>OU342835.1:1646197-11646197 GCA_910591585.2 Nysson spinosus
CGCTGCAACTCTTGAAAAAACGAAGAAAACTGAGTTTTTCAATGAAAAAGCTCCTGAAAACTGAGTTTTTCACCGATGAAACTCTTGAAAAACTAACGAAAACTAAGTTTTTCAACGAAAAAAACTCCTGAAAACTGAGTTTTTCATCGATAAAACTCTTGAAAATCTCACGAAAACTCGGTTTTTCAACGAAAAAACTAATGAAAACTAAGTTTTTCAACGAAAAAACTCCTTAAAACTCAGTTTTTCACCGATGAAACTCTTGAAAAAACTAAGAAAACTGAGTTTTTCACCGATAAAACTCTTGAAAATCTCACGAAAACTCGGTTTTTCAACGAAAAACTAATGAAAACTAAGTTTTTCAACGAAAAAACTCCTTAAAACTCAGTTTTTCACCGATGAAACTCTTGAAAAAACTAAGAAAACTGAGTTTTTCAACGAAAAAACTCCTGAGAACTCAGTTTTTCACCGATGAAACTCTTGAAAATCTCATGAAAACTCAGTTTTTCGACGAAAAACTCTTGAAAAACTAACGAAAACTGAGTTTTTCAACGAAAAAACTCCTGAAAACTCAGTTTTTCACCGATGAAACTCTTGAAAATCTCATGAAAACTCAGTTTTTCGACGAAAAACTCTTGAAAAACTAACGAAAACTGAGTTTTTCAACGAAAAAACTCCTGAAAACTCAGTTTTTCACCGATGAAACTCTTGAAAATCTCATGAAAACTCAGTTTTTTCGACGAAAAACTCTTGAAAAACTAACGAAAACTGAGTTTTTCAACGAAAAAACTCCTGAAAACTCAGTTTTTCACCGATGAAACTCTTGAAAATCTCATGAAAACTCAGTTTTTCGACGAAACACTCTTGAAAAACTAACGAAAACTAAGTTTTTCAACGAAAAAACTCCTGAAAACTCAGTTTTTCACCGATGAAACTCATGAAAATCTCATGAAAACTCAGTTTTTCGACGAAAAACTCTTGAAAAACTAACGAAAACTAAGTTTTTCAACGAAAAAACTGCTTAAAACTAAGTTTTTCAACG
The DNA here is from genome assembly GCA_910591585.2 of Nysson spinosus. Classification (NCBI taxonomy): domain Eukaryota; kingdom Metazoa; phylum Arthropoda; class Insecta; order Hymenoptera; family Crabronidae; genus Nysson; species Nysson spinosus. The sequence continues at coordinate 1,647,240 of OU342835.1, forward strand.
AAAAAACTCCTTAAAACTCAGTTTTTCACCGATGAAACTCTTGAAAAAACTAAGAAAACTAAGTTTTTCAACGAAAAAACTCCTTAAAACTCAGTTTTTCACCGATGAAAATCTTGAAAAAACTAAGAAAACTGAGTTTTTCAACGAAAAAAACTCCTGAAAACTCAGTTTTTCACCGATGAAACTCTTGAAAATCTCATGAAAACTCAGTTTTTCGACGAAAAACTCTTGAAAAACTAACGAAAACTAAGTTTTTCAACGAAAAAACTCCTGAAAACTCAGTTTTTCACCGATGAAACTCTTGAAAATCTCATGAAAACTCAGTTTTTCGACGAAAAACTCTTGAAAAACTAACGAAAACTAAGTTTTTCAACGAAAAAACTCCTGAAAACTGAGTTTTTCACCGATGAAACTCTTGAAAATCTCACGAAAACTCGGTTTTTCAACGAAAAACTAATGAAAACCAAGTTTTTCAACGAAAAAACTCCTTAAAACTCAGTTTTTCACCGATGAAACTCTTGAAAAAACTAAGAAAACTGAGTTTTTCAACGAAAAAACTCCTGAAAACTCAGTTTTTCACCGATGAAACTCTTGAAAATCTCATGAAAACTCAGTTTTTCGACGAAAAACTCTTGAAAAACTAACGAAAACTAAGTTTTTCAACGAAAAAACTCCTGAAAACTCAGTTTTTCACCGATGAAACTCATGAAAATCTCATGAAAACTCAGTTTGTCGACGAAAAACTCTTGAAAAACTAACGAAAACTAAGTTTTTCAACGAAAAAACTCCTGAAAACTCAGTTTTTCACCGATGAAACTCTTGAAAAAACTAAGAAAACTGAGTTTTTCAACGAAAAGCTCCTGAAAACTCAGTTTTTCACCGATGAAACTCTTGAAAATCTCATGAAAACTCAGTTTTTCGACGAAAAACTCTTGAAAAAACTAAGAAAACTGAGTTTTTCACCGATGAAACTCTTGAAAAAACTAAGAAAACTGAGTTTTTCAACGAAAAAACTCCTGAAAACTCAGTTTTTCACCGATGAAACTCTTGAAAATCTCATGAAAACTCAGTTTTTCGAAGAAAAACTCTTGAAAAACTAACGAAAACTAAGTTTTTCAACGAAAAAACTCCTGAAAACTCAGTTTTTCACCGATGAAACTCATGAAAATCTCATGAAAACTCAGTTTGTCGACGAAAAACTATTGAAAAACTAACGAAAACTAAGTTTTTCACCGATGAAACTCTTGAAAAACTAATGAAAACTAAGTTTTTCAACGAAAAAACTGCTTAAAACTCAGTTTTTCACCGATGAAACTCTTGAAAAAACTAAGAAAACTGAGTTTTTCAAAGAAAAAACTCCTGAAAACTGAGTTTTTCACCGATAAAACTCTTGAAAATCTCACGAAAACTCGGTTTTTCAACGAAAAAACTCCTTAAAACTCAGTTTTTCACCGATGAAACTCTTGAAAAAACTAAGAAAATTGAGTTTTTCAACGAAAAAACTCCTGAAAACTCAGTTTTTCACCGATGAAACTCTTGAAAATCTCATGAAAACTCAGTTTTTCGACGAAAAACTCTTGAAAAACTAACGAAAACTAAGTTTTTCAACGAAAAAACTCCTGAAAACTCAGTTTTTCACCGATGAAACTCTTGAAAATCTCATGAAAACTCAGTTTTTCGTCGAAAAACTCTTGAAAAACTAACGAAAACTAAGTTTTTCAACGAAAAATCTCCTGAAAACTGAGTTTTTCACCGATAAAACTCTTGAAAATCTCACGAAAACTTGGTTTTTCAACGAAAAACTAATGAAAACTAAGTTTTTCAACGAAAAAACTCCTTAAAACTCAGTTTTTCACCGATGAAACTCTTGAAAAAACTAAGAAAACTGAGTTTTTCAACGAAAAAACTGCTTAAAACTCAGTTTTTCACCGATGAAACTCTTGAAAAAACTAAGAAAACTGAGTTTTTCAACGAAAAAACTCCTGAAAACTCAGTTCTTCACCGATGAAACTCTTGAAAATCTCACGAAAACTCGGTTTTTCAACGAAAAACTAATGAAAACCAAGTTTTTCAACGAAAAAACTCCTTACAACTCAGTTTTTCACCGATGAAACTCTTGATAAAACTAAGAAAACTGAGTTTTTCAACGAAAAAACTCCTGAAAACTCAGTTTTTCACCGATGAAACTCTTGAAAATCTCATGAAAACTCAGTTTTTCGACGAAAAACTTGAAAAACTAACGAAAACCAAGTTTTTCAACGAAAAAACTCCTGAAAACTCAGTTTTTCACCGATGAAACTCTTGAAAATCTCATGAAAACTCAATTTTTCGACGAAAAACTCTTGAAAAAACTAAGAAAACTGAGTTTTTCACCGATGAAACTCTTGAAAAACTAATGAAAACTAAGTGTTTCAACGAAAAAACTCAGGAAAACTGAGTTTTTCACTGATAAATCTCTTGAAAATCTCATGAAAACTCGGTTTTTCAACGAATAACTAATGAAAACTAAGTTTTTCAACGAAAAAACTCCTTAAAACTCAGTTTTTCACCGATGAAACTCTTGAAAAAACTAAGAAAATTGAGTTTTTCAACGAAAAAAACTCCCGAAAACTCAGTTTTTCACCGATGAAACTCTTGAAAATCTCATGAAAACTCAGTTTTTCGACGAAAAACTCTTGAAAAACTAACGAAAACTAAGTTTTTCAACGAAAAAACTCCTGAAAACTCAGTTTTTCACCGATGAAACTCTTGAAAATCTCATGAAAACTCAGTTTTTCGACGAAAAACTCTTGAAAAACTAAGAAAACTGTAATGATTAAACTCAGGCCTCACCAAACCAGACCTACAGCACTGCCGATTGTCGTTGTAACCGTAGCAACGCTCGTTATTGTAACGGTGGCAACGATCGCGACAATTTGACGAGAGTCTTGCATCACTCGTTTCGAAATGCAGACGGACATTTCTAATATAAGAGAGTACATTTATTTACAATTAGACCCCGTTAGACCCTTAGGACCAACCCGGAGTGGTTACAAATTTCAGAAGTGGGATACACTCGCGTTGATTTAAAGAAAGTATTAGAAATTTAGAGGTGTCTATTGAATTTAAGAAAAAACTATCGTTGGAAGTGACGCTTGGGATTTATGAACGCTCCTAGAACTATCGGAAGTGATTACACAAGTGATACGAGTGAATCTTTGAGCTAATTATTAGAAGTGACCTTTAGAATTAACTTTTGCATTTAACTAAACTGACTATAAAAACTCAGTTGTGACAGAACATTAGACATTGTGTAATGGTTTTAGTATCAGACATTAAACCTTAGATCTCTTATGCGTATCTTGTATGTGAACAGTCAGAATATCATATTGTAAGCAGATTATGTTAAAACGGAAGACAACGAAGAGTTCAAGGAAGACAGCAAACGATTTTACTGCTGCGGAACTAAAAGAGAAACTACGTACAATGCACTTATCAATATCAGGTTCTAAAGCGGAGCTGATAACAAGATTAGATTCCGCGGATCCGTCTGGCTCCTGGATGAACGAAGTGACCGACGAATCTAATATGCCACAGGATACTGAAAATGCGGTGGGAGGAATAATACCGCCACCCGCGTTACAGCTGCCGATCACGGATGCAAGCATACCGGGTGCAACGGGACAACAAGACCGCGAATTAGAATTAATGAGGAGAGAACGAGATCTGATACGTCGGGAATTAGAACTAATTCGACGAGAGAACGAAATTCTAAGGAATACAAGATCGCAGGAACCACCTTCGAACAGTAGACATGTGGAACACAATATTCGTGCTGTGGCCGATTTGGTGGGCGACTTTAACGGAAGCACTGACTCGTTCACTACCTGGGAAAAACAAGTACAATTAGTGAAGCGGACATACAAATTGGACGATAACTCAGTGAGAATCCTAATAGGTTCTAAGCTGAAAGGGAAAGCGTTAAGCTGGTTCCACTCCAAACCGGAACATTTGGATTGCAGTGCGGATGAATTATTGCGACAAATACAACACATGTTCGACCACCGTCAAAGCAAGATGATGTTGAGAAAACGATTTGAAGAACGCAAGTGGCGTAACATTGAAACATTTGGCGATTATTTCCACGACAAAGTTATTATGGCGAATCGCGTTCCAATATCAGAAAATGAAATCGTGGACTATGTTATTGATGGTATTACGGATCCTCACTTGCGAAATCAAGCTCGCATGCATAACTTCGTCGGTAAATCATCACTTTTAGAGAGTTTCGAGAACATAACGTTACGTCCCGATCACAAGGGTCGTCAAGATGTCAACGGCAAATCGAACATCATGGAGAAGAAATTTCCTGCGAAGGAACAGTCTACCGGACAACAACCAGCTAAATGTTACAATTGCGATGAGACCGGACACTTTTCATGGAATTGTCCTCGTCCGAAGAGAGAAAAGGGTACCTGCTATAAATGTGGAAAATTTGGGCACCGAAAGAAGGACTGTAAGGAAGAAAAGGGCCAGGTTAATAACATTTCCAAGGAACTGCTCGAGGAGGATGACTTCTTGAAGAATGCAACTTTTGAGATCAGTCATGGTGAAAAACATTATTCTTTATATTTAGACACCCTATTAGATTCGGGAAGCGCGGTTAGCTTCATTAAGGAATGTTTTGTGCCGATGAATATGAAAACTACAACAACTGTCGACAATAACTTTTTCGGTATTAATGGTAGTCGTTTAGTTGTACAAGGAATGATCTTTGCCAATATTAGTTTCGATAACACCCAATGCAACAATGCATCTTTGCTAGTAGTACCCGAGTCTACGATGAAGAATTCCGTGGTATTAGGTCGTGATTTTCTGCGAAAATGCAATCTAGGTTTACAAAAGTTAGCACCAATATTACAACAAGCAGAAGTGGATATAAACAGCATTATGAACATAAATGTATGTAACGTGAATAATGATAGTGAAGTTGATTCTTTAGTGATAAATCCTGGAATTTCGACAGATATGCAAACAAAATTAAAGACCTTATTTGAAACTGATTACTTGAGAGCCGAGAGACCACAAGCTCCAAAAATTAAAATAGAATTGAGTTTAAAATTACGCGATCACGAACCATTCCATTTTTCCCCGCGACGTTTATCTTTTACCGAGAAGAGCCAAGTTCGAGAAATATTAGACGATTTACTTAAAAGAAATATTATCCGCCCCAGCGAATCCGATTACGCATCTCCTATTGTCCTAGTAAAAAAGAAAAATGGGTCTATTAGGATGTGTGTTGATTATCGAGCCCTTAATAAGGTTACCATAGGAGATCATTATCCTTTGCCCCTCGTGGAAGACCAACTCGATGTACTGCACAACAAAAAGTATTTCAGTTTGTTAGATTGAAAGGATGGCTTCCACCAGGTTGCAGTTGCTAACGACTCTACCAAATACACCTCGTTCGTCACACCTTTGGGACAATCTGAGTACGCGAAAATGCCGTTTGTTCTAAAAACCGCGCATCTAAAGTTCAAAAAATTTGTTAATACAGTTTTATCTGATCTAATAAAATCGGGTGATGTGGTAGCTTATCTTGACGATTTCCTTATTGCCACTCAAAGTTTAGATCATCACCTACAAGTTTTAAAGCGCGTGTTCAAAGCGCTCATAGACAATAATTTAGAATTACGAATTGATAAATGCAAATTCTTATTTGTGGAAATGGAATACTTAGGATACATAATTTCTGAAGAAGGCGTACGTCCAACGCAACGTGGCCTTGACGCAATATGCAACTTTCCAATACCACAAAATATTAGGGACGTCCAAAGATTTTTAGGTCTGTGTGCTTATTTTCGCAAATTCGTAGAAGGTTTTTCAGTCATTGCAAAACCATTATATGACTTACTTAAGAAAAACGTAACCTTTAATTTTGGCATAGAACAACTGCATGCATTAGAAAAACTTAGATCAAAATTAATCAAGTCTCCAATTCTAGCCATTTACAGTCCACTAGATGAAACGGAATTACATTGTGATGCCAGCTCTTTGGGTTTTGGAGCTGTATTAGTTCAAAAGAAAGCAGATTTGAAGTTTCATCCCATCTTTTATTTTTCGAAGCGCGCCACAGAAGCCGAGAGCAAATACCACAGCTTTGAATTAGAGACTCTTGCTATAATTTATGCCCTTAAAAGATTTAGAATTTATCTGCAAGGAATCAGCTTCAAAATAATAACCGCCTGTAATTCTCTTAAGCTCACGTTAAGTAAAAAGGATATTAACCCCAGAATTGCGCGCTGGGCTTTGGAACTACAAGGATACGATTATACGGTCGAACACCGGTCGGGATCCCGAATGGCGCACGTTGATGCGCTGAGTCGATCAGTAAACATACTCATAGTCGATGACAATCCTTTTGAATTTAGTCTTTCCATTTGTCAAAATAAAGATCCTATAATTAAAGAATTACGTGATAGACTAGAAATTAGTGAAGACAAACTTTTTGAAATGCGAAACGGACTCGTTTACCGTAAGAAAAATAATGAATTGTTATTCTATGTCCCCCCTAATATGGAGAAAAGTGTTATTTACAAATGCCACGACGAAATGGGCCATTTAGGGATTGAGAAAACCTGTAACAATATTCAAAGAAACTATTGGTTTCCGGATTTAAAGCAGAAAGTGACTTCGCATATAAAAAATTGTTTAAAATGCATTACTTATGCACCGATTACAGGAAAGGCCGAGGGATATTTACATAACATACCGAAAGGTAACGTGCCATTCACAACTATTCATATTGATCATTTTGGACCAGTGGATAAACGACATCCATCTAAGCTATATATATTTCTCGTAATTGATGCATTCACAAAGTTTATTAAATTGTATCCAACTAAAACAACTGCCAGCAAAGAAGCTATTAAGTGCTTATCAGAATATTTTATTAACTATAGTCGACCGATTACCATGATTTCGGATAGAGGTAGCTGTTTTACCTCGAAAGAATTTTCGAATTTTGTAGAAGAGTTAGGAATTAGACATATTAAAATAGCCACAGGTTCACCAAAAGCAAACGGCCAAGTCGAAAGATATAACCGAACAATAGCGCCAATGTTGGCGAAAATTGTTGATAATCCAAACGGTAAATATTGGTTTAAGGTTTTGAACGATGTAGAATATGCACTGAATAACACACCAAACGCGTCAACTGGGGAGAGTCCTAGTAAACTATTATTCGGTGTAACGCAAAGGGGTAAAATTATTGACGGAATACGCAATTATCTTGATAGTACTGCTTCAGAAAAGGATAGAAACTTAGGGGAAATTAGAGCTAAAGCAGAAAGTAAAATATTCCATTCCCAAGAATATAACAAAAACTATTATGATAAAGGGCATAATAAAGGTCATGACTTTGCCATTGGGGATTACGTGATGGTAAAAAATTTTGACAGTACTGCGGGAGTAGCCAGAAAACTGTTACCCCGATTTAGAGGACCCTACGAGATTACAAAGAAATTACGTCATGACAGATATGTCATCGCCGATATAGACGGATTTCAGATATCCCAAAAACCATATCAGGGAACTTGGGAAGCTGCGAATATGAGGCTCTGGCATAGTGGTGACGATAAGATATAGATATAACGGTGTTACATTCTGTTTCAGTATATTACTCATTATAGTTATACTCGTATTGTAGATTTTAAGGCATTATTACATTACTTTAATACTATAAACTTGTAAAAACGATGTAATCTTATTTCATTAAATTACGTGTCATATTATCGATCTTAATGCCCGAGGACGGTCATCGTCAGGTCTGGCCGATTGTAATGATTAAACTCAGGCCTCACAAAACTAGACCTACAGCACTGCCGATTGTCGTTGTAACCGTAGCAAAGCTCGTTATTGTAACGGTGGCAACGATCGCGACAATTTGACGAGAGTCGTGCATTACTCGTTTCGAAATACAGACGTACATTTCTAATATAAGAGAGTACATTTATTTACAATTAGACCCCGTTAGACCCTTAGGACCAACCCGGAGTGGTTACAAAACTGAATTTTTCACCGATGAAACTCTTGAAAAACTAATGAAAACTAAGTGTTTCAACGAAAAAACTGATGAAAACTGAGTTTTTCACTGATAAATCTCTTGAAAATCTCATGAAAACTCGGTTTTTCAACGAAAAACTAATGAAAACTAAGTTTTTCAACGAAAAAACTCCTTAAAACTCAGTTTTTCACCGATGAAACTCTTGAAAATCTCATGAAAACTCAGTTTTTCAACGAAAAAACTCCTGAAAACTCAGTTTTTCACCGATGAAACTCTTGAAAATCTCATGAAAACTCAGTTTTTCGACGAAAAACTCTTGAAAAACTTATGAAAACTCAGTTATTCGGCGAGAAACTCTTGAAAAACTAATGAAAACTCCACCTTTCGATGACAAAACTCTTTAACCCCTTCGCCTACAACATCGTGTGAGACTCGTGGTAAGGAAATCGGGCTAAACTTAAGAATCCCAGGTGAGAGCCGTGGTACGGCGACCCGGCCAAACGTAAGCAACACCTGCCAAGCTCGTGGTTTGTAGATAGGACTGAACGTAAACTAACGCGTCAGGCTCGTAGTTAATTTTCGCCGATGTCTTTTCCCCCGGTTACGTGTTATTCTTGCCGAACTGTGAAACGGCTCGACCTCTCACCGACTATGCTGTTGATTACGGCACGCGCCATCGCAACTTAAATCCGGGCAAGCCAAAATGTTAAAAGCTAAGAAAGTCATATTTTTCGAGAACAAAACTGTTCAAAAATTAAGGAAATTGCATTTTTCGATGACAACACTCGTGAAAAACTAAGAAAATTCAGTTTTTCGCCGACGAAACTCTTGAAAAACTAACGAAAACTCGGTTTTTCAACGAAAAACTCTTGAAAATCTCATAAAAACTCAGTTCTTCAACGAAAAACTCTTGAAAAACCTAAGAAAACTGAGTTTTTCAACGAAAAAACTCCTGAAAACTCAGTTTTTCATCGATAAAACTCTTGAAAATCTCAGGAAAACTAAGTTTTTCGACGAAAAACTCTTGAAAAAACTAAGAAAACTGAGTTTTTCACCGATGAAACTCTTGAAAAACTACTGAAAACTAAGTGTTTCAACGAAAAAACTCCTGAAAAACTAATGAAAACTAAGTGTTTCAACGAAAAAACTCCTGAAAACTGAGTTTTTCACCGATAAAACTCTTGAAAATCTCATGAAAACTCGGTTTTTCAACGAAAAACTAATGAAAACTAAGTTTTACAACGAAAAAACTCCATATAACTCAGTTTTTCGACGAAAAACTCTTCAAAAACTAATGAAAACTAAGTTTTTCAACGAAAACACTTCTGAAAACTGAGTTTTACACCGATAAAACTCTTGAAAAACTCATGAAAACTCGGTTTTTCGACGAAAAACTCTTGAAAAAACTAAGAAAACTGAGTTTTTCACCGATAAAACTCTTGAAAATTATATGAAAACTGAGTTTTTCACCGATAAAACTCTTGAAAATTATATGAAAACTCGGTTTTTCAACGAAAAACTCTTGAAAAACTAACGAAAACTCGGTTTTTCAACGAAAAACTAATGAAAACTAAGTTTTTCAACGAAAAAACTACCAAAAACTCAGTTTTTCACCGATGAAACTCTTGAAAAAACCAAGAAAACTGAGTTTTTCAACGAAAAAACTCCTGAAAACTCAGTTTTTCACCGATGAAACTCTTGAAAATCTCATGAAAACTCGGTTTTTCAACGAAAAACTAATGAAAACTCGGTTTTTCAACGAAAAAACTCCTTAAAACTCAGTTTTTCACCGATGAAACTCTTGAAAAAACTAATAAAACTGAGTTTTTCAACGAAAAAACTCCTGAAAACTCAGTTTTTCACCGATGAAACTCTTGAAAATCTAATGAAAACTCAGTTTTTCGACGAAAACCTCTTGAAAAACTAACGAAAACTAAGTTTTTCACCGATAAAACTCTTGAAAATTTCACGAAAACTCGGTTTTTCAACGAAAAACTAATGAAAACTAAGTTTTTCAACGAAAAAACTCCTTAAAACTGAGTTTTTCACCGATGAAACTCTTGAAAAAACTAAGAAAACTGAGTTTTTCAACGAAAAAACTCCTGAAAACTCAGTTTTTCACCGATGAAACTCTTTAAAAACCCATGAAAACTAAGTTTTTCACCGATAAATGTCTTGAAAAACCAAGAAAACTCAGTTTTTCGACGACAAAACTCTTGAAAAACTAACGAGAAATCAGTTTTTCATCGACTAAACTCCTGAAAAATTCATGAAAACTCAGTTTTTTCGGCGAAAAACTCTTGAAATCCCCATGAAAACACAGTTATTCACCGATGAAACTCTTGAAAAACTAAGAAAAGTCAGTTTTTCGCCGATGAAACTCTTGGAAAACTAAGAATACTCAGTTACTCAGTTTTTCAACGATGAAACTCTTAAAAAACCAAGAAAACTCTATTTTTCGATGATTTACGAAGTTTTGATTATTCCGTTCGAATAGGGACTCGCTACCTCTCACTATCGTTGTAATTTCTAATGCTTATTTTCTTTCACATCTTTCGCGCAGCGTCGTATATCGTAAATTATATTTTCGATGATTTAATAAAAGAAAACATAGACAGGACTATTGTGCACCGTTAATGAGAAATTACCAAATAACAAAATTATAAAAGCGTCACGTATTCATCGACTAACACATAAAACATTGCACAAACGTTATGACAACGAAATATTGTGGCATTGTACATCACGTAAATTATTGTCTGTATGAAATAATCATAAGTATGTAGCAAAAATGCAACACAGTTTGCAAAGTGATGGCTCACCATGGTTACGCGTTGATCAGCTGTTTATCGTGTAGAGCGTTTAACGTGTACGGACGTATTTTTTCTTAAACATATTATCTCCCATTTGTATTCTATTTTCCTGTATCCTCTATATAAACCCTACAGTACTATTTATAATCTAAGAGTTTTAAGAGTTTTATCGTCGAGAAATAGAGTTTCCTTCGTTTTTAAAGAGTATTATCATCGAAAAATAGAGTTTTCTTAGTTTAATGATATTTAAAGAAATCGTAGCATTTTTTGTTGAAAATTGCGTCGTACATATTCTTCTGTTGTTTAGCCCTAATTTAAGCGTTATTAAACAATTTATTTCGAGTAGATTGTAATAGATGAAGCGTCACTCTGCAAGATCGTGTAGAAATTAGTAAAACTGATACGAACTCAACTACTCAAAGATAATTAACATTCTAAGTTCGTTGTATGAGTAATTTTGGCTTTAAACAAGCTTATTCTAAGTTTATTCACAATAAATTCAATGAATAGGGGTAACATGTAAGACATATTCATTAACGAGCTATATATTATTTGTTAATAACTCGTTAAAATTAACCACTTAAAAAATACTCCAAGCACATGACGTCATATGGCGTTATATGTGTGTAAGAACGTAAGACAGCTCGCACATGCGAGGGGATTAAGTAGGGTTAGTAGGGTTTACATGCTCGACACGCCGGCTCCCCAGCCTTGAGCGTACGCGCTGCGCGCAGACCTTATACGCAGGTTCTGTTTCGGTCTCTCGCCGATCGTTCTTGGAATAGTGCGGACCTGTGATCGGTGTGCTCCGATTTTTATTGACTCAAAATTTCATTTTTTCATTTCCAAACGTATTTCCATAAGTGCCACGAAGCTTTCTCAATTCGGTTTTGTAGTTTTCTTAATCATTAATTAGTGAATCTTCGAGTTTTCCGACATAGCGGCACTTACCTTCGCGACGTACTTCGCAAGCTTCGTGGTGCCGCGATCTTTCATTCCGAATGTCAAGTAATTTCATCGTTATATAGTCATAATATCAATAAGAGTTCGACTTTCGCAGATTTCGCGAAATTAACTTCCGAATTTTTGTGTGGAAGATGGTAGACGGCGAACTCCGCTGTTCAACAAGGCGATGTGGTTCGTATTGCTTCGTAACCTTTCGAAGTTAAATCTTTTCCGCGGCGCTGTTACGCTAGCGACATTTGCTCTCTCTTTTTCGTTTGAACTTCTTTCCGAGATTTCCCGTGTTAAAAGTTTTCAATCTCTCTTCTCTTTCTAACTTCGATCCGTAATTAATAGCATTCTTATTTCCGATAATTAATTATCATCTTGAGGTGTTTTCTTGTTGGTCTTCGAAATGTTAGTATGTATGTTGGACGGTACCGGCTAATTGTGTAAACCAAATTTGAATTAAATCTTCTTTATTTAAATTAAAGTCGAAACGTTTCGGCGATGGGTTTTTGCTCTCTTCAGTCGAGTTTAATTTGTACAAGAAGTGCTAGGTAATTGTTCTGAGATTCGCCCGAGGTGTTATAATTAATTTCAATAAATCTCACTTCTCTATACTAGCAGAGCACTAGTACTTGAATATTTGACTGCGAATTAATCGTCGAATTTGTAACCGCCATTTTTGGTCGCAAATATGGAATCGAGTCGCTTCGATTTTCGTTGTTTGAAAGGAATTATCGATAAATAATTAAACAGGGATATCCATTATATTTATATTTAATTTTCGCTTACAAAAGAATACTGTTCAGGGTCGGTTTCCGCGTACACGAGTGTATACGAAAACAATACAATTTAATTACGGAAATCGAATGTTCCACAAACCCTGAAACGTTTATACACGATTGTTATAATCTTGAATACTGACATGACCGACGTATAGGGTGAATAATTAAGTTACTCGCATGAAAAATTAATACGCTTTTTCGTAGTACGATTATAAACGCGAATTATAATCGCATTATCTCGAGGGAGGCATCGCGGAAATTTATAATTCCATTTACAAATTCTCGGAAATATATCGTTAACACTTTCGAATTCATAGAATATGCACAAAATAAATACAGTTAGCGTGCAATAGAAAATCGATAAGAAAAGGTACATAAATACGATTGTAAAACTGATTATCTTATGATTGGATGAAGGTCCTGGAATTTATAATTCTGTTTAACAATCATCATATTATGTATCATGAAATTATGTGAATATTGTCTGTGAATATTATTAATAATAATGTTAAATATTCTGATACATCTGAATTTGTTTGCAAGATTCCAGGATCTTTGACATTGCTTCGTCACTTATTAACAACATTATTTCCATTCGACTAAATTTTCGAATTGCGCTAATAATTGGAATTCAATTAAAGTAATATAAAGATTGATCGTTAAATATTGGATGCAAGGTATTTAAATTAAACGACTGCGTCGCAATTAGAACTGAATTGATGACGTATCGTGTTTGTCAAAAAATGATAAGAAATAAAAACACAGTACAAAATTAAGTATCTGGCATTAAATATCATAAATTGTAATTAATAATATTAGAAACACCACATTCATAAATAATAATTTTGCAAGGTACAGCACAGATTTTACATAAATAAATGCAAAGTACATATAATTATATTTAATCACAGGTTATTAACAAATCATAATACTGGTCTTGAAATAGTCGTTTAACAAAAATATATCGTATTGAATTATTTCGCTTATTAAATCTGCGAAGTATGTCTCTGATTTTATCCGTGAAATTATTTGCCTTGTAACAATATGACAATAAAAGCTTTCAGACATTCTTAACCTGTTAACCGAGACATTCTTCCAAAAAATGACATTATCTGAGTACCTGAAATTTAATAATAAACTAAATCCGTGTGATATATTCACTGTTACTGCGAAATATGAGTTAGACTTTTCACTGCTAAAATTTGTACCTATCAGACTTTGAGAATTACGAGAGGAATAATTCTGATGTAATTTGTAAAGATCGTTAACTCGTCATTCTCGTTAACAGGTTAATATCGTACAATATCAACAACTTTGTCAGAACTGGGTAAATAGTATCATAAGAAGTATTCCATGATTAAAATCCCATAGAATACTTGGTCGAGTTAGGTCCGTTAAAAATTTGGAACTACAGATACTTTATTGCTCTCCCTCTCGTTCTCTCTTCTTCCATTCTCTCTTGAATGTAAAGTAACAAGTAGAATTATACTTAATTAAATTATTTCATCTCTTATACATGTATTTCCCCTAATTTTCCAATCAACGGAATCTTTTATTTATTATTTACGAATTATGTCACGAACAACGTTTAATCTGTTATCTCTTGGAATACTGTTCAGTCGATTCTCCCTTAAATCAAACTCTCACTTTGCCAAATACTGATGAGTACTAAGTTATTATTTATAACGCAATGAGTTTGTTAAACTCTTTGAAATAAATATCCTTATAAATGTATACAAAATGACAAGGAATGATGAAGACGTGATACAAATTAAACGATGAAGTACCTCGAAGTGTAATTAGTTATATTTCTACGGTCAATCCACGCGACAACAATTATTCTGCAACTTATGCCACAAATTTTGCATCAACAAATAATACACAATGTTTTAACAAACCAATAATCATCGGATAATTAAAGCAAATGCAATCAACCACAAATCCAATTGTTCATAACTCCGAAAATAGTAAGTATGTGCAGTCTTTCCGTATTTTATTGTCTCCTCCAATACTTGTCGAAAACGCTCCATGTAAACATTTTCCTTGTACTTTTAATAACCAGAAAAAAATATAGGCCTAGACGCAGAAGTAAACTAACTAAGCCAGAGCGGAGCATTCGTTTTAAACATATAACGATTTAAATTACCTGGGAAGATATTTTGGGCCGTGGAAAAATTGCTTGTATTCCAAAATCACGTGAATTACTGGAACTGGGTCACTCGAAAAGTAGGCCGGAGATTAAGGTTTAATTCAGACTACAATATTTCCTTTGTCATTCAAGGTACAAGAAACGATTTCATACGAAATTTCTTTGTTAAGAACCAAGGAATATGCTACAATAAACGAACAAATTTTATAACTATTTACCTAAATGTTATGAACAATTAAATTTGAAGTAATCCACACGAAGTAATGTTCTATGGCTTATAAAGTTTGCGAATTATTATGGACTTATAATCAAATTATTATTAAATATAATTGTATGTAATGATAAATCTTTGTTGACGTGGGCTAGTTAGTTGCAAACTAAACATTCATTTTGACGTGGGGTGACCTTTTGTAAATTTTTATATCGAGATGCAGTAATCACCGGAATATATCCGGAATTTTCCGAGGCACATTTATCTTTTTAATCGTTATTTCTTAAGAATAATATTCCGTCATTAATTTCAAAGTCGACAGCTTCGATGTTCGTATCGCGTTATCAGCTATGCCAAACTTGTGCATGTTAAACAAACTGCTAATAAACAAACAGATTCGGCTAAACTGCTCTGCTGAAACATTATTCTGTACTTTTGTCGTTGAGTTTAATACGACTGGTCCCAGAATAAGCTATCCACATGCTCAGGCACAAATTTGCAATTGCAACATGATTGTTTAAATATAATCTTAATATTAAAACGCATAAAAGATTCAACGCAAATTAAGAATCTATTATGAATATATTAAGAAATATTTTGTGATTTCAAGCATGAAACTGTTATCGAAAACCTCTTTAATTTCTACTTTAATTAATTGTTATATACATCGTAATCATTAATCAAGAAACTACTTAGATATTTCTACATTCTCTGACGAGTGATTCCGATATTCATAACAGCCAATTAAAAATGGAAATTACAATAATATTTAAGTACCTCGTGCTTGAACCAGCCGCACTACCAACTAAACTATTTTCCCTTTAATAACCTGTAGGACAATCGCGATTTGTAATCGCGATATAAAAATATACATCTTTAAGATCGTAAATAGATATCTGTAAACTAGCGCGATTCACTATCGTACTGTCTAAAGATTTCCCTCGTTTTCTACGTTTTTTCTGCCGGGAATATAGTTTTTTTTGCATTTAAGCATCAGATCTGTTTAATATATTGTAGAACGATCGAGGTCGGTTCAGTAATCACAACCTTTCTAGATCTGCGCTGCCAATAGATATCGTCAAAGTTTATCAGCATTAACAAGTATTCGAAAAATGGTCGGCAACATTTTACTAAAACAATTTATAAAGGTGCAATTTTAAAAACAGTTGGTAGAATAGAGACTGAGGGTTGGGAAAGTGCTGTAATGATAATTAATCATAACTTCTTTAAATGTTTATATCCTGACTAATGAAGGCCCGAAATTGATGCTGAAACATGTTACTACGTACAGGATGATAAATGAAGCAAACAATGTTTAATTTACATAAGTCCCAAAATCAATCCTTTCGGTGTAAAATCAACTTTAATATTCGCGAGTGTTCGATATCGTAAGTAAGTCTCTTCGCAACGTATCTCCCGTAACTGGAAGAATGGGTTTAGAAGAAAGGTGGGGAACCATTTCCTGTTGGAATGCGGCATTAATCTAAATTAATTTAATCAAATAATGGCCGGCTTCAAGAATTTTCAATCAGATATACTTAAAAGTATACATTATTTTGTAAAAGTCTAATTACTATGTACTTAACAATTTCAACAAGTGAAAACTGTTTTTTTAATTTTGAAGTTAACTTATCTTTTAACGACTTTGTTGTGTCTGCTTTTTTTGTCAAATGTGTCCGTGTCTGCTGTTTAAGAAGGTTATTTCGTCGAAACTTATTTTATGCTCCGGTATTTTAAGTACGTTAAGTTTACAAATAAAATAAAAATATGAATGGTGAACAAAAATTTGTTAATTGAAATAAAACGATTTGTTCTATAAATTTGGATTCAGTCAAAAGGAGAAGGTCACAGGTTACCGACCCCTGATTTACGAGTATAACATAACTTGCTAGCTGCAATCCCGCTTACGATATCGAAGACTCTTTAATGTAAAAGTTGATTTTGCATCGAAAAGATTGATTTTGTATTATATGTTGATTAGACATGTAGTGTTCCCGGTGAGTAGAATAAGCCAAAATGTCTTGGACCCTTTCTTTATCACCCTGTATAAATAGAATAAGTACATACAGATTGCATTAAGCCATTTTTCAAATTATACCTTTATAAATATTATTTACGATCGTTTTTTAAATAATTTATGCTATACAAAACTATAATTATAATCGTAGAAATGGTTCATTTATTGTTTTACTTCTATGATCTTAATAACTCGTCTACATATTCATATAGTGAAATTATATATGGGTATGTAAACTATTGGTACGTATGCTTTGTCAATATATCTTGCAATATATTAACAAAGTGGTCGAGAAATAACGTATCGAAAACTGATTTTTAAAGAAGCACCCTATGGAAGCAGTTTCTAAATGTCTAGTAAAAAAAAAACTTTATAAACGTATGCGATATCATCTAACGCCCTTCAATAAATCATATAAGAAAATCGATCACTAATTTTCTTTTGAAGTACAGGTAATCCTCGTACAACGCGGTACTTATACAACACGTTTCGGTATAACGCGGTTCACAGATTGCGGCAGTCGTCGTACAACGCGGTACACAGATTGTGGCGAGCGTCGTGGCGACCGTCGCGGCATTTATATACAATGCTATTTCGGTATAACGCGTATATGTAATCCGAATCTCGCATAGCGCAAGTTTATAACGCGACTTTTCTCTGGAACCTAAGTCCCGCGTTATACGAGGGTTACCCGGATATCTTACTATTAGTAATGTTTCACTAGACCAACCTCGCATCTTAAATCTCGTTAGAAATACTACTATTACGGTAATTACAACTTAATGTGGATTTAAGTTACGGTTTACTCGAATCATGTTTGACTGAGGAAACTGTTGTTTTTTGTTATCAATCCCGCGCTGCTTTCTGACATTGGTATCACCGCGGACTTCTCGCCCTTCGGTAATTTTGCGTGAGACTTAATGTTTGGCTTTAGTCCTTTCAAGATATTCTGCAAAAATATAAATTTGTGGTTTCCTATAAAGTAATATTATCCCGTTTACCCGAGAGTTCCTCCAAAAACCGGCATGATGCGTGCAGTTTCGATATAAGTAATAAAATAAATCCGCGCGATGTATTTATAATTTCAATGTATACATGGGATTGTCTTGTCGTCGCTAAAATACGTATCGACATTTGAAAATTATTATAGGGATAATTGAAATTTAATTCATAATTCTTCGAAATAAGCATAGATTCCAATGACGAGTTTACTCGTCATCCACGGTTAATGGATTAATAGATTATACTTGGTACAAAATTGAATTCCTTATGCTCTGATAGCATGTATAAGCCACGCTAAATTTAATTCTTTTTTGTATTATAAACAAAATTTGATACATTATAAATTAATATATTATACGCATTCTTGTTTTTCTTATTGAATTGGCCACAAAGTTCGTGCGGTTTGCATCAGTTTTTTTTTTGGAAATGCGGAATTTTTATTTACCCGAGATTACGAAGCTGTCCAAAATGTGCATAGGCAGAAATTATAAGTCAAAACGGACAACAGATAAGTGAATGGAAGTTTAAAAAAATACACAAAATTGATTAAATATCGCTTCCTATTTACATCTTAAAATACGCACGAACTTTTTGGCCAACCTAATATTTTTCTTACTTTTTGTAACTTCTTATTTTTGAATATTGAAAATCTGTTTCCTTCAATTATTAGATACGTATATGTAGAACATAATTTAAATGATATTTTACCTCTTTTATGGATCCGGGAGTCACCAAAACATAATAAATCGCATACGCTGGAATCCACAGCATTGAAGATAGACTTAGGCATACACCGACGACTTCCGCCCATGTTGGATATTCGTAATCGTTGCCGTATTTCAGTGGTTTATATTGTACGATTTGGAAAACGAAGATGAACTAAAATGTGGAAATAATATTATTACATTATTATAAAATGTCATACTAATCTGATGTGACATTATTCATGATAAATTAATAAGATATCGGAATAACGGAATAAGTGATCGGAAGAATTAATGGATGGAATATGAAATATTTAAACGAGACCTTCTAACTGAATTATTCAGTATTGCCATCAAAAGAATAATTACATATTTGGTATGTATGTGCATAAATTCTCGAAGTTCTAAGAAATCAAATGAACTTGATCATTTTTTTTTTAAGAAAAATAGTTTTTATCCCGGAAAATATTCTCCATTATTTATTTTAAGCTTATTCCATCGATCTACAAGCTTTTTGACTTCGTGAATTTGAACTTTCTGAACTGCATTTGTTTCCTTTCAAAGAAGGTACATAAACTGTGTCATCTAAAAACGGTGAAAACTTATGCATATACCTAATACTTTATTAAATTATGATACTCACTATCATGATAACGGGTGCAAATAACACCCAGCAGATATACCAGAATTTATTAAGCCGAATTCCCATCATTTGGTGGACGCAATCACAAAACTTTTGTGCACCAAAGATCCACGATATTGCGATCGTCTGAAAGAAGCAGACCCATAGAATCGACATTCCACTTGCCGAATAGAAGTCCATTAACTGGAATATATAAACTCCTCCCTAAAACATATTATTATTTAGTTACAAGGCATTTGGTGATATACATACATATGTGTATACAGTCGAGTCTCTTTTTATGCGTATCCTTTTAATGCGATTTTGAAGTTACGCGGTGATGCAAGAAAGCAAGAAAAAATAAGTAATCCAAGAGATCTAGAAAATTTAACAACGTAACGCGCTTATCCATTTATTTTCGTTCTTTTTCTGTTTTTCTTTCAGGAATTACGATATAAGAGAATAATTCCCAAACGCAAATAAAGTATTTCTTGTTCGAATTTCAAATCTTTGTATGCATAAACAAAACAACTGAATTTAAGTGACCTCTTTTGTGCTGCAGGTATTTAAAAAAAATATACGCTAATTTTGAAAATACAGCTATATCTTTTTTGCGGTTTTTTAATGCGGATTTCTGTGGAATGTATCGACCGCGTAAAAAGAGACTTGGGTGTATATAAATATGAAAATAAATTACATGGAGATACTGACATGTGTAACCATCGGTAGTCCAAGTGCAAACATTATCAAACATATAAGAATGGTGAACTTGTTTCTGTGTGGACGAAGGCGATCCGGCCAATTATCAACCATCCCAGTGATAAACGATTCAACGATGCAGAATTCACTATCGATACCGAGTATCTAAATAAAGATGAACAAAAAAAAAGCATTGAAATAGATTGTTATACATTAGAATTCTTAGAGTGATTCGGGCAAAAGAGACGCCGATTATTATGTAACACCAACAAATGCATCACTGTTTATGAACACCGATAAACCATTTGATGTTTAATGTCAAAGTATACGACTATCTGTAGTAATTAATTGATTATACCGTGTGAATAAATATCAAATATTTTGGACTTGAAGATTGTAGCAAGTTGTGACGATCACTTTGAATACAACGAAGAGGACATCATAAATGATTTGAATATAAAATCAACCGATATATGGTATTTAATGTACAAGTGAGATATAACAAGGAGCCACAAAAGCACGAAATATAGACGTCGATTCGTTGGATTTTTTATTCCTTACGAGCAGCATGACGAAGAAGATAATAGCCCAAAGCGGAGCACCGGGAAACTTCAAGACGACTTCAGGATAGGTGAGAAAAACGAGACCTGGTCCACTCTTTACCACTTCGGACACATCAGTACCTTGTTCCAAGGCAATGTGACCCAATATCGAGAAAGTCACGCAGCCGGCCAGAAGACAAGTTAAAGTGTTGACTACGCAAGTGATTAGTGCATCTCTGTAAGACAAAACTCAAAAGATTTTCAAAGACTTCAGGATTCTAATCTTCATAAATCGATGAACACCTCTGTCTTCGAATTAATCACCGATATTGGAAAGGAATCTATTATACGTTAATAAAATTTCACCTTGGAAATCGGAACTGATTCGCAATCGGATTAAGACGATTCAGATCTTGTAATTATATAATATACTAAGTAGAAAGCTCATACGTTGTGATTATAATAATAAGTAAAAAGGACTAATATCCCATAAACGGATTAAAAGTGTTGATAATTGGTGACTTACTTGTAACAATTATGGTGGAATTTGTTGTATGATCCTAAAGCTGGCAATGCTCCAGTACCGATACTGTAAGCGAAGAAAATCTGTGTTGCCCCGTCGATCCAAGGAACGGGTGAGAGTAATTCCTCCCATCTCGGTGTGACGTAGTAAAGTAAACCCTCGTAGGATCCATCCAAAGTGACCGCTCTTCCCAAAAGAATGAAAAGCACCACGTACGGGAACAACGCTGAAAACCAGATGATCTTACCGCTCTGATGAAGACCACGCCGGATGATAGAGTAAACGAGCATCCACCCGATAACCAGGCAACCCAACAGTTCCCATTGCATCCCGCCGATGTTCTCGATACCGGAAGTGATCCCAAGAACTCGTCGTCTGAAACGTCCAAGTTAATGTAATTGTAAGATTATCGAGAAACCGTATATCCCCCCAACACCAAAAACTTCATGTCTTCTACGCGAATCAAAACTCGTTTAACCGTTTCGCTGTTGATTAACACTTTCGTTGCTGAGCCCGTATGTCGTACGGGTACTCCAGAAGGTAGATATCAAACTAAAACTTTTATATAAAAGGAAAGAGTTTCAGTTTGATATCTACATTCTTGCGGGCTCAACAGCGAAACTGTTAACATCAGGGTGATTCAATAATAAATTCGACATTTTCAATCTTTTATCACGAGTTTAAAGAATCACTTTGATCGTGAAGGAGGGTAGACATTTTTTATGGAATTATTGTGTGATTAGTATTCTTTTGTTGATTAATATTGAGTGATAAAAATATGTGTTAGACGATATACTTACTCCCAATACTCCTCTACAGGGGTAGTATGATGAATAGTAATGTTGTTAGTGTTATTGAGCTGTCCCTCGTGATCGTACGTTATGTGTGAGCCATCGTAACAGTCCTTACTGTTCCACCAATTATCTGTTAAATGGACGATTCAAATGATTTAAATTCATCTTCTTAAGGAAAAATGTCGTTAAAAATCGCAGAGATTTAAATACTAACCACAACCACTCCAAGGTACACCTGGTAAATTAGCAAAGGTATTTATCAAGTAGAACAATGTCCATGCGATGATTATACAATAATATACATCGAGGAAAAATACGATGGTCATTGTAGCAAATCCGACTCCTGAAACAAAGATAAGAAAATCATTTAGTATGTAACGTAAATAATATTTTGAATAGTATTTAGTATGAAATACTTTCTTTAATACTGTACAATCGAAAACAATAGTGTTAACAGCGTGTAGCACGAAATTATATTTTTAATAGTATTTAGTCCTTTGCACTAGAAGCATATTTCGGTTATAAACGAGGACTTATTCTAACAATAAAACCTTTTGTGATACCGATTAACGACTTATAAACGGTCTTTTTCTATTACAATCGACGAATGAATCTTATTATATAAATCTTATGTGTTTAACAGTATACCATGGAAAATAATATTTTTGATAGCGTGGAATGTTGAATAATA
This sequence comes from Nysson spinosus, assembly GCA_910591585.2. NCBI lineage: Eukaryota > Metazoa > Arthropoda > Insecta > Hymenoptera > Crabronidae > Nysson > Nysson spinosus. The sequence continues at coordinate 1,669,784 of OU342835.1, forward strand.
TTTTGGACTAATATTGAATAATCAAAACTTTGTACCTTGCAATAGTGGACATAGTTGTCCTACAAGTGTCATACCACCAGCACCAAGATATTGTCCAATAGCAACTTCTTGAAAGAATATTGGAATTCCACAGAATAACATTGCGATGCCATAAGTAATGAGGAACGCTCCTGTAAGTAATAATAATATTGCACATGGATACTTTAAAAAGTAAATCATTTGAAAGTAATCAGGCATCAAATGATAAATAGCAAGAGATTCTCTCGCGATTCATGTTGCCTTTACGTTTATCAGGAAAATCTAAACGCGTTTAAATGCAACTGCAATTTGAATAATAAGTGACATAATACATGAAATCGCGCCAATTAGTGTTTGCGTGTTACGTGAGTCCTTCGTGAACATCCGATTAACAGCATACCATAATATTTGTCACTGAACACTAATTGTTTTTCAAGACTATCAACAACGTCACAAATCAATTATTCGACTAATTCTGTTCTTGATAAATAACGGTCTAAATTACGCGATAATTAAACCGAAGGACCAGGTAACGAGAAAACTGGAGGAATTTTCAAATTCCGAATAAAGAAACATGTTCTATTATCAATTATAAATGATAAGGTAGAATATTTCGCAATTTTTCTCTGTTGAAGTAAAAAGCGTTTTAAACTATTTTAAATTGAATGATAAAAACTCACCACCACCATTTTTATAACACAAATATGGGAATCTCCATACATTTCCGAGACCAACGGAAACACTGATACAGGAGAAAAGAAAATCGAGTTTGTTATCCCAACCACCACGTTCTGCATCCTCCTCGCGATTTCCAATTTCCGCTACCCTACCCTGCGGGGAGGAAACCGTCATTTTTGGAGCTGCTCGCGATGATTCTCTTTTCCTATCGTTTCCCACTGATTTTGCTTTGAATTCTATAAAAGTCTGGTCAGGATCAACCTGATCCTTTTCTTCGCCCCAGTAATACATCTTTTCCGCCATGATTTCTGAAACAGAAATAATTATTTACAAAGATAAATTAGATTCATATTAACTTACGTAGCCTACAGATTTTACATGTTTCAAGTACAATTAATTAAATGGAAATCAATATTGCAATACATAAAAAGAAGGTGAAAATGAAATACAATTATAGAAGTGCGAGCAGTAAATATTATTCAGTTACTCCTTATTTTGTTAACTTGATGTTATGCGAACTTGAGAGACTTTTTCAAAATGGTCATTTTGGATTATAGCCATAATTAAATATATGGAATTAATTACATGATACAATTAATTCGTACCATAGTTATAATCATTATTTAAACTGCCGATCACGCAATAAAGTTGATGGCCGTGTAATCTTAAAAATGGTTGTGAACGATCTACTATAGAGTTCTAGAAAGAAGGCAGCACTACCAGCGACAACCGATATAAAATCTATCTAATACGTAATATCCAACAAAAAGCCTCTATATAATACAAAATATCCGATATGAAACCTGTACAGTACATAATATTTAATATGAAACTTATACAATATATAACATATGAAGGATGTCTCAGATCAAGCGAAACACCTAAATATCTTCTCTGTTTTTAATGATATCTCTTTCGAAACCATTTAAACCTCTATAGCTCCGTGTAACTTTGAAGTCACATACTCGTCTACCCGTATCTTTCATTTCATTTTATTTTTTCGTTGTAATAATAATATAAAAGTACGCGCAACGATTGACACATTTTTCGTTACGATTTTCACGTATTGTACCTTCATTAGAATCGCGTTTAACTAGATTTACGATATACGATTTCCTTTTACACACGAACAAGATTTGGCTATAAAGGGTTCAATGGTGCTATACACATTTCTCATATCATTAAAAACAAAGGAGATATTTAGGTGTTTGGTTCGAGCTAGTACACACTGTATAATCAGCGGGAGATCGAAATTCCATGTAAGACTCACGCCACGAATGCCTGCTTTCTAAAAACCAACAGTATGTCTACTTCATCATTATGTACATAAAGTGATACGTGTAGGCGTTCATTTTTGAGCGAACCATTGTTGGGCCTTCAAAAACAACTGTATCACTTCACATACATAAAGAAGCGGTGGATATAGATAGATAATTAACCCGTACTTAATGTAATGGACTTGAGAATTTTGTAGTTATTGATAAAAAATATCGATTATGTGACCCAGTGGCATTCGATGCATAGCCCTGATTCAACATAATCATCCGTAATTGCGATGCAACGGTGGTTATATAAAATTGTCCTCTACAGGGATGTCATTAAGTCATTCCATGTTGAAAGTAGTCACGCGATCCTTGATTGCACGTACGTAACATTGTAAATGGTAATTGAAAATACGATACATGAGCCAGATTTTAGTGGAAAAGTTATCCATCCCTCGTAATAGGATGATAATATTTACTATAAGTAAAAAATAAACGTGAATAAATTCACATATAAAAGGTATGATAAGGAAAAGGATAAGTTTAACGCGATACATTATTCTAATACAATTCTAATATAAATATATTAAATAAATATTCGAAAATTCAAGTATTAATTATATTAATTGATTGCAGTCGAAATACAAAGATGTCATCACTAGAAAATAATTGAAATTAATATTAATATCATGACTTTCAGTCCTATCATATAGTACGTCAAAATCTCAGACTTTTAATAACAACGTATTTTTTGGTGTGATATCATGGTAGTTGATTACATAATCCATCAAAGAACATTGAGAGGCTACGTCTGTGATTGAACGTAAGGGAAGTTATGAAGAAATTGCAAAAAATATCGTAATGTCAATCATTTTAACAAATACATATGTACATACATACGTTCATCGATAAACTAATATATACATATGTAGTATATAGGAACGGTCTCGAGGTGGAATGACTTTTATAGTATTTTCAAAAAGCATTTTGAAATTAAAGTTTGTGTATCCGCGGGTGTCTCACGGCGATTCGCATACAAAATTCTACATGCAGCATCTTTTAAAATTATATATATTAGGTGGTCCAAAAAGTTCGTTCCGTGTTTGGCGCGGCGACTTTATTACCTTCTTACCTGAGTAATAAACCACAATACATACTCAGGTAAAAATGTACATATTCCAGTACACTTCTAGTTTTGCTTTCGTGCGAATTAGACGTATTTTTTTAAGTTTTTCTGTAATATCTAAACTAAAATCATGACGGACAACAAAATTCATTTTCGACACATCATGTTATACGAGTTTCGTAAATGGTATACCGCTTCGGAAACTTCGATAAATATTGGTGTTGTTTACGGGGAAGGTGCTGTAACAGATCGTACGTGCAGAAAATGGTTTGATTGTTTTCGTGGAGGAAATTTTTCATTAGAAGATGACCATCGCGCTGTATGACCACATACTGCTGACAACAGTGCTGTACGTGCATTAGTGGAGCAAAATCGTTGCATTCAAGTGCGTGAAATTGCATCGGAACTTCAAATGAAAAAATCCACCGTGCATAATTGTTTACGGAAGATGGGATTAATTTCAAAGTTGAATATGTGGGTGCCGCACGAACTGACGGAGCGTAACCGCGCAGACAGCACGACAACGCTCGACCACACGTGGCAAGAAATGTTATTGAAAAATTGAATGACTTTGGCTGGGAGGTCCTGCCACACCCTCCGTACTCTCCTGACATAGCCCCATCAGATTATTATTTATTTCGGTGCATTCAAAATTCGGTTACCGGAAAAAAATTTGAAAACTTTGAGGTCCTCCGAAAGCACGTGGCGGAGTTTTTTAATAAAAAACCGAAAGACTTTTATGCGAAAGGAATTATGAAACTACCTGAGAAGTGGCAAGAAGTAATTGAAAAGAATGGTGACTATGTATGTGAATAAAATAAATTGTATTTGAAAAAAACGGCGTTTTACTGTAACGGCTGAAAATGGAACGAACTTATTGGGCCACCTAATACACAGAAACACACATACAACCTTAAAGATGTATAGGGTGTCCCAAAACTGTGTTACAATTACTATTTTTTCGATCGCGGCTTCCTTTGCGAGGTATTAACCTATGTATGTATATATAAGCTGTTATTTTTGGAAATGGTATAATTTTTCAATTTTTATGAAAACTGAAATAAGTGTAATACTCTACTATAGATTGATATCTTTTTTTATTAGTTTTAATATTAAAATCGAAAGAAAAAATGAACTTGTATGTTGTTCAAAAGTGGCTCATGTATGTATGTATGTATGTATAATATTAGGGATACCTATAGATAAATGTTGTTTTTTTCCTAAAATGGACCTAATTGGTTATTACATAATTTATGTATTAATTAATATATTGTCATTAGGGAATTAAAAGTCTGTCAGAGTGATGGAAGAAGATTATCAATAATAATAATAGGGATTATATTGTTGATTATTTTATATAAATATCAAAAACGACATTACTTATGGGTACTCCTAATAAGTTTATATTAATTAATGTCCAGACATTTTCTACGCTTTTGACCTTCAGGACATACTGCGAAGAAGATACAATATTCAAAAATGATAAAGTTCATTATCGATATTGCGACTAAGCAGCACACGCGATTGTCAACACGCTAGTGAATAAAAACATTTGCAAATTACTTTTCCAATAATCAGCACGATTTATTCATATCTACGCGACTTCCCAGAATCAATGTTCGAAGTATGATTCAATCTTGCGAAATTGTTGCAATATTCTAACATTGCTACTGAAACATTGAATTACTGAATTGCAAGATTTAAATGTTATCATATTATTTATTTATTCTATTACACTTAGCGACATTATTCGAATATCTTAATTTTTAGTAGTACGTTTTAGAATGAAGTCCCTTAAAGTCGTTTCTAATAAAAAAAAGTGTTACATGAATGGCAATTTCACCTAATATCTTGTTAATAGTCAATAATATTTTATGATTTAATTTACTGATACTACATATATTAGCTATCATAATTAATTTATTATCATAATCATATTTCAAATTAACATTTTTGTCGATACAATAAGCTTAGAATAATATTATCCTGTTTTGAAAGTTTACTTTCACCAAAACAGAAGGAAACTAAAAATATTGTCCCCAAATAATAAATTCAGATTATAATTTTAGAACATGCCTTGCGTTAGAATACTTTATATTGGATTTGGATAAACCATTAGTTTCTGCATAAAGAAGTACTATACCAAATAGGGTGTAAAATTAATAATTACTGAGATATTCTTGAATGAATCATCTTATATTAGAAAATACGCTTAGGCAACGGAATGCTAATACGACTTGCTTTCATACAGCAAATAAATTACGAGTTATTTGAAGCGATCATATTGCGGGTCAAAGTAATTAATATGAACTAAGTATAATGAAAAGTAATACCTAAGTAATTAGTAATTCAAGAGCTCAGTAAAAAGAAACGAAAACGGGATTTTATTCTTGAAATAAATTGGTATAATCACCTATTACATTTTTTTAAATTTGCTTTAAAAATATCTTTAACCGTTCAACTCTGCCCCCCCCCCCCCCCGCCAAATTAAATCCTGAGTGCGCCACGGATAGAAGTTAGTCTTCCTCGAGGTCGAATGAAACCGGAGGTGAACATATTCACTCATTGAAAAGTCCCCCTTTCTTCGTTGTCCTTCCTTCCCGCGTAATGTTCACCCTACTTCCCTTATTGTAGTCAAAACCGATTCATAGACGATGAAGACTCAGAACGAAAAAGAGGGAGAGCACGTGTCATTTTCTCGGTGCACGTGTATTGATATATGCACATATATGCCTATCTTTTACACCTGCATTTGTGTGATGGTTTTCTATATATCCCCTACCATCTGTTCATATGGATTACATTCACGTGTGGGTGAAAATGCGTGTGTCGCAACTTGAACAAAGAAAATGCTCGTGCGCGCGCTACGGATGCTGAACGCAAAATCAATAACAAGGTTTATATCACGTTATGCTGTACACGTGGACGAGTATTTAGCAAGTGAAACCTCATAATAAAATGCGAATTACTGTTATTAATTACATAGATTAATCAATGATCCACGTATGGTTATGGAATTTTACTTGGATCTTAATTAAATGCTACTACGTTTCTAAAGAACTCCGCACGGACGCTCATTAAGATGGTGTACAAAATATTTCTGTACACGTGATGTAAACTAAATTTTAGTCTTCCAGATTTTAGAGTTAAAATAACGTAGGAAAACATGCACAGATATGTTCAATAGGAAATATAAATATACTATTTTGAATTTAATAGCTGTTTGACTAGGATGACTCATAAGTCCAGGGGCTCATTGTCTAAACTGATCTTCGAAGTCAGTTTCAATTCTTTTGAATCTAGTACATTCTGAACTCTCTACAAAGTAATATTGTTTTAATCAGCATACACTATATATCGAAAATTCATAAAAGACTATTTATTAGACTTGGTTTCACTGGGATACTGCGTAAATACCTTAATCCTCGCACGAGTCTGATCAGGAATGTCCAATACTACTAAAACCCGTCAATAGCGAATAGTTAAAATCATCAGTGAAAATCTTACCAGAAATTTATGTCATAAATCAGCGAAAACAGCCCTCCGATTGGAATATCTGAATTGATCCTTTCGTTAATATTCTCTTTGTTGGTTCTTCTTTTTATAAATGACGACTTCGAGACGAATAATTATTATACGTTCTTTGAACCACGCTTTCTTCTTGAAACACTGAACTGTTGCGAGAGAAATAATCTGATCACGCCCGAATCTCGAGCGAAAAGAATTATGGAAATTGAGTGTCTTCTTCGATCAGTATCAAACGGAAGCTCCTTGGAAATAGAAATTAATGGATCATCGAAGTAGAAGCAACTCTGCAAAACACTTACTCCTCTGATGAGAGTTTATTGCGCGTTAGATTGTTAGGAGTTTTATCAGCGTCGACCTACCCCACAAGGGATGTCGTTACAGAATAATGCTCCGATGCAAGATGGGGTATTTTACCCCTTTCCAACGCATGCGCCTTTCGAGCTTGATCCCCACCAAGAATGTCCCTCAAAGAATACTGCCGTTAGAGGGGCACCAGGACGTTTTTACTTGCCGAGTAATCCAACCACGGTTCAGAAGAATCTACGAAATAAACTGAATGATTCAACACTCTTCAACCCCCCTTTTCAGTCATCGGCTTTGCTTCTTTCATAAAAAATCGTATTCTAGATATCAGACTTGCTATCGGAGATCCCCAAACTGTTGTTGAATGTCAACAAATACAAAACAGTACAATGAAAGATTTCCAATAAAAAAGGATTTTTCCATTCAACATTTATGAAGTAATACTATATTCATCTCGCACTTATTTATATAATACTTCTTTCATGATAGGGCAATAGGGAAGAGATTTTTTTATTGGCATACTGTTTTTTTTAAGGCTGCAATGTAATTGTCTTATAATATCCATAACCGTCAGATGCAATAAGTTGCGAAATAAATTTGTAAATATAAAGGGGATATGAAACAAATATTTATTCATTCAGTTTAAAATTTCACATAAATATCCCAAGGTAATTATAATTGTGTATAATTATCGCCATACTCGTAAATTGTACAAGGTCGAAAATAAGACTCACGAAGAATTAATAATCTCCATAATTTAATAAAATTCTACGTAACCGAAGGACATTAAAACCGTTCCAAATATCATCCGTGTACTTATTTAGCGACGCAATTCTTAAAAGTTCTTTCGGCACGCAATAATGTCATAAATAAATGCTTACAACTTTTCATTCATTTGTCACGAATACTAAATAGAAGCTCCTTGGAACACCTACTTCTACGAGCATAAAAATAATCTATAAAAATCGTTGTTCCCCGAACTTGCACCTGTTTAATCATCCACGATTAAAGATAGAAAATCGACATATACGAGATCGAATTCACCCTTCATTATCCACTTGATTTGTCGCTAGAATTACTCGGAATCACGGTGTGACAACCACGTCTTTGTCGCATTTGTTTCGGAGACAATCCTTCGGTATTCTCAACGTCATTTACGACGGCAACCGTGTGTAAAGACTTCATCGAGACCTTTCTTTGTGCCTTTTTGTACCCGGAAAAGTTCGGTTTCGGTGTCCAATTAGTTCCGTATGAAATCGGATACACTTCCTTCCGGGGTTGATTGTTCATATCGTAAGAGAGATTCGACCCACAATTTTCGCATATCGAGCTCTCATAACTTTCGTCCTCAGATTTATTTCTCTCCGAAATTAACACCGACTCTCGTATTCTGCAAATTTATTCACATCATAGAATATGTAACTAAAATTTTAGATTTTACTTTCAAAAATATTCCTGTGATCAACCCTTTGCACTCGAGAGCCGACTCAGTTTATTGTGGCAATTCGAGTGGCGACTGAGACGCAACATTAAAATTTACTTCAATTGTTGGTGATTTAATGTCCAATAACATATCAAATATAACTGGAGAATATTTTAATGTCGCTTTTCAGTCGTCACTCGAGTTGCAATAAACTGAGTGTTAATTAATATTTTAGATAAGAATATATATTGCATTGTTCTAATGCTTAGATTTGCATTATAGGTTTTTTGTTCTTTATAATTTTCATAACTCGCTTTTATTCCAACCAGTATATTAACCTGTTCAAATGCCCATTCACGTAACATTTTATTACACGAAATGCGTCATTTAGAGTTGTTAGGGATTCTCCTGTAAAATTCCTTACTCGTGTCGCAGATAGCGCACAACCTAATGTCGCGATTGCTACTGACATTGAAATTATCCAGCTGATAAAACCAGCTGACATCACTGGTGGTTGTAAAGATGTTGGATAATAGGAGGACCAAACTTGCTGCCACCACTGATAAGAAATTTCTTGGCTCTCGGTCTCCTAGAAATAAATATGGCAATAAATAGCTTTTAATGACAGGCTTTTAATGACCCAATATACGATGTAAAGTAACTAATGTATCGTAGAGCAACATTAAACATTTTCATTAGACGTTATATACACGGTACGAACGCATTTTGCGAGGTATATCACGGATTTTGCACCGGCACTCCAAAGTAAATAAATTAAGTAAAAGTAAATTAAGTATAAATGAACTAAATTCAATTAGTTTTTATTTACGTAATTCCAGTACGTCCAAACGGAACAGTAGAGTATTCTTTGAAGTATCAACCAAAACCATAGAACCCCATTAATGGTTACCCAACTGGTTGCTACCTTGAAATATAAAGAAACAATACATGCGTTGCTGGTTTTATATCCAGTTAAATATTCGGTTAATTTCCAATATTGAACAAACTATAATAAAATCTTATTTTGATCTTAACACATGCGCGTCTCGACATTTTCAACCGAATCTCACGCGGGTAACGGGGCAAAGCGGAATTCTGCTAAATAAAGTCATGTTAACAAAACATGCTATAAACACCAACATATGAGCCATTAATCGTGAAACTGGTGTAACCCCATTTAAAATTTAGATCGCATATTGTTTCTAAATTAATAGATCGCGTTAAATACTAGTCAAAGTAAAATTGAACTGAATTTTTGCAAAAAATGGAGTTGCACAATTCCAGTTTAGATTTTAGATTTAGATGGCACAACAACAGTGTGGATTTTAGATTTAGTTGACACAACAACAGTTTAGATTTTAGATTTTAGACTTAGATTACACAACAGACCGAACTGAATTTTTTCCAAAAATGGAGTTACACAAGTTTCTTAATTAGCGGTTCATGTAACTTAATCAAAACGTACTCAAACGTTTTCAGACCGAAGTATAACGTATCTAAAGACTCACATTTGAGTTCTCCGGATTCTGATAAAGAATGCCAAAGACTTATATACGCGGCATCTGGTGCGAATGTGTTAAGGTGAATCTTAAGTCGTATAAGCCATCGCAAGTATTATCGTCGTACCTGAAGACTCTTGTATATGGTCGATGCTCCCAACATTTGACAGAGCCAATTAGAGGATGGTGGATTTTTCCAAAGGATAATAAACGTAGCCATCAATATAAGGAAGGATGGTAAAGTGTGAATAAAGTCTGGACCAACCGCGATTTTAGCATATTCTCGAAAAACCTTATGTCGCAATAGAATAATCTCCTGGGGAACCCAGAAGAAAGTGTATATTTGTGACTCCAAGGCACTGAAGCAGGACATCACTGACGAGGCTGCACATCAGCCTGATCCTGTCGAAATAATTCGCGCCAAGCTCGAACAAGGCACAATGATGGTTAGAGTAAAAAATGATTAATTATGCCACTTGACGTTGCCACCAAATTGAATCACAGAAACGATATTCTTTTGTGCCTCGAAAATATTTCATGCTCCGCAAAGAATACGGGGGCAAGGTATAAAATGATATTACATAATCCAGTAAAAGTAATTCATTGAAAAATGCAATAACAGCAATAATGAAAAGCGCAATGTGCATCGTATACGTTGTATATACAAATTGGAAAGCTTTCCTAAATGAATGATGAATGATCTAGAAAGTAAACCATCGTGTGTTATAAAGGATCGATAATATTTTTAAATATCTTAAATATCGTATAAGGAGAAATTAAATATTTTAGAGAAATAATAATGGCATAGTGATAATATGATATGAGCCATTTATTCGTATAAAAGTAGAACTTATACATTCGTATAAAGATACATACAACTTAAACTCTGTCAGTTATAACATATTCGCAAGGCTCACACAATTATATACAACTATATACAACATTTTTGTTAATTAATATCAGTCTAGATAAGAAAGTAATCGGGCCCAACGAAGGAACCACACTGAGGAAAGTCCTGCGGTGCTGGTACCATGTCGTTACTTTCACCAACTTGTAAGATTACATCGAGACCACGAGTCCAATCTGCGGCATGTTCGTCTCGTAACATCCAGTAACCTGAAATGAATGGATTATATTTTTCAACCGAGAAAGATTATTCTTACTATTAGCGACGGATTTAATCATTCTTATTTCGCCTCGTACTCTAAATACACATAGGAGTTTAATAAGAGTTTAGCTTTGGTGTAGATGACGTATGCGTGACATCTGCCAATAGTCGGGGGTCGCTAGCGACACGAAAACGTGTCTCCCGCGGGGAAAATGTTAAATTTAAGTAAAATACAAAGTCAGTTTTGAGACAATTCGACTGATATCGCTAATTGCAAAATTTTAGTACCTGGGTTTTCGGCTTTAAATCTTATAGCAACTGCTCCGTATCTTGGCACGACGACGGTGTCTTTGAGAGGTGCGAACTCCAGATTACGCGTAAAAAGTGATCCACCGTTATCCAGATTTTTCAGTTCTTGAAGAGAAATACTGCGCCCGATTTTTCTTGCTCCCACAACGTAGAAACTGTATCCATGTAGGTGGTAAACCAAGTCATCTAAGCCGCCTATGGGACAAATAAGAGAATAAAAGAGACATGAAGATGCATCGTTATTTCTATTGTGACATTCTGGCAGAGGAAAATATGAAAGTGGTTTGGCATCATTAAATATTTTTATAACTCTATGAGACAATCATCAAAAAGTGAACACTCTGTCGAAGGAAGAAGTGTGTAGGCTGTTGAAGTGATTTGGCATACACGTGGCAGTAAATACAAATTAAAGTACACGGGTCGAATTCGTGGCCCATGACATACTATACAAAAATATAAGTAATCATTGCAAATTTATATAATCCATACATAGCAGATATATTAATAATAACTGGTGATACATCACCCTCGATATAATTAATTCTGGAATTTTAGTATTCTACCCTAAACGGTAAATCAAAGGTATGAAATCCAGCATGGTAAAACAGTGAAATTAATTTGTAACATGAAATTCATTTTTAACTTTACGTTGTTAATGGAGAAGGGATGCTAAAACAAGCATTTGGAAATACGTATACACATCTGCTGCAACTTTAATTGGAAATCTAATTTCTTTTCTGACGAACGAAGCCTTAGAACATTACACATATGTGGTATCTCGAAATACTTGCAACTGCATATCGTGCATATCGACGAAAGGTCGATACGGTGTACTCAGGCAGGAAAACGGCACTAAAATGCGGAATTCATGGTTGGTTTAGTAAAAACCGCGAAGAGTATTTTCAGGGTTTTGATATCTTTGAGTATTTTTCGTAGTTCAACAAATGAGACGGTTTGAAGAAGTCTCACTATGTTTCTTTCTCTCGCCAATTCTCGAGCGCTCGTATATCATCGTTTTAAGTGTTCACTAATTAATGAAGCTTTAGCCGAGAGCACAATGTATTTTACTTTACACCTTTCCAGTTTTGACCTTTAATTTCATATTTGAACTTTGAAATTTTCCTTTTATCATGTATAATCTATATTATATTTCCATCCATAATTAATCCATATATTATTTCGCAGATAATTAAAATAAGTATATTGAATAATCTGTAATGATTTTAATTATACTCGAATTTATAAGTGTAATATCTCGATCTACTGTTACTCAAAATTTAATATCAATTCATAATTAATCAGGAAATTTATTATTAAATTTCGAGTGATAGTAGATCGCGAAGTCACACCTATAAATTCGAGTATAATTAAAATTATTATAGATTATTCAATATATTTATTACAATTATCTATGATATAATACGTGAAATAAACAGCCGTTTTTAATTAATTGGAATGAAACCATTGTGAATGACTCTTTCCTGCAGCTTTAAGGTCTGTTTTGAAATTGGTCACTAATAAAGTTCGTAATAAAATTTAGTATCCGTGTCCAGAAAAGAGGAAAATTTTAACAGCCCTCTTTCTAGGGCAGGCATTTGATGAACGGTTGAATTAATATAGAAAATAATGATTACCTTGGTCGAAAAGAATAATTTCCACGGTTGAACCAAGAGGTACTCGGCGCACGTGTACGCACTCGCACGTGTCACTGTTGGCACCGTCTCTCACGCACCGTCGCGACGATGACGCAGTTTCATTGTTTTCATTCGAAACATCATTGTCTGAGGACGAACACAACATCCCTTCGGAAATATCCGCACCCTGCGTCAACAAGGGTGATGGTGGAAAAGTGAAGGTAGCATTGTTGACGTTTAAAATCCGGGTCTCTGTTCCACTGGTACCTTGTAATTCAACATCAAAGACTACGGTAACAATCATCGTCAACAGTCATCCGATTCAATTATATAATAATTTGTAGTAGAAAATAGACTCGGACCAGATAATTCATAACTGCAAGGATTAAGAACCAACATGTCGATATTTTTACAAACTATAAATAGATAATCATTCATGATAATCTTATCATGAATGAATAATAATCCCGTCTACCATCCGATGTCGTTCAATGTAATTTCAAAAGAACTCAAAATCAGTTTTAAAATATCTATACTGGTATTAAAAATTGCAATGTTTTATTACCTAGATTTTCGGGTTTAAATCTTAGAGGAACTGAGTCATAATATCCAGATTTAATATAACGTATTGAATATCAGGATAAATTAATTGTTAGCTGGCATAATTTCTAGGATTAAGTGATTAAAACTGTAATTCTTTTCTACTTGTTCGTAATGGTATAAGGCTAGTAGTGACTAAAAATGAGTAGTATTTATTTAAGTGATTACGTAGGATAATCAAACAAGAGAATGAAAATCAATTGCACCAGGCTGACATAAATCGGATAAGTGATGTTGATCGTTATGAGCCTAACATTCGGGAATGAAAAACGTACTACTAAACAGCCAGACATTTTAAGTCATAATAGGAGATCTAATCGTAAATCAAACAAAAATTTTATTTTATAATCCCTCAATGCTAAATTGTTTTTCAGTGATTTAAATATTTCAATTACTATAGCCTTTTACTCATTTAGTATTTGATGTAATTTGACAGAAAGTCATTATGACAGAAGTCATAACAGACGATCCAAGTGATATAAACATTTTGTTTGATACTGTAATTTGCCCACTCGTAATTTCATATTTAGGGCTTAATAATTTATAGTTTCGATTTAATTATCCATTGTTGTCTTCAATCTTGCTAGTTACATTATACGGTGTATAAATATACTGATAGACTTCACTTTTAACACTAGAACTACCAAAGCAGTCAAAAAATCGGGTCCTCGGAATTTAACAAAAATGCTCATAATAACCTTTCATTTTCTGAGATTTTTCGCGGTTCATATTGACCAATGGACACAAGTAAATCGATTAATTTATTTATTCTATCCATCCTTCTTTTTAAGGACGTACACATAAATATACAAATATAGGTGAATATATCGCCGGTAGTTCTAGTGTTAATAATAATGATTTTTTAGAATCCCTGATTTCTTCATAACTTACCTATAAAATCGGTGGATTGAAGCGTGTAATTAATTGGCAAATAAATTGTGACGTCTGTTTTCGGTTTGCTGAGCAGTTTCGGCATCTTTTGTATTCCCTCAACCTGGCTGACGCACAATGCTTCAGGATTTTCGCATTTCTCGGCGGGATTCGTAGTCATGGCTAGACGATCCGTCTTTAACTCCTCGAGCTCGCTCTGATCGATAGTTTCCGGCTGAGAAATCGTGTTCTCCGCGGAACTTCCTTTATACTTGATAATCGCTTCCCCGTATACAGGAACAGTTTCACATTCTTTCGATGTGTGTACGTTTAACCGGTAAGAGCTGATTTTTCTGCTAGCTTTCAGGATAAAGTCCACTCTTTCGCCTGAATAGAAAGTAATTAGAATTCACGCAATCAATCATCGACAAGCGTGAACGGAAAAGTTATTAAATGTCAAGCGATATTATGGAAACCTACGTCCACGTCTGATTTCTAATTCGAAAAATGTGCTTGTAATATCTGAGTCAAGAAAATTGACATTAGAAAGGAGACTGAAATCCATTCATATATTGAGTATTTTGCATAATCTAACACATATCATGGAATAATATTATATCTTATTTAACATTCCTTTGAAGATCTCCCAAATGATGTAGCTAGATGAATGACTTAATAATTCATACTCATTGTATATTTACTTGGCACAAGTATTATAGTAATAAGTATTATTACTAAAAACCACAGTTTGTGGCGCACGTAAATACGTAAAAAAATGTAAAATGATTGATTACTTTTCAATGACATTAAGCGAATAAAATTTTCAGGCAAACTAATTTTAAGTTTTATATCAATTTCTTTGAGATTTTCGAAGGAATTTTTAGGCATTCTTATTTTCCTGAATTTATAAGCCTTTTTATGAGATTTTAAGTGTATTTTAACTAATTGCTTTGGTTCCGTATAACGCGGTTATTACGTTGCGCGTAACATCATGAAAATGTTGTTGAAAAGAGCAGTACCTTTGGCGAGCGTAATCGAGGTAACTTGTCGTGGATGCACAGGATGTCCATCTAAAGCAATTAAAGTAAGAGGATGGGCATCAATGGAGAGTGTTATTGGACAGAATCCAGCACCAGCTGCATTAGCAAGTCGGAATCTATGCCGGCGACCAGGTATAACGACGAAAGTCGTCAGCGGTACATTTGGTCCATCAGGTTGACGTCCTTTTCCATTTACCAGTAGAATCGCTGGTTTCGGGTGCCCTTCGTTGAACATGATGTCCGTAGAATGTTGCCACTGGGTTACCAATATAACGTGATTCGGATCATCGATGTCGTATAGACTACGATGAGGATCTCGGATGTCGGCTTGCCTAACGATCAACGAACCAAAAATCCCGTTTGTGACGTCAGCCCCTGAAACATTTCACCCAATCCATTAGTCATCATTAGTCATCATCACCTCATGAATGAGGTGAAATTTAGTTAACGAGAAGAATATTGGGCAATCTAATCTCATTCTAAATCATACAAAGGGAAAAGCGAAGATTTGCTTCTGAAGTTATTAATTAATTTTTTTACGAAATTGTCATCAAGAAAGTCTTTACAGCGTTCATCAAAGATTATTACACTTTTTGGATTTTTCAATATAATAAATAAATAGCAGGCGGCCTTGCAATGTATTTCGAGACTTTATAAGAGGAATTGCTACAAGTAGAATTTAATATTTATTGAGAGATTCTAAAAGAGTTGTTATAACTTCTAGTTTTTATAAATCCTAGTTTATATACCTAAATTGTACTATACTAGACACGGTCATTTAGTTATCTTCGTGTTAAGACAATAGAACAATCATTGTTTACCAGCGTGAGCATGCCAAAGATGCGTCCCCGCCTCAGATGCGCGGAATTTGTATTGGAATGTGGTATAACTTGGAATAGGACATTGCGTAACCAATGGTGCACCATCCATACATGGTGTTTCAATTTGCGATTGACCTCGCCAGTGTATCGCAGCTGCTTTCCCAGGAAGTCGATTGATAACGTCTACGACAAGTATGTCGTTTTCACATACCTGAAAATCGGCAAAACCTTGAAGCGCGGATACCACTTATTCATTAACCCTTTGACTACGGAGCACTTCAAGTTTAAATGATCGCAGTTACGCGACATTAAATCAAATAAGAGAATTATTCTCGAACATGTATTATTTATTTAAGAACATTATAATTTTAAAAATGGAATAATGTGTACATATGTCCACGCCGGTAACTTTTGCCAGACACAGATATGCGTCCACAGCAGTGAAAGGGTTAAAGAAATTATTATAAATCAATATTATCTAATGAGGTCTATTAAACTTTTTACTAATTATTGACATTCGATCGTCCTTCGATCGATTCCTTTAAGAAAATAATTGAATTGCATTACAATAGTGGTA
The DNA here is from genome assembly GCA_910591585.2 of Nysson spinosus. Taxonomy (NCBI): domain Eukaryota; kingdom Metazoa; phylum Arthropoda; class Insecta; order Hymenoptera; family Crabronidae; genus Nysson; species Nysson spinosus. Next base: position 1,686,580 of record OU342835.1, read on the forward strand.
TTGTTTAAACTAGACTTCGTTTGAGTATAGTATTATTTAGCTTAAACATGTTTTAAATACAGTATTGTTTAAGTTAAATGTAGTTCAAACATAGTATAGTTTTATTTGAACATAATTTAACCCGTTAACGTGTGCTTTTTTGGAAGGAAAACATTAAAGGAGTTTTAGACTATATACCATTTTTTTCTAAATACCGAGTATGTACATTATGATAACAGAAAATGGGACGCCGATCCAGTTAACTCGAGCGTGCGCGTTACGTGGTTAAACATAATATCGTTTAAATTAAACATCCTTTAAATCTAGTATCGTTTAATTTCAACATAGTTTATACCGGCGGTGTATTGCAATTCGATTAAAATATTGAAGGACTTGCTTGGTTAAGAAGATGGAATGTGAATAATACATTGCAATTAAACATAGTTTATACCGGATTTGTATTGCATGCGTAGTTTTGATTTCAAATTGTCTACAAATTGGAGGAAGGCTTCGTGAATTTGTTCCGATATGTGAAACCAATCAAAAGCAGGGTTGAAAGTAATTCACGTTGAAGCATTGGGTAATTACAGAAGGTATAGATACATATAGAATTCCCGGCGAGATGATTGTTGCAGCGAGTGAAAATGGCGCAATTAATTGTGCACCCCATTTCCATACTAATTACGATGACCTAGATTTATTATTCAGACTGAAGGACCGTTTTCAAGTTCAACATGAATGTCTCTTGAATACTAAAGAGTATCTAGAAAATTAATTTGTGACAGGTATATCGATAAAATTGTGAGAGTATTTCTAAAACAAAGGATTAATTAAAACTAGATACTTCTGTAATGATTTCCATAATTGGAAATCTCCATTATTCCATTGGGGAATTATATTTTAGTTTGTTCTTCACAGATAATTTTCACCTTTTTGCATTCCAAGTCAACCATTTTGCAGATCATATTCACCGTTTCGCAAAACAAACTCACCCTTTGTAGAAAGTCTTTATTTACAAAACGGTGAATTTGATCTGTGAAAGGGTGAATTTGATTTACGAAAAGATGAATATGATCTGAAAAGTTAACCAAAACGGTTGATTTGGAGTGCAAGACTTGCATCTTTTTCAAAAGATCTAGTAAAACTAGAGACTTCTAACGAAGTAAGTTCCATAATTGGAAGTCTGCATTATAGAACTTATATTTTAATATCCTTTATGGAGGTGACCAATATATAGTTTAAGTGCATGATCTATATTCACAATTAAATACATGATTTATATTCAAAGTCAACAATCAATAAATAGAAAGACATCAAGTACAAACTTAAAAGTCTATCTAAATCAACGGAAGTTAATTAAAACGATGCGCGTTTTCACTTTTAACTTTCTATAACGTAACATTTACAACTCGATGTTTTATAAATATGCAAAATTCTACAATAAACGCTATCGTGCGAATAAACGAAACGTGCATCGACTTTGAGTATAGATCATGTATTTAATTTTGAGTTATACTTAACACATCAAGTTTCGTATGTATGCAACAAAGTAACAAGTATAATTTTACCTGGATACTAGGTCCCGGTAATTGTCGATTCGCGGTAAGTATACCACGTCGCTGGCCATCCGCGGAAATGCAGTGATTAGCCAAGCATGTAGTTTGATTTTTCGGACAGTCTCCGCACGACCTGTTGGAGTAGTGAACGAAATAACATGTATGAATGTATGTTTCGGCGTGAGTGGCTGTTGCCCTACAAAATCGTCTTCCGCGTTTCATTTAGCCAGTGGTGGGAAATTGCATAACGATTGTTGCAACTTGCAACTCAAGTGAGACCGATTCTACGAGAAGTATTTGAACACGATTGCTATTACATAGTTAACGTAACTTTAATTACATGGAATCTTTTACGACTCGTGCTATTACGGAATAAATCGCCCATTTTTACGGGATCGACATGATTTATGACACACTGTTTTTGAAACGGGAAATATAATGGGATAATCATTATTCGGACATTTAAATAATTTTTTGGATATAAATTTACTCATTATATTGACCGATTTTCTGTAAGACTAAAATCATGATTAATGACAGATAAATCTTTCGGTCTCCTCGCTAAAATGCATTTCTATACCTATTAAAACCGTAACAATTAATGAAAACTTTACCAATTAAAGTAAAAGTTTCGATTCATTCTGTTATGGAATAATTCGTCTATTTTGATGAGATCGGCATGATTGATTATACGCTGCTTTTGAGACGGGAAATATAATGGAACAATTGATTTGACTAGATCAGTACATTATAAATAAAAATTCTAAAATATTGGAAAGTCATTTCTCTTACTTGCTAAGGGATTGGAAGACCTCGAGAGTGAGTTTCACTCGGCAAATCATCGGCCAATCCAAATGATGACATGGTCTATCGCAGGAAAGGAATGTTTGCTCTAAAAGAAAAACAGTAATCTAAACATTATACTTAACATTAATATCTAATTTACTTAAATTACATTCAACTAACGACCCATAAATATACGCCACAGATAACAATTTCATGTAACATGCAACAATTTCAATTTCTATATAATGTACATCTTAAAGTAAATTCACTTAAATTAATGGCCTCTACAACTAGTTACGAGCATTAATAGTGTCTTGCAACTTAATTCGGTGGAAGTGATTACAACTTACTGGGTCTGTAATTATTAATATGCAAAAATGTTGCAGCAGCTGCAATCATAGTTACGACTACAATAAATCGTAACAAATAGGTGGTCGGTGTCACCGCATATGAAGAATGCTTGAAATGTTGCATTGTCTACCTAATTTGTTATTCTATGATAACAATAGGTGACTGCATTCTCTTATAAAGAATGATCGGGGAAATAATCCCAGCAATTGGCCGTTTCTCGTGAACCGATCACGATAGTTATTATATTCTGAATCAGTTTTAATATTCTAATTAGCTTGGCCCGTTTATATCGTAGAAAAGAATTATTTATATGCCGAGGACTCTCACGCGTAGGTGAAGCTTGTTATAATGATTAGATTTGTTTCAAAGTTATAGAAAAAATTATTATTTCGTCAGATTAAAATGATGATGAGTCAAAGTCGGAAATTTTCGACACTTGGCTGATTGTCAGTCCTGAAAGAATAAAAACAATTATGAAAATAAATGCTAGTTATTGGAGATTCTTAAAAAGTGAATGCTGAATTTGAGAAATTCGTAAAAGCAATATGAAATGTTAATGATAATTCTTTGATACGACTGTATCTATGGTCCAGGAGAAGTTAGGAAAATATTACGAAAAGAGAAATGTTCCAGCGAAGAGTCCCTTGTGAATAACTTGAACTCTTCAAAGCAAACAAAGTAAGCTTTCTCTGGGGATCCTACGAAGTTGTGTAATCCAGTGAGAAGAGTAAACGATGAGAATAATTTCTAAAGAAGATACACAGTTATTTATTCCCCTCCTTGATTTGATCCTTCGTTGGACGAGGTCAGTCACATTACATAAAAACCAGTGTGATCTTAAGGTAACAGAAGTATGTAGAGTAATTCAATTACGAGCTTTTAGATAAATCGTGATGTCTGCTTGAGATAACATGTTATTTGAATTATGTACGTAATATCTAATGTTGCTTATTCTCATTTTCGTGAAACAATTCACCCCGATATTTCGTGACCGAAATTTAATATGGGAACAAAACTGGTTTAATCGCCGAAATAAAACAACGAATGGAAGAATCTATCCTTTGCTCATGCAGAAATAGGTACTCTTTTTGTTTCTTGTTGAAAATCAAATTTATTCTGCCTTGTTTGTCAATAAACCTTATATCTTAGCATTCGGACATTTAAATAATCTGTCGATATAAATTTATTCATTATATTGAATTATATATTCGTAAGAATAAAATCATTATTAATAACACATAAATCAGTCAGTCTCTTCGTTGAGATGCATTTATGTGCCTATTAAAACCATACAAATTAATGAAAGCTCTGAAAATTAAAATCAAAGTTTCTATCCTTTAATAAACATGTTCTCAGTTTGAGAAAATATAATACAAACAATTATCTGCAAACACTGATATTTATCGTACAACCAACAACACAAAGTCAAATTAATACAAGTAAACATTAGTTTACGCTCTCCAGAAATTCCTTTTAATTTTTCATAAAAGCAACATCTTCAAAATGACAACAAGGTTCTAAAACTAAAACTTCACTGGTTTTTCATATATTTCTTCCTAAAGCACGGGTGTTAATCGAGTAGAAGAAGATTAGAATGAAAAGTGATATCATATGTCACGAGATCACTATCGTTGTCCAAAACCATGCACCTCTGAGGTGGCAAAACGGTGAACACTGTTGCGCTTTCCCGACTAGAACTGAAAGTAGACCTGAGATTCCGAATTTTTTTGCGATTACTAGAAGTATCCTCTCCCTTCTTTTCCACCATCCATAGCTCTTACATCACACGAGTTATTGATACATCCCATCATTGACAACCGATCGACAAATCACTATCTCCAGCTCCGAGATCCTTCCACTCTCTAATTAACATTAATCATCTCATCTGACACTTATCAAACAGACATTAGCTCGAAACTAATACTCTGTTGACGTGCGATCTGCGTGATCGTCCACTATATCGACTCACATCCTATTACCTAACTGCAGAGGGGCACAAACATATACAAAGATGATTTTTGCATAAGTCTTTGAGACAAAATATGCAATCTTGAAATGTAAACATATGCAGAGTGATTGTCAAACATCGTACTGCATTGATAAGCAGTTTTTGTTTTGATATTGTTGCAAAAGAATGTCTTTTAGAAGAGCCATTGAGGCCACAGACTTGTGGCGAAAAATACGATTCCATTTGGCTTATTGTTTTTTGTGGAGAATAAGAACGTAACACGAATGACTTCTATTCTGGTATCAAGTTTGATATATTATTTATTTTGCGTGCCATATTATTTTTACACCAAGATATTTATAGACTAATTAATGTGCAATAGTCTATTTTGATCGTTTATAGATTGCAAATTCGGGGGGCTCGTATAACGAATTATTAATACAATATAATTTGTATATGTCCATTTGACAAAGTCTTAAGAGTCGACACAGAATTTTGTGTAATAATACAATACAATCAGAATATTAAGTCGAAGAATGATTAAGGGTTATATCATAAATGACGAAGAAGCAGGTGAAGTAGAACCAAATGTCGATAATCACTATGATAAATAATGATAAAACTTGTTATGATAACGAATGAAGGAGAAAAATATTGTACTGCACCAGTCTGGACCGACACATAAAACCCGGTACGACAAAGTTACAAAGACCGTTTCCCGACCAGGACTGACGATACGATTCTTGCCCGAATTTCGTTGCGAGAATCGGTCGCCTCTTCTCCCTTCTCTTTTTATCTTCCTCCCCCGATAAGTCTTCGATATTTACCTCTCGCTTTTTCTTCGTTCCTTTGCCAGATCCAGAATCAACGGTAACGATGATAAACCGGTTTTCTTTAACAGTCAAAGTTTACTCTTCGGTTCTGCTTACCCCCACACTCTCGTTGCATCGCACGACCGCCGGTCCCGGGTAAAACTCGCAATATACACAGAGTGGATTTAAAATATGTGTCAGACAAGGCGAAACGGGCAAGTGAAAGTTGCCTAACGGTCCCCATGAAAGATCCTAGCAGAGGTGTTACGTCTCTCGTGAGACAGCTTCTCAGACACTTTCATCTTCCGACCTTTCTCTCTTCTTTGTCCAACGACCACTTCTTCCGAGATTTCGCTTTCGCTGATCCTCTTGCATCCTTGCTTTTGCTTGATTTCGTTCGAAAGACACCGCAAAGCATGTGCCGTTTCTTCGGCAAGTAGAAACGGCCGTGAGTTTGTAGATACTCGAGTGTCAGTCTCTCTTAATGGTGACACTTTCTACCGCGATAATAGAACCACGATTTATTACTTGTCTCTGGATGATAATTAATCATTGCTGGATAAAGAAAGATCGTATAAATAATTGTCCTCGAACTTAGATCCTTTGGTTTATGATATTTTATTGTTTAGGTAAATGTATTTGTCTTCTGTATGAGCAAAGACGGTTGCTTCGTTAATTGCAGTGAATGCCTGATTTATGTACTGCAATTAATAATGTACACTGTTGCCGGTCTAAGAATTCATTATTCTTAATTGTTATTAATGTGTTGTAATGAAGAACCTATAACGTGTGTACGTTATAATTGATATTGTATTTAATAAGTTATACCTTGTGGTGGTCTATTCAGAAGAATTAATAGTTTAAGAATTTTTAAATATTGTATTAAAGTACTGGAAACTTCTTATTAACGTTATTTTATTATAATTAATATTATTTATTTAGTCGTAGACTTAAAGCAATTCTCGGGAGAAATGATTACTTTCCTTCTGCTTCATCTTTACATAGAAAGAATAATGTTCTTTGAAATGTGTCAAGCCTTCTTATCATAATTAATGCTTTACCGTAAAATAGCAATAAAAAGGGAGATTAATGCAAATAAACAGCAGCTGTGTATCATAAGGAAATCCGTTCAAGTTTTTCTACTTAACGTCTCCGACTTTCGAAAGATTTCACAAATAAATTACAAAAAGCTGTAAAGCTTGCAAAGGAGCTTCGCTGTTAAGATGCTCCTCAAGACACTAAAGTGAATTTAATTATGAACGACAATCTGCTGGATTCGTTAGCACAGTTATGCAGATCAACTTGCCACATATTTACTTTAAGATACGGGTTCACTTTCACTTTCTTGGAATGGTGAAACAAGTCTTGTTATAAACTTTTTCCACTTCCAGCTTATAATTTAATAGTAATCATCGAATCTTTTCTGCAAAGTTCATTTTGTTCTTTGTATACCGACGCACTGATCAATAATTAAATTCGAGCGTAAAAACATTTGCCCGAGAAACGATAAAATATAATTCAAGGTCTAAAAATCAGAAGTATAGCAAATCGAATTAAAAATCTATATCCCCGTGGTAAAAAAAACTGTAGGTTCGAGCTGCTTAAATTGCATAATTCTACCTAAACCTTTTCTTTTAAAATGATAAAAAGCTACTTTCTACTTTCGAATATCATAAATGACCTGGCTCGGGAATCGAACGATTTCCTTCCGAAAAAGAACCGTGATAATTGGTCACGAGATATGATCCAGTCCAACGTAGGGCTCATAATAAATTACCATTCAGTACTCCATTTTGTCGAGCTAGAAATATACTACTGAAGTAGTCTCAATTATGGTAATTAACACTAGAACTACCGAACATATACTTAGTTATGCTTACACATTTATTTATATATAAATAATGACTGAAGGATTTAAGTTAATTAACGGATTCAATTAGTTGCGTTATAACAGTCTATAAAATCTCAAGCAATATGTCGTGGTATATTCAAGTCATTTCGATCCTTCGGTACATCAAGTGTTAATAATTGCTGGATAAAGGAAGATTGTATAAGTAATTGTCCTCAAGCTTTGATCATTTGGTTTATGAAATTTTATTGTTTAGGTAAATCTATTTGTCTTTTGTATCAGTGAAAAGTGTTGCTTCGTTAATTGCAGTAAATGCTTGATTTATGTACTGCGAGTCAATATTTTAAGCGTTCACGGGAAAATTGATTGTTGACGCAAGATGCGTTCAAGTGCTCCTTTAAAATAACTCTAAGCTGTCGAAGACCTTGTCGGAGAACATTATACTTGTCGAAGAACAAGCAGTAAAATTATTATGAAATCGCAAGTTTGTAAAACGTCAAAGAAGAAATTGCAACTCCGCAGAATTTGATGTTACATTCTTGTTTACTGAACACTCAGAATTGATAAGCAAGAAGTCGAAGAGCAAACCGACGAAGGCGGAAGCGATTCCATTACAAAAGCGAAAGCAACTGTATATCTTGCCTACGGATGGTGCAATGCGCAAACACTTTCACACTAAAACTTTCGACTTGATTCTGATACTCGTGAGTGCATAAGTAATGAGAATTTTTATAAATTAACTACTACTTGCAGAAGTTCTTTCACTCGGATTACATTTAATGATCGGTGGCGGAATTATCGTGAAATTATAGGAGAATATTTTCAAGAATATTTTGGATGGAATTTTATTCGACATTAAAAATATACAGAAGTTAATATTGGTATAATATAATTCCTAAAACCGATCTACCTGTGTGGTAGAAAGCCATAATAACTTATATTTTACAACCACTTTAATTGGATGTAAATATAACATATAATTAAACTGACCCTGACGTAAAATAGATAACAAATTCACGGTTTTATTAACCGACACCGCGAGCGCATATTATATTTTTCTAATTACTTTTATATAAGTTTCAAATGCAAATCAATGTGATTTGAAAAAGATGAATATGCACGTCAATAAAAATATGTTTATAGAACGCAATATAAATATACTCAAAGTAATAAAGTTAGCGAGTAATTTTCTGTTAGTAGTTATTTGAGATAGCCAGATTAGTTAAGATAGCCAGTAATTCTCACTGCATCCTTGGCAATGAAGTTTCACTGTACAGATATATCAAACTGCACCTATCGTGCTAGGTGAGCAATTCTGATTGGGGTCATTTACCTCGTGGACTTAAAGATGGTGTGTGTACTTAAACATAGTGCATTTACCTGATTCTTTTACCGTTAGTTTGATACTGCTTTATCCTTCTGCATTAAAAATATTAAGATATTCCTGAATGTTTAACACTTTTATAACAATAGTATTACTAAACCCTGTCAAGAATGATCATCAATCGAGTACTTTATTTCATTAATTATAAACTAGTATTTCTTACCACGTATAAATATTGTTATCTAACAAATATTAATAAATAATACATAAAATTCCTCACTATATCTTTCACTGTAATATTTATTTTTTGGCTTCAGATTTTCGATTAGAAATATACATGATATTAATTGATGGAGTTAGACGTTAAACTCAATCAATTAGAAATTGACTTATTATTATTATACATTATTTCTCTGGTTCGTGGAAAAAATGGCAGGAATGACGTGTCATCAAATATAAAATATTTATATAAATTCATTAACCACATTTTTGCAAATTCCTTTTTTTGTATTTACTGCTGTAAGTTTATCCATCTATTGGGCAGTCGTGATTTTTACATGAAAATGTTAGTTAATGAATTTTACCTCTATAACAACTATATAGTGTGCATTAAAGAATATGGTTCACAACATTTATAATTAATTAAAAATAATGTGAAAAAGAAGTATTGAAGAGGTGGAATCAGGACTTTAGTTTTGATGCAATGGTGCCTACCTGGTACCGGTGTTAAGTATATTATAGTGGCCACCACGGAACCCAGGCCGACAAAAATTCCGCACCGGAAGAACATGGTTCCCTCGAAAAATCTCTTCCCCAAGGAATCGAGGAAGCGAGGAAGCGCGGCAAAAATGAGGAACGAAAGTGTCAGGAGTACGAACTGGTCAGTTTCGTCGCCGCGGACATACTAACAGACCGTGGCAAGCAAGTTCATTGCCAGGGAGAGAGTTGATTCCCTGTTAAAAGAAAAATCATTCAGCTGCGAAAGGTCTTGCGTCTGCCTTGCACTTGCAGCTCGCAATGCACCGCCGCTAGTTTTTCGCGCATTCTCCTTCCATAGTGGTCACATTGCATTCCTATTATTTTTTCTTTGTATTGAAATGTATTACGATATATTCAATTCTGATATTCATAAACGATATAACATTTAAAACCGATATGCCAGTAATTAATCAAGTAGAAATCGTTGCAATTATGTGCACTTGGATAATTGGAAAGTAGCGACAAGTTTCTGTGCGTTTCGATGAAACAAGTAGAGCTCCATTGAGATAATATATTGTTTATAACTATTTCAATATCATACTTTTTCTATTTTTTAAATATTGATTTTTATGAGTAGTAAAGGAACTTTTAACGCTCCAGTGTTACGGTAATTTTGGGAATAGATGCCACAAAGTGTAAGATATTGCCAAAAGATAGATGAAGACCTTGAGATAACATCATCATTAGGTGAATAAATGTGAATGCAACAAGTGGTTGTTTTGTAGTATATTTCACAATGTGTATAAACTCGTTTATATTACCGCTTACCTATATAAATGGAACTGTATACATAAATAAATTAAATTTAAATTATTATAATTGTTTCTTAAATAATTCCAATATATCAAACATTTTTTTGTATCAAAAGTTAAAATTCTTAAATGATATTAATTTACTATTATTAATATGAACGGCGTTACATATGCGAAGAACAGCAAAGTTTTTACATTCACGCATTATAATTGCGATGGTGAAATTAAAGGTCAGAGTACCATGTCAATTAACATTGAATGAGGCTGCAAAGTCTACTGTTTATTTTCGCAGATATTAATGGTACCGTTATTCGATCGTTGACCATACTTTCCAGGCTTTCTCCTAGATAAGTATTATTATTTAAGGATAGTAAATGAAATTTTTTTAATTTTCTCCTTAAGTGCGCGATTATGATAGAGCATCTTACATCGTATCACATACGAGATATAAGTAGACCAAGCACTAAATGGGCTTTCGTGATTTCACTCAAAAATTACCGGCGCGGTAAAAATCAACGCGGCAAAAGGTGCCCCCTGCAGGAACGAGTAAAAGAATTCTATACTGCAACTACTCAAGAGCACGCACTAAAAAAAGACGTGGCGGACGAACTACTGTAAATTGAGTGGGAATGCATCGTTACTATATTGCTACAAACAAATGCAAATGCGTTTCGCGCATCTACCTATTTTATTCACAAGTGTAAATATATTTTATATATTTATGGATATAATACTTATAAGTGTACAACACTGTATAAACAAAGTACAGTTCATCGCTGAAAGATAGTCAAGCGATATCCTAACTTATTCGCTAAGCGAGGTGTCTAACTTGTAATTAAAGTAACACATAAAGCAGCTATGAGCTCTGTTGTAATTGCAGAATAATTCTAATTCTAATTCTCTTCAATTATTACCGATTACCAGGTCTCACCACGCGGAGGTTGCCGCTAGCAGAGACCCTGGTCGGCGGCTGGGTCGCGGATTGTATTCCGCAACCAAACCACCCACCGTTCATTCCAAGTCCTCAAGGCACATTTTGCTTCGAGTCAAACTCGAAGAAAAATGGGACAATCGGACTTAGAATAAGTATCGTCCCGGATAGAATCGTCTAATTTACTAACTATTCTTATACTAAACCTATCGCTAAGTCACTGACTGATCATTATTTTGAAGAGCGAATGTACTATTGGGGGGACTGACTTAAAGAAACTATATGACTCTAACTCTAAATCGCGATTCAAAGTTTGAACGGCCTGATGCCCGCCGAGCCGTACTCAGAGTTGGACCATGCAGAGAACTTCCAATCTATATGGCCTGTCTAGGCGCAGGAAGCCAACACCTGGCGGTTGTAACAACGAAGGAGAACCGCACGCAGCCTCCAAACGCAGCCTCCAAACGATTACCCCATACCAGGCGTGATTCCCCATACCATCTATCGTGACTCATGTCACCAACGACATATTATTCGACTAATAATTAGTCAAGCAATATCTCGTCGGTGCTACGTCACAACTCTGTACATGGTCCTTCCTTGCAGGCGCTGGACCCTCGCAGGTTCGACAAACTATGCTATCCAAGTATTTCCTTTCGATACTCTGGAAGAGAGTAACGAAACAGCGAGAAACATTTGAGAATTTGCAAATGTTCGCTCTTCATAAATAAGTTTGTCAGAGATTTAGGTCTACGCTTAATTTCTAGAACCACAATTTCCCTGCCGCTGTGTAACTTATACTAATTATAACAAAGTAATACAATCAAAGTGTCGTGTCAATAATACAATATAAATCGTACAATATAAATGTAAATATTACATTTTTATATCCAATCGATTCTCGAGTTGATGTAATTGATAGTTAAGAATTAAACGTTATGAAAAACCTCCCTCAATATTAATATCAACAATCAGTAATATTAAAACGTGAGCATGTACTTTGGAAACTGTACTTACGCACTTTGGCTGACAGTTGAAAAGTGCGGGGTTATAATTGTAGAAAAAATCTGATTCCAATTCCCTACAATGTTCTCTATCGTCGGGAAAAGAGAGCGTATATTAAAGTGAAAATTAAAAACTTTGCATACATATATTTCAACGGTTTTTATACCTACAAGTTGTATTTAGTGTATGGAAGCAGTAGATAATCCTTTGGTTTAATATTTCGGATGTTTAAGAACGCTATTTTGAACGTAACGCTGAAATTAGTAAGTATCCCATGACCTAAGGATGAGAGTGTATATACTATTAAAACTTTAAATATAATCATTCCGTGAATAAGGCAGTATAAAAAGCAAGATGGTAAAGCTAAATAGAAGATCACTGTAAAATTGAAACATAAGCGCGATTTAAGCTTATGAAATTGTTCAGTTATGAAAATTCAAGCATATTGAGTAACGAAGTTAATATTATTTTCAAAATTGTACGTAGATTATCGTTATTTTCACATTTTCCGATATTTGCTATAAGTTTTCGGTTAAATGTCGAATAATATGCATGCTAATAGATGTAACAGCTTTTAAAAATAGCTATTTTATGTGTTTGGTGAGTACCGTCACTAGTGATACAATAGGTCTAGGCTCTAGGACTCGGTAACTGTGGAATTACAAAATTAAGAAATTAAGATTAATAACATTATGTAATTGATTTATTATAATTAATTATGAAATTATTGATGGAATTATAAAGAATTTTTGCTATTTTCCTACAAAACATATAACTATGTGGATTTGAAATAGGTGTATCGGTAACGTGGCCAACGAATTGAAATGGTACGGGGGTCGCAGAGACCCCCGACACTGTGACGAAAAGTTCCGTTTAAGGTTTAAATCGTTCTATATGTACGCATAAATAAAAACAATATTCTTAACATGAATGAAGTCTTAAATAATAATTTTCAAAAACTCTATCCCGAGATAGAGGAAACTCTAAAAGGAGCCACTTTTTTAACACTCGACTCAGAATTTACCGGGATAAAACTGCACGATGAATTCAAAGAAAGGTTAGTACTCTCAAGATAAATCGAATATTAATTTTTTTACGTTAATGTTCTTGTTTTAGTAAAAAAAAGACATCGATATTCGAATATATTGCATAGATGATTTGATTTCAGTTTATTTGATTCGAATGAAGATCGTTATGCAAAACTACGAGAAAACATTCAGCCGTACATAATAATCCAGATTGGGATTACGGCATTCCGCCATTCTCCTAATAACAACCAATACGATGCTGTGGGCTATAATTTCTATCTACTACCACGATCTGTCCCTTTCAGAAATAGAACATTTTTGTGGCAGGTTTCCGCCTTAGAATTCCTGTCCACATATGACTTTAATTTTAATAAAGTATGTCATGTGTGTCCAACCAAATTAACTTTAGTTTTCATTCATCACCAACTCTCCTTATCTAAAGTCACAGTAATTGTGCCCTGTATTTAACAGTACAATTCATTCATTATGCTATGAATTACTTTGACTTTGGACAAAAATTCCAGAACTTAAGCATCAGCAAATATGAGATATAAAATGTAATGAATATAGAATGACAGAGAAACATGTAATGCACATTGATGAATATAGCCCATAAATTCATAAAAAATATCGATTTGTTTCTTAAAGAACTTTACTATGTTTTAAATAGTGGGTTTGAATGAACTTTGAGGAGATGCATATACATATATATATACACATGGATTTATTAGATGTGTATTTTATAGATGGCTTACAATGGTATACCATACCTTAACGAGAAAGATCAAGTATTATTTAAAAAACATTTATTTGGAAATGAGTTGTTAAAAAACATGAACAGAGATGTCAGTTATAGAGATGAGGATGAACTCAGAGATTGGGGGAATAGAGTTTCAGATTGGTTAAATTCTAAAAAAAGCGAGGAACCAACTTTGCGTATCAAAACCATTGATCCTCTCTTACACTACTTAATGCACAAAGAACTGAGAATACGTTTTGATGATATATGGACACTACCTGGTGACAATTTTGTGGGTTGGAAATAATTAAATGATAAAAATATCAGTTATACTTATATGGATACTCATTGGTAATGCGGTGCTTTCAGATAATGGTGATGAAAGTAGACCCATCAGTACGTAAAATACTGGAAAAGGAAGAAGGAGAAGCCTTAGAAAATGCATTATTAGAATCATACATTGGATTTTCAAAAGTTTTCAAATTATTAACTACATTAAAAAAGCCAATGATAGGGCACAATATGCTCTTGGACTTAATGTTTATGTATCAGCAATTTCACAAACCTTTGCCTAGTTAGTATAGCGAAATGCGAGGGCGGTAATTGAATAAAATATTATATATACTTTGCTAATAATTGGTTCGTTACAGAAAAATACACGGAATTTAAGCGTGATATACACACATTTTTCCCGACAATATATGACACGAAGCACATAAGTTTCGAATTACGAGAAACGCTTGAAAGGGAAGGTGTGAAAATAAGCTGACGAGATAAATGGAAGACAATCTGTTAAAGTATTATTACATTTTCCTTTATTTCAGTGAAATGGAAAGTAAATTCATTAAGTGGTTTATACGAGTATTTTCGAAATGGCTGCGGGAAATTCTTATCGTTAAATTCACCGAAAGTTGTTTTAATCAACCGCAAAGATACCGGTAATTATCATATAATATATTAATCCAGCACAATATCAAACTAAAAAATTATTTCTTATAATGCAATTTGATTACAGACATCGAAAATTATCATAACGCCGGGTGGGATTCTTACGTGGCGGGATACATTTTTATCAAATTGGCACACAAATTTGCCGTGGATAAATTTGGAGTGTAGGTCTAGATTTAACAGTGATTTAATTAACCACTACATTACTTCTAACCGCAATGGTCTCTGTTTATTACGTCAACAAAAACATGTTTTTATTTCAGGGGTATGGAAAAACGAGCCATCACGAGTACCGAACTGATGAATAGTGTAAACAATGTAAAGAATTGCGTAAACGTGATACGCGGAAAGCTGTCCTATCTGGTAAGAAAAAAATGACAACACAGAATCTGTGACACCATTTACGTATACTGTTTTTGTGGGATTCTCTAGCTAGCTTGTTTACTTTGCGTTATTTAGAGACTCGATGGTTGCGATCCACCTACTTCACGACCTCAATGGCTTCGCGTGACCCCTTTGCGGTCGAAAGTTGTCAGTGCATCTCAGGTAAATTGCAATTATTAGGTTTGTCCATAAGTTTGTGCGCTTTTAATTTCATATTGAATATATCTCGTAACCATTGCCGTAGTATTCAATTATCTCGTATTTACAATCGTAACTCGTATGTATAATCTCGTAGTAATTGTATGATACGTCATTCGATAGCTTTTCTTTTATTCTGCCATATTTTATGGGATTGTTAAATAATGGTGAAGAATACAATATAGATTAACACTAACCGTACCGGGGCCGGTGAAATGACCGGTTTCAAAGTTTGATTTAAAATTGTAGATTCGTTATTATTTTTTTTGTTCATCTAACTTTACATTAATTCTTATATTATCTGATGAATCAGTTTGTCGATTTTTATTCTTTAGCTTCTTTCTTTTACTGAGAAAAATGTATTACCCGCTTGTTTACCGCGACCGGTGATTTGACCGGTCGACGAATTTACATCTTTTTCCAAACAATTTATAAGACCAAGCCGAGAAAAAAAGTTATTTTACTAAGTTCGAAGCACAAATGTGTAAAAATCGAAAACAATAGCAAGCGAATACTTGAAATAATTGCGTACTATAATAAAACCAAATGCGGAGTCGATGTGACTGATCAGAGGGCGAGAAAATACAGCGTCAAATCCACATCTTATAGATGGCCTGTGCAGGTTTTTTTTCAAAATTCTTTATTTGGCCGGTATAAAAAATATATGGTGGATTATTTTATTATTACATCAAAGTTATGTTGTGCACCATTTCCTACAATAAATTGACAATTCCTTTCATAAAAACAACGTCTATTTCGTAACCGGTCAAATGACCGGTATGGCTAGGTATATGCGAAGTGCCGGTACGGTTAGTGTTAACTCGTATTAAATATTTGGAGAGAAAACAGTTCAAAACAAAATTGTTCACATTCGACAAAACCTCACGAACTTATGGAACAACCCAATATAATTCACACAATTCACTTTGTTTTGGATACTATTGAATAAACATTATTATGGTGTATTATTTAATGACCTGACGTAAATATGGAAGACATTATTATATGTTTGCAGATAGCGGAAACTTTAGGCAACTTTGGGGCTGTGGATGTAATGCCGTATTCCAGGCGGAAGATCTTAGTCGCGGTTGCGAATCATGGAAGGTGAGTATTATTTTTAGAGTTTTATTTCTTAATGGATGTTATTATAATAATATTCACGTTCTTATTTTGACTTTAGTTGTAAAGAACTTAATATTTTTTTCTATGCGATAAGAATTAGATAATAAAACGTGCAATCCATGTTGGTGAGTATAAATACTTGAAGATTGCTTAATCGAATATGTATTGATGCAACATTCTTACAGTTTATTTCTTCAATGAGATCTGGATCAGCTTCTTAATATATACGTATAAATCCTATTAACCTTTTGCACTCGGAAATGATTCTCAATTGCCACTCAGTTTATTGCGGGAACTCGAGTGGCGATTGGGAGGCGACATTAAGATTTCCTCCAGTTATATTTCCTTATTGGGCGTTAGATCACCGACAACTCGAGTAAATTTTAATTTCGTGTGCAAACGGTTAATTATTATCTACCAATTATATAAAAAACTACGCGAATTTAAGATAATAATCTTTTCTGGTTGTTTAA
This sequence comes from Nysson spinosus, assembly GCA_910591585.2. Taxonomy (NCBI): domain Eukaryota; kingdom Metazoa; phylum Arthropoda; class Insecta; order Hymenoptera; family Crabronidae; genus Nysson; species Nysson spinosus. Next base: position 1,703,524 of record OU342835.1, read on the forward strand.
GTTTAACAAATTCCGAATATTTTCCTTACTTCTGCCAACCTAAGATGAAAATCATAATATAAAAAGACTTCGGTGACGGTAGGTGTTTTGGCAACGAAATCTCGCAAGATTTCTCGAAGTGAAATGATTTTTTACCAGTCGGGACAATCGAGCAGGCCTTTGTAGATAATAATAACAGGAGATACGCAAATAGTTGGACCAGTCAACTCATCAAGAGTGAAATAATTTTAACTGTCTCCGTCGTCGGGTAGAGACACATCCGATGCAACTTGTCAAAATGACGTGAAACACCCTCCAGAAAGGTTTCATATCTTCCGCTTCATACATTTCGGTATTCGGGTTAACAAAATAATGGATAGATTAAAAGGATGCCTTTGAAGAAGCGAAGTTAAACATCTCAAGACACGCAATTTTAAAGACGTCAAATAATTATAATCTATCGAGTATAATGATTAGCTATCATTCAATAGATTTTTATTCTCGAGGAGTATTTTACCTCACGCATGAAACAAATATAATTAGGTATTAAGTACGCAGTTGGTATTTTAGTATGAAGCTGCTTCGAAGTAAGGCGATGGAATTATTTTGGATCCTATCCAAGGGCAAGCTCGTCGTTGCACCTACAAATTGTAATATTGATGCACGTGATTTTATGCGAAAAGAAACTGCAAATTTTCCTTTGCCAAGATTCACTATGATCGGCCTTGCCGAACATTTCAGTAATAAAGGAAATATTCCTCAAAGACAACGTTAAGAAATGAATGCTATATCGAGTACGGAGAATGCATAAAGCATGTGGAAATAGACTTTTGAAAAATAAACTGATTACGTATTCTCTGTGACGTAACTGTTTCGTGGTAGCATTTACCGAGAAACAGATTAATTATAATCGTACATCCTGTCAGTGGAGCATCACCGAGAAAGCTATAAATATCGGAAGCGAAAGGTGAATGGCCGAAGTTCTCTTTAAACATTGTTCGGCGATTGAAATCGGCTGCTTTGCAAAATTATGCTAGTAATTGTTCATTACTAATATACTGTTCATTAATAATATTGTAGATCGATGAATATTATTATGTTTTCACCTTTCATACTTAATATTAAATATGTCGCTTGTTCAAGTTCAGATTAGGATGTTATAATAATATTCTCGGATATTAGCAAACATATTAATTCTTTAAAAGTTAACATTACTATCTAATACTTTCAAATAATACTTATCATTAGATTAATATTAACTAGTTTATTTAATACGATATAAGTAGCAGTACCATTTATATAAAATGGCACTCCAATGTCGTAATTTTGTTTAGGAAGTCGATGTTCTTGAATGGATTCGATATTATGATATTGATTTTTATATGGTATGTTGTAGTAACGTGGTCTTATTGTTGTAACGTAAAGTCATTTGACGGAATTATTTTAAGTTAATGTTGTTTCCTTACCGATAGATCAGTTTTATCCGCATTTGGGGTCATTAATAGTACTTGCACATAGGGAATCACAACACTTCTTCGAGTGAGTTTATTTCTTCGAGCAGGTTGTATGGACGATCAACTGGGTTTTCTTAGTTCAGATACGCTGAAATCACAAACTACCGTCAGTTCAATATTCCGATTGAGTGAATCCATTAAAAGCAGCTTATTTTCCACTCGGCAGAACCGTCACACTTTGAAACAAATCGGTACCAGAAGTTCCTTGGTCTGCTTCGAAAAATTATCGTACTGTAACGTTCATTGACTTATGAAATATTTAACAGTTTTCAGTATTTCCATAAGTAATTACGTATTTTTGATCTACCTAAACTTACATGCCAATCTATCTACTGTTTAAAAAAATGTGCCGTTTATTTTGAAATAGTCGACGCAAATATTAATGTAATGTATTCATTTAGTTTAAGACTATAATATAATCGTAATTGATAGATAAGGTAATTGTAATACGTAAAAGGAATTTATTATAGTATGTTAGTTAATTCAACTATCTATAAATACTTTTAATAATTATCGCTTTGCAATATATAACAAATAATATATTCCGAATAAACGTAATGAATTATCTGGAATGCAGCTATTAAATATGCATACTTGATGCATTTTCTTTTACGCTTGCATTCCGCACAATTCACTCGTTGGCTACGAGGGTTCATATATTCCAAGCGTCAAATTTTCTTCAAAACTGGCATTATTCCAGGCTCCATACATTTTCTATTACTATATACTACGATTATACTACGATAGAAATACTACGAAAAATTCCTTTAATTCGTTCTAGACTATTAATGCAAATAATAACTTTTAATATTATTTGTATTCACTCGTCTATTTCTGATATGAATTCAATTTAAGATCAGTACGATTTCAAATAAATATTATAATTATTCCTTTACTTTGAGTCTCATCTCGGAGCATTCTATGTGCATGTACACACACATATAGCGTTCAGGGCTCGGTCCTGCTTAGCATAATCAATAGAAAATTATTTATACCCTGGTAATAATCATCCACGTTTAAAATTGTGTTACAGTGCACGAGATATATTACAGCATTTTCGGTACAATAAAGAATTGAACATAGTGCCTTACAATCCTATTCGACACTCGATCTCTACTAGGGTCTTCCTCTGGTGCGTATATTATTTTTAGTTTCGGTTTTTAACCAATTATCATATTAGTCTTACCATTATTAATCACGTTCAAACCTCTTTGGAAGTCATTCCGGTTATACTTAAATTTTGGTATATTTTATTATCCTATTATATTTGACATTAACACGTTGAAAGCCATGACGGTTACCGGTGACCATCGATCCCAATACTACTCGAATCAAATATATCCCTAATGTCCGTAGGGATTTAAAAAAAGTAACGAATGTATCGTAGAGCACTTAAACAGTTTTATTTTTACACATTTTATAGACGTTACGGACGCGTATCGCGAGGTATCGTATAACACGGATTTCGGTGCGACGCTCAACGTGTTAATGCCCTGCCTTCTGTTCGTTCTCGTCAGAGATAATAGAACCTTAAGTAAATTCACGATCTCGGATGTGAAGATATATAATATTTAAATGTAATACTACTAATAGCATATTTGATGTCGTATAATGGAATTCCTTATTTAGTTAGTTCATACTATACCGATGGCATAAATACAAAAATAATAGAATTCGAATTTAATTTAAGTAATAGTTGGCTTGATCAAGAATCTCGTAATTTCAATTGAATTCGCAAACTTGAATATAGATCATCGTCAGTCCTCGTGGGCCATTTTAAGAGCACTATATTACGCAGTAATTCGCCGGGATCTCTGTGTTCGTTGATGCAATCGTGATTTCAACGAACTCCCTGATACGCGAAGGCTTCGTCTAGGATACGTGTTAGTGGACAGGGGCCTACCCGAATTACGTCAAACAAATTAATGGTTCTCCTTAGCGGCCCGAAATCGTGCACCTCAATGTCTCTAATTAGCACCGAGATTGCCGTAGATGCACAACTATCGAACACAGTGCCAATTGTTGCGAAGCCAGTTCGGGATTAAACACCCCAAGTATTACCTAATACTAACATCAAAAACTAAAGTTGCTCTCGTTTCAATTCTTTGTTGTTTCGTTGGATTTGCTTTCGATTTTTGTTGAATGTTGAATACATATGTGCCGCTAATTATGAACATTTTTATTGATCCTGTGATAAGGATGTTGAAAGGTGTTGGCAATAAATAGATTCTAGATGTGAAGATTTCTAGACTATTTATAGTCTAAAAAGCTTTTAATCGTTGCTTTCCGAAAAGTGACTTAGGCCACTTTCATAATTACCGGCAATTAGATATTTGAATTACATCATTGATGTATTGAATAGTGTATATTATACAGCATTGATTATGAGTATTATTGTATTATATATAGTATTATTTATTCGTTGTGATACATCATATACAAAGCCGGTAATTATATTTAGCATGTTTGAAGATGCTTGGTTAATAATATTTATAAATTCGTATTATTTAATTGCTGGATATATTTAATCTTCATATAATATACGTGAATTAAGATACCATAAGGGGATCTTCTATTTCAGATTGTAGTAAATTGTTCTGTAACGAAGTATCGAGTATGTTTATTCCCCATTGGTATAATGTAGTACAAATAGAGATATAATATAATACAATATAATATAATATAATATAAAATCGCGCATTGCTTACATAAACGCGTGACTCTCGTAGCTGATTTGATTTTCATTACAGGAGCGGGGTAATTGTGTCCGGTGGAATGTTGGCCTGGGTGTTACATCGAACGCTACAAAAGACTGTCTGATTAACGGTAGGATGGGGTTGTAAATAAAATGAAGCAAGTCCAGTCATTTGCTATATTTCATACTCGTTGTATCTGACTCTTGGCGTATCGTTGACTAATGAATGTAACGTTGACTGAAACAGTAACGAATAATCCGAAGCATCAGGGAAATGATTGTATTTTGTTTTGTTAACTCAATGCCAAATACGCATTAGCATTATAGCTGGTAACAAGTGACGTCATAATGAAACGAGGGAGATTTATTTTTGCATTCGTGTTCCTGCGATCTCGCGTACATGTGATTTATTATAAAAGACTCGAAATGACGAAACATGTGATTTAATTTTGTACCTGCGGTTTTATTTGGAAAGTACAAAATTGTTGTTTTAGTTCAAATGGACCATCGGAATCCACGGTGGTCCTTTTTTCGGGAATTGTTATTACAACTCCTCCGTATGAGCTGCAAGTCATTTATTACAAATAACGAAGGACGATAAAAAAAGGTATTTTGACGCAAGTTTATTTTCTTTTTTTCACGAAAATACTTTCTTTGTGTGCACCATTTTAAGATTCTACTTGAAGGTCGAATGTGAAATTATTAGTCGACGATGATTGAAGATCATATATTATAAATAACGACTGCTGATTAAGTATTATTTTACAACAAATTATTTTTCATATACATATAACTCCTGATACGTATGTAGTGTGTTGTATAAATATCCTTATTACTTCCAATGATCTTTCATTAATATTTTGTCGTTTATGAAACATCGGGTTGCAGCAATACTTAAAACCGCCATTGGAATCCTTAGCGGTGTTCGTAAAGCTCATATTATGCAAAGTGGAATTCAACGGTAGCCAAAGCTCGTTTCATCAAGGAAGTGTTTTAGCCTGGCAAAGTTGGTCTCTTTGAAAAATCCAATTATCCCTTCTACCGTGACACGTCGATCGTCGGTCAGGTCCATCTATCATATTTTTTGTTCTCTACGAGCTGGGCCTTTCGTCAAGTCGCGTCACGGAGCGAGCCGTGCCAAATAATAAGAGACGTCCATGACGTCATGATGCCACCCGAAATTCCTTGGAAACTTTCCGATTCGTGTACCTCGGCGTATCGCGGCAAACGATCTCTCCCGCCAGGATACCCACAAAAAATCAGATTTTGAGAGATTTATTGTATGAAAAATGATTCACGCCAAGATACGCGTACGCGCTAATAGACTCTCATTTTCGATCCCATAGCACTTGGATACTTTTAAATTTCACTTCAAATTGCAGATATGTTTCTTAATAAATTTTCGTAATTTTTAAAAATAGAAAGAATGGCGGGAATTAAGAAAGTCTAGTGATCGACATTATAATATTTTATTAGAAAATAATATATGGTGCAACGGAATATTATTTCTTTAACACGTTCAGTAAAACTGTTTAAGCACTCTACGATACATTAGTTACTTTACATGCACATCGTAATGTTAAAAGTATTGAAAATTTTACGAATATTAGCAGTATATTTGATTCGAGTTTTTAATAATATTGGCATCGACAGTCACCCACCCCGCCAATCAACGTGTTAATTTCCCTATGGTGCAGGATTAATTGAAAGAAGGAGTGAAACATATTCAAACAATAGACTTTTGTTAAGTGAACCAAGGATTTATAAAGGCACGTTGTTATTCGAAAACGTGTAAATCGCACGTGACTTTATATGCCATAAGTTTAGTGGAGATCTTCATATGCATGTCTTGGCAAGGAACAGCCGCGTTCTTGGTACCCCAGAAAAACAAGAGTGCCAGCTGAATGACCCTATTACGTTCTAGTATCGACCAGCGTCTCCAATAAATTCAGGCATAGTAATAGCAAAACAAAATACAAGACTGATGTCAGATATAAAATTAGATGAACCATGATCAAGATCCTCTTCCGCCGAAGTTTACCTCTTACAATAACGAGGTATCAATTTTCACTGATATCATAAATCAATGTAATAATCATTGCATAAATAGAGGCGACAATAAATATACTCTTAAAACATTAAAGTAATAAATGATAACAATAAATATTGTAGTATGTCCTGCTGCTTGCACTCAATCATGGAAGAGGGCTAGAAAACAAAAGAGTTGGTGAAGAGTATTTTATCAACAAGTGTAGAACATACGTTAGCGTGTACAGTCAATTTTCATAATTTTCAACATTATAGAGAATTTGGTAATATTGTTGGTAGTTATGTGAAAAGTTATGTGAAAAGTGTGCGAGGAAGAGGAGCAGCGTTCCCCGATATTTCAAAAGTTTTCTCTGGCCGCCACCCAAGGCCAAACCACTCGAAATAACGTGGTAGCAATTCGTGTGGGCGTTTTGCCGGACGGTCAGCCTGGTCACACTGGTGTCCGATGGCAGGTGGAACTGCTTTTGAGGTGGATTTTCGAACTTATTCGATCTAAAGGTCGCGCGTGCTAAGAATGACCTCCATGGAATCGTTCTAACCCGGTTAATCATTATCTAATCTTCCCTTTCATTTTTCATACATTATGTCACCAGATTAACAATCTGCCATTAATCACTGTTGACAATTTTACGATTAGAAACATTAATTACGTTACTGCATATAAAATGAAAGCAAGGCAGTACTTCTAATTGTGTTGCTTAGCTATAGTGTTCTCTTGATATTTTTTATTAATATATTTATATCTATATTACAATTAATGCATCCATTTCTTCATGTCTTCGAGATAGTTCCGGTATTATTTTTAATGGCGATAACTCTAATAATTCAGAATATACTAACACAAATTGTTCGATATTTTGAGTACATTGAATCTGCAGATCTGAGAACTCGAACAGTTTATTAAAGGATTATATTAATTTGAGCCATTATATTCAATAATGAAAGTTTGATCAATCGATTAGATTAAAAAAATCACAAAACCGAATATAAAGTTTAAGAAGAGTGGTGGAGCAAGATACATATTAATGGAACTTCCTTGAAAATTGGCGAAGTACACTGAAGAGTGTCAGCTATCAAAGATCTATCCTCCGTCTCTGTTTCGCAGTGATTCTCCGTTCGGATTCGAGACGAAGGAAAAACTCGTTGCTGTTCGCGCACACCCGTAAAATTGTATCACGTGTCTGCCAGAAATATGCCAGAGAAGCTAACTATTCGCAGTTACCTTCAACCTATCGGTCCGGCTAGAAGCAAAGAGTTTTGCTAGTGGGCCGAGTTAAAGGCACTGCCAGCAAAAGAAGAGAGAGATGATTCAAAATATCCCGGGGTTTTCATCTCAGTTTCGAAATCCCCTGGTACTCCCAGGATTTTCTAGTAACTACGGCACACAGACATCAGTGGATACGTGTGCCTTTTCTGCTTGGCATGGGTTAGCACCTGTCGCACGTCGTCGACAGTGGAAATAGCCGATCTCAACGAGAGATAGAGAGATACCTGCACTCACCGACACTGACAGAGAATAACGCGACTACGTGGGTGCAACGAGATTAATTGCTTGTACCAATTACTGAAATAATGGTAAACGGCTCGTATCCACACAATCGTGCTCAACGCATATAATTAAAGAACGTATTACGACACTTCTTACGCATTCCTCTCATGCAGCCTCTCTTCATCATCATTATCGTTGCTTAATTTCAAGCATTCTTGAAATATTATTTTCTACAAATTTATCGAATACTTCAGCATATCGAAGACTAAGAGAACATGACCTTCATTCCTTTAGAGCTCGGAAAATTTCTTGACAACTTTTTTTAAACATTGTCCATGTAACATTGGATTAGATCTATGCCGAAGGACTTGGTCTCATATCCCTCATCGGACAACGATTCAATCGTAGTATTTTCTTTATTTACAATTTTTCTTTAAGTGCTTTAAGTTAAGCAGTATATCGGATGTATTTCAGGCAGATTATTTCATAATAAATTTAATAGAAAGCATTACTGAAATTTATCGAATTTATATAGTGGTAACAAAGATATTAGTTTGCGTTTAATATTTTAAGTCTAATTCTGCAGAATTATATTTGTCCGAACTATTTGCGCACCTGACGAGTAGAATAAGTAATTGAATGCTATGAAAAAAATGTAATAAGAAGAGCCCTCATAAAGTAAGGAGCCAGCAGCTTCTTATTGAAAAGTTCTCTAGAATTATTTCGGTCCATAAGCTGAATAGCGGAAATAGCCTAGCCTAGCCCCTGGCCTAGAGCGTAGGCTTCACCGGCCATTATAGCGGCTTTTTCAAGGATCTCTTGTGACGTCATAATTTATATCAAAAAAGAAAGCACCGCGTCATCGACCGAGTTCATTAATGTACTACCCAATCATTATACATAACAATCAATTTCGGTGAAGATGTACAACAATGTTCCTCATCAAAGTTCATCGTGTACTTTGATTACAATGAGACCACACGATCGGATCTGTTCATTTTTATTTAAATGTATGACAACGTTTAGATTAAATGCAGGTTATATGGATCTTGCAACAAAGTTGCACTTTACTCGTGTACACTTTGTTCTGCAGATTAAAGCAATGGAACATTGTTCGATGGTTGATGTTACGTCTTCTCAGATCACGAAAGCATACAAAAATAATCCATCGTCCGCTACATGGCTCCGTAAAATTATAAATACTTTTGAGCACATTCATCTTGCTCAAACGGTGCTCACCCTATCCCCTTAGAAAGTGTCTTTAGCTGATCGAAAGGTATTTCACATTGACATTAATTATCCCAACTAATGAGTTACGTAATGAAGGGAACTTAAATTTCAATTTAAACAGAGGATAAATATTTACGACCGTACTGAAAGATTGGTTATGTTTTATTGTCGTTCAGCCGTTTAAGAAATCATGGAAATATTACATTAAATATATCATGGTAGAAACCTAATATTTTTGTAGCATAGTAGATACACAATTTTAAATCTCATAGTATATTAGACAGAATGAAATTTATTGTATCAAATTCTTATACCAGTCGTGAATCGTCTAAAGAAAGAAAGAGAAAATCATATTATGTCACATTATAACTCACATTATAATGATAAAATATGTTGCTCGTATATTGATATAATTTATTCAATATAATTATTAAGCGTTTCACTGAAAAATTTCTTAATCCTATTTTGAGGAAAAGTCACTCATAAAATAATAAGCATTTGATGTTGGCGGTTTAACAAATCATCGAACCACCCACTCGATCACCCTTATTTGTTTTTCCTCATTTAAGATTTCGTGATGTTATCGTTGCCATACTTCCGTTTCCATAATCGTCGTCTCTTCGTTTTTTCGATGTACAGTTTCGAGGGGAGGGGTTTATATGTATCGGCAATTACGATGACGTACTTTCCACGGCGTGTACACACATCGATTTCAATAATCTATCCGTGCACCCTTGACGCCGCTTCATCGTCCACGATTACATACACATACACTCTCCGCCGACTACGACCTCGGCTTATCCTTGCGACTATTTTCGCATTACGCGTTTCGACATGATAGATGAGAGTTTTCTGCGTTTCCTCGACATCGCGTACCTCGAAACCTGCCAAAGATTCGAGCCGCTTCTGCGAGGAACGTCGAATAATTTAGGATCGCGGACAATGCCTGTCGTACGTAACCCTCGCACCGAATGCCCACCTAGTAAAACCACGGCCTTCTCTCTTCCACATCGATTCCGTTCCACTGCAATTCCGAATATAGTCATTTCTAGGTTGAATTAGATTACAGCCTAGTCTCTTTTTATACGTATCCTTTTAATACGCTTTCGAAGTTATGCGATAGAGCAAAAAAGCAAGAAACAAATAAGTAGTCCAAGACATCTAGAGTTTTAACATCGTAATGCAGTTTTCCACTAATTTTCATCATTTTCATGTTTTCTTACTAGGAATTAAAAGAGAAGAGAATAATTATCACACACAAATAAAGCTTTTCTCGTTCGAATGTAAAATCTTTTTATGCATAAGACAAAACAAAACAAAACCACTGAACGTATGTGAGTTACCTCTTTTGTGCTGCAATAACACAAATAATTGAATCCGTTAATTAACTTAAATCCTTCAGTCATTATTTATATATAAATAAATGTGCAAGCATAACTGAACATAGTTAAGTTCTTGTACATAGGAACTTGTTAATTAACTTTTATATTTCTATAAGTGGAAAGATGGTGGCTCCCCAACGCGCGGCTGACTATATCTGGGCTTGTTCTACTGGATTGCACCAACTACTTATGCAATGCGCGACAAAATGATGGCCGGTTCAGCATTTTTGTTAATTTTTTAAGATATAGGCAAGAAAACATATTCTGTCCATCCAACATATTTCGAAAAAATGTAAGAAGAAGCCAAAATTGGTACGGTAAAATGGTAGCACACTATATGCAAATAATGCGTGCAGAGAACTGTATAGCAATCTTGTTGTAAAATGTTCTTAAACAACTGTAATAATAACAGAAAAAATAATAGTGATTATGAACATCGAATTTAATTTACTTATAAGAATAATCAAAATAACTGAGAATAAGTATGGGTTCCCTTAGATGGAGATTTAGTGACGACGATTATTGTAGGTCTATTTTGAGGACAATACAGTTTATTATATATTATTATATGTTTTATATATTAAAATCCCGAAATAAAACATTAAAACATCGTATAATCGAATCGCAGATTCGTACGCCACAAAATAATCGAAATGTGAAAGGACGATTTAGAATCTGTCTGAAATTGAAGTTGATGGATCTTGGTTTGTTTCTTGTATTAATAGTGTATATATCTGCGTGTCGTTTCTCTGGACTTTCTGCTATGCTTAGGAATACAGTGACTTTGACGCTTTTTCGTATTTTTAGAAATCTCCATTATGTTTCCCGAGGAGCGTAACTACCAAACTTTTGCGAGCGAATTTCTGCCGTCTTTACCACTTCAGACCTCCCCATTCTGTTTGCCTTCTGGCTTTACGCCCCTAACTTTTCTACTTTGAAGCTGAGATAGAATTGATCTTAAGTACCAGAAACGTCTTCTTGTGTACCATTACGTCACTTTAACATTTATTTGATTTTTATTTCCTATTTACTCCTCCTTTTGTTTTACGAATGCCTGCCCCGATAAAAAGATCATCATTAATGTTTTATATTAGTCCTGCAATGTCAGTGGTATTCTTATATTATTGTTTATTATTATAGATTATTAGTCCTCTTTTATTTAACTCTATTTTCTTTTTATTTCTTTTAGTCTCTATATATTATTTCAACGTAGAATTAAATTAAAACGGATAATAAAAAAGATTTGAAAAATTTCAATATATTAATGTGTTTCCAATTAAAGCACTTAAGTAGGTTGAAACTATTTTTGATCAGACATCGAAAATAATCAAATTCCGGGCAATTTATATGTACAAAATATGTAGTTAATAAATATCTATATTTGCAACAAGATATTAGGAATGAACTAAATTTGGAAGATCAGTGTCGAAGTAGTTAATTACAAATTGTAATGATTTACGTGTAATAACAATTTTTCCTCAGGAGATTATATTATCTAGAACTGAATGTCCCTGATTTTATCCGTGTTCAGAACAAAGTTTATACTCCGTAGAAGGGATATTTATATATAAATTACGTATGTTATTTATGTTATCGGGGATTTTTCTCGAGGGACGAGCTCGGTCTCCTACGTCTTGCGAACACAACCCTTCCAATATTCCAGGAAACCTTTTCTGGTATTTCCAGATGGAAAGAGATGCCATTTCGTTAAATCCACGTAAACTCAGTACTATCCACTCTTTACGATTTGTATAGCTACTATTAAGGCCACGTGTAAGAAAAAGATTTCAACCACCTACACTCTGCAATTTTATTCACGAGCCGTCGATATAAACAAACGCGTGCCTCTTATTTTTAACTCCTCCACGTGCCTTTAAAGATCAAATTAAATGGTGCGACGCATCTATCCCACCTAATCACTCTCCACGAAAGTATTGTTAGACTCAATCTTTATATCGACCATAATAAAACTATTCTGAATTACTACCACCAATTTTAATATCCTGTGCTAATAAATTCAATTTATACTCTAATCAAACATTCAATTATTCTCGAATGTAATATTCTGCATATTACAAGAGTACCAGTCTCAACCTTTTGGTACCTCTGACAACTTACACCCTCTCTTACACCTTTTTTTAGCGTTTTGTAGATCTATAACTCTGCAATTATAAATATCGTGTACTCGTCTACTCACGAGTAGACGGTAAACTTAATCTCAGCTTCTCTAATTATCGAAATCTCTAGATATCGATGGTAAACGATTATAAGGATCTATGGATTCTAGGTGAAGGTAATCGAAGAGTAACACGGGGCATGCGCTAGTGGTACCAAGGAGGAAGTAGAGGACCAAAATTAGACATTAGAATCGAAGATCGTAAGCTGACTGATTCGATGTGAGGCATGTCATTAGGGAATCGTGGTGACAGACGCTATTATACTCTCGGTAGTCTTGTAGATTCCCGCGGATGCCAAGTATTGGTAGTCCCCTATGTAGAGAGATGTCAGACTATATTTGGGACGTTGAGCTACGGTTACTTCACTGGCCCAGTTGGCCGTTGATCGGACCCCACGTATTTTTAGTTTAGGTCGTAAGCACAGTCTTGGTCCATACGTGCTACAAGACCAACTGCAGCGCAAATTGACTGGACCTACTGCTTTAAGCGTAGGTAATGAAGGGGCGTGTACACAGGATCGAAGCTAACTGCCGTATTTATAATTAGATCAATGTTACTCGTTCAAGATTTTACATAAGTAGCACCGATTCGCGTTTAACCTTGAAACCTTTACTCGAACAGCTTTCGAGCAGCTCTCGAACCGATATCACCACCCGTTTGACAAACTTCCTTGATACTACATACCAGCTGACAGACGTCGCGACTTCCTACCGGAAGGAATGTCACCATGACGTACGACTAGTCATCAGGCAAAGACCCCTTGTTTATTATACATATATATATCCAGATACATATGTATACAGTATACACTGTACACACTGTACACACCACCGCTGAATTAGATGGTCACTTTAAAGGACAAGGTTCCAAAAGATGAAGTGATCAAGAACTTTTTGAAGTACATGATAACAGTCCGCATAGGGTACGATTAATTAAAGTAATTAGAGAAATACGGGTACTTAACATGAATAACAAAAAAAATTGAACAATGTCCTTGGCATTAATGTCTACTTAATGCATCATGCCTGCATTTTGATTTCCTTATGACGACACTTTTCATACTTTATTTCCCCTACCTTAAGATCAGCTGTTTCATTGGTACCGGCTAAATAAATGTATAACTAAATAGTTCTTTGTTTCAAAGGAACGATGCTAGTTTACAGTGCTTTTGATCGCAGAACAGCGTTTGTGTGGCAATGATTTTTGCAGAGATGGGAATTTACGTTGGTTGATCCCATCATCCTCTGCTCTTGTCATAACAGCGATTTCTCTGTGTCGATGACGTCGTCGGGGCTTCAGAACTAGAAATATCGTCGGTGCATTTGTGATTTTCAGTGATGATTTAACTTACCGCTTATGAAGCTTAAACATTTGTTGTTTGAACCGTTCACCAGGCCAGGAATCCTGAGAAGTGATATCTGCCATTATTCATGCCCGTACTTTTGGACCAACAAGAAATTCTTTCTTCTTAGACTTTGTCCCTCTGCTGCGTTGCTTTCGCAATAACTACTTCGTGTCGATGGATGCATGATACCTGATGATCGTTATATATCCACGAAACATTGAGTTAAACCAGAAATTAAATTGCTTCCATCTGTCTAACTTAAATCGTACTACCTTGATACTTTAAATACGAAGAAAGAGGAAAATGTGATTCCGATTAACAAAGAATATTTCTACTTACGTTGGCGATATGCGTATAGTTTCATGGCCTAGATATTAAAATAATGTTGATTCGCATTTGTTAGATCTTAATTCTGTAACTTAGAAGATGGATGATCAACTACTCAGAGATCTACCGATGTGATTGACGCAGTAGAATGAAAGATTCGGCGTATCCTCGTTAAAAAGTAGGCATCCCTATATCCGGTCTGAGTCCGGCACATATTTTTAGGCAAGAGACAGGATAATACGAAATTAGAAGCTGGTTGGCCTTTGTACGAGGCACGTCATTAGTTGTTCGGTGTGCTAAGGCGCGTGTTACGTTCGATCTACTCTGCTGTCCCTGGGAGGCTTTATTCTTGCCAGAATTCAGAATAGACAAATCTACCTCTTCTGACCCCTACCTGTCGCATCATTTCAACTTTGGTGCTAGCGATCCCTATCGCTAAACGTATACGAAATCTTGTATCTAGTTCTTCACTTGTCACCGCATGGCGATTGCATCTAATCGACCCTTTAACATCTTCTTCTATGTATATCGATATTTTACTTGCACATTCTTGCAATTATTATTGTAGCAGTTTATAACTAATATGTTAGGACGGTATTAGAGATAATGAGAAGATTGAAAGATTTTTAGACAATGTTAGTAGTCAGAATAGAATAGGAAAGTTTTATCATAAGATTGATACGTTTATCGGTACAAAATCTTTTTTGTGGATGTTATGTTCTATCGATCATTTAAGCTGACACGCTGTCTCATGATATGTGTTTAGCACTTCATTTATAAAAACGTCCATAAATAAATAGGATTCCGTTTACCAGCTCGCATGGTTCAACTTCTATTTCTGGAGACTCTTGCCGAAAATCACGTTAGCATGGAATGAAAGTTACCGGAACACATGTTCCACTAGATAAACCATCGTTAAACGGGGAATTCATTCATAACATTAAATAGGGTTCAAAGCAGTACAAACGACATGGTGTATTTAAGCTTGTAATGTTTCGGATACAGGCGTCCCTTAAGTTACGTTATTAATCATATCAGTGGAGCAGGTACTCTGGTTAATCTTGCTCATTTGCAACGTTGTGAAGCTAATTTTTCAAATGAACTTTTAATTAAAAATGTATAAGCTCCATCAAAGGTTTTCGAAACTACCGGAGAATTGTAGTAAAATATCAGGGGTGACGAATTAATGACGACGGTCGGGTTTCTTCGTCAGAAGTAAGAAAAATGTAGCTAGTGGCTCGCCTAATGATGCTCCGGAACATTGGTACACTCCTTGACTTTTGCGTAACACTGTATGTTTTACCTAAAAATAACACCATGCTTTGAACACTGGATTCATGTAAGCGACGAAATAACCATGTTTATTTCGGTACATCATAATGAGAGGATACTGATAGCAGGAACCACTCACGGAAATCTTAATTACTTCCGTGATTTCAAGTTTAATATTGCATGGTATATGAGGACTTATCGTGTTCTCTGGGACAAGGGTATTTAACCCTAAATTTGAATTTAAATTCTGACCGTCAGCTTTGAATTTATACCACATATTATACTAATTATACACACCACAATACTTGCTTAAGCTATCCAAATTTTTAACAATTTATTAAAATATTTACATTGTCGATAACGCCTGATTATGCCTATCCAAATTTAGATCATCAGCATACCGAATTGAAATCGAAATTACAATTCAACTGCATTACAATTTTTATTCTTCCATTCAAATTTGGGTACTCCCCTAATCCGTTATATTTGTTTTGTCATATGTCAAGCATCTTTCCCTCATCTCTCACATATTCTATCTATATTGGACGGTACACCAAGGAAAATAGCACGCGACCATAACACACTTTAACACGGAATGTATTTTAAGCAACTGTATGGCGTGCGCAATATATTTATAATTTTACGACGCACCAGTTTACTCGACATTTTGTGGGAATTACATCTGCGTAAGGGATTTATTCGAAAATACACAGTAATCGAAACATCGGGTTCGATGAAACATATTCAGCAACAAGCTTGATCGTCGTCGAAGGGAACGCATGGTGAAAATACATGGTACCAACGCATTAAATGTATTTCGAATTCGTGCAAGTAACAGGACGTTGACCGAACGTACAGTCCTCCTTCTTCTTCGGCTTCCTTTTCTTACTCTCTCTACCTCGGCTTCCCTTCTGCGTATACTTGAAGCATTAGCCAGCCATCAGCGTAGACGTCTAATAGTTCTTTTCTCTTTTTATATATTTATGCGTTATGCATCTATTATATTCGAACGAATATCGGATTACCAAGAAGAGAGAGCGTAAGATGGAAGGAAGAAACCATCTCCTGGGATGCCGTACGAAAGCTTGCTTAATTATCTTGTATATAAACTACGTTATTACAACAGTGATCCTATAATCTTACTGATTCCTCTCACGTAGTTGCTTTCGAGAAGACATTTCACCTTTTGTTGTAATTAGATTCTCTTGGAATATAGTACTCGGAAAAAGAGGGATTTTGTTATTGCAGAAATGTTCATCAGACGGCTTATCATATATATGAATAATTAATAATAAATTAATATAACGTACATGAATAGAGAAACAATTCGTTAGAATAATGATAAAGGAGTATAATATTAGTATAATATTAATGGTTAGGAGGTAACATATTTTTATTATCATAATTTGAGCTTAAATATAAGTGGATACATATCTATACAAACTAATCAATTTATTTGTCATTTAAAATTGGTATAAAGAATTAAATTTTGACAGGAATAACGTGGGAGAGTAAAGTGAAACATATAAGGGGGAGAATTTGTTACGTGCAGCACGTTGTCATTAATGATATATCAAAGAGTATTAAGGAACGGACAAGGAACACATTTCGCGGAGAAATCCCATCGCTGGGGGTCGTAGTCGGTAGATTGTCTTTGAGGTTGTACCTGATATCGCATTTGGATATACGCCAATTATCTATTTTCGTTCTTAAAGAAAATATGTGCCATGAATATTTCTAATAAGAATATTATCCAAGAAGTAGGTAAACATAGGCTCTTAGTATATTACATTTTTTTATAATCTGCAACACTGTTTTAATTAAATTTTGTTTCATTATCTTATTCAATCAAGCCTTGAAAATATTATTCATAGAAGAACATGTTTTATGACATCTATATAGAACGCCTAAATAGAACAAGATTTAAATCAATAAAGTATTAATCGGATGAAGGAAGAATTATTAAATTGTAATTCGAAACTTAATAGTCAATATGTTTTCTTTTATACAATTCAATTAATGTTTGATCTAATATTGTACTCTTCTTGAGGTCTAACTTGTTACCTTAATGCTCCACTAGTTCTTAACTTATCTTCTTTCACAAAAATAGAGCCATTGTGTGTTACAAATAGAACATTCCTAATTCAAAAATTTTACATTTTTCAAACTGTTCGAGGTTATCTATTATAATTCGTCTCATAAATACTCCTGCTCACCTTGAAAGTTTATCTTCTAAAATCTAATTATTTAAGAGCTGAGCTCTATAAAATATACAGCTCAAAGAACTAGAGTGTCATGAAATGTTCAATTATTTCATTCACATATCTTTCTCGTATTATTCCTGAGAGTCTTTTTCGAGTAAAAAAACATTTAATAGCAAAAGTTATAAAGAATGTGGATTGGTGTATTAACCGCAGAAAAATAATTGGAAGAACGTATGCGGAAAGTGTGCATTGGAGAACGCATCGTCACTGGCACCGCTGGTACCACTTTAGGTACCCTTTCTTTTTCGTTTCTCACACAGATTGAAAGTCATTATTCATCGTAGAATAAGTACGGTATTTTTATTCGATATTCCTGCGTGACTTGGAGCGACAATCTCTTCAGTTTCGAAGGTTAAATGGAAAAAACTACGGATGGTTTTGTGCGTTCGCCGGGACCACTGGCTTCCGGCCAGAGTTTTCCCTCATTCTGTGTCTCGCCACCAGGTAGCGACGCCTACGGACTATTTAAGGGAAATTCGTGGACGTTCGGCGCTTCGTTTCGTTTAGCAGCGCAGGCGTTGCCCTTTGAATGTTTATTTATTTTCGTCCTCCACCCTTAATGCAAAGAGTTCGATTGTCCGACGGGTTTTCAAGTAGCCGCGTTCATTTCCAACGATGCTCGCGGACGAGTAGTTTAAAACATTAATTCAAATCGGATTATTTCACAGTTTTATTTACAAGTGTTAATTACATTTTGAAGAAGAGAGGAAGATCGAAGAAAGTGTCGAGGCCGGGACTATTAAGGTGCCGGTGATAAATACATTATTGATAAGCGGATACCCGGTGAAAAAAAGCATTGGTAAGTCCAATTACTTCGCGGTCAGAGTTGTGCGTTCCCGCCGATAGTGTGTCTTGTGATAAAACATCGCGGAATACAGTGAGGAGGATTATAGATACAAAGAAACCAAGTCGGACAGTGCTGTGTGATTCTTAGGAGGGAAATGATATAAAGCTAAAGAGGATTAGCCGGAAATCCAGAGTGGAGCATCTTGTGGATTTATTATTTATTATATATACATTATTGTCACGTGTGCGTCGATTATCCGTTATTCAGTTCCGTGCCGAATATTTTATTGGTGCTGTAGATAATATATTTGCTCGGAATATGGAAGATCGATGGAATTTGGGAACGAAAACAGGACACATATGGGATTGTTCCAATAAATAATATGAATTGTGTTAGGTCTAGTGTCTATTGTCTTAAGTTCTTGATCAGTTTTTGGTATTGAATCATCCTTATTATGTTTAATATATTACAGAAAGCATAAAATACTTAAATAATAATAATGTAGTCGTAAGTAGAAATGCCTTTAAAATCTGATGATCTGTTAATCAGTTGTGTCGATCTATCATATCTTCGAGAAGAATATTTTAACATACTGCAAGCCTATTCTTATTGGAGTTTAATACTTGATTTATCATTTGAAAATCTTTTTTTATTTATCAGATATTTTTTATCAGAAGTTACTAGCAAATATTCATTCGATTCGATTAATTCAAAGTTGTTAGTAAATTATAATACCGCGTTAAGTCTACACAGTTCAAGTCGTGTCTGATCAACAAGTGATATTTCTACTTGTTTCGCGGCCTTTCCTTATTAAGTTGTTTCCTTACAAAGTAAACTTTGAATCGCAGAGCATTACTCCAATTACAAACCATTATGGATTTAATTTTGTCTACTCATTATTAAAATTTTGAATTGTTATTCCACTAAGAATTCTTATTCTTATTCCAATAAGAATAAATCTGCGCTATTCTAAGTCCACTTTATATTTTTCGATATAGGATGTTTCGCACATTGTGTCCATTGCGACACTATTCTATTTTATTCGGTTATTTTATTAATACAGCACGAATTTGCAGAGCATTTTCCCTCGCGTTTAGTTCTCTCGAGCACCTGCAGATCAGGATAGTGGATTTCCTCACATTATGTATCAATGTCTCACATTACATACAAACACGGCCTCTACTTGTTTGCCAACAAACGCACTACATATCTCCTATCTTTATAACCCGTCCAACCATGTTGCATCTCATCTTCAAATAGAAACGATTCCGCTAAGCCGCCACCGTGATTCCAATATTATATCACAACTTCTCGATTATCTAACTACATTACGCTTCTAGATCTTACGTTGTAAATTTAAACAATTTAGCCTTCAACTTCAATCGACTTATCCCATTAGTAAATATAATATAAAATTATATCGTATACGTTTTTCTTGGTACCATATAATCGGTATTGAATTATAATATTTTCCATGTATATAATTCTCCAATAATTTCCATACATACATAGTAATTGTGCCAATTCCGTCGAGGATGATAACGATAATAAAATTACAAATGTCCATGTAAGATCAGTCAAAAATTACAGTTCAAAGTTCATCCGAGGGGACTAAAAGGAGAGTTGGCGTATGAAAAATAGTGGAAAAGGAGTCGGAGGAAAGAAGTGTTTGGTTAAAAGAATGGGGAAGAGAAATCAGGATAAGGATAAATTACGATCAGGATGAGGGACGAAGGGGTGAAAACGGAGAAAAAGATGAAAGATAGAGATAGAGATAGAGTAGGAGATAGATGGACGAAGAAAGAGAGATCGGAGTGGCTCCTGAGCATCTCTGCCAAAATAATTAGGAAGTCGTCGTCAGAGACGTGCTAAAAGCGTCCGCTCGGGCACGCGCGATTTGGCCGGCTAGTCACGTCCCGGGCGTTCGAGCGAGCTGGTCCTCCGAACAGGTTTCGGGCCGGTTCCCAAGTGTTCCGCAGTCCCGTGTGACCGACTGCCCAGCCGTAATCGTCCTTCCATTCGGCTCGTACACTTTCCAATCTTTCGCAAGCTTCATCCCTGAGATATGTACGATTTGCGCGTGCTTTTCTCTCGAAAAGAATAGTCATCATACCGCCAAACGGTTAGTTCAAGAAATTCTTTTGCGGGTACTTCTATCGATATTCGAAACTCTTCGATAATTATTGTCGTTCAAATTTAACATGCTGCTTGGGTGATGTTTTATCGATATTTTATTTACCGCGAATCTGACAGGTTTTTGTATAAATTTATAGCGATCGAGCACCTTGATTGATACTCATTCGAGTATATAATATTGATCGAAGTGATTTGTGACGGGATTCTTTTATTAGTTTGTATAAAGGCTCATAATAATATTTACAAGTTCGCCAATCGTATTCGGTATTGTATTTCAGCGGGTTTTAACAAAGGTTTTTGTTTAATTTGAAATATTTTTACTATTTTTTGTGGTTGACCCCTTTCGAACACGCCGATAGGGATTCACTGGTGAAGCTAACCCTTTCGGAACTGTAGTTAAACATAGGTGTAGCATGAATATTATGGGTTTAATAAATAATGTAAAGCTACACAATAGTTTGTGAAATGCTGGAAGAAATCTGTATCTTTTTTAATTGCTTAAAGATTTCATTCCAAAAGTTATAAAAGTGTAATAAAACGTATGGCCCACTTTTATCGAAATAATAATAATAAATTAAATCGTAATGGATCAATTCTTGTCATTCTTCTGATGATGTTTTGCCATCAGTTTGTTTGAGTTACTAAATTAAGTACTGTATAGGTTTTAGAATACTTTGTTCTTGGGTTTTATTGAATGCACGGAATTGCAACTGATAACCGTAACTTTGATTAACCATTGCTCCACTATTCCTTCCATTGATGCTTAAGTTTGGAGCTAACCTTGGCTTCGATGATTGCTAGACACGACCTTTGAACTTGATCCGAATTTTAAGTTCGATGTTCGTCGTCGACCTTGAACGTGTTACAAGAAAACACTTAAACAGTATCACAATGGATGTAACGTGTACTCGCACACTAATACTATATTATATTCATTTGAATATTAATCTTTTTAATCACTTTCAACGTAAACAGTAACCACAGTGCTCGAATTACAGCCCTAGTGACATATCCGAAATACTGACTGCAAGTTCTTGTATTAAAAACATTGATTCAAAATAATAATTATATGATGAGAATTTGATAACGTGTTCCATGATACTAATACTAAAATGTGAATTATAAAATCAAACACATTAATGTTCTTAACTGTCTTGATACTTGTGTGGTTAACTATTAATCAACAGGAGCAATACTTACCGAAACTTTTATATTATTTGTAAAATATTAAATGAAAGGTTTCACAATTATGTCAGGAATATTAATAGGGATAAATAATAATATATACATGGATTTGGCGATGTATTTAATTCATTGTTGATTCATACTTAGAAAGAAACTTCGCACTTCTCTTGTTATATAAGCGCGCCACTTTACGCCTTTATGATTCTAAACTAGTTCACGAATATTCAATTGCATCATTTCGCTCATTCAAAATTAGGTGAATATTAAATTAATATAAACTAATCTAGTAATACTGGAGTCTAGTACAATGCTTAATTTGCGAATATCTTATTTTTATTAATATAAAAAATAGAAGATAATTAAATGTGTAATAAAACAACTATAGGTGTTTTTCCGGACTGTGGCCAAGTGCAGTCTGTCGCACCACTTAGGTAACGATGATACAATGCTCATCTTTCAACGTACATTAAATAACAGATTGAAGTAGCTATTGAAATATTATTTTAGTCAACCAACAATTAATATATGATTGACAATTAGCATACATATTTAATAAGTTTCAATTAAGCGTATCATAGTCCTTCTTCTCGATTAACTGAAAAAACTTTTGGAGCATGGAAAGATTCATAAATATGTAATCGTGGGAAGATCTAGTATAAACTGTACGAGAGAGAGAAAGGGGGAGGTAGTGTTACATAACGACAATATAGCAATGTCCTTTGAATGTCTTAAAATACGCGCCAAGGAAATAGACTAGCAGAAGCCTGAAAATAGCGGAGTGCGTCAGACTTCACAAAACCCTCTCCAGCCAATAGTATCGTTCCACATGCTCCATCCATTCGACTCGCTCGCATTTTCCTTAGAGAAATTCGCTTCTTCCGTAAAAAATCCTTTCGAAATAAATCTTTTGATATGCCGATAAATATGAATGAAATATAACTGTATAAATGTCAAGGAATATACTGGATGGAATAAATGTTAAGTAAGATAATAATAAAGGATTGAAATTTGCAATATTCGAAAGGGAGAAGCGACGGGGAGTCGCGCTAGAATTCGTCAGGAAACCGCGCGGTGGCGCAGCCGAAGAATGATTTGCCGTTCGTCGTGTTAGTCTCACGTAAGAGGAGGTTTGCTGAACATTTAGAAGTGATATATCCGTGAAGAAAATGACGTGTGTCTCGAATTTCTCAGGCCGCGCATCGTGATAAGTAGTGTATCGCAATACGTACGTCGAATTATTTCCGCGGTCCGATTGTAACGTCGATTTCCTCGCATCGTGCTAGTTAACATCTCCCGTCTCGCTTTAACGTACGCTTGCTCGTATCTCTCCGTTTCGCTCTTTCTCTTTCGATCGTCGGTGTGCTCGAGTGAATCTTAAAACCGAGTTTCGTTGGCTAACCTAAATATCCGGGAAGCCGTAACGTAATATACCTCTCTGTGTGACACGTAGCCGGCGAATGCATCTCGTACACGATTCTGGTGAGTTTGCGATTCCTCGTCGACGATCATCAACCGCGTGGTAAACACGATTTCCGTACGAATAACGACTTCGCTTTGTGGACAGTGAGCTGTGCTTTGAACTCTCAGGTTCATAACCTGAGCAGATTTCGTGCGTGCACGCGGCGGTATTGTTTTCGTTCATCATTCGAACTGTTCTTTATTTCTTAACTTGATTTATTTAACATAAACTACGTGTAACTCGTGGTATTACGATCAGCATGGGATCTCGTTCTCTTCTCGTTTTTCGTGAAGTTTCTATCTCGATTGTGCCTCGATTCGCATGGTGACTCTATTCGAAGTATATTACAGGGATCGTTTTGTCAGTCTTCTTAGTCCCTTGATAATTTCTTTCGTTTCTTCCGTCACGATGCTAGTATTTATTATTATCACAATACTTTTATTAGAATACCTATAAATGTATTTTGATACAGCTGACGTCCAAGTCTTATTATTATAGTTTTATATCGGTTTATAATTCTTCGTTATTTTTATGACCTGTTTATTAGTGAATAGCATTAATTTTGTTATTAACAAGAAGTGTGTTTGCATTACAGAGACTGTCTGTGTGAATGAACGTGAACAATCACTGAGAAGGATAAGGTTAGTGATATACTAATAAAGGAGCAGTCATGGAGGACGGCCACTGCAAAACTGTGGACGAGGTGGTAAATTATTTCAACGTCGAACAAGAAAAGGGATTGTCTCTCGATCAAGTCAAGAGGAATCAGGAGAAATATGGTCTCAATGGTAAGTTTCTATGATCCCATTTCCTTAATATCACATAATATACCGATACATTCCTTTAACACCAAAACCCTTGGTCCTACAAAAAAATAGTCAAGAGTTCCAAGGGAATCATTAACTTATCTGATTAATTACATAAACTATTATACTCCATGCATTATCCCTCCATTCATAGCATATTTTAATTATTTACTCAACATCATATTATATAGTTATATTTATCAGGGCGTTGTAAACACAAACTAACAGTTATATAAAGACCGTGTACACACTGTGTTTACATACATGTAAACTATGCACTACGCGAGGTATTACGCGGCAACAGCGATAGTGTACGTAATATTACGATAGCGCGTTTTATTGCTGATTGTATGTGGGACTTATTCGTTCTAAATTTTCGAGTTGAGAGGAGTTAATTTTGTTATGTGTACATGGTATATATAGGTAAAACGATGTCGCATAATCGAATAAGTATCGAATCCATTTGGTTAAAAGCGGGAATCCATTGGGTTTACGGTGTACTACTCGCGTTCTTGATCCCCTCCCTGCGAGATGCCAGAACTACGGTAACACGTGTTCTGAACCCGTGGTTTCCTCGATCTCCCTCGGCTATGAGGGTTCCTTTGAATGATCTCTTTATTACTCTATGATTTCTCTAATTACTTCACATACACCTCCCTTGACCTAAAAAGAATAACGAATCTATTCAAACTAGTTAGAAATTGGCATGAACTCCAATCACTGATATAATTTATTTAATGTGTTAACATGCTGAATGCTATATAGCGCTAATATTCGTAAAAGGTGCAATGTATCGTAGAGCGCTTAAACAGTAATATTTTTAGAGTTTTATATCGCGCGGTATCGTATAACACGGATTTTGGCGCGGTGCTAAACGTGTTATTGAGAATCTCACAATTAGTCGATGAGCCTAGAATTTAAGTCTCAACACTGTGTTTCGCATTTTTAATTTGACCTTCCTGTCTTGGAATCAAATAAATATTGCAAATTGTCGGTAGTTTAGACCTGGATTGGCATCTTTCATTTCCGTCCGTCATGAGTTTTCTTAAGAACCAGCAAAAAATGTTATTATTCTCATGATAAAAGTGGTCTGACCTTCAGATTTCAGAACAATACGTGACAAAATAATATCTCTCATAACTTTTGACTATGATAAATCACTAAATTTTAAGATGTATACAAATATTATGTAAAAATATGAAATATATCTACAAATATTAGTTAACATCATCAACTTGGAAGTAATTTTACTCTTCTTATATAGATACGTTAGGTAAAAAAGGTAGTCAAGTTTAATAGTTCGTATCAGCCACACATGAAACGATAATTTAAGCGCGATACTAAATACAAACAAACATAAGATTAACGATTACATCGAAATCATAAGTCTGTTTAAGATAAGGAACGATAATACCGTAAATCGAATACAATCTCGGAATAGAAAGATTATTTGCAATTTTCCTTAATGATTGCCTCTAAATCATTTAAAAAGAACAAGCTTAGATAAGAAGAATTGGTAGCTCGTACTTGCTCTAATGTTAGTAGGCCGATATAATTTGAAAATGGCGGCTCGTACTCTCGATAATATCCTTGAATCTAGCTGTGCAGAATGAAAATAAATTATTCTTCGATCGTCATTGAATTATCATAAGTTCGGTCATTTCCGCGAATAAACGACCAATACATTCACATCGTATTTCACTTTCGTTCTTTATGCAATAGTTTCATTCATATAAATAATCAAACTGAATTAAAACACATCATCTTCTAAATTATACAAATTATTAGACTTAACCAAGCCATATCATCTTCATTTAAATCATGTAAATTACTAAGTTTATTTGAAAACGCCAGTCTTCTATATCTTATAAATAATACTACAATCACTGTGAATTTTCTACAATATTAAAAGCAGTAATATTATTCTTTTTATTGACCTTATGAATTCTGAATACATGTACTCAAAATATAAGATTCTCTCTTCCCGTAAATTATGATTACTTAATGAAGAGGATAGGATCTTTTTATTAGAGCAATCTGGTATCCCATTCCTTAAGTAAATAAATTAGTCAGTACGTAGATATTAAAACCGACATTAATGCAGAATATTAGCAATATTCTACACGATTAATTCTTGATACTTTCTATATTACTTACCATAATTCCACTCATATTTCTATCACTAATATAACCATAAACAACAAAATTAAAGATGACATTATCGATTAGACCATACGTTAAATACTCATGAAAGTGAAGAGAAAAACGGAAATTATTTCCTACAGTTAAAGTGTATACCTTGATCCATTCGTGATATGTATTCGCAAAATCTATTCGCATAATGTTGGCAAATCCCGTTAGTTCGTCGGACGAAGAACTTTTTTCCGGGTAGTCGGATGCCGAATTAATCCTGAGGGCAATCGTTCAGCGATTCGCGCACGTGGCACCGAACGGTTTATTTTCGCATAGGTAGCCAAACGGCCCGAATACCGGATATTCTTCGGTAGTCCTACTTCCAGAACCACTGATAAATAATCGAGCTATCTTACGATCAGTATCGACGATAATACGTAATCATAGACGTAATTTGGAAACGTAAGGAAACATTGGTATTCTACTATATTTTATGTGTTCGATAAAAAAGCGCTTCCGCTCCACAGGTGTTCTTAGCATAGACAGCTTCATTATCTTTAACATATTAGGTTACCAGTGATTTTTTCGTCACTGTTAAAATACCAAATCGTGATAAAGTTTCTATTAAAACGCATTATACAACATAGTCGGTCGATGAAATGAAGAATTAAAATTATACTAATGTAAAGAGTTTTAGTATCATTATATATGGAATAGATACATAATTATATTTTTAGGTGCGTAAATTAAAGATTATTTCTTATTGATGCTGATAATAATAGAATAGATAACGAATATGATAAGGAACTGCATTAATATTACGTTAACAAGTGAATCCAATACATTAGTTATTTAAATTTGATGATATGTATTAGATAAATAAGGCAATGCTACACTGTTTTCAATTTTTTGCATCACAATTTAATAAGTTATTCTATACAATACAAGTTACACAGTGTTTTATTAACATACATGTATCACAAGGTCAATTGCAAAATTAATTGGTATATGAATGAATTCACATTCATAATAAGTAGATATACTTATAATAAATCACATAAAATTACATAAAAGTATATTCGTATAAAATACGTACAATAAACGGCTGAACCAGATAAATGTTGAGTAGCAGCCAACGACTAGTTTAGATATAGTAGATTACGTCATTAAGCATCGGTCTACGCAATGCACGTTAATTATCGAAAACGGCGATCAATTATGTAGTTACATCGGTAATTTGCATGCAATTTTCCGTAGGCGATCGTTTCTCAAAGTTGCAATAATACGTTATTATATCGGCGATGAATATTAGAAGGTTGGATTGCCAGAGAGATACAAAATAGGAGAGTTACGGGTGGTAGGTATCATCTTTCGTTTACGAAAATAAAATAACACGGATCGGAAAGTCCGATCTTATTGTTAAACGGTTCGCTATTTCGACCACCCGTCCAGACGCATTCGAATTTCGCTTCTTTTTTATCCCTTGACGCGTGGAATATTTTGATTTGTTGTGTGCCACCGTTCATGTGAGATACATATAAAACTAGGAATTTATTGCTAATATATGCTACTTAACTTCCCGCCGGATTCTATAACGCTGACGTCATTCTTACTGTTACCTGGGATCGTCTGACATTTTTGGTGTATGTGCAAAAATATGTCTTTTTTGTTTTGCCAGAAATGTTCTACCGACAAATGTAGGAAAAAATGGCAATTCTGTCAGCTTAAGAATCGAAATATTCCTTGAAATCATTCGTGTACGACCCACATTGATTATCTCGCGAAGTTGATAGATGATATCGTACAGCCGCAGAAACCGGGGTTAATACACCTCGCAGCGATTATGTTTTATCTTACCATTGGTGGAGGTATTTGAAATTACTTTCTAGGTGTACATTACCAGCCGCTTTTTAATTTATTAATGGATGTTTGCATCGAAGAGTGTTATATGTCAAATTATGGCTCATATCTTGATACCTTTGTAATAAGATATACTGATTCATCACTGTTATAAAATCACATGGTTTACAATTATAATTGACCGACGTTATTAAGAAGTTCTTATTGAAATAGGTACAAGTCTCTATGAAAAGATTTGCACATTTAAAACTTCATCCACTATCCACTTAGAACATATTTTTTAAATTTATAATAGATTTTAAAAGAAATATTTCTTATATTTTAATATAGCTAATAATTAAAATTTCAACAATGACTTTTGTCTATTAGTTTTTCTTATCCAGTATACAATACTTAAGGCTTCGTACTCAATTAATTATATACGTCTTCAATTATTAGTCTAGGTGGAACAATGATAAAACATTTTTGATTAGCTTTAAAATTAGACCAAGAAGCAAGTGCGACTATCAAGCTTCATATACTTCATACACATCGATATAAATTTTAAGTTGAAGAATGAAGCAGGATATGAAGCTAAAAGCCGTATGCCGTGAAAATCTGATTTATCGTTTCGTTTAACTGCGGAAGCTTTTCGTAGCATTCTAACAGCACCGGTTCGAAACATTACGTGGGCTTTTAGGATCATTCGGTGAGTTTCACGCCTCGATGCTCAGCGGTTCGTTTATTCTGTTCCCGAAATATTCCCCGAATGTCGACACGTCTGCTTCGCTCATACGGATGCTTTGAGCTCCCTTTCTCTAACGTACTAAATGTTTTTAATTTCTCTTGAAACCTTGCCAACTTTCGCGACACTAAATTCGCCGATATACGAGGCAAACAGAGTCGTCTTAAACAAAGGGAACACCATTCGCGCATAAACTGGCCTTCGAATAGGCGATCTTGTGTCAGCGGTGGATAAAATTATTTTTTATTGTTACTGACTTTCCATGCAAAAGTTTGGGGGGGGGGCAATGATTATTATGAATCAGATTTTTGTAAAGGTACTATATCTATCTTGTATTAAAAGATATTTCATTTGGTGTAATTATGTTACTCTTGTTATATATTGAGTGATATATAATTTCTTCATACAATTCAATATAAAAATGAGTAGAAATTATTGAATGTTTCGAATCTTTCGATCTTTCGATTCTTATAAAGGTATTGCGGTTATACTGTAATAAAAGACATTTCATTTCTTTAAGAATATTAATCTTGTTATAATTTAAAAGATATTTAATTAGTTTGGGTAAACAATTCAGTGTCGTAGTTTGTAGAAACTAATGCATATTATGAATCAAATTTTTATAAACATATTATTCTGATCTTGCATTAAATTTTGCGTAAACATCGTTTATATAATTCATGGAAAAATATCATTTGTGTTACTTACGTTGTTTATTAACCTGTTAACGGGGGTTACGAGTTAACTCGTCATTCGAATCTGTACTAAACTCGACGATTCCAAATAAAATTAGTATTACCACTCTCATAATTCTCAAATTTAGATACGTATAAATTGCAGTAAAGAGAAATCAAATTCGTGTATTCGCAGTAATTATGAATACATCGCACGGACTTATTTTATTATTGAACTGTAAGTTCCCGTGTAATGTTGTTTTTTGGAAGAACTGCCCGATTAACAAGTCAACCCTAGAACTACCGGACATATACTCAGTTACTCTTACACATTTATTTATATATAAATTGTGGCTGGAGGATTTCAGTTAATTACTGGATTCAATTATTTGCGTTATGTATATGAAATAAAAGTACATAAAATCTCAAACAATGCTCTGTGGTGTATTCGAACAATTTAACTACAAATTGCAGACAAGTCATTTTGATCCCTTTGATAGTTCTAGTGTTAAATGGTATGTAATTCATCTGTGAAATTGACTCTGATGGTTATTACTGAATAATTGATATTTATACAAGCATGCTATTTATGCGTGGAGTGAGCATATTCGTAAACTGCTAGTTATAAGCTAGGAAGTACAAGTTTAACTGGACGACACGCGTTCAGAGTTCTAAATCTCAATAATTTAAGTTAAGAGGAACTAGTGGGTAGCAAGAAATAATTAGCTGTTGGCGGAACTTTACTTTTGTCTTAACTTTCATGTTGAGTTATTGAGAGAAACATTCGTTTGTGAAAAAGTATGTTGGAAAGTAGTTATTCTTTAGTGCAAAGAACCTTTTGTTTACATAGAATTACAGTTAAAGTTACTTCCAGATGAAGAAAGAACGAATTCTAATCAATTGAAAGATAGAAAGTTCCCTTTATCAGGATATTAATTACTCGAAGTATTAAATTAAATATCTCTTATGAAATTCTCTGTGATATTCATGTTGGATAATTAATAAATATATTGTGATTGAGGAACATGCAATCAACTTATCACTTATGATACTTGAAGTATGAAGAACGATAGAGTGTTATACTACAAACTAATTTCTTATGCAATCTTTTATCTCAGGGTAATTTTCCTATTCTCAGTTGCGGAGCATTCCGTTATTAAAATTATTTTGATCGTACGCTCTAAGATAGGAATAGAAAAAATTAGATCTGATTATGAAATTACAGATTCTTCTTACGTTTCGTGTGATTAATGTAAACTTAGTCAACACAATTAATAGTTTGATGTGGTTTTCTATGTGCTATTACGTAGAAAATATACTGATAATTGATGGAAGTAATAATACGATATGTATTATAACTAAGACAAATATAGAATTATCATAATCACGTGAGGATTATCGCATCTATTCTAAGTTGTGTAACGACAGGATTATCATAACGCTATTTTAATAACTGCGATGAATGTTTGACTTGAATTTCGGTAAATATGTTAGGTCTAAAGTCGGTTATTTGTATTCCAATAAAATTTTGATTTCCTCTGAGATATCGAAATCGTTTTGACGTCATTATGTGCGTCATAACACGTTCGGAAATTTACCGACACGATAGGATGAGATGTCTAAAGATTCTAATCACCTTGGTATTAGGAGGCAAAGTACAATAGTGAATTACCTGTAGGTCAGGCTTCGACATATTCTATTTTTGTGGGCAGAAAAATTACTATTTCTAAGAATCACTGCTTTTTCTAAAAACATTCAATGAACAAATTGTCCACTGATAGGGAAAAGTTTACAAAAAGATAATCAAAGAAATTATTAAATCAGATTAGGGCATAAGGAATTATATAAGAATAATATAAATGACAATTAAAAACTTGCATACTCCTTGTTGAGATCCAATTTAATAAAAACACTATTATATTTATTATACATTACAAAGTTCGATGAAATATAACACTAAATTTTCTGCCTTTTTGGCGTCATTAAATAAAACTGTAATTTAGTTCTTTTAATAGTACACTTTAAGGCGATAATATTTGGGTGATATTAATTCGTATAGATTTTCCAACGAATATCAATTTATTTTATAACTAATTACAGTGTCTAAGCATTAATTATATTCCCCTTCTATTATAAGGATAATATACGCTTATTTCTTGGTACTCTATCAATAGAATAAATTAATTGCGTCGAAATGATCGTATGAATATTAGCACCGCACTTAGAGGACTCGAAATGCTGGTTTCGCGAACGTGTTAGGAATTTGCAATTACGTTCCATACTCGAGCTCTTTGTCCCTAACTGTCGTTCTTCGACTAGCGTGAGATATAACTGACGTGGACAACGACTTTCAACGTAAATAACCACGTCAGACTACATCGCTGTCTGATTCATTATTAATAAGCATTCCACCAGGAAACGTTTTACCTGGGCAC
Organism: Nysson spinosus; assembly: GCA_910591585.2. Lineage (NCBI taxonomy): Eukaryota > Metazoa > Arthropoda > Insecta > Hymenoptera > Crabronidae > Nysson > Nysson spinosus. The sequence continues at coordinate 1,735,446 of OU342835.1, forward strand.
CGCTTTCAGTTCACTTCCCAGCGAAAGCCCTTGTCTATCTATCATTATTACAACTAAACCTTACACCTGATATCTCCAATTTTCATTTGAAATATAAGAAAACCATTGCATAATTTATTCTAATTAAAAACTAGCTTCGTAGACATGAATATCAAATTTAGCCTTGGATCTATTTAAATGCTGTTTGAATACGAATGAGTTAATGTCTTATGCGATGGAGGGCAGTTTAATATCCATTCTATTCTATCATTGAATTAAGATCCTACTGTTAAATGGGAAGTATATTAAATTCTAAAAATGGAGCTGTTATTAATAAATCATATACTATGGTGAAATTGCATTAAGAGTTGTCGCACTGAATGGGGTTAATTCCTGTTGAGGTCACTCTCTTTAACGATGCGGCCTGTTGCCACTTTCATCCCCTCCCCCTTCCCTCTTGTATCTTACATCTATATTATCGCGTTGTGCCACCTATATCTATATTATTGCCAGTGCACATCTATGCAATTATGTTACAACTTCCATTGGATAAATGTACTATCATTAGAATGATATGACAGTTGTTAGAAAGCCCCACTTTCTTTCTCGTTCATAGATGATGTTTACTGATAAACCAACGTGTACAGCACGATCGATAGAACTTTCATTAACATTACTTCCATCGTGTAAACCGTTGCACTTTTGCGTATTCCTTTCCCCATCGTAGATAAGAATACAGCATTTTATTCCTACAATGAAGCCTACGTTAGTCAGAAGTATCCGTTAACCAATGACCGATACAACCAATAATCCGGAATTAACAGATCTACATAGATCTGTTAAAAAACAAGGCACTTTTATTCCCATAATTGACTTTTGAAAATTGTAACTTGTAAGATACAACTGATAACCGATATCATACATCGAGCAAGTCATATATCGTAAGTGGAATTTTTCATGTTATCAAAAGATAATATCCATTATGGAAGATATCAACATATTAAATTAACTCTAAGCCAAAGTAACAGCAGTCAAATAGTCAGCCATTAATTAGGTGGTTGATATGACAAAAGATTCAATAATAGATCTAGCAGTTAATGGCGATGTTTGGTTTGTTGTATGCACCCTGTATGTTTTACCATTTCCTATTACAATATGATATGACTTGCCTCTTGTAAAGTATCGGTTACAAGTTGTGTTTTATATTTGACAATTTCATCCTGGTGTTTTAACGTAAAATATTTCCTGGTAAAAGCACTTTGTCATTCGCACCGTCGAGGATATTTGTGTGACGACAGCGGCCAGTCGTTTAGTACGTGTCTACGTCAACGTCACATGCTCGTGTTCGGCATGACGTTTCATTTATCGGCGTTACGTTTGGAGATTAGTTTAATAGATGACCTTAGACGTGGAAACATCGCGTGCTTTACTACCAAGAAACTCAAGAAATCCTGATTTTTTATCATCCTGTTACACATAGCTGTCAATAGGCGGAACTTGGTTTATCCGCTAAGCTTTTGAAACATCTTTCGTCACATCTTTCGTCACCTAACTTCGCATTTCCATGTACTGCTAAACAGAATATTGTGGAATATTTCTTGAAAAAGAGAACGTTTTAGTCTTAACTTGCAAGATCAGTGTGCATTGTACCATTTTAATTAGCTTGACACATTGCGCCTAGGAAGTTATGAAAGTATTATTAATTTCATTAATGAAGAGAATAATAGTGGATGAGTGTATATCTTGATTTATGAAAATCCTTAAAAGTTAAATCACCTATCGTATGTTTTATAAAAATATAGATAGCATTGACATTTTTTATTTAAATAATTCTAAATACATGTTTGCTTTAACTGAAGTGAATTTTGGCAATTGGCAATTCATACAATACTTTTCCGATATCTGCACACTGCAATCTAAAGTTATACCAAGATTTATAAATGATGCATAAAACGTAGTGCCTGTTGTTGCATCCTGCGTAACGTAAACGAATAATATGATGAAACTGTGCAATTGGCGAGAATGATGAAGTGGAAACAAGTAATAATACCTTGTTAAATAACAACATTAATGAAGAGTCCGTTGTAAAACCACTTTCATTCGTTATTAGACAATAACACCGAATAAAATTCAACTGAAAACATCGGTGAAAATCCTGCTACGTGCGAACTCGGGGCATGCATTTGGCAGCAGGACGATTAATATGGGACTTTTGTCCAGGATTAATAGGTCTGTAGAAAAAAAGTCTCGATGATATAAGGTCGTGGGTGTGCATTGTTCTGCACGAGAACGAAATCTGTCGTCGCATTTGCACAGTGAGGGCGAGGGAGGGGAAAAGAAGAAAGAGATCGTTGTGGAAGCTGCATCGTATCGAGGCTCATTGTCGCGTGATAAATTCGTAACCGTGACGCGTACATACATAGCCAAAGCCACACACACACAGATAACCTGGGAAAACTCAATTTCTTTGCGTCCTCGCGAATCTCTTCCCCGCCTATCAGCTATATAACATCGGCTCCCGTATAGAGTACCGGAGTTGCCGCATTATTCCCGTAAGCGTGCCATCCAAGCTCACCAAGATTTTCGTGTGCGTGACCGCGATCGATCCTTCCTTTCCAAAGCTCTCTACAAACTCGACGCGGACGTCCGGTACGATCAGCAGCCTACCGCAATTTATAGAGAATTCATCAGAAATATGAACATTGACGTACACGCACTATTCTGACAATGGTGGTCGACATTATTCGAGACTTACTGGGTCAAGGTTACTTATTGCATTGTTTGTTGAATGTGCTGTGGATCGGATTGCGTAGGAGGGTTATTACTTGCTTGATGCGGACGATTGTTTAAACTGGCCGCTTTCATGTCCTCTGTTTCATTCAGAAAAATCTTGAAATGGAGTAAATGAAATATGAATGTCGTGCTATGCAACTGTGTTTGAGTTTATTCGATTCAGATCAACTTGACTAGTTCTTTATATTAATTAATATGGAATCTGATCAAATTCAGAGGAGCGGAAAAAATTGATGCTCTTGTAAAAGTAGTTTAATTGTTTAGCTTCTTGGCTTAGAATCATTAGTGGTAGAGTCCTAGGTCCAAAATCTCTAAAATTAGGACATATTTAAGTCCGAAAGTGTTTAAATTTTGCTTTCAGAATGAAATATTCACCAAGTATTATGCATTTATTGCACGAAATGCATTAAAATTATTGGATTTGTCATTCGGAATCAATTAATGCATTACATTCTTTTATATTCATCTGTATCTTACTTCATGCACAGTTTCACTTTAAGTAACAGAATATAGATTTTTTTCGTCATTATTATTAGTTCCGGAACTCGATACTAATTACGATTTATTTACGATTTATTTACTTCACATATTGCTTTGGTTCTTGTTAACGTAAACAAATAACGAATGTGGATAAACGTATTTATAAATGAATTTAAATATATAATGAATAACAAATCATTACTTTATGAAGATTATAGTACTACATGCTTCTTTCTCTTATGTCAGTGAAACTGTTTAAATTTATATATTTATATATTTCCAATTCCTGTTAATATGTAAAATTTCCAATGATCCTGTGATAAGGATGTTGAAAGGTGTTGACAATGAATCGATCCTAGATTGGAACATTGTGTCTATTTATAACCTAAAATGCTTTTAATCGGTCCTTCCGGAAAAGTAACTCAGGCCACTTTCATAATTACCGGCACATTTATTTATTAACCCCCTGCGCGATTTAGCGTGTGTAATTTATGGCGGTATCATGGTGGGTTGATACCCGAATTAAGGATTTATTCTAGGTAGAACAATTCCGCATCACGTAATACTTTAGGGAACTTTAAGTAGGCGAAAGGTCAAGGTTGGATGTTGGAAATTGGAAGTCGGATTCCGAGAATGGGGTTGTAAGAGATTAGTTTGGAATTAAATGAACCATTTTCGTACAACAGGATAGAGAATATGTTTGCAAATTCTAAAACTATCAGACAGCTTAACATCATATTTCGTGTTCATCCTTCACCCAATTTCTATGTAAATTTGCACTTTAATTAATTTCATTTTGGGAGATTTTAGTCCGTGTAATTAATGTAATGACAAACATGGAATCGTTAATCGAATTAATTAAATTTCATTCGACAGTTTAATGATATTCATTTCCCTTAATAGTCGAACGATGATGAGGACTGCATTTTTTGGGTGGTTCAAAACTCGATAATGCAAACCGGGAATGATGATTCAGTCGTGAAAACATTATTGCGCATTACGTGCTCCAAATGTTTATGCAGCACTTCTGTTAAAACTTGCATAAGGCAACGTCGATGTTTCAAATCCATTAACAGTCTGAACATACGCTATCTTTCATATTCCTGAAAGATAATATATTTTTTCATAGTAATCGAAGCTACATTTGTAAAATATTTCTATCCGTATTTATTTCTTTTTTTGTTTCTAATCAACTGACAACGGCCCTCAATGATCCATATTCTTAAACAAAATATGTATCCGTATGACTACAAAAATATAGAAATAAATGTATCGCGAACCATATTATTTTTACTGCCTATTTTGAATTGGTTTAAATCAACTTGAACACTGTTTGATATTAATTGATATGAAATAGATGCTTCTTATAAAAGTACTTTTATACCTTAGGACTTTGGCTTAGAATTCATAAAAATAGGATCAAGAGACGAGAATTTTCAAAATTGGAACATACTTATGTTCCAAATGGTTTAAATGTTTTTCTGGGCTAAAACTAGCTATGTTAGATATATTCGGCAATAAAAATTCGACGCATACATTAATAAATATGTCCTGTAGCCCAACTGTGTATGGTTGACCTGAAAAGCACGACTTTCATATCGGATTATGAAATCCGTAAAGGACGTCCATGTTTTTGAAATCTGTTAATTTATACAAAGCACTTTGAGATTGAAAATGCACCGCGTGCATTCTCGATTTTTAAGCTTAATGAAGATAAAGGTAACTTCTATGCTTTGGAAGTAGGTCAGATGTAGGACGTGTTTGATCACGAGGATCAGTTTCACTGTCATTCAGTCTAAATCTGTGCCAGTTGTGTTCATACTAGAAACATTGAAGAAGACTCCTACGTATTTCACCCCCCTCCCTCCCTCCCTCCAAGGGATTTCCCATTTTTCCAACCGACGCGTGAAAGTATCGGCTAAGCGTCAGAATGGGAAAACGTCCATTTTTGCGGAAGAAGTTGCTTTCCGTGTTTTCTCGTGTTTTCCCTCCAACTTACATTAGATACTAATGTATATATTGAGTTGTTCGGAAAGTTCATGCCAATTTTTAAGGAAAATTCTCAAGCAACATTTTTATATGTCGATATATATACATATATATTTATTCAATTATGTATGCATCGTTTTATTCCACAATCTTTCTCCTTCTTCCACGCAACTTGAAGATTCCATCCTTCCAGAACTTCTCAGGTTTTTACTGAAAAACTACTGATTTTCGTGAAAGCGATCTCTCTCTCTCTCTCCCTATCTTGTGTAATTGCAAGTAGGCCAACTTAAAGTAGATACGATCAAATATTGGTCCCGTTTTAATTAATATACTAACTACGTTCACTGCAAGGCCTTCGTCTTAATTAAAATTGAAACGTTTAATTAACTCGTACTTTCTGTTTGTTTCAGAATTGCCAGCTGAGGAGGGTGAGTTCAGATGATTGAGAATATTTTATATTCGACGAGGTGGTGAGTAATTACAGCAACAAATTGGCATTTGATGATTTCTTTATGAATTATGTCTTGATGCGATTTCCGCGTTAACTCGCGTTATGGTTTCCTTAGCATCTATAGATGTATAATGTTTACATCTTCACCGAATATTTTAGGACACCTAAAGGTATTCGACTTTGGTATTAGACATCTCATAAAAGATATACAAGATGTATGTAAATAATGATCGTATAATTTGAAGTCTTTATGAATATTAAATTAAACAGAGTTGGATTCTGCTCGATGAAATGCGTGCAATTTTACCGCACGCTAAAACGATGTAGAATGCAGTAGGAAGAAAGACTAATTCTAGAGCTGGCAGTCATAGGTTCTCCCAGAGGTTTTAGAGCATGCAAAATCGAGGCTTCTTTCCCAACGTACTTTGCCCACGCTCTTGCCGTAATCTGTTGCACCCTTCACTTTCTTACAAACAAGAACACTTCTACGTAGTCCCTGACCGAAACTACATTACGTTAGCATTGAAATGTTATCAAGAAATAATAACTGTTTGCATGCATTATTCCCACGAATCATTTAATCCATGAAACTGAAGAACACCAAAAATGCCGTGAACCTTGCAAATATCCCAAATCTATAGAAATTTCTTAACGAAACAGGAAAGAACTCGGTACAATATTTGACGAAGATAAGTCGAAACAAATTCTCGGTGAATAACGAGGCAAACAATCTACGTATCCGGTGACACAAGTGTTTCAATTACACCTTACAATCACCTTTAAGCATACTAGCGTACTCGCATACTCGTACATTCAGATTTCCCACAGATGTTAGCGATAATACTATTAACTACTAATTTCTTAATAACACGATACTAATTATGATGTTGAAAAGAGTACAGTAGTATATTCCATTTTAAGCATGGATAATGAATGTCTTGATTAATAATCTGGAGAAATCGATTGAATTAGGATCACTCTATCGAGTCTCTTATCTTGAACACCGACGATCGGTTATTAGTTTCGAGCAAGTAAAGTCACTGGTTTAAATGAAACGAAGGGTGACGATAGTGGCGGCTAAGTAATCGAGATGCCTCTGTAAATGCAATTCCAAGAGCGTATCGTATCGTCTTAAACGCGTTAATATCGAGCACTTAGCCTCTAACGTGATACTGGGCTGGTTGTGCTGATAAAGAACCAAGAGAACTCTGCCCGTAGGCTTCGTGGATGATGGAAGTCGTTCCTATCAAAGTAGGCCAGCCTTCAGACACAACGTCGACACCGTCATTCCGTATCAACCTTTCAGCATTAACGTTCCGCGCCTGGGCACCTACGTATTCTCCTATTTGCGTTTGCAACATATTACATACTCGACTACTGCGAAATTCTATTCTGATAGCAGATAACGAGCCTGGCACCCTTAAGTGCCAGGGTGAGTTTTATTCGCGTTTCAAGCATATGTTGGACTCTATTGTCACTTAAGCTCGTATTTATTGAATCGAGACATATATGTGTGTACATCACTCAATAAGTCTCCGGTCTGACACATATATGGCAACACTGTTGACAGACCCATATGATTTCTGGATAGTGCCAATCTTCAAACGATACGTGTCAAAATTTCATGACATTCTGACAATTAGTTTACAGGTTACAGTGGTTTTAGTTACCCCAATTTTGTAATTTTCAAAACAATGGATAAGAAAGAATTTCGTGTGTTTATTAAACATTGTTTTTTGATGGGGAAAAATACTGTTGAAGCCAAACAGTGGCTTGATAAGCGTTATTAACTGGTATGCTGGATTTAAACGCGGTCGTACAAATACCGATGATCCTGAACGCTCTGGTCGAACAAAATCGACAGTTGTTCCGGAAAACATAAAAAAAGACCACAACATAGTTTTGGAAGACCGTAAAGGGAAGTTGCGTGATATAGCTGACACCTTAAAGATATCAGAAGGTAGTGTGTTTGCAATTTTACACGAAAATTTGAGCAAGCGTAAGTTGCTTTCGAAGTGGGTGACGAAGTGGGTGACCCGTTTGCTCACACCGGACCAAAAGCAACAACGCGTCGACGATCCAGAGCGCTGTTTGGAGCTGTTCAAGCGAGATAAAAAGGATTTCTTGCGTCGGTATGTGACAATGGATGAAACATGGATCCACTGCTACACACCGGAATCAAAAAGATCGTCAGCTGAGTGGACAGCAGTCGGTGAAAATCGTCCAAAGCGACCAAAAACTCAAAAGTCAGCTGGCAAGGTTATGGCATCCGTATTTTGGGACGCGCATGATATTTTGTTCATCGACTATCTTGAGAAAGGTAAAACTATCAATAGCGAATATTACATGGCTTTATTGGATCGATTGAGTGTCGAAATCAAGAAAAAACGGCCTCACATGCAAAAGAAAAAAGTGCTGTTTCACCAAGACACCAAGACAATGCCCCGTGTCACAAGTCGATGAAAACGATGGTTAAATTGAATGAATTACGCTTCGAATTGTTTCCCCACCCACCGTACTCTCCAGATCTGGCCCCCAGCGACTACTGGCTTTTTGCAGACATCAAAAAGATGCTCCAGGGAAAGAAATTTGGCTCAAATTTGGCTCAGTGATTGCCGAAACTGAGACCTATTTTGAGAGCAAAAACAAATCGTTCTACAAAAAAGGCATCGAAAAGTTAGAGGAGCGTTGGAATTAATGTATCACCCTTGAAGGAGAGGATGTTGATGAATAAAGTTGAAGATATAACAAAAAATTTGTTATTCTTAGTTAGACCGGAGACTTATTGAGTGATGAATAACATGCGAATTCCACTGATGTACTGTCTACGGTGTAACTCGAATTTAAAGGAAGGACTTTTTAATTCACTTTTTAATATGCAGCATCTAGTGATATAAGTGTCGAGTAATCAATATGCGGTCTCAATTACACTGAGAGTATATTTGCTATTATATTTTCGAAATGTAAAACATTCATAAATAAAATAGTGATAATTCATATTTATTTGCTGCCAGGATTAATTACAATTGACTTAAATATTGCATGGATTCGATGGACGTGTTTTTAATAAATAGCGCAACGTCAACATTTTAATATACGACACCCATTATGTTGCAATAATTCTGCAAGAAAACAGTTGTGCACGGATTCGCAGAATCCAAAGCCTGCATTTTTGTCTTGCACAATTCTTGCAAGAGAATGTGCAGTAAAAGCAGATGTCGGTTTCCGAAGAGAATTTGAAGGAATAGTGGTATTGAATTATTGGAGGAATGGGAAGTTTGTTGATGTAGAAGGCAAGGCAGAGAGTATACCATAGCACTCGATTTGCGAGTAATTGCATTGGCATTGCACTGAATGCACTCGACCTGTACACCGTGCTTTGCTGTCTTCTGAGCCGACCTTCGTTCGCCAGATCGACCTGCTCTTTTGCTCTTTTGCTCGTTTACTGTTACTCCAGTTCCTCTACTACACGGTCGTGCACTGCCAAGGACACGTCAAATCATTTCATTCTCGTATCATTTATATTCAATTTAATGAAACAATTTCAAAATCGATTACATTTATTACCATAACGATAGGAATGAATTAGTTTATGCATCGTGGAGTGGATATAATTACAATTGACCATTTCTTGGTCCCCAATTATTAGTCACTTAATCGGAATCGGAACTTAATTTCCATGCAATTCTACCTTATTCTTGGTAATTACTTAATTGAAATAAAAGTGAAGGATGGAAATACTGTTCACAATTTTTTAATGACGCGCGGAGCGGGACAAATTCTGGGAATTTTGCTAAATAAAATTGTGTTAAAAAAATTCTATGAAAACTAAGATATAATTTCGCCAAGTTTTGAAGCCGAATGGTGATGTATTTAAAGACTCATATCTGCGTTTTCCGGTTTCTTGTAAAGAATACGAAAGACTGAAATGTGAGTCAGTCGGTGCAAATGTGTTAATTCGATTCTGTTTTCGCAGAAATCAGATCTGATTACAGATTTAATTCGATTAATTAGTATCAACTACTGAACAACTTTTATATTGTACTGTTTACAACACATGATTATAAAATATTCACCAATCACGAGTATTCTAATACCCTATTTATCGGCTTGATTTTATTCAATATTGTATATTCTGTAAATTTTTCTTATAGTATTCATGTTATTTTTATATCCACCCAATACACTTCAATAGTTTTTATCCCGGCAAATTTGCAAGGCTGTTCATCTAAATATCTGTGTAACGAAATGAACAACGTTAACTCGTCGAAAATTGAAGCCCATTGCTTGTTTGGAAAATCGATTATGGTCTCCAGCATTAGCCATTACGTGCAGGTGCATCGCAAACCGATTGACAATGTCTGTTATCGTCCCGCGAAACGCAATAATAAAGTCATTACTACGCGAGTACGCTTCGAGATCGAGATAGAGAGACGGCAAATAATTCATCGACATATCGCGGAAACATATTAAACTACGAATTCCGTGAATGTGTATTGCGAGGTTAATTGTTACCGCGGAAACTGCGCCAATAAGTCATTCTCATTCTACGTGATCCAAGCAAAGACAGGATTACAAGGATCCCTTATTATAGAACACGATGAACAAAATTATTGTACATCTTATAGCAGAGGACTAAACTATTTCACTTATATTTATCGTCTGTGATATACATGTATTAACCCTCTATAACCCATTTTTTTCGTGGCTAAACAAAATTGCATAACGGGCACCTAGTTGAACGTGAATCTGGCAAAGTTACATTACGCGAAAAGAGAAACAAAATTGAAGTTTCCTTGTAGAAAACACTGTAAGTGCCAAAAGTTAAATTTCTCAGGAGAGAGGTAAAACTTCACGAGATACCAACGGTACAATCTTTTGCATTATTATTAACTATTTACAAAAGCAAATTGTACTAAAATTCTATACTACAGTATTACCACTGGTATGTACAATAGAACATTTGCCGGTTGTAAACAAATTTTTAATTTTGACACTTTCAATCTTTTCTGCAAGGAGTCTTCAATTGTTATTTAAATGCACTGAAAATTATTATTAAAAGAAATTAAGCGGAACAAAATATACGGATAGTATGTGACTTCAGAGTCACACGGAGCTATAGAGGGTTAACATTTAATTGTGTCATTAATTAATTGTTTAACAAAAGTTCGTTTAATCCGCGATAATGAAAAGTCAAATATCATCTGCTGAATTATTTCAATCTGAGAAGAGTACAAATTTGTTCAATGCAAAGGAAATCTTGATGTGTGAAATATAATTTTCTTAATGAACCGTCGAATTTAAGTAATTTAAAGATTTCAAAGTTAAGAAAATTGTAGATTAACTTTGCCATCTAATTGGTAAATTATTACAGTGAATAACGAAAATATTCGAGCACTTGGATAAGCTTGAATAAACAAAATAAATCGATCTATATCTCGATTATTTACAGAGGGAACAAGTTCATTCTTTTTTCATTTGATGTGTTTTTGTCGAACATTTTTGGCACATGAAAATCAAGCGTTGTTTCGTTTAATATTCATACAAACGTAACAGACATTCATTAGTGCAATAAACTTTATGTTTTTGTTAACTGGGGTAAATGACGCATCGAATGGAAAAAATGAACTTGTTCCCTCTATAAATAACTGAGATATAGCTGCATTTATTCAACCTTTCCCCGATAGCCGAATATTTTCGTTACGCACTGTAGTAATTTGCCAATTAGGCTGCAATGTATGTAATATTGCAGTATTTGAATTTTAATAGACAATCATTTCTCACCTTTATCTCCAACAATAAAAATTCTTTCATAAACTTGTTCAGTAATTAACTCTTTGGCTACTACGTGTTCTAACAAAAAACCATTAACATCGTACGATGCGATATTCGCGTGACACAAGCTACTAAATCGTGTCGATAAAAATAAGAAAAATCGAGGAGTTATCAAGATTCAATTATTTGGTCGGTTATTAGTTTACTAAAAAGTAAATGCTACTTATCGAGCAAAATTTACTGGACGTATATATACGCCTTTCGCATAAATTCATAGACACGTGAGGGCGTACATATACGCCTTTCGCAGTCAAAGAGTTAAGGCACACATCACATTATATAATAATAAATAGCAAAAAAACAAAGCTGTTAAATTAAATACTAAAATATCAAGCTAGATATCCTTGCAACAATTCATTTGCACTAAAAATTGCATTTATGTGGTACAATTGAATTCCTTGGTCAAAAGCATGCCTATGCTACGAAGTTACTACGAAGTTCCAAATCCTCGGAAATGTGCCAGAATAATTAACCGGAAGTGCCATCGTTGACGTTCGAATGGAAGAGATATTACGGCAGAAAAGATGAGAAAATGAAAGAAGGGCGATGAAAATTTGGCTGGGAATCGAATTTCCAGTCTGCTTATCACGGTTAATTATAATTAATGAAATCGCCTGGCGTAGAACATGTTGGAACGGTATGTGACGTCAATCGCGCACTGGCAAAAGGCACTTGTCACCAAGGACGACGGCTGTTAGATCCGTAGACTTTTCTTTTATTATAAACTATTCAATAACCACGCACAAAGTGTGTATTCATTTACGCATGTTTTGTTGTAATGTTCCTTCTAGAATGATGCTTTATTCGACTGGAAATATTCGATCGGAAAAATGTACGTTGATGCATATAGAATTATTGATTTTAGATGAGAAACGTTCGACATCATTCCAGGAAGATTATTAAAGTTATGGATTCATTTAGTCGTGAATTGGTAAATTATTATACAAAACTCTTCCAGTATTACAATTTTGAAACACGGTAATTGGTCATGATGTATATGAATATGATGAATATCATGAATATGAAGTACTGATTCATATTCCATAATTCTTCTAATTATCTTAGTCCTAACTTTGATATCATATTATTTAATAACATCACTGTATTTGACCGTTTACATTCATTGTATATTTAAAATACTGGAAAAGGTTAATTAGTAGCTAGATAAAGAACACGATGATTGGAAGTGTTTAATTAATCGTTACAAATTGTTGATTTGCAATAAATGTTTATGGTTTAATTTTAATAGAATACCGTAAGGGATTTGTGTCAAGGTTCACAGTTTTTTACAAATGTTGGTTGTATTTTTCTATCCGATGTTATAAAGGAATATTATTCGAGCCAAGGCTAGTGTTAGTCGAATAGAAAAACGGCAAGTGGAGGAAATATTAATTTCGTTTTTCGAAATATTCGATCAGCGGAGGCACTGAGTGTCTTATTGAAAATTCCGAATTTCCGGAAGAGGATATTCAATTGTCAAAAGAAAATGCCAATCTGTTGCTGTACTACGGAAATTGTTTTCTCGAAATTGAACAATTTTATAGTCGATTTTTGATTAACACGTTGAACGCCATAGCAGTCACCGACGATCGCCGATGCCAATATTACTAAAACTCGTATCAAATATATCGCTAATATTCATAAAATTGTCAGTATTTTTAATGCTACGATAAGAATGCAAAGTAACTAATGTATCGTAGATCGCTCAGTTTTATCTTTAAATATTATATAGACGTTACGGAGGCGAAAGGCGAGGTATCGTATAACACGATTTTCGGCGCGGCGCTCAACGTGTTAAAGGAAACTCTGAGATCTTCTATTTCTTCAACTTGGTAAAATAAACCATTTGTGGAAATAAAGTAAAATTAGAGATTAATAATCCACAAGGAATTTAGGATAAAATGTGTGTGTTTAGAACATGCACCAAAACGTAATCATTCTTTATTACAGGAAAATCCATCTGGCAACTCGTCTTGGAACAATTCGATGACCTTCTAGTTAAGATTCTTCTATTAGCTGCTATTATTTCTTTTGTACGTATTCATATTCAAATATTATAATCATCTCACGCATCATCTATTTCAATTATCTATTCAATAGATAATTGAGTAGATTCTCTAATTATATCGACCCATTTTATTAAAACGATACCCCTTTGTGTAAACCAACTACAAAGCTGATAGTATGATAACATATTTTCGTTTCATCGAGTATGCGCATTCTTACATTTTCCAATCAAGATAGTGATAAGAATCGACTATCTAATCTGCGCCAGTAAACTGCGTCAGTAGTTTCGTTGATGAAGCGAACAAATTTAATGAAGCTGATTTCTACAAATTTGTATGATCATAATCTCTATAATCGCACAAATTTCACATTCTTTAACGTTTCATTACCTTATTCTTGTTGGTTTGAGATACTTTTGACGTTGCTAATTTTATTGCGCAATGTACTGTAATTAATTTCAGTATACAATCACGAAACTATTACTGAATTAGTGTTGCTATTTATAGCTCAGGTTTATTATTTACGTATCTCTTGTTTACAGTAAATTTCTTTTTCACTTTTTTATAAAAGGAGTACTTTTTATCAAGAATATTCTAGCAGACTGTGAGTCAATATTTATTTCTATTTTGACATCGGAATCTTCCGTTAATCAATTTTTATGTCTTCCTTATGGTCTTCGTTCGTTTGAGATGTCATTTAATCAAATCTCAGTAATGCATAAAGTAGCGATATGTGGTTATAGCTGATATATGATTATAGCAGAGGTTTACACTGACGTAGGTTCAAGGCTGAAACATTATAAATATATACACTTTCAAAGGTGTGCAAATAGCCTATTGATTTTGTATAACTATGAAAATCTCATAATTCTTACGCACGTGTAGAAAATTTGTTATTTCCTTTTCAATGCTTGATATAAATTTAACGCCATTGAAATCATCATCGTATGCCTTTAAAAGAACTTGTAACGCAGCCGCTAATTCTAGAATCCTTATTTCATTCAATTGTGTTTATCGTTTTATAAGTGACAATTAGAATGGATTGAAGATTAATAGCAGCAAAATTTGTTGTAATATTATTACATATTACATTATACGGTACAAAGTTAGTTTTATTGAGATAATTTTATTGCAATAAAACTAATTTTGTATAATATAATATGTAATATACCATTACAGTAGAACTTAAATACAGAAATGATAATATAACATCAAATCTTGCTCTTATTATTCGCTCTTATTAATCAAAATTAGATTTATCTCAATAAAATTAATGTTATTTCCAACCTTAGTTTTATCGCAAAACTAAACTCTTCTGTAACTGAACTTTATGTTGTCATCCTAAAATATCATGAGTCACAAAGTGAATCATCATTTAGCTTATAATTCCATTACTTAAATACAGTGAATATAAGGATTCTAAAATATGTTCAGTGTCAAAGATCTGTATTCATTTTCTTCATCGCCATAATAATCTGTCGTTCTGGTTTTCTACTTTATGATACGAAGTCTTCGACCCACCTTTATCACAACGATAATAACTTTTATTCTAATTTCCTGGTCGATGATACCCGACTCATTTTCTTCACAATCATAATATTTTTCCGTTCTAATTTTCTCGTCGAGGATGCGCAGACTCCGTATACATCACAATCATAATATTGCCTCATCCTAATTACTTAGTCGATAGTATGAGCACATTAACACATTGATTGCCATGGGGGTCACTGGTGACCGCCGACGCAAATATTACTAAAACTCGAGACAAATATATCGCTAACATTCGTATACTGTTTAACATTCTTAATGTTACGATAACGATGTAAAGTAACTAGTGTATCCTAGAGCGCTTAACACTCTATACCTCCATGTAACTTAGAAGTCACATACTCGTCTATCCGTATCTTTCATTTTATTTTAATGTTTTCATTGTAATAATTCGGTGCTTTCATTGAAATCGATTGGAATCTTCTAACTAGATTTACGTTATACGGTTTCCTTTTAGACACGACAAAATTTGGGCTACAGAAGGTTAAACAGTTTTAATTTCAGCACGTTAAGAACGCGTATCGCGAAGTATCGTTTCGCCCCGGCACTCAACGTGTTAATTTATTTGCTTTGCATACGTTATCATTTCAAATTTCCTAGACGACGATGCGATAACGAATGATGATTTCCTTGATTTCTAGATATTAGCTTTATTTGAAGAGCACGAAGATGCATTCACGGCCTTCGTCGAGCCCTTCGTCATTTTGCTCATTCTCATTGCCAATGCCGTTGTCGGTGTATGGCAAGAACGTAACGCCGAGTCTGCGATCGAAGCGTTGAAGGAATACGAGCCCGAGATGGGTAAAGTCTTGCGAATGGATAAAGCCGGTGTCCAAAGGATTCGCGCGAAGGAGATCGTCCCAGGAGACATCGTTGAGATCTCCGTCGGTGATAAGATCCCCGCCGATATCCGTATCACCAAGATTTTCTCGACCACCCTCAGGATTGATCAATCTATCCTGACTGGTGAATCTATCTCTGTGATTAAGCATACTGATCCCGTACCTGATCCACGTGCTGTCAATCAGGTTTGTATAACCCCCGAATTCTTATTTTTTGTTATAAAATAGTACTCTAAAGGAGCTACAAAAATGAAATCGTGTGATACAGTTTTTGTGATTCTTTCTTATTAATTTCTAAGTAATATTAAATTCTGAGAAACTGATTAGTAAAAATGTATTTAATATGGTTTACTTATGGAGTATTTCTTTGAGTAGAGTTTACTGTGTTATTGGACGTATAAGAATATATTTATCTTTCTATGTTACCTGTCTGTTTGAAGTCTGTTTGAAGCATGAAGGTAAACACATATTGAATAAAGATGATCTCTTGATCCCTAAAGATTTCCTCCTGATTTTCAATCTCGTGTTAGAAAAATAATTTATGATGCTCAATATCAAAAGTGTATGTTGTTATACGGCATACTATATTAAAGCACACGAACTTTAACAATTGATTTACTATTAAAATATTAAATACCGTGACGATATAATGTTTTCCATTTTTTAAAGAATTAAATAGACTTATAGGAAACAAGATTTAGTTTCTACCAGAATTCTTTTAGAATTATAACTTGAATTGAAAAATGGACAAAGAAAGAGGATGTATTCTTCTGTTTAGGACAAGAAAAACATCTTGTTCTCTGGTACCAATGTTGCTGCGGGAAAAGCTCGCGGTGTCGTTATTGGAACCGGTTTGAACACTGCTATTGGTAAAATCCGTACTGAAATGTCCGAGACCGAGGAAATCAAGACACCATTGCAACAGAAATTGGACGAATTTGGCGAGCAATTGTCGAAGGTTATTTCGGTGATCTGTGTTGCTGTCTGGGCCATTAATATTGGACACTTCAACGACCCCGCCCATGGTGGATCCTGGATCAAGGGAGCTATCTACTACTTCAAGATTGCTGTTGCTCTTGCCGTTGCTGCTATTCCCGAAGGATTGCCCGCTGTAATTACCACTTGCTTGGCTCTCGGTACTCGTCGTATGGCTAAGAAGAACGCTATTGTGCGATCCTTGCCTTCTGTCGAAACCCTTGGTTGTACCTCGGTTATCTGCTCTGACAAGACTGGTACTCTTACTACCAATCAAATGTCCGTTAGTAGGTGAGTTCTGCCGTACCGGAATATTAAAATTACTACATTGGTCGAGTTTGGAAATATACCGTTTTTAAATGTTTAGTTTCTCTTTTTTCTAAAGTAGCTGCTGATTGTAACTTATGGAATGTGGAATATATAACTCGTCAGAGTTTTATTGGAAACCATTAATAATTATTTTCCAGAATGTTTATCTTCGACAAGATTGAGGGTAACGACAGCAGCTTCCATGAATTCGAGATCACTGGATCAACCTACGAGCCAATTGGCGAGATGTTCTTGAGAGGACAAAAGATCAAAGGACAAGAATACGAGACGCTTCAAGAAATTGGAACAATTTGTATCATGTGTAACGATTCGGCTATCGATTTTAACGAATTCAAACAAGCCTTCGAGAAAGTCGGTGAAGCTACTGAAACAGCGTTGATCGTCCTTGCTGAGAAGATCAATCCTTTCGGTGTACCAAAGAGTGGACTGGACCGACGAAATGCTGCCATCGTCGTAAGACAAGATATGGAGACCAAATGGAAGAAAGAATTTACCTTGGAATTCTCTCGTGATCGTAAATCTATGTCTTCTTACTGCGTACCTCTGAAACAATCGAAATTGGGAACTGGACCGAAATTGTTTGTCAAGGGTGCACCAGAAGGTGTATTGGACAGATGCACACACGCACGTGTTGGAACACAGAAAGTTCCATTGACTTCGACTTTGAAGAACCGCATCTTGGACTTGACACGTCAATATGGTACCGGAAGGGACACCTTGCGATGCCTTGCTCTTGCAACTGCTGATCATCCCATGAAACCCGAAGATATGGATCTTGATGATTCCACCAAATTCTACACTTACGAGAAGGACTTGACATTCATTGGTGTCGTTGGCATGTTGGACCCGCCACGTAAAGAAGTATTCGATTCAATTGTAAGGTGTCGCGCTGCTGGAATCCGTGTAATCGTCATCACTGGTGATAACAAGGCCACCGCTGAAGCTATTTGCCGAAGAATTGGTGTCTTTACTGAAGATGAAGACACTACTGGAAAGTCATACTCTGGTCGTGAATTCGATGATCTGCCAACTTCTGAACAGAAGGCAGCTTGCGCCAGGGCTCGTCTATTCTCTCGTGTAGAACCGGCTCACAAATCAAAGATTGTTGAATATCTGCAGAGCATGAATGAAATTTCCGCTATGACTGGTGACGGTGTAAATGACGCACCTGCCTTGAAAAAAGCTGAGATCGGTATTGCTATGGGATCGGGTACTGCTGTAGCTAAATCTGCTTCTGAAATGGTGTTGGCTGACGACAACTTCTCTTCCATTGTTGCCGCCGTTGAGGAAGGCCGTGCTATTTACAATAACATGAAGCAGTTCATCCGCTATCTGATCTCTTCCAATATTGGTGAAGTCGTGAGGTAAGTAAATGCTATAGGAATAGTTTATTCCTATCGCGAAGGATTAGTGTTGAAACGAATTGTTTAACGTTGGCTGTTTTTTACAGTATATTCTTGACTGCCGCCCTTGGTCTTCCGGAAGCTCTGATCCCAGTTCAACTTCTCTGGGTCAATTTGGTCACTGATGGTCTTCCAGCCACTGCTCTTGGCTTCAACCCACCTGACTTGGACATTATGAGCAAGGTAACGACCAATGATTGATTATTCTTTAGAATTGATTCGAGATATGATTTAATATGTTCTAAATGGATGAACGCGGGGCTAGAAATCAAGATTTTATGAACGTGTAGTGATAATGTAAATATTATGATTTCATTTGCTCCAGCCTCCCCGTAAAGCTGACGAATCTCTCATCTCTGGCTGGTTGTTCTTCCGCTACTTGGCTATTGGCGGATATGTAGGTGCTGCAACTGTTGGATCGGCTGCATGGTGGTTCCTGTACAGTCCACATGGACCCCAGATGAACTATTACCAATTGGTTCGTTCGCTTGAATTTGCGATGACGCTGATTATTTACATTAAATAACTAGTACTTTATAATATATTTCGGGTCTTATGTGCAGACTCATCATTTGGCGTGCTTGGGTGGTGGTGAAGAATTCAAGGGTGTCAACTGCAAGATCTTCACGGATCCGCATCCGATGACGATGGCTCTGTCTGTGCTTGTAACCATTGAAATGTTGAACGCTATGAACAGGTAAATTACATAAGCACCACTTATGTTATTCAAACAGTATTTTAATGCATACTATAAATGTTATTCTTGTGTGATTTCAGTTTATCAGAGAATCAATCGCTCATTAGTATGCCGCCCTGGTCTAACATGTGGCTCATTGCCTCCATGGCGCTATCTTTCACACTCCACTTCGTCATCCTTTACGTCGACGTACTCTCGGTATGTACATAAAAACTTTCCACTTTCTGCGAATGTCTTATTCAAATATCCTCATGTTTATTTGGTTGGTTTGTTTGTGTCTGTTACAGTCTGTATTCCAAGTGACCCCATTAACGGGCGAGGAGTGGTTTACCGTTATGAAGTTCTCCATTCCAGTGGTACTTCTAGACGAAACCTTGAAGTTCATTGCCAGAAAGATAACAGATGGTGAGAATCCAATTTACACAGTGCATTGGAACATTCTAATGTGGGCTGTGTTTTTTGGACTATTACATGTTTGCCCCATATAGAACATCATCCGTGAGATAATATTAGCCTAACAGACAATGTTTTTTTCTATGAAAAACATTTGCAAACTGAGTTCTTGGACTTGCAATTGCATTTAACTAAAGAAAAAAAAGCGAAACAAAACAAACAGAAACAGCTCTTCCGCCGTGGCGCGGGAAGGCCGAGATAAGTTATTAACGAAGTGCGTTTAAGTGAGATTTTAACCAGTTTGACTGTTGTGCATGGTGTTTAGTACAACCGTTTACAAATTTCGCCCAGCAAGGCCCGCCATGCCCGCATCACACACCGTGTAAAACCCCCCGACGTCGCCCGCCTGACCGGCACCCACCACACCCATACAAATCATACGGGTTTCAGTGGTTTCGAGTGACTAAGAGAGACCCATCGTAATCAAACGATTGTGATTGTTAAATTGTTTTCTACGAGTGCCTTTTAAACATTAACTTTTCTCCGCAACAAAATACCAATCCCGACTCCATAACTTACAGATGTTTCTCCGAGATTTAAATTTGTTCCATTTATCTATTACTTATTATTACGGTCCACTACGTTCTTCTAATCCAATGCACTCTTTTTTTCATTTTCTACTAACCCCTTAGCGTAGTTGTGACTCGTCACGCAACCTCTTATTAATATAAACAATGCACGAAAGACCCGATGATGTTTTTCACCATTGTTTACGAAAATAACTTTTATTTAAACCAATTTAACTTTCGTTGGTATATTTTGGTTTGAATGTCACGCTTTGAGTAGAGAATGCAAAATACTGTATATAAATATAATATTAAAAAACTCGCATTTGTTTTACATGATTTTAAAACTTGAGGTATATTTAACCTTTTTAGTATAATTCGAGTAATGCAAAAACATAGTGAAAACATCGACGGGTGAAGTCTTATCCTACTTTACAATCTGTACTAATTTGTTTTCAGGCACTTGAATTTAACGCACGCGCACATCATTCAGGCACACTTTTCGGTTTACATAATTAATACTTGCACATCCTATAATTCTCCATGTTTTTGTGTTCTTCCCATCATTTCCTATTTCATGTCACAGCTTTTATTGTCGCTTCTTTCAAATTTTATGTTAACCACTTCTCGTTGTCAGGAGTGTGTCCTACAATCGAGAGATTGAAACCGGAGATGCCTGATCCGTTGCTGAAATATCAAGAAAGTGATTGTGCATGGACTTTGGATTAATGGATCTCAAATTAACTCCTAATCGGTGTCTTCCCTCCTAAACAAGTCATCTGCCCACTCGTATTAACCCGCACATCCTTTTTTTTTAAATAGATACCGTCTAGACCACTTTGTTAATGTTTAACCACTCAAGCCTGCCGTGTCCTAAGAATTCAATTTTGTTTAATTTTTAAAAGAGCCACTTATTTCAAGCAATTTCGATCGTGACAACATGAAAATATAATCATACATGTCTTTATTTTATTATTGTAATATTTTCGGACGAAAAGTCGTTTTAATATAGTTGCAAGATTAAATCGTTACGTTGGATTTGGTTTGACAAGTAAAAAGATGAAAATTCTGGGAACACGGCAGTACGACTTCGACATCTTGCACTATCATCTTACCTACTTGATCTTTACGTGTACCTCATGTGTGTGATTTACATATTGAAAGATGAATGTCACGCAAAAAAAAACTTGTGTATTATTATTTCATGGATTCGGACTGCAAAGGCTCGTGCGTGTAAAATAAGAAAGAAACATTGAACCGAACATCATCGAAGAAGAGTAATTTGCTTCTCTACTTTTCTCCGACCGATGTAAAAGATCGACATTGAAGTCGACCTTCTTCAGCAGTCCTTATACCATTCCTTTATCGCTTGCTAGTGTTCTGAACACGAAAAATACTCAAAAATATCTTCTTAATTTTATTACCAGACGATTTTGATCACATAATTCAAGAATTAGACAAGTTTTTCTTTTTAATAGCCATATTTCGTTTTATTTCTGTGCGAAAATTGGAAAAGGCGTGTTGCTCAGCCTTCTATATATACATAAATATTTTATCCTCAGTGTCTAGCCATTTTTCAATTGGTAATAGTAATTAATCGAACAACAAACAAGAACAGCAGCGATGAACAATTTAATCAGTCTAAAATTCACTATACTCGAGATTTAGCGCGAATTAAAAATAGCTTGGCGTTAAGAATAGAAAACTTGAATACCTCAGGATGCCCCGGACTAAAATAAAATGAACATAAAGCCAGATCTAAGCACGATCAAGAATTACATAATCCTAATATAAAATGACTATTCGCAACAGAAATAATTCAAAGCATCATAAATCAAGAAGATGAACATTCGCCATTCGAATAAAGCGATTATTTGTCTCTTGGTATACATAAACTGCAATAAAGCAACCGATTTATGCGCGAATAAAAATAATTAATGAAACATTTCAAAGATTGGATATCCAATAATATTTGCATGTTTTATTTGAGTGAAAAAAAAGAAGCATTTATATGAGTTTTGCAGGAAAACGGGAATATTAAATATTCGAGTGATATTCGTGTTCAGACATTGTCCAAGTTACACGCGCCACATGCGAGAAGACACTTTTCGGTGTTGTCACGAGTTACGTGGGCCTTTAACGTATTTGACTGTCTCTGCTTTTAGTCATTTCATTTGGGTTTTTTGATTTGATCTAAATAAAGAAAAAGATGAGCACGAGAGTTGTGCGTGCCACTGTAAAAGAGATCCACGACGACGAACCACACTCTCGGGATCCGAGCAAACGCAACAAGACTGACGATGTGATCACGAGCGGTGGCTCCAGTCGTGTGTTCAAACATACTTTCGATCGTTCGGACGTGTTTAATTCATAATAAATATAAATAATTTAATTGGCGTCACCGATGATTAAATCTATCATCTGTTCACGCGAGTATTGTAATATATATATATATATATATATACATATTAATTAATTATTATCGGTTAGGGCGTGATACTTTGGTATGGGCATAACTAAACTTAATTAGACAAATGAACGGAAGGAAATATTAGTAGAGGGGAAAATTAGAGGGAAACGAAGTGCTGCAATGTGTAAGAACAACACTCGTCAGAAGGCGTGGCATTATACATTACTTGCGTGGGCATAAACGTGTCATTTTACCATAAATCCACGTATTTACGCACGCACGAAACGTTACTGCCGCTTGTGAACCTATTTGAAGCACTAACCTTGTGTGCGTGTGTGCGTGTGTGTGTATGTGTGTGTGTACGTGTGTTTTGTTCGGAAATACCATTGAAAATTTGATTTTGTAGTTGAAAGAGAGAAGGGAAATGAGAAGTAAGTAACGGCAGATTGTCTTCGATGAATACCTGTGCTAATATATCACACCTAAACGAACGAGTTACTATCTAATCTTCGTTCCTTGTACCTAAATGATCGTAAACCTTATTGTTTAAATAGAAATCATGGTATACGATCACAAGTTGTTTAAGAGGAAAGAGTATATATATATATGTATCATATATTAATAATAATAATAATAATAGAGAATAAAGTACAGGTCAGACATCCGAAGATTATGATGCCGATTACTGATGGTCTTAACATCATTTTCATGACGCTCAATAAAACTTAACGAAATTCCATACCTTGCATTTGATACGAGGTATACTTGTAAGTACTTGAGTGTGGATTGTGCTTTAACCTTTGATCAGAACGAAGGAAATAGAAAAGAATGGAAAAGAGTAGTGCCATCGATGAAAGAAACAACTGTGTGGTGTTATACAAATATGAATCGACCTGATGTCATCTAAAAAATATTTAATTCCAATCATCTAGATGATAATCATTTTTCTTGATCGTAATATAATTCGAAGATGAATTATTTTCGAATTTTTAGTAAAATTTATTTTCAACTCCTGGAACTAAAAGGTTACGATATCGAAGAAAATGTTATCGAAGATATGAATGAAAGTTTATTGCTGACAGTACGTAGGTCGATCAGTTGATTCGTATAACACTCTACTATATCTAATCTAGTGCGGAAAACCTAACGACGATGAAAAAGAAATTACGATCACATCGTTCGTCCAGGAAGTACCTAATTCTAATAATGATAAGATAATAATATTAATAATATTAAATAACTTATGTGGAGTGCGATGACACTGAACAGTGATTTTAGAGCATCATATGCCAGACGCATTTGTGGCGTGCTTTACGGTCTGATCCTAATTGAATGAAACTCTGAAGGAACTTTATAAAGCTGGACGATCCGATAAATGATAAGAAAAATTCAGAATATTTCAGAGTTACGAAACAGAATATTGATCAATTTTAACGTCAACCCTAAAGCGGGAATCAAGAGTTTAAAAGTTATACATATGAATCATTGTAATAATAGATCGTGAAGGAGAACAGAACTTTGCGTCGATTATGCGCGATAAAGGCGCAATCGACTATCATTAGGAACAATTTTCTTTTTCTTTATTTATCTCGTCTTAATTTATCTTCCTTAACGTGCATTCGAGAATCAATGTCGAAAGCATAGAAAACAATATTATAACAAGTGAAGGTGTCACGTTAACACGATTAAGATGCATCGACTTGTTATAATAAAAACGGAACGATTATATGTTACCAATGCGTGTTCGAAGTCAATGATCGGCCTACTAAAATATCGAAATTGAGAAACGATCTTTAATTCTTCGCTTGATCAATGGCATCATTGTGATGTCCGTGTGTACGGATATTTATCGAACACTTAATAGAACGTCGACGTTAATGAATGTTTCCGTTCACCCTGTTTCCGTCTACTACTTCTCTTTAAATGTTTCTCACTTTCCTCCCGTCTTCTATTTATCACGTTACCTGTTATTAGTTTCCTATTCCACCTCCCCGTTTATCGTGATGTTTTTGATACGATATCCAAAGTATGTATTTGCCATCATCTCATTTTTTGTGTCATCAATTGTGAATATAAGAAAGAGGAAAACAAAAAGTGTCCCAAAGAAACAGTTGGTCGTCACTGGTTTGGAGAACATCACCCTCTCGTCCAACTTAAGTGTATCGTTGAACTGGGATCGGATTGTTGGAATTATCGTATTGCGACACGAAGTGAACGTCCATCCAAGTTCAAGATATGTATCTCCTGATTGTTACCGCAGCTATTTTGTGTCCCCTTTATTCACCCTGTATTTTAAATATCCAACCCCTTAAATACCACGGACTTGGTGTTTGAATTTTTGCATGCGTCCTCGTGGATTTACACGATATTGTAACTGTCGTGTCTACCTGGAATGATAAAAAGAACCTAATCCAGGAAGTTGAACCCTGACCACAAAACCTGATATACTCTTTTTTGCTAACTTCTGCCTGCTGGTGTGTCAATACTATTCAGTCACGGAACAGACCTTCGAGAAAACGACGGAATGGCGGTTTATGTGGACTTCACAGGTAACGTTGGAAACATTCCCTTTTGTTTACTAATATTGTAATCTGCATTTAATATCATTACTCTGTACACACCAAAAACCGCATTAAAGACACGAAGCATATTATACAATGTACAAGCTTTTAGAATTCACTGTAATATTCCGTACCACTGAGGTATAATTCGAATCGTATTTACCTAAAATGTTTTTTTTTCCACTCTCTTTTATATCCTACTCATTTTTATACTAGAAAGTTTTTCAAGACTGATTATGTTATCAACATTACATTATTGTGTACTTACGAACTATTGTTCAGTAACACAGAATTATTATGCTATATAATGTAACATTTAATTATTATGTTCATTGACTCTCATATATGTTACATTAAAAATGAATTAGGAAAAGTTTAAGTGGCAATGTTTGTGCTTTGCGATTATATAATATTTTCTTTTTAATATAACATGTCGTAGACAATGTAATCAATGAAATAATATTAAATGGTACATTCTGAAGTATATCATACATAAATGTACAAAACGCTGCACATTTCTCACCGCATCAAGAGCTTTAACCGATTGGCATTGGCTATCAGGAAGTGCGTAGATGTCAAGGAAATAGAAAGCACCTGCATTGTTGACCTGAGAATTGTTTGCCAGGGTTCGCAAAATGTCTAAAGAGAAAACCGGTACAGGTGTCCTGGTAAATAACGAGAAATCCATGATATGTTTACAGTTGCACCGCCAGTGACGCCGACCAAATAAACCGAGGCGCGTGGGACTTTAATCAACATCTCACCGGACATGTGAAATCGTCCACGGCACTTTACACCCACCCGCAACGCAAGCTGATCGACGTGATCGAACGAAATAGAAAGATACAAGAACAATTATCAACATCCAATTACAGTTGGGCAGAGTTTTATTCGGATAACATCACGATTAAGCTTTTATTCCTGCTTGACAAATTAGTCTTTTAATGGAGTGACAATTTCTCCGAATAACGATATTCGTCGATTAATTTATATTCGATTAGTTAGTTGGTGGAAATGCTTGGTTTTATTTCAATAACTTCTTGCATGATTCGTGGTATGCGAAAACGTGCAATGTCTTCTTCGGATTCATCGTCATGAATTGATTAAATACCTCTTGTAGTGTGTACGGATATTTATTATTGAATTAAATTAGTCGACCGAGAATGGTTATTCGGATGATCATAATATAATGAAGTTGTTATTTAATAAATATCCGAATAATGCTCAACTTTACAACATACCGAACACATACACCCATTATTATACACATTACATTATAAATGATACATACGACACAAAGAGTTAGCATCCATCGATCGTAGATCGAGGAACTCAGACCCTTACAGAAAAGGGGGATATTTATTAAAGGGAGAATACAGAGATGTGTGACGCAATCGTCAATGGACCATGATGGTTTTACTAAAGTTCGTTTAGAATAAAAATGATTACTTTAGTTGAGAATTTGATTGATCCAAGGTGCAAGAAGATGTAACCAAGGGATAAAACGGAAAGAAGGGAAAGGAGAAACAGTATTGGTGGCATCTAAATAAAACATCTAACATTGGATCATAATGATTTCTATGATCCAATCATCGATCTGTCTCTCAATTCGTTTTTTTTTATCATTTTATTGGACCACTATTATTAATAGTGATGTCTGTATTATGTTACAGTAAACGAAACGGTCGTCGACAAGTGAGCTTAGGCTTGTGTCCGACTGTGCCGCCGGCAAACTTTATTCCTCTGCCAAGCACAATATTTCAAATATACAAACCAATCCGTACCAAGCTCAGCCCATTAAATAAAAGACAGACGAATTCCTGCGCGTCTGCAATTAGCGCGAGCGCCGCATAACGCAGCTACAAAAAAACCGTAACAACACTCGATAACAATCATTAGTCGACGTCGCACTGCAACGCACTTCCGCTGCTTTCATAATAGTGCTGGTTACCGCAAAAAAGAATCTCAATTTTATTCTCACTATGTAGACATCTATCGTCATCTGGTCGGTATGAGAAAGCGATTAAATATCGGGAAATCAAAAGGATTTCATATGCCTTTAGGCATTTACATCTTCCAACTACTCTCTCTCTCTCTCTTTCTCTAACTTTCATACTTACGCTCTCTTTTTTTCATACTTACGCTCTCCGTCTCTAGTTCTTTCTCTAGAGCTGCACTAACATTTTGTGATGCAACGACTGCGCCTTTAAGATCTTTCTATCCTGAGTGATGATCTTTGTAATTAATATCGGAAGCTGTTGCTTAATAACGAATTAGTTAGAATACTTACTTCTCTCCTTTGAGTTGTACGACCTGTCTCTATTTTTATTGAGAGAATAACACTTAGGGAAACATTATGATTTAGAGAAGATTAAGATTAAAAAGTAACATTTGAAGTCAATAAGAAATGTTAATACGACATTTAGTGGTATTGATAATGAATTAATTAGGATATCTTTAACACCCTTTTTACTTAGAAGCCTAGAATCGCCTTAATGCTATTAACGCAACTACTCCGCTTATTTTTGTTCTCTCTGTTTATTTTAGCGAAACGTTTCTAAGAGTTTACATTGATTCAGTATTGATCGAACGATGTCCAAGGTTCTTTTCTGATCTTGACCCAGAGATTCTTTTTCTTTGAAGAAATCCCTGATTAAGCGAGGAAAACGTTCGATTTGAAGACATCGAGTCTTAGATAGTATTTGCTTTACGCCTACAGTATTTACACTCGTTTTCACAGACACCTTCTGCGAAAGAATCCCCCCCGGGGGGCACATCGTCTGTCTTTCTTCGCCCTCCATTGTATCTTTTTGTTTTTTATTTCTCGTACACCCCTTTTTTTCGTGTTCTCTTTTCTCTGACATCGGATACCAGTCTCTTTGCTCTGCTGTCTTAACGAACTGAGTTGTCTTCTCCTCGGGTATTACCTTGCACCTTCCATAGATGAACCGAGTTGTGTTTACCGGAAGACAATCCTCGCTTCTTTTAGAAAAAGACGTCTTTTTACCAAGACAACCCACTTTTCTCTGTACAATAATAAAACGCTGTCAACGAGGTTTCGCTTTACCTCCTGTCCCCTGCAAAACATATCTCATGATATCTTCGATATTCCAGGTATAACCCGAGAATGAAATGAATTTTCCTTATCCAATTAAAGGACGGATGCTTATGAAGACTTATCATCGACAGTCGCTAATTGATTCGTTCTCTCTTAACGTTCCTCCTTGCACTTGAAAAGTTCTATTAACTTTACCAGAAGACCAGAGTTTGCATATCGAAGATTAATCTTCCACGCTTACCTCGGTCAACTATGTTTTCAATGAATTTTTCCTATCGAAAAGAATGATTAGCAACACTATTGACGATCACGAGTATACCCTTTCTCCTTGCATTGAGGACTCGTAAGATCTGGATGAGATAAAAAAACATCCATCGAGTGTTACTACTACCTCTTTCTCTGAACGGAAGATCCCATAGTCGTATGCGCCTGAGTGCAGAAAAAAAGAGAAAAAGAGCAAAGATTGGGTGGATGTAGCTCGAAAAAAGAGACGCGATGACGTTGCGAGCATTAAACAGGAAGGAAAGCAATTTGTTTATTGCTAAGTGAACTGGAGAGATGAACAACGGAAACGTGAAGGAGCGTGCTTCCTTTATCAATTGGATCGAGTGGTACATTTTAGGATAAAGTACAAAATTCTATATTCTCCTCGGTGGCGTAGGCTGCAAGGAAATCAGGGAGAGAATTATAGAATATATTAAACTGTAAGACAATCATCGATCATGATTTCATTTGAAGAGAAGGAACTGAGGTGATAGAAAATAGTTAGATAAGAAGCTAGCGTCACTGAGGAAAATAAATCAAACACTCGTGAGATTCAATAATTGTAAATACATTATACGCGCGATGATTTAAAGCGGGAAAAATTACATAGATATATATATATTACAATATAGATATTATATATATTTTTTTCGTCGAAGAAAGCGCACAGATACGCGTCGATGATTCGCAGGTGGCCGGCAATTGGTCACTTTGAAGTAGCGATTATCATGTTGTCGGATTACTGATAACGCGAATGCGTGACCTCGCGGGACTCAGGGCATCGAGCGAGAAGGATTCGAATCGCCTGGATTAAGCAAACGAGTTGTGGTTTTCGTCTTCGTTTATTTATTTCGATTAAAAATCTATCTTTGTAGTGATAAGATCGTAGGGGTGGAAGTAGCTTGCCACGGGAAGTGTTCTGCTTGTTACTTAAAGAGTGAAACGTGTCTATGTGGATACCATATTATTTCGTTTCGTTTCTTAGCGTTCTCTTTCTTTCCTTCTTCTAGGCTAAGACTGACGGGAGTCATGGTAGTAACAAGTTAACCTCAACTTTTTCCCGAGCACTTTGCATGGGAAATAATACCGATATTAACATTCGCCCGAAGTGATTTAAACTCGAAAAAAGTACACCCTTCTTTTCCTTCATACTAACGTAACAGCATTATTCTCTCCTTCGTCCTACGTCAGAATAAAATAATTGAATCCTACCGCAGGACGAAGTCAGACAAATTGCGATTAAAGCAAATACCTTTGTTACGCCTGACTCTTATAGTGTTACTATAACGATCCTCTCCTATGATTTTTCTATTTTCCGATTTTTTCCCTTCTCTCTTACTCTCCCTCGTTCTGGTGTCTCTGCCTGTCTTTCTCTACTTTCCGTCTTTTTTCTACCACTTTGCGAGAGAAAATTGAAATCATACCCGTCTCTTTCTCTCTCGTCTTTAAACTAATTAATTAGTGCTTTACTTTTACGTAGAACTTAGATTAATTAAACCAAAGACGACTCGCAATTAGACCCCGCCTGTTAAACTATTCAGGGGTTTCGCTATCGACTTTGTATCTGCCAGTGTTTTGCTTAGTAAGAGCATCGCAGTTTTAGTCAACGAGAATCTTTGTTCACGTTTTTAAGGTCGACTGCGATTTTCCAGGGAATTAAGTACGTGTAAATTTGTTCCAAGACGAATTGAGCACGTTCCACGTGCTTCGTTCCGTTGTCGTTCATCATCGTGAATTTTTCGATGCATTGTTCACGCGCCATTGTATTCAATATCCACCAGCCACGTCCTTGTAATTAAAACTTAGACCAAACAAATCCAAGGAAAAAGGGGAGCAAACATTTTGAATGTATGCTATTCTTAATCGTAGAGTGTAATTATTCGTAAACATACTTGTATAGAATTCTCGCCCGCGCTGACGTCTCTAATCGTTCTCGCTCGAATCGTCCAATAGTGGAGAATACAAGAACTTTTCACTGCGAAGAACGAATATTTCATGGATTTCTCTTCGGGAACCAGTGACAAACCTTAACGTTATTTTTCAATGTACGCTGACATGACTGTACGAATAAAGGTTTGGAAGTAATGGAATAGGCGTCTATGTATTTGTGTATTCATCCACGAGGAATATTTTTTGTGAGCATACTACGGGTAGAAAGTTAAAAAAAAATGGGAAAACTTTTTATTGTCAAAGGACCTTGTTTATCGATTAACCCCTTTAATCAAAACTTTCCCAAATGCCGTCACACGAATCGGATTTTTTCCCTTTTATTAAAGTTGCTTTGTATCAGAAAATATGTTATGAAATTGTTGGAACTTAAAAGTTGTTGATTTCGTTATAATATCACGTTGTTTAGTTAAGGTTCAAACAAGGAACAAGGGAGAACCGATTAAAACTAATTTAAAGTTGATATCGTTATAACTTGCAAATATGCCATACAAAATTGTTTTTCTTTCTCGCGATAGTTTCGTCGGCTCTTAATCATCCAAATTTCTTCGGAATATTTTGATGATCGCATCCGTTCTGAAGATATTCCGTGGGATAATATTTCGGATCGTGGGAACATTTCTGACGTTCCAGACATTTTATTTTACGTGACTAGCTGGAAGTAGGTCAGTGA
The DNA here is from genome assembly GCA_910591585.2 of Nysson spinosus. Classification (NCBI taxonomy): domain Eukaryota; kingdom Metazoa; phylum Arthropoda; class Insecta; order Hymenoptera; family Crabronidae; genus Nysson; species Nysson spinosus. Next base: position 1,766,646 of record OU342835.1, read on the forward strand.
GTCCATGCTGCCTTAAACCGGCAGGTGCATTATTGCATACCTTAACCCAGGGGTGGAAAACCTTCGGCCTTTTGGGTCTTTAACCCTTTCGCTAACGTCGGCGCTTTGGAAGATTGCAATTTCGTGTTTTAACAACAATATCTATATGTTTTTTACAAAATGACACGATGCGCGACAGCGAATTTTCGCCGCCTGCAGCGTCAGCCTGCATAGAGTTCGTGCGAAAGGGTTAAGTGCAGCGTTTTGACCGAATCCAAATTCACAAAACAAATCCTTTTATATCAATACATTTTTGTTCGACGTTTATTTTTTATTTTATTTCTATAAAATAAAGAATGTTTTTATATTTCTTGGCTAATCACAAAAATCATGTATCATTAAACCTGCCAATTTTATATCGTATAAATAGATGAATTCTTATTTATGCGGAAATATGTAAATTTTTGCAACTCTCCATACAGCGGATTGAAAGGCACTAAATTATCTTTATTCACCGCGTTTAAAGTTTCAATATATTAGCTTAAGGTTGCGTTGCACGAATTTGCATCTCAGATTAAGGATTATGCACAGATTAGTTTTTAATGCTGGAGTAATATTGTACTCGTCTTCTTTTCTTCTCTCAATCTACACTGAAAACATGGGGCAGGAGAAGTTCTTGCATTTTTGAATGTTCAATAAGGCCATATCGGGGATGGTTATACGTATCAAAAGGAAAATACTAGCCATTTAGTTGGAAAATGGTGATAGGATTGAAAAGGGGCGGGTTTAGAGCCCAGTATACTTTGGGAACGACAAAACACGGTTATTCTGCGTTCGAGATTTCAGTTGTCTTTTACTACCAGAAAACGAGGCACTTTGAGATTTCATTTAAAGGAACATATCGAGTTTTCGAAGTTATACCTTCTTCATAACCCATTTCCTATTTTTATGCTGATTAAAAGGTATTATTAACAAGTTGAAATCCGTGTTATACGATACCTCGTGATACGCATTTGTAAAATGTATATAACGATTAAAAACAAAATTGTTTAAGCAGAGATTTATCTTTCGTTTTAAAAAAGTTTCTGTTCCAACTTGTATATTTCGTTTAAAAAATATCTGTTTCTGTAGAATTTTTGTGGAAAGAATTTTAACCTCCAGGAATTTATTTGAAAAGTGTTCGCATTCAACAGATACTTTAGAATCTGTGTAATAAAAGTTACATGGAAATAGGTTATTTCATAATATTTATCAACTGTATTAAGTATTTAATATTATTGTAATACTGTTCATTAAGTAGTATTCAGTATTGGTTACAATGATTCAGAACTTTTTTTACATTGATGAAAAAAGTATCTGTTCCTGTTATAGAAAAAATGGTATCTTTATATTTAACGGGTTCTATTCTAACTAAAACTATTATTTATCTGTTCTCATCGGAACTTATAATATGAGAACATTTTTTTAAAAAAATACCACATTGATCAAGCTCCAATTCATAATTTGTTTTATGCGGATAAATTTGATTTGCAAATGGGTGAAATTGATTTGCAAAAAGGTGAATTTCGAGTGCAAACCGTATACATATGTATGTACGTTGAATAAGACGGACTCGGATGTCTGATTAGAAGTGTCCTTATACTACTTGATGTGTCCCTATACTACTGCCAACGGCGAAACCACGTTGAAAGCACCGGTTCCCGTTTGATCACCGAAGTTAAACGACGTTGGCCACGGTTATTACTTTGATAGTCTAATTTCTTAGGAACACCGTGTGCTGTTGGCATAGCTGGAACATTTTTACCCGTGGATTATTTTATTAAACCATTATTCTTGAATTAAATTTATGTTGTATTACTATATGGAGACTGTCTGACTGTAACGTACTAATACTATATCTCGATAATGATAAAGAAATTCTTCTTCTATAATATATATTCGACCTATGAAATTCTCCAGTATTATTTATCCTATTACTAAAAGTTCTTTCGTAATATACGTGTATGTATTACTATAAATAAAAATAAAATAAAAAAATAAAAATTCGAGTACTCGGAATATTCTGGAAAGTCATTTTATTTGACGAAATAATCACTATTTATTTCTACAACTCTTGACTATCTCGATAAATAAAATTACTTTCCAGAATGTGCAGAGTATTTGAATTTTGATTTAACCCTTTCCAGCCCAAATTATTTTTAATTGATAACCAACATTCTTTTGTTAATTCTTGTGCTCTAAAATATGTAGATATACAATGCAATGCGAAGAAAACTTTATGTTTATATATATATATATATATATATAAACAATTTTGTAATATATTGCCATGGTATGGTATTTACTGGGCTGAAAAGGGTTACAAATCCGCACGAACTTTTTCCGATACCTAATATTAGCATTGTATTGCAGTATTATTTGATTATATTTCATCTTTCTATCTCATCTTGTATAATTATTCTTACTAGTTAATTAAAAACTATTCTTAATGTAATTTCCGATCAGATCGAATATATTCTATTGGCAGACGTTGTTTGAGGGGGCCGCGTACCCCATCGTGGTTCCAAGTGGTAAAAAGCAATCGACAGTAATGCATGCACTTACCCACTTATATGCATGCATAAAATATTTCGAGTGGTTCTTCACTCTGACGAATATCATGAAATACGTGACGCGGCATGCATGTAATATAAAGTCGTTTCCGTATTCCGTTGCACGGAACATAAAATCAGCTTCTAACTATTGTCGGAATGATTCTCATCTTGATCCCCGTTACATAACCTCCAATTATAATAACATTTGCGCTTTTATATGACGCAGCTCCACAGTAACATTTGCAAGGAAAAGTTAACTTTTCACATTGGATTTATTCCATGCTATGATCTTCGTGAATGATTAAATAACAATTTCTCCATTCATACTTACAGTGGCGTGCAAAAGTCACCGGCCAGATGCTAGTTTACATATCTTTTAAATAAACTCGTATGAAGAATAAATAGCGTTGATTTTTTGTGATAGCATTCTTTCACGCAATAACAAAGGTACGCAAGAATGTGTTGAACTGAAATATGTATTTAATATCAGTGAATAGAGGTTTATGTGCAGAATAGTAAACTGACCTTGACGATGTCAAGGAATGTATTATATTGTGAAATTGCCTGGAATACATTCCTGAGTAATGGTATTTTTCGAAGATTAATAAACGTAGTGGAGAAACCGGGATCCGAGTTGGTTCGTACAATTTATCAAGATTCAAAAAGCGAAGGGTGAAAAGCGGGAATCCGTGCGCGGATTGAAGGACCGTCAATTGTTCGGACAGTTTGTCGTTAACCGATACTCTCGAAGTCTCCGCAAAGTCTTCGATAGACGCTCGTTTTGTCGTGAAAGGATTTCGATCTTATGGCGATTCGAGATCATCTGCCGTGTCATATCCACCTCGGGATCATCTTCAGGCATTAATACAGTTTCTTCCTGTAATCCTTCCTTAGGATCCCTTTCGTTCGCAGTCTGGATATTTTTGTCGATTTTTAACTTCACACTATCCCTTGTTCTTCCTTTATGTCTCTCGATCATCACACCTATTTCTGCCTTTAGTTCTTCGATTCTTTTCTCGTATTCTGTCTTCAACTAAAGAAATAAAGTATTTTTAAATATTAATTTTAATATATTAAGTATGTGAATAAGTTCTCGCTGTATTTAGAAGATACAGTTTATGTACCTTCTTTGAAAGGAAACAGATGCAGCTCAGGAAATTCAAATGCAGTTAAAAAGCTTGTAGATCCGTATCGGAAATACGTGTAAAAACTGTATTTATAGATTATTCTTGTTAATCGATAATATTATTCTAGAGTTCTAATTTTTGCGATTATTTTGATAATACAATTACTATTTCATGTAATTAAGTTTATTTAATTGAAGTTTCTAATGAAGGTCTCGAACTTAATCGCCAACCTAATAGTATGATTTAATAGAATAATGTATCGTAATAATTCCGAGTATAAAATATGAATTTAATAATAGAGTTGAAGGAAACAGTGTAAATATTTGTCGTCCTGAACACGGTAGATTCAGCGGGTGGCATCTTGCGTAGTTAATGTAACCCAATTATCCCAGATCTCTGTGGTAGTTGGTGTAACTTAATTTAGCTATGAGACAGGTTAATTCAGTGGTGTAATCACATACGTGAGAAGCCAAACGCTTAAACGACAGCTAATTTCTATCATCTCCGGCTCTACGCTAATACAGTGTTCTGAACTGCCGTTAATGGCGTTAATTAATCACAGAGCAGGTGGTACAAATCGGTGACGCAACTGCTTCGATCGCGGTTCTAATAAATTAGATTGTCCACGCAGGGAATTACTTTTAACCGCATCTCCATCGGTACCATATCCGTTCATTATTTTACCTGTCTATTAATATACTACAGTTCTGAAAGAATCTTACTTAACATAAACTTGGAAGTAGCTAGTTTGCATAAAACTCATTTGAACTACAAGTTTTCTTTGCCGTGAAATTATTCGTGTAGCAAATAAATGAGGTATACACTGCCGGCGGAAAGTTTCCGAACACTTCGATATTTGATACAGATTTGAAAGTTACTGAAAATATAGCGGGAATTGCATAGGTTTTAAGATTTAAACATGGACTGGTATATTTCAATATGAAAATAATAATTGTAATAATTATTATACAATGCCCTTATTAATGATAATATTACGAAAGTACTGTTACCCTGCCGTTTCGCCGAAAATGAGAATAATACGAATGAGATACTCTTAGTAATACATAAATTAAAATATCTCCTAAACTAATCATTTTCCAATGTACATGGATTAATACTTTCTTATAGAGAATGCCGATATGCATCGATTAATGTATTAAAAACATATAATTCCATTTAAAAAGGCACAGTTGACCACAATATGACTTTTACGCTTCCACCTACAAAAGAACTAATGACATAAAAATAAACTCATCCCGGAGGCATTTTACTTTATTTGGAACAGTTTTCGCTACGGAAAATAATATTGACATAAATCAAGATGTCACTTTCAGCTGAGACACCATGTATATATTAATATAAATATTACATTATAAATATTATGAAAACCATAATAAATGATATAAATTAATGTACGTAAAAAATGAAGTGGTTTCTTATTTTATCATAGAAAGTGTAAAATAGTTCCGCAAAAGTGGAATCGAGTTACCAGATGATTTTCGTTCTTCGATTCGGTCAGCAGAAGCCGAAAATTTTGTTCTGTTTCGTACAAGGCATTGCGGGATTCGATAACTTCCTTTTCGAGTCTGCTCACGCTATTTCCTAGCTCCAATTTGCTTTCGGTTGCAACTCCCACCTGACTTTGCAAAATGTTATTTCCGTCGGCTGCAATGAATGTGCAAAGATCAAACATATTGCTATTGCAAATACTTTTTTCACACCTGTAGAATCAACGATCATGTTCTCAATATACATAAATATGTATGTGCCGGTATTATGAAAGTGGCCTAAGTCATTTTTCCTGACAAAACGATTAAAACCTTCTTAGGTTATAAATAGATATAATCTTTTCATCTAGAATCTATTTATTGTGAGCACCTTTTATATCTTTATCCCCGGATCAATAGAAGTTTTATATTTTAACTGGAATTGTAAATATATTTATTTTAAAGGGCTTTGATGGAAATCGACTAATTGTTAGACCATTTTTGTAATTACTGGCTCATTTATTTTAAATATAAATATTAGATAGATTTTGAATAGGTAGATACTCGAATAATACTGTTATAATTAACTATAGATACTCTTCCAAAAATTATATCGAAGCGTTTACATTATGTGTGCAATACATATTATATACAAATTGTATTATATGCAAGGGATACAGAAAGGATAATAATAAGGAAAGTGAAAGTAAATAATATATACAAGCTATTACACTGTTAATATAAGAAAGTGATATATTAAATATATATTTCATTGGAAATACATTTGTGTATTGGAAGTAATTTCCACTGAAAATATAATAACTGCAAACAAAGCTGTATTTTTGTAGTATACTAGTTATAAATATAGGTATTACCTATTATAACATTGCACAATATAATAATATCAATATTATTATATTATAATATATATTATACAATACAATATTTATATAATAATATTAATATTATTATATTGTACTATGGGTATCAAACTATCTGTTTATATCGTTTTTATTACAGATCGATTTATATCAAACCATTCATATTAAATTGATGAAAAATTAATCTAATACATGTTGGCAGTAGTGAAGAAACCAATTTCATAAATAATAATAATATATTTACCGAGATAAGACATTTTTTCCTGCATTTTCACAAGTGCTTCCTTCAAAGTTTGATTTCTCTCATCTACTAATAACTTGCCACTTTGAGTTTCGCGCAGTCGTTTGTTTACTATAAGATTCAAATGTCTATAAAATATTTATTGAAATTTGAATCAATAATTTCTCAGTAACAGAATATTATATCTATTTGACGTGCAAATAAAAAAAGTTGTCAATCTAATAGAGTATTCTTTCATAGTTTTTAATTTGAGTGAACTGTTGTATGATTGGCTGCACGGCCATTAATAAAATCACTTTCTAATAATTAAGTAGACAGAAGAAGGAAAGTATTAAGTCTCGGAAAAAGTTGGTGTGGATTTTTAAATCAAAATTCAAATACTCTGGACATTCGGAAAACTAATTTTATTTGACAAAGTAGTCACCATTTATTTCTACAACTCTTTTCTAACGTTCTACAAGCGTATACATTCTTTTTTTGTAAAAATCTAGTGTTTTATTCTCAAAGAATGAATTATAATACATGACAACACCCGGCCTCAGTTTGCATCTACGACTCTCCAAAAAATAAAGCGTCCTCCTTAGAGTCCTGATCTGTCTCCTCCTAATTACCAACTTTTTTTATCAATGTCAAATTTCCTTGCAAATAGCAGTTTTAAAAATGTTGCCAAAATCAAATCAGCAATTAATTCATTCCGTGCGAGTAAAACACGAAAATTTTTAAGAAAGGAATGCACACGTTTGTAGAACCTTGGAGAAGAGTTGTAGAAATAAATGACGACTACTTCGTAAAATAAAATTACTTTCCAGAATGTCCAGATTAGTTGAATTTTGATTTAACAATCCGCACGAACTTTTTCCGGTACCTAAGAATATCGAAGGAAAAAAGTTTTCCGGGCGGTTGGTCGATCGTGGTCATTCTGATATGTACCGTGTATTCGCGCTGACGTTATATATCGATTTGTTTAACCCTAGAACTTTGTACGAAACTCCGTGGCAGGAGTTTCCAAACAAAGTCCCAGGGCTATTCGGAATTTGATCGATAAAGAAACTTCCGATGGAACTCGGCCTGTTCAAGCTGAGACTATTAGAAAAGAGAAGAAAAGCAGGATGCACTAGCTAAAGGAATCCAAATACTTTCCCCTACCTGATCAGCAACCCTTTCAAACTATCATTGAAATTTCCTATCGCTTTAAAACATTGAAAAATCGATTAACACCGAAGTAGGACATTTCATTTATTCATTAAATCAAATTTAAAAGTGTTATATTCGATTAGTTTTGACAGAAAATAACGTGCGAGTATAGTGATTGATCGATAATACGCATAAAAGCCTCACATAATTCCTTCTGAATAAATAAAATTTCGATTTTTAAAATGGTTAAGTTTTTATTCTTAATTGTATATTTGTACTGTTAGTAATATATTAATAATGGAACTATTTCTGTCCCTTATTATTAAATCAGTTATGCTCTCTAATGAGATTTTAATTGAATGAAGTCTGTCTTCGATTTATCTTCAAAGATTGATCTACCACAGCTTGTAGAAGAGATTAAAATCCTAAAGCTTTTCTATTTAATGTTTTCAACAAAAGACCTTCCCCTAGGAGATATTTGACCGTTTCCAGACTTTTAAAACATCCTGTAAATCACTGTTATCTATGACCATCTTTACGTCCTATTGCAATAATCTATCAAGATGATGATGATTTCGTAGGAAGAGTACCTAGCCAAGAAACCTGCCATTTTCGAGTGTCCCTCGAAGCTTGTCTTTCTTGGATTTCAAGTTTTTTATCAATAAGTCTTTCCTCATGTAATCTGCCCGTAGGTTTTGAATCCTGATGTCGTAATCCTTTTTCAACGTATCCAGCTTGAGATTATTCTCCCGCATTATCTTAAAAATGGTATTAACATCGACAGAGATGGCTTGGGTTAGTCTGCTCATCAGGGACCATTGAGTTCTCTCGTAAATAACATCTTTCGAGTGGTTTCTGCCGTGAAAGGGATCGTCAGGAATGATTTCGTGGAAATTTCAAAAGCGGAAGCAATACCTTTCTGCCGCGGCTGTAGATATTAATTCATTCTCCTGAAAGACGGCCTCGATCGCGTTTATCACTTGCAGAATAGCTTCGCCGGCCACCGAACAACTCTCGCAATAGTTCACGTTACTCTTCGCTTGGGAACTTCGCGATACTTTCTCCCTAATGTTCCCTTTCTCAACCGCTGCATTCTACGAAAATAAATTTACGCTTCCACTTCGTATCGAGAAATATTCAACTCCCTTACAGTTTTCGAATATTATTTAATTATATTTGTGCGAATAAATTTACGCTTCCACTTTGTATCAAGAAATATTCCACACCCATTCAATCTTCAATTCAATCTTAATTCATACAGTTCTGAAATCTTGGTATTTATATTTCTACGAATGTTGAATGGACAATACTTTATAGGTGAAATAAAATAAAATTCAAATTCACTCCAGAATAAAGAAAGATTTAAATGAAGGTCGGAGTAATCATAGAGCTTTGAAATTGTATTTATTCACATCTATACCAAGGTTGAATCAACAGTTCTTTTTATGTGAAATTACACGGAATTTATATTTGATCTAAAATGAAGAAAGCTTTGAAATAAAATTGGAGTAATTGTAGATATCTGTAATTTTATTCATTTATATCTATACGAAGGCTGCGTCCACGGTACTTTATAGATGAAATTAAACAAGATTGAAATTTATTGTCAAATACAGAGTGCGTCAAATTAAAATATGAGTACGACTTTTGTAATTTTATTTATATGTATCTATACAAAGGCTGCACCCATACTACTTTATAGGCGATGTATAACAAAATATAGGTTTATTCTAGGATAAAAAACGATCTAGATTAAAATGGAAAATGGAAAAAAAGGAAATAGTAGACTCCCCTTCTCTGTGCAGTGCACTATAGTCATAGACAACGTACTACTTTGTCCAGAAACTAAAGTACGCTTAAAAATTGAAATAAAAAAACAAATTAAAACTACGGGTTTTTTAATCCTCCATAACGTCATGTAACTTTCAACTCACACATTCATCTACCTGTATCTTTCGGTTCCTTTCATTTTTCTGTTGTAATAATAATTATCAAAGCACGTGCGAGAACAGTCACACTTTTCAGTACATTTGAGTAATCATTTTGTTACTATTTAAACGTAATGCAGCTTCCTTAGATTCGGGTTTATCTAATTTTGCGTTAGACAATTCTTTTATACTAGAAAAATTGGGTGATACAGGGATTTATAAATAAATAAATGCTTAATCAGTATTTATATGCAGCACACATATATACTTTTTTAATCTAATTTATAACCTACAGATGCTATTTTGTTTTCTTATTCGGATTAACCAGTCATTCGTTTATCCGGTGTCCTAAAGGCCGGTTAATCGAGAGTTTACTGTATTCTAATATAATCAGGGACAATTTTGAAATGTAGATCAATTAATATAATTTGAGTTTTACGTCGACGTACCAAATGCTGAGAAATAGATTCAGGTACCGTCTTCAATCGATTCCAAATTTGTCTTAAAATACTAGCCAATGACATTTGCTTTGGTCTCTCGATTCGACTGACTTCCTTGAAAAAATCCTCCACGAACGGATAAGTGTCCATAAACTCGACGATTAGTCGAAGAACAAATTGAACTCTGAAAAAGGAAAAGATACTTTTGCATAATTAGTCGGATTATTTCTACGGTATTTCAAACAATCTACCGTTTATTACGCAGTGCATGCATCGCGCAGATTAATTACAACAATTAAAATATATAAAAGCAGGAGGAGCAAGTCCACATGGAGATGGAGTGTGAATTCAGTCGAATACGCGTTAATTGCGTTTCCCCTCGCGAATCACAAAGCGAGAAGTTTATGGAAGCGGAAGTTATAAATTATCGCATCGAAAAGACTGCTGACGAATAATAACCCAGAAATTTCTTCACTTCGTATTATCGAAGAAAATAAGGTAATACGAAACATTTTCCTTCTACGTAATATTGATAACATATTATGTAATTCATTAAGTAAAACATATTAATGTAATGTTATTTTCACACAGAAGTGCAATATTTTAAATAAAACATTTGCATATCTACGAAAAGTTTGATTCATCCAAAAAACGCAGGGTGATCCAAACTTTTGACGGGGCGTGTATATTTGAAGTAAATAATATGAATTTCATTTTATCGGGTTGTCAATATTTTTACTTAATTACTTTATTTTATATCGTCTAACAGAAGATAATTGAATACTTTTAGAGGAACAAAATGTAATACTATTTTCATTTTCACCAAAATCTTTTACGCTAACGGAACTCAAGTTCTAAGTGTTAAAATGTTTCCACATCTTTCAATTTCCAGCATTAACATTTTTACTTTATCATTTGGTTCGAACGTAAAATGAACATTTTCCGGATGTCGTGAAATTTTTGCGAAACCGTTTAAATGAACGACATAGATACAAGTTCCAAGGAGAGCTAAAAGGTTCTTTCTACTTCGCAAGCTCGAATTGTGGCATTTTTACGATTCCGGGTTAGCGCAAACGTGAAAAGAGCATTTTCGGGATGCCGTGGAATTTTGGATAAATTGGAATGTGGTACGTGCACGATAAAGAGAAAGGAACAAGTTACAGTAGTTGCGAGTCCTTTATATTTTACAAGCTTGAATGCCGGGACTGTTATGAAATTCTGAATAAACTAGTTAGAAGAAAGATATAGAAACAAAGTGGCAATGATTGTGTCGTAAATAAATTTATGTAAATATATGAGAACGCAATTCAAAAAGGAGGTGAAGAACCTGTCGTAAGCCAGTTCCAAAAGAAGAATGTAGAATTCCCCAGCGGTACCCTCGTGCTCTTCCACAATTTCCATGGCATTTATGTCCTTTGCGGTCTTTCTAGGATATTTCCATGACAGATGCTCGATCTTTCCGAGCCAGGAATATATCTCGTTCACGACACAGACACATTCTCTGATATCACCGATGATTGACGTTACCAGAGATCTGTTCAGTTTTGGCATAATTTTCTGATCCCCTTTTTAATAACCAACTCATTCCTAGGTTAAAGATTATAAATAATAATCACTTCGAATATTAACTGCGCACCAACCAATCGACTATTGTTTGCTGCAGGGGAAACTTCAAATCAATTACAGTGCCAATTTCATTTCACACTGCTACGCTGGAATGACAGAATTTCATTACTTAAATTTAATTCATTTAAAAATAGGAAATATTTATCATCGCTATTTAATGTGATAATATAATTCTCTTATATAAGAATGATTTTAAAATATGAAATAATGAAAATATAACTTAAATTCGAGATCCAAACCGTCATAAATACAGATATTAATTTCTTGAATAGAATGTTAATTAAATGAAATGGCTTTACAGAAATATAACTCATTTCGATTGGCAGAGGTTCGTGCTTAAATCATATAAATGACATTGAATAAATATAGATATATTTTTCCTAGGTGTTTGGTATGCGTTTCAACGGGGGTTATATTTATTCAGGTTCAATTCGGAGATAATTTACGACATAAAATTCGTTGTAACATAACAGGCACGATATCACGGTGAAATGTATGGGGAAAGGTAAAACTTTGCCTATTTGTATCTAGGAATTCCTAGTCGCATTACTCCGGGGAATATTCGAGTAACATTCAAGATGGATTGGGCATGTTCCGTTGCGAGCTCATTCTTGCGATAATAAAACTTTCAGAACTGCATTGCCGGTCCCAATTTTTATGCTCTTCTTATCACCATGTATACAAATCGGTATTATACTTATTCAAATGAGAGCTCCTCTCATTTGATAGTTATTAACACTAGAACTAGGGAAGCCGTCAAAATGACGGGTCCGTAGAAATGAATAAAAACGTTCAGATTTATAAAGTTCCATTTCCTGAGACTTTTTACAGTTGACGTTGCATAATGGATGTAATTGAATCCATTAATTTGTTTTTGACATTCGTCCTTATTTTTAAGGACATATGCGTCAACGTATAAATATGGCTGATATGTATGTTATTCATAGTTTCAGTGTTAACGAATATCTTCCTTTTTATCAAAATTGTGGATTCTATTATTTCTTTATAATTACGCTTTGTAATTAACTGCTTTTTATAATGAATTTATAATTAGTTCTAATTATAACGTATTAATGTTTAACACGTTAACACCGGTGTGTACTACCGGTGGTACAAACGGGATTCTCTTGCTCTGAGATAACAGCACACTTTCAAGAATGAAAAGTTTCTTTTACAAAAATGAATCACTCTGAAAGAACAACACTTTTTATTATTATTTAATAATGTGTGGGTCCTCCCTTATTTTTCTATATTTTTCTTGGTGGTAGTAAAGAGTCTTTAAATGGATGAAGTTTAATTGGTTTTGGAATATAAATAATGACCCTTTATAAATATAATATAATTGAATATAATATGAATCATTATAGTATACTACTATTCAGTTATTCACATCCATTTTTATCACGTTAAAAGTGGTTTTCCACTTTCTAACACAGTGTTGGCCGACAAAGAAAATTACAATTAAGAGAACCGCCTGATTCAGTGAAATACGAATTACAGAGGCGGCGTTAACGTGTTAAAGTAGGATCTTTATCGTGAATCGTGAAACGAAAAAAGAATTGTATAAATATTGGGACGAAGCATTCGATAAAATCCATTTAATTCGTCACTTCCCTTTGCATCTGGACATGACCGCCATACTGGGAATATGTCGCTCACATTGATCCTCTTTCACCGTTCGAAGGGAAACTTGGAAATGAGTAGTTTACAGACTTGCTTAAACCGCTTGCAACTTTGTGACAGTTGTACATCACTCGTCGTTGCAACTATCATCTAACCACACCAAATTTACCTGAAAATTATTCAGTCGTATTTCTATTACTACTACTTTGTTAGTACTTCAACTAGCTTCTTGTGACACACTAGAATTGCAATATTGTTATACGATATGATTTTATTTTGAGTCCCAAAGATATCGGGCCATCGCAGCTAAAAATTGTGTGCTATAGAATTATGTCTATACTACGTCCCTTTAAAATCTCGTGGAAAAATCTCACACATATCTGACAAACTTTCCTCGCCAAACGTTTAAGTAACTAATGGCGCGCATTTAGAACTTGTTCATGAACTTCTCAAATATATATATACTGCAAACAGTCCGAATAAGATTTTCCATATATCAGAATCCATTCTAGAGTTCAAAGATCACAATATCGATATATAATCCCCTACTTTGAGCATCTTGCGCCTACCATATGGCGGCTGAAATCCTTGAAAGTTGTAGACGAAAAGTCATCAGAAGTGAGGAGTTTCTCGTTTTGGATCTAGACTTGAGAACGCCAGCTGGTTCGGAGGAAACTTTCCAAACAGCGTGGTGCTCGGTCTATGAAAGCATCAGTGGCCGTTATATCCGTCGTTCTCTTTCAAAATCAACGATTCTGCAAGCGTCCTTAATCCTTCCCAGTTCCAGTTACAAGTATCATTGAACCAGCCAGCTTCTTACATCCAAGGACAATCGTACTTTGGTCTCTATCTCTAATTGTAAGTAGCATACATATCGTGCTTTAGAAAGTTTGCAGATTGCTAACTATACGATATTATGCGGACCACCTAAAGTACATTAGCGGAAAACCACGAGAGATCTACGAGTCTGGAATATTGGAAGCTGAATGAATTATGCACCATTCGGGAATGGGGCACTGCAAATAACGTCGGTTTATAATGGGACTGTGCTTCCTATAATTTATCGCTATTTAGAATCCCTCTCTCTCTCTCTCTCTCTTACTCTCTCGAGGAATATATTAGCCTGTTATGTTAATTATCTCTACCATTCATCTACGTAATAAAATCACCAAGAAGAAATTGAAAAAGTATATTGGATGTGTTTAACAACTGACATGAATTAAGTGCTCGAGTATACATTTCTTGTACACTCCATGTAAGAAATCTTCTAAACTATTCAGTTGTTCCATAAGTTCGCCAGCTTTTGTTGAATGTGAAAAATTCTGTTTTTTTAATACTTAATACGAATTAATCTGCAATGTATTATTCACCATTATTTAACAATCGCATAAAAGGTTAAAACATAATATATCGAATGACGTACAATATATAGCTGCATAGATAATTGTTATTGTTAATTGCTACAGATCCATGTGACTTTGAAGTTACATACTCGTCTATTCGTATCTTTAATTTTAATTTTCGTTGTAATAATAATGATAAAAGTACGTGCAACGATTGCCACCTTTTTCGGTGCGTTTAAGTAATAATTTCGTTACTATTTTCACGTAATGTATCTTCGTCAGAATAATTTTAACTTGATTTACGTTATACGATTTCATTTTAAACACGAAAAAGTGGGCTGTAGAGGGTTAAATACTTTTATGGACGCATTAGTGCAAAAGGGTGTATGTAATATTAAAGAACGAATAAGAGATGAAATTGCAGGGTTCCAAGTTTGCGCTTGAATCGACTGTACCTTTAAGTTTTATCGGAACTCATATTAACATCTGAATTGCCCGATAACAGTTAATTACTTCTACTGGGTACAAGCACCGGGGCAATTTTCGTTCAGTTATGAATTTTAATGTTTCACAGCGTACCCTCCTTATCACGGAGAATTCCTATTGGAAGAGTAACTAACTTAATTGCGAGGCGAAATTTACAGCGAATGTAATAATTGATTTATTTTCCTACATTTAACGTAATACGTCAGCCGTTGTTTTCGAAAGTGGTATTGCAAGTCCACTTTTTTTTTACTTTAACTAAAAGAAGATATCAATCTGCAGCGGAAAATAATATTTATTTCCGTCTTCATAAAAACGGGACTTATACCACTTTCAAAAATAACGGTACATAAATGTAGTAAATTAACTGAAATAATTTATTGGAAGTAAAAGGATGGGTAGATGTGGGTCGAAAGAAGTTCGTATTACAATGTTAGACATTTCTCCATATTCTTTTTTATGAAACAATAGTATACAGATATCTATAGTAAATTCCATTTTGTATTAATTCGTGTTTACGTTATTTACAGAAATATATAGATTAGTGAGCTCGTATTTCCATTTTTTTCGTTTTGTAATTTGGTCTCACAGATTATCGCGTGTTACTTTCAGCACGCGATACTAAAATCTAGCTCGAATTTAGGGTCCATGAAATAAAGATTCTTGCTGGAACAGTGATAATCGTGATTTCTTAATATTCATATAATTAATATTATATAGATTCACCATTTAATAACATATTACACGAGTGTCCACTATAATTGAATCGACACTTTGCCATTTTAATTGAATGCAAGTTAATATCAACTTGTAATTTGTTATCACGATTATCACTGAGGAAGCAAAACATCGTTAAAAATCGTTGAATATTTTACAAGTGGCGAGAATAAGATTCTATCCCAATATCTCTTAATTTCTACGACTATTACTTTAATCTACACGGTTTCTATCGAGCGATTATCATCGCTCTTCCACATGGAATTTTAATGGTGACTTTTGATTGACACGTTGACTGCCGGACCGAAATCCGTGTTATACGATACCTCGCACTACGCATTTGTAACATGTATACAACATCTAAAACAGAACTGTTTAAATACTCCAGAATACATTCGTTACGTTACGTCGTTATCGTAACATCAAAAATATTGAAAATTTTACAAATATTAGCTATATATTTGATTCGAGTTTTAATAATATTCGCATCGTCGGTCACCAGTGACACCCACGGTAGTCAACGTGTTAATTATTGTTCAATCGCTATGGAAACGGAATAGGAAAGAAAGATAAGAACATTTAACCATTTGCATTCGAAAGGCGATTCTCAGTCGCCACTCAGTTTATTTCGGTTACCGAGAAGCGACATTAAGATTTACTCCAGTTATTTTGTTGTTATTTGATTTTAAATTATTACCGACAATGTAGTATATCTTAATGACGCCTCTCAGTCGCCATCTGAGTTGCCGCAATAAGTCTAAACATTAATAAATAATCTCGAGTGCAAAGGTTTAACATTCCTCTTTAGGACTATTCGTTAACTTGGAACAATATTTTCCTCGCCACATTTTATAATACAATATAATTGGTTAGATCGTATTCCTAGATGGTGATAATTAGCATCTTAATCGTGTTTAAAGATGGTGCAAACGTGATTTCGTTTCCATGATCGTTATCATTCTCTCTTATCGTTTCTGTTACGGCGAACCGATTCTCTTATTATTTTCGACTCTCATACTGGATTTGTAATACGATTCCACGGTTCGTCAATTGCGAACGTGAATTAATTATATTCTGGCGTTTCATAATCAAACATGTCGTGCCGGATTTTGATTGTGATTTTGATTCTCCTACTATTTCCATCCAAAGTTATTTCAGCACTTTGCATACGAAAGGCGACTCTCAGTCGCCACTCAGTTTCTTGCGGTAATTCGACTGGCGACTGAGACGTGGCATTAAGATGTCCACCTACTTTGTGATATTGAAATTTAAATCACCAATAACTGGTGTAAATCTTAATGTCGTCTCTTAATCGCCGTTCACGTTGGCGCAATAAACCGAGTGGCGACTGAGAGTCGCCTCCGACTGCAAAGGGAGCAATTGAGAATTACAATATCCATAAGTGAAACTGAATATTATGTAATCGGAAACCTTATATTTGCCGGTAATTATGAAGACATAATAAGTCACTTTTTAACTGTGTCACTTTTCAATTAATATAGTCGCAACATCTGTTAATATGCAGAGTGTCACACATAAAATAGGCCATCTAATTACACAATAATATTGGCTTCTGTACGTAAAGTATAGATGTTCTTGAAAATTCTGTAAAAAGGCGACATCGGACAAAAAATTTCAGGATATTAGTTATTTGAAACCATTCATAACGCATAAAGTATTTTCTATATTATCGCAATTAAAGAATATAATTATGTACCTTATTCATACGGAATACCCCGTATACTTCTATTCATCCAATGGCAAGGATCTTGAAAGATATTAACAATAAATGGATTCGAAATGAGAAGATCATATTTATTTATAAGCCACAAAGCTATTAATAACTTTTTCTGAAAAATGACTTAGGCCACGTGTTTTAAAATCACGCAACAAATGTTTGGACAAATAAAAATCTTCTTGATACAACCTGAGTGTACTTTAATCGGAAACACTTCTAGTTTGAGCAAAACATTGAAACACGCGGTATAATTAAAATACTGAATTAAATCTCTGACGTAAAGTACTATGTACGTCAATCAGCTTTCATTTAGGTGAAACTGTCGGAAAAGTGGAGCCTTAAATGTCCGGGGTGACCCGCAATTGTTTAGTTTTATCCTGCATCGAGAGACCCAATCGGCGGTTCTCACCGCTCGATTTATCTCCCGGCTAACTCGGAACCTTTCCCAGCAGTTACGATACCTATCGTATTCCCCTTTTCACCCCTGAAAAATCGGAGGGTTTTCCCGAAAAATTCCTGGTTTCAATCGATCCTTGCTCTAGGCCGTAACCATTCGATTCTTCGTACACACCGACACTACCGCATTCAAATAATAATGGTCCTTAACCTGTTAACCGGGGAGTTCTTTCTGAAAGGACATTACACGGGTATTTATAATTTAGTTATAAAATACAGTCGTGCGGTATATTCAATATTCATAATTATAATTATGGCGATTGCACGAATTTTACTATTTCTTACTGAAATTTATACCCGTCAAAATCTAAAAAGTACAAGAGAATAAATACATATATGTAAGATTGAGGGTGAAATGGTTGAATTCCTTTCAGTATCATCTGTAATTTTTGTTATAGAAAAAAACCTAAATTTCCTTTCTTTTTTTGGAAACTTCTACGAATACAAAAATTAAATAGTACATTATAGAATCCCCTTCAGACAATATAGCATGTCTCCAATTTTTTTATTGAATTGTATTGTATTGAATTTAATATTTATCAAGATATCGAAGTGGTTCGAGTTACTTGAACTTCTAAAAAGATTTTCAATTAAAAACGAAAAAATGGATTATAAGGGTTTAGCATGTCATCCTCGGTTAACAGGTTAGTATTCACTATATAATCTTCATCCTCAACGTACGCTTCGTGAACAATATAAATGCCGATGGAAAGAGAAATTGGTGCAATAAATATATTTTCAATCTTCACATTTTCATTCATCCGTTAGAACGGAGTTTATCAATTATATGCATTGAATATCTTTCATAGTTATAAACATTTGTCGGTATGAATTAAATTGCCTCGTTAAAATCGGATTTTATATAACAAAATAACAATGTACCAGGATTTTCTATGCAGTTCATGTAAAACCATCGAGCATCTGGTTATTTATCTGAATAGTTATAAGCAACCAGAGTAAACAATATCATAATAAAATAATTGAAAGTTTTCAATCTATTTCGTAAAATACTGGAGGGAATAATATGTTTATAAACAATAGATTTATTTTCAATAACCCTATTATTCTCTTTGCAATTGTACAGGAATTTTCTGGATACGAATATATTGCTAGTTAATGCTTCAGTAAAAAATTGAAAAATGTTCGTTGTTTGTTTCATCTGTTCACTCATCTTATCTTATTCGTCAGTATAATTAAGTATGAATTTTTAGAAAGTTAACAAGAATGACTCTTCAATGTTTATCCTATAATAAAACATAAAAAAACATTTATATAATTCTTTGAAGTTCTATGTTCTTTGCGATGATAAAACACCTAAAATCCGTGTCATGTTTCAGCTAACGATACTGTTAGAGCCTCGTTACTAGTATAGAAGAATATTCGTTGTCCATTTAAAACTCCATTATCTTTTTACCGTGGCCTCGTAAATCAATGTTTTTATTGTAGAATTTAATCAGAACTCCTGGGACATCGAGATTAACGTCGTAAAGCCGTCTTTCGAACTTATTCCTCGTCGTTGAGCCCCAACCCCTTGGAAAAAAGTGTCCGCAGAACACAGTTTGACAATTTATATCCATTCCCGGTCTACTTATGCTTTCGTCCTTTCATGAACATTCGAAACAAATAACAGTTCGTCACAAAGGATATTAAAATAATCATGTATAAAATAATGACATGAGTATATGTGCAACTCTCGTGCGCATTGATCAGAAAGCTGGAGGTGTTTTTACCGGCTCCCTTTATTCTTCTGTTTTACTTGTTAAAATAACGTTGTGTTAATAAAACAGAGTGGTCGAGGAATAAAGAAGAAGAGTCGAAGTCCATATAAGGAAAATGTTCGGGGAAATTGACAAAACATACTTAAGAAAAATGCAAGCTGATATGCATAAATATGCTGCGACTGAATGTGGAAATGATACCTGTAGTATCCAAAAAGTACAAAGTTGCGTAGAAAATTGTAGTAGTATCTTAAACAAAGCTCAAATAATGACGTTGAAACAATGAACTATTTGTAGATATTCAGCTTCGTCTAAGGTTCTCGTGTTACAGCCTTCATTTAAGTAATCTTTTTCATTATACATATATTAATTCTTTGATATCAGATAAAAGTTGACAATATTCCAAGTAAAAGAACATTTTTCCTCCCATTTTATTTACGAGCTTTTTCTCTCCAAAACAGCTTTGTATTAAATATGCGGGATTTCGAGGTTTCAGTTAATGAGTTAAATCCTACTTAAAAGTGCTTCTCATCTTTTATTACCACGACGTTTTCATCCGAGATAATTACATGGAAACAGTGAATTATTTGTACACATTCAGTTTCGTACAACAAAAACTTCTGGGATTTCAGGCTTCATTCAAGTAATCATGTTCAGTGTATATTAATTCCTTGGTCTGAAATATCGACCCTTCGTAATAACCTAATGCTAAATTATGCAATCCAAATAGGAAAGAGAATTAACTTGTATCCGTATGCAATGGTAATTGTAAATTGCAATTCAAGCAATCCTAGGATTTAGGTAGATTTACAACGACTAATAACGATCGTAATTTTATATATATATATAAATACAAAAACAAAACCTAATGTATATAATATAAACTAATAAAAATAATAATATAAAACATACTTAGGTACTTAGATACTTAAAAGATACATATATACTTAGATCCTGTAATACTGGATACGATAGATTTGTTACATCTTAATTCAAGTAAATTAAATTGCAATTCAAGAAGTTAAGCGATAGATATCCTTGTAAGTAAGAGTATTAGTTGACAGCGGAATAAGAAGAAAATCCAGTGCAGTGGGTTTAGGAACGTAAGACATTTCTCTGGATTGGTGGACGGTAACTCTTCCTTCGGGAGAAGGAACGTTGCAAGATTCGAGTAGTAAAGAAAAGCCGGGGGTGAGAGTCCCGAGTCCCAACCGTAATTCTCCAGATACTCCTCGGTAACGGATGAGTTTCGCCAGGAAGATCTAGGCCCGGCCATCACGGAAACTCATAAATATTACGGATAAAGTCCAAGAGCGTGGTTAATACGTTCTTAACAGGCCTCGTTTATCTTTAGAACAGCAGCACTACGGATTTCTTCGAAATATGGATCGTATTGCCTCGATTTCAATATCCCTCTTATACGACTTCGATTTTAAACCGTCACTCACGAGTACTCCATTCGAACGTTACATGTCAGGATTTTATTACGTTAATTTTCCACAATTAATTAAATTCGTATGTAGCAATATGACTTCGTTTAGTATAATATTTCTCCGTTCATTTAATTACAGCATTTATTTATGGTGATGAAATTGTAATTTAATGAAGCTGATGACATTAAAATCAAATTATGTTCTGCGATGTTGACAGGATATTAAATTACTACACAAAGATTCATAGTCGGTGTAATAAAAAATGACAATTAAGTGCAAGAGAGAGAGATCTACTTTAATACAACTATGAAACGAGACTTTGATGAAAAAGTTATACGAACATTTTCCGGAGTAACATGAATGTTTTACAACATTTATCACTTAACTCATATACAAGGAATTTCCCTTTGAACTTGGTTACTACTAGGTGGTTCAGATATTAATAAAATTGAGGTTTATTATCATAAAATATTATTTTTATAGAATTTTCTTATTAAATTGTAATACCTTTAAAACAATTCAATAATTACGAATAATATTTTTGGTTTAAAATTCTGCAAATCTGCCACGTTAGGCGCGTAACATTCCAGCCGAAAATATCTGGTACGAAAATGTGTTAATAGAACGACGAAACGTGGCTTCAACAATAAATTGATACGACTCCCTTTTAGGACTGACACGAAAGTTGCGCAGAATTTATCATTGAAATAATTTACAAAAGAATGAAATTCCGTTTGAACTCAGCTGTTTCTAGAAGCTCCTGATTTCATGATTCACATCTTCACTGTAATATGTGATTTATAGGTGTGCTCGTGTGAGATGCTCACTCCATGCAGTCTAATTCCCTTGATAGTAGACCGAAATAGATGAGTGTCGTCAGCCAGCCGGGATTCTACTGCAATGCATATATTACGAATGAAATCTAAACCACGGATAATACTATTCCGACCAGATTATTTCACTTTAAACGACGATAACGCGAGTCTACCCATTATAATTTATCTTATTGTTTATACGTGAAATAACTACGTCAAATGTAACTGAATAATTACTTCCGTAAATTACTTCGAAGTTCAAGTTTCCAGCTTATAAAGTTTTAATAGCTACGATCACTGCTTTTTTGTAGAAAGAAAGGTGCCAGAACTCGCATCTTGTTACGCTTTTTATTACAGAAAATGATATTAAAATCCTAATCTGAATGACATTTGAAGCTGCTATAGCTATATCATGGAGTCGCATAAATAAATTAAATATAATTTATTTTAAGTACTTTTTATTTTGGACATTATCAAACGTAAAATTAAACAAACAAGTATAGGCGCCGGAAGGACGTTTCCGTACATTTCATCACAAAAAAGGACTGCTTACGATGTTCTCCTTCGCGATATTTTTATTCTATTAAATGAATCTTCTCGTACCAGATTGGATATATTAAATAGTAATAAAATCAATGTATGAAATATAAGAATTACTCCGATGGATGCATTAAATTCGTTGTGCGTGAAGATTTCATTTTTAACGTTGTTTTGCTGTAACCTTCTTCTTGCGAATAATTTAATATGTTTATATAATTCGCATCCCTTAAACGATTTTATTTATTAAGAACTAATGGTAAATAAGATTCAATTTGTTTTAATTTGTTCGTTTCATTAAATCACAAAGCATAATTCTTAATTATCAAGTTTTTTCAAAGTTATAACAATTTAATAAGATAATTCTGTAAAAGTAATATGTTCTGACAACAAATTTGGACAGACGAAGCAGATCTTGAACATCGATTTGATTAAAATCTGATTATTTAGGCTGGTAATTTAAATTAATATTTTACAAAACAGGTTGACCATTAACCAATAAAAATTCAATAAACTCATAAGCCTTGTAATAAGTCGAGTTATATCATGCTTATTAATAAAAGAAAATTTCTTTTAAGAAAATAATTGCGTTTATAGGATAGAAGATACAAAATCCTGGAAATATGAAAGGGTCCCGCTGAAATATGTTTATTCGAAATATGCGAAAGGGTTCGCATTCATAAGAGGTATGAAACCTCGACTTTAGCACAGTCGATGTACATCCGATGTATATCCCGACTTCCTCGAAGCAGGCGGGAGTGCATATCAGTGAATACTCACGAGACGATATCAACTTTCGTATCTCGCACATTTTGAATTTTTAAAGGGGAGTTCGATACCGGGGAAGTCGATGGTTGGCCGCGTATTCGGGAAAAGTCAGTCGGCGGTACGACAACCAAACCGCGGTGTATTCGAAATGCCGCAATTTCATTTCCATACATTGCCACCGTCTTCCCACATCTGACTCAACCCAGGAAAAAGAATTGCAGACAAAAGGATTTCTCTCCCCCTTCCTTCTTCTTTCGTTGGAATCGTTCGATCTATGTCGATATAAAAGCGAATGGCACAGTGAGAGAAAAGTTGATTCACCTTGGTCAATTGTGCGAATTTCAGCAGGTCCTTCGAGGACCATCGAATCACTCGCATTGCGCAAATGCAAGGAAGATCGATCCACCGAATCGTTCTTAATAGCCCTTTAACTTAATCTGATTTTCCTGCACAAAGCTTAATCTTTGTACTTGCGACAACCTGATCGATCTCTCCGTTACTCCACTTCGTTTAAAGAGATTTCTTTTCAGTCCTTTATATTTTTTGGATTCTCCAAAATCACCTTTCTCTGGATACTCGTTAACTCTATTATGGTAACGAAAATATTGTTCAAATTCGAAAATTGGAAACTATGCATAGTTTCACATTACGAGTTTAATTATTTAATGATGCATTTGTGCAACAATTTGAATGATTTAACCCTTTCGACGTTTAAATAAAATAAAACAAAAGATATATTCGTAATTTTAGCACATTTTAAAATATTTTCTCATTTTACTTTGTCGTTTCGAATAATTGATTTCAATTTTATCATATGTAGCTTAAAAATCATTAAGCACACAAGTACACCTTTTCAAATTCAAATAAAAGACTTAAAGGGTTACATAGAAAAATGATGATCTTGGACAAAACTTCTTATGAACCAAGAATAAAATAATCTCAGGTTAATGAGAATATATTGAAAGCAGTTTGATCAAAAAGGCTCGATTTTAAGTCAACGATTCGTGTGTAGTAGATTGATATAGCAGTCAGTCGTTTTGATATTCGATATCACACGGAATATCACCAGAAATTTGAATTAAGTACAGTCCTTTCGGAATCTTGGAATTGGAAGATTTTCGATTCCGATGCTAATGGAGGATATCCATTATAATAGTTTCAATATTATTTGCATTCGATTCTGTTTGGGAAATGGCGCTGCTAAGTGCCTGATTTTATCCCCTTTAATGGTATCACTTTGGGATGAATTTTTCTGGAATAACCTTATTTTCTATATAATAAACCCAATTGAATTAAAATGCTATCGTTTGATCTTCCAGTTTCAGTAACATATAGAAAACATTCCCTGATAACAATATAAAATCATAATTTCTTTTCGGACAAAATTCTATCTTCCAAATTTAGTAATATACGTTGCTTTTTGCGAAAAATCATATCAGAGATACTTGGAAAAACGAAGGAACAATGAAATATGAAGATGTCGAGAGCAAATAACGAGCGCTTCCCTGACATAGATATGAAATATGGATTCAAGAAAAAGGCAAAAATAATAATGCACATTAATAGTTGTAATATAATAAGAAAATTGTTATTCGTAAACGAGATAATTTAAAGTACTGCAATATAGTTTTATAAATGAAAGGCATTTAATCTAATCAGGAAAACGTATTTTGTATTCCGAATCCATGTATTGAAAGCCACTTATTGGAATTAGATAAGAATTGCCAATAATTCTTGTTTCGAGTAGGGTCCCGGACGTAATGACTCAATCGGACTTTACTAATAAATACAATAAGAAATCGTGGTTAATTGTGTTAGGTGATTTTCTAGGTAATTTATTTCTTAAATCACCACGGATTGTTCTTCTTACAGAGCTCTTTCAATACTAAAAATTCTCTTTGATATTATATATCCCTGGTCCTACATTTATTCCCAATCTTTGACTCTCTGAGATCATAATCCTTTTCGTTAGAATTTTAATAAAGTCTGCTTATATTACACGAAGAGTTTTTCGTATGATAAATTATTCTTCGTGAACTCTAATCAAGATGAGATAGAAACTCTTTAAATAAATGCGAATTCATCCCTCAACTGCAAATCCAAGATTCAAAATGATACAGGTAACGTTTAACTAAAAATGGCGGACAAATCATTTTGACTCTCTTGGTAGTTCCTAGTATTAAAAAATTCAACTCATAGAACTTATACGAAGGTTGCATTAAATTCATTGAATTTTCCTCGTCAATGCCATCGTAAATGGAAGTAATTCGTAATTGGTAACCCGAAGTGAAATCACACGGTTTAGTTAAGAGCATCGATTGCTCGGAGTTTCTAGTAGAGTCTGAAATCCCTAGTAATTTTTGCTGAGCGAGTAGCCGAGATCACCTGTTGACCCGTCGAAGCTGATTAACTGGATCCTCCATGAACCGTGTACCTTCGATATAACACAAATCTCCACCGTGGAAGAGAGATAGATGGGTATTAACTTCC
This sequence comes from Nysson spinosus, assembly GCA_910591585.2. NCBI lineage: Eukaryota > Metazoa > Arthropoda > Insecta > Hymenoptera > Crabronidae > Nysson > Nysson spinosus. Next base: position 1,792,204 of record OU342835.1, read on the forward strand.
CTATAATGTCCCTTCGGAGGGACATTACATGATAAACGGGAATAAGGGACAAGCGGAACTTTACCACTTGTTAAACCCGCCCAATAATATCAAATGTTCCCCCTTTCTTGGTTCAAGTTACATCGTAAATCCTGCCATTTTTCTTCCATTCGGAATTGTCGTAAGTCTATGTACGCCTTTGATTTATCGTGTAAAGTTCATCCTTTACTTTTGTTTAAAATCGAGGGTTGTCATTCGGAATTATTTATGGAATCCAATGATGTAAAGCAATTGGAACTTAATTTTTGCATCTACTTCAGTTTGGAATAGTGAAATATTACTGTAGAATTGTTTCTGCGAGGGGTGGAATTTAAGACCCTTCGTTGGGACACAAATTGGCTTACGTTATGTTGTCGCGTAAAAAATCTTACTAAGTTCTTTGGATCCACTTTCCCTGATTCTGATAAATGATGTCCGATTTACTTCTGAGTAATAAAAAATATTGAAAATGAATCGTGAATTTCCACCCCTAATGTCAATCACATAGTAATTTATTATACAAGGTTTCATATTTATATATTTCTTCGTAATTTCCTCGTTTTAATAAAGAATATTTTCGGACTCAACATTGTGAACTAATGGAAATTCAATTGTCAGCATTCATCCATATCATCAATAATGTTCAATTATTTTAATATAAAAAATTAAATTAATTCCTGGATCATTTTCCCTTTTTTTAAAAAATCATCCCCTATCGAACAATCTAAGGAAACTAATGAGTATTCTTCCGTCAACTTGCACCCCACAGTCAATAAAATATTACTATATAACACAAACCATTTTAATTTCATCTTTTATCAAACTACTCCGTTTCAACACCGTATATTATAATACATAAAGATTAACACTAAACCTTTCCATTCCTCCGTGCTTCTAACAGAATTTAACAATTACCAACTCATCAGAACATACCGATCCAAAATCAACAATCACCTGTATTCTCCATCATCAGTGAAACATTAAACTATCACCTAAAATCTTATGTTGAACTCTGAAAAGAAATCCGATCTCTTAACTCTGTTATTGCCGACCGGAAAATACAACCTGAGCGAAAAACACCGAGCCAAATTAACGTAGTTTGTTATTTTCAAGCGCAAGCACATATCGATTCCCGCATAACGAGATACCGTCGGTGGCACTTTTCGCAAATGTAGTCAACGACGATATATCGTCGTTCAGCACTGAAAGGGTTAAGAAACCAGCACTTATCGATCTACCAGTACGAGAACACGGTATTACCACGTCAAAATGTCCGGTAAGTTTCTGGCACTGAAAGTGGAGTCCAGTTTAAATCCTTGATGGTGTAATTCCGGTGATCAGACGAGAAGGTCGAGTAAGATCCCTCGTTATTTCGGTGCATGTTCGTGCTGGCCATGAAGCGGGAGACTGTTGCCTGGAAGAGGCTCGGGCAAGCATTAACTTCTGCTCTCGGGATTGGAGAGAAGGATAGAGAGGAGGATAGAAAGGGTTGAGGAGAGTAGAATATTGGCGAGCAAGTGTCTGTAAACGGGTTCAAGGGAGGCGGTGGATTTCGAGGGTGGATTTCTGGCCTGGTCGTTCATCACGTCGCTGGATATCGCGGCGCTGTTCGGTTCCGCCGAGGGACAGCTTATCGGCACTGTGATTGTGTCGTTGCTGGACGCAGAATCTCGAGAGCAACGACTCGCGTGGTGACCCAGGCATGAAGCATATGAGATCGCATGGGGGATGTAACTCTGGTCTATGCTTCCGGAGAACAAGACGTTCGCCAATGGTCCTATCGCGAATACTGGCACGTCCTCACCCCCATGGGTTGCCCACGCTCTTGGTACTCCGGCTGTCTGTAATCATCAAACATGATTCTTACGTGAAGTCGATTTTTCGCTATATATCATATCATTCGGGTTATTTTCTATATACTTCAAGCCTCTAATATAAAAGCATAATTAATGTCCAGCATATCCTCGTAACACTTTGCCGTTCGGAGACACTACGTTAGCGTCGCTTACAAAATGATGGGCAAATTCCCCTGGCACGTAATTTATTGCTGTTTTTCCACCAATTTCCTTCTTAGCTTACATTTATTTATACGTATTCTTCGAATCTCGCGTAAATCAGGTAACAGGATCAAGAGTTATCGTGATTCTCATGTTTTACGACAATATATTGTAAGTGTAATACAATATGAACAATCCCGCGAAAAGTGCCGGCGGCAGATAAAAGTATTTCTAGTACAGGTGCGGACGTCAAAATGTGAATAAGGTCTTAAATTATTTCAGTAATAACTGATCAAATAATCAGCGATTTAAAGCATGCTATTTCACATCAAATTGTCCCAGTTTAATCTTCTAGCCGAATCTCCCTTTCTGAAAGAATTTTAAATCACTTTGAAACTATAAATCGTTAAAGTGGTAAATGTATTAACCCATATTCAATGTTCATGTCTACATCATTTAACAATAGCCATATATTAGCATACTCTCCAATTTCGGGAGAATTAGCTAATTAAACAACAGTTCTTAATCACCGATAATTCTGCAAGTTTAATTAACAAGTCATAGAACACCTCGTGACACAATGACTTCCGCAGAATAGTATCCGGTTTCTAATCACTCTCGTTAAGTTCAATCTCGATATGGATACCTCATTCCAGAACCTCAGAAACCATTCAATTTCCGACCTCGTAATTATGACTCGAAAGCGCGGTCGATACGTTTTACATTTCATTTAACGAGTTCTCTGCTGGTTCCAGTGATAGCACATTCAGAATGCCATTTGTTTTCGTTTACCTACCACGGAATTCTTCACCGATTTGTTTTTCAACCCGTCGGTGTTTCATTTTGTTCTTCAACCTGGCCAGAATAGAAACTGTGTGCAGAGAGGAGAGAAAAAGAACTTAAACAAGGGTATTTCTTTTCCACGAGGTGGAAGCGCCATAAACCCTTTTGGCACGTATGTCTCGACGATCAGATGAAAGGGCACGGCACATCTCAGAAAAATCGTGCAGAGAAGGGTGGAATTTCGAGTGTGGGAGGTGAAGTGTGTACGAGTTCGAGGACCGAAAAGGGTGGAAGGAGGTACTTTGCCTTTAGAAAACATTGCGGTGGTAGTCGGTGGGTTGAGGTATGGCCATTTTTATCGAGCATATACCTCGGATATGCGCGTAAAACTTTCATCGAGTTCAAAGCCCCCTGGCAACGTCATACTTCTGCCGAATTGAAACCAATGCCAGGTAATCCAGGAGAAAAAGATGTCTCGCACTCTAATTCCATGATTTTCACCCCGTATCTCCTTTTCCCCACTTCCTCAGAACGGTCTCTTTACTCTTCTTTGATTTTTCGACGACATGATTCCTTGCAGGACTTTTACAGCGCGCAAGTATCTCATTACTAACAAATTCTTTTATGTGCTTTCAATAGAATCTATTAGGTGTACGCAAAAGTTTTAGTCTTTAGTCTTTCACCCCTTAAGATAAAATTATTTTAAACTGAAATATTTTCCCGTCGTTTAGTGTTTTTATAAGGTTGGGATTGAATTTTCTGAAACGCCTTTTGTTATTATTTAGCAACAGTTTCGAGGCGACTGCATAAAATGGGGAAGATTCAAAAGCTCGGAAAGACTAAAACTCTGGCATACACCTAATATAATTCTTAAAATATGTATTTTACAGTGAAAATTTACTGTACCATAAAATAATATAACAGCATTCCTAAAATGCGGTTATAAAATACTTCGTAATCATACAAAGATAACATTCCATGCCATAAGGAAATTTTACATTAGAACATCAAATAATGTTATTCACGGTTCAACGATTTTTAATGAATTAAGACTTTAACACATTGAAATTAAGAGAAAATAAATAACAATTTAAAAAACACATCCGTGGACGGCTACTGCATACGCAATACATTTTCTTTCTTTAATTTTCATAGTTAAAACGATGGAAGGACCTATAAATAAAATTACCTGTATAATCTACGTCAATATGTCTTTATTATTAAATATGCTCATATCAATATCTTGCGGAAATTCAGACCGTCCCCAAATGCGTTAAATTTAAACTGAAATTATTCAAATGCGAACAATTGAAAGGTTTGATAAGAATTCAAGAATTATTAATCATCATTACCATGTAAAACTGTCATCGGCTTAATTAGATTTCATTTAATTAGGTTTATTGTAGTACTTAACTCGATTATCTTTTATAAAACTTTCTAGATAATAGTAGCGATGATCTAGCAAAATAAACTTTAATATGAAAAAAACATGTCAAGTTCCTTAAAATATTTAAAAAGGGATTGATTACATTATCATGAGAGATCTATGGAATTTTTATATAGTTTTATATCGGGACCGTGTTCTCATAATACCGTGATATTAAAAGGTAAAAATATAAAAACTATACAAATTATAATTTATAATATGTATATATATTTTTTCCATTAGTATACATGCTATTATATTTCAAAGATAACATTTATATTTTAAAAAGCATTTCATTTCTAAAAGTAGTGAATCATAATAAAGGAATATTTGTATGGACGATATTAGTTTTTTATCTTTATTTGGCTAGAAGAAATTTCTCGGTATGAAGAAAACAGGAAAAGATATAATGGAGATTTGCTATAACAAACATGAAAGTAGAATTCTCACTTTGCACAGATGTTTATAGCTTGTTTCCGTTTTTTATATTACATCCATCTCAAATACGAAGTTTATTCTGCTTGCGAGAAACTAGGTTACCATTTATTCTGCCAATACTGATGCACGCGGTTTCACCGCAAGGTAACTTTAGTTCCACCATTTTCCGAAAACCACGTCCGAGGGAAATATATTAAATTGAATGTGATTAAATACGAAATGATGCAAACTGAAATACTAATCGCAGCAATTAGTTTCCTTTAAACGAATTAAAATTTCCTTCGAACGAATTAAAATTTCCTCCCTGCTAATATCGTCGAATAAATGGCATAAAGCAAATAATGGAGAGGTGCTTCTCTTCGACAAGGTCTTGTTAATCGTTCAAAGAGATGAACGTTGATTCATATTAAAGTTAAGAATTAACGAGTTTCTCGCAACGAGCGATGAGAAATCGATGCTAATTACTCTACCTATTTTTACTGCTTTAATATCCACCCTTTTCTTACTCATTGTATCATTCGAGTAATGAGCCGATGTTGCAAGAAGCGTGCTTTGTGAAATTGAATAACCGACCATTGAAAAGAGCAGGCCCATAGAAAAAAATATTTAATGTTCTGGAATAAGGAGGAAGCAGCTCTTTAAGAGGAACGAATTAAAGAAACAACCCCCTGCGATTCAAATCCTGAACACACCGGGGTATTGGGTCAAGTGCTTGTTATTCCCGAAATGGCCAAATATGCTGAAAGGAACTTGGCCTTAAATACGATGACAAATATACATAATTCTTGTGTTCTAATATAATATAGCTAATCATTTATTATTTTTACAATACAACTGCCAATACAACTGATACATAGTGTTGCATAAAAGTGTGAGTAGGTACTTGCAAAATTAGGATGCAATACTTACGATAATCGTGCACGATTTTTAGTATCTACAATAGATAAGAATCAGCCACGAAAATAGGCTGGTATTTTATATATTAATTTTGAATATGCGTCTAATTAGAAAAATATTATATGTAATGTCAAATGTATTATAATTCACATACACTCTAAGAATGGTGTCAAACAGTTCTACTATAAAATGAAATCAAAAACGCTGAGAGTGAAAGACTGGACTGATTGCCAGGCATAGCGGATTTTAAAAAGGCAGTAAAAGCGAGGAGAAAAGCGAGATCGGGAAAAGTGGGGAGATATATCGTAGTTCGTAGGAGTTTCATCAAATATTTCAAGGATGGGCCTTCGATGGTCGAATGATGGATTTTCAAGGGGGTTCTCGATCTGCACGATCTCAATCACTCGATCATTTTCCGATCCAATAAACAGTGACGAACTATTCTACTGCGTGTGAAAATCGGATGGCCTGCTTCTTTCTATTACCTGAATGGAATCCTTCCCAGCCTCACGTAAAATGCTCCGCGGTTGCGTGTAACCAGGTCCGTTGCTGTATAGCAACGTGGTATATGGTTGTCCATCAACATCCGATACTTTGCTGTCCGATCCTGAAGCAAAAAATAACAACGTTGTGGGTCAGTGAAGTTGACGATACAAATAGTAAAGATACAAGTCGGCTTTTATATGTACATACATGTGGGCATGGAAACGGGCGTGGCAATTAAAAAATGACGATCAGAAGACGCGAGAGGCGAGCGAAAGAACGGAGAATAGGCAGTTAGCGCGTGACAGCCGGAGGGTACAGTATGGAAAAGAATCGTTTACAACAAATAACCGCAATACTCTTGATACCTCTCTTACAAATTCCAACATACATATCCTAAGTATTAGGAATACCGGAAAGTAATCAGTTCGGGAGTATAACAATTTTCGCATCGAATGATGGGAATTTAATTTTTTCATAAAGAGAATTATGGCATTGCAGGACCGTAGGTCAAGGATCATAGATAACGATTGGGATTATTTAATAGAATAATGTTTAATATGAAAAATAGAAAAATAGAGTAAATAATTGATTACTTTTCGGTCCCCTAATAGATCATCTGTTCTTAAATTTTCTTTATCGAGAAAGAAATATTTAACATTGCTGAAAGTATATCAAACTCTTTGCGGTCCGCGATATTCTCGCAATTTATTGTTTAATTATTTCAATATTTTGGTAGCTTAATAGCACAACAACACACTTATGAACTAACATATTTATATTAAGTTGAATTTTAATGTTTAGAAAATATTGTCTATTATTGTTTTCAATTTATAATTTATGTCGAATCAACTCGACGTGGGAGCTGTTGGATCGAAATGTGATTCATTATCACCAATTTATTCACTATACCAATTAATTATTAATTAGCTTTGCACTGTTGTCTCCAGAGACCGTTACATTTGCCTGGTTAGACTTTATCCTGCATTTTAAATGGAAGGATTCTAAACTCCGAGGGAAAAGACTTTACATTTTACCACGGGCGAGAATGCATTCAATCTTTCATCCGCTTACAAATCGTGAAGCGGAATCGTTGGAAGGTAATAATTAGGATGTAAACAGGAAAATAGAAGGTATTATACTTGTTAGTGTTATAGATGAGTGGGCGTTAAAACTTCAGACAAAGAGGAAAATGGGGTGCGCGAGCATCGGCGGATAAACCTTGCTCGTTGATATGTTTTATTCAAAAGTGCTCCTCTTTTCGGTGGAAGCTTCAAAATTCGAGAAAGAATGCTGTTTAACAACGTACAATTTAATTGTTTGTTCAACTCGTATATATTACCGCGTACACTACCACTCATAATTATTTACCGATCCCTATTGTTTAATATTACTTTTATTTTGCAAATAAAAGCTACATACAGGTAACCCTGGTATAACGCGGGAGTTAAGTTTCAGAGAAAGGTCGCGTTTGCACAGAAATCACGTTGTACGAAGATTACCTGAATTACAATGTACGAGTCTCTTTTCATGCGTATCTCTTTAATGCGGTTTCGAAGTTATACGGCGAAGCAAAGAAGCAAGAAAAAGCTTTCCTCGTTCAAATTGAAAAACATTTGATGCGTAAACAAATCAGAACAACTGAATGCGTGTAAGTTACTTCTTTCGTGTTGCTGGAATCTTGAAAAATGATCACTAATTTTGCAAAGAAATCTATATGTTCTTTTGCGCGATTTCTTTTATGCGGATTTCTTTGGAACGTATCTACTACATAAAAAGAGGCTTGCATGTATATATAATAATATTACAAAGAACACTTGTTGATCATGACTAATTAAAATTAATTATGTGCATCTGCAACAAACAGCAATAAATACTTGCTCGCAATCTGAGCATGGAAGAAGATAACAGTAATGGAATTAAATTCAATTCAGCGAAGAAACAAACACCCTGGATTTCTACAATCCTATTTCGTCTCAGCGATGAACACTCGAAAGCACCTCGCATAACGTAGACATTCTGCAAATTGAATAGTTTAGAGAAAACGATTAGATTCGTCCTTAGTAATACATGCGACCCATAGTTTGAATTTGAATATGCGGTTAATTTGAAAAATATGTAATATAATGTCAAATGTATCATAAATCTCATACATTCTAAGAATGGTGTCAAACAGTTCTACTATGTATAAAATGAAATAAAAAGTTCTAAGAATGAAAGATATTATGAGAATTGACATTCTGTAAATTAAGTAGTTTCGAGAAAGCGATTAGACTCGTCCTATAACGGGGATAAAATATTCCGTTTCTCTGCGAGTGATTTTATAATAAGGAGTTAATGAAATACCCAAGTGGCTCTCAAAGTCTACATTGTTATTTTTCCAGGGCATAGAGAGTTTTATTTAGGGATGATGAGAGGGCAATATTTTGTTATTAAAGAAACATTTACTCTCATGTTTGTTAGCTCCTTTATCGCCGTATAACGGTGGTTTTGTTGATGTCGCAGACCGCACGATAATGCTTCGTGTAATATATAATAGTTGAGCCGATTATGCTCCGGTATTCTGCCATTAAATATTAATTATCACTTTGGAAATAATGTGCATTAGAGGCTATTCGAGAAGCTAAACGTGTACGAAGCCATCCTGTACATAGTGAAACTTATTGTATGTTAATAATAGAGTAGCAGGTGTTCCCATCCATTTTTATTTCCGTCGCCTTATATTCTATCTCGGTAGACTTGGAAATGAAAAGGATTCAGAACTACCTACTATTCCTGTAGTCACTAATATGCACGTATATATAGCAATATTATATAATACTGCTCAATATCAAATGTGTAATGTTAAAATTAAATTGCATTTTATTGCATAAAATACGCCAGAATGCAATAATCAGAATCTAATAAATCACAATGATAATTGAATTCGAGACTTTATTATGTAAGACGAAGATCCCTCGAAGGGGGAAATGGCGGGGGAGGCATAGCCCCGACGGGACGACAGGCCCCAAAAGGACTCGGAGTGGGGATGAGGGTCCGTCGCCCAGCCGCCGAGGGATAACGCGCTTAGAATAGAGATCGACTGGAGATCGACTAGAGATAGACTAGAGATAGACTAGAGATCGAGAACAGTCGAAGTATAGTTCGTAAGGAGCTATAGATTGATATAGATAGAGCTTTATACGATAGTAAAAGCGATAGATATATATGTATAGCGATTAGAGACTTTAGGATCAACCAAAGTCGGCATAGGTTGATTCTTCTTATAATTAATATGTTTAAATAACTCGATATTATGATCGATGATATTAGTATTATTAAAATAAAAATAGTATTTGTGTCTATGCACATTCACACTAGAATTACCGGACAGATAATCAGTTATGCTTACACATTAATTTATATATAAATTATGGCTGCAGGATTAAAATTAATTATAGGGTTCAATTATTTGCGTTATTTACTATAAAATGAAAGTATGTAAAAGCTCAAACAACACGCCGTGGTATATTCGAATGATATAACTAGAAGTCGCAGACAAAACATTTTGACCCCTTTCGTAGTTCTAGCGTTGAATGCAACCAGTCAGCTGTTTGATTCTAAAGGTAAACATTAGCACGTGCTATACTTATACAGAACTTGCTGGACGCCATACTGATAAGGACAAAGAACCGTAAAGGGGATTTGGGAAGCCAGAAAAGAATCGTAATCTGTGGTTTCACTTCTTAAGTATTTGTGAATTAGAAGGTCGAACAAATTATGCTCCTCAGAAGTTTGCAATCGGGGATTTTTCAGTAAATACCGAGGATCAACTGGAGAAGTTGGCGAACGATAAGCAGGGTAACACGACGAAAGTACTTGAGAAATGTTTCCCACGTCGTTTCCTTTCACATCCCGTTTACCTCTTTTCGAGTCTGCATCGGCTCCATGGTTCACAATTAATTAGAGCAGTTCCCAGAATAACGAGATATTCCGGGGACCAGTTTAATTAACCTGAATTTAAACCGATCGCATCCCCGAACTTCGATCTATTCGGATACAAACTCCGCGTTTACAAAACGCACTGGGAATTCTCTTGATGATTTTATGACCGAACGTGGGAACGCGCCGAGATAACAGTTTTGTCGAGAGAAATTTTCGACAAATTGGATGTTGTTAGTTTGTCAGGGCTTATCCGCAAAACCGAGTCGCTAAAAAGAAATTCATAATTGTTTAGAAATGCTGATACTGCTCGTTAGATTCTTATACATTCCAATAATTACTTTACATATAATTCGGAATTAGTCACATATTATATTTAACATTAATTTATAAAACACTTTTCGATTTTTCTTGCGACATTTCAGGAAATTCTTTGAGACAAAAGACTTGATATTTTTTACGGAATTTTTACAATTCCGTCACTAAATATCTGATTCAGTATAAAAACGAAAATAAAATCACGCGACATTTTCCAGTAGCGATGCTTTATCCTACGAGGACTAATAAAATAGCGATTACTTCAACTTTGTATTACCAGTTTGTTAATCAACACACTAACTAACCGTAAACATATCAAACTTTAGCTTCCACATATAAAACGAAAGAGGTACGACGATTTTCGAACACATACCGTAAGATTATTTACATTTATGCGATACTTGATGTTCGTGGGGAATATGCGCCGGAAGTGCCGCCCCCGGCGAAGAAATAACACCGTGTAATTTAAGAGTAGGTTTATCGAGATGGGAACAATTTATCACCATAAATCCACCGACACGGTTCCGGTGACCTGTACGAGTTTAGGGGATGAGGCAATAACCTTTTTGTGCAGTCTTGGTACCTTCGTGATATCAAAGCCTGCAGTTTGGAATGTGCCACCGATAGAAAGTTCGTTAGTCAGTGCAGAACTTCTTGGAATACCAGGAACTACCCCTTTCGGATCCATGTTAAGTATATAACCCCCTTAGAATCGTTTATAAATCAGCTGAGATATATTCTACCGTGTCTATCGTGACCGACGATAACCTCGACGTTAACTACCTAGGATATAAGATCACGAAAGCATAAACTACCGTGAAGAAAGTTATGCGATGGCTCACACTCACGAAACTGAACTTATGTTTTCTAAGTCCTTGTACAACTTAGATTGGATAATGAACGTGTTAAATAACTTTTGTGATCGGGTTTATGGATATTTTTGTTCGAATTTCAACAGTTTTATCTTTAATTACTATCTTGATTTTGCGGATTCTGACTTAGATTATGTGTATTAGGGGTATTCTTAAGTAATGTCGTTTTTGATACTTGTACAAAATTCTCTTTTATTTAACATTTAGAACAGATTAATTTGCAATTTAATCCCTATTATTATTGATAATCTTCTTCCATCTGGCTGGCAGAATTTTTATTCCCTAATTTCAGTAAATTAATTTATACATATTAATATATACGTAATTTTGAGAGTGATATAAATTACGACATGAATTATTTTCTATTTAAACCACTTTCAAAATAAATATATTTGAAATAAGCTTCAATAGCTGTGTTTCCGTTAAACTAGGAAAAAGGGCTTTGAGAGATATTCATAATTAATTGTTTCTAGTATCAAACTTAGGATTAGATGTATTTATAATAATATGTATTTTTAAGAACTAGCTTTAACTTATTTTTATGGGAAAAGTGACTGATCCCTTGTTCAAAATAATGACTCGATTTAATATTCACTGTGATCCTCGAAATACTTTTACATTTTATTACTACTGCATCGAGAGTTTTTATAAGTATCTCAAAAAAGTAAATACTTCCAGAATTTAAAGATAGTAAAAGATTACTTGCAACAATACCAAAATTGAAATTGGAGCAATTCCTTATATGTCCATCGTAATCAATAACAAATTTTCATTTTATTTTGTCAGATAGTCCAAAATTTTATTAAATTTGACGAGAAGAGAATTTTCGATATTTTCTGAAAAGCCACGTAACTTGTGGCGTAACCCAATAAGTTCATCGTTCGAGGCTGACGAATAGAGACCAATTTGTACGTCAGCCTGAAACCGTTGAATTTCTGTGTAGTTGAATTGCTCGACATCGTTCCACATGCGGTGACAAGAGTAAATTCGACTGATATTTTCGATGGAACGTCATACTTGGGAAATGACGCGAAATCTTTGGAATCTTTTGGTATTCCTGGTGACGGAAAGCACGTAGGTGAGGTATAGGTATGTTCAAGGGGTGATATGCAGGACAAACGGTATTTCCTCGTATCATAAACCTGCCAGAACGTAGTGGCATGTTTATTACTGAGGCGGATACCAACCCACCGATCTTCTATTCACGAAGTTTCGAAACCGATGGGGCACATTTCACCGCACCCGGCCGGCAAGGAAAACCTCCAGTGAGAAAAATCTGTTTCCAACTTAATACATCGCGCGAGTACTGCAATTACTCACACCTTTAAGGTGTATCGAGAACAATGTAATAATCATTTATACAAAATTCGAAATTTGAGAGAAATAAGAGTCTTAACTGAGAGAAATAATAGTCTTAACTGAATAACTAAGACAAAAACACCTAGGACGTAATCTAGAATAAATACCTAGGACTTCTTAAACAAATTAAATTCGACTGAAGAGGGCAAAAATCCATTGCCGAAACGTTTCGACCTTAATTTACATAAAGAAGATTAAATTAAACATTGGTCTATACTACTAGCCGCACCTTCCAACAATAGAATTCGAAATTTGGCAAAATATCAGTTATGACGTCATTCTCAGAAATCTTCGAAAATGCCTCCACAAATATTGTCTAAAAAGCTTTTAAGTCGATAATTATACGAATACTGTCGATAACGATTGAATAAAGTAACAAATATTCAACGGTTAATTCTTCGAGGAAGGAGCGATCGAGATTGGCCAGGGGGTTCTTCCCCACCAATTTTCACCCCTTCCTGGTTCCTGAGTAACCGGGGTGACTTGGTTACTCGCACAACGATTCTTCATTCCGCCGAGAGCTGTCGGGAAGGAAAGACGTCTTTCCTAATTCTCTCTTCCCAAATGAACCCTCTTCCAAACCGACGACCATTCTCTTTCTAGGATGACCAATACCGACCAGTACGGACACTTTAGGTCGCGGTTAGTAGTGTACAACATTAATGATCAACATCGCCTGACGTATTCATATAAAAATGTCCTCTTTTAGTTTTAATAAAGATTAATAGTGTAGGATTTCTTTAGGAAGGGATAGAGAGGAGAGATTGAACCTTTAATTCGTCAAGTGATATGACTAATATCTATATAATATATTTAATGAACTAGGAAATAAAGTAATAACAATTCACTACACTATTTAAATTACAACACTAACTCTACGACTCAATCAACACTATGTTAAACAACTCAAAAACTGCACTCTTTCACTACTTCGACTACTCGCTTAAACGTCTCAGACAACTCTCTTCAACATCTCCGACAACTCTGCTCGCATTCATCCCCATAACCAAAACACTCATTCCTCCATAACCGAAACACTCGCTCTCTCCCCCACACGCACACACACACATAGCAGCTCTCGAGATAGCCACTCACACACTCACTCTCTCATACTTTTTCACACCCCACAATAGTATTGGAATAACATACTGTAATTATAATAATATAATATTGTAATGCTGAAGCTCCTGTAGTTCCGAACGAGACCTGTTTAATTTATTATCATTTAAATACACTACTGCATATTCTTATTAGAGGACACTGCCCAACAAATTTTGACTTTTTTGGTTTCCAACAACGAATGGGTGATCCTTACAGATTTTCACACGCTGAAAACGAATCTGCAAACCGTTTTTCTCTACCAACCTCAGTTTTAGAAAAAAAAAACAATTTTGAGGAAAAGGGTTTTTTTGCATTTGAACAGAAATTTTGACGAACATATAAAAGTTAAACTGATTTTATTAATTGCAAAAAATTCGATGGATTTTTAAGAAGGGACAGAGTAGATTTGCAATATGACTTTGCAGATACGTTTAAACCTTAGTTAAATTTTGCGAGATGCGCTCCGAGTCCTGATTCTTCGAGACTCTTTTCAAGTTTGCATAAAAATGGTGATGTCAGTATAAAAGCGAAAGCGTTTTTATTGACTGCAAAAAATTCTGTGAACTTTTGCGAATAAAATGATGTCAGTTACGATCGCAATATCAATTTGCAAATATGTTTAAACATTAGTTAAATTTGGCGAGACACGCTCCGCACGTTCATTCTTCGAGACTCTTTTCAAGTTTGCATACAAATTGTGACGTAAGTATAAAAGTAAGACAGCACTTATTCGTGGCAAAAAGTTCTGTGGACCTTCGCGAATGAAATATTGTGCATTACATTTGCAATATGAATTTGCAAATATGTTTAAACATTAGTTAAGCTTGGCGCAACACGTTCCACGTTCACATTTTTAGAACGTTTCTTGTACTTTGAACAAGATTTGTGACGTCAGTATAAAAGAGAAGCAGTTTCCGTTGATTGCAAAAAATTCTAAGGACTTTTTCAAATAAAATGATATCACTTACGTTCGCAGTATCCATTTGCAAATATGTTTAAACATTAGTTAAATTTATCGAGACACACTCCACGCGCTCATTTTTGGAGACTGTTTTTCAAATTTCCAACAAAATTGGGCCTCCAGCGAGGATTCCAATTACTCTACGTGATAAGGCAGACACTTTTCTTTGGAAAGCACTCCTAAAATATACAGAATGGGCTTTGGTGTCGTAAATAAAAGCCAAAAAGTAGCGGAAATCACGGATTCTCAGCAGGGGTTTTCAAACAGCATCGAGCGTGCGCAATAAACAGTGCTCTCGGAGAACCTTTGCCGACAATCCTTCAGTTGCGCTACCCTTTGGCTTTTATGGACGAAATCAAAATCTGTTTTGCATATTTCTTGAATGCTTTTTAAAGAAAAATGTCTGCTCTATCCCGTAGAGCAACTCGAATTCCCGTCAGAGACTCAATTTTTCCGGAAATTTGCAAGAAACGTCTAAAGAAGAGCGCGCGGGCTTTGTTCAGCGAACTTCAATCAATATTAAAACATGTTAATTTTAATGACTTAATTTACGTAAATATTAACAACAAAGCCTTCTTCGTTAAAAAACAAACAACTTTTGTTAGTATACGTACAGTAACATTTTATTAGTATACGTGATACTTAAAGAAAATTATTTTGCATTTTTCTTTCGAAGTCACTCGAAATTCAGGGGCAGAAAAAATGCCGTCCATCTAGCGGTCCAGCTGATGCAAAAACCCCTATCTGCCGAATAAGTACAAAAAGGAATTCTGTAGAATATACAGAATTATTAGAGACAGTGCTAATACCTTTTACAGAAGAAATTGAGCACGATAATTTTATTTATCAACACGACAATGCCACTGTCGATGCGTTGAACCACACCCAGCAGTGGTTTTGTCAAGAAGACATTACAGTTTTATCATGGTCTGCTTGTCACCCGATCTAAACCCCATCGAAAATCTTTGGGGAATAATTGCAAGGAAAGTTTATCGCAATTGCAAACAATATTCTTCAGTTAATGAATTATGGATAGCGGTGAACGAAGCGTGGGCGTCCATCGAAATAGACACACTTCGAAATTTAATTGCATCAATGCCGAAACGAATTTTCGAAGTTATTCGAAGAAACGCCAGTTACACAAGCTATTAATATATAAATAAAAAATAAATGATTGTGAATTTTGATTTTATCTCTCAAAAAATCCGGTGGCTTTATAGAAACAAATTCGTCAAACAAAGATTTTTGCAATGCTAACTTTTTATATTTTTTCCGTTACTCCAAATTATTCTTAGAAATTTGTCGCAACGTACATCAAATGTGTGGCAATATTTCAATAAAAGTGCAGCAGGAAGAGGAATAAAATGATAAAATGTAAAATAAGGGGTAGCAGAAAGTAATCAACCATTGTTTACATACTTTATGAAACTCCATTCATTTTTTCACATTAAACATTATTCTATTTGATAATCCCGTCGTTACCTATGATCCTTCAGCGACGATCCAGGAATGCCATAATTTCCTTTTTGAACAAATTAAATTACCAACTTTTGTGCCAAAAAATTCTGCACTGCCGAATTGATTATTTTCCTGTACCACTAATATATCAGCATACGTTAAATCTATATATCGACGTGATAGTTTTAAAAGTCACACGATTGATGTTCTTCGGAAATTAATAATTATATCTCAAAAATAATTCTAACAATTCGCATACCCTGTTTCGAGAGAACTTTCAGAATAGTTGCCCTTCGAGTGATCAGTGTACTGAGGTGGGTAGAACTTCCACATGACATAGACACGCTTCATGAAATAGACATTATTTCGGAAGGGAAAGTTCAGGTAGAATGTGGTTCAAGCAAGAGATAACTTACGTGTTATAGCTATTTCACGTTTGATGTAACATGAACTTTACCACGAAGACGATGTATCTAATTACAGTTTGTAAGTCAGCATTGTTCCACTTAACAGAATCAGTGAAAACAAAAATATTCGAGTGGCCGGTAAATTCAGGGTTTAAGCGGACTAACGTAACCCGTTAAACCTCGAGGAAATTACAAAGCGTCCGAAGGAACTTCGTACAAATACCACCGCAAATTTTCACCGACGACCCCTCGTATTCATATGAAGTTTTAATTAATTCCACTGCACACGGAGTTCCATTAATACCGCGTGGTCGGTATTTTCGAAATAAAGCAATAACTTCTGTGTACAACTACGATATCTGACACAAGCTACATTCAATGATATCATAAATGTATACAATACAGTCTATGGCTTAACCCTTTCGCGGCAACGATACTAGCCGCGAATATTGCTCCGTTGAACGGGTCTTGATGCCGAAAGTACATATTTTCCGCGTGGACAGTTTCTTCTCATTTCCAGTGCTATTTTACGTTGGTCTATTAATTATACTTAATAAAAACATTTTCTAAATCAAATGATTTAAATTAAGTAATACATTAAGTAATTTTATTAAAATTAAGTGATTTAATTTAAAATTAAGTAATACATCTTTAATTTCGAATTACGTATTGCAAATTACATTGAAATAATAATATAATTTAGTAATATGCTTCAGTGTGATGGATTTCAATTTGTGGATGCCGGATATAACCGGCGCTAGTCGCAAAAGGGTTAAACACTTGTGAAGGGTTGAGAACCGGTTGTTGTCAGCAGTTCAAAGTATGAACAGGAAAAAACCAAATCCATAAAACTGTATTTATTGCTACATTATACCTATTGTAAATTGCTGCGTTAAAATCGGTGTAATTTGTAATTGAAATTAAATAATATTAAACATATTGCAGAATTATCTTAATTAAATACGAAGGATAGCAGATTGACATTTATTTCATTTATATATTATGAATTAATGTAGCACATTTGAACTATATCTGTTGTCCCTCTATTTTTATTCCAAATTAAAGTCTGTACTTGAAAAGTGAAAGATTCAAAATTTTTTTCGAATAATCTTAATGAACACGAAAAGGTCAAGGTGAACGTTTACGTATTTAAAAACTATGATTCCTCCGTACTTAGAGTAGCACTTAGACTATCTCTACAAGCAAGAGATAAATAATCCTTCAGCTTTTACCCCTGAATTCCTTGAAAACGCAAGACGCAAATCCAGTCGTTTTAATCTGCGATCAAAATGCCTGGAAAAACATTTCGCGGATTCGTTGAGGTTTAGGATTTGTTTGTAAATCGGTATACTTGGAAAGCAAAACGCGGAAGTTCTACGTTCGAATTGGAATTGCGGTTCCTCTTGGTTTAGGTGCACGTGGAGGAAGGTACGTTAACGATAAAAGGCCGCCGGGAAGTAGAAAAGTAGCGGGCGTAATTCGAAGCAGGAAATAAACGCAAGTTTAGCTGGGACTTGAAAGAACTTCCACGAAATACCCGGAAGATGCAAGTTCCGGTAAGAAAAGCAGACTTTCCACTCGTTTATATTCTTCCCCCGCCATATAATAAGGTGGAATGCATTCGGTTCACACCTTCTGTCTTTCGAACGGTTTGTTTTTTAGCAGAGAATGTTCGTAAACATCTCTTCCTCGCATATATGCAGGTGGCAAAGCATCGGCGATAAATATTTTGCGAATGAGACAGGAGGGCGGTGTTTTTGTCGAGTAGAGACGCGGAAATGTTTTTATGGATCTCGGCAATGTAAAACTCTGGAAGAACGTTATTTCCCGTGAATACTTGAAAACAAGTTGAAAATTGATAGTCCACTTCTATGATGTTTATACTGGAATCTTGATTGTATCAATATTTGATGGGGATTATGTTAGTGGAAAATATGGATGTAGCTATCTCGAGAGGGTGGAAAGTTCGTTGTTTGCAATGGAAGTTGAAGGCGTTTATCAAAGCATGCGTGAGGAAGATCCTTCGAAGTGAATTAAGAGGAGGAACAGCAGTTAAGAAGAAATTAGGGGTTGGATTAATTGTGAGTGGCATCTCTAACTACTTACAGAAATCTCATTAAAATTCCCTTGAGTAGTGAAACTGTAAAACAATTAACTGAAACTTATACAATTCAATTTCCCTATTTAATTTGTTACGGGAATACTTTACGAAGAAGAAGATTGCCATTATCAAAATACTTGTATAAGAAGCTTGATTTATAATAAGGTTTTTTTTTCATCGGGGTCAGTTAACATTGAATTAAAGGGAAGATCTACGTTGAATGGAATTACGACAATGAATATAAGGAAGAATATTTACGAGACATTTTATCGTCGAGTTTTCAGGGCGTATTAGCTCGAATGTTTTTCAAAGGACTGAACGCGCTGGGTCCTCATAGATTTATCTATGAACTTTTCCTGGTATAAATTTATATTTGACAGTTATTGCCCCATACGTTTCCCTATCGCATGGTAAACTCTTTTACGCCTGACACTTTTCTCTGCCGTATAATTTGGTCCCACAGTTTTCGGTTATCGTCCACCTTTTTCTATGCAGCCAATGTGTTTTTTCAGAAAGTGCATTAAGTTTCTGCTTTAGTTTTAAAATACATACTTACCCCTAATACAAAGTTCGATAACATTGTGGGCCTCAAGTATAGTATGCGACCACAAAATTTCTTTTTAAATTTGTATTTTCAGGGATATTTTAGATCGCCACAAAACAGATTACACGTTCGTCAATAAGATACATTTAAATGCCGATAACCTGCTTGATATCTAAGGTGAAATATTATAATGTCAAAAAAGGTTGCGAGAAAACGAGATAACTGATGATCAAATATATATTTGCAGAATAAAATTACTGTTAACATTTAAATGTGTAACATTCATTCATTGGCGGTTTAATATGAAAGGATTGGAAGTATGGATCGGGATCCCTGATTTGAATCTATACTTTATTTGTAATCCTGGTATCAGAAGTAGATTCTCATTCCCTATCTCCTTTTCGATTTTCGATCCATGTAATTCGGATGTCAAGCGTATTCTTCTATTTTGGATTAAGTCACCGGGTCCCGGATCTCTCGTGACGAAGCAGGGAATTCAAAAGAAATTGGAGAGCATGGAAATGAATGAGATAACGTGCATCGAATCGGATCGGATCAATTTCGATCGGATTGCATTCGATGCGGATACTGTGGCTTTCTACTAGGATAGATCTGCTAAAATATCACAGACCTTTCAAAAGACGATGACAAGATTGATTTTTCAGAATAAAATCTATTTTGGAAATCATAAATTCCCATGACAATACCACTTCAAAGTACTCAAGATAAATCGCGAATGATCTAATAACTTTGGAAATAATATTATTTATCGAAATATATGATATTTATTTTCTTTGAAATATTTTGCTCTTCACTATTGAAATTAAATAGTAGGTAAAAGTCTATTATGATGTTAAAATATGATATGTAGTTAGACGATATGTTTTCAATTAATTCTCCGTGTTATCATTCCATAATTTGAATAAAGAATTTTTCAAATTTTAACATTTCATTGATTTACCCTTTTAAAGCAAATATTAAAAATAAATTTTTATCAACATGGAATATTAATGTATCATCCAAAATATTTGGGTAGTATGGTCCAAAAGCTTCGAGCCCGAATATGCAGTTTTCAAACCATTTTAAAAGTAAAAATTCAGATTATGTTTTCAGTGATATAGAAAAATTTATTAACCGTCCTAAAGAAATGTATCGAAATTACATTGAAAAATAAAAATAATTGTTTGAGTTCATAATATTACTTATATTATTATTTTCTATATTACTTATAAGTGTAAAAAGTATTCGTACAGTAGCGCATTTTATTAACCCCTCATAGAACTTCGTGTTTTTAGAACATTTTAACAAACACGCAGTATATACATATTCTTGGATATCTTCGCACTGAATTTCATGAAACAAATATTACTTATCCATATTTTTTATGGAAATGTTTACTACTGGTTTCACGCGGAAACAAAGTTCTACAAAGTTTTTGTTAAAATTACTTTTTACACGCGAATAAAGTTTTCTCACTGTACTATTCATTCTACTTTTTACTGACTGAAGCTCATGTTTCAATAAAAACTTACTTTTATTCGTCCCAAAGAATACAAGTAGTATTTAACCAAATATTCTACACCTTTGAAATGGTTTAGTTTCAAATGGAACGTGAAACCGGTTTATTATTGTGGGATTATCAGTCTCACTTTATTTCGATCGAGGATCGACAGTGAAAAAAAGTGTAAACAGTTACAGTGTTGTTGTGCGTCACAGAGCCTTGCTCTGACTCCTCTCCACTTCTACAATACACAAACAGTTCGTACACGTAGGCCTTCTAAAATTCGCCTTACTAAATAAGTAGCTCAGTATTTAGAAAATGATCGCCGTGATAACACCTGCGCGTCTCTAAACACGTTAAGCGCCGCGCCTAAATTCGTGTTATAGGATACCTCGCGCGTCCGTAAGCTCTATATAACGTCTAAAAACAAAAGTATTTCAGCGCTCTACGATATATTGGTTACTTTACATCGATATCGTAATTTCAAAATATTGAGAATGTTACGAATATTACAAGATATATTTGATTCGAGTTTTACTAATATTGGCATCGGCCACCACCGGTGACCGCTACGGCGTTCAACGTGTTAACTGTATATACATATCTACAAATATCTAATTAATACTAGCATTAACGAATTTAATCCTTCCAATTACGATCATTATCCGTGCCTTCCAATAATTGATTAATATGAATGCGTATTATAATTTAATTACCTTCGTTATTCACGACTTCCGTAATTGATTATTATAAATACGGGTTCTAACTTATGCGGAAAACTGGATTCTGGCGATCAATCAAACCGGACGTTTCTACTCATTAGTTTTATAATTTCTTTCATTCAAAATAAAAATATAGTGGAAAAAATAGAATTTTTTCGAGTACCGAGATTTCTTGATATTTGAACATTCATTTCTGGATTCTCTTGTCCTCGTGGTTTGTGTTTTTTACTCAACTTCCGATTGCGGGGCGAAGGCAGTTGGAGAAAAGAGGATCTCCTGGCTGATGGAAATGCGGAAATAAAGATTTCTTGTAAGTAATTCTTCGAGATAAGGAATATTTGGGTAACTTACTATTCTAAGATTGAGATTAATATGGCGATGTAATGTAAAGTCGAGAGTCTTGTTGAGCGTACCTTTTTAATGCAGTTTTCAAGTTATGCGGTGAAGCAAAAAAGCAAGAAAAAATAAATAATCCAGGAAATCTAGAAAGTTTTAACAGCGTAACGCGCTTACCCATTTATTTTCGTTCTTTTCACGTTTTTCTGTTGGGAACTAAGAGAGGAGAAAATAATTTCCACACACAAATAAAGCTTTTCTCGTTCGAATTTCAAACCTTTTTATGCCGAAACAAAACATAACAACTGAATGTGTGTAAGTTACCTTTTTTGTGCTGCTGGAATTTCAAAAAATTATCCTTAACTTTACAAAGGAATATACGCCGTTTTTGTGCTGACTTCTGTGGAACGTATCCACCGCAATTGGCCAATAGGTTTCGTGCGGTTTTATAATGCAAATAGAAAGCGATTTTTATTGAATTTTGTATATTTTTTCATTTTCTTTAGTCAATAATGTATTGTCCGAGTTTAATTTATAACCTTTTCCAATTCTTCGGACGGTTTCATACCCGTGTTTACAAAAAACCTCCGGTTTCCTCGAAAAAGCTGTTGCAAGCCGCGCGTCAACTTTTTAGCAAATCCAATAATACCGTTCCATTTATTATTTTATTCTTATTCGTTTCTTATAATAATTGTAGTCATGATATAATTACTATAAGGAACAATAATAAATATAATAGCGCTAATAGATAAGTTTATATTAAACAAGCATTATTCGACATGTAATTAACAGACTGGTTTTTAATTAAGTTACATTGATTTTATTTACGAGGTTTAACATGAAGGTAATTCATTATTCGTGTGCGAAATATTTTACTGAACATCGAAAGGAATTTGATACAAATCAGCCTATAAATTCAGGTTACATGAAACAGAAAATTAAATCACGACTCTTATTGTTTTAATTATGTTGAAATCCTAATGAACGACCATATATCCATTATTGCCCCTATCAATTACATGATAATTATATCTATGGGTCAACATTTGGTGTATAGGTTGAAAAAAATGAAATAAAAGGAAATCTTCTAAAAGCACAAAATTGTTAATTTAAAGGTAGTTGAAATGAGGTATCGAGATAATTTAAGTAATTTTTAATTTAGCATGTAATATTAGCATGTTCAATGTTCAACTGAAAATCAAAGGTAATGTGATACAGTTCAATTTATAAACTCACGCAGAATGAAATGTGGAATGAAATGAAAAGTAGGCTTCTTTAATTTTAATTGGATTCATAATCAGTGGCCTTGATCATTGAGGCTATCAAGTGCCTCATAGCCATCTTTAAAGATCAAGGTCCAAATTAATAACTAATGCTAATCAAAGGACATTCAAATCATAATTTATTTTATTCATTACCATAATATAATTCTAATATTTTTAGACTATAATCGATGTGATATGCATATACACTTCTTTAGTAAATTAATTCAATGTGGAACATACTGATACGTGTCACATAACAACCGATCGAATAACTGAATGTCAATAACTCCTCAATTTTTTGAATTTTTATCGACATAATATACTGTCAACTACTGTCACGCGAACATCGCATCTTACGATGTTAATGGTTTTTTGTTAGAACACGCCCCAGTCAAAAGGTCAATGCACGCGTTTGAAATCGTTCTTAAATATCCTTATTAAATTCAGAACAAATATACATTTATATTGTCTCACATTATTTGGATTAATTAATTACAACCCCATAATCCTTGCAACCCTGTCAAATTAATACATGTATTTAATTCTAATACATTTTTAATATAGCTCTACCTTTCATAGTATAAACAATTAAACATGTTCATGTATCATGAATGACTTTCTTCCACATTTTATTCCTGAATAATCTAAAGGTTCTTGCAGCGAGCATTTTGTATGCAATCAACGAAGGTGGTTAAATTTTGTATCCTAATGGCGGATGGAAAATCCTAGGTGCTCGGTCCATTAATAGTGTATTTAAACTGTTAGGTTGGAGGTCGGTTCTGCACAGCGAAAACGCTCGAATTTGTATTACTTGCAAGGGAGTCTCACTAGCGGCTACTTTTTGCGAAAACGATGAATAGTTAGACGGAGGCTTTGGCTTAGCTAACCATTCAAAGCTTAACCTTAATCCGATGGATCCAGTGCCGAGTGAGCTTACGGCTTGAGTTAGGGTTAAGAAGCCTATATAAACCTTCCATAAATCCAACGTTAGGTCATTTCCAGTATTCATCCCAATAGTAGAAGCATCATGTATTATTTGTTTGTGTTATTCTGACGACAGTACCATTTGTCATACATATTCTATCAATCTTCTTGGCATATTGAATACAATAAATTATGACTTTCATATACAGCTAACCCTCGTATAATGTGGGTGTTAGATTCCAGAGAAAGGTGGCATTATCAAATTTGCGTAATGCGAGACAATCCGAGTAAAATATAGAAAACGTCCTGAAAAATTATACAATAACGGTTGAATATATTTATAATCTTCATCGATCTAATTTAAAATATGAACTGCGTCGATGTCTTTTACAACCATAAATATTAAGTACAAGATATTATTATCAAATTAATAGAACTAGTAATTAAATATGAAGGAATTACTGTTTCATACTCCAATAGATTTAATTTAATTCCTTAAACATCGTTTTTCTGAACTCTGTGTAAATCAATATCATTCACAGCAATTAGTTTTAAAAGGGCCGCAGCGAAGGTTGATTCGGCAATTAAATATGTCTAATTTAGATCGTGTCGATACCTGGGAAATCAGTGTGCCGTAAATGCAATTAAATTTTAAAAGGGATACCGGACGTTTTCCAGGAAATGCTACGTTCCAAACACCAATCGTTCGGTCTTTTTTGTATTCTTCCTAGAATTACGTCTGCGAGTCGTACATGAATATAATTTGCTGCAAATAAATTGTATCCAATGCAGTCTGGCTTTAATTGCATCATCCAACGCATTCACTTGGCCGAACTAAGCTCGCCATTAATGAACGACTATCAAAAAAGTCCTACTGTAACCCTTATCTTGTTTTGTATTTACTTTACGATTTTACTCCCAATCATTCTATTAAGTTGCTTAACAAATTCCTGCTGTTCTAACGTATAAATAGGTAGCGATTTTTATTAAATTTTGTATATTTCCTCAATTTTCCTTATCCAATAATGTATTGTCCGTTTTTACTCATTATATCTTCGTGTTGTTTTGGACAGCTTCGTAATTCCGTGTTGATTAAAATCCCTATATTTCCACGGAAAAACTGATGCAAACCGCACGAACTTTCATAATAGCTTGATATTATCTCTGATTTCGAGTATTTTTGAGATCTATAATAAATAAATTAAGAAATATACATTTGCATACATTTATAAGTATTATATATAAGATTTTGACTCTTTATATTTAGAAGTTTGACGTGTTTCCTGTAATTTCCTGTAATTTTCAAAAATCTTTACCTATATTTCAAGGCTTTCAAGAAATTCTACTTTTCCAAAATCATAGAAAAGTTTCATTTTTAATTTTATTATACGGTGCATCTTTTATCGTATTTGTTTAATGGTTTAAAGAACCTTATATCCCTTATTGTTCGAAAGCAATTTCACTTGTCATTTGTACCGTTTTCTAGAAGCAATCAGAAGGTTTCCAGTGTCACTCTTTTGAAGCAAGGTGGAATAAAATCGAGTCGGTATAAATGTAATAAAAGGCATCGTTAAAGTATTCTTATAAGTTCGTCGTGGGAAAATGTAAAGGAAAGTTGTTTTGCGAAGCTGAAGTTTATTAAAGCCGTGGACGAGAAGAAACTAAGAGAAAATGTCCTTCCTTGGATATCCTATTTTTCTGATGAAACAATATGCATCTAGAACCTGTTATGTTTCTGGGTCGAAACGTAAGTTCAGGGTGAGAGTTTTTAATCCTGTTAATGGGTGCCGCATAATGTTTCGTCCGTTTACCGCGATGACGCAAATTCTGCAGAATATTTCCATTGTTGTTAATGAAATACACCGACAGAATTAAGTTCAAGAGAACCTCTGGATTCTACAAACTAATTACTTGTTTTATTACGATGTTCTAATATGATTCCCCAAATATGCCCACAAATCAGCGTTTCACTTAGTCTCATATTGTATTACAGTATTTCTGATCTATATTAAATGATTACGTGAGTTACAAACATAAACTTACGTAAAACTTTCGAAAGGAATTCTCAAATGTTATGCATATTTAATATGTGTATAATTATGCATAATTGAAATTACAAATTAAACCGATTTTAGACTCTAGAAGCAAAGTTGGCACTGCTGTTAATATAATAAGTTACTGAAGATGTTGTATAAAATTATATAAAACAAATTATGCAAAATAACTGTCTAGCTGAATAAATGTTAGCACAACAGACATTTCGATTAAATTTTAAACTGGTAAATAATTAGTGAGTAAAATTGCCAGGCCGTGTATGAAAACTACTTCACACGTTTCACAAATTTATGAATTGTTTATTTTGACATTACGTTACGTCTGGTTGAAATTCTGCATTCCACATATTTTTCTAACTAACTGCAAAGCAATCATATTAATCTGAATTTTAAATTAGCATATAATTAACTTAACACAATTGTTATTATATTTATGATAAATGAAATTTTCATCAAAATGAATTCAACTTCCCGAACAACCTAAAGATATCCTTCTTGAAATTTTCCTATCTTTGGTCCACTAATGAATCAGTGTACATTTGTTAATTATTGCTATAACTCTACATTGCATAATACACACAAAATTAATAATTCATTGAATGGAATATTCGTGAGCCGGTGATTTGTACCTACATCTGGAATGTTGTTTTCGGTGGACCGATGAAATGTTCTTGCATTGCTTATTAATAGAGATTGCAATTTCTCAGAGAGTGTAATGGCGTCAGTTTCTCGAACCGCGTCGATTTATAGTCCTGTCAGTGGAGATCAATTACGCGGAATTCCTGCTGACGAGTTGCCTTACTCCAAGGACCTTAATGTTACCAGGAGACGCCTAATCCTTTTACCAAGCCGATTCCGTCGGCCATAGAAAAACCTTTGAAAATCGATAACAAACCGCACTCGCCGCACAAAGAAATTACCTAATAAGTCCCCTAAGTCCAAACGAACCAGTATTTACTTTCCACTTAGAAAATTACTTGCCACCAGTTTCAATCAATTTCCTAGGACTGACATTTTCCATTGGTACCAATGATGGAATTGAAAAATGTTGAACAGAAAGAATACTCGAATTTATTATCTAAAGGAAATCAATTGCTGGATTTATTATGGAACACAATTTGTTTCCGTTTTTCACTTAGCAAATTGGAAAATATTTTGTTATGAAATTTGGTGCATTTCCTTGATTATTAGCTGTATCGTGAATTATTGAATTTAGGGTGAAAACATGGCGCTCGTCTAATTTATAAATGGAACTTGGGAAGCTTTTTGAAATTGATGAAATAAACAGACGAAAGGTATTGGATAAAAGGTACATTTTAATATAAGTATCGTTGTTCTAGTAATGACTTTATGATGCTGAAATATGACGAAATAGAAAGAAAACTTAAGTGAATTTATCGGAGGAGGAGTTGAAACTTATTGGCATATAATAAAGTTTGAACTAGTATCATCTATTTAATTACCGTAAAGTATTGTGGGGTGTTCAGCTTTAAAGAGAATTGTGGCCTTAAGTAGTTTCAGCAAAACAAGCAGAACTTTCGTTGTTAGCGACTTACGATAATTAGCGAAAAGAACTGTTTAAAACAACCTCCATGAGAGCAACTTTTCTCTCAGTTTCAAGTACGGAACAATGATTTTTCCAGGCGCATTTTCCACGATAAGTATATTGTTAATAAAACTTCACGTTTTTATAAGTTAGATTAGAAGCTCTGATTATAAAACGTATTATGTTCCCAGAAGAAGAAGGTTTCTATGCACTTTATTATTTGTTCAGTATTGAAATTATAACTCTTTAATAACACCCATATTAACACATTTGTATGGAGAATAAAAACACAGAATTAAATATATCTCGTGTTTCACGGAGAATGAAGTTATTCATTTTAATTCATAATTTTGTAATAATTTTACATTTCGTGGAAATGTACAACGAATTAATTAAAGGCAGTACAGATAAGAATTCAATAAGTGATATCATAATTCATAATCAAGTGTGTTATAATAGAAGTTAGAGCTGGCGATACGAAAGCCCTGTGGCTGAACATTTATCACTTACGTTTGTTAAATTTGCCAAATAAAACATATAAATAAATTGCATCCTATAATAAAGCCAACAATTTATTTCCTTCGGAGAATATATTCAATTGTCAGTCCTATTGTATGCATCACTGATCTTGTAATAATTGTATGTTTAATGGAAGTGCACTGCAAATGAATTCAATGCTGTGTCGAACAATGCAATACGTCGAAGGAGATACTGATAAGAATTCAATAAGTGATATCATAGTTCATAATCAATTGTGTTATAATAGAAGTTAGAGCTGGCGATACGGAAACCCGGTGGCTGACCATTCTCACTTATGTTTCCGTATCAACTTTCTACTATCTAGTTTCTGGGAGCTGAAACACTCGGTTGGCATTTTGCCCGGCGTTGCGGCTTATTCTACAATAAATGGGTTTCATCGTGTTACTAATCAACACCCTATCACTTGCAGGTACCATTAAATTAATTATTTCACGACCACTGAAATAATTAGCGGACATAAAATATTATTTATCGCGAAACCATATAGCGAATAGAAGCTTTGCAGATGAAGTAACAAAACCACGTAGCAAATTGAAACTTTTTGGATGAAGTAAAAGTCAAAAAGACTGTGCCAGATTGTTGAATATTAAAAGTCTATATTTTCATAAAAATGATTTCTATAAACTCGTTTAACGCTTGGAGAGACTGATGACAAATAAAGGAAACATAAAATTGGATCTTATCTTTTAAGTACCAAAACCGGACGAACTTTCTTGGACACTTTGCAATTATATTTAAAGGTCAGGAATTGGTGTATTCGTCGAAAAACTCATCACAAGTAATAAAAAAACCATTTTTAAAATCATGGCAGGATTACAATGATTACAAGAAATAAATCAATATGGTCACTTTAAAGTAAATTAAACATATATTTTCATTCTTGATACTATTAAGTCAATCCTGTTCGTATATTTCATAAAACTTCCCTCGTTAAGACTCATTTTTTATTACAATATGTTTCCTGAAAATCTCATTTTTTGAGCCCGCTTCATTTTAGTCGATAATATCTGAGCTGTTACGAAGTATTAAGTGCCAATCAATTTCATCGAAAGTCTTTTAAGTCAACTGTAACTTAAGATTTAACGACGTTGGTCTCATTAAACTTCCTATCTGTTCCCATAATTATTTCTATGAAACTCCATCAACTAATTAATTGTCAGGCATTTATTAACTACAAATATTATGCTGCGTTAAATAATATGAACAGAAGTCAAATATTCTTTCCAAAACGTATATTCCACATCAAATTAATAATACGTCAAATTAACTATTCATACAATGTGTTCGCTATCAATGTTAAGAATATTGTTTTTGATGTTTCGATGTAATGTTTTTGCAATTCTTATTACCAGAGGTTGCAATTTCTCATTTTCTAACTCGTGTTACGATATTGTCAACATTTCAATTCACGAGAATAATATAATCTTGCTGTATAAATACTTTATTATCACATATCTCAAGATTCAACGATGTTATCCTGGTTGCTCAGAAACCATGATAAACTGGTGGACACCGTGATAATCGATTTTGTTTTTCTACCCCAGTTTATATATTGGATGTCGATTGGTACGTTAACGAGATTCTGTGCATGGCCCTCTTAACGTCATTTGCGGCCACCGTGACGTGCAAATGGCAAAACTGCATATTCATATAATAGGACTTTGCCGTTAGAAGATAGAGGCGATAGAGTGGGGAGAGCGCGCACGAAGAGATAAAAAAAATGCGTGACGATTTATCTGATCCCTTTTTCACCGGAGAGGTATTATACTGAAAAACCCGGGCGATGTGATTTAAAGTCCTCGCTTATATCCATTACCTTTATTATGGATGAGGCTCGCGTGACCCTCTTTTCTCTGATTTCCCTCGCACTACAATTTTCCTCCATCAGGGTTAACTAATAACCATTTATCTTTTTATTCCTCTCTAATACAAAAATATCTTAATACACCTTTCCACTCTATAGTACTCAAAACGATTTTTATCAAATATTAGGTCATAGTAATATCGTTTATGGTTTCTAACTCTCAGTGCAAATTTTTGTTCAAATGAAAAATATTGATCAGACTACGTCGAAAGAATACTTTTTATGACACGAAAAGAGAATTTCTTATAATTATATCAACGAAACATGATATAAACGTTTATATCAGATACATAAATAAGAAACGACATTACTTATGGGATGACCTAATTTTAATATTAAAAATTAATGCTTCAGATTGAGTAATATGCACAATTTTACTGGATCTGCGATGCCAGCTAGGCGCAAAGAATAATTAGAAATAAAATATTAAATTCCAGAATTGATTGCTCTTAATTTGTCGTGTTACTTCCGGAGATATCAGCGTCGAGTTTCATGAATTAATTTGATGTTCACATTATAATTGGATTCCGTAATGTGCTAATTAAATATGATTAAATTCTATATAATGACAGTAGATGTTGGGAAGACTTTTTAAGGATAATTTTTACCTCAGTGGATAATTTGGCGATATATTCGTCGGAAGATACATGAAGATAAATCAACACGGGTAGAGTATAGCGTAGGAAAAGTTACTGCGAAGTGTGTCGAGTAGCTGAGAAATGAGAATGACAGGCACCATTTATTAATGGCAATCAAGGAAGGACAAAATTGACACCCCATGGTGAGGTTGTGTTTTATTTCTTCCTCCATTCGCGATTCATATATCGAGATATGAGTTTTCAAATAATAAATAACACTCGCATGGTGAATATTAACTTCTACTGGAACGGTTTTAAATTGACGGATCCCCTTCGTATCGAATTCATAGGTTCATTTAAATGATATGTGGATCGTAATATTTTCAATTTAGAACTAGTCTGCCGGGTCCTACATATCAATTTATTGCCGCTTTCATGGAATTATTTATAACTAATTTTCAAGAAACTGGAGCTAACGGTATAGATTTAAATAATATTGAGTTTTAATATTCTGAATTTATAACCTGGCAACCTTCCACCGAGAAATCAAAGTCTAGACATGTTATTAAAAATTTCTATTTGCCCTCTGCAAATTGCTTCTATTTTAGAGTATCAAAACTGTATGCTATTACATTATAAGTATTCATAAAATAGAAGTGAAGATATTATACAATTCTTCTTTCCTTTTTCTCATTTTATTACTTTTTTTATCTTTTCCTTTGTTATATGCCTCTTTGAGCTTTAATTTAAGTTCAATTTCGTTTCATTTACATGTATTTCTTTTCGCTAATGTTACTGCTCGTGCCCTCGTAAATAGTTGCCTATACAAATCATTCCAATTCAGAGTTAACGATAATAATTATTCACTGTCTACAGTTGTATAATAAGTAATAAACAATCTGTGTGTATTTATGTTCAACTCTGGAATCTACAAGAAAATGTGTACATACATAAATATTGGAGAATTATATTGATAGTAATCATCAATTAAATAATTCATTTATTCCTTGATACAAAATGTAATTTCGATATACGAGCCAAAGGCATTTCAGAGAAAAGTCGAATTAGATTATGAACGAAGGTTAATGGTGTTTATGTAGAATTAATGAGATGATGGGCTCGTGGTTTCACCGAGGAAGAAGGGAAAATAATTGAAAGTAGAAAAATCGAAGGGGGTGCAGTCGAAGGGATTTTATCGTCCCCGAGGAAAGTCGAGGATTCACGCACGAGCCGCAAAAATCTATCCTTTACATTTGGTTCGCGATTCGATTTAACTAACGGACAACCGGTCTACTTTGGCAACAGAAGCTTGTCCAGGGAGATTGGATCTTATTGAATCGAGGACCTTTGAATCGAAGGACCTCCTACTCCTCAACCTTTTGAATTTGATGAAAAACTTGCTCTACAATATAGAAAATAGAGTCCAGGATCGTACCAGGGAAAACTTTTATTTTACAAGCAGATCATTCAAGAACTAGATGTGAATTAACACAACATAAAGATACATGAAATAATTTTCATTATATATGTATAGTGAGTGTAAAAAGTATTCGTTTCGAAGACCTCTAAGAATATGTACGTATCAGTTGTTTGTTAAAATGTTTTAAATGAACAAGGTTCTACGAGGTTCGTTTTAAATAAAAATAAAAAGTAAAATATTACCACTATGTAATTTGTGATGATAGTTCTTCATATTTATTATTTCGGACGCCTTATCGTACATCATGGAAGTGACGCGAGTATTAATTTTGTATAAAGCCTAAAAAAACTGTAATTAATACGTTTTGAGAAATTCATTATGCGGTAGATTTTAATTGAACGATTCTTAAATCAACGTTATTGCATCATCTGGTATTAAATGTGTAATACAATATAAACCCTAACTATAAAGAGAAAATAGTTTTAATATCATGGTTTCAATATAGCTTATATTTACGAGAAAAAATATATTGTAAGATTGATCCATTAGGAAGGTTGGCCTCTTACAACGGTTTACTGTTTGTTTCACGACCCGATAGGGTCATAAATTATGATCCGGGAGATTGTCAGTTGAACATAAAAATATTATGTTCTAAGATCATTGGTGGAATCTATCTTGATAGAAAACAAAGGAATGTGTGTATCGGGGTTACGAGCTTTGTCAAGGAAGATTGGATATTATTGAATCAAGGTTTTGAAGACCTTGGTTCTCGGGAAAGATCCTCTTGATGGAATGACGCTGAAAGGCCATAAAACAGTGTGCGAAATCACATTGCCGGTATTCGATCGCCATTCGATTTCATGACTTTCTTAGAGTATACTCTTGCGTAATGGAATTCGGTCGAAAAATTCGGTTTTTAAATGTTAACAAGCCTTACACTTTTGGGTCAAACATGATGTACCTAGTGATCAAAACTTAGAAAATAATTCCGGACACCCGTTTATTTTGAAAGGAGCCACAGTCCATTTTACATAAAGATCAAGTTCACGTTTATAATTTAATAGTTACAAAGTATTATTGTGTAATATTATAAACGTTAACTCGATTTATTTGAAAAAACGGAGTTAGGCCACTTTCAAATTATAATAAATGGCTCAATTTATCTGCACTATTGTATAAATTTGAAAGTGCATACTCTGAAATTCGTTTTCTCAGTAAACGTGAACTGTACCCACAAGTGTGTTATATTACTTTGTTCGTCTTGACAAGAAGGGGGCCTTAACGTTTTTATTTATTTTTAAATAATTATTTGTAAAGGAAATCATGAAGGTTTATTTAACACATTTATCACCTGTAATTTCGCAACGTTATCTTTATAATATTTATAAAGATTCGAACGGAGCTTGTTTAAACTCAACCCAATAAAAAACCCAATATTTGAAAAACTGGCACACTCACCAAATATAGGGTTTCCTCGATGAGTAGCCAATCCACCAAGGGTCAAAACATGAGAATGATCCGCGGTAACAACTAGAAGAGTTTCACTTAGGTCGACTTCCTTCAAAACCGCTCTGACAGCTTCCTCCAGTGCCAAAGTTTCGTCCAATGCCCGATAAGCATTATTGTAGTGATGCGCATGGTCTATTCTTCCACCTGGCAAAACACATAAGATCCATTGTCAAACGTACACTTTGAACCTACATGAACTCTGATCAGGTGGACAAGGATTGTCAATTTAATGGTCATCCAGTTACCTATTAAATAACATTCTCTATACGTCGATACAACAAACGCTGTTATCGATAACACGAGTTTAAGTTGAGTATAACGAATACCCCTTTGTTAGATGGTCCAATTGCCTGTTGAATGTTTTGCGTAACCAATCGGACAATTTTACAGTACAATGGTGGAAATGTGTATGCGGATTCTATACGGTTTATATACTTTTTAGAAAATAATATTTGTGTTTTGGATTAGCCCAATCTGGAACCAGATTTAAATATTAACGAAAATGTACGGGGCTGGCTAAGTCGCAAGCTTTATGAGGCGTCATAACAATATAATAATTTTAAATAATTATAAGAGGCAATAATTGCAATTTTGAGGGAAATGAAGCGACAAGTAATACAAAATGTATATGACACCATGCCCAATAGGATATTCGGAATTATAAATATATTTTGTATGAATACATTATGTTTGTACATATTTTAATATATATAATAAATGTATGGCTGCAACGGATTTACAGGATGAGTAAGATTCTCATACTTATATAATAGAATATGAAATGTGGCATTTCACATTTCCTTCGTATTAAACATTTCATTTCCTATAAAATAGTAGGAGTTCTTTGAATAAAACTTTTCACTTTTGATAATATAATAAGAGACGTTTACATCACAGATTCTATTTTCTGTAATTAGATATAAATGGATTAGGCACGTTCATAGAAAATCGAATAAATTGCTACTCAGTTTAGATTTATTACGAATAATTACTGTTTTATGAAAGGACAGATTTAATTTGTTTCGAATGTTGAATATTAAATTTCGAGAATTGAAAGCGTGAGTGCGTGAACAGATAGAGAACCTAAAGCGGAAAGGAACGTATCGTTTGGTTCGTCGAAGGGTAGCGTGACCGTTCGAGTGATCAAAGTAATCAGGATGGTCCAGAAGCTACTGAGAAATGAGATTCGAGATCCGGGAGCTCGACTTTAGGTATCAGACTAAAAGGTCTCTCTCTCTTTCTCCGTCTGTCTATCTATCTCGGAATTCGGAATTGCGGCCACCGACCAGACGGCGCCGTACCACCTCACCATACCTCCTACCACTCCTTAACAACCCTTCGGTTTACAACCAAAAACGAATATTACTCTTTTATCCCTCCGCGAGTTACACGTCTGTCAGATTAAACAAAATATTTCTCTCTTTTTCCACGGTTCCATTGAAGTGAAACATTTTCGATAAATAGTGAAAAAGGTGGTGGTCCTTGGAAATTCGATGAAGAAGTTGAAAAGCGTTTGGGCCAATATAAGAATTTCAGGGAAGTCTGAATGGAGTCGTACGTGGCTAATGTTTTTTACGGTAAAAGCATATATGAAATGAAATCTTTGGTGGAATTTTAATAGCACACATTCATCTTTATTAATATATACTGAAAACAGAGTTAAAATCGAGGTAAAGAATATCCACTGGAATTTATTGATAAATATTGGCTCTGGTTTACCGTGGTATTAATAGCCTGTTACTTGCACAGGGATTATCATGAAGCTAGATTTGAACACACGAATTGGCGGGAAATTGGTGTCACGCGTAATTTCAGGATCGTTTAAGGCTGCTGCGGTGTATTAAGAAACTGTAAGGAGAATTTGCGGAAAAGCTCCGACAAGAAATGCTTGCTCGGACATCCTAGGCAGGATTCCTTGGCTCGAGTTTAACTGAACGGTACTTAAGAGAGAACTTCGGATTTTAATCCGAATAACGGAGACCGATCTAACGAGTTACGTTCGTCCCATTAATTCAGCCAAGTTATTTTACAACGACAATTCTCCACGCTGGTTAGTGCCCTCGTAAACTCTTTACACGTTCTGCCGTTTCACTTTAAACTTACTCGTAAATTTATTTACCTACCGACACTTTTATGATCCGTTTTCATGGCTATACTACCTTATCTACATTTCCTTTAATTGTGACAAATTTTACATGCTACAGCTACGTGCCTCGGCTATGTTGTAAACAAAAGTGGTTGTAACGTTCTGATTAAAACTTGATAGACGAATTCTATTAAAAGGGGTTTCATGTTTTTAATAATCCCAATGAATTTTTATACACTGAAAGGACGTGATTAGAATCCATTGTAAAATGAACTTATTATAACGTTGAACTTAAAATGTAACAGCTAAACTATGTTCAATCCAATTTGGTATTTCTAATAACTTTCAAGATTTTTAGTTCTATTTGAATCCGGAATATTTTTGGTAGTAAATTCCATGTATCACGTTGTTATCATTAGTTTTCTAATAATAATAGAAAGTAATTCCTTTTGATTATGAAAGTATCTAGTACTTGAAGGAGAAATATAAGATGCAGCAAAAGTAATATTGAAAAAGTTCCTTTACACAATCACCAACTAAAATTTATTTAGAGCCAGAAATTCTCAATAATTTCGATTCGCCGTTCCATCCTCTGATAAACGTAATAACTTTCCAAGAGAAATAATCCTAGAAAAGGAATGACTAAAATGAAATAATTTAGCTGGAATTCCTCTACAAATTTTAGTTTCCTGAATGGCTTTGGTATAAATGATATCATATAAAATATGATATTACCTTCACAATATAAAGGGTATTAACCTCGACGCAAATCAATGGTTATTAATACCGTCCTGCACGTATATGGAGATAGAATGATGCTGTTGTTTACCCCGGAATAATTCTCATTATTAAAAGTATTAAAATATGAAAATCATAAAGTCTATCTAGTCGGTGGATGCATTTTGTAGCAGGTGCACAGAATTATTCTTTTTAATCTGTTCCTCTCTGATCTCTTATTTTTTTATCATTCCACTCTTTCTCTTCTCGCGTTCTTGAACATGCTGCCGGAAGTGGAGTCTCGAGTTTGCGAGGACGATGATAAGACATCGCCGACACGAAACAGGAACACGAAGTATTTTCGGCCACCATTTTTTACCGTGTAGTACGTGAACTTTTAAATGCGGACCTCGTAGCAGATGTTTTCAAAGTCCTCTAATTTTGTATATTTTGTATGCACAAAAAGTAGAATTTTTTTGTCGAATGTAGTATGGGATTCTTAGCACATCAGAATTTTTATTGATACACGAATTTTTAAAATAAGTGCAACTTTACGTGATTCCAAATAATATCAATTAACTTTGCATCGATCTTCATACATTTTTTAATTGATAATAAATGAAATATGTGAAGCTTTTTAACAAATACATAACATCATTAATTTTGAGAATTAAGCACTTTTAAGTACTTTTCATTTTAGACGTGATCAAAAGTAAAATAACTACGAAAAAGCCTGAGTACTACTATTACGCATAAATCATTCTATGATTGTTGTGTGATAGTTCAATAAAGGGTATGATTACGAGAACAAACATGCAAGAAGCATGAAAAAAGGGAAATCGTAGGAAATTGAATACAAGAAGGTATGAGTGAGAGTACCGGGAAGCCAGGGGCTTACATCGTCTTCACTAGATTTTATCGCGTTTCCTTACGTGAGAAACGAGAACGTTGCTGTCTTTGATGCACTTAGACACCCCTCCCCCCCCTTCCCCTGCTCCTGAAAACGGAGTATCGTGCCAAAATCTGTCAGTAGGCGATGCACTTTACAGCTGGCAGCAACTGAAAGCAACAGTTGTCGTACGCCAAGAAACTTTGACTAGTAGATCTAGATTTCGGTGCCGATTACAAACTAGAAATGCTTCTGTATGGATAACCGAGTGCCTCTTTAGAATGTGGGACAGGATGAGCGACAAAATTTGGCGGAAGTATGGACATGGAATTTTATCGATTTCCACCATGATACATTGCGCAAAATAATGCATACAATGTCTATAAAATAATGCGGATGGTACCAAATCCTCGAACTTGTAGCTTATAACGAATCAAGAAAGTATTTCGTGTTTGTATGAATTATTCAGAATTAAGATTGAAGACTGTACATTATCATTTGTCGTTTTATCATTCGAGAGATCAGGGAGGAACAGATTAAAAAGAATAATCAAACCTGTATATACGCTTTAATTCAAAGTGCATTGAATTAAACAATGAAGTTTTCATTCTGATTTAAAATATCTATAGGTGTAGAAAATGAACAGGTTAATAAAAATAGCTCAGAAATTCTGATGAGAAAAAAAAATGTCCATGGACGATAAGGGGGACGCTTTTTCCAAGGGACTAGACGGATAAAAAGAAGTAGAAGATAGGAGTTAGCAAAGAACGGAAAAGCGATAAACTGAATAAAGTACAGAACGCTGACTCAATCTTCTCATGGAAAACTTGCTTTCCCTATTCACAAAACGAATACCCTCGAGAGTATTAGTCCAATCATATTTCTCCTAGTAGATTTGAATTTCCTCGAGTGGTAGCAACTTAATAAACCGATCACGTGGATCTATAGGGCCAAAGAATAAGCAGGGGGAGCTCACGTTTTTTCTGCACGTGATTCCCTTGTCCCATTCGCTCCCACTTCAAATTTAAATCGATGTGTCGTCTATGCAATTGAACTCTTTGATGGAAGAAATAAAATAAGCTTTTTGGAATGCAATTAATATTTGTTTGGCGTTGTAGACCCTGCTTACATATTCGTGTAAGTTTCATTGTCGAGTGTTGGATTTTTTGTCATATTTAGTAACATTTAATATTACTCTACCAATATGTTATATATTATATTAATTTCGGATGGAATAAATGTGTATTATTATTCTTATAATATTACTGTTATCAAATAATTAGTTATCTAACAATATTGTCTGAGTATTGAATGAGTTCTTTGATAAATACAATTCTTTAATTGGAAAGAAAATTGGAAACAATTAACCCGAAAAATAAACAGCTCGAAGATCTCGTTTCAGTAGATACGGATCATGCGTGGCCAGACACCGAGACTCCTGATATCTGCAACACATTTTGCACTACAGATTCAACTTTCTGCAAATGAAATTCAATGTTTTGCAAATCAAGTTTTCCTACAAAAATGGTTTCTTAAGCTTTTGTAATTACCACTTCATGTAATGAATACTTATTTAATAGTTATTCATGTGCATCTTTGTATTACGTATAAAAAAATTTTTAATTCCTTAACAATAAATTTACGTTTCATTTGATGTTCATTACAAAAGTTCAAGAGAACAATTATATAGAAAAAGTTAAAATTGGAGTGCAAAACCTGTATCACATATCAAGTTGTACACTTGCATATAGTACTTTATGAACGAATTAAAGTTGCATTATCATTACTTGACATGAAAATATATATTCATTATAATATTCACAAATCACATATTATGTTATAACGAATTAAACGAGGATGAATAGTGTACATACTAATATCGAAAACAAATCTCAGTATTCGGTTAAAAGCCTCAAGTCGAAGTTATCGAGAGTGGCCAGTCTGTGTTTAGAAACAAACAAGATATTCCGTAAACCGCAACCGCAGCTAGTGGGAAGTGGTTTACGGGTAAGTAATAAACATAAATGAAGACACGTAAAGTCCGTCAGTTTGCCAAGATAATTCCATTCTGTCGTAGTTTTCCTAGCGTGATCTACACTCGAGTTAGTAACAAATTACTTTTATGGTTCAGCGCGAGATCTTTTACATCCTGAATCTACCGGTTTTTCTTTTATTCTCGATGGTTTCGTTCCTTTCCAGAAGATATTGATTTACTGTGTCCATGTGTGTGTACGTGTAGCTTTAGTTTTTACGTTGAGAAGTAGATCGACTTGAAAATACGTCTTCTTCCTTTGTGACTCACCTTCGACGAAGAGAAAGTATCCTTCAGGATTTTTCGCCAGGATACGTAATGCCTTAATCGTCATCTCGGCCAGCGAAGGATCTCCAGTTCCATTCGTATTTCGATCAACGTCGAAGTCCATGTGAGAATAAGCAAATAATCCTGGAATCATCCAATACGATTCAGACGTGAGTTTGGTGTCTCGTTCTGATAAATGGTCTCGCAATATAGTAAAAGGATAAATCATTTTTAAAAAGTATATATAAAATTCTAAACTAAAAATTATATGAACAGTTTTATAGTACACGTGTAGTATGTGTTCAATTAACACTTTACTGTCGAGCGTCACCATGTTGATGTCATGCAAAAAATGACAGGCAAGTTTCTTCCCCAATTTTCTTGTTAGCTTACATTTATTTACATATCGCGTTAATCATGTAACACGATCAAGAGTTGTTGCGATTTTCACGTTTTACTACGATATATTGCAATTACAATGTGAACGATTCCGCGAAAGGTAAAAAGTTATTTTTTACGATTTAACTGCGTTGAAAACGGATTTCAAAAAATTGCTCGAATTACCAATATTCTGTGAATAAGGTACTTACCATAATATACGATGAGGTTTAAACTCAGTGCATATGGCTTTAATTTTCAAACGTTTAGTTTGCAGACCAAAAAAAATACGCGTCCGCATTTCATCCAACGATGTGTTAAAAACGTATTAGAAAACGTATTAATTATACGAATTAAATAAAAGTATGCAATTAATTAAAGCGTAAGATGGAGTACGGAAATGTTATAAGGGGAAGACTAACAGTAAGTGCTAATACCATCCCTTATTAATTAATCCCAAAGGGAATCGAGTAGTCCAATCAATAAGCAGTGTATAATTAGAAATTCAAACATTCCGTTGTTCATGATTAGCGCAGACTAACTACGGACTAACTGTATCCGACAATCACTGCAGTAATGCATTGTCGATAATTGTTCTACGATATGACGCACGTCATACTTTGATTAATCAAACTGAATATTTTCCCAACGAGAATATACCATTCAACCCCATCGAAATTGGACACTAAATAATCTTGTTTATTACCGTGGATTTGTTACTAGTCATTAACATATTTATTAATATATTTATTAATATAATTTATATACTTATTGATATAGTTAGTAATTAATGGATCGATCATTTGGAGTGGATTTTTCTTTTGGGAAGTTTTTCAGGAAAGCCATATTTAGACTAGATATGTATATCATGGGAAAAGACCATAGAAACGAAAGGGACGTATTTCGATTAAATGAAAATTATATTTTAAGAAATATAGCATTTTAAACTTCACCCTTAAAATGCGTCATTTAATATGAGAACCTAATATAATTCTTACCTAGGAGATGACTAACTTTTCGAGGATCAACGTTCTCGAATTCTTCCTTGTTAGAGACATATTTTGCAGCTATATTTCGAAGTCGATTATTCCTGGACCATTCCTCGATTAAATTTCGTCCATCCAATCGTCTACCTTCTTTATTAGGATCCTCGGGGTCTTCGATCACTTTTGGTACAAAATGTCTCCTTCCACCACCCAATACGACCTGCGACAATGAAATATTTCATTTCGATTATTCTCATAAAGTCTCGTGAACTCGTACCATACAATACGTAATAACTCGTTTCTGTAAATACTAGTTACTTATATTTCAATTATCATTCCAACATGCTTGGAAACATAATAAGCAAGGATTTACTTCATGTAACACAGCGCGCTCGAATTTTGCGACTAAAATAATTAGTGTCGAAAATATGGAATATTATAGCCATTAGTTCATGTGCATGGTTGAACTTACTTCCTACATAAAAGCAATTTATGAATTGCAAAGCCGCCATATGTAGGTCGATATATACATTATATACATGTATGTATGCCTGCATATTTTAATTGAGAACTGTGGAGCCAACTTTGTCCTGATTAATCAGTAGTGGAAATTGAAATTGCATTTCGTATAAAATAAATCGATTAATATGCATGTACCCCTGTTATTTATGATATATTTAATATATGTCGTAATACGTATATTACGAAAATACTGCTAAATCCAATCTAATTTAATCAGCTTCTCCATGTAACACAACAATTAGAATTTGTTTCAGAAATAATTCGTGTATGGCTTTAATACCTCTCTTAGAAATTTTCCTATCAATTTTCACTGGGTATATATTAATAATTCAAATCTCAAGGTGAACTGATAACGTGCATTTTATCTTCGTTCAGTCTCTGCAGGAATTTGGGTGAAAGATTCACCGCAACGATTATCTTAGTCGAAAGTTCGAGCTTCCGGGGGGCTCGAAGGGGGGACTGATTAAGTGCCTGATTCCTCGGTAACGAAGAAAAGTCCCGGATGTTTACTGGTCGATCAACATTTTTGAAGTTCCTACGAAGTTAAGGGAACCCCTTTCGAATAATTGGAAGTTCCATTACTCGCGGAAATAGAAATCTTATCAGTCCCGTTCTTCGTTCCTCCCTGGTTTTATCAACGAACGGATTAAAACTTTACCACGCAGAAATGGTCATCGAAAGTTCAACGAACAACTTTGATATTTAAGGAATGTCCAACTTTTCAATCTGTTGTTAATGATTCTCGGAAAGAACTTGATACAGTGTCTGACTAAATCATGTGTTCAGGATGTGCTCTGTTAATGATTAAAGTTATATCATTCTTCTATCAACATCTTTTCCTTACATTATATTCTCCAAGCAGGAACCTGCAATTCTTTTATTTATGATTTAAATCCCTATGGAATTTTTTAATTAGAAATGGATGTTACGATTACAATTTAATTAAGATAATTTTCAAGCTCTCTACATACTCTAACTTTCC
Organism: Nysson spinosus; assembly: GCA_910591585.2. NCBI lineage: Eukaryota > Metazoa > Arthropoda > Insecta > Hymenoptera > Crabronidae > Nysson > Nysson spinosus. The sequence goes on from OU342835.1 coordinate 1,834,406, forward strand.
TTCCAGACCGTCTTTTAAATAATGTCATTCATTATATTTTAAAAATGCACTCATAACAATTATCTCTTCAACACCAATCGAAAAGTTAAAATTTAAAAAATAATAATATTATATTATAATCTCGTAATAATAAAACGATATTGTAATGAATATTATCATTTTATTGTTACAATAACAATATTATATTAATGTACATTACCAAGCTGCATAATCAACCAAACCTATAAATTTATGCCATTTTAACAAAACATCTACTGCACATTACATAACAATAATTAAATATTAAGCCACAGTAACATGCCGTATAAATTAATTTTAATTAAAATAAATTCTCATGCCCGAGGCGTTACATTTAAAACTATTCATCGGAAGTGAAACCAAGACATAAACCAGGGGTGGGAAACATCCGGCCCACGTGCTTTATAAGGCCCGCGAAATCATTTGGTCTGGCCCTGCCATGGCAATTTTATTAATTATATGGAGCAATTTCACCGATCAGATTAGGGGCGTGTTAATTAACTGTCTAACCCAATATAGTAAGCCAATTTTTAAGTTAATAATTTGTATGCTCCACGAATGGTATCCAAATATAATAAATATCCAAATGGTCCTTAGCAGAAAAAAGATTCCTCATCCCTGTCATACACGAATAACAATTTTCGAAGCAGTAATAGAGGGTTGAAGCGCAGCTGCGATAAAAAGGAGGTAAAGTTTGACAAGTGAACGTACAACAAGATAGTAGTTAAACCTCCATTAGAAGCCTTACATTGATGCTGCGTCCTGGCTCGTCCTCCAGCAGCTGTCGTGCGATATCCTTGCAGGAGGTACGTACAGCAGCTGGTACCTTGGCATCATCCTCCCAGTAACGGCTGGGTGCATGTGCATAGAGGGCCGCCGGTGTCGCGTGTGTGACCCGCGTCGTTGTAACCAACCCCGTCGATTTGCCTACGAACAGTAAACCCGGATTATCATTCGACCGAACGATAAATCTTATTACAACTCCCTCACTCTTTCCTCAGCACGTTTCCGTGGCGTGCGCTTTCGTAAATCATCCCCTTTTGGAAGGTATCCGTCGACCATTTCCATCCCCATCTGACTTTATCTTAAGTCTTGGCTAAATGTATGCTGCCAGTGACGTATGTGGCTGACAAATTTCGGGGAAAGGGTGGGCTAGATTATTTGGATAAATTACTTGTCTACCAAGGTCGCCTTCGTGACGAGGAGGCCTTGGGATTCTGTGGTTTGAAGAGCTTTGGAGAAGTTTTGGGTTGCGTGGAGTTGATTACGTTTTTTTTTTAAATTACTTTCGAGGATTACTTGATATTTGGGTCAGTAAATATTATCTTTGATTCTGAATGTTGTTGACTTATATTTTGATGCTTCTTAAGTGCTGACCTTCGACATCCTAGATACGTTCTATTTTCAGTCCGAGCTTATTTATACTATTATATAAAAACCTATTTTATTTTTAAAGTTAGTTATGTATTTTTCTTACTGATTATAAACGCTTCTGAGTGTAAACTTTTTTTGGAGAGTAATACAAGCCAGCCATATATTCATTGTTCAGAAGAGACTAAAATTAAAATGGAAATTGAAACCAGCACTTTTGAAGTAATTTTCGTATCTCTCGTGCTTCCTAGTAAGTCTTATGATAAGAATGAAACATTTTCCCACGGACGCACAAAAGCCACAAGTTATCTTCTTGACAGAGTGCTTCGAATACTTGGAATATTTCGACTTAGAAAAGTAACAAAAACGAAATTCAAAAAAAGGGGAGAAGAAGACGCGAACTAAAAGAACCCTGAAGAATCTCTTTTTTCCTCTCGTGGGGATGCTGGAAAATGCGGCTGCAAATGAATTCTCTCGGAGTCGTTTAAATACACCCGAGTTAGATTCACAAGCACCACCCTTTCTGCCGCCCCGAGGAGAATTGTATTTTAATTAAACGGACGTTCAGAATATCTTCTTAACAGTGGAAATCTCCCGAGCGAAGTAACTACTCGCGGCTGCAAATGGGATAACGAATTAAGTTGGTATGCCCGATAGGAACCCATAGTTATCCCTGGATTAGTAATTACACAAAGTGTTCCGAAGGAGATGGTTAAATGCTAATCGAGCCGAGTGTGTCGATACAACGCCCTTCATCAAACCACGCTCTTGACCCTTTGATCTTGGAATTTAGATCACTAATTATTATTCCGTATAACGAACCGATTAAATGTCAATTAACAACCGTGAATTAACCCTGATTTTCTGAAAGGATTTTGATAATTATAGAGGAATATTCAATTCCCTGAAGTTAATTTTTGGAGATCGTATAAGTATCGAATAAAATTTGTTCAAACTGAACAAAATAAATTTAATTTAATTAGAATTAGATGTAAGGATAATGAACAGGACGAAAACTGTATTTTAAGCTATATGTATTGATATAATTTTCATAATGTTTGGAGGTGTCGGATGGTTGTTTTAAGTTCTCTCTAAAGTGTTATGAATTGTGGTTATGGAAGTTAAATTCAGCTTTGCAAAGTGAAATTTTAATATTTATGTGATTCATAGAGTTTGTTCGGGGAAGTTATAATAGGTTACACGTTTGAAATTCTTCTATTAAGGGTCTTTAGTACTTATATCGGGAAAGTATTGAAAAATATTCTTAATCTAAAGAGAATCCTATTATAGCAGATTTTGTAATATGATTATGGAAATTAAGAATAAACTCCAGGAATTGTAAAATAGCTATCCTACTTTGTATACCCACTGTTTCAAACATTTAAGGGTGGATATCGTTTAAAATTCTCGTATATATTGTAAGGAAAGTTATGGATTTGTGTCAGTAGGTGAAAGCAAATTATTAATAGTTGTTTTCTTTTAGGAATTTGTGAAATAATATATAAATTGATCTGTGATCGCACAGCTTTAAAATACAGGATCACAGAAGTTCTTCGCATAATAATGTCAGAAAGGAATTTACCGAGTTGAAAAATGTTTCTTCGACCCTTTCTGATCTCATTAAAATGTACGGTCGACGGGGAAAATAATTTTCGTGCAAAGAAAAGGGGCCAAGCCGACATTAGATGGATCATTTTCATCATGCTCTTCTCAAACCTGCCAACACAAAAGTCAGAAATACTTTCAACATTTTTCATCGACCCTGTATCTTCCATTATATTTTCATGACGTACGGAATAATAGTAATTTTCATCTCTCTCATAAATAAATCTCCATCAAATTCTTAAAGAACATTCCTCACAATACACGATAAAGGCATCATATATTTTTACATTATTTAGTATCAATGCTAACTAAATCCTGTAATTATTAACACTACAAGTACCGAACGTATACTCAGTTATGCATTCTCATTTATTTATATATAAATTATATCTGAAGAATTTAAGTTAATTAACGGATTTAATTATTTGCGTTGTGTATATACAATAAAAATCTATAAAATCTCAAACAGTTCGCCGTGGTATATTCATATAATTTAATTAAAAATGGCAGACAATTAAGGTTGACCCCTTTGGTAGTTCTGGTGTTAATAACATATAATTCCAATTCGACATTAGAATATCTTTTAATCGATTACATTTTGAGAATATAATATGCTTGATTTCTTTGGACTCTCTACTAACATAGCACATTCATGATAAATAAAACCAAACATTTAATAAGAATTACACAAGATTAACTTATAACCTTGACTATGATCTTAAACTAGATTCACCAACCTCGATAAAAAAATGAAGAAAGCATAAAACACAATTCCAAGCAGTTCATGTACTAAAAATTTCCTTGTCTCTTATGTGAACGCCCAAAAACATTTCTTTAAAGCTATTCCCGGTTCGTTTTTGTCTTTCCGGAAACCCCTTTTGTACAAAACACAAAAGCTCGACTCTCCATGTGATAAGTGGAAGTAAGTAAGGTTTCGCAGAAGGTGGTTGCCTCGAGATCCCGCATAATATTTCAAAGGTGAATCTACAAGGCATAAAGAAGAAAAGAGAAGCACGAAGAAATGAGTGAGGGGTAGACACCAAACCCGAAATGGACTATAAGCAAAAGACGTTTCACATAAGTTTGCATCTCCGTGATGGAACCCCCGCCGAGGAAGTCACTTTAATGCAGAAACTCGTTCGCGAGATCCCCATCTAAAGAATTCCACCGAATTCAAATTTCTTCGACGTTTCGAAGCTACGGGGATTTGTGATTACAATCAGGAGATTTTATTCCTCCAGTTGAAATGAATTATTGATCTCAAAAAATGAGTTAATACCCTTTGGATAAAATTGTGATTTAGGGGTTTAAAGACCGCTTTGATGAGGTATGGCGATAGAGCACATGAATATATGATATTCAAGGAAATACTCAAAGATATATATTTTTTTTATATGATAACTTGTTAGCATTGTATATCCTCGTAATACACGTGTAACCAAATATCTCTTAATTCTCATTTATGCATAATCACTGTAAAATAAATGAACTTCTGTTTATAGTTACTAGACCATTATTATTATTGCAAAATATTTAAGGAAATGCGAAAGATTTCGAAAATGAAACGTAGCTGAACTCGGTTCGCAAGACTCCAATCCAGCTGTACTGTTAATTTCGAATCCAAAGACAAAGCGAACTTTGTTTACACGTCGATTACTCGCACCGTAGCTTTCGCTCGTTTCCCGTGAAAATTTCTTTCCATAGAAAATCTGTTCACCTCAATATCTGAAATTAATGTTAAATAATTCATTTCGAAGATGAAAGCTTTAATTACATTCCTACAAAGTATCTGAAGTGCGAGTATGCTTCGTGAAGCATTACTTCGAGGGAGTTCCAGAAGAGATGACGTTTCTACATTCTATTCGAGGTTTGCGTGTCAACATTCTATTCGTAAGTTCTTATTCATAAAGGATCTTTCCTAAATCCAGTTACGCATAGTCGCTCGTTCGTCTCGAAATACGACGGGTTAGTAGAGAAGGTAGACAATAATAGTAAATTGACAAATTACTGGGACAAAGGGAGTAGAAAGCGATATCGTGTTAACGTCGCAAAGCTGAGTGCGTCAGCAGGAAACGGCGTGTGATTAATCAAGCAGGCAATTCATCTTAATGATCGGCCTAAGGCAGCTCTACTCTTGTGCTTGTAATGCACCCATAGTTAGGTCTACTCTAATAAGTACAAGTTGTACATACACACATACACCTGCGCCTAATAGCTTCATCATGAATCTTGTTAAAATACATGTTAAAAACTTGCTGATCGTACAATATTCAACAATTCACGAGGAATAGATAAGTTCTTTTAAATACCACTTACACCTCCTCATTTCTTTATTTTTCTATCGTATCAATTTTAGCCGAGTAATTTGTATTTTTTAATTTTATAATAGAAAGTGATTTACTTTGAAAAGATGGAATGATAGAAATCTCCTTATTTATGCGGTAATTTTCGAGAATTTTCGAGAAAATCAAAGTAGAGGTATAAAATTTCATATAAAATCTGTAATAAACTTTCTTAATTCGAGTAATGTTTTAGAGATTTAAGTCTTTAAACAAAATTCTGGGAAAACTTAAATACTCGAAATCTGATGAATAATGAATATAAGAAAATAATTATTAATAATTAAGAATTGTGTGCAACGTGTAATCAACCTTCAATTATCCGGCTGATTGCTTTTGGCCAGTATTTGTTGTATTGCTTTGCCGATTTATTGGAAGACTGATGTACTCAAAAATCAAACTTAAACCAGTTAACTAAGCGCCAAACTGGTTGAATTGAAATCAGCATTCCTATTTGTACGTAATTCTCATCTCGGACATATGTAATGTATGGGTGAAATTTAATAGGAGTCTATTTATACATAAATGCAGGTGCATTACAGTGGGAAAATGGAAAATCCGCGGATGAGATAAAAATGCTATTACCGCTCAGCGGTACGGAGAGTATTGCAATTCCGTATTGCAGCCAATATGGCGCTCTGAGCTAGTATACTCATTCTCCTAATACCGTGCATGTGTGCCAGAGAAATTCCGTTAATTGTTCAGTGCCGTTCTAATGAGATTCGGTTATACCTAAACCCACCGGTGGGACTCATAGATTACGCAGTATTTCTGCCTCGAAGAGATACCCAAATGCCAAAATAGGCCTTCCACTGTTCTCCATTTGTCCGAGAATTCCTCGTATAAACTCAATAAAGTTCTCATTATATCCCCCTCGAACGTATTTCATTTTCGAACCATTTAATACCCAATTTTCATGCCGCGTTCCTTATACGCGAAATTGGGTAATTCATGACACGAGGATATTAAATTTTATATATTTCTTTAATGTACTTGGTCATCGTAGAAAATGAAGAGATTTCAAGATTTATTCCGTCAGAATCATATTATAATTTATATGAACCCCCGAATCTTCATGGGTACGACAATTTTATTTTATTTAACATCTAGTATAGATTAATTAACAATATCCTTGCAGACTTTTAATTCCCTAATGCTAATAAATTTAATTTATTTCATTAATTTAAACATTACTTACGGGTAACTCCTAATAGATATAGTTAATAAAAAATGTTTCGATATACTTCATATAAGCAGCTATACTACAATTTTCTAAGAATATGTACGGAAGGCATGGTATAATGAGAAATGTAACAGTGAAAGAACTCGCCTATCCTATTCGTTCCTAGGAGGAAATTCTTATTGCATCATGGGGTATAAATTGTGTAACGGGTGAACAGGGGTTGGGGCTTGTAGATATTCCAAAGTAATTGGAGCAAGTAGAAAACGTCATTACGAAAAGAAAACGAAAGGCTAGGCTGAGGCTAGCTACAGCGCGTCATCAAAGCTGTGCAACCAAACAGCGGTATCCGTGCTACGTAATGCGATTAAATTACGGGAATGCGCGGTAATAGTGTTTCATTACGTCGTCAATGAAAACAGCGTCATAAAGTTAAATCAGCACTGTCCACCTACCAATGTTAATGCTGTGTACCACATGTCTGGAGATCGATTTATCAATAACGATGGAATAGATATCCTATCACGCTAGTACTACTATTCAATAGAACCCTATAACCATTAATAGTCGGGTTCCGAAATTATAAGCTATTTTATTACGAATGTTGCAATTGCTCCTACTTTATTGATATATCCCGAATATAAATATTGATTTCTATTTGGCACCCATAGAGTCCAAGTAAATATTTCTAAATGAGAATCCACATCTTTTATTACAAATCCAGATATAATCTACTACGTTTTTAGACTGAAGCCCACTTTTTTCAAACATCCTGTATAAGTTCAAATATATCTTGTCAGTTCTTATTACATGAAATATATCTGATAAAGTGAACATGTTTTGGGTGCCAATGATAGTAGAACGCGCTCTTCAATAAAGTGGCATAGTCATTTGATGATTTATGAACACGTTTTAACTACTAGATTGTGGATAAAATGAGGTTTCCTTACCTTGGCCTTGGGCCCAATTGATCAGGGATGGTACACGAGCGTTGAAGCTCGAACGACAGTTCTCGAAACGTGCGGAGGAATCGAGTCCAACGGTCTCGTAATTCGCTTTAACTCCACAGAGTAAGGCCGTAGCACATGCCGAAGACTCTCCAACTTGCGCATCCATGTTGTAAGTCTGAAAACGAACAGAAACAGAAAGGGAACTTTAATTAGTTCATTCTCTACCTATACTTTAATTCTGTTCCTGAGACATTTGTGAATCCGAAAGAATAGTTGCATTCTTTCTAATAGAGAAACTTTTTACTTTTTTAAGGATTACTTTAAATCCGACAGTTTTATTCGTACTCTAAGAAAACAATATGCTATATAATTACTGACTATTTCTTTATCATATTTGCACATTCTGCTTTGAAAATAATTCAAGGTCCAGATATATTTGTAGAAGGGGAGTGTGTAAATGAAAGAGGTAATCTCTTTTTAACAAATTAATTTTAAGTATTAAATTGCAAATTAATTAATGTCTTATCGAAATCCTCAATTACACGAGACTGGTCGATTTATGAAACTAATTCAGAATAATGTACATCATACATTAATTTCGTAGCATGCAGTTCATTAGTTTTTAATGATATTTCAAATTTGGACTAAGTTTGATCTATGATCGTAACTCAAAACTAGAATCATTTAAAGTCAAAGTTCCAATCCTTAGAAAACTGTAGGTTGAAGAAAGTCGAATGTAAGCAACTCGGAAGCAAGATAAATGGTTAAAGAGACATTAAGTATCCGGGATAGTGGAAAGAAAAGTTGGTCTTATCAGCATCATGAAAATGTTTCTCCGTGGCCATTTATTTCAACATCACTAATCATTAATTATTAGTGGTTTAATTATCACGGTAGATCGCGTGTTATGATAATTGAAGTTTCTTCCTCACTGGTGTGGGACGTGGTAGATCCGGAAGTGGAATACGCATAAATCTTGGTGATATTATTCGCGGGTAGTCTTACTAGATAAAATACTGCTGACTTTCGGTGGTTTTCTTATTATTCAAAAACCGTACTGGTTTCCCAGCAGCCGACTGCTTCGAATAATAACGCGGCATCCTTTCGATCCAGCTGTTCGAAAAGGCGTGCAAGCTCGAAAATATCACAAAAACTCCCATAAACTGCACGCCGGATTATCATACGATATACCACGAATTATCAGAGTGTGTATGCTTATCGATTTCTATAAAACAAATATTTATTTCATACAGATCAAAACTCGATTTACTTGCATTTAAATAATAAAATACTATAATCCAGGTTTGATAAAAAAAATAACTGCACAAGATAACAGTAAAGCTTTAACCATAAACTGTTGAAAATAGCAATTCATATTTAATGCAGTTGAAACTCCCGCCGTTCATTTCAATGACATTTTGTTATCAGAAGATATAACTTAGGATGACGACAGTAAATTAGCTTTGAAAACGATATCCAAAGATAGATGCAACCACATTGCAGATTAAAACGTATCATCGGCTTGGCCTCTTATCAGACACTATCGACAGGGAAGTCGATAAGATAAACTCTGATGGACAAAGCATACTTTTTGCCTTCCTGTCCGGCCGAAAAGTTCGTTTGTTAAAGACCGGACAAGGGACGGTTGGCTGAGTTTTCACCGGGCTGATTTTCGGCTGACAACGAAAACGACATATCGCGAGGGAGACATGCAGGCGAACAAAAAGGAGGAGTATTCCGGCGAGCAAAGTGTTTCCTCGTTGGATATTGCGAAGCCGAGTCTGGTAGATGGATGGCCATTCAAAAGAACAAAGTGAGTGCCACTTTATCATTTCGTTCTTCGATCTACGGAAAAACTAACGTCCATGTAAATGTTTCCATCCCGATACGATAATATTTGAGTCAGCTTCGGCTGGACCAGAAAATCACTCTGCGCGTGAACTTTTCAGTTCGAACCCCAGTGAAACAACGTTTTTATAGTACGAAGACGAATTTCACCGATCGTGTTTAAAGTGGTATTGAAAGTGTCTCTGTGCAGTGACGTATGGCTCTTGAGCACACTCTCGTGTAATATATATTTATATTGTAAATTCGGTAAAGGGTGATATATCTATTGAAATAGACTTCGGCGGTACACATAACTTCACTGCAGCAGACAATGGATGGGTAGTAAAGAGGAGAATATAAAATTCTGGTTGACGCATTGCCTGGTTGTTTTATTGCAAATAACACTGTGCCAGCTACGGTGTTACGATGGTATAATAGAGTCAGAGCTTATGAAGTATTACTTTTCTAAATTTCACAATTGAAATGTTCATTTTCTTGCAACTGTTACGGTAGGAGTTATAACCTATAAATATGGAGCTTTAGTCAGTAACTTATAGTAATATTTCCCCTTTAAACGCAGTAAGTACATCAAGTATATCATTTAAAAAGAAATGTTCAGTAGCTTTTATTCTTCCCAGTAAAAATTGAAATATTTATATAAGATATGTGATAATTATACTACATCAATGAGTCTTCAAATATCATAAAGATATAATGTTCGCGCTTAAACAATTATTTAACTTCCAGTGGCAAGTTTTAAAGCATAAAGACAAATTATAATAATTGCAACATTTTAGTAATTCTTTGAGAACTAAATGAGTATCATTACTAAATATTATTCCACAAGTATATATTCCCGTACTATATTATCGTAAAAAGATCATGCAATGTACGCTTAGCTATCCGAAAATCATATCATAATCTCGAACGAAAGTAGAAGTATCCTTTTCGAAAATACTTTCTATACCCACTGCGAAGAATCCCCATGGCAATCTATCTTAGAAATTTGCACTTTTAAATCTCGGTAATAGCTACTACATTTTTCCCCCATCAAATATATTACACCTCGGGCCGTATGTAAAGCACGGAGGATATAATCGTCGCGAAGGGAGGAATAAGCCAGGAGGTTAGATTTACATTGAGAATAGCCGAGTTGGAAGTCGTAAGGCGTAAAATGTTTTTTTCGCCCCCGCCGCTTCAAAGAAAGTACGGTAAGTCCAGCGTGTAATACCGACAGCACACTTCTCCCCGGACGGACATTTATCTCGTAATGCGAACCGCCGCTTCCATATTACTAGTTTCTTCTTTGTATGACCAGTTTGTATGCGCTTCGTGGTACTCCCTTTGTCAAAGGAACTCTTTTGCCTCCCTTTCTATCGGCATCTATATTCGAGGGGAAGCTCTTTCATAACTAGGGGACTACAGTTTTATACCGAACGAAACGACGATTCGTTGCTTCAGCGTTTTAACAACTTCCTCCTTTGCCTTTCCTTCGAATACTTCGTCGCTACTTATTGCGAGAAAATGAAATAAAAGATGAAACCACGAACGGGGAAATTCCTGTCGAGGTTGGTATCCCTTGTATTTATCCAGTTGAGTTATTTGGAACTTTTCAGATGTGCACTGTGAATAGAATTTGTTGGGTGTTGATCAATTTGTATAATTCAGAATGGAATACATTTAATTCGATGGATATTAAGTATCGTATTACTATGACGTTTAATTGCATATGGTTAAGTATATATAGTACTATAAATTGAAATTAATTGTTGATTATAAATTGAAGATCGTTTATTTTAATGAGCCATTAGACATAGGAATATTAAATGCGTAGTGAAATACAATTGTCTCTCGTCGTGCGAGTTTATTTTTACTCGGTAAATAATCCCTCCAATTACGCGGAGTTTTTATACGCGGACTCATTCTACACGGTCATCCAAAAACAAAGAGAAATAATAAAACTGAAGTAGAATTTCCAAATATTTTAAGCGATGAAGATAATGATTTTGTGCCGATTAAAAAGAAGAGGTCGAATGTGTTGGATTACTGAACCGACACCGATAACGAATAAAATTTATTTTGGTCTTTCTGAATTTTCATTATTATTTTTTCGTTAAAGTATGTGAAGTAAATATTTTTATCGCTTACGTTGACTTTGGTCTTTAGTATTTCTTTCGTACTGACGGCTGCTATTTACACGGTTTTCGTCCGCGTAAAAACACCTCATGAAACGAGAAATCCGCGTAAATCGAGGGACGAGTGTATATTCTACTTAATGAAGGCCTGATGAATTTTCAAGTTAATTGAACAATTGTTTCGCACAATAAAGCACATGTCGGTGATTGTCCGCAATAATAATAGCCGTAAACGCAAAATATAACTGAGGACACAGACAACAATGATAATTAACAATTAATGCAGTATTATCATATTTGACGCGTAATAGAAAATCTAAATTAGATGGTAGGCTAATATATGATGAATATAATTGCGGAATTATAAATCAGGCTGCATCGTTTAATTTATATTAATTAGTAATTAGTTCATTAAATTTTGTGAAGTGAAAATTGATTCACTGTATTCAATAATTTGTTCATTTTAAGATAATAGTGGATGTCAGAATTATTGGATTGTAAACGTGATAAATATTTCTATAAGCTATCAACGATGTTTCTTAACAGAAGCTTAGGAATAATAGATAATAAAAAATACATGAAGCCTTCTGTGAGACATAATGATTGCTAAATATAAAGCCCTCCATTCTCGCCTATAAATATTTCTCTCTAAAACGAGACATATGAGAATAATGTTCAAACGCAACGTGTAGAGAATAATTTAAATATTGATCGTACCTTAGCGTACTTTTCGGTATATAAAACTTCCTTACTTCTGTACATTCTTTTCGGACATTCGTATTTTATGCAGTTTAATCCCAGTTTAGAACCAAGGGGCAGAAATAGATATTTAGTATTACACTTTATATGAATGAAATTGTCAACATAAAATATAACAAATAAAATTATGGCAACAATTGTTTACAAACTATGAAACTAATTCGGTACATTTTGATTCAATTATCTTAAAGATACATTAAGAATTAAATTGTTAAACAGAATTATAATATAATATTAGTGAATCTGACTCAAATATTCTGCCCTGTTTTCTACCGCTTTTCAATGTTCTCATTTCCTGAAATTTCAAAAACTTTCCAGTTTATTATTTTGACCGGTTCCTTTTTAAAACAATTTCCTGTGACAGCATTTATTAAATTTGCTCATTGTGCCTTTACACAAGCTGAATAATACATTATTTTTTGTCAATTCATGTGAGAAATTCGTCGACATAATTGAAGCATACAAATATTTTCTGCGAGGGAGAATATTTAAATCAATTCCTCTGTTTTATGTTGGAAAACAAGAGCACATAAATGTCGATTAATTGTGATCGCTTGGTTAATGCAAGGAAATGATGAAAAGTTTTATTCGAGATGTTATTCAAAACTATATTTGTTTCATACTTTTCAGATCAGAATAGATTATTTAAGCCTGTATCAGAATCGTTCCTCATATTTTTCTAATTTATTTCCTTCGTACTATGAGAGACCTTAAATACTTAACTGGGGTGACGAGTTAACTTGCCATTCGAACCTACTCTTCCCTCGATGATTACAAATTAAGTTACAATATAATCAATAATTCACTATTAATCTCAAATATGTATTGTATTTATGAATGCACGAGGTATGCCGTACGAAACAAGCCACCCAATTATTTCCTTTATTTGTGATAATGCAGAAAATATTTCATGCATTATACGAATGACTTCAAACAACCAATATCTTAAAAGGGAATTTTCTCCCTTGCCATTATCGTACAGCATTTTCCAGGTTACTCACATTTTTTACACAGAGACAAATATTGTTGTATAATTACGTCTCTCCGTATCTTTCATTTCATTTGATTTTTTTCGTTGTGATGATAATTATAAAAGTACGCGCAACGATTGTCACCTTTGGACTATAAAGGGTTAAGAACTAATAAGTACCCGCGTAACGTCGGATTTTGGAACAATTACCCGGTAACAGGTTGATGAAGTCAACTAAAAGTAGCCCTTTGTAGTGTTTCAATGTTGTTTTGTACTTCCAACTCTTGTTCATTTCGCGGATAGAAATCTCGCTTATAGTAGAAACTGTGGTTTATACTCAGACTGGACGTGAGTACCACGATACTCGGAATCATCCAGCGGTCAATTTAATTTTAAGTTAGATCGCAATCCAAAGGGGAGGGGGGGGGGTGGGATGTGCAAAAGAACTTCCGTAACATTTCTCGTTTCATCCACGAACCACGATTTCAGTCTCGATTCTTGGAAATCACGTACGAGGTACAATAGAACTTTACAAGGAATTCGAAAGATAGTGCGATTACTACTACTAGCTCGTCTGCTGGTTCCTATCTTGGCAAAATAAACTTCCGTGACATCCTCCTAAGACGTGACTTAGGATTTGGAGATTAACCCTTAAAAGTACATTAACCCTTTCGCTGTTGATTAAAACGATAATATTCTGCAATAAAATGCGTGAATACATGGCATACATATAATATTTCGTATGTTCCCATTTTAAGATAATAGTAGAGTATAAACTGTTAAAATAAATATTTACAAATAATACTCGATGAACATTGATTAAAATGGTAGCATTATTAAATTGAAAATGTTAAGGATTTTTCTTGCGAGGCATTACACTGAGTAATAAATTATTTATTGCAATAAGTTGTCTCTAACATATAGATTCTACCTAGATACTTCTTGACATATAAAAAGCAACAATTTTCAAGCGCTCTAAAACAAACAAATCTTGGATATTACGACCCGTAATATGACGTAGACGGCAAAGGTTGACAAAGGAAATGAATGAACAAGAAAAGGGGAAGCGGCAAAATGTTTTTAAGTGGAGATATTCCGAGGTAGATTAGGCCGTTTTATTCCATGGTGGTATCCTCCTCCTTGGGATTCCTCTGGTAGTTGGCGCCTAATTAGACAAGCGTGCCGAGTCGTTGAATTAAACGATACGAAGGTTTAGTCCAACCACAATGTTTTCAGTTTATTTTTGAGGCGTGAGACTCTGCTCGGTGGTTTCACTCGTTACCCTCGGTGTTTTCAATAGATTGTCATCGTTGTCTCGTTCGAGTACTTGCAAACGGAGACACGCCCTTGATTCAGCAATTAAACTTTCCCCGTCTACGTCTTCTCAGTGTAATTGTCTCCTAGTTAATTACTTTAATGTTATCGGGAGTAATGGCGTATTACTGTAATAACAGAATCGGCGTCAGTTTAATTATCGAGTTAATTATTTCAAGGTTATTAAGTGTACTACTGAAATGAACGAGAGCGTTTCATACCTCGCTCGATGGAACTCCATAATACCTCTTCTCAGAATTGGTTAATTTAGTTCTTAGAAGGCCGTAATGATATTTCTTGAAATTATAATGAAATACTTTGAATTTAATTAATCTACTCTTATATAAGTATTCTGTCAGATTTATTAGCGACTTTATTCCTTCTTTGAATACAATTTTCAAGCTTTACCTTCATTAGTATACTAATTTATTTTATCATTTCATTACGATAGAATGAATATTGAATAATGAAATGTTCTTTGTATTCCACCTACTCAAAATGAATTCAGGATTGATACGAAAATTTCACGACATATTAAATTCCATTCCCAACCAATAAATATGCGTGGAAAATTTCATTTGTAATTATCCATCGAGGTAAACAAAATCGTCTGTATTTGGTAAATATTCATTGTTTCATGGCTACGTGTCCTTGGTTTTTATTGGCCGCATTGTTTCTTCCACACTCGGGAATGGAGAAACATTTCAACCACATACTGTGCGCGGAAAGCTCATAACTTTATGTGCCACGTAAAAAGTAGGTGCATATGCCGCGGATATTAACGTAACAGGTGTATATATGTGCTTTTATTTTCCTGATATTTCTCTTCTCCCTCCGCACCCCAGTTTCCCTAATCGATAAAAGGGAAAATATAGCCGATAACTAATTACATGGTGACAACAACTCTCCCCGTGTCAGAACTTTTCTTTCACTATTCATAAGGGAAATTAAAAACAAATTTACCGTGCGAAAATCATTTCTGTAATTTTCGTTTATGACATGTCCAGAATTAAAAAAGTAACGCTTGCATATTACAGTTTTACGAAAAAAGAGAAACATTACGACGAAACTACCAAAAAATGTAATTCTTGCGACTTTTTCGAATTGTGTGTCGCAAATGGAAAAATAAGCAGAATTTGTTCGGCGATCAAAGTGTTAGCATAGAAAAGGAGATTTGTATACATTCCGTTTAAATTTCTCTAATTCTTTATTTATAAAGATATCATTTTTAAAGGGGCTTTAAACGATCTATATCTGCTTCTTCTTATGCAGTGATTTGTAACGGTAAAATATGTAGTAGTATAGTTGAATTGTTTAATTTATCGTAATTTATCATAATAAGTTATTCAATATTGAACAAACGAACCGTTAAGGGGACGTAAACATTACCTTGAGCCGCGCTTATTGAATAAATAATTACACAGCCACTGTAGGAGCTGTTAACGATAATACATAATTAAATAATTGAAACAACAAACGTTTCGTTTTGTGGCTGGCTCGCGTGATTCTGTTACTGAAATGGAAAAAAGTGGATTACATTATTGCATAATATATATATTAATATTAATATTAATTAATTAATATTAGAATAATACATATTATTACAATTCAAATAAATGATGCGAAATTTAATTCACAAAGGAGGTGAATCACAGATGAAAATTCAGTTGAAACGACTACTCATTTGTTTCAGTCCCGGATGATCGAAACTTTCTCCGTTTGCAGATTTAACTAACCACCGAGGACACATTCTGTTTCAGAGATACTTACGATTCGGTGAAACCAGTGGTTTCAATTCAGGTTTCGACTCCTGGCCGATCTCGTATAGAACCGGATGCCGAATTATATGACATGAATCATAAGAGAAGGGGTGTAGCTTTAATATTCAACCATGTAAACTTTAAGAATATGTCTATGAGGAAGGGCACGGTAAAGGATTGCATGGATCTCAAAGGAAGTCTCAGTAAGCTCGGCTTCGACGTTCGTGTCTATGTTGATCCGAACGTTCAGACGATTTCGAGCACTTTGCGGTTGAGTAAGTAAATCTCAGTGAAATACTATGTTAGCGGCATATTTTTACCGATTCACTAAAAATTACTCAAGTATCGTATATCCATTTTTCATTACCCTTTGTTCTTAAATTTTTGGAATTGTGTAAAGCGGAGCAGTCGAAAAAATTCCAATGAATAAGTACATTGTTTGGGCTCGTTGAAACGAAATCCGTTTTCAATCTTTCTGGAAAATGTGGAATGTAAATTTTATTCTTTTATTAATTTCAATTCGACTGCAGTGATATGTAACGAAATATGTGGTAGTGAAGTTGAATTGTTTAAACTAATACGCAGGGTAACGCGGACGTGAAAATCTCGTAAATCCCACTTTGAGATAAGCAAAACAGGCGAAAGCGGAGTTGTTTTATATGACAAATTGTTGGCGAACGAGAAAGGCAAGCGACAAACAGTTTGTTTGAAAATTTTCTTTTACTCTTCGTCCATACAAATATTGACACAATAGAGGAAGCAGTTACGACGGTATAACTGGTAGATATTTATCAAATAGCTTTGAAACAACCGGACAAAGCTCTTCTTACGTCCTTGTGGATGCGCGAAAAATTTCCTAAAATTTACCATTCCATCCTATTGAACGTAAACAAGTCGGTTTTGAATATTTATCTTTAAATCGCAAAGAAGAACACACGAAGTAAGTCACATCCTTGTGATCCTAATTACAGCAATATGTATGAATTTGTTTTAATATTCATATATTTATCATTTCAATATATTTGTAAAAAAAATATATTAATATTTTATATTCCGCGTACATAGTATATGTTATTGAATAACAATATTTCCAAGCTCCTTAACTTCCGTACTATTAAAATTCCAATATAACGAATGAGTTTTATTATTATCACAAATAATAAGTCATATCTGCCGAGTTTTCAATATACATTTAACGGGTTCCAGTTTTCATCATAATACAATATTGAATATCGATGAGAGAGACTGATAAAAGGATATAAACATTATCATTAGACGTATTTATCGAATAAATAACTGCAAAGCCGTTAGAGGAGCCTGGTAACAATAATACATAATGAAATAATTTAAACAACCAACATTTCGTTTTGTGGCTGGCTCGCGTGATTCTCTTTCTGAAATGGAAAAAGGAGTTCATACGATTTATTTAATCGCACGCAAAATAGCCACGGTTGTTAATAACGCAAGCCATGAATATTCTGAAACCCTAAGTGGAATGCACATTACAACGGTTTCACTATTAATAATTGCGAGAATCCAGAGTAGAAGGGAGGAGGGGCTTAGAAGGATATGCCGCATACCGTTTAACCCATTTTCTCGTTACATCTCGAATTCGCCGGTGGATATTAACCGAAATTTACATTTCACGTTAGAAACACGAGAACTGACAAGCCGGGAATTAAGATACCATTTCTTTGCGAATGGTTTAATTACGTGCATTTACTTGGGATTCATCGTCCGCCAACCAAGCACACATTTCAAACACTGTATTAATTTATTCGAATGAACTGAACGCGTTTTCAGCCGGTGGGTATCCTACTTCCAGAAGACTGATTATTATTTTCATGAATTCCTGCGCGTCTTAGTTTTCGTAACTTTTGCCAACTCGCAACGTTTGAAGTCGACTCTTCCTTCCTACGAACCAACCCCCTCCGTTGAAACTACTGAATTATTTAACATGGAAAGTGAAGCGAAACCTACCAGAAGGAACGATCACTCTGTCAGCAGGAATTTGAGACAAACTGTTGGGAATATTTTCTTTTGGGAATTCTTTATAAATGTATATGTTGTCGTTGCAATATATACACTGATTTTGCGAGTACGATAAAAAAAGCTCCCTACTTTTAATGAGATAATACTTTAATAGGCGCCTTGAATTTTGAAATTCAATCTTAGGAATTTATTACGGTGTCAGAAGTGTCAGAAGAATATCAAAAGTAGTTTGTATTATAATATAATGTTATAAGACTTTTCGGCGTGTAATATTATATTTTGGAATTTTGGAAATCACATGGAACTAATTAAATAATGAATCTGCTATATTATAGTTGTAAACTAAATACATGTAGCTTGATCTTGTAGATTACCTTTGCGACTTTGATACGTTTAAACTGAAATCTATAAAAATATTACACGTTTTAATTGCGTTAAAAATGGGTTAATAAAGTCGATTAATATTTATTACATCGTTCCGCAAATTCTTGTTAGAGAAAGGCGTTAGAAATATTTTTAAATGTAATATTTCTAATGACAAAGGATTACAGACTCACGTGAAATTTGCCGAGTCGATTGTTTGGAAAGGCTTACATTTTGATACAAAGTAAATCCAGGATATAGTCAGTGCATCGAAAAGATTTCGTGAATCGTACAGTTTATTTGACGGGGCGCGTGTTTGACGCAGTTTTCGTATTGACGTCCCCTAGATTCGACCCACCCCCTTCGAGAAGCAATTTCGAAACTCTTCAAACAATTTTCCACAAATTCAGTTGTCGAAACTGAAAATATCGAATGTTTCCCTCTACATAAATTAAACGCGAT
The DNA here is from genome assembly GCA_910591585.2 of Nysson spinosus. Lineage (NCBI taxonomy): Eukaryota > Metazoa > Arthropoda > Insecta > Hymenoptera > Crabronidae > Nysson > Nysson spinosus. The sequence goes on from OU342835.1 coordinate 1,853,451, forward strand.
AAACCGTTTAAATCAACTGTCAAAAAGCTTACAATGAAAATGAAACAATACTAAATACAATACATCGGCTAATCGAATAATCTCAATTAATAACTTATTGCAACTGTTTTATAATACATGCATTTAATTTGCATCACGAATCCAAAGTTTTTAATTTTTACAATTTGGTATACCACTATGGAATTATTTTGTAAGAGTATGAAATTATTGATCAGAAAAGAAGCGTCCTAAAACCCATTGTAATTTATATAACAAATATACTCGAGTGGGTTTTTGTTAAACGGATTGTGGTGGGAATAAAAACGGTGTATTCGCGGGAAACAGTTAAATATTCCCAGTGGAGGTTGATGCAATTTGCTTGAACGTGTTTTTCATTGGCAGGATGCGTAGATACGTATAAACGAAGCTGATTAACATTGATATTGAATCGACAATTGCCCATTGACAATTCGATGATCCGCCAGTAACAGGGAACAGGATCGGCGATAAACACTTTTCAGCTCGCGAATATCACGAAAACGTTAAAACCAATTAACCTATACGCGTATTACGATATGTGTCAAGATTTAATAACTCACTATTCGCGAGGATAGTTATCCCCGGCTTTTATCGCGAGCAACTCGGATTACTAACACTCGAATTTCACTAAAATTACACGCTCGGATTAAAAGTAATAAACGTATAAATAGATAATCAACATGACAATTTTTTCGCTGCAATTCGCCTACAATCAAATGACCTCAAATTTTCAATTTTCTATAATGATTTTAGTTAACGTTGTAAATATAATAACCTCACAAAAAAAAATTAATTCATAGAAACGAGAAAGGATGAACCATAAGTGCTACTTATCGTTAGTTTACAAAATATTAATCGGATTTTTATTAATGAGGAAAAGTCATTATAGTAATAATATTAATAGTACGACAGAAAAAGGAACCAATTTTATTTTCCACGAAATTAGCTTTTGACAGCAATCGAAATTGAAACACATTTCATACGCGCAAATAGTTTCACCCTTAGCTTCCTTTTTCTTTGCAACGTTTCCTTTTCCGATTTGCGGTACCCGTCGTGTCAGTGAATCGCGACACGACGTGGTTTATTTACTGCATTGAATGCGAGAAGCCATGCGAGCACCTTTGGCATGACGCATATATTCGTCGTACTTCATCGCGATACCGAGATTTACATTCCACAAGAAACCATTAGTCGAGGAGGGTAATAAAGCTTTGAATTTATAGTTGCACCGATTGTATCGATTGGTTCGAGTGCACGCGGTGCACGGTTCGCCTCTTTCCTAATGCGGAAGGAAACCTTCCAACCGGATATTGTTAGTTCGAGAACGTGATATTGGATTATCCCGGGGTGGATGTTCCTGTTGGAACATACAGTGCACTTTTAGAAAGCTAATTATCGCGACGTAATACTACGCGTTGATTTTCTTCCGTCATCTTAAACTCTTCCTTAATAAAGTGCTTAGATCTACTACATACACATACTGTATATACCTTCAATGTTAGCTTACTTTAAAGAACTCGTAATTTTGTTAAGTCTCCAATATGTTCTTAAATGAGTAAACTCACCCGTTAAATGCTAAATTCTGATGTTATAACATTCTGGGCTTTTTAACATATTTAAAAGCAGACTTTCTTGAAGAAAACTAGGAATATAAGAATGATACGCGGGTCTCAGTCGTGAGCCGGAAATTTAGAAAAAAGTACATTCCTTGATATTTGTATTAAAAATGGATTAACAGGAGATAAATTGAAGGCTTAATATGATACAGTTTACGAACCTCCCGTACACCACAGTGTCTAATCAATATTTCTATAACAATAATTAATAGTTCATTAAAGTTCGATACGTTAGGTATCGTTTACCATAATAATAATTGCCGAGTAAATAGAAATTTATAATTGCTTGATTCAGTAAATATGTTGCCTACTCTGTTGTTTTCTTTGTTGTATAAAGCACAGAAGATAAATAATATTGAATGAATAGCGGTCGGTCGGAAAGTGTTTATTCTTGTTGTTTAACATTTTTGGCGCATTTATAAAATGTCGTTGGAAGTCAGTCGCACGGTATAAGGAGTTGGAAGAAATTGCATTCAGGAAGTAAGTACAGCACGTATTTACGCAGGACATGTTTATCTCCACTTCCCAGTGCTATTCCACGAAGAATCCTTTCCCGCTAGTCGCAATCCCAACAATCTTTCTGCGGAAAGAAGACGGCATGGTACGAAAGAACGTTGTCACTTTCCCGACTCCAGAAACTTTTCTCACTTCCTATGCGACTTGATGGACAGCGCAAGAACAAGTGTCAACTACATTCCACCTTATTCACGCAAAAACAAATTAAACAATGTCACACAAATTTGTGATAAAACTCTTACACCTTTTATTAAATGTTCCTATTTGTTTCTACAATTATTTAGATTTGTTATGTCCTTTGTTAAGCACACTAGCGTGGAGATAACGTACCACTTAATTAAAGGATTTGTAACTTGAACTTGTAGATGAATATGTGTTTCAAATTATTAATGCATAATTTTATAGCTATGGGGTATGAAGACATGCTTACGAAAATTTTAATTTCATTAATTATTTCTTAGTTTGGCAATACTTTTCACGAAATTGTTGACAAGTTTAAAAGCGCCTAAAACTTGTGAAAACAATTCTGTTTCAAAAGTAATTGAGAGGTTAAAAAGGAAATATCAACCTATCAAAGTCGCAATTAGCCGTTTCAACTTAAAGATACCAATGGATGATATTTAAGGATATAACACAAAATGTAACGTAAACGTAAGATAATTGGAAGTACAAAGATTCCACATTGTTAATGATATCCTTCATTTACCAGGTTGTATTAACACCAAATTTCCAGAGATACGAAATTTATTAAAGTTCCATGAAAGTTCATTCAGTATACTCTGCAATTTAGGATTATCCAGATTGGAATATTACATACATAAATCAAGTTATTAAAAATCTGATACAGTAATTACTGATAACACGAAAGGCTTTTAATCTTGGAAATGAATATCTGTCTCACTTTTCCAAAATGCACAATTTTAAATAAATAATATAACGCACAATGTAAAAAAAAGATACTAAAAATGATGGGCTTCCTATAATATTAATGTCGTTATTAATTTACGAATTAACTGGGCGCATTGACGTACAATTTATAGAAATGTGAAATTTATTAAGCCTCTATGACGTTTCATCTCATATACTTTACAATTTAGGATGATCTATAATATCGAGTAGGATATTAAATATATGATGTATCAAGTGATTACGTATGTGACTGCAATTACCGATAATGCGAGAGATTTTCAAAGTACTACATGAAATGATGAGATTCCTAAACGTGGTGATCTGATAATAATTGTAAAATAGGGTAACAGAGTGAAAAGGGATTTTGCGTTAGGTGGAAAGTACGGACCACTGATGACCTCTTGATTCATTTGCGTATGACCCATTACAGTAAACAGTTTGGTCGCCACTATCACGGATGGCACTGAATTAATTAATCCTTTCATTAATTCCATTGCGGAAGACCGCGGGGATTCCAAATGTCTGACTATGATGACCACTCTACTCATCCATCTGCAATCCGTAACTTCCCCGGACCCGATAATTTTTCCCACGCCTTTACTTTGAATTTTATTCAACATTTCAGTGATATTAAACCACCAAAGAAATTATAGATGATAATCCTATTTAAATTTGTTATTAAATCCATTTGGAATTTCACGGGGCGTGAATGTGTTACAAAGAATTTTGGCTTATTAAGGATTTTCATTATTTAGTGAATATTCATTTTTGTTTAAAAACCAGTTACAGAAAACTTTACCAAATTGTATAAAAGTATATATTTTAATTATTTTATATCCCTTAAGACCAGAACTACTCAAACATTTATAATGACCGGCCTGCTTTTTTATAAAAATTATCAAACGCTGTCTTTACTGTTATCTTGCTTTCTTTTTCCAAGGCATATACTTCAATGTTTACATATTACGGAATACATTGTCGGTAGTTCTAGTATTAATAAATCGATAAAAAGACTAGCATCAGCCCTGAACTCGTCTGATTCTCACTAATATCAAATTAAGTACATCTATTAACATATAATAAATAATAATTGTGGATTTACATTATCGTGGATTACTGAATTCTTAAAGCAAGCACGTAAATCTTAATATAATAAACGTATGTATGCATATAATGCCAATATGTCAAAATCATCGGCAAAGTTATTAATCTGAATTTCATACTTGAAATTTTACAGTACTGCCTTCTAAATAGCCATTATTCATACTTTAAAGAAGACAATTTCTTATTTTACTACGAAGTTTGATATGCATAAGTTCAGAGTCAAATGAGTTCATGGCTGATCCTACTTAGAGCTATTAGGGTAAACGGTTCAGTGGGTATTCGAGAGGCTGAGGGTGAATTAATTAATCCTTTGATTAAAGCCGCTGCGGAAGATCACGCGGATGCTGACTGTCTGGTAGTGGCCGCCATGTCTCACGGGGAATCGGGTTTGTTGCATTCGTACGATAATCTTTACCCAGTTGATATGCTTTGGACTCATTTCACCGGGGATCGATGTCCTGGATTGGCCGGCAAACCAAAATTATTCTTCATTCAGGTATTCACTTATTTATTCCTCACTCTCCATCTCTTTCAAATTAATCCACATCCTCGACCGCTCGAGTAACAATATTTTCCAGTAGATAATTATCGTTACAACCTGGAAACCGTGCAGGCTGTTACGGGAGACTCCATGCGCACAAACAACAGACTGCATTTTTCTTCCTTTGCAAACGCGCACTGAATAATGAATCGCTGAGAAATATCGGATGAAAATTGAATTACATTTTAATTCTGTGTAATGGCTCAATGCTGGTGTACTTTAAACATCATAATGACCTAGTAGAGTACATTTAGTATGGCATTAACCTGGAATATTTGCAAAAGAACTGGGTTTTTTTCGAGGCAAAGTTGAATTACACAGATTAATGCAATGCAATCGTATTGAACAATGTTTTCAACGGAATAATGTAAAAATACCGGCATAATACTCGACAAATTTCTTTCACATAAACCGATAGCATTAAAAATGTATCTTCGGAAAATTCATCAAATATTTAAAGTAAATGATTCCCCTTTTATTACTGCAAAGCCCGATATCAAATTATCTTCACGTAATTAAATAAATATACCTTATAAACTAATAAATTAATTAATAAATGAATGATCATTTTGACTGGAAAGTGTAATAAGTACTAATATATAGGTTACTTGTATTCCCCAATCAACGTATTTTCTCATGATGTATAGCAATTGGCACAATTGGCGGATAAAAAGAGCTGCATTCAATTTGAAGATTAACGATCCTCGTTTTAATTAGTTATCGATTGTATGTGTGTGAAAGGTTTTTGGGTGTCATACGCTATACGTGTTGTACCTGCTATACGGAATTAAAATCATAATAACGAATTCATCATGCGGAGCTTTTGTCACTCAATGCACTCCTTCTTTTTAAGAATTATTGTAGTTTCGAAAATATTTATATAATTCGAGTGCTGACAGAATATAAAGGACATAACTGGTACCATAACGTATGTGATGATAAAATATCATTATAAATCCACGTTGAATCTATGTTCTCTAATCCACGATTAAATTATGAAATGAATATGTCAGGTCTACGGCAACTAATTAAAAATTATTACTTTTCAAAGCTCAACTCCTGGCACAAGAGTATTCAAATAATATTGGGTTACATGGAAAGTTCGTAAGTTATTATTCTATGGCATTCCCCTGTATTGCTTTGCCAAAATCTGATTTATTTAATCAATTATATAATTTCCATTAGTCTCTATTGTTCTCTCATCTCGATTCACGAGCTTCTCAATATCCTCTTGATAATATTATGGTGGTTTGCACGAGAAATATTCTTGATAAGTATTTGTGACTTCCGCGCAGATTTGGAATTCCTTCCCTTTTAAATAATTTTGCAACGGTGTAAAGAAATGGTAGTCAGATGGTGCCAAATCAGGGGAGTATGGAAGATGCTCCATTATTTCCCAGTTTAGTTCCATAATTTTGTTTTGAGTCATAAGACTCACATGCGGTTGCGTATTATCCTGATGGAAGATGCCACCATTTTTATTAACAATATTCATAATAAATTATTCCCTTCATACACCACCATATACAGATGTCCCATAAAAAGCGCACGAACTTTTCGTTCAACCTAATAGACTAAGTAAAGTGGATTTGAATTTTTTCAATTTAAAGTTCAAGCCTGAAGTCAACTAGCGATAATTGCCAGAAGTTGAAACAGTTCTTGCCTCAGTCGTGGATGGAGAACAAAATAAATCATTGAAGCAAATCGAGCACACGTATTCCCCGAGTAAGTTTAACGACACTTAACGAGATTGAATGAGCACGAGACACGCGTGAAGATTAGACGATGTGTTATTCTCTGGGTTGAAGTTTACTTGGTAAGAAGTGAAGAGGAGGCACTAAGGGAAGTGGAAAGGACGACATAGTTAATTATCCGTACGACCTTTCAAAGGGACATGAAAGAGATTTCCAGTTGACGAAGTTACTTCTCAACTCGTTTAACAAGCTCTTGAATACGTGCCGTACAAGAAGACGCCACCCGCTCGGGAATGAAAGTCCCTGAAACTTCTCCTTCCTCTCTCCCCTCTTTCAACGATATGTGTGCAATAAACAAAGGAATTCGAGGAACTAAAAACTCCACGGGTTCCTTCAACGCAGTCAGACATTAGTCGAATGACGGAAAAGTAATTATTCCTTCGAAAATGTTTGCAAATATTATTATTTCAAAGAAAAAAATTACTAGTTCAAATTGTCTGGAATAATATCTTGATTCCGTGTATGGAAATAGTTCATGTAAATAAATGGACGAATTGTTGGGGAATATAGAGGCGTTCCAAGCTAATTATTCAATATTGGGATAAAGAGTTCCTTTATAAAAAATTATGCAAAATATTTCAAAATGGATATTATAATAAACACCGTTTGTCATGCACGATTTTTATGCTTGTACGTATTCTGTATTTCTCTCAGTTAGATACCTATTTGATGTACGTCTAATTAAACATAATATGAAAATATGGCAGTATAAAAGGAAATGTGATCTGACTCTGTTCGCGATGCCGAGAATCATTATTTTCAGGGATGAAAGTCAGTGTCAGTTATTAGTTTCATAAAGGGATTCTTTGGTAGCTCGCAGATGTCGATCAATTTTGCAATTTCATTTAATAATCTTCGAAGCTAATAAACCATTATTTCTCCAGTTACTTGCTTATTTTAAACCTGTATGTTCCATAGTTAGACATCAATATATAAAAGATAAAAGACATAGGTTTATTGTTTATCATCGTTTACTGACCGAATAATTAAATTAGGCTTACAGCTCACTTCCATCCCTTTTTCTACGAGGGATCTATAAATTATACAAGCCGATACACTTATATGATTTTCTAGTCCACATTATTTACTATATCGCCAACAACTATCCTGACGTATACTTAATAATAATTTATCTCCTCATAAACAAAGTCAGAGTAAATTGCACAGTAAATACAGATAATTCTCGTATAACGAGGTACTTAAAATATTAAAAATCATACGAATATTAGCGATGGATTTGATTCGAGATTCACTTTGCAGTAATATACTACTATTTTTAGTAATATTGGTATCTGTGGTCACCGGCGAACACCACGGCGATCAACGTGTTAATACAAAATATATTCTATTTTTCAACTTTAAACGTTTATTAAAGCAATATTAAGACTCAAGTAAAGAAGAAATAAAAGGAACGGTTTCAGTGAAGAGGAGGGTGAGGAGGGAGAACAATTATTGTTAAGGGAATATTGTTGCTCGTGTATGCACTGTCCAAAGAATCTCTAGGTTGTGTGGAGAAGGTTTCACAAAGGGAAAAGAACATGGGATTGTAGTTTACGTAAGCAGGCTCACGTGCAGGTTTTCTTTTCGCAGGCTTGCCGTGGGACGAGGCTGGACGAAAGGGTGAAAATTATTCATGAGACAGATAGCAAAGCGACTACCTACAGCATACCAACTTATGCGGATATTATGGTCGCGTACTCGACTTACGATGGTATGTAATGTACTAGTACACACACTACACACTCTATACTTAAATATAATGCCTACTGGCACTACGATTTCGAAGACAATACGTCTGCACGTCAAACACATTGTTTAGAATATTTCCGCTTCTTCTTGGAAGACTGCATTTCCGCGTTTACATCGAACCGGATGTTAAAGTATCTGCCTTTGTATACTCGCGCGATGAACGAATATTCTGAGTGGAGAACAGAATATTGAATCGTGGAATGAAACTAAGAATTTATGGAAAATATTGGAGTAATTAAAGATAATTGAAATAATGAAGCTTATTCAATTGAGTGATTTTATTAGGAAACGTTAGAGTTCATTTTATGGCACTCAGAGTGATGGACTTTTTTAAAGAAAGTGTTGGAAAATATCAAATAAAAGTGGTAGTATTATATGTTCCAAAATGAAATTCCTTGCTTTTATTGTGATATATCATACTTTGTCATTTCCAAAGTAGTTTGAACATTCACTTTCTCGAACTATGAAAAGGATACTATAATGCATTTCTTTAAACTAGAGAACTTTTGGAGAGTAAAAAACTTGAAGGGGTTAAATGACTTGGGGATCCTTTAAAGAAGTAACGTTGGCGAGTTCTTCAATCAGAAACGCATTGTATCTACTTAAAGCTGGCAGATTATATTTAATCACCGAGTAATGAGAAATTTTTGTCGGCATTACGATTACTCAAAGCACATTTAATTACATCAATTAACTCGGTATCTCAGGTAGAATATATGAGTATGTTTAGTGCTCGTAGGTATTCCGTAATTACATTTCGTTTGTATTTAATTACTCTGTTTGGACGGAAGGCAAAGATAGCAAATACTCATCTATATACATATTATATAATGTGATAAGGGAGGAGAAACTTGAGCCGAGTGTTTTTCAAGAGCTTTTTATATTCATCGAATTACTTTCTTCGTGGAAGAGAATAATTTTATTCGAATAAAAACACGTCCCGCTTTGAATGGTTCTAATAGTGCATACCCTCCCCTTGTTATTTCTAAACCTTCCTGACATTCTTTTATATTATAAATTAATGATTATTTTTTATGACGTTCCACGATAATTAAGATTTAATTAAAAGGCATTGAGCCGCACACAGTTGTACCGAAAGAAACTAAAGTTTAGTCAACTTCAACTTTAATTGCTTGCAACATAACAGAAAATAATTACAAAATTTTTTTTTTTTTAAATACTTTTCTATATCTAAGAACTACGGAGATATATTTCACCATTCTATGTGTATGAATCACCTATCAGATGTTAAAAATACGAAAAAAAGGTATAATTTTTTGGAAAGTGTAATCATTTTAAAAGTTGCTTATTGTTACGTCTTTCCAACTTCTTTAAGTTTACATGTAGTTTGATGCTCGCTCGTAAATTATTATGAAATAAATTAATTTCTATTTCATGTAATACAAACAAACAGGTAATACTGTTTCCTCGAAGTATTAAAGTACTGTCTTTATTTGCAACCAGCTTATAAACCAAACAAATATACTCAAATTCTAATCAGATCCTTCAGTTGCCTCAGAACAGGCCATTGTTTTGGTTCTACAATGTTTAAACACAACTTCCACAGCTGACTATGCTTTGAAGCCTACATTTAGTAAGCAGCTTATTGCGAAATGGTTCGGACGAAAGCATCGCAGAAGTATTATAGATTTTGAGGAGAAATGGGTTTAAGCCGTGTAAACATCATTTTGTAAATTGACGTAAGAGAATACTTGAGGGGATCGGCTTACATTGTTTCCAAGGCAATAAATTAATCTTTCGTGGAAGAGGTATTATAAATACGTTGGATCGGGCTTAGCTCATTTATGTCGGCATTATTGTCGCATAATTCAAACGTGGCATTGCTTAGGTGTACGAGAGCACATAATGTACCTTTGTCAGCGTTGTGTGCACAGATGCATTGCGTAAATACTTCCTCTTGTATGTAGCCGAGTAAGCTCCTTATCTCGAGTGACACGTTCTTGGGTAATGTGACTAAGCACTCCACTTCGGTGAAAACTGTAAATGACACCACTTTCTCGCGCTGTCTCAGCCTATTTCCCATGAGAACTCGTGGAAGGTAACTATCTTCACGAATTATCGAAGACCCTCTTACTTTCAGTCGCGCATAATCCACTTCTTCGACTAATCACTTCGTTGCGTTGAACGGAATGGAATAGCTAATGATTTACATCAGCTTGCCGAGTTACGTTCAAAAGAAGTTTATTCTGGAATCGATTTTCTATAGTGATGTTTTATTGTGTATATATTTCCTTAATACCCTCAATTTGATATAATGTCAGTATCGATACCCCAGATATCAAATATGAAAGAAAGGTCCGTTCCGAAGATGAATGACCACAAGTTTGTAGGTAAAAAAATGTCCCAAATAATCCCTGGATAGAATGTCATCCCATGTCCTTACGTCAGGACGAAGGTGACATTTCCGTGTAAATCCTCGCGATTCGCAAACATTTGCATTGTCATCGCTAATGGCTTGCGAGGGCTTCCGCGGACTGAAGTGAGCACAGCTGATACTACGGTGCACAGTGTCAACGGGGATGTCAATCAAACGGCCCATAAATCGATGACCACATTACCAGTTCTCCGGGGATTGGCGAATATAAGCGCAAACTGACGCACACTGTTTAAATCAATTAGGTACATTACAAATAACATCTGATATTACATCGATCACGGATTATTCCGCTTTGAGCAGGATATTATCTCGTTGGCAAATCCGAATTATAAACAGTGAAAAGGAGCGAGATATTATTTTTGAATGAAAATGTTTGCATTGGAGTTTATAATTGATAATAAAATAACGATGGACACTGCGAATTAAGTAGTTCATTTGAAAGCTTACGAGTTAGTAAATGTTTCTATAAATACAAGTGATATTATTTGTCTGATTAATAGCGTGATCAAATATATTCTGGATTTGGCAGGTGTCCTTTGTATAATTGTTATAAATTAAATTTCGAAGAATTGTAGATGTCATATAAGTCAATAAACTTCAATTGGAATGAAATGGATTATTTAATTCCGGACACGTGATATTTTCTTACGAATATTTGCTGCGAGATATTTTTATCAAGGATGTTTTCGATTTCGATATTTCGGGTCAGTAAGCAACGAGTTAGATTTCCAAGCATTTCCTTGCCTCGATTGCTACACGTGCTTCTGGGAAATCGTAAATCATTATCGCTTTCCATTTCACATAAATAAGAATATTTATCCGCTAGGTGAGATTCTTTGTATTACGAATATTATAAAATAATTTTAATAGTTTCAACTACAAGTAAATTTAATGGGAATATGAAATTATTCTCATTAATATCGAAAATCGGTTGTTTCATAATTACTTCTCTAATATAAAAGCGCGTACTTGCCTTTGTGTGAAATATTATGTGTAAAACATTTTCCTTGCTTCCAAAGGTTCACTGATCAATACTAGCTTTAATGAACCTGAATGAAACATTTTTACAGTTTATTGAAAAACGATCATCACGGGTATCTTGGCTTTATCTTTCTTAGTGGAAGAAAATTCTTAGTTTAAAACCACTTTTGCGATGAATATTACATACATACAAGTTTCGAGGCGTAAAAAAGTATGAAACAAAAATTATTGATGAAAAATTTATATCAATAAGTAGTTTAATTTCATGAATTTCATAGAAGTCTTTCATCGAGACATCGATGCTGTAGACCGAATAATTTCTCGAATTCCCATCTGCGGTTGGAAATGCAGATGGAAACACGGTGTTCGTGTAGCACCGAATGTTCTGATTGTCGTCCAGTGGGCCATTAATACAGGAACGATAGTGTACTTCGTGCAAGCGAAATAATGTGTGGAAAAACGTGGCGGATGTAGGTTCGCCGAGGCAACTGGTTTTTTAAAGGTTCTGCTCGATTGTCTCTGACTTCCATATCCCCGGTGGTGCATACGATTTTCTCGCCTGCCTTGGTACTTTATGCCAGCCGAGGTTGCTTATACACGTCTACCAGCAGCCGCGTTAAAAGAGCCTCGGTGTTCCCTTCCTTCTTCTCCACCCTCATTCTGATCGATAACGAGGAACAAAGTACCCCGGCACGTTTTCAGCTTCCACCTAAAGTACCACCGGTAAAAATAATGAAAAAAATTATTATCGAAACTATGCACGTTTTCTATACCCACGCGAATTAATTTGATTGCCTTTTTCCAATGACAGAACTCGAGACCTTGATTTCAATCGCATTACACGATCAAATATTCGCGTCACCTTGTAAACTGGTTCGAAACAAATATTTCTATTACAGGTATTTTTGTAGACAATAATAATATCTATTAATAATAATCATATTTATTAGAATAATAATACTATTCAATTGTTAATAATATAATACTACGATTATATAACGTGTTTAAATGTTGCAGATTGTTGAAATGAGAATGTGACATTATTTATTAAGCACATATTTTAAGCAGTCAAGCCTAATCTTGGGGATATAATTAAACATTGTTTCCCTCTTTAAATCACCAGATTTATTCTCATTCATAGTGTCACTTTATAACGAAATTACTTTCCCTTGAATTTAGGGTGATTATTAATAACCTCGTATACTTCGCGGAGATTCTTTGATATTTCTTAATTTTCATAATGTTCGGTGTAATCGTCCTTTGGTTTTCATTACTCCGTGGAATGTGGATCGTCGTCAGGCCAATATCTAAAGAGACAAATGATGCCCGACATCATGCTGGTACTGGTACTGGTACTGGTACTGGTACTGGTACTGGTACTGGTACTTGTGTTGCTGGTTGGAGAGAATGGTTTTTGCGGGTGAAGCGATCGTATCCGTACTCCAGAAAAGTGACAATGCTATATCCGTTCTGTCCGCGTTGCATTAGCACTTCTAGAGTAACATCTTCGTCTCTTTGTTTCAAGCCATTCTCTTCCATTTCGAAAGTGCAGGTTTTGATAGTACACCCTTCCTCCCCACTCTGTCTACATCCTTCCGAAACTTCATACCGCGTTCCAGTTCGTTCCACCACAGAACTAAGTGTTCAATTAATCCGTTAAACATTTCGACCATTCGATTATTCGCTTCGACATTAATCCAATAAAATTCTGCGCTCTTTCTCTGAATAGCATTTACAGTTTGGGAAGTAGTTTATAGATCGTACGCTACTTTCATTAATATTTTCCACTGCGTTTTCAAATACCTTAATGGAATAATTATATTATGTGTAATTTAACGAGTTACGTGTTTAGCAGTATAATCACTATTTTATTAAATCCTGCATCGCACTCGTATTTTTAATAAAGAATATAGGTCAATAAAAATTTAATATACCTTTCATGTGAGCTTTATAGGTGGAGGTGCACTTTTTAATGAAATTCTGGAAATTAGTTTTGGGAAAGCAATCGAATATGTGAGTTATCGGGCCGTATATTATTTACGATAGAAGAATATTAAAAAAACGCATAGAGTCATAAGAAACTCTTGAGTACATGAGGAGAATATGAACAAAGTAAATTAATTCGAGGAAACGATTGATTGGAAATGTTTTATTAATTTGTTGTGAGAATATTTATCCGAAAATCTTGTGTGGAAATTTCGGAAGTAGGCATTAGACCGTGGCCCAGTTAAATTACCATAGGACGATGTCCTTGTCGAAATTCAAAGTGTTCTTTGGCGGCGGAGGCTGCGAAAACTGGGTTAATGAAAAATACTTGGTGGCCTTGGTATAGGAATAATAATGAAACGATTATCCAGTATGCTTGAAGTTTTAATAATTGCTCTTAACTATTTTTTATTAAGCCATTCCAATGTATAATTAACAGGCCTTTAATCGTTGAGGTTTCAAATCGTTGATTGATAATGGATTTAACTAAATAATATTACTGAAGGGTTTATTAAAATTCATTTAATTTTGCTGTATGCTGTGCCGTCTATAAGTACATTTATAAGCAGAAACGAAATGAAAGTAAATCGACATTTCCGCTCTGATAAATTTCTAGGGAAATATAACAAAGTTTTAATAATTAGAGACAATATTTGAATTTATAATAATTTCATAAACGTAGTTAATTAATTACCGACAGAAACAATCTCGGTACCTAATGCGGTAGTCATTTAAATACAACTCATCAACATACATCAAGTTAAGTACAACTTCGTTACTTAATAAAGAATTTCTTGTGAAAATATTTATCCGGAAATAATTCCCATCGGTATATATTTATACTTGATCCAATGCATTACGGAAAGTAATAATAACGATAATCCCACCGGCGATACATCAAACAATACCGCGTGAAATAAACTAAAACCAAATTCACGCCCCAATTAATCGCGAAGAAAAGAATCCATCAAATAAATTCGTCGATGAACGTTCCAGTAATCAGGTAAAATAGGAACGACATCAACCTTGAAATACATCACTCCCAGAATTCCTGGCAATCCTTCTGACAATATGCTTCTTAATGAAGAACCTCGATATCGTTGATCAAAATCTTTCCACTCGATAAAGGAGGAGAATATACTACGTACAGAGACGAATATAGAGAGTAATTTATAAAATGTTGATTTTTTTAGTTGCATTCAGATAAAAAAATTGATTTCAATGGGATGAGAAGTGTAACTGTACTCTGGTAGTTGTACATAGGTGTGTTTCCTGACCAGGGAAACCTTTTCACTATGATTTTTCCAGGGTTCTATTCCTGGCGTAATCCTGATGCGGGCTCCTGGTTTATACAGGCCATTTGTGAGGAATTCAATCTCCATGGACGGAGCCGGGATCTACTCACCCTGATGACTTTCGTGAATCGGCGGGTTGCCATCGAGTATCAATCGTACGTGCCTCACGACCAAACTTTCCATGCGAGGAAGCAGATACCCTCGATTGTCTCGATGTTGACTCGGCTGGTATACTTCACTGAAAAGACTACTTTAATACCCGATGACACCGATCAACCAGCAAACAAAAACCAAACTGGGACAATCGTTTCCACGAGTAACCAACATCTTCCGCAGATTCGTCATTCTTAGACGAATTTGACAGTTCTACCGATGTGCCAGAAAGATCGGAGCGAACTAATAGGTATCAGAGAAGTCGCAAGTATTACTTAGCAATAATCGTTGGTATAAGATACAATCTATATTTAATATAATTTATTGTATTACGTTGTACTAAAGTTGTATACAATTTTGACGATTTATGTTAATCGATGCTAATCTTATTTGAACTCGTTTTTTTAAGATTGAAGTGAAGTTTTTAGTAGAAATCATTGTAGTTCTTACTTTTAGTAAGAAGTACAATTAGTATTGCTAAGCAATGAAAGTTGGTATATGGTATAATCAATATTTAATATGATTTATTATATTACATTATATTTCAATTGTATACAATTTTGATGATTTATTTTAATCACGGGTAATTTTATTTTATGATATTTCTTAAAGACATTTTGTAAAGTTTGTGAGTATATTCTTCTCAAAGAATGATGTTCAATTATTACTTGCAACGAGAAGGTCTCATCATAAAATAAAATGAAAATATTTAAAAATAGAATTAAGTCCGCTGTGTCATGGACTTTGCAATGAAACGTGTCTTGTACAATTATGTCGAAATATTTTTTTATTATTCCCGCCCGTGTACTTTCCTTCCCTGAAATTTCCTCTTTATTAAAATATGCACAGTGTTCGTTATGAATATTAAACTCTTCGTCATTTTCTTTGAATTTGCTTAGAAACGCTTCCTTTGAAACTCGAAATCAAAAGCGATAAGCGTTGGCCGTTTTTCTTTTCTCGGAGGTAAAACTTTTTAATAAAAAACTTGATAAAAGCTTTAAATTACATATTTTATATTAATACATAGCAATTTAAAGACTGCTTTCTTCTTATTTATATGTTTTACGTTATATTCTCCGGCATTTAAATTCTCACTGCTTGTCTGATCCATGAACTTCTTGATCTACTTTCACATCAAAGAGAACTGACTGTGAAAGTTCTTCGAGTGGAGCCAATGCAGACGTTTGTTTGACCGTTCAATGACAATTCGATTCTATTCCCTTCACCCTCGACTCCTTCGAGTAACTGGACTCTTGCAGAAAACCGGACATGATAAAGATACGCTTCGTTTGATAAACGTTTAAGGACTTTACAAGATATCATCTCGTTTCTAGCCAAACTTGTAATAGATAAAAAGAAGGAATTAGCCAATCTCTTTGAAACGAATCTATCACCTTCGAACAGTTCTATTACAAGAATTCAAAATATGAATCTTTTGTACGTGCAGAATTCTATTGTTAACATTTAGATCTGCACTTTAGCCCATATGAAGGAAAATTGTTCGAGTATCATATTGAAACTGGACATAATAATTTGCTTTTTTAGTATATACAGTACAAATTATTTGTTATAAGTATGATATGACAATGATACAGTAAACCGGTATATTGTATGAAACATGAAATAGGATTAAACGTGTATATTACAGCTGGGAGGCAAGAAGAAAAAGGTAATTCAGTTCTTTTAGTTAATATTGCAATTATTAATATTAAAAAATAAGCGAGGTGTTTAAAGTGTTCAAATTAGGTGGAATACCCTATATAAACAAAAAAAATTAACTAATCCAGCTTATCTGCTTATTCTGAATCAGCATCGATTAATCAACATTTTCGATTCCATGCACATAACGCGGATGAACCGTTCGATATTAAAAGTTGATTTCAAAAAGAAGGTCGAAGCCCTCGCGATAAAAGAGAAGTATTCCCCCGAAATGAAACTCTCGAGATTAAGCGGATGAATGGGTTCGGCTAGTACACGGTCAAAAGGTCCTTCGATGTAGATGCTTCTGTCTCTTTATTGGCCATCCTACACTCAAGTAGACAAAGTTGAAACTACTTGGACTTGAGGATCTATGTACTCGAAACTGTGATATCGAATCGATAAAACATTGCTAAGACCTGCCTTCCTCCATCGTTGTATGCTATTCTCATCAAGGGCTTGTCTGTACCTATTAACAAGTCCGTCCGGAATACTTATAACACGTTGCCATTACCTACAATTATCAACAAGTGGCAGTAGCTTTTACTTTACAGCGGTAAATATACTCCCTCGGTGATTAATTGAATGGGTGATTCAACGTTGATTGATAATATGAAATAATCAGCGTAATAATAAACTAATGATTTAATGCACGTTAGAGGAAGATTCTATTATTAGGTCGTCCCACATAAAATGGAGCATTTTCCTAGAGGCTCGGTTTAATAATTCCCTGCTCTTTACAGTTAATAACGTGATCCAAAATGTTTATTATATTATCATCGCTGAAGTTCTGGCTATCTTTTGTATATTTTACAATTCGTCGAGATTTATCTGAATTTGGGCTTTTTACAAGTTTATGCAGTGAACTTTTTTCACCACAGAAAAGGTGTTAACTTTCCCTATCCAACAATATTAGACGTAGAAAACATTAAGCTAATTGTTGTTATTATGAATTCTGTGTATATATGCTATTGATTCTGCAAAAGAATTAATTTTTCGAAAATGCTCTCCAGTATTATGTCAGCCTACGACGCCCGTACTTCGTTATGTTGTGCTCTACAGAGTAATATTTACATTTTCAGGACTTGTAAAAAATGAGGTTTAACACAAAAGGACGCGTGTTTAATAATATGTGAATGATAGAACATATAAGGAGAACGTGGGTATTGACACTATGCACCAATACACAATTCACCGTAATTCGGTTCAATTTACAAAGGCCAGTAGAGAAGCGGTTTTGTGTGGGCACAATAGCTCAAATTCCATTCAGTCTGTGGCCTTAGGTGTTACCATGCCTCTTTTGTTTTCGTTCCAACTATTGCAATCGAAGGGTGCTTTACGAATTCCGGTCATGAAATCCATTCACTGCACCTTACATTGTTCTAGCCTATGACTTTAATGATGCTCATGGCTTTCCTCCGAATGATCATACAGTATCACAGAATATGGATACTTAATACGAAGTAACCAGATAGTTTGCAACGAATCGTGGAATAAAATATATTGCATCTAACAAGGAAAGTAAACGAACCCGAGAACGATAAAAATTCTGAAACTTTGGACAAACATAGAGTAATTCATCCTGATTACGAAGCTATTTTTCGTTGGCGTCCAAAAATGGTTTAAGGAGAAGAAAAAGAAGAGTCAAAGATAAATTCATTTCTTTGTTTTCGGCTATTATCTCTAAAACGATAAGAGATATCAAAAGAAAGTTAATTTCCCAATTTTAATGGTACTTTTAGGTGCTACAAAAATGCGTTACAGAATTTGTCAAAAAGATATTATTCTTTGAAATTTCGTTAACGCACTTTTGTATTTTGTGTAATAGATATTAAAATGCAATCTGTATGCATAAGATAATAAAAGGTGATTAATAACAAAAAATATCTCATGATTCCCCCAGGGAGCTACTGGTATTCCAGTAGGTATGGGTATGGCGAACCCAGGGTCCCGAGCCCAAGGAGGATTCCTTGTAAAAAAATGCCTCAATTAGACTAAGAATTGTCCTTCCAATGCTTTGTACACCTAGAAATTTCCTTTAATCAGAACTCTGAAATATTATATTTTGCCGTTTCTAACACCCCGATATTAAACCTCAGTCAAAAACATGACCCAGATGTTCATTTGTTTAACAAGAAAATATAGTCAAAGGAAATTGGGAAAAGAAAAATTCCCTTTGTACAAAATGCAAGGAAATCTAATGACGAATAAAAAACTAGCACACTATGATTTGTTAAGAGAACTAAAATGTTTCTGACTTAAAATACGCTGCTTTTCGGTATCAGATATTAAAGCTTCTCGTTCTCCACTTTCCGTTTTCTTTCGAAAATTCGTATGTAATGTAAACCAATTATATAACAGTAATTTCATATGATGTTACTAAATAAAGAATATGACGGCGTGTGTCAATGTACCGTATTTTTACATATGAAATATGAGGGCTGTTGAAAGTAGTAGATTTACATATGGATGTTTACAAGAGTCATATGTGGTGTATCATTACGGATGTACGTTCATGTTTGCAAATGGACATCCGGGAAGCGAAAAGAGGTACAGGCTCAGAAATACGTTGAATTCATTCCACGTGAATCTCGATAACGGCATTTCACAATTTTCTTTTTGCGAGTGGCTTTCTGTGAAACGGGGAAAATACTTGCCGAAATGGTAAATAATATTTAACGTTTACTTTACGGGGTGCCACACATCGTATATGGATTTACTTGGACGCATCCTTTCTCAAGAGTTTTGATGGATGCAGTTGAAAGTACACTTATAAAATATAGATCGAAGGTGAATTATTTTTCCGGGAAAATAACGATCGAGGATGATGCGTGGAATCGCTGAAAAACTATTAGTGAAGTTACTTCGAGAAGGTTCAACAAAATATTGAATTGTAGAGTATTTTAATCGATTTTCACAATGAAATGACATTAGTCACTTCATATTATTCGAATGTTTTATTGCTGTCTAAAATAAACACAACATAAATTTCACAAAATACAGGAAAGTAAATATTTGACTAAATACTTGATTCTTGCTTATTTTAAATAGACTTTAATTATAAATCGCTTCGGTCAATATTTGTATTCTTTCGAGTTATGAATTCAACCTAAAATTTCGTTAATAACATCTTTCATAAAAGTATTTGATTGTTGCTTGTTTTAAATTTAAGTAGATTTTAATTAAAATCCATATAGCTTAATACTGTTACTGCTTCAAGATGTAAATCCACCATAATCGATTTATCATAGAAAGTCAATTTGACATTGTTACAATTCTTAAAAAAACAATTGGGATTAAATTTTCATCAGTCATAAACAGAACGAATAATTTCCTTTCGAGTATGGACTCCTGTTTCGGTTGGATATCTTTTTTAACGTCGATTTCAGCTGGATTTGATTGGCAATCGTGGCATCCCCGTTGATTTCCCTAATTGTAGAAACCTTCCACAAATTTCTGTTCCACAGCTTCGTTAGAAAAGACGACGATGACGAAGCTGAGCCGCTACGTGCTCGTTTTGATGCTCGTCGACATAGATGAACCTACAGTATTACGTGAAAAGGCATACTTTATCATTTCCCTGTTTACATTGTTAATTCTCTCTCGTTTATTGGCCGCACGTTTTTTACCCCCGTTAAAGCAGCGGGAAATGATAGCGGAATTGCAAGAATTGCGATACTGGAAACAATGCATTTTTTCTGGAAACTTGCAGATGTACATCGAATAATAACATAGAAATAATACAATGGTACATCATTCAATGTAATCTGAATATTATTTTATTACACATCTCATTAGATTGTCAATTATATTATATTTTATTTAGCACACAGTGCAATGACGAAAATTAATAAACATAACATTTCCGCTTATTTTAAATACTAGAATTGTTATTAATAAATTTCGAAAATAATTATGCGATTCAGTGCAAAGAACTGTGGATTACTCTTTCAGAAGAGTATCACATTTTATACGAGTTTCACCGAGTAGATGATGTTGGCAGTGATAGTATGTCTCTTTTACAGAGTGAGAATCAGCAAAGTACTTTTCTACCAAAAATTCCTTCTTTCGGAACACGATATGCTAAATTTTCGTGAACACGATGTGCGCTGATTCGAATTTCGGACTGTAATTTAATCTGAATTGAATATTATACCCCGGTAAACTTCGAAATTCCACGTTGTAAGTACTGCAGATTCCAAAGTGAACCAAGGGGGGAACATACGAAATGCATACAAATAATAAAGGTGATAATTTGATAACAAAATGGTGAATAATTTCGGGAATACAGAAAACAGAATTTATTCTTTGCTTGGTTGATGCAGAGATGTACTGTCGGTGAAGCTTGACAAATTCAGATTTCATTGCACGTTTACCATACTGTCGTGACGACAAATTGTATTTTTAGCATTCCACATATTCGGCGTATAGCACACACTTGTATCCTGTAAAAGGATAAATAAATATACGTAGACGAATAGTGGAAAAGGCAGGGGTGGGGGTGAAAGAGAGGCAGGGATAGTAGCCGTCATGTACAGCATCTGTTTACCTGAGACCTCAGATTTTTAGATACCATGCCCAACTAGGTCAACTTTTAAGTATTTGTATTACAAGTTAAAAGTTCTCACGGGACCGTGTACTACAATCTTATTTATAACTTGATCCCATAAATCAAGCGATTGATATATTCGTGGTGTAATTATTTTGTTAATCGGGGTAGAATTAAACAATACACGAGGTATCTTTTATAAAAAAGTATATTGTGCAATGATACTATACAATTTTTCTGATTCAAAAATATACGTTATTATTTGGTGTTCTGAACTTTCTTTTCAGCTTTAAATGTATACGTGAAATTCAAGTTGCGTTTGTGTTTGTACAATATACATTTCAGGGTATAAAATTGCGTGTAATATTAACACATAATTGCATAAGTTTCTTTCAGCCAATCACAAACAATTGTGCTTATAACTTTCAACTTAATGAAAATAGATTGTTAGTTGATGTTGTCAACTGTAAGTTGGCTACAAATTACATATATATGAATTGCCAACTGTACTGATAAGAAACTGTTTATTCATATTTTCTTATTTATTCTTTCTATTCTCCATCTTATTGATTTCGCGTTGTTCATTTTCCGCAGATACATCGGGTTTTGGATTTCCTGTCCTTTTATATAATATCTCAGTGAACCATGTATATGTGGCCAGGTTTATAATATTATAAATAATCTTATTAAATTCTTTACTTTATGATTTTAAATATTTGTAAGTACTTTAAATGAAAATTGTAAGCACAATTAAGTGTGATTGTTTTGAATTATTAGTTGCTTATCAATAATATAATATTCAAAATGCATATATGCAAACAACATATATTTCTATTCACACGATGACAAGTATATTTAAACAAAAAATTCAATACTCTTTGCATTCAACGAACCATAAAATAATGGTCCCTTTGACATGCGTGTCTGATCCATAATCTAAAGTATGCCTGTTTTTACTGAGAATCCATTTGGTCTGAGGCTAATACGGAGCGAGGGATTTCAAAATAATGGAAATGAAAATATCCAATAGTATTTCGTGAGTGTTGTGTTTTCCAAGCGTGTAATAGCATGAATGGAGTAACGTCAAGCAGCTTATGGAGAGGAAAACATATTCACCTTAGAAAGTGTGTTGGAAATCTTTTACGAAGGGTGCGTACGGTCAGTTAATACCTTCTATTCGCATCCGTCCTCTCATGTCAGACACGAAATACTTGACATTTATTCGTGACCCAGTTCTACAGTTTTATATTGTTTTATGTGTTTTAGTATCTTGTTTATTTGATAGAAATCAACTTTTCTAATGACAATCCAGCTCACGAGAAACTCTTAATAGCGTTAGCTGTAAATAATGATAAATTATTCAGCGCTTATTCATTGCGACAGTAAAGTGAAGTGAACAAGTAAAATATAAACCTGTTTAAAATAGCGGGATGTGTTTATGGCAGTTAAATAACATGCAGAAATTTGAAGATAGAGATGCCATCATTTCAAAAGAAAATAATAAAATGAAGACTTTACCATATTTGTATATTAACGTTTAAATTCACTTTCAAATAGGGTATTTAGTTAAAATGTTTGTGAATTATTTCAATGAAAAATCATTGACGATCATTGACTTAATCTTTTCGATCGACGCGCGAAGGAACATCATCTTTCAAGAAATTTGTCAAAAAGTTGTAAACTCCCCATTGTCTAGAATGGGTCAAGCAAAACCAATTACTTATTGGGAATGCGATTTTTGATCTGCAGCGACATATAAAACTGCAATTCCATCTAGAGAATTTCGGCGAATGGCAGGAACATACTTCAGCCAGGCCGTCCTCAAATATAATCCGTTTTTATCCTGCTCACCGAATATCCTTCGGCGGATCCTGATGACGTAGATCAAGGAAACGGGGAAAAAAGTTTCTAACAGTATCCCCCGACATTGAGTGATTTTACCTAAAACTTCGACAGGGTCAGCATTTTCCCATTCCGTCACTTTAATTCTCTGGTAGTTACTTTAGTTACTTTGTTGTTAAACTCATACTTTAATGTCAATAGTTATCCTTCTCCATCACATCCGCAAGGTTTGCACTCCTTTCCTTTTACTGTAAAATAATCAAAATGTTTCTGCCTTAACTTTCTGATGGTTTTCATTTTCCGATAGTTACTTTAGTTCTTTCGTTTTTGAACACATACTTTAATGCCGATAGATATTCTTTTTTACCGCATCAGAACAATTTGTACTCTTTACCCTTTACTATAAAATAATCATAACGTTTCTTCCTTAACTTTCTCATTGTCTCCTTCAGTTCTTCATAATTAACCAACTACGGGAAGAAAGTTAAGATACTTTTTTTAAAGTTTCGATTACAGTGAAATGCAAGGGCAATAAATAATCTGTTTTATGCTTGCGCTGCTTAACCGTAATCGCTGGATCGCGGCAGTATATTAATCTGGGGAAAGTATAAATTCCCGTCGAAAGAACTTTTAAGTATTTTGTATTATTTTCTTAGAAGACTCTGTTCATAAGACTGCAAGACAATATTTCAAGTTTAAGTACCTCCATAATGTGCCCGGGATAATTTTCAACTGTTCCAAAGAATCCAAAGTTTCGAGACTCAAATACGTTACGATATTAATTCATGGTATAATGGCCATACCAGGTAAGACAATAATAATTTTTAATAAATATTTCAATACAATTTTTTATTCTGACATATGTTTGTTAGAATAAATATTTGACAATTTTGTTTTTTTTTTCATTTGTCGTTAGACCTTTTAGTCTTGGAATTCATCCAAAAAACGACATTACGCGGAAACTTTCGATTTAGTGATAAATTAAGTCCGTGCGATCTATGAATAATTACCACGTATATGTATATAGGTTTGAATGTTCATTATTGAAATTGATGCGCATAAAACTCTTATAATTGGAGAGAAATAATTGTAATTTAATTCGTAATCTTCGAGATAAGCGAAGGTTCGAATGACGAGTTAACTCGTCCTCCCCGGTTAACAATTAAATAAGTGAACACAGATTTCATGGACTCGATGCTTAAATTTATAGTTTGTTTATAAACATACTTGACTATAAACAAATATATAGTGGTTGAAGATCAGAGGAACCATTCATTATGGCTACGCTACTGCTAAAATATTTCTGTATATCAACGTTGCTTAAACCGTTCCATAGAAAAAGCAATGTTAGAATTTAATAAAAACTAGATTGAAATATTTCGTATGCACTGTTATTTGCAAAACATTTGTCAACAACGTACACCAATCTTTGTAATAGTCGTGTACAAAATAAAAGCCATTGGATGTACTTTATACATCCAGGTTTATTTCACATTGAAATTCGTATGTCAGTTGATTAAATTTACTCTCTTTTTGGTAAACTCACTGTATCGATCTGAACGTTCCCTGCAATGGATCAACAAGGTGAACAGGAAAATTGGTAAATATTTCAGAACGATATTACCAAAAAACCCGGATATGTCAAATATACTCTTTCGAAAATGTTCGTTATAACAAATATTGGGTTTTCTTTGAAAACAAAGTAACATTAGTCATATTATGTGATATCTAGGAAAGAACTCATAGATAACGTGCCTTTGTTTCTTACCTTCCATTTTAGAGTGGTTCTCAAAACTAAATTTAAAAAATGTAAAAAGCTTAAATTTTACTTTGTTGTACTTAATTATAGGTTTTACAAACATCTATGTATTATTCGAATCTACTATATTGTTCAATTAAATCAATGTAAGAGAATGGTAGTTAAATCATTATTCTGTATTCTGATTCATGTCCCTCCATTTGCCTGCTTTGCCTGCTTTACCTGCAATTTCAATG
The DNA here is from genome assembly GCA_910591585.2 of Nysson spinosus. Classification (NCBI taxonomy): domain Eukaryota; kingdom Metazoa; phylum Arthropoda; class Insecta; order Hymenoptera; family Crabronidae; genus Nysson; species Nysson spinosus. The sequence continues at coordinate 1,878,555 of OU342835.1, forward strand.
GGATCCTAATTGTAATATGGAAATTTCATTGGATAAACTACTCAAGATGTAATTGGAACGTAATGAACTTGATTCAATTACTGTCGACAACTTCATTTTCTTTTCCGCCATGATTATGGCGAATATTACTTATATCACGATGAACTTTTAACATTAATAGACACGAATATTATCGAAATAATGATTTATTGATAAGTAATTAAGAACACGTAGGAGGTAATGAAAAAAGTCTTTCGTAGCGCTGTAATATCAATTCTCCACGGATACTTAATCTTTCGTTTAATTTCGATAAAAGCCATGTCTCTTTCTTTCTGAGGTTTCAAGTACGCGAGTAACGATGTCGAAGCACGCGATATTTGTTTACTAATGTGCACCGACCATTAATGAATCTCTACGGAATTCGAGCAAAACGTAACTAATCAAAATGAATGAATCTCTTCCTCGTATTAAAATCCCCACCCCTTTACTCAGAAAACTCTCTACAATACTAATGAATATTGTTCCATTACTTTTTATTAAATCTGTACTTATTATATGGCAATGAAGTTTATCAAATCTTCAACAGTAGATTACGTATTTGTTTAGCAGAATAATAGAATACTTATGTGGAAGGGTACTGTTCTAGTTGAGTTATTAGTCTTGCGGTTTTAGGGGTTGAAAGTTTGCGCAACTTTCCAGGATGTATGTACATGAATGTACACGAAATTAATATGTTCAACTGAAAGATTAATGATGATTCAACTGCGGAGACCCTCATTTTTATTTCTGACTTCATATAATTCTTGGTGGAATTTTTTGTTCCTCCTTTCGTTGAGAAGATAACAGCGAACTGAACTTCGTGCAGAATAAAATTGAATTCCCTTTTCTCTCTTGAACAGTGATGAAAGTGGTTAGCTCGAAAGGATGCCTTTCAGCGTTTATACGTTTCAGATTAGTGAGATATCGATTTTATATTAAAGAATGTCAAAATCGTTTCAAGTAGAACGTAAGATATTTACGTAGAGACTATTTCTTCGAGTAAAGTACGAAAAGAGGGTGAATCTTTGTGAATAATGGTAGTCAACCGCGAATTATTTTTCCTCCCTCCAATTTCTTATGTATCTAAGCATTCCTTGATATTTATACTAAGATAAAGAAAACACTTAACTAACATTAATACCCGGCAAAGTCATGAAATATTCTCAAATATATGTATGTAGTATCGGTACTTGGAGGCGAGACGGGTGGCCAACCCGTACTTGAGAATGCGTGTGTGTGTGTCTGTGCTTGTGTGGTCTAAAGATAAGGGCGTAGGTTAGGACTGTCGGTTTAAGTTTTGGTTTTTAAGAGTCAGTCTTAAAAGAACCCTCGACACACGCGCTACGCTTTATACACATCATACGATACGCTAAGATTACATATTATATTAAGTTACCGTTATGGTTATTTTTGTTCTTGTTAGTATTATTAGTTTAAATTTATACAATATATATATTCTCTTTTATAATCACAATTATTTCCTTTATTAATCCTCGCGGATCCTGGAACTCTACATGTATGTGATATCAGAGGTACGAGTTTGCGTTTAGTATTAGAATTACTATAATATACAGGGTCTTCCACGCAACTGGGCCGAGCTATATCTCTGAAAGGATTGGAGATAAAAAAAATGTTATAGGACAAAAGTCGATGGTATTAAATGCTTTATATTTTTATAAAGTTTTTATGAATTTTTATGCGTCGGTGCAATTGCAAGGTGCAATTGCACTTTTTTTAAAAGTAAAGCTCAAATTTTGGTTACATCAATCGATGCAGTTTTTCGCCCTTTACAAAACATGTTAATAATACTATGTCTGAAAATTGTTAGTTTAGGTGTTATTTTAATTTCAAGAATGCTGAATTTACAAATAAGACACTCGCAGAAGGAACGCGTGATAGAGTACGTCTAACCGTGTTGAAACATTCAAATAATTATAAACAATATATAATTTTGTACCTTCTTCTTAGCAAGACCTGTCTATAAAAACTGATAAATGTTTAAAGGAAATTATTACGAAATGGACATAATATTGTTCTTTATTAGTTCTTGCACTCAGTGCAATTGATTAATGCATTACTAAACATCCTGCTCTCAGTATTAATTTTGTTATCTGATGTAATTATTACTAACAATTCAACAATTAAGACGACAGAATTTTGAGAAGACTTGGGTGCAAAGTAAAGGCGAGATTGTCCGAAGTGTTCGTGAAGTCTGGAATGAGAGAGAGAACGACACACCCTCTCGTTTGGCGCATTAGCCAGCCGTCAGCTTTGTTTACCTTTGTATCACAATACGTGGAGGAACACCCTCAAGATTCTAATTTGAGAGCAAACACGGAAGGGTGTCTAACCCCTTACCACCTAGACCCCTTGGAATCTGAGAACAGACCGAGTACTCGAATCCGTGGTTCTCTATAAAAACATCCACTTTCAGAGAACGCCCTTCTCACCCTGGATTTAGGAAATGTCGAATACGTGTAGAATCTAAATTCTTATCCCTCTCGCAAATAACGATCTGTTGCAGGGTCCTTCGTCACCGTCAAAAATAATACCCCGTGTTTTACAATGCCTTTCATCTAATATGTTTATAATGCCTTATTATAAGTAGAATGATGTAGAAAAATATTCGGTTGTTCTATAAGTTCGTGCCGTTTTTTTCTGTTCTTTTTTTTAAATATTTAATACCAATTAATCTAGAATCTATTTTCTATCATTATTTAATAATCAGGTAAAGCATAAAACAGAACCTATTGAATGACGTATAATACATGGTTGATAGTAATTGTTACGAGATACTTATTATGTACATTCAATATGAAATGAAAACCGCACGAACTTATGGACAAAAGAAATCGAATCATGATAAGGATGCGTCGCGGTCACATTGACTGATAAAGAAACAAAAATAATGGAGGACAATATCTAAGAGATAAATAAACAGTTATGTAATAATTTCTCTCCTAAAAAATAAAATAAATGTACATTGGGAAAAATATTAAATGAAATCCACCAGATAAAAAGCTGAAGCACACATATTAATTAAATCTGATTAATTCCTTGATAAAAATATACCATATCGATTACAACGAGCTATGGGGAGACTAAATGCCTTGAAAATGATAAACAAGAATATATGTTTGAAGCTCCAGATCAAAGGGATAAATAAATAAATGTTCATATTTGATCCTTGCTATCCCTGTGTAAATAAAATTGTAAGAAAAGTATATGAGAGGAGACGTTGAGTTCTATTAATAAATAAAGTATGTGGATCACGGAAGGAACAGTGAAGGAGTAAAAGTGGAGTGAAAATCCGGAAGCAGGAAGTATAATAGTTTAAATAACGAGCCCACGAAAGAGAAGAGTGTATATTAAGTAAAAATGGTGAAGTAAATAGGAGGAATAAAAATCAGGCGAATCGGTAGAAGAATAAGGGAAGGTGTAATACTACCTTGCTCCCTGAAGCGGTACACGTCTCCTCGGAAGCACGGAAAGCAAATCTTTCCGTAGAAGCAGCTACGTGACATGCAAGCATATTTATTACTTCCCTCCAAACTCTAATTTGTAGGGCGGGTTAAAGGGAAAAGGGCAGATAAATCGAAAAGAGATTCGCGTCGTCTCTAAGCTGCTTCCTCTTTGTGTGCGTATATCGATGTGTATATGTGTACGAAGATTCATGGTAATTGTTTAACCTTAAAACGTTTTCCCCTGTCATTGATGTAAAACATTCCGTCGAATGAAAGCTATTCATTTCAGACGAAATGTTGCAATATATTTAAGGCATTCTTTGAATAAAATTCTTATTAAATGCTTTGAACTATATTTATTAAATATGACTTTATTATTCGAATGATTTTTTGTGTAAAGATTTCTATTTGTAAATTTAAATTTTATTGTTTTCGTAAACTGTTTGGAATTACAGCCACTTGAGCGTTATGAACAACAATATTTAATATAAACATTGTTTATGAGTTTATCAATGTAGTTGATCAAATATATGTCGTTGCTGAAAACATTTTATGATGTTTGTATTATATAAGAAAATATAAGTCTTTTATTTACATTAGTTTCTATTCATCGTTATTTTAACCTTGATAAAATAATAGTTGCCACGTTTTTACGTTCCTTGTTATTAATATCAGACATTTTCTTTCCGTTCTTTCTGCTATGATAACAGCTTCATAATTCAGTGTTATCGGGAGTAGGAAAGTATCTCGTTGAAGTAGATTGATCCACGATTTTTTTCTATACAGACACTCGTAAGGATTCAGCGTAGAAGAATCGTAAAAGAGCATTTGAAATTCTGAAATGCTTTCGAGGTACAGGTGTTCATAATGTCTTCTATAAGCGGCAGATAAGGAAACGATGGCATTCGTCTAATGAAAATGTAATGAGTCCCGAATGAGGGGGAAAAACTCGGTGGAAATTGAAGTCTTGCAAAAGAGTGCGAGGAAATCGGTAGTCCAAGATAGTCATTACGAGAGAAAATAAGTTCAAAAGGCCTTTGACCTTTTTATCGAACCTACTAAGAATAACCTGAGGAATAGTAATGGAAATAATAATCATAATCCTAATAATAATAACAGTAAAAACTATAGTAACGCGACCAAACTCGATTCCACCGGTACTTTATACTTTTACGTGTTGTTCTTGCGACCGTGTTTTCTTCGAAACTGTGGAACTCCCAAGTTATATTTCACGGGACATTAAACACACATGGAAAAGTTTCGAAAGTCTACATTTCGCTACATAATTATTCCACAGAATTTGAATACGTTTAATACCCAAGTGGATCAAGTATTTTACTAATTTACAAATGTTGATTGATTTCGGCAATGTTTAACAATAAATGATTAATAGCAATGAATATTTGCTGATTTATGAAGTGATTGAGACAATAGAAAAGAATGCATGTTTTCACAAATGAAAATCAGGTCAGCAAGATTTATGTGTAGGAATTATTTTATAATTTTTAAATGATAGGAAGAAGTTCAATTACATGGTTATCATTCAAAACATTTAACGTGACGTTATTTCTTATATTCACATCTCCGGGGGCGTGTGATATAACCTATATATATCATGTAAATAACGTATAGTAAATTTAATATGATACAACACCTGATTAATTTAAGTGAAATATAGCAACAAAATCTTCGGTTCACTTCTCTATTTTCTGTACAAATATTTCTTACATACAAATATTTATTCAGAAATTCTGTTGAATATTTGTGAGTGATATTTTCGAATCGGATGATGCTTGACTTAGTAGTATATTCTAACATGTAAAGCTCATAAAGTATCATTCCATAAAACACCATTAAATAGGTATATTGCCATCCGATACTCGTTAGGTGGACGATATGTTATAAGCCCGAGTAAAGAGCCAATTCTCTTGGAGTATCTCGATGGCCACTACTTTTTATCCTCATCAGCATATGAAACTTTCGATCCGCCTCACCAGGTGAATGATTCCGTTCTACTAAGCCATTCTACTTCTATGAATAGCTACTACATTTTTCAACCCTTCAATTACATCCCCGTCTCTCCATTTATCGCTATGCTTTCACGTAGATTCAAAAATTTACTACCAAACATTATTGAAAAATTTCTCTGCTGATTTCCCTTCATCCACAGTACACTACATATTATGTATGCAAGTCCATTTTTACGAAGGAAGTAATTATTAGTAATTAACAGATGTTAAAATCGAATGAATTGAAACAAGTGATGGATAGAGAAATAGTTGTTTCACATTCGTGAATTTGTTATTTGTATAGCATTCCGTCAGTTATTGTATTTATTACGAGTATAATTATAAATGAACAACGTGAGCTCTCTTTAAATTCGTGACAGCGCGATTTAAATATTTGCTTATTCGTGTAATTGCACTCAAAACTTAAACAATATTCGCTTATTCGTGTAATTGCACTAAAAACTTAAACATCGCGTTCATTCCACTGATCCAGGTATTTTTTGACGTCATTAACTTTGTTCTTTGTAGGAAGCAGCACTTTGCAACTTGTTTTCTGTGTCCGGTATTTCGGTGGAATCCGGCCCCTGTGTATCCTAATCCCTTTATAGGGATTCTCGTTGAACCGTCGGCTCAAACGAGTCTACGACGATTGATCTACAGGCGGCAAAGGTTGAATTAACTCATTAATTTCGACTTGTGCAACGGCGTCAGCTATAGAAAATCGAAACACAGAAGAACTTCCATCGTACAGTCAATCACGGTTTTAATAAAAGAGAAGAAGCATTCGTGGGACAAGGAACGTCGACGAGATTCAATTATTCGGAAGTTTCATGGGCGAATGAACCGTGGGAATTTATCGTTTCGTTGTCGTATACATTCCGTGGTAAAAGAAATTATATCGGCTGAGTGAGTGTATTATACCGTAATTTATCACGAGATAATATTTCATGGTTCCTCTATATTGTTCCATAACGTGAGATAGTCGAAACTGGTGGAAAAAAGTAGTCCTTTGCCGATCATATTTCGCGATTAGATTAATCATAAAGGAAGACCGCTGACCCGAATATTTTATACGTTAATAATACCAGTATTTATTATTCCCGAAATACGTGGTGTTTCATTGATTTATCAGCAGATTAAACGTGTCGTATAAACTTCGACATTATGCTGGTAGAATATAATCCACGAAACTATATCGAATTCAATCGAATATCATGACAACAGAGTTCGGCAGAAAATCCTTCATCAAATCCCTATATCTAATTTCTGCATCCCATAAACTGTTCCAAGCAATATTTCCATTAAACTAGGAAGCTACAAGCATTCTACACAATATAGCGACTGATGAATATTATATATAAATAAATATTAAGGGTACCAAAAATTAATAAATTATTTTTCACATACTTTATGAAACTCCATTTATTTTTTCATATTAAATACTATCCTATCAGAGAATCTTTTCGTTATTTATAATCCTTGATCGACGACCCTCCGATGTCATAATTCCCTTTTTAAAAAATCAAATCCCCTACTTTTAATGCGAGAAAATTCGCCGCTCCCGAATTTATTAGTTTCTGGTATTTTTAGTATAATGTAATAATATGAAATTGATATAACAACTTCACTATATTAATCCGTCGTTACGTTGCTCGATCGTAGATTTATAATTCACCACTACTTGGCATCTACTCTATCATCTTGATTCATCTTGGAATACGAGTATCATTCGAAAGGGATGTTTTTCGTAGATTCCAGTGTCCGGTTATACCCTCCATATGCCAGGAAATACAGGATGACGAGGAAACGTAATTCACCATGACGGACGGGCTATCGTCAGGGTTCGGACATCATGGACAAAAAAGCTCTCCCTTGAACTTTCGTAAGTGGTAAGGGTCATGGGAACGACGTGTAATACTCACGTTTTTAGACTAGGCCGACTATCAAAGTACCATCTCGTTGAAATAAGGCCACGGAAACGTGAGGAGAAAATACACAAGGATAAATGTGTAATTAACGAGCCGATGTCGGAATAAATGTGTCTGTCCATTCGTGCAATATCCGTGCGAGATAACATCCATATATACGGCTGGATGAATGCTTAATAGCCTGGATGGTGATATCAATTCGCAATGGACCCTTCGTGTATTTCCTACTTTATGGTAGATCAAAATTACATTTAGAACTTTGATTACCGCAGGATACACTTTGTTAATATAAGCAAACCGTACGATCTCTGTTGAAATTAATGAATGTTACTTAGCAAGAGCTCTTTGATGATAAAACCGAAATTAGGGCAGATTAACGCGTTGAACACCATGGCGATTACCGCTGACCGCCGATACCAATATTGCGAAAGCTCGAATCAAATGCATATATCGTTAATATTCGTAAAATTTTCAATCTTTCTAACATTACGGTAACGATATAAAGTAACCAATGATATCGACGCGACGCTCAATGTGTTATGTACAGTCAATTCTTTCTGTCGAGGTTTTTAAGAAAACAGTATTCAGGTCATCGATTTGATATTGACTTAGAAAGTGTGTAGAAGTCATGGATGAAGTAGTGTAAATGAAGTTATTACAGAATGTGATTATAACGTACAGACTACGTATGTTGATGGGAGATAAAATAGAATTTAAGAACTGTTTAAAGCTCTTAGTTCTATAGATCATTGTTAGTCCTACGCTGACCTTGGATTATGCCTTAAACCTCTCTAGAACGAGTTCACAGGGGTAAACCATAATCGTGATATGTGAGCTTGCGGTTTTAAGAGAGTAACCCGAGAGATGTTTAATGCTGCAATTTTGAGGCGAACGCATGATTAACGTACTAGATTGTGGGATTTCGGGGAGCTTAAGGTATCTCGAGGAACGTGACCATAAGATTACTCTTCCGCCCTGATATATCTTAACGAATGCGGCGCAGTATCCATAAAAACAATATTAAATGAATCCACAGTATCAATAACACTGGTCATTTAAAATCATTATAATTGCTCCACAAACATATCCATAATTTTATAATCTCTACAAGATTAACTACCTCTTAAGGATATAATTAATATTATCTTAACCAAGTTATTAATTATTCTTTCCTACCAGATATTAAATTATGACGATGGAACATTCAATTAATTGTGTAATTTATTGCTTTATTAAACACCATTCTATACATTGTAGTCTGGAGCACACACGCCAGCAACAAAGTCAAATACACTGATACGAGCGTTCCACTTGTTTACAACTTGTTAATTATTCCGTAAATTTAAGAGGCGTCAAATAAAAATTTCAACGTCCGAGTCGTAGTGATATATTTATTAGGCACTATTGAGCAGCCAAAGGTTTAACATGGGATGTTCGTGTAGATGTCAGTGGGGTTGTACGAGGAGAGGGCAGATGGTAGACATGTAATTCACATTGTGCTTTCGGGGTGGACGCGTGATTAACAGTTCAGTAGATTCGGTGTGTCTTGGCGCGTGTATGTGGATGTGGAAATGCCTAACATCGCGGTCAGTAGGTGAGTGCACAATTAACACCCACGTACCGGACAGACAATTTATGGACGAAATTTTAGCTATATCGTTAGATCGATCCGATAATCATTTTCGTTAATTCTCGTAACGAGTCCACGCCATTAATGCAGATCAAATATTAATCTCTATGCTCTCGGATCCATGTATAAATTCTCCAACCGACAGCATACTCGATTTTATAATTGCTCCGCTTTTCGACAATTACAATGCGGGTTTAATCGGAGATTTGTAAACCAGTGATTTAAAGTCTATTCAATGTTTTGAATTGTTTCCATACCAACGGAAGATTTCAGCGAATTATTCTGTGAATGCTACATTCAGCGATGTAATAATGGTCATTCTTGGAAATTGGATTTCTTTTAGTTGGAATGTTCCACTTCCGAGCTCGTCTTAATCTACTTTCGTCCATCATAAATCATCGTTCTTGTGTGCCCTTTAATTAACTCCACAGTCATGACATTCCTCGGAAAATCTTATCTTTTTGTAATTCTCTTGGGATAATAAAACCCAAACATATTTTCAATTTCATACCTCATAAATGTTAAACTTTCCTTGTATTGCGACTACAAAATCTTATACATTTTTCACATAGATTTCTATTCATGCTAAACGTCACCATTTAAGTTCGAATCTAAACTTAATAAAATACAAATTTTTCCTTTACTCGTATCTGAAAATATTTGATGCAGCAATTCCGAAAATGTACCGAGCAATGAAAGTAGAATTTCTCAAATTCACGCTTTTTATAGCTAGGATAGCAGCATGGAATTCTAGCAGCATCGTGTAGGAAAAGTTTAGCGATTCTGTTGGACGTATGTGTCAGAGCATAGATACAGTCGAGTTTCCCATGGAATCGTTTCGAGCCACATACGTCATATCCCGAAGTTCAGCGACTTTGGATACGGGATTTACTTCCACCGTCGCGAATCCAGGAAGGAAGAAGTCATCTGTGCGAAACAAGCCACGCGATCGGTTAGATCTTTCAGGGATCGAGTTCGATGATCTATATGGATTCACCGTTGAACATTGGCTGACCGATTTCAACGTGAATGGCGACAATGGAAACCTATACTGAAATCACCGGAGCCAACTCACGATTTATTGTTGCTACTTCGTGTCGATGTACATCGATGAAAAGAACAATAAGGTAGAATGCCGATAAAATCTTTTTGTTCTTGATTAAACGAAACCTTTTGTATCATCATCTTCACCGGGTATGAAATATTGGTTTGACGCAATCCTTCATCTTTAAAATCTCTTTAAAATTCAAATGTCTACGATCATAGATTTACAAGATTTTATTTGTAAGACTTCCAAGCGAATCTTCGATAATGTTTACTGCAGAGACCTTTTTCAATGTGAAAAAGGCTTTTGTGACGCTTTTGGATGAATTAATTCGATGAAATTACTACTTTTAAGGTAGTTTCCAGTATATCGGGGTTTTTACATTCGATAATGGACAATGGTCAAAGACAATTCCATTTTTAATACTCTTTGTGGAGATTAAATTCAGATAGCAGTATTAATATTTGGAACTCACTCCGCGTAATATAATTCCAGCAAATGAAATGGAATGTGGATTAAGGTGCACGGCTTAAAGTTAAAATCTGAAAGGCTGAATTTCATGAAAAATTAATTACGTATTCGTCAACATTGTATTCATTTTCCCTTTACGTACTTATTATTATTTCAAACTAAATCCATATTAATTTATGATAATTAATAAACAACACGACACTTACAATCGTAATCTTAATTATCCGCTCTAACAATAAGTGTTAAAAAGATTCCTCTTAACACTGTAAGATCAGTAACTTCAATGTCCTCCAAACAATTTTGTAAATAGTTCAATGGATTCTAAATGTAATTCAACTTTTGTAATCCAGAGAATTCGAAGATCTGCGTTTAAAGGGCGAACAATGAAGTACATACATATACTTCGAAGTACTTTCAAATTCGAAAAATTTCTGTAAACCAATATTCCATATCTGGCGAAGATTACAAGATAATTCAAAGCTGACCCCATGAGAGAAAATGGTAGCTCGCAGAAATTTGGCGAAGATTCTTGCGCGGGGGTTGATTTCTCGCATCGTCGACGAAAACTTGGTCAACATTGATGTGTATAGATATTCCACGAATCCCTTATCTCCCCTTACAATTTCCTTTTGTCCTTGTCGCCTCGTTGAGAATCCAACTATTTGCGATTCGTTTCAAAACTCTCCCATACAGTGGATGAGGAAAGACGTCGAAGGAGGTGGAACACGATGGCAGAGGAAAAGATGGCGAAATATTTCCGTTGTTTTGCCAGAACTACTCCCTCCGTCTCTCACCCCTTACTGGAATATTAAACTTGCCCTTTGCAGGAGTTGTAAGAGCTTCCAACTTTTCACACAAATGGCACGCTTTATATTTCCATACTTTGTACACGAGGACATGGTGGTAATTTAGCACAAATTTGAGTAATCATTCTGCTTTCCACATTTCGGAAGTGTAATATTCATATATGCAATAAATTAATTAGAAGATCGACGCCGCGATGCTATAGTTAGTCGTTAATTTAGTTTAAAAATGATATACTACAAGTGATAATCACCGGCATCTTTATACAATCTTGTGTTCGAGCACAGTTAAGTAAAATAATTTCAAATATCCCAAGAGGCACGATTTCCAATAGATATTCTGTTGTTATCGTATTTAAACACTTTTTTCATAAATATAAGTATTTTATATATTCCAGTATTTTTAGTCTTTGCTGCCTAAGCATTATTTATCAAAACAACGTACTTTAAAGAAAATTATTTAAAGACGTCAATGAGGTGTGTTTACCACCCAGCATTGCTGCGAATCGCAAGAATCCAAGCGTGAGAGTAATCGCGTATCTGATTAAAACCATGAAGAGTCATCCTGGAGACCAAAATGATCCGGCATCATCCTAATTACCAAAGTAATCCACGAACTCGAGATTCCAACCGTGGAATCCCAATTTAGGTAGATGATCCGTAGCAGAGACTGAGAGGAAGTATAACGATCAATGGATGCTTGGAACGTGGAATATAATTTCCATTGGGGCGCCTTCCGCATAGTTTTGTTGGATAACTCTCGAACCTTGTCCCAGGAACGGAGTTACGACTACCGTGAACTTCCTGATGTCCCATACGAGTGAACCCCCGATCGTAAAACTTGACTGCACAGCATCTCCCGTTAGTTACGTGAATTAAGTGGACGGGGTATTTCTGGATGCTGGTAGAATCGTATAAAACAGAACGAACCACCGACGCGGAGACCAGGACGAGGAGAAAGTAAAGTCGTGGTGACATTAAGAAACCGCTTCAAACCACACATTCGAAGAGCCGTCGGACGGGGTTAAAGCGTGTTCAGCCGTTCGTAAACTTAGAAGGATGAGTTGTACGAGGCCGAGTGTCAAATACGGAAAAACCACGCCGTTCCCAGGCGCGAATAAACGCGGGCCTTGGTCTTCATCCTCTTGAAGACCCTCTTTCGCTTGGATTCAACTCGCGAACGACCTCGAGTGTCCGCGTATGTATGTATGTATGTATGTACACAGTGTACATGTATGTATGGTACCTGCATCCCAACGAACTCTAGAATCGGATGTGGAAATTAACTCACTTGCATTTATTTATGGTACGTTTAGTTCCGTGGAAATATTGAAAAGATTCCTAATGAATTAATGAAAAATTGTGGTTTAACTTGGATATGAGTTACCTCATGGTTTGTACATCATTTGCATTTTTGAGAAGTTTCAGGTTGCTTTTTATATACGTATTCGTATTACGGCATCAACTTATAGGTTTATTAAAATATCTTAAAAATATAAACTTCAAAGGAAGAAAATCTACCATGCTTTTGATCACCGTTATATTAAAGCATAAGTAGAAAAGCCTGCACCCACAGAGATGAAATGTTTAGAGTGATAGAAAGACATTCCTCTTGTATTGGTTCTTTACGCTCGGCGTATAATAATCTTTTTATTAAGAAGGCACTCGCGAATAATATTGGATACGAAAGAGAACCTAGCAGAAAGCATCGCGATTCGGATGGAGGGTGACAGAGAAGTCGAGAAAATGGCATGGCTTTGAATTGGAAGATGGTAAAAAGGCAAAATAACAGGCACGTATCAAAAGTAAAAAGCCGAGAAGACGCCTAGCCGTTTCTTTGTAATATTCCTTGATTCTGCTTTGCCCCGAACGGGACACCCTCAATAAAGAAAATAGCAAGAAAGAATCCGGGAAACTCGTAAATAGAAGATATTCTCTACACCAACAATGAAGAAATTCCTCTTCTTTTACTACTATATAAACAACTAGATCGACTTATTCGTAATTGCAGCAAGCTAACGCAAATGTCTGACGGAATAAAAAAATGTTCTCCCTCGCAGCAGATATGCAAAACAAGCTTTGAGAACGTCCTTTGCTGTTTAATATTTAACGTTGCTAGAATTCAATTTAAAAGTTAGCACTTTTACTGTACTGCGGTGTTAATCCAATTATTTAATACTGCAGGATAATTTCATGATTAAGTAAAGTGATTTAGTTACTTTCAAAAGTGCAGAACATCAAAATGTGGAATATGAAATTCAAATTTCATATTAAATATAAATCATTTATTTGATCTTATGAAATAAATTTTGACCGTTTAAATGGTTAATGTACAATATAATACATTTCCGCTGGATTTCATTTTTAAAAAGTACGACATTCTAAAATCATATGAAATCTAATTGATTATTTGAACATATTTAAGTATAGAATTGTACAGGATTGCAAAGTGTAGCAGTACACGAGTCAAAGTATTGAAGAAACATTTTATTTGCTAACCGAATGTAAAAAGAGTGAGGTTCGTTACTTGAACTTGTCGTCAGCAAATGGAGCTCATCCGAACTAGGGTAAAATACAGTTCCGTTAAGAATGAGTTTAATCAGAGGTACTCTAATATAATCATTTCAAGCAACCGTATACAAGAAGTTGATTAAACCTGTCGACCAACCATAAGAGATATCCTGAGTCATGGAAAATTCTCCATTAAATACTTCTACAGGAAAAATATCTATGTATTATAGTATTCGCGTTTTTAACAATACGCGTAGATTTAATTTAATCGCAGGTAATAAAGTAGTCAGCACGCCAGGTAGGATGATTCGGTGAGCATAAATTCCCGGAAACTGGACGGGTGAGTGCTTATGCGAATGTAACACATAGGGTACTTCCTAAAATATAAAGGATAACTGACAGACAAACAGACAGTGTTGAGCTGAGTGTTGATCAGAGTGTTGACTCTTTGCACTCGAGATTATTTATTATTATTTAGACTTATCACGGCAACTCGGGTGGCGACTGAAAGGTGACTTTAAGATTTACTGCGTCGTTGGTGATAATTTAAAATCCTATAACTAAATATGACTGGATCTATTACCGTGCTAAAACCGTACGGATTCTCGTAAACTTTTATTAAATTGGATATTTCAAAATATAACATTGATATTTATATGTGAAATAACAAATTAGGGTTATTTACACATGCAGATATTTCATAATGGAAATTAAATGCTTTTCAACATTTCGCGATTATGGGAAATTAAATAGCAAACCATGAAAAATAATTATCATCAAAATATAATTTCGTGTTATTTGCATGCGGACATATTTAGCCGTTGAAACTAAATATTTCTTAATGACTCAGCATTCTGGAAAGCGAATGGCAAATTATAAAGCTTAATTATTGTAAACATGAATGTTTCAAAATATAATATTAAATTTACTCATGGAACGATAATTTTATACTGTTATCAGATGAAAGCATTTGATGATGAGAATTAAGTGTTTTCCAATGATTCAAAATTACGGGATGTAAATAACGATCCCTGAGAATGAATTATTATAAATATGAGTGAATTTGCCAATATAATTTATAATATGATATTAAATTTGCCCACGAAACAATAAAGTTGTGTTATTAACTCGTGGAAATTCTTGGTTCATGATAACTAAGTATTTTTCAATGATTCACAAGTATGGGATATGAATAACAAACCGTGGGAATGAATTATTACAAAAGTGGATGAATTATATTATCATATAAAATATTATATTACGTTTACTCGTGGAACAATAATTGTGTATTATTATCGCGTGACGTTATTCGATCACGAAATAGTTTTCAATGATTCACGATTATATGAAGTAGCTAGCAAACTATGGGGGATCGAGAAAAGAGGCGAGAGTTTATTATCTTACCGCGAAAATGTCGTATCTAGATCGATCCTCGCGGAGGAGTAAAAAATCGTAAAGTGCATCGAGTATGTGCGTAAAAGAAACGTAAAATATGCTGACGCACGGAACACAGGATTTTCGACAAAGATTTTACAACACAACCGAACGATACGCTTTATTTTTATATGGATATAAAGCTCCAGCCGATTCTCGTTTTATCTACAAATCGATATCTGTACACTACTTTTTTCCACTCTCGGGTATATATTTCTTCGAGATCTTTTTATCTACGAAATTATTTTTCACGTTTGCCAGTGCATGTACAAACTTTGTCCACGATATTGCGAATATTTTTCGACATCCATATAAATGACTTTCTTCTCGCAGCAAATATTTAAGATTCGATCTTGTTATTTTCGATTATCGATGTTTTATATCGAATCTTTTATACCATTTCTGTTAACTTTAAGGATTTCAACGAAACGCTTTACAATGGTACCACGAGACAGAATAAAATTAATTCGATATAGGATCAATCGAAATGGATTCCTTTCAATGCACAATTATGACAAAACTGTTTGTGGCGAGCGATATCGTTTGATAGCCGATTCGATTCAGCAATAAGTACGCTTCATCGACGTTGTTTTCAGTGAGAGGTATTCTCGCAATGAACAAAAATGCTTAATGGTCGTACCATTTAACAGGTGGATCACTTTTACCAAAGAATAGTTCACTAATTTCTTCCATTTTTCGACAACCGATACGACTGTCCTTTCACAAAACACGAAACTGAAAACCTCAATTATTATCCCCCTTTTTAGACTATTATGAAACAGACATTCGCGTAATATTCCTTGATTTTATCTTTTCATTAAAAATTGTATTAACGGAATATTTTGATGCTCGGAGAGCAAACGGTTTTTGGAAACATTGAAAAAGACATAAGTATAAATCGACGGATTTAATTGTTACGATATTAAATTAATCCTCTCGTGTGATTAATATGGAATAAATCATTGTTAGATAATGAAATCCATAGTGTCAGATCATGAATAATGTAAAACCTTAATTGCGGTGCAGGAGAGATTCCGCCAAAAAAATGATTTCAATCGAAAAATTCTCACTGATGTATCAATTAAATCCTCGATAAATTCCATGCAACTCCGTACGAGGATTAATTGTCCTCTTTCATTGAGAGTGCTCTTTACATTTAATCGATAAAGGTATATTAACTTTTATATAAAATCTGGAGTACGATATTCGTGTATTTCCCAATATTTAAAAAATGTAATCAAGATATGGTTAACAGCGATTTTATATAAAACAAATGTTAAGAATTTATTGGAATGTATTCGCTGGAAACCATAGCGAAGTTTGGTTTGCGTTTCACAATGAAAGATGTCATACAGAAACTTTGAGGAGAAAAACTGATTTCTACGGAACAAATTCACAATCGCGAACAGAGTATTTAATTTGGTAGAACGAAAACAGTAATCGGAGTTTGTTTACACGGAATCGATATTAAAATTGGTGAACCGTGAGGCGAAGCGTCCCATATCGAAAGCTAATAATGCCCGCGTTGTTGCACACAGCGGCTATTCATGGGATATTGATGGTCGACGATGTGACTCTCTGGACCAACTAACTTAACATATATCCTCCTGTTTTCACATTTTATTGCTGGTACCCATTCAGTGCCAAAATTTAATGCGCAACATCGATTTTAAAATATCCACGTTAATCACGAATGTTTGGCGAAGTATTCACCAGGTAATATGCTACAAAACATAGCTATTAGATGTAGAAAGTTTTAGTCTTTCCGAGCATCCAAATTTTTGTCATTTCATGCAGTCGCCTTGTAACAGTTGTTAAATAATAATGAATGTTATTTCAGAAAATTTAATACCAACTTAAAAAACAGAAAACGAAGGGAAAATATTCGAATTTAAAATAAATTTGTTATGGGACTGAAAGAAAAGACAAACGTTTGCATATCTCTACTAAGTACTTGGTCATGTTTCGATTTGGTTTGATCATAAATAAACAAGACAAACGAGTTCATCTGGAAAACATGTAAAAGGGGATATACCGGAAGTGTACACAGAGGAACAAGGAGAGACATAGAATCTAGAAACTGGATGACAAGACACGGAACATTCTCTATCTTGGGGATTCCACGGACGACTTCATTGTGGATCCATTGTCGGTCATAACCATTTGTTGGATTCGAGCGTGTTGTTCCTCGGCGAACAATGCTCGCCAGAAGCAAACGCGTTAGGTATATATGTCCCACAGGATTTGATTCTGGATGGACAAACATACGAATACAAGAGTCGATCCCTCTTAATACCAGGTTGAATCTGACTTCATTAGGATTCGAATTGTGCTAGACACATGATGACATGGTTTCATGCATACATTTCATTCTGGCAAGGATTAAATGATACTTAATAATTATACTATAATTTGGAGTAAAGTATTCCAAGGACGGTTAAACCTCGTAAAATGCGGGATTTAGACTCCAGAGAAAGGTTGCGTTATAAAAACCGCGTTATACGAGATTCGGTTTACATACACCCGTTACACCGAAATCGCGTTGTATAAGCACCGAGTTGTACGAGTATTGTACGAGTTCATATGTATTTTAAGTGTGAAATGAACATTCAAAATATTTTGGTATTCGGGATAACTTCTTTTCAACTTTACGGCGAATTAATTAGTAGCAGTTTGCGAAGCACCTGTTGGATAGTAACGAAACGATTAATTCAACAGATTAGGCTTTCATTTGATTTCCTGTTTCTGTTTAATTATGAATGTGGCTCGTTCTATTTCTCGCGTTAATACTGAATGAAAATTGGAAATGTGATAAACAATATTTGTTATGACACGAATAGTAATTTCTCTGAAAAGTATTTTTATATAATATGTCTATATATTGCGAAACATAAATCTTGCGGTATAGTTCAATATCGCATATGGTGAGAATAATGTATTTCAATGTTACTGAAATTCAGCCTTCATTAGTAAAAGGAAGAAGGCACGTAAATCTACGTGTATCTATGTTTGTTCCTTTCACGAAATAATTGTTTGACTATCAAAAGGCAGTATCGCTATTATCATTAATCCTATTACACCGATATCTCCATTAATCAATATGAACCACCGCAAATAAGGTATACGATAAAACACACAATACAATAACAATGATCTCATTAACATCTGTTTACATTAACAATTCCACCAGGCCTTCCATGTGGAGTAATTTGAACAAAATTTACCCATTTCACCAACAATAACAAAAGATCAAAACCTACCCCGATATAAAGATAACACAGTAATATTAAGTGTTCATGCGAGGAGCAGTAGCATATTAACAATTTATGTTAAACGAAATATAAAATAAACAGAAATTGGCAATGTTATGAAATACGGTATAAAAACGTAGCTCAGAGACTGATGAACTGTCGTGGTGAAGTGCAATGAAGTCAAAAGAAAAGAAACACAAGTGTACACTTGTGCCGAGGGTGGAAACAGCATAAAAAACAGAAGAGAAGGGAAGAAGGATTAATAAGTGATAATGGACAACGACGAGGGCTAAACCGAGGAACAATAACGGCCTCATTACCATGACTAACATTTAGATTCAGGTTTAAACAAATGCATCTGCTGGATTTCCTTTTTCCACGCAATCACCTTTAAAGAAGCTTATAATTGTGTATTTTTAACAACAAATGAGGCATAAAGAAGGATGTAAAAATAATACATCTATGAATATAGAAAATGGCAATTTGAATCATATACATATAACACTGCTCACAATAGTTAGATTATTGTTTAGTAATTGGCGATGTTCATTCAAACAGTTATGTTATCGCTTGTTCTCTCTGCGCGATGTTTTTTATTTTTCATTTTTAATACTGTTCATATTCACCCATATTGGATATAAGTGTTCTATGAAAGTATTATAATTGAACACTGGAAGCCTGTTACCAGGTTTTTCATAGAGAGTAATCCATTCTATTAATCGGTAAAATTATTCTGTGACGGTTTTTTTCATTCTTTTTACTCTATCATTTCCATGAATCATGAATTTCAGTAAATATTAATCCCATTATCTTCACAATATGAAAGATTGAATTATACCAGAAAATTTAAGTTGAGTAATATACTATTATTTCCTTCACTTCATTTATTTCCTAAAGAAATTATATAAGATACATTTTTACAGTGTTCTTTATTCTATATATCTTCAATAAATGTTTACTTCTCAAAATCGCAATGTCTTACGGAGGTTCAATGTATAAAATATTCTTTACAATCAGTACAAATATACAAATGATTCATACAGTAGTATTAA
Source organism: Nysson spinosus (assembly GCA_910591585.2). Taxonomy (NCBI): domain Eukaryota; kingdom Metazoa; phylum Arthropoda; class Insecta; order Hymenoptera; family Crabronidae; genus Nysson; species Nysson spinosus. The sequence goes on from OU342835.1 coordinate 1,898,171, forward strand.
AATTAATCGATATTTTGCCCAAATTAAAATATTATATAAAAATCCTTTTACATAACCACCCTTTCGCTTATGTATTTCTGTCAGAAATGACAAAAATGTTCAGTGAGCCTGATGTAGTATTCGAGTTTTCTTGTGGCAGTAATAACTAAATAATAATTAACATTATATAATGACAATAATGTATAATATTTTTATAGTATTTATGTGTAATAATGATGATGTATTATTCAAGTACTCGGACCGCAGTTTAATGCAACGCGAAGAAAGATGTGATTCACGATTGATTTCTGGTAGCTCGAAAGAGTGGTTTCGATATACATTCATATCTCGAACTTGATTTTTCTACGAATATAACAGGAAAGGGAACACTGCCGATCGATGTCGATGTTTAATGCAATCAGTCAATTAGGGGCGTTCTCATGCGTTCACAACAATGCGTTCTCCGAGAATCAACAGAGCGAGAATAGTAACGAGGGCCCCGTAAACGGCATGTAAGCTTCGAGCTATTGTTGCCATACAGCGCGCCTCCGCAGCTCATAGAATGCCTGAGAATTTAAGCACAATTCGACATTTAAGCTAGCATCGGTTTATGCTGAATATGGATTATCTCTACACCCTAAAAACCCAGAAAATTAGTAACGAACTGAATAGATCATTTTTACTATCATTTTTCCATGTAAAATAATACATGTTATTTATGAGTAAAACCATTCTGTAGAAGACTCATAAACAATATGATTAAGAGTGCATTTTTTACTAAAGAGGAAGAATATTGGTTGGACACCATCCATCACAATAGGACCATTAAAAATTTTCTTCTCTGATCGATACATTGGGCCTTCTGACTATTCTTTCTTATTTTGAATGAATACGACAGTAATGATTTCCAGAGCATTTTTGAATCTACATGTAGATCTGAAGGTTATTTCGCAGAAAGTATTTGTTACGTTTTCCCTTGGCGCATCTGCATTTTTCGCTTAAAATGTTACATCGTCCCTTGGTCTTCCACGGAAAAGAGTTTTATTCGCGGTAACATTATTGTCGCGTACTAACTATTTTAGCATACTAACTTTCGAGTGGTCCATCGAGTCGAGTTCTAATTTCTCAAATAATCTTGAAGCGAGGGAGATTTTTATCAGTTCTGAAACGTCGTTAAAAAGAAAATCCCGGCGGATCTTAACTTTTATGAATGGTAATGGTTGAAACGAATTTATCCGGTTACAAAATGTCTTCCCGAATTGGATAATGGAAAAGGACAATTCTTAATGTTGAAAATATGCAGGGTTTCATCTGTTATCAGTGATGGAATTTAACTGACATTATCTGACGGATTTATCTGACATTGTTAATAAAATTAATCAAGTATGCAACGGCGCATTGTTTGAGATTCTATATTCAGTAATTTTATGTACGAAGCATACGTAATAAAATCCATGAATTAACTTATTCTACATCGTCCAGCCATAATTTATACATAAATCAATGTATACGTATTATATAATTCAGTTTATGTTCAGTAGTTGTAGTGTTAAATGATTTATTTCCTCAACCAGAACTTTAATCTCTATGTCATCTAATTAAATATGATAGAAATTCAGAGTAATTGGAATATTCAACACTCTAGAAACAGACACAATTAATATTGATGTTAAATCAGGTGATAAATTAATATTATTAGAAATATACTTTATCTTTTAATGATTATCAAGCTAAAAATCCGTCGCAAAACTAATATTTATACTAGTGCGCGTGCATCTACGAACAAAAATAATTGTGAAATAAATCACGAAATAAATTCGCGATATAAAAAGGACTGAAGGGAATGACTCGCACAGAAATTCATATAATGCGATGGTGCGCGGACTAACCAACTTCCCATTAAACTCTCTTCACCTCGAATTACTTTTAGTAGGACAAACGCTCGATATTCGCGAGTTCCAAAATTGACTTACATTTCAGACCATATCATAAAGTGAAATGCAATTTCCTTTTGTAAATAGTTAATAATAATGCTAGAAGATTATACCGTTAGTATCTTCAACGGGGCCTCTCGGAAAGTTTTTTGCTCTTCTGGAAAATTTAACTTTACAGTATTTTCTCCAAGGAGTCTCTAATTATGATTACTTTACTACATCTGTAGGCGCCAATCATATTTTCGGCCTATAAACATTAGAATAGCAATATATTTAATAATAATAGAATCTTTAAGCGATCGCTACCCTGGAATAAACGCTATCCTCAGATTCAGACAGGCTAATAAAATCTAGTATTTCTTCGTCAGATTTCCAGATCGATAATAATTATTAAGAAATATATGATATTAGTATTGCTAGGTATATATTGTATTGCGTAATAATTCTTAACCTAGAAATCCGATGAGTACATATAAATTTTATATATTTATATTAGTGACAAAATTAATCCGTCACGTGAATTCATATTAATTGTGATTATCTTCGGTTCCAAATTGCTGAATATTTCAATTACTTTGAAGCACAGTACGTTTCCCATTTAACGGAGACTACACCGTTTCCGATAGATAGATCACGATTCTACATTTATCGTAGCTCATACCTTTCTCTAATTTTTATTCTTCTACTTTCATCTGCCCTAACATTATTCTTCAATTTCCTCCCTCAACCCTTAACTTCGCTTCCGCCTATATATTTAACTTCTGCAGAGATTATAAATGAAACCCATAAAAACTTCCATGCATTTCCATACAAGTACACCCACTCCCGCTCAAAAGTATAAATATTTAATTCAGTGTATTGTTCTTCCAATTCCAGTTGTAAAACATATTACTGCAATAATTTTAATAAAACATTCGCATATGTACGAAAAATTTGTTTTATTCAAAAAGCACGGGGTGCTCCAAACTTTTGAGCGGAGTTACGTAATTCTGGCGAATAATGGAAATATAATTAGAGCATCTAATATCTCTGCTTAAAAATCAGGTAATAGTAGTGATTAACGCGGGCCATTAGACCGTTGCTCTTATTTAAGAATGAGTAAGAACAAGGCTTTTTAGAAATACAAGAGCTGCAGCCAAAAGCTATTAGATATTTTTTTGTTTGATACTTGCACGGTAGCCAAACTTGTTCGTGGGGAGAAAAATACTTTTATCATTGTCGACATTCGTGCCAGTTTTTGAGAAGTAGTGGACGAAATGTTAATACATACATAAACATGAATTGCATGGTCTTCTCTTTTTACTAGATTCACTGGTTTCGGAGAAATGTCGATACTAGATTTCGATATAAAAGTGGATTTTTCCTCGGCACAAAACTTCATGCCAAATGCCGTTGTTTCGTCCTGCAAAGCTGCATTTCTTGCGAACGAATATACGTAGAATAATGATTATTATAATAAAAATCAGCAATATTGATGGCTGATTCTAAATCTGATATAACGATATATCACCAATATTCAGAATTACATAAAGTAGCAATTTAATAATAAATCTTAGTAAATGCTGAACAAAAAAAATTGTTTTATAATTTCTTTCGATAAGACTTCTTTATAATCATAAAAGAAATTCTATGACATTTTACCCGGTTGCGGATAATATTTCAGAATTTATGTAATCTTTCAACGACATTCGAAGGGAAGTTTATGAACCGTTTCATTTCCTGGAGCTTAACGATCTTCGAAGTAATAAAGCATGAATTTCGAATTACAAGTATTTCAGTAGTAGCAGTTTTTCCCTATCACGGTGTTTTTGCTGCTGCGTACCGGCATTCGTTTCGGTAATTTAGTAGTACACTAAATTAAATCTAGTACCACAATAAGGGTTGCCGGAATTCTTCCGTTTTACAAATTACTGTCGACGTTATTGTCTTTCACGAAATGTACTGATAAACGGGAGACACATGGCTCGCAGACGGGCAAACTAACGATCCTGTTAATTTCTCATTGTCCTTGTTTCCACTATTTGACGAAATCTATTGCAATGCACGATTTTTCAAAGGTTTTCCTTATCCACCACAATAAAGTACAATGAATAAACACAATTAATTCTAAGTAATTATTCATCGCGATTATACTCACCAAAATATTTCTGTCCAATTAAAATATTCGATATTCTCAATAATATAACTAATACAATATCGTCTATTTTTATGGTAGAGAATGGAATATCTGGTGAATCCTGTATGGAATATTTTATTTATTCTATGGAAATGCCATTTCTATGTACTTTCAAAAACCAATTACAATTGCAAGTACAAGCCACTTGATTCATATGAAAATATTTAGGAATCAGCGTGGTATGATTTGCTGATAAAACCCAGGAATTAGAACGACAGATGGTCACAATTTCTCGGAAGTATAATAGAATCGCTGGGAGTTATGTATGAATTATTATCTAGGAAGCTGCATATGTGAATTTCGAGTACTGCACAAATATCGCGGTGAAGTAAGCGGTGAATTCACTCTTGCATCCAGTCGGGGTACAAATAAATAATTCAATATTACACAGTGCAAACATTTACAAACTTTCGATGTTTCACGTAGCGCTCCGTATTACATCAGTAAATCCTCTCGGGTGCATTAAATCGTAAATAACATAAAAACATTGTTCAAAATCGTCCACCCACCGAATTACAAATTTCCACCTGTTTGTCAAGTGGATCGCGTGAGGAATTTGCTCGAACAAACTAAAGCCATCCAACCTTATATAATTATAAAATGTGCAAAATTTATAACACCGTACGCGTTTGAATTTCTACCAATAATTAGTATACGCATTTTATATTCGACTGAACTGTACAATTTTTTCGAAATAATATTTTAGTCTGAAAAATAGTACTCGTATAGACGGTTACGCGAAATAACATCCACTTATTAGCCAAGCAAACTAAAGTAATACATTCCGAGTTTTGTTCTTCTATTGACCTACATAATGTTTGATATGAACTTCGCTCTAAAGTATTTTATGAAACTTTTGAAATGGCTGCATTTTTTCTAAGAGCTTCCGCTGTTTTCCACTTAAAATTTATCGCATTTCCTTGGGAGTCTATTAACATCTCGATGCATTTTAACTCAATTTTAGCGTTGTTTTTCGTGCAAATTAAAGAATATCACAATTATCTGCTAACATGGAATTCAAAATTTTGAAGTCTAATAGTAATTTATGTGTTAGTCTATTATACTTTTAATGTGAGCCGTATATTAAACTCGTGACAGCAGGTTATTATATTCAACATCCTGATAATTCAATGCATACCATTACCCGGATTATTATATTAATTAAGTGTAATTTTGATTATCTGATTCAGCACAGATAAAGGTAATTTGAATTCCATCGATCAATTCGTAACGACTATTTAATGACATAAACTCACAATCAGCTTAGGATAAGCCTTGATACGTGTAATTTACAGGACATTCCACACGTCAGATGTAAAATATACCATGTTTATTTTTCACCTTCATTTATTGCTATAGAATATTGTAACTTTCAAGAGCATTCCATGCGCAACAATTTCTTTAATAATGTTATGAAACATTAACCACGTTACCGTGAATACAGGGGAAATCGAAAATAAAATAATTTGATAAACAAAATGTTTCTTTTAGCACGGCTGTGTCGACTCCATAAAAAAACAATGATTCAATCGTACAACAAATATAATATTTACTCTCTCCCGTAGGAGAGAGTGAGAAATGCAATTGAACGAGGAACTTAATTAAAGTGACTCGCTGCGGTTCATGCTTTAATTTATTATCAAGTGGAATCAATAATGCCTTTGAAAATAGCACACTTGGAACAATATATATATCAAATTACCATATAAATTAATAAACCAAGCACCAAACATTACTATTTAAATTTTCATTCTACTTAAAGAATTTATTCAAAATCATGATTTATATGCTGAAAATAATATATGGAAAAATGTGCGGCTCACGTGTATCACAATTAGAATTTTGATTGTTTTAATTAATCAAAAATTTGTTAACCATCTGCACTCTAATTGTTTTCCTAATCGGTTCTCGACGAACTCTGATTCCAGTTTTTCCGGTATCGATATCTGATCTTAGAATTAGGTATGAAGAAATTGTTTGCATTTATTCAAAATGTAGTCTTTTATTAACAATCCTGAGCAGTGTATATTACAAGGCTTTCATGTACATACATGTACATATACATTCATAGCAATTTTTTAATAAAACTCTTTCCGACTGATTTGATTTATGAACAATCCCGCGGGAAGTGCCAGTGACAAATAAAAGAATTTCTATCACAGGTGTGGAGATCAAAGTGTTAATGTAAAACCCATGGCGAAACACAGTCGTAAATGCGCATGTGATATCTAAGTGTGCAGTGGAAACGTAAAGCACATCTGATAACGTGACTTTAGTGGTTCAACAGAGTGTATGTATTCAGGAACATGGCGGATTAACTTCTCTCACCATAAGACACCTCTTGCCCATATCGCCTCCTCTATTTACTACCATGACCCGCATACGGAACTGCTAACCATCTCGAAGGTCAGAGTTAATCGAAGTTTCCATGCCATCTAATACCATTTAACCATTTTCCGGCATCCGCTATCATTCCCCTATCAGTTAAAACCATTAGAACAGATGTGGTTGTATTTACAGTGCAACTAACATCGAACATTAAAGTCTCAATACTTTGGATACAAAACAAAATTCTAATGAGGTATAATTTCAAGTCGATAATTAGATGTTATTAAAAAAGGTATGCAAGAAAGGCATTTCACGAGACGCCAGAATAAAATCAAGCTATATATTCCAAGCATTAAACCGAAAGAACATATTTTAAAAAATGTACCCCAACCAGACATCCACATATCATCGAACTTTATCATACACTCCAAGTATCGTATTCAAACAACATTTTTAAAAATGCACATCGTAACCTTGCGAAGACTGATTAGATCGAAGCAGGATATGATAGATAGTACCTTTATCATCGGGAACGTCAGGGGAAGGTAAATCCACGAATACAAAGTAGACTGCAAATCATTGCCAGAGTGTAGCAGCGAAACAATAAATTTCACACGATACCCAATCGGTTTTACCGGCGATATGAAAAGAGTGTGAATAATGCCTCTAGAATCTATCGAAAGATTTTTCGGCCTACCGGTAAGTCGATCGAGCTCGATGCCATGTATATTCCGAGCATATTCCCTGAATAATATAGGTCGAATAGAGCCGGGAGGTGAAGAAGTATGTAGCTACGACTGACGATGCTGAACCGAGGAAAAAAAGCAGTGATATACGAGTACGAGGGAACGCACAATTTTCTCGAAAGCGTGCAACAATTTTTAGTCGTTGACGCTCGCAATTTACGATGTACGGCGACCGGATGTCCTGGATACACCAGGATTACACAGACGGTGGTTTTCTGCCTACTTACCTGAATGTAACTCGGAAGAATGTCACTACTCATTACCGTTTTTCTCGTCCCATTTCCTACCATCTACTCAACCTCTGGATGTGTTCAACCATTACTTTGCAATTATATTATCGCATTTATAAAATTCTGTATTGTATCCTATAATAGGAATATTTTACTGTTTATCGAATTTCATAGTAAATTATTATGTAAATTATATAAAACGCAATTACATTAACGTGATCTTTTATGTTGTATACGATATATCGAGGGCTGATTAAACTTTCATAAAGATTAAGTACGGAGAGCCAGCAGATAATGTACATTAATATAAAAATTAATAAATCAGTATCTATTCATTTTTCCTCATACCTTGATTGACAATATTTAACAATATAATGTATATTGTACTAACAATATTAGTTATCTTTGGGTACACAAGAGGAAATCTGCTAATCATCCCATGGGAAAAGAGAACCCCATATTGAGCTTTCAAAGGGAATTAACTAATCTACAAGGTTTGGAGGATAGTTCGCCACGTACGAAATAAATATTAAAGGAAAACTAAGGATAAGTTGGATTTTACTAGGCAGTATAAAGTAATTTATTCAGTAGTAAAATTTGCATTTTAAATAAGACGCTGGGGAATGCTCGGCATAAATTCATACACTTCGCGGAAAATGTTTTAGATTTTTCCTACGATTTCACTTTCTTGTTACGCGCGATATCTCTCGTGTTATCTTTATATACGTATTCTCGCGAATGCGCGAATTTCGTAGCGCAAGTAACTCTCGACATTAGAGAAATACTTCACCTAGCCATGGAAACTACCCATTTAAAAAGAAAATCAAGAAACTCATTCATTGAACCGAGGAAGAAATATCGTGAATGTTTGGGACGAACTACGAGCGTTCGTTATAATTCTACATAATGCAATTATATGGAGAAAATAAAACTCGACCACGGGAAAGCAATTTTGCCATAGTGAAATCAGTGGAGAGAAGATGGAGATAATGTTGAGCGAGATTTCAGTAGATTGCATAATATATATTTTCAACTGGTAAAATTTACATCTGAAATGACACGCCGGTGACTTCTAGAAATGCATTAAATTCTATGCTTCACGTATTTAATATTAATACTCACGTAACTTTGTTAACAGTAACTTATATGAATACGTATATTTTATGTGATATTCAAGAAACTCCAACTTGGAAAGTTCACCTAAATCATTATTAGATTTTTGTGCCGCAAAATATTTTGAAACACTACAAGCATAATAATTAAAAGTACTTATTCAAGAATCATTTTCCGCAACCTATATTATTGAATACATTTTTTAATATAAAAACACGAAACTTCATTTAAAACGCGAAATTTGATTAAAAAGCAAATTGATTTAACAAAGGCGAATTAAAGAGATTAATAAAAATTTTCATAATAATTTTTACTTTATTAGGTACCCCTTTAAAAAATAAACATGTTACTGGTAATCTTTGTATAACGTGGGAGTTTGGTTACAGAGAAAGATCGTGTTATAAAAATCGCGTTATGCAAGACTCGGATTCCGTACATGCGTTACATCGAAATTGCATTGTAAAAATGCCGCGTTACATGAAGATCACCACAATTAGTAAACCGCGTTACGGGGGGATCAGCACAGTTTGCAAGCGGCGGTATATCGAAACCGTGTTGTATAATCACCGCGTTGTACAAGAGTTACCTGTATTCCGTATTTATAATTCTAATTCGCTAATTCTGCATCAAGGAAATTCAAAAATTGTAGGGCGAAATCAGCTTGATCTAAACTTAAATTTGAGTTGTATACAAAGTCAGCGCGCGTGAGTTTTAGCTAGAGGGCGAAAGACACGTTTCAAGATTGTCAATTAGTACGCGTACACCTGCCGCATAGAAATGGCAGTATATCGACCGCACCTATTCGATTCTTATCAATATTTTAATCAATTCTTCTTTAATTCCTTGTCTTATTAGTGAATTAAAATGCTAAAATATTACAATCAGTACGAGTGCAGTTAAATAAATAATATAATTAAACTCATTCATCTGCCAAGATGGTTATCATCCTACACAAGTTTTGGGTGAGTTTCAAATATTACCAATTAATAAATGCTTGAAATACAAAGTCACTTATCTTATCAGGAATATACACTTTATTTATTTTTTACTCGAATCTTGGCGTCGTGTAAATAATCATTTCGATGTTATTAGCTGCTTTTGTACGTTCACCACAATGATTATTCTCAGTATTACTACTTTATGAATTCATTATTATTAATAGAATTGAGCAATAGAGTAATATGCAGTGGACAAATTTTATTTGATTATTTCGGTGGTTAAGTTTATGTATGCGAGTATCACTATTCAGAATCTTTTAAGGGGGTGTATCAACCCGACAGTATATAATTTATTATATAATAGTTAGGAATAAGTGTGTCAATCAATTTCATACTCTTTTATCTGCAAATCAAGGTGATTAATATAATAGTTACGTATAAGTATATTAATCAATTTCGTACATGTTTTTATCCGCAAATCAAGTTGCATTCGTTATGTTATTCGTTATTTTTAGATCCTGCGTATCGAACTAACGAAAAATATTAGTTCGTTGTTTCGTTGATTCAGTTTAAATATATATTTCATTTTATATAATTTATATAGAGAAAAATTCGAGGGTCGTTATTCTATAAAATTTTAAGAGGTTATACGTACTGGATAATATATGTATTATTATATAATAGCTGGAAATACGTACACTGCCTCTCAGAATTAATCGAAAACCATGGCTTTTAAACTTTACCATTACCAATTGTTGCAGTCATAATTACACGGAATACAGTAATTAGGAATAAAATATTAACAAAATGAGCAAATTAATAGTTATTGATATTAGTATATGTTGTTATTTTATCTTCCTAAAGAGCAGATGAAAATGCTAATACTTTTTTATAACCGCAACTGCAAACTACAAACTGCAAACTTCTTAAACTCTGTCGTCGTTCGAATACTTTTGAGCGGTAGTATTTATTCATTAATTTTATAGATTTTTGATAATGAACGGATTAAGACGACTTCTTAATGCTTACTGCGTCTTGCGCATTTATTTGAATACTTTAGGGCAGTAAATATTGGTATCGGAAAACATTTCACAGGAGACATAATTCTTAAACTATTTGACGACTACTCGAATTCACGGTTATGTGCAACCAGTACTTTGTCAGTTTCACGTTCGCACAGCAATGTCTAGAATCCCATTTATTGCTCTATTAATTAGTACGAATAGTCAAAGCGAAGTGGGCATGTCAAATAAGGACATTGCCATCATTGAAATGCAGGAATTAATTCCGTTTCATAGAGTCCGCGAAATTTCTATAAAGCCACTACATTCTTTGCTAATATCATATAAATATTTCATACTTATGATAAGTTTGTGGGTTGTTGAAATACTGCAATTTTCAATGTTGGTGTAACACACTGTTCCAACATGTAAGCGTAATATTTTTAGAGGTAAGGTTATTATGGACCAAAGGAGTTTAATGAGAATATAATTTGCGTGATAAAATACGAAGCTTCCACATTTTCGTTATCAAAGTTCTCGTGTAAGCTGTTAAGGTATAATACTCGGCGTGGTAGTTATGAATATATAAGGTAATCTCGCGTGACTCGTATTCATTTTGCGCGACTTTACTGAACGGGACACGAATCGTATTCGATTTATGCCTCGATTATTCAAATCTCGCGAAATAAGATTGCATCACGCGACCCGGAGAATCCCTTATCGCGAAAAAAACCTCTTCAGTCTGATTAACTTTATTCTCCGGTATTAAAGTCTGCGACTTACCACGTACAACTGATAATAACGACCGCGGTTCGTTCCATCCATCTGATTTAATATTATATAACTCGCCACTATAATTTTATATTTACATTCAATATTAAATTCGAAGTATTCAATAACAACGAGAGATTGTAATCCTTACAATAATATTCGTTTTATAACTGTCTTTCCAACTTCTTTATCTCGAGAAAAAGAAGTCAAAAGTTCCCTTTGGAATAAAAATATCAGGCTAAATAAAGTATCCAAGATTTCCGTATTTCATTTCACAAACACAGGATATTTTCGGTGAATCCACATTATGTTTGGAATATGGTAAACTATAGGTAAGAGGGTGAAGGAAATTGGTGAAAACAGGTCCCGTAGCTTTCATATCGTGAGAATGTAGAGAGAAGCGAACAAGCGGAACATTGAGAAATCGGATTTGCGATAAACGCACTTTCGACGGTGCGTTCACATGGAATCGGTTACCGGCTCTCAACTGTTATCGTCAATACCATAGGTACTTATTCAATTTGATGATTCCTACCGAGGAATTAGTCGACCAACTACCAACTAGCAGAGCATACCTGCCTACGTAATTTTAGTCTCGAACTTGCGTGTGAGTGACTAATTGGGATTACACCTGGTTATAATGTCCGTATTAATCTCATCTCTAACACCGTGATGTTCGATGCACTGCCAATTATATGTATAAACGCGAAATCCCAACGAGATTTCACCACGAACCATTCCAAGCCACCGAATAGACCCTCTGAGACTAATATCCCCCACCCACTTTTACTCCTGAATATGTCCATTATATATTCTGTCTCATTAAACGAAAAATTCTTAATCTGCAGAATTCTCAACAATATTTATGTTAAGGATTTTTTTAATGTGAACATTATTTAATAATGTTATATTCTGTATCCAAATTAAAGTGGGTATTTCACGAATATGTATTATTAATATTGGTGTTAAGAAGAATTGAAATACTGGATTATTTGACAAGATATTTCAGTTTTTAGAAGGGAGTATAAACATATTTTTCATCAATGCATTTGATAATTTTATTTAATTGAATATTTTGAAATTTTAACAAGAATTTCTCTACGACTATAATCTATACAGCTGTTTACTCTTTTATTATAATGGTTTATCGTACGACATAACTGTCATAATAAACTCATTACTAATAAAAAATTAAAAGAAATGAATATTCTAAATATTTAATTAATAATTTCATAGGTAGATAGAAAAACATGCATGCAGTTAATACATATACAGACATGTGACTTTCCTTAATCAATTATTAACATTATATAATATGTTGCGTATGCAGCCCTTGGCCGTGGGGGTTATCTAAGTTACGACCAACGGAAATGGGTCCCATGGCCAGGGGTCTTATTTATGGAATAGACGCGGCTGCGATGTTCGGGAAACGGGACCCTCCGGGAAACTTGAGGCCCATATCCCTGAGCAAGTGCACTCCCAGGGTGGATTTATGATGCCCGCGTTTCCCAGAATCTTATCCTTCCAAAACCAGCCGAACCCCCCCCCCCATCTCCTTTCCTGGCGCTCCAGCTCCAAAAAATCCTTTAAAAGGACAACCTTTTCCAGCGCTAGGCAGTCTTGATTCACCCTTAGGGGAAGTGCTGCTAATCATTTTAGTGAGATCGGGCCTCAGTTTCCCTTTCGATCAGTTATCGCGAGTACGGGTTTGTCAAAATCAAATCACGTTCGCTCTAGATTGGTAGGCACCATCAGACTCAACACACACCAAACAGCTTTGTAAGGGATTCTCCCGCCGACGAACGTGTAGTATCATTTCATACAGAATATATTTATAGTGTTATTGTTAGTACTTCCGAGTTTAACCCACTATTTACCTTCCCTGCAAAAATATTCAGTAGCGACGTATCCCCATCGAACCGTTCACTCCAGCCGCTCGGAGTGACCAAGAAGAAATTACAGCCCAGTCTAACGTAGTAAGACATAACTCGCCCTGGGCTCGTAACAAATAATAACAATGTTTCCATGATATTAATAATATCTCTGCAACAAAGTTGCAGCAACGTTTCCCATAAGAATGCGACAAATACCGCAGAAAAATAAAAATTGATTACCACCATAATAATAAAGGTTGGAATGCGAACAAATATCGAAACAATGTTTCGCGAAGTTCTAAGAAAACGGCACTTTATTTTCTTGGTATTTTCGCGTCGCCAGAATGGCTGTACTTTTTGACACGTACTAGAACTTTACGCTCGAGTGCTTCTTAAAAGAACAATCGTCGGCATTTGTTTTCACAACGAATACAGTTGTGCATCCTGTCGATGTTACGAAAGAAAAGCGTTAAGGTAGTACGTAGGTGTTCGGTACGTGTCTGTACTATACCAGGACGTCTGGTCCTGGGTTAGGTCTAGGTTAGGTAACCGACATACCTTTTCCATGGTGGAGAACTTCTCCTTCGGTGTCCGGGAATGCTTTCAATCCCGTAAGCTTTCACCGATACGTGCCTAGCACTTACTCTTTACGGAAAGACAACACACCGAACTTCGATGACAAAGTAAACTTCCTGTTTATAGAATACAGCATATTCCATAGTTGCGTTAACACTAGAACTACAGACAATATACTCAGCCATGTTTATAGATTCACGTATCCTTGCTTAACCCCTTGACTGTGAAAGTATATACGAGTATACACAAAAGTCTCTTTTTATGCGGTAGGTATGTTCTACAGAAATCCGTATAAAAAAGACAACACCGAAAAAGATATAGCCTTCTTTGAAAAATTAGGGATAATCTTTTGAGATAAGCACAGCAGAAAAAGGGTTCTGTGTTATTTACGCTTAAAAAATTTTAAATTCGCACGAGAAAGGTTTATTTGTGTGTGGGAATTATTCTGTTCTGTTTTACTTCTTTTGAATTACTTATTTTTTCTTGCTTTTTTGCTTTACAGCGTAACTTTAAAACCGCATTAAAAAGGCGTATATATACGACAAGTACATTTTGTTGTGTCCCCGCATTTACTTTTTTAGTAAATTTATACAGTATGGAACATACTGTTATGTGTTATATAACGAGCGATCGAATAACTGGATCTCAATAACTCCTCGATTTTTCTTATTTTTATCGACACAATTTAGTGTCACCTAGTATCACGCGAATATCGCATCGTACTATTTTTATTGTTTTTTGTTGAAACGTGCCGCAGTCAAAGAGTTGAAAATAATAATGGACGGAAGAAATAAATTAATCTGTTCAATCACGTCCATTATCCAACTTCATCCCCAAAGATTTTCGGAAAATGGAACCTTATAAATCTGAACGTTTTTATTATTTCCCACGGAACCGTCATTCTTACGGCTTCCGTAGTTCTAGTGTTAATAGAGTTAATCATATTCTTCGTGTACTTCTCAAGTTTGGTAATCGGATGAAGCAATCACAATATGCTACCTTTATTCCTTTTGTGGTTCAAAGAATTTTTCATGAAAAGTATACAACTTATTTCTTTTCTGCTTTATAAAATTCTACTGTGGAAATGACGTTGACTCTACAGTTTTGCCTATTTTGAAATGAAATGCTGAATTTAATTTTGATTTCGACATAGAAGTATCTTCAATGAGCTCTCTTTTATAATTTACATAGACAGACGTTGAATTTTGAATGAATGTATTTGAATTCTCGCGGGATATTCACATATTGAAATGAAACTCAAAATCGAGTTCAATTTAATACGAAAGCACAAAGGGCTCTATTCAAGTCGAAATAATGGGCGTTAGAATGAAGAACAGGAAGGAATTAAATGTTCTTTATAGATGAGGTACAAAAATGTTCTTACGAGAGCGAAGACGATATTCTCTTTATAAAGTGGAATATACACAGCAATTTCTTCTCGAATTTATAAGTATAGGATGAAATCTTGTTTCCGTTATGGGAAAGCATGTACTGGAACACATAAAGAGCGCTAGAACATACGAATCTACGATGAGGGGAATACGAGATCAGTCTCTCCGAGGTTAAAATTAAAAAGCCATCCTTTTCACGGATGGAATGTATGACTGAAGATGAATTAATGTACGCATGAATTATGAAAAATATATCTGGTGCTTAATAATTCTTTTTTGGGAATACTTCAAATCACTTTTTCCCGTATTTCAGATATATTAGGTTCAGCCCTAAATAAGTTCCGTTTTGTAAAATAAAGTTTACTCCTCAATAAAATCAATTACAATTAACTTTAATCTGTGGGGCCTATTTTAAGACATCGTTCAGTTAAATTCATTTTGGTTTGAATGTTCATTATATAATCATATTTGCTACCTTTAATATTAAGAATAATTAGGTTTGAAGATCTTATGAACTGCTTAGTTTGAATTAATATTTAAATTAGTCTAAGACAAAATATATTGGGTTGAGTCATAAATGATTTCCGTTTTTTAATATAAAGTTTATTCGTCAATAAAATCAAGTACTTTAATCTAATATATGTATATTCACTGTCATTATTAATAACTTCTTACTATTTTTGAGGCAACTTGCCGATCGCTCTTGCATAAAACTCTGTCGATTTTGAATAAAAAAACTCCTGCACGAACGGAACTTATTTATTTCTCAATTCGATAATTAGAAGCCAGGCTTTAATAGATTTTTTTTTAAACATAATTAAAACTGCCCAATTAAAAGTGTATACTGTACATCGCATTCATTAATGAAGTGGAGTGAACGGTACTCGTGATAGGAACGTAGGAATTCGTTGAAATTGTTCGCATAGAATCAAGTTAATATCCATAAATTCCAAACGTTTCAACAGTCGGAAGACATTCTAGTCATGCATACGCACCTAAACTACATACGCAATATCAATTTGGAAATATGTTTAAACATTAGTTAAATTTGACAAGACACGGTCCACGATCTCATTTTTATAACATTCCTTGTAAATTGAACAAGATTTGTGACGTAATTATAAAAGCTAGACCACTTTTCTTTACTGCAAAACATTCGAAGGAATTTTTCGAATAAAATAAGGTAAGTTACATTCGCAATATCAATTTGGAAATATGTTTAAACATTAGTCAAATTTGGCGGGACACGCTCCGCGATCTCATTTTTGAAACATTCCTTATAAATTGGTTTTGTGCCGAGAATATCTCCCCAAACTTAATTAAGGTTTAAACATTTTTGCAAACAAACATTGCAAATGCAACTCATACCGTTTTATTCGCAAATCTCCAGAGAATTTTGAGCATATAAGAACAACTGTCTAGCTCTTATATTTACGTCACAAATCGTGTTCAAATATAAAAAATGGTCCAAGAATGAGCGCGCCGAGAATGTCTCGGAAAACTTAATTAAAGTTCAAACATATTTGCAAAGAAATATTGCAAATGTGATTCATATCATTTCATTCGCAAATGTCCACAGAATTTTTCGTACTACCTTTCCGCAAAGCCTTTTTTTCCTCGAAATAATAGACACCTGATTCTTCAGAAATTTATTGATGAAAAGCCTTTCTAAAGTGTTTTATTATAACGTGACAGTGTTACGCCTCAAATGCTTAGAAAACCACTTATTCAATGGTACTTTAAACGAACGTACTCCCGACTCAATACAAAATATCGTTGCCAGTAACAGTCACGAATCGAAGGAATTAAAATGGTTAATCCAACGTTCCCCCGAAAAAGATATTAAATTTTGGAAAAGCCCTTCGGTGAGTGGTATTTCCAGTAAAATGGTGTAATTGGGTCCTACTCGTCGGTTCAATACATTCCGCACCCTTCAACGCATGTACGCAATCCAATTTATTTCGGTGTGCTTGTGATTTTCATTAAACGAATCGTTGACTTGCAATTTTAAGAATTTTTTAATCGCTCACGTACGATCATACATGTTTTAAACATGTTTTTAATTGCCATCAAAATACACGTTTGCCAATGAGTTACATACTATTCACGTTTCAGTTATTTTTAATATCTTCTGGTGTAATCCTCAGCGGAAATACCTGTTGTAATCAGAATGTTTATTTTTTCTGATGGGTGACACATTTCTTGCTGGTTTAATTCAATTGACAATAGGACTGAATGATGAACCGTTGAAGCCGAAATTTGTAGGAAACATTATTCTGGATCACTGCCAGATGTTCTCCTCGGTGTATCCCAGTGTGGCTTTCCTGGTTATTTACATGCTCGAGAGTCCGACTATTAATTACAATTTCAACGAGCGTATTATCCAACCCGACGGACTTTACTGTTCCTCTTCAAAGTAACAAACGTAGGAATTTTCTTCGAGAATAATTGTACCGTTGCCACGTCCATTCCGCGATTGCAACGTTCCATCATAAATTACTTGCCGAATACCAAAGAGAATATTTACGTGTCACATGCAACAGATTACAGTAACAATTCTACTGATCGATGGATGCATAATTTCTGTAGATATAAGTAAGGTGTAATAGATCGAAAAAGATGTAAGACATTCTAGAAGGGTTGATGTTTGCATACTATATACGAGTATGTATGCCTGACCTAATGGGGTCCTTTACTACTGGCAATAGGCTGCAGTAGTATAAACTGGTGTAACGGTGACGTAGAGTGAGGAATGGCTGATCCATACAGTCTCCCACTACTGCCAACCGACTTCCCTCTTCTGCCACTACTGATATAGAGTACTCTTGGCTGATTCATACTACCCGTTACTACTATTTCTAAAGGCCGACCACCGATAGACATATATCCCTGCCAAGAATATTATACGTGCAGTGAAATGACCCATATAAATACCAAATATTGAGGACAAGTTGGCAGAATATAAGATTTACTTACGTTAGTTAATTTATTCCCTGCATGAGCTCAGGTTGAAAGGGGTTAATTATATAAGTATTCGCAGTATTAATTATCCTATCACTCCAACGGTTTAGCGGGACTTTAACATATCCTCGATACATGTTTGGTCGCGATAAGATGCAAATAATAATCTTCAAATCATTTTAAGACAATCTTTATTCATTTCAAAGTAATATATTTCCGCTAACAATATTTAATATATTGGTTATAATTAATTAATGCGTGGTATTTCTTAAAACATTACAAACATAGAATGTTTGATATCGACGTGTGCATTTAGATTTAGTTACTTATATAATCGAATTGTTTAATCATATAATGTTCTTATATGAGAAAATAAATAATCTCAAGCAGATGAAACTGAGCAGTTTCCAATGAGAACAAAAGATGAGAATTGATAATATATTTTGCAGGCCAAAGTGAGAAGTCAGGATTGTTCTACACTATAATACTTCTAGTTTCCAGATATATAATCCGACGCTCGATAAACAGCGGATAAATCGTAAATCGTTGAAGGAAAGTTGTAAAACGACAGGAATTGGGACAGGAAATAGATAGCTGGAATAATATTTACCGATGTTTCCGTGATTTCACAGTAATTTGAATAGGAAAACTAGAGTTATGTGAGATATTGGCTTTTGCATAGGAACGAGGAGTCGTGGTCAAAGGCCAATTAGCCATTAGAGAGAATTCTATGTTCCTCCTTGTTCTGCTCGTTCTATCATCTTCCCACGATCCATCTTATATCTCTCTCCCCCTCTATTTTCCTCTCAATCTCTCCTTCTTTGAATCGTACTTCATTCGTGTCCCCGGAGAGCCATTCTCATCAGTCTCCTTGTCCCAGTACGCGGATTACACGGTAGCTGAATTCGTAAGTGAAACTGTCTCCCCCTTTTATTCCACCTCCACCGCTCTCACTGATCTTTAGAAATCTTTGTTATTTATTTCATGGATCCCCGACGTATCCACTCGAATCACGTTAAATTCATCCTCCGGGTATTTAATCCATTAATGTACTACTTTAACCCCATTTCATTTGAAACAATTCAGACGATTCGAGTACAAATAGGTTCTAATAGCTTCATTGAATGTACTCTGTGTATGGAGATGAATTTAACAGTAGAACTACTGAACATATACTCACTTATGCTTACTTATTTATTTATACACAAATTGCGGCAGGAGGATTTAAATTGATTGAGAAAATAAATGTATATAGAATTGCAAATATTTCGTCGTGGCATATTCGAAAGATTTAACTAAAAATAGCAGAGAAGTCATTTTGACCCCTTTGGTAGTTCCAGTGTTAATTAACATTTATGTATGTCTTATGATCGGCATTAAAATTTGATTAGAATCCGTGGCCCAATTGCATTTAAAAGGTAAAGATAAAGTATGATTTTCGTATGAAATGTAGTTTATACGATATTCGTGTGAGAATTTTATTAATTCGTTGGAAACATTTTATGTTTAAGTTACATACTAGATTTCGTTGACACGTTATCTATGATAATACATGAAATATTTTCCGACGAGCGCTGAATAATTGTATTCAAGCAATCTGACATTTTCGATATAATAAAACTCAAGAATTCGTAGGTATTTTATCCGGTGGATTTTATTGCTGTCGGTGAAATTACGGAAACGTAAATCGCGGAGCCATAAAGCGAAAAGTGGTTTCACCCACTTTTTCTTGTCATTTAGTGCGATCTCAATCACGGTTTACTGTTCGATATAAAGGAACGACGATAAAATATGAAACCTTAAGAATACCCCTCGCGTCCAAGCTTTAATTTATTTTAATTGGTTACTCGAGAATTTTCAAGGAGGAAAAGAAAATCGCTGATGATGGAAAGTTCGGGTTTTTTTCTTAACTTTTTTCTTTTCTTGGTTATCGTGGAAATCGAGATTAATATATAATTACGTTAAAGAGTTCTATTTTGTAACCGGAAATTACGAGTGATATATGATGTTTAATTAGGGGAAGGAAGAGCAAGCTCGTAAAGCTTAATTTACAGACTCTTCGTAACGTACTCTCAGGATCCCACAATACATGACTAGCTAAGTAAGTGATTTCCTTCCACCCTGTTAAAAAGTTATGTATATTAACTCCCAGCTTATAACTTATTTTTATCTAACATAAAACTGTCTTATCTCTTGAATTGTCCCACTACCTCATAATCTCCTTATGTTACTCAAACTTCACTAATAATTCATTTAAGAGCATTCTTTATGACAAAAATATACTAGCTTCACGTAAAAATCTACTCTAAATAAGTAACGAGCCAAATTATTAAAGTAAATGTTTACGTGGTAGACGAATCGAAGAAGATTTATAAAGTGAAAACTCAGGTAAATTAGACAAAGGAAATTCAATAAATCCAGTAAGATATCCATCGATTTAGTGATGCAGATTGAAACGAGGAAAAAAAGTTCTTATGCATAAAATATGAAGGGGAATCGCGGTAAGATTTCCATTTCTGTTACGGATGATTCCAAATAGAGGAAGATTTATTTAGATCCAAAAAAAATGTTCAGAAGAGTCGACCACATCGAAATGTTCATCGAAGGGGTTAATGCCGTGCAACGGTTCCCATTGAAAATCCTGTGACAATCTATTGTTTCGGTTCCGACAAAAGGGGGTGAAAGCGAAATTCTATCCCCCGAAGGGTGTTTAGGGAGAATTTATGCTCGAAAGGAGATAACGCTATTTATTGCATTGATAACGTATGTGGCACACGGTTTTTGGTTTCGTGTGGAATTCCGAGCTCACTAGAGCTTATAATAAACCGTAATACCAGGCTTTTATTTTTTTTGCGATCTCGTGACCTTCTTCGTGAATGGCCTCTCGTGCAAATTAACGCCTAATTTTCTGGCGCGCTTTGCGTGTAATACGTTACCTTGATTCCGGCCCTCGAATATCGAGCTTATCGGCGCTTTACGTAATTTACACTCTCAAACTTCCTCGTAAACAAGTTTCGATACTGTTCCTTTTTCTGCACTCGTGAAAATTAAATTCAAATCACTCCTTTTCCCTGGTGACCGCGATATTTCGTCGCGATTGCTCGACGATACTAATTACTGATCATGGAATAATTATCAAACGCTCCAATTACGATACTTTTCCAATGAATTTTTCTCAGAAGTTCTGGCAGGATGGAGCCTTCAATTTCCATAAAAAAAGAAGAAAAATTGTGGAACAAAACGATGCATACATAATTGAATAAATATTAGGTGTATGCAAAAGTTTTATTCTTTCAAACTTTTGAATTTTTCCCATTTCATGCAGTAGCCTTGAAACTGTTGTTAAATAATAATAAACGGCGTTTTAGAAAATTCAATATCAACCTTACGAAACTGCAAAACAATGGGAAAATATTTCAATTGAAAATGATTTGATCAGCAAGCTAATGAAAAGGATTAAAACTTTTTCATACATCTAATATATATGGACGTATAAAAATAGTGCCATTAAATTTTCCTTAAAAATCGGCTTGAACTTTCTGGACCACCCAATAGTAATGACTTTGCATCCTATGTAAACCTCGTCGAGTGTTAAGATCCATTTTAAACCGGAAGAAAAGAAGAAAGAATAAAAAAAGTCTTCCGTTTTCGGGAAATTTATGGTAACATTCTGAGGGAAATATTTCCCCTTATTCGAATGCTAACGGTGTTTCCCATAGCGCTTGGTGTATTATACAATGACAATAACATTCGACATTTATTTATGAATACTTTGCGGCTTTTGGCCCACTGAAACGATCATTACGATACTTCGAATATATTCCCGAAATAGCGTCAGATTTCCATGATGGAAAATAAAAACACGAATATTTTAGTGTTCCCTCTATTGGCACCGGTACAAGAAAATCCTTTCTACGCTCGAATAAATAAGACTAGGTGTAAATAATGATAGTGTTAATGTATTCATGCTCTGCTTACAATATCTTATATTATAATAATACGCAAGGGGATTCCACGAAATGGACTTATTAAAATATGTCTCTTGTCCTCGAAAATATAAGAAATATCTACGGGAAAATATTACATGCATTGTTTAATGCTGGTTATTTACCTCGATGTAAATAATATTTCTGTAATCTCTCTCTTATTATCAGTAGAAAGAAGGATGCTTTAAATAAGCATTTTAAGGAAGTATATAGTAGGATGTCGATTATGTGAACGTGAATAATCCGAACCATTAATTATATGAATACTTCTTCATCAAAAGAATAATTATGTAGTTTTGAGTGCAAACAAATAATTTATAAGTTTGAGTCCAAAAAAGTAATTTATAACTTTTAGTCCAAAGAGTTAAAATCTTCGAATACTAATGTCACGATAAATCTCAACACACTTTGAACTTTTTTATCTATTTACATAAAAGAAACTTTTACAACTGAAACTACGTTTATAAAAACTATAAATAAATATGTATATCTAATAAATACGTATTATTACTTCAAAGCATTTTAGTTATTATTTACAAATAGTTTAAGAAATTGATTATTTTGTGTAATAAAGGTTTAATTGTAGTTATAAACTGAGTACGTTCCTGCATGTTTAATTATCCGAACTGTTTAATCAACTGCATCACCTTCATCCCAATTAGTTTGGTTAGTAAGAATTCTACTGTATTCTAAAACGATTTATAATACTGCCAATGAAAACTAGTGCAGTACATGGCTTTGTAATAATAATAGATTTTTCAAAATGCAATTTCGGGGAAATATCGTCTTATAATCTTTTCAGGCATGGTACGGACAAAATATGACCTTATAAGCAAGCTAACATAGTAGTTTATATAAACGACACTTTGAAGTATATTAGCAATCAGTATGATATTAAGGGTCTCCCTCGAAATATAAGGCACCGTTAAAATTGACGACATATTCATAGGTCTATAAATAGAGGTTATACTTTAGGAAAGCATGTAAAGATTTATAGGAGTTGGTTAGGTGGAAAACCACGATGTAATGGATGCCCAGTGGTTGACCCGAATCCCTCGAGGGTCTACACTCATTTCATTGAGGTTTCTTCCCCTCCTTCGAAAGAAGGGAAAGTTCACCTTCTTCTTCTTCTTCCTCGCGATCTTCTTCTTAACACGACACCGCGACCAAATAGTGCTTAATAAAGTCTAAAGAAACGCTTACACTTTATGAAAGTTGATACGATTAAAGTTGACACTAACTAAATTACCGCTCCCTGTCGCACTTCTACTACCTCGTACCGAGATTAATAAGTAGTAAGGTGGTAATAAATATTTTAATTTGTGACTTGTTTGTGGAGATTTGATATTGAATTTTTTCAATAGAATAATATGAATTTTCATTGATTAGTGAGAAAAAGTAGATTCAACAGCCAAGTTTTTTCTCCTTTTCAGTAATATCCATGTATCCTTATCTATATAAATTGGGCTTGTTCTTATAATTGATAAACAATATTGTTGAACTTATTAAGAAAGTTCCGATTTCGTGGAATTCTTAGGAAATATTGGAATACTGTGTCGGTAGAGGGCTAAACATCTGAAGGGTTGTTACTACTTTGAGTAGTATCTTTGCAATTCAAATAAGTCGGTCGTGACTTAAGTAAAAAGTACTTGATAACTTATAAATATTCTACGACTTGCTCCTGTTCTGCCTTATGCTCTGTTGAAGTATCGGGAACTTTATAATGAATACCCCCCTTCAGGGTTCAAGTAAACAACCTGAACCAGTCACGACAATACACCCCCTCACCTTTTCTAATATACATATATATATTCATTATTTCCCTGAAAATATATTACAAACTATACTTAAATATCCGACGAAGATACCGAAAGAAAGTTCACGAATAATTGATATAAAAAGTCATTCATTTTTCATCACTTGGAGGCGATGAGATCAGATTCTATCGAAGTAGATTTATGTAGGTCATCTTAATCAGACGTCAAGATAGCTTTAATAATGTCCCAGAAATCAGTCCATTTACTAATATAATATTGATTTTAAGCTACAATTAAATAAGGTTTTACATAATTAAAAAATGTCACAATTTTTGCCACTGTGTAATAAAGTAATAGTGCTGTATTATATTAAAGAATCCAGATTAAAACAGATGCTAAATAAGTCTGTTTTCGGGGATATTAAGTGACAACAAGCCATTGAAACCGACAGAAACGTCGATGCGCTGGAGTAACACCTTCGTTTCTCTGAGCAAAACGAGATGGTTAACCATAAATTTCCCCATTCCCTGTGTTATTCGGGTCGTTATCATTTTAATGTCCACTGCGAGACCGGGGAACTTCTAGCTGGCAGATATCAGCCAAGGTGACGAATTCATGAATATAAAGTAGTTGCCCCATTCAATTTTATGATTGCCGTCTGCCAGCAGCCTCGTGACGAATTCTACTGGACAGACTTTATTATGCAATATATAATATGTATGCGCCCTGATAGCTCGTTTTCGATATTCAACTAGCAAATTTCCTCCAGTTTTCTTCGTAATCAAATATCTCATTGAACCAAATCAATAATTATTATAGTTGAGCGGATAGAAGATAAAGCCAGATTACTCATGAAATACTATTCAACCCTTTATGGGGATTAATATAATATCTGCGCTGTTGATACGACTTCATTCTAATTGTGGTACAACGTTGTGCAAAACGTAAATTAATAAAAAAAAGTTAACAAGGTTTCCCATAATGAATAAAGTAATAATGTTTATGATTGTTTATGACCGTATGAAATGTATTTTAATTATTCTAGTAAACATTGTAGGTTCAGGCACACACTTTCTCACATCCCACAATATTATATCATACTACATTATATTGTATTAGGTATGTGCATAAGTTCTCGCCGTTTTTTGATGACACAGTTTATGTACCTTCTTTGAAAAGAGAGAAATGCTGTTCAGAAAGTTCAAATGGAGTTTGAATGAAAGCTTGTGGATCGATGGACTAAGGTTATAGAAAATAATGGGGAATAGTTTTTGGAATAAAAACTATTTTTATTGAAAAGAAGGATTAAGTTCCTTTGATGTCATAAAACGGCGAAAACCTATGCATATACTTAATATATTAATATACTGCAATGTGGATTACACATAAATTTGTAATATCTTAAGGTGCAAAAGTATTTTCATCCATGCGTACGTTCCAAGTGCTTTAGATATCACGTAATTTCACATAGGAATAAAAACCATATGGGTTGCATAGGAGAGGATCGTGGAATGTAACGAGATTACATACAAGCTTTCCATACTCCCTGGAGAAACGAGTATATTTATTCTCTAAAAAACTCCACTAGCGACTCTACACGGTCTCCATATTCATTCTTCACAGAATCCTTATAAAGTAAAAGAGCACACCATGAAATCAGGTAACTAATTTCCCTAATAATAGGTGCGGAAGTAAATCTTTCAATAAAACACGTGAACTACCTCCCAGGTCGGAACAGTTTGGAACTATTTCACTGAAATATTTTAATTACCTTCCACTAGGAACTTGAGAAGAATCGATGAACTTTACGACTTCCAAAAGGTGTCCGTTCATTAAACTTTCCGAAAAAATCTTCTAATTGGAATTACTTCACGATTAAATTTCGGGCCCACAAAAATATTTCCCTGACCCAGTTTCGTAGTAATATCTTGATGTTAAGTCTTCCGCAGGACGATTCACTTCGGAACGTCCAATAAATTTTAATTACATTCCATAGGCCGATAGATCGCTCAGGACATAAACCGGCGTATATTAGTGGCACTAATTACACAATAACCCCTTTCCCGTGTAACAAGCTGGCTTTGGTAAGGCTTTACTGCCCACGGAATTTCAGGGCCATTAATTATAACCGGCACTCGCATTAATGCGTACGCCGAATAAAACCGATCAACGAAACACTGGGCGTCTTACTCGCCCAACTTGGTCACACGTGATTTGAGTGATAAAAAATTAAATAAAGAGATAAACGTGCTTTCCTTAGTTTCTGAACATTAATTCAATAACCCCCTTAAAATCCTTATGGTTTCTTGAATCTCGAACGATGCTTAGTTTTATTAAATGACGTTGAACGCCGTGGAGGTCACCGGTGACTACCGATGTCAATACACCCAATTCTATTTTTATACGATAGATACATTCCCGAAAAATTCGTGTAAAAAATTCGAGTAAAAGAAATACTGTATCTATGGATACTTTAGAATTACCATTATATTATCTGTAAAATAAACAGATTTAAACTTCAACTTTTATGAAATTTTTGTACAAAATATTAGTGTTAAACTATTTAATAATCATAAATAGATGTGTTTAATTAAATCGTAGAAGAAAATCAAACCATAATATTCATACTTTGGTAACTGGCAAAGGATAATGTTAGAGAGACAAAATAAGTTTAAGTAAGAAAATGGAAAGCTAATATCTTCCGTAATGAGGATCAAGTATGGAGAGGAGAAATAGGAAAAGTTGTGGAGTACGTTCGGTGGGGGGGGGGGGGGGGCGTTGCATGAAGTTTTCGGAAACAAGGTTTTCTCAATGTAATCTGGCTAATGTAGAGACCATCAAGCTGGTGTTTGTGAAACCTAATTTAATCCCGAAGTAGATCCAACAGAAACGGCCAATTTTCTCCTCGGTCAATGCACTCGTAAAACTTGCAGCCTAAAGGACTGACTCCTTTCGGTTTATACGAACTACAGGAAGGTTATCGGTGCAACGATTGGACGATCGAGAATACTCGAAGGAATCTAATTTAATCATTGAACACATCGAAACCGACCCAAAGCCGATACCTCTGTGGTCCATATTAACGTAAGATTTAAATATTTATTATACTTTACACCTAGTTCATATCGAAGTAATACAATGCCACATTATAAATTAATGGCATTGAGTTCAGTAACGACGAAGTTTTAGGTCGTCTAAGAATGAAGTTGCTGTTTTTGTTGCAAATAAGACTTTATATTTACTTCCACTGATTATGTGCACCACATTGGAAATCAATATATGTTTTATCAAATATCAACCACGAAATTTCAGTCGATTATAATGTGATTATGATTCGTTGTTAGTGTAAATAAAGTTAATATACATTTAATAACTACTGACCATAATTGCGGACATTGATTCCCTGGAACAGGTTATGGGGACTTGTTAAGTATCCGGTAACTTTAAAATTAGGATAATTATTTGTTTAATAATTATGATCAAACGGACAATGGGATGTTATTGTTTCATCAATAATAATCGAGAATCCGTGGCAATGTCAAACCGATATTTGCATACATTCTCTTTGAAACGCACCGTCGGAATTCCGATATCTGATTATTCCCAGAGTCACCTTTGAACCTCGATCCTATATCTGTGTATCACCTCTGCAGATTGTTGCTTGAAATCAGCAAATATTGACAGAGTATGCTGTTGCCTAAACCATTGTCTATTCTGCGGACACAATTGTTAGTCTCGAGAAATATCATTTCATTCAAGTTTATTGATAAAGCCATTGTTGCATAAATTTTGCATAATATTTTCTGCAGTGTATATAGTACAGCATAATTAAATTAATCCATTTTAGAGCTCGTTAAGGCTAAAGCTGAATTATTCTCCACGAATTACATACATTGCTGGCCGTTCATTACACTAATTGCAATACCCAAATTGTTTACTTTATCGAATGTAATTCTGAATTAATATTACGTTAGATTGCTTGGAAAATTCGGTTGGTCTTCAAATTAAATTTTCGTACAACATTAATTACGCAATTATAATATAATAATTAAAATCAGTTTATCCTACCGTACTGTAAAAGAATGTAAATAAAGGGATAATTTCATTCACGAATACGCTTTTCAGATAATAATAAACGTCACACCTTTCTCCAACATTAATATATTTTTCCGTAGATTATTAATATAATTCAGTATATTGAGATATTGTGTTTAGAATACTTTTTAACAGATTAAAATATAACCACCCGATATTGGAGCAGATAATCGCGCAAGTATTTTTTCATTCCAAACCGTGGTAATAAATTTGAAATTGGGTCACCGAATTCCGTCGTTTGTAAAATACATTCAGCTGAATATTGTCAAGCAGTTTATCCATTTGTACAGTTAAGTAGTACGGGAATTTCTCGCGCCTTCTGTTTAATTTATTATGAAAGTCCAGAACACTTGCTCCGCAACGTTTCTCCTTAACTCTCAGTACGTGATCGATTTGCAAGTTTTATTAATTCTCCTCTCGGTTCTTCTTTCCTTTCTCAGAAATACGTGCCTCGATGTCAATGAAAAATCGGAAGACTGTCGCAACAGTTCTTAACTGGAGAAATTATCTCGCCGTCGAGCACTGATTGATATCATTGGAAAACTATCCGGTAATTTTCTATTTATCGAATTGCTTATTACTGTAATAATGGAATGAATCGCACTCTTGTTACTTTCTCAATTGTGATTGAATACAGTCTTAATTTTTAATTAAATTTGTCTTTTTAATGAGAATATAAGAGAGTCGTTGAAATACAAAGTATAAGTTATTGGGTTAAGTCATTGTTCCGTCTCAACACCGTCTCCTTTTATTTAAAACATAGCACTTCGTTCACGATCAGGCAAGCGCATCGTTCGGTGTATTGTCACGGGGACAGTGTCCTTAATCTTTAGAGTAATTATCCATAAAAATAACCGAACGGTCGTTTGCTCTTGGGACTGGCCGCTGTTACAGCGGCGTAAGGATCTTTTGTAGTTTTTTCCATTGTACGTAGTCACGTACGAATCTTTACGCCCTGTAATTAACTTTACCTAGTTTCGAGCGTGCGGCCCAGTCCCACATCTGGCAGCCAAATTTCCGACCGTCGCAGGCCATACCTGGAGGCGACCCGCCGGAGTTCGCGGATTCCTGGAAGTTGTCGTAAAACTATAGTCGGGTCCCAACCATGATTTGACCAATCACAACAGCGACGATTTCCAGGGTTTTCCGCGACTCCACGAAGGGTGGGAGTTTGGCCGTCACGAGATGGATCGTGAGCGAAGACACCCAAATCAGTCAGCAACGACATTCGCAAGAGACAAGTAGCATTTTTATAGAACATAGTCCTTTCCGTTTACATCATATAGACCCGCCTACTTGTCGACGATACTAATCGTAAGTTCGACTCCGGAGATACCAAGTATTCTTCGTCACTGTTCATCACGAACAAATCTATTGTATATATCCCGCCTCACGGCCCTTGGTACAGTTATAATAAATAGTGCATTGTACGGAAGAGTATTGGAGTCATTCAATATCCCAACCGATACAATTGGAATCAGTTCAAGCCAACGTCAAAGAATTAACCGCGACAGGCTTGACGTAACAGTCATAATTAAATTTCGTTCATCCAGGAATGTTTTAGTTCAAAACCGCCAGAGTTTTATGCAAGGGGAATGGACGAGTTACCTAAAAATGGCAAGAATTTATTAATAATGACGGCGAATATAAATTAGATTAAAAAAAATTAAACTCATCCATGTATGACTCACCTCGATAATTTTTAATATTAAATGGGTGTCGTAACGTTACAAATAAGTTGTTATATCTTAATATTCTAATAAGTTATGCACACATGTTTTAACCATGCTAATAAAAAAATTGACAGACCACAAAGTAAAGTAAAATATAGTCCAAAATATAGAGCCTCCATTACTGCACTACGAAGAACTTAATAATTAGGGAATTATTAACAAATCAGTGACCAATCTGGTCATCGATAGTCGATGCATTATTAATCCGAATCCGTTATTAATCGAGGTTTGAAGCTTACGATTCCATAGGGACTTGTGGTCCAGCAGGAACCACACACTGTGTCGTATTGTACATCATACTTTCATTCCCGGCAACAAAAGTTTGTTAATAATCGAAAAACAATAAATAAATCGGTGAACAATCAAGTTCAATCATAATTGGTCAACGTCTATTATCAATCGACGAGTGTATCGATTGACTCGTTAACGATACAGAAGTCAGGTTAAAAGCGTGGCAATCCAGTCGCTTGTTGTAATATATTTTCGTTTTTTCGTAATACATAGAGTGCCGGCATTGTGAGTTCTCGAGGAGGGGTAGAGGAGAGAGGAAAGGGGCCGCGGGATTGAAATATGCACAGGACGTGGGATGCATGTACCAGTATTCCAGAAGGAAAACAAAATCACCGCGACATGCTCGGCACGTCCCGCTCGCTGAAAGTGTCAACGGACCGAATTTATAGTGTTTTTACTTGTCCCGAAATTAAAGTAAAGTAAACAAAGAAGAGCACCGGAGGAAACGTTCGTCGTGAACGAGAAACATTCCTATAAAATGTGTCCGGTAACCGATCGAATAATTTATGGTTCCATAACGATATCCTTTTTTTTGTTCCTCGTTACACCATCGGGTCCTCTGAACCGGCTTATATTCGTTTTTTTGCATCGGAGCTCTAAAAACGCAGCTTTCACACGCTTTTTCACGTGAAATGTTTGGAAACGTAGTGCGCTGGGCGTACCGGATGTTTTTATAGACGAGAGTGCAATAACAAAAAGTTATAATTTAGGTGCGGCTGGTGCGTTTTATTTGCATTTAACTCGTGTTACAAATATATCGAGATCGTTATAAATAGTACAGTTTACATGACGACAGTTTATTAAATTAAATGGGATATAACATAATCGTAAATCAAACCCCATGATAATTAAAAGTTTAGTGAAATACTTAAAAGCATACCCCTTTTATTCATAAATAGTGAACAATTTCGACTTCTGTGGCGACTTCATTAATCACAATATAAATATATGTATGTAAATTACAAAAAGGATTATCAAGTTGAATTAACAGTTACAGAGACTTAAAATGAAAGCTACATGACAATAGCACTTGCAAATTAATATCCTTATAGATGGAAAATATTAATATGTAATAATCTTGTTACAGTAGATATACAATACTTATTGATCATTGTAATTAGAGCACTAATGTATGTTTGACCATGGAGGATAGAAAATTAGATATGTGGATGATAGATGTCATTTTAACGTCAGCCACTTGTCCATTATTCATTTGTAGCCCGTGCATCTCGGCAATTAATTATTATTCTGATAAACGTCACGCAGTACCTGTACCGGCGATAAATCGTTATTTCACTGACGCGTGCCACCGACGAAATGTACAGTTGATAGTGCTACTATCACTATTCGTTAATTAACTAAACATTCCTTTTTTCATTTATACCAGAGCATCGTCTATAAATGTCATATCTATCACAATATCCGATTGCCGGTTCTATGATAATCTATCATTATAATGGACGTTGATATTTATCTCTCGAAAACGTGCTTCGAAGTCGTATATTTCCAGAGTTTTTTCATGAATGTAGCTTTTAAACGAAAGTTTTATTGAGAAATTCCGGAGCAGATATAAACGTTACAAATTTATAGGATTTACGTATTCTTGTAGGAACATTCCTCATTATACTCGATCTCGTAACACTTTATGGATTATTAATTTGAAATTATTCAATATGAATATAATCCTGAATGAATATTATCAGAGTTGGAACATTTATTCAATCAATGAAGTTCTAAATGGGAATTCCAATACGCTTTTCATTAATACATATGAAAATAATTTGAGCCCCTAAATGTGCATTAATTTAAAGTTCTGATTAAAACGTATGTTATACTATCGCGCGTAGAAATATATAGATTTTGTTTTGTTTACGATACTGTTTTATATTAACAAGTGTATTATCGCCATTTCTGATCTTACAATTCAACATTTCGATTTATTTATTTATTAGCAACATATTTTATGAGACACAAAAGATATTTAAATGAAAGTAGCAAAAATAGCAGAAGGAAGAATACATAAATAAACAATTTTAGCTTCATAAATGTTCCTTTATTCTACGAATGTCGGATGTACATTATGATATTAAAAATCCATAATCCAGCATCAGGTTATTCACATTGATTATAATAAGGTTTTAATGAGATTTAATACGTTACTGGGCAATTAACTCGATTAATGTAGGTTAATCCTTTCTTCGAACATATCGTTTATCCGTACGATATTATTATCTTTTTCGTAAGTAATACCTTTCCGATTTACACGTAGATTTAGCCGGTTATTCGCAAGCAAACTGACGAGAGATTCGCAATCGATCGGACCCTATTTCCCCGTGGAGTATTGCGAACACCCGATTACATCAACAGGATAATAAACAAGTCTTCGGTTACGGTGAAACCGATCTCCAAAAACCAGATCTAGTTTCGCCGAAACTTTTGCTTTTATTGTTCGTTTCTCCTGCATTACTTGCGCTGGGTTTTCCAATGGATTACTCGGCGAAACCTACCATGTTTCGAGGAAAGTCCCGATTACATTTGCATTAAACTATTGTAGTTGGATATTTGATTCATTTCGATAAAACTAAAATTGAAGATATACAGACGTACGTGCAGATTTCAATACATAATATTTATATAATTGTTTATAACGAATCACCATATCCGCAATATTACGATATTAATTATAATAATACTAATATTAATTATCAACACTTCAACGTTCGCACCTGTGATAGAAATACTTTTATCTGTCGCCGGCCCTTTTCACGGAATCGTTCATATTGTAATAAAACATGAAAATCATAATAACCCTTGAACCTGTTACCTGATTTACACGAAATTTCGAAGATGTGCGTAAATAAATGTACGCTAACAAGGAAATTGGTAAATATTATGATATAAATTTTTAAACATGTATATTTATTGACTTGTACGCGACGCAAACAACGTGCCACCAGTATGTGTTCGTCATGTTATAAACTGCACCAACGTGTGTCACCGGACAGCTAAGTATTAATTACACGTAATATTAATAAGCGGAGTTTTATTAGACATCTTTCTCCAATCTGTTACATTTAAGATATGAACGAAGTGATATTTAATGAAAGACTAAAATAAAATAAATATGTAGAAAGTGTTCAGTGAAGTTATCAAGGTCGAATGAAAAAAGGGGATAATATTTGGTGGTTAGTTAAAAGTAATGTAAAAAAATGCTCGCAGATTGTTAAAAATCGATAGAGAAGTTGGAATCATATAAAGAGACATTGCAGTAGAAAAAGATTGGAAAGTGCTGATTCAGGGAGAACAGCTAAGAGTACGAAGGACTAAGGTGAAGGATGAGGAAGAATATCTCTCGTAAAACACGAGAGGGTAAAAGTACGGGGACAAAGGAAATGATCACATATTACACCCACACATGGAACACCCTCGCTTTTTATGTAGTCGCACTAGCTTTTTACAACATCCCTATCGGGAAGTATTGACCAAAAGTTACCCACGAATTGTGTCAACCGATTTTCCCTTGATTCAATGTGATGCGGATGGATCAAAAACTATCGAAGATTTTCACCCTCTTTCCTCTACCATATTTTTACTTTTAACAGAAAATCTTCAACTCTAATCACAGTATTAATATTTCTTTATAACCACTTTTAAAACAGTATTATATTATACAAGGTTATAAAATTACCGATCACCTTCGACCCGTCTCATAATATTGATTTATTCCCAGGTGATATCAGCAATTTGCATTATATTCAAAATGACGGATGCGGTTTGCATAAAATATCGTCGTCAAAAACACGGTGACTAGAATTTCGCCGACGGCTTCGTGTATCAGATGTATTCGTTACGTTCAACGAAATATTTATTTTTTTCCAAATATGAATAACGAAGTACCATTGAATTAAACGCAATATTCAAATATATCGTATTCCATCGACTTTCTTTTTCGCAATAGGAAAACTTTTCGATGTTCAGCGTATACGTTTCGCGTGTTGTTTTTCCGATCGTACACAGAAAGTGTTTCGTTAAACATTTTAACGTTGATTCGCATAACATCTACGAAACACCTGGTAATTAAGGGGGTGGAGGACATTTAGTGAAATTACAGTTGCGTGTCGTTATGTAAATTCTTGTAAGCCAGTCTGAGGCGGGAAAGGTTTGCCTGGATTCCTGACGGCTTTCGACTGGAAAGCTCGATTACACCGGTAAGATAATAAGCAACTCGGTAACCGATGTTGAAATCGTTCCCGAAATCCCAATAGAGTTTGTTCCCAAGTTTTCCCGAGACTTGGAGCACCTTCCCTCCCATGGAATTTCGAGAAACTAAAATTCACGTTCTCTACGAGTGTGCGGAATAAATACGAAAAGATGAAGCCGAGTACTATGTTAATATCACGAACGAGAAATTCAATGACTTTGAAATCATTTTTAACCTTCGATTCACGTTTATTATAATTTTTATAATTCAAACCAGTAACTAAGGAATTCTTAGATCAGGGTTGTACATCCCAATTATTATCGTATTCTCCCTTTAATAAAAAATTTAATAAAGTATCCTTCGACTACTAAGGACGAAGTACATCAGGAGACGTATTATAATTTACTCCCAGGAAGTTTGCAGATAAGAGGATGATAAGCTAGGAAGATATCAATTTAAATATTCTCCGTGTTAACTTCGATCTTATTATAGACTAATAAGGGCTGGTTTCTATCGACACGATAATATACATTAATTCTCTAGCAACTTCGACAAGTGGGAAAGTATCTTGTCAATGGAAAAGGCCTGAGAAAAAAGAAACTTTCTCGTTTAACGAAGTTAACGAAGAGAAGCCGTAAATCAGTGGAAAAAAACCTGGGCGTATGTGCGAACATTTCTGAGAAACTTTGGTTTACCGCGTTACACTTTAGAGATTCTTTTATGGGAGAAAGTACAGGAGAATGTTGACGAACGTCGGAACCAGAAAAAGGATAGGCGGAAGTAGGTCAAACAAGAGCACGATTCGCATGTAATACAGTTTTTTAAGTAGTCTCCAAATCCCTCTAATGACAATATTTACATCGCTCACTACGATATTCTCAGAAATCCTTTCTATCTGAATTTTAGTTCCATCGCTTCTATGCGCGATTCCAGAAGTTGCATTTTAAATATAACATTCGAAATGGAAGTTTTACGGCGCCGACAAATTTATTATTTCCGGCACTGAATATCATACATCCTGGTGCACATTAAGAATCATATGCCATACTTTCATGAGAACTTCATAGTGAATATAATACCGTAGAAATTATATGTTGGCTGTTAATCATCCAAAGTTGTGGTAATTCGAGGTATATTATGCACGGTTTATTTTGGATCTAAAAATGCGTGATGTGAAAGGAAGTATTTCCAGAAACCCACGTGCCATACAATCATACGAGAACCCAAGCATGGGGTGAATCAAGATCGCCTGGATACATAATAAGCAGACCTGGAATCAAGGACACAGTTCCTGTAGAAATGTCCTATGACCTTCATAGAATGTCACCCCCTATTCCGTCTTTACTATATCCTTTACTAAAAAGACAAAATAGAATGAAACAAAAGGAAAGAACTACGAAAACTCCTGATGTAGATAGACAAACATCTAAATCAATATGGATACATTTGTTTACAAATGTTTTCCAATAAGATTCTCATAAAGGCAACATAATTGAATTATTAAAAAATCTACATCTTAGATATTAAATGATAATCCTTTTTCAAGATATAACTTATATAAAATAATTGTCTTCCCTTCTTTTATCAGATTTTTAATGAATGTCTTATAGACGTACATATATACAATTTGGATCGATTATTAACCCTTAAGTATCATAGCCGAGATTTTTAATGCATGTATTACTTATAAATTAAAACTGTTTTGATTACACGACCCGAATAAGTCTCTTCAAACGTGAATTTCGTGATCTAACTTTCATCACAATTTTTATCGAAAATTATGTCAATCAAAAATAAAAAGATTAAGAATATTCTTCTCATCAAGATAAGTTTTACTAATCAGTTTCAAAGTACCAGCTGCACTATCTTCAGGCTAGGTTATCTGATGATATAAATATGCACCCTAAGCATCAATCAGAATACAAAGCCAGCTGAAAAGACGAAAGACATCAAAAGCTTTGAGGAAGAAAGGCATCCAAGAAATCCTTAGATTTCAAAGATTGAGACCTTCTATAGCGAGGTGTTACATGTTCCTCACCGTCTAAAATAGGTGGATAGATAGATAGTCGATTCGGGTAGACGAATGGAGACAAAGGATTGGGTGGTTCTCGAAAATAGAAGAATAGTGGTGTAGGTAAAAAGACGAGTGGATAAGAAGAATATAGAGAAAGAAGTTTAAGGTGGAAGAGAAAGAAGAACTCACCCTTGCAAGTGCCACGGCTGGAAAGCTGTCCCAGGCGAGTTGCGCTTCTTCGCCCGTGTTTCCATGACGTTGACCCGAGAGGATCCTTGCAGCCGTCAGGGTGCTCATCCCCATCCCGTCGCCGACGAAAAGGACGACGCCCCGCGCAACGCCGGTCGGCGTCGTCGTCCCACTGAAGCTTGAACTCGCTGCCGAAGCGCGAATTCGGGCTTCGATCGCACGCCGGGCCGTTTCATACCAAACTTCTCTCTCTGAGAAACACAGAGATTTTTTCGGGTCAGTGATGCTCGCCTTACTCTTCCTTACATCTTAATTGAATCTATTGCAACTGGAGATCCTTCGATCCACTTCTTTATTAATCCATTTTATCGCGCAAGTTTCATCGTTACTTTGAGCTCGATGTACATTTCTTAACTACTTTATTTTTGACAGTAAAAATCAAATTAAATCTATAAAATTAGCAGTTAGCTTGAAATTATATGAAATAAGAGAAAGCTCCGTGGAGACTAATTCAATTCTTTATTATCAACAATATTATATTTAGTCGAATGTGAAAAATTCTGTTCTTTTTTCTAATATTTAATATGAATTAATCTACAATGTCTTCTCCACCATTATTTAACAATTACATAGCAGGATAAAACTAAAGTTATCGAATGACGTATCGAACGTACATAGCTGATAGGCAATTGTTACGAGATATTGAACATGAAATGAAAACCGCACGAACTTATGAACCAACCTAATACATTATCATTGCTGTTAATAATTACTTGTATTAATACTCACATTGCACGATTTTGTAATCAATACGTCATGAATTTGAAAGTTTTTATTATACTTTCTTTGCAATTTGGTTTGGTATTATGGAATGAAATGTTTGATATGGAGCAAAAAGAGTGATGGCTGAAAGAACAGGGGCAGTATTTGATATCGAAATAGGGAAGTGTTCTACCCCATTGAATCGAAACCACTCGTTCGGTGGAAAGATAAAAATCTCCAACCCAGGTGGGTGTTACATAAAGTGCCACCCTCAACTATCTTAATTAAATCTATAATCTTTGATCATTAAGCAGAAAATCTTTCTTTATTGTTTGTATATTCTATGATCGGCATAGTTCTTTGTTTATGTTATTTTATTCCGCATAAAATCTTATTTATCTTAAGATCTTATTTCACATCATTACTAATAATATTCCATATTCAATTGAACACGAATAGTACATAAAATATTAATATATTAAGAAATAAATAATGATACGGTTGATATGTATATTTTTTAATAACGATCCTTAAAAAACGGTTGCTTATACTTATACCTTGCAACACATTATGTAACATACATTTCATCTAATTTTGGGACATACACAGGGAAAAAAATGTTTGGCACGGTACATCTCGTGCAGCATTCCATGCCAGACTATCATCGAATATCTAAATTGAATCTTGTATCCGCGTCTTTCCACGTATAAATTCTCTGTCGTTATCGCAATTGGCAAGCAGATTATTCTCACACGTGAACGATTCCTTCTGATAACATATATTTACATGTCAATTATGTTCATAGTTATATATAACATATCTTATCATTTTATTTAACACTAGAATTACTGGCGATGTATTCAGCTATATTTATATATTTATATGTACGTCCTTAAGAAAAGGATTGGCGGAAGAAATTTATTTATGTCCACTGTGCAACGTGAACGACGACAAATCTCAGAAAATGAAACTATAGATTCGAACATGTTTATTTAATTCCGATCATTTTGACTGCTTTGGTAGTTCTAGTGTTAAAACAATTTACTTAACGTAAACACTGCTATCAGCTAAAACAATTTCCAGGTTTCATCCATGTAATCGAATAGAATTACACAGTTTATTGGACGTAAAAATATACTTTAGGGATCAGGGGGGGTTTTACATGAACCATGAAACCCTATAAAGGACAATAATACCCATGCTAATCTCCACAGAATAAAGTTAAAATGCAGTTTCATTGAAATTGTCATGTAGCAGATTCGGTAGAGGATTCTCTGTTTGTGGCAGAATAGTATCTCGTTTGAATGCTGCCGAAGGGACCGGATATCTTAATTGAATCTGTTGGTAAAACGGGCCAAGTTCGACTGTTTCGGGAAAAATCGTTTGCCGCTGCCGCCACCGAAAAAACTTTTCCATTAAACGGCTTTAGACACCGTGACATTTAATATTATCATAGAAACAACGATAGTTGAAAGTACACTTTAGTTTTATCGTTACAATAAGAACAGAGAATATCCACTTTTATATAGAATACATTGTATAAAATTTCTTTTGTCCCTAAGATTTTTTTATTTCCTGTAAAAGGGTTTGATTGGCGCGTGC
This sequence comes from Nysson spinosus, assembly GCA_910591585.2. Taxonomy (NCBI): domain Eukaryota; kingdom Metazoa; phylum Arthropoda; class Insecta; order Hymenoptera; family Crabronidae; genus Nysson; species Nysson spinosus. The sequence goes on from OU342835.1 coordinate 1,936,819, forward strand.
TTAAAATTCTACAAAACTCATATCCTATTGAAATATAGTTCGAATTCTTCCGCCTAAAATACCAACCAGAAGCCTATACAATTTCGTCAGGTGTACCTTCATCAAACGAGGCTTTATCATGGACAATTTCCAAGAAAAAATGTGTTCAATTCAATTAAGAATACAACTGAAAATCTCGTATTAAAAAGTAAATTATACATATCATAGAATATATAAAATACATAATTAATACAAATCTATATGAACGCTTTCCAATACAACATCCGACATTTTAAATATCATCTGTTTTGTAGGAGTATTTTGTGCGTAGTTTTAAGGTTTAAATTTGAAAATTAGATTCATTGGGTGAATGAAGAGCCAAGCGTGTTTGGCATTTACATTTCCCCGGTGCATTATAATTTATTTTCCTTTTTCATTATTAATAGTTCATTTAAAATCAAGTATTCATTTGTACAAATGTTTAATCCAATTTACTAAACCCACACGCCCTACATTTAATTATGAAAGCTATATACAATCAGATCATTTTCGACACAGTTTATCCAGGTAAAACATGTTTCTAGCCCATGAAACACTGAATATTTCCTGATGATTTGTTGCAATGTTTTATTTAAAGTACCATTCATCTAACTCGAACAATTAAATGCCAATATCGAATGTGAAAGCGTCAGTCAAGAGCACGTGTCCAACATAGTTGAACAGTCATGTGGAATATTTCGTAAAGTTCCGGATGTAAATGACAGGAGTTTTCGAACGTTGAAGGAAGTTGAGGGAATTCGTATCCTGGATAGTCTCCCGTTGTAGCTCTGATTCGGAGATCCATAGGAACGCGTTCGAACTATGGGCCGAATGTTGCTTTCCTAAGTGAGCTCATTCGAGCTCAGTTCGCTCAGTTACGGCTTACCTAGAAACACATTACTACCTAATAGCCGCTAATGGCTAAGTTTAAGTCCTACCCTCTCGGCCATACTACCATTCCTATGCTCGAATATTGGCCCACCTGAAATTTCCGTGACAACAAGATTCACTGTAACTTATGCCTGCATCATCGATTCACCTCTATTATAAAGTCCTTCGACAAATTTCTCTTGAAGATGCTTTTCATAGACGACAATTTTAAGAAATATTTATCTGGTGATACCTTTGCATGTAAACGAGTGAAGAATTATGTTATTATAAGAACCTTGGAAGAATGAGTCGAAGAATTAGTATTTGGCTGAATGGAAAGTTCGGGCGTTTATATTCTACGACATTCCACTGTATTGTTTTTGCATAATCTGATTTATTTAATCAATAATAGAATTTTCGATGGGTCCACTGAAAGATCCGGAACTGAATTACATTCGAACTGTCGGAAATTTTCTAATTTCTTTATCCCGAAAATTTCATAGTAGCAGCTAGTGATTATTAATTAAAAAAGCGCGAAAGGGAATTAATCACAAGTATTTATTTTGTTATAATTTATCCCCTGTCTACTATAAGTTTGAATTAGTTTAACATACAACGTTAAGTATCAGTCAAAAGTTATCTATCGGGATACATTGAAATAATGCTAAGAAAGTATAATAAATAATACAGTAACAGAAAGCTAAAAATTTATAAAGTGACCATGTAAACACGAAAGAAAAATTAAAATTCCAGAAGAGAACAGAGGTGCGCTTAAAATACGCTATTGGTCACAGGATCAAATTGAATATTCACTAATAAATGGGCGCGTCAGTTATTCGCGGGTGTGGTATTCCCCGACGCACTGATTATGTTTCCAAATATATTTACATATATGTATATCAGTTTGCGTTTAATCCGATCCAATTTAATTACATCACTCTAACTACATCACTATCCTAGAAATCCGAAAATTGTTGCATCCTGTACATTATTAAATATACAAAACGCACTTCCTCAAATGTAAAATTTTGCTTCATCCCAATACTTTGACATCTGCCCCTGCGATAGAAATACTTTTATCTGTCTCCGGAATTTTTCGCGTGATGGTTCATATTTTAATTACAATATATTGTAGTAAAACATGAAAATCGCAATAATTCTTGATACTCTTACTTGATTTCCGCGAAATTCCGAGATCACATGTAGATAAATGTAAGCTAACAAAGAAGTTGGGGGAAATACAGCAATAAGTAACTTGCCACCGGCATTTGCACGTCATTTTGTTAGCGACACCATCCTGGTCGGCAAAGTATTAATTTGATATTTTTACTTAATACCTCCATCGGTTGAATTTTAATCACAAAAGGTACAAGTTTTATACAAATTAGTTGCGAATTTAAATGAACGTTAATGTTTGTGTTAAAAATGTATCAATCTTGTCTTCATTAATCTGTTATTAATCATGAGTGAATATGAATTTTTTATACCAGTGTTGTTAATTGATAATTAACGGTCGGCATATATTATTGTAATTCAATCGTGCATCGCGAGAGTATTTAGTTCATCGATTCAGTTGAGCTCGCAATGTGTTTGCCTTATCCATCAAGTTATGATTAATTATGGACTAATTAATTTCTTGTAAAGAACTTTCAATTAGATACAAGTATTGTTGCGGTTATTAATTATAATATCGGATATTGATATTATAACGACGATTCTCGGTCACGTTAATTAATCACAACATTAATAATCCTGTACTAAATACATTAATTAAAGTAGCCGATAAATATTATTATGTCGGAGAGGCACGCCATTAAATAATATCCTCATTTGTTTAGAACATTTCACGCTTAGTTAATACCGGAAGCGCTAGTTGCCTAGTTAATGATGCAGTTTTTAAAGTACTGTTCGTTCTACAAAACAAACTTTGCCCTACTTTCCATTTAATGTATAAAAATTTATCAAATAAATTTATTTAATTTTATTCATTATTTTATTCTTTCATCTAAATAAACTATAATTATTAGGTTGTCCGTATTATATGCACCGTTTTGTTCCACAACCTTTTTCCATTTTTCACGCAATTTGAAGATTACAGCCTCCCAGAACTTCTTAGATTCTTTGCCAAAAACTACTGAAAATCGGCATGAAGTTTCCGAACAACGTTTCTCCATATTTGCAAATCCTCGTAATATTAATCCATACCCTTTCTTTTTTTCTTGCTATTTGCAATCTAAGCACTGAAAAAGCAGTCCTTTCGGGCTTGTATCAGAAATGTGGCAATGCGTGCCGCAGATTACGAATATTAACATAAATAGAGAATTCATTTGTAAAGAAGATACGATTGTTAACTACATAAGTATAATGACCGGAACTACGGAATATTAGTAACGGTACTTAATACTGATAAGAGCCGTTGAAGAATGAGAGGAAGAACGAAGGCAAAGGGAGAATCGGCGGGAAATGTGGAAAGACTCCGTCGGGAACTCCCGGAGAACTTTGCAAAAGTACAATACTCGCCCCAAGAGAACTTCTAAGAGAGCAGATAAATGGTTTTAATAGAAAAATCCCAGGGGTCGGTTCCCAATCCTTTTGAAATTCAGGCCTAATATAAAGATAAACCGAAAGCGATACCGCTCTACAAAGCAAAGATGCTCAATTTTTAAAAACTCGGCCACGTGTTATCCAACAACTACATTTATCATCGTTTAGTACAAACGTTTCCTGGTGATCGAATTTTTTCAAAACGAAATTCTGTTATGCATTGTAAACGTTCAAAGCGATATTCGTACAAACTGAGCGTTGTATAAAAACGTTTAAAGTATCATTATGACGTGGAATGGAATCAAATAATTAATCACATAGAATGATGGATACTTCGGTATTGTTCATTAACTATTATATTCTCTTTCATGACTCACCGTCCACGGAATTTATTGTGAAATTGAAATTTCATGTTCGGAATGTACTCGTTATATTTAAAATATGCTGCTTAATTAATTCGGAATTTATAACTGAATTAGTGGACTATATTTGGAATGATTCAATTTGATTCCGAATTTGATTTTCACCTAGTTTATTTGAGTTTAGTTTATACAAGTTTAAATATATGTATTATACAAATATAATATTAATACCGAGGATGTGAAATGTCGGTGATTGTCCGTCACGACTGATTTGTCTCAAATGTTTCTGAGTCGTTGCCGCCTGTCCAGAAATGTGGTGTAGCATCCTCAGGGACGTGTGAACACTGAACCCTCTAATTTAGAAAATATTTAAAAAACTTGAAAAGCCTACTTAAGGCGGGTCGTAGAGGAGAGTCGTTTTTCTCGGTCTGGGATGGTGAGGCGAACAGTCACATAGGCCACGGGCCAACCTCAACCACTTTTACGGTTTGACCTAAAGTCTCAAGGATGGTTTACAATGCGTCAATTGCCATTGGCAACGTCGGCGATTCATGCTAAGAAATAATGGAAATACGTACGGTTCAAAATAATAACAAACTGCGGAAAATGTGAATGACACTGCTAGATGAACATCTGCCTCGCAAACCTTCCAAGACCAAAATACTTTTTAGCCTTTATCAAAGTTTAGGCTCAATCGGTTATACTCTAACACATGTTAACGTAGGAACACGGGAAAAATATGAAATCATTTTTCATAATCTCTATTGTGCTTAATTCTCAAATTGAAACTCGCGTTATTCTTGAAATCGGTTGCGTTTCTTTGATACTAGTTCTTGAAATTCGCGCAGGCGGAACTCATAATTTTGAATAACCAAGTTTTTTCCTAATCTCGGATTTCACTGTTTGGAAAGTTTAAATTTGACAAAGAAATTCAGCAGAAGATATTTCTTTTGGCCATTTATCCTCCCGATCTTCGCTCAAGGAAGTTTGCATTTGAGATTAATGTGAGCCAAAATCCGCTTTGCGGTGATTACCAGGATTCTGGCTTTTTGATATAATTTATGTATCAACTTCTTATTTCGAATACATATTCGTTTCAGCAGTGTCCTATTTTCATATTCAATCACGTGCTCCCATTATTAGATCATAGTAATTAAATTCATTTTACAATTAAATATTAATGATCATTAAAAAATATCTAGTCCAGAGGAATCCAGTTCTCTTTCCTAAAATATTATGACAAAATTGAAGCAATATTTTATGTTATATCCTAAAGGTATATTAAGTGTGCCGTCGTCGCATGCCATCAAAGGACTCATTCTACTTAAATATCTCATCGTCAGGCTTACTACATCCTATCCATTTATTTTTAATATATTTTCTCCTCGTGTGTCGTAATAGAAAATTGTAAACTATTATAAGGTTATTAAAGTTAATTTCGTGCAATTTACCTAAAATATTACATAAAATAGTGAATAGTAAGTGTCAGTTTCTAGCGGATTATTGAAAGACAGGGATATGGAAGAACTTTAAAGCTTCGGCCGACCTACGCCTGCAGGTGTAACCTACTTCCTTTGACAGAAACGGAAGTGGACGCGAATGTCGTTATCGTTAACTCATCTCGTAACTCGTTCTTCCTCACAGAATTCTTCAGCAGTCGATGCCTCCCGCGGCATTCTTTTAATTACACCACCGTTTCGGGCCTCGAAGGCATCCTCGTTTTCAGTTCTTTCACAAACGAGATCGTTTCACCGGGAAAAAACTCACACGGTAGTTTAATACAAAAACAACGTTGAAAAGGGTTTTTTCAATACTGAACGAACGTCAGGCACGTTGTCTAAAAAACTATTGATAACATTTCTAGAATGTTCGCGTGCAAATTGACTACTTCTGAAACTAGTTTAATGAGAAAAGGATTAATTTTGAGCGTGATACTAAGTGCATCTCGATGATCTCCTTGAATTTGTTTCTATTTGAAGTGTTCTGGAACGTTCTGTTCGTGGAACTTTTATAGTGAGATGAGCGGAATGTACTTGACCGATTATAATTATAAGAATAAATATATGATTTGCTATAATTAACTAAGTACAAGTTAATATCAGTCAAAAAGTATTGATATAAATTTAGAAGAATGATAGCACACGTGTGCTATCTTTTTATCCAAAAGTGTAATTGTATCTCCGATTTTAATAACGATGAATACATAAGTTCGTTAAATATTTTGCCGATCATAAATTAATACGGTCCTAATGAATACTCGCCGATGAGATTAGCTTACTCGAAGTTACTTTCAAGTTTCTTGTGACAGGAGGGTAGCTTCTATCGTTCCTCGGGGGGGGGGGGGGGGGGGAAAAAAACTTTCCGATAGGGCCCCGGTAAAACATACTTCGAGCTATATGAATTACCACCACGCTGTTTAATTTATGCAATCCCTTCGATGGGGATTTACATTGGTACGCTAAGAGCTTCGTAAATCACGTTGGAACTTTTAACAATTTCTGTATGAATATCTATTATGTACCAAAAATGTACAACATTACTTTTTACATGAAATATGAAATGATTATTGGCTGCCTTATATTTCATCCTAATTACTTTTTGGATGTAGTAAGATAATTAAAAAGTCATCTAAACACATTATTTATATCTGAATGATGTCAGTATAATGAACTATATTTTCATATCAAAATAGTTTTTATCTTATATTTAATTCAAAATATACAGGTAACCCTGGTACAACACGGTTTCGATGTAATGTGGTACACAAATTGTGGCGATCTTCGTATAACGTGGCACTTATACAATGCGACTTTGATATAATGTGTGTATGTAATCCGAGTCAGAAAAATAATCCTGTTTCGAAGCTTGAAGCTATGTATGGTGAAAATCCAAGTACATAAATTTGAAAAAATAGTTGACTGCCACACTTATTTATTAAATATTTTATGATGTTTTCTGAATGGACTAGATTCGACCGAGGAAGTGTGAGAAATAAATATAATAGGAATAATAACTGAATTCGACGGACCGAACAGGATTGTGAACTCCCATCTTTATTTATTGGCACGATATTGTTGTTGGAAGTACATAAAGCAAAACTGAGAGGGGTGCATCGAACAGCTTTATTGCACACTCAGGTTTATTCTACCATGCAACTACTTCCCCGGATTAACTCTTTACGAGTTGGACTATTTCCGATTATAAACCGCTTTCCTTTCCCTTTTCCCTTTAACATTCCTTGCATATTCAAGTTCCCCACCTGCCTAGCGAGTAACAAAAATGTTTCTAAAATGAATATTAACGTCGCTTTAAACATTCGAATATAGAGCGCTTAAACAGATTTATTTGTAGACGTTATATATGTATACATTATGTATACACGATACGATTATGCGTATCCCGAGATATCGTATAACACGGACCTCGGCCCTGCACTTAACGTGTCAATTTTATTTGGATCGATATGAGGATATATTGTTGTATTTTATATCTATTCTCTCACCCTTCTTCAAATAATTTCATGAATTATTTTTACTAGAATCTTATCCGTACAGATCTTAATAAACTTTTATGTAATTATTTGCGCTCTTCTGAAATCTTAATAATATTTCTTGTTTATTATTATTTATACTTAATTGCAATCATGTGATAAGATATCTATATATATACTTATTGTAAATCATAATTGCAGCCTGTGATGAACAATCATTAACTTATTTCTCAACTTTTTAAATCAATCTGGTAATACCATATTTTTCTGAAATGACGAACAACAATTTAATGTCATCATTCTATAGGAATATCAAATATGGAGCACATACTTTCAGTACTTTTAAACAAACATATCGAATATGATACTCTTAATTTATAGGATAGAAGCGTGGTATTTAAACCAATCTATTTTATACAGATCCTATCGCGTTGTTACGTAAATAGCGATTATTTTCCATGATAAATTCCAATGTTTACTGACGCAGTCCGCCACGGAAATTCAGGATAAAACATTATATCCAACCCGCGGGAAAAAATATTCGCGAGATATTTAGGGAACTGCAAAATATCCTGAAGGCATCCCACGAGGAATTTCGGAGGCGAGAGACTTATGTGTTATCACGGATGGGGATAAATAGATATAGATATACATACATACACACCCGCGAATAAACCTCGTGCTGATATCCATAGTGGAAATCGCACGTATTGCTTTCAATATCTTCCCAAAGAAATGTATCAATTCACTGAAAACGAGGAAATATTGATCGGTGTATTTTCGCGAAATTATTCAATTACTTGGCTGATTTCGAAAACAACAGTGTTTGTCTTCCGTGTAGCGCATAATTCCTCAATTCTTGGGATACCTTATCGTCTCTATAACTTTAAATGAGAGAAAAATGTGATGACGATTTTGAAATCTAATTCTGTTTACATTGCAATGATATTGGATTTTCAGTTTTTCAGTGGAATGTGCAATTTTGTTTTGCTCTGAATTCGTTATTCGTGTTAATCCAATTCGATTAAGGAGATGGTATCTCTAACTATAAATTACTACATAAATTACTAAATTCTTTTTAATACGCAAATGACAAGGAATTTTGAAAATAACAAGTAATAATTGCGATGAAATCAAAATATAAGAATGCATACAACTGACTATAGCTATGCGTATGTATGAAACGTAAACAGTGTAATTAAATGTGGCTGTATTGTAAATAATCATAAAATACTAATGAAATTAAAGTTACGAAAGATTGACATTGTTATTAATAATATTAAAAATAATGAATAAAATGCATCCCAATTTATAAGTTACTGAATATTTCATGTTATCTGCTCAACTCTGCAAACCAGCATGAACGAAATTTATCAGAATATTGAAATTTTGTCTGACAATAATGCTCGTGATTATTAAAACATTTACAAAAAATCGAGGAGGAATTAAATTCGTATCTCACATTCTGCTGTACCTATATTACATTTAATCCATCGATGAAATGTTTTGAAGAAGAATTCGGTTAACGCGTTGAATGCCGGACCGAAATCCGTGTTATACGATACTTCGTGATACGAATTCGTAACGTGTATATAACGTCTAAAAATAAAACTATTCAAGCGCACTGCGATATATTAGTTACTTCACATCGATATTGTAATATTAAAGATACTGAAAATTTGACGAATATTAGCGATATATTGGATTGGAGTTTTCGTAATATTGTCATCGGCGATCACCGGTAACCTCCACAGTATTCAAAGTATTAATAGCGCGATGTTTGCAATGCAGATCAGCAGTTGAATATAAAAATGACGGACGGACATGTAGATTTTCTTGGAAATCGGGGAAAGGGGAGGTGGTTTGGACTGGAGAGCCGAGATCCCTGATCTATTTACAATGCAGAACAGCCAAGTGTTACGGACGAGTTTGCAGCTCGCAAATGCCAAAACTCCTCACTTTTTCCCAGCACCTACGATTACCATTTTCCGGTGAAATGCATTCTCCGCGCGAGTTTTCTGCGTGTCGCTCTTTTTCGATACCAGCCATGATATTCCATAAAAGAGTACGTGTAAAATTGTTATACGCTCAATTTAGCAAACCGACAATTATTTCATACCCTGCGTCAGCAAACGCCGTAATTGTGTTTCGCATTCGTGCTCAATCTTTACTCCATCTTTCACTGGCAAATAACTGCAAAGAATACATGATTCCGTTTACTGTTTCGTTAACATTCGAAAGGATCGTGTTAGGAAATAATATTATGACAATTTTCTTATGAAAGTATGAATATTTTATAAATTATTGATATTCATTAATAGGAATTGTTTCGTTGTTGCAAGGACAATAAATATTTTTGTGTATTGCACTCGTGAGGCGAAAACATCATAAAAGGGCAAAGAGTATATTATCATTAGTTATGTAAATGTGATATTTATTTAATATGATAATACGCACAATGTTTGTAAATGAGTTTAATATATGAAGTGGTGAATTCCAGACTAAGCGTGGAGCTTAATGCAATGTATTTTTAATTAAGTTATTAGACATTAATAAAGTTTACGAGCAAGATAATCGGCTTAAGTTATGAGACAATTTGCACGCAAAGGAATATATTTTCTTACGTCTAACGAACAATTATCTCTTATTATTTTGTTCTCTAGTGTGTTACAGACCAGGGGTGAGGTTTTTTGTAGAGCCTGATAAATTGCCAGGGAAAAAGAGCGTTGTAGAGTAAAGTAGAAACGTGACCTAGACCAACATCGTGGGAATAATCCGACGATACTTCGTAAGGGCGAAATAAAATCCGAAGGACGTGGAAAGGACGTTTGAAAGCCGGTATCGGTACACGGTATTGCTGACTTCGAATTTCAATGCAACCCACAAAAGAACCAAAGAACGCCCAGCAAGGGAACAAAAAAACCGCCGAAAGATAAGTGGAATTTAAGTTTCTTACGAGAGAACGATTTTCGAGAACATTACGTCCTTTTATAATACCAATAAAACTGTACAAACTAGAAAACTCTAATAATCCATGGTATGCCGGAAAAACAGTCTATTTAGAAAAGCTGAGACGTGACTGGCTCTATCATTGAGGATAACAAAGTTAAACCATGGGATTTATATAACTTTCTTCATTTAACTTACCACTAAGAACAGACTTAAAGATACTCCTAAGAAAACGAGATATTATTATTGGTATTATCTGTGGAGAGATACAATATATATAGTTTGATTTTAACATTCCACTCAGAAGTAACTTGTTTCAAGTATTTGCAATAGATTGGATTCTAACAATAAGTGAAATACATAAGTTATCTCATAACAGATCTAAAAGAAAAGAATGCATTATTAAATATTCCTGATCAAGTCTTAAAGTAATGTTATCTATTTCGCTCAAATCTCATCCTATCTCGGATTAACATTACTATTGTACACGTTTTCATTGGTACTCAGTTAGTGCTGGGTCGAGAAGACGCCCTTGAAAGGGTTGGAATAAACCGGAACTGGAAACCAAGTTGGAAATTCCTGAGTATATAATAATACAGGGAATTGCTAAGAGGTGAAAGGGAGTCGAGTGCATCGTGGGAAAGCAAGGGAAGAGGTTAGTGTGAATATCGTTTTCCTCCTGCATTATATATTGGTAACATAAGCGCCGAGTACAGAGGACAGAACTCATATAAGCTTAAATGGGAAAACTCTTTGGAGTGTGGTAGTCATTACATAGCTCAAAACTATGTAGTTTGTATCGAACTTCTGGGAAGCGTGTACACTGTACACGGGAACTCTGATATGTATCAATTATGCATCATGAATTTAACGTTGAACGTGCTAGACTACACAAACGTTAAAGGAAAACTTTTCGAATATTATAATAATCAAGTATCATTCTTACTACAGCGATATCCTCCTTTAAATTTCTGCCGATTTTATTATTGTAGTTCATTGTTAATATTAAGAGGGTTTAAATGCAACAATTTTAGGAATGTAAAGGAAGAATTCACGTCAGTTAGAATACAATTTACAGCATGCAATCCTCTCAATTTAACTGATGGTACATTTTTTTCTGTTTAAAGTACGGATGAAAAATTCATATGTCATATTGATGATATCACAGAGATGGATTGCATCCATAAATGGTCGATAAATCCTGGATATGATTTGCTTATATTTTATGGACGATCTAAATGTAACTACGTTCGAATCTCTCAAAGTTAACATCTAATATTTATTTTGTATTATAATGAAAAAATAGATAAATATTCAGTCAGAATATTTCCTAATAATTTCTCTACCTCTTATTATTATTAATTTATAATCAGAATACTCTTCTATTATCCACTTCTTATTGTCATCTCGAGCTATGTAATGAATACTTAATTATGACCTTTTATAATATTTGTAGTTTTTTATTGTATTATGAAAATATCGAAGGTGCTGGATCCAAATTAATTTTATCGCGTACAGCTGATTAATGACGGGATACGAAATTTATAAGGCTGGCGTAGCTAAAAATGCAAATGACTTGGTCTGATATTCGTTCGGAACGTTATCAGCGTATGGAAATCTGGAAGAAGGATCGCGTCTAATTATTGCATTCCTATATCTGGGATTTGGTGAACGATTCATCTTCTCTGACGGGTAACACGAAACCAAGGAAATCTGATGTCAGTTCTGTATGGGGTAGCCGTATTCCCCATCAGGAAAATAAGGCCATCAGTACACCGATTCCCTCTTAACGATAGTTCAAATATTTACAGACACGATTTAGAATGATGAGTAATTAAGTCACGCAAAGGAAGCTTCAAGTGTAGTATCCTTCCTAGCATTCATATCCTTCTGCAGGGAGTGAAGATAATTAAGCATATCAAGACCCTGAACTCCTACCACTCTCACTCTCATAATTTATAAATGAATCTTTCAAAACTTTTGATCCCTCTTCGACCAAATCTCTAAATCCTTGATATTCGAATATCAAAGGGATTTCTTCAATTCGACAAAGTACAGGAAAATGTTGCCACACGAAATTACAAAAGACAATATTGCAATTTACGAAGACCTAATAAAATCTTATTAATGAAACAAGAATAAGTCTATACAAAATTGGAATGGAGAATTAACTGAATTAATAATATTGTTCGTGAAGATTCAGAATGTTAACAAAGTAATCTTATACTTGATTGTGTTTCAAAGAAGTTCATGTAACAGTATTAAAAGAATTTATAATTCCGCGGGTGTTCCTTGAAAAGGAAAAGATGTCGGTGGAATTAGGATCAGTTGAAATGGGAAACAACATTTTCTAGGGAATAAGAATTGAACAATTTTGAACTGTATAAAAATGGTATTTCTTAATGCCAGTACTCGAGAGCTTTAAGTTTCCTTTGTTTGTTGGAAATTACTCGGTAGTCGGCGACAGGATAAATTCCAGTGGCGAGCGATTTCCTATGGTTTTTCAATTATCTCCGTTCTCTTCTCGTCCCGCATTTTTCTGCGTAAACCACAAACAACTTGGAAACGCGAATACTTTACATGAATACTTTACATAATAGGATGGAGGAAAGGAATATCATGGATTGATGAAGGTATCGATCATTCCTCCATCGTGTTACGAACCCAACTATTTCTGGTATTTTCTCATTTTCCACATTCACGTACAATATAACCAGTATTTTTAACATTGCGGAAAATCTTGATCTACTTGAGGAGTAATTTATAGTATTTTGAGTAACAACATCGTTATACAATTTAGAAATATGTACATCTGATAAGACTATTGTATTTACTCTTAATCCTTATCTATGATATTGACCCTTTGCTTCTTTTTTGAAACCTTTATTTGTTTTACCAATCTCAATTAGTATATAACAATTTTCTTAAACTTGCAATCCCTGCAGTTCATTACTTTTTCGATTGTATCATAGAAAATTCTTTTCTAATTTTATTTGCCGCATAACTGAATTCTTAGACCTGCATGTTTTATATTCGATAATTATTAACCAACATTTGTCATAATCAGTGAAATTCTTCAACAATGTCTTTAATCATATCTTTGTCAAACACCCCTTTCAAGAGGCCATTATAATTAAAGTAACAGCAGTAATTATTCGAAGTGAAAAGGTCGCGAAAGGGCGAATTTCGGGGAGTCCCGTGAGTTCCTCGCGAGTCGAGGAATCGAATCGAGTTATAAGAGGGTAGCTGGGGGAAGGTTGAAAGGAGATAAAGGCTAAGCCCTATCCTATTACCCGTAACGATCTTTTGTGCCTTGCTTACGAGGACCTACATCCTCGAAGCGAACGCGCTCAGACTAGAAAGGAAGAACTCAAAACTGCCAAGTAAGCCGGAAAAAAAAGGGGGGAAATGGAAATTTCCGATTGTTGCATCTCCCCCCTTTCGCTCCATTATGTAGTTAAAGGGATTACAAGATGGATATTGCTAATGGAAATTAGATTACGATACTTACATCCACACTCCTCCCCTAGTTACTTTGAGCTTTCGTTACTTTTAATGCACTATCGAATTCTGTCTGAGTAACAAAGGCGAACTGCACGACGACATAGAATTGAATGTTACACTGTTATGGCGTCATGATATAATCCCCTGGGATAATTCAAAGGCAGAAAAACAAGTCAATTGATATCAAGGTACAAATAAAAAATTGTTATTGGAACACTTTATATCGTTTGAAAGCGACTAATTTATTGGCAGAAATATTGCCAGCTACGAAGTGAAATAGAGTTTTTATTCAGACTTCAATTTTCCTAGCTAATAACCGCTCGAGGTATTTAATATCCGTTTAGAGACTACAAAATTGTTATACAAACAACTGGAACACACTACTTATCGGAACTATTAAAATGTAGAACATACATGAGGAATATTATTAGCTTGTATAAAACACAATTTACGTTGAAACTAAGTTGAAGCCAATTTTAGTAACGGAGTTAAACTTTAAAATCAAACTATTGAAAAGAAGGTTTTTCAATATCGCCACCTATTATATGTATTTATTAAACAGGATATTATGAAATATTTCAAAACAAAAAGATTTCAGTTATTCAACTTTGACGAAAAACGGTGTTATGGACCGTATTTTTAATGTCTGATTAATATTTGCAAGTTTTCATCGGTTCTATATCGCCAGTTGTCTTTAAGTGATAAAGCTTTTGTCGTGCGACAGCTGGGTTCGAGGGGAGAGGAACACTCCGACGGTGTTTACAGGCAATACTCGTACACGTCATAAAACTTTTACGAGGCTATAAAATATATGTTATAATGGACTTTGAAAAGATGGAGAACGTATTTTCGTTTGATTCTCGGAGATTAAAAATCGCGAAAGAATGTGATGTTCGAAGAACAAATATGTCGAACCTTCTTCGTTCATAGTTCCCATTGATAGGAATTCTAATTATCCTCTATTTAATAGAAGTAGAACAGGGAGCAGATGCTGCGGTAAGCATCTCGTTCCAAAAGCTTACGAAGCTCAATGTCGTAATCCGAGACTAGAAATTATGATAGTTATCTGGGGAAAACTAATTCTTGTGAAAACCTGAAAAACGTGACTCTCCCGTTTCTTCATTCGGACTACTTTGCAATGCTCCCGATATTGCAAACATTAACAAAATTCAATATAAACATTTCTTACGCCATGTTCAATTAAAAACTCCTTTTAGAAAACACTGAAAGTGTCAAAATTAAACAATTTTTTTGCAATCGGTAAATCTTTTACATGCCAGTGATAATAACGCAGTATAGAATTTTAGTACAATGTCCTTTTGTAAATACAATAGTTATTAATAATGCTAAAAAATGGTACCGTTTGTGCCTCTGGCAGTTTTTTTCTTTTTCCTAAAAAATTTGACTTTTGGCACTTCATGTGTTTTCTACAAGGAGTATTCAATTATTGATGAGATTTTAAAATAGAGATAGTGTCGATATATTATAGCATCAGCATTGCTAAAAAAACTAATTCAAAGTTTATTTCACCTTTTCTAAAGTTATAATAAATTGTATTGGTCTCGAAATCGAATAAACTTTGTAAATAATGTAATCATGTATTTCCTGCAATACTCATCGTGATATATGCACGTATTATAATAGTAAATCTGCAGGTGTGATTTCCATTAGTAACTTGTTATAATTACAAATTTTAATCTAATGGTGCATTACCAATCGTTGAATGGAACGTGGTCAATAATGAAATTTCATTATGTGCCAACACTACCCCTATTAATGTTATTATCGAATACGGTCTCTGTATGCAATATGTATTTTTGCAATCGTTTAATCCGAGAAAATTCAGGATTTATTTGCAAATTAATAAATCCACTTTGGTATAATAACTTTATCGATTAATCAAACGAAAAATATGCATTCATACCATTCTATCAATTTTTATTTTATGGTCACATTTATACCATTTCTGAATAAGACTGATATGTAATACTTCTATAATTGTTATTGGAAGAATTTACTTATATTCTGAAATGTTACTCAGCATTATTGAACATAGAAGAATCTGTTTTATAGTGATGGATTAAAAGACGATCGCAATTATGTCTTTCAAGGGTAGAAATCTAGAACAATTAGCGGCGGTGTTGAGCCGCTGTGAAAAGTAATGAGTGTGGTAATAGCATCATGCTAATAAGCACAAAAACCCCTTTATTCCGAGTTGATAATTACATCCCTACAGTAAGCCGGCATTGTAATTAAAGGAATCTCGCGGTAGGAAGAAGCGCTAACTATAACAACGTAGAGAGTCACGTCTCTCAAGATCACCGTAGATTACTGGAAACGATGTACAATCCAGATTTTGTACGCCTCCTATATCCGCCTATAATCACCGTAGGATCCACCAAGATGGAACGAGCCATCCACGATATCCACCCTTATCTGACACCAACGATATACTCTACGTGATTCTCTACAATTACCAGCAACACGGGTAAAGATAGGGACATCACGAGAACACCGGACTTCCGTTAACTCGACTGACCATCTCTGTCCATTAACTCAAATATCCGAATCTCCTGGTAGACGATGTACATCATCCGAAAAGCAGATCAACAAAACTCGATAAACATTTTTACGATAACTGACACTGGACTAATACACGAAAAACTTCATTTAAGATCTGGACATCTTATGAAAGATACGAGCATCGTAACGGAGAAGACTGGACTTATCTGATCTGATCTCGTCGACGAATTGTATTAATGTACAAGAAACAAAGAGGGAAACCGTGACAGATACCTGTACGAAGCTGGAGTCAACGAACTATGTAGATAGAATTTAATTAAAAAGTTTCATTTTCCCTTACGAAATAAGTCCTGATTAAAATAGAGCCTGTTCCGTAGGTGAGTCAATGAACTAGGAGTTAGAGGGAGGTGAACGAATATGATTCTTTACGAGGAAAGTTGTTCACGGTTGTTCAGTATATAAACAACTTGCTGGAGAAACAGGAGACAAGAGATTCACGATGAAAATACATAGTCAAGCATCCAGGTAGTTGTACGAGCGAGTGGCTGTTGTACTAATTTTAAAATATTCTTGTTTCCGTTATAGCAGTAAAAGCGGCACAACAATTCCGCTGATATAATGCCTCGTTTTATCTACCCGAGAGTTATATCATTGTCCTCTAATTATATACTCAGTGCGTGTATGTTTTAACCAAGCTATATGCACACCGAATTTCTCCTCGTTGGGATTTTTTAAGAGCCACCCGCCAAGTGATGTACAACATTGTGAGTTTAACGTTTTCAGGTCTGCGTTTGTACAGGCCATATGCATTTAACGCGTATTCAACCATGAGAAATTTTAACATGTACGAATGATACACGGTTTTGTTACAGTTTAAACAGGCAACGTATGTCAACCTTGAAAAATATGGGGGACATATTTCTTCGGTTAATTTTAATTACTTTATTATCAAACTCATAAATTACGACGATCTACTCGGAAACTATCGAATGTTCGGGATAATAATGTTTAAAAATATAATCGTTTTATGAACATGCTCTAACCTGCGACTCGATTATCGTACTTGGAACATGTTAGGAGTATCACGCAATCTTATTACCGGAAGTTTACTTTAACCCCCGGCTATGTTTCGGACGATAATTTCCAGGCAAAAGGGTGACGGACAATGAAAGCATTTCGTGCAAAGTAGTGTACAGTTTGGATAAGATTAAGAAAATACAAAATAAAATAACGCAATGTGGCGAAAGGGGGTCTGGTTTCCGCAAGGAGTGCAATACCGACATTCCCCACGACCGACAGATCAAAGACAACCGAGACAGACAGTTGACAGAAAATGTACAGCAATAAAAGTCGTACTTTCATTTTGCTGGCACGTGCCGTTCTCTATGGATAAACGTGATCCGGGTTTAAATATTGTGACAAAGTTCTTGGCATCGAATCACCTTCAAACCGAGACGCAAAAAATACTGCAAATTTTATGAAAATTAGCGATATACTTCATTCGAGTTTTAATAATGTTGGCATCGGCAGTCATCACTGACCGCAATGGCGTTCAACGTGGTAATATATTCTGAATTAACTCTCTATCTTGTCTTCCATAATTATATCGGGTATTCAGACGAAAATTTCCGTGCCTAGCACCCCGGTATGCAATTCAATTACCCATTATACCATTTCGGATGCAACGAATTGGATGCAGATACATTCTCCATTGTGGTTAAGTGTCCACAGTTTCGTGTCTCCCTAATGAAGATCTCATCATTTAATTCGACTATTGAGTGCACATTAGACGCGCTCGTTTACTAGAACTGAACATTTTATTGCCTCGTTTAATCCCAATCGCCAACCAGGTAGCTAATAAACAGCCCAAGTTAATGAACAATTCAATCCAATCGTGTATTCGACTAATAAATTATACGTCTTACAAGGTAAGCTGTTTAATTCTCATATTAAAAAGAATACACTTATTGCGCAACGAGCTCTTTCCACCAGCGCAATTATTTTCATTTTCGATTATTCTTAAAGATTGGATTAATTGTTAATCGTATAGGAATTTCATGTAACATTTACTTCGCCACACAGTAGTCTTCTTCTAGATTCAATATCCGGCATTAGTGCAAAAGTCGGTGGTAGTCAAATATTACTATCCACCATTAACCACTCCACATTTAAGCGTATATAGCGCCTTTCGCAGTCAAAGGGTTAAACTTAAAAACAGAGTACTCGACTTGTCCGACTTCAATTTTTACGAAATCTTATAGATCTGTAGTGTAGACAGAACTAAAGCTGTTGCTGACAAAAATAAACCCCCACATTTTCAAATTTTCTTAAAACATAGGTTTAAAGTTAAAGCCACCTTATGTATGATTATGCGTTCTCTCACCTAGGAAGCCACGTTGGCGAGAAATTTTTGGTAGAAAATTTGAAGTTGGACACATCGAGTACTCTTTTTTTATTATATCGGACGCTATCAGAGTTTGGAGCAGTACGTTGAGATGATAGGAAATGAACTTTTGCGATATTGGTGTCTCAGGGAGTATTGGAAGGAAAAACCAGGGATCTTATTGGTGGCTTTTGAAGAGAGTAGTTCTTTTAGTCGGAGGATAAGGGACTGTTTTAGAGAAGATGGAGGTGGAAAAGGAATTCGTGAGAGCTTGAGACTACGACAGTGGGCAGGATGTTTGGTCTATGTCATATGTAGCTTAGAAGGATAAGCGGTTAAAAGGCTCTAAGAGCATGGTGGCTATGTTAGGACATACAACAGTTTATCGTTCAGTTGGATTCATTTTTGTTTAAAGGTTTGATACATAATCCTGTTTGCTTAATATTAACTTTAATTAAGTTTGAAAATTATATGAACTGCTTAGTTCGAATTAATATTTAAAATAGTCTAAAATCAAATATACAGGGTTGGGTTGAGAGCTTTCAAAATAAAGTTTATTCTTCGATAAAATGAACTACAATGAATTTAATCGAATATATTCGTCGTCATTATTAATAACTTCTTGTCATTTTTGAGTCAGCTTGTCGATTCCCCTTGCATAAATCCCTGGCGAGTTTGTATAAAAAACTCTTCGACGAACGAAACTTGCTTGTGACTAAACCAAATGATACAATGAGTTAATATGGAATTAATCTTACTAATAAAAATGTATAAAATATTGATTTACGGTTAAAGTATTATTACTCTTACACTTTTAAAGGACTTAGATCTTCAACGTCGATATTCCGAAGTCTCATATCTGGAATGCATTATAATCATAAAATTTGAGACTCATCGCATAACTATTCAGACGGCATTTGGGGCTCCCAAAGGTCTCGCGAAATATCATATTCCAAGAAGTCGCCGGCAGATAAACTAATGTGTCTCCGATAAAACTTTTCGTCGAAAGTCCATGAAGTTTAACCTTCTTTCATTCGGTGTAATACAAAATATCTAACGTGAATTAATCTAATTTCTCCGGAATAAGAACACGAAGAAATTTCAATCAAAATTAGATGCGTTTTCAATCGGTGAGAAATTTGAGTGCTCATCTCGGTCAGTTTTGTACATCCATCCACCTGTTCGAGTGACAAAGCCATCAGGGAGAAGTCTCATTTTTTAAACCCTGGAAACAATTTCCACCTTGTCATTTGCAGTATGAAGTTTCTATTTAACCTGGAGCCAGTACAAGCCCGAACAAATTGGGAGAACTGTTATGTCCGTTTCAACGTAAACTAGAAAGTAAACTAGCCAGGCATGTTGCGAGCAGCTCATGGCATGAGCATAGCGAAGGCTCGGTTTAATAATCTTCTAACTCACCGATGTTACGAGTTAGGATTAATACACCGAGGTGATCATTAGTAGGTACCGAATATTACAAGAATTCTCTAGATATTAATTATGCTGAATATTAATTGCTAAAGTGCAGTTTCTGTTTGGTTTAATTGTTCGCCTCTTGTATGCCCTGATTAATAACTTTACTGTAGTGCAGACAAGCAGAATAAGACAACTATGATTTAGAAGATTATGGTTATATATTCTTAAGGCATTACATAGCCATGGTACCATAATTTATCATAATTTCAATTACACTGTTTGCTAAATTCTTTAATTCTTTGCGACTGTTATAAACCACTGTATTATACGGCACCAGAATGCCACGACTCGTAAAAGCGGTTATAAAAGCGCGCGGTGGATATGTAGATGAGAAGAAGATAGTTATTTTTTATTTTACCGATAACGTATTTAATGAGTTATTGGTAAAATATGTTCTCTAATACGGTACAAACTAGAATACACAACATTTATTAAACATTTCAATTTTCATTTAAACTTTATTCAAGTAGTTGTAAGAATTAAGAAAGTGTCTACATACTTATGAGCAGCGGTGTACAGTGTACATATTACTTGCAGCGTCCTACAACGATAGTTATGCGGTTGAACAGGAACTTATTAATTTGTTTATTCTATATTGCGTTCACTCAAATGTCCCAGAAGGATTCTGTAGTTCACACTCCGTTCATAGAATAAGTTTATCGTGTTTCGTAATATGCTCTATTCAAAGCAATGACTAGCTTCTATGGGAAACGGAAAACTTCCTCGTAGAGTTCCCAGGGTATTCGATTTTGATACCCTCAGTCAAACTTAGAATCGAAGTTGTTCTTATTTGCACGAATTGCGTGTCTGAGACGAATGAATAATGGTGTGTCATATTTCGTATTGACCGGTATAAATTACACTGTTCACGCGCGCCTGTCAAAATTCACGCAAAATATATAGAGTCGATTCAACGGGGAGGGTTTATCATTTTTCACGCACCAATATCAAATTCAAAAGCGCAAGGCGATCATAAACAATCAAAATGAAATTCAATGACCTCGAACTCTGCACAGAGTTCAGGAATAAAAAACAGTTTCTTGCACGTAATTCTATTAATTTTAAAACTCATCTTTCTCATATTGAAAATTACTTAACGTGTAAATAAAGGCTTGTGATTGATTCACAGATATAGCTTCTCTAAAATAATTGCATTATTCGATTACGTTATAGCAAAGTATTTGAAACTAAATGATTACTATTTGTAAACCAGAAGAAATATAAATGTACCTTATCATGCATTATTACAAATTCCATGGACAGAAAATATTAGCTGTAAACAATAGTTAACACTTCGTAATACTAAGAATGCTGTTCAAACGATTAAATAAATAAATGTCTGCTATATTGCATATTAAGAGAAGCCAACATGTGACTGATTATAAACAAAACAACAACAGCTTCTCAAGTATGTAATAACATTGAAATCGTATTATTTTGTTCCAATATAAAATAAATGCAATAAATAAATACAATAAATGCAAAACATAATTTATTATGAACGAACTGTAAATTGTAATACCTCTGAATACAATTCTACATTTATCTATGATTTATTTATTTCTCACTTTGCATACTGCATTCTACTATTATTTCCAATTGCTATTAATAATAACATATTTCAAAATTTTTTGATTTCTCTCCTTGTACACTGAATACTACTATTATTTCCAATAACTGTTAACAATAAAATATTTCAGTGCATATTTCAATGATAATGTTTTTAATCGAGCAATGAGTAAGTGGACTGATAAAGTACTTTTCTGGATTCCTATGGAATAATACGTATTCATAGTTCACTTTTTGGAGTTGCTAGAGATATAGGGTGTTACGCACGTCACCTAGTTAGACGGCGTAGCTGATCAAAGCGGGTTGAAACTACTGCGGTACTTTCAAATTGAACGTCGGATCAGCTTACCAATATAACGAGAATATCGAGTGACATTACAATTTACAGCCGCTTCATCCGCTTTACGAAATGAACAGCGATTATTTCCTGCTGCCATAATTTAATCTTCGTAAATACTTTATCATCGGTGTCTATGCTTCTTTGAGGAACTCGTGGATTAAAGGAGAATATTCATCTAAGTGCAGTTATTCGATGTGCATAATGAGGATATAATATTAAAAGATTTTTATAATTCAAGATCTAACTTGTAAAGATTGCAGTACTCTAAAAATATTTGTAACAACAATACTGATAATTAAAATGCTGTATTCATGTAATATGTTGAGGCAAAATACATAGAACAACTGCGATTAAAATAATATTCGCTATTATAGGAATTCTTAATCATTTTATGCAAGTTCGCCTTTAAGATGTAAATGTTTTTTGTATTTATATATTATATTTGATAATAATACAAACTGATGTAAATCATGTAACATGCGGGTAAATTATTACATTTTAAACTTGGATTATTTTTTTATATTTTTAAGAGATAAATTTCTATGTTATTAGTTAATAAATTAGTGAAATTCATATTAAAATTCTTTGAATCACTTCAAGGAAATTCAGCTTAATAGCACCGAGTCATAATGAAGCACACGCTCGCGGTGTTAACGGAAATAAGTCAGAGATTTAATCTCGCGGATAACGGCACCGATATTTTGGAAATACAAGGAGAGGAAGATAATAAAAACTGTTTCAATCAGAAACACAGAAGGAACGATTCGGCAACACAATACCCATCTATTCTCCTGCCAAGAATCAAATATTTCCGTACGTATTCGTGCATCGAATAAGTTCCCTGATAAATGATATGCCTGCCGAATGAACATTGTACTGTCGACAGTTTCTCTCAATTTTTAATACGAATTTTCACGATATCACATTCCCTATTTCAATTAAATAATGAGGTTCACATAATAATATTTATCGTAGTATTTGTAAAATCTGATTAACTAATTAGGAATCAAAAAATAATGCGTATTCAGCCCATGAAAAACCGTGTATTAAAAACCGTACATAAATCTCTTGCCAAATATATCCATTAGTTATATCATATTTCTCTTTTCGTAATTAGAGTGAGTGGAGTAACATCTGATGTATACATGTTAATTAACACTGCCGAGGAATATCACAGTTTTTTAAGCAAATAATTTATCCAGCCGGAAACTGCTGATGTAATTGTTAAATTAAATTATACGACACTCTGAAAGCGTCGAATCTGTTGGATTTATTAGAATCATACGGTATGTAGACTACTTTTTGTTTCATTATCAAAGAGAATTATTATGCGGCATAAGTATAACCTTATACACGAATGCTATAAATTGAGTTCATGCATTATGCTATTCATAAATAATATTATTTTCTATTAATTATGGATATCTGGTGATTTTATTCCTGGTAATATGGTACGGAAATATATCCTCTAACCCAATTGGCCTGGGATCAAAGGTACAACCCTCCTACACGTCCAGTTATGGACCAACGAACCGAAATAAGTATTTACGGTTTATCTATACTTGTCGGACCAAACTTTTCCTTCTCCGAGCATCCTATTCCTTCCTGATTTTCCTCCTTATTCGGCTTTTTCCGATTTTCCTACATTGTATATCGAGCTTATTCTATTCTTGCTATCCTAGTTACATAATCCTATTCGATAAAGATAGTTTTACACCGGAATATACTGGAAACATAATTTCCTTATCTTTCCTCAGAAAAATAGAGATCAAAGTAATTGTATGTAATATTCTTTTCGAATCGATAAATTATTATATTTACCTTTATTTTATTAAAGGTGTGTTCTGTTACTATTTTAATATGATATTAAACTTTGCTGTCTTATTATTCCATGCAATATTTACATTATAATACTATGTTTGGAAAGGAAAATATTCGGTTAGGTAACGAGGTCCAAATATTAATTTCTAACGTTCCAGATTTCGAATTAGGGGAATTTGCGTGAGATCAATGTAAGACAACTTGGTGGTACCGGATCCAGGACCCAAAGGGGTAACTAGGCACTTAACATTCCACAGCACGTACATCACTCCGCGATGCAGAAACCTCTGCTAAAAGAGATAGATAGCAAGCTAAAGGAGAGAAATGCCCTAGAAATACGAACCTCCATATCGCAGGAGATGATCCCTCATTATAACATACCGATGTATAATAAACAATTCTAAAATCTAACACCAAACATTCCCATCATATCCTGAAGTACATAATATTCAAAAATACACAATTGACGATTTCAGAAGAATAATCATATCTTACAGTTTTTAATATTTCAATTCTCCTGGTGTGGTTTACTTTAGACGTATGACATTAATCTACGTAACATATCACGTAAATAAACAGTTACTTGGTAGCAAACAGAGAAATTTCCCCCAGATAAATATTTAGTCGGTTGATTTGCGATTACATAAATATGAAATGGAGGTCACGGCATCGAATTATGAAATGGTGCGTATATTAGTTTGGAGGCTGACGTTGGTAGATAGAGGCCTTTAATAATAAATAATCGTTACCTTGTTCTCCAGCCCGCACAAGGACGATCTCATGAATCGTGAGGAGAACGATGGTCAGGGCGAGGGTGGTATAACGCAGATAGCGGCACATCTCCGAAACGAGAAGGGCCAGTCCCTACGTGCTGTCTAGTTCGGCCTTCATTCCCCTCTTTTTAACAGAGAATCCCTTTTTTAGATTAGGGATCACTGGAGAACACGGAACTTGCTTATTTCTCAGAGTCACCCCTCCTCTTCTAACACTCTCTGTCCCACACCACGAATAATACTTAATCAAATCACTCTTTCCACTTTCGTCGTGTACACTGATTCTGATTGCTCTCGTATCAAATAATACATTTTATAATCCACAGTTACGAAAGACAAGTTTGTTCCGCCTAATTCTTCGGACACGGCTGATGTAATTGTAAAACAGACTATTGTTGTGTCGTTTTGTTTATATTGAAAAGCTTGATGAGATAATATCTGCATACAGTTCTACTTTAAAATATGTTTTTCTTCGGTGATTACATTAGCTCCACACTTAACTTCATTAATCCTTGGTAGTATTGGAATATGAAAACGTAGATTAAGAATCCATGAATTTAGAGTATTATTAAGATTACATTTTATATAATACGTATGGAGAGTAGTTATTTACATGTCAATTTATATTCCGAGGTTAACTTTAATGCATGTGTGTCAATACACTTCTCCCCCTAATTGGGGTTGTGATGTGTATCCATCATCACCTCAGGCCCGTCGAGTTTACCCTCCGATATATTCTCGACCTCGACACGTTCTCCAGCACGCCGATCAAAAACTCGTTTCTTCACCCGAAAAGGGATCACTGTTTACTTAATAATCGACGGTGAAAAATCAGACTTAATTAAATCGTCAAACTTCAAAGCCCCTTTAACTTTTAACCTTAACGAGCAGAAATATCCACTGAAATCTCACGTATACACACAGTCGCATTTTCCCGAGTCAAAAGAAATAGGAGCCAAGCGTGTAGCTGAATAAAAAGGCGAACATTGGCGGTACGAGGATCCACAGTAGCACGAGGAACACAATAAAAGATCTCTTGGTGGATATAGCCACAAGTCAGCCCTTTTACTATATCACGTTTCACAGGGTACACCTATCCACCCCCTACCAAGTTAAATCCACTCATCGTGTGCTCGTAAGGAATAACAACTCCATTCTCCTCGATAGTATCGATAGATTCCCAATAATGCTACATAAAACCCAAGCACACCTCCCTCGATGATAACACTTCGGTCTCTTCCATCAATCTTCTTCACCTGTTCTTCGTAACAACATATATACTACCAAAGTCTCCCTCATTAAAAAACCCAATCTATAATTCATGGGTTATACCGATAATGTTCATTACGAAAATTCCTTCGTCACTCTGGAATCGCATGTCACGCAGCATCAACCGGAAGAGTGATACATGAAACAAGGTCGAAGAGAGCAGGTAGAAATTACGCGCGCGAAATCTCCCTCTCTGCTTTCTTCGAGTAATTCATAAAATTGCAGTCTCTTTCATCAATGAAACACACGATACTTTAGCAAATCAGAACACGTACATTAATATGAAAATTGTTGTCACCAGTAATCGCAATTGTGAAATTAACCATCGAAGAGTAGCAACGAGGAAAATGATATGGACACGTGTGGGAGAGATTAAAAAGAAATTACACGCGCGTAGAACATAAAGATTGGCAGGAACGAGTGCGAAAAGAGCAATGAGAATTGTTCGAAAACGGATAAACAACGGAGCCGAGAGCAAGCGCGGTAACCGTGCGAGCCCGAATGAGCGAATCCTACGACTCGCGTTCCCGTTACCCGCCGAGATCCCAACCATCCACCCGCTCGCCTATCCACCCAAAACGCCTCCCTATCCACTTGCGCCGTAGCACGACGATCACTGCTTTCCACTGCTTTCCCTCCACTTCCACCAATCATTCTTCTCCACCACCTTACAAACAGGCCTTCTACTTTTTAGTTCTTTTATTACATGTTCCTTCTTCGCGTCCCAACACTCTTCCAACAGAGGCTAGAACCGACCAAAATTATGTAACAGCACGATCTCGACAGTTAAACGATGGAATCATTAGTAAGTTACTACTCCAAAAGATTCTATTATTTAACGAATGTACGAGACTAACGAATTACATTGAATCCTTTAAAGTAATGTATTTCATTTGTAATGTACATTTTCGTCTTATCAAGGTAATAATAGTTTTCATCTTATTCCACTAACAAGCCTGATTTGTACCTGCATTAAGGTGCAGTGAACAATGTTCCCGTTCGTTGCGGACCATGGCTGAACCAATGAGCCAATCACTACATGAATGTAACCACCAAAAATCCTAAAATATTATTGTCCTTGCGTACTGGCTTGTTTCCTTTGAAACCCTTCTGAGCAACGTTTAATATATGGCCGCCTAATTTTCATAAACAACAATTTATTTTCGCATAATTCATGTTGTAATCAAAAATTTGATTACAAAATTTATCAATCCGCATCTTATTAAAATAAATGCACTTACATAAGCACCCTAGACTTGGTAGACTTCTAAGTCTAACGGATTAAGTTAGAAGACTAAAGTCTACTATTATAAATATATTGTTATATAATTATTATAGTTTGACTATATCAGGTAAAACTATGTAATCTCTTACATAGTCGTGTGATTGTAAAAGCCTGTGCAGAGCTTCGTGTAAATTTCACTTAATGAATCTCTCAAATGCGAAATCCAGGCTTCTTCACGTCGGTTCGGCTAACGAGAATTTCATCGTGTAGGAATTTCGTTCGATATCATTCTCACTGTACACGTTTGTACGTATCCACGCGCGATACGATTCTCCCCAGGATGAACACAATCTCGTAAATTCGACGTGAAATTTATGCGACAAAATTGCTGGCTGATACTACGAACAGGATACGTACAGTTATGGTGCGTTATGAAACACGAGCGTCGGCCAGAATTAATGCAACAAAAATGTTAAACGATACGGATTCATGGACGTTCTCTAACATTTATCCAGCACACGGTGATAACATAATTCTTTAATACGTTCAACTAAATGCATTTTAAAGCTCGCCAATATTTGTGCTTCACTCCGGTTAAATGCTTTGATTTATTGGTCAGTTAGTCGATTTTGATGTGACAAAATAAACGACGATTCCTTACGAGCCCATAAAGAAAATGTGACAATAAATTCACCGTGTTTTTTTCTTGAATTTATATAAACTAACGTATAAGAAAAAGAGCACAGCTCTCGCGTACAAATTAAAAGTCACTTGTATGGATATTGTGCGGATTGAAATTATATTTGTTGTTACAAAAGTACCAAAGAGCAATTTTATGCAGTTTAATCAATTAATGTGTTTCATACAGTTATGAGCTTGTTAGTATTAAGTCTCATATAAAATGGCGCAATGTGGGGGTGAAGTTTATAGTGCTGTATTTTTTACAATATAATAGGAAGTATTTGTTTAATCGAAATACAATACATCCCAATCGTTTCTATGTTCTTTTTCCATCGTATGGGTAGCGAAAATATGTCTCTTTTATAAAAATCACTAATAACTAATACTTTATCGTATTGCGAAGCAAATTTTCGATATAAATTCGGATCTTCGTGGGTATGACGGATTTTCGAAGGAATTTGAAATTGTGGTGTAACGACTTTGCGGTATGTGAATACAGACGGTAAAATATTACAAATTTGCGTGTAATACTTGTAAGTACATTCGAACGTGATATTTATAAGCAGAAGAAGAAGCATTAGTGTTCGCACACCGGATGCAATTTAGTCGCGTTAAATTCAGAAGCTGGTACTTCCTGCAGTTTAACACGCTGATATTCGCTCCGATGCATTCCACATATACTGAGTGTCTGCCTAAAGTAGAAAGTAGAAAGTAGAAGCAGAATTATTCCAAGATCAATTGAATTCTCAAACAAAATCGTTTGCTGTATTACATTGTAACTCTTTTTATAGATTAGAATATGAGTGTAATGTTATTTAATCCACTGACTGCAATTTTACTTATGCATTTCAAATAAATTTGTTTGCTGAAAAGCATAAATGAGCCGTGTATATGGAAAAATGGACTTAGGTTACTTTCAAAATAAACGGCTCAAATTTTATCTTTGTAAAAAAATACTAAATAAGCAGTTTATAGAAAGTTTGATTACTTATGAATAGCAGAAAATGAATGGTCACTATAGTAGCCAAAAACAGTCAGCGGATTAATGTATATCTGTTCGTAATAATATTCGCAAATCAATAATATCGAGCAACCAGTCGTTTAAATAATCCCACAAATACATTCAGATCTGCTATTACAATATGGTACATTCATTAATTAATAAAATACCTAGTTATATTACTACACGAAAGTTACATTCATACATTTGCATTATAACTAAAAACGAACTAAAAATTTACGAATTCTAAGACATTTAAAAATCCACGACATAAAATGTAAGAAATAATAAGATGAAATAATAAGGAATTCCAAGTATATTGATTTTAAGTGACATAGATAAAAAGTGACTTAAACCACTTTCATAATTAACAGTACATATATATAATAATAAACGCACGATCGTTTCTTCACTCCTTGTAGATACATACGCATTCATATAGTTGGAATATTAATACCACAGGGGATTTGACTCTGAAATTAGCTCGTAAACGGATGGTTACAGTTTCAAGCGTAGGAAGGAGTCGTTCTCTCAGCTGTCGTGGAGTGCTCTTCCGACAAAGAAACCAAAGCGACGTGAAAATATTTCGATCAGTACATTTAAACCGATCATATAATTTATAACAACTTCAATGTACATCCTATTCTGTTTTGACACGAATTTCGTACAAAGATTTAATAAACGTTG
Source organism: Nysson spinosus (assembly GCA_910591585.2). Lineage (NCBI taxonomy): Eukaryota > Metazoa > Arthropoda > Insecta > Hymenoptera > Crabronidae > Nysson > Nysson spinosus. Next base: position 1,966,303 of record OU342835.1, read on the forward strand.
AAGTAAAATTCGTTTTATTTGACAAATAATAAAATGGTAAATCTAAAGTTTCCATAGATACAGTATACTTTTGACATGAATTTTTGTATACGTATTCTTCGGGAACGTATCTATCGTCTAAAAAGAGAATTGGATATAATTCTAATTCTCGGTGTAATCCGTCATGTCATATCTGAAACGTATTACTATTTTTTGATGTGCAATTGCTTTCATACAAGCTATGATAATTCTTTACTTTGAAAAATATGTTTACTTCTGCTAATTTACATTGCAAGTATCGCAGTAAAATATATACGTATTTTCTTGATATAAAATGAAACCAAAGTTTAAATGAGATAAAATAAAAAGGCATATTTCCTATTGCCGCGTTTTACTTCGATGCACTCTTTTGCCTCTTATAGCTATGAACATTTTTCAAATCGAATATGACTTTATATTGAAGATTCAAATATCGATATACTCATATTTATTGATATCTCTCGGGAATAAGCAGCGAAATTAAGTTGCGAATCGGCAGTCAGTGTTATAGATCCAATATAAACTCCCAGATTGAGAACATCTTTTCAACGAGCCAATATACTTATTTCCGCTGCTAGCAATTTATTTTTTAAGAAGATGATGTTATCAATGTGATTAAAAGTTACTTGGTTTGCAACATAAAGTTGTTTAGTACTACATGCATTACTTTACTTTACTTTAAAAATTTCAAGTTTCAGTTGCAATAACGGCTCCAATTTCCAGTGAATTTTTAACCAAATTCTGCCTTTCGCATACATTGTTAAAATGCGAGTAACAAAATATGTTTCATATGTCCGGCCCTTTTTATTCTCCCCACTGAATTCAATATAATTCGACCTTTGAATTCCATGCTTTTTACAATACTGAAACTTTTTTTCATCACTTATTTTGCGATTAAGGTCACCAGGAACTTATTCCATCCCTCATCAAAACATCAATAACTAAATATGATTATCAGAACATGAATTAATTAATCGATATGATTACGTCCATCATGCAATCTGAGCCACAAAAAATCTCAAAAAATTGAATCATAAATTTTAACGTTTTTATTCAATCCTGCGAACCCATCATTTTTACAGCTTCTGTAATTCTAATGTTAATGTAACCAACTTTTGTAACCAAATGCGAGAATATTACTATAAGAGTTTTAGTTTCAAGCTTAATTATTGAATTTATATTTAGGTTTAATTATTAACTTCTTAGCTACTATACGCCACTATAGTGGCTTTTCCGTATGTTATGTTTTTATGTTTTTTTTCAAACTCTACATGGAAATGTATAAATAAATTATAATTCATTTATATTGAACTCTATTCTAATGTAATTTCATAGTAGAAAGCACCATCAGACACAAACCGCAGTGCTGTTTACATTACTTTTTGCGCGCAGTCCGCGTCGAACCTTGTCGTACAAAGTTGTCGTTATAAGCTTGGCACGCTTGAAAATAAATATCTCTCGCCTGCGTAAACAGCCAATATACGATTATACGAAAACAGGTAGTAATAGGAACAAAGTTCATAGTTTGTGAATAGATTGCGAGTTTCAAGGTTGACAGGGTTTCGTCGGTGGGCTGTCAGTGCGTCTTTTCGACAGGCACAGCTGCAGATCGACTAACGAAACACGTATTCTCCATTCCATCGTGGAATATTCAGAGGGGCTTTTAACAATTCATCAATGCCCACGGTATCCGGCTTTCCCTTGTAACCCCTTACCTCGACATTTGCCTGTCTTCTTGTCAATTGCTCTATCTGTGACACGAATGTCGATAAAAATATAAATAGCCTTGTATCTGTCGTCAAAAGAAAATTCTCCAATTTGAGTGGAAAATCTTCAACCGAAAAAGAGCGGAGTTTTTGCATAAAATCCTATAAGTTGAATGGACTTCCTATAAGTCCATAGTACACAGTACAATTTGGGCTCCTTTACGTTTCCACCTATTCTCAAAGCACGGATTTGCGCTTTTTACAAAGGACATACTTTACGATATCGCAAAATATACATGCAAGCAATAAATATTTTTACCTCGAATATGGTAGATTTATTTGGCGATGAAAAATCGTTCTGCAATGTGAATAGTACGCCGGACGAGCATACGTTTGAAGAGATGAGAATTTAACGGATAGTAATACATCTAAAACGAAAATATGTAATTAAAAATGGCATATAAAATAATATTTACTTATCCCTTCTTTCCAGGTAACAGATCATAATATTTTCGAAGCCCAATGCAACTATTAAGTATTCGTTCTTTCCAAATATTATTAAAATAACCCAATAATCCGGAAGAGACTGTGTACCGATTGATAAAAACTTAGTTTAACCTTTTATAGCTCCATGCGATTCAAAGTCCCATACTCTTCTATCCGAATCTTTCATTTCATTTTCTTTTGTAATAATAATTATAACAGTATTCGCAACCATTGTCACCTTTTCCGGCGCGTTTAAGTAATAATGTCGTTAATATTTTACGTAATGTGCCTTCGTTAGAATCGCGTTTAACTAAATTTACATTATATGATTTCCTTTTAGACACAAAAAATTGGCTACAGGGGATTAAGGTTTTGTAACAAAAAGAGAGAGTAAAAATCTCAGAGCTGGAAAGTTTGTGCACAATAGACTAAAGTACGTCAGATATGATCCTCAAAATTAATGACAAGTACTCCGGCGAAAGTTTGGAATAGTGGTGGCGCGGGCAAATAGCTATATCGGTCAGGATGACAAATGCAAGTCAGGAACAGATTTGCATTCCACGGGACTGCGGCTATAAAAACATGGAAAGCCGCGGATCGGACAGGTTCCGAAGGAGAGGAAGGACGAGAAAGGGAGAGCAGTGATACCGCGTGATTAATTAAGTGCGCGAAGGATAAGTCTCGCGGTTGAAAGGGTAGTAAAACGGTAGCGGGGAGAGGGATGGTACTTCATCGTGATGATAGAATGGATCTGCCCGAGGCAGACACCTGTAATTCAAGACAGCGAACGAGAGCACAAACCGAGGCTCATTCAATCAACCCACCGAATTTCCAATAGACATTTAATTATCTCGGACAACATGATAGGACTACCGTTAAATTCTAGAAACCCATGCATACCGCGTCTCCAATTGCAAAGCATTCTGAACATCACTTTCCATGTCAAATGGGAAAACAAGAGAGTAATCTATTGTTTGTGAATGAAATTCCTGCACTGTCCGCAACTCTGTAACATTATGCATTACTATTTGTTATCATTATTTTGTCCCAAATAGTCCATGTTAAGTACATCAGGCTTTCGTTCCTATTTAAAATATTCGAATTTCGATAGTATAATAAGTGAATGATGAAAGTGTTTATAAAGAATATCGTGGAAATGTGGATCTGCGATCTTCATAAAATATTAATTTCACGTGATTTCATTAGGGAAACTTGATATTTTTATGTATAGAAATATCCACAGCAAGCTTCTTTAATTTGAAGAAAGTCTCATGTAGACCTCCGGGAATTTTATTATTTTAATGCCCGAGGAGTTGACGAGAAAGTCTGTGATTCTTTTTAAAGCAACGCTACGAAAGCGTGGACAACTTCGTTACTTTTTCCGAGTCTCTATGAAAGAGAAATCTGCTGCATTTAATGGGGGGGTGGAGAATATTTTCTTTTTCATCTTCGTTGACGAGCCGACAGGAAAAGAAGAGTGGAGTGTCCGGACTAACGAGGAAAATCGTAGGCACGAAATTCAAGGAAAGACAAAGAGAGAATGAAGACCGTGGGAGGAAGCGGGCACGCTTCGAATACCGCAGGCCTCGGCCATATGGTTTGACCTGTCTCACAGCATCCGCTGGACCCGTAAGAATGAAGTGCCACTGCCCCTCGCCGGAAACGAATGTAGAATCCGCAAACTGCAACCTGCCTACGATGATGAATGAGACGCACCACTGCCAACCAAAATTCCTCTACACGAAAAACACCATCCGCAACCCTTGTCCACGTCCTGAGAGACATTTAAATAATCTCACATCGGTTGTTGGTAGAAAACAATTACATCCAAGTTTCACAATAAATTATAACTGTCCAAGAATCGAATGATTTACTAAAGACTATACACAGGTTTTGCATTCCAAATTAACTCTTTTGCAGATCATACTCACTTACTTGCTAATCAAATTCACCTTTTTGGGAATCAAACTTTTCTACAAATATTTTCTTAAACTATTGTAATAAAAATCAAATCCAATGTAAAGTACGAATTGGATCATTTATATAACTAATTATAATAGTACTATGTAATTAGTGTTATATAAGAGTCATGTAACTACTTAACTCTTTGGAGCACAGGATTTGAAGGCAAACAAGTTTGCAATTTAATTGCAGAAAAATTTTATTTAGAAAGAAAATAACAAAATAGGTTTGTTTTACTTGTAAACAATGATTTATGATATACAAGGACAAGGTGGGCTGAAAGGCATCCCACCGTACATGTACATAAGTACTAAAAAAATGGGACACTTTTTATTCCAGTGTGTGGTGGTTAGTATCTAAACATAAAACAACGAGAATCAAGCTAATTATTACTTATTAAATTCTAATATTGCTATTTTTATGGTAGAATGAAACATGTACCGCAAAAAACCGTAAAGATTTTTGACAACTGCTGTTACAAAAAGTACAAGCACTTCAACGTCCGCTTTATAAGTTTTTTAGTACCAAAATAAAAAATCGTCGTGGAGCTTTTTCCAAGACTCAAGTGCCAATTCTCCTACGGAAACATAGAAATATAACTTGACATAATGTACGTAGAGACATATAAGTATATGAATTCATAAGAGCTACTTCATAAAGCTTTGAAAATAAGAGTGTACCTGTGAGATCCAAATTTGTATTATAATTTCTGAGAGTGTACTTCAACGTAGTACGGTTAACGTTACGTTTCTTTTTAAAAAGAACCATCAAACCCGAAAGTACCTGTCCTCTCGGGTAATATCATTTAACATGAAACACATATGCGGATAGTAGTTTTCAACCGCTCACATTAAAGTACATGCATTAGAACTACAACCCGGAATAAAATAACAAGCGATAAACAATTTGATAAACATTGTTTCAGATTCTATATTCCTTTATTTTATAAATGATTAAATCTATTAATTAATTGACATCCTCCAGCCTTAGTTTAGGCATAAATAAATGTGTAAGCATAACTGAGTATATCTTCGGTAGTTCTAGTGTTAACAAATTTGTCGCAGATTGCATATGTCGTATCATAAAGTGCAGATTTATACATTCATATTCGCTTCGAGGAAGTAACATAATTTCCCACTGTTCTACAAAACGCATTCTTGTATAACATCATATAATACTTTAATGGAACGAATATGAAGACATTCCAGTTGTTAGAAATCCGAATTAAATTTCAGTGAATATAGAGATACTGAGAAATTTGAGACTTAAGTCCCAGGGAATAATCCTTGGTTGGTGTACTTTCAGCGATAACCCGCTCGAGAGTACGGCTAGATATTAAAGGAAGCAACATTACCAAGTTGCACTTCTAATTACGAGGAAACCAAAACATGGCCCGCCGGTCCCTACTAATTATTGTATAGAAACATTTCCCTGCATCTGCTGATGATCCACTCCGGATATTCTGGGCATAATACGATCTCGCCAACAAATCTGAGTTCTATTATATTTTAATGTATGCAACATCTAAATCCCTTTCATTAATCTATAAAAATGATTCTAAAACAGAATAGTGAAGTAATAAATATTCAAATATTGTAGAAGTTAATTATATGAAAAAGTTCAAATCGCAAATGTGTTTAATAAATATTTATATATTCGGGAAGGTAATTATATGAACGTGTTTAAATCGCAAAACAGTTATATATGCAAATATGATCAAAGTATATATACAATACATATATAACAATTATAATGAGCACTTTTGCCACAAGCGGTATTTAATTATTTATTATATAATATATAAACACGAAGTCAAATAGAGTTAATAATTAATATCATATTAATATTGCCCAAAGTTATTAATTGAATAACTAAACGATCCTTAATATCCTTATAATCCTTAATAATATTATATTTGTAAATAAGAATACAAAAATCATATAATAATTGTAATATTGACCTAAGACAATACCCTGAAACCAGTCTAATCCCTTTCCCAGGGCAGGCTGATTAAAAGGACTAATCTACTTGAATACAGTCTTATTGTTTGCAGATGTATTGTCTCGGTATGCCTATTATTTTCCAGACTTAAAGAGATTGTATTCAGTTCATTTAAATTATAACATCTCCACCATTGTGAAAGGCACAAAGAATGCTTTGCATCGCGAATTATTCTCTGCAAATATGATATTAGTAAAGCGCGGTGGAATCGTTTACTGCACATTCCTGTAGAAAATGTTTAAAGCAAATATCTAATGAAGCAACTTTTTCATAATAAAGTGGAGCATTCGTACGGTTAACAATCAAATATGCCAATGATTATAAGTCAGTTTTTATTACTTATGTTTATAATATTTATGCTACTTTCAAAATAAATATACAGGGTCAGTCAAAGTTCTTAAGTGATTTTAAAAATTAATTACGCTCCCTTGGGACATTTCATGCTAGTTTTTCTTCAAATTGTGAAACTGTAAGTATGGGAGATTTATAATGAAGAGGCTTACTTTGAACCAGTAAAAGAAAGTTGTGCAATTTTATTTTGAAAATAATCATTCTATAATTAATACTCAAATGTCCGTGTCTTACCGCACACTCTCAGATAGCTGTTTAATTAAAATATCGAAAGTTTATACACAATAGAGTTATTACTAATTCAAATCACTTAGTAATTTAATATATTTAATTAATACATATATAAATCTATTGACCCTGTGGCAAGGAGAATGAAATATATTGACAATAAATCCATTTTAGATAAGAAGATTGTAGGTATTAATGACCAAAAGAACATTAAACATTCTTTCCAAAAAAATGACTGAAGCTTCTTTCATAATCTCCGACACAAATAATACAAATGACATACGTAGAAAACTGGAAAATAAATGTATTTCGCAATACCTCGAGCTATCATTAATACTTAATCAAATCAGCAATACTTAAAATAAAAGTAAATCTATTATACGGTAAATTGTTACTCAAAGGAACATGTTTAACCATATGGTGATTTGGCAAAAAAACAATTTGAAAGAAAGAAAGCTGTTTTGTTCGAAACCAAAAGATTTTAATCATCCGACAAGAAACATTGGAAACTACAATATAACATATGAAGGAAGGCCTTGTATCAAAAGATCAATTCAAGGCTCTTAATTCACTCTCACTCAGAATTTAAAAATAACATCCTTTTTAAAGTAATGGGATAGAAACAAAATCTTTATTTGTAGTAAACACCAATTCAACTTTGCCTGGTCTTTCTTATGCATGCGTCACTATTACTGCCTTTACGAACTTTCTAAGTTTTGTTAGCCACTTAGATTTTGTGATATCATCAAGTGGTAAAAAGAGCAAAGATTACCTTTAATTAGTAAAACAGACTTCAATTCAGCCGATAAAACAACAAACTTTAGACGAGATATAATTCCAGAGTTACTGAGTCCTAGAGCCCCGTAACATTTTTGTGTCGCTGGCGACGCCTCGTATCAAACATACAAAATAGTTGTTTTTTACGATTTTGGTATTGAAAATGTAAAAACAAAACATAGAATTATTATTCCAAATACTCTTGCACATGCTAGCAAACATACAATACAACTTTCAATAAAAAAAACTTATAGCAATTATCGGAAAATGCGAAAACTTAAATAATCTACGTAAAATTTGGAAAAGAATATAAATTTGATCACTCGATATGCTTGAATTCTAATAAATAAACAATTTCATTGATTTAAATCACCCTTTATGCAACCATTTTACAGTGATCTTCTATTTAGCTTTACCACCTTGCCCCCGACGAGTTATCCTATGTGATAATAATATCCCCAGAAAAAACAAATAAATATATTGGGAAACTTCCGGAGATCAAGGAGAATATTTAAAAGTGTTCCGAGTAGTACTCCGTGTTGTTGTTTTAAAAACATATTGTAATGTACAAAATATTGTAACAAAATACAAACGTATTGTATTTCTTTGTAATATGTTGAAACATTTAATTATAAATACAGTTTCAAAGCGATTTTAATTAAAAAAAGGCATACAGAAGCTATCGGAGTTCAATACGGACATCAAGAGTGATCAGAGTAATATTCTGTGTTGCTTTTGTAAAGTTATTTGCAATTTGTCGATCGGTGTACGCGCTAGTTGAGTCAGAATACGGCCGAAAATTATTTTCTGGTAGCAGGATTACATGATGATAAAGGAGGTATGCGAGGAGGCAGTCCTAGTGACGTCACAATCACGAGACGCCTGCACGTTCAAAATCCAAATTAATCGCGGCATTTCGCTAATTTTCGTTAAGTTTCTGGACATCAAATTACAGCGTATATGTAATAAGAAATTACAATGAACCCTGGGCTATATTCCCAGTACCAATTCGAACGGATTTTGATTGATATGAGCGAAATATTAACGAAATATTGACGATTATCTAGTGGTTCACTTGATCGATCTTGTCGGGACAAAAAGTTCGCGATCATTTAAAAGGCTTTGATTGAAGTTTCTGGGCATCAAATTATAGCGAATATGTAATAAGAAAATACAATGAACCCTCAGCTGTATTCCCAGTACGTATTGGAAAGGATTTTGATTGATATGAGCGTGATATTAACGAAATATTGTCGATTATCTAGTGGTTCACTTGATCGATCTTGTCGGGACAAAAAGTTCGCGATAATTTAAGAGTCTTTGATTGAAGTTTCTGGGCATCAAATTATAGCGAATATGTAATAAGAAAATACAATGAACCCTCAGCTGTATTTCCAGTACGTATTCGAAAGGATTTTGATTGATATGAGCGTGATATTAACGAAATATTGACGATTATGTGGTGGTTTACTGGATCGATCTTGTCGGGACAAAAAGTTCGCGCGAATTAAAACGCTGTAATTGAAGTTTCTGGGCATCAAATAACAGCGAATATGTAATAAGAAAATAGAATGGACCCTCAGCAATATTCTCAGTACAAATTCGAAAGGATTTTGATTGATATGAGCGAGATATTAACGAAAATTGGGCGATGTGTCGCGAATAATGTGGATTTTGAACGCGCAGGCGTCACGTGACTGTGACGTCACTAGGAGTGCCTCCTCGCATACCTCCTTTATCATCATGTAATCCTGCTACCAGAAAATAATTTTCGACCGTTGTGTAGGCTTCGCTGTGATGTACCCATTCGCCCGCTTCGGTAGTAATCTACCATACCATCCTATACTATCCCATACTGGCGATCTTTTAAGCGGATATGGAGTAGTATAAAGGACGCAAACGAACATTAATTATTATCTCGTATGAAAAATTAATTTATAAGGTGCGAATAAGAAACCAAATGACGTTTATTAAACCAGCTTTATTATTTTTTACAGACCTATTAGAATAAAAAATTAGTTCCTTGGCGATACCGCGGGTGATATTTTAAGCATATATTAACTAAATTAAGCGACTCAAATGAATATTAATTATTATGCAATACGAAAAATTATGTTATCAGGTACAAATAAGCAACAGAATGGCGTTGATTAAACCAGTTCTATTATGTACGGTGGACATATTTTTATAACTAATTAGTTCCTCACAATTAATACATGCGATCTTTTAAGAGAATATTAATTAGTTGAATGGATCGAATGAAGATTAGTTTTCAAGTTACATGAGCAATTAGGCTAGCAGATACGAATAATACATATTGCAGCGTTAATTGAACACCACTGGATATTTAATGTAATCAGTACTTTGTTAATTTAATGAGATGCGTATTAAGCGGTATATACACTCCGGTGATATAGTCGAATTATTAATTACATAATTACCTACGTTTACCCTCGCTAACTTTCAAATAATTATTAAATCCATTAAAATTTTAGTAAATATTGTAAAACTATTTTTATGAGGTTTTATTACACTCGGATAATATATTTCTAAATGGCTCTCATATAATTATCGCTCATATAATTATCTCATATACTTAATTATCATAGTCCCAGTAATTTTGTACGAATAATTTATTATTTTATAATAATAATTTATATCGTGTGCTTTTACTGGTGGGTTCGGAAATGTGTGTGTGCAACAATGGCTTAGTTAGAATATAGATTGCAGTGATTATTATAATGATAACTGTGAAACTTGTAGATATTATATTACATCATATTATATTGTATTGTACTGTATTATAATTATATTAAATCAGAATGTAAGTTAGGCTACGTATCGAACTTGTTATTTGTTGATTAATGTACGACGAAAAATTAAGGTATAAATCGATTATTTAAAGGCGAAATTGATGATATTTTATTTAATACAAACGAACCGCATCCAATATCCCACCATTCCTTTATTATACATAATTCATGGAATTACTTTGGCAAATCGCGGACAATTCTTCTTGAAATTCGTGCACATTTCGCAGGAACCAAGGTGACATGGTTACCCCCTGCAAAACGATTCTTCATTCCGCCCGGTGCATTCGGGGAAGAAAGACGTCTTTCCTAATTCTCTCTTCCCAAACTCTCCCTCTTCCAAACTGACGACCCTACTCTTCTTCTAGAATTACCAATACCGATCAGCACCGGCTAATACTAACACCTACTGACCAATGCTGACCAATGCTGACCAGTAGTGCCCAGTAGTGACCAGTACTGACCATTTTGCGGTTAATGCAATTTTTGTTTCTGATCTGTTCTAGGAGCTTACTTTCAATTTATTTTCATGATTATTTTCATGATTATTTGACTGTTTGTTGATTATTTGATAGATTATTTAACTATTTATGGATGATTTGATTATTTACTGATCATTTGACATTTTACTGGTTATTTTTTATTTATTGGTTATTTTATTATTTACTGATAATTAGACTGTTTACTGGTGAGTTACTGATTACTTGATTATTTACAGATCATGTAACTCGTTACTGATTATTTTATTATTTATTATCGCATGCTTGCTTGGGTTCATGGTTCGGCAGAATAGTTGGTAGTTATTATAGATATTATACTTAGTTGGTTTTATAGTTCTCAGAAGATGAGCTCGAAGAAAGAAGAAGGAAGAAAGAATTATACAAGGGGAACACTCCTGTACCGAAATTCGACAATAGAAAGGAGAATAGAAATAAGAATAGAAGTAAGAATAGAAACAAGCTTATTAGGTATTGTTGGGGCAACGCTTCTCTGCAAAAACTCTTCTTAAAAACATCTTATTAATTTATAATTATTTAGATATATTACTGCATATTCCTATTAAGTAAATTAATAATATAATATGAACTGGCCCTTATATTCTCTATACCTATAATGTACCGAAATAAGTCGGCAATGGTATATATTTCACAGAAGCGTTCGATCGACTTTTTACTAATTATTTCATGCAGATTATTTTTAGGGCATAATATTTTAAAGAATTTCATTGAATTCAATAGTAGTGTATCTTTCGGACAAGGCTGCTGGGTTTTATTAATAAATCGATTGCTTATTTGTACGCCTTAATAAACAAATGCATTTGTTCTTCTTTAATTATCACACATTCACAGCTACTCTAACGTAAGCCATGAATAATTTCAGGCAACCCATTTTAATGAAATAATATTTCGAACAATTAAATGTTATTAAACAGTATTTTAACTTTCGCATAAAGCTAATTATGTTTATTAACCAATTTATTGGATTTGTTAACTAATATAGGTGTATATTAATGATTACAGGGTGGCCACTGCTTGTTTCACCGGAAGGTCCGCAATCAAAGAAGGAAACGGGACGAAGGGCCATCCTCAAGACATTTTATTTACAAGTGTATATTTATTGCATACATTTAAGTATATACTTATGTCTGTTATGTTATATTGTTTATAAGTATACAATGTTGTACGAAAATTGTTGTACCTCATGAAATTTACATTTACAATAAATGACTTTATTACGAATATATTGTATTACGTTTTATATTTCCACGACCTACTGAATACCCAGAATGCCATATATCCTAATAACTTCCTTGAATTGTGTGGTTAACGTACCTCCTCGTACATCATCTTCTCCTGATACCAATTCTCGTGTTTACGGCATTTCAGAAGTTCCACGAAAACCTAAAAAAGTAGTATTTCACTATTCATTTGAATGGCGCCGGCCAGTCGCCACGACCGTTATTCGTAACGGTTTTCGGTCCCCAACCGGATTCTGCAGTTTAACGGAATGGCGACTCTCGGTCGCCATTTAAACGAAAACCGAATAACCATAATTTCTTGGAACCAATCATTTTGCTCGAAAACCTCCAAAAATATGAAGATTTCACTTTTCATTTGAATGGCGCCGGCTAGTCGCCACGACCGTTATTCGTAACGGTTCTAGGTCCCCAACCGCCTTCTGCAGTTTAACGGAAAGGCGACTCTCGGTCGCCATTTAAACGAAAACCGAATAACGATAATTTCTTGGAACCCATATTTTGCTCGAAAACCCCCCAAAATATGAGGATTTCACTTTTCATTTGAATGGCGCCGGCCAGTCGCCACAACCGTTATTCGTAACGGTTCTAGGTCCCCAACCGCCTTCCGCAGTTTAACGGAAAGGCGACTCTCGGTCGCCATTTAAACGAAAACCGAATAACGATAATTTCTTGGAACCCATATTTTGCTCGAAAACCCCCCAAAATATGAGGATTTCACTTTTCATTTGAATGGCGCCGGCCAGTCGCCACAACCGTTATTCGTAACGGTTCTAGGTCCCCAACCGCCTTCCGCAGTTTAACGGAAAGGCGACTCTCGGTCGCCATTTAAACGAAAACCGAATAACGATAATTTCTTGGAACCCATATTTTGCTCGAAAACCCCCCAAAATATGAGGATTTCACTTTTCATTTGAATGGCGCCGGCCAGTCGCCACTACGATTATTCGTAACTGATTCCCAGAATTCAGCGAAATTCGAGGATGTTTTTGGAACACATGGGATTCTGAATATTCGATAGGTCGAGGAAATAGAAAACGTAACACAATATATTCGTAATAAAGTCATTTATTGTAAATCTAAAATCAAATTATCGATGCAGAATAAAGTTTCCCGCAAATTGCACTTCTTGAGGCGATGAAATATTACGATTCAGAGATATTATACTTTCATTAGCTTATTAAAGCTTCCGGTTGTATGAAAGGTTGCACGGTGCATACTTCGGACTCGTGCGCGATGAGTGCTATGATTGGTGCAACGATAAATAAATTCATTAAACAATTGCTAAAAATGTAGTACAGATCTTATTTTAATTTCTGCAACGGTTGTGGTTTGTTGTTGTACGGTGATAGACGTTTCGTTCGTAAAAAAAATCCGTTAACTATACTTTAATTATTAGATTTTACAGTCATTCGTTTTATGAGGTGATGTAATTGTTGGTTAACAATTAAACCAGGTGAAAAACGCGCCGACCAACATTTATATAATCATTAGCAGCATTGCCCTCCGAATTAACGGTGAAACGGCGGTTTGCGACTGATCGTGAGAGTCCCGATTTAATTGAGAACCAAAATCCCCAAAATTTCTGGCTCCCCAAAATTTTTCTCGAAAACTGAATCGAGTACCTCCTCGCAATTTATGTTCTCCTGATACCAGTTCATAAATTTCGACGAATTTCTGAAAAGTATAATAAAGGAGTAGTGGAATATTGGATGCGGTTTGCTTGTATTAAATAAAAAATCATCAATTCCGCCTTTAAATAATCGATTTATATCTTAATTTTTCGTCGTACATTAATCAACAAATAACAAGTTCGATACTTAGCCTAACTTACATTCTGATTTAATATAATTAAAATACAGTACAATACAATACAATATGATGTATTAATATATTAATTGTGAGGAACTAATTAGTTATAAAAATATGTCCGCCGTACATAATAGAACTGGTTTAATCAACGCCATTCTGTTGCTTATTTGTACCTGATAACATAATTTTCCGTATTGCATAATAATTAATATTCATTTGAGTCGCTTAATTTAGTTAATATATGCTTAAAATATCACCCGCGGTATCGCCAAGGAACTAATTTTTTATTCTAATAGGTCTGTAAAAAATAATAAAGCTGGTTTAATAAACGTCATTTGGTTTCTTATTCGCACCTTATAAATTAATTTTTCATATAAGATAATAATTAATGTTCGTTTGCGTCCTTTATACTACTCCATATCCGCTTAAAAGATCGCCAGTATGGGATAGTATAGGATGGTATGGTAGATTACTACCGAAGCGGGCGAATGGGTACATCACAGCGAAGCCTACACAACGGTCGAAAATTATTTTCTGGTAGCAGGATTACATGATGATAAAGGAGGTATGCGAGGAGGCACTCCTAGTGACGTCACAGTCACGTGACGCCTGCGCGTTCAAAATCCACATTATTCGCGACATATCGCCCAATTTTCGTTAATATCTCGCTCATATCAATCAAAATTCTTTCGAATTCGTACTGAGAATGTAGCTGAGGGTTCATTCTAATTTCTTATTACATATTCGCTGTTGTTTGATGCCCAGAAACTTCAATTACAGCGTTTTAGTTCGCGCGAACTTTTTGTCCCGACAAGATCGATCGTTAATATTTCGTTAATATCACGCTCATAGCAATCAAAATCCTTTCGAATTTGTACTGGGAATATAGCTGAGGGTGCATTGTAATTTCTTATTACATATTCGCTGTAATTTGATGCCCAGAAAATTCAATTAGCGCGTTTCAATGCTCGCATATTTTTTGTCCCATGAAGATCGAGCCAGTAAACCACCACATAATCGTTAATATTTCGTTAATATCTCGCTCATAGCAATTAAAATCCTTTCGAATTTGTACTGGGAATATAGCTGAGGGTTCACTGGAATTTCCTATTACATGTTTTCTGTGATTTGATGCCCAGGAACTTCAATCCGAACGTTTTAATTATTCCGAACTTTTTGTCCCGATAAGATCGATCCAGTGAACCACTAAATAATCGTTAATATCTCGCGCATATCAATCAAAATCCTTTCGTATTCGTACTGGGAATATAGCTGAGGATTCACTGTAATTTTTTATTACATGTTCGATGTAATTTGATTCCCAGAAACTTCAACCAAAGCGTTTTAATTCTCTTGAACTGTTTGTGCCGTCAAGATCGATCTAGTAGACGACTAGATAATCGGTCTAAAAATTACTAATATACGCCAGATGAAACAAATAAACATATTGAGAAGCTTCAGGAGATCAAAGTGAATATTCCAGAGTAGTCCGAGTGTTTGTTTTAAAGATATTAATGTTTATTAGAAGAACTTTGTCAGGAATGTATTGAATTTCGTAGTTATATGCCGAAACATTTAATTATAAATACAGTTTCAACGCGATTTGAGTTTAAAAATGGCATACGGAAGCTACCAGTGATCAATACGGACATTCAAGAGTGATCAGAGTAATATTCTGTGTTATTCTTTTAAAGTTATTCGCAATTTATCGATCGATACGCGCGCCACTTGAGTCAGAATACGGCCGAAAATTATTTCCTGGTAGCAGGATTACATGATGATATAGGAGGTATGCGAGGAGGCACTCCTAGTGACGTCACAGTCACGTGACGCCTGCACGTTCAAAATCCAAATTAATCGCAACATATCGCGAGTTTTCGTTAATAACTAAAGTTTCCGGGCATCAAATTACAGCTAATATGTAATAAGAAACTACAATGAACCCTCAGCTATATTCCCAGTACGAATTCGAAAGGATTTTGATTGATGTACGCGAGATATTAACGAAAATTGGGAGATATGTCGCGATTAATTTGGATTTTGAACGCGCAGGTCACGTGACTGTGTTGTCACTAGGAGTGCCTCCTCGCATACCTCCGTTATCATCATGTAATCCTACTACCAGAAAATAATTTTCGGCCGTATTCCGACTCAAGTGGCGCGCGTATCGATCGAGAAATTGCGAATAACTTTAACAAAATAGCACAGATTATTACTCTGATTACGCTTGAATGTCCGTATTGATCACTGGTAGCTTCCGTATACTCCTTTTTAATGAAAATCTCGTTGAGATTGTATCTATAATGAAAAGACTCACTATTTAACAACGAAATCCAATACGTTCCTGAGAAAGTCGGCCTGAAAAACGATAATATCTTTAAAACAACAACACGTATTATTAGTCGGAATACTTTTGAATATTCTCCTTGATCTACGGAAGCTTCCCATTACGTTTATTAGAATTTCTTGGGGGTTATAAGTATTTTTTAGGCCGATTGTTGTGTCGTTTAATAGATCGATCTTGATGGGATAAAAAGTTCGCGAGTATTAACATGCTGTAATTGAAGTTTCTGAGCATCAAATTACAGCGAATATGTAATAGGAAGTTACAATGAACCCTCTGCTATATTCCCAGTACGAATTGGAAAGGATTTTGTTTGATATGCCCGAGATATTAACGAAATATTGACGATGGTGGTCTACTGGATCGATTTTGATGGGACAAAAAGTTCGCACAAATTAAAACTCTGTAATTGCAGTTTCTGGGCATCAATTTACAGCGAATATGTAACAAGAAATTACAATGAACCCTCAGCTATATTCCCAGTACGTAATCGAAAGGATTTTTATTGATATACGCGAGATGTTAATAGAATTGGGCGATATATCGCGATTACTGTGGATTTTAAACGTGCAGGCGTCGCGCGTCTGTGACGTCACTAGGAGTGCTCCGCGCATACCTCCTTTATCATCATGTAATCCTGCTACCAAGAGATACTTTTCGGCCGTTTTCTGACACAACTTGCACGTACGCCGATCGACAAATTGAAAATAACTACAAAAACAGCACAGAATATTACTCTGATGACTCTTGAATGTCCGTGTTGATCTCCGGTAGCTTCTGTATGTCTTTTTTAAATTAAAATCGCTTTGAAACTGTATTTATAATGAAATGTTTCGACATATAACAACAACATACAATATGTTCCTGAAAATGTCGATCTAAAAAACGTTAATATCTTTAAAACAAAAACTCGGATTATTACTCGGAACACTTTTGAATATTCTCCTTGATCTTCGGAAGCTTCCCAATATATTTATTTATTTTTTCTGCAGGATATTGTTATCACCGACGATATCTCGTCGTTGGCAAGGTGGTAAAGCCAAATAGAAGATCAATGTAAAATGGATACATAAAGCGTGATTTAAACTTATGAAATTGTTTATTTATCAGAATTCAAGCGTATCGAGTAATCAAATTAATATTATTTTCCTAATTATACGTAGATTATTCTTGTTTTCACATTTTCCGATATTTGGTATAAGTTTTCTATTGAAAGTCGAGATATATGTATGTATGTATGCTAGTAGATGCAAGAGTTTTGGAAACAATATTTTCATGTTTTATTTTTACATTTTCAGTACTAAAAATAGAAAAAACAGCTATTTTATGTATTTAGTGGGTAACGTCGGCAGTGATATGGAAATCGTTGTCGGGTCGAGGACTCGGTATCTCTGGTATTACAGATTGCATCGCGTGCTTGGTCTATATATACTAATATCTCGTCTGTGAGTAAACTCTCTACTTTATATATGATGTACATTTAAATGACACTTACGTACTTATTAATTAAAAATAACTTTTTTTTGGGGAAGTAATATATTTATGTAACAAACGTTGAAACTATGAAACGCCAATTGTTTAAACGAAAAGATGATAGTCGAATAAAGAAACTGACAGATTGATAAACCAGAAAGTACTTAGTAGCAGTATGTTTTAATTATTCTTCTTCTGAATACGAATGCTCTGCAAAGGAATCATTACTTGAACGAATTAACTAACTGAAACTTCAGAAGCCTTGCAAGCTCTAAATTCTGACACAACGTTACCACGAATTTATATGAAACTTGGAAAGAAGATGCACGGATATTTGTTCAGTTTTAGTAGTTTGATGTTTGCCGCTGATAATTAGAAAAGATTAGACAGTTCTTTATCAGTTACACAATGTAAGCAACAAGTGTTTCAGGTACACAGGTAAATTAAAACTGCGATATCTTCTTCTAGCATTAAACCTAGAAAACTGATTCAGTTTTTCGGTTAATATTTTATCTGAGCCGAAATATAAGTGACAAGATATACGTATATGTTAAGTGCTTTTATTCTTTGATTACGGACAAAGAAAAACAATTTTTCGGTTCATAGTGAAGCCTATAACGGTACATCCATATATCTCCAATATCAAAGCAAGATATTCATTAATTTAAAATATCTAGAAACAATAACAATTTATTGAAAGATGCAGAGCTTAACGAAATAATGGTAACATTTAACATGTTATTAATATTAATATGTTAATATTATTACGATAGTTTGATATGCACACGTATTAAAATTTATTCGTCATATTGTTTTAAATTCAAATTCTTTACATTATTCTTGTATTTTATTATATAAATACTAGTGTTATAAAAATGAATTTCTTTTGTTTACAGATGCACAAGATTTAATATATTTAATACATAAAATCTTGACATGCTAATAGAAGAAGTATGACTGATAAAATGAAGGCAAACAATGCTGCAACTGAACAAATTGACAAGACTGAAGGTGAATGTGACAATGGTGAAAGGTATAGAATATTTGTTATACTTTATTTTATCAATATTATCAGATTCCACATAAAAATTATGGAATTTTTCAGTAGCACAAATATGAATGAAAGAAATCCCTTTCTGCTTCCTAATGCAAACTCCCGTACTGCAAATGTCACAGTGGAATATATACCTGGTTGTGGGGTTGTACGGTATAATAATGCTTTAAAAAATCTTATACCAGTACGACATGAAAAAATGTAAGTATTGCAGTAAAATAGTTTGAAAAAATCTTAGTTATAACAGTTGCATCAAAAGCCATTTATAACAGAGAGCAATTACTTTTATTGAAAATTTAGAGATAGAGAAAGTATGCCCTCAGACAGTGCTGGGTTATTCTCTTACATTTTTTTTATGTGGATGACTCCCTATATATGGAAAGCATATAAAAAGGGTATTACAGTAAATGATATACCTCATATTTCACCATATGATACTTGCAGATATAATGCACATAGGTAATTATATTGTAGGAATGATTCTTGAAAAAAATTCTCTGATAAAACAAATACAAATTGGGTTTAGATTGGAAGTACTTTGGAGGGAAGAAGTGAGCAAACGTGGGCCAACATTAGCATCATTTCCTATGGTTGCTTGGAGATTTGTACGCACAAGACTTTGTGTAGCTTGGATTTTACTTGCTTGCTGTACTATTTGCGGGTTTTTAAGCCCGGTATGGTTACCATGATTTTCAATTAATTCACTCTTACTTATCTGTTACAAATATTTCAATGTGTATTTCCTCCATCAGATGATAATAATGAGAAATATATTAGAGTATATACAATCACCAGAAGAAAATGTATGGGAAGGAATAAAATGGGCACTCTTACTATTGATATGTGATTTTTCACGAGCGATATTTTTCACTTGGACTTGGGGTACCAATATTAGAACTGCATTGCGACTTAAATCTGCCTGTACAACCTTATTGTATAAAAAGATCCTTAGGCTCAACAGTCTTGGAAGTAAAAGCAGTGGAGAAGTAATACTTGTTAATAGATCTGTGTTTTAAGTGCATTCATGAAATTGGATCTGCAATTATAAATCTGTAATATTCCTATATTTTTAGCTGACAAACTTGTTTTCAAATGATAGCCAGAGGTTGTTTGACGTAATAATTTATGGCCCTATGATAATAGCTGGCCCAATAGCTATTACTTTTGGTACAATTTATATGTTATGGTTGTTTAATCCATTAGCCTTGTTGGGAATGGTTGCTTTTCTTGTGTTCTACCCATTTCAGGTAAATGACATTGATTTTTAAATGTATAGAGCATATTACATTATATTGTAAAAATATTATCCTCTTCATGATTTTTGTAAAGGCATTATTTAAAAATTTTTTTCGAATTCTTAGCAGTGTGTTTTTTGCAGTATCTCATTTCGCGTGTGGTTGGTTACTTCCGGTCAAAGACGGTCGCTATTTCAGACATGCGAGTAAAATTAATGAATGAGATCCTTGAATGTATTAAGTTAATTAAAATGTGTTCATGGGAGAAATATTTTAGTCAGCACCTTCTTGGTGAGGTCAACATTTATAGGAAAAGTAATCTGAATTTCAAGTATGAAACTGATGTTCAAAACATTAATTTGGTTTTCTACTTTCAGCTATACGCAAAAAGGAACAAAACTGGCTTCACAAGACTGCATATATGCAAAGTCTTAGTATTTCTTTTACACCAGCTATACCTGTGATATCAGCAATTATTACATTTTTAGCGCATTTATCTTCAAAGAGTAATTTGACAGCCGCTCAGGTATATTCTACACCACTATTAAACTAATACAGAGTATTCTAAAATTATCCAGTATAATAGAGACTTCAAAAGGGTCGTTTTAAAAAAGTTGAGATGTTGGAAACATTATTTCAAGATTCGTGTTTTTTGTCTTGAGCATAGTATGCAATAGTTCTAAGCAATCCGGAGGAATATTAGAATAAGTGAACTTTTAAATAATTATATTAATTATATCACGTATATTTTATACAGAACTTTCGCTTAGGAATGATCTATATGTACGTTCTACAATTTAAAACTCTTTGATGACGTGCAATTTTAATAGGGTACAAGAACAGATACCATTATATAGTAAGTGTTCAGCTCAATAAAATGTATATTGCAGGCTTTTCCAATTACAACATTTTTTGGAAACATGCTGAGATTGGCACTTTCCTCGCTTAAGGATTCCACTCGACATTTTATTGACGCACGTATTGCGCTTAGAAGAATCAAGGTCTCCCAAAGTTTTTCTCTTAATGTACAGCTTAACGAATGGATATATGTATTTAGTAAACAAATCCTTGTGCATTTTTTCGTATTACCGATACTGGCACGTACTAGTTCGTAGATTTACAATTTGGGAACATAGCTCTATTAGTTTTGAGTTCATAATACTAGATGCCAATAACTAATATTTTGGGTTTGTAAACCTTCTTATGAAAAGTGGCCAATCTTTCACTCATTACACGGTTAACAAACGTACGAATATCTCTGTGATATGGAAATTAATCAAAAAGTAGTATGACATTGACACTGGTGTTTTATAGTAGTACAATATACTTAACATTAGTTTAATGGCTTCTAATAATACTTGTAAATATTTACCAGGTTTAAAGGGAAAGCACTGCCTGTCCTGTACAAATATGTAAAATAATTGCTTTTTCTCTTACTCCTCCACTTACGTCTCTTATGTACAATCTGTTATTTCTATTTAGATATCCAAAGGGACTATAAATATTTACACAAACTACAATGTTATAAAAACTAATCTCGGAATTTTAAATTGCACGATATTACTTTTTCAGGTGTTTCCCTTCATATCACTACTTAATACTCAAATTCGTACTTCCTTCATGTTTTTACAAGTGGCCTTAGTTAATATTGCAGAGTCAAAGATAACACTCAACAGATTAAAGGTGTTTATTTTTGTCTATTTCTTATAACAATTACTAATCTTATGGAATACTAGCAATGCTGTTTCGTAAATCTTGTGGTAACCCTCTTCAACAACGTTCTTCTGTTATTTTTTACTTAGAATAACTTACAACAATTTTGAATATCTACTCTGCTTCGTCGCTTCGCATAACATGACAATAATTTTATGCTGTGTGAACACGAATATGTAATTCTCATGTATGCTACATCTAACTGCTTTTGCAATTTTCAAATATTATCATACTCGTTCGTATGTGTATATAATTTCATATAGGCAACTGTAATTTTCTATGTTTTATAGTTTAATGCCAATGTACAATAACTTTTCTGCTTTGTTTTATGGTGTTTAACTTGCTTTATCGTGTGTATTCGTCTATTAACAACTTATAGTATGGAATGTCTGTGTTTGAAATCACCTTCTTTCTTTAAAAACAAGAAAGCAATACTCTTCTCTTACATGAGATGCATTGAAATACTTTGAGTTCATAAGGCGTTCGTAGATATTTGATTCAAACATCAGACTATTCCTTTTATACATACTAATAAATGTCTTTTACAAATGTAATATTATTTTCGCAGAGTGTAATACTCTTGGAGGAAACGTTTTGTCATGCTTCCAAACCAATTGTAAAATCTGAAGCAGTAGCAATTGCAAATGGTACATTTGTTTGTGAGAATAATACTGCAACCAGAAATTCTTCAAAGGGTATTAAAAGTCCAAAGAAGTAAGTCTTATTGTTCTTTATACTACTTGTGTTACTAATAATTACTATTAATATTATTTGTAATAGACTACTTGTATTATTTGTAAAACTGGTCAGCAAAATTATTTTATTGTATATGATCGTGACTTGACGTTAGATTTTATTGTTGATTTCAGAATCAACGTTTCTTCAAATGGCATAGATAGAGGTGAATTAGAAAAATTAAATGACCCTTCAAAGGAAGCTAGATTTGTAGAAGTACTTGCCGACATTAAATTTGGGGCAAACAAGGGTGGGCTGATTGGAATCTGCGGCCAGGTTGGAAGTGGAAAATCCAGTCTCTTGCTTGCAGCTCTGGGACAGCTAAGAATGACTAAAGGTCATATTCTGAGAGAAGGTTCTTGCGCTTATGTTAGTCAGCAAGCATGGATCGTTAACTCATCCCTTAAGGAAAACATACTGTTTGGCGAAAAGTTCGATGCTAGAAAGTATTATCAGGCATTGACGGTCTGTAATTTAAAGGAAGATTTGAATATGTTGCCTGGGGGTGATGAAACTGAAATTGGAGAGAGAGGTATAAATCTCTCTGGTGGGCAAAAGCAAAGAGTTGCACTTGCCAGAGCATTATATGCCAATAAGTAAGTTTTTCTTTTAATTAAGTAGTCAAATAGGATATGAGTATTAGATGTTTAAAAATATATAATTAATTTTATTTAAACAGCTTTAATATTTGTTATGTTCAAGGGATATATATTTTCTGGATGACCCACTGAGCGCAGTGGACGCGCATGTAGGATCATATATTTTTGAAAACTTAATTCTTGATGCTTTGAAAAATAAAACCGTTCTTTTTGTAACGCATCAAGTACAGGTATGTTTCAGTCATCTGAACCGAAAATATTTCCATAGTCAGATAGTTATATTTCGGAAATTTTTTATAGTATTTGAAACTCTGTGATCAAATTTATGTGATGAACAGTGGTCATATTGTGGAAAGTGGCACGCACGTCGAACTCATAGAGTTAAATAAGGAGTATGCTACGATGGTAAATAGCGTAGTATTACAAACGAAAGATAGTTTAGTAAAAGGGTATGTTATACATTGAAAACATATTTTTGTAAATATATTTTACAAGATTTAATATCCCCCACAGGAATAAATATGCTGAAACTGAGAAAGTAGATGAAAGAAAATCTGTTTCTGATGCGAGGACACCAACTTTTGGATTTGATACCAAAGATATATCCAAAAATGAAGAATCTCCAAATAGAACACGCGGGGGAGGTAAATTTGATAAAACATCTAGGAAATTATATCTAATGTGGTGCAATAAAATGTTTCGATTTAGGAACATCGCTAACGACCGAAGAAAAAGTAGAAACCGGATCTTTAAAGGCTTATACATATCATACGTATGTAAAAGCTGCAGGTGGTTACTTAGTTGCTGTACTAGTCTTTTTTACATTTTTCTTAAATGTTGGAAGTTCTGCATTCAGTACATGGTGGTTAGCTACTTGGATTAAAGCTGGTGGTGGAGTAAGTTTGTTTTACCTTAATATAAACAAACCGAAGTATTTTCTCCCCTTATGTATAAAAGCAGGCCATTTAAAAACATCATTCTGTGTCTTACTTTTTAGAATATTACTGACCCAAAAACAAATGAGACTATAATGTCTGATAACATAAATGATAATCCGGACTTCTCGTATTATCAAACCGTTTATACTTCGTGCATTGGAGCTATTTTAATTACAAGTATTCTTCGTGGCTTCGTAATAACATTTAGCACAATACGTGCTTCAACTACATTACATAACAAAGTTTTTAAGAAAATGATTGGCTCTTCCCTAACATTCTTTGAAACTACCCCCAGTGGAAGAATACAGAATATTTTCAGTAGAGACATAGACGAAGGTAACACTGATCCAATATTTATGAAGCGTATTTCGTAAGCGACATTAATTTCACACTTAAATACTTTTTATTACAGTCGACAATTACTTACCTATATCTATTGAAAGTATGATACAAAATATATTCACGTGCAGCTTTGCTATTATCTTTATATGCTCAGTGCTGCCATGGTTTTGTTTACCATTAATCGTTCTTGGTGCAATATTTTTCTACGTTAGTAAAGTTTTTAGGTAAGTAGTATTTTGTAATTCAAGTTTTTTAGAACTTTAAATTCAAAATTATATGTATTATAATTTTTATATTATATATTACAATATTTTTATATTAATTATATTATAATCAAAATTATATGCATCCAGAACGGCGATGAGAGACTTCAAGCGAATGGAGAGTACCGCGCGTTCTCCAGTTTTAAGTTTTGTTACAACTACAATTCAAGGACTGAGTACAATTCACGCATTTCAAAAGGAGAAACTCTTCTTGCATAAGTACGTATCACGTATATACCTTGGTTAATATGGAAAATAATAAACTCTTATTAATTGTTTTAACACGTTCATTACCACGCGTCACATATGTGTAACCCGCTGGTTCGTTTCGAGAACCCCGGCGTCATATATAATACGTGACATTTATATAGAACGCTTTGTTTAGCTTATTTAGTATAGTTTATATTTATATAATTATATATGCGAAATATTGTGTAAAGCTACTGCAAGAAAAACATGCGCTGTAGCAATTTTTTCAACCAGACCGTGGTAGCGAACGTGTTAAACAAAGAGAAGATAAGCTATATCTATTATAATAAGCTATCCACATTATAGGTTCGAAGAATTGTTTGACATGCATAATTTATGTCTTTACCTATGCCAATCAGCAATGAGATGGTCAGCAGTAAGACTCGATAGTTTAGCTATCGCGTCTTCCTCAATCACTGCATTTCTTGTAATAGCTCTGAAAAATCAAATACCACCTGCTCTTGCTGGCTTAGCATTGGCATATTCTATGCAAATGACTGGTGTATTTCAGTATACTGTGAGATTAATGTCAGAGACTGAAGCGCGTTTCATAAGTGTGGAACGAATTAGTTATTATTTAAGAGTAAGTAAAGTTTGTTCTTTCGTTAGAGATATTAGAATCGGTGGATTCACGAGGCATATACTAACATTTAATACAGACTTTACAGAACGAAGGTGGATCAGAAAAGCCAAGTATAGAGCCTCTAGATAATTGGCCAAGTCATGGTAAAGTAGAATTCAAGAAAGTTCAATTGAAGTACCGAAAGGATTTGCCTTCCGTATTGTTGGATATTAGCTTTACAATTAAGCCTGGACAAAAAATTGGTAAATGATTAAATTCTTCCGTATGTAAATTTAATGAAATACTTTCTAAGAGTGTTTCCTGTTTTGCACTAGGTATTGTGGGAAGAACGGGATCTGGAAAAAGTTCCCTGGTTGTAGCTTTATTCCGGCTAGTTGATATTTGTGGCGGAGAAATTAATATCGATGGTGTCGATATATCAAAAATCGAACTGGATTTACTAAGGAACAAACTATCCATTATTCCTCAAGATCCTGTATTGTTTAGCGGGACGGTAAGGTAAGCGTCATTATTGGTGAACTAAGAAATTGTTTATAAGGGTATTAGGACATCAGATATTTATAACAGATGATCTTTTTAGATCAAATTTGGATCCTTTTAAGGAACATAGCGACTCAGAAATATGGAGTGCTCTGGAAAAAACGCAATTGAAAAATAAAGTCGGAGCGATGCCTTTGAAACTCTTGGCCTCGGTTGATGTTGGTGGAAATAATTTAAGTGCTGGAGAAAGGCAATTACTTTGTTTAACAAGAGCATTATTGCGGAAGAGTAAGGTACGTTAGAATTTATAATAATATATAATAATTCTAGGTTTAACGATTATTTGGTTACTTATCGCGCATTCCTTATATTTCTCCTTTATATCCTTATATTTTAGGTATTGGTACTAGATGAAGCAACAGCCTCTGTTGATCCGGAAACTGAACTCGCGGTTCAAAGTACGATACAAAATGAATTCTCAAGTTGTACGGTATTAACGATAGCTCATCGTTTAAAAACAGTTGTTTCATGCGACTGCATTCTCGTAATGAGTAAAGGCACGATTATTGAATTTGATACGCCTGCGAAGCTTCTTTCGAATGCGGATTCTGAGTTCTCGAAGATGATGGCTGCCGCCGAAAAATCTATAGAAGAATCTGATGATTGATTATAATGATGCACATGATAGTATTATATATAACGACTGCGATACCAAGAAGAGAATTATTTTTAGTGCTGTCATATATTGAAGTTTCAATGTTAACTCCGTAACAAGATAAGACAAACTAACTAAAACTAAGTCAATTAATATCACTAACTCTTCCAAGTATTTTCTGGAATTTTAACCATCGCATTCGAGTGATTCATGTGCATGAATTTCTAGACATCACGAAATATGATATTTGATACTGTATGTATTACAAATGTTATTTAAGTACAATAAAACCGATTAATTTGTACATGTTACAGTGAAGGCTATCATCATTCCTATTTTTTGAAATTTGTACACTTTGAATTTATAAGTCAAATAAAATGTTTATGTGCAAAAAATACACATCCTATGTTTCTTTTCAAAATCATACTAACTAATCCTCATCCTTATCATTAGAACGAATGTTATTTAAATAATTCGGGGAACACATCGTAAATCGTCAAGAGAGAATTGATACATTTGAAAATTCGAATGAAAGCGCGCGTCATTTTGAGATTTGAAATATTGATTTGCTTGGAAAGGAACTGCCTACTGCACATGCCCGAGTGTAAGCTTTTCCCAACATTGGAAAGCTCAGGACTTAGCCGAAAAATGTACACCGCCATGCCGCCAGTTTGTTATAACTATTAAAATGTTTATTAATCGTTAAGCTTTGCCGTTGCTTTATATTGAAATGTAGTCTATACGAATTGCCGTAAAGGCAGTTATTGTCGTCGCCAGAACTGTTAAAAAAAGGTGGGTCTTCCTATTATAATATCCTTTATATTGTTAGTAATCTACTTAGAATGAATAATTGTAATGAACACAACAAAATTTAACTTCGGCAACAATCAACATTTATCATATGCTATCTAGAATCCATGAGAGTTTTATACAAATGTTTTATGGATTTTTCTATAACTGATATGAGTCTGTCATACACATATATTTTTACTATAAAATGCTTAACTATTGTGTACGTAGAGCAAGGGTTTTATTTTCCTTGCGTTATACGGACTATTATATACAAAAATGTCTATGCTCAATAATTAAGATAAATATGTTACGGCAGCTTTCGTAAGAATGAAACTTTTAATACTTTTAGGCCTCACCATTGCGAACATAATCCCTATTATGATGCTGGGGCGGAAGCAGAGCCTCAAAGGGGAGCCCGTCCTGGCCGATTATGGTCCGGAGGAGTCTCTCAATGAAAGCGCCGATATAGAATGGGTCAACAAGGTATGGGTCTATTAGGTACTGGAATAAGTTCGTGCAGATTTTTAAATCAAACGTCTAATATTCAGGACATTCTTCAAAGTAATTTTATTTGAAGAAGTAGTCACCATTTGTTTCTACGACTTTTTTCGAACGTTCTACAATCTCACACGTTCCTTTTTTATAACCATCTGATGCTCTACTCGCAAACAATGAATATGATACGTGACAACATACGCTCTCATATTGCATCTACGACTCGTTTAAAATAAAGAATGTCGGATGCCAAGTTTTACTTTATTCTCGTTACGGTTCTGATTTGTCTCCTTTTGATTACCACCTGTTTTTTTTATCAATGCCAAACTTCTTTACAAATAGCAGTTTTAAAAATTACGCCAAAATCAAATCCGCAATCAGTTAATACCTTCTATGCGAGTAAAACGCCAGATTCTTACAAAACCCTAATGTATAAGCTTGTAGAACGTTGGAAAAGAGTTGTAGAAATAAATGGTCATTACTTCGTCAAATAAAATTACTTTCCAGAATGTCCTTAGTATTCTATTTTCGATTTAAAAATCCGCACGAACTTTTTCCGATATCCAATAACATTTGAATGCTCTACATCCCGAAACAAATATCAAAGAATGCTTAGCAATAATAATAATTTACAACAAAACTAATTACAGCTATGGGTAAGAAGGCTGATGAGGTTCTGCGCCCTGGTATCCTTAGCTTCGGTCTGCTTAAATACTCCAAAAACATTCGAAAAAGTGCCACCCCTTCAATATGTTACTTTCGTTTGCGATTTGGTAGTCACATTTTTATTCACTGCCGAGATGATTGCTAAAATGCATATTCGAGGTATACTGAAGGTAATCTTATTTTTAATTATATTTTAATGCTTATTAGGTCGTGCAATATGAAGTATCGGACTATTCAAAGCGGAAGAAAAATTGGTTCTTCAATTCAAATAAATATTTTATTAATCAAAATATGCACTATCTGCTTGTATGCATCTTTGTCAACGCGTTTCCAACAAAAAAATTACTCTTTAGAGGGCACAAAGTCTGTAAAGGTCTGTTAAGAAATCCGACATTTCATATTACACGACCTAACATTTTAATTATATTTTAACGAGAAGATTAATAACAATATCATATTTCAGAGGGACAAGTCTTATTTAAAAGACCACTGGTGCCAATTCGATGCTAGTATGGTTGTATTTTTATGGATCTCCGTGATTCTACAAATGTTCGAGATGCTGGGCTTTGTTTTAAAGTTTAGTCATGTCTCCATATTAAGAGCACCGAGACCATTAATTATGATACGCTTTCTGCGAGTATTTGTTAAATTTTCCATGCCAAAAGCTAGGATCAATCAGATTTTTAAGTAAGAGTCTTATAACTCTTCTACACAGCTTCGTAAATGTTCAATACCATGGATGAAGTATAATATAATATTATTTATTCTTTTAGACGTTCGAGCCAACAAATATATAATGTAACGCTATTCTTCCTATTTTTCATGTCCCTGTATGGGTTATTAGGTGTCCAATTTTTTGGTGAACTAACGAATCATTGCGTTCTTAATACCACAAATCCTAAATACATAACAATTAATAGTTTAGCTATACCCGATACTTTTTGTTCAACTGATCCTGAGTCTGGGTACCAATGTCCAGCAGGGATGACCTGTATGAAACTTGAATTGTCAAAATACATAATGGGATTTAATGGTTTTGATGAATTTGGTAATAATCATTTACAATATTTTACAGGTGACCCTTGTATAACGCGGGAATTAGGTTCCAGAGAATGGTCGCGTTGTGCGAGACACGGATAACATACGCGCGTTATATCGAAAGTTGCATTGCATAAGTGCCGAGTTATACGACGATCGCAATAATTTGTGAACAGCGTTCTATCGAAATCGCGTTGTACGAGTATCATGTTATACGAGGATTACCTGTGTATGGAAAATAATTCTATCATCGACATAAAAATATGAATCATTCGTTTTTACAGCTACTAGTATCTTCACTGTCTACCAAGCTGCATCTCAGGAAGGATGGGTGTTTATCATGTACCGAGCGATCGACAGTCTACCTGCTTGGCGTGCTGTGCTTTATTTTAGTACAATGATATTTTTCTTAGCATGGCTAGTCAAAAATGTTTTCATTGCCGTTATCACGGAAACCTTCAACGAAATAAGAGTACAATTTCAACAAATGTGGGGCGTTAGGGGTCATATAACTAATAGTTCTGCATCACAGGTACATCCTAATCGTCACAACAAATTCAATTGGATTGATTAACAATGATAATAATGATAATAATGAAACCAGGTAATTTAAGAAACCTTTTTTATGAATACATATTTCATGCTTGCAGATTTTGACCGGCGATGATAACGGTTGGAAATTGGTAACTCTTGATGAGAATAAACATGGCGGACTAGCTTCTCCACTATGTAATGCAATTCTAAGATCTCCTCAATTCCGGATGGTTGTAATGTGTGCAATTCTGGCGAATGGAATTACCACAGCAACAATGAGTTTTAAGCATGACGAAAAACCAAGGCATACATATTACGACAAGTATTACTATGCCGAGATTGCCTTCACGATATTTTTGGATCTTGAAACATTATTCAAAATTTGGTGCCTCGGTTTCCGCAGTTACTACAAACATTCCATTCACAAATTTGAATTATTACTCGCAATTGGAACAACTATACACATAATACCATTCTTCTATCTCTCTGGATTCACATATTTTCAGGTTTGTAAATTAATATGCACATCATTAACACGTTAAACGCTAAGATGTTGGACTTTTGGTTTGAGCGGCGATTGGTCCTCGGGTGCTGACAGTATCAAATTTAAAAAATTATTTTTCATAATTCATGTAGTATTAAAAAAATATATTTAAACTTTTCTAATGAATTTTATTAAAACTGTTATGAAACCAATACAAGAATATTTGGAAGAGAAATAGCTAGGACTTGTACGAAGAAAGTCGTAACCCTTTGTAATACATGCAAAGGGAAACCTCATATTAGTTTAAAATGTTTTAATACAATTTATTAGAAAAGGGCAAATATATTTTTTAATACATAAACTATAGAGTATTATCAGGAGTATTATCAGAGTATCAATGTCGGTCCCCGATGTAGCGTTTAAAGTGTTAAAAATATTAGGTCTTCCCAGAAGTAATATCGCTGTTTATTTATTATATATAAACGGTCATATCATGTTTTGCAGATATGATTATAGGAACTTCTCTTTTCATGTCATAAAAAGTACTCTTTCGACAGTATGTAACGTGCGTTCGACATTTTTCATTTGAAACAAAATTTGCCCTAAGAATTAGAATCCAAAAACGACATTACTTATGGGATGACCTAATACATATTTTTAACATGTATTTCAATAAGTTTTTGTTAAACCAGAACTGTTATTATATAATAGGTTCTCAGGGTAGTTAGACTTATCAAGGCATCCCCAATGTTGGAAGATTTTGTATATAAAATATTTGGCCCTGGAAAGAAATTGGGTAGCCTTATCATTTTTACTATGTGCCTGCTGGTTATTTCATCCAGCATATCTATGCAACTGTTTTGCTTCCTCTGTGACTTCACGAAGTTTGAAACGTTTCCTGAGGTATAGTATCCGAATTTAAATTCAAGAAATATTCATTTATGAAAGTATTAATAGTATTAGTATACATGCCGCTAATTAATCGACTTGTTTAGGCATTTATGTCCATGTTCCAAATCTTAACGCAAGAAGCTTGGGTCGAAGTTATGGATGAAACGATGTTACGGACACATGAAACCATGGCGCCGCTTGTCGCCGTATATTTTATTTTATATCATCTTTTTGTTACACTGGTAATAATATACAGATATCGTAAATTAATCGAGATCAAAGATTAGTAATTGACATTGAAATGCTTATTTCTTTTTAAGATCGTGTTAAGTCTCTTCGTCGCTGTAATTTTGGATAATTTGGAATTAGATGAAGACATAAAGAAATTGAAACAACTAAAATTCCGCGAGCAAAGCGCGGAGATAAAGGAAACGTTGCCATTCAGATTAAGAATTTTTGAGAAATTCCCTGATAGTCCGCAAATGACGTGTCTGCATAAAGTACCGTCAGATTTTAATCTTCCAAAGGTAACTTTATAGGTGTAATTAAAATATAATAAATAACTAAATATACTTAAAAAATATAATTGAATATATAATTAAATACACTCTTTGCAGGTGCGCGAAAGTTTTATGCGGCAATTTGTAATGGAAGTGGAAGACGATGAAAATGAAGGGGCAAAAAGAATAAGCGAAACATTTGATTCGAAAATGATATATCGGAAACAACGTCCAGTAAAGATCTTAAACAATCCACCAAAAGTCAGAAATGTTATGACAAACCTCAAAAAAGCAGCTGTTATATACATTATAAAGTAATTCATTTCACACTATAATGTCCAAGGTCTCCTAAATATACTTAATTTTTATAATCAATTTACAGTGATTCAAATAATCAAAGACTTTTATTGGGGGACTCAGCTATGATACCAGTTCCAGGAAAAAGCCTTTTGAAACCTCAAGGTACTGTTAGTAGTGCTAAGCAACTACGTATCGATCAAAAAAAGTAAGACAATATTTAAGTAATGTAAAACACCCATGTGACATTAGACCAGGGGTCTCAAACTCAAACGCAGCAAAGGCGCTGTCAATTAAATGTACAGTCGTGTCTCTTTTTACGCGGTAGGTACTTCCACAGAATTCCGCATAAAAAGAATCGCCCAAAAAAGATATAGCTTTCGTTTTCAAATTAGGAATAATTCGTTGAGGTACCAGCAGCACAAAAGAGGTAACTTACACACATTCAATTCTTTAGTTTTGTTTATGCATACAAAGATTTTAAATTCGAACGGGAAAAGCTGAATTTCTGTGTGAGAATTATTCTCTTCTCTCTTAATTCACAAGAGGAAAACATAAACAGAACGAAAATAAATGGATAAGTGCGTTACGCTGTTAAAACTTCCTAGATTTCTTGGATTATATTTTTCTTGCTTTTATGACTTACCGCATAATTTCAAAACCGCATTGAAAAGATACGCATGAAAACAGACTCGACCGTATATCGGATGAGGGCCGTAATCATTATTATTCTGTGAATCAAAACATAAACTAAAAAAAGAAAGGCTCTAACTTTTGATTTCCGCAAGATGTTAGGAACATTGGTGTTTAAAAAAGAAAACATCAAGGCTGCGGATCGGATGTGAAACCTTTGCGGGCCGCCAGTTTGCAACCCCTGCTTTGAACTCTTAATAATATTTTAAATGAATGTTTTTATAATAGATCAATAAGAAGAAGCGTTCGTAGTGGATCGATCAAGTTAAAGCAAACCTACGAACATCTCATGGAAAACGGTGACATAGGAGGTATTAACAGAGTTAGTTCTTCTCGAAGTAGACCACACGATTTGGATATTAAATTGCTGCAAGCTAAGCGACAACAGGCAGAAATGCGAAGGTATAATAAAAGCAGATAAATTTTGCATTACATTTACATAACTATATTTAATCGTTCCGAATGCTATAGAAATCAACGTGAAGATGATTTGAGAGAAAATCACCCCTTTTTCGATACCCCGCTATTTGCAGTACCGCGAGAGAGTAAATTTCGTAAAATTTGTCAACTACTTGTCTATGCAAGGTACGATGCAAGATTAAAAGATCCATTGACAGGAAAGGAAAGAAAAGTACAGTATAAAAGTTTGCAGTAAGTAGTTTTGTATCATATATAACAAGCAAGACTTTTGTAGTCTTAGAAATAAATATGAATTAATAAATCATACATTTTAGCAATTTTCTTGGACTTGTTACGTATTTGGATTGGGTGATGATCTGTGCTACTACGATGTCTTGTATCTCGATGATGTTTGAAACGCCACGATACCGTGTTATGGAAATTCCCGCATTGCAAATCGCGGAATATGGTTTTGTTATTTTCATGAGCATTGAATTAACTCTCAAGATCCTCGCGGACGGACTATTTTTTACGCCGAAGGCCTATATTAAGGATGTTGCATCAGTTCTAGATGTTTTCATATACATTGTTCGTTGAGTTATGATAAATGCGTATAAATAATTCTTCATTTTTTTAGTAAACTGGTCTAATCAAACTGATTTTTAGGTCAGCCTTGTATTTCTGTGTTGGATGCCAAAAAGTGTACCGCCAAATTCAGGTGCGCAACTACTGATGATTCTTCGATGTGTTAGACCACTTCGGATATTTACTTTAGTACCGCATATGAGAAAAGTTGTTTACGAGTTATGCCGAGGATTCAAAGAAATTTTATTGGTAAATAAAACTGATTTACCTTTGTCTCGATTAACACTGGAACTACCAAGGGGATCGAAATGATTTGTCTGCCACTTTTAGTTAAATTAATCGAATACAGTCGAGTCTCTTTTGATGCGTATCATTTTAATGCGGTAAAGCAAAAAAGCAAGAAAAGATTAGTAATCCAAAAAATGTAGAAAGTTTTAACAGCGTAACACGCTTATCCATTTATTTTCATTCTTCTTATGTTTTTCCGCTGAGAATTAAGAGAGCAGAGAATAGTTCCTACACACAAATAAAGCTTTTCTCGTTCGAATTTTAAATCTTTGTATGCATAAACAAAAGAAAACAACTGACCTTGTCTAAGTTACCTCTTTTGTGCTGCTGGTACTTTAAAAAATTATTCCTAATTTTACAATGAAAACTATATCTTCATTTGTGCGGATTTCTGTGGAACGTATCTACCGCATAAAAAAAGAACTTGGGTGTGTGCGACGACGAATTGTTTGAGATTCTTTATACTTTTATTTGATATACATAACGCGAATAACTGAATCCATTACTTAAATCCTCTAGTCATAATTTATATATAAATAAATGTCTAAGCATAATCGAGTATATGTTCAGTAGTTCTAGTGTTAATGTAAATGATATTTAAATTCGGCTCCGAGTGCTCGATAAAGTACAGACAAAAAATGAATAAGAAGTCTTTTAGGTGTCTACTTTGTTGATATTACTGATGTTCATATTTGCAAGCTATGGTGTACAACTTTACGGTGGTAGATTAGCGCGTTGCAATGATCCGACCATTTTAAAACGTGAAGATTGTGTTGGAGTGTTCATGCGAAGGGTATTCGTGACAAAAATGAAATTACGGCCAGGACAAAATGAAAGTTATCCATCTATACTAGTACCACGCGTTTGGTAAGCACATAATTACATAATTTCAAATGAAACTAGAAAACTAACAGCTTTCATGTGTACGTATTTTAGGGCAAATCCTAGAAGATTCAATTTTGACAATATTGGTGATGCAATGATGGCACTTTTTGAAGTACTTTCTTTTAAGGGCTGGCTAGATGTGCGGGATGTTCTAATTAAAGCTTTAGGACCCGTAAGTAAAATAATATCGACTCAATGATTAGAGAATAACATGTAATAAATTTTTAGGTCCATGCTATTTACATCCATATCTACATTTTTCTCGGTTGTATGATTGGTTTAACTCTGTTTGTTGGCGTGGTTATTGCGAATTATTCAGAAAATAAAGGAACAGCCTTACTTACAGTTGACCAAAGACGATGGTAAACATAATTCACGCAAGTTTCATGAATAATAATACTTGTCTACAAACAAATCGTATTATTCATTGTCAATAGGTGTGATTTAAAAAAACGACTAAAAATCGCTCAGCCACTGCATTTGCCACCCAGACCCGATGGAAAGAAATTCCGAGCTTTCATCTACGACATTACTCAAAACATTTATTTTAAGAGATTCATTGCAGTGATGGTACTCATAAACAGCGCCCTTCTGTGCGTCTCTGTGAGTTGGATATCTTCATCTTTTTTTACGAATAACAAATATTATTACATAATATTGTGTTAAAAGTTATAGTAATCTGTATAACGCGACCTTTTAAAGCAAGAAGACTGTTACTTTGAATCATTTGTTCCTTACCGGCTACCATTAGACCGTGGTAAAAGTAAACTGTTTAAATTAACAATGACTTTTCCTTTTATTTTTCTTAAGTGGAGAATCGAGGAAGAACACACGGAAGCTCTGGCTACGGTGTCCACGATTCTAACACTGGTCTTCCTCGTGGAAGTAATTATGAAAAATATTGCTTTTACACCACGTGGCTATTGGCAGTCCAGAAGAAACAGATATGATTTGCTCGTGACAGTCGTGGGTGTTATTTGGATCGTCATACATTGCACGATGAAGGTATGTCCATGTCGAGTTGCAATGAACGATTCATGAATTTTTCAATTCCAACGTATCACGGCCCGCAAAATAATATTTATTATTTCTTACAGAATGACCTGTCGTATATGATTGGCTTTATGGTTGTAATTCTCAGATTCTTTACGATTACTGGCAAACATACCACTCTTAAGATGTTGATGCTAACTGTTGGTGTCTCGGTTTGCAAAAGCTTCTTCATTATATTCGGCATGTTTCTTCTGGTATTCTTTTATGCACTAGCCGGAACTATCATGTTCGGAACTGTAAAATACGGAGAGGGTATAGGAAGGTAATATTGCAACTTATAATTCTATGACATTGTATAGGATACTACAATGAAATTGCTATCGCTTAAAACAGGCGAGCAAATTTCGAGTCACCCGTAACCGGCGTCGCTATGCTATTCCGTATTGTGACGGGTGAAGACTGGAATAAAATAATGCACGATTGTATGATACAACCACCATATTGTACACCGGCGGCAAACTATTGGGAAACAGATTGTGGAAACTTTCATGCATCTCTCATTTATTTTTGCACTTTCTATGTTATCATTACTTACATCGTTCTAAACCTTTTAGTGGGTACGTACGTACTGGACTACAAAATTATGGTGTACTACTTAACTCTTTCCGTTCGAAGTAAATGTTCATGTAAAACTACGTGAAATATTGAATACCAAGATAGTAAAGAATAGGCACTTAGCTTAACACATTCGTACCGAATAACGCACATGGGATTCTTTGACCAAACTTATTTAAACAAACTCGTTTAAATAAAATTGATACGTTTTTAAGGTAATACTTAACTGAGCGTACGCAACCCAAAAATGTCTACGGAAAATACGACCGGAAAGAGTTATATACTATATGTTGTTCAAAGTACAATGATAAATACCTTGATAAGATTAATATTAATGAAATAACTTCTTTCTAATAGCTATCATCATGGAGAATTTTTCCTTGTTCTATTCAAACGAAGAGGATGCGTTACTGTCATATGCAGATATCAGGAACTTCCAAAATACTTGGAATGTCGTTGATAATCATCAAAAGGGTGTTATACCAGTGAAACGAGTACGGTTGACAGAGATATTACAAATTAGAATAAAATACTTTCATTACATACTAATAATACATCAGTGTATTTTAGGTGAAATTTATTTTACGGCTCCTAAAGGGCAGACTTGAAACCGACCCGCAAAAAGATAGATTATTGTTTAAATATATGTGCTATGAACTGGAAAGATTACACAATGGCGAAGACGTTACGTTTCATGACGTCATCAAGTAAGGATTCGTACAAATACAAAATCTGTGTATAATTTCAGACACTTTTTATGTCAACAAAATCATATTTTTTAGTATGTTATCGTATCGTTCAGTCGATATTCGAAAAGCATTGCAACTCGAAGAACTACTAGCCAGAGAGGAATTTGAATACATTATTGAAGAAGAGGTGGCTAAGCAAACAATTCGAACTTGGTTGGAAGGATGTTTGAAAAAAATTCGAGCTAGTGGAGTAAGTAGACATAACAAATTATTAATCAAACACAACTATGTGTCTTACAAAAAATGTGTTTTAGAAACAACAGAACAGTCTTGTAGCCGGTCTTCGTGCCACCAATGAGACAACTGTACCGCAACAAGATCATACTGAGGAAAAAGGAAAGGAAGCCGAAAGAGAAGAAGAGGGTGAAACAAAGGTAAGTTTAGTGAGAAAAATATATAGAAACATAGAAAATGATGACAAACATTTTTCACTGGATCTTCCAGGACGCTGAGGGTCTAAGACACAGAACAAAGAAACCCGTGGTACTTCCTAGGTCGGATAGTATTGGTAGCGGTTCAGGTAGAAAATATTTAGCACCTACTCTATCGGATCCTGCGTCAATCAGACCGGAAAAAGATAAGATCGCAACTTCCAAGAAGAGGAATAGCAGGCCACCGCGTAAGTTACATTTTGTCACTAAAGATTCTATCCTTTCATATCACTTCCACCAATCTTTTTCCATTTAAAGCGATGGCAAAAAATAATTTGCCGCATCTCACAGAAAGCTCGGAGCAAAGCAGACAGCAACGTGAAGCTTTGAATGCAAAAGCGGCTATGCCTAAAGCATCCAGTGTTATGCTGGAAGTTCGTGAATGGTGGAAGGAACAATTAGCGCACAGCAGTGATTCCAGTGACGAAGAAGTTTAAATATTGTACTTAGACAGGTATGTAGAAAAAGGGGAAACGTAAAGAAATGTATCACATGATCTCATTTCCATGGTCAAAAACGAAGTCAGATTTCAAAGAACGAGATATAGACAAATTAGTCTTTTCGAAAGATTTTTTAAAGACGCTTCACTTTTATTCATAAAAACCAGGGAAATATGTATCCAGAATTTATAAATCGAAACACGAGGAATGTAAATAGGAAAGGTATAATACATGTGCCTGAACGTTTTTATTACGTACTGTATTAAGAAATTGAAAAAGCATGTTGGATTTGATTTAAAAGAAACCCGTGTTTTACATAATCTAAGAAACTGAATGATTGCAAACTGAGAAATCCGCGAGCAATATTACTTTGCGGCACCTATGTTCTTCCGATTCTAGTTGCACAACTATGATAATAATTTCCTGTATTGAAGTTCATGAAGAAAACATATTATAGTTTTATATCCACTTTGACACGTGACTTTTTCAGCAGAAGTTGAAAAAAGCGCAGACTTAGCAGTTAACTTAAATTATTGGTTTAAATTAAATTTTGTTCACTGCCATAAGACTTGTTATTGAATATGAACACATTTTACAGAGAACAGTATTTGGGTCTATTTTCTAGTTAAAACAGGATTATTATTATGTTCTTTGACACGGAACATATTTGCTTGTTACGATAAATACTCAGGTTTACTATGAAAATTACTGTTCTGTAGATGACATAGCATAATTCTAGGTATAACAAGAATATTTTGTTACTTGTGTTATACATATTTTGTGCCATTTAGTAATGTTGAAGTGTAAAATTATAGAGAGTATAGATATAAGATAACTAGCTAAACATAGATTTTATACAACAAAACGTGATAAGAATTAAAGAAAACAATGTTATAGAAATGAGCAGGGAATACAAGGAAAACACGAATATTGAATTCTTTTTGAATGGCAATGATAAACACTCTGTTAAAAGTTTATAATATATATGATAGAACCATTACGTCCTAAAGGCCTGTACCAATACAATAAGTAGTTTCTTTAAAACTGCAATTCAGTTGTTGTTATCTTACTAACCAATTCAAACAATTGCATTCATACAAGAAAGGGAAAGCTATGATATGATCTACTGTTTAAACTAGTAAAAAATAACAAAGAATGCAAATAGATTATATGAGATTGTTTGTAATATTAATACGGAAAAACATCCGTATCATAATAATTTGAATTCTATGAAATTATAGAAAATTGAACTGTAAGATTTTGTAATATAATTTCCACCAATAGGAAATTATGAAAGAATGATAATTGTTCAAACTGATCCCAGAAATGTGTAGGTCAGTATATAGGAATATAAAACCCGAAAATGTTATAAATACCTATGAAAAGGAAACCAATTATGATAGAATAATTTCAATGTAACATAATGCCTAAATGCGGAAAATGTATAATTGAGATAGTGCAACTAATTATATCTATGTAATATGTGTTGATTTTATACATACATATATATATATACAAATTATATATATATACATAAACAAAACACAAAGGACTTAGATATGTGAACGACATTATGTTGACTGTAATAAATGTTGATTATTGTTGCTAGTTTATGTGCCAATGTGCTGTATAAAAAAATTATAGAACTAATAAATGTTATTAGATACAAAATTATTTACAATCATGCATTGACTTTTTAACAACTTAAAAGTTTGCATTATTAATAAACCGATTTATGATAAATAACTTTTTATTTCTCAAAGTAGTAAAAAATGCATAAAAAAGATAATTTACAAACAAAGATTACTCACTCACGCTTTACCTTAGTTACAAAATACCATATGTAAGTTTCTAACTACAAATAATAATCAATGTAAATGGGCACTTACATAATAAATACAATTTACATGAGAAAAATGTTATCGTCCGCAGCCATGATTTGGTTAGCATCAGACATCTTGTTAATGGCTGCAGTGATTTCACCTGATGAAAATTCTGGAGAGTGTTGACTGTTAATAAACTCATGCACTCTGGATAATGGAAGTGACTGTACTCTTTGTTGTTGGAACAGTTTATGAAGTAGTGTTCTAAACACTTTTAGCCTGAAATCCAAATGGAATGTGCATGAGTAACAAACTGGATTTGTATCAGTTGAATCAAGCTTGTACATATTGTTTGCAATACACACCTATCTTCCGTAATAGTTGCAGGTTCTTCCACGACTGTTGCTTCTGCACTTTGACGAGATTTATCAGTTTTATCTGAGGGTGGTGTTCTATCAATTGGCTGTGCCTGTGACCTGGTGACTCTCTTTGCAGCTTCATCCACATGAGCATCATTGTCACTATCAAATGCATAAGGATCATATTCTTCTTCTTCAGGCACGCCGTTTGACTCT
Organism: Nysson spinosus; assembly: GCA_910591585.2. Lineage (NCBI taxonomy): Eukaryota > Metazoa > Arthropoda > Insecta > Hymenoptera > Crabronidae > Nysson > Nysson spinosus. Next base: position 2,007,046 of record OU342835.1, read on the forward strand.
TTCAAACGCTTTTTCTTTTTAGTTTCAGTGTGATCTTCGCCAGTTACACTTTCTTCACTATCATGTCTTCTTCTCTTCTTCTTCTCCTTTTCTAGCACACGTTTGAAATAAGCAAATTCCACTAGTTCTATTGCGGCATGAGCATCATCTGCAGTGACGTTCTTCGATAAACGAGCTTTTGCATGTGCAGTAGATAAACGAATTAAAGTTTCCAATGTACGGGCAGTTACTGGTTGAGTCTGATAAAACCAATTAATGATCACTATCAATGAGAATTAATATTTCCTTGGAAGATATCTATATTCAAATAAAATGCCAAAAGTACATACCCTTGCTACATCAGAATCTACTACTTCTTCCGAACGAAGTTTGGAATATTCCTCTGCAATAGCTTGACTAGCTTCTTCTGTAAGCGTTGGCTTCATACATCGTGCGATATGGATATACTTTCGCATAAAACTAACAGTAAGAATTTGGTCGCTAAAATAAGTAATATCTTTTAGTACGGGATACAGTTAAATAATTATGTGCATGTATCTTAAACAATGATTGATGCTTACCTTTTTGAACGTGATAAACCGTGTAATAGAGGATCATACTTTTCATAGACCTGAGTCCGTGTTTCTTCAGCAAGAGCTTGATCTGGATCTTTTGTAGTCAATACATCTAATTTGCTACCTAAAGGTAAAGCTTCTCCATCTTGCTCTGTTGGATTTCTATATCTATGCATTCTAACAACATGATCACTTATAACTTGATCCTGATCTGAATCCACTATGTCCAACATTACGAATAACAGATCAAAACGTGATAGCAAGGAGTCTTGAAGGCCAATATTTTCCATTGGAGTTTTATATTGATCATACTATAAAAGATATATTTGTATGCATCCAATAATGCCATGTATGTTGAAAACAAGCAAGTAATGGGATTACAGCTTACTCTTCCATAAACAGGATTTGCCGCGGCTAGTACCGAACATCGTGCGTTTAAACTAGCATGTATTCCAGCCTTTGCAATTGTTACCCTTCCTTGTTCCATGACTTCGTGTATGGCTGTTCTGTCAATATCTGACATTTTATCAAATTCATCAATACAAATGACTCCTCTGTCTGCTAATACCATAGCACCTGCTTCAAGTCTCCGTTCACCCGTTTCGTTATCTACAGTGACTGCAGCAGTTAAACCTACTCCTGACGATCCTCTACCAGTAGTTGGTATAGCTCTTGGTGCAGTACACAACACATATCGTAAAAGTTGTGATTTTGCAACGGATGGATCACCAATCAATAAAGCATTAATATCTCTACAAGTTATTGTCAGTTAGTATACATATATTAAACACTGGACACGAATATTATACATGATAAATGGTTTTTACCCTCTAAGTCTTGTGCCATTAGGTAATATTTTCTCTACACCACCAAGCAATAAGCACAAAATTGCTTTCTTTACATATTCGTGGCCAAGTATAGAAGGCGCTAATGACTTACTAAGAAGCTCAAAAATATTTTTGCATGGATTATTTTTGGCTAACTTTTTGCACATAGCAACATCATCATGAGAAATTGAAAGATTGGCTTCTTTACTAAGTTGCATGATATTATTTGCGATTAAAACAGTCCTGTAAAAGATCATATACAGCCTTAGGAAAATGAAGCTAATATTAAAAAATATCATTTACCTATATTAATATGTAATAGACTTCAAACCTGAAAGTGCCAGTTGTATATCCTCCTTGTTTACCAGGGAGGCATCTAAAGTTTCCAACAATTTGAACACGATCTCCTGGTTTGCATAAATCTACTAAATCATTATCACAGATCACATCGATGCTTCTTGGCAACTGCCCAGTTGGAGCTTTTTCAGGCATTTCCTGAATAGTTAATGTTTGATGATCTTTATATGTAGAGAGACCATATTCAGTTTCTAATGGATTTCCATCATCATCCTACACATAATATAATGGTAACTGTTAAACAATTCACTGCCTATTTCCTGGTTTTACAAATATTAAAATCAAAATTCTATTTACTGTAGTAGGGTAAACTGCTGAATGCGGAAATGCATCAAATGAAGTTAAGTCACTATAAGCCCTTTCCATAACTGTTTTAGTTGTACTACAATAATGTACACTTCTTACAACCTTTGGCCTTACTAATGAACCTAATGAGTAAAAAATAAAAATATTCTTTACAAATCCCAATATAAATCTTTGTGATACTTTATTCTTCAATTAATTAATTAATGTAAAGTATATTTAAGAAAAGATTATAACTTACATTTGGTCACAATACCCTCAACACACACTAAATTTCCCAAATAACGGGAGGTAAGTGTTCTAGGTGTAACATGCTTATTTCCAAAACTTCCTTCAAATGCTATAAAGAAATCTGGATTTCCCTTTAGGTATTGTACGTCAATACTACCAACAAATTGTTTTAAGGCATTTTGGAATGCAAGGTGTTCTTCAAAGGAATTGTTTAACAAGCTAAATACAAAATAAATGTTAATAATATACATGAAGAAAATATACTATGTTAAATACGTATTCTGAATCTTTAGAAGTTAATTATGAGCATCTGTAATGACAAATCTTTGATGGAATATTATAAGAAGTTTATCTACTATACACACCTTGTTGCTCTAACTGAATTTTTTCTTCTCAAATCATTGATATTTACAACCAATCTATACTTCTGTTCATCCATCATATTCTTTACAAGCGTCGTATAAATACCTTGATCCTCCTAATACATTAATATACAAATTAATAATACTGTATATTAAAACTGCCTAAAGTTACAACTAAGTTTAGGTTTCATTTCCGCTTACCATATCGTCTAAAAAATCAACATATTCCCTTTGTATTTCTTCAAACCTTTGATCTCTATCTGGCCCGTCCATTGTTATATTCTTTTAAACAATAATTATTTGAACCGAACTTCGTCTTCACTACTTAGCGTTCATGAAGGTGTTTTCATCACGGATTTGAGCGGGAAAACCGTAAGAACTGAAAACAGCGGGAATCAACAGGTTTCGATAAGTCGAAACATTCGGATTTCGTTTAAAAAATTAGAATGGCGGGTTTTGTGGAAGATGGCTAAAACATTATTTCTCCATTAAAATGTACAAGACAAAACGTTATTTCATCCTTAGGACACGTAAGTATTAAGAATTAAATATTTACTATTAAATGATTACTTTTTTTATATTTTTCTTTATCTTTACCCAAATATTGTTTGTCTTATATAAATCTTTTTAGTTGAAAATTAAGTATTTAGTTTATTCACTTATCTCCCGTCTTTATGATAATCATTTAATTCTTCATTTATTACTAATAGTGCCTCAAATTCTCGGCAATCTCACATTGGAATGTATTATAATAATTGTATCACCCAAATAATGGAACCCATTCTTTTTTCAAAATTTCTGTCACATTTAATGCATAGATATTATGAATTACGTTTATTTTTCCTCTGCCAAGATATTGTTTTATATTCAATAACTGACGGTCGTAACAAAAAATTATGTAGTTCAATAGCTAATTGTTGCAAACTCGAAAAATTGGGATGTAATTATAATTTCTCGGTTTTTGGTATCTGCTTACGATTTGTGTAATTGCTTTAGATTTCGTAAGAGAATAATTAGAAATTATGGGAAGGGGATTATATTTAGTTTATACGGTTTTTAATAGAAACTTATTAACTGTAGTAAAATGCCAAATACTTTGTATTTTTCGGTTTACAGTATCATGTGAAAGTAGTGTAATCGTGGCTGGCGTATATTTCACAAACAAATATTTTCAAGTTTATATTCCAAGGACACTTAAACGTAAGATATTCAGAAGTTAGAAGGAATGATATGTGTATCGGCAGAACTGTTATATCCTATTAATTGCAAAGATGTATAATAAGTGTAAAATGTATGCTACTTTCATACTTTCAATGGTTTCATTTTTCTTAGAATAACTAGATCTTCGGCATGATTTTAGTCATTTAAGCCCCCTGATCTGATCTTTCATGTACCGTAGCAGCAATTTTGGTTTATAGAAGCACGTTTGCCCGGCTATAAGGTAAGCTACATTGTTAATAATGTAGCTTAAAAATTCAATGAAATTTGGTGCACGTTTGTTTTGTGCACGCTAATATTCCTATACGTGAGGCACGTATACAAGGGCGTCTAGAATACAGTCAGACGCGAATCAGATACATGTTTTGAGCGTAACCGACGTTTTGTTAAGAAATCAACGTCATCCGTTTTGTTTCTCGTGTACACCATTCTCTTGCGATTTCAATGGCTTAATTACATCAATCTCGTTTAGCTGTTCAATGTCCAATTGTTGTTTCTTCTTCTTTTTTGACGATTTCCTGAATTATTATGTTTTTAATCAATCTTAATACATGAGTTTACCTTGAATCATTAAACATGAAGCGATTCAAAGTTTACACTTACTTTCCGAATAATTCTCCATCTTGTATGGATTCCGGAAGTTTTTTATTTAAAGTTTCTGGAAGGAGTAACGACATCATACCGCCGAATAGAGCGCACGATCCAAAAATAACGAGGGGTAGAGGCATCCAGATTTCAGACTAGAGGAACAGTAATAGATATAAGATAGATGAATGTTCTCAAATTAATAATGCGTCAGAGTTGACTCACTCTCTTTAAAAAAGGTATTTTATAACAAATGAAAGTTGTTTACCAAATGATTAATATACGGCGCGAGAACACCACCAATTCGGGCAAAAGTCGAACTTGCTCCGAGACCAACATTACGAATAACTGTAGGGTACTGTTCGGCTGTAAAAACATAAATGGCACCATACGACGACGTAATTGCAAGTTTGCCGATCATAGCCAGGCATACTACTAACCATGGATAATCTGAAATCCAAAATTTGATAAGTATTAATGGTTTTATTCCATATTAGAGATAGAATATAATGTAAAATGCAATAGAAATATTAGCGCAAGTAAAATAGCATTGGGTACTGTAACTCACCGGCAGGTACGAATAAAGTAGAAAGTAGTGCAAGTCCGGAAACTAACATACAACCACACAAAATACTCTTTCTACCCCAGCGATTTAATGTAAAAATTAGGAACGTGTATGCAGGCACTTCAACCAAACCGGATATTACGAAATTAACATAGTCGTTACCCCCGAGATTGGATGCGTGCCAGGACAATCCATAGTATGTACCACTATTTACAAGCCTGTTGAGACCGACAAAGAAATATTACACATTATAAATTCAAGCTAAACATGTATAAAAAGGTATAACTGGCTTAATTTCAAGTAGTGATTATTAAAGAACAGAGCTAAAAGTATTTCATTGTCGTCCGAATAGAAATTAATTACTTAAAGATTTATTACCAATTGAAGAACAACACTATGCTTTTCCGCCTCAAGTTTGGATACCGAAAAAGATCAAAAAGTGAAGGTTTTCTGTAATCTGGCGTGCTGTCCTCGCTATTATTATTGAGAAGACTGTCCATTGCATCATCAGGTATCTCCACCCCATTTTCCAAAGAGGCGCGTTGAAGCAAATCTTTTGCTTCTTCTACGCGACCTTTCGTTAATAGCCAACGTGCAGATTCAGGAATAAACCTTTAACATTAATAATTTGGCGCTTATTTAATTGTGCATATACAATTAGAGTGTATAGTCCTTGAAATCTTACCACCAATAAAGTAGAAATGCAATACTTGGCACAGTGATAGCAATTTGCAACAATCGCCAATCAGTTATAAAATACGCGAAACCAGCAGTGAGGATATATCCGGTCGTGAAGAATAGTTGGCAACCGACTCCAGCTACTAAGCGTTTCTTAGGCCCGACCATTTCCAGCGCTAAGAGTAAAACATTTTTAAAAACATTCCATTTCGTTGAACATTTAATTGACCAAACTTTCTATCTTACAGATATTTATATTAAGTCATGCCATAAGTAATGTCGTATGTAACGTGCGTTCGATCTAGTAAGATCACTATTTTTCATTTGAAAACAAATTTGTGCCGAGAGTTAAAGTCCAAAAACAACATTAACCATGGGATGACCTAATACTTTGATCGTTTGGTATTACTAGTTAGACTAACTTATTTCCTGTAGCAACGTAACATACTTTACGAAATATAATGTATGCATTTGATAAGAATAAATCACTTCACCTATAACATATGCTACCAGAAAGACCCCACTGGTGGTTGAGCCGACTATTAATCTGAAGATAACGTAGGAAATAAACTCAGGTGCAACCGCGACTAGTACACCGCCGACCAGCTGAATGACTAAAGACAGGAAGAAAATTGGTCTACGTCCATATTTATCGGACAAACCACCGAAAATCATCGAGCCAAGCATGACTCCTACCATGAACAAAGAATCCCCCGTAGCTCGCAACCATGCCTTATCGCAGACTAAGTTCCACTAAAACATGGAAGACGAGACGATATAGATAAATTCTTCTACAAAAAGAAAGAGTTCTTTTAAAATTGTACAAATTCTACGTTCCTAATGTATACACATAATAAATTACACATCTTCTTAACTAGATTTTACGTAATCGAACAGGCATAATATGAGTGCAACGCACCTCGGAAGTAGTGGTACTTTTATATTTGCTTCTGTCGTACACATATTCTTCACATGGTTTGAGTCCTTTAGCGATAGGACCGCTCGATGCAAAGGATGTATGGATAGGTACATCAGCGGTACTCGTCGAAGTATCGACGTACCTCTCGATTGTTGATTCATTTACGGAATTAACAATATCGCGTCTTAAACACTGCGACCAACCATGGGTTTCATGATCCCACGGATAACTCGCATTCAAGGCATCATAAGTTAAGAAATACGTTGCATTCTCCAGGTTCTCGTGAGGCAATAAACACCTAAAACCGAGACATTTTATTAGAGATCATTTATTTCTCAAATCATTCTCAATATAAAAATATATGATTATAAGGATGGAATACGAACCTAGCATCCATTTTCGCACCAAGGAAGACTCCGGCAAGTTTATGAAAAGCGCAGGATATTGCCGGAAGACACAGTAACAGATACACTCTCCGTTGATAACGGCCAAACTCGCCCATCCGAAGAATAACATCGTCGTATGCCATTTTTCTTTTATGTATTTACTCCTTCTTTAGATCCTACAGTCTGTTACTTCCAAAATTGAATTTCCGAAGTAATTTCCTCCGCACACTAAATTTATATCAATACAAATCCTCACTTCTTAGAAAGTGCATCCATTAACTTAAAATGGATTCATGAACATAAATTCTACATTTAAAACGTAGATCAATCTTTAAACCTTTTTAACTTGTTATTCATATTTTCACAAATATGTTTTCTCAATTAATTCTTTGATTTTCTTTGCTTAATTTGAAAATTAATTTTCCTCCGTATTTATGTAGTTTATATGTAAGCAGCCGAAGAATATCTTCTACATCTGATGCGCGTGATTATTATTTATATCGGTATCAGGAAAAAGTCTTCATCAGCCTGTTTCTCTTTTATAGGACGGTTATAAGATGTATGTTTAAAATACAATCTGTCTGAGATTCCTTGGTTTGGATGCAATGTTCTCGTATGTTACGGATACGGCATTTAGTTAGATTAGCTTGAATTCCGTTGCTGGTTCCATTTCATGACCTGAAAAGAAGAAGAAAATTAGATTTATCATTAAAAAGTTGTATATGCGTGTATATATAAATGTATCGATAAACCATGTGTCATAAATACATCTTTTGCTTTTCCAACAATTCCGAGTGCACACAAAGTACGCCGGATAAAAAGTTCTGATATTCCGTACTAATCTAGACGAAACTAAAAAGACATTCTTCAGATAACTTCCTCACTCTTTTGCAACGATATTTTGATCAGTTAAACAAAAATAATTGTCGACGAACAGTAAATTATGGAAATGAATTCAACAATGATGAAAGGTGTATTCTTAAGATATAAAAACATACACTTTCGGACTCCCATCTGTGATATACCAGAATGACTGGACAACCCGTTCAACCGTGATATCTTTTAATATTATGCGATTCGGGGAAGTATTGCAACACGATATATCAGCTAATGCAAATTAGTTTAAACAAAATTACCGATTTAAAGTACCATGAGAAATGACAGCTCTCATTCCTGAATTTTTAAGTAGCATATACACCTCCAGAATTATATCATAAGGAGGGTAGCTGTTTTGTCAATGTAACGTGACTCTATAATAAGAGGCTGTTAGTATGATAACAGATAACATCGTATGAATGAAGTTTAGACGTCACATACCAGAATCAAGATATTTTAAATATTTTATAACGTATCAACTATTTTTAAATCGCATATAATACTCTCAACAAACCCATGCATTTGATATGTATATTCACGATTAACTAAATCGCCTAGAGAAGTGTTTTTTGGAATGCGACAAAAATGGAAAAGAAGATGTTTGACAAGTTCTTAATTGGAAGTCATTAGCAAAATAATGTGCACCTCTTGCACGTAGAAAAATGAAGTGTTTAGTAACGCTATGTTTTCCGCAAAGTTTTCCATAAAATCTGTTGATTCATAAAGTCATAAGCGGGGCGCACGTGTTCTCGGTATCTTCTTACGCAATTTCGTTTACACTTTACAAAAAATGTAAATATGATCATACGGATAGAACCAAGATATCAATGGATTAATTATTTTCTAATTTCGTTACATAGTTCACACAGTTGCATGCAAATTACGTAAGTCGTAAAGTCTGATTCGGTATTTGCCAATGAAAATTGCAGATCTTGGATCGCGTTTAAGATACAGTTATAGATTTCTGTCGATTCTACCGTTTTAATTGCGACTTTAACAATCCAAGCTGTCTCAAGGTCCTCATTAACTCCATAAATTACGATGAACTGATTGGAAACTCGTTTTATTTAAAAATCGCATTTCTAGATATTTCTGAAGTAATATAAATTAACACAATGTACAATTAACGCTACTGCAATGTTTATGTTTTACCAGTCACAATTAATCAGTTGCGTTTCTAAACAGAAAAGCTATTTCATATTTTAATTTCTGCCATTTTCATATCGATAAAATACTTATCAACCTGTGTAATATCGGAAAATCACAATTTCTGTAATATACAACATTGAATTTAACTTGGCCATTGAACAATGAATAAACCTTCCTGAAGGGTGTCTTTAAATTCACCTAAATAATTAATTACCATACAAATACGATGGAAATCGGAGATTTCAATGAAGAAAGTGTTCTCAATTATACGCACTTGAGATTCGGTAGTTGATTTTTCCTTAAAAAATGGTTTCACTGTGCGTACTGGACTTATTAAAACGATAGAAAACACGAACAGAATCAACGCGCACGAAGAACGGACGAAGACTGCCGGCGCGCACCTTGCTTTTACTCGCGGTATACAAGGATGACCCTTCTTCGGAGGTAGCGGCGCCTCCACCACCGCTACATTTAACGACCCCCACCCCTGATACCTTCCACTGCTACCACGCCACGGTCACCATCGTAAATGGGTCCCCGTGAATACCACCGGCGTGGCCATCGCCAAAGATTCTACTCCCGATCTCTCTATCTCCCCTGCTCTTACTTCTTTTCTCAATCCGCTACCTGAATCCGTGCTAACTTGTAAACCTGTTGCTCGATTCCCTTCCACTGATGCCTCCTAGCACTATTAGTTTACCGGTGCCTCTCTACGATTTAGCTGCAATTCATTTTACTTGATAAATCGAACACTTAACACAATTACATTAATGTTGTATACGTAATGAAATCATAGTTTCGACTGCATTTGACTCGGTTTTAGTTGCGCGGTATATTCTAGATGCAGATTAGAGTATCGTGAAACGCTTACGATGTTAGCAATTTAAATATTATGTACAAGTTCATCAATACCTTCATGCGCTTATAAAGCAATAGAATATCAAATTAATATTAGTGATGTAACTACACTCCGTAAAGGCAGAAGGAAATGTTGTTTTTCCAACGTAAATTAAAAATATAGATATTAATAATATGCCTATCGATATAAAAGATGTATGACGCGTTTACTATTGCATGCCGCGAAATATATCGGTTGCCTGGGTGCAATCGTATCGCCTGACACATTGATAATGTAAGCACGGATTGATATCGCGCCGACAAATAGATTACGGCGCACATAATATCAATGAAACGATGACAATGTGAAAACTGACCGTTTGTGCACGCATTTTACAGTTCATGTGAGCAGGTATATCAAACATTTCCATCAAAGTATCAAAGATGCAACGAGTAACCCGAAAATTGTAATTTGTTATCATGGCTTAGCGAAAAGCATTTATTTTCTGGAACAATAATCAAATATTCACTCCAATCAAATAAACAAAGGAAAATATATATCTAAGGATGATAGTTATTTATTCTATTATGCAAGTTGTAGATGCCGATATACCTTATGATCTTGAAGAGATACGCTGTCCAGAAAATATATAATCAATCGGCAGTGTTTAGAAGTTGCAGGGGTTCACTCACATTTAAATATTCTGACCGCATATTTAAGTAACACGATGAAAGGACGAAGATGAAAACGATCTCGTAAATGATCTTTTTTATTCCATCTTGTCAGACGATCTCCGGCGAACGAATAGGAAAACGGACAAAGAAGCACAATTTGCGGCGGCTGCAGTCAAAGAAAAACATCGATTTATAATTAAAACGTGGGTACCATTAGTGGTAATTACAACTGCAAACCGCAGGAATCTGCATTTTTACGTTACAATGTAAATTCTTACGATGAGTATATCCTAAGCCGCCTGCATTAGGAATGATTAATGAAAGATTTCGTATGCTTAGAAACGCATGTTAAGTATTTCATTAACTATTTTTCCTTGTCCATAAATGGTTTCTATTCTTGCATATAATACTAGGATATTGATTAGACAATAATTTCTTTGTGATAATTGTGACCACTAATATATCCTATAGTAAACAAAATTATACTATTTTTAAAATTCGTTGGTTTATGTTACTACTTTGCAGCCTTTCGATGTATTACTCCAAAATCCTTTTACTATATGCTTCTAGTGGAACTTAAGTCAGGTCAAACAAATCCGTGAAAGAAATAATCAGCGTTACACACAATCTATAAATAGCATGTGTGCATTTAAGTGAGTTTGCACCGACTGCCGAGAGCCAACGTGAAAGGGACAACCCGAGGTGCAGGTGCAATTCCTACAGGCTGCAAATTGATTGGAAAGCTATTAGTCTAATCTGACTTGTCGCCAACTCTGATATCTCTATCTATTCATTGGATTAAGACGATTATCAAATGTATCACATATTTGCCCGTGTCTTTCACGTGTATCTAATATCGTAGGAATTAATTTCAGATAATTACCCCCGTCATTCAAGTATCCACTGAACGTGACAACAAAATTTAATCACGTGCGACAAATATAACTCGTGAAAGCATTTCCTAGACTCCTCTATCGTGTTGCATAATAACTGATAATAAATGATTAGATAGACAATCACTTGCACCGTTATACGAATATATACATAAAGAATAATCCTAGCAATGTCAAGATAAATTATTGAGGAAAATGCATAATTAATCACCGACGTTATTCAATTAGAAATACTTATTTAGATGGATATTCATGCAAAAAATTCTGCGGAGAATGCATCACTTTGTTTTGTATCAAGATAATTCAGATGAGCATGGCTTACGCCAGGCACTTAAGACTAATTGGCTTCAAACGGATCATTATGAAAATTTTCTAGGATTTGCTAATAACCTTCTATGAAGTCATCACCACGTGATTCACATCGACAGTTTGCGTAGTTCGATAAATATAAGGCTTTAGATAAATGAAACGAAAAGTAAATAGAATTCATGATATGTAACTACAAAATTGTATTGTGATAAATTCGAAATCTATAAGTCTAATATCTGTTATCTGGAACTACGGGGTTTCCAAGATCAAATTCACTATTAAGATTACCATTATGATAAAATCTGCAATGTGTTGTTCACATGATCAAATATATATGAACCATAGCCGCACGTGTAACACAGATAACTCGATATAGAAATAGTTGACAATTATTAATCGTATGTAATTGAGCGGATCAAAGATATTTAGTGGCTGGGCCGAATAAGTATAATTGGGCCGTACTAATATATGAACACACAAGAAACATATGAGATCATATTTGTAAAACATTAACGGTTCATTAGTATGTAATGATAATAATTCAAGAAATTCATAAATTATTACTTGAATTCCAATGCATGAGTATCGTAATCTAGTTGAAAACGGGCTTTCGAATGAACTACACATTCAATTAATTGTATATACGTATAGTTAATCGCTTTTGCCGTTGGCAGTGAATACAAGTAAATATTAAGTGTGAACTTTTCTAAGTGATTCTGCACCATGCTAGTTGCACTGATATTACTGCGGATGCAGATAAGACAATCGCATCGCGCGTAATGACGATAAAACCATTGAATTTCCGTAAACAGAGAACAACATTATTATGAGAGCTTGTGCTGATGGTCATAGAGATTGACTTGATTTGAACGATTAACGAACAAAGCATTTCTTTGCAATAGCTAATTTACGATAAATTTGCGATTCTTTATAACCACTAGTTACCCTAATATGGGGGCAAAATGAATGTTAATATTTTGGGTACCATTTTTGCTTGATTAAGAATTTAACAGCTTTAAGTAGAAACAACAGATACAAATACCTTTCAGACTATTTACAACTCTCTTTCTATTTTAAGCAATGGAAACGCATTGATTTTCTAAAATTGTCTCCTTTAATCGTTCTTTCCTACACCCATTCTTGGAACCACCTCGCTTTCGTCGGATTGGTCGCAGACAAGGTTTCCTTTTCTTCTTTCATAAAAATTCCAACGCTTATCCCCTCCTCACGTCTCACGTATAAAGTCATTTACATGGGCGCCGATAGAATTTTATTCCAAATGGGGGTTGAAATCTTTAACACACATATTTCCAAGCATAAATTGGTTTAAAAAAAACTATTCACTATGATAATAAAATTCGTTGATAGATTGAAGTATTATTTCATCTCTTTAATGATCAAATTAACCCATAATAATTTGATGACAGATATTAATTTCCTCAAGTATTAAAAGAACATAGCATATGTGATAAACGTATTTCAATCTCTCGATCGGTATCAAGCACTGTACAATTCCAGCAATAAAATCGTATCGTAATAAACAACATTCATGCTTGATTCGCATAGAATTTCGCGTGGGGTCGTTGGACCACACCTTCTGCAAACGCTTGATTCTGTAAACCACGCGCCTTGTATTCTATCACTATCTTATTGGCGCAAGTATGTTTGAATGCTACCATGAACAATCATTTTAGAATGATTACCACTGGCCCTTTCACTACACCGGCTTTGAATCCCTGGTAGCACCATAATTATTTCTAATAAAACAGTAGAGTGATACTGGATTAATAAAGTTCTGTTCCGAATTATACGTTCGTACGTATCATTTATACGTACCAGAAAATTGGCATAAAGCAATGAATATTTATTCTTCGTGAAATAATTTTAAGTTGCGGATAATGCAATCCATTTACTATACAAGGATTCACGAAACACTTAGAAGATATTGTATCCTACCAATGTGTATAAAGCGGTGTAAGATTACAGTGATGGAATCCTTAAATAATGAGCAACACATATGCGATTTCTATAGAATTTCGCGTAGGGTGATAGAATTATTAAGAAAGTAATTGACAACGTCGGTAAGTAAAATCTGATATTATAGTGTAGAAGGATGTATGCAAGTGATAAAAAACAATAGTGAAAAGTCATTGCGGCAGCGGTGGCGGCGGCGCCCATGCATGGCTACCCCCTTTTAGCTACTACCATCGCCGTTGGAGGCCGAGAACGAACTCGAAGGCTATTTATAGTAGGGAGCGGCTTCTAGTTCCCGCCGCGTGAAAAATCGCGACTGGTTTCCTGCGAGCTAGAGAGAAGAAGGAAAGAATGAAAGAAAGAAGGGAAGTGGTACACTTGGAGGGAGGTAAATAAAAGGAGGGAAAGAAATACGCGGAGGAGGGCGAAAAAGAGGTACCGTGCCGAGAGAAGACTTTCCTCCGCTCTATACTTCGTCTTGACTTGGCTCCTCTTATCTGTTGCTTGCTTTAAGTGTTTGCCCTGAAAGGCCTGAAAGCCCTGAAAGGCCGCTGTCCTTGCAAGGGCGCTCGCAAGGTACACCCGCAGAGAGGACAAAAAGGTGCCGATGCCGTCCATGCCCCCCTCTGGGGAATTTCAGAATAGAGAAACGTCGACGGAAAGCAGCAAAGCTGAAACATCGGCAACTCGAAGACACTATTAGCAGTGCATGTATTCTACAGCATTCTTTTATTATCATATAAATGCTTTGTACAAAATCAGGTTCAGTTTTTAATCATAATTTAGAGGCAATAATCGGGGCAAAATAATTGTTCTTTGGCTATCTCTTTAAACAACTGCACAATATGCATTATATTCTTCGAGTTCGAGTAGATTCATAGTAGATTTATAATCACCAAGGAGCGATAATTGTTAATTCACGTGAAATGCTTGTTAATTCATTTTATCAACGATAATAATACACGATAGTATTATATACACAGAAAACTGTTTAATTCCTTAAAAAATCAAACTACATAAATACGAAGTGTTGTTCCGACTTGTTTTGATATGCTATTAATACGTGTTTAGTTTATCCTTCGGTAACAGTTTTTTGCGATTTAGACAGAGTTTTTTACATCGCAATTTAATAACGTCGCCACTTCTGACGCGTTTGCAATGCACTAAATAAAAGAGTATATTGCAGAAAGTTTAAGAGTGCGATATGGCGAGAAGATTTCAATTATCCTTTTTTATCGACGCAGTGTGATTTATTATCTTTTTGACACGTTTCTAGATGAATAAAGCTTCAACGTGCGCGAATCACAGGTCAACATCTGCAAATAATCAATTCTAGAAGGATTACCTTCCTGTTAACATGTTTTTACGTGCAAAATTTGTTCACACGCAAAACAACCTTTTCCGCATGACTTTCCTCAACAGTTATTGCCGAATGTATAGTTGATTGACGTCCGCAAAAAGAAAAAAAGAAGGGTGTGAAAGGACTCTCAATATCATGGAGGAAAAATATTTTTATGCATATATTTCTTAAACTGTGCGATATTAGGATTACAAAACGCGTAAAACTTTATTACCTGCAGTCTTTTATTCCATAGACGCAAATTGATAAACTAATTCAAACTAATACACTTCTCCTTCTAGATTGAGCTTATGCACATTTAGAAATAACATACTTTGAAGCATTTTATCACTGTTTATTAAAAATATATGCAAGTGTTAAATTAAAGTTTCACGGACCAAAAACTGAAATGATGGTACTTTATTGCACCAATTAAGTTCTCATAATATGATATTCAAATTTACTTAGTTAAATAACTATTTCTATTTTATTGCGATTAAGAATAAACTCTTTTGTAAACGCCAATATTTTATTTAGTATTTATGCCCTTGGAAGATAATATTCTCCCGCGTGGCTTCACTTTGACGCATGCGCAACGCCAATTCCAAAACAGACCGTTCGCGCAATATTAGCGAATAGTAAGCGTGCCACTGACCCAGATTAATTAAAAAAATATTGTCAATGATATAATTACCCAGTTATCACGACTACACCGGGTGATCTTAGTTTCAGAGAAGTTTTAGCAGAGGGGAACGTATCGTCAGGCACACGATGGTTGCGAAAGCATTCGTTTCTAGAATTTTATTGGTCGGCTGGTGACCCGGCGTCGGACATCACGCCGAATGAGTATGTACAGTTAATCGATAGAGCCAGACGAAAGAAAGCGACAGATTCCACGGCAGATGTACTAATCCACGAAATTTTTCACTTACAAATTACAAGACGGGGTTATGCACTTGATTGTTTCTGTCATCGGAATTGGAATTTCGAACACATTCATTCACAATTTCCCAGTGCACGATGTACGACAAAACGTCAAATACACGCACTCACGAGAAGACTATAGGTCGAAAACCCTTCACACTGAAAGCTTCATGTAGCCATCGTAAGATGGCTCTTCGCAAGATTACGATTTAACGAATCCATTTTTTGCAATTTTCTTTTGTAAATTTTCCGAAATATTAGTTTTTATATAATAAAAATGACAGCCCATAGTGTAGTTTGATGCGCGCTCATATTAAGTACGTTGCCAAATATGTGCCCTGTATAATGTCACGGTTAGCTACTACTTGCCAATAACCCCATAAAGAAGAATACGTTTATAAGATAGTCAGTACTTTTGTATACATTGTGTACTTGTACTTGACCTCATGCCAAGCTTATCATATGCACAGTAGATTGCATTCTCGCCTCATATAGATGGTATCATTTAATACCGTTTAAAGAAACGATGATTGTATCCTCTTTAAAGGGATTGATAACTCTCTTCCCCCTCTCTTTCTCTCTCTTCCTCTTAATCACAGTTGCACTTGCACTTGTCATTGCCTGTCTTCAACCTTTGTACTTGACATCGAGTACAGAGTATTGCATAGCTGTGATTTTGATATCATATTATATAACGGATGCGATTTATAAATTATATCTTAGAAATCGCCGTAATTTCGGATTCCTCACTTTTCCGTCCGGCTGCTCGTATATCGCACTCGTACTGCATACAAAACAGTTAAATAAAATACATTAAATATGCAAGTGTCAATTGCGTACATAAACTTCCTTACTTTTATCACAAAAGTAATATCAATAAATGTCGCTGTATTTGGATGAAACGAAGCGTATCACTTTAATTACTCATTCCCTAAAGCTAATTGCACATATGATCTCACGCACAAAATATCCTCTAACTTCTATTTCTCAATAAAAGTAATAATCAAGAACAAAGCAAATAAAAAATTATTCTGTGTTCTTTCATAATGCTCAAATTGTTAAATAAACGTGGATAGTTAAAGTCTAACTAGTTGTAAGCCGTGAGCACGTGCTTCCGAGTTAGTACGATATACACTCGAGTTTAACTATAATTTGAAGCAATAATTTTTACAATGAAATTTTAACGTACATTTGTAGAGGCTACTCGAAATGATTGGCATTGACTAGTGACAAACGCGTAATCGTTTCACATAGATAGACTTCGTTCAGAATGAGTGTGTAGCCTGGTCGGGTGACAACATTGTGATACACCCAGAATACGTTGTATTTCAAGAGAGCCGAATAAAACTTGTACTGAAAATGTAGTCAATATTTGTGTGTGTTTAATATTTATAAATCTGTTCTTTTTGGCTACTCCAATTTGTAATAAATATACTTGATCTGTCAGTACGACTCACAATCAATCTAAACAACGTGGGAAAGATTGAATCTATAGAATGGACGCCCCATTCGTCCCCACATTGATATTATACCATAATTTTAATTGAAGTCAAAGGTTACTTTGCGGTGAAAAGAGGAACCGTAGTGGAGAATGACATCTAAAAAAATCGGAATTTCCGTTGTGCTGTCGCAAGCCTTAATAATGTTTTGACCATTCTGAAGGAGTAAAAATGATAATAAATTTAGTTATTTTTGGTGCTTAAGTTGACTCGATTTTAATTATACAAATCCCGTTGCTGTCATGTTAGCATTTACTATAAGATTTGTCTAAATTGATCTCTCGTCTATAAAGGAGAACCAGTTTTTGTAATTTCTCAGATCACTATTGCAAGTAATTAAGAATCCAGGTTTCAAGACGTCCGGTTTCTTGCAATAAACTGTAATAAGAAATGCTTGCGTTTTGTCATCGAACGGAATGAGTCATTATCATTTAAAAACTGAATTTTTATAGAACGTATATTTTTTGATAGTCAGAAATTTACATTATTTTTCAAGTCTTATGTAATTGTTCGTAACATCAGGCGAAACAACAATAGATTTTCACATATGAATTATTATTATTTTCGATTTATAATCGCAGCATTAAAGCTATCATATAAATCATTGTCAAAGCGAGACACAAATTTTATAATCTACTAATTACAGTTTTCTCTACTTGCCTCTGAAACTTCCATCACGGTCCACTGATAGAAAACATTTGGTGAGGCATACGGCTTTATCAGGTTGACACACTTTACGCGCATGTAATAAAATGCGAAAGTAATATTGAACCACAATTTTCTACTATATGTTTTGTACATAACTTGCACCTTTACAATTCTATAAAGACTTCAACAATTTACATTTGTAGAGTACTATTACTTGTCATGCACAAATTCGAGGTGGAACAAGACCGCGCTTCTTCGACCTCTCCGAAGTACACTATACTCCATACTTGGAAGATTCTCGTTTTTTAAAAGTTTATGTAGACCGCCGTAACTTGTTCATGTTCGTACGTGTGGCATTTAACTGACAATGACACACACTTTTGTAATTTCCAGGTCGTATATACCTATGTATTGCACTAATGCAACGTGTACCCTCAAGGACACCAATATCGCGGGTCACTGGTAGTTCTGTATGATTTGCATGGCTGATTGTCGTTACAAAATAATGCACTGAAAATTACAACACTTTTAAAAAAATACACATTATGTAATTCATTCTTAAGTAAATAAAGTCGCTAATAACGAAAACGATTAAATGAAATACAACGGTTATGGTTTAAAATTATAGGGATAGTGTACAACAATGGTGCAGAGTACAAGATTTTGATATAGCAGATAATTCACACAACACATGATGGAGTGTGTCATCATATTGATAAGGAAGTATGGAACAGATCGAATTTATCTGTTTGCTGTAGGCATTGCGGTGTTCATATCGCCACATAATAAAATTAGTTATGATGTATTATACTTTTATTATGTACATAGGAATTTCTTTAAAGCCATTGTCATCCTTTTTTTCGTACCCCTGCAATTAGTAGTTTTAGATACACAGACAGGTGCAAACCGTTCTTTCGTATTGTAAATGTTTCAATGAAAATGCTAGTTCCCTTCAACGGTAAATCTTGCTTTTCAATTTGCAACACTATAAAATACATCAATTAAAAAAGTTTGAATGAAGGTGTTGTACAATCAACGATTTTTACCGAAGATCAACGAAGCGATTTTGGGTTAGCTATCGATTGTTACCGAAGATTTCCGAGAATAACCGAGGTCGTCAAAGTGACGTAGTATAGGTATGTCAGTAACAGTGTGGGCCGACCCGCGTTCCGTCGGTACTCGTTGAAATCGTTTCTGGGTCGAGTTTTTGCAGAAAGATTCGTTTTAACTTTACGGCGAAAACATGAAATTAATTTAGTAAAATTAGCCCAACAAACTCACAAACACCGGAAGAATTTCGTCATCTGATATTTCAGAGTTTGACGTGCAAAGAATTGCTTATTATACCCTTTACTTTGGGGCACCGATCAATCTTTAAGTTCACGACCCCGCGCGTATTCAGTTAATTGGGTTTATCCGTGATTAAATCACCCCTATACTAATAGTCTACCATTGATCTTTTGTAGTAAGGTACATTTTGAATTCCTTTCATAGAATCGATCATGATGACCTAACCTTGGAAAGTACAAATTTTGTACTACATTTCTCAGAAACTGTTGAAAACAACTACCTTTTCTTCTTCTAGTCATAAGCCGGTGGTCACCTGCGGGTGAATAGAAATGGCCACCCCACAAACTCCAGGCAAGTCGGTCCAGCAACTTTCGCATAATTGACAACTAAAACAAAGTTCATGTGTCATTTTGACAGCCAAGAATTTTATACATATCGATAAACATATATGTACATTATACTAAATACTCCCAAAAGTTTTACAATCGTCAGCAAGCTATTAAGCAGGAAGATTAAATTCTTTCGTGGAAAATATATTTAAGTTAATATTATAAAAGAAATTATGTGAAATGATATTACCATGTCTTTCAGGTGTGGATCCATGGGTGGTCCAACCCAGGGAAAGAGCAAGGTATCAGGAGCAATTTAATTCTTTGAATCCAACTAATGGAGTTGTAACTGGAGAACAGGCAAAGGAGTTTTTATTAAAATCTCAACTACCCCCTGCCATACTTGGACAGATATGGTAAAAATAGTTTTAATAAATCATTTGCTTTATAATGCAGGATAGCAATAACTTTTCTATTTACTGAATAGGGCCTTGTCAGATACAGATTCAGATGGCAAGATGGATATAAATGAATTTAGTATTGCTTGCAAGCTAATTACCTTAAGATTGAGAGGATTTGAAATTCCAAAAGCATTACCCCCTGCATTAATACAAAGTATAAAGGCTCTTTCTGTTAGTAAGTAAAGGATAATATTATGTATTTGTATTTAGAATCTAGAATTATAGCCTTCATGCTTTTCTATCATACTGTTGGTAACACTTATGATTATCAATATTTTAGGTGATAGTACTATGGCAAATTTAACAAATGGAGCTGCCACTGTACAAGCACAAAGTAATATTGCTTCATTAGTAAATTTAACTGGTCCTCCACCTATTCCACCTCAACCATTAATTGGTGGAATGCCTATGACAGGTGCTCCTCCACGTCCACTTATTGGTCCACCACCTTCAAATGGGCCATTTACAGGACATCCAGTGAAACCTGCATCTCCAATGACTTTGCCAGGTAAATATATAAGCAGTCATTGCAAATGAATCTCATAGTGGATCAATCAATAATAGGCTGTATCATAAAATACAGTGTTTCCTCATACGTATCATACACAAGCAATATCTTATATATTTTACAACAACTACAGTCATATGTGTCTACAATTCAGAGTTGATACCTAGTTGTTATATTCTCAAGACCTATAAAGAACACAACTTTTCTCTGATAATAAGTGTTCACTACAGACATTATCATTGCTCACTATAGCTACTGAAAAAGAGGAATATTTTTATAAGCAGTTTTCACTTCTCCATATGTTACTTATTCATCAAACTACACAGCATCACGACAAACTAGACAGAATGTGGCTGCCAGTACACATGCCACACACATACCGTCAAAGCCACCTGCTCGACCTGCACCACCCTCTGTGGGTACGTTAAAATCACTGAATGTCTCTGAGTGAATCAATGTGTCCTCTGTGCAAGCTTTTATAAGCTTTTGATAGTGTTATACTTCTTTATTAAAATTGTTCTTTTTGTTATTGTGTGATACTGTTGCCAATGTAAAATGAAAATATGCTACATATGTAACTGACTTACGCATGAAAGTTATATTATGAGATATTTAAAAATTTCCGTTAATTAATTGTTTATGCAGTAGACTCCTGTATACCGCGATTAATGCGTTACGCGTTACATGAAATCGCGTTATCGGGGAATTCCCGCATTTTATCATATAGCGCGTTGTACGAGAATCGCGTTGTATAAAAGAAGTCGTTGGAATATCTTTAGCGCGTTGTAGAAACTTGCGCTATACGGAAGTTTACTGTATATCGTAAAACTCATTATATTACTCTATTATATTACAAGTATATAATATTTTCAATATTCTTCCAAATATCGGTTGAAAAACCTATATATACATTTTCATCACATATTTAAGCTTGTTCAAACTTTTGATTTTTATCATATTGCATTGTATTAGTACATTCATTTTTCAAACATACATATTTAATGCACTACACAATCAATTAAATTTACATTCGCTGCCAAAAAAATTATTGATGTTTATTCCGAAAGCTTACTGTGGAATGTATTATGTATTTAACATATCACACAAATTTTCTGTCGTGTTCGACAGTACAAAGGTAACAAATTGCGGTTGGTAAGTCAACTTTGATGGAATGTTATTTATTATTTGTATTCCTTTGAGCTGCTGTTTTAAGATATATTTTTATATAACTGACACTGTGATAGCTTTTATAAGTGGAATGTATTCTCACATCTCTATTTTGCTGGCTATTGTTTTAAGATGATTTGCATTAAATTTATGTGTCTACAATAATGTACCCTTTTTGCTGCAAAAAAGGAATTGTGCCTTCTACAAGTACTACAAATGGTGCTCCTCCTCAAAGACCAGCACCACCCACAAATATCGGTATGTGTAAAAAATAGTGGGATATTCAAAACATAGGTCAAATTTAAGTATTTTTAATCACCATAGTTAAACTTGCATGTAAATATAAATAGTCCATTTTTATATTTCCAAACCGAAATTATTAAATGTGTACGAAAGAAGTGATTCCTTTTTATAGATTACATGCTATTGCATGATACTTGTATATACACAATTATTTTGTGTCTGTCACAAGTATGCTTATCAACTAAGTCTATCAAATAACTGTTACTTTATATGTTAAAATCTCTGACTTTTATAAATTCTGCATGGGTCATTTTCAGAGATTCATTGTGCAACACTATCTGTGCTTACATATAGTATTACATATGTTTGCAACTATATAAAAGCTAATTCAAATATTATAAATTTATATTGTACTTATCTTGTCCATTAAAAATTGTATGGATGGTCAGCCAGTATTAAATACTTTCAGGAGCAAATTTCACACCTACGATTAGCGGACCACCGCCAAAACCAGCACCACCTTCATTTCCTAATAGTCCTGCTGGAACTGGAATTTCACCAGTTAATGTCCCACCAGTTGCACCGCCAGTTCAACCAATGACTACTGCTTCTGCTATTGGTAATAAAATATATTATGTTTTGTATACTTGTTAATAATAATACATTTTTATACCCATATTATTTTTTGTATATACGTTATGATAATTATACTGTTTCATAAAGGATAAATTAAAAAGAGTATCATTATGTTCTTACAGATTTACTCGATCTTGATTTATTGCAAGGTATATTTTGTAGAAATAAGGCTTATAAGAAATATGTACTTACAGATTTCTGAGTGTTAACGGCCAGTAGATTAATCATTATTATTATTGCTGTTTATTATTTCCTAACAATTTTTATAGTTTCTTTTATGTTAACATTCACAAAAGCTTTTATTTATGCCTATAGTAGTTAAAATACTTATACCTGATGCTTGTCTGTAGGTGTGTGTGTGTGTGTAAATGCAAATCCATCTCTAATCTCTTATTAACGTATGTAACGAATTCAAAATTTCTATAAGAAATAAATTGTAAATGTAGAAAATGGCAATTTCTCTAAGCTGTTTTTTGTGATATTTGAAGGAGAAAGATAAATAATATGATTTTTGGAGTTCAAAATAGCAACTTTCTTCTAAGCAGGTATGCCAGCTGTAGCTCCAATTGCACCCTTACATACAAATCCAACTCCAATTGCTGCATTTGGTATGAATCAGACAATGCCAATACAACCATTGGGTACTGGTATTATTCCTCCCATGGGAAGTGTGTCCAGCATCGTTCCATCTATTGCAACAATGCCCACTGGTATTTCCAATATAAGACGTAATTTATATATGTTTTATAGAGTAATTTATGAAATGTATAATATAAATATAAATATTCTTAGGTACCGGGGTAGTATCAACACAACCAGTTGTGGGATTACCTCTAGTTTCATCAACAACTGCAAGTGGAGCATTAGTAAATGGTGTAGTTGCTCAGACACCAGTATCTACGAGTACACCATTAAGTACGACTGCACGACCACCTAGTATAGACAGGGTCGGTTCTGTCGATTCGCAACATAGTCAGCATTCGGTCAGCTCACCACAGTCGGTAGAATGGGCAGTACCACACCAAACAAAACTGAAATACACTCAATTATTTAATACTTGGGACAGGACGCGATCTGGATTCTTATCTGGTCCACAGGCTAGAAACATTATGGTGCAATCACAATTGCCACAACGAATATTAGCTGAGATATGGTAAATTTCTATAAATATTACTGAGAAAAGCAGTTGTAAATACTTATATAATTTATTATCTCCAGGGCTTTAGCTGACATGGATTCAGATGGACGTTTAGGTTGCGATGAGTTTGTATTAGCAATGCATCTTTGTGACTTAGCTAAAGCTGGTGAACAAATACCTGCTACATTACCGTTAGAACTTATTCCACCTACGTTTAGACGTCAACGTCAGAGTAGCTTAACACTTTCACAAGGTACAGCTGAGAATGTTGATCCTTCAGCTGGTATGCCACAGGTATAATTGAGTTATATGTAAACATATCGAAGACAATATATTTCATTGTATAATAATTATCATTATTTGTCAGACCTCCTTTGAAGATAAACGTAAAGAGAATTTCGAGAAAGGTCAAGCAGAATTGGATCGTAGGCGCAAAGCTCTGTTGGAAATTCAGCGCAAAGAACAAGATGAACGAGAAAGAAAAGAGCGAGAAGAAGCAGAAAAACAAGAGAAGATTAGGTAATAAGATATTTATATTGCAAATGCAGAACTCATATTTTACATGTATGCTTTTTTGTTATATAGATTGGAACAAGAAAGGCGTAGACAGGCGGAAATTGAAAAACAAATGTTACGACAAAAAGAAATCGAACAAGAGAAAGAGGAACAAAGAAAAAGAGCTCAAGAGCAAAGAGAGGCAGCACGAAAGTTAGTAAAAAGATTGATTATATTTTATTAATTGATATTTCTTGAAATATAAATTTTAATTACACTGCAGAGAAATGGAGAGGCAACGACAATTAGAATGGGAAAGGCAGAAATCGCAAGAATTACAAGCGCAAAGGCAAAAAGAACAAGACGTTTTACTTAAGTTGAAAGCAAAAAATCAAAGCTTGACGATTGAACTTGGAACTCTCGTACGTAATCATATATACAAATTTTATCATAATAATGTCCAGTTCAGGGTGGTAATACCTCTTTATGTGCACAGAATGATAAAGTAAAAGAGCTCTCTCAGAAGATTTGCGATACTCGAGTAGGAGTTTCTGGTGTAAAGACAACAATCGATGGTATGCGATCAACGCGAGATGCTCAATTACAAGAAATGGCCGCTTTAAAGAATAAACTTCGAGAGCAGAATCAAAGGCTTTTAGCAATGAGTCAAGAGAAAGCGCGTATTGATGCCAAAAATAAGATGAATACAGCTATGGAAACTGCAGGAAAAGAAGCAATCAAAATGGCATTTGACAATAAACAAATTACTCTTAAGCAGATGAAAGATAAGATCGCAGATTTACAGCAACAGGTAAATATATGATTAACCTAAACATACACCAAATATGTTGCTTATCTAACATTTCTGCACATAATAAAACAAACCTATGATATACCTTGAACAGATTGAAGCAAAGATGTCTGACATAGAAAACAACAATGGCCAGCTCGAAGATATCAGAATGCAAATGAAGAATCTTGTGGCAGATTGCAAGAAACTGTACATTACATTCGACGATAAAAAAATTCAGGTGATACAACTTCGTGTTAGCACTGGCGCAAGTGCTGGAAATGATTATACAACCTCCGCATGGGGCGACAGTGCTTGGGACGATACTGCAGAAATAGCTAATGATACTACTTGGCCTGTGTCTGACGCAGCTGTAACAAACGCGATAGATAACGCTACACCAGGTGTCATGAAATACAGGGCTTTATACGAATTTGTAGCCAGGAATCAAGATGAAATTTCGTTTCAACCTGGCGATATTATTCTGGTACTAGAAATGGTGCAATGAAAGCGAATGACAGTCATAAATGTTGGTATGTGTCTATTAAAATTACTGTTATCGTTTAAACAGGTACCACCTGTTCAAAATGCGGAACCAGGTTGGATGGCTGGTGAAATTCGTGGCCACACTGGCTGGTTTCCTGAATCTTACGTAGAGCCGGTCGATGCTGCAACCACAGTAGCTAGCGCGGATACTTTTATACAACAAGACAGTGTAGAAAAAAGAACGTTAGAGTAAGTTAATTTTAATATTATCATTAAAGAGTTTTAAGTAGATACCATTTTTTACTATGTTTTGTAGGGGCATTGCCGAGGTTCCCGAGAATGTATCCGATGCAGGGTCGCTAGGTGGAGAACCTCCTGTAGTCGAGCCCATTGTGCCAACTCTTGGATTAGGTACTGCTTGCGACATAGAAGTGACTGCTTTGTTTCAATATCGTCCTACGACAGAAAAACATCTTACATTTGATAAAGGAGATGTTATCAGAGTCACTGAACAACAGGTTAATATGTGCACTATTATATTCTATTTGTATATTAAGAATATAATAGAATACATAAAAATACGATAAATATTATGCTGTTTTCAGGGCGATTGGTGGTATGGTACATCTTGTAAT
This sequence comes from Nysson spinosus, assembly GCA_910591585.2. Lineage (NCBI taxonomy): Eukaryota > Metazoa > Arthropoda > Insecta > Hymenoptera > Crabronidae > Nysson > Nysson spinosus. The sequence goes on from OU342835.1 coordinate 2,033,332, forward strand.
GAGGCTGATGGTTGGTTTCCGAAGACGCATGTAAAGGAAGTGGCTGCCAATAACCAAGTTGGCGTGACTGACGGTTTAAATGAATATCACATGGCCCTTTATCCATATGCATCACCTGAAACTGGCGATCTTAGCTTTAATCAAGGAGAGGTTATACTAGTTATTAAAAAAGAAGGTGATTGGTGGACTGGCTGCATAGGAGACAGAACTGGCATTTTCCCTGCAAATTATGTAGAGAAATGTGACGTACCCGAGCAGGTACAACATTTTATCCTATTAATAGTTTGTTCGCTACTTATTAACAGACTGTATAATGTTTTAAATTTTTATTCAAATTCATATGCTACACAAAATAATAGTAATGTTTCGAATTAATATTATGAGTGTTTTTTATTGCATTAACACATATGATAACTGTTAGACTGCCTCTGTGACTACTAATGCTTCCGAGCCGGCTACTATTGCAACAACAACTGTGGACACAACCACGAGTAACGCTGAGCCAATTACTACAGCTGTCCAAGAAACAACACCGGTTTGTATTGTATATCGTACTTCATCTTTGAAAAGTATTTTTTACCTTGCTAAACAAAGTTCTTAGATATTAGAGCCGCTTAGTATACGTTGGTCATGTAATTCTATATGGGAAACCTAAAACTCGAAAGATAAATTAAGCTAGACGCCTAAAAATTCCTGTATAGCAAACAGAAAAGACTGCTGAACAAATAGAAGATGAAAGAGCAGCCGCAGAGGATAGAGCAGAACTGCCAGATTTTACTGCAATGGCTGCCCAACAGGTAACAGTGATTGGTGCAATGACTGCATATATATATTGAATTCCCGTTTGTAATACATTTTCTTGCTTAATATTTTATTCACACTGCTGGAATCCTGTAACCACAGTATCATAAGGTATTTTGGCTTTCGTAATATGTACAGTATTCTTATATTGCTTCATATGTAGCTTCATATGTAGCTTCATGTGTATCTTCATGTGTATCTTCTATATTTGTATCTATCCACTTTGTATGCAATGAATAATTGATTAACTAATCGATGCACTATTCTTTGCGTATTTCGTATGAACTGTATATCAACTGTCATTTTATGTGGAATCTATTTTGATGCAGCGGGGAAGGAAACCGGAAATTGTGCAAGTTATTGCACCATACAAAGCTACTAGTTCCGAGCAATTGGACTTATCCAAGGGACAACTAATAATGATTCGTAAAAAGACAGATAGTGGTTGGTGGGAAGGAGAACTGCAGGTAAGATACATAGTAGAATATTGGCGTAACCAAACATGGCCTATGAAATGTATAACGTTTCATATTGTTCCCTTAGACACGTGGCAAAAAGCGACAAATTGGTTGGTTCCCTGCATCATATGTTAAACCTTTAACAAGTAGCAGCAATCGAAGCACACCAGTTTCCCACGGCTATCAGGATTCTCCTACGGATCCAAACGTTGGTAAGCAAACAATCAAATATATTCTGCATGCACAGAGTTTATGGGTATATTTCACTAATCGTATATGCAATCTTATAAATTTTCAACACAGAACGTGTGATGGCACTATATCCATATCAAGCTCAGAATGAAGATGAGCTAAGCTTCGAAAAAGGCGACGTTATAACAGTGCTTGCAAAGGAAGAAACAGCTTGGTGGAGAGGCGAATTGAACGGAGTGTCTGGCGTCTTTCCCAGTAATTATGTTTCTCCTATGTGTAAGTATAAATTTTTATAACATTACAATTGATTTATAGTACATTTTAGTAGTATCTCGATATTAAACAAATATTGTTTTGAAGAAACGACAATCCTTTTTTAATTAAGTATATTATTATTTTGGTCTAATATGACGATCATGATCTTTATAAAAGCTGAAACTTTATTTATTTTACTGTAACTGTGATATAACGTATACGGATAGACGGACGACCGTCAGGTATATTTCTGACAAATGCATATTTAGAGATATATAATACTATAAATGTTACATTATTAGCAAAATATTCAACGTATTTAGTAACTTATCCAGACGGTCGTTTATTAAGGCTATATGTTCGATTTATAATTTAGCATAATATTTATCTAAAGAGGAGAATGGCAGAAAGCATTTATATTGTACTGAGTCTTGCGTGCGTACAGAACAAATATATTCCTGTTAGGAAAATAAGAGCACTTTATACCTGTTATTACATTGGAGGTGTAATGTTTCTTTCGTGGTGCTCATATTGATGAATAATATTCCATACTTCACATTTATACACTTCACTTACACGTAATTCGGATTTGACGTCCAATAAAATAAATAACGGAAACAGAAATATATGTATTGGCACTGAATATTTCCTGCAAAATATTTCAGTAGTTAATATCGAATATTATTTTGTATAACTATTATTAGTTATTTCCATATTGTATATTTGTAGAGCAACTATTTCTTTTGACGACTACTATCCAAAATATGTATTGTGTCCGCTTCTTGCTCTGATATGACTGCATTGATTTTCATCTTCAATCCGAAGTCTGTATACTTGGATTGAAAAGTGTTGTATCCTTAGTGTACAGTAATTTTTACACTTTCGATCCGTTTACAATCAGTAGTTTTTAAATACGTTAGAGAACTATTCTCTTCCTATTATACAGCCTGCTTGTCTGCTTGCACGCCTGCCTGTCCGTCCGTCCGTCTGTCCGTTTGAGGTAGCTGCTTCATTTCAGTATATGACATTTTAATAAATTACTTAAAAACATCAGTCTTTCATTAGATTTAATTATATTATATTTATGGGTAAGTCATACTTTTCTTGTAAGTTAATTTTAGTCTTTGTGTCTTCGTTTTCATTTTGCTCAAATATATGAAAAGTGTAGTTAATAGTATTACGTAGCGTGCAATTTTGAAGTAATTCAAGTAATAAAATTGTATGAAGCTTTCGCAAAGTATTAGCAATTTTAATCGAAATTGGAAGTGCACGACTTTGAGCCGGCTCTTAATAACTCTGAGTCTAGTATTGTGTATTAATGAGTTATCTTTCAACATACTCTTTTATATTATGTAAGATATAATCACGTAAAATGTTGATCGGGTTAATAAAGATATTATAGAATGTAATAAACTTTGTCAAAAATGAGATAGCTACTTCAAGCAGTTGAAACATCTAATACATGGCTATTGTACCTGAAGCCAGTGAGTTCTCTATACTAATTGTTGTCTTTCGCCTCTGCTTAACATGCAGCATAAAGGATAGCAGAGCAGCACCGCAGCATTGCAGGCTAAAATTAAAGCGTCAGAAGTGCAATAAGAATGATAGCAGTCCCTACACTCAGCACGTCGTGTTGCAAGCAGAAGTTTCGTCGATGGTGACACTGTGCATAAGAATGAAAGAAATGAAAAAGAAAGACTCAGGGCTGATTCTTCATTTGTATATTTCTCGAACTTATGCAAGCGTTTTTTCCCTCTGGTATGGGGTCCTGCTCGTTCCCTTGTTTCGCGTTGTCACCAGAAAATCGTTATCATGCGTCATATTGACCCATTAGCCTTTACCTTATACGCAACCACTATAAACAATTCTGTCATAATTATCATGCGTAAAACTATTAAAAATACGCGCATAAGAGAAACCTATATGTAACAAATGATGTCATAATTATCGTTATGGCCACCTGATATGTGCACCAAATTCTACCTCAGTCCTATATTTTACACTAAAATAAAATTAGAAATATTCACGATTTTTGAACAACCTGAAATAGAGGTATTCGAAATGGTAGCATCGTGCTGCATCGAAATGATTAACTTTTGGATTGATCTTAATTTACCTTAGATGATCATACTCCATATATAAATAAAGTAACTGTAGCTTTGATTCGTTCTAGCACTTTTAGCCCGACCTATTATTTAATTTATTTTTACAATTCTGAGACTTATATTTTCATGGAGAAATTATATATATAATTTTAAATCCATATAATTCAAACGCATATGTATGATATTGCTTTTTATTATAAATGAAGACAATAATACTACAACGTTATGAGAAATTTAAGTCTCCTATTCAGTGGATAAATCCTCGCAAAAGCGAAAGTTACCAAAAAATGTTTGGTATCGGGCTTAAAGTGTTAAATATACCCTAGATATTAGGTAGCAAATTAATTTATGCTAATTCTCTCTTCCTCTATGTAAGTTAAATTGTTAAACCAATTTTGTAAACAGTACTGAAAAATCTCGAACTGCCTTGTGTTGTTGTCTTGCAAGCATTAGTCCATTTGTTTGGTGCGCAATACAGATGGTTTCTCTGGCAATCATATCACGCCAAGGCCTAGAGCAAAAAATTTACAGAAGTTTGAAGTATAATCAACTGAACATCAGTTTTAGCTTGCCATTACTGTACTAATATATGTACATGGAGAAGGAGTTGCTAAGCCTTTTATATCACACGAATTTGCTTACTGCAATATTAAATTAGCAGTTCTATGAAGTAAAAATATGAAAACAACTGAAGATCATGCAATATATCATTGTGTAAGATGTTTTCCAATAGTTCTTCAGCAGTTTTGCTACTGATACTTATATTCCAACATTAAATCTATACTTGGGCCCTTTATTTAAAAAATATGTTTCGTATACACCTTCATGAAAATGTTGACGTAATGCTCTCTGTGAATCCAAAATGTTTTACCGATTCTGTCGTTCCTATTTATTTATTCTATTATGTTTTAGTAATCTATTAATTTTATGATTATCAAAATCTTTATTAAAGATGGTGTACTCCTTCTTCACAGCCTTTTATTATAGAGCCTAAGCAAATACCAATCTTCATTGAGATATGACTAATAATACAGTCTTACAGTTAAATAGATATTATTATGGGGGGAATGTTTTGTTAAGTGATGTTATATTATCATAAACCAGTTTTTCCATCGGTTTGTTCCTGAAACTTATAGATTATATTTACTATTTAAGAATAGATTTTTTAAACGTTATTCGAGTGTATTGAATCTACCAAGTAGAAAGTTTATTCCTTAATTATTTATTATGCTTTTATTTATATTTTACTTATGAAGGAACACACATCTTAACATGGATATTAATGTCATTCAATTTGAAATATGGGATACTTAAATACTTTATATTTGTTTAAGCCACTACCTTAAAAATAACTTGAAATACGAGGGTATACATTAAAAATACTCTTTTTGAAAACAGAACATATTCAAATATGTCAACATATGTTTTGATATATTCTCATTCCTTTAGAATATTCTTTCCAATCATTGTACTATTAGGAACATGTTTAATGATACGATCACATTGTATAAAAGAACAACAGTATTTTGTTGAACAAACTATGCATTTTTTGATTAGACTACGTTAAAATGTTTGCAAAGTTTGTTTCGACATTGGATTGAATTAGAATCTGCAGGAAATCATAGGTGGAATAACTGGTTCTAGATAACTGCAAGAACCAAGCGCACAATAGACCAGCGTATTTATACACTAATTAATACTTTTACACGTATTACATAGCTATTTACAAGAACGGTGTATAAATACGAACGGTCAAGTGAACCGAAATTGTGTGCTAAACATTAAGTATTTTAGATGCGCCCAGTGTAATCTTTACCTATACATGTTGATGATGTGTAAAGCAAGTTATGCAACTGGTTACATTTAGAAGAGATACTTGTGTAGCGCTACGTATTTAAGATTGTTACTATTTGCAAAATATCGGTATTGTTTCTTTGTTGTAACGTCGAATCTCATTAAGAATCTCAAACGAGTATGATGTACTTTGCCGTGGAGGACATTGTAAAGGTGTGAACAAATATCAATCGCTACGTACTTGTGGGATATATTTTTGTTCACACTTCATGTGAATGTGTTCTAATCTTCTCACATGCATATACACAACGTTCTTATACATATGTACACATATCCATACACATATGCAGACATGTCGCAAAACCGCTGATTCAAATAAAGTATCCGTCTGTTGTAAAGTATCGTTGTGTATTGCAATTCTAAGTATTCGATGATACCCAACATTGCCTCACTATTATGTTTGTCAGATATATATTAAATGATAACATTATTAAAAAAAACTTCAAAAATTGGAGACAGTACTTCTTCGTGAATGTGTACTCAAAAAAATGAAGTTTATGTTTCGAAGTTCAAGTTTTTGATTAAGATCATTATTTGAGTAAATTATGTCACTAATTTATATTTTACTAATTTTTAAAATTATGTAATTATTATTATTTTGACATTCATATAATCATATACCTTGTATAATGATCTACCAGTTAATTGGATGGTACAATTCTTTGCATGCTCTACTGTCTCACAATGTTGCAATCTTTGTTTAATAATAGTTCTACATACAAAATCCTAAGGCACTTTTCAAAAAGATCAAAAGTGATTATTTAACTTCCTTATCTATATTAATAACCATAGTAAAATAAGAAATAGCATTAAGTCCAAATGGGAAAAAATACAGCCAGTGTACATTTTATGTGTAGCTAGTGAGATGAGAACGGAACTCCTGATGGAACGACTTGATTCGATGGAACAAAAACGGCAAGAATACATTAAAGAACTAATAACAACTGAACAGGCGTATATTGAAGACATGAGACTTGTTCACGAGGTAAACTTTTATATAAGGAGTTTCCATAAAAAGTTATGAATCCCCTTTACTGAAGTAAAAGAAATACCTGTATCCTATAACATTGATAATTGCCATAAATCCCAACATCTATACATATGAATTGAGAATTAGCACGAAAACTTACAATTTTGTTAAAAATAATACATCTTCATCATGTTTTGCAGGTATTCGAAAAACCTCTTATCGAAAGCCTGGTTTTATCTGTTGACGAAATAGACAAAATCTTTGTTAACTGGCGTGACATTATTGCATGTAATGATAATTTCCTAAGGTAAAATTTTGATGATACATTACACAACATAATGACATAATGATTGTAAACTCATAGAATATTATTTAATGGATATTTTTTAGGACTCTAAGGATACGAAGGGATAACAGTGACGGTGGCGTTGTCAGAATGATTGGAGATATTTTATGTGAAAATGTAAGTGTATAAATATTAAAGTTGGATGTGAAATGCACTGTAATAATTATGTTCATATTCCTTATTTTTGTACTTATTTACAGATACCTAGAATGTCAGCTTATATCAGATTCTGTAGTTGCCAAATATCTGCTGCAGTTTATCTTCAACGTTTAACCGAAACTTTACCAGAGTTTGTCGAGGTTGCGCATGCTTGTCAACAAGATCCGCGTACAAAAGGAATGCCACTGAGTTCTTTTTTGATTAAACCCATGCAAAGAATAACAAAATATCCACTTATTATTGGCAAGGTATAATCAGCTTACAACAGATCTTTAAGTCTATTAATTTATTGGGCACCTCATGTTCATAATAGTGGTCATCATAGATTTTAGAATACACCCCAGAAGATCATCCTGATAGACAGTATCTCCAGGAAGCATTAGCTAAAGCAGAGGAATTTTGTGTTCAGGTATACATAAGTATGCGATCTTATTACACGTCGAAGACCGCGCTGAATCCGAGTTTTAGGAATATTGGCATCAACTTGTTAAAAATGTACCATTTTTCACTAATATGTATTATGTTGTTAATGTAGGTCAATGAAGGAGTACGTGAAAAAGAAAATAGTGATAGACTGGAATGGTTACAAACACACGTATCTTGTGAAGGTCTTGAGGAGCAACTAATATTTAACTCTTTAACTAATTCTTTAGGTCCAAGAAAGCTTCTCCATTTTGGTATACTTCATAAGGTATATCGATGCAACTATTTATTAAGTCGGGTAATATGACATGTCGGATTATTCAAAGAAACAGAAAAATTGGTTTTTTAATTTCAATAAACATTTTATTAATCAAAATATGCATCACTTGCTTGTATGCATTTTTGTCCACGCGTTTCCAACCAAGAAATTGAAGGAAAAAAAGAAGAAATCGAAGAAATCCGAAATTTCATATTACACGATTTAATAATATTATAGTGCCATTGAAATATTCATCGTATCTGACCAACAAAATGATAATTTAACTTACTTTAGGTAAAAAGTGGAAAAGAGCTTGTTGGATTCCTTACAAATGACTTTTTGCTGTTTGCGCAACCAACAAAATCTTTGCCAAGTGGCCAACAGTTTTCATTTGAACGGAACGAGCATCAAAAATTTAAGATGTACAGAAAGGTATCACAAAGACTAAAAAATGGTTGTTAATGTGCCGTTACTAACAATAGTATTTTCTGTATTACAGCCAATATTTCTAAATGAATTGTCTCTATTAGAAGATTCGGATACAAACGGAAATCTGAGTTTCGCATGGAGTGATGGTGTGGATAATTCTTCTAAAATACTTAGACTAAAAGATTTAAAAAAACCAATAATAGTATGGACACCATCACCAAGTGAATGCTCACTTTGGGTTAAAAGAATTACAGAAGCACGAAAGAAGTTCTTAGAAAATGAGAAAACTTGTTTGCAAAGACAGAGATCCAGTGAGTACATTTTGTATAAAATATACATATTTTTATATGTTAAAATAGATTGTTTGTATTAAGTTTTATTGTGATTGTGTCAAAGAACAATGTTTCTTTCAAAGTGAAAGAAAACATTTTATTTATGTAATACTTTCAAAACATGTCATCGAATTATTTACACATCATTGTTTCTACGTGCCTCGTAAATTGTTTTAAATATACTGTATAATAATATGTTGTGATATGGCTAAACAAACAGAACAGGCGCAGTTTGGGGCATGTGGCAGAATTCTTGTTACTGTACTCGAAGGTTACGATTTAAAAACATCGTCTGGTAAGTAAATGCTTATTATGCTTGGGTTGCTCTAGTTTTAGTGTGTGCTTTCCATGTTTGCTTTGTGTTCTAGTCTACTTTTTTGTGTGCATGCAATAGGGTGTTTCGGAACGACTGTTTTTTGTCCCATCAAAGGGCACAAAGCTATGGGGCATCATGACACTGTCACACTGTTTTTATCTAATGGCATGCTATACTTTACTAACAAATATATGGCATGATTGTAGTTCGCAGAAAACCTCTACAAGGCTGTCTCCGCTTCGTAGTTGTGGAAGCTGAAGATCTTGTTAATTCTAGAAAAGGTAAAGTTCTCTGCTTTCCATGCATCTATCTGCTTTCCATCCTTCGAGTATTTTTACATGATTTTCAGGTATGGAAATTAAAATGTTGTAACACATTTTATTACAAAAAAAACATGCAGGTAAAAGTTGTATTTGGTAGTAACCACCAGTAGCTTTGAATGCTTTGCCATTGCTAGTTGGCTTTAACGAATTTAACAATGTATTTTTCAATGCTCACATAGAATGCACTATTTCCTTTCAATTTTTAATGTATTTAGTCTCAGCACATGCATTTACTAATCATAAGCTAATTGAAACATTGCATATTGATTTCTGGTTAATTTTTATACTCAGTTTTCGTAAGAGGTAAATGAAGGTTCTTTTTAAAGGAAAATGCAATACATTTTGCAAAGTAAGTATGGGTTCCCAAGAAGAAAGAACTGGTGTTATATCAGGGACCGATTGTCCTATGTGGGACTCCTCTATGCAATTCCAAGTGAAAGATTTGCAGGAAGATACTCTGTGCATTACCGTTTTCGATAAAGGCTATTACAGCCCCGACGGTACGGAAAACTTTAACAGATCTATCATATATTCTACTAATCATTTTTAATTAATTCATATTCCCGTTTATTGTTATAATAGAGTTTCTCGGACGCGCTGAAATTAGAGTGGCTGACATAATGGTACATTGGTCATATGGGCCAATTCAAAAGCGACTGAAATTGCATGAAGTTGAAAAAGGTGTTGTCGTGTTGAAGTTAGATCTTCGTTTATTTGGTAATCCATGAGAGGAGAATGTTGATGAATATGATTTACTTCGGTATTCATACCTATAGGTAAATATAAAGCATCTGTAACATAACATTACAGCTCCTCTACTGCCAGGAAAATTACTTTGTTTCATTGTCTTTAACAATGACAAAGAAGTTAGGATTAACGTAGCTATTATAATGAATTCCTATACCGAACAAAAATCTGAAATCTGTTTATATACCATTGTTAACAGATGTGAATGACCAAATTGTATTATATAAGTATTTATTATAATATATGATTTTTTATATTAATACATATATTCCAGTATGCATTTAACTGTAAATTTATAGGCAATATTCGACTGGTAGTCAATCTAATGATAAAACATTCATCTTTAAGGTTACTCAATACATTCTTGTTATCTTTAATCATAAATAAGATCAAATGATTGTCGAAAAGTTTCAGTCTTCCCGCTTAGAAGCGATCTAAGCCATTTTAAATACAGCATTCAGTATTACATATTTAGCGTAAATGTTTTATTTGACATACATACGAGAGAAGCTGTTTATTGCATGAGCGTGTGATTTACTATCATTATAAAATTTATAATGCATTATGTACGAAAATTTAAGTTTAATTTTATAGATACTGTTGTAAGCATTCTGTTCCATTTACCGGGCATTAACAAAAGAAACATTTATTTCCAATAAATAATTTAAAAAATAATTAATAAATAATCACTCCGCACCGAATCACATCAATCCGAAAAAAACATGGGTATCAGCATGCAACTGTGCACCATTCGAATTATTTATCCTATTTCGAAATTACTATATCTCAATATATGAATATGTATTATGAATTTGTCAAATCTTAGAAAGTAGTATGAAAATCTACACATGCAATGATGCATATATTACTAACAGGATGTTATAAATAAGAAATATATAATCTATAAATGAGTTTGATAAGTGATATAAATACAATCTTATAAATTAAGAGATGTGTACTAAATGTTCGCGATATATCCCTCTACTATAATTCATTTCTTTAATTCGAAATTATGTTTCGAATCATTAAAACTTTTCCAGATATTCAGACTTTTAGAAATATCTTTTTTCCCCACGAAGATATAACATCTTCCCAGTCACCAACATACGAAGTTTCGAAATATTTAGTCTCTCTCTGTGAAAGGTTCCAGTTTGCATTATACTGCACATTGCAGGGACCCGTCTGATAATGCCAAGAGGAACTTAATGATTAACAAAATATTTGAAACTAAGCTTAATTCACAAATAATGAAACACCTTGTTTTTACAAGATAATTTTGAGTTATATCAAACAGTTTGCTTAGGAGATTTTTCTGGGCGTGCAGATATATCTGAATTCATACCCTCTCCTTCGCGCCGTTCTGGTCGACTTGTATCTTCGTTAGGAAATTCATAGATCGGTTTAAAACCACCAAAAAGCTGTGGCTTAAAATGTTCAACATCAAATTCGTTTTTCTCGGTCTGAGAATCTTCCGTGTCAGACATCTCTTTAGCCGTTTCAAGATCATCGTCAGATTTCCTGTTGTTTGACTCACCAACCACGACGCTCCATCCATTTTTGCTAGGTGCTTCGGCACTTAGACTCGCAACAAACGGGGCCATAAAGTTTTGCGGAGATGGTGCTGAACTGGAAGAACTGGACGCTTGTTGCGAGGGTAGCAAAACTGGTTTATGATCGTTTCTGTCAATATAAGAATTTTCATCCTCTTCCACGTTCACATCTATGCGATGAGATGCTTGTGCAGTTGGTGTGTAAGCATAAGCAATCGGCGTAGAAGATGGTGTTGCTGGTACACGGTGAAGTGTTGCCGAAATAACATCCTCATCTTTCCTTGCTGGGAAAGGTACGAAATCTTGTAAATAAGGAATAACGTTTACGCTAGTGTCCTTGTCATCTTTTTCTTCATTTACTTCTTTTGCAGGAGACAAGTTTCCTTCTTGGTGCTGATCGCTGGGTATTAATAATGGCGTTTCTTGAACTCCACCAGTCAGTATGGAAGGATCAGGACGCTCTAAAGGATAAGGGAAGTCCGAAGCAAGTGGTCGGTTATTAAACAGATTGTGAATCGGTGAACTTTCTTCGTTATCCATTTGGAGGTCCTCATTATCATGTAAAAGTGTTTGTGGTGGCAAAGGTCGTTGAGGGCCATAAGTTCCAACAACCACACTTTCATCTTTCTCTCTAGAATCATCCGGATGTATATTAACAGCAGTATTTACAGGATACACTACGTACACAGGTGCTTCAGCCATTAAATCACGATTGTCAAACTTCCTGCGTTCTGCTTCCTCTTCGGTTACAATTTCTTCTTCATTTGAATTCTCATTTGTACCTTCTTCTGCGAATTCTCCGTGTTGCTGGATCATCTGCAGGGTCGCCACGTGTGGTGGATCGGCCGTTCGTCGTTTAGGAAATAATGGAGGCCTGGGTGGCACTTGCGGTGGTTCCTCGGAATAGAGTTCAGACCTTTCTTCATCTTCAAGCCGCAACTTTTGACTGGATATTCTGCTTGATTGTGCCGATTTACTATCTTCTTCTCCTCGTGAGGTTGCTGGTATAGGCGGAAGACGAAGTCTCTTAAGAGTTTGCTCAGATTCTCGGTGCGGCGATACATTCTCTGCTTTTGAAGTAGACGTTGCAAGTCTTATAGCGTGAATTGGTGGCGGTGGTGGATTTAATCTCTGAAGATATGATGGTGGTGGAGGAGGTAATGGTCTACGTGGAGGAGGATGAGGTGACAAGGGCTGTCTTATTCTAGTAGAGAAAGTTTGCCCTGCCGGTATTGTGCCAATTGTTTCTGAACCACGATGACCGTGAGATGTCTTAGCATTTGGTCTAAACTGTGGTAAAATATTTGGCAAGTTGGAATCGGGAGAATAAGGACGTCTCCTTATTCCTATTGGATCACCGGCTGTTGGATGAAGAGATGATGGCGGTTGTTTTCCGCGAGGTGGTAATGGTAACCGTTGTGGTCGGGGATAATCGGGCCTTGATGTACCGGATTGATAATAATGATGATAAAACGATGGCGACGCCGAAGGTGGCCTTGGTCTTTCTGCCGGTGGCGTGAGATTTTCCGAAAGCTGAGGAAGGCCTTCATTACTTGCCGAGGGTAGATCTACCCGTGGTTTCATTGTTGTGGTAGAAGGTGGTAATTCTCGGATGCTACCATCTGCTTCGTTAATAATAACTATATGTTCTTCCACTGGTTGCTTATTTTCTTCAGATTGGGGGAATACGACAAAATTAACATCTTTGTCTTCCTTCCTATCAGGTTGATCTTCAAACAACACAGTGTTTTTCGCGGGTGCACCCTGTGTTCTAGATGGTTCTATTTCATTAGCCAATTTTTGCGTAGAAGAAGAACTTGAAGTCCACCATTTCTGAGAGCTATAAGTAGGATTACTATCTACACCAGCAACGGACGGCAATGCAATAGTACCACGATGATCAGGTTGAGAATCATAATTACTATTATCAACGACACCAGGTGTTGCACTGTAACCAGGTCGGAAAGAGACATCAACTCCATTCAAACCACCATAAGGATTCTCACCAATAGCCGTACCTACAGAATAATATCCTCCTTCAACATTTTGACGGTTACCAAGTACGAACGAAACTGTATCTTGATCTGGTGGTATCACGATATTGCTTGTACTCTCTACTAAAATTCCACCTCCTATGCCACTTGGTCGTTGGTTAACAATTTCTTTTGGACGGTAGCCTGTATTAATTGGCGTACCTTCTACAATACCGGGTCTACGAATGTCTACTACATTTTCAAACGTCGGAGGCTCTTGAGAATAAACGTCAAGAGGCATTGAAGTAATCGGACGTTGTGGTGCTACTTGGAATTTTAGAGAATTACTTTGGAAAATATTCTCGTGGGCCGCCGACGATTGATATATTGTAGTTGATGGTACATATGTTGTGGTCGACATTGGTGTAGTCGGATCTTCCTTAATAGAAGATGTTTCAGCAGATGGTGATGTCGCCGACATTGTACTACTTTGTGGATGCTCCTTCGAAGTGTCTTTCAACGGATAATAATCCTTTTCATCCTGGCCTTCATTAATTTCATAATCTTCGTAGCCATCGTCGTATTCGTCGTTTCTGATCGGCGCCTGAGACGCATGTATATTTTCAACAATATTGTTGGGTCGGTGATGATTAGCTGGGTGCATTGAAGCTTGAAGTTTCTCTATCGGAAGAGTGTCTTCGTAATCATGTTCAGAATCAGTATGTTTGATGATAGTAGTAGATGGTTTCCAAGTTGTTATAATTGGTGGTTTTGTAGAAGTTAAAATCGTTGTTGGACGTGGTCTCGAAGTCGTTGTGGTTGTAGTAGTTGTAGTTCTTGCTGTTGTTGTTGTAATTTTAGAAGCAGCAATAGAATTTGCTGTAGTGGGTGGCAACATTGTCGACTTCATTAATTTTGTAATGATTGTCTTCGCCGCAGGAGTACTTTTAGTTACATAGGGTTTACTTGTAGAATAAGCATATACGGTTTCTTTATGATACGGTCTGTGATTATATGTACTGTAACTATTTGACCCACTCTGTACTTTCGTATTGGCATACGAATTAGATATTAACGGATACTTGTCTGTATCGTACTTATCAGAAGAATAATGAACAGGGAGATTAAGAAAATCATGAAAATTTGGTGAATATGGATTGATTTCGTTCGGACTCACATCTTCATTGTCTTTACTATTGAGCTTTTTCGTTAAGTATGAAGCATTTTCATCATCCGACAACTTCTCGTTTTCGGGTTCTTCCACATCATCTGTACTTTCTTCGTATCGATCGGTATAATTGAGAGCTTTTACAGGAGGTGCCTTCTCAAAATCGATTTTTCCTGTTATCGGATCTTTTTCCAATGAAAAAGGTCTACCACCATTGAAAGCGAAAGAATATGGGGAGCGATAACGTGGACCATCTTCATCGTTTGAAGCTGATGGGATAACCGAGCTCTCTTCTGCTTCAAGATCCAGGTCAAGGTCGCCCAGATGCGCTGTCCTTGCCAGACTTGGAGAAGCTTCGATCTGTTTCTTCAGAGCTTTTGTTCTTTCGTTATTATCCATATGCCCACCCATCAAGTACTCCGAATATGTACTCGATATGCATCCTGCGACGATAATGAATATCCATAAAGAGGACTGCATCTTTTTTCTTCAGTACCTGAAAATAATTACCAAATATTTAACAGTGTTCAAATAACACTGCATGTAGTTAGTACAACTGTAAATTCAATTAATTTAAGGATACATATAATATATATATACGTATGGCGAACGATGTTATTTAATTGAAACCCTTGATGGCATTGGCAAAAGAATGTGTCGCGTGGATTCGATTAATGTCAATTATTAGGCAATAAAACTTAGCACAATTACTGCAAAAAATGTAAGAAGATACTGCAATTCGTATATAGGCTTCTTGCGTGAGGAATTCAAACGAACGTACGATCAGGTTGAAAGAGAGGGAGAGGAAGTTCCGTCCTTTATGTCCTACATTCTGTATGCTTGATCAACGTTACGGTTGATGAAGCATGCATCGGATACATATTTCTGACTTTACTGTAAACGCGTCATCATATCCCACATATAATATAATACAAATCAGTATTAGAACGAAATTCAAAGACTGGCGAACCAATTGATCGAAAACATTATGTTTTTTCACATCGGAACCTAATTTTATCACGGTAAATTTGACGCTGCTTATGTTTTAAGTTACACTTATATAATTAACGTTAATCAGAGTATTGTAATTAACGGATCCTCCGAGCGTAGAAAATGATCTTTACAATGAAATGATAAATAAGGATATGCTGGCGCGTGTTTCACCGAGCGGAATTACGTTCCAACGCATAACGGGTTTCTTATCCTCTCCCTCGGTCGTTCTATCATACATTCTCTAGCCTCTTTCATCGCTCTTATGGGGCATTCTACAGGCTTTTGTCGTGATTGTCCCAGAACCTGGAACGCTTTACTTGGTATTAGCATTTCGTTACTCGCACTTTCGAGCTGGCTTTCGTTACTGCTAAAGAAATCATAACTATTTCCAACTCGACCTATTTAGACTCTAAAAAAGGCCTCCTAACTTAATATATAAAAATTGTTAAACTCACATACCATTAAAATCGTGCTTCGATAGTTTCAAGTAGTATACAATGTGTAATATTGTAAAGTTATAAAAGTACCCTCGACAAGAAAATATATAATATGAAAATATCAGAGTAACAATTTAATATTATTAGTAATAAATTATTGTATTTATCATAAAATTTAGTATTACGGCTAAGTACAACACTAAATAAAGAATATGATACAAAGCAAGGTATAGGATAAAAAATCTGATTAAAAGAATGCCAAGTGTAAGGGTTCACGTGGGTGGCCAGGAAGAAGTAGAACAAATTCAATGACCTAAAGTTTTGTGGAGGCTTTGAAGGAGCTCAAGGTCTTTTTTGGTCGGTAAGCATAATATTCGTGTCTACGATCATGACCGTGACCGCCTGGCAGCTTGTGAGTGGCACACTATGTCCTACTCATTGGAGTGACCCAGTTCCTTCCTCGTTTTGGGACTTCATCCTCGAGAATAGTTTCGAGTACAGGATTATGAATCATTTTGCCTTTTCATGAGCGAGTTTACACGAGTAAATTAGAATAGTTGACCTCTTTCACGACCAAACAAGATTTTCCTTCTTTTTAATAAACATGATTTATGAACTATTAAAATATTTACCTTTGAAAGAAACGTATAGAAACATGTAATACCGATACATTACGATACTATGGATTAATTTATTGTAATAAAAAGCTTCTGTTTTTCTGTATTAGAAAAATAATTATTGTAATTATTTAATTGGATATAAAAATGTATAATCCACGTACAAGGTAGAATTACATGTACTTCTTATTCTCGGTATGCAAAATTCTACTGTTCTAATAATCAGCATCATAAAGTGTTTAAATATCATCGATCACCTATCGCATCTTTAATTAGTTAAGAGTTGTCTATCAGAAATTATTAACAAATCCTTCTTGCGTTGTAAAACGTGACTCGGACGTTCTCCATTGAAATTGTTGAGTTCGTGACCACTGTTACGTGCAAGTGTTATAACTTAAAGTAATATTTATATTATTTTTAATTACCTTATTAAAAAAAAGATGAATTCTTCTTTTGCCGGAAAATGTGCCGGCTATATTTGTTTAATCACTCAAAGTCATCTGCCTGATTATTATAGTAATCCGGCGACCTTGTAAACGCAATCTTCCGAGTACGAAACTCTTCTTTAAGAAAGAAGAATGCAAACCGAATTTATCTCAGGCACGTTAACGTTAACAATACTGCAACGAGTCCACGGACACGCGTAGCCCTGATAGAAGGTCATTCGTTGACTGAAGAAGTTCGACATCAAAGTGGTAGCAGGAAGACGATCAGGTGGTGGTAGAAGGACGAAGAGGTGGAAAGAAGAGGCGGAACAGGAGGGCCGCAATCGAGGTGGTAAACGTATGGAGGAGGAGAATCTAAAACAAGAGGAATAAACATTATAGGAAAATTAATTCGAATATTAATATAGATCCCTTTACTACATTTACAATTAAGCTCAAAATTCTACCATAAAGCGATAGGGTGAATCCGGGGCAACACAGAAGCTTTTCAACTATAATTCATCAAATTTGATGTGCATCAATCAGTCCCATTGAAGACATTGAAATAGAATATATGTTAAGAAAATAATAAAGAACAGTTAGTGTATAAGTTCTCCGAAATTGATGCGTGCACATTTCTCCTGTCATGTGATTTATTCTGGAACAAGTGAAAATAATCACGTTTAAATAATTCCTCGAATATCTTCGAATGTCTCGAAAATTCCTGCATATGTGAATACCATAACGTTAATGAAAAAGAAGGTATATACGGAAAAGAGTAGAAGCAAACGAGTTGGGTCTTCGGTTGTTAGCTAGCCAGAAGTGGAGGAAAAGAAGACACGGGGGAGGAGTTGAATCTGACTAATGGACAGTAGCTCGTCGACGGAACGGTACGCGGAACAGTTAGACGACGACCCACATTGCGGGGAGCTGTTCAGGGCTGGCCAATGTGCCAGTTTCTTCGATCTTACCCTCGGTTAAAAACAATACACATTCTAAGATGATTTAATGAGCGATCCCATTCATAATTTTTTGTCCTAGAATTATCATGATGCTTTCTTTAGAATATTATCCAACAGTAAGACGAGTATATTATATCGGGTACAAAAAGATAATTAGTTCTTCACAATACTCTTAGTTTCTACCTCAATTATATTCCTTTGTGCAATAACGAGACCACATGATATGCGAGTGAAATTTATTAAGTTTCGTTTAAATACAACAAAAAGCATATAGGTGAAGTTTTGATCAATTACAACATGCATTTTCCACATTCAAATTACTTATTATATGGTGTGTACACTTCGTGGATATATTCTTTTATAACACGCCATTTGCCTAGCTGTATTTTCCAAGCTTTTCACGGTTTATTCTGCAGATTGTTGACCATTTTAAGGCATTTATTTTATACTCAACGACTGTCCAAATCACATTATAAATAAATCATCCAATTATTTAAAATAGAAGAAATTGTCAAAATTTTCGTATCTCAGGTAAATTATCAATGGCAAATTTCTCAAAAAATGTCATTCAGGTTTGTACATACAGAGTCTAGAGCTATTATGTTACCCAAATTGCTAAGAAAACATCGAGTTCCGCTTGGACAATGTTTAGACTGATGCACAAATATAACTGTATTCACTGTTTTTTTATCAAGGTGGTGTTGATAAGTATTTATGCATATGCTAAAACTGTAAATTTGTTAACATAATTACTTACATAAACTAATATTTTGGAAGCAAAATTCACTGGTTTGCACTACTTCAAAGAAATGTTTTCTTTTAAAGTTAGTATAAAGTAAGGGCCCGGGAAATTCCAAATTATAAAATATTTCTGGTATATCTTTCACAAAGTCGTTAATTAAAAAACTAGAAATTTGTAAAACGCATTCAAATTCTCTATGATTAACCCTTAAAGGTATAGAGATACAATGATTATTTTTCTCTGCTTATATGCATAATATAGATTTCTCAGACAATTTTATACAAATATAACAACATTGCAAGTCCTATTAGCATGGATGCAGTAATTTTATGAAATTAATTCAACATGTAATATTTATAAAACAGATACATACACAAATTTGTACAATTCTTAGGATTGCTTCTTCTTTCCTTTTTTTACAATAGGCGCCTGTGCAGGTAATGGAACTTTTAATGTGATAATATTCTTATCGTCCTTGTTGGGCAGAGCCCCAATAATACGTGCAAATTCTTTTAATTTTTTCAGACCCATACGAATACTTAATATTGTGGCAAACAATTCCAAATTTAACATAAAGTTAGATATTATCAGAGCAAGAATAATACAATGTATTGTTCCTTTGTCTCTCATACTTGTTGGTCTCAATCTGAAATGTATGAGATATAAACATGAGTTAAAAAATTATTTTTTTTATTTTTGTAATTGACTTAATTTCAATATTAATAGTTTCCTACATACTTTCCATGAGCACTAGGTACACTGTAGGTATTTACAACATAAGAATTAACCTCCTCTGAAGCTGAGCAGACCACATTACCACGTTTCTTAGCATCTTTTATTGGCACATTCAACCATGAACAAACTGCTTCAATATAAATCAATATCGCAACTTTTTTTATATTGTCTGGATCTGATTTCAAATGTTGTAAAGTCCTTGTAAAGAATTTAGATTTCCTGGATAAGTGTTATAAAATAAATTATGCATTTAGTTTTGTCTTGGTTTTACAATTATAAGGCAAAAATAGCATATAATGAAATATGTACCCTTCAGGGTTACTCTTTAAGACTTCTAGTGCAGACTCATATAATGTTTCTAATGTGTTTTTTGGAATAATATCATATATATTATATACATCTGTAACACTTGTAGCTTCTCTGTTACATTCTGGTAGAATTATAAGTGGCATCGATTCATTATCGCCTATCTGTGTTGATAGATCTGCTCTATCAATCTCAACATCTATTAAAATGATTAATGTAAGACTGATTCCAGGTTTTAACTTAAAATGATGATAATAACTTGCTTACTTGAAACAGTGTTTTCAAGATCTTCCCTAACAGAATCAATGTTTACTTTTAGCCTCTCGTATTGTTCTGTCCTACGTTTACTCTTCTTAGAACCAAACTGTTTATTTAATTGGGCAAGCTTATCATACATTGTATCATCTTCCACTTTTGGTTTTTCCAAAACAGGGCTTACTTGCCATCGTTCCACTTGGACTAGCCTCACCTTACCTGTTCTTCTATTATGAAGCACGAGCATGGTATGTGTTAACTCCTTTTCTGTGTTGGGTTTATAACCTTTGTAAACAATGTGACCGTTTGACAAAGCCAATACTGTTTTCTTTTTCTTTTGGTCGTACAATAGGCCACATGACATTTTCTTAGCTTCCTCATCTTTTAGGTCACCGTTTTGGAAATTAACTAAAAAACGAATAACGTAGAATGGATAACTTTAGGTACATACATGGCATGCAATCTGATGTCTTAAAGTTCAAATCTTGAAGGATCATAGAATGCATATCAACGATTGTTTTATGAATTTTATTGACAGTACCAATGATCGGTTGAACCTTCGATGGTTGTACTATTACATCCTCAATAACTCCTTCCATTGGTCGTTTCATTTTAAGTTTATTTATTCAATCAAGATCTCTAATTGTCACATCACTTTCACACACACCCTCGCTCTCTTCAGGCTGGTTAGCCGTTTTGAAGAATCCTAAACGTACATATACTAAATATATGTATAGAGCGCCACCGGAAGAGAAAAAGATTTTTTCTCATCGGAAATTAAGTTTGCAATAAAATATGATCTTAACAGCATTGCGTGGTATGTGCATTCGGAAAATTCCCAAATTTTGTACTAAATGGCTGTATTCATTACATAAATACACGACGTCTACATTAAAAAGTATGGAGAATAACGAACAACTTATTATCTCATATGGAAAAGCAGAACACTATAGAATGGAGCCACATATTTATGGTTTCGTAATTTCCTCTTCCAACGGTGTACAACTTAATTTATATGATATCATTTTCTAATTCTCGATGGGATAAGGTGGATATTATTTATATTTATATTTCCAATATTACATTCTTTAGTGTAAAAGATATTACGTTACTAAATTCAAAGTTTCAAAATACCGCTTAAAATGCACAATATTTTGGATTCAACCACGTCTAATTTTTATTTTTCTGGATAATTTTAATGCTTGAAAAACCTAATCTTCAGGAATTATTGCGTTGTCCTAAATTCAGTAGCTGTGAAACTTATCACCAAAACACCTGTTTAATTCCTTTTTTATTATTTTAGGCAATTATCATTTGCTATTAATTTTTGGACAGATATATAATATGTATTCAAAACCGACACGTTTTATAATCGTATCTAAAAAATAAAGAATATCCACCCTGATTTATATTCATTTTCCGGAACACGACTCCCTTTTCCCACGTGATCGTACTTACGAGATATAGGAGATCAAGCACTAAAATGGACCTTCGAGATTCTACTCAAAAATTACCGACACGGTAAAATTGACCCACAGACAAGATATAAGCAACCAAGCACTACATGCATCTTCCTGAAGCCACTCAAAAAATACCGACGCGGTACAATGAAGGTACCAATAACCAATGGTAACCAATTTGATGGTATATGGTGGATAAATATTACATTTAATTCGTTCACAATCACGAATCCACAATTTACCAATTTTAAGAAATGATTATTTTACATTTATAAATGAAATGTTCATTCCACTTATAAATGTAAAATAACCAGCAACCGATTAGCTGGAAATTATATATGGTTAAGACCGAGAAACTGATTTCTAATGCTGGTAGTTCTACCGTAAAGGAATGTGAAATAATACGAGCTTTAGCTAATTAAAATGCTACATAAATTTGATACTATAAAGCAATGCCTTAAAATAATTTTCGTGTTTATTTTCATTATTACACGATAAATAATTCCGATTGCCCAGGTCTCACCACGTGGAGGTTGCTGCTTTGAGACCCGCCCTACACGAAGGGCAGAAGGTAGGATCATACCTCCCAATAATTTCAACTAAATTTTGATTGTAATTTATATTCATCATGAAAAAGTTTATGCCAAACAAAATTCCCTTTTTACACCCGTGCAAAATACCGAATAGGTGACAAAAATAAAAAAGCTCTCGTCGGTCGTTCTCGAGCACTACAATCGTCATCCCGAACGATTACAAAACGGAATTTAAAACGAAATTCGATGAACTTATACATATCGGCCAAGATATACTAAGTTCTTAACAGTTCCCAGGTGAGGGATATCACCTTTTACGAAACCGCTTCGAAGTGCCAACCGAAGGTGAATCCTCTGCCCTGGCCCTACCTACCTAAAATTAAATCTTTACCGTGCGTACCTCCCTATCTTTGCGATATATTTAAAAATGGCAAACAAAGAAACTCAATCACACCAACACACCATTCATAGTATATTCATAGTCGAAAAAATACACATAGTCAAAAGTGGACTATAGTTCAGTAGACTAAATCGGCCAGCTAAAGTAAAGAAATTCACTTTCAAGCAGGGTAGACAAAGCCCTTGGGCCGTCAACCTCGCAAAAAAATTAATCGCTTTACCAAAACTCAAAACACCGATGTAATTCCACAGAAATTACGGCACACACACACATGTGGAAATACGTCGTGCACGGACCTCAAAATCCCCTCCCAGTCGCTAATTGTGATTGGTTAATATACAAAAATTAAACCATACCCACTGTCCGCATCCATCTGATTCACATCTGACATCCACGGCTGACTGCGGACGAGGCAAAATCAGCATGGCACAAACTACGATTTTTATCCCGGACCGATTTTGAAATGGAAGTTTAAATAAACAAAATGGGACTCTAGAAAATAAAATCGATCTAAAAAGCTTCAAGAAAAAGACCACGGCCCCGCGACAAAGAGCTACAAAATTTTACTCTCGTGCATATTTTTTACATGCAATTGAAAATTCACATCATCCTTGACTCGACGAGAAAACATTTCCGTATAACTTCCCAAGAAAGGAAAACAAAGAAAAGCAAGAATGATTGAAAAGCACGTTATTTTGGAAAACGTGCGTCTAAATATTATATTTCGTGTATGAATAGTATTCATGTGTCCTGTGACGTGGTACCAAGACAATAATTACAGACAAGCCCTTGATATAATTTCGAAATTAAAAGTTGTAAATGACACCGCAGAGAGAGCAGGAAAATTAATTTCAGAGTACAATACATGTATTGTAAATTTATTATATAACTTGACCTACATGTGAGCTTAATAATTTTGCAACAAAATTATAAATAAAGAAACCTTTTTTTAAGTGAAATAGCTGATAGTTAAAATCCCGACGTACATGCGTAGCGCGCGGCCGCGAACTACACGGCCGCGCGGTCGCGCATTTTTGAGCAATAATAAAACCCCTGGTGGCACCCTTTCCCGTTATCCGATTTCGATGAAACTTGGACATAATCATTTTTTCATCAAATGGAACCACTGGGCGGACGCCATCAGAAAAATTCCGATGTCGAAAAATAAGGGCCACCCTAATCACCACTGACGTTATGTTACTGACGTAAATACTTATCGGGCTCTAGAGCCCGATAACTCTGGAATAGTAGAATATATCGTGTATTGTGTCTATTTATATCTCGTCTGTGTCTCTTAGCAATAAAAGTCCCGCTAAGTTACTATATATTCAATTTTCCAGAAATAAATCGTGTGGTCGAACGCCAAACGACCAGTTCTCGCGCCTTTCATTAACGTAGGATTATCGCCTATAACTGTCGATTATTAAAGAAAATCTATGTTTTCGTGTAGGTGTACTGACAAAACACTATAGACAATATCTCAGTAAATGCAATATTTGAGTGAGTTAATCCATTGTAAAATATAACGACCTCTAAATGTCTATACGAAGTAGAAAGTACTGATAACGGGCCACAAAACGTCTGTTTACCATACAATGGTTCTTGATTACGAGGGAATCGGCGCTCGTGTATATGCGCCTCTTGCAAGGTGTCTGCAATGGTGCATTGGTCCGGTTTAAGAAGATATCATGCTTTCATAAAAAGGCATAAATTGTACACATGCATATCCTCGAAGCAGTGAATAGAATGGGGAAGCAAAACGGATCTTGTTGGTGGTTTGTGAAAGGCGTGAAATGGATACCCGTTCTCTTTATCCTGTCAATTGTCTTCTGGTCTTACTACGCTTATGTGGTGCAACTATGTTATTGTAAGTGACTTAACTATTAACCGAGTTATTTAATTATATATAATATCTCAGAGATTGGATTTCCATATTTCTATATGGACGGTTAATGTGACATGAATATAGTTGCTTTTTTCGTTTTCATAAATTGTATTGATATATTGCAAATGGAGCATTACATAGATATTGAATAGATTTCTAAAAAGTAAGTCTTATTTCAAGTATACTTACGATATTGTTTTCTTTTCAGATAAAGTAGATAATTATATTCAAAAAGGTAATTATTCGTATATATTAAATATGATCATTATTGATGAACATATTAGAATTTACGACCAAAAAGATTTCATATTTTACTATTGAAATTATATGAATTAGCATTTACCATATTTATATTTGGTTGTAGCTTTCTACTTGGTTTTCTTCCACATCCTCTTTCTACTATTTTTATGGTCCTACTGGCAGACAGTATTTACAGATTTAATAGGCATTCCAGATAAGGTAATACCTTTAAGTTGCATCACTGTGGTATTAAAGTGATTTTTATTGCAACATTATAATATTATTTTGTACTCAAATAGAAAGAATAATATAAACATGCTTGGGTATATATCTAGTTAAATGGCATTTGAATTCTTAATGTAGAAATGCCCTTAAAGTGGTATATCTTAAAATATTGCAGTTTAGAATACCTGATGTTGAAATGGAAAAATTACAACAAGCAGAAACAGAGGAAACACAGAGGCAGATCTTAGAAGGATTTGCTCAAGATCTTCCAGTTACAAATCGTACTATTAAAGGGGGTAAATAAGGTTTTCGTATTGATTCAATAGGGAAAAAGAATGTCTTTATGTATGTAACTCTATATTCCATTTTCAGCAATACGATTTTGTGAAAAATGTCAATTGATTAAACCAGATCGTGCACATCACTGCAGTGTATGTAGCACATGTGTTTTGAAAATGGACCATCATTGTCCATGGGTAAACAATTGTGTAGGCTTTCATAACTACAAATTTTTCATGTTGTTTCTGGCATATGCTCTGCTTTACTGTATATTCATCACTGCTACATCCTTACAATACTTCATACGCTTTTGGAGAGTAAGTACAGTCATTTTATGTGATTTTGCAATATTATATTATGAATGCCATTTTTATAACATAACTGAGGGATTAATATATATTTAAATCTCTTTTAATATACAGTAATTGTACATTTACACTTGAATTTAAAATGCAAATTGAGTCCAGTTTTTTGTTCATTTATTATATCATTCTCAATATCTAATCCATAGGGAGAATTGGATGAAATGGGTAGGTTTCATCTGCTATTCTTATTCTTCGTGGCACTGATGTTTGCAGTTAGCCTTAACTCCCTATTCTTCTATCACTGCTATCTTGTTTTGCACAATAGATCAACATTAGGTAACTATAAAAATTCATAAGCAGAGAATCACTTCTGTGCTGTATGAGGTGTGTATTGATCACCTGTAATACTTTTGTAGAGGCCTTTAGACCGCCTATGTTTCGCACGGGAAAGGACAAAGATGGTTTTAGTCTTGGAAAATATAATAATTTTCAAGAAGTATTTGGTGATAATGCACGACTTTGGTTCCTTCCAATTTTTACTAGGTATGTTTCTTATTTTTACCCGTTTCAGGCGATATATTTATTTACTGCATTATTTTTTAATGACAATAGATTTTTAAGGGAAACTAAGAACCATTTGCACAATGTAGAGTCTATAAAACTGTATCCAATCAATACAATTTTGTTGCACATATTAAACGTTTATATTCTCAATGTATTTATGTGCCCACCATTTATATTCACGTATTACAGTATGAAAAAGCATGTATAGAAATGTATGTATAATATATTCTCAAAAGCAGTATTATGTGAGCATTAGAATGCCATATAAAAGTATAGGCCAAAATATTATTGTACTTTCCATTATCTTTTATGTTACTTATTATTTCATATTCATTTGTCGTTTATCTTCATTTCATATGTCAGCATATTTTTTAACATAAGATAGATAATAGTGAAGAAAATGATATGAACTGCTGTGAGTAGTATCTAGCATACAGAGCAAACATGTTTGCCATGTTTGAAAATCAGAAATAATGGTATGTGTGTATAGGAATACATTGTATTTGTTATTACAATGTCTTGCTTATCAATAGAACTTTTCCTGAAGTTTCAGTTTATTATACTGGGTTAATACATTTTGCATCCTTTTATAGTTACGTATGTTGACACAATAATAATAGCATTGTTTTAAAATTGGGTTGGATGCATTGGATGTGTTCTAGTCTTGGAAATGGTGTCACCTATCCTGTTCGCTCGCAACACCAAGGCACACAAAATAATTACGACTCCATGGGCAGTACTCAAAACAGGTCAGCATTATAAAAACTCTAAATGCAAACTTAACAATAGATTAATTACGATTTAATCCTTACTATGGAACTCATTCGTGTCAACAACCAAAGATAGATACATTGATTTAGAGTACTAACCATTATCGTTGTATGCCCTGAAATATATCATTTTCTTCATATTTCTTTCTTATCTGGGAACATATCCGAGGTCTGAAAAACCTTTTACTTTAATAATTATATTTTATCATTTATTTCATACAGAGTTCCAGAGTAACGACGTTGCATATGTATTGCTTCCAGGGTGCATGTGATTGTTGATTTCTACGTTTTGTGTTTTTAATATCTTTTTAACACTTTTATTTCACTAAGAGGTGGCTTTGGCATTAATCACGATAATTGAAATGTCACTGAGACTGCTTGATTTCATTATTGTAACAATACAAGTTGAATTAATTAAACATTTAAATACTGTGTCCATTTAAAAAGAGAGTCTGTTAATACTCTCTTTTACATGTATTAATTTTGACAAACTGGTACTATAAGCATAATTTACAGAGAATCGTATTAATTTGGTAAAATATCGGTATACAGGGTCTTCCACGCAACTGGGCCGAGCTATATCTTTGAAAGGATTGGAGATAAAAAAAATGTTATAGGACAAAAGTAGATGGTATTAAATGCTTCATATTTTTATAAAGTTTTTATGCATTTTTAAGCGTCGGTGCAATTGCACTTTTGTAAAAAGTAAAACTCAAATTTTGATTACATCAATCGATGCAGTTTTTCGCCCTTTACAAAACACGTTAATAATACTATGTCTGAAAATTGTTAGTTTAGGTGTTATTTTAATTTCAAGCATGCTGAATTTACAAATAAGACACTGACAGAAGGAACGCGTGAAAGACTACGTCTAACCGTGTTGAAACATTGAAATAATTCAGCATTCTTGAAATTAAAATAACACCTAAACTAACAATTTTCAGACATAGTATTATTAACATGTTTTGTAAAGGGCGAAAAACTGCATTGATTGATGTAATCAAAATTTGAGTTTTACTTTTAAAAAAAGTGCAATTGCACCGACGCATAAAAATGCATAAAAACTTTATAAAAATATGAAGCATTTAATACCATCTACTTTTGTCCTATAACATTTTTTTTATCTCGAATCCTTTCAAAGATATAGCTCGGCCCAGTTCCGTGGGACACCCTGTATAACTATTGGAAAAAGAGGAATGCATACAGAATAAATCCAGGTCGAGCTTTGTTTAAAAAAAGCTAATTAAAAGACTTTTAGATAAATTACTGACCCAGAAATCGAAAGCAAAATTAAATCATAATATTTAATCTACAGATAACGATTACGTGAAGTGGACATTGAAATAGCATCAACTGATCCTGATATTTAAGAATGCATGATTTTCCATAGGTGCATTACGTTATGCATTGTACAGGGACGAATTTTACTGATTGGCACATTATTTATCTTATATATAATAGATGGTATTGTGCATCTGGTTCTTATTGATTTATAAAATTACAAGAAGTGGCGTAACTATACAATAATAACAAGGCTTTGCAGATTGCGTTTACAAATTGGCTTGATCTGCACATAACTAAGGCAATCTCAATTCTCGTTTTATGTTGTACTGAATCATAGGAAACAAACATTGGGTATCTATTGAAATGTTGAAGTTGCGTTAAAGGCTAGATCAGTGGGCAAATATGTACTCAAAAAATATGTCTCTGAAAAAAGTTTCTTGACAGAAATAACAGAAATAGTTACGCTACCTCTGACTAGAGATGGGATAACATGAAGTAGAAAGCAGGGTGTGGGTTGCAGTTTTGGCGATGGGGTAAACTTTCCCGAGCGACTATACAATGAAGATACCGATACTTTGTTGGGGAATACAACCCAACAGTGGGGTGATGAGGCTGATCTTGACTCTCCACCTCCTTATGGGTCGCAATCAGGTATTGTGTAGACTAAGTGCCTTTGTGTAGGCAATACATTAGTCTGTACGCATTGTCAAGAACAATATCACAATACTTGCCACTGAAAGTTGTTCAAATATTAGCTATTGGCAATGAGCCACATAGATTCCCTCTGTAAATTAATTATCATTTTACTGATGATAAATTATTGTAGTTAGAAATTACTTACAAATGAATTTTTTACAAACATCAGCGATTTTATTCTTAAAGCCACGGCTCTTTAGAAGGTAGTTGCATTTACAATTTTATAATATATCCTTTATCATTCCGTATTTCTTGGATGTTGAATCTTTTAATACAACTTTATAAAATACTTTGTAAAGAAAATAAAAGGTAGTGCGTACATTTCTATATCGAAGTACAAATGCAGGAAGGTGCCCTATTTTGAAAATGTATATGAGTCACGTTTGCAAATAATTAATAAACAGGGAAATCATTTGTAGAGGTACGATATTCAACGATAGAGTTTATAATAACGAAAAATTGTTATATACGTTATTTGAAACGCTTTAAACGAACTGATCCTATATTCTAAAGTGACCACCCACAAATGAATGTATTATTAAAACGGGGTTCCTTACATTTTAAGTAAAAATAACTTGAATATGTGTATTGTAATATAAAAGGCAGATACCCTCTTCATAAGGGGATATATCACGAGTAAATGATGTCTATCTAAAAAGCAAAAATACTAGGATCGTATAATGAACAATAACATTCCATTATTTATATATTTGACGATGTACAGGACTGTAGAAATTACCAGTGTTAGAAAAAAGAAATATCAATGCCTGTTACTGAATAAAGCTGTAATCAAAATGGAAGAATAAAATGGTAAAGTGCAATGACCTGTTGCAGTATCCTATTTATCTGTAGAGAACGAGCAGGGACGTTCAATTGATTGTCAATTATTATTTAAATTAGCATTGCGCATAGTCGGAAAACTATTATAAACAAAGTCATACATATTTTCTTTTTTTTTATTCCATAAGCACTTCAATATTTATACAGGGTGTACGCGGTAACACTGGACAGCCGTTTATGTCCTAAAGTACTGCAGATAGACAACATTTTTTATACGAACTTTACATGGTACAAGGAGGAAAATCTTTTGACGCGAACAAGCCCGCATTACGCACTTCTTATTCCAACCAAGTTTTCTTCCGGAAAAATCGCTAAATTTGTAAGCTCACTATCTCAAAACCTAATTGAAATCGGTCATGTACATGAAAGGTCAATGAATTCGTCTTGAAAAGCACTATCAAATGATCGAAAGAAAGATATACAGTCCCATTTAAGAAACCGATCTTGATCTTCATATCTTCGTAAGTAATAAAGTAAAGAACAATTTGCTTTCGTCAAAAGATTTCCCCCATTGCACCATGTAAAGTTCATATAAAAAATGTTTATCTGCAATACTTTTGGAAATAAACGGCTGTCCAGTGTTACCGCGGACACCCTGTATATCAGCAGTAAAAATTTGAAGCATGTAAGGCGTATACTTTAATATGTAATATGAACTTCAAAAACCCAGATTGTCTGATAATACGAAAAACATAATTTGAAAGATAATAACCAGGATACTATCCGATTTGAATAAACTCTTATCTCAGGTATTATAAATGTATATATAATCTATAGACTTTAAACAGATAATGTAAAGTTTCTGTGTTTCCTAATAAATTCCTTTTCTTACTACATTGCTTTATACTACCATGGAATGCTAACTGTATATTTATTTAGGATTAGAATAATTATTGTAAAGATCATTATTGCATTACACTAACCATTTACTTTGCATCTCTGTTATTAATTTATTGATAACTTGCTTTTACACCTGCAACAACGTTTGTAGCATTTGAATAATATTTGTTTAATATACTTTAATTGTTATAACAATTTTATCCTTAATCTTGCTTTCTTGTATTTCTGTGCTTTACCATGCTTTACACTTGTACCTGTAGACATGTGCGTATTAGCAGCTCGCAATTATTTTAGTCATTTATGTTAATATATAAATTTACTTGCTATGTATAATTATATGTGTACCATATTTATCTGAATATACGCGGTATCTATTTAGCAGACGAAACAAAATATTGTTTAACACGTTGAGTACCGGGCTGAAATCCGTGTTATATGATACCTCGCGATGCGTAATCGTAACGTGTAAATGACGTCTAAAAACAAAACTGTTTAAGCGCTCTACGATAGATTAGTTACTTTACGTCATTATCGTAACATTAATAATATTAAAAATGTTACGAATATTAGCGATATATTTGATCCGAGTTTTAGTAATATTGCCATCGGCGGTCACTGATGACCATCACGGCATTCAACGTGTTAATATTCAGTGTGTTCATATACACTGTAAACCATAACAGTACAAATTTTGTATAATTCATATGTTTATGTACCTTTATGTTATGCATGGATAAATATGGGCCATCACAGGTTACTGTACCTCTTTAATATTTTGAGTTTTTAATCACAGGTCCACAGTAGATCAAATGACTTTGGTACAGGAAGCTACTATTTTGGCCCTTGGCACTGGGTAATATTGGTTGCGTATTTTGGTTTTATCTTCTAAGCGTGCTTTCAGTTTTGCTATAAATTTGTTTATTTTGGTAAAATTAGAGTGGATATTGATTTTGCGTTTCTTTCTTTATGATAAACGCATATTTATTACATATATTTTATTCTCAATAGTTAATGTACATCATGTAATTTATCATACAGATCATGTAGTACTCTTAATATTTCATTTTTGTTTTCACCATTAATCAAATTTCAAAACTGAAACTTATTTATAAAATTTCGAAACATTTTATAAATAAACGCATGCTTCATCGCGTGTATACTTGCACGTTGATTAGTTTGATTTACTTTCTTTTTTCCCAAATCGTGTCTGCCGTCCACTCCTTAAATAACTCTGAAACTATCCTCTTACTAAAACGTAAAGCACAATTTTTAATTGTAAATTCAAATCTATTTTAAATTTCCTAAATTAACAATTTTTTAAATTCATTCCTCGTTGATAGTTTAAAACTAATCTAATAATATATGAATATTTTCCAGCACTGCTGTGATAAATACTGCTGTAGATGCCAATCAACCACTGATGAACACTACGGAAACAGTTTGATCCGGCTAACATTAAGAATCCAATCATCTACATTGCACGTGCAATACTGCTGGTTTGTAAATTCCGGTTTTAAGCAATCTTTATATCAGTCCTTTGCATTTGAAGTTTTCCACTAAAGTAAATCATTCGTGAGAGGAAATCTTTACTAACAAATCTTCCTATTTTTCCGATAGTAAACAGAAAATTTCGTCGACTTATAAGCATTGAACAGTTTAATGATAACTTAACTCTATTATTTTATCGTTCTATTATTAATATTTTGATTTGTCGATTATATGTTTGCTTAATTTAAACGCTATAAAGCATGCCTAAATTTATTAGTGCAAAGGATTGAAATTGCATAAGTATACTGTTATAAGATGAACATTGAAAATGCTATTGTAATGTACATTAAACAGATTGTTATTACAGTAATTAGGATGCAAAACACATTGCACAATACTTTTAATATTGAATGTATATAGCCCTGTTAATAGTATTATTGCTACTATTTACAATAACTTTATACCATGATGGCATACACGGTCACAACCATAATTTGTAGCGTACGGCGCAGAACAAAGTCGATTTTAAGAAATTAATGCCATTGGACAAGACAAGTTAGGCAGAAATATTATTGAATAGAACGCGACTTTAATTGCAATGAAAAGTAATAAGCAATGATCTTGTATGTTCTTAGTTCGTTATGTTAAATTACGCAAATTTTGTTTCCAACGAACACGTTAAAATCACAGCAGATTGAAAGTTAAGATATACATAAAAGTGTTTTGTATTTTAATACAAAAGGTTGATTGATCTAATTAGAATGTACTTCTAAATTCTATAACATATCGTTTATCATTCATAATCCAACAAAAGGCGAGGGAGTAATTAAGAATGATAAAGTCAGAAGTGTGAATTGCTTAATGTATGTACCATCCCACATTGATTTTAACACCCGTTAGATAATTTTATATTAACTAAATATGTTATTTATGTGTAAAACTGTGACGGCTAATTATAACTTACAAGGGAAGAGTGTTCTGATTTTAATAAAATTTTTATAATTTAGAAAGTCAAATTGACAATGTAGTAATCTGAGATGTTTCATTTAAATATAAGAATATTTGGTTGAATTAAATAAGTATAAGTATTAAATAGCATTCTGATATCCAAAATAAGAATTATTTTAATACGACGACTCAAGACGCAGATTTGACAGATTTTTAAGTATTAATCATTTGGGAACAATGCAAATTTTATTAAAATCAGAATGTACTATTACCCACGTTATGTTATTCGTAATATCTTATCACATTTTTTTTATATAATTTTATTCTTCTACACTGTAATACTCAATATTCTGGTCGATTTAAGTCAAATATAGTGCTTATTTTAATTACACTGCCATATACTCCATCACCCTTAGTTCTCGAAAAAAAGGGTCTTCTTTTGCCCTTTAAACAGGATTTGTGACGAACATATAAAAGTTAGACAGTTTTTATTAATTGCAAAAAAATACTGTGTACTTTTGCGATATAAATTTGCAAATATGTTTAAACATTAGTCAACGTTGGCGAGACCCGCTCCGCGCACTCATTTTCCGAGATTCTTTTCAAATTTCCGTAAAAATTAGACCTCAGAGGAGGATTCCAATTGCTTTACGGGATAGGGCGGATATTTCTCTTTGAAAAGCACTCATAAAATACGCAAAACGGACTTTGGTGTCGTAAATAAATAGCGCTTTAAACGGTGCTCTTGGAGAACCTCTGCTGACAATCTATGATTTCCGCAACTGTTTGGCTTTTATTAACAAAATCAAAATCTGTTTTGCATATTTTACGAGTGCTTTTCAAAGACAAATATTTGCTCTATCGCGTAGAGTAATTGGAATCCTTGGCAGAGGCTCAATTTTTACAGAAATTTGTAAAGAATCTCGAAAGATAAGCGCGCGTATCTCGCCAACTTTAGCTAATGTTTAAACATATTTGCAAATTTATCCTGCAAAAGTAATTTATATCATTTTATTTACCAAAGTCCAGAGAATCTTTTGCAATTAGTAAAAGCTGTCTAACTTTTATATGTTCGTCACAAATCCTGTTCAAAGAACAAAAAAGAACCTTATTTTTCAAAATTGATTTTTTCGAAAATTGAGGGTGATGCAACCTTTTTTTTGTGGTGGACAGTGTTATTGAAGATTATGTTTGCGAAGTGCATCACACGATTTCTAACAGCAAATTTGTATATAGAGAATTTTTGTACTTAACATTCTCCAGTTTCTCATATTTATAAAATTTAGTTACGGAAGTGAACCTTACGATCCATGGCGTGGGTGTAATTTATAAATTAGGCGTGTTCTTCATGTTTTACATATGGCATTATATACCGTAAATTTTTACTGCCATTAAGCATATTTGCTTGCAATCTAGCTTGTAAACATATTTCTTGTTCATAGATTAAATTGAAGTATACAAGTCCTAAAGATGCACAGTAATTTTAGGCGTGTAAATAATAACCACTGATTTTATTAATATTTCATCTAGTATTTTGTAACTTTTTTGTGCATTAACATTTATTACAACGTAGCTTTTTTGTATCGGTCTCTTTTCATTATTTTTTCATTTACATTTTTTTGTTAATCAGAAACATGTACAAAAACTAATTTAGCGCGCGGGTAAGAATGATGTACGATTATAATGAAATGGAAATATGTTTCTGATTAGCAGTGCTACTGTATTTAATGCGATATCAAAGGAACGGTTATTGGACTCGATGTATTTAATAAGCAATCAAAATAAAAATAGAAGCGATTACATACCTACGAAATATAAATATATAAAATTTTATAAGTTCTTTTTTCGTTTAGAAAGAGATTACTATTAGGCACCCGGAAATATCTAACGCAACTACACTGGTTCTAATAAAAATAAAAATTAAGAAAACAAGTACAGTAATGAATTACTAAAAATGTATTTAATTGCTTAAAAATGCAGGCCACCGCTTCATTATAGTTTACATACTATTATTCCGTATTTTTATTAATAATTCTTTTTTTAAACGTGCAAACATTGAAACGAACTATATGTATTAAATTGTTAAAGAGTGACAATAACAATGTTGTAAAACAAACTGTTTGCAAATTCACCTATACAAGTTTTCACCATGCTTGTAATATGACTGTATAATGTCGTTCTAGATATTGCTGGAAATTAGATAATTTCTACAAGACAATATAAAATTCAAACAAAAGCAAAAGAAAATCATCAAGCAATGTCTACTTGTAGAATTATTTGCAATGTTATTATATCCTAAAGTGTTGTATACACTTTATTATGACTGTTTAGATAAACAAATTATAAGTTATTTTGATTTAATATGAATATTCGATTGTACTACAGAAAGAAACGTCATGTTTTATATGAATATAATTATTTATAATATGTACAAATATATTACAATGTGTATCCATATTTTTGTAGCCAACTCAGACCTGCACACGAAGATGATTTCGGCGAATACTCTAAACCTACATATCCATTATATCCTTCTTTTTCCAGTAGAGACAGAACATATTTATAATCTATCTCTCCTGGTGTATCAGGCTCATGTCTGTCTGGAACTTGAGCAATTTGTACATGTCCTATAAATTAAATCAGTGTTATAATCGTTAATTAACCCTTTGACTGCGAAAGGCGTATATATACGCTCTCATGTACTATGAATATATATAAAAGGCATATATACACTGCCAGTAAATTTTGCTCGGTACAACGCATTTAATTGAATCTCAATTTTTCTTATTTTTATCGACACAATTTAATGTCGGCTTCTGTCACGCGAATATCGCATCGTAAAATGTGAATGGTTTTTTGTTAGAATTCGTCGCAGTCAAAAGGTTAAATATGGCTCGTCTGAACTTCTTGTAAAATACAAGTCAAGCATCCTTAAATGCAATATACGCACCAACATATGGCAAGAGTTCCTGAATATTTTTGGTAATATTACCAGCTATGTGTTGGAGATGAAAGATGTCAAGTTGCAATTTTAAAAATGGGCTGTTTATCTTTTTCACCACATCTAGGCCTAAAAAAATGTTTGTACGAATACATACAAATATCATAGTACAGTATAATATGATATAATGTAAAACAATACAATGTTCCTTTACATGTAGTATAACATTATTAGAAATTACCTTTCTTAAAACTATTCATGTAATAATTTGGAACTGTAATACTATTAATAGGTTCAATTACAGCAATAATGTCCTCCTTTTGGAATTTGTCAATTACATACAAAAGATTTTTTTCAAAAACTTCATCATTTGCAGCAGTTGGTGAATTTACTTTGCCAGACATAACATGAATCCTGGAAAATTATTTTTGAGTAAACAAACTTTGGAACATGTCACAGAGTACCAATTAAATTTTCTACAAAATACAGACTTTTTGCAATTTAAGGCTTTGGCATATTCAATTGTGATATCAATACTCTTTCTAAAGTTCTCTTCCTGACCAGGTACTGCTGCATATCCTAATTCTCCCTTCTTAACATCACCTATTATGATACAACAAAGTAATATCTAATTTTTTTCAATAAATATAATCTCTATGTACATACAGAATAAATACCAGTAAAGACATTAATTAGGATTTGTTCAATATCAGCTTTTTGTTTAGCTTCTTGCACATCCTTAATAGAACATCCCAAAGGGAAACCAGTTTCTACTGCTTTAAAGCCAGCCTTTTTTGCTAATGCATATCTTTCTGTAATTGTTGGTGCTTCCAGAAACATGAAGGATAAATTACTTGCAAATTTCAAACCCATTTTGACAGTCTCCACGAACTTATTTATAATGTTCTGCACCTGTAAAATAGACTGCAAATTCTGACTAACATAAGTGCCCTATATTACATAAGTATTCTTATCTATTGTATCAGTGCATGTTGTAAGAGTTCAAAATAATCTTGATACATATTTTTAAAGATAAATTACTTGCCATAATACTATATATTTATTTATAACAATGTTGTGAATATTATCTCTAAAATTGCATACATTTCTGTTATGGACATTGTAATTTTTATGTAAATAGGATGCACCTTAATACATTTCCCAAAATAATTATGTTGTTGCAAGTAAATATTATTCAGCAAATCATCATGATGCAGCAATTTGCATTTAACTCTCTGCACTTTTACTTATTTGATACATTTTGCTGAATAACTTGTAATAATATATTACGAAAGTCTCTACTCATCCTTTTCTTAATGTATTACATTTAAATGTCATCGACACCATACTATATGCATAGTACTAACCTTAAACAATACACGGAAAGTAAGCGTATAAAAGATAAATTTTTGTATTTATTGAATTTCATAAAAGAGCATCTGTAATATGTTCTACATTAATAGTATTATTCTCCATAATTATTACTATTGTAGAAAAAAGTATTCTTTGCAGGACTTCAGTATCAAAGTATATAAGGAGTGATAGGAGAAACCATTTCGATATATCGAACAGGAATAAAAAGGCGAATTCAATACATGTTTTAAATACTGTATATTGTAAACGATAAGCCAGGTTCTTGTTCCTATATAAGAACATACATATTAATAATGAAAAATTAATATTACGCAGGAAATAACAGCTTTATTAAATTTTTTTATTGTGTCTAGAATTAAGGGAACATGTGCTAGCGATGAATCTATCCTTACAAAATATGAAGATCGCGAATCATTAAATGTTATTTAATTAATAGAAAGGATGAGGCAATAGTTCTGCTTGTCTTGAACCTATTTGAATGCAAAGTTTGTGTAATGCAATTACATAAATTAAATGTATAATTTTCATGATCTTCGTCGCACTTTATCCCTTTAGTCATCATCGTCACGAACAGCACCGCTTGGCGCTTTTGGACCTCCTGCCCGTTTTGCCATAATAATTTGATCAACTTTCAAAACGGTACACGCTACTCCAACAGCGTATTTCATCGCCCACTGTTTTGTTAAATACAGATCAAAAATTCCAGCTTGAACTGTGTCAATAACTGAAGCACCTTCGCCCTGCAAATCATTCTCATTTTAATACGTTTAATGTGGTAATTTACATCGCAAAATATGCCGTTATAATATGTATACATACCTCAATGTCAAAACCATAAGTCTTTTTCCCTTCTTTATGAGCAGCATACAGTTTGGACAACAGTTCAGATGCCCGGTTTCCCGTGTTTTCAGCTAATGTTTTGGGGAAAATTTCCAAAGCAGTAGCAAATTTCCTAGCTGCATACTGATCCAATCCTGGTAAGGTGTCTGCATATATAGCTAACTGTGCGGCCAATTCAATTTCGGTTGCACCAGCGCCAGGGAGGAATTTTCCGTCTCTCGTAATTCCCTTAAATGTATTGACGCCATCATCGATGGCACGTTCAATATCATCCATATAATTTTCAGTTGATCCACGAACAAGTATGGTGCTAACGCGGCTGTCTTTTCCTTCCAATTTAAATACTACTACTATAGTATCTCCCAATTCATCAACATATACAGAATCTGCAAATCCTTGTTCTTCTTTTGTAGGTGGAACCTTAAATATAAATAATAATCTTAAACTCTTTACAATTCTTTAAGGAATTGTTGGTAGGCAATATCAATAATTGTATTCTACCAATTTTGGTAATGCCGTAGCGCCGACGGTTTTACACAATCTGCGGACATCGAATTTGCTTGGAATTCGAACGGCCATTAAATTGTATTGGTTCATGTAATGTAAAGCCATATCACCGAATTTTCCACCTGATACTATTACACTAACACCACTGTCTGCAATAGCCTTTATCTGACTTTCCAATAGGGATTCTTCACCACGCGAGAACTTCATTAGCTCCTCTGCACTTTTAATAAGAACTGTCCCTTTTGTTTCTGTTTGCATAACATCTACAGTGCATGTGTAAACAGCAATTTTGGCATTAGCCATTTTTGTGACATCTCCCTCTACTTGACGTTTGAATACCATTCCTTGAACAACTTGAGAACTTGTTAAACCACTTCCAAGTATTTTACAAACACGTACGTTATCTACATTAAAAGTGGTTTTGTCAGGAATAATAGATACACATGCTTGAGTGACTAAAGAAGTAAGTAAGTCTTCATTTCCATATTGTTTGCTCATAACGGCAGTTTTAATTGCTGTTTTAACTTGTTCTTCATTCCTATAGTCCTTTACTTCGTAAACTTCCAAAGTTGATAATATTTGCAATGCTTTTTCTAAAGCAGCTTCATAACCTTCTATTATCTCAGATGTAGTTATTCCCTGAATAAAATAAAACACTTCGTGTAACAATTTCATTTCTATTAAACAGCATCTTATAATTATATAGAAGGCCAAATTAAAATGATGTTCTCTGAATTATATTCTGCAAAAGAGAAATATCATACCAATCTTAACAATTCCTCCGCAGCATCAAGAAGTGCACCTGCGAATATGATTACAAAATTGGTTCCATCGCCTACTTCTGCTTCTTGCATTTTCGATGCTAGGACCAATAACTTAGCAGCTGGGTGCTCAACTTCCAACTCATTAATGATTGTTGCAGCATCATTGGTAACAAACAATTTCTCAATGTGATTGATAACCATCTTGTTCATGCCATTTGGGCCATAAGCTGTGCGAACGGTTTGTGCAAATTGTTTACATGCCGTTATGTTTCTATATACTGCCTCCTCGAGTCCAGAAAAATACTGGTGGCCAAATACAAAATATAAGTCAGCTGTTATATATATATATATATATAATTTTACTTAACAGATTAATATCCCTCAAGATTTAAAGAAATGCATATAAATATGATAACATTTTCTTTTTTTTAGAAATTGACTTTATAATAGAACGAAATTTATTTGATAGTTGAAAGTGTAAATTCATTCATTCGTATTTGGATTACCTACAATTGTAATGCATGTGTTTCATATATTCATAATTTTGATTAAAACATTAACATTTTTCAATATTTAAAGAAATAGATATAAATATTTTTAGAGATTATTATTTTTTGAAATCAACTTTGTCGTAATAGAACGAAATTTATTTGATAGTTGGAAGTGTAAATTCATTCATTCGTATTTGGATTAACTATAATTGTAATGCATGTGTTTTATAACAAGTAAACTAATTATTAAAAATGAATTGACTTCGATTTATAATGTGTGTAAAAAGATATAACAGCATATGCGTACAATTTATATCCTATAGATTTAAGAACTTATAAAAATGTGTGTATTAAAATGTGATAAAACTTAAATGTTTTAAACAATTTACATTTCATCCAATTGAAACAGCAACGTTATCGCGCTGAATCTATATAATTCATCATGAATCTTGTAAGACTTAATAAAATTGACAAAAAGTAGTTTAAAAAATATACGAATGTGATAGGTATAATATGTCTATAAAAGGCAAGATTGGGCCGGGCAGTTTGGTAGTCCTTTTTATGAGGAAACATTATGAACGAAGCCGCATCGCATATATTCGAAAAATATATAAGTCTAAGTATTGTGGACAATCATTTATACTTACACGAGCTCCATCTTTAAGCATTTGGGCCATGCCCGGAGCCTTTGGTACGTGTAAAGCCATTTCTTGTCGAAAATTAGAAAATCTAGTCTTCACGTGTGATCACAAACGACAACCAGCACTTCAATATACCGTCAGAGATGAGAAATCGAGATCCTTCTTTTTCGTTCACTTTACCATAGACGAGATGTAAGTAGACCAAGCACGCAAGCCAATCTGTAATTCCAGAGTTACCGAGTTCTAGAGCCCGATAACGATTTCCGTGTCACTGGTGACATTATCCACCAAACACATAAAATAGCTGTTTTTTCGATTTTGGTACTGAATATGTAAAAATAAAACATGGTATTATTGTCCCAAAAACTCTTGCATGTGCTCGCATACATAAATCTCGCCTTTCAATAGAAAAATTATAGCAAATATCGGAAATGTGAAAACAAGAATAATCTAACAAGTACAATTGTAAGTACAATTTGGAAAATAATGTTCTATTTTGCTTTACCATCTTGCCACCGACGAGATATCGTCTGTCATAATAATATCCCCCAGAAAAAGAACAAATAAATATATTGGGAAACTTCCGGAGATCAAGGAGAATATTCAAGTGTTCCGATTAATAATCCAAGTTGTTGTTTTAAATATTAAATAGTTGATATTAACGTTTTTTAGACCGATATTCTCAGGAACGTATTGTACTTCGTTGTTATATATCGAAAAATTTCATTATAAATATAGTTACAACGCGATTTTAACTTTAAAAGGCATACAGAAACTACCGGAGATCAATACGGATATTCAAGAGTGACCAGGGTAATAAGAGTACGCGCGAGTTGAGTCAGAAAACGGCTGAAAGTTAAATCTTGGTAGCAGGATTACATGATAATAAAGGAGGTATGCGAGGAGCACTCCTAGTGACGTCACAGACGCGCTACGCCTGCTCGTTTAAAATCTACAGTAATCGCGATGTATCGCCCAATTTTCATTAATATCTCGCGTATATCAATAAAAATCCTTTCGATTACGTACTGGGAATATAGCTGAGGGTTCATTGTAATTTCTTGTTACATATTCGCTGTAATTTGATGTCCAGAAACTGCAATTACAGCGTTTCAATTCGTGCGAACTTGTTGTCCCATCAAGATCGATCCAGTAGACCAGTACATAATTGTCAATATTTCGTTAATATCTCGCGTATATCAAACAAAATCCTTTCCAATTCGTACTGGGAATATAGCTGGGAGTTCATTGTAATTTCTTATTACGTATTTGCTATAATTTTATGCCCAGAAACTGCAATTACAGCGTTTCAATTCGTGCGAACTTTTTCTCCCATAAAAATCGATCCAGTAGACTACTAGATAATCGACAATATTTCGTAAATATCTCGCGCATATCAAACAAAATCCTTTCCAATTCGTACTGGGAATATAGCAGAGGGTTCATTGTAACTTCTTATTACATATTCGCTGTAATTTGATGCTCAGAAACTTCAATTACAGCATGTTAATACCTGCGAACTTTTTATCCCATCAAGATCGATCTATTAAACGACACAACAATCGGTCTAAAAAATACTTATATCCCCCAAGAAATTCTAATAAACGTAATGGGAAGCTTCTGTAGATCAAGGAGAATATTCCAATGTGTTCCGAGTAATAATACGTGTTGTTGTATTAAAGATATTATCGTTTTTCAGACCGACTTTCTCAGGAACGTATTGGATTTCGTGGTTAAATAGTGAGTCTTTTCATTATAGATACAATCTCAACGAGATTTTCATTAACAAGGAGTATACGGAAGCATCCGC
The DNA here is from genome assembly GCA_910591585.2 of Nysson spinosus. Classification (NCBI taxonomy): domain Eukaryota; kingdom Metazoa; phylum Arthropoda; class Insecta; order Hymenoptera; family Crabronidae; genus Nysson; species Nysson spinosus. The sequence continues at coordinate 2,075,589 of OU342835.1, forward strand.
GGATCAATACGGACATTCAAGCGTGATTAGAGTAATAATCTGTGCTATTTTGTTAAAGTTATTCGCAATTTTTCGAACGATACGCGCGCCACTTGAGTCGGAATACGGCCGAAAATTATTTTCTGGTAGTAGGATTACATGATGATAACGGAGGTATGCGAGGAGGCACTCCTAGTGACGTCACAGTCACGTGACGCCTGCCCGTTCAAAAACCAAACTAATCGCCAAATATCACCCAATTTTCGTTAATATCTCACGCATATCAAAGAAAATCCTTTCCAATTTGTACTGGGGCTATAGCTGGGAGTTCATTGTAATTTCTTATTACGTATTTGCTATAATTTGATGCGCAGAAACTGCAATTACAGCGTTTTAATTCGCGCGAACATTTTCTCCCATCAAGATCGATCCAGTAGACCAGTACATAATTGTCAATATTTCGTTAATATCTCGCGTATATCAAACAAAATCCTTTCCAATTCGTACTGGGAATATAGCTGAGAGTTCATTGTAATTTCTTATTACGTATGTGCTATAATTTGATGCCCAGAAACTGCAATTACAGCGTTTTAATTCGCGCGAACATTTTCTCCCATCAAGATCGATCCAGTAGACTACTAGATAATCGACAATATTTCGTAAATATCTCGCGCATATCAAAGAAAATCCTTTCCAATTTGTACTGGGGCTATAGCTGGGAGTTCATTGTAATTTCTTATTACGTATTTGCTATAATTTGATGCCCAGAAACTGCAATTACAGCGTTTCAATTCGTGCGAACTTTTTCTCCCTTAAAAATCGATCCAGTAGACTACTAGATAATCGTCAATATATCGTAAATATCTCGCGCATATCAAACAAAATCCTTTCCAATTCGTACTGGGAATATAGCAGAGGGTTCATTGTAATTTCTTATTACGTATTTGCTATAATTTGATGCCCAGAAACTGCAATTACAGCGTTTCAATTCGTGCGAACTTGTTGTCCCATCAACATCGATCCAGTAGACTACTAGATAATCGACAATATTTCGTAAATATCTCGCGCATATCAAACAAAATCCTTTCCAATTCGTACTGGGAATATAGCAGAGGGTTCATTGTAACTTCTTATTACTTATTCCCTGTAATTTGATGCCCAGAAACTTCAATCAGAGCGTTTTAATTATCACGAATTTTGTGTACCGTCCAGATCGATTTAATAAATACTAATATCAGCCAGGAACAATAACTCAGATTATTACTCCAATCACCCTTGAATATTCTCCTTGATCTCCCGAAGCTTCCCAATGTATTTATTTGTCCATTCTGGCGGAATTAGTATTTTTTAGAGCGATTATAGTGTCCTTTAATAGATCGATCTTGAAGGGAGCAAAAGTTCGCGCAAATTAAAACGCTGTAATTGAAGTTTCTGGGCATCAAATAACAGCGAATACGTAATAAGAAATTACAATGAACCGTCAGCTGTATTCCCAGTACGTATTCGAAAGGATTTTGATTGATATGAGCGTGATATTAACGAAGTATTGATGATTATCTAGTGGTTCACTTGATCGATCTTGTCGGGACAAAAAGTTCGCGATAATTTAAAAGGCTCTGATTGAAGTTTCTGGGCATCAAATTATAGCGCATATGTAATAAGAAATTACAATGCACCCTCAGCTATAATCCCAGTACAAATTCGAAAGGATTTTGATTGCTATGAGCGAGATATTAACGAAACATTAACGATTATGTGGTGGTTTACTGGATCGATCTTGTCGGGACAAAAAGTTCGCGCGAATTAAAACGCTGTAATTGAAGTTTCTGGGCATTAAACAACAGCGAATATGTAATAAGAAATTAGAATGAACCCTCAGCTACATTCTCAGTACGAATTCGAAAGAATTTTGATTGATATGAGCGAGATATTAACGAGAATTGAGCGATATGTCGCGGATAATGTGGATCTTGAACGGGCACGCGTCACGTGACTGTGACGTCACTAGGATTGCCTCCTCGCATACCTCCTTTATCATCATGTAATCCTGCTACCAGAAAATAATTTTCGACCGTTGTGTAGGCTTCGCTGTGATGTACCCATTCGCCCGCTTCGATAGTACTCTACTATACCATCCCATACTATCCCATGCAGGCGACCTTTTAGTCGGATATGAAACAGTGTAAGCGACCCGAACGAACATTTATTATTACGTCGTATAAAAATGAAGTTATAAGGTGCCAATAAGCAACAAAATGGCGTTGATTAAACCAGTTCTATTATGTACCGCGGACATATTTTTATAACTAATTAGTTCCTAACAATTAATATATGCGATCCTTTAAGGGAATGTTAATTAGTTTAAGCCATCGAAATGAATATTAATTTTTACGTTACATGAACAATATAGGTTAGCAGATGCAAATAATAAATAATAGAGCGTTAATTAAACGACATTGAATATTTAATGCAATCAGTATTTTGTTAATTTAATCAGGTACGAATCAAGTGGTATATGCACTGCGGTGATATAGTTCGAATTATTTATTATATAATTACCACCTTTAACCTCGCTAACTTTCAAATAATTATTAAATCCATTAATATTTTAGTAAATATTATAAAACTATTTTTATGAGGTTTTATTACACTCGGATAATATATTTCTAAATGGCTCTCATATAATTATCGCTCATAGTCCCAGTAATTTTGTACGAATAATTTATTATTTTATAATAATAATATATATCGTGTACTTTTACTGGTGGGTTCGGAAAAGTGCGAGTGCCACAATGGCTTAGTTAGAATATAGATTGCAGTGATTATTATAATGATAACTGTGCAACTTGTAGATATTATATTACATTATATTATATTATATTGTACTGTATTATAATTATATTAAACCAGACTGTAAGTTAGGCTACGTATCGAACTTGTTATTTGTTGATTAATGTACGACGAAAAATTAAGGTATAAATAGATTATTTAAAGGCGAAATTGATGATGTTTTATTTAATACAAACGAACCGCATCCAATATCCCACCATTCCTTTATTATACTTCATTCATGGAATTACTTTGGAAAATCTTGGACAATTCTTCTTGAAATTCGTGCACATTTCAGAAATTTGTCGAAATTTATGAACTGGTATCAGGAGAACATAAATTGCGATTTGATTCGGCTTTCGAGAAAAATTTTAGGAATTTTGGTTCTGGATTAAATCTGGACTATCAGTCGCCAAACGTCTTTTAATTAAAGTATAATTTATGGATTATTTTGACAAACGAAACGCCAGAAATTAAAATATAATCTGTACTACATCTTTAGCAATTGTTTAATGAAATTATTTATCGTTGCAACAATCATAACACTCATCGCGCACAAGTCGGAAGTATGCACTGTGCAACCTTTGGTGCATCCAAAACCTGCAGTTTAATAATCTAATGAAAGAATAATACATCTGAATCGTAATATTCCATCGCCTCAAGAAGTGCATGCTCGCGGTAAACTTAACTTTATTCTGCATCGACAATTTAATAATTTTATTAAATTACGCTTTAGTTATTGCAATATTTCTTATATTAATTAATTATTAACAACATATTTGATGAAATGATAACAAATTAATAAAATCTCACGTGAATCCGAAGGAGTTTCTTTATTAAACGACTGCTTGCCCGACGCTGAAGGGGAATCGTTTCAGTCTATTAGTATCTAATTTTCGGTAATATAGTGTTAATTAAACAATTTTAATTATCTGTTTTATTCGTTATTTTAGTTAATTTAATGACATACGTGCCAAGTGGTACGCAAACTCGGACGATGTATTACGAATTGCTAATTACCAATTAATGTTCATTTCAGAAGCTTAAACTAACTATCATTTACTTAATTTATTTGGCTTTTTGAGCCACTTGGTTTTAATTCTTCTTTTAAAGTAAGATTGCGGAAATGTAACTTATGACACTCTCAAAATAATAATAATTTGATTTTCTCTCACAATGATCCTTTATCTAAACAAACTGAACATGTCACCAGGCTTAATTTAGCTACCTCGATATCAAAACATTGAGATTTCTTCGAAATAATGTATTTCTTAGAATGTTTAATGTACTGTGTATAATTTGTTACCGATTCTATTCTAACAGAAATATTCTAAAATATTCTATTGTTTATTCCTAAGACAAGCATTATTTAACAATTTATTCCGAGCAGATGGTAATAAATGAAGCGTCAGACGGTAATATTATGTATGACTTGATAAAATTTATACAAGCCTGTGTTTAAAATATTAATTAACATTTTAAGTTCGTTATATGAACAAATTTGCCTTTAAACATGTTTATTATAAGTTTATACGCAATAACTTCAATGAATAGCGGTAAGATATAAAGCATATTTATTAAGGGGCTATGGATTATTTGTTAATAACTTGTTAAAATTAATTATTTAAGAAATATTCACATGTATGACGTCATTTTAAATCGCGTTATATACGTGCGTACGTACGTCAGGTAGCTCACACGTACGAAGGGATTAAGTAGAGTTAGTGGGGCTACGTGCTCAACGCGCTGCTCCCCACTCCCGAGCATGCGCTGATCTTAGGCGCGGGGTGTGGTAAAGTCTCTCGCCGGTCGTTCCTCGAGTATACGGACGTGTTGTCAGCGTGCTCCGATTTTTCGGTTTTTATTTCCTCAAAATTTTACTTTTTTGTTTCGAAACGTGTTTCCACAAGTGCCACGAAGCTTCCTCGGTTCGGTTTTGCACTTTTCTTGGTAATTAAGTAGTGAATTTTCGAGTTTTCCGACATAGCGTCACTTTCTTCGCAACGTATTTCGCAAGCTTCGTGGTCCGCGATCATTCATTTCGACTTTTGAAGTAATATCGGCATTCTAATATCAATTAGAGTTCGGTTTTCGTAGATTTCGGGAAATTAACTTGCGAATATTCGCGTGGAAGAGATTAGGCAGCCAAATACGCAGTTCAACAAGGCGGTTTGGTTTGTATTATTGTTCCGTGACCTTTCAAAGTCAAATCTTGTCCGCGGCGCAGTTACACTAGCGACATTCTCTCTCTCTCTTTCTCGCTTGAACTTCTTTCTCTTTCTAACTTTGATCCATGCTTAACAGCATTTTATTTCCGATAATTATCATCAACAGTTCTGATTTCGCGGTTGCAAGTTCTTGTTAAAAATTGCTTTCCTTAGAGTTTTATGCTCCACATTGCTCGGCTTTCTCTTTGGGTTGTCAGGAATTGCACGTTCATTAGATACAGAGTCATGAACTGAATTTTTCGGTGAATGTTGCTTAACCTTGCTCCTCTTTCTTTCACCGAGATCTCACTCTCTTCAGGTGTCACGGTATTTCATTTGGAGTTCGTTTACTCCTTTCGTCGTTGCTCGATATCCGACCGTCCGTTGCATAAACATATAAAGGGCTTAGGATTACATTCGAAGTGTGTGTCTGGTATGCAATTGTATGTTTGACTTCAAGTTTTGCGTATACATAAACCTAATTTCCGTACGTCTTCTCAACAAAATTTGATCTTACCAATTAGATTTTCTTGCAAAACGAGGAAACCGGTTTATTTCCTCATTTAAACATTGGCTTTATTACTCGATTTTGACTACGACGACAGTCATCCACCATGGATTGAGAGTATATTTAATATTATAATATGTGCAATACATTTTTGTATTACACGTATTATGGTATTATATTATATTTTCAATAATTATTCAAGATTGAATTTTTATTGAAATGGTAGAACCCATCAAACCCTTGGCTTCAATATTTCTTGAGTTTAATATTTCTTCTTTCCAGCAATTTTTCGATCGCGCGCAATGCGATCTTACAATAGTATATCTTGGCCGATATGTATAAGTTCATCGAATTTCGTTTTAAATTCCGTTTTGTAATCGTTCGGGATGACGATTCTAGTGCTCGAGAACGACCGACGAGAGCTTTTTTATTTTGTTCACCTATTCGGTATTTTGCACGGGTGTAAAAAGGGAATTTTGTTTGGCATAAACTTTTTCATGATGAATATAAATTACAATCAAAATTTTGTTGAAATTATTGGGAAGTAAGATCCTACCTCCTGCCCTTCGCGTAGGGCGGGTCTCAAAGCAGCAACCTGCACGTGGTGAGACCTGGGCAATCAGAATTATTTGTCGTGTAATAATGACACGAACATTATTTTAAGGCATTGTATTAACAGTATCAAATTTATGTAGACTTATAGTAATTACTGCTGGCATTATTTCGTATTCCTTTACGGAACAAGTACCAGCATTATAATTTAGTTGTTAGTCTTATTACACCATAAATAATTTCGAGCTAATCGGCTGCAGATTATTTTACATTTATAAGTGGAATGAACATTTTATTTATAAATGTAAAATAATCATTTCTTAAAATTGGTAAATTGTGGATTCGGGATTGTGAAGGAATTAAATTTAACATTAATCCACAATCTACCATTGATTTGGACCATTTCAGAACAAAATAGGCGAGTTCGCAATTTTGAACATTTTGAAGGGATACTCGTCATTTTTTGCAGATTGCACTCTACACTGTTAAGTAGAGATGGCGTGAACTGCTACTTGTGAATCACGAGTGATTCGATCACGTTCGTTCTCAATCACCGTGATTTTTCACTGTGATTTGTGATTTTTCGTGATCGCTTCTGATTGGTGGAGAACATAACAGTTCTTTGCACGCGTCACATAACACTGTATGTTTTACGTCAACGACGTCAAAACAAAAATGCAAGTTACATATATCGTATAAAGCAAAGGCATAATGAGGAACAATGAAGAATAATGAATAAATGAATGATTATAAATTACAAGCGTAAGTTTCATTCTTAATTTTTGATTTAATAAAATATAGCTCTAGTAATATAATTCTGTATATACAAAATAATATATAATAAAAATACATAATCACTTGGTACAAATAATATAAAATCTTAATAAAATAATATAAATACATTAAGACAACATTTAATATAAAAAACAATACAAGGATAGAATAGGAGAAAATATATGTATATAATAATAATAGCCTAAACTACTACATATTACAGTCCACGTTCAAACGGTTTCTTTTTTCATTTAGAATGAAACAAACTAGAGTACTTGAGAAGAAACGGACTGAGCCAAGCAGGAGCAGAAGAGTTGCGATGAGCAGGCAGAGACGTAGTAGCGAGTATGAAGAGAAGGGACGTAGAGGTACAACAGCAGGGACAATATGCAAAAATAGAACAGTCAAAATACAACCATAGGTACAAATACATAAGAACTGTAGGTTTGCCAGAATATCTAAGCAGAGAAGGGAAAGGGCAAAAATTAATAGCACAGGCAAGGTTCGGGAACTTAGAACACTTAACAAGGGACTGTAGGATAACAGAAAGGGGGGTCAGGATAGAAGACATTGTGAGCGGCAAACAGGACAAGAAGATCATACAATGGTTAAGAAAAGAAAAGAAGGGAAAGAGCAGAAGTGAACACAAATGCCAAAGATAGGTGCAATAAGCGGGGAGAGGTGTATAAACAAAGCAACTAATGTTAGAGTATGGAACGGAGTATGGTAGGAAGGGAGAGAGTGAATGCTCAGAATGCATAGATAAGCTAGATTAATAAGTAAGAATATGTAAGATTATATAAATGTATAAACCAAGTCCAATTCTTGGCTGTGAGGCTGAATAAATCATTATTATTAATAAAGAAATACAATCGTGAATTCATACATTTTTTTATTGTCATTCATTCAAAACTATATATTATATAACATATATAATTATACCAAATCATTCTTTTATAATTTCCTTTTTTTCTACTGGTTTTTAAAAACAAAAATGGTAATGCAATTCATTTTCAAATCATATTGAATATGTTTATTGTATAGATTATTGCAAGAATTACGACCCCAGTGTTTAAATTCATTGAAGATGGCGCTCACGAAAAAATCACAATCACGGTCGTGAATGATGTTAAATCACGGCCGTGATCGTGATCCTGCGATCACCGTGATAAATCACCGTTAGTGATTTTTGCGCCATCTCTACTGTTAAGTGCGTGTAGTTTAGAGTTTTTTTTACTCATTTTCGCAGAGGGCACCTTTTATTGTGTTGAATCACAGACGAGATAATTTTCATCGGTATATTCGGCTGTAATTTTTTTTTTATATTGTTATCGGCAGTCCGTTGCAAATAACAAGCCACTTGCTGAACTTTCAAATGAATATATTTATTTAATGATAATTAGCCCCGATTCCATAACTTTACCTGTTTTTCGGAATCACGATAGTAATTGAATAACACAACACGTATCTTTTATTTTTCTGGATTTAAGCAACTCAAACTGATTAAAGTAAATTATAAATATTATATGGAGAAGAGAGCTAACATTTACTAGAAATTTTATGCTGAAGCTTAATTTTTGTAATAATTAAAATTGTCTAACATAGATTCAACTTAATGCTATTAACACGTTGACTGCCAGGCGCATTTTCCATGGTTTGCCCAAGGCGCCAACGTGAATTTTTCATTATGCGATGCATATTATGTTGAAATATTATTTGCAGCAAATAAAGTGAGTTATAAAATCATGCTTGAAGCATTTTTCGTGCGGGGGGTCACCGGTGACCCCTATAGTAACAATGGTATTATTGAAAAATTTATCAGTATCCATATTTACTCTAATTATGTAGTTTTATTATTTGCTGCGTCGCCGGTCGCCGGTGGCCCCCACGGCGCTTTAGCCAAGTCGAGTGCCGGTCTCTGGTGACCCCCATGACAGTCAACGTGTTAAAGAGATAGTGATAGGATGGTTTGTTATTGTCTTAAAACTCTCAAAGTATGAAGATAGTATTTATTATACTTGTTGAAAAACACAGGTCACATAGAACATTTGCCATTTCTATTAATTTCATGCACAAGACAATTTGTGTAGATATGCCTTATAATTATTTTAGACCATGTCTTTTTTTTCATGTACAAAATATAAGATCCTAAATGAATACAAGCATCCTTACTTGACTATTTATTCCATGATAAAAGGAATCACAGTTTCCCTTCGTCTATACAATATGTAATGTTACAATTCTTTAAATCAGTGCTTTCCTCATTAAATAGTTTGTCGCGCATAAAAGGCTGCAGGTATAAATAGATTTATTTGAAAGCAGAAATAATTTTTGTAAATGCAGGACATAGTTTCAAATCTACACAGTTCAAGATAATACAGACGGATATCGTTTCTCACATTAACGATAATATTAAACAATTTAATCGTGCACCTTTCAATATTAAATTCAGTTTTGCTAATGTTCCAGTAAGTTATATACTTCCGAATTATTATTATATTAGATATATATATTACAATGGGCGATAATTGGGAAGTCCTTGCGTTTTAGAAAACGCACCGAATTTTACATTCAATTCTAAGAAAATGAAATGCAGAAGAATGTGGTAATTTTCCTCGCCAGCCATATTTCCAAGGAAATTAGTACCACTCACGCCGAATTTTCTGTTCAACAATTTTTGAGCTCGACTGCATCGAAATGAGTATTGTATATTTATCCTAATATTATCATTAGTTTGCTTTTGAAAGCCATAACTCCTTGCGATTTTTAATACTACATTTTTTTAAAGTTGAAAGAGTTTCCTAATATGTTTTGTACGACATATAAATTGCAAATGTACCAATACATTACTCAAAAGGGGAGAAAGTGTTAAACATTTCATCACTTAAATTATAAATCTTAACACAAAAGAAAATCTAGATCAAGATTACACTAATTTGTATGATATTCGAGAACTACTTAAATTTAAATATATGCTCCAATACGTTCGCTAATACCATCTATATAATGTGTTAAATTGGCAAATTTGTGTACTAGTCAGTAGATAAATATAAATGAATGAGAATTAAATTCTAAATGTTGAACTTATATAACTAGCATACACTTATCAAATATTATCAACATTGAAATTGAATATTTATGATCTGGTCTGACTTGTGATTTAAAAAAAAACACATTTTATTAACAGTGAAGAAAATAGTTAGTTAATGTTCTGATTTAGTTAACTGTATGCAAACAAATTTAAGTGATGGTAATACTCAGTACATTGAAAATTTCATTCATTATGTATAACTCAGCGTCGATGGCGTAAGAAACGCGGCATCCGATCTCAAAAACTGCTATAATTATTCCCTCCTAATTGAGAGCTGAAGCCTCTGTTGGGAGAATAGCCTGGCCTAAAATTGTTGCCTAAACCTAAAAATACGCAAGAAACCGTATAATAAATGTCATCTAGTGTAAATATGTGAGATGTATGACAATAAATGATTAAATACCTCCACAAAAGTTACCAATTCCGCCTAACGACATGCCACTTGAACTTCCAGTTGAATTAAGGAATAACTCAATATACCTATGAGACATGTGACTTTTATCCTGTAAAATGATGCAGTATAAGAAAAAATGTTTAATACAACAGAACATTTTATAAACATACCTTTGACATTGCTTTAACAGCCTCCTCGTGTGTTGCAAACTCTACATCAGCTTCTCCAGATGGACGACCACCATTTTCAAGAATAATGCGAACATTTACTGGCTCAAATGGTCTGAAGAACTGTATTCAGATATAAACAAATATCGTTATTATAATATTGAACATACAATTCTTTTTCACAATTAAAATAGTTTAATAACGTACATCAGCGATATCTTGCTCGGTTGCTTTGAATGGTAATCCTCTCATGTGTATACTATGTATACCAGAATTTCCACCCCATGTATCTCCACTGCCTCTGAAGTTTCCTCCTTTCATATCGAGTCCACCACGCATTCCCATGTTTCCTCCGCGAGAATCGAAGTTGTTACCGCTTGCCCAAGGGCCACCATCAAAGTCTGAAGGAAAAAGCATAAATAATTTATAGATTTTCTCGTTTAATCACACGTTAGGAAATATTAGTAATTTTGTGATAAATATAAGGTAAAATATATAATATATATCAGAATATTACTTTGCCGAGGTCTTTCTCCCGTCGTACCTCTGTTCCTTGAACCTCTTCCGTTATTGTTAAAACGATTCATTCCACCAAAACGGGCACCGCGGTCATAAGGAGCGGGTCTCTGATTGAAACCTCCCATTGGACCACCTCGCATTTTTGGCCCAATGCTGGCACGTACTTCCGATAAACTGCTTCGGAAGATTTCGATGTATCTGTTAATGATCAAAATCAACAGTTAAGAATCTTGTGGGAATATTGTACTCGGTTATCATTTGCTGTTTTTGAATGAAAAGTAATTACGAAAATACTTAAAGAGTGTAGATCTGGGATTCTCGAACAGAAAGTGATATGAATAGAAAAATATAAAGAGGAAAGCAAAATCTTCACACTCAAGAGGTACAAATGCTCATCTTTTTTATATGAAAAGATGTGTTTTATAGAAAGAATTCTAATTGTAGACTTTGTAGCACAGCAACAGTTCATACTACACCTCCATATTTTCTCTTTTTATTAAACTTGTGTAGACACCCTCCCTGGGTGATATTGTTTTCTGACCTATGCTTCCCCAGCCCTCGAGATGCTGATGATCTTCAGGTAAATGACAGTTACAATTGTACTTTATCATTGCAAACAATTACGAAAAGATAAACGCACTGTGATATTTGGAATGTGTATTAGATATGAAGCTTACAAATTGTTTTCTACTCATGTGTCAATGCTTTCATTGTACATACTCAAAACTTCAGCCTTCAATCTTTTTACTCCAATACGAAAAGTATAATTGTATATGTCAAATAGATGTATCAAATTAGATCGATGATTACTACCTCTGTAGCGCCCACCCACCTTGGGTCAGCCCTACCCACCTCCCATGGAATTTGGTGACGATGTAAGAGGGTACCTCCCGCCCGGCACCCACCCATAGGTTTCAGTTGGGCCAACAGTACTTTTGCTTACGTATGACTAATTTCAATATTTCTTTTTAGAGAGGCAGTTTCTTTATGAAATATATAATTATATAACAGTCTCCAATATTTATACTTGTTCAAATTAACTTGAAAGCCAATAAACATAAAAGTATCTACACCTAATTTAGTGCCTGATTGAACAATGCATGATACTATTATTTCTATTTGTCTATTTAATTATAAAAATTCAAATCTCTGTTGATGCTTGTACTTGTCGATTTTAATGATATTCAGTAACCCAAAAATAATAAAGAAACTGCATCTATCGAAAAGTTTGATCCCTCTATTTACTAACAAAATTGATATACCTACATTTACTACAATCATAAAACGATATTGAAAAGTCATAAGTATACCCAAACCCAGCTAGCGTCAGTGCCCCACCTGTGTCCTATCTTTTCCTTGTGTTTCTGCAGAGCGCGCTCCGCAACATCTTTGTTAACAAATTGAACGTAAGCCTCCCCAGTACTGCGGCCCGTGTAGTCTGTCGGTAGTGAAATCCCGTTCGGCAATATCTCCAACCCTGACCCACACATAATCAAACATCGACATTGTAGCGTAACACCCATCATCAATTAAAGTAGCGTCAATTTATTAAAACCCTTATAAAAAGCAAGTTTTATTTATCCTCTGCACTTATGTGCAATTTATCTCGCACCAAATATGCATTCCTTCTGAATGGAATTGGAAGATGTCAATTCTGCCATAGTTAAGAATTAAGGTGTAGTACATTTTAAAGATGTATGTCGTAACAATTTTGAAATGTAGTGATGACTTATGGGATAACAACGAATTATACAAAAGTATCTTAAATCTTAACTGAGGCTAGCTGATGGCACAGAAGCACAGAGACACTGCTTGGGACGGATATAAAATTAATTAATTAAAAGTATTATCAGAGTAACAATATTTTTTGTAGTCCTGACTTATCTAATTAGACTAACATTCCCCTCCTCCTATATAATTTTCATTTATACTTTTATTTATCATGGATTGGAATCATAGTTTGTGATTTAAAAAGTGTGGCCATGAAATGTGCATGTTAATAGATTAAGTTCTTATTGTTATATTCATTGCTTTTCATAGCAATTTAATTTTATATCACTACATTTCTACATGAGGGTTGTACATCTATACGAAGAACAGTTTTAATGAATCCAGGACAGATAGGATATATTCATTGAAAGAGATAAAGAAATATCTATACTGCAGAAACAGAAACTATTATTGATAAACTGCTATGTAATGATATCTCTATTTGAAATGCTATAACCATCTAAAGCATCTCGTCCCTGTGATTCAAAGTCAATGAACCAGATTATTTTCTTTCTCCTCATTAGTGAGAACCATACAATACAAAAATAACTTAAAAAAGTAAGGGTGCATTGTCTGTTCATCTATCAGTTTTCTATGGTAAAAACTACAAAAACAATAAGGACAGTTTCAGGCACAGGGTACTAAATACCTGAGAAGAATTGTGCTATCTCTTCTTTTGAGCATCCAAATGGCAAACCACGCAGTCTCACACAACCATCATCCATAGCATTTTCCAAGTTCAAACCACTCCTTTTGACCACCCATTCCATTTCACCTCTTTTTGCTTTGAAAACTAATTTACAAAAATTGTACACATTATTATAGATTATACAAATATTTATGATAAATTACTATTATATTTAAAATAATAAGTATTTATTAATATTAATGAATGCTGAATTTACCTTCTATATATCTGTGACCCATATGATCCCTATCTCTTTTACAAGCTTTTTCTATATCTTCCGGTGTATCCATTTCCACATAAGCTTCTCCACTAGGACGACCTTCTCTTGACATTGTCATGTGAACTCCATTCTTGCCATTAGAGATGGAACAATCTCCAAAAAATTTTAATATCTCATCTACAGTGGTAGACCAAGGTAATCCACGAAGTTTAACAACATAGCCATCTTCATCATGATCTCCACTACCATTAGACATGACTGAGTATAATCTGTGAGCAATAAGAGCATAAATTATTTTATTCTTTCTCATTTACCTGTGGAATATGGCGAATTACATTACTATTACTTAATGTACTGAAATATATTGTTTCACATAAATCATCAGTCAAACAATAATATATATTGTTTGTTAGGAATAAACGCTTGTAAATACTGCATTTTTTAGTTAAATTATTTATTCTCGCATTACTGATGAGGGTGATGCATTTAAAGCAGTATAAAAATGGCAAAATAGGAGAATGCAATTGACAAAGTTGTAGACGCACGGGAAACGTTTAAATTACTATAACTTTATCATACTATCTGCATAGAATTCTTGCTAACGGAAAATTCTTTCTCGCACTTTCTAACATATATTTAGTGTAAATGCAAATATAATTGAGGAAATTTACGAAATAATAACATGTGGAAGTTTCCCGGATAAAACGTTTGGTCGGAGGACGCTATGCCAATGACATAATTTTTTTTCTCTGTTACTGGTTTAATTCGAAAATAAAGAGATAAATCTGTTTGGAATTTTCTGTATGACTTTGCGAAATACTCACAAATAAACAGTGACAATCGAAGAATTAAAAAACTACGAATGAATTTTAACTGACAGGAATTGGTCAGCACCACACTCCAAATGATGATTCGCAAAATGGCGTTTAGATCAGTAACAATCAGTTACTTATGCCTGATATACAAGTTTCTATATGCGAGGGTCTTCGGATGAACGGACGATATATAGACTACTTCCGTTTACTAACGTACGATTTTAGAACTGACTTATGAGTGTAAACAATTATAATAAAATCCAAAATTAAAGATATAGTTTAAATGTACATATAAACAAATTTAATGTCTACTTCCATCATTCTTCACATGTAAATATAATTTTTTCTAAATCCTAAAATTACTCATTCTTGCAAATAATTGCGTCACATTATTAATAAATCGTGCATTTATTTTGTGAAGTTATTTCTTACTTTTAAATAAAAATTATTAATTTGAACGAAATATTGAATAATTTTGTACTTGCAATATAAAATTATAGTGTCAATTTATTATTGAAGAGAGGGATGTTGCAATTGGCAGTTTTCATGCAACTCTACGGAAATACTATAATTGGATTTGATGTTGCGTTTCATATTTGGCAGAGAATTTTAGCAAGTGATACATGGAAAATTATGAATGGATCCGTTTTGAAAGAAAGTCAATAAATGTCTGGAATCACGTCCACCTTACGGTCGTGAGGGAATCCAAAGGGATAGATATCCCGTACTGAAAGGTCCGAAGTTGGGGTATCGCGGAAACGGCAGTTGACAAAACGTCTATCGTGCTATTGTGCGAGAGTATAAGGTGATCCTGACGTGCCACCCTTGGCCGATCATCTTTAAAGTTGCGCTTCTACTCTCGTGAAATACGACGTGCAATCGGCTGAATATAAGTCCAACAACATCAGAAAGCCATTCAAGAGCGCACAATGAGCTTCCTATTGTAAGTTTTTTTTAAAAGTGCAAATCGACTTTCCCTGAGTGTGCTTCACTCCATTAAGTCTCATCGATGATTTCTTAAGAAAAGCAGATAGCAAAATATATGGGGAGATGTAATCGTCACAGTTTATTCTTGGCGTGAGGTTTATCGTCGTCGTAAAAGACAATTGGCAGAAAAGAATGATACGTAATTTAGTTAAAATCACCGGAAAATTGATATACAAATATTGACAGAACCATTTCGCTGGTTCCATTCACCTGTCTTCAGGCTAATTTAAGTTCTTTGACCCCTATAGTTCGATTTATATATATATATGTATATGTATATATATATTCGTAATGAGGCAATCTTTATACACCCAAATATAGCGCGATGCGTTAGAATTTCTTTTCCTAAAAATCTCCTCGTACGCTTCATCTTCTTGGACTCTCTTTTTCTATCGCGACCATACTCGTCATACGTCAAACTTATCGTCATTGCGGATGTTTGTAATCTCTGAATCACCTGCAAATACGAAGGCTCTAGCAACCATCGTTGCTGTGACATTAAAAAGTTTTATTGTGATTTAAGATCAATCGTTTTGTCACATGCGCTCTGATCTGTGACAAGTATGTATGCTTTTAATCAGCTGTGCGGGTCTTCTCCACTTACCGTTGCTACCGAAATTTTGTCATTTATGCTCTTTCATCTTTTACTAGAAATACCTTACATCAATAATAAACATACTCCTGTTTTTACGTTACACGGAGACAAATTGCTCGGGTAGCAATTGACAATTATTTATTTTCTAGAATTATGATTAATTATTACAATTAAACGGAATTTAATTCTATTTACATTTCCCCTTATATATTAACACTAGAACTACTGAACAAATACTCAATTATTCTTATACATTTATTTTGTATATAAATTATGGCTGAAATGTAGCTGGAGGATGCAAGTTAATTAATGGATTTAATTATCTATGTTACATACATCAAACAAAAGAATATCAAATCTCAAACAATGCACCATTGTATATTGAAATAATTGGTAGTAAACATTGTGGACTAGTCATTTTGACTTCGTTGGTAGTTCTATTGTTAATGTTAGTTCTAATGTTATGGGAGATTGAGGAAAACAAGACAATATATAATTGATTGTTCTTATTAATATTCCCAAACTTCCTTCAGTGGAAGCAGGTCTTCTAAAACTTTTAAGCCAAAGAAGAATATTCCTGAGGGTACTCATCAATATGACTTGATGAAACATGCTGCTGCCACACTTGGCTCTGGAAATTTAAGATTAGCAGTTATGCTACCAGAAGGAGAGGATTTGAATGAATGGGTTGCAGTAAATAGTGGGTGTTCTAGTTTGTTTCATAATTCATGGCTTGGGTTAGGTCTGAGTTAGGTCTGCTTCGTTGTTTTACATACTTTAATCTTTCAGCTGTTGATTTTTTTAACCAAATCAATATGTTATATGGAACCATCACTGAGTTCTGTACAGAAGAGAGTTGCCCTATTATGTCTGCAGGACCAAAATATGAATACCATTGGGCAGATGGTCATACAGTAAAAAAACCTATTAAATGTTCAGCACCCAAGTACATTGATTATTTAATGACATGGGTACAAGATCAGTTAGATGATGAAACTCTATTTCCTTCCAAAATTGGTAAACAATATCTTCTTAATGTTACCCTGCAAAGCTAAACTTAATCAGATAGTTGCCTATAGTTTCTAACAAAACTTACTATTTTCCTAGGCGTTCCTTTCCCAAAAAATTTTCTGTCGATTGCAAAAACGATACTGAAAAGATTGTTTAGAGTATATGCGCATATTTACCACCAACATTTTAGTGAAGTTGTACAACTTGGTGAAGAAGCACACTTAAATACTTCGTTCAAACACTTCATATTCTTTGTTCAGGTAAAGAAGAAATTGGAGAAATTCTATCCAGAGTACTGTATATTTATATTCCAATTTATCTTCGAATATTTCTGTTATATTCTTCTTATAGGAATTCAATTTGATAGAAAGAAGGGAGTTAGCGCCGTTACAAGAATTAATAGAAAAATTGACGGCAAAGGATGCACGATGAATAATTTTCTTTGTGACCCTCCAAAACTGCTCCAAAGAATCTCACCCATGCTATCTTTTAACAAGTCTGTAATTGCGTATGTTATTTAACTAATCCAATCACGGCTAATATGGCATTTCTCTCGCAACAGGAGATATTGACATTTTCACACTCTGTTTGTTTACAAGGAAGTGAGTTTGTTTACGAGAGCGTTTCATAACGAACCGCTAAAGTTTACAGAAAATCATAGTAAAGGGGTGAGGATTATTGGTATAATCCTTTGTAAAATAGTTATACATCCGATATATGTCGTAATACCCGCTTCATTATAACTAACGAAGGTCTTACCGGAACTTCTTATCGCTGATTGTAATTTGTTACAAGCAATGTGCTTCTGTACTTGACGTTTACATTTCAATGCCGTCTAATTCAATCATCTTAAACTGCAGCTCGCCAGATATTTAAAAAAATGCATCTCAACGTCTATATAAGATATATCGTCAGTGTAAAAAACTCAAGCATATATTGTACTTCCCCTTACGTTTTTATATTTGTTTCATATTCTGCCCACATAGTTTGAGATATTCCGTAAAGTCGTGCTATGTTATGTAAACAAGTTTAAAGAATCATTTTTTGCAAAGATGATATAGATCTTATTCAAGTCTAGAGCTCCTGATTGACAAAAAATAGTTTACAACGTTATGTTCATGATTATTGGTTGAATTAATATCTGGGGTAGTGTTTATACCAAGATGCTGCATACTGTTGGTACATAAAGTTATTAAGTTAGTATAGTACTATTACATTAATTTGTAATATGCAACCGTATTAGGTTACTATCGAGTTAAGCGCTTATAGAATTATTTATAGAATTAGGAATTTTATACGCTCTACATTTTACCTTTTTATGAGTGAGTTTGAGTCTGCTCTATTTAAAAAGAGAAGCATATTGTAGTTAGGTCACTTGCGCGACATTACTGGGAATATTTCCGATAAAGATTTTCATTTTTTTTTCTTACTCAGATTAATTTTCAATATGTTCAGAAAGAAAGTGATACGCACATTGATTGGCAATTTTTCGATTCGAAAAATAATCTTTCAGATATTTCCGACGACATTTATGTTTCAACAGCACAAATCTCTAAATTTACGGTTTCACATCGCGTAATTATATTTTAAAAGTAGTTATTGTATGGATACAGGGTATCCCAGGAAAAGCGCAAAGGACACACTTTTCGTACATATAATTAATTCGCGTGATACGTGTATATCTGTTAGATTAGCATTGATCGTTTCTAATTCAGTAATAGAGCAAATTGATGCAATATCATATCAAATAGGCTTTATTATGCTTATAGGATTATCCGCTAATTACATTCATTTTCTTAGTCATAGAAAATGACGTTAATAAATACATGAAGTGCTTGCTGTTC
The DNA here is from genome assembly GCA_910591585.2 of Nysson spinosus. Classification (NCBI taxonomy): domain Eukaryota; kingdom Metazoa; phylum Arthropoda; class Insecta; order Hymenoptera; family Crabronidae; genus Nysson; species Nysson spinosus. Next base: position 2,094,539 of record OU342835.1, read on the forward strand.
TCGCACACAGTGAAACTAATTTTATATAATGCATAGTTCTAAACATCAGCCAAAATAGTACACTGTCGAAAGTATTTAAGAATGATTTGTTGTTTTAAACAGTGACTATTATTCGTGAAATGCGGAAAGTCTAGACAATATCTGAACTAAGTTATCATTACATTCTGCTTATGCTGTGATCGTCAGAAGTTGCATTTTTGGCTTTGTGAATCACTCTCACAATAGAGGCGTACAATTAGTGAGCTTTCACGCAAATCCGGTGATCGAGAATCTTTCACCATCGCACTGATAGAAAATTAATGTTATATTTGATTAATCAAGTTAAAAATCTATTTGCTCTCTTCAGTATGCAATGCATTAGTATCAATGGGCATCTTTATTGTCCGGTAACGCACACGGGTATCCACAAAATATTCGAATTTAATGTAATTTGGGCATGTAAGAACCATTTTTCGAGTCGAAAGTTTCATAACGCGTAGATATCATCTAGCAATTAAAATTGGTATTTTTTTAAGGAAAAAAAAACATGCGGATTGGTATGCACGAGAATTTTTATCGTCGTAACATCGGCGTGATCATTTGCGAATATGTCAACCGCGTTTCATGTGATACCTTTCATGTCAATCGCGAGGATCAATAAGGAATTACACGAGGTCCATGAGTATATAATGTATTTTATTATAACGACATAACAAATAGCTTTGATAGTAATATTATTGATACTGGAAAATGGAGATGTAAAGAACTGCTAATTACGAATCGAAATACGACTGTGTATTTACTGTCGCGCTGAATGTAAACACATAAATAACAATAACAATATTATTAATGGCTCGTATTGATAATAATATTATATTCAGTACTTAAGAAAGAAGGCAGGAGTCGTACCTTATACATGTTTACTCAAAGGCGGTCTCGTCTGCTTTTGTCTGAATTGCGATAGTTAATAGCTCTCAACTAGACATTGTTTTGCACGATAAATATTGTTATGAATTGTATTAGTATTATTAATATTATTATTACTAATATCTTTATGATTACCGATCATATCACGGCGCTAATCAGTTAGCTGTAATATCTAAACATGAGTTTTTTTACTGAGCCTTTTGACTGAGTATACGTACGCCTAATACGTTATGTTTCGAACTGAGCTTTTACAAAAAAGAATTGTTAGAAAACGTGAAATTTGGCTGGATTTCTTGAATTAAATTTTTAATTTACGAATACTGTCATTCTTTAGAACGAATGTCCTTCTTGTAGATCTAATTCTGATTAAGGCTATGCTTTTATGAGTATCTATTTGCTTAAAGTTACTGGAAGCACTTCTGCAAATATTTTGATTATCTCTTTCTCCACATTTCGTTCTTTTATTATCAGACTTCAAAATGTTTCGACAAATATACCCCTCTAGAATTCGTTCTAAATTAAGTACGAATGTACGTTATAAATGACACTAATTTCAAAAATGCCTTTATAGGGAGCTTCCAGAATATGATTTACCCGCTCATTTTTTAGCGACTCTAGTGATACATCTGTGCAATGTAAATAATATTTTTCTCAAATAAATGAAAGCTCACACCTAATTAGTAGATAAAACTTTGATTGTTTACTATCAGTTTTTATTATACCATCATTTTATGACTACATATATATTAGGGGGGCCGAAAAGTAATGTCGTTTATGCACAAGTCAACATTTGACAGATAATTGCAACCAACTTGCATTGCATCGACTTTGTTCAATAGACGTTTGTAAGTTGAAGAGACTGGTTAATACTGTTTAGTAAAACAAAATTATTTTTTTATTGACCGTATTCAAAATGACGGACATATATCCAGAAGAGTTGCACATTCGGCATTGTATGCCGTCGATATTTTTCCGGAAGCACTGGATGTTCGTAAATGTCAACGATGGTTTGCCAAATTCAGATCGCGCAATTTTGATCTTTCTAACGTACCTCGAAGAGGGGAAGACCTTTGACTCTGAATAATGACATTTCACGGGTAACAGTAGAAGCAATAGAAATGTACTCACTAGATTACAGAAGGTCATCGACAAGGATGGTGACCATATCACTGATTTAAAAATAAAATGTGAAACAAAAAATAAATTTATTTTGATTTCATGAAAAATACGACATTACTTTCCGGCCCCCCTAATAGCTTAACAAAAGTAAAAAAAATTAACAAGTAAGAAACATATTCATCTTAAAAAGTTATAAAATTTATGGTTTAAAATTCTCATTTATTTCGATGTTAAAGTATTTAAAGAGCATTACAAAAATAAATTAAATAGGTTGTCAATGTATCGATTAACTTCTCTTAGCCATTATTTATTTTTAAGTTCTCGAATAATTCATGAGTAATAGAAAAAAGGTATGAATAAAAAGATGCGGTTTCGTATCTTAAGCCTGCGCAGTCAACGTCACTTTTACGAGTGCTGCCTTAGAATCAGATGGGCTTATCTTGGCGCGTAGTAGAACGTGTCTCGTATCGCTTTAAAGTTGCTTCAATTCTCTCCACAAACAATGGTGCTTTTATTTATATCTTACTATGAATTTTACTATGTTACTTTTTTATAGATGCGGAATAATTTTAACATATTTAATTGCAGAAATGTTACTATATTAACTTTCATTCTATGACGTTCTTTCGCAACGTTACATGTAACATCTGCATAAGAGGAAATTCATTAACATAATGACAAATGTTCAATTTCCGTTTTCACGGCATATATTTACTGATTGATCGGAATAAAGAGCTGAACACTGACGAGTGTAACTTTTCTACGAAATTAATACATACTATTTTACTATTAACACGGCTTATTTAATGTCGAGTAAAAAAACATATCGCTATACTTATACGCATTGCGTTACATATTAATAAATTAATTTTCTTGAATGTTAAGGTTGGCCGAAATATTGTTAATATGTACTATATAGTTTTTATAGTTTATATGTATAGTTTTATAGTTTATATAGTACATATTAACAATATTAATAAATTATATAATACGGAGCAGAAAGGCCCTCAAATAGAAATGTCGAAAAGAGCATACGGTTATATTTTTTACTGTTCTGTATCACTTCGTTCACTTGTTTTTCCCTCTCACCACCTCTTTTCATTGACGAGGCAAGCCCTTAATATTTCCATTTCTGTATTCTTTTGTACATCTACCAAATTCTTGCCTAGATTTAGATATTTCAAGATCTATTTCGGAGAAGCATTTCCACTATCAACTTTTTCGTTACTACCCGTTAAGGAATGCATGTTAATTGTTTAAGTGTATTCAGCGCAGAGAATGTGTAAAATACGTTTTTATTATTTCATTGACACAAGCGCGAATACTTTGGAGCTAACAAGTCGGAATTTTTGGCGCCTCCGTCCGTAGCCGATTAAAAAGTTAATGGGCACAATCCGAGACGTTTGAAAAAAGGATGGTCGTAGTCTATCAGGAAAAGGCAAGAGAATTCTTTATGCGTCACTGTATATAGTTGTAGTTATCCGCCCCACTCGAAAGATTAAGTGATGTGAAAACGGTGTTTTTTTTGTTCTCTCGGAGAATTGGCATGCACGAAGAGTTAGTCTTACACGTACCGTTCACTGTGTCCGGCCACGAGACCCCGATCCAGGTGGATCGTCCGTGAAACCCTTCCGTGTCCGCTGCTCGACCTTATTACCTCAATCGTACAGCGCGGCTTCTCTTTCACCATGGTAAATACTAGGATAAGTGTTCAATTACAATTAATCGAGTAATTAGGTCCACAGTGCAAACTCGATCATTTTAAAGTATTGAGTTGCTCCATAAGTGTGTGCGGTTTTTATTTCATATTGAATATATCTCGTAACAATTGTCTAGTAGCTATGTATTAGGCGTACCAATTAGAAACCAATTAGTACCAAATAGAAAGTAATCAATTATTTTTCACATACTTTATGAAACTCCAATTATTTTTTCATATTAACACTAGAACTACCGAACATACATCTCGCGAGGAAGTCACGCATCGTCAGCAGGGGTTCTCAGACGCCACATTTATGCGCCCACGTGAGCGCTTGGGGGACACATGCCGGAGTGGCGCGGGTCATAAATGTGGCGTCTGAGAATCCCTGCTGACGATCCGTGACTTCCTCGACTTTTTGGCTTTTATTTACGACACCAAAGTCTGCTTTGCATATTTTGGGAGTGCTTTTCAAAGAGGAAAGTCTGCTCTATCGTGTAGAGTCAATGGAATCCCCGTCAGAGGTCTAATTTTCCCGGAAATTTGAAACAAATCTCGAAAAATGAGCGCGCGGAGCGTGTCTCGCCAACTTTAACTAATGTTTAAACATATTTGCAAATTCATATTGCAAAAGTAATTCATATCATTTTCTTCGTAATGATCCGCTGAATTTTTTGCAATAAATAAAAACTGTCTAACTTATATACTTACGTCATAAATCTTGTTCAAAGGACAAAAAAGTACCTATTTCTTCAAAATTGATTTTTTCGAAAACGGTAGTTACTGGAAAGAAATGGTTTGCGGATTCGTTTTCAGCACGTCGAAATCTATAAGAATCACCTATTCGTTGTTAAAACACAGAAAAAAAGTTAAAATTTGTTGGACATTGTAATTTTCCAATATTACTGTCGAAGAGTAAGATTCAATTCAATCAGGAAGGTGCAATATTAAGTCGAAGATTAGTGCTCAACGTTTCATAATTATTAATTATCCCTAATCTTTCTTTGATGGAGTTTGTTACTTTGGCTGCTGAATGGTACAAATAATGGTGGGTAATATACTGTAGATTAATTCGTGTTAAATATATGAAAAGAGAAAAAAAACAGAATTTTTCGCGTTCGACAAAACCGCACGAACTTATCGAACAACCCAATATGCAAATAACGCTACTCGATCGGAAATCCAACTAAATGCAAATGTATTTTTGGAACATTGAATTGCCGGAAGCATTTAAATTTTATGTGAAAATAATGATTCCGCGACATAAAGTTGAATTGTCTTGACCTCTCAGAAATGCAGCCTCGTATAAATATGTTATTCTCGCAGCAGTAGTTTGCATTTTATTGCATATCTTCGGATCATTATAATTCTTATGTAGATTTATTTAATTGCACGAGATATGGCTTATTATATGTCAGGCTAAAACTGCTGACTGTTACTAAGAATAAACTGAAGTTTTGTCAATGCGAAAGGTCATTCACATTTGCTGACATTAGCAAGCAAATTAGAATACCATTAACGACTTGTCCTACACCGAAGGATAAAATCCGGTGATAATATTACAATTTAAAATATTCAGGATCCAGGAATAATCATGATTTATATCACGATAAAACCGGTTGTAAAGATTACATTAAACTTTTGTAATATATTATATCACTAAAATCCGAAATAAAACTAATTGATATACAACGATAGAAATGTCTTTCTATAGTTGATGAAACGCATATTTGGAGTGTATTTGTATAGATGAGATAATCTACATGAGTAGGTAATTTAAAATTCCGTATGAAGAGCTACAAGAGAATATGTACTATACATTATGACTACTAAAATAAGCGAAAATATTGTTGTTACGAGGAAATTATTTTTTTGCGCTTGAAGTTGTCAATAAAAAAACGTAATGAGTACTTCAGTATTCTTGGCTCAAGGCATGAGTAGGGGAAACAAGTTGACGTTCAATTATGTGGAAGTCCGTTCGTATAATAACTGTCATAATCATTATAGGAATACATTGGCATTATCAGAATGTCAGTTGATGAACTTATTCTTATCAATCAATAGTAATAATTGAGGATAATGATCAGATATGTATATTTATAAACTTTTAGCCGGAAGAGTAAAGTGATTTTATCCCCAATTCATTATACATGCTAATGGCTTCCTTATTCATAGTAGTACCACCGAATTTTATGTTAAATGTCAAATTCCTTTTGGAATAACCATATTACAATATAATATTCGGAAGATTGCTATTGGTCCTTCGATCGGAGGACTGTTATGCGAATCATTCAACATAAAATGTTACAGAAATCACTGCTACTTTAAATTCTAGACAGTACAACGCCAAGTTTCGGTAGGGAATGTTAAAGATCTATTTCACACAAAGATACGATTTTGTACTATTTTCCAGGTTTTTATTTTATTTTCTTTACCACTAACGAATTTACTTTGCAATATGCCTCAAAATATTAGGGCGTTTAATAAGAAATAATTATATGTATTTGTATATTTATTTTTGTTTAATATTTTATTTGTGCGAGCGTATTACATTATTAGTACACTAGTAAGTACAACAATAAATACACTTTAAGGTTAACTTCTTAAAAAATAGTTAAAAAATCATGACATATAATATTAGGTCGTGTAACATGAAATGTTGGATATCTTATCAGAACCTTACAGACTTTGTGTCTTCTAAAGACCGCTATTTTATCGAAAGAAGAATTTTTTTGTTGAAAATGAGTTGACAAAAATGCATACCAACAAATGGTGCATATTTTGATTAATAAACTATTTATTTGAATCATAAATCCAATTCTTCTTTCTCTTCAAAGAGAATAATCCGACATTTCATGTTACACGACTTAATACTTAAAAGTATAATGATGATCTTAAATTCTTATTATAAATGTTGTTATCTTTTCGCAATAGTTACGTTACGTTTATTATTGCAACTGTGCTGTTCGATTATTAACCGAATTTCATGAATTCATATTATTCACAGAAGAATACATTTCTCGATGAAAATATATTAAAAGCCAGGTAGACGATGATTTCATCATAACAGACTCTCTTCCCTTTGTCAATTTTCTTTTTGCATTAATTAGTAAGTGGAGCCGTGTCGGTTCCATCATGGTTCTCCAAGTGCCTCATAAAAATCTGTAGTTCCCTGACTACTTAGCACGTACGATGGAATACCAAGTGCCATACGAGATTCCTTTGGTTTGCTCAACAACCGCTTAGAATTACCGCTAACGTATTCAAAATTCAAACGAGCTACAGATGATGCATTTACTTAGACTACACGTGAGATTTGCGTCGTACACCGGATCTCTGCGAGAAGGGCTAACTTTGGGCAGGATATTCCTTCCTTTACGACATTTAACACGTTAACGCTAGAACTACCGAACTCAGTTATGCTTACACATTTATTTATATATAACACATGGCCGAAGGACATACATTAATTAACGGATTCCATTATTCGCGTTGTGTAGTATGTAGTTATAAAGTATATAAAATCTCAAACAATTCGCCGTGGTATATACGAATGGTTTAACTAAAAATGGTAGACAAGTCATTTTGACGCGTTTGGTACTAGTATTTGTGAAACTCGAATCAAATATATTGCTAATATTCGTCAAATTTTGAATATTTTTCACATTACGATAATGATATAAAGTAACCCATATATCGTAGAGCGCTTAAACAGTTTTATTTGTAGATGTTATATAGATGTTACGGACGCGTATCGCGAGATTCGTATAATTCGGATTTCAGCGTGGTGTTCGACATTTTAATTAGTTAGCCCTTCCTTTAAAGATCAAATATCCGATGAGGTTTATCGTCCAATTTGTATGTATATGTATGATTCAAATTAAGCTTATGTATTATTAATTGTCTCCAAATCCTCTTTTTTTGATGGATGTTAATAATTCTGAAATATCACAGAAAGTATGATCGTTAATACGATCGTCTTGGTTTCACAGACTTTGTTGAATCGTTGAATGCATCGCCTGTGACTTTTATTCGAGCAATTGTACAAAGTACAGTTTTTTATGAGAATTTACGTAAAAGATGTATACAGTTAACCTAGCTAAACCACTTGAAATTCTTTCGAATTCTTGATGTTGTATTCCTGTTCCGTTTCCCGGAATTACAGGAATATAAAAAATATCCGTGTCAGTTATATTTATTCATATGCACATTAAATCGTAATTTTATAATTTGTTCAATATTATCACTTTCGTTAAATCCAAGTGTAAATGTAACTGCATTTTTACGCTTCTCATTGAAACTGATTGCATGCGTGTCTCATTTAACTCTTACTGTTAAATTACGTAATACTATGAGTAAAAGTTGGCGACCTGTTGCTGAATAATAATGATTTGTTCTTCTCTAACACCTTCCTCCCTACCACGGCGGGATTGATAGTTTACAAATCGCCCCACCATTGTCAATTTTCGTTTAAGTATGCTGAACTCGTGCCGGCTCGGGATAGTGTCCGGTCTCGCTACCAAAATGCCGTACGATTTGAATTTCATTCGCCGGACTGCTTTCCAGTGACATAATTTTCTCTTCGTGATATCTCGTCCGAAAAATCTTGCCTTCGTTTCTCTACGAACGGGACATGTGCTCTCTACTCCTTTTATTTCACCAGACAAATCACTAAATTTCTGTGCTGTTTTAAAAACGTCATCGGGATATTAGATATCTAGAAGTTGCATATGCTGCAAGCAATAATATATGTTCATTTAAAGATGTGGTATTTTGTAAATGTTAACGAATAAGTGAAATTAAGTTTTATAACTCGTCTTCGCTATAGTGAATTAATCAGTGATATCAGTTCTAAGTTATTCCAAAAGGAATTGATAATTTTTCGCCGTATGGTGATTATTCCATTAAATCGTTTATTAACACTTGTAGTTATATAAATATATTGTTATTCTATGGTAATTGATTCTGAAGAATAAAGAAATATGGAATTCATATTATCTCTATTGACGCTGTTTTACGCGGATCTTCGCGATAATTTTATGGTAAGTTTTTCTGCGGTAGTTTAATATTTAATACTTTACATATGCGGTTATCTGCGTTTTGTATTTTGAACTTTATTATCATCAGTTGATATATCTTCAAAACTTGCATATCATAAACTAGGTGTAAGATAATAATCTAAAATGTGGAGGTTGCCAAATGAATCGTTAACAAATCATAATCGCCTTTAAAAATATAAAGCTATGCTAATCAGACGGCGTTGGTGGTGAATAATACTTTTCTAATTTCTGGATGCTATTATGGTGTACTAAGAAACTTTTCGCAGACAATTCGAGTGATGCAGTTTGCAAATAATTCAAGAGTAAACAATATACATCTTTTCGTAGACTTTATATTTATGATAATAAATTAATTCCTTTTGTGGTCTATGAACAAAAATGAATTGTGAATCGCGTTGGTTAACATAGTCCGTGCTTCACTTGAGACGAATATCATATAATCTTTATTAAATGTATGAAAGTATACATAGGCGAAGCATATATTCGCAATTATTTACTTCTCAGAAATAAACGGTTTCGGTCTCCGCTGCACAACCTGCTGCCGGAAAACCTCTGCTGAGAATGCGTGACTTACACGAATGTTTAACTTACCTGTACGTAATTAAACTCTCAGCCACAATTTTTTATGACGGTTTTTTTAGGAGAAAAACAATATCTGCTGTGTCGTGGAGTGTAATTAGAATCAACATCAATGCCTCTCTTTTAACGGGAACTTGAATCAAATCTCGAAAAATAAACGCGCGGAGTTTATCTCGCTAACTTTAAATTTATTTTTTCGAATACTGGGATCGACACGGTAAAGTGGTTTTCAAGAGTCAAAAGATGTTAATTGAATGCAAAAGTTAAAATTTATTAGACAGAGTTATTATTACAGTAGATACTCGGTTGAATTAAATATTTGTTGAAATGATAAAAAATGATGAAGGACTATTGTGCGTCACGTGTTCAAAATCTCATCACTACAGTAAATCCAATCCCAGCTAGAGAAATACAACTTTCGCATAGAATTAATATCGAGATATTCTACGTCACGATGAGATCAAGTTATGCAGAGAAAAGGCGAGTCGCCATGAACTTGGAATATTTCTATCTGTCCTCATTCTGTTCGCTAAAATAAGAAAGTATAAAATCGTCGGCTAATAATAGATGAAACAAGGTACGTAATCAATATTCGGAATCGAATTTTTGAACCATTTTGGGATAAGCCAGACTATGGGATATGCTAATAACGTGCATTCTTCACATCTTAGTTTTTATCATATTTCGAACGTTTTTTATATTATCAATTCGTAGAAAAAGTCGTTTATTTACGAATGGCAAAAACACTGGTTTTGGATATAAATTTACGATGTAACAAAGTAAAAATGATATGTTCCTTTAGCATTTTGGCATACTTCTTTCTACGATAATTATCAATGCGAATATTTGACCTTTGGATTGGTTTCCGATCAAGTATCGATGCACGCCATGTTCGTGCATTATCTCGTCTAATGTAGATTAATATACTTTTATTTCTCTCTACTCTTTGGAGGGTGTTAATGGGAACTAGTTATTGTGCAACGTTCACGACGCCGGTTATTGTTTACTCCTTTGACCGTGGCGTGCTTTAATAAAAACCGATTAACATTCTGCGATGTGATATTCAAGTGATAGTATCTGCAAAAGTCGAGGAGTTATTCAGACTCACGTTGTTTGATTGGTTGTTATGTAGCACGTAACAATATGTTCAATACCATAGTAGATTAGTAAGAAAGTAAATACGTTGTACTGAGAAAAATTTACTGGTCGTATACATACGCTCTTCGTATATTTGAATGGACAGATGAGAGCGTATATGTACGCCTCTCGTAGTCAAAGGTTTAAGTTTACTCACGCTTTGTGTAACATTTGAATAATAGATAATGGTATAGCATATTACTATAAAACATTTGCCGAAGACGAATTCTAATGCAGTACATGCAGTTTTAATATGTATTAGGGGTACAAGTAAGTTTTAAAGGATTTTTCGTGAAAATTGGGACTTTATTGTGCAAAAGTTGCAACAAATTGATTACTTAAAGTATTGTACATCGCTAGCCACTACTTTTTCCCATCTTTCTGGCAACATACGAATTCCGCGTTGAAAGAATGACTGGTCTTTCCAGGCAATCCAAGAATCGACACATTTTTTGCATTCCTCGTAAGAACGGAAGTGCTGCTCAGACAGGTAATGAGTCATTGACCGAAACAGGTGGTAGTCGAAAGAAGCAATGTCTGGAGAATACGGCGGGTGGGGTAGGATATCCCATTTGAGTATTTCCAAATAGTTTTTGACTGGCACTGCAACGTGTGGTCGAGCATTGTCGTGCTCGAAATATCTCTTTTCCACGTCTCTCGGCTTCAATTCGTATGGCACCCAATTTCCTTGCTTTTGGATCATTCCCATGGCTTTAAGGCGTAATGAAATTGCTTGTTGAGTCACTCCCATAGATTCTGCAAGTTCTTCTTGCGTTTGACATGAGTCTTCGTTCAACAATGCCTCCAATTCTGCATCTTCAAACGTTTTTGGCCTTCCTTCACGTTCCTCATCCTCCGTGTCAAAATCAAAGAAAGCAGAAAAGTAAGGCTCTCCGAAAACTGTGTTTCGTTGGTACAAAAGCCGACATATTTTGAGCTAAAGAATGTTGTTTACACTTCGACAAAATGACACATACTGAAAATTAAAGCTTAATGATGACGCTTTAATATGAAGTTAGTTAGATTATTGTGCGATGCGATTTAATACTAGTAAGACCGTCTTTTGTAAATCCTTTAAAACTTACTTGTACCTCTACTATCTCGAATTTTAGTTATCGTCAGTTTTCCTGTCAAAGTTTATCAATTCGAATTATTAAGGAATATAATGTATATATGGTTTGTCCAGAACGTTCATGCCGATTGTAAATTGTTTTCCGGTAAAAACTCTGAGAAGTTCTGAGAGAATGGAATCTTCCAGTTGCGTAACAAATGGAGGAAGTTCGTGGAGCAAAACGGTGCATGCATAATTGAATGAATGTATATCGACATAAAAACATCTTGTCTTTGAATTTTCCTTATTCTTATTTAAATCGGCATGAACTTTCTGGATAACCCAATATATACATATACAATATATACCTTAATAAGTCAAATTTATTAACATCGATGGGAAAAGTGATGATAATTATAACTTATAAATATCCATATTTTATTAGTATTCAATGGTTTATTTCTTGGTCCAATAATAACTAGTATGTGTGATTTTGGGTTTCGGCTTTTAATAGACCAATGTAACGAAACATTGGTCTATTAAAAGCCGAAACCCAAAATCACACATACTTTTATTAGTATTGTAATATAATTAAGTTTACAAGATGTATTATTTAATTTCAGGACACATTCCTTTTGATCACTCAAAGGATATTGAGATTTTTGTTATTCTTAGTATGGTGTGCACTGTATCCGATTATAAAATTACGATCGCTTAGGAAACCAAAATTTTTACCGCCAATTAGGAGGAAAGTTCTTCTGCTTCCAGCCGTGGAGCTTGCTAAAAGAATACGCAGGAAAGAGGCAAGCACCATTACTTATCCTTAACTTCGTTTACTTACATTTACTTACATATCGCGAATTATTTGTTATCACGAAAAAAAACAGTAATCTATTCTATCGATTATTTAATCTAATTCTTTTACTCGATAATGCAATAATCTTTAGCACGTTTAACACCATGGCGGTCACCTGCTGACAGTCAATGCCAATATTACTAAAACTCGAATCAAATATTAGCGATAATATTTGTCAAATTTTCAATAATAACTGAGTAAATAAATTCGATTTAGGTAAGACATTTATTTTTATTGTAGCTCACTAGCGAGGAAGTTGTTGGTGCTTACATCGAAAGATGTAAGGAAGTTAATCCTATATTAAATGCTATCGTGGAAGCGCGTTTTGAATCTGCCATTCATGAAGCACGGGAAGTTGATAAATTGCTAAAGGCGACTACCAAAACGGAAGATGAATTGGCTACCGAAATGCCGCTTTTAGGTGTTCCAATCACGGTCAAGGAGAGTATAGCAGTGAAAGGTGCGAAAGTTATTTTCATTTCGATAATACATGTGATTTCAGTGCGGCTGAATAAAATTATTAGTATTCTCTGAAAATCAAAGTACTGTTAACCCTCGTATAACGTGGGAGTTAGAATCCAGAGCAAGGTCGCCTTATGCGAGACTCGGATTACATACACGCGTTATATCGAAGTCGCATCGTATAAGTGCCGCGTTATACAAAGATTGCCATAGTTTTCATCCTAATTTTACATCATTTTCTTCCAAGAAAGTATTCTCTAATTTCACTTACATTTTTTAGTATGAACATCGTCTGAGACTTTGGTCAATATTAGATTGTTAAGAACAAAAGTATGACGTCTTTCTGAAATGATCAATAATGCCTCGCAATATTTCTCATCGGTACACACATCTTTATCATTTTTCTATGTAATCATTGCCTGTATTTGAAGCACAAATAGGCCAAGCTGGATTCGAAAACCGGTTTTGCATCAGCAGATCTTCGAACGGGTACAAGGTCCACTGCACCTATTACAGAATACGATGCACTTAGAATTATTCAAACATATATTAATACGTAGAACGCCATGGCGGTCACTGGTTACCGCCTACGCCAATATTACTGAAACTCGAATCAAATATATCGCTAACGATCTAACGATGTAAAGTAACCAATGTATTATAGTGCGCTGAAACAGTTTTATTTTTAGACGTTATATGAATGTTACGGACGCGTATCGCGAGGTATAGTATAACACGGATTTCGGCACGGAACTCATTATGTTAAACGATTCTAAAGTCAATGATATAATTCTCACATTCTCGCGATATTTTCAACCGCAAACCATTATCCGGTCATCTGTGTCTGTACTATTTCGTAATCCTAGCGGAATTCAATACTTTATATTCCGTATTTTCTTTCGCATTCATGTTTTCAATGATTACAGTATTGCTGACGACCAAAATCGAATGGAACGTATTAATTATATTAGATCATGCAATATGTAATGTTGGATTTCTTATCAGACCTTTGCAGACTTTGTATCCTTTCGAAAGAGTTTTGTTGGAAACGCGATAACAAAATGATATACAAGCAAGTGATGCATATTTGGTTAATGGAATATTTAATTGAATGAAAAAACCTATTCTTCTTTCTCTTTCAATAATCGGACATTTCATATTATACTACCTGGTAATATTTTTAAATACTTCGGATATGGATCTACTGGGAAAGATGTTTAACACTTAACAAGATGTGTGTACAAAATTCAAATTGTTCTGCACTCTTTTCTTACCCTCATTTGCATGGAAAGGATCAGTTAAGATTAAATATTTGACCAGTCTCGGCTTCGCATAATTATTTGTTCACATGCATATGTAATTTTCTGTTTTACGATGCACCTCATTCTCCATAACAAGGGTGTCTCTTTTCCACGTGGTTCTAAGAATCCTTTCATAGTTGTCAGTCGTGCCATCGTGTAAATTTGATAAATAAACCAAAACCAGGTTGCTCGAGACACCAGCGAATACTTGCGATCATTGTACACGATCATGTCCAAAAATATTTTTGTTAAATTACATTCACCTTTAATTGTTAGTGCATCAACATAATTATCATAACTTCCAAAACATACATACATGAAAGTATTGACTTATGGTAATCAACTCTATGCATAGGTATGAGTCATTCAGTGGGAGTCAAAACAATTTATCCCGTGAAAGCAGATCGGGATGCGACTGTTGTGACAATGGTTCGTAAAGCGGGTGCAATTGTTCTACTTGTCAGTAATACACCGGAACTGTGTATGTGTTGGGAGACTTATAATAATGTCACCGGAATCACTTATAATCCATACGACACCAACAGATCTTCCGGTGGCTCGTCTGGAGGAGAGGTTGTTATACATTTACTTGATTTCATTTACAACAAGTATATGCATATTTTTATGATTTCTACCGATCATTTAATAAGGACATGAAGAGATCGATCAGTAAAAACGTATTGGATTGTTCAGAAAGTTCATACCGATTTTCAGTAGTATTTCGACTGAAAACCTGAGAAGTTCTAGGAGGATAGAATCTTCAAGTTATGTGAGAAATGAAGAAACATTGTGGAACAAAACGATGCGTACATAATTGAGCAAATATATATCGACATATAAAAATGTTGCTTTTGAATTTTGTTTAAATATCGACATGAACTTGAAGGGCAACCCAATATGTTTTTAACAAAGTTATAATACTTCAGTTTCACCAAAGTTGGAACGCTCTAATTATTAATAAAATAGATATTATGGTTAAACCATTCTTCCATGTTAGCGTAATAATTTGAAAGTAATGATAATTTAAATTTATCTGGTGCAGGCTGCTCTTCTAGGCTCGGCAGGTTCGGTTATCGGTCTTGCATCCGACATTGCTGGATCAGCAAGGCTACCTGCGCTTTTTTGTGGCGTGTATGGTCACAAACCATCACCACGTACGTTTATCACGCATTTTTATTGTAACACTAGAACTACCAACAATATATTCAGCTATATTTAAACATTCCCAAATACGTTCTTAAAACAAGAACGAACGGACAAAATAAATTAATCGATTTTGTATGAGCTGCAAAAAAAACGAAAATGGAACCTTATAAATCTGAACGTTTTTATTAAATTCCGCGGACCCCTCATTTCCACGGCTACAGTAGTGTTAACAGTAGTGTTAACAGAACTACCAAAGCAGCCAAAATTACTTGTCCGCCATTTTTAGTTATATTATTTGAATATACCACGGCGTCTTGATTGACATTTTATATACCTTTATTTTATTTACAGCCAGTAAGTAATTGAATCCACTAATTGATTTAAATCCTTCAACCATAATTTATATATAAATAAATGTGTAAGCATAATCGAGTATATGTTCGGTAGTTCTAGTTAAAAACATGTAACAAGTTATGGCAATAAGAATATTACATTTTAAAGAATAATGAAATACATTAATTATTGTACTTTAATTAAGGCTTGGTTTCTTGCGAGGGTCACAAACCGGATGGCACTGATAAGGATTGGACGAACTTTTTTACGATAGGTTTAATGGCTCGATATGCAGAAGATCTTCCGTTTACATTATCAGTTATATCACAATCACCGGAGGCTAATCAGATATTAAAACGAAAGGTTAATTTTGACATAACTATAATACTGCAATTTAAGTATAGTAGTAATAGACGTAGTAATAATTTCAAAGTATACATGAAATGATTACATTTCCGTGATTATACATGACAATAATAATTAAACGATAAGCTTTTTGTTGTGTAGGTACCAATGAAAAACATTAAGTTCTACATATTGGACAGCTCTTCTCTAGTTGCGAGGCCGCTGAACCGGGAAACAAAATGGGCATTGCAAAAATTAAAAAGTTATATCGAGAGCACGCACCAAATCAGAGTTCAAAAGGTCTGTTTTTGGCCTCTTATAAGCATGAACTTATCGTTCTTGAATGATTATTATTAAACACCGTCGTCCATACACAAGCATACAATAATTTCTTGTATTTTTCCTAAATAATGCATGCATATTTTACATACGAATTAATAATGCTCGTGTAATATAAGTATTAAAGTATACTATAAGTAGAATGTGGGATATGAAAAAATGCTTCAAGCATATTTCGAATAATCTTATAATTAAATTTCTCTAACTGAAATGAGTTTAATGTATTGCAATTCTTTGCAGGCGGATTTTAGCGAAATGAAATTCGCATTCAACATAGCTACGTGCGTTCTGTTAGGGCTGCAAAATGTTGAATCTATTTGTAACACAGAAAATAGGACGAGAGTATGTTTTATATTTTATATAATGTATATAAATTAATTGAAATATTATGCTGACAGATGATAGTATTTGTCGATTGATAGTTATATAATTGAACCAAATAAATAAATAATTTAATAAATACTATTGATAGTATTTGTTAAATTATACAACATTTACAGACATGGTCGTCAGTTCTTATGGAACTTTTCAAACTCATCACGTGTATGTCGAAGCACACGTTGCACGTATTAGCATACGACTTGTTGACATTAATAGTTGAGAAACTTCCAAAGAAATATAAAGATAGGATGCACGAGAAGAGATCGACATTGAAAAAGAAATTTGCTGTGAGTTTCGGTTGTTTCAGTGTTTAGAAAACTGAAGTGGTGTAGTAAAGAATCATATACAAGAACATTAAAATAATAAATAAATGTAATATTTTAATTTTAGGACCTCCTGGGTGATAATGGTGTTTTGATTCAGCCAACTTTTACGTCATCAGCATATTATCCTTTCGAGACATTCCACAACTCTGGTTCTTTTTGTTATTTAATGATTTACAATGCTCTTGGCTTTCCAGTGACGCAATGCCCGATGGGTTTAAATGCAAAGGGTCTTCCTATCGGACTTCAAGTAATTACTAATATCTTACTCAATAATTCATAACTTACCAGCAGGTTGTTTAAAATAATTGTACTTAAATAGATTCAATACCGAAAAATAGAATGAGAATAAACAATAAGTGACATAAGCCACAACATATCGGAGCAAGATCTAATAGAAATAATGCCTATTCATTTATTATACTTCCTTTTTTCAGATATCAGATTTATATGTGATCTATATTTACAGGTTGTTGCAAATCCAGGTTGCGACCACTTAACAATTGCCGTGGCTCAAGAAATAGAGAGGGCATTCGGTGGTTGGAGGGATCCAAGTAATGAAAAAGTAGTTTGACCAAAGTTTTCATATTTTAATCATTCATAAAACAGTTATTATTATCCATCCACGTATCGTTCTTAGCATAGAACTTTAATGTACTCCTCATTAGTTATAATTAATCCAAATCCTTTATATTAAATCATATTGATTGTTTTTGCATGGATAACACCTTTGGGACAATGTGAGTGGAAACAGGTTTGCATGTTTGATAAGAGGACAGTGTACGTAGTACTTGTTAATGTCACCTTTAGAGTAAATATTTAATTTTAGGTCATTATTAAAAGTATGTTTTTTATTTCTTACATATATTGTATATATACACTCTCGCAGTCAAAAGTTTGGAGGATCTTACTATTTCAAAAGAAATAATGAGTTTCTTAAGCACATAAATATTTTATTCGTTAATAATATCGTTATTAATGTAATGTCCATTTCATATATTAGTGCAATATTTTTCATAGAATATTCGCATATGTATGAAAAATTTGTTTTTGAGCGGCATTGTATATATATGTAGATATATATGTAGATTTTATTATAAAACTGTACAAATCGATTCAGGGAAACTGTAGCCATTGTAAATATTGCCAATTCCGTGCTACATGATATTGGAATTGATGTGCGAGTCTTTGTATGATATTATTTTTGTACACATATTTATTATGGTGCTCAATAAAGTGTTTTTATGAAGCACCAGTATATCAATACCACACCAGTTCTGTGATACCTCGTTAATGTTTTTAGTTCTCAGTTGTTTTCATAACTTTCAGTTGCGGCAACAGTTAAATCGTCAATCTGTTGCTATAAAGTGTCGCTAAGCAGTCCGAGCTCATCAAATGATCTACAGAATTCCATAAAAGTCCCATAATATTCCATAGAAAATCTGTGATGTCCAGTAGAACACAGAACATAGAAATCAATGGGAACACCATTATATCCTTGTTTAGAGGGAATTGTTTAAGAATTGTCATAAAATTGATTAGCAAAAGGATTCAATTGTAAATAAGAAGGTATTAACTGGGTATTTTTGCAACACTCGTGTTGCATAATCATTTAGAACTGAAATATATAATCTGAAAATGTGGAAAATACGTAAGCAGATCTGTTTTGATATTGCTGACTTTTCGGATGTAAGATATTTCTTCTTAGTTTTACGCACTACGCGCATGCCACTTTGTTTGATTTGTACGATATAATGTAAGCGGTATGACTTCTTCTTGTGGAATTCGCCGGTAAACAGAGTGTAGCATGAAAACATGTAAATTAAACGTTATTCTTGGAAAAAAACACATGTATGAAGAATAAACTATGCAGAGATATTATGATTCTGAGAAATCGTCCGAAGAACGTTTACCATTATAACATTTATTACATAATTCGTACAAACAATGAACATTTAATAAATATTTCATAGAACTTTTACTTGTGCAAGCGTATTACGTTATTAGTACAGTAGTAACCACAGTAATAAATACACTTTAAAGTTAACTTCTTAAAAAATATTTAAAAAATCATGACATATAATATTAGGTCGTGTCCTTCAAAGACCGTGACTTTTTCGAGAAATTTCCGGAAGTTTTTGTTAGAAACGCGCAATTAAAAATGCACGCAAGCGGCATCCTACAATGGTGCATATTTTGATTAATAAAATATTGATTTGAATTAAAAAACCAATTTTTCTTTCTCTTTGAATAATCCGACATTTCATATTACACTTAACCCCCGATTTACACGGCATTCGAATCGCACGAATTGTGTTTAACACGCTTGAAGAAATGCGGAAGAAAATATATACTTTTGAATTATGCTATGTATATTTTGCTTGAGTTGTTGAATTTTTATTTAAATGTACTCCAATTTGAAAAAAATACATAATACTGTTTCATATGAATTGATTAAATTCATTACATATTTATTTTCAATGTGAAATATGGATTTGAATTTCATGATTTCAATTTACACCGCATCTTCGGGTACCAATCTACCGTGTAAACCGAGGGTTAGGTGTACACGACGTAATAATATATTAGTATAATCTAGCATCCTAAAAAATTAATTTATTAAGCTTGCAAAATAAATTCTTGTAAGTAAATCAATATGAAATTTCATTTGATAAACAGTTCTTAGAAATGTTCCGTTACATATTTGTGTGCTATATAACGATAAGTAATTTTTAGTACAAGTTGGTTCGTTTAAGTAGAACGCTTAATTAAACTGAATATAGACGGCAGTTGCAGTAGAAAAAAAGGGTATTAAAGCAATTGAAACGAATAAGGCTTCGGTCCGTTGAACGATTTTCTCTTTGTAGACAAGTATCGTGCACCCACCACACATACAGTGAGTGTAAAAACTATTCGTAGAGCAGCGAATTTTAACGAAAACCTCGAAGGACTTAGTTTTCACACGAAACGAATTGTATCTATGTCTATAAAAAATATAGATAAATAATATTCGTTTTATGAAATTCATTGCGATGATCTCTATTGTCTTACATAAACAAAGTTCTACTTGGTTTTTGCTGTACGGATACTTTTTCCACTCACTGTAGGTTTCTGGTATGGCAAATATTATGCTTCCGCTACGGAAATATCGTAATCTTATTATCATGGAAAATAATTTATAGATACAGCACTACCGTGCGCTTCCGGAAACTTATATAATTACTTGTATGACATACAACATGTTCTGTCTCTGTTCTACGAACGTGTGTAGAGTTTATATCATCCTTCGATGATTACAAAATGACGATAAGATTATCAATCCACTGACATATATAGGACGAATATGTCGTAACGGTCTGATAACACAGACTGCATTTTGGCATTGATCCCTAAATAAGACCATAAACATACGTATTTGAAAAATAGTTTACACATTGAACACCATGGTGATCACCGATGCCAATATTACTAAAACTCGAATTCAATATATCGCTATTATTTATAAAATTTGGAATATTTTTATCGTTACAATTACAAGGTAAAGTAACCAATGTATCGTAGAGTGTAGACGTTATATAGACGTTACGGACGCGTTTCGCGAGGTATCGTATAACACGGATTCCGGCGTGGCGCTCAACGTGTTAATAATAATAAAACGACTGAGACCCAATTAATTTCTTTCAAATAAAATGATAATACGCAAGACAAACGGTGATAAATAAAGTATGTCATATCATATTCAGAATAATTATTACAATAAAACCATTTAATGAAACTTCAGCATCGGTAGATATGATACATGTATATGTCTACGAAAGGATTATGATTAATAATTGATAAAATTAGCAGTTTCAGTTTGATTTCAGATCCCTTGTAAATAAGACTATTAAGAATTAATTAATCTCCTTTAGATAATATAATAATACGCAAGATAATCAGTGCAACATAAAGGGTGTCACATGAAATACGAAATAATAGTGAAACATTGTTGACTTCACATCTTTATCGTAACCTTTAAAGTATTGACAATTTTACAAATATTAGCGATGTATTTGATTCGAATTTTAGTAATATTGGCATCGGCGGTCAGCGTTTTAATAACTGATAATTCTGATATTCTGAAATACTCTGGCGATGCTTACATGGTGTGATTGTGAATTACAACCGTTTACTAGTAACACATTTAGTAGACATATCATGTGTCTAACAAGTTGTAAGTCAGTAAAGGAAGTAAATCTCTATTAGGTCAGTGCAGGAATGAAGTAAAACAGTCCGTTTTGCGTGGTGTCATTACGATGGGGTTTACTCCAGCAGTCGATGGACCAGATTGTTGCGCGTACCTGAAATGCGGATCAGTGCGTAACCGTTTTCGGTGGAGTTAACAAGTACTCGTGGATTTCTCCGGCCGGGAGTTCGAATCGTAATTCTCACATCCTGTACAGTGCCGTCCGTTACGTTTACCATTGAAAACTGCACCGTTTATTTATATTTCAAAATTACGAGCTGCCGATTGACCATTTTTCCACAAAATTGGAAGTTTTTCTACCATTCAAGTTGAACGCAAGAAATATAGCAACACTATAGCAGTAGCATCCAACTGATCGAAGAACTGTTGTAGTCATAACGTAAGTTAGATCTTTGACATTTATGACGGATTTCAAATACCCATGGTTTAGAAATTAATAATGAATCATCGTGCGTGTAAAGTGTTTAATTGACATACAAGAATATCACATAGGATCAATAATTAGCGTGATTCTTACCTTTGACTACTTCGTGACTTTTGCAAAATTGTTATTGCGCGATATGATCATGAGTGATTAATAACCGTGTAGCTACTAGTTTCGTATATGTTACATTGAATTGCATGTATTTATACTCTGGCAGTAGAATGTACTTTAAATATTATTATTATTACGTCGTGATATGCGTGATTTTATTTGTTAAATTTCTATGAAGGGATCAATTTTTGCGAAGAAATATGTCGGATTTTGGAACCAAGTGAGCCGCAGAATTGTGGCAGTGGTAACTTAGGCTAAATCACTGCCAGTTGTGTCGGATTTTGAGTATGCATTATTATAGTAATTGACAATAAACCATACATACACTCCCGCTCAAAAGTTTGGCGCGTATTAGGATTGCAAAAGAAACAATGAGTTTCTTAAGTAAACAAATATTTTATTCATAATATTGTTCTTTTATCGTATTGAAACAGTAGTTAATGATATTAAAAAGCGAAAGCTATAATTATAGTGTTCTCATTTTGCAGAAAAATTATGTACGGCAAATTTGTTTCAATCAATAAATAATCCTACGATAGGTTCATAAAATTATTAAACATATTGATAAACTAAATCTTATTATTAAATAATAATACGGCCCCTTTCCTACATATGTAAATATAACAATTTAAGCTGTACATAATTTTTTAAGCCTTTTCATATTAATTTGCTCGTACAGAACCTGTTAATCTATATTTTCACATAATCAAACTCGAGTTTTTTAACACTAGAACTACCAAACATTTACTCAGTTATGTTTACACATTTATTTATATATAAATCGTGGCTGGAGGATTTAAGTTCATCAACGGATTCGATTCTTTGCCTTATGTGTATACAATAAAAGTCTATAAAATCTCGAACGATGCGCCGTAGTATATTCAAATAATTTAAATAAAAATGGCGGACAAATTTATTTTGACCCCTTTGGTAGCTCTAGTGTAAACCCTGGAAGTGAGTGCATGTGGGAATTGGACCAAACACCTACAGGTGTAATATTACTGACCGGTACCTGTAACCTACTTCAAAGGTGCAAGGCAAAGATGCACAACATATGAAAAAAAACAGAAATACATGTCTGGGAACAAGTTGCGGTTTCCGCGTTCCAATAGACTTGCAAAACTGCATTGCACTATACAATATTCTTGAGTAAATATTAGTTAATTGATGAACATATGCATCGTCTGTAAAAGTTATGTAAATTCGATTATTTTTATGTAAAGAATGTGACATTTCACCGGAATGAAATAGAAACTGAAGTAGAGCGAAGTAGAAGTAGAAACTGAAGAAGTATTTCTATTATTAACACGTTGAACCTCAGGGCGGTCACCGGTGATGCCAATATTACTAAAACTCGAATGAAATAATTGTTAACACGTTGAGTGCCACTCTGAAATCCGTGTTACATTTTTCGTAACGTGTATATTGGGTTGGTCAAAAAGTTCGTGCAGTTTGCATTGGTTTTTTGCGCAGAAACGAATGGATTTTTATGATCGCGAAATTATAAAGCTGTGGGAAAGGTAGAAAAATGTTTAAGTCAAAACGGGCAATATATTGTTGAATGAAGAAAATAGAAAAAATATAGATAATTTAATAAAAATCGCTTCTTATTTATAAGTTAAAAACCGCACGGACTTTTTGCCCAACCTAATATAACGTGTAAAAATAAAACTCTAAGTTTTTTGAAACTTTAAAACTCTTTAATTCCAGGATTATAAATTCACGGGAATCTTGTAATTATTGTAATCAATTCAATGTGTTCAATGTATTGGGATGACGTAACAAGAAATGAAAATGATATATTTTCTCTAAAAATTATATAAAGTTTCATAATTGAATAATGATACGTTCTGTTTCATAATAATTTAAATGATTAAAGATTATTTGTAATACTCTACCTGATAATTAACCTAATGAATGGAACGAAGCAAGTCAAACGAAAATAAAACATGATTGATTGACATAACATGTATAATATAATAGATGGTAAGGACCGGAAGACGACAAATAAAAAGGAAGCGTGAAGCTATGACATAAGCTCTACTAGAACTAAACTGTAACATGAAATGTGTGAATGCAATACATGCAAACTATTTGATTTACATACCAAGTAATTATTATTTTAAGTAACTTTGCAGTGTTTTACTGTTTGCCGTAAAACAAGTTGATAAGTCTGATAACATAAAATTATGCGCATATATGAGAAATTTCTATAAAATTAACGAGATCACGCAAATCAGGATTGAAGTATGTAAAGTAGAATAAAACAAGCGGTTTCTTTAATGCATAGTTAGACTTGGAAATTATCTGCAATTATACTGAGAAGCAATTATTAGATATTTCGAACAATACTACGGCTGACAGTACGTAGTACATAATAATAATACATAGTAACCTAACCAATAATTAGTCAAGTCTGTTATTTAACCATATGAGACTTGCGACATTGTTATCTGTAATAACGTTCATATAAAAGTATCCATTCGTGATTGCATTCCAAGAACTGTAAACAATAATTCAATGAATGAGCAAAAATATTGGAAAAATGAACGAGTAATAAAATACGAAGAAAGTAAAGAAAATGATTCGGAAGTTAACACATTGAACGCCATGGCGGTCACCGGTGTCCGCCGATGCCAATATTACTAAAATTCCAATCAAATATATCGCTAATATTTATCAAATTTTCAATATTTTCCACGTTACGATAATGATGTAAAGTAACCAATGTATCGTAGAACGCTTAAACAGTTTTATTTGTAGACGTTATATTAATGTTACGGACGCGTATCGCGAGGTATCGTATAACACGGATTCCAGCGCGGCACTCAACAGGTTAAAATATTCTAAAGCCAATGATATAATTCTTACATTCTCGTGATATTTTCAACCGCATGCCATTATTCGGTCATCTGTGTCTGTACTATTTCGTAATCCTAGCGGAATTCAGGTTGAAGTCGTCGTTTCGCGCCGTTAACGCGTATTTTACTTCCCTATAGGGTAGTAAAAGACACGAAGTGGAATCGTTATCGTCCGACCGTTACGGTTTGCAATGTAACTTCGTAATTACTACAGCGATCCGTTACCACATCACCGTCGCTTTCGAGTTTAATCTCGCTTCTTACAATATTTTCTTCCTCGTACATAAGTTCTTTTTTTTATTCGATATAAACCGCAATTGGAGAAAGCGAAGACGTTTTTCTGTAGTTATCATTTTCAGGATAAAGTATGTACTGATAAATGTTATCGGTACTATCAATGATATTCCTTAGTAAATTCAAGTTTAATAAATACACGTAATCGTCTGAATTACGATAAGATAATTATTCGATGCATTGTAGTAACAATTCGATACATCAGGTGAATAGTTCAGTACCGTGCTGTCTGGAACGGTCGTTGTGCATCAAAGAGAAACGTACGTATTATAGAAAATTGACCATCTGCTTTCGGTGCACGAACAACTAATAGACCTACCGCAATGCCGATAATGGCACATTCCGATTTCACGTACTACGCCGTGAAATTTCATTTCGAAATTGAATTACGCGTGTGTTCGTTCCAATGTCGGTGGAATCATGAAGCAAAAGTTATAAAACGAACATGTTACACGATTAAAAACCAAAGCCTGATATTTTGAGTGTTTGTTTTATCATTTAATATATATAATTGAATACATTGCTTTTAAAATATAAGTTAAAATAAAAATAAAAATTATAGTTTATATTCTTGGAATGTATACTATATACTATTTTGTGAAAATATGGAAAGATTTTAATGTATTTTCTTTCAAATATTTTTCGTTGGTAGCAAATATAACTGTAGCAAATTAACACTTTGAACAGCTGAAATATACAGGCGTATAATGTGTTAATATATATTTAAACGTATATTACTGTAGTTTAAAATTTTTTTAAACGTTATATGTTTACTATATTCCTTAGAAAAGCGCATATTCATGTTGTATAAAGCATAATGGCTAATGTCTAAGCTTTCTTAGGTTTCAATTATATAATGCTGTGAACCTAACTCGTAAATTATTCTACATATCATACGGTATACCACGTGAAAGAAAACGCCGCGTGTACTTTGATACCTCGTGTACACTCCTCGGTAACCATTCCTTTGATTAGCGACGATATCGCACACACTTTCATTAATTATCAGGTTCGAATCGCAAGAAGACAAAAACTTGAATCCGATAACATTTGCAATTTGAATACGTAAACGGAAAACTTAAGTCCGAAGAGATTCTAATACGTGGATTACCGATCTTATTATTATTATCAGATTCAAATCGCAAGAAGACAAAATCTTGAATCCGATAACATTTGCAATTTGAATGCATAAACGGACAACTTAAGTCTGCAGAGATTCTATTACGTAGGTTATCGATCTTATTATTATCTTATTATCATAATCAGATTCGAATCGCAAGAAGATAAAATCTTGAATCCGATAACATTTGTAATTTGAATACATAAACGGAAAACGTGAATCTGAAGAGATTCTATTACGTAGGTTATCGATCTTATTATTATTATCAGATTCGAATCGCATGAAGCCAAAATCTTGAACCGGATAACATTGACAATTTGAATATATAAATGGAAAACTTAAGTCTGGAGAGATTCTTTACGTAGATTACCGATTTTTAAGGTCTTCGAGCATTTTCAGATATTATTATGAGGTCGGTTAATAATGTGCTCCAAAATTGTTATTGTATTATCATCATTGAAGTGACGGCTATCTTTTGTTCTGGACAAGTGTTCAAGTGATATGTTTGGAAGTTTTAGTCTTGATTATTGTTAATTAAGGTTTTTACAATATCTGTATTGAATTCTGGCTCTTTACAAGCTTAAGTAGTGAACACCTAGGCATTCGAATCTACTGAATTTTACGCATGTATGCCACATCTTTTTGACCACAGAAAACGTGTTGACTTTCCCTATCCAATGATATTGGACTTAGAAAACATTAACTAATTGCTGGTATAATGAATTTTATATACGAAGTTTTAGTTCTGCAAGAAAATTCATTTTTCCCTTCGTTTACGAATTTCAATTGGGTCATAATGCAAGAATTGCAACCTACAATATACTCTGATGATGGCCGTATGATCGAATTATATAGGAATAATGCAGTATAACTGTTTAACAAATAAAAAGTCTGTGACGTTAAACACCTATTGCCAAGGCATTGATACTATGCGTATAAAACTATCAACACTACAGTCAACACACTGCGCAAAATACAGAAAACAAATTAACTGAGTTAGGATATGAAATTTTTCCGTGCCATGTCTATTCCTCGGACTTTTACCAGATATTATGGATTATCACATTTTTTAAGTTTTTGTTACGGATACCGTTACGTGCTCAGACGTGGCTATTTTAAATATGCGCAATTGTTAAGATTTTAAACAACAGGATATTGTCGACCTGTGAGTTATATTCTTAATGCACGTTAATCAGAACTTATTTATATACATAGACGTTCCGACACGTGCTCCGATAACAACTTAATTCAAGAACGGGGAAAATATCTAAGAATTTTGTTATGTCATTGTCTCTTATATGTATGTGTGTCAGACTTGGGTTAGGTCTGGGTTAGATCCAGGTCAATGTTCATTGTGCATTTTCTCACATAATAATTTTGTCGGCAAATACACTCAACTCGCATTTCTTAATATGTGGTGTTCATAAACAATTGTCAATGACTGTTGTACCGGGTGTCATGTAACTCCGGGTACAATCGGAAGGTGGTGATTCTATAATACATGAAATTTTTAATCGAAAGTATAGAATAAAATGTTTTCATACGACGCTTTGTTTCCGAGAAAAATGGCTTCGAGGATTTCAAACTTCTTCGAACTTCAAGAGGAACATTTTCCAATAATTCCGGCAATATAAAATTCAAAGCTATTTTTCATGTAGAATCACCACCTTCCGCTTGTACCACCAGTTACATGACACCCTGTATAAGGTAGTTGATGTAAAGAGAACAAGCTTAAGATAAAGTAATAAGAGAAACAAGTTTCTGTGCTTGAAAGGTCTTCTTAATGCTATCTTGTGGAAACTAAAAAATCTTGAGAGTAAACCTGTACGCTGTAATTCGAAATTTTGCTGCTCGAATTAAGAAGTACCAACACTGGTAATCGAGCGAGATATACGATGAATTATGTATTCCAATTATGTAATGAAAATAGTGCGACAGTTTATGTAAAATACACGATAAATATCTTACTCACGATGACCAGAATAATTACGTCCATCGCATCGCAAAACAACTAATTAAGCAACTTTTTACAGTAGGTATAATCATGGAATGGACAGTCCTGATTGGCATTGGCCTTCAAAACATATTTTTTTTTATCTTGACGGCGATTTACAGTGTCGTATATTACAAGAAACCACGGAGTATACCACCGATAAAAAATCCTTTACTACAACTGAGTGCGACCAGCGTTGCTAAAAAGATCAGAGAGGGAGAAGTAAGATTTCATATTTCACTTTTATTCAACGTAAGAGGTGTACCAAAAATGCGAATTAATAATCTGTATCCAGATATTAAGGAATTAATAGCTTTTCAATTAGTTCCGCTTTCCTTTTTATTATCTTCATTCCCGATAATACTAAAATGTATAACTTCAACAATATCATAGAAACATGTTGTATATTAACAAAAGATAACAAGTCAAGCAGTGGTTGAAGCCTACATCGCAAGGATTAAGGATGTGAATCCTTTTTTAAATGGCCTAGTCGACGATCGATTCGAGGAAGCCTTGAATGAGGCGAAAGAATGCGATAAGAAATTGCAAGCTGAAGAAGTGGACCCTCTCACATTAGAGAAGGAAAAGCCGCTTTATGGCGTTCCGATTACAGTGAAGGAAAGTTGTTGTTTAAAAGGTTGTTTGAAAGGAATTCTCAGTACGTGAAAATGCAATCCGGAGGCAGCGGGAAAAAGGAATTTGTATTAATTCTAGGTATGAGTTATACGGGTTGTTGTTTAACACGCAAAGGAATAAAGGCGGGCGAGGATGGAGTTGCAGTTCTGAGTATGAAAAAAGCTGGCGCAATTCCGCTTGGTGTAACAAACACTCCTGAAATGTGTGCTGCAATTAATACTGGGAACTTCGTATATGGCGATACCCATAATCCTTTCGACAGAAGGTACAGCGCTGGCGGTTCTTCGGGTGGTGAGGTAAGATGACCACTTATGTATTTTAAGAGTATATGACGAAAGACAACTAATTCAAACATTGAAGGAATGTTGTTATACTGAACCTTTAACACTAGAACTATTACAATTAAATTTCCGAATTTATTCCTATTTTATTATTTACTCCATTTTCCGTGCAAGCTACATGTCTCCAATCACAAAACTTAAATAACTTAAATTCATTTTTAATTTCAGTACAATGAATATTAATAACATTATTAACACTAGAACTATCAAAGGGGGCAAAATGACTTGTCTACCATTTTTTAGTTAAACTATTCGAACATACCACGACAAATTGTTTGACATTTTATATACATAACTCGAATAATTGATTTGATGAATTAACTTGAATTCTTCAGTCATAATTTATATATAAATAAATGTAAAAGCATAAGTGAGTATATGTTCGGTAGTTCTAGTGTTAATGTTTATACTTTGTATAAGAGCAAGAAATCTTGAGTCCTACTTTTATAGTTGAATTATACTATAGAGTACTATAAATCATACCATTTTTATTACCGAAGAAGCTCGTAAAATAGTGCTTGTTAGCGTCACCCAAGGACTTAATTAGTAATTACTTCTTGCGTTATGGCGAACACTAAAATAGACCTGCGTCATCCATGTACTTGCTGAACAATTACGTGGATGATTAGGGCATGTTTGCATTTTTTGGTTCTAGGGTGCATTAATATCCGCAGCAGCATCGGTATTAGGTATTGGTTCGGATATAGCTGGTTCGATTAGAATTCCAGCACATTTCAATGGCATATTTGGACATAAGCCAACCGCAGGTGGTTATTTATGTATATTTACATGCGCCAATTAAATGTCAAATACACGTTGCACTTGATTCAATTATAAATTATAATCACGTATTATAATAATCTAATGATAATTATTACGAATGTTTAACAAAGAATGTACTTGCAAGAGGGCATTTCCTGCTGTTTCCAGCAAATAAATACTTTTTTAGGTGTTGTTTCTATCAAAGGCCATTTGCCTTCGCAAGACAGTGGCAGCTTTGCAGATTTATTACTACTTGGACCAATGGCGAGGTATGCCGAAGATCTTCACTTGGCCTTAAAAGTGATGACCTCCACGTCGAACTCCAACGTTAATTTACGTCTGGATGAACCAGTGGACATTAAAAAACTTAAAGTCTATTATTATTATAACGTTGAATCAATTTTCAAGTTTAAAGGACCTACGGCGGATGTGAAACAGTGTATAAAAGAAGCTGCGAATTATCTCGAGGATCTCGGTGCAGAAGTCGAACAAGTAAGACACAAATGGTGCCATTATATTGTATCGAACAAAATAATGCATGTAGCCTAAGGTCGCATGTTTGCAATTAACCTTTTACACCTAACTCTCAATTTACACGGTAGATTGGTTCCCCGAATATGCCGTGCAAATTGAAGCCACGCAATTCTAATCCACATTTGACATTGAAAATAAATATATAATCAATTTAACAAATCCATATGAAACAGTGTTATGTATTATTTTTAAAAATTAGAGTTACATACTTTTAAATAGAAATTCATTAATTCGAAGAAGATATACATGACATAATTCAAAAGTACATATTTTCTTCCGCATTTCTTCAAGCGTGTTAAACCAGCATCGTGCAATTCGAACGTCGTGTAAATCGAGGGCTAACGATAATTGCATTGCGGTAACTCCAGTGGCGACATTAAGTTTTTGTCTAGTTATATTTTGTTATTAGACGTTAAATCGCCGATAACGGTAGTATAGTTCAATGTCGCCTCTCCAGTTCAAAAGGTCAAAGTATATTTCCTGTTTCTGTTAATATTTCAGTTACCCGACGAATGGTTTAATGATATTCTTTGCCGAGTTATCGCAACCTTTTTCACCGACGGTATGATGCCACCGTTGCTCCTATATTCTGATGATCTAAAGGTAAGAAAAAATCGTTAATTGCACATGCATTCGTCTTTTCCTACTAGACAGAATATTGATTTATGCGAGTACCAATAGCGATATCAATTTAAAAGCATACACTTTTTTTGTAATAACTAGTTTATTTATGCCATTTAAATATGTTGTATAATCGCAATTGTTTGGCGCACAGCTTGAACGTAAACCAGGTACGGAATTATTAAAGTCAATAGTGGGTATGTCACAATATTCCAAAACGTTGATTTACACAAAACTATTACTTGAGTTGGAAGGATTAATACCGAAATCCAAACAACCCTATTATAGAAACGTGATGATGGAGCTGGGCAAAAAGTTTAACGTAAGAACAAATTAATAGATTAATGATAAGCACTTATTATATTACTATAACTTAGAACAACTTATTACAATTAGTAGTATAACATTTGCAAGCTTTGTTGAGAACTGCTTATATAATAATCATAATAATAATATAGTGATTTTCAACCGGTATGCCGTGAGAGGATCTTAGGTGTGTCGCGACATTTTTTAAAGATGATTAATTAAATTATTTTCAAAAGAAGTACAAAGCACAATAAGTGTAGGCATCAAAACTAAAACTTCTTTAAATTGATTATACGAGTATATCATCGTTACAATGAACGTATATATAATATAGTAAAAGATATATGTGCATAATGCATAGACATTTTTAATAAATGCATGTGCGTTTTGTTTGTGTTAATGAATAAATCAAAAAAGGTATACTCCTTTTTTGCTCTTTCTTTTATCATCATAATTTAAGTGTGCCGCGCATGTTTAACTATAGGTTCAAGTTTACCGTGAGATAAAGAAGGTTGAAAAACACTGTAATAATATAATAAGTATAATAATCATTTACTGATATATTTTACAGGAATTATTGAAGGAAAATGCAATATTTTTATATCCCACGTTTCCCTGTGCCTCTACTTTTAATGATCTTATTCAATTAAGAATAGATGACAGTATGTACTGCTTACTCGCTAATATCTTTCATCTGCCGGCAACGCACGTTCCAATGGGATTAAACAAGGACGGATTACCTGTAGGACTTCAGGTAAATTATCGATAAAATATTAAACAATGAATTTTTTTAATTTGCATTTTCGTCATTTGCTTTGTTCACAAATGTGCCGCTAATTATGAAAGTGGTCTAAATATGTAAAACTTCTATTGATCCTGTGATAGGGATATTGAAAGATGTTGATATAAATAGATTCTAGATGAGAGGATTGCATCGGTTTATAGCCTAAAAAGGTTTCAATCGTTCCTTCCGCAAAACTGACTTATTATATTATATATTATACATTAATATTATTGCAGGTAATTTCTGGAGCTTATCAGGATCGTATTTGCTTGGAAGTTGCGAAAGAATTAGAAAAAGCTTTTGGTGGATGGATACCGCCACCATCGGATTAGTATGTATGTATCTTGACAATAATTTTATGATTGGAGTTGCGTTATTTGTAGATTGAATTAATGGATGCACGATGTTTTACTTGTATTAGATATTTATCTTTTCTTACGTTACTTGAACATAAATATTAATGTAATATACAAATTACTTATTCGATTTGTGCAGAATGTGCGTACTTCGTGATTTATCACATTTTAGTTATGATAGTCAAATTAATAAAAATTTGACCATTTCGCTGAAACGCATTATGTATATTTTATGTTTATACTCTTGTGTTATTAACCCTTTGACTACGGCGTGTTCTAACAAAAAAACATTAACATCGTACGAGGCGATATTCGCGCGAGAGTAGTTGACGCTAAATCGTGTCGATAAATATAAGAAAAGTCAAGGAGTTATTGAGTTGGAGTTATTCGGTCGGTTGTTGTTGTTATGTGACACATAACAGTATATGCCACACTGTATTAACACTAGAACTACCGAACATATATTATACTTACACATTTATTTATTTATAAATTATGGCTGAAGGATATAAGTTAATTAATGGATTCAATTACTCGCGTTACGTATATCAAATAAAAGTATATACAATCTCAAACAATTCGCCGTGGTATATTCGTATAATTTAATTAAAAATGGCGGACATTTTGGCCCCGTTGGTAGTTCTATTGTTAATTTATTAGAAAAAGTAAATGCGTGGTACCGAACAAAATGTACAGGTCGTATATATACGCCTTTCGTATATATTCACGGACGTATGAGCGCATACATATATACCTATGCTTTTCGCAGTCAAAGGGTTAAACCTGCATGTTTGTAGTAATATCAATGTAGAGATGACACGTAATCAGAGAAAAAAACATTTTGTATACCATCACAAATTTTATTTCACACACGTTATTGCATGTATTTTCCATAATCACACATTTACATTATTGATATACATCGCTTATCTATTGTGTTGATTTGATCTGAAATGCGTAACAGTACATTTCATAGATAATGCGATTATAGTAACTAAATAAATTGGAATGGAAATTTGACGAAGCAACATATTGAAAGGAACCTCGATGCATTTTCCGTTTAACATTATGGTAAGTATCTAACGATTATAAAAATGATCTAATTTAAGTTAATTCACAAGGCTCAATATAACTTTAGATCAAACAATTTCCAATGTAACGAGATCTTGTTCAAGGTTTATTTGCATCGTTTCTCATTCGCTTACATAAATCTACGTTCGCAGAATTGTATTCAACGGGTACTATTAGTTAATTAAATACTGAATATTGTAATATATTATGCTTAAAGTTCGTGCGAAATAGAGATGCGCGTGAACGCGAATGGGGAATTATATCACGAAAATATAGAGATACTAACTACTTTACAACCCACCGGGTAAATAAATCATATGTATTCGATCCGTGGATCCACCACAGATTAGAATCTCCTACATCACCAAGACAGAGTAAATAACATTATTATGAGTTATTTTAACGTGCTTTAATACCATTTGCTTCTCTCCTGTAGTCGCAACTCGTAAGTCACGAACGTCAATACATTGTAACGTTCAATGTACTACAAGAGATGTACAATATACATCCGTTTAGATACTCTTCTTCTATTGCAATGTTCGTTATTCTTTTGTTAATTTTTCAATCTCTCATTTCTTGCGATCACAAGGAGGAATGTAAGGTTTTCCACCGTGCTTTTCCCATTCGCGATTGAATTCGTGTTCTAGTACTTCAGCTCCACGTTTTCTAGTTAATCCAGTTTCATCCAAACTTAATTCGCACATTTGCATATCGTCAATACCTTTTATAAAAAGACAACATTTTTATATCCGTTTTCAATCTTATAGCAGAGAATAATAAACATCTTATGTTTGCTATTAGAAAAGTAATACAAACAAGTAATACACCCGTTCCTCGATTTACAACGATTATTCGTTCCATGCGGTTACTTCACGCGGAAGAAAACTCGTAAATAGAAATTGCCAGTACGGAAGAAAAACGAAAGAAAAAAAGTTATAAAAATATTTATTTTGCATAGATTCGCAGAAGAATAATGAAAATTCAGAAAACCAAAGATTTGTCATTGCTTGTGTCATCAAGCTTAATGTACTCAGTATGAATAAACCAAGAAAGATCAGAATTATGTGATTAGTATAGTTAAGTAAGAATTTCCGTTTCATCGATATATAG
Organism: Nysson spinosus; assembly: GCA_910591585.2. NCBI lineage: Eukaryota > Metazoa > Arthropoda > Insecta > Hymenoptera > Crabronidae > Nysson > Nysson spinosus. Next base: position 2,129,146 of record OU342835.1, read on the forward strand.
TAAATTCATTAAAGATTATGGAAAAAATATATTTTCTGACCTCGTACATTGATACCGTGTATAAACAGTCCGCAAAGGAGAGATTATTTACCGCGTAAAAAAAAGAACCTCGTATAAAGAGTACCGTGTAAATCGAGGGATGTGTGTATACGAAATACGAAATAATTAAGGAGATATTTCACCTGCTACCAAGAGAATCGGCGGCTTATCAGGATGAAGTTCCATTTGTCTAGCAACATATTGACCGTCAAAATGCGCATACCACCATCCTCTTTTTCCCGCGGTATGTGAATTATCTTGCTGCCCAGCTACAGCTGGACGAACGAAAGGAATCCTAAAGTAGCGTTGCGATGACTCGACTATTGCTTGTTTGATTGGTGTTCTTGGTGTTCTTGCAGCTGAAACATATCATATAGTATTATAGATAATTGCATAATCCTAGCAGTATATTATATATTATCTTAATAATAGAATTAAATAATAGAATTCATTCTTACCTGCTTCCATGATAGACCTTGGTGCACGTTCGTTTTCGTCCATAGTTGTTCGCCTTCGATTTCTGGCTTTCCAAGCATGATACACTTTTAGTCTGCGGTGGAATTCATGACGGCACGCCTGTTAAAAAAATGATAAACATTAATATCTTATGACATTGACAAGTAGGAAAACTTGAATATGCTTGTACCTCTAGGAGTTCAATATCGCATGAAGTATTTATTGCATCACGTAGTTCGGAATACTTCCACTTTGATAGATCATACTTCTTGTTAGACAAAGCTGCTTGATGATTACGAACTTGCTCCGATCTATTTATTGAAAAATGTTAATTAACATCACGGATGTCTACTTACGTTCACACACTATACAAATTCGTGCAAACATGCATCAAACATTATTTTTCATTAATGAAAAGTTTCCAAACATGTTGAAAACAACATTATTTTATATTGTCCCAAATTTAAGGATTAGCGAAGTACGGAATTGAAGATCAGACATATTTCTACCATCCCCGCTTCACCATATTATCATTCGTCTTACAACACACGTATTAAAAAATGTTGCAAAGCATTAGGAACAAAAAAACAATAACAGATTGATTTATTTCATGCAGTGTCTCTGTAAATATTAGCATGCATATAACAAAAGGATCCCATTATCGTGCAAGTTACATTTACTTTTCGAAAATAGCCGCACACTATAGTTTAAGGATTCAAAATAAAGAAATCCCTTTTAGTTAGTAGATAATTTGACAACATTCTTTTGCTGTATTGTTAGTTATTCGTTATTCGTGCAGCGAACCTCAGTAAATGTACGATACCTTGCTAGCCTGTTGTTGTTCGTCGGTACCCGTACATCGGAACCACTGTGTAAGGTCAAGAAAAGAAATTCTTACATTTTCTAACTAAAAAATACTTCATTCGTCCGGTAACATTATACTTCTTTTACAAGATGCAAAAAGATGTTAACACTTTCACACGACATGATTTACAAATATGAATAGTGTGGTCTTACTTTGTGATTATTTACAACTCAATTAAAAAGTTATACATATTTTAAATACTGGGTAATGTAAAATTAGTATGCAAAATATTTAATTATACAATACCTTCTAACAGGCGGTGGTGAATCCTCAACTTGTCCATTTGATTCTTGAGCCAATCTAACTGCTAACTCGTGATCTCTCCTTTCTTGTTCGAGTAATTCCCGGAATTTACTTTCTTCCATGGCTTCTTTCTCCATTTGTACCTATAAGACAGCATGATAAATAAATAAAATAAAAGGTATCGGATAATTTAGATTCTTCTAGAAAGCTCTGATTAGATAATGCATTTAATTTAATTTGTACCTGAAGAAGAGCCGCAGTTTTTTTATCTTCTTCTTCCTGTCTCCTCCTCTGTTCCTCTTCAGCTTTCCGTCTTGCTTCGATATCGAGTTTTTTCCTCCTATTCTCTTCATCATCTCTCTTCTTACGCTCTTCTTCTTCCTTCCTGTGTTTCTCAAATTCCAATTCTTCCTGAATTTTCTTGAGTCTCGCTTGTTCTTCCGCAATCTTTTGTTGTTTTACCATTTCTTGAAGAGATCCCATTTGTTTGCTTACTTGGTTGACTAAGTTGTTATAAAGTGCGTCAATATCGGTAGCTTTTATCCTGGTATTATCCTTGATTTTCTTCATTGCCGCTTCTAAATCGTCTTGAAGTTTTTTAATTTCATTTACCGATTTCTCACGATTTTTTAATTGTTTCGATGTATCTTGCATCCTAACTAATTGAGTCTTTAAATTTCTGATATTAACAATTCCTTTTATGCGAGGATGATGTTGTTTCTTGGCTATGTACATCCTAGCTGTTTTCTGAAGAATTATCAGATGATGTCTACGATAAATGATCTTATTTTTTAATTTAATTACGGAGAGAGCACAGAATTGCATTTTGTTCCATCGTGATTTTAGAAGCCACTTCTTCACATTGGCTACCAGCCTCTCCAAATTCTCAGGATCTGACTTCATGATTTTATCGAATTCTGCGAATTTACCAGGCTTAAAAAACACCCTAGTTATTCCGAATTTGAAATCCTTCTTATTTAATTTTAAACTGTGAAGTAGAGCTTCGCAGAAGAATCTCGGTTGCAATTTAGCCAGATCGGGTGGCAGGTACGATTTGTACATGTTATAAAGTTCCTGGAACGGAACTCTACTAGGATATCCATGTTCCATAAGTTCCAAGACGGATGTCATACCGGAACAACGAAGTTGTCCCAAAATACTGTTTCCGTCGAATTGTCGTGCAACCATGTCATTATTTGGCTTAATACAACGAATGAAATTTGTTCCCTGAAAGAATATTTTAAATTTGTATATTTTTATAATAGTTCCGTACATTCTTCTTAGGAGATCTATATGATTACAGTGTTTCCCGATTAAAAGGAACTGCTTCTTACATTGTTCTTCAGTTTGTCCATTAATTCGCCAAGTTGTGTTTTGAATTTACTACCAACACTAATAAAAGTCAGTTTCCCCTTTTGACAAGAATTATTGGCAAATTGTGTCCTGAGGAACTTATTGCTGCTCTCCTGAATTAATGCTTCTAGGGAAGCATGTAATGCATCATTATTTTTCTCAATAAATTGGTTCTAAATATGAAAAGAAATCAGTATTTAAGTTGGTTTTAATTTGAATATACGACAGTATAAATAAAGAATAGAAGTAAGTAGTACTATGTAGTGTTTACCGTTTGATAGCAAACACCGCCAGCGTAATGGCGAATTACAAATCCTTCATCGTCTCTCAGTTCTCTGTGCGCCTTCAAACGAGAAGTTCGTGGTAACGTTATTCGAAAATGTCCATTCCATACTCTGTGAACTTCACTAGTGAAATGCGCGAAACTGTGAGTAGGTAATTTTGATTCCTCATCCAACAAACTGAAGATACCCATATTTTTTGATTCGATTAAGTCTAGAAATTCGAATACATAAAAGTATTATAATTGCAAATATTATAAACACACCGAAGATAATGATATACACCCGAGTTTCTTTTTGTGCGTATCTTCTTAATGCGATGAAACAAAAAAGCAAGGAAAAATAAGTAATCCAACAAATCTAGGAAGTTTTAACAGCGTAACGCGTTTATCCATTTATTTTCGTTCTTTTTATGGTTTTCTACTATGAATTAAGAAAGAAGAGAATAATTCCCACACACAAATTAATTATTAATTTTCTCGTTCGAATGTAAAATCTTGCTATGCACAAATAAAACAAAACAACTGAATGTGTGGAAGTCACCTCTTTGAAAGCTATATCTCGTTTGAGCGGTTTTTATGAGGATTTCTGTGGAACGTAGCTACCGCATAAAAAGTGACTTGAGTGTACTTTCGTCATATTCATATAACTAACTTACCAATACAGTCCTGATTGTCAACGTAAGATATTTTAGGAACGTTAAGAGATTCTCTTGCGTACAGATCTTGTTCGTACTTCAGTATTCTCTCATTAAAAAATTGTTGCAGTTTCTCGTTGCAGTAATTTATACAAAATTGTTCGAAACTATTGACTTTGAAATATTCTGTTTAAAAATATATCGAGAATTAAGCATTCAATTTTAAAACGTCTGACGAAAGATAAATACTAGAATAATGTTTTAGTTACCGAATCCTGCGATATCTAGAACGCCAATATAATAACTTGAAGCCTTAAATGGAATACTTTTGTTAATGCGGCCTACAATGTGATCGAATAGTTTACTGTATATGGCCTTGGCCAAAGCATCTCTCGCATTGTTAGCTTCGTAAACTTTTAGCGGCACCCTTAAATAGTAAAGTTATGCTTAAGTATTCCACTACTGTACGATTATCGTATAATTTCAATATTTTTAAAACAAACTATTTTTAAACATTTACATGATAACAGTTCCTTTGATACCACCGCGACTAGTCTGCATGACCTTCGACACCAAGGCTTGTCTGAGTTCCTCAGGATCGACACCCAGCAATTTTGCAGTCATCAGAACTGCTTTCTCCGAACTTGTCGATATTCTAGAACCGCCCTTTGTGTCTTCCGGATTATCTTCGAACGTAATATTTCCAAGGTGAAGTACTGCTGCCACCATGGTATATATTTCCATTCTTTCCGAGTCAGTCAAACCCAGACGTGTTAAAGCCTACATAAAAAGAATGAAAAGATATTTTTTGTTATTGTAATACATCATGTCCTTCTTCAGAGTATATCACTTGTGAAAGAATAACGAATCTAACTACTGTTCAGTTATGATTAAATGTCCTGACAAATTTCGGAGTTCTATGGATGAATGAAAAATGTGGAACGATCGATTAAAAAATTCAGATTACCGTCGCTCTTTCCTGCGATCCAAAAAATTATCCAATCCGCACAAAATAGTAATAAAGCAAATATTATTATTGATTATATACTATATTGTGTTCGCGAAGTAGCAAAACTCAAAAATTCAATTTTTTGGAAATTACTGTTTTATAACATATGTATTTGTGTATGTTTCTACATTTTATGCTAATAATTGTTTTGTAATATTCACCTGATCAATAGCATTGAATCCTTCGACGTCATCCAAAATTGGATCATCCAAGCTACCTTTTGTGATCTGTTCATGACTCTTTTGGGCATTATTTAATTTTTTCTCCGACTTTGCATTACAAAAATATTGAGTGCAACCGTTCTTTAAATAGTGAAAATCATCCGGCTTTGTGATGCCAAGTTTTTCGCGCAATTCCGGTGGTGCACCAGCGCACATCATATAGAAAACATGATAATTCCTTTCATCAGGGCTTTGGAGGCATACTCTGGATTTTTCCAACAGGTAGTGAGAAATGTAACCACCAACGACTTGACACTTTGAATCGAAATGTACTTCCATGAATTTCCCAAAGCGCGAGCTGTTATTATTTCTTTTCGTTTTTGCGTTACCGAATGCTTCCAATACAGGATTAGCTGAAAAATATTGATAATATTCCTAGTTACACAATTTCAAACATAAAGCAGAATTAAAGCGTCTTTCAAAAATTTCTTCAATACATCATTTTATTCATAAGTTTATTATGAAAGTTTATCTAATCAGTTCTCACCATCTAAAATCTTTTGTTCGATCGGTCCAGCCGTCGAGCCCCATAAATCACAGAGATACCGAAGAAGATACTTTGTTGATTCAGTCTTGCCTGCTCCTGATTCGCCAGAAACTATGATGCTTTGCGATTGCTTTAAAACTTTCATGTCTCTAAAGGCTTTATCCGCTATCAAAATAAAATGAAAATTCAGTATAGTACATATTACTAAAACATGTTTGTAACATAGTTTTCGGAAAATCGCTTACCGATCGCAAAAACGTGCGGAGGTGTCTCTCCCAAAGATTTCCCTTGATAAGCTTTTATTGTCTTCGGCGAATAAAGATCTTTCACTTCGCAATATGGATTTACGGCGATCAAAATATTAGCGACGTAGGTCTGCAATGATTTAATATTCAATATAAGAATCTTCGAAAGAGTAGGTCGATTGATATTAAATTATTATTGAATCATTCATTGAGTGCAAATATTTGAAAACCATTTACGGATATTTGGAAAGAATGTCTTAATAGTTATTAATAAAATCTTATACTTTGTTCATAATTACTAACATAAATCCTATCCTTGAAATACCGGGTGCGAATATTGTTTAACAGCGTGGCCTCGTTCAGGTACATCAGAGCACCTGGAAACATAAAAAACGAATAAACTGGTGAAAGTGCATTTCCGAAACAGGGAAAGTCTCGTGAGAACTAGGTGGAACGTCGTGATTCTTATCGTTGATAAGGAGAATGATAAACATCTATTTCCACAAACTCCTTTTTCCGTAAATCCATTTTACTGCACTATCGGTTTATGATGCATTATAAGAAATACAGTCTGAAGTGTGTATATTGTTGGAGAAGTCGATCGGATAAGATTACATTACAAGAAAGAAATGGATTATAAGAGTTGAGTATTAATCGATTAATTATTGTTTGTGACTCTCAGATTGATATGATATCTAGAAATAGTAAAACAGTTTTATGTTAGAAACGTAATAATCTCTTACAATTGTCTTCAACGTCTTTGGTGTATTCGCCAGCAGGATAAACTTCATCCAATGGACAGGTGCGTTGAGGATATTTTGAATCCAATGGAACGATTAGTGCGTCACCATCCACCATGTCCGTAAACTTCCCTATTATAAAACCCTCCTGTGGGTCACGCACCCACACCTGCTGGTTCTCCATCCTGACCTACGCTCCCTGTTCCAATAAAAAAGGTCCAAAATTACGCTTCGAACGAACAAACTTATTCTATTATACAGATCGAGTCACTTTTTGTGCGTATCTTTTAACGCGGTTTAGAAGTTACGCGGTGAAGCAAAAAAGCAAGAAAAATTAAGTAATCCAAGAAATCTAAAAGTTTCAACAGCGTAACGTGCTTATTCATTTATTTTCATTCTTTTTATTTGTTTCTACTGGGAATTAAGAGAGATCAGAATAATTCTGACACATAAATTAAGCTTCTCTCGTTCGAATTTCAAATCTTTTTATGCATAAACAAAACAATAGAGACTTGAGTGTACTATTATTCTCCTTTAATATGTTGAGCGCCGCGCCAAAATCCGTGCTATACGATACCTAGCGATACGCGTTTGTAAGGTCTATATAACGTATAAAAATAAAACTGTTTAAGCGCTCGACGATACATTAATTACTTTACTTTACATCGCTATCCTAACGTTAAAAATATTGAAAATTTTGCGAATATTAGCGATCTATTTGATTCGAGTTTTAGGAATATTGGTATCAGTGGTCACCGGTGACAATGTGTACGATATGAAAATATTACTTAGAAACGCAGATCTTTCATAATCTCCTTTAAAGAACATGTTAAAGTAAAACACAGTAATGAATCGTTTAAAACGTTTTTGCTTTATAATACAGTATGAAAGTGTAAGCATTTTGCAAGGAAAGCAGATGTTATTCCGTGGCAAAGATACGATATATAAATCACCTTCCCTACATTTTTCCATGGTGAGTACTTTCTCTCGAAAGAAAAGAAAATTTCCGGTGAAAGGAATGATCTAAGAATTTCCGGTAGCATGATAACAAATGATGAAGGAAATACATGTTGAAGCAATCATAGAAATGATGGCGACGCTTGGCGTCTTTCGAGGGCGCTTTAAGATGGTCTTTATAAACGTTGCAACGAAAACGAGTAGCATCTCGATATTGGCAGAAGAAGCAACATAAGTGCCTCCTTTAAAGCCGGTCGATAGGGATTACAAGTGGCCATCGTCTGAAAACTGAAGGCTAATAACGAAAGGTGAAAATTTGTGCACATTAAGACACGTAATGTGCCTTTTCTATAAATCAACATGTTACGGAAATCAAAGAATACATTTATTAAACGTCCTACCTATAATATATATAGTTTATTCGCAGATAACCCTATTTTAACACGTTGAATGCCGTAATTGTAAGATTCATGTGCATTTATAATCCTGGTATGAATTGAATAATGATTCAATTATTGAGTATTCGTATAATGGTTTGCATTAAATTAGAATGAAATGAAAAGTAGTCACGTAAGACGTTCTAATGTAATTACAAATAATATATATAAATATAAGCCAAATAATAAGGCACTAAATTTGATTCGTATTCAATGCAAAATATATTTATTCTATTTTATACTCACTGAATTAGTATTTATTTTCTGTAATTAATTAATGTACCGTAGAGCGTTTGAACAGTTTTGTTTTTAGACGTTAAATACTGATTATAAACGCATAAAGCAAGATATCTTATAACAAGTATTTCGGTCCGGTACACAACGAGTTAAATAAATATAGTATAACTTTTAGTAAAAATAATTATGACAGACAAAGAATACTAATTTTGTTACTAAGAAATTGTTACAATGGGTTATACGGCACATAAATGATAAACCTTGAAATTTGAAAAAGAGATATGAGTGGAGAAAAATGTCGGTTAAAAATAAAGTACACCGTACAGAGTTAGTGAAAAATAAAATATCAAATACAGAGCATTATAGCCAACGTATTTTGTCTTGTATTATCTGTCAGGAAATATTCAAAGAAGCGTAGCAGACGGAATTTCAGGGTTTTATCGCTTATCTCGCCGTGTTATCACTATAAAGATAATAAAAAGCAGTGTTCGGTGATCTCCGAAATCGCAATAAGTCATCACTAATTAACGTAGAAATGCAGTCTTATACCCAGTGTGTAATAATATCTTGCAATATAAAACATTAAGATCTGATGTAAATGCATAAATAACTGATACTCAAAAAAGATGTACTACATAATTAATATTTATACTAATAACAATAATAATTACGCATGACTTACATGTAATCTATACTTTTACTATTGTTTATACTAAAGTATTTTTCATTAGCATTTTTGGAAGTATACATATATGACAAGACCAGAATTTAAGTACACAATATACTTGGAATAATATGAGTGGATAAATTCATGAATTTAATTGAATTCTTTTACTTAATCGATGGAAATAAATTTATGACGCGTGTATAGTGGAATACTGTAGATTACATTTTGTACTATTTCTAAATTTAAGTCATCCACTATTCTACTAACAATTTTGTGTATCAACTTGACTATAATTTCGGTGTCGTTAAACAGTTAAGAGTCACCAAATGATTGTTATGAACGGTTGCACGGCGGCTCAGAGAGCATGACAGAATTTTGAAAATGCGGTTGCGCATTAAAGTGGTGTGCTTTGAAGCGGCACATTAAACTAGCATGACGATGTACAACTGAAAATTCCGTGGAAACTACTGGTAAACAAAAAAAGACTCGTGTACCTAATACGACATATCCTTGACAAAATAACGGGAATATAATATCACCATATTTGTGAATGCATTCTGCATGCACAAAAACGTTGGAATTGTTTAAAGCATTGTTACTCAAGACATGATAAAGTTCTAGGCGCATCGTGCATTCGGTTTAATACCATGTGAGAACGATTTCTCATTCCTTCGCTTCTTTATCCTTCCCCGTTTCTTAGCACAATGATTGCCTAATACTATATTTACATTAGCGTGATTTCTACTAGAAAGTTGTAGGGAGTTCTTATCGGTGGTAGATATTACTTTAAAGCATTATGGAAGGTGGAAAAGGTCTTGTTACTTCCATGTCTTGCATGTTCACTTATTACTATGAAAATTTGTGCAAATTGAGGAAGATAATAGAATTAATTAAATTTAATATCTGCAGAAAATTATTATAAGTATTATTTCTTAAGTGGATCACTTTTCACCGAGATATTTGCGATAAAGTAGCTCAGATGTTATTTCTATAATTCTAAAATATATATTCTGTGAACGATTATAATTCGAAAAGTTAAGTGATCCTGGAGTTTGCACGGGTGATCTAGAAAGCGCGAGAAAGGATTCGATTCAGCTGGTTCTCTCTGTCGTGTTTTCTGCATCCCGTTAGAGATATCATAACGGTAAAAGCAACCGGTAGATGCTTACATCGATCCTTGGAACGTGAACTAAGAGTGCAGCATGTTGATCTATGAATTAACTTATGTATCTTCATCATTTTCTGCAATTGTCATGAAATAGTTTGAAACTGCACTCTTTACTTGACGCTTTTGATGTTTTATATACAGTATAACTAAGTAATAATATGCTATTAACGTAATATTATCATTTCTACATTCCAAGTCTATTTCACAATTGCGTAAGCACGTACAGGTTAAAATACTATTATTACTATTTAAAATGAACACAAAGATATAAGTCAGGGAAAATGCATTTCATTAAAGATAAGAATTCCTTGCGTTTTCCGGTGGAAGTTGCTTTGACATGAATATAGTATGACGTAATTTTCGTATCAAGTGATGAGGAAGAATTAAACAAGGAAGAAACGAGAAATCTTTCGCGGCGGTTCGTTCACCCTGTTCTCCATAGAAGGAACCGTAATGTGCAGCTGTCCCGTCATCGTTCTTCTTTCTATTCATCACCTTTTTTTCTTTTCGATTTTCGTCTGGTCGTAAACGTTACGAGATAAATGTACGTCATACTATTGAATATTTATCGTGGAATATATGAACACAAGGAGGATCTAATAATAACTTCCTACATAATACCCATCCACCTTAAACTTGGTAAGGAAAGAGTTGAATGCTATTCAGGAAAATGGCGTCTATGTCTGCACATCTAACTTTCTTCCTATCCTGTATTAACCTTTTGCAGTCGAAAGGCGACTCTCAGTCCCCACTCAGTTTCTTGCGGTAATTCAAGTGGCGACTGAGAGGCGGCATTAAGATTTATTCCACTTACTTTTAGTTATTGAATTTTAAATCACGAACAACTGGAGTAAATCTTAATGTTGTCTCTTAATCGTCGTTTGAGTTGCAAAGGGTTAATAGAATGCTAGTAGTTATATTTATTGCTAAGAATAGAACAGATTAATCGATTGATAGAATACAACTGATAATTATATACAAATATTGTTTGCAAATTCTTTTATTAATCCCTACGTCCTAAGCAGATTTATACTATAAATCCTTGGTATTATGTGACAGTGAAGAACCGGAAATTTAGGAGAGTTTTCCCACTATACACTTGAATATTTTGTCTGCTCTAGCATACAAATAATGTCGAGTCCAATGGGCTGCATTGAAATAGAATGAATGAAAGAATAAAGGAAGCAGGAAGCAGCAGGTGGGTCTGCTGTCCAGGAACAAGGAAACACGCGCGACCGCGCACGTGCTTTCCGACGAATTTTGAGCATGCAATCATGGACCTCCAAAAACATATATTATTCGTCGACCTACATAAATTTCGTTTAAAATAAAAATACCTTAAATACCTGAATGCATATAATCGCTTCAAGCAAAAATAAAAACAAGTTTCATTTACTAGAAATGTTCAAACTTTAATCTTCAGTTGATCATTTTATCTAAGTACTATTTTATATTATAATCAATGCTGTTACTTTTATATAAATTGACTAAAATATCTACAAGGTTAATCCACTCGGTTAATATCCCCATTCTTCATTCAAGGGCATAGTCACTCGTATTAATTGCATTCGAAATATAAATCTGCTAATCTGAGAATAAGCAATGGTATTGGAAGTAGTAATTCTTGGAAGATGTAATTGATTCATAGGTAGAGATTACTGTTATTCGAGTCGACATCCTGCCGTCAATCCGGCTCACCTGAAGGGTGTCTAGACACTTTTTCCCTCGCGCTATCCGTTTAGTCACTACGAGAAAGTAAGAGCTGCCGATCTGTCGTCATGGTCAACGAACTTGGGACAGCTACTTACCTTCTGCGTATGTATTCATTACGCATTACATCCACATTGCGTACATACGTTGCAATTATATCTCGTGCTTACATCAGTTTCATAATTTTATTTCTAATAATTACACGAGGAAGCCAGCCTCGGAGGAATCCTAATAATATTATACGTATATTTCAATCGTTACGGAGAAATAAGGAATCAGATGAATGTGAAGATTACTGCGCGGCGTGGGATTATATATTCCATGCTTTTCGGCATGTTTATTGCAGAATATCATCGTTCTAACCAGCGGCGAAAGGGTTAAGAAGATTATTAGAGAACGCAGATTTTAAGGCAAGTTTTATACGATTATTAACGGTATATGGTGTTTGTTGTTGTAAAGTTCAGGTAATAGAAGAGACAAGAAGAGAGGAGATAAGAGACATGGCAACAGTTTTACAATGGAGATTACATTAGAATAGAATGGTGGCACCTCGGAACATAAAGCCTGGCCAACGACCCGTCTTTCTCTCAGTACGAATGAACAAGACTAAGGAAAAAGGAAATCTTTACGTTTTAAGTATAATTGAAAATACTCTCGAAAATTAGTTTAGAAAGTAGAAGCATCATAAACGGAATTATTTTCTACGGACATTAAATTCATAAATTACTAATCGTACCCAATCAAGTATTTTCTGTAATTCCGATTAAGTGGTATCTGGGGAATTTTACGAAAGAAGTAATCGACTACTTAAAATTTTATAACCAATTTAAGATAATGCCGGCTCTGCTCTGGTTTACATTTCGTTGTGAGTTTCTGCATAAAGTGCAATGTAACTCGTAGGAATCGTTCGTTATTATGATCACGTACGAGTATCATCATTTTGCAGGTCGTTTAATATTAATTGGAACAACCTTCGCACGATCACCGTCATCAACTACTTTCAGTGATTAGATTCAATGATGGGATGTGCTTTCGCACGTACAACATATTGTTCGATATATTGTTCCTCCAACGAAGGATTATCCTCGAAGGATACCAAAGTTTTAATTAGATAAGAATATCAAAAAATCATCTGAATATGACTTCATTTATTAAAGGATTATGATCGATCTTCTATAGGGAACGTTAATAACGTAAAGCAATGAAAATTTAGAAAGTATAGGAAAGTATTACACTCGTAAAGAAACACATTACCAAGCTTTCGCGACGAAATTGCACTATTAATTAATTACTCTTTATTCCCTGCTTGTGAACTAGTTAGAACGTAAACTTTCCGATGTTGTAATCAATCTTCCATGAACTAGACATCTGATATCTATTCAAAATATTGACTATTATGAACATATATTAGGGTTACCGGAAAGTAATCGATTATTTTTCACCTACTTCATGAAGCTCCATTTATTTTTTCACATTAAACATTATTCTATTAGTTAATTTCTAACGCTATCTATGATTCATGACCGACGATCCACCAATGCCATAATTCCCTTTTTAAAACTAGAACTACCTAACATATACTTGGTCATACTTTTGCATTTATTTATGTATACATTATGGACAGAGAATTTAAATTAATTAATGTACTCCAATGTTTGTGTTATATATATAAAATAAAAGTACATCAAATCTCAAACAAGGCACCGTGGTGTACTCGAATAATTTAACTAAAAATGGCAGATCATTTTGACCCCTTTTGTAGTTCTAGTGTGAAAAAATCCAATTCCCGTCATTCGATGCGAAAACATTCTCCACTCTCGCATTGATTACTTTCCGGTGCCCCTAATAAAAAGAATAGGTCTTATTTGTAACTGTTGATTTGTAATTCAAAACAAAGCCCGGTAAATATAACAAGTAGCTGAAATATATGACAACTTCTTTAAATAGTTGAGGCGCATCCGAGAAAATGATCGTATCTGATGGCATTTACATCGTCATGATAATTACAACTGGTCGTGGAGACGGTTACATAATGGCGGAAAAAGGATAGTTCGTTCACCATATACATAGGTGAGCCGATATCGTGAGACGAGGATCGTGTTGCCCGTGACTCATGCGGTTCCGATAGTTTGACTAACAAGTAGATACCGATCCAGCATCGAAAACGACATCCCAAAGAATTGTTAACCTTCTTTAAATGTCACGATTAAAAGATACTCGAGTAACAATCCCCTGATTAATCTATCAGCAGATCGATAAGAAATTCATTAGGGCCTTAACTAAGTACGTTTACAATCCTCCTTCAAAAATATCGATAAATTATTTCAAATTGATCATTTATTAATACACCTTTCTTAAATTGTAGTCAATTATTCTCATCACCCATAGAACATAATTTCACAGGAAAGTAATATCCCCAGTAATGAAAGAAATGTCTGTGTCCATAATGATATCATGAACAAAATAGAAACTCTCGGTAGAATAATCAGGCGGCAATTACTTTTCTAACTATATCCGACGTACTAATAACGAACAAGATTATTTCGCAAGGGATGCGACATAGTCACCAAAGTACAGTTTATTCGTACACGATAGTAAACAACTTCAAATGAGTTTTCATCACGCACAGGGAGGCCGGAATTTTCTTCCTTCTATCCTGGTGCCTATCAGATACGCTTACAGGGAACGAAGGTGCATACGATTCACACGCTAATTCGCGAGAACCATATCCTTTGATTTCGCGCACCTGTGCGTCACCGTTCCACTCTCCTAATCCCCGACTAACTAGAAGAAGACCCTCGTACATTTCCTATCGTATCATTACACCGCATTGCATTATGCTGTCGTAAAACCAACAAGAATACAATGGGAAATATGTGCCACACCGTCGTCCACCTTCCATCCTCCCGTTCCTCTTCCTCTCCTCCCCCCCCCTTCTCCACCTCTGCACCACCCTCCATTTACCTATTATGCCATTATATCATTGCTCCTTATCCGTGATAAGTATTCCCGCGCGCATTATCAGTGTTTCTCATCGTATGTCATAGAAGTTGGTAGTAATTGCTTTCAAACGTGAGAGTATTTCATGAATGAGACTAGTATTCGTAGGATGACTGTAGAACTCGAATTTTCGAGATTAAGCCTTCTAATCACTCATAATATTATTGGCCACGATCAAGGACGGAACACATTAGCAATGATTATGTCTTCTCGTACATCAGGAATAGTTCACAGGCTGTTCTACGTGAAATAATGAGGGTAAAGTGAGAGAATGAAGATATTCTACGGAATAGCGTTAATTACGAGGATGATTAATATGTAGAACACGGAACGGTGACTTTCGACTACTTCTTATGAAACTGTCACGGAGGAAACGAGAAACTGTTGAAAACGACGTCCTGCTAACCCAATTGCTATGCTTGTCATTTTTACTTAAATATTGAAAGTGAGCGGAAACACGACTTGCCATGAAAACATATGTATATACATCAGAAGTTAAAGAATAAAAATGACGAAATACTAAATATAGAAAAATAGACAATTTGTATAAATGTATTTGTATAAGATGTAATGTTTTAACGGATAAAACGTATCGTTAATTTTCAGGTAATACAAAATCGTTTTAATTTTGAACATGCTCTGCTGTACTTAAGTGATTATGCAATGTATACTCTGTTAAGATCAAAATAAAACCAAAGTATAACAAAGACGTTATA
Organism: Nysson spinosus; assembly: GCA_910591585.2. NCBI lineage: Eukaryota > Metazoa > Arthropoda > Insecta > Hymenoptera > Crabronidae > Nysson > Nysson spinosus. Next base: position 2,144,614 of record OU342835.1, read on the forward strand.
AGTCTGTTAAGTACAGTAAAATGCTGTTTCCGCTAATTCCTCGGAATTAAGAACATTCTTGTTAAGAATATTTTCATTGCGTTTCGAATTAAATTCCATGCGTTAAATTAGTAAAATTTCATTAGGTAAATGCAGATTTCATGCATACACATGAAGTGGTTCATAGTTCCATACGGAGTAAGTATCACGCCATAAATGAGAGTGTAACATTATTTCGATTCGACTCAGCACTTTTATATAACTTGAATCCACGGAATCTTCAGAGATTAGATCATTTTGAAATAAAAAGAGAATAGGGCTTTGCATTCTGTCCTATATTTCAAAAACGAGGATAATGAAAAATTTCTAACGAAAATAGAAAATGCTTTTGGAAGCTTAATCACTTTAATGCTCTTCTTGTACGAATCGGAATTTGTTCGTGTACGTGCGTACGCACGTGCCATTAAATCTCAAATGAAATTAAGTATTAATGTAAACAGTCGCGTTCCTTGTAGTATTGTATTATTGTTTCTTAATTTATGGACAAAATAACTGAAAACGAGAACTGCACTGTACGATTTGCAGAAATTATTGGGATATAAATAATACCACTAGTCATATGGAGAACAACTTATTCCAAGAAACTCCGAAACATATGTTGCCGACTGTCTGTAAATTTCATCTCTTCTATTGAAAGCCTTCTAATTGCCGGTTGATAGATAAATATAAACACTGTATGGAGTCAACACGGATGATTGATTCTTCCAAAATTGTACGGTAACATTAAAATTAATTTACGTCTCACGAAATTGGCACTTCCAAAGATTGTTCATTTTTCTACATTTCCGGAGTTTTGTTAAAGTATTTCACAAGTGTCACCTACTATGCCCCGACATTATCTACCTGTTATTATCTACCATCTAAAATTAGAATTTTTAAATATCCTTATAAAGAATATCGTGTTTGTGCATTGCATAATGTACTCTTGCACCTATAAGTGCATTGGGATATTGGAGGCATCAACATGCAACTATACTAATAGTAGAAAACCAGTTTAAATCTGTATTCAATATTCACATGTATCACAGAAACCTTGAGATTCAAAACATACATGCATATGTTACTGACATTATTTCAAAATGATATAATACTTGTTTTCAAATTTAACGTTACATTAATTTCAAGGAGTAATTATGATAAGAATATATCATATTTGTGTAAGTTCTCGTGAGAAAGAAGACGTTAGCGCTTAAACACTTGAAGCTCACTTAACCGTGTTAATGAAGTTTATAAGGTTTCGCAGCTAGTTGACTGACGAAAGTGAACAGAAAATGTTGAAGAAACACTTATCGATAAAGCTAGCAATTGAATAAAAATTTAAAGGAAAGCGTGTGCTGTAATATATGAGAAAAAAAGGATTAAGGTACTTGCCGATTCCACGATTCTATAAACGACACAATCGGAACGGAGTCCGACATGCAACTAAAATTTCGGTGCATCGGTTTCATCGGCTCGGCAAACTTCGTGAGTTTTCGACCATGCCACGCGGCAAACAGCCATCACCTGCTGAATCGCTTAAGCATTAAATCGAAGCATAATTGTTATAGTAACAACAGGTGGTAAAGAGTGTCGAATAAAAATGCTTCATATTTTGTTCCGTATCTGTTTTTTAATCGTATTATCTATCCTCTTATAACAATTGATAAGAAACATCAGTAATATAAGTCTCCGGAGAAGCATAACATATAACATGTACCGGAACATTCGTTAGCATCACAATCTTATTGTTGATATCCCCCTTTTATATCAAGTATTAAGAATCGATATAGTTCTAAGTAATGTGTCAGGAATGCAAATTGTTGTAAAATCTAGACTAACCATATAGATTTCATATAATCGATGTGGCTACCTTGAATCTAGCATCACGGACCAGATATAAGTCAACCATGCACGCAAAGCAATCTGTAATTTCAGAGTTACCGAGTCCTAGAGCCCGGTAACGATTTTTGTGTCACGGGTGATGTTATCCACCAAACATAGAAAATAGCTGTTTTTTCATATTTTTAATCCCGAATATACAAAAATGAAACATGAAATTATTCTTTTAAAATCTCTTACATCTGTTAGCATACGTATATATATATATATATATATATAGTTATTAAATAAATACGCCACTACTTTATCATCATCGTGAGAATAAAATAAAATTATTACTATTAAATTATTACATTGAAAAAAGAATAAAGACAAAGCGGTTCAAAATGCTGAATAAAGTAGTAAGTAAATAATAGTTTGTTTCACCCTCTGAAATGAATATTCATCCGCAATTAAGAATTAGCAATATGTCATCAGAGTTTATGTACCACTTCGCACGTGCCTCACAAAATTAATTATACGATTCGAGTAGATTGTTGAAGTTGCTTAATTAACGCTACATTAGTTCTTATTCGCTCCTTACAACTTAATTTTCCATATGGCGTAATAATTGATATTCGTTTGAGTCGCTTTATAAAACGTGAATTAATCTTCTGAAATATTTGTTGTATTTGCTATAAATTTTCATTTGAATATCTAGTAATATGTTGCTCACAGATGTAAGAGAATTTGAAAAATAACACTGTCCCGCACAAAAAAAGGTGGTAACCACAAATATGTGATCCCTATAGATTTTGACGCACTGAAAACGAATTCGCAAACCGTTTCTCTCCATTACCCTCAGTTTTCGAAAAAATCAATTTTGAAGGAAAGGGTCATTTCTACATATGGTAGAGATATTATGTTAGTTCCTGCAACGATTGTGATTTGTTGTGGTTTATTGTGGTACGGTGATGGCCGTTTCTTTCGTCAAACAAATCCATTAATTATACTTTAATTATTACATTTTTGCTGCTGGTGGATTCATGAGTCGATATAATTGTTATTTAACAATTAAACCTTATAAAAAACACACCGACCATCAGTTATATAAACGATAAGTAATATTAAAAGGTGAGCATGTACTTTGGAAATAAACAATGGTCTCTGCTAGCGGCAACCTCCTCGTGGTGAGAACTGGTAACCGGTAATAATTGTAGAGAATTAGAATTAGAATTATTCTACAATTACAACCGAGCTAATAGCTGTTTTATTTATACTTTAATTATAAGTTAGACACCTGGCTTAGCGAATAAGTTAGAAATGTCGTGTCGGATATCACTCAACTATCTTTTTTTAATATTTCCCTAAATTATAGTTCGACAGGCTTGTCAATATTTTCGGATTTAGCATAAAATTACTCGAAATTTAACACATACATACATACATACATACATACGTACATGCGTTCAAGTTTGCTTGAAAAACTAATTCCGTGTTTTTTTGTTTTATTTTTAGGACTAAAAATATAAAAACACAGCTATTTTATATGTTTAACTTATAACTCGTGTGTGACAGTACACAATTTTTTTACTCGTTTCCGCAGAGGGCACCTTGCGGTAAATTTTACCCCGTCGGTCATTTTTTAGTGGAAGCACGAAAGTCCATTGGTCTATTCTTATCTCGTCCATTGTTATACCTTCGGTAGGCTACTGACATCTGCTTCTCTTAAAAGCTTGCGTTGTGCTGTCGATAAAACAAAGATATTTGAAAATAACAGCAGAAGTATTTATTTAACAGTCTCCTTATTAGTACAAAAACGATGCGGAAGTATATGTGATAATAGATAATATATTTTTTTATATTACTATATTTCATTAAGAACATGATAATATCGTAACAATGTACGCATGTGGTAAATTAGGCAATTTGCCCGGTCCAGAGATTAAAATATTGACAAGCATCAATTTACCACACGAATGAATTGGAATATGAGTCACTCTCCGAGCATTATATTTTCTGCGCGTATTATGAACTTCTGACAACTCCAGATATGTTTCATATAAAATACCGTGATTATACGACGAGAATAGCTTAGCCTACACTAAAAACACTAATAAGAAATAAATTTTGTGTCAAATATAAAGACTGAATAGTTCTGATTAATTTTTTGAAAAAAACTGAAGGTCGCCATTTCAGATAAAAGTTAACTTTCATCGACGAGCAAAGTTCGATTACTTTGGATTATATGATGCGTAACTAGTTGGTATAAGTCAGTACCAGTTTAGAAAAAATTTGGTTTCTTACCCTTTATAGATTAACAAATTTTATTGCAACTTTCATCTGCAGCTTTTAAAAATGTACGCAGAACAACTCGTACCAAGAACGACGATTATTCCTTATTTTCTGTTTTTCTTCCTCGGTATGTCTTAAGCATTATAGTCTTCCTGATTTCCACATCGGAAATTCTTTAAATACTTACTAACAAAAGCGGTATCCAACTGTTGGTAAATCGACATTTGTTTGATAATTCCGATACTTTGGTTTTTATGACATATGCCTTTCCAAAATCGAAATGGTATTATCGGTTTTGATTCCACTATTTCAATTGATGTCTAACTAACATTGCAATTCTGTGTTAGGCTTGGTTTCCTTGTGTAATGACCTTCACGATGTACATTCTTTACAGATTGCACAAGACAAATTAAAAGAGAAGAAATATTTCCTACGGTAAATGTTATCGTATGTTTGGAGAGATTAATAATCTTTTGTTGAAAAGAGTCCGAGGCAACAAATCAGTTTTCCCCCGCGCCTTCAACAAGTCTGTTGGACTTACCATATAGTAGATTAAAAACGACCATGATGAGGATGATGATGATGCAGTGGTAATTCCCTCCAATCAAATCGTCAATCATTACATGTTTATAATAATTATCCATTGAAAATGGACAATTTTCTACATTTATTCTTCATCTTGAACTCCTTCGCTTAACAATATACCCTTAACAATTCTTGACCAACACTTTGATTCCTTTATTTCTATTCATTGTTAGCACGAAACAATCAAATGTTTGTACGAGATATACAAAGTGTATAATATTTAATTTTAATTTCGAAATTTTTTACTAATTTGTAATTTCATTTTATATGTTTAGCGTGGTCAAATTAAACTTAAATATGAAATAATAAAAATCTATATAATTATATGTTTAACGTAACACATCTTCCCCGTTGGAGGAGTAGTTAATTATATATTAATTATATGAGTAGGTATCTTCTAATTCATGGTAATCATTGCTAGTTATGCTTTCTAAATATTATTCTCGCTTTCTAGCACTGCTTTTATTTATGCTTAATAATTATTAACCAACTTGGTGCGATTCTGTCCTTTTTAGTCCCCGTCTGCAGTGTAAAGTTGCAGTTTCTGCGTGTCAGCGGTATATTTCTTGCAACAAGCAGAATATAGATTACGTGTAAGATGTATACGTGTACCATAGATAAACATAATCAGTTGAAACGAATCGTAAAGCGCTTCGTGTGTCTGCATTTAAATTGGATACCTAAATTTCCTTTAATATAGTAAAAAAACTTATTACATAGACTTCTTAGAAATAACTTAGAAATACGTAAGAGCCCCTGCAATATATTCTTTAACTGTCTTACACATTCAACGCTATGGTGATTACCGGTGACCACCGATTCCAATATTAGTAAAACTGGAATCCAATACATTGCCAATATTCGTCAAATTTTTAATATTTACAAAGTTACGATAACGTTGTAAAGTAACCCATGTATCGTAGAGCGATAGAATAGTTTTTTTAGACTTTATATAGAAATTAGGGACGCATATCGCGAGGTATCGTATAACACGGATTTCGGCGTGACACCCAACGTTTTAGTGCTCATAAACCGAAATAGCGGCTCTGTAATCTTTGTCAGAAACACTTTAACCTGATATTTCGGCTTTTCTGGGTTGAATAATATTCTAAATCTTATTCTGCGAAAAGATAGATATGTTGATTTTAATAAATATCTTAAGAAAGATGTATTTATTGCGAGGTATTTATAGATGGTGCATAGGAAAGTTGTAATGTACTGAAAGGGTTATTGTTTCCATTATTTGGTAATATAATTATGCGATCATCCATTTTGAACAATGAATAATTTTATACTAAATTTAAAGTATCGGATGGCTCCACTTCTGCTGTAGTGTAAAAAAATCGCTTACATAAATTGATCTTATCATTCAAAGTTTCTTGCATAGAATAGTATGCTGCATGCATTGAATACTTTACAAGTAAATTTGCATCTCTTTCATCAAATTCTGAAGATTATATCGTAAGCGAACGATGCGCACCACACGTGAGGTATACGCAGATTAATCATCCGGTAGTTACGTGGATCGTTTAAAATAAACACAAGCCTTTTTCGAAGAAATAACTGAGATGTATTGCTGTATAAGGCGAAGGCAGAATAATTAATAAATAGTAAAGAAGATCTATGGAATCCATACGAAATAAACTTAACAGTACGAAAAAGTAGCGTAACTGATTGAAAATGAAATGAATGGGCAGTATATAAAACACCCTACTTGTATTCTTGTCCGATTTTATTAATATTTATTTATGCTTAATTACATTCGATTATAAACTTGAGAATGAAATAGTGGCGCAGGTACATACGCAATTAAGGGAACGCGTTTATTTTTAACCTTTGACGCCAAGAATATTCCGTCTGATTATACACGTACGTTTCTACTTGCGCGTGTTAATGCTCGTCATCAATGGCATTAATTCCGACTGTTTGCCATCCGAAATAATCAACTGTGGTAAAAATATTAGTTGCTCGGAAATTTTTGATTATGTTAGGTATATGCAAAGGTTTTAATCTTTTTTTCAGCCCCCACAAAATCATTTTAAATTGAAATAATTTCAGGTCGTTTTGTGTTTTGGTAAGGTTGGTATTGAACTTTCTAACGCTCATTTATTATTATTTAATAACAGTTCAAGGCGATTGCATAAAATACGAAAAATTTAGAATTTCGGAAAGACTAAAACTTTTGCATCCACCTAGCATATTTAACATTTGGAAGGTACATTTTCTAAAATCTGTAAATCTGTAAATTAACAATAATTATGTTTTTCAGTGTCGCAAGGAATTGAAGGAAGATAGTGTTTGTACAATTACCTGGCCTCTAATATATGTTCTGGTGATACTTTTTAATAAATAAGTTTAAGTGGAATCTAATACAAAGATCAAAGGTTCAAAGTAAGTACAAATTTGATAGAAGATTGTTCTGAAATAGTGAATGGCTAGCAGCGAAATATTATATCAGGATGTTTGAGGTTCATTAATAATTCGAATATCCCTAAGTAGATGCTGAACATGAACGATCATGTATGTGTATAAGTCACGTACGCAGGCGTGACCAGGGTGAATCGTTGATTTAACCGATCTCCAGGTTTCCCCACCGTGGATGGTGTAGGGGCACACGCACACGTCGGGAATCCCGGTAAACAGGTACGAAACCTTCCTGCATCGGCTCTTGTATTCTTCTTCGGATGCTTCATTCTTCATTCACGCATCCAACTCTGTACGCCGAGGTTCGTCGCGATCGGCACATCGTGAACGTCGTTACGTTTCAAATTTCATTTAATTCATTCATCAAGACAATCAATTGAATTAGTCGGTCACTCGATTCGTCTCTTAAGATTCCTTAGAAATATTCCACCCTTGGAATAAAAGGAATTGAAAATTGGAACGTCTCTCACCCACGGATTATCAGTATTTTCCGATAGGGCAGAACGAACATAATCAAGAAAACAATTCATCTTCGGCAGCTTGTTCTTTGTTAATTTTGCTCCGACCGCTGATTCCTTCCTGGCGCGAACTGTTACTGGCAACTGCCACCAATCACACATTACTTCCAGCTGCTCTGCATTTATCGTTTAATCAGTTATCTTGGTTGCTACAAAGTGTTTTGCAATACGAGGTCCGTGAAGACGGAGTAACTACGCTGAATATAAGACTCCGTGGTTTTCATTGAAATGTGAAGACATCCGCGTTGTTCTTCATAATAAGAAACGCGTGTTTGGCTATTTTGTGGTTTCAACTCATAGAAGATTTCATATAAATTCATTAAAGTAACAATCTTTTGGAAGCAACTCAACATTAGGAAACACGAGTGAGTATTATCATAATGTTTGTTTAAAGAATGAATTAATGAATATCAGAAATTAATTACTGCGAAAGTATTTATGGTATCGCATAAAAAAATGACTATCGCTCACCACTTTTTTCATAATATATTCTAATGAACTACAAAGATGTGACGTTATTTATGAAAGGATATACATATGAGTAGATGCCGTGGTGTAGCAGTTTCCACGAAAATGCTAAAAACTTGTTGCTCCTAAAGTGCCCCGAAACAGGTTTCATCTACAAACCTTTTGGCGGACGTTGCTGGTGGTGTTCGATTTTCGTGTATTTCATTCTAAACGTGTGAATATATTTTAAATCTATAAAAAGTTATTTGTATATTAATATACCGAATATTACATAATATTATGTTAAATTCCTTGCATCATTTATTATACCAGTTTGAGACAATTTCATGATAATTAAACAAGTGCCTTACTCAAATAAAAAAAGCTTATAAACAAACACTGGAAATTAAATAGTCTTTATGTTGTAATAATAATAAGACAATATATACCCGAGTTTAAAAATTGGCATATAATGATTTAAAAATGCAATACAATGCAATATTGAATAGAAATAATATTAAATAGAAGAATAACAACTGGAACTACTCGATGTATTAAGACGTACATTGAATAACGAACATTTAATACGATAATCAAAATGATTCACACTTGCAATAAGTATGCACACCTACACGTCAATAAATAATGACGCAAGTAAATACACGTTTGACAGAAAATGAAGTAACTTTTGATTGCACGTTGATAAAAAAGTAGGTTACACCAGTGAACGAATAAGTACTGATTATTCAACTATAAATTGATAAAAGTAGCGAATTTTATATACATGTAAATAACATATATATTTCAAAAATATTCTTGTTTTTCAACTTATTGAGAATATTATGTTCATGATATTATTTTATAATATCAAATATTATTTACGTAAAAGTGTATTGCATATAACCTCACATATGAAATATTTCGGATTTATTGAATTCTTATGAATATTAAATATTAATAATTTATTACAAAAATGTTCATAAGACAATGACTTGAGTGATAAACAGTTAAAGACAGTTAAAGACAGTTGAGAGATAAACAGTTGGAAGGAACTACTAAGAAAAAGAAGTGAAATTGCAATCAATCCAACGAAGTAACTGTAGTTACTTCTAGTTTACCTTGGATAACACAAAAGATATTTTCCCCTCTCTTTGCTCTTTTTTTACGGGAAGAATATTCCAAGTTTACTTTCACTGCATTCAACTTCTTTATGCGGCATTACATCGTGGTATACTAAACGAAGTCTTCTTTGTACTATTTACAATCGTAATGACCGTTCAGGTCGATCGGTTTTACGGAGTGGCAAACGAAAAAGGCAGAAGAACCTCTTGGCGGCGTAGTAGCATTGTCTTCAGTAGATATTTCAATTTCAAAAGAAGATCTACCACTCGTTTAACTCAATGTAAAACCTGTGACCGTGTCTCGAAATTATTTCGCATACTCGAGCAGTGAATGAGCTGTGCTTTCGTATGAAATACGTGGCATTCTTTGTGAGATAATTAAAGGTTTCAGTATAAACTCGACTTAAGTCTTCGGTTAGAGAATTGTTATTATTCCTACTTTGATCTGTTTGTTATTTCGATATTTACTGTGCATCTTGTTTCTTCAGTTCAAGTAAATCATATTAAGATATTGATGCCAATTAACCTTTGTCTATGATAATTTTTTGCTTGCGATAAAGAAGATTTCAATATTGGAAAGTAATTTATTATTTGAACAGTTCTTGAAGAATTTTAATTCGAATAGTTTCAAATCTAATTCAACAATAATTCGATAACTGACCGGAGCCGATCGGTGCAGCAAAGTGCCAATAGTGGAGCCTCCCGATGAAGTAAAATAAAATTCAAATTACTGCGTCGGCGTGAACCTGTTAAAACTCCCCAAAGAGTTAGAGACGGAAATATCTGAATGGAAAATACTGAGAAACTCGTATAATAGTAAACAATGATGATTTGAACAAGTGCCAGCTGTCATGCGTTCTTCGTCATAGGTATGCAATAAGTTCGTCAACTTGTTATGGTTCCCCGTATGAAAAGGAAATTTCCATGTTTGACTGATAAACGGAAACCAGACCGGAATTTCTCATATATTTGGAACATACGGATATGAACATTTAAATATTTCTGCGATAAAAAGTATCAAAGTATTGCAGCGGATATGTAGATTAATTAACTGAATATCAATCACTTGCAGAAAATGAGCAAATAATTCATATGTCAAAGATTAACGAATCCAGATAAATGAATTTCGGAAGGACACTGCATAGCTTTTTAAATTGCATTTTTAAAGGTATTCATTTAATATTCTGCCACATTAAATCTTTTTCACGATAATTTTTCCTTTTACTGGCGCATATAAGACTTCGAAAAATTCATTTTTTGAGAGCAAATAATGATCGTATGCACAAAGTGTCACAGTATTACCTACACGTCAAGGAATATCGAATGGAAGCCTCCACTTCCCACCCGGACCATAATCTGTTTTAATTTATCTGTTAAGTACCAGACAAAATTCGAATACCTACATCATATCAGATATCCTATTCAGGCACTCCAGAGATTTCGTGATGATATACTGCCATTATGCAAGTTTCAGAAAAGTACGCTGTGTATAATTTGAAAAGCATCATGATCTAATAATAGACGTTTACATTAAAACAATATACTATATTAGCGAACTACACAATTTCACATAAACACATTTACTATTGCTGCTTCATTAAATTTCTATTCACGTCCAAATACTCTTCAATGAGATATGCATAAGAGATGTAATCTTAATATTAAAATCAACCAGAGTCTTCCGTTTATTGTTGTTTTCGTGAATTATATCATTGAGTGATAAGTAAAGTAATCACGTTCGCTTATCTCTGTCCGATTAATAAAACCAATTAATTGCGTGTATTAAAAGTACGAAAATTATTATGTCCGGTCGGAGAATGTGAAATATTTTGACTAGATTCTACGGTGTATTAATTCGATTGACTTTTAAATTTTACCTATAAGATAAGTATCATTGAACGTACATACTTCAGGTTTACAGAAATGGTCGCGATCTTCAGAGGTGTAGGTTACGTAGATAGGATCGTGTGTCATACATGTGAACACGCTGTATATATACGATCAGTGGAAAAAGGTAAATGATTAGTAGCGCGTCGACTCCCACGGTTGTACCATAGCTCTGAAGTCTGAAGTATTTTCCACCTGTTAATCCGGATAAACGCTCGAACAGATGCCGAACCGCGATTATTACGCCGCTACATTCACGAAGGCCTTTTGAATAATAGAGATACGATCTGCTGTTGCAAAAGGATATTATTGTGCAAAGTAACAAATAATAAGGTACGCGTGTCATTATTTTAAACCTATCTCGGTTCTTTCCGACATTTTTGAGAAAGAGGATTAGTGGAATTACGGAAAAGTATATTACGTGGAACGATTTATATAACACAGGCTTTAAAGGTTTTCCTATAAAATACTAACATAGTGACATGGTGTAATGAATTCAATTATTTGTATATTATTTTTATGCTGATGTAGTTTATTATAGTTTATGGTTGTTTATATATTAATGTCATTCTTCGCGGAGAATTATTTTCTTATACAAATTCGCGAGTTTTAGAAATCTTGGCTTTATTTGAATTGACCGAATATAAGATATTCATTGGGTGCAATTTTAATATGCTTTATTCTTAATTGCTTTAATAGCAGTATGATATGTTTCGATAGTGGTTGAAATAAAAAATATGATATGCCGGCAACTGTGAAGTAGTTGAATACGGTCATCCATTCAAAAGTTACAGTTCTTGTACGTGAATTTTCTTCGAGATTTCCTGATCATTGCAGGAAACGTATGAAGTTATCGCAATTTTCAAGTGCTATAATAATACACTTATCACCGTGATTCCAGGCTTACCAAGTCGAATAGTTTATCAAGAATTCCACAATCCCTAGATAATAAACCCCGCATATTCGAACTGAAATACTCCGGTTAAAGTATAAGCACGTGTCGTGCCGTGAATCAAGTTGAACTTTACCTTAGAATGTTGAATATCTTTTTATTACTGCAATTGATGTCATAATGTATATTTAAAACTAATCTGACGTTAATATCTGCACAATACGATAATAACTGATTCAATCTATAATAAATAAATTAAAATATCTTTCGCGAAGATAATAATCTTATACCTGAAGATTTTAAATCAATTACGCTTTCTCATATAATTTTGCAGTTCGAAATTCTCCGTAATTTTAAATATTAATCGAAAGTTATATGAAAGTCGAAGACACCTGTTGCTCCAGTTTCACAGATCTTCATGATCACATATAACTTAAGCTGCATTCATACCATCCGATGATTGTGATCTAAAGATCACAGATATTATTAATTGATAAGTCGCTCAAAAAATCTCTCATAAGGTGAGACATTGATGCGATATTACAAATAGTTCATCGTTAAAACAAAAGTACTTATGCTTTTCTGCAGTGTACATAAATATGTATAAACTGAACGATCAAGAAAAAACATTTTTACAAATGGTTTGAAAGCTTAACGCAAATATTGCCGCTCTTTCACTGTCATACATTTGTTGGCGCGTACGAAGACAGTGGTTGCGACTCATTTTAAGCAGTAAAATGTAACCTGAAAGAATGAAGTACGTCATAAAATTATCTGCACACAAAAAAGATTAACAATGTTTAACGAGTACGTGTTTCTTAAGCGAGTTATACTACAATCACATTATCTCCACGACACTAAGTCACTGCAAAATAATTACGGAAACGGAAAAACATTGAGAACAACGTCGAAGAAATACCATTCAAAAAATGTTAAAAATATCGTCAATGAATGGAATACCTTCCATATTTTCTAAATAAATGATACACACATAAAATTTATTTTTGATTTATTTTGATTTATAATACATTTTGTAATGCATTCAAATAGGACTAGGGGTAATAGGTATTTTATTATCTATGTTACAGCTTTCCTATTAAAAGTGCATTTTGAACGTAAGAAATTATTGAGAGAATAGCAATATGTCTCCATTGGAAAATCATTCTTTCATGGAGAGACTAATGATGGGCAACGTTTCACACCATAATGATGAAAACGAACCCGACAGTGAGGATGCATCGAGCGTATTAATTGCGAAAGGTGTGACTATGATCATTTTGTGTTCGGTCAGTACGTGTATGGGTGTACTACCAATGCAATTAGCCAAGTGGTTCAACTGGAATACTAAGGATGTCTCGAATCCTAGGTAAGAAACCGACTTCGAGTAAAGCAACGCCATTACTAATTCTCGTACGTGAGAATTCCTTTTATATATAACTACGATTTGTAAAATATGAATTGTTGAATCAAATCAATATTAAAATGCTGTTGATGTAATAAGGCTGTGTGTAATAACATTGAAAACGTTGAAAAAGAGAGCGTGATTGATAACGTGTTGCATGCGCCACGTAAAGTAAGTGCGAAAGTAAATATGGGTGAGCGCGGTTTTATAACATTCTTTATCAGAGTGCTAATTAATATTTGTTTGCATTGATACAATAACTGTCGTGAAAATAATCCATCGTAATGCAACAATGAACGCGCGAGAAACGTAATATTGTCAAATGAAAAATGTAATCGTGTTTTGTTTACACTATAATTAATTGTTATAGATCGTCGGCTGTAGTTAGCCTACTTTTGGGATTCGGGGGGGGCGTACTTTTTTGCACGACCTTCCTTCACCTGCTGCCGGAAGTGAAAGAAGGAGTGAGTCATCTGATTGAGGATAAGAAACTACCATCTCTGGATTTCTCATTGGCCGAAATGCTTACGTGTACTGGGTAGGTGTCAAAATGAATAGTATTTATGACGCAAATGAGATTTTTACATATACGTAAATATTACTCGGAATCGTAGATAATAATTAGCATTTTACCGAACCGAATATCCGTATGCGGTCGAAATAAATGTTCGATTCAGTAACTGGAATTTTGTTGTATTTATAAGAATGTGGTTTTCACGGTAGGTTTTTCATTATGTATCTTGTTGAGGAATCAGTACACACTTACTTAAGGAAACAAGAAGTCAGTAGAGAAACCTATTCCAAGAAAGACGTCAATCGAAGTACGAACGAATTGGTTGAAAATGGACAAGCAACTTGCGTCACAGGACATTCTCACTTGTAAGTAGAAAAAGATTTACACTTTAGTTATCACGAATGCTGCTCGAGTCTCAGAATGTTCTAATAATATATTCACCCATGCGTTGTCTTAAGTTCCTGCTTTATTCTCACACCCATATGAATACACGCAATATAATACATATACGAAATTCATACTAATTTCATATCGATATATCTCGTATTAATTTCGAACGCGGAATAGGAGAAATATTGATATATTTAAATTAATGTAAATTTCTTGTATTACATGTGCTCGTATATGAATCAGAATAAAACAGGAACTTAGGAGGAGAATAACCTCATATCGAGGTTCCTCCTATTACTGAATAGATGAATTTTGATTAAACAGTAACGGCTTCATTGAATCGAATTTTTAATTTACATAGCAATGGCCATGGACATTCGCATCACATTCCGACTATAATAAACGAAAAAGATGACTTCGTCATAAGTTCATTGCGAGGCCTATTAATAGTTTTGGGTTTATCCGTACATGAATTATTCGAGGGATTGGCTATCGGATTGGAAAGTTCTTCTACATATGTCTGGTAAGTTTTTCTGTCCGTGACTGGAATGGATTCACATTTTATCACCGTCTTGTTAGTTTTTTATAATTAGAAGATAAGTATAATGTAATATGTGAAAGCAATAAATTAATCTAAATCCTGATACTTCGAACAGGTACATGTTCGCCGCGGTAGCAGCGCATAAATTCGTCATAGCGTTCTGCATTGGCGTAGAATTAATTGCTTCTAACACGAGGAAATACCTTTCGGTAATCTATATCTGCACGTTTGCGGTTGTTTCACCTTTAGGAATTGGAATTGGAATTCTTTTAGTGGGTGGAGGCAGTGCCGCTGGTAGTGGCTTGTTAGCTGTAATTCTACAAGTATGTCATTCTTTTATCGTTCTTATTAATCGTATTGGCATACGGATTGTGATAATTATATATGTATAATTATGCGTTTTGAAATATGCAGGGTCTTGCATCAGGAACGCTATTGTACGTCGTATTTTTCGAGATACTTCAAGAACATAGAAGTGGTCTGAGGCAATACGCGTCGATTCTACTTGGCTTTGTCTTAATGTTTGGACTTCAGATGTTGAGTAAGTATAAAATGCTATTTTTGTCAATGCATATTGCTTTATTCAGGAAATTGATATTTCTGTAATTAAGTGTGTATATTTAAAAACACGAACAACCAGCTCGTGTTTGTATTCATTGCCGTAAGAATAGCACGCTCTGACAAATATCTCTAAGTAATTCATAAATGCTTACTTCAATTAATCGGTACATAAACAAAAGGTATGAGTTATCCACGTGTATAAATTTTCCTCGTACTGAGGGAAAAACATATTCGATATACGATGCTGTTTGCAAAACAAATGATTTCCTTTCAAAAGTTCAATGCGGGGAACTGTGAAAATAATTCATCCACTGATATAAACTTCGACAATACCGTAATCGGTTGGCATGCATTAGCATAAATAAAATTAAATCATGCGATATGCAACACGATGAAACAAAGAGTAAGTGTTAATTTGTAAGGTGTTATAAATTGCGAAATAAGACAGGTGATATTAAACCGCGCAAAACTTATCGATTGCTAGTGTATAATTAATCGCTGGTCAATAGTCGCTTATCAGCTGTCCGAGCTCGCGATTTGAACTTAATGGGAGAAAAAGAAAACCTCGGGGGCAATGGTCGAGACGACATTGAGAGAGAAGTACGGATAACAGAAGTTCTACTACTAATTAATAAAACAACATTCAACCGTTGTATACTCAAATATTTCATATCATATTTTATTATATTGAAATTCTTAATGGAAATTCTGTTCAAAAGATATTAAATATTGAATACGAAAGTAGTAACTGTGTCAAAGCGAAGCTAAAGTGAACCACATTGGGTTGTGGTTTGATAACAATATACATTCCGCTCTGCCGTTTAACTATTTCATTAGGAGCATTTGCAATATTTAATATAACGTTTATTGTTCTTTCCGGTGATTTGACCATATTCAATTGCCCGTTAAATGAATATTTTCTCCTTAACATTGAAGTAGAGAAAGTGGAAATCATAATTCTGTCTATTTTGATATACTAGCTCTTTGTTCTAATGATCTAAAAAACACGTTTAATCGAAGAAACGATCCATCCAAGCTATCTTTTCATTTCTAAGGTTTAGAAAATCAGCTTTGCGATCTTGATTATCGCACATTAGTCATTAGTCTTCTAATCACGCAGCAAAAGTCAGGTCGAAAATATCTTCCAAACGGGGCATCCCAAAAAAGAACTGCACAAACGAGTCCGCGATTCGAAGGAAATTCACATAGCGGAACCTTTGCTTTTTCAACGCGAGTGATTCTGCATTGGCATTACTCGAACGCCTTTCACCGTGAAATGACCTTCACCCATCTACGTCTGCATTTACGTATTTAATACTTACCCGAAATGCCCTTTCTGAATTAAACGTAATTCGAACATAACATCCGAAAGAATTCGATTACATCTTCCGCGAGTCTCGCTCTAATTCATGAAACAAGAACCCACTATCAAGTGACGAAAGACAAAGTGGGCAGCTACGAAATGAAACCACCGATGCTGACCCAAAATCGTGCAATCGTGTACTACTTCGAACCAAACTAATACTCCAAAAACTATATCTAGTTATCTCTATCTCCAGTAATTGTCGATCGATCACTTGAAGTCAAAATCAACTATAATCTAGATTCTAGATAATCAAACCGATTGATCAGTTAGAGACTTTCGGTCATTGAATTCTGCAAATTAAAGTGTACCGTGTGCATGGAATCACATTGTACGTGTCAACATGTTCTGAATGATGCATCGACGAATTGTATTGCAAACACACTTGCGTACATAGGATATGTACAAACGTAAAGTTCATGTACCTGCAAAGCGTTTATGTTGCGACACATGCATAGAGCGGAAGATATGGTAGGGTGAGAGGGGACGAGTATGAGGTTGGTTAGTGTTGTAGGATTCTGGTGGGGGTAGAGAGCAGGAAACGGTTCAGCTTGGACTATGTAAGACGCGAAGGGATATGAGTCGACCGACGATCTCCATCCAAGCTTGGAGTCTCTAAATCGGTGCTGTACTGCGTGCAACGAATTCTATTGTCTTTTGAATCAATTGTGTAGTGACTCGTTTCAACGTAATTTTTCCCTCTACGTATGACATCGATTTCGATGGTAAAGATCGATGTAATATGCATCGACCGGAACGCACTATACGAAATCATTATTTCGTGTTGTGCTTGCAACATTCATTTACACTTTCAAAGGGGAAAATAATGACTTATATACATGGGAGAGTTGTGGATTAACTCACCGAGATCTAGATGACATGCTTCACTGCTTTGAATTAATTACCACCGACTGAGAAGCATGTATTGTGTTGTTTTTGTTTGTACGGCGGTTGTTTTTACTCGTCAGAAAAAGATTGGGGCCAGATAAGATTCTTATAGCGGGTATTGCTGTATAGGCGGATTATGAACTGAAGGTGCAGTCGAAAGATCGAAAGTAAAAACGTTTGGGAATTCAGAAAGTAAACTATAAACTTGGAATGATTCTTCGCTTTGCTGTGTCGAAAAATTCTATCGTAAAGTGTATAACTAGTGTCAGGATACTCTCCATTGCACTTGCATAACAAGAATGAAAGAATTAAGGAGACAAATTACAAATGTATAAAATGCAGGATGTCTCGGTTTTTGTTCAAATATTAACACTTTGTGTAATCAATTTAACGAATATTCGAAATCAAGTTCTATAAACACATTGTGACTAAAAATCATCCTACTGCAAAAACTTCATTCTTGAAAAACTTCTCATGTCCTGCGTATTTGATTCTTTTTTGCCCTGCGTTTATTCATTCGTACATGTGTTAGCAATACTCAGTGTTAAGTGCGCAAGTGAATTTGATATTTTTGGAAGTAAATCCAGAAACAAAGTGAAGTAATTTTAAGTGCATTGAGTGTATTTTGCAAGACAAGATGATCTCTGATAAAAACGATGGGAATAAGGAAGTTGTGAAGTGGTAATTCGATTCTTATTATGTACCAATTAAACTTCTTAAGATTGAATTATATCGATATCAATGGGATTACGATTCACGAACAGACGAATTAAAAACGCATCAAGCAAAAACGGCCAATCTTAGGATAGATTATAAATACCGGTAGCCTTAATATTTAAACCGGCAGATGTGGTAAATTAAGATACAATTATATACAAAGGTTGTACGAAGACGATTTATACACCTTTAAAGGAAGTATGCATCAAATTCTTAAAGAAGAGCAAACGTAAGACGAAGATTATAGGAGTTCTTCTGAACCCTGATAAGTTATATCGTACATTGGCAAGGAAAGAATTGTCATAACAGTGGAAGTGTTTATTACGTAAACATGGAGGAACCAACGACATCGACAATTTTATTAATGGCGAAGATAGGAGCGATGATCGGACTCGGATTTGGTTCCCTGACCTTGGGGATGCTACCACTAATAGTGGGACGTTATAGAGTGAAAGATCGTCAAAAACAGCATCGTGGCATTTCCAGTAATTCCAGTACTTGTACATCGACGTCGGTTTCTAATGTATCATCTTCGAGCACTGATTCGATGTCTCCAGCAAACACACAAGTATGTTTCGAAATGATGCAGTCACTTCGAAATGTTTTTCTCCTATAAATACTACATAGATAATAAACAATCAACATTTTGTTCTAAGGCAGTCTCTATATCATGTACTTCATACTTCATATGTATATATTTCATTTGAATACATATTATACCATTAAGTTATAAAATTAACCTTAAGAATATTTCATGGGATAAACAGAGCAGTATTCATAAAATGAAACACATTACGAATGACTTCGTTTTCGAAAATATAATATGATGTAGAAATTAGAGGAACATGTTATATCTATAGGGTCTTCTAACATCGTTGCTGCTTTGCTTCGGAGGAGGAGTTCTTCTGTTCACTACTTTCCTACATCTAGCACCGGAAGTACGGGCTAGTGTAGAAAGACATCAGTCGAACGGACAATTACCTATGTTGGGTAGTTTGAGTCTGGCAGAGTTACTTTTCTGTGGTGGATTCTTCCTCGTCTACCTTGTTGAGGAAGCTGTTCACGCAGCCCTAACGGGAAAACCCGAATCATCGGAAGCATTATTATACAGAACTGTTTCGGTGCGAAGATGTAACAATCAAACAGGAGTTTCGGCAACGTCTACGACGGGGTCAACGACTACAATGTCGACAACAACTAGATCAACTTGGAAAGATGACGGAGATGACTTAGAAGCGGACAATGACGATCGATTAGATAGTAAACGTTCAAAGTTACATTTAGACGATCACCGAGGCAGCAAAGAAGATAAAGTCTTGCCAGCAATATTTGTATTATCATCGCCCTCTGGATTATCATCAACAGAGTCACACCATCCGGATAATTTAAGACATTCTTCGCAACCAGAATTGGCTGGTTATCCTAGAAAGAAGCATCAAGGACACAAACACACTATTGTGACTAAAAACACCTCGATACAAGGTTTGCTGACTGTACTAGCACTATCCTTTCACGCGATTTTCGAAGGTCTGGCTGTAGGACTAGAACCTTCGATTGGATCTGTCGTCTATCTAGCGGCAGCTATTGCTACCCACAAATTGGTGATTTCGTTTTGTGTTGGAATGGAACTTTATGTTGCTGGTGCCTCCACCAGGACAACATTAGGATATTTAACGATATTCTCAATGGTAACGCCAATCGGTATCGCCGTTGGATTAGCTTTAGGCCACTTTAAGAACGACAGCGAAAATCTGGGTCCAACACCCACCATATTACAAGGAATGGCAGCAGGCACATTACTTTACGTGGTTTTCTTCGAAGTTCTGGCACGTGAAAAAGCTAATGAGAAAAGTGGACTCTTACAATTGACCGCTATCATTGTGGGATTCATGCTGATGTTGGGTCTACAGATTGCCAGTGAGTGTTTCCCGGAAGATGGTCCCTCAAGTGTAATGAAGCGCATTTCATAAAGATATTAATTGCGAAGATCAGATTCCGTAAAATCATTGAGAAAGTTTTCTTTAGTAACATACCACTTCGAAGTAAAAGTAGTATCGGTATATCGTGCAGGTTCCACAAATGCTTTACTCGGTTTATGCTTGCAACTCATATTCCTCTCGTTTTATTGTTACGCATTCGGTCTACCACTTTCTAAGGCCTAACTTTACCGCTTTTACCACACCTATTATTAATAATGTTATACTAATATTTATTGGACACTCAATCTCCTTCCATTCGTACACTTAATTCGTTATTGAACATCCGGTTCTATCATGCTTGTTCTCTAGTAAGTAAAATTGAATTTTACTTATTTGATTGCTGCTCGCTGCCGCTAAACTTGATCGCTTTGGCACTCTTTCCTTTCCATAATAAGTCAAGTTTCGTACGAACCTATTACAGGTACGCCCTTGATATAATCACTACCCACGTGTTACTTTATACGAGTGGCTGTACAGTAGGAGCCACGTCAATCTATTGATTTCAGCGAAAAGCCAAGTTGCAACGTTCAAAAAGTCAGGGTCACGTTAAATAAGGGAATCGTTTCTGATTCTGATTTGCATGCAACTTTGTTTTCATTCGGAACTGAAGTCATAGGAAAGAATGATATCCATCCATCAACGGCTTCGTACATATTTCGTTTCACATATCTATGGATGTGACATCCAATGTTTTTAAGATCCGAAACTTCCGAAGTCATTCTTCTCGTAATCAAAAAATTTAGCAATTTTAATCCTACGATGAATGGTCAAATGTTGTATAAAGATGTTTCTTATATAATATTAGATAATAGTTGTCTTAAAGGTTTTTTAATAACCCGGGTATCTACTACATTTTGCAGTAGGTACTGCTTTAACGCAACCCGGGTGTCGCGCTGATTCTCGTAGAGTGAAAGTCTTCGATCATTCAATTCTTCGCCCCAGAAAAAGTCGTGTATTTTAAGAATCGGGAAGGACATTGTCAGCATACTAATTTTCAGCATCATTATTCCCACTTTAGTTCTCGTCAGTTGGGTGCGCTCCAAGTAACTTTTACAAGCGCATTACATTTACGCAAGTAAATCGTAAATCAAACAGACTATAAGAAATTAAATCTTCAGTTCACGTCTAATTAACGGTTGAAAAATGTGTAGCAATAAGACGAATGTTTTAGAAAGTGTCGGGCGTTGCAGTTATATTATAGAAAAAGAAGAGTACAGTATTCATATGGTTTAGATAAATAATATAAACTTTACAATACTTTATAACATCTTGTCAGACTGTGATAAATTCTAGTCGTCTAATTCTAATCCTCTATATCAACTTTTACCCTCAAATAATGCCGAGAATTACATTTCAGAGTACATGAGTATACAATGAGATTACACGTGAATTATGTATTGTCACGATTTTATTTCATTTATATCTGTTTAAAATCCGTAACGAACTTTGCTTTCCATTCCCCCTTTTTTTCATTAACCGGCGATACTTCAACATACGATAGCACAATTACAATTAGGTTAATGACCACTGTAACATCACATACACTAAACATCCACTTCTACATAGTATATTGCCTGTACAACAAGCATCGTAGCTGCCAGCAACAATAGAAGTCGGATGTATCTATTAACCCATTAATTCGAAAAAAGTACGTGATATTATTACCAACAAAGAAATAGAATTGTTGCAACAATCTCATAGAAATTTCGCGAAATGGAATATCAATTATTATACGCATTAAATAACTTACAGATTATTCAGAATTTTATTAAATTATTTTATTGCTATAATTAATCGTAGTACATATTCAAAAATAGAATTGGCGTAGTACGAAAGAAGTCCAAAGCACAATAAGTGTACATATCAAAATTAAAACCTTTTTAAATTGATTCTACGAGTATATTATTATTATAATAAACGTATACATAATATAGTCAAAAATATATAATATACATAAGCAAAAATATTTGTGCTTCATTAATTTATATATTTAAAAACTAACTAATTACTATAATTGCAATATTTTGTAACTTTTAAATCAGGTGCCACCACATAATATTCATCATGAAACTCATGTTTAATTTCGAGGATTTATCACCACAATATTTTCACCTTCTCTTTGATAATGTCACCGGGAATTTTTCTTGGTCTATGATTGATATGTATGTACGTGTTTACAATGTATAACGATAGTTTGCTTTCCACCTTAATAAAGCTTGGCGAGTTGCATGACTATAATTTCGCAAGTTAAACGGGAAGATAGAGGTAACAGTTACCTTTACGGAAATGTCATCCGTTACGCAATTTGATCGACGATATTGATAACACGTGCGAGCAGAAGTGAAACGTGCAGATAAATATTTAACTGCAATACTTAAGTAGCACAGAAAACATGTAGTACTAATGATTATACTACTTAACTGATTACTTTACACCAGTGTTTTACAACCTTTTTTATCTCAAATGCACGCTTAAACTTATAGTAACTATTCACTTGTAAATGATATAAATTAATTATGCACATATATATTTGCTTATTCATATATATTGTACAATCAATTTAAAGAAGTTTTAATGGTGATATGTACACTTATTGTGCTTTGGACTTCTTTCGAAAATAATTTAATTAATGAGTTTAAACCATTTTCGCGGCACACCGGTTGAAAATCACTGCTTTGCACTATCTAAACTGATTACAGGCAAATCTTTATAGTCAATGCGTGAAGCTAGTGTGTTATTAATCTTTTATAAATATAATTAGACCCCTTTCATATGATATTTATCGTTCTCTGTTGCACAAGATATTAAAACCTCAGTTATTAGGAAATAATTTCGAGTAACTGTAAAATACGCTTATTTGAATGCAGTGAAAGGTGTAGAAAGATCAAAGACGTAGAGAATATTTTACAGATGACGAGGAGTTCTGGGAAGTTTGAGAGATTGGGAAAGTCCAGAAAGGAGTTCAACTAATAAGTAGGCCATACGTCAATCAGTTAAGATACAGTTGATTAGCAGAATAAAACAATTAATATAATTCTATTTTATATTACATGAGGATGATTATTAATCTCTGAAGAAATACTATTTCGAATAGATATTTGATCTTATCTAATGATTCCAGACGCACTTATAGATACAAATAGTGTGACATGTTTCACACTGATATTCACTTTTCATATTTTTTCGAAATATGAAATTAAAAGTTCCTAATTAATTTCTTTCTATATAAGTTTTGCAGATAACATTTTATTGCATTTTCGATATACAGGGTGTTGGCGAACTGGTGGTACAAGCCGGAAGGGGGTGAATCTATATGAAAAAGTAAGTCGAAAATGTGAAGTGACATTTTTACGTACGAGTATCCTTTCCAAATAAATCGTTGTTGAAGATTCATCGAGTACGCGTACACTTACGCATGATTTCACTTACGTCTAAGACCGACGGATATTACTGTGGTGCTCGTATTACTGTTTGGATTTATTACATTAGATAATAAAGGATGAATATTAAAATATTCAATTGTCGGCGATTTAGATCACGATCTCTGTAGTAATTAGCAGCCATAGATGCGTTGTCGGCATACGCACCCAACGCGAGAATCATGTCGGTGTACTCTCGATTACTCTATGTCGTTATATCGAGAGAATGGCAAACCCCGACAGTTTGTCTCGTCAATGATTACAAGCCGTGACATTGATGATGTCTATGAATATAAGCGCTATAAAAACTAGTCTACCTCGTAGTCAAGTGTACGTGTACTCGACGAACCTTGAACAATGATTCATTTGGAAATGAACCTCCGTTCAGAAAAATGTAACTTCACATTTTCGACTTATATTTTCATGTAAGTTCACCCCCTTTCGGCTTGTGCCACCAGTTTGGAAATACCCTGTATAATTATATGCACATTTGATTTAAAAGTTACAAAATATTCATAGTGCCGTTTTACTATCATCTATCGTATTAAGCCAATTTAAGATTCACATTTTTTTTAGTCCGCTACATGTCTGTCATATTACGTATTTCAATTGTACAATGAACCAAATGGCCTGACCGAATAATTTATGCGGAGATTACTCGTCAGACATGAAATCAAACCACTTACGTTAAAATTAAGATTCTCGTGCGTATTAGATAAAAGCCGGCTATAATGGAGGCATAAATCTAGCATGGTTTTACTGGACGAAGTGCTTTAAAAGATCTGGTTGTCAATGGGCTTTCTCCACCCATGGCAATGAACCAGGACCCAGGTCAATGTACATCCCGACCGACTTTCGACCGCTTTCTCGACCGCCCATCATTTGTCGTAAAATTCCCATTTACGATGGAAATTCGTAGAAGGATTGTTCTCTATTTTTCTTGCGCAGACTCCAAAACATTGCGTATTATTATACAGTGAGTTACAGAAGTATTCGTACCTTCCTAATTGTTGCCTTCAGATGATTGATATTCTTTTAGGACAAAAATACGAAATTTTGTTCAATGTGAAGGTAAAACGTGTTAATCAAGCTTTGATAAACATTTCAAAATTTGTGTCCTAAAAGAATATGTATCGTTTGAAGTCGACAATTAAGGAGTACGAATACTTCTTTGATTCACTATACATCAAATGAATATCATTCATAAATTTCTACGCACCTTAACTCATTCAGTACGTTAGAGCCGATATATCGGCTTTCCATTGCTAATATAATTTAAACACATATAATGACATATAAAATTAATAGATACCCCAAAAAGCGCCTGTTTTTTCAAGGTATTTTTTGACGGAACCGGGCAAATTTATTTGGTAATATAAGGTTTAAAAAATTGACGATGTACTGATTATGTAATACAATATTTTAGAAATACCCTTTGTAATAGATAGAAAATGTATCTATATATATATTGAAATATTTGTTTACCAATAGAAAATCAAAAATTATTTCATTAACATTTTCAAAGTAGAAGTAGTAGATAATCCATCATGATTCTGGTCGACATTAGACAGGGATTTACACGTATAAAATACTGATGGTACATACAGAATCTGGTTCGTATCCCACCGATATCGATTGATTTTTCTATCAGGAGATTTCAATCAATATAAGATAATGTCACTTTTGTCACACGCCGTGTATTATTAATATCGATTAGATATCCATGCCCGAATATTGGCGCAGGCTATTGGCATTTTATGGAACCACGCGACTTTTCTACAATGTTATGATTTACACAATATTTTAACACTCAAGTCTTACTACAAAAGTGGGACATCCTTCTGCACAATGTGTGTACCCATTTGTCTAGGTAAACATCATAATTGCAATGCAATTTTCGAGTACAAATATTATCGACTTTGCAAAACGCTCTACTAGAATTAACGGGCAAAATGTCATGTTGTATTCTAAATCTATTGTATTTAATAATTAACCGTTTGCCTACAACAAGTACTAACGAAAAATCATTAAAATTGTACAATGCAATAGTCACAGGACAGTATCTGAGACTGAATCGTGTTGATAAAAATAAGAAAAATTGAAGAGTTCTTGAGATTTTATTACTTAATCGGATGGTATGTGACATGTAGCAGCATGTTCAATATTATATCGGTTCAGTAAAAAAGTATATATGTTGTACCGAGCAAAATTTACTGGTCATATACAGTCCCCGAAATTTCTATAATGCCACCAAATTTTTTTCTAATATCTTATAAATATTCCATACTTATGACAAGTTTGTGGGTGATGTTAATGTAGTATTAAAAACACATATTTGTCGGTAGAATTAGTAGAAATAACATTTATCTAAAATAGGAAACGTAAAGATATAATATGACATAAAATACAATGGGAAATTTCTATAAAGCCACAAGATTTTATACGCCTTTCGTATTATATATTCATGGATATGAGAGGGCGTATATATACGGCTTTCGCAGTCAGAGTTAACAGAAATTTTGATACAATAAACCGCGTTTCAATTTACAGCTGCGCATTCCCACTCGCACGGTGGCCATGGACACTCACACAATCACGGGGCCGACCACGATCACGACGATGATCACGATCACGACCTGGATCATGACGAGCACAAGACAAGTAAACAAATACTCACGGGTGCTATCGACAAAGTCACCGAGAGCATCGCGGAAGCGGTGGCCAATGCACTTACGTCTTCCCCGCTACCGAGCACAAACAGTCCTTTGAGAGATGTTAACGAAACCAGATTACTCCAAGCGAATCAAAGCTAATCATTTATGTGTAAGAGACTAAAACTCTCTATTTATACTCAAAATGGTTCCTTAGTGAAATAAGAACTTCGATAATCGACGCTAGCTTTCGGAATGAAAGAATCGTATCGCTAAGGAGAACCTACGGGATATTGTTTAATCCTTTGCGGTTCGTGATATTTAGGTAACTTCGTTCTAACCGGTCTACGCTGCTTCGATTAGTATCGTTTAGTTTGCCGTTATTTAAATATTTTAGCAGCTTACTAACACAACAACATATTTATGGATGGATATATTTATATCAAGTATAATTTTAATGTTTGAAAAACATTGTCTATTATGGTTTACAACTTATAATTTATGTCGAATTAACTCAACATGGGACCTGTTAGAACGAAATGTGATGTCGAGCCACGCTCGACATCGAATCGCAAAGAGTTAATGGTAGATATGGCCAGATCAATTCTTGCATAGAAGAAGAAATAGTATTTTTAAAGTTACTATATTTGTACGAATAAGAACTGACGAGTGAGTATAGTAATTGGTAAAAACATCTTTACTGCAAAAGGGGCTACATAATTGAAAGACTTGTTTCATATATCTAAACATTGACACTATTTAAATAATGAAGATCGAGTGCGTATGGTATAGTAGAATATTTTTTTATAAAATTATGAAAAGTATAGATATTGTAGGTAAAATAATCGCGAGTAAATATGTGATATGACTCATATTTTAAAGCCACAAAACTTATTTGTGAGGTTTTTAAGTGTATTATAAGTATTAGGTTCCTTTTAATTAATTGCTTATTATAATTGCAGCGAAACTTTTGAATTCTTGGCAGGTATATTTATGCGTATAGAAATAAGTGAGATGTTTCATTGAACATTTGTTGAAAGAACTTTATAGGGTAGTTTTATGTAAAAATTTTCGTAAAGTAGTAATTATTATTTAACTTCAATGAAAGTAAAACAATGAAATTAACATACGATACTAGTGAAAACGAAGCATCGTCAAATTCGGGAAAGAATATTCTACATCGTAATTGACGATGAAATAATTGATTACTGAGATTTAGTTCTTTTCGAATGAGAGCATGGAACGGATGTTGTTGAAATTTCCGACACGTTATTCTTAATGATGTTCGAGGACAATAGGAGTTGTGTTAACACGTGGAAAACTACATTCCACAAGCATTTCATAGGTTTATCTGATTTTTGCTGTAGTTAAACCACACGCAGAAAATGACTCATTATAAAAACTTACTTTTGTAACGGAAAAGAATGCAACTGTAAAATAAATTAATGTTATATATTTATTAACGTAACAAAGAGCAAAACAATACAAGTAACAATATAACCCCATATTTTAACAAATTGAATAATCGAGTAGGAAAAACGATTAGGTTATAGCGAGTCATACCTTTTTAGCGCAGGTTTTAATAGAAAATAGAAAAGCTTCGTAAAAGCTGAACAACTCATGTACTACGATATTACAAAGCATGGATTTACAAAAATGATATATGTTTACAAAATGAACACAGTTGACACAGACATAGTATATAATATTTCACAGCATACTGTAATTATTATTACGTGAAACATTGCAAGCGGGCGAAACTAGAAGGAATTATTAACTTATGTGCATTGAGTAATTGTAACACCTTGATTATTTATTATTGTACTCGCGCGATTTTAAATGTATGTAATTATAGAAATATGTGACATTACTGGTCATACATCATTTATATCTACGTAAACTAACGCATATTCATCGTTTATTTACATCGAGACAAACTAATAAACCGCGAAATATAAACAAATACATTTTTTTATTTTTATTTAACTACGATTGCCAAATCATTGTGCGGGCTGATAATACACACATTTGACAATAAAAAGTTTCGTATATATAAAGATCGTGATACTATAAAATTTGTTATACTTACTGACATGTGATAATGGTTTGTAAAAGAGAATTATTTCACACAAAAACAATATAACAACTAAATAGTTTTTGTGTAAACAGAATATCTTAAATTTTCGTGTGCAATATTTATTCAAGATGCTCAACAAACTTGCACATATGTAACATGATTATAGTCGCTACTTAAATACTTGCTAAAAGTATATTATACATTTTTGAAAATGCAATTGCGTCCTGACAATACTTCGGATCAATAGAAAATTGGTTTTTATAACAAATCACGAGTGATGTCAATTTATTATTACAATCGAATGTAAAATAAAAAATATACTTCTTTTTTATAAATCTTCATATGTAGCTCTTGCATAAGCTACATTGGTATTTTGCTTATTTTCATTTTATTGCATACCTCATTAGTGCTCTGCACTTAAATTTGAAGAGTAATAAATTATGAAAAAAAGACAGATTAAGTGCAGTAGTATGCCCTTTGAAAGGCAAAAATAATGAACACTGAATCCTTTAACATATATTTTAAGGTTAAAGGACCTTAAAAAATATACAAATTTATAAGTTAGGTTTGAAATTGGATTGAATGCTACTATAACAACATTCTTGATTCAACATAATCAGTTATTGCACCATGTAGTACAACAAACAGTTTTGTGACGCATTTTGTATGAATGTTTGATAGAAGTGGTACAAAAATTTAACCATTCTACTTCTTCTGAATTTGATGATCAACATATTCAAGGTAACTGGAGCCAATACCGACAAATGCAAGAGCAGACCCAATACCAGCCAATGTGCAAAGAGGAGGATTTGGTGGTACAATGGATCTTAATACTGCCCATATCAAAACAGATCCAAAACTGAGTAACACTGCACCAGTGGCACTGTGGACAATTATTAAGTGTGAAGTATAAAATCATATTTTGATGGTGCATAAAAGAACATCATCAGACTATGAAATTAGATAAAAATTCAATCAGATTTTACCTATAAAGAATTCTCAAAGGTGGAGCAGCACTCTTCATGTGTTCCCTTGTGTAAATATAAGTACTAGCACCAAGAAGTGCACTACCCAATAAAAAGGTTGTGATATCTTTCTTTGGAAATATTCTGCAAATATATAATTAGACATGCAATATAGAAGATCTATATTAGTAAAAGTGATCTTAAATCTATGAAACATAATGTTTCTAGGCAGAGAATTAATTTCTTTTAGTGTCATTGTGAAAGACTATTTTCAAATAAACTCATTGATTATCGGTACACCCTTAATTGAAATGCCGGTGTATACTAATTTGTTCGAAGATTACGTAATCGGTCAGATATGCAGGAACAGAAAGCTATTCAACGATGGTGGTTAATACAGAAAGACACTATGATTTTTTACTGATTTACCTGATGACGAGACTCGGGTTCATAACATTAACAGATAACGCGGTGTACGAAGCAACACCGAATGATGGAATATAGAACTTAACGAGACTACATTTCGTGAGTGGTCTCAGATGCAACTTTTGTAGAATCGTACCGGCATCTGAATTTCCTGTACCAGCCATTGTTTATCGTTCCTTTTAAAGCACTTGATTAATAAGACTGTTTAAAATGGTACTCGCAGAAACCGGGTCTTGAGTATCAAGTGTTTATACAATTTATGCTGAACAGATACAAGGAAGATGACGGCGCAGGAACAAGTACAGAAAGATGGATGTAACTTCGTACGCAAGTGTGTTCTTAAACTGATCACATTATCGAGCCTCGTTGCTTATAGCTCCATAGTTGACAGTAAATGCAACATGTAGACTTTGATTTTGATAATGTAATTTAAAATTTAATATGAAGACATTAATACTATAAAAAAAATACTTTGCAGTCTATAAAATGTATGAAATGGATTAAAACTACACGGATTTTAGTAATCCAATTATTATTTCGCATAGCTAATTTTGGAACGGATTTGCATATTGTGAACTATATAGAATGAATGTTGCACTTTTATTAATATACTTTCATAACAGAGAAACTAGAGGTTATACATTTAATACAATGTTAAGCAAGAAATTGAATGTTTTACAGGATAGACTATACTTAAAATTTGTATTATTGTGGTACATTTGTCTTTATTTGTTAATGGAGGAATATTAGACAAATTATTTTGGATAAAGATTATTAACAACTGGATTGAGGTTTAAATAATTTATTACTCCATAGGACAAATTTGTGTCCTGTTACTGGTCCAACCCACAATTGTGTGGACAATATTTACATAAATTTCTTAATTACACAGTGGCAGCAGATTGTATAAATCTACTAATTTGTCTAATTTATATATATCTATATCTGATGTTTACAATATTAATGTACTTCCTATAAATCAAATAAATGTACAAGATGTATATACATCTAACCTGTAAATGATGAACAGTATTAGGTTTTCAAGAAGTAACACAATTTCTAATCTATACCCTGCTCAATACATAATTGGAATTCATCTATTAGACCTATAATTTTATAAACATGGCAGGTATTGTTAGAATTTATATGATTCATATCAACATATAAATTAGAAATGTCACTTCTTTTACAAGCCACAAAATTGAACAACTGCATTAAGCATTAATTGCAGCACCTAGCTTAGTGTGCTGCAAAGGTTTAAATGGAGTAATATTACGAATTTCTTTTTCTACACATTGAGCATATACGTCAGCAGAAAGTTCATTTAATGAAATTTCTGTGTCTGCTTTAGCAGCCTTCACAGCATCATCCACTGTCTTCCTTATTTCACTCTCAAGTGTCTGTAAAGGAAATGGATTGTTAACTTTATTCTATCAACCTACATTAAAAGAAAATATATGAAAGAAAATCTTATAAGAACTGACTTTGATCTCTTCAGGTGTCATCAGATTAGAACTTATGACACGTTCTTTAAAGCTTGTAAGAGGATCTCTTGTTTGTCGTACTTCTTGCACTTCTTCCCTAGTACGATAACTAGTACCAGGGTCTGACATACTATGACCACTGTATCTATAAGTCATGGTTTCCATAACAAGTGGTCCCTTTCCAGAAGTACAATAATCTACCGCAAACCGTGTAGCTTCTCTAACAGCTAGTACATCCATACCATCCACCTAAAAGTACAATTATTAACCTTATAAAGTACATGAAATATATAATAATAATTCTTCTAATAAAAATAACCAACCCAAATTCCAGGAATATAATCTCCTCTGGTATAATAGTCTGTACTTGCAGAAGCACGGTCAACACTGGTACCCATTCCATATCCATTATTTTCACAAACAAAGATACAAGGGAGGTCCCATAACTTTGCCATATTATATGCTTCATATGCTTGGCCCTGATTAGCTGCACCATCCCCATATAAAGCAAGACATACACCTCCTGTTTTCTGATACTTTTGAGCAAATGCTATTCCAGCCCCTAATGGCACCTGGATACAAATATTATTACATAAATGCTACTATCATTCCGAATTTGTTTAGTTGATATAATTGTATGATACAAACTTGAGCTCCAACAATGCCATTTCCACCATAGAAATTCTTGGAATACATGTGCATAGAACCTCCTTTGCCCTTTGCATTACCACTTTTTCTGCCAGTTAACTCTGCTAAAACACCAAATGGCTTGATACCCATTAAATATGTCCAGCCATGGGCACGGTAGGCTGTGATCACTGCATCTTGGTCTCTAAGAGCAGCTTTCATGCCAACAGCACAAGCTTCCTGTATTAAAAAAGTTATATAATTGGCAAATTTGCAACTACTATATAAATTACATAAGATGAGACTTACTTGACCAGAATATAAATGACAGAAACCTCTAACAATTTTTTCTTTGTAGAGGTTTCCTGCTGCTGTTTCCATACGGCGAATTGTGTGCAATTTTTTATAAAGATCTATAGCTTCATCCCTGGTCACTGAAACTTGAGTTGAAGGTCCACTTTCCAACTTGTGCAGCCTGAATGGCTTGGTTTCAAAAGTTGCTTCTGTGGCATAGTTATTCTTCTTGTTGAAGAAAAGTGATACCACCTAAGAACAAAAAATGCTTATAATTCACAATGAATTAAACTCTTCTATGTCAAACTAAAATCAAGTTTAAGTTAAGACTCTATCAAAGAATATAAAATAACATAGTTTTGTGAAAACAGACAAAAGATAGAATGGACATGTGATTTTTATCAGTGTGATTAACCAGTTTCAACAGCTTAGGAAATACCTTTATCTGGTTATATGGCAATATAGTAGAACTTTACAGTATTTAATCTTTCAGAATGTAAGGTGAAGGATACGTTTTCCATTGTGCAGTTTATAAATTAGACTAGCGTTGATGAAGACACACGTCAATACATATATCTTGACACATAATTACCTCGTTCCAGGTCCCAAACTGGCAAGAGACCAGAATATATAAAGAAAAAACAATATCAGACGCTCAATTATACGATTCAAAGATCGTGCGATTAGAAATTCTATTAAGACCCTAGCATGGAACGGGTTGGGAAATAACGAATTAGAGGTCATTCGACATTTAATATGTTAGGCACTTACATTACGTCTGGACGTCTGAACGCTAACGTTTCGGATGCAGTTCGGTATCATTTTGAAAATTCTTGTCTTCCACCCAGTTAGAATATTGAATAAAGAATCAAGTGATAATATTTAACAGCAAAATGGTTCCAAAGGGGACGGTGCATCCACTTGGCGCGGACAGTATGTACGAACAGATTTGATCTCTACAGTTACAGGTTGATTCAAATCCCCTCTACCAAAACGTTATCTATCGAAGGTAGATAGTTCTGACGTAAGAATTGCCAGAAAGAGAGGGCTCGAAGTAAAAATTAAAGTGTGCTTTTACTGACAAAAAATAATTTATTTAAATACGTTCATGCCCTAAATTTTGCTTCGCAAAATTTACATACAGCGCATAGTACGTAACATACTTTGCATTTGCACAGTATTAGAATATCCAATGATTATACAATTTAGAAGTTTTACCATAGATTAATGCTCCATATTTAGAAAATTTATTCCTTAAATCATTTGAAAATCAAACACGTGCTGCGAACACTTCTGTGCGCGCTTTCGAACGCACAACCTTCGTAGACAAGAATAGTGCACAAATTTAGTAGTTACGTAGCAATAATATAGTATTGCATTTTGTTTAAGTTGTCGATGAGCTCAATTGCAAGATTGGACATAAAACTTATAATCCGTTCAGCGTACTCTATAAAGTAATGAGAAGTATGATTCTCAATTTGATATATTGGATTGTCCGGAAAGTTCATGCAGATAGTAGTTTTTCGGCGAAAAGCCTGATAATTTCTGGGAGGCCAGAATCTTCAATTTGCGAAAAAAATAAAGAAATGTTGTGGAACAAAACGGTGCATATATAATTGAATAAATACAAATCAACATAAAAAAATGTTGCCTTTGAATGTTCCTTAAAAATCGGCATAAACTTTCCGGACAACCCAATAATTATAATAGCATTTTATATAGTTTTCGTTTATTGTACATTCATTGATCCTATGTAAATTAATTAATACAGAAATTCTTAATTAAGGGGTTTCTAATTCATCTACTTAAATAAAATAAACAAACGGCATTATATCGATACATTTTGAATATAAAAAGTTCAAAACACAGCACAATAATATTAATGTAGAAATATCATATGATAGACGTTATTGTAAACATATGCAAAGTAATTATAGAAAACAGACATGTCTTATTAAAATATACATTTATAGAGTATCGCGGAAAATATTGTATTGATGTCGTTATGTCATTACTATGTATTTTGGATTTACAAAGCATTTAGTATGACACTGGCATTAATGATACACGGAGGTGTAAATTGCACGTAACGTATCGTATTTCTGATATTAATATACGTCGAGGAAACAGTAATGGCGATACCAAATAATACGATCAAATAACCGAACCAATTAATGCCCTTCTTAAGATTCCAGCAGATCTTTAATCTATGTTCACGAGTTGGTTCTACTGGATCATTGTTTCTTCTGTTACTGGATGAGAGTGGTTCACTTGCATCTAGAAATACGGGTGCACTTTCCACACTTCGTTCGTCTATCATTAACTCATTGAAGTGTTCTTTATCCTGTGTTTTATCTTCTAATCTCACGTAATCACTTGTTTCAGCATCTTCGTCCAAATCGTGATAATAAATATAAGAATACCGTTGAGAATCGGCTTTTGGCGTACCTAAAACACCGTAATAAATTGATCTCGAGTGAATCCTCGGATCCGTAGAAACCCCATCGAAACTCCTCCGTCTTTCGGAACCTGAATATATTTCAGGAATTAAACTTTGTGTTGCCCTCGCTTTTAGGGCTATTGCTTTAGAATACATTATCGGAGGTAGTACAAAAACTAGTGGACCAGTTAAAGTTCCTCCAATAAGTGCCATCACAATATCAAATCGTGGTACAGATTCTCCTACGGCAACTGCTAGTAATACAATTGCTGATCTCAATGCACAACGTTTCCATCCAAAAGCTGTTGAAAATTAACATACAATTTCATCATTGACCGATAATAATAATTATAGAGTTATCGAATAATTGAATCTCATACGCTTTCATAGATTCTTATGATTTATACTAATGGGAGTTGAGGTTCTTGATTAACCCTTTGACTGCAAAACGCGTTTATATACGCTCCATATGTCCATAAATATATGCGAAAGGCATATATACAATACGATCAGTATATTTTTCTCGATGCAAGGCATATACTTTTTTAATGAATTACTGGACGGAACATACTACTCTGTGTCACATAACAACCGATCGAATAACTGAATTTCATTAACTCCTCGATTTTTCTTATTTTTATCGACACAATTTATTGTTAGTGTCAATTACTGTCACGCGAATAATGTACGATGATAATGGTTTGTTGTTAGAACACCGGGCAGTCAAAGACTTAATGTTACTGTTTTACTAAATTTCTGATGTTACATCTGCATATATATTTATATTTACATCTTTCAATGCCACATTCATTTTCGATATGTTGGAAAAGTGCCGAATTTCCAATGGCACTGGACAAACATAATTGAAGGGCGGCTAGTAGTATAGCCACGCATATAGTCAGACTTGGTGGAACTACTTGTAATACATTGGTTGTTGTACTGCCTCCGTATTTCCATACAGCCAAACCCGCAGTAATTGCAAATAAGGAACCGCTTACTATAATTATACTTTATGATTATACCAGAAAGAAAAATATAGCGTATTATTTTTCGATGGAAGCAGTGTTGTGTCAGGATTATATTTTTACCAATGAAGGAAATTAGAACAGCTTTATTAATATCTTGAGGACGTCGCATATCCACTTGTACGGTCATCAGGGTTGGGTGAACATCAAATTGAAATGCTAACATTCCGTAGCTGAGAACAATTGAATTTTTGCTTTGGTTTATTACTCCTATCATTATGATGCCATTTATTGTTTAATATGTAAAGAGATAAATTGTGTTGGCGTAATAAGCCTACCCCGAAATAAATTTATCCCAAGCCGGGGATGTGGGCACAGGTGTTATACTGAGATCTCGGTCATCGGTGATAATACACCACCAAATTAAAACTGCTGTTAAAATTACGGCCATACAAGAAAACGATGCTAGCCATCTATGATGATTCATGAAAAATATACATTATACATTTTTATATTTATGCTAGATGTGGGGTCCATATAATTGTAACGATATCGAAAGAAATCAAAAATGTTCTACTGCATATTACGAAGTGTAACTAAATGTTTGTGCGTTTGAGGAACAGGAAAATTATTATTTACATAGCATTTAAGGAACAGGAAACATATTACTTAAACAGGGATAAAAGTAGAGATAGCTACAACTATATTGAAACTGATAGCAAAACATATCGAGTTACTTCATGTCTCGTGGACTTCCGAGCCACATTAGAGGACATAACACAATTCCAACTACGAGAAGCCAGTAGCAGAAAGATATGTCAAATCGTTGTCCGGAAACTTTCAATCCAAATAGTTGCAAATTCTGGGATGCTAAAATTCATTATTATTACTTTGGATTTACATTGAATATTAAAATATAATAGTAAACTTGCAAATGATGGATTACTGCGTTCTTTATGTAGATTTAAAAAGATTAAAATTGTAAACTTAATATTAATTTTTCATCGTTAACACGTACCGACCAATAAATTAGGTATGCCACAACCGAAAACAGTGAGATCCAAAAGTATTGTAACAATTGTTCGTGCTCGTGTACCTAACATGAATTCGGTTACAGCGGCAAGTGGATATCTGCAATGCAAATTTTCGATTGCACTCCGTCGAATCTGTTATATTCATTTCTCGATTGAGTTCTCCGGTATTTTTATAAGTATAATACTTTAGTCATACCGGCTCTTCCGTGATATTTGAGGGTCGATAGTTGATGCGATCATCCATGATTTTCCAAGCAGTGCAGCTGTATAGATTTGCAATGCAAAGACTACGAGTACCAATGGGATTCCATATAATCCTAGAACCGTGCAATGTATGTTCCATTTTCATTTAAAACCATTGCCACATTAATAAGCCGTGTAACACTATATTGATAGCGTATAAGGAAATTACGTAAAGTATGCTTATATCATAATGCATAACAAGTACGAACAGACACATTGTTTTATAAATGAAGTAAACCACGTCGAATATTAACAAGTTAACGATTTTTATTTGTACCGAATATTTTATAAATTTTTGGACTTAATGTCTCTTATACGACTTTTAAACACTTAATGTATTACAATAATCCCATAATAACGTGTGATCAGTTACTTATTAAACCGACAAAGCTCAAAATAATATATTCTGCAAAATAAATGCTAGAGTCATATTATATAACTGGTTACTATTATATGTATATATATATATATTAATGTTATAACTTATAAAATACTTTCGCAAACCAGCATACCAGAGCAAATGAACGTTCATTAAATTAATAAAAATATTCACACAATCCGCCGACGCTGTTTACAAAAATAGATCACATAAAATGTAAATGATTTTGGTGTTCTCGCAATTTAAAGAGAGGAAGTAAGGAAAAAGAAACTTACCGCACTGCACTATCGCGCGCGGTAACGCGATAATTGGAAAAACGCCGAAGATATCGATAACGCATAAAGTCGCGAAGAAAAGAGACAGGTCCGAATTAGCATCCTTGAAGATTAGTGGTAGACTTTCGCGATTCATGACGCGGTGGAATTCGTACTGTTCAACATCACTGCGAACCCTCAACCTGTTTTTCTCTTAGCTCGTACCGCATGCAACGTAACACGATACCCTATCGAACGCGAATGGCTTACCCAGAAGGTGGGAGCGGCAAAAGAAGACCCACAATGTACCAGTACCTGCACCTTCAGGTGCAGCCACGCGTTACACATTACAAGAATGACGGACGTGTCCGAAGAAATTTCTTTTTCATAAATTTACTTCTCTTAATTCCCATATAAAAGTGCCACTAATCGAATATCCAAAATATGCTTGTCTACAGTCAAATTGTGTCATCATTTATACACTCTTTAAATAGCATGATTAATAGCTCTACAGATATAGAAATTTATACTTTAATTTTAAAGACTTAATCACGCGTCAGTCCGTTTAGTTATTATATGCTTCACCTTTTGTAGACAAAGCGGTTCAGTATATTACTTCTATATTACTCGTGTTTAAGATTCACGAGATAATACCCTTTCAAACTTATAATTATAGTAAATAATAATCTAACAATTATCAAAAACGTGCATAATTTTATACACTAAATATATATTTACGAGCATAGAAAATTCGAAATCGTACGAGTAGAGAACAATAATTACATCTTATCATACTTATCATTACGTGACAAAAAATATCTAACGCCAACAGTTCATATAGATATGCGTAAAGCTCTTTAGTCATCTGGTTCGTAAGCCGGCGATGCTGGAGAATATGTTGGACTTGTCGGTGAATATCCGGCAACCGGGGGAGAATACGTTGGACTTGTAGGTGAATAGCTGGGACTGGTTGGTGTATAAGTCGGACTTGTAGGTGAATATTTTGTACTTGATGGTGAATATTGTGGACTTGTGGGTGAGTATGTCGGGCTAGTAGGAGAATAATTTGGACTACTTGGCGAATACCTCGTGCTTCCCGATGCGGTATGCTGAGGTGAACTTGGGGAATAAGATGGACTAGTTGGTGAATATGTTGGGCTTGTTGGTGAATAAGTTGGGCTGGCTGGTGTGTATTGTGGAGATGTACCAGCAAATGATGGTGATGTAGGTGAGTAACTTGGGCTGGTAGGAGAGTATTTTGGACTACTAGGAGAATAACTGGGACTAGCAGGTGAATACTGTGGTGAACTTGGAGAATAACTTGGACTTGTAGGTGAATAAGACGGTGATGCCGGTGTGTAATTTGGTGAACTTGGTGAATAACTGGGACTTGTCGGTGAGTAACTCGGACTCGTTGGCGAGTAACTTGGTGAAGTTGGTGAATATGACGGGCTCGTAGGAGAATAACTTGGGGAAGTTGGCGAATAACTCGGTGAAGTTGGCGAGTAAGAGGGGCTTGTTGGAGAATAGCTTGGGCTTGTCGGCGAATATGAAGGACTTGTCGGTGAATAACCTGGTGACGTCGGAGAATAACTTGGACTTGTTGGAGAATAACTCGGTGAAGTTGGAGAGTAACTTGGACTCGTTGGTGAGTAACTTGGCGACGTAGGCGAATAACTCGGTGAAGTCGGGGAATAACTTGGACTTGTCGGCGAATAATTTGGACTTGTAGGTGAATACGTTGGACTTGTGGGTGAATAGTTGGGACTTGATGGTGTCATACTCGGTGAAGTTGGTAAATAAGCAGGCGATGTAGGCGAATAACTTGGTGATGCACCACCAGCTGGTGACATTGGATATGGACTCATACTTGGCCCAGGGCTTCCAGGACTTCCAGGCTGTGGTGAGTATGCAGAGTATGCTGGTGACAATCCTGAGGCATCTGACGCTCCAAACGGTGAGAAACAGGCCCCTCCTGGTGTCATACCACTGCCTAAAGCTGTTGTGGATAAGATTTTGCGTTAAATGTAATCATTGGTTGAAATAATCAACTACTTCATTCAAATTAAATATACTTGATATAAATTTTTGTAACATAAGATACATACCAGGAGACATGCTTGAAGCTCCATATCCAGGAGTTGCTCCCATCCATGGGGTCATTTGTGGACTCATACTTGGTGTTGCAACACTGCCAAAGAACATACCGGCAGTTCCCATCATACCTGCTCCCACTGCCATGGGAATTTCAATGCCAGCTTTACATTTCTCAGCATCCAATAATAAATCGAAACATCCTAAAAACAAAAAGTTATGTGAAATTTATTAAAAGCTTTTCTTATTTAACAAATGAGTGATCATCAAAGTTGGTTGTATAAGATATACCTGTGCCAATACGTGGCAATTGGCCCATTATAATATTTTCAGATACGCCTCTCATGGGATCTACTTCCGCGTGCGATGCAGCATCCAATAAAACGTCGACTGTTTCTTCGAAAGAGCATCTGAAAAATATATGTGCTTGAATACATTCATACCCCAATCATAGATATAGTTTCCTTTTGTTTTATTTAATAATTTACCTCATAAGAGCGCCAGTATCTTGTCTATTAATTCCGTGACGAGTTATAGCCATCAAGTGACCCTTTGCAGTCATGACGTCACAAAGCAAAGCAAGATGCCGATAATTTACGTAAAGCCCGTAGAATTGCAATACAGCATTCATTTCTTTCTCCACCGACTTTCGCACAGCCTCAATTCCTAATACTTGGAATATTTCACAAATATCGTTACTAAACGTCCTAACAGGATCAACATCTCTTTCGCTCAATACTTTCATCAAACTAGTTCCGTCTGTTTCCAATAACCATTCGGCAATTGCTTTAAATTCACCAGTATCAGTTATAATAATACGTTTCTTGGCATCAGTTTGTGGTAAATGCATGTACACTTTTCCTATCGCTTCAATTCCCTGGAATAGAATGATAAATACTTTATTATTAATCGGGCAAAAAATTAAATATAGAATAATTTCTAACTGCATTAGTTAAGTCGTACCTGTAACGTCATATCACTAAGCATATTAGCTTCGATACACCGAAGAAACATATCATCTTCCATTTTATCTACCGTTTCTTCTTCAGTATCTTGGAATTTGTTGTCATCACTGTTCATTATCCTAATACGTAAAACTAGCTTTTCAGCGTTGTCGTCATTAAAGATACAATTCAAATCATCACCAAAACCAGCATTAATCTTTTCTGCTATTTGTTCCATAGTCAATTTTTTATCAGTCATTCTCTTTCGATCCAATTCTATACGAAGTAGCCAGGGTGATATCTTAGTTGGGTCAAAATCAGGCATTTCATAGTAAACGTTCACGAATTCTTGATCTTCGGAAATGACGGTGTTTTGAGGATCTGGATCATAATAGATCGCAGTGTTGGCCGTAACTTTTCTTAGCGTTGTGTGTTCTAAACGACAAAGAACGTTCTTCGCTTTTTCTGCATCTCTCGCAGCAGCTCCCGTCAAAAATACTGTCAATGACGGAGCCTTTGGTTTTTTACTGATATTTATAATTTCCTTCAATCTAGGTACACCAAGGGTTACGTTCTTCGAAGATACACCAGCAAAGTGGAAAGTATTCAATGTCATCTGAGTAGCAGGTTCACCAAGAGACTGAGCGGCTAAGGCGCCCACCATTTCACCAGGAGACACCTAAAGGTACAGAACAAAAAATGCCGTTTTATTCAAACAAAAACATAGTATACAAAAAATACACAAATCAGAGTTATTCAAATACCTGTGCTTGTTGGAATCTTGTCTCAATTTCTCCAATAAGCCACTCAAAGGCTTCACTGGATAATCTAAATTCTTCAGAGACACATTTTGTACATAAGGTAGATCTTACTAAGCACTGGAACAATAACGTAGCGTTTGCATTTGCCTGTTTGCTCAATCTATCCTCCCCAGCCACAATAATACATTTTACAAGGAGGTCTTTCACGCCTGGAAAAGTATGAACCAATATTATTTACTTATGTCAATATACAATTATACGTTATTTAATTCTATTAAAACTTCTTCACACCTTGTATTACTCTCATAGGGCTCAGATCCGTGGGCGCTCGTTTATTTATGTGGAATATTTTCTGCACATTCCATATCATTCTTTGCAAATTGCAAGGCAATACAACTTTGGATTCACCACTCGGAAAAATTTCTCGAAGTACTGAACGATCTCTATTCAGTTGTTCCCATTCTCTTTCAAGTTCCGAGATCACTTCTCCTGATCCCATCATTTCTCTGACAATCTCTTCACTAAATATGCGGCGAAGATATCGTTCGTTAGTTGGATCAAATTTGAACTTCTTCTCAAACGCCTTGTTACTTAGTTTGATGGTTGGTAGGTTTTGGAACTCCACAGTTTCACCACATAGGCCGTCTTCACCGTAACGTAACTGAATAAGTTGCCCTACAGAATTCCTTACTGTGCCATCATAGTGTACCATTACAGACTCCATAGCCTTTATCAGACGTCGCTGAATATATCCAGTTTCAGCAGTTTTTACAGCAGTATCAATAAGACCCTCACGTCCTCCCATAGCGTGGAAATAGAATTCAGAGGGAGTAAGACCAGCAAGATATGAATTTTCGACGAATCCTCTGGATTCAGGACCGTAATCATCCTTGATGAAATGTGGTAATGTCCGTTTGCGAAAGCCAAATGGAATTCGTTTACCTTCTACGTTTTGCTGACCCACACAAGCAATAACCTGAGAGATGTTAATGTTGGATCCTTTTGATCCTGAGACTACCATAGCTTTAAGATTGTTATATTCAGTTAAAGATTTTTTAGCTGAACCACCAGTTTTATCACGAGCGTCATTCAATATTCTGTTTACTTGATTTTCGAATGTCTGCCTCAGTGTATTACCTGGTGTAGGTTCTAGCTCCATATTATGAGCTTTTTGAATGACCTCTATTACATCCTCTTTAGCCTTCTTAATGGCTTTCTGAATCTCTAAATAGGTTTGTGGATCAGCAATAGTATCTCCAATACCAATTGAGTGACCCTCAAGCAGTAACCAGTTATTAATCACAGTTTGAATATTTCCATAAAATCGTCCACAAACTTCATGTCCAAGTTCCAACATACAAATGTGAAGCAAAGATCCCGCGGATGTACCGAGGGTCTTTTTACAAAGTATACCCATCACAAGTTCTCCATGTTCTACCATTACTTTAGTATCTCCAGGTGAAATCCATTTGTATGGACCTTCATCCTCTTCGTCTGGATGTGTGCTGTGTGTTCTTATCATATTTACATTTCCTGGTATGATCAAAGAGAAGATTTGTTTACCAGTCCATAATGGTTTTGGTTTCAATATACACGGTTGAGGCATTTTCCCATCCCAACTAGGTAAGAACATAAGAATGTTCATCATTTGTTCCTTTTCAATAAATACATCCCTTTTCGTCATTTTTCTTA
The DNA here is from genome assembly GCA_910591585.2 of Nysson spinosus. Classification (NCBI taxonomy): domain Eukaryota; kingdom Metazoa; phylum Arthropoda; class Insecta; order Hymenoptera; family Crabronidae; genus Nysson; species Nysson spinosus. The sequence continues at coordinate 2,187,723 of OU342835.1, forward strand.
CGGCCGTAAGAGTATCTTGTACAATACCCATGACAGGCTTGTTAGCTTGTGGAGTAATAATTTGACGGGGAGTTACGTGAATATTCTCCACTTCCGCTCGCGTCTCCATTGATTGTGGTACATGCAAATTCATTTCATCACCGTCAAAATCGGCGTTATACGGTGATGTACAGCTAAGGTTCATACGAAATGTACTCCACGGTAAAACTTTCACTCTATGGCCCATCATACTCATTTTGTGGAGTGTTGGTTGTCGGTTAAATATAACTAAGTCACCATCTCTGATATGACGTTCTACTCTATAGCCACATTGTAAATGCAAGTCAGATGGTTTTGGATGAAATCTAAGATCGATACGTTCGCCATTATCTCTGACGATATATTTTGCGCCAGGATATTGCGAATTCCCTCTTCTAACAAGTTCTTGCATTTTATCAATATTAAAAGGAGTTACAATTTCGGGGAATGTTAAATTTTGTGCGATACTACGAGGTACTCCTACTTGATCAATTCGCAAATTAGGATCAGGAGTAATTACAGTACGTGCTGAAAAGTCAACACGTTTCCCCATCAAATTTCCTCGAATTCTACCTTCCTTCCCCTTCAGTCTTGCTTTTATAGCTTTCAATGGTTTTCCAGATTTTTGCATTGCCCTTGGCATGCCAGGCATATCATTATCAACTAATGTTGCTACATGGAACTGTAACATTTTTATATTTTCTGAAATGACATGTGCTGCTCCACCAGCTTGTTCATTTCTAAGCAATTCATTATTTGATTTAATAATGTCCGCAAGTTTGTGTGTTAAATCATCCTGATTCTTAGCAGAGCCGTACATAATAACAGCTGGTCTAACTGATAATGGAGGAACAGGTAAAACTGTGACCACCATCCAATCTGGCCTTGCAAATTTTGGATCCATTCCAAGGATGAAAGACTCTTCATCTGTAATGTGTTTCAAGATTTCCCATGCTCTCTCTGCAGTAAGTACAATTTTCTTTTCTTGAGTATCTTCATTTACATGCTTCCATTCTGCACTAACATCTAAACCAGATCTCCTAAGATTAGGTTGATATCTCCCACAACCTCCATGTCCTGGTTTTCTGTCCACTGGTTGTTGTTCTGGATTTTCTGTCTTAATGTCCATTTCGTCACCACCCTCACAAATATTTTTACTCTTACATAAGTCATAAACAAATGTGAGACGTTTACGTGGTTGACCTTTTGTTTTCATAACAATTTCTTTGATTTTTGGATTGTGCTGCAGACAATGTAAACACATTAATTACAAGAATCCTAAACTCTAAGTATTGATGAAAGAGGAACATTGGCTTACCGGACTAACAAGAAGCTTTGAACAATAAAAACACACACATCTTAGGATTTTAATTGATTTTGTTATAAAACCAACATGAAAAACTGGTTTTGCCAAATCTATGTGACCAAAATGTCCTGGACACTCTGTCATGTTACCAGCACATGTCTGACACCGTGAATTTCTATCAATAACACCTTGCCTTGGATCCATAAGACCACCAAGTTTTGGCCGGCCACCCTCCATAGTTTCTGGAAAGCGTATGCCGCCATCGGTAACAGACATCCGACGCTATGGAGGATAATTTAATGGTAAGTATTCACATAACTCTTTTTCTATTTGAAGTACTTATAGCTGTATTTATTTTATAAACACCATAATATTTATAACTAAAAAATAACGCCTATCTTAAATCTACTAATGACACACTGATAATATTAATTGTTCCTTGAAAAACATATATAAATACTCTGCCAGTATATATAACATACATCAAACAGGATACACGTATATCACCATATAAAACTGAATTGAATAATTCAAATTTATTCGAAAATAATTTGAATGTATACGATTTATTGAGTTCCAGAATATATACATATCACACATGTCAATATATTTTAGATATATACACGTAATGCATCAAATTCACTTAATATATCGAAGATGATATACTATTCTATGTTTATGTTCACTAATTGGAGTAATTAAGTAAATATTTTACAACTGTGTACATGCTTTTTCTAAACGCAGAAAATTACAAAACTAATTTCTATTATCAGAAGTAGGATATTAAAAAAGATTGGCAAAGGCGTTAATAAGACACATTGTGAATAAGTTTCGCACATACTAAAATTGAATAGTTAATTGTTATCATAATATTATCATAATATTCCAATATAAACAAAAACAAATTGGTAGGAAGTTTAAGTATAAAGTGAACATGCGCGACTGTTTAGAAATATCATCCAGTGGGCAACGGACGGCAGATTCGACGAAATGTCGTCTTATGATGAAATTCATTTTGGCTGCATAAAAAATACATTGTACACAATCACTGTTCTACGGGTGACGAACTTACTATCTCATCGGGCGAAAGAATGCCAAATTGGACCCTTTTTACAGTTCGTAAAGGCGCTTTGGAGTCGGACGTGGCCATTTTGCAATGAGCACATTCAGCATCCCCTGCGGCCTTCTCTGTCGCGACTCCTAACCGTCCACCGTCAGTTACAGCTGCCCCTTCTTTTTATACCTTTACTGACCGTGCTGTTCGAAAATGGGCCATCATTATGTTTTAATACTTTAGTTAGTAGATTAATAAACCAGGAACAAGGTAAAAAATAGCACCACAGAGGAGATACAAAAAGATCCAACACACAATGGAAACTGTAATTCTGGAACTATCGGTAACTAGAACCCGATAGCATTTCCTTGTTACTAGCGACGTTACTCAACGAATACATAAAATAGCTGTTTTTTCTCTATTTTTAGTACTAAAAATGAAAAAAAAACATGGAATTATATGTTCTTGCATCTGCTAGCATACATATATCGCGACATTTAATAAAAAACTTATAGCGAATATCGGAAAATCTGAAAACAACAATAATCTACGTACCATTTGGAAAATAATATTGATTTTATTACTCGATACGTTCGAATTCTGATAAATGAACAATTTTGTAAGTTTAAATCACCCTTTATGTTTCAATTTTATAGTGATCTTCTATTTAGCCTTACCACCTTGCTTTTTAGACTGCCTTATCTACAAAATTAATATATTTGAAGATTACTGATAAATTTCTTTTTACATGATCCCACAAATGTTTATACGGATTCAGAACTGGATTCTATGGAGGCCAGTACAACAACTGAATTTTATTTTCTTAAAAATATTTCATTGTAAGTTTAGCTGTATGCTTAGGATCATTGACCTGTGGATATACGAAATTAGTTTCGTATTTCCGGTACGATGATCGTTACGTCGTTCGTTTTACAAATCAATGAAATAAATTTTAATTAGTATGTTTTTCAACCATTGAATTTGGGAGTTGATACTCTCGTTAATTAGCAATTAGACTTTATGAAAAAGATACCCAACAAGATTTATATAAACGTTAAGTAATATTAATACGTGGACAGTGTTTGTTCCCAAAATACAATGACCACGAAACGTCGATCATCGTACCACGACAAACCATAACCGTCGGAAAAAATAGAACAATAAAACATTATTTCTTTAAATTATAGTGTACAACACTAATGATCAACATCTATTGATGTATTCATCTAGCAATTTGCCCCTACGCATTTAGTAAAGACTAATTGTATTCTAATTGTAATACTGTAATACTGTATTGCAGTACCCAAGCTACTTCAGTTCCGCATGAGACTTTATTAATTTATTATTATTTAAATACACTACTGCATATTGTTATTAAATAATATTGTTCAACAGATTTTGACATTTTGTTGGGTTGTAACAACGAATAAGATCCTTACAGATTTTGACGCGCTGAAAATGAATCCGAAAACTGTTTTCCTCCATCACTCACAGTTTTTGAAAAAATGTAAGGCGAACATATAAAAGTTAGATAATTTTTATTAATCGCAAAAAGTTCTGTGACCTTTACAGAATGAAATGATATCAATTAGATTTGCAATACAAATTTGCAAATATGTTTAAACACTACTTAAAGTCGGCGGGACACGTTCCGCGTGGTCATCCTTCGAAACACTTTTCAAGTTTGAATACAAATTGTGACGTAAATATAAAAGTTAGAGAGCCTTTCTTTCTTGCAAAAAGTTCTGTGGCCTTTTAAGAATGAAATGATACCAATTAGGTTTGCAATATAAATTTGCAAGTATGTTTAAACATTACTTAAATTTGGCAAGACACGCTCCGCGTGCTCATTCCCCGAAACTCTTTTCAAGTTTGCATAAACATTGTGACGTAAATATAAAAGTTAGACAGTCTGTCTTTGTTGTATAAAATTCTGTGGACTTCTAAGAATGAAATGGTATAAATTAGATTTACAATATAAATTTGCAAATATGTTTAAACATTATTTAAACTTGGTTAGACCGTTCCGCCAACATATTTCTCGAGACTTTTTTCATTTTTCCATAAAAATTGAATCTCTGACGAGAATGTCACTTACTCTATGCGATGGAGCAAACGTTTTGCTTTGGAAAGCGTTCCTAATATATGCAAAACGGGCTTTGGTGTCGTAAACAAAAGCCAACAAGTCGTGGAAGTCACGATTTGTGAGCAATATTTAAATATATTAATTTTTGTTACTTAATTTACGTCAATATTAGCAACAAAGCTTTCCCCGTTAAAAAATAAACAATATTTGTTTAAACATTCCCTTTCTATCTGCTCTAATAAACGAGATATTTGAAGAAAACTATTTACGTTTTTATTTCTGAGACACCCTATATAAGTGTGAAACTCATGGGCAGAAAAAATGCCGTCCATCTAGCGGTGAAACGGCCGAACTAAACACGTTTCACCCCTCCAGGGATTACCCCGTTAAAATGTGAAATTCATGCGGTGTCGTCCATCTATCGGTGAAACGGTGGAACTAAATTCATTACTCCTTTCGTATTAGTGGCCCTCTGTTATGGCGAAATTCATGGGCAGAACAAATTCCGTCCATCTAGCGGTGGAGAGGTCGAACTAAACTCGCCATTCCTCGCCTATGTCGGGCAATTTAGTTCCACCGTTTCACCGCTAGATGGACAACATGACATGATTTTTGCCACCTTAGTTCCATTATTTCACCGCTAGATGGACGACATGCCATGATTTTGGCCAGTTTAATTCCAGTGGTTCGCGGGTAGATGGACGACATGCCATGATTTTGGCCAGTTTAGTTCCAGTGTTTCACCGCTAGATGGACGGCATTTTTTCTGCCCATGAGTTTCACACTTATATAGGGTGTCTCAGAAATAAAAACGTAAATAGTTTTCTTCAAATATCTCGTTTATTAGAGCAGATAGAAAGGGAATGTTTAAACAAATATTGTTTATTTTTTAACGGGGAAAGCTTTGTTGCTAATATTGACGTAAATTAAGTAACAAAAATTAATATATTTAAATATTGCTCACAAATCGTGACTTCCACGACTTGTTGGCTTTTGTTTACGACACCAAAGCCCGTTTTGCATATATTAGGAACGCTTTCCAAAGCAAAACGTTTGCTCCATCGCATAGAGTAAGTGACATTCTCGTCAGAGATTCAATTTTTATGGAAAAATGAAAAAAGTCTCGAAAAATATGTTGGCGGAACGGTCTAACCAAGTTTAAATAATGTTTAAACATATTTGCAAATTTATATTGTAAATCTAATTTATACCATTTCATTCTTAGAAGTCCACAGAATTTTATACAACAAAGACAGACTGTCTAACTTTTATATTTACGTCACAATGTTTATGCAAACTTGAAAAGAGTTTCGGGGAATGAGCACGCGGAGCGTGTCTTGCCAAATTTAAGTAATGTTTAAACATATTTGCAAATTTATATTGCAAACCTAATTGGTATCATTTCATTCTTAAAAGGCCACAGAACTTTTTGCAAGAAAGAAAGGCTCTCTAACTTTTATATTTACGTCACAATTTGTATTCAAACTTGAAAAGTGTTTCGAAGGATGACCACGCGGAACGTGTCCCGCCGACTTTAAGTAGTGTTTAAACATATTTGCAAATTTGTATTGCAAATCTAATTGATATCATTTCATTCTGTAAAGGTCACAGAACTTTTTGCGATTAATAAAAATTATCTAACTTTTATATGTTCGCCTTACAGTTTTTCAAAAACTGTGAGTGATGGAGGAAAACAGTTTTCGGATTCATTTTCAGCGCGTCAAAATCTGTAAGGATCTTATTCGTTGTTACAACCCAACAAAATGTCAAAATCTGTTGAACAATATTATTTAATAACAATATGCAGTAGTGTATTTAAATAATAATAAATTAATAAAGTCTCATGCGGAACTGAAGTAGCTTGGGTACTGCAATACAGTATTACAGTATTACAATTAGAATACAATTAGTCTTTACTAAATGCGTAGGGGCAAATTGCTAGATGAATACATCAATAGATGTTGATCATTAGTGTTGTACACTATAATTTAAAGAAATAATGTTTTATTGTTCTATTTTTTCCGACGGTTATGGTTTGTCGTGGTACGATGATCGACGTTTCGTGGTCATTGTATTTTGGGAACAAGCACTGTCCACGTATTAATATTACTTAACGTTTATATAAATCTTGTTGCGTATGTTTTTCATAAAGTCTAATTGTCGATTAATTTATTATTATTTAAATACATTACGGCATGTTCTTATTAAGTAAATCAATAAAAGTATTAATTGGCCCTTATATTCTCTATACTTATAAAGCACCAAAATAAGTTGGCAATAGATTTTATTTCGCGGAAGTATTCGATCGAATTTATATTAATTATTTCAAGCAGTTAATTCTAATGGCATAATATTTGGAAGAACTTCATTGAATTAAATAATAGTTTACATTCCGGACAAAGTTGCTGGGTATTATTTATTAATCGATTGTTTATCTGTACACCTTAATAAACAAATCCATTTGTTATACTCTAATTATTATATATTTACACCTACTCTAATGTATGAAATGAATTAATAAAATTATATTTCGAACAATTAAATTTAATTAAATGATATTTTAACTTTCGGATATAGCTAATTTTGTTTACTAACCAATTCATTAGACTTGTTAGTTAATTTAGTTTTTTATTAATGATTACAGGTTGACCACTGCTTATTTCACTGGGACGACAGCAATCAAAGAAGATAAAAGAGCGAAGGGCCATCGCAAGGATATCTTACTTACAAGCGTTTATTTATTAGTATACAATGTTATATACAAATTGTCGTACTTTGTCAAATTTACATTTACAATAAATAACTTTATTGCGAATATATTGTGTTACATTTTATATTTCCTCGACCTACCGAATATCCAGAATCCCATATGGCCTAAAAAGTTGCTCGAATTGTGCTGTTAAACTATCTCCTCGTACATCATGTTCTCCTGGTACCAATTCTCGTGTTTACGGCAAAATTTCGGAAGTTGCACGAAAACTCAACAACGTAGGAATACACTTTTCATTTGAATGGCGCCGGCCAGTCGCCACGACCGTTAATTCGTAACGGCTGTCGGTGGCCAACCATCTTTTGCAATTTAACGGCATGGCGACTCTCGCTCGCCATTTAAATGAAAACTGAAATCCCAAAAATTTTACGGCCCCGCAATCTTTTTCGCAAACCCAAATATGTGGAAATTCACTTTTCATTTGAATGGCGCCGGCCAGTCGCCACGACCGTTAATTCGTAACGGCTGTCGGTCGCCAACCGTCTTTTGCAATTTAACGGCATGGCGACTCTGGGTCGCCATTTAAATGAAAACTAAAATCCCCAAAATTGTACGGCCCCGCAATCTTTTTCGCAAACCCAAAAATGTGGAAATTCACTTTTCATTTGAATGGCGCCGGCTAGTCGCCACGACCGTTAATTCGTAACGGCTGTCGGTCTCCAACCATCTTTTGCAATTTAACAGCATGGCGACTCTCGGTCGCCATTTAAATGAAAACTGAAATCCCAAAAATTGTACGGCCCCGCAATCTTTTTCGCAAACCCAAATATGTGGAAATTCACTTTTCATTTGAATGGCGCCGGCCAGTCGCCACGACCGTTAATTCGTAACGGCTGTCGGTCGCCAACCGTCTTTTGCAATTTAACGGCATGGCGACTCTGGGTCGCCATTTAAATGAAAACTAAAATCCCCAAAATTGTACGGCCCCGCAATCTTTTTCGCAAACCCAAAAATGTGGAAATTCACTTTTCATTTGAATGGCGCCGGCTAGTCGCCACGAACGACCGTTAATTCGTAACGGCTGTCGGTCGCCAACCATCTTTTGCAATTTAACGGCAGGGCGACTCTCGGTCGCCATTTAAATGAAAACTGAAATCCCAAAAGTTTTACGGCCCCGCAATCTATTTCGCAAACCCAAAAATGTGGAAATTCACTTTTCATTTGAATGGCGCCGGCCAGTCGCCACGACCGTTAATTCGTAACGGCTGTCTGTCGCCAACCGTCTTATGCAATTTAACGGCATGGCGACTCTCGGTCGCCATTTAAATGAAAACTGAAATCCCCAAAATTTTACAGCCCCGCAATCTTTTTCGCAAACCCAAAAATGTGGAAATTCACTTTTCATTTGAATGGCGCCGGCCAGTCGCCACGACCGTTAATTCGTAACGGCTGTCGGTCGCCAACCATCTTTTGCAATTTAACGGCATGGCGACTCTCGGTCGCCATTTAAATGAAAACTGAAATCCCAAAAATTTTACGGCCCCGCAATCTATTTCGCAAACCCAAAAATGTGGAAATTCACTTTTCACTTGAATGGCGCCGGCCAGTCGCCACGACCGTTAATTCGTAACGGCTGTCGGTCGCCAACCGTCTTTTGCAATTTAACGGCATGGCGACTCTCGGTCGCCATTTAAATGAAATCCGAATAAGGACAATTTTTCGGAACCCACAATTATGCTCGAAAACCACCCAAAATATGAGGATTTCACTTTTCGATTGAATGGCGCCGGCCAGTCGCCACGACCGTTATTCATAACCGATTATCGGAATTCAGGAAAATTCGAGGATGTTTTCGGGACACATGGGGTTCTGGATAGTCTTGGTCAAGGGAATATAAAACGTAGCACAATATATTCGTAATAAAGTAATTTATAATAAATGTAAATTTCACGATGTACAACAATTTTCGTACAACATTGTATACAACTAAATGATATAACATGAGAAATATAAATATATAAAAATATACAATAAATATACACTTTGAAGGAAAATATCTTGACTTTGGCTCTTCTTTTTTTTATGATAATTTATCTTCTTTGACTGCGGACGTCCCGAACAGAGTAGCAGTGACCACCCTGTAACAATCAATATAAAACCAGATTAGTTAACAAATCTAATAAATTGGTTAATAAACAAAATTAGCATGAACCGAAAGCTGAAATATTGTTCAATTAAATTAATTTGTTCGAAATATTATTTCATTAAAATGGGTTGCATTCATTAGATTTTATTAAAATTAAATGTGTAATAATTAAAGTATAACAAATGCATATGTTTATTAAGCCGTACAGATAATCAATCGATTCATTAATAAAACCCACCAGCTTCGTCTGAAAGATAAACTATTATTTAATTCAATAAAATTCTTCAAAACACTATGCCCTTAAGATAAACTGCATGAAATAATGCATTCATTATTTTATTAAACTGCGTTGCAACAATAAATAATTTCCTTAAACAATTATAAATAATAGAGATATGATAGCGTTCTAATGTTTGCAACGGTCGCAGTTTGTTGTGGTACGATGATCGACGTTTCGTTCGTCAAAGAAATCCATCAATTATACTTTAATTATTTGATTTTTGCCATCATTACATTCGGGAGTTGATGCAGTTGTTAATTAACAATTAGACCTTAGGAGAACCATACAGAACAAGATTTATATAAACGTTAAGTAATACTAAAACATGGATACTGTTTTTTCCAAAATACAATGACCATGAAACGTTGATCATCGTACCACAACAAATCACGACCATTGCAAAAATTCAAACGATATCATATCTCTATTATTTGTAATTGTTTAGAGCAATTCTAATAATTCGCGAGCGTTTCCAAGATCAATAGAAATTCTTGGACATTCTTAAGATTTTTGTGTTTTTGGATATTCGGTATGTAGAGGGGATATGAAAGATAACATAGTAAGTCCTTAATAAAGTCCTTTATTGAAGTTGAAAATGGCACGATGCGCAACAATTTTACAACTTCAATAAACGACTATATATATACACACAATAAATATACACTTGTAAATAAGATAGTTGCCAGACATTACGTCCGGGAGATGCGCGCAACGCACTTGCATTTGGTTGTAGTAATAGAGTAACAATGCATTCCCAAGAATTTATTGTAGTTTGTCTGCCTCGTTTTTCTTTTCAAGGTTTGCTGTTGAGCGGTCGCAGTATACAATTCTTTTAATTTTTCGGCAGGGGGCACTTTTTATCACGGTGCATTTTGCAGCGTCGGTAATTTCTCGTTCGAGTCACGATAGCCTATTTCAGTGCTCTGCCTTCCTATATATCTCTTTTGTTGGTATATAGGTAGACACTTCCAGCTATGTTCAAATAATACCAACTATTTATTTGTTGAATAATTTTGTGAGCACAGTACCATTCCGCAACAAATATCGTGGATGGGTCATTGAAGGTGGCCCATGTTTGTACTTGAAATTCATTATAATTTAACTATCGTGGCCGCACACCTTCCAGTTTGTTGTCCACTATAAGAAGCACGTATATGATCTGGAGGGTTTTAAGTAATTTAAAATGGCCACCTCCAAAACTACTAATACATATAATAGACAAAATTGGGAAGATGCAGTAAGTTATATTTACATTATTGTAACGTAAATGTTCTACTTGTGAACACATTTAACTACTTAATTATTTATTAAATTTCTTTTCTATTAAGGAATTTCCAATACTGTGCCAAACTTGTTTAGGAGATAATCCTTACATTCGCATGGTAAGTCATGATTACTTTTTCATTAAATGGATTTAAACTCATAATTCGTTAATAAATAAATATACGTTTCTTAGATTCAGTATCAACATGTTTCTTATGTTTTTATTTTCTTTATAGACAAAAGAAAAATATGGCAAGGAGTGTAAAATATGCATGAGGCCATTTACAGTATTTAGATGGTGTCCTGGTGCAAGAATGAGGTTTAAAAAGACTGAAGTCTGTCAGACATGCAGCCGTTTAAAAAATGTATGTCAAACATGCTTATTAGATTTAGAATATGGTTTACCTATTCAAGTAAGGGATGCTGCACTTAAGATCAAGGATGACTTACCTAGGTCTGATGTAAATAAAGAATATTATGTGCAAAACATAGACAGTGAAATTGGTAAAATAGATTCAACAACACCAGCTGGTGCTGTTGGAAAATCAGCAGCAGCTAGTGATTTGCTAATGAAGTTAGCAAGAACAAGCCCATATTATAAAAGAAACAGACCACATATATGTTCCTTCTGGGTAAAAGGAGAATGTAAAAGAGGTGAAGAATGTCCATATCGCCATGAAAAACCTACAGATCCAGATGACCCATTAGCAGATCAAAATATTAAAGACCGTTATTATGGTGTGAATGACCCTGTCGCTGACAAACTAATGCGCAGAGCTGCAGCAATGCCTAAGTTAGATCCACCAGAGGATAAATCTATAACAACTTTGTATATTGGGAATTTGGGTGATATTTTAACGGAGAAGCAACTCAGAGATCATTTTTACCAATATGGTGAAATACGTTCAGTCACAATGGTTCCCCGTCAACAATGTGCCTTCATTCAATATACACAAAGAAGTGCTGCAGAAGCTGCAGCTGAGAGGACATTTAATAAACTGATATTGGGGGGAAGAAGATTAACTATTAAATGGGGTCGTTCACAAGGAAGACAAACTGTATCTGCAGCAGAGGCTACAAGGGAAATTTTAGAACCAGTTCCTGGTTTGCCTGGTGCTCTACCACCACCTCCAGAAAGTATGGGTAATAATTTCTTCAATTTACAAACAACTCCAGGCATGATGCCTCCAATGATGATCCCACCACCACCAGTGGCACCTCAATTCATGTTTCCACCGCAAATGGCAGCAGCAACTGCTGCAACCCCCATTTTCCCTCCAGGAACAACACCAATTCATTATCCAAGTCAAGATCCATCAAGAATGGGTGCATCTCAGGGTATAGGAAAGCCCTGGCCAGAAGAATAATAACAAAATGAATATTAATAACGATAATTACAAATTTTTAATCTAGATGTATTGAAAAAACTAAGACATTATAAAGAAATAAATATATGTCTTTGACTTTCTTTAAATCTGTAGTAATTCAAATATTCGCATGAGTTTCAGAAATAATCTAGGAGCAATAATCCATAATCTATAATGATATAATTTATTTAATTTATCTTATAAAAGATAGATCCTAAAAGTTACTAGAGGGTAACAAAAATATAAATTCAATCGCGAAAATTGGTCACCAGGCTAAACTCATTTCCCAAGTATAAAATCTGAATGAATTTTCTTTTAATTGGGCAATATGATTACATATTAAAATTAGTCACTACATCAAATGTTAAATTAATGATTTCTTGTTTTCCAAGTAAGAATACATAATCTGCTCATCTCAAATTTACAGAGTGCGCTACATTATGTTTGTAATCGCCTGGTAACTCAGTTTTTAGGCCGCAGTACCCCGTAAGATGTTTGATCTACCCCCTGTACCACGTCTATGGTTTCGGCGAGTGTTATCGTGCTTTAATACGTGTCCGCTGGTTTTGGTCCGTCCGGCGTTTGTTCTACATTGATGGTATTTTGTGAATCTATGGGGCTCTTTTACTATCAGATATCATTAAATTTTTCTTCTCTGCTAATATAAGGCGCCTAGTGCGCCTTCCTGTCACGATGAATATGTGTCGGGTTAAACTGTTAGTACTCCGTTTTCTGGCGCTTAGCCTACTCCCCTATGCTTGTGCTGACGAGCACAATCACCTCGTGAGTATTCCAGACTGACACATTTTCGAAATGTCAAATGTTGGCCTTAAAGCAAATTCCTCACATATTTTTTATCATTACTATTCTTGCAACGACATGCCAACATGTCGCAACTTCGTTTCAAAACATTTTATAGATTACAATGCAAACCAATTACAATAAATTTCAATAATATTATGCACAAATGTACAATAGTCTTAAATTGTATACTTATTTCTAAGTATTACAACACATCTAAATAGTCTTAGGCTTTAGTTAATGTGCCTTGCATGATATAATGTGTAACACATATAGTTTATACATGTTTCATGTTATGGATGAAACCATATACTCTGTTGTTTCACATAGTACGAAGATAATGATGAAGTAGTACTATGGATGAGTACAGTTGGACCATATCACAACCGCCAGGAAACTTATTCATATTATTCTCTACCTTTTTGCATGGGCACAAAAGATGTCATTAATCATTATCATGAAACATTTTCTGAAGCATTGCAAGGAATTGAGCTGAAATTCAGTGGTTTAGAAATTGAATACAAAGGTGATTACCTTAAGATTTGAATCTTTGGCATTCTGTATTATTTAGAATATATTAAACATGGTATTACTAATATGATCTATGACACAAAAATATAATGCTTATAGCTGATGTCTCTAAAACGGAGTATTGTCAGATACACTTATCTGAGGAAAGTGAAAAAGCCTTTGTATATGCTGTAAAGAATCAATATTGGTACAAAATGTATATAGATGATCTACCAATATGGGGTTAGTAGAAAGGGTATACTTATTATTTGTGAAATATCTGTTATTTTAAATAACTTTTCTTCTATGATATTAATTAGGTGTTGTGGGAGAACCAGAAGAAAACAATGGAGTAGTCTCTTATTACATTTGGACACATAAGAAATTTGATATAGGATATAATGGCAAACAAATAGTTGATGTAAATTTAACCAGTGAAAATAGAGTAAAATTAGTAAAAGGTGCTGCCATTTCCTTCAGTTATGAGGTCAACTGGAAAAAGAGTAATGTGAAATTTGAGGACAGATTTGATAAATACTTAGACCCCAACTTCTTCCAACACAGAGTAAGACCTCAAATAATTTTATGTATAACAGGATCCAAAATTTATAATCTTTAGAGTCATAACTCAACTCAATATTATTAATGTGAAATTTTGTATGATACTTTTGTATAGATCCATTGGTTTAGTATCTTTAACAGTTTTATGATGGTCATTTTTCTTGTTGGACTTGTGTCAATGATCTTGATGCGTACATTGAGAAAAGATTATGCAAGGTACAGCAAAGATGATGAAATGGATGATATGGAAAGAGATTTAGGTGATGAATATGGCTGGAAACAGGTACATGGAGATGTATTTAGACCTGCCAGTCATGCCATGCTCTTCTCTGCTCTTATTGGTGCAGGTTATCAGGTAATCAACATTTCTTGAATTTTCCTTTTATGTTAGTTTTTAAAGTATTTGCCATTTTATAAACACTGTACCTAATTGTAATTTTTTGTCATTCCTAGGTTACTGTGGTTGTACTCAGTGTAATTATTTTTGCAATACTTGGTGAACTTTACACTGAAAGAGGATCAATGCTATCAACTGCAATTTTTGTATATGCTGCAACATCACCAATAAATGGTTATGCAGGAGGTGGATTATATGCAAGAATGGGAGGACGATTCTGGATTAGACAAATGGTTCTTAGTGCATTCATGCTACCTGTTTTAGTTTGTGGCACTGCATTTTTCATTAACTTCATTGCCATGTACTATCATGCAAGCAGAGCAATACCTTTTGGATCTATGGTAAATATCAAAGATAAGAATTTAAGTTAAATTAAATCCACAATGTACAGTTTTATTGAACCTATTTTACTTATAGGTTGCTGTAACATGCATATGCATATTTGTGATCCTCCCACTGACATTAGTGGGAACGGTTTTGGGGCGAAACTTATCTGGAACACCAGATGCCCCATGTAGAGTTAATGCAGTACCTCGACCGATACCCGAGAAAAAATGGTTTATGGAACCATTAATTATTATCATGCTTGGTGGAATTTTGCCTTTTGGATCCATATTTATCGAAATGTAAGAACAAATCAGTTTCTATAAACATGATGCTACATAAATGTTTGATTATATCACTCATATGATTATCTTGAAAAACATTAAATACAATTAATTTATTTCCTTATCGTTTTAGGTACTTCATTTTCACCTCATTCTGGGCATACAAAATCTATTATGTTTATGGATTCATGTTACTAGTATTTGTTATTTTAATGATAGTGACAGTCTGTGTTACTATTGTATGTACATATTTCTTGCTGAATGCTGAAGACTACAGATGGTAAATATTTCTAAGTATAGTTAAAGGACTTCTATAATTGTTGAATTTATGATCATATTGTACATGTATTTTATTACTTTACAGGCAGTGGACAAGTTTTCTTGCAGCAGCCTCTACTGCTGGTTACGTTTACGTATATTCGTTTTATTATTTCTTCTTTAAAACAAAGTAAGTTATTTTTATTATCTTGATAAACGCGTTTATTATGTTATTTAAAATAATGAACCTTGTCTTGTTTCAGAATGTATGGTCTCTTCCAAACGGCATTTTACTTTGGTTACATGGCTCTGTTTAGCCTTGCCTTAGGTATAATGTGCGGTACGGTCGGTTACATCGGTACTAATGCGTTCGTAAGGAAAATATACTCCACGGTCAAAATAGATTAAAGCACAACATTAGAGTAATATCAATGATTCGGTTCCAAAAAAGAGCATAAAGTACAGTCTTTATTGATCCTAGAATTGTAGGACTCCTCTTCATTTGACTACTTATTAATTACGATTACAGCGATTCAATCGCGGAAGCATTATTTCTGTGAACAGATTTACGAACGCAACTGCACTAGCCATTGTAATGTCAGTTCCAGAAGAATTTTATATACGTTTTCGTAATTTGTATAAGCTTCGATCTTCCAATGGACATTTCGACATTGCATATTAATAATCCAAAAGTGTAATGAGATCTTTATTTTACATACAAGATTAATTTAATCATTGTAATTATGATTATGATTATTCATCCCATGAGTCACAATTCGGTATTAGACGAGAGAGGTTTTATAATCTAGAATCACCAGTCTAAGATTTCTATTTGACTAATAAAAAGTAATTACTGTATTGCTCAATTTCCTTGAATTTGAACGTGGCGTTATTTGTTTCATTCTAAACAACTGTGAATGAAGAATATATAGATAGGAAATTAAATCCTTATGTTTAAGTGAATTTAAACATTTCCACTTTGTAAGATGCTTAGTATGTTCTTTATGTGGCACACAAGAATGACTTTATACGTTTACGTGTTTTGTATGTATAAAATTCGGCTTAAAATATAAATTGTATACCTATCAAGCGTATAAATTCTTGTAAAGCAAAGTATTAATCTTTTAAGATAAATTCATTATTGGGAAACTTCACTAAAAATTGAAAGCAAATAAAACACGAGTTAATCTTAGGATACTCAAGAAACAGACGAAAAGTGTTATTCTTAATATATTATCATTCTAATAAGGAGCCTAACTTATCCGAACGCGAATTATATTTTAATCAAGAACGTTAGAACAGTGCCTCAGTTTTGTGACTTTCATGAAGTTTTAGTAAAATAAAAACAGTCGTTCGAATATAGTCGATCCAAAAAGAGAAGATATTAATTTATAATTAGTTTAGGCATTAGATCTAAATAAAACATTCGAGGAGTAGAAACAAGCATGTAAAAGAGGTGTAAGAAGCTCTTTTTTTTAATTGGCTTGGGACTATGCATTATGAAATCTAATTTATAACATTTACTTATACCGCAAATGGTGGATGCATTGATAACCTTGTAAAGTACTGTGAGTCTGTGACTAAAGGAAAAACAATCTGCTTAATTGCAATCCCCTTCATGCGTTCGAGTGTTTCAGCCCAGTTCATCGCTGAAACCAAAATAAACGAAGAGGATTTTTAACGTCGAAACGAAGGGGATTGGAATATGCCAGCAATGATGAACGTGTTTTGTCCTAGTGGTATTATTGAACAATGAATATCAGCGAGGATATACGAATGATTTGTTGTTAGACGTAGAAATCCTAAGAAATATAAAATTTATACGTACAACAAATCTTGTATAATTTATTTGCTACCTGTTGATACCTTATTAAAGAGAACCCGATAAAAACAAATTCTAGAACAATCTACATTTAATGTGTACATTTCACTGTTTTATTGTACACGTAATCTATTATCACAGGTGTAAACATAAACAGAATAAAACAACGTATTTTCATATTTCAATACCGCTACGTTCTTCCGCAGGAAGTGGTTGTACATGACTATAATAATAATAAATAATATTTAATATAATTAAATAATAATAAAATAACTAATAATAATTTACATATTTAATTGTGCAGAATAATAATTAGGTAAAATGGCACAACCGTCCCCGAGGAGAAAAAATATTAGAAAGTATCACTGAATATGAAAAAGATCTGAAACTGATCTCAGTGGTGCCTGTGTGGCATGAAAACCTGCTCTGTCGTAAACTGGTAACCATTCACGTGTCAAGACGCACACGTCGACGCAGTTCGAAGTGGCGTCGCTCGAAGCTGTAGAACACTTTTATGCCTCGACGTGTATAGTAAGCAGAAGCTTTATCGTTTTGTTCTCCAACGAACATTTGACCGGTGTATACCTAGCAAGCCGAAGTAAAAGAAATGGCAGCAAAACAGAGAATGCGTATCGCCAACGAAAGGGCAACCAAAAACATCACACAACGCGGAAACGTTCCCAAATCGACAGTGAGTTACTATCATTATATCTTATACTTTTCAAACTGGAAATGTTTCATCTGAAACAATTAATATTATTCTTGATTGTCGAAATACTTATGTCGAATTACAATCGGACGGTTATAAACTTTAACACCTGTAACGAGTTTTGATTACACAGGGGCGTACTGATGATTTACTATCGCTAAATACCTCCCCTATATTTATTGTAGGATATGCCATTATATTTTAATTTGCTTTAATTTGCAAACATGTGAGAGATATATATTCAAATCATTTTTATTAGAAATTGATACTGAGTATGATAATAATCTTGTACCATATGTAAAGCAAACATATGTACTGTTACTTAAGATTAAACAACATGTTAGAAGCTGATTAAAATATATAGAATTTGTAATATTGTGGTGTTTATAATGATTCCCTCTATAATTATGATTATATGAAATCATGAAGTAGTGGTAATTCATTACTAATATGGCTGTATCATTTATATTTTATAGAAACCACAAGAAGATAGTTCTCCAGTTGGTCCTTGTCTCTTAGCACTTTTCCTCTTTGTTGTATGTGGATCTGGTAGGCATAATCATTTTTTAACCACTTTCTTTTATTTTCATACACTATCAGTTTTAGTGTTTGACTCTTAATTCTGAAATTTCTTAATTGTCACTCTATTTTTTTTCAGCTGTCTTTCAAATAATCCAAAGTATCAGAATGGCTTAAGGAAATTGGCAAATATGAAGATCAAGAATACTACCATTATTGTTAATATAATAAAATATCTGTAATGCATTGATATACAAGCGAGATTGACAGACTGTCTTATGGCATATTGTAAAAATGTAGACGTTTATAATGCTCTGATGGAACCAGATCTTCACTAAAAAATTTCCTTCTTTACTTTGCTGTAGCTTAAAGATGTATTTATAAATATTTAGCATTTATAAGCGTTATACTTAATTGCAATACACATTGATGAAAGAGAAGACTGGTCTTTGATGCATTTTGGTAGGAATTAATATAAAACCTTCTGGATAAATGTATTTCATTTCACATAACAGTTTACTGATTTTGCAAAAACATTTTACAGTTCATATTCAGGTATATTAAGCATATCTTCCATCGATACGTAGATAGTAAATAATTGTATATACATGATCCATTTATTGATTTGTCTCAAAGCATTCCACTGTAAGCAGTTGGTGGCTTTTGGTTGTCTATAATATTTTAGATGCCTTAAGAGTAATAGAACATTATATGTGTATAAGTATATATATTATATATATATATTATATCAATGTAATTTAACCATATGAAATGTTTGCTACTGATTAATATTCGTGTCTTTTAATAAATTATATTATCAAGAAAAGTTCTTTATAATTTATATTTCTGGCTGCTCCTACACCCTGCAATTGATTGGTGATCAGTAATCTCATTAAATAATCCTACATTTCTTTTACGAATAATTTGAGAAATGTTCGGAAATTTTGCAAGAAATTGGCTAACTCAATTATATCATCTCAAATTTTACATTGGAGAATGGCGGAATTCTTTTACTTTTTAATATGTTTTAATAAAGAGAATGAATTTCCAAGGAATAACAATTGTGTGTGATAAATTTAGTGTCTTACAACTAATGCACTATAATGTTCCAGGATATAAAAATTGCAATTGTAAGAAACACAACATTGAATTAGAAATACAAAAGGAATTGCAAAATTTTAACATCGCCAAACAAAAGATCATCGTTTATGTTTGTGAAACAGACTTTAAGACTGCAAGACTGATATTTTTATATCATAAATAAACATTTATAACTATCGGTAAACAATGTAGTTCGCGCCATGATTATCTTCAATATTTGATTGAGTTCCTCCTCGAGTAAAATTTAGTTAACTGGGAAATGAATTACTTCGAATACTAAATTTTCGGTAATGTTGCGCAGGTAAATATTCCTTGTAAAGTTTTAAAAACGATATTATCTTGTTCAATATATATAAACGCAATGTTTCATATACTGCAAAGCGAGGAAAGATCATTTGAAAGTGTCAATAAATCCACCCCTACCCAAAGCGACCATGTTCAATCGACTGATGCGATATAATCTTCGATTATATCGAAGCTTTGGATTTAAAATGAAACGGAAAAGTTGAACCTCGACGGGTAAAAAAGGACGCGTAGATAGTCCAGCAAATTGGCGGTTAAGGACAAGCTTTGCGAACACCGTGATACATAGGGATCGTTATTTAAGAAGTGTGGAAAAGAAATATTTCAAGAAGATATTTTTGCATATCGTTCTTGTAATATGGCAGGCATATTTAATTTGTTTGGGAACATTACAGAACTTGATAGAGGTAATTGTGTTAAATCGTATAATATTGTCAAAGCTAATGAATGGGAATTATGTTAGGCGCGATGAAAAAAATAATTGGTTTCAATAGGTTCAACAGCAAAGACTGTTGCAAGGTCAAAATCCACTCTTGGAGTGAGTGGAAATTCGGCAAAGGCACTTAGCCAGCCAAAACCAAAGGGGTTGTCAATAAGGTCTAATTCTGATTTAAATGTACCTGTTCTTCCACATCCAACTGGATCAAAACAGGATGGAACAACCAAAAAACAAGAATTATTAAAACCAAAGTTCACACAAGTAGATAATAATGGTCGGCCAATATCACCTTCCAAAGAATTAACAAACAAGGTACAATTAATGATTGAGCTTAAAGATTAAAATTAACCAATAGGATCATCACAGAAATGAACCCATTGGACTTACATTATTGTTACCATTTTTGCAGAAGCAACCTCTACAACCAATTAAAATTAAAAATAAGTCACCTAAACTAGATCTATCAGACAGTAAAGTAAAAAAGACAAGAAAGCTTTCAGATGATATTATCTTCAAGAAGCCATTACCACCTATGAAATCTAAGAAGACAAAGGTTTATCATGAACCAGAAGTATTGGCCTGCCCTTATGATTTTGCTACTGAACCTGGTATGATATAAGATAGTAGCTTACATATACCAAAACGCTAATAAAAGAAATAATTAAGCTAATGTATTAAAAATATGTAAAGATATGCTTGTAGGTGAAGCTATGGACATTATAGACAAAGAACTTATTGCCTATATTCTTGGGAAAAATATAGGAGCAAAACCAACTGAAGATGAAGGATTTGAGTCAGGTAGTTATATGTTGTTTGATAACTTGTAAATGTATATATTTGACGTTTTAACTGTTTTAGACCCATATGAGGAAATAGATGAAGAGGTGCCCATTTCTCCAAATATACCATCATTGGCTATCCATACAAATGTGTATAATGAATTGCGAAATGAAATCATTAACATAGAATTACCAAAAATATCTGATGATGAAGATTATTAGCTACCCGCAGTTTCATCCTTATTTAAGAGTAGTGTTATATTTTTTTTTACATGCAAAATGAGAAGAAAACTTCTTTGATAATACTGAAATACCATACTTTTAGTTTTTTGTCTGATTATTTATGATATTATTGTAGTCTTAGTTATTTTATGTTTATGAAAATATGATATTTGTATGTAAAAGTAAGAATTCATGAAAAGTATTTTAACCTTCTATAAGACTGTTTTATGTATAAGGAAATAAAGCAATTGTTTTGATAATATTGTCTCTTTTATTTTATTTATCAGAACATTCAAGTGTTTCTCATTTCCTGTAAATATGGAAATGCCAACCGTTAGATATGTGACTGTAATAGCGGGTATTTCCGGCAATGAAGCCTTTAATCACTTATGCTTTGTTGCTCAAAATCTCGTCGAAATGTTACCCAATTTTGATTTCAAGAGTATTGCTAAACAAATTTCTGAATGGAAGGTATAATACGATTTCCATTGTCACAAATCTTCTTCTTAATTTAACATTCGTTTCCTAGCCCTGGTTACACGAAATTTGCAAACGAAATAATTGGTCCCATAACATGTGTCCATTAATATGGAGAGAGATAGGGATAAGACAGAAAATAATTACTTATATCGGAGGAGCCGGTCAGTTTTGGGAATTATTACATAAATATTATAATATTACTTCACAATTAAGGAAACAGGATTTACAGAATCTACAATCTGATTTACTATTTGTATGTAATTACACGACATACATCCGCAAAATATGTAATTTTACATTTCGTAATATTAGTGCAAGATATTTTCACAGATACAGCAAGTGCACAACAAAATCGGATGTTTAGAATTGGATAGAAAATGCTGCAATATAATTGTAATTGGAGCTGGTAGATCACTATGTTTAGATTTAATTCCCCAACTCGTAATGACGAAAGAATTGTGGATGTCTCATGGTGTCCTTGTTAACTTATATGATGAACCAGGATGTTATTTTAAACTAAAAAAAATTGTTAAGGATATCGAAGGAGTGGGAGGCGGTTTGAGAGCAGCCAAAGTTGTGGAAAGTATATCCGATGGATTGGAAAACTGTGATATATTAATATATCTCGATGAATTTATAAGGTGATTAATATTGGAAATTGCAATCGTAATATATTTCTTTCATAATCAATAAGTTACCACGTGATTATTGAAAATAACCTAGAACATTTTTAAGTAAGACATATTTGTAGAGAGGAATACGAGGGGGTAGATATTTGGTTACATAAACATTATAAATATATGGAAACTTTATCGAAGGATTTAAATCGTTACGCGCCATCGAATATAAAAGTAATTTTTTGTTCCACTGGACCAACATGTTTTTGTGCTAACGTTCTGCAAGCTCTTGTGAAAAAGATACCAAAAACCAATATAGTGTCTGCAAGTGCACATTATGGACTCGAACTTATTTTTTCATTTGTAAAATCTCTTGGTTTTAAACCACAAAAATTTGGTTGTCCTCCCGTTTGGGGATACTTAGGTTTGTTTTAGTACAACGCATAGAATCTTATCACAAATTATTTCAGAACAAGATTTTCACTTAATTTTTTATAATCGTAGGGGTGAATTGCTTTGTGGATATCTGTTATATGGTTCACAAATATGACGTTTATCGGCCGAATGAGAGAGCTTTGAAATCCAATAAAAATTCATCTTTACCGCTCGGTGTTAAGAATTCAGAATTAAGATGGTTTTTTTACATGGCACATGATAAAGATCCATATAAGCATCATTTTAAAGAAAAAGTTCGATATATTTTGCATACTACTGCATATGTAACAAATTAATTAATTAAAATACTTGGCAATTTTTCATAACTTATAGGCACTCACGCAATATCAAGTAGGAAGAGTAGAGGATTTTCAGAAATGTAGAGCAATTTGTGATCTTCTGAAACTATGGTACAGTGATAAAGTAACAGGCGATGAAATTATATCATTAGGAATTTCCTCTAATGGTAAACTAAACAAAAATCTTTAAATTAATTAGAAGAAAAGTTAATGAATAAACATCTTTATTTATTAGGTACGTTTGGTATTCCCGAAGGACTAGTTTTCTCGCAACCAGTATCTTTAGAAACTTTAGGAGATAAATCACGCGTGTGGGTTCCTTTTCCTGATTTTCCACTGCCAAACATACCGCTGTCATTTTTTAAAAATTTAATAGAAACCGCCGTTTTGATGCAAAAGAAATTTATCTACTCGCAATTTAAAGAAGGTTCTGTTAAGAGCGCTTTGGCGAACATTGAAAAGAACGAATAAAATGGTAGAAGTAAATATATGTAGAATGTGTTTGTTTTATATTATCAAGACAGACCAGTGCATTTAATTTGGAGGATTTAGTCATTATGAAAATAACGCGCTATCTAAAACAAACTCTGTTTTAGCCGTTTTTCATGGATAACGGTTTTGAGAATCGATATCTCGCACGCATCTTTCTATATTTCCATTTGCCCAGTATTCGAAAATATAATTCTTGGGAATATATTATTGTAAATGTAAAATTTCACCCGCATTATATTAAAGCGAGAAATATACTTAATCAATATAATAAAGGACTTTATACATTTTATGACTGTTAAGCATTA
Organism: Nysson spinosus; assembly: GCA_910591585.2. Taxonomy (NCBI): domain Eukaryota; kingdom Metazoa; phylum Arthropoda; class Insecta; order Hymenoptera; family Crabronidae; genus Nysson; species Nysson spinosus. The sequence continues at coordinate 2,211,610 of OU342835.1, forward strand.
ATTTTTTAGTTTAAGGTTATATATAACGTTTGAAATTTCGATTGAACGTATTGTGCAATAAGCACTTGATTCATTAAATTTATTTAGCTCTAAATAAAGTTAATGCCATTTGTATAAGATGGCAAACGAAGGAATAGAAATGGATCAAAACCTTGCACAATGGCTTTTAACCGAAGGCGCAACGTTAATTATTCTTGATATACCGTACGGCACGGATTTAGGAATCGATTTAAAATCCTGGAATACGGCCGAAAATTTTAAAGGCATTAAAATGATACCTCCAGGATTTCATTATGTACATTATAGGTATGTCCGCATTGTTATTAGATTTATTAACTGCGTTATTAATATAAGCTCATCATTGCAGTGCAGTCAATGAATTTGGAGAAATGGCACCAAGAATCGGATTTCTTCATACATTTAAGCCATCAGAAGTTCTGGTCAAGCGTTGGGATTCAAAGGAGGAAGATCTCACTTCAGAATGTAAGGATATGTGACACAAGTTATTCTTTACTGTACAACTCAATAAAATGTTTCTTCTGCAATTGCTTATCTTTTGCTTAAAGCTATATCAGAAGAACAAATCCAAAGGGTACAGAATAATTTGAAAGATTTGGATAGGTTTCTAGGAGCATATCCATATGATATTTGGAAACAATGGAAAGATTTAACAAGTCATATTACTAGTCCTCTTGGTGAGAGGTGTTCCCCTGCATGTGGGTAAGTAATATATTTATATGAGTTGATAATTTAATATGTTGCAAATTATATGAAATATAATTTATTATATATTTTTAGTTATGTACGCTCAGCATTGGAATTAGAACATTGCAGTGATGCTGATAGACCACGCGCTGGAAGTTCAACAAAAAGGAAAATGCGTAGTGGACTTACTTTAGAGGAAAAAGAAGAACAGTTGCTTCCAGATTTAAAACCGAAGCCTGGTACAGAGCTCCGTTTGGCCCCATTACCAGTTAAACATTATCCTGATGGTGCCACACCAACTGAAATAACAAGACACTCTCTTGATACTAGTTATGCTCTGGATTCGTTAATTAACCAGTTACCATTGTAAGTCCAACATCTATTTTATGTTAGAAAATACGAATGATTTTAAGGATATGAGTTTAATTATTTCTTGTTTTATCAATCTCTGGCAAACAAAGGAGAAATCGTTATTTTGAAAGGTCAGAATTCCCGGCGATGATCTAAAAGAAATATATATTTTTTCAGGCCCATGGAGATAATTGGTGAACTTCAATTAGCATTTGTCTGTTTTCTTGTTGGCCAAAGTCTGGATGCTTTTGAGCATTGGAAAAAATTAATATGTCTCATCTGTGGTGCAGATTCCGCGATTTCGCAACGTCGCGGGATTTATATCGAGTTTTTGAAGACAATAGAAGTTCAGTTAACGCACGTATGTGAAGATGTACTTTGCGACATTGTAGCTAACAATAATGTGATTTATCATAATTTACATAAACTGTTTGCAAACATCGAAGCTAATTCCGATGTAGATGGCCGTTTAAAATCATACGCTGCAAGATTTCGCGAGCGATTATCAACAAAATTTTTATGGGATTTTTCTAATTTGCAAGATGAAGCTGAGGATGACGCGCCAACAATTGTTTCGTTAGATTAAGGTTATAATAGTGGTATATAACACTTGTAATATATTAAGGAAGTTTATTACATAATTAATTCATATTTCAGGTAGTTTAAAATAAACGTAAAATTATACATATATAATAAATTTAATATAATGAAATCACTTAATTTATCTTGATTATTTTCCGATCGTCTTCCTTCCGTGGATACGTCCATTTATATTAGATATTTAAGTAGGTGCCGATATATTGCCGCTGAGGTAGTGGATTAACAGTCGTAAGTTTATTTCAAAGATTCTACTGAAAGAAGATTTCTTAATCATTGTGCCCTTTACTAGAAGCGCAATGAATATAAAAGATAAATGGGATAATTACAAAATAGTAGTTTTCCGCAAAAAATCGGGTCCATGTCAGAGTTTAACCTGAAAGAATAAATAATAATTAATCATCTATTCGTATATGTGTAATAATAGTTTGATGTACAAGCACGTACCATGTCTATGACCAAACGGTCTTGGTGTCGGCATAGTTGCTTGAAATCCACCTGGTTGAATTGTGGGAACTGGTTCACGGCGAAGACGCTAATGATTTAAAAAAGAAAATAATGAATGTAAATATGCAGTAAAGTTTGTAGCATAATTATATGTTTATATTGTAAATAAACAAAACAGGTTTTCCTTTAATAGAGACGTACGGGGTGCGGTGGTCGTGGGGGAGGAACGTAAGTCTTAGCTTCCGCTTCAGGGTCTGCTTCACGGCGAAGACGCTGAAAAATGCAAATAATATATTGTTAAAATATATAATTAATTTCTAAGTCGGAAGAAGTTATGCTGTTATAATATCTTACTGGGTGGGGTGGACGCGGAGGTGGAACGTAAGTCTTAGCTACCGCTTCAGGGTCTGCTTCAGGGTCTGCTTCACGGCGAAGACGCTAAAAAATGCAAATAATATATTGTTAAAATATATAATTAATTTCTAAGTCGGAAGAAGTTATGCTGTTATAATATCTTACTGGGTGGGGTGGACGTGGAGGTGGAACGTAAGTCTTAGCTTCCGCTTCAGGGTCTGCTTCAGGGTCTGCTTCACGGCGAAGACGCTAAAAAATGCAAATAATATATTGTTAAAATATATAATTAATTTCTAAGTCGGAAGAAGTTATGCTGTTATAATATCTTACTGGGTGGGGTGGACGCGGAGGTGGAACGTAAGTCTTAGCTTCCGCTTCAGGGTCTGCTTCACGGCGAAGACGCTAAAAAATGCAAATAATATATTGTTAAAATATATAATTAATTTCTAAGTAGGAAGAAGTTATGCTGTTATAATATCTTACTGGGTGGGGTGGACGTGGAGGTGGAACGTAAGTCTTAGCTTCCGCTTCAGGGTCTGCTTCACGGCGAAGACGCTAAAAAATGCAAATAATATATTGTTAAAATATATAATTAATTTCTAAGTAGGAAGAAGTTATGCTGTTATAATATCTTACTGGGTGGGGTGGACGTGGAGGTGGAACGTAAGTCTTAGCTTCCGCTTCAGGGTCTGCTTCAGGGTCTGCTTCACGGCGAAGACGCTAAAAAATGCAAATAATATATTGTTAAAATATATAATTAATTTCTAAGTAGGAAGAAGTTATGCTGTTATAATATCTTACTGGGTGGGGTGGACGTGGAGGTGGAACGTAAGTCTTAGCTTCCGCTTCAGGGTCTGCTTCAGGGTCTGCTTCACGGCGAAGACGCTAAAAAATGCAAATAATATATTGTTAAAATATATAATTAATTTCTAAGTCGGAAGAAGTTATGCTGTTATAATATCTTACTGGGTGGGGTGGACGTGGAGGTGGAACGTAAGTCTTAGCTACCGCTTCAGGGTCTGCTTCAGGGTCTGCTTCACGGCGAAGACGCTAAAAAATGCAAATAATATATTGTTAAAATATATAATTAATTTCTAAGTCGGAAGAAGTTATGCTGTTATAATATCTTACTGGGTGGGGTGGACGTGGAGGTGGAACGTAAGTCTTAGCTACCGCTTCAGGGTCTGCTTCACGGCGAAGACGCTAAAAAATGCAAATAATATATTGTTAAAATATATAATTAATTTCTAAGTAGGAAGAAGTTATGCTGTTATAATATCTTACTGGGTGGGGTGGACGTGGAGGTGGAACGTAAGTCTTAGCTTCCGCTTCAGGGTCTGCTTCAGGGTCTGCTTCACGGCGAAGACGCTAAAAAATGCAAATAATATATTGTTAAAATATATAATTAATTTCTAAGTCGAAAGAAGTTATGCTGCTATAATATCTTACTGGGTGGGGTGGACGCGGAGGTGGAACGTAAGTCTTAGCTACCGCTTCAGGGTCTGCTTCAGGGTCTGCTTCACGGCGAAGACGCTAAAAAATGCAAATAATATATTGTTAAAATATATAATTAATTTCTAAGTAGGAAGAAGTTATGCTGTTATAATATCTTACTGGGTGGGGTGGACGTGGAGGTGGAACGTAAATTGGTGTCCTAGCTTCCGCTTCAGGGTCTGCTTCACGGCGAAGACGCTAAAAAATGCAAATAATATATTGTTAAAATATATAATTAATTTCTAAGTCGGAAGAAGTTATGCTGTTATAATATCTTACTGGGTGGGGTGGACGCGGAGGTGGAACGTAAGTCTTAGCTTCCGCTTCAGGGTCTGCTTCAGGGTCTGCTTCACGGCGAAGACGCTAAAAAATGCAAATAATATATTGTTAAAATATATAATTAATTTCTAAGTCGGAAGAAGTTATGCTGTTATAATATCTTACTGGGTGGGGTGGACGCGGAGGTGGAACGTAAGTCTTAGCTTCCGCTTCAGGGTCTGCTTCAGGGTCTGCTTCACGGCGAAGACGCTAAAAAATGCAAATAATATATTGTTAAAATATATAATTAATTTCTAAGTCGGAAGAAGTTAGGCTGTTATAATATCTTACTCGGTGGGGTGGACGCGGAAATGGAACGTAAGTTGGTGAAATATTGTATTTGCAATTAAACATTCAATTCTCCCGAGAATACTACACATTTCTAAAAATATACTATTCAAATAAAAGAAAGGTATATCTTACTGGATGAGGTGGACGTGGAGGAACTTGTTGAGGTCTTGGCCTTGATGGTTCTCCAAGTACTGCTGTCGCGCAGACAACAGCCAAGGTGGCAAAAATAATTAAGCCTTTCATGATTGATGTATTCTGTAAAGTTTGTATATATGTTAGAAACGGTTAGCAAATTAGTTTCATAATTACATTATTATTGTTACCACTAATAAATATGTTATATTTACTAAATTGTTATAAGCAAGTAACATAAGATGTCAATGTTATGTTACTATATATGTAATACAATATATATATATTGATGTTTTACCTGCTACAGCACCACAGATACTGATGTTGTTAGGGAACTGTCAAGCAGTATTTATACCAATCTCTCTAGGTGCCAGACATTATGCATGTGAAAGTTCACGAACTCGAGTCGAACGCCCGGGAACCACCGCGTCAACATCGTGCATGATAAGTATCATTTTTTAACCGACCGTTTTCCCGTTCACTAATACACTTTGGTACAATGCTTAAATCTATTATGTTAATCTTCATGTTTTTTATTAACGACAGCTTCTCATATTGTCAGTTCAGTATACGCGTGATTTTTTTACTTTAACAATCAAAATACATATTATATAACACAGATCAATTCCATCAGCATCAAACGAGATATTGTAATCTAAGATATTTATCACATCTATTCATAATTGTTATCGATATGTAAAATATGTTCTACATAATAATGTTATATACTTTTTGTTTTATATTTTACACGGAATGATTCTCAAGATCATCTGCAGATACAACACTTATTATTTGAATTATATATGGTATTCATCTTCTCAATGTTAAATAATATATATTACATATATGATATTTATTGTTACACTGATGCGCGTCTAAATATTAATTACTTTGCATCAAGTACTGCAAAAAAAAATGAAAGTGATATCCAGAATGAAATATGATGGTATTGTAGTTCTGGGAATTCCGCACGGGGAGTAACCGATTAAGATTATATTATGCGTGTTCTACATGTACAACTATAATCTTCATTAGTATCTTACATTTATAATTGCAATTTTTAATATATCTTCGGATAAACAAGATTTCCGACATCATCAGCGATATTCGTCAGCTCAAAACATACAGAATAAATAGGCATGCCGCATTGTTAATATTCCGCCAATACCGGGAATCGCGGGGAAGAACTTAACTTGACAAATATGTCACGCATAATCCTACGTGTCTGTTAGAAGAAAGCACACATTGAATACATATTTCATTCAATCATCACTTCATACATTTCTCTCACGATCAGTATTATAATTACTGCAAAAAATAATTGACATTAGATATGTGTTATAAGATGTCTCTTGCAGACGTATGAAGTAATAGACACGGAATGATAATTGAAGTAAAATAATAATTGATTTTTATATTACCAAACTATGCACATGATTTTTATAGCTGGTTAAAAAATATGTGTGATATGTAAAAAAAACTGTTTCCGCCCGGGATCGAACCGGGGACCTTCCGCGTGTTAGGCGGATGTGATAACCACTACACCACGGAAACAGATATTAAATAAAGTATTTTAAATAATAGAATAACTATTTAATTTTTAACTACGGTTTAAAAGCAAAATTCAAATATATTAGAGTCAAATAAAATAGAATAGATTAATATTAAGATAGTAATAGACTATAAATATCAGATAAATATCATTAGCAAATATTGCAGCACATACTTCCAAATAATAACTCCATTTCGCACTGTACTTTATTTTCCTCGAACATAAATGCCATTACTTTAAGACATATAAATAATTAAAACATATAATTACTTAGTATTTTTTCACTGTAAATCTATAATTCTAGTATATACATTAATTATTTAATTCCTTTTTACGTGAAAATTATTTATTATTATACTTATAAAATATCAGTTTCATACATATTCCCTTTATTAGTTGACAATTATATGTAGGGAGGAAGTAAATCTTTTATAAATTATATTTAATTATTTTGCGCATTATTTTCAAGGGCCTGTTTTTCCTTTGACAGTAAAGTAACTTTCTCCTCATATTTCTCACGAAGGTCTCGGAAGAGACAAAGTTGCGTTTCGTATTCTTTTTTTAATTCCGCGTTCAGCTGCACAGCGGAATCCATTTTTTTAATCATAGCTTTATACCTCTCACGTTCTTCCGAAATTCGGACTTCCATATCGTCAACCTCCGTCTAAATAAGTAATGATGTTAAAAATGAAATTGCACAACCTTGCACAATCTTACACAAATTGCAGTAAACAATCTGGTAACAAAAGTAATTATATTATAAGGAAAGCATCGGGAATAAAGCTTACTTGCAAATGCTTCACTTCCATGTTTCGAATTTGCAAGAGGCTCTTAGTAAGCGACTCTACTTCCTTTAATGAAGAAACTTGGTTGTTTAATGCATTGATTTGTTTCTCTTGATGACCTACAAGACGCATTCGCTCTTCCAATTGTAACGCAGTTTGTGCTAATTTCCCTCTGAGTTGATCCACCATACATCGCAGTGTCATTTCATCATCTCCGCCCTTCATAAGTGTGTCGTACGATGTTTGTAAAGTAGCTAATTTCTTTTCCGCATTGTCCAATTTTTTACGATACGCGTCTCGGTCGTACGTTATTTTCTATGAATAATAATTTGCATCAATAAAATATACTTCTATAAATTTATATTCACCTTAAACTTACACCACGTTTTAATCGATATGGTTCACCTGTATTATCTGCTGCAATCTCGAAATTGTAGTTTTATCATCAGTCTCTGTGGTATCTATTACTTGAGACTTGGTCTGTAAATAAGTTTGTATTTTCAAATATTTATTAATGCCCTTAGTAAATAATTTAAAAAGTTGTTTGATTATATATTACAGGACTGTTGTCTTTAATATCCTGATCCTCCGATTTTTTAATTACTGTCTTTTCTAATTTCGACGGAACATCGGTTTGAATGACCAAACAAGGATCTCCAGCTCCCATTGCCTTAAGTTGTTCCATTTCAGATACCGGAGGCTGCGTGAAGTAAAAATAGTGGCATATCAAATTATTACTTAAATAGGTTCATCCAAATATTAAGTAGTAAAACTCCGTAAAACACATTTAATATTACGTAGAAATATTAAGTAGTTAAACCACATTAAATATATCAATTACAGTATTAAATTCAGTACTAATTGAAAACAATACGTATATAAGACAATTTTTGAGATAGTCCTAGACTTTCTTAATTATTTCTCATTTTAGAAAAAAGATGAAAATTACTGGTTGTTCGCTTTCTGTATTTGGAGCCATATTTTCCGCTCTTACAGTTTGCTCATTTACGACCTCGGTATTTGGATTTTTTACCGGTGCACTAACTGGATCTGTAATTTCCGTAGGTTTGTTAACAACTTCTATTACTGGGCCGGTATTATTTTCTGGGCATACAGAATTTTTAATTTCCACGGCACGTTCCACAGATTGAACAGAATTATTAGTCGTACACGATTTTGTTACTTCGGATTGATTGGAAACACCAGTATCATTTGACGTAATTTTTTCTATATTTCCCGACATGTTTATCTGCAAGTATTATATCCATATAAGATTGGGTTAAAAGATACACATAAAATATAACAATCGAAAGCTGACATTTTTATGATCGACACTACCGTCGTTTCATACGTGAATGTTAACAGAATATTTTAATTTGTCGCGGAAACTCTCGGTTTCTTATTTGATTACTTATAATACACTACGCTATTCGAATGATAGATTTCCTTATACGTACAACAAGTCTGAGTACTCGATGTAATTTAAGTCTGTTTTAGAATGTAAAAGTAATGAGTACTTTATTTAGAACTTAAATTGTCAATGATGTAAGATCTCCACTTTCACTCAAACCGACTGGATTTCGAAGACTAACGAAAAGTATAATGTATTTTTGGACGTTCTTGGCTGAATCTATTTTAAACTCGATCGCAGTTCAGCGACTGTTGCATTCCCTTCTAGTTGTAAATAATGATCTTCTCTTAATATAAATTTTACTATTATAATACAAATTTACCGATATATTAAATCATCGGGACATGTTTTAGTAATATTTCACATAACATAACTATATTGCATGAGTTTAAATAATACTCTGAGCAGAAGAGTTGTCTGCTGGAGAATTGAAATTGGTGTAACCACGCGGTGATCTTGAATTAGTCAAGGAAAGTGTTAAGAAAATATAAAATCGTTTGATATGCATCAAAATTACTAGTTCTGATCGTAGAAAATTATATCTTACATTAATTCCCTTGTATTACTGGAATCATATACTTATGTAATTTACTATGTAACATTCATTAGCGTAGTTTCATTCTTCACAGTATCGTACTCAGGGCGACGTGAATCGTCGCGGAGTAATTCGTTAATAAGATTTTTACGGTAAATATTAAAAAACGTAATATTATTTTGCCAAAACAGACATTTTTAAACACAATTCGTACTTTTAGTATTCTCTTTTCACATGTCGATTTATTATTAGAAATTATATTCTTCTAACCTACATGATATTCTAACATTCTTTATCGACCTTTTAACTACGTTTTGTGTAGTTACATATAAATACATATTCTTGCGAAACATTTATATAGGTATACATTGTTGCAAAGAAACTAATACAGGCATGTTTATTTAAAATCACGCTTCGAAACGAATAGTAAACGAAGGTTAGCTCTATATAATCTTCTTTATTATAATTTATTTCCAGTATAGTTTAACGATCAATCAGCTTCATGTATATCAGTATTTTGTAGCGTAACTCGCTAATTTTGCGCGATGTAAATCTGAACCAGAATGTTTCAGGAGCTATGTTGTGCACTGAGAAGTACATATAGTTAATATGTTTTTTACAGAAGATAGTTAAAAAATGGAAGAATATGCTAGAGAACCATGTCCGTGGCGTATCGTGGATGATTGTGGTGGAGCATTCACAATGGGTGCCATAGGTGGTGCCTTATTTCAAAGTATTAAAGGTTTTCGCAATGCACCCAGTGGAATGAACAAACGTCTATTGGGGAGCTTAATGGCTATCAAACAACGTTCTCCTATTATCGCGGGAAATTTCGCGGTATGGGGTGGTATGTTTTCTACAATTGACTGCACATTAGTGCATTTTAGAAGAAAGGAAGACCCTTGGAATTCTATCATCAGTGGGGCAGCTACTGGTGGGATACTTGCGGCGCGAAATGGTCTACCAGCAATGGCTGGTAGTGCAATTATTGGTGGTGTATTATTAGCTTTGATAGAAGGTGTAGGAATCTTTTTCACACGGCTTTCTGCAGAACAATTCAAACCACCATCCCTGACTGAAGACCCTTCTCAATTTGGGCCACCACAAGGCTATCCCTCATAATACATATATATATAAATCCTTTAGAGTTATTTCAAATTGCAAGCGACTGTTAAAGTACTAGTGTTCATCGATGTCACAAATCGTCGAGTACTTGACAATTGTCTTTTTGCCAGTACTTTAAACTTGTACAGACTATAGAACTTTTTGATTTGGGAAATAATAACAATAGTCAATTTCTTATCATGTATTGTTTCTCCTTAAAGTTTGTATCAAATTACCAAATCCTGATAGAAATATTTAGTACAAATATTTGTAGTTATAGCATAAACAAATAACTGTATACAGGATAACCTTATGTTTCATGTTTTGTAAAACACAACAAACAAGGAAAGACACACATGTGAATATGATATAAAGGTTAAATTTAATAACATAACCTATTCTAGCACTTCCGCGTAAGAAATCATAAATAGACTATTCTTCACTTTATTGTTGTGTTAACAATAATGCAATCTCACATTGCAACATATAAGGAAAAATCAGGGGTTGTTTGTTCTGATGTTGTTTTGTATAATATTGTGAATGCTGTATCATTTATTATTCCTGACTATAAACATTAAGTATGATACATACAACAACAATCATTCACACTTTTCTTTAAAATTCCTCATCATCTTCTTCTTCGACGCAATCTAGTATAGATAGTACATTTAAATTCAATGCTTTATTTGTAGAAATTTGTTTTTGGTTAAGGTCATTTTGTTTATTAGATTCCAATTTCTTTTCTTCTCGTTTTAACGATTTATTCATTTCACCGAGTAAGTGAAGTTGTTCCACCTAAATATGCAGAAATATTGTCTATAAAAACTTAATCCCTGAAAGGAATACAGTGACAGTGCGATCTACGGAACTGCTAACGTAATGTCAACACGGATTTACCTGTAGTGTGTGTAGCTGATTATCAATTTTGAAAAGTATTTTACTTAGAAGATCTTTTTCTTCTTTTAACTCCCTTTGAAAAGTTAATAATTCATCGACCCTTACTTTAAAGGCACGACTCTTTAATCTTTTGTCCATTGCTTGGTTGTATAATATTGCGTAGTAAACTAACACTAAGATGGTAATTCTATCGTGTATAATTAAAGAATATTAACATGAGTTAAGTGGGCAACACAACAATTGGTAATCATAACAAATCGAGCATCTTTTACTTGAATTGCGAAGCAGATAATCGCGTCTGATCTTAACTTAACCTCAACAAATTTCAGCTACTAACGCTCTGTATTGGGCTAGAATTTGCGATATTATCAACTCTTGTAATTATATTGATTTGTTACATCGTATTATTTGAGCATTCATATTACTAGTAAATTCTATCCCAGACGAGATATAAGTAGACCAAACACTAAATGGGCTTTTGTGATTCCACTCAAAAATACCCGCGCGGTAAAAATTAACGCAACAAAAGGTGCCCCCTGCAATAATGAGGAAAAGAATTCTGCGCTGCAACTATTCAAAAGCACAGCTTAAAAAAAGGCATGGCGGACGAACTACAATCAATTGAATGGGAATGCATCGTAATTATATTGCCACAAACAAATGCAAATGCATTGCGTGTATCTTATTCATGTACCTATCTTATTCACAAATGTATATATATTTTATATACACATAATACTTATAAATAAAAAACGGGTCATTTTCGTCTCTTAAACAGGATTTATGAACAACAGTTTAGACAGTTAGTCAGTTAAACAGTTAGACAGTTAAACATTTAGACAGTTTCAATAAATTGCAAAACATTCTGTGGACTTTTGCGAATAAAATGATACAAATTACATTTGCAATATTAATTTGCTGTCTAAACTGTTCTTCATAAATCCTGTTTAAGAGACGAAAATGAGCCGTTTTTTCGAAATTATTTGTTTTTTTGGAAAACTGTGGATGACGGAGATAAATTGTTTGCGTTATATGTTCACATATTTGTTGTTGCAACCTTTTTTTGCGTTGGGCTGTGTTGTTTTTAAAAATCTCTTACATCTGTGAGAAATATATTACTGGATATTCAAAAGAAAATTTATAGCAAATGCAAAAAGGTTTCAAAAGATTAATTCACGTTTTATTAATTAGCTCAAGCGAATATTAATTATTACGCCATATGGAAAATTATGTTATAAGGCACGAATACGGACTAATCGAGCCTTAATTAAATAATTTCAACAATCTACTTGAATCGTAATTTTAATTAATTTTATGAGACACGTGCCAAGTGGCACATAAACGCGAATGATATGATGCCAATTGTTAATTACGTATTAATATTCATTTCAGACGCTGAAACAAACTATTATTTACTTAATTTATTCGGCATTTCGAGCTACTTTGTCTTTATTCTTTTTTCAAAGTAATAATTGAATAGTAATAATTTTATTTTATTCCCACGATGATGATAAAGTAGTGGCGTATTTATTTAATAACTGTAGAATAATGAAGCATATATATATATATATGTTAAATGTCGAGTAATATGTATGGTAACAGATGTAAGAGTTTTTGAAAAAATAATTTCACGTTTTGTTTTGCATTTTTTGTACTAAAAACATAAACGACTATTTTATGTGTTTTGTGGGTAACGTCGCCAGTGATACGAAAATCGTTAACGAGTCCTAGTACCCAACGCAGACATAAAAATTCCCTAAATAGTTAAAAGTTGGTTTTACATATATTTGTAGTAATATATGTGAAATGTGGTTAATAATTTTTGAACATCAATAGTTTTATTTTTGTTGGTAACGGAGCTTTTGAGTATGATGAATGTACCAGAAAAAATAAATTCTTCTGAGCAGACCTCTTGACTTGCGTGGTGATGCACACGACTGAAGTTAGCAATTAATACCCAGATCTCCGCTTAAAATATAAACGGACATTTTATGGCGTTCATTTAAAAAGTAGTTCCCCTTTACACTATTTTAAAATGTTTTATTAAAACGCATTTTCTAAGGCGTAAGTCCTTTAGTACGTTATATTGCTTTATTAATATAAATTGACAAATAGCATTCAAATAAATCCTTTAAATCGCTTTTGAATGCCAACATTCAGAATATTTTTTAAGGATCCTCATGCATTTCTAGCAACGTACAATTTATCAAGTCAGTACTGCTGGTAATGTTCAATTCGCCTTGTATTTAAAATTATAATTTTATTATCCTTGAAGCTTGAAGGTAGGATTTATTAATAAAATTAATATGGATTATCGATTTAATATTACTTACGCTGATCTCAACTGAAAATGAAAAAATCGGGATTATATTTTCGATATTTATGAAATATCATTTCTGTTCGATTTAAACATTGTCATGATGCATAATAAAATTAATAATGAACTTATAGCGAATACTGAAACATATCACATAAAATGTCACGATCAGTTTGTACACTATTGAAATGTTGCTTGAACTTTATTTAGTAGAATACGATTGCAATAATATATTAATATTTCATCGATTAAATTTACATGCTTCTTCATTACACTACACCTTAAATACATAAGTATTACAAGAGAACACTGTACAGATTGGAATTAATTCAGTCTACGAAGGTTCCATGAAGTATGTTTCCACGCTAGATTAATACAATAATACTTTATTTTCTCTACATAATACCATGTAACACTACAAGCTAATCACAATTTACTATACTTGAATTTCTTTAGGTACAGGTTTTTTTAACGGATCACAATATAACGCATACGACTGTACCGATTATATTATTTTGCAAAATCTTTAAGGTTCATATTTAAATTAAACAGATTCAACGTGAATCTGGAAGTCGTTTAACCTTTTCAGTGGTTCTGCTTCGAATCTTTTCATTATATGTTTCGTATAACGACGATTGAAGTAATTTAACATTAAATTTCTGATTACGTAAAATTTTACGAATGTAGACATATACCGATTTGCACTTTCCAGTAATAAAAAGTATTATTTGTCTCAATTAAATTCGTTGAGTTAAGAAAGAGAAAATTGTGAAAAGCAATATGGTCTACATAAGTGTATAACGTATCCAGCGGTTGGTTCCGATTCCCGACCGACGGCACTTGACTTTTCCATGCGATATTTACATCATACGAATACACTTTAAATAATACAACCCCAGGCAATATTAACTTAAATAACATAGTTATTTTTAACACGTTGAACGCCATGGCGGTCACCGGTCACCACTAATGCTAATATTATTAAAATTCGAATCAATTATATCGCTAATATTCGTAAAATATTCAATATGTTTAACGTTACGATAACGATGTAAAGTAACCAATGTATCGTAGAGCGCTTAAACAGTTTTATATTTAGACGTTATATAGACGTTACGGACGCGTATCGCGAGGTATCGTATAACACGGATTTCAGCGCGACGCTCAACGTGTTAACCAGGCTTACTACTCAAACCACTTACAACTTATATTCCAACTAATATCAATTGTATTACTCAAAAGGTTAAAATTGATTTTGATTTATGTATACCATCCGAACAAATTCATTCGACGATTTATATTTTACTGTGTTTTCCATAGTTTTATATATTACTAGAAGATAATTAAGTGGTAAGATTCCTACATCATTGGCAAGGATTCCAGGAAGTTTTATGTACATATACATACAGGATATATTTAGGTTTAGTATACGAATATTATTACATTATTCATCTTAATAATCTACATATGGGATTGAATTTAATCTTCGACGATTCGTCCCACTTTTTTGTGGTTGTGTACCAATGTGAATTATTCTGTTTCCATATTTTTGTGTACGTTCATAATTCTTCTTAAAATGGAAGTGAAATAGAAAGTTTCACTGGTTTTAAATGTTGTTTCTACACGACTAACATTTTTACAATGTTGGATTTAAGATTGTGGAAAACGTGAATGTTTTTCTTAAATGGGTAATCTTCTACATCTCAAGACTTATTTCCTAAAATTCTAATAATCTATATTGGATTCGCTTGCATTGTCAAATCAGCGGGTCATTTACAAATATACATATAGAATGACTTTTATACAAAGGGAAGGAAAAGTACAAAATATGGTTCGCAATCAATTATAAACAGTGATTCAAAGTTTCTTGTTTTTAGTAAAATCTTTGGATTAAAATGACAATAATATCAAAATAATTCTTATACCTGAAACAACTAAAAGGTTGCGGCATTGTTTACGGAACACATCTACATTGAATATCATTGTTAACTGTTCGTTAATAAATACGATTATAACAAACTCCCGGTAATATTAAAGAATAAATGTCTTTTTTGCCGAGAGAATTATTAATCGAGACTTTCTTCACAAAATGTGTTGGTATTTATACTTACATCGTAAATAGATAAAATGGCGCGTCAAGTGACCTCCTTGAATCAATTTAAAGGAAAATCTCATAGATTAATTCCGCTAAGAAAAATACACTTTTACCTCGTCATTAAAACAAGAATAGGTAATAAATAATGAATAAAGTCAATATATAGACCGCCCAATTCTTACACCATGCCCAAGAATATTTCGTTAACTAATTCTGAAGGTCACTGTCACGTAAGACCATCATTTCATATTGTTTATCGCTGCAGCTGGAATGTTTGTTAATTACTAATACACATTTTCCAATGGTATTCCTATTAGCATGCAACTTTAAGTACAAACTTTTATAGATAATCACGATTGGGAAACAGCCCTTAATTGGGAATATGGTCGACACGGTGAACCTTTACCAATCGTCGTTAAAACGCAGATTATAAATTCGTTCACTGCCATAGCAAAGGACGCGTCAATCCTTCGACGAAGATGGTGGTGATTCCCGACTATTGTCGCTCCCGAAATTTGGTAAACCGAGTCCACTAGTTTCGTGATTCGAGGAACTGGTCGGTGAGTTGCTACTACTTCTAGCGCCACTATGAGTCACCAAGGGTCCACCATCCGTCGGTATCAAACCCTCCTTCATCCTTTTCTTCTGCTTCATCCTTCTGTTTTGGAACCAAATCTTTACCTGCGTTTCATTTAATTGTAACGCGGAAGCTATCTCGATTCTCCTTGCTCTCGTCAGGTACTTATTGAAATGAAACTCCTTCTCGAGTTCTGTTAGCTGTTTGTTTGTAAAGTTCGTCCGGCCTGTATTGTTGAATCCACCAGCGATTCCAGCCAATGGGCCACCAGTGAGACAGCTCACCGAACCGTTTGTCGAATTAGTATAAGCCGACGTACTTCCACCTCCGACATTGCCACCGGTGTAATCCGCCACGCTTGGATTTGCCTTGCCTGCTGTAACAAAGAAATGTTTCATTGTTAGTCGAATTATATGTAATATTATTACTATACACCTTACAGATATCTTTCTTAACACGTTCAATGCCTTAGGGTCACCAGAGACTGACAATGCCAATATTACGAAAACTCAAATCAAATATATCTAATATTAGCTAATATTAGCAAAATCTTCAATATTCTTAATATTACGATAACGATATAAAGTAACTAACATATCATAGTTACAAATGCGTATCGCGAGGTATCATATAACACGGATTTCGGTGCGGCAGTCAAAGTGTTAACATTAGAATTCACATTTTATATCGATACCATTGAATATAGTAT
The DNA here is from genome assembly GCA_910591585.2 of Nysson spinosus. Lineage (NCBI taxonomy): Eukaryota > Metazoa > Arthropoda > Insecta > Hymenoptera > Crabronidae > Nysson > Nysson spinosus. The sequence goes on from OU342835.1 coordinate 2,228,281, forward strand.
ATTAATAATTTATGAAACTTGTGGAGGGGGATATATCACCTTACACATGATCAATTATTTAGCTTATGGAGAAAGCTAAGTGAAGTTTAAACAATTAGATAGTATTAGCCATTAGCTGAACTCCACAAAGTTTTGGGGTATAATTTGAGGAAGAGGTAGAGGTATATAATGTTAAATGTTATTCACTTTTGTGTGCGAATTGATATAATCAATAATTAATGTCAAGCTCATACGCGGGCTTCATTGTACTGCGCCTAATCCAAGAAATAAAGGGTATTGTTTAGCATTAGATATGGCCGCTGTTTGCACAAGGAAGGTCAAGAGTAATATACGTCGAATTAAGCTTAAATCCTTTAACTGGCAGCCGTTCGTTGTCCAACACAGCTGGTCAGTATCCTAAGAATACGTCCAGAGAGGCAACCTGTACGTAGGTGGACGACCGATAGGGTTGAGCCCTAAATCTGGATCAAATTGCATCAGCTGTACCCGAATGTCAAGGGTAAACCTTTCGTTACGTAGTTTTTGACTATTTCTGACTATTTGTACTATCGTTATTGCGTGACGCGTCCATTTCTTTTCACGTTGCAGTTGCATAAACTTTCACTTTAAACTCTGGGTTCCTTCTTATCAATTGATATATACAATTTAATGCAGCTGACTTTATTTATTCAATGAATTATATAAGTTTTAATCACAATGTTTAAATTATATCCAATTCTGTTTTTACACGATAGACACGTTCCCGCAGAATATGTGTAAAGGAATTCGCTTAAAAACTATACTATACCTACGGAAACATTCGAATGTCCATTTTATTATTTATAAAATGAAAAGAATTTTATTTCAATTTCTTTTTAATTTTTGTGAAAAAATCGTGTAAACAAGTTTGTGTAAAAATAGAGTTGGGTGTATTTCCCTACTCTGATTATTGAATATTATATTACTAGAAGTAGAAATTTATTTTAAATAATTATTCATTTCGCTAGTTTATTATTTAGTGCGTTATATCGAAGTCGCATTGTATAAGTGCCGGGTTATACGAGGATCGTCACAGTTTGTGAAACGCGTTATATCGAAACTGCGTTGTAAGAGGGTTACCTGTAGTTTGTTTTTCAACTTAACCATTTTACTGATGATGATATCACGAGTGTGGCATATAATCTTAAGTGTTAGAAGTGGATAATACAAATGCTTTGGTAAAAAAAGTGCACTTTAATAAAGAAAGTAGCATAGTTTGCGCATTATGGAAATTAGATTGTTACTTAGACTCCCGGTATGTAGAAGTCAATTTGCTTAATGGCACAGGGTGGATGAAACTGTCAGGGCACCGCCTTAGAGTCACTTCTTCCTTTTTACATATATTTACTTGTATCACAAAACGCTACCTCATTTTTACCTCAAAATATATGTAATTCCATGAACCTTATAGCCATCTTACATCTTTTTCAATCTTCACATTATAACTAGTCTGTTAATAATTACACAATAATCTTTAAAGCAAGATCAAATATAATAAACATTAGGTAGCGGAAAAAGTTCGTGCGGATTTTTAAATCAAAATCAAATACTCTGGACATTCTGGAAAGTAATTTTGTTTGAAGAAGTAGTCTACATTCATTTCTACAACTCTTTTGCAACGCTTTCCAATCTTATGCATTCCTTGTTTGTCAAAATCTGGTGTCTAACTTACATAATATAATTCCAAAATATATATTTTCTTCCGCATTTTTTCAAGCGCCGTGTGAATCGAGGGCTTAGTGTAATAAAATAGGACTTGTTAGACTACTACATAGGCAATAAATTATATGAAGAAATTTTGCGGATTTCCTAAATTACTCGGAAAGATCAGTCACTTACACGATGTGTCCTGAACTTAGCCCATAGCCATTAAGCTTACGCATCTCCGAGGCGAATAATAAACTTGGACAAGTTCTATTAGGCACGGAGGCTGGATACAATAAAATGTTTTCCGTTTTTGCGACTCATTCATCAATTTAGCACCTTAACGGGAGGACTGGCTACGGTATGCTTGATTCTCCATATATCGTCCTTCCCTTATCAAATGAACTTTGTTTATGTCAAATATCATTAAACCGTAACAGAAAGTTTCTTAATACTAGAACTACCGCACAAATACTCAGTTATGCGTACATATTTATTTATATATAAATTACGGCTGGAGGATATAAGTTAATTAATGGATTCAATGATTGGCGTTATGTATATCATACAGAAGTACATATTTCAAATCTCAAACAATGCGCCGTGATATATTTGAATAATTTAACTAAAAACAGCAGCAAGTTATTTTGCATCCTTTGGTAGTTTTCCCTTATTATATTGTAACTAAAGTTCTAGTGTTAAATATTACTAATTCACGGAAACATTGGGTTGTTCCATAAGCTTGTGCGGTTTTGTCGAATGTGAAATATTCTGTTTCCAAATCCGTGTTATACAATACCTCGCGATACGTTACATTAATTACTTGACATCCATATCGCACCGTTAAAAATATTGAAAATTTTATGATTATTTAATAACGATATATTTGATTTGAGTTTAGTCAAAGATGTTGCAAATTTTACGAATATTAGCAATATATTTGTTTCGTGTTTTAATAATATTGGCATCAGGAGTCACCGGTAACCCCTACGGCATTCAATGTGTTAATGTGACTTCATGCTCCACATATTATTCACATGTTAATTTATGTGATTAGTTAGCTGGAAATGTAAGTTTTACTAAAAAACATGAACAAGCACAAGATATTAGTAGAAAAGCTAAGAAATATTTTATAGTATGACATTTAGTAACATATAAAAATGAGTGGATTAAAATATCGCATAAATTACAATATTTGAGGTAAATCGATAAAGTTTAAATCCGCTGTCATGTTGCCGATTATGAATGCAGCAATCGCGTATGTCTACTTTCATTTCTAAAAAGGCAATCCTCAAATCTGGTCTGATCACGGAAATGTTGAGTTAACATAAGTGGATAAGTCATTCCTGATTACTGCTATCGCAATTACTGACATTTAAACGTTTTCTACGATACCCGTTATCAATAGATTGTTGAATCTTTATCATTATTATACATATGATTACGTTTATCGAGTAAATATTTATTATTCTACCGTATAATTTAATTTTATCCGCTTTATAGCAATCATTTTATTTACAATCTAATATAAACTATAATATACTCATTTAAAGTATAATTTAATTTTAGCCGTGGTATTGCAATAACTTTAGTTACAATATAATAAGTAAAAGTTAATTTTAGGTGGAAAATTTTGGTATTAAATGATTAAAGTGAGATGGTTAAAGGATAAGAATAAAGAATTAAATTATCAAGTCATTAAAAATCGGAATATCGTTGAACGCCATTTTTTATTTCGACCGCAATACTGGTTGTTTTAATTGTATACGTTATACGCTTGTATTCCACAAACGTCTGATTTTTTGCTATTGAAAAACTATCAATCCAATATTTATCTAGGTGTAGGAACTCGATTAGATGGCGTTATAGCGTGTAATCGGATGTGGAAATCAGATAGGATCAAATACAGCTGGATCCTTGGAAGGTACACTTTTTACCACGCTCCAAGGATCCCATTCTGGATTCAGGTAGCTTAGAAGTGGCCAAAATATATGGATTATAAATCGTGTTATAGATAATAGATTAATTTCATTGTAATAAAATCTTTCGACCTATCTATTCTACGATTCATATTTCAAAATACAAATTACTATTTAGTTTCTACTTTTACGGCAAAATTGAACAATTCATTACATAGTAGTATGACTATTCTGTCATTTTACAAGGACCCTGGAAGTAATAATCATAAATCATGATAATTAACCGTCTTAATATCCGAAACCCGAAATATCGAATCTCTGGCCTTTGTCACAGGTACCTCGACATTTCTGAGCTAAAAAGTTTGTCAAACTTAATTTTAGAAAACATATGTTTATTTTAATAAATATCTTCAAAAACGTATATTTTGGTACTTTTAGATGGTCCATAGAAAAATGATAAGGTATTATTAAGTTTGCCATGAAGTTCGTGTGGTTTGCATCAGTTTTTTCCTGGGAAATAGAATTATGTTTATGAACACCGGATTACGAAGCTATCCAAAAACCTGTAAGGTATTTTATGTCAAAACAGATAATACATTATTGAATAAAGAAAATTGGAGAAATACACGAAACTGAATAAAAATCGCTGCCTATTCATGCGTTAAAAACCGCACAAGCTTTTTGGCCAATCCAATAAAAGGGTTAAACATATGTTAAAAGTACCCAGTACATATTAGTTTCACATATGAATTGTACGGGTGGTGGGTTTTGAAAATTCTGGAATGTAGAAACGGGAGAAATTTGGTGCCCGTATCGGCGGATCCATCCTTCCGGTAACATAATCCGAAAACTACCTCAAATTCTGTACATATTTGTTCTGGTTTCCTTACGTCATCTGCAGCGTGTCCCTCCAGCTTTTAGCCTTTGAATAATATTTGAATTGCGTAATGCTTCTTGAATGGGAGTTGTTACGACATAGAGGCAGATCATCCTATATGATCAGCAGAATTGCTTTTCCGTGAATTTCAGATTTGATGAATGAGATCTTCCTTATTATACACGATGAATATCATTAGTATTCCAACTACGTACCTTAAACTACTTTACTAGTATCATATATCCACGTTGTTATTTAAAAATGCTTAACGATATCACGAAGCTGGTGTAGGATTTTTATAATGATTAACGTAGACGAAGGTAACTAACAAATAATTTGTTACGGACGAGTATTTCTCGTTTAATATCTTCATCTTTGTGGAACCGGCTCGAGAACGGGAAGCCTTATTTGCAACAGGATGAACATAAGGTATCTTTACGTTTTACACGCTTGTACGTTTCTCGATCTTATTATATATTCGATTTCTCCCTTCGTTCTCACAGTTCTACTGTTCTGTATTGGATAACTTCTTTACCTAGACTTGTGCTTTTTTTTCCTTCGCATAGTTATAATAGTATGACGGCGCAGAATCAACGATGGCGCACAAAAGCAAAAGCAAGAGTGGTCGGACTACTAAACGTCTACGACCTTGCTGAATAAAAGCATAGAAAATAGTAAACAGGTTAATTACGATAACAGGTTGATCATATGAATATCATAATCTTTTCGATAGACGTATCGATTAAAGTATATCAGAGAATGTTTATGACGAGTAATTTCATATAATTTTCTATCGTACCCGTTCCATAACCAGCAGGGTAAATATATACTTGTACTTAAATCTTCTGACTGACATTTTATATAATATTTGATATTCTATTCTCGTTTATAACAAGTCTAACGTTATTATATTTTTTTCTTTCCAGCTTTCTGGCTTTCCTTTCTCTTCCTCTTTTGTACGTCGGTCATTTTCACTCGCGGGTGCTACGTAAAATAATAATATTAAGCCAGGTTAGATTTAATCGGGGCCTTTGAACGAACACGGACTAGCATGCACGGTTCGAAACCGCAGTTAGGTGTTCCGTTCTAACTAACACAGACTACTTCTTGTATATTTGTATGCACAGGCTTCCAATGGGAGACTTGCATTCATGTCAGAATACTCCGAGCTTAAGTGCACTTGGTCGATTGAAGTTACACCGATGTACAATGTAATAACTAATGTTTTTAATAATACAGTCGAGTCACTGTTTCATGCGTATTTTTTTTAATGCTGTTTTGAAATTATACGTCGAAGCAAAAGAGCAAGAAAAAGTAAGTAATCCAGGAAATCTAGAAAGTTATAACAGCGTAACGTGCTTATCCATTTATTGTCGTTCTTTTTATGTTTTTCTGCTGGGAATTAAGAGAGAAGAGAATAGTTCCCAAACAAAAATACAGCTTTTTCGTTCGAATCTAAAATCTTGTTATGCATGAACAAAACAGAACAACTGAATGTGTGTAAGTTACCTCTTTTTTGCTGCTGTTATCTGAAAAAGTGATTCCTAATTTTGCAAAGAAAGCTATATCTTTTTTTATGCCGATTTCCGTGGAACGTATCTACCACATAAAGACAGACTTGGGTGTACTTTATATTTTTATTGTTAATACTAATCTATGCAATTTCTACTCCTAAATAGTTTGTACAAATACTTCCCGTATAAACATTTTGAATTTCAATAGTTATATGTCCTACTCTTTGATTGTTTGCCATTCATATTTTTTAATATTTTAATGAAACGTTGAAATAAAATGATTTCCTTGTTTATGCAGCTAGATATTATATATCTAGAAATCCTAGAGATTTCTTATTATTAGTAGACTACATTATGAATAATATAAGCGGTTTGGCGCTACGTAGGTTATTAATGTCATCATATTGTATTTGACTTCTTTATTTTGTAACATCATAAATATCATAGAAATAAGGGTTTATAGTCGGAGAATATATCGGAATAAGTGCATATGCAATGCTAAATATACGTGCGCGTAGCCATAAACAAAAGTGCAGAAATCTTAAGTAGAGGAAACGTGTTCATTTCCAGTTAAGTAACGGGCTAAGGTACGCGGTGGTAAGGATTATCAACACTTTTAATGAGAGTCGTAAACCGTTATTGTTACCTTAATGACATTGATATTATTACCGTGTTTTACTGTTACTTGCATTTAGGCCGTACTATCTTCGTAATTATGTTCTTTAGCATTGATTCTTTAGCAACATTTGAAACTGTTCAAAAAATATAATTTACAAATTATGACGATGTACTACGACGGAGTGAAAATTAATGTATCATCAAATATGCAAAGTTTCATTATTAATTAATTCGGTTCAATGCCATTTATTATAAACTAATTATTTTTTCTGATATCGATAAAGTGTTACGAGACAGTTATACGATGATTAAAAAGAAACGTGTTAATCCACTACTTCATAATTCAAGATAAATATAATATATGCATAAATAAAGGAGGCAGAAAGCGGTCTAAAAAGCATCGTTATCGCATACTTGTGTGAATATCAATTCATTCGACCGATCGCATGCAGGAATTGACGAAACGATTTCACTGGCACAGTTCCTTCTGTTCGACCCCTTCACAATCATCAACATGCCTTGTCAGCCGTGTTGATTTCAGCATTATGATAGCTAATATCCTGACTCACTATGGACAGTAGGTATGCAGGTACACGGTTTGTATCGAATTGTTCCAAATAAATGTACTACATTTGACATTTGATGTCAACAACAAAACTTTAAGTATTATTTAAACATATGTATATTATTGGGTTATTTCATAAGTTCGTGCGGTTTTGTCGAATGTGAAAAACTCTGTTCTCTTTTTAAAAACACGAATTAATCTACAATGTATTTCCTATCATTATTTAATAATCACATAAAAGAATAAAACAAATGTTATCGAATGAAATAATAAAGAAATTGTTAGGAGATATATTCAATATGAAATGAAAACCGCACGAACTTATGGGTCAACACAATAATTTCATATACCGATGTTTAAGAATATTTAAGAAATATTTAAGACATTTATCACATTGTTTAATACTTGGTATATTTAGTATGCTATTATATTAAATGCTGATTGATATTATGGGAAGTAAAATGACCTAACAACAAAAATATAAAGTGTATAAAAATCGTGCGTGCAGGACCTGCGGATGGAAGCATGTGGCTATTTGTATGCGTGTTGTTAAATAGCACACCAACTCGTTCCCTCTAAAATTAGGCACAGCACGATACTTTGCGGGTATTCTCCATAACTTCGCGAAATTTCTTTGTATGAATTTAGTAAAAATATCAGTATAATTTGAAAATTAAATTCGGATGATAAGAAAACATTCCACGCAATAGAAATGTGTGATGCTACAGACACAGAGTTTGTTAACACGGAATAAATTCGATAGAAGATCGCGTGTGGTCAACTTTATTTATGACTTCGAGGACGGTCGATTAGGTTATTAATAATTTACATGGCTCTCATTAGGTTGATTTGCCATATCATATCTGTACCGGAAATTTGCACATACGCAATGATTACTATTACGCCATAGTAAATTACTGTCTAATAACTTGTACGTGATATAAATCAGTGATACGAAAACAAACAATGGAACGTTGAAGTACATACATTAAATGCAACTAGTCAAGAGTGAATGAGTTCGTTATACATTCTTTGTACTTTTTCCTCTTTACTATTAAAATAGTAAAAATATCGCGATAAGTCATAAAATAAAAATTTTAAACAAGAATTCTTCACGTAGACAAGATTTATATATATATATATTTATACTCTATATAATTATATTTATAATTATAAACTATATAATTTCTCATACTTTTGGTATAATTATGAGGGTGCTTTGAAGCACTAGTTTCACCAGCATCATTTATTTATATATATATTTATATATATATATATCTTAATTTCTACTTAACAAATTATAATGAAATAAGACTTTATCTCTAAAATTTCACCCATCCGTGAACTCTGCAATTTAGTATCAAAAGAAGTATCACGAGGAACGTTGCACTTCCGAAAGTCTAGCAAGCACCAAAGATTATCAAATACCTACGATAAGTGCATTCTTGTACACGACACTAACGTACGAAAGTAGACCGCACGATATTGCCAGTCGACTGAACTTTTTTAAGTAACAGTGGTTTTAAGTCGTGCTCGATGTGGCTCGGATACGATATACAGGGTGCCTATCAATACATTCCACAAACTTAGAAATATCATTCATTCATTAAACTCAACAAAGAATGCTTGAAAATGTTATCTTCTTAGATAAATTTGCCAACGAAATATCTCCTCTAACACATTCGCAATGAATGACGCACATGTGAGTCTTTGGGATTCTTTACCAGAACCCGAATAATTCAAACGTGAGTCTTACGATACGGTACACTTCGGTCTCAAAACGTTTAAGTACGTTTTGTCTAAGTTATACGTTGGTGTTTATAGCATTTCTTGTCAACATAACTTTATTTAGCAAAATTCCGCGAATATGGACCGTTAAGCGCCGAACATTCGGCTGAAAATGCCCCGACGCCAATGTGTTAATATACCATGGTGAACTCAATAAAGAATTATTCTCGCAGTTGCAGTAACACAGTGTCCACACAAGGTTCACGATAGCTTGTAGTTATCTATGGGATAGCAATTACTCAGGCACCCTCGACGAGACAAGTAATGTGTGATATTTCCATAAGGGTTACTCGGCGGACATTTTATTGGAAAATATTTTTGGTTATCCAGACACCCTATATACCGTAGGTGAAGTGCCGCGGAAATGAAAATCACCGTGAGCGAGACACGTGGACAGGGTTGGTGATTGTCAGAGTATGGGCGAGGGGTTGCTGGGGGGGAAGTGAGTTAGCCGGGGTTGCCAGGTTCGGCGGGTGGCAGCCCTGGTGGAAACACGCGAACGATCCTCTGATCCCCTCGTGAGATATCGGCCACTCACTCACGCGTCCGCCGACGGCCGGCGTCGGCCGCCGCTGCGCCGCAACATGCCTGGTCAGTTGCTCGGTTGTACCCACACTATTTTCTTTCTCTTTCTCACTTTCCATCTTCCTTTCCTTCTTTCTCCTCCTCTTCTCCATCGTGCTTTCCCCTATTTTCGTTCACCTCGATCTACCTCCTCTTCGACCTTTTATTTTGGTTTCTAGATGATCTTTTCCTACTAGCTTCATTACGAGCAACAAAATCTGTTCGAGTACCCTGGTCTTACATTCTCTTCTCTTCTCTCGTTTAAGTAATATAATGGAATATAATATTTTCTTGTGCGCGTTTAATTACATTTTTATCAGATATACTTTAATTCTCGTGGATTTATATGTAAGACGTTGAGTGTTCCTTGAGAAGAATCAAAGTTAAAAGCGTTGTATGTCAATACTGAAGTCTACGGGCGATAAAGATATCCTGACCTTAAGTTGGCCGTTAGATATGGAATCGTAAAATGGGGCAAATGAAAGGAAACGTACGATCGGACATAAAGAATTACCATTCGTATTCCGAATTAAGTATCCAATTAAAGTGATTGCGCGAAATGTGCAGTAAAACTGATGAAACCATGCGAACATTAATAAATGGTTAATGCTCAGAATTTTTTATGACACACTTATAAACCACAACTTAATTACTGCTGTAATTATGCAATCTTAATGGTAACAACATGCTATCATTCTATTTGTTTAACCCTTTATAGGTCCCTGTAATAATTTCGTTACTATTTTCACGTAATGTACCTTCGTTAGAATTGTGCTAAACTAAATTTACGTTATACGATTTCCTTTTAGACATCAACAAAATTGAGCTATAGGGGGTTAAATAATCTAAGTATTTAGTAATCATTGTTATCTGACTTGCTATTTGATATTGAATAGAATATATAAATCATACATGTGTTACTTTCAGATAATATAGCTATATTGAAATGTTAGTACTCGAGATACAAATATGAGAAAGATATTGAACATTCTGTAGCGTTGGCATTACACAAAATCACGCACCCCGAAGGTGTAAAGAACATAAAGCATTTTTTCTGTAGCTACTGTGAAAGCGTGGAATTATTATTGGTCTTATACGAAGGGTCGCTCATTTGTCTCGGGACTTTTTTTCTTCGCGGTATTGCCAATCTCGCTATTGGCTATAGAAATAAGAAATCGAGTTTAGTATGATAAATCGGGAGGGCTGACAGCATCGCGACTTTCATTCCGCCTCTATCCCTTCCCTCTTTTTTCCTCTCTCCTAGTAAGTTCGCGAAGGGTGGTCCGCATCGGGCGTCCCCATAGAGACCATACATTCTGGACCCCCGGATCACGTTATGGAGCCACCAAGGGAAAAAGGAAAGCTATTGTGCGATCCTGACCAACCAAAAAAGTTAACCAACCAAAGTCTCCCCACTACTCTGCTCCGCCCATCTTATTATTCCGATTGAATTAATTCGATTAATATATTTCATTTCTATGATAAGAGATACCACAGTACTTCGTATTTGATAGCACTATTCGTGTGATTAATAAAACTTCTGTGCATCCGTTCACTTTAATATAATATCAATTAATTACGTACTGATATGTTACAGTACATATAAATAATTATATTAAATGTATACATAGTAGTATTATATAATATATCTCATGATTACTACAATTGTTATTATGAATTTACCGCAATTTAGTATGAAATCCGTGAAGCAAGATAGGGTATATCAATCATATTTTTCCAAACAGGCAATAAGAATGTGTTTTCTATGGCGTTCCTAGATAATCATAGATATTCGTGCGCAAAGGAGTGAAATTCGACTAAAAATAAAGGGGTTAAATGAGGGTGATAAACCTCCGTTTCGGGTTGCATGTTCGAACGTAATAAGCGTCACCCTCACTAACTTCTCGACTGGTATTATTAATTTCATTATAATGAGCTATTAAGTGAAACGCTGGTAATCCTGACAAGGTTCGTTCAACGACTAAGCTTACACTCGCTCTTCGAGAGAGCCGATTGCCTCGAGCCCCGTGGCTGTTAAGCAAATTACCGGGAAGCTAGGGGAACCCCCGTCCCTTCTTTTCGCTTTTTTCTACACTTTCAGTGTCGATAATTTTTCAATTATATCTCCACCCAACTAACTTTTTGCATCTCGTCTAAATACATTAATTAATGTATATTTTATTGACCAATAATATTAATAATTATCTTACGTAATACGTTCCACGCATTATACTAATCATGAATAAAAATGGCGACGTGAGGTTGGAATTGCACGTTGTAAATATTAATGATGTGTTTTACGCGTTAAGGTCTACCGTAATAATTATATAATCACGTGTTAAACTGGTAGAACGTTTATGTCATCTATATTTGCGTAGAAAATGCGATTATGGCTTTATTACTGGTTCGACACGTACAAGCAATCGGCTGTTAATTAGCTTATGGTTATTCGGTGGACGTTAGTTTTCAATGCTTGACAACTGGCGGGTTTTCTATGTATGTCGTGTTTTACATACGACTTAGATACTTAAAATGTTTTTAATTAGACGTTTATGTAAATTGCCTTGTTTTAGATATTTGCGAGAATATATCTCAAGTTTGTTATGTATGAAATAAATCTTTCATATATTGTCGGCTTATAAGGCGCATTTTTAAGTTTCTTAAGCACTCGTATCTTATACTATTTACTGTGAAATTTGTTAGAAATATTCAAAATTATGTCTACTTTGTGCACGTTGCTTTTAATTATTTTATTAAGTACAAAATAAGACGTTTAAGATTAATACTGTTTGTATGTTTATGGTTCATTTTTATCACAAACGTTGCTCAAAAAATATTCTGGAAAATTCGTGCACAATGTTGTTATTCCCGGAAGAATATCATGTCTTAATCAGATTTCGATGCGCCTTATCGTCGCGCTTTACCGTTTCACCAAATCTTCTGATAATTCCGGTAAAACAATTCAACCGTTAATCGGAAATTTTATCGCGACTTTTTAATGCCTTTATTGCTTCCATGAAATCTGAGCCGATACAAAGATCGCATTTGTGTGCAACGATTTCTATCGAGATAAAATGATATCCATACACATCAACATGCACATAAATAAATTATTATCGTAGGTCATGATACAATATTTATATTCTATATCCACTTAAAATCCGATATTACAGATTTGTATAACCATTGAAAATTAAGTAGCACCACTATCTTGGTTCTTAACATGATCAATGGATATCATTTTCTTGAGCAGTTGCACCTCGTTAAAATATGAGATACATATATTGACATAATTAATAGTTTATAGACGTTAAGATAAGCTTTGAGTAGTTCTATCCGTGGTCATTCATTTTATAGGAGTCCGGCTAATTAGAAAAATCGGTGAAATCTGTGGTATCAACATTGTCGAAGTATGTATTTGAGCATGAAAGGTAGAGAACCGGGCGATCGGCCCGCGACCCGTTGATTTATGGTTACGGAGGAACGATATTCTCGTAAAGCTCGTGTATCTTCTGTTACTCGCGCCATGCATAATCTTATCAGTCGCGTTTACGACTGTCGTATAGGCGTACATAGGAGCCAAATACCTCGACGACACACTACAAACACCGATAAATTGTAGTAGTTACTATCTTCGAAAATGTTCCTTATCGGCAATATATCGAACCTTGATTTATATACTCTATTTACCTACGAATGTAGTTGCTTCCTAAAAGTGCAAATAACATTTGAGAATATATTCGTATCTTACGTATTCTGGAATAAGTTTAAGCACCGATTTTGATCTTTGTATTTAATACTACGGAACTTATCATAATAATTTGTATTAATATACTTTTTAATTGGTGTAAATATGACGAAATATTTCTTTCGTAAAAATTGTTCTTCTTGAAAAGCAATTCTTTACGAGGAAGTTAGTATCTTCCTATCGATAATAATACCGATCAGAAGTTTATTTTTAATTTATCATCCAGACATCTAAAGCTTTAATGATATCGATGATTGGTGCAATTTGTGTTACAATTTAAAATGAATTTTCGATAACCATTTAATATCTTATTAAGGCGAATGATTAATTCCATTGCGAAGCATTCATTAATCATGCAATTTGTAAGAATACAGGTAATTAGGGACAAACAAATGGAAATAAGGGGATGTAAATAGTGGCAAATTGCATTTTATCGCATTGCAACTACACGAAGAATAGCAATAAGATAACCCGAAGATCGGTAGAAAAGCACGTGCAAGATTAATGATTCTGTCGAACCGGAATTACGTGTCACGTTTTATTAATCTCGTTAGGTGAAGTTTATGTTTCAAAGGCATTAGGTCGCTGGCCAACGAGTACGTCACATTTTACTTGTCCGTCAATCTTAATTGAATTCACCACCCAAGTGAAAACCACTGAACCTCGATTGAGCCAAAGTAGTCCGTGTCACTTCGAAACATGAATCTACGTAAAGTGTCCTCAACGAGCCACAATTAGATCGTGTCGTATGTTAAATGTTGCAAATTGTTTCTTCGAGAACATAAATTCCTTCGAGTGGATTTATTACGTAGATTTCCATTTCTACCTTTTACAAGAACTTTCATCTTTAATTCATACAATTTTGCAAAGAATTATCGCCATGTTACTTATTCTTGTTATTGACGAGACCGTTATATTTTCAAGTAAATATTTTTACTGTATATATTAACTAATTAATTTGAGCATTTGTATGCATTTTTTCTAACGTTTGCGCTGACAAAATGAAATGATAATATTTTGCATCTTCGACTAGAAACAGGTTGACTGTATAATTTTTTTGCTGTATATCCATCGAGAGTGTATATTATTTTTGTCATTGGTTAATAGTCGGTGATAATTATCGCAAAACTAGGACATTCAAAAATTGTAGACAAGAATGATTGCGCGTATTCCAATGTAAACAAATCGGGCGATGAAGGAGATATAACAAGTGGCTAGTTGATTGCCGGTACAGAATACCTAATTTTCTTGTAGTTATCGAAGCCTACATTGGCATAGGTTTCGACATATTCAAAATGAATTATAAATGAAGCAAATGTTGCTTTACATACCGACAGGTTTAGGGACGTTCCTCTTAACTTGCATCCATTTGTAAGTAGGTACTTGTGTTTGCTGTTGTTGCTGCGGTTGCGGATGTTGTCCATGATGATGTTGCGGATGATGGTGGCTATGACCATGCTGATGTGGATGTTGAGGATGACCAGATTGTTGAAGCACATGATAACTCGTTGGATCCGGGTTTTCTTCTTTGTAATGTGAGGTTGGGTGTCCCGGGAAATCACTTTGTCTGATTTGCGGGTGATAATGTAGGGATTCTTCCGTGGGTGGTATTTGATGGAGATAATTTGAGGTCCCACCAACCGCGATTTGGTACTCGGTTTCACTATGACTGTGGGGATGGTGATGGTGATGATGGTGATGACTAGAAGACTGATGATGCAACTGTTGATCGTGCTCCGTTCTTGGATGACCTGGTTGCACCATTGTACTTTGATGAAGACTATTACCCGATGATGGGTGATGATGATGATGATGGTGATGATCTTCTCTATAAGCTGCCTGTTGTACATGATAACTGTGATGAGGGTCAACCGTTCCGTGGGTTCCATTTGCAAGTTGCTGTGGCTGATTCGTATAAGAAGATGATGAGGCGTAGTCCAAGTTGGTATAACTGAGACCATTTTCAGAGGAAATTATCGGTGTCCCGGTACCATCTTCGTGAAGAACTGCGCCCGTCGGTGAATAAAACCCTTGTGGAGGTGTGCTTGAAGAAGCACCTGATTCGGCAGCTAAGAAGCTTTCTGACGAAGAAGACGAGTAAGGTGAAACAGCCGTCTGAGGAAAGTAATGAGCTGGTGCTAATTCTGGTGAGGGTGGAACTGGCACGTGTCCTCCGACGGATACTGGCTGATGATGATGATTTCCTTGACCCGCGCATACGTAGTTAGGATATGAGTCAGGCTTGCCGTAAGTCCCGTACATGCCCATGTCCATCATCATCATCCTCGTAGCGGTGAAATGAATACATCAATTGGCCACCTACTGTTCTTCACTACTTTCTTCTTTATCGTGCACAATGTAAATATCGGACGTAGAACGACTGTTTATTGAAAAAGTTAATCGTGAAAGTACTTTACATCACGGCAATCACTTCCCACACTGCTATTCACTTAACAGTTCTTTGTCTTATATCTCAGTGCACCACGAATAGTGAGTAACTTAGTTGAACATTAGTGAGTTCATCGATACTAAAACAACTTAAGAATCAGTGCGAGAACTACATATCCTTATTAAATCACAGAATTGCACGATCTTCTATCAAACACTGATATTAGTTCTTATCGATGTGATAGTCTCAAATATTTATGTTGTAGTATTATTACTACCAAACTCGCAAATGTTACGTGTTCTTATACTACAAATATGTAGATCCAATTTTTAAGTTGACTTATCGAAGTTCCTTTAGAAGTGTTGTGGAGTAATCAAGGTTCACAATTATTTGTACGTACACGTACACATAAGTAACGCGGAAATGTCGTGAAATAGTGTTCGATTAATATCAGGTTAAAAGACGGATTCCGAGGCACCGATAATTACGGCAGAGAACGCGAGGACGTACCGTTATATTCGCGAAAATAATTGATGAAGCGGGCGCGTAGTCGGCGATCCGGTCGACGAGGGTCGCTGAAGTGGACTGGTTAGGTGGACTCGGCTGGCAGAAGGCGGCACGGCCGAAGCCTGCACGCAGGTGAGACAGAGCCGCAGGGGTCTGGTGTGGCCAACCTCTTCTTTCTCTTTCTCTTCAAAAGTTTCCCTGTTCGTTCTCTTTCTCTTTGATGGCCTGATCCGTGGAGCAGAAGCATTGCTCTACGTACACATAGTTCGAGAAGGTAGTGCCTCCGGATACAGTGGGCGTATACCATACAAGAGCCACGTGAGCCCGGTGAGGCGGAGTCAGCCAATGGTGAACGAGTCTGCGCGTCCGGCGTCCGGAACCTCATGATGGATCACCGAGCTAAATTTTATTTTTCGTTCATTCTTTTTATCTGGCACGCTGCAGTTGACACTTATCGTACCCGCTAGGTAGCCGAGTATTATATCTCGGTACCCACCTTCCAGGGTATTCGAACCTCGCGAACCTCTCTGCTTCTCCGGATCTCGATAGGTTCTTTTTTATGTCTTCCATCGTTTTTGCTCCTTTTTTTACCTTGGCAACCGGTATTCCTATGTACACGCGTGTCTCACCTGTCTCTGGATACCAACGTCCTGCACTTTCATTAAGGTGTAACCGTTGATGGCTTAATTACGTCCACGGAGATCTGCGCCGTGAGAGGTTTTCGTGCGGAGTATCTCCGGTCGATTAGGATATTACTGGACGTGTTATGATTGTAATAATTAATCGTATCGACGACGGATGATTCTTCACAAAGTGATTTGTCTGCTTGAAGTGGTAATGGAATAATATTGATGCGAGTAAATAAGGATTTGGTAGCCTCAGTTGTCATGCATTGAAAGTGATGAATATTGTATTCGTGATATTAATATCCAACTTTTTAAGCAATTAACGTACTCGTTTCAACCGAATTAATTTAATAGTGCCTCAGATCGTACTAGAACGGAAAGCGTTACCATGTTCTCTTTCACATAATCGAAGCATCATCTCTTTTATCTAAAGTTGCACGACTTGACTTAGAATTGAACCTAGTATACCACTGTAGTAACTAAGTAACTACTTCCACGTGATATTCAACACAACAATAGTTGGAATTTTGTCAATATTATCTTTGATTGCAACAATGTAACTGATAAAGTTGAATATGATTCATCAGAGAGTGAACTCTGCTTAGGTACTTTTTCAAGTTCCACAACGAAGTTTGTTTGACATTAAACTGCGTCAAGTAGTAAGCGAATTTCTAACTTGGCATTGGTACTTGGTGAGTACTACACTAGCATTTCCGAATATTACATAATGGCGGGTCACGATTATCTTCAAGAGTAGGATCTCCGAGAACTGACAAGAGTTGGTTCGAAGGACGCGTGACGGGCCCATGGGACGCCTCATACCCCATGTGGGTTCAGTGACAGGATGACACATTCCGCCGTGAAAGTTTTAGGCGAGTGGTCCCGTATCAGCAGTTCAGTCAGAAGAGCTTATATCGAGGGCGCCACCTGCGGCCACCCGCGACATCCGTTCTGTCTCGAGCATCAGATCACCGAATCTTCATCTTGATCGAGCTTCCTTGACGTCTCATAGTTCTGATTCTCACTGTCGGCCGATCTTTTTCACCTGAACGCGTCCGTGCATTCTTTATCTTTGAACTCCGTCGTCTAATTTTATTCATTTTGATTTGTCCTCTCGTTAAAAGCCTATTATCAAAGGTATTACCAACTCGATGATAATCCCCATTCGATAATTAATACTATTACATCTCATTGATCAGCATTGTAAATATTCATTAACATTTTATACATATATTCATTCGGTCAAGTCTAAAGTACCTGTTTATATAACATGAACTGACACTTGTTAAGTCGCAAAAAATAAATTATTAATCAATAATTAATCAATGCAAAATGCATTCAACATCGACTCGGAGTATAATACGGGCTATTAGAACAGAATAGATTGGACTTCAATGGTATCAATTCAAGCAAATTCTACTAGATCTTGTCTTCCGTCACTAAAGCGGTGTATTTCGACTTGGATTTAGGGCTTAAACCTCGTCGCACGATTCTTGGTTGATGAGGCGTATGATTTTTCTCAGTCAAACACTCTGGGACGAGTTTTAATGGAGTTTTCTGGGATAAGACCAGTAAATTCGAGTTTAGCTGTGTCTAATATCGGGATAAATATCAGCGGGCCTTCTATTCGTTCCTCGGACGTGCGCAAACTTTGCTCTTGGCTAATCCTCTTAAACAATTACAAACCAGTCGATCGGTCTGGTACCTATCTCGGCGTGGCGCCACGCTGGGTTTTGACGTGGGATGAGGCACCTGCATTGTCATGCTGAGCTGCAGTCGCATCGCTGCAGTTCCCTTTTATCTGCGACCTACAATATCCCGTCGCCTTCTCGAGTGTCGTATCCTCATTCCACTAACTTTTCGGAGACACGCTAAACTCACCGCTACAACGACTAAACTTACTTCTTGGACATTTATCTTTTTTTATTTCATGTTAGTTGTATGAAAATGTTGTTAAATAATAATAAATGACGTTTTAGAAAGTTCAATAGCATCCTTAAAAAACACAAAGCGACGGGAAAAAACTCGAATTTAAAATAATTTTACTGCAGGGCATAATTTTATTATGGGGGTAAAGAAAAAGATTAAAGCTTTTGCATACATCTAATATATTAATTGAAATATGGAATCCATATATTAGGTCATCCCATAAGTAATGCCGTTTTTGGATTCGAACTCTTAGTGCAAATTTGTTTTTTTAGGGGATGATCTAATATTTACAATAGTATTAGCAATAGTAGTTGTAAGTTTGATACGAGCTCTTATTTTTATGTATTGTAGTATAACTCTATTGTTTCTGTTTATTTTAGTGTTATACGTTCTTTTAAACAATTCTAAAAATATTTGCTTCTAGACTTAACTCTTTTCAAAGTGTTCAAACATATCGTAGCGTTAGTTGTGTATATTCCGTTACATTATATTTGAAAGCTTTACAAAATTTGGGTCCGAAGTAGCACATCAAAAAAGTTCTAATGAACTCAATATAAGTCTTTTAATTTAAATGCACGTATAATACCATTGGTTAATTATCAACATAAAATATTGAACATCAAATGCAAATGCTTCGTTATCAACTATAATTTGCAAATAAACAGAAACGGAAATAATAATTACAATTCGCAGGGAGATGTTGTTGCATGCGTTTTATGTTAACCGTTTTTATTACGGAAGACTTTATCCCGAGGGCTTGACTTTTAACCATGAATTATCCATTTCCCCATTGGTCAAGCATGAAAATGAATTATTTAAAGAACAGGTCAACAATAATTATGTAGTAATAGTTAAATGTCACGTTTTAAGGATCGTCTTTAGTGTCGGTCGTCTTGTCAGTCAAAGATCGAGTCACAACAATCCGGCGGGAGGTTAGTGACGAACCGACAGCTGTCTATTGAGAGAAAAATGTTCGGTCTCAGTACGGGGCTCGTCTTTATGGAATCAAGATAGCGAACTCTATTGAAAAGTCGTCTCTATTCTGCCAGGAAACCGCAGAAGTTAGGAAGTCAACGGTGAAAGAAAAGGAGAGAGCCCCAACTGGATGGGCGGAATTTTGACAAGAAGGTGTTTCCCTCGAGGAAAGGAGAGAGCTTACGCTTCTTCCTTCATGAAAACTGCCCCGCCTAACTTCCGAGAGGTAAACTTCGCTAAAACGTTCTCGTTGTTTAATTCATTCCCACCTACACAGAATTTTACCACCTGAGCACTACCACTGATACGTGTTGAGGAAGTGTCAATGTAGTTATACTTTTACCTTTTTTGTCAGTATTTTATAAGGTATTAAATAAGTCCATAATTTATTATCAAATATCTAATTTCGTACTAAGAAAGATATGAAATCTTAGTTGCTTATGGATTATCTTTAATATCTGGATATTTGAACGTAATATAATAAATGATTTAAAGTACGAATTATCGCAAGGCATAACATAATTCCTATATCGATAATTCGATATAATAATTATAAGTATAATCTACTAAGTAGAGATGTTAACGTAGCACAAACTAAAACATTAATATTTCTACTTCATATTCGGCCATTTTTCTGGTTTGCTTTTAACAAATGCAGATGTTTTTCGGAGGTATTCAAAGATCTGTCGACAGTTTAAGAGAATGAACTATTCATGGTGGACATTGAAAGGTACGAGGATCTAAATTCAGTAACTATTGGATTGCATATGGTGAAATCTCAGCACGAATGGCACCGCCCGATCGATCTTCCACCCTGAATTTTCCATAATTCCACCCATTTTCGAAATGGCGCCTGCCTTTTTGTATGCCTCTCGCATGAAATCGTAGCATGGACATGGGAAACCCGTCACAATGGAGTCATCAATCATTCCGTATGAGAGTTGCTCGATTGCTGCTCTAACTGTGCGCGGGCTCGCGCCGAGGACCCAACCTTCAATGCGAACGTAACCGAATACATTTACAAATATATTCGAGGATGTCATTGGAAACGTGCGCATTTCCACTATCGTTTTTGGGTTTGATTTAGAAGTATCCTTTTACCCGGCATGTACACCAAACGTATCCCGTTTATATACATAGAAGAACTATGTTCTTAAATATACGATTTTTGTAAAGCTTAAGATTGTTGATAATTCTGCCGATGATCATGAAAGTGGTTCAAGTTACTTTTTATCTATGCTTTATAAAACTTCTAGTGATCCTGTGATATTAATGGTGAAAGATGTTGGAGATTGGAAGATTGTATCTATTTATAACTTAAAAAGCTTTTAACCCTTCCTACCGGAAAAGTGACATAGACTAGTACCGGCACAATTAACTACCGGCACAATTAACCAAGGTTAAGTTTTCAAACTACACTATTTTTCGTCTAAATAAAATGCAAAACCTCGATTTGGTTAAATTTCAATTGTTAGATAAATTATGTTTCAGGCAAATTAAGTTAAGTTAAATGTTACAAGTAACAATTAGGAAATTTACGACACTATTTCTTATACCGTTCGTTCTATTATTGGAACTACTGCATTGCCGACGCAAAATAAACTCGAACGATTCTATACACGTCGCATTTAAATTTTAAATTCTTCGTCTCTCTAGGAATTTCAGGTGAATAATTTCTTCTTATCAGTTTCGTTGGGAAATGCAGAACAAATCGAAACCTAAGGATGTAGGGAAATGGACAAAGATAGAAACGGAATTCTCGGTAGTCGCGAAGGCACTGTTCGATAGAATGACTTTGCAGAGCTCGATATGCCGTTTCATTCAACCTGACTCACGGCCAATTCATTCTACGTGTTGATCGTATCATTGTAAATATTGAACAAATGTAATTAGCCGCTGGTGTTAGGAGGGCGCGTGCAACCACTGACATTATTCGAACTTCTAACTCCCGTGTGTCTGTTATTTCTTTGTTCACGAGTTTGTTCATCGGTATAAGGAGTCACATATAATGGCTTATTCTTTCGAGTGAACTATGGATACTATTCTATATTTGAATATATTTCTTACTGAGTTTCTTACGGTGCTTTGATAAGAAAATAGACGTCCAGAAAATAAAATATTTTAGCCGGATGTTTGAAATATATAGCTTAATAATATGAATATGAAATTAAATATGTAACTTGGCACTTCAAATAATTAGGTACATAAAGCTGAATTAATTCTGGATCAATACAGTGATAATCTATTTGACATTAACATACCGAACCTATTTTTATTGAATTTCAATTTGCTCTACACTGCAGCATAAAGAATTATTTCGAAATTATATCAAATATGACACTAGTAATTCCACTTACCAGCGCAGAAGAGGATAGCGAGTATCAGAGGAATGAAATTAGCTGACCGAGGGTATAAAATTCGCGTCGACGAAGAGGGTGCGTGTTCGATTTGCCTTATGACGCACGAGTATCATAGCTCCGACAAGGAGAACGTGTATCCGTAGTAATAAAGTTAGCACGGTAATTATGACAGGCTCGTTACCAGCACGTCGCTACGGGATATGAAGTGTTAATGAATGAACACGTCGAGCCAAGGGGTGGCTGGTACCGTCGAGTAATTCCGTTTCCTTCGTAAACAACTTTTCACTCTATAGTTAAGCTGCTCGATTCTCACCTCTTACTCGACCTGCCAGTGCTATCAATTTCGATTCAGTGTTATTAGTTTCATTCCAATGATTAATCCCTCCGTGAGACAAAATAAACCGTTATAATTACAGTCCACTTAAATCATAGTTATTTAATAAATTCAGTATTATTAGTTTTACTGGGACTATTAATTCCTACGTGAAATAAGATAAACCGTTTATGATTATAATTCAATTAAATCCCAGTAGTTTAATAAATTCAGTATTATTAGTTGCATTGCAATTATTGATTTCTCCATAAGACAATATAAAACATTAGGAAATTGATTGAATTAAATCACAGTAATATAATACATTGAGAATTATTAGATTCATTGTAATTATTCATTTCTCCACGAGACAAGATAAATCATTACGATTTTAAATCAATTAAGTTAGTGCTTAAGTTAGACTTAACGAATTATGTGATAATGACATTTGCAGTATGACTTATAATTATTGATATTATTGAGGCGTAAATATTATTTGATACGAGGAAGTCTTTTTTTTCGTAAAACATAAACAACGTTTCATTGATACGGCGAAAAATAATCAGATATGAATTGAACGTATTAGGGTGCTTGCAATTTTTCCCACTGGGAATTTTCGTATTATCTATCGGCGTTAAGATAAGGTTAAATGCGCAGCGAGCATGATAAAGAATGATTTTAATTTAATCTAAACCCGGCGGTTAAGCTTTCTTAATTCTTCGCGCTCGATAGTAGCCGCCGAGACTGGAATGTTTGCCAAAGATAAAGATGTCTTCGTTCTCCGGTAATCTTCGACGATCTGCCGATTTCGTGTTCCTTCTGCCTAGAGGGGTAGATTGCAGGATTAACATTTTCGTGTGTGTATAAGATACTTTTTACGTTGCTATTGAAAGTTTCCACCTTCGGGCATAGATTATTAATATAATATCTAGTTGGTCCACAAATCTGAACGATTTATAAGCAAGAAATCAAAAATATTTTGCATAAATATCTGACATATCGTGAAGATGACCTCTGCATCAACTTTGCGCCATCTTGAAGTCCAAATCAAATTTTAGGAATTCGGTCCCAGAGAAAAGCAGCGTTACTAAAATCCGTTATGCGAGGTAAACAATAGTTTACCTGTTAATTTACGTTTTCATAAGTCAGTTTATCCACGATTTATCTACGATTTATTCCCGGAAAGGAATCAATTTGGAAGTGGAGAATTGTTTCGTATCGAAAGTTGGGAATTTGTTTTCCAAAAAGAGAATGATGGCATTAGAGAATCGTTACACAAGGATCATGTATAACGATGGGGATTATTTAATAAAATAATGTTTAATATGAACAAAATAAGCAGAGTTTCATAAAGTATGTGGAAAATGATTGATTACTTTCCGGTACTCCTAACAGTAAAAATATGATTCGAGTCAGTGAATTTGTATCGATATCACTGATGCCACCCTTAAAGCGATGCCAGATTAGCATAGGCCATGAAAAGGAAGTTCACACGGGATAGGAATCAGTGGATGTTTCCCGTGGTTGTCAAAATGAGGACGAAACAGAAGGAAGAGGTCGCCGGTGGTTCAGATTGATTCGGGAGGATATCAAGCCTAAAGAAAGAGGATGGGTTAAGTTAGATTTCCGCGTCATTACACAGGCGTGGCGCTGGTCCCGGAGTTAATTGAATGCAGCGTGTGTTGACAGGTAGGCATATTGGCAGGCAGACACGAAACCGAAGGAAGTAAGGAGTAAGGAGAGAGAAAGGGAGATAGGGAGAGAGAGAGAGAGAGAAGGAAAGGCCGTGAGGCCGACCAAGGTTTGTGTCAGATGCGGTTGCGATATCGGCCCCACGTCCACGGCTCTTCGAAGCCGTGTACCTGTCATTTTCGGTGACCGTGTCATTCAGCCCCTTTTTCTCTTCCACGGATCCCTTTCCTCTAACTAGCCACGCTGCCGGCAACGGGATCGCCGATACCGAGACTCATCCGCTGGGATACCACTATACCTGAGCACCAAAGATAACGTCAAGATACCTGAACGAACTCTACGGATATACGTGTATACGCCAATGAACCGCGTGACGGCCGCGAGAAATTAAATAATAAAACAAGGAGCTGAATACACGGACGATTTTCAGAGATACTTTCCGTTCCTTTGCAACTTTGTCAAAGTGACCTTGGTTCGAATGAGGGAGAACAACTGAAAGGATCAAAAATGACATGAATTTTTTACGAGGTACATAACTTCGTAACATCGGTTTTAAGCTTTCGAACAATTTAGAATATTGGCGAACATTTCGACTAACTTCTTTCGGCCCTGTTGGCGGGTTTATTATTAAATGACCAATGTGGTCCTACTTGTTTCTGATTCTATGTTATTATGGTATGCCACTTTTTGTTGACGATGCATAAAGCACAAATGCATTTATATCAGAGAGATCAAAGAGAGGAGGTTGTCATATGTGACAAAGTGTATTATTTGATACGATTGGAACGCGTGTTATCACACGATCTGTAGGAAGACGATATCTCCGCCGATGAATATCTAGCTCTTGTCAAATTCGTATTTCTCAATACGTATAAGACGGTATCTATATCCGGGTTATTTAAATACTTCAGGGTAGAAAAAAAAAGGAAAAAAAAAGATGCCATAGGGATGTTGAGTGGATGAAGTTTGCCAGTTGTCAGGTTAATCAGCAAACTGACCTCGGTTTCGTCTCAAGATACTTATCTATGATGTTAATTAATCCTACTTGGGGATGCGTAAGAAACTCTCCGCATACCGTCAAGTAGATAATGATCCGGTTTTGGTTCACTAAGTTTGAATTTGTTGAAAATCATTCTCGTAAACTTTACATGAAGCTTGTTCTTCCCAACATTTCTGTAAGTTCATTTTGTACACTGTACGTTGAAAGTCCAAGTTTATCTTTGTTTAATATAAGAGTCACCTTAATATTGATAAGAAATATGCAACGCGTTTTGAACGAAGGTAGAGGTTACTTTTGTAGCCGCAACTCCTGATGGATATCAGAAGAAGTGGAACTTCGTTTTACTTGAGGGAGGCTGAAATTTTGTGGTTAGAATATGTATTCTTAATGTGGTAGTTTTGTTGAAAATTCCGTAGTTCTCTGGTTATGTTAGCCCAGGTACACGGGAACTCCCAGGAGAGCTCCAACCACCGGAGGTACCAACATGATCCTACACTTTGTGCGACTTCTTGTCATGTCCCCGAGGATTCGTATTCCTAGTCACGCGTTTAATCCCTCGAAACATGCAACCGCCTCGCAGTCCTTCTAAACTGGGGGTCAAACCACCAAAAGAATGTTGTTAATGCAACATTTAAAATAATACTTCTAATAAATATCCTTCCGGCTCCCTAAGAAGTACATATTACAATGGTTATTGTATTAGGGGTTACCGGAAAGTAATCAATTATTTTGCACATACTTTATGAAACTTTACTTATTTTTTCATAATAAACATTATTCTATTAAATAATCCCTATGCAAATGCTTATCTCAAGTATTAATTGTCTCACATATAACATCTTGTTATCAAAGTCATTTATGGTTCTCATTGCCATTTTCCTTTTTCAAATGAAACCAGAGTTAAGTCTATAAGTATATCTATAAGTTATACTCATAAATTATTGGAAATATTGGTTATAACGAAATATATTTTCCATTCCAAGAATTCAACTTGATTAGTCCGAAATATTTCACTTCCAAAGGACACCAGGGTCGTCGTCGGTACCTAAGGGAGGCTTGAGATAATCGCAGGAAGTGTTCCCGTCAGGATATCGGCGACGTGGCGTTTAGATCGAATTTTGTGGTAGAGAACATATCGGGTGAGTGGAGGTGAACAGGTTGTCAATGGGAATTTCTGGACCATCCTACGTAGACGTCTGGTTCTTTAGGCCTCAGAATCAGGGGTATATCCTTGGGGACAGATGCGTCACTACGGACAACGTGAGTGGATGTCGATGTCGCCGTCGCGTCTGCCGCCGCTCTCTTGCAGTCTTTTGGATAACGCCACCAATCTTCTCTCTTCTCCTCCCGATATCACCGATTTCTACCTCTCATTTCTTTTCCTTCACCCAATTAGTACCTATTCGATTCTTAGAATGTCTATGCATATACAGATATACTTCCACTCATGGCTTCACCTTTTTATAATGGTCTTCTTCCTCCTTTTCTACGGCCATTAGCAATTCTTTTTTGTATCATGCGCAGTGCGCTGATTAAAATAATTGGTGATGCACTTCTTTCCGGAACTCTGTAGAATTATGTATTTACATAAATGGTGGCATTTAATAATTTAATAATTGTTATCGTGAGCCTCGTATAAGATAGTGAGCGGTTACGTAGAACTTTAAGTAATTGGCTTAACAATGAAATTTAGTTTAATAATTAAAGGAAAATTATATGTTTATCAGTTTTACTATGGCGAAACTGGATAATTATTTACTATCTCATTAAATGAATTCGCAATACTAGGTGCAAGTCCTTAATTATTTTCGACAGCATCAAACAATAATGAAGTACATAAAATTATATTATTCACAGTGACCCTTTTACTACACTTTTTTATTACACTTTATAGTTATATTATTATATCTACGTTCAGCATATAATTATCAAATCGATAGATCAGCGTATTATATATCGTTATTTTATTAATATTTCATCCCGGCTGGACATATCAACTTCATATTCTTTAATTATATTTACTTTCTGTTGAAGTCCTGTACTTGGTAATATAATATTTGCGTTTATTGATCTTCTTGGTCTTTCGTCGGCGTAGAAAGGTAGATCCGGTAGTCGGTGGTTCCTCTCTCTTTCTGTTTGTCCGTATATTTCCTCCGATCTCGCGTGGTATCGGCGTAGTCGCATATTTCGGTGTTATGGGATGGGAAAGGAGGAAGAGTGGTGGCCGATCCATCAAAACTGCATGTCAGTAGCCATTAGCACGCTCCCACCGGCGCACCACGGACTCCCGCCGGCTATACACCCTGGATCCTCGATCCTGGATCCAGGATCTACCCGATGCTTCTGGGCTTATACCACGCGTACTTTATACTTATATCGCGGAAAAATGTATCTCTTCGTCGGTTTGAGAGTGTCACTTGAATTTCTGGTTATGTCCGCCATACTTCCACCATCTTTCACCGTCTAATACATTCTGCTTCACAGAAACTTCGGAGACATAATATGAAATTATATACCAAGTGAAAATATTCTTCATAATATTGTTTTTACAGATTCGCAACACACTGGAGATTTGCAAAGTAAGCTGAATACTTTTTACACTCGGTGTATATAATATTTCAAAGCTATGTGTTATTATTAATACTAGACTACCAAAGATTTCAGGATGACTTGTCTGCCATTTTTAGTGAAATTATTCGAATATATGACGGCGCATTGTTTAATATTTTATACACAATTATTGTATATACATAAAGCAAATAATTGAATCCGTTAATTAATTTCAATCTTCCAGCCATAATTTCTATATAAATAAATGTCTAAGCATAACCGAGTATATGTTCGGCAATTCTAGTGTTAAGTTATCATGATTAAATGAATTCCACGCGTACGCAACGAATGGTGAGAACAAAAGCAGCGGATAGAATAGTAGGAACCGTTATTTCCGCATTGGCAACGGCAGAAGCAATAGCAGCAACAATCGTCCTGCCGGCAACAGCAGCAACAGCAGCTTTAGCGGACGGTGATCATCCATCACGAAGGTGTCAGCCTCCCTCCTCACCCAGAAACAACTAGCTATGACATTCTTCGCGCTGCCACTGCTTCCTTTTACCTTTACCATTTCGTTCTTCCATCTATACCTTCCTTTTTCTCCTTCGATAGCCTCCTTATTCGAGAACTTCTTCTCCCGGAAAAGGTACTTTCTCGATCGAGCATTACGCCGGCGTCTCAAGCAATTTTTACCCTTTTAACTAGGGAGTTCTTACAAAAAATGACATCACACGAGTACTTTCAATTTAGTGATAAAATCTATCCGTACGATATATTTATAATTGCGACTTTAGGGGAAGATTGCTGAATTTGGACCACCTGAACATTATTTAATCTATATTGGTTGAGGAATGTTTTTAAAACAATTGGAGTGGACGAAAAGAATGCTACTATTTACATCTTCAAAATAATATAATTTATTTTTCCAAAAATACTATTAAGAACGGCAACAAGTAACCAATTAAAATTCCCTCAATAGTCCAATCAAAGTAACGTTCCTAGATTAGATCACTGGCTTAATTTCTTTATCTATATTGCGACGTCCATTACTGAAATTTATACGCATCAATTTGTAATTTCATTCGTAACCTTCGATATAAGTGTAGATTCGAATGACGAGTTAACTCGTCACCCCCCTTAACAGGTTAATTATACTATTCCTCTAGAAACTCAATATTTTCGTACATAAGAAAATGATATCAGAATGACATCTTCACAAATGACGCAGACTTTAGAGTTTTTAACTTGATAGCCATTTTATATCGTTTGATAAACAGCTGGTAAAAGTAGGGATAGTTTGGTGCAATATCTATCGAATATTGTGAACGGAAAACAATATGGAATGTCACCATTTGCTGATACATTACTCGTATTTCCGGAGCTGATAGTAAGAACGGTAATGTTTTAATTAAGACGGACACAGGCGGTTGGTAAATATGTTAACGACGGAGGTCCGACAATGAGAATCAATCATGCCACTTACGCGTGTCGGTTGATCGCTAAGCGATAAAATAGCGCTTAGAACACGGGGTGCCTGCAATGAGAACTCTTATTCATTATATGCCGCTCTTAAGATTTCAAGGTGTAGATTTCGTTGCAGGAATTATGAGTGATGTGCATGTCCACCTCGTACTTATGTCCTTCTGTTACATCTTTTTTTTCACTTGACTTTGAATTTCATCTTCATCTGACTGAAATAACTTAAACGTCCTGGTACCACATTATGTTATACATATGTTGGAGAGCATTAAATGTTATGGTATCCGGAACTACAATCTAACATCTTTATAATAATTGTAATTAAGGTGGAAACAAAATTTGTTTGTAAATGTTATTCATGTACTACATTGAAGTCTACAATAGTATGTTGAACTCGAGAAAGGCAGTACATAAATAAGGGTAGCAGAACAGTCGAAAGCTTTCCAGATAACTTTGGAAAAGTTTAAAGTGTTTGGAACCAAATTTTCTATGAAACGGTGTTCAAGTACTGTACTGAAGTTTGCAGTAATATGTTGAATATAAGAAAGGTGATAGACATGTAAGGGTAGCCAAGCAGTCGAAGGATTTAGGTGCAACTTCGGAAAAGGGGCTGTTGACAAGGAACGGCAGTTGTGAAGTTTTTCGGGGAACGTGGTCCTGGATAGGGCGACGTACAATTCTATTTGTTGGATGATTGTACCGCTGCGAAATCAAGTCTGACGAAGATCGATCGGACAGCGTTTCGGGCGTCAACACAGGATCGTTGGTTCCCCCGTTCAACCCCACTAAGGTCGTGTCCGCCGCCAATCTCTCGCAGATGCTGCCAATCCTGGCTAAAGTTTCTATTAAGAAATTCCTTTTAATGAATACATTTTCAGGTATCCAAGGTTGCGACAACTGAATGCTACGGTAATTCTGGAGATACATTCGACAATTGGGAGTTTGATACGGCGAAAGCGGAGATCTCAATTGCGATCGAATTCGCGCGTTTGTATTTTGGGGTTGTCTAAAGAAGGCACTTGTGTCGCAAATGTTACGTGGAATTTCAATCTCCCATTCTTTATGTATGTAATAAATTAAATATTATATATTATATACCGACTTATATCTACGGACATGGGTTGTATGTGGGATTCTCTTTCCGTCTAAAGTTACCGTGTGCCTTCTTTTCGGAACCCTACAATAATTTGATCGAGTACCTCTTCGTGTAATATCACTTAAGGTATTACATTTTTGTATTAATAAAATTCAATCAGAAATGAATTCATATGCTGCATAATGATATGCACGGTCCAATACACTTGTATTAGTCAGACTTATTAGTAATATTACTAAAAGTATTGATAAATAATTTGTAGGGAGTGGCATTTATTATATATATTCTATATATACTATATTATTGTATACATACATCGTATAATAAATAAAAAGAATGAATGCACATAAAATGCACATAATCTAAAAATGCCTCTCCTACAAATGACAATGAAAACACCTTTAAAAAGTTACTTATTTTATGATGGTAACAAGCCATAAGTGATAACAAATAAGTTTACCATACATAAAACACTTAACTCTCCTATTGTAACAGCTAAAAGTAATCATTGGATGTAACCTGTGTAGGTAAACAAGATATTGTTTTTATCCTGGTTTCATTAAAAAGTGTTTACAGTCTACAGATAAAAACTTCTGTAGGTGCAATGACAGCAGTAGCTAATACAGATTCAATCGGGTGGAGCCGTGTCGTTGTTTATAATTTTAAAGACTTGTTTTTTTAGAAAAAATTAGCCTTATGTTAAGTTACCCCACTGACAAGATGTAAGTAGATCAAGCACTAAATGGGATGTCGTGATTCCACTCGAGAATTACCGACGCGGTAGAAACCAACGCAACAGAAAGCGCTTACATCTCGTCTGTGATGCAACGCAACACAAGGTACCCGCTGCAGAAACGAGTAAAACAATTGTGTACTGCGACCACTCAACAGCACACGGCAGCTATCTTATTTGGAAGTGTATATTTATAGTATTGTACATTATGCAATTTACAACTTCAAAGAACGACTTTCGTAAGGACTTACTGTGTTATATTTTAAATTCCCTCTACATACCGAATATCCAGAATCACATACACATTAATTTCTGCAACGGTCGTGGTTTGTTGTGGTATGGTAATCGAATTTCGTGGTCATTGTATTTAAAAAAAGCACTGACCACGTTTTAATATTGCTTAACGTTTATATAAACCTTGTTCGGTATGCTTTTCATAAGGTTTCATTATTAATTAATGACTGCATCAACCCCCGAATTCAATGGTTGTAAAAATGTAATAATTAAAGTATAATTATTGGATTTGTTTGGCGAACGATACGCCGATCACCGTACCACAACAAACCCCAACCGTTGCAGAAATTAAAATAATAGATCTACCATATCTTTAGTAATTGCTTAAAGAAATTGTTTACTTGTGAACTCGAAAAATGTTTTCGCGGAACGGTCTAGCAAACATTAACTGATCTTTAAACATATTTGCAAATTCGTATTATTATCTAATTTATATCAATTCACTCTCAAAGGTGAACACAATTTTTTGCAACAAATAGAAATCGTTTAACATTTATACTTACGTCACAATTTGTATGCAAATTTAAAAAGAGGCCGAAATATGGGACGGTCGAGCGTGTCTTGCCAAATTTAATCAACGTTTAACCATATTTGCGAATCTATATTGCAAATCTGATTTATATTGCTTTATTCTGAAGAATCCCCAGATTTTTTTGCAACTTCTAAGAACAGTCTTGCTCTTATATTTACGTCGCAATTTTTATGCAAGCTTGGAAAGAGTTTCAAAGAATTAGCACGCGGAGCGTGTCCCGCCAAATTTTACAAATGTTTAAGAAAATTTGCAAATTTATATGGCAAATCTGATCTATATCGTTTTATTCTTAAAAGTCCGCAGAATTTTTTGCAACAAGTCGAGACTGTCTAGCTTTTATGTTTACGTCACAATTTGTATGCAAATTTAAAGTTAGTCTGGAAAAATGAGCTTGCATAGCGTGTGTCGCCAATTTTAACTAATGTTTAAACAAATTTCCAAATTCTTACTGCAAATCTAAATTATGTATATTAAAACTACGAGAGCAGGTTGCTATATGAATACATCAAGTGATGTTGATCATTAATATTGAACACTAACTAAAGTTAATAATATATAATTCATCGCTGAATGATAGTCGAGCGATATCCGACACGACATTCCTAACTTATTTGCTAAACGAGGTGTCTAACTTCGAATTAAAAATATAAAAAAACAGCTATTTTATGTGTTGGTGGGTAACGTCACCAGTTACCTTTTCGACACGAAAATGGTTACCGAGCTCTAGGGCTTGGTAACTTTGGAATTACAGATTGGCTTGCCTGCTTCGTCTACTTATACCCCGTCGGTGGTGTTACCCCTAACTCAGCCGATATATAAAAGTGACCTCCAGGTTTTGGGTATCCAAAAGGTAAAGCCCGATGAAGGTGATATTTATAGATGGAGCTGTTTTACTTGGTACCGTAAAATTAAAGGGAACAGCTGTTGTCTGGCGACTGGGAGTGGTATCTACTGTCAGATGCTCCGCCTATAAATCAACTGTGCTCATGGGGGAGACAGGCCGACGCCATGTTAACATAGATAAACAAACCTTAGACATCCTAATTGATAAACGGCGATTGCAACGCGCAACAAGCTATTCTACGTTGCTTACAAGTCACATATTCATTATAAAAATTATCCAATTTCATTTGCACAACAATAAAATAATGTATCCCGAATGCATAATACTAAAAAAGTGGTAGAAACCGATCATAAAAAAACAACCATTTTTTATTGTTATGGAACCTGCTCGTTGAAGTTCTGGAATTAAAGTATGAAAAAACATAAAATGCGCCAGCTATAATTAATAAATCTTAATTAATTGACCGAGTTGTCGGAATCGAGTTTGTCGGTGCGATGATTCAAACTAAAATGATTTTATGGTTGTCTTACGAAGAATTTAACGTTATCCGGCCGATGGACAGAGATCATGGGGTGGCTAATGGTCGAAGACCGCTGTTCTCGAAGACCCCGGGACTAATCAGCGCGAGCATTAATCTTCCCGGTGGATCCTCGACCCAATTTTCGTAAGGTCAAGTCGCAATGGAGACGTTGATTGGATTCCACGTCAAACCAGAAGTAAACACCTTTCCTATCGCTTCGTAACACTACTTTTTCCCCTCTACTTTTTACAGATTTAATTAAATTTATCCAAAATCATAATACATTAGTCTCGCTGATTATCATTAGCTTCACCGGTATCAAACTATCATAATTCGATAAATAATTCCTTTTTAATCCCTAAGTACATATTTCACTATCTATTGCGAGTAATAAGGACACTAATTTTCCATTCTATTTTATATTAGATAAATATAATATTTATGCAATTCTAAAGAAATCTGAACATTTAATACAAGTCCTATAAAGTGACTCAAACATACTTACTGTCGACTTTTCTAAGTTCAAACATTTTGTAATCCAAGTACTGTTGGGTTCTGAGAAGTTTGTCGATCTTGGACAAAAACACAGGAAAAAAACATACAAAAATCACCACAAGACTATCAAACTTAGCACGCACTGTCATCGGAAACCGGAAGCGTACATTAAAGTAAAATATAAAACATTGGATATATATTCTCCGACATTTTTTAATATCTAAAAATGGTATTTAGCGTAAGGAATAAGTAGATAATCATTTGATTGAATATTTCGGTTGTTTATTAGCGTCAATTTGAACGTAAAGCTCAAACTAGTAAGTGTCACGTGACTTACGATAGTATATGTAACCACGGGAGATCGAAATATCATGTGACACCTACGTCAGACGTACCATCTTTCCAGAACTGTACTCTAAGGATGCTGGTCAAAGGGTTAATATTCCTTCTATCAATAATTGCGATCCAGTGTGTTAAATCAGCGGGTTACTATTATTCTTAATGCGGTTGGTTGGATGGATATTGGTGGGCAATTGTAAACCGCAGCCTCCCGTTGGTACGCACCGTTTATCATCGTCCGTATAGGTATAGTTGGGTCGTTGAGTGCGGTTCGGGGGTTCACCGTGCTAAGAGTTAAAACCTCAGCATGACTGGTGGCCTCGGTAGCCGATAGACGTGTCATTTACGCGTCTACGAATCAATAGCCGCTTCACTTTACACCCACCTTACATCATTAGTCATTTTATAGGGTCGTTATACACTGCTCTCTTTACAACTCACAGAAACGTATTATATGCACCGTCACATTTCTCTGTTCTTATTAAACTATCTACAATTATTGGGTCAACCAGAAAGTTCGAGCGGTTTGCATAAGTTTTTGCGGGGTAATAGGACTTTTATGAACGTTAGATTACGAAGTGCTAATTATTGCTACATCTATAATTACAATGCAAATTATAGGGGAATATTAGAAGTCAAAACGGATGGTACATTATCGAATAGAGAAAAATGAAAAGATGTATACAATTGAAAAGCTGCTTCCTATTTATATGTTAAAAATGCACGGACTTTCTGGCCAATGCAATACGTCGGCAAAATATGTTTTAATAAATGTACATATTTTTCTTAGTACGTCCTACACAATGTCATACCTTTCTTATTGCTTTATGAGGCTGCTAAATGATATTATCTTAAAATTAAATTTAAGGTGTCTATATACATTTATAAATACTCCATACATATATTTTCTTATTATATCAAAAACTTTAATGTTCATACGTACGTTATTATTTTATCAGTGTGCTAAATTATATTATTTCAAAATGAAGTATCAAGTTGTATTTATGAACTAAAATTATTATAATTACAACTGTGTCAGAAACATTACAATAATACGTGAAAAGAAGTTTTATGTACATAACTTACTATATGTATTTCAATTTCTTTGCGTGTATAAATTATAAATTCCTAAGACAGTAAGTTTTGTAATCCCGATGTACATTTAATTTAAATATACTATCACTTGGTTATCATTTGAAACTAATTACTCGCGTTATAATTCCCGTATATAACATAACTAGAATGATATATTTTATTAAATCGTAATGAATATTTTATTGCAAAAGTTGTTCGTCCAAGAATTCTTCGAGGAATTAATAGCCTGCGTAATAATTATAGTAATTTGCCATTCGTTTACTCGGAATATGCTATCACGAGATGAAACCAGATGCAGAACAATTAATAAAGTGTATCGGGGGAGTGTCCGGCGTAGAATGTAGTTCGACTAATATTCGAATCCTGGCGTGACACGGAGCAACTAATCATTATAACGATCTCGTATGCGCATACGTGACTTTGTAGGAGTAGAACATTGAAACAACCGAGGCCCAGCCAGATCTTTCCTCCGACGAAGAAACGATTAGTTTTGCACGCTTACTACTCGATTTTGGGATCGATCACCCCAAGGGCGCCAGAACTGGGCCCCGAGTGCCCTTCTTGTACCCCATAAAGATTTATGAAATGTGTCAAATTGGAGAGAAACCCTTGACTACTCACTAAATCTGAACCACTTTCAACAATGTGTAGCATCCAACTTTCAATTTCGTAAATGCATTAATTAAGTACCGCTGCTATATTGATCAACTAAATAAACCACATACATATGTCCGCAGGATATACTTTTAGTATTAATTACAGTCTAGAGAGCATGAAACCCAAGCTACTCAGGTGCATCAATTATTCCTTTCTTCCCATAATTTTAATTCCAACGTTGCAAGAAAATAATAGTGAGGAAGGTATGAAGTACAAGAGGAAGGAGGTGGATGAGGTAGAATAAAAAGAAACCGCTTCCCGTCTAGTTTCCCGTCTATCTACGAGACGGGAGCGCGTGGCGTGTAAGATTCTATTTGTAGTATCGAAAGAAACGAAGGAACAAGCCTGGTTGCAAGGTGTCTCAAGAGTTAAAAGTTAACACCGTATATATACCGTGGAGTGGTAGGCTCCCGCTTCCTTCATCTATCATGCGAACCATGACAAACCGAGGCTCAAAAGCAGCCGCCAGCGTGGCAGCGCCTTCTTCTTGCCTTCTTCTTGCCTTCTCTGAACGTCTCCCGTCACCCCGTTCAGAACCTCTACCTGTCCGCTACGTGGGATCCTCTATTCTCTCTCTACATTTATTAACATTTAAGCGTTAACGACATTTCTCTCGTGTTCAGTGTTCACGGGGCACCGGAGAAACCGGAACCATAACCCTCCCTACATTTCTTCCTCTCTACTTCTTCCCCCTCTTGCCCTAGAATGGTGCATTCGAACTTCTTTGATCGATTTCGTACCGGTGCTATACTCTAAATCAGGGCTCGGACACTGGCGACCAGCAGGCTTGATGATTTTCTAATAATCAATGTTTCTAATATCATGAACATAGATATAGTAATAAATTAAAAATTTCAATGGTAGTGTCACTGTTTACATAAATCGTACGGGCCCAGTAATAAAAGGCCTTTTGTTAGAACTTTTGTTCGTTTATGTTTTGGGTTACAGAATAATATTGAAAACGACTGGCGTAAAAATGACTTATATTACATTTGCTGCGTTTGAGTTTGACAAGTTGTGAGACCCGCGTTTGGTTCTGTGATAGACTCACTGTGAAAAAGCAATGTTTCTTCACCTATTGAGTTCTTAGAATCAAAAGATTGGGTAATAAAGATTGGCGAATATACTTGGCGAATAAAATTCACTCGTGATTTTTTGTAACAGCAAACTTTTTGCACGTCATACGTTATTATGCCCTGTGCAGTTTGACTTTCTACATTACGTGAAATCTTACGGGTTTCATCAGAATCCTTGCTCGACGAGGATTTCACTTCTAAAATGAGTAGCGGTTTGTTTTTTTTGCGCATTTCAATGAAAACACTAAATCATTTACTAGTCACTAAAACTTTATGAAATTCCTTTTCTCTTGACCTATACTTGCTCTCCATCGTCAAACAAGTCGCCGCTTTAATTCAATCTATCATTCTGCGTATTCGTCTTCCAAGATTAACACGTTGAATGCCGGACAGAAATCCGTGGTATGCGATACCTCGAGATACGCATTCGTAACGCGTAAACAACGTCTAAAAATAAAACTGTTTAAGCGCTCTATGATACATTAATTACTTTACATCTTTATCGTAATGTTAAAAATATTCGCAATTTTACAAATATTAACGATATGATTGATTCGAGTTTTAATAATATTGGCATAGACGGTTATCGTTGATCCTCACGAGATTCAACGCATTAAATACCCTTTTCGTTTTTGCGGTAAATTCTTCTTGTGTTACGACGAAAGGATTTGTCCCCGACATTGATCCCCGAATTACAAACAAAAAGTAAGTGTGGCCGGGTTTGGGATCCTTGATAGGAGGGATACGAGCTGTTGATCAAGGTGAAAGTCAGAGGAATCCAGGAGTTCCCTCCTCGGATATCGGTCGGAAAGTAAAGTGGCGTGAATGAGTCGTCCCTTGACGATCGTAAGATTTATGGTCGCGACGCTTGGACGGGGAAGCCAAACATCCACGACTCGGGGGCTAGTAACCCTTAACTCTACTCTCTTCGTGGTCCACCCCTGATACGATCCTGATACTGTCCTATGACGCCCGATAACCGTATGACCTTATCGTAAAATTCCATCCGTCTATCATACCAGCATTACACTGACCAGTACACTTTATTTACCAAAAGTCCTTTCAAATAAATCTAATTTAAGTTTAATTGATATGTTTAGTGTAGTATATCTGATATTTAATTATTTAATCATTTCTGGACATTGCTCAGTTGTAAGTGCCATAAAAGACCCGACACTACTTGCTCTGTTTATAATAATTTGTACTCTATATTAAATTTACGTAGAAATATTTTTATATGTTACTCGTTATCATTTATAAATAAGCGAGAAATATGCTTTAACTTTATGACTAATATATTGTAGTAACCCGATAACAATACTTTATATTAAAGAAACGCCTCGAATCATACAAAAATACATTTATAAAAGTGAGTGATATTAAACAGCAGAATGCGTGGAAAATGTTTCATAAAAAATTATTATATCTTTTAATATCCTATTCCAATTATTGTTACCACTACGCTTATCCCATTTACCCTGATTACAAACAACACAGCAACCCCGTAAATAAACCATCATCCACAAGAAATGAAAAGAGTGAGAACGGAAAAAAGAGGGAGCGACGGATAGCTGGAAAGCTCAATTTCCTAGTTTCTCGAATTTTTTCGGTGGATTTTCCGTTCCCTCGTACCGGAAGGGAGGACGTTTCTATCGTAGAAAAAGTTAATAGCACCGAGAAATTAGCCGTGGGGGGAGGGGCCAAAGGATCGTCGATCGGGGGGTTGTATTTCGTTGGGGTGTACGCTGCACAGATGCAACGATAGCAACAGTTCGGTCGGTTCTCGTAGAGACAGGAGGCCACATATGAGCTCGATGCCATGGCATCGTATGGGATACACTCACACGCATCACGCGCACTCATCCATCATTGTCAAGTCTCTTCACTGACACAGCCGTTTCTACGGTCCCCGAACTCTACATACGGGACTCTCGATTCCTCTTTCTTTGCCCGAACTTTAGATTTCCCGCGAAACCTAACCGCTTCCGGGTTATTGTCATCTAGGAAGTATAGATGTTTAAGGATTAAGTAGCACTTTGCTTAAAATTGTTGCCTAACATCTTCGTTAATTCTCCTTTCGACGAATGTTGCTCGATGAATTGTTATCTGTTAACACTACACTACCGAATTTATATTTACTTATACTTACACATTTATTTATATATCAATTATGGCTGGAGGATTTAAGTTAATTAACGGATTCAATTGTTCATGTTATGTATATAAAATCTAAAACAATTTGCCGTGGTGTGTTCGAATAATTTAACTAAAAATGGCAGACAAGTCATTTTCACACCCTTGGTAGTTCTAGTGTTCATTGAATAATAATTATTCAAACTGGAATCAAACGTGCGTGTTTGTTATTTAAAATGCAAATTAAACCACGAAACAATTAAATCGAACTGCGTTAAATGTTTTAATTAGGAATTATTCAGATGGTTTTATTTTTTATTATGTAGATTGTAGATGAAAAGTAATTTTACTTTTAAAAACGCCACAGTGGATTGTTTTAGAATAATTATTTAGTGCAATTCTTCATATAAAATGAAATTGCAAAAGATATATTATGAAATCAAATAAAATGTAATGTTATTAATAAGATTAAATAAAACACCACTATTTGAGAATGACAGCATACAGATAATATCCAAGTCTATTTATAACTGTACAAGATAAAATGGAAATGTTTAATCAAAAGTACTTAATTTGTTTTCAAACGCACATATGTATATATATGTAATTTACTGTTTCCATTCGTTTTTACGATTTCTATTACTATGCGGCATCCTCAATGATGCCAACGATCGAGAATCAGCATTTTATCAACTTAAATGACTCCTAATTGAAACAACTAATATATTCGTGTAAATAAATCGTATGATCATGTTAAATGATGTGGATCGCCGTCGTAAAATATGGATCGAAGGTAGTCTAAGAGCACCGGTAAAAATAATATTTCAGTTCGATTGCTCTGATATTTCGGGTGATCCATCATCGTCACTTCCGTTGCCGACACGAAGATGCCAGAAACCGGCGATCCAAATACATACATTTCGGCTTCTCTTCCTCCATTTCTACACTTACGATTTTTCCATCCAAAAATCTCTGTCGTCCCCACTCCTTTCGTTTACCGGAATAAACAATCCTCGTCGTAGCACGTGCTGTAATAAAAATGCAAATAATCAAGTAACAAAGACAGTGATTTAAGTTTGGTATGACCTGTATTTGACAAGTGTGTCAGTGAACGAATGTACATGTGTGATAATTTTTTATCGCGACTGTCTTCAGTCGCGCATAATTATACATTCAGAATGAATAAACAATAGATGATTACCGTAAGCGCGCTATGTACAAGGGATCCTCTTTTTTATATAAACAATGATGGCTTCTAATTGCTTTATACAAACCAGACGGCAATATTAAATATCTCGCACCGAGGTGAAAATTAAAACTTATGTCGTTAACTACGCTTATCCCGCGCTAATTATCCACTGACGATGATTTATTTGGTTCGCTTAAAAGTAGTAGCTAGTGGAAATACTAAGCAAACGGAATTTTGTGAAAAAATGACGACAGTCCCGTGATTTTATTCTTGCTGCTTTCGGGCAACAAATATTCGATTACCTTGATAGATTATTACGAGAGACAGGAATACATTTATTGGCTATATCTTTAAATAAAGTATTCTTTAATATTGCTTTATAATTGAAATCAATTCAGATGTTCGATCACTGTATGACAGACGTGTATCCCGGATTCGCTGACTTTCCAAATATCTTCAAAGTGTCGAATAAATATTAATTCAGTGCATGAAACATTAATTATTAAAAACGACGAATGTTTGACATTAGAACTACGGACGCCGTCAAGATGACGGGTCTTCAGAATTTAACAAATCGTTCATAAGTATCCATTTTCTGAAATATTCTACGGTTGACGTTGCACAATGGACGTAATTAAATCTATTAATATATTTGTTCCATCCATCCTTATTTTTAATGACGTATACGTGAATGTATAAATCTAGCCGAATATATTGTCCGTAGTTCTAGTGTTAAAGAAGTTCATTGAATGGTGAACAAAATTTTAATGTCAAATGTTATCTCATTTTTTCACGAAACATTCCTTTAGAAAGGTACTCTGTTGCAAGTGCATTTTTCACCTCTATTAAACGTGGCCAAGTAATCGGCATTCAACTATATTCATCTTTCCGTAATTAGGATGATGACTTTACATTAGGCAGTTAAACGACTATTTTCTGTATCTCATTTATACTAACGCCTCGTATCTAAGCGGTTTTTTCCCAAAAATTGTATACTCTAACAGTGACTATGTATAGATGTGTTTCCTCATGTAACCTTCCGCTTTTCATTTAAATTATTTATTTCGCACGAACTATATTTACACACATTCTCACTATCAATTATTGCTCGTGAATCTACAGCCTTTCCTCGACACCGTATTCTTCGCTTCGTAATTATTAATCGAGTAAACCTACCGAATACGATGTCGAGTTTGAATATGTATTAATTCCTTTAAAATGTATAACATTAGGATCAATATTGTCCTCTGTCCTTTATGAATGTAATAACGGCTTTCGATGTCACGTGTATGTATACTTTTTGTTAATCGATGTTCATTCTTTTCCGATAAAAAGTGAACCTCGTAGCTCGATGTGTTCCTTCAACTTCCCTACACGCGTCCGAGGAATATTTGTCTAATAGTCGATGAACATTCGATTTCATATTAGGAATTGAAATAAACGTTACATCGATTATCTATACACTTATTATTGATTTCCGTGGACTAACTAGTGTCAATGTATAAACTGTTCACTTTAGAAAGATTGCACTTACACCATGCTTCGTAGGCATGCTCACTAGAACCCGATGACTTCCGGTTCGAACGATATGGTTGACACGTTTCCCTTAATATTTTCATTATTTACACGTTCCACTTGTCAGGTTGTGTCAATTACAAGTCGATAACGCGTATTAATTAAGCACTGCTCATCTAAATCAGTCTAATTTCACTCTCGCCAATATTTTTCTGAATTTATTCTTGGTGAATATCAAATAAGAAACGCAACTGAACTTGAATGTCGATGTGACGATAGGAATTGACTATCGTTGATCACGGACGGAAATGATCACGTCAGTGTATAATGAAATAATGATTGTGAAGTGTCAATGGAATTATTTCAAGCATCGTGATCGTAGGATTGTATCTTCAGGTATTAATATAATTTTTCAAAATTCCTGGTTTTAAATAATGTTAGTATCTACATTCGTCGAATGTATTTCAAGCTTCTGAGCGGTTCGGATGACTGACAAGCTTGAAGGGCGAAGTGGCAAAGCAGAGTAGCGGGATTATTGATGATTGATGTTGCTGCTTCAGGATTGGAGCGGTTCTGATAGTCAGGCGGACCATCTTAGAACTTCCCTTATTTGTAATTTCCTATTTGAACTCTGTCAATTAAATTATTCAGTTTTCACGCGGATCCTCGGGGTCCACATCCGTCTCAAATTTTATGTTGAACCACTCTAAGTTCAGCACTGTTTATGCAATTTGTTATACGTAATAGTTAACGATCCAATTACACTTCGGAAACATGATTAAAGTTGCCAAATCGTGCAGTTTAAATTTTCTCAATTTTAAGAGATACCAGGTGGCTCTTTTTTCTATTTGATTATTAGGTAACGAGTCGGCATTACGTTGTTATTTACACCGAATTACATCACTGCTTTTTAACTAAATTATCCTTGGATCGGTACTCAGTGTCTCCACAAAAACCATCATCTTAACTTTCAACAAAATCACGATTATTATGTACACATCACATATACGTATTTTACACATTGACACTGGGGGAGTACTCATGATGACGCATCTCAGTAAAGTGCATTCAGGAGACATTGCTCGTCACTCCAATCCAACTGGCAAGGATTCTCAGTCTCGTGAACTCAGCTGAGCTGATAATATTCCGGCGCGAAATCATTGGCGAGATTGCTGAGGAAATTAAAGTCGGACGAGCTGTTACTATTATCAGCGGATGGTGGTGGTGCAGTGGTATGCACAGGCTCACCATAGAAATTGCCATAATTTCCATAAGAATCGTTATTCCCCTCTGCCTGTCCCGCACTACCAGGCGGAGTGATAACTGCCGCGGTCGCAGCTGCGATCGCTGTCGCGGTGGTTGTCATTCCAGGTGCTGGGAACGGATCGGGCGATGAAACATAACTGTTCGGAATGCTGGACGCTTCTCCTCCCTGGTGAACGTGTAACTGGTTCGTCTGTTCGTAATACGCATTAGGATGACACTTATTACTCGTTCTGTAATCACCGGAACTAGGATGCATCGGTGGTTGATGTGCTACGTAACCTTCCGCCGTGTGCTGCTGCTGATGTTGTTGTTGTTGTTGAATATCGTTATAGTAATGTTGCCCGGTTTGAACGGAGACTGCAGCATGTCCATGAGAACTAAGATTTTCACTGGTTGAATGATAATTTCCACTCGTAGGATAACCGTAGTTTCCTGGAGCCATGTAACCTTCTGTACCTTGATCATGTTGTCCAGTAGAATAGGACTGCCCGGTATTGTAAGCATTACTGCCTTGCATACTTCTGTGATACGAAGCATGATAAGGTGGTCCAGCTTGAGGATATCCATTATATTCACCAGTGTTACTGTATTGAGATTGTTGCTGATGAAATTGCATATTAGCGTTATACATAGTTCTCGATGCACTTCCCGTCGCTCGGACATGATGCCCCACACGAGATCCGATCGCCTGATTCTGCCTGGCATAAAGTGGATGAACTTCACCAGGATACGAGAT
The DNA here is from genome assembly GCA_910591585.2 of Nysson spinosus. Lineage (NCBI taxonomy): Eukaryota > Metazoa > Arthropoda > Insecta > Hymenoptera > Crabronidae > Nysson > Nysson spinosus. The sequence continues at coordinate 2,271,876 of OU342835.1, forward strand.
CCTTGGTTGTTGATAGGTCTCCCTGGAACAGTAGCTATTCTGTGATTGCGTTTGTTGCGCAGCAGTTGGAACATTTTGTCTGTTAGCGGGCACACCATTTCTGTAATCAATGGCTGATGTCGATTGATAAACTCCTTGTTGTGGAAAGTGTGTTTGTGGATTTCCTGGCATGCTCCGGTTACCATGTGGTGACATGGTTCCTGGATTCGTGGAAGCATGTAACATCGGCCCTGGTACCGAACTCGTCGAAGACGGTGAACTTCGTGGTCTTTGCATATAAGCAGTATGCGTTGCTTGGATTCCCAGGGGGCTACCTTGCTGAAGTTGAACGGAAACTGGCGTACCGGGTGTCGAGGATGGCGTCAAACTTCTTGTGGAATTCTGGCCAGGTAATACTGGCGTACTGACAGTGGAATCTGGCATTGCTAAGAGGACACCGTTACTGTTCACAGAACAGATCTCCTTCGTGTTAGCTGATGGGGATTTCTTGCTGACTGAAATTTGCTGTTTTCCTGGGTTCGGACTCTTATGACCACTCTCGACTTTGACTCGAACCTCGCTCGACAGTTTCTTCGTAGTTAAACTTGGAGATGTAACCTCACTTCCATCTTGCGATCTTGAGTCATCGTCCGCTATCATCTTTTCGAATGAACTAGATACACTGTTGGTACTTCCGACACTACTGGCACCGTTACTGTTCGTGCTGAACCCAGGATTGCTGTTGTTATTGTTAGTAGCACTAGGGGTATTATTGTTATTGTTGCTGCTGCTTCTGCGGCCAGAAGAACTCAACTCGGTGACATCGCCGGAAAGGGTGCTGCCCACGTCGCTTACTCCAGAAATATCACAGTTGTGACAGCTCTTCTTTTCGTCACCATCGATGGCGAGCATTTTCTCCCCTTTGGACTTTTCCATTCCATCCGACGTCGAGCCGTCCTTGTCGTCTCCATCTTCTTTACTTAGGGTTTGTCGTTTGTGCTTCATTCTTCGATTTTGAAACCAGACTTTCACCTAGGACAGAGTTAGGTTTGTTACATACATATAATTACTTTAAATTAATAAATATCTTCTCGTACTATGCAAGCATAATTGTAATTTGTACATCGATAGAATTTCGGAAGATCGGTCGTGAAATAATGTATGTATATCTTTTATGTAAAATAAAAAATGAAGTATATAACAACCGTTGTATTCTTACCTGCCTTTCCGTGAGATCCAAAGAGGCTGCAATCTCTATTCTTCTTGGACGGCAGAGGTATTTGTTAAAATGGAACTCTTTTTCCAATTCCAGAAGTTGCGTGTTCGTATAGGCAGTTCGCAGTCTTCTTGGCAGACCATTTTCTGAAACAGAAAATATTTGGAAATTCTAAGATTAAGCTTCAAAATGCCGTCGCTATATAATATTCAAAGGAAATGTATAAATTTAACATGTTGGCTGCCGCGGGTGTCACTGGTGACCGACGATACGAATATTAGTAAAACTCGAATAAGATATATCGCTAATATTTATAAATTTCCAATTTTTTTAATATTCCGATACAGATGTAAAGTAACTAACGTATCATACACCACTTAAAAAGTTTTGTTTTATTTGTTTTAGAGATATTATATACACGTTACAAGTACGAATCGCGAGTTATTGTATAACACGGATTTCGGTCAGGCAGTCAACGTGTTAATAGTATATACATTAAATATATACGAAAATTATTACTACTGCAATGTCTTGACGAATTTTCATAACTACATAACATATTCATTCTAAGAGGAAAATTGGTTCATTTCATTTACTAATTCGGCTTCGATTAAAGTCGAAGCCACTGCCAGTTTTTCCATGATTATGGGTGATAAATAGCGATATGATAATTAATGATCATTTAAGCGGTCCATAGTGAAGGGAAGTAAAGGCATGTCCTGACACCTTTAACAATACATGAGCGAAAGCTCCCGTGTGACGGAAGAGAGGGCCGTTTTGATGTTATTACGGTAAGTTACCAGGTTCCTTACAAACTTTCGGCTAAGTTCCTAACTCGTGCTATTCCTCGTCGATGCGGAACATTTCCTAATTATTATCTGGTAAGAAGCTCATTGCATGATAACAAGCAAGCTACGCCACCAGAAGAAAACACGAAATTATCTGGCATTGAAAGTATCCTGATATTGTACTTTGTCAAACTGAATTTCGCGGACATTTTAACCGTCCAAGTAGTATAAGCAATTACTCGGCCGGCATCGCTATCACAATAACACAATATATCCGCATCAGATTAATAATTTTTCCAAGAATTCTATTAATACCGTATTGTTCTTTGTATACTATGAACATAAGTAAAAATTGTGTGCTATACAAGTAGTATGGCTATTGTCTGACTTCTCGCTCTGCATATACTACTAACTTCGTCTACTACTTTATACAGAAAACATACTTTCCCCCGATCCGACATTTGATTTCACGTCTATCCTTCGATAGCCATATTTTATGAATATTATTTCGAATCAAGTATCGCACCCATTGTTCCACACCTGGACGCTCTCCGGTAGGTTTTTGTCGAAGGGGGTAGGGGAGTCGGAAGTTTTTTTTACACGTCGCCGTATCAGAAGGAAAAAAATGTGCTGTACGGCGTGACGCAGTACGGTAGGAGGGTGGAATAGGGGGTGGGTTCGTTTTGGAGGGCCGAGATGCTAAACTACCCCATGGCGTGCCAGTGGATCTAAGGGTGGTTCGACAGTGGGATGAGTCGTCAGGGGTTAAAGAAGTGGGACGAGGATAGGGGAAACTGAAACACGGTTCTTTCACGAAGGATCGAAAGAGAGATAGAGTCTATGTGGAAGATAAAAAAAGGAGAAAAACCTGGAAGCCGAAGGATAGAGACGGTTTAGGTAAAAAGGAAGATAGGAACGGTTAAAGGAGGAAGAAGGACGAGAGTAGACATACAGGGGTGCAATGGGTCTTCGAACGCGGCTAAGTCTGCACGTGGAGTTTCCGTACAGTGAAGGTGGATTGAAGACAATTTGGGGGTGAGATGAAAGTATCGCGTGAGTGACACAAGCCTTATCAGGGTTATCATCTTGGGATTGACCGTAGGGATATGTCGATCAACCAATACCCCAAAGTCCTTATTTGTATTTCGTGTTTAGCATCAAACACGGTCCCTTAATTTCGCGGTACTCCTCCAAGAATATCTTGTGGAACAATAAAAAAACATATATTAAGGTCAATCATAAATTATCATGGAAAGAATTATTAACCTAAATGTTGGCAATTCTATTTCTGTTACACAAACAGTGGGTGTTCGGATAAAGGGCTATCTGCAATCTGACAAATATTTTACCTGGAAATTATGCGACGGTGAATTTGGTGTTTCAATGTTGTCAAGAAAGACTTATTATAGTCCAGTCTCTATTATTAATATTAAAAATATAATTATGGAATAGATCTTTATATAGACACGAAAGGGAAAAAGGAGAAGAAAGGGAGTAAAACGAGAGTGTGGTATACTCGAAACCCACCAAATCCCGCACGTGGGGTTTTCAGAGGATAAGGGTGGTTGGAAGGGTGGAGATGGAAGTATCGCGTGATTGACGTGGGCCTCATCAGCATTTCGGTCTCGCGATTGGCTGGACGAACCTGTCAATCAGACGGTATTCCACGCCTATTGGTTGTATTTCGTGCCAGTGTATTCTGTCATCCCTTTTGCAAGGGCTGATTTCCGTGAATACCGTTTCCACGCATAAAACCTTAACCCGAGGTTCCACCTAAATCTATAGACTTTATATGCTGATATTTATTTCGATATAATCATTATATCATTTTATTCGAATTTCATGATTATACCAAAATGGAGGTTAAGAATCTCAGCAAAACTTCGAATATTTCTAGAGATATAATATTATCCATTTCATTTAGTTACTCCCTTGATCACAGGTTGGCAACTAAGTTCGCGATCTTCGTTATAAACTTCAATTAATGAAACGTAATTATATGAAATAATAATTGTACGTATCAAAATAATCGCAAAAATGAGAGCTCTCGTAAAATATAACCCATGAACAACAAAAATCTATAATTACGGTTCTTATAAACACAAATTGAAGGCAGAAAGGTCGCGAATTTAGTTGCCAACTTAATATTACGGGATATGCATATAGTTTAATGTATACGGAATCAAAATGTAAAAAATAATACGTGTACCGGTTCCATATATGTATATGAGATATTCTTTTTAAAATCTTTCTTATCTTGCCCAATGATTAACGAGACTTGGTCTACGAATCTTGGTCGAATAGATTTCTGGACATCTTACTTAACATTCGAAACGATTCCTTGTAACTATTCGCTGCCAATCTAAATTAGTGAGTGGAAGGTATCTGGTGGCTAGTATCTACCGGTCCTTTCACTCGGCCCAGACAAAAATAATCACATCGCGACGATACCCGCGAGATTTTCATTCCTCTCGTGGAATAGGCAGAAGAGGACGAACTGTCAGCCCGAAGTTAGAATGAAGAGCGTGGAGTGACAGGATCGTGTACGAGCCGTGGAAGATAAACCACCAAAATAGAATTCGTATTTCCGAATACTGTTACACGCTCTTAGTCCGTGGCCTACGTAGTTAACTCAAGCAAACACTGCGCGCTTACCTCTTCTTGGAATAAAAATTGAAGAGTTCAATCTACCGAAATAAAAGTATGGCATGAAGTATAACCATACACCAAAGTATACACCAGATTTTTACAAAAAAGGAATGTATAAACTAATGACTACTTCGTCAAATAAAATTACTTTCCAGACTATTTGAATTCTGATTTAAACATCCGCACGACATTTCCCGGTATCTAATACTGTTTTGTATCGTTATTTTTTGTTTCACTTAATTTTACATTTCACGTTATACTTGCAACTATAAGCAGCAAGCTGCAGTAATCATGTAACAAGATGACAAATAAGAATTACTTTTATAATTGTAAACAGCTGTTAAATGATAAAGCAGTTGGATAATTAGTTAAAAATTGGTTGCAAGAGTATGCTAATAAGAAGAACATTAGATGTTACTTAAATAAAGTTACATATATCACGGTATCATATTTAAATATTTTCCACATTTCCTTCATCGGGTAATATTTCAATCTGACAGTTAGAGGTGTATTGTTTTAGGTTAGAATCGAGGGACATTATTAAAATAACAAGCACCTTTAAGAGCGTGCTGGGTTGTCAGTCATCGAGGCGGTAAAAGTTACTATCTCTAAAGAAGCCGGCGGCCGTCGCTTCAAACGTTTTCTTTGTGATATGCTTGTTTCTTAAAGAATTCTTTGCATTATTGTGTTACATGCAATACATCTTTGACAATTTTAACAAGCTATATCTTATTTCTATTCATATAACACTCATTGCTTAACCATATGCATATAGTTTATATGTACAATATATATTTGCATTGATAATCAAAATTCATTTCTCAGAATATCTGTGCTTTTAATATAATCTTTCATTGATCTGCTGTAAAGAAAATTGTAAATGATTACTTGATTATAATCGGGAGCATTAATGAAATTTCATTATGTGAATTTAGATTAACATGTTGTGTGTCGAGTCGAAATCCGTGTTACACGATACCTCGCGATACGTATTCCTAACGCGTATATAATGTCTAAAAATAAAACAGTTTAAGCGCTCTACGAAGCATTAGTTCGTTTATATTGTTATCGCTACGTTAAAAGTATTGCAAATTTTACGAATATTAGCAATGTATTTGATCACGGCATTCAACGTGTTAAGTAGATGCTGCACTCAATTTTAAGATTTTATACCTTTTTCTATTATGTCTCTCTAACAATTGAAGGTAAACTATACTAATAGATACGCAGCAAGAAGAATCAAATATTTAGAGATAAATGATAATGAAATGAATAGTAGAGTAGTAACTGTGTAATTACATTTCAACGCATTAGCAGGGATAACATAAACAAGGATTGCGAGCGATTTTTGCATTACATTATCTGCTAAACAAACTAACTCTTACATAATGTTTTCCACGCTTCTTATCTACTGAAATAGATAAAAAGTACGCCAGAATATCACTACTCATTATTTACCTTCGGTATAAATATTAACTACACATAGGCAATGGAAGTTTTACGTTTTTTCCGTCCAGGCTGAAATCGGACAAACATTTAAAAAAATTGTTTATCTCGGTTATTAATATTTTTTGTTTCTTGTTTTTACTAGAATTCCACCATTCATAATTATTCCACTAAATTATACTGCACACAATTAAGATCGAAGTAGAAGAACATAATATAATAACAGACAACGCACAAACACCAGATTTATTTTAGGAAGACGTCAGAAGTGTTTCATTGCGTAATAAACCAAAAGATAACACAATATTTATTCCATATTCAAGATTTTGTGCAATGTTTGACCTAATGACCTCTTTAATTCTCTTGTATTCAATAACTATTATAATAATTTTATATTTATGATCATTTGTTGTAGATCTATTTCCTTCATCAGCAGCGTTAAATAGACATTAAAAAATCTAGGTACCAGATAGATTCTTACAGGCATACTTTTGGTAATGTATACAGGGTCTTGGATTTTTTAATTTTACAAGAAAAATGTTCGTATAACACGATACCCTGTAATGCGATATCATACAGCGCGGAATGTATTCACACCCTGATGCGCCACGTCGGAATCCGTGTTATACGATACCTCGTGATATGCGTTTGTAACGTCTATATAATGTTAAAAAATAAAGCTTTCTAAGTGCCCTGCGATACATTAGTTACTTTACATCGTCATCGTAACTTTAAAAATATTGGGTTGGCCAAAAAGCTGGTGCGGTTTTTAACATGTAACTAGAATGCGACTTTTATTCAAGCTTTTATATTTCCTTAATGTTCTTTATTTTATAACATATTGTCCATTTCAACTTATAATCTTTTCTTATCCTTTGGACAACTTCATAATCCCGTGTTCACAACAATCTCCGAATTTCTCTATAAAAAACTCATATAAACCGTACGAACTTTTTGGCCAACCCAATACTGAAAATTTTACAATTCTTAGCGATATATTTAATTTGAATTTTGTTAGGTTGGCCAATAAGATTTTAACGCCTGAATAAAAGGCGGTTTTTATGTAATTTCGTATATTTACAAAATTGTCTTTATTCAATAATAAATTATTCTTCTTAACTAACAAGCGTTTCCTATCTTTTGAATAACTTCGTAATTCAGCGTTCTTAAAAACCCCTAGATTTTAGCGTAAAATAGTGAGCGCAAACCGCACGAACTTTCTGGCCGACCAAGTAATAGTAAATAGTAATATTTGCACCGGCGGTCGTTGGTGACCTCCATGACGTTCAACGCGTTAATCACGTTATACTGGAATATACTGTAAATGTATAAAAGAAACGAGGATAATCGAAGTGGTCCACACGCGACCGAAGTTGTACCGCTTTTGATCCAGCTCGGTACTTCGGTGGAGATCTCCCTTTTATGTTAGTCTCCTTCTGAAACGGGCCAGGTTCCCTCTAGACAGGTGGGAAGGGTCACATGATGGCCGTCTCTGTAATTTGTCTTTTGTTTCCCCCGCGTTCCATGCCCTCGCCCGAAGGAAGAAAACTTACGAGGAAGAACAAAGGACGGAAAGAGCCGCTCTATCGAACGACGTGAAGAACAGAACAATTTCCTCCTCCCTTCGACCCCTTCGTCTTTATCCTTGTCCTCGTCCTCTTCCCACGTCCGGCATCGAAGCCAGCGTGAACCTTCGCCGGTGTAAACGTATGAAAAATGAGTGACGAGTGTTTGAAACAAATGACGAGACTGCCGGTTCCGTATTCTTCCTTCGGGATGTCCGAAACAGGTAGAGAACCAAATGGGCTCCAAATAGTGCGGACCGCTTGGGTAATCGATAACCTTCCGAACGTTTCGAGGTCCTTTGAAGATCTTCCTTTTACCGATTCAAGGTCGAAGAACACCAAAATCGGTGCAAATTTATCAATTGTTATTTAGCTCATTATACGATCTATATTAATTAACTATTTCTTGGATATGATATCTATGCATTTGATGTTATCATGGATATGCCAGACCTCTAATAATAGTTTAGAACTACCGAACATGTACTCAGTTACGGTTACACATTTATTTATATTTAAATTATGGTTAGAGGATATAAGATAATTAATGGATTCAATCATCTGCGATATGTATATAAAATAAAGATATTTATAATCTCAAACAAAGCACCGTGGTATATTCGAATAATTGAACACAAAATGGCGGGGAAGTCATTTTGACGGTAGTTCTAGTGTTAATGATGTTTGAAGACATTGATTTTATAAATAACTGTCTGTTAGGAACGGAAGTGAATACTAATATCTACTGAGTCTAGAAAATGTTGTCTTTCCTGTAGTAACGATCGAAAAATTATTCATTGCATAATAAAGTAGTACACGGTTCGTGGGCGATTGGGTAATTTGTGGCGGATAAATCGCCGGAAGAAGCTTGGAGGGAGAGGGAGAGAGAGAAAGGAAGAATCAGCCGTAAACCGAGGCTCATTACAGATTTATGCCGAAGCGTAGGTTGGGAATGGAAGGGAAACGAACAAAACTAAATACACACGAAACTGGGAAGGGGAGAGGCCAAAGTGGAATGGTTGGCTGGAAGGGCTCACGGGTACTTTGGTTTTGGTGGGTGTCGGAGGGGATCGCGACCGGTACGCCGAATACGAGGTATAATCAATTAACGGTGAGCAAAACAAGAACTGTGGCCGACCACCGACCACGGCCACAAAACATTTCGTACCTTCCTGTTCCAGTTTCAGAGGAACCCAATTGTTTCACTCGAGTACCTGCTATGGCTACTGATAGGACTATCATCGGATAACTAACAGGTTTATTTAAGCAAAGATATTAGACCGATCTCGATATTATTATTTTCTCTATGATCGACAGCAAGGTATTAAAAGAGTGAATAAAATCATTAATATTAATGTTCCAATATTATCCGAAACTTATTTAACACCAATGAGAACGAAATAGTAAATACAAAAGAAATAATGGCAACGCTTAGCGTACCAAGCAGTGTAAAGAAGAAGAAGGACATAAATTAGCATAAACAAGCAACAAGAAAAATCCAAGAAAAGCATAAACGGTATATGTAGAAGAACAAGTGACGTTAGAACAATGACGCGAAAATAAGAAGAGTCCTGGCAACGATACGGGAACATTGGCTTTGCAGCTGCAGCGACAGCCATGCTGAACACATGCAACGATGTTTCGGCCCCAGGAATCTGTGATTATGGTGGCTGCAACGAGGAGAGAGAGACCCTTCGTGCAAGAAAATTGGATGCAGGGTTATCTCTTATGTGAAGAAAGAGAAACATGGATCTCCACGAGAATGGCCAGGTACGTCCGAAGGCGTGCCAATGCAACCTGCAATCATCGGGGTGGAGCGAGCACGTTCGACCGTCCGTGCATCCTCAAGGAACCCGTCGTGGCTCCGTACCTTCGAGCTACCTTCCTGCACTTCAAAAGCCTTTCACTTTTTCTTTCGATTTGTTCATCATCTCATTGCCTTCGAGAGTTCGAAAGGGTATATAAATTACTGAGATCTTCTACTGGGAGTAATCGAGGCTAAATCCTTGATCTTCCTGATAGAATTTCTGCGCACCGACAGTTGCGTGTATTGCTGTCAGTCAAGTTGTTGAGATTATGTGTGAGGATACATATTTTGCGTTTACTTTTTATAATTGTAATAGCATCCAGCAATTATTTCATCCATGTCAGTATTGGATTAATATTGGTTGAATAATTAATTGTGGTGCAACAATGAACCTAGTTGTTCCTATGCTTCCAATGTTTGTCAAAATATAGATAACATTACTGAACCAATATTAAGCCAACAGTACTCTTAAGAAGGTATAGAAATATTACTGTTTTGGTTGATGGTCGTTAAAACGAAAATAACATGTTATACCGTGATTTTCGTTTTTTCGATTTTATCTCCAGTGTCGCGATAACAAATCTCCGTGCGGTTCACCAGCTTACGTTATACACGAAGATTCAGCAATCACGCAACAATGTATGAAACCGCGTAATGTGGTTGAGACAACCGGTGCTATGGCCTGCGGTTCGCAATTGGTTATGCTTGAATCCGAAATTGCTACCTGTATTGTGGTCCTAGATAAAAATTTCTGTTATAACTATATATCATAATTTACTGATATTAGCAATTCATATATTAATATTTACTTTAACATATTATATGCGGGAAAGGTATTAATACCTATTGTGTATGACTGACATCGTAAGGTAAACCTGGTATTAATACCTTTTCAGTAGAAACCACATTAATGTACTTTCTAATACTCAATTGTTTAATATTTGTAATTTACTGGCATCTGTCGATCAGGTTTCAAAGTATAATATTAGTTCTCGAGTAGGAAAGCATAAATCGACCCTCATAGTGTGTTAATAACGAAATGGAACATGGGATTTAAGAAGAACATTAACATTTCCAAAATGTCATGCTTCGCAATAAAAATACGGTCAAAAGTTTTAAGTGTGTACTTGATTAATAGGTATATTTTCCTATAGCAATTAAAATGTGGTCGAAAGGGATTCAGTCTCTGTATAAAGTTAGGGGATGAAATATTTTTTCTTCGTCTACTTGGGTGGAATTTACTCGGAAGGATCGAAAGTATCGTTGTATCGGAAAAAGGAACTCCCGGAGGGTGGTAGCGATACTGAAGACGAAGGGTGCTCGGTACGCAAAACGGGAGTGGTCTCCAGGGGGGATGAAAAGCGCCATCTTCCCATTAGACGCGAGATTGATTTTGTGAGAGCTCCTTTTCGTAACAGGCCGAAGCGATGTACCCCGCTGCTCGAGCGCTAATGTGATTAAAATAATCCAACGATGATCAAAATACAAAGGCCCAAGCAATTTTGTCCAATCGACTTCCTTCCCTGATACCTTTAAGCGTAATCACGAGGCGCCAGAAAATCGTCCTATTCCCCCGACATATATAAAAAACTGATCGCTATATGCCCGACAAATACAACTGCTTAATCGCTGTGCCAAGATTTATTTTCAATTTATAATTTGAATATTAACCATGATGTTTTCAGTAGTAATTTAAGTAACTTTATTAGTAAGTCAATTTTGTTGTATAATGATATCGTATGGTTACTCTATAAATAAATAAAGAATTGTGCAGCGGAACTGAAGGAAGTGAAGCAATGATTAAGTAACTCGTCATCGCTGACTATTGTAGTAAACAAACTGAATTATACGTGTATCTAGCTGTAACTGTCAATTAATAGATAAACAAATAATGTTTGCACAGAGTGCAGCATATTACTATTATAAACGGGGACTTATTCTAAGACATTTTCTGATACCGATTTACAAATTTCATACATTTTTTTATAGCACTTGAAGGATAAGTCTTACAAGTGAATATTTTTTAGACTCACTGTATATATTATATGCATCCTAAAAATGACTCATTATTTATAGAACGTTGATCTACATTTTTAATTCACTGTTCTGATTTGCTGGCAATTTTTAATATCTCTGCAATACCTTTGAAATTTGTGATTTGAATTCATACTTTATTAGCCACCTTACAATTCGTAAGATTTTACGTTCGTCCACGTGACCATCCTCAGAACTTTCTTCGATATTCTTTTCTCGAAGCAAGGTTGTTCCTTACCCCCTTCTACCTTGGACGAACTTAGGGACCGAAAAGTCGTCGCAGGATAAAAAGTTTATTTTAATCTATACAAATTTTAAATCCTTCGTGGTTTATCCCCGCCGTCGGTGTAAACCGTCGCGACGGAAAATAAGATCAACCCCCGTCTCTCATGCCCACCACCCTCCTACCTTAACCTCGTGTTTTTTTCATTCTTGCAAATCTTATATCTCCTTGACATTCCTGTTAACTTCTCCGAACTTTTTTCTTGCATGGATAATATTCAAGTATTATTAATCAGCGAGTATTGCGCATAAATAATAAAACATTCAATTAACAAGCTACCTAAACACCCGACGTGTTTATTAAACCGTCTGTTCTTGAATAATGACATTCATTACCCATTTGTTTTTAAAGTCTACGTTTTTATGAATATTATATCATCTGGTAAGAAGGACAAGTATAGTGGCCTTGCACTCATACGAGGAACGATTACGTGCAAGATTAATATATCGCTAATTCGAACGACTTGGAATTGCTAACTTGAAGCATCAACTTAATTGCCACTAATTCGTAAAACGCTTCTCGGGGTACGAAGGCGAGCGTAACGATCGAAAGTGTGTAATCATTGAGGAGAGATATTTTTAACCAGACGGTTATTCCGTCTTCTAACGACAAGTAGCCGTGGAATTTCTGTACGAACGACTGGGGAAATATTGTCGGCGTGGTTTCTCACGTATCACCGATGAGAAAGCGAAGTCCCGAGCAGGACGTTTTCGGTCGATCGATATCGCGGTAATTAGGCGGTTCTGTCAGCTGGCAAGACTCACGATAGGAAAAAAAACGAGGAAGGTGAATAGCTCTACGATCATTCTCGCAAATCGCTTTATTTTGCTCGAGCCTATACGAGAATGGTCTAATCATTAATTTTGTCCCGATGCTTATGTAACCCCGCCATTCGAAAGTTAAATGCGACGAGACAAGGTCGTTTTGTAAAATAACGAGGATTCGATGCAAAATCTTGTATACAGTTCTATATTATTCATATAAAATGAAATTGTATCAAATATTGGTAACGAATCAGTATTTATATCAATGCTGTAGGAACAATAAAAATATTACACATATATTTATATATACATTGAAAATTCTAACATGTTCGAATTATGTTCATTATGTATTACTTTATATATGTATTACATTATAGAACACAGCAAGTCGAATTTTGCAAGACAATGATTTAAAAGTGACTTCCTGTTCAAATTTCAGGCTACTACATCCAGTTGTCTTCGTAATTATAATATTAATAATAAGATTCTGAATATGCTCAGTAACAATATTCTTATATACTTTCCATCAAATTAGAGTGTCTTTAATGTTCGAAAAAGTATTGAAGTATAATCACATATACTTTACATTATATTTTAAAGATGACAATGGAAATGTTAACACTCCCGCAATAGTGTCATCGCGTATATTATATTCCATGGTTCCGGTTTATTATTCAGTAGTAGTGCGGCAATATAAATTAAATATAATCCTAAATGCACCGTTACACGGGGAGCGTACAAAACAAGGTCCAGGGCATGGTTCATTAATCGCGTTACCCTGAATTATTACGCTTGGTGTAATAAATCGACAGAAATCCTTCCGATTATTCCAGCTCGCCGAGATGAAACCAGAGGAGGAAAGGAAAAGCGAGCGCGACTCTGTTGTTGATTCTAACAAGTATGAATCAACCACGTCTCACAACCGATGAGAGGTGACGTTTATGTGCCACGACGATAAATTAACTAATATCACGAATTACCTTTAATTAGCCACGATCCACTTGTACCCCGTGTCTACCCCGCTTCTTTTGCAACGACGTGTCAGATTATTAATTACACGAATTTCTTGAGACCGTTCACCACGAGCACGTATTTCGGCTCATGGAATTATTTAATCGACGAACTCCTCGCTTCCTAAGAACTTCTCCTGGGACACTTTCGAAAGTACATCTTATTGTGAGGTTCTTGTCCTTGTAACATGATTAAGAAGCTCGAGACTGTAATGCAATTAATCGCGGGAGAAAAAAATTTGCATTGTCCTACTGTTTCTCGAATGTATCTTGAGAAATAGTTTGAGAAAATGTTGACCTTTCTGTTCCATTACAAGTGATTACAAGTGATTCTAATTATAATTCCAATTATTTCTATTACACATAGATAACTTTAAGTTATATTGACATTTGCTTAATGCACAAGTCATATTGATTTCTTACATCATTTTTTTTTCTTTCTATGAAAGTTGACGTATAGTATTTTGCAATAATAGCTTAATAAATCTTTTCGAACTAAAAGCTATATATTATTTATCGAAATATATAAATTATAAAATACATCATAAATACAGCACCTTACTCTTAAGTAGAGAATAATTTTAGGTGTCACTAAATTATTTAACAAAATATATTATTTCACCCTCGGTAGCACCCTTAAGTCGTATCAGAAAGTAGTAAGCGCCACTTGCTCGCCAAAATTACGGCTTCGATCGTAAGTCTTAAAACGTGACTGGATTCTCGAAGAGAAAAAGAATGCTGGCCGGCAGCACGAAGATAGCGAGAGAGAAGGAAACGGAAAAAAGGTACATACTTTCGAGAATGAGAGGGAGAGAGAGGAAAGTATGTTCCGAGGTTGCAGTTAAATAAAACTGACAAAAATCTTTCCCGGAGGGCGCGAAGGGTCGTTTTTGGTTGGGTGGCACGGCCTCTGCTCGAAGACCTGGTTCGGTGGTTGGAGGAACGTGTGGAAAGTACTCAGACAGGCGCCATGTGTATAATAATGTTAAAGAATGTTAAATGTAGGTAGGTTTTCGAGGGCTCAACCCGCATACATTAGTTGTTAACAATGCTATAAAGGACACTCGGCCTGTGTCTCACCCTCTCCTAGTAAAACCTCTCCTCTAGCGCGAGCAGATTTACGACTGCTCCTTTCCGCGCGATTCTTATGTAATACTCCTCGACGACACCGAGGGGCTAAACAGTTATACGAGGGTTTCGGTTTAGGGAAGGATCAACTATGAATAAAAATATAATGTAAATATGCTGGGATTTCAAGGAAAATATTTATCACCGTGGAGTGTGGCTTTAATTTACACTTATTGTTCTATGCACCTCGCCGAGTTAAAAATTCAATTAGTATGACGTTTGAAATATTACCACGGATACTTGGTATATCATACATAGAATTACAGTGGATCCTCGTATAACACGGGGGATGCGTTACATATTATACGAATCCGTGTTACAAAAATCATACATGTATCCATAGATGCGTGCTTTATTCGTGCATGCACGTGGAAGTGCGTATTTATTAAAAATCTAAAAGTTATTATAAACACTCTACCGAAGTTAGTAGAACTTTAATCGTAAATGAAATGTAAAAGAACACGTTATTTATTGCACTAAATTGGTGGAGTTTTGCCACTGTTCTGAAACTAAGGTTATCTAACAGTAGAACTACCGAACATATACTCAGTTATGCTTACACATTTATTTATATATAAATTATGGCTGAAGGATATAAGTTAATTAATAGATTCAATTATTTGCGTTACGTATATAAAATAAAAGTATATAAAATCTCAAACAATGCCCCGTGGTATATTCGAATAATTTAATTAAAAATGGCGAACAAGTCATTTTGACTCCTGTGCTAGTTCCAGGGTCAATGTTGCAATTTTTCTCGCCGCGTTTTATGTTGCCGTGTTATACAGGTACTACTACGTTTACGTGGTAGAATTAAATACATATGTATATTGGAATCTTACATAAATCTTCTGTAGTTTACATATTATACGAACGAAGTAGTATAAGTATGATTGAGATCAGACGCGCTAGAAGTGTGGTACAGCTTTATGATAAAACAATAAGAAGTAGCGAGTATCTTCATTTGACTTATAACAAACAAACAGACCATGAAAAATGCTTGTGAGGTTATATTTTGAATGCCTTTTGTATAGATAATTATATTATAATGATATAGGTAATCTATCCTGGCCAAAGTATGGAACTCTTGACCACATACTATTTCCTAAGCAACCCCACACGCTATAACTTATCACCCTTGTCAACTCGTGCAAGCTGCAACCCTCGTGATAATTGTTTAAACCGACCACTGGCCACCCTTTTAGTCCAACTCGACCACTACTGAGAGCCCTTTACGTTCGTGTAAACTTTATGTACTTGAAGTAGAACGTGTAGATACTTAATTACGATTAAATTACTCCCCTGATTCCCAAGGCGAACTTTAAAGACAGACGCACTGGCCACTTTCTAATAAATTGCTCAACGCTCGCAAAGTATTGAAACAAGTTATAGGTATATTTAATCGCATATTTTTCTTCGAAAGTTTTTGTAACAAATAACGATTCTAAATAACATGCCATTTTTAAAGGTGATTCCGAAAATATTTGTGCAAGTGGGTGACTAAGTATACAAATTCTAAAATAAAACACAAAGTACAATAACTCTTTCCAGAAAGTGTGAACAGACGAGAAGTAACGGATAGAGTTGGATGATCTCCAAGAGATAAAATAAAGTGACAAAATCGGTGGTGAAAAGTAAAGAGTCTTCGAAGATCTATGACAACGTACACTTAAACTATTTAAGAAAGATATTTTTTAACGATGAGAATATCTCATACTCGTCATCTCTGACAAACCCATTTCCCATTTTCTTAAAATAAATCAGTGTTATGTAAATAACTCTAATCTCGGCGGACTTATCGCGTATATTAAGAGAAGCTTCGCGTAGCACGGAAGAGCGAACGTGAAGAGTTGAAAAATAAATAAAGAGGAAAATAGTACGTTGTCCCCGAAAAGGAGCGTGGAATCAGTGCGCACAATGGATAGAGTTTGGACGGCCTCCAAAAAATATATATCGCCTCGAAGAAGAGCTCGCGGAGGGTAAAGATAGAGAAAGAGAGAAAGAGAATGAACGATCAAGTAAGAGGAAGAGGTTGAATACTCGAAGGAGCAAAACGAAGCCGCCAAGAGGAAACCTGGAAGAGCGAGAGTGCGATAGCGAGCAAATAATAGGGAAATGATTTGCTCCTTGTTAGATAAAGGACGCTGCGAGGGGACTCGCGAAAAGAAATATTGCCCCGAATGAAAGGAAGTGGGCGAAGGGAGAGGAAGTGGATCCCTTTGCTTGTAACTGCTCTTTCGGTTAGGTCGTGCCAGGTCATGCGTACCAGTATTCTGCTCGATTACGAGTTAAATAGCACTATGCTTTTCCTCCTATTCGATCTCCATTTTTTAACCCACTATCCTATACTTCATCCTTTGCTCAAAGATACATTACTCCTAAGAATCTTTTCATTACAGTTCAATGCTCTATGAGTTTTACAGTACTTTGATGACTGCGATAAGTGAGAGACTATGAGTTTGCAGCAATTTTGAAATGGAATAAGATGATCCCTTATACTTCGATCTTATCTATATTACTATCACATTTTAGGATTCTTTCGATACTTATCTTCATAATCGAATTTTCTTCGGTAGCTATAGTCCACGGTACTCTGATTATTTGGGAAGTAATAATATCCAGAAATGGAGATCGCTACTCGGTAATTTATACACCGGTGATCACTGGGAAACTCAGTAGGGCATCATTTTTTGCCCAGTCACGTTTCATCACTTTGATATCGCGCCTGTTCTTCTCCGGCTGCTTATTCCAATTCATTATTTTAACATCGATCTGATGATATCGCACCATTTCCTACTATTAATCGATAATCTTCCTTATAACCTCCCATTCTTATACCACATAGAATATTATAAAAGACACATTACGTTTCATTAAGAAATTCGCCGATGTGATAATACACCCGAATAATACACACGTTAATGTGATAGCAAACACAAGCGTAGGTGTTTAGTAGATGAAGCTCAATGAAGAACAAGAGGCGCGATTCAAGTCGCGCAAAGAGATTAGGGTGGTGTTTCGAATCGAGGAATGAATCGGGCACGTTCTGCACGGACGAAGAGGGTTGAATGGTTGGGACTTGCTGGAAAAGGTGGAGGTGGAGGTTGAACTAGAGGTGGTTGGTAGGGTATGCATGGCGGCAGAGAGTCCAGTAGCGATCATCAATCAGAAAGGCAGTCAGCCGTCCGTCGGTCGGCCGACTGGTCAGCCACATCCAGCATGTACAGAGTTTCGCGCGGGAGCCACGAACGTACGAATCTGCGAGTCATGCTTCGACTACCATCCTGACAATCGATCCACCCAAGCTTCTACCATCCACTCCTCGAATTATTCTTTCCTATTATCAGTTATTCGGCGCGTTAAACTCCTCGCTCTAGTCTCTCGATTCCTCTATTTTTCTTGTCGTGGATTGTTCACTGTGTATGTTTGGGTTCGGAGTACCTTGGTCTGTGAGCGCACGTGGGAAGTAATGTAGAGGATTTGTTGAAAAGATGGTGTAAACCGTCGAATGAGACTACAGTTTCACTATAAATACTTCAAAATGTGAAAGTATTAGTAATAGTTGCTAGTTTTAGAAAAATAACTTGAAATATAATTTTTAGTTAAAGTTGTTTCTACTTGGCTGGTATAACTGTTCTTAACGAGGTGATCTATTTATCCGTGTTTCTAATAAGCAATGTTCGTGTAAAGTTAATGCATTATTCAACTTTTGTACGTGGATCATATAAGGCAGTATGTTTAATAATAATATATTATTCCGATATGCGTTAATTGATTATATTATATGACTGCTGATCGATTTGCACATAATCCTTTAAATTTGTTAGAATTAATTTTGTATAAGTTCCAAAAACTCACAACGAAGATAGTAATTCCCGAGTAAGTAAAACACAGACACGAGATTTCAGAATAAATGATGTAAGAAATATTTGGAGGTTCGCCGAAAGTTTGAGCATTAATTTAAGAAGACAGACGTTGTGAAACATGCGTCCTTCGGGAAGAAAGTGACCTTTTTCGAAAGTGTCGCGGAAGGTCGCGCCTCGGGTTCTTATCTATTTCAGCCGAGCGCCGTGGATTCGTTTGAAAGAAGAACGAAGGGTCTTCGTCAGTATAGATAATTGCACGGTTCGATAATGAAATTACGTAAGTTTCCCTTCTTCTAATCATTTTATTCCGTCAGTCTGGCTTGCCCGATGCTTGATGTTGCATGACTTTTTATTGGCGCTCTGACATTTTCTAAACAGAATAGCTTGGGCTGGATTTGCCTGCCGCGACAAACTAAGCCAGGGAGTTGGAAATCTTTCAACGAGACCGCCGGCTAATTACCCCAGAGAATCCTCCCTACCCTCCTCACCAACTCATCCTGCTTTTCACTTTTCGTCTTCCTCTTTCTCTTCGACTACTGGCTTCCACCCTTCAACGTCCGCGGCCTCTACACGAAAGAAAAGACGCGTAAGAAGGGAGTCCTTCCCATTGCGCTTGGAGTTAATGTCCCTTAAAAGTACAATGCTTAGTTCGCCTCGCTTGTATGCATCCTCTCGATTGTTGCTAAGTTGATTTTATGTCTGATATTCTTGATTTTGCAATATCTGATCATCCTTGCCGACTTCAGTTCAAAGAATAACTTAAATTGTAAATTTAGGTTTCATATGTTGTTTTACATTGAAAGAATATCTGGATGCACGAGACATTTTTACGGCTCATCAATTTGGTGAAACACTAATTTATGGAATATAAAGATACCAGTTTAATAGAATGAAATATCTTCTTGGTAAACAGGATGTAGTCGGAGGCCGTAAGAAAATTATTCAAAGTTTAAGGTATAAATTGTACGAGGCTACAAATGAAGAAACGGTTTACTCAATGGTCACCAGCTAAATATAATCCTTTATCCAACGCGGAGAGGAACAAAAGCAACTTTTTCATTTCTCGTGGTATAATCGAGGGACCTGCCGGCTCGCGTTCCGCGGGACTTGTTTCCTCTCTTGTCAATGTCCCGCTCTTACCTCCAGTGGCGAATCAAAGAGCCATCAGAATAGCCTTTGAAAGCGTGCCCACTCAAAAGGCAAAGGAAAGAATACCGAGAGAAAGCCAGGGATAGAGAGAGATAGAAAGATAGCAGGACTTTGATCGTCGAATGACTGGCGACTTTACATTATGAAGCTAAACTGTTGGCGTAAAAGAAATGTGGGCTTCTGCTCCTGTGGAGTCGGAAACTTTTTATCGCGTTGTGAGGCCCCTCATGGGCAACAGGTTTTGCTTGATCCCGCGAGAGAGGGACACGCCGGTTTCTGGATTACTTCACTCCTAGACCCCAATATGAACCTATTATATTCCTACCATCTTGCGATTACACAATTTCGAAGCGCCTCGAAATATTACTCGAAAGGACCTTGCCTTTTCGAGTAATATTCCAATTTATACTACCTTCTATCTTAATAGTCACGGTTTCATTTAAAATTCACCGAAGTCTTGTCCACGAGGAGCAGTAATAAATGCACCATGATGAACTAATAAACAACATGGAGTCTGAAGTACCATGGAAATCAACGTTCTGCTTTATAGTTCCAAAAGATTACAGTCTTGGCGAGTATCCAATGACGTGTGAAGCGTGCAAAACCATCGGTCTAAATTAATCTACTTTCTTCCGCCTTTCACGTAATGTACTTCCAGTGAAACTAACCCTAAGTTAGACACAATACTTGATTACTATTAAAATGAATCCATGAACGCTTTACTAGAAAGATGATTGAAATATAATATGCCCCATTGGACTTTCACTTGGTCCACCTACGTTAAACCGTTCCCCTCCGGTTCGTAAAGTGATCTTCATCAAATAACAATAACGCCAGGAACTATTTAAATAATCTCATTATTCCGAAATTATCCTTATGGATTAGAGGTGGAATATGCAATCACACGGGATGCTTCTCATGTTTCATCCCCCGGCACATATCCTCTTCCCTCATCCCTCATCGTCCCTTCGAGCATCCGGGGATCCTCGTCTCTTCGTAGTTTCGGTTCACCCTCGCAATCCGAACGTAGTCGGGGCGGATGGTACCCCCGCACGGGGAAAATAATGCATTAGAAATTCAGATGACCGAAAGAGAAGGTCGTCCCGCGATTTATCAAATAAAAGCGGTAGTACAGTCAAATACCCGTCTATGTCGTCAGTGGAACCGACAGTTCATTTTTAATATAAAACGAGAGCGTTGCGAGCGGTACGGATGGAGAGAGGGTGAGTGTAGGGAATCTTGGCCGTAACGACAAAAAGAACAGGGACTGCCTGATATCGGTCTGATGTTTGCGTCGCTCCTACGTCTCAGGATTTACGGAAACGCGACGAGAAAAACCTGATTCCTTCCGGAGATTGTGATGCCCGAGGAATCCTCGGTGCTGGTGGCCATTTCTGCGGTGGCCATTCGTGTATGAAAGTAGCAAATTATTCTTCCTTGGTGTACAAGAAATGATGAAGTTCTAAAGATTGAATATTATACAATATTGCTTCTGTACTGTACTGCTGAAATAAAATTTAAAATAGTCTTGGATAACTTATAGAATGGAAATTAAGAATAAAATTGATTAAATTTCGATTACAGTGTTCCTGTTCGAAATTATAGTCTGCATTAATGTTTGAGTAACACACTGCATGTAATATTTACTCTCACATAAATTAATGATAAGAATTTTAGAAGTTGTTTATATTGTATCTTAACACTGTAACTACCGAACGTATAATCAGTTATGCTTATACATTTATTTATATTCAAATTATACACATCAATTAAAAGTGGAAGATAAGTCATTTCTACTCATTTGGTAGTTCTGGTGTTAATAAGTATTATAGTTATAGAAATGTAAGAACAATCCTTTAGCCCAGCAACTTATAATAGTGTTTAATACACGACGGAACATTCTTTACATGGATAGAAATACCAACAATGTTTGTAAATAATGAATAAATAGTTTAACTTATTGTCATATGGAGTGAGTTCTGTGACCTGCCCAAGTTCATCCATCATGGTCTCAGTTCTCTCTTGCATTCCCAACCCACGAATTGTCGTTTCTCCCAGTTTTTCGTTAGTATTTTCTGTGCTACTTCGTAAAACCTGCCAACGGTTAAACGGTTTATAAACAGTCCCCGACCGGCAATTTATTAGTCCGCGCACCGAGGGTTCCTTGAAGCATTCCCAAGTCGACAGTATCACGTTACCGTTTATGTCAACTAGATGCTTTAACTTTGTTTTATTTTATTTTATGCTCCATGAATATATAAAGTGAGAAGTGCAATAAAATATGTATTGCGTAACACCTCGCTATCACCATTGTTCAGTAGTTAGATCAAAATATTTTGTTCCATACAAATCGTAAAATATTTTTTAATATTAAATGTTATTATAACTCTAAATGAATGGAATAAATGAAATATATAAAATCTAATAATTGAATATTATATGAAAAGGAGTACGAGTTGCACAACACAAAGAGTCGACATATATTATAATTTCATAAATATGCAATTCCAATTTTTTAGAAGTTTCCGAAGAAGAACGAATACTATATCTTTATTTTACGACTTCACTCGGTTAACCCTCACGCATATGTCGTTATCCACCCCAAAAAACCTTACGCCTTCTTCCCTTTTACGATCCACTAGTGCAACAGTCATAAGGATCTCCCAAGTTCCTTACACTCAACGACTAGCTGTGAAAAGATAAAGACACGAGGTACTTCGTGATTTTTGGTATGCAATGATGTGGGCGTCGTCGTTTCGTAGCACTATCTTGGAACATTTCCACGTAATTATTATTAACGCTGACAATCGTGGTTTGCCTGACTATCCTGCCGGTTTGCAGGCCTTGAATTCAAGCAAAGATCTTGCTAAATAATTATAATGCCAGCTGCATCATATACAGGTGAGTTTGAGGTAATTTAAAAATAAACAAAATTAAACGAAGCCGATGAAAGCCCGTCCCGTCGTTTACCGATAACAATATATTATAATTCATTAAATAATTAATTGTTTAAAATCAGCAATACCAGTAACGCACTAAGTGTGGGAAGAGTATTAATATCCTTTGCGTAGAACCTACATTAAAGTACTTACTAAAACTCTATTTTTTAATATTCGCAATTTACTGGCTTCTATGAATCAGGTTTTAAAGTATTAATTATCGAGTAAGAAAGCCCGTGCTGTAAGCCAGTTAACATAGTATGTTAATCACATCAATATTCGAATACGAGGGTTATTAACATAAAGCTCGATAGTATAAATAATAAAATTTAGCAAATAAACATCCAAAGACTTTTAAGCACTTTTAATCATACGACAAATTCGAAAGCTTTCCTTCGATGCTGGAGTATCGAAGTACCACCAGAGAAGGGAGGAAAAGAATCAGAAAGGAAGAGGGGTAGTATGAACCCCAGACTTTTATAGCGGCCCATTTGGCGCAACAACGAGCGTGGAAAGTTCTTTTAGTGTCGGGCCACAGATTCCGGGCCGAAATATGCGTACGATTATGGGGTTCCGGATTATCAATTTGTTATACCGTGTTTATTATTTGAGCGCGGCGAACGACCTCCGCCACTCGTTTTTCCTACGCGGAAACTTCTCCGGCTGTAAACTGCCTGTTCGTATGTTTTGGGGGATAATCCCGAATATGTAATGTCGATTCCCTTTCTACGGAGCTCTGCCCACCAACTAACCGAGAAATAACGTCAATCGATACGTCCTATCGTTTATCACGCTTAATTTCATTTTTTATATATTCAGCTACGTTCTGAAAGAAATATTGTACTTTAAGGAAGTACTACATTGTGAATAATCAAGACAAAATATCTACAGCTTTAATAATATTTTCTCAACACCACCCTTGATTAAAAAATACGCGCTACCAGTGGAAAATTACGTTGAGAATTTTATTTTGTTTGATTAAGTAAAATAACATCTGAATTAATCTTAAATTCGGCAGTTTAAGTTACTGGCTCAAAGAACAATTATCCAACTGATTTTATTTTATATTACTTAAATTGTATCAAGTTCATTCAAGTTTAATTTGTTCAATTAAATTAAAGTTAAATGTTTTTAATTTACCTATATATTGCAGAACTATATCGGAGAGCTTGTTTTCCTACTCGACCAGAATCAAAGTAATTTCTCGGTTCGATTCTAACAAGTATTACGGAATTGCTGATAAGATGGGCTTAGGAAGGTTTACGTCGAAGAACTGACAATCTACCAGTTTATATCAGATTTAATCTAAATCCATGATTCTTGTAAATTCCACCTATCAATCTCTTAAAATTTGCAGTTAAAGCACGTTCACTATTGTTAATAACATATGTTACTATTTTAATCATCAAGCACTACGTTCTCCAATGATAATGTTTATGTTGTAGGTGAACGAAATTCGTTCAAGAAAGAACTGAGTTCTTCTTATCACGAATTCAAATTAAATAGTGGAAAGTTATGCGCGTGCAATCCCGAAATTCAGATAGTTCCCTCCGCGAAGGTGTACTTTATCCTGAGTTAAATACGTTCTTCGTAGATATCAGAGACTTAAAAGAGTCCCTCTGTTCTTATTTCCCGGATCCTTCCGACCGGCAAACGTAGCGGCTTCTAAGGAACGTAGTAGCTGGGATTTCCTAGGAGAGTTATCTCTAATTCGCCGCGGATTTACTTGCCAATGAATCTTTAAATTAGATGCTCCTTTCTCTCCGAGCTACGCTTTCCCCGGGAGGGTAAAGTCCTATATCATGAAATCGACGAGAATGCTCAATCCCGTCTTTCGCTTTTTTCTTTATCAACATTTTTAGGTTTACGATACGTCCGGATTTTTGGATCAAATGCATTGGACTTTGAAGTCCTTCCTCGGAAATATAATAAATGTGGAAGAATGTTATGATATCAACATATAGTATTATAATATTAAGAATTAATAATATGAGCTTTTACTGTTTCTTTTACGTCAAATTGTGATTTGTATTAGATCGTGTAATATGAAATGTCCAATTTCTTATCAGACCTATATAGACTTTGTGTCTTTTAAAGACCGCGAGTTTTTGAAGGAGGTATTTTTTGTTATAACCGTGGTTGTCAAAAACGTTGTTAAAAACTCATATTCATACCTTTTCGCACTTCTTTCTTAAGTATTATACTTAGATGTTCTTATATCCGTTTCACTGAATTATACTTCTTTATAAATAATAATCATCTGCTATTTTCAACTCCACATAATCCGTCAACTTCCGTAATCGGTGTATTACCTCATGAATTAAGAAACATGGAATTCTATTAAATACACTTACGAAGAGTTCCCGCAAGATCATTAATCTTCAAGAATGTACAATTGCAAAAGGATAGTTATCATCGCGATATTAATTAGGAAAAGGAGTAACCGTGGCTCGGCTGTCGCACGATGGAAGTGTCCTCCGGACGAAGGAAGACATTCTACCCGAGAGAAGGGATCTTAAGGCCAAGGAAGCAGATAGCAAGAAGGATGATGATAATCCAGCCTTCTAGGCTAGTCCTATCCCAAGGGATGCAGGGATTAATTGACACATCGGCGTCTTCGAGGAGTCTGCTTGGCTGACGCCTCCGCTTTTCGCACCCACCGACGTGACTGATGAGACGCCGAAGAACAACGCATCCAGAAAAACACTCATGGAATCGTGACTTTTTTGCGGAACCAGCTATCCAACCAAGAATTACCGTTGAACCAGGGTTCTTCGGCCGTGCCACCCTTTCTACCAAATAACTCAACTAATCAGCCCTCCTTACCCTTTTACCTACGACATCCCACGACCGAAAACACACCACGACTTGGGAACCCATGGATCTTGTAGATTGGAATTTAATATGAACACACGCCCGATGATGAGACGTTGACTAAAGTTTCGACGGGTTGGATGTCTCATTCAACGGCTGGTGAAGGCGCACCATGTCATACATTGAAATTCGTTAGAGGGATCATCCTAGTTTGGACAACCACGTGTATAGGCGAGGATGATTCTACAGTTTGAAATCTTGGGGTGATTACTTGAATAATGGAAAATTTGATTTTTACTTTAAAGAGATATAATAAAGCTGTTGAATGTAATCGCTGAAAGAAAAATCTGAGATCGTTGATGATACGATATAACCGGCCATGTGACATAAATATTGAAATTGCATTTGTAAACATTTTGTAGAAATAAACATTCGTATCATTGAAGAAGCAAGCAATCATGCTCGTAAATATGGATTGTCAAAATTAGAATGATATTTCTACCACTAAATTGTCAGGTGGTTTCATAAATAGTATCGTTTCGCAACACGAATGTATGGACGAAATTATCAATATTTCCACTCAATATTTAAAATCCTTGCTTGTAGAAGTAGTTCTTTACCGCTTATTCAATAGAAAGTGAAGACCAATTTTTAGGAAATAACCTGATGATATACGTTTGTTTTCAAGAACTCGACCTAGCAATGGACCAAAGACATTTTTCAAGATCAGGCCCATATTTTCGAGAATAATTGTTCCTTATTTTTGTTTACTTTTCCACTAAAGACAAAAAATTCTTCAAAAATCTATTAAACCCTCCTTATCCAAATGATTTTTTCGCGAGGACTTTGAATCTTGAAATTCAAGAGGTCCACCGGACCTCTCGCAAATCATGAAGAGATGACCATGCAGTACGGGACGATAAGGGAATACGGTCGGGGTTGAAAGCAAAACGCGGAGGACCACCACTCCGTCCAACAGGAGGCGTCGGTGGAGGCACCCCGTGTGAATTATGGGCGTCCCGACGCTCTCTCCTGTTGGCTCAGGGCTCAATTTACAGATGATTCCGCGTGTTACCGCCTGGCCAACGGCTGGTTAACCTTCGTGCCAAACACTTAATCTTCTCGTGATGTCCTGCGCGCGAACGGGGTTAGCCACGTTTTCGAATCACGACGAACATTAAATCGGTGTTCCAGAGTCCTTTCCAGATAAGAGACCGAGAGGGCAAGGTGAATGGTTAGATAAATGGAAAGAGGCGTAGGTTACGTACCCTGTTGTGGAATGGTGGCCCTAGTGGCCCATAAACTTGGCCAACCCTTCGGATCGTATTGCCAACCATGAACGCATACATGCGACCTTCTGTTGCCGGGACGGATCGTGCGGAGCGTGCCATGGACCTCTCTTTAGATTTATTGGTCCTCGATGGCCCGACAATAGCCAACAAGTTGCTGGGAAACGATTGCATCCTGTTATATCCTTGTACTTTTCAACCCTGATTCCCCGATCGCCGTGTCGTTAATCTGACTTGTCATACTGATGGTGTTTTTAACGCGCGGTTTTACAATTTTAATTGTTCCGATGTTGGGATGGTGATTTTTACCGTATTATCCATCATTGCTTCTTGGGTTTAATATCTGTATCTATCGTTTATGTTAGCGATCACCGAGTGTGATAAAACTTCATATTATTTTAAGTAACTTAACGGAGAAGTAATTTAGCTATAATAAAAGCAATGTGATTGTTTTAATTAATTTTTGCAAGAACTTAAGTTATGAACCAACCTTTGACATAAACTGATTAGAGACTTACAGGTTTTACACATAGAATAAATGATCACAGCTCAAACCCGACAAAATAATAGGACGAATTATTACCAGACATCTATATCATTCATACCGAAGAAGTTTCAAAGACTCGGTACATGATTTCGATTCCCTCCGAAAATGATTTAGGACTGCAGAAAGAATCATAGCATGTAAGCGATTTCTGAAAGACACCACTCAAAACCTAATCGACGGTAAATAAAAGCTTGAAGCCGAACGAATCGTCGGGAGGTTTCCCGGTCACGCGAAGATCTGCGTTCCTGGCAACGGAATCCCCGAATATGCGTGACCGAGAAAGGGAACGTGGGGCACAACAGTACACCCTCGGAGACAATAATTCATCGTAGTTTCAAAGGGTGTTTCGAAAACCCGCATGTGTTGACCATCACTCGAGCTGGTCGATTGATTGTTCAGAAATACTCTTCTGTACCCGAAAACCAAAGAGTTCATCCGGAGACGATACATCATAATTTGCCGTCGAATGTTTACCATTGCTTTGGGAAACGCGTGGTTTTCGCACGTGATGATCTCCAGATGCGCGGGTTCCTCGACCGAACGAAAGGAGTGGCACCCAACTGTCATTAGCCGACGGACACTAGGCACCCCGTGGTGAGCCACAATGTGCCGGTGACCACCAAATAGACTCCTACCAGCTAGCTAATGTTATAAACAGCCATACCGATACACAGCCGAATCCTATGAGCCACCGTTAATTGACTTGGACGTTTGTCATTTTACACCCACCGCATGTTCTTATTCCAGTTTGTGGTTAAGGGCTACCGTTCGTTCCCCATTCATTGTGGAAACATGGTCAAACATTGGACATGAGACAATCATTTTTAAAACAAATTTTGAAGGATACTATTTTAAACACCTGCTTTGTATACATTTTTGTTTTGACTATATTAATAAATATTTTTAGATGAATGATGGAATCTGTTTTCATTAATGGTACCTTATCTATAAGTATATTATATATACATATATTACAATACATATTATGTATAAAAATCGTTTGTATTTGTGCTATACTTCCGATTTAATAATAATTGTTGTAATGTATATTAAACCCCAACTATACTTTTCCACATTTTTCGTAAAGCGGAAGCCGCGTTTTAAAGTCGCGTCTAATCGCCCAATTTAAAATTCATTATAAGATTATTATGAGCTATGTACTCGCTTTTGAAGTCATTTTATATATCCATCGTGAATATAAAACACATATGTTTTTTAAGCGATTGATTATACTTTTTCATTTCTTCTGTATACCAGTGATTATCAAAAACGTTTTTCAAAATTAATATATCCTTGAGGAGTTATGTGAAGAAGTTTTATCTAATGTTGAACCCCGTGCCGCATTCATCCCCTGTTCACAAAATACAATAATCCTACCTTGTTGATTGCTCTTCCTGGTAGTCTTCTTCTCCTTCATCCATGGATACTCAGGGACATTAACACCGGACGGATCATTGACACCGTGAGGGTCCATCATAGTATGATAACTGGGATGATGGGAGCCGGGACTAATAGATCCACCTGTTCCCGGCGAGTGTTGAAGACTTCCGTCGCCGGCGAGTTGCGGCAATGCCGTCATAAATTCCGCCATCGAAGGTTGACTGTTTATGAAGCCAGTTTCGGCGGATCCACATGTCGGATCCATGGCTGGATGATGGGTCCCGTGCGGGGGCAGCCCGGCCGGGGCACCTGCCCCCGCGGCCACTGTGGCCAGCCAGAAGCCACCCCCTCCGTCGTTCGCCAGGACGGGTGTCGTCGGCCTCGTTTTCACACTTGCAACCTCCTTTCCTGCTTGTACCAGTACTTCCAAATGTTCTCCTAGTTGTTGCACGTTGCTGGAACTTCTCAAGCTTCCACAGTGTGAATCTTCTTGTTTGGGCACCAGCGGTTGTTGTTTGCCGCGCATGGAGCGCGCAGAAAGTTTCACTTGTTTGCCTCCGTTGTTTCAATGAATTTGATCCTCTTCAATATTTTATGGGGGATTTGAATTGAAATTGCTAGCTTGATGCAGTATTGTAAGATCTTCTTGATGATTTGAGTGCGGTTGTATTTCTTGCATGGGTTAAGAGAAATGCTTGGCATTTATTGATAGTTCTATGCTATGGATGATGGCTTCAAGTGATATCCGTTGCTGTTGCTTCTTCCGTTTCGGGATTTCAATTATTTTCTGCTATATTAATAATTTGTACACTTTATCACGCTAACGGTTTAGACTTTTCTCCCGAGTTTGGCGATACTGGTCCTAGTTCGAGATTAATTGTCAATTTTACATATTTCTGATTGTGGCACGACACGAAATGTTAAAACTACATTGCGGTGTTTTGTATAAATGTAGTTTAATGCATATCTTAAACCTCTGCCCACGTCACTTATGTCCACGAGATTATAATCTGCTATTCTGGCATATGGTGTTATATCGTCATTTACAAGTATCCTTGGAAAAGCATAATCACTATTCACTCTTTCGCATATTTCTGTACAATTTCTACAACCCGCATTCAAGTTTGCACTCGTTTAAACACGCGGCACAAAGCGATTTCCTTCAGCACATTGCACTTGTAAGATCAAAACTCGAGTGCAGAACCGAAAGACTGTATTCTCAGACTAACCTTCAGTATAATCTGATTAACAATTAGACCAGACGAAACCGAAACAATGCACCAAAATAACACTTGTCACAGGAGATTTTGGTATCCCGATTATTCACAGGATCGGTAGAAAGCACCGCACTTGATCGGATGTATCGCGGAACCGTCACCGTTCCGATCGGCCGGAACCCAGACGAGCAGGCGAGCACAGCCAGGCAGGCCAGACAGCGATCGTGGTATACTTCGCCAAGCGTCGGTGTAGAAGGAGAGGAGGTGGTGATGGTGATGGTCGAGAAGGGTAAAAGTAGGAGAGAGAAAGAGAGAGAGGTAAAGAGAGGGGTGTCGCAGAGAGAAGAGAACGATGGAGCATCAAAAAAGACAGAGAGACACCAAGTACAACGGAGATAAGAGATACCAGGATGAAGAGAGGTGGTGATCGAGAGGATGATGGTGGTGGAGGAACCAAAGAACACTCGGTGTACCAATGACAAAGTAAGAGAGAAAGAACGAGTGAAAGAGAGAGAGGGAGGGATTCAGGGTACGCAGAGATTCGTAGAAGGAGACGATGACTCGAGTTTCCACTCGGCACGATGAAATTTCACGACGGTCTTTTTCACTTCTCCAGTGTTCTCCGTGGCGTGTCTCTGTTGTTACTGCTGTCTCTTTTCTCGCCCCATGGCAGGAGGGGGCACTCGGTTGGTTCAGAATCGAGTTTTGGATGTCCGCTACTCCGGTCGTAGTCTAGATCACGTGACTTAGCCTGGTCGAAGCGGGCAACCAATCCGAGGACTGTATCGCGGTTACCGTGGCACGGCCCTCTAGAAACGTAGGCGGGCTGGCCTGGCGTGGTAACGGTATGGCCTTGGAGGGCTCGGAGGGTACAGAACCAGGAGGGTACGAACCGGCCAGCTCCGTGTCGCGAGAGTGCAGGCGGCCGACTCTTGTGCAGTCGAACACGAGGCAGACTTGGGCGGCTACGGTTCTTCGGCGCATACTGTGGGCGGGACGCGCGAGCGCGCCGTTTACTACACCACACCATGGAGGGGACTTTCTCACGTGTTCGACCACGCGGTTCTCCACTTTCCTAAGAAACCTGCGTCTAATGTTTAGTCTATTATTCATATCGAATATTCTATGGATGAAATATCTATATTCCTCGGATGTGCACGCTTCATGCTTTAGAAAGTGTTCTGTTATCTTGTGATTGCAATCCCTGGTTGAAACTAAAAATGTCACTGTGCGGTATATTAGTGTATTTACATTTGTAAGAACATGGATAAATATACTCTTTTTTGCGTTTTCTAATTTTCTTTACTTTATGATAATGCTAGTCAAATGTACATCAATCGAATTAGTAGATTTATGAACATGGGGTAATAATAACCCGCACAATTCTCCTTTTACAAAGTGGACTTTTATCACTCTGCTATAATACTTTATGAAACATGCATGGAAAAGCTGATTTGTGGTTTAATATATTTATTGTCACGCATTGAATAGCATACTAATTGTATTTAAAATACAAACAAATATTTTATTTTTTAAAATTACCTGCACTAAAAGTTTCCGGTTCGACTAACAATAAGACATATCCCAAACTTTGCAGATACCTCACAGATAACAAATGTGTTATAATAAAGGGACATTCTATAGAATAATAAAAATAGTCATTTAATTCTTTCGCTGTTTCAAAATTCATAAGCGGAAAACTGTTTACCTTAACCACGTGTAAAATTAATAAAAGTCTTATCATAGTCATAATTACATTGAATATTATTTCGACAATAAAGCCTGCAAAAGTATTCTAATTTCATAACTTGTTACCTGCTTCTCAACGTTCATTTTTGGCTATATTCACGGCGCAGAATGGCAGCGTAGTAAATTCGATAGCAGTTTAAATGCAGAACGGTTGATGTGCATCGAATACATCCGTGAGGTTATCGCAACGGTTTGGGGATGCTGGGGCGCCGGCTGGTGTTACGACGACTTGCCATGGGGCAGTTTTGATGACAGATTACCCTGATTCGCTTTGTGGAGGAGCTCTCATTTGGACAGCCGATTTGATTGAAAAGTTCAGCGCCGCTTGCGAGAAAAAAAATTTGTGCCACTACCCTCATTGTGCGATGTACCCCAGAATGTAAATGAACTCTGATCGCTGAAGAAACCCGGTTCATTGGATGCCCGATCTATCTTCGCAGTGCCTGAAAAAAGAATCCCGTCTTTGTCAGTAAAAAATAAGAACATCTATATCGTTGTACATAACACCTTGTAGGTATTATCCAAGTTGAATGTAGTAAATTATTTTCATGAGAATAAAATCTTTTATATGAAAACAGAATTAAACTTATTTACCACTTCATATAATTCTTATCATGATACATTCATTTTCTGACAAATTATTGTAAGATATGAAAAGCTGAAAGACAGTAAAGCTTAAAATATAACAGCAAAAGATACCTATCCTTATTTCTATGTAATTTAAAAAAATGTTTTCGAAATTTCTTTTAAGAGTATCGGCTGGCAGTAATTAGGAAAATATGTACAAATTATGTTTGATGCATTAAGTAACCTAGGAACAATCTTAGGAAGCATTTTCGAATTATAAGAAACGAAGGTGTAATCACACAAATGATTATTTGGCCTCAAAATAAATTTCCATCACAGTGCTTGCGTCCGATAGTTATAATCATAGTTGAAGTTTGATATATTCAGTAGCATCAGTGGGTTTGAAATTTTCGGGATAGTGGAAGGGCGGAGGGCGACTCGGAACGCGAACAGGGCGCGGATGGCCGAAAGTGGAAAGAGGAGAACGACAGCGAGAGAGTGAAGCAGGGTAGAAAGAGTGGCACGGAAGGGAAGAGAACACCCGCCACATCTGCCGCCAGATTTAACTATACATTACAGACACACGATATGTCAAAGTCCTATACTTCATATCGACTCCGCCATTTATTAAAAGTTTCATCGCGCGCGTACCGCCTCGCTCGCTCGCGCACCACGACCTTCCGCTCGACCCTTCTTCCCTTCTTCCTACTACTCTCCAAGAATATAGGAAGGAACCTCCAAATATACGAACGGAAACTTCCCAGAAAGAATATCGGAGCAAGGGCTGCGTGTCCGGATCGACACATTTCCAATGCTTCGAAAACTAAAACCGTTTCTCTGAGGTTCTTTCTCGACCTTAGTCGTCATTCCATTGATCTAATTCGTTAAAAGTTTAAGAATACAAATATTCATACAACTTGATCGTATTTAAAAGCAGAAAGAACAAGTGCCAAGAAAACTGTATATTTTAGTGTCTTAGCACTTATTTATAGGTGATTACCTATGTTATAAATGTAGCAAACTTTGTACTAAATCGGTGCTAATATTTAGTAATGATTACAGCATGTACTCACGGAGATACTAATTTAGTAAACAATACTTTTAATGTTCTGTCTAAAACATGTCTCGAAATATTATAGATTTATGTTTGCATTTCATAAAGATGTTATTACTTCTTCCGATGAACCGATTTAAGAAAAACCATTATTAGAACTAAATGATTGCATCCTTTAAAGTATCTATATTTGAAAGGGTTACAGCCTTCAATTCCATCCGAGATTTTTTGTAAGTGTGTTTATAAGAAGTTTCTCAATCGATTCAAAGTAAACCTATTTAATAGACTCGTATACTTCTTAATAGCTATACTTCGGCGATTTCCAAAATATTTCTTTTTTACACAATAGTACACGCACATTCCATCAACGAAATAAGACTGTTTTACTGGTACTGCGGTAAACAAACGTAGAATTCTTCATTACTCAGACTTATCTCACCACAGTTAAGGTTAATACTAGAAAAATGAGATTCCTTCGGAATCCCTTTTTTGCGACGATACAGGAATTTCTGTCTGTCAGTTCGCTCCTTTCCTCCGGCTGCCACCGATTGCGAAATGAAGTTTTATATTAAGCTTGGAGTTTCCTTCTTTCCTTTTCTACGTTGGTTCGTCTACCTCACTCTGGACTCACCCCATTTTCCGTTTTTCCCACCAACTCCGAACCCGCCGATTCAACCCCTCACCTAGCCCCTCCGTTATATTTACGTACCGATAGATCGTTATGTCGGCGTTTGCATATATATTGACATTGCTACCCCTCCCGCGAAGATGCCTAATATATAGGCTACCGGCTCCCATGAAGAGACTACTGTACTCTCGCAAACTACTCCTTTTCAATACTTTCTAAGCTCACTTCGTATCCCCCTATTTTTATTCTCAATTTTGGTAACAGTTCTACAATGTAATACAGAAGTAAACTTCTATTTCTGATTATCTTCCATATTATTCGCTACTGAAAGTGTTACGAAAATGTGAAGGGCACTATGTTAGACAGGCGTTTAAAATCCCTTTGAATGATAAGCATATTATTCAGAATACTGTAATCAGTGTAACTAAAATTAGTCTACCTGGTGCTGTCGTAGAAAATGAGATTTCGAATATTTTTAAATATATCGCTTTATGATTTCATCGTCTATTTTTCAAATATTATTAACGCATTTAATACCGTGGGAGTCACCGATGACTGTTGATGCCAATATTATAGAAACTCGAATCAAATATACCGTTAATATTCATAAAATTTTGTTACTTTTAACGTTTCGATAAAGATGTAACATAAATAATGTATCGTTGAGCGCTTACTTTGTTTTTAGATGTTATATACACGTTACGAATGCATATCGCGGGGTATCGTACAACACGGATCTCAGCTCAGCACTCACATGTTAAGAATGTGTATGCATACTTAACTTAATAATAATTCGATAAATTCAAGATTGACGATTCAGCGAATGTTTGTGCACCAACATCTTGAACTGTTAAGGTCCTCCAGCGTATCCCAGGTTATGGTCCGAAATAAGGCAGTACCTAAGAAACTGTTCTCGTTAGTGAAAAGAACGAAAGTGTTTTTCGTCCAGTACATCCGCCATTAAAAATAAACCATCTTTCGTCGCCATTTTAGCATGGTAGAGTGTACGAGTGGGGTTCGATCTGTCAATCACCGGATCACCGAAACGGGTCTTCACAGTCCTTGCTTTCCAGAAGGGAGAGTTTCGCCCTTCGTTCCATGAAACTCGACTCTCCGGACGACCCTCTTCGAACTTTTTTCTTCCTCGACGTCTGAGGTAAAGGCGAACTCGTTAAAGCTTCCAAATCAAATTTTACCCCCACCCCCAACCCTCTGACCAGACCTCAGCAGGAAACATTCGATCTATACTACTTTCACCATCGATATGTTCCAAGAATTCGGTGTCCTTTTATCTGTGCACATGGAGTACTAAATTCTGAACTATCTGGGCTCCATGCTACTTCATTAAGAAAAACGATGATTAGTGCAACCAAGGATGAAAGAAAGGGAATACTTCAAAAAACTCATACGACAAAATCGAGTAGTAAGCAACGTGTCGTTGGATGGAATAAATAAAACTCGCGATCCAACCTAGTCAGATAGAAATGTATAAGTCATTAGAAATCTGGAATTTCGAGGAAGTAAGGATATAAAAATGATATAAGGGAAGAGGCATAAGGGAAAGGTAAAGGTAACGAGAGAGACAGAGAGGATCCGTGTTGAACTGGAGTGGCAGTTCTTGCGATTAGCGAGCAACTAGGGGAAGCTCCGTGCCGGAGTCTGAGGTTTTAATTAAGCATTCACTGCGGATGATATCGTATGCCTCTTTATACTTCATAGCAGCCAGATGTTGCTACGAGAGCCTTCCTTGTCTTAGGTCCTCCGCATTCTCTCTTTCTCTCTCACGCGCGAACCGCACTACCAACGGAAGGAACGTCGCTATTTCGTTTTAATTATGCATGTTTAATTTGCTTATATCCTGCCCTCACTTGATACGCCCACGCAACTAGACATTCCTGGTCGTGTAACCACTCGTTTGCTTGCAAATCTTGATAATCCTCGCGGCTGAATTGCCGCCAGTCAAATGCGTCCTAAGATCCCATATCTCCGAAGATATTAAAATCGCATTGGAAAATTAATATTATCATAATTTATGCTAAGGCTTCACGGTTAAAGCAATAATCGAATTGTCTAGGTAAACAATATTAATTCATATTTCATTTTCTGTATTAAATTTCAATATTGAGTAGGATGAACGATAGGGTTTACTTTACGAAATTTCACGGATAATAGCCAATTTCCTGGTTAATCGAACTCACGCGCTTCCAAGTTTTATTCTTACGTTTTTTTGGGTAGTGTTCTGTGGTAGCCTCTTCAGGGTCTTTCCGAGGGAGACTGTTACAAAAGAGAGGGATCTCCCTACGAGTGCTCCTGGAACAAATCTACCCCCAGGACCGGAGGTATGGCCAGGTCTACTGCCGGCACTTGGCGCAAATTGCCCCAGTAAGTGTAGTGCATTAATCTTTGGTTTGGTTTGCTCTCGGCCACCGCGTGTGTTGCGGTACCCGCATTTCTCCTAAACCCTCGACACACCGCACATCCCGAAACCTTCCGCCGTCTTTTTGGTATTCCTCTTCTCCACTTCCTCTACCACCGCGCTGTTTATTCTTGCCTATTACAACTTACCATGTAGAAAGTCTCAGCCACTGTAATCAGGATTGACACAGTTGGAATTAATGAGCCTGATAGCAAATTTTGTTTATATACAGGAAAAGTATTATATTTGGTTATATATACAGGACAACAGGATCCAAGGTTTCTCAAAAACTGAGGATGATGAAGAAAAACAGTTTGCGGATTCTTTTTCGGCGAGTCAAAATCTATAGGAATCACCTGTTCGTTGTTACAAATATAATTATGTGTTGGACGATGTAATTAATTGGGCTCGGTTTAAGTATTTGTCCGCTGTTATAGGTTTTGCAATACAAATTACCCCTTTTGCTGATCACATTCGAGTTTTAGCAAATCGAATTCACTCTTCTGCGAATCAATCTTTTCTACAAATTTGTTTTCTTAAGATATTTTAATAAAAATTAAATCCAAGGTGAAGTGAAAGGGTGAATATGATCTGCAAAAGGCTTAATTTGGAGCGCAAAACCTGTATAACGACAATAGTTGTCTACACTGGCCAGCACAAAGCATTACTTATTTTTATAACAAAATGAGCGTACTCTGTGCGGTTGGTAGAAGTTGAGTTTGTTTCTACTTCAGACTTTGCCCTTTCATGTTCACCACTTTCCCCGGTTCGAGTCCCTTCAGCCCTTTTGTCCTTAACCGGCCACCTTAACCGTAACGTCCGCACACTTGCTACTCGAAAGACCAAAACCACGATGGTGGTCTTGCGTAATGCGAATACCATGTCGCATTCCAGGAATTTGGGATCTCGTGGACACCCTTCTTTATTCGATTAAATAAATTGGTAGCGATTAGGTCTTGGAAATTCTCGCCGATGGAACTTGATAGTCCACTATGAGTGGATTTAATTAATGATGTCAAGTTTATAGACACGTTTCGTCTATTTTTCTAAACTTGAACTGTTCGTTCAACACGTGTATATTCACAATTAATAAATGAGACATTCGGTAGTAAAACATGGTAACTAACAAAAAGTAAACTTTCGGCAAATCGATTCTAAACTTTTGAGTTAAATCTGCTGTCATTTACCCTCATTTAACACCAAACTATTTCTTTTAAAATCTGAAAATTCTTGATCATTCGCCATTAGGAGTGACTTAGAGTGATATAACGATTTGTAGAATACAAATCTATGATGGCAATAAAATCTTGCGGTCTACTCTTAATTGCCAATAAGATATTCGAACTCGAATCTCTGCCAAAATGATCAAATATTCACACGATGCAGCAGTTTATTAACTTGACGATACCCATCAATTTCCACGGTATAAATATACTCGGCTCACTTATAGTTAGCTCCCCCGGAGTATCGCAAAGTGTGGTCGAGCCTTGACATTAGGCGAAATCGTTCCCCAGTCTATCTACGCCGAGCGTTCACAGATTGCAATGTAATGACGCCGTAAGTCGAGGAATAATTGCAGAAATTTGTATATGCACTTCGCGCAAAGTGCTATGGTTCGGTTAAATCCATTCTCAAATCAGCGTGCAATTTTCATATCAGTATGCACCGTATAAGGTTTCCATAATTGGAGTTTCCATAATCTCTTTGATGGACGCACAAAACAAATATTTAATATCGTAGTGTAGGTAAAAGCTAAAATATATTCATTGCCCTTTGATCACACGATCAGACTTCCAGAAACTGAAGTTAAGGAATGTTGTCTATTAATCAAAATATTTATATTGCCATAGATGAACATCGACGAAATTTTATGATTAAAGACAAGTGTTTTTATATCAAAGACAGATATACTTTTCACGTGATGCTCGGAATCCATTGAATACCATTGAATATAGTGGCGAAGCAATGGTTTCTAAATCCATCCGCAAATGCATGCAATCATGGCTCGTGTTTGCGCTTAGGTGTATCAAGTTATCCCCGTAGAACTCGGTGTTCCAAGTTCAGTCATCTCATCATCCCTTCATGGATGTTGGTGACTTGCACGTTCGTGACTCGGCATGTATGCCACCATCGACGTATCACCCTTATGTCTACTTGCCTCGACGATGTGTTTCATCCCTAGTTCGTTGTCAGTTCGGATCACAGGTCCATTTATCCACAGCTTGCAAAATAGGATTATCAGGAGACATCCTTATTATTTTTCATACATCGTGATAAGCGAGATTCACGTATCGATCACTAGGTTGCGAGTCCACGAGATACGGATAACCATCGTACAACGCGGTACTTATACAACGTGGTTTCGATATAAAGCAGTTCACGAATAGTGGTGACTCTTATATAATGCAATAATTATATAACACGGTTTCAATATAATGCGTTTCACAAACTGTGGCGATTCTCGTATAACGCGGTACTTATACAACGCGGTTTCGATTTAATACGATTTTTATAACGCGACCATTCCCTTGAACCTATTTCCAGCGTTATATGAGGGTTACCTGTACATGAATTGTACGTGTCTCTTATAAGTCAGCTGATCAACTTAACTTTATTTAAATCCCACAATTTCGAAAAACGTGGAGGTTTCAAATTAAAAGTCCTAATAATTTTCTACTAAATTCAATCGTTCTACTATATCCATATTAATATTATAAATTTTGTAATGCAAATGTTATAAATTCACTGTGTTTAAATTAATCAGTTTAAGGATACTTTGTCCTTAGTCTTGTTACCGATAAGTTTTCCACGCGTACGCCCTTAAAGCTCAAGACTTTCGGTGCAGCCTAATACATTACCTTAATGAATTAGAAATTGAGGGAATATTCAAGACGGAGCCGAAGTTCAATTAACTTTAAGAATCAGATGACATATTTAATTTCCTCGGAATAATGAGAGTGGGTTCAGGATAGTATGGGGAGAGGAGATACCAGTAGGAGTGCCGGAAGGAGACGCCCGGTCCTTCATCCTGGCATAGGGTAGAAAGTGGAACGTCAAACTTATCGCGAGAAGGAAACCGCCCGTGGAGCTGCCCTTATTTCGAAAGTGTAAAACACTTATATTAATTAGACAATGCTGTTAAAATAAATATAACATTTGCAAGTACATTTTTTGTGGTGGAACGCGACCGGAATGGCATGCCGGAGTCTACTTTTCAGGGTTTCTTCAATCTTTTGTATTAAAAGTAATTTTTAAAATAATGTCCTCTCGTCACAAGTATGTCAACGATAAAAAGATACTTCAAAGAAATTATAGGCAATTATTCTCAGACACATATATTCAATATGAAATGAAAACCGCACATACCTAATATGTTTTAACAAGACTTTATTCCTCTCCGTATAAAATTGTCATTTATCAAGTTGATATCGAACTTTTAGATGGAACGATTAGTCGTGGACAAGCAACACGGTCAAAATAGCAAGATCCGCTGTCACAGCAGTATTTTGCCAGGAAGCTTTTATCCCTTCGTAAGGAGTAAATCGTGCGGTCGGCGCGTACATCTATTTGTCACTTGGACTGCCTCGTGGACGTCTCGGGGAAGACAGTAGGGCGTTGGGACATTCTAGCAGCTCGACACCCGGACGTACCTTCTTTTCCTAGAGTCTTTCCTACCCTCCAGGGGCCATTCCATCTTTTCTCCCCGTGAACTCCTTCCACCAAGAGGAATTGGTAACCTTTCGTTAAAGAGGTAATTTGTGCCATGACCAATCGAGCACGCTTCCAAAACTTCTCCACACTTTTATGGCTTATCACTTTCCGACTCCTGTTGCATTTTCCATAACATCACCCACAACTTGGCGTACGACATTGTTTTACATGATAATATAATAGATACGGGTTTCTTCGGTGTAATTACATATTTGGATTAATTATGTCTGTGTCATTAAATATGCAATTTTTTAATTGACGTTTAATTATTTTTTTTATTATTTCCTAAGATCCTCAATTCGAAGATGACATAATATAATAAAGTATAAAAATAGAAATTAATTATTATGATGTGTGCCATACACTTCATTTTCGGAAGTTATCACTTTAATTGATATTTGAACTTTTCTTATTTATTACATATACATTATTATATATTATATAAAATATCATAGCGTGTCCTGGTATTATATTTTATTTAGTTAATCCGTAATGTTTATTTCAAAAACATTGCGTAATTTTGTAGAAACATATGTGAACCAAATTTAACTTCAGTTTCGCATCACCGCAAGCGATTTAACGAAAGCTGATTTATAGCGAAGCGCTCGAGTTCGCAATAAACTCGAGGTGGGACTAAATCCCTATTTTACTTACTAACTGGCTAAGAGGGTTGCAGGGGGGGAGGGAAGTCAGTCGTGTACTAAATTTAAAAGTAAAACCTCCGCCTTTGTTGCCGAATCCCCGCGCTGAAAGAGAAGGTTGCTTTGCTCCTTCAAGCCATTCAACAGATTTAAATGGGTTCTAAGCTCCACTAGCTCGATGCTTTCTTTTAGTTATTTTAAAGTTCCGAGGCATTTGGTTATACGATACGTGAACCTGATTTCTTTCAATTTGCAGTTGCCTTTTTGTCGACAACTAAAACTTCATTTCATTCAATTCGCAATTGTCTTATTGTTAAAAATTGAAACTTAATTTCTTTCAAACCGTGATCTGTTCCAAGCACTATTGCAAATGTAATAATTGAAAGTAATTTGCCGTTGTCTTTTTATTACCTTATTGAACGCTAAATTGATGCTGCAGTTCACGTTACGAGTTAAAAACGAGTAAGAAATATCTTACGAATTTTTAACGATTTAGTGAAACATCGATTTCTTCATGGTCGAAGGATAAAACGGAGGAGGAAGAAAAAGGGTCCATTGTTCGTCTGCTAATAGTCCGTTAATTCCTGACGTACATTGTGCGATATTCCGCGACGGAGGATTCCGGCGGTGTTCAACCGGGGTTCGGCTAAATCAAATCATAAAAGAATCATAATTAACTGGTCTTTTGTGTTACTGGTCTCGCTCAACCTCGCGAAAGGTTAACTGAGAGATGGAGATGAGAAAGCGCGGCTCCCCAGAGTTGCTCTCTTCAATCGCGAAATTGGGATTTCCGGCTTTCACTGGCCCGCTAATGTAGAATAATACACCGCGAAGGGTAGCATCCACCTATCTCGTCCCGGATGTAGATTTATAATCATAAATGCCTGATTATTTCAAAGAATCTCAGAAATCTTGTTCCCGATGTACGA
This sequence comes from Nysson spinosus, assembly GCA_910591585.2. Classification (NCBI taxonomy): domain Eukaryota; kingdom Metazoa; phylum Arthropoda; class Insecta; order Hymenoptera; family Crabronidae; genus Nysson; species Nysson spinosus. Next base: position 2,313,441 of record OU342835.1, read on the forward strand.
TCATTATCCTCGATCGTACCATGCGTTAAATTATAATACCGAAAACGTGGTATCTCGTACTTAAATACCACTCTCCGCATTACCCACCAACAAACAAAACTATACAATTTAGGATACCACAAGAACGGCTCCCCTGTACGAGGAAAAATGAATTCTCAAGCATTTTTTTCCAGGGTGAGTTACGGAGAAATTGCGAGCATAAGGTCCCAAGGACAAAAAACTAACCCTTGACCGCAAAGCACCTGCCAACGCCATAAAGGACAATGATATTTTTATAATTGAAATTAATTGCACCCTCGACATAGCAAGAACACATATGCTTACGAGAGCCAGCAGTAAAAATGAAAACGTTACGTTCAGCCTCGAAGGAGACAAATAGAAGGAAGATTTCTACCATTTTTCTTGCACCTTCTTTCTTCATTTTCCACGAAAATAAATACTGGCCCGAGTAAATGTATTATTTACATACTCCAATACTTCATCATGTGTAAGACTCATTACCGTCGATCCCATGAATCCATATCTATGGGCATTAACGTTGAACGACCTATAAACAGCGATCAGTCGTCGAATTAGCAATAAAATCTATACAAGGAGGCTCATCTTGTGGAAGAAACGACGTGGAAGAGAGTCACGTCCACTTCGAGTGGCTCGCACCCAATCATCAAAGTCGCATTTTCAGTATAATGGGTGTGTTTAGTCCATGGAAGTAGTAGACACGGGGGTAGAGAAGAGCAGGGAAGAAGGGAGGCTGAAGGTAGAACGATCGGCTATCTTGAGATCTTACCGGGGCCCAGAAACTCTCGATCATGATCGGGCCCCCTCTGCCACCAATAATCACCGTACAGCTGCAATTACGGAGCCTCGGGCGACCAATAGGGGCCACTCTTCTTTAACCAGTGTTTTGGTCTCTTTCCTTCATTTTATCTCCCTCTTTTTCTCTCTCTTAGCACTCTATTATTAGGCTGTATTACTGTAATGCGCCGTCCACCATGTCCGCTTTGCCGGGACCAACGAAATGGCTCCTATAATAGGGACAGCCGGATCCAGCATTTATATACCTCCCAGCATCCTTGTTCTACGATTATCGTGGGATGACGATGGGTTTATGAATCTCTTTCTCGGTACTGATGTACTATTCTTCTATGTTCCGTAAAATCTGATCTACGCCGTTATGTTTAATCTAATACTCGATTGAATCATTTCACTCTTGTGTATTATGCTGCGGTATGTGCTGTTTACGAAGCTCCTATCAGTTGTATCATTCACTGAGCATAATAAATGATCACTCACACAGCTTATTGTTTTACACGGTAAATTGGATATGTATATATCTTCCTGCTCTTGGTTTTCAATATGGATCACACGATAAGCACTCCCTGCGCAAAGATCCTTCTCAAACAGGAGGTATAGGGTACCTTCCTAAAGAGATAAGAGGAAACCTTATAACTTTGGCACAAGTAACAGCGGGGACAAATCGCGGGACTAAATCTTACGGTGTATCCTTAAGGTTGCTTCAGTCAAAATCTCTTCTCTACATATTCACGACTCCATCTCCCGCGCAGACATTGAAAATATATTCTTGAAGCATTTATCATACAGAACCTCGACATATGCAGAATTTACTCGGAAATCATGTAAAGAATATTCTGCTTTGCTAGTTTATAAAAATATTTTAGATAATATTTCGAAGGTGAATGATAAAAGGATTCTCAAACCTCAATTCACAATATCCGCCTTCGATAATGATAAGTTTAAGTATGAATACACAAAATATTCGTATAATCCAAAAATCAATAAACAACATATAAATCAGTATACTCCCGAAACGTTATTCAAGAATGTTCGTATAGCTGGAAATGGAACGCGGTAAGTCGAGCCAACAAAAAAATCGCAAAAAGAGGAAGAAGCGGACGTAGAAGGGAACTGAAGGGAGAAGTGTAGGGGACTTTGCTCGATTCTTGCTTGCAATGTCTGTCATGCGGATGAAGAGAGAGGTGAATCGTTGGGCAGGGGAATGTGGCCCCTTTCCCAACGTGGGTGGTTGGGTGTTGGAAAGAGGGTGGACGGGGGAGAGGGTGAGTATCGAGGGCGCTAATGTTCCCCGGGCAGGAAACGCCGTCTCCATCCTGCACCCTCTATCTCTCCGCTCGCTCGCCTATTTTTATTCGTCTTTATCTGTGAGACTTGAGTCGGTTCCTCTCCATTTCCTCTTGAGGAGTTCTTCCTCCTCCATCTCCTCTCACCGTGTCTTCGTCCTCCAGCGTCGTCTCCTCCATACACCGCCGCCGAGTTTCCTCTACCTTCGGTCCCCTCCGGGTACCGATGCGGTGACAACAACATGCAAACATTCTGGTATTTGCAATTCGAATGCCGCAAAACGGGGACGGGAAGCCACCGCGAAGAAACCTCGAGGCGGTCCGCCTGACTTCAACCCCCTGTCCGCCCCACCCGGTGGCACACCCGGTCTCTTAGAGTCTGCTATTCTATTAGCCCGTCGAGAGATAAGTTCCACTTCTCTCTAAGCAAAAGATGCTGCTTCTGTCGGCATCACTCTCCTGCCAGGAGGGGAATATGTCACAGAGCCTGTTTATACTTCTGCTTTTCGCTAACTTCGCAAAATATTCGATACCGTCATCTATGTCCTAAGCCAAGGTTTCCCAAGCTTTTTTTACCATGTAACACTTTACTTTATTTATATTATTTTTGCGCTTCATTTTTCTCGCAGTACAAATAGCGACAGAATTTTTCTGCTGTACGAAAATCAGAAATATTAAAATTCTAATCGTGTTCATTTTAAAAGTTTGTCATGGTACCCTATTTACATAGATGTACTTCGAAAAATACCCTGCTCCGAAGTTAAGAGGTTAAATACTTTTTAACGAATTACGTTAAACAGGGAATGTATTACACTTGAGTTTGTAATTACATGATTATGTAAGTCAAGCTGCAGCTGTCGATGGTGGCATCAAAAAATTGATGGCGTTCCTTGACGGTGAAAAATGTGGACATGAAATTGATATCTTAAAGATGACCATGAATTACTTTCGAATATTTAAAAACGACATAAAAACAGTCTTCGACGAGATAGAGACATCTGCCCTAATGAAGATCGTTTAAAGCAGGATGGCCGCGTGCAAGGAACTTATCGCGCACAGTAAACTTAGGCAGATGCATCGTTCGCAATTAAGTATTTGCACGATTAACAATGTAAGATTTCCTGTCACGGAAAAGACCATTAATCTCGACACCTAATATTCTTTAACACGTAACTTTTACAATGTATTCTTTATATACCTAGATACACAATACTTCCGTTACCATTAAAACACCGTTATTTATACTTACGTTCTAAAAAGCAAGAATATAGTTTTCTGCTAAACAAACGCATATAAAATTGATTGTATATTCAGAGGTCATTTGAGAATACCTTCTCGTAGGAACACCTTACAGAGGTCAAAGACTATGAAATTGACTTTTGACTAAGAACGAAACCGACATTACTGTAAAGTATAATAGTCCAAGTAGAAAGATAGAAAACTAGATAGAGGTTCGTGGTAAAGTCAAGCTGTCAACGTATCAGGTCGTTACGAACGGAGGCTAGTAACGGTGTGTTATCTCGAATCACCGGCGTCACGTTCCTAATATCTCTTTTTCGGAATCGTGCGCGTAATACATACGTCGGCCAGGGTGGGTCCTGTTCACCATATAATTACGCGCGTATCGTTCTGGGGTTGTTTCGTAGGTAGAGAAACCATACCTGAGGCTAGTGGGTCGCGGAAATGAGCGGCACTGCTTATTATTCGAGTAATTTCACCCAACGAGAAATAAGCCAGCGCCTTCGATCACGAGATAGTGATACCGTCTAATAGCCAGGTTTGCAGCCGGACATATTGCAACGGGTGAAGCCGAATGCCGTCTCGAGAAATGATTCCAAGACATTTGTTCTTCTTGGGAATGTTATCCTGTGATTATGTAATTATATGTATAACTTAAAAAATCATACAAATTTTTATCATGTTCAGTATAATGTGGATGATTGGACAAGAGTAAGTTGTTGATATTATTTATGCCATCAAAGTTGAAGTGAAATTTACAAAGGTGAACATTCAATTTTATTGCGTACATTGATCCTAAAGATATGATCTATAATGGCCATTTAATAAGGATGAAAAATAATGTTTAGGAAGTCAACGATAAGTAAAGTTTCGATAAGTAAAGGTAAAATATGTACAAAAATAACTCCAAGTGTATAAAGATAATTGATGCTTTTGAGGCGCTATATTAAATATAATGGAACTTCTTGGCCATATAAATTTATTCCGACCCAAATTCTGGTTCTTCTGATATTATTCGTACAATATTGTACATATAAATTTGTCACGCATATCTGATAATCAGAGTATCCTGAATTACGGACCACAGAAGAATAGTTTAGTATCCACCGTGTTAATGCATTAATGTAACAGATTTTTTCTATCAGATGCGTTAACATTCCTATACGATATCTGATATTTCGTTACGAAACTCATTCTCCTTGTTGACCTTAGACCTACACAAATGATGAAAATGTCATTAACTTGTAGAACTTTTTTAAATAACTCTCGATGCAATGTTTAACGATAGACATCCAACTAATTGTAAAAACCTACTAAAAATTTAACGGGAACGTTCGTCGAACTTATAAGTTCGAGCCCGACGTTGAAACAAAGACGAGTCGCGTGACTGGTAGGCGTGCCACGCGATATTTTACGTCAATCGGTAGGTCGACCAATCGGCTTTGAGAGTCTACCTTTTGATATATGTATGTGCCTCGTGCATAGAAAACCTTTGATGTTTTAGCTCACGTGACTCAGCCAGCTCCGATATCAATTCGTGATGCTAAGTACACCTTCGCGTGTATGTCGTGCCTCACGGCGGAATTGTAAGGACAGCCGCTTCTAACCCGCCTGAAGGAAGTTTCGGACTCGATTCTGACAGTTTACACACGAGATCTATGAGTGCCAAGGATCTAATCCATCCCACATCGTATTGATAACATTTCTTGCCACTAAAAATATTTTACCTTGAATTTTAATCTAAGTTTCATCCACTTTCTGTAACATTTTCAGTAATTTATCGTAAATCAGCTACACTTCTTTCAATATATGGCAACACGATGTATTAGGGGTACCGGAAAGTAATTCATTCGGGGGTGAAGAATTTTTTCGCATCGTAATTTGGGAATTTGATTTTTTCAAAATGGGATTCTTGGCACTATTTGAAAAATAATTGATTTTTTTCCCGTACCTCTAATACTATATGATAATGATGCCTGAATAAGGTTATGAGAGCAATATATAGGTGTTTGATTGATGATTTAACGAGGGGGATACAAGGAACTTGAAGATTTTTGTAAACAATTTCTGTTTGGGTTAAAGTTACGAGATAAATCGTGGATGATCATCCGTAAAGTGGTTATGTTTTCGATAGTGTCAACAGGAACAAGTTGTTATCCCGAAAGGGCAGCTCGCGTCAGGCCCACCCCAGGATTCCGGAGCATTGGTGATGGATGATCGTAGATATGCTGAAAAATGGTGATGGATGAAATCTCGCTGCCTATAAACATTGGCGGAATCTGTTACGTGGACTGTAGTAAGTTATCCCGCTGCGAGTCTTAATAAAACATACACTTCGCCAACGGATTCTCTATGGATATATCGACCTGAAGCCTTAAACAACAGTTATGGAACAGTATCATGGCAACGATATTATTCCAGAATACTTCTTTACAATAATTAATTTGATATCCAAGGATAATTTAGTACGATACCCAGGATGTTATCCTAGAAAATATTGTCTCCAAGACCCAATATGTTACCGAAAAATATTACCTCTTTGCACTAGAGATGCCTAACCTAACCCAGGACTTCAGTCGCCACGATAAACTTAGTGGCGACTAAGAATTGCCTCCAGAGTTTTGCAACAAACTGAGTGGCAACTGAGCTGCGCCTTTCAAATTGCCATAATAAATCGATCGACGACCGAGACTCGAATCTCGAGGGCAAAGGGTTAAATGACCATTAGTCAATTTAGAATATCAAGCGATTCCTTGAGGAACTAATCACTAATAAACTATGCACATACTAAATCTTCCTTAGTAGTACTTATAACATTAATATTGTTATTATTATGGTTATTTCTAACTTTCTCCATATTCAGATGACAAACGTTCCTCCACATAAGGAAATGATAACAGATTGATTACAGCGTAAATTATCTCGGCGAGTTGAGGATATCCAAGTGCGGCAGGTTCCATTTAAGTTCACGGAAGGCGTGCACAATCTTCGCGGTGGAATTCGCGGTTCTGAAAGTGAGCGATGCGGATGGTAACAAAAAAGTGGGGAGGCCGTAAGGGCGGATGAGATTTGATTCCCGGTGACGTATTAAATGTGTAGTAGCACCCAGTGGTGTCAGGGGGATTGCTTTAATCAGTAGATTAATTCGTCATGGCCTCGCGGCGTAGCAACGTCCTTTGTCGGCCACTCGTAAAATATGAGCCAACGTACATAATCAACTATTTGTGGTAATGAATATTATGCGGACGGAGCGCGTGTCATTAATAACCCTGGCCCCGTACTACGTATACTGCTCGGCTCCTTTTTTTTTATTCGCGGAGAACGTACATTATGTACGTGTACACGGCGTATTACCAAAACCCTGGAAAAATAGCGTGGTTTGCATGTGGTTGGCATCCGTGACAGCCTTGATAATAGGCAAGGTGAAAACCGGACGATCGTAAGTCATCCTGAGTGGACGTTCTTAAATCTTTCGCTCTTCGATACTCCTTTAAACATATTAAATCTGACGTTTATTAATTAACCTGACGTTTACTCCCGCCGATTAATCGTTATACTTTCAGATGGATTGTATACTTGACTTCTGAATTTTGACCAAGATAATTGTTTCACGTTCAACCTATGTATACTTGATTTATTGGCATTATTATGATATTCCAGAATCTTGTTTTTGGGTTTTATAACTATTTTTTTTAACGTACCACAGAGTGATTTAATCTATGATATTTATATAGCATGTAGTTTATCTAGATCCTCTTAACAACTTTGTGGTATAGTATGTTATTAAAATATATGCTTATCGATTAAAAGTAGCAATGTAAAAAGTTACTTTTAGGAGAATCAAAGCCGTTAATACAACTTCTCAGATGCTTCTAGTATTTTACATTTATTATTACATTTATTCCCAATGTATTTCTGCAGATATAAAAATGAATTAAATTCTTACTTAATTTTGATCCATTTATATGTGATTAAAATAAAATGTCAATTTTAAATTCCACGCCCTATGAACCTAGTCTCTCTATGAAAACAAAACGATTGTTTGTTGCGCTAATCTGGTAGATTGGTATTACTCAATATTGTTTATATTCTTAATAGTATTATTGAAACAATTAAATTATAATTAACATTCCTGCGTACTGTGTTACAAAGAAAAGGAACTCTTCCATGGACTACGCTTTTACTCCGCGACGTGTCCTTTGACCCCGAAAGTAACCGTACTCTAGAGTCCCGGAAGTGAATGGCGACGTGTACTTAGGACAGCAAGTGAGTACAGTGAGCGGTCAGTTTGTGGAGCTTTTGGTAGTTGCATGGAGGGGTTCAAAATGCTCTCTTTCTTCTCTCCCAGTCTGTTACAAACTCACCTCCTGTTTGAACCCCAACCGAACAACTCCCCGCGGCGAAAAGACAAATGAGCCTGAGGTGAGAACTTGCCCGATAAATACCAAAGGCGACACAGTGTTTGACCAGGGAGTATACACCACGAAGGAAGCAAGAAATACTGCGTTGGACGGTCCTTTCGCCCTTTTCGACCTCCCTGCCTGCCCACGGCCCGTGCTCAGTTCATCCCTTCCTCACCCTTTGCCCCTTTCTGAAATGTTCTACTAAGCTACCGTTGGTGGCACTTCTTCTTTGAAATAGTTACTTTTTTAGCTACTTCCTTTGCATCTCTGCAATGCAACGTGTTAAAATTATACGTGCAAAATTAATTGTATAGTTTTGGTCACTTAATGCATTCATTGTACCATGTTTTGATTATGATTGAACTTAACCCTCTATAGCCCAATTTTTGTCTAAATGGAAAACGTATAACGTAAATCTAGTTAAACGTGATCCGAACGAAGGTACATTACGTGAAAATAGTAATGAAATTATTACTTAAATGCACCGATAAAGGTGACAACCGTTGCGCGTAACTTTCATAATTATTATTACAATGAAAAATAAAAATTAAAAGACTTTTGTGTATCAGAGTGCAATAATTTACGTTCTTCTAATGGGACTAGTTAAAGTTTATTTATCCTCCAACCGGAAGATCATATATAGTGTTGTGTGAGGACACTTTTATTCTTAACACGTTGAATGCCGTGGAGGTCACCGGTGACGGATGACCCGAATATTACTAAAACTCGAATTAAATATATGGCTAATATTTGTAAAGTTTTCCATATTTATAATGTTATGATAACACTGTAAAGTGATGGATGTAATCCTTTCAGTTTGAAGAAAAAAGTTCTTGCTAGTCCTAATTAAAATACATGAATTCATATTACATTATAGAATTCCATAGGAACAATTATAATCCAAAACTAGAATTGGATGAAAACAGTTCAGCAAAAATTCCGCTTTTACTAATGCGATAATAAAAACGAAGGGAAACGGTTTCACCGGTATATTCAAGGTCGGTGGTTCCAAATGAAAAGGCGCGCTTTCCAGCGAATGAAAAAGTATTTTGTGCTTTTAGCGGAGGAACTGACGGCGCATCATTTTTCAACGGCGATCGCTTAGCTAGAAAGAGAAATACCTTCAGTGGCCGCCGGCGACGTCAAACGTCAGCGCAAAGTCCCGACCTGTTTTCTTCTTACCGTGATACTTCTTTCCGCTTACAACTAACTGTTCTCCTTTGCTTATGGCATATTATAAAAAATTTAGTAATACAGCAATAATTCTTTTCCTAACCAATAAATATACGAAAAATAAGATTCTTCTTTGACGGTAGTTAACTGCTTAATACCATATATGTATATTGTACCAGACCAGAAGTAATACTTCACTATGTAACATATAATAATATATAAATGTAACCTTTTAATATCACCTTCTTACAAAAGATAGGATTTGCTTGATGGTTTATTTTTGCGGTCGTTAAATCCCCGTGTCGTCGTGAGCAATCGCACCGAAATATCGAGGATGGTTCGAATCGACATTGGGGTTGCCGAAGAACCAAGAGGAGGTGGAGGAGGCCGAGGATAGGTAGGGAAAAAAAGGGAAGGAACAAGAGAAAAAGGGTGGAAAAGAGAAAGGTTTGGTACGTAGGGCACGTTCGTGGGACCATCGCCAATGTATGCTGCCCGCATAAACTAACAGGCGCATCGGATTTTACATAAAATTCCGGAGAGAGCCGTGATTTCAGGAGATGGACGGGGAAACGTGACGGACCACCAGCAGTCATCGGTTACGAAACCAGTAGAATGGAACCACTCTGAATTATGATTAAGGATTACACGTCGTTCCTCTTCGCATCCGCTTCCCGTCCATTTCTCCCTATTCTTTTTCATTATTGGCAAACTTCCTTATTCCATGATTTTGTTTACTATTTCTTACTTAAAGTAAATTGTGATGAAGGAATGCATTTGTTCTTTGTTTAAATTAGTCGGGCATTGGTATGGTTATATATATCGATGTACTACTACTATCATATTAGCACCCATATATTACGAAGAATTTTGTAGGGACAATAATAGTAGCCGGTTTTTTCTACGATAAAATAGCTTTCAGAAAGCATTAAAAGATTCTCCCCTCCGCTGACCGACTTTTCACGGAAACAATAAAAACCTCGTGTAACATTCAAATACGTATTAACATGAAATCCAAGCCACGGTTACGGAGCTAAGAAAAATTTGCATGAAATTGCATCGCGCACATACGAATTACGTGAAACCTTCGAGCGCGACTGGCAATCACTTCTGATCAGACGTCACGTATCCGCCATTTCGTAGGTAAACGCAGCCTGCGGATTTCAACGTGTAATTTAATTGTAAATTGCTTCGCCGAGGTGGAAACTCACGGTTGACGTGAACGTAAACGGACAGGCTTCGAAAAAGGTGCAAGAAAGATTCGTGTTGCCTCGTGTATCTGTATGCAGAAAATGGAAAGAAGGATGGTGCGGATTACGAGTGAAACGGATGAAAGAAAAAGAAAGGTGGGACGTAAAAACGAAAGGTTGGACGGGGCTCCTGTTGGTACGATCTCACGAAGAGGACAGATGGATGGATGTGAATGCAATTGTTTAATTGGGGAAACGATACGGGGCACGTATAGACGAAACTGTTCGAGCTGGAAGCCCATCCATCACCTACGCCGTGCTCTCCGAGAACACTCGTTCAACCCGAAGTTGGTGCGACCGAAAGAGAAGAAGATCTCTCTTTGGCTATCCAGCTCGGACCCTGCCAGACTGACACGCGTTGATTACCTCTTATTAGATAGTTAACATCCTTGGTGACACAACCGAACCTGGTAGATCACAGCCAGGATAGGTTTCACGTGTTTGCCTATCTGCACCTTGCATCCGACCTGCGAACAGGTTCATTCAATCTGAGGGATTAGTCAACAAATCGCTACCTGAAATGGACACTTCTCGAGGAACCTTTATAAATACGAATGAATGGCGGGCAGAAAGAGAATTAAAGAATGCGCTGATTCATCATGGCGTTAAAGTATACCCAATGAATCTTTTGAAGCATTTTACAAAAATAAATTGAGCTAGTCTGAAGTGCTGACATTCCCAATTATATTTAATTTCCTAGATATTTAGAAAGTGGTGTGGAACTGCTTGACCAGTTCATTTGGTTTTATGTCAACAACCATAAGAACACTATATCTTAGAAATATGAATGAACTTCCTAAACAACCAATTACCAAACAAGTTGTTACTTAAATTTCCAGATTACATTTAGAAAAAAATACATCAATTTCAATTCAATAATACGTCATAAAAAATGATCATAACATTAACCAATGTTATCACTGTACAAATAAAACACTTTCTATATTTGAAAGTCTAATAATATATTTCTAAACAAATTAATTCGAAAGCACCTTACATCAATATAAGGTCAAGTAAATGCCCGATAAGAGTTCAAATAAAAATTGCTTCATTTACAGAAGCATTGCTTAATATCCTAAAGAAACGTGGAAGTCTTTCGGCGATCGACCATTGTAGTAAAAAAGGTATTTTTCGTGGATTTGGAAAGGACGGAGCTCCGGAGTACCGGAGTGGTAGAGGGGGGGAGTATATCGGTCCGGTTGGATATCCAGGTTGGCCTGTAGCATGGCACCGGTTACATGCAGCCGGTTGTAATAGGGCGAGCCTTAGGGTGAGGAGCTTGGACTTGACTAATGAGGCGGCGCGTCCTCGACGTTATTAGATCGCCGAAAGAGTTTTTGAGGATGCCCTGGGTCGGACCAGGGACGAATCCACCGCGAAGGATGGGTAATGATACGGCTGGACCCCGTTTCTTATTTGTCAAACGTCAGCCACAAAGACGTTGCCCAGTTGTTTTCAGAGCAGAAGGAAGTCCCGGCTTCTTCTCGGAATGATAATCTACTTGCAAATGCGACCGAGGTCTCTCTACCTTTTGTAACACACCGATGCCGAACTAGACTTTTCTCCACCTCCACTCTTCTCACTCTATCGCTATTACTCTCTCTCTTACCATACCATTTCCCATGTCTATTACGTAATTATCAATAATCATGGTTCGCATCGAAGAACAAGATCGGGGATCGGTAAAAAATGAACTTTAATGGTGCGCCCGTTCCGTTGACGTTCTTACGTAAGGACGTTTTTCTTTCTCACGGATATTTTCTGCCGGCAAGTTTTCTGGGAGAAGTTGCGAGGCGAGCCGTAATTGCGGACAGCTTGGGGACAGGAAACCAACGATATTCGTTTATAAGTAAGAACGCGTCACGCTTGAAAGCATATCCTACAGATTCAATATGGAAAGGAAATGAACTCGAATAAAAATACGAAACTCATTTTCCGTAATTGGTTAATGTCACTCCGAATTACAGAGGTTTTGTAATAGTTTCTAATACTTTTATCATCTTACTCAATCTGTACTATCATTACTTAACTCATCGGAAACGAATATACAAAGGGTAGTAACAAACATTACCGTGGTTTGCAAATAAAGATTTGTATACGTCACATTTAATGAATGACATCTCATTGATCCAAAATGAATATAATTCTACAAAGTATTCTCTAATTAAAACACTCATGAAGCGTCCAAATAAAACATTCCTCAAGGAAGTCATGTGTTAAGTTATTGCATCGGTAAATCACTGTTAATTTCAACGAGATAAAATCGGCCAATTCGCTTCCTCGGAAAGTAAAGAAAAAAAGGAACGCAGCGGAAAATAGGTGACCATAACGTTCATTGCGAAATGCATCGTACCGTGTCCGCGTACTGCAAGGTAATTAGCACTTTAATTGTATCCTTCATGTATGACCAGTATGCTCGTTCCACTCTGGTATATGCGTTAACAAAGCTAATTTCCTCTTAAACCCACTTAATGGAACGAAACCGTGTTCCTTATCTGTTAACACGGTGTTGAACATGTGTATGTCGATACTCTCGCTTTATTATTTCGCTCTGAAAGTCTTCTGTTTTATAGAAAGGACCGATTTCTCTTTCGCAAGGAGACGTCGTCTATGGTGGCACGTATTAATGATCATCGCGATAGGAATTTATAACGACTCTAACTATTTCTATGACTCTTCTTATGTGGTTATAATAATTGGTAATTATTTGAAGTGCGTTGTTCGTTACATATGTATTAGGTGTATGCAAAAGTTTTAGTCTTTCCGAACTTCTGAATTGTTCCCGTTTCAATTCCCATTAAAGTGCTGTTAAATAATAATAAATGGCGTTGTAGAAAGTTCTTACTGGTTGGTTTATAACCATTACTTGGTTTTGATTTGGTTGTTATAAGATAGATGCACTTATTTCTCTAATATACAAATAACGATAAAGTAATATCTTTAAGAAATTTGTAAAGCAAGAGAAAGTATGAATATACCAATTTATACACCACATAAACCTTTCCGAAGATAAATTCTCCAATCTAACTTTAGTTCTTCTGCAATGGACATCGATAACGTTGTCATAAAAATTGCTTGTCTAATCTAAAACAAGATATCCGTGTGGTCAGTACCAATCTTCCTCTCGAGACTTTCACTTGAAAATCTTAGCCAGTACGAAGCTAATGTAATAACGATAGAGACGATGTGTTTCGCCGCGAGACATCGAGTCGAAGAAGAAGAAAACCATGAAGCAGGAAATGGGAGAATATTAGACGTGAAAGTCGAAGGTTCGACGCGGTGAGAAGAAGGAGGAAAGAAGAGGGAAAGGAGGAGAAAAAGAGAGGAACGGTGGAGCAACCGAAGGGCAACCGTGGTAGAGCCGCTTTCGCCTCGAAAGGCGAATGAAATTGCCCCGGCAATCGGTGGTTGCTTATTAGCGTTTGACGTTCGATTAGTCAAGTGCACGGGCTAAGATCCGCCGTTTCAAGGATCCCGTCGCTCCTCCCATTACAGGTTCCTGGACCTGGTTTCCTTCGTTGCTCTCTTCAGGTTCTCTCTTCGCTAGCCAACAACCACGCGTCTCTGAAGATCTCAGGAAGGCAAAGCAACAGGCACGTAGCATCATCATTCTTCCCTTCTCGGCTCACTCTACGTTCTACAACCTTCTATGCACCTTGTAATTACGTTAACCGTACTACTACCATCGGTAATACCACGAATTAGATGCACTTCAATGTTCCCTTCGATCCCGTGCGTTGATTTTTTTGCGAAAATTCTTATTTTCTAATATTACCCACGTTTCGTATTCATGGCTAAAGATCATTACACGATGTACAGGGTGCTTGATCTTCTTGATGTTCATCCTCGAGCACTTAGTATAATAAGCTAACACTATTCTTTAAAATCTATATCTCAGTTTCCTGTAACTTCCGTTGCAATTTCCGGAAAATACTTGTCTTTTTTATTTTGACGTTTAAAACAATGTATGCTACTCTTTTCTTTCACCTTCATAGCACCTTATAAGTTTTTCGGGTACCGTTAAAACATATGTTGAAAAATAAGCGATTTTTGAGGTATCTATTAATTTAAAGGGTTAATATGCATGCAAGAGTACCGTGCATTTAATTATGTCTCATAAATATCAACAATAATAAGGTTATGGACTTATGAATAAATACTTCTTAAGAATGGGTCAATAATTTGATATCCTATTAAATCCAATTTAAACCAACATATAATATTTCATAGATGCCTCAAGAAATAATGGGACACGAGATTATTTATGAAATGTTAAATAGGCTGGAATTCTCCATCTTTTAATTTGATGATCCTTATTTTTCCGTTTTTTCCCTGTAGAACGCATACTTTGTTTTTACTGCTGCTACGTAACTAATATTACGAATTCCAAACAAGTAGTGTTTATGATTTTCCTATTAGAAGCATTCATAGAACGAAACTAAAATTGGTTTAATTACTTCGCGGGAAGAAACAGGAATCCTGAACATAATTTATAACAGGATGATCTCCTCGAGCAAAAGTGCTTTTCTAAGTACAAAATGTTATTAATACGTTTTAAAGAAATGTCCAAGATTAATTTGCGAAACGAGTCACTATTGAAGTTCTTGCTCGGCGAGTCATTAATCTTATCCGCGGGGAAAAAATTATTTTGTAAAATGTTCGGTGTAATAACAGGGAATCCTGTCGCCGGCATACCTAGGAGGGAGGATCGTCCTACTATTAATTCATGTCTCAAGTTTCCAAGTAAGAAATTAATGTCTCCATACGTGATTCGGGACTTATAGGTACCTCATTCTTTTCACCCCCACTTACCATTCCGTTGAAAAGTTCGTATCAATGATTATTAAAAAATTAATATCGGATTTCCAAATATTACATACCAAGCAACTTCTCGCTGAATTAGTAAAATAAATCCTACAAGTAATTTTCTACAAAACGTACAATACACTATTAAACTAATACAACAGTCAAATATAAAAATGTCGCACAACTTTATTTTATTACGAAATCGAAAGTTTCCACGTGATGTCGTTTTTGAGAAAAACTCCCTGCTTTAATGAGTTAATGTAATCTCAATAAGTACTCATATGATTCTCATACTAATGAAAAGTATCGTAACGAATATTTCTAGTAATGAAATGAAAACGAAATATTTCCAGGGAGATTGAGATAAATGTTTGTATCTTAGAAGCACCCGGAAGTTCGTGCGATATCGACATCGATTTCTTTTTCCCCGTTGCTTGAAATCGGTCTCAGAGAAGGAGAACGGCCATGTCATTAATCATATTTTGTTGTCTTTTTAAAGACGGGTTTCCTTTGTCACCTTGGCGGTATTTATTCCTCGAATAAGCACGGCGGTAGGTAGCAAGGATGGACGCGAATGTGTAGGTGGATCACGGTTGGATGAATGTACGAAAGTCCGGTGGACTATAGGGACGTTGGAAGACGAAGAGGATCGTACGGTTCTATGGCGGATGGTAGGGTGCTCGCGTGTAAAAGAGAAGAGTTTTAATTCCAAGCTGGGACACCGCGAGTGTCATGAGTTTATGTACGGTCCAACGTTTCTGTCCTTTTTGAAAAAGTGAATGTGAGATAATGGAATGTAATGTACCGTGATCCAACGTTGCTACCTTGCTTCGAGTTCCCTGGTTGCCGCTATGATTATACGGGGTGTCGTAAAATTTACTGTCTATATAATGGTTTAGTATGTCGATATAATCTATGAAGTCATAGATATATTTATTATAATTGTAGCACTTGTAATTATCACGAAATACATGGATCGTGGATATTTAACCCTTTTAGTACATTAGAGCCTACGTATCGGGTTTCCAATTTTAATGTAATTTAAAGACATGTAATGACATGCACAAATTAATAGATACCTCAAAAGTCGCTTATTTTTTAAGGTATATCTTAACGGTATCCAAAAAAATTATAAGGTACTACCATAAAGGTTAATAATACATATATCGATAATATTATAATACATAAATTATTACCTATGTATTATTATAGGAATAATCTTGTATCTATTTCTAATCCAGGTTTATTTTAATAAACATGAAAAATATTATTTCTGACTTGCTAATAGGAAAAGATGAAACCTAATTAAATCTGACTTGCAAACTTTCGAAAATGAATATTATCCCTGCAGTATAACAAATATCCATTTAAAGGTATTCCTGAATCGAAACAATACATTCTTCATGTAATAATAAATAAATATACGAAAAATTATAAAAGCTGGCACATATTTGCTAATGCACCTTAAGAATGAATTTCCGATGAAACACTATTCGATTAAATGTAACATTCGTGCTCAATGTGCTCATGTATGTTTCCAGGAGGAAGAAGTAGACAGTGTACACTTATCCAGTAATTACAAAAAATTCCGAGTTTCTTATTGGTCCACCCGGTAGGAAAAGTTTCACATGTGGTGTACCTTAATGATGCATCCGCTTGGATCTCACGAAAACTCCGTACTCATCGCGCGCGCGGTCACCAAAGACTGACCAACATTTTTTTGCCAACCGTACGCAAGAAACGAGAAATAGAAAAGGACCACGAAATGCGACGAAGAATTTTTCAAATAACTACGTCTCTTACTCTTGTACGCAGAATAATCATACTTTTGACGCATCATTAATATACCAGAAGAGGAAAATCATTTATTATTTGTGACATAGCCTATCATTATAAGATTATTTTTAATAATCACTTTAAGGTAGTATTAAGTTTGGAGCTCCGACTGAATTATTTTCAATCGAATGACGCAATTCATGCCTATATCTATATGTAAATCTAGTCACATATTTCCTTCTATTTTTACTTAATAATAACCTTAATAAATCCTGCAGCTATCCTTGACACTAGAACTACCGAACATATATACTCAGTTATGCTTACACATTTATTTATATTTATTAATTAATGGATTTAATTATTTGGGTAAATGTATGCCAATTAATGTATAATGTATAATAGTAATGTATAAAGTATAATAATGTATTCGAATAATTTAATTAAAAATGGTGGATAAGTATTTCTAGTGTTAAATATATCCCAATGCGCAATTAGAATCACAAGAATATATTGTATAATTACATCTATACAGTAATATAAAAATATGTTCCGCATATCAAACAAGAATATACGATTTTAGATAAAAAGTTTCATATATGTACTTACCACCCGATATTTTTCTCTGAAAGAGTAAAATCGTTCTTCTAATTGCACACTGTTATCTGCAATTGATTTTGATCTCTGGTGTACATCTTACCATAGTCCCACCATGTCACCATTTCTTCGTACACAGCTTTTAAGTTCTTCTGGGGTCACCTGCACACTTCCAAGTCCTTTGCGGTCAATCTCCTAAGTTGCTTTACAAGCTTGTTCACCGCAAAATTAAAAAATCCCGAAGATACTGTGCCGTTTGCGCTATTTCTCTCACGATACACGATCACCATTTTTGTCCTGTGACGTCGTCCGGTGTTATGCCTATCGACAAGCGAAATGACTTTGTACGGGTTTGTTTATGTCGCCGGTTGTCTTCGCTCGCCTCGCACATAAAGGAACTTCGCCAAGCGACTAATCCTCTTATCTCCAGAAATACCGTAATAACTTACTGCTACACCGCCTCTAATATAATCCAAGAATTCGAAAATCAGACAGGAATTCATATTAGGTATATGCAAAAGTTTTAGTCTTTTCTTCAGCCCCCTAATAAAATGATTTTAAATCGAAATATTTTCCAGTCGTTTTGTGTTTTCGTATGGGTGATATTAAACTTTCTAAAACACGGTTTATTATTGTTTAATAACCTGCCAATAACATTATTTTAAATGGAAATATTTCCCCGTCGTTTTGTATTCTTGTAAGATTAATATGAAACTTTCTAAAACGCTGTTTATTATTATTTAACAACCTAGTAATATAATTATTTTAAATTGACAAATTTCCCTGTCGTTTTGTATTTTCGTAAGGGTGATATTAAACTTTCTAAAACGCCGTTTATTATTACTTAACAACAGTTTTCAGACGACTGGAAGAAATGGGAAACATTCAGAAGCTCGGAAAGACTAAAACTTTTGCGTACACCTAATAACATTGTAATTGATTCACAATGAATAATTTGATTAATCATCTCGTGGTCCCGGTGGCTGTGAACTACAACCTATCACTTATGCAGGATTCATGCTGGTGAATCGAAGTAATAATTTTAATGAAACCGCTACGAGCTCTGAAAATAATGGTCAACATTTCCTACTCGTATTATTTCTCGTGGCGGGGAACGGGGATTTACGAGAAGCGAATGGAAGCAGAAAATTAACGATTCCGTGACGGTAAGGAGGGTGGGTGGAGGATCGGGAGGAAGTTTTTCTTAGTATTTTAATATAAATGCGGCTGCGGCGGGCCGACTTCGGCTTCGTTGAAGGCTACCGCGGGGTAGGGCTGGTTGTTTGCGGCAGTTTGTGCCAAGCTAAATGAAGAATGAAGCTGAAATTATTTGGTGGAAAACAGTGAAACAGGATGTGGAAACGACACCGGCTAGATTTACAGAGACTGCTGCACGCGTCGGGGAGTTGCTGGACGAGAACATTTTTAAGCACGTTACCTCGCCTTCCTCGCATTTGTAATTTTTATACCACACCCTCTCGAGTATAATAACAAATACCGCGGTCGGGGGTAATTATTCTTTATATTTATTATTAATACGATATACTTATATGAATAATTCTCCTGATCAGCACATAATAAAATTTGTCGAGGTGATACAAATTACTTTAAAAAATTATCAATTACTTCCATTAAATCAAATGAGAACATATGTACAAGAAAATCTAATCATTAAAATTCCACGAATTTATCTTACGTTATAATTAATTATAACGTATTGTGTTATGAACAATAATTTTTCATGTTATAGAAAGAATGAAATCTAAGACCTTTATTAAAACAGAATCTTTAATACTCAACTATTAGGTAATAAAATTATACCCGTCATACTTTCTCGTACTAATCGCACGTAAATGGAGAATGGATTGTTTAGAATTGAAGTAAGTGATATCCGGTCAACGAAACAAATACAAAAATTTCATTTGAAATTTGTAGAACTGTTACGAGGGAAACTTTTGCAAGATGCGCTCCATTTGACTTTCTCTCGGTAGACTATTCGAGGTATCCGTTATCGGTGGTGATGAAAAAAATTGACGAGAATGCTTAAAGCCTTCCCCATTCCCAGTACTTTTACTTCATATTCGGTCTCCACGACGGAAGCTTTTCTTTTCCGCCCTTCCACAGGGGTAGGAGTGGGGGGTAAAAGGGTCTTCGCCTTACCCCACGGCGGATTCTCAGCCGCAGGTTTTTACGGCGAACCAATAATGAACTTTTTTCTCGGTATAAAACTTGATTTGTAGCGAGCTCTCTTACTCTCTCTTAAACCACCGGTCGTAGCCTTAAAACGGCGAAAAGTGTCTCGTTCTCGCTTGCTGATATCACTCGCGGCATTGCTCATTACTCATGGCGTCTTATCGTCCTTACCCCCCATCGAGGCACCGTTGCTTCGTCTTCCAACTATACCCTTGCTTTACCATCCCTCCATTTCCATCTCCCTTTATACTCACCCCATTCCTTTTTTCGCTCTCGCAAAATCTTATTTCGACTTCTACGCGAGCACGGATTCACGTGATTTTGTTTTTACACGGCGGGAATTTACTTTCTGATTACACCGAAATATTACTAATATATTTTTCATATACTTGTTTGTCGCGTTTACACTGAAAGCTGTATTATGTACTGTATAATATTTTATTAAGCATTAAATAAAATTCGAAGTAATTCGTATACCATTACTGAATATATTTTCTAATTGGGAAGATTGATCATACTTTGTATTAAAGGTTAATATGATTTTTTATTATGTATTAGGTCATCCCGTAAGGTGTGTCGTTCTTGGACTCTAACTCTTAGTGCAATTGTTTTTCAGATGATAAATATTGATCTGACTAGGTTGAACAGGAGTTACATACTGTCAAAAGAATACTCTTTATGACACGAAAATAGAAGTTCGTATAATCAGGTGAGCGAAACATGATATGAACTTTTGTGTATTGCAAATAAGAAACGACATTATTTATGGATTTACCTAATACATAGTAAAAAATCAGATTAACCTTGAATACGAAATATCAATCTTCCCAATTAGAGAATTGTGACCTAATCTAAAGGCATGAGAATTTTGAACTTTTTGGAAAGCAATCGTATATACCAGATTTTATTTTATCACTAATTCTCCTCGTTTTTTAATATCGCACCATTTTCCAAGGTTTCTCCCGAAACACAGTACTCATTTTACCTTCTATCTTTCGCCATTACCAGATTTCGTTAAGGTTCGCCAGAATCCAGCCCTTCCTTTCTTTCACCCTCTATTTTTATCCACCGTTTCGTCGATAGATCAATTGACAATGTTGGTCGGGCATTACCCAACCATTGCTTCACCACCCCCAGGCTTCCCTTTCCCCACTTTTCGCCACTTTCAGCCCTATCGTCTCGTATCACATTAAATTTACTGCGGCCTTGATAGGAAAGTGGAGCGCGCGCTCTGTGATTATCAGTTCTACCTACTACTTGTCCTCCACCGACAAATTTTTTACTTCGAACCCGATCAAATCAAGCCCTCTGTTTTTTTTCTTTTCAGCATGAAAATTTACACATTCCTTTTTATGTAACTGTTCGATTATCGTAGCATTATTATAACCACGAATATCATTAATTTTATGAATACCGTTTTAATCTCATCCCAAATAATCTCCTCCGCAGAACATAAATTCAGTTTTGTGGTATTAAAAAATGACTACTTTCAAATATGTATAAAATATTATGTAAATAAGATTCTACATACTTCATTATATAATTAATTACGACTAATTATATAAAATTCAAGTTTAACATACATATTGTAATATTATATGATAGTTTAAAGAATGTCGAACAACTCTACGTGCCACGATGGCGTATGGTGGTTTAAGCTAAAACAATAGGAACCTCGAGTATCTCTTGCAAGGAGATTAGGTCGTTTAGTTTCAACCCTACAAGAGCGGGAACGGTAATTCCCCGTTTTCTTTCGATATCAGAGCATGCCGGTCGAGATACGAACCAATAAGTATTGTGCCAGGGTGTGATACTAAAAGGTGGAGGGAAGCAGTTCGTGAATGTTTCTTATCAGTAAATTAGCAGTCGACGTTGCCTCGTCAGTGACACCGGCGGTTAACGTTACTGCGCTGTCGGTTGATGATGATGAGAGAGGATACTCGGGAAGTGGCAGGTATCAATCATTGCGCATCTATCACGATGTCTGGGATATGTCTTTCTGATAGAAAACACTCTTAACATTCACTTTGCACGCTATCCGTTTCACCCTCTCATTAACTACTGACCCCTTTACCGATATTAACGCGATTTTCTTTTGCAAATATTCAATAATGATCATTTCGCAATGTCAAACTCTTTAAAAACAGCTGATATATTACATCGTTCCTTTCTGCATGTGTCATTCTATCCGTTGCACAAACATTATCGTAGTTGCGGATTTATAATTGTTAGTGATTATTTAATATAGTTAGTAACTTTTTAGTAAGGATTGTGAGGAACAAATGTTTCGATATCTTTTCATAATCGACTTTAAGTATAAAAAATAATATTAGAGGTATCGGAAAGTAATCAATTCGGGTGCGGAGAATTTTTTCGCATCGAAAGTTGGCATTTGGATTTTTTCTAAAAGGGAGTTATGGTATTGGTGGATCGTCGATCAAGAATCATAGATAACAATGCGGATTATCTAATAGAATCATATTAAATATGAAAAGACAAATGGACTTTCATAAAGTATGTGAAAAATAATTGATTTCATTCCGGCACCCCTAATATACTGCCCCATATTTTTATATCATTAAATATTTCGAATAATAAATATTGAACCAGGATCACGTTAATCCTCTTCAATTCTTTACTTGATTTTGATGTTGATAATATTTGAATTTCAGTATAAAAGTGTAATAAAAATATCGAAATGCAATAATATGATTAATATTATTTGATATTTGATATCTCGTCCAATCTCGTATATTGAATATAAAATATATGTATATGAAACGGAGAATGAAGATGAATTTTCCCTACATTTCGTAAGAAATGGTCGAAGAAAGGGAAGACTATTTTATATTGCACTTATTCGCGAAATTCTCTTTATCAAAGAAGCGTCACACGTCTTCATCGTCAGGCACCATAGAAATTGTGCAAAGATAATCTGAAAGAAGGCGAAAAGGGATGAGTTTCCCCGCATCAGCAGAGGGTGAGTACGTAGGTGGTGGTCCCGTCGCGTTGCACACTCCCGTGAACAGTTCATTTATTATGCGGTTAGTTATCGCGTCTTTTCGTCTGATTTCCCTGCCAACAATGCGCCGTCACCGGCGTAGACAGCTCCCCGTCGTTCTTAGGAGGACGAAATCTTTCTCTTTCTCTCTTGCACGACGTTTTCTCATCCGACACTCTAAGTGACGCTTCGTGACGACATACCATACGTCACTGGTTACCTCTCTCTCCTACCATATCCTTTCTTTCCCACCAACATTTTTCCTGTTCTCTCTTTCCACTCTTTTCCTCAAACCTCTTCCTAACATCCACGTTTCACCATTTACTTCACCCCTTTCCTTCCTTCTCAGTCAACGCGGCCCGCTCGTTTTTTTCTTCTTAAGTCTTCCGCGTCTCTCTTTTACCTCCTTTCTTACGCCTCTTCTTCTTTCTATCTTCGAAGCAGTTTCCTGTATGCCATCGAAGATTGACTAGGCGCGGGGTTACCGAAAAGAGGGTCATTCCGAGTTTGAGTTACGATCGGACGAAAGGGTTGGGAGTACTTTGGTTCATATATTTTCTTGAGCTTTACCGAACGCTACCATTCGCATTTAAGACCGGGATTATTCGATATTTCCTTCGTGTTTTGGATGTTACGGAGTTCAAATTGGGCAATATTAGTTTTATTGACCGGGTATCACTGAGTTATCATATAAACCCAAAACATTAGTCACCTTCTTTCGAATCAAAATCAAAGAGTCAAAGACTGAAAACTGATCACTTGTTCCGAATCGAAAGATGACTCAAGTGATTAGTTTAATTAATTTCGATACATCGACGATATATTGCAAACACTTTAAAATCGGCGCGAAGCAATTAAAGAAGATTACTTCACACCTCGCGATAATTTCACATCCGATTGCCGTACCGTATAATATTTGGTGCTCTCAACGGTATAATTTTAACGGGAAAGAAATTTTCGGTGATACCGAAAAATAAAGGAACCCCCCGAAGATTACCCTTCCCGTTACGTTCGGTCGAAGAGCGAGTGTATCCTGTCCGGCGTTTTAAAAAAAGGTTTTTTTTACACCGGTAAGAGAAATGGACGCGGGGGACACGGTCTCGAGTGAGGTCGCGTAGGAGAAAGAAAGAGAGATTGTAGGAAGCCTAGAAGAGAATCGGGAGACGGGTACACGGAGTGATGGATGAACACGGGGCCTGTTTCTCGAGACGAGCCTCGGCTGACTGACATGTTTATACGAAGCCTGTCTGTAAAGGTGCCCATAGCTTTGCTTTCCTGCTCCTCCTTTGTATATATGTCTCAAGTAAAGTACGCTGCTTACGATTTATCCGGTGAACGTCTCCGAATAACTGCCGGCGCGTCAAGTAGTCACCGAATAAGGGGGACCAGGACCCCCTTGGAACCAAGGGGGAGGGCACTTAAATGGGAAATAATACAGTTGCGTGATTAATTAAAGTTGACGTTTAACGCGCCCACCTACGAAGCTTTTAGAAGATCCTCGTGACGGAGAGTTCTACTCGCCATTGTCCGTTACTTCTATGCCACGGATCCTTCGTAACCTACATACATGTCTGCCTCGATGACGGTCCTTCTCCATTGTGTCAGAAAACTTGAGTTATAACTGCGCCTTTGATTTCACCAATTTAGTCTACTTAATGTTATACCATACGCTGCTACGATTAATTATTTTATCTTGTGGTCCTTTTGCCAGGAATTATATCACTCGACTTCTACAGTCGCAGCAGATGATTCCTTTGGAGTCTCAAAGTAGTAATCGAATATTATTATCAACACTTTTAACGTATCAAATTTTGATTCTGTTGTACCGAGATCTCTAAGTTCAGTTGAAAATACAGCGGATTTGATTTTCTGTGCCTACCTTCACGCTGCAAACGAATCATCTGCTGCGACTGTACAAACTGTACATAGGGGGGATAGTAAAGGGTTACATTATATGTCTGATGACAGAGGAATTATTTGAAATTCATATTGACTGATAATCAATATTCACTTGTTAGGGAAAATGAAATATTATATGGTCAGCTATGAATCTTTACTATGAGACCTGATATGACTTTTTATTATCTGCATCGAGTAAATCTATGATGTTCTATTCGATTGTGTTTTTTTACTGAAAAGTCAACTCTGTCTGAAATGGAGTCATGCGATCCGCTTATGCCCGTTATGTGCGAAACAAATATTGACTATTTGAGCATTAGGGTGTATTTACATGCTTAAGTTTACCGAGTCTGGATGACAAGTGGTCGAGCTGCACTACTTCGGGTTCCCATAATCACCGAATTGGTTAAAAAAGTTTCTTTCTGTTATTTAATCGACGCAAATAAAAGATTTTTAATCAACAAGAAGTATTATACATGAAATCAATTCAACAAATATAGGAGAAGATAAATATTGTGATCATCGCATTTAATAAAAATAACGATTTTATAACGTTATGTTTTATATTTCACTGAAACTCCTGATGCATCGGATTGGCATATATATTTCCTGCCGAATAATTCAACGATAAAGTAATTATCTGAAATCAATCAAGCGATCTTTTCGGCGAAGGAAGCCACCCGCAAACCGCTTCGCGGGTATAATCTTTTTCGTGAAGTACGAAATAACGTACCGTAACTTTTACCGTGGGCGTGGTGCTCTGCGGCATGAATAGAAAGCACCTTTAATTAAAAAGGAAAACTTACGACCTTCAGAAAGATTGCGAACATGCACGTTCCTAGATTCTGCATCTACCATCTTGGTTCCCATTTCAATTCGCCTAGTATTAATGCAACAAAGCATTAAATGTAATCAATCTGTACTGAACTAAATAAAAGCAGTAGGCTAAAATGAAATGTAAATAACTCTTTTCTTTCCTGGTAATTACAAATTGGTAAAAAAAAATCATAAAAGTTTATCGTAAACAATTACGTTCAGTGGCGCGGTTAAATCCTGCGCGTGAAGTGAAGTAAATGTGACCGAGTTCAGTGGAAGGAAATTTTAGGTGGAATATGAATAAATTTATCGAAACCTCGAAGACAGTCAAGTGTGCCGCGGGGGGAGTAAAAGGAGGTCTCGATGGAAGGCGAAATGGTGGTGGGGGTCCAAAAAGAGTTTGAAACTGCTCGGGCACCCCTATATTATAAATATCACCCATGAAAGATGGCGCAGACAGCAGCAGGGAAGCAATGGGGCTGGGGGACGCCTGGGTAAAGGAGTGGAACAGAACCGGAATTAGCATAATCAGAATAATTTCCACCAGCTGACAGCGCCCTCATTCTTTTTCCTGCGACGCGATTCTTCCGCTGCTTTATTTTCCGTTGTTTTCCGCCTTTTGCTATCTTACTTCTTCCCCCCTTACCACCTACCATCTCCCGGTCTCTCGAATTCTCGCACTGTTTCCGCGACTACGGCTCTCTTCGACGCATCCTACTTCGACCGGAACAACTAACTGCCGCGTTTTCGTATATTCCGTTAAACTTTCGAGTTTCCACCGATGCAAACTACTGAATTTGATTGTCTGCGCGAAAGTGCTATTCGTTCTTCCGGTTTAAGCTCCCCTGAAAAAATATGGCTTCGAATGAGATTACACACACTTTCTTGCAAAGCAAGAATTCCCCAGGATCAACTTCCATATAGATAGACTTCCATCAATTTATTGTTTGATTATATTCTAATTATGAAATACAAAATTATTTATGAGGATCTAGATTGATTATTGCAGTTTTATAAGAATGGGGATATTCTACATCACGTATGCTGCAATATTAAGAAAAATGTCGCCGTTAAATTAATTATAGATTTTAACATGAAAAAGTACCTTTCGCATACAAATGTCATGAGTCTTCAATGTTGATGTCTTTTGGTTGCGCAAGAAGATGCTTGATTTTAATGAAGGTCACGTTACCTCGGTCTTCATAAGAACACATATAAAAAGATCGTTGAGAAATAATTTAGAAAATGTTAATAACAGGAAGGGAATATTTCAGTTGAATGAAAAATTTCCGATCACTATTCACAAAATCGCAAAGATTTAATGTTGGCCATCCGGTAGATCGATTGCTGAAGGAAAAGATGCGCTACCAAAAAGTTGCAGGTCACGTATAGTTAGGATACTTGCCGGGGAATGGCGCCTTCTGCTACCCTCTTTCTTCGGCATTCACCTTTTCCAACGTTTGCGCCACCCCCTCGCCCGTTTTCCCGTCAAATATATCAAAGTTCATGCGTTTCTACCTAATATCACTCGCGTGCACGGCCAAACCCGAACACCTCACACGCTCCACCACCCTTATCCACTTCCACGGCAACCAACTTGCCGCTTTACGTGCTGCTCTTACGGCATCGCGACCCACCCCTACCCTTCCTTTTTTCTGATCTTTATTCATTCTTTCGCCTCGCCCATTTCAATTTTTCTACATTTTAACCGGGGAAAACTCGGCCTCTCTCCCCTGCGATCCTAAAAACCCCGGGGATACCAGAGTTCTATAAACTTCTTGTACTCCCTAATGCTAACTCTTAGGAACGATGTAATCTTACAAATGAAGAATATTTGATCACATACCTGTAAAATCTCCGATTGCTTTCAACTAATAAAGTCTAATTTATCAAAAGGTATCTTTCATTTTAATTACACGTATGAAACTAAAATTGTATCATTAATACCCAAAGATAATTTTAGTGTTAACATTGTTTTTTTCGTAGCATAGGATATGTGTATAATGTGGCTTAAATTGTACAAGTATTTATATAAATGTTTGCATAAATATTTATAAATGATTATTATAACGTAATTTATTTGTTGCAAACAAATACTTACGGATAATATTTTATATTGAAACCTTATCGGAAAGAAAGACCCAGCAACTCAAAGAAGGTTGTATTACGTACCATTTATACAAGTAACAGTGGGACCGTCCATAATATTATCCATCCATTATTCATCTGGGATAAAAGTGGAATCTTTCGAAATCGTATTCGCGGTAAATGCGAATGGCGAAAAATGTCTGATTCAGATTCAAATGCTCATAGATCCAGCTGTAGATCCACAGGCATCCCGAGGTCCATTGTATTTATTGGTATAGACAGACAGCACGGGTGAAAGCCGCCTTATGTAAGTATTCGTGTACTCATACTTCAACATTATTCCCACCTACGGACGAATTCACCCGTACGACGGTTTCCACGATTCTTCTCTGACGAAATCCTTCAACTTTACTCTCTACTGCAAGCACTTGCCGTGGAAAACACGTCGAACTTTCTCTATTTACACCAGGATTTTGATTTCACTCGAGCATCGTGAAACTGCTTCGCTCGGGAACATACCTGAAAATATAATCTTGTTCGTAAAACTTAATAGATGCATTAATACTATTATCATTATGCATTATACTATTAATTGAGGTGCGTTAATTGTATTTGTAAATATGCTAATTTATTCGCCCATCGTGTACATTTTTTCAGCAACTCCTTAACTGTCTTTAGGAACAATATTGTAAACAATGTATGTACTCAGTAATCTAGCCCCGCAGTATTTACTTCTTACTTTATAATTTACCATTATTATTATTATTGTTATCTACTCGCTTTCAAAATTGTTATCTCTTCGTTTAGTTTTATCTTCACCTTCGTTATGTTTCTAACTTTTACCAAAGCGTGCCACCAGTTAAATAAATAAATAAATAAATACCTTATTATTATTAATTCGTAATTATTCGATGGTTTTATAAAAGTATTTTGTAATACATGAATAAGTTATACTATATGTTGTCTTAATATAATTGTACTTCATTGTAATAATTGTGTTTTAATCGGGTAAAGTATAATTAATGATGAAACCCGCAGTCTCTTCGTTGATAATTGATAATAATCATTTCTACTGTTTTAAGTATTCGTCAATGTTAAAATATATTTGATAATGTTGAGAATAAACATATTTTATATTTTATGTATCTTTGCATAAATATAAGGTTTTTTAATACCTCATTAGCGTACTTTCTGAGAATAGAATTAAAGTTGTTCTTCGAGTATTCACGTTCTACCCCTAAACCTGTGTTAACAGATACCGTAGTATTCACACGAGTCGTCCACTCGAGAAGAAACATAAAAGGAGGGGAAAGCAATTTCTTCGCGCTAATGTCGCCAAACACGAATTTTTCACGTAGATATGGAGGTAGACCTTACCTTGTTCGTAGGAATATATACATATATAGGAATATATGTTGGTTCACACACATATAGTACTGCAAGACTTGCCACGTCACCGGCACTCGGATCCGCGTCTATCTGTCAGTTTCCAGTCTCAAACAAGATGGATGGCTGGCGAATGGAAATCATGGTTGAAACCCAACCCCACACCCTTGCATCTTTCTGCTCGGAGAGGGTGAGACTGTGAAAGAGGGAAAGAGAGAAAGAGAGCACCCCTCCATTCTGTTTGCGACTACCCTTATATCCGAGAGACCCACCGCCCCCGCTTTACACCACACTTCGTTCTTCTATCATCCCCCTCCGCATCTGCCATGCTTTAAAACACATTTTTTCAAAATTTTATTTTTCTATATTTTTTTCGCGCAGCACGAAATATTTCATACTTATTCGACTAGGAGATTGCGCAGAATGGTTAGAATAATAATTTTCTAAAAGTTCGGAGTTTTGAAGAGAAATTAAATGTTCATGTAAATATGTCAGACGTACGTTGTTAAGGAATAAAACAATTTATGATTTGCATTGGTTATTGTTATTAATGTGTATTATGGAAGAATTGTGGACAACATCTTATTATTATATTTCTTCTAATTATTACATCACAGTAAATTATACAATGAGACTTAATTTACACTTCCCTGAAGCAGACACCAATTAAGAATAAATTCAAAAATAAAGAGCACATACTCGTAAATATAATACTACTACAAAAATATATATTCACTATAATTATTTAAATATATACAATTTGTACAAAATATATTCTGTAATATTTACAATGCAAGTATTTGTAAGCAAAGTACTATCAACTTACAAGGAAATGTTGAATTTTTATAAGTCTCTAATGTCTTTCTAAAAACTCAACCCCTGCTTCATGGATTACAAGTGATTATCACAAAAGTCGATCGCGGCTTAATTATTTTTACGACTCGTATAAAGATAAGTGAGTGGCTCTGCCATTTAGGAGTCACTTATGTGAATATTTGGCGAGGATAAAATCGAAGTGCATGTGGCGTAACTGTAAATCGGTATTGCCGAGCCGACTGAGTGTCGGTGCCGTTATTCCTCGTATTAGTGACGTAAGCACTGATTACCATTACCCGTGCAATTATTCCTGTCATACTGGGCAGTCTTTGCTTCTTAATGAGTATGACTAAAGTAATGACCGAAAAATCAGATATTTGCTCGAGCACTTTCCTTCGCTAGCTCATTAAACGCTAGATTAATTTTTCAAGAGATTTCAATGTTAACCTTTTTACCCTGACTTACGATAACATTAACACATACATTACGTATCATTATTCTTCGTATATGCGCGCTACATCCTATTACATATGTATATTTATCTATACATTTTCTAAATGTTCACAATTTTCTAGTAATTTTTAACAAGTTAAGGATTCAGATTTCTTAACAAAATCTTAACAATATCTTTTAACCCAAGTATTGGTGTTAGACAATAAATTCTAATATGCACGGAATGATATTTGCTATTTGATTTTATAAGCTCATTAAGTCCGAAGTGACTTCGTGATATTCCGAGGAATCATTGCTACGAAGAGAATCCTCGAAACTTTTATTAATCGAGGTAGACTGGAATTCGTAAGAACCCTCCGTAAGCCACTGGCTCAGATCACTAAAGAGGGACGAATTATTAGAATTTACTTGAGCATTACTTTCAACATTTGACCGGGCAATTGTTGGCTGAACACTCTCCTTATTATTACAAAAACTATTATTTAAATCTTGGTTGTAATTACTGAATCCGTAAACTTCCTGATTGTACTGCGAGTACTGTGTCTGACCAATCCACTGTTGCGGATAGTAACTCTGAGTTCCTTGTTGTTGAGAGAATTGACTTATGGAATGATCTAATTGGTTTTGATAAGAATAAGTTCTTTCTTGCGTGTTCACGTAAATATTTCTTTCTTGAGGAATATTATAAGATGTTTGCACCTGCACTCTGTTTGTTGCAATTGGTGCATTCCGGTAGTTCTGAAGTCCTTGGTACTCGGTGGAAGTAAATGTTCCATTGTCGTGCGTGACAGGTGAAATATTTTGAATTCCATCCGGGGTGGTGGTATTCGTGTACATATAAGGAATATTGCCGAAGGATTGATTACGGTTTGATTGAACTTCCTTCTTGCAGGATGACCAGTTGGTTGGCAAGGTATTTGCAGGAGATGTATTATCAATTCTCTGTATGACTTGAACATTGGATGAACTCTTCGTGGTACCATTGCTCTTCGTGGAATTCCCGGACTTGGAATTCTGTTCCTTCTTGTATTTCATGCGACGATTTTGAAACCAAATTTTGATCTGCCTTTCAGTTAAGCACAGCGATGCCGCCATCTCGATACGTCGAGGTCGGCACAAGTAACGTCCGCAATGGAATTCCTTTTCTAATTCCACTAGTTGGGCACTCGAATACGCTGTTCGGGAACGTTTTCCGTTACTTTGCTTTTTCTGCGTTCCTGGAAACAAAAATGATTTTCTTTTAGTATTTCGTTCTGAGCATTTTATGATATATTTAATATAATCGAGTTTCCTTTTATACGATAGATTTGTTTCACAGAATTCCGCATAAAAAACTGCACTATAAAAGACATAGCTTTCTTTGTAAAATTAGGAATAATTTCTTGAAATACCAGCAACACAAAAGAGGAGTACACACAGTGATTTTTTCTGTTTATGCATACAAAGATTTAAAATGTGACCTAGAAGAGCTTTATTTGTGTGCCGGAATTATTCTCTTCTCTCTTAATTAAAATAAAACTTCCTAGATTTCTTTTTCTCTGCATTGCGTAATTTCAAAATCGCATCAAGTATTTGTTAATTCAATTACTTATTGGGAATCTCCATAAAGTTTGGATAAAGTAAACAATCATACTTAATACAGTGTTGAAACTGTATAATTTCAATTATTAATCTTAATAGCACAGAGGTGTAATATTCATTAATTCATTATGAAACGCCTTAATCACGGATAGAAGTGGAAACTAAAGTTGTCAGGAGGCCGTCAATGGAAGGTGTTGTCAAGGGTCGCTCAGTGGGAAACTTGTCAGCCCACGAGGAGGCCAATGTTCCCGCTGTGCTCTTCAAAAGCCCGAACACCAAAGCCGTGTTATTGGATTAAATGGTTCCACCGTGAATTTACAACCAAAGTATGATTCGTCAGAGTCCAAGATCGGACAAAGAAAACCGCTAAGGACCTCCGTATATTCACGTGTTTAACAATTTACCGCTCGATTCCGATGGATTTACGATTACCTTGTTTACACCCCGAATACTAACCGTCAATCGGAAAGCACCATGTGATAGGGATATACACATTACTAAATAATAATAAAAATAGTAGAAGATAATAAATAATAATAAAATATATTCTTACGAAAAGGTAATTTTTGTATACCATTCATAGAATTTTGAATCTATACTTGAGAAACAATTTGAGAATTTGACAATTATTATTACTTGAAAATTCTTGGTTTTTATGTCGAAATCTTTGTCAGTAATGAAAAATGTAAATAATGAATGATACCAATTTAATTCACAAGTAATGGGAATTTTACTAACGTATCTGATATATAAATTAGGTGTTAAAGTAAATTCTTATAATAATATTCATTAAATTGTTATTTACGTGTAGATAGTAATCAGTGTATCTTTTATATAATCTATAAACAAAATTCTATTATTTTAACAGAATTAAAATAGTATTTATATTATACAGCTGATATCAAGATTGAAATTTTTGGAAGTCCATAGCATGGTATATTATACATGCTTTTGAATATTTTTATCAGGGTTGCAAAACAAAATATTGTGACACAGTTCCGATTACGTAAGACTTTAGGTATGCAATATCATATCATTGCCCCGCGGCCAATGAAGCATTTCAATTTGTCTTATCACCTTAAATTTCCTTTCCCTTCTAAAATTGTTGAAAATTTGTACCACTTCTATTGATTGTTTAACAACAATATTATTAATAAATTATTCTGAAAACTTTAAACTAATTTGCATC
Organism: Nysson spinosus; assembly: GCA_910591585.2. Classification (NCBI taxonomy): domain Eukaryota; kingdom Metazoa; phylum Arthropoda; class Insecta; order Hymenoptera; family Crabronidae; genus Nysson; species Nysson spinosus. Next base: position 2,346,206 of record OU342835.1, read on the forward strand.
TATGACGTTCTTAACTACTGGATGTTCTCAAAATTCAAATATAATGACAGGAAACCCATATCTTTTTAGGTCTCTATTAGTACTTCACTAATTGCCTCATATTCGAATGACATTAAAGCATTATCTCTCTAACTCGAAACGAGCAGATAAACACGAAGTAGTCCTTCGAAAATTAGTTCTTTCAATGGCATATTAACACGACTATTTTATACCTTACACTAGTCAATAATACTTAAGTTTTTCGTTGGACGTTCTTAAGGAAACCATGCTAAGAGAGCAAGAATTTATATTAAGAACAAATTGAACCGATATTACTATAATCTGATATTACTATAATAAATATTACTATAATAGCACGTTGACTGCCATGAGGATCACAGGTGACCGGTGATGTGAATATTACTAAAACTCGAATCAAATAAGAATCGTTAATATTTGTAAAATGTTCAATATTTTTAATGTCATCTTAACGATGTAAAGTAGTTAACGTATCATAACATTTAACTCTTTGAGCCATAGTGGGATAAAAGTGTCCAACCTCTTCAGTACTCATAGGCATATGCTGAGTGGGTTATTTTTTATCCAACCTTAGCGTTCGATATCAAAGAATCCTACTTTCTTATATTTTTTCTAGATAAAATGTGCAATCGGGGCCTTTTTTGTTTTAAAATCCTGTGCCACAAAGAGCCCTTTGCACTCGAGAGGTGACTCTCAGTCGCCATTTAGTTTATTGAGGCTACCGAAGCGACATTAAGATTCACTCCAGTTATATTTTGTTAACACAGTGACAAAATGATTACTTAAACGAAAAAGGTGACGATTGTTTCGCGTACTTTCATTATTATCATTACAACGAAAAAATAAAATGAAATGAAAGATACGGATAAACAAGGATGTGTCTTTGAAGTTAGTTCAGCTATAGAGGGTTAATACTCTAATCATCCCAAACTATTACGTCAAGATTATTCATTGAGTAAAGCAAGTCTGATTATGTCCTTTAAAGGTACGAGTACTTGTTTGCAGCAATATTGGAAATCAAAAATGGCATTCGTGGTTTCAACTAGGCTCTACGTTGTAGGAAGGGTCCATGGCATAATGGTGGACGAGTGAATGCCCCGTCTCGAGGCGGAGCACTGAATGGGCTATTAGGAGATCCTGCGGTAACTTTGAAGGAGTTAACCGGCGAGCGCTCCATATTTTGTAACCAATAAATATGTCACCACTGGTCCGAGATAGTAGTCCATCATCACGCAGCTATGTTTTATGCGTGTATAGACTCGTCTGTACATCATTGGCAAGTAAACGGCCCGCGCGTCGTTTTATAATCCCTCGAGACTAAAGTCTCCTAAATGGCCAGCTCGTTAATCAAACTTGATTCGACGATGTCTACGCTAACATCTATTTGCCTAGAATTCGCGGCCTACGCAGATGTCTGCGTTTAATGTTACAATGTAACTTTGAGTCTGTTGCAATGACATTCGTTCTTTCCCTATTTTACTCACTTTTTACGCATCTTGTATTTTTAACAAATTAATTTATCTCGATTTCTAATGATGATCTTCTTTGTAATGCGGTATTCGAAATAAATATATTATCCGACTTTATTCCGCATTATAGTATGTATTGATATTAATTGTTAAATTAGTAAAAATGTATATAGACAAGTTGCATTCTGTGATTGATCAACGAATATTTATGTCATCTGAACCCGATTAGGTAAATTGGAAGTCTTCCTTTGAGTCTGGTATAATGACATTTGTTCTTTCCCTCTTTTACTCAGTTTTCACCCATCTTGTATTTTTAATCTATTAATTTATGTCGATTTCTAATGCCGATCCTCTTTGTAATGCAGTATTCGAAATAACTATATTTTCCGACTTTATTCTGTGTTATATTCTGCATTGATATTAATTATTAAATTAATGTGAATTTATGTAGACCAGTTACATTCCGTGATTAATCAAAGAATATTTATGTCATCTAAACCCGATTAGGTAAATTGGAAGTCTTCATTGCTCACAGTAATTGATTATTGTTTATAATCGTGAAAAAGATCCAGAAATATGGAGATCCGTAAATACCTTGATTGGTGGTGGTTGTCAGCGTAGAAACAGCTGATGTTGGTTCCTCCACGTGTCGTTGCAGCATCCGATCCTGTTGCTGCTTCATGCTGTTTTCTTGCTGATTCGGCAATTGCTGTTGTTCCAAAGTCATCCACTTCGCGTCTCTCTCGTTGTTCCACGAGTAAACCGTTTCAGAGTTACAAGGTACCGTGTTCTTCTGATAACCACGATAACCATTCCAACTCGAGGTGGATGTTGCGGAATCCACGCTGACTGGAGATAAAGGGTAACCGGTCTCCTCCGTGGATCTTGAAAAGTTCTGGGTCTCGACGTGATGAGAAAAATCCACCAAAGTCATCTTTGCTCGTTCTTCGACTAACTCACGTGTGTTTTCGTAAGTAAACCGATGTGTTTCAGGCACTAAGTTCGAATCGTTCACCGGCGAAGAGAGTGATTCGTTCGACGTTCCTTTAGCAACTGACATTTCGAAGGACGATTCCTTGCCAATTTGTAGTCCCTTCCGACGACCGGGTCTCAGCCAATCAGAACGCTCCTCCGCTTCCAGGACTATAAACCCTTTTGTCCTTTAAATCAGTACACCGTGTATAAGCCAGACTACGAGGATCGGCCCACCTGCGATCTATGACCGATACGGTGAACGACTAAGGCCTCGGGAGGTTTTCCCAAAATGTTCGGCGACACGAAATAAGGAAATCGGGCCAATCGACCTTGTCGTCGATCTCTGCTCCCGTGGGTTCGACGATCGCGATGGCGAAAGTCTATTCCGTCACGTTCGACATAATGCATTCTTAAACAGTGACTTTTTTCTACCCAGCAATGTGCCTCATTCCTTATCGTTCGCCAGTTTCCTTCATTTACATGGAATTTTTTACATCGCGTCATGGATGTCGAGTTTTTGAATAATTCAAAATTCATTAATTAATATTCATCCTTCTTTCTATATACCATTATATTTGTTACTAAACAATTTGTTACTAACATATATTAGCTTAAAAACACTAAGCTGAATGACCCTTATACATCATGGAAAACTATTTCCCTAGACATCTTAATTAATTCGTATTACATTTAAATGAAATAATTTTATTCTATTAATTACTCTCATTGGTGGATACTCGTTTACTGATATTTTGCCATTATCTATATGAACATCGTATTTCTTTGACTACAGATCTATGTTCATCCAAACGGTAGTAAACGGGGTGCATATTTACTGTAACATCTTAAGGCGTCGCATTTGCATGTCTTAAGACGAGGAGATTTCTAAATAATCTTTGGGTGCAGATCTCGTGAACGCGCGAAAAGACGATTGAGATTTTCTGGGACTGTCTGGCTCCATGAAATAAAGTTACAGCAGGTGATTCTATTGGGGATTTGTGCTCTCATCGGCCGAGACAGGATCATCGTCTCGCCTGGGCGTCTGGTCTAGGTACCTTCAATAATATGCTAAACTGTGCGGATCGGTGGTTCCTGTCGGCGTCCTCGAAGTCTCTATTTCAAAAGTCTTCTTGGCGTTTCTTACAGAAGCCCTCTTCTGATCAAACTCGATCAATCATTCCCGTATGACACCTTTCTTTAGATCTCACATTTATTTGTATTAAATTTCATATCGAATAATATCCAAGTGTGTAAGGTGTAAACGATAATTCAATTTCTCTTTTCTTCTATCTTTATGATCTAATTCCTTTTACGATTGAATTTTTATTACTTTCCTGACAATTGTTTTACGTCCATTAATCAAACCGGTCGATATTATAAGATGATAAAATGTATAAAATTATACTAGTGCACTTTACGTTAGTATAACATTTTTATATGTTTTTATTCAAAGCTTGCTGATAGTATTGGTGCCTTAAATCCAATATTCATTTTACTATTAATTTCACACGTTTTGGGAATCTTAATGATGGTACAGAAGTTCAATGTTAATACGTAAAATATCTGATCTCGATAAATTCACTGATTTTATATTACAACAAATTTGTAATAAAAAATAACGTTTCGTGTAGAATTGTTATTATATTGCTTAGAAATGACTCGGTACTAGAAAATTGATTTAAGAACCAGCTTAGTTTCTAGAATCTTTTGGGATTAATTCTTCATTAAAATTATCAAAATACATTTGTAAGATGATTTTAATTGTCGAACTTATCTCTTTTGGTTTCATATCAAACGTAATAAAGAAAGAGATTAGGCGAACAGCAAGGTGAATCGTCAGAAGGTCCAGCATCGTAGACGCGAAGGCGGAAAATTGATCAGCGTCATCCTGCTGGACTCCCTGGACTCTTCCGATTCTTTTCTCTCTCTGTTCATTCCGGTTGAGATCCTATATTCGCTTTTTCTTCAGTCTCCCAACCCAATTCTCCATTTTCTTCTTTCTTTCTTTCTCCGTATCAAGGTCTTCTCTTCTGACGGAATCAGCCATTCTCCATCCGCGCCAAGAGCTGTCTACGGGTCCAAGCTACCACTTTTCCAAGCTTTCTCCAGGAATCCATCCTCCCCTCCCTTTCTCTGTACCAACAACCTCAAACCACCCTCTAAATCCAACCACAGCCACCCTCTTTTCCTTCGAATCTTCTGGTTCTCTTTTTCCACGCCGTGCTTCCTCGCAGACAAAGATCCTCGGTTGGTGGAAGGATGCTGCGCAGCGGAAGGGGAGAAACGCCGAAGGAAGATGCAAAAAAGATATCCCCTTCGGTGGTTCTTTCGTTAATTTTCTTCTTGTAATCAAGCTTTTTTCGGCAGGATCACGCGCCCGCGTTTTCTCAGCTTCCGTTTTGTGAACGGAATCCGGGGAATCGTATCGATGTCTGCTCTTACTTTTTAATCATATTGATCTGTGGACCATTGATACTGCTATATCGATGTTAGTTGTGATTTTATTAAAACAATTGAGATCATAAATGCGAGGAGTATTATTTCTTACAGTTTATGTCCAATATCCAATTGATTATAAATATTTCAATTTTAATCATTTTAATAAGTGCGCTTTAAATACGCGTTTTAGTCCACTATGTGTATAGTAGTACTTAAAGGGTATTAATTAAGTTCTGTAATGATAATAATAATAAAATAAGATTAAATTCAAAAAAAGACCCTTCAAAATATACACACTTGACTTAATATTTATATTCGATTAACTCTTTATGGCACAGTGGGATGTTTTTCATCCTACCTTGTCGTTTTATATTATAATTCATTGCTTATAAATCAATCAAACCTGCTTCGTTATTTAATAATATTTATTCTTTTAAATATAACTTCTGTGAAATTAGGTTCTCTTTGTGTTAAAAACCTGTGCAAAAATTGTTTTGTATACCAGAATTTCATGAAAAATATATTAATTGATATTAGCACGCTTAATAACATATAGTAATCGCAGCATAACATTGATGCTTCGTAAGACAATACTTTTATTCCAACGAATATGGCGCTTTTAATAAAGCTTCATAAGAATATTTTCTTAATATCAATTCTTCCAATAAATACCGAAAGTACAAACTACATATAGAAGAATATTGATATAAATAGAATAAATATGTTGGATAATGGAAGAATGTTTACGCGTGACTAAGAAGGGGCGTAAACGAAAATAGACGAGAAACTATAGGATACCAGTGGTAGCAAAATGACCGGGTAACAATGCTCTAATTGACGTTCCCATAATAGGAAGTTTTCAGCGAGGCGGAAGTCAGGAAGTATTAGTATACACTTTGTCGTAATTTGTCGTAATCGTTAGTGAATCGACGTGAGGGATTTTCCATACTAATCTGCTAGGAGGGAAGTTAAAACGCCATAAATTACCTGGAGGCCTGCGACGATTGCAAGCAGACAAGGCGCGATCCTACGAAGGATTAGACTGGCGGTTGATAAGGCGTTTACGTCTTTAGTAGCTTCTTACGTGGAACGAGGTTTACGTCCTCCAGAAAGCCTCTTGACTTTTCGCGACGTTGATCTCACCGCTGGATGCAACCGAATGGAAACCTCGTCTATTTGGATTAAGCGATGTTGCGCAAAAAGCCGATTTCAATGGGAATTACTTTTCAACTGTGCGCACACCGTGACGTAACGCCATTTTACACACGCATTCATAGAATCCGAGTAATTTTCTACTTCAGTTGCACACGATCTATACTTCTGTACTAAGTGGACATTTATTTTCAATTTGTCTAAATACCTATCATCTTGCGTTGCAATATGTTTTATAATATCGCTATATATTTTATAATAAAACAAACATATTTTATAATATCGCATGTCTTTAAAATACATATTAAATCATTAAATATTATAAGAAAATATCTATTACTGATAAAAAAATAGCTCACAGTACAGTTTCGAGTGAAATACTGCTTTGCCAACTTAATACGACTTAATACAACGTCATACAATGCTCTTTAATAAACTTTAATTAGTATAATTATATTTTATATGGGCCATCAATTCGACCCAATTAAAATGTCTTTTGACTTCCTATTAAAACAGAAGCAATAAATTGTGTGCATTGTAAGAATACACTACAATGAAGAACCTAAATGAAAAATAATAATAAAGTATTAACACCATCCGCATTATGTCTTCAGGCCCCCCCCCAAGGTACCTCTAAAAAATAAACAATGAAAGTAACTCATCCTCCTCTCGATTTCCAGTCTTATCAAAGGATATCATAACGAATATGTATCATGATTCGATCTCGCATTACATTCACGTTGAAAGGATATGCGAAGATACTGGATGGATGAGGAGCATCGAGAATAGACGGATGAAGGTAGGAAGGATAGCTCGCGAGCAAGTGAGAGGACAAAGCAGGAAGAAAGGAGAGATTGGGATAAAGGGATTGGTTAGAATATGGGGAGATAGTAGGTATAGAGAGACAGAAAGCAGGGTAAGGTGTCCTGAGAGCGATGGGATAAAGGAGGACAGGATGAAGGACGAAGTGGTGGGTACTCGAGGAGGGTTGGTTTTCGTCGGCGGGTAAACCTTTCCCGACCCTTAGCAACGCTCTCGCGACGCGCTATCCTACAGGATAACATCAGCGGCTTCAAGCCAGGAAATGAAAATCGCGCCGACACTGTTTAATTTAGATAAAAGCATATGTTACGGGACGACTAGCGGTGTACTTGCCACGCCGGGGACGCAAAACGGCGCGACCTTTTGAGAAGGGGCACATTGTGTCCTCTCTTCGTGAGAATTCTTTTGACACGGGAACGAGTGTTGGTAGATTCGTTGAGATTTTCTATTACCTTTGCTCGCGGAATGTTAGATGATATTTTGCCCGTGAACTACGGTTTCGCGAATAAATGCTTCCTCCCTTTGAATTACGTGTTTTCTTGGTATCCTTGAGTCGGGTAATGAATGGGTTACTTGACCTGAACGTATTCCTTGGTTATGATCACTTTTACCCTTATATACTATTTTTTAATAGACCTCGAAAATGCAAATAATTTTTTCCAAATTTACAACGGTGTGATTCATATATAAACTGAGGAATTATTTGTAATTGTTGTAATAATTATTACGATTACCTATTAATATTGATTAGGATCTGCAAGTAACTGTTTTGTACAGATATAAAATAAATTATGTAAAATCTACATTCGATAATGTAATAATAAAAATTTAATAAATTTAGTATTAATCGAATTATACAGGGTGTTTCCGAACTGGTGGTACAAGCCAAAAATGTAGAGTCACATTTTTCCGTACGGTGCTTTATTTCCAAATAAATCGTTGTTGAAGATTCGTCGAGTACGCGTACACTTGACTACGCGGTAGATTAGTTTTTGTTGCGCTTGTATTTATAGACATTATCAATGTCGCGGCTTGTTATCATTTCCGAGTCAAACTCTCGGGCTTTGTCATTCTCTCGATATAACAACATACAGCAATCGAGAGTACACCGACATGATTCTCGCGTTAGGTGCGTGTGCCGGCAACGGATCTGTGACTGTTAATTACTACACAGATCGTTATCCAAATCGCCGACAATTAAATATTTCAATATTCATCTTTTATTATCTAATGCAATCAATCCAAACAGCAATACGAGCACCAAAGTAATATCCGTCGGTCTTAGACGAAAGTGAAATCATGTGTAAGTGTACGCGTACTCGACGAATCTTCAATAACGATTTATTTGGAAATAAACCTCCGTACGTAAAAATGTCACTCCACATTTTTGACTTACTCTTTCATGTAGATTCGCCCTCTTCCAACTGGTGGTACAACCAGTTCGGAAACACCCTGTATATAATGAAAGCGATCTTGAGTCTTCAAAACCTTATTATAATATTATTTTAATATCTTAATACAATTCTATCACAGAATAACACGATTTTATATATCATCAATAAACACTTATTAAGAAAACACACTAAAAATTTCTTCTTCAGAACCTGCAGTAAACTCAGATTTTCTCCACTAAGGGTTGCTCTCATTTTTTAAATAAATATCTTAATATAAAAATCAACATAAGGTTTCTAATCGATAATCAGGTTAACATACATTGATGCGATTGTATTCGATGCTATCGCGAAGCTGATTGTTTCCTTTTTTATCAGATTCGGAGAGTGGTAGTAGTTTGTATCAACATCGATAGCGATCGCAATGAAATCGCCGAAAAAAGAATCGCGATGCTGGTCGAATAAAACGATTCAATCCAGTGGGAGAAGGCTAGGATCGTTTTGTTAGCGGGGATCGGGAGTTTAGTTTGAAAGCAAAAACCACCCGCGGATATGACGTGTTTTTATCGGCGAAACCTCGGTAAGATCCCGAAGAGCCGTCAACTTCAAGCCGGATGCCAAGATCCTTCCGAGCAGATAGAAAAGGCATCCCACTTTTATACTCTGGAGGTTAAAGTTTAGGAAGTTATTTTGACTTTCGGGGGTTGAATGCCTTCACCCTACCTCGATTCGCTGGAAAACCAACCCCGTCAGCTAGGTTGACGTCTCGTGACATAGTCACCCTCGTCCCCTCTATCTTCCCCCTTTTTCAACCTCTCGGCTATCTTCCCTTTCTCTTCCTCTCTTGTCCTTCAAATCATCTCCATCTTCTGCCATTTTATATTACGTGTTTTATTGTCATTTTGTAATCATATATGATCTAAGAAATAAATAATAAACGTATCTATCGATACATATTCAATTAAATATATTATGGGTACCGGAAAGTAATCAATTCTTTTTTCACATACTTTATGAAGCTCCATTAATTTGTTCATATTGAACATTATATTAACCATAATTTTTAAAACATTTAAGAAAAATTCTTTATGAACATTTTTGGAATGTAATATCCTGAAGTCGTCACAAAATCATAATTTATAAAAGGCGCTTAGTTTATAATTACTTGTACGACAATTCGGTAACTATTACTATAGACTGTTTCCGAGTTATTGCATCTATAAAATATTAAAAAAACTTTTGAGTTGACCCCCTAAATGGGACAATGATACAAGAAACTATATGTAGGTTCCGTCCTCGGACATAAAGTCCCTGATTTTATAATAAAATCGAGACTGTCTTCGAAAGATTTTCATAATTTACTGGGGACATTCTCACGGTCAAAAATCACAGACAGGCTTTTCGGGGGTAATTCACGGGATTTACCACTCGGACGACTAGACGACGCCTCTTTAAACCGCTGAAATTTAAGCAGGCTAACGTCACGGCGCGTTTCCGTCTAGACTGGGATGTTAGTCGAGCCTAAAGATCTTACTTTTCAGACAGCATTTATTAGTATCCCTGCAATTCGATTTTTAACATTATCCTGTGGTCAACCGAAACTATATGATCCTCTCGACACCCCGATATTCTACGCCAGTATTAGGGAAATAACTTTCGCCTTAACTCCCGGCAGTCAGCTACCCCCAATAAAATGAGTTATCAGTCTCTCGTAATAAAGTGAAAGGCTTAACGTTCGGATTAACTTTTACCCCTTTTATATAGTCGAGAGTAATGTATATCCAATCTTAGACGATGGATTGGTTGAACTATTAGTTCTAAAATGTTTATGGAGTTGTAAAGTATTAAATATATGTCTGTAGGATATATCGCGTTTATTATCAAAGAATATATAATATTAATAATATTCAATCATCCTCTGCTATATTATTAATATCGTAATAACTTATTATTAATATGAATATAATGTGAATTAACCCTTTGCAATTCGAGTGGTGACTGAGAGGCGACATTAAAATTGACTCCAGTTACAGATCATTTAATTTCCAATAGTAAAATATAACTTGGGAAAATCTGAATGTCGCCTCTCAGTCGCCACTTGAATTGCCGTAATAAATTCAGTCGTGACGGAAAACCGCCACCGAGTGCAAATAGTTAATAATATAGAATATACGAAATTATTATTTCAGTAAACAAAATCGAATATTCGTTGAGAATTGCTTTAATCAAAACAATAATATTGATATTTATTTTCGATACTGTTGTACTGGAATTTGATTCAGAAGATACTCTAATGATCAAGATATTCTATGGTTTTATTATAAATATCATCTTTAATCTTATAATTTCTATAATGATATATGTGATTAAAGAAAATGCCTACAACTAATATTTCTAATTAATCAGAAACTGCAACTTTTTCAACGTATTGGGTTGACTCTCCGCCATTATTTAACAATCATGTAAAAGAATGAAACAAAAACTATCGAATGGCGTATAATACATAGCTGATATGCAATTGTTACGAGAAATGTTTATTCAATATGAAATGAAACCCGCACGAATTTATGGATCAAGCTAATATAATAATCGTACCTAATGTACAGTAAATGATCAATTTAGTCGAAATGTTGAGATACGAGTAACTCCGACAAACATAGAAAAAGTCAGCTGACTACACAATCAAGTGGTTTCACGCATGGGTTAACAGTTTTATCAGTATTACGTGAAACATCGGTGCAGGACACGTGAGCAGCGAGTTGTGTCTCGAGCATAACAGGACGATGTTCAACTCTGTAAGGTAAAGAATAACTGGTGGAGGGATTGGTTGCGCAACGGATGATATATTATCGGGTGCTGTTTGCACTTTGACAACATCGCGGGGCATAAAAACGCTGACTCATTTAAAGCGGCCCCCGGGATTGTGCCGTGCTTCGGGAGGATCCGCGTGCCGGCACCCTTCTTTTCCTTCCTCCTTCCATCTCTGTCTCTCTTTTTCTCCCTCACTCTTACTCTTACTCTCTGAAACCTCATCCCTTCGATCCTCCGGTTTCTAGCCACCGGGCAACCTCCCCTTTTCCGTTTCAGAGCAAAACCACCCCCGTCCTACCTCTGCTTCCTCTTTCTCCATCTACCATTTTCTGTCCACGGACTTCTCTCGTTCCACCGAGTTTCCAGCCACCACCCAGGATTCCCAGCATCCATGGACCACCTCTCACCACCCATCTGGAGGCCACAAGCCGTTCCAGCATCTCGTGACTCTCTTTTCTTCCGCGCCAACGGCAACTGGACTCATCCTTTCTCCGTTTTCCCGCCTTCCACCCCTCTTTTACTCTAATCGTGTGCCTTTCCTCTCTGGGTTACCAACAAACTCCCTCCCAACGTTTCCCATGACCTCCTCCTTCTATCCATTCTCTCTTCCTTCTTCCTCTTCATCATCATCATCTTCTTCTTATTCCTCTTCTTCTTCTTCTTCCACCACCTCGTTACGCCGGCAGCTAACGGTCATTTATAATTGCGATTCTTCGTATAATTTTTATTAAGACTAATTAATTGCAATGGGTTGTATAATTCAGTTTAGTAACTGTTTCCTCCAACCACCGCCTGGCGATGAGAAACTTTTTTAAATGCCGTCTCGAGATTACCTGGGACTTTGACTTATTGTGAGGGAACCAGATCGAATTCCCTCGTAAAGTTCGAGCTTAAAGGATTCAATATAATTCCAATAATAACTGGTAATTGAAAGTCCTCCGAGTATAGTAATAGCTAGAATGTTATAATAATCAGTTACATTATTATACCATAATGAAACACTTCCAATTTTCATCATCCATGGAAACTGATACTATTTCATTACCCTCCATATGTGGAGACTAATTTTGGTTTCCTTCACCTTATTGGATTAGGCACCTCAAGGAAAAGTTTCTACGTGTTCTCGAAGTGGGGGTGGATGCCACGGAGAAATGTGGGTCGCGGAGCTCCCTCGAGTGGATTCACCGGGGTATTCAATGGGGTAAATGGGGTATTGCATATTAAATACGTTGATAGGGGGATGAAACGAAAGAAGGGAGGAGAGAATAGGACGGGATTCGGGAGGCGCACCGTGTGGAGCAATGTGTGTAAGCTTGATGCGGTTATTGATTACGGCCCACTGTCATTGACGGCCCGTCATATGGAAACGGTGACCGTTTTTCGTTACGCACACAACCATCTCCCGGTTACGTGCTCGCGATATTCACTCAGAAATACCCATCAATTTTTAACCCCCCCTCCACTGTCTTTTTTTCCCTCCGCATTCCGACGGCATTCAGCAGAATATACTTTAAACGGTTTTTTCAACAAGTTCGTTGTCATAAAAATCTACCGGTGGAATATCGATAAATTAAAAGTGCTAGAAAATCCCTCCTCCATCGATATTGCCATTTTAACCGGAATATGCTTCAACCGAGATATGTTTTGTGTGAATAATATTATAATTTCTGGGATGTTATGCATTCCGTAAAAATGAAGAATTTAGAATGATTTGACTCGTTGATAATATTAAAAGAAGATAAGGTAAAGTTAAGTTTAATCACTCAAAGGAATCTTCTTAGCCGGCAAGATATTAATGCCGACGAAAATGAGTTCTTCGACTTTTTGCAACGGGGTCTAAATAAGCCGTGGCTTTTTATCGGGTTCATTCAGTCATTACCTCAGGATAGAATAGAAAAAAGATGGCGGTGGTGGAGAGAGTAGAAGTACGACTTTCTACGCATTATCGACACGAATAATCGCCTTTATCTCTTTAGTACTTTAATGCCCTCCGATTTGGGTCGAGCTGAATACTGTACCTTTCGATAAACAAAGGGTCGTTTGTAGGAGGCGATCATGTAACGTGACCTGTGCTTTCCAAAGAAAGTAATCATTAAGTTTAAACCGACGCATAAACCTCACTCTACAAACGAGTAGGTTTTGATGTACTGATTTGCGATTGGCATTTACAACTCAGAACTATTACGAAAATGTGAAAAGTGTCTAATTTCAAAAATATACGTGCTCTTGCAACAGGTTATACAGTAATAATAACTCTCCTAAATATGCAATTTTCTCCATCTTTTATGCACTGCCGTAGAACTGAACTACTATTTTAACGTTATTAAACGAATTATATTATAATAATCAGCTTAAGTTTTCCAATCAACGCACATATTATTCACTTCCTATACCAATGTTACCTTTGATAAACAAACATTATTAAAAGTAAATAATAAATAATGTAAAATTGTTTAAGTATGGAGTATTTTGGAAGACACATACTTAACTTTTTGCAATATATTATACTTTTCAAAACTTATAAATCTATTTTATATAATACTGATCGTAGAGCAAGGAACAGTAAACACTTCCTTGAATTTTAAGTTCCGGTCGCCGTCTACTGGAAAGAAGATGTAGGAAATGAAAGAATGCCGAAGGTAATAGAAGAGAATTTTGGAAATTTTAAGAATTAATAAAAATAGAGAAAGGGGAGAGAGGAGGGATCAAAAATGAGAGGACAGAAGGAGAGTCCCCGTCGACGAATGCCCCCCAAAAGCCGTGGAGCTGAGCGTTGAGTGATGGCCGCTCAGTCGACCTCGTAACCGGCGCCATACATCATTCAAGATGGCTGGCTTCTCACGCTGCTCGGGGAGAGACAAGGGTGACAACCCTCCCGTCTCTGCTTGCTACTTTTGACTGGCTACGTCTACGCCTTCGCTGATAATCGTGTTACCCTGATATCAATCTTGAAACGACGGCTTTTGCTCCGCTCTAAACTGCATTACCGTAAAAACCACCGTACTCCCTTACTGTCCCTTAAACTTCGACACATTCACTATCACCCGAAAATCTTCCCTATCAAGATTATTTCTCTTTTCCATTATTCGATTCTTTATGAAGATCTTTCGACATTTTTATAGTGATTTAAAGTATACACTAAATTGTCTACCATAGGATTACCTAGCTTCTTCCTTTTTACGTAAATTTGAAAAAAGGACATTACAAACAAAGAATATTATTGAAGATATATGAGTCTGTTTCTTTGAAAGCAAAATAATTGTTGTTTATGCAACATTTATAATGCGATGGGCAGTTTGTTCAAAAGAAGCAGATGTTTCCGTGTTGTTTACTTGGCTGAACTTTGTCAATAATATTTTGTGATTCTATTATTATTCATGAAATTGTGTTGATCTTTAAAACTTTGAGGAGGAAGCATTTGAGTCATTCACTCATCTCTCATTCTTTATTAATTTTCGATGGTTCCATTATAAAATCATCCGCGAGATTACATTCAGGCGGATCAGTTATAATCCTATTTGGTCATTTCTTTGGCCGGCTAAAGGAATTTTTTGTTAGATGTTGCTTCTATGAGACTGGTTTTTATTCCTGATTTCACTATTTCTTGCGTAATAATATGTCATCTTGGATTATAGGCATTCTTCAATTTCTTGGGTAATTTGTGTGGTCCTGGTAATTACCCGCATTCGAAAATTTCTGGTAACTAATCATTCGTAAAATACAGGATGTGGTTATTATGGCTCTTTTTTACGTGCATTCCATGCAGATTTCTTATAACGATCATCTTCGTCCGGAATTTAATCATACTTTAAAAATACTTCAACTATAACAGTCTCTCAGAATATCGACACTAATTCACAGTGATTATGTTGTAATATGTCTTCATGTAATGTTTAATAATACTAATTAAATAATCATTAATGCAGGAAGTGATCTACTTATTTTTCCTAAATAAAAGAAGATTAATTCCCTACCCACTAATAAAATTATTTAAAATCAAATTTATTGGAAATATTTTACTTGACAACATCATACGAAGCTATTCATCAATTTGCAGCTATGTGTTAACTGCATCCATTATTAATTATTTGATTAATTGCTGCTCCATTGATATTATCTTCGATGAATATAACTTAGCTAGTTTTTTGTGTTTCCTTCAGATAAACATTTATAAAATCACTCTAAATGATAAATAAATTCTAATTAATGATTATAGTTTAGGTTGGGAAAAGTGTGATGAGAAAATATGTCAAAGGGGTTGAAAACCTGAAAGTACTTCTTGACTTCCATCTGTTGGTTCGAAGTGGACTACGAAGGGTGGTACCCTTATCTTGGTAAAAAATACTGTCTAGAAATCTACCTTTTCTACTTCCGTTGTAGAAGAAATCATCCAAATATCACGCCATTTTATTTCATTTTTTTAATTACTTGGACAACAGATTATTTAATTATGCATGGGATATAATATTTGTATTTTTGCTTTACCAAGAATGCAAACACTAATAAAAAAGTTATATTAAATATCAGACTGAGCAAGTATAAAGGGAGAATGGAGCCACGACAAATGGTATAAAATGCACGAAAATTTAATTAAAGTGCTGTGCGGTTGTCGGCACCCATTTCGAGGGAGAAAACCACGGAATTATTAATATAATTCTGGTTCCCGCATTCATATTTTCTCTGTATATCTATGTTTATGGAACTCCGTACATCTCATTCCAGTTGCCTCTTACCATCAAGTCCTTCTCATAAGAATTTGCCGACATACAATTTTGTTGATTTCCGTTAATTCCAACGAAAGTACTTTTCGAGCAATTGATTAACATCAAATATTTTATTCTAAACCATTTATAATTATGAATTTTGAACAGATGTGCTGTACATACCTAGAAGTATCTCTTTGTGAAGTAATCTTCCTTCTCTCGACAATCGTTGAGTCTTCTTATCAGGATCGAAGATGGTGGTTTCCGGCACAGCTGAATCCATATTGCTTCTTTCATTCTTGAAACTTCCGCTTGCGTAATATTTGTTATCACTTATCACTATACGATACTTGTATTCCACTATACATCTTTGTCTTTCAATAATTAAACTATTAAAATATGACTTCAAGAATAAGGGTTCCATAAAATCACTAATATTGTTGGTTAACAATGCAATGATACCTGTGATGAATTTCGAATTTCTTCAATTTCTAATTTATCCTTGTAATAAATACACGGTCTTTATTCTTCGGACAGATGTAATTCAAATAATTCCGATTTTTTAATGCCTGCCCGTAACAATATATTAGATTGACGCGTATAGTAACTTTCTCTATTGAAAGTTGTTACACATTTCTAAAATAAATGGTTATGCTCTTCTAAAGACAATAATGCTCCTCTATCTATCACACGTCCAAGTAATATTGGCGTACCCATCGGACGTAATATTGAAATTGTATTCTTTCGTAATATGAGAGTTATTTATGAAACGTAGCAGGCAATATAGCAACGTATGGGGATGGTGCCGTGGCATCTGATGGTAGTCTTGCGATATGATACAATGTGATGTGAAGAGGATCGACCTCCTGGAAATATAAACCGTGCATCGTACATCCCTCAATTTATCCAATATTATTAAATATCGAATTAAAATAACTCTGACATTCCATCGCCCCACCATATACAAATTTGGATAGCCACCACACCGTTTCATAGCTTCGGTACAAATTCATTATATCATTGTATGCAAAATCCATTCTTTGTTATTCCAATATCAAGCGATACCGATCATCCGAAAATGAAATTATTATACAGAAATATAAGTATAACAGTAATATAAGCAACTATATGAATTGCAACGGATAATGAACGATGCTTTTTCTCAAATTCTGTTTTCATATTTCGATGTATTTCGTGGTTAAACTGGAGAAAATGGTGTAGACTTTCATCAGCAACAATATCCATCCGACTGATCGAATATATCGAATAATCCTCATTGTTCGAGTGTAATTTTTTAATTTTGTTGTAGTTTTCTGACAACACGCTGGCAACGTGTAACGTGTACATTTTGAGCTCAGTGATGCGACAGCTGTTCGCTGGTTGGGTGCGCTATTCGATTGTCTCGCTCTTGATGATTGATGATCGTTCAGGGTAGCTGCTGCTGTTGCTGCTGCTGCCGTTGCCGCTGCCTTGACACCGCGTCTGTCTTTTCCCTCATTTCCCGCCAGCTTTTTTCGTTTCCTCGATTTCAGAGCACCAAGTCTCTCCGCACACCGTCGGAATTTTTCTTCCGAGCACCGGTACAATGTGAACCGGAAGCTGCACTCGAGAATGAGCCAGAAGGCATTGCTGAATTTTTTCTCTTGCTCAATTCACTATGAAAATCCATCTCATCGATTGTTACTTGTATTTGTCAAATGTAGATTTATATAACTTTCCGATTTGTGGAGCTTCTCTACTATAATGACGTTATACAGATTTTTTAAAATTAAAATTCTGTTTTTATATTAGTGTTTACATATTTGTTTTTAATAAATCACATCTTCCGAATATTTATCTTGTAGCTCATTAAGTGGCAATAAGACAGTGTACGCCGTGAGAGACATCGGTTTGTCCATTTTTCATTGTTAATCTTGCAATCTTCAACGTCTCTTCTTTCTGTTCTTCAACAGTGTGCATCTTCAGGGGATATTGTCATTCGTGTTCTTCCTTGTTCTTTTGCACTGATCTTGTTCTCGTAGGGTAGCAACCTACTCGTTATTAGAGCAACAAGATTTTATTAAACTACTCATTTGCAGAGGAGCCATTCCTTTCTCGCCCCACGGTTATTACATGCAAAGTGAAAAACTTGCCCATCGGGTTGACCATTATTGCATACACCATTCCATTCTCCCGTTTTATATTCGCACGTATATCCATCCGTATATGTATACGTGAACCCTTATGATGGCTTCCCACGTCTCCTCATTCCTTTGGACTCTTCTTAGTGAGTCAGATAGCCTCACGTCGCGTGTTACAAATTAAGTTACATAAATTTACGCGCGTACCCTCGTATTATGCATCGTAAACGCGGCTGCAGCTGATTTCCCGAAGGCTAATTTCCTCTTGGCAGGTAGAAGTATGCTTTCACGATTTTTGTTATGCCCCGTACTATATAACTGAGATTCCATTCCTTGAATTATCGTGCACGGAATATTGTTCTGTATAAATGTATATCAATGTATGACATGTACCAATTTGATTTTCTATTCCAAATATTTATTATACTATATGTTCATCGATTATAATTCCTGGTTTTTATTCTGATACTTAATGTGTCAATTAATTTCCACCATAATCTCAGGTATAATATATCAATATATTGTATAGGTCTCTTGAAACACTTATATGTTTGGTCATCTAAATAACTTCATATTTAATATGTAATAAATAAGCATTTTATATACCCATTCATTCATGTTCATCTCACGTGATATGCAACGTAATACGCACAACGACGCTTACGAGGTATTCTTCCGAGATAGAAGACATCGTGTCAGCAATCTGATTTCCGTCTTCCCGTGAATGTCTGACTAGCAGCACACCGCGCGACATATTTCACTGACCGAACCGGCGAAGATAAAATTACGGAACGTGCTGGTGGCAGAACTGTTTTACTCGTTATCGAAAGCCGCACGAGATGCGAGACTGATCTTATGCCTATCGCGCAAATAGGCCAACTGAAAACAGATTGACATCAGAAGTCACTGAGTGCAGAAGAGGGAGTTCGGTTGAGAGAGCAGATAGAAGAAGAAAACGAGCCCGGTGTTGAATGCCGCCCTACCTGGTCCCCGAACTCATAAATCATTTCCCCGTGATACTACCCCTTGGCGTTTTCCTGCACCATAACCCCGGTGATCGGCGACCAGCTAACATCACCTGGAACTCTCGCCCTGCAAAACCTCTTCGGGACTTTTCTCAGGAAACCGAACCGACTGGATTCTATTCTTCCTAAGCAAGGTATATATTTAATACACGCTTGTGCCATTTTCGTATACTTTATTTAATTATTATATGCGATCACTATTTCGAATTTACCAAGACACTTACACGTGCTTCGATCCATTATTATTTGCATCACTATTTTAAATATAACAAGTTGGGATTGCTATATAATTTTTAATATACATGCTTAATGCAAGCTTGTATCCTCTACGCACGCTTTAGTTAATTATTATTTGCAAATACTATTTTGAATTTAAGTGAAATTTAGGATAACATTTTCTGACGTATTTATGTTTATTTATTCTATCGCTTGAGTGTTGTTACGAACTATATTATTTACAAACAAAGAAGAACAATTTTCCGTTTACGTTTCAAACTCCATTTTTGTAGACGAGTTTTATGCTAATTCCTAAACTGCAAGTCTTAAGAGGCAGATGTTATTTTAAATATTTTAACACTATCAGTACTGCAACTTTTTAGCCGCTAGGCATATTTGTAACTTTAAAATACTGATGTTTATTTAATATTTATTTAATAGTATATTTCCTGGTATTCTTTTCTAAATATCTTGCTATTAATTGTAACATAAAAACGCTGTACACTTTTAAGCACATCAATTTTAATTCCCCAAATACTAATCAAAGCGTGCAGGACAATCCTAAAAATAATTTTTCTAGTACAATCTTTGTACGATTTAATTGTATACATAGAGCGTGAGTGTATTATAATTATTATGATGTGGTACGCTGAAGAAAGTATCATAACAAATTTGTGAGCTATGTAATCTGTAACGGACATACGGTGTGTAAAAAGTATTCGTGCAGTAGTGAATTTAAACAAAAACCTCGTAGAACATTATTTATTATGAAATTCATAAAAAGAAATATAATTTATTCATAAGTTTTTGTTATTAGGTTAACGACTAACTTCGCGATATTTTTATTTGTACCTTTTTTTATAAGAACCACATTTGTAGATTATTTTTGTTGATCGGTAACATCGTTCGACAGCTCTCATTTTTGCGATTACTTAGATATATACAATTATTATTTCACACGATTATGTTCGTTTAATTGAAGTTTATAATGAAGGTTGCGAACTTAGTTGCCAACCTAATAAAATGCTGTGCAATGCATACCAGCTAAAACAGCCTCGGTGACCCATGGTGGATGTAAATCCTAAGAACGCGAAACATTCGGCACGCCAAACATAAAATTAATGGCCGTCCTTTACCGCGCGACCCTATAGTCAAAGGCCGGCTGGTGGGGGACCATAAATTTTAGCACACAGATTCAAAATGATCCCCTTTATTGCAGGAAACCCGGGTTAGTTGGGCTTCGACCTGCCCCTTGTGCAGTTGGAGTTGCATCTCGACACTCTTCTGCTCTTACATTTTCCCTTATTTTCTTCGTTTTCTGTGTTGCTTTAAATTCTGTGATATTGATTTCGACGATTGTGAATTACCTCCTCGCGTGACGTGAATCAGCTGTGCCAAGTTCCGTTCGTGATAACGGCAAACACGGTAACCAAGTGTAAATTGCGATAAAACTTTGTCCCTATATCAGGTAACAGTTTAATTGGAACTTGTGCTTTTGAATTTTCTGATATATTTATAGTTTCTTTTTATATTCCAGTGTGATATGCAATTAAATCTCAAATTTTTTACGAGGAATATAATTATAGTTTCTACTGATTATAATTTCCTTCGTTAAATATCACAATCATTTCAAAATTCTATTCCTTTTTTGTAAACATTCAAATACTGACTACCAACGCATTTCTCTAACCAGTTTTGTTTTAATCTACGTATTAAATCTTAACGTATGCTTGATTCATTCATGATTTATAGATTTGGTTGAATAATTTGAAAAGGCAATTACTTAAATAATTTTAACGGGGTTGAAAATGGCGTTTGTTGATGTCAAATATCTCTAAAGTAGTGATTGCGATGAAATTCAAATTTTATTTTAAATTTGTGTTTGTCCTTCAACAAGTTCTGCGCAAGAATTCATTATAACTTATAAAAGTATATCGATGTTAATGGCGGCTGAATATGTATTTAAAATATTATCAAAATTTACTTTTTACCAGTATAAAAAGTGACAAAAGTAGGGGATGAATCTTTGTACTGATACCATCCACCGGTGTCTATTTTAGCAGAGATAAACCCCTGATGTTTTACAAGGTGGAGCCACGTTGCTAGCCGACTCCTTGGAATTCCTTTTTCACCCTATTTTCATGGAAAGGAAAGCAATTCCACGGTGAAGCTATTTCCCGAAACATATACTTTCCATATTTCCAATAATACAATTTTGTATTGGAAAGCATATTTTTTGATAACCCATTTAAAAGAAATTCGAAATTTTCACAAACGGGGTGCAAGGGATTCCACACTCTAAGAGGGATGTTGAGCATTTTTCGTCAATTTTCTTTGTAAATTGCATCTCATTTACTTTCATATTAACACGGACATATATATATATATATTGCATTGCACGTTACGTCCTAACAATATTTCTATACATTTTGTTTTCCCTTTTTGATATCAATTCTATACATTCACTTCCTGCCTTCACATTATCGTTGTGTAAACAAGCAGCCATTAAACTGACGAATTATTAATCTAACGAATACCAAGCAAATGTCCAGAAATAACATCTAACAATAATAGTCGAATGGATAATCGAGATGTTTGCAAGACTGAAATACGACATTTATTGTTTATTTATCGAAGAACAGGAGATTCTGGTAAAGCCATGAGCCATCGTTTTTCGTTTCCATGATGGTGGAAAGGGCGCTTTATTCACGACGCTCCAGATACTGCAGCCATTTTATATAGATTGCAATGTATTGATCGTCTCCGGCAACAGCCGACATTGTACGTAGTATCAGAATGACAGCCTGGCAGATGGAATCGCAACTCCCGCTTCCCCTTTCCACCAACTGCCACCACGATCCAACCCCCTTCAAATGCTTTCGACTGCCTGCCAACCCCTCGTAACCCTCCGTCTCCGCCTATATCTGTGTACCTTTTCTGCTGAGCTACTTCGAAAATTCTATACAAATATGTGTCTGATGTTTTCGATATGTCGGATCCTCCTATTTACGAAGACTGCCATACTAAAAATGTGCAAAATGTATGTGAAATGTTCGACCGTAGAATGAAAGATTCAAATTTCGCGGTTTCATTACCATACAAAATGGAGTACGTAACTTAAACAGGGGCATATGATACTTTGTATCCTATACTCTTTGAATTTATTATATCGTGAATTATAAGATGAAATACTTTATTATGAGTTGTATACGTTTCGAAAAATGCAATACTTTTTAAAAATACCATATAAATATTAATATATAACATGGGTTTCTTTAATTTTGAGTATTGGATTCCATCACACTTCCTCCGCCATTCGTTTCTATCCTAAAACCTACTCTTTAATTAAACCCCTATCTCTATCCGTTACTTACAGGCTTGAAAACTTTCCCCGGAATTAGCTTTGTTAAATTACCTCTGAGATAAGGACAAATAAGTAACTGAATTCTTAAGGAAATATTCAAATCTCGATAGAACTGTTTTACTCATTATTCGAGGAGAAGATGTTTTTATAAATGTGAAGTTGAGGTGTAGAGTTATATCGGTTATAGTATACGTTTAATTAATTAACCATTTGCTACCAATTCCAATGTTTGTCCTTAATGAAATCTGTTTCGAATAAAAGACACGCAATAGATTACTGTAGTAACTCCGTGATAACGTGTTTTCGTTCGCGTTCACTTCACTTTGACAAACGATCGACTCCTTCCGTCGCACCCCCACACTTCCTGTCCTATATTTCGGCACCAGTACTCGATATTGCTTCGCTTCAAAACATCTCTGTATATGTACTTGAAAATCACAATAATACCTCGTACTTCGAACGTTCAAGATTTCAAAACTTCGAGAAAGCAAGAAATTTGATTCGAAGTTCGAACTATAGTCCAGGAGCAATATTTTCGTCTTTGTGATTTTTATATAATAAAATTATTCTTCACTTCTAGTTTTACGTTGTAATAACTAAAATTAATAAAATAAACATCAAAAACCTAAGTTCTTAAACCTTGCATATTTTAATCTATACTTTGAAGTTAGTATCAAAATGTTGCAAAACGGGAAGAATTCGACGGAGAATATGAAAGAGAAAAGATCGAAAGAGAGGGGAAGGGAAAGCGGACTCTCCTGTTAGGTCGAGTTTTAAGGTAGGTGGACCTTTCATCCACAAAAATGTCCCGCGGGATTCGCGTCAACGTTCTACAGGAGAGTTCGGCCAGTTCGTTTTTCCACCCTTCCGAGCCTCCTCTTTTACCCTCTTTCGACCACGTGAAACCCTCTCACAAATTCTCGGACACAACCACCACGGAAAGGAGCCCTCTGACTAGACGTCACTCAGATTCCGACTTCCTTCCATTCTTCTGCCTGACTGTGATTTATGATTGCATTAATACAACCTATATAAGGACCTCTTTAAAACCAGCAGAAAAAGCTTGCAAAAATACTGCTTAAAATATGTATCGTCTTATAAAGAATATTTTATGTAGCAGAATTACTATATTAGGTACATACATATGTGTGGTACCGTAAAGTAATCAATTCGAGGGTGGAGAATGATTTCGTATAAAAACTTGCAAATTTGTTTCTTCTTTTACAAAAAGGGAATTATGGTATTGGTGGATACTCGGTCAAGGATCATAGATAACGATGGGGATTATCTAGTAGAATAATGTTTAATCTAAAAAACTATGATTATTATATGAAAAATAATTGATTACTTCACAGTACCTCTAATATAATGATAATCGTTATGTAGATACATATTGTGTTATTATTAATAATAATATATGTGATTTTGGGTTACGGCTTTTTATGGACCAATGTAATTACATTGGTCCATAAAAAGCCGTAACCCAAAATCACATATATTAACTATCATTGGACCAAGAAATAAACTATTGATTACTATATTATTAATAATATTTCAGCATGTAGGATTTGCTTATAATGTTTTGATGGTTTAAAGGCTTGCACCTTTATTAGGGGTAGCATATTAACCCGAGTAAGTATAGGCGGGTTTAAAAATGTTAAGTAAAAGTTGGAAGTTGCGTCTTCGGGCGTAATTACTAGAGGCGTACATGGACTGAGCGTTGCACTATGTTTGAGTAACCATAAAACTTTCTGGCTTACCAGGTTGTCCTTAGTGCTTTGCTTTTAACGAATAAAGCACGCTGAAAGCACCCCGACGAATAAATTACAACGCGAATGCGTGCAAATACCAGAAAACCATCCTGGGAGCCAGACAACCTTTTTTCACCCATATACTACTTGCACATTAATTATTCTTTGGCTGGAATAACGGTAGGAGACGATCGGGGCAAATTAATTTCGTACGACTCGACATAATAGTATCACACCAAAAACGATAAATAAGACATTAATTAATGACGTATAAAAATCATGATGCTCGATATTATTGTTTAGTAACTTTCATGGCATTCTAATGCAAAAATGAATTATAAATTAAATTATAACATAAATGTAGTATATAAATAAAATTTGAGCAAGCTAATAAATCATTGGAATTCATTAAATAATAGTTTGAATAACTTCAATGTAGGACTTGTTCAGGTATGGTTAAAGTAATCTTTTCTGCGATTTATGTTGAAATATAACTGAATCTGTCGGAGGACATTTTTCAATGGCAGGAACGAAGGATACCTAAATTTCGGCAAAGTGGGCGGTATTGCAAATCCTTGTTGGAAATACTAACCCGCCCATCCGAGTTCGAGCTCATCTCAATAACATTAGCTTAGTCGTTTAAGCTTTTATTGCACCGACTTATATTTATTCGGCGACTACGCTTGGAGAGCACAATTTGTTAGGCTTTAGACCGCCATGTTTCGGCTTCCCGAGAAATACCATTTGCTCTTTTGAATTGCCGCACTGCTCTTTTTCTTTGAAACTTTAAGTAACATAACACCGTAAAAAATCACCTGCATTAAATCCTTCGTCCGTGTTAATCAATAATTTTGTACAACCAACCACTGATATATATTATTTAATTCCGGTATAAGTGTTATTATTTTATTTGAAGATGAGCTCTTTACAAGTTTCAATAATTAATATCGTCGAAAAGTAAAACTTTATTTCTATAAATAAAGTACTGTGGAATCCGGTTATTTTAATAACGGATAATGATATCAGTCGAGTATTCTTATCATAATCAGTCGGTTCCAAAACCTTTTATATAAAATTAGTTAAAAATAATCCTATTATAATCAAACTTCAGTTACTGTTATCAATTGTAATAATTACACTTGAGGACAAAAGATGTGAATTCTTAGCAAATTCCTACAAAATGATCCTTTTCGATAGTTTAAACAGCTGAGTTCCGTAATTACAATTTTTTCCTCCGTGTAATGTAATCAGCCATTATTGTTATCAACAATTACAAGTCCCAAAGTGATCATAATAAGCGGATTCCAATGTATTCGGATATTACATTAAAAGTAACAACAATTGATTAATCCGGAGATATGTTAGTTTGAACGACAGTGTTCAATAATTCCAATATTCTTCCTCCGTTTAAAGTTACCAGCCGTTATTGTTATCAACAATTGCAATTCCCAAAGTGATCATAATAAGCGGATTCCACTGTATTCGGATATTATATGAAGAAACTACTATTGACTTATTCGGCGATATTTATGAGTTACTTTATAGTGTTTTCTGCGACTCGAATTGTTTTACAGTCGTGTTTGATTTCAGATTCGAATTTCTCGTGCGTTACGAATGCAGACTGCTATCGAACCCAAGTATGGAAAGGGAAATCGACCGACGATCGAATTATTATTCAAAACACGATGCCCGGACGTTCCTTCCTTCTGAAACATTCCACGATACGATAGCTAATGCCAGTTGAAGACAGCGTCTCTTCTCAGTCGCGCAAGTGCCAACCAAATGAGATACCTTTGCGCCTCGACAGTAATTGCATGGTACGTATTCGCACAATTCAATTACCGAGTTTATTCTCATTTTATTATCTACTCCTTTTTCCGTGTAAACTACCTGTCTCCACTGAAAAAACTTAAATAACTTTAATTCATTTTTAATTTCATTATAATGTATATTAATAGGATTATTAACACTGGATTGAAATAAAGTGTTTGAATTTCCCTAAATTTTACTGTCGAATTTAAGACTTAATATTTACATGACATTTATAATATTCCATTATCTTCACTTTTGGCACTCTGATCGAAGTCGATAACGTAAGAGACCAAAGGTTAAAGAATGTGTCTTGATAGGTGCGGAATGAAGCGATGGAGAAAGAGCTTCAACGCCGTGAAGGAACCTTACCTGACGACGCAGTGTGGCAAACTCGAGGAAGACATATTGCACGTGAGTAGAGAACGACAGGCAGAATGTTGCTTGAGTGGCGTATGATGCGAGGATGATGTTACATTGGCTGGAATGGTGTCTTAGCAATTTATCGAGTCGACCTGTTCCACCTTTCACCGGCCCTGTTTTAACCACCCTGTTTAATCGAATACATGCATCGCAGAATAATGTGATAACTAATTTCCTTCGAAGTAATGTCCGTTTCGTATTTAATGGAGTATCACGGAAGACAGAATTTGTCTAATACGTTCCCAGAGATCTAAAAAAGCAATGTCCAATTGGCCATTTTTGAATATACAGTTCTATCTCACTCTGCCGTGGCAACCATTTTGTAAAGGTGTATGTAAACCATTTTAAAAGATGAGTTAAGACTAGTTTTAAATAGACTGATTCATTTTGCTTGCTATTTAACAATTAAGCTTAATACATTGCGATATGAAAATAATAAAAATATGATCTGACAAAAGGATTGTATATAATCTTTTTATAACAATTTGGTAATAAGAACGTGATTAGCCGTCTTTATACTGAGAACTCGACAATAAATCAGGTGATAAAAGTTGAACTATTAAGTGGAATGGTATCGATATAAATTGGACAACACTAAATATGTCGAAACAAGAAGACACTAACCTATACGATTTTAAGTAAACAGTTCAAGTAATAACGTAATATATCTTGAACACTAAACATGTCTTCTACTCAATAGACTCAACAAGAGTCTATTACTCGTCGCAGTGACGAATTCTTACAACACGAAAGAAAAGCCCTCCGTAAGATACAATTCCTTTATTCTCTTTATTTGATTCGAATATTGTGTCTTTCTTTGCGGATTCCCTCCAACGCCTTTGGTTCCCGAGTTTTTCTATTCGCACGTTAAAACTACGTGACTGTTTCCATTTCGTGCCGATACCCGCTTTTTTCTCCGTTCATCCTGAAGCTTCAACAAAGACGAAGGCCGTGTACCGGGTTCTTCCCACTCCTCCACCCCCCTCCACCGTCACTCTCACCGTAGACATGTTTTCTCTCCATTCTTCGTTTCCCTCGGATGTCAGCCTCCGCGGCTTCAGGAGCAGAGAGACGATCAATACGTCGGCCGAGAACGGAGAAGGAACGGAAGCTACGTCATTGGGGAGACTTTGGTGGGTTCTAAAACGGGGGTGAAGGTAGGGGAGGGTGAGAGAAGCGACCTTTTCCAGGCGATTCCTCGAGGAGAGAAACGGAGGAGAGGAGAGCACGCCTGGCTCCGGGCAGATATGCCCGGCTATGAGCGCGAAAAGATGATCAGACGAAGGGTGGCCCCTGGGTTTTACCCTCTCTTACTCTCTTTCTCTACCCCTGCGGTTGACAGGGATTCCGTACCGAGACTGCACGATTCCGCCCGAATAGAAATGCTTTCAGGGATGTATCTATCTTCGACTGTCCACAATTCAACCTGTCAACTAATTCTACCATCTTCCACGAAAAATCAGTTTCGATTCTTGCGGGATTTCTATGCTTGACTCGAATTCGTTTGACGTTTGCATCGATATCTTATTCCGTCGAAAATGAAAGCATACCGTTCCGAGTTGTCATTGATTTTGTTCGTAAATGCCTAATTTTCTGATACAGATATATTTTTCATAATTGTTGTCAGTGATTGGAGGTCTCATCAATTTGCTACACCAATTATAGACTAATAGCTAATACCGAGTTATTTTTACGTGATTTCTTTGGGTCATTTCAGAGTAGAAAACTGTAGCCATCATTCTTCTGTAGAAGTTGTAAATAATGCATGAATACTATTATTTTCTGCTTTGTATAACTTCTTCATCGAAACCTCCATTTCTATGAACACGGCTCATATTAATTTCGTAGCATCAATTCTACCAACATCAGTAGAGAGACTCGATCAATTTCTTCCTACATTCATAAATGTCTGGTATAATAAAGCTCTTTTAAACCCTGGCTCTAAATCAAACTTTTTTCAATCATTCGTTTTCTCATCGACATTAATAATTCGCGGAATGCCGGATCTTCACCTCTTCCTTTCGCCACGCTGTCATATCGTGAAAGTAGAGAACTATTGCAAGCACAGATAACATTTAATATTGATGGAATGCAAATAACACATTTCTTCAATCCAAAGATTTCTAATTAGCTAAATATCTCATAAAATTGGTTACTCTTTGAATGCAAATTACTAAACCAATAATATACTTGCAAACCGTAAACTTGATCAAAATTGATGGGTTTGCAAACTTTCTCACGACAACCTTACTTATGTGCTAACAATGTAAACCTTCTATTAACTCAAAGAACCTGTTCAAAATTGTCAGTCGTTCCTGAATCTCTGCATTACAATGATCGCAACAGAATACAAAATGTAACTGCAGATAGAATTATTCATTCGCAATTATTATAAACAATTCACGTTTATATATCACCTGTATCTTCTATCATGCATGTTGCTTGGATTCTAAATAATCCAGCAACATACTTTGCATTTCCGCCTTAAAACGAGCAGAATCAAAGTACAAAAACACATTCATTTTTGCATCTTAATAATTGTTAGCCACTTTAGCCAAAAGCTGCAAGAATTACTATCAGCATGTACAAAAAGTGTACCAATTTTTATGGACGTTATGTGAAAAGACATTTTACGAGCGCGTTATAAGGGGGTTTTACTCTCAATATTCATTGAGATGGTACCAGAGTATGGTACGGCACTGTGCGGTAGCATCCCCCGTAAAGTGGTGGAGGGTGCGCGCGGTCCAATCATCGCAGAATCCGGGGGAAGGCTGAGGGTTCACCCGGGCAGCCGTGGGAGAGACGCCCCGCGACTCGAGGATTCGCTTGTCGTCGAATGCCTTCTCTACTCGAGCCGAAAAGGACAGTCGGCTGCTGCGTTTCGTTAGAGGGGCGTTGGCCGGTTCTTTCCATCCGTATATTCGTCGAATCCTGTTGTGGTTCGTTGGTCCTACCTAAAATCACGCCACGTTCACCTACGAATCTTAACTTCCGGCGGATCCCATCAACGGAGTTCAAGCAAGTGGGAACTCAGTGGATTCTTTTGGAACAACATGGTTTTAAACGCATCTCTAAACATCGAACATCAACGTCCAGTGCATCCTGTCGAGTGTACCTTGCATCGCTTATCAGTCTGCACAGTTGATAAACAAGTATAGTTATGTACATAAGTATAGACATACACATAGGTACGAGTGTATTTGTTTTCAGTGTGTGAATGTGTATTCTTTTATCGCATGATCTCTTTAGACCGCCTTTTCTTCGGTTGTTTTGTGGTGGTTGGTTCCAGTCTTTTTTCTGGAGTAAGGCATACAAGTATAATTATAATTGTAGATCATTTTTAACATGGGTTTTTATTGTAAATAAATTTTGCATGTTTCCTTGTATGTTCTTTAGTGTTACTCTTCTACTCGTTTTATTCGTGAAACTCACCTCTGCGAGTTCTTGCGAATGAATGTATGTCACGTGTATTCGTACGTGTATGAACATCTATTTATCTACGCCTACCATCGCTCTTGATACGAAAAACCAACTTTCTGATTTCCCTATTTAATGGTATTCGAATCATGTCGATTTTCTGACCTCGATTTCTGCGAATTTTGCATTGCCATCTAGTATCGTAAGATGACGGAAACAATTAAATATATTAATTTTATTATACCGAGAATTTGTACTTTTTCTATGTACGCTTTTCTTTGAAAATAGTGTTATTTTCGTTGCATTTTGTTTCGCCTGTTGCTTGCGAGAAAGAAAATGCCGATGCCAGATGCGCATCCAATCGATTCACTAGAATGCAACTGTTCCTGTACGCTTTAATGCCTTTCACTTTCAGACCAGCTTTTAATTATTCGGGTATTCGGAGATTTTAATGCCAGTCGTGAAGTCTACATCCTCCCGTCGTTTCCTTTTTTTTGCATTCGATGCTTTGATGGGAATCCACATGTTTATCGATGCCGAATCAATATAAATTTTAACTTAAGTTTACCCGAATTCATTCCTATTTTATCACACATCGTGTCTCCAGTATAAATAATTATATATTAACATCATCAACATGTAATTAAATGTCACGTGCAATCTCGGAACTTATGAAATATTAGCATTTGTATATTTAAAAACTTATATAAAAACCAACTAGAATTTGTTTAGAAATAATGTTAATAATAGATGATTATATGTATGAATTTATCATATTCATAGAGGATATACGATTTTGGTCCTCTCGACAGATCTTTAAAGTCACTTTGAATTTAATGAATAACATTAATGTGTGAGAAAAATCTTGCAATGAAATGTTTAAATTTAGTATGCAACAAATAATATGCAGTAACATATATACAAAGTATTAGCAGGTAGAAGTCAAATCGACCGTTAAAATTGCACAAATGTAACCGCATCAGGTACGGAGCATTGTAATTCACGACTTCCTTTAACAGTATTCCCGGATGTGTATGCTGGGTCACGTCCGGTTTTAGTGGAGGTTTTCCGGCGTCACGTACTGTGCAGCGTCCGGAACTAAATTTCTAATCCATACTTGCCTTAAATAGTCATGACTATTATCAATACGTGTTACTGAGCACTCAATCATTCCACGATCAAAATCGACTGAATCATTCAATTAACCCTTTCGCTGCGGAGTGCTCAGAAAAGAATTGCTCTCTCCGCAGCAGGCGCGATAGTAGAAGGTTGTCCGCGCGATAACATCGTTCCTAAAACGGTGTGCGGAGCCAATTTTGAATAACAATAATAATAGCCAAACAATAATAATAATAAGAAGAACAATATTAGTAATTTTTAATAATCTTTAATAATCGAAGACAAACGAATTAATGGCCATTATTTTGCAGTTATTAATAGCAAAAATGCAAAATAAATGCACGGCGCCTATAGGCGCTGTTCGCTCAGGAGAAGCGTCTATAGTTGAGCGCCTAAAGGCGCTGTTCGCTCAGGGGAAGCGTCTATACTTGAGCGCCTAAAGGCGCTGTTCGCAGCGAAAGGGTTAATAGAAGCTTAGTGGAATTAAATCGCATCTGAATTCAGCCTTCAATCTTCACCTCATTGAAAAGTTCTGAAAACGAATGAAATATAACAAAATGATCTCAATGGAATATCATAAATTCTAGTTTAACCATCTATAAAATTATGTAACTTTGAAGTCGGTGATCATCTATCAATATGTTTCGTTTCGTTTCATTTTTTCCTTGCAATAATAATGAGAAAAGTACGTGCAAAGATATCACTTTTTTCTTCGAACGTTTCGGAGTATTTAAGATATGGAAGAATAAATGTTACGAGAGAATTTTGTTGCAGATTGGAAACGAAGAAGTGGCAGAGCGTGATTGCATAAGATAGGCACATTCGTGATCTACCCTGTAGATCCGGGCTTTTGTAGAATTGTAAATATCAGAAGCTCGTCTCTACAGGTATCTTACGGATGACATGCCACGCGACTGTAGATTACAATGCATGACGCCGCATTTATTTCAGTGACGCTGCTAAGCGAGCTTCTTTAAGACGAGTCACGCGGCAAGAAGCCTTTTCAATTTACATATAAAACTGCTGGGTTACATATAAAATAGTATACGCAAGATATACATGTACATCAAGGCAACATAGATTAAAACATTGTTTCAAACAAAGGATATTTAACAATATCACGTATTTCCTAATTTTGCAATTATTAGGGACGCCATTTTGTTATAGTTTTTTTATTCAGTTCATAATGTATTACATATTCGTTTAAAAGTTCATATTTGAAACAATATGTTTATGAGATAATTGCACCAAAACTATGTTAACCCTTAATGTACCTTGTAAGTTTTTCGGGTACCGTTAAAACATATCTTGAAAAATATGTGATTTTTGGGATGTCTATTAATGTTGGTCATTTTCAAATTAATAATTATCTGTTAATTAAATTATATTGACAATGTAAAGCCAATGTATCGGCGCGAAGGTACTAACTTTACATGAATATATTGTTTGTGAACTGTGTAACTTGAATCAATGTTAACGGCACACTTATATACAATATATATATACAAATTAAACTGACAAATGGAACATGATTTTGTATAATTACAATCTTCGTATACAATGTGAGAATTAATCAGAATGTTGCTATGCATGCAAACATAATTAAATAGATAATAGGTCGACCATGTACATACGAAGATACGTGTTACTGAATGCTAATAGCAAAATTAGATGCACATGAATGTAGTGGTGGAAATTAATTGTTTTCCTATGTCATATTTAATCATAAATATGGAAATCAGGTGTAACAATGCTGCATAGAATCGCTAATTATGATATCTACTCATAGTCTGTAAATATGATTTTATTATTTATGAATATAGTTGAAAGTAGTCTCCTATACTATATATAACTATCCATGTGCGAATATGTTATGTGTCTTAAAATAAAGTGACGCTGCGAAATACGAACACTTAATGTATCCCATTATCCCTTACCCTAAAAAACTAGTTTCCAAAAGGTGATAAATATTCAGCATATTTCTTCGTAAGTCATTCACAGTTTGCGGTAATTCAGGATATTTCATAAGTGCGACAATAATTTATAGATATTCGTTATTGAATGATTCGAGAATTTATAGATATAGATTCGAGACTGATAATAGATATTAATAATTAAATACGTCTGACATTAATTAGGTAAACGAAGTCGCACGTGATCAATAAATAGACTTTTTATATATTACACTCTGATATTAATAATTTTCGATAATGCAACACTTTGCGTGTTTCAACTAATTCCTCTCATTTTTCACATATATAAAAAACAATATTTACAAAATTCGATAAGAATTTCCAATATGATTATTTTTGAATTGAACACTTTATTAGTACAAATTAGTTTCGTGCCAAAAAAGAAATCTTATAATGTAAGTCTCGTTAAACGCGATTATATCGAAGGTACATTACGTGAAGATAGTAACGAAGTTATTATTTAAACGCACCGAAACAGGTGACTATCGTTGCGCGTACTTTTATAATTATTATTACATCGAAAAAAGTAAATTAGGTGAATGATACGGCTAGACGAGTGTGTCTATATTTTGATGTTCTTAAGTTCCCGGACTTGATTTCGCGATGAAAAAATGACCTCTTAGAACATTAAATATTGGAATATTCAAAATAATAATAAAATATTCAACATTTTAGTACAGTAAACTTTAACAAATTCAAAGATCGACCTGTTTGACGTTGATCGCGATTCAAAACACCGGAAGTCCAGTCTCACTCTGCCGGCAACGTCCTGAGTTATTTTGAAAGAGCTTTTCAGCCGATGTAGAAGCACAGACGAGATATTAGTAGACCACTATTCTATATGTATCCTTTTGTCACCCGGTTTGGAGCAAGCCAATTTATTCTTAACTACGAGATAAACATTTAATATAAATATCCAGATATTGCAATTGAATCCTATTTACGAACGTTTGATAGTGCTTTTCAAGACGAATTCGTTGACCCTGTACGTGACCAATTAGTTTTTGAGATATTGAGTTTACAAATTTCCCGATTTTTCCAGAAGATTACTTGACTGATTACTTATGGAATGGGAAATACGTTTGACAGCTTATTCGGGCCTTAAGAGCCGAAACAGTATTTGTTTCAAGTGGCGAACCACTAAACACGTGGTTCTTAAGGCCCAGACGCGGGATATACGTGACAAGAATAATAGTTTTGGCCATTGACTGACTTCCGTAGTAACATCTGTATGAAAGTACACCTCGCCTTACAGCAATACGAAATGAGCAATGCGTGTACAATGAAAGGATTTGCGTTCTATCATTGTTAGTATTCTTGGTTTGTATGTTGCGGCTGGTAGAGTAGACCAATGTTGAAAAATTCTTCTTTATTTAATCTATCATTGTGTGCATAAAGGGACGCATGTACGACCAAAGAAGTAAACAAAAATCGGAAGTGAATACAATTCATGGCCATCCTCCTTTAGGGCGTCATAAAGTTTTTATTAAATTGGCATGTATTATTGATTAATAAGAATAATATTAGAAAACTAAATTTAAAAAAGCAAGATCGTAAATTTGAATTAGGGTGGTCGGTAACGTTGGCAACGACAATGAACTGTCGGTTTGTCGGAACCCTACGAGGGTTTGGTAAGCCCGCAAACCTGGTGGCAACCGAATGCCTTAAAGGAGTTATCTACTAATATCTCGTCTGTGGTCGAAGCACTGACGAGGTATAAGTAGACCAAGCACGCAATGCAATCTGTAATTCCAGAGTTACCGAGTTCTAGAGCCCGGTAACGATATTCGTGTCACTGGTGACGTTTCCCACCAAACACATGAAATAGCTGTGTTTTTATACTTTTAGTCCTAAACATACAAAAATAACACATGGAATTATTGTTTCAAAAACTCCTACATCTGTTAGCATACCTTTTTTTTAATATCTTTTAAATATTCCATAGTTATAAGTTTGTGTATGATATTATTTTACGAGTATTAGAAATATATCTTTGACGGCTTAAATCATAGAAATAACATTTATTAAAACTAGGATCCATATTGCAAATCTAATTTATATGATTTCATTCTTAAATGTCCATAGAATTTTTTGCAACCAATGACTGTCTAACCCTTATATATACGTCACACTTTTTATGCAAACTTGAAAAGAGTCTCGACGAATCAGCACACGGACCGTGTCCCTCCAAAATTAACTATTGTTTAAACATATTTGCAGATTCATATTGCGAATCTAATTTATATGACTTCATTCTTAAATGTCCATAGAATTTTTTGCAACCAATAAGGACTGCCTAATCCTTATATATTCGTCACACTTTTTATGCGAACTTCAAAAGAGTCTCAAAGAATCAGCACGCGGACCGTGTCTCGCCAAATGTAACTATTATTTAAACATATTGGCAGATTCATATTGCGAATCTAATTTATATCCGTCCATTTTTAAGAGTTTGGAGAATTTTTTGCAATGAATTAGGACTGTCTAACTCTTGTAGTTACGTCACCCTTTTTAAGCAAACTTGGAAAGTGTCTCGAAGAATGTGCACGCGGACTCTGTCTCACCAAATGTAATTATTATTTAAACATATTGGCAGATTCATATTGCGAATCGAATTTATATCCGTCCATTTTTAAGAGTTCGGAGAATTTTTTGCAATTAATTAGGACTGTCTAACTCTTGTAGTTACGTCACACTTATTATGCAAACTTGGAAAGTGTCTCGAAGAATGTGCACGCGGACTCTGTCTCGCCAAATGTAACTATTGTTTAAACATATTTGCAGATTCATATTGCACATCTAATTTATATGACTTACTTCTTAAATGTCCATAGAATTTCTTGCAATCAATAAGGACTGTCTAATCCTTACATATACATCACACTTGTTATGCAAACTTGAAAAGAGTCTCGAATAATTAACACGCGGACCGTGTCTCGCCAATTCATTTTGCAAAATTATTCATATCATTTAATTTGCTAAGTTCCACAGAATATTTTGTGTTAATAGAAACTATCTAACTGTCTACCTGACTAAGTGTCTGACTGTCAAACTGACTGACTGTCTAAACTGTTCATCACAAATCGTGTTCAAAAGACAAGGAGGACCCTTTTCTTCAAACTCGATGTTTTCGAAAATTGAAGATGATGGGGAGAAACGGTTTGCGTATTCGTTTTCACTGCGTCAAAATCTATAAGAGTCACATATTTGTTGTTACAATTGTTTTGTGTTGGACACAGTTATATTTCAAATTCCCTTACATCCGGGAGCGAAAGCGCTTTTTTGCGTTGATTTTTACCGTGTCGGTAATTTTTGTGTGGAATCACGAAAGCCCATTTAGTGTTTGGCCTACTTATATTTCGTCTATGGTAGGAGGTACCGTCAATTGCAGTTTCCGGTATTACCAGCTTAGTAAGATTTCATCACCGACGAGTGTTATTATATTTGTTGAAAATTTATAAAGATATATTGAGTTTCTTTCTGACTAATTTTATTTCCAAATATTATCATTTTCATAGACAATCAAAATGGTTTACTGAACTTATTCTTTACTTCTGCAACTTCCGGTAATATTTGGGACCAGTAGGTGGCAGTGGTATTGAAGAAAGGGGCCTCGCAGGAAACAACATACAAGTTGTATGCTACATATGACAAATTAAGGTCACGGAAATTAAATGGAAAATTGATATTTTCTATATGTAACCGTAGTTTCGTAAACCTTAGATCAAATGGAAACTTTAATCATTAAGAATATTATATGAATATCACGTCTCTACATGTTCATATTGATTAACTACAAATTCTTAAATTTAAGAAACAATACTAGTCATTAAAGCAACACTCGCATTTTTGAATAAAATTTCCTATCCCGAACGAAGTACAATATTTTTTTCATAAATTATCATCCAATACATTCCAAATCATGTTTAGCTTTCTGTATCCATTTAAGTTATTAATTCCCTCATGACGACTCGTGCTTCATAAGTTAAAAACAAGTAATTTACATAATAAATATAAACCTCCTGATTATAGTATTCCCATTTTCAACCGCAATTCTAAGTGCATAGATTATTCGTGCCAAGCCAAAATGTCACACTTTCCTTCGTACTAATTTCACTATCAGCTCTATACGTATACACCCATACTTATTTGTTTATCTACCGATCGATCTATCTAGATATCGATTCAGTGTTGAGGAGTTGAGGTGGGGTGCATTACAGCTTATAAAAAAATATAGCTCGGATAAAAAAGTCGAAGGCAGGCAGATCTAAATGTACGGAAGCCATGGTGTTTGATGGTATGATAGAACCGTGGTACCCGGGGCGACGAGGTATTATATTATTGATCGTCCCTCGAGCTCTGTCCCCATCAGCTGTCGTGGTCTCTGCCGTTCTCCTGGTACTACCGGGTTGCATATTAACCTTCCTAACTCGACATGTAAATAAATTCCCCACCGAAATATTTACAAGACCATATTTTTTCCACTCTCGACCACTGATTAATTATTAGCACCTTTTTTTGCACACTAGAGTCGATACTTTGTAATCGACTTTTTTAAGACCCAAATCCACACGTAATGGTTATGAAGTATTAATTATGAAGGAGGCATCAAAATTAGCGTTGAAATTAATCTCGGAAATTAAGTTCATTAGGTTCTGGACTTTGGGCGGGCCAAGGATGCGTCTTGTATTCAGATGGTACTTTTTGTTTCTTGATCCTCTTGGAAAAGAATTGCTTTTTTTCTTTATAATATTAGAACTGGACACACATCACGTCATGTAATATTAATTGTTCAAAGGTCGATCTTATTTCTAATGATTCGGAATCTTGTATGTTATCGAAAGTTTCATGTATTTTATCAGAAAAGGTTAGAAATAAAATTAATGTTACGGCTGACATTTTCGGAAAATTCCTTGCGTGAGATTCTATTCATTTTAAAGCATTTCCAGTTCACGTAAAGACAAGCAAAATTCAAGTAATATCGGCGTGCAATAATCGTCCGATAATAACCGACGGATGAAGAAATATCGTTCTCCAATGACGTGCCATTGGGTTATGGCGAATTCACCATTATGACGTGTCAGCATTCGAAGTAATCCATGATAACCATTTATTTCAGGTATGGTGGAATGAGGTAAAAGGGCCTACTGAGAGAAAGGGGGTATGAGAAGTCTTTTACTTGGATGGGAAATAAGAGGAGAGGAAGAGTGGCACAAATCTTCCCTTCGTGGACATCTTGAAGAGTCTCTTCGAGTATCTCTCCTTCCACCTATCCCCTTCCCTTTTTCCTCTCCTTCCGGTTGGTCTACCATCCCGAAGGTAATATCCTGCTATCCTGGAGCCTCGGGATGGCTCAAACCTTCCACCACGTATTCTAGCCATCTTCTCTCTTACTCTCTTCGTGGTTCACGATTCTCTTCTTGTACTCTTGTCCCTCTTCCACCTCTGTACGACGACTCACGGCTCTTCAGCGTGTCACTAATACCGCGAGGATTAATGTTACGTGCCGCGGCTTACATCTACTATTAATTTCATTGAGAGAACAATATCTTACGTGCTGGTTAGGGTATCAGGTACGTCCGCTTAGGTACCTTGCGCGCATGTTCCCATCTAACAATGTAATACCCGATTATCAAGTTAAGAGATCGCATTATTGCTTCCTAATTACGTGTAGACGTTCCTACGTTTTGCACATTGGGAGAATAATGTGTTACATTAGGCCCATTGTACTCTGGACGTTATAAATTAATCCCCGGTTATCAATCAGATCGACCTTATTACGCGAGATACTCCACTTCACCTGTGATTCATGTTGCATTCGAGTCCACCTCTTTGCGACTTTATGAACGCAATTTCTAGTAATCTAATAGAGTTATCTTGTATTTTACGGATGAAACTTTCCACAAAATTTTCATCATTTTTTTTAATCCCCATTGTAAAACGTACGTAAAGAGTTCTAGGATACAATCAGATGTTATCGGCACACCTAGTGCTTTTTTGTTGTGAACATACAGGAAAGACATTCCATTACCTATATTTGTTTGTTTAATTTGACATTTGACAATGTCTAAGATAAAAAATACTTCAAATCAATTATAACGAATTTATTCTTGCAACTGCATGACATAGCTGCAGCTGCTTTAAGTTTCATTTCTATTAAGATTTGAATGTTCTTTAATACAAAAGCTTAACAAGATATGAGTTCTGTCAGTTTTTTTTCTACGAAAACATTCCCTCAGACAAACAAAGTTTTTCTTGTTCGAATTAAAAACACTGCAGTAGGAGATCCTATTTCTTTTGGTGTTTCGAGGGCATCGTTGTTCCAAGTAAGTGTAATACAAAGATTATTACGGTGTACGATAACATCCGAGCATACCTGACGGGTTTGACTGACGACCTCTCAGACGGCACTGCAGGAGCACACCATTTGCAAGCGCCGTGTGATATTTATCTCCAAGTAATTAGGAGCCAGGCTCGAATCACGCACACTCCTTTTTTCACCCTGCCTCCAATCTAACGTCCCTTACCTCTGGACATCATATAATATCACCAATAATAATTATTTAATATCCCACTCTTTCAATCGCCTCTTCCCGTGGTTAATAAAATTTCCCTCACTTTGTACACGAATCAATAGCCGTCGCTCTTATCATCGCTTTTAACGATATGCATTGTTTTTCTTTCATTTACAGCTCTGCCGATAAAAAATAACAATGTTACATTAATACTTTATTCGTTAATGACTGATAGATTATGCTTTGTGTTTGTTTCAGTAAATGTGAGTTAATCACACTATTGTTTTTTACGTAAGTGTAAGTGCTATTTTGTAGGAAAGTATTTGCACATGGTATATTGTTAATAAACTCGTGTGGAATAATCCTGGAAAAAGTAAGGTGGGAAGCTTTCTCGTTAATAGAGAAGGACATCACCTTTCATTAACTTTCCACTGCCGTCACGGCAATTTGCAAAGTACCTGCACGTGCGAATAAATCCTCCCGTGCCGGGAGCAGGACGTCGAACCAGTGACTTATTTATGATCGGACGAGTCTCGGGTTAAGGTAAAGGGTTAAAAGCGAAACAATGGCCCAACCGACATTGTTTTGATGCGGTCAGCACAGAGAAAGATCGGTGAAAGGATTCGGGAATCCTTTTGACGTGTGCCAGCCTCGCTTACTCGAATATCCTTATTCTAACGGAAAATCCGTACACCTATTATATTTGGTCAGCCACACTTTCTCTTTGAAATTGTCGAAATATATCACTCTATGTACTCAAGTTTTGGAATGAACTTTAATTGTAATTGAATTGATTTCTTATCTTATGATTTCTTTTACGCGATATTCATATCTTATTGAAGCACTTAAGCAGTGTTTGATTAAATTGTAATATGTATAAATATACGCTTCTATTTTTTGATATATACATCATAGTTTTGTGATGCTTTACGAAATATAGGAAACTATAAATGTTTTTTAAACAGTATCTTACATACATGAATTTTATAAACAGTTTTGTAACAATATTTTTATAGCATTGCCTTATATTATTCTTATGAAGCCGGATCATAAATAACT
Source organism: Nysson spinosus (assembly GCA_910591585.2). Lineage (NCBI taxonomy): Eukaryota > Metazoa > Arthropoda > Insecta > Hymenoptera > Crabronidae > Nysson > Nysson spinosus. Next base: position 2,386,777 of record OU342835.1, read on the forward strand.
TATTTCAATCAGCACCTCCGTCGCTGATTATAAACTGGAAGAAATGTTAGACAACAACTTTCGAAGTTTAGTAAACCAAGCATACGTTGAATTTTCGATATTCTTTACCAATCAAATCCTTACCTTCCCAGAATTTTCTGATTTCGGCTTTTCTAGTTTTTCTAATCTTTTCAAGTTTTCTAGCTCATAGATTACGAAGAACTTCGAAGCTCCATTAACGCCGATGGTGGCCACCGATGCCAATATTATTAATATTCATAAAATTTTGAATAATTTTAACGTTGCGATAACGATATGAACTAACCATTATATCGTAGAGCGGTTAAACAGCTTTATTTTTAGACGTTATATACTTGTGACGGACGCATATCGCGAGGTATTGTATAACACGGATTTCGTCCCGGCGCTCACCGTGTTAAGTTTCTATTTAAAGTCTCTACATTATAAGATAAGTATTAAACAACGCTGTGTGCCCAAAATCATGCAAACATTCTCATTCTCTGACTCGACATCCATGTCGCATCTGAAAATTGTTACAAGAAGTCGAGCACGACAAAAAGGAAGTGGTAATCGAAAAAACGTGGTGCACGTCAGCGAATATCTTGGCGATTAGTATAATATCAGAAGCAATATTCCTGAAGGTGGTAGGTTCTTGCGTGCGATGATAACGGTAATCGGGCTGTCTCGATTGTCGGTCACGGAGGCTGGCTGGCCTCGGTGTGTTCAGCGTTCAGAGAAGAGAAGAGAAGAGCGGGAGCATCCTGGTCCTCCCTTTAGTAGTCTCATACCACTCGCGTATACCCTTACTATGGTAGCCCTGCCGGCGCGGTGCTAGCCGTGACACGAGAACGTGATTAATGATCGCAACCGAGAGCCATGCACTCTCCTCTTTTCCCTTTCTCCCCCTTTTTCCGCCTTCTTTTCTATCCCACTTTCAACTTTCTGTCTTCCTCTTTTCCTATTCTTCCACTGGTATCACATCTCACTCTTTCTCCATTTCTCTCTCCTTTTTCTATCTCCACTCTTCTTCAGCAACCCCTGCTGCTGCTGCTGCTGCTGCTGCTGCCACTGACGTTGGTGCTCCTGCTTCTACTGATGCTTCTGCTTCTGCTGCAACTGGCCCTACACTTTCTGTCTACGATCTGACTGCCTAACAGCTTTCCTACTCACTCTCCTTTCTCCTCTTTACTTCCTTTTGTCAGCTTGATTATTCGGACCTACTACGCGCGCGGTTCACCCACGCGTTAAATGCTTACAGCTGGCTTTCACGATTTTTGAAAGTCTTGCGGGGGTGGGCAGCATGTCGGACATTCTTCCGATGATATTTTGGTTATTCCAAGTGGAGGCTAAAGAGAGAGTTTTATGGTAGTGTGCGACCATTTTCGAAGAAGTTTGTTATATTTAATTGGGTAATATTTTTATTCGGTGTGATAGTGAGAATAACGGTTTGGTTATGTAAAATATTCTAGGTCCAATATGTATTTAGTATTGCCTTGAAAAATTAAAGTCGAAAATTAGGAGAATCTACCAAGTTTAACTAACACTGAAACTACCGAAAATATGTATACTCAGTTATGCTTACATATTTATTTTTATATAAATTGTTGTTGGAGGATTTAAGTTAATTGATTGATTCAATTATTTGCGATATGTATATACAATAAAAGTCTATAAAATCCCAAACAGTGCATCGTGGTATATTCGTATAATTTAAGTAAAAATGGCAGACAGGTCATTTTGGTCCCTTTGGTACTTCTAGCCTTGAAGGCGTAGCTTGTGTGCAATATTTCATAAAATAAAGTGTTACTTTTTAATCGTCTAGAAACTATAAACATCCGCTAAGAATATTGAAAAATATGTTTTCTTCAAATTTATTTTATAACGTTCTTGAAGGACCAACACAGTATGTGGTTTTAAAATTCGCCTTTATAAAAAGGAAAGGTTGAAGTATTTAACCAACTGATTTCTCAGTAATATGGCAGTTAAAATTATTCAACCGTGTAAGAAGTGACATGGAAAGTTGTACCTCTGAAATTTCATGTCGTTTGTTAAATGAAGCTGTCCAAGACAGAGCTTATCCGGAATTAAGAAGTCGCGGGACCCTAGAAGGAAATCAGTCAGTGCCTGTTCCAAGCACGATGACTTTGACTCTATTGACTCGCTTCCCGCTTATCTAAATCGCTTATCGATATTCTCGAGATCTCACTTTCTTCCGATATCTGGCTTCGTCGTTATCTTAATAATCTAAATCTTCGAGTTCAACGCCCTTTTAAAAATCTCAGGTATTTAGCTGATTTTTTCACAAAGTTCGAACGCGTGTGTTTAATGGCACCCGTGGATAAACAGTATGGCAGAATAGTTGGAAAAAACCCTTCGATCGATACGGAACGAATACATTGTACTTTCGCTAGGGGTAAGTTTTGGAGACCATTTGGCCCGTGACTTCTTTTCAAAGAGTGCGCATGGCGTCCAACTATGGCGTACACAACAGTATCCATGGAGAAAGGTCTTCCATTTTTCTAATCCCCGCAAAAACATTGGTTTCAAATCAATAACTTTTGATCGTCCTTGGAATGGAAGAAAATATAACTGGATGTTACTATCTACGATTTTATATATTATTCTTCAATAAATTATATTTATAGTAAATAAGAAGTAGGGCTTTTTCTAGAATTTTCAGACACAAACGTGGCGTTCCACATTAAATTACAAATATTAATCTAATCTTGTAAGTATACGTTTTACAGTGATATGTATAAAATAAAATAATTCGTGTCACGAAAGAATTCTTTCATTTTAATAAGTGTACTTCTGAACTTGAATTTTTATATAGTTTCGGCTATTCTTCTCGAACCAATAATAATACCGACATTTTTTAATAGTATACAATTAGTGAGTATAGGTACATAATATTAATTGGAGTCTATAATGACAATAAGTTATGATTAAACGATCGTATTTAGTATTCTAAATTTTAAATATATAAACAGCTAATAATATAACAAAAATGATCTTATACATGTATTTACACTTTTCGGTGTTTAGATTCTCAGCTTCTTTAATCATAACTGAAGTGAATAAGTAATAACGCAAATGGTCAGTTAGGTCAGCATGGTTACTGGTCACTATGTCCAATTTGCATAGACCAACATTTTATATACTTACTTTATTACTTGCTATCATAGTGCTTACTCAATACCTATGAAATAAAATAATTCGATCTATTTAACACTAGATCTACCAAGGGAGTCAAAATGACTTGTCTGCCATTTTTAGTTAAATTATTAGTATATACCAATTTTATATACTTTTATTTGATATACACAACGCGAGTAATTGAATCCATTAATTAACTTAAATACTCCAACCACAATTTATATATAAATAAATGTGTAAGCATAACTGAGTATATGTTCGGTGGTTCTAGTGTGAAACGTCAGTCATTACTTCCTCAGTTAACGCGGATACAAACTAATTCCATTGAATATCGAAGCGTATTCTCTTCGGCAGTATGGTGTCCGAGTGACGAAGAGTGCCATACTCCCCGCGGAAATCAACGGCACCGTTAGCTCGCACGGCCAGCGATTCACGTGAAATTTCCGGCGTATTGTCGGCGCGTTCGAATAATGCGAAACCACCATCAGAACCCCTTTTACGAAAGAGGTGCGGAGGGTAGAAGAGCGAAACTTGCCAGGGTGAGGAGGTTTGGAACGAGGGCGAGTCTGATGGGATATGGGGATGGCGAAGCGTCCCCGGCGACGCCACGACTCTGTCACCGACCACGTTACCAACTTTCAACCCCCTTCGACTCTATTTCCGCGTTTTCTTTGACACATCCTGGATTAAAAGCTTCGCTTCTTTCTACTTGCAATCTGAATTATTCCTTCTCCATGTCCATTTTTAACTAGTAATATACAGAAGTGATAAGCTTTCACGAGTTTGTTGAAGTTAATGTGACTGGGACTGAAGATCTCGAGGACAACAAATTAATGCGTTTCCTGAACGAAGAGAAGGGATGTGAACTTTAGAATGTTCTTCGAAATTGTTTGTAGTATTTGTGGTTGTTGATGGAGGTAGATATGCGATCAATAAAGAAGCAGAGGGAATTAAAAACTACATTGTTTTATGTCTTATATATATCTTCCTTGACATATATTAGGGGTTTTCATTTCATATGATTATAATAGGTGTTTCATTTCATACGAAAGCACGTAATATGCATTTTTCCAAAATGCTCGGTTTAATCATTCCCTGCTCCTTACGGTTAATAGTATGCCCAAAAACTTGTATTGTATTATGATCATTAAAGTTCTGGCTACATTTTGTACATTTTACAATTTATCAAAACCCTTTTTTATGACACAATGACTGTAAATGTAAAAATAGAATATTATACTTGGAGCTCGTACAATAAAGTTTTATAATACTCCATTTTGTGTTTGTATTTAACTCTTGCTTACGGATCAATGGTACACACCATATTAAAGAAATGAATAAATATAATAGTACTGTTAACTTCCAGTTTTTGCTTTAAAAACTGACAAACTAACTTATAAAATGAATTTATAAATAAATAAGAGTACTACTTAATTCATATTACAAGTAAAGCTGACAGTAAATAAATATTGTCTTAAAAACACGTTCAATTCTTGAGAACAAGTGGTAAGAATACAAAAATGAAATATTAGATTTACCGCCATTTACTTATAGCACCTGGTTTTTTGAAAAGTTGTATCAAATGTGAATTCGATATCAAGCTTATTATTTTTTTTGGTGCACGCCTCCATGTTGGTAATATTACAAGCGATGGCTGACTGGCTCGTCGGTTTTAGTCAAGGGGGATGAAATACTTGATGATATTAAACATGAATAATGTAACGGGTTGGCTACGAGGGTGAGGAATACCGAGTACGATAAGATATTGTAGAATACCACGTACACAAAGTCGCGATACAACAGCTGTCCGTTGTATTACGCCAGTAATTGGATTAGCGAAAAATGGCGAGAAGACGTGATAAACCAAATATTAAATTAAAGATCTCAGAAAATAATATCATATACACACTTATTCTATACAATTTTTTTAAAATAGTAGATTGCCGAATTTGGACGAAAAGATTGTTACTATTTACATCTTCAAAATAATGCAATTTATTTTTCGAAAAGTACAATTAAAACGGTAAAAAGTTATAAAACTACAATTGCCTCATCAGTCGAATCAAAGAAACTGGTTTCCTAGGTTGGACCACTGGCGTAATTTTTAAAGGAACAATAATTGAAATGACATACCTAATGTGATACCGAACAGCTTAGTAATAAATGAAGCGTTTAATATAAAGATATAACTGTAACTCTCTAATTGAAACTTTCGAAAGTCTTCCGGAATGTAAGTTCCCGAAGTTTCTAAGGCAGTGTTATTTTGAAGAAGTAGTGATAGAAAGGTAAATTGAACGAAACAAGAGGGTTACGGGATACGGAAAAAATCAGTGGCGAATGACTAGCCAGTTTCCAGGCGAACCGGAATGACTAAGTGTGAATTCAATTAAGGGTTTGTTTTAAGCATCTATCAAACCTTGTTTACAGTCTCGTTCATTATTTACGTAACAAGATGAAATTGACAATTTAGTCTCGGCTAATTAACGGAACGAGTACCTCTCGATCAAAATAACGCAATCCGATTTAACATTCATTTTTCTTTCACGGGAATTATGAGTCGGCTGTTTTTAAGTATACTACTATAATCACGGTAAATTAGAAGATCGGTAACTAAATAATTTCATTATTGTAAATCCACACAGTTAATGTAATGTAATATTTAATACTAATGTTGCTTTTTGAGTAATAGAATATGTAGACACAATATTGCCGTTACATTAAAGATTACACGAAAATTATAACATACCATAAACAATTATATTCCATTTTAATAAATGGCTGATATTGACATTTATCTTCTCGATCATTTCAAATTATATAAGAAATATCAAAAATGTTGTATTATAAATATATTCTATAAAGAACGTAAATCAAAGTGCAGTATTTAAAATCTACCACAAAAAATTAATTTCCACCATTACAATAACCTTAACGCAAGCACAATGACAACAAAGCCAAGGTTATTTTAATGGCCTCCAAGAAGGTAATAGAAAACAATCTTAATTCTGAAGAACCTATGATAGTTCGGGAACCGAAAAAGTCTATAAAAATAAATGATATTTAAAGAAGCGTAAGACTTACATTCTTCGAGCAACGGCCATGAAAAACGATGACCCGAAGACGAAACCAGAAAACAGCAGGGCGTTAATAATACTCTTGGAATTCGAGTCGGACCATGCACCAACGTAAAGGACCTTTTCTTACCCAATCCTGGCCTGTGAGTACCACAGGATGTTGTTGTAGGCTGGACTTAATATTTCGGGGCGGACCCGCATTTTCTTTTAATTGTATCGAGGGGTCCATGCTTACTGACGGAGACTCGTGAGAAAGTATATGCATAAGCAAACTAGTTTCATCCACTCAATGCTTCGAAGTAGAAATTATAGGATTACTGAGAACGTTTAGTGACCAAGAGAATATGTTATCAATAATGATAGTGCAATTCATGAGGCTGGCAATAATGATAAAATTTTAATCGTTTTGCTTTTGCATCTCTCATAATAACCACATTAATCATTTCGCCGCATTGCTCAAAATAATGAGGCATTTTTTTGCGGACCGGTAAAGCGAAAAATTAAAGAAAATATTTCGCAAAGTAAATCATATCATGATAAATAAACTTTTACGTTGCACAAGAACAATCTGAAATAGATAAGTATCCATCGTTTATAATAACAAAAGTAAACAGGTTTATAATTTGAAGCGTTCGGGATAAAATATTTGTAAACTTAGTATTACAATTTCAACAATTTAAAAACGGGATATTACTGTTATTTTTCTTCTATACACTAAACACGAAAGAACCTCAGCAAACTGCGCCAGAAATGAAATAATAAACTTCTACTTTTCCATAGTAAGAGTGAAAATTACGGAATTATTATTGAACTTATAATGTTGTTCCTAAAGTCTTATCCGTGATAGAAATGTGTTATGCAGTAAAAAATATTTGGTGAATGTCACTTGTCTCCAAATTAATTAATTTCTGAAATACTGAACTCTGAAAATTGTACTCGGGTATTGAAAAAGATGTCAGACAAATTCTGGGTTGGATTGATATTTTATAGCAGGACTGGTATTCGATTAAGACATTTGTAAAAATTAGTTCCAGACTGTGAATAATTGTAACTCGTGTCTAGGAAGTTGATTCGTAGCTCGAAAGGACTATTACAAAAGGATCAAGAGGATGGTGGGGAAAAAAGGAGCAGCTGTGAAGAGAAGCTTGAAATGGCGATTCTCTGGGCGTCACGAGTCGCTGTGTTCATAATTCAACCGTAATGTCACACAATCATTTTTTTAATATCACGGATGATGAGGTTTGTTCTTCGCAGTAAAATACATTTCGTTGAAAAAACGTTTAAATAGGAAACCAAATAATTGCAGTACTCTACGCTGTTATTATTTATACTGCTGCATCGTGATGTTTTACAATTAATTAAGAATTTCAGTCTTGCGTTTCAGTAAGAAATTTACTTTCAATTAATCCTCGATAAACCAATTTTTTGTGTGTAAAAGAAAAACGTGTAACGTGAAACTAGTTGAGCTCGAATTTAACGATGCTACGTTACGTGAAAATAGTAACGAAATTGTTAATTAAATGCATTGAAAAAGGTGACAATCGTTGGGCACACTTTTTAATTATTATTACAATGAAAATATCAAACGAAACGGAAGATACGGATAGATGAGTGTGTGACTTGAAAGTCAAATGGCCTTACAAAGGGTTAAGTAACTTTTATAACAAATGTATTAAAATCATGATAAACAGAACAGTTAATCTATGAGGCTGACAACGGAACATTTAATACAATTCTTGACTTCGTACCTCAGATTCCTTTGTCATTATATCGAAGATTATTTGAAAGGTTACTGGATATGTAATTAAAGACATTTTAAGTGCAATTACAATTCTATCTCACATTGTCAGTGCGCAAATTTGGATTACGTGCTCACTAAGTATTGTCACGTACCAGGTCATTAACTTAAGACGTTGAATCCCTGGGGACATCGTCGACCGTCGATGACAATTTGACCAAAACTTGAATCAAATATATCGCTAATATTCGCAAAATTGTCAATATTTTTAACGTTGCGACGACGATATAAAGTATGAATCATTGAACATTCAAATACTTTTACTTTTAGCTTAATTAAGGTTTTAATTTAATTTATATACCATAACGTATAGAACGTCTAAAAATAGCCATCAAACTACTTGAATAAGTGTCAAGGATTTCTGAAAGTTTTACACTTAATATAGCATGATATAATAATATGATCTTCATTTAATCACTTACTATTACTGTTTCTCGAAGTACACCGGTCACTCAAGCACAGGATTAATATCGATTGCATCCCACTTGCGAAATAGCACAGGTCAACGGAATTATAGGATTAATTACATGAAGGGTGTTAATACCTAATTCGGTCAGTGTTGAAGGGGATACTCGTAGCGGACTAAGGGTCTTACGCAAGTGGTCAGACCTCGGTTTTCTGCTAAACCGCTGATAAATCATGTCACCATATATATCGAGAAATGTTTCACGTGTTGATACGTCGAAAGCGATTTATTTATTCTTATTTGCCTGGCAAAATCAATATTTCCTCCGTAAGATTATCTTGAGTATAGGATCAGTGTTTTCGTATCAATAAATTGCAATCTTCCATAACACTTATGATTCGATTTACACATGTAAATATATGTAAATGATGATGACAAAAAATAATATAGAATAATTATAATTAATATAATATATAAATGAAAATCAAAAATAATGTATAATGTATACGTATGTAAATCGCAGAGATACGTGTATTAGTACTAGATAATTCTGATGTAATATTAATAAAATATAATCACATATCGCGATTTTATGACGCGACCTTTCTCTGGAACCTAACTTCCGCGTTATACGAGGCTCACTTGTACTCGGTTTCTAAGCTTCAGTTGATCTACGATTATTAAAGCATTGAGTGCCGCACCGAAATCCGTGCTGGACATTAAGGATGCGTCTATAAACAGCTAATTTTAGTCTACAACGTCTACAAATAAAACTATTTAAGCGCTTTACATCGCTATTGTAACGTTAAAAATATTGATAATTTCACGAATAATCGCGATGTATTTGATTCGAATTTTAGTAACATCACAGGTAGCCGCCGTAGAATTCAACGTGTTAATCACGAAATTATCCATTTCTGTATCCACATTTGGTGCGATAAAGAAAATATATAATTCGAGATAGGCGTGCGAGGAAATCTATTACTTCTAGGAATTTCGTCTCCCAATTCTGAAATAAATTGCCATAAAGGCACCCTGATCACTCGGCTGAACTCATGGCTGACTGTTCAGAAAAACTCATTGCTATTCCGCGAGTATCTCATGCGGGGCATTATGGTAGTCGCAGTCGGGGCTCTACTAAATTGAAAACAAGATCCGTCACGTTTTCAGGCAAGCAAAAAGAATTTTAATGAATTATAAAGAGGCAGGTATGAAGGAGGATTGGCAGGTTATCGTCCCGGAATTAAAGAACCTATCCATTGATGACTTTGCTGGCATTGTGTTGCTCTCGTCGGTGCATTTTGCTTTACGTGTAAGGAAAATACTTCGCACGGGAACGAATTTGAATCCTTTACACTCGAAGAATATTTCATTTATAAACGAGGACTTATTCTAAGACGTTTTGTGATACAGATTAACAAATTATAAACGGACTTTTTCTGTGTCAATTGAAGAACGAATCTTATAATATAAATCTTATATGTTTGTTTTGTTAATTCAGTTTTTGTGACAAATGGAAGACTTGCATTTGGAATTAATTGTTGCATGTCGCCGTTTGGGCGCCTAAGTAGTTCAAATCGTTACGTCCCACATTCTAGTTTATTTTACAATGCTAATATTATATAACACCAAATATTCTATGATCTAAGGAAAGAACCTAAGCTAATTACGATCGTAAAACCTAATTATTTAATATATTCATAAAGATTGAAAAGTTTCAACTTACAAATTCACTCTTTATAAACATATAAATTTTGTAATACGTGTGATCGTAATTATCCGTTACTGTACCAAGATCCTCGAATATTATATACAACCGTTTTGTATACCTCATTAATATTCCAAATATATGGTATACTTATTCACAGATATAAACATTAATCTAGATTAAATATTGTTTCAACTGTTGCAAATTGAAAAGTATTGCGCGGCAGTCTTATGTACACAAGTCACAGACTTTGTTTGAATGGTGAACAAGAATACAGGTGTCCCCCGTACAACAGGGATTCGCTCTAACACGATTTAAAAATTGAAGAAACCTTCATACATTCCCGATTTGTCAATGTGTAACAGTTTTGATTAATTACTGATTATTTTAATAAACAAACCTCTTTTAGTAACGAAATGAAAGTAGTATACTTCTGTTAATTCTTAGAACCGTATTTTCTGTACTAGTCCTTCGTTTCTTATAATACGGATTCGCACAACACGCCATTCCTTCGGAACCCGTCTTATACGGGGGATGTCTGTATAACTGCTGGACTCGGCTACAAACTCCAGGTTATTCGAGGTTGAATACGCTTTCCGTGATTCTATTTCGTTTCTGTTACACTATTTATAAACTCACTGACGCGTCTCGCGGCGCTGGCCGTAATGTTATGATTACTTTTTGCTTTCCCGATTGAAACTTCGCATCCTCGAGACATTATACCTAACTGGTAATTCTCGTTTCGTTTAACCATTTCTCGGCTAGCTTCGGCTACATTCGGCATCCACGAATTCAAATCTAGCACACTCAAAAATATTATTAAATTATTAAGTATATGCATAAGTTCTCGCCGTTTTTAAATGATACAGTTTATGTACTTTCTTTGAAAGGAAACATATGCAGTTAAAAGTTTGTAGATCGATGAAAAAAGGTTATTGAAAATAACGGAGAATATTCTTCTGATTGTTTGATTTCATAAAACGGCGAGAACTTAAGCACGTACGTAATATATTATTATTTTAATGTAATTTTCATAAGCAATTAAGATTTGAAGTTCTGTTCACTTAATTTTAATTACAATTTTATTTTGAAAATGCTTTTATTAAGTATAATTAGTATACGAGCAAAATAGTACTAGAAATGAAAAGAAACTGTCACGCGGAAAGTATATACTTACGGCACCACGACCCGTGCAACGGAGGATTATTGACGGCTAGTAGGGAAAGGGTTAAATAAGAAATATTCTGACGGGTCAATATTATACTAAAATTTGATCCCTCCGTTCTCGAAAGCACGAATCCTTGAACACATTCCATCTATTCGAATACCGGTAAGCGTACGAGATTGGGTGGAGGTTTTGGCAAGAGAAGAAAAAGGAGTTTAATGAATTATAAAGAGTCTAGTGTGGTAGGGAGGTAAGAGAGTGACAGGTTGAGGGTGAATAAGAGGGTGAGAGTGAGAAAAGAATAGTGAGGAAGAGGGTCAAGGGATTGGCAGGCGATCCAGCCAGAATTAAAACGGCTGGCCGTCGTCGCCAGTGCGGTGCCGATCCTTCCTAGGGGTTTTTCTTTTGCTCGAGCTTTGGGTGAACCGAAACGTATATATACCATAGGAGGGTTCCTGTAGGAAAAGAGTTTGAGATATAGAAGAAGAACGAAGAAGGAGCACCACGAGAGACGCCGTTGAAGAAGAAGAAGAAGAAGAAGAAAGAGGTTCAGGCGATCGTACTAGGGGACTTGATGAGAAGGGGTGGTGGGAGAGGGTTTCCGAAACAGCTCGCCGCTATCTCGACTGATCCGATCAAGATTAATGAACGTGCGGCTTGCGAGCCGAAGCCTTTGCGCCGCCCAGGCCGCCGTTCTCTCTCTCCTTTTCACTCACTCTCTTTCTCTCTTTCTCTCTTTCTCTCTATCTGCCTCTCCGTCTCTCTTACTCTCTTCTATACTTTCTTTTTCTCTATATAATGCTTTTCCTTCTTTTCTATCGTAAACCCTCGCCCTCCTTCCCCCTCTTGCATGTTCGTCTTTCATACAGGGGCAGTGACTAGCGACAGGTACCGTCGACGAGTCCTCGTAATAGTGGACTTCGCGGTGGCTGCTGCCATGGTATTCGGTTATTACATGAACAAAGTGACAGAAAGATTTTTATATTCTTTCTTGTAATTGTAATTCATCTTTCTGCGATCAAGATAGAGATAACTTTGAGTTTTATATTACTCGATTCAAACTCCGAAGCGAACCGTTGCCAGGGATGGAAATGTGTTACCAGGGCAGAAATAGGAAACCATTATTAATCGATTTAAAACAGACATAATGCGTATAATGATATGATTTATTTCCATTGGAAGCTGCACCATTTTCCTGAAACATGAAAACAGAAGATCAATAATTAAATAAATGTCTTATTCCATACTTAACATTGAATGGAAATAAAACGATAACAAATAAAATGACTATTGAAATTCCTAGAACGTCGGATATATCTAAATGTATTAATTGTACTAACATTCCAGCAAATCAAAATGTTTCCAGACATTCAACGGCATACTTCTTACAAAAATGATTAATATTAGGAATAGTCAGAAATCATGGAATACAGATCTTCAGGAATATTTTATTGTTGAAACGAGCCAACTTTTTTCGAGTGAGGAATGGAATACGCGTTCGATTGGTTTCGGGAAAAAAGTATAAATCAATAAAGAAAGACGTATAAGTATAGGTATTGGGATTGGCAGGGAGATAATCGTTGATGGTAGTAGCAGTAGCCAAAGTTCTCTTTTTATACATCCAGCTACTTGGAGGTAGATATGTCACCAAGACCGAGTGTAGATAAAAATACACGTCCCTCTCGGTTCGATAGTTTTAATTAATTCTTAGGAGCGACACGACCGCCCGCATTACCTCTTCTGATCCCTCACTGCATCATCCGCGCGTGTCCCCAATCGCTACTGTGCTGGACCAATGAATAGATTTAAATACTTATAAAAAGTACATTCCAACTTTCCCCTCCTTCCATTTGCATATTTCAAATAATTTAAGTATATGCTAACATATTGCATCACAAACAGACATCAGTCATAACACAAAATATATAAGAGTAATCCTTTAAGTTCAATCACGGTCAAACAATGGATCTAATGAACCCAATGGGACCAATAATTTAAAATCGATCGCAAGTGAACATTTTAAAAGGATACTTTGCTTACGGAAGTATTCCGAGAAATAGATAAATATTTACGACACTTTGTAATATTAGTACCGGAATGTAGTCAATTCAGGAGTGGAGAATTTCTTCGAATCAAAGTTCGGGATTTGATTTTTTCAAAAAGGAAATTATGACTTTGCAGGATCGTTAGTCAAGGATCATAGATAACGATGGGTATTATCTAATAGAATAATGTTTAATATGAAACAATAAACGGATTTTGTTAAAATATTTGAAAAATAATTACTTTCCGGTACCCCTAACATTTTCAAACATTGATATTTACTACAAGTGGATCATAACTGGGTTTCTATTTCAGAAGTATAATATCCTCCCCCATCTTCGGGTAGTAAAATCTGCCATTACTGATATAAAGGATTAAAATTATAGCATACAAAATGATATCATATAGCGTGCATAAATAATCATCTTCCTCCCAAAGAATGAAACGTGTTAAAATGGATGTCCAATGAAATAATTACTTACGATAATCATCGACGAGAACACGGATAATACGTCAGAACTATGAGTACAACATGCATGTTAGGTTCCTCGATTACGATTGATATCACCGAAGTCAAACACGACGACGAGGTGTCCGCAGTGTCGGTACGCGGATTTAAATCTAATTTCGTGACACTCCCCTTCAACGACACGGGGCTCCTGTTATCTTTAGTTACAGGCCAATGTGTATTTGAGATGCGAAACTGCCTCTAGGGGATGTCAGTCAGTTGGTGGAGCGAGCGACGAGCGTAAAGTGACGAGGTGAGTAGTAGAAAGAGGGAAAGAGAGATCGAGAGGGATGCTTTGTAATTACGTCCTCTGATAAATGGAGTCGTGACTCGTTAATCCCTACCAATTACATATAATGGTGATCGTCCACACCAAATCCATGTACCCTCATTTTTTGGCAATATGCAATTCCAGCAACTGCACCCGAGGTTATCGTGGATCCACACTTTCTAGAAAGCCACTATCACTTTTTAATATATTCTTACCGGATGACGCACATCCGAGTCTTTAGATACGTTATACATTTTTTTGAATAGTATATAAGTTATAAATATCCGCTAAAAATACCAAAAATATGTTTTCTCGGTAGAAACAGTGACTCCAAATTATTTTATAAACTTCCCCTGCAGAGCTTCTGAACCAATAAAAATGAAAATGACAGTCGAAATCTTGTTCATTTATGCCAAATTTCTCACGCAAAGGAATATCTCATTCTACTTGAATTCATTCAAAATAAACATAGAATATGTTTAAATGCCACGCTGCAATGAATATCTTCAATTCGGACCAAAAATGGCACAAATAAAGAATTAAAGTCGCGGTGGATTTAAAAGGAATTGTATCAAAACGACTGTAAATATTAAATTTCCAAGATATAAGGAAGCCAAAGAATTGTCGAGTGGCCATTTATCACTTAAGTTCTGGAGCATTGTACAAACAAAGTGTGTGGTCGAAAACCCGTTAAATCCGCAGGGAAAAAAATCATGCCGAAGCGGGGTACGCGAAATCTGCGTTGTTTGTTTCTGACTTTCCCAAACGAGCCGTCCTTTGACCACCCACTATACATTCTGCACCATGGTGCTTGTAGATCATGCGATTAAGCAGCGGATATGAACGAAATGACCAGCGAGTATGCATCATTTGTCTCAGTGCAACCAATGTGGAGCTTGACGTGTAGGTGGAACGACGATTCCCCGAAATAAGGTCACGTAGCGGAAGAATGTTCGACCATATAATTAATATATTTGTAAACTTCAATTCCAATATATTGCAAGTGTCATAATCATAAATCGCAACCGCTACAACTTCTAATTGTCAATGAACAGATACCTTCAATAAATAGATGAAGTGTATTTTTCTACTCAAATTAATTCATTTGATTCAAATGTATAAACAAGTGTTCTAATAATAAATCATGTATGAAAATAGTTATCCCTAATGTACTGTACACTTCCTTATTGTGACAAATGATCTTATCACTAGGTTTACGGATATTTCTTATATTGTATTACCCTTTTCTATGGATACGCGTCAATTTGAAAATATTTGAGAATATCACATAGAGAATTTCGAGATTAGAAGGCTTATAATAAAACGAATTTGGATATATATTTGTCTCGTTAAATGGATAAAAGTCAGCATAAATGGTAGGAGAGAAATGTAAACAGTTTCTGCCATTTTCCTCGCAAAATTCGAAATGCATCAAAATGAAGCGTCCCGTAAACCTAATGTTAGTAATGTACTATTTTTAATAAATTCATTTCGTGTGGTCGTCTTTTTTCGAATTTTATATAGAAACGTAGATTTATTATCATAAAATCCAATGTAAAACATAATTAATATTAGATACTTCAGTTCGAAGTACTCAGGAGAGTACTTTAACACTAGAACTACCAAAGGTAGTTAAATTATTCGAACATACCATTTTATATGTTTTTACCTGATCTACGTATCTCGAATAACTGAATCAGTTAATTAATGTAAATCCTCCAACCACAATTAATATATAAATAAATGTCTAAGAATAACTGAGTACATTTTCGGTAGTTCCAGTGTCAAGCAGTATGGATACAATATTTCACCTACTTCCATTTTGACCAGTCATCGTCGAAGGCAAGGTGCTGATTCAAATCGCAACCGCTACTGCTTCTAATTATCAATGAACAGATACCTTCTATAAATAGACGAAGTGTATTTTTCTACTCAAATTAATGCAAGCAATATTGCGGAATTTAAAAACACGTAAACAAATGTTAGAATAAAAAATCACATATAAAGATAATCAATCCTAAACACGTTAGAAAACTCATTCTATTTTGAAATTCATTTAATTATGAAACACAGGTGTAATAGAAAGATGGCTACAATTCGGAAACAAGGTCATATCGGACATATAGTTATATGAATTATTTTCTTATTTTAGCATACTGAATCCATCCTTGAAGTTTTGGCAACATTTTGTGAAACACCCTGTATAATAGAAACAACGTGCTATTCAGTCTATTCGCTGCAATTTACGTTTAACCCCAGTTCATATCCGAGAACAGCATGTAAGGGTATTTAACACCGGAAGACATTGGCCTGTAGGTTGGTTACGCCAGTGGAGAACTCGACTCGAGAACTCGACTCACTATTAATTAAGTATGTCTTCAAACTGACTTTAGTAGCATTTCAAACCATAAAACTTGAGGAATAATAAACCATCATATTTCTATGCGATCACAAAAGTATTCAAGTTCCGAAACCATGATTCCAAAAGTAATAATGAATTGACTTATTAAGAACATTCGAACTTGATCACAATATTGGAAAATGTGTTTTGTGTTTCAAAGAGGAACCGTAGAGAAGAAAACCGTGGAAAAGCATGCTGTAGCTGGATTCCAATGTTCATTGTATGTCCTTCAAGTTAATGATAGTTATATTCAAATAAATACAATTTCTATGGGATCTCGATATCTTTAAGATTCCGGAGGCATGTTTCCAATTTTTGCAGTTGAGTGTGAGGAAATTGGAACGAATCGACTTATTAAGGGGATGAAAACTTTCTCAGACTATTGGAAAATGTGTTTTAAGGAGGAACCGTAGAAGATGGAAAAGCATGCTGGAGCTAGAATCCCGGATGGTAGCAGAATATCTGAGGAGTTGGCCGGGTTGTTGGTTGCATGGGCGGAGGCAGTCTCGCACGGGCGGTCCCTCATTCGCTTTCCGGGTGCCAGCCTTCTTTTCGAGCTGCTGCGGCATATCCCCCGGCATATCCCCAGGCCAACTGCGGCAATCACGCACGTGCTCGCGCATGCGCGAACACGCCAATATTCCACGCATGGGCGCGTATCCGAATCTAATACACAAGGAGTGGGAGGTACCTTTTATAAGAGATAGCCAATATAAATGTCGGCTTGATATTTTTTCGTTTCGATACGATATCTTTATCAACAACTGTATGGATATTTAAACTGAATTTTATAGTTGCATTAAAACTTTGTGAATCCAAGCTTAGCTGATATGATTGAACTTTGTGTACTGAAATAAATATTATTTCTTAATACGAAAATATATGTGGGTAGCCCTCGTACAACGCGGTACTTCTATAGTATGATTTCGATGTAACGCGGTTCAAAAATTGTGGCGATCCTCGTATAACGCGACACTTATAGTACGCAAAGGTTGCATATGTTGAATCACTTTTGAACATTGCCTCATAAATCCTACAAAATAATTTCAATTTAATTTTGTTTTATTGAAAAATATTTGACATTTAATTACCATCAAGTTGGTAACATCGTAGTTTCCAATGCTCAACTACTTTTCAGTATAAGCTTTAAAAAACGAAATTAGGTAATCGGTCCAAATTAAGAAACCGGTTACCTATGCGATTTCGATATAACGCTTGTATGTAATCCGAGTCTCGCATAACGCGATTTTTATAATGCGATCATGTTCTGTAACCTAACTCCCGTGTTATACGAGGGTTACCTATACCGATATTTCTACTACTTTATCTTCATGCTTAGTGAATATGGTATTATGAAGATAATATTGAAATAATGATTTATATTCCAACAATATTTGGAGTAAAGCAATGTATAAGATGATAAAATAAATTTATACTTCGAAATAAATTTTTTCGGTGTTTTATTCGAACGCACGCTTCGAAGTTTCGAAGATAAATGAACCGTGTGATAAGGAAAATTCGCGGTTATCTTAATGTAATAATTCTCAAGAAAAGTTTCTGTATTATTTTTCATATGAATTTTCCCGTGATAAATATTCATCGTTGAGTGGGAATGATTTATTAATCAGACCTCATAAACAGTAAATTTATGTACACAATTTTCCATACGCAATGAGGGCGAGATACTGTCAACGCTGTCGTAACAAGTTTACTTCGGCTTCTCGATTATCTGTTTGTTTCCTGGGTAAATGATATATCGTGTGAAAACCTGATAACACGGTGTAAGACTCGCAACAATATTCCTATCGTTCTGCTGAAACCTTTGCCATTCGTAGTAAACAAAATTATAAAATAACAACGGATTTGATAAGCCAAGAATCCGAATAATAAGCAACTATTATTCCTAGGAACAAAGTAATTTTTATTTCATTGTTCATCTCATGTACTTCGAATTAATGTCAGTTAGAATTAAAAATAAATAAAGATTCGGAAATCGTCAACCATTATATTTATATGCGAACTAAAATATTCTTTAATTTCAGAGGTTTGCTTTCAAACATTAGAATGATATGGCTTTTCGAGATCATAAAGACTTTATCATTCAAAGAAAACTGGATCTTTGAGTTTTATAATTTTTAGTTCGATGAACTTTGATCTAATAAATTCTGTTTAAAATGAATACATTTTGATTTTTGTAATCGCTGTCAGAAAAGTGCCATTCAATTTGGTGTGTAACAGAACTTTACTTAAGAAATATATTATAGTACCTACTTATTATATCATTATATACTATAATTAAATACGTAGGTAAAAATTGTCAAAATTTTGAAAATGATTTCTTTAGATTCGAGGAGGGGAACTGAGTTTGATTCGGGGATGCTTACTCGGATAACACGACATTATTGTAAATTACGAAACATTTATTTATTGATTTATTTAATTCACGATTGTATTTGATCGGTTTCTATAATCAATATAAACACAAGCATCGTAGTGTGCTCAATTACGTTTCTTATCGTACATGCTATATACACCGTTATCATAATATAGAATAAAGGAATATGACGACACACTTAATAGAATGTTTCTTCGCAAAACTCGTACAATAATTACTTAGCTCCACTAATTACACTAAAAACCGGCGCTCCTCATTTAGAATAAACGTGTCCCTTAGCGAGTATCATCTACTTTCTATATTATTCGATAAAATTGTTTTGGTATATCGTCACAGCGACTCTGTGCATTAATCGTTTGATTACTACTCGTTTCTTTGACAGTACAGTTTCCTTATCATTCTCCTTTCTACATTTCGGTGAAGATCCTAATCTAATTATTATTGGTCGTTCCTCGCACTTTTTCAATAAAAATAAGGATATTACACCTCTCGAGTACTATTTACAAACCCTCCCATCGTAAGCTCAACGAGAACCATCTTGCGAACGATCTTTCTAAGAGCTTCCTTTTTTCAAATAATTTATGCAATCGTTTGGTATCTTGTCATTTTTTATCATCAAGATATTCTGCTATCTTCTGAATACATTTATTTATCCCTTGAAAATAAGTGTCTGCAATTAAAATAATGATTGAAATAATAGAGAATGTTTGATCATAAATGCTTCCTATTTATGGCAGTAATTTCGATAAATTATTAGTATTTCGTATCTAATGCAAGTCATAATTTTGATTAACTTTTATATTTGAAAATTGTACCTTTGTAATCGTAATAATTTTGATTGGAATATTTTCTTGTATCTTTTTTGTATTTTTATGATAAAAGTTCTTGTGTATTTAAATTAACTTCGTTTTGTGGAGAATAAAATATATTTGTGATTTAATGAGTGATGAAAAGATCGAGGATTTAACGTTTTATAATCGCACACTTAAGATAATAATACACGAAATATAATCACTGTACCTTAATCAGATAGCAATAAAACTTTCTTTACACGAATATATACACGTCTTTAGGTTCCGTTTCTATGTACAATTTGCGCATCGTGGAACACTAATTATCTCTTTGATAACAGTGATTAGGGTATCTAATTCACGTCTTGGGAAATATGCACGCATCGAATACGAATATTTACGATTGGATCACAGCTTTTGATAAGGAAAAACGGTTACCCCTGCAAAAGCATATATAGAATATAAAATCAATCAAAAACTATTTAACCTCGTAGAGTAAAGAACTATTAAAGATTTTTGATATCGTTGAATTATACTTATTTATAATTTTCTTTAATTAAACACCAATGCTTTATTGGATAACAGTTTCGTAATGTATTCTAATGCTTTCTATGATGGAGGCCATTTTGAAGTACTTGAGTCAAAAAACAATGTTAAGTTGGACCTCTTGAAAGGAAATTGGTTTAACTGGCGACATGTCGAATTTATTTACGACCAGCAGTTCCTCACCGATTAGCAGATTATCGCATATATTAATTCATAACTATTACATACTCACGATTAACAAACGTATTCGCTGCTAGTTCGTTCACACATTGTTCTGAGTAACTTGTAACACAATCACTGTACCGCGAAGACATTCACGTTTAAATGTCCATTTAGATGATTTTCAAGTTCAAACATTAAACCAACCCCAACACGCGCGACGAAAGAAGTCATTTTCATAATTCATGTCCACACTTCAATCTTCCTCAGTCTTGTAATTGTTTATGCACTCCACCGGAAATCTTGAATACAGTCCAACGATTATTAAACCCGAATGCCGACGAAGTAATTCATTAAAATCCACCAGCAATTATTCAATGCGTTATTAAAATTGATGGCGATTGGGAGACCAGCCTCCGAATATGAAGACGCAATGAACCGATACTGCCAAGTCCCAATTTGTTCTGACTGTTCTTCCATTCAATCATCCAACTGATGCTGAGTCAGCACGAAGAAGATCCGGGAGTCGAAAGTGTACTTTAAAGTCGTTTTCCTCCTAACTATGCTTTAATTGAAGTAGCTCTTAAATTGCTTTTGTTTCTTCGTCCATTGTTCCGTGATATTCTGCATCTTGAAATCTTATGAATGCACAATCGTACTTCATCGTGGCTCATACGGTAGTTGGTAATCGTGACAACCAAGGAGTGCTCATATCTGAGAGAAGAGGATTGATACTTCCGGCATCCATGGACCGGAAACCTGGCTGGGCACCTTGGTTCGTTTACACGATGATGACTCAGCCAGGATTGAAACTGAGGTAGAACACAACTTGTTCCTTCCGCCCAGTTGGCCCAATCACATTCTTCGGGATTAAGTCACTGGTGTCATTTCCATTCTCCTTTAACACCCGTGATTTTACTGATAATCTACATTATTTATTTATAATATATATATTCACAAGTTCACTGGAAGTGTCCAATCCAATCGATGCATCCCGTTATATTGAGTCCGGAACCAACACAGGACTTTCATATTAAATACTCGTCCATGATTAGACGGATAATAAACGATCGTAGCCAGAATAGTCAAACATCTGAATTCCAGAATAGAGGTTCCCAGACGGATGTTACAGCGCTGTTAATCCATAGTCGGACTTTATTGTAGGTGGTGGAATAGGTGCTGATACTTGAGACAATCCTGGAGGACTAGTAGCCGGAGCAAGGGGACTGATACTTCCGGAACCTATGTGTCCTAATGGTCCACCCGTAGGTCCTTCCATCATCCCGCTTACATGATGATGACTCAGCTGTGCCTGAAGATGAGCTAGGGGATGTGGGTGACCTTGGAAGTTTGGATGTACCACGTTCGTGTGTGGCAGAGAACTGGTCACTCCATGGACATCAGCCATGTCTAACCCAACATTCGAGTCCAAACTACTCTCCATTCCACTCGATGGTGAATTGTTATTCTTCCTCTGATTATTATTATTTCCGGTGCCAGGTTTCGTTCTTGACGTGGAATTCTTCGTAGGTTTCGCCGATGATGACGCTTGGCCATTCGCGTTCTTCCTGCGTACGTTCTTCGTGTTTGGCAGCTTGTTGTCCTTCTTCCATTTCATCCGACGATTTTGGAACCAGATCTTTATCTGTCGCTCGGACAGGACCAAGGTATGAGCGATCTCGATACGTCGTCTTCTCGTCAGGTATCTATTGTAATGGAATTCCTTCTCCAACTCGAGTATCTGATGCCTCGTGTAAGCTGTCCTCTGTCTCTTTGGCTCCATGCCAGGTTGGTACGAGCCGTTTGCTGTAAGAAGGAAACAAAGGTCGAGACACGATACTTCGTTATGTTTAAATATTCTCTAGAACTTTCCTACGCTCTACTAATGATCTCTTAGCCTCTTCTTTCATCTCCGGCGACAAACGCGATACTCGAATGTTACGTCATTTCTACTGTCTAGTTTAACACGTTGAATACCGTGGGGGTCACCGGTGACCATCAATGCGAATATTATTATTGGCTTGTGCGGAAACTTTATGCCGATTTTCAGTAGTTTTCCGGCAAAAACACTTGTGAAGTTCTGGGAGGATGGAATCTTCAAGTTACGTGAAAAGTGGAGAAATGTTATGGAAGAAAACAGTGCATAAATAACTTTTAATTTTCCTTAAAAGTCGGCATGAACTTTCCCGGCAAGCAAATAAAACTTGAATCAATTATATCGCTAATGTTCGTACGATTTTCAATATTTTTAACGTTACGATAAATATGTAAAGTAACTAATGTATTGTAAAGCGCTTAAACAGTTAGTTTTGGACGTTATAACACGGTACGGTCGCGTATTGCGAGGTATCGTATAACGCGGTTTCGGCCCGGCACTCAACGTGTTAAATTCATTTATAAAGTACAAATAATCTTTCATTAATTTCATTAATTTATCAAGGACTGCAGGTGGTACTTGCAACTCTTTTCCTATTAATGACGTAATCAATTCTTTATTATATTACTTGAAACGTATTGATGCGATTTATGTTATTTAATAGCTCGTGATTGAGTGTGTGGATACTTTGAATATTAATATGCCGATTATTTATCGATTAACTTGGAAAACATTTTACTTAAGAACCATCAATAAATATTGTTACATAGATTCTTTCCTCGAAAATTATTTCCTTCCCTTAAAATGCGATTTGTATAACAGAAAGAAACGAATATATTTTGAATAATAAACCTGCTCACAAAATAATTTGAATTACACTCGCGCTTTTGACTTGAAAAATTATTTTGTTTTCTCCGAAATAATACGAAAATATTCTCGCAAGTTTCTTCAAGGAATACCTTTCAGTGATATTCACTTGGACTTTTACATCTCAATATTATTTCTGTACGCGCGTTGCTCAATTCGTCACAAGCATATACCTATAAAAATATTGATATTTCAAGAAATATGTATATTTTACGTGATGATAGAATTTAGCGCTTCCATTGATAATGTGGTGTCATGAGCAAATCCGTGAATAATCAGTTTGAATAGCACTAGTCGTGCCAGTGAATTCTCTCGTCCGTCACGACGATGTCTCTCTTTTCAAAGGACTTTTTTTCAAGAATCTCGAACGCCCATTCAAAACTGGCCAAGAAACTCAAATGAAAAAAGCATAATGCTAGAGGTACTCGCGTGAGAAAGAACGTCTTTTTACTTGTAAATCTAACGACCGAGCTAGACTGCACAACATTTCTATGACATTTTTAAACAATTATAACAACACTGCAAAGAATAGTCTAAAGAATATTCAGTGAGTGTAAAAGTATTCCTCCAACAGTGAACTTTAAAAGAACTTCGTAGAACTTTGTTTATTTAAAACAATTTAACAAACAAGTAGTATGCACAGATTCTTACAGATCTTCGCAATGAATTTCATTAAAGAAATATTATTTACCCATACGTTTTATGGGAATTTGTTAAATTGTTTTAAGTAAATAAAGTTTTACGAGGTTTTTAAGATTCGCTGCTGTATGAATACTTTTTATACTCACTATATATAAATGAGTTAACATTTATTATTTTATCAGTATATTCGTTTGTACTGAAATAACTGGAGAAAATAAACCAAGAAAAGTTCAGTAAAGTAAATGGAACCTTATCGAAAACTTTCTGTCAGGGGTGGTAGAAAGATATTATTTCCTTGAATGAAATATTATTTTCGTGCAGAGAAATTCCTCTATTCTTGTCATTGCAGTCGACGAAACGATAAAAGATATTTTTTACCAAGCGACAGGTATCATTATTTCAAGGGTAATTGGGAACATTTCATCGAAATGGGCGAAGGTGATCGCTTTGCTGCGATCGAGAAGGAAACGCGCCGGTAGAATTCTGGCAGCAGGATATGCGTCTGCTGATTGTCCGAGATAAAAAAGTATTACATATATACTGACTCGTATATAGAACTATTAAGAAACGTAATAACGGCTGGCTCCATATTTCACAACCGTAAACCAGTTCCAAGGACGATCGGTTTAGCCGTCAAGTAGACGTTGGTCGTCGAACTTGAAGAAGGGCTACATGACAATCTCTTGCCATCATAATAAATTCCCATGCTGCGTTGGATAAAAATATCCCGCAATACAATTATTATTTGAAACCCAATGTGATAAGACTACAAGACTCTAAAATACAGAGTTAAGTTTCCAAGTTACCTACTAAGACTTTACTTTAAGAATTAATTAGTAAAAGTGAATTCTTAACCCCTGAAGATCCACCTCAGTAGTACCACTTAGCTGAATTTGATATATATAATTGTTATCATAAACACAAAAATGAAAGCTTTATCAGAAGAATAGTTTTGATACAATTTTGTAAAGATTAAAACTCTTTAAATATTGGAAATTCTAACTTGAACCTAAACCCATCATTTGTGCATCAAGCATCGAAATCTAAATTCACATTTAAGCTTCACTTGGAATAATAAAATAATAAGTAAAGAAATCAAAAATGGCGTTTTAATTTGATATACTGTACTAACATTTAATGAACTCTGAGGGGTTAATTCCTTATTTGCTTTGAGTAGCATTATATGATAAGTAACAATTGTATAGTAACAAAAATGAAAGACTAAAAAAATGATGTCCATATGCCATCAATGAGCTAGTATTAGGGAGCCAATTTATTTCCGATGGATGGTCAAGGTAAGCAGAAAAAAAGAGTTCAGGTATGTATCTCGCCGTATAAACTGATGTCAATCTTTGTGCGACGCTAGAAGTGTTTCACGGTGGTCCGAAGGTAGTTCGATAGGAAAAAGCATGGGAGTGAGTTGAGTTTAGAATCTGTGCAGACACATTCCATTCCAAAGCTGACCGATGGTCTAAGGGAAGCCCCTCTTAACGGCAACGTCCGGTCACCGGACTTCGACATTCAAAGGGGAGAGATTGCAGTCTCCGACAGCCCGACGGACACGCATACCACACCCCATAGATATTTCACGTGAAACTGAGAAGTCTAGAACATGGACCTCGAACTCTGCTCTACACCTTCGACTATACAAATTGCCATGGAGGTGTAATGATTTTATAGGACTTAACTGCCTATGTTCAAACTGCACCACTGCGGATAAAGATAATCCTTCCATGAAGAGTTTGACATTTTTAATTTAACTTGCTGACTGCAATTGTACTTCTGCATTTTAAATTAATTTGTTTGTTAAAACGCATGAATGAGCCGTTTATTTTGAAAAATGGACTTAGGCTACTTTCAGAATTAACTGATCAAATGTCTTCAAAACGTTAAATAAGCAGTTTATAGTAAGTTTGATTACTTGATTAACTGTCGGAGGTGGAATCATGTAATTAGAAATGTATTCTTTTAAACATTGGAAATGGTAACTCCATTTGACGACAGACTGTAATGATTTTGCATCATGCATGGCAATCTAAATTTATATTTAAACTTTACTTGGAATACTAAAATATGAAGAATAGTTTTACTAATCTTTTCACCTTCAATAAAATGATTATAGTGAGAATTATTATGACCATATGATATGAAAAATAAACCCACAGAAATTCATTGAAATCTTTTTATAGCTAATAAAGGAGTCAATCGTCGATCTATTGTTAGGAATCGATGACATTCACGAAATAAAAATGACTGGAATATATTTCTATATGGAGAACACAGTATCCAACTGATTTAGTTAGACAGGATTAGCAAACAGAAATATTTTCAAACCCAGAATTCTGTGAAACGGTCGTTTCTCTCTATTGTGAATATTTTTTGTTACCTGGAGATATGAATTATGATATTCGCTTTTGCGGTGATCTTATCCAGTGGAGCGAGCTCAAAGGAAATAGTTGCAAGCTGGAATGAGCAGCAGTTTCCATAGTCAAACGGAATAGAAATTCGAGGCTGCAAAGGCACCCTAATTCTGAAGGATATTACATTGCAAAAAATTCCTTTCAATAATATACGTATAACCCGTCTGCGAAATGACTTTAAACTAGAATCGTACGAAATATGTTTAAACTGCACGACCGAAAATCAAAATAATCCTTCAATGAATAATATGAAGTTTCTAATTCAAATAATTTAAGATCAAACGATTTCAATATAGCTATAAATCTTCGAATACCAACGATCTACTTTTCAACGTGTATCAACGCTTATCTTGATACCACCGCTAATTTTACATCTAATTAGAAAAAAGGGTATGTGTAACGCGCACAGCTTTGTACGCATGTTACGCTAATTACCTCGATTAATTAATCTGAATTTATCTAAAGCTCACGATCGTGTCTTCGTAGACTCTACTTTCTTCCACTACAATCATTTCCCTACTCTAAATGTAAATTATATTTAATTCCTGCTCAAGTTTGTTGCAATCAGTGAACTTCATCATGATCGTGTTTTCCTATGTTAATTTCCAGTGCTATAAATAACTACTGTTCTTATGATTCCGTTCTACGGTTCAAGTTTTATTTCGCGTGAAGTTGTCGAATTTTCGTGTTTGTTATGGGATAGCTAGTTGTCGGTATGGCGTTTGACGCAAGATGAAAGATGAGGATACATTAGGCGTAACCAAATAGTTTGTAAAGTGTGAAGCCACCAAAATCTCATGCAGGTGATCACAAGGTGCAACGATAAATTGCAGCTCATAAGTCTTCAGCCTGTTCTAAGGCGTGTCACCCTCTGACCACAATATATTAGTTCTGCAGGTAAACTTTGCAATAAAACATCAACCACCTTCTATGCACTCTTTGTGAAACACCTTACGACATCCGATTTTACAAAAATGTAAACCTTCCGTATCTTATTGAAATTGTACACAAATATGATCCATTGACAAATACGCTATTACTAATTTTCTTCCTCTTGTTATTATAAATCCAAATGGAGTAAAGTGATTAAAGTGAATCTAAATAAAACTGTTAGTATGTTTAGAATATTGTATTCAATTATTTGCAAGATATACGTAAGTGTTGTATAAAAAGATACGCAATATGTATTAATAAATAAATTGTATGGTATTTAATGTGTTAATAGAATTATGTTTCGAAAATACGCCACAGAATTGAAGCTGAAGTAACTTCACGGAATTCGTAAACAAGTAAAAAATTAATGGAGTTTTAATATTAAGAATGCATAAAATAATAGGAGAATGAATTTAACAAAATTCGAACATCGATCTTATTATGGTTTTAATAGCAATTAGAGCATGATTTAAACATATGCCTAAGTTTAGGTTTCCGTCGGATAGCGGTCGCCGGCGCAGCCATGTTTTTTTACATGAGCCAACAGTTCAGTTCTCTTTTAATTAATTTTCGGTGCAAAATAATGTGGTATTACTATCGAAGAATTTACATTGAATTATGGGAAACTTACCAACTCCAGCAACGTGAATCTTCTTCATCCAAGGATAAATAACTCGATCACCATTTTCTTCATCTTCCTCTTCATCTTCCATCATGCCGGGCGATCCGTCCAGCATTTGATCATCCTCCATATCATCTTGGTCAGATCCATCGTCACCGTGATGTTGTTGTTGTTGCGACTGTTGTTGCTGATTGGTTTGTATATGTTGCGACTGTTGAGAAGTCGGTGGTTGTTGTTGAATGTCCGGTGAATTATCCCGATGCATTTGGCCAGAACTTGCCGGACTACAAGCATTACTTTCGTGCGCTTGTGGCTGATTGGATTGCTGATGATGCTGAAGACTATCCGGCGGTTGAACATGATTTTGCATAATACTCGGAGACAAAGGAGTGGATCCAAGTACTGTCGATGCTGACACTGGTGGTTGTTGTTGTTGTTGTTGGCTTTGCATCGACGATGGACATGTAAGCGGTGGTTGTTGAGCTTCCGGTGGCATCGCCAAGGCTCCAACCGCGTGATGATGAGGATGCAAACTTGCATGATGAACAGCGTGGACTTGATGATGAGGATGATGAGGTCCATAGTAACCTCCATATCCTGCGTATCCTCCGTTTAATTGCACAGCCGACGATGCTCCGTAAGGAGTCGATGCTGCTTGATGATGATGCTGATGATATCCATATTGCAACTGATGGGACTGTGGATGGTTCAAATGATGACTACCGCCGGTACCAGAGAAAAAGTCAGCACCCGTTGAGGGGATATAATTACTTTGACTGTATTCCTCGCTCGGAGGGAACTTTGGGTCTACCATGACGGAAGTAGCAGCTAAGTGATGACTACCAGCCGGTTGTTGGTGTTGATGATGATGATGATATCCACCGCCAGCGGATGGATTCATCAAGAACGAACTCATTTTTGCGTACTGTTCTTTCTTTTCAGACTAATCGTGATTTCGAAGCACGCTATCACAAACAGTTAGAAGATCACGAAACGCTAATTGTTCACACTTTACATAAAGTTCTTTATTGTCCTTTCTGTGTCAGTTATCAAAATTGACGAACCATCTCCAGTTGATATTCATTCTTGCAAATCCACGCACATCACTGTACTCTGGTCCATAGTCGACATCTCTCTCCCTCGCCCCTTCAGCGAAATGGGGTGACTTCTTCTCCGAAGGAGGAAGAGAGAGAGAGGGAGAGAGGCGTGGATAGGAGAAATGGAAGAAAATGTGATAGACGGAGTGAAAAAACAAGCGAAAAATCCGATACCACTGAGAGTAAGCAGACTCTCGGTGGACAGCTGCTTATTCTCTCCTCTCCTTCCGCCACTTTTGCGATCTTCCACGAACCTCCACGGCCCGGTTCGCTCCTTCCCGCCCACCGGAGCCCAATTAGCATACCACGTGACCACGAGATCGACCAATCAGAGCTGTTCCAAGTCTGCGACCATGATGGATTGCTGGGCACGCATGCAACACGTGAGTGGCGCCACGAGAACCAATACGGCAGGTGCACTAACTTCTTTCTTCCTATCCTCCAAGCGACGGACACCAATTTCGTAGTTGTAATCCTTCCTTTGAAAAATGTCCCTCTTTCCCGTTTTCTTTACAAATGACACTGCCCACTCATAAATTATTTACAGTTTTTATAACACATATCGAACGCTTATCAACACTCTGTCGCATGAGCCATTTTTCTAGCTAATGAACATACGGTCTTGCTATTCACCCTTTCGCTTAAGGGTGCTTTGGTCGCGGAAGAATAATGGTGGTAATCAGTTTGTTGTCTCACTACACTTGGATTACACTGTACTCCTGGAATGGTGCCTATCGTAAGCAGTAGTAGTATCGTTTTAACCGGGAGCTGGTCGCAGAACCATGAAAGTGAGCTCGTCCTGCCTCGGCAGAAACTCGTCTGGCAACTCTGGTCTGTTTCGAACTCCCTCCAGCTTCGGTTGAGGCCGGCTGTCTTCTCTGAGCCGATGCGAAGAGTCGGGACTCCCCTCCTCTTCTACGTCCGCCGTCTACTCCAGAGTCAGCCCCACTCTCCGTTACTGTGAGACCAACCCCTGCCACGGAAACCGTCGATCCTGTGCCCTTATGGGGCATACTCGAGGGTACCTACCGTATAGAACCGTGTAGTCACTCCTACGGATCTCCTTAACCCGCCTCCATCCTTCTGAAATTCATCTTACACCGAAGTAGTCAATGCTCAACGGAATCATGCCACTGAACGTTAATGTTATTGAGATTGAATACCACCCTTACGTTAAGTAATCGCGTTACTAATTGTACATTTATTCTCCTACGGGGGTGAGTATTCCTCGTGATCCTCCTTTATGTTCTGTGCTAATAAATTCCTTAGGAAACCATTCTAATAAATGACTGGAGTCAGGTGTCCCAAAGCGACAGGTTTCGGCGACATCAAAGTTATAGATAGAAGAAATGTGTTTTATGTAAAAATGATATTTCTCATACGATTTTCATACTCTATTTGGCCAGGTCTTACAAGCACAATATTAAGGTTAGATTAAAGGCTTAGTTGAAAGTGATGTTCTTTAATCTGGCCAAATTTAACATAGTCTGATGTATGCTCGGTTTTGCACTGCTTACTTGGTATATGAACGCACTTAAAAATACGTGTTACGGGAGACGCTTTGATGTTATACAAATTGAAAGTAATGGATCCATCATTCGGTTCTACTTTGTTTATATTAATGCTCTACAAGTGTCTCGCTGCACTCGGTCAAGTACGTCTACTTCTGATCAGCTGCACAGTGGGAAGTATATAAAGCGCCGAGTCATTATACAAAGAGCATACTCACTCTGTTTTGCTGCGGCACGACAATGCGGTGCGCCGGACTTCACTCATATTTCCTGTCTCCAAAGAATCTAGAATGCGATGGCAATAATGCAATCTAAATATGTATCATAATCGATGGACTGAAAATAAACAGTAGATCTTGGAAAAAGTAGCAAAATTGATATGCTACCAATAAATAGCAAAGTCACTTTCTATCTTAATCTTCCTGATCTTAATCATAGTCCAATACTTCCTATCTTACATAGAACAAGGACCTGAATTGAAAAATATTTCATCGGTAAACCTCGAAAACGCGAAAACTCGTTATGGTAGAAATTAATATCGCTGGTCCACGTTGCCAGAGGATAATGAAGCCGCGGTCACAATATTTTCCAAGAAACACACAAAGAAACGTCGAGTAGCAGAAAGACAGAAACGAGTGGCAATTCAGCGAAGCTGAGAGCGCGTCACCTGGTTTTTGTTCGAGCTTTCTCGACTGCAAGTTTTTTCGTCGCTCGAGATACGGACTGGGGCTTATTTCTATTTTTCTTACGGGCACTTCATGCCGTTCCCGGGAGAAGAGAACGTGGCGTCGAGTGGAATCTGGAAGAGTCCAGAGGGGGTTGAAGGGGTATTTGCGGATGACGTCGAAGGCGACGTAAACGAGAAAGACCAGAAGAAGATGAAGAGGTGGAGATGTTGGAGGAGGGAGAGAAATAGAGGGTGGAAAACGGACGTTGTCTTCTCGTTTTGCGGCTCGACCTCTCTGTCTCTATCATCGAGGACACTTCAGGAAATCTTCTATCTTTCTTCGTTTCCTCATCCTCCGCCATCTTCTGCTACCGTTTCATTCCTCCACCCCGCCAACAACCCCCCCCCCATAACCTCTTACTCTTTTCCCCTATTTCTGCTCGAGTCTCCTACGCGAGCTCCTCTTCTCTTCCGGCGAAACACAATCAATCACTTTTCCCAGCTCGGCTGCATGACACCCTCCTTTTACACCCACAGCCACCCTTACAACCAGGGGGACCGTACTTCGTCAACGATGATTCTCTCCCTGTCTCTCTTTTGCCCTCGTTTCTCCAACATCCACCCTCCTTCTTTCCCTACTTCGCTACCGAATGTGATCTCCCGGATGACGATTATCGCGAGATCACCCATGAGAGTCCACCGAGTTTCGCCACGTGTTCCGGCTACGGTTGTCGTTTCAGAGGGGGGTGGAACAATTCGAACGGTTGCAGAGTTTCGAAATTAGGGGAACTCCAAAACCCTCTTCCTGGTACTCTTGAATAATCAGAAATAAAGATATTGTTGGATTAGTCGGTAATATAAGGAGACTTTCCGTGTTACTTCTTACTATCATTGATTTATTTCTATGCAATTCTTGCTGCAATCGGTTATCGTTATCTTATCTATGTTTAAGCAAACCATAAGTAGTATATTCACGCTTGACTATACTGAAATGCAGGACAATTTTTTAGTGTCTCGTTGGACACTTCCACGAAGCTTCATTTCGCAATGCATTCTTTTCATAGATTATCACTGTGGAGTAAAAGTAAGAATAATATAAATGTCTCACGGATGTTGACGAAATACGAAACCATATATTATTATTTATATTTGTAGCATGTATTTTTAGTTTACCAGAATCCATAGATGTTACTCAATGCGTGCTTGTATTAAACATATTCATTCATCATTTATTTTGTTTGTCTTATTAGGTTATTTTTACTGGAATATATATTATTCGGTTGTCCGGAAAGTTCATGCCGATTTTTAGCAATTTTTCAACGAAAAACCTGACAAGTTCTGGGAGCATGGAATCTTCAAGTTGCGTGAAAAATGGAGGAAGGTTGTCGAACAAAATGGTGCATAGATAATTGAATAAATATGTTGGCTTTGAATTTTACTTTAAAATCGGCATGAACTTTCCGGATAACCCAACGCATTGTGTTATAAAGCTTTTAAATAAATTTCTTCCATGAAAACACAAGTCAAGTTTCATTGGCCGCCTCGAAAGTTGAAAGACTCAGACCGGAGTGTATAAGAGTTCCACCGTGATAATGATAAATGAGAAGGAAGTACTTTACGATTTAATATCAATCTCGGCCGAGGCAGTGCTTATTATCGGCCATTAGTAAAGTTTTAATAACGCAATACGGTGAACTGGCGGGGGTGGAACCGTCGCGATTTATCACTTTCATCGCTTTATTACCGGCGTTTCAGCTATATTCTACTTGTTGATCGCTTATGAAAGGGTCGGCCGTTCTGATATTGAAGTTTCGCGAATCTGCATTTCCTGTATTTTTTTTATTCCACCAATCCCCGTCTGATTAATAGTTCTACACAATAAACCCATATTAACATCGAATTTTTATCACGCCATTTCGTGAGCAGTTGCCTTTTATATATTCCTTCAAATAAATGTAGAATTAAATAGTTCCATAAACAAGACGAAATAGTTATTTAACTGTTGGAAAATATTATTGAAAATAATGAAAAGTATAACAATAATTAACATCAAATTATTATCGGTATTATAATTACACCATTGTTAACTTTGTATATTACAAATATAATCTTGATGATGTAATATGACTACTTAATATTGGAAGAAAGAAATAAAGAATTCCTACATCTTTGCACGACACAAAATAACGAACTATGAAGCGCGCGAAATCGATTGTCAAATATATCATCTACAGTCAAAATACGGATCAAAATATTTTCTAACCGATCGATTACATTTGACGTAGCGATCTTCGGGGAGCGATCAATCGGTGATTCACATTGCATTCCAAATATTTCGGAATTTATAAAGCAGCGTAACCGATGTCTGAAGCTTCCGTTCTTCAGGGAATAATCTTCGGATTTCGAATGAGCGTACGCCACTTTGAATTTCCAAATTTATAAGACGTCCAAACTATTTTCGTATTTATCCTACCTTGAGGTGTTGGCAGCGGATCTGTCCGAGGAGAAAAGCATGAGTCTCCGGAGATTCTATTTCACTGCTGAGTCACGATCTCGCATTTGCCGACACGAAAAGGGGGAGCAGATCCTCTTGGGGACATCCCTCTGTGCCTTCGATGCCAAAGGTATCGAGGACGACCTTCGCAAAGAACACCATCTCTCTTTCGTCCTACGTCCTTTTTCTCTCCTGAAGCACGAGCTTCTACAAGCAGATATATTAGCCAAAGTATAAACATTCTTGTAGATTCATATCCCAAACATGTTATTACTTGAAATAAGTTGATTTATCAGATTGCTCTTTTGTCTTCATTTGCTAACGTTTCAACTTTTTCGAACTGCCTTTTCGCTTCTTTGTCTAATATATACCTAGATGATATCATTTTCTTCGATGAGTTTTATTATATTAATGAATATTCCGATTGAGAAAGAAATGTAATAATGAGTTTGAAGCTTAAGGGAAATTAAGATATTCAGCTTTCTCAAATATATTTTGTATAATCCTTGTTTGTAAATGTTTCTGATAACTGCACAAATAATTATTCAACATCCCATTTTCAAGTTTAGAATCGAAGATGGCAAACACACTCAGACATAAGGTTTGAAAAAAGTATATACTATAGTTATTACCCAAACGTGTAGGCAGTAGCAGCCAAAAACATCTTTTCTTTATTTGTTAATTCTCTTAATAAATGAATAAGAAACTACTTATTTTCCTGTTCCACAAATAGTTTGCTAGTTCAAGATTGTAAAAAGTAATTTTCAATACACATTTCATCCGACATTTTGTTCTTATTACAATTATGGCTTAAGTGACCGCCATACCCCTTCTTCTCCTACATTTTTGTTCCAAATAAATATGAAGAAATATGGAATGAATTATCTACCCCATCCTTTATTATTTAATTCCTTTCGCTTATTTGTGTAACGGAAGTTGTATTTCTAACAAATTCTGTATATGCTTTGAATTTATAGTTTACTTATATTGACCGTCACATTAAAATGTTTGAACATAATCAGTGTATTGATTTTGATCTAATTTCCTCATAAAATAATATTTTTCTCTTACAATACATTTCTGCCTAGACATTCGATGTCTACCATTCAAGATTTAAAGGGAACAAAATTCTTAAGTGTTCTCCAATCATTCTATATATGTATGTACCTACTCGGAGTACTTCGGCCAACAACTTTAGGGTCTTGACATCAAAAACACGTTAATAAAGAAACAAGCTCAGCCCGTTGACAAGAATAACACGTGCTGCAACGAAAAACAAATAACAACATGGTTCAGAGGAGTAAGAAAAAGCACGGTAAGCGACGACAGCGTAAAGCCATCCGCGAGCAAAGTATCCTTCATCGAGCAAGCGCACACGAGTTCCTCAAGAGTTCCATGTCTGAAGTGGCGTACGAGTGAAAGTCTCAGCTGCGAGGCACTCCTGTCGGGCAACAGTAGTCCCACTTACCGAACCAGAAGAAAAAAAAACCAGGGATACGAAGCCACCAGAAGTGCGGTAATTATCAGGGATGCGAAGGTGGTAACGATGTTAATGCAACCTCTCGACCTACGGCCCACCAGCAATTACCACCTGACACTGCCGCTTGAAAGCAATTTGCGTACACACAGGCCTTTTTTGCATTATCCACGAAAAACTCTCTGAATGCAAAGAGAACGTTTCTGGCGAGTTGTATCCTCGGCGAGTTTCTACGAGGAAGAATATATCCGCCTAAGAGTATACGTAAAAGTGATTCGTCACCTCTGCAGTTAGTCCGCGGAGTCGTTAGAAACGATCTTTCTTGACAATCCTGACATCCTTCCTCAAACAAGCCCAGAAGCTTGTTCCAAGCGAATGTATGATTTTCCCTGACGAGATCCTTTCGACTTTTATCGAAGTGACGGACTACTCTCGGAGGAACGTGTCGGGGAAATTCTTCTTACGATCTTATGCGGCTACTTGCTGAAGAGAAAACCAGTGGTTGGAGAAGATTACCGGCGAAGGGCAGCCATGGGGTTAATACGTTGAATCGGTTGGAATAACTTAGAGGATTTGCAGTTAACTACATTCAATTATTTGTTAGCTCAAACGTGTGTTATGGCTTCTCATGTATTTCATGCAGGTTCATTAAATATTGTAATAGTCTACGAGGAATACGATGCGTCGATCATTACTGTGCTACGGGGCATCTGAGATTACGAGTTAACGGGTATTGACGAACGTTCAATTTATCCACTTTGTGAACTGGGTTGTACATCTAATAATTCTATTCAACATTATGTTTTATCAAGGTAATCATCGCGAACATGTAGTATCATGCTTTTTACATTCTGTACAATACATTGCAAAGTGTACAGGTATGATTCTAAATCTTAATTAAAAACGAGAAAAATGTAAGAATTTTACACGATATAGCAAGATAATTTATACGGACAAGCATAGTTTTTATTACTTCTTTTATTTCATTTACGCATTCTCTAAATTGCTTAGCATCAGCAACCGTTATTCATCAAGGAGCACTCATTTTCTATCATACTGTCGAAGCTGTATGAGTATAAAATATGTATTGAAAGATGTTAACAGTTATTGCACAACATCTTACAATACCGCTTAAAACTATTATTTATTACACATTTATTTATATATAAATTATGGCTGGATGGATTCAATTGTTTGCTTTATGTACATCAAATACAAATATATGAAATTTTAAACAATATGACGTAGTATATTCGAATAATTTAAGTCAAAATGGCGGAGAAGTCATTTCTTTCGTTGTAATAATAATTATAATCGTCACCTACTTCGGTACGTCTAAGTAATAATTTCGTGACTATTTTTACATAATGTATCTTCGTTAGAATGGCGTTTAACTAGATTTAGGTAATAAGATTTTCTATTAGATACGAAAACAGATTGGGCTGTAGATTGTTAACGAATTTTTTACATAGAAATCGTGCAAGTGTCTACGAATAAGAAGTGCACTGGTTCTCGAAAATGGCGGCGGGTCTCCATGGCTTAGTAAGAGAACCATTTGTCGAAGAAGAGGGACATAAACGTCCAAAGAGCAATGGTGATTACCATCCAGAACAGAAGAAAGAAGGACGTAACTGGGTTAAGGTCGGCTACCATCCGCGACCTCGACAATTACCATCCGACACCCTTCGCCCTCATCTTCTCAAAAGACAGTTTGCATACACCGAAAACACTTGGGCATTGTTCGGAGAGGGTTGGCCAGACTGCGAAAGAGAGACGATGACCCAGAAACGTTTTCGGGGCTAATTGTTTTTGAACGACTTGCAGAACTTGGGAGCGTTAACGCGCTTGCTTTTTCCGGTTCCATAGGGATTAAGGACTCGACCGTTTACACGAGTTTACTTTGTAACATAAGAGCCACGAAGTTTCTGCAGTTTCTTGACGGCCAGAAGGAAGACATTGAAAAATGGAATGTTTGAAGTCGATTGAACGTTTGAAAATCGATTTTCACCATGCAATTCTACGTTAGAAACTTCTATTAATATGCAACATTAACACAGTTTACTGAGAGGATTGGAACAATGTCATTATTAGGTAGCGGAAAAAGTTCGTGCGAATTTTTAAATAAAAATTCAAATACTCGTTATGTTTGTAACACTTACCAAAAGGTGCCATCTGTAAAATAAATAAATAAATACTATATTCGTCACTATTAAAAATGTTGTTTGATTCTTTTCAAACTCCCTCATTTTATTAAGGTTACTTGTCAAAATGCTTTTAATTAAGCTTTGAAGCAACTTGTATTATATTTTATTGCTATAAGATTCCATAAGTTAAGGGCTACGCAAAGTTATAAGAATAATTTAAACATAAAATCAATGCGTTGATGCTATATGAAGAAAGAAGGTGTGAAGTTTAATGTCTATGCAGGAAATTATCTAAATATAGTACCAGTGGAAAATGACTCATGAAAAGCATTACCTCGCAGAATAAGTAAGAAATACGTCGAAGAAAGGAGGTAATGAGGTTAATGCTGTCCACTATTCCTACCTTAAGCGATTAAAGTCTTATAGAGATACAGTACAATACAAAATGCATTAAATCTTTATTTAATGAATTCGCAAGAATAATACTGATAATGCCAATGTAACTACTTAAAGGTCTTTCACAATTTTTTCTTTCTTGACATAAGAACCATAGTACAATGTCGAAATAATGGCATCGAAATAACACTGGCTAACTGTTTATATTAATAAAGGAAAACGATTATTAATTAATTTTGTATATTTCTTCAATATTTTGTATTCAATAATGTATTGCCCGTTTTGACTTAGAATACTTTCCTGTCTTTTTGTTAGCTTCATAATTCCGTATTCATAAAAATCCCTGTATTTCCTCGTAAATGATTGACGCAAATCGCACGAACTTTTTGGCCAAACTAATATATTTTCTATATATAATATATAACTTTCTATATAATATATTTTCTATGTCATAACTGTCGAAGAATATCGATGTCCAACACTATATGTTATACTAGGTTGGCGCAAAAAACTGTATATATTAAATGCTCTCATTTTTGCGATTATTTTGATGTATCTTATAAAATTATTATTTCATATTATTAACTTTGTTTAATTGAAATTTATAACGAAGGTCGTGAACTTTGCCAATCTAATATATTAATCAAATTTTTCCAGCAGAGTTTGTGTTCCAACGAAAATCTTCTCCAAGAAAGTAGGTTAATACAGTTCGAGGGTTGATAAAATCAGCACGAGAGACGTGACCCAAATCCATTTGAGAAGTAAATCTTTTCCGAAGAA
The DNA here is from genome assembly GCA_910591585.2 of Nysson spinosus. Taxonomy (NCBI): domain Eukaryota; kingdom Metazoa; phylum Arthropoda; class Insecta; order Hymenoptera; family Crabronidae; genus Nysson; species Nysson spinosus. The sequence goes on from OU342835.1 coordinate 2,425,124, forward strand.
CCTGCATAACATTAAACGTTCTTACGGCCACGCCAATGGTTCCGCTGGCAAGTTGAGGCACACAAACTTCTGGAAAAGTGTTGTTATTCCAAGAGGTAAGTGCAAAGGGATGTCCTGGAGGGACGTAGGTCCACGGAGAGACAGAGAACCTGGCCCGAGAGTGAACCGTAGAAAGAGAGTCCACGGGAACGCGAGTTCCTAAGATTAATGGATTTGCATTGTCGGCATTTTTTCAAGCGTTTTAGGACCACTTTTAGAGAGCAGGAGAGCGTCTCATTTTTCAAAAAGTCCGGCGCGTATGGACCGATAGAAAAATCGCAATCGATTCGCCTCACGCTAATGGTTCCGAATTAAAGCGTGCTCCTCTCGCGCGCAGGTAAGTCACACGCGTATCGGGCCGACTGGCTTACACGATTATGTAAGAATCAGAATCAATGGTTGCCCCCTGAATACCTCGGGTTAGAACCGCGCAAACTTTCGGGTTTGACGTGTGAATTCACCGATGACAGTTCAGAATCATAGCCGATTTCATATTTAAATATGAGCATTGTTTTCTCATGTCACTGATGACGGTTCATCTGTGTTGATTCCTTGACGCGATAAGATAAAAGAATAAGTTGATACCTGCTGTACTTCCAAATACATTGAAATTATTACATAATTCATCTATCTTAAATGTTGGTATGTCAGTCATAATTAGAAAATCACTGTAAGCTTTCGTTTTCACCGCAGACCTGTAGACATTTTTCGAACGGAAGGGTAAATGACTCTCATTTTAAAAGTCGGTGAAATTGCGGAAAAATCGGCTTTCTCCTTCGTTAGGAGTCATCGGAGGAAAGTGTGTAGTCATCGGAAGACTTTCGAAAAATCCAATTTCCGAACACGCCTTTTGGCAAAGCTCGAGAAACGAAATTTCATCGGGACAGACGAAGTAAGGAGATTGTGGGCGTTGCAACGGGACGTTGAAGAATTCCTCGAGTTTACAAGTCACCAGGGAATGGAAGGTCTATTTTGCGTGCGGAGTAGCACGAGCCTGGCAATTTGTGGTATTTATTGGTAATTGGAAGATTTACAGCAATCAGAGGACTAAGGAGAATAGGATGGAAAGCATGGATAGTACGTCAGGAGGTGGGAAACTACATGGAAGGCGGTGCAGGAGGAAGTTGGCGCCTTGGGACCTTCGATACCACGAAGCTGAAGATAGAAGTTCCACAGCAGCTGATGAGCCGGAACCGATCGACTCACAATAACCCTCCGTAAGCAGTACCGCTATCTTTCATTCCCTCTTTCCTACTCCTCTTAACTCTACCGATCTCTATCTTGTATCAACTTCTCCTCGGAAATGCATGGAAATCTATGATACGCGAACATAGGTACATATATGTGCCATGTAATTAATGTTGCAGCATATTTTCGGAATTTCTGGCATATTGTATTAACTGAATTGGAAAATATTCCATTTCTGGAACCTACATATGTTGCCTTTAATATAGCACAAATGTAAAATAGGACGCATCTGTATTAAATTTAATTCCGTGAAACGAGGGACATTTTAAATGTCTGTAGAAGGAGGAAGCTCAGAAGGAGGCCAAAATTTCTTTGACCTATTTCTCCGGAGGTCCCTTTCCCTTAGGATTCACCAAATACTGCATCACGTCCTCGTGCAAATACTTTTCCTTGAAAGAAAAAATTCGATTCGCACGGCAATAAATCAAAGATTGCAACCCTTTGGTTACCACCACTGCAGGCTACTGCCAGCCCTTTCCAAGTCCTCCGCATCGGCTACCGTCATTCTCTTACGAGCATTGTAGCCTACCGATGATGCCACAATGAGGTCTCGTTCCGGCTGATTACAATCGCCATTATTTACGAGCTATAAATTATTCAAATTTCCAAACTGCGGGAGAAAGTACATTTCCCTATCTCCGAGTGTCAACCCTTTCTTCTGGTATCCTCCATGTGATACACGAGATTTATTTGTGTAGAAATTCGAAGCCACTGGCTCGTACAATGTAAATAATATAAATAAAGAGACAGTTAATTTCTAGCAATTAAAAATAGATTTAATAAATGTTAAATATGAACCATATTCGGTTTAACCAAGTAATATGCCTCGAATCAAAATTTAAAGACCAGCTTCTAATGAAAAGTTAGATTACCAGAAATATTGAGGAAGAATCGATACGATTTAATAAAATATATAAAACATTGTCAATGATTAATTTCTTCTTATCATCATATTTCGAAGGCACGAGTAGAAAATAAGGTAACAAAGAAATTTCATTGAACATGAGATTCTATAAGGAAGTTGGGAGTTTTCACGATCGACATCGAAAGAGAACAGTTAGGATGATCCATCCACTTTGGCCGGGCCAGCAGGGACTCTTTAAAGTTTTCTCGAAAAAGTTTGATGAGTCTATCGAATGCTATTATTCCATGCCCTCATCTTACCCTTCGCCCTTCTTCCGCGTTCTTTAATCATTCAAAGTGAATCAATCACCCGTCCAGAGACTTGCAATCGCGCCAGTCACTCTCCGAGTCTCCGTCACCCGCAAAACTTTCCTCTCCCCCTGGAACCAGGTTCCTCTCTTCGCGGCCCTTCCAACACTGAACGACATTATCAAAAAGACCATTTCCGAGCCTACTCTTTCGTCCTTCACCCGACGGTTATGAAAATATCGACCACACCTCTGAAAATAGACCAGCCTTATACCTCCATGTTTCTAACTTTATAACCCATTCGCCAAATTGTTGAAGCTCGCAGAATTTCTAAGCAGATAATTTCTTTGAGTTTGCATTTTCAGTATTACAGATGAGTCCGTTTTTATGTAGTTGAAGAGTTGATTTCTTATCACACCTTTAGAGACTTTGTGTCCTCTAAAGACCACAACTTTTTCGAAAGAGCAATTTTTTTGTTGAGAACACGTTGGCAAACATGCATACAAGCCAATGGTGCATATTTTGGTTAATAAAATGTTTATTTCAATTAAAAAAACAATTTTTCTTTCTCGTTGTGTTATCCGACATTTCATATTACATGACCAAATATCATAATGAAAATCATTTATGGGAGACAAGAATATTGGCTAATTTTAAGCTACTGTTATTTGGTATTTATTTGTTACTAGTTTGGAATAATTGCATAAAGGTGTACAGTGACAGGAGACAAGGGTGAAATTGATTTAAAAAATAGTTGGTAAGGATAAGGAAGCATATGAATTCATAAGAAAAATGATCGATTATTTCTCTTCTTGCCCACCTTGGGCCTGCTCTTAATTAGTCCCTTCACTTTAGGTTATGAATATTGAAATGTATCTCTCCTATGTGATATAATATGACGTTCTATGAATATTAAACAGCTGAAATCATTATATCTATATTACAATCTTGTAACTACCCCGTGGATATCCTTTATCCGTAATTATTCGTAAATGTTTTCTTTCATACTCGATGTACCTGGAAACTTTAAAAAATATAAATTAATATTCACGTACCTCAAGCCGTGAGTTTAATTATTCTCACTGTACTTATTTTTACCTTGCATTTATCTCCGCTTACATTTTTTATCAATAATTATATATAATAAATTTAACGAGAACTAAATGTAAATTATCGTTTTCACAAGCATAAGTTATCTGACTGACTTTAAAAGACGAAAATGATTAATTTGATTATATCTAAATTGTTACCTCATATGACTTCTCAGATACTACAGGCTACGCCACCTAAAACTGGAAATTGAAATATTTTCATAATTGTTAATTATATCGAAAAATGTTTCTGATAAAAGCGGGATGGTGTCGAGGGGGATATTTTTCAATATAATTAACAATTTCGAAAATATTTCAATTTCCAATCTTAGGTGATTCACTCTGCAGTTTATATCTTAAATTACACAAATTAAACTGTTTTTAAAAGGAGGCTCAACATTATTCGCTTTAAAAGAATGCAAATAATCAGCTCTCATCTACATCGACACAGGGTTCAGACTTTATTTAATAAAGAACCCCGGTGTTTCGGCTAACAATCTAAGCTCCGTTGCAAATTCTACCAAAGGTAATATCGGTGCGCCAGAGTCTCGTATAAATGCGCATTTTATTAAGGATCCGCGGCACGTGAATAAGGGTTTCTTTGGTCCCCCGTTGGGGTGGGAGAATATTCCCTTTGGAGCCCTTCGACAACTCAGCTTCATAGAGCCCATGTTCACGGGTGATACCTCTCTCTTTCTCTCCGTCAATTCCGTTGGAAGAGAACCAATCAGCGATCCCTCGAAGCCCTGCACCCTGCAACCCCCAGCCACGCCTGCCAATATAGGGTAGCTACCCTCGTCAGATCGACCCTTATCCTTTTTACCCGCCTTCCTCCTTCTCTTTCTCTCTCTCTTTCTCCTTTCACCGTTGCTGGACCTAACTCATTTCGCAAAATGGATTCTCCCTTCTTTCACTGCCTATCGCATCCCGTCGGCTTCATCGTGCCGCTGATTTCGCGAGGTTCTGCGGATCTGCTTTGTTAAGGATTTTTCACCCTCTCTTTATTTTAATTTTGGTTTTAATTATTTTCATCGGGATTCATTGGTACCTCTAATCTTCGTGGAATTTAGATTATGTAGAACATATATTATTCCATTTTTCAATATTCAATTCCTACATCTTTAACACTATGTAGATCCACCCAACATATACTCGGTTATTCTTACACATTTATTTATATATAAATTATGTCTGAAGGATTTGAGTTAATTAATGGATTCAATTATTTGCTTTATGCATATCAAATAAAAGTATTTTCGAATAATTTAACTAAAAATGGCAGACAAATCGTGTTGACCTCTTTGGTAGTCCTCTTAATATTATGGTTCGGCCACCTTAATATTTATATAATATAGTATGTTATTATAGTTTATGATTGGTTGCACTAAGAAATTTGCAGTTACTTCTGTTTCACTTGGTAACATTCTATGGCAGTAATAAGATATAAAAGTAAAGTGCGTCCATTTTAAGTTTACCTGTTTGTAACCTTGCTATTTAATATCAAACTGATAAATTATAGTTACATCGCACTATGACGTTGCACTAGTCGTAGTAAACAGGTGTAAAAAAGTGTGTAAAAATCCACTGATTAATTTTGTCTTTCGTTGACATACGTTATGGTATCTAAGAGTTTTCTAAGATTTTAGAGCATGACTGATTTCAATATTAATAATCGTGATATAGACGACGCACATGATCGAATGTTGAACATCTCAGCGTACAAGTTTTGCATAGTATATGATGAATCGTGGCTCTTAGCTCTTAAGATTATTCGGAACATCCAGTGGAAGGTAGCATTAATATGATACCACTTATCATTTAGATTTCTTGGTAAAAGTATAAAATAAGAAGAGGAACCAGACTGGAACGCATCTCGAGCAGAACGTACACTTAGCAGGACACATAAATATAAATCTCTTATGAATTTTACTATTCCCTACATCTCGAATTATAGGGAGTTTGGTTACAGCTTTTTAAAATAATTATTAAATTATAAACACATAGATATTACAATTGAAAATATATAAATTTCCATACCCCCTATACTATATTCATTGCAAAATATTTTGTTGAAGTAAATTATGAAATACTCTAAAATCAACGGTGAATTTCCAAGAAGTTAAGCTGGGGCATTTAAAAGAACGGAGAGAAAGGATAGATTTAATCGGAACGCGTGGACAAACGGACGTGACGATAACCAGTGACTTCGTGGATGTCTACCGAATGGTCGATGGAGGTACCAGATGAAACGTACGAGTTATAATAATCCGTGATAGGAACGGTGGCGATGTCGAGGAGCGGAGGAGCGGCCGTGCTGTCACAAAGGCATGCGCCACCCACCTCGACCTGGACGCGAACATCGTTAATCAACTGCACCGGGACCCCTAACTTTCGAGGTACCGATCCACAGGTATGCCTTCACCGAGTTCCACCTTCGAATCCGATACTATTACGTGAATATCGTTTTAAATAGATACAGAAACCACTCAGACTCGACGTGACTCAGTTTCTACCTCTCTCTGTACCGCCAGATTAGCGAATTTACTAGAAACGACATTTTTCTTACTCTTTTTGTATCTCTCTTGTAATTGGGACCTCGATGATTTATGAAGTTTGAGAGATTCCTTCATTTATGTACTTTCTTGTTATAAAGCGTTGGGTTTTTTTGAGACTTTGCTGTTGCATTGTTTATTTTGCCGTCGGAATTAAATGGCACTCTGAGTCTTATTCATTTTATATCGATTTTAAAGGTTTATGTTAGTCATGGTAAGATAGAACAGGGTTAAATTGCATGTATAATATTGTGATTTATTTATAATATTAAAGTCGGCAAGGTACGAAAATCCCAACAATGGGCCAAGAACAAACAGAACACTTTGAGAAAAATGGACGGAGAAGATTGTTCAAATTCCCGGATAAACATCTGACGCAGGGAACGGTGGCTAGGGTGACCCACAAGAGAACACATACGTGGAGAAAGTTTTCGAATCTATTATTACAATGGAGAAAGACCTTACACCCCATAGAAGCTGGGGAAAGGAAATCGGTACCCCAGTTGGCGCGTCGTTTTACTCGAGAATCGAGAAGGGAAGCCAAAAAGAGATGAGGAGGAGAAGGTGGAGGTGGGTTTCCTTTTCTACAGTGGCACCCCTCTATGATATTTCCGAATACTCGGCATCTTCGTACACAAGGAGGGGTACATAGTGGCAGGGTAGCTAAAGATTGGGGGATCGCTGCTAGAGGGGTAGAACCGATGCAACCCCACTCCAAAGCTAGCTACCCTCTTTCTTTCACCCAGAAAGCTTCGAGTTTGGCGTTGCTGAAGGAACCTAACGTAACAGGAACGTACGGCGATAAAGGGAGAGGCGAATAAAAGAGGGTGGGAAAGAGTAGGATGGAAACGAAGAGCGAGAGAGGGGGAGCCATAGCGCCGTTGCTGCTAGTCAAACCAAAACTCGGCATGATTAATGATCGCGAGAGGTAGAGCGCTGCTTCAAACAACAAACTTTTCCCAAGGAACGCCGGAGAATATAAGAAAAAATATATAAGAAAGAGGGAACTCTCTTTCTTCGCATCCACCCTTCAGACCAGCTAATACCCTCCTAGGAGCTCTCCTTTTCTCTCCCCTTTTCTTCGTTCTTCTTCTCCATTCTGACAGCCTTTCATTTCTTTCTCCTCATCTCCTGGTCTCCCTTCGTCCTTTGTAACTTCTTTTCCTTTTTCACTTCTTCCTCGTGCGCGACTCGCGAGGTCCTTCTCGCATTCCCTTCGCCATCTTTCTCGCATATAAGATACCCACTTTATGTGGCTTGGTGCGGATGCTCGAGATAATACCGGGTGGCCCTGCCACAGGAAGATATGCCAGTAGTACGTATCCGTATCCTTCGTGTCTCAGTCTCGACATAGAAGTCAAGGAATGCTTTCTAAAATTCTTCCTGCCATTAAATCCACCAACCCATCTTGGCGAAAGCTTGTCTTCGAGGCACTGACAATTCTATGTGACTTCTCTGTTCTCTACACGTACACCATCGAGTGATACTTCATTTGCAATTACAATCCTTATTTCCAGAGACATATCAATGCATATGCGTATTCAGTTATTCTGGTGTAGTCTTCATGGTGTAGCTGATAATCTCAGTTATAAGTTACGGCTTATTAATTATTAAACTGCGTCTTAAGAATAGGTCTCCACTTCTTGTCATACCGGGATGCACACTGGCATTATCAGGCCACATTCCATTTGATGTTGTTTCCAATATTGACTTGATGTTGAAGCTTATCGAAACTAATAAATTAATATTATTTACAGGGGCACTGAGTATGGTGTTCATCGTTGGTCACCTTCTTACCTAATAAGCAAACTGGAATTATTACTGAAGAAACGGCTTAATAATACGTCACTATTAGAAGCAACCGTCTTCATTATCGACTCGAAGTTTGGTCACCAAAAGTCATTTTCCGAAAGTGTGTTCGAGCACCTGGCAGCAAAATTGGATCGACGAAGTCGACGGCGTGTGAAGACAACCGGTGAAGCGTTGCTCGAGGCGTCCTGAACCCGTGTATGACCAGGGGTCTGCACGAGTCTAGACTTTGGGATAAATTCGCTTGGTCATCGTCGGCTGGACGAAGGCGTTCATCGTCTAACAGTAACTTTCTTCTTCTCTCTCTTACTCTTTCACTGCTGTCTTCTTTTTATTAATATGTCTGTCTCCGTCGGTCCCATACTCTTCCGTATTTACGTATCAACGACCACGTGCACGGAATCCTCCGGGAGGGAATAATAAGCACTTATTAGCGGCGCTACCATTTGCGGTCGATTCACTTGATGAGAAGCATTCTTAACCGATATCTGACATTGTAGTACGAGTCAATTGGTCCTCTACAGCGGCTAAGATCCAAGGAACCTTCAGTGACATTCCACTCCTTTCTTATCTTCCTTCACCTCCTCGGCTTCTTCATCCTCATCGACATTTTTAAATGTAGTCCCAAGTAAAACAGAAATGAATATAAATAAACCTAGACTTCGTGTTATTACTACTCTTAATTCATGAATTGAAAATTAACTATTACTAATTATGGTCAATGAGAAGTGATAGGTTCTCTATCCGCAACAGAATTTCATAATTTATGTTCCCGCGAATTACATCTGACAACTGTGAATCCAAGCAAATTTGTACACCTCGTACGATACATTAATATTATTTTCATATGATTATTAATCCACGTGTATGTTAATGATAATTAAAATGAATGATGTTAGCCGATTGTTAAGTATTAGGCGTTCAGTGTGGTTCTTCTGATATTTTGTGATTTTATTAATGAGTCTGTGGGAGGAGTAAAAAAGTGTAAGGTTGAGTTACCATTTCGATTCTCCTGATGAGGTACATTCTTAGTTGTTAATCGGCGATGGCGCAGGGATATCCAAGTAAGACCCCGAAGGTGTTCTCCAAGCGTCTCGCTTTCTTTCCTCCTCTTCTGGTTCATGGTCTCAGGTTGATTCCTCGGAGCGCAAGAAGAAGCCGACTACGAGGCGTGCGCCTCACGATGACTAATGGCAGACACCGTAAGTCACTCACAAATTGAATTAAACGCGACTCTAAAACCGTGACGCGGCGCAAACAATCAGCGGCTATTCATTGTCAGCAACCGAGGAGAGCCGAATCATTGTCTTCCACGGAAATCAGGTACCGCGAGAACGAATAACTTGTAAACGCGAACACATTCTTGTTAACTCACTCAATTTACTCTTTTGCTAATTGTCTTTAACCTATTATGATTATTTACACTTGAAATCGTCATTCGCAAACGTCAAGTATAATAACTTGGTATTATGTTATGCGATAATGACTTTGAGGAGAAAATAGCTACTATACTTTGTTGATAATGTGACTCACGTAATATGTTATTTCATCTTGCTATCTGAAAGAATTTAATTATACGTCTTAATAATACCTACATACGTGCAATGCACATGACACAGAACTTCGACAAAGTTACCAAGATCTCAATTTAAAATGAAGTAAAAATAGCAAATTATTATAATTAATTATTGTCATCGTGTAAGTAATGCATGAAACAAGAAAATCGTATAATAATTTCCTAGGAATGGTGATTAAAATTTAAATAATATTAATGGTGGTGGAGACGTTACGCAATCGAGGTATTATAGGACGTGGATATATATACACTTGGATTTTTATTAATAGAATACATCGAACCCGATGTCTGAAAAAAGGGAAGTTTCTGGGGGATCGATCGATAGGACTCCTTCCTTTTGTACGGGATTTCAGTAACGCGTCGATCTTTCTACTCGTTCTTCTTGATCGATGATATATTAGGAGGTACGAAATGTTTTAGTACACTTACAATGCCGTGGAGACGGGACGATCCATCGTCAATGAAGATCGGGATTACACGGCCAAATGAGATTCTAGCGGCGGTATCAAAGTGGCAGCAGGTGGTCAGGGCCACGGTCATTTTTCCCTGCAGGATACGCTTTGCTGCCTCGCTCCTATCTTCCGAACTCACTGTCTTCCTTCACTATATTGCTAAACTATCAATTCATCCCGGATCTTCATAAAGAACTCTAATACTCGCTTCCACCTTTACTTGTCATATTTATTTTCTACCCGTGAAACTAGTTTCAGAAGTTTTAGCCTACGAGTTTCTTCCTTAATGTCTGGCTTTAATTAATATCCTAACATTCAATATCTGAGAATAATGTCATGCGACATACTTTCCTCTGATTGATACGTTCTTATAAAATAATCATTGTTGTAGTCCGAGTTTATTAAATAGTTCCAGAATTGATGATCTAAGTAACTGTGAAAAATAGGCATGTATTTTAGTCAAGTATTATGGTACTATTTTACAGACACCACTATGTTAGGCAGTCCAAGAAATGTGCCGCCATTTTGTCGAAAATCCTAGTCGTTTTTGAAGATCACTAATTATCTTCCCACGTGACTTTTGAGCGGTATACTTCTAAGCAAGTGGGTTGGGCGTCCCAATGGTTCAGCTGCTCAGGAATGGTCACGTAAGACATCGGAACCATCTTGGCCATTCCATTTTTTTGGTTAGAGCCAATAATTAATTATGCTCCGGACTATTTTCCTAAAAGATGCCTCGACAGTTTTTACAAATTAAAAAAAAGAAGGGAAAACAGAATGCCCGTGGGACACGTTTACTTCATTAAACCTCTGACTGCAACACCTCTCTCTTGCAGAACCCGATGCTCGACTTCATTTCTAACAGAAGCAATAAATCGTATATTACTAAGTCGTTCGCGAGATACGTATCATTCGTGTGTGAACCTCCTTTCATATGTGTTCACCGTGTGCATTAAATATTTATATGCTCATTAGAACTCCACCGGGCTACTCAGGTGTCCGTTCGCTTCCTATTAATCGCCCTGAACAATCGTAAAATATTCGATGACACTCCGTCGCTAGAAACTCAACAAATATCTCCGAGTGAATAAAACAAGTTCGGTAAGTAGTCGTGAATAATGAGCTGATCGAGTATGCACGGACACTTATCGGAGAACTTAATCCGCAAGTTCTGGAACTCGCGGTGCAAAGCCTGGGAATAGAATTAAAACGATCGGAAACTAAAACAGAATTTGATTACCTCGTATTAATACAATGATCACTTCCCACCGAACAAATTATAAATTTATATAATGGTACACTAACCACTGCACTAAGAGCATAATAACTCACCCAATCTCAGCATACAAATTGTAAATCGTTAATTATGAACGAATCTTTTTGTTAATACCGAACAAGTACATTTAATCATGTTTTCTAATCATTTAAAGAGGGACACGTGTAGTATACAAAATATATAGCGACATTTTTCGAACAGGTAGAAAATTCTAATCCATTAAGAGACCTATCAATACTGTTACTAATAGGACGTCGTGGAACATAAGAAAGGAAAAAAGTAATCGGTTAATAATAAATCGGCAATAGTTCAGGGAGACAGGAGAATTATCAAGAAATTGCATCCCAAAGAAAGAAGGAACCCCGGGACAGAAGGAAATAGATAGGTTCGTCTAAGGGGGCAAGCCAGTCATCATTAATATTATAGCGCACCGGCGCTCATCGCGTCAGATCTATGCCGACCTCTTTCTGTCCACGTCTGATACAACGTCCATACACTCCGAAGGCCAAACGCATCAAAAGCCACCTTCCTTCTTCACTTCTCTACCAATCTCAACGCACGCCACCACACTCTGGACATCCCACTAACCCTACACTCATTATATCTTCTTGATCCGAATTTGAAATTGATGGTTATCTGTCCGGAGACCGATACAACGTATCGGTGCATCCGGTACGGGAAAACCGTGGTCAATCAATGGTGGACTTCACCTTCAATATCATCGAATTATGCATAAGTTACTGTAAATTTATTGTATTTAAAGTACAATTATATGTTAGGTGTAGAAAGATTGGGTCCGCCAGGAAGTTTGCTCGGTTTGCATCAGTTTTTTGCGAAGAAACGAGGATTTTTATGAAAACGGGTTTACCAAGCTATCCAACAATGGGCTATTGTTATAAGTCATCACGGAGGATATATTATCGCGTAAAGAAAATCGAAGATATATACAAAATTGAATAAGAACTTTTTCTATTATATATTAATTACTGGCCAAACCACTCAATTCTTTCCGACTGGATTAATATAATCAGCCATTACAATTGAAATATTTTCCTGCCCTTTTGCAAGCTACCAAAAATATGACGAAAGGTTATCAATAATAATGGAAATTATTCCGATGATTGATCCGCTTTCATTCTTTTCAAGTAACAATTTTATTCTACTCAAAAGTAAGAAAGAATTAATTCCTACAGCTAATATTTATACAAATATCTAGTTTGACTATGATTCTACTAATCACGTAACATTCTTCCGAAATCCGCATTATGTCACAATCTAATAATATCAACTTCAGAAGACAATGTTTTAAAAAGCAGCATATAAATCGATGAACAACGAAACCTTTTAGCGTGGGAGACCGGCGGCAAAGGTCCTAAGGGCTGAGACACAGATAAGAAGTCAGAACAAGGAGCCATACATCCCGACGTTTCGAATTTGAAAGATAGATCATTTAAAAAGGGATCACTGCAGCAACGTGAATTCGTGGTAGAAAAAGTCTTTATCAGTGGAGAATGTCTCCGAAAGAGAAGACGGATCAGAATGACAGTTGATCCGGAATTAGCATGATTTGTATCGGACGTGTCTTTGCATAGCTTAGGTTCGCCCTGTTAGGTTCCGGCGTGTGGCGACGTTTTAAGCACCATCAGAGGGATGCCTGGTGATGGAGGAGGTGCCATCAGTCACCCTGGTGAATCCGACGGGGGTTGCACTGTTTGCGCAAAGTCTTCGCTTAGTTAACCCTCTTCCTCTTCCATCGTCTTCCACTCAACGTGACGATGCCTAAGTACAAGCTAACTACTGCATCCCAAACCAGTTTTCTTGGTCCATATTGTCTTTCAATCTATTCTTCTTCCTTAATGCTGCTGTTATTTATTATTCTACCCTTATGTAATGTACATACACAGGGTGGCATGTAACTGGTGGTACAAACTGGAATGTAAAGATTCTACATGAAGTACTAAAACGAAAATATAGAATAAAACTTGTTCTTTACGTTATGGCTTTGAAAGTTTATATTGCCGGAATTACTGGAAAACGTTCCTCCTTTAGTTCAAAGAAGTTTGCAATCTTCAAAGCTATTTTTCTCGGAAACAAAGCCTTGTATGAAAAAATTGTATTGTATATTTTTGATTCAGTATTTCATGCAGAATCAGTAATTTCCCGTTTCTACCACTAGTTATATGACACCCTCTGTAACTACTTATCTCTTTATGAATATGAAGTTGTGTCGGTTTAAATGTTTGGGTACTTTTTATTCCCAGTAATTTGTGCAATTGTATATGTGTTGCTTGCACTAACAATTAATATGTAGTGACAACTATCTTCTCGGTCTATATTGTGTTTCGTATCTATTCTTCTTCTTTAGCATTTACATTATTTATCGTCCTTCCCTTATGTCACTTACGTAGTGATAAATGCTTTACGCGTTTTTATGATGGATTCCGCGAGGATATAAAATGTCGACGATGAGAATGTAGCGGATATTAGCCTTATGTTAATTTCTAGGTTTTCAAATATTTAATGTCGCGCTTGACAATTATGTGTAGTTTATGACAATTATTTTATATACCAGTAACATGTGCTGATGTAATATTTATGAATTACAATATTATCGAAGCAGATACATAGGTAAAATATTGGGTTGTTAATTTCTTCAGTGTTGTTACAACGAATTTAAATTATAATAGAAGTCATGATGGTATCTTAATGCTTGTCAATAATCGCCGTAAATTGTTAGACGATCTAACAGTTTTTCGAGGAATAGGTTTACAGGATAATTTCCTTGTCAACGAGATAAACCGTACGGCATTCATGGCTAGATAATGAAATATTGTTTCAGAAATTACTTTATACGCAGACAATACCTGAACCGAGTAAAACGCAGTCGATTCGCTACTAATAAAACGGCTGAACCGTCGTATTTTTAATATGCGGTATATAATCTCGGCAGCTAATGAGTACCTCGTGTCAAGTCGGAATGTTAATCGGCTAGAATTCATCAATCATTTCTCCTAAGAAAATGTGGAACGACGTAATTTACGAAAACTAATCAGATACCCGTGCATTCGTATAAGAAAAAACGCTCAGATATAAATCATAATTAGTATAATTAGCATACTGCAAAAAGGTCGACATTGTTTCTAAGATTACAATCTTCCATATGGAAGACGAATTTCACGTTCCTTCCAATCAAGGGTGGAATTCTATAATACAGCTCTAGGAACTCAGTATAAAGCATTTATAGAATTCCTATATTAAATAAATACTGTTACTGATTCTATAAATCAAATCATGTAACATATAACTATTCACTCGCCAAATAAAAATCATATCTAAAGAACGACTTATATCTTACTTCATTTATGCCGCAAACCTTTCCACCTGTTTCGTAATAGTCACTAACTTATGAATTATACTTATGAATTTGAATGTGTGTGTTAATAATGATCTTAAGTTTACGAGCTATTAATTAAAACATATTTCTCTTTGCCAATAGATATAACACGAGTGTAAATGATAAGGGTAGTGCAAGCAATAAAACCATACAATTAATTGTGCTTACGTTACTCAAACTAATAATGAATATTAAAGAAATACCATAATATTCCACATGACACGATCAAAGCAAAAAGAGTGACTCCGACACTTTCTAATTCAAACAAACTGCGATACTCAAGGAAAGAGACACGTTGCGCGAGCATAGACAAAGAAATAAGCCTAGCATCCTGGAATAATGCGTCGCGGAAGGTGTCACGAAATCCTCATCCGGCTCGGGATATGATTGACAACTATGCAACGCCGGGAAGACACACGATATACCATGAGAAAAGTAGCAAAGCTATTCCTGCAGTCCGCGTTTCTTCGCGACCGAAGGAACGGTGGGTTTGCCGTCGGCAGTCTTGCCAGTCCGGGCACCCTTCTCCCTCATGTCAGTGAAAATCATTAATCTTCCTATGTTTTCTCGCGCACTCGGATGTGGATTTAGAAGCTCGAGACTCCGCGAGGATCTCGAGAAACGTATACGCAAACGCGTCCAAGCGTAACCACCGCTCCGCGATCGTTTTCTCCCTGTCCGCTGGTTGATGCCGGTTGATGCCGATCGAACCAGAATCCCGTGTCCGAACCAGATTCGTTCTAACCGAATATCCATCGTTACGTCACGGATGGATGTGCATGGATATGTCGCTTGTTTTTATGAAACCGCTAACGTGTTACGTATTCTAATCAGCAGAGTGCAATCGCGGTTTTGCAACCGATTGATTCTGATCCAGGAACTCTACATTTGGGACAAACTGAATTTTTACGAGTGTGGTTTCGTTTATATTCTTTACCGAGGAATAACTTTGACTGGTTGGTATGAAAAATAAATTGATATTAGTTGTTACTAGAAAATATTGGAGTAGAAGAGATTTTTTATTTTGAATTCAGTGTAAGGATGTAAGGATATTTATATTAACCCTTTGCACTCGAAAGGCAACTGAGAAGCGGCATTAAGATTTACCCCATTTACTTTTTATTATTGAATTTTAAATCACTGGTAACTGGAATAAATCTTAACGTTGCCTATTAATCGCTGTTCCAATTATCGCAATAAACTGAGTGGCGACTGAGAGTCGCCTCCGAGTGCAAAGGGTTAATATATGAGTCTTTGGGATTTTTTACTAGAACCCGGAGAACTCAAATGTGGGTTTTTAGATATGATACGCTTCGGTCTGAAAACGTTTGAGTATGTTCTGACTAATAGTAAGTTATTTGTTGGTGTTTATAACATTTTTTGTCAACATAACTTTATTAAACAAATTCCGTAAATTTGCACCGTTATACGACCTTAATAAAAATGACCAAACACAAATATGCTAAGATTAGTAAATAAGCAATTTAATATTCTGTTATAGTGACTATTTAAAATTGAGGAAACGAATGTGGCACAAATTGTGGTATCAATTACGGATATATAATTATGTTATCTATTATGACTTAGGTATTACTTGATTTCAAATGCATGCTGTCATAAGCTCTTGCTTCCGTTTGAATACATTTCCATAATAGTGTATCAAGTGATAACGTGAATATTCTAAATAGAATGTCTCCGATGAATTATGTCATTCTGAACACGCTGTTGTTTGCAAACTAGTAAGATAAGCAACAATATAGTAAGCGTTTGTTCGCAAAAACAAGACGTAGTAAAAATGATTCTAATGACACTAATTGATGCACGAAGGACATCGATTACATTGGATTCTGCAGATTTTGATTTGCATCACAATCAATTTAGATGTCAAGTTACAGATGAAGTTTATACATAATGAATATTATCTACATTTTCATTTCCATTTTCGTTCTACGTAATTCAGACAACGTAGATAAATTTATTCTTCATGGTATAATTGTTAGGTTGCCAACTAAATTCGCGATCTTTTGCACTGCGCCTTCTTTTTTTCTTTATAAGATCCACATTTGCAGATTACTTTCGTTGATCGATCATTTCATTTGGGCGCTCTCATTTTTGGGATTATTTTGATACATACTATTATTATTTCACATAATTAATTTGTTTAATTGAAGATTATAATGAAGGTCACGAACTTAGTTGCCAAACTAATATTAGAAATGTTCTTCGAAAGGAATAGAATTTAATTTTAGTGTGTGGAATAAAATTTTGTAAGCGTACAAATAAAAGTAATATACTTATCAAGCGTAATGTTACGCTTGATTGGGAGAATGTGCATCCGGCGAACGGAAAGGTTACTCGATCTTCTGTGCCGGGCTCCGTTCACTTCCGGTGAACTTTTACTGTTTGGAACGCTGAATAGGATACAAAATAAACTACTTACGTATATTAATTTGACTTCAATTCCCTCGAAGACACGCAAGTTACGTTCACGCAAAAAAATAAAAATAAGAACAATGTAAATAAAGTAGTGAATTTGCAAGGTAAGTAAAGTTTTTTATTTTAGTAATAAAATTGTTTACATAAATGTATGTTGTTTCATACTTAACTGTTCTTGAATTAAAGTTGTATCGTTACACGATGCGCGAAAACACATGTGGTTCATAGAAGTTAAATCGTACGAAATTGATAAAAAATATTAAAAATGTATCACTAGATTCGATGTTCTTAAAAGGAAGATTTAATGACTCATAATTATTATAATCGGGGAGGAAATATTGTCATGAATAAAAGGTAATAAGATGCATCCAAGAAAGACAAAAAATTCATGAATTTAAGTTTGACTGACAAGGAAACACCTATCAGCAGGATGCCCAATTATAATTGTTAATCGGTTTATAAGGTAAAATTGCATTTTATAGATTCATCTTTCGCAATCTATGCGAAGCTTGTTTAACAAGCACTTAACAATTTTTTTGGTATTCCTTCTTTTTACTATTAACCATCATTCTAATAACAATTCCAAGCACCGAATCACAAAATATTCAACATTTAATCCTACTTTTATCTTCCGGTAATCTGTCACGATTGGAAATCCCGATTAGACAATTTCTTGTCATCAAAACATTAATGAGCATCATTGATGATACACTGAGATAAGATACACAAATAGTACTCCGCAACCGGTCAAATTAAATATGCATTCATTTGTAAGTAATAATAATTTGATTGCAAATACCTCATCCATTAAAATGCCGAGGAGAACAGTTCTTTCATAACTTCCATTATTAAGCTATTATAAGATTTATATCAATTATTAACACGTTGAACTCCACACCGGTCATCGGTGACCGGCGACGCCAATATTACTAAAATTCGAATCAAATATATCGCTAATACTCGTGAAATTTTCAATATTTTTAACGTTACAATAACGATGTAAAGTAACGAATATATCGTAGAGCGCTTAAACAGTTTTATTGTTAGAAGTTATATAGATGTTATCGCGAGGTATCATTTAACACATCATGATGTTAAAACATCTATTACAAGTTTCATTGTCAAGCTTGTCAGGACATCAAATATGGAATTGCATTGAATAGAAAGTAATACTTGACCCACAAACAGATTAGGTTTTCTCTGAAAATATCCCCTGCAGTTCTCCACGCTTTGAGCGCCGTGCACTTTTTCCTATCGGATCATTATGAAATCATTTTTTCTCATCCGTTGGATTATAGCACGCGTGAAAAGTGGGCAGTCTACTCGGCTGGTAATTACGGCTGTGTATGCACTTCATTAGCACTTACCAGTCGTTGCATAACGACTGGCATGTCATTTTAATATGAGCACGATCAAAGATTAATGAACACGTCTTAGCTGTTACAGAAGGATTCAAGAAACCGTTTATCTGCCTGAGATGAGAACCTCGTGATCGACCGTGAATAAAGGGGTGGAATTAACAAGCCTTTAAAAAACTCATGAAAAAGCTTATACATAATGACGTGTTTAAATTAACAAAACATATCATCGTGCTTCGATCATTTTCCTTTTGTTGCTTCCGCCGAATGAATTAAATCGATGTTTCTTGGACATTTATTTGCAATAGGATTCGTGATTCCGTAAGCGGTTAGGATATTGATACGCGTATTAAGAATGAGTTACTCGATGTAATTATAGAAGTATTGTTGTCAACGTATAATAAATAAGAACCATTTAAAGTCAATTTTTACTATGTAATGTTGTATGTTAGAATAAAGTTACTCGACACTATTGTTGCTCCTTCCGGGCAACTAAGAAATTCAAATTTATTTTCAATATTAAATGTCGTTGATAAATGTCAATGTTACAATGCTTGTTGGTGTGTATGGAATTCTGATCAGAGTCTATGAGTTTGATCAACAAATAAAATCAATACCGGGTGTATCTTAACTTTGAGATTGCCTGTAGAACTAAGATTGGAATGTGCAAGCTAATGCAATATATATGTGTTTATATGCAACGGATTGCTAGTCGTAACTGCATCATCGATGCAGGATGAATACAACTATGTGCACGGGATTGACAGTCATTAATTCTTTTTCACCTTTAGCATCATTTTTTACAGTATCACCATATTTCGAAAATATATATCTACGCGGGATATGAAAAGAATGATTTAGATCGCTTTGTATTAAATAATTCATTACCTGCATATAAGGAAGAATTAAACATATTCTTGCATCATTTCTGATTTATGATAGACATATGCGCAGAATTCTTTTAAGAAATATTGCTGATTGAAGTGCATCGTAGAAAGAATAAAAGCAATCTTCAAGAGTAGTTTCTTATATTAACACTAGAATTGCCGCACATATACTCAGTTATGCTTACGCATTTATTTATACATAAATTACGGCTGGAGGATTTAAGTTAATTAATGGATTTAATTATTTACATTATATATGTGCAATAAATGTACAAATGGCGAACAAGTCATGTTGACCCCTTTGGTAGTTCCAGTGTTAATGCTTTAAATTTGTGTAAATAAATCATAATAACTTCAAAATATTGAAGATAGCATTTTTTCAATGAACAGATAAGGAGAATTTTGATAGAATGTGATCATGTAGAGCCGTTTTTCCTCTTCGTATTGTCGGATCATATTTTTTAAATAATCATTGGAATTGTATACACACAAATTGGCGAGGTCATGCAAAAACAAACAGAGAAATCGAGTTTTGAGACCAGTGTAGCTCTGTATGCACCACACAAACCTCTCTAGAACCGAATTTGTCGCCTCTTATCAAACAAATTCGGATCTACAGGGTAGATGTAGAGCATTAACTGGGCCTTCTCACACGGCACATATCATACTAATATGACATTTCCTCCATTTATTATTTTAAACAACGTACGTGCCGATTTAAAACTTCTTCGTTGGCCCAGTATCAGATTGATATGTCCGCATTCTTTCGGCAGCCATTTTGTAACCTGAAAGAAATTCTGTGTTAGCAGAACGCATATCATGGAATATTTATCTCCATTATTTTCTTAATACGACACTTCGCAACGTAGTTTTACTTTCATATATAATAATATTTTAATGCATCCATTGTAATAATTTATTAAAGTACTCTAATAATGTTCTTCGTATGCAATAAAATTTTTGAGAAACTCTAAAAACATGTTATTCAAGGAAACGTTTACATGACTATAGGATATCAATTTCATGTTAAATATTTTTGCGATAAATGTAACTGATTAGTTATGTTAAACAATCGTTTTTGTTCTTTTGTTATTCCGCGTAAATTAAAACAATTCGCGATCGCCAAGGGGATCTGATAAACGGTTAAAATTGGTTCTCTCACTAGCACACATCCAGCGAATCCCCGAAGTGCAAAGTCATCCGAAAATAGATCGGTTTCGCCGAGTCATTCTTCGAACTAACAGGGAAGCATCTATTTCTGTTAAATTTGCAGTCAACTAAATCTCCTCTCATAAATACTCTCCTAAACTCTTAAATACATTATTTCGAATATTTCTGACAACGGTAATAGAATATCAAGGGACTGTTAGGAAGTACTATAAGCTAGAAAATTATTTTAATCCCGAAAACAAGACCTTTTTCTGGTCATATTAAAAATCGTCATTTGAAGCTGTCCTTACGTTCCTGATCTTAACAAATGATTAAAAAGAACTAATAAATAATTTGAAGATTCTATAGAGTTTAACCCCTTCATCTACAATCTACAACATTGTGTGAGACTTGTGGTAAGGAAATCGAGCCAAACATGAGAATCACGGATGAGAGCGGTGTTACGTCGATCGATCCAACATAACAGACAACGGGTGCCAGACTTGTGGTTTGTAGATAAGGCTCAACGTAAACAACACGGGTCAGGATCGTAGTGAAGTTTAACCGATGTCTTTATATCTCAGTTACGTGTTATTCTTGGCCGTATTCGCACGTTCAAGTATATTTTATATCATAAGACGTGAGCGATTGACACAAATTCGAACGCTCAGCCGAACCGTGAAATCTCTCGACGTGTGACCGACCTTGCTGTTGATAATGGCACGCGCCATCGGAACTTAAATCGTAGGGCAAGAGGTTAATATTCCGTAGAATTTCGATGTGAAATTGAATATCTATCAGTGTAAATATATCACCGTTGTTAATCCGAGACACTACAGAAAAAGATCCTCAATGTTAAACTAACTCAACTATAGAACTACCGAACATATCCCCAGTTATGTTTACACATTAATTCATACATGAATTGGGGCTGAAGGATCTAAATTAATTAATGAATTAAATCATTTGCGTTATGTATATAAAATAAAAGTATATAAGTGATATATTCGAATAATTTAACTAAAAATGGCAGACAAGTCATTCTGATTCCTTTGGTAGTTCTAGTGTTAATAATGTTACCAATGGGAAGCTTTACTTTAAAACACAGTGGGGAACAAATATCTCCGTATGCTTTCAACAAACATATTTTCAATCAAAACTCGAAACAGAATCATGTCGTGCAAACAGGAAGTTACAGTGAAGTAGATATTCTTCAATAGATAAGCTGCGGCAGCAAAAGATGCGGTCTAAGCCAATATTAGATTTGTTTCTTTGATTCGATGGGTTAGATACGCCGTTAAAGATAAATCCTGTTATGTCACTTGGCACACTTCTCTGGCGTATATCATAGCGGGCTATCTTTTAGTGACAATAATCATATTACACCTGCACTACCGATAATGATTGATGCTCGTCCCTGGGATCGAAAGCACCTGAGCCTTTAACGGCTCACGGATGACACAGCTGAATGTACCAAGGTCGCGTTCACCCCCTTCACCATCCTCCATCTTTTCTTCTTCATCTTCTTCTTCCTTCTCCTCCTCTATTTCTTCCTCTTATTCTTAGCGGTACAACTCCTTTTATTATCGTACGTGAGCCGGTGTACCTCTCCTTTCCAGGTTACTCGGTCATCTTACACTTCCTGTGTCTTTGTCCTGAAACAATTATGCGTTACTGCATTAAATGATTTATATCAGGATGTACGCACATCTTATATTACTTAATCGCGATGATTTTTATTGCAAATATTTATTAGACTGTCTTACTGAGTTAAGAAACATATACGGTGAGTGTAAAAAGTATTCGCACAGCAGCGAAGTTTAACAAACATATTGTGGAACTTTGTTTCCTATGAACAAAATTCGTAAATATTTCCATAAAAGATATGGATAAATAATATTTTGTTATGAAATTCATTGCGAAGATCTCTAAGAATCTGTGCACGCCACTTGTTTGTTAAAATGTTTTATGTACACAAAGCTCTACGAATTTGATATTGGTACTAAAATCTCTTACTTTTAAGTGTGTTAAGTTATAGTTAAAGGTGGTAAAATATATATTGTGTAACTAAGAAATTGATGATTTAAATAAAAGTTTACAATAACTGGATGATAAACAGAATGTATCACATCAACGACGATCATCTATAGTTTTAATGAAACTATTATGTGATCAATTATTCTAAGAGTAATGGTATTAATTTAATGCAATAGAAAAAAGGTAAAAATCAACTGTAGGCAACCAATACGAATTAAAGACTGTTGAATTTAGAAAAAGAAGAAATCAAATTTGTTGTCTATCAACGCTTTCCACTTTTTTCCTATTCTATGAAATTATACTAACTTAGAAATTATTATAATGGATGCATGATTTCTGTCAAAATCGGGGGTGTTCGACCATTTTGAAGTTTCGAAGTAAACGATGTCCTAAAGTGTCACAATATTTCTAGCGATCTGTTCTGTTTATAACTGTCAGAACAGGCAGTTTGGGGAAATCTTCTTAAAAATCTACGGCAGGTGTTAATCCTCTTAAAAGTTCCCTCTTCAGATGATCAGACGGGATTAACGAGAATTAGGCGTTCCTAACTTGACCTGGGTGTCTAAACACTTCCGACAATCAGCCAGTTTATCTCTTATTTTCGTTCCCAAACAATACACTTGACATTACAGGTCTCGAAAATTTCGTAATCATTCGACTTTGAAAATTCCTCAAATTAAATGTAAGTGCAGTAGGCTCTCGTTTAACGCACTTGATATGTTCCGCGTTATATGAAATCGCAAATATAGGAAATCGAATACGAGACAAATTCTCGTGTGACACGAATAATATAAATAACATGTTCGGGATGACTATTGTCATATCAATTACACAACGGAAGAAATCGATAACGATGAAGATAACAAGCTATGCTACGCTCGACTAAAGTAAACAGTGAATTCCTGTATTTTATTATTAGGGTGCCGGAAAGTAATTCTTTTTCGTATACTTTATGAAACTTTATTTATTGTTTCATATTAAACAGTATTCTATTAGATATTCCTCATCGTTGTATATGAACCTTGACCGAAGATCCTCCAAAGCCATAATTCCCCTTTTGAAAAAATCAAATTCCCAAATTTCGAGGCGAAAAGTTGTCCACTCCCGAATTGATTACTTTCCGGTACCCCTAACATACAGCGCTTTGTACAAGAATCGTGTTATATAAAATAAGTCGTTGCAATATCTTTAGCTCGTTGTAGGAACTGGCGTTATACAGGAGTTTATTGCAGTACTCTTTAAACCCTTCGGTATTCCCAAACTACTAAAATCTAGATTAACACTACTTTTATCGTTAACATTGAATTATAATAATTCCTGCATTGAAAGCGATTCCATTTCAAAATGGACGGAATGATTTTCGAGATATTATTTTCAGCGTATACTATGAAATACATTGTATACGTATTCTAAAAATATATTATTTTCTAACAAGCCCCTTGGTACTTGTCAGAAATCCTAATCCCCGTAAAGTCAATTTTAACGATGACATTCGAAGAGGATCGTTCCGCCATTCTTATTTACGGTCAGGTAGACATTGATTTGCTCCCTTGGGGCAGATTTATGGAAAACCGATATGCAAACCCAACCCCCGGAACACGGGTTTAACAGAAAGTCAGCAAATACCCCCATATAAATACAACTTGTTACAACACCTACTTTCTTTACAATATAAATATCCTAATACCTTAACACAAATAAACACACTTCACAAATTATTGTATACAATATATCTAATACACCCAAACCTGACGAATCTATTTGACTAAAATAATCTAACTTAAGAAGGTATCTCATTGATTTAAATATTTCATCTTTAAAATACAACCGTTTCTCTGCAATTTAGCTTTCAACTTTGTTGACGATTCTAAGCAGTATCAATCACGTGGAACACTTTTACGACTTTGCTTTTTTATGTACTTACAAAGATGGCGGGTTTCGATTTTGAGGGTAACTCCACCAATAGGGGAGAGATGCTGGACCGTTAAAGCGGAGGCTGTTTAAGTCTCGCAGAGGAAAGGCCTTCCTTCTATCGACCCGGATAACCATCCACCCCTATCTCGCCATTACTGGTTACAACGTATATATACGCCTCGGTTGCACGCCGACGCCGACGCCGACGCCATCGACGCTATTATCACCGTTCCCCTGTTGGCCACATAATTTTCGACATTAGAACTGTTGCTCCTATTGAAACTTTACTACGTTCTTCCCGAAACGACTAAACTCACGATCAAATAATGGAGATAGTTTCGACCATGATTTACGTTGCCCTCGCGAAACTTTCGACTAAACAATGATATACGTTATCGCAGTAAAATCGAGGAGAATTCTACTAAGCCAGGGAAGAGAAATAATGTGCATGCTGTTAACACTGAAACTACGGAAGCCGTCAAAATGATGGTTCCAAGGAATTAAACAAAAACGTTTAAATTTATAAGGTTCAATTCTCTGAGATTTTTTGCGACTCATGTTGCATAATGGACGTTATTAAATCGATTCATTCATTTTTTACACACACTCTTATTTTTAAGGACAAATACGTAAAGATGTAAATATAACTGAATAAATTGTCCGTACTTCTAATGTTTAAGTAATGGACAGTTATAAAATAGTTCTTCCTAAATTCTATAATGTAAAGTGATAAATGAGACGAAAAATTGTTTGATATCATGGAAAGACGTTTAATGCTATATAACATTGGATCTAAATTAAAATAATAAAATACGTACCTCGTCAATATGACTTCCTTACAGTCCAGCTTTGGGCACATTCTTGAGATTTGTTGGTTAAAGTTGAAAAATGGTAAACGTTAGATTTGGAGTCCTCTAACGGTGTATGATAAGCCCAAACTTTCGTCTTCCTACAAAATCTAAATACCTTATAGATAATTTTAGATTCACTAGAAACTATTATCTTCTAAAATTAATAATATTATCAACCACAACATTATTTAGCTTACGTACCTCATGTTGGTTTTGGCGGCAAACTGTAGAAGAATGTCGCAAAGAAGTCCAACTTACGCAACCTAAAATGTGCAGCAGTAATTTAAATTTAGCCAATTATGTACATATAATATAGTAGTTATAAAACGTTCTAATAAATACCGTAAAGGAATTCCATCATCTTCGGAAGACATTGTAAAAAGGTAGCTCACATAACATGGAATCAACTGTTGGCGCGCAAAAGTCCGCGGAACCATGCCATTCACAGACGAACTTCCGTAGATCCGATTTGAAATAATCATCTTACTGGATCGTGACCTTGGTTAGTCGGCACACTGGAACCACCGTCGGTGACTGTTCCTTCAACTATGACTTTGATATCCCGTGATCGTTTCAATCCGTACTTGCATCACGAGGGTAAAAAACCATACGGATAAGGCCTCGGTGTTAGTCGATAGATCCTAACACAAAGAAGAAGACCGGCTCGTCCGATGGCTGGTTGGAACGTCATGGCTGAAGCCAACGAGTAAACCAATAAACGGCGCAACCATCTGCTCACCAGCCGGCATCTTTCTCTTCCCCTCTCTTGGTTCGTCTCGTTCTCGACCTTCTGTTCGTACCATTCTTCTCCCCTCGTGTCTCTTCCTACCTCTCTTGCCCCTCGACACCACCATTTTATGCGATCCTGAAATGAAATCCATGCGAGGGCTCAGCATCCGTGGGGAACTCCCGCGGCCTTTATTCCACGACAATAAACGGATCCACCCAACCTAGCCACGCAAATTTCCTATTTACGCACCAAATTCTACTGATATTGTCGCTACTTTGTTTTACCATAATGCTAAAATGGACCTGATATATCCTACGAGGAATTCGTATATTATGGTACTTTTTGATCAGTAAATGATGGCAGAATTGGTAAATTATAAGATAGACTACTTAGCATTGGCTAAGTGACGTTGTAAAAGAAGAAGTTTGATTGTAACAGAAGAATTTGTTATGAAGTACCTTTCTTATGTATTACATGGTATATGTATATTTTAACTTGGAACTACTTTGTTGCTACAAATATATTGTAGGTCTTACGGGAGATATGAAATATCGCGGTATTTATTAAATCGTCCATATTTTGGAGACTGCAATGACTTACGAAAATAAAGATTGCTTTACGTTAAAGGTCCTAATTAAGATAACGTGAATTTATTCTTGTACCAATTTTGTGGAGGATATTCCAGTTTGAATAACATAATAATATTCAAATGTCTAATTATTAAATGTATGAAACTATTGTTGCAAATTGTAAATAATCTAGAAACATGAAAGAGCTGATCTAATTAAAATAAATGTTGCAAAATAATATTTTGCCTAACGCAAGGAAGTGGTGTGATATTATACTGAGATATGCAAATTGTAATTATAAAATTATATAACAGATCTAATATTTATTATTATAAAATTGTATTAATTATAGAATGTAATATTGCCACCCTAAGTCTTGTATTTAGGAATTTGAAAGTTTCAGAATTTGGAAATACTTGTTCCGCCGGCGGTAGGATCGAAGGCCGATCTGCCGCCATTATTTCGACCCTATTACCTACGAAGGTCCACGATACCTGGCTTAGACTTCAGGATAGAAAAAGTAACTATTGAACAATAGGAGAACGAACAGCCCTAGACATGCACCGGCAATAAACTAAGTAAATTTATGTCCTCTATAAACCAAACTTAAACTTCCAAGAACATTTCTTGCACTTCACTTAACTGCGCATTTTATTCCTTAAACGTTACTTTTAACCATCCTTCAGAAGTACATAATGTAAATTGAATCCACCAAGTTTATGTCTACCGCAAGAAATATATTTGTTTACATGCAAAATATACTCTTTCATATGAAAATAACATTTTGTTATATTATAAAGAACAACGGTATAATTTGTAATTAATTATCATTTAAATTATCTACTAAAATTAGTATTTACTATTTACTCAATTAATATTAAGGTAAGAATGTTCAAGAAGAATTTCAGGAAGTAATATAAAATAATAAAAGTTTCCTGTTAACATCTGTGTAACGCGATCGTCGATAAAAGCAAACGAAATTTAAATTTAATTCGATTATGATTAAATAAAGAATATTTAAGAAGGGTTCCAGGAAGTAATATAAAATAACTTCAATTTCCTGTTAAGATCTGCTTAACAAGATCCTCGATAAAAGCAATCGAAAGTTAAATTTAAATCGATTCCAATTGTATAAATCATTTCCAAGCAACGTTTCGTCTGCTATAAGTTACATTTTTTATCAATATCTGTGTAATAAGATTGAAATTATTGGACGAAGAGTAGGTTAGAAATAACGATTCGAGTTGTCTGTGGGAATCGGCCGGTCCATATGGCAGACTATAAAAGATTAACAAGACCTCGTTGCTTCTCCCATGGACGAATTGCGAAGCGTGACGTCACCGCTCACGGAAACGTGCTAATTTGTGAGAACGACAATTTAATTCCTCGGTATCAAGTGCCACCGATATTAAACGAAACATTATACAGAAAACTACGCTCACCGGTAAATACACCTAACATTGACACAGTTCAGTGTTAAACCTTCACTAATTCCAGTTAAACGTTCACTAATTGCTACTCGTGCCAAATAAGTATGGAGTTTCATGCTCGCAATTTTCGTTAAAATAATTTCATCAATTTAATAAATAGAAACTGGAATATTATTATATTATTCAAACGTGAATATCTTCCACGAAACTGATACAAGAATACATTCACGTTATCTTAATTATTAGTTTTGATCGAAAGTAATCCTTTTTTTCGTAAATCATTGAAGTCTTCAAAATATAGAAGATTTAATAAATATCACGATATTTCATACCACTCGCAATATTTATATTATATATTTGTAACATGAATTTGGAACACTCTAATCTCTAATCCCGAATATATAATATAATCGTTACAGTTTTGTCATTTCGTACGTAATATAACACTTTCATTGATAAGGATAAAACAGAAGTTGCTCGATTAAATTTATAACTTAAATTAAACAGTTATTTTTCCGTCATTCATTGCTTTCTTGCAATATTTTAAGAGAATGCTAATATATTTATAATATCAATTTGTAAAAGCTTTAATTCCAAGTTAAGGAAATTGTTAAAATAATTGTCAGCAGATTAAGAGAGCAGTAAAATATTCATAGTATAAGTTTACAAAACCCATGTTTTTAAATTGCCGAAAAAAACGGAGAAAGTAAGGGTCACCGTATTAACATAATAATAGGAGAATCGTAAGTTCTCAACGAATTGATTACTATCCCTGGCTGGCTTTTGTTAAATCCGCATTACGCCCACGATCGTTTACATTTTATTGGAAGAAAAGTGTTTCCTGGATGTAGAATTGCACTGAGTCTTCAGAAGGGGAAAAGGGGAGGGGGGGCTCAGTAATTTTACGCGCCATTACTTTGCGATAATAAAACTGCTATTAACCTAAATTCGAGAAGGAAGTACTGAAGAGAACCAAAAACTTCCAAGTGATAAATTTTCATGAAGATACAATGGAGTCAGTTATGATTTTATGCTAATTCCTTTATTAAGGATATATTTTCTAAACCATCGGCGCACGAAATTCTATGATCTAAGCTGATTATACGTCATTTCTGACACACGTTATTACGCTGCCAACTGACTATATCTCGGAACACTAAACTGAATCTCTTAAAACTGAACTACTTAATGTACCCCATACAAATTTATTAAGTTTGTAATAATTTAAAAAATTCACAAAAATGGGATTCTGCTGCTATGGTTTCTGTGAGATTCGATTCTGGAATTAATTCAAAAAGGACTGAGTTTAACTGAATTTGATAATTCATCTTCTTGGAATATTAAATATTTATGCTAGCTACTTCCACGTGCAGGTACTTCCTGCGAGGTTGGTCAAATATTTATAAGTGGTAGGTTATATGCATCGAATAGCTTGCACTTGCGTGTTTGCGAGCCATCTTTAAAGACATATACGCTATAGATGACATTAGGTAAGAGTTCTACATAGTTCTGACCTAATAATAAAACGTCGAATAATTCGGCGATTGGAATTTAAAGTAAACGATTGGAATTATGCAATTTAATTTTGTACCGTATATGGATAAATACAAATTTCGAATGTGAATCGGTTCCTTTATTTATGGTGTCTCGCGGAAAAGTAAAATAAGTATTAAGATAAAAACTAAAGCTAGTATTAGATTAATATCAACGTTAAGACTAATAATAACATGCATAGAATTTACAAAAATTATAATCATAACGTATGTGTTTTCTGCAATATTATGTCATACTTTGTGCAATACTTATGTAACAAGTTACAGAAAATTCCGCAGAAGGTTATTTACTGTTTGGAATTCGTATTTTAATATGAGATGCTGCGTTCATATAATTTTAAAAACTCTCCGGGGATTGGAACATCGATCATCTGAGATTTTGTCTCGTCATGCCGCCTTTTATTCATTCAGGTGCCAATTCAAGGCCCTATCAATATCTTTCGAGTAATAAAGTTCTCAAGCATTAAATGTAATATCAGTGTATTTATGATACGGATTGACTAATGAGATAATCTAATTCTTGTCAATCACTGATAAAACAGAGTAAATAGTAAGCGCTCGAAAAATGAATTAATATGCAGGGAAAAGTATTTACCAGACAAGAATGATCGATCCAATTTTCATTCCCAATATCGATTTACAATCATTTACAATTTAATTAAGTATGATTTAATATCGTACATTATAACAGTAATATATAATATGATGAAAATTTGAATACATTTTCTACTTTCGAAATAACTCAATGTGATTAGTTTTGCGAACTAATAAATAAATCAATATATTATATTAGTTTCCAATATTTCAATGTATCCAGAAGTAATAATAACAGATCTAATATAATGTCCATAGTTCTAGTATTAATTACGCGTTCCAAAAATAAGATTTTAAGAATTACGTACGCGTTCTATGCATGAAATGAAAGAAAATTCTCAATGGAGTTGCTCCGTGAAAATCAAAGATTAATCGGTGGAAGGCAGAAGTTGGACCTTCGTCCGGTTAGACGTGCGAGCAAGTTTAGGGATTGGGAGGTTAGACGTGGAATGTGGGCTCAGTGAGAGTCCTTGATTGGAGTCATAGCCGGTTTGGCTTCTTACACACTCTTACGTTAGATATTGTCGCCTTCCTGGACGACCTCCGAGACCTTTAACTCAATGGATCGATCGTCAACATATTTCCCACCAAAAGAATCCCAGATTTTAGAAACAAGTACTCAACTACTTAACACGTTGAACGCCATGGCCGTCAACCGTGACTGCATATGTCTATATTACTTAAACTCGAAATAAGTATATCGCTAATATTCGCAATATTGCAATATTTTTAACGATAACGATGTAAAGTAATCAATGTATCGTAGAGTGTTTTAACAGTTTTATTTGTAGACTAAAATTAACTATTTATAGAGGCGTCCTTAAGGTCTAACGCGTACCGCTAGGTATCGTATAATAATGTAAAGTAAGTAATGTATGGTACACGTGTTAACATGTTCGGCCCGCGCCGGAATCCGTGTTATACGATACTTCGCGATATGCGTCCGTAACATCTACATAAGCGCTTTACGACACATTAGTTACATTATATCGTTATCATAACGTTAACAATAATGTAAATTTGACGAATATTAGCGATATATTGGATTCGAGTTTTAGTAATATTGGCATCGGTAATCACCGGTGACCGCCATGACGTTCAACGTGTTAAAGATATGCGATTACAATAATAAGGTACAGCGTTAAATAAGAATATTGAGTTATATCCAATATTAACTTGAATGTCTTGCAGGAAAACTGTACAAATTATTTTGGGGATTTTACGATCCTGGCTAATTATTATAATGTAAAATTGCAAATAGATTGCTCGCGAAATAAACGAAAACCGAAGAGTGTCCCAGAATTATTATAATGTAAAATTGTAAATAGATTGCGCGCGAAATAAACGGAAACCGAAGTGTGCTTTGGGTGAGGAACACCGTGCAAATCGATCGGCGTCCTCCCAGATTGCAAGAGGGTACCCGAAGGTCACGAAATACACCACCCTCGGCGCCACTACCGACGTTTCTTATTCGTTTTGTCAAAAATCCAAAGATCAACGAATTTCATCTCCCTCTCGATAACAAATAATAATTCAATTAGTAACTCATCCTTTTAAAAACAAAAACATCTCAACAACTTGAATATTTCCGAATTAACACGTTGCCTGTCGTGCGGGTCACCAGTGACCACCTATGCGAATATTACTAAACCACGAATCCAATATATCGCCAATATTAGTAAAATTTTCAATATTTAGAATATTACGATAACGATTCAAAGTAATTAATGTATCATAGAACATTTAAACAGTTCTGTTTTTAGATGTTTATATATGCGTGTTGCACATGCGCATCGCGAGGTATCGTATAACACCGATTTCGGCCAGATAGTCAACGTGTTAATTAGCTGTGCCAAAATGGTTTTCAGTAAGAACGATTATTGGAGAATTTGAAAAAGATTTCATTTTGCAACGCACAATACTTAATTTCTAAAAATGGGAGCATGTATGATGTACATAACTAAATATATATTCCAAGCGTAGATTTAATTAATTTACTGCTCGTTAGAAATAAAACTTAAAAATTATGCAAGTTTCCTTATTAATATGTCTCAGAGTAGAAGATGAGTGTGATTCTTGTATTTGTTTATTGAAGGAAATAATTAAATTAGTTTGGGTGGCTGCATATTAGGCCTACTTTTACTATGTTCCCAGTTTCACCGCTGAGTTTATATTATTTTGATTATTCTATTTGACGTAGATGAATAAACATTAATTTTGTATGTTGATTGTAAGCGAATAAAAGTTTGAAGTAACGAATTACAATATTCGTAACTAATCCTTGAATATAAAAAGGTCGGATTCATAATAGTGGAACATGTTACGCAAATGCATAGTATCGATCCACAATGGCATAAATTAAATACAATGAGCGCAAATATACTCACATCGCTGGAACCGTTGGAAAAAGAACTCATTTATCGTTGTGTAATGTGCGAATTTAAGTCTCTGGATTTTGGACCAAATCTTCCGCCATTTCTCAGCTTCTTTGAGATAAAGTGAACCGCTGGATCACCGAGCTTGCGCTTTAGAGACGAAAACGCAAACGCATATAAAACATCGACTATCCTAACACCTATTCTTTATCAACTATTTCAGATTATTCATAAACAACAACTTCAGCGTGCATCGCAATATCGGCTTCAATGTAAAAAGTAACGAATCCACGAACAAATTAAATTAGATTTACTCCAAACTTATATAAGCCATGATATTCTACTTCATACAACGAGAATACAACAATACAAAGTTGTGAAACAGTTATTTTTATTAAACCACCTATTCTGATACTCACACGATGATGGAAAATCGTAGCACACGAAACTCGACGGTAAACTAGCATACTAAACAATCACTGTTACATAAACTAATCGATTTCCGAGTGTCATTTTCTCACAACAATCACCAACAACTAATTAAATGAATAAACTCAAAATATACGAGAAATTCTATTGAGTTTTATAAAAGAAATAATGAATAGAGACTGATAAACCGAACTACGTTTTCCCGACGATACGATACGAGTTTTACGGAAGGCGGAATATTGGAGTTTGCGTGATGGCAAGTTGGAAGGACGCTGGGCGTCGCCATTGCAGGGCTGAAAGCGTCGGAAAAGGTCGGGGTTGTGGATTTGGGGTGGATTGGAGAGGGGATGAAACTCGAACTGGCGACGAACACGTCCGATCGCTGCTACGGTTCTCTGCCAACTGCTCGGAGGATCGACCTACACACCACACGTCCTCTGATTAACATATACTCCGATGCGAAACTGATATTACTGCCACCGTTAATTTGTTCAATTCATTTATTAATCGAACTGTGTAATTAAACTTTTCCTAATTCAAGTTATTAGATATCGGAGAACAATTGCGGGAATTTTTAAATAAAAATTCAAATACTCTGGACATTCTGGAAAGTAATTTTATTTAAGGATGTAGCCACCATTTTCTACAACTCTTCTCCAACGTTCTACAAACTTAGATATTCCTTTTTCGTACAAATCTGGTGTTTTATCCGTAAAGAATGAATTAATTGCTGATTAATAACGTTAATAAAGGTAACTTACATGATACTTAATTCATTTTACTTCAATTAAGCGGCTAATTAAATCAACGTTTAAAATATTCTTTGATATACGGATCATGTAAGGATCTATTTTTCTATTTTTTTTAAAGCCTTTCGATTAATGTCCGTCTCAGATGTTAGGAAGGATAGTTAAATTGATTATAAACTTAAAAAATAGGGGACGTATCCATACGACACACTAAGCTATAGAATAATAAAAATATAATAAATACCGATGCAAGTACAGTTAACCCTCGTACAATGGTACATGTACTTATACAATGCGGCACTTATACTACAATGCGACTACTATGTAACGCATGTATATAATCCGAGTCTCGCATAACGCGATCTTTCTCTGCAGCTAGTTTTATTGTCTATTGTTGACGGTTCCACTTAATAGATGCGCATAATAATCTTTTTATTTTGGCACTATTGCGAGAGCCGGTCAGTTGCAGCGCGAGTGTTGCAAAATCGTAGTCCTATTTATATTCTGCATTTCTCTTTATAGTAATTCATACGTAACAGTGACCGTGACCTTCAGCTCGCAAATGTGTGCTGAGCCTTCGTAGTTGCAGAGTCACGAATTCTGTTCCAGTCATTGCTTTTCGATCCGTGATACTCGGCTAGCATAACCGACATTTTTATGACCTCCATTGCCGTTTATAAATTATGATATTACGCGAAATTGAGTTTATAATAAATTAGAATTAAGGAAGGAGAATTGAAATTGGTTTATAAACTGAGGCACTCGGTCGTAAAACATGGTAGCGAACAAAAAGTAAACTTTCGGGAAAACGATTGTAAAGTTTTGAGTTAAATCAGCTGTCACTTACCATAACTTAATGAAAACCTTTTTCTTTTAAAAAGAGAAAATTCTTCATAGATATCCTACAAAATCTATGAAATCAGCTGTAAGAAATCTATTAATGCCAATGTTTTATGACCGAATGCCTCAATTAATTATTTCCAGATGGTTAATAAATTAGTTTAAGAGTAATTTTATTGAGATAATATAATGGAAGAATGGTAAGAGACGGCCATAGACGACCAGTTTCAATTTTACATCGTTCTTTTGAAATTAGCGACACGTTTTGTGACTGACTTTGTTAATAATTATCGCAAAATATAAAAAGTGAAAAGGAGAATTCAGACAGGTTAAGGAACTAGTTTGCTTAGTAAATTAATTTTAAAAGAGTCGCGTTGGGTTAAAATACAAAGATGGAGGTAAAACATGGCAATAGATGACAAATTTGGATTCTTCTTGCAAATTCCGTTTATTACATCACGATACTTTTCAGACTATTATCAATAAAATTCTTACAAATTCCAACGATAATAATTATTATCCACTTGAGCTTGATTTGAGAGTATATCTTTAAATTTATAGAAATTTATTTAACATTATTATGAGCTTTAATTATTAAGAAGCGCATTGTGGAAGTAATTGTGACTAATGTAAAATAATTAATCTCAGGATACATGTTTTAAAATTGGTGGACCGATGGTTGGCCAATCGCCGACCGTAGATATGGCTACCCACAGTCAGTAACCAAAAATATATTTCTGGAAGTTAATAGTTAGCTGCTGTAGAATTAATATAAATCTTCATATTCAACTGTAGATTCAAATTCGAAATATAAAATCGGGAAATATATTTGTTTGTCATTTCTTGGTTAACTTGGAAACGAACATAGCAGTTTCCTACCCGGAAATCTTACCGATCCTTAACCAATCCATACCGACGATATCACGAATGCTACAGACAAGAGTATAGTATATATAATCATTATAAGTGTAACAACACTGTATAAAAATTCTATAAAAAACGTAGTTCATCGTTGACAGACAGTAAAGCGATATTCGATTCGATATTCCTAAATTTTCGTTACGAGAGGTGTCTAGTTTCTAATTAATGTAATATATGAAGCAGCTATTAGCTCAGTCGTAATTGTAGAAGAATTCTAATTCTAATTCCCTACAATTATTACCGATTACTAGGTCTCACCACGTGGAGGTTGCCGCTAACAGAGACCCTGGGGGTAGCTGGGTCGCTGATCCAGGTCAGCAACCAAACTAC
Source organism: Nysson spinosus (assembly GCA_910591585.2). NCBI lineage: Eukaryota > Metazoa > Arthropoda > Insecta > Hymenoptera > Crabronidae > Nysson > Nysson spinosus. The sequence continues at coordinate 2,460,865 of OU342835.1, forward strand.
CTCCTGAACCGAATGGCTGCAAAAATGTAATAATTAAAGTACGATTAATGGATTTCTTTGACGACGAAACGCCGATAGCCGTACTATAACAAACCGCAACCGTTGCAGAAATTAAAATAATATCTCTATCATATCTTTAGTAATTGTTTAAATATGCTTTATGGGTACGGCTATGATTCAGACCAAAAATAAAATTATAACTTTTTTATTTAGAACAGAGATACGTTTTGGCAATAGGTTGTTGCCCTCTTCAGTCACAAACTGTGAATTTAAAGAAGTCCTAGGAATGTAAGGATCTTGCCCTAGGTGCTTTTGTCTAAGATAGTAGATTAAGACTAAGATTAAGAGTAATTGTTTAAAGAAATTATTTATCGTTGCTACGATCGTTGCACTTATCACGCACGAGACGGAAGTATGCACCGTGCAATCTTTGGTGCATCCAAAACTGCAGTTTAGTAGAATAATGAAAGCATAATATCTGTGAATCGTAGTACTCCATCGCATCAAGAACTGCAGGCTCGCAGTAAACTGTATTCTGCATGGATAATTTAATATTTTATTAAATTACTACTTGATTATTACAACATTAATTATATCAATTAATTATTAACCGGGGATTTTATGAAATAATAAGAAATTAATAAAATCTCACGTGAATCCGAAGGAGTTTCTTTATTAAACGACTGCTTGTCCGCCGCTAAAGGGGAGTTGTTTCAAATGCAACTTACACTGTTCAGCACAAAAAAAGGTTGTAATAAATATCCAATCCATATAGATCATGACGCGTTTAAAACGAATCCGCAAACCGTGTCTCTCTATCACCCTCAGTTTTCGAAAATAATCAATTTTTAGAAAAAGATCTCTTTTGTCATTTGAACAGGATTTGTGACGAATATATAAAAGTTAGACAGTTCTTATTCATAGCAAAACATTCTCCGTCATTTTACGAATAAAATCACATGAATTACATCTGCAGCATCGACTTGCAAATAAGCTTAAACATTAGTTAAGTTTGGCGAGATACGCTCAACACGCTCCTTCCTCGAAACTCTTTTCAAGTTTGCATACAAATTGTGACGTAAATATAAGAGATAGATTGTCCTGATTGGTTACAATAAATTCTGTAGACCTTTGCGCACAAAATGGAGCAAACTAGATTGGCCATATTTATTTGCAAATATGTTTAAACGTTAGTTAAATTTGGCGAGACACGCTCCGCCTGCTAATTCTTCGAAACTCTTCTCAAGTTTGCATAAAAATTGTGACGTAACTATAAGTGGTAGAAATTCCCCATTCATTGCAAAAAATTCTGTGGACTTTTGCGAATAAAACGATATAAATTACATTTCCCTTATTTATTTACAAATATATATAAACGTTATTTAAATTTGGCGAGACACGTTCCGCCCACTCAATTTTCGAGGCTGTTTAAAAATTTCTATAAAAACTGGGCCTCTAACGAGGATTCCAATCACTCTGTGCGATAGAGCAGAAATTTTACTTTGGAATGCACTCCGAAAATATGCAAAACCAACTTTGGTGTCGTAAATAGAAGCCAAAAAGTCGTGGAAGTCGCAGTTTTTCAGCAATGTTTAAATATGTTAATTTTAGTTATTTAATTTACCTAAATATTAGCAACAAAGCCTTCCCCGTTAAAAGACAAACAATTTTTGTTTAAACAAGTTCTTTCTATCTGCTCTAATAAGCGAGATATTTAAAGAAAACTATTGGCCTTTTTATTTGTCAAATACCCTTATAAGTGGCAAATTCATGGACAGAAAAAATACCGTCCATCTAGCGGTGATAATGTGGAACTAAATTAGTCGTATTCCCTGTCGTAGTTGGAGAGTGGTGAATTTAGTTCCACCGTTTCACCCCCAGATGGACGGCATTTTTTCCGCCCATGAATTTCGAGCTTACAGAGGGGCACTCACAGGAGGAGAGTAACAGTTTTAGTTCCACCTTTTGACCGCTAGATGGAAGGCATTTTTCCTGACCATGAATTTGACACTTATAAGGGTATCTGACAAATAAAAAGGCAAATAGTTTTCTATAAATATCTCGCTTATTAGAGCAGATAGAAAGAACTTGTTTAAACAAAAATTGTTTGTCTTTTAACGGGGAAGGCTTTGTTGCTAATATTTAGATAAAGTAAATAACTAAAATTAACATATTTAAACATTGCTGAAAAACTGCGACTTCCACGACTTTTTGGCTTCTATTTACGACACCAAAGTGGGTTTTGCATATTTTCGGAGTGCATTCCAAAGTAAAATTTCTGCTCTATCGCACAGAGTGATTGGAATCCTCGTCAAAAGCCCAGTTTTTATAGAAATTTTTAAACTGCCTCGAAAAGTGAGTGGGCGGAACGTGTCTCGCCAAATTTAAATAACGTTTAAATATATTTGCAAATAAATAAGTGATATGTAGTTTATATCATTTTGTTCGCAAAAGTCCACAGAATTTTTTGCAATGAATGAAGAATTTTTAACACTTATAGTTACGTCACAATTTGTATGCAAACTTGAAACGTGTTTCGAGAAATGTGCGGGCTGAGGGTCTCTCGCCAAACTTAACTAATGTTTAAACATATTTGCAAATCCATACTGCCAATCTAATTGATATCGCTTCCTTCTTAAAAGTCCATAGAATTTTTTGCATCATATATGAACTCTGGAACTCTTATAGTTACGTCAAAATTTGTATGCGAACTTGAGAAGCGTTTCGAAGAATGAGCAGGCTGAGCGTGTCTCGCCAAATTTAACTAATGTTTAAGCTTATTTGTAAGTCGGTATCGTAAATATGATTCATATCATTTTATTCGCAAAAGAACAGAGCATTTTGTGCTTCCAATGAAGATTGTCTATCTTTTATATTGACTACACAAATCTTGTTCAAACGCAAGGAATTTTCGAACAAATGAGATCGCGTAGCGTGTCTCGCCAAATTTAACTAATGTTTAAGGTTATTTCTAAGTCGGTATCGTAAATATAATTCATATCATTTTATCCGCAAAAGAACAGAGAATTTTTTGCTATAAATGAAGATTGTCTAACTTTTATATTTATTACATAAATCTTGTTCAAACGCAAGGAACGTTCGAACAAATGAGATCGCGGAGCATATCACGTCAAGTTTAACTATTGTTTAGGCATATTTGCAAGTCGATACTGCAGATGTAATTCAGGTCTTTTTATTGGTAAAAGAACGGAGAATATTTTGCAATGAACGAAGATCGTCTAGCTTTTATATTTACGTCACAAATTTTGTTCAAAGCAAGGAATGTTCTAACAACTGAGATCGCGTAGCGTGTCTCGCCAAATTCAACTAACGTGTAAGCGTATTTGTAAGTCTGTATAGTAAATATAATTCATATCATTTTATCCGCAAAAGAACAGAGAATGTTTTGCTACAAATGAAGATGGTCTATCTTTTATATTTACTAGACAAATCTAGTTCAAACGCAAGGAATGTTCGAACAAATGAGATCGAGGAGCGGGTCTCGCCAAATTCAACTAATGTTTAAGCTTATTTATAAGTCTGTATCGTTAATATAATTCATATCATTTTATCCGCAAAAGAACAGAGAATATTTTGCTACCAATGAAGATTGTCTAACTTTTTTATATTTACTACACAAATCTTGTTCAGACGCAAGGAATGTTCGAACAAATGAGATCGCGGAGCGGGTCTCGCCAAAGTTAACTAATGTTTACGCGTATTTGCAAGCCGATATTGCAAATGCCTTTCATATAATTTTATTCGCAAAAATGCAGAGAATTTTGTGCAATGAATGAAGATTGTCTAGCTGTTATATTTACGTCACAAATCTTCTTCGAATGCAAAGGATGTTCTAAGAAATGAGATCGCGGAGCGCGCCTTGCCAAACTTAACTTACGTTTACGCATAAGTACAAGTCAATATTGCAAATGTAATTCATATCATTTTATTCACAAAGATTCTCCGAATGTTTTGCAATTAATAAGAACTGTCTAACATTTATATGTTCGTCACAAATCCTGTTTAAGCACCTGTGGGTGATAGAGAGACACGGTTTGCGGATTCGGTTTGGGCGCAACAAAATATATACGGATCCCATAATTATTACAACCTTTTGTTTGTGTTGAGCAGCGTAAGTTGCATTTGCATTGTGGATGGCATATTCATTGCAACCTTTTTTTATGTTGCACGGTGTAAATTGAACAAAGCCCTCTCCGTTGTAAAACAAACAATATTTGTCAAATATTGTTTTTCTATCAGCTCTAGTATACGGGATGTTTAATGAAAATTATTTTGCGCTTTTCTTTCTGAGTCAATCTATATAGTGGCGTAATTCATGGGCAGAAAAAATGCCGTCCATCTAGCGGTTAAAATGCGGAACTAAACCCAGTACGCCTGTCCTGTGATTGCCCAACAACCGCAATGACGAAATTCATGGGCGGAAAAAATGCCGTCCATCTAGCGGTGAGAATGTTGAACTAAACCCGCTACTCCCCTCCTTAATTCATTTTATGAGACACGTGCCAAGTGGTATATAAACTCGGATGATATATTGCCAGTTGCAAATTACGAATTAATATTCTTTTCAACCGCTGAAACAAACTATTATTTACATAATTTATTCGGCATTTTGGGCCACTTTGTCTTTATTCTTTTTTCAAAGTAATAATTTAATAGTAATAATTTAATTTTATTCTCACGATGATGATAAAGTAGTGGCGTACTTATTTAATAGCTGCAGAATAATATAAAGTATAATATATATATATATATATATATATTATACTTTATATTATTCTATTATTCTGTATTATACTTTATATTATTCTATATATATATATATATGGTGAGACCTGGAAATCTGTAATAATTGTCATTAAAGAATTAGAAATTAGAATTCTTCTAAAATTACAACCAAGCTAGTATCTGCTTTATACATTTACTTTAATTAAAAGTTAGACACCTTGATTAGCGAATAAGTTTGGAATATTGATTGACTATCTTTCAGCGATTAACTACAATTTTTTTATTCAGTGCTGTACACTTATATGTATTATATATATACACTTGTGAATCAGATAAGTAGATGCACGCAACGCATTTGCATTTGTTTGTAACAATATAGTAACGATGCATTCCCACTCAATTTATTGTAGTTCGTCCGCCACGTCTTTTTTTAATGTGTGCTTTTGAGTGGTTGCAGTACAGAATTCTCTTACCCGTTTCTGCAGGGAACACCTTTTGTTGGGATGGTTTTTACTGCGCCGGTAATTTTTGAGTGGAATCACGGAAGCCCATTTAGTGCTTGGTCTACTGACGTGCCGTCTGTGGCAATTCGTCTTTATTATTATTTTTGTTATTCCAATTTCCAACAATATTACTCTTTACTCATAAATTGATAATAGAAATCGTTAATATTCAGTTATGATTAAATATTATGAATCTATGTTTACTTTATGTATTTATCTACTGTTGCTTGGTATCCTTCCTACCATGCTTCCTCATTTTCTTGTAGATGGAACCCCAACATCTTTCTTCCGTATTTTTATTTCTTTTTATTTTTCACGTGTGAAATAAAATAAATTTAATTATCACTAATTTTCAATCGTATTGTCAGTATATTACACAGAATTATTGTCTTCTTTCAACTTCTTTAAATTAATAAATTACATACGGTTTCATTAATTACTGAAAAAGCTAGGAAATATATCCATTAATTCCATCCGCATGTTCGCCCAAAATGTTATTATATTTTACTAATTAGTGTAAATGACATTAAATTCTACCGTTTAATAGGATAATAGCATAGAATTTTCCTTTTGTGTACATTTTTTCAAAAAAGGGGTTTTAAATGAGATGCAGTTTCCAAACATCGATACATCTTTTGCTATACAATGTGAAGTTTGCGGAATGCGGGTCCGTGGACTGTAAACCAGGAATACTATTCCGCTAACATCACATTGTATGATGAAAGATGTCCAATTGTAAACCCTTTTTTTGAAAAACACATGGACCATTGCACCAAAAAATGATGGGCAGTGAAATCAATTCCGCCTATTCTCCATCTCATCAGAATCTCGTTAAAAAATCTCACAAAAACAATTGACACTCTCCTCGTCAAACGGTTAAAAATCACCATAAACTTTCCGGACAATCCACTACAGTCGAGTCTCCTTTTGTGCGCATCTATTTTAACGCGGTTTTGAAGTTATGCAGTGGAGCAAAAGAGCAAGAAAATATAAGTAATCCAAGAAACTAGAAGGTTTTAACAGCGTAACTCGCTTATCTATTTATTTTCGTTCTTTTTATGTTTCCTGCTGGGAATTCAGAGGGAAGAGAATAATTCCCGCACAAACATAAAGCTGTTAATTATCATAATTAATTAACTTAATTAACATGAAGCTATTAACTTTGAATCTAAAATCTCTTCATGCATAAACAAAACAAAATAATTGAATGTGTGTATGTTACCTCTTTCATGTATGGGTGGCTGGTATTTCAAAAAGTTATCCATAATTTTACAAAGAAAGCTATATTTTTTTTGTGCGGATTTCTGTGGAATGTATCTGCCGCGTAAAAAGAGACTCGACTGTCGATTTGAAGTAAGAGGTTCCTGAAATACTCGTAGCGCAGTGTGAATGACTGCAGGTGGTCGTGGGTCACGCGTGGCCGACTCCACCCTTCCTGTAGTAGGCTTAACCAGAAAGGCCCACCTCTCGTCACCATCAACCCCCACTTCCTCTTGACATAATTTGATTCATGATGGCTGTATAACGATTCTAGCGCCATCTTGAACTATACAGTACAAATCATCGGAAATCCGAATCTATTACACAAATTGCGGTACAATCACCAATACTTCCGACAATTACATTTAAAGTTCACTCCCCGAACCCTCGCCGTAACTACTTTATTTAGATTACCATCGAATCTTCATAAAAATATATTGCACTAATTATTACTCAAATTCCAGAACACTATAATTAGTTAATATTCAAATTTAATAAAATATATAGTTATTGACTTTATGTTAAAATGGAGGAATGAAGGGATTGGAAAGTTGTCACTCTTGAGACAAACATGTCAGTTTTGCCTCTGTAACCCTATCCCTTTAACCGAGAAATTGTTTCGAATTTGAGTTAAGTGATTATATATCGTAGAATAGTATATTAATTTATCTAATCATATACAATATATCAGGTGCTATTTTATATATATATTATTATTATTATTATATATACTATTTTATATATATATATAATATTATTATTATATATACTATATATATATATATCTACAGATAATAATTAATATATTACATAATATTTATAATAACCTAACTTAAATTCGGGTGAAGTTCTCAAACAAACGATTAAGTTACAAAAACTTTACAAAATATACATATGTAGATAGATAGATAAATAGATAATATTCTTGAAAGGTGGTGAAATTGAAATAATGTAAGTCAAACTAAACCAACTGGCACGCGTCGCCTCGGGTTTTTTTAATGTTCCTGATAGCACGGCTTCACTGTCTGAAGAAGTCTTACCTTCCTACTCCCATGGGGCTTGTATTCTGGAACACATAACTGACACTGGTCAGAGGAAGAGCACGGTTTCTTCTTCATTGAAACTGACACTGACTCACCCTGTATCATGTGAAACTTTCTCATACTCGAATATTTCGCACAATTTTCTTTGCGACGTAAATATTAAAACGGATTACTATACATTTTGTAGAATTATATTACGTTGCTGTAATACCGAATTCCTTTATATCTTTATAACTATTTATTACTACATCCACTAGCTTTAATGATGACAAGGGAATACTGGCACTAAGGGTGAAAGATAAAAATGCATTTTGTGATAAAGGAAATAAATTTCTTACATTCATTTATTAACTCTTATAGATCATTTATGATTGCTAATATTTTATTTAATTGTCCAGAATGTATTTCCAACTTCAAGTCAAATGTTAAAAAATGTTGATAAAAGTAAGCGATATAAAGGGATTATGAAGGGAGCATGTTATACATAATATGTTGTTATATACTATACTTCTGGAATCTATATATATGTATATAAGCGATACACATATAAAGTGGTCGTACATATGTAGATGGATAGACCAATCATCTCAAGTGTTAGAACGAGAAAAATTAAAAAAGGGGAGAGGTATACATACGTACACACTAAGTCCTAGTAAAATAAATAATATAATAAATGTTGATTCAAGTAATCATGTCATTGTTAAATGGAAGACATTTCTGATAGGTTCAATTTAATTGATGCACATGCACATACTAAACTATTTATTTTGGCACTGTTGCCAGAACCGGCCAATCGTAGCTCGAGTGGAAATTTCTACACGGACACGCCTCACTCTTCATAAATATGTAAAATAATTTGATTACAAATCATAATTAGCTGTCTTTATACTACGATCTTAGAATATTATATTTGATCATTTTATTATACCTTATCGTTATACCACATGTTTCATATATTATTACTAAATACAATATATTAAATATGGATGCATATATAGTATATAAGTATATACATATATGTCACCCATGTTTATAATAAAGTGTTTTCTAAAAATGTACGCTCGTGTATTCCTTCATATTTCTTCAGCACCTCCAATCATCCCAGAATAAATTGATAAGAATTGAGTGAATAAAAAGAATGGGACGGAATGGTCCTAAAAGAAACAAACACGGACAATCGCGACAATAGGAGCCACTGTTGACACTCCGATAACTTGTAAATCAATATAGCGGAGGTTTTCTTTAGAAAAATGATGATAGAATGGACGCAGTTGTTTGTGGGTGTGCTGGCATCCCATTGGTTTCGAAGCTGCTGCCAAATCTCAACCCGTCACTGCCCAAGTGATTGATATCTGCCTCCCCCTTTTCTTTTATCTGAACGATTCGCGGCACGAGAACGGAAAACTATTCCGTTTGCGCTTTTGTTTTAGAACGAAACCCCCATCTTATTTCATCCCATGTTTCCTATAGCGCGCTGGGCTTAATATTTCTTTCTTGCACGAGGAAAGTGACAAGGCGTCTCTGTGACATCTTCTATGTTACAACAAATATTGCACTAAATCTGCGTTTAATAATTGCATTTAATTACACGAAGTAATCGTGGGAATACTTATTACTTTGTAATAGAAATGCAGTCATATTAAATTCGACGAAGATTATAATTCATAAATCGTTCATAAAAAGTTTATATAATTTAAGGGAAATGAGTTATGTGACTTCAATTGAGAAATTTGTTTGCTTTAGAGTTAGCTGCATTTGTCATTTAAACTACGGTAATACAGACTCTTATTACACTGCGAAGTATAAAGTAGGACATGAATTGATTAATTGAATCAATTATCGCAATACTAATTAAGTAATTATACAGCACAATGATTAACATAGTTCCGGAGTGCTAGATAGTCCATGATCGCTACGGGAGGATATAATAGAACGAAGTAAATCAAGATTCTCATGACACGATAGTCGTTTTCGCACAACATTTTTGTTGCACAAGGTGCAATGACGAAGTCGCTGCCAACTTGATCAACATTACTTCAAAAGAAAAACTATTATCTTACAAGCATCAAACTCGAACTTAACTATGTAGTAACAGAAAGGTTCAAATAGACGTAGCATTGACATCGACGGGTTAGCTGAGCAAGCAATGGAGTTCCTTAGCCGTCACGTTGGAGTGACGAGTGCCACCCCCTGCAAACCATCGGAAACCCCTAAAACCATCCAGCGGGCCAAGAACCCAACGTCGCCCAGCGCCACCGCCGCCTCCAACCTCCAACCACCCAAGAGAGGGCCCTCCAGGTTCACCGGAACCACGAGTCTCTCTCTCTTCGTCCAACTGGTACACCTCTTTCGCTCTCTTCTTCTCTCTTCATCTTCGCTTGGTTCGTTCAGCCGCGGCCGACTAGTAGTCGAGGAATTCGAGTTGCTATAAATCTCCCTTGACGGCCGCGATGCCAGTGGATGGAAAGCGAGGGAGAGTCCAATGAGGGAAAGAGAGAAGGTTGAAGTGAAAGGAAGAAAGAAGAGAGAGGGAGAAAGAGAGAGGTACGAAGATCGTAGAAGGTAGGTGGTGGTATAGTGGTGTTACTACCACCGAGAGGATGAGATGAAAAGGAAGGAAACGCGCCTCAGCTACACCAGGAATTGTAATAGTTTCGCTCGTGGGGTTAACGCAGTCTGCGGATGTGCACCCACGCGAGAATAGAAAGAATTTGAAGGCTGCCCGATGTTACTTTGCGCCGTTTCGCTTTGACTGGTTTACTCGGAATTAAAGTACTTCCTTTTGTTAGGGCTTCGTTTGGAATTCGAGGGTTTTGGGGAACTCGATGAAGGTCGTGTGTCCAAAGTACCTGAACCAATTTCCTCGTTTTGATAAGTTCGCACTGTCACACTTTCTATGAGCAATTTTTAATAACAATAATAGGCATACATAAACATACTCCATCTACCTGCAGCCGGTTATTATATTTATTTTAATATATATCAAAATATATAAAGCAAGGTAGCAAGTTGGAGTTGTTATATTTGAAGTGTTAATTAAAGAGCTTCGGTCATTTTTGCAAGGATTTTTTAATGGAAAAATGTCTGATTATGTTAGTAATATTAAAGTCCTGCCGTGTTTAGATGGGAATGGTTTTAAAGTCGTTGCGAATCTTAAGCCATTAAGAATAATACGCCGGGGCAATTAGTAATCGGCGAAACTGGAAGTAGACATTCATTGAGAGGAAAAAGAGAACTTAAAAGTTCTCAGGTGTCGACTCCATAGTCGTTGCGCGACCGAGAACGCTCGGCACGATTCTGAGTTCATCAAGTAAGTTGAATTGAAGAAACTCTTGTTTTCTTTGGCACGATTTAGGTGGCTGATAAGCCGCTCATGATTCGACCGTTCTACGACTATCTTCTAATGACCTACGGTGAATTGCGAGCACATCTAATTTACGGATGTTACATCGATAATGTTTCCAATGGAAATTCGTGTTCACACCAAATCAAATCTTTTTTATCCTTTTCCATGGAAACTAGCAGATTTGCAATACTGAGTGTGAATGATTATGTAGAACCCAGTATAGCTTGATATTATTAAATATAATTTACAATGAAGTAACATAATACAATATTGTCTTATTGGCCGGATATGACTTATCTTTGAAGCCTCAATTGACCTTAATTGATTATAAATCATGCATAAACATTCATATTTTTAAAAATTGTAATTTAGGTTAGTGATAAACTTGGATGAACTTAGTGATCACTTCCATCTTCCTTTCCTTATTGATTTATAAATGACACTTTAATGAATCTGAAAATTAATCAAGTAATGATTGTATTTATATACGAGCCGTCATTTTTTAAAGTGATATAAGCCCATTTTCTTTTGATTTCGAATATAACTAATAAAAAGAAGATATGAATCTGAAGCAGAAAATCATATTTAATTCAGTTTTCATACAAACTGGACTTTTACTACTTTCAGAAATAACAGCTGATATAGTTATACGCGAACACGAACGAATATAAGAGCACTATTTTCGGAGCATTATTTTCTTACAGGAAGATAATGCAAGATAATAACTGCTTTACAATCCATTGTATTATGATGTTGAAGTGTTCGAAGTGTCCGTACTTTCCGAGAAGTTTCTCAATCAGTATCTGATTTATGGCCGAAACCCTTTTGCACGACCTTGTCGCAAATCTCGTGCAAATATACCGAAACTATACAAAGCAGAGGAATGTCGTTTGCATTAGTCTTACGTGCTATGGTGATCGTATTCCTCAAAGAGTCCAAGGTCATCGAATAGAAAAGGGTTCCAAAATGTATTCGCAGAAATATATCCAAGGCCCCATGCACCGAGTCCCCGTCAATCCTGAAATAGAAAACTGGAAAATGATTAGTATAACCTTCCTTTCAGAATCCTATTACATTGAAAAAAATAGAAACAAATTCCTTTGCATTTTTATGATTTACATTTCTCGCTTCGCACTTGAGAGACAACTCTCAGTAGCCACTCAGTTTAATGCTGCAATTTCAGTGGCGACTGTGAGGCGACATTAACATTTACTTCAGTTGTCGGTGATTTAATATTTAATTACGAAATATAACCGAAGGAAAATCTTCATGTCGCTTCTCAGTTGTCACACGAGTTGCCACAATAACTGAATGGCGACTGAGAGTTGTCTTCGAGTGCAAAGGGTTATAATATTTATGTACTTCGACTATTTGTCTGACTTAATATAGTCAGCTAAAATGCGGTCAATTTGATTAAATACATAGAATATTTTATAGTAACTCGGTCAATTGAAGTAAACAAAGGGTGACATATTGAGAGTTTTCAATTGACAGGTCAAAAGAAGAATATAGTAATATGAGTCTGTAAATTGGATTCGCAAGAGGGTCCGTTACTCGAAGCGATGTACCGAACGGTACTTTCCTCGAAAACAGAGTCCCGGGGCTGTATAACTGGGCTCGAGAGCATAAATCAATTAAATTATAAATTACTATACAGAAGTTGAGCAAAACGACCACCTGTTGAGGACAGGAGGAGGAAGGTGGTACGTAGGGGAGCAAGGTGGGGTAGCTATCTCGTAAATTCCGTCCTCCTACCTTGCTGAATCCATGTGTAGAAGTGTTTACTCCTTACTTACTCTCTTCTTTCATCGTCCTCTTCTCCTAGGACGTTATTTATGACTCCATATTGTCAACCTTCTCGTATTATGCCAATGTTGACGCTAATTAAATCATTATGCGCGATAATTACTGTCACTCGAAGGACACGCGTAACCGGTAATATTTAATCGGTTGGGAAATATCAGCGATTTGTCATTACGAAGATTCGGGAGTTGATAGATGAATTATTAGTTTGATGAGATAAGTCAATATGTCCGGAGAGGTCTTGAAAAGTCAGATACATAAAAAGGTATTACTTTGTAGATCTCGATACGATTTAGATGGATGATATTTATTACAATAATTGATATTTTCTTCGAATGGTGAATCGTAGTTTATCATTATTTTTATTCGTTATTAAAGACATTGGTTTCATAGAGAATGTCCGTGGACGCTTCCGCAATTTGCAGAATTCCAAGAGGTTCGTTCATGTTTAAGGTTTGACGCGGATTTGGTAGATAAGCGTATAATTGGGAATGCGAAGAAAGTAGTAGGTAGGGACATTGAGAGCTGCCAGGGATGATTAATTCTTGTCGGAAAGCGCCAGACCCCTTGGAACTCGGTTGTAGCGCCCGTTCCAGCCCTCCTTTCCCATTCCACGTCGAACCCATCCTCCCCCATGGCTTCGCTACTCATACAACTACCCCATTCCTCTGAACCCTCTGAACCCTCCGAACCGCTCTTACCACCGGCAGACTTTCTCGTTTCGTTTGTTCTCCGGTCGTGTCATTCGTTATTACATCGTAGAAACTCGCGGATATTTCGAATTCCAAGTGACGTCTAAAGCCCGTCCGCTACTTTAACTGCTAACTTGCTTTCTTGCCACCAAGATATCCGTGTTTGGCACCGGCTCACCCCTTTTTTATTACTACGCCATTGTCTTCTTTAAATACCTGAGTATCATTGATTGGAATACTTGAGCTTCACTTTTAGCATCGTACAAACCTTCGTCGAAATTTGTTGTCTTAAGTCACAATACACTCGCGATATTTAACTGCGATAATTCGCGTCAGACAATTAATGTCCATCGTTTATCACACGGCATAATAACGTAATTTTTGTAATTAATGGAGTCCGATATCCTTAATCTTCTCCGGGAAGCCAGCTGCAACGTGCCGAATAAAGCCTGCGACAAAAATCGATGTTAATGTAAATATTCATATAAATATGTACCCGTATTAATAATTCGGCCCTGAAAACGCGAGAGATAACTTATACACCTACCTGAAATATTCCTTTACGTCGAGGAAGATGAATCGATACCGATTCCGGTTTTCCAAGATTTTTCCCCTCGTCCGATCGAATCCAAACGGTGGCCATGTCTCTCTTTCTCTTGAATCGCGAGTCCGATACGCTTTGCAACTCATCAGAGGGTCCGTAAGCAAGCGGGACGGTTCGCGATATCGGTAGTATTTGCATAAGACTATCGTCTTTGCCTTTGTTGGTGGTTTTGCCTCCCACGTACGTGGCGAGGCTGTCACTCAGCTTTCAGGGCTCTCCTCGGCCTTCACTCACATCACCCGTGGCTCAGACCTCTTCCTCTTCGACTTTTCTCTCCTTCTATCCATCTACCAATGTCGATGTCTCATCCTTCCCCTCTTCCGTTCTTCCTATCGTTCCCTCTCTACCCGCCCTCCTTGTCTTTGCCCGCTTTCTTTATTCCCTTCTACATTTCTTTCTCCGTCTCTCAATTTCAAACCTACCCACAGTGAGTGCACCCTGGCTTCGCTACCTTGCCTGCATTCCTGCATACAATTACATTCGACTGCGTTTATGCATTTCGCGTGTAATGCTCGCTCACTTGCTTCGAGATGGACGCGCGATGGACGGCGGATGCATCGAAAGCTTTCGCGGAAGCGTTAGGAGACGAAGTGGAAGACGGTGATCCGCGATGCGGATGGTTCGAAGAGAAATCATCGGCCACCAATGATATATCACTAGTGGTTGTTTGAAAAGATATTAAAAATGTCAAGTAAACGCAACGACTACTGTGGATGTCGACATTCGATTACAGTCGTATTACGATTCCAAATTGGGTAAGTCGGTCAAACGGTTTAGCCTGATAGGGATTTACATACAAATCGAAGTTGTACTAAAAGCACCGAGTTGCAGCTGCAAATATGGTAATCTTATACGCGCATTGCAGATTATTGATGAGTTTGGCAAATTGAATACATCGTACGATATGATATCGTGCACTGCCTTCAGGTGTCCTAATACTCTCATTACAATAATACCAATATTTTAAGCGATGCACCATGCAAGTCTTTTATACGTAGTCCTTTAAAACTCTTTCGTAATACAGTACACATTAATCGATGTAAATCGTACAGTTACATACAGGATAGATAAACAGATATAATTAATATTGAAATAGATGTCAGATTCCATCGAACGTCGAGATGCACGGTTACCGATCTCGATGAAGAAGGAAGATATAAAGGAAGAGTAAATGAGAGGAGAATAGGAGAATGTATTTTCGATATCCTATTTTTTTTGTCGCTTATCGAACGATCGGAGCGTATGATATCGGGTGTCAAGACAAGAATCTCGGCATTATGCCTGGACAGCCGATCAAAACGTTTCGTTGGTACCGGCGTGTGTGTAGACACGAAAGGCAAAAGGCGCAAAAGGCGCAAAAGAAGCAAAAGAAGCAGGGAAACTGTAGGGTGTTCCCTGAGCGCGATTCCCTGCACTCTTCGAAGTAGCTCTTCTTGCCCGCGGATGCGGAGGTCTCGGATGGTGGATCGGGTCTCTCCTAACCGGGGATGGAATGGAATCGACTCGAATGGAATGGGAGTCCGGTGGCTGGAGGCCGCATTAATAAAACATTAAGGTTTTGTAGACGATGTATCGATGTAGTGTTTATATTATCTTCTTTGATGTCGACATGTGAATTGGACAGATTTGTTATTCAGACTCCGTACATAAAAGTGGTGAAGTCTTGCTCCGCTCCGTTTGTGGACAGGGCGACTCTCGACGAGGACTCTCGGCACGGACGGACAAACGGAACGAACAAACGGCAACCTGGACGGACGGATGGACAGCCTGCTTCCAAGTCTCTTCTGGTTCCTACGTCGCCTGTCACTCACTCACTCCAACAGAGCCTTTATCTTGCGTTCACTTAACTTTCTGTTAGATCGGAAAAACTCTCTTCGAACGATCACTTTGAACTTTTCCAAATCGATAGATCATATTGATAGATTGCTTTTAGTTCATGATAGTAGCGATTCAATTTTATTAATAAGTCTCAAGAAATATTCCTTATGCCGATTGAAAGTATCAGTATAATGTAAATACTCCTATTGTATTTAAACTATATCTATATGTATCATCATTCCATTTAAACAATGCTTTATGATAATACAATATACTTGACTTCTATAGAATCAGGAAAATTTGAACTCTAGGAAGAGAATAAAGGAGAATTCGCCAGAAGAACATTGAAATTAACATACGCAGAAATTCGGGACTCCCAAATCCGCTGATCCCAATAGGACGTATAATGTTAATCGCACGTGTGTTTTACATATGGTGGACTTATTTTCAGTGGAAGGCTTTAAGATCGAGGAGTTAACTTTAAAGGAGGTAACCTACATCTACTTATTCGTTCGGTACACGAGGTATCGATACAGTATAACCGATGTCGTGGAGCCCGGGCTCTGTCGTTTCCCCTACCTCTTAACTCGGCACTGTGATCCCGAACCTTGACTCTTCATTAATCACCCCGTGGTATCAATGACTGACTGAGTGACTGACGGCAGGCGAGAGGTATTATATACCTACGGTGTTCCGCGCAAATGCTGATGCTCGTCGCGGGAGTTTCCTTCCCCACGGATAAACCGCCGAATACAGTACAAACGAATACCTTCTTCTGGCTTTACATTCCGCGAATTCTACAGCCACTCATGCAAATTTTTCCATGTCACTGGTAGGCCAACGTACGACAATATTCGCCTCGGTTTCTGCCCCACGAATAATTATGAGAGGTTCATTTCCTTTCCAGGCTCTTTGCAACCTTTCGTTCTGAATTTGGAATCTTCTAAGAATATTGGACATTTAGATTTGTATATTCACGAGGTGTTAAATACAACTAAATGTTCTAAGCACATATAACGTTATTACAGTGAATTTGAGATTAATGTAAAGGAGGGAAATTACTTCGAATTCTTCATATGTCATAAGTATTTGCAAATTTGTTTATATCAAGACATTTATAATGAGATAATCTCGTTAGACCTTTACACAAACTGTTGTACTTTAGTGTCTAAAAATAGTGATATTTGCAACATTTAATAGAGAATAAAGTGGCAGTGATATTTATTATAATATTTAACCACAAACCCACTGGCCTTTACTCTGAACATGAAATATATCGCGACACTAGTAACAAAGTTCAAGTAACGAAATGGCAGAATTACACGGAGAGTACGATTTAATCTCGTCGTCCTTTTATGATCGTTTCATAATTTATGATTACCGTTAGAAGATTAGTATGATCGAAGCAAATAGAAAAAAAGAATATATAATACCATGGCGCCGGAGTAAGTTGATCATTCGTTTTCCGGGGATTCTATCATTACGATCTAGACAAGGAAGAGTCACGATGGTGAATCTTGGCGTATGGCTCTAAGGAAAGGTGACTCTAAGAACCAATCGAATCTGGGATGTCATCCTCGGTAGCCATGGTCACAACCTGATCTCTCGCAAGAAAGAGACTCGTATACAAATCGTGACTTGCTGTCTTCTCTTGTCTTCTTGTTACATGACTCCTGTCTGTTTCGGTAGTTTTTAAGGGTGTGAGGCTGCTTTATCACACACGACCCCCCGTTGTTGTCACGCGATCTTATCGCTGCCAAACTGGTACCTCAAAACCCAACCTTACTTCGCCTTCCTATGAACTCCGAGTTTTACGATGACGCGCCAATGTCGGCCCAGAAAGGACTCCTGGACGCCGATCAAATGCCATTAACTCGTTGCGACGAATTATCGTGACATTTTAAAAGAACATAGTAAATACTCCAAGTATTTTTGGAAATCTTCGATCAAATTGTAAAAATAAGCGTAACATATAAAACACATACACGAAAACTTTAGGTTGATGTAATGTATGGTATGAATGCTCGTGTCAATCAACATAACAAAGTTACTTCATTATCAATAATTATAGATAACTGGTAAGATCATGGGTTAATATTTAATTGAACTTTACGGTAAGAAAAGTTTCTAACGTAATGACTCGTCTTGAGAGAGTATGCGAGGTGATTAAAAGGATGAAATGAATTGTTAGTAGAGAAAAATCTACGCGGTACTGGCTGTGATAACCTTCCCGTGGCCATCGCTCGATCTTTCAACTTGGACGTTATCGTGTTTTGAATTTGAGTAATAAAACGCCCTGGCAAAGCTTCCATATCGGGCAATTATAAACATAATAATTATCAATGTACAAGCCGGCCATAATTAACAACACTTTTATGCGTTAGCCAAACGATCCTCTTTGTTGTACGATTAACTACCAATTCATAAAGGCTTATCTTAACGAAGATAAGAGAAGTTCGTGGTAACAAAGTGTTCCTCCAATCTCGCAGCGAAGCACTTCATCTCGCGAAGACGTAAATTTAATGAACTGCCGCGTATCAATTCTCTCTTAAAACTGAAATACTCTCTTTATTAATAAATAAACTGGTATCATCCTATTCAACAGAGAAAGTTCCCCCGAATAGGTGTGTCTTCGAGTAAAATGAGTACCAGATGAATTTTTGTCATTTTTTTCTGTACGTCATACCATTTAATAATTACAATTTAAATTATATAATTATATGACCTTACACGTACGGTGCTCTAGGTTACGTAGATGTAATAAGTAGGTATTTTTTTTTTAGTTAGACTATTATGTATATTACATGGAATGAAGTAACATTTGAGTGACGCTACACGAACGTAATACTTGAGCTTAATTTAAATTTGAGAACGCATCCTCTTGCACCTGACGAGTAAATTACCATTTTGAAAATTCTTTCGCCCTTTCGCTTCGTTTCACTATCGTTTTTCGTCTACGCACCCCCACCCATTCATTCGAATTCCATAGAAATTCACGAAACCAACGTTTTCTTTCTCGCGTTGCTGCACTGAACGGCAAGGACGAAAATCGACGATCGAAGACCGAGCGGCTTTTAAACTAAATAATAGAATCGCACAATTTCTCCACGATCTTCTTAGATGTGTGTTTCCTTCAACTTAACGTATCGTGATCATCGGTTAAATCGAACTCCTCCAACTTCCTTTATGCACAAACCACATTCATTCATAGGTACGGAACGTGTTCGCACGACACGCGGCGTGATCAACAAAAAAAAAGAAATAATAATAACGAAACAAATAAAATACAATATTAACACTGGACCAAGTCATTAGCAACAGACTCACTCTCAATATAATAATAGTAATAATATCAATAATTTCAATGATCATAATAATAATATTAATAATAATTATAGTCCTCACTATTCTTTTATTTAAATATCCCTATGGTGTACCAGGCGATAACGAAAGAGAGTTTATAATCCTTACATTTATTATACTACAATCCTTTTAATTCATCCTTTACTTTATACTATTGAATTAAAGATTCTTTAGAGAGGCTCGCTTTTTACATTAGATTGGAATAGATTTGATTTCATTAAAAATTCGTCTAGAATCTATGGACTCGAGAATCGAAGAGAAGAGAAAGGGGAAAGGTGTTAGATTTCGTTAGCGCCTCGTACGATAATAACGTCATTCAATATCGTGTTCGTCGTATATTCAATAACTATGTACAATTCAGTATTAACCTACTTAAGGAGAATCTCTTCCCATCTGTTTAGCTCGTCACAAGTTTGTTTTGTTTTTTTTGCTTCTCTTCCTTAAACTGTGATATTTAATTAAATCCCTGTATTCTTCCGAATTTGCTTCGCATTACGCGCATTTACGACATCTTACTAAGCACGGAGAGCGAACTTCTATTTATTTAATCTTCGTATCACAATGATAACCAATTACAAGCGCGCATTCGCCACGCGGCTTTCCACTCGAACACTATCTAATTAGTTAATTTACACACCTGCGTTTTCGCCCACCGATTAACGAGGACCCATTAAGCCGCAGTTCATTCACCGAGTATCCGAATTAATGTTTTCTTTTTCGCCACATTGCACGTAGCTTTAAAGATTGATTTCATTGTTTTCTTGTTTTAATTGCATTTACCTGCGAGTACTTAAATTCGCAGGAGACATAAGCATACGCATTGCTCCATCGAAATTATACACACTCCTCGCGCGCGATAATTGTCATTTTCTTCGTTCAAATGTAATTAAAACTTGCATCAAAATCAAAAAGATATATTGAGTGTATAATGAGTATATTAATTTCCAGTAAACACAAGCATTTTACGTATATATTTTCTGTTTTCTTTTGCCATTTTCCGTAGCATATATCGGCGGTTATTAATAGCTTTGTACTTGATTTGACTGTAATTAAAAATTCTGGTATAGTACTGGAATAATAATAGAGGAAGTAATCTCGAATCAGAATGAAAAGCATAAAAGATTCCGCAGTAAGAAGTCTAATTGCATAGAAAGAAAGAAATGACAATTATTACGCGATTTCAATCTACGTTTGGACTGTCGAGGAACAACGCCTAATTGGCTCCTCCAAAGGGACATGGATTACAATTTACGGTGCAAACTATTTACAGAGAGCTTGCTGAGTCCTCAGCTGCCCACCGTTTCCTTATTAACATTTTCTCACAAATCTACTCCATTAAATCCACCGGGAACTCGTGTGTCTCTTAATAGATAATTAGGAACCCATTAATATTGATGTGAAAAAACAACCGGCTCGTGCTTTCATGTTTAAGTAGAAAATCAAGTTCGTACCCCGAACTACTAATCATAGCCTGAACACTTGGTAAGAAGGTATAATATATGAGATGTTATGATTTTGCAGTTTAAGATATTACTCGGATAAACTCGATTATTGTGACACGATTTAATTCATTGTTTACAATTGCATGTAAATGAAACCTTGAAATAATGTGTTCATATGATAGACACGAGTATAATCGCTGTTTCCTCAAGCATCTCCTATTTACTAGAATACTATAATACGGATATTTTCATGCAACTGTAACACTTTGGAAGAAATCGAATTTACGAGTTCCGAGTGGCATTGATTGGATTAAATTTGTTGATTCGCACACTCCATCGAATACGGTAGAAGATAGTTCGAGTATTAATAGGCACCTTACGTACTATGAAATAGAGACTTCAACGTGCACATAGAAACTATGCTCGCATGGAGATTGCATCGGCTCGTTCGCGAATCCACCTTCGATAAATACATTCGGAAAGGTCGAAAGAGCGAGGGGAGAGGAAGAGAAGAACGAGGTGGAGAGGTAGGAAGTATATAGAAGTAGAAGAAGTCGAGGAAGAAATAAGAAATAAGTACACGAGCGCATTCCATTCGATTCGTTTCTCTGAGGGAGGAAGGGTGAACAGTGATCCAAAGATGCGAAACAGTGTGCAGCCAGACAAGATAATTAATCAATTAATTGTCTGAATCAATTAATTACTTAGACCGCTAATTTCTACGCCTTAAACTACTGATTCGGTTTTATCTCACCCGCTGAGGTGGCCTCTCATCCGCATTTACATCAGTTATTTTATAATCTCTTGCAGTGAGAGTCCCTCGGAGCGCGTCCAGTCCATTAAGTTCGGGGCGCACGGCTTTATGTTTGCAGAAAATTTTGGCTTCCCTTCAACTTCGAATAGTCATATTGTGAGAGAGTACTTCTTGCGCACAGGTCGAGGATTCGATATTATAATTGTCAATGTATGTTCAAAATTAATTATCAAAAGGATATTATTCCCTGACAATGAACATCGATCAATTTGATCAATAAATCATAAGATCAACTATATCTTTCCAATGTCGTTTAAATTAAACACTGAACACAATCGATTAAACACTGAACTTAATGGTCAGCGAAATAGGAAGATTTCAATTCTATTTTGATAATCTATATGAACCATCGGTATCCTGTGACAGATCGTTGAAATTTCACCACGTGTCCTACTGGAAGTGAAGTATTTTTGGGTCGTCAGTTCATGCGAGCTGGCGGTACCCAAAATTAAGAAAAGCCTTTTTAAAAGTTCTGCTCGCCGTACATCCCGGGGAACCGGACAGCGTGTGCTCCGAGCTCGGCGGGCGAGAACTCGTCCTATGTGGCCAAGTGAGCGAACTGGCCTGGGTGGGGCGCAAACTGGTAAGGGTGGCCGTACGGCGACATGTGGTACGGTACAATGTTCATGCTCGCCATCTTGTGCTCCTTTTTCCACTTCATCCGTCGGTTCTGAAACCAGATCTTTATTTGACGTTCCGTTAGGCACAAGGCATGTGCGATTTCGATGCGCCGTCGCCTCGTCAGGTAGCGATTGAAGTGGAACTCCTTCTCCAGCTCCAACGTTTGGTACCTCGTGTACGAAGTCCTCTGCCGCTTTGTCTCGCCGTTCGCGTTCACCGTACCTGTAATCAGCAAATTATATCCCTTGTTAGTTATGATTTTTAATCAACTATATACTATTGAGTTTCGGAAAGAAGGCAGAAACCGTGACGCAAGAGTTTGGTAGAATTCTGTTGTTCGATTGGTCATCGGTGCATATGCGTTACATATATATTATATATTACGAGTCAGCAAAAGGGTCAAAGTCCTTGATCATTTATCATTCGGTAGTCTTACATTAAATCTCAACAAGCCATTAAGATTCATCCCCAATTGGTACGAGTAGAGGAGGATAAAGGTAGACAAAGGGGGAGAGGGGGTTCGAAAGCGTACGGTGTATAATAGCGGAGGCATAGTATGTAACGCTTTACGAGTTCGTTAATTATTTCAACGAGTCGTGGTTAATGCTTCGGTCGTTGCTACTGGACTGCAAACTGGTCACTTGGCAGCTGTTATACCTATTTGCTTAGCACGCCCGTGCCATAAATAATTTTGCAACGCTATTATTACGATACTCCCCCTATTACTCCTATCTCTCCCCACAGAAGAAAAACCCTGACTATGTGGCAACAGTCGTACGAAACCCGCCGAACACCAATCAAGAAATCTCCCTTCACTTAACCATAATTCATTACTTTGTAACCATCTAGCACCTGTTAGACATCGCCCTTGTACCTCTTTAAATATACACTTTGTTATTTTCGTTCAATTTGCATAATTAATTTTACACCTTCTATACACCTCATTAAAGTACGCATTGAGATAATGAAGACATAAAATAGCGGACGGGGTACGCAAACTTATCTGCTTTCATTTTTATGCAATGATTATATTGTTGTAATAAATAGTTCTATAGGCAATGAAGATCATTTTTTAATATTGGTATCCAGTTATGTAACGAATCAATGACTATAAGAGGAATAAAAACTCGAATGTTTTGGATGGATGACTTTGGCAGATGTGAGTTCGCGAGGGTTACAGGACCGCCATATTGGTACAACTTGAAGTTCACGTTAATGCGGATATTAAAGAGTCGCCTCATTTACAGCAATAATGAAGGTGCTATTGATAGCTCGACAAGACCAGACATTGCATATAGCCAATATTATGGTTCTGGGAAGTTTATGAGTTCATAATTAATATTAAAACGTGATTGATAGATAACAGTTACAATGGTCGATTCTGCACAAGCCTGGAAGCATAACAGATACATATCTCATTGGCTTCCTACATGTTGCTAAATACATGACAATAATATGCTGATGATTATACTCGACTACGAATAAACAAACATTGTGTTATACCTATTGAACACATTTACTGTTAATTCCATTTATAATTTTAACGACTACTTCGTTTAGAATAATGTAATGTGAACGTGTTCTGTGGCGAATCTTGTACTGAAATTCAATATAATGAACGTAGGCGAGAAAGAAAGAGGAAGAAGGACATTCCAATCCGGATGCAGACATTTTCGAGGAACGCGCTAGGGGTAGAGTGAGCTTTCAGGGAACCGAAGAGAGCTTTCAGCGAGGTCGGCGAATGGGTAGGAAACGTTGAAGTTCCAACGAAGCTTAATGACTGGACCCTTCGTCCAACGTTATCGCTTTCCTCCTGATGTAGCACGTCGCTTGGCTCGTACGGTCTGACTTTTTAATAAATAGTACTCCCGCTGTCCGAACGCTGGCCCGTTCACTCTCCGCATATCGTTTATCCGTACGCACCAACACGTTTTGTGGAACAGCCAAACGGAATTCCTTTTTCACTCCCTCATTATTATACGACGTTCAAACGCGCGAACTAAACTGGCACGCGTAGCAACGAGACCGCGCTCCGCTTCGGGGGATCAAGGATCGTTGATCGTTCAGGTGTATCTTCTATAGATCCTACCAGGTGATTAATTGTTATCTGTGTTCCGTTGACGTCGATACAACGTACGATCCTCGATCCACGACGTGCTACCCTAGACCCTAAAAACTATTCTCGTATGCACTCACAACATCTCACGGATAGTTTTATTTTATTCGTTTAATTCATTTATTTAATTCGTATAATTCGTTTTGCGAATCCTCAAAAAGACGCAAACAAATTTGGTCAGTAAATTGCCCTCCATTCGATGAACTTGGCTACTTTAAATATACCGTGTTATTGTTTCGAATGATACCGTTATGTCGAGTATGATATCATGGAAGTGTACAAAATGGTGATTTTATTTATGGACACGAATATCGAAGTATTATTAAATACATTTGATGTAGGCTCCTAGGGACTGTCGTCGAAAGGGGCGCGGAGTCAATGGTTTTTCTAAATCTTCTCCGATGATTAATGGCTAGTCGCGTTTCGTTGGCGACGTATCAGGCCACGGTGAAAGAATGGCACGGTTAAAGATTCGCAACAATGGTACACTCCGACTGCGCTCACGTGCAACTGAAACGTCTTTTGAATAATCTGAATGCGTTCACGAATACGGATTCGTATACGGTTTCGACAAAGTGCGAACAAAGTGCGCCCTCGGTAATGATTCATTATCATACCGATAAAGGCTGCGGCGAACGGAATGCTAGAATTTCGTAGGAGAGGTGAACGCGCAAGAAAGGATCACGAAACTTTCTTTAGTGGCTGTCCGATGATTAATTGCTATCTATCTTCTTGTCAACGTGGATGCACCGAAGAACGTACACCGAGAAATCTCTCGAGTGAAAGTGGATGAAGAATATCGTCACTCACTGCCAATACATATACATACATAGATAATTAATATTCGCAAGGCGTTTGAATTCTTTCTTCGATTATCTAATCGGCAGCTTTAACCCCTTCGCGCACAATTTCTTTCAACGGTGCTCACAGAATCATACTTTTTATGCCGACATGAATTTTACGATTTAATGAGTATAAAGGAATAAAAGTTTATATTAAAAAAAGTTGAATTCAAATTTGACAAGACATCCATCATTTTCCCGCCTTGATATGAATAAACAATTACGATGAGAATAAGAAAGAACCAAAATATAAAACTATTACAATATCTTTATTGTTACATAATTGCGTAGATCGGTATAGCCATAATTGGCGGTGTATAAATTCTAGAATCAAACATGGCGGCTGTAACCGTCATAAATGTGATTGTGTTAAAGTGTTGTTGATTGCAGCAAAGTACGTAATAAATAGGAGCAGGTGATAATATGATTTGCGATAATATATAGAATAACGTGTTTTTAATTAAGCTCTTTATCTTGCCTGTCAAGTAAGACATGTACTTATCGCTAATTAGCTTGTGGCAGACGTTCATTAAATCTTAGTTACTATATTCCGCAAGGCACCACGGAATCTTGATTGATTATTTTTCTCGTTGTTTTTAATCCGTTCTTACTTAATCTGTAGAATTATCCGTAGATTAGTACTACCGAAGTGGATACATACTGATGTTTCAAAAAAGATAAACAGGCGAACCTGGTGGTTATATGAGAATAGAAACTGATTAATCGAAGGAAATAGATCTCGAAGGTAGAATACTTAGACAGCTAATCGTAGAAAATCGATCTGGATGGTGGTTTTAGTGCCGTGGCAGGTTAGCCTGGTTACACGTTATTCATTCACGATCAGAGTCTGTCAGTCAAAACAGTCAAGTCAAGCTAGACAGTTGGCATCGTGTCAGTTAGGATATCTATAACCAACGTGCAAGAATAATATATTCGGTATTTACAAAAATACGACGCTAGATTCACTATTCTTGTACCAAGCACATCTAATAAGAAGCATAATATTTCTTCAACTAAACGTCGCATAGGAACCAAATAAAAATATTACTACTTTCTGACTTCTACTTAGTTGAGCCTCTTCATATTTTGTATGCCGAAAACAAAGTTTTGATTAATGACGTTCTACGACGTATAAAATGATGAAAATGTGCAAAATAAGAAGCATTCTTTTTATTTCATTAATTTAATGTATTTTCTTGAAGTCCGTGTAACTACATATATGTATGAACAGAAGTATTTTTATTCTCTTACACCTTAAATAACAGATTCAATATAATTTTCACCGCCATTATTGGTGATACCAGGTGTCTTTATTTCGAAATGCAATTCTAATTATTACTCTAAAATCATCAAATCAATCAGCACAAAAATTAATTCAAATAATTTCCACTTTCTTATCACAGCAACATAGTGCAGTATCAGAAAATAGTTCATATCGCACTTTAGCAGACGACAAAAATAAATTCAGTATTACTACTGAAATGTTGAGCTATGCTCGATTACCCCTTCTATTTTGGTGCGAAGATTGAAAAAAGGTTGAGCGCTATAAAAATGTTTGACATGTACAAGTAGAGGAAGATTAAGAAAGCGAGCGAAGTTCGAAAGAGAATAGGGTCAGCGACGTTGCATAGTTGTTCGTTGCTCTAAAGAGAGCGGAGTCTCGTAGAATGAGAGACTGCGCTAAGCGCAGGGTCGTGTCGTGTCAACCATCTCGATGTCACCTCGTGTCGTCTAGAGTTTTCGTGGTTCGCTCTTAATAGAACTCTGGAAAGCCAGTGTGTATTCGCACCGATACGAAACCCTCTACAAAACGTGTCACTGACTGCCAGTCTGACACGACTTTTCTGACTGGGCTGACTGACAGACCGGCTGGTTAAGGCTGACTAACGCGTGACCGGGATAACCTCGTGCGACCCCACGACACGTTCGGACCAAGGATATCCGATTGGTTTCCACGACCGCTTTTAATATAATGAAACTCCAGAATAGAATATTAATGCGTTATTAAAGTACCGCGAACCACGACTCCCTGCTAACTCTTATCGGAAGTATTGCCACTTATACTCTAATACCTTCCATTTCGTAATGCTCTCGGCGTACGATTGGTACCATCTTGAATCTAGCAGTATTTATATATAATAAAATAATAAAATATTATAATACTAAAATGCTATAATAAAATACTTGTAAACTGGTTCGTTTGTATACAAAGTTATATTTAAAAATCAGCATTTTATGCATCTTAATTAATAATCCTGAAAGATCTTTATATTATATTTTTGCAATATAAAATACTCCAGAAAAACCTTATCTCTTATTCTTTCCGTCATCTCGCAGATACCTTGGAAATTTGCATAGATTTGCTGATGATTTCTAAAGATCCAGGCTTTGATATTTTTGCAATACTTAACTTGCAAACGAGACACATAATCGATACGGCGAATATTCGCGTATGTCAAACACTGTCAATATATGATGATATATAATCGTAAGGACACGACAAGTGGATTTAAAAACTAGAGATGACTTTACTTTGATCCGTTGGTAAGATACAAATAGAAGTACGTGATACTAGCAAGCGACAAGAGAATCAGATCTCACGCTCGTAACGCGGCGTGTGTCACATTCCGAAAGTGCAGCTTGACTTTCCCTGTGATAGTGCCTAGTATAGTTCCAGTAGTGTATGTCGGTCGGGAGCGAGTTCTACGAAAATATATATAGAATCTACCACCGCTAACCCCTGGCACATATCTAAGTGGTTATCTGATACGAGCACGAGTATGAGCCTATCAACTCATTCCATCTGTACGATCGATTCAAGTATTCCAAAGAAACTAATGAAGAACCCCAAGTTTCGCGACTTAACGATAAGAGGAATTTAAATTCCTTCCTCGATAATTGTATTTTCGACCCTCTCGGATCCACGCGAAGACATTTCTAGATCTTGTCGCACTTTCGAATTAACGGTACACGCATACGTGTACCTTAGTGAAATGTTCAATTTCGAGTGTACGGAGCCCCTTGTTAAGCCAGATTTATTTAATCTCATTGTTCGTATTGCTTCACCTTGGACAATGATACTTTACGAAGACAATGCTCGTACTAGTTGTTTAAGAAAGATCTTACAGATGACCTTGCGTAGCACCGTTACAACGTGGACGACGATTACAGTTAAAATTGGCGAACACGATAACAGCGGAAACGTAGACTCTGTAAAACGTGTGGGTGATCCTGTTACATATTATGCCTCGTGAACAAAAACAAAACCATCTTTTATCTTTCGTGAGCCTTACAAATTTACTTTGAATAAGATCGAGGTCATTGATGCTCGCCTTCGAACTAAACTATTAACCCTTTCGCGCTCACCATTTTCTTCGACATGTGAATTTACATATCAAAGTTTCCGTAATTTTTACGTGCATTGCGCTTATAAATATACGTATATTTGAAAATGTTTCATTGAAATTAAGCAAGAAAAATAAATTCCATGATGTACATTCCTTATACAATTTCATTTTAGTAAGTTATTTACTGATATAGTTAGTCATTGTATAAAAGAGGTGCTAGTGTAAAATTGCCAATTTTCATTGTAAAAATGATTTCAATATAAAATTGTTAGTATCATTTATTATAAGGAAGATGATGTAAATCATGGATCTACTTGAGTTCTACATCGTTGGTCGATCTACCATAACATCCAGAACGATTTGAATCTGGTCTCCATTGACACCGCCGACAAAAGAAGAGAAGAGGCTCATAAATAACCCGACCAGTTTATCGTGGCTATTATGCAATTACGATTGCATCTTTGAAGCCTAGGTGGTCTGTGGCTTCAAGATCTTATGACTGGCCCAACGAGATAATGCCTCTTAAAACTTGTCGTTGTTTCGAGTCAGATACTTAACTAACAGTTTCGCGTATCTCCTACTTCTCTATTTCTTGTGCTCCCTTCTTGTATCTCTCGGTTTTGCATCTTCGTTACTAATGATCCTCTTGTACCTTCCGTACCCTTTCATGCAATGCTCTACCCCTGCACTTCGATCCAATAAAACGAGAACATTTTGGAATAAGGTTCGTTTGAATAAATACAGTTTAACACGTTGAGCACCGCGCCGAAATCCGTATTATACGATACCCCGCGATGCGCGTCCGCAAAGTCTATATAAAGTTCAAGAATAAAATTGTTTAAGCGCTGTACAATACATTGGTTACTTTATATTGTAACGTTAAAAATATTGGAAACTTGAAGAATATGGGAATATTTAATATTTAGCAATATTTCATTATTTAACAAATCTTGCGACCTTGTTAATAACAACCTCGTGTGAGAGCCTCTAAATAAAGATTGTCTCTTACGCAATGATATCTTAATATCTGTAGAATACTGTTTCCAATGTAATTAACTTCTCCTTCTCCAGATATTATTAATCTTCATTCCAAATTGTACATAATAATTTCTTTGTGAACTTTTTACAAATCACTAATATTTAATGGTTGATTGTCAACGATTTGACATGTGGATCAAATTAGAGTCATTAATCGTTATACAAGGGGAGTTTCTACGTTCTCCACGTTATTCTATTAAATTAATCTCTGGCCGATTACGTAAGGATGGAACACTACAATGGTTTTCAGTATAATAACAACAATAGGTTCCCGACTATTTTTTACGCAACATCATTAGTTTCTTCTGTTTGTCCTCGCGACGGAGAAACAAGAATCGAGGATGAGAGAGTAGCGACACGTACTTGGTTACCTGGCGGATGGCCAGTCTGACTCGCCATTGGCGCCCACGGACTTTCGCCAAAAATCACGGATCCGGTAGGTCGGTTCGGCAATACCGGGTATACTTTAGTCCATGTGCAATTTAAATTTATCTAGGCGTGTTTTGCGTCATTCAGCCTCTATCCTGGCTGATTTGTGACCTTTCCGTACTTTCGCAGCTGGCGGGCAATCGCGGGCCAAAGATCGCGGCTGCCAGGAAAATCAACGACCTGTCGACATTCCACGACGAAGTCGACGAGGACGCTGGATGATCGGGCTTTAAGCAACTTCCACCTGTTACAAGACGTCCGAACCTTTGGATATGTCGCGTTAAACCCGGACGGGAAGTCGGGGGATCTATTTCGATTGATAAACAGCTGACACGTTTGGACCACCACTGGGAAGATGCTAGTTATAAATCGTACCGAAACACGGGTCCGATCGTTTTCAAAGAGACCTATTAATTTTAACACTAGTTGCACGATAACCGTTGCGCCATTATTTATACACTTCGATCTACATCGATACAGTCGTTGTATTCGATAACCGAGGAAAATATGAATACCTGTTTTATACTGATCATTGAACGACTATTCTACATTGATATTTCGAGGAATTGTGTTCCATTATCGCGGAGGATGCTTTTTGCAGTCGCAAAATTGTAGAAATCGAATGCAGGTGATTTTGGTTGTAAAATGAACATTTTCGACGGACAGTTATAAATAGATGGAAAAAACAATTGCTTTTCAATCTGAATAGCATAGCAAGCGGTTTCCGAGGGTTTTGGTACGGCAGCGAAGGTGGTGAAAATGAAGGAAAGAAGGAACGAGGTTGAAGAAAGGGGCAAAAGGGATTCGGAGAAAGGGAGACAGGAAAGAGAACGCGACGGGTTCTCTCGGTGAAGCTTTTATGCCGAAGTTTGCAAGCCGGGCGCCTCGTTGGATCATTTGTTATCTTCCACGAGAAAGCTCCCCGACGCAAATAGGTTTGTTTCTGGCCGCTTTAAACGCTTCACAATAATCCGCACGAACCCAAATTCAATTAACGCCTCGCCCGTCCTCGTTCGCTCCCCTTCCATTCGGCACTTTGTACCCGTTGACAGCTAACGAAAGTCGCGCACTTTCCTTCTTTGCTCTCTCTTTTATGCGTGAACATGGACCGCGGGAATATTGACGTACGTGCTTGGGAGTTCGGATAACCTTGAACGTTTACGTATTGAAAGTACCTACCAAAGAATGGACGATAGTACGCCCTTTTTTTCGCGACGATCAATTTTTTCAACACAATCCACCCTTCAAACTACACATGGTTATAAATCATTCGAAAGTTTCCACATACAGTTGGAATTCACCTTGGATAATCTTATATCTTCATACCTATGTACGCACAAATGAATGATTATTTTCTCACTGATCATGGTGAGATGTTAAAACTGTATCACACGGGTAGTCTAATTTGATAAGGTCTGTTACAAATGATAAGTTTAAATCGCATATGAGAAAAGGGATACCATCTAAAAATAATCCTACGTTCCACTGGAGAATCAACGAATCACATCTTAGTTTCTTGATCCCCGGGATATATATATATTTTTTCTAGTCTTTTTAATCTGCCGAATCATTTCCGTAAAACAGCGTGGTAAATCATCGCAGGTACGGAATTAGACTGGCTCCTTTCAGTGGGTCATCTTCCAGGGTTGATAGAATCAAGAATAACATATTATCTCCTCTCTCTTTGGACGGAGTTGGATTGAATTCACGTGCTCTTGTATAGCTCGTGTATGGAAGAAACTGGCGTGGACGAGGGGTTAGTTTATACGAGGCGGATGAAAGAGAGGCAAGAAGAAGACGGGAGGAAGATGGGCGGTAGGGCATCTTGTATGGGGGGGAAAGACCACGATGGAATGGGGGTCCCGGATTGAGAAAGAATGGGGAATAGCGGCTACGCGTCTCCATCCATCAGCCAACGGTCCGATCAGACGACACACGCGTCTCAAACTTACGGAGCAAAGTTAGAATGCATTATTTCGTAAATGTACATCGTGTCTCTCGAATGGTTATCAACGGGTTGAAATAAATTACTTTGTTCAAATAAGATTGCACTTTTTGTAACAATTGAATAAGGAAGTAAAAATTCAGTCATTATTGATGAGCATTACAGGAAATATTATACAGTTAATAGTTTACTTATTTAAAGTAGAATTGGTAGAATAATTACTACTCTTTTCTTTGGGTGGAAGAAATTAAGAGTCAATAAACTTCACTAAATTAGGAGTCGTTAAATCACTAAATTAAGTATCTTCCGCTGTAAATTAATTACATTGGAGTTAATAATAATAATTCATGATCTCATAACGCCTTAATATCTATGATACTTTTGAATCCGCGAATATTTTTATAATTTAGTTTTAATGTCCATTGACATTAAATACCTAGCATCTTATAAGTAATAAATGGTCCAGCGCTTACTAAATCTCAACGATGATCATTCGCAATAATTATTCCTTGATTATTTTTTAAATACTATAAATATCGCACAGTATTCATTAAGAGGATTATATCGTTTGTCAGTTAGTCGATGATAACCCGATCAATCTAATATTGAATGAAACAACTAGTTATGAAACGATTAAGCATCCCAGCAAAAAGTAGCAACCTAAAACCTGTTTCTCTAAACATCACAAAGAGAGTCTCTCTATTAAATAGGGGAACGATTAAGGGACAAACGAAATCGGTTAATGGGGCCATTTCGGCCAAAGGTTTTAAACTATTAATTGACAATAATCGCTTGACTGACCACTTCGTTCGCTCTTCACGAAGGTGGTACTGACATTCTATAAATGTACGCGCTCCCATACCAAAACATTGACACGGTACACGTATACATACACGCAGGGAACGTTCCCAGTGAGGGAAAATTAATGACTTACCTTCACCGGGAACAATACAGTCAGCTGCGACTCTCTATGTGTCTGAGTACTCTGCGCCGCGGTGTTGCGAGCTAAGGTCGAACAAAAACACACAAACGAATACACTCTGCGTACGTGGATCGATTTATTTCTTTTAAGGACTAACGCAGGAATGCGAGAACGTATCATTTTCATACGATCGCTAACGGTACTCTTTGATTTGCGCAAAATCTTTGAGCACTTTGATAAAGTTTCATCGACGGAACTTAAGGACGCGTAGTAAGACGCCATCGGCAGAGAGATCGTCTTTAAACAATGTCATTTTTTCCATCATTATATAATTGTTTTGTTTTCAATTCTCTCGTAATCACTCGCAGTAATCTATGCACAGTCTACTACATTTAAATTGTTCTACGTTACTTGTATATTACTCCTTAATTTGACCGGAGAAATATACAGGTAATGTAAATACATATTTATAAGAATCATGGTAATCCGATGAACGCAGAATACCATCAATAATGTGTAATATGATGTACGTTATAAAAATAGGAATTTGTTATTCTAATTCGCCAGAACGTAGAGATAAGTTAAGTAATGTCAGATCTTCGTATAAATTGCAATAAATATTTTTCGATCGGAATCATATTTTATTGTATCTTGAATTACACTTGCAACAAACTGTCACGGAACTCAATCGCGATACCATCTGCTTCTTATTTTACTTGCCAACTTACTACTACCACAGATAAATATTGTTGGGAACGTGTCTCTGTTGAGAATCTAGTCGGCCACGTTGCGGGCTCGTCCTCTATGAATCATGTAGTACCTACATTTTACGTTCGGTTGTTCCTCTTTGGAAGCTGTCACTTTTGATCGGCCATAGCGTTCCTTCCAGTTACACCACTACGGTAATACCGGTGCCCCACCAAACAGTACGTGGCGCTATGTAAGCCTCGCGCGTACGTATTTATTTATGGCTTGGGATTACCGGACTGTACTTTGGTCCGCCCCTACACCTCCATAATAAACTTCGCACGAATATCTAAGTTTTATTCATAACTCAATTGCATCCCATAGAATAAAAGAATAATTTTTATCCAAAACATCATCGACTTTATAACATGGCGTCCAGAATTAATTCCGCACAAAAATACTCAATAATAAAAACTCAATTGCATCCCATAGAATAAAAGAATAATTTTGATTCCAAACATAATCGACCTTATAACATGGCAGTCAGAATTAATTCCGCTTAGGAATACTACAATCGCTTTATATTCTGTTTTAATTATATTCTTACTTTGAAATGTCAAGTGCCATTATCGTTATAAGTATGTAAATGTGAAAATCGTTTCATTTTAATAAAAGTTCATTAATAAAACAAATAGATTAGTGACATGTTACTAAATATATGCTACTCTCCAATGTGATAGTGTCTCAATGTGTATCAGCTATTCTGGAATTACTAACACGATTGACTTCTGTAATATTACCTTATTATAGATGACATGATATTTGATTAGATATATTTTTGCCAAATATTATTGTGTACGTAATTGCAAAGTTAATCGAGATATTTAGTTTACATAAGTTTAAGATTTTATTGGAATGATATGGCCTCTTGGAAGCCTTTACTGCGTAAACCTCACGTAAGCATTTATTTATGTCGCATCCACAACGCAGTTGACAAAACATATTTTACACCCGAGAAACCAGTAATGAAGTAATTCCCCACTTAATTACCTGCTTTAATTTACGCGTTTACATCGAATTGCGTGTAATTATCTATACATGCGATAGTTTGTCACTGTTCAATATTCATAGGAAAAGAAGATCTATTATATGTATATTTAATTTAAAAAGAAGTATATTAAATCGTGATTCACTCTTTAACACTACCACTACCGAACATATACTCAGTTATACTCACACATTTACTTATAAACAAATTATGACTGGCCAATTTACATTAATTAATGAATCCAATTATTTGCTTTATGTATATACAATAAAAGTATATCAAATCTCAAACAATAGAACGGTAGATTCGAATAATTTAACTAAAAATGGCAGACAACCAATGTTGACTCCTTTGGTAGTTCTAACGTTATGAACACAATTCCCTATACAGTAAAGTGTTCTAAGAAATGATTTATTTGTATGATTTAATATTAGGAGAATTGCGAATAAAGTTACATACATCAGTTAAATAAGAGATTTCCCGTTACAGATCTCAATTTCCGGTTCTGATTTACGGTTGTCGTATTTGGTACGAAGTATATGCGTGGTTGGTACAACAGTGAATGTAATAAGAATATTTCATACCAGTTTTGTTCAAATATTATGAACATTATAAGGTTTCTCGAAAGTATATGGTGTACATGTCAATTGGCTGCAGCGCTGAGACGAAAATAGTTAGGCGCAGGGGCAAAAAGAGGCGTTGCAAGCTGAGCGTGATTCCGTAGGAGCCGCTCTCCGTAACAAAACGCGCGTTTGTACCCTTTGCAGATTGAAATATTGGAATAATTAAGTAAGCGGACCGTGGAATTACCATACGCTCTATCCTGAATAAATAAGTTTCCCTAGGAATAATGTATTCGCGATATTAGGGACGCATGTGTTCAATATTAAGTGGCGTATTATGCATGCTTTTTAATGAAATATTCTTGTTAGACGCTACGCATTTGCGCGAGTGGTTTAAATGGGAGGTTTATGTACCAGCGCGCTTGCTAAACTGTTTCACGCAGAAGCTAATGCGCCGTATCATAGAACATACGTAGGTGCTAACGGATTATTTTACAGAAGCTCGTTTGTTTTAAGTATCGAATGTGTTAATAAGACAATTTACTTTCCACTCATTAACCCATCCGCATTTACGGGGGGTATAGCTACCTAATTCTTGATTTTATACGGTACAAATGACGATTACACTCGTTTACATAATTATATAACAAGAACGATGCGATTATCCTTTTTGTGCGAAATTTATATTAATTTGTACAACAACCATTCTTAATGTTCAAAAGTGTTCAAAAATTCGAACTTTTCTAGCGATTGGATATACTGTTTGATATCAAAGCGAGAAAATGGTGGATGTAGCCTCTCGATGGTTCTCGTGAAGCTTCAATGAACTAGTTTTTAATATAAATTTTTAATTGTATTTGGCAATAAAATCTCATAAGATTCCATAAAATACCGCTATTCTTGCTGAACGTCTAATATTTTCCGCTACGATAAATCAGTATTCCAAATATCATTAACCGTTTAACTGATGTACCGAAATAATGATTCAAGATAAATGTTTAGTCGAAGAGTCGATAAAATATTTGTAATCACTTCGTTGATATAAAATACGAATTGCAAGCAGCATAAAAATCAATTGCGTTTCCGGTACAGTAAATCAGAATGGAAAATTCAACGAGACATTAATCGTCCGGGTGATGCATTGCAGTAATATTTCATAGAGTAATTAATTAAGTTGCCATAACCTTGTAAGTTTGGCATCATTACGTTAATCTATCACATTAATTAAAAAACAACTTATTTTGATATCTTACTATGAGATCGAATATCCTTCTAAATTATAACTGGATGTAACATAATATTTAAAAAAAAGGAACTGATATTCACCCAAAGAAAATATGACGTTTAATTGACGTATAGATCGAACATCTTTATCCGAAAGACGCATTTGTCACTTGTCAGACATCGTATCATTTATGCAAATACTTTTCATCGGAATCGGCTCGATATTTAGAATATCGGTATCCCGCCTAATCAATCAACTCGTTCGATTAATTCGTGAATCGACGACGGTGTTCTCATATTCGGCGATTAATTAAGTAGAAAGAAAACGAAGTCCACGGAAATCTAGTCTGCGGTGGAATAGTTTTTTAGCGAAGGCTGAATCCGCAGCCGACGCGGTTCGTGCAAATCGCTTGGGAGTTCGATTACATCAGAGAACACGTTAGCTCGTACATTTTAAAATGGTGATGTAAGAGCACAGAACTGTTGATCTCGCGTGATTTATTTACAACGGCCATACACGTGGCTTCGTATACGAGTATTTTATCCAGACACCACGCACGATATTCTTGTATCCTTAAATCAAGACTTCTGCAGTGTGCAACGATTACTTCTGAATTATCGTTCTGCGAATTAACCGTGTTAATAGTTGGCGAGATAACAGCAAGGATATTTATAATATGTATCTAATTAGAATCAAACATGTAATACAGTGGTACCTCGTACTTCGAACGGTCCAGAGTTCAAACACATGAGAAAGCAAGAAATTTGATTCGAAGTTCTAACGTCGTTCTAAGTTCGAACTATAGTCCGGGAGTTTTGTTGAATTTTTTCGGAGTTGTTAAAATTAAAAAACCTAAAATCTAACATCTTGATTCGGACTTCGAACGATTCATAGTTTGAACGGTTTTCTGGAACGAATTAAATAAGAACTACGAGGTGTATCTATATTAAAATGTATCTAAGTACATAATTTTCGAGTCAGTCAAATGTTAATATTAAATCAAATTGGAAGGTAGTGGTGACATAAGACATTATATGTGGCGTGATAGAAAATGGTGGAGTATTGTGTACCTGATAAATGTAATGAAGAGGGGGCTACACTAGTTGTGTAAAAGGAAGAGAAAGATGTCTTTCGGTTCATATAAATTATCTTTAGAAAATCATGACATAAGCCAGGTAGAATCATATGACAATGTTCCAGCTCGAGGAGACGTTAAATTGTTCCGAATATTCGGGTCAACATTCGCTGCGTGTATCCGCAATAATCATTGTGTTCCGTTGTTCCGGTACTCGTGTCGTATCAAACCCCAAGGTACGTGGAGCTTCCATTCAGAAAAAGCCATAAATTTTTAGGGGAGTGAAGGCAAGCTCCTACCGAGATGTTTGTCCTGGTTAGATGAGCAAACTATTCCGTTCGGATCATGTGAGATTATTCTTTGATGCAGGAGCGTGTGCATTGGGATCAAAGTAGTTAGGTAGCGGAAACAGTTCGTGCGGATTTTTAAATCAAAATTCAAATATTCTGGATATTCTAGGAAGTACCTAATTTTATTTGAAGAAGTAGTCACCATTCATTTCTACTACTCTTTTCCAACGTTCTACAACCTTATACATCCCTTTTTTGTAGAAATCTTATAAATTTAACTCGTTAAAAAATAAAGGATGTCGAATGGGAAGTTTTACTTCATCCTTCTTATAGTCCTAATCTGTTTCCTTCTGATTACCGCCTTTTGTTATCAATGTCAAACTTCCTTGCAAATTTTAAACAGTTTAAGCAATTTCACAATTTTAAGCGGTTTTAAAATTGATGCTAAATTCAAGTCAGTAATTAATTAATTCTTTGCAAGTAAAACGCCAGATTTTTACAAGGAACGTGTAAGCTTATAGAACGTTCAAAAAGAATTGTAGAAACTAATGGTGACTACTTCATCAAATAAAATTACTTTTCAGAATGTGAAGGGTGTTTGAATTTGAATTTAAAAACCCGCACGAACTTTTACCGCTACCTAAGTAATATTGCCAATCATTTCATAATTATTTTGCTGTATATACAGATTTCTGGTGTTCTAAAAAGTATAATTCTACGAGAATAAGGAAAAATCTTATATGACAAAAAGTATGATAATTTTGCGACACTTTTTGCACGACTACAATCCCGGATGCCAATCACTGCAGAATCACAAAATTAGCATACCGCTTTGTAAAGTAGTCCATTAAAGATCTTAATCTTACAATATTTCTGGAAACTCGTCGCCACAAAAACGAGTTCCACACGGTATGATAAAAAATACACGGACTGCACTCTTAATTTAATATCCAACATATGCAGGCAAAAATAAATAACATGATACTTCTACTCCAATCGTTTAGTTTATTTCAATAAGACGAGTTTCCCAGATTCCATGCTGGACTTTTTCAGAATAATTTTTTCGTAACAAAGTTTCATGATAATAGTCCGTGTATTTATAGGTCGCATCAAACGAAATGATCCACAAATAAAAGTGATCCAATAAACCAATCTCATGGACCTTGCGACACAAAAACTACTTGATCTATTAGTAAGTTAAAACGGGCCAGAAGAGTTAAGGCAAAAAGCTGTTCGGATAATATGAAGACGTCTTTCTGGAGAATGTTAGGGAGAGATAATTTCAGGACAATGATTGTGCCTCGGTTTCAAGGGATTTTTGTCGCAAGCAAAACCACGAAATGTGTGTAGTATGCCTTCGGGGTTCCCTAGCTATTCACCGGCAGCTCGTAAATTTTCTGGAGTGGGAATCCTCCTCCGGGAGGGTTTGTCGGCCGAAAGAGCGACTGCAGGAGCATAAGGATCAAGGATCCCCGTTGCGAGTGGGCCACGCAGCAACAGGCGGCCCACTTCGCTCCCGGCACACATCCATTACCCCATCGGCTCATCCCGTTTGCACTAGGTACTTGCAATGAAAATTTATGTTCTAATAAGTGATTTGTACTCGTCCTTCCTATGCTCGGATATCTCACGCGTACAACCAGATTAAATTGGATCCTGCTACGATATACTATTTAAAATGCGTTCAACGTAACTCCTTCGAGATGAACGATCGGCTATCTTTAATGTATGGATCCGCACAAACATCTGCTGGATGAAACTTTTACTTAGAAATTGAAATTTGCCTTGGAATCGATCATTGTAAATTAAAATTGTAAGTTTTGTATGAAAGGATTTTATATGTGGAAGATGAAGATCTATGAGGACATTGGAAGTTATTAATTCTATAAAATATTTTACTTTTTAAATGCACAAGTATATTTTTCAGTTGATCCTATTCCTTTATTATTATATTGTATAAGTTATGGTTATGAGAAGTTATGAATATTGTTGGATAATTAAATAGATGTATACATAGCATTTGATTATATTATAACCTTCATGAAGACTTGCAAGTATGTTTACTGAATTATATTATTTTTTTATCTTAAAATGAATGAACTTGTTTAGCTTATTTCAATACGCATTTTATTTTACTGCTTCCTTTTATTAAAAACAAAATTATTTAACGAAATAAGATTCTAAACCTTGCTCTCTCATAGTTACTATATTCTAAAAAAGATCATATTTAATTCTCCCTCATTAAAGAAAGCGAAGTTGGAAATAAAGAAATGGATCCGATAGGTTTCGAGATGATTAAGTTATCCAAAAGGTTCTGCCGTTTTCTGGCAACCTTTTTTGCCATTGAAAAATGTCACCTTACATAACAAGCATATTATTGACGTTTAAATGTTTCGTGTTTAAGAGTGTGTCTTAATTGTATTAAAGTAAATCCGCAAGTTTGTGATCGGTGGTTTGAAAATAGCAAGTGATCTACCAAGTGAAGAACGACAGAACTTTGTGGATGACCTAATACTAAATGTAGAATTGATTGGAGGGGATTTGTATCTTAGGAGTTACGTAGCTCCTACCCCTTGCCATTGATTGGAGCAGACGAAACTGGCTTTTCTCGTGGCTTTTTGTACATCCTTATTTATGGTAGAATGATTGACCCATAATTATGGTCTTCTCGGATAAAACGACCTTCTGCTTGCTCAATCGACGT
Organism: Nysson spinosus; assembly: GCA_910591585.2. NCBI lineage: Eukaryota > Metazoa > Arthropoda > Insecta > Hymenoptera > Crabronidae > Nysson > Nysson spinosus. Next base: position 2,501,151 of record OU342835.1, read on the forward strand.
TCGGCCTTTACCGGTGTAACGCGAGCCGTCGGTTTGAAATTAAAGCCCGTCGTACTTATTTTTCCGTACTACCTATTTCAGTCACGAAGTATCCTTCGTACCGATCTGCTTTTATAAATATCAAAAGTACTTCAAATAGCGCCGTAGCGCAAGAGAAACCACTCGATAAATATTTACTTTCGAATGCCCCTGCAATCTTCACTTTTGCATTAAAGAGTAAATTGGTGCTTATAACATACTTCGATTACAAAGAAGATGAATATCGATTTTTTATACGTTTAATCACTCGCTTCTATACGCTACGTATAACTCAACAATCTTTAAGAAATGATAGTAATCGTTAAAATTATAAAGAAGCAATTCCTTGTAGTAGAACATCTGACAATTACGAAAGAGAAAATAGAGAAAGCTGCCAAATCGAGATGTTGATATTAACTCTGAAAGTTTCCTCATTTAAATCTTCCAGCTGAAATGAAATAATTAAAGTTAAGGTCTAATATATAATTTCATTTAAATAGAGGTTAATGGAACTGTTAATTCGAATTCGAGACATTTCGGGGAATCTTATCCAGAACCGATTTCACCATAGACCCCATTAGTTGTCTTCCAGATAAGTCTAACTTGTAGATAACTCGAAGATGAATTATTCAGTAGCAACTAAGTGAATTTTCCCCTGAAGCGGGGCAACACAACCAAAATAAAAAGCAGTTAACTTCATAATGCACTCTAAATTATACTACAACATTGTATTGGGTTGATTATTTCACTTGATTTGGTTATAAATATTTTTCTGGTGCTTTTTAACCTGGAATATTCACCGTTATTATTTACAGGTTTTTGCCATGTAGTAGGTAACTTGTCAATGACTTCAACATAAAAACTAATCGGTCCTTTTTTATTAAAAAAAACTTTTTCGAACACCCGGACCTAGCTGTTACGTTGGATCATTCATTTTTAAATCGTTCTTTTCATTTTTTAAGTCCTCCAAATAGATGGTAATCCAATGGAGCGAATACTGGAGAATATGACGGATAAGGTAAAACACACCATTCAAATTAAAAAATTTCCAAAATGGTCGGTATAAATTAAACACCGTTAAATCATAGAAAAACGACGACTAGGTTCAAGAGTCCCACGACAGCTTACTTAATAAAAAACGCAGTAATCTTCACGCTGAAGGCATAATAAGCATTGACAAGTTATCTCGTAAATTGCAACAAGTTATAAATAATAAGAGCGAATAAGTTCTAGATTAAATTGTACGCCAAAACATAAGTGAAAACTGAAAACAGAAACTACTTACGAATCAACCCAATATTTGAATCTCCAACAGTACCGCGATAACTCGTTAAATTTATTCAAGCCAAAGTAGAAGTTAGAAGTTAATTAGAGATTGGAAATGATCATTTCCATAAATCTCCATAAGTTGCATTAAAATTATAATGTGAGACACGTATAGTAAATAAATTCACTGATGAAATGATCGCCGCCAAGGAATCTCAAAAATCTTTCTTATCAGAAAATTAAAAGATGCCGAACTTTACTCGATTGTCGCCGAAGTAGCTTTGGCCTCATCTCAAGGTGAGTGTGCACGAGTCTTATTTATGGGAGAATGATCGGTCTGTAATTATGGCTTTCACGAGTAACGCCACCTTCTGCTGGCGAACCACCGTCAGCCCCTTCCGAATCGACGTTTCCCTCTCGTCTCCCCGAGTTATTCGTGCGTTAACCACCAATCCGCAAGGGAAATAATTACGCGATTATTCGCCCGGCGATAACTCCGCGCGAAACTGATTATCATACCGTCCATTGCAAGGTGAACATTATAAATAGACCGCTTCTCTTGGTGGTTTTCGTGATACGATAATCTTCCTGTACAGAGTGGTACATGAGAAATCAGGGATGTGATGCGACCGTTATTTAAAGGCCGATTGTCAGCCATTATCTTAGCGTTGTCTGCTTGATACCAGAATCGCTATTTTCAACTACTAATTCACTTGAACTCTTTGTTATTCTGTCTTATGTGCATCGAGGAATTACAATTTCCCGGAAATAATTGTTCCTAAGAGTGTCACGTTGTGTTCGGTTCTGGAACGAAGGCACTTGTGACGTAAGAGTCGTATTATATAGTTATATTATATATGTTATGTATTATATAGATAATCATATTATATATTTTTTATTATATTGATACCCGTCTAAGCATCGTGTGCCTTATTTCCTAAGCTCTACGACGTTTTAAGTTTATGTTACAATGTTGCTGATAATAATATGTTAATTATGCAATTAGCTTAAATACTTGACATTCTTCCGTGGCATTTAATAATTTGGATAAAATTAAGTAAGGCATGGCAGTATATAGGGAAAGTGTACGAAGAAACTAGATTGTAGAAGGGGAATGTTTAATAAGTTTATTATTTGTATTCTTAATATTTCGTGTTTGATGAAAACTATAAGAATGGCGTATCACGTATGTTTTTCTTGGAATCGTGTGGGTTTTGTTCCGATGGAAATGAATAACCGCGTGGGCGTGTCTTACGCCTGCGTTTGGGGTTTCCAATTCCGATGAAGGCTACGGGGATGAGACTGCTATTAATTAATTATATTACTATACTATAACTAGATTATGGGAACTAATAAATCGACTTATGAATGAACTAGCATCTTCGTTCAAAAATCATGAAACTTTGTCATTGAATTTCCAAGAATATTCTCAATTATATTAATAATAAATTACGTTAGAGAGGAGTATTAATATCATTGATTTTAGTTCGTCAGACATTTCAGAAACACATGAAAATTACTTCCGTGTTTGCAAGTATGTCGGTGTAATTTGTTTTTCTAGTTTCGAAGGTTTATTTAAAAAGTATCCGAGACATTCCTAGGGATTCGTGTCAATCACTTTAAATCCATGGTTAAATATAAGAGGGCCGATCTCGGCGACGGTGGATTTTCAGATTCTATCCGTTGCCAAGAGTTTATTTCTTTAAATCTGACGGCGAACAGTTTACGTATCTGCGGCCGCTTCAAAGCGTCGCGACGGCTGGAGGTACTCGCGAGGTCCGTACGACTAGTGTTGCTGAACACGATCCTTGACGAATCAATTATTTCCCCTTCGATGTGATTTCATAGTGTCTATTTTCTTTATCAGCCCACTTAGTTTTCACTGGACCGAACTTCCTTCCTTGTATTCTCGATGCAATTCTTAACACTAGAACTACGGAACACATCAAAATGATGAGTCCTCGAAATTTAATAAAATTTAATAAAACAAGGTTCCATTTTCTGAGATTTTTTGCGTCCCACGCTGCATAATGGACATAATTAAATCGATTAATTTATTTTTTTGTGCATCCTTATTTTTAAGGACTTATACGTGAATGTATAAATATAGCTGAATATATCATCTGTAGTTCTAGTGTTAAGAGTACTGTTTCAAACTAGTATAATATACTAGAATTTCTTAGAAGTTTGCACCGAAATGTGGATAGCTTAGTTGGAAATTTATATGAATTTTAAATTAGGATGATTGTATATAAACATAAATATTGTCCATTTATTGTTTTTTTAAGGGAGAATTAAATTGCAGCAACGATTATTTTCATACTCAGTGATTTTGATGAAAGACCTTAAAAGCTGCGGGATTTTTGGCATCCGATCGTTAGATAGCTTCTTACAAGAATTTACAACGTAATGGGTAAAACTGGTTTGCGGAAAATAAGAAAACGATACATCGATACATCGATACATTGGCTACGTACAATTTTCTTTAATTAAATGCATCACGTGGTTGCTATACTGGATAGAGGATCTTTATATTCTCATTATAATTATTCCACGAGTGTAGTCCCTATACAAGGAATTATAAATGATGCACTTATTTTCTCGTTAAACTTTATTAAATCTCGGGAGATAACAGCGCGGGCAATATAACATTATATGTATACATTAATATTAAATTATGTGAAAGTTGAAGGATGAATTACTTATTCGTGGTACTTTGGAGCTACCTTGAAATTATTGGGCTAATATAATATAATATGGGCGTGAGTTGATTTTTATAATGAATTTTTGTGTCGACTAAACACGTTGCTTTTACTAAAATACATTTTCAATTATGTTAAATATTGAGATTCGTTTATCATGAGACTAATATTGAGATACGAAAATCCTGAGAAACTTGCAAACTTCTAAGCAGATGGCAAAGTCTAATAAGAGACCTTGAGGTTTCTTTTCATCAAAATCGCGGACCAACCGAGAACGCATTTACATGAAGAGAACTACAGCAAAGAGAAGTACTAGGAAGCTGACACAACGCGGTCCTTTGCTTTCAGGACCATTTGGAGGAAACTTAGCAGGTCAAGAATACCTAGTATAATTATCTCAAGTACAATTACCCCTTTGACATAAGACGGGTTTCCTGTAATTCTTTAAGATTTACGATTAGCTTTTACCTGATCTCAATGTTCCAACAATTCCACGAAGGACGTCATTATGAAGATTCATACGCCTTACCTCTATGAGTAACTATCTCGTCTACATCTTGAATCATTTTCAAAAACCAAAGATAACTTTCCACAAGTATCTAATACAAGATCTCATACAAACATTATTTGAAGAAACTGTTAGATTATACTTGATCGTATTCCATTATTATTATGCAATGATGTAATAATATGTGAAAGAAAATGATTTCATCGTTATATTGTATTATACCCTCTATTACATTCTCATCCGTCAAATGAGCTTAACTATCATATTCCAATGGTTATTTGATTTTACTACTTCACTTCGTTTAAAGGAAAATTATTAGCAATAATAAGATTTCAAATCTTGTTTTGTCGTCTTATTATACCGTAATTAAGTCATGCTAAGAAACAAATGGAATATAAATATGCGTCGGCATCAAGGATTTCATATGTCTCATCTGAAGACGATCCAAATAAAATGTGACTGCAAAGTGGATACTAGTTCGAATTGAACGGCATAAAACTGTTCCAAAATATCATCCGGAAACGTAACCCACGGTGAAAGGATGTTGCGCTTAGCTTAGCTGATGTACGTAAAAGAGGACGAGCAAAATACCGAGGACTAAAGCAAGAGAGAGAAAGAATGAGTGAGGAGGAAACGAAGCCGAAAGGCGCAAGAAAGACCTTTGGTTTTCGTATCCCGTTTGGGAGTCCCGTCGAATGGGCTAAGGGGCCTTCGGTTCGAGCAACGCGAAGAAACAGAAGGTGCGAGGGAGAGAAAGAGAGTCAGTGGAGAGCGAAGGAAAGGGCCCCCCGCGCCTTACAATGCAGCCTGATTTATGGCCCGGGCGCACATACATAGAGTTACACACGATATCATAATACCATTAATTCTTCGTCAAATTCCCCGCTGACTGAATCATACTGGCCACGCAGTAAATCACGCGGGCGACTAATGTGAGCGCGACCAGCGCTCGCTGTCTTATCTTCTTTGAACCACGGGTGCAGGTGGATCCAGTCTTGGTTCTCCCCCGCCGAATTACATTTGCTGTCCCGGTTTTCGACTATTCCTCCGTTGACCTCCTCTTGTAACATTCTACACACCTCCCCCTTCGCCTCCATCTCTCTCGTCGACCTAGTCACTCTTTATTTGTCTCCACACGGTTTCCGTATTTTTATAGCCGACGTCGTTATCTAAGAATCACGACATTTTGGTCCTCGAGGAGCACCGTCGTCGGACATTTGTCGGTTCCCGAGTTTTACGTAATCGCCATTTGCTCGACGATTTCTTTTGGTGGTCTTTGCCTCTTTTTTTTCAAAGCACCTCTTACCGGCCTTACTCCGTATCCTTCTTCCCACCCTTTATTCCACGCGTGTTCTCTTAGTCTTTCTAGCGGGGCATTATGCGATGAGAGAATCTTGCCAAAGGCCTTTTAGAGCCCGTCCATTACCTTGTTAATTTGTCGGTACAATGATGCCTTAAATTCTGCTTGTTTTCACATCGGTTATCGAATTATCTACGCTTTAACGAGTAAAACCCCCCCGATAAAATGTTTTACTGCTTTATTTTACATGATATATCAGTCACGTTCTTGTAGTCTCACATTAACAATGTAATGCAGGGAGCAGTGGAAATGTTGTGGAATCAGTGCCCATCTTGAAAGTTTTATAGGCTGATACTCTTGGGGTTATATTTATGTAATTGCCGTCTGCTTTTAGACATCACATATCTTGTTCTATTGATTATCTTTCTGTTATTCTGACGCCGTGCTGGAACTATGCTGCGAGTAGTTAACGCGGGTATGAAATCCATGAACTACCACGGATAGATTAAAATAATTTTTTTTATCGAGGAAAAATGCTCCTTTAAAGAATTATGAGAATGTACACGATAGATTAGGAACGTTGGTTAATTAGCAAAACAGTTTGTTCTTTAAAGCCTTTTTAATATAAACTGCTACCGGCTAATATATTACACATGTTCATGAAAATAACATTCCCAAGTAGGAATTTTGTTCCCACATCTGATTTACGAAACGGGCGATGTCCCGCTAATGTCTTTGCGGGTTGCTATTAACCGCGGAATATGATATACGAGGAAAGATCGCTATCCTTAAGAGTATCGAAATTTATAATCACGGTAGGAATATTTTAGCTGTGATTTAGCAGTTTTAAGGCATCGGATGTACAAATAGAACTGAGAATATTAAACTCGTAATTCTACATTCCTGTTATGACACACTGGCACAAATTTTAGTCCCTGCTAATCCACAAATCACTTCTAACTTTTGTAAGTCTTCTGTCCTATGTCTGTAATATTTCTTTCGTAAATTTCCATTATGATGTATCATCCTATCAGCCGTTTGCCGTGTTATTTATGGTTTTCGAAAACGCTTAAGTTTACGAGAACGCTTTTAAAGTCTTTGCGTGTCTTTATCTCGACAAATTCGCCAACTAATTTTTACTGTTAATGTGCTAGATACCGGCGACTTTGAGATGCATATTTTTACTGTTACTCGTGACCGAACGAAGGCTAACTTATTGTACCGTTTTCTTTCTTTGATGCGCTCCAAGAAATACGAGTACCGAACAAAATTCCCAACCGGTCTCCGGTAGTCCGATCTTTCGTCGATTACCAAAGAAAAACGTTTGTAACACATATGTACAAATGATCATGTGGGGCAAAGTCAACGTAAACTTAAATAAAAGCAGATGCACTACTCTTTGAGCCAAGTTGAAAGTTCACAGTATAATTCATACGGGTACTGTGATATTAATAAGCTGTTATCTCATTGCGAATACTGCATCAGATAAACATACTTTATACGATATATTTTCTACATACAGCAACTATTCACCTGCGTATGTTAAACTAGTAGTATTTTGTTATCACGATGTTCTGTCGTTGTAGAATAAGCAAGAATAACGTTCGGATATTTCTAATGCACCTGTTTAATAGTCGCCGTCTTTCCTGCGTCGGGAACAACAGCTGGCATGCAGATCTTAACGCCTAATAAAGTAAAATAGAGAAAAAACTTACTTTGGCCGATGTGAACCCTCTTCATCCATGGGTAGATCTGTGGTGGATTACCACTGCTGGTATTTGCCTTATTCGATGAATTATTACCGGTGCTGGATGTGCTGGACGTCGATGATGCTGGCGATGATGCTGAGGATGCTGTCGTTAACGTCGAACTTCCTTCACCCACGCCCCTCGAGCTACCACTAGGAGGTGAAGCCGCCGAGGCAGCTACCGACGACCTTGATGAACTTCCAGGTGGAGAAGTTAAACCTGATCCTGCTTTACTTGTTCCTGGTGTTACCAGCGGTGTCGGGCTATTTCTCGAAGTGGACGTGGTTAAATCTTGAGGAGAAGCAACACTGGTGGACGATGTGGAATCCGCATATTTGCAACTCGACGTCGAAGGTGCCGATGGTGCCGACGCGCTCTGAAGAAGAGGCGTCGTTGGATCTTGATGTAATTGTGACTGAGGATGATGTTGTGGATGATGCTGAGATTGCTGAGCGTGCAAACTGTGTTGTTGAGACGTCGTTGTGGCATTTAACCGTGGTTGCGGTTGCAATTGCGTATAGTCTATCATCCCCGTGGGTGCAGCATGCTGCATTCCGGCCGCTGGAGCCGCGTACGGATGTGGAGGATAATGTTGTTGAGGAGAATAACAAGGCGCGGGATAACTTGACGCCGCGGCATTTGGGTTATAATAATCTCCTCCAGCCGGTGATGCTGCTTGCATCGGTTCTCCAGGAGAATTTGGCGTTGGTCGTGGTTGCGGTTGTGGTTGTTGACCCGCGTAGCATGACGCGAGCGAGTTGACGAACTGATAGGAACTCATCCTTTAAGGTACTCCTTCACCCCTCGTCGACGTCACTATACTGATCTTTCAACACGTCCACGTTCCAACATTCACGTTAAACACCAATTGCTCTGGTTTTCCAACTTTTTTCCGGTGTAGAACTGCACACTGGCATTTAAGTACAGAGCCGTGCCATCGTGCGTTTTATGACTCACGATGACATTGGTAGCATGTCACACGCGAGAATGATGGTACACTTAAAAAAAATGAACGGGCCACCGTGTTCGTTGTTTTACGATTCACACCTAATCGCGACCTGTTACACGCGGATAAACACGTCCCTAAACGATTCGATAATGAACGAGGGTCCCAGGACGAATAGGAAGAGGCAGCCGAGTGGCGGCAAGCCCGGCACCAGGCAGTGTTTGAAACGACCTGAGAATCAAGTTTACGAGGGCCACGTGGGCCTGGGCTATAAAACTGTCTTCTGCTTCTTTACGACCTCACGAGTCGCAATTACCTACAGAGAACTCGTGGACCCACCGTGCAGTAGCGCGTAACAGTCGGCTTATTGAATCGCCCCATTGAAGATGACCTTATACACTCTCTTCTTCAACATTTTATGTCATGTACAGGAACGTCCTTTTTTTAAATTAAAAGTATCCCCGACAACAGTAATATAATGTTTGAACGCTGTCACCAAGTTGCACCACAGCGAGACGGTTTAAGTTTGGTAACCGAACTATCGAAAGTATTCGAATTACTGGAAACCCCAAACTGATATCACGGCATTAGGGGGTTGAAGTGTGTGTCGCGGTTCGGTTCGGCGTTCCTGTTGCGTGCGCGGAGGGTGGTTGGTATCGTACTGAAGGCCTCTCTACGATCCAACGGAGGCCCGGTGTGTGCGGTAGCTTGTCACGTGCCCGCGCTCTCTGCGTGTCAGAGGAGCGCCTCGACCAATCCCCGTCGTTCGTCAAACCTTGATTGGTCTCTCCGCCGGCGTAGGATTCTTCAACCCCGTTCCTTCTCCGTCTCCGTCGGGTCTCTGATGCTGGTTCTGCTGCTGCTGCTGCTGCTCTTGCTGCTGGCGCTGCTGCTGCGCTGCTCGTGTGGTGGTGTGTTGCTTGGCCTGTCTGTCTTCCTTGCTACCCGACGTGACAAGAACCGTCGAGAGGGGTGTGCGAGAAAGAGAGAACATGTAAGAGGGGGCAAAAGAGAGGGGATAGCACCGTCAGGGGGGCTAATGGAGAGATATTCGGGAGCCCTGAAAACTCGATGGTGGGGGTGCTGATCTCTCTCTTTCTCTGTTTTAATTCTCCCTTCTGCAACCTTCTATGCCGCGACGTCACCAAGAAGAGTAGTCTTCCGCTTGGTCTGCAAGGGGGTAACACGCGCACGCGCCCCCTTCCGAAACCCTCGTGGTAAAGGAAGAAGAAACGAAGAGAAAGGTGGTGGTTCACCACGAGAGTGCTATTGTCTTCGAACCTAGCAAGATTTCTGATTACTTATTCCTTCAGAATCTAACGCTTCTTTGACTTCTAACTGTTCTTCCGATTGCCTTACTCAGGAACATGGATGTACCCCAAAATCGTTTATCGTTGTCTTTCGGAGAACGTGCAAATCAACTCCGTCAATTTTCAAGTGCAACTGTTTGGTTTCTGAATACTGTCAAGAATCTTCCAACCAGTATACTGCGATTATGGGTATTATCCTTCACTTCTGCATATTTCCCTAAGTTCCTTAAAAGATCCCGCGGGTCTTTCATCAAGGAACCGGCAATCCTATCACGTGGTGCTCGGAAGAAAGACACAGGTTAAACCTGAAACCTTAGAGCTCTCGGTGCCGCGGATGAAGAAGGGGCGCACATAAGTCAGTCCGCCGGCCGCGGTTGACAGTTTTATGAGAGTTTGATAGTCTCCGCCACTCTCTTCTCTCTTCACGGTGAGAGGAGACGGAATCTCGGTACGAGGGAAAAAGAGCGGCCTGTTATAGCGGGGAAAAGGAAAGGCGGCAAAACGAGTGTAACGGAGAAGGAAACACGCGCACTACGCACCGCACTCTTTATTGTCCCATAAATTCAAACCTGTTGCCCATAGTCGAATGAGAAGGACCCAGGGAAAGAGGAAGATAGAATATGTGTGCGAGAGAAAGAGAGACAAAGGAGAGGAGAGCATGCACGAGTCCGGAATCCTCTCCCAATCGCGGATTCGATTGACGCCCCCGTTATCGCACGTACGGCGAACCCGGACGCAACTCGTAACTCACTGAACCGACTGAGCTGGTCGAGAGAACCTTCTGAGTTGGCGGCTCCAAGCAGAAACATGTGTGACGTAGTAGCCAGTTGGTCAAACGGGGGGCACCGCGGGGTGGCGACGAAACGGCGGGGTTCCGGAGCGAAGGGGACGTCCAAGGAGGCGGAGCACTCCTTACTTCTTACGGATAAGGCTTTCGATAAGTTCCTTATATTTTCATGAATATTTTCCGCACTCTTCACTAGTTACATCAATTTCTATCTGCTCGAGTATCTATTGCGGCTACTTCTCTTGTTTATGACAAGGTTTTAATGACCAATATGGGACGGGAAAATTATTAGTAATCTTAATAGCATTTAGTTAGTGAATTAGTAGACAAAGGTATGACCCTTTAGCAGTCCGAGTGCATTGTTCGGAGAAGAAAGAGTGAACTGCCTGCCCTAAAGGGCCTCTAGTGTAGCACTCGCTCACCAGATGTGGTAAGCGTGGCCGTTACTGTTGAATTGTCGCGCGCGCCCGCCCCTGGCTGCCCTTTCCCTTACTTTTCCACTCCCCACCAATGTTAACCAGCTAACATCCCCACCATATCAACAGAAACTGGCTATCTCTTCCACTTTAAGTTCTCTCGCGGTTGTATACATATACACTTCAGTATCCCCACCTCTTCTTTAGCATTCGCCACTTCGGAGCCTGGAATTTGTCCTACACCTACCACCCGTCAAAGGCCTCCCTTTCCTCCCTCTACCCGACTCATTTTCGGCCCCCGTCATGTTTGACAAGTGATCGCGGATCAGACACGGTTTATCGTTCGGACAAAACACTCTCGAGTTTGTTGGGAACGCGACGGGCACAAAACATTCGCGGTTTCGTCATTCCTTGAAAAATGTTATGATGTCTTGTATGATTCTGATGAACGTCGTGGATATAAATATGCCGCTCTTTAGAACTGGTTTCGAATACAGGAACAAGATCACTTTCGTAATAAACAGGATTTTATTCTCTTCATGGTTGTTTTAGGGATAATACGTTAATTGCCTCGGGGCACGTCCACTGCAAAACTACGTTATTTATATCATACGAGCAATCTGTATAAGTAATCATTTTGAATATTTCCATGGAGACACTCGTTCGAGGACAAAGATTAATTTTTAAATTGCAAATAGCAATTAATACTTCGAATTATACTTTATTTGGAAAAAAATGATATTGTTTTATTATTTGTGTATTTGGTCTCCTTCCTATTCCATAACACATAAACGTCCGGAGTCCTAAAAATATGGTTGTATGCACTATACATGAAATGCCGGCAATATATATATGTGTTACAATGTATACATATATTTTATATTCATTTTTGTAAAGTGATACATGATATTCGAAAACCTTAAAATAAGCCGGTTACACGCATCAATTTTCGTACAAACATCCCAAACCGGAATGTGTTAATAAATACAATCTATATTTTGCTTTTGTAGCAAAGATCCGTGTTATTATAATGGAACGCGTAGTGGGTTATTGTCTTCTAGAAGTGTAACCTTTCCGTATTTATACGGGAGTTAACAAAGTCATCACATCAAGGCACCAATGTATCTCAAAGTGACGTAATGAAAGCCAAAGGCATCGAAGGGATCCCACTCGAAGAAGTCAGAGACGATCGGACTATTTCGGTCGAATCCAAGTTGGATTGCCTCGCGGCCGTGTGTCACTCTTGCCTCTGCTCGTTCTTCCCCATCCCATTAGAATTTCTAATAAAGCCGTCGCAGGTGTAAAAAACGTATTGAGACCCCCATGAATCACGTGTTGCAAAGCGGAGCCGCCAGGACACGTGTATCTGTTATGCTCTCTTCTCTCTGCAACTCGATCCACGGTTTTATGCACTGTCCCTCTCTTTTTCCTCCTGTAACCCCATAATCTACCCTCGGCTATCCATCGGACGTCGACGTACCGAGTGGACTCCATCCAGCCATTAATTAATTAATTATTACCATTGATATTAGGTTTCAATCTTACCCGGTAAATTACTCAACTTATTTATACTGCCTCATCCTTAGGACACATCGAAGACCGATGTCGTAACGCCTCGGCACGAATAACTTTACGTGTGGGAGATTTAATGTATTATAGATCTTGTTGCAGTTCAGCTTGTCACGATTTCCGTGTTTGGTTTTAGCAGAGTCGAATACGAAGGAACTCTTATAATTTACTGATCTAGTTTTATTAACTAATTTGTTAATACCGTGAATACTGTGTGATAAGTAAACATAATGATACGTTATGCATAATATTATGAATTTATCAGAACCATTAAAAGTATCCTATAAAATTAGCATATATAATACAGATACATATTATACGTTATGATATAACAAAGATGATTAATCTTTTTGCGTATGCAATGGATATTGATTAATATAAAGTAATGAACAAATTTTCGATAATGATTGAAATTAAGCAAATTCTTTATTTCATTACGATGTGTCAACTATTCAGAACCCGAGCTAATGAGGTACTAATTAGACTCAAGTACTAAATCATTAAATTTGCAACGACCGCATTTCAAACTTCCTATCAATTTCGAAGCCTAAGAATGATAAGATTCACGAAAAGTGGACTTAAAATTGATACTTAATGGTACACGAAATCGTGAGATACTTGAAAGAAGAAAATTATTTAAACATAGACAAATAAAGACACGCCGTACTCGAGAGGTAGTTCAGAGGGGAACTGATAAATTCCACGTGGTTTAGTTAATGGAAAAAAATATATATATTCAATTCGAGGTTCACAGCTAAGACGCGTTGTAGAAAAACCAATACGTATCCGCGTGCCGGCCATGATGGATTACTGGAGCTATGGGAAACTATCTGTCAAGCACAATATCGACCCTCGCCCTCTTCGTCCAACCCCTACAAACTGAGGGTTCACTCTCGTCCCAGGGTTGCGCTCTGCAATGTAGCTTTACCTATACACTTCCATACAAACCTTTCTCGGCCCCCCTTTTTCCTCGCCCCTCTACAAACCGAGTCTTGCGACCATTTCGCAAATGGCACATCTCTTCCACCATAGATCCTACTGTTTGCATAAGAAAGAGACCGGAATCTATATTTAAGAGCACTCCTAAGCATTCTACGGGAAACCTTCGATGCGGGAAGCATGCAGTTCTCCTTGAATTCCATTGTCGATTTCCTTTCGGTTACGTAATACAGTGCGATAATTATAACTCGATAATCGTGGGATTTCTAAGAGTACCATCGGAATTATCATTATCGTACTTATGCAGATAATATAATTTAATATGCGGAATACATGAATTGATATACAATTTTCAAATCGGTTGGAAATCTGTTTAGAAATATAATCAGTCTTGAAGATACTTTATGCAGGAATAAAGTAAGACATTAAATTGTACTGAAGAAGTTATGAAATAAATGATTTGAAGGAAGTTTGTTTAACCTGTTTTCTATAAAAGTTGCACTTTTAATTCATTTATAGAAAGCTCATAATACAGCAATTATTTGGGGATGAATGCAACGTATATCATTTGTTTCAAAACATTCAATAGGTAAGAAACAAATATGGTGGAACAAATAATTCATTCTTTCTGATGTATGCCAATGAAATAAGTAATTTATTTAATAAACCAAACTTATTAAGAAAATAAATTTTCGATGATTTCCAGTAAACGGCGATGAGTAGAACATTGAAAATAATTTATTTACTACGAGAATGATTTTATTATAAAACTACCTCAAAATACTTATTCTAAACGGACTAGTGTTTCACTTAATATTTAGTTACAAAAATATTGTTAAGATATTTCTCTGTCACTTGCAGGCGCGACATTTCATACTTATTATTTTAAAGACTCAATAAATAACTTCAAACTGCTTTAAACACTGACCCAAGTTTTAGTTTAGTACCGTTATTCATCAGTGTACTAATCTAATTAATTTGTTAATTGGTTAGTTTCTATCACCTTTCATGAGATCAGATAAATAGTAATATTTACAATATCTTAATAACTAGTAGGAACATTTAGTCTTCTTTTAAGTAAACAAGCAACATTCGAAGTAAAATATATAAAACATGTAGAATGTCACATGTCATAGTTCTTATCTTATAAAAAGTGCACTCTAGATATTCTTTACACTTTCACTTTCTTGTTCCTTAATATCTTCAAACTATTTCTAACGCCATTGCTAAGTCAATAATGTACATTGCAGCTTCGCATTCGAATAAGTGTTAATTAAATTCCTGTTCATGCAAAGTACACTTTATCATCATTTTTAATGCGTTGCACGAATTTTAATATTTCGTATGAAGTTCATTTTTGTACGTCGCTGAATTATACTGATAAGTTTTCTAAATCTGTCCTGTTGTTTAATATATTCCAATTATTCCAAGCACTCCACTTGTCACCACAGCTTATATTTCACTAATATCTTCCGATTATGAAACTTACTTCCTCAATTAAATAAACGCATTCTTTAGAGTAACAGAACAGAACTTTCTACGGAAAGAAAGTATGCCTGTAGAACAAAGATTAAGTCCCGGGCGGTCGATAGTATTCAATAATCTCTTATATAACTCGTAATCGACGTTTCAAAAGAATTTAAAGAGACACAAATCTTGTACCCGATTGTAAAACACATAATGAGAGTGATACGTAACAATTTCAACTGCAAATCACACGTAAAAAAATGATAAAAGTCTAGATATTATGAAGGACGCTCATGCACACGTAAAGAACACTTTCGGCCATCTTGTTTGGCGTGAGGAACGCAGCTGCAAAGCTATCCCCACTCCTCCTCATCCCTTAACTTTTCGACACCCCACGTTAGTATTCCTACCTTTTTGATTCCATTAATGTACCACTAACTCTTTAAACCATCCCAAAACAAATGAACGGAATTATAATGAGCCTTAATTAATTTTAAGTTTACAGTATGTTCCTGTGTTTAGGAAACCCTGCTGTACATCTTCAGATTCAATACACCATTCTATTAATTTTAATTCTTTTAACATTTTAATGAATTCCAGGGTAAAATGTTTAAAAAATGTTGAACTATAAATTCGAGAATAAACAGTGGGTTGGTGAATTTCTTAAAAGGAGGATGGATTGAAGAAATAGTATGGTGAACCCTTGTTAAGCTGGTTATTTAAGGTTATCCAAAGTAATACGTGGCTAATTTTGTGAAAGGGGACAAGATTAGAAAGTCAGTCTCATTAATCAGGCGAAATATGAATTTTCAAAATTGAACGTCAAAATATTTTCAGAATGACGTTTGCAATACTCGGTAGAAGTTCGGTGTTGAAACGCGAGCCAATCGACAAGAGAGTCCGAGCAAAATGCGGCGTGAACAGGCGAGCTTTTGGATACCTGAGTTGCAGGATGCTCGGCTGTTTAGCTCATTCGGCCATAAATCATAGTGGTTGCAGGGTCAGCTGCCCCGATCTCGCCCGGAACGGCATTCCCTCCTCACGATCCACCGTAAACTTCCAACTTTGTCCCGGTTCGCTTATGATTTCCTTTCTTCTGATAACTTCGATGCATTGACGTTCTTCCCATTAAATTAATCCTCGATTATCTTATTCTATCATCGATTCAATCTACCTAATTATTCAAGCAGAATTCCTCGCAGTTCTAATCGTGACTAGTTTATCATTGCCAGTTCCCAGACGTGGATCATTTTTTGCTTTAAACATCGTCATCTTTCTAAACTATATTATTGCGATTTATGTACATATTGTACATCCGAGTTGAAATAATTCTACTATTCAATACTTGATAAATTAAATGTGCATAAATCATTCCAGCAAAGTAATATGAGTAGTTACTTCATAAGTTACACGGCATGGTGTTCCGAGATAAAATTGAGTTATTCTAGATTTTCGAATTAATATTTTCAGTAGTATTTCCAAGTTTCTGATACCGAACATTATCGTCATAGTACTCCTGAGGATTCAGGAGTGTTTCAAGTTCACGACTCCGCATGATGCTCCAACTTTGTTAAGTGATTAGCGTAGGTCTGCTTTCGAAAGTAATCATGATTATCATAGATTCCCTGGTGGTACTGTGGATGGTGAGCATTCTGACGGTAGTTTAGGTATGCTTCATGCAGGCGTTGTTGTTGATGCATGATCGTCTGTTGCGGCGGTGTAATTTGTTCAGGATGCGTCATCATTGTTCCTGGTGTGGTAGTCGGCGGTACTGTCGTAGCGCCGGTGGCAAGAAGTGTATCAACTCGTGATCCATTTTGATTCGGGGAAACCGTATCCTCCGAATTTACCTCCAATGGATTGTACCCTAATTTACCGTCCTTTTTCGCCTTCATGCGTCGATTCTGAAACCAGATCTTAATCTGCCTCTCGGTCAAACATAACGCTTGGGCTATCTCGATCCGGCGCCTCCTGGTCAGGTACCGATTAAAATGGAATTCCTTTTCCAACTCGAGTGTTTGGAAACGGGTGTACGTTTGCCTTGTACGCTTCTGTCCGCTACCAGTTACATCAGCTGCAACAATAGAAGATTATATATTTTTAAGAATGTATAAGAAACATAGCTACAGATATCAATTTTAATTTGCTTGCGAATAATACAAAAATAGTAAGCAAATAATATAATTATTACGCAGGGATAAGTCGAGCAACTGAATGTTGTTCCTAAAACGGTTCATACAACAATATAGTAAATCAAATCTGTAATATAACGATTGGAATGTACTTGTTTTCAATAAAAGTTATAATAAATATTTGATCTACTAACCGGTAGAGTAATTCGATTTCATCCAAGGAAAGTCCATCTGCCTTTGAGCTTGCTCATCGACGTATTCATTAGCCTCGTTAGGACTTTTCTTTCCATTATTATTGTTATTTGCATAAGAAGTATATCCTTGTTGCATCGTGCCATAATCAGGAGGCGAATTAGGTGTCATCATAGACGAAGCACAACCACTGGAATGTGCTTGCGCAGGATATCCTTGGTAATTGGCTCCATATCCACCAGCCACTTCCGGTGGTTGCTGAATCCTATCTTGAGAGTCCCCCAAAAATCCGCTCACCGGCGATGTCCGATCGGAAGAGGAAGTTGGCGTGTATGGCGGCGTCTGACATGGATGCGAAATAATTTGATTGTTGGGAGGTGTCACGGGTTTTCCATTTGTGTTTGCATAACCATCTCCAATGGCTTCTTTCCCATGGCGAAGAAGTGTCTCTAATAAACTGGATGGTGGTGATTGTCCGGATACAGGCCTTGGTGCATAGTCCGACATGTTTGGATGTAGTGGTTGATGGTGTATCCGATAAGCATTATCAGAATAGTTGACTTGCTCGTTCGACCGTTCACTGATCGATTGATATGGCCAATAGTCAGTCTCGCTATTGGCAAAGTACGCAGAACTCGTCATCGTGGAACTAATACACTTGAATAAAGTTCAAAACATACGCTTGGACGCCCACTTCTTCGCGATACGTCACTTGATATTTAACGGACACTTTCGAAAGAGTACGTTTCATGAGTAATTGCACGTGTCACCGTCAAACATGGACGATTTAATTCAACATCTATGAAATAGATAAATCGAGTTGCACCATACGGCCGATACCAAAGTTTTTTCTTTCCTTCGATCGATTTAAAGTGACACTAGGTTCATGTCGAAATTGCGGTGTTTTTGTTGACACAGTTCAATTAGTTCGGTTAACAACACACATCAACTGTCCAAAATATCACTGTACAAAGATCAGCCTATCTCTGAGCGCACTGCACGAGGAATTGAAATTGTCACGAGGTCACTTGTTACTTATTGCACGTGAAGTGTAATACTGAGGTTTGGTTGCACGTTGGTTACTTTTACTGGGAGCGAAAGCAGAGGACGAGAAGCGAGGCAAGCACCGAGACGACTTACAATGAAATGAAACGATTCCTCGTCCCCGTGACGATTTCGACGGTCGCCAAGGGTGTCCGTCCGTGCTTACAGGGGGGTTCCACGCGTGCCAAAAAGGGGCACCCCGGCAAACTTTCACCGGTTTATTACTGTACCACGCGGCCTGTAGTTTTCGGTGGAGGTGGAGAGGGGGTCCTGACTTTTACCCTTAGCTTAGGTACTGCGTAGCGCCTCCCGACGAACCGAGCTTGGTACCGCAGGGGTGCTTTGCCTCTATCAGCTGCCCTTTGATTCACTGTTAAGGCCACCCCCGTTATACATTCGGTCCGTGCCGAAATCCCCTCCCACTATTAACGCTATTCACACAAAACCCATATTGGACCCCCTTACGCCCGACCTCGCACAATGCACAACCGCCATGTGTGCATCCCCCATGGATGGATACTTTTCTATTTGGCCTATCGTTACCTCAGGAGAACCCGATTGGAAGCTGCTTCCTACTTCCTCCTGATAGGATCTCGATTAATTGATAATATCTATTAGATATTATCTCTGATGAATTCATTTTAATGATCGACGGAAACTTATAAATATGTACAACGCTTTTCGAACATTTTTAAAAGATAGATATTAATGTGAGCCCTCGGCATCATTTTCTATCTGATTTATCGGCGCTTAATGAGAAGCGAATCGGAAACCGTTCCCCATTTCCTTTGGGTAAGTTATACTCCGATAAATTGATAACATCTATTGAACATTATCTTGCATTAATTTATTCTAATGATGATAGGAATATTATAAGTATAGCAAGATTCTTTTCTAATGTCTGCTACATAGGGAGATATAAATACATAGACTCGCGTGTATGGAATTTATTATAATATTATAATGAACGCGAGAGAGAATACAGGAGCAGATATCGCAAAGAAACCTTGGTAGGGTAAACAAAGTGCGAGGTAGAGCTAGACGGAGGCAATCTTGCGAGTGACGTCTCTTTCTAGAACCCTGACCGGCGACGATTAATCAACCCCGCTGAATACGCTCTCTCTCCCTCTTTCTCTCTTATTCTCCTCCTTTCCTGTTATATACACGTGCATTTAGCACATCTCCTCTACCCCCCTTCACCTTCTGTATTTTCATTAATCCCAGTTTCGTTTCAACGCATTTGCGACGCGGCGAGGGAACCGGTGAAAGAACAGTCGGAAGGAAACCCAAAGAATGATGAAACTAGGCTACCTACTCCTGAACGAGACGTATCTATTTAATATAACAGGTTATGTGTTTCTGATTGGTATCCCATACAGATTATCATCATCTACTTCGAAGGAAAAAGGATCTCGCCTCAAAATCAATCTCAGAAATACTTCAAAATCTAATAGCGGTATTAGGTAGAAGGTAATGAAGATAAATGAATTAAAGTGACGATCTTAAGTAAGACATATCACACTTAACATGCTGAACAGGGCGTCAACGATCAGTTTATGGTTTAAAGAGTGGCTTGAAAATAATTATCGTTAACGGAAGATAATAGACGGCCTTGCAGACAAACTATAAATAGTAAAGCAACCCCGGAAAAAAAGTGATTAATGATGTGTTCGACGTGGTGACCAAACCTACGGGGACTCCAAACGGTTGATCAGGATGGACACGCGTCTGCACACTTACACTGATACACTTATACCGAAAATCAAACCTATACCTAGACACAAATGATGCCGAAAGAATACCACAAAATGATTCATATATATGTGTGTGAGTGTGCATGATATTGTACGTATGATGGTCAGGAGCACGATAATAAATAATAATCCGCGAAGGGCGATACTTGTGGGAAGGGACGAGGGTTCCGATGTGGAGAGTATTTCGTAACAATAAATGATTTTACGTACTGACTTAATTTTCCTTGCTCACATAATTCCTTTTATTTCCCGTGAAATGTACCAAGAGATCATACATATTTTCCATAAGTAAAATGGTTATATCGCTGAAACTACATATTTATTTAATGCCCCACTGATGTCATATTTTATATACCTTCCAATGAGCTCGCAATATTGATCGAGGATCTTAATTACAGGGTAAAACGGCGTGAATTTATCGTACAATTTACATAGATCTTCTTGATGGAATAAAAAGCCGGCTCATATTTGCAACGGGACAAGACATAGCATTAAGCAAACTACCTGAACGACACCTGGGATGACGTATAGCAGCCAAAGTGCGCCGTCTTTATATTTTATGAGTCTGCTTCATAAATAGCAGAGTCCCTTAACAACCGGAGGAGCTTTAAGACACGCGCCTCCCCACGCGTTATCCCCACCAATCACCATAGTGGAGTGGTGCTTGCAGCACAACGTTGTCTTCATTTTTACGTCCCTCTGTACCCTCGCTTCGCAACACTATAAACAGAATTATGGCCAGCTGTTGTGCGTTTTTGTCCTGTACAGGTATAGAGACGTGGCTCACGACGAATTCGAGGAGTTACGAAAATTCCTGGTCTCCTTCTCTACTACGGCCGACAATGAGCAGTAAAACTTTCTCTCGGCTAAAAGACTTGTATGCACCAAGCAATGCCGTCCAATTTTTCCGCTCATTTTCGACGCTTTATACCGTGACTCACGTTTCGTCACCAACTCCATCGGAAGTGTTCTTTGTTGCTTGTCTTTCGCGATTTTCATGCACGGTTGAGGTGCGTCTAACTTTTGGTCACGACTGAAAGCAAACCTCGGTTTTTGGGGGTACAACTTTGAGATAATGAATTCTTGGGATACTTTCAGGTAAAGGTTTTCGTTTTTTGTTACTGGAAATGTTTCTCGACAATATTTGTGTCTCGAAGGTAGAAAGAGGTTGAGCGATACCGTACTTTCTGGATTACGGTATGTTCTGCCTTTTCATGTCAAGATATGCAGGGATTGGACTTAGAAAAAATTAATTATAGCTGAACGGATCTTCCGTGCTCCGATATACCTTATCCGTTTAAGATGACTATAGACATTTCAAAGCAAACCTATTATTTTCTGTTATTTTGTTGTATGTAAATTTGACGCCGCGGGCTAGTCATTGATACGTGATGATTAACAATTTCTACCAACCTTCGTGATCTCTCTTCGGTTCCCTTCAATTACCGTGATTCCTTCGTGCTGATTCTGCATGGAATGGTTTCAAGAGTTTGAAAATGTTTCAATTCGAATGGAACGAAAATGCCCGATCTGAATCCTTATTCGTGTGAATGTGATAATATTCAGAATTATATATACTTAACTAATGGTCTACCATTTTAATCGAAGCTAGATTGGTAATTGCAATGGACTTGTTCGTAAGAAATTAATTCCAGAAGATAAACTAATCAATTCCGATAGCTCACAGTAGCGGCACCCAATTTTTGCTCGTTCGACAAATTAAATTGGGGCTCTACGTTGCGTGAAATGGCGTAGCATCTCAGGGGTCGACATATGTGCCCTTGTTGCCCCCTTTACCTTCTTTCGGAAGGGACAATCGTAACAGGGAATTTTCAGTAGAGAAAGGGCGGCGTTTGCAACCATTTGGTAAAACTGGGAATATCAGAATGAAGCCAGAAGGCCTCTATTATTGTTCGATTGATTTATATTTTGTTTGCGCTATACCTCACCAGACTGGCGAACTTTATGGATCTATCTATTAGTTACCAAACGACCGTTTACCGCCAAGATTTCCAATTTCTGTTTACTTTACTTAAAACACCATTATGCTGTTATTTTGCTGTGTAAATAATGTTTCTTGTTTAATAGAAACTAAACTCTAAAATAAGGGCGAAGTTAACGAGAACAAAATCCAAAGCTTCGAAACCCGTTGCAATGAGAATAGCATTCTAAAACTATTATTAGTTTATATAGTTTTATTTTATATACATAACGCGAATAATAGAATCTATTAATTTACTTAAGTCCTCCAGCCATAATTTATGGATAAGTAAATCTGTAAGCATAAGTGAGTATATGTTCGGCAGTTCTGGTGTTAAATGTAATATAAACTATAACGACGTATAAAAACATAAGTAAATCTGTATAAACTGTTCACTGAGTTTGTGTAAATTACATGTTTATTAAATAATGTCACGAATTGCACTTGCAGAGTTGTCAGGTTACTTAGACTCTCAAGCGGTACTGTGAACAATATGAATTAATTCAAAGTAAAAATATTCTAGTATTATAAAACCGTAGATCGGCACTGCAACTTCATCTGCAAATTCAAAATGGATGAATATGATTGCAGAAAGGATACCGATTATGGCAGAAATAGTAGGGGCGAAGGAAGCAGGCGTTTCTGGGCGGAGCGGAAAAACCGCTGAGCAATCGTTCAAAAGACTACCGATCTTTCGGTTACCGCTACTGGTGAGCGCACAAAAAAGTATCTTTCAACATGTTATTAATACATTTCATTTGACCTTCTTTATATTTAAAACGTTCACTATCGCTCATAAATATTACATTTTTTCCAACTACATTATGTTGAATTTCTTCATCATATACGAGTCTCTGGAAAAGCTACTATGTACATATCAGCACAAAATATGAGTATGTATATTGATATGAATTTAATAATTCATCTTTTTAGGACATTTAATATTATGCTTTCTACTTCTAGCAATACGAGCATCATAAATATAACATTTTATATTTTCTCGAGTTATTCATCATAAAATTATTCCACGATATACAGGTAGTTCTCGTACAACGCGCTTCATAAATTGTAACCATCCTCGTATAAAACGGTACTTATATACAGTGATGCCTGAGTTAAATGAGTCTTGCGCTGTACTTAAATCATACTTACCTGTTTTCTTTACTTCATAATCTTTAATCATTAATTAATTCTTTAATCCTGCCCTTATTACACGATTCAAAATCGAATAGATTGCGAGATGCCAATGGAGTTGCAGGATTATTATGCAGTTGGAAATATTAGGTAGCGGACAAAATTAATGCGGAGTTTTAAAAAAAACTTCAAATACACTGTACATTCTGGAAAGTAATTTTATTTGACGAAGTAGTCATCATTTATTTCTACAACTCTTTTCCAACGTTCTAAAATAGTTTTGTCAACTACTGGAAGATATTCTGTACGTAAAGCTCATCAATGAAAGGTCAATGTCGCCGGTGACCGACATGTTGTGTATAAGTTCATCAATGGATAACGTCACCAACACGCAAAACAGTACCAAGCATGAATTACGACTCGCACAACGCGATTTTTATAAGGTGACCTTTCTCTGAGACCTAAGTGCCGCGTTATACGAGGGTTACCTGTAAAGTGAAATTAGAGGGATTGGGTTGTTCGAAAATCTTAAGAACGACAGTAATCCTGGGAAATTTGTATACCTTGTATATAAAAGAAATGAGTATAATGGTGTCCGTACTTCAGGTAGTTTTGCGCGTGGCGAAATATCTCTGACTCCATGTACAATGTAGGCGTTTAGAAGTTTTGGGATCGAAAGGGTAAATACTGTCAACATTTTATTGTCGGTCAATCCTTCGAATCCCAAATGACATATCATCTCTATTGTTTGTTGTCTCGGAGGATTATCTCCCGGTGGGGCGACAGGTCAGAAATGAGTCCTAATATTTCACGAGTATTTTTTCCTGCGCCCTTAACTCGCAATATCTGTAGAATCGGTAATAATAGTTATAAAATATCAGCTCTTTTGTTATTTCCAAAATGGTTTCCTCAATTAATATGTAATATTGCATCTATGACTAATATATTATACATACAGGGTTTTTCTTAAATACATGTCCATGATATGTGTCCGATATACTGTACATCAACCTAACGTTTATACTACCCAATGCTTTTATTTTTAAAATTATTTATGTCAAAATCTTTATTTTTGTTTACCGGCAAACTGTAATTACATGTATATCAATATCCAATGTTAGAAACGAAAGAATAAAAACTGAGTATTTTAATATTCATAACTTGGCATCAATAATTTTATTTATAATATAAAAGCGAAGAATGGAAATTAATGATATTATTTGAAGATTTTAAGTAATACGCCCAAAGATAAACTATTAAGATAAATTACTTCCATTCTTCCTCTTAGAAGTTATGTACATATGTAATAGATGAATATTTTCTAACAGTGTCATAATTGCACGACATTAATTAGTATCCCGGCTAAGTAAAACTTGACCAGGAATGATTGACTAAGTAATGACTTAAACAGGTTACTTAAGTAGCCCGAAACATAGATGTAATGATGCCTTTCGCCCGTGTACTTCCTGTAAATATGTATAGTAAGTGTCACCCATAGCAATGATGCGACCCTTTCTTTAAAATGCAAGTCCCAAGTGAGTCCTTGAGAGATTAGGATCGAAAGGGTAAATATTGACGTCTATTAGTCGACTACTAATTCTTCGAGTTTCACTGCGGCTCCTCACGCCTGTTGTTTACTCTCCCGAGGGATTTACATTGTAGGAAGACTTGAGTCCGGGACTCTTCAAGTGTCCAGTGAAAGGTGGCACCATTTTCAAAATATAACAAGCTCAGATTTCTCCCAAGAGATTTGGGAATCCGGATACTTTTGAGTCAATAATCCTCGGTGCATTATGGTTTGAAGTTTGGCCACTATTTTCAAAATATAACAAGCTTGAATTATTCCCCTGGGATTTCAAAATCTGGATACCTTAGAGTCAATGCACTTCAGTGCTTTGTGATTTGACACTTGTCTGATGTTTAATATCTAATACATATTATGTCTCATGTATTTCTAATTTTAATATGTCGTATATATATTTTTATATGAATACTTATTTGATTTTTGAATAGGTTTTGAACAGTATAACTTTATGTAGGCAGTTAGTAAACGAATAAAAAGTATATTAATTTAATGTGATTAAGGTAATGAGATTTTTAGTTCGACTTGAATTCTTAGTCAAGGGTACTTAATTTTTTAAGCACTCATTACGACCATTATTTTCCTGGTACCTCAATTATTGTAATTATATTAGTCGCTTCTTCCGTGCTTGACGCGTTTACGTTACACCGTCTAATTTTCTAATAAGCGCGTTAATCTTGGTTAAGGTTCCATTCTGTACCTCTTGAACCTCCTTTTACCAAAATGCTCGCGTCCATCATGCAAGATCCGAAAATGGAATAGAAACTACAAAAAGAGCAATCTCTCCTTTAATTCTGATCGTGTATGCTGGAATTGTATTTGCATGTTGATTTATATGAAAAAATTAAATAGAATTTAAATCACATGGATATTGGCATTAGAATATTCTCCCTTAGTAATGAATCCTTCGAATATCCCTGAATATATAATATAAATATAAATAGATGAATATATAATGAATTCCCATAATAATTATTAGGGCTAGTGAAATACCAGAAGCAATTACGGTATTTCTTATATAATTAATACTATCAATTATATTAAGTCTGCCGGAAACTTCTGTCCACTTAGTGCACAGTTATTTTAAACACGTAGGAAAGTGTTCTAATTAAAGTATATGATTGATCCCCTTCGACGTATATCGAAACAAACGTTTTATTATCGGTATTTATTAAGGAATATCGAAGGAAAGATGTCTATCGATAAGGTTCATTTACGACACTCTAAACTTTACGGAAAACTTAAAAACGGAGACTTTAAGGCTCCATCGACGGCTAACCACGCTTTGGAAGACCTTCCGTGATACTTGATGTTCTTGGCAGCATTTTGAAAAGAAAACATTTTCACGAAGAAGTTAGCATCACTAATGGAAATCACATTATTAATTAAATGTTAATAGACAGCATAAAATTCTATTATTTTCCTTTACTTAAAAAGCAGTCAGAATTTCCCGGAGGACCTAACACTGATATACCTATGTATATATAATCATTATAAATGCGCGTTAACACAGGTAATTGAATTTATGCATGAAATACTAGAAAATGCAAAATAATAGGGAAATGGTGTTTGAATATAAGAAATGAATTCTTTCCAGTAAAATATTCTTCGCGGTATTCCAGGAGCACTATCGATCCTGCATTCGTTTGTATAACGTGTTTACTTCTCACCGAAGATATCTTCTCCAGTATTCTCATAGTCGAGTCTTTTCGATCTGTTCAGGTCTGCTCGTCCGAGAGCAACCACCCTCTTCCCGATTCCTGCTCAGCAGGGGTGGGAACCACGGTGTACGCGGGATTGGCGATGCTAAAGGAGAGACGGGTAGGGGGTACAGGAGGTAGAAATATCATTTATCACAGCCGGGACTGTCAATCTGAGCCGCATTGATACGATGATGGTCCACCGACGCCACGACGCTTCGCTGGCTTGCTCATCCGCCGTGGTACCCTCGATGTTTTCCGTTCGACGCCCTGTAGATCCGACTCGTTTATGCATTTGGAATTTCAATTATTTAATCGCGCATTCCAACAGCAATCCTTGTCATTATAAATACACTATTCCTCAGTTATGAATGGAATGAAATGTATATATATAATTTAATGCTTATGACTCTTAACTTTTCATTTCTCTTCACTTGGTATTGAATAATTAATATGTGCGAATATACTTGTAAACAAATAATGTTTAAGGAATATTAAATCTCTTACAGTTAACATTCACATATTAGTGTC
This sequence comes from Nysson spinosus, assembly GCA_910591585.2. Classification (NCBI taxonomy): domain Eukaryota; kingdom Metazoa; phylum Arthropoda; class Insecta; order Hymenoptera; family Crabronidae; genus Nysson; species Nysson spinosus. The sequence goes on from OU342835.1 coordinate 2,528,177, forward strand.
TGTACATAAGATGTTGTAGTACCGTTAATATTAATATAGTTCCTCTAATCATTAATATAGCTCTTATGACTAACTAGTTGTATTTGAAACTTACTATGATATTAATGGAAAAATGAAGAATTAAATATATAATGTGGTGAATGTGAAAATCTTCAGTAAATTTTGTACAAGGAATACGTTGCTCCTAAGGTCAAAGAAGTGTAGAACGATTTTAAAGCAGAATAGATATCGCGTGGCCAAAGTTAATGGGACTATCGCGTGTACCGGAAACGAGTGTGCTCCTCTGCCGCGAGGGAAGAAGACAGCTACGTTTCCACCCTCTCTTATAACCACGTATTGTGTGTGGTAGTCGGACCACTCCCAAATTTTGCACGCACCTTGAATACTTCATATGTTTAGCAAAGTGTGTCGAATAACAAGGCAAAAAGTACCCATAAAAAATCAAATCTTCCAGAGTGACAGTGTACTCTTCATTTAATAAATACTCCACTTACTTTAATGGTATACTATAATGTCATCTGTGCGTCTGCATATATGCACATTCTATTATCTACATTTAAACAACGATATCATATCTTATATTAAAACTGCATACATCGGTTTATCTATAAACTATGAAATAAATATAATCTTAAAATGATAAATAATAAATAGTATAAACAAATATATATCTTAACACATTTGCGTCGGACCATTTTCAGTTGAATGTTATGCGTGTTATGGGGAAAGTTCCTGAAATGTAGCTAAATAAAGTTATGTCAATAAAAAATTCTATAAACAGCGACATATAATTTATTGTTAGTCAAAACCTACTCAAACGTTTTGAGACGAAGTGTAACGCATTTAAAGACTCACATTTGAGTTATCCGGGTTCTGTTAAAGAATCGTCATGCGACGCAACTGCGTTAAATTTAAAATCTCCATTACATGTCATTAATATTACATTCACGATTACTTTAAACTCGTTTTCCGTAGTCAGTTCATTGGCCATCGAGTAATTCAAGTAGCCGAGGTAAAAGTGAATTGTGACAAAAATAAAATGAAACATGCACGTACGAAAAGGTAGACAAAGTGCGCTGTTCCAGCGAAACAGGTATTTCCGATCAGAAAAAAGAGCATCTGCATTTTATGCATATGCATCCGTAGTACATGCGAGTGGTACGACTTCGGGCAGCAAACTGGCAATGCATCGTTAGCCCGAATGGCTGGCAGATAAATGACGTGGTCGCCTCACATCTGACGTGAATGAAGCCAGGATGGCTAACCTACGTGTACCTATGCACCTTCACAAACCTTGCGAACGTGTCTGTGAATTTGTGCGTGTGCTTTTGGCTTCATACAACCTACGCCATTCTGCTCAGTGATCGCAATAACCACCTAATGATACATTGAACACCATGCTCACTCAGAGTCCGCTTCAGCTTTACACTGCTTTCGTTTGAATTAATTAAACGTTTCGAACATCGTGGATGGTCCGCGGAGTTCTGGACGTCGACGCACCAGGAGATCCGTCATTTATCGATATTTTGTTCCATTTGGATTTCGGCTTTCCTAGATGATTGTTGGTACCACGTCAATAAGATCGTGATCGATTTTCATCAATCTCTGAGACACTGATGGCGAGAAGTACTTTTGAATTCATTATATTGGTGGTGCTGTTTGTCTACTGTGATTCTTGGCGATGCATCAGAGCGTTGATAAACATATTGATATTAATTATTGTATATTTTCTAAATTATTTCTTCGTCAGCATGTATCATGGAGATAATAATAAAATAAGACTTTATGCATTTCAGTATAATTGTTCATGGCACGGTTGATCATGTTAAAATTTACGTGATAAGAAATCAATGTAATGTTATTAATGGCTGAGCGTAGGGGTTGTATTAATTATATGAATTCTAAACAAATGGCAAGTCACAAATTACGGAGGCATTAACGAATAGCCGGTTATTTTTTCGAGTGCAATTAAACCGAAGGGCATTTTTATTATACGAGTAGAACTAATTTGCAGGTATTAATTAATAGGCAGTTAAATTCAACCGACGTTGTAAAACCGGTAGCTCATCGCAAAAAAATTACACGACATCAGCGTCCGCATCACACGTTCGTGCACTGTCCGTAAAGGTAATTAGGCAGCTACTTCCAAACCCATTTATTATCACTTGGCTATCTCACGAGGTGGGGAGGGAGGTGGAAAGAAATAACCGTACCCTTTCATTTGCATCGCTCCTTGCAAAAAGTTACGATGGTCACCACCGAAATTATCAACTTCATTATTAATGATTTTACGACAGCGGACCACTTCGCGGACTCTCAACAATTTCGGGCGAAAAAAGTAAATGTAAGTCTCGATTCTTCGGCAAAGTTTTAGAAATTGTCTTGTTTTGGTAAAACAATTTTCGAGAGTTGTCTAAGGAATATTAATAGAGATATGATATAATTCTAATATTTGCAAAGGTCGCGGTTTGTTGTGGTTTCTTGTGGTGCGATGATCGACGTTTCGTGGGCATTGTATTTTGGAAACAAACACTGTCCACGTTTCAATATTACTTAACGTTTATATCAATCTTGATGGGTATGATTTTCATAAGAACTAATTGTTAAATAACAAATGCATTAACTTCCGTATCCAATGGCTGTGAAAATGTAATAATTAAAGTACAATTATTGGATTTGTTTGACGAACGAAACACCGATCATCGTACCACAACAAACCGCACAAACCTCGAACGTTGCAAAAATTAGAAGGATATCATACCTCTATTATCACTAATTATATAAAGACTTTATTTAACGTTGCAACGATCGTTGCATTCATCACGCACGAGTCCAAAGTATGCACCGTGCAACGTTTGGTGCATCCAAAAGCTGCAGTTTAATAAAATAATTAATGCATAATATCTTTGAATCATAATATTCCCTCGTCGCAAGAAGTGCAAGGTCGCTACAAACTTTATATCGATAATTTAATAAATTTATTTTTACTAAATTAACTATTAATAAAGGATCTAGTAAAATAATAACAAATTAATAAAATCTCAGGTGAATCGGAAGGAGTTTCTTTATTAAACGACTGCTTGTCCGCTGTTCAAAGGGAATCGTTTCAATGTATTGGTATCTGATGCACCAATTATAAAGTGATTTGCAAAAATCTTCGAAAATCCATGAAAAAATATATTTCAGAAAGCTAAAAAGTCAATAATTGTACAAATACGATCGATAACGGTCGAAGAAAATAAACAATATTCGACGGTTAATTCTTCGAGGCAGGAGCGATCGCGGATGGCCAGGGGGGTCTACCCCACCAATTCTTACCCCTTCCTGGATACTGAGGAACCGAGGTGACATGGTTACCCCCTGCAGAAAGATTCTTCATTCCGCCCGGTGCAATCGGGGAGGAAAGACGTCTTTCCTAATTCTCTCTTCCCAAATTACCCCTCTTTTGAACCGACCACCCTCTTCTTTCTAGGATGACCAGTACCGGCTAATAGTAACAACTACTGACCAATGCTGACCAGTAGTGACCAGTACTGACCATTTTGCGGTTAATTCAGTTTTTGTTTCTGAACTGCTGTAGGAGCTAATTTAAATTTATTTTCATGATTATTTGATTGATTATTTGATTGATTATTTGGTTATTTGATTGATTATTTGACCGTTTATTGATGATTTGATTATTTACTCATCATTTGACAGTTTACTGGTTATTTACTGATTATTTACTGATTATTTACTGATTATATACTGATTATATACTGATTATTTCATTATTTACTCATCATTTGACAGTTTACTGGTTATTTACTGATTATTTACTGATTATATACTGATTATTTCATTATTTAAAGATCATTTCACACGTTACTGATTATTTTATTATTTATTTTCGCATGCTTGCTTGGGTTCAAAGTTCGGTAGAGTAGTTAGTAGTTTTTATAGATATTATACTTACAATTAGTTAGTTTCAAAGTTCTCAGAAGATGAGCTCGAAGAAAGAAGAAGGAAGAAAGAATTATACAAGAGGAATACTCCTGTAGAAAAATTCATCAATAGAAATAAGACTACAAATAGGAATAGAAATAAGCTTATTAGGTGTAGTTGGTTCAACGCTTTCTCTGCAAAGACTCTTTTGCCCGATTCATATTGTACAATTGACTTGCCGTCTTCATTCTATTAGCATTGCAGCATTAATATAAGTTACACAACGGCAGAGAAAGTGTTGTTCTAGAAATTAAGCGTAAACCTATGTAAATCACTGACAAACGTATTTACGAAGAGCGAACATTTGCAAATTCTCAAATTTTTAGCTCCTGCTTGCCTTTGCTTTGTATCGCGACGTGAAGTAGTATATCTTGCAGTGACGAGCGACAAGTTTCTCGCTCCTTCGTTACTCTCTTCCAGAGTATCGAAATGAAAATCTTGGATAGCATAGTTTGTTTCCGATCCTGAGAGGGTTCCTTGTGGACCTCACTCGGGTCTGTTCATTCTGGTTCCGGTAATCGGGCCAGGGTGGCAGATTTCGAGGTAAATGTCCTGTGCTTGCGAGGAAGGGCCATGGCACATGTGGCGGTCGTGGCGTAAGTCACGATTAAGCGAAACACTCCTGGACGGGGTGTCGGTAATCCGTTTGGAGGCTGCGTGCGGTTCTCCTTCGTTGTCACTCCTAAGGGTTTGTTCTCGCGCGCTGAGACGCGAGTGCGACGCACTCGTTGTCCATGTGCCATGGTTTCGACCGAGTACGGCTCGGCGGACTTCAGGTTGAGGTCCAAACTTTTAATCGCGATTTAGAGTTAGAGTCATTTAGTTTCTTAGAGTCAATCCCCCCAATTAGTATTCGCTCTTCGAAATAATGTTCGGTCAGTGACTTAGCGATAAGTTTGGTATAAGAATAGTTAGTAAGTTAGAACACTGTATCCGCGACGATATTCCAAGTCCGATTGTCCCATTTTTCTTCGAGTTTAACTCGAAGCAGAATGTGCCTTGAGGACTTGGAATAAAACGGTGAGTGGTTCGGTCGAGGAACGCGATCCGCGACCCAGCCACTCACCAGGGTCTCTGCTAGCGGCAACCTCCACGTGGTGAGACCTGGTAATCGGTAATAATTGTAGAGAATTAGAATTAGAATTCTTCTACAATTACAACTGAGCTAATAGCTGCTTTGTATGTATATTTTAATTAAAAGGTAGGCACCTCGCTTAGCGAATAAGTTAGGAATATCGAGTCGGATATCGCTTGACTATCTTTCAGCGATCAACTCTACTCTATAAACATTATTTAGTGTACAACATTACTGATCAACACCTATTGGATATATTCATATAGCAATTGGCTCTTGTACTTTTAATAAGGGTTTATTGTATCGTAATATTCTAATGTAATTGTTATACCCAAACTCCATCAGTTCCGCAATGAGACTTTACTAATTTATTATTATTTAAATACATTACTTCATATTCTTATTAAGAAAATCAATAAAATAATATCCACTGGCCCTTTTATTCTCTAAGCCTATAATGTACCAAAATAAGTTGGCCACGGAATTTATTTCAAAGAAGAATTCCATCGATTTTATATTAATTATTTCATGCAGTTTATCTTAAGGGTATAGTGTTTTAAAGAATTTCATTGAATTAAATAATAGTTTATCTTTCAGACAAAGCTGGTGGGTTTTTTAATGAATCGATTGATTATCTGTACGGCTTAATAAACGAATGCATTCGTTATACTTTAATTATTACACATTTAATTTTCATATAATCTAATTAATGCAACCCATTTTTATGAAATAATATTTTGAAGAATTAAATTTAATTGAACAATATTTCAACTTCCGGTTCAAGCTAATTTTATTTCTTAACCAATTTATTAGATTTGTTAACTAATCTGGTTTTATCTTGACTGTTACAGGGTGGCCGCTGCTTCTCTGTCATGGACGTCCGCAGTCAAAGAAGATAAAAAAAAGTAGGGCCAAAGTCAAGATATTTTTTTGCAAAGTGTATATTTATTGTATATTTTTATATATTTATGTTTGTTATGTTATATCATTTATTAGTATACAATGTTCTACGAAAATTGTTGTACATCGTAGAATTTACATTTACAATAAATGACTTTATTACGAATATATTGTGCTACTTTTTATATTTCCTCGATGTACCGAATATCCAGAATCCCATACGTCCTAAAAACTACCGCGAATCGTGCGGTTTGAATAGATCTTCTCAAGTGATGTTCTCCTAATACCAAGTCTCAATTTTTTGGAAAGGTCTCAGAAATTGTCCAGTTTTGGTCAAAAAATTTCGGAGAATTGTGCAAGGAATTCCTGGAATTATCTCCGAGAAATTCTAGGAATCGATGGTCAATTTCCAGGAAATGTGCAAATCGAATTCCTCCTCACAAATCATGTTCTTCTGATACCAATTCTTGATTTTACGGCAAAATTTTGGAAGTTGCACCAAAACCTAAAAATTCACTTTTCATTTGAATGGCGCCGGCCAGTCGCCACGACCGTTAATTCGTAACGGCTGTCGGTCGACAACCGTCTTTTGCAATTTAACAGCATGGCGACCCTCGGTCGCCATTTAAATGAAAACTGAAATTCCCAAAATTTTGCGGCCCCAGAAGCATTCTCGCAAACCCGGAAATGTGGAAATTCACTTTTCATTTGAATGGCGCCGGCCAGTCGCCACGACCGTTAATTCGTAACGGCTCGTAGTCGCCAACCGTCTTTTGCAATTTAACGGCATGGCGACTGTCGGTCGCCATTTAAACGAAAACTGAAATCCCCAAAATTTTGCGGCCCCACATGCTTTCTCGCAAACCAAAAAATGTGGAAATTCACTTTTCATTTGAATGGCGCCGGCCAGTCGCCACGACCGTTAATTCGTAACGGCTCGTAGTCGCCAACCGTCTTTTGCAATTTAACGGCATGGCGACTGTCGGTCGCCATTTAAATGAAAACTGAAATCCCCAAAATTTTGCGGCCCCACAAACTATCTCGCAATCCCAAAAATGTGGAAATTCACTTTTCATTTGAATGGCGCCGGCCAGTCGCCACGACCGTTAATTCGTAACGGCTCGTAGTCGCCAACCGTCTTTTGCAATTTAACGGCATGGCGACTGTCGGTCGCCATTTAAACGAAAACTGAAATCCCCAAAATTTTGCGGCCCCACAAACTTTCTCGCAATCCCAAAAATGTGGAAATTCACTTTTCATTTGAATGGCGCCGGCCAGTCGCCACGACCGTTAATTCGTAACGGCTCGTAGTCGCCAACCGTCTTTTGCAATTTAACGGCATGGCGACTGTCGGTCGCCATTTAAACGAAAACTGAAATCCCCAAAATTTTGCGGCCCCACAAACTTTCTCGCAATCCCAAAAATGTGGAAATTCACTTTTCATTTGAATGGCGCCGGCCAGTCGCCACGACCGTTAATTCGTAACGGCTCTTGGTCGCCAACCGTCTTTTGCAATTTAACGGCATGGCGACTGTCGGTCGCCATTTAAACGAAAACTGAAATCCCCATAATTTTGCGGCCCCACAAACTTTCTCGCAATCCCAAAAATGTGGAAATTCACTTTTCATTTGAATGGCGCCGGCCAGTCGCCACGACCGTTAATTCGTAACGGCTCTTGGTCGCCAACCGTCTTTTGCAATTTAACGGCATGGCGACTGTCGGTCGCCATTTAAACGAAAACTGAAATCCCCAAAATTTTGCGGCCCCACATGCTTTCTCGCAAACCAAAAAATGTGGAAATTCACTTTTCATTTGAATGGCGCCGGCCAGTCGCCACGACCGTTAATTCGTAACGGCTCTTGGTCGCCAACCGTCTTTTGCAATTTAACGGCATGGCGACTGTCGGTCGCCATTTAAATGAAAACTGAAATCCCCATAATTTTGCGGCCCCACAAACTTTCTCGCAATCCCAAAAATGTGGAAATTCACTTTTCATTTGAATGGCGCCGGCCAGTCGCCACGACCGTTAATTCGTAACGGCTTTTGGTCGCCAACAGTCTTTTGCAATTTAACGGCATGGCGACTGTCGGTCGCCATTTAAATGAAAACTGAAATCCCCCAAATTTTGTGGCCCCACATGCTTTCTCGCAAACCAAACATGTGGAAATTCACTTTTCATTTGAATGGCGCCGGCCAGTCGCCACGACCGTTAATTCGTAACCGATTATCGGAATTCAGCAAAATTCGAGGATGTTTTTAGGACGAATGGGATTCTGGATATTCGGTACGTCGAGGAAATATAAAATGTAGCACAATATATTCGTAATAAAGTCATTTATTGTAAATGTAAATTTCACGATGTACAACAATTTTCGTACAACATTGTATGCAAATAAATGATATAACATGAGAAACATAAATATATAAAAATATACAATAAATATACACTTTGAAGGAAAATATCTTGACTTTGGCTCTTCTTTCTTTTATCTTCTTTGACTGCTGACGTCCCTGACAGAGAAGCAGTGGCCAGCCTGTAACAGCCCATATAAAACCAGATTAGTTAACAATTCTAATAAATTGGTTAAGAAATAAAATTAACTTCAGCCGGAAGTTGAAATATTGTTCAATTAAATTTAATTCTTCAAAATATTATTTCATAAAAATGGGTTGCATTAATTAGATTATATGAAAATTAAATGTGTAATAATTAAAGTATAACGAATGCATTCGTTTATTAAGCCGTACAGATAATCAATCGATTCATTAAAAAACCCACCAGCTTTGTCTGAAAGATAAACTATTATTTAATTCAATGAAATTCTTTAAAACACTATACCCTTAAGATAAACTGCATGAAATAATTAATATAAAATCGATGGAATTCTTCTTTGAAATAAATTCCGTGGCCAACTTATTTTGGTACATTATAGGCTTAGAGAATAAAAGGGCCAGTGGATATTATTTTATTGATTTTCTTAATAAGAATATGAAGTAATGTATTTAAATAATAATAAATTAGTAAAGTCTCATTGCGGAACTGATGGAGTTTGGGTATAACAATTACATTAGAATATTACGATACAATAAACCCTTATTAAAAGTACAAGAGCCAATTGCTATATGAATATATCCAATAGGTGTTGATCAGTAATGTTGTACACTAAATAATGTTTATAGAGTAGAGTTGATCGCTGAAAGATAGTCAAGCGATATCCGACTCGATATTCCTAACTTATTCGCTAAGCGAGGTGCCTACCTTTTAATTAAAATATACATACAAAGCAGCTATTAGCTCAGTTGTAATTGTAGAAGAATTCTAATTCTAATTCTCTACAATTATTACCGATTACCAGGTCTCACCACGTGGAGGTTGCCGCTAGCAGAGACCCTGGTGAGTGGCTGGGTCGCGGATCGCGTTCCTCGACCGAACCACTCACCGTTTTATTCCAAGTCCTCAAGGCACATTCTGCTTCGAGTTAAACTCGAAGAAAAATGGGACAATCGGACTTGGAATATCGTCGCGGATACAGTGTTCTAACTTACTAACTATTCTTATACCAAACTTATCGCTAAGTCACTGACCGAACATTATTTCGAAGAGCGAATACTAATTGGGGGGATTGACTCTAAGAAACTAAATGACTCTAACTCTAAATCGCGATTAAAAGTTTGGACCTCAACCTGAAGTCCGCCGAGCCGTACTCGGTCGAAACCATGGCACATGGACAACGAGTGCGTCGCACTCGCGTCTCAGCGCGCGAGAACAAACCCTTAGGAGTGACAACGAAGGAGAACCGCACGCAGCCTCCAAACGGATTACCGACACCCCGTCCAGGAGTGTTTCGCTTAATCGTGACTTACGCCACGACCGCCACATGTGCAATGGCCCTTCCTCGCAAGCACAGGACATTTACCTCGAAATCTGCCACCCTGGCCCGATTACCGGAACCAGAATGAACAGACCCGAGTGAGGTCCACAAGGAACCCTCTCAGGATCGGAAACAAACTATGCTATCCAAGATTTTCATTTCGATACTCTGGAAGAGAGTAACGAAGGAGCGAGAAACTTGTCGCTCGTCACTGCAAGATATACTACTTCACGTCGCGATACAAAGCAAAGGCAAGCAGGAGCTAAAAATTTGAGAATTTGCAAATGTTCGCTCTTCGTAAATACGTTTGTCAGTGATTTACATAGGTTTACGCTTAATTTCTAGAACAACACTTTCTCTGCCGTTGTGTAACGTATATTAATGCTGCAATGCTAATAGAATGAAGATGGCAAGCCAATTGTACAATATGAATCGGGCAAAAGAGTCTTTGCAGAGAAAGCGTTGAACCAACTACACCTAATAAGCTTATTTCTATTCCTATTTGTAGTCTTATTTCTATTGTTGAATTTTTCTACAGGAGTATTCCTCTTGTATAATTCTTTCTTCCTTCTTCTTTCCTCGAGCTGATCTTCTGAGAACTTTGAAACTAACTAATTGTTAGTATAATATCTATAAAAACTACCAACTACTCTACCGAACTTTGAACCCAAGCAAGCATGCGAAAATAAATAATAAAATAATCAGTATAATAATCAATAGTGTGAAATGATCTTCAAATAATGAAATAATCAGTAAATAATCAGTAAATAATCAGTAAATAATCAGTAAATAATCAGTAAATAATCAGTAAATAATCAGTAAATAATCAGTAAATAATCAGTAAATAATCAGTAAATAATCAGTAAATAATCAGTAAATAATCAGTAAATAATCAGTAAATAATCAAATCATCAATAAACGGTCAAATAATCAATCAAACAACCAAATAATCATTAACAGTCGAATAATCAATCAAATAATCATGAAAATAAATTTAAATTAGCTCCTACAACAGATCAGAAACAAAAACTAAATTAACCGCAAAATGGTCAGTACTGGTCACTACTGGTCAGCATTGGTCAGTAGTTGTTAGTATTAGCCGGTACTGGTCATCCTAGAAAGAAGAGGGTGGTCGGTTCAAAAGAGGGGTAATTTGGGAAGAGAGAATAAGGAAAGACGTCTTTCCTCCCCGATTGCACCGGGCGGAATGAAGAATCTTTCTGCAGGGGGTAACCATGTCACCTCGGTTCCTCAGTATCCAGGAAGGGGTAAGAATTGGTGGGGTAGACCCCCCTGGCCATCCGCGATCGCTCCTGCCTCGAAGAATTAACCGTCGAATATTGTTTATTTTCCTCGACCGTTATCGTTCGTATTTGTATAATTATTGACTTTTTAGCTTTCTGGAATATATTTTTTCATGGATTTTCGAAGATTTTTGCAAATCACTTTATAATTGGTGCATCAGATACCAATACATTGAAACGATTCCCTTTGAACAGCGGACAAGCAGTCGTTTAATAAAGAAACTCCTTCCGATTCACCTGAGATTTTATTAATTTGTTATTATTTTACCAGATCCTTTGTTGATAGGTAATTAATATAATTAATATTGTAATGACTGAGTCGTAATTTAATCAATTTATTAAATTACCGATGCAGAATAAAGTTTACCGAGGTCTTGCAGGCGGTCTTTTTGAGGCGATTGAATATTAGGATTCAGAGATTTCATGCTTTCATTATTCTATTAAACTGCAGCTTTCGAATGCACAAAAGATTGCAGGGTGCATATTTCCGACTCGTACGCGATAAGTGCAACGATTGTTGTAACGATATATAATTTCTTTAAAGAATTATTAAAGATAGAGTTGAGGTATTATTTTAATTTCTGCAACGGCTGTGCTATGTCGTCGTACGGTGATCGGCATTTCGTTCGTCAAACAAGCTAATTCATTATACTTTAATATTTACATTTCTACCACCGTTGGATTCGGGAGTTGATGCAGTTGTTAATTAATAATTAGACCTTATTTTAAGAATATCCAAGAATTTCTATTGTTCTTGGAAACACTCGCGAATGATTAGAATTGTTCGGATTTGGTGATTTTCTTAAAATTTTACCTTAAAATCAAAAATCCGTGTCAGTAGAACATGATGTGCTAGGAGGTATCCGATTTCGCACAATTCCTGGAATTTGCCGCCAGTTCCTAGAATTAATCGGGCTCAGTCAGAGGAATGGAAATGAATGGTTTGAATTGGGAAGTCAATTTGTTTCGTTTCTTTCTATTTATTGCAATTCAAAAACTTTCAGTAACTAATCTTACATCAAAAATTGTAATACATTATGTTATTGTATATACAGTGTATATTCGTGTATATTCTAATAATATATATAATGTATAAGATTATAAATATAAATATATATAAATGTGTAAGTATGTAATATATAAACGTGCAAGAATGTATGTCAGTGCAATTAAACAGATTGTAGAAGCTTCCTGTAATCAGTGCATCCATTAGACCGCATTTTAGGTATATTTCCCTGGTCTTCCAGAACCGATGTCGAAGTTTTTCGATGAGCTTAGTTCATTGCATCGTTGGCACTGCAAAAAATAAAAACCAGGGCTTTAATAAGTCCATCGCTATTATAGAATACTTACACTGATGTATAATTATAGAAAAATATAGGTGGACAAGCATAATAAAGATAAATGCATTCGGACACAGACGAAATATAGAAGACCAACCCCTAAATGGGTTTCCGTGATTCCAGTCAGAAATTACTGATGCAGTGAAGTTCAAAGCAACAAAAGGTGCTTTCTTCAGAAATAAGAAAAGAAATCTCTGAATTACGCGCACTTAACAGTGCACTCCGAAAAAAATGACAGGACGAACGAACTAGAGTTTAGGGAAAGATTAAAAAATAATTGTCGACCGATATCCGACACGACGTTCCCAACTTATTTACTAAACGAAGTGTCTAACTACTAATTAAAGTATACGTATGAAGCAGATACTAGCTCGGTTGTAGTTGTAGAAGAAATCTAATTCTTAATTCTCTACTTACAATTATTACCGATTTCCATGTCTCACCACGTGCAGGTTGCCGCTGGCAGAAACCCTGATGGATAATTGGGTCGCACCGATCCGCGTGATTTAAGACATCCATATTATATGATATATGTATGTCTGTTAAATGCCGAGTAATATGTATGCTAACAGATGTAAGAGTTTATGAGAAAATAATTCCATGTTTTATTTTTCTATTTGTAGGAAATATAAAAAACGACTATTTTATGTGTTTAGTGGGCAACGTCACCAGTGATACAAGAATCGTTACCGGGTTCTAGGATTCGGTAACTCCGGAATTACAGATTACATTGCGTGCTTGATCTACTTATATCTCGTCTGTGATTCCAGTATTCATTTGTAGATCGGCAGCTACAATTATCGTGACACCGACGACTGGTGGAAGAAGAATTAAAGTTTCCTTGGCACAGATAGGAGAAGGGATATAGTTTGGATGGAGGGGAAGAGTACGAAATGGTTCTCGGTTACGTCCAAATAGAAATTCAATTGATCTTGTCCGGTAGTGTCAGGCAATCCATCTTGTTCCTTCCGCCGTTGTCTGAAGACGCGTCTCTAACTCGGATCCCAAGGAGGTTTCCGCGTTTCTCGTTCTCCAGTTTTCGGAGCCGCGACGCTCCGCCGGCTATACGATTCCATCCGTCCCCGTAGAAAAAAGGGGACAGCTGTCCAGCCGACCGCCAAACTACTCATTAATTACCTTCCTGGACCCACTCACACTTATCCAGTTGTTTGTCTTTTCGTTCCCCTCACCATTCACCCGAGTTTACCCACCGCCCGTCGTGAATAAAAATCGTTCTGCCAAACTGCGGGGTGAGACTGCTCCTTCCATTGTGTCTCTTCCACTTCCGGATTTCTTCTTTTCCCGGAGTACCTGATAGTTTTGATACTTGTATCCTGACATCATTATTCCTTCAAGTATTTGACTTTATAAATAAATAATGTGGACTTTACACAATTATAATTGTATCAAAGTTACTCGACATGGTATTTTATATGATGCCTAATTACTTGTACCTGTAACAGAAAAGTAAATTCATATGGTGAATAAGAAAGTAAGTTATGCTTATTCATGTTTGGGGTTAAAATAACATTGTAACAGCATAACACGGATGATACTACTTCCGATAAGGAAAAGGTTATATCTATTATTCCGTGTAACACCACGAAACAAGTACCAAGGAGAAAATAATGTATTCCCATGCAACAGCTGCATATCAAGCACCGCTAGCGCGCAAGAGGAGCACGATTATTCTCGGATTACCGATTTTATCCTTTCAAGAGCGAAACGAGATATCGCGGCGATACCGGCCACGATAAGGTACCCAACTACTGGTGAACGCGTTTTATGCCTGTGCTTCCACGGAATCGGCTAATTGGTGATACAACTTTATTACTCCCCGTTAAGTAATGACGGACTATGTTAAGTACGTCGGTTTAAAGAGCATGAAAGGGAACGCGAGTGTCGATAGGAGTTACCGATAAAAACAGGTCCCCGTCGGATGGAGGGGAAGCCCCTACTGGAAATACCGGAGGGTGCATCCTTTAATAAGGCGATAAGGGTTACCTTTCGAACGATTTCCGATGTCCTTTGGCAATCTTTTCACGGTGATCGGACTCAAATTCGATGAACGTGGACGCCTACATCCTGCAGGAAATTCATATTCTATGCAAATGAAATCGACAGATCGAAGTTCATACACTCTCATGACTTAACTGGTGCTTCGATAAGTTTATAATGACTGTATTAGGAGGTACTGAATGAATTTATCCTAACTGGAATAGGCATATTATAAAAATCAATTTTAGAATACAAAGTGAAAATGTTTCTTCGTTATTAAATTCAAACGAGAAAAGCACTTATAGTTTCGTAAAAATGTCTAATTTATGTATCGCGTTATACTCTGCCACTTTATGCACAGTTCCACTGTATATTTAATCAACCCAATAGAATAAGCGTTTCAAATATCTGTCCATTGTGTCAGTTAAATGCCATATGAACTGTGTAAACGGTAGTCTTAAAGGCAATAAACTTATTTCAAAACAAGTAATAAACTACGGATCGAACGGTTTTCCCCAGTAGGTCATAAAAGAGCCGTCCCGTTAATTAAGAGCTTAGTATAATGAAAGGTAGCCCTAGCGACAAGCGCAAAGGTGATTTACGGCACTTCCTGTTATGCGGCACCATAAAACATTACGATACTAAATCTCTGAGTTGCACGTAATCTCGAAATGATCTTAACATCGAATTAATATTATTAACACAAACTGGACGCTGCGTTAACGACAGACGTATTAAGAAGCGTATAAATCGAGTCGCTGGCTAAAATACATTTATCGTTAGAAAGTCAATCGGAAGAGCAAAAAGGCATCCAGACGTTAGGAGCTACTTGCGGATAATTAATAATGCCGGGATCAAAAGTGTGCCCATTGAATGTTCGCTCATTCACAAACGATCTCTCCGCCCAGAATGAATGCGGCCTGGGATCGTTACAAGGGTATTCTACGGGCGTGCCACGTATAGGTGTCTTCGGGTCAATACCGTCGGTTTCTTGAATACAATTATTAATGCCATCATTAAGAGCATTTACCATTTTTAATGGGAACGATCGGAAAGAAATATAAATCATTTCTTCTGTACGGTACCCATCCGCTGTTCCGTTTCGTATTCCTTTCTCGGCTTTCTTCGCTACGAGCAGTCCATCGGTATAGAATTCGAGCGTGTCTTAAAAATCGTGAAAGGCAATGCGGAATTAATTGTAGACGAGTTTGAAAGTCAATTCGTAATAAACTCGCTTATAGCTCGTTTCCCAGTGAAAGGGTTGAATTAAGTCTTTCGACTGGCACTGACTCGACCTCTCGATGTCTGAGGAAGTTTCAGTTGCACTGACGATAAACCAGGATTATCGCGCGGTTGTATAAATTTACGAGGAAAGAGTTAACCGGTTCGTAAGAAGGGAAGAGAACTCTTGGAAATTCGGGCGTGCTATGCTCGAAAATGTATTTTAATCGCAGTTAAAAGAGAGGCCGACCGCAACAGGAGAAATGCCGTCTCAGTAAGAGACACGTGTCAACGCGATAAATCGTGCCGATGTCCGACATACGGTTTGCTTTGGACGGCAAATTCAGACGTAAGTATATAAACCAACCATAGGCGCAGCTTTGTAAGTTTTTAGTGTAACTTCGAAATGATCCTTCACCGATTAATATCCCTGTTCTACGAACATACCGAAAAGTTTATATAATAATTGTCGTTATAAATCTATGTAAAAATATGTGGAACGAAGTTCGACGAAGTACTGTTGTTTTAAAAATAGACATAATAAAATTATATCATTAATCTTTCTATTTACATTATTAAACTACTATAACCTACAATCAGATATGGATTATTAAAATAATAACATAATATAATTATGCCTGCTCATTAAATAACAGTAACGAAAATATATTTATCACCTATGTTACCTGTCGTTATCGGTGAACGAAATAATTTAAAGATTTTTTTTAAATAACGAACAAGGTGAGTCTAACAGAAAGTAAAGAACTCACTCTGTCTTGTCAAGTTCGTCTAGTAATAAATGTATGAAGTATAGTTTACAATTTAGTAATCCATTTCAAGGTATGTAATCTATTTAAATGTAATTCCTTTAAATACTTCAATGTATTTATGTATAAAAATGTTATTATTGCCTTCCAAACCAAGAAGGTCGAATAAAACTCAATTCCAATACAGTTGCTCTGATGTGAGAGCCAAGTAATGACGCAATTCTATTATTAACCTCCGCATCTACGAGTTTAAATAATTTCGGGATAGCTAATCCGAAAGAGTTGAAATCGCATTCCACGACAATGGAATCAGATGCAGTCGAGAGGGAAATACAATGACATGGGCCTGTAGTTGCACAGACTTGATTCTCGACTCGGATCAGGGATGATCTCCAAGGCGGAGAGAAGAAGACTCGAGAAGCATCGCCGAGATTATATGGGGCGCGTCCACGTATACTCTTAAACGTATTTCTCTCTCTGCATCCCCTTTCAATCTACTTTCGCCCGTGATCTTTGTCTACCTTTAGATCTTCCTTTCTTCCCTCCCTCCTCCCTTACGACCGGGAACCACTTTACGCACGGTTTGCATCCACACCTCCGGCGATTATTTGTTGCTTCCGTTCCTGAGGCCTATTTTCATCCGACGAGAGCACTATGATGAATACAAACGTGCCGAATCTCGAATTAACTGATTAACTACTGTCACGCTTGTTACTCTTGAAAATTGTGTCATTGTAGTATTTCAGACGGCTTTTTATAACTGATAAATAATTATATTAAATAGTGCAGAATACGTATGATGTTCCAATGTTATCAGTTCATTATTACAACTCTTTGGGAATGGTATATTCGGTCACCCAGGTAAAACTAATAAGGAGATATTTCTGTGTTATCTAAAAGACCCGAAGTTACAATCTTGCAAATATCTTCTCCATGGTGTATGCACGGCAAATAAAAAATCCGCTTATGAAAAAGCGAGTTGGATGTTCGTGGTAGGCGGTCGTAGCTCCGCGGCACGAGTGTGTCTTCGTTGATTCTCGAAGTCGCAACGGGCTTTACAACTATGGAATTATGGCGCAGGGTAGTGGTAAGATTCGAGTTTGAACGGTCTTATCAGGCGACTTAATCGAACGATTAATGATACGGTACATGTAAAAGTACCTGGACGAAGAAACTCGGGGGAAGAGGGAAGGTCGAGAGGGTGGGAATCGGGCGACTTGAATGAACCGGGCGGACCGTGCTTGTTAAGTGTTGGGACTCCTTAACTCGGTCCCCGCGCGCATTTAAATAAAACAACGTGCCTGTTGACTGATTGACTAATTATCGGTTACCTGTTAGACCCAACCGCAGAGATCAATACGAGTGGTAACCATAAAGTGTTTCCCTTCAACATCCTGGGAGTCATTTCGGTAAGACTAGCCTCAATTTTTATTCCGTATACAAGATATTAAAGTATAGCATAATTTTTTACCGAAGATCTCTTTTAATGTTTCCTTAATGTACCTGATATCTTGATAAAAATAGAAAAGTCTGAATCCAAGCTGGGTGTCTATAGATTATAAATTTCTAAGAAGCTCATGTGTCCCTTTGTATACATTGAAACGTTTGCATATAACAAATAAGAAGTTTCACGTGCAACCAAGAAACGCGCGTAAAGTAATTTCCTATGAAAACATGTGGAGAGGACTAATTAGGTATTCCAAGATATACGATTTACGAGTAAACTTTTCACGATGCCAAAATGGATATTCCATGCAACTTTTGAAAGACGTTGTAAGAGGTAAGCTAATCCACGTTCTCCAGGTGTCGAGATATCGAAGGTGATGGAACGATGCTAGACGAGTTAAATATTGTGCCGACCACGAAGCACAGAGGACTGGCCTTTATAATGAGGGCATCCTTCGTATCTCGAAGATGATACCTGCAGGTTTCCAGCATCCGATCAGGACTGCTCATTAGCAGTGGATTAATATGATCCGGTCGAAGCCACGACCGGACAAATGCACGGTAGCCGTGTCCCTCGCGAGCCTCGCCATTTGTTTAAATACTATCCTTCCCCTCGGATTTCAATGTGCATCCAACCAGATCTCGATCTACCTCGTCCCAAGGATCGCCGGAACTTTGCCGTAAGGTCTTTATCGAATATCTGATTATAATCTGTACTTACTCAACGTCTACGAAAATTCGGCTCCTCTAATTAGATTCGTAGAATTGTTGAGTAACAGGTATATTTTTTAGTGTCATTGATCCATCGGTTGCATAGCTCTTCTCCATGAAAATTGAGATATGAACTGTCTGATGTCGATGAATGTTCATCTGTATACTTATAATTAGCTTTAATGTACGTATATTAAATTAATTAGTTGGTGATGAATTATACGACGTGTTCGATCGAGAATGAAGATAGGAATATTTAATGACATCCGAGTGTAGATAAGTGTCACTGAATCTAGCAAGAAATATTAGACTATTTTAATGTTTTCCAATTTCGATGTGTATAGGTTTGTGTGTATACGTTACCCGAAATACTTTTGAAAAGATGTTTTTATCGGAGGCAAGGTTTTTGTGAGGCAGCCGCAGACGCGCGCAGCAATAATGTTACAGCTGTAGATTGGAAGTTATAAGGGAGTAGCTGAAGAAAGTCAAAGCCTTACATAGGACTCGGTGCAAAATCAAGATCTTGGTTTTAAGGTGGGGACACGGGGGTAATGGCGTGTGCATTATTCTGATAAATCGTCCCGGCTGGCGTCAAACCTGACTTCTGGCTGACGGGAACCTTGGCCGACCATATCTATACCCACGTAAGACTTTCGCGCTACACTCTTGGAGTTATTCAACGGGGAAACTTCCCGAAAAAATTCAGTTGAAAACAAATTTTTAAAGCCGAACTCTCTCGGAAACAAAGCTACTATATGTAACCAGTTGTGTTTTGAACATAAGTTCTTATTGAGGGAAGTTATAACTGTAAAACATAGACTGAAATATGGTGAACAATTAATCAAGATTAAAAGTACAATGTGTTTTATATACAGCTCTGGAATAAAGTATTGTTTTGAGTATTAGAATTGAGTTTCAATTCAGTGCGATTTAATCGTTATTTAAATACCTGTTTTACTCAGAAATTTTAATGATTAAAATTAATTATGAAAGCTGTTATCAAGAAGTATATTCTCAATGTATGTACATAAGAAATTGTTATATTGAATTATTCAAATTATGAGACTACAAAACTTGGATGTATATTTGTGGGACATCTTCCATCCTTAAAAGGGGGTTTATTTCAATTATATGCTTTTAGGAGCGTATCGTATAAGAATATTTGAGGAAAAATCCAAGACTTCCGATTTAGCTTCAATTAAGGTACTCGAAGCGCAGGGCAAATTTTACGACCAGTTGATTAATGGGCCCGCGAGGTATTTGTCACGTTGTTTACGAACACCGAAAGAATAAGTTGACTGCTATAACCGACCGTGAAAACCCACCCAGATTTATCACTTTATTATTGATCCTTATGTTCACGGAAGTGACAGAAAACTGTAATTCAAAGACAGTACACATGGAACTATTAAACATATTACAACACAGAAACATTTCAAGAAATATAAAACTAATTATTCGGCAGAGAATAATGAAGACGTTAAATCAACTCATAAATAGCAAGATTGTTGTACATTTTCTTATTGCAATGAATATGATAATAAAATAAATGAAATAAACGCAAATGTAGTCCAAGTATTTCGACTTATTTCGTAACTTAAGATAGTAGTACATTTGTAAAATTCCACTAACATGTAAATTGAAATTCTCCCGGTAAAGCACAACCGAAGAGATATCGATAAGCAGAAGAAGCTGGTCCTCGCGCAATGTGTCGCGACCTGAAAAGGTTCTCCTACCGTGACTGCTAAGATTTATCGTTTAAACGCGCACTTATGCCTTCAAGAGAGGTATTGCATCACACATACAAGTGGCAATAAATCATCAAAATATGAGTCGATGACGGAACGCAAAGAAATAACATTTAGTACCTGCTGCGTTGAATTAATGTCAACGAAACATTTCAGGAATTATTCGAGTACTATATTATGAGATTCTTGTCAATTATTTACTGTGTTCATATTTATTTGATCCATATTTGCAATTCAGTATGTTGTTATCTAATAATTCCTTATTATGTTATTTCATATTGAATATATGTTTCGATATTTTATACGGTGGTTGGATATCAAAGATTCGAGAAAACGAATAAAATGTTGCACTACCAGCGGAACATTTGTTTGAAGATCTTCGCAGAGGTTTCCGCGCACGAAGATGGCGACAGGAATTTCTGTGAGATTTTATGAAGTTTTATAGACACCGTGAGATAAAATTGAAGAACGTATGATTGCAAAGAAAGAGAGAGAGACCGAGCAGAAGTAAAAAGAGAAAACATAAATCAAGGAAGATCAAGTTTATCGGCACACATGCTGCTACTCGGAGAGACCTCGTCGCGACTAGAATTATAGCACGTGCCGTGAAACGTTGAACCCTCTTTCAGTTTATCTTTCTACTCTGCTAAAAAGAATATCTTCTGATACCCGCCCGTCATTCATACGTACCGAGAATTAATGGCTCGTGCACCGCGGAATTCCATTATTTACATCTCAGTATTGGATATTAATCCGATCGTTTTCCAAGAAAAATTCATAATTCCATCCTATTAATACACCGTGAAATAAAGCAAACAAACATTATTCCACATAATTCAATATCACTTCAACAAAACTGTATCACCTACCAGATTAATTCTTTCCGTTCGAGTGAGATAATTCGTAGAAAAAGAGTATCTACCCTTCTATTCTCGCCTTAACTACATTATATTTTATCCTATCACCAAGATTACGGCAATTTTATCGAGTCGTTAGTACATTCGTTACTGTTTCTCACTCGTTACGTGTCTTTTTTACACTACAAGAATTATTACGAATTGATAGCTACCGTGTTCCTAGGAACATTGATTTATAGGGTGTAATTAGCAAATTACGAAATGCCTGGTTGCCGATAATACAGTAGATAAAACGGCACGTACGCCAGTAAGAGAGAGGTTCGCGATACAATCGTAACATATAATTTAGCTATTAGAGCTGACCGTGGAAACCTAGTTCACGGCAGTCATCATCATTTCTATCAGCGTTCATTCCGCTTCTGATCCCAGCCATGGCAAAACGAAGGAAAGAGCGAGCGAACGAGTGAACGGTCCGCGACGACGGAGGCATTACCTATTTAATGCGAGCCTCTTTAGCCTTGGCTAATTGATGGCTGGATATTAGCGTAATTGTAATGA
This sequence comes from Nysson spinosus, assembly GCA_910591585.2. Lineage (NCBI taxonomy): Eukaryota > Metazoa > Arthropoda > Insecta > Hymenoptera > Crabronidae > Nysson > Nysson spinosus. The sequence goes on from OU342835.1 coordinate 2,549,961, forward strand.
GTCGAAATTACGGCAATCATGCGGTCTACCTTCTTGGGGGAGGAGTGAAGTCTTTGGCTTTCGGGTGATCTTCAAAGAAACTTGCCGCTCTTGTACTTTTTTTTAACCGTCCTCCCCGCACCTCAACCCTCACCTCGTCAATCCATTCTAACCGTATTTCTCCTATGAAAGGTAACCATTTTTTAATAGATAACGGTATGGATTTATTAACGTTTCTTGCTCACCTTCCTAGAAAGTTATACTGGCGGTCGCTTTATTTTCTCGTATTGAAAGATTTTATTCGAATTGAGCAACAAAAGTCTTGGCTTATAATAATGGAACTACTTTGCGACTAAAATCAGTTTCGGTTCTGGTACTTCCGGAAGAATTAAGGAATGCGGAAGATCCAGGAATTGCAACTATCATCTGGACTAGTAATCTATGCACGATTATCTATGCATCTATGCATGATGCTGAAAAGCTAAAATTGCGTAATCTATTTCATGAACACCGATTAGGCGATTGATAAATGTGAATTCCTGGCGTCTTTAATGAATAATTAATATCTATACTAAGGATCATGATACAAAGTAAAACAATTATAAAGCCCAGGAAATACGAGGATCTTATGGGAAGTCATAATGAATTTCATTAAAGAGGGATTCGGTAGAAACTAGTCGGTGCAACGTGTTATTTAAGAGCCATGTAGATTGAAAGTGGCAGACAAATATAAACACATCTTCCAGCAGGCGTGCGGGAGCATAAAGTCGTAGCCACTTATTTATACGAGCGGCCATAAAGCTGATCCTCTCGTTTTGACGTGGAGTCGGTAATTCATCCACCGTATACCCGACGGCACCCGCATGATAGACCAAGAAGAGACCCGGCTTATGGACCTGGCTTAGGGGTTGAAAACGACACATAACCCATGGCCATCTGCCGGTTGAGCTACTCAACTGCCATTCGACGACCTTCCACGATGTTCCGTGGCCGGTAAAGGACCCCGGGACCTATGTATCGGTGGGTGGTTAATGATAACCAAACAGGGAATATATGGCATCTGATAAGGATCGGAAAACGCGTGCAAACACGCAAACGATGATGGGTTTATCAGCAACTCGTTTCGGGTCTAAATTAAACGACGGGATCAGTGGTTTTCATTTCAAACATTGCATACTAGAATACGCAACATCGGCCATAATGGATTATCAACCCTTAAAAAAGATCGGAACTTTCTTACAACTATCTTATCCTGTAAATATGAAATCCTAGGTCGCTTTCAATAGAACCAGTTTAAGAAACGGGTAGAATAACAAAAAGAAGTTATAGTTGCTCGGATCTCCGGAAAAAAATGTTTGGTCATTGAAAAACTTGATGCGTCATTGGTAAGCATACGCCATGATGGATTACCGATGCTCAAAGTAGGAGCCCACATTCTTCCGAATGTCGATTACTTCTAAGACCAACAATTTTTATAATTTTTAGCCAAAATTCTTCAGAAAACATAGACGACTATAATCAAATATAAAAATCCCATTAAACTCTGATAATAATAACGTACGTATATCTAAATTACTTCACACACACGATTTGGTCATTACGAGGCGGCCATAATTGCTCCGAAGCACCAAGAAAACTGTCTATTCCCGGAATAAAGTAAACAGCTCTAAATAATTGAACTAATATCGACGACACCGTTTAACATGGAAATTCAAAGGGTCCTAAAGATTTTAATGACGGAATGCCCGGCTTTGCGTATCTGGCATTAAAGGAAGCCAGGAGAAAATGAAGGACATTAACTTTCGGTTCGACACAATTGATATAATCGACGTACGTCCGATTAATATTCGTTAGAGGGCCGCGAAAGAGGGGATTTATTATAACGTCGAACGGTACGACGCTAGCGAGCCGGCACAATTTTTCATCCTATAAACACGCCCTGATTATTTATGAACGTGCAAACGCACGCGGCACAATCGATTTCACGGAGGCAAATTAGCCAAGCCGCTCTGGCAGATACCGGCATTAAAATAATAACGCTCATCACATTAATGTGTAATAATAATTAGGGAAATTCTTCCCGCTGGAAATTGGTCCTCATCGTCCCGGACTACCGCCGCTGCAATCTTGCTTTCTTACTTCGCAGATATCCTCCTATCATCAGCCACTTCCACCACAACTTCCACGAAGTGAAACTTCGGGATTTATTATTGGCCGCTCTGCTTCACGCTCAATTGCCGTTATGAAACATACAACATTGTAACGAGGAAACTAATAATGAAAAACCGTAATTTATCAGATAAAATATTAATGAGCAGTTGTGTCTTGTTGTTCTAGATGAAATGTATTATATGTCTTTTATTTTATTTTATCTATGAGATACATGATATATTTACTTCCACGAAATCAGCTATTATCCGACGAATAGACGAAGGAAATAATATCAATAATTAAATACAATCTGTTTCGACTTCCACCTGTTCAATTACCTGTTTTCCAGTAATTAGATTACCACTACCTAACGAAGTACATATTACGATACTTCCATGCGAGAAAGTTGGTGTTTGAAAAGTTCCATTAAGTACACTTTTCCAGGTGTTTCAATGTACTTGAAGTAACTTCGTAATTTTATAGTTGCATTTAATGGGGAATAATAAGTTCCATTAAATTAAACCGACGGTTAACTTGGCCCGATAGCCCGGTGAACGTAAGTGGAATCGGGGAAAGAGTAGTTACACGCGGAATAAGATCGAGTATCTAATTATTGGAAAGGTTGTAAGAAGTTGGAGAATCTTGGACGTTACAAGACGTAACGCTCTCGTTCGATCCTCCTTTCCTCGATACTTCGAGTTGAGAAAGTTCGCGCACGGTCTTCGAAGGTTTCGAAAGTTGGGACATTACCGGGGAGATTAGGGTGAGAAAATTCGCGGTGTGGCGGGAGCGCGGTAAACTCGAAATGCAGGGGCGGGAGAAGGGTGTTTTAATGGGTCGCGATTAGCAAAGCTAGGCGCCAGGGAGCCGTAGATAGAAGAGAATCTTGAGAAGTCACTTTTCACACATCCTCCGCCTTCCTGTTTCTTCCTCGAACTATGTTACCGATACTCTAGGGTCCTTAAAAGCTACTTTTCCGAGTTACTCCCTTATAATCTTTTTATATGCTTTTTACTACTCCCTACTTACTTCATAAACTCTGTTGAAAGACGTATCTTCCCTATAACTGGACCTATACGATATAATCACTTAACTATCCTTCTCCACAGAACGCACAAAACACAATGTTTCTTTAAAATTCGATGAGGCCCAAGTGTCCAGTATACCAAGCCTCTCTGGAATCTGATGTAAAACCCCTTCGTATCCAAGATCGGTGATTACAGGTGGGACACCAGGAGGGCCTGGTCCGTCCGAGTCCCTGTCGCAGAGAGTGCCCGGAGCAATTTGCGTCCTGGTGGTTCTCGACGTAGCTCGCGCGTATTATTTCGTGGAACCTTGGGAAATGTGTAATTCAAATGAGTTACGAGCAGTATCGCACTCCTGGGAAGTAGGTGCTAAGCGGTCGGATATGCTGATAGAACGCCGGTGATACGTAGGACAGGAGGTGGATTCGTGGCATTTGCTTTAAAACAGGCTAGTCGAACAAGGAATGAAGAGAAACAAGGAAAGAGGTAGACTGGAAGGATGGAAAGGGACAGAGAGGTGCAAAGGGAGGCTCTGTTTGTAATAGTCTGCGATGGTACGAGGCGATGAGATGTGATCGCTTGGCGATGAGCTGTGGGCGAGCTGATGGTCCCGCAGCGGTACCATGCCCGCCTGAACTCACTCTCACCCTCTGCTTCACTGCATTTACACCGAATCCAGTTACTGCCTATGCTTATCTCGTGTAATCTCTCTCCTCCCGAATCTCCATTTTACTAGGAATCTGACAATTTTTGGTGGCACTTCCCTGGATAGTCGGGGAATTTGATTTGGAACGCTTTGCCTGGGGTATACTGTATTAATTAGCCTTCCTGAAGTCGCCTACAGAGTAAACGGCTGCATACTTGTGTGGAATACATTTAAGAAACCTTAGAACATTTAATTCAATATAATTATATATAATAAATAACCGTGTATCAGAAAATCGCTAGAATCAAATTTACGTAGTTTCATTCACTATCTTATTATATTTGTTCCTGAGAATTGCCTTTGTTTATATAACTGTGTCACCACATATCGATAGGTGTAAGGTACTTGCAATCACATTAGCGAATGACTTACCTCCTGGTGCACGTAATCTCGAGTTAAAATCAATAGACAATGATCGTGAGTTAAAGGTGTGCCGGTTCGCGTTGTACGTCGGCAGAACTCGACGGTGGTGATAAACGTTGGTTCGAGAGAGCGGCGCAAAGGAACGAGCGATGCAAAGTGATAACATAATCAGGTGATAATGTGCCAGTCATATCTCATCGCGAGAAGCCGAGCGAGAAGGTAGAACGAGGGGAGACGCGCGGAAGAGTGGCGTAGGAGAATCGTCGACGAGAAAGAGGGAAGGAGAAATTGAATCGCGAAAGGAAGATAGGAAACCTGGAAAAGGTCTCCCATTGGCTAGCTAACTCGGCATCTAGACCCTTTTGGCGTAAGTCTAAGGTGAAGGGGAAGGTATACAGGACGAATGACAACACCATTCAAGAAGAGTAACTTTAGTGAACAGCCGTCGTTATCTTCAAAATAAGGGGGACGTCGGCTCGATCCGACGCTGATAATGCTTGTTGAGATGCACTCTCATTATTCTACTAGATAATCATCGCCGCCGAATTAATTGAATTTCAAGACGAACGCCCACCACCTTGGAAAGACGGGAATCTTTGGGGTGCTCTCTATCCTTTCGTATTAATCCTGCGTTCCAATTCGAGCGAAGATCAACCCTTCCTCGTGATCCTTTTTCGATCATTAAACGCCGATCCAATTAGTGTGAAGTATTATTCGATGTTTAAAAATGCCTCCCCCTTTACTTTTACTCTTAAATAATCGTTCCTGGTTTATCTAATCCTATTTAAGCACCATGCATTCTTACGATGTGATCGGCTAAAAATAATATGTATTGAATTAATAAAATTAAAAGAAATTAATCAAATGACTAGTAGAAATTGTAACTGTAGACAGTCACGAAACTTTATAATGTTCAAATCAAAATTCCAATCGAGCTGTGCTATGCTACTCAATCGCTATGCTACTCACACTACTGTTATTCTCCTTATTACCATTTATACGATCCCCATTTTACAGGAAAGTTCAAACGACATCGAAAGAAATACATTTTTACGTACAAACATATCGATCTAAATAAGCAGTTCAATCACCACCATATCCTTTCACATCACAATCGAATTCTTCTCATAAACCCCATAACTACCCTCCGATTTTCACCGATACAAAATCAAGGCCGAGTTCCTTCACATAACGAGGGAACGAAGAGCGTAATGATGTTATGACGTGCCCCGGGTAAGAGTAAGGGGGGGGGGGCAAAAGCGATGCTGGCTCACAACAGGAGCAATACTCCTGAAGATGGGAATGTATCAAATCCGAGTTAGGGCCGCGCGCAATCCTCTTCTTTTCGTTCCTCCATACCGACTTATTATTTGTAGCCACGGTGCGGTGGTTTGCCGGGTTGCACCAGCATCCATTTAATCTCTCTCAGTGAGGAGCGTTTCTTTGATCAGCGCGCGACCGCATCTGCCTGGTAATATCTCAAGCTGGTCCTGCAACCGGCGTCCCGGCCGCGAGCTCCCCGTCTTGCCCGCACCAGGGCATTTGTTCCTGTCAACCAGCACCTCCAATACTCTCTCTCTCTTTCTCTTCCTTTCCACTTTACTCTCCTCATCATCTCCTTCATCATCTTCTTCTTCTTTCTCTTAGTTTCTTGGTTCTCTTCTTCCACTTGGTTCCATTGGCTTCGTCTTCTTCTTCTTTCTCTGGGCTTCATCGTCTTCCCGTCAGCCTACGAAGTCGCGTGCGTGCAATGGACGCGGTTTTAACTTGGGGAGAGAGGGTGGGGACAAATATTCCACGCATTTTTGTTATTTCTTACGTTTCTTGTATTTCTACTATTTTTTTCTTCCGCTGCGTCTTCTCGCGGCCCTTCTTGTTTTGTTTCCTTTCTTCGTTATCGTAAGCCCAAGAAGACCGACTTTAACGGTGCTGTTCTCTACTTCGTGTTTGATTCTTGAAATATGATTTTTCTTCGCTTGTTACTTGACTTCGAGCTTTTGAAGTTTCAAAGGTATTTTATGTTTAGAGACTTCGTGGGATAAATGCTTTTCGGCTTTCACTTGTATTTTTCGGATATAATTCTTCGTTTCCTTTTCTATTTGCTGCTCCCTCCCGCGTGTATTTTGATTTGTTACTTTGTACGAATTTTTAAACGAATGAATTATTTTATTTGACGTGAATAATCGCCTGGACTAATACCGCGTCCTCTTTATCTTCTCTATTTCGCGTGTTTCATGGCCGCCAGTAAATCATATAGATGTCTGAAACAATTAGCTACGCGTCAAACAACAGCTCCTTACTCGTACGATTCACGAAGGTTACGCGATTACGAAAAGATTACCGTGAAGTTAATTACATGTAATTAAACAGATTCTAAAGGTAATCAAATATACTGATATCTAATGAAAACAATATATAAATAACGTTAGAGGTTCACTTTAACGTTAATATCAATAAGGCAATATTAATTCAACATAAGAAATAAATTATTTATCCAGCTGACATTATAAATATGTGCCTTGTCACAGTAAAATGAGCAATGAATTAAAGTCAGTGATTTTCCTTCATCATTAAATAGGGAATATAGTGTGTATTAATATTTATAAAAGTAGTTTTGGAGAAAATCCCTTAATAATATGTTGACATGAAAATAACTTCAATATGCTACTCACACAATTCTGTATTCAAAATCTCGGTTGGGAAATATTTTGTTTCATATTCGTATACATAATATATTAGAATAATGAAGTAATTTATGTGACATTGACTGACCATAATCCACCAATTCCGAGTTACACATTCGCATCTAAATAATCAATGCCACGCGATTATTTGTCATCTAATTAACAGGTGTCGTATTTTATATTATACAGCGGTTAAGTCAGGCCGAGATTCCATAACGTATGTCGGCGAAGAAAACAGGAAACGTAAAGGAATGCTCTGTTGGGACAATTCGGTGGAAGAATATATTACGCGCACGACACGCATACTGTCGTAGAAATCTTTCTATACACGTAGAAAAAAGTATAGGTATATATGTATATGGTAGTAATATGTAACGCACTTTGGAGTAATGCTACGTCAAAGGCAGCGCCACCGAAAATATGAGCCGGCTGCCGAGCGCCTCGCTAATGCTCGCCCATTTATTATGCTTACATTATTTCGAGATTATTAGTCTTCTCCTCCTCTACTAAAAAGTTTACGTAATGTTTTGACTCGCGACCTAGCCCGCTAATGTTTCTCAAAATAACCTTCCTGAATTTTCTAGTTCCATTTACCTTCGATCTCTGACATTATGTGACACCATCGGAAATATGTGACACGGACAAGAAATATGTTTGAAACTGATCGAAATCATTTTGTATAAAGTGTTTTCGTTTGATGTACTTCGATCGTAAAATCAGGGCAAGATGGAACGACATTCCCATTACTTGTTACTTTTGAATGAACGGGGGGGTTGAGGTTTCAATAGGATTTCTTTGTAATCGGTATTTTATCTGAGATAATTTATTTCCTAGTGTTCTGGACAATGACGGGGGCCTTGAATGTTTAACTGCTGATAACGCGTAATAATAGAAACCGATAAGGCCGCTCGTTTGCAGGGGTAGAATAATGAGCCGAGGAACCTTCAAATTGAAAGCACATTGGATACCGAAAAAATGTTGGTTGATTTCTATGTCGAAAGGCTCAACGGTCGTGAACTTTAAGGGTAGCACTGATATATTTTTTAAAGGACGAGTTGATTGATATGGTAACCATTTACAGTATAGTCATATAATTCCTAAGTCTCTTACGTAGTCATTTTAAAACCACGGGAGTTACGGGTGTAACATAAATCAAGAACTTCTTTAAGAAGATCAGAGAGTATTGATTGATACTCCATCATGACCAAAACAAATACAGATTTTATGGTATATTTGTCACCTACATTCTGATAGGGCGAAGGTCGAATCCACTCCATAGATGCCTTGGTAGAATGTGTTTGTTCTGGATTACTACTACTACTACTGCCAGGGACCGAAGTAATTCTTCTAACGTGCTTTTGTACTTGACGGTGACCCATGACAGTCATTATTGACCATCGAGATCACTTTTTCTCTGAGTAAAATACCAACGTACTCACCCCAATCGTATGCTAGCTAGATTGTCCAGTGAATGAAATTTCGATCTATGAAATACCTCATATTAGTTCTCTATGGCATAAATATATCTCAGCTTAAAGAGATGTAAGAGAAATATGAAAGGGTTGCAACCAACGAAGATGGTGCATTCTTTTCTTCATGATTCTGCTCCCAGGTTCGCCTACCGAACAATGTATGAGAAAATCCACGTACACAGGTGAACGAGTGCGCAACGTGAATTAGACAGCTGTCAAAGTCCCGTGGAGGAGAAGATCGAGTGGCCATATATGTGGTGCGCGAAAGGGCATCAGAGAGAGCTTAGCAGGAGGGAGGAAGCGAAGTGAAGGGTGACGAAGGGGGTGAGAAGAAGAGAACCCACCCAGCGGTAGGAGGGCGGTGAGGAGGAGGGTTTGGCAGGCAAGCGAATGGATTTGGATGTGGAATGGAAGCAAGGCAATAGTAGGAAAGGTAGACAAAGACGATGGTATCCAAGAGAGCGAGGGAGATCAAGGGGACAAAGGGGGGCAAGGGGAGTGAGCACTGATAAATACCTCGCCATTTCTCTTTGTGCTCCCCGGCGAGAGCACAAACACAGGGCGGCTCCCTTCGTTTCAACCTGACCGAGAGTAGCTACCTAAACCTTACTCTCTTCTTATTCCACCTCCCTATTCCTTATCCTTCCTCATCTCCTTTGTAGTCGAGTTCGTTCTTCTCGTTCAATTCGCATTTCTTCTTCTTCTTCTTCTTCTTCTTCTTCTTCTTCTTCTACTCTCGCAGTCAGCTATGTTTATCTTTCGATACTTTCTGCTCGTTCTTATCGCGCGTCCTCGCAGTAACTGGCTTACTATGCAGGGGTTAATCGAGGCTAACTAGATGCAGGTATCTTTCGAGGCAAGTGTTATTTTTTGTTATTAATTGAATTTGATATATTCTCTAAGGCGCTTGTAAGAAATTAAATCGGAATTTTATTGGAATTGCAGAACTAATAATGAAATGATAATTCATTATTAGACTCTACTTCCCTGACCGAGTTTAAGGGGTTAATGTCGACCAATAGTCCGACATCAGGAATTTTCCACGATGGTCTTCTAACATCATTTACTTTAATGAATATAATTCGCACAATATTCTAATACTGTACTGATGTTTAACATTATCCGTAATTTTGTTAATCAATGACCTTATTGCCTAACTAATCGTTGACCATATTTTCTGAAATTAAGAAAACAGTTATCATATCCTACTACTATCATATATGTATTTAAAGTAATCTTCTTTAGGTTACATTACATGTACTACTACTATATCAGAATTTAATGACTGTTAAATCGACTGATAATAATAGAATCAAGAATATCGAGGCTGTAAAATATTGTTGTAGAATTGGTCCAATGTCGAATGTGTCAAAGTGCAGACCAACGTGTTGTAACAATAATACTGCAGATTAGAGAGCAATTGAAGTCACGGAATGCTAGTATTTTCGCGGGAATACATTAACCTCTGGACGACTGGATGATCGATGATCGACAAGATTGTTTGAAGGATATGACAAGCATAGCTAATTCTCGAGGTGAACCGGATTGCGTGATTTTGGAGCCTGGAAGGGAAGCGAATCGAGCAATTAAGGCGGCCTTTTTTCGATGGATTTTCTCCGCATCGCGGGCTAACTCGCACGAATGGCGGCCGATGCCTGATTTCTCCTTTAGGATTGGTTTTAAAATTAATGCTGTTTCTCCGTTTCGGCTCTTAATGGATTCTGGGAGGAGCTCCGCGGGAACCAATCGTCTTCTGCAGTCAACCTGAACCGAAGTGAAAGCACGACACCCACGAAACTATGTCGGATCCACGGAGATTAGATCGCGTTTTCTTCTTTCTACCTTTTTAATTTTATCCCGATTACCTGGTCACCGTGAATACTGATCGTCGATTAGCGCTTCCTTCGTCCCCAAAGGATTCATGTTCGCCCTCGTTAACCATGCAAAGAATTTCACGCAAATGCATCCCCCTTTTATTAATGCTTACAAAAGAAACTCAGACATCCTGATAAATTACTCATTCGAATTTAGATATTTTAAAGAACCCCGTTAATTGAAACCATTTGTATCTTCCTCGATAATAGTCAATTAAGCCGCTTCATATTTTATCATTTCTGGTAAGAAATTAATTCATCTGCTCAAACAGAATTGTATAATATATATACAATATTATATAATAATTGTGTACTTACATGTTTTTACATGCTAAATCGATTTCTGAATGAAATCATAAAGGAACAGTGAAAGGTTCACCACTAAAGGTTACTAAAAGATAGGTATAATAAAATGGCTACCCTACTGCTTAATCGCAATCGGTATGAAAGTACCATACAACAATGTATCAAAAGTGCGGCACGATATATCAGTGGTAAAACGGAACATAATTTTCTATATTAATATCGATGCTTACACTCGGATACCCGGGGCCTCGGTTATCGATCACTTGCTCGTAAACCAACAGCGATTGAAACATCAGGGTATACCTTTCCGTGTACTTTTCTCTAGTCTCGCGTTGCTTAACATAACTGTTCCTATGTTTCCGTGGCGATGAATAACCGGCATCCAGCTAGTACAACGCTTTCGTTCCCGAGGAATATCGATATCACTCCGATTACTCATAGCGCGGTTGGAACTTTGCGTAGCTCCATTCTGGTCCCGTTACTGTGGGACCGCAAAGTAACGATTTCTCACATACAACAACGACGATCTTCCACCATGATGATGATCCTGTGCCACGACAATGATCTCGCGCCACGACAAAGGTATCATCATGAGCGTACCTGGTGTTTAGTAGGTACATAGAGGCGTGGGTGTAAAACCGACGGTGTGCGTAGGCCACCGAGGATTAAGACGTCAGGCGCCCGCGGCGCTTGATTAATGCACCGCATTCACGGCCACGAAAAAGATCTTTTCCCTCGGCCTTTTGCGGGATCTTGGGGCTCCTCTTCGTTGTACACTCCAACGAAACTACGGCTGCCTTTTCTAACCGAGCTAACGAATAGTCCGAATGACGAATAACTCACCCCGTCAACCTAAGCTATTCTCTCTGCTTGCCGTTCGAACGTTTCCTGATTATTGTGTCCTCCTCCATTGTCCACCGATGATCTTGATTAGCTTCGTCTAGAGCGATGCGTGAAGGTTTTCTTTTGATTCTTTTAAAGAAGAGACAAGAGTATGGGTACCGTGAAGATGAAGCTTTTGGTATCATTGTTTTGATATATCTCATATGGTATAAGCCGAATAAACATGTGGTTAACAAAGATTAATTATTAAGTCCCAAAAGTAAGACCTGCATTGCTAGAGTGCCTAATACGGACTTTAACTTTTCGGACTAACCAAGGTAAAACACAAATTCACGTTATATAATATTTGTTTAGTGATGCTCAAAGTTAATTCATGGTTCTAAGATATGGACGGAAATACAGGGAGATTGTATTCAATGATATAAATGGTTATTTAATCCTCAGTAACTTCCATAAGCCGGAACAAGCCTTGTCTCTTACTACGAAAGTGCACGGTGTAGAAATAAACATTCTAAATGGAATTATAAATTATTTTGAGAAGGCGCTGTATAATATACATATATGCACGTGGAATAGTAAATCATGATATATTATTAAGGGTGGTAGTTGCGGAAATTTCCTGCTTCTACACACCCGAGATAACGAGGTTATTAACGAAAGATCACCTTTCCACCACGTAGAAGAGATCACCTGTCAGCGCAGCGTCGATAACCGGCTGCACCTGCAGCAGCTTAATCGGAACTAGTATAAAAGTGCTCCGATTAATGGTGCACGAGAATATAACACTGATCGAGAAACTGTAAGAGCTACTCTACGATAATTACTGTCTAACGATGATGGGATACATGCACATTTTTGCATATACCTTGCATAATTATAATACTCTTATTCAGTGGAACGATGACTTAAATGTCTTAATTCCAAGATAAGAGTGGAAAGTTAAAATGTAAAGTGAAGAGAAAATATATGTACATACATATCTACGTTGACTTTAATAATTGAATATTATGGGATGTACACTAATTAGCCTAGTGCAAGGATGCTTTAGAGTGGAAGATATGCAAATAAGCGACCAGTTTTGTCAACTTTATCGTAGGGTTAAGGGGAAACGTAGTTTCAGGTCCTAAGACACTCCGGACAATCCTTAACCCTCATTAATAACGTAACTCGTCCTCGTGAATAACTCAGGTAGTCCTGGAAATTTGTTTAAGGTGTACTTTGCATCTTTACGATCTCACGTCCTTGAAATCTAAAATTTCGAAGGTAAGGACAATCAATTCCTGTCTTCGATCTTCGAGCAGGTTGAAAACTACCTCGCAATTGAAACGTCTCAAGGATGAATGGCTCGGTGTCAACTCAGACAAGAAACTTAATAGGTAGAATTCAGCTTCGACCTTCGAGATGAAAAATAAAGTTCACCGGAATCGCTAATCTTTCTCTTGGCTTTAACATCATTTCCATTTACAAAAATGTCTTTCTTTAATAATCTAGTCATTCATTTCCCGGAAAGCTAAGACTAGTGTACATTATTTCTACTATGCTCAATAATAATAACCCGCTTACCACACAATAAACAAATATGTTAAATGTTCCTATTAATTTTGATTCCAACAAAATTATGAAGCTTGCCTCTTTAGTAACATAATGATGACATAATACAGTTATATCATACATCTTCCCTCAAGTTATTAATTATCGGTGTATTTTGCTTATTGCTTTACCCTATGGAGATGTATTCTTACAAACCATGTATACACCCCGCAATAATCGAGCGGTGCAAGGGTGTAGAGAGGACGGTGAATGGTATTCCAGGACCATAGATCGACGCGACGGGAGCCTGCAGAAGGACACCCAATTGAAACGTCCTGGAAGGAAGGATGGATGGCTGTCACTTACTCGAGGGAGGTCCGACCGGGCCTAAGGTTGCCATTTTGAATTCCCCCTGGTCCGGTCAATCCTGGGGCCGAGTTTGAGGAATCGTAGGCGGAGATGAAGGTCTTACGCCGTGGAACGAACGCCGAGAGATGGAAGCCTCTCACTGGTAGGATGGGTGCCATCGTGTACGTTGGTACAGGCGCAGAGAAACGGCAGGTACGGCAGGCCTGTACCTCGTACAAGGATACACCTTATTCCGAGTGGAGGATAAACGTGGTAAGAGAGAGGTGCGGCCCACGGCATCATTTATCATTGCTGGAGCTCATTAAGGCCGAATCTGCCGCACGCTGATCGTCTGGGATTACACTTTCCTCCTGGTATCCCTTCGGCGCTTAACCCTCCGCAACACCCTCTGAAGGATACTCTTCCTACTTTTCTCATTTCACCTCTTCTTTTCTTTTTCTACTCCCTTTACAGCGACAGTTATGTCCTTGCTGACGTACACTGGTTTACGATGCTTATGGAATATGACGTATTCATGAAGCACATTAACCACTGTGAGGTATATTTATCAATCGAGGATGAATCATATTAATAATGTAATATATTAATAATATGAAGAAGTCTGAATTGGCGGATACAAATTATAGGTGTGCTAGTGAGAAGCAGGAATCAAGCGATGATATAACGAGTTTACAGTAATTGAAGGAACTTTGTACTCGTGCCATGCTTCATCTTCCATAATTATTGCGAAATGGAATACCAGAAGGATGATATGCATTAGATAATTGCGTCCATCTTACGAGGAAATCATACACTTTTTACAACTTCTTACAATTTGTACTCGGAATGTATTATTATGTAACATTAGTACAGTATAGCATTTTGTTATTCTTTACACCAGCAATAAAGATAGACAAATTGGATATTAAATATTTTCTGACCTCCCTTTTGTTCATTCAATCTAAGGCTACCCAACGTTGAAGAATAAAATATTAACCTTTCAATTATTATATATATATTCAAGACAATATAATTTGCAATGAAAATATACGATGATAATTCTCCACTACCGAATAATGGTTGACATTCAATAACACGCGACAAATATAGATATCACACATTAATGAAGGATGATTCCTCACATATAATTTCTGCTACACAATTTATGAAGGAATTATTTTCCACATGAATATCGGTTACTTATTACGTGTCGATTCTATCGGCAATCTATTCGTTTCCTCGGAAAACCACAGGAATTTGCGGCAAGTTGGATGGAGTAACCGTGAGAATCAGAAACCGTGGCAAGTTTCGCAGACGCCATTTACGCGGTGATCGTTCTTCATGCTCGACTCACATGCTGACCTCGCTCGGTTTTTCCAAAGGCCTGCGGCAAAATCCGGCGGACGGTGCATTAGCTCACTCGGAGGAGCCTAATGACGGCACCGAAGTCCCCATAGGGATCCTTCCTTCGCTCCTTGCCTTCCATTCGTGATTTCTTCCTCGCTTCTTTCTGTTACACCAGTTCGGCCATGAGCCATCTATCACCACGTGAAAAAACTCTCTTTATATCGTGCTAGTAGAATGTTACCCCTCCCGTCCGCCAGCCCACTTTCTCTCATTTACTCTTTCTCTGCCACCGTTTTTTATCCTCTCCATTATCATCGTCCTCTTCGACACTTCTTTAGCCTACAAACTACCCAGGTTCACTAGAATTACGGGGTAATCGATGACTGACAAAATCATCGTAATGTACTTTGAATATCATGGAATTTGATATAAAAGAAGAGCGTTGGTTCTGATGTGCACATTAAATGATTGTATTCGTTGTAAGAATTTTTATATCAATTGAATGTACATTTTACAATGTTTATAAATATGAATTTATCAGTCTTCATTTACTTATGGTTTTAAATCAATTATATGATATTTGTATCATGATACTTTTATGTAAATGAATAAATTGTATTTCTAATAAGCCTTGATACTGGATTCAGCAGATGTTATTATTTCATCTCCATCGACAAATGTCAGGGCATTTTGATATCGATCGAGGGGGGGATTTTTTCAATCCATAGGTACATCCAATATTTCTCGGTCGTTTAGTAACAAATGTATGAAACGTTAGGAGCCCGAGGCAATGAAGAAGGGAATAAAAAGTTAAACGGTTTTCCAAGAGCGAAGATGCATTTCGACAAGAAGGACAAAGACGATAGTGGAGGCATTTGTCGCGAGTAGAGCAAACACTCGAGACTCTATCAACGTCCCAGAAGTTTCTTTCGGGTGTTGCCCGGTTTAGGTTGTATTCGTTGAGCCGGTCGTCGGTGGTGCTCTATCGCTTTTCGGTTTTTGCCTCGACACTCTCTTTACGGAACGGAGTAAACCAACCACTCGGAGCTACCCCCTCCGGGTGAGAAATGCTGCTACTTTTATTTTGCCAGTTCCCTACGTTAGCGATTTTTCCATCACCGCGGCGAGATATTTCACCGGCAATCTAAGAGTCGCAAATGGAGTCCACAATGAGGCAGAAATGGCTTGGCGCACTGATGGCCCCCGCATTTGTCTTCCCACTGTTCCTTCCTCGTCCTCCCTCTTTCGGTCTCCGAACACGCGCCTTATACCCTCTTACCCTCCCCAACGAACACCGTAATCGACCTCTCTTACGTTACAGCTATGTAGACCAATTGATTTTATTTATACCTCGTATTATTTCTTAATTATAAATACCCTCCTTAGTATCAAATGTCAATACATACGACGAAGCAGATTCTTATTTTTCATATGAAATAAGTCTGAACAACAAAACGACCGAAGGAATGTCAGTGATACCAGGGCTGATTATCTCGCGCAAGCTCGAACTATATTTTTCCCTCGACACTTAAAGGGGGTATGTTTATGCAAACTAGAGCGGTAAGTATATGTACGAGGACGAAAAGAGCAATGGGATAGGATTAGGTGACTGGAATACGAGTGGTCAGAACACGCCGTCGTCCCAGCCTCTGCCAAAGCAATACTCCCGCAATTATAAGCCCATCAACGGGGAAGGAACCTTTGCGTTTTAGTGACGGTCCGTACGAGAGGACTATGGAAGCAAGGCGTACGCGGGGAACGAAAGCAAGGAAGATAACGTTGGTGATGGTTGGTGTAGAACACACCTACAGTCACGTAGAGACCGGCCACGTTGGCTACTCAAGAGGCAGAGCGGTAACGCGAGCATTTCGTGCATCAAAGTCGGTCTGATGCGATTTTAATCGCGGCTACCCCTCCTGCTTTTTCTCCGCCCGTGGCCGAAGGCTTCCAAATCCAACCCCTTGCCATGCCGGTGTAAAACCGATTAATTTCATTGCTTTCTCTCTCCCTTTCCCTACCTCTCTCGACCCCTCTCAACCTCTCACTTATTCCACCTCTTACCCTCCGTATACACTCCATGCTGACTCTGATATCAGTGGAATCTACGTGAACCCAGTGACAACCTGGCTATTCATAATTCATACCTTCCTGCCATTGTCGTCTAGTCGAATTTCGTTCTGGCTGCTAGTGAACAAAGCGACGAATTAATTAGCCGGGAGGTAAAGATCTACATGTTCCTGTACATTCAGAAGATACCTTGACTTGCAGGATAGTTAACGCTATTTAAAATAATGTCTTATTTAGGAAAGTCCTTCTTCACCGTACGTATACTTGGAATTGGATACGACACACTTGACAATCTTGGTTTCCCAAGAGTTTCAAGCATCTGTAGATGCTTGTGAGCACGTACATTTGAAACTTCAAGCTCGAAGCCATGGAAAACTATGGAAGAGTGTCCGGGCTTATCTATTCATCGGTAACAAAAAGAGAGAAGTAGTTTGTGGAGAAGGTATCCAGGGTGTCAGTGACAGTGGCCGAGAGTATGGTCAGGCAATATAAATATGCATGTCTCCGCGGGCTCATGGTTCATGTGCCGGTGATCGTTATATCTCCATCTGACCGTCGCCTGGAAGAGGTGGAGGGGTTAGTGGTGGTCCGGTAATACATTCAAAGTTGGATGTAGGGACTGCAGGGACAGAGAACAGGGGGGTGGTGACTCGGATAGCGTTGGGAAGAGTTGGAGACGAAGGGTGGTGAAGTAGGTGGACGCAGAAGAGTAGGGTGGTAGTCGCTCTACCGGGGAAAGAGGAGGGCGGGGGGGAGGTTTCTCGTGTTTCATTTCCTGAGCTCCTATATAACTTTGTGCTCAACTCGACACCAGATTAATAACGGCCCCACCTATCCTATTCTATCCCAAGCCGAACAAGTTCGTGCTGTGTGTACGCTCGGCTCTCCTCTGTGCACGATGCCTGCCTCGTATCACTTCTCCTCTTGTCTCCCATTCTCTCTATCTTCCTCTCTCCTATATACATATACTCTTCCGCTTTCCCTCCTTTCGTCTCTTTCTCTTTCACCCTCTCCCTCTGATCCAGGACGAATGCGCGACACGGTTGAAAATTCTGAGCGTGTTACCGATCCATCCATGGATGCTGGCACGCCCTGACAAACCGACATGCTGAAAACTCCACCGACGGCTGACCAATGCGACTTGTACTGAGAACCGGAGTAATCATATTTCATATCACGATGGCCAACCTGTTATTTGTTGTTTAAACACGTCGTTCTACCTATGAAACGATACTCGATATCGGAAAGAAGAATGGAGAACAATCCGAGTACCGATGCCTTTCTAAAACCGCAAGAGAAGAGGACGGGACTTACCAATTGTTTCAATCAAGAAAACATTAAGGCTTTCGAATATTTCAAAGGATAATAAATAACTATTTATGACGTTTACTTGTGTTGTAGTAAATAAATAATTAAATAGAAAGTATATCTTAATTATTTCCTGTACGAAGTATATAATTGCTGATTTTACCATTACCATAAGAACCGACTGAAATTAATCAGAAAATGTCTACATCGTACATGATGTCCAAGTATTTTTCCGTGCAAGGTAATTAGGGGATAAGTTTTCACGCGATCACGTGCCTGTTTCCATCTAACTTCCGGTACGACCTCCTTTTCCATGATCCTTAATTTCGCTTCTTACCCTGCATTGTAATTCTATGAAATGAATAATCGATACATACCTCTGACATCAACATCTAGTATTAATAAAATTGCCTTAATATTCATTCACCCCTTCAACCTATTCACTAATCATCTCATACCAAAATTATATATTTCACATTCCAGTAATAAGCAACAAGAACGTAGCCATATTGCTCAAATCCCATTTACAACAAACCGAACTCAATCATATTTTCTCCAGTTTAAGAGGCACCCTAGTTATGTCATGCAGCTTACGTCATCTCTCTATTTTCGCGTAACAATTCTAAGGCATGTATTCTTTTTCCTTCTGATCTCCAGCACTGATTCTGTTTCATGAGTATGATTGTCGGCTTGCGTGCCAAGATATATATTCCGTAGACACGTTATTAGGTATCGGTACATGGCGCCAACCCGGTGAGACACGTGATATCGTAGGCAGATATATGGTGTACCGGTGCTCAAGGAATACTCATCTACCTGTCTACGTATGCGAGGATTGCTGCGGAAGCATGAACTTCGGTACTGGAGGTCGTGCACGCGCGATGTGGGGAGGATATTCTGGTAATGTGTATTTGATTACACCGTCCAGAATCTACCACTTCGACCGATTCCTCCATACTACCATATTCTCCAGATGCGATAAGTTCAATGGGATTAATGTTGGCTGTGCTGATCAGAAAACGAATCGTTTGATTTCCCTTTGGTAAACATTCTGCCAGTACCATGAATGTGCTACTTCAATGTGATTTTGTATTTTGTATATCTTTATTATTTATTAGTTGATTTAATCCATTATCAGTAATAAAATGATGAATTTTCTATCATGTTGTAAAATGTGATGAGATTTGTATTGGGTTAAGTGTAAGGATGAAAAGTGTTCAGAATATATTCTTTTTTATTGGCGAACATATGTGATATCTTTTCTTTGCTCCCTGGTTATATTAATTTTCGAACCAATCATTCACCTCGGATACAGTAACCGCAACTAGATTATAAGGAAGATAGACTATAATGGGATCAAACGAAATGGGATGCGAGTAGGAGAGCGATAATGATGATGACGTTGATGATCATTACTACGGAGGCGAAACGCCCATCTTGTTTTACCGTTTTCTTGCGTTGGCTACCACTTTTTAAAAAGGTGTGTTAGATATCAGGGAGAAGTTCGTTGACGCGTACGCGGGGATTCATCATCTGAAAAAAATCAAATATTTTATTTCGGTGTACGAAGCGTGACGGCGGTACTAATACAGTAGTCTGTGACGCAATGACAGACGGGTTACAAAATATTTTTAGATTAGCCCCGTGGAGATTTATATCTGCATTAACTCATGGTATTCCTCTCTGTCGTCAAACCTGCCGATATTAACACATACGAAAGTGAATTACCAAACATCAACGTGCATTCCACGAGCCTATTTCCATTCGACGTCTAAAAGATGATCAGCCATTAACAGGTAAATCGTACCCTGAAATCGAATGGTCCCTCTTTCCGCGTGTCGCTGCAACTCGCATCGTCGTCGACCGTATAAAAGGTCCGTTTTTGCAATGAAAGCAAAAGAAAAACACAGGAAGATCCGTGCATTGGTTCTACGTAGGATGGCGAACGAAAATGAAACGAGTTAAAAGCACCGGAGACATTACTTCACGAAATAGTTTATGTATCGGTCTCTCCGACGATCCAAGACGGTAGCAACGTAAGACAGATGGCAACCATTATTTTGGATATACTAACAGATGCCTCCGCTTATTAATTTAATTGCCTGCCATTACAAGCAATGCATAGCTAATTAAACTTGAATGAAAATAAATATACCGACTTCTGGAACCAGCCACAGGACCGTTCAAAAGTGGCGGCGCTACCATTCCCTGACAATAACAAACTTTGTAATCAACTTACCGAAATTACGGTCAAACCGTGCGATTTAAAATACACGGATAGAATGAACCTCGATTCATACCGTAAAATTAAAGAAAAATGCTTAAAATGATCTCTATTACTTTTACTAATTAATATTATGTGGAGTATAGCGGTATTTGAAATTGTGAAAAGAAGAAACATGACACTAACTTTAGGGCTACGTGAATGTAACAATGATCAGTTTTTACGGAGATAATAATCCACAAAATATGATATTATATATTAAACCTTCTAACCTAATTAATGTCAAATCGATTATTACATTACGCGAAATCGAAGAAACGAGTAATGATTCGGTTGAACAACAAACCGCAGGCAGCTCATCAAACGGCTATAACGACTCGACATGAAAACGCAGCCGAACCCTTCGACTTCGGGAACCCTCCGGAACGGTATACACTCGACAGGACCTCCGTAACAGTACTGGAATACCCCGAACTCGGGCAAACCTCCGAACAAGGGCCTCTGTAATGAATTTCGAAAGTGCAATCAGTAGCTGTACCCGATGGGGGTGACTTCAGGGTCGTCGAGGAACTCTGGTATTCCGTTGGTACCGGCACACGGTGAAAGGAGAGAGGTCGTAGAGAAGGCTGGAAGCGGCGTATCAGGAGGAGGAAAGAGGGATGAAAGAGGGCGGATGTGACGCGGAATGATGGAGCGCGGACCGTGGAGAAAAATGAGAGTGGCGGAAAGGCGAGGGTGGAGGGACGCTGATGGATCGGCGTTCCTCCCTCCGGTGCACCCGCTCCCCGGGTTTCCACCCCCGTGAAAGCCACCCTCCACGTTCAGGTTCGCGCTCCCAGGGGTGGAAAAGCCCCGCAATATTACTCATAGTCCGTGGGCCTCGTTCTACCCCTCCTTTCTCTTTCTCTCCTTCTGTCTCTCTCGCTTCTCCAATCTCACTGTTTTCTCTTCTTTCTTTCATTCCATCGTGTACGCGAACTGGCCTCGTCGCATTACATTCAGCCAGTACCTTCCAGCTAGGCAACCGTTCCACCTCCAGATTATTTATTCATACTCGATCTTCTAAAAGTTACGTCCCTTTTTGGAATTCTTTCAGAGAATGCTTTCACGGGATGCACAAGATGGAGAAAGTTTATTGGTAGAAAATGAGGGGTGCTTCTCACCTGTCATTTCTAATAAAGTTGTCGTATACTTCTTCTTTACTATGCTGTGTTTGAATGAGTGGTGTCAATGGAGAATGTGTGTAATGAATCATGTAATGTAGAATGTACGCATTGAATAATAAATAATAATAAAGCATTTCATTTTTTCTTTTCTGATTTGAATCAGTATCTTACTACCTGTAAATCTAACAATCATTCTCTTACTATGATATAAATAATAGATCTGCACTATTATTAAAATACTTTTGGTTGCTCTAGTTACACATGTTGGAGTTAGACTTTAATATCATGTCACTTGCAATGCAGAAGATATATTGTCTTAAAGGGTGGGGGATATTTACACATTTTTGAGCGCATTTTGAAATTGTTGACTCTTAGGGTTCGCAATGTTGTCCAGTGTATGACAAATCTGTTAGGCAAGGACTCATCAACAAATCCGTATATTTATTTGTTGTGTCCGATGCAAAACCCGTACGTTTTGCAGCTACGTTTTTTGATCCGATAAATTATAAGCTTGTATTGCAGCGGATCCCTGTCAGCTGTCTGACACGTTTGCCGAACCTGTGATTGGCTAACGGGTATTGGTTGGGAATTACATATCACCCACGAGTACTGACTTTTCATCCTTTCGGTTGAGTTCCGATTGCTATGAAACTATAGCGGAATTCATTTTTATTTAAAGCGAGAATTTCTACCTATGGAATTGTATTTATACATATAAATTATCTGCAAGAAACAATGCAACTGTTTTGTAGTTCTAATAACGATATGAGCAATGTATGTTCATACAATTCGACTGCTGATGTCCGCATTATCGTAGACTTTAGTATTTAAACTTTTGTAAGTTTAAGAAAACTTACATCAAAATGTGGCAATTACTACAGAATCTAAAATTATAACATTAGAGGAAATAAGCTTTCAAAGGGTGTTCTAAACTAGTGTGTTTCCCCTTGAAGCAAATGAGTCGGAAAATGCTTTCGCCAAAAGTCGGGAGACAATTAGAAATGAATCATCTACATGAAAAACGGTCGATACAAAAAGCATGGACATCGAAAGGGTCAGGATGAGAATGGGCTGGCGGGAGGGAGGGAGGTAGGAATACCGTCTGGCAGGTACTACTATCGGGTAGTAGCCGAGACTGTGAGCTTTTGCACCGTTCGCGCGATTCGGATGGCAGCAGCACCAACCGCCATTACTCAACTATTCACTCGGTAACGCAATCATACGTCACAAAGGCCTTTCATTTGCAAGCGCATTGTGGAAACCCGGCGATATTAATTGCCGCGGCTCGTTACCCTCTCCCAGCCCTTTCCCCATGGCTGTTCCCCGGCCGCCTCCGCAACCCCGCAATTTTCCCAGCAAAACCAGCATCCCTCCGAGCCCCTGTGGAAGCCCTCCAACTCTCTCTCTCTCTCTCTCTCTCTCTCTCTCTCTCTCTCTCTCTCTCTCTCTCTCTCTCTCTCTCTCTCTCTCTCTCTCTCTCTCGAAACCAGGAGCCACGAGTATTTCTCCTATTACGTATTCCGCTCCCATGCGACTCTGTGTCCTGCCTTGCTACCGACAACCCTCGTTTCCGTCATGCGTTTCCTCTCTATGCGAATCTCTGAGTCCACCCGGACTCTTTCTAAAGCGCCTCCACCCTTGACAAATGTCCTCTTTCAAGGACGAGGACGCTGACAACGTATACTCCCAAGCAATGATTGTGGAATAGCAGAAATCCTCGCAGATCTGCTTCTCTTAAATGGGTTTCTCGAGAAGCATAGAAAGGGGTGTGCGAAACTCCTTGCGAGGAAAGAAGTTAAAGTCTAATTCCTCTCTCGTAGTCCATTGTCTAATTATCTTAATATAATAAACATTAACACGTTGACAGTCATGGCGGTCAATATTACTAAAACTCGAATCAAATGTATCCCAAATATTCGTAAAATTTTCAATATTTTCAATATTTTCAATATTACGATAACGATGTAAAGTAATCCATCTATCGTGGAGCGTTTGAACAGTTCGATTTTAGACGCTATATAGACATTACGGATGCGTATCGCGAGGTATCGTGTAACACGAATTTCGGTGTGGCCCTCAACGTGTTACTCTACGACTTCTTGTACTTCTCAATAAAGGTTCATATTTTTTAATATAAATTCCAATTCTACATAAAACATGCACACAACGATGGAAATGGTGGTCAATTTCTATAAGATAGATGAGTTGCATACTGACACATTAATTATATATATAGGTTAATTAAATATAGTAGGTACGTGCTTGTGATTTCAACGCAAATATTATTTTAGAGTTAACAGCTTTGAAATCTTTCCGCGGTATTTGCATCTTGCATTTATTAGTTTTGCTAGGTACTCAGTGGTTCATAGATATTCGCCGCATCATATATTCTATTTCCACATCGGCGTTCTCTATGCTGACAGTAGCAGAGTCGTTTATGCAAACTTCTCCCGTATATGGAGAGTTCCTGAAGTACACTTCCACGTGCCAAATACAAACTGGAAGGCACCGGTATACGATACATAGTCCAATGCATAGTGCAATATGGAATATTTATTGTGCAAACGAAAGATTGTAAATCATTAAATGTGCACGACAGACGTTTACTCCAGAACTGTGCTTTTTTCTAAATTATATTTTGGTACTCTAAATATCGTAACACTCTACAATATCTCCCGAGTCTTAGTTCATATTTTATTATATAATACACGTAATATGTTGTGATGATATTTAAACTATTGAATATAAGTATTCAATTCGAGAAATTTATATTTATTTCTTTTCTCATTGTATAATTATGGAAGAAAATGTTCCGATAAGATATCATTGCGAATCTTCGAAATGAGCATGTTATATGTGGTAAGTAAATAAGCATTTAATTTGGTGATTTATTTCGACATTTCTACGAACGATTTCAAACGGCTCGTGGAAACGACAAATATAAACCCGAAGACATTTCTCCTCCGTTGCGAATTAATCTTGCGATATGGATTGTAAGATGGAAAAGTGGGTAGTCACTCACAGATATACCTACAATACAACAAACACAATATGGCATCCATTTCTCATGGCCACGATCATATACACTCTTTTGCTATACATTTACTCAGAAAAAAACAAACATGGAAATTGGATTATGTCCACACAGTAGCTGATATTTCTGACAAGCGTATGAAACCACGTATATAACATAATATTATCTCACGTAACTAATACGATGGATCCATAGAATATTCAAATGGAATGATGGATATCTATACGGAGTCTTTACATGGTTCGTTATCTGAAGGATTCTGTCAGATCTGTGGTGGTTAGATTTTCTCTAGATCATGTCTGGTGTATCTTATAGCGTGTCGAATATCCGTGGCCTGGTTCCATAGCCGGTGTTAGTTATAAGCGCGTCAAACATCACGAGCGGTTGACACCTTTGAAAAATGGCGGTCTGCCTTTCGGGGTGAAGAAAATGCCTCGGAAAGATGCAACCGCGTCGGACGTGTTTGTCTTTCGGTCGGTCGATCCTTGTCAAAAGTTTGTAGAATCCGAAATCTAGGTATGTATGTATGCCGTAACAGCCGGCAGGAAGACGAAAGATGGTGGCCCGAGTGAAGAAAACCCCATAACAGCTGGCACCCCTCTGAAATCACCTATTCGTCGAACCAACAACGCGAGAGAAAGAGAAGTGCGGAGAATACGCCTCGCGCGCAAGCTCAAAGACTCTTCGCAGAGAGAAAAAAAAAACTGATCGCTGACATTTGATGGATCGTGACTAGGATATGCGCTGGACAGAGTGAGAGGGTACTCTGTTTTTCTACGTTTCCCACCGCCAATCCCCTTTTATCTACCCCTACGTGTTCGTTCATCTCGCACCGCTTCGAGAATAGCTGAAGAACAAAGACATCAACTTGATGGATACGAACTCGCGCTCACCTACTCGACCGTCTCTACGGACGCTCATCAAAGGAACAAACTAAATCATCTATTGTTTTTCATCGCCCGCCTTTTCCCTTTGATTCTAATGCGATATAAAAACATTCCTTTCTTGAGGATTCCTCCGACAACCGCGACTAATGCGACGTCCAATTGAACTCTTAGATATTAAGTAGATTAGATGTTAAGCAAATATAACATCATGAAGCACCTGTGAATCAGTAAAACACTGGTAGAAATTGCTACGGAAGAATAATCGTAAATATTGTTATCAGCGACAGAAACGATGAAATTGGTCTAATTATCCTAGATGATCATTCACGAGAACGAAATGAGGGTGGTGAGTTTATACCGCCATTTTTGCGGTGTAGCAGTAAATTAAAGGAAAAATGGAGCGTATCCTGGTTTATCGAAGCAGATTATCGGCGTACCACTGTATGCAAATTTCGGTAAAGTATATACTTCAAAGAGGCCGGCATCGTATGAGCCGATCGGGAAGCGCGAGAACGTCAATTATTTGGAAGTTTCGCGAATGATACAATTAACCTGGATTTTACATTGATTCGAGCGTGCGCGTTATTCCTCTTCCGGTTAACTTTAATCCGAGAACAAAGACACGAAATTAACAGAGACTCATTCCGGATAGATCACGTGAGAACATTTAACTTTCTATGGAACATCTTTCTTCTTTCATTCCGACGAGTCACACATTCTTTTCTTCGCAATAAACAGCACCTCTGTCATCTGGAAGAGTGAAAAAGAGTGGGGATTCTACTTGAGATTCGACTCTGAGATGCGCCAAAGAGCGGAACATCTTTCGCAGGACAGGAAGGACTATTAATTACTGTCCGCGAGGGCTTCGTGCACGGCTAAGGAAAGTAATTATGTGTCGTACGATGACACTCGAAACTGTTACCAGAAGACGTACGAGCGATGCTTCCAACAAACATAATTTTTTAACGGTCCTGTCTACAAGGATTATTACACTTTTTTATAAGCAGGACATCATAAACTGTTAAGTGTACCGTTACGCTTCAAGATAACAATAAAAGAATGCAAAAACAGTAGCACCCTGAAAACTTGTCCACTGAACAATTTAATAAACATCCATTTATAATAGTTTCATTATTACTGTCATATATTTGCGGTACTAAGATCAAAATGAAGAAACCAGAATATTTTGAAGGTTCATGTTTTATATATCTTTACGAACTGCAGAATAAGGGTGACTCTATTCGGCTGGTTTAAACGTATTTTCAAGCACCATCTCCTTAACATTGATAACATGAATTTACGAAGGAGTTGTTTTACTTGCGCCTGTCGGGGCCACGAACAAAATGGGCTCTTTTCACATTACGCATATTATGTATCCGACGCAGGCTTACCAAGCTATCCGTGCGGGAGCAAGCCGGTCATCATCATTACGTTGCCAGGAATCGCGATATTATACTTTATCTCTGTAGCACTTCGTATATAGTAGTTACATGGATGGTTACGGGGATAGGGCATCTACGATTAAGTATGCGAAAGTCGAATTTGAATAATGAGATCTTAATGATACCGTTGTAACCCGCCGAAAGCAGAAGCTGTATTCTCTGTAATAAGCAACCAAGGTGACATAGTAAGTACATGAAAAGAAAACGAATCAATTACGTGCCCAGTTAGCTTACCTATTAAAACAACCACCGCGAAACATCAAGAAAGGCATCTCTTATCATCACCTAGACTACCATTACTTACTTTGTATTGCCATCTAATACTCACGACTAATAATGTTTTTCCAAAATCAGGACGTCTAGGATGACAATAAAAGCGCATTTGTGTGAGTATTCGTGTCCGAGTTATAAGACATTTTACGGGTTCAAGGATTCTTTACTTCGGTCTACTGAACGTTAACTTTAAGGGCAATTAAAATATAAGTATTTCTTCCGAACCTTCCAACCCCAAAGTAACTCCCTAAGACTCACCTCGTCCGAACCCTTTCGGAGAAAAAAGAATCGGGTTCGCGATCACGGTGTGCTGACCAAATTACCAAGGATCTATTCTAATTGCATAATTTGTTAGCTGAGACCAAGGAACTTAAAGCGAGGAACGGCAAGATCGGCTGGAAATTAAAAAGCATTAATAACGAGTGGATTGTTCGGTAGAACTCGCAACTCGTACAGCGCTCGAGGGGCATATTGGACGAAACCCAGGTAAAGGGAAAAGGATGAACGATCCACGGGTGGGTGGATGTCACGGTGGAGGTCCGGATGAACCGCGAGAACGAAGGATGAAAGAGGGAAGATAGGAGGAAGGGAAGAGACCAGGATCTTCGTGGCTTGTCGAGGGAAGGTGAAGGGAGTAGAATGTAGCTGTTGGACGCTGCTGTGTAATTTATTTCCCTTCGCTTCCGCGTCGCGGCCGAACGAAACGTCGGATCGACGGGGGGTTCTTCGTGGTACACGGCCCGATGAACCTATCCCGTGTCACCCTCTTACTCCTATGAACCACCCTTACCGAACTAGCGAAAATTTCGAGAAAATCGTACTTTATATATAAATCTTTTATATCGCGATTTCTTGAGATCGTTTTAATGTTATGTCGGCACGATAGGCGATTTTTGTGTGGTAACCTTTTTCATATTCTCAAATTAAAGAGATTCCTATGATGACTTGATGTTACTAGAAATATGAAATTTAAAAGCATTTTGAACATCAAGCGTCAAATATATTAAGATTGGATGAAAGAGTACTAACTCTAACTCTTATGTACTCAAATAATGCATACGGACACTCGTTAATATTTGCTACAATTAATATTAATATATAATGAAATACACGATTGTGAAGACTTGTACAACCTAGAAGTATTTATTGATTACTGTGGTGGTTGAGTGACTGAGAGCTCAAGCAGTCAGAAACAAGGGGTCAACATTTTTCGCCATCGCAGGAATACGGCGAAAATTCGTACGGAATCAGCAGCCCAAGAAATGCCGTTGATAAATCGTACTCGATATTTTTTTACTTTCCCCTCGTTCGTCTTACGGAATGTGCCCTCGCCCTCTCGCCCTCCCCCTTCGGCTCTCTCGACCGTTTTACCTCGATCCTGAGTTTCATGATTTCTTCGGCCATGCTTCCTGTTGTCCTTCCCACGCCTCTCTGCCTCTTATATCATTTTTATCCAATCTTACACTATTTTTTATCACGTCACATTTCGGTTATGAATTATTGTCTTATATATAACAATTATATGCATGGATATAAGTGACTCGTATTATTTAAATATCTTTTAAATCAAAATAATGGTACTCCAAGATGTCACTGAAGCGGAATAAAAGGAAAAAGGAAACAGGAAGGGTACTCCTTAGCCGGGTTACTCTAAACCAGATATGCACAACGATTCCACGAGAGGAAGAGGAAGAGGAAGAGGAAACTGAAAGGATCTCGGAGTCAGTGACCTTGGCGCGATTTATGGCCGTCCTTTTACCTACTCGTAGTCCAGGAAATGAAGGTCGTTCTTGTGTGTAAGAATCAGTTGGTCACAGCATGGAGTTGAGAAATCCTTCCCGAACTTAAAACATCCTTGATCCTTGGTGGAATTCCGTTGAATCGCCTTTTGTTAGTTTTCAGAAAAATAGGATCAGATTTTCATTGTTTCGTGACGCTTTATCCCTTCGCATTTCTTTGGTTGGCACGACGTTATCCTTAAACTTCCTTCATGTTAAATACTACGTTTCACTAAGAGGTACACATTTTCATCGTAAATCGAGTTTGTATATTATTCATTATAATAATCGAAGGACACATAACGATCTAGAAAACGATTCTAATTATACGATATTAAACTTACACTTTTGGTACAATAGTGTATCAAAGCTTTCATCGGGGAAAGTGGAGCGATCGAATCGTTCGATTACAGGGTTCATCGTCCATTAAAAAGGAGAACGATTAATGCCCGGTCGAAAGTTGTTAACGGTGAAATGTATTTTTTTTGTCGGTAGTCGGGCGCGCAATTCTTGTTGAAATTCGACGAAACGAGAATGATACTTTGATGAAGGGGTCGGTGGTGCAGGATGTCAGGTGGTGGTGCGCTGCCGGCACTAATTAAAAAGCCGTGTCGAGCCCAGCATCACGGAGGATTCAGGACGTAACCTCTTTTTCCACGTATGTTTGTTTCATTTTTGAAATGGCCGCTCGTCGCGCGCGCTTATATAATACCAACAAGCTGGATTCTCCGTTCGTGGTTCCCTCATACCAACAACCCCTCTTTCACCTCCACAGAACGAGCCTCTCCTGGCGTTAACGTCCACATGTTCCTGCTTTCACAATAACTCTCCGTACCTTTCGCAATTCGGACACAATAAAAACTCCAGCGAGACAGTTTGGCGGGCAAGTGTGATGAAAGGGCATTCGCAAATTTTTTTTACACCGCACCCTCCCCCATTGCTCTGTGGAAATTTTACTTTATTAATCGCATCAAATTGTTCCTACTCAAATCTACGAAATATGAATGCAGACTCTATTTTGGTTCTACCTGATTTCACGTTCGAACCGATATTCGTTTGTATATTGATAATACTACTCATGGTAATCACCTTCATGCTTCTGTGTTGTGAAATATTAAAATAACAAATTACCGCACGTGCATCGTGCGCGATCTCAACGCGGTGATCGTAACGATCGTACGTACCAAGGTTTTATCAGTAGTGACAAGATGATGGAGTACGTGAAGAAAACATACATTATACGATACAATCAGCGGGATTTTTCTTGACATAATGTTCAATTAATAAAGTTTTAATTATGTGTTACTCGAAGGAAGATTAATATTTTTACAACCTTCATTTGCAGACTACAGCTTTTTTATATACCTAATATATCACATCGAAAAAGTCGGAATTATTATTAGGTAGATACAAAGTTCTACCGATAACATTGCCTAAAAAATAATAAGAACTATAAAATTGTAACTAATTCCAGATACTAAAAGATGTCGAAAATAGCACACACGATTTTATTAACTCAACGCCAGCAAGTTTTTATCGTGCTGCAATTCGCCAATTCAATAACTAGCGCAAAGTCATCGAAATAAATAACAGTTGTTTTAATGATTGAGATTGTTGTAGTTATGGAATAAATAAGTTTCTAATTGTATATAAATCCGCACCGAATTAATTTGTACTCCTCATATATGATAGAAAACACATTGGGAATTAGGCAAGATGGACGCTGAAGGGAGTACGCCATATCGCCTTGACGAGAATGACATCCCCCTTAACGGCATGCTCTTCCAATCCGTTGTACCGACCCCTTAAACCGAACTGAATTGAACGGAAAGCCACCCCTACCCAAAGCCAACACAGAGAGCTAGAACAGCCCAAGCGCGGAGACCTACTCGTATTATCCACAGTGACAGGATGGTGGAGTTATTAATGACAGCGACACTGACAAATGACGAACTGTCGGCGCAAGCAAGACTGATATGGCAGCCTTCGTTCCTCTCTTCTCTCTTTCTCTTCTCTCTACTCCCTCGTGGTTCTCTCCCGTTCATCCCCTCGTCCTCGATTCGACCTTCTCTCCCGGTTTTTGTCCGTACCACAGTGTAACCCCCTAACTCGAGAAACTTGTGCTCTCCTTTTGTGCCACTACCCAGGGCAAATACAACGAAGGAATGGGCGAAACCGATAAACCCGAACATTTCTTTGAGTGATATCAATGATCGAGAAATCTTCCGTGGGGAAGGAACCTTCCAGGGTCCCTTCTCGATCATTGATATTAGGAGCTGGTAGAGTGAAGGGCTTCGCTGGGATTATGGGAATCCAAACAACCGTTTGTTTCTTCTGTAACTACTGAATGCTCTCGTGAGACACTTTCCACGATGATGTATGTACCGAGTCTGTATATAGAATCGATTTGCTCTGCGACGTATGGGATCTACTTTTTTAAGCTTCGATGATTTAAAATTATGTAAATCATCCTGAAATCGAATGCCTGAGTGTGTCACGATTATCACAGAGTTCTTCGAGATTTGGTCGTAGTTTAACAAGTATGCGTTGAGACTTCTTTAGAATGTTTGTTAAAAAATGATTCGACATTCTTTCACGTGTGCATTCATCGAGCTGGGTAACCGGAATGCGGTGGCTGATAAACCCGTGGAAGCGCGAGGTGGACAGTCATTTTTCTGGTTTACCTCTGAAAACACGTAGCACGATCATTAATAATCCCAAACTAGAAGCAGGTCGACCGATCGGATTGCTAAGTAGGGACAATTCGAGGAGTCCGAGTAAAGAAGTAGAAACCACGTGATGGTGCCACGACGATATAAAATCGTGTTGTGTTCAAAATCAAAATAAATATATTTACAGATTATCCATGGCAATAACTCATGTGTGGTTTGAATAGACGGCAGGGGGTCTCTTCTTTTGGAAGATGTTCCTTCTCTCTTTCTACTTTTAACTCCCGCCATACCTCTCCCCATCCTTCCACCATTTTCTCCTCTACCATTCGGTCTCTGCTTTGTATTCCATGTTGCTTGCTCACTACTCCCCCCCCCCCCCCCTTTCTCCCGTTTCTTCTTCAACGTCGTCTCAAACTCCAAGATTCTCTCAGCCCCCTTCTACGCCGATCTCGTTCTCACCCTCCCCGTCTCTCGATCCAGGGTTCTTTCTCTCCGAGAAAAGCCTCATCTTCTACTCCCAGCCTTTCTTACCCTTCTTTCACCTCGTCCTTTCGTCTTTTCTTCTTCTTCCACCCGTCTTCCACTCGAGTAGAAGCCCAAGGCTTGATCCTAAGGCAGCTTGATCCACCCCTTTCCACCCAACATCCGCCGCCACGCGAAGTTCTTTGATCCCCGTCGAGCGCTCAACTTCGAAGGATCACCAGCAAGATTTTCGAAAGAATTCATAACTTTACCGGGGGACTTAACCGGGAAGATTTCCTGGTTTGAAGCTACCGGTGCCTCGGGGACACTTCGGTTATGTCGCTCTAGGGGGTTTGGACCACTCCTCGGATACTAGAATTACGATTCGCCGTTTGTGACTCACGGAATTCCTCTGAAAAGTATCTCGACGGTGGTGAAGCATGAAGAAACGATTTCTTTGTAAATAGCGGGGATAAGACTTGCTTAACCACGAACGAATCAAATCTTCAATGGCACTATATGTACCTGCATTATGTTTGAACATTTCAAAATATGATTTGTACCATAATGTGCATATATATCATTGTACAGGTTTAAAAGAAAAGATAAGATCATGGGATGTAGATCTATGAAACGGTTCATTTACATCGTGTTCTGCTAATGTAATATGTTCTGATATTTTCGGATTAAAATTAATAGGCACCCTCTATGACATCGTAAATCTAAGCAATCAGTGTGCAATATCAGCAATAAATTTTCCTCATATCCGCTCGATATCATTGATTGACAAGTCGGCATTCCAGTAAAGAATAAGAAAGGGAGCAGGATTCGTAGAAATCGAACAAGAGGGTGAGAATCAGAATAAGAGCGATAGAGGTGGAGTAACACGCAAGCCTGATCTGCTCATGAGCGTCGAAATCCCTCGTGGCAGCCTTGGGGTTCCGAAACATCAGCGTGATTGCGTTCCACGAGCGAAGGTATTCCATTACCGGGGTGAGCGGGTACCCTCATCCCTGTTCCACCCTCTAACATCCACCCACGATATCCCTGATCTGGGCTCACGACCACACATCGACGTGCAAACCGATATCTCTACCCTTCTCTGTTCGTTTGACATAAAAGAGATTCTTCAAAATCCGTCGACATTCAACAATAATATTCTCTTCCTTTAACAATTAGGACCCCCCACGAATGACACAGGATTTTACTCGAAAATATTTGTACTTTATATATGTAACATCCTAATCTACACGGTATTATTTCAAAGATTGGCAGACATCATGCGAAACATCATTAATTCACAAACAAAAAGGAGAGAAATAAATCTCGGGATGAGAAGAAAAAATGCAAGATAATAAAAGAAAATTCCATTAGACTTGCTCGGTGTACTACGAAGGAGATAAAGGACTGGAGATGGAATAATCTTTTTATACATGCCTTTAAGAGAAATAGGACACGATATGTCTATTATTTCCAGTGGATCTAAATGCCTGGTGGTAACACTTTATTCTTACTCGACGTGTTTTCAAGTTTCTTTTTCCTCCGTTTTACTTAAAGTCTTGAGAATTCGATCTAGGACAAAGTGTGCTTAAACGCATACCAGAATTATAAATAGGACGTGGAATGGAGAGAAGGGTTGAAGGGTGGGTTTATCGAACAAAATGGACCGTTGTCCCGTATCCGATGTAACGGCCGGGCGAACCGTAGCAACTTTAATCAGAAATTGATACAGGGATGCCTGTCCTGTTTTCATTAACATTCCACAAATCCTGCAACAAATTAAATTACTTCACCATTGCCAGGGCTAATGAATGTTGGTAGGGTAGTAACACCAGTAAACGGCAGAGGAGGAGGATCATGAACGACAGGGAACACTGGAGAGTACGGCTGATAAATCGATAACACTCCAAAGTTAAGTTCATTTCAACCGAACTCGAATTACCACCAATAATCTCTGGTATCAATAAAAATTCCTGCTACCCTGAAACCTAACATGAATTCTCTACAATTATAACACAATTCTACTTACATTTGCAAAACCAAATTACATCTATAATCCACAGAAGTATTGGGTTGAGTGATAAATAAGATCCATTCGTTCAGGGGATTTTTAATTCTATATATTAGATTAAAGTCCATTGTAGTTCATTTCATTGACGAATAAACTTTATTTTAAACGGAGGAACATATTTATGACTCAACCGAATAATTCATTTTGCGAGATCAATAATATGTAGCTCAATACTGAATACTTCAATTATCATATATAAATTTAAATTAATTAAGATTTGAAAACAAGGAGATTTGTATCGAAGGACGAAGTGTCCTATCGACAATTCCGATCACAAGGGGTGGTTTCGATGTCAGTGTCACCTTGGTCCTTTCGACTTGTTCTTGTTCCTGGCAGTTCGTAAACGTGCAGCATCCATATGTGCCTTTAGTACATACGTGTATGTATGTACACGGAGTAACTAAGCTAACGTCGGAGTCGAGATTCCAGGACAGTGAACGGGATGAAACGGCGGGATGGCGGTGGGTACGGGGGTGGGCATAGGGGTGAAAAGGGAAGGGCGGGTAATGGGGTTTGCTGGGAGTGACGCGGGGCTAACCGAGCGGAATCACGAGCTCCCAGAAATCGAATCCATGCGTCACCCAAGCCTGCCAACACCATTTGCAGCTACCGAGTTATACGGACCTTAAGTTCCGGGGCCAGACATCCACCGGAAACGCTATCCACCATGGATTAAAGATCGCTAACCTACACATTAAGAAAAATACGATCTTCAAGTTGTATGCGTTCCAAGAAAATATACGTCGATAAAGAAAGTTTTGTTCTACGAAATTCTTGTCCGATTAAATGTTGAACTTTGATAACTCGATAATGTAAGGTGTAAAAGTTTATACATTGTACTAATTGATATACAAATTGATATACAAATCTTTATTCATTCAAATGTCCTTTCAAATGGTCCTATTTGAACACAGATTTCATATTTTATTGTCATGGAATATAATATTTTATGTCCACTAGTGGCGCACAGTTCGACAATAATCGTAGAATAGTTTCCTGTGAAAGTGACACAAATTTAATTACAAGTCACAAATCCTTTTAATTCCATAATATATTATGCGCTATGTTTTAAATTACATGAAAGGAAGGAGTTCTATGTAAACTTCAATTAACCCTCTATAACCCAATTTCTTACGGGCCTGCAGGAAGATTAATAACCCGAAACTAGCTAAACGCAAATCTAACGAAGTTACATAACATGGAAATAATTACAAAATGATTACTTAAACGCAATGAAAAGGGAGACGATTGTTACATGTACTTTTACAATTATTACTGCAACGAACAAATGAAATGAAACGAAGGTTACG
This sequence comes from Nysson spinosus, assembly GCA_910591585.2. Taxonomy (NCBI): domain Eukaryota; kingdom Metazoa; phylum Arthropoda; class Insecta; order Hymenoptera; family Crabronidae; genus Nysson; species Nysson spinosus. The sequence continues at coordinate 2,585,283 of OU342835.1, forward strand.
GATAGAAAATGACAGATAGAAATTTAGACAATGTAGATATATATTATCCATAAATAGTTTTGACAAGTTAACCACTCTGATAACTGAAGGGTGCGAATGACTACAATGCAGGTACACAAGAATGCAGGATAAAAAGCCAAACAAATAATAAAACGCGTATCGAAAAATAGTCGCGGAAGAGGCGAACAATTGAATTGCGAATGCGAATGGGTGAAGGTAGAATGATGCAGAATTCTAGGGAACACCCTGAGCAACCTGAGCAACGTCTCGCTCTCGTCGAGCGCGTTGCTCGCGCGTAAATGATGGCGCCCGGTATTATCTATTGTGCGCCCATTCCATTTAATATTGTATTCCATAACGCAAACAAAGGTAAAATGCGAATTAATGTACTCGATTTATCACGCTTTTGTTGGGCGTTGGGACGCGAGCAGAACCCGGGGCACCAGGCTTTACCAAGACCTCTTTTCCCCACCATTTTCACTACCGCCAGGTTGGATGCGCCACTCTGGAGCTTCGACGCGAAGGGAGAAACCTCTCCACGAATCTCCTTCATTGTCGCATGCTCTCCACGTATTTTTCTTTCCATTTTTTCCGCTCTTTTTTCCCTGCCCCCTTCACTTTTGGAGACGAGTCTCGATAATTCGGCAAACGATCGTTGGTAACGATAAATAATTTATGTCTCTATAGTAAATGAAGTGTATCATTAACAATTATATTTCATTATTGATATACATACACGTGGATGTCTTCCCCCCATGAGAGAATAATATTGTATAACATTTAATTATAGTTTCTTTTGTTTTAATAGCTACTGTTTGAACCAACATTTAATTGCCATTCTAATTAATAATGAATGTTGAGATTCAGTTGTGTCTAAAGAGCATAATAAAGATCGTACGCCAGGAATAATTCACGTAGAAGGGAACATAATAATTTGGGTAAATACCTGAGCGATTTATAAATGGCCGGTGAATTGGACAAGGGATTACACGCGGAAAGTTATCGAGGGTCTCGATTTCGAAGACAGGAAGGATTAATCGTAGCAGGAACTAACGTAGATCGCCGGGAATTTCTTAGGAACGTCTTGCAACTACTTTTCCATTTTTCGGATTCCTGCGATTTTTATTACCCGAATGTGTATCCACTAAAGACTAAGATCGGTATTTCTCTTATTAATACAAAAGCCTAGATAAATGATTTCTTCCGATTATTAATAATACATCTGGCCAATAAAAGAATAAGTAATTAACGTACTTTAGATTCGTATTTCCATTATTTCTTTCACATTAATTTTCTAAGGTGAATATTTATAAAGTGCAGATCAAGAGAAACTTTAAGAGAGTAAAATTTGAAAAATTATCATATTCATTGCGTAATAGTTGGAATTATATAATATAATCTGCATAAATTTTATTTTTCCCAGAATTCAATAGCAAGGTAATAAATTGTCCCAACACTTAAAAATCGAAAAGTTTATTTCGAAGACTTCATTCCTTCAGCAATGAAAGATGTTCAAAATGAATAAATCTAGGTTAGTTTTCCACGATAATTACGGAAGCGAAAAAAGAGAAAATGGTGACGTAGAATAGCCGTAGAAACTTTAACTTCGAACTTCCTAGTGAATCCCAGAGTTGTCACATTTATCATTGTTCTTACTACTGAATTCCTTTTCTGGCAGTTGCTTCGATTTCTTTTATGATTTGCTTTACACGGAACTGATATACAGTATCATAAATTCAAAAATTAACAGACCGCACTGCTGAAAATTTATCTACCAATGAAAAACATATCCCTGTCCACTCTTTTTTATGGCCCTTATCAAGACGCCGAATATGATGCATGGAAACAATATAATATAATAAACGAGTACTTTCACTTCCATGTAAATAAAGTCCTGCATCATATTATTTTACGATTAATACCATATAGAATACACAATATAATTTCCATGCACTATATATATACATCATAATCAGCAATAAACAGATAACATTTTCCACAAACATTGTTGCCAACAAATATTGTAACAGTTGAAATCGAAATAAAAAGAATTAAAGTAAAAGCGTATCGCATTCAATTGGTCAAAAAAAAGAGGGAAGTTACGAGAGGAGTATTTAGTGATAAATGATACCGTGTATCACAAACAGTGGATGAAACGAATGAGAATGGAGGAGAGCCCGGAGAGTGTAGGGAGTGTAACGAAGAGAGGAGAGGAGAGTTAGAGAATCTGAGGGTGAAAGTAGGCGAGGCCCCAGGCTAAGGGGTAGTTCGGTTAATGCGCGATGATTAAACTAACGGGTGCCACCAATCACTCTGCCATGAAAACCCTCTGATCTTCACGAGTCTACCATTCGGAACCTACGTCGGCCTATACTTCGAACCTTCACTTTTTTATTTCCCTCCGCTTCTTGCTGTCATCCTTGACACACTTTCCTTCAAGAGCTACCCCCGCAGGTAATGAATTGTGCAACATTGTTGGACAGAACGTTTTACTGAATCCAAGAAACGCCTAACAGAATTTTCTTCCGAGCCTTTATGAAGACACGATTCCATATTCTTTAAAACACCGATCACTTTAGCTGTTTAACGGCACATATCATTTTTCCATTGGGAGCTTGTGGTGGAAATGTTGGTAGATTAAATGAGAATTCTGTTAGTAAACAGTGCCCGACCTCGTGTTCATAACATCTGTACAAAAACAGTCACAGTAGCGGTTTGTAGTGAAATCCGTAACTCCAGTCGACAGTTAGGTGCACATGTACTAAATTGATTTACAAATTCAATTTTCTCAAGAATGAAGCCTCCAACGCAATTTTGTTATTCTTGATTTTGGACTTATTTTTAGCTCTACTATCTCTCTGACCTCATTTGTACCACGAATTTTAACCCACGCTGTATATATTAATAATCTACTTATCTATAAGCTGACGATATGAAACATATTACTTTAACATCATGCCTCCTTAAATTATAAAAAATCCCGATATATGATCAATAATAATATACCGCGAGACACTTCTTAGCCCAATTAAGTGGCTTGTAGAAAAAACACAAGGTTATATTCAATTCCTGACGTCATAAATAATGGTATCATGTTATTACACTATAAAATGATTACGATATATGATATACGTAATTTAATATTGTATGACGTATACGAAGAATATAATATATTTCCGGTAATGATGAACTCGAAATAGATACATCGGCGCGAGTAAGATCGTAATACCAACAGGACGTGGACCACAAAGCGTTTAAAGGTCGGTTATTTATTTGCACTACTTAAATAACCATAACGTGTTAATAGCGGGCGATGGTGCGGGACTCTACAGGCCAGCGATTTATTTATGGGGCGTATTTGTTACCGGCATGTAAATTCTCCACCACTACGAAAGGGGAACCGCCGCACTTCCCTATTCCGGCCATGTTTCTTCGACAATAATGGGTGCAATCGTTTATGGAACAAGGACATTGTATTTTTCTACTTAGATCTCATGCTTTTATGGACGATCCTCCAACAAGCGAAATATATTTGTGATACAAATATTTATATACATTCGTGTCCCTATCACTTGTCATTTCTGGATCAAAAACTGATCTTCTTTGGTTAATTATTAATGTACATATTTATACGCAATCGTATCCATATCACTTGTCATTTTTTGATAGAAAATGATCTTCTTTTGTCAATTATTAATGAATATATTTATATCGATCCCCGATCTTCAATAATTTTAGGCAGATAAAAGACTCTAATTGTACTTGATATTAGATAATGTCAATTCAATCATTAGATTTGAATAATTATTTCGTAATATAATATTCAACATAATCAAACAAATATATAAAGGAACATCTACTCTTTATAAATTAAATAGCAATCTAAGATGGCCGCAGTATATTTGTAACAACAATTACTCTGAAATCGTTGTTATAGAGGACAAAATCATTAACTATATTTTCTTCAAACATTCTTCTTTTGTATTTATTGTTGTAACATTTTGTTATCCATCCATTGGATAACATTAGATGTTATCCATCGATTTGTCCTTCAAAAGTGTTAGGTTAATGACTATTGCCTCTGAAACACCGAATCATAATTTCACACGAATCTGATATAATTAATAAATGATAATTCTGTTACTGCTATAATAATACTGCGATTGAAATTATAAATTGATCGTGCAAGAATCATTTCAAAATGTTTCCGTGCATTTTCCCCGAAACGAGTAATATCAGAGAGAAAGAGTAGTTATTCCGCAACTGAGGTCGAAAGTATCGCAGCGTCGGATAATTCTTATCGGTGTGAAAATAATGGTGGTTAATTCTAATGACTCAGGCACGACGATGCGTTTTAATGTCGCGGGTTGGATGGGGGGCGAAGGGGGGCGCAGATTAAAATTGGATAAGAGTCAACTACCTGCTACTCCCGGCATTAATAATCGCGTGCCCGCTGACAGTTATTTATTTCTCGCTTCACTTTCCGATGGAATTATCGACGTTTCGTGCGGCAACGCTTTTTTCCACCCTCCGCGAATCGTGGAAATACCAAGAAAAATTAGTCGACCCTGCACCTTTTTATTCCGTTTTTTTAAGCTTACTCGACGACAATGTTCGTTGCATTGTTAAATCGATATTTCCGCGTGGCATGATGCTGGAACTTTGCTTGTATTCCAATATTCTGAGCCACGAATATATTTATTTACAATTTACGGACAAAGTAGACCAATCTTTATTAATTTGTATATGCAAATATGGTACTATTAATAGAAATTAATTATTAATCTCAAGTGTGAAGATTCTCTATCCAGCTCGTATGCAGTGCATAATTACACAGAATTTATAATCCCTTCGAGTTAATTTTACTGCAATTACTTCTTCCGCGGAATAATTACATCAAACGGTGAACAATGCGGTTCAATAATTAATATTTTAATAGCAAATTTCTAAATATTTATATTACATTTATGTCTTTACATGTCTATATGTATATTATATTTATATCAAACTTGGATTAATCAAAATGCAGTGTGAAATGTCAACCAAGCAATGGTGCCAATCAACGTACCTTCAAACAAAAGCCTTCCTAGTCGAGTTTAATCATTTATATTTAGTAGTATAATTACCGCGGAATTACTTCTGTTTTCATGGAACTGCGGCATAAATATTCATAGGGGAATTCTGGAAACACCACGTGAAGAATGAAAGGCCCCGCGACACAATGGACGTGACCACCGTGTTTTACAACAAGGGACGTGTTCTGGACGTGATGGTTTCCATCAGGTACCAAAATACAAAGACTATAGAATCATCAATCAAATTGTATCGATGATCCTTTTGTGGCGAACCGATTTGACTACTTGTTCATTTATCATTATTAAAGCGCTCGTGTTCCGTCTGTTGTGATAGCTCCCACCTTCTGTCTCTAACGATTACGATCCATTTATCATTATTCATTACTCCCACGCATTCTTTAATCTCTCACTAAAAAACACGTTTTTCTCAAGATTTTCACACATCAGCATAAAAGTTTGCTTATAATATATTGCAGAACTTTTTCCAGTATTTCAATATTCGGATTAAATGATTCTAATCAAACCATACATTCTTGTAAAGGCGATTTATATTATATTATAAAAAGATTTCAGACTGGGAAATTCCCAATTTTTTAGTTTGTATTAAGTACATCTCTTTGGTACGGAGTTATAAATATTATAGAAGTTAATTAAGAAAATGTTTCTGTTCCAAATTATAACATAATTGTGGTCATATGTCGTGGACTTTTATATTAATCGCGGAATATAAATAATATAATATTTATTTCAATATATCGTGTGATATGTAAATAACGATAGGATTAATAACGAATAAATTAACCGGTGTAAGTTAAATCACGTTGGAAAGTGCAACAATATAATTGTTAATCACGACATGGTATCCTTAATAAAAATGTATATATTCAATAACACGTGGTTTGGCTTTCGAAAATTATGCCGTACGTTGAGGCATCGCGTGTCCTCAGAAAATTAAAACAGGCGCATAGACGCGTTGTTAAAATGGCGAGAAAATAATCTGTCTACACGAGACACGCAATTTTTCCACTACGCACATTCGGGCACGCAATTTTTCCGGTTGCTACTCTGATAACCGGTGGCTTCTTCTTTTTCCCTTCGATGCACTTCGACGTACTTTGTCGCTGACAATTGGTTACTTCCTCTGCGATGGAGGAGGAGCTTCTTTTAATACGAATCTTCCTTTACAAAGAATTCTCTTCCCTTGACAAGAATGTGTTAATATGAGTGATATTAACACTAGAACTAGCGATAATATATTTAATATTCGAACAACTATTCAATTTAATTGTATGTCGAATACAAAGTATTCGATTTAATTATGTTTAATGTGCAAAACGAGCCGCAGAAAATCACAGAAAATGGATCGGGATAGATTTGAACGATTTTTGAAGTAATGAAGTAATTCTTGCATTATTTTCATATTGAAAATAATATATGTTCCACTGTGATTAAATATTAAATGTGTTAGGTTTGTAGTAGGTAGCGGAAAAGGTTCGCGGATTAATTCTTTCCCAAGTAAAATGACAGATTTTTACAAAGAAGGAATGTATAAGGTTGCACAACGTTGGAAAAGAGTTGTAGAAATTAATGGTGAGAGTATTTGAATTTTGATTTAAAGATTTGCAAGGAAATTTTTCCGCCACCTAATACATATAAAAATTAATAGTATTACGAGCTATTTGATAAAAATTCATTAATAAATAATTCATTAAACTTTTGCTGGTTGAAATGTCTCCTTTAACACCCTCGAAAAGATCTCATTTTCCTTTTGAAAAATACCTCTTCAACTTGTTTATATTATAAATTCGCAAATAGAAGATTATGGCAATGTGTGTTTAAACCATTGCGTAAATTAATTCCTGAAAGTTGACGGAACTTAATTCCTTAAATATTTAAATCCGCAGTAGAGGTGGACATTACTAAATAACATAGCACGTTTATCTGAAAACTGGACGAAGTATGCGCGCAGTATTCTATTCCACGAAACGTGTAACCTTGAACGATCTGTCAATCGGCGGTTTCGAGGATCCATAGAGCAAGAACGTGAGTTCACGTGCGAAAGGCAAAAACCGATTTCGTCTCGGTGTATTTCACGTGAATCCCGATACTCGCCACATCCGCAAACCTCTTTTGAACGTGAAAACCCTCTCTATATCCGCGTCGGCCTATATCCTATCTCGCTGACGAATCCCGCAAAAGACTTCCGAGGGTCTTTCGTATTCATCGTAACTGAAGCAAAGCGAATCGTACGATCGGGTTTTACGACTTCAGAAAGCCGCAGGGTGCCCCGTCAAGCCGAAAGCAGAGCGCTGTTACCATTTTCCTCTCATTCTTCCCTCTCTCGTTCTCCCTCACTCTCATCCTCTCTTCTCTCTCAGTCTCACCATCTCTCCGTCTCTCTCTTTTCCCTCAGTAGGTGAAAATTAGAGTGGAACGAAGACAAGAATGCTCTTCTTCCAGCAGACCTGAGAAGGGTTTTGCTTACAAGGGGTTACGAAGTTATGCAAACTAAAAGCAGGAAGATACCTGCCCGGTATTCTCGATCCACCGGAAAGTGCAACGAGGTCAGGTTACCCTATTTCCGTCTTTGAATACGATCTCCGAAGTGGACGGATTTTCGGGCATTGATTTACTGCTTCGTGTCTACGAACGAAAAAGGCTTGCCACCTTCGATGCTTTTGAATATGCATATTGCGAGATACAAGGTCACCCTTCGACGGTAGAGAATGATTCGTTTCGGAGCTCGTCAACGTTCTTCTAAGTAGCTTGCGTGCCTCTTGGACACGTAAATTGTTATGTTGTTGGAATTGCGGGCGAAGTTCGCCAACTGATATTCATGCTCCACGGTTCTTGCACGACGTAATTTTTTGATGTATTACCTTTATGCGATGACACTATGATAAAACGGTATTTAATGGATGTCAGTAAGCCGTGCGTAACAGTAACCAGGGCATCTACACGAAATGTCCGTTTATTTCTTATTTTACTGTTTTCCTCGCCGTTGCTTAGCGATACTATGTCGGATGAAGTATATATTTATTTATCTATTTACTTTAACAGCACTGCGTATGCGAGAGATATAGTACCATTAAAGAATATTCTTCCAATTTTTCCAAAACAATATTGACTGATATTGAAAAATTAACTTAAATAACATGCAAGTAATAATCTTCGAATTATTTTAACACAATCTTTGCTCATCTCCAGGTAATATAATTTCGATAATATTATTTAATAGGCATACTTGGAGTAACAAGGATTAAAAAGGACAACGTTATAAAAATAGGAATTCTCACTAGAGACGTAAAAGTCACCCTATAATTACTAATAGACAAGCATTCAGAAGTAGAATGAAGTAATAGTTGTTTGAATTAATAATTTATTCGCGCAGCTCATAGTTTGCTTTTCCACCCTGCAGCAGGTTTCGTGTTTGGTTCGACTTCTTCCAATAAGCATCTCCCGAAAACTAAAGAGCAAGCGAATCCGTTCACGGTTTGATTTACTGCCGACCAACCCAAAAAGGCTTACCCACCGCACCCGGCAATATTCGTTTTGAATAAGCAAATTGCGAGATTCAAGGTCACCGTAGCTCAAGGGTTTCATTTCGTAGGAGCGCAGGGAAATGAGTTACCTGGATCAGTTCTGAGCTAAATTTTCAGCTGATCGGACGCGTTTACATGACTACTCGATTCTGTTTCTCGCGATCTGATTCCGACGATTCCATTCGCGATGAATAATCCGCGGCAATCAATTAAAATTAATGTGCGAAGTGCGAGGGTGTCCTGTGAAGGGAAGTGAAGTGAGTGAAGTGTCAGTGTCGTGTTATTCTTCTCCTATGTTCTTACTATTCCTAATATTGTACAACAATTATGGTATGTATCGGAATATGAAACTTATAACAGAAATACTGTGAAGATGTCAAGCAAAATGGCGGCACATTTTTGTCACCGTTTCCTTTCGAGTTCCCTATAAATATCTTCTATAGGTACATAAAACTTATTAATATTGTATTAGTATTATCTACGTATAATATCATACAATAATTCACAATAAAAATTCTCAAATGATTTTTGTCGAAATAGGAGTATAAATGAAACAATTTCCAATGATTCGTAATTAGGTATATTTTAATACACTCTAAATATTATAATAAAGAGAGTAAACTAGGGTTGATTTGACAGATATTAATATCGGTTTCGCAAAGATATTATTAGACAGAGAAATGACGAAGGTAGTTAATTTTCATTGGAAGTAAGAGCGATTAGAATTCCGGCGTTAGGTATCGATAGGGTGCCGATAATGGCCTGCGATATCTATGGGGTGGCTATGTACACACATGATGTACGGGAAGTAATATTTTGGGATGGACGATATATCTTCCAGTAGTGGAAAGCACCCTCATGATGCGGATACCGATATCGGTTATCGAAAACATTTTTAAATTCGCAAATGGTTACGATATTTTAGCCACCGACATACTCCCTTCGTCACTTAAATGATTTTTTAACCTTCCATCATTATCGAACGATCATACAATATCTAACTATATCAACGTTGCTATCAGTAAGTCACTCAACAATTCCAGGAAATATTAACCCTTTGCACTCCGTAGGCGCCCCAACGGCGACATGCGTTTGCAGTAATTAATTCGAAATTAAAAAAGGATTCCACTCAGAATCTTCCAAATCCTTTAAACACTGCAGAAGAAATCACGTTAATCATTTGCGATTTTGCATCTCATGTTATTACAAACCAATCCGTGATAGACGAACACGCGTCGTCTACGAATGGCGAAGTTACCAAAAGCACGGCATACGAAAAACGGTAAATTCATAATCGCTCGGGATATTTAAAATTGCCGGTCGAACGGAAAGATAAGGCCGGTCTACGCAAAACAATAATATGCACACGAAGATAAGAGCGACGGGAGTAGGAATAATGTTTTAAATCTTATTCCCGGGAAGGAGCTGGCCGCAAGTAGAACGAAAAAGCCAATTAAAAGTAAATGTTTTGACGTTCCTGGTAAATGGGGGACCGATTCTTTACAACGTAGAATTCATCTGTCGGCCCTTTCTTGCCGGACTTTTTTCTTGTTCGCGAAACATGAGAGAGACGGAGAGAATGAGAGAGTGTATGGAGAAACGCGAGAGAGATGAGAGCGAAGGAAAAAAAAAGGAGAAGGTTTATCGCGAAGAAGTTCAGTGTTACTGTGGCTTCGGGCATTATATGCGCGACGATGCGATAGCGGCGATAGTCATACTTATAATTAGAGGAGTCAGCCAAATGATTTATGTTATACACGTGGTACGCACTGCTTTCGTAAATACATTTTCTTTCCTCCCTTTTCTTTCGTATGGCAGGACGCACTCGCGAACTGGATGCCCGCTACTTGATTAATATTATTCCAAACCTATATTCCTCTGGCACCTTACCAATCGAACCAATAATACAATTATTAATCCACGTTATCTCTCTATTTAAATGCATTCTATTACGCGCCTTTCAGCCTTAAACCTCGCGCAAGGTGCAACTCCTTTGATTAAAATTCTTGGAAGAATATACGTTCATTATCATCCGTGTAATCAGCGAAAGAATATGATTGGTGGAGAGGCCTCCAACTCTCAATTAAATTTGTGTTTATTGTGTTTAATGTAACTCTAATTCTTGAGTAATGCACATCGATAATTCGTTAATTGATGCTTCTATTGTATCTGATAATATTTTCACTTTCTTGCGATTATCTTTAAACGAGAAGATGTTGAAATGATTTATATTGAATTATTATTTCTGGACGAACTGTTGCACTTTAAAATGTATATCACATTAATGATATTAATATCGAAAATCGAAAAACATGCAAATATTAATATCATGAATCCTGGAAGTAAATATTTCTGCCTGCTTCGGTTCTTTCAAAATGAATTATATTTATGTTCGAGTGTTTTGAACTTGATTTATTACATAATTTCTGTGCTCACGATTTTACTTTCCATTCCAGAGAGTAATTAAGTAATTAACGCCATATTGGTGCGTCGATGTATTTCACAAAATAGCAATTACTGTTTTGTACTTTGCCATTCGTGATACTTTCAGTTCCGAGATTTTTTAATGGTAGCTTAAATCTTGTTCGGTTCGCTTGCTAATGAAAAACATGATAATTTATATAATAAAAAATTAGTTTCGAATTACCGTTTAAATCTTTGGAAATATACGAAAATTTCACGTAGACATTATTGTTTTCTTTCTACGAAAGTTGTACCATATTCACGCAATAATTAATAAATCATTCTCGGCGATATATCTTCAATTTTTATCTGGTCATACATTGTACGATAATCACACTGTCTGGATCTGTCTGCTAATAATAAATAATTTACTATTTGCTCTTTTAACCCTCTATAATGGCATGTAAGTTTGAGGTGACCCACTCATCTATCCATATCTTACGTTTCGTTTCATTTTTTCATTATAATAATAACCATAAAAGTACGCGCAACGATGGTCACCATTTTTTTGTGTTTAAGTAATAGTTTCATTACTCTTTTCACTTAATGTAGCTTCCATAGATTCGTGTTTAACTATTATAGTTTCGCGTTATACGATTTTCTTTTAGACTCCAACAGAATTTTAAGTTTATTAAAAATAACTCTGCTGAGTTTTACAAAAAGGCATTTTTCACTACCAACACTATAGGAAAGGACCATAGAAGCGAATGGGAGGTATTTTGATTAAATAAATCTCATATTGTAAAAAATTTAGCTCTTTAAACTTCAGCCTCCCAATGCGCCATTTTATGTGAGACAGCGTAATAATTTCGCGTTATACGATTTTGTCTTAGAGACGAAAAAAATTGGATTGCAGAGGGTTAAACGCGTAACAAACAATTATTTCTAAAACTTCATTCTACTTTTACGATCGTAGTTCGAATTATATGAATTAAATCGTAGACTAGTAAAGTTTCTTTTGCCAAGCAAACATTCTCAAATATTCAAATATGTATCTATATTTTCCTGAAGCGAAAATTTTCCTGTTTTTCTGGGAATTAATACCAAGAACTTGTAGACGTTGTGCTAAGATCATAGCCGACGGAACTTGAAAGAAGCGCGCAAGTTGGAACTTAGAAAATGTCGTAGTACTTGTTTTAGACACAATAAGCACGCGATATAAAAATTAGTTGTTTAATACAAATATCTGATTATAATTCATGGATAATAATTCAAATATTTCAATTAATTTCGGCGTTTTAGGAAAGCACAAAATGAAATCGTGCACCGTCAAAATGTGCCTCAAGGTTATTCATTAAACAAATATTTTTATAGAATCAAAGATATGAAAAAATGAACATAAACTATTGCGAATATAAATTTCCGACAAATTTATATCCTTTACAACGCTTTAATATGAAAATTAATGGAATAATTCTGCTGCTAATTTCACAGAAGCGGAACAAGCGGAGGAAGTTCAAAATTGTATTATTTTTTGCATCCTCATTGAAATAAAAATATATGAAGCATTCAAATATATTAAAATCATATTTGCAACCTTCTAAAGTCTTAATGCTGAATAAAAATGGCATCACTTACTCGTGGAATTGGTAATACTTGTCATTCCAAATCCATAGTCAAATCCTTACGTTTTTATCAAAAAATGCAGTCTTTTTAGAACTAAACTGTTAAATAAAACTCCAATATATTAATTGCAATTTAAAAGACAATAATATACCAAGAAAAACCAGTGCACCACTGAACCCAAGCTAAATTTCCTTCCACACAAAGATGCGTGCAAAAAGTAGAACAATTATGAGTTGCATTCGAAAGTACATCAATGATTTGACGAGAGGAATATCAAAATTGTTATAATTTTTGGAAGAATCCATAGAAAATTGAAAGTTTACGATGAGCCAACTGGTTGGACGCGTCGGCTGGCAAACATGGCGCACCGACGGCCGTCGGAACATGGCGACCGGTAGAGGAGAACCGTAGCTAGCGGGCGAGGCTCGTTACAGGATTCCGGAGTTGTATGCGGCAGATTGGTTTTGAAGAATCGTTGCATTTCAACAGTTACGGCTCGTTAGAATATCGCTTGACAGTCGCCAACAACGACGCGCCGTCGAAGTACGCTTCTATTAATATATCGCGACTCGTCCACCACGTGGATTTCTACGTCTGCATCAGTCTATGTGTGAGCATGGATTTCTATGTAGAAACGTGAATTACTACGCTCGATCCTTCTCTGTGTACACATATATTTTTGACGCACTTTCCACTGCCGGCATTCCCGTGACTCTGATTTAACTGGCTGAAAATTAATTGTCCCGCCAACGGCGTGTCCCACGGATGAACGGACTTTCGGTATTCCTCGTTTCTAGTGATGTCTGACTGACAGAAATTACGTGGAATCTTGGAGATAATGACGATTGATAATACCGTTGGAAGACTTCGAGAGAATTTCGGATAATTTTCTGATTAAATGATAGTTTTCTTATCTTCCTTTGATCTTGTAAAGTAATACTCATTCCTCGATTTCATCCGTGCAAGATGGCCGACCGAAATGAACTTAGAGTTTTGGGATGTTCTTATATATACTTATGGCGGGTTTAGAAATGAACAGTTTTAACATTCTATAATCCAACTCTTTTCTATATAATGTCTAAAAATAAAACTGTTTAAGCGCTCTACGATACGTGGGACACTGTAGATTGTCATGGTAACGTTAAAAATATTGAAAATTTTACGAATATTAGCGATATATTTGATTCGAATTTTAGTAATATTGGCATTGATGATCACCGGTGACCGACATAGCGTTCAACGTTTTAATTACAGATATTCTACAAAGATGAAGAATTATTGATAGACAGAAATTAAAATGGTGCGTTCTTCATACTCCATCATACTTATACGAATTGGTTTACGTTCCAAAGATAGAAATTCACCGGAAGTTCAATCAGAAACAGCCATCGGGTGCAGTGGGCTGAAGAGGTTCAGCTACAGTTAGAAATGTTCCAACATTTGTTTAAGTCACTCCGAATTCGTGCACATACGAAACGAATTCTGCCTGGCAGTACACAGTTATCTCGAAGTCAGAATGAAAAAAGTGCGATCCACGATTTCATTCTTTCTAAATGTAGCACAAGTAAATTTATAAACTTATGTTTATATTCGAATTGATCGTTTTCGTCATTGATATCATAGTGTGAAACGAGGCATTGTGTTTATTGAACAATATATTCCCCGACAAAAATGCAAGAGTATAATTGATTAATTACCGTGTAAAAATTGTATTGCTTTAGTTGCAAGAAAACAATAATGTCTTGGTAAAGTTCTTCCAATATTTCAGCGAAGTTTCAAGAACACTTCGGAACTAATTTTTTAGGGAACGTGGTGACACAACGCTACAGAAAACATCGTGTTACATGTCATTTTTTAACCCCCAAGTTAAGTCTATTAATAATCCTCTGACGCACTCCATGATCTTCACTAATATATTTTAAATGTTTCTTTCCACTTCGCAACAGAAAAGTATTCATCTTTGAAATTCACTTAAAAATAGGTAAACATATAAATAACATCTTATTCCACTCTTTACACCATTCTCGCAGTTTCCTTGAAGGAATCAATCTCAGCTTTAATTCGCTAAACATCATTATCTTCCTCATTAATATCCAATATTAGTTATCAAAGATAACAATTTAACTCAAATTAAATTGAGCCAAAAAGAACGTACAAAGTCAGTCAATAAACAAGTTTCTGTACAGAATCAAACCTATATGAGAATCAAAAGAGTTTGATGCTAATATAAACTCCCCACAAAAACATATCCTTTACAATGCAACCTATCATAATTAACAAAGTATACATTAAATCATAATTATTTATACACTACACGATGTTCCAATGAATATTTCCAATGAAAAGTTGCGTACCCTCATGGAGACCATCGTGAAACGTGACGGCAGATGAGGCGCCATAGAAACCAAAAAACCGCCCCGTTCTCCAGGATTGGCACGGAAATCGTGTAACAAAGGTTCTCGACGCGTTTAGTAGGAAACGCGTGATCGTTACGCGCTATTGAGATTTTTCGAGGAAGCCTTGCCTTCCGACGTTTATTTCCATCGGTTGCCGCCGTCGGCAGAAAGGTTTCGTGTCAGAAGAGAGAAGCAGGAAGCGAATATCGGAAGGACTGAGAGAGAAAGGTATAACGAGAAGAGAGGGAGCAGGAACATTCGCATCTTGCTGGCTTTATAAATGCTTCTACATTTATTAAGGCTACTCTCCCCGGAGGCTGGACGTACCGGTGTACGTATTTCGAAATGAATGCCGCGTGACGTGGCACCGCGACGCTGTCGTCGGCCCGCCCGAGCTCTACGAAAAGTGAAATATTCCCGTCGTATTTTCACATGCGCGCACACGACGAATGGCGTCCCTGCGTCTGACGGCTCTCTATGCTTTGAATCAAAAAATATCTATATCTATATAATACTCTATGTACCCGGTATATGTCTATATAATATGACGAATGTACGACACTCTTTCTCTCTCTATCTCCTCAATTAACCGAAAAAGTACAAAGGGTCAAAGCTAACGTGAGGTTCACTGTGGAAAAGCATTTTTAGCGTACGATCGAAAATATGAACGTTGCAGTTCTTTCACGTGAAAATGGAGAAAAGAATATATTCCGAGCATACGCGGAACGTTGAATTCTCGGCTGTGATTTATGTCAACGTTCTACGGAGAAATATCATGAAGCGCGGAAAATTGTCGGGGAAATGTGTGCGACTTATATGTATGATGCTCTTAAGACACGATTATAGAGGTACTCGGGTATTTTGTTTTTGATGGATGATAAGAAACTATTAGTTTCTTTGAACATTTCGCTAACCCATCGGAATAGGAATCGGATATCTCCGTCCATTTTGTTTGGCCACTTCTTTTCCACAACTTCTGTGGATACTTCGTTGTCTTATACGCTTTCGTTAAGGTAAAATCATTTGTTGCTGTCTGTTTCTTTAACATAATACAGCAATCACGTAGAAATATTCAATAGACATATTATTAAGAGTACCATACATTACACAGAATAATACGATAATATTTTTTATCCGGTTTACTATATTCGATGCTGGTTTTAAGACAAAAAAGTACGATCTACGCTTGTTTCTCGAATCTCTAAAATGGTGGAACAAGATTATTATTTAATAGCAACTGTGTCGCAATGCTTATGAATATAAAACAATACAGTACGCAAATAATAACATAGACTTTTGTTAGTGATATTTTCATCTGAACTTCGTACTAGTTTACTGAAACATGTCTTTATATTTTTCCTAGATATTAAACCACGTTTCCGATAATATTCAATATGGCGCTTGATATAGATATCTCATATTAAAATCACGTCTTAAAGTGTAAGTTTGGGGCTACTTAACTGTTACACTTCAAAACTGTATCTAATGTTAGGAAAAGGTGATTCCGCGTTATTTAATGGCCGGATTTTACGGTTCACTTTTCACATGGTTTCTGCACGGTGCCGAACTCGACAATGCGACTGTAATTTTATATAGCTATTTAAATGACTCTTGGTAAGGAAGTGATTTGTCGCATAATATTTTATTCGAGATAATCATCCACCGTGTCAAACGTGGGTTGTCCACCGCGACAATATACATACACATTGATTAATGCCAGCATCTTCGCCATGGAATAAGAAAGATCTTAACGTCTGTTAAATCGTCTGTGTAAACCGTACCACTCCGATACACTAAATAATCCTCCGATGCCTAATGAATCATCGTGTTTTCGAATTCCTTCGTGATATATCCAAAATCGGTATCTCCGACTTGTAATCCTTGATCCTTTCGTGATATTACGTCACAATGATCAATCGCATGTTAGTACAACATTCAATACCTAGGTAATTGAGAAAGTCGAAAAAGTCAATCGATTCGGCGCCCACGCCACTCGTAATCCTTCCTTCGAAACTTTATCAATTTGACTTTGATCAAACTGTTGAAAGTTAGAAAGATTTTTTGTACCCCAGCGTTTGCATTATTAAACAGACTTTTTAGGTGACCGATAGATGTTGGTTATTGATATCAGAAAGAATATTGCAAAATCGGTATCATAATGTTAAACACGCGTACATTTTTTATCGTTAACGTGAAACAACATGGAGCAAGAATAATGAAGACATTCATGAATTCCATTCGGTGGTATTGGACCAATAATCGATGACCGTTAATGATCGACTCGCATAATCGGTTTTTGAAATCGCTAATGTTGTACCGGTGGGAATGGAAAAAACTATCCTGCTTGTAGGAAGGAAATAAAAAGGATCATTTCTTGCATGAAGTCATTTAATATCAATCTTTAATCCATCTGCAACAACAAACCCAAAACATGCTTCTCGAACAAAGCAAGTCTTTTGCAAAATCAAGCAAAACTGTACATCAAAGCCCCTTTCTTTTAATTTTCATATTAAAGTACCAATAATTTGAGTCCTAATTCGAATTTAATTGAACAAATAAACTCCATACTTGGTACAACTAATGATGAATATTAAGACTTCGTATTAATGCATTTGCGATTCTATTTATGACATTAGCACGTTGAGCACCACGCCGAAATCCGTGTTATACGATACCTCGCGATATGTATGATTACTTTACATCATTATTGGTAACGTTAAAAATATCGAAAATCTTTCCAATATTAGCGATATATTTGATTCGAGTATTAGTAATATTGGCATCGGTGGTCACCAATGACCGTCATGGCGTTCAACGTTCAACATTAAATAAATAATGTGGAATAACATATTGTGCGGTAAATATTTAAAATGGAGTAGTTTGATTGTTATATGATATTTAAAATGGATCGGTATATGTGGTACATCTTTTGGTACCGGAATAAGGATATAAAAGATAGATCGGATACTCTTCAATGCCCAGAAGCATCGGGGTCGCTGAAATCACTTGGTGAAATCAGCACGATATTTCTCAAGACGAAAGGGTTCTCGGGCGATAAGTTCTTGGCTTAAGCAGGAGTAAACGAGAAAGGTAGACCGACTACTTAATACCTTTTACTTTCTTGACTCGAGTTTCCTGTAAGTATGTACTAACTGCCACTTGCAAACAACCAAATTGCACGAAATAAATCATCGAAATCCACCGGACACCGTTTGTAAGCCCTTGCCCGCCATATTGGTTTCTACTTCTTCAAATAAATCCGCGAAGGTTTCATCCGATCCAATATTCTTACACTTAATTTCGTATTCTACTTATGAACTTAATTAAAAGGGACGATTATTAGGTGCAATAATTTTCAACTTCACTTTGCATTAATTTTTAGTTACATTTTCAACATTAATTTCTTTGTAGTTCTTTTTCCTGTGTTAGTTGTAATGAGTTAAAGGATACAGTTTTATTCTTACGGTTTTAATGAGCAACGAAATTGAACCGAGCCAATCGATTTGAAACTAAGGATATGGCAAAAATACTTAACTTGCGGTAGCCCCAAAGAAATCGGCGCGCAGAAGTATCATTATTTACGAAGGTTATAAACCGCACCACGAACACCAACTAAAATTATCCTGGACGCGGAGAGTTAACCGATATTATATTTTGCTACGTGTAATACGTTGGACTTTTGAAAAGAACCGCTGGATAAAGACTCGTGAATGCTTCGGGCGGTTGCTTCTTGTAGAAAACGAAAAAGAACATGGAGTCTCGAGAATACCACGTATCCTGCATGACCAGTCTCCACTACAAGGAGTTCCGCAATCTATTGGCTCGATATAGTAAACCATTATCGCACTCCTTTAATTTCTCCGAGCATAGACTTTTATTTTTTCATTGCAATATGCCATTAAAGTGGATTACTATACGTACGATTATAGATTATTAAGCAATGAGTACTATTAAATTATTATGCGTACTACGTAGTTTATATCAATGTATAGAGTTGTCCGGAAAGTTCATGCCGATTTTAAAAAAAATTCAAAGACAACATTTTTATATGTCGATATATATTTATTTAATTATGTATGCACAGTTTTGTTCCACAATCTTTCTCCATTTTTCACGCAACTTGAAGATTTCATCCTCCAAGAACTTCTCAGATTTTTCGTCAAAATATTACTGAAAAGCGGCATGAACTTTCCGGACAATTCGATACAAATTCTGTTTACCTCGACACTTGTTCTATGTCACTCATTCTAAGCCAGTTTTCAATGTTGATGTGGTTTGTACACATAGACAGGGAACATTTTTCCAAAATACCGGACTCTATCGGTTGACGCACGATCGACGAACTATAGCGTATTGATAAATAATCAAGGTTACCTTGATGACTGACTCAGGTTGTCCCATCTTCTAACGCGGGAATGATGGTGCGAGGCAGAAGATATATGACCCATCAGAGTGGTAATCAATCACGAACAACTGACGATTCCAATAAGAAAACCATGTGTTAAAAACTTGATACTCAGCAAAATATATAATCGATATAATAATTAACTGAAACAGTCTTCGCATCCCGGAGACCTTAATAATCTGTACTCAACACAGATACAATGGAACTATAATTATACATACGAAGTGTCTGGACAATAATATAGTTTATTTCGCAACATTGAAGTTGTAATATACTATATAGTAATATATAACATAATAAAGTATATTAAATGTTCACCCGTCCCTCGATTTACACGGATTATTCGTTTCATGCGGTTTTTGTACGCGGAAGAGAACCGCACACCTAAATAAAATTCGCCAGTACATAAAAACATACTAAAGAAAAAAGCCGATATGAGTTATACAAATATTTGTTTCACATAGATTCACAAAAAATAATGAAAGCTCAGAGTAAATGCAAAAATGTTTAGATTACAGAAAAATATATTTTCTGTCCGCGTTAAATGAGATCGCGTATATTGATACCCCGTATAAAAAGTCCACGCAAACTGAGGGATTATTTAGAGCGTAAAAAAACCTGCGTTTAAAAGTAAGGCCTAAATTGAGGGATGTGTGTTTAATAGAAGGATACAAATAAAATATTATTCCATACTATGCTTAATATTAAGCATACAAACAAAATATTATTCCCGAGAATATTTCCTTTGACAATTATTGAAAGAGCGATTATTCTGAAAATGGAGGATGATACGAAGGTTTCTAGTATCCAGGATATGATACAGGACGATGGTTGCCAGCTTTACCTCAATGTCCGATCTAGTTCAGACTCTGGTCCTAGGAGGGTGTACCGGGGGAAGAGATGGATAATCCATCGGGGCAGCAATGAATCATGAGAGTGCTAGGGTGGCTTGCTGGAGAACCAACGTTACCGGAGACGAGGATGAAAGAGAGAGAGAGAGAGAGAGAGAGAGAGAGAGAGAGAGAGAGAGAGAGAGAGAGAGAGAGAGAGAGAGCGCCAGGATAACACAGAGTAGATAAAATGGAATAACATTAATGCACTATAAGAATATTTTATATAAAGGAAGATTGCATAATAAAGCAAAAAAGAAAACGATGATGAAGAGTAATAAGAAATGTATAATAGATCATTAGTTCGTAATCAAAAATAGAAAGTACCTGGATAAACTTTCTATACATTATCGTATTAGAAACATCGAATTACACAGGAACCTAATGTTTAATAATATTCACACATCAAGCACTTAAAGAATTACATTAAAGGCAGTGGAATCATATTTTGAAAGTATTTCCGTATTACTTTCTTGAGGATTGAAATGGATTTTTCTAAAATGGCGATACTCAAGTATTACCTAA
This sequence comes from Nysson spinosus, assembly GCA_910591585.2. NCBI lineage: Eukaryota > Metazoa > Arthropoda > Insecta > Hymenoptera > Crabronidae > Nysson > Nysson spinosus. Next base: position 2,606,145 of record OU342835.1, read on the forward strand.
ACGTACATATCCAATTGTATTTGTTAATTACACGAGTGAAAAAAGTGAATGGAAACGTCGGAATAGAAAGAAAATTTCGTAGAAAGAGGGAAGTGTAAGCGGAGTGAAATGAAATGAAATAGAGTATAGAATGGCGGATATAATGGAGGCAGGGAAAATGCTGGCTGTTGGGGAGGCCGCCGGAAGTCCGCCTGTCGCGCCGTCGCCCATTCCTCCATTTTTCGAAAAATAAAACCGACCGCAACGACTACTCATTGTTTGGTTTGCCGGTCGACCGAATGTTTGCCTGGGTTTCGGGAGAGGGGGAGGTTACTAAACGAATTTTCAAAGGAAGGAGTGTTCTATTCGCATTTATTCGCACTATTTTTACGTTTTATATAGTTTAAAATAATATAAGAAATATTCTTGAATATAAATTTGAGGATACAACATTTTAAGAGTTATAACGCGCAGAGCTATATGAGAAAAGTACTGTCGTTTACAAAATGGTGTCTGCTACTAAAGCGAGCCTGAACGAAGTGTGACCCAAGACGCTAAAACATCAGCTATGAGACACGGTTGAAAGTGGAGTTTTCACGTTTCACAAATGAATGACGAGGAAAGAACACTGCTGAACTGAAATTCTTCCTCCGGCATAATGAAGATGATGACGTCACGTGTGGGATAGTTAACAACTAGGGGATAATTAGCGTTGAGGATGCTTCATCAGTCAAGAAAGCAACCCCTCCGTATCCTTTATAGCCAAGGACACGGGCTGTCGTCTCCTTATTAAAGTCAAACAGGAGTGCCTCACGTTCTGACGTCATTATTAATTCAAGAGCGTTGAACACTAATGACAATGGTAATTACCTGGTACCTTCGAAGGAAATACATTCCAACTTTCCTAGGCGAATCGGACAGGCAAACTTTCACCTGTTCTTCCTCGAAGTTTATTATTTCCCTATTATTATTTGATAGTTTCAACGGACAAACAACGATAGACATTCCTTTCGCCCGAAGGACTCCTCATGGAAATTCGTCCCGATATCGTTTCTCAAAAGTCGAAGATGGAAAGCAACTCTACGATATTCAAGAAAATAGAACAAATATTCCGGACGTATACCACGGAGAAGATCCGAATATCAATTTGCGATATAACATATGTACCACAATGGAGAGTAGTAGGTTTCAGAAAGATGGCGACCAGCCAAGCTCAATCCTTGATCTTGGCTACTTATCACCCCTCCATTTACCTCATACACGGTACTTCGTAAGAAATTTTCAACGACTTTCTTCCTTTTGCCAAGATAGCTACCGGCGATAAATTTTCTTTGAGGACCCTTAAAACGAACGGGACAAGGAGGAAGGTAAAACACGTGGTGGATGGAGGAATAGTTAGGGCAGGTTAGGCAGAAACAAGTTCAGCTAGAGTTGTGAATCTGACGCAACTGCGTCATGTCACGTCACGGTGCGTCATAGTACTAGGCACGTAGAGATACAATGCGGTTCCCAAAGCCATAAATCGTTCAAATACCTAGCCTGCGATGGATGCCGGTTACGTGGACGAAATGTAAAACCAATTGCACGAAAATTCTGCCTCCTACGGTTCCAACTAGCCCACCAAATTGGAAATATACCTGTATTATTTCTGTGCATCCCTTATGTTACTTCCTATTCAACTACCATCAATTCTGACGCAATATTTAATCAATCGAACCAAATGAAATCAATTTTGGAACATAATAATGATAACAATATTCAGTATACGACAATAAGTACTTTTCCAGCAAAAGATATCCTAACATCTTCGAGCAGAAAATAAACGCACAGTGGTACAGCATTCCGAGAGAAAAGGAATGGTCGGCGCGTTTGATAAATTTTCAAGTGAAAAGCTTGCGGCAGGATCGACTGGTAGGACAAACAGAAATAACGTTAAAATACGGATTCGGGTTGGAGATTGGAGGCGACGGTAGGAAAACGTGAACGTGTGAGTGGGAGCAATGAAAGCAAGAGAGCAGCAAGTGGCTCGTACGTCAGCCGGTGGCTCGTAAACGTCAGCGGTGGTGCTCGTAAACGTAAACGCGATGCTATAAGGGGATGTACAACGCTGCAGTCGGAGAGTCGCCATAACATAACAGTTAAAGAGATACATATAGAGAGAAAGACGATCCATTTACCAGTTTAAATGCGCTCGTTACATCCTCGTTTACAATGAAACAATCTGCCGCCCTGTATCTAAATACGGCCTCGAGATTTCGGGGTGAACGCGACCTAAACTATTATTACTATCCGTATATCTTCCTTCCGGAAAATCTTGCGATTTAAGTGAATTTTCTTATCCTTCCATTAGCGACATATCTTTTACTATCCAATACATTATGCGATGCGATCTGTGATCTCAAATAACTTGATCTATTATTACATATTCATACAAGAATTATTACTATATTCATCATTATTTAAACTACATGTTGTTAATATTCTGCGTGAGAAATTATAGAATTTATGAAAGTTTTAACGTCATCCATTTTATGAAAATAAATGAAAGTTAATCGAAGCAATTAAATGAAACAAACTGTTTTCACATTCACTTTCCCCGTCCCAAAGTGTTTACAACGGAATCTGTCGCATAATAATTCCAATTAAGACGAATAGTTTATCAATAGGCAGGGATGAATGGCAATTAAGGGGTGCGTCGTGGAATGTCAGGCGAAATCAAAACGTAACAGGATAAATTCGAAGGGCTAAGCTAGTCGAGGAGATTTGATAAAAGCTTAGGCCACTGGCAAGGGGTTGCTCTCGCATTATTGAATGGGACGAAAGGAGTTTTCAGGGGGGGGTAGTGATTAAACTGCCGGGTGAATCCCGGGGATTCGGAGAGTGGGTCGCGGGGATCCTCACGGGATATCAGAGAGAATGGTGGTAGGAGTTGAAACAACGGCATTCTGTGTTTAATCATGTCTGACCGACTAAAGGGACCTTCGAAAGGGGGTGGAATTTACATAGTCAGGTCTCACATGTTCAGAAGTCTCAACTCTGTTTTACCTTATATAATATAAGAACTAGTAAATAAAGAATTATGCGAATGGTACGATTAATCCTTCCAAGATGTTAACTGTCTTTTCTAATGAAATCTATAATAAACAGATAAATATCGGTCTACAAGAAACTCTGGAAATTATAGTAACAACATTTATGGCGAAGCAATTAAATTAAAACCACATAGGTCAGCAATAAGAAATATAATTCTGACTATAATATAGGATTAATATAGGATAACGGGCGTCGACGTCATTATAAGATATTAAAATTACTATTTGCAAGGAATTAAAATATAATAGCAAAACGAAGTATATTGAAAACTGATATTCTGTGAGTCGCAGGAGTGTTCGTACTCCCCCAATTATCGACTTCAAACCATTGATATTTTGTTCAGGGCATACATTTTAAAAAGCTTATCAATGCGAATGTTTGACGCGTTAATTAAGTTGCCAATTGATGTAAACTTTATTCTAATTTAACAATTCAATGTAACAAGAAGAGGAATTGAAGGAAACAATCACAGAATTAACGCCACTGAAGTATTCGTACCGTACAAATTTGGTTTGCGTGAAACAAAATATTTAAAAGTTTAGTCTGCCCCTTGGCTAATTGCTTAGTTCATTCTGTTATGGTTTATTAAATTCCTGTTTCTATTACACTAAATTGTTGTATTACAATAATGCTTATATAAATTGAAAGTTTAATTAACACGTCATACGTGCACTTCGATAAGAATTTTTGAATTTGTGTCCTGAAAAAAATATCAATCGTTTGAAGTCGACAATTAGGGAGATACGAATACTTCTGACTCAATATCCGTTTTCAACATATTTCATTTTGCTATTATATTTTAAATCCTTCCAAATATTATTATTAATGTATCTTATAACGACGTAGACGATAATATATTAATACTATATTATAGTCAGAATTATATTTCTTATTGTTCACCTACGTGGTTTTAATTTTTTTGCTTCGCCATGAATGTTTTTACTATTATTTTTAGAGTTTCGTGGAGACCAATATTTATTTGTTTGTTAAAACACTCGTTCAGTTTATAAATGTCGAAAATAAATATAATTCTTCACGGTGCGTAAGAGTGATTACAATAATTGACTTTGCCAGTGAATAATAATAAATGAATTCCTATGAACTGAACAATAAATAATACTACTAAATCACAGAAGCAGACTGAAATGAGTAATATAAATACCGCGTATAATTTAATTATTAATACAACTTGACTCACACTGCTTAACTTCTACATTAATCAAAATATAACTTATGCGAATATATAAAATTTCTTGACCACACTTAACTCCATTACAGAAAAGTAATTCCACTGACAACCAAAAATTCCACATTAAAAACATCTTCAGGAAACGTTATAAAAAATTCACGCTGGGAACATAAAATTCTCGGTAAGGCATAAAAGCAATGAGAAAATTTAACGTGCAATAATTCCTCTTCTTGCGCACCTGACACGCGAATTTTTTACACGCAATCACGCGGGTTGTCCAAGAGACGGTAACTTAAGGATGTACAGAGAAAAAAAAGGTAGGCCGATATCTCAATCGACGATAAAACCAGCAATAAGTCGAGTCGCCACCCAGAAAGAAGATTGCACCGTGCGCCACGAAAACAAGAACCACGAGGAATGCCAAAATTATGATAATGATTCGAAGCTGTTTTCAGTTAAGACATTAGGCGACGTGTATAATTTAGACAAAAACCTGAACCCAGTAAGTAGAGGCCGCGAAGAATCGATTCCCGAACGTTCACGATAATAAAGTTTAATGTATTTTATGCAGATTATGCAACGATATACAGTCATATATGTCTCTTGATCATCTGATATTTATTAATATCACATGAAAATAATCACACATTTTTATGCATATCCTAATTAACTACCTGCTAAACACAAATAATGAAACATTATCATTATTATACACTTAATTAAAGCAATACTAATTTACAACAAGTACTGGAAATTTATAGGAAAATTCTTTAATGATAAATAAGAAAATATTTTCTATTTATTACATATGATATCCGGTATTTGAGTATTATCCACTTAATAAAAAGTTAGTGGTCTTCCTGAGGGAAATGATCTCGTGTAAACGTACTACTTATTCGTTTTGAAAGCGCATTACGTGCCTCGTGTTTTCGATCGAATCGTTCACCCCTCGAGAAAAATTAAATGCGCGCGATGCGCGTAAAGATTGGTAGGATGCGAACGATCGGGTGAAGGAAGAAGTACGGACTGAAGGGTGGGGCGGGCAGGGCGGAAGAAGGGAGGATGATGGTACAAGAAGTATAATAATCCGTAGTTTCGATCAAGATTATAGGCGCGGATAAATGAATAGTTTACGAGCAGCGAAAATGAGACGGGTAAAATATTAAACGTTCCCCTATGGACTCTCTCCTGTCGGAATGGCTCTCGTATACTCTGCTCTCCTGTAATAAACTTCAATGTTAAATGTCTTTATTGCGTTTCTGGACCTATCCTCCTATACGCGGTAATTGATACCAACAAACCTAAAGGCGAAGTGCGCAAGTTTCCATACCCGTAAATTACGGGCATCATACTTCCCACTAAAAGGACAGTTACGTATTTAATGACTAGGTTCCTAACGACTTCATTCGCGAACCCCGTGAATACTGTACACGCCGCTACGGATACACTTTTATTTTAGCATCCAAGTGAGTGTCAATGAAATCATTACTCGGTGCTACTGTATTCAATAAACCACCGTGGAATCTGATATTTTATTCTTTGACAATACAAGATGTTTATCAAGATGTTAATCAAGACTGTTTATATAGGAGAGTAATTATTATTATTCCTTGAGCATTTTCTTTTGGTTGTTGCTGATAGAATATGACGTAATATGAGATATGAATTGAGGGCACTCTCCTCTAAGTTATTCAGTTTCGAACATTAATATAAAGATTTAGTATTAAAAACTTGAATGTACGAAGACTCTTATATCGCATATCGCTTCTAAACATATCTCTCCTTTCCAAGTGAGGCGCCTCTCGAAGTCTAAATTTGACATTTCGTTCACAAAGCAGCTCATCAGTCGTCCGACCACGGGGACCGAAATGGACGAAGATTTAAATCAAGAAATCAAATAAAATGAATATCGCATACCTACGGTATGCAGGCTAGGCGTCAACCCAGCGGGAATATCTGGCACGTAAGTACATGCTGCGAGCATGTCGAGGATGCAGAATGCACCAAGCGATACATGTCACGTATACAAACTTAAGATATGCATACGTAGGTAGATACGTGAGCATGTTGGTCTCGAATATCTCGGTGTCTGTAGCCGAAATGAATTGACCGGTGCGTAGTTGATGGACGTAGCGGGTGGCTCGTTATGCTTACAGCCGGCCCAGCAATCAAGAAGAATTCATACGAACCGCCTGACGTGTCGCTCATGATGGAGCTCCGAGCTATGTAGTCATTCATCTTTCGCAGCCTTCACATTGTTTGCTTTATTTAAATCTGACGTAACGACTCAGCGCATCCTCTTTCATTTTTTTTACCTTAAAAGTTATCTAGGAACTCTTCGAGGATAACTTACATTGTAATTGGTTGATATAAGTTGATGAAAAATCATGATGTCATAGCACGATAATTAACCACTACATATTAAACCCATTTTTCAAATTCTCGATGAGAATGCTAAGACGAATATTACTCAATTTATGCGCAGATTTCCAAATTTATCGAATACACAATTTTGTTCAAATAGTTCTAAAAAGAGTCATCCAATATATGCAGCAGATGCGAAGAAGTTTTACGAGTTCTAACGCTGTAAATAAATATAAGAAACTTGAAATATTTATGACTATATAACTGAAGAGACTAAAATTTGAATCGAGCCAATAGGTCGACGTACTGAACGTAAAAGGGTTAAGGAATGTAATAATAAGATCGATAACACGATCCATATTTCTAATCAATTATGAATCTAGTAAAGCAATTTTTCCCCGACAATAACATTCATGTATGTAAGCCCGAAGGTATCTGTGCCGATTCTTTCAAACTAATTAATGACCCGCCACCGGGGGATGAGGTATACTGCAGATTCTTTCCCTTCGAAGTTTCTTCGTACTCGAGGGGTTGTTCGTCGTCGTGGAAAAGGTGGATGAAAGCGTCGGCTATAGCCGGTGATGGTGGTGCGAGTTGAAAGAAGTAGGTTGGGTGACGGTGGGAGGACAGAGGGGTGGGTAGAGAAAGAGAGGGGCCGGTGAAAAGAGAGCAAGAAAGAAAGAACGAGAGGTGGAGGAAGAGATGGTCGACGTGGCTTGGGGGAGTTTTTCTCGTTCCCAGCTTCCGTCTCCTGGGACGCGAAGCGCGAGGATCTTTTTGCTCGCCTCGACGGAGGATCAGACGTCCCACTTTATCTCCGCCGACCCGTTCAACCTACACCGTCCCCGTCCCGGTTCCCTCGGCATCCCCCATCTCGTATCCTCCTTTTCGTTCTACCCCTCTTCAGGCCACCTTCTATCCTGCCACAACCCCCGTTGTGCCTCGGTTTCTACCCTAGTGCTCCCTTCTCTCTTTGGCCCTCCTACGCCACCCTGACATCAGCTAGACCTATGGTTGATCACGTATAGGAGGAGCCCCTAGCAGCGCCTAGAGTGACGCGTCGTGGAGGAGCCATTTGTCATCCATCAACACACGCTTCCACCGAGGCAAGATAGTGTTGGAGAAAAAGAGAGCCTGACACAACGCAGACCGATTCTATGCTTCTTATCTTTCGTTCGTCTATTTTACCCGGGTTTCTCCGAGAATTTTCTTCGGGAGACTTCAATCATTGATCCCTTTGATTTCGGGAATGCTATTTCGGATTATTGCATTCGTACTCCGATTTGTGTTAAGCCCGTTTTTCTACAATCGCGGTAGATGATTCGTTTATACCATGAAAACCTGGCCCCTGTATACGATTACATTTTCTTTATAACTTACAAAACCTTGGTCCAACATTAAATTACATTATTATGCAGATTGCATACAAATATTGCAAAAGAGTATTAAGAGAAATATTTCAATAAAATATATAGCTATGGGGGAATTACCGTGCCTAACTTCAGATTGTAAACGAATCATATACATTTCTGTAATATTAAGAAATTAATAGAAAATGATTCGTAGAAAACGGAGAAGAATGTTCTCGTCGAGAACAGGGTTGATATCGAATGATTACGGAATAAGAGGAGGAAAAGAGGAGGGTGATGACCAATAGAGAGAGGAAATAAATCTCGTAAGTAGGCAGTTCACGATACTAACAGTGGCCACAAATCCGTGGATAAGCCATCGGGAACAAAAGTCCTGCTGGCGACAGGAGTGTTAAACCCGGAATGCAGTGCACATTCGCAGCAGGGATAAAGCAAAGGGATAAAGGTGCAAGAGGGTTGGAAAACCGATCTGATCGAATCGTCATTACAAACGACGTGACAATTTCGAGCGGGCTTCGCTGTATATATATTGCTGGTTTATATCGATTGCCCTAGAAGTTTGAGGTGCCATCCTCGAGCCGCCAATCACTCAGGAAACCCAACCCATCTCGAGACACTGTTTTCATAAATTACACCAATCACGTACTCGCTCAAACTCGCTACAATCCCCAATGTAATTCTAATTTATTTTAAAATGACGAGCACTCCTCGCGTACACTGAGATCCGATAAGGGTTACGTTAAAATAAGCTCTAAGATCAGCGAGGATTTAGCATTTAAATTTAACATTCGATCCTCGTTTTCCAACTTTTGTTGAATTCTAGTGATAAACGTTACACGTATTATCTAATAAGAAAATTACAATGCAGCACGAATACAAATAATAGAAATATATTATCTATGAAATTACATTATTAGGACACGTGACTAAACGAACCGTAATATTCCTAACAACGTGATTCATGTTTTTTCGTCAATAAGTGCAGCCTGCACGAAATGCGTTCTCTTATGTTATATTAAGATTCGTTGCCCCTCTGCGAAACATAATTCATACACCCCACAAAAATACAATCCCACCGTGCATCACACGCTATGCGTGTCGGTGTTCCAATTCGATAATTCGCCATTTGCAAATGCAGAGTGGTACAAGTAAACCGGAGGAGCACGATAAAACTTCATTTCAATTTAAAATCAACGGACTCGGATACCCGTTCCTCGATCGAAAAAAGGTTCCACTTGGTACGTCCTATCGGGAGCATTAGTTAAATACACACTTTTTTCGGTAGAAAAAACCTTCGGGAGAGCGTCGCAAAGGGTAGGGATAAAGTACAATGGATGATCTAGGTATCGCCAATTTTTCAGCCGTCCGCCAGATTTTTCAATGTAACTTGAGAGCCGCTCCCTCGCGAGGTCCCAGGACAGAGGAATGGATGAACAGGCAGAGAAGAAGGGTGGTGCCACGGGGGTCAGGGCGACAAGAAGAGCACCGAGAGGTAGAGAGAGAAAAAGACAGACAGAGAGAGAGAGAGAGGACCGAAGAAAAAGAGGCCAGGAAGAGAGAATGGAGAACCGTAAGAGAGGAGATAGACACAGGAGAAGAGAGTACGAGGAATTCGTGCATTTCTTGCTGAGGGAATACAATAATGCCTCGAGGAAAAAAGGTTTGCGAAATGGAAAGAAACGAACGAATCCCGGCATTAGCCGCGGTTGCATCCGTCGCGCTAGAAAATCTCCCGTGGAAGATAGGAGGGTTGTAGAGGGTGAAGAGGGCAAGGCCTGGGGGATGAGCCTCAGGCATCGATGTCATTAATAAAAGTGTCAATGGTGTCAGTGGACTAATGTCGGTAGTCACTCGACTAGCTGGGTGGACTGGGGTGGTAGTAGCATCAGCCGACGTTCTATCCAAGTATTTTGCCCCACCCCTCCCGGGAGGCCCGAATCTCTTTCCTCTATACCTTTGCCCCGATACCGTTCTTGCACTTTAGAGTGAACTAAATTACAATGTCTTACCGCCTATCTCATTTTCCTTCGTTTTCTTTCGCTTTCGAATCATTTTTCGTCTACGTGAGCGTCCTCGCCATGAACACTTCACCCGAGTACTCTACGTTTGAAATAAATAGGTTTGTTCCTACGACGAAGTTCTCGTGGCCTTTTGACTCCGGATTATTTAGTCGAAATTAAACTTCGAGTTCGAGCCGATGCCGAAGCAGATATAAAGAATGTAAAAAGGAATTAGTTGGATTTCCCCCTTCTGAAGTAATTACTTTCGTTACTGGAACACATTAAAGCCGCATTAATGCTCTAAATATAGCTTTTCCTTCGAACCCTTGTTCCGTCACTTTCTCATTCCCCCGGTCACGGAAGTTTTACATTAATTTCGGTGGAACTGCACGACCCCGTAGAATCTATGTACTTTTACTGTTAGACACAGCTGAACAGGATATCCAAAGTGCCGTTCCTCCCTTTGGAATTAATATCGTCGATTTTGGAAGAGGTTATTTTAAACTCCACCGTACACATTTCCAGTAACACTAATCAATACCGACTACGTAACTGTACAAGTAATAACATTCGTATATTAAATTTTATACGCAAGTTCCAAGTGAGCGTGTTCCCAGACATAGAAACATAATTTGCTTTACTCGGTGAATGCAAGTTCCTGTTAAATTACACGGCGGCCACGGTGAAAGGAAAGTTTCCTTGATAAGGGTGCAAGGTATATCGGCGCAAAATGAAGGAACAGGTTTGCAGATCGGGGGATGGCGCATAGGAATATCTAATAAGAAGATGGAGCTCATCCATCGTAGCGAGGGGCACTCCGGGGGCTGTCACCGTGGGCGTCAGCGCACCATGGAGAAGGGGTGATTTACATAGTAATAATATCGGGGCCTGGGCTGCACTGCGGCACCGAACCACCAATACTAAACCACTGCATCTTAAACTACTTTCCTAATACGTGTGTTTAATAATTCCCCTACCATTCTACGTGCTCTGATGACACTGTCATCGAAACCCTCAGTCTTTTATTACTGAAGCACAATATTATGAAAAGAAATGTGTTTTGGTGCTAGTAGAGAATTCTTTGCATGACAAAGTACAACGAATTAAATAGTGATATTTATGTAATTTAACAGCTTGATCGAGTAAAAATAGTATTAATATTACTACACGAACAAGTTCCTGTGTCCTATTGTCAAAAACAATAAATAATAGAACTAAAATAAAATCACTATACAGTATTCTGATGATATTATTACTCGAGACTATATTACTACCAACATAACAGTGGTCACAGATTAAAAGAAAATATCTACCGGTCGAGGAGAATATCGATTCTCATACACATTGATAAATACATAGTTCAAGATTGATATCACTCGATAAAAGCTACAGGAAGGAATCAAATAATATTCGAGCATTGCATATTCCGATAAGATTCCAATGACGGGAAGAAACCTGATAATCTATAAATATAATATACCGATCTAGCTCTATAAGAAGCTCGTCGATTTTCCATCGCGGCCATTGAGAGGAAGAACCTCCTTTCAAGCAACAGAGTAGGAATCATCCCGGCAACCATGAAACGGTATTTCTCCGAGATACTCTGCCGACGGCATGGTACGTCGCACTTCTTTCATCCTCGAGGAATTTAAGAGTTATCGCCGAAGCAGCAGTATTCTAGGAAGACCGGTAGATCGGTAGAAGCGCGATAGAGCAAAGAGAAGATAAATAAAAGAGGAGAGAGAAAGATAAAGGTAGCGACAAGAGTAGGAATGAGTACCAGCTGATTAGAATATCAACGGGGCAGTACAGCCACGCGGCATAATAAGCAGCCAGGGTAAACAATAAAAGGGTTGAAAGAACAGAAGGGTTGGTGATCCCACCACCTCCGGACAAAAGGGTTGGGAGGAATACAGGCCGACAGGGCTTTGACGTCTTCCTCCATGGACGGAGAGCACAATGTTAATTAACGAGAAGAGAACCACTACGGTGATCCTGGCTATGTTCGCCGTTCTCAATCAAGGACGGTATTCATGAGACCATCCACTACCACAAAGACTCCTCGAGGTTGTCTGACTTATGCAAAGTATAGACTGTTTAATGAATGAAAGCATAAAGATGCCTCCGCAAATTGCTTTTCCTTTGCCAGGGAAATTTATCTAAAGCACCGTGAATGTGAAAATGTGAACATTTTTGTAATGCCAATACTACAACTTTTCTCATTTTTAAAGACGACGTTGCATTACTCTCACCTGTATAGATCACTCTTCTATGAAAAATCTAATAAGCATTGAGTAATAAAACTGATTATATACTATATTCTTTAACTATAAAATATAATTAATCATGTGTAGTATATTAAGGTTTAGTAAAAAAAGATATATAGTAACACAAGAGTGCTTCGGTAAGCTACTGTTTCTTTTATAAGAAGTTGTATTTCAACAGCTGAGAACATAAAAATATCTACTGTCGTACTATGCTATTGTATAGATTTTAAATATTAATAATACCAAATTTAGAATGTTGATAACGTTCGATATCTGAGGACTTTAATTATTTTAGAGTCTAAGGTTGACTGGTATGTGGAAGGTATACTAGTTTCGAATTAGTAGAGAAAAGTTTTAATAAGTTCACTCGTGATTTTTCATTAATAGAAAGAGAGTTCTCGAGCGTGAAGCAATGCACCAGCTCTGGTGAATCAGAGAGTAATTGGATTTGTATATAATTTTACTTTCCGACTTAGCATCCCCGGCGTAAACTCGAGCTACATTGCGGTAATTAACTTCAACGGAATTGTTGTATACAAAGTATATTCCATGTAATAAGTCACTATGATGCGGCTTAATATTACGCCGGCTAATTGGCGAAATCTGATTTTGTTCGCGCATGACGTATACCGTGCAAACCAATCTTATTTATCCGTAGATAAATTAAGATCCCCGGCATTTTTCCTTGAGATTATTTCAGAGATAAGAAATGTTCGATACAATCGGGAAAATTATAATACCATTAGCTACTTCATTTGAATATTTCCTAACGAAATACTCGATAGTCGAAATATTATGATTCAGTAAAAAGAACATTGTAGAAGAAACTATAATCAAAGCAATTAATTTATAAAGTCGAATTAACGTCTGCGTCATTTCCTGCACGTATAATAATTATGATAGAGCTCGTGTGATTTTTATGAAGAACGTACTGAATAATTGGCCAGTCTGCAAGAGTTACACAGAACTACTTATATTGGTATCAGCCAATTTACTTCAGTTAACTGGCTTTAATTATACCGACGATTAACTAGTATCGATTACTTAAGCACATGATTATCCGTATAAATAAGACCAACACCTATCATTTTCTATAATTCTGATTTTTTATAAAGCCACTGACAAGATCAGGATACACCTTTTTAAACGAATTCGTGGTACTCGTTACAATATAATTCTAAAAGTTGCCGTGCAAATTTCAAAGATATTATAATAATAACAACTAATTAAGAATTTAAGGTGTGTTTAAGTGACTCGGACGAATACTATTTTATGAAGCATTATACCTTAATATTAATAAAAAGTGATATCGGTCAAAGCACCTATTTGGGATAAATAAATATTGAAATATCAAAGAGAAGTTTAAGTCCTAAAGCATTCATTTCTTTAATCATCCTTTAAGAATCCAATCGGAAGTAAATATATTGTTCATAATTTTTTTCGTCGCAAGATAAAGAAACCATTCCCTTTTCGCCATCGCAATCACCACCCCCTTCTACACCATAAACCCCACCAAAGAGCCACGTGTACCCTTTTCCTCTCTACTTTGACCATACTTTCTATCCACGGGTTCTCCTCCACTAACACCTCATCACTCCTTCTCTCTTTCTCTACGAGAAGTATTCTCTTTCGAAACGGTACATGAGGCTGTGGCTAAGAGCAGAGCGACGTCGGCGACGCCACGCACCCCGACGTCGCCCTGACGCGCTCCACTGACGCTCTAGAGCCGAGATTAATGGCTTCGGACTCTGAAATCCTGGAAAATAAATAGCAGGGGCGCCGGTGGCAAGAGCGAAAGTCCTGCCGAGCAAGATGCCGTATCCTTCTCTCTTTCTACCTTCTATCCTATCCTTTTTCATTGTATAAGGTCAAATTATAAGAGTAAGAGAGAAAGGTAGAAGCCCTAGGCTTCCCAAAGGACCTGCCTACTAGTCCATGCCTACCGCCATCGCTGGCCCTTCTTTCTAAAGAATCCAAAGGTTGTCGAAGGACCCACGCGAAAAGCGGCCGCTCTTGGAATTTATTTAAGCGGAATGCTTTTGTTGCCTTGAATCCTCGCGCGAAAATGGAGGGCTCTTTCGAGGTAGCGAATGTATAATCAGTTTCATGGGGCCGATGTAATAGAAATAAATGATATCGATAAACATTGGTAATGTTTATACTTCAAAACTTCAAACTTGACTTGAATTTTCGAACTTATACGAGACGAACGTTAACCAGTTAAATAGATAATAGCCGCATAATTTGACCAATAATGAGGAACCGAATACATATTGGATTTTCAAGAGTCACAGTGGTATGTGTGAAGATAGGCATTATGTCGACGAGTCAGGTTAAATTATATTAAATACTAAATAACCGGTGAAGGACCACGGTCTAATTGTTGCATCGTTTGCATAATGCCCGGTCTGTAACTACACTCTTAGCTTTCTTCTTTCTCTTTCTCCATTTGGCTCCCCACTTCAGTATCTCCTCCGACTATCTCTTCCTTGTATTCACCTCATCCCCCATTAGCCCTTTCCCCATACTCTCCCAACCCTGAACCTCCTCATTGGTCGCAACACCAACTAAAAGATTAATTGCTAATTCTTGCTACTGCAACCAGTTGCTACTAACGTAAGTGCGTACGGAGGTTACGCAAAGGTCAAGGAACCGCCTGTGCCAGTACGTTGAGTAAGAAATATACATGCGTTAATGAGATTTCTCTCATGCCACACCGATGATTAACAATGTAATAGCGACAGACCATGTAGTATATTCTAGTACAGTCGAAGCAAATGATTCGTTGGCAGCATGAAGTTAGCCACACGAGGCGGTTACATTTTCTGTATAACTTTCGAATAATTTACAAATCTTGATATGATATTACATTGTTATTTTATATTGAATTATTTAAATAAAAAATGTATATGCAAGCGCATTTGCATCTGCTACCTTCAGGATATAAACGAATCACCTGCTGCGACTGTACAGAGATTTAAGATAATTCACATTAGAGTCCATTTCCTCACCTATGCCTTAAACGGTTTTAGTAATTTAGTAATTCCGCGGGAAAAACGATGGTTCCATCATAAGATTTTTTATATACAGAATCTTAATGCTAGAATAGATTTAGTTATTCGAATTTAATTATTCAAATATACCACGGTGCATTGTTTGGGATTTGATATTCCTTCATTTGATATACATAACGCAAATAATTGAATCCATTAAATAACTTAAATCCTCCAGCCACAATTTATATGTAAATAAATTTTTGAGCATAACTGAGTATATGCTTAGTAGTTCTAGTGTTAATCTATAGAAAAGATTATTCTATAAAATGACGAAATAATTTTTTGAGAAATATGAACTTAAGCAACTAGCAGTACAAAGATATTTTTAAAGACCACTCTGTTCAAATCTCCCTTATAAAATTATACGAGAGTATTTGGTGATCTTACATGATTCCCTATCAAGGTAATATTCAATTTGTACGAGATAATCTTGGGACTACGGGACATCATGGGAATAATATCTGCATATAGAGTAAAAATGGCCGGATGACGTTGGACCCACCGCTAAAGGTCCTTAGTAACGAATTTGTTATGTTACATTCCTGAAGGATGATTTTCATTCCAGCACATGGCGGGGAGGGAGATTTGATTCGTACGGGGGATAGAAGAGATCGGTATGGTGTCTGCCTCGACAGACATGGGGGACCAAAGCAATATCCATAGGAACACCCCGTGTCAGAGGGAGAGATGCACAGACGCGCGATCAATCACGAGGGACCCTGCTGCCACGTTCCGGGCCCTCATATCAAACGTAATACACAGTAAACATTTTTAACTTTGCCACGTTATTAATATTCGTTCTGCACCGCGGAACTCCTTCTCTTCCTCTTCTTCTGATATTACATTTTGTCTTTCTTTTTATCGATCCTTTTTTAATGAGTTGGAGGTCGTTCCTTAACACCTTGAACGCCATGGCGATCACCGGTGACTACCGATGTCAATATTACTAAAACTTGAATCAAATATATCCCTAACATTCGCAACATTTTCAATATTTCAAAGTTCAATATTTTAGCAGTTTTATTTGTAGACGTTACGAACGCGTATCGTGATGTATCGTATAACACGGATTTCGGAGCGACACTCAACGTGCTAATAGTAAGTCAGACTACAATAGAATCTAATAGTAGTCCAAAGTAGAATTGTTTGATTTTTTACTAGATATGTTGCATTATTTTAAATATTTCTTTAAATAATCAAGATATTGATAGCCATTTATGTTTCAGAATATGATAAATAAGGTTCACATTTCACTTATAATCTGCTAATAACCGTTAAACATATCAAATGCAATTTAAGTTTCCTTGCTGAAATATTAAACAGCTTTCAATAGATCCTCCAATTTTTTGAACTCAAAAGAAACGATTGAGAATGTTGATTCTGATTGTAATAATTACTCCAATTACTAAAGATCCTTAACACCTAATCCTTCTTAATTTCGCTACATAATAATTATAAATATAATTAGTACTCTGGTATGAAGCCGAGCAATTTATATGAAACTATTATGGGATGTTTTATTATTAAATAATATGACAAGTAATATGTTTCTATCTTCGAGGGAAATTATATTCTCGAATAATTTTTATTATCGTGCGTACCGCGAACTGCAACGCGAGGGCAGGATTATAAATTTTCATTATTAAGATTAGCATCGTGGAACGCACGTTGATGCGTATAACGACAAAGTTTAATGCGATATGGAAGAATAGTTGGGACAGGCTGCCAGGACGTGTAACTAATATTAATATCATATGACACTGTTAAAAAATATCCCCTGTGCATCATTCTCTGAAATATTCTGCCTGCAGTATTTCAACGGTATAATTACAAAGAGGACAATTACTCTGGGAAGGATTTAGTAGTAATTATGGGATTTTATAATTCACAGTTATTTGGATATAATATTAATTTCTTGCATTTATAACCACAACGATAAGGTAAAATTAACCTAGTGTATATATTATAACTAAATCATAGTTTATAATTATATCCCTCATCCGCGCAGTGGAAGTAATATTTCTTATCTAAAGGACGATAATTAAGCCATAGTAACAGGATATAACTACAGTGATCAATCTGATATTACCTTACAAGTTAATATTAAACATTATTATTTATCATTTCCGCGGTATAATTAACCCTTTGCACTCGGAGGCGATTCTCAGTCGCCACTTGTCAGTTTATTGCTGCAACTCGAGTAGTTACTGAGAGGCGACATTAAGATTTTCTTCAATTATATTTCATTATTAGCCGTTAAATCATCGAAAACTGGGGTCAACTTTAATGTCGTCTCTCAGTCGCCAACGAATTACCGCAATAAACTGACTGACTACTGGGAGTCTTTTCTCGAGTGCAAAGAAATTTTTAAATCCCCAAACGGAAATGATCGGAATAATATTATCCAGAATATTTAAAAAGAACGAAAGAAGAAATATGACATGTAAATATTATTCTAACACAAATCCCCCGTGTTATCGTTTCTTATTGATACCGATTCCATACCGATCATTCTTGCCCCCATATATCTCCCCTAACGAATTTCTTCCCTTCGGCTTCTTTCGGCGGAAACTCGTGATTCAGAAACGTGACTTCCGTCATGCCATAGATTTGATGTCGTTCCGTAAAACCGACAGATTTTGCGACGATGGGAAGCAATATTAATAATATATTAGAAATAATATTCAAGGATATAGTTGTTATTTAAAAGTCGCAAATCATCTTGTTTAACGAATCGTGATGGTCACAAAGCACTATTGTAAGTTTGGGGCGGCGATTTCTCAAAGCGTGTATTTCAACAGCGAAACTAATCGCCAGTGTCTCGACCCGTCTTCGTGGGTTTCGTCATAGTTAAGAGTTCCAGAAATTTTCTTCAATTACGGGCAAGTATAAAGGAAGCTTGTAGCTGTCGAGTTGCGTTTAACAAGGACCACATGCGCTACACAATTCCCATTGGTTGTTTCGCTTCACTTTCGTTGTACGGAACGACAAACAACAGAATCCAGCTGTTATGGCACATGCCCGCGTAAGGACCAACAAATGTCACGGATATAATCCGGATGAAATTATACTCCGGAGTGCTTGGCTTCTATTTAATCCGCGAATATTTTATACGTCGAGGACCTCTTTATTATTCCGTAATAACGGCAATATTTTCATATGTTCAAAGTGGTAGAAATAATTACCACGAGAACTGTTTGAATATTAATTACGGTTATGAAAATGGAATTATTATTAAGGGAAGCATTCTAATACTATAGATTTATTATTTATTAGATTTGCTGCGTACTCATTTGATTACGTCGTATATTATGAAATGGGGGATTATTCAAAGAAAAAGAAAAATTGGTATTCTAATTCAAATAAATTAATATTTGCTTGTATTCATTTTTCCCAACGCATTTCCAACAAAATTGTTCCTCTTTCGTAAAAGTTGCAATTTTTAGAGGACACAAAATCTGTAAAGTTCTGATAAGAAACCCGACATTTCATATTTCATATTTCGACCTAATAATTATAGTTGGAGTCAATATTAATTAATTTCATCTTGCAGTATCATACTTGTATATAATAGCGATCAATGATAAGAGATATGTATCTTGATTATCGGTAATCAAGATACATACACTCTCGGTAAGAGTGGCGAATTATAACCAAATAAATTATTATTAGATTATTATAAATGAACTACTAAAAGATATAAAAGAAGAAAATCAAAGGATTCGATTCAAGTAAATTGATTAATAACCATGGAAAAAGAAGATGAAAGACAAAAATGTAACATTCGGTTTGAGTTCTTTCATGCAAGACCAACATTCACCGTGGAACATATTTTTCCAATTATTAATTATTAATTATTCTGATAAAACTTTTACGGCTCGTTTCGCGATGTAAATTAATTATAGAGACTATTATGTAATTAGTATAACGTGTGCTCTAATTAAAGGACCAGGCCGTAATGAGCTTTCTAATGAAACTTTTGATAATTATATGTACTTTATAGCTAATCGATATACCAATTAATTACGAACTAACGTTGCAACGTTTCTCTTTTGCAGCCATTTTATAGCGTGAGTCACTGAATCCTAGAAACTACCGGATTCCACGAACAAAATGCTTCGACGGCCGAAGTTGGAGGTTTCTTATCTACGTTGCGGATCCGGCCAAAGGGAGAATTTATAATAAATTGGATGTGTGTATTCAATGATATATCAAAATTGTAGATTATACCAAGGAAATAATTTATTTGGTATTTTACTTATTATTAATTATAATACAAATTCTCTAATAAATTCTATACATATTTACAAAAATCGTAAATTAAATCTAAGACACAATTTACTTAACAATCTACTTGTTATTACATATATTCCCATTTGCTGAAACAATTGGATATATTTTTTTATCGATCTTGTCTATTAACTATTAAAGTGGCGATTTAAAAAATCCCAAGTTAGATTATCTCATTAATGTAAATTTAACTAAAGCGTATTGCGTAAGTGACGCCAATTTGAGTTTGATTTTGAAATCCACGCAGCATATTCTTCATCATCGATCTAAACGAATCATTCTAAACGATTCTCATTCACAGACGAATCCGAAAAGGGCGCTAATAATCGGGTGTAATGGTTCTTGCAAAGTGCATTATCAGATTGCGCGTCTGGGCTCGCACGCAACGAGCCGCAATCGTAAAACAGATTTATGAACTATTCGTCAGGAAAAAAAAATTTACAACACCCGTGTATTCCCCGGCACCAAAACGATTTTTCACATTTTTCCACCGATTCTATCTGTTCACTGAAATTCCACTTAAACACCTCCGTTAACACATCGAACGTCACGGCGGTCACCGGTGACCACCGATGCGAATATTACTAAAACTCAAATCAAATATATCGCTAATATTCGTCATATTTTCATATTTAATATTCTTTTCAATCTTGATACGGACTTCGAACGATTCATATTTCGAACGGGTTTCTGGAACGAATTAAATACGAACTACGAGTTTCTACTGTATTTTAAATTGAAATATTTTCCTGTCATTATCTGTTTTTGTAAGGTTGCTATTGATCTTTCCAAAACTCCATTTATTAATATTTAACAACACTTCCAAGGTGACTGCATGAAATGGGAAAAATTCGGAAGCTTGAAGACACTAAAACTTTGACATACACATTTCCTCGCCATATGGTTGCAAAATTGTTCCATCTTCGTTAAACTTTCAACTCGAGTTTAATTATCTTACGTCTCGATACAAATTACTTTTCACCTAAGTGAGTGGCATTCAACTCTTTCCTCGTTTCGGTCTTCGCGTTGAGTACTCATTGATATTTACATCGTTAAGTTCCGTGCATCGGGGCCGGTAATGCCAAGTATTTTTCAAAGCTGGATTGAGTTATAGTTTGGCAGGTAGTCGACGCTCAAAACCATTTATGTAGTCATTAAGGTATCATTAATCATGTTGTCCAGTTACGCGCGACAACAAAGTCACTGTTAGAACAGGTGCTACTTATAAAGACGCCAGGATCATTAACTGGTCAGTATGGTATAAAAGGTATCAATGATGGAACTTTAATACCAGATAGAAACAATTTCCCCCACCCTTGCCGCCCCTACGTTCATACTAATTACATCTTACTGTAATGACAGTAGAATCAAGGGTACAGGTGAAACGAATTAACGAAGACACGTGGAAGTATTTTTAATGAGTCGCGATTTAAAAACACCGGAGATTAAATATCCTAGACTTAAACAGTCCTACGAATCACAGGATACTAATAATTATCGATCATTAAATTATCACGATGATCTTACTGAAATACTTTGAATCATGCTCGAAAAAAAAGTATCTACCGTAAGTTCCGCAAAAAATCACGTGTAATTCACACTGGACTTTATGAATTATTATGTCTGGGTGTTGCTTATCATTTCGGTGAAATGTAAACGATATAAGGACCGATCAGATTAATCAATGGATTCGGCATTGATTGTTTGGCAAAAGTTCGATTCGAAATTTATCAAAGCGACGTGTCTGCAGATAACGCCAGAAATAATTAAATGACTATTTCATATAAATTCATTTTCAAATATTAATAATGATAATGATAATTTGAGTTTTTCAAAAAGGGAATTATGGCATTGGAGGATCGTCGGTCAAAGATCATACATAACGACGGGGATTATCTAATAGAATAACGTTTAATATGAACAAATAAATGGAGTTTCATAAAGTATGTGAAAAGGAATTGATTACTTTCCGGTACCCCAAATATAATATTTCAATCCTCAACTATTAAGAGACATTACATGATTAAACAAATATTTTTCATTTTAATATATGAGTATACATAAAGTAGTTTCATACACAAGTACACATATACCATAACAAAAGAAAGAAACACTGACCTAACACAATGCAAAATTCTAAGTCATACGTGTAGTTATACCATTCAATATACTTTTCTCGTTCTTCTATTCATGGAAACGAAATTTCTTTCACTAAAGTCATTCAACTTCCGAAGTACATATAATGAAGTCACCAAGAAAATCGTGTTACAGGGCACCACCATTGTTGACGAATTCGGTTAAAATCACAGTGACATGCGTTTAATATGTCTTTCTTGAAAGAAGGACCAAAAATACTCGTAAAAACCGAGTGTTATTTGTCAAGGAGATGACTCAATGCGTTGCAAGAGACTACACGTAACTCCTGTCATTGAATATCGCTAAAAATCCCCGGATGTAAAATAAACAAAAATACTCAAAGGGGAAAGTACGTTTTATGTGTTTTGCCAAGCGGTTCACTCGAGTGGAAATCGAACGCGTCAATTTATAGGAATGCTATCAGAAAACGAGCTACCGTGTGATAAACGAAACTACGCTTTGATTACCCTTCACGATCACTTTTTTCTGTAATGGATGCTTTTAAAATTCTTTCGGAAAATATTGGGTTGTACGGAAATTATATGCCTATTTTTAAGGACAATTCAAAGGCAACATTTTTATATGGCGATATATATTTATTCAATTATGTATGCACCAGTTTGTTCCACAATCTTCCTCCACTTTTCAAGCAATTTGAAAATTCTATCCTCCCAAAACTTCTCTGGTTTTTCGTCGAAAAGCTACTAAACATCGGCATGAACTTTCCGGCAATCTGATACTTTGTTTGCGGACTTGGAATCAGCACAAATTTCAACTCATGCAATGTTCCTTATATTATATTATCAGATATTGCAAAATAAATATAATCATATAAGTATCAGTCATGGCATTAAATAGAATATATATGCATATATAAAACATAAATCGAATTCATAAAATAGGATATTAAACTGTTAACCGAGTTAACTCGTCATTCGAATCTACACTTATTTCGAAGCTTACGAATTAAATTATAATTAGTGCACTCATAATTCTCAAATTTTTATACGTATAACTTTCAGTAATGAACTCTCAAATTGATATATACATCGTAATTATAAATAAATCACACGGATTTATCTCATCACTAAATCAAAAGAACTCGATTGGTGTCGTTTTTTGGAAGAACTCCCCGGTTAAGTGGTTAATATATATTTTTAAATGTCCCGAAATATTACTTTCGTTGTGGATTTAAAAATAATCCACTATAATAAAATGTATACTTTCTAGCTGGTAAATATTGTAGATGTAAGATAAATATATTCATAATTTAATAACTGTCATGATAAATATTAATTCAAGTATGTAAAATACATGTATAAAGTATAAAAGGAATTCATAAAATACTATATTAATACATATTTAAATATATTTTCGGATACTACTTTCTCTACGGACTTGGAAATAATTCGATATTAGAAATGAAATTTTGAAATATCCCGAAACAATATTACTTTCGTTCTGGATTTGCAAATTATTCACTGTTAGAAATTGAGATTAAGATGTTAATAAATTGTATAATTCCTTGCTGATAAATGTTATAGATATAAGACAAATATATTGATAGTTTAATAACTGTCATGAACAGGGAAATATGATTAAACTATCGTTGTTAACGCTTTACTGAAATAATAACGATGGGAAATATGTAGAGCAAAATGGTCGTGAATTTTAACACGTGCTATGGCTGTACTCTCAAATTGCGTCATTTCAAAGGTCACTTCAGTAGGCAGAGTTTACCTGAAGGATCAACAGAAGCCAATTCGACCTTCGTTTGAATAGCCACTGGAATGTTTCCGTAACAATAGGAAAAGCATTGTTCCAAGGAAGTACACACACGTGTCGCAGTAATGCTTTCTTTCGAAAGTAGAGCAATTTATGAGACCCGAAAGCAGACGCAATATTCGAGCAACGACATACCCAACATCTGGCTTTTCCTTTTTGTTTTTCTTTTAGTCGACTCGCTGAAATGCCTTTCCGAACCAGATTTTGTAGTTTACAACGCATATACTTGCAACAAGGAAATCAGAATTTATGCTGGGTTATTCCATGCGAAAAAGGTTTACGATTAAAGAATATTACTTAAAATTCTCGATATTTCCGTAGCAGAATTTGCAATCTTTTATTATCATAGCACGTTTTACCATAAGAAACGTGTTTACGCATCGACGCATATTCCTAGGAGATTTATAACCTATTTTACACGTAGATTTCAGATGTTGGGAAAATATCGTTTTCGATCATCCTATACGTATATTTATGTTCGAGATGCTTCATAATTATAATTACATATATTAATACAGAATAATTATATCACGTGCATAGACTGGTACTTCTCTCAATTAAATAATAAATAACACATTATTCGTAACATATACATGTTGATATCAGTTCGAAGACTTTGTATCCAGTTAATGTAACCAATCTTATTATTGGGTAAAAAGTTCATGCGCTTTTTAACATATAAAGAGACATCGTCATTTATTCGATTTCATTCAATTCTTGAATTTTCTTTATTCAATATCGCATTGTCCATTTTGACTTATAATATTCTCTTATCTTTTGAACAGCTTCGTAATCCCATATTCTTAAAAATGCTTCCATTTTTCACAAAAAACTTATGCAAACGCACGAACTTTCTGACCAACGCAATACTTCGTGGATGTTGCATTATATACGAACTACTTTATACTTTTACATAAACAAACAGAACAATGCTATATAAATCTCTATTGTATCCTTAACAAGAGAATATTACAAAGAGAAAGAAATCAAGAATATCAGAGTAAGAAAGAATATTTCGGAGTGATGCTTTTAATTGTGTCACAGTTACAATATTATAATTCGGTTTAACACGTTGAACAAACACGTTTCAATATTCTTAACATTACAATAACGATGTAAAGTAATCAACGTGTCGTAGAGCACTTAAACAGTTTCATTGTTAGATGTTACGTGGACATTACGGACACGTATCGTGAGGTATCGTACAACACGGATTTCAACGCAGAGCTCAACGTGTTAACCAAGAGATACAACTATGGAGGTACATCCTAGTCGATGCACGTGATGGTACACGATAGAAATAGCTATATTTGTATGGAATTGTGCAAAAACTCACCGAAATCCTGGATATTTCAGCTGCAAATGGCGATGATGGCTGAGATCCGAGTGTTGCTAGGCACTTGTGCTTGTACACGACGGCCGAAGGACTTAAACTCACGCGTAGAGCGACAACAATCGACTGATACCGATGTGTTCTACAATAAATGTGTCGCTCTAAACATGTTATGAGGAAGTCTAATCGGACTGACTCAACTTCGCGATGCGGCACTACTATCACCTCCGATACGTCGGATTCGACTGACTGAATAAACGTATAATATATAATAAGAATACAGAGTGAGAATAATTAATGACATTAATTACATCGACAAATAAATATTTCATTTGAATATTATATAACATCATATAAACTGTTATTTCCATTTACTCTGATATATACAGTGAGTGTTAAAAGTATTCGTACAACAGGAATTTCATAAATAAGAGATGTTATTTATCCATATTTTGTCGGGAAATATTTACAATGTGTTTCATGCGGAAACAGAGTTCTGCGGGGTTTTTGGTCAAATTCGCTGCTGTACGAATACTTTTTACACTCACTATATGTATCAAAGTAAATGGAGATAAAATGTTGTATGATGTTATGTAATGTTAGAGTGAGATGTTTATTTCTTGATGTGATTAATGTAATTAATTATTCTTTTATTTTGTGTCTCAAAATAAAGGCAGGGTCCGAAATATTGGATTAAATATGAGTTAATATCCGTTGCGTCGGGAAAAGAAACGAAAGACGGTTTCAACGAAGGTTTTGATTCAAATTATGCTTTGAATTAAAGATAGGTTCTAGTTATTTTTGTTTTCGATATGGTATTTTTGGCAACAGTGGACGCCGGTTTTGTACCATACACATATGTTATTTGGTTTTTATAATACGGAACGGTTTAAAGTGTTTAATTAATTCAATGAAGGAATGGCAAGATAGGAGAACAAAATGCTATTAATTTTCGTTGATCGTATTACTTGTATAATGAAACGGAGTTTAGGTTTTAAACAACTGCAATTAAAACTGTGATAAAACTAAGAGTTATTGTGATGTTACTGTTTCCCGTATTTTTATCTTTCCTTCGACCTTTATCGGGACAATTTTAATTATAAAGAAAGATAAGCAACTGTAAAGGACCACTGAATTTTCTTGGAAAGTAATATTGATATTTAAAGATAGTAGACTTTCCAAACTTTTCAAACTGTAGAATGGAGGCAGTACAAAATGGAACCCAAGAAATATCCTATATTTTTAAGGCGAATTTTCATGAACAACATTGTTCTTCTCGAGATGACGTTTAAACACTACGTGTAATTATAAATTTTATTCAAGAATACTGAACCCTACTTAAAAAGTGTTCTAATTCTTCCAATCTCATCAATTTTAAGTTAGAAATCCTGTCCAAATCTAGAATTATAAGAACACTCACGATTCGACGAACTTCCTCGGGCAAACGGGCGAATGCAGTAACCGCCCAGTCCACTTCTCGCGGCGAAATCAGTTGACCCGAGTCATGAAGCTTACGCGGGGACAACACTAAGGCATTAATCAAAGAACGATAAAGTGCAGATAAAAAAAATGGCAAATTAAGAGTATAAAAAAGTAAGGAACACCCAAAAAATCGATGGTTCGCGACCTGGTGCATTCACGATTCGGTCGCGAAGGTGGCAGCACCTCGCCGCGATTTTGGTTCGGCGGGGGCAACATCGATGGCCGGATTTTTTTGTTTTCCTCTGTTTCCTGGTAGTTGGCAGATTAGGCTAATGCGATGGACCAGATGAGATATGGGCCAGCGAATGGGAGAACGGTGCCTGTACGGCAGGGGCGTGACTGTACCCTGGAAACGGCTGTGCCCCGGGCCGAACTCACGACGTGAACTAAGTGCTGGGTGGAGCCCCGTCTAGGCACTACCTACTGGATGGAACCATCATCCTCTCCACCGAATGTCACGTTCAAACCTAATGGCTGCCTGTTCCCTTCAAAACGGCGCCAATTTTAAAAACCCCTCGCAACAATAATTCCATAAATGCAACTTTCTACTTGATTTTAATGTACACTTTAGTTACGCATGAAGTCTCCTGACCTGGTATCGGTGCGACCGATCAACCTGATGTCTGACCTGAGATTCACGATGATATGATTTACTACCCCCTGGAACTATAAACAACCATAGCTTAGTACGTGCTCAAAATCACCCTTTAATACCTTCCATCCTATTGTACTATATTTATACGCCTTGACCCTATGTGTTTTAATATCGACCCTGACAGTAACGTCAAGTTTGGTTGGCATGAATTGAAATATGGTAAAGCTACTCACTAATTGAGTTTGACGAATGGATTTCTACATAAATATACGAATATGTTATTGATATGTGTAATAAATTTAATCGATATTATATTCAATGTAAGTAGATTGAGAAGTTTTTAGAATTAATCCGAGATGAATTCAATTTCTTTACATTAATATAATATTTAGGTTTTACTTCACCAGTAGACAGCGTCAATCAGGATCGCATGATACACATGTGCCACCTTAACAGTGTGCAACACTAAAAACAGCCGTATTTGAGACAATCCCAGAAACAATATATTTCAATAAGCTCTGTGTAAAAAGAAGAAGTACAAAAGAGAGAGAAATGGAAGAGTAGAAAAAAAAGGAGTGTTCGTTCTTCGTACAAACACTTTTCAGTCCATCGGGCTTCAGCCGGTAGTTTTTCACGTCGGTTCCCCGTTTCAATCCCTCGTTCGGCCCCTGCCTCCATCCATCTGCCTACCGATATTCGTCCGGGGGCATATCTCTCGGCCACTTTTCAATTTCGTCCAACGAATTTCCACTGCCCCAACCCCCTTCTACGTATCCACCAATCTACACGTCCAATTCTCGAGAGCATAAATCCGATAAGTTTTTATTATTTAGCATTTTCCAGCGTGTCGTGGAGAGTTGTATCTACCGGATCCCTGTCAAGTGAACCTGACAGTACGTGGGATATGGAACGAAGAGAAGGTGGTGGGAATATCTCCTACGAATCTACATGCCACGGGCTCGACTTTCCCTGGGGATGGTGTGCACGGGTGTCATCGGTATATCCGGCTAATTGCGAGAATGTTTTGTTAGCCTGTCGGAACTCGGGACCATCTCCCCTTACAAGGTTTTGCATTTAGCCTTTCTATATCGACGACACGTACTCTACGGAACTCTCCAGGAACCCAGCCGCTCTGCCTAAACTTTACCTCGAATAACTTTCGTTTCCTGTCCCGATATTGGTTTCGGTATTTTTCCGGTATGTGTTGGGATTAAGGAATTCTCGATAGCTCGCTCGATATGAAATTTCGCGAAGTAAGTAGATGAACATAAATGAGAATATGGAAGGTTCCAATTACAATTTAATGAAGAAACTAAAAGTTATATAAAATCAAATGTGACTTCATTCTTTTTTGTAACACCGAAATTAATTCCTTTACTACAGGCCTCGGGGACTTAAATTGGAGGAGGTATTAATTGCCAAATGTCGACGGTCATGTATTGTTTGTGAAACTTGAACATTGATTGTGAAAGAGACGCCTGGCGTCGCACGGTGGTTCGTCGAGAGGAGACGGTATTCAGGGAGGGTGAGGGTGTCCCAGGGGAGGAAAGGAAGAAGGGAGGGTAGCGATATTATTGATTTATGTCCCGTTCTACGTTATGTATCCAACCTCTATATAGCAATACCGAATGATCCACCCAAAGTGCAGCGTTCTCTTTACTTTAACATCATCCTTGGATATAAACATCAGCTACCACCTACGAATTTAATTATTACAGAATAAAAGTTGTATCACTTGATAATTAAGATATAATTACGAGCCATGCCTTCCATTATCCAAGCCAATCATTCTAAACCAATCAGGCATCATCTTTGGACACAAGACTTACTACATTGTTGACCGACTATTAGTAGAATTGCTTTTCCCTAATGTTTCTACATTTTCTGGACACCTCGATTAAGAATCGACCAAACCAAGGAAACAATTTTATATAAAAGAAACCGGATGAAGAACAAGGAAAGTGCATCCATGGAAGAACTTATCCATGATATCAATTATCTTCGATACGACTTACGTTATTCGAAAGCAGTGTGGAGAAGGGTTGGTGCAAGTTCTTGCGGAAGTTGGACAGGGGATGACGGGGTAAGTGGGGAGTGGGTCGCGGAATGGACGAAGATAGGGAAGGAAGAAGGGAGATCAGCGAGCGGGAAGCGCCGAAAATTGATGTATTCTCTATGCAAAACAGCAGAAGCACGGCGCTAGTAGTAGCCGAGCAGCACGCAACCAGAAATCCTCTATGGCGACCACTCTCACCATCTCTCCATACCTAACTCACCTTCCTCCACCACCATCACCACCTCCGTCACCTACGTCCTGAACAGAATCGAGAGCGGTATAGAAGCAATTAACACTCTATTAACACTAACGACGCTCATACATAACAACGGTGCCGCAGGGATTGAATTTATGGTCTGTTAATGGGGGTTACTTTATGCGTTATGTAGTCCTAGCTGACCTGACGGCGGCTAGTGTGACGTCAATTTTACGAGATCCCGCATAGATTCGTCATACGTGAGATGAGTTATCTCGAACGTTTTCCATAACGTTCACCGAGGACTGCAAGAGTAGTGTTGTACTCGAACCAACATCGTCACCATAATCAAATGCAAGCGATTCAACGACATTGTATCTGATGCAATTATTAATAAAGTAACTTACAAAGAAAGCACAGACTTTATTATTTATGTTTATGATGCCCTAAGAATGTACACATTTAGTAGATTATTAGGAAGAAATTATTCAATAATAATGCTAGTGTTAGAACAAACCTTATCTAGCAATATTACTACAAGCTTATAGCAGTGTTCCTAAACGTATTAAGTAGTCATATCAATGTACGAAGATAAGGAAAGTGTTAACAGTAATAAAACCATAGAATCTCAAATATGTAGTACAATAAAAGGAACAGTGAACACGATGCAGTTTAAAGTTCATCCTCCACGCTTAACAGATTCATGAAACCTGATTACCCCCGAATACGTTTTGCGTAACAGTTAACACTTCGAGCTACGAAAATCGAGAAAAAGAAGAAGAAGGAAACAGGTGTACCGGTAATCACTCGCGAAACGCGAGTAAACAAGAAAGTTAGGGGAAGCTTACCGTTCGTCGAGAGTGCAACGGAGTCGAGTGCCAAAGTTCATCGTGAGATCCTGCCCTCCTCAGAGCTAAAGGAGACGCGGCAAGGCCGGTAAAGTGATAAAGCGCCCATAAATTCTGACCGCCATCCCCCCGCAAGTCCCTTCTATCTTCCCAGTTCACCACCAGTTCTGTTCTTTCTCTCTCTCTTCTTCCATATCCGTCCTGTCTATCTACTTTCTCCCCTCGTCGGCTGCATTTGCAACCTCGATGCACCTGCAACAACAGAGTTGGTAAAGGTCAGCGCGCGATTCTTTTCCACGAATTGGACGTACGCTCGTGTACTACTCACTTGGGCTTCGTTTTCATTGATGTTTCTCGGTCGCTCGAAGTGTTAAATCGACACTTGGAAATTAGCACGAATGAAGGAACTATAATGTATATCTATCTGCTTTTCTATTGGATATAGTTACTGGAATATTATTTCTATATCCAGTGTCTATATTCGAATCACGTGTCGTTGACTACTCTCGGTAACTCACGGAATTGATACAATCGGTCTCGAACAATGTCCTTGACCGTGAATCATGCCCAATGCAAACCAATTGGTTTAATAGGAAAATGAATCGATTATCGATTGAAAGATTGCAATACACTGCAATTATACGCACACATGCATAACTGGCAATCAATCTAAACTACAATCTAGAGCAAGAAATAAGTCTCCAGTGTTTCAGGTCTGCTTTAACTTTCACAGTAATTCAATCGATATGCGTTCTAAGATAGTGACTGTACTTTAACCCTGGAATAGGTGCGTGTTCAACGTAAATTACGTAACTACTCGACGAATATATTATAGCAATATTACAAAATATTTAGTAATATTAATAAATCGTATTCAAAGAATTTTGTTTCGTCTTTAACTTTATAAGTTTTTAATGGCTTATAATAAGGTTAGGTAACTTATAGTCGTGCACTTATTGAGGGTGAAGTACTTGTACAAAGTATTAGGTCATCCCATAAGTTATGTCGTTCTTGCATTCTAACTCTCAGTGCAAATTTGTTTTCAAACAAAAAATATTTCTAAATAAATTATACTGTGAAAAAAAGACTTTTTACGACACGAAAAGAGAAGTTCCTATAATCATAAGGAACCTCATTATTTATTGTCAACACCTTGCAACATCCTTATCACAGGATCAACAGAAATTCCATATATTAACCGGAATTGTAAATATATTTATTTTAAGGATCATAGATAAAAAGTGACTTACAATTAGACCACTTTCATAATCACCGGCACATATGATCAAAAAGAAACAATATTACTTATGGAATGATCCAATACATGCTTCGCACTCCAAATTAACCCTGTTGCAAATCTAATTCACCATTTTGCAAATCTAGCTTCTCTACAAATTTGTTTCCTCGAGTTATTGCGATCAAAATAAACACCAATGTGAAGTGAAGGGATGAATTTGATTTACAGAAAGGTGAATATGATCTGCAAAAGGGCTAATTTGGAGTGTAAAACCTGTAGAGTGGTGAACAATAGGGCAGAGGTAGACTTAGAAATTGGAACATAGTAAGTATGCATAATTTGCAGGTGGACTCGTAGGAGAATGAAGATATCCATCGAGGGTAGAGATCGTTGCAGCTGCAGTTTGTCGAAACGTCGAGATCCAATATCGCAACGGCGCGCATACCTACCGCCTAGAAGCTAGGCACGGTATGTTCGTTGCAGCGCAGGGCCGAACAGACAGAAATCCCAATAAATCATCCCGTCACGAGCCGTGAGCCAAGGCGGAGCCTCTTGCCTCGTATTAGCCAATAATAATCCTCTCCGAGGTGGAGGCCATCTTGGATTATACAATGGTTCCTTCCGCCACAATTCGTATAAATGCAACCTTCGGCTTACCGGGCACCCTTTTCAAAAGGCCCCACTGCCGTAACCCGTCCACGCTATTTCCATTCACGAGCTATGAATTCGCGATGCCAACCACCAGATTCTCTTTTGATCTCACGAGCTGTCACTTTCCACCTGACATCTACATTTCTCAACCCACGTATCAATCACCGGTGAGATGTTATTTGAATGAGGAATAGAGGATATTGTAATTGAACCCGAATTGAAGTCAAGCAATATTAAATCAATTCTTGTCATAAATAAAAAGTAGAAATTATACTTCCATCGAATTACATCGGTGTCATTGTTTAATGTTCAAGCGATGATGAGATCGATTAATCTGTGCCCTGATTTAATCGTAAATATAGGAATACTTTAACCCGAGCAGTACTTGGTGTTTCATATTCAACCACAATTTATTTCTCGGTTTTCAAACACAGCTATTATAATTAATATAATTATTATTAATATGGACAGACTCTTATATAATATAATACAATACGGTTTAGACTTGTCGACATGATAGCGTATAATACTATTATCAATTGTTTTCCATCGTAGTCGTCGTCATTATTCATAATACATAGCTCATTCATGTTGCATACCGTTTTTTGTTTCAATTGCGATTCGTCATTATTATTATCGTTACTACCAACATCATCGTCATCGTCATCACCATCATCGTAATCATCAACATCCTCGCTGTCACACCTCCTCATGTATACATTTAGTTTACATAATTGCCGGACACTACAAAATAATTATATACGTTTATCGTGTTATCGTAATACTATTATATTTATATTTATCTTCATATTTATATTTAAATATATATATATATAATTTATATTTATATATTTATATATATAGATTCATTTATTTATATCTTTGTTTCTGCCGCTTATTTCTCGGTATATTAGTGTGGCCTGCTTTTCTTTTTTTTCGGCTCGTAGCCACACACCTGTACCTAATTTTTCTTCTTCCGCATCGCGTAACCGTTTTAAACGAATGCCTTGAGTACCCCGGGTTCTTTTTTGTCTACGTGTATCACTGTGTGTCTCTGTGTCCGTGTGTGTGTGTGTGTGTGTGTGTATAGTCGTAGCCGATGATTTGGTTACAGATATGAAGTTATCCGCAACATAGAATTAGATATTTTATACAATTCTCAAATATTCCTGTATCATTAAATGAAAATATCGTGAAGATATCGAAGAAATAACGCATAAACAGGTGAATCTTATCTGGGCCAAGAATTGATTTAAGAGAATTATTTAATTAGAAAAATGTATCGATAAAAGAATTTTTTGAAGTCAACTTCAAACTGGAAACCACTCGTCCATATTTATTTAAGAGCATTATTTAAATACAAAATGTATCTGTGAGAGTATTTTCTGCGGCTAACTTCAAACTGAAAATCAGTCGTATGTATTTATTTAAGAGAATTATTTAAATAGAAAATGTATCGATGAGAGTATTTTCTGCGGTCAACTTCAAACTGGAAACCAGTCATCTGTGTGACTATACATACACATTAAACTTCGTATGCACGTGTATGTGTACCTTCTAACACATATGTGTCGCGTCTTCGGTGAGGGCAATGTGTCCATGAAAACTTGACGACTCGAATGTGTAGTCGAAATTTAATAAATAACTACAAGCTTCTAATTACAAGTTCCAGGGACCTTGATGTATATTCTATTACAATTACAACCTGATTTTTCGAAAATATTCTACACCGAAGTTAATACTTTAAAAAGAGAATTAGAGCCGGAACATGAGAATGTGTTGAACTTAAGTGACCTTAACGCTATCTTAATCGGTGGAAATACATTTGGTCGTTTTTAGAAATAATTATTACCTTATAATGTTTCTTGCTTCTGACATTATTGTTTGTACAGCATTAAGGTCAATAGACAAGAGATAAAATCGAATGATATTTTATATCAGATTGTAGTCGGCGATAAGTTGGGAGTCCTTGCTGCATTGATTTCAATTGAGGGTGAGTTTCTAAAACTTTCCGAAGTAAATCTGAATCAGAGTCTCGAATTTTGTTTATGATACAAGTTATTTCTTTTGGTAATGCTTTACTAATTATACTACACATTAAAAAAGTCTCAAGTGCATTAGGAGACGACAACGTCTTGGCTCTCGTTATATTGTCATTGATTTACTCTATGTACTCGTTACGGTTACGAAAAATCCAAGTCGAAGCATAGTGAACTAGGATCGTTCGTGGTCAGTAACGGCTCCCATTACAATACCGTATGAATAAATAGTAATTAATTAGACCTCTGCTACCATTACTTTGTAAATTTCTTTTTTAGTCTAGTAAACAGGTACCTACTTTACCTACGCGGTATCGTATACAGGGGTCGCAAAACGCGATTCGATGCCACGACGTTAGACGTCGCCTTTCACATTGCCCTACCGATAAAAGAAAAGCCCTTCGCGCTCTTCGTATTTCCGGTTTTTGAATTATGTACAGTCACCGCTGTAAACTCATTGCACCTGCGCAATGGTTCACATTACTGTGAAACAATGAACTTCTGCGAGTATTTTAAACGAGTATTTTCGGGTGATTTTTAATGCATGCGCGGTTTGAAATGTAAGATAACGAAAAGTAAGGTAAGTCTGATTTAATCGAATCGAGATTGCATTGGGTATATTTTTTGTTCAATTAAAGATTGTTTTATTACTGATTCAGTATACGGTCTTTGTTTTGTCTCGTAATAACCGGGTTTTTCAGTCTTCACGTGGCGAAACTCTATCGACGAGACCGCGTATTCTAAGAATTTCACCCCCGATTTGGAATACATCTCTCTGCAATGATGACGATGTAGCTTGACTTTTGATCTGAGAAAGCAATGAATCGTATTCGTAATTCTTTATATATACAAATGCATTCATGTACAGCTTCGAGCATTGGATTCGATGGTTCTTAAGAAGTAGCATAAGATAGTAAGCTAGTGTGAGACTCGGGGCAAATAATACAACACGCGTAATATCAGCGAATATAATTTCGTTTTCTGCGAAACCGAGAAAAATTTGACGAATGATTTTCAACCTCCGATCGTAAAAGAGAATTTACTTGAATAATGGTGAAAGGTGCGAGATTTGGAGTTTAAGAAGGCGATAGATCTTGAGACATAAGTGGAGAGAGGCGATGAATTATATTCTTCCGATTTCTTGCCCTTTACGTATAATAGATATTTAAATAGATATACAATACCTAAAAAGGTATACGAAATTAATGATACCTGTCTGGAGAGCGACAGGAAGTCAGGAACTCTACGGTGCATGGGCGTGCGAGGACGTGGCTGACTATATTGCCAATTAATAATTACAAATTCCCAATAATACCAATAATCAAATAACTGTCCTTATACTGACAACATTACTCTTCATGCTTGTTATTCTTCCCTAAATCATTCAGAGAATGATTAAACGAAAATAAACCCGCAGGATACCTTCCTCATGCATTTTGTAAGTCAACGAGGGACCAATGATCTTCAAGGAAGAAAATCAATCTACAATTTCAAAACGAACGTTGAAAGGTTATCGAATTCTGGTACGTAAAAATACTTGCCACTACAACGTTACATTGTAAAAAATATTTATTGGACAATCACTGAAAACAAAAAGGTAAGGAATACCAGACTGCGTGGTAAGCGCAACATGGCATCAATAAATATTACTTCGAGCTACATAATAATATACGGACCGAAAGCTACTAACTCTGTGTTCTCTTGTCAAGCTTTTTCTTATATCTTGATTTCCTCAAACATATCGAGCTATTTTATCTTTCGGTTATATTTTCCAAATAGTCGATCGGTGGCGTCTGCGAGCTCCCCAATTAGACATGTCGATTATTTACATCATCACAAACGACCCACGATTCAAAGTATTTCGCGTATCTTCTAGTATTAATTGCGCATTGCCCATGGTATACAAAATGGCGACCATGTCTGTACCGTATCTCGGTTTCCACTGAATGATTTCCGGCCGATTATTTCCAATGACCGCCGCCCCCGCTCGCTGCAACCGACATGCCCGTTTTTCCTTAATTCTATTTTAATTATCATCTTAAGACTTAGCCTTTAGACGTAAACCTTATCAATTAAGCGCTAGTTTAATGACTCACGTCGTACGTACGCACTCTCTTATCTCTCTTTCCCGCCAAAGATTTCCTCCACTCACGACACTACCTTTCCAATCTCCCCGCCCACTTGCTTTTTTGCCTCTTTGCTTTAACTCTACTTTACATACAATCACGCTACTTCTTTTTCTCCTCTCGTTTAATTACGTATATATCTGCAATTTTTACGCGACTATATACGAGTAAAGATAAAATATATAATTTCCATTTTACACATTCCAGTTAATGCTACGAATTCTTTCTCCCTTACTCTCTCCCTTTCTCTCTTCCTTATTACGGTCGCGCTCATATATATATATTTATTTATTTATTTATTTATTTATATATTCATTTATATACTCTATGTAAGTAGTAGGTTCTCTACTCGATGGATACAAAACTCCTTCTCTTTTTTAAACGTTTCAACGATATTCCTGACGATCCCTCGCGTTCTCCATGTTGTTCCAAGCGCAGTTTAACGTGCTCGCTTTATTGGGTTCTATATTATTGCACAACCGAAAACTTTGATAAACTCCGCAAAAGTCGTCAGTGATAATGAATCTTGAATTTTGAATACGTACTCTCAGGGAGAGTGTATTATAAATAAGACCAAAATTCACGAACTAATTGAAGTATCCCAAGCAAATCGGCACGGGAATAGAACTACATAATTCAGAACCACGTTCCTCCACTTAGCGCCATAAATAAAGCAATAATCGAGATATGATTGGTGGTCGCAAGTTCTAGCGGATCATTTTTTCCACGTGACTACAAAACACTCAATGAAATATGCAGACAAAGTAAAGTATCAATTAGTATGCAAAAGACCAAGTACTCGGTGCCGAACGATCTACATATCGTACAACGATGCGCGTACAAATCAAGATACGAAGTCGGTGGACATGTAATTTTATTCGAACACGATAAGCCAACGAGAAATCATAGGGAGTTTACTGTTCGGGTATTGGTCTACGTGAAAATCCAAGTAGAAGGCGGTTTGTCAAGTGAGCATCTATGCGTAAAATTTTCTGCAGTGTTACAGCGTGTATATCGTAACAGTTGATAACGTGACGCAAGAGCAATAAATACCACCTTTGTTTCGTGAGCCGCACCCTACCCTTCAATGCCGACTATTACCTGACCCACATAGATCGTATCGTTGATTAATGTACCTAGAATTAACACGTGTCTCACTTGCCCACCGCGAAACCCGCGAAAACCGATTTTGATCGTGCGAGGTTAATCGATTTATCGCGTTAACTTAGGAATCGTAATCGATATCCTGAGATAGGTCGCGAAAACGATAACCCCAGAGTACTTTCCAACATATCCATGAAGGAGTATAAGTTGAAACGTTATATTACCCTATTAAATTAATCAGCATTAATTTACGTGAATCGTGGAAGTATGTCTGCCGCTGTATTATAATATTATATTCAATTGATTAGAATGAATTGGTATGAATTATAATCGTAATTTCATGTAATTCATCACCGACGACCCCTTCGGATTTATATTTCGTAACTGAACAGGAATATATGTACAGAGTTTGAAGTGACGAATTATAATCAATTAGAACAGCTTTATGTTACCCGAGCAATAAGAAAGGTCGCTTATCAAGGCAGACATTTTGATAATCCTAAAACGTGAGCGAGGTAGCAAGCGATCGTCGAATATCCAGGAATTTTGTCGCAGTTCGTTGCTCTTGAAGGAGAAAAGGATTTTTACATAAATAAATCTCTCGAGAAAAAAAGGCCGGCCGGTGCTCAATCGATGCGCGAGCTGGACCATGTATTACGTATATCAGTTCCATACATCTCTTCCATCCACCATATCGTCATTTTTCTCTCTCTCTCTCTCTCTCTCTCTCTCTCTCTCTCTCTCCCTTACGTATTTTATTTATCATTCTTTCGATTATCAAGAACGAGCGAAGGCAACTCGCGAGAGTCCCTTCACCGCAACTACTTTTCCTCGAGCTACCGAAAGGATCGATGGTACGAGGAATACAACGAGATCACCGTTTCTCACCTCCGATTTAAATATGATTTTGTTAACCGTCATTTATGTATCTATTACGTATTTATTAATATCGTTTATTACGTATATCGTTAATTGCCTGTATACAATGTATAAACTAAATAATGTCGATCTAAGTTTACAACACAGCACAGAATTCGCCGCGGCGGAGTTCACGGACTCGCCTGGGTATACCGTAGCTAGGATCACTTTAGATGGATCTTTATCAAAGTTCCGGCATTGATCGATACGTCGATCGACATCCGGTACCCGAGCTGACAAAATGCTTGAAATTCACTGCTTGGCACGCTTAATGCGTTCACGCCTCGAAAGTGATCAAACGAGATCGTGTAAGACCACTGATAAGAGAGAATGGAAAGTGGATCACAGTTGACATGCTAGGCGAACATGTGACTAGTGATAATCGATGTAGAATTATACTGTACATATGTAAAAGGTAATCGATGGTAGCGATTAACAAATATATTTGATCCTTTTTAGACTGATCTATTTCAACTGATTCCTTATCATCGGATGGAGAGATTTCTTTTAAAGCATACACTTTGTGGAAATGTATGTCGTGTTATTTGAAGATATAACGGAATTCATTATCGTTGGGTGGATTTTGCCGTAGAGCCGCTATTAAAGGTGCCAAGCGGTTTCATGCCGAAAGCATCCTATTCCGAAAATACACTACGAATTACATCACTTGGTAACTTGGCCTCGTGTCGCGCGGAGCAAGAGTAAAGTTTGCAGTTTACTACTCGCGTGCGAATATCTCTCTCCCCCTTCCTTTTTCCTTCTCTTACTCCTTTCGATCTTTCTCACTGGGGTCTCGTTTTTCAAGTATTTACAAGAGGATAAGAATGCAGCGAGCGCGAGTATAAACTGGGGACCTTGCGAGCTTCCGATGGAGAGCTTTGAGAAAGTAATTCGAACGAGATCGGTTATCGGTTCTCCACTTATTCGAAAAAAGGCGTTTGCAATGATGGCTCGCGCAATCAAATCACTTTTAAAATATATTTTATTGCATGTTAGATGAATTTTCAAAAGTACACTGAATTGGAATCAATTAAAAGAATTTGTAAAAAACAGTACGATTAAAGTGCATCGTGGAAGTCCAAGTTTAATTAAAATGATGCAGGAAATACTTTGATCAAAAAGTGCATTCACGAGGAAGGCATATGTATTACAAACATCAATTGAGAATTATTTAAAATATGTAAAACTCTGTTGGATAATTGGAACTACGATTTCATTGGATAATGTTGTAAATGGTATTATTTCTTGCTGAGGAATTAATATTGAAATAACATGCAGAGTAAGAAATGAAAAATTACTTATTTGTTTACGCGGCTGCGTACCAAACATCTTTTTTCGAAAAAGTTCAATACTCCGAAGTTTGGAACGAAAAATATTCGGATGAGAGTAATTGTAGTATACAGCAATAAATACCCGTAATTCATTATCAGTACGCGTTATCGGAGAAAATTATCGCTTGAAATCATTTGACACATTCTTCACAAGGTATTTGATCAAAATAAAATTTCACTTTGTGCAAATACCAAAACGGTAAATACTGAATGTAAATAAAAAGCAGATGAAAATCAGGGTATTAGAATATCCCATAGAAAATAATTAATCAAAATATTTCGATTGATCTACATCGAAAATAAATGACATTTTACGAGAGGGAAACATTTGATCTTTGTAAAAAAGAGTGAAATGTGATCAATAACAGCACAGTACTATCAATTTACATAGAACTGACCTTGCAATGACACCGATGAAGAATTGTCAAGTAGAATCGACTCTGCTCCGCCGCAGGCCACCATTTTCCCCGAATCTTTTTTTTTCATTTCGGAGTTACTTCACATTTAATTTACGCTCCATTTCTTCACGAATTTCTGTAAAAAAAATTGCCGTTTCACGCGCTCGACCAAAAATACTGCCACTGACGTTCGATTGATCACCAAAAAATCACTGGAATTTAACGGATTAACACACACTGATAATTCACTGTTCTTAGCAACTTTTCCTTCTACGAATACGTATCGTTTGGCTGAAATTTCCTTTCCATCCGTGTATAAGCACTATCTTCTATGCTCGGATTTTTGAGCTCGAACCAGAATGCATTTCCGTATTTCGTCCGAATCCGCTTCTTTATTTTTTTTTGTTTTGTTCTCTCGGCACACTCGAGAAACACACTCGAAGGTCACACTTGGCACGTTCGCGATTCTTAAATACCCCTTGCTGAGCCACCGCGGTAATAGAGAAAAAAAAACTATCTAAACGATTCCCTAAGAACACTAAACCGTTGATTCTACTGCTTAATAGAGACACGATGGACGACGGTCCTTCGGCTATTCTACTAACCGCTCTCTACGACTCTACGCGTCTACGACGTAAGAGAATAAATAATAAAACGCTTTTCTAACATTTGCACGCGGTAGTTTCTTCGTCTCAATATACATTCGATACATTCATATATGCACATACTTCCCTCGTCGTTCAAACAAGCGCGCAACATACTCTCAGCATCATCATATATGTATATATATATTTTCCATATATATACTATATATATGTATATCACTTTTACACACATTTTCTCGGGTCATACATATCATACTATACTTATAGTCCCTAATCATTCGACGCACGGAGTCTCGCGACTTTCACAATTAAAGTACGTATATTTCGTTCTCTTCTTCCGTATCTCTATTATATAGGCTTTAGTTACAATTACATTCGGTTAATCGTAAATAGAGGTTAACGCGGTTCTGATTAGCATGTGATCCAGTTTTGTTCCGTTTTGTTACATCCGCCTGATCTTCGTGTACGCCATCCTCTTATTGTTTTCATTATTTCCTCTATATTCTTTCTAATATACCCCTATGTCAGAAACATAGGATTGCGCATTCCCGTAAATCTCCTTCCGACTCGTTCGTATTCCATTTGCCTTCCCTTTTACGTTCGTATATACGGTTCGGCCATCCATTCACTCCCGATTCAACTTATCTCTCTTCGTTCCCTTTTCTCTTCCATACGTTTGTCATCGTCACCATTCACGTCTCTACTTTCCCGTCGACTTCGACTCCTTCGTATCCACTGTTCCATTCGTCTTTATCATTATCTTTATCTTCTCCATTTTTGGTACGAGCAACTTGATTAACACGACAAAATAAGCGTCATTGCTGTTTGGGGGTTGTGTGAGGGGTTAAGTGTGATGTGGGGGTGGGGGAGGGTCATTTGGAGGTCATCGAAGAGGGAGGATTGGTTGTTTATTGGTTTTATTGGTTGTTTTGGGTGGTGAGGTTGATTGGGGGGAGGAGGTAGTGCTGGAAACAAGGTATTAACGACCCTGAGAGAGATGAGACCTCTTTGGAAGTTCCACTCCTCGGGGCTCTCTCAACCCTGCGGCGACGTTTGCGGCGAGATCTCGGTGTCACCGTCGCCCGAGCCTGGTTCACCTTTCGTCTTGTTTTCCTTCTTCCATTTCATTCTTCTGTTTTGGAACCAAATTTTGATTTGCCTCTCCGTCAGGCACAGTGCGTGCGCGATTTCGATACGTCGCCGCCTGGTCAGATATCTGTTGAAGTGGAACTCCTTCTCCAGCTCCAAGGTTTGGTATCGTGTGTACGTCTGCCGACCTCGTTTCCTCTCTGAAACAAGAAACGTTGAATTCTTCGTTAGTGCGAGGAACAGATTATTGTATACTTATTTCTTTTACGCTCAGCCAATCTTCCAAGATCTGGCACAAAGTGGTTTGAAAACGTTCAGACGAAGTTTAGTGAATTTACTGGCTTCTAAGTAAATGCCAAGAAACCTGGAACATTTATGTAACAAGATTTGAACCGCACCGATATATCGGCTTGCTGAGTGTTTTGAGCGATGGATCGACGTGCTGAGCGTAAAAGGGGTAATTACAGATTTTTTTTACATCATCGATAGTATCAAAGTATCTTAAGTGGTCCAGTTAGGTAGAATATCTTACACTTACAATGAGATACTGTAAAATAATATGGCGATATATCTGCGTTTAATTACTGCTACATAACTCATAACAAGTTGCCAAGAAATAAAACATTGCAGCAATGACTCTCCCACCTATGAATGCAAATTTATTACGCACTCTATCAATTCTACGTAACCGCTTTCGCTACCGCGATTCGAGGTACGTTTAACGTTCAAAGAAAAAGGCGCGAATACTTGGTTAATTGCTGTGAGTGCGGTAGAGGAGTTCTTTAAGAAACGGTTAACCCGCTATCCGAGATATTTAATGAATGTTCAAGACAACCTGCTCCGGAGACAGGCTAACCGACCACGGAGAGTTTTTACGAAAGTCCGCCGAAACAAAAATACCTGTCCCGACGGCCAAGAAAAAGAAACCCCTGGGATCGTAGGTGCAGTTCCGCGTATGATAGATACCTCAGAGATATCCGTGACATGATCTGCGGTCGGTGTGGCGGTACACGAATCCCGAACAAGAATATTAATTGTGCTCGTCGAGCGAAACGGAGAGAGGGATGCCAACAGACAGAGAGAATCTCACGAGCCATAATCTTAAAGGGTTAGGCCCAGCCTGCCACACGAGCATGAGAGGGCAAAACGAGAATATTACAGAGGTGGTATGAGTGGGAAGGAAAAAGGAAGAGATACGTTGGAAGAAGGTAAGAGACGAAGTGAAGAAGGAGGTAGAACCAAAGGAAGAGGTGGTGGTGGTGGTATGGGGTGGAGAAAAAGAAAAAGAAGAAGAGGAAGAAGAAGAAGAAGAAGAAAACTCCTTGGTGAGCATTCGAGGCAAACGCCGCCCGTCGCGCTGTCGGCCGATGAAGACGGATGGCAACTCTCCCCCAAAAAGCAAGACAGAGAATTCTTGGAGGGTTCCACACGGTTCACGGTTAGACGAGGATAGAGGTCCACGAAAATGAGAAAAAAGAAGTCCACGTGAAAGAGAAAGAGGATCTCTGGGAACATGCCCTCTTGTTCCCTCCCTCAGGCTACGCTCTCAAATTAACAACATACCAATCTCTAGTGTTCTCTTATAAGTTTTAACGATTCGGCCGGATTTCTGGGTTCTTGCCTTTCTAAAACAATTATCTCCA
Source organism: Nysson spinosus (assembly GCA_910591585.2). NCBI lineage: Eukaryota > Metazoa > Arthropoda > Insecta > Hymenoptera > Crabronidae > Nysson > Nysson spinosus. Next base: position 2,649,325 of record OU342835.1, read on the forward strand.
TCCCGAACCTCATATTTTCTCTGTGTCTAATTTTCTGGAAGGATCAGATACAGTCCCTTCTTTCTGAATAAAAATTATGAATTTGCTTTTAACGTTTATACTATCAAGATGAAACCCTATTTCAATATGAATGTTTAATAAGTAGTTACTTCAAAGAAAGTAAACCGTCCATTTTGTGATTATCAATACGATCTGATAATGCTTTGGGCATGTTCGATGACTAGAATTCTTCCAGTGGTGGGGAGTACCTTATCCAATGAAACACTGCCCATCCAGTTAAGCATGGCACTCGAAGTTCATCAAAGAAACCGACGACTCAACCAAGAATTACCACATGGAAGTACTATCAAAGTTCATTCGTCAGACACTTAATGAATCCGCCACCTACCAAGAATCTAGATCTTTCACTCACTGGAGTATCATCAAAGTGTTCGCGACATAATAAAACATGTCCGAATCAGTGCTCGAGATAGAGTTCGGCAATTATTTAGCTCTAGTCTGTCAATAACAGGCATATTATGTAAACGTGAACGAAAGATTTATCGAATACAATCGTGGTGACTTAGAAAGTAAAAATATAAGTAATGAGGTACGATTCATCAGTCGGGCTTTGAAATCGTAAATACGCTTCAGTACCAAATCAAAGAGATTCCTAAGAAACATGGCTTCTGGTGGGCATCAAAGTAACCGGCAACTGTTCCGCGTGCTGGCACATGCCACTGCATCGTATTAATGTTCATTTGTCATGCTGTTAATGAAGATCATATCTACCGAGTATCTAGATTTTATGCCAGCAACTCGTCGGACCATTCAGGAATTAAATGCAGGAGAAAATTGTGCTTGAAAAACACCTTATTTACAGTTCTTTCCTGGCATCAGTGATTCATTGTATATCACCAGCGTTCTCTGTGTTTTCACGCCATTCTAGGTGGATTATTAAAAACCAATAAATTGCCATGTTAACCTATAAATTCCTCGACATCAACAGGTCGCACTTCGAACGAGTAAATGAACAAGAAAAATTGCACAACGCCGTAAGAGGCGCAAATGGGAACTCGAATAGCTTCGGGCGAAAGTAGTCGTAATTATTAGGTAACCAAAATATATTGAGATTATTTTTGGCTTTTTATACTGGTGTTACAAAAGTAGTCTACAGCAGTAAGATATATCATATATGAAACATGTAATATTACAATTATGATCAAACTATTAGTAAGGTTAGCAAGACTACAGTTTTTATGCTAATTGTGAATACTTTCTTTATGGATCACCTAACCGACTGATCTTTTTCGTAACTCACTCTGTATACTAAACGGGTTCAAGATCCATAGCCGATCAATATTCTGATCGAGGAAGACTCAAATCTCGATTAGCCTTGTCTGGTGTGCTGAATTAGGTGCCGGAGAACAGAGTGGGGTTTCTTGGTTGCCGAGTGGCATGCGGGGTTAATTAAAGAGGCAACGCGGAGCTCCATACTCGCCAGGCCGTGGATGACAGTGATTCGTATATACGATGCTAGTATGTGCAATTATAAACGCTCAGCATTGACGAAATTGCTACTTCGAAGAATAAATAAATCTTGCAAATAAAGATTTCCTATTCCCTAAATCAGTCACTCCATATACTAAAATTTATAATTGAATTTCAAAGAAGGTACTTCAACAATTCCTGGGTTGAGTCAACTTATGAAAGTTCTGACGGAGAACACATATTAGATTAGAATGCATTGTAGTTCAATTTATTGATGACAAAACTTTATTTTAAAAAACCGAACTTATTATTTACTCAAGCCAATATTTGACACCGGAATACTTCATTATATATAATACTTATTTCAAATCAGAATAACACTTGAACACTGAATGTTTCTTGCCGCTTTCTGGTTCAATTCTTTTGGTTCAATTTTACATTTAAAATATTGAATTCAAATATTTTAATTGCAATATTATACAGCACTGGGCAGACGTCGGATGGCGAAGGTGGCAACAGTGTAACAGGAAACGTTCTAATATAACATATATGCATCTCGCACATCTGGCAAGAAGGAAAGATTGCTTAACGGATTAAGTAGTTGGTTACGACTCTTTACGTAATTTTTAATCATCGACTCTTGCCACCATGTTTCACGGTAGACTACCGTGCAGCACCGATTCGCGGTAATTTAAGCAGCGCGTATCGAACCCACGGAAAATAATTCATTTCCCCGGCTATAAATATAATCCCTGCGAAATACAACGCGCTGAATCATCCTTAATTCGCAAACAATCGGATATAGCACTTGAATTTACTCTAATTTAAATCACCTTCCACGTACTACGGTTTTAATACAAATACCGCTGTTAATAACGCAGGGAAATATTTTCATACAATTTTTAAGCGTCATTTCAGATGTCACATTTTAAGTAATAATAATGTGAAACTGTAATACCAGCAATGATTTTATACTACGTACCTTAATGTTATTGTGAATAATTTCATTTGCCTGGCAATAAATAAATTCAACGTCAAACGTAATACATCGAGTCGCATTTAATCCACAAACAATATGACAGTGCTTTTGAATTAGGTGTTATTTTACGTTAACCTTCGAGTCCGGCGTTTAATCATGTTTTGCAACAAACTATTCATCTAAATGTCCAATCTAAATTATTTTAAATCAGATGCATGTTCGTAAGCCCTTCAGACGCCATGAATATATTATCTACGCTTGTGATCTGAGGTGGATTAATCACCGTTGAACGTAGTCCGACCGTGCTCAAAAGAATTTAATGTTACGTTATTTTCTAGTAGACGAATCGTGCGAACAGTTCGTGGGAAAGACGGACACGAGTTGCACGAGGCAAGGACGAAGAACTTTTTTTCAACGGCCATTATGTTTGCCTGACGATTATTACAGGAAGATTACGTGAACCATAAACAAGAATGTACCAGTTAACACCTACCCCATTACTCATAAACAAGTTATTTCTTATTGCTCTTAAGACGGAAGCTTGGTTCTGTTGTCGCAAGATGAACTTTAGCGCATTAAGAACCACCCAGAAATGACTGGCATTTCGGTCCACAATGAAATTAGGTCGAACTCTTAAGAATTTCATTTAACGAACTATTTTTAATTTGACAATTGAAACACTATTAAGTGGTAGCAAATGTTAATAATTATAATGTAACCTTGGATATATTAACACCTTACAGGGGAGTAATATTCTCAAACGTCTCTGAAGAGTTAACACTTGATGTAACTATAAATTAGGCTAGAATCAGTTGCGAAGAGGTGCAGGGTGTATGTTAAGAAGTTGATAACAAGAAAACCTGGTGTGCTCCGTGCAAACGGGGGGGTCTGTACCCCGGTTTATGGTGAACCGGCATTCTGATGGCGGCGTTGCCGGTGCTCTCTCGCGGACGGAGGTGACTTTAAACGCGGGGCAATAAATTAACGGCGTTGGGTTACGCAAGGATCAAATGTCCCCTGGAGTATGCCCGAGAGATTTATGGGTCTGCCTTGACTGGCGCAGCATGAAGGAACGGAACGGAACGGAACAGAACGGAACGTACACAACCGTACGGCTTATTATAGGCTAGTTGCTCCGCTTCTCCACTTCTCCGCTCCACCGCTTCACCTTCAGCCGACTGGTCTCTCTTTCAGACCCGCCGCAGGATACATGCAGGACTTTTCAGATGAACAGCTAGCCGGATGTTGTAACCCGCTAATAAGGCGCGGCCACCACTCGCAGCCCAATTAAGCTAAGCTTTACGTGGCCACCTTAAGGCCAGGCCTTGAAACGCTCTTCGATTAGATACCCCAGATATCCCATTAATTTTATCCTCTCCTCTTCTATTCTATCCTACCCTCTTTCTCTCTCCTCTTCTCTTCCCTTTTCTTGTCTTCCTTCGTTCCCCGCCTCTTACCACCCCGATATGAACCTTGGATTATATGACCGCTCGAAATCGTTGACAGAGGTTTAGATTAATTGCGCGGAATCCCTCGAATCGCCTTAAAGCGGTTTTCACGAAGGGTTCCGCGGGATTCCGGGAATTTTTCCTTCGGACCTATATTCAGGAAGTATCGTCATATGATGAATTACCGTGGATTTAAATCTGAAACCTGCTCCGATGTTTCTGCTGCTAACATATCGGTAAGGTATCACGGTAATTGGAAGCCATTTGTTTCGTAATAGAATGATGTCCCACGAATGGTAACTAGGATGTATGTACGTAGCAAATAAATTTCCACAAAGTTAACGTACTCGAGAGATCGTAAAAACAAAGCATTCAAGTTATGCGGCATCCCTTTAATCCTGAACATATGATCGAACTTCCTCTAGTCCCCCATGCATCCGTCTCGAGCCCAATATATTTTAAGCATAGCGATCCATCTTGCTTTTTGTATTTCCGCTCTGAACTGCTTTATGTCACGCTGTTTTCGTTCCACCACCCTTGCTACCAGGGACTTACATTTTTCTAAGTGGATGACACAAACTCTATATAAAAGCAATTACATTTAGCAGCCTATTTGCATAATTCATTAACGACCTAGAACAGGCCACTCCCTGATTTAAAAATTTATCATTTTCCTTCATTAATTTCATTGTATACGAGTTGTAACACGAGTAGCATAATAAAAGTGTAGAAGAGCATATTTAAAAATTGATATGTATGTTAATAATATGCATGGATATTAAGCAAAACATAGATATATCAGAATTAAGTATACATTCTCACTAAATGTCATCTACTCCATTAAATCAACTAGACAGAACGAAATATCTTCAATAACGTGGTACTATAAAACATTACATAAAACACCCTTGAAATGGAGACCAAGGTTCAAAATAAGACTAAAGAAAGCCATCTTTCTCGACTCTTCATATTCAAACCATTGTAGAATCCAGTCTTTGAGTAAATTCTGCGTACCAGAAGCAGCTGTCTAGAATTATTCTGGCAAGAGAGGAGTACTGGAAGGTTAAAGTAACGTGTCTAAAGTGTGTCGTGGGCACCTGGACCGAGGGGTAAAAAAAGAAAGTCAAGAGAAAATGGCGAGGAGCAACCCCGTGTAAGAAGAACGTCAAGTCGAACGACACTCATGTAGGGGACTTAGAAGCCCCCAAGGAGAGCGAAGAGTATCTGATAGGAGGGCCCTTTCCCCTCTTTCTTCCCCAACCTTCTTTTTTTGTCTCTCAAACCAGACGAGTAGACAACCGGACAAGGAGACGGAGTCTGAAAGCCTCGAGCTAGAAGCTCGAGATAATGAGCGACGAGAATGGCCTGCCTCGACATATGCATTTGTATGGGTATCACTTAGGTCCCAACGATCTTCTACTTTGCCACCGATAAGCCCTTTTCATTTACACCTGCTTTCCTTTTTGTATTATCGGGAACCGGTATACTGTATAAATACTGATTACTAGTACGAATCGAGTATGAATATTTACTCGTGATACGATATATGTGCTGGTGTAAACAGTGGTTTAATATAATTGAAAGTAGTAAGGTAATGTAATGTAAGTGTTGTAAAGCCGAATAAATAAGTGTTATGTTATAAAGAAGAAAGCGTGGAATACATCTTTCCATTCATCCTAACTTCCAGATTGTAATAATAGACATTCATTATGTGGGATAATCTGGCATATTAGTGCTAATATATTAGTACTATGTATTAGGTATGTGCATAAGTTCTCGCCGATTTTAGATGACACAGTTTATGTACCTTTTTTGAAAAGAAACAAATGCAGTTCAGAAAGTTCAAATGCAGTTAAAAAGCTTGTAGATCGATGGAATAAGGTATAGTAAAAACTATTTCTCTTTACAAAAATATTAAGTTCGTTTGCTTTCATAAAACGGCGAAAACTCATGCACATACCTAATATTAGTATAATATACTGTACTAATATAATAAAATAATCATGAAAAAGAATGAATTCTCAGATTGTTGGGCATATTTGAATATCGCATTAAAATATTGGTAACGCCGTAAGAAGTTTTCTTATTAGAAGATGAAATGAAATTAAACCTAGAAGCTGGGGCAACTTTTTAACATTTATAATTCTAATTATTACAATTCCAGTACAGAATTTTATATTATAGAATATGGAATATATGTATTATCAATTATTAGAAAGAAATGAAAGCTATGTTTGTGATCTGGATTTACGGCGTAAGTGGAATTACGTGAGGTTTATATCAAAGAATATTTTACAGTTGCATTTTTATACAATCTTTCTAATTTAAAATGTTAATTTGGAAATTAAGAATATCCGCTAGGAACCCACATCATCCATGGCGGCAAAGGAGTGTTCATGACGTTGCTCGAAAAAGCAAATGAACATAGGATTTCTGTGGGTCGATCCATCATCGTCATCCGTCCTCTGACCCTCCTACCGACTTTCTCTCTCCCTCCCTCACACCCTTTACCCTCCATTCTCTTTTTCTTTCACGTCCACGTCATTTCCTTTACGCCCCTCCTTTTCTGGCCGTCTAGACTCCATCTCTTTTTGAATATCTTCGAAAAGCCGCCATCGTTACAAGCCACCAATCTCAGCCCCAAGAAGCTGGATTATAACGAAATAATGGTGGTACAGGAAAGCAATCAATTGTTTTGTAACACCTAATTCGACTATCCTTCATAAAACAATTACGCGAGGTGTAGCCTCGAATTTGTATGCTCTATTTATAACTTACAGTTTTATTCAAATTCTGTGCAGTAATTTTAACTCATTCCGGTGATTCCATAGAAATAAAGCTAATCGGACACTTACTTTTGAGGTAATACGAAACAATAAATCGAACTTTATCAAATACGCAAACGAAACTGATTAACTACTTTCCAGTACTAATACATTTTAGGACAAGAATCTCGATTCCCGTGACCCTTTCTATCTGAAAAAGGTTAAAACTCCTCGCTCGCCACATGTTCCCCAAGAATTTCGTATGCGCACCAGATATCTAACGTTCTTCTTATTACACGACTCATTAATACCGCCTTAATTACCCTACATCGCGCCAAATTATCCACCCGCTTGTAATTAATTACCCAACGCACATTTCCTTATCAGGAGCATGCGATTATCATATTAAAATACCAATTAAATCTCTGTTTATACCACCGAGCGGAGTGTGCTTAATTAAGGAAAAATCGAAATTAATCTCAGGTTAATTCACGGTATCTCAATCATGCATTATAAGAATAAAAGAAAACTCCATTCCGAGACATCGTCAAATTAATCTCGATACCGTGTGATCTTCGTGAGTTCTGTTCTTTTCCATGATCTTAATGTCCGGTTTCGGAATAAATCTGCATCTTTAATTAATCAATTACTACCATGGTATCAAATTCTTGGTGGGTAGAGGGGGACACGGGGGAGGGAGGAAGGGAGAAAGAGAAGTTAGCGAGATGTAATTTCTTATTAGCGCGAGTCGTATCGGTCGTTTGCCCATTTAGCTTCGCGTAGATATTTCGCGCGATTAATTTGACGGCGAGGTACTCTCGATTCGTGCTGATACAAACTGCGAGTACTTTATTTACAGCCGTGCGTCTGGTAAGCATTCGTGTCGGTACACGGATTATATAAGAAATGTGTTTGGCCGTGCACGTACGTGTACCTTTGCAATAACGGAAGCTTTACACCTATATAACTGTAACGCGGCATGCTTATTTACAGGGGAAGGGGGGAGGGAACACGATATCATAAATCTTTTCACGCAGGAGGATCGTAATTATCTCGCGCATTAAATGCATCCTCGGTGTCGATGAGTTTCTTTTCGTCGTACTCATCGCAACCTGGCCAAATTACTCGACGCCAGTTATATTACTGGGAAATCTAATTATTACGTTTATAATTGTAACCTCGCGAATGGCGAGTTTCATTCGTTAACAAAATTGAATGTTTCTTTAATAACTGTAATTATGAGCCGTGGGTGTTAACAGATTATATCTATGCCGTGTATCGGTACAAGATGTAATTATTTTATTTGTAATTCTAACGTTATGGGTTTTATGAAATGTGTTTTTTATAGCGTAGTAGTTGTTAATGATAAGAGTCTTTCCAATTCTGAATTATTTAAACATTAACAGTGATTCTGGTTTTGCAATCCTAGTATTATAGGAATTATCATATTTCTTATATTATGCTTGAGTATTTGGCAGGAATAATTGTAATATATATTAGGAATTATTGAAATATTAACACTAATTCTTGTGTGTAATCTGAGTCTTATGAGAACTATAAAATTCCTTACTTTATAGTTAATTAAACTCTAATAATAATTATTGATCCAATTATATCTATTCAAATATAAGAACCAACTCTAGTTAAAATAATCCATCATCCATCCGCCATTTCATTCCCTAACCTAGTTAGAAAATGTAATACCAATAATCACTGTTAAACGATGCTTCGGCAGATCCAGGCGGTAAATGGATAATTTCATAGAATTTAAGTAATTATCGTAGATGGAGGTAAGAAAATCTATGTTCCCTGATTGGGCTTAAAATAAAGCGGTGGAAGGTACCGGTAATGGGAAATCAAAGGAGTACACGAAAGATTCGTATTCGCAAGGATGCACTTAAGTTCCGAAAGGTTTCGTGATGTTCGGTAGTAACCGAGTACCAATGTGCATTCACATTCCATTCTTTCGGCAGTGCATTCAGCTATGCCGGAATTTCTAAAGCTACGTAACACAAATGTCCCGCGAAAAGTGGCAGAGAATCTCAGCGGTTTCACCGGGCACATGCCCAGGCGAGCACCTGCATCTATGAAATTGAGTCATGCATTATTCATGGGGTCCTGCTTATAGCGCGCTTAGCTCAGCTGGTGTTTTGCAATGTAGAAAGAAACGTGGAGTGCCCCGACTGAAATGGATAGTCGGATAAATTGATATGAAGTTTATCATGATTGCTGGTCTTATAAGGATAATGGGACCGGGTCAAGAAACACTGGTTAAGGATGCAGGAAAATACAATTTCGTGGGAATCAAAATGCACGCTAAGGAAATGAGATCGAACTCTATAAAACGAATAGATTGAGCGCCTGCTTAAAATACGGATGTTTAGAGGGAGACGTTTAATTTAAAGATATTTGTGAAATGATTCTTTTAATTCAGATGGTTGATCGTTTAACTAGTAGTGCATATTGAGCAGGAAAATAAATAGCACGTTTTGCAGTAAACGTTAAGAGTATTACTTTCCTTTGAAATATTAGAGGGTTTTGGAAATGTGGGTTATGAATAGCTGCACCAAGATGGCGGATTTCTTAGGAAAATCAAGATGGAGGAATTCTTAAGAATACCAGGGTGAATAAGATGAAGTACCAAAATGTCATGTAATGGTAAGATATCTACTGAGGTGTCATGGTTTCTCGAAGACAAGAAGTATTTTATCAAATTCCTAAATCACATTCTGGTTTCTGCATTTTTATAAGAACCGTGAAGTTGAAAACGATAAAAAAGTATTGAAGACATTATGTAAATCCTATGATTCGTATGTTGTTAGCTAGAACGAACATTTTCTCCTATCCTAGTTAAGAAAAAATGAGAGTGGACGAAATCTGGAAGCAACCTTTTTTAAGGGTGTTTTTTAAACATTTTTTAAACGTTTTTTAAGCGTTTTTTTAAAGATAAAGAACAAGAAAGCATCTCAATGTGCCGACATCTGTGAGCAGATACAGGCACTTGGTTTTCTTCTTTAACTGGTAGCGGGATATAAACCATCGTCCATAAACCGGACCATGTATCGCCCATTGGAGAAGTTACCTGGTACCATCCTAACCGAGGGATGGTACAACATGAGGGGACCAACAATTTCGGCAAACTTGAATTTTCGCGAAATTATAGCAGTCGAACAATCCAAAAAACACTAATAATATACAGTAAAATAGTAACAAATATAAGTTAATGAAAATCATTTCTGAAATTATTCATAACTGCTATGTTTTTACGATATAAAACAGAAAAATCCTAATTCGAAGAAATCAAATGATATAGCAGAAGGTATTAAAAATGACGGAACTAAATAAAATAGTTTAAAACAAAATATAAAAATACCCGTTTACAATACCACGCACATATTTATATTAAACGCACCACCTTCTAATCTGGAATCGGTATCTTCACTTTCTATCACGATTGCAAGACGCACCCAAATAACTGCACTTTGGAAGATGGCGATAAGATTCGAAGACACGGGAAGAAGGTACTTGTCGTCGCGAAATTCACGGAAGAACTGAAGCAAGATAGGAAGGAAGTAAAATCGAATCCAGGAAACGTTTCACCTTCCACATAAATCCGACCTTGAAGAGTCAGGATATTTCTTCCGCCTTCGAAAATGACAGGCCATGAAGGAGAATGGAAATAAGAGCAAACGCAGCGGGAAGCCGAAACCTCCGCTCCGTGCACTTACCTAACCCGGTAGGAACGCCTTTAATTTAAAAGGTGCCGCTATTATCACTTCGTTATAGCCCTCATAAATTTTCACCTCGTTACGCTAGAATTAGTCTTGTATTTCTTCGATGTTATGGATGACCTAAGAAAACGTTTCTAAACCTTCTCCGCGTTACGCCGTTCGTTGTATTTCAAGGCACAAGTGTCTCGCATTGGAATCCCAAGATTTAGAATGGCGACAAGTGCACTTTCGAAATATGTTGAAATGCAAGAATGTAGTTTACAATACTGGGTAATAATATATGTAGATACATTGTACATAATGCTTATATAAAAACACAATTAGTACGGCATGGAGGAGTGTTATGAAATCTTGCAAAATAAGACATTTTCCCGGAGCTACCTTAATTAAGAGGGGAATTAAAACATGTAGTATAAGTATGAGGTTGAAATTGTCCTCGTTTCATAGAAATGTGGCACATTGTTTTTTTATGAAGTCATCTCGCCGAAGGTCCCCGGGTACCAGAAGGTGAAAACAAGCGAACTAGTTTGGTAGGACGACAAGCAGAGACAACCAAGCATGAGTTATCATGGGAATAAAAGTGGATGAGTCGAGTTTGCCAGGCCCTGGAGCCAACGCGAAGGCAACCAGCCAGATAACTTTTATGGGGGTCTGGTATACGCGTGGTGAAACTACCGGGCTAAAAGGTCAGGGCAGTAAATAACTCGGAATGTCGGTATACCTAGAAACTGGAGACATTATGCCAATCTTGGCTTGCAAACCGTACGAATGTGGTCTAGTTTTACCCACTATTGCATAAATCTGAAAGCTGCTTGCTACCTGAGAACATCTCTAGAAACCTTGCTTTCTACGAAACCTTTTGGCCACGAGGCCATAGGAAGTCCTGAGTCTATTTTTGAAAGCGATGTCACGTATTCTTATTATGCTTCGCTGCAACCTGATTTCGTAAAAAAAAATATGACGACTACGCTTGGCGCTGAAAACCTGACCTCGAATTTGTCTGAGGACACTTTCAAGAATAGCTAACAATCCAGGAAAGAGATTACGTACGATAATCCCGTGCTCGCAAACTTTATGAAGTAACTACTACCGTCATAGTCTTTTGAATACAAAAGCATACGAAATAGCTAGAGAAACTTACCGAATTGACTCCTCATCCACGGGTAGAGTGGACTCGGAAGGTTGGCACTTGCTGCACCTTGAGGAGCGCTCTGTTGCTGTTGACTAAGGGGCGACGTAACAACCCCTTGATGTTGTTGAGCTTGTTGCTGTTGCTGAGGATGCATGCTAGCTTGAGGTTGCTGTGATGTCGCTTGACTCTGTTGTTGTTGCTGGTACATTATGTGTTGTTGTTGTGCCTGTAAATGTTGATGCTGGGGCTGTTGCTGATGTTGAGACGGTTGAGCTTGCATGTGCGGATGTTGAGTATGCATTTGATGATGCATCTGGGATTCGACGAGAGGTGGGCTGTCCGGTCCGTCGAGTACGCTACCCTGATGATCGACCGCGGCCGCCTGAAGCTTGCAACTAGCATAAACAATAGGAGTGGACGGATGTCCGTTCGGGGTTGGTGTATGTCCCATGTGCCCCATACCGGTGCTAGGTGACGTCGACCTGTAACCAGCCATTCCATCCATACTCCCATGTTCTTGTTGATGCTGATAGTAGGCAGGGTTACGCATGTCCATCCTGTTATAAGGCGGAAACCTTGGATAAGGCATGTCCTGTTGACTACCCGTGGCTCCATAATGATGGGCAGGTACTCCTTGACGTAAGAGAGTAGGGTCGCAAGGATCCGCAGCTTGCTGAGATTGCTGTTGAACAGACTGCGTTTGTTGGGGCACCTGAACGGCGGCACCGTAGTGCTGCTGATGCTGATGGGGGTGTTCCACCCCGCCATTACGCAGGTCCGGGATGTACGAATTCGCGAAGTACGAACTCATGCTACTGTCCCACCTGTCCCACCTGCTAATACCACCTCTAGCTTTTTGCGCGTGCTCTTTTACTTTCTCACACTTCTAAACACTCCTTTTCCTTATTATCCAACGATGTCCACCTCGGTGTACCTTCGTCTTGAAAAATTTAGATTTCCCCTTTCTTTTGTACTCTACACACGGTCACACTGGCACACGTCTTTTACATAGATAATCTACTCTCCTTTTCACCGTGATACTTTATTCCTTTCACACACTCTTCGCTGACACGGGCACACTATTATTTCTCTTTTTATTGTATCCCACCACGATCACTGTGAATCACTTGCGTATCATTGAATTATTCCCATCACACTGGACTCACCAAAAAGAAAAAGAATTATCAGAAACTGGAGCACTACAGAACCGTAAGTTATCAAGCTACCGGGTAGGGAGAGTATAAACTCGTACACGAGAGAAGGGGGCTGGGGGGGTGGTGGGGGGCAGATGATAATCAGAGTCCTTCGTCTTCCTCGGTGTGGTACCTTCTTTCAAAGCGCCAAGCCGCTCCAGACACGTTCCGTACCTCTGTCCACCCTGCTAACGAAGTTACGCCGCACCTGGAACAAACGATATGCAATGTTAGTTTTATAACCTTAGAACCCTTCAGCTGATACATTTTTCATTATCCCCTAGCAACATCCCGAATAAACACATCATTTGATATTCATTTAAGCTTACTTTGTTACTCGAGTCTTTGTATCAATTCGTTGATCATGTATCTGATAATAGTCCCAGTCATGTTTGATTAAAAGAATATCATAAACGCGTGGAAGAAATTGCTTTGACAGGAGAGTGGGTCGAAGTGGCAAGACGTCAGTGTAAATGCGATGCTCGCGATATGACTGGCGAAAGCTTAGTTTGCTGATCTTTGTCTGACGAACCGAATGAACCGAGTGGTGTTTGACTCTGAGTGACAGAAGGCGAGTTACACACGTGCTCGTCACGGTGACGGCCATCGCCCAGACGCCGAACTTGTTACAGCCTTCTGTGTGGGCGGTCTAAACGATCGTTAAATTTGGAAAAATTCCCATCCATTAAGCACCATGGCTACTGAACTCTCGGCTGAGGTTCACCCTAATTTTTTGTGGTATCCTATACCAAGTATTATGTGTTCCCTATTAGCACATAACAAAGAGCCCGCTATTTTTCTCCTGCTTCTAATTCGTACAAATGGTGCATGTAATTAATCCAAACATATTTTATATACATTAATAAGTCACACGTCATATTATAGATATCGAATCAGAAATGGAGTCCTCGTAAGTTCATAAATACAGAAATACTTAAAGCGTATACGTCGCTTGCAGCGCACTCAATTTACAAGAAGAAGGTGGCGGAACTAGTCGGTTTCTTATCCGGTGCATCTTAGCATAACTTCCGTTTTAAAGCAATCTACCGATCTTCCGATTGGAATCTTCCATACCGACAGTGTGTCATACTCATCAACCGGAAGTACCGTACTTGACTCATGTCGCGAAGAAAACAAAATGGTTACTGACGTTGAAATTCTTTCTTTCCCTATGAATAGTATTGTTGGAACTATTATAACATTATACTTTCTGCAGTTCCGAAAAATCATCTTAAATCTGTCTCGATAATAAAATTCAATATTGCATTCACCTAAATAAGAAACTGATATATAATAATACAATTTCATCCAAACTTTTCATATTTCGGACAAACGAAGTAAAGTTAAATACTAACTAATAGAAATGGTACCGATCTTCCTTTTCCGAAGAATAAGAAGAAAATGGATATTAAATAGTCGTTTTCGAAGCAAATTGGATAAACGGTTGGTATTATTGAAGTTGTATGTACTTGTGGAGTAAAGATATAGATGTGTAGGTGGTATAGTGGAAGGGTCAGAAGAGGAGGTTGAAGGGTTTGGGTTTGGACGGAGGTGGGGCCCTTGGGAGTTTGGTGTACACGAGAACGGGTCGGACGCGGGACGATCGCGATTAACATTCCGGCCGCTAGCTCGCTGTTCGCGCGGCGCTTTCATTAATTCCAGCGTATTGATTCCCCGGATTGATGAATGGCCGCCGATAGCGATTCCATGCGCTCCGTACACCCTCCCTCGGTATCCTCTTCGCGTATAAATTCTACCTCTCGCAGGATTTTAACTCAATTCCGGTACCTAGAGTTCACCTCTACGTATTCCCTCTTCTTCGAGAGGCCTTTTCGTCTCTTGAGAATCAACTTTTTTTTACATCCTTCTACAACCCCTATCTCTTTCTCTACTTCCGGTTTTACAATTTGCACGTTTCAATCGTGCTTCGAACTCTGTAGAGGATTAAACGGGAGACTACCAAATATCTAGTTAAATTGAAAGCACTGATTCAGTGTATATGAATCTATTTCATGAAATTCTATTCTAATGTATTTGATAAAACTAGATTTCAATTAATTTTATTCTAAAAGTTGTATGGAGTAAATAAAGTATTGCACAACAAATAAATTGTATTAAGAATCATTGTTTCGTTGTCAGTCCTTTAGGGATGCAAATTTTAAGTAAAAATGGGAGATTTATATCTTGATTAAACATGTACAAAATGTAGCTGACAAAAACTATTTTAAAATGTCTTATTTCGGGGGTCTGACGTCAAGGGCGTAGGAACATGAAATCCACCATATTGGTTCTACAAACGAGAATATACCAATTACAAATAAAAATAAGATCACCCCAGCCAAACTATAGTGAAAATAATTCTTTTCAATACATCAATCTTAAAGATTTTGAAAGACAAAATGTCTGTGTTTTATATGAATCTATACGTAAGATACGTTCTTTAGGAGGAGCGATTTTCTGGGTCCACCCTATATATTAGACTTTGTTAAGTGGTGACACCGGCCGGAAATATAATAAACTAGCAGGTCATAAAAACTTATCATATTTATGGTAGATGGCACTGACGATAGCCCAGAAAGAACTGGAAAAAACGGGGTGGAGCGTGTCTGACAGCTGGGTGGGTTCGGGGCCAAGGTGATTGAAAACAGGGTGGAGCGTCACGTGACGCCATAGTTGGATATGGAAGTGACGTCAGACAGCTATGATGGCCTCTAGTTAACAAAATGGCCTCAGATGAGGAATCCTTTGTCTCGTAATCCTGCTCTACGCAATGATTCCTTCGTTAGATAACATTGAAATATAAACTCTTCTCCTCATCACGCACCCTTTTAAGCACTGACCTACACCAATCTCACACTCGCGTTTAATTTACATAACAAAACAACCAATACTTTGCAATAGTCAATAAACTGCAGTAGTCATCAGTCCAATTCTCTTTTTCATCACAATGTCAAATGTGAATATTAAAAAAATATATAAAATTATAATAAATGTAAGACAGTATCAGTTTTAATGAAATCATAGCCAGATGCAGAACACTGCTGGATAATATAGATATAAAATTGCAATACAGGTATTAATAAATTATGCAATTCATATTCAGGGAAGGTAAATGAGAGATACCATGATAATTGAATGAAACAACCCATGGAAGCTAATCAAAGTTTCACCGTCAATGATCGCCGCTAGCAAGAATAAATACACCCGTCGTCAAAAGTCATAGATGAAACAAGCGGATTAAACAAACGACGCGATATCGTAGACAGCTGGCCGAGTAAAGATTGTTGGGCCATAAATGGTACTTGGATTTGACAGTTATGGGACTGGTAGCTCGTGCCAGCCGTTGGCACGCCATAAAATAGTCATAAACCATGTAAGTAGCTCGTAAACTGAACGTTCCCGGAACCGTGAGCGTCGTGTAATCGAGTTGCAAGCCAAAAAATGACGAGGCCCCGAATCATCCACCGTCACCTTTTAAACCCGGCGCAACCACTTGTTAAAACAAAAGATCTATTTCTTTTATTATATCAATTTCCGCCTTTATCTCGTGAAATTTATGATGCGTAAATTTAACGTGTAACAACATCATTACGTAACCCGGCAGTGATTTAAGATTGCTGTTTTATGCCCGGACGTTTATTACTGATTGGACTACTGTGTTACTTTATGATACGGCCGTTGTCATAAATCTAATATTATGTTATTATAATTGCCGAATGGAATTTAATCGTTTCATGAATTTATGTATTTATGCATTAAACACGTCGTTTATGTATATTTAACTGGCCAGACTTTTTCAATTTCAAAAACAAACAACTTATCTAAATAGCGTATTTATGGGTTAACCGAGTGCAGCTTGTTCCGAGGTAATTTCAAAATTACTAAATAAGCAGTTTCGAAGGGGGAAGAATTTCAGAAGATCAGAAATTACGGAAACCGTCATGGGTACCGTTAGTTGAGGATGGGAGTCATCTCAGCTGGTGGAAGGTCGAATGAACATTAAAGGGTTGGCCGTAATCAAAGTTTCCAGTGTGTTGGTACACGATCGTGAGGACCATGCATGATCCTGTCTCTCTTGATACTTGCGTATGTAGATACACCGATGAACACGTATAACCAACACTCCGCTGTTCGGCAGCGGATCAGCCAACTGCTAACATGCATATGCGATTAGCATAATCGAGTCGGTCTGCAGGAAACCAGTTTGCAAGGCCGCTCAAAAGCCGGCCGCCCAATAGCTTATGCCTCTCTCTGTGGATCGGCACGCACCGCGCATCCGTAATTCCATTTCCCCTACCGAAACAACATCAGCTGACCACGGGAAGACGAAACATCCTCCTCGCTTCGGCACTTGGTACCAAGCTTGATCACTGGCTACCTCTTATGAATCTGGCTACGTTCACTCATTTGCGTCCAAGGATTTTCAGCCGAATATTATGCGTGTAACGAAACAAATTCACGAAATTTTGCTGTACAATATTATGTTGACACAACTTGGAATCATAGCTTGGTCACTTGGTACTTGTTATGAATGTGATTACGATAACACATTTGCATCAAGGCATTTTCGCATGTCGAATTTGAATAAACAAATACTGTGTTAATTTTGAAAGAATATCAGACGAATAGCAGAATCCTAGTTAAAACGTAATCGGTTTAGAGGAACTGTTGATGTAAGAGACATGCATTGCATCTCGTACTACTTTCACGTGTCATATCACTCTCAACAATTACGTCCAAGAAAAGTTTAGAAAATTCACGGTGTAATCCAAAATCCACGGCGTCCGTTTAATGCGAAAAAGGTCAAGAATTATGGCGGCGTTGATTATTTTAGCGAGTGAAAAAGCACGTTGCCGAGTCTGAGAGAACGGTGCGCAGGCATATTTAATAAACAGAGATACGCGGGGACCTCTGGGATCCGACGGTTTCTCGCTAAAAAGAGACAAGAGCATAGGGGATAAAGAGGGTCGAAATACTCGGCTATGAACCCAACAGATAAGCCACGCCAACTTTCTCATAAATGACGGTATACATTGTATCTACGTTTTTTCCATTTCCCCCCGCGTTTTTTCGCAGACCTACGACTCTTGGTTTCTTTCCAATTTAATGCTGCTACGTTGAAGATATCGGCATTTTTGTATATGCACTCTTTAATTTATTGTCCATTGTGCTTTTCAATAGCATGGAGATAGAATATTATTTATCTTCTATTTTAAGGATTTTCTGAAAGAGTGGAATCAGTGAATGTTTAGTGTTTCGGGATAAAAAGAAAATGCCTTGTAAACATTAAAGACTATAATAGAAATATTTTTAGGAACAAAATAAGCGAATTCAATGCACAAATTCATCCAATCGTCAGTTTTGCTACCAAAGTATATAGTTATACTATAATTGTATGAAATTAATGCGGAATTATTTATCAGCATCTGTGTTTATTCACTGAAACTGTTAATTAGTGATGGATCTTTTGTAGAAATTATTCTATGTTTTATTATACACTAAGTATATATAATTTAAAGTACCATATTATTAATGTGATAAGTATAAATATTAAGTATGAATTTAATTAAAATTGAATCACACATAATTATACCGATTAATACACGAAAAAATAAAAGTATACCAAAGTCGAGAGGCAAGTGTATAAAAAATGGTTTTTGAATTCACCGTGTGACGGACAACTGTCAATATATTTTGACGTGCGATATTTCAGCCGGGGAACAGGTAAAACCGAAAGTGAAAATATAATAAACGACGAAAAGAGAAAATCTGTGAAAGCTAAGAATGCGGCCGTTTGTCCGAAATGAGTTGCTCGAGTTTTGCGTGTCCTCTTCGCCCCAGGGTGCCGCAGGGTGTTCCGACACCTCGATCCTCCAGCTACCCTTATTCTTCGATCGTTCTCTCTCTCCATCTCTCACTTTATCTCCCCTTGCCAGTAGCACCTAGCGGGAACATTCAAAGCATCCGAGAAACCCTCCACCCAACTTTCACATTTTTTGGTGAAAACTCCTTTTTTTGTATACGACCTTGTCTGCGCCGAAATTTAGAGCGGTCAGCTTTCTCTTTTCGGGCCGGTTTATGGATTCGTTTAAAGAAGCCGAAGGTTGCGACTAAACCCGCTTAGGTTACAATCGCCTTTCCGGATTTTCGGGAAAAGTACATATATCTCAGTGAAATGTGGCATTTTGATTGTATATAAAAAAGATATATTCCTTACAGGTTTTTGAGTGCCGAATATGTAATATACGAGTTCATGAGGCAATATGTTAATATATTAACTATATTATATCCGAAATAATAAGCTTCTATTATATATACATAGTGGGTTATAATAAATTATTTAAATATGACACTTTAATTAAAATGTGTTACAATACCCTCTACGAGTCTCACAACTCTACAGCATACAAGTAACACATACAAAATGGCGCCCATAAAGCACGTCATACGTGTCCGTGGGAACGATGAAGTTTCACTTGAACTTCACGGTCAGGAGTCAAACTTAAGGCTTGAAAAAAAAATCTAGATTCTCACTTCGTTAATAGTTAGCCAACCAGGTACCTTGATATCTCTGAGTAGAATCAGAAAGTAATGAAACTTTTCTAAACAAAGTTTAGTGCGATTGCAATCACGATTACAGTCACAAAAGGTATTCACGGTGAATGTTAATTGGTCCGATTCACCGTGACGCGTATTTCTCGTGACTTAAAACAGGTAATTCGAATTCATGACGCGAGCTGGTTTCTTTCCATAGGGACAACCTGGGTGGCCGGATAATTCATGATTTACGGATATGTGCTTCACCGAGCGGACACCGCTTCTAAAACACCGGGGGAAACCCTTATTACGCGCTACCTTCGGCCTTATCATTACCAGAAGTAATAAACAATCTTGTCAGGACCCTCTACGACGTACTCTTCCTTTCCCAATATTTATAATCCTATAAATTAGTACGATTTTTTAAATCACAACATCTAACGAGTAGAAAATTCCACACTCATTAACCGCCACTTCATTCACATTCTTCGTGTCCACCGATAAATCAGTATGATAAATATAATATTTAACCGAATCGTGCTTATAATTGCTATAACCGCCAACTTTTTGTATTTATACAGTACAGTCGTAGCAGAAGATTCTTTTTTAGCATGAAGTTGGTCATGCCTACGTTTTCTTTTTAACATACAAACCTTGATATAACATTGAATTGTAATTTTATGCGTATTTATGTATTTATGCGTAAAGAAGAATTATTGTTATAAAAAATGTATCTGCAAGTGCATTTACTGTGGCCACATTTAAACTGTAAACGAATCATCTGCTGCGACTGTATAAACGACGGACATAAATATATAAATATTTCTTGATGCTCTCTTAAATGCCATTGAAATATTTCCCGAATATACTTTCAGTGAAGAAAACAAATATGTTTTTGTGATGAAGAAAAATGAGTGAGGAAGGGTTAAGACACTGGATAATCAATCTTACTGAAAGGAAGATATCGTTGATTCAAACTCGAAGAAAGAATGGAATTAAGTGTGATTAAGTGGATCCCGGTGAGATTCATCAGAGAGATCTGGTAATCTACGGTAGATCGTCGATCCTCGTATTCAGGCTCATAAATAATTGGTGAACGAAGAATGCGACGGGCGCGTGTCCTCGCGATATAATGGCTGAGGCGTACCAAAAATTACGAAGGCGCGCCTTTATTTCGTCGCGAACGTAAAGGAGGTACCTATAATCCCGACAAGACACCAAGGAGAGTACAAAGTTTTGACGCCATCCTATAAATCAACCTCCGCGTTCACTCGGCCAGAACGCTCGAGGAACCCGCCGCACCACCCCTCCTGAACTTACGCTCACCGTATGTCTCCTACGTTCTCGGACCAGACAGCTTGTAAGAGGTGACTGAAAAATTCCGACACCGCCATTCCATCCACTCCAACTTCTCGAAATAATTTTTCTTGTATAATTAATTATTTCACTTATCTTTCGCAAGCAATGTTCACTGTATTATTATCACCGTTTTATTCGGTGGGAACAATAACTCGATAAGACTCTGCGACGGTGGTAACTGACTCGTTCATTGACAAAGAAACGAGTGGCTCGACTCACCGTAGTCTTTCTACTCGGAATTTCAAATTCATTGAAACTCCCTTTCTATTTATCTTATCTGACGTTATTAAACGCAGGAAATGCCAGCGACATCGGCGGAGAAAAGAAAAGGGAGGTTATTGTAAAGTAAGCCAATGCAAATTTCTCGTTGGTGCTGTGGCAAGGAAAAATAATATTATCGTTGTTTGTGGGTGAGGCGTAGATATCGAGCGGCGATAATCATGGTAATGTTCAGTGCAAAGGGGGAACGTTTAGTCTCTACATATCTCAATGCATAACCAGCTGGAATGTTTTTACACGCTGCCGCGTATGAATGTATAAAGTGTGATTATAAACACGGTAAATATTATACAATTAGAACACGTAGAATTAGTAAATGGGAAGTCGATTCTATCGTGCTCGGGGTATACATTTCGAACGGAAATTCTAGTAAGTGCAAGGTTCCCGTTTCCGTTTAATACTTCATGCTCCACAAACTTCCCGGCACGTTTAAATATTTCATATTTATCGGAACAATATCAAGTAGTAAGTAACACGGTTACTGATCTAGTTACCGTTACATTCTTAAAGTATCATAACGAAAGTAATGTAAAAAAGGAATGTGTTACGGTAGAACTACCAATGGAGTCAAAATGACTTGTCCGCCATTTTTAGTTAAGTTGTTTGAATCTACCACGGCACATTACTTGAGATTGTATATACTTTTATTTTATATACATAACGCAAATAATTGAATCCATTAACTAAATTAAATCCTCCTTCTTTGTTTATAAGAACCTTATTATAGATTATTTTTGTTGATTGATAATATCATTCGAGAGCTCTGGTTTTTGCGATGATTTTGACAATGATTATTTAATATCGTATAATTAAATGTGTTTAATAAATAAATAAATGTATTAGCGTAAATGATTATATGTTGGTAGTTCTAGTGTTAATAATCAACCTGATTCTACTGTCGCTAACACTTCCCTTCGTCTATTTTCAACTATCGAACAGTAGCTTAAAAATCACGGTAGAAGTTAGAAAAGAGTGTACATAGAGATAGAGGGGCGGGGGGGGGGCAGGAGGGTGATACTCTCAGTACGAATGGCAGAAAAGAAGGAAACAGGGAGGGGTAGTCGAAAGAGGGTGAAACCGAGGATCGGTGTAAGGGTGCGGGGCGTTTTAGTTGAGGGTTGGTATTGGATGCTGGCTAGGCGAACCCACGGTAGGGGTAGTTTGACAAGTTGACAAGAGCACAAAGGCCGCGCGGCAGACCCCCTTCTGGAGGAACAGCAAAAAGGGAAAGGGATAGAGTTAGAGAGAGACGGATGAAAGTGGTGGAACGAGGAAACGTCGCGACGCTGAGCGTCCGACGGAGGGTTACCGGATGGGTGGTAGAAGGTTGGGAATGGGGTGAAAAGCCTGGTAGATTCAACGCCGCGAACAAAGGGCTGCTGGTTCTCACTCCACTGGTTCTCTCGGACTTTGGAAACGAGATCACCTATACAGAGTGCCACGCTCGAGAGGACGTGCACGTAAGTGTACAAGGGGGTTCACGGAGAGTTTGGGGTTTGCTTGCTCGACCCGATAGATACGCCCCGGGCCTAATATCGAAAGTTCCTGAGTGAGCCAGAAACCGTGCTTAATTAAATCGGAAGACCATGAGAGATAACTCCGGTAGCCCTGATTCAAGCTCCCATGCAAAACGTTACCGGACGATCTGATTGTACTATCGCGTGTAAATTCTATGAGAATTGTATCTTTACTAACAATGAATACGCGAAGAATCAATGATCGTGCTCTTTATGTTCTCCAAAAGATTGTAAATCAAATCATGTCGTTTTATAATGCAATAAATCATATGAAACTTCGGTGAGCAATGATCATTTTTAACGTGGCATGCGAAATTCACAGGGATTTATTCTCGTTTCATGAATTTATGGAACATAATTTTAAGCTTCGGATAATACAAGAATTACATATAATCATAAATACTGATATAGAAATTTGAATTTTGATTCTAATAATTCTGCAGCGTAAAGTAATTAATTACTCAATTCAATTAAAGTACTTGCGACTATATAAATTACACACCTATGATTAATAATTGAACTCTGATGATTTAATTAAACATTGATATTTTCATATTCTTTAATTAAATTTGGCTACCACGAACACCTTAACATTAATAATCACTATCATTATCACTGTCATTTCAATTATTTTACATTAACGCGCATTACTTTGACAATAAAAAGACACTAAAATTTCTGCATTACTGCCCGCGAATACAAAATACTAACACCAGCATAGCCGCGCTTCAACACCGCAGGTTTCGTCCCTCGCAATGAAGCTTAAAAAGGGTCGGGAAGCGAAAATAATATGAACTACAGCCGTGAAAGTCCTGACAATTTTGCACAATGGCGGGGTATATGTATAGGAAATACCGATAACCGTTCGAACGGCAATAAATATTTCAGCTAACCACCGTCTATAAGGCTTCCTCCGCAAAAGCGTTCCATTCATACCGCAGAACAGAAGGTTAGCAGAGTATATCCACTCTTTCGAGCTCGCTCTTCTTCCTCCTGCGTCCTCGCCCCTCTCGCTCCTCATTCGCGTGTCCGCATTGATACATATACCAGCTCCCTTACGTTTTACGAGCTGCTACCATGATTTATCGCGCTTCGAAACACCGCTCTGATCATTAGAAACATCATTCGAACCTACGGACGTCCATCACTTTCTACACAAACTGATATTCGCCTGGGATTCTATTGATACCTTTCGAACGCCGTGGTTAATTCGACACTTAGGAGCCCATTTTTACACCCCGATCTTCCTCTAACGAGAGATAAATTATGTTTCGTGAATCTGACATCGAATGGTTAAAAATGTTCAGCAGTGTTATGTAAAATAGTCGAACGTTGTCCACGTGGTTTTAATGTGATTTACATAGTAATAGTTTTATTAGGTATGGAACTTAATCCGATGCCTTTAACCCTTTGAACTCAAAGAATATTTCAGTTATAAACGAGAATTTATTCTAATAATAATAATATCTTTTGTAATTAACGAATTATGAACAGCTTTTTTCTATGGCAACTGACGAATGAATCTAAAGTTTATTTCATTAATTCAGTTTGCGTAATAAATATAAAAGTGGAATTTGATATTCATTGCTGCAAATGCATGTCCCCATCGGAGCCCCTCCGGAGTGCAAAGGGTTAAGTTTATGGATTTCTTATTAATATTTCAGAATTGAATATCTTCGCGCGGTTTTGGACAGTTAAAATACATTGCAATCACGTTTGTAAAATGTTAATTAGCAAAGTGCACTGTAAATTTACCTCAAAAGAAAAACAATAAGCAATTGCAAGAACTTGACGACATTAGAAGGCGGATAAAGTAGCATCGACGACTTTGTTAATTAAAAATCGACAAGTTTTTATCATAACGAAAAGCGAAAGGTTTCCAATAAACGATGCGAGGGCACCGAGTCCATGATTTGGTTATTGATTTAAACAAATGTTAACTTTCATACAATATGGTTTATTTTAAATTATATGTAATTATGTGATTACACGAAGGTCGTCATGGGAACTGAGAGATATATAAATAATTATAGGTATTACGTATTATATGGTTCACTCGGCGTGAATCAGAGAGAAATTCTTAGTGCGAGCGATTTAAGTGATAAGATTTAAGTGTTTGTCAGTTAACACTTTAACATTGTGTGTAAATACGATTACTTCCAGAAAAACTTGTTTGGTCGACGTTGCAACGGAGACGAAATATTCCAAGGAAAACCGGCACATCGGGTTATATGAGACAACATGGTGAAAATAGTCCAAGAAAGGAAACTACGGCGTGGCGTAAATACGATAACATCGTGAGAAAAACGGACACGGACAGTTTTTAGAAAATACTTCCACGTAAAAACATTTCTTTCTTCGTTGGTCTGTACTGGATTGATATTAGACCGGTACAGCTTTTAAAACTTATTCGATGTATTTACCGATATTCACTAAATTTATCAAGTATATTAAATAAATTTGTATGTTAAGTTCAGTTTGTATTCTCTTTTATCCCCGTGTCTTGGATCCTTGAACATAATAATATTTCTTTCTTCATTGATCTACATTAGTTTGATGTTAGACTGACCAAGTTTTTAAAACTTATTCAATGTATGTACTATTTTTCAATAAATTATTAACTATAATTCTATAGTGAGTTTAAATCATACTCTTCTTTATCTCCATTTCTCCTCTTTCTCACCCCCAAAAGCGATTTCCTCTAAGCTACTAACACCCCATCAGAATTCATGTTTACGGCTGCACTAAATCAGAAACGCAGCGAAGCATCTTCACCCTCGATACCCTTGCAAGTTCACCCTTGAATTTCGGATTTGCGAAAGTTATCAGGTAATGGCGTATCAAGGCGTTCAATGTAATGCCGATGATTCCAAATATTGAAAATATTTATGAGACCAAAATATAATATGGAAATATTAAAAATGATTATCAACACTAGAACTGCCGAACATATAATGGGTGACTCAGTTATGCTATTTATTTAAATATAAATTATGGTTGGAGGATTTAAGTTAATTAATGGAGTCAAATATTTGCGTTATGTAGATAAAATAAAAGTATATCAAATCTCAAACAATGCGCCGTGGTATACTTGATTAATTTAATTAAAAATGGCAAACAAGTAATTTTGATTGCTTTGGCAATTCTAGTGTTCATATTGATGCTATAGAAATCGGCAGATTTTCATAATTTTCAAGTCTTCGCTATGTGAAACGTGTGTTAAGAAATATGGTAATTTTGGGTGCCAATATGAGAAGGGAATATTGTAATATGATAATGTTACGACGACTATGTAATCGCGATTATATCTATGTAATGTATATGCAAGGAAAATAGTCGTTTCATTGCCAACGTCATCCGCAGAATGTGAATGCTTAAGCAGGTTGCAAATAACTACGTGAAAAGTAATATTTACGCAGGAATATAAGGATACGTACACATATTGGAATGCGCTGTTCTTGAAAATCCACATTCTTTGCGGTTTACAGAACTGTAGTGATAAGTATTCATTAAAAAGACACCCATATTATCCATTATTCATTGCAATTTATGCTCAAAATCTATATAATCCTATATTTACTAACATTAGACTTCCAAGACTTTACAACTCCTTATAATTAACTCTTGTCATACTTTAAAGCCAATATATCGGCTTTCCATTTTTAATATAATTTAATCACACAATGACATGCAAACATTAATAGATACCTCAAAAATCGTATACTTTTCAAGGTATTTTGTGACAATACCCAGAAAACGTATAAGGTACAATAAGAGTTAAGTAATAATCATTTTTAATTAGTGGGTGTGCAATATCTTTAGTTCAACGTATAAGAAGTTGACAAAATCGCGTATCCTGGTTTCTTAATATCACAGCATGACGATTATCTGCGAGAGGATTAATCCATAGCTCGATGACCCTCGTCAAATCGAAGGGTTCCAGGTTCATTAAATATTTATGGCGGGGGTTTGCGATACCATATCGAAACGGATCTTCTGCCGGGTGCGATTATAGTGCTTAGGACAATAGTCCGTGAGTTAGGTACAGGAGTTGTTCGGCAATTATTAATCTTAGTACATCTCACGGGTCCGACCTTGCGGAGTTCTCTGGTTACGTCAGGAGGAAGAAATCGGTAGAATTTGCAAATCGTTTGAATTTCATCGCCGCAATACTTCGTCGGGAGATAAACAAGCCGATCGTGAGTTTTTTTCCACGTAGGTTGTATTACAAGAAAGGAAGACCAACGGACAGATAAGAGGTGGACGCGAGCTGGTCGCGTGCGTGGCAGGGAAACAAAAAATAGCAGGGAAGCGTGGCCCAGCCGATTATTATGCAAGACGACTCTCTTATCTTGCCAGGTAATAAAGTGACCTGCTGCCGTCCCTTTTGCTACCAAGTTACCGAAAACCAACTCTCTCCACCATTTTCCAAACTCCACGGAACCGTTTGCTCCGTGCCACGTGCTCCGTTCTCTGACCGGTCCACTAAACAGTCTGACCTGCATTTAAGATTTTAATCCGAGATAATACGGTGCTGTTGCACTTAGCGGGACATTTGTCTTCGCATTCCGCCGCTCGGAGAAGATAACTGTTCTGTTAAGCCGATTCCATGGGGGTAACTCTGATACGAAGACTTCAATGTGAGGATAAAAAAACGATTCCAAAGGACATCACTCAATGAATTTAATCAATGCTAATATGATAAATGACGATGGTTGTAATATTTGTAACATGTTATTGCTTACAATATCCAGTAAGATCAGTGACGACGAACTTCCTTGGTTAATTATAACATTATGATAGTCTTAAGATTGTGCCTCTTCGGGATACCACTACTAAAAGGAAACATACCTTGCTCGACATGATTCGTCTTTGCATAGATTTCCCGGTGATTGCAATAGTGTGCTCGTACACCCACTTGCGATCAGTGAGACTCGCGCGTGAAACACGACTTCTTGAAGCTCGCTATCGGCTAATTAACATTACAGGCTGTAGGAGTGAGTAGCGAACCAGCAATTACGTGTACCAGGCGAGCAGTCGACTCGCGCCCTTATCGCGCACGTTGTCAACCGCGAAAACCGACGAGCTCGAGGCAGACTGTGCAAACAGTGCCAATTACGTACACACCGGTATCAATATGCAGACGTAACGCTCGCTCGCGATACCGTTTACGCGAAACCAATGAAGGAACCTTCCTCTGAATTGACAATTTTCGCGGTGCAGTTTCGATGATTCGTAAACCGGTGCACGCGCGTGACGATGATAATTAGTCACGTGAACGTATCGAAATAACGCATCGATGCATTCGCGTGTCGCGGAACGAGCAACTCCTCCTCGAGTAGATTCCGTAAATTATACCAAATCATTATTCCAGGATTTTCATAATCTATGCGATTAATTTACACGTGTATGTATGCATCAATTATGAACATCTTAGAGAGATGCGGATAGACGAAGTGTTTATCATTTAAACTGTCAATTTCAGGTATATATTAAATATTCATATGATCGTTGGTAATTGATATTGTGAATTAATGCTGTTAGAGGATTATTGCTTATTACGTATAGCTAACCTTTCGTTTCATATGGTGACCGTTGAACGAGTAACTCGTAGAATATCGAAGGGAATTAGTTACATGTGTTACTCCAGAATCCAAAGTTTAATTGATCGTCACTTGTACATGATGAATACTTTTCACCGATGAAATCGAGCCATGTAGAGTTCGATGTTTGTAGCGACATTCGGTCGCCTCGGATTCGTCGATAATCATTCGCGCTTGTTCGATGACTTATTCCTTTCCCGATAAAAAACACCATATAATCAGAAGGTGTAAGCGACATTCGATAACCTTGATCTTTTTGATGTCAGATCAGACATATTTCGCTTTGTACACACGTTTCGTCGCCAATAGAACACGTGTCGAAAATGAACTCGAGTACCTTGAGGAGACTTCAACTCGAGTCGCGAGTGTCTTACACGCACACGGACGTTTCAAGGTACATTTAAACCGCACCACACTATACACACACGTAAAACACGTATCACGTAAAATAACTCATAGCCATCAAGGCAAGAAAAAGCGAAGAATAATATTCACAGTGAAACGATCCGGCACGTTTCTACCGTCCATCCTCACTGGCAATCAAGATAGTCCTTCACCCTTCGAGTAGCACGTGTAAAGCTTACGGACATCGTTCCTTCCGTCACGCGATCACGTAAATCAACTTTTCGTTTGACAACAGTAAACTACGGCTACCAATTGTCACCACCACTGGTCTAGGAATTAATCGAATGTAATTCTAATAAGGACACTATCGTAAGAATATATTAATCGGTCCCGGTTAAGTTCTTACTAATTCCCGGTCGAGTCGGGAACTGTCAACGACGGCGGTCCCCGATGTCGTGTGAACGACGTAGCCTGACTCCCGCGTGTGTCAGAGCTTCTGACTCGGCAGAAGTACAGACAGAAACGAAACTACACAATGTGACGGCTAACGCGCGCACATAAAACGACCGACAGAGAGAAACCCGCGCTCTTTTCCCTGTGTTGGTAAGCGGCGTCCACGTGCGTGTGGGAGAGAAGGATGTGCGAGGAGAGGGAGAGAGAAAGAGAGAAAGGCCAAGGGGAAAGAAAGGGAGAAAGAGAATAAATAAGTAGAAAAAAGAGGGACGTTACGGATGTATGTGTATGTTACATGCGTGTACGCACGGAACGCTTTCCTCTTCTACCAATTCGACGCGAATGTGCGTGTAGACGAGTGAATGTGTGCAGAGAACCGTATCCTCCCGTCGAGCTTCGGAACGGACGAGAGCGTCGAGCTGTCAGCGCACCCCACCCCAAATCCCCCTTCGAAACCAACCCCTCCTACTGTCACGACCCCCCCCTCTCTCTACATCGGAACCACGCTTTCCCTCAACTTCACCTCTTCTTCCCCTCTTTTCACTCTTTCTCCCTCACTTTCTCCCTGCTTCTCTCTCTTCCTTTTTTTCCGACCTACGAACAACCCTCCCTCTACCCTGCGTGTGGTACGACATCGAAGAAAAGCGGATGAAACCAGGAATAGCGAGAGAGAATGAATGGTTTCGGAAAGGTTCAGACAAATCTATGTTGTAACGTGTATATTACTAGGAAAAGATTCTACAGGTTTTGCTCCGCGATTTAGGAAGCAGATAGTGATTTAGTAATCAGCATGTTGTTAAGGGTACATTTACATGTTGATACAGTTGTCAACAGCTAGTACGATTAGAAAGGATATTCTATAGTTAGATAAAATATGTTGAAATATAGGAAGGCGTAGGAGTGAAAGAGTAATGGGTGAAATGCAAAGGGGGATGAAAATGCAGGCGAAAGAAAACTACGATGGCTGTCATGCTGGACCCTTGGCATTTACATCGACGTAGATGGATCATAATTCTTGCTTATACCCTGCTTGATTCTACCCCGCCATACCCTGCCGTCCTTTCGCCCTTCTACTTCGATTTTGAGTTTACCCGTATCCTCCCATACTACTTTACATTGGCATCGAAGTATAACTAGAATCCCACCCCCATAGCCACCAGAAAATGTCAGCCGACTGACGCAGGGCTGTAAAGATATTTCCATAGGATGATGGATACATTATCCCTTTTGCCCGTAGGTCTTCCATAAGCAATGGAAAATTGTGTTATAATATAAATATTGTATAGAAGCAAAGTGAAAATATATATCATAAGGTTCATTTTAACAACATATATATCTTTTTGTTTAAGTTTTCATCGATTTTTTGCCGTACTGATTTCGATTGCAGTCACTTTCATTAGGAAGCAAATGGGTACCTAAGTAGTGGAATATCGAATTCTAGTTCTGTTTTTCGGGAAAAGTGTTCTAGCAAATGGAAAGACTATCTATATGTGTAGATCCATTTCCTGTTGTGTTTTTCCCGGTTTCCACATTGCCTCCTCGCCCCCACTATCGGACCATGACCAAGACCCACCCCGTCACGGGGAAAGAATGACAGTTGGAGGGTTGGCTTTGCAGGGCGAGTTATGGATACAAGTCGTCTGGAATGAATGTACGTATCTGTGAGTTTGTAACCAGGAGAATTGTGTGTGTATGAACTCATGAGCGTGGATCCAAGAAACTTGTCCCGAGAGACGATTGAACGATCCGCCATTGGCGGAACTGCCGGAGGCTGACCTTTGGGGGAAGCGAAAAACGAAGGGTCTTGATTACTAGCGAAACTGATTCCTTTGTCCTTACTGCTCAAAGACGTAATGTCTTTCTCATCTTTTGCTATTCCATTAAGTCAACCAATATTCACATCCGTACTCAAGTCATAATATAAACGTAAAGTTATTCGAACATTTTAATAAAAACTATATAAGATCGTGAAGATTAAATTAACATAACTTTCACGGTGCTATTCCTATAATGAAACTGGCATGAATTTCATTCAGACAATGGAAGAATATTCTTAAATTCGACGTCTATGGTATGGAAGGTAACCATTGAAAAAATGCTCAAGGTTCGACGAGGAATCGAGGGAGTATAGAACCACTTTCAAAGAAAATGGAGTTGGCCGATGTCCGTGGAGCGGAGTGATGACTTTATCCAATCGACTCAACCGATTTCTCATCCGTATTCATCCTCCAGCCGTGGGCAGAACCGCGGCCCCGACTAGGGAAGAAAGAAACGAGCTGGTCGAGGGAGAGAAGCGCCTATGATTTATGACCACCATTACGGTCTTGATAATTATATGCTGCCCTATAGCCGCCCCCTCCTGCACATCGTAACCCAAGGAACCAAAGAATCGGTAGATGATATCCTGCCTGCTGACCAACAACAGCAACAACGGCCAGACGCGCATCGACCGTTCCTCTTGATTGCTTCGATCGCTTTGATACGCTTTGGTATTTCAAGTGTACGAGCAAGTATAGGTTTCGATCCCCGAACCGTCTGTTAAATTGCCAGGGGAACCGAAAAATTAGCTACATCCATTTACCATGTAATTACCACCACCTGGTGACAATTAAAATCCCTTTGTTTTTATGTTGCTACTGATACTGTATATTAATGGATGCATTAGCTATGTAACAATGAATGAAATTTCTTGAAATATATTTTTACTGAATTCCGTATATAACAGTCTTTCACCTTGAGGTTTGTCTTTGAATAATATTTCTAATTATAAGTACTTATGTCGAATAAGCAAATGTCTACTTAGTGGAACAGTAAAGGTTAATAGAAAGTTGAATGTTTAAGTTGATATAATAAAGTGGAGGGCTTACAATAACGAGACAAAATTTCATAGTCTCGGATAGTTGGAAAGGAAATATTCATAGAAACGATCAGAAAAATCTCCACCCTCGGTTGGCCGGCAATGGCGGTCGTAAATATTGGAGAAAGGGCTTGGTAGTCTCCTTAGTACTCCCCGAGGACCACTTATTACGCTGATTCTCTTAGAGTCCGCAATCATCTAAGTATTTCTTAACGACCGTTATCACATCAAATTGACTCGGCTAATGACAAGGCTGACGAGCACAATGGCAAACTGCGGGAACCCTTGCGGTATTATTGAGAATATAAAGACGTTCGTCCGACGAGTTTAAACTTACACTTTGTAATACATTCTTGCATAAACGATTCTCCTTTTTCATTCGAAACAAAATATCTTCTCATTTACGATACCCTTTTGCAACACGATAATGGGAAAGGTATTTATCACGATGTTTATTATACCACTGAAAGTGTGAACTTAGAAATAGATGTATTTAACACCCCTTATCTCATCCTCCATAAATCACATCTACTTGGAATAATGTCATTTGCAATAATTTGCATCTCGGCCCGGAATTAAGTTGGCGAAAGCGTATCACATTGCGATATTGAGACATCGGAGCGTTTAACGCGCCGTTACGTCACGCTTTTTGACTTTTACAATAATGAATCGGTAGGGTATTGTGCTCTTACGACGAGTACCAACTACGATGTAACCCTGAATACGTGTGAATATGTGCGTGGACGTCATTAGCATAACCAACCAAGCTGGTAGAGAGCTACACACGGGACCAACATAAAACGTTCCTACACGTGTAAGTTCTACCGTGCGAGAAAGGATGTACAACCACTAGAAAAGGATTCATGAGAACCTACCAGGTGGATACCTGCGGCACCCGATTCAGACCACGTGGCATTCTGTGTCCGTTATCAGTTCTATTTTTTACCTTTCAGATACGTTACATAAATATACTACAAAAATACTGTTTTGTTATTTATATCCTCAATTACTTTGTTGAGATGCTTAAATAAATCAATCTTATATTCAAACAAATGGAAGCAAAGAATATGAAAGAATGGGAAACAAACGAAACTCTTTGCAGGTTTCGATTCTTGCCATCAATAAATCCCACATAATTTCTTCCAAAATAAATTGCTTCCTACGAATGGTATATCATGGAGCATCAAAGAACACGAATTTTAAAATTCAAAGCAATGTACAATTTCGGTTGCGTCAAAATGTACCATTTTTTCCTACCAATGCCGCAAGGTTCCAAAGGACAGTAAAAAGTGCGTGGACCGATAGGAACAAGAAAGAATATAAGGAAGATCGCATAGAAACCGGCCTTGACAATCGGCCGACATAGAAAGCGGTTATTGTTCAGGGTGGTGCAATTAGTGCACTATAAATCACGCGATAACGAGACGCGGCGCCCTGAAGGCGTTACATCTCTTGCGAGAAGAGAGACACAGTCGGACAGAAGAGCCGACTGGACGAGCTGGAAGGAGGAGGAAGAAGGACAGTAGGATGCATAAGAACGGAGAGACAAGAAGAAGAGGAGACAAGATACGGGGGCGGTGGCAGCATCCCGTTCGCCAACTCTCCTTGATGTACCTCGAGAAGAACTTCTAACGGGAGGACAAACTCTCCTCCGGATTCGGTTCTTCGTCCCTCCGCATCTCAGCTGCCGCAACTCTCAAGAAGAGCAACTATGTTGCCAGAAACCCCACGCCCCATCCATCTTACCAAGCTAAACGAAAATAACTCGAATTTAAGAAGCTCACGCTCGAAAACAATACGGGTTCGAGACCTCTCCCCCTCTCCGAACGGCCCTATTGCGTAACGGCTCTATCATTCCGGAGAAAATTAACGGCAGCCATTCTGTGTTACTCTTGGATTCACACTGCCAGTGACGGAAATGAAGTTAACGCGGTGAGTTTTAAAGTAAAGCATAATGATATACCTTGCGGGTCGTTCGTATTTCAGACTGGTTATTAGCGAGATCACGACTGTTTTCTAATTAGCAGTAATTAAGATTAATGGGGCTACTTATGCGTGGACTAAATACTTGGCTAAAGATATCTTCACTTGTTGGGTGAAAGTTTGGTGGTTTACTATCTACTCGTTGCAATAGGAGTAAATATTCCAGTAATGTTTAATCATATTTAACAATTATTGACCTCCACTGCTGTATTGTTATTTAAAACGAAATCTAGCAATAAGATGATTCTAACTAGTTAAACGTTGTATCTTCACTCATCGCTACACCATTTTGAATTGTGTGACAAAAGATATTTTATTTAGTAAAATAAATAAGAGAATTAAAATTGAAATCTTGTTTGTTTTCAATGTCCCGATTCTCGAATTTATGACGTTAAAAGATATGTAATACAATACACTATAATATAAAATAAATTCGTTTATCGAATAATGCAGGAGCGCGTATTGTATTCATCCGGCGGTATTTATCGGATCAATTTTGAATACTGGAAAGTGGGATATTTACGAGGTCAATTAAAATTGTATTAAAAAGCGCTTAATCTCTCGCCGGTAAAATCAGGTAGAAAGATATGAGGTTTATAATTCGTGGGCAATGGCTCAATAAATTCTCAAATATGTTGA
Organism: Nysson spinosus; assembly: GCA_910591585.2. Taxonomy (NCBI): domain Eukaryota; kingdom Metazoa; phylum Arthropoda; class Insecta; order Hymenoptera; family Crabronidae; genus Nysson; species Nysson spinosus. Next base: position 2,683,615 of record OU342835.1, read on the forward strand.
CTTCCACCACCGGCCTGGTTTTGGTTTTCCGTCTGACAACAGCGTACCCCTCTCCTGTCGGTCTTACTTCCTTAGCCCTTCCGTCGGCGTTCGTGATTTATCGCAATGGAAAGTACGAAGAAATAACAAGGGACCGCGGGGCCGTATTACATGCTTCTCCCATTCCCGAAATAAAAATGTACTTTTAAACCGCAATGGAGCTACGATTAGCCCCGATTCTTCGGTTTCTCACAAATAGCTACCGTCCAGAAAAATAAGCTTATTTAAGTTTCCATTAATCTTCGCCAAAGCATATATAAATTTGAAATTACCTAGTTGAATTTACTCCAAAGAGAAGCCGAAGAATGCCAACAGAAATATTATTAGAAAGTAATGCTTCATTATTTCAAACGATAATTTTCATATTGAACTTGGTAAAATAGTTCAAATCACGTACTGCGAAGAAAGTCACGTACCTAATCCCGACCTTGAAAACGAGGCGTCATAAACGGAAATGAGGCAGGAAGAGAAGAAAAAAAAGGACGAAACACCCTGTGCACGATTCTCTTGGTTGTGCTAACTTGGTCCTTTGTACCGAACTCGGGTCCGGGGGAAATCGGGGAAAGTTTGCGCAAGAGCGTGCAGACCATTGTGGTCCGAGGGAGCGAAAAAAGAAAGTTAAAACCTCGTGAGAGCATTGTTGGTTGCGTCACTGGCGGGATATTCCTCCAACCAGCCCCCCTTTCTCTTCTTTTTCGTCGGGCCGACGAGGCCTCGTGTATAATATCAAAATTTATGGCAGCGGCCGCTCGGGGCCTTGTGCAGCTATAGTCAGCCTGAGCTTCTTCTCTTCAGCACCTCCTGCCTGTTTTTTTTCTTTCCCTCCTTTTTCTTATTCTTCTTCCGTTCTCGATCCTTCCTGTATACTCTTAACGTATCCTTACAATTCGAGACTGAAACCACCGAGGTATACGGTATCAACCCCCGGTCTCAGCTCGAACTGTTCGTTTTACCGAAGTCAAAATTCTACTCGAACTATTCTACGTTCCTAGCAATGGTATTATTAGATTTCCTATATTTAGAAAAGTATTTACTCAACTTTCAGAATCATCCGATCTAATTAACATGTGGAAGAATCGAATCTGCAATGATCTGTACTGGTGTATTAATTAATTAGTAGATTATCGTGAAGATATACTATCTCAGTGATCATGATTTAAGCATTATTTCTGACTAATGAGGAAAACGTGAAGATCAATATCCGTATATTAATTTACGCACTAAGGAAACTTCACGAGGCAATATTTGCACTGAAGCGGAGGAACGCCGAATTCACGAAACTGCGAATTCTTATCGGTATTACACTCGATCCGTGATAGCAGCCCGCTAGGCATATTTATTAATAACAAAGTCATGAGAACCGGCGCACATGCGGGGCAGTTTCCGTGCCAATGTAATCAGCATAATGATCAGTGGTCGAATTGACGTATCGTCAAGATAATATATATAACGGCACATGGCAGCAGATGCGTTACTCGACGTGACGTGGTCTAACGCGTCATTGATAGCCTCAGTTCCTCCCGTTTACCCCGCTAAACACCCCTCGTCCCGCCTACCCTCCCCCTCGACATTTCACGTATATTCCCCCTGTTTGATGCCACCCTCCATCAAATTTTCCTATCAACCCCCCTTCGTCCATTCCCTTCATTTCCTGCCTTCGCAAACCTCCCCCAACCAGATCTCTCTCCCCGCAACCCTCCGCCATCGGATCCGTCTCTTTCCGTCACGAACGGAAGGGACGTAATACGAGCGAGGGGGAACATCGGCCAACCAGCTTCGTTGCCTTTCGAAATAAGAACGCGGCTGCTGCCGCACCCAGGACTCCTCGTTTTTTTGGGGAAAATGTAGCATGGCGTTTCGACCGAACCTATTTCGTGTGAAGTGATGTCGAAATGTTGACCGTCGAAGAACATGATATTTATTATCTATGAATTTATTGAAGAAGCAAGTGATCAATTTTCGTGATAAAAATTATTCTTTATAATTTGTTCTAAAAAAGAGAATCTTAAAGAACAGGAATTTAATTGTGCGTGCAAGAATTCAAGGGTTGACATTTTTGCGTGCGAACAACTTCTAAGATTCAATTAAATCCTACCGTTTAAGAATACATCGGGTGTTATTTCTTAGAGGCATAATTACTGGGATTCAATCAAAATAACAGCAAACAACTTTCGCCATTAAAGTATCTAGGTAAATGATCTAGGTAAACAGGGGAAATTGACGGTGCAGGAATTTTTCTCGGGAACTATGCCATCCGTGTATCACGGTTGAAAGAGTCGAAAGTAGTTGTTGGCATTCGATCGGCACGTCGATGAAATTTGTAGACGCGCCAGAAGAAAAACGGGATTGTGACGCGTTGTTGAACGCCACCGACGAAACGGTCAAACGACTACCGTAGCGGGAGTCAAGCAAGAAACGAAATGAATTGCAGTTAACACTGGAATTCCGCGTTTTTCTATCGGCCGCACGGGCCGCTCTGGAATTCGCTGCGGAACAATTACAATTAAGAGCGGTTAGCGAATTACCGAATGTTCCAGGCACGCGGCGACGACATATATTCCACGCTTAGTTTCTACACCGATAAGACTTTTCCCGGAAACCTGTAATTCCTCATCATTAATTCCCCCTATTATTGGCCGGCCACTTTACCGGGAAGAATATATTTATAAAGCGGCATCCGATTTAATTCACGATAACATTTATTTCGTAATCTTTACACTCGAATCTGCCGTACTTCGCATTCACAAAATTCTTCTCCTACACCAAGTCTTGTATTAATACGATAAAAAATTATATTCTATACGATGGCAAAAGATATTTTCATGAATACGAGAGATCAAGAAATTGCAATTGTAAAGGTAAAAATAAATATTTGCTATTGAAAGATAGCTGGATTTGAACGAATAATATTCTTGCCGACATTATTTTCGATTTCACCGTGAACGCTCGGGAATCGAGGGGTTGAAGTTTCGGTAGAGAATAAAAGTTGGAAAAATCAGATAACTTCGTCGGCGCATGGTGTGTTTCATCGATATTTGCGAGAATTTTGATGAATAAGCGGGAAGCTGGTAACGAATTTTGGCGGGAGCATTGATCAAGCGTTACGGGTATCGTAATGTGACATTCGAAGCGTGTCGCGTGTGTTGGGGTTCGGCGTTAATTTAAACGTCACGTTATCTCTCATACGTCCCACGTTTTATCATAATACTCGGGCTGCAAGTACGCGTTTAAGCTCCGCTTACACGATGTCCGTGTCGCTCCTTGGCAATTTTAAGGGGGTGGCGTTTGTATTCAAACATTTCCCGCTGCTAAATTATTCAGGGGTTGACCTGTTGTACGCTGAAACCACGTCTGCTGTCCATTTCCCTTTAATTCACGTCCTACCAGATAATCCCCATCGTTTTATCTTCTCTTCTTTTAATGTGATAGTAGAATTCGCACCATTAATGTCATCGGTTATATATATCTGATAAATGGATTCTTTTTGGACAGACTTAATGTCGTTCGTACACAAAAACACGGAAGTTGCAAACATTATTTCACGAATTTATCGTGATGTTTGATAACACTCGATTACGCGTGAATTATTGCGTAATTTGTTATGTCGATGAATTACTTATGAAAGTAATAGGATGTTCATGAATCATGGAGGGAAACTAAATTTAACGCGATGAAAAGAGAACAAGGCTTATCACCAATGTTTGTAAGCAATACATTGTTTTCTTTCCGGCAATGGTTATTCAATGAAGCATATTGTTTCTCGAGAAAATAAGAACCGCACGAAATGCATCCTTTAACATTTATCTTTCTATCATGGGGATATCAATCATCTATATGAAATTCCGACGGTGTCTGTGACATTCGTACACACGCATAAGTTCGCAATCGTCGATGTATCCGTTATGTGCATCTGTAATGATTCATAAAACCCGGATGTTGTGCCAGACCACCCGATACACCCTCCATTATTTTCCTTTCGCTCGAATGTATTATTCCAGTAATTCGCTTTATTCTCATGATGAGACTCATCAAGATATCCAGTATCACGAAACGATTCGACAGGCTATAAAAACCGGTTTCCCCAAAATCTTTTAAAGATATCAGTGTCTCTAATTTAGCTGAATTTAGCGAGTTGAATTCTGTTACGTATGCAGAGCATACTATCATATTTTTTTATTTAGTCGTGATGCTCCGTAATTTTAATCCTCCAACGTTTCTATCGTCAGCATGTTTTTTTAATTATCACTCCCGTTGTTTCTTATTTTTGTAATTTAGAATAAAGAACTAGAGTAATAATTAGTATATGCACTACAATTTTCGAATTCTAAGAAAAGCGGTTCGAAAGCTTCCTACTCCGATTTACTGAAATTCCAACACCGGTATAAACTGTTCCAATTTTACCGAAATATGATCATTATAGATATAGTTTGATTTGTCGTGTACTTATGTCATCGATTAATATTTCTATCAATTTATTTGTACTCCGACTTTTAAGAATAAACACAAAGCTTTTCTGATTGAGAAACGTTGTAAAACTGAATTATAAAGCTTTAAAGGAATGCGATTATATATTTTGGGAGTTGTAATTTCAATAAACTCGGTTATGTATATCCGATGAAGGTGGCTCACCGCTCACCTCCGTCGCTTCTTTTTCCGTCGCCTCCGTCGGCGAGGTCTCCTCTTGATTTCCCCCCTGTATAAGGGGGTAGTTTGGTTCCCCTGTAGTTTCAGGGCCGTTGCTGCTACGCTCGAGTTGGTTTCCTCCTCTCCCTGGTTTCTTCCCTGCACCGGGGGCCCTGTCTCCGCCCCGGCGCTGGGCCCCGTCGTGCCCGGTACTTCCTTCCACGCACCACCTCCTCGGGTATATTTGTCCGCGTAAAGCAAACGAACTCTCGAACAGTCACCGGCCCAGGTACGGCGGAACACTCCGTGGGGCCAAAACGAACCGAAACCGTCCACGGAACATGTGTCCTTCGTGTAAACTTACTCCGCTTTACGAGGTAACGCGACTGTGTGAGTCCATTCACCATCACCCTTCTCTCACTTAGCTCTCAGCCACCTTCCTCACCACTTCCTTCTTTTACACACAATTCAGTAAATTCCCAAAAGTTACACTCAGATATCGGTAACACCATTCGAGTTATATCTTATCGACGATTAACTATGAATATTATATCGTATTGTCCTTTGTCGAAGTTCTTAATCGAAGCACCTTGTAAATCTCAGCCAGTCGTAGACGCTTGCGAATGAATAACAATAAAAAATAAGCGAGCGATTGCCTTAGCAAGTCATCCACCCGTTCAGATCATCCGATTGTCTTCCGTAATCACTAAAGAGACTATCGAGTTCGCCACTCTTCATAAACTCGAGTAGCTTCCTATTATAAGAAAGTGGTGATATTCTCACGGCATCACGAACTTAATTCCTGATCAAGGCCGCTCAGTTCTTAGACGCTGATAGAAACGTTTGTCTCTCAGAATAACGATTTTCTCCGAGATTCCTAGGATCACTGGAATCTTTACTTGGTTCTGCGGAATGTCGCTTTCATTGAGTTCTGTTAACTGAACTCTCGTATCCCCGAGGATCTAAAACACGGAGTCGGACTCGTCAGTGATACTTCCACGAGGTCATTGTCTCTTTCGCAGGCATATCGCACGTGTTTTTGTATTCCGCCGTGTAACGATCCGTAATTCTCCTGATTATCATTTGTCACCGAGCGAACACGGAACGGGTCATCCTGTCTACGATCGACAATCCCGTCAGGTGGTATATTTGCGTTAGCCAGCGTCGGGACGCCCGTACGTTCGTCGATTTTCATGAACAAACCGCGGACGTGGCCGCGGTATGCGTATATCTTAAGCGAGAGATGCGACGACTCTGATCCGCGAATTCCGGCCGCTCGGTTTCGCAGCCTCCGACCGGCGGGACCAGAGCGCCGCGACGCGAGGCGCCCTGTGCACATGCGTTAACCTTCACTCCCCCGAATCACCCGTATCCCCCCCTTGTTTTCTGCCTTCTCTTCTCTTCTCTTCTCTTCTCATCCCATCTCTTACTCCTCTCTTGACGCCCTCGTGATCCACGACGATGGTGGTTCCCTGAACCACCGAAACCTCCCACCCTCGATTCTACTACGAAACCTCTCAGGGGTTGCCGAATGTTGTCACGCCATTTCTTTCCGCGTCAACAAAGGGTGCTTTCCCTATGTATGTGTCCGATAATATTTGATTCTCCCTATCGATCCTTACACACCACAACTGGTATAATGAATCTTACTCACAAACTTATGCAGTTCATTGCAATACCCACTTGCGTTCACTAACATTTCATCCTTATTATCATCCCTACTTATACTTCACAGAAGTGTCATAGAAAAGTGTTACTAAAAGATGTCCCTTTATCAGTATTTCAGTAGTCAACAAGTATAACCCCATGAAGCGCATTCAAGATTACAAGGGGGTTCCAAGTAGTATAGGTAGATGATTGCAGTGTCAAACGAAGAGGTGAAAGCGTGCAACATGAAGTTTTATCAAAAAAAGCTACGAGTTGATTTTCTTCAGAGGAGAACAAGAAGAACAAGAAGAAGAATAGATGAAAGATATATCTTCCCGTAGAAAACAATACTAGGGAGTATTCGGTGTAAACGAAAGTGAAATAGCGGTGGTGGCCGCAGCCAGTCTACATTCGCGCGCATCTTTCCACGTGCCTACTCTCATTCAAGCGTCCGTGGAGCGTGGAAACGTACGCGTACGCGAATCGAATTGAATGCCGAGCTCTCGAACCTCGGAAGGAACGTGCACGGCCTACAAGTTTGAGGACCACGTTCTCAAGGAAAATTGCAGAAAATCCTGGCTACGTCCACGCGCAGAGAACTGCCGACGGATTCGGCCGTCAATCTTTCAGCAGGCATCGTAAACCTATCAACCAACCGGCAACATCGGCTCACGAAAGCCGGATAGAGCTTGCTGGATACTTTTATACGTTTGCGGCGCCCTCGCCTCGGCGCGAATAGACCTCGATATATCTATCTCTAACGCCCCAGTAGGCAGGAAATGATATAAATAGGTGGCATAGCGCGAGCTTGCACGTGCGTCGATCACGAACGCAAGCTCGATTCACCTGCATACAATCTGCTCGGTTATAATTCAAAAATATTCCCGATCGACTGGAAACTTTGATAATTTATACGCTCTATATAGAATTCTCTTATCGCTTCCTCCGTATGCCGTCACCTTTGTGTTGTTATATATCGAGAGAATTATGTATGTGTATAGTGTCTTATATAGTGTGTGTAATTAGAGGAAGTACTGCTCCTTTTCAATATGTTACGAAATTGTAATATTATTATATTAAATATAATGTAATACCACAAATTCTTATTCTTATAATATTACGTTCAAATTATTATAATATATATCTTTAATTCACGCGGATATTAACACTAGAATTACCAAAAGAGTTAAAATGACTTGTTTGCTATTTTTGAGGAAATTATTCAAACATGCCACGGCGCATTGTTTGAGATTTTATATACTTTTATTTCGTATACGTAACGCAAATAATTGAATCTATTAATTAACTTAAGTCCATCGGTCATAATTTATACATATATATAAATGTGTAAGCATAACTGAATATATTTTTCGTGTTTCTAGTGTTAAGGTGTCCTGATTTTAATATTTCACTAGCGAAAATAAAACACTAGCATGTGTCACATTTTCAATATATTATAAAATTTAGAGCGAACAACACGGCCTATCATATGCAAGAGATAATACTCACCGGCATAACTGTCAACGGCAATTGCGAAATAAAAACATCGAAGGAAGCTTACCTGCAACAGAAAGTACAAAGATCTCGATTAATTAGTGCTGTACGATTTATTATACAAAAAGGAAATTAATTACAGGTAGGTTTTCAGGGGAATGTATGCGGAACGTAAACTACGCTACTAAAGAGTGCGTTACATTATAAATATTAATCTTATTAGCTTCTGCAAGTTATTAGTGCTCATTTACATCATTTATTACGGTTCTAATTACTTGTTTGGAAAACCATATACCTATCTCCCTGGCATCGTTCCGTTAATTGATTACAAAATGCATGGCTCTGTTTAAACCGCCTGTCCCGCGCTATCTCAACTGTACGAACAAGAATTTTTCGCTGGTTTAATTGGAAAATATAACGTCGCGACGAGGTCCGCCGCTCATAAATCTAAGATTAGAAAACCATACGTGTAACTGCAATGATTACGGAAACGTTTGATACGTAACTGGAATGATTAACCGTTATAACTATTTTTATTATTATTATATATATATATAGTTATATATATATTAGATTGATTACTGACCCATTTTTTATGGAACAGAGGAAAGTTGAATGAATCTCTACAACATAATAACCGAGTAATATAAATATAATAATAAAACAATATCCCATATTAAATTAAGCTATAATTATTAATTTCAAATTCATTTTTGCCTGTTTATACTGGTAGCCAAGGTATACATTTTCATAAGGAATTTGTACTGATAATGAATGGTAGTTGGTTCCAGGAAGTTCAATCTCACTAATGGCCGCCGATTTGCAAGGAATCCAAGATGGGGCCACAGATTTAAGGGTTAGCAAAAGTGCTAAATTCTCAAAGCACCGGCGTAATCGTTCCACGGATTGCAAGAAATTAACAGGACCCCGAAGTTAGAAGGTAGCTAGTTTAGGTGGCAGCGCAAAATCACAAAGCTGCTTGGCAGACCGGGAACGGAAGTTCGTACGCTTCGTAAGGAAGAGGAAAGAAGAAGGGAAAGGGAAAAGGTAACAAGCAACGGGCAGCGGCCGTGAAACAAAGCAGAAGCCGCAGCCCGTGTAATTGGACTCACTAGGACTTAATACTCCCTTCAAGAATGTAGTACCCAATACCATTGTTTTTATGTACATTTCATTTTCGAACTAATTCCGAGCTCGTTAAATGTACTAACAATAAGTACAGAGTGAATATAATCTTCCATCAATAACTATTTCATAAACCTTCTCCCTAATGATAGTAAACCCATGTGTTCTTATCCGATGATCACAACATCTTCATCGCCATTATAATTACAAGCAATTAGTCATGCTTATAATAATTTTTCCCCGTTGCAAGGAATTAAAAGTAACTTATGGAATCCCTGCATCAATGTCGGGGAATCATAAACAGATTGAGATTAATTGTAAGATATTAATTATAATTGTAAGTAAGATGTATCTTTCCGATTATATCTATGCTACCTGCAGTTTCCCTTGGAAGCTACATACGTTTCTACGATTTCTAACCAGGAGTTCGAGGTCCACGTGAAACGTGGACAAAAGGGCGGTTATTACATCAATGGTAGTACGATGGAGGACAAAAAGGCAGCTGACCGTTCATTCGGCGAGTTAATCCTCGATTGCAGAGACAGTGGCCCTGCTGGCGTACCCTCATCCTCTTTGTACACATACGGGTTCTCACACACACACAGTGCCAAGAGGGAACCCAGGGAACTGGGGCCCCTCTTGCAATCAGTGACCTCTTCCTCCTTCTATTTCTTTATAGCCGACGCAGCCGGTTCTATCTCACGATCGGAGAGAGGTTCGGCAGTCGCCTGCAAATGGTTGACGCTCGCGTGAGCGTGTGCCACCAGAGCTACGTGACCCAATTCGCTGATGAACCACGTGATAGAGGCCTGCCTCTCTGATCATACTCTTCAAAATGATCTAACTTATTGTGACAGATATTTCTGTTTTATTATCATATGTCCGTGGATTGTTTATTAACGTGTAATCGAAGTTGCAACGCTGATGTTCAACCTTACGCAATTCGATTAATAACTAATACTCCGCCTCTACTTGCTTTTTTCAATTATTTCAATGGCTTGGGTTGTGTTTAAATAGGACATAGAATACATCACTCTGTATAGGAAGTTTTAAAGAACACCTTGAAATCTATTGGCAGCCGTAGAGCCCCAAGGGAATATGTACAGTGTTTCTCCTAACATTTCAATATAGATATACCAACTGTATATATCTAGGCCCAGAATGATGAAAAACGACTTGAGGGTATTGCAAGAAGTAAAACCTAAGAAATCCTTCTTCAAATCGAACCTACCGCGAAGGAAGATCCTCCATGTCCGACACGGTCTGTCGCTCTTAGCTACCTCCAGGATTAAACAGTGAATCGTGCACAAACTAAGGAACGCGGACACGAAGGAGTCTGACACAGGTACGAGTCACATTTCCTTTGCATCTTAAAACAAAGTACGGAATCATGAAGGTAGGAAGTACGAATCATATTTTCCTGGCATCGTCGACATCCCGGGTACCGTTGGTAGGTTTCACGGGCTTATAAATAGGGTGGATATCCAGAGCCTGTAGAAGCAAACTCTCTGCGGGAGTAGCCCGTGAAAGCAAACCCCGAGAAGTTTCGCTTCGAGAGCGTGACGGGGGTGGAACGAGGGGGTGGCATACTACGAAGAGAAGAGAAGTGAACAGAACGGAGTGTAGCGGAGGAAGCAACGGTGAAGGAGGACAGAGGGGTGGTTAAGGGGGTGCGAGGGGATGAACCAGAGTTAGAGCGATGGCAGAGTATTGATTTAGTGGGTTTCACCGTCTCCTGCTATTTGTCTCTCTCGTTCTACATCTCCACGTCTCCACCGTCTCTCTACAGGGCTGCGAGGGCGCATCAGCTCGTTGTTTCGGAGCTTCGATTTCTTAGCTTTCAGTCTACCTTACTGTTGGCTAACTGGGAAAGCTTTTACTACCGAACGAAAAAGCTCCACCATTTTCAGGATGAAAGTAATTAACATCGAGAAAGAGCTGGATGAAAAACGAGCGGAATAAGGAGTGCATCTTTTTCACTTGGTTCTATGTAGAACGAATTAGATCTACATTTATTTCTTCGACTTAATCCTTGAGTGAAACATCCTGTGATTTAATGGTTTACGTACATCGAGAGTAATTATTATTGCGGATAAAAAAGGATTTAATCCACCTGGAAAAGGAATTGATTTCCTATATTTCCATTTTGTAAGTCGCGTTTTTATTCTTCGTGTGATAATGTTATCTTGATTATTGCTGTTAATTGAAATTATTGCGGTACAGTAAACTTGGTGAGTCTATGAAGTTCCATAATTCATAACTCCGACGTTAATCCTGTACAATCTATTCACCGATATTTCTCCTACAATGTGAGATAAGAATATATTACCGAGCCTTCAGCATCCACCGTCTGCGTAGGTAGCCGCAAATCGCTCTTCTACAATCTCTATTCGTACTTTCTGTATTCGCAAAATGTTCTTTACTTTCTCTTTCTAATTTCGAGAATTAAATGAGCTCTGAACATAATAGATATCAGTAGGAATCAATTTTCATAAATATATTCTATTAATGAAAGTGCAAACTTATCAGCATTAATTAATGAAACGTTCGAATCATCTGATTTTAGATCGAATACGTTAATTTTACATTGAATTAACAATTTAAATCGCCACAAAGAATATTGCGTTATACACATAATAAATGCAGCAGAATTTCATTTTTATGACTATACTCCAATAATTAAAATGCTGTTTATTATAATAAATTAGTGAATTACATTAATTGATTGAATTGACTTACATTAATGAATTACATTAATTTATGCTGATTAGATTATTTTAAGTTACAACAGTACATTAATCCTAAATTAAATTCAAATCTTAAATCAGCTTAAAAGAATGTTGCATTAATTTACATATCATTTCAAAGTACTATTATTTTGAATACGATGCGGAATAATAATTATTTCCGAAAACCTTTGTGCAATTAAAGTAGCAAGAAACTCGCGATATGCACAAAGCAAATGTAGATCGGGCTAAGATATCGTAACACTTTTTTTTCATCGTCCAAGTAATACTCTATAGGTCGTTCTAAAAAGCAAGGTCGTCCTGATGCGAAATTTCTTTGCCGATGAGCCAATATTGGTTCAGTCATTGATAAATAACCGTGGCGGTTTGTTCAGGTGAACGTTGAACCGTCAGACGAGCGAGAATGTAACGATCGATGGTGGTTGCGTGTGTTAACAGTATATGTAACACGAAGGTGTACGATATGCAAATCGAGCGCGGTAAAATAGGTTCATCGCAAGCGTGTAGCAATTTAATTTAATTCAAATAATTATTATTACAGCAAACACCGCGTACGACCGGCGTCAATGTCGTTTAACGTAATCGAATTATGTGATAGTTATTTATAACAAATCCCACATGTTTCCGCATACTTTTTCGAGACTCGTAATGATTCTCATTCTCTCGATTCTGGTCAATTTTCATTTCCTTGGTTGCGCTGTTTTTATCGATTACTCCCATCAATGCCGGTGTTGCAAGTATTCTTACATTTTTCGTAATTGAACTTCTTTTGGCCATCGATTACTTTTGCCCGTATTTTGAATTCGAAAAACTCACTTCAACGCTGATATACTTACGTATTTTTTATACTAATAATAACAAAGCATTCGGGAGCTTTCGGCGCGACGTATTATGTCTGACTACATGCGCATCGTGAATGCAAATATTTTAAGTCAAAATTTTAATCCCGAAATGCGAGCCGTACCTTTTTACGGAAGTGATGCTCGACGAGTGAGTAATACTATATTTATAAATTATATTTATAGATATTACGGAATACTACAAGTGTATGTGGAAGATCCATTCTGATTTCACTCGAAGTCAAACAATATGGAAATCATAGGTCTCTCTGCACACTGTGTTACAGTAGTGTCAAATATTTGTATTAGAAAATTTCGGAATTCCACATAAGAGTAGATTAATCACGAAAAAAAGAGCTGTACATAGATGAAGAATAAATTTGAATACAAAAGCGAGAGGACACATCTCCAACAGCTAAGTAATTAATTAATAACAAAGGGACTTCAATGATTGCATCGATAAGTGGTAATCTCATACATCTGTTCAGGAAGGGTCAGTCACCAGGAACCTTCCGTTCATTTTTTTTTCGAAGGTCGACATTATAACGCACAAAGGACAGGGGATCATAAAACTAAATCGTTGACAGGTTAATTACCATCGTTCCCGATTAACAGCGCAATTAATAATCGGATAGTCGCGGCGCTCGAATCAATTAAACCGGCCGCCGGCGGAACCGAGTATGGCTAGCTTTAGAACGAAAAGGATGATGTGCAGAGTGAAAGCGATAGAGAGAGAGAAAAAGAGAGAGAAAAGAGGAAAGGACACAGGAAAAGAAGGCAAGGGGTTCCGTTGTAATCGGAGGACGATCTAATTAATAATCCTTTAGTTATAACACCCACGTAACTGCTTAGGGTACATGAGAAGGGAAACCAAGATACTATCTCTATATAGTTAAGAGGTGTTTACAACTTCGGGCAGGGAATCTGCGGGTAAGTGGTAGAGAAGATGGCAGTAAATATTCCTCGGATGCTCCGACTATCTTTCTCGCTCTCTTCTCTCCTACCGTTTTCCATGAGTTTCCTACCCTCTACTTTATTCCACTGACCCCTCTTCAACCCCTCCCCGAGCTAACCGAACCACTACTCGCGTCGCGGAATTCCAATTTACCCTCCTCGAAGGGCTTCCTTCCACTTCGATCACCACTACCACGGTTCAAAACGAAAACATTCAATTGATGCGTCTTTGGTCCCGCTCGCCATTATTCTTCCATGGACCTGGGGAGGTCTTCAATTAAGAGTACCTTCGCGGAACGACTCTGATACTTTGATCTGCAAATCCGTCGGCAAACAAAGTAACACGTGGGAATAATGACGGGAGCCGAGTTACGTTATTTTTGCATTAATCATTAAACTTGGTCAGACTTAATGTGGGATGTCTGATGATCGAGAACGTTGTATCATATTTGTTGAATTTATACTTTATACTTATTTTTATTGTACCATATATACTTTAGGCTTATTGTTATGCGACCCTTAATGTGTATGTTTTCATGTTTTAAGGAGTATGATAATGTTATTACTAAGCCAGAAATTAATTGGAATACTAAAATGATTATTGTGTACGTACAACACAATCGATTTTGTTTAATAAAGCGAGATTGAATGAAAGACCGCCCGCTGTTATTTTCCACTCTTTCTTCCTACTACTTTCCCTGGCTTCCCTCCCTCGAGCCAATCAAAGTTCCTTCCGTGTCACGGAATTTCAATTTACCCTCATCGTTCTTCCTCCCTTTTCGTTTGCGAGCCATTGTTCTCAAGGAAAACACCCGATTGATTGCATCCGCGGATATCCACCCCTCGATTACTTTTACGAAAGCAAATAACCCGGAAATTAAATTGGACGGCAGATATTGGAGAAAGTTCGTTACATTGCTTATTCGGGCATTACGGTAAACATTATCATATTTATTAAACATTAAAAATAGTAGATGATCAAAATTATTAATCGGCAACCGATGTACCGCCAATGTTATCTTTTCCGTCGACTTCGCCACATGGAACAACAAAAACTACATCGGGGTGTCAAAGAGTGCCGCGACTCCAGCTGGAGGATTTGGAAGCACGCATCTCGCAGGGGAGCAGCTGTTGTGATGGGTGCTGCAATGCTTCGTACAAGATACCGAAACTCTGGTTCCACTTTCAGATAAAAAATGAAAGGCCAACACCCTTTTACATCAATGTCCAAGATTCCATTCCAGTAACAAAGATATTCTATATAAACCTAATCATGCCCCCTTCTATACAACGCATATAAAGTACACCAAGTGTACTAGTGCACCTAGCCGACACATTTATTCATCGCCAATCATAAAATGGTGGTGCACAGGAGGGGAAGATGAATTTATTTCAAATGATCCAGTGCTTAGTGAATGCGATGAAGTCTATAAAAACGGAAGTACAAGAGAGAGAGAAGGAAGGAGAGGGGTAGCCATAGGCGCAGCACAATATCTTTCCGGTGGAAATGGAAAAAGAAAGGGGAGGATGGTGGCAGAGTGAGGTGGAATCGCGGAGGGATGGGAAAAAGCGTTGCTGACGGCAGGCTCGAGCGATATGAGAGAGAAAGCGAGAGAGATGAGAGAAGGAGAGTAAAGGACGAAAGTACCGTGTGGACTGGAAATGAAAGAGCCCAACCCCGAATGGCCGATAATTCATTCGTGAACCGAACGAGGCAGCTGAATCCGGCGTTGCACACGTGCACGATTCCGTGGAATGGCCGGCGCGTTACGTGGAGACTCGCGATTCCTGCTACCAACGTTTATCCTCTTCTTTGCTTCATGATTTTTCGCACAAATTTTCTATTGGCTTATTTTTAAGATAATAATACAGAAAACGGCAACTTCGATCTTGAGCGATTGCATTTATTAAATGTTACTCAACGTTTCTTCGCTGATTTCTAAAAATTCTTTCGTAGAATTATTTAGCCCTAAACTGTCACTGGGGAACAATTATCTCCATACCAAATTAAATCTAGTTTTGTATGGAGTTCTTCTTGGAATAATGATGCGAAAAAGGGATATTTCGATCTTGAGGAAATTAGTTTATTAATGTTTTCCAAATATTTCGGCGCGATTTTCTAAAAATCATTTTTTGTAATTATTTAATCCCAAGTTCACCAGCGAACAATGGTGATGATATTGTATTCGGCTTGATTTTAAGAAAGAGTATACATATTTCTTAACGAGTAGACCTCTATTTCTTCATTACTTAAGTTTTGGTAACTTATTGTAATTTGAATTTAGTTGTTGTACATTATTTTTGTTATACTGCATTGTATTCCATTACAGATTATTGATTTGCGACTGACGAGGGCGTAGAAATTAGCGCCGCATCGTTTCGTGATAATTAATAAGAGAAATCGCTGAAGATCGGAGAATCAGTTTTTTGTAACATTATGTTAATACTACAATCGATCATCTTTTATTATTTTATTATTAAGTTATATGCGGTTATTTTTATCACTGTAATATTATAATATCAAAAAGCGAATGTTAAAATTAATCAGTAAAGGAATAGCATTAACGACTGAGAATAATCAAATATGATCGGATAATAATCGGTATAATCATTAGTACAAATAAATAAATAATAAGTTTTTATTAATTGAAATACAGCCTCGGTCTTCTAAACATAAAGAAATAACTTCAATCGTACTTCGTTACTTTAAAACATGACTATATAAATTTTACTAAATTCCCATGCAATTTTGATGGATGCATAATTGGTTTAATTAATGGAAATATAACGCGCAATATTTTATACCTTAGCTGTTTCAGGTTAATTAATTCTCATACAAATTTCATACCTGATATACAGATGATGGTAAAATGATTTAAGTCCTTAAAGAGATTTTAAAAAGAACCACCAAACAACACTCTTAAAAATTACAACATCTAACAAAGTTGCATCGCCGCAAGGAAGTGTCTCGAGAAACAAGAAATTTAAACTGATCTGTTTACTAGAAGGAAGCGGAAGTCCTGGATGGATTACTCAACGTATTCCGAAATTTATGAACAACGTCGGCGGAAGTATCCGCGGTAATGTTTCATATTCTCGGCTGAAATCAGCTCAAGCCACGTTTACCAAGATGCATGCAATCGCAAATGGAAATCTACCATTAAACAAATTTATACGTTTGATGTCCACCGTTTGATTCAATTCATTATCTCGTACATAAATAAAAACAGGAAAAAATAAAATACATATTGAAAATTATTTCTTAGACAGTCTTTCATAGAATCCTATTACTACTATTATTACTTCTTATATAGAAAATCTCGAATCTTATTTGTTATAGAACATTTATTATAGAAAGAGATAAAAGACTCTTTTCGATCTCGTGTTCCATTTTCATTCATTTTATATCCGACGATTCGTTTCGGTACCTGATTATGCCCTCACTAATCGTTATATATCTGACAGTTAATATATAATATAACAAATAATATAACTAATAAGTAATTACAGAAGAATTCTGGTATTAATTTGTTAGAAAATTATGATTTTTCTTCAACTATTTTCCCAGGTGACGAACGAGAACGCTTCCATTAAGTATCGCAACGTATCGTTTAATATAAAATAAAACAAGTTGAACAAAATAAACGGATAAAAAACCGTTAAATTCTTCTTAAATAAAATACAGTCTCGCATAAAATGTTCAATATGTAATTCGTCACTGACATCATATGAAATAATTCAAAATCGTTTAGTATTAAACACAATAATTCTTCACTGATATGATATGCTTTGATATTATTAATTGTAACACTTATATTATTTCAACTTTCTCTTTCACACTCACAGTATCTTTAATTAAAAAGTTCACGGAAGAATTGATACGAAGAGCGTTTATCGACTCGGTTTCGTCGAATTCTTGAACTACGGAAAATGAAAAGAACACCATAAGAGACGATTCGAAACTGATCCTTGTCGAAGAAGCACCGTTAGACAGTTCTGTTTTCTGGAAGGCGCAAAGTTATTCTTTCAAGAGAGTTGGTTTTTCCTTTATGGTTTTGGTGGGGCAAAAGTGAAACTCGTCTTCGCATTGTCCTCGTTTTTCCGGCACCCGGGAAAACTTAGGGACGTGAAATGCCTTCACGGCCGCGACTCACCGAAACTCAACTTTCACCGCCATAAAAATATAAAAGCCTTCCTCGACGCCTCCGGTTGCGTCAAACGGTAACACTAAGAATTGGGGTTCCGAAAAACCTTAGAAAGAGAAACTGCCCTTTGCGGATGAAAATCCTGCTGAGCTTTTTGTAAATGTACCGTTATATGCAAAGAATGTTTAAGATTTCTGGATTCATTGTAAATATTGGATTGAGTAATAAGTACCGTTTTTTAAAATAAAGTTTATTCATCAATAATATGAACTACAATGGAGTTAAATCGAATGTACTCGCCGTCAATATTAATAACATTTTGCCATTCTTTAGACAACTTGTGTTAATCGATTTATTTATGCCCATTGTGCAACGTGAACCGCGAAAAATCTCAGGAAAAGAAACGTTATAAATTTGAATGTTTTTATTAAATTCCGAGGACCCGTCAATTCTCAATTTCCTTAAACGACGAACTGATTTCGACAAATAATTCTTTTCAACTGCTTTGGTCTAATAAAATTTACACGTTGCGAAGGTAAAAAATATTAATTCTCGGGAAAGATTTTGGAAAGTATAGGGCCGAAGATTTTGCGATTGAGTGTACCGTAAGAGCCCACCCCTTGGAAGGCTGAGGGCAGAAAAGGGAGTTCTAGCTTAAAGCATAGCAAGGGAAAGGGCGGGCAGTCAGCGTGAAACGAAAAGGGAGATTTAGATGTCATCCCCTGACGTGCTACTTTCCTTTTACCCCTCCCTCGTTCCACAACTTTTCCGCCCCGGCGTATCGAGTCCAAATGCTCTTCCATGATGATAGACAAAAATGCCGACAACGCGTCCAAAGGACTCCTCTCGAAATCGCTATTAAAGGAAACCTCTTTGGACGAAAGAAATATAACATCATCTCGATGAAGTTGTCACGAGTTCTTTGTAGGAAACGAAAGTTTTCCTTCATTAATGAAAATAAATCAACTCGCTTATGACACGGAGTTAATTAAAGGGCATAATAAGTGGGTCATTATTTAATATACAGTCGATTTCTCGTATGCTTAACATCCGCTGAATTATGAAGAGATGTAATCGCCAGGGAAAGACATCATAAATCATTCGAATATAAATTACAAAAATACCTTATTTAATAAGGTAAAATTAATAGGTAAAATTAACTTTTAAGTTAATTTTGTGAAACAAGGAATGCCGATGTAAGTTCAATTTATGTAAATCCTCCTTCGGTTCGTGAATTATTTAAAGCCAGCTAGGTTATTAATAAAGACGGTAAGAGCGTCAATCGAACTGACGAAAATCTCAAAAATCTCGGGTATCTCTCGTACAGAGACGTAGGATTCGTTAAAAATACTTTTTACGTGAAATGCGTGGTGTACGTCGCCGGGAAGATGAATGTTACCTTTTCACACGGTGGATTTATTTATCGGCATATAAATCATTATAATTTTCTTTCTAGACCGCGAAAAAATGTTAACGGTCGCGGGATGAGCGGAATGGCGGGCGGGGGGAGGGGGTTGTCTTTCGTGGAGGGAAACCCTAAATTTCCTACGAACGGGATTAGCTCATCCAATCAGACGAAACATTGGAAGGGCGGGCTTAATTAAAATCTTCTTCGAGCCAAGGCTATCAAGACTCTGGGCCAGCGATGCTGGGAGATGTAAGAATAGAACATTAAGAGGTTTCCCTACCAATGGTATTTCTGAGTAGTCTGCCAGATTAACGAACACTAGAATCCTGTTCCGCATCAAAGTACGCGGAGAAACTGCGACCCACTTCAATGATAATGTATGCGAGCATATCATTATACTAATTAATTCGCGTATCAACCACCTTATTACTGTACTACCACTGTAATCTAACTTATGAACCAGCTAATCGCGAATATGACTATAATTTCAAAACAATTAGGATTTTGCATAATCTAATCAATTTGGTAACCATACACTGTATTAGATTACTATAATATATCATATAGTATAATAGTATATTATATAGCAGTAATTTTCAACCAGTGTGTCGTAAAGATCATTAATTAAATTCTTTTCGAAAGAAGTCCAAAGTACAATAAGTGTACATATCAAAATTAACATCTCTTTAGCTTGATTATACGAGTATATCATTGTTATAATAAACGTATACATTATATAGTATAGAATATATTGATAATCATAATTTAATTGCGCCGTGGAAGTTTAACTATAGGTTCAAGTGTGCCGTGAGACAAAAAAGGTTGTAAACACTGTTATATAGTATAGTATAGAATAGGATACTATATTAGATTATATTACACTGTAATTTAACTTATAATACAGGTAATCGCGAATATGACTATAATTTCAAGATAATTCAGATTTTGCATAATCTAATCAATTTGTAGATTATTATATATCTCGAGGATAAACCAGTCTTATAAGGCTCGTATATGTATGATGATATATTAATTCAATTTACACAGTGAATTATACGGACTATGTTGCAATGAGTTATATAGTGTGGAGAAATTACATATTAAATATAGAAATGGACAAAAATGATTTTGCAACGTTGAATGCACGAGTGTCGCGCGGTACTCGAATTGCACCGGTAGATATGTATGTAGAGATAGATTCGTCGGAGACCAAACGACTGCAGGGTAAGTAAATTTGCATATCGTTGGTTATTCAAATGCTGAAATTCACTCTTCTGACTCTCAATGAGGGAAGTACAGGAGAGATCGCAACAGGGCGATGACGTATCCGCTTAATAAATTATTATACTTCATAGGTGACGTTTAATTGTACTTCCAACGACGTTGAATGTAGAATGTAGCTGACCACTCGAATTATAGTTTCATCGTAAATCAATTAAATCAATTAATAGACAATTAAAAAACTAGTATGAACAACGAGAGTAAGTACATATCAAGATAGTCATAAAACACTAGAAAATCTCTGCGATCAGAGACAATTATCTATCACTTACATTAATGTATACTCAAAACACCACATCGATTATGCAAGATTAGTAGAAATGTATGTTAACAGTTTCTAATAAAATTCTTGATAAAAAAATACCATAAATCGTTGGTGTTAAGGATGTACGGCCGATAAAACGAAATACGATCATTCCAAGATCTAAGGTCAAGGGTTACTGGTCAGTGCGTCGATACGAGAAGATGGGCTTAAGTGGATCTATAAATTTGTCGGGGGTTCGAACATCGGGGCTATATTTACTCTATTATGCAGGCTCATTTTTATAAGCCGTTTACGTTTAACAGCAAATAATCGTTTAGATGCCGCGCTATGATACGAGCCATAAATCTTCAGGTAGCATGGCGTTTGGGTTCCCTGTTATGATGGTGTTGGACACGCGCAGGTCAGTACTGGCTTTATTTTACGCGGGTCGCAGAAGGTGGCAGCACTGAAACGACGTTCTAACGGTCGCAAGTTCAAATAACACCGGCCCGCCATCTCCTGACTCTATCCGGAACATTGGGAACACTGGGAACAACGTGGTTCCCTTGAAATTCGAAAGGGGGCTAAAGGGATTTGGCGGTAAAAAGAACTAAAAGCAATCTCATTTTTTAACGCCATCTTAAAAAGCCATATTTAAAGGTCATGACAGCGGAAGTTGTTTTCAATTGGTCGCTGTATCGACCGCGGAAATTGAAACACCTACTTAACGATGCATCCAAAACTTCTTTGCGTGATTGATGAGACGAATTAAGTATATTAGTAAGGTGCTTGATAGCTATTCATTTTCTCATTAATTAATTAACGTAATTATCCTTTCTCTTGTATTATCTTTTTATTCGGACTTGTTTCCAGTTACGCTGCACTTTAGATCGAATTTTTTCAGTCAATTACCGCAGATAGTGTTACTTGATCTGACGCCGGTGTCTCAATATTCATATATGCAAATAACTACTCATGCTTGGTGTTGCCGCCAGCATCCATTATTTACGACGAATATTCGACAAATTGTGCATACGTAATCTAAAATGCTAATTAGGGATTATACCTAACGAACGTCCCAAAGGAAAGTCTGACAAGCGTGCGCAAGAGTTTGACGAGTGTGTTATGTTAACTCTCTATGGTGTCTCTAATTCAATTAAACTTAAATTTTCCTTAATCAGTTTCTTGATTCTCGACATCTAACATAATGTTCTAACATGAATAAACTAGCAGTTTTTTTTCAAATATAATGTCAATTACCTCATAATATTAATCCATAATATCCACGACTGAGACGACGCCAAATTTATAGGAATAAAAATGGCGTCATGTCTAGAAGGATAACTTTCGTTCACAATTACGTGAGTCTTATACTAATCACAAGGAAACAATGCACAAAATGTCCAGCAGAAAATCTCATGCGTAGAAAGCTTAGCTAAATGCGAAACGCGCAACCTTTCTCGTTTAGTTGCGTGCATTATATGGCGTGGAACACCGCGGGCGGTCCTACCGCCTTTTCCGCGATCGTATTTGCTAGCGCAGGAGGTGCACGTTCACTGCATGGTCGATCGTATACCTCCACTTATTATAACTTCCTTTTTCCTCCCACATAATTGCTGCCTCACAATTATTGCAATTACCAACACTCGTGATTTTCATTCTTTTAACATACCGATAATTCCTACTCTTTTGTCACGTTATTTTTACTTCGAGATGAACTGCAATCTATCACGCGCCGTTTATCACGTGGGAAGGTCATGTTCTTCTATGTTTAGCCACTCAATTGTCTGAATTATATTATAGAAACAGGAATGTCATATGGACTTCTATAATTTGTAACTGTTATAAAAAAAAACGCATCCTTCGTTCGGGAATTATTTCACGCATATGTTGGGATTAGGAACAATTTATGGATTAATATAAATATTCATGTAAATAATTTGAAAAAACTTATTTTAAGTCAGCCAACTGTCTGAAGTTCATTACAGAACTAGCTACACGATATGAATTTGTATTATAAAAATAAATGATCTTAATTCGAGCAGTTTCCTGAGATTTATCATAGAATTAAAAATGCCACATGAATTCATACGAGTTTTGATAATACTTGTTGCAAAAAGTTTCAATATAATTAATTGAGTAATAACGATGTAATATGAGAGTATTAACACATTCTTAGCAGAAAGTTACAAAGCTTATCCAGGATGTAACACGGTTCCTTCAAGCAGGATATAGAAACCCTCATACAGGAAGTGCACCAAGGTATGCACTTAATCAGAGAGTTATTAACGTGGAACCAATTAGATATTTCATGCTCGTAATGGGGAGTGCGTTCGTTTAAATTATTAAAGAGCAAACCAATGGTGAACCGAGAAATGAACTGTGTATAGTTAAGGATCGAGGGACTGCGGGCGGTCCTGTCGCCTACCCACTGATCGTATTTGTCCATGTGAGTGGCGCGTGGCACTGCTTATCAATCACTTGGTTCGACCTACTGTTTGTTCCCGGAGTCTACATCCGTTCTTTCTGTAATACCAATCAGGCCCCACCGTTCGCAAAAGCCAATCTGCAACCGCTTCGTACGATTATTTGGGTGGTCCTGTGGCCACGAGCAAGGTGCTAAGCTCTATTATTAGAGACACGGGTAGGATAGAGCGCACGTGAAGGAACGCAAACATAATTTCGAGTCACGGGACCTCGAACTTTCTGTTCGATTGCTGCACGCTCATCCCTCGAATATCGATTAGATAATCAACTGCGCATCGATCTTCGTGGAATAACAAGTCGTACCAAGAACCAATACCTCCTTTCCTCATATTTTCTGTTATGAATAGTTTCTCCCTTTCCACGTACCTTGGAACAAACGTGTAACCATGTGTAGGTTTAACACTCTGTAGCTCCATGTAACTTTGAAGTCAGATAGTTGTCTATCACTATCAATCATTTTATTTCATCTTTTCGTTGTGATCATAATGATCAAAGTATGCGCAATGATTGTCGCCTTTTTCAGTGCGTTTAAGTAATCATTTTTGCATATCAAACTGGAACTCTTAGTTTTATATCAAAAGAATGGTGGATTCAAAACGTATTTGTAGTTTCTACTAGATCCAGTGAACAGGTTAATATTAAAATATTATACGCTTTAAGACCGCGACGTGGGACTGGGTATTCCATGTTTTTACTCATTTTATGACAGAATATCACCGTTTTAATCAACAGCGAAAGAGTTAACTAGATTTATGTTATATGATTTTCTTTTAGACACGAACAAAATTAAGTTATAGAGGGTTAAAATGAATTTTATACGCTAGATTCGAGGGTGCGAGAAATTGGTATTATGATTTTGAAAAGAGTTCAGAAATAATGCCATAAAACTACGGACACACTTTTATCGAGATAAACGCTATGGGTTATGCCGGGGTACACGATCACTTGACTATAAAATGAGATGATAAATGATAGGCTCGGGTGGAGCGTACGGGTCGGGTTCGACAGGTAGTAATACTCTTCATGGTGGTTGTAACTCATAAACATCCGAGCAGGAGGAAATTGTGATGTGACGAGAAAAAAAAAAGGACTAACGGAGTTATAGTCCTGGATGAAAGATAAAAAGCATAAGCAGAGGAAAGACAAGGATCGAGTGGGACCAATTAGCCTACAAAAAGTAGTATACGAGTGTTTCTATACTGGCAAGTAGAAAGGTAAGATTTTAATCGTACCGGGTCCATTTTCTCACGCGCCATGAACTTCCACCGAAAAACTAGCCACAAAATGGGAGGCCAACATACCGCTTACAAAGTTCACCATAAACTTCAAGGATCTTTTTAATTAGTAGTTCAACCTCCTCCTGGTGCGTGGAAAAAATCGTTTCAAGTACGACGGGAATTAAATTATTCCCTATGTACTCACACTTCTGTACACAATAAAAACAATTGAATAAAATACAGGGTAACTCGAAAACTGGTATCGAAACCTAATCTCAGAAGTAACTATCTATTTAAAGCAAAATGAGATTGGTGATTGCCTGATAAATTATATGATAAGAAACGGAGAAAATTTCGAAGTTTAGCATAAAGGAAGATTGGCAGTGAAGTAGGAGAAGTTCAACCGGTTTGCCGGTTACACGCGGTTGGTATCTTCGGTAAGCTCGAGCGCCACGCAATCGCGCTTCGTAGCCGATCGGCAAGCAGATAAACGTGACACCGGTGTACCTCTTGCACCGCGGCTTTAACATCGAACACGGACCGCGGATATTCTACTCCTCAACATTTCGCGCATCGTTCCTAGATCCCCATCTTCTTGGCGAAGAGGCGCCTTATCGTTTACTCCCCATCAAAAAACACCGGACCTCAGCGACCATCGGAGTTACTACTATGTCTCTTATAGGAAGTACGCGCGAGACGCGCAAGAATTGTGATATGGCTAAGGAATCATTTTGTCCTGTGACTTAATAGAATTCTGTGTTGTACATGGTTTGAGGAAATGTTTTCACTACTTCGTAATGTACGAGCAAAATGATAACGGTATCTGAATATATAATGATTGTGATTGCTAAATGTATAGCTTTTATGTCAAATAATTAAAATTCAATGTTATTAGGGAGTACTGATAAGTGTATTTTCAGTAGTGTTTTAAAATTTGATTAAATGGTATAGCGAAGAACACGAATTTCTATAAATAGTTATTAAGTACTTATTATGATGATGAATTACTATAATAGTAAACAATATTTCCTAATGATACTTTTGATAATTATTAAATTATACTTTAGTGTTTTGAACATTTCTTTGGCAGATTTATGTGGAATAAAGTAGTATGTTTAAACCCAAACGACTTGTGAGTATTCAATGAAACTTGAATATACACGATTTGTTATTATATTTGTTCGGCAGCATTCTTCATATTGGAAAATCATACTTAATTATTATATTCATTGTTCGATATAAAACACTTTCTTTAGTTTACTACACTTTACTTTAAAGTAAAACTTTAAATCATGTATTGGAGAAGCTTTAACTTGTGTACAATAAAACCTACAGTTACTAACATATCGCAATTTTATTACGCGAGAAAATACATTTACTTAAATTGCATTTCATCCTCGCATTCAAAATGTATTCCCACACGTGGTCCAAGAATTTCACTAATTTCGTATAATAAGCGTGTAGCAAAAGGCGAAGATGTAAATGATGAAAAGAAACGAAGACAGATGACTTATACGCCTATTTCAGTTAATAATCCCGTTATACCCGGTCGAGGTTTGGCTGAGGGCGAATAATGGACGCGGCAGGAACGGAACTCGGACCCAAAGCCGCGCGTCGAGTCGAGGGCGTAAAAAGAGGGAACGGAAAGGCCGCCTCATCATCCGTCAACTGTCAGACATCCAACCAATCCTGCACGCCAGAATCACCCAATCGAACAACCACCCACGGGGCCCGCAGGGCAAATTCTCTCTAGTTTCCTCCACCCACCCTTCCACCTATCTCTCTTCAACTACATACCAATTACTATTTTTTCAAAAGTATTATTTATTGCCTCGGATATGTATATAAATTGTACTAATTTCTAAGCACAGTGTTACTATATCACAAAAGAAGCTAGATTTTAATTCTGCATCAATTTATATACTCTGAGCG
The DNA here is from genome assembly GCA_910591585.2 of Nysson spinosus. Lineage (NCBI taxonomy): Eukaryota > Metazoa > Arthropoda > Insecta > Hymenoptera > Crabronidae > Nysson > Nysson spinosus. The sequence goes on from OU342835.1 coordinate 2,709,797, forward strand.
TCTCATACTATGGGATGCAATAAAGAACTACGATAGTTATCATTTAAACTTATTAAGTTAAAACTTAAGTTCATATCAGGCAGGCTTATCAGATTGCGAAATGTTGTATATCGCCGAGGTACCGTTAAAAAGAGAAACGTAACAGTAAAAAAATGAAGGTGAAGAGAAGTAGCAAAGGATTTACTACGAAGGACTGGGGGGCACCGATGGACGACGTATAAAAATGGCATTTCACTTCGGCACTCGAGGAACTCGTATTGCTTGATATACTGACGTGTAGGGCAACCGACGGGAATGAATTTAACTAGGAAAAACCCGGGGTCAAAAAAGATTCTTTTGCTCGCGTATCTTCAGGGGGTTGCTTCATCCTCTGAATTCTCGCGATCTATTTCGAGAGATAAGTATTCTCGACGTTCGGCGGACCTCAGAAGTAGAAGCCCCCGTTGCCACGGTTTCTTTAGGAACGCTTTCGTCCTTTTATTCGCTTTGCCTACGCGCGACCGCACCGAAAAACAAATTGTACCCGAGTCTCTTCCGAGACCTCAAATACCGGAACGATGTCATTTTGAGGCTTTAAAGTGACCTCCACATTTATAATGTAATCTCGTACCTTTATACTGTGAGAAGAATTCTAACGACGTTTTATTCTGTCACATAAGTTTATCGTTTGATTTCTTAGTCAGCTTATAATAATAAAGATGTAATTAAAATATGAATATGATGCAGCATCTTTATGAAGATTTAGTATTTCGTGAAAATATCTATATATGTAGCTTTGAAAAAGGAAATTGTGCCGAGTATCTTCCGAGACTTTAACACTAGAACTACGGAAGCCGTAAAAATGACTGGTCCTCGGAACTTAATAAAAACGTTCAAATTTTTATGGCTCCATTTTCTTATCCATAGTTTTAGTGTTAAATACGGGAACGATGTCATTTTAAAGAGTTAAAGTGACCCCATATTTATAATGTCATCTCGTGATTTTATACTTTGAGTAGAGTTCAAATAATACATAATAGTTTGTTTTTTCGTCGTTTTGTAATATCACAGTTAAAATTAAGTAACGCATATTACAGTGTCAGAATCTTTACAAAGATTTGATGTTTTATGAAGTTATTACTGGGATAAATAAGATATTCTATTGATAGATAATAATATCAGTATGGTATTGTCTATCAGATTGTTAAATGTTTATATGATATATTACGTTCGTGGATATAAGACTTAAATGATTATAAACTGTTTGTTATCTTTATGTTCGCCAAAGGAACCAATGCTTCTCCGACGCACGGAGATCAACAAAAACAAGAACACGCGGTTCGATAGTACGTTCTTCGCAAATCGTTCATAAACGAACAAGAAGAGTGTGAATCTATCGTAAAAATATATATTTATCGCAATCACGTAACAGTTATTACCGTTCGAGAAAACAATCTTCCTCAATGCGCATAATTAATCACCAGCAAGGACTGCATAATATATCAGGATGAAGATAGGCACTCACCAATTATTCCAGTCGCCGAGTACACCTGGTAATCATTCCCTGGTCCCTTCGAGTTTCCAATAAAAGTAACACAAACCACTCGCGAACAATAAACAACCATGTTTATGTCCACCTACAGTCACATAGTGAAATCACTTTCTATCGCGAGATGCCCTTGTAACAAAGTCAATTTCCCGGACTACGTATTAGTATCGAGTATTATGAAACACGACATTGTTTATATTTCTTGGTTTAAAAGCAAAGTTTTATTAAGTGTCCTTAACTATTGCTTCCGATGAGCAGACGTCACAGATTGTTCGTTGGTACCCTCGCCATTGTACGCACACGTGCGACCTAATCCACTGATTTCGGTTGTCGGACGGTACGAAGAACAAAGAAGAAAAAAACCTCGATTGGTATATCGGATCGGTAAACGATTATTGCATTGTTATTGCACGAATAATAACGAAAATGCCGGTCCGAACTAAGCAATGGTTCTAAGGTGACTGATCGGAACGCGCGGACTGGCAGGATTATGAAGTGCGATGTTGATACGATGGCAGGCAGCGCTAGTATGAGGAAGGAAAGGGAGGCCGCGCGGGAAACAGACACATTCGTACGCTTTATCGAATACACTTTCAGGATAAACAACGGACCTTTTGGCGAACGCCAATGAATAAAATCACTTGATTTTTAATTCTATAATTATTATATGCCCCTACTGGTACCCGTATTAATTTCAGCGTGCGTTTATTAATTCACTAAAGTGAGTCTTGGCCACGTTGAAATTGAGTAGTTACTTCTCTGCATAGAGGTAATAAATATTTAAAGCGGAAACGGAATCGGGGTATGTGACGTCGAGTAATTCTGCAATTACTGCGAATATGCAATGTTTAATAATTATTGTAATCGGTACTTTTATTTATGAATTCTGTTCACTAATTTCACAGGAAATGTCAATGTGTTATTACAATATAAATTGTAGAGGAATTCTTGCAGATGGAAGATAGTACGAAGATAGTATGACATAGTATGTCCAAGGAAAAGTGACTTTACAGTTAATCTTTAGTTAGTTATTTAGTCTTATAGCTAATCTTTAGTTAAATATTCTTCACACGATAATTATCATAAATTATGTACAATAAGCCAGTAAAAAGGCAAAAAGAGCTTCCAATAATAAAGCAAATGTTTTACATCTCATTCGATATCCTCGACAACCTATCACAAAAACCACTCAAAAAAGTCCCAGAACCGAAATGAAGTATTTGCAAGCAAACAACGTAGAAGAAACGAATCACAGAGGAAGATTTAGGTTCTGGTTTCGAACCAATGATTGCCAACAATTTTCTTCCCCATCATTTCTTTCCTTTCCATCGGCAGTCTCTAACCCGAAGGTCCGAAGTTTCGTTACTAGCCATTATTGTTTGTCAGTGTGTTCGGCGCGGGAGTCTTGAACGTTTCTCGAAACGATTCTGTATGTTCGTAATTACTCCGGCAGCGGGGGAAAGCTTTTAGTGTGCCACCCCCGGTGAGCAACGGTGGCCGTTGACGAGGAATCAAAGCCAACGATGTACCCGGGTTACTACTCTCCTTAAAGGAACGCGAAATAATAGCTGGAACTTGGACGTAACGTAATGTATCGCCACAGGAATGGCACGTTACGGTGGTAACACGTTCCGACGTCCTACGTGATATACTACGTGATGACGTTGGCCAGAAATGTGGACGTATAATACCGATCCTAATGCGAGATTATATTCAAATCCTCTACGTGCCGGATTTTCTTTTTGTCGGCGCTTAACAGATCCCCTTTTAATCGTGAGAATAAACTACGAGATCTAAGCTGCTTGTTTTACTTGAATTTTAATGAATATTATCTTCATCTTCATGTAAGCTACCTCGTAGATCTACACGCATGACGCATTGGCGTTTTAAACAAGTTTATTTTTGTAAGTTTGTTATAAACATATTAATTAGGTGTAATTATATAATTAGGTTAATTGAGGCTTGTTATTGGCAGTGTAGTAAGCATGTATGAAGTGTGGTTGCTTTTATATTATATGGTTATTATTCATGAGTAGGGGGTGAAGTTATACTTGGAACGTAGACGTAATATATCGCTACGGAAATTGCAGTGTGTTAGTACAACGTTGCACTTTGACACCCTGCGACATCCTGGGTCGCATATAACAAACTGTGCCCTGCTGGACGCTAGAAATATGACCGCGTAACTTCGGGGCTATGATGAGAAATAAATTGGCGACTGATAACTGTGCTTTGTGAAAAGAGCGCGATGAATTGGGAGTTTAATAATGAGCGATGCAATAAATCATAGTATATAATAATGAATTATGATGCAAGTACGAATCTATAATTAAGACACTCAATATTAAAGGCATTAAGGAATCAGTGAATTTAAGGTCCAGAGTTAAAAAAGCATTATCGTAGGTTACATAAAAAAGATGCGTCTAAGTTGGATGGCCAACATAATAGATGTAGGAGACACCATTTTTGAAAAATGTCGTTTTAAATTTTAATCTGGTTATAATTCAACATGAACTCTTAACTAATAAATAATTTATATTTCAATTTATATTTTAAACGGAGTTGCGCCACTTTCATAAAAATCGGCTCATATGATGGTTTTCAAAATGAACGTCAGAAGTCTTAGATTCCAAGAATTCCATTCTTATGCTGATAATTATACACATATTATTCCAAGCATATCATGTCATTAAATCACGATGGAGAAATATTTAAAAATTCATCGATATTCCAGGTTTCGGGTTTGCAAAAGGGAAAAGCAATCGATGCTTATGGATTTCTATCCAAGCGTGCTGGTAGAGAAGGACCTGCACATGAAATCCCGTACTTGGTAGCAGCAATTACGAATTGCGTGATTTAGGGCCGTAACTCGTCGCGACGGCGGCGTCGTGACGCTCCCAGGTTACCTGCAGGTGGCCGGCACGAAGTTACCTTTACCTTCTCGGCGCTACTTTTTGAATGACGGAATATTACATACTACTACATGTACACGTTTACATCCGTTCTACCTGGAATTGCTTCCGCCTATGTCAATACCAAGAATTCGTTGGAACCTATCATGAAATATCGTTCATCTACTACGGAATGTAAGAAATCAATTCCACCATCTTGACTGACGTACTACCGATAACCGCATTAATTTCACCATTTCTTTTTATCTAATTACCATGGCAATGAGGCTATGATAGTTACCTTCAGAAATTGTTTATCGTCCCTTCTTAATTATTAAATATCCAACTATTGGGTTGTCCGGAATGTTCATGCCGATTCTCAGTAGTTTTTCGGCGAAAAACCTGAGAAGTTCTGAGAGCATGGAGTCTTGAAATTGCGTGAAAAATGGAGGAAGGTTGTGGAACAAAATGGTGCATATATAATTGAATGAATATATATCAACATATAAAAATGTTGCCTTCGTATTTTCCATAAAAATCGGCATAAACTTTCCGGACAACCCAATGCAACCCGACTCATCCGACAAACTCCAATTTTGTATGTGGTGTTAAATATACGAAAGAAGAGGTATGGGATACTTAATTTATGATCTGAGCCAACATAGAATTAGGAAGTTTCTTAGTGATTTGCCAAGAATCCGGGTTTTCGGAAATAAAGGGTTTCTTCCACCTGTAGGTGAGGAGAGTCATCAAAGAACGGCGAAGGAAAGGGGGGACCGGGCTATAGGAAAGGGGCCACACACACGTGGCGGATTTAGAAAGTCACGAACGGCCTCACGACCGCCGTCGCCGCCGCTCAATTTATTCATCGACGCCGAACTCGCTCGGCCGCTAATTGAAAAGCGGACAAATTAACACGGTGAACGGATCCTCGCAATTTATAATCTCGCGCCTGCACCGTCTAACGAACGTACTTGATATCACAAACCTAATGCATTGCTTAACACAATGTTAAGAAGAAAAAAAAATTGAAAATATATATCATGTCGACGATTATACTCCATTAGGAGATGTAGGGGCCTTTGCTAGAAATATTGCTGTGGTCTTTTATGACAAACCACAAATGTGCACTAATTACTAACACATGTAATGAATCATTAAAAGGCTTTAATTAGAACGATTATTATAATTTTGCTAACATAACTTTGAGGAAAATCGTGTAATATTAAGGTGTCAGATGGAAAAGGCAATGGATTCCAGAAAGTCGAAGTCAATGAAAGAGCAGGCAAATGGTTCGAAGAAATGGCCGACCGCGAAACAAATGTGGCGAGCTAATACAAGCCGTGTAACAAATACAGGCGATGATTATCAAACTCGATTTGAAGGGGAGACAATAATTACAATGATTATATTGGAGTTGGAAGGTAGGCGGCCGCCGCGGAATAAATTACGGGTTTGCTTGCTGCGTGCAACTCCACATAGCGGCATAGGCGCGTTCGATAGATGAGTATCTCAGAATTCTGTTCGATAGCGAACGCTGGTGCAGCTGCCGGTTTCCGCAATTTCTTATTGACACTAATATGACTGCAATGTACGCGAAATCCTCGACTTTGAAATTTTGCAATGTCGCTTTACATCCTGCTATAAATTATTTGTATATCCTGTTATGTACTGTGACTGTATAAACTGTCTTTTGTATCGATATCCCTAAACAGCTATTTCAATAAAGTTACTTCGATATAATAAATATGAAGGGTACCGGAAAGGAGTCAATTATTTTTTACATACATTATGAAATACTTCCCTTTTAAAAAAATCAAATTTCCATTTTCGATGCGAAACAATTCTTCACTTCCGAATTGATTACTTTGCGATGCCCCAGATATATGCTTATTTAAAGTTACAACTGTTGTTGTTACTAACGAATACCAGTGTTTTGCCTTGGAATTTGCTAGTGTCACATTCACTGAATTATTTGTTGTTCCTTGCGTCCATTATTGCTAAACAACTATGTTAACAAATTGGTTTGACAATATATTAAATTGCCTCTGACACTAATACGATAGTGAATTGTACCACATATAATATGATAGTGAAATATGAAAGATCTTAGACTCTGATATTCTGCAATTACAGTTGATCGTAAATTGCTTTGTGTGACAATGTTAGTAAACAATTATTCTAATAAATTCGATATACTGGATGCCAGTGTGAGTATAATAATAGATTCTTAACTTTGAGGTTCTCTAATGTCGCACTGCGTTGAATTACGAGTTGATTTGTATAACAGATTTACCGAAGCAGAATATGATAAATTGATTTGCCTACACCTTCAGACAAATATATTTTAGACCTAAAACTACGTATTGGAACCCTAAAAATTATAACGGATATAATTCAAACCAGTAAAATATTTTCCGACGCCTTCTAGTCGCGCAGTGGCCGCACACTTTACACGCAAACTGAATATTCAATTTTCTCTGCAGTCCGATATTCATCTAACCCGTAACACTTCACCGTGGCTGTTTCTATTAAAAACCACTAATCGTTAGTAACGATATTGAAAATCCGACTCTTATCAACGACGGCAGTAAATCAACGTATCAATTACCGTATTACGAGTGGAGCAAGTCAACCAGAATCTTAAACGGAAATAAAAAGTAATTATCCTTAATTTGTTTGCCGATCGCAAGTTAAAACAGATGCCAACATCCGGGTGATCCCGTTCGTCGAGTAGCACAAACATTCCAATCCGCATTCCAGCATCGATTACCTGTGGTCATTCCGATTCCTTGCCAATAACTGAACCTATACGGGCGAGCCTCCATATCTTCTTTTCACGTGAGAAAGGATACGAGTGACCGTAAATGAGGAATATGCAAGGATATCTGCACCAGGTGAAACGACTAGTAGGTGCCGCCAATGTGTCTGCCCTTAAGATATTGTGTAGCGTTCACCAGGACACCTAATTATACGACTGTCGCTCCTTCCCGATACCGTGAACCCTCAGAGACCACGGACACTTGGCTCTCGCATTGGACCAACCACCATTTCTTTCTTCCTTATTCTTTGTCTGCCACCTTCTCTTTCATTCCACTTATTTTCTTTCTGTTGTCTTTACGTTTTTGGATGCAGCTGATGATTCCTTCGTAGTATGATGGTGTCCTTAGCAAATGCTCTGACGGAAACGTTTTTTATTTAAATAATTCGTACTGTATTCTTCTGACATTTATTGATAATATTTGAATTTAATAAGGAACCAGAATTTGCTGCGGATACTTTCATGTTCTAAACGAATCAGCTGCAACAGTTTGTCGCTGTCCACATAATTTTCATCGTTTGTCTACCAGGTTCTACTTTTAGTTTCCAGTGTTTTTTGTTTTCCAATTATATCATTGTGTATTATAATTATATTAGCCATATTCATGTTTCGTGTTTATGGGATACGTATAAGTACATATTATTCCTCCGCAACGAGGAAAATTATTGCTCTTCCTCGTTTGTCCATCTTATTGTTTAGAATCAGAAGCCGCGAACAATTTTTCTTTGTCACTTCCATCCTTCCCGGCCGGTTCCCTCGGTGAGGCCGAGTTTGCATATTCCCGCATATCCTTTCCTCGAGGAAGAACACTGTACGTAAAGAGGTGTACATAGAGTTCTCTTCTCCGTTCCACGTACAGTCGTCCTCGTACTCCGTTCATCCTCCACATCCTCCGTCTTCCGAGCCACGGTGAAGATTGTCGCGCGATTAGTGCGGGCCCCAATGTCACGGTGGAAGATACATTGCTCTCGTGGCTTGGTCCGCGTTATATATACCGCGGTGTGTGCATACCCGCCGCGGCTTATACGGGTCCCCTTTATATATGTATATATGTATAAACAGTTTATATATGTATACGGTAACGCCGTAAGTGCATAATCGTCGATCGCATCTGCTTGCACTTTGTGTCAAGCCACAGCACCTTGTATGTCGCCTCGCGCGACCGACCCGTCAAAGATCCCCGTATCTCTCCTGTAACAACCTGACATCCACCAGTGTAACCATGCCGACGTGTTACAATGAAACGTCACCGTCCACGCTGACTGATACTCCTAACACTGCAAATTGACAGTTTTGAAACACTAATTGTCTCCCTCGAAGTTACCTGCGTTCACGATGTTTGACGTTTACACCTGTTCCTTCGTGACGACGAACGTTTAGTGTAATAGTAATATACATAACTGGTATTGTAACGTAACTGGTGGTTATGAATAAAATAACAGTTATCAGGACCCCAGGGTCGATGTGAGTTGGTCAAGTTACCGATGTTGCTCCTAAACGGGCCATCGTGAGTTACCCGCCATTATTAATGACCCACGATGATGAAGTGTGACAGCCGTATCAAGGAATGCGAGGTGTTAACGAATTAAATACCCAATATCCTGTCCTTAGTATCTTACGCGATGACACATTACATTCACGCGTGTCTCAATATCAAAGCGCTATCGAAGATGTATGAACTCGGGGTGCAACATCTTGTCGTGATTCGTGTAAGAAACATACTTCACAGTGGTTTCTGGTAGTTTTGCCAAATGCCGTGTCTATATATATATCTCCAATATTTATACGCAGGTAAATACATTAATAAAATGACCAGATAGCGCAATGTCGCTTTCTAACTTATACCATTGTAATTGTATAGCGTACTCAAAAGGATAGGAATCACGAACAATGTTCACATTGAGGTAGGTGCTTTAGAAGTTGGAATTATTTTTAAGGAGTCGATCCCGTGGGACGTTTCTGATGCGTTCGGTGAAGAAGCGGAGAACGCTCGTTGTGTTTAGCCAAGAAAAAGACCGGTACGTGTACTCGGGGGGACGTTTGTATGGCAAGACGATGGCAGCTCTATCGGCATTACCAATTGTGAACACCGCCATTTTTATTCGCCGAACAGGAGATAGCCGCTTCTTTGAGGATTTTAAAAATTCCGGTATCTGCATCCAGTGCCTCGCCCTTCCTTTTCTTCTAAGCGGTCCAGGAACTTCGAGCCTCTTAGGCATGTGAAACCGATTCTACCTTCTCTTCGATTACAGTCCGAGCGTTTACAAATTCTACTCCAATCCTTGAATTCCATCCGTCGGATACCAAAGAATATTGTGGCCATTTCATAAATTATACTAATTGGTATATTCTTCAATATCACTTTTCACTGTTTTATATTAATTCCCTATTTCGTTCATAGATCATCTGTTTTAATAATAATTATTATATAAACAAGGAAGTGAATATAAACATATTTGAAGATACGCAACACATCTCTCTTGCTCGAATGAAATTGTAGTTATTTAAAATCACACCTTTGTTAATAACCATTATTATTCTACCACTTTAAGGAAACGAGTAATGCCGATGATATATCAGGTCAACGTAAGAACCTATTAACGCGAAGCCACTTCTACCTGGACGTAGGGTAAAGCGGAATGTCAACACTACATTTATATATGGCGGTACAATAAAAGTTAATCAACCGGACGCGCAAGGTCATTTTTTGAACTATAACATTTCGAGTCATGTGAAAATGCAGAAGTAAGAACCCCAAAGCTGTAGTGGTAGTATGTCAGGCTAGTGGACTGGAAGACTGCCGGATGATTCACCGCGGTACATTACTCAAGCAGCTTTTTACTTTAATCACATTAATGAAGCATTTAATCTCGCCGCGTGTTTTACAAGCCGGCGGTGTGTGGCCTATCTCCGGTTCCGTCGTTGACGAGGATTTCTCAGCACTCCCCCATAGAGCTCTCTTACTCCCACCCTCTCAGCCATCCTCCTTTCACTTTCCTCTACCACTCGACTTTATTATTTTCTTCTTTTTTTTTATCCGAAACCCACCCGTGGTGTTCGCTAATAGCCGTGCCTCGTTTAGAGGACCATTTACACCTGTACCTGCGCACCACCTTCCTTTATCTTTACCTGGGGAGCACGCACCATTACGGTAATATATTGTATTACAGGTGCTCCCTTTTAGGGCCTACTTATCCCCATAAGAGTATCATTCAACGGGTTATCGAAATCGGTAGAAAACCGGATTTTATATCGACGGCTGCCACCCGGTTTGACTGCGATACTTCGACATCCAGCGACGCTATAAAATTAGAGACTCTACGTCGCGGACGCTTTATTTAATGATGCTGCATAATCTAATAATGAGATACTCGAGATTGTTTATAGATTAATAGCCACCACCCAGATTATCGTATTTTGACGGATTTCAACTATGTTAGCCATTTTTAGTGAAATTAACCAAGTATACCACAGCGCATTGCTTGAGATTTGATATACAATACTTTGATTTTATCTACATAACGGAAATATTTGAATCCATTATTTAACTTAAATCCTCCGGGCAGAATTTATATTTAAATAAATGTGTAAGCATAACTGAGTATATGTTCGGTAGTGCTAGTGTTAAAATACCTCCACGAACACTATTACAGTAATAATAAACATCAATATACCACGGCGATCGATTCAGCTGAATAATTCATACACGCGTTGTTTATTCATATACGAAATAACTCGACCGTAATTGGAGAATTATTTTTAAATTGCGCAACTGTCATTGTATAGACTTCCTATTGTATCATATGGTTATAAAAACAGAGTTAATTCTTCGAGTTACGTAAAGTACTGTCATCCTACTGTGAGAGAGAGGATAACGATGGGAAAAATGATTACGTATATCAGATTTTAATAGAATTAAAATGAAAGGTATATCCGAATGATATAAATTTCACGTGGTATAGTAAAATTTTGGTAAAAAGGCAGGAAGTTAACGTGTAAGGCCGGTGTTTCTGAGTTTATTGTTTCCCTGAACGAGCTACTAAGCATCGGTCTGACATTGTTGTAATAGGTACAGTGGGTTGCTTACATTATGCCGGGAAAGGAAGATGCACGCATGTGCTCCACGATGCCTGGGGCGGTGCAACGTCACTTACCTGAAACAATAAATTACATACCGTTACATTACGTACGTATTATATGTGCATATATAGGTAACTGACTGATTTATAGCCTCCTATATATTGCATGTGTGCGTACATGCGTTTCCAACTCTCTTGTGTACGTATAAACAAACACGTATGTATATGTGTCTATAAAATTATTCGAATTCGCGAAGACTTTAACGAAGTCTATTAATTACCGTGGATAAAATATTTTTGGTGACCTCACTAAAGAGACTGTAATATATGATTGCAAGTTTCATTCATATTTTAATACGATGCTTGTAACACATAATTGGCAATATGTGTAATATTAAAAAGTGATTGGGATAATTATGGGGAGTATGCTTTAAGAATCGTGTTGTTGTAAATGGACGAGCAGGTTTTTTCTGTGATATATGGGATGTTAAAAATGTTTGAAAAAAGTACAAGGATTCAAGATTTCGATATGTAATCACTCAGAATTGGGGGTGATGTTTAAACATGGGAAAGAAATTGGTAACCAAGAAATTGAATCCAGTTACCGGCCGAATGCAGATCAGTCCGGCAAGATGCACGCAAGGTAAGATCTGGTTTCAGGTATCTGAACGTCGTCGGTATTCGTAGCATGGTCCAGAATCCTTACACTCTCATTGGCCATGTTCAGCACCCTCCCACACTTATTGAATCCACTCGACACGTGGTATGCGCTTTAAACCAGAGAGCATACCAGCGCCTTTTCAAATCCACATCAATTCTTTTACAACCCGCACTACTTAAATCAATTGATACCTGTTCATTAATTCTTACTGACCACAATAACCAATTAATCAAACTATTCCTATATTTCGTCGATCAAACTATTCAATAGACACCCGCATAAAATTATGACGCTCAAAAATCACATCAAATTAATCAACATCAGATTATGTTGCCAAGGGAAATGTCGCTAGAACTGGTCCCGCTAGCAATGTTATTGACACAACGGAAGTAGTGCACGAAATTCTACTTCAAGATTAGCGCGCGACGATATAAGCGAATTGAAGTTTAGGGAAGTTAGTTTGTCCGGAAACTGTTTAGTTCGTGGGGTTCCATTGGCGGATGAAACGATAGGGATTTATTGCACACCGAGATTGTTAGATGATGAGAAGATGGAAAAGGGCGGCAAAGTATATAAAAAAGAGTGGCACGAGACAAACTGGAGACAGCACATAAACCTTCCCGAGCGCGAGCCGGCACATAAATATAATAGGGAAGGTAAGGCCTCGTGATGGTTGGTCGGCATTGCCCGGCGAACCGTCACGGACTCGGCAGGTCTCGAAGGTAGGGGGAATTCGCATGGCGGGGGTGGGATGAGATAGGTGGACGTGTCAGGGGCAGAGTTGAGGTTGAAGAGGGAAGGGAAAACGGTGGTCTACTCCTCTCTCTGTGTAGACGGTGCAACACACGGCGGCGTGAAACACTGGGAAACGGCACGAATGATCGATGGGATTCTGCGCCGTTGCAGGCATGTCATGGGGTCTACGCAGTCTACGGTTACTTCCCCACTACGTTTCATTTTGAGCCCTTCCGCGCAAATATACCAGCAAACGGGGAAGCCCCCTTCCGAGTGGACGAGTGGACTCACGCCTCCTGGTGGGGTACCGCATCCACGTGGTGCCCCATGAGAAGTTTCTGACGATCGCACAGAGGTGGCGCGTACATTTCCGACGATGCCAACGCCATCCGACAACGAATCGAAGAACACTATCCTTCAAAAAGTCTCACCCCCACTTGAGGGTGGAATCCGGGTACAAAGAGAATGGCGGGAGCAACATAATTTACCTAGCGTTCCGATGTTACTTATTTATATCATCCGTGAAATGAGTTCTTTCATATACATATTTAACACTTTGACTACTGCATTTTTCAAATATTGCTGAAATTTTTATAAATGTTGAACCCCTGTTTTTGTTTGGGTACATACATTTTGGTAGAATAAAATGACCGTCTTACTTTCGAATAAATCTGAGATGTAAATGCATAGCAGTGTAGGCAGGAAGCAATGGAAGATCAATGTTTATATTATAAGGGTACAAACTCTTAAATAATTTCAAACTTGTTAAATTTTTATATTGCACACATTTATAGTTTGTATTATCTCAACCTTATTTCTGTACTCTATAAGTAAAGAAATGAATGAATGAATTGTATTACTGCATTGTTAGTTGACAACACGGAAAATGTTTCACTGAAAGAAGTTTTTTCAATATTGAGAATATCTCTTTATTTTTTTCATACAATATATTTCTTGCCGAAGATAAATGTGTCTTAGAATTCAGATGCACCAAACTGCAACATGTATTAATATACATTTTATGATTAATATTTTTATAAACTGATCAATTTCGAGGTAGCTTTTAAAGATATGCGATTCATCGAATATTATGGATATGATCGCATAGGATCAGCGTGTGTTTATTAGTTGCGAATGCGTCTCGCAGCTCGTCAAGCTAATTGCGGCATTGTTAAACCACTCACGAGTCAGAGTCGTACATGCATTGGGTGTAATGCAGGTGCCCCAACCGTTCACGGATCGAATAGATAACTCGTAAAATCCTCAAGGCGAAATTTAGTTAGGCGACACCTCGCTCGCACGCGTCCATAAACTGGTGACGCGTTAGGCATTCTTGAAATGCAATTGTCGGACCACCCATACGCCAGTACTACTTACTGTACAGTTGGCCGGCGTCCGTATTACCACAGACGAGATATAAATAGACCAAGCATTAAATAGGTTTTCGTGATTCGGCTCAAAAATGACCGACGCGGTAAAAATCAGCGCAACAAAAGGTGCACCCTGCAAAAACGAGGAAAAGAATTCTGTACTGCAACCACTCAACAGCACACCCTAAACAAAAGACGTGGCGAACGAACTACAATATATTGAGTGGGAATGCATCGTTACTATATTGATAGAAACAAATGCAAATGCGTTGCGTGCATCTACCTGTCCTGTTCACAAGTGTATATATAATATATATAAGTGTACAACACTGAATAAAAACAGTGTAGTTCATCGCTGAAAGATAGTCCATCGATATTCCAAACTTATTCGCTAAGCGAGGTGTCTAACTTTTAATTAAAGTATACGTATAAAGCAGATACTAGCGCCGTTGTAATTTTCGAAATATTCTAATTTCTAATACTCTACTTACAATTATTACAGATTTCCAGGTCTCACGATGTGCAGGTTACCGCTAGCAGAAACCTTAAAGGGTGGCTGGGTCGCGAAGCTATATATATATATATATATATATATATATATATATATATATATATATGATATTTTTCATTATTCTATAGGTACGAAATAAATACGCCACTACTATTTCATCATCGTGAGAACAAAATTAAATTATTACTTTCAAATAAGAATAAAGACAAAGTGGCGCGAAATGCCGAATAAATTCAGTAAATAATAGTTTGTTTCAACGTCTGAAATGAATGTTAATGCGTAATTAGCAATTGGCAAAACATCTTCCGTGTTTATGTATTAATTGTCACGTGTCTCATAAAATTAATTAAAATTACGATTCAAGTTGAATGTTGAAGTTGTTTAATTAACGCTCTGTTAGTTCGTGTTTGCTCCTTATAACTTAATTTTCCATGTAGCGTAATAATTAATATTCCTTTGAGTCGATTAATAAAACTGAATTAATCTTGTGAAACCTTTTTGTATTTGCTATAAATTTTCTTATGAATATCCAGTAATATATTGCATACAGCTGTAAGAGATTTTGAAAAACTGCACTGTCCAACACAAAAAAAGGTTGTAACTTATAGATTTGAACAAACAATTTTGAAAAAAGGGGTCATTTTTGTCCCTTGAACAGGATTTCTAACGTAAATATAAAAGCTACACAATCTATATTTATTGTATACAATTCTGTGAACCTTTGCGAATAAAATGATATGAATTACATTTGCAATATGGATCTGCAAATAGGTTTAAACATTAGTTCAAGTTGGCGAGACATGCTCCGCGTGCTCATTCTTCGAAACACTTTTCAACTTTGCATAATAATTGTGACGTAAATATAAGAGTAACAGTGTCCTAACATATTGCAAAAAATTCTGTGTACTTTTGCGAATAAAACAGTATAAATTACTTTTGCAATATGAATTTGCAAATATTTGTAAACATTAGTTAACATTGGCGAGACACGATCCGCGTGCTCGTTCTTCGAAACTCTTCTCAAGTTCCCATTAAAATTGTAACGTAAATATAAGAGTCACAGTGTCCCCGTATATTGCAAAAAATTCTGCAGACTTTTGCGAATAAAATGACATAAATTAGATTCGCAATACGAGTTTGCAAATATGTTTAAACATTAGTTAAATTTGACGAGACACGCTCCGCGATCTCATTTGTCAGAAGATTTCTTGTCTTTGAACAAGATTTACGACGTAAATATAATAGCTAGACCATCTTTCTTAGTTGTGTACTATTCTGTGAACCTTTGCGATTAAAATGCTATTTATTACATTTGCAATATGCATCTGCAAACAAGTTTAAACATTAGCTAAGTTTGGCGAGACACGCGCCGTGTTCTCATTTGTTAGAACATTCCTTGTCTTTGAACAAGATTTCTGACGTAAATACAACAGCTAGACCATCTTTCTCTACTTTATACTATTCTGTGAACCTTTGCGAATAAAATGATCCCTATTGCATTTGCAAACTGTATCTGCAAATAGGTTTAAACATTAGTTATAGTTGGCGAGACGCGCTCCGCGATCTCATGGTCAGCGGATGTTCTCTGAGAGCACTGTTTAGTACGCACACACGATGCTGTTTGAGAACCCTTGCTGACAATCCGTTACTTCCGCGAATTTTCAAAGTCGGTATTGCACATTTGAGGAGTGCTTTTCAAGGAAAAATGTCAGCTCTATCGCATAGAACGTTTGCAATCCTCGCGAAAGGTCCAATTTTTATGGAATTTTGAAAATAGTCTCGCAAAATGAGCGTGTCTCGCTTTTAAGTAACGTTCAAACATATTTGCAGATTCATATTGCAAATGTAATTCATATCATTTTATTCGCAAAGGTTCACAGAATTGTATACAACACATAAAGATTATCTAGCTTTTATAATTACGTCATAAATCTTGTTCATAGACAAGGAATGATCTAACAAAGGAGATCGTGGAACGTGTCCCGACAATTTACCTAATGTTTAAAGTTATTTACAAGCTGATATTGCAAATGCGACATATACCGTCTTATTCAGAATAGATCACAGAATTTTTTTTCCATAATGAAAAACGTCTAGCTTTTATATTTACGTCACAAATGTTGCTCAAAGACAAGGAATCTTCTAGCAAATGAGATCGCGTGCTGCGTCTTGCCAACTTTAAATAATGTTTAAATTTATTTGCAGATTCATATTGAAAATGTAATTTGTATCATTTTATTCACAAAAGTCCTAAAAATTTTGGCAATTAATAAAAACTGTCTCACTTTTATATGTTCATCACAAATCCTGTTCAAAGTTAAAAGAAAACCTTTTTCTCAATATTGAATTTTATCGAAAACTGAGGGTGACGGAGAGACACAAAATCATGGGCAGAAAAAGATAAGTCCATTTAGCGGTGAGAATGTGGAATTAAACCCGCTACTCTGCTTAGGAGAGAGCCCCACCACACCCCGTAATGCCGAAATTTATGGGCACAAAAAATGGCGTCCATCTAGCGGTGAAAACGTGGAACTAAATTCGTTGTACCTCCTCGCTGAAAGCCCTTGTACAAGGACGAAATTCGTGGGCAGAAAAAATGTCATGGGAGAGGAATAGTAGATATAGTTCCACGTCTTCACCGCTAGATGGACGGCATCTTTTCTGCCCGTGAATTTCGTCATTACGGAGGGGCTATCACAAGACGGGTGTAGCAGGTTTAACTTCAAATTCTCACCGTTAGATAGACGGCATTTTTTGCCCATGAATTTCAGGTGACTCAGGAATAAAAATGCAAAATAATTTTCTTTAAACATCTCAAAGAAGGTTTTATTGTTAATATTCTCGAAAATGAAGTCATTCAAATTAATATGTTTACATATTGATTGAAGTTCACCAGACAAGGCCCGGGCGTACTTTTCTCGACGCTTTTTCTAAATTTCCGTAAAAATTGACATTTTTCTTTAAAAAGCACTCAAGAAATATGCAAAAGAGATTTTGATTTCGCAAATAAAAGCCAAAGGGTAGCACAAGTGAAGAATTGTCAGTAAAGGTTCTCCGAGAAGACTGTTCATTGCGTACACTCGATGCTGTTGGAGAACCCCTGCTGACGATCCGTGACCTCCACGACATTTTGGCTTTTATTTACGACACCAAAGTCCGTTTTGTGAATTTTAGGAGTGTTTCCCAAAGAAAAATGTCTGTTCTATCGCGGAGAGTAATTGGAATCCTCGCGAGAGGCCAAGTTTGTTTGGAAATTTGAAAACTGTCTCGAAAAATGAGCGCGTGGAGAATGTCCCGTTTAATTTAACTAATGTTTTAAGATATTTGCAAATTGATATTGCAAATGCAACTTACGTCTTTCTATTCGCAAAAGCCCATGGAATTGTTTGCAATCAAGAAAAACTAATTCACTTTTATACTGACGTCATAAATCTTGTTCAAATGACACGAAATGTTCTAAAAATGCAATCGCGGACCGCGTCTTGTCAAATTTAACTAATGTTTAAACATAATTGCGAAGTCATATTGCAAAAGTAATTCATATCATTTTATTCACTAAAGTCCACAGAATTTTTTGCAATCAATAAAAATTGTTTCACTTTTATATTTATATCACAATTTTTATGCAAACTTCAACTAATGTCTATATATATACATCTTAATATATATCTCATATATCTTATTTTATAAATATATCTGTTAAATGTCGAGTAATATGTACGCTAAAAAATGTAAAAGTTTTTGAAGAAAATAATTTCATATTTTATTTTTATATTTCCAGGATTAAAAATATGAAAAACCGCTATTTTATGAGCTTGATGGGTAACGTCACACGTGACACAAAAATCGTTGCAGGGCTCTAGGACTCGGTAACTCTGGAATTACAGATTGCATTGCGTGCTTGGTCTACTTATATCTGGTCTGTGCGGTATTACCTTCATGATCACGCATCGCGATAAAGATTCTTGAGTGAAGGGAAACGACATATACCGCACAGCAAGAAAAGAGCTAAAACGACACACTGTGATCGGTTTGAAAGAGTTTGCATTATACGGTAGTATAATAAATTTCAATGCACAAAGTGACTTCGTAAAACTACACGTCCAATGTATTGAATTATACGAGTGCAAGATAAACATCGATTTTCACCGATGTACTATTATAACAGCGCATTCCTACAATTTGTAAGCATAAAGTTAATTATAATCTGAAAGTTTGTGTATGCATGAAATAAACGAGATCGTCCGCTTGATAAAGTGAGTGTTGACTGTATATAGCTCACGAAGGAAAGGGAAAGTAATGGTGTAAATGAAATTAATCTAGCAGGACTGATGGTTCGCCGCGGAAGATTGAATGCCTGAAAGTACTGAAATTCCCAAGAACACGATCGTTATATAATTAGTCTCACTCGACCACGCAGTGGGTATCGTAGCACCACGGGCATTGTACTTTATAGTAGGAAAGTAGTGCAAAGCACGGCAAAGCAATTGATCAATATAGCGCCAACAACCCCTCGTAACCACCCTTCCTCAGCCTCCGGTTCCCGTCTACCAAACCCGCCCGGCCGCCCGGCCGCCCGCCCCGACCAAGTCCCAACGGCGCAGAGAGAACGCACCCCCATAACAAGTTTCTTACTCATCTTTTTCGTTCAATAACTCTCCATCCAAGATGGCCACCGCGGTCGTCCCTCATTGGCTAGGGGAAGGGGTGGTCGCAGGGGTCTGTTCTCGGGGTTTGGGTGACCCGAGCGGCAAGAAGAAGGAGAGAAATATATAACATAAGTGAACGGGAGAAAGAGAGAGGACGGAGGAGGGGGTTGGAAGCAGTGACGCCATCTATCTTCCGTTGCCTTGGCTCGGCGTAACATAAGGCAAGATAAATTGCGGGATCTCCCAGGTTCTTGAACCTTTCTGGCAAATTGCATAAGAATATCCACCCTCTACCCCACCCGTATCTCCCCCTCCTCGCCCCCCCCATCTGACTGCCCTCGCGGCTCCAATGGAATTGGAATTAACTCGAATAAATCACCTCCGTGGCTCTGTACGGCTACGCAAAGACTTGCTCGTCTCTCCACTTCAAGGAGTTCAAATTTCTTTCGCGACGTAATGTTGCCCAGGCTTTTAGTGCCAATTTGTTAATGCAACAAGAGCAAGCGCATTACTTCGCACCGTGTAAACACCCGTAATGTGAATTAAAATGATAACTTTATCTCCTGAATGTCTTCAAAGAAGGAATGTCTCTTTCAATGTGAGAAGCTTTTGTACATATATTATTATAGATTTTCATCAACTTTGGATTACCAGAACCTGCTACAAGTTACTGGTGTAACAGAATGCACATCGTAAAGGTGAGGGTTGAACGTTGTATTTGTACATGATTCAATGGAAGAGGTAGAGTTATGTCTAAGAAATTATGTGGAAAAAGTATATAACTCTCCTGTTCACGGTCGTACAAAATTTCTCATGGTTCATAAAATTTCCATGAAGCAAATGGGGTATTATGTCACGGGAACTGTGAAGGTGAAGAGTAAATGGAAGATAAAACGATCGAAACGTTAACCGTTGGCCACTTCGAAAGTCGTAAAGCAGTACGGGCATCTGGTGGCATTCGTTGGAACAAACGGAAACAACATAGAAGAGTATTTTATGCGCGCGCGCATCATAGTCCATTGATCGAAAGATAGTGTTCAACCCCCATAAAACTACTGAGAGACACATCTGACAAATTCGAAATTTATGTGACGTATTTATATCGCTTATATCACATTTCCATATTGATCAAACGCTAGCAAAATCACACTACGAAAGTAGCACGATTGAAACTAATATATTAAATTAGAACTACCACCTTGGATGTAGTTGTTGCTTACTAAGCAGGGAGCCCGGTCGCAATTACAAGTGACGGTCAATCACTTGATAATAATTGACATATATTACTATGATTACTGCGATATAACTTTATAACTTGTACACAAACATTAGCAGAAGCCTTGCCTTTCATTAATGAATCTTCAACCCCTTCCGCGACAGTTAAAACGATATCTCTATCGCGTGGTGCGGGCACGATAGTCTCCCTCCTCCACATTCCGTAAGTGGAGAGGGACTGGTTATCATTGCCGACTGGTTGGCTTTCCGTTTTGCTTTCCGTATATTGTACCAGGTCAGTAAATCCGAAACCGAGCTTTACGATTTGTTTACTCCGCAGTGGGTTATGGGACCCGGTTATATAGCCATAGGTATGCGGGGGCCATGTGATCATGGCCATAAACGCGTCTGTTATGCGCTCGTAAACCGTGAGAGCCCCACTCGACGGTTCCCGGGTATACCGGCAATCCTCCCACCACGGTAGACCATCGTAAAACAAGAGTTTTACGATTCCTGCCTATCGCTGATGATACTGCCACCGTGTGGTAGCAGTACTTATGCTATCATCCACACAACTACTACACATTATCGCCATCCATAACTCTCAACACCTTCCTTTTTCTTTTTCGCACCTTCGAATTTGCAGATACCGTTCTGAATGAACTTTATGAACTCATGCTAAACTCCTCAATGGACAGCACTGTCTGACAAATTGTTGTATGCATTTTTCTGGTAATATTAGATTATACGCATACAAAAGGCACGATCAAAGATAATATACAAGTATGATAATAAAAGACCATGTTCGATACATGTTCACCCTTCTGACTGATTTAGGACGCATTGATTCAAGTATATTATGAAGTGATCGGTTAACTGCCAGTTCTTGAATTCTAAGAATCCGTCATAAAAGGTGAAAGTTTTGACTTGCAAGTCATAAAGCATAGCGAATCATAATGTTCACCGGAACCATATGATTCAACATGGTTTCGTGACATGCAGTAGGGGGCAGAGCAAGAGATACGATCGGCATAACAGTTGTTTGCCGCGCGTCGCGCGCCTGGCGGACGTAGGTTACATCGAACCGGCGTTCTCTATCGGCGATGACGATGAGGTAACTACGTCACGAGGGCAGAAAACGTATACCGTGACGTCACTCAGCTCGTAGAGAGAAGGACGAACGACGGCATGGGAATGACGTAATCGTAGCTAGGCGAGAAAGAGAAAGAGTAAACCCATGCCAGCCATACTGGCCCAAGGTAGGGGAAGGAAGAAAAGGGAGCCATTATAGAAGGGGCGCGACTAGGCTGAATCCTCCCCACCGTCCGGTCGGCCCACCGAGGAAACAGCTGTCAGCTGCGTGGAGTTGCAGACCCTGTCGTCTCACCCACCAACCCTCCTTTCCCCGTTTAGAGCCCTATGTATATGAGAGTTCCCTATATACGAAGCCTCTGCAACTTCGTGGCCCTCGTGTTTCTACCTAAAACTCATCGGACACACACGTGCGCTCACACAAAGAAAGAGAAACCAGGCAGGCAGGCAGCCACCCACCCACCCCCGAAGTTAAAATATTCCGGTGGGCGAGTGAGCGCGGGACGGGAATAGCACTGGAGAGTTATGGCCGCCTCCGAGACTCAAATAACTCTTTAATCCGCGGGCGCGTGTACGCTCTTCGCGCTCCTTTCTACTGTACGTTTCCGTCCCTCCTCGCTTCTTTTGCCTGGCTACTCTCTTGTCACTGTGATAGATCTTATTGCACGAGGCCGTATTTATGGTGTCCTTTACTTTACGTCGAATGCCCACGGAAACTGACCCGTGAAAATTTCATTAACTTCTTTTACGCTCCTTTTCGAATCGCCTTTGATCTTCCGTGTGCTGTTTAGACGGAAGTAATATACGATCCGCGGTGTACGTGAATTGTCAGCAAATAATATCGCCAAGGTAAAGGTGAAAGTAATTCAAGATTAAAGTAGGCCTTTAGAAACATCAAACTTTTGTGGATATAATAGCGAATGTATTCATTAGTTGCAGTTGGTTGTTAATTATAAGGTAATTCGTATTCTGTAAAAGGAGCATCCGTTTATTATACTGCGATTGCAAATACCCCTTTTACTAATTTCCTTAATTCCCAAGGAATCCTAATGTAATTCCACCTGCAACGTCCGCGGAAATTATATTGTTAATAACGATAGAATTTAACGCGTGAACCTTTCAGTGACAAGAGCGCCGCTTGCATTTAAATGACACGATCCGACGGTATTGGAGCATTGGTGTAGTTAAGTCACGAAACCAAACTCGAATAAAAATTTAATACACACACAAAACATACCATTAAAAATCAATAATCGAGATAAACAAATTATTACACATTATTCGAATCTATCATAAACTTCATATATTACAATTTTACGAAGTAATAAATTTACAATTGCACGGTCAGCGACACGTTAATGGACGTCAAAGACATTATAAAGTCATTCAGAACGTAGTGAAAGCAAGTTGCAATTACACGAGGAAACACGTAAAATTGATTCGTCGGCATCGAGTGCCCGGAAATCAGCGATTATCTCGTACAAATTTGTCGCGGATTAAAAATCCCATGGAATCCATGTGTATCGATGTACTTAAGGGTAATTAAATGCAACTCCTCGGCCGCGCTACTTTTTCTTATTTGCATGGAAATCGCGAGCGGCACATCCCACGGTGTGTATGCACGCAAATTAAATATCAGGGGCCCGCGTTCGCGTGTAAGAATACACGCGTTCTGCCGGGGCGCCAGAAAGATATATCGTTCCACCAATTTGTTCTTCGTGAGGAAATCCATTATTAGGCGAAGCACGAACTTTTACGACTAATTGTAAGCGTTGTGTGCACGCTCGCCCGGCAACACCATAGGAACTTCCATCGAACATGCCGTCCTATGTCCAGACCAGAAACTGCGTCATATGTATATACAGTATATATTCTTGACAAGTAAAGATGTCAATAATTTGTTGAATCACATGCGTATAATATATCGGGCTAGCATGAACATTGACAGCGATAAACAACTTATTATCATTTAGTCTTTTATCGTATCAGTGGAACCGCCATATGTCATTCTCCACGGAATTGTTGATCCAATTATTCACTTCTTAAAGTAAATTGAAAACTTGAATAAAATATATTTGCACCTTGTAGTTGGTAGATTTATGTGAGGAATTTCAACAATTTTTGAAGCTTGTGGTGCGGATATTCAGTCTTATTATTCTAGTTTAAACCTCATGGTTTATGACGGTCAGTAAAAAATAGGGTTTCGTTCGAAGGTCTTCTATTGACGTAATTCTTCGTTACTCTAACGTAAGTGGTAGACTGTCAAGGTTTCAAGGCGATCGAAGAAAAGAACGCGCACCGTTAGGTGCCAAGGAAGAATTCACGTTTTATTGCTGGCAGGTAAAAATGCAAAGACCGATCTACAAAAAAATCTCAGGTCGCTTGCCCTCGATGCAAGGACATACACCTCTGGTATTGGCAATAGAAGATAAGTAAGGCCCCAAAAAGGTGAGCCTTCCCAATTCTCTGGGATACGGCACTCACGAAGGTCAAGGGGGTGCGCAAAGTCGTGAACCAAGGGAAAACCATAAATTACTGAAGCACAATAGCAAAAATCGGGCCGAGGAAAAAAGCTGAATCGAAATCATGAAAACC
This sequence comes from Nysson spinosus, assembly GCA_910591585.2. NCBI lineage: Eukaryota > Metazoa > Arthropoda > Insecta > Hymenoptera > Crabronidae > Nysson > Nysson spinosus. The sequence continues at coordinate 2,733,944 of OU342835.1, forward strand.
GACACGAGCTTAGCTTCCCTTAAAATTACAAACTCAAACTTGGAGCCCAAAATTTCGAATGGAATTGCGGATACATTTCATATTAAACAACTAAACCACCTCGTTGCCAATATAATTATCCAAGAAGAGTACTAATAGCCTCAACAAAATAAGTTCATTTTAAGTAAAACGTGAACGTTTTTCTACTAAAGGAATAAAATATAACATCCGATATCTAAAATGTATCCTACATAGGTCAGTCTCGAGAATAATTCCATAGAAGCATCACAAAGAAATAAATATCGAGTGGTTTCATCGTTGCGTGAGACGCAGGGAGAGCGTATCTCTCAGTTAATTATCCGCCCGCGTCTTTTAAGTAAGCTTATCAAGATGGTAGATAATCAGATTTCGGAAGGGCCGGTTTTTTGGTGTAGACTGGTCCTTCCAAGGTCGGGCGAGGGCCAAGTCATAAGCGAAAGAGGACAACAGTCGGTCATTCTAAACGCTATAAATCAAGGTTGGCGTTTTTCGGCTGTGCTAGGCGGGCAGGGGAAGGGAGGGGGAGAAAAAAAGAAGGAAAAAAAAGGAAGGCGTCGGGGCAAAAACTCTACCGTCCTGCTTGTTATAAGCAGTCCCCCCGGTTAGCCGAATGGCAAACTAGTAGGGTGAGGTGGGCCTTAAAGGAGACTTGAAGGGAGAAAATGGACATGGAGAATGAGAGGGAGAGAGAGAGTAAGAGAGAGGGTATCGACGGGAGCTTTAGCAGGAACAATGCCCAAAGTCACAGAGAAGAATGCGGTCCGTCGGGATACGACGATGCACGAACCAACTTCATGGGTACCCATTGGTTTCCCCGTCGATACTCTTGCCACAAGGAGACACACGCGTTCCTCGCTGCCGGCGACAAATACACCGGGAGAATTTACTGCTTCGCCAACCGTTACGTCATTTGGAGTCTTTCAAGTCAACCGCGCTCTCCTTAACTCCTTCCCCCTCCCTCGCCCTTTCAGTATCACTCGCTGAGATTACCGCAAATAGTGCAATGTCATTTGTAAATTACTTCGAAAGAAACGAGTTTTCCGTCGCGAATTACATAAGTCATTTATCGGTTCTAGTAAAAAGCAATGGCATTAGCGGAGTCCCTTTTTGTAGCGGTGTATTACTTAATTCAGAGATGAATTGATTTTTGGTTATTGAAAAGTATTATTTTAAAGTATGCGCTTCTTAGTAGCCGAAAGATAAAATCCTATTTTTTAAAATTGTTTAATATTCAGGGGTTTGTCGCTGCCGGTCTACCCAACAATGCAACTAGTGAGACTTAAATTTTTTTAAAAAGAGGGACTTAATTAATGTAGTTTCTGAAGAATTCAGTTCGACGTTTAAGTTGAAAATATAAAAATAATCTCTGAATACATCAACTTATTTTCAATGTTTACGTAAAATTATCAGCAAATATAATTGTGTAAAATTTCATCTATATTGTAGAACACTAATAATTCTATGTATCATAGAAATTACGCGTGTCGTATGATAAAGAATATGATAGAATGGCTACATTGCAGTGGTTTATCGTGAAATAAATAACAAAGTATATCTAGTTTTGCAAGGCACCCTGTTTACTGGAAGTAACGCTAAATATCCGAATATCTAAATGATTCCAAACGTTATGTTTTATGGTTTCGTATCGCGTTAATCATACAAAGAGGATCAAATTTATGTAGCATTTATGGAGTCAAGAGTAAATGTAGATAGTCGTGCTAGAGCGTCTTTAAGCAATATAGAGAGAATTGCCGTGGTAGCGCTAATGTCACCCCCCACAGTAAGATAAGAAGCTCAGGCAGCCTCAACCCCCTTCTTCTTCCTCTACTTCTACTTCTTCTTCTTCTTCTTACCCACCCCACGCCAGAGTTCTCCGGTTGAATTATGAGGGCGATTTTTATTATTCGCGTACCCTCTTTCCCCCTCTTTCTTACAGCCACCCAGCCCTCTTTTTCCTATCTGCGAGTGCTCATAGGCGCCGGCTGCGCGGGCGACGGAAACTTTTTCTCGGAGAGAGGAGGGATGGAATTCCCAACCGTACCGAAGTTACTCTGCGAGGAAGAGCTACGTGAATCGAGAAAAAACGAACTTGCAAATCGGCTTGGAAAATAGAGTTTCGTGGAGTATAATGTCGTATATTACCAACGAATTAAGTCAACGATATTTGAAGTGGTATTTCAACCAACATTTATCATAATATCATCGTATCGCAGTAATAATTATTATTAATCAATTATAACGAACCTATTCATATTAATGACGACTGTAACTGTCTCTACAGTTATAAATGAGGAAAGATATGCTAACAGTTTCCTCGCGAAGTATATATTTACTTGCAAAATAATACACAATACGCGGAAACATCAATGAGCTTTTATTCCGGGCAACCATAGCCGACAAAATCTATTTGAATTACAAGAGCTTCCAAATTTGTATAAAAAAATACATTTCTTTAAACAATTTCAAAAAATTGAGTGAAATGGGATTAAGTGGTTTAGGAAATGCAAATGAATCCGAACAAAAATCCTGGCCAACGTCGTAAATGAAGCAGAAAATAACACGTCTATCCACCGATGGTATCAGCGTCGCATCGAAATGTTAATAATCCCGGTAAAAAAAAAGCGAGCGGCGAGCAATTAAACAGCGAGAATTCACGCGGCATCCGTTCCGGCGGTAGCCGGCGGATGATAAAGCGAAATGGGATAGTCGCTAATCGGCAATGGTCCGAAAGACTGGCGGGTCGCCGTAAACAACGTTACCGTAATGTACTCCCATGGCCTCACCACCCCTTCATCATCCTGCCCACCCCCTTCCCACTCTCTTTATATGGAAACTATAGGGGTGCCTATATATCTCGCGAATACCTCCCTTACACGCACTTACGAGACCGTTTTCCCGCCTCTGTGCAAACACGCGCGTTTCTAAAGCGCGAACGATATAAAGTATAGCGAAGAGTGTGTGTATGTGTGGTGATCGGGGGGGTGTTGCTACTAAAACGAGTGACCAGGTGGAGAGGGTGGGACCGGGGGTGGGGAAGGGAGAGGAGAGACAGGATCGCGGAGGGATGAGGCACACGCAGAGAATTATGACGCCGCACAATTAGCAGTTCGTGTGAGAGAGATCGATCGCTGCCGAGAACATACATCAACGATGTAAACGCAGGGACATGTACTGTCTCTGTATATGTACACACTGACACATACCACTAACCCACGCGAGTATACTGATATCTACATAGAGAAATTCTTGTGTACCTTTACTCACGCGTACTTATGTAAATGTATACACTGGGTGTCCCAGAATTGTAGCTGCCAATTTAACTGCCTAATAGTACTGAAAACTAGGGGATGTAGCCGATAGGATAATGGACAGTAGAGGGTTCACTTCCGGTGGATGTACAGATTTTCTGAGTATTCCCGAATATCGGAGGAATTTGGTGGTTGGATTTAAGTTTTAAGCATTTTGCGTGAGATTATATCCTATACTGTAGAATAGACAGGATACTGAATATTCGTAAACCTGAATGACCAATAATTTGATATTTGTCATATAACTTCACTATATATTAGAATCGATTAGAAATGAATTTGTGTATGGTGGAACAATGTAGATTTGGTATTTATATTTATAAAAACTTTGTAGATTTAATGAGTTTTCTAACCCGTTGAATTTATGTGTATAATTCTGAGACACACGGTAGATGCTGAATGTTTTTACACTATTTTCCAGAATTTAACCTGTGCCATCCCGCATCCCGACCGGCGCTCGAGCGACGGATAATGCATTTTCGTTTTACTTTAAATTGCTGCCGGCGGGAATGGCGTTACCAGGAAATTGGATGTTTGTTTAACACGCTCGGACCGTTCAAGAGAGCCGGTGATGTTTTGTCAATAGCGTGGAGATTCCATTCTCGGAAGTGTAACGAGAATAATTATGTGACGAGGGGCTTACTAAATTAACTGGTGGATACGCCGATGTGAATGTGCCGATCCGTCATGTTATCGTTACTTCCGTTTACGCTTCATTAATTTTAATTAATTTCTAGAGTCGTTCGTTACTCGGTAACGGCACCGGGAATGATTAATTTGTGGTGGATTATTATCAGCACTTTTTAACGAATCTATTTTTAATCCATTTTCAATGAACTTCATAATGGCGTGCACTAGAAATCAATGAACAGTTCAAAACCGTTAATCTAACGCGTCTTTATTTATGTGCTATACATTTTTGTTAAGGCCCGATGATATTTATTTCATACTGCACTTTACAGAATTCATATATTTGTGTATAATACAATAAATGGACGTCAATAACAAAGAACAGTTAATGATAGTATATTACAAATTTATGTTAAATATAAACAGTACATAACTCATAAAATTGCAAATATATAAACTGATATTTTTACATTACAGATTACTTTAATATCCCAAGGAACAAGTACGACATTAACTTATAATACACAATTAGTAACTATTCCTTGTTCTTAATATTCAATCATCGTAATTTTTCTACAAATATATACATTCCGTAACATGTAATATAAAATACACCGGGAGTAATAGAATAAATAATATAATGTAACGCAAGAATATATTCCACCGCCATTCTATCAACGACGCAATACAGCCTCAAACGCTATATAACAAGAAAGCCACAATACCTGTTCTTTCCGTAAGCCATGATGCAGGAGTCATCCAGGAAGCTTCATGACGTACGCAGATTGACTCGCGGAAATTGTAAACAGAATTATATCGGTCACTGATAACACAACGTAGATCACTAAATAAGAAGATGAAGGAAGATGTTTCCACGTAAAGGCATTCACTACGACTGAATGTACGAGCGCATTTCTGAAGGGCGCGTGCCACTGTGAGAGAGAGCTCTAAGTTACGAGGCGTTTATGAGCCATAAGCGATTCCAGAGAGTAGATAGAGTTACTTAGAGAAGTTATTTCACTACTTTCGTGGATGGCTAAGAGTGGGATGGGCTAACCTGACGCGTCTTACGGCACCTCGCTCGGCTGGATCAGAAGGACCGCCTGCGACTGCCTGATTTACTATGGTGGACCCACCGTCCCATGGACCCGTCCTATGGACCCGCTCTACCCCAACTGCTATGATGGGATTTTCTGACGGGGGTAAAAGGGGGACTGGTTTCGTTACGAGGGTAGGGGATACCAGGGTGGGGCTTAAGGAATTATTCCGAACCAATTCTATGGAGACTTCGAATGCGTCTACGACAAATCGGTAAACACGAATCTATTAATTCTTATATTTACGAGTTCTGCCTCGATTTATGGCTATTTGCTTGCAATGATCCTAAAACGGGAAACTTCGAAATGCATTTAGATGAAGGCGGCATGCGTATCGTAATAGACGCACTCCCATTTACGGATCATGATTTGTAGTTTGTCAATCGCTGAAAAGTCGAATTTTATGGAATTTTATTTTTGGTTGTAATTAAGTTGTAACTCGATTTGAGTAAAATATTGTGATATAAGAAATGTAGTGTAGAAGGATGTAACGGCGGGTGAATAAAAATAATTATTACGAACTATGTCGCTATCTTCATTGTATGCACCAATTATTTATACATTAATATAATATTCTGGAAGGATAATATTCAATAATATTCAGGGTTCAAATTTTCTTTATACTTTATATGGAAAATTGAAATACTTTTAGCTTTCTGTATATGCTCTCGTATGTTAATTACGGAATATTATATAAATTGTGAATTTGAAAAAGTAAACCTTAATCCGTCCCACATAGTTCCACGCAGGGAACGAAGTTCCATTCTTAGCTGGTTTGGAAAAAAAACCTGAAGTACAACATTCCTGCATGGGGTTATCCGTCGCATCTCGGTACTTTTTTTCTGGCACATCTGTAGAATTATTCCTCCGTGTCTATAAGATCGAAATCGGTGCCTTTCACGAGCTGACTATCGGAACTATGCTTTTTACGTAGAATATATATTACTAAACGAAATTATCATATTTTCTACCACAAGAAATGATATAACTATTATTGCACTAATAATATTTCAATTAGAAAATTTAGTTTCATCAAAATCTCTCTACAATTTAAATATTCATTTACAACATGATTTTAATATGAGAACAGAAATTAATATTTTATTTGATTCTTTATTATTAATATAGTTTTAAAATTAAAATTCTTCAGTTAGAAAAATATCGTTGCATTTAAGTTCGTTTTAATCCAACATGTCTGCAGACTCATATTAACCCTCTATAACCCAATTTCTTTAGTGTCGAAAAAAAATCGTATAACGTGAAAACGACGAAAAAAAAAGAAACTAAACAGAAGACGCAGATAGATGAGTATGTGCTTTCAAAGTTACATGGCGCTGTAGAGGATTAAATTAATTTTTTCCTGGGCGCATACTTTTTACATTTTCCCAAAATAGAGGGGAGGAGTTTAAGATCAGGGAATCTCTTGTATCCCTCCCCTGAATAGAGTATGGCCGCATGGGTTACATGGTGGGTGCCTAGTTCCATGGAATCCGAGTACAATGGGCCCCGGGGTGCAACCCCATAGTCGGTAGGTATGCGACTAGAGCGTGGTGTAATTTCTTTTTTTTCCATATTCGGGTCGTAGGATCTTTTCACGGGCCAATGAATTCCTTTGACTAAATTAATAGCATTTATATGCCAATGGTGTTTCTTTCTTGGTGTTATGACGTATGGTCCACGGGATGAAAGGGCGGGAGCATATGCGCGAGTGCCACTCACGGAACACTCCACCCATGGCTTCTACCTCTTTTAACAGTCATTCGCTATGGCGCATTAATTTCGCCGTTTCTATCACTATGCAGTGGATTTAATCGATTGAAAATTCAAGATGTAAACAGGAGAACAGTGGCGTAACATTTTTCTCACACGAGTAGACTTTTATTATCCGATTTGACTTGCAGAGTGTGCTCGATCTGTTTATAATAAGCGTCAATTTCAGTTTGTACTTCTGCGCTTCTCCGAGCGCATTTACGTAATATAATATATGACATAAAATTGTAGGAATATATATTAGAATTATTAAGATAGAACATTTCTACGGGATACTTTATCGCGGCTACATTCAGACTGCAAACGAATCGTCCGCTGCAACTGTACAGTGTACACGTTTGGAATGTGTTGATATTTTCAGGATACTTCAACGTGTTCACGAATCCAGAATACTTTTGCCACGGTTTCAATGCCGAAATTATTAAAGCGAAAAAAGAGCGGCGAACTGAAGCCGGTAGGTTGCACGGCTGATTATTATTCCGTTAGTAAAGATCTTGATAAGAACGGAACGACTAGTCGGCTTTGACCATCGGCATGCGAATTAAGCAATCATAGTCGGCGTACCAGCGCACCATTCGTCACTCACTGTCAGCTCAACTTTTGTCGTGAGCAGCATCAACATTCATCCATTTTATTAGGATTTTATTTAAATCCGGAGAATTTCGTAACTCACCAACGGCGGTCCTATAACCGGATCATAATTTGCGTTACGTTTCAAAATTCGTGCTGACGAGTAAGTTTAATAATTCCCGTCGGGAACATCCACAGGCTATAATTAATTGTGACATTTTTCTCAACATATATATAACATTCATTTTACTTAATTCTAATACTTCTTATTCGGAAATGTGTGAATTTAAATGATGCGTGCACGGAACCTTAATAATATTGTAGCTGCATTAAAGTCTGATTAACTTCAAGTAAAATTCCACAATTCAGTGTCATAATTTTGTAGAGGTTTATGTGAAATATTAATTTGGTTCGTATTTGACATAACATATTTGGGGGCAATAATTGAACGTGTTAGTTCGGTGTTCGTCAATGTCGGGAGAATTTAAAGCAGTAAGTGTGGAGTTGCAAAACGGTGGTCCATTGTTCGCGGAAACCACCGTGTAACGTGCATGCACCTCCTTCTTCCCGAGGATAGGTTAACGTCAGGTTCAACTCTGGTACACGCTGTAATCTTCGAATTGGTACTGTCAGGCCTATAGGGGGCTGGTTATCTCTAACCAATCATCAACGTGCTTCGAGGTTCGCAGGATGAAGTTATTATGTGGCTTAAAACACCTCCGGGCCATTTTTGGTTCCGTGATTCTCACGGTCTTTTACTTTGTGAGTAAAAAGCAATGCGGTTTAACCCCCCGGCACGATCTCTTGATACGATTTAATTAAAAAATAATGTTTGGTGGCCCTCAAGTCAAAAACACAATCCGGTTTATAATATATGAATTCAATAAATTGAAGGATATGTAAACAAGAATTAAAAACTTGTTAATTATGTTTCGCATTAGGTATGCAAATTTCTTACGACTTTAAAATGTATTTATAGTATATAGTATAGAATGAATATTAAAATAGTACCGATAAGAAAGCGTGAAGAATTTCATTTACCGAAACAATCAACTTATTATAAATATGAAATAATTGATCTTACTTCTGATCATCTTTAAATTATCAATAAAACGGTCTTAAAACATGCTCGATGTAAACCGAAAATGTTGAGATTTCTTCAGATACTAATCTTAACAGTAACCCGCCGTTATCAACGAGTAGTCAAAGTATCCATAGATTCAATTAGCGGACGCATCAATCTGAATTCGCGCTGAGGTTTGCTTGAGCGGTTGATTGGCCCGGCTACAATTACATTACGGGAGGCGCAGCCACGTTGGAGTTGGTTCCTGGGGTGTAATGTTGTTGGACTAACGACGAGAAACCAGTATATTAACTACTCCACGTAGCGATGCCAGCCGAGCTGTCAGACTGGTTGACTATGTAGCTCGTTAACAGAGAAGAAGGAGAGAGAAAGGAATAGTGTTAGAACGAGAGGTAGCGAAGGCGAGAGAGAGATAGACAGTTCATCCAAAGTGTAGAGAGAAGGTAGAACTTGGCATAGTAGAGGGATTGGGTTGGATATTCTACCTGGTGCACGGTAATATGGTGGCAGTGTATTACGTAACAGTAAACTCAGTATTCAGGGTTAGGTGACCACGTGTACATCGCTAACGTGCTTTCCCCGGGTGTTACTATCACCGTTCCTGAATATCAGTGGGCAGATAGTCGGCGGGTGGCACGGGAACGAAGGGATGACAAATGATAGCACCGGTTGGCACTGCGCTACGATGGTCAGATCCATAACTGTCATCACTTCTAAACTTGATCTGGGAGCATTTAGATCGCTCGGACGTGCTGTGCCGACAGGTTGGGTGAAAATCGCGAAACCGGTTGACTGATTGAAACACGCGCTTCACAATGGAACGTTGATGTATTGGTAACTGATAACGAGATAGATGCGATTCAACGTCTCGAAGCGGAGTTGTTATCTATCGCCTTATCTGGATCATTGAGTGGTAGCCAATTTTACGGCTCGACTATTTCTTACAGTCGATATTTATACGAAAATCAGGAAGAATTATTATACGGACATATTAATTGTACACACGTATCACGATGTTAATGCCTTTTTGTAAGACCGAACAATTATTCTTCTTTAAGTTATTGCCGGTATAAGAAGTATTCGTACGTGAAGCAAAAAGTTCGGGACACTTTCGTTGGTCTCGTATGAAGAAAGAGGAGAAAGACGAAGAGGAGGAGGCGGAGGAAAGGGGGGGGGGGAGGTAAGAACAGGTTGGCAAAGAGGGTAATGGAACGCGACTTCACCGCGCACTCGAAAGAGTAAGAAGGGAATAGGTGAGTGCGACCACAAGGCCGCAACCGCAGTGTGGGAAGTGAAACGAGCCGAGTGGCGTAGCTTTTAATGGACTGAGGGAAACAACATTAAGTTAAGAGCAAAGCAGGGTGTGAGAATTACACGGAAATAGTCCTGCCCGGCGTAGAAACACCGAGGACGGAGCGAAAGGGGGAAAGGGGCCGAGCTGCGATTCATAAACCACCAATTACCCTGTTGACCCCTTCTAGGACCTCCTCCGAGCTTGAAGAACCCATTACATCCGTATCCTGAATCGTAATGCCATTGACTTTCAATTTATTCCAACCGATATTGTAACCTGACTATCGTAACCTGAATCTACATCTGAAACTTATCTTGGACGTATATTTTCTGTATTTCATATGGGATCATATTTGCGAATACGAAAAATTCATTAAGGGTTTATTTAATTGATCAAGAAAAATTCATTTCCAACAATGATTTTCCTTAAAAATATCATTTTTAATAAGGGACGAAAACGCGACGTGTTGCATCGATCTGTATTTCGACGCTTTTTTAATACCTTTGAAGTAAAGTGTAATAATTTTTTAAATAAAAAGTTAAATAATTGCACACAGGCAATGTTATTATATTAAATGCGAGTTATTATATTTTTATTGGAGAATAAAAATTAAAGATATTATACTAATATATAGTACATATTAAGATTTCTGTATCCTTCAAAATCTATGTCGAAGCATCTAAAATTCTATCGAACAAATTTAAAGGTAACGCGGGGAAAGATTGGTTTAACAGAAATATTTGATTTACAGAATGGTGTTAAATGTCTACCCTAAGCACATGCTCCATATTATTCTTATTTTCCCATAAAAATAGCCAAAAAGAAATATTCGTGAGAGTATGCAGCATCATCTCCGAAGTATTGACATAACGACGAGTTCGGAAGTCTTTCGATATATAGAGCGCGGGGGGTGCAATTTATTGAATGATAAATTCCACGGAGATAGGATCGTGGTTAGATTAAACGACAATTCCTCCTCTTCCTCTCGTTTCTACCACCTATTCCATCCACAATCCCCAAACCAGTGAAATTAAATATAGGGGTCGAATTGCAGTCGCGGCGGCTACGGTGATATAGGCTCTCTCCCCACTTCACCCTCTTCATCTCTCTTCTCTTCTCTTCTTCTCACCGCCAAAAAGTCCTTCCAACATTTCCAACCCCCTCTGCTCTCTACCACGCTACTTCTTTCGCCCTTATCTGCTACCGCAGACTTTCCCCTCTACCATCGTCTTGACAAACACCTCCCCCTTGTATCTGAAAGCCACTCAGTTTCCCAACCCTTCGATTTAGATCCTGGCCCCATGGCGAACCAACCGCTATCGCAAAAAAAAACCCTGCTTTCTAGATAACCAATAATACTAGGCCTCCAGTATCAACATCTCTGATCTACTTTCTACACCGATTTAATATAAACACGATGCAAAATACTATGCAAAAACGGCTCTACTACAGATTTATATGATAAGAAACGATAGTGCGCATTGCGAGGAAAATGTGATATTTTTCGTAAATTATAAGAGGCAATTCTAAGAAACATTTTATGGCGGAATGTAGAAAAACGAGTGTTCTATATTCAAATTATATCGTATGATATTTAACGAATTTCATTCGACAATAATTTCAAGACTTTCCGGGAAATATAAGTGCACGGCGTTAAATCGCGGAGCGTATCAACAATCGTTTTTCTGCGGGGATACACATAGCGATAGTGTCTGATAAAGGCGGCACATTCTAAAATCCGGGATCCGCCAAGGCGATTGGAAAGATAATGTTAATTCCGGATGTTTCGCACCCCGTGCCGGCGATACGTGGAGGCCTTTACTATACCTCGGTAGACATACCCCTTTGCAACCCCTATCATGGGAGTAAAGGGCGGAGGGTGTAGGAGTGGTGTGCGGGTGAGTGGAGTGGAGAGGAGAGAAGAGGAGAGCAGAGCGTAGCAGCAGCGTGCTGCCCGCACCAGGCGCCCCTTCGCATATTTCACCGGGAATTTACGAGCCTCGATACGACAGGGAAATTGCAAGAATGGCGGAGTAATCTATCTCTCCTTGCCTCCGTGGGCTCTCTCTTCTTTTCCCAGGTTCCCTCTCTTGAGCACCCCACCACGTGTACACGTGTGCGGCGCACACAGACGCGCACCTTCCAACGAATACGCGTGCAAAGCCAGAAGGAAGAAAATTCCTTCTATCTTTCCCCCCCTCTATAGATAAAAGGGATTTGTCCTTCCGGTTCAAGTTACCGCGAGCACCTAATTGTGTCATTGAGATAAGGACCTGATCTGCTATCTCTCGCTACCTCGCAAAGGATTCCTGATGGAAGTAGCGATACCGGTGGCGACGTCACTTAAGTAACCTTACGTGTGTACATCAGTATACCTACATGTAAGTGTATACGTTAGATTCGTCGGTTTCACCAAAGATTACTCTCGGCACACGCAGATGGTAGGATTCATTGATAAGTTAATTAATCGAGCGGATATATCTCGCGCGTGGCACGCTAAATCACCGACCGGTCAAAACAGTAGGAAACTCAGCAACATGTGCTTCATCCCCTCTTATTATGCAATAATTGCACGGAAGACTGCCAGGACCATTCGCCCGGCATGTTTTATTACCATTTTCCATCCACATCCTTCAACTCGCAAACTGAGTAACGACTGATACGTCGTTGGATGCAATTACATAAAATGTATCGGGTTACCTAGACACCCGAGGACCACTCTCCGAGAAGATTATTCTAAGGAGAAATTGCGAAGAATGCAGGTCCGTTATGCATGAATGATACACTCACATGATATAGAAACTCCTGTAATATGGTATCTCATTCGTAACAAATAAATCATAACTATCACCTTTGTCCATCGATTCATTTATCTTACCATTACCATAAGACGAATAAGTAATACCGATCGTAACACCTTTGTGTCACGATTCTTTATAATCGACTCCGTACTACTGTAGTTCCATACCTTTGTAAGCGAACCAGGGAATAGGACTGATATGTTGGCGGAAATAATTACGTGTAACATACCAGGTTTCCTAGAATTCAAGCCGGAGAGAAGAACAGTTCTGTCGGATGAGTTTGGATAGAGAGAAAACGAGGTAGAACCGGGAGGAAGGACGATAGGTAACTGTACTTGCTGTACATGGGTAATACATAGATAGAGGAAGGGAGAGAGGCCACCCCCCCCCTCCTCCCCCTGTGCCACGGTTTAGTGTGTAGCTATACCTACATAACGTAGTGTACCGTACCCGTGGCCGCCACCGCCACCGCCGCTCGGTTTAATTTAACACAGCAGCTGTAATCCCATCCATTACGCCCGCGGTAATATACGATCGCTCGAGATTCATACTCCGTTTTTTCACTAATTAACAGACGGGACAAATCGCTCCACCGATCCAACCCTCTCCGCCCCCAGCCGCCCTCCCCCGCCGGGGCGTACTCTTCATTCTCTTTCTCGTCGGGCAACAAACGCTTTGTTTCTTCGCGCTAAAATTTACCCGGTGTTTTACGGGAATTTCATTTGGCCCATCATTTTCGTCCAGTTCGTTCACAAGCCGTTAAATCTCTTTGACTAATATTCGGTTTATTTAAAGGGACACCGCGATCTTTGTTGTTAATCGGATCCACTACGATGTTTTAACGTCAAATTTCAATGGTAGATGATATTGTTATAAATTATATCGTGGTTTTCATCAGGCAGTTAAGGAATAATTAAAGTTCAACGATCGATCATTCTAAGCGAGTGCCGCGTTGCCATGTACAGCATATTCCAAGTGCCTCGAGTAGTATCGAGTAATAACTCTTCCATCAATATTGGAGGCGTGACGAATGGTGCCACGCCACCTGCTTGTAAAAACCTCGCGGAAGAAATAATTAACAGGCATTAATCAACCACTCGCCCGATGCATTTGGTACTCGATCAATACCGGTAAGTCACTCGATCGAATCTCCGATTATATCTTGTAAGAAAATGTTGCTGATTTCAGCTTGTGAATAGCACATTGCGAAACTACAAATTTTTATAAAAAGTCGTAATAAACACTTCGATATATTTACTCTTATACGTACCGTTTGTCTAACAGCTTTATTTTGCACGCATAGAATATAAGCGTGATAATTACTAGGTTACTTTGCATTTAATTAGGGGGAGTTTTAATTAAGAATTATATGTTGAATATAAAAAGGGCTGTGTCGTATCGTAGGAAAGGACGAAGGAAAGGCAAACGTGTGGGAGACACGTGGCTTCCGTGACTATGTAGGACATAAGGGAGCCGAAGGTAGATATGAAGTGGAAAGATGAAAGCGGAAGTGAACGCCGAGGGTCGAACGAAACCGCGTGAGGGAAAGGGAACCCTGGAAGTTATCCGTATAATGCGAGGGGGCCACTCTCGGATCTCGCGTTTGCGTATTCGCGGACGGGGAAAGCAGATTTAATTGGATGGACACCATCATGCCTCGCTTAATTAACTAATTAATTTCACGCGTTACACGAACATGACAAGATACTGTTCGTCTGTCTCACTAGTTTTTTAATGACTACAACATCGCCCTGTGATTTTGTTCCTCGCTCGTTGCATGGATTGTTTATAGAATCTCGAATTAATCAATCGAGGTGTGTAATATTATTTTTAAAAGAGCTTAATCAACGGCAATAGAATCGATTGGTTACTTAAAAAACATCTGACAATAATTTAATTATTGTCATTGCATATTGTAATTATTGTCGTAAATGTTGATCGGTTATTTAAAAAAACTATCTATCAGAACATCAAATGTTATATTTAATTATAACATTCTAAGTTTGAATTGCCGTTAAAACATTATAAGTAGACTGGGTAAGCGTGCAACATTTTTAATATTCTTCAAATATAAGTTATTATGTTTCCGGACCAAGGCTGTATTTACGGATATAAAACAGTGTACTATTCTATGATTTATATAAAAATTGTAAAAAATTCAATAAATCTACATACTGGTATTTAATATTTTATACCATCCTATCAGCTAAATTATTTATATATTTCAAATAAGAAACAAAGCTTGAAGTGCTATACAAAAAATCCACCGTTTGAAGTCACTTTGAATTCGCCTCCCATATCATTAAACTGATACGTCGGAAGCTTAATGGTACACGGTCTTCAATTATACGTAAATTTATTCCAGTTTAATTAAATCTAAATGATTGTTATAGCTGCCGATTCAAGTAGCGGGGTTCATTTGTCATTCTCGGAAAACGAACGTTAGGCTACTAGAAACCGCCATTTATCAATCCGTTCTCATAAATTGCCGATATGAATATCCGCGCGTCTTAGCTTACATCGGATTTCGGACCGACTGCTTCCGGCAATTAGATCGAACCGTACTTTGGCAGAAACTGCACGCGAGTAAAATATTATTCGCTATAGCGATGATAACGATGAAGTGATTTTAAGACAAAAGCATGCTACGAAGCCTTTAGAATTAATATTAAAACAGTTTGAAGGAAAGAAGGTTACCGGCGAGGGTCAACATTTACGTTCCACAAAACATATGCTACGGCACATGGAATAAAAGAACAGCTTACTCGGCAACGTCCAGAATACGTGCGCCTCTCAAGACGAAAAAAACGCATGGTTTTGGTGAAAAGAATAATAAAGGGCGAAAGATGGAACACGTTGGTTTGAAGTAGAACAGATAAGGTGGAGAGTCAATGCACTCCGCGTAAAGCGTACACTCGAAGTAAAATAAGGATTCATTAATTCAAGTGTTAATTAACATGACCTTATCGGGGATAGAAGAATAAATATGTAGAACACCGAGTAATGGTATGATACAAGAAATGCAATAAGAAACAAGGACGCCGGTCAACGGGAATATAGGAGGAAGCTAGAATAAAGCCGAAGAAAAAAAGAGATGTGTGTTAATAAACGGCAAAGGAGAACGCGTGTACATTTAACTTGAATTATAGGAGTCATTTTGAGATAGATGCTTGAACATTCTTGGATCGTAAGTATCGGGGTGCAGGGTGACACGGGGTGGATGGGGTAGGGCAATGGTGGTAAGGGGAGGGTATAGCGAGAGATAGTCGGTAGTGGCGAAAAAAAGAAAGCGAAGAAAGCGACGATGTAGGGAAACAAATCAACTCGTCTGTTGGCTCGTCTCGAGTTTTTAGTGGCGAGGCTCCAAATATTTGCTTTGCTCGTCGCTGCCCGCGGTGTCTGATTCGAGCTCAGGACGAATATATACCAACAAAACGGAGTCTCTAGAAACGTAGAACGCCTCGCGGAGGTTCCTACCGGCCTTACGAGTCCGCAACGTTTCAGCCAACAACCCACACCACCCTTGTGCTTTTAGTATCCTTCTTCATTCGAGCGGCCATCACCCCTCCTCTTCCTCGACGTACCGAGGAACCGCACTCGAAACTCCCTTTTCCGTTCGATACTCGGCTCCTAGCTTCGGCGAAACTCGCTTGCTGCCAAGAATACGCTGGAAACCCGTTCATCATGCGCATTATTATACGAACGCCATGATATTGCTGTCGCATCTAATATACCCTCGGCCCACCTCCTCCGGAACCACTTTTTCAGGAACCGTCCTTGCCGTAGACATACTTTATTCTCGGCTCTTACGATTGCCCTCGTATTTCCTTAAGATTTTGGCAGTGATATCCGCCGAACATCGGCCGATCTGGCCCTAACCTACGATCGTTTATCATTAAACGCGTAATACTCGATTCATTCGCGGAGACATCGCGAAGATGACATTGGAATTCCTGGCGTCACTTCCCGCCACACGAATAATAGCGTGATAACGATTAGTCTTCGCCATTGGTCTGGTTTATATTCGTTGCATTAGCTCCTTCGAGAATGTCGAAAGAACGAAAGTGGAATGAGAAAAAAAAGAATGCTATCCCTGGAATGTTAATTGTGGCTGATTAAGAAGAAAAAATTGTGACCGTGTTCGATGCCTTGCACCGTTGTATTCTGTATATGTATACCGGTATTTGGTTAATCAACCTCGAATTCTTTTATAATTAGTTCACGATAACAGGATGTATAAAGTTAATTTAAAACCAGGTTGATATTAATCCAGTGTCGCTTATTAGTGAACTTCCACTCTACCCTTCATCCCTGGTAACCGCCTAACTCTGCGGGGATGAATTATTAAAACGCGTATGCAAAATTATGGAAATGTACGTACGTACCACGAAACTAGGCGATGTCTCGTCGTTAAAGTGTAATGGGAATTTTCATCGGAAGCTGAAGTTCCTTTGGCAGCCGAAGCCATTTTCAGAAGAATTATGAGAACAACAGAAAACTATGGAAATAATTATTATATTCGTATACACCAGAGATACATGGTGAGACTTAAATGAAAAGTAAACCTGAAGATAAACCATCATGGAATAACAAAATTCGATCAGAAAAATAGTTAAGAAATAGGGATTTTCAATTTTCACCCCACACCCAGTAGGAGGACCCAATCTATTTCTAAGCATGGCAGGGATCCCTTTAGAAGAGGGGACCGTCCGACACGCCTAATTTCCGTTTATTCCTCGAAGTGGTAACTTAGGAGAAGAATAGTGTTCAGTGGTAGAGGAAACGAAACTTGGCATGGAAAGAGGAAAGAGAGAACAATAAGAAGGAAGCGCGCCGGCTGAACTAAGATTCCTCTTGTTTCGAGTATGTGTAAAAGTTAAATCTATTGGCCATAAACTCACACAATATTTCCGTGGGTATGCTGGGGTATACGAGCAAATCGAATTTGTGTTCAAATATTTGGCACTACCTCTCTCTTATACTACTTTTTTAAACCGGACGGAAAGATGGAACGCATCGAAGTGGTTTGAAGATAAACACATAATTAAAGATCTATAAAGATTCCTGTCAAAGGGGATACACGTTTATTCCCCTGTTTTCTGGTAACGTTATATATGGAAGAAGAACGGTAACGTTCGATGTCGCTCGAGAACCGGAGTCAACGATTTCGACTATCTGTTCTTACCCAGGGTGGTAGTATATTTACCAGATCTTGGCACCTTGACAGCTGCCTCAAGTACCTACTGTCTGAATACCATGAGTTTTGTCTTTAACAAGTCACCTAATAAATGGGGTATCGTTGACTATACCGAAATAGAGTCAACCGACGTACACCTTTGTTTTGTCGCATTAAGAGAATTCTTCTTTTCAACCAATTTTTAACATCGGTTCTTTACATTCCACGCGGAAACTCGAGTATCCTTCACGGTGTGGAATTCATGAAAATTCATTAGTATTGTTTTATACCAAGGCATCAATTTATGAAATTAATGAGTGATACCATCACGCACGTGATAGTACAAGATTCCTTAATTGACTGACGTGTTATGGTAAAGTGTGTCATTCCTAATTTGTAGAGATTTCAACGAAACTAAGTTCAGGTAATTCATTTCCGCGTATCTTATGTAAGGGTAAGATCTCAAGCGGCGCTTGTCGATCTTGTGGAAGGTGGACCAGCAAGAAGTTTCGGTGGTTAGGATTTATCCATGACGACGGTGATCTCCGGTACCGGATACACACGGTGGTAGCTGGGTGTGCACCATGGCACATGCAACCATGGACCCTGGATGGTGCACACACAACTATCACGATGCCGTTGAATGTATTGGTCCAAAGGAGTCGCAAAAAGGCAAGAAGGCAAGTAGCTACACGGCTATGGGAGCGATCAATCAATGTTGCCGTCCGACGGTAAAACAATACGATGTTGCCTCCATAATTGACGGGAATCCATCATCCGCGTTTCGTGACTTCTCCCGCCACGATCGCGAGTCCCTGAGTCCTGGTATATTTTAGCTGGAGGCTTTAATCAGCCCCGGAATTTCTGACCTCAGCAATATGTTAATTTCATATCCAATTTAGCTGATTGACATTATAAATCGGCAATTAATTGACTATTTTTCGTGATTTAGTGGTAAACATATTCCACGGGGACTGATCGTCTAATTTGAGAGATCGTTTCCAATTAAGAACGTTTTCGATGGCTGATGTAAAGAGAGTTCTTTCCGTGATGCATAATGGAAATTAATAATGATGAAGCAATAAAATGGAAAGTAACGAAACCGTTCTGTTTTCTTTCTGTGGTGCAGTAAAGGGTTCTAATACCAGTATTATGTTTTACGGGGTTTGAAAAGCACGAAGAGAAGGTGAAACGATGAGAAGTACGATGCGATAACGGTGAACGTACCGAAGGTGAAGGCATGACCGTAAAAGAGGGAGAGATGGGTAAGCCCCAAAATCCTTGAGCTTAACTAATTCCTACATGAGTTACGAGCAAGCCACGGCTAATTCCAAATAAATATTCGGAATACAGATTATGTTAATCGCCATGGATGCAAATTAGACGGCCAAGAGAAGATGTACACATTACACATCTTTGCAATACCAAACTTCCTGTCTTTTCAATTCCCGATGCACCGTCACGTGCATACTCAAGGATAATTTATATAATCCAGTTTTTAAAGCGTGCACAAAGAAGAGTTATAGATACGTGGGATTACAATAATTAATACATGAATTTATCGGTTTGAGTCTGGTTCGGCTGACCACGTTAACCTGCACGGAGAAAAAGAATGATAAAAAGATCCAGCCAGAGATATCTCTGTCTTGACACGCTGTTGAAAGCGTGACAGTGAATTACTGACGGAGTCTACTAGCTACTGGCCGGGGGATCTAAGTGGCAAGTAGGTAAGTAACTTGGAAGTTGGAGGGTTGGACTCGACTACTGTAGACCTGATACATGCAGAAAAGGCACGAGTATAGAAGGAACCAACGGCGTTTCGAGTGTATGGAGGTTATGTACGTACACGTAATGCGGCGTAGCCACCTTCAGCCGGAGTTTACCTTGCTGGTAAACTCTAGTAGGTACCTACGGCGGAAACTCTACTCTAATGCAGAGTAATGTTGATTTATGTCCGCGATGCTCTCATTCCACTGCCCTTTCTCTACTCCCCTTGATCCGCCCTTTACCGCCGTCCTAACGGCTAGTTACCTATTCCTCCCTTCTATATTTCATACCACTCATCATCCGAACAAATATTACCTTTTTCCATTACATCGAACTTTAATCCTCACACGGAACACTTAAAAATTTCGAATTCGCGCTAAGCTTTCTCTAATAACAGCTCCATGTAATTCGCGGTATAATGAGGCGGAAGTGTGAGAAGTATGTTCGTAATATAGCGTGGTAATAAGCGACGAGGAAAAGATGAGAATTTCATTGGGAACGAAGTGACATGAGTTGAAAGTCAGGCGCACCTATTTTCGAGGGACAAGCTAGGAATGAGGAGGTTCATACATATTTGCGATGTGTGCCAAGATAGACGATATGCGATTGTATTCACGAAGGTATACGCGAAAGATATCAGGAGGATGATGGGGTGGGGTTGGGGAGGTGGCGGGGGGGGGGGGCTAGATATGCATACATAAACGCGTGGGTAAATGCTTTATTGCGGATCCGTGAATATCCTTGCATGCCCGTACGAACCTTGTCTATTGGTCAGGAGTATCCACACACGCGACATACTGCTGGTAAAACAACACAATGTGCGATGCGATCATAAATAAAATCTCTATGTACACGTGTTAGTACACTATGTACATTGGAAAAGGTATGTTCAAATTGATGAACTACGATGCACATGCAGTTACCCATTTATATTACATCTTAATATACACGTTAAGTGTACGAGTGAGGGTTGTAAGAGTAAAAGGTATACTTCATTAGCAATGAATAATTTCAGGTATACGGAAGAAATATTTGTTGTTTACCCGTTCTTGTGTCCACATGGAAATGTGTAGGGTATGTAGAGGGATTTTATTTGATTATCGTGCACCAGCACGGTACCAACGTACCGGCTGGTTCCACGAAAATCCATAAATGGTCCCGCGTACCGATACATCAGCGGAACGTCCAAATAAACGTATAGGAAATCCAATGTAACAGGTACACGATAAACGCAGTTGCGTTTAACGTAACGCACGCGTACATCGGGGTACGATACGTGAGGATCGAGCCTAGCGATACAAATGCATCAGTTTCACGGCTCGTCGGACAAGACAACGAGGATTCATGCCCTCCTCATGCATGAATCAACAACCTTTTCCATATTTACATAACAACGCTTGACTCGCGATGTTCACCGCTCCGGGTTTTCGGTGGGGGGTTGCTTGACAGATTGGGAGTATGGATAGGGTTTATTTCTGAGCGGTCGTCCTTCGAACGAAAAGGACCTGGTGTAACAGAGAAAGGACATTACCGAGGGAAGCGGCAGGATAGAGAGAAGTAACCATGGAATGAAGAGATGGAAGAGAAAGGAGGATATTTCTTCTGCGTGATCCGAATCCTGAGTTGCAGTACGAATATGAGATGAATATAGAAGTCTTTTGCTTGATCTCATCGGAGATCCCGAGATACGATAACAAACGGAATAAATTGCAAAAATTTCCATCGATGTCTACTCTGTCATAAGTGTAATTAAGTTACTTTGCTCCTTGCCCCGAGGATACTTCAGTTTTCAACTTGATAACGCCAAGTACTTAGTTAACTGATAGAAAGTTCTTTAAGGAATCGAAATATATTAACCGCTAAAAATTGAATTGAGAACACGAAAATGAATCCTTGTATATGGAATATTCAATGAATATGAAAAGTTTTATATCCGAACACGAATAACTAGGATCATCCGTCATAATACAATGAAACGCTACGATGGTATATGGAGTAAGGGAAGCGGCACTTCGTATAACGTGCCACCCCGCGGAGGCGTGGCGATAACTTTCAACCCCTCATAGTGTTTGAGAACTTCTACTATAATACTTTAATCATTGACGATCATTTAAAAAATATGAGCTCACCATAAAATCTACACAAATATGTACGTATATACGTATCGACTGCAGATCACGACTTTAGAAACTTAAAGTCACTGAGTTTTTATTAGAGTGAATTTCGGAAACTGTCTCATAACTGGTTTGAGTTCATCGACATCAACGGCGACTATTTAAAGGATCGAACTTATCATAGTGTTTTAATCGATAGATTATTAATTTGGCAAATAAAAGGACACGGAATTAATTTGCGTAGTTAGTACATAATATATCTAAATTATTTTCGATATGGTGGACATTACTTTTCTGATTACCATTGATATTCCTCAACTTTCCGGTTCCGCGGGTCTTTGGAAATACGTTTGTAGATGATGTACATATCGCATCGATATCTAGTCGATGTTATGTCACAGTCGGACACAAGGGGCTTCATTATTTTCTGATAAATACCATCTTTGAATGTTAGCGTGGCTTAGTCACGCGAAGCGAGGATATCGTAAGAGTTGGTGCCTCCTCGAAGGACAAGAAGAATGAAGTAATCCTCGTTATGGAACCGGTACGCGTGTACTCGGGGTTTCCACATGTACACAATCGTCCACGTGAATGCTCCGGTGCGTAATTTCTAAATACGTTGTTCTATAAATGGGGAAAGGAGAGACGGGCATACCGAGATATTATCGAATCATTCCAATTAAGCTGGATTAATTGTGAATATACGTGAGACATTAATCAACGTCGAACAACCCGAGCTATACCAAACTGATCGCGCCAAAAGTATGCGATTCCTCGTATCGGATATTAAACAATACAAAAAGTTCACGTGTTATTACTCACACGTGATTTTATGAGCAGCGATTTAAGTACTGCGAACGTAGTTGCATAAACACAGCTGGCTAATTTTAACACTTCCGTTAATCATCCGAGAAATATTGCCATTTCTTAAACGAACCACGCTTGGAGGGTACAACGACCCGGCGCATTTGTTGCTACAACTTGACGCAATGTAATATTTTATCACTTCTCCGACCGATATTCGTCTCCGTGTATCCTTGGAAGAGAGTCGATATATCAAAGGGTTCCTGAGCTACGACATCTAGTTCATCCGCAGTCTCGCATGTCTGCTCGACTATGGAAAACTCGAAGACGACGTATCGACATAAATAGCATACCATATTTCTCACCCTAATCCTTCCTAAAAAACTATGGAATTTCATGCATGACCCGACACCTTGAAAAAGAGGATCTATAATAAATATTACTCTAACAATAGCACGCAACTAACTTTCATCGGTGGCCTAGAAAATACGCGAGGAAACGAACTAAAGTATTCTCCGGTATCGGATAAGCCGCATACCTTGGACCATAGCTCTTTAACTATAACGTCTAACCCGACTCTTCTAGCTCGAAATGCTATACCGTTAGTTTAAGTTACTATGAGGCTGATCCGGGAGAAAAAAATCGCTCGAAGATGGAATTCTCGAGTATCCGGGATCTCTCCTTATCAGTCACTGGCCTTACTTGAGATTGCGTGAGATTCTCCGTGAATGCGCGAAACAGCTTACGGATACCGTGAAACGTTCCGAGAGGTTCGCTCACGCTTACGCCTCCTGGCTTCGAGTATTCTCTCTGTGCCGGGCATGGAAGAGAAGGCGTGACAAGACTGCAAAGTAAAAGGAACCAGGCATAGAGTCACCCGCGCAAGAGGGTGACATGCTGCCGAGCCGGTTACGGGCCGACTCGCCTCAGTCCTGCCCGATCGCCGAGGCAGGTGAACATAGCCTAACTGCTAACAGAAACCCGCCGGACCGTTCCGCGGCACATTTCCTATACGCATACAATTCCACTCCTTGTGTACCCTGTACTCACGTTTCTCAAAGGTACACGTGCGCACCACACGCGAACATTCTTACTGTTGACACAAACTCGCGAGGGGGATGACAATATTGTACCCTCTTGTAGAAGAACGGGTACTTGATTCATCGATATGTACTTTGATTTTGGAATTATTAATATCAGTGCAGAGAATGTTAGATACTAGATTACTTATTAAACCTGCAACAGCAAATGGTCCTACCCCTATCGTCACTTTTTCTGATTTAACTCCTACTTGAAATCAAAACTTCAGTTATTTAACTTAAATTATAAATTTGATCATGGTTATGAGGATGTTATGAATATCAAGATAGAAGTATTGATTGATAAACGGGTAGAATAAAGAGTTCATACGTTTAATTATTATGGGAGAAGGGGTTCTGTATTGGGAATAGAGAATGTATTGAGTTATACGGATATTGATCAAGCTATTATGGTACAAGAATAAAACGGTTCCAATAATTTGCATAAATTAAGGGGATAATAGATACCTTCGATTGAGTGCATTTCACGGTATCACCGATCCTCGAGCCAGGTTTTTCTCAAAGGAGGTAACGCCATAGGCAAAGGGGAATGCAAATTAAGCGCATCATGAATCATGATGCAGTGCCTTAAGCCTCATGAAGTGTTCCGTAATCTTCACGTAAGCGCAATGTACGCGACATCGTCTTATGGGATTTTAATCGTATCCTTCGACGCGAAACTTCTCGCTTGGCCAGCTCGTGGAATTCTTTCCATGGAAATGTACGGAGAGCTCGACGCGGCCGGAGTCGCGATAATGCGCGTTACAACCGCTGCCCCCGACGTTCCACTCTCGCGACCTAGAAAATCCCTTTAGCTGGAACAACCTCCGAGACTTTCGTCATCCATTCTGATTTATGCCGGTTGGATCCTCGTGATCTCGATTGGCTATGCAGCCGGCTCTGATAGCTCGATATGCAGCTATATCGTCGCGAATAGATCCTACCATCAAAATGGCAGATTCTTCGGAATTTCAAATTTATGTGACGACTTAAGAGTTCTGAATAATCGAGGAAAAATCGGTAACCTTGATATATAAATATGTTTTATAAATTCGAAGAATCAACTAACGTTGTACGTCTTGAAATGATGCTTCCTTATTTATCGAAATATTTCTTTGAAATAAAGTTCTTAACAACTGGTATTTATAATGCCGTTTTCTGCGAAACGACGAGAAATTTAATAAGGAACTCGTGTTTAATGAATATTAAAGTCCTCGCAGCAAAACATAAAACAACAGGGTAAGAGTAAACCGAAATGAATTAAAATGCGGTAGAAGAACGCCCAGAATTACGGCTCGTAGAGCATAAAAATCATACGCTTCTTAAAACACGTCTACATATAATTGAATTACGTACTTAAAATTAGTAATTCATATCGTAGCACGACTCGCGTGTAGTGTGATATTATCAGACTACTGTCAGGTATCGTAATCAACGTTCCATAATATAATGCACATAGTAATCCAAATTATTTAGCAAATAAACCACGCCTTCGACAATTCCATAGCTTTCAAGGAATCATATAATAAATGTAAACATAAGAAAACATAAAAGTCCATCATAAGAATCGAAGTTTCCGAAACCCGGTAGAAGTTGGTGGAAAAAAGTCTTATAAACCTATTTGGTACCACTGAACCATGATCCGCAAGACCTTTAACCCCCTCCCTATCCCTGACTCGTGATCTTGGAAGGTGCAATACACGAGCCAGGAGGAAAAAGTATTTTCGATCCATAGTAGGCCGTCCTCTTTCTGCTATGTTGAAGGAAAAAGTGTAAAGAAAAAAAAAAATTTCGCAAGCGGAACTCTCGAGCGGAGTAGCCCGGAGAGTAGAAAGGTGGGTATACAGGGAGCAGGTTCTCACGCGAGGCGAAAGAGACAAACGGAGAGGGGAAGATGGCGGCCGCCAAAGTCGCGAACCGGTTGGTCTGTCTCTCTAGATTCTCCTAAGCTCACAGCGTCCCAATACTGCTGAATCTAACGTGAATCCACTGGAATATGTTCTCGGATTTCGCTACTTTCAGATACCATACCACGGCTTTCCATTTACATCTTAAACATCGTGAGAGCCGAAGAACAAAAAATGAAGAATAGCTTGATCCTTGGTATAATAATATCAAGGATACTCGAATACAAATGTTTCTAAGTTAAGAGTACACAATTTATATCTTGGTATAAAATGAATACGGTGACTACGACAGTGTGTACATTTTGGGTGCACGGCGCTTAGATTCCCCCGGATTGTGGGATGCGCCAGCTTGGATCGTACTTGACCCATCCTATCCCACGAGAATTCTTAATCCCAGAAATACCCGGTAAGTGTGCAACGGTGCTGGTAGGCAAAGCCAGCCGCAAAAGCTTGGCGCTTTCAATGTTCCAAGAACGAAAATGCGGGATGTATAAGCATAAAGAAGGGAAGGAAGAGCGAACGAGGGAGACAGAGAGAGAGAGAGGGGGGGGGGAGAGATCAGTCTGTAAGCTGAGGGTACTTACAGCGTTGCAGTAGTGGTCCCATTGTGCCGCAACGACACAAGACCCCTCTCCGCTTTCCGGCGAAACTCTTCGTTCCCCTCTGAAGTCGCGACGAGAGCCTGACACACTCCTGCTCACACATACACACGCACAGGTAACAGTGCCATCAGGAAACAACCACTGTGGCCACTTCTGAGGAACCCGAACTACCCGATTCCGAAGGCAAAAGTCTACTCGGACTGGAATTTCAGGGAATTCGCGGTAAAGGTGATAACGCATCGGCGATAGAGAACCATCGGGGACCGTTCTAAGGTGATCGAGGTAACCGAGACCAAGAGGCTTGCCGAGCGGCCATAATGCACTGCGGCGGTACAGAAAGGAATAGGTCAGCACGAGGCTTCAACCGGTGACCACTCCCCCTTGGTACCCCTCGCTCATCCACCGAACGATCACGCTCACTTTACACCCACACCCAACTATATACGTATCCCCACCGATATCCTTCCGTTCACCTGCAACGTCTCCTCTTTTCCACCCTTTTCATCCTTTTTCTAGCCCCTAACGGTAACTGATGTTTATTCATTTTCTTTAAACGCATCCATGTCCGCGACCTGTCATCCGCGTATCTAGGATGATCTGATATAGCACCCTGATATGAGTCGATGGGATTCGTCTATGACTTTGATTCTGAAACTTATCATATCATCACGATTCTGCGGATAGGTTTAATATCTGCATGTATATGGCCGTCATTTTATCAATGGGACAGCGCTGTGTCAAATGAAACTGGTTCTAGATATTTGAGTTCCTTCACTACTAGCAAGGAGTGCACAAAATACTTGGAGGATACTCTGATACTATATTACGTATATGATCGTTCAGAAGAAATAGATAAGACGGTTGCTACATATCAAAAGTTGAATTGCAAAGGCATTCTTCTGTGCGCGTGTGTTTGAAAATAATACTGTAGAACGTGCATCGATAGAATCTCCACAGTTTACGGTAAATCGCACGTAACAACGGAAGCACTTCGTAAGACGAAGTTTATCCAGTTCATATGCCGTTATACCTTTTGATTTATCACTTTCCACTTGATGCTTCTTACCATCGATACTGTTAGTAATAAGTATTACTTTTCGCCGCACATTCACTATATAACCTGACATTCAATTATCTCCATTTACATCGTTACTAATGAACAATCAAAACTTAGTCTCATTATTGAAAGTAAAGGTAAGATTAAACTGGATATTCTAAATTAAAGCCGAAGAGAAACTTCCGTGACAAAAACTCCCGTCATAAGACGAATACTCATCGGTCGGATCGTGGAAATGTTTAATTAATTTCGAAGACAATCGTCGTACTTGAAAAGTCGGGCAAGTTAGCTCCGCAACAGCTGTGCTGTAAGCATATGCGTGCGGCGAAAGAACAACGAGAAGGAAGACCATCAGAACCAGTTTCATCTCTTAAACGCTTAATTAAGGTGGCTCGGGAGAGTGAAATAGGGATACGTAAATCCGAGTGACGCGACCAGAGGAAGATCCCCCCGGCTTCGAGAAGAAAGATATCGATATGTCTACGTACACATGTATATTCATGCGCATGTAGGTGTACCACGTAGGGTACCGTGAACCACGTCTTCTACCATCGAGACCATACATTTCGATTTATCGTTAACGGCTCTATCGCATGCGTGGTCCTCGAACCAGTTTCTCCTTTTATCATGGTCACTCGCGGTTGGACGTAACTGGGTAGCGGAGTAATTATTGTACGGGGTACATACATACACCGTGCTCCAGAATTACTCAGACCTAACAATAACATAATCAATTCGTGTGATCTTCGTGTATTCATATTGAAGTATTACTTTGACCCAAAACCCGAACATATCCAGTATAATTAGTGGGAATTAATATAACTGATACCAAATGATTACTTTCTACCATGGCTGAAGTATTCGAACGGTTTCCTTGTGATTTTACCTTTCGTAAACACAATGGGTAAGAAATCTATCTACCGTGGAATGATATTTATTATCTAGCCAGTATACCTTGAATATAATATACAGAATGGAAATACCATAATTAGAACCGGGTTAAGCGAATGCTAACTGCTATCCTCCTTATCGGAACTTCCCCCATAAGATATGCTGTTTCAGGGAATTCCCATAAACAGTAACACCTGCTGAGTATATAGAAAAGGTTCCAGTGACTGCGATATATGCATCGCTACTATAAGCTTACGCTTGTCAACTTTTTATGTTGCAGTTTATGAATGGTTTTATTACATCTGCGTTTTTATCGTGGCTGCGCAATCGAATTTCATATATCAGTGGTGTCCGCCATTTTTTCTACGAACCCTACGTCTTACATGGAAACCTAACGGTGATCTAGTTTTAATAAATGACAATGTTAACAAATATGACACTTTTTTCAAACTGGTCGACCAATCGATTATAATAACTTCTTAATAATTTTACTATCATGATATCATTCATATACACTCTGAGATTAATATGAAGCATTGTTCTACATAAAAACGATTGTTATCATCTGGAAAGTGTTCTTTATCAATATTACTTCGACTTATACAACAACTAACAGGCTTTATTAATCCACGGAGAGCAAGGATTGGTACGCAGTTCAGCGACTTCGAACTCCTCGAAGGCATCACTTGACCGCACTTTAACACATCACTTGAGTATTGCACGACTCATTATTCACTCAGCACAGTCGTACGTCCCAGCATGATAGTAATTAACGAGTCATTCTGATTAAATCTTGAGTGTAACAGTGTCAAACCAGGACTTACCAAGGAACGTTGAAAAACCGATATCAATTTCACGGACGAGTACCATCGTGGACGCGTTATCAGGTCTAACCACCTGATGGAAGAAAAATTTGAATTCATTCGGTGGAGGCCGTTCGTCAAAACTATTATTGCAAATTGATAGTCGATTAGAAGTAGCACGATGTTTATCGGAAGGTTTTGCAAACGCTCGTGAACCGATGGAAGACATGAATAATTATACGAGAACCGAGGCACAGGTGTTCCAGGCTTCTCATGTTAATCAGACTCCACATATCCCGTACGTCCTCGTGTGTAAAGAGAAACCCACACGGGTGTATATGCAAAATACATTTCCACACTCGCGCGCGAATCCTACCGAGGCACAGCATTTCACGCATCAAGAGTATAATAAAATATATGTATACGCGAGCTACGCGTTTCTTTTTCCACTTAGGCGTCTCGTTTACGAGGATTCTACGTACGGAACAATTATAATTAGGCGCGATGTTGCATTGCGTAATGTGACTTTTAAAACGAGTGATATCACGCTTGTTCATAAAGACCTGTTATCACTATCCACAGATTACAACGTGTCGCGTGTATACCGGTCTCATGTTAAATATTAATTTTTAACTAATTGTTTTCTACGTATCTCTATCTGTGCGTGTGTGCACTTGATTGAATGGTGATAAACACCGTGAATTAAAGGGCGAAGTTGAAGATGGTGATGTGGGGTTTAAAATGTTTTTAGTGTATCTCTGTTAAGTTTAATCAAGTTAAATCAATTTGAATTTCATGAATTTCACAGACTTTACCTTCATATTATATATCTTGAACGAATAATAAGTTTATATTGAAACTTATCTAATCAAGACCATCAATTTTAGTGGTGGACGTATTTATAGAATTACTAAATATTAATTATTAATATTATTCATCATGAAATTTGAATCAGTTTTGCTGTTTTGGCGATTTTACTTTTAGAATAATTAACACAACGAATTTAATATAAATGCTCCATAAATATATTCTGTATTATAACGCGATATACTTATATAGGAAGTACACAATAAAAAAAGGTTTGGGAAACACTATTTTACACAGCGTGTAAATTTCTTTTTGTTGATTGACATAAAAATTTTGTAGAATAATGAATATTCGTGATATAGTAAGGTAGATCATAAAATAAGTCATAGCACAGTTCGGGCCATTAAAGAACCTTCAATCAACACCACAAATGTAATCCAAGTGCTCGCTAAGTATATCGCATATTACAGTACTCCATAACAGAAGAACGTTTGGGAAATGCTGTTCTATAATAACGTGTGAAATGTTCATCGACGTTTGACACAAAAATCTTGGGGCATAATGGATATTTGTGATATAGTACGGGGACAAGTGGAAAGGTAGATCGTAAAACAAATCATACCGTAATCCCGACTATTAAAGAATCTTCGTGTAGCTAAGAATCGTCGGCGACACCTTAAGTATATTCCGCGGTGTACGATGTAATCTCTGTGTGCCATCGCGACAACCCAGCTTAAACTAGGCACCGTGTACCCGATGTCCGGTGCCTCGTACGCCATATTTTCTCTCTCTCTCTCTCTCTCTCTCTCTCTCTCTCATTCTCTCTTTCCCTCGATCCGACCGAGTGACATCATCACCCACCTATGTCCACCTCGCACCCATCCGGCAGTCCGGGCACGTACTTTCGGACAAAAGGAACATTAAAACAAAAATATTGTCCGTCCGAAGTTGAACTTATAAATCAACCACGGCCAACAACGGAATCGCCGTTCTTCGATTGTATCCTCCATTATCGTCTCACCGTTCTTCTACATCCACCATCGGGGGGATGGGTGAGGGAGAGGTGGTGGAGACTTTTCATATCCAGTCGGCCGTTTGACGTTGAATTTATAAATAATGGCTAACGAATGACCGGCTCCTCGTTGATCATAACTCAAGCCACAAATGAGAGTTTCTTCGTCCCTCAGTCGTTTGAAGTTGAATTCATTAATCGATCCTTCGTAACGTCTACAGGTCCCCTTGATTTTCGCGTATTTGCTTGGACGTTTTCTTCTCGGTCATTTTGTATTTTGTTCTTTGACCACGAGTGAGTAAATCATCCTCGTAAAGGATAGTTAAACGGTTTGACTTAAAACTCCACGATTTTGATAGCCGACGGTGATTTATGATACTTCATAAATTATGATAAGTATTTGGGACCAAGTAAATATCTTAAGTATCCGAAATCCCTTTAAAAGTTATTTGATATAAATGTATGGCATGGTGTTCCCTTTAATAACTTTTGAGGATACTTGAAATATATCTTGGTATTTTCGGCAACACAGCGTGACTAAGAGATCTCGAAAGAAGGTGGAAGTTGTGACTAAGAAACAGGAAATGAAAATATTCGAAGGACGAAGAAGGAGCGATGCAAATTCTGAAAATGGCCGACCAATGTCCTTCGAGGTTAAAAAGGACGAGGAATTACCGTTAGGATCTACAAATGCTAAGTTGTACAGGTTTCGACGTTTTTTATAACTGCTCTAATTTATGGGCACGGCCGCGGTTAAGGTCGTTTTTGAGCATTAACTTCCCAGGTAGGAAAGAAGCAGTACAGGTGACGCAATTGCGCTTGACCTTGCTCTAAAAACATTTTCACACCCTCGCTCGACCCCTGGAAGTATCTTTCTGACCACCGTGAGCTTCTTCCCTTACCAAGGAATCTGTACTTTCATTTGTACGGTCATTTGTACTTTCAAACGAACGTATTTAAATATTTTTTGCTATGGTTAAGGTCAAACCCAGGCGACGCCGATTTTCGGTTTATCCTTGAAGAATGCAGTAACGCCATTTCATGCTATGCATCCGAATCTAATTTTGCCCGAAAACTTTTCACCAGAAAAAATTTATTTGCACTAGCCGCTTCGAGACCCGTCCAAGAAACTGATTGGTGAAAACAAACATTTTCACCGTGAAGTAATATATTTTTAATGCTAGAATAATTTTGAAAACATATAGTAGACGATGTATTACTTGTTTTACAATATAACTGACTGTGTAAAACTGAATAATAATATTATTAATGTTATAAATATTATAACATGCACCGAATTTTGTTCTCTTCCAAAATGTTAAGAAAAAAGATATTTTCTGGTACTTGAAGCTTAGAAATGTTGGAGGAGATGTTCCCAGATAGATAGAACATTCGAAAGAATTATATAAAAAATGATACGCATCAGTATTACTATCGACTTACCAGATAAAAATATCTCAAGATAGGAAGTGTCGAATAATGCCACGAAAGTTAATAGCTACACACTAATCAAAATGCGGCGCACGTAAAGCATTAACACCGGAATTATCTGATTATTAATTCTATTAGCTCGTGAAACACTTTGGTAACTTTAAGCAGCAATTCCTTAGATAAAATTACATCAAATAATTACTTATGTGTACAAGAAAATAATTATTACATTCTATTCTTACTAATCTCCTCCACTGAATTCCTATATTATACCGGGTATCCCAAGTTTTAACAGCCAAATTTTGTCAGTATATTCTACGAGTCTAAATAAGAATATAATGTCATATGAACATAGGTCGTTTAAAGTTATATTACAAAGTTACGATAAAAATAAGAATTACGTAGAGAACAGTGACGGACATTACTCTGACATCAAGTTACTGCGATACAAAGTAGGAATAGATCAGCGCTGTTTACATTTAGTCCGTTTATGGGAACAGAGTTTACTGTCTGAAGTCAAAGGTAAGAACTTTCTTTCTCGATACACTTTTTCTAACGGATTAATGCCCGTTACTGTTCCCTACGTAATTCTTATTTTTATCGTAACTTTGTAATAAAGCTTTAAACGACCTGTGATTATATAACATTTGTTTCTTATTTAAATCTATAGAATATACTGACAAAGTTGGACTGTTAAAACCTGGGACACCCTGTACATATAAATCTAAATGAATTATTCTAAAATAATAAAGTGTAAATATTCTTGAACTATACTGAGCGTAAATATTATTGTAAATTAAATTATAACTTCTTTTAT
This sequence comes from Nysson spinosus, assembly GCA_910591585.2. Taxonomy (NCBI): domain Eukaryota; kingdom Metazoa; phylum Arthropoda; class Insecta; order Hymenoptera; family Crabronidae; genus Nysson; species Nysson spinosus. Next base: position 2,766,783 of record OU342835.1, read on the forward strand.
ATTTAAGATACAAAACTATTCTCAGCATCCGTGTAACTGAGTTGCGACTGTTGCGTTCCGACGGCAGCCATAATGCCATGTCGACCATTACGAGTTTTAATATACGATTCTTACACACTTTATTACTCTATTTCAATGTCAACAATATCAGTACTTCGTTTATTTGTTACTTCACACTTTACATCAACATTGTCAACCTTTGTCATAGAGTTTTGTATAGAATATTCTAATAAATTTTCCTTGATTTAACGTTAATATAAAATAGCGGTTGTTCTGGATGTCTAATGGGATATTTTAATCACTTTTCACTGGAAATTATATTTAAAACTCACACATTTAATCTGATATAATTCGTATGAATGTATTACGTAAGTTTTAAGAAAGTTCTTGTGAATTTAAGTAAAACGTTACAGTTAACATGCTCATTATTCCGCCAATAATTAAGGACATATACAACCAGGACACTTTCGTGCGTTACATGTGTTACAACGTATCCAGGTTTGAATTATTGTGTTCGATGGCAATACATGTATTTTACGCCCCCGGTTGGAAGATTCGACGAATTTGTGTGCAATGCGCGGGACCCCCATTTAAAAATACTACCTAGGTACCCATTTATCAAGCTTAACTGTGTCTTGAAACCGTTACTTTTTTATTGAATAACGCATAACACCTGCGAAAACATTTAATTTACGTACAACGATATATCCGGGCTCTTGTATTAAATTCGGGGAAATTCAGATGGTACTCTATGAACGAGAACAACTAAACCGCCATCGCCAATGCGGCTCTGATCGTTTCACTTAAAAAAGCCAATACGAAGGGGATTGAAATTTAAATGCTATCGTGTGTACAAAGCTATTCATATCAGATTAAACAATTCTGCTGACTAAGCCGAAAATAATTTCGCAAATAATATTATTTATAGGAGTACCCCCTGCTGAAATAATTCAGAAACAACCTTGCACTGTAGTAAACAAACAGGAAGTCCCAAATGTTTTCTTTCGTGATGAGAATTCTTGAACTCCTGCCACGCAATATTCGAAAGCTTCAGTGGTATTATATACACGTATCATTTTACATGATAATTACCCATTATCTCTGGCTTAAAAAAGAACTAGTGTGATGTAACTATTGGAAGCGTACCGATAAGGAACCTGAGCGCAATAAGACGTAACAATGATCATCGAGTGAATGGGTCCCTTCAACAACCTCGGACCAAAGATCCCCGATAAGATACACGTTCGCGCAACCGGCTCTTTTTGCAGGAGGTGATCTAAGAGCTCGCGAACCCCTTTATCATCCCCCGGTTTGTTAAGTTTCGGGCATCACTTATCTTCTGGCCGCCGGGCATTGCGTCCATTTTGGGGGCTGCGAGAAGCAGTGATAGTAGAAGAGTACCAGAGAAGAACAATTTGCATGTGGTTCGTATCTATGTAGCTAAAGGAAACGTGTATGGGGTTGGACACAAATGGAACCAATGAACCACGAGAAAGAGGATTCCTCTTAAGGGGAAGAAGATCGGCAAGGTTGGTAAAGTGTTGTAGAAGAGTCGGTAGAGGGATGGTGGACTAGATGTAGGGAAGCAAGGGGGCAAAGAGGCATCGGGTGACGTCGCGACGCCCCAGGCACTCCGAGCAAGTTCTCGAAAGTGTCGGCTAAACTGATATGAGAAATGGTCGCTTCGTGCTGCCCGTAGGGGATGAAGGAGCCTGGCTATACCTATTCGTTACACAGTTGGGAAACGTTCGGGCACCTCGTGTGTTTCCTACACCCCCTTTCCTCGATATGCCGCGATACAACATGGAGAACACCAGGGTTAACCATCTTACCTTACTAACAGTGCTATCGTCCCGATTTATTATCCTATGCATCTATTCGAATTACTCGATCACCGTGGTTAAATCGTACGTTATTTGTGCAAGGAACCTTAGAAATTTACGGAGTCGCGTTATTTTATCGGAACGGTTCCCGGGGTGGGTATCAGGTACTCGGCTGATTACTTCGCACAATATATTATAGAGGACAACTGAGGAAATATATACGTTGGAGAAGCACAGCTTTGTCCGGGTGTTTTATGGCATCAAGATGAACTTCAAAGTATTAAACCGTCAGTTTGGATAAGTAATTACACCTACACGTCACGATAGTGATCGCCTCGTCTCGAGTTTCCATGCCTGGGCCGTATATATTTAAACGCCATTTCTTAATTAATTCCAAATTACTTACTCTAGCTTTAAGTACCATTTGAAATACAGTTTCCCCTCTTTCAAGTAATACTCGTGAATGATCAAAGTTTTAAACAATTACATACTATTTTTACTTCAAGAATCTAATCTACAGTATCATAACTGAAGTACAACAATATCATTCAAATGTGAATGAACAGTTTTCGAACAATATTGTGGTGAGATTTTGGAAATCATGCTTGGTATGAGTAAAGATGAAATGCAATTAATATCAGCCATTTTCTGCTGAGAGGACATTGCATAGGTGAGCAGAAAAGGATTTCGGGGTATTTGGGCGGGAAGAAGAGGACAAACAAGAGTCTAAAGGGGGGTGCTGGAGGGAGTAAAGGAACGCTTATCACGGGCTGCAGCCGCGCCGACCGTCGGATCCTTATTTATGGCCCCCGTCAGGCGTCGGTGTGGTACACACCACCTATTTTACCCCCGGGTCTCACGATACCGAACTCACTTTATTTTCGGCCAGGTTTCTTTTCTCCCCAATGAAAATGGAGGGTATCCCATAAGTTCGATTAGTGCAATATTTCTAAAAATCGTGTTAAGTGTGGTAGATTGACATTGTGCCGTTTGGTACGATTCTTAGCATTGATTATCCGCCGGTCCCGTTGGGACGACAATTTTAATGATAATGATACTTTATATAATTGGAAGATTGAACGAAGCTTTATCGAGGGAAATAATTGTGCGGTGAAACGAGTGGGTTCATTAATGTAAGAAAGGAGAATGAACTGTTAAACTTGACTCGATGATTATTTAGTACTTGGCACGAGCCCGGTGGTTTCGCGGATTTCTCAAGAGATAGGTACTCCTCTAGTTCATTTATCGCGACGTGTTATTATACCGTCGTACGTTGCATTACAAGCGTATCACATTAAGACGGCTATGGTTCTTCATTAACCTAGCCAATAAAACACCCGCTCGACAGAGTGAGATAATAAGTAAATTAACGTAGACTCTTCGCGCAAGTTTAATTGTACAATCACGACCTATATGGGACGTGTACGCTTGTAGATATCGGGCGAGAAATACTGTCGGTTTTATCATATCGGTGACACTAAAACTTCACACAATCTATACATTCATGAATAATTGAAACACAAGATTACTTGTCGCAAACTGCGTTAAACGTCAGTGATGGATCTCGTTACTAAACAAACTTAAGCTACAATTCTTTCTTGACTGACTTCAATCGTCGGAGCATGTGCACTACGCAATGTTTTGGCGGGACGACATTTTTCGCAGCATTATAAACGGGAGATTGTGCCAAGCAGTTACTTATTATTAAACTATTTCCTTGGTCAATGAAAAGTCTTTTTTTCTTACGGCGCAGTAAGCACGATAGTGGTGCAGAGAGATGAGCGATAAATATATAAACAATGACTTACCGTAGCGGCGAAGTCGAAGGGTCCACGGAAGGATGGCCGGCGGTCGTTTCTTGCAGTTCATGTTAATTTTCCTTCAGGTTGGAATTGAGTGTTGCATCCGTAATTCTTTCGATGGATGTCCGGGTCCAACGTTGATGCGTCCCAAGAGGTTGTACCCGATCTCCGAAGGTGAAATCAATCGAAAAATACCGGTGATAAACTTGTGGTTGCCGTTCTTCGGATGAATTGCCGATCGCGGAGCTTCGTGGTTCTCGTGACGTAACGAAAAACCGTTTGACCCTTGACGAGAGAAGGTATCGGTAATTCTCGAATGGATGAGACCCGCGTGGATTTCGATGGGTCTTATCCACCCTTCTCGCGTGTTTCGCGGAAGGATTGCTGGACGTCGCCGATTCGGACGCTCGGGTGACGCTCTCTCGCGGGCCAAAGCAAACTTGTCGGATGGCAATACGTGAGTTAAATGTTCACCGCGGATGGTTTACGGCCCGATAGTCCCCACCTCGTGCCGCCACGCGGCGCTGCCTTCACTCTCTCTCTCTCTCCGTACCTCTCTCTCGCACTCAACGTATTCTCTCATCCCACTACGACCGATATAAAGCCTCTCTCTCTATCTTATTCTCCGAGTCTCACCCTCGCACCGATACACATTCTCTCTTTTGCGCCCTGCCGGCGTTCTCTCATTTTCTCTCCCTCCGTTCTACAAGCCCCTAACTCTCCTCTTGCCTCGTTCCTCACCGCTGTGATCCACCGGCCAGTGCAAAGGCGGGGAATCCGGACCAAGGGTGCGAGAGAGAATTAGTGAAAGAGAGAAACCCACTTCTAAAGAGAGATGGTATCATCCGAGGGAAACGTGCTGAAGACGGAGACGAACATTCACGCACACAATCTAAACCGCACACGGATGAACGTGGATTTATATGCAAGGGCGTTGTTAATGGCGGGAGGGGACAACGCGTAGGGTATAGGCTTGTTGTCTCTCTTCCTTGCTCCTATTTTCATACCATCTCTCTTTTCTTCGCTAGCCTCGTGCTTCCTTCTCTTTCTCCACATCGCAGTCCTCCTTCTTTCGTTCCTGGTCTATCCTTATTTACGTTAAACGCGGTGTGTTCCCTCTTCGCCGTTTTGCTCTCACTCTCACCAAGTATAACTTCGTCGTCTCTGTCTCTTCCCTCCCCCTATTTCCACGAGGGCAACACTCTCCTTTCTCGCTCACTCTTCTTGCTTTGAACCGCTCGCACGAGGATGGCCACGATGACGTAACGGAGCACGTGACTCCACGCGGACCAATGAAATCCGAGCGGTTTGAATCTCGCGGGTATCGAAGACCCCACCTAGTAGCCCACCTTCAGGTCTGGTTATCATCGCATGCACATGCAGGATTGAGCCATTACCTGGTGCTTGGCGTTATAGGTATAATTATATAGCGTCGCGATACACATCGAGTAATGGTGATTTGTGGCCGCTCGAGCGCACACATGCTCGATACTCTCGCTGCAACCACGTGGTGGACTCACGCGTACGCTCCACTCTCTGCTACCGGAGCTTCCAGACTGGATATACAAATGATCACCACCAAAAGAATATACGATTATAATTGATGTCTTGTGCCTTCATATTTTCCCGTTCACTTACATGCTTGTCATTGGCCTCATTCATAAAGTAAGATGTCCTTCCCAAAAATGATTATAACAAGGTCCATTTGGAGCATAGCACAAATCTTGACTAGTAGATGCTCGAGTTGTATTATAACATATTAGAGAGTACTATTAAATGTTACTTGAAAAAGGGTTATTATTCAGGGAGTTTACAATTTCATTAGAAATTCTTTTCATTACGGGGCGGTACATTTGCTAAAAGTTCATTTAGCTCGGTAGGTATAACTCACAAAGTCAATTCATATGTCGTCACATTAATTCGAATACGCAGGAGAATGAACTCACTGGGAAATTGTGTTTTGCCACGCGGCCAATTCCACTTCTGGCAAATTTAAATCGAGCTCACCTAAACTCGGCAGGACCGAATTTAGAGCTGGAACTGCACGGTTCACCATGCGTCCACCACCATGATTCTCGCCGGGAAGTCACCGCGCGCATATATCATCCGATATTTATTCGGCACTCTTACCCTAAAGAATTTAAAGCATCGCCGTGGACGGATACCTACTTCTACGAACCTGCCTCCGCAATGAACAGTTTCGGAGAAGATACCGTTATTATGGCGCATGACGCAACGAATGGTATCGACAAGCCCGATATATTGGCCAATAAATAATGTCGGGACGTAAAATCAATGAATTCGAGCTCGGTCTCCTTTCCGTTTCACGTATTTGTTTTGCCGGACAATATTAGCTCTGAAAAAAAAATCCACAAAAACACGCAAATACGTGGAATAAATATAAACGGGATTGCACGCAAACGAAAAAAATTCACCCGCGCGAGATATATTACGGAGGGTGCCTTTTATGAGTTCACCGAATTACACGCGTCTACTATAATAAGTATCATATTTCTAATACTTTTCTAATATACACCCTACCTATGAGAAAAATAATACAATTCGAAAAATCATACTTATAATATTCAAATATAAAATTATGATAAACGCAGCATGAAATACGAGGTAATTATAAATTTAAATGATATATTTTGATTATTCATCAGCATAATAAATGTCATCGCCAAAGCAGATTTAACGGCATGAATCATTAGCGATTAATTAAGCATTTTATATTTCAGCTGAACTGCGCACCTTTATTATAATCCGTATCATAAAACTCGATATAACAGGAAGTAGTTGCAAATATAAGTATAATATTTTAATTATTAATCATTGGTGCAGATCAGGCAAACAATTAGTGCAATAATTGACGCAAATTTAAATAGATGAATCACTTCAATTAAATAACCATTTAATACACATCAGCGACTTTTAAGCTTCCAATTATTAGCGAAGATTGACCCAAAAAGATAGCAAGAAGTAAAGAAACACGAAGGTCGCAAGCTCCACGTGGTTCTCCGGTATGTTCGTAGAGGTTTGGTTTGGGTTAGAAGGTCTGGGTACGTGTTCGCAGTTTGACGGAATGTTATTGCGGCCATAATCGCAGGCGCCAACAGGTGCGAGCTTGCACAAGCCTACACGAGAATGTATAGGTAAGCCTGTTGGAGTGTATCAGTGAGTCGGTATACCTATATTACAGCCATAGGGCAATAAAGACCCCCAACCCTATAATCTGTGGCGGAAACAATAACTAAACAGCCAGTAGAGCCGGCCAATCGGTACTGACCCAGTACCAGTCGTTTATAATGCTAATGGCCACTGGGCTGTCAATATTTTGACAGGAAATTAAGATCCGTCGGTTTTGCCTGGATAGTTAGCTGGTTAAACCGCTTCCCTTTACCCTCACTTTCACTCGTCAAAAGCGAATCTATTGTGAGTAATGGTTAAGCCTCCCAAGTACCTACCCTGCCTGAATACCAAGTCAACTTCTTATATGTCTATTTCTATTCATAAGTATTGTAATATTAAAAGTGGCTGTAATCACTAAGAGATGCCATTTGGAATGGTTGAATTTACTAGTTAGAACTATGAAGATAATTATGATTATGAAGTATCACATATTGTAAATCGATGCAGATCAGAGGACGTACAGAATGTACAGAACGTGATCTGATGATTTCGCGAGTAAACTCGGGAATGCTTTAGAGAGTGTTTTGATTTCGTCGAGATAGGATCTATTTCCGCAATAAAAAGGCTCCGGTCAATGCCAGTGATATTAGTCAGCCCCGTGAAAGTCAATGTTGTCTACGTACGGAAATACTGGCGCATACCTACCACGTAGATTTTCTTTCACAACCGATCGCTTGTACCGTACACCAGGTTTGTGATTCTATAAATGGTATGCCGAGCGGTTGGCTTTGAGAGCATGACTTCTGTGCGTGAGCATGCGCGTTCTTTTTTTTTCAAGCCAACACTGTCACGTATTCTAAGATAGTTACTTGAGAATTTACTCTTCTGAACTCACTTTTGTCCGCACAATTTTACTTCCCTATTGTCTATTCATGTTTAGGAATTTATAATACTTTCCTTGCGAACACGCGCTTTCGAGTACCTTCGCCCAACATGGAATTAATTCAATGTACTGAAACTCTACTAATTAGCGTAACTAATATCATTCGTGGAAAGAAATCCATTTTTTAAGAGAACCAATTTTACTTGTACCATTATGGCTTCCATTGTTGTGGTTCACGTTCATTTACATTCTATATGCAGTAGTTGCACATGCACCGAGGCATATACAAGAAAGAAGCATATTATCGTGGTACTGTAGATATATATTTAGTCAGATAATAATATTTATGTTTAGTGAGTTTCGATTTAAAGTCAACTATAAGTGCACTATAAAAAGCTATAAATTATAAAGCATCCAGACCTTGATATTGAATCATATTATACCGAGTTACGATCTCTTATTCGTATATAGAATAAGTTATTTAACGCAAGAATCCAATACGGACACATTGATCGGGTGGTTAATATTTTGTCCCCAAAAAGGCTGACGTTAGTTTACGGTAGTTGTGATAGTTCGCAGAGCAATGGTGGTCTTAGAGGATTCTGAATAGCGGGAGACTTACGTTCGTATACGTGTACAGATTGTATACATTTACTACGTAAGTATAGGAGGATCCAGCATATCTGGTGGCTCGATCTACTTCCTTATCGCAGCGAAATTGTCCTGGCCGCCGTGGCAGGTCCCCAGCCTCTTCCTTCTCCGAGGAAGGATAAGGGATAGAGGGCTGGGTAGAAGGGACAGATAGATAGAAAGGGAGGCCGAGAAACTGGGTGAACGAGTAAGTGAGAAAGAGAGGAAGAAGAAGGGTGGCGGAGACCTGCTCCTCCAAGGAGCAGCCGTACATTACCGCTCGCGAAAAAAGACCATCTACAGGACGTTTAATTTCCGAAGCCCTTCCGCTAGCTCCATTCAAGCCGTCTCTGAATCCACGGCCAGGGCATGAATCCCGTCATTCAAGGTCTCCTTCTTCTACCACCTTTGCCTTTTCAGACTTACTGCTTCGGGGCAGAACTGTGAAAAGCTTCGTCGCGGCCAATCTTCCCTCTGATATATCCTCCCTTCAACTCCCTCACATACAACATTTCAGACCAATCTTGAGACTCGGAAAATGTAAGATATGATATCCATCATCCTTCGTTGGTTATTTATGGATTTAAAAGCATTATATTTACTGAAAATCGGTTCAACGTATTGTACTCATTTTCGATTGTATTACACTAATATAAGAAAATATGTTGATCAATATATGTATGTGTTAAATATTTTTGTCAAGTATGATGCATTTTAACTGGGGTGTGAAATTTGGTTCAGCTTATGATTTAGATATTCTGATGCTAGAATTACTTTATGTAACACGATTTCTACGATTTTATCTCTAATTCCAATTTATGATGCCTTGAATCCAAGAATCGTACCTTTCACTGTAATGTTTGTGAGCCAAGTTTCCCACCGGAAGAGTTTGCGATGCAGTGAGTAGAAATTTGTCCCGACGTGCTGACAATACGACGGTACAAACGTTGTAAATCTCTCAACTAATTCGGTAAACAGCTAACGTCTTTGGATCAGGCTCGAGAAAGCACCGTCGTGTTAAACAGTGCGTAAAGAAAGCACCATAACAATTATTCCCTTGTGTTTACGCGTGCACGCGCAATCAAGCTAATCCCTCGAAGGACCAGCAAGGCTTTGTCACCCACCCTCGAAGACAGTATTTATTAAGGTTATTACATAAAGAATTATAATTTCCTAAAGTGTCTTCCCGGCGTCACATTTAGTACGCAGAATAATTAATAAGGACATAATTTGTTTTACTTAAACTAAAGGCAACCGATCGTAATATATTAAAAGAAGGGGAGCAAATGCGAAACATATCACGAGATTTTTCGTCGTCGTATTTTCGAGTCAGTTCGTAAAAAGAAGTCCTTAAGCGGAAGTTAAACTCAACATCGGAACATATTTATTTTCCATGCCATTTAATATCCGAGTTTCTGCGGCAAGACAATCACACAAGTTTTGAAAATCGTCGAGCTAACTTAACGGCGCTATAAAATCTGGATTCCGCCGGCACGCGTATCCACCCCCTTCCCGTTGGCCACCCTCACCAAGAGTTACCCTCTAGGAGTCGTCCGCGGCAGGACAACCCCAGGACACTTCTTCCACTACGTATATCCTCATTTGCCCGGCGTGTTTTACAACTCGACTCTCGTTTCACGACCGCTAAATGTGATGGATGCCTAGAACTTGCAGCCGCCAACAAATCATAAGGCTTGAACTCCAACGCCCGTTACATACAGTAGCACGCACCAACGGCCATACTTGCTACACGAGGCTCGTTATTCCCCGAAATATATTGCGTTACGCAGTTACGCAACGAATATAACGCTTCCGCGTTTGAGATATCGCGCTACGGAATGCTCGTACGGCTGCCGTGCCGATTAATTAAACTGCCGTAAAAATCCACCGACTTCCATTGCCGTGGTGCAACAAGCCCCCGTGAAATTTTCACGCGACGTTCCCTTCGAATATCGAATGACGCACGGAAGAAAGTTTAGATTCGCGCTGATGCATTTCTCTTGCAGGTGTAATTAGATACACGGTATTGGTAAATTATAATTCACTTGGAAATCGGTAGATAAATTAATCGAATGAACACTGTTACGTGACCAGATAATACATTACGAAATTAATTGCGTCACTAAATTAAAATTTAATGCGAATTAATAGTTCAATTAACTGTGTACTTAATCCGTAATGTCCAGTTTATTTGCTGCAACAAATATTTTCATGGAAATTTACTTTGAACGAATGGACATTTATTTCTCCACAGAGGGATGGATTCCCCCCCCCCCCAAAAAAAAGGGTAATTAACTTTGTTAGAAATCTTACGATTCAAGAGGAATTCTAAGGGAAGAAGAAACGAGGTTTTAAGTGGTGCTCCCCAAAGAGCCAATGAAAGGGTGTCTAGTTTTAAACACCGCCGGATTTGCCTGTTGTTTACAACAGGAAACAAAGTTTACGCGGTCGAGATAAATCTCCTTGGCGGAGGTGGCTGTGGGGGTCTCCAAACACCGTCAGGATCACCGAGATCCCTAATGAATCTGGCCGAAGGACCCTCCGAAGTCGAGGACTCTACTTTCGAGGGTGGTGTTCAGCCTAAGTTCAGCGCGAATGTTGGTCTCGCGGTAGCCAAGAGTTGGTTTCGAGTTTCCAACGAGCCCGAGGATACCTTACAAGGTATCGTTCTACCTTCCACGAACTTACGACTGTTTGCAATTACCTACACTTACGACTCTAGGAAACCTGAGGATTCTCTGCAGTATCCGCAGTCCACTCTGCGTTCCATTAGTTCAAGTATTCGCAACTTTATACTTATTCTTATGCACTCCAAGATACAGCAATAGTATAAATAATATTTCACCTGAAACTACAAGAATGCAATGTACCTGTGAATTATTGCCGTATCGGTTTTAATTTGTTCGTAGAATTGTGAAAACTTCGGAGATTATTTTATGGAATAAATATGGTTGGAATTATAATGCGCGTTAATTCTGTATCACCTAATTAATTCCGTAAACGTGTATTACTCTAGTGTAACGCGGACGATATGTTCACCGCATATATTTTTTAATAAGATAAATCTAGAATTATAAAAATAGTAGAAAATATATGACCGATATTGCTTAGTCTTCTGAAGCCATAGACGTACTATAATGGCAGGCTCCAGTCGACTTTACTGCTTGTATTCAGCACAGTTACAGTTATTCTTGTTGACCACGTCCGTTTTGACCATGATGGTCGCAATACGGTCACGTTACGGTTGACCGAGCGATTTGACACGAGGGCAAGAGACGCAAGAGACTCGTAGACAGCCGTGAATGCCACCGCAGTTAGACTTTAATATGCATACTGTCTTCGTAGTTGTTAATCTCCTTATACTTGAACACAGTCGTTTAACTCTGAAGCCATTTCTTAAGCAAACTTTTAGGGATAACTTCCAAAGAAGAATCAGCAAGGAACAGCGAATACCTACACATACAGTTTAATGATATAATACGTAAGCAATAACTACGTGAAAAGCCATGTCCATTTTCACCGTAGGAGCAAACAAGATAAATGGATTGTAATAGAATAAAAATTGCTTTCACCGGTGACATTCGTTGAAAGTACGGGAGTGAAATAATAACGTGTTGTGACGGACAGATTAATTTGAAGAGAACGGAGTTAATGATTAGCTCCGATAGTCTTCGCGATTTATCGCCCGGCGTTCCTACTATGAACCGGGAGTGACTTCGATAGTTAATTCACAGATAAGCACGCATTGAAAATGACAGATCGCTTGCACAGGCGGCGAGCGAACGCTCAAGAGAGTATCCCGGGGCATAAATAAAGGTGGCGGAGCGTGGAATCATGGTCTTCGAGGTGCCGCTGCCGACGTCATCGTCGTGCCTCGTCGTTTCTGCGATACGTAGGTAGGTGGATAGTATATATTCCATGACTCTCTGGCCATGAGAGTCTTCAACCCCCTTTCTCTTCCTCCCACTCGCGAAGACACGTTCAAGTACGCGAGATGGGGAGAACGGAAGATCTGAAAGGGGAAGGAGGATGAGGTGCCCCGTAACAGGGAAAAACAGAGAAGGAGGTATAAAGTTCTCTGGACACACGGATACCAACGCGCATACGTAGCCATGGTATCCAGGTATGGCGTAGTGGCGAGGCGGCGTGTTGGTAGCGATAAATCATGGGTTACCACATTGTAGCCCAGTAAATCATCGGACGCGGGGAATGCGAGAGCTTCCCAGCGTGAAATGAAACGAATTCATCTCTGTCAGCCCCCACTATGTGGCTTGGACGACCATCTCTTTCACTCCCTTTCTCATTCTATTTCCCCTCTTTCTCCGACTCTCTTCGTTCTATCCTCTCTCCATTCCACCCTTCTCTCCACCTCATCCAGTACCACCATCCCTCAATCCACCGCCCACAACCCCCCCTCGCCCTCTCGGCCATCGTGTTTTCTATCCTCCGCACGCAACTGGATAGGGTGGATACCTATATAGCATCAACGTTCTATATATTTACTTTCATACTGGTTATACATAATACTTGGTTCCACCTACCTGCCCCCATCACGCTTCTTTCTAAAGAATCATCTACAATCTTTCACTGCCACGAGAGTTTTTAGTTGGCCCACCGTTTGGGGGTTCCTACCTTTCTCTTCTTCTCAGGCATCTTTGGACTATTTTACTCTACGAAATACAAACCTGGAAACTGGCGCTACCAAACGTTACTCTTCTGTTAATTATTATGTATCTATAACATAAGTAATATTTTTATCTCTTTGCCATTAAAACATAAACAGTGTGTCCAATTGTAACACGTGGCTATGAAATCCCGCCCAAAACGTGGCTTCCGTGGTAGTTAAGTAAGTGACGAGAGGTCGCCGGAAATCCTTCGCGTTCCATCTTAAAAATAACTTCCCCCTTCATTTCTAAATCAGTGTGAAAGACAGCCGTGCAACAACCCCGTTCGCTCTTCACTGAGAGTCGTCCATTTTATTCGGGTAACGCCTTCTAAGCGCGTTGATTTTCTTTCCTCGTGACGTTAAGTCGTGGCGGCGCCCCTCGCCGAGGTACACGTCGCCACCGTAATATTTATCGTAATTTGATACAAGCGGGCCACGGACAAAAAATTCCTGCTAGCTAGCTTGAGACTACGTGGGTTGTTTAGGGGGTGGAGGGTGGTGGAAAGGTGGGGTGTTTGGCTATGAGGGGGAGCCCATAGATCGCGAACAGCTCAGACGCAGCCGCGCCTCCGCCTTTCTCACCCTCTGAAACTCGCTATCGTCCGATGCTCCTCATTTCACCAACCCCCCCTCGGCCACTACAACTTCTCCCTTCCCTTTTTCCTCCGCATTACACTTTTTCTTGATCCGATCATCAGTCATCTCGGGTAAACACTGGTGACCTGGCAACTTGCGAAAATGGCACCCTTCGGCATCGTCCTTCATCAAGTGTCACTACTTCGGTGAACATTCACATAATTCCTACACCCTTCATAGGTGGAATAGCATTAAATTTGCCTAACAAAAATATAATAATTATTGCCAGCTTCGTTAGAAATATGTCCTGTTTGATCAACCTGTATTAAATGTTATGATGTTTGCAATACTTAACTATAATGCTCTTTTTGGAACTTGTACATATAAATAGCAACTGATAAGGATTGAAACCAGATATACATAAGGATTTTATTTTAGCTATAAATTCCAGGTGAATTAATTAATTTGATACGTTTACCGCGTAACGACAGTAAGCCTTAATTAAAGGATATACGGAGGTGTGTATCAATAATATTTCAGTTTCTCTGGAAGCTATAATATATGTAACATAATACAGGGATATATTAGTGTTGTATATCGGAACAAACGATGGAATCATACACGCAGAAACCCCTTTGGTCAGGTACGAAGAAACTCGTTCCAACCCACCGAATAGATCTTAATTAACATCAGGTAGTTTGGAATAAGTGCCCCCCATTTATCACTCTCAATTAAGTCCTAATCTAATATGATAAATAGTGAAATTCCCGGGAGAAAAATAATCACCTATATATCAATGCCGACAGGATCGTCAAAGTGGTCGTCGTGTGCGGCAATCGTAGCAGTCTCTGATAGGAAATGTCCCTTACCTCGTACAAGATATATTGTCAGATCAATGTACTTTAGGAAACCATTATTTTTCAAGTGGGATGGAGGGGGTACGATCATCTAGAAAATAACAAATTTTTCCTATTTATCCTATCCATCTTATTCCCGTTACTCCTCTCTTGTTCTGCTTTGGTCTGAGTCCATTTTTTCGCGCGAAACTCGGATGAATTAATGCATTAATGCATCGCGGAAGAAGAACAAGGAATTTATGTTCGACTAAACATCGTGGCGCAGTAACGCACGACTGCAACTAATCCGCCGAAGGTCGTTGGTTACCAAGGGGAAGAATGCAAGGAAGTAGTGCACTAATTAGGAGTCAGTTCCATTTGTTCTTTTATTTAATCAGTGCCGTGGGGTGAGTGAAGAGCGAAGATACAGGTCGGCGGCGGCAATGGTGGTGGTGGTGTTGGTGGTAGTGGTTGCCGGCGGAAGAAGAGGAAAAGCCGTGGCGCACTGTGAAGAGAGGAGAAGGACGAGCAGGAGGTTTCTCGCGTTGCGGTGGCAGACTATTACGGGACTCCCACATAAATTGGATTGTCGCTCGGTCCAAATGTATGTAGCGATAAATCCACCCGGCAAAAATAATGGCGACTCATTTTGTAAATGGCGTAAAACTTAAAATTGTGCCGGCCCGCCAGCGGGAGAGTTTTATGGATGGGGTGACAGCGTCGCTATCGCAATCGGTATCAGTGAACTGGCTTAGAAAAAGAGATAGATTGGACCGCCTGAATAGAATTGGTTACGTGAGCAAAGAAATTGGAAGCGGGTTAAGTCTTTCCATTCTACCAATAAACTACCTCCCAGCTTTCCCTTTGTCTAGGACATGCTTTATATGTGGCTAATGCACGCTATCTAAAATATATTCTTCACACGGTTCAAAAATATATAGTTAGTAAACATCATTAAAAGACACTTGCTCCGACTAACTCGTGCATAGCTTTTCAATATAAGCGCACTTACGATGTAAAGATCAAAAGTTCCAGGCTCATGGATTTTGAAATGATGCAGAAATTAATACACGATTTTCATTTAGAATTATAATCTACCTTGATTTGAATACATTACTTAGAACGATATATCAATTTCTCAATAAAACACACGGCTAAAGAATATATTAGTCCCTTTTAATCCTTACTGTGTATGTGAACTCCCGCACATAATCAGGCACGTATCAGCACGATATACATCATATGTCTTAACAAATGAAAATAACAGGCAGTATATAAATAAATATTGACGTGATTCCTGGCGAGTCGTATAAAGCCATCCTGGCAGCTAATGGTTCAATAATCAGGGAGTACAAATAATGGACATGTGATTTAACTAAATCAACGGATTTCCTGATATTCTCATTTCGAAGGTAGATAAAATGGCGTGATAATTCAGTGCTTCGTGCGAACCTATCAGTCTGGTTTACCTCTGACGTATACGAGCGTCCGTAACCCCTCCGAACTTCATGACTATCTCCACTGAGAACCGAACCTGGGACCACCTTTATAGCCGACTTCATTGAACGCAGTGCGCGTTTATCTCTGAACCTGTACGTCACCCCTTCCTCCGTTGGTCCGTGCACACCAGTATGTCCCAACCCTGTCCTCACACTCCCTCTTTCCACCCTTTATTCTGTCAACGTGCCACCCAGACTCGCTGCACCTTCTCTAGTTCACTAGGGAGGAACTCTAAAACCCCAAGTGCTTCGTCTTCATTTACCAATGCCCAACATTGATTCTCGTTTTTCTTATTGCTCTTGTCGTGCAACGGTAGTAACAATAATTTAAGGGTGGAGAACAATGGCGGTCTTTATAGAAAATGAAAGGCTATGTAACAAAGTCGAATAAAATGTTCCTAAATCTTGTTTGAATTACTGGTATGGATATATGATTTTATATAGCAATATATTAATCAATGGAAGGAAGAAGGATAAATAATATAGATTACTGATTAACAGAAAATGATAAGATTAATGGTATGATATGGATGTCGAAAAGATTCCAGAGATTTAATGATAAATTATTTTGTAAATTGGCGAAGATGATGCAAAAGCCATTTAGTTTCTTGCGTGGTAATAAAATCGACGCGTAGAAGAAAGCTGCGTGCACGAGATAGATAGGGAATCTAATTCTTGGGAAGAGGGTGATGTCCAGATCTGAAAGAACATCCCTCAGTATATTATTTATACGCCCACGAAATTGGTGCCCGGGCACGCTAGGCACGCTCCACCATCTTCCCTAGATACAGGGGTCTCAATTCTCCATATTTGCCACCCTTTTCGGCACGACGAAATTTTCATATACCGTATATTAAGGAGGAAACAAAATTCTTCAAATTAATATACAACTGAGCGGAGAAGTGAGCTGAATACAAACGCTTCTAAACTGGGTAACATTTTCCTAAAATATTTTAATATACAACTAATTTCGGTAAAGCGCCTACCATTTAAACGTGTTAAGAGCTTCATATTTAAAGCCTTAAATTGTTCATTTTAGTTTATTGACTGCTCAGGAATTATTATAGGCAAGCTATGTAAAATTCGACCTGGATACGCGTTTTACATTTTTCCTTGGACCAAGATGATCATGTTATAAAATGGCGCACATAAGTGGCACAGAGGGCTGATCGAAAGCCAATAATTGGTATAAACCCATCCCCAAACCAGTAGTTTCAAGTAGATCTCGTTTCACGGCTCGATTCTGTCACGAAGCGTGCAAGGAGTTTCGGGGACCGCATTCCCTGGTGAAGGGATAACTAGAAAACTTCTTTTCCACCCAACTCCCCTGGCTTCTAACACCAAACGTTCACCCTTACCACCCTACTTCTTGACAATCTCTTTCTCCCTTCTTTTTCCTTATCCTTTATACCAGTTGTACAGCGAGGCAAGAGTATCTTCGCGGTGCAGAGACGTGTTCACCCAAATGCGCTGTTAAAATTTTGGACACAATCTCACCATTTGTCTTGCGGGACCCAGGAATAAATCTCCGGCGGCTCAGCCGGAGTAAGAAAAACGCCTCGCCCTATGGTTCCATGTGTGTGTAGATCGGTCTATTCGTATACACGTAGATTCGTGTGTGTCTTTACCCCCGAGGGGGTTTTCCACCTTCTTATTCTTCTTTTTTCTTCATTTTGCCACCCCTACGGACGCGCTCTGGAACACCGAACAAAACCCTCCAGATCCATCGGTCGATGTTCCATCAATAAATCATAATATTCGTATTAACATTCCTCGCACTTCTTTCGTAGCACGGTGTTCCTCTAACGCTCCCACCCGCCTGAGAATGGATGACCTGTCCGATCCACCAAGACTACAAAAACTTTCTGATAGAGCGTGGGTGGTACTTTGCGCGAAGTAAGCAAACCAGGGGCGAGAAATCGACTCACGGACTACTAACGACAACCAGCACGATATCGAAGATATCCCAGACTATTATTGGTTTTTCTCCTTTTGCCGGATGACCACGGAATAGATATACTCTCTGGGATCTCATAAATATAATTGGGTTTCATTGTGCATTTAATTAGTTCAATGTAAAGTAGAACAGATATATGAAGTAGTAGTATAACATATTATATCTTTAAACAGTCTGTACCCCCAGTTCTTGTGATAACGAATTTGCATGTCCGAAGTGGAGAACAAATGAATGACAATAGTGTCGTATATTAAAGAACGACAGGTAGGCGTATGCCCCGTGGGTACGATGAAAGAACTGAATTGGCGCGTGCGTTAGTGAAGATGTATGTACGTCCCAAGTATGGATATATATATATTGACAACTATTATTATTGCTCACCGATATATCTCAATTAACACAATTCCGTAATAAGAGTAGAATTTTCTAACAAATATAACAGGGAAACACTAATGTCAGGTTTTCTGTAATGTTTCTTGAATAAATAATTGGAAACGGAGAGCATAATTTTTCAAAGTCAGAATAACTTGAGGAATTATTTTGATAAAAACATCGAGATCGATTATACATTCCTTCTTTCTTATATCCTCGGACGAATGTTTGAGTTTGCTGGCGCGTTTGATTAAAGCGCACGACAGGAATTATGTACGACACAATGCCAGGCGGAAGAATATCGAAGACGGACGCGTATCTACATTTCGGTGCAGTACTTTATATGACGATAACTCAGAACGCGACATGAGTGTTCCTCGCGTACGGTATGCTCCGTTCGTGAAGAGCCCCGCCGTGAAATATGTGTCTGGTGTCTTATTCTTCACCCGGTTGGTTCCTCCTAAAGGCAACGGGAGAACGAAGAAATAGGAGGAACTGAGAAAACAAAAGGGAAAAGAAAGCACTCGAAAGGGGGTTGGACTGGATCGTCTTTCTTCAACTCTTACAGTATCGCCGTTATTGCTACCGCCTTTTTGCGTTTCTCCGTTGCTACCGTTGGATCCGCGTCTTCCACCGTGAAATTATTGTCGTCGTGGTTGGACGAGATGGTCGCGAAATGCGGTTCCCGTCACATTACTGTTTCGACGGTGAACATCACGTGGGATGCTCGAGTGGTCGCAACGAATTCAGGGTTGTCGCCGATCCGGCGGCTTCCACGCTTTTCGCCCGATTTCCAGATAGGTAGATACTTGCGTCCAGTCGAGTATCCTTGAATTTTCATCGGTCCATCATTCCTTTCATGTTACTATTTCCAAATATATTGTTATATACTTCTCGCGTGTTCAGTCTACCGTAGAGAATTCTACAATTTCGCGAGAGGTCATAAAAGAATTATGATCCTATCACAACGAAGTGTGATAGAAAAAGTATTTTTATACGAAGATTTTTAACGTTCGTTCCTACCATTAGTTTTTAGCATAATATTATAATTTGTTTAATGCTGGGTGGATGTTAGACGGTAGGCGTGTGCTTTTCCAGCGGAGCGACGACATGAGTCAGTTCTTCATGACGATGAAAGGGAGATTACTTCGCAGTGGTTGCTTTAGGAGAAGGGCGGAACGTGTTCTTGCATACATTTAAAATATTCTGGTTCAGAACCTCCTCATAAACCTTCTCATAGCTGTATGTACCCAATACACGTGAGGAGGGATGGAAAGGAGCAATATATGCGGTTCTGGTAATGCACTTAGGAAGATAAGAGTTTCCCACTTATTCGAGAATATTACTGCCGCTAAAAAAAAGTAGCACAGACTGCAGAAAGGGAAAAGAATGACGACGCGAGTATCAACATACAGGAAGTCGCACGTTTATGTAAATCAAAAAATATGCAACCCCTTTGGTACAGTATTACGTTACATTATCATACAGCGTTTCATTATTTCCAATTAGAAATTTTTCGTTTTCCGCACACTAATTGTATTTGGGGATATTATTGATATTTGCAGGTAGACAATGAATAACAAACATTTTGAAATATGTGACTCATAGGAACAAGTATTGAGTTGCTTCAGAAATTAGGATTCCAGAAATGAGAGTAAAGTAGAGTAAAATCTTAGTGTTTACAAAAAATATGTTCGAATTTCTGTCCAAAAATCAAGAACTATCAACACGCAAACCAATCTTCAAATAATAAGATATCTTTCGCAATACAAACAATCCATAAATTACATAACATAGATATTTCATCGATCTATTAATTTCTGCGTCCAAATGGACTTTTTATTCGTCCTCATCTCTGGTACTATATTACGAGGATCCGATTAAGTCCACAGGATCTCCGTTAAGAGTTTAGATCAGGA
This sequence comes from Nysson spinosus, assembly GCA_910591585.2. NCBI lineage: Eukaryota > Metazoa > Arthropoda > Insecta > Hymenoptera > Crabronidae > Nysson > Nysson spinosus. The sequence goes on from OU342835.1 coordinate 2,786,878, forward strand.
GCGCGTGGCTAAATCTTATATGAAGTTCTAATGCATTATCCTGACTATGCGGGAAGAGACACACAGAGAGAGGGGGAGAGAGAGAGAGGCTCTCGCCAGGATACCGGCGCATGCAACCTCGCAGGCCGGAATGGAGTCGTAGGATAGCAATTTCGACCGAGCAGTAATAAAGCACGTCTGCGCGCCGAAATCCTGATGAATGGTCGCGCTTAGGCTTGAAATGGAGAAGCGACGAGCCACTAGCACTTACTCTGCCGTACTCTCTCTCTCCCTTTCGTATCATGTACGTGTATGATCCTCCTCTTGTCTCTCTCTTCCTCATCCCCTTCCTATCCTTCTCGTACTCGTTTACTCTCCTCCACCTCTGGGCCACGGATCATTCATGTCTCACTCTATCCCTCTATTTGATCCCTCCACATTTCAACGTAGCCGATCGCAATTTACACATTCGATTTACCATTGGTATGTTGCGGAGGTGTCATTGTTTTATCGTTGAATCTCTGTTTTATGATGAAGCCATTTTACCCTTCTTTTAACCTGTCCTTTTTTTCCCAATGCCCCGTGTATGTTTCAATGATAAAGATAAACAATTATTTTCATTCTTATTCAATGTGTTATTATAATAGCGGTGACATAAACTTTTTAATAAGTGCTTAACGAAACGCTCGTTCGCAAGTTGAACCCTAGATCACTAAACTTAAATCAGTGTTACTCTAAAGCGAACGGGTCGGTAGACTAGCAGACAAAAGTTTAGTGATCTAGGGTTAATATTCTTCTTGGTATTTTACGTATATCGTAATTACGTATGGTAATGCAGAGGAAAATAGGGTGGCATGGCTTCATATGTATAGGGAAATAGGAGGGAAGAGCAGGGAAAGGGTAGTGGTTGGCTGGTGAAGTCCAATAAATCTGGTCATCCCGAATTGAGAATGTAAAATACATGCGGTCCGCATCTGCGCGAACGCGTGCAGAGATTTATCAGTACGGTGCTCTCGATGGGCAGGTACTGCCCCTAATTTATTCGGCTGTTTCATGGTCCCGGGCCTGATAGCAGGCCGTCTTAATTCGCCTGATTTTGTCGAGCCGGTACCAGCTACCTAGTATTTTAATCATGTTTTTACATGATATATCTTGATGTTCACTTTCTTATAACAATTCCGATACACTTCTTTACAGAAAATAATTGATATACAAACAATTTATATTCTGCGATTAATACATAGTTATATCAAATTCTTTAAATATATGAGTTACTCTTTCCTGAATAATATAAGTCCAATTTTGGAAAGTTTGTGTCATAGTTAGACGCTGTTTTTATTATTTGAAAATTAGAATCAGGACATTTAAATATCCCCATGAATTAGTAATTAGAAGCTTCACCGTTAACCGAAATTGCAATGAATTTAATTGCAAAACTTTAAATGTCTCGGGGATAAGAAAAGCGGACAATAATGGCGATGTGTATATTCAAATAATTTCTCTGCAATGTATAATGTTAATATCGATATTGATATTATAAAACGACAGTATCCACACGTTTACATTATCGATTGTGTGCAAAAAGCTTTATGGTGCACCATGATCAATGGAACGATAGTACAATGAAATTAATTATTTCGAAAATGTAAGATTATAATACCTGTTAAGATACAGCGTATAGTACTAGGTTCACGTGGAGGTTACAGAAGGCAGCTAGTACCTATAGCGGTAACTTCTGGGCCTCTAAATCAGCCTCCGTGTCGTGATTCATGGAGGGCAACCTCTCCCTCCCCCCTTCGCCCCGTGCCCCGTCTCACCTAAAACCCCCTCTTCCACCCGTGTTTCCTCCTTACTCCACCCCCTTTCCTTGCCCTCTTACGACTCCTTCGGCAGTGACCTCCTCAACGACCCTTTTACCTCTACGCTCCAACCTACCTTCCACCAATCCACGATCTACACCCCACAGGATTCTGCCACACTTTTGGCCTACCAATGTTTCCCCGAAACCTTCCAACAATAAGTCAATTATAATCGAAATTTATTGCCTGTCAAAGAATCGTATCTTCACGCGAAACTTGTAAACCCTCTTCTTGGGATGAATCTGAAATTGGAGAACGATCTGCCGATCCAATGAATTTCATTGGTGGTTATCTCCGGTGTGTTATACTTATTGTACAAGAATTACAACGATCTACTTTCTCGAGTCAGTTTTCCGGAAGGAACTGATTAAAAGATTTATATTATAAATAGATAGAATCTTCTCATCTAGAATCAAATTTTATAGTATATTTATAGTATACACCTTGCAACATCATTGTCACAAGATTATACATATTAGATTAGAAGTTTTACATATTAATCGAAATTGCAAATACATTTATTTTATGGGGCATAGATAAGAAGCGACTTAGACCAGTTTCATAATGAGCGGCATAATGGTTTTATGACCTTGGTATTTTAAGTATGAATTCTTATATAAGCGGGATGCATTTTGTATAAGGCTTTGGAATATCTGGAAGCTATTGGAGGAAGGTATATTTCAAATCGAATATTATTCCACTAAAGAATTGGCGCTTAACAATACAGATACGCGGTATTAGAAGTACAGCGGGTCATGCACCTTCGTAAAATATACCCCTCGACGAAAATCCCCTGGAGATCTGTTGGAGAAGGCTATTTTCGAGCTCATTGAATAGACAGCCATGATTCTATGACCGCAGAGCGTGCCAACTCCATTGTAGCACCCTACGCCACTTTATTCCCTTATTCTCTCTCTTCTAGTGAACCTGCTCGTACATTTCGTCCTGGTACCTTAACTTTAGGCTATGCGAAGTCTAATGACAACGGCCGCCGGCCGATATCCTTTCTCGTCCTGTCATAGATTAACTTCTTCGGGTAACCTCTGTATTTCACAAGGTTTCCCTCCTTTTACGAAATCTGGCCGTTTCTACCATGGTTTTCGCAATTCCATGAAATTTCGGCTGTACACGGATAAGGACCGAGAAGAATCGAATAAATGAATTTTAATTCCTCGCGGATGCAATCGCGCTACAATCAGCCGTGTCGAATCTGTTTGCATAGTTAATGGATTATGAAATATCATGTTACACGCTCTATCTTCGAAGTCGTCTTCTTCGACCGCTGTGTTTCCCTCGACCTTTCCAATAAACTATTCCATTTTAAATATGCAAATCGCTTCGGGTGCTTTTGCAATAGTTTTGCAACTCGTAGAAATTCGTACGAACAGTTAATTTTCCCGGGAATAATATATAATGTCAAAGAATCTAAGTCCTCGGACCAAATAATCTTCGAACAGTGACTACATATTTTATGGTCATGAAATAAACAAATAAATGAGTAGATGAATAAAACTTGTAATCTTTACAAGTACCCTTACGTAATAAAATAAGCGGATTATCGGAATTAGCCTTAATTCCATAATAAACAGCAGAAGTTAAAACGGTGATCAATAAGAAAAAAGGCGGGTGAAAAAAGATCGGTTATAACCAGATCAGGGCGAGTCGTGGCAGCCATTTCACTCATATATTCGTGTTTTTATCATATCGGGAGGACCGGCGTTACGGGGCTGTATACACAGAGAAGATTCGTTTTATGATCGATGTGACGGAAACACGAGAGAGTAGTTTCTAATTAATGGGCCTACTTCACTCGGGGGCAGACTCAATTATTGTCGATACCACAGAGGCGTAGAACGAGGTGGAATACGAATTCAGCATATGTGCTCCATCCATGCCGTTCCCTCGTGTGAGTACAAACGATATGTATCGCGAATATGTGTGGGCGTACATAGACGTACGTGTGTGCGTGAAGCGTACATACGTATAAGGATGGAAATACGTAAGGAAGCAGGGCATGAGCAATGGCTGGCAGCGCTCCGTAATAATGTTGTCTTCGTCGGCTCGTTTTATTTGCCGCGGCGCAAGAATGTAGCCTACAGTCCGCCTCAAAATTCATGCCTGGGTTGCGCAACCTGATCGGTTCTCGATGAGCCGATCTTCGTTCTTTCGGAACACACTTGGACTACCTCGAGAAATTGCTTCTTCGTAACCCAATTGTACTCTCGGCGCTTAAAATTCTTCCACCTTTCGGAATATATTTTCAGGATAATCATATAAGTGAATAGGAAAATTGTAATTGGTTATTGATGGGTAGTATACTGTACTGAATCAATGTAACACTATAAATATCTTCCTTATTATCATACAAAGAGACGTAAAGAGATGTAAAGGAGAGTGAAATGAGACTATCGAATTTATATTTAGTCATCGATCAATGTTTATACGTGTTATAAAAATCTTGATTTTAATTCGAATGTAAAAGATAATGTCTCCGAAGGGTTGTCGATATTATCGTTGAGTCATTCTAAAAAATGAAGACAGGGCCAGGGATAATGTCCCACCTGTGGGTTATCATTGTAGCATATACTTGCAATCCAGCAGGAAAGCAACATTTCACGAGGTGAGGCAAACGGCGGAGATATCTGACAATCAAAGCGCCGTAACCGTAGATCATACCGGGGGATAACGATGGGAATTGGCTCTTGCAAATACATTAGGCGGTACACGCGGTAGGAGTTCAACCCGGGGAAATGAAAAGTGGTGAGGGAAAGATGGTAGGACGTTCGAGGTGGAGGGAAAAAAGGTGGAGGGTTGGGTTGAAGTTGATATCTTCGAAGTATTCTACAAGCGGTAAGAAAGCAAGGAGTCGTAGCAGGGGAGGAAAGATAAAATAGAAAAATCGTCACCGATCTCTCTGCCGTCTCGGTTAGACGGTGAACGGCGGTGTGCCACCAAAAAAGTATAAATTTCTTTAATGACGCTAATAATTTCATATCGCATAATTTACTTACTGCGAAACGTAACGCCAGTAGCTACCAGAGGCATTAACGAGGAGCCTAATATTTATGTTGGTACTCGGTCGTCCGCCACCCAGATAACACCCTTGCTTCCACTTCCCTCCTCCGATCCTCCCGCCTCCCTGTTCCTTCCTTTCCACCATACACCACCACGTGAAACTCTCCCTCGCTCGGCTCGCACCGCGTCCCACTACGTAACTAGATAAAAAAAGGAGCCTCCCTTTTCTTTCTCCGAGATAAGTAGGTCCTTGCCGTAGCTCGCTGCCTCCACGATCGGTTAAGGACAAAAGGGGGGAAGGGCAATGAACGAAGTACCGGTGATTTAATACGGCATCTTTTTTAGAGGAAGACGCTCAACCCTCGTTTCTTCGGCGCTCGTGCTACGGCTTCGTAACACTAAATTCCTGTTAATTTGACCCTGACTACGTGCTTACCGGAATTTGTTTCGGAGAACGATAACTCCCGGATACGGATCTCTCTTCATTCACCATAGAAAACGAACTTATTAATACTTGGTCCAAATATGACTTTCCAAGAGATAAACAAGGAAGAGATATCTTGGGTGAAGGAATACCACCTACTCTCCAGCCTTACATCCGATATCTCATACTCTTGGCAAAGGATAGAATACGGTACAGTCGATCCTTTTTATTTCACGTCGTATACGTTCTCGTTAAAAAGATATCTCCCGGCCGGGCAGATATCCAAGAAGGAGCAAGTAATTATTGTCATCCACTAATTGGTCGACGATAAGGATCCATTAAGTCGTTCTTTCCCCGTTGCTCGCTTCAACAACCTGCTGGCGTGCGTCGTACAATTCACAGGGCGGTCGACGCGAACATGGTTCCACGTGTAGGAACGCACACGTGGTCCTGGTATGCATGAACTGAGCCAGCACACATATCTGAATACGAATGAAAAAGCTTAATGCGCCATTATTTACTTGATAGTGGACAACCTGGTTCCAGGGGGTGGGTGGAGGTGGAGGGTACCAGCACGTGTTTACGCGTTTATAACAGACGTGACGTAGAGTGGTTATATTCTGGTAGGGCTTGTGTGTCAGCTAGGAGTGCAGAGGGGTTTGGGCAGAGCGGGGGCGAAAGGGGTGTTTTTGGTCGGAGGTGGTCGGAGGTGCTGTTTTGCGATGCAGCACGCGCATTACCGGACCGTAATGCGGCGTTGGGTTCACCGGTACATATATTTTATTTAACACTGACACGCACGGGGGCGAAATTACGCGGTGTTATTAATGAAACTAAACTATTAATTTAAATTCCATTGTTCCATTATAAATAATTACCTGTTAATTACCGACCAACCGGGCAAACCGTGTAATGTGATTGTAGGACAAACGATACGCGCCATTTGTTATGGATTTCGGGGGGCCACGATTGATGGACTCTTTTACACGACGTAAATGTCCCCCATACTCTTTATGCGCAAAAATCTACTGGTTATATCACTGTGTTTCACAAAACGTTACCGTTGTAATTTATATTTGAAATGTTTATTTTTGATCGGAATTTTTATACTTTTTTAATAAATTGCAAAGAAACATATATAAAAGACGGATGGATTAAACATTAAGGGCTGTTAATATTACTACTCCATTTTCTTGTTTGATACTCCCATTTACAGTATCCCACAACGAAAATTAAATCAACAGCGCGGCATCCGAAATTCAAGCGGTAATAATTATTCATGCTTTGTCTATACACAAAGCTTGATAAAGTGCATTCGGCTCCATTATTATCGCCCTTCATTATATTATTATGTTAATCAAAATTTAACGACATTGTGTAATCAAACAATCGCCTCGTTTATTCGCGTATCATTGTTCATATTTACAAAAAGATCACAAGCGAGCAAAGTTGATCTTCATAGCTTTTAATAATTTAACAATAAAAACATTGTCTCCGTAATGAAATAAATATTCACGATATATGAAATATTATACAACAAGAGCACTTACATATTAAGGGATGATTTCACCCTTGGCCTTATATGAAAAATATTATTAAATATTGTATGAAAATACAATTTTCAATATCTACTTACTCTTCTTGCAAATCGGGGAGAAACGTTTTTACACGAAACAGCTTTAAAATATAATTAACCCTCTATAGCTCCATGTAACTTTGAAGTTACATATTCGCCTACCTGCATCTTTCATTTGATTTTTTCGTTCTAATAAAAATTATAAAAGTACGCGCAACAATTGTCACCTTTTTCGGTGCGTTTAAGTAATAACTTCGTTATTCTTTTCACGTATTGTACTTCCGTCAGATTCGCATTTAACTAGATTTGTGTTATATTTCTTTTTAGTCATAAGAAAATGGTGCTATTGAGGGTTAAAGAAGTAGCCGGTTAGGGTCAGTTGTAAATAGATAGCCAATGCGTGCCAGCAGATATAATCTCATCTCTTAGGGCGGATTCAATTAATCAAAGGTACGTCGGCCAGCGCTGATTACTCTTGCGATGCACTTAGTCGCGTACATGCGATTACACGCTGTGAGATAGACAGATGAGGCTACGTGCCCGTAGTTAATCTTCCCCACGTCAAACGGTACAAACGACACCAAGAGGAAGCTGAGGAAGTTAGAAGATCCGTTGTGTGGACGCCCGTATACTTACACGAATGAACCACCTATCAGATATTCCTTCCATCTTGGCATAAACCAAGTACCAAGCATGAATTTCAATTCCAAGGTACGCTTGAAAACATGCGTGTTTCTCATAAAATGTACGATTTTAATACATTGGTTGAATAATGAAATATATCTTATCCCTATCGAAATGAATAATGTTACTGTATATATTATTATATATACTATATGGCTATATTTTGCATATATTATATCTATTATCCAGAATACTGATCAAGTATAATGTTTATATATCTGTTTTACATCGTACATTCCCTGTATTTTATTTTCTCATCATTAATTAAAAAAGTTGTTTAAATCACAAAATTTATACTGTTTTTATCCACCGGCTCGATTCATCGTTGCGTTTATTGAAAATGATATGTGTTCCTATTTTACGAGCACCCGTCCTCAATTAAGAGGATAGTTTGATCGTTCAGGAAGCGCTCGAATGCGCTGGGAAATCTATGCGGAATTAATTAATAGTCGCCGTTTGTAATTTGCGCATCACAAACACGACGAACTATAAATTTTAAAGGGGTGTGCGCTCGCACGAGACACCCGTAACAATTACAGGATCACACATCAACGAAACACTTTAAATCGTTCGTACTCCGTGTCCGCGCGACGTGCTTCGGGCTCATCGATGAAGACACACCATACATACTAAAAAGGTGTATCGAGGTGAACACCGTATGGCACGATGTAACTCGCGTATCGTTCTATCGAAGATTTACAACAGCCTTTGTAATGATAAATAAAAATCAATGATATCCATATAACAAGAAAATCGTGTATATCAGGCCTTGAAGAAGGATCTTTTATAACTCGAAGTTGGTACACGAAAGATTTTTCTTCAGACTATAATGAATCATTCCTTCCGATTCTCGATATAAAGGAAATTACATCTATAGGTTTACATTAATGACCGAAGGGTCGGCGACTATGAGGAAGGAAGGAGTAAGGAAAGATGACATAACGAAGACACAGAGTAGTACGAGAGTAGGAGAACGGGATAGAAAGGCATCGGAGCGCACCGGCGCCCTGCCTCGGCTCCGTCGAGGCGCCGGCGTCACTTCCGCCCTCACTCCTATTCCTACTTCCTTCAACGGTGCTGTCTCGCGGGTCTTCCACGTTGGGTTTCATCGTGGTTCCCGAGCCACCGTTGGAATCGTGCATCGTACGCCGAAAAAGAGAAAGAATGAACGGCCGACTGACTCCGATGGCATCGGGAGGAGGTTCGCCCTTTGGTGTGCACGCGCCAGAATCGCGCGACTACGAGGCGATTCCAGCCATCGATAAATAAATATGAGATGCACCAGCTAAACAGTTCTGGGGTTGTTGATCCTGCGACTCCTATAAATCAGTCTCGTGCTTTAGAATCCAAGTCGCATGACCCGAGACTCTTCTACCCGTTCTCCACATTTTCTTACTTCGTATTGTATGTGCATTAACTATGTCCTCCTCGCTTTCGAATTCTATACGGTGACATACCTTTCACTATTATCGATATCTTAGCCATATCGATATTCTTGCAACGTTCACCTTGAAACATTTACATTATCGTGACGTTTGTTATTTACAATATCATATGGTCCACTCGAAATGTTACATTTCTGGACATCACGGTTGGAATGTCAACGAAAGCTGGAGCACATTTTCCAACGAAAATCCAAGTATGACTATCCATATGCAATAGAAAATTATACGAGGAAATGATTTGTCCCCTTCCAATTTAAATTGTGCTCCTCACCGTCACCCTCGAAAAGAATAGTAATTGAGAGGGTTGGCTTTCGAAATACAACGTAGGAGAGAAAGAGGACAGGGGATGACAGGATTCATAATTTCACGCGAGCTTATTGCCGTCAGTTATTTATCCTCCTGGCTCATTCCACATGCAGCTCGCGCCTAAGAGAGGCCGCGGTTCTGTTTCTCCGCGGCAGTTTCATTCCCCTCCACTTCGTCCTTTCAGCACCCACCGAGTTTTGCACGGTTTATTTCATCCTTTTTTTCTCGGCAAAGATGACTCACGGACACGTCCGAAGCGATATCACGATGTAATTTCCCATCGACTCGCGTTATCCCAGGCGCGTCGTTCTCCCAATTATAAATCGATTATCCGGCACTTGCCGCTAGCCACGTATTACGGACCTCCTTTATGAATAATTCCATGGTGGACGGTACGTCAAAGACTCCAACTCGTGTGCTTGTCACAATAAGGAAGGAAACACATTTTCAAAATAATAGCCTCTTATAATACTCGAATGTGCTCGGATTGTGAAGCTTTTTCCGCGTTTCTCCTGTGACCCAATCATCGTGACGAAATCTTCGGAAAGTTCTAGTATCTGCGAATTCTCATATAGGTATAAAATAAAATTTTAATTTTAAAATAACACTTTTTAGAATAATATCGCTTATTATTACTATATTATCATCACACGGCCCTTACATAATTGTCTCCCTAATCTAATTGCGTTTTTCTAAATGCAAGCAAGTGACGTAAGTAGGCAGGACAAATGGCCAAGTATCTAGACCACTCGAAGAAACTGGAGTAGATATATTAGATAAGCGATTCGCCAGGATAGAATAGATATTTATGTGTGAGTAACGAAGCGGCCGTTGTAAATGTTTCGAGGCAGATTCCGTGGGCCGAGTCCGGCGGCGATACGAATATTCGGGCAGCTCAGTGGCCAGATAGCCCCTCACTCTGAACGTACTCGGTGGAACACGAAGGATAATCCTTGTGGATTATTGCGGTATCACGTGGGTCCATACGTGCTCACGGGTAGGATGCCCTAGGATGTCGTATTTGTATGCCGTGGAATACACCTACGTGTTTGTATCGTACGGGTTCTCCATGGAAACCCTTGCTAGGGGCCGGGCCTGCTGCGATACCCTAATTCCTAAATCTGTCGCCATAAGTCCTCGTTACAATAAATAACCCGACCGGTGTGTGTCTGGGCTTGCGCCTCCTATTCCTCCGCCACCTCCGCCACCTCCTCACTACCTCCTCTCAGCTACCTTTGGATAAGTCTACCCCGCTGCTTACCTATACACTGCGCCTCATAGATCTTTTCTACAAAGACTTGCTCCGAAGAAGCCTCAACTTTTTTACCAATACACGTTCGATACATCTTTTCATTTAAAAAGACGATTAAACTCCAGGTATACCTGGCTTGCAGTAACTTAGTGGAAATGAGAAGATTGCAGAGATTCGTGGTACGCACAGCCTTTAGATAAAGCTGTAGTCAGGTTACGAAATGGAAATGTCACGCGTTTGGAAAATTAGTACTAATGGGGAAATTAGAATTAATCATAAACGGAATGCAAATTGATTTTGAAGTAACCTTAATTATTAAGTGAATTTAATTCCTGTTGGGCTCTGGAAAGAAGGCTCCCGTGATATGTTGCGTGATATTTTGATTCCTCAGGGATTATATACAGTGACGGTTAGCTACTTAAGACTGATTGATAGTTCAGTTTATAAACGTTCACATCTTTCGTAATTTAACGGTTTCGTAGATAACATTCATACACAATGTACTCTGTATATTGTATCATAACATTGCAAAACTTTTATTTTTAGCAATACAAATTACAAGCATACGTAATATTTGTTGAGATCAATTCGAGAAAATAGCGGACAACTACTTCAAACCGAGGACAAATTAATTACACTGTTTAACGTATGCTTATATTTTGTAACAACAAATAGGTGATTATTACAGATTTTAATGCGCTGAAAACGAATCCGTCAACCGTTTTCCTCCACCGCCCTCAGTTTTTGATAAAGTCAATTTTGAAGGAAAAGGGCCTTTTTTGTTTTTGAAACAAAATTTGTGACGTAAGGATAAAAGTTAGACTGTTTCATGACGTGGTTACCCCCTGCACAAAGATTCTTCATTCCGCCGGGAGTACTTGGGGAAGAAAGACGTCTTTCCCAATTCTCTCTTCCCAACCTACGCTTCTTCCAAATCGATGACCCTCCTCTCTCTAGGATGAACAATACCAACAAGTACGGACCACTGCCGACCACTACCGACCACTGCTGACCAGTACTGACCAGTACCGACCATTTAGCTTATAATTCAATTTTTATTTTAATTATTTGATTATTTATTGAATATTTCTTAATGTTGTTTATGTATCGGATGCTTGTTGCAGTTAGTAGTTCGGTAGAAAGGTTAGTAGTTTATATAACTGGTAACTATAGATGAGCCGAAGATGAGCTCGAAGAAAGTAGAAAGAATTCTACAAGAAGAACAATCCTGTAGCGAAGAAAGAATAGAAACAAGTTTATTTGGTATAGTTGGATCAACGTTTTTCTCCATCACCTTCAGTTTTCGAAAAAAAGAAATATTTTTCAGGAAAGGGTTTGTTTTGCCTTTCAAGAAATTTTGACGAACATATAAAAGACAGTTTTTTAAGTGCAAAAAATTCTGTGGACTTTTATGAATGTACTGATGTAAAGTTGGTTTGCAATATGAAACTGCAAATTTGTTTAAACATTAGTTAAAATTTGCGAGACACGCTTCGCACGCTCACTTTTGCAGACTTTTTTAAATTTCTATAAAGATCGGGCCTCTGATGGGGATTCCAATCACTCTATGCGATATAGCAGACATTTTTCTTTGGAAGACATTTCGAAAATATTCAAAACGGATTTTGATGTCGTAAATAAAAAGCACAAGGTCGTGAAACTCACGGTTTGTGAGTAATATTTAAATATACACATTTGAGTTACTTAACCTACGGAAATATCAGCAACAAAGATTTCCCCTTTAAAAAATAAACAATATTTGTTTAAGCATTCGCATTGTATCTTCTCTAATAAACGACGTATTTAAAGTAAATTATTTGCGTTTTTATTTCTGAGACACGAAATTTATGGGCAGAAAAAATGCCTGCCATCTAGCGGTGAAACGGTCGAACTAATTTTGTTACACCCCTCCTAGGAGTGCCCCGCCGTAAACGCGAAATTCATGGGCTGAAAAAATGACGTCCATCTAGCAGTGAGAAAGTGGAACTAATTTCGTCGCTCCCCTCCAATATAAGCGAATGCTTTAGTTCCACGTTTTCACCGATAGGTGGACGGCATTTTTGCTGCCCATGAATTTCATCCTTATACAGGGTGTTTCAGAAATAAATAACTATAATAAATCGGAAATGAATATTTATAATTACATTAGCATGGATTTTAGTATAAATATAAAATGCTGAATAAGTTGCCGGCATAATTTTCGGTGGTAATATTGAACATTTTTCCAAGGATTTAGTAGCATTTGTTTCTGTCTGCGCACCGAAGTATGCTATTGATGAAGACATCAATTTCCGTTGATAGCAGACGGATGGCTAAGATGATATATAGTTACTAACCAGTTGTAGTTATAAGTGGAGAATGAAAATGGATGGAGAAATATGTCATTAATAATGACCAATGGAATTTATGCCTCCTATGTCAATTATATCTCCTTCATGCGCATAGAGTTTTACTTGCCGTGATTTATGAATTGTTCCCTCCTCAAGATAATGGCGACGGCCCACGATTTCTTAATACAATTTTTGTCGTTGAATTCGCCATTCAAAAATAATGAGAACATCAACATGGAACTTTATATCCTAACTATACGATTTCAAAATTAAGATCGAAATCGCATTCAAAATATTACTCTCTGTACTTCAAAGTTTAATTATTATCCCGATACGTATTTTAAGCACAATGAATTCATTAATATTTGACAATTTCGGGTTCAATGAACACCCATGAAGAATAAAAGATAATAAAGATGGAGAGAAACATTCTTGAAACTTTTTCAAAAGTGGTATAAGTCTATTTTTTTAATTTAATATTACGAATAATCGAAGGAAGCTATCAATCTGCAATAATATAATTACGTTCAATATATAATTATCTTATTATAATTGCAGTAAATAGATTACAATATATATAATTACGTTTAACATAACTTTCTTAAAAACCGAACGTGTACCACTTTCCAAAATAATGGTTCAAATTGTAGTCACAATAAATGAATTAATATGCAATTATTCTGAGTTCAATCATGACACAGTACATCCATGACAAAATAGAAATAAGGGAGATGTTAATGAACTTTCTTAAAACCAAAACATGACACGTTCTGCAAACCCCCTTTCTCTCGGCCCCATCCCCACCCTTCAGTCATACCGCGATCATTGCATCTCATTTAAAGCGGTGATAAAAAACGCTTGCCAAGCGTGAAATGATCCGTTCTATAAATCCTAATAAACGTCTACCTGCTCTGTGCAGACATACATAAATAAAATGTCGAGTGTTCGAGGAGCGTGATCAGGCGGAATTACGCCTATGTATGTGAGCCGCGCGCACGAGGCGCGGGGAACAACGGCACACAACTTCATCATGGATGCTGGGGAATAGAGTGCTCCATGGACCAATGCCGCGTCCAATGGGAGCGCGAAGAATGAAGAACGAAATTAAAAAGATGGCGGGAAAAAAGTCGAAACGTTTCGAGGAATATACCACTATGAAATATTCTATTTAAATGGAAATTTATGTTTTTCATGAATATCCATATTATTCTAACGATATTACGAAGATTTATTGTAAAACAATTTTAATTGTTATCTCTAGCATACAATTTTGACATCTTATTAAAAAAACATATAAATCAGTTTTACCTGCATTATTTATTACTATGTTTACTAGATAATTATATCTAAATAATTTATATGCAGTAGTTAGTGCTGAATTCCAATTATTATTGCTACGGTAAGGTCTTAAGTTCATGATGAATAAACACGTGATGTTAATCCGAATTATTTAATGTTATTGTTGATATAGTATTTTAGCGGGGCTAGTTATATCGACACGAATCCAGATATATTTATATTATTTTTAATCTTCTCCTGGCAATCGACGCAATACGATCAACCCGATATTAAGCATCAATTTATGCGTGCACTTGAAAAAGAGCAGGATACAAGATGACAAATGTCGGAGAAATATGTACGGCGTACAAACTTTATCAGGAAAAGCATCACAGAAGATCGGCAATAACCTAGGATCGGGAGACGACATGAAGAAGAAGAGGAGTCGATCGAAAGTAGAGAAGTTAAAGGAGAGGAAATGCAAAAGGCGAAAGGGAGGAAAGAAGGATCGAAAGATATGTTTCGAATGTGTACGAGGACGATCCGTTAAGGGGTGGGAAAGATGGCGGGAGGGGAAACGAAGGGTGGAAGTAGTAGGAGAGGGGAGAAAGGGGGAGGTGGATGAAGGCAGTGGGGGTGTGCATTGCGGATTTATTCCCGCCAACACATTCATCATGGCGGATTTAGCTGAACCCGTAACGCATTGCCGCGGATATATATGTGCTTCCATCCCCTCCATACGAACCATCCTCCTGCATCCCCCCCCCCTACCCGTCTCCCACCCTCATCCCAATTTTAACCCAATCCTCACCGGTATATCCCGTATTCTGACAAAAACCCTCTCTTTTTCAATGACTTCCCGACTCTTTCCCGCGATGCGTGAAGCGAAAGTGCAATTCAGATCGTTTATGATACTGCACTTCTCCTGCGTTGCACGTATTCGTGTATATGAGAATGAGTGTCTCCTAAAATGCTCCAACATTTTCACCTACACTTTATTCGGTGATACTACCGATTGATGTCCGCGACTCCTGGTTGCTTTGCAATTTCGAAGTGATTGATTAGCGCATGGAATTTATGATTGCTCCATCCACGGCCAGCATCCGTATTTCAAATGTGTAATATTGTTCCACGTATCTCCCAGCGCGTTAATGTGATAACTGAGATCATATCTCAATTTGAAGCTTGTTCGTGATAGAAGAAAGTAGAGCGTACAGTCATATTGAATCATTATCAATCTGTCTTAATTCACTAATTATCATTAAAGACGTTGATCTGAACTAATCATAGAATAAAATAATAAAAGCCTTCAAACGTATTGCATACTTCAAGGTCACAATCCGAAGACCACCATCGGTTTTTTTTGGTCAGGTTGACCGCCCGCGGCAAGAAGAGTCCGTAAATAGTTCTTTAATAAATCTTTGGTCTGTTATCAGCAGCTGATCGCAATGCATCATGGCGTAGCGTTGACAAACCCCTCTAGCTACACTTTACCCTTCGTCCCTATACTTCAACCCCCTTCCTGGGCAACGTAGATACGATATTACGGGGATTGGTATAAATCTATGGCTCATCCATCTACATTTTATCCCCGGAGAACCCGAACACTCATACAACGATGGTGGAAGATGTATATGTACAAGTGGAGGGGTTCGCACAAACACCATTGTATTCAGCTTCTTCTTCTCTCCTCGTGTCCTCGCGGACCCTACTTGCCCTTTCTCCCTTGAGACGGTTCAAATCGGATCTCCAGCTCCAGCCACCCCCGTCGCCCGTTACTCTCCACCCTCTTTCCACCCTCTCTATCGAGATTCCAATAGCAGCCTTATCGAAGGCTTTGTACGATGAGGGATCGCAAGCGGGCCGGGGGGGGGCACTTTCCGCGGTCCTCACCGATATTTTACATTTATTATCATATTTCAGGTATTCGCAATCCATTTTTCATCATAAGGCACGCTCCGTTATTAATGACCTCGTCGAACGATCTATGAAGGAACGTATACCCCGGGAAGATGGAGTTCCTTATGTATGTCATGCTTTTGAATGAAAACTAGCAATGATTTATTTTACCTACCCGCATGGAAGAAATGTGGAAAAATTTTGGAAAATTGTGCGACTACGACAAGCGGAAAGTATATTTTCTAAGAAGATGGCATCCAACAAGATTTATCCTTGATTTTGTATTCTCTCTATCATTGCATATACGGTTGTTGAATTAATTCTTATATAATATAATATAATAAAATATTATACATACATACATACATAGTTAACTTTATATCACTGCTACTTATGACACCGTTTAGATCCGATTTTTAGAAACTTTATGTAATATGCGATAATTCATTATTACACATCTATTATTAATGTAAAACATGTAGTTCTTGTACATACTTTGCTCGCCGTATTCTGTTGAAATTCACATCGGCAGACAGTCAGTGGAGGAAATAAAAACGCAGCATACGCTAAGCGTCCCTCGGCGCCATTCTGTAAATATGGTGGATGCCTTGGAAAACCCGGAAACGGTTAGTCCATATGACATCATCTATCACGAGCACGCAAAATCAATTCAGGTTTTTTGTCGGTCCAAATAAATCTGATACGATCAATACACACAAATCCGTCAACAAAAGAGACTAAAATATAACATTACTATAATGTTCGTATAATAAATGAAAGTAAATGAATACAGATAAACATCAAACTAGTCAAACAAATGGAGACTTTTGATGAGGAAATTGTAGTTAATCGATAGAAGAACATGGAATTATAGAAACACGTAAGATGGAGTACCGAGAATCACGATGTACTGAGACGAACTTCGAAAAATCTACTGTTAAAAATGGTCGAAGGGTGGGAATATTTCTACATAGGAAAAACTTGCTCGAACCTATTCCCTCGTTGCTCTAACAAAGTGCGATTCACCATAGGACAACAGCTGTTCCGAGTAGCTATTGCGCCAAAGACGAGGGGACGGAACGACAGAACCGTTTCCCCTCCTTCGTTACCTCTCTCTTTCTCTCTCGCAAGAGAAAGATGGCTTTCGATTTCGTTGGAAAAGACATTTCAATTTAAATTTTCCAGACTGACACGAATATCGTAAGGTCGTCCTAAACCCCGACAAGATCGTGCTACAAATTTGTTATGTTTCTTATTCTACGACGGTATATCAGTGTCTTCGAATTTGAAGGTTAAATATTAGATAAGCATACAACTTTCGGGGACTTAATAAATGAAAATGTCTTCAAAACGTTTGGATGACAATATTATAACAACGTACGAGGAAGAAAATATTATCGTGTTAATTATACAGGAATTATTTTAGTCAGATAAAGATGATAGTTTATAACTATTCCCAAAAATAAGGCAGCAATGTGAATACTTCACTTCACTATGGAAATCAATCTGATATGCAATGCAAATCTTATCAACGTATTATTTATAAGTAGAGTTGGAAATTAAGTTAAGAGTACGGTATATCACGTGGACAAGAAATTCTTACTTCTTGTCGTATAATAAGTTACGAGTTTCCGAACGTAAAAGATTTCTTCCAGGGAGTCCAGTTTCTTCGTCCTACGGAAACGTGGCAGTGGTACACCTCCAAATGGTTGCGCCACAGCTTCCTACGGGCTTCTTAACTTCTGCTTTCATCATCAAACTTTCATGAGGTTCCGAATGATACGTCGAGCAAGAAAAACTTGCCCCGAAATTACTAAGGACCCTGCGTCGGAACTTGGTTCGAAAATCAGAACGGTGGGATAGAGGAGTGTAGAGAAGAAGTAGGATAAGGAAGATGAGGAAAGAAATGGAAAGAAAGGGGAGGTGGTTCCCGACCCAAATCCAAGGGACGAGAAAACTTGGCTCGTCAATCAGTCGGCGGAAGGAAGGAAGTTCCGGTACGAGGACGAGCGGTTGCCTTCTCCTTGTGTATCTTTGATACCTCTTTCGTGTCTCTATGTGTCGTTCGGTGGCTCATTTTCTTTATTTGCGAACCACCCGGCAAACTAAATTCCCAGAAATACGTTTGATTGTATCGTCCCCGGTATATGGATAACCGGCGAGCCAGACCGATCGAAAAACACGGAATTAACTGCGAAACTTTTCCCGAATTGAAAAAGAATTCGATACTTCGTTTGTATGGGAAGTACACCACCGGGGAAATATATGTTATCTGATACGAATACGAGTTCCGGTGTTGGATGTATTACTCAATAATATACGTTAAGTTATGCAGGAATGTTTGTGACGCCGAGTTATAAACAATTAAATCTTGAAGGGAGGAGATATGTTATCTGCTGGTATACGAGGAAAATGAAAGTAAAAATATATGTGAAATAAGTGACGTTAAAAGAGTAATTTACATACTGGTTATTTGACGGAGTAAGTTTTTCTATGGCGCGCGAAAAACAAGCTGCTCCACGTGCCATTCGTATAAGGAAATAATGTTTTGATTCCAAGTATAAATAAGGTTTGAAAATACACGAGAAATATATAGTATTATACATTCCAAGCTAAAAATAACAAATCGAACGATATGAAAGTAGCATTTACCAACTTTTCCATCAATATTTATCGATGTTGACTATTCAAAGTTATCTGATAGTACTGGTGGGAGATTAACAAAGAATCGATCTGCGCTATCCGAAAAAATGGCATTAAAATGATTAACAACTAAGAGCTATCTAGAACGTGATCGAAGCTCCCCCAGGAATCTTTCCGTCGGCAAGCAAGAGGATCCAAAGAACGTATAACGCGATATATTCAGAAGCGACATCCCGAAGTCAGATCAGGGAAGAGGTGGATATAAAGGCCTAGAGATATAATACGTCGTTGAGGGTACAACTAAATCATTTTGCATGACATCTCGTCGAGGGCAAGTTCTTCGAAAAGGGCCCGGAAAGCTCGGGTACGTCGCGTTTAGCCGCGACGGCGACGGCCGTCGCTCGTATCTCAGCTTGGCCATCAGCATTTTCCAACTTGTCTCACGAATTCCCTACCGCGTGCTCACTGACGTAAGTAACAACATATATAAAAGTAAGTGACTCGGCTCTCTCTCTCTCGCGAGGCGGTGATGCAGGGTCCTCCTATCTGTGGAGTCTATCGGCCAGTAAACAGCAAGCGGCAGATAAGGCAGGAGATATATTATAGACTCCGGTGCCCATCGTAGGAGTACGTACACAGGACGAAGCTCCTACGTAGTATCTAGCACCAACCTAGGAACCAACTGGTACAACCAACCAGCCACTACCTCGAGCTTCAAGGCGTGCTCTATATATTTTCCTTGGACTTTTTTTTGTTGAGCTTTGCCTCGGTAAAAACGCCACCGGCGTCTGAATAGTCGCGCGGAGGACGGAAGTCAGTTTGCAAGCCAAGCATGGGGCGGCGGCGCCGAACTACCCCTTATTTTCCTCCTACCTCGGTAACCGAGGACCGATCTCCTTTCAACCACCCAACTCCACTCTTCTTTTCGTCCTTCCTTCGTCGAAACTCTTCTATCCATATTCCTTCCTCTTTTTCTCTTATCTACTTTTCTCTTCCCTTGTTTATCCTATCGTCCCCTCTCTACGCTGAAGTCGGCTTCTTTCTTTTGATGCTCGAATGCTCGATGCTCCAATACATCACGTACACGTTGTTGCCGATTTGTTTTCTTTCTTTATCCTCTGCCTTCTCTTTTCCTTCGTGTTCTGTCGATATCTCTTTCCTATTCGTATGCTTTCTTCCCAACGTACCACGGGTGTATCCTATATTCCTCGTGTGTTCATCCCTTCCTTGGATTCACCAGACACGGAAACTCGCCAGTAACGTCGCCGACGGAAAATTTCTTTCGGTTTCGATTTTTGGCAAGGTGCCTTCTTGCCTGCGTAGACCGATGTGGAATTTAAAGTTCCGTGATCATTGAGTACCATACTGTTATACATTAGCTACCCCTCTAAACGTAAAGTTTGCAGTAGAATAATAAGTTTACTGAATATATAGTTGAAACTGATTACTGTATGTTACACTGTTAAAAATGTACTGATACATATATGTAGATGGAAGAGTTCTTTCATTAGCAATGCTAAAATAAAATTTTATTAAATTATACCACGGGGTACGCATACGTTATCCTGTGACGAATCACCACTGATTTCCGAGTCGGAGAACAAAATGAAGTTTCGTCACAGCCGGCGTAACAGCCGCAGATACTATTGGACGTGGAGGTCAGGGACTTAGGAAAGGGTTATCCTTTATTTCAGCATTATTTCAGAACGATACCAGGTTGGGGCGAATTATTATACCGCTGTCAGATACCATACCACCCTTCGTTGATCTGCATAACCATCATGGTTTCCCTTGCACAGCCCTCGAAGAGCAGCCCTTTTCCATGGCTGAAAACCACTCAATAGAAGGCGCGACCATCAGCCAACCACAAAAGCGATTACAAATTAACGTGCCGCTTCTTCGAGTTTATTATGAACGGTCGTCATATACCACCCCCTCACCCTCACCGCGGCTTCCCCTGGGAACCACTACAATTATCGTGGCTTTTGTTTCGCAATCGCCGCCCACTTCTCTTTTTCCCTATCCCGAGGGTGAGTGAAATTCCACTTATTTTTCAACCTGCTCCCCTGTGTCGAGTTTGCCCGGATTGGTTGAAACGAAGATGGTGCCTCATCTGCCATTTTTGACCCGTGAATCATTTCGTGATAATCCCGTCCTCGTATGTGACCGGATTTATATTATTGAAAAGTTATCACGCTCTTTCACGAAAAACACATTAGACTTCAATTAGGAATCAGTGTATCACAATATTGTGCAATAATGAATTTATAGTTGCTCGATAATTAACTCTTCATCTTCTTAATTTTACGATGCAGAAAGAAGTGCAATTTGTACTCTCTACCGTGCAAGGGAGCACACAAATTTCCTGATGGAGAAAAAAGCCCAAGGAAAAAGATAGGCAGAAACCGAGAAATAAGCCGGCAAAAAGGTACCACCCGGGCTGCTCTAGATTTACGACGTCCTTCATTGGTTCCACACAACGTTGAAAATAGAGCAGCCTCGGACCTCGGCCTATTTCGCCTTTATTTCTAAGGGACAATGAGGTCCCGTTTTTTCCTCCAAGAGGTAAAAGACTTAACGCGTAACGGGCAGATCGCCGACGTTTCCGCAAACATCCTCGACCAACGTGTCCCGTTAGGTCACGAATTGTTACAGTTTCGAAAACACCATGCGGCCCCAAAGACGATGAGCGTGCCCCGTTTTAGGGCCCACGGTTTTTACCGAATCCCCGTAGAATACCAACGAGACCGGGCACTTTACTTTACCGGGGAACCATTCAGCCCTCCTAATAAAACGCAAAACGTCGAGGTCAACTTATATTGCCAGGTAAACCGCGGCTGACTTTGACTTTGGAACCTTTAACATTAAATGCAGTGGACAGAATATCTTTAAGTTCGAACACTAGATTGAATATCTGCAAACATTAACTCTAGATAAAATAACTTTAAGTGCTGTCATTAAATGTACTTTTATATATTATTTTTACTTTTTAAATTTAAATAGAAATGAATTGGTCCAACATTAAATTTGGACATGGCACTCCATTTGCACTTGAAATGAATGCTGTTATTTAAGCAATGATATTTGAAATTATTACAGGAAGGAATTCAATTAACTATTACAAGTGGATGGATAATTGTCATTTGGTGTTTCGGAACTTGTTCGACATTTTCTAACGAAAGGAACATCTCCGAATTCAAGGTTTTTTCAGAATGGTGTGAGTTCCATCGGCCAATGAATCTCGGCGAGATAAAAACGACGTTGTACCCCACGAAATACAAGACAGCTCGAGGTCAAATTTTACTGCCAGGTAAAATCTATAGCACCTCGCGGAGTTGCTCGATTTTCTTATTGTCACTTTAGGGCCCTGTAAACCCGCTGGAAACTTTAAAAAGAAGGTTCTTCAAATTTTAGGCCTGGAAAACGTGACCTTCGGAACTTAAAACGTTTGTCGTGTTAAATAACTGCTACGTAACTACTAATTCGACATCTGCTCATTTAAGAAAAATACTTAAAACCAAGGTTAATATGCACCTATAAAACGAACCAATGACTTGTGAAAATGAAACCTTTCCTAAATATTCTTCCAACAGATAAAATAACATAAAAAATCGTAGTAGAAAGTAGTTTTATACAATACTGTCGATAGCTCCAACAGATAGTAAAGTGATCTCTAACAAGAAAGAAATGATTATAATTTCTCAGTTCAAAGTTCTGATCTTAAAAGTTCTTTGGTCCAGGGAGCAGGGACCGAAAGCAGAATGATACATATCGTAACGTTACCAAATAACTTAATTCATAAATGAGTTCTGGCACTGTAAAGGACACTTTGCGGCCAATATAATGTCTAATAGTTCTAATAATTCGCTTGGAGCTGGTCGCGAGGGGGTCGCGGGTGTAGAAATCGTAGGATGAGAAGGTTTTCTGGAGCCATGCCCGTTTCGGAGTGAAGGAAACCGGAGCAAAATCGGTCGAGAGATGAGACGAGAAGAGATGAGAAGAGAAGAAGGTGGATGAAGAGATGGGGGAAAGAGAAGAGAAGAGAAGAGATGAGACGAAGGAATAGGTTGAGGGTATGGGACGAGGAAATGGAGGGAAGGCCAATTAGAGGGCGGGAAGATTTATCTGCGGACGACGGGTGTGCGGATAGTAAGGGGTAGCTCGGTCTCCTCTCCGTGGTGCGCTTGTATTATTCCTTAGTTGGACAACCCTGTCCAAGACAACGGTGTGTTCCACCTGCTACTCACTACATCGGTTTTTACCTAAATTAACAGTTATTAATTTTTCAATGCTGAAATATGTCTTTTCAATCAAATGAAAACTTAAACAAATTTTATGCCCTGAAATATTTGGCACAAATTGAAACATTTCGTGTTTAATCTTGATGCATATCAATAGGGAAAGAATGTGACATAATTGATATTATTATTTCGAGAATTAATTGACTGCAGTTCTAAATTTATACGCGCGATATTGTAAAGGATAAAGAAGTTTTATTTTATGAGTAAAAGATAAAATATGTTTTATTTTTGACACTTTTTTTATTAGAATGTAATTATAGCTATTTCTTCTTATTATTATTCTTTATTGGGACATGCTTTGTTAGTGAAGTAACATAGACCAGCATACTGGGAATTTTTTATATGAACAAATATAGAATTGATAAAACTGTGAGCAATTTTTATCTCAAATAAAAGAATTAAATTACCTTCCATATCAAAGTATTGTCGAAATAAATGTAAAGCAAACATGACATTCTGAAAGATTGAATATAATAGCCACCTTGTGATGTAAATACAGAAGTTAAACAAATCCTTTATATTAACACATCATTCGTATACAAGAAATATTGGCAAATGTTTAATATAGATGCAATTTATTTAGCCGAATAAGAAAGCTAAAAAATCCTGTACACTGGGATATTAACGAAATAATAAAAACCCTCAATCTTTCACTAAGACCAGGTTCGTTAGTCAAATAATATATAGCACTGTCAGCAAGAATTTGAATTTACCGTTGTTTCCAAAGGAAGTTATTTAGTTAAAGTTCCGAATGGACAAGGTATACGAAGCTGACAGAATTACGAGAGTTCGTTAAAGAAATTAATAACTAACCGGAAGAACTATTTTTTGAGGTATCAACGTGGAGTCGAGTACGGAACATTTTTCATCCGATTTTACTCGACGGACTGTACAAGCACGTTGGTATGAGATATTTCGTGGAAGAGTCACCGCCGCGAGGCTTAAATTATTTTAATAAGAACCCCTGACATCTTAACTGCCTGGATAGGCAGATCAAAGCGCTTCCCAGGTGATGTCAGTTTCTTTCAGTATTTACATGGAAAACACCGTACGTTCGTCGACATACGAGAAATCGGGTTATCTTAGTAGATGATACTTGGAATCACCTCGGTTTCTCAGCCTCGACATTTTTATAGTGCGCCACACTAAATTAGAAAGTTCAACGGTAAAAATATTACCAAGAATTAAGGTCGAAGTGCACCTACATACATCAAACTGTAACGCGTAATATTAACTGTTTAAATTGCAACGAAATTATGCACAAATGAATAGAGTCAGAAAGAACCGCCGTCAATTCAGAAATACAAATCTCCATGAATTATATATAAAAAAGGAAACCGATGCAGGATGGAAGGGGTATAAATGAAAGCATCGAAAATCGCCATGTTGGCATGAAAATAATAGGAAGTGACCGAGAATTATGTGCCGCGAACACTTATTTCGAACGTGCACGTTGTTCCCGAGCCATGTAATATCAGCAACGCCGGCAGTCGCTGCAGCAGGAACAACAACAACAACGCAACAGTGACGCCTCCCTCCGTCTCCTTTTCACCGTTGCCAACAAACCAACCACCCCGCAGTTCGTTTCCGTGTTGTTACATAATACACGCTGCGGTGCGGTTAGCTGGATGAGGAATGAGGTGCTGCGTTGCCTAATAACCAACCCCTTCCACAACAACTCCCTCATCCTCGTGCTTGAATCTATTCTCACACACCTTCAACCCTCCCTCCCTTCCCACCGAGCGGCCAAGATACCAAGGTATTCGCGAGTGGTGCATACAACGGATAAACCACCCTCTAGAAGCATACCGGTACCGGGAAACCAGTACTGGGGCAAAGCTCAAGGAAAGAGAGAAAGATGGATAACGTATGTGCGTGTGCGTGTAGTTGAGACCACTATACTAGGGGTTGAGGAGCGTGAAGTAATTATATGAGGGTAGAACACGCTAGGCTCATCTACAACTAACACACTCGTATTGGTTGGCCCGAGTCGAGGAAACGCGAGGATCTTGCAACAGGATTCCGTCCTTGAGATAACTGAATTTTTAAGGGTATCTGGAATACCTTCTTTGTACCTTCGGGATATCTTTGTGTAAAAATTTGTATTTTGAAGTTGAAAATTAAATAGATATTTGACAAATACTGAATGACGGTTTCAGATGGTCTTTGATTATTGAGTGATATCACGACATAAATAATGAGAATTGTTGTTTAAGCATGAAGTAGGTACTGGATTTGTGAGTGTTGAAAGATTATGAGAATAACCGTCGCCTTGATTTTGAAGAGAATTATGAAAGAGGTGGATAGATCGAAGAAGTAATGGAGGGGGTGAAGATAAAGAAGGTCGACGTAGAAGGAAGTTATACATTTAAGTGGATACACCTATATAGAGGGACTTACTGGGATTCAATTACCGCAACGTCTGCGAAGCACGCTATTCCCACACCCTTAAAAGACTACCCCTTAGGTTCCTCGCGTCCCCACCTTTCCATCTCTTCAAGAACGAACAGGTGCTCTTGCGTCTGCTGTAAATTGCACCCCTGTAATCCAAAGTAAAGCGGTCGTTTTATCCGCGCCATGCCGAGATGAATGTCCGCTACGTCTTTCAGTAATGGGTTGTGCTTACGCAGACGATGTTTTCTATCTTTGATGGAAATCTCGGGGATCCCTTAACATTTAACGACCCGCCGTACCTTTTCGCGAACATTGTCCCTCACCGCATACACCGACCCCGTTAACTATCACCCCTTATCGTCAAAAAATAAGAAACGATAAAAACAACGATCTCAAATATCCGAATATTCTCTTCTCACCGAAAGGTTTAAGATAAACAAGCTGATCGATTGAAACACGATATTCGCGCATCGAATAAATTTCCTTACGAAAAGTATTTCGGGAGTATCGGATAAAATCGATCTCAGCAAAATCGTCCCGAACGGACGGATCGAACCACAAATCAGAAAGTATTAGAAGAACGCGTATAAGATAGTGATTAAAGGAAAACGTTGACCGAGATGTGAGGCGTGTGACCAATAGGAAAGTCCCGGTTAGATCGGTAGCCAGTGTTTCGTTCGGTTCGAACGTAGGTACATAATTCATCGAGCGTGCACCATTGTTGGGAGGTTCATTAATACAAATGGCGTCTGCTGAATTCTGGACCGACCACACCCCGCTTCGTGTGCGATGGTAACAAGGGTGTTTGTGTGTCGTCGGTGTATCTTGTATAAGGCTAGCCCCAGGCATCATCCCCTACCCTGTGAACTACTGTACTCTGCCACCCCCCGGAGACGCCGAGACGCGCGGGACATATTTTTGCAGTCCTTGTCGACTTTCATGAGGGCGTCTTTCCGCAATAACATATTAATATCTCGGAGCATCGCGAGAGACTTATGGCCCGCCGTAGAAACCTCGACCCCGGATCAACGCAGCGCCCGTTAAGGCGGATCCGGTACGTCCGGGACGTCGGACGTCTAACGCGGACTTTAAGCGTCGTAAAGCAACCGTCGCACGTTTTTCTGATCGGCTACCGGGGTTATCGTCCAAGGAATTGACAACGACTCCCCGCGAACTATCCTCACGATTTTACGAAGTTACCCCGTAACTCAGATCTATGTTCGGAGATTTAGGGAGACCTGATCCTAGCCGACATTCTTGCGCAACTATACGCCAGTATTACGTAACGTTCGATGAATCGTGTCACTGTACCGATATGATACGCGTTACGTGTCCGATTTCTACGATTATTAACTTGCCGCGTGAATATTTCGAACGTTTTGGATATTCCGATTGTACGGTTGTTCTCGTGCAAGGTGATTGTAGCTCTGTAACGAAGAACGTGTCAATTGTTACAAAACGCAATTGTGGATGACGTACACTTCTTGCAGATGAATCGTTTACAGTATGAATGTAGCTGCAGTGAATGTTAAGTTTTCCGTTTAGTTCACAAATCTTGGTATAATATTAGATTCAAATGTTACGGGAATGTTATTTATTGAAATTATTAAAATAGGAAATACTTCTCTGAGAAACCGTGGGTACTTTCAAACTGTAAACAAGTCATCTGCAGTGATTGTGGATTATCTACTTGGACGTAATAAAATTAACTACTATGTAAGACAAAATATTGAAGTAACCAATATGATTTATTATTAGATGAATAACAATGATAATAAATAAGGATTCTAATATACGGATATGAACGGTAGGATATGGTATACGAAAGGATTGGTACGGCCAGGGCCGCAGACAAAAAAGCGAGAGACGTATAATTTCAAGTTTACATCGTATTTATTTTTTTTTAGTAATCGTATAATCAAGGTAATATTACAATAGCGTTCAGAACAGCAACCGCCCCTAAGTCTATACCATTACAACGCTCATCCATAGGAAGCAGGTGCGGCCCTGGTCGCTTTCGGGTTACATACAATCAGGATTCAAATTGGTAAACAATTAATATCCTAGTATGTTACAAAAAAGGATGCTTTCTTTTTGCCACTTGAGACGTTTACACAAATACGGCTACCACTACGCATGGGTACGCCTACCCCTAACTAGGCCTACTGGTGCCTAATTTTTTATAACGTATAGCACAGCAGAGCGATAAAAGATAATGCGTTATTTTTTTTGTTTTGTTATTTCATCTTCTTCCTCCTCCATCGTCCGAGATCCACAAAATAAATAATTATTAATATTACATTCCTCCTTAAGAAATACTGGGTTCCATTTTTTTTATCTATTACTCTTGCATTCCCTTAGCGGCTATTCGTATACATTCATTAACTAGAATAGTGTTACTGCTTAGGATAGCGCCACACACTTTGTCCGGGTAGGCGTCTAGGTACTAGGTAGGTACGTACAATGTAATATTCTGCTTGTAATCTATCTCCTTTTGTCATTGATTCTCCAAGGACAACGAATCGAGAACGGAAAGTAATCGAGAAGTACTCTTTTTCCTCGCGCGGATAAAACGTTATGCGAAAAAGATTGTAATTCGTACTCGAAGGGAAACGCAGCAAGCCCCTTATACCCCCTAATGAATATCCAGCAGGTAATCAGAGAATGCGCGATTCATAAATGTTTTAATATAATATTAACAAAATCATCGAACATCAACATAGAATATTTCGTACCGATCGAAAGAAACACGTTTTTATCATTTAGCCACGTCTGCTTGAAGCTACCTCGAAGAAAAAATAAAACTAATAAGATAGCTACGTGTATCCTCTATGAGTAAGTAGGAGCGAACGATTTTGTTCTTTTAGTACGTTAAAGTGTCCTGCCCCGTGTCAGCAGAGCGCAAACAGTAACAATAGAAACGTGCTCTCGTGTCGTATTCGCAGACAATAAAAATAACAAAAACATAACATCAACAGCAGTCGTTGCATTCACTTGCCCCCGTAAACGGCTCTCTACGGTGAGCAGTACACTTTCGAAATGAAGGAGACGACTAACGAAGAAACGTGAAGAGCGAGAACGGAGAAAGGGATAAGAAAAATGTAACACTAGGAGCTTTGTACATCGATTCGCAGAATAGAATGCTCTCGCACCGGGAACGTAAAGCACCGTTGCCGATTTCGATATCAATCTCGACTTTTTAATCTCACCGTCGCGTGAACTTGGATAACTCTCTACTTCCTAGTATATTAACTTACGAATATTTTTTGTAGCCTTTTCTTTTCATTACGTATTTAAGGTTTCAAAACTAGCGCACAGCCTAGCGCAACCGTAAACAGCCACTGTCGTGACCATTTCTTTTTCACATCTTTCCTTCGTTTCTTATTAACAGTCGTACCTTCCGCCTCGGCTCCCCGGATTATCGCGAGGACCCCCGTCGGAAGGAGATCTATACATATATAAGTTAACTATATTTCTCCCGATAACTCACCCCCTATCTAACGTACTACTGCACCAAAGCAGGGACTACGGATAGAGAGACCAGAAACTGGGGTGACTACCACAATGCTAGGCTTGTACAGACGTCACAGTGTGTACTTGGATACTGATTGGTCTGGGGGAATATTGGTCAAAGTGAGCTACGGGAATTCCGGGTACGTGGTGGGCGGGGGGGGGGAGACGAGTTCGTCACTCACCGGGTGCAGCATCCGATTCGCCGCAACCGATAAATTGACGATCGACAGATACGCACATCGACCATCTATTTGGCATTACAGAAACACTGGATGCAGCCTGCCACTCACCTGAAACAGAAATCAGAATTTACGTGTTACATAATACCGTGCCCAACGAGTATTATCATCTTATCAGTAGATTTACATCGAGTAACTAACTCCTGCGAGTATATTCCTACAAATATATCTTCCGTTATTACACTAAGAAAGTACTACTTTCAGTATATTTATCATCGAATCCAATTCTTTTTTAATCGGTTGAAATTGAATTCAGTTTGAATCAAGTTGAGTATCAACGAATATTTATGTTGCTTAAAGAGTCTGGCCACTCCAGTCGTACGTCTAAGGTATTCCAAAAATATGTTTAGAATTCACGGTTTCCTTTTCGAAGGTAAATGTTCACCGCTTCGGTCGGACTATTTCAATGTTCGAGTTGGTAGGAACGTTCATATGTTGAACGTGTCGGGGACACGAGGGGTCGGCGGGTCGACCGGAGCTGGTTCAGCTCCTTTTGTAATGGGATGAATACACGTGGTGCCTTGTCCGGTCACATGCACGTTGAGCCACGGGTTTCCTGGTGTCTGTATCTCGGGATATCGATAGCTCGCGTTCAGACCGAAAGGGGTTGGGGGGTTGACTTAGAAAGGTCTTACCAAGGAAGGGTTGCAAACCTTGCTGACCCACCAAACGCGAAGGAACAAATTTTGAAGTAATTCCGTTAGTCAAACGGATATAAATAAAGCACTGTGAGTTTACGATTCATCAAAATATGCTTCTATGTAGCCCAACTATTAGTTCTTGAATAATACAATTTTTTCATGTGACTATTCAGTATATATTAACTGGCCGAAATGATAAGCATGTACTCCACAGAATGTACATGGACTAATTATCTGCTTTTAAACTGTTCAATTATATTGAGTTTTAGAAATATCATAATGAATGCGTCAATTCTGAAAGTATAACCAACGATATCCGAGACATTCCGTCGTAGACAATCGATAAGTACATAAACGACTAACAAATTTAAGATAAGAGTAATATTATGAAGAAAGTATCTCGTAAAACCTGCAAGGAGGAAGGCGAAATCTACGAGTGAAGGTATACGAATGTTATTTGCTCAGGCTTGTATTTCATTTTCCCGGTAGTTTGCTTTTCGGCCTAGAGTCTCTTCAGCTTGCTTGGCTCCGCTAGGTACCGGGAGTGAGGAGTGAGTTTAATGTACGTACACGAGCATTGCTCTTTCCTACATTTATCAGGATTTCCGAAGGAAACCTAGAGTTTTTAAGCCCTAATAAATTCCCGTTCCGCGTGCCTTTACCCCCGGAGTCTAATGTTGCTTAAAACTTGTAAAAACCCAAAGCACAAATCTCAATCTTCTACTTCAAACTAACCCCCCGCGATTTACAATAAGAATTAAAAAAGTTTCATTATTAACGACGGATATCTAAGCGCCTGTAAAATGACACTTTAAGCAGCGAATTAATACAATGAATTAATCGAAGGATATGAAAGTAATCGGGGAAAAAATGATCGTGGGCTGAAATCTGCGAGGACACGGAATTGGGATAGGAAGAGAGTGTAAGCAAAACAGAGGGCGGGAGAGGGAAAGGAAATGGAAAGGGGTGGAGGAAAGAGGATGGGGTTGAGCACGGAGCGGTTATTATCTATCGCTCTCGTTACCACAGGTTGCTCGTAAACCGGCCGCATCAAGAGGGTGGGCCATTCGGGTTGGAGAGCAGAAGCATAGGTAGGTAGATACCCGTACTCATATCGTTGTCGTCGTACCATACCCCCATGGCATCACCGGCAAAAGCCCCACTCTTACTATTCCCTCTGCTTATCCCTGCTGGATATCATAGAGGGAGAAAGAGCGAGAGAGAGAGAGAGAGAGAGTGCAAATGGACGTGCGCGTCAAGGGGGTAGTTTAAAACCCTGCTTTTACAATTTACTTCATACCTGATCGTCCTCAATATCAATTGCATTTTTATCGAAGAACCTTACGGACACATTCCTTCAACCTGATAGAATAAACTGCTGGACTACGAGAAACCAGAAAGATTTCAAAAATCACCGAAGGTAATCCGCTATTTGTCCCCGAAGCGTTAAATGTCCTCGCGCGATAACATCCAACTTTATGTATTGCGTTCTACTCTAATCCTTTATGCTCTATGTGGATCTACTGGTTTAATAATTCTATTAATTGACAATTGGATGAGAATTGCGATAATAATTGATTCTCGTGAAGAGACTGGAAGAAGCGTATCCAATCGGTTGGAAGAAAGGAACAGTGAAGTGGGAGGGGCACGGGATAAAGGAAGTTCGCAGAAGCATCGGATTGAGATCGAGTCGTAAGTTTTTTATCAGGGCGACGTTGCACGAGCGCGAATTGCGCGTAACCCCCGCGGGGCAACAACACACCCGTCGCGACAGGGGGCTCCACCAACACCGTGCTGGACCGATACTGGCTGCTCTCTGGATGCTGCGACCAGCCGCTGCACCAGGAACTCATAAATCTTCGGGGATATAGATGGCTCTAGTGTCGCGTGAGGTTGCAAGCTACCCCATGCAGGGTGCCGTGGAACGCCCTCCCGTCCCTACCCTATCCCCTGTACCCAACCCACTTCTCTCAACCTCACCCTTATCCATCCCTCTTCCTCTTACCGTTGCCAAAACACTCTGTCCCTTTTCCTTTCTGAAATGCACCGAATTACCGGAATCCCACCTTCCGGGCCAAAGGTGCTACATTTTCAACGTACTCCATGCTTGCCCTTCAATATACCTCAAATTGCACAGAGACTTCAAGGTGAACTGCAGACCTCGGTAAAGTCTCCTCTAAGTTGGTCTCTTTATGAATATTATTTTTCATTTCTTCTCATTATTTTGTGGTTATTATAGAGTGAGAATTGAAGCAGGATCGTCTATGGTACGAAGAGATATCATCGCAGAGGAGAATATTATAATTCACGGAAAGCTTTGTATCTGAGGGATCTAACTTCAGCGCGCATGTATCGAAGGGAAACCAAGATTGTACCGCGCAGGAACACGCTATCAATTCATGGCGTGCATAAGTCCGAAACAAAGTTCTATGTCTCCCGTATAATTGAATTGTCGTATGTACGAAGTAAGAAGGAACGAATGGAAAACATGATAACTGATATGAGTAACGCTGACGAGCGAACGAAGTACCGGGGAACGGAAGAAATAAAAGGGTTCGCCGGTGATCTTTGCCGTGCCCCTGCAGTGTTTAACACCGTCGACACCATGAACGTTCCCAAGCGTTCCAGGGGAAATATTACAGTATCTCCTCGTGCCAGAGAGTGATATCACCAGGTAATGTATCGCATCATGTTTTATAGCGACGCGTACCTGCCCTTATAGTGGGTGTACACCTGGGTGTACAGATATCTCCACCAGTTGCGACCAGACGCGGGGATATATCGGACCAAGGAATACGTGTATGTCTTTAACAGAACTCGAAAGAGCGCCCTGTACTGTCGGAGTACCATGTTACCTTCGATACAATGTACCAGTAAAACAAACGGAAAAAGGAAGTGCCGATGAGGAATGTTGAGATGGTTCTTCGAGGTTGGACTAATTCCATTTCTTCCTTGCTCTTCATCAATATATTCGAATACTTTATCCATAAATTGGTCGGAAATATAATAATTATAGAGGGGGATGAATATAGTGTTATATAGTGGCCAAGTTAGATGAAAAACGCCGTGCATAATATCAGTTAAAGTAAATTAACATTTACTTCTTAACTCACTCGTAGTATGGGGGAGAATAACAGGATGAATCGGAGGTGTGAATAAGATGATTCTATATGTAAAGCTAGTTTAAATTATAAGTGGATAACTACAGATATCTCTTCGGTTGGAAACTCCAGGATACGTCGAGGGGGAATTGCGGGAATACCTTTAACCCAACAGCAAGAAAGAGCGCCCTGCCGAGCCAGAAATGCATGTTAGTACGGCTTCAGTGTAGGAGTAAAACGAGTATATAGATTCGAGAAGGAAGAGGAGAGGAATAATAAAGGAACGAAGCAGGAGACGTAGAGAGAGGAGAGGATCCAGGGGCCAAAAAGCCAGAAACGAAGCCAACCGCCAAGCAAGCCAGCGGCAGACCAAGCCAAGCCAGAAAGAAAGGAGAGGGAGAGAGAGAGAGAGAGGACGACACGGATGATGAATCACCCGCCAAGAGTGAGCAGGATTAAAGAGAAAAAGAGAGAAAGAGAGGAGAGAGCAATAAGAGGGTACTACGCAAAAAAGGTTCCACGTTGGAACGCGCTAGAGCGAGTCGCTAACTGACTTATCTACACATCGGAGTATCAACCGTTTCCGACGATCCTGTGTAATGGCCCGCCCAGAGTATTTCGGTTACTGAACTTTAATAAGCTATATAGGACCACAGAATAATTTTAATTTAAGTGGCCCGATTAAGTGGTAACGATCAACGATAGAGAAAAATCTAAGAATAGTGATGAACTGAAAAAGAAGCACAAGTGACTATGTGCTTCGGATGCCCATATAAGATCAAGTTCCTTAAGTGATAGAGATAATCGTAAAGTGAAAATCTTATGAATGAAGATTGTTTCACCATCCTTTTCAGTGGGGTGTAGGGGGGTGGTACCATCAAAGATATAACAAGTCGTCAAGGTATAAAGGAGTAATCGCTATCGAGAAAACTGAATCCTTCCCGTGGGCATGTGCGGACAAATCTGAAGGGTCGGCTTTCCGTCGCCAAGAAAATTGGGTTCGTCTTAGGGCGGCGAAGGGGGCGAACGAGTAAAAGAAGTTTCAGTATCATCAAAGACCGCGTGGATTGTGTAGATATATATAGGTATATACACCGATACAGTTTATATAGGAGTTGCGTTCGCTCGGTCACGGGTAATGGTTTTACGAGCGTCAAGGGTGATATAAAGAAAATGAAAAACACGCCGGTACTCCTGCCAACATGCACGGCATATAACTATGTTGAGCTCCCTCTTTTTCGTCTCCACTTCTTCTCAAGTTTATACGCCGGCCACCTCAAAATTCCACCCCCTGCGACTTAACTCCCCGTGGAATGTATCACAATTAGTTACCATATTTCGCCACCACTTATACCTTACGAACTTTTTACTTCTCTTTACGGTGCTCCTACGATTATTCGCGGAAGAAGTATAAATTTCAATGTCGTGTACTCGCGCTCTTCTCGTTTCAAATTTCCTAATTTTAAGTTTCAAATATTATTATCATAAACCGAACATCGAACTCGAAGTATTATTACTTGTACCAATAATATAATAACACAATCGTATATAATATTCCGAGTCTCCCTTCTGATTATTTCTTACATCATTAATTTAAATAGTAACTGAACAAGACAAAAATCTACACGTCGCAAGGTGAAACTTTTTGCAAATATATCAAGTAATTTTCTTAATTATATCCCAGAATATGAATACCTATCTGATTGCGAGTTATTATCAATATCTATACGAATATTTTCCACTCATGAAATTTGTTTCATCGAATAGAATCTGTGCGGTTTCAACCACCCCCGCAACATCGGCGTTCATGGAGTGTATATTACGCTTATCTGTTCCACCCTTCCATTCTTGCAATTCGCTATTATGAAGTCCTTCCCCATTCAGAACTCCCGCGCGAACCAAAGAAACATAATTCGAGCATGTTATCACACTAATAACGTTAGCGCATCAATATAAAACCATGAAACAATTAAATGGAGTTAATACTATCATTAATAATTCAGGTCTGAATAAAACATGAAGTCAGAGAATATGGTTTGGTAGAATGTGCTTAGGCTTTTTCAAAAGTTTGTACAACCGGGAGAGAACCCTTAAGGCGAAGGAAAAGACGTCCCGCGGAGTGTATCACAATTAGCCATCAACCCCCAACCACTCACCTCATCTTCCTCGGTGCAACCCTTCTGCTTTTACTCCCATGCACGATTCACAAACACGAGCGTAGGCAGAACTTTCTGCCGCGAACTTTTGCGAAAGTTTAGAAAGCTTATTTCAATATTGCGATGAATGTAAGTGGGTTGGCGCCGAGGCCGACGGTCCAACCAGTCTCACGAAATGAAGTTGGAATGCCATTCAGCCATTTTTGGAATTGCTATTCATTTACGAACTATTATTATATATTGAAAATTGTTATAAAATAAATACTGACATTTTATAGTGCACGTATTGACGTATATTTGTTTTCTTATTACAAGAAACTATGAAGATCTTTATATAATGAGGTAAATAGTTTATATTTTGTATGATTGATCATTAATAAAATTGATTCACTATTTGTTAGTGTTGTACCAAGAATGACAGTGATAAAAAATAATTGTGTCAATGGAAATATTAAAAATATGAATAATTAACATTTTCGGAATAGGTTTCGTTTCATGCTTAATTTATCTTTAATGTTGTGTTAACTTGGAAGTTGTGTACATATTAAAGCGTTATAAATATGCACAACCTTTTATAAATATATGCTTCGACGTATTTGTGTAAAATCCAAATTTAACCTATATATGACTCATACGACACGGTTTGATATAACACGCACCATATCACCGCGTTATACGGGAGTCCACTGTGTCAGTAATTTAGAAATGTAGAAATTAATACTATTATCGGTTTGATATATAGTCGTATATAATATCACGCTCGGAAAGCCATTAATAATAAAATTCACAAAAGTGAGCTGATACGTTACGGATTGCGCCATTAATCTCATTGCGCGATAAAGTAAAAGAGAACAATGATAAATTCTGTACACGATATTTATCACATACACGCGGTCAAGGAACATTTAACTCGTACCACTTTATTTCAACGCGATCTGACTCCAGGGTGGTCTATATAAATAAACCGCTATCCAAAACTGGAAACGATCGCTCGAATGAAGTGATACCATGTCAGAGTAATTTTATAGGTTTCTTTTAATTAAGGCTTTTGATGACCGGCGCTCCAACGAACCTTATCAAATGCAATTATTTCTTTCCGGGCGACATAATGTCCCGAGTGAAACTGATAGAACGCATGCTTTCTTATTTCCCTCCCGGATTAAATGAACCGTGTAATCGCGCACACGGGACACGTACTGGAAATTCGAGAACGTTGCAATCATATTTTTTGTTGTCAAAAAAATGGATGGAACCCTTAGCACCTTTTCCTGGAGAAAAATAATTTAAAACATTCTTATTTTGCTTAACAATTATTCTAGGATATCAAAAATTATTAGTAACATTAACAATTTATTCGTTCCTTGCTTTTACAATCCTTAGATATCTTGAAAAAATATTTTTTGAAATGTTTAAAAATAAGTATTATAAAAGAATTTGTTGCAAGATTGGAGTAACCTTAGTACCTTTTACGATACCAAATAATCTACAACATTTTTTTATTTCATTTCATAATTGTTTTAAGAGTATCTATAATTATTAGTAGTATTAACGATTTATTCTTCCCGTATATACTTTAGAATTCTTAAATATTGTGGAAAAGATCGCTTCTTTTGAAAGAAAGCCGCTGGGAGTACGAATGCTCAAAAAGGATTAAGTGGTTACGTAAGATAATTTGGCAACATCGCAGCAGCCATCTCATTGCCACTGGGATGAGTGTGTTGTATGTGTTAGAAATATCCAGCCAAACGGGAGTGAACGTATGCTGGCCTCTCAGGCTAGCCAAGAGATGAAATGAGAGTAAAAAAATGTGGGAGCCTTAGGTTTTGTGTTGGGAGTTTCTAGTCAGCTTGTGCCGCTGCAGCTCTTGTCCCGTTCTACAAGCCATTCCACCCCAAACCTTACCGACCAAAGTGAAAGAGCGAAAGAGATAGAGAAAGAAAGGGGAAGTAAGAGAAAGATCACGATGGCGTTACGATTCTCCATTTCTTTCCTACGATGTTCACCCTTCCTTCTTACTCTTACTCTGTTGACTTCGAAGCCCAGGGATTCTGGGAGTTTTTAGAACGCGGTCCCTCATTGTTGTGTAAATGTGGACCAATGGCGCCGCCAGACAGGGCACTACTTACTTTTAAATGCTAATACTACGCGCGAAAGCAGAGTTTACATTATTCGCGGACTTGCTTCGGCCTCCAGATTAGAGTGTACTTATT
This sequence comes from Nysson spinosus, assembly GCA_910591585.2. Classification (NCBI taxonomy): domain Eukaryota; kingdom Metazoa; phylum Arthropoda; class Insecta; order Hymenoptera; family Crabronidae; genus Nysson; species Nysson spinosus. Next base: position 2,824,123 of record OU342835.1, read on the forward strand.
AAGATATCCAGGATAATATACAACAGTTTACCAGGTGTAACTTCAAAGCATTTGCAAAGGTTAAATCATACTCCAGACAATTATTTACTATTCTAAATGATATTGTAATTTATGTTCATAATTGATCAGTGCAAGAAATAAATGGGCACCAACAATTCTTATGTAGTTAGGACGTTTGTTAACGAAAGATATGTTTTCTTAAAGTGCGACTTCAAAGTTTAGTTTAACATAATATATTGAATTATAATATATTTATTATAGTTTATATTTCAATATAAAATGAAACGGAAGAACATAGTTGTAAATGATCGGAGAATAATGTAACTATAGAATAATAAAGGGGAACAACTATCGAGTCCCGTAGACAATAATAGTTCCTAGATTTATGTGATGCGAGAGGGTAAAAAATGAAGTTTTGTGAGTTGAACTTCAAAGAGCGCAATCTAGCGAATAGTTGCTAGATTTATGTGATGCGAGAGAGTAAAAAATGAAGGTTTTTGAGTTGGACTTCAAAGGCGCAATCTAGCGGACAGTCATCCAACTCTTAAGCCTCCCCTCTTTTGACCACCCCCTTCCGACACACAACTCCCCTTTCCGCAATGAACCGTACGAGCGGATGTCCCAAGCAAGCAAGATCGCACAGGCGTAGACTTTACGAGAGTTCAAGTGGTATCAGCTAATAATGACGGTCATAAACGTCGCGATAGAATCAACAAAGAAGAATTATTGCCTGGCATTTATGTACCACCGAAAGGCGTAAAATGGTAATGAAGTGTAATCAAAACAAATCATAAAACAGCGGAAAGCGCCGCTTCGTAAAGCGAAGGAAGAGGCGTTCACCGGGGAATCTCAACAGCACCTGCCGTAGATGTATCAACCATACGGAAATGGAATACATCTTATTTGTTTGATTTAAACCAATGTTGCACATTTTGTACACAAATAAACATGTATATTACTGAATGAAATACGAGACTAAAATTTGGCACGATTGTTTTTATTATTATATTATCCAAGTTCATAAATGTGGCATCATATTACGATAACTGAGACTAATCGTAAGATGGAAGTTGTATTAAAAAAGAAAATGGCCGACGTAATATTTGGTGAGGCAATCGCTGTAGACGCCGCCGCTGCCTTGAAATTTTTCTAGGACGTCTGTTAAAGAGGTAGGTCAGGGTCTGATTGCAGGAAGGAAGCAGTTAGGCCCGGTTAAAGTCGTTAAGCCAAGTTTACGAGGTGTTACCGGGAGCGTAACCTGTAAATCTCAAAGGCAGTGGAGAGAGCGCGTGCCAGTGGCCGCCCTTGGAAAGGCCGCGGAAGGGGTAATGGATATAACCGGGGTGTAAGAACGGAGGTAAGACTGCTCGAGCGCTATAAACGCTTTTATGGATCGTAAAACGTCTTCCTTTACAGCCAATAAAGATCCCCGACCTATCGTTTGACGAGTAAACCTGAGGAACTATCATTCGGAATGAGAAAGACGAAGAGAGCTCGGCCATGTGTCAATCTGTCGAAATCACGGTTTACGGCACAATCAAATCAAACTACTGGATCTCAGATTAGATTGCCAAAATCTCGGACAATTTTCGTTTGTTGTGAGAAGGTTCCCCACTACCATTTCCTGCTCCGAACATGTTTTTGGTCTTAGGCCTAGTGTTACATCACAGAACTCGAGGATAAAACAATGGTGGGCAGAAAAGGTACCGGGGACTGCGCGAGCTCGTGATACTCTAATCTGAGACCTAGATTATACTATTTTATTTCGTGTTCATGAGTTCCAGTAACGGTCGGTTTATTCGATTATTGATGTATAGCCGAAAGCATGCATTCGTGGGAAAATCTGACTCGTATGCTGAGTCGACAGAACGGCATACGTGTGTAGTTGAAATCAACTTTCCGTGTTATACAGACACAAACGGAACCGCGAGTACCCTACGTTGAGAACCCAGAAACATTCTAAGTTATGTTACGACCACGTCGATAAAAACAAGCCATAAAGTGCATTACCGGCAATCATCGACTTCCGTTGAGTACGTTAGGGGATGTTGGTAGGGTGAATCTCTAAATTAAGTTGAATACCGTTTGAGTAGTCGGTAAAGCAGAACGGTTACTTAACCGCCATTAAAGTATCGTCCACTACCGCCATCTACTTCAGGTGCAGAAGGTTTGTAAAAATAGTCTCGTCGTGTGTTACACAAAAAAACACGATAAACACAAAAAATGCAAAAAAAACACGTCAAACGTGTAAAACATGTAAAATCCGTAAAACATGTAAAACACGTAAAACACACCTTTTTTTAAGCATCTTGGAAAAAACTAAACCCTGCAGGATGGGCTAAGGTGAAATTCTTCCCAAAGAAGTTCGATTTTTTGCAAAACGAAGATGAATGAAGATGGATGGTGGTAGCAAGTGACTAGCCAATGCGACAAAATAGTCGTTACAGGTCGTCCCCGCCTTAACCACGCCCTCAAATTCCAGGGGGTGAGGCGGCCATAACTAAGCCAGATGTCGTTAATGCCAATAGATGGCATTGCGATCATATGAGACCGATTTACGTTCATGCCAAATATTTTTACAAGGTTAGTAAATAAATCATTCAAACTAAACACTATATAGGACGCTTTAGTTTATCCTGGACAAATACGATCAGCGAGACTGATGATTTACATTTTCAAATCTGCATCATAAAAACATTTCCAGTGACTTGCTTCTGTTGTGTTTATTTACACGCGTTACTTAAGAAACACAATAATATTATTATTTATTACGTCAAAGATAAAGCAACACGTTAATCACCAGTAAATCATCAAGATTTAAAATGTATCCTAACTCGTATTATTATAATCTAGATAACTGTTAGGTCCACGGTTTCCGAAATGGAGGACATTAATTTCCAGTTGATACGGTAAAACTTTACTAGAAAGGTAAATTACCGAAATTCTTCTAAATTGCTTTTTCTTGTTCAATGTCAAAATTTATCTTCGCGCATATCTGGATCGTGGTGGCATCGAGGCGGGGACTACGAGCCAGGGCTTTCGTTCTTTATTTAGGCGAGAAAAAAAAGGTGACATATGGGACCGCGCTCCCGAGGTCCGTCAAATTCTTGAGGCGTGACTCTCGCCGATTGGAGCTACTTTAATTGGCCATTCTCCTTCCACGAATAATAATAAGAGAACCACTGTTTTTCTTTATATAATAATACAATTTAACAAGGACGCAAGGATTAAAATATTCCCTCCGTAACTCATCATTATCTGATTCTAGTATCCGGAGATTTAATGATTATTTATTGTATAGGAGTATTCCAGTGGCCATGAGAAACAATACAATGGCGGTGCGCGTTATTTAATAAATGTTATTATATGTTATTAATATGCTAATATTGTAACTCAGACTTTGATTCATCGTTCGCTAATCGATTTTACGTCCAGACACGATTTATTTTCAACCTAGTAAATTTTATCGTTGCACTGTTATAGGTTGGCAATATTCCATGGAAAGAACGACGTATTTCATATTCTCAAATATTTATTATCTTGTATCATTAAAATATATCTATCACGGTCGATTAAAGCTAATGCTCCAAATATCAAAATTGAGACATATTTTAATGTAGACGAATGCTTTTTACGTAAATCCGAGAAAATTTAGTTACGTATTTATTGGCTGCTATAAGGTGAAGTCAACATCCTTTACAAAATGGCAACCTAATGGCGCCGGTTAAAGAGATTAATTCACGCGATTATATTAATTCCAATTATCTTCTCGATTAACAAGTATATAAATAATTAACAATCCACACAAAATATTGCAATCTACAATTTCATTTTATTTTACTTTGATATACATGGACTTTTCCCTGAATTTTTATATTAATTTTAATTGAACCCTTTACAATCCTTTTTACATTAATTTTTACACTAATTTTAATTTAATTTACTAACTTTCGCAATAATTTTATTTTAATCTGTCACAATTTTACAGTAATTCTAAAATATTCTTTTAATTCCCACAACGCCTGTAACGTAATCCACATTAACGTTTCATTAATTTCAATTTAATCCGAATTAATGTTTCCATTAATTTTAATTTGATCCACATTAATTTGTCCATTAACTTAACTTCATCTGGATTAATTTCGACGTTGATTTTAATTTATTCCACATTATGTTCTACCTTAATTGTTATTTAATCTCTACGTGGTATTGCGAAATGTTTACGAAGCCAATCAGAAGTAGCGGACCAAGAAGGAAGTTAAATTCGATCGTGCTCTTTTTCTGGCAAAGAATACCGATTTAATGAGAGGTCGAAGAAAAAGCGGAGGGAATCGTTCTTCGAGTACGCGAGGACGTAAGAAACTGCCGGGATAAAAGCGGCGCGTTAGCCAGTTGGCAAGTCGGCGCAAAACAACACGGACATTTCCCGGGAATCTTTTTTTTTCAGCCAAACATGGAAAGAGTCATAAAAGTGGAGACCGGCGCACAGGAGACTTTCGTGAAAGTGCAGAGAAAAAGCTGGGACCTTTTTTTTCCAACCGATATTGCCTTGGCCAAGCAATCCGAAGGGTCGTTCGTTTTCCGGGAATGAATGGTCGCCCCTCGACTAAAATACAAATTATACGGAGGATCTCTGAGGTAGATAGCACAACCAAAATTGGCACCGTTTTCTTTGCCTTCTTTTTTTACCTGCCCCAAACTTTCTACTTTCTTTTTAAGCCACCCGTATACCCCAAAACAAAGCGATTGCTTTAAGCCGTTTTCACTTTTTTCCTTCTTTTTTCACCAGACCTGAGCTACTAGATTATCATTATTGAATTTTTTACTAAAATCGACCGACTACATTATTATTAACTGCTACCATGTTTTGACTATTTCATAAATCTTTTTGTATCTCATTTTGATTAGGGTTCTGTTTAATTTTATTCTACATACTTCGCAAAATTGTATTTCGAAAAACATAGATTTCAAATATTCATATACTTCTATACAGTAGAGATATTAATGCAAAAGTGTTATTGAATATATACGAGTCCTTTGGGTCGGGAAGGACCCTATATATCAGGAGGGTTGATCCCTTAAGTGGAATAAAAAATCTCTCAAATTGATTAATTATGTAATGATTTTTCAACATCTACGAGAGATGGAAATATAACTTCGGCACCAAATTCGGGTGCAATATACATGTACACTTAGGTGTCGTCCGGCATTTTGTAAAATCTCAGAAAAACCGATCATACTCCTCCCCCCCCCCTACTTTGGGGGAGGGGGATTAATAACAGGATATTATTGTCTAAAAATCTTATAGTAATACTTCAGCATGTAAATAACACATAAATAAAACACGAAGAGCAATGAATATCATATATCATCTTGGCAATGAATTCTTCTTGAGAGCAAGTTTAAATTACATTCTCCATAAATCGTTATCGGTATGAATTTTTGATTACCGGGTAAGAAATACGAGGACGAGGATATTGAAAAGAAAGTAAGAAAATTCGAGACATCACTCACCTTTAATATAGCTGTGTACATTGCGGTGGTAGCAGAGGGTGGTGTGGATTGGTAGTGGGGTGGTCAGGGGGGCTCCGGTGCAGGGCGTACCCCTAGTTGCCCCCCTCCGGACCCCCACCAGCTCCTTGTTGCTGATGCGCAGCCGCGGCCGCTGCCGCCGCTGCTTTCTGCGCCTGCGCTTGCTTCTCTTGTTCGTTCAATTCCTTGATCGCCTGTATCTCCTTCTTCAACTTCATCCGCCGATTCTGGAACCAGATCTTGATCTGCCGTTCCGTCAGGCAGAGCGAGTGTGCCATCTCGATCCGCCTCCGCCTGGTGAGGTAGTGGTTCGTGTGGAATTCCTTCTCCAGCTCGAGAGTCTGATAGCGCGTGTAGGTTTGTCGGCCGCGCCTGCGCATTCCGTTCGCTCCTGGAACCAAACAAAAATCAAACCTTGAAAACGAGCTCGATTGCGTGTCTCTCTACTCTTTCCGAATCCTTCCTTCCTTCGCTCCTCAGAACTAGTGAAAGAAATAAAATCGATGGACCCTTCGAAGAAGTTCTTACTCATTCCAAGTTTCTTTATCGATAAGATTTAAATGCTGTACAACCAAACCACAATTGTTATGTTTCATGATAAAATGGACGTGTACTGAGTTCAGTATATCGTTAGAAAGTATTATTTCATATTAAAATGCTATATAAAAATTCGTAAAAAAAGAATTCATATATATTCACCATAATGAGCTATTATTATTATTACTTATTCGAAGTGCTTACTATATTCTCTACTAATAAAATTGTAATGATATAAGACTAACTGTATTATAATTACTAAGCTATGTAATAGTAAGTACACAAATTCAAAGAACAAAGGGATGCTTGTAAATACGGAAAGAATGAGAGAATCTCTGTAAAGAAACGGTGATGTTGTCGCAAGTGGGACTTTCATTGGTAGACGTTAGAAAAGAGAAGTGTAAACGGTTTTAGATAAAGCTCAGTAGAGTTGGTACAAACGAATAGGAGAAAGTACGAGAGTGTAGGACACCGAATAGGTACCGTCGAGCAGCCACTTGGGTACAGTAGCGAAATAAGCCCCGATGGTGGTAGTGGTGGTAGTGCAAGCTCACCTTATCGGCCGTTACTGCCTCGTAAAAACCCTCCCTTTTCACCTCTGCCAGCTAGCATATACCCTAAAACCAACCCCTCTTCACCCGTAAGCAGTCTGCCTTTTACTCCATATTCCTTCACATACGCTCCGTACCGAACTCTATAAACATCCGTAATGCGATTTCTGGCTCGATACACCCTTTGGTTTTCATACTTCCAGGCTTCCGTTCAATCGGTCCCGATTCCCAGTCGAAACAATTAATTTTCGTTAAATGAGATTCAGCTACCGCCTCATTGGTTATTATGCGATAAACCGAGAAATTAATTTCAATCGAAGGGTTTAATTGTTATGAATAATTAATACGAGCTTCCTGATTAGGTGCGGTTGGAATAAATAACATCCCACCCTCTATGAGTGTGATATTTAAATGGCAAAAATAATCAATTTTAAGAAATAGAATATAAATCGGTGAGTGTTTGTAGGTAGGCTTTATAACGATTTATACTGTCTCTATTATGACATTCGTATATGTAATGTACTAGGAAGAACATCCTTTCATAAATCAAAGATCATGCACCAGTGATTCAATGACTTAACTTCATTATGCGGAATGATGTTCCAGGGAAAAAAAGGATTCAAATGACGTTATACCGTGCGATATGTAACCATCTATATTCCTGTGTGCACAATTCGTACACTTTCGCGAGCCCCGGCACGAATCGTACCGTCCAATAAACGCGTCATATTTACAATCGTATCCGTGCCGATCTATTATCGACAGACTGCACAAAGTCACACAGATGCACACATTGGAACACTTCCAGTTGGCTATTATACAATATCGCGCAGACACGGCGAAGCAGAGTTCATATCGGCGTCATGTTTATTATCGCGGCGTAATCAAGTACCGCGGCGGTCCGAGCGAACCCACCCCCCCTCTCTAACCGCCTCATCTCGCGTTTTACTCCCCCTAACCCCTCTACGTTGTCCTACAACATCCCCATGATTTTCATTCCTGGTTGTCATGCTTGGTACGCGTACACGTGGAAGGGGGCGTGGAGTTATGGTGCACCGTTTATAAGGGTTATTTGTCACACGGACCCCCGTCCCAGTGTCTCCTTTCCAACCCCCGTGAGTCTCCCGACTCTACGGAGTTATTCCAGCATCCCCTTCGGCCCGTTTCGGCTTCTCTAAGCGCGAGAACGAAGGGTCTGGCCCGATAGACTCTCGGCCCCCGATCTTATAAATAAAATTGGGGGTGGGTGGGGGGTTGTTCACCCAATTAAGTTGGCCCCATACGTCTCCGCAAAGTAGAAAATGCGACAAGCTTTACTTCCCTCGATTCCGATTGTTTATGTTTCTCCTCCTCGCCCTCCTTTCCTTTCCAATTAGTTGTTTCTTCCCTCCAATTTTCAAGTCGTTGCTTTCACGATCCTTCCTCCACACCCCCACCCCCTGTATCGCCTTTCACGGGTTCTCCGTCAGGTTTCAAGGGTGACACGAAATACTGGATTAACGTGTCGATATAAATTCCACTTTATGGGTATTCGCTTTTTAAATATGTATTCTTCGGCAAGACCCGTTTCTCATACTTGATCTTTTGTTTCAAAAGTCTCCTTTCGATCCGTGGGTTTCCTTCTTCTCATGGACTCCAGCACCAGGTTCTCACCCCCCCCCCCCCCACGTTTACGTTCGACCCATGGGATATCGTGGGCGAAACGAAGTTAGGGGTCAGGGGGTGGGGATGAAGGGGGAATCCTGAGGCTGGCAACATCCCGGAAAAGTAAGAAGAGGCGTGCGTGGCTGTTTAACCAACGGGGGTGGATAAATTTTATGCTGAGCCCGTGAAACGTGTTTTATCCGGGGAATGGGAGAGGAGGATCGGTGGATGGCGATGGGGGAATAAGGGGGATGCTAAGGGAAAGGGGACGAACGGAAGCTTGTTGGTGAAGAGAAAAGTAAGAGAAGAGCACGTTTAGACCAAGTAAAAATATTTCGACCATTACTCACGCCTTTCTTGAAAAATGCTTTACCCTCAACGAAACCTTCACCCGACGGACGATTCGTACAGCATTACACTCCGCCATGCATTTGAAAAAATCGTTTTCAGGGAAGGCAATCGATCTTGATTTATATTATTGTTTAAGCGTCTTCATTTAATCATATATTTATATGTAATACAAAAATAAAGCATTATTGGAACATTATTGGAGTCGTATTTTTAAGCGATGTAACTCGCATTCTTTTTGCTTCAAAGTATTGAAAAAATCGTTTTCAGGGAATAAAATCGATCTTGATTTATATTATTGTTTAAGCGTCTTGATTAAACCATATATTTCTATGAAATATAACAATAAAGAACATTATTGGAGTCGTATTTCTAAGCGATGTAACTTCAATTATTTTTTCTTAAAAGTATTGAAAGCAATACATTTAATTGTTATTTATAGAATATTCTGCTCCGGCATTTTATAATGCACTATTTCAAATTATAATCATCCATGGAATAACAATTTAATATTTAAATAATGGAGGTATCTTATAAAACTGTAAATCCACTGGTTTTAATACATTCCCATTAAAATGAAGTTTCTATAATATTGAAATAAATAATTCATGTGATGTTTATGAAAACATTTACAGATGCTAATAATCAATAATACAAGACAAGCAGATATTCAAGTATAAAACGATGATATAAATCTTAAAAAGTAATAAAATAAGGATCACAATTTAAGTTCTGATAGGTGATCATTCCTCATCATAGTTTATCATTTCATATCTTAATTAAAGTCTTCTTATTAATTCTTTACATTAGGATTTATATATAAAAATAGCTAATAACGATCGAGAAAATAAAAAGATACTTTATACGTTTTGGTATGTAGATTTTCATCTTCGTAAGTCTCTGTTTACATTAACAAATACCACACACGATTATTAAATTACATCTTAATATCAGTGATTTATTATCATCACCCTTCAACATTTCGACAAACGACACTATTTACTTCTGGCGGCATATAATTGATTTAATTTTCATGCAAATCTCACAAATTCCTACGAATCAGACCAAGCACGTAGAAGAATCAAAGAATTAAAATACAAGTCCGTAAGGGTAAAACACATTCGGCAGAGTAATCGGATATTTTTTTTTTCAGTTCGTTGGGAATGTTTCGGGTTAACAAGAGAGGGGTCTTCGAATGGAAGGAGCTACCGAGTTTCGAGGTAGTCAACCATAAATGGAAGCAAAGGGAGACTTAACTGTTGCCAACTCTAATAAGAACAGCCAATACGTTGATTGCTGCTGGGGATTTACCGGTATAACTCTGCTTGCGGCTCGCAAAACACTGAAACCAAGCCCCCCCCCCCCCCCGCCTCCCACCAAGCCCACCCATCCGCCTCTTCGGCCTCCCTCGTTCCCTAAAGCAGAGGCCGCATACGCGAAAACCAGATCATACGCGAAGCCAATCAAATCAAAGTAAGTGAATTGCTTCGAAGCATGAAGAAACCTTTTGCCGGGTTCCCATATTTTCCGTAGGCTTACGCTATCCCTTGAACCCTCCTCGTGTCTTTCGGCTTCCTAGTTTCTAAGATGGTTATTGATGGCCGCATCAATTGGAACCCTAAAGTTTCTTGTTACGTTGAATCAGCGATACTACCGGCGATTTAAACTTTCTATGGTGTAGCTTGCTGATTTATGTCCGGCTTTTATGAACTGAGATGCGGTCGATGTCAATTATTATTTTTAGCCGCCGAGTTTGATCTTTGTTTTATTGAGAATTTATGAGTGATCTGTATGAGCATTATGTTATTATATTGATAATTAAATATCTATCTACAGTTCCGGGAAATCTTCCAAATCTTATTCCGTAATAATATTTTATTAAAAGTTAACGAAGTATCTTGTGGAATACAAAATTAAGAGAATTAAAGAATAACGATATGTAAATATTATAAGATACTCGGAATTTTGTTGATACTATATCATTGTTTGTGGCCCAGTTTTAAAAATCGTCAAGCATTTCATAGGTTCTAATTAATCTCAATTATAAAAGTTATTATTATCATCGTTTTACTATTTTTGTTTTCAAAATCTGAGCTCACGCCATGACTTCCAAGATTGCTTAATAATAGTTAATAACATACCAACTCTCAAAACCAAGTGTTCTCATAATTCCACGAATTAAACATATCTTCACAAGCTGGTAGAAGAACTATAAACACCTCATACAATACTTGCAAGTAGTCATTTATACTCGAAGCAGCGAAGCTACCTTGCAAATAAAGCTTAACAAAATCATCCGTATGAGTATAATTCATTCTTCTACTTTGAGAAAGACGATCCGTCGAATAGCTAGCGAGCCATCGAGAAGATTAAGGCCCCTTCAGGTGTCATAAGTTTTGGGCTTCCGGTGTCCCTGCGAAGTGTGAGGCTCACGCCCGCAACAAAGTCCGATTGCAAGACAGGAGAGGAGGCGAGAGAGAAAGAAAGAAAGAGGTAGAGAGAGTACCGGAGACACTCGGTATGAGAAACGCGTAGCTACGCAGCAAGATCGTAGCTCAACGTGGGCTATACCCTCCTCCAGGCTTGCCAAGGTAGGTAATCCTCTCGGGGGCGTGAGTTACTGCCTGCCGTCCCTTGCGCTCTACTCTCTCCTGTCCCACCTTCCTCCTTCGTCCCTTATATTCCTTCCAGCATCTCTTTTCTTTCTTCCCTTTGCCTCCCTTATACCTCACACCCCCACCGTAACCATCCACCATCCCTCGTCTTACGTGCCCTGAGTTTTCTCCCTCAACCCCGTACCACTACCGTTCCTTTCTACCGGGGCGTCTCCTCCTACTAATACTCTCTTCCTGTTCTCTCTCTCTCGCTCTCTTTCTCTACCTCTCTCGGGGGCTGCCAAGAAAGCTCCCAGAGAAAGTTCGAGGTGGGTACCCGAGCTGGTGTACCCATGGAAAGCAAAGGGATGTAAAACCTTAAGACGCTGTGCCTTGGCACAGCTGGAGAGCATTAGTCAACTGTAATTAATAAGTTATGTACAACGAAGAGCTAACGAAGAGAGGAGCGCGATGCACGGAAAGGCAGTAGTTGCCTCACTTTCGGTCCTGGAAGGAAGAGGAGACTAGGTGGTGTGCTTTCGGAGTGTGACGACGGAAGCCTCAACGACCATAAATACATACTAAACCCTTGTAGCATGAATAAACTAGGGGTGCCTCCTCGGAAACGAGGAGTAGCTGGAATCTATGTCTCCCCATTAGGTATCGCTGGTGTGATCATCGACGCTGCTTTACAAGGTTTAAAAATCCATTTTTAAATTTATTACCGTCTCACGTTTGTCAAGGGTGAAAGACTCCAAGGGAACATATAAAACACTGGAAGTATTTGTAACATCATAAATATTATCCATGAAAGCTCAATGAATATCGTGACTTAATAAACTGTGTAAACATTGATATTAAAAGCTGTGTGAACGCAACCACTTTTGAGATTACGTTCGAGAAAGTGTTGCAGTTAGCGCAGCCTGGATGGTTCAGATTTCTTGATGAACGATTTTTAAACGCCATAACTCTGGAAGATATCATAGTGGCTGAGAATGTAAACCGTTCTCGAGGAAGTTTCTATGGATAAAGGGGATCGTTATTCCGTGTAGTTCGGGCACCGTAGGTTCTAGCCTATTGAAGTAAACTCGTCGTTACGTGGTGTAATCGCGATCAGGTAGAACAGCGTAGGATACGAGAGAGGAGAAGTTACGCGACGCGGACAAGAATGTCGCCGGCAGCCACTAGGATATACCATAAGAAGAACGAATGGAGCATTCGAGAATAAGATATCGGCTTTACGTGCAGCCACTTTTGAATAAGCGTGCTGCCATGCCGCGGGCAAGGTGGCGACTTTACTCCCACGCCAAGATCGCAGGCTTAGAAATAGAAATAAAGGTGTTACCGCGGTTTATTTAACTACCAAACTCTCCTAGCTGCTCCACATATATTAAATATTAATTTATATGCTATAATTATATATGTGCATACAATATTTCTAAATATGCATGTCATACCACACCAATGACACAGCGGACATTTTGGAGCGCATATCATTGACTTTACTACTGAACCACCATTAGAGTAGACCATAATAAATGACCGCAGGATAATAATGACACTATTTAGTAATGTGCATTATTTAAGTTCACAGGGAACTAAAAGAAGATGGTGGATGATATACTTCCCAGGCACTAGATACTTCAAGCTCTACTGAAAAGTATCAGTGGACTGTCGAAGCGTGGTATTCTCTGTTAGATAAAGGATGTCCGTAGAAAATTGTGACGACAGGCTCGCGTGCATCGTCCAGAAATTTAATTAACGTACACACGCAAATCCGAGAGTGTACTTGTTCTCTTCTACTTCATCTGCTGGCTGGTGGCAGATTCGAGACAACACGAGTTAGGGCTCGGCAGGGAGAGAAGAAAGAGGGTGGATGCAAGAGAAGGGAGTAAAGGTAGCATCCTCTACAACGAGCCAGCTGCTACTCGCGGTAACTGTAATAATTATGCAAAGACCGAACGCAACGGTGCATTGCGAGGAAAAGAGAAGAAGAAGGAGGACGTTCCTCGGAACGGAGCACAAAAGGAGCAACGCGAGTTAAGATGGTGGAGAAGATGGCATGCAAAAGAGGCTTCGTAGGTAAGCGAACCGAGCCGGTTGTAAGGCGACACCTCGCGGCTCCGTATATCTTTCTCTTTCTTTAACCAGACGACGCTAAGGATTCTTTTTTCTTTCCCTTCGTTCTTTTTCACCAAGATTTCCACCTCATCCCTCTCGACTTTTTGTCTGCTTTTTAGTTAAGATGAATTTCGTGAGAGGAAAATCATCTAACTTGAACCACACACTCCATACTCCTCCATCTTGGATGCAATCCATTTTGTTTATTATGTGTTAAATGTCTAATGACGTACGAAAATGCTGCTCTAGAGATGTTCCTCTATTTAGATTGATGTTAAGTCAGAGTCTTGAAAGTCAGTCTTAATACATTTTGCAAATACAACATACTCAATGTATTATCACTGTAATGCAGTAGACATGGACGTTGCATTTGTCGTAAATTAACTAGTTTCCAGAGTCGGTGGAAATATATTGGAGTGAGTGGATAGTCGAAAAGAAGAAGCAAGGAAGGCGGGAGGGGCGGAAAGACGAAAAAGGATGAATCGAGAAGGTTCAAGAGGGAAGGTGCCGGAGAGTTTGATACAGGTGGGTAACCCCGCGACACCCTCTAACGAAACGGATCGTCTGTCTTACTTACATTGGCTCACATCTATAAACTCACGCGGTTTGTACACGCATACGAGGGAAACACGCATGTATGTCCCTCATTGGACGTGCTACGGGGGACGCGGATACCAGCGGGCAACCGACCCACCAACCACCCATATATCTGCGTCCTAAAAGGAATTCCAGAATATATTTTACATATGCTTTATTGCCGCCTTATTTCCAACTCTATGGGCACAGCCATCCCGGAGGAGTGCGTACCTTCTGTTCACAAAGTCCTCCATGGGTTAACACACCGTGACTTTTTCTCCATGTTTTTTGTACTCGAGATTATACTGGTTTAATGAGAATCCCCAGTTTGCGACTGTTTTAATTAAATAAATACTTCAGCATATTCTGCATTTGATATACAAAATGGTAACTCGTGTTGCAAAATAAATATAACCAAATCGATTCATTTATTTTGGCCACCCATTAATTATACAAATATAGATGAGTATATTGTCGGTAGTTCTAGTGCTACGTAAGTACTATAAGCACAATATTCTTATCTTAAATAACAGAACAAACATTTTATAGAGGAAACCAAAATGGCGCAAACTAAGTGAAACAAAATTATAACGACATTTATGAAACACTTGACTAAACTTCTTCCCAGTAACTAACAGAACTAATTATATAAGTCAATATCTACAAAATTATTTGTAAATAAAGAATGTAAATCACATAGCAGATATGTAAAATCTCCGAATAGTATGAAACTATACTGCGATTTACATTCTAATACGTGACTTAACCAAGTGATTTTGACTTATAAAATCACGAGTATACGAAAGTAGTTATAAAGACCTCAAAACGTTGGAGGTGCAAGTAAATCCGAAAAGAGCCGATGCCAGTAAATTATACAGTGGTTGGCAGGTAGAGTTACGGAAAGGCGAAGGTGATCATTTTCGTAAAGCGTAAAATAGTGGCGATTGATCATTGTTAAGAACGCGGGACGCGGGATAGCTAGTTTTCTTCGGTAGCACGGTGCGGACTTATAGCAGGGTAGAGAAACATAAATGTATAATGCATGCCCTAGCACGACTGCATTCCATAGTAATGACTTAACTTGTACCAGTTAACAAGTATCGGGCTAGATGATTTGCTAATTTGCAACCTGGGATTGTGCCCCGTCGTCCATTAGCTTTCACGCACTTCGAATGAGGAATCATCGCGGCGAGAACGTATTGAGTGCCAATATCTTGTTTTTTGAGTCATTACAGTATCTCTCTTTATCGGCTTTATTCTTCGATTCATTTACATTCATTACCACTTCAATTGCCCATCATTTCTCGAACCCTTCATACCACCTTTGTGGAGGCAGTGGAAACGATGCCACTTACTTTTCATCGATTTACTTGCTATTATGGGGTAACGTCATCGATGGGCATCTCTTATCACAGTAAAATTGCAAAGTAAGTGATCAAATCAAAATGAAATGTTTGTGAATTAGCGTGGTTTATCAGATACAATAAGATTGGGAGGTAAATATATAGCTATTTTTTAGCAGGAAAATATCAATCTCTTATGAAAAAGTAGTCGCATAGAAACAGGTGGTGGAGTTATTAGAGTTGTTATAATGGCGGAATAAGATGGAGATTCGAGTGAGAATAAACTCCGAAAGAGGAGTATTTTGTACTGAAAGTTCCATGGTGTTCCGACGGGCCACAGGGGGGCCCCCCCCACCAGTGTGTGTACACCGAAAGGACGAGGGTGGGGAGAGCCGGTTCCAACGACCAAGACGCCATGACGCTTACCCTCAACAAACTATGATTACCAGACCCTCGAACTCTTACTTTAAAGAGTGCCCTTACGAAAATGGCCCTGTGACGTTCAGGTCTTCAATTATTGGGGCATCCACCGCTCGGTGCAAAGAAGAGATACCAACCTTCCGGAGTAAATTGCACTTGATGCTTCCACTATAAGAAATAGCGAGAATAAAGCCTGCCATGGAATCACGGTGTTTCAACAGTTAAGCGTGCATTGAAGTAAAATTACTTTGCACAATCTTCAAAAGTGAGAAATGTTTAATAGATCTGAATGTTCGATAATGTTCGTATTACCCCTCTTGACATATTGTCATCAATCTGTAACTTCTATTAATAATCATCATGAAACGAGGAGTCACGTTAGGAGAAAAAATCAGCTCCATTATTCAACCTACTTCGGTTGTAGTTTTCGCTTCACGTGCGGGTTGCGAGTGGGGGGAGGGAGTGGGTGGGCGTGATTATTCCATCGTGAGAAAATAATAATGAACTCTCATAAATCAGGAAAGTTAGAGCAAACTAGTTCTCCGAGCTACTCCATTCACGGTATTCGCGTGCCACGATATGCGAGGTGGCTGCCAAAAATGTTCCTCGCCCGGCAACTTTTCTGGCATATTAAAAAATCAGCGGATTGCAGTTCCCGGAATAAACGATTATTTCGGATACCGTGATTTCCGGTAATGTCGTATCACTTGTATTTCTACTTGCAAATCAATAATGGACGACACTTAGTGAAACCATAATAACATCTCCGTATAGATAGCGAAAGGATTAGATGATGAGCTTTACGCTCATCGTGGCCCCTTTTTAAAAAAAAAAAACCGGGCTACATTTACCTGTGCCCGGGCATTCGGGGATCTAAAACCTCCGAGAGGATTCGGTTCCAGAGTCGAATGGAAGTAGGTAACCTTTGGGATTTCAAGGTGATATATAGCACAAAGCCGATCTACAATCTACTCTCTCGCAGAATGATGTAAATCCTGCCAGCGGATGTTATATGCAAATCGGGAATCAGGAAGTAAACGAAGATCCCTTGAAACCAGGAATTTTAAATCTCCCCCAAAAGATGTACGTGTCGATAGACATTTTCCTTCATAAAACCACAAATGCCGGACGGAAATTTCAGGCAACGCGAGAGCACGTAACGAGCAGGTACGGAGTTCAAATTTGCTCTCATCCCTTAGAGCTTCTTAAAAGAAGTGGAAGATACGGAAAAGGATTGGTTGGCCGGGTGGTTAGGTAGTTACAGGTTGGTCAGACTCGCGGTTAAGATGGACGAGGCGGCGCGGTACGAGATCTTATCCGGGCCGCAGCAGCGGCCACTGAATCATCCGCTTTGAATAGGGTTTCGCTTCACTCCCTATATTATACCTATAGGTACTAACCTTATACCTATGCTCCCGTCCGTGATACGATATAGCTTCCCTCTCCCTCTCTCTTTCATCCAAAGTGCGAAAGGGAACCAAGATAAAGAGAAGGAGACGGAATAACACGGTGTATAAATGCGTTATACGGCAGAAACCTTGGTGCGCACTAAATTACCGTGCACGACACTGTCACACTGTTACCGCAGCTTGCAGCCACCTTGCAACTCACAAGTCGCCCTCTACCTGCCCATGACTTACAAGTCGGCGATAGTGCTTGCTACCACAGTCTTAATCAGCATAAATCATACCGACAATGCTGCACTGACCGTCTTTGAATCCACCACCAACCCTTACGGAATCCCACCTAACTTCGTACAACGCAATCCGATGAATTTCAAGCGAGCACTGGGATTTTGAGGAAAGAAATCATTTATGGTCATCAAAATATACTAAATAAATGAATTCGAAGAGTGTCCAAGAATTTTAGAGGTCGATTACAATATGTAGTCTAAATGCCTGATATAATCCTTAATATATGTGTGGTTAAGGTCGAACTGTGCGGAGCAGTTGTTCTAATTCAAACTTTATTGGTGTTCGGAGAATATGGTGGTACAAGAACCTCCAAGCTGAAAATGAGAATAGTCATTGAATCTTAAGAGGAAAGAAACGAGATTAACACGCGCGCCGTAGACTCAAAGGCGCACTATACATTTCTGAGTAAAATGTCGACGATGTTCTTTGCCTTTTCCTCTGAACTGAAATCTTGGCGCAATGTGTGCCGCAGGCTTAGCTCGAGGATAACGTGTGCGTCATTACCCGTGAAATCCCAATGTTGTAAATAGCCTTTCTTCTCAGCCAAGTCTTCATTCACTATGGAATTTCGATTCCTTGCTGAATTCAAAATTACAACGCCTCCCCTCCAATTCTCCCCTCCCTTTCTTCAATACGTCCCTTCGATCATCGTCATGAACATGAATCATCTTCCCTAGTTTGCCTTGCATTGGATTCTATAGTCGAGAATGAATTTATGATGCTTGCTCTTCCGTAAACAGGTGTAATGAAAACACACTTTCTTACATTCTTGCAACTTGTAACGATACGCGCGATAGATAAAATATTACAACAAGTTAGCACATTATGACAGTATCTGGAAAATCATAAATATTTACGGCATAGATGCCTGATAAAACTCATTACTATGACTTACGCGTCAATTCAATTATCACTTTAAAGAGAATGCCTTGGCACGTTGAATAATTTATAGTTCGGAAGCGCGTTATTTCTTTACGAACAGCTCCGTCTGAGATAACATCCCCGGTTAAGATAAAGATTCAGTATAATTCGCTGCTTTTCCTCGTTCGTATATTAATGGCGGACACTTATGATGTACGGAAGATTTTTAAGTAGTTATATTTATTTGGTAAAACAATACACTTGAAAGGTGAACGAAAGTTTTTTAAAACACCATAAATCCAATCTCCCCGGGTAAAGACGTATAAAACAATGTTCCGACGAATGGCGGTTCGCGAGAACGTTCCCTTTTTTTTAAAAACGAAATGTATTTTCTGCTCACGTATCACGGGACACGGAGACCTCGATGCCTCCCGGCCGAAGATGAGATCCGTACCGTAATTGTAAACATTGGATTAATGCAAATGCGCGCTTAAAAGCTTAATTGCTTTGATAAAGTATGGCGGTGCATTAAATTCAAATGCATGTAAATTAATTCAAATTTATGAGAAATAGGTGGACGCGGAGCACTTACAGGAAAAGAGGGAAAATAAAAATTAGTCCCCGCGGGGCCGGCCCCCGCGACGAGACTCTTTTTTCATTCTATCCCCTTTGCGCGCACACCACCCCCGGCCCCTTTGCCCCCTTCTGTCCCCGACCTCCTGGTACCTCCCGCCGGCCCCCCTGCCGCCCATTCCCTCTTTTTCACCAACGCGCCATGTTGCCAGCCAGATTGCCCGCTATGCAGGTTCCGCCAATAAATTACGCCTTCGGCTTTCGTCCGATACACGTCGAATTTTAACGCACCGAATCGTTACCATAGTGATTAACGATGTCAAAATCAACTGCACCGCTTATTCCGGGAAACATGGAGTCTCCGCTTCCATCGTAATCTCGAAGCCTTCCGTGGCTATTGGAAAAAGGATACCGGGACGAAGTCGAATGGTTGGTGACACGGGAATGCAAAACCAGTCGAAATCCCAGTCACAATAGGAAAATCCTTTTCCCCAGGCACGACACTTCACCGTGCATGATAGATGCGCACATTCCATAACGACGATAATGGTGCCTCGTAAATTTATCCCCCTTCTCCCCTCACGGCACTTGATTAGATAGGCGCGCGTTTTATTGCGGCAAAAACTCTGTTCGTCCCGTCGAAAACCAACCCCCCCCCCTCCCCCAACCTCCTTCTCGCTCTCTATCAGCGTCGCGGCGGAGACTTTATCGTAAATACAATGGACCCGCGAAATACGAGATCGAGGAGATATTTATTGAGATGTGTATGTATGGTGTTCTTCGTGGGGATTGCACGATGTATATATTTATATGGAATTTATGTGTTCCTTCATGTTAATCGATTTTGTCTTTATGTTCGGCATTAGCGTCTGGTCTATTTAGAAAAGTTATCAATATGCTTGCATTCGTGAAATTGAGATTTTATCCAACACATAAGGAATATGTATGATGTTCCATCTAAGTGTACCATGTAAGATTCGTTGATTATCGGATATAATAAATGGAATTATCGATAAAATACATGAGTGACAACTGAAAAAAGAATCCTTCGAAAGTAACTATACTGATATACAAAAAATGTTCCTAATAATTCTCTTTCTGTTACCTATTTACGTTAACACGAAAAGCAGCGAATACGTTTTAAGTAGTACAAGTAAATGAAACACCCGGCATGTCTGCGTATATACTTAATAATGCATTATTAGTAGATTTTAATAAATTTGTGATACTTGGTGTCCGAATATTACTTTCATTAAGTAAGTGCACGAAAATAGATGTCCATACGTGATAGAAATGAAGTATGTAAATAAAAATCTATAAGACACATAAAATGAATGTGAAGTTATTCACATACTCTGAAGTTATTCACTTTCGCACGTAGTAAGTAGGACATTCAATGAAGCCCGGGCTGAGAGTGAATGAATACGCGTACACAGTTAATACCGAGGCTTGATTTTATTAATGCTCGACTAAGATCGACTTAATTTGTGCCCAGTTAAGCGTTAATAAAACCCGCGCTATCTTAATGCATTCAGATTACGCGTGAAAGGCGGTACTCCAGGGGTATTCCGGATAAAGCGCAATACGTAAGAGATTCATTGCCCCGGTGCCGTTCGCAATCACTTGCACGGTTTGTAAAAGCAGGCAATTTGCTTCGAAATGATTTTATCTGCCGCTAGACGATGAATCGATTCGAAGACTGGCAACTTTCCGCGGTCGAGCACGCGAAGCGATAGAATTCACTCTTCTTATTTTCATCGTGTACCTTGCATACTTAACACGAGGAGTTTTGCTGCCTCTCGCCGCTAACCGTTTACTTTATATCCCATTAAGCATTCATATCTGCACTTAGATTTCATTTTACAATGTGCCCGCAATCAGTGCATGTTAACTGACTCCACTTCATTAGCTCGATGCTATTTCTATCCGTTACACTCGAATTACTTATGCGATGATCATCCACGTGTTTTAGAATCGATTGATGAGTTCCTCGGAGCATCATATAGAGACTATTATATTTACACATTTATATTAATTAATAATTGAAGAAGTCTCATAAACCTTCTCCCCGAAATTTCAATGGTATGACAGACAAATAGCATACTAGAATCTGTAAATTATCGTCTGTTGTGACTAACTTCAGACTACGAACGAATTATGTGCTACGACTGAATTATCGGAAACCGGTCGTTTGGATGTGCATACATTGTATGTTGTGTTATCACTTGATAAGAAAGCATCAGTTCGATCCGGATTGGATGGATGGTTAGGGAAGCCTATTATACATATTTACAAGTGTAACTGAGATTTTGTTTGGAGGTGCGGGACACTGAGGAGTGTATATATATATTGCTATATATACCAAGGACGATCAGTGCATTCGCAGATTGATAATAATAGCATGCACGTGCTACTAGCGTATAAAGGTCGAGGCGCAGGTAGTCATTAGGCCGCCCCACGCCCAATACATTAAGTCGTTATGAAGATATCTCCAGCCTTTTCTCACCGATGCCTGAATCTCTAAACACGTTAAGCCTCACTCGAGTACTATCAACCGACTCTTCCTTGCTATCAAGGCAAATGCATTTTTTCTTGACCAGATTATCGACCGTCCTTCTTTCTTCGGTATCATTCTCACGTTAGAGCCACTTCATGATAATCAATTGAATGAGTACTCTACTCATTCAGAAAAAGGTTCCTACCTTCGTTGTAATCTTATTCACAAGATTACACGTTCTTCGGTGCTTTTTACATGATCCAAGTTTTATAGTAGTTATAGCCTTATAGTAGGAAGCAGTATCCTTTTGAGCTGCCAGTAAACAGGGCAATGATTTTGCGTTTCTGTACGGGTATGGAGATAAAGGAAGAAGCTAATAAAGAAAAACTGGTTTAACGACGAATTTCATGATAATTTTCGATTTTCCGATAGGGCGTTCACTTGCTCGTCGCCAAACGGTTTTATATCAGCAATATCGTCGCAAAATCCTGGTAAGAAGCGAACCAAGCCACCCTTCTCACAGCAATTACTCCCCATTCCATCGAGAGGAGTGCGTGGCTCACACCATTCCGCACCACTCTTCACTCGATCTACTCCCTCTTTTTACCCTTTTCTCTCGGTTCCCTCGGTTCTTTAACCAACCTCCTCTCACCCCAACCCGTCCCGTCTTTCCAGAATACCCAAGTACGCGCACTGCCTAACTAAAAGTCCTTCTCGCAAATTGCCGGTTATTACCGGCGTTACGTTTATCGATGCAGCGGTTGCGTTTACGTCGGGCCCCGCCATTTCTCCCTCCTTGGAACCTCCAACCTCCTCGTTCACCAAGTCCTCCACCTACCATTTCTTCCATGGCTTCGTGAGATTACACGGAGCCCTCCCCTTCCCTAACCGTCGATCTTTCGACATACCATCCAGTGCTTCTTTTTATCGACTTATTTGATTCACTTCGCGTACGCTCTCGCTATTATCGCGAATTCATCAGCGAACACGAGTAGCTATAATTTACGTCGAATCGAAATCGAAGCCCCTGGACTCGCTCGTTTCACTCGAACGGCGTGGTTAAAGTACCGGAGCACCGCCATTGCTGAAATCGCCGGTTTCAAAATCATACCGAATACCGGTGGATGAAACGAAAAAGGTAAACGCTACTTTAAGAAGGAGAGAGAGATGGTATCGTAGAATTCCGTGATTACGAGTAATTGGACGATTATCGATTTAACCCAGCCGTATTTCAACTTAAATACTTCTACTCTTGTTCGATCCAGTCTCTATAATGCCACGTGAATTTTCCGAGTGGCTATACCTTGTATCCACAGATTCCCAGTGAAACGAATTATACCCAGAATTTGTATTATGAAACAGAAGCTAGACAACGTTACGAAAAGAAATATTCGTTCAAGTTAAGTGGATTATGCGAGGAGACTCAATTATCGGGATAAATAGGTGCTAAACTTCAGAAAAAGGATGTAAAGTGGCTCGCATAATGTTTATCTACGAGGGATCGTGGCATGTCACGAAGAAATGAAACACACATGCTTCCCCGGGCTCTCTAGGTTCATGGCATCTTATTTTCTCTTCCCAACGGTGGATGGGGAAAAAAAGGAATATGATCGTAGCCCATCGATACTCCTCCGGAGTATGTCCCGGGCTGAGACCCGATCGAGAGAGAATAGAGGCGCTCTTTACCTGCCAAGAGAGAAACGGCGAAATGTCGTGGAAAAGGAGACGAAGAGAGAGAAACTCGTAAGAAGATAAAGAGCAAGAGGGATTGGTGGAGGACACGGGCACGAGATGAGGACGTGAACGAGAAGCAAGAAAGATGGATGCTGGTGGGCCAGGGGGAGAGGAAGGCGGCGGGGTGGCGAAGGATCAAGAGATGCCTCGGTGAAGAAGGGATACGCGGAGGGCCGAGGGAAGTGAAAGAGTGAAGCGTGTACGAAGAAGAAATGGGTGGAAGGCGAAGCGAGGGGTTCCGTAGGGGGGATATCAAGAGCGGACCTCCCAAGTTGCGCTGAGATGGCGGATCATCATCGTCGCATCATCCGTGAGCCGAATATCCTCGCAAGTTCGTTATTAAACTTACGATACACTCTTTGTGTAATTCATATTTCTCCTTGAAAAAAATTCCCCGCCGAAGTATCGACAATCTTTTTGCTGGCCGTTTAACATGTTTTTCGAAGCCTCGTATTTCCTCTTACACGCTTTACACGGGGTTCAAGAATTAAATTATCTTCGGATACGTTTAGTCCAGCAAATGAATCTTCTCTTATGTAAAATGGATTTTCATATCAGAACACTGTCATTACCCATAATTACTTCATTAAAACAAAGATTTTCTGCAGCGTGTAATATCACTATAATGACAAACAATAATAAAACTGTTCCCTTTAATATAGGAAATTAATCATTCTTATTTTATGATTAAACCGAGATATGGGTAAATTTGTCATATCATCAAAATTACTTAAATATGATATACATTCAAATAAATTCTGATCCAATATCTGTATATTGCAATGATGTAACTACGACAAGCAACAAGCACAGATCATAAATCTACGAAACTTTTCTGTAATAAAGAAAATTAACAAACTACCAATGTAATAAAGTCGTATAGAAAGGTAGTAATTTTCTATGTTCGCACAGTTTGTTGCTATTAAGTTGGCGACTAGTCGAAGCCTGGAGGCTTACGTGGTCGACGGATGATATTGGGCCAACAGATATTAATTTCGGGGATGTACGAGACATTTAAAGGTTGGGGGATCCTGATCCCTAGGCGTGTAAGGGGAAGATAAGGCACCGTGTACTCGGCCTATAATCAATGGCTGGCAAACGAAGTTATAATACAGATGACAAATAAACGTGCTTACGCCATTATGACGTTTATGGCGAACTTAATGTCCGGCGAATATCTACTTTGATCCTTCCTACCAATTTTGGCGCAAGAAACCCTCGTCTTAATAAACGATCTATGTAACAAGGAAGTTCCCTACCATATGTTTGTTAACATTATTTACTCGTAATTATCACAAATATTTCATCAATAAACGTGTCCTTCAATATTCGCTGTTACTAGAGATCGAAAATACCAATAAAAAATTATACCTTCACATTAAAGTATTCATATATAATACCTTTCAAATGTACTCAATTAAGTCCTTCTAATTTCAAAGGAATTAGAGGAAGACCTTATATTGCCTCAAAATGAGGGGCAGATGTTTACAGTAGGTTTATTCTAGGAACGGTTTTCGGTTCCAAAATGGAAGGAATAATTGATAAGAGAAGCAAACGCGTTACAGCAGCAATTACAAAATGAAATATTGGGGATGCTGTAACGGACATCGGGTCGGTGAACAAAAGCCGATTATGAAGAATATATTGAAGAATATATTGAAGTTTTGGTGATTGGCCTAAGTGTATTACCACGGAAGGGCAGGGAAGAATGATATTGCATTATCCATAGGGCAGGATTGGTTTGAGAAATAAGGGAAAGTAGGAAGGGAAATGGGAGATATATGCGAGGGATGTGGCCTGCATATGGCGAGAGTGCAGAAACCGAGGCCGGTTACGATGCCACCGGACGATGGTTTACGAGTTTCCCGGATAAATTGGCAAATTGTAAGCCGGTGGAGAACTAATCAAGGGAATTGTTGCGGATGTGGGCGGTTTCTATCTCGAGTACCGTACCAGGAGTAACTCGATATTTAACCATTCGTCGATCGTGTTACTCGCCCTTTTTTTCTAACGGGAGCCATGGGTTCCTAAGGGTGAAACCATTATGGTCGTCAACCTAGGATCCCCATAGAACCTGTTTCTCCAATGGAGCTACTATAAACATCTGTCGCCCATTTTCCTGAAATCCTCCTATTCCTGGATCTTCTCTGTTCGAACAACTTAATTGGATGCATTCGGAAAATATTATACACGAATAACGATACCCGGAAATATTATTTTTCTTCGGCTTTCATGGTCATTCGTTACTGGAAATTCAAACCTTCTGTTGCAGGAGGAAGTAATAAAATTGTGAACTCACGTAATGATTATTTATTTCTTACTGTAAAATAAGGTCTTTTGAAGGTTTTTCAAAATATACTTATTATATGTAAGTTGCAAGAAAGTGACTTACATATAATCAAAGAATTTGATGTAATAATCTTGGCACGACCCGATTCATATTTTTACAATATTTTTATACAGTTCAATTTTTTCAATCAATTAAAACACTGCGTATATAAGAAAACTGATATTTTAGTTGATTACAGCCAATAGCATTTTTAATACATTTTTATAAAAGAATACATGGAATATCGAATGAGTATAAACCTTGTATTATATTTCGAAATTGAAGGTAGGCGGTGAAGAATCTAAAGCAGCCTTAAAATATTGGGAAGGTTTTCTGGTTCGTGACAATGTTAAGATTCGTGTGATATTTTTGCGGCGTTACCTGGTCCCAAGAGGATGAAAACACAAATATAATATTGGATTCGTTATGTACGCATTTCGGAGTATAAAACCGGTACGATACGAATACCCCCGATCGCGGGGGCTTATGAATAAGCAATAGGCAGTTTCATTGTGGTCTCATCTTTTATTCTTAAATGTTATTCCCGTCGTGACCGAGCATTCTATTCCCAAGTGTTATCCCAAACTCGAATCGCGTTTGCCCTTCCGGCACATCGAGATATACTTGCCAGTCGATATTAATGTCTTTATTAGCGATCGTGTATCTCTTCGGGAACCTAAGACCCGCAAGCGTGGGAGGATATAACGGGCCACCTTCGATCGGGAAATAGTGGCTAAGGTAAACATATGAAAGGCAAAAGTTGAGTCATGAAAGTCAAGAGAGACCCCCGGTGCACTTCGACCGTCGAAACTAGACTTTTGTATAGTTCCAAACAACTTCAGGTCTCTCCCTGTAACTCCTATAACACGATATCTCCCTTTACTTTGAATAGTTCGGTAACTTTTCAGACGTGCATAAAATGAATTGTCCTCTATAAAAAGGGATCTATCGTAAAGCACCTGGATAATAAAAGATATCCTCTAGATTCTGGGGTGAATTATCTACCTTGAAAAGTTCTTCGTGCGACGTATGATAGAATAGAAGATTTTCGATGAATATCTTCATGAATACAGAAGATGAACGAGAATACATTTACATAAATTATTGCTGGATATGTGCACTATAATTCGA
Organism: Nysson spinosus; assembly: GCA_910591585.2. Taxonomy (NCBI): domain Eukaryota; kingdom Metazoa; phylum Arthropoda; class Insecta; order Hymenoptera; family Crabronidae; genus Nysson; species Nysson spinosus. Next base: position 2,850,608 of record OU342835.1, read on the forward strand.
CAAATGACATTCATACGACGTATATCCGACCTAGATTTTCCTGATGATTTCCATGCAATTAAGAATAAATCCTATACATAATTCCACGTGATCTTACAAAACTTTTGATCTACAAGATCAGTCTCTAAGCCTCCCGAAGAAGTGTACCGATGATGATTCCTGGCAGATTAACAAGAAGTGGTGTTGGTAAAAGACGAAGCATAAATAAGCAAGGCACCACGTATGATCATATTGTGCCCATTAACATGGCGAAAAGTTGCTCTTGGTCCCTGGAAAGCAAGGGAGCAGCAACCACGAAGCCTTTAAGCCGCGGTGCGGGAACTTTCCCCACTGATCCTCGCAGCGAGGTGAGTTTAAGCCCTGGGATTCCGGAGTTACTGCCATCATGGCACACCATGCACCACCGCCCATAGATATAAGTATAGCCTCCAACCGTACTTGTAGCCAGTCTCTAGCATCCCATTCTATCTGGCTATCCTCTCTCGCTAGCCTTGATCGTTCTATCTCTCTTCCACGATTGCCATTCAACCTCTCTCTTTCAACCCCCGTACCGAAACCACTGGTTTCATCCCTCCTTTCCACGAGCCCTATTACTCCCTTTCTCTTTCTGTCCCCCATCGAATGCTACCTCATCCACCTCCCTTTCATTGTGTGCACCTCGTCGCTGAGTCGTGCAACCGCGATCTAGTGCATCCCTATCGCAACAACGATCGTTCTCTGGACTACAGTAGCCATGATATTTATGGCCCTCCCGGTGCGATGTTGAAGTAGTTAAATTGCTGATAATAAATGAGAATCCGCGGAACTCAGCACTCGAGTGACACCGTATCTAAGAGCACTAGGGTTCTAGATGGATGTCCTCTGCAGGGTCTCAGTGAGATTTCAATCGTTCGTCGAAGATTATGCTTTCATGTTATATTGTATAATTGGAACTCATGTCGGAATGGATGCGAGAACGTCATTTCAGGAATAAGAAAAGCAATTTCGTTAAAAATCTTCGTAATTGCGATCCAAATTTGAATGGATAAGTCGAACGTGTACGTGGAAGTCATCCGGTTTAATTCATTTAGTGGAGGCTTAAGCGTAGTCGCGGTAGCACGAGACACGAACATGAATTATTAAATTCCCTTTACGTCCACGCTTCAAGCGTTCACCAATACTATTTGCCACTGTCATTATGACATTACTACAGGACTTCCCTGGACGGGGTGAGTCAAGAGGTCACGGTTTGAAAGGGGGGAGAGGTTAACATTATCGCGGTCAAATGGGGTCACTCCAATTACACGAAGCGTCGTTAGGGTTTTACAACCGGGTCCCATCTCCCGTGTTAGTAAATGTCGCGAGGTTTTCGACCTCGAGTCCTTTCGGTCAATATAACTTCCCTTTGCAGCAATAAAGAGGAAAAAAGGATCTTCCATGATCCTGTTACTCAATCAAATGTAACTTTCCCGTAAATGATCATCGCTGTTAATAATATACTACAAAATGCAGGCTTATTAAAATTTGCAGCCCGAAAAAAGTCAGTCGGTTTAAACAACTTTTGATGTGGTTCGTAAATGAAATTGATATAAATTATTCAAGGACTACCAGCGAGGAGGGGAGTGCGTTACTGAAACACTTGGAAAGTGCTGATTAAATGGAGGACTCTTGAGGGTCTCTCATGCGCCCTATAATGCAAAATGATAATCGAAGATACGTGTACCGTGGTCACGGGTTCAAATTTATTGGCGAAACTACACGAAACGGCGATCGATTAAGGAATCGCGGTGTCGGCCCGTGGGTATGAGAACACACCAACACGCCTGCGCCCCTATTAACATTACCCCGAAACGGCGTTTACGAAACGCTCGAGCAAATAGCAAATAATCTGATTACATTTGCATAAAACCGTGTAGCAAATACTGCGTTGATACGTGAGCAAAGCGAGGCCGGATGAGAAAAGGGACGAAAGAAAGAACCGTAAGAAAGAAAGCAGAAGGAGAGAATGGGGATAGGGGGTGATAGTAGATTTCGAGGGTGGTATCTGCTTGAAAGAGAGCGGCGAACGTGAAAGGAGATTCGAGGAAAGGAAAGTCAATGAGAAGAGGAGCTACGGATGGCGTCGCGACGGCCAACTTCGAGGTGTTTCTCTCGTTCCTCTTCCCGCGGCGGTGGAAAAAGGTAAAATACGAGCAACGGGTCCAAGCCGCACATCGTGAAACGAATTTTCAGCAGTACCAACGTTTACGCCGGCAGCACCAGCTTTCTAAGTTCATGCAAGGCAAATCAACCTACAGAAGGCGAGACGCTATTCCTGGATTGTGCCACTCGAGCCTTTTACTTATATTTAAATTCGAAGATGGAAACCCCTAGGCAAATACACGGGATACTTCACACGGAAGTATCGACGAGAGACAATGAATGTTTACAACCACGCTTTGTAAATGGATTTTACATACACGTATACAGAGAATAGGTACCCGTGGAGTGCTACAAATAACCAAAATGGCCGGCTAATCCAAATGGAATCAGGATACACTTAAACGAATTGCGCCCCCGAGATAAATCATTGGAAACTGTGGGATTGATTTGCATATCCGGCGGAGTATTACGGTACGGCAGCCTGTTCCTGTGGTAAGAGGGTGAGTTGGGAAAGGGGTAGGGGGGTCTAACGTCAGACAAGAGCATTCTCGAGATTGGCTATATTTCAGGGAAACCGAAATACGGAGACCGTTGACTGAACGTATGATGAAATGCTCTGCCGCGAACTCGGCTACCAATCTGGATGCCGGAAACGTTTGAATTTCATTATACATGGAAACAACGGATACGCGAGGGCTGATGATCTACGTTCCATTGATTGTATGTTAATGAACCACCGTGATTTTGGTGCGGGTGAATTTATTCGATTAATTGTAAGGTTACTTCTTGTTGGTAAGTGTGGAACGCGTTACCCGGAGCGGTAATTAAAGCGGAATCAAATTGCGGTGGAGAAAGGTTAAGAGAGAGATGGGAATCCTCTTGGGCGATGGCGTGATATGTGGATCAATAAAGTGATGCGGAGTCTAATGGTCCGAGTGTCCGGAAGATCGATGCCGTTATTGGATTACCTACGTCCGAGAGTACGTGGAATATTTCGCCGGTGAAATACTCTCTCGAAAATCCTCACTTCACTTGTTTCTGCTCCCATATTTTCCAGTGGAATAACAAACACTAATGTACGTTGACATTTGTTATAATGCAGTGTTAACTCGCCGGATATAATTTGTAGCTCCCGTAGAACCGATCAATAATACAGACTACACAGATTACTACGAGATCATTTATTTTAATCCTAGACCATCCTTAAGTATTTAAGAATGCTGTTAAAACTGAAGCCTACGATGGTCCTTCAAAAATAAACTTTGATTCTTGATGTATCAACTTGAAATTATAACTGAATTATTATGTTCGAAAAATTATATAAAGCGTGGATAAAAGTATTATATTCCAGAGCAATTAATAATTAATAATGAATTTTCCGAATCTTTTAGTAAAACTAATGGATTACACCTTCAAATCTTGTTCGGAAAATGTAGTTCGCGGAATAAGATAAATAATAGGAAAAGAGCGCATAATTCCAACCGATACTAATCTCCACGGAATGACTTCCGAGTTTGCGAGGATTCTCCTCTGAATAACGACTACGGTAAGATTCCAGGAATTCGTAGAAGTACATAGAAATAAAGGATGTCAACACGGGAAGCGTACTTGCGCTCGCACACCTACCCATAAATACGGTTTCTTTTGTAGTACGTTTTTTGTCCCTCGTTTTCACGGGTACCTACCCCGAGGGACTGCAAGAAACGCGTATCGAAAATACGAGTGAAAGTTGCGAAACAATGCAAAGAACGTCCTGCACTAAGAAGAATGCGAGGAGGATGGGACTGGAAAAAAAACGACGCGGGACAAAAGGAGAAAGCTAGTAACCGTCATAGACTGCCTTGGAGAAATGTTCCGTCAGGATTTCCCGTTTATGTTTGAGCAGGATACAACGAATACGTTGCCTATCTATCAATGTATTATTTCTAACCAACATTGATAATGAATTTTACCCAAACACATTGCATACAAAATAAACATGATCTGTGCATATATTAACAAATTATAAATCTGCAATTATAAATCTCAAAGTGTATCCCAACCTGATCCACCAAAGTATAAAAAATATAATAATAGATAGAACCAATAAAATGATAAAAATTGTTCAAAAACTTCGTAGGTCGCTTACAATCTGCGAGAACATAATATCAAAGAGTTTTATTGTGATCGAATTGAGATGAGCAGGCTGCAAAGTATGAGCATTAAAGAATATATGAAATTCATGGAAAACCAGCACGGTGTTAAGGGTGGTTTCAAAGGTCCGACGTTGAGAATGGTCAGTTCAGGGAATAATATGCAGTTTATGCGATAGAACGGTGAGGGTCAGTGGAAAGAGAGTGTGGAGCAGCCCTTTGGCCTCGGGATTTCATTATATCGCAAGACTGGCGTCGTGGTGCCATTATTCACGCGGCTCCAGTTGCGTGGGTTTGCCGAGTGCAAGAGCTACTGTCAGACCTACTGAATTATTAGGGCGCTCCGACGCAAAACTGTTAATGGTCGTTAATCGCACGGACTCTCGCAAGGTTTACGGCGCACGAAACGACATTCATATGAGTCATACGTGACAGTGCTCATAGGAGACAATCAAAACGTGAATTAATGTCGTATACCTTCGAGCCACGCGGTATTATGCCTGATATATTCAACTGTGGGATATGTAGACTGTTTCGAACCACTTTTTAAGAATCCGTTTTTTTTTATTATTGAAATACTTTAATCATGTAAGATATCGTGATTGTGTGTATATAAAGGGTACAGTATAATTATAATGCTATTTGTGAAATGCGAACCGTGCACCTGTTCCTTTAGGGACGTTCGATAAGTGGAGAGTTCGATATCGTGGTTACTACACAACGATAGCAATGCATTCACGTATCGAGTACTCTACGACAAACATAATTATGTCGAAGTAATTCTGCGCCTGTCCGCAATTACACAGTACACTTAATAATACGTTCGAGGCAATAAAGCTTTTTTTTTAAACCCCATATTGATATACGCACCGGATATGTAATCGGCGGAGCTCTTAAGAGATACCGATCAACCGAAGTTACGTGTTACCAGAGCAACTCAAGGAACGGATTATAAAACGAAATATGATCGGTGAAACGATTGAATCATATAAACGGGGACATTTCCTATGGCGAAGGAACTCTGACTGCGTACAGGTCCTTTGATTCCCGTCCAATATACCTGAGGCGTACGACTCGACGATACGTTTGACAGAGGAAGAAAAATAAATAAATAATTGAAGAAGAAGATGAAGAAGAAGAAGAAACAGCAGCAGCCGGATCGCTCGGAAAGAGAGCCGGACGTTCCTCTTGAACGAAACCCAATTAAGAAATGTTTTGTCCGGCAGTGGGTAGGTAGTGGATACTGTAGAAAGAAGAACAAGAAGAAGAAAGGAAAGACGACGACGAAAGAGAATCGAATAAGAGCAGAAGAAGATGAAGAAGAAGGAACGAAGAAGGCCAAGAACGATCGAATATCGCAGCATGAGTCCAAGGGGGATCGAATCCTCGATCGAAGGATCGAAGGTAGATATAGTTTGGAGTATAAGCCAGGGTACAGGGTACAGGGTACAGGGTACAGGGTACAGGGTACAGGGTCCAGAATCCGAGGGTCCTGGGTTTCGCATAGGCGGTAGAACGGCAGCTGTTTGAGCCGAGCAAATTAGTAGCCGGCACGTGATTGGTCTGTTACCGCCCCGTCTATATTGCAATAACCACCAAGAGCCACGCCGCAATACTTCCGACCGTCAAGAAGAAATCCCCCTCTTCCCGTTACCCCCTTATGCGTGTGCGCGTTCACGTTTCTCTTTTCTTTCTTTAATTCACTCTATCCAACCGTCCTCCTCCTTTTCTTCGAACGTTTCGAAACCCTTCCGCGCCAGCTCGCAATTTACTCGCGATATCTTTATGCTGGGATTTACGAGCAGATAATCATCGGAGGGATGTTCCGGCATTTTTCGAGCAAATTATTATTATTTATATTGCGATACCCCGCGGACAGAGATCTAATGTCTTACCACCCGACATTAATTAACTTCGGATCCACACTTGATATGCCCGCACCAAAATGTCTTCATTACCGGGCTACTCTCCACGAGGAAAGATCGAATATTGCTGTTACCAATCATAATGAGTGCCCTAAAGCTCCGAAAAAGATACCTGATGTGAAGCAAGTATATATCAAGTTTTGATGGATTCAATGAAATGGAATAATTCAACTAATTCTTAGTTAATGTGATCCGCGATAATTACTGAGAAATGAAATCCTCAATTTTGGATGAAGGGTGCCAAATATCAAGGAAACATCGATATTCATAAAGTATAAAATGCAGTAAATTTCTATAGGGACCAATTCGGTCTGCAACAAAGGTCATTAAGATCGAGGGAAATAATTCGGAAACTATAAAGAATGGAGAGCAAATTATCGGAAAGCAAAAGATCGTTCCTGCGCTGTACGAACGCAATTAAATCACTGAGATGTTTTACGGTTCCCCACTGTCCCCAGCTGCCTCTCTTCATTTTGCTCTGGCTATCTGACTGTTCACTCTCTCTCTAACTCTCTCTAACTCTCTCTCTCTCTCCCTTCTCTCTCCCTCTCTTCGAGCAGGGTCTCGTGTACGTGTTTCTTTCTCCCTGCCCTTCCCACCACCACGGTTTGCCCGTTATCCCTTCGCCGTGGTGCGCGATGCTTCCCGGAATTGAGTGAAAATAAAACTCAGAGAAGAATACGGCACCGACCGCGAACCAAGGAAGAAACGAGAAGGAAAGAAAGGGTTGTAAGGGGGATGGGAATCGTTGGAGAGAGGGGCGTCACGGAACTCATGCAACGTGAGTGGGCCTAAGGCACGACCGGTGTGTTGCTGTTGCTGTTGTTGTTGCTGCTGCTGCTGTTGCTTCTACCAACTCGATGCTGCTGCTGGTGCACCGAGAGAAGCTCGAATGGTATCTACCTATCTTGATGCGATACAACCAGCCACCTTCTATGCGATATAATCCCATTGCCGATGGGATCCGACGTGTTGCGCTGCTCGACGAAACCGTGCTAAGATAGAGGGGCTCGTAAATCCTCACTAGCTACCGTCGTGCTGACTCTTTGCCGAGCTAGCTTCCCTTCTCCCTTATAAAGCCTACCTCAACTACCCATCCGTATTGTCGCGACGTTTCTCAGATCAAACTACACGCGAAATGACACCAGGAACTTCTTTTTCTTATCTACACGCCTATGTGTCATTGAAATTCTAGGTGATCCCGTGAGAACGTTTATGGAAAATAACTCATCGACTACACTCACGCTTCACTGACTCAATGTTCAAATGGTAATGGTAAATATCATTCGGCGTTGGTGCATGATAATACCGCGAATATAATTGAAATGTCTACTCACTCGTGCTGGAAGAATTTATACCATCTTAATTGCACATGCATGTTGAGTATGTAGCTCAGGATGCGATGCTTACCTGGAACAAAATGAAGGATACGTTAGTTTGGGATATTTCCTGAATGAAGTGCTTGTGAATACATAGTAAGGGAGCATAATTTAATTTCCATTAATGTGAGATTTCATGTAAATATGTAATTTGTTTGATGAGGATAGTAGGTATAGTGATTACTATAATGATAAGTGGACTCAAACATGGGACGTTCTGGTCTTTGTTCAATACCACGTGCTGTGTCTTCATCCTCATTGTGCCGTTTCAACGATCGTTAAAGTTAATGCGACGTATACGAAGTAGGGCAGATTACTTGGCCTGATCGCACGTACGCTCATTACGCGTTCCACGGCGCATAGCTTCATCGTGGTAGCCCGGCCGTAAGTCGTTAAAGAAGAAAACGAGAGACGAAAGTCGAAAGAGAACAATCCGATCAAATCAACCAGCTGCAGGTTCAGCGAGCGAGGGACCGTATACCATTTGCGGTGTGACTTAAGTTTTACCTCGGCGTACCAAGTATTTCGAGGAACTGAGCTGTTAATCAACCGGTAGAAAAAAAGAAAGTACCACGCTCGACCTAAGAAAAAGATGTACAACCTCTTGGGAAAACGACCTACAGTAGCTGCTAGGAAGACTTATAGACCTGAACGTTTCATTATCACCTTCGTACTAACGAGTCATTTGTAATTAGTCTACCTAATTGCGACGATCGAACAAAAGATGACATTACGCGGAGAAGAACGAGGAAACCATAGAGATTCGACGTTAGAACGAAGTAAGATTTTTATCATAATGATACGGGAGTAAGGATAAATATGAAGAAACACGAGCTGTTGAAATGGGCAGTTGCAATTTCGGTAAGGCCATTCCAATTTGATCGACGTTCTACCTAAGGACCGAGAGCCTCCGAGGGTGGGATTCTGGGCGAAGCGCCGCAGGCCGCAAATGCAGCAGATGAGAAGAGTGAACGAGAAGAAAGAAGGTGGAACAGAGGGCCTTTAGGAAATGCGGTATTCAGGGACCCCTTGGAAAAAGTGGTAGGTTGGGCCTGTCCAGTCGCCATCTCTACCGGCGTCACATCACGTAGCGGACTCCGAATGGCGGGCCCGCTATAACGAACCGTCGGCGTGCCGGCGAGAAAAAGTTGGACGATGCCTCCTGCGTACCATCGCACACTACCCGATGTTCCTGTACGCGGCCGAAAGAAGAAGAAGGTACGAGAGGAACAGACAGTCGAGAGAATCAAGAGAATGAAGAAGAGCAAGAGGAAGGAAGGTAAGTAAAGACAGGAGGAAAAGAGTAAAAGAGAGGAGATTCTGGGGGCCTCGTTCTTTTCAGAGGCAGCTACTTTCGTTCCTGGCCGCATTCAAGCAAAGGGGAGGCCCCAGGCAGGGGCTAATGGGACGCAATTAAACGATTGGTATCAAAGAGCGCCGCCGGTCGCGCTCGCGGGAATGTCGCGAACTAGATGGTGATGCCCAGCATGCGGGGACCGAGTTGATTCGCTCCCGTGGACGAGTCTAGAAAAATCTCGGCCACGTCCAATTCCATCTCATTAGCGGAGGGAAACGGCAGCTGATGCTTGTCTCTCTTGCGGTCTTAGCGCAAGAAGAAGAAGCGTTCGGAAGCCATGTATGGAACCGGTCTCCCTCTTTCTCCCTATCTACACAGCCGTATATACTCTCCAACCAGAATATACCGGGTGTCGCTCACGTACCTCGTATATTTCTCCTCACGCTGCTACACAGCTCTTCTTCTATACCAAGTAGATCCGAAGTCGCGAAGCTTAGGATAAGAGTGAGTTCAACTTAGCTCAGAACTTCGAACTAAGAGATTCGAGGATAACACCTGCCTCTTGCTCGTTTCGCGCATCCACGAATGCAAATCGATCCTACTAGAGACCTAGAGTACTTGCATCGGACTTTTATGCAATTTTAATTGCCTGTTATCGACCACGAGATATCTTCGACGTTTTATCGATATGCAAATGGAACCTTCACATTACCAACAATAATTCTACTTTAGTTATATCAAGAATGTTCTTTTTGACTCTTCTTATTTCTTGTCTAACCAACAGTCAATGTAAACTGATGAACGACTCAGAAGGAAATAGTATTATATTTAAAAACAACACCCTGTACATCTGGTCCGAGGGTATATTCCGTATGTGCATACATTCAGTACCTATATACCGAACCCTATACCCGCATGCACCATGCACATGCATGCGCCGCAAAACAAAGCGAGCTCGTTAGGAGGTGCATTGCAACGACTGCACTCTTTGCTCTCCGGTACATCCTGCTGCCGGCTTGGTCCGCCGACTTCGGTTTGCCCGACTTGGCCTGACTTGCCTCCTCTTCGACCATTTCTCGCAAGTACGAACAAAGTTATACTTGAACACTCTTTGGCTTTGTTCATGGCTCGGTACGAGTTACCGAGGAAAGGGTAATTGCCTGGACTCTCCCCCGGCCATGTTCACCCGGTCCCTTTGGTAAACCATGGAATTGCGTATCGTATTCTGAGATCGATCGCGTAAAGTGTATAGTAGTCAATGAACAAGTCTTTAATACACGAGTATACCGAGGAACTGAGTCCACCTACGTTTTTATGGAAAGACAAACGCATATCTGGAGCTACGTACGTGAATACAATTTCTGTGAATGAGGTATTTAAATAATATATTAGAAGAGTTTCAATGCTGACCATAGACTGTGTAGTAGAACCCTTAAGTTCACACGAGGAATATTTCATTGAAATTTATTAGTGATAACTGCTTGTGATATGATTTTATTACTATCATAAATTCGCAGTATCATTTTCTGAAGTACCATGTTCCTTTGGAAAGTACAGAAAGTAGTAAGTATGATATATATGGAATAATTTCTAAAAAGCAAAAATCAAGGAAAATATAAATCTTCGAGGAGCGAATGGAGAAGCCGAAACCATCTTCCTTCATAAAGTCTATAGGTGGATACCAAGGTGCAACATGCTACGGAAGATCCTGAAGAAGGAGAGACCGGTAGCCTCAAGGTCGAGATAAAACCCGAACGGTGAAATATCGCCTTATTAATGCCAACCGCTTCATTAACGTCAAGCGTTAACACGTGCACGGTTGGTCAAGAGGCAATCCGTATCCAGAGTGAAATTATTTTGCGGTTCTCCTACAGTACCACGGAACGTGGGCCACGACCGCCTTTGCTTGTCGATAAAGAGCGGATCCTTCATAAACGCGGCAAACCGCATAACTCTTGTGCGGCAGACAAGTAGAATAAGAGGAAATATGGGAGGTGATCGGCCTCTACTCGAGGTGGAGTCATGCGAGAGGCCGTGTAGTCCTGGCTGCTAAGAAGGAAGATAGAGAAAAAGATCGCAATACACCGAAGTGAGAGGGTTGCTTTCCAGAAGAGAAAAGATGAAGAGAGAATAAGAGAGAGAGAACTCTGAGCGAGCGCCAACCGGGCCGACATAGCTCTCGACTCACCAGGACGAGTTTATGCGATTTTTACACTCGATCTGATTTTTTGGCGGCGCGCCTCGCTCTCGCGAGACAGATATATGTCCCACGGCCATACAAGAGCCGCGCGTATAAAGACATCGAAGCGAAAGCCAACGAGAATTCCTCATCCCATCCTCTCTGGTCACCCTCTCTTCTCTCTTTGCCGACCTCCACCGCCAAGAACCACGGTACCCCATCATCCTCTTTGCCACCATACTTGGTATACCCCTCTTCTTACCCAACCATTTCCCCCACCTCGATACACCGATACCTTCCCCTCTTTCAGGCCCAAAGAAGGGGAACAAGAATACGAAGAGTCGAAGGGCCTCGCCCATAACCGGTTCAACTCTCTCGTCATCGCCGCTCCCCTCCCTCTAGTTCTCCATGGGACTAACCACCAACCGACTAACTTTCCTAAGTACCTGATCCACGTAGATACACCCTACAACCAAAGCCCTAATAAACCTTCATTTCATTATCTCTGTTATGGTATACACCATAATATACAGCGTTTCTATTACAGTCCAACATGTAAACATAACCGACTACTTGTAAATCATGTCTGTTAGAGATCAGTCCCCCCACCTGATAAAGATGTTGAAATATTTATACTTCTCATAAATGTCTATCAAATAGTACATGTTATAGTAGCAAAAACGTGTAGACATCAAACACATGTTTTTATGTATAGTGCATAGGACACACAACGACTCCTTCATCCCCTCAATGATTCAAGGCAAACGGAAACACAAAGTACGAATGAACTAAATCAGTTCTGCGAGTGGTTCGCCCTTAAAACCAGATTGGACAACTGTTTTAAGTACCGCGAGTATAAATGAATGATCTGATTCAATGATCCGCTTATCAATCAGATCAACTATAATATTCAGATGAAATACAAGAAATCATAGGGACATACCTGGGGCCTCTTTATTACGAATAAAAGTAATAACTTTTAAGCCTGATGACTATCGATGCAGTGATATCGTATGAAATTTTCAGGCATCGATAGGAGACATGCAAGCACGCGAGCAATAAACGTTTCACGAGAAGAATTAGGGTTGTTAATGTGACTAGTGGCTAGCATGGGAAGAGAGGGAGGTAAAAGTATGGAAGTAAGTACTCACGCATACGAAGGGGTCCAAAGGTTCCCCTGCGTATATAAGCAACGACAGATAAGAGTGCAAAAGCGAGACCAAAGAGTTAAAAGAAGAAACACACTCGGAACAGCGTCCACTCATCACGCGGCGTGTAGCCGGCCTTTACATAAGCGACCATGCCGCCTGGCGGCGAGACCGAACGAACGCTTTTACAACTCAATGCAGACCCCTGAAGGCCCCTCGAGGCCTATCTTTCTCCCTTTCTCTCTCTCTTTCTCTATCTCTCTCTCCTCCCTTCATCCTACTCTTTAAAGTCGCGTGTTTCTCTCCCTTAGGAGGGCCAGTTGTAACACAACGTATGTAGGCACGTATAGGGCCCCGCTCGCTCTCTCTCCGTACCCCTCTCCACAACCTTTTCCTCGTTCCAACGAGACACCGTGCATTCGCGTATTTATATTCCTACGGTGAGGAGCTTATTCACATCTCCGATGTTCGATGTGGGAAAACGACAAAGAACTGAGATTCGAAATAGCCAAGTGTGTTGCGTCTACGCAATCGTGCCGAGGCCGTAGCACCGCTGAATGCTAACTCTCTTGTTACGCTACTAATTTGAATTTTAAGCTTGTGAATTTGAAATCCTACCACAGATTGGGTATGCTGCTTCCATTAGAGTTACATATATTCAAATTGCCGCGGCGGAATCAACGCTTGAGTTATAGGCTTTCGCGTGCGATGGTAAGAGAACGAATAAGTAATGGAAAACAATTTTAATTGGAATGAGTTCATTGCCGGAAACATTCGCCTTCGCGAAAAAGCAACGCGACCAGAAGAGAAATAAGGAGAGCCGATTTAATTACCGTGTCTGAGTGAGTAATTACAGGGCATGAGATACCCAGCATTAACAATAGTCAATGGACCTTCGAGGATGCCAAGTGTAACGCGAGCATTATCGAGGCTGATGCGTCCGGCTTTTTAATGATCCATCGATTGATGATATGTTGCACCAACAACCAGTCGGTTGTCTTTTATGTGGCTCATTATCACGCTTGTTGCAGAAGCCTTCCTACGTCCTTGCCCATTTTGCTCGGTTGGCTGGCTTCGAGTCGAGATTGAAATTCTCAGCCACATCAAAATGCATCATGTGTTTGCTCTTAATTCGCTTTGCTATGTTTGCCGTGCTAAACTGCATTTTCCAGATAACTACTTCTTTCTCTTGCGCGGTATAATTTCTCTTAAATTACAATCATGTTCAATGATCATTTCCACAAGAATCTAATTCCAGATGTAAGCACACGTTATTCGCAGGTAGTTAATTGATTTGCATCAACCACCTCAATCAATTATGTAAACTTGTTATCTATCGAACACCATAGTAAAATCGAAATATAAAGATAAAGATATGACCGATTTGCATTGGTTCATTCAAGTAAGCAACTACAGTCCGTCAATGGTTCAACGAGTCAGAAAGATTCAATTTGCGGAGGAGATAGAAGGAAAAACGGGAGGGAAAGAATCGATAACTCTACGAAACGATATTATCAAGTTATCTTGGACAGTTCTCTAAATTGATTTCGAAGTCTTCGAACGGCACCCCTAAAAGGGAAGAGCCTTATCTATCGAACGTCCCTCGCCTCCGTTCTCTTATCCATTACACGCGCTTGCCTTTTTCCGTCGTCCCGATGGTTTTTCTTTTGATCTAACGAGTTCGAGCCAAGTCCCGGCATACTACACGCAAGATAGTCAGATAATAACGGCAATGTACAGAGGGAACGAGCAGAGTGCCGACAGTGTCGGCCGACTACTTTTAGTTCCGCCACGCGGATCAATCTTTGAATTAGGCGTAAATTTATGCGCGCCGACGCTCGCTTCATGGAGACGCACATTATCTATGTGGTACACTAATACTAACATGAGAACGTATACACCGAGGATTTCGACGCAAGTCGAGTTTCCAAACTCTCCACGGGACGCACAACTTTAGGCATATGGAATTTCAATGAGGATCACCAAATTGGAAACTTGTTGGACGCTAATACTTGCTAAGGTTTGCCAGGGGTTTAGCAATGTCCATTCAAAACACCTCGTTTAAAGGGTATTAATTAATTTCGGTTTAAAAACGATTCCGATGATGGTCATTAATCAAAAGTGTTATGGATAAATCGTCATACACTATTAATTATCAGAATATATGGAATAGAGTATCATAAAGTCTTTAATGGGGAAGTAATTCATAATAGCATCGGACATTTAAAAAAAATCAATAAAATTGGTTAACGATTTATATCTTAATTTTGTATTGTAACGATAAAACTTCATATCTTCTACGTAAAACTACCTTTTCCTTAGTTGCCAAGTTTGTAAATAATATATTTCATGTATGTTCATTATTCAATTTCAGGTATGTGCGGCCGAATACATGTGCAAGGGGGTACGAGGCGATTGCTTGTGAAGAAATATGAACAAAATATAGAATAAAATGTTTTCATTCAAGGCTTAGTTTTCATGAAAATCGAGTTTGAGAATCCGATGCGTACGTACGCGGTTACGGCTTAAGTTACGGTTCGTCGAGCAGTGTGCAGCGCATATCGTGTTTGTAAACAATGATCTGAAATTTTCTCTGACATGTTATTTGCCCAAGCACTTAGTTTGCGTTAATCTTGAAAAATCGAGGACTTGAAAAATCAAAATACGTAACCAAGAGTTCATGCATTTGTAGACGGGCACAGCTATGCATACGACAGCAAGTTTCAGCAATTTTGTAATTGATAAAATAAAATGTTCTTCCTTAAAAGTCTTTTTGTCTTGTTTTATGTCAGTAGTTATACGTTGCTCGACGAAACGTAACTTACGATTAGTCTACTCGATTTTCTCGAAAACTAAGCCTTAAATGAAAATATTTTATTCCATATTTTGCTCTTATTTCTTCATGAGGAATCGCCTCGTGTCCGCTCCTACATGTTATTCGGAAGCACAATGTATTATATTAATAATAAATTCTATTAGTACTGATTGGAACTTGCTATTTGTATAGAAATGTCAGCCAGTTCCTCGATGCGTCTGTTTATTCTAAAGTAACACTATTATTTTACTGTAAGGAATTATCATATAAAATTCCCATTAACTAAACGGCCGGCTTAGATTACGTAAAACCGACCGAGCGTAGAAGAATATAACACTTATTGCAATTTATGAACCTGCGGATAGCTGTTAATTATTTATCAGTCGTATACACCATTAGTCTGATAAGGTTGCATGTTATCATAAGTAATTCGCCGTATCTCGAATATTTCCCTGCATTCGTCTATCTTGCTAATTGTAAGATACATTAAAAGAGTTAGTGAACGTGAATGCAGACTTATCAATAAGTTCATCAGCCCCAAATGAAGCTTCCTTTGTAAGATTACTTCGATTTACATTACACTTTAATCAAAAACGAATGAATATACCTGTTCATATCAAAATAATAACTGTTATTAATAATATGTATAAAACATATCGTTGTTACAAAGGTGGAATTGATTTACTAACATTGTCGTGTAAAAATCACGGCTTTCCGAATCGATGAATAATAAAACTTTACAGCAACAAATACAGAAAAAGTTTTCCGAAAAAATGTATTAATGAATGTTACTTCTATAACAAACATATATCTATGAAATAATTCAAGCTCTTTAAACATGGCGGATAATGACGTTCCTAAAGCACACACTGAAGACCAAATGTTTCCCGCTTGATTAATTTAGAACACAGATATCACGGCGGTATATATTTTTAGTGTTACTGAAAAATGCATTTATCGTTCTAAGAAGTGAATTAAAGTAAAGGGCAATCAGTGTAATTGTTTAATGTAAGCAATAAAAATAGTTATTTAATTGTCTCGTCCCTTTAGAATACATGGACCAGAATCATTTGGTTCTCACTACGTGCACGTAACACTGTCATTCTTTCAAGAGATACTTTGATGCATTAAGCAGTTGATGCGCATAAATTTGTAAAGAGGAGTTAAAAATTGCTTGTAACTTCCACGGGTGCGCGTTGAGGTAACATAATTTAACCGAGCCATCCGACGGTCGGCACGCCGTTACGGCGTTACAAGATATCCGACCAGCACTAAAGTAACATAACATTTCAACATACATTTTACGCATTTCAAAGCCAGCGTATCATGGATTAATATAAATTATTTTGCTACACCACTCACATAGTTTAAAAACAATATAACGCGCATTTAACAACATAGTTTACACGGCTATGTTTCAAACGTTACATAGTGGCACTAACATTTTTATTGCACGTTTCTTTAATTGTTCTTCTACTATGTAACTTTGTGAATTTATATGGCGGTAAAACAGTTAATTTGTCTAAATTAAGTTGCTCAGACTACGTTAATTACAGGTGGATGATAAATGCCCAGATATAAGTAATGTGCTGTAAGTTACATGTATCATGTAGAAATGAATGAGTATAAACAGTAAAGTAATTAGATTTCATTGAGAAAACGCCGGTAGTTAAACGATGAAATTATTGTTACCGGAGGAGAATTTCGAAATAACTGGTTGGCCAATGGCTATTTGCTTAACGATATTCAGTAGTCGAGAGCGAAGCGAGTGGGAAATGTCGTTTATGGATAGTAAGAAAGATAAGTTATAGTGCCGATGGGTAATTGCTTCCGTAATAATTACCCTTTTACGTTAAGTGTATCGTTTCTAGTCACGCAACTTATCTAGCAATTACAGTTACGGAAAAGAAACAGTCGGCCACCATATTCGATGTGACATGTTTACCGCTCTAAATAGAGCGACATATTTTTTCCGTATTTTTCATAAAACTAAAGTAAATACGCCCCACTGAGTTATTTCGTGCGTGAAACACGTTTCTCATCAAAAATATGATACTTCGAAATGTTTGAAAAAATAATATATCGGAATAAATATTCGCATGATATTATTGTACGTGCGTGGGAAGTCCTCAGAATTCTGAACGGTCACAGACCTCGACGTAAGTAACGATATATAAATAAAAAGAACAGTGTTTTAAAGTCACAGAATAAAATTGACGACAAGCATTATTTTTAACGCATTAAAGCAGCTATACATAGAAGCAGAAATGTGGTTTGTTTACACGCGTAAATAATTATCGTGTAAGATAGCCATTTACATTTCCGCGTATAAAAAGACTATCGTCTCTAAGCGGTAATAAGCAGGCGATTATAATTCTATTTTATGTGCATGGTTTATCGTCATTATTTCAAGAGGTTGACGTTAAATGGTTGATATGACATGAAGTTTTTATATTCACTCTTCTGATGTCTTTCCGCGTTATTTATCTGAATATAAACGATCATATAAAAGAAAAATATACATAAAATACAACATGTAATACACTAATACTTCTTATAAACAAGAAATATCTGATATTACGAAGACGAGTGTTAATTACGGAAGTATAATGTCGAAGACGACCAAAGTCAACTTACAGCGAAGCATTCTTCCACGTTTCATCGAAGATATCATCGAAGGAAAGCATTTGCTAAACTATACTTTAATCCTGCCGAGAAAAAAGACGTTTAAAAACGAATAATGAAGATAATTTTGGTCCACAGATAACTGGCTAAACACACAACACACGCGTGCGCCTGTAGCCTCCAGACAACACACACATACGCGTCACGCACACATGTAAATAATCCTAAGATGGCTCCATGGAGTACACGTTATCCTTAAAAACACGTTAACAGAGTATTGTCGACAGTTTACATACCAGTGTCTACGTGCAGGCCACGGTGACATGTTAGTAGGAACGATGATCAGTTCGATTCTTCGATGAAAAACGGTAAAAAAACGGTTCACATGAAATCACGATACGACAGCTTATCGCGAGTACGCGGCG
This sequence comes from Nysson spinosus, assembly GCA_910591585.2. Taxonomy (NCBI): domain Eukaryota; kingdom Metazoa; phylum Arthropoda; class Insecta; order Hymenoptera; family Crabronidae; genus Nysson; species Nysson spinosus. Next base: position 2,868,654 of record OU342835.1, read on the forward strand.
GCCATGTTGATTCGACGACCCACCCCATTAGCAACGAGTGTTCCGTCTACGCACGATCGTCGCGCCACGGCAATCGTGCGCCGCATCGACCGGTTTTCGTTGTGGCACCGCGCTCAAGACTCCCATGAATACCGCGCTCTTGGCTCGCTCTTGCCACGCCGCCATATTGCCACCAGCCAGCAAGCCCTGCGCGGCTCGTGCGCCGCGCAACCAACCTCTGACGCCTACTCTTCCACGTACGCGTTCTTAGTTAGACTTTTTCATTTAATATCTCCTTTTCACGATTCCACCGATATCTGGTTTTAATCCTCGTGTCCAAGTGAGTGTTTACGGCCGAGTGGCATATGTTTCTTTAGACCTGGATCATCGTTCCACGAGGGAAAACACGTGGACGCGGTCGCACGTTGTGAGTACCATTTGATAAAACATGGTCGTCGTATGTGTAATAGGTTACGATTAAAGAATCGAATGTCACGGTGGCCGTTGTAGTTTTAAGGAATTACTATGCTATTCAGTCTTTAATAAAATGTGTCATTGACAGTCTTCGATAAGATTGAAGGATGTTTATTTCTGTGGGTATTTTTACTCGATGATATATTGTGTACTTGTTTACGTGGCTCCTACGCATGCGTAAGCAAACACGTACTTATAAGACATGTTTTGATACTGGCACTTGTGTTTTGAGAGTTCGGCTTTGAAGCTCTTGTGTAGGGTTTGAAAGAGGTCTTGTTGCTTCTATAAACAGATGATTATTAAAAAATATAGTAGTTACTTTGTCGTATACATGTTCGAAGAGAGGGGATTTGAAGTGTGCATTGGCGGCACACATGTAACGTGAAGCACAAAGTGCAGTCGTTATTTATATCTCTTCAAGTAAGAGAATAATTTATATCACATACGTCTAATAGCTCTTAATAACCTTAATGTATGATAGGAGTGCTAAATATCTGGTTTACGTGTGTACGTAAAAAACAGATTATTACTTTGTAAATTACATACGTACTAAAGGGATTTTGTACCATGAGAAATGGTTCGAAGCTAATGTATTATTGTGCTTAATTATAATATAATTGTAATTAGTATTAATATCCTTATAATATAACAGTACTATATAACTGGTGTTTATAAGAAAGTTTCCTAATATATCTGAGATTGTTCTCCACACAATAACCCGCAGTTCGAATTCTCGGCACAACTCTTCGGTCAAATGTATCAAGTAGAGAGGAGATATATTGCGGGAGATTATCTTGGAAATTGAATGAGAGGATTGAAACGTTCGTGATAAATATTCTTGCGTGATTGCACAAAGAATTTTCTGTATAAACGTCCAACTCTGCTCGCCATAAATAACCTCATCTCATCCCCCTACCAATTTCGTAAGTTTTTCGTATGTCAGCTAGACTGAGCTGTGCATACAGAAGCCAGAGACGAGACCGGAATCATAAATAATTCGTCCGGAAACGATACCACCCTATGTGGAACCTGCTCATAAAGCAAAAAAAAAACCTCCAAAGAGAAGAAGAGTCAGTGCTTGCTTGAGTTGCACCATATGTTGAAAATAATTCACGATTTAAAAGTAATTCTTGCCAGACGAAATTTTTAAAGTATATCCTACTACTTTCAGTTAGCATGCCGCAAAAAATAGAACCTTTGAAGTTGCTTAATACCTTATATCAAAACTTCGCTAGACAGAACTTTTGCAATTACTTCTGTGCTTTTACGAGAATGGATAGAAACTACCGCGGACAAACTAACGTACCAAACAACGAGTATAAAGAATGCATAAAATGGTGTTAATAAACAATGTTATATAAAGATTTAGATAATGAGACATCTTTAATGTTGCATATTGTGTTTAATACGTTCATAGCACACATCATATTTGAATCAAGCATTTGGGAAATTAAGTTCTAGAATTCTTAGGAATAAAAAATGTTACAAATGCTATAGATTCGTAAATACTAAAATTGCAATTATAGAAGCGATATACGGTCGAATATAGTATGCTAGATATATTATGTATATAATACGGCATTAATAATTCAAGAATCAAGTTTAGAATTGCCTAATAATGAAATATGATACGTACGATATAAACTTGATACTGTTACATGTATATACAATATTCCGTATTATATAGGGTATACGTACAACACTGAATCAGTAGTTGAAGAATCGAACTTCGGATCCTCAGAGGATTGTGTAGCCCAGGAAACTCGGGATGCTGCCTCGTCTTCGGAAACAACACAGTAACGCTTATACCGCGAGCGAAACCCACCGGATAGTTTCGCGGCGGAACTAATTTACGTGAAGTCGAGCAATAAACATCGCGTCTCTCGCTAGAGAATACCGGCGTTTCGTATACATAGAGCGACCAACAGGGGAGAAAGGAAGAGGAGAGCAAGAGGGAGAGTAGCATAGAGTGATACGGTGAGGTAGAGAAAGAGAGAAGAGGTAAAGTGCGTTGGTGTGTAGGAACGAGAAGCATACGCACGCAGGGCGCAACAGTAGCCGTAGCGCCGGTTAATTAGGGTTTAAGTTTATGAGGTGCAGGCGCGCACGCCCTACCCCCGCCGTTCCACCCATTTCACCCCCTTTCTGGGGCTCTCTCTATCCCTCACTCTTCGTGAAACTTTCTCCCTCTTCCTCCCTTGCGCGCTTTCTCTCATCCCACCCTCGCGGACCCATCCCTTGCGCACGATTCACCAAACCACTACCAGTAACTGCAACATCGTCCTTTGCATTTTACGCGCATCCATACCGTTGCAAAACACCGTGAGTGGGAGAGAGCGAGGGAGAGGGAAGGGATTAATATGTGCACGTGCACACGAGGATATCAAACTTCACACGCGAGAGCAATAACAAATGTTGGACGTTCACAGCTTCACAGGTTTATCGCCGTTACCACCGATTTACGTGCATTCGTGATACAAAAAGGAACGAAAATAACGGTAGAGCTCAGGGCTACTGAAAGGATGGTGATTACTGGTGCCCAAATGAAAAAGTCGATACGTTATTGCTCGGGAATAATTTACTGAAGCCTGCGGATGATATCCATGATATTATTGATGATTAAAATCAGCATTTTCGAGTCAAGTTAAAAATCATTTCTATCTAATGAAGTTAATAAGAAATATCCTTTAAGGCATTCTACGACATCATTTAACGTCCAAGTTTGACATACTTTTGATATCATGTATATAGTTTATTTTTAGTTTCATAGCCAAGCGACTAAACTGTGTTTACATTTTCTTCTTCGCCTTCGCTATCGCCGCTCATACTTTTTGCTCTATCAACACTCTAGCTGGCACTGGATTTGTACACAAATACCTTTACTCTATCATGGCAGTTTACCACGTGTCTCTAGTTTATACTTGTATATTGTTAAGGTCGCAATTATTTATCAACGTCTTAAATCGGGATGTTACTTGTTACTTATTATATTCCAATACGTTTGAAAATATTTCTTTATGGAATTCATTGTTATTTCGAACACGAGTGAGAGTGCATTCGACGTGCTATTTTGTAAGCTCGTTCCGTGGAGGAGTTTTATGAGAATCTAAAGCAAAAGGCTGGACAGGAGTTCGTTAGTGTATCGTGGAATTTATTTTGAATTCTAATACGGAGTGACTCGGGTGTTTTACGAGAGAAGAACATAGCGGATAAAGAAATGTCTGGAGAACTCTGTACTGAAACATTCTTGAGCGCAGTTGACCGTGCGACCTAGCATGCTATTCCATTCGAGACACTCCCTAGTATACCGATGTATTTTGGTTTCAAGACAGTGACCTCCCTTTCTCTGACTTTCTGCTTTTCTTACTCCCTTTTCCTGGCCAGCTCCTTCCCTCCTTCCCTTCGTTGCAACATGCATCCTCCAGTAACAGATCCATTAGACTCGCTGATAGCCCGCCATGCTTTCACGGAGTCTAAATAATAACGTAGCAGCATAAAACGCTGGGATTTTTCATCTGCATTATTTCCGTTTTACTGCCTCCGTCATACTCGGATTATTTATTGCACTTTCGGCAGGATATTTTTCAGGCGCCATACACATCCTGTGATTTATATAATATTATAAAGGATCCCAGTGTAATAATTCATATTATTTTATGATTAGAATCTGCCAAATCCTTGAGTGCAAAAACAAATTACAACTATCGGGTGAAGTTATTCGAGAGGAATCTAACCGCAATGTAATCTAATCTCAGACCGAGTGCCAGTAAAACGTTGGGATTATTATCAGTTTACGTTAGTAATGTGCTCGATCGGTGGTCCGGACACTAATGAATTCATTAAACTTGAAAGAAGTTATTATTCTCCGTAAGATAATGTAACCGACGTCGAGATATTTTATCCGTCGTTTTGGATTATTGAGATTCATTACGTGGAAAGTCAGCCTATAAGAGAATGCTGTGAAGATAACGTTTAGCGAAAATCAATTTTTATTCCGGTGCATTATGTTCAAGCACGCCCACCTCTTCCTTCACGCATTATTCTTTCTGCATATTACCAAGATAAAGATAACGTATATTTACACAGTATTTAAGTTTCTGCTACCATATATCGTAACCATTTGATTGTATCGTTTCCTTGTTACCGCCTGCTTGAATCACGAGTTCACCACTGGCTATGCTGATTGCAATATTCAGTATTTTTTAAATAATTCACAACACATACGATTTTATCTTCCTCCTCGTCATTGCCCGGCCGAGATATCAAGAGCATGACGATCATTTACATTCGTAGATTTAATTATCCTCAGTGATGTTTATTGCCCAGAAAATTCTTACGTAGCCCTACCTTTACCTCCAACTGTTCCGGAAGCGTTCAACATACATAAATTGCAATACTCACGTAACACCGTGTTACTGTTTTTGTTATTGCCACTATTATTATTACCAGGAAAGATATTTAATTTCTTTAAAATAATTGTACAATCTTAAACACGTCCGCCTTGTATCTTGTAATCAGTACGTGCTACCACGGTACGTCCTTAATTATAATATACGCGTAATAAAAATTGCGTAATTAAATGCAAATTCAGGGCTGAGTTAGTTGAACTCTGTGAGCAGCATTTTCAGAACCTGTAACTATCTTAAATTACCAGTTACTTAAAGCACCCTCTCACCGGCAACTTAAAAGTATATACAACCAGTAACTACACACGAACCAGATTAAAACTTTATCAATGTCACGAGAGATTATTATCAAAGGAATATAACGTTTCGAGCGGACAGTGCAGTGGTCATTGTGCGATAGGATTTATCTCGTTGTTCGAGTAGAAGGTGTCATTAACAGTTCATAAAATCAAATCATCGAAGGAGAGTCTTATCAATCCCAGTTACCCTGGGGAGGGGTTCATCGTGCTCGCGTGCTACGAACTAACGATATCAGCAGGAAATCTCTTGTCGCAGGTTGGTCTCGCGCGAAACGTTGCATCGCGTGTTGCCATGCTACTGCAGTTGGACAAAAACCCAACCAGAGATAAGGCCACCTCTTGGAAGAAGGGTTTTTGGTTGGGTACGGGGTTCAAGGGGGGCACATGATACGCCCGGGTTCCGAATGCACCGGTGCAAACGAGTCCACTCGAAACTCCAGGCCGTTCCCTCTTTCGTGATCTCCTGCGATATTCTTCGGACCGGCCGTGCTTATATGCCGCCTCCTATATACATACATATATACATATATACACGTTTATGTAGATCTTGCTACACATCCGTGCACCGAAGACGTGTGCAAAAATACTCGCGTGGGAATGTAAAAATACAGTAGGCCGCTCTGCCCATGAAGGTCTCTTTGCAAGTTGTTACATCAGATAAGTTTTTGTTTGAAAAAACGTGAAATCGTTAACGAGTTCAAGAGCGTACCTTTGAGTACATCGATCAATTATGCGCGGCGTTTTTAGTCCAACTTGATTCATTAAATCTTGAAAATATTCTGTGATATACGTATTACACGTTAGGTGTACAAATTAATTCAGTGTTTTAACATTTTGATTTTTAATTAATATCTTGACTATGAATTTCTTGTGCATTTGAAGTGTTGCCAATGACATTCTCTTCACAATAGAATGCGAAAAGAAGTAAGATAAAGAAGCCCGTTGACACCACGGCAAATATTTTAATGATTGAGTTTGATCTACTTTCTTCATAAATGCATTTTCAATTTTGCAGATGAGAACAGTGAATTACTTCGTATTCTAATTACACGATTAACAGCAATAATTAAACTCAGGAACGGAAAGCATTAATTGGTACAGTCATATAAAAAGAATCCTAACTTTGATTTGCATTACATCATACTTAATACCCAGTGGATACGTTCGAAGTAAACATAAACTATGCAAAACTATTCATAATTATTTAATAGCATACCTAGGTCCGATAACAGAACAAATATACAAGCACTCACACCACGTGGCTTCACTTATTATTAGGTGTCTCGTGGGGCACGCGGGAAAGAGCAAAAGTATATATGTACCAGGGGTACATATTATATATCTAACTGCGCTGTGCCGCGTAATTAAATCATGCCGACGGTTTTGCAATTAAACTCGATTATTTGCTCGTCGCTAGCCACCCCACACCGGCCTCGATTTAACTCTTTCAAACCCTGCACGCCCACCCTTCGGCACCCTACGTATAACTCGTCCCGTGCAATATCCCTCCGCTTGCTTCTGCCAGTCCCGCTAATGTCTCGAGCTTGATTTCGATATACGTTCCTTAGGGACGGTTAATTCTACGGAGAGTATAAATCTACCTCGGTTATTATTTACTTGGCTTTCTACAACTAATTAATCCTTACCGTTTCTTATTAAACGCGCTTACAAACGAACGCAACTCTCGTCAATTAAAGAAATTGTTCTCATAATAGTAGAGATTCTATTTGATGTACGAATTAACGCCGTGCTGTTAATTTTATGTACATATCTATAATTCATATTTCAAACTTGAATATTTATCCGCAATCTTGTCAATTTAATGTGCTGTTAAGAACGTTTGCAAAGTCATCCTTGATAGAGTGAAACTATCAATATTACAAACGAAACGAAAAATACGGATAAATGAATGTGCGACTTCAAAGTTACTTGGTGTTGTAGAGGGTTAATTAACTTCTTTAGTTGCGTTGCCATTGAAATTCTTTAGGGGCGTTTGAATCTTTCACCGAGTAAATATGAAGCCTAAGGTTTATGGTAAATTTGCATTTTAAAGGACGGATAAGATGCAGCAGGTAGTTCCGGTCCTTCGGTGGTTTATAGGATGTGGTTGTTACGGGTAATAAAACGGTTAAACCGTGACCATGCTTAAATACCAGGCTACTGAAAAGTTTAAGGATAACTGTTACACTTTTCTAAGCATTCTACAGCGCTAAACGAAGACACACTTGTCATCGAAATATTTCCGACGGTAAAAGAATGTATTAAAACAATATACGAATTAGAAGTCCATCTTCAAGATCTTTTAGAAAAAATTAATAGCAATGTATTAGGAAGATCTAAAATAATAAAATAAGGAACGGCGAGATATTTGGTTGCTAAAAAGAGGATGTCTTTTTGAAGTCTGATCCTCCCAAATGTTGAGTCCGTTAAAATTTTAGAAAGTGTCGGTGCGAGGTAAAAAGATCCTATCCGAATGGTGAAAAAATGTGTGGGACCGTGGTAGACGGGTCCCAAAAACTTTCACCTCGTCGGTACTCGCGGCTAGGCTCCTTTTTTTCGAGCCGGTAAAAATAACAAAGTACTAGTATCCCCAACCGTCGGGGGAAGGTGACTTTCACCGAGGAAAGTCAGTTTCTTCTCTTTTTAGAGACCCTTCTGTCAACCCACCCCTCCTTGCTAAGAAAGATGCACTAAAACTAGAAAGTACGAAATTTTCGGGGGCAATAAAAAAGTAAAAGCTGAGTTCTTTTGTCGAGTTGTACGCGGGAGGGCATAAAACATTCTTCTACGGAAAAGAAAATCCCCGGCTCGTGCTTGAAATATGAATCTACGGTTTTTATGACGGAATGTAACAAAGTAATAAGACCTGGACATTTCTCAATAACTTATACAAAATACAAATAATCCTGTACCCCGCAAGTTTTGTAAAATAAAATATTAAAAGGTGAATTGATAAATGTTTTTCATCCAATATCTTTACTTTGCTATTGAATTTTTCTGTCTAAGCTTTCTATTTAATTTTGCTTTATATATTTTCTATTGTGAATTATTAGGTAGATTATTGCATTATGCATCGTTTACTTATTTTCTTGTAATTATGTAACGGTTAATTCTTTGGGGAATTTCAAGAATGCAATTGTTCGGAAGGAAGAGACTTTGTAAGATTTATGGTATCACGTGTCACGATGCGTTAAAGATTACTTTGTTGTTTCATCCCTCTCCGGTTTTCGTGCATTTTGTTGTGGGCGTATATTTGTGTCTCACTCGATTCGGTATAGCGGGGAGAGTAAAACGGAGGATGCGACAATATCCGGCGCGCCGGCGTCCGACAACTGATAACGCCGAGGGATGTTTATGTGTGTGTTCATAATACGTTCCGAGTTATGCTCAACCCCTTTCGAACCACTGAAACTACCATAGAAATACTTGAAATTCTTCCACCCAAAGAAACAGTGTGAACTCGAAGACTACTGTCCTATCTGTCTTGCAGATTCTAATCAAAATAAGACGAATCACACTAAACTCCCGAACGCGTATTTTTCTAGACACGAATAGAACTTTGAGAATTCCTTCTAACAACAAAGCCATTCCACACAAATCTCTTTTGGAACGTGTAGAAGTCCTTATACGTTTAATTTATAAAGTTAGTTAATGATGGTAATAATGATTTAAAATTTATATTGTACATGTTGTAATAGTAGTTTCTGTTATAAGGTGTTTATTAAGTTACTTAACTAACTTAACACATTGAGCACCAAGCCGAAATCCGTGTTATACGATCTAAGAATAAAATTGTTTAAGCGCTCTACGATGCATTGGGTATTTTAAACATGTCAATGCAGACCTAATTAAGACAATTGTTAAATAGATATATCGTATGAAAAACTGTACTGTGGCACATCGTAGAAAATTATTCACGCCGGTAAAGTTTAAGGAGGTGACGTAAATCTGGTGATAATTCCTGGCAAATTTTATCGATGCCCAATGAATAAACCTATAAAAAGGGAAGTACTTTCCCGGCAGCTCAATGGCTTTCGTATCTATATGTAAATAAAGTAGAAAGAGGAAGAAAGGCGGGGTTGGAGTAGGGAAAAGAAGAGCGGCCATTTCTCTCCATGGAGCCTCTGTAATTTACGTGAGGACTGAAGATAGCGGAGGGACTTAATTCACGTTCCGCTAACAAAAAAGAATCGAGTGGAACCATCACCATGGGATGAAAACTTCATTTCATATATCACGGTTTCTACAATCAATCCATTCATATCATATATCGTACTTATTACCAAGTTACCATTATTACTCGGCATCTAATAAATCCCTTTGAAAATGAATTCCCAGAAAAATGAATTGATGGAACACCAGAAGAGTACAAGAAAGATGATTAAGGCATTCACGTTACGAACAAAGCTCTTTATGTGCAACAAGATCATAGACTTATATCCTCCATTCTTAATAGAAATACACGTCTATGAAGCAGACATGCTCGACGACATTACAAACGTATGTGTTTCATTAAAAAAGTCATAAAAACTCTCGACTCAGCATAAGGTGCTTTCATCGTCTGAAATAATAGTTTGCTTTGGGTGCCACACCCAGTATTGTATACATACATACATACGTATGTACTTATGCCTCCGCGGTCTTATCCTTTGGCATTTTACGTAGGTATACATATCGATGATATATGTTTTATCATGGACATACTCGGAACACGATTATATGTACTTACATAGATGCATGGACAGATAGAAATACACTTATATAAACATAAAGGCGAACACAGGTATACGACATACGTGGCAGAGTCCCCAAGATAGTAAGATACTAATGCTCCGAAGAGAGAAAGAGAGACGGTGGGAAGGGCGGGAGGGGGGCAGAGAAAGAGAGAAAGTTGTACTAGTAAGAGGGGGTAGAAAGAGGCGGGGGGTTGGTTTCGAGCAAAAGTGGGATCGTAGAAGAACGAACAGGGGGTTGTACAGAAGGATGGCGGTGGTTCTCTATTCGTTCACGTTCGTTTCTACGTCCCCGCAAACGTCCGACCGGTGATCTACGATTCCCTCGTGCATAGCGTACCGCATAACTCTCCTCTCTTATAGCGTCTCGGTGAGATCCGCACGATGATACTGCGATCCACGTGTTCGAAGAGCAATTCACGAAATTCACCGAAAAACAAAGAAGGCCGCCCTCCCCCGAAGTAACGGGAAGGAAGAGATTACTTGAACCTCTGACTTGAAACTGGAAACGGTGGGGGATACCACCAAATCCGCCCCATACATTTTCCATGAAAAAACATTTGCCTGAATTTCAGATAGGATAACATTCCGGTCAATTTATAGTTTATATATTTCTCGGGGAGGGTGGGTGCGCGGAAGGAGCTAGTTTGGAAGGGTGCATAATATACATGTCTCCCTTTGTACTAACAGTAAGAGACACCTCGGTGAATGAACTTCAATTCCGAGCATTATGCTGTTATTGATTAATATGATTAATATTTATATTTGTTTGCTTCTTTCTGTGTTCGCACTAGAACTACCAAGGGCGGCAAAATTACTTGTCTGCCATTTTTCGTTTAATTATTCGAATATCCCACGGCGAGTTGTTTGAGATTTTATATACTTTTATTTGAAATACATGACGCGAATATTTGACTCCATTAATTAAATTGAATCCTAGAGCTATAATTTGTACATAAATAAATATGTAAAAATAAGTGAGTATATGCTCGTTGGTTCTAGTGTTAATAAGTTAATATTCTATTATTTAGCGCTTACTATTTATGATTATGATTAATACCTCAGTTTGGAGGGAAAACAGTATATACATCTCAGCTTCATACTACATTAAATAATATACCTTTGTTTATTTATAATGTGTTAATACATAATATAAAATGCACTCTAATTACCATTAAGGATATGTAAGATTTGTATCCTACGTACGATCAATAAGAGCTTCTTTTGGTACTTTTTGCCTAATCATCTGACATAGATGTATATAAATATTAAGTTGGAGTGTCAATCTCTTTAAGTCTCAAAGCTCCAGGATGAGTAACAATCAATGATTTATTTTCCTGGGAAAATTGCTTAGCAGTAGAACTTGGGAAATAATAGAATAAGAGAAAACATTTTGTTGGGAAAATAGTGTAGGAAGAAGGGAGAGAAAAAGCGTCCGCCCCTTTCCTCAGAGCGGCGTTGAGTTCCTGCAAGCGGTTAACGCAGCCATTTCACGCCTCGGGAAACATCCAGCTTCCTCATCCAAATTCTAACCGAATTCACGGAAACCTCTCCACGAACAAGGTATGAGGATTTCTATTTAGCAGAGAGTAGAAGGTGGTACAGACAATTGAGCTGGATGCTAGTGGAACATCTCTCGTTATTACGAATTTTCCATTGGTTTTAGTACTCGACATTAATTTTACGACATTTTTCATTAGAGATGATGCAAAATACTTTATCTCGTGAAAAAGTTCAGAATTTCTTTATTCTCATCGCATGATTTACGCATATTATTTTTGTACTATCATTCGGAATTTGTTTCGATGTGTTGAACTTATCAATATGAAACATTTGTTGTATAATGAATAGGATCGAACTGTAAATTTATTTATCAAAATATGATTATGAGTATTATGGTATGATATGATTTCGAGTATCTTAAATGTCTTCGTTTAGGTAGTTTTAAATCGTTGCAATTGACATATCATAATTTTTATTAATAGCATTATTGCTAATAGAACGATGTTAGTAATGAGTACATTGATAATTCCTTCTATATATAGAAAAAGTGGTTCTTAAGAAAATGGACGATCACAAATCAGAAAAAGACTTATCGAATACAGAGACACTGATAACGTAGCAGGATGCGCAAGCGGTTAACTCGATAATCGAGATATTTTCATCATACAGCCCATCGACCCGAATAACCCTCCTCGAATGTAATCTTCCAACCCTCTACTCATTTAATCCTTCGTCACTTGACGGTGAAGCAATTGAGGAGGGTCGTTTTTTAAATCCCCAATTCGTTAGCTACTAATTACCGATTAAAGACAAACGAGGATAATATTGCGTCAGGGAAAATGGAATTGGAAGTCGAGGTACTACATAAAACGAAAGTTAAATCCGGCGAATCTATACATTTCCATTGATGTCAATACTACAGCTGCTCTATAGAGAAGAATCCCATATGGGCCCCTCGACTTATGGTGGCCGGTGGATGCGTGAAACTGTCGTTCACTATCGAATTTTTACGATGGCCGTTTTGCCAGTTCTCCTCGTAAATCCGCGCGACCCTTTCCGCGTTTTTCGTCGTAGAATGGCCTAAAGTGAGTATCGATCAGAAAGTCTGAGGGAATTACGGTCCATGAGCGATTCTCCATTGCCTATACCAAGTGGTTATATCTGCCATACGTCGTGTGCCATAGGAAAGGGGCGGCAACCGCAGCACCACGACTATCCTTCCACCCTCACCCCCGTTCCTCGTACCGATACCCATACTACAGCTACCCCAATTTCACCCCCGAGAGCCAATATTTATTGATCACCCTCGAAGGCATCGTTCTGTATTCTCTCTTCTGGCAGTGTCTCTCCAGTTCACCCTACACCCCCACACTCTACCCCCTTTTGAAACCCGCGTTCTCCACGTTTTCTGGTGGTAAGCCTTTTTAAAAAACAGACGTCCTCCCGTGGTGTGCTGTCAAGGCGCTCACAGCTGTTCTACGCGATCCTTTATCTATCCCTGTTGTACGGAAATGTGGTAGAATGTCACTAAAGGGAAAGGGAAAGCTTTCGAGGCGGAGAGGATACCAACGATGAAAATTCACCCCACGACTCTTTATTCTTGGAAAGCTTGGCTCCTGTGTTGCCCGGAGAATGTCGCAGGACTAAACGGGATTCGAGAAAATTCGGGGGTTTAGAGACGGCATCTGCCCGAGAGCACGGTTCGCCTCGAATAAATCTAATTCCGAGTTAGGATCTGAATACGCTTCGTGAACCCCCCCAGTTCTCCTTTCGACCTTTCGTTCTGTCGTTTTCTCTTTTTCGTACGAATGAAGATGCGGGATGATCACGATAAATTTGAAGAAACCACAACTCACCTTGTAACCATGTCCAATGTGGCTTAGCAATATCGTCCTTACCTGTGACAAAGAAAGATCTGCATAAAGATTTTGTTTTTTTTATAAGTCCCTGAAAACTAACGTAATATTGACAAATAAATTTTGGATAAATTCAGATAAATTCACTTGAATAACTCTCGCGAAAATGACGTTTATAATGATAGAAACACGGTAGCGACGCATTTGTGTGTAACGCCATTTTTATACAGGACACCATAAATTCGAGATACATTTAAACAGATTGGCATAACGCTGGGATGCAATTAAGGAAGACTTGGTGTTCTCGTCGATAAATGAAGCCGTATATTATATTTAGATATTTCGGGTCCAACAATATTTCGTGATTGCGCGACAGAAATTTCTATCGAGTTTTACCCATTTTCTAGATGGAAAATTCATATTTAAAAATATCTCCGACAATCGAACGAGATTAAAGAATTAACGACCCCCTTCCCATACCCAGTGACCCCCCTGCGCCCCTTGTTTTTCATTTCAACTGCAATTCGAGCAGCGTGATGGAACGTCGATCGATGAGCTACTGAATGCATTTTGAATCCGCGCCTACTGCACAGGATTGTGTTCGTTAATATTCCATTAGACGTCGACGAACGCATTCTATGGTTCCGCCGACATTCGATGTTTAATCTCCTTGCCTCATTACAGATTCAAACACCCATAAAATCGACTACATTGCACGGATTTCATTGTTACGAACGTCAAAGATATTACCGTTTTCGAAAAAAAACCACCGAATAAAATAACACATGTAAACCACCCGCGATGTAAACCAAGCATATAATCCAATGATTCATACATTTCATTCCCGCATCGTCGAATTTATCTTTTTATTTTATTTTATCTTGAACAGTGTCTCATATCGCATTATATACGGCCGTGATATATCACCCGATCAATTAAAGTAATTTCCATAATTTGTACGAATGAAATGTGCAAAATTACGTACTCCGCTTCTGTTACTTAATATCAATCCCGATAAATCACGTAACGAATGTTCTTCCTCATACTACACGATGTCGTGCTTAAATTCCATCAATCGTCGATTCATACATCATCGAACCGTGGATCGTTAACAGGCTGCATAAAGCAGTTGATCGAAGTGTAATTATAAGAAGTATAACCACAATAACTAACCGGTTGTTTACCGATTCCGTAATCTACAAGCGTAACGTATAGTTAGTTATCTAACATCTACAAACAACTACTCTACCCGAGTAGTATATCATTGAGGTTCTGGATATTTGAGCACGTGTATAGTAGTCCGTGGACTATTTATGTGTCTCTGTGAGGGTCTAAACATGTGATGGTTACCTACTTAAGTCAGATAATATCGAGAGAGGAGGCAATTCGATTGCGTGTACCGAAGCATGGTGTAGACCTGATATAGAACTGCTAAACAGGTCGTAGATCAGTAGAGTTAGTTATAACGCTGGCCCTACCCACCCCCTTCAGCCCCGTTCCACCCCGTTCCACCCTCACCCTCTCAATGCACCTCTATTGCTGAACCAATTCCCACCGGTGTTCTGGATCATTTGCCGGCCCGCGGCCGTGAGATGCGCAAATGCATTGGCAACGATGCGCTATCGTGATCTAACAATCTGCCCTACTCTTCGCTCTATGATTTCCCGAAAAATCACTGGATTCATGTACCATACGTATTACGACACAATGCTATTAGATAAAGACAGAGCACGATGAACAATAGCACGGGCGATTTATCAGTTAAGTAGATGTCTGACTGCACTTGTGAAATGCACCGGGCATTGCAATTGTACGAACTACCTGTTCTGCTGTACAATTAACTGTTTAAGATACCGTGCTGTGAAACAAGTATAACAAACGGGTTAATGGATTGGTAAAATGCATATTCTGGTTACATCAGTATTACTATACTGATTGCGGTGATTCTGTATGAATATAAATGCTTTTGAAGTCAGATATGAATTTTTTTTATTTCTGTGGAATTAATAACTGTTTAACGCTGGTCTGTAAGAAATGGGGCATAAGGAATTTGATGATTAATGGATTGGTAAAATACTTATTCCTGTTACGTGGGATATTATTAGGCTGAAAATCATCACGATTTTCTATGAATGTGAATTCCATGAAATTTTGGTGTCGAATTTTGAATTCCAAGGTAACATTAATAACTTAACGCGCGTGGCCATGGCAGAAGCAACATAATCCTTAAAGAATTACTAAGATGCTAATTTGTATTTTATGGGACAACTATTCTCTTAAATTCCGTCATAAATCGTATCGAAAATCTCATATCGATATTGATGTCTACAGTGTCCTGTACCTTCGTCCATCTACGATCGAAGCTCAGGACGATGAATTGTTAATCGAAAAGGGAGAAATGCGTTATTAGTTCCGTCCTGAACGTCGGTGAAAATCTGTAGACTGGTGACTTACGACACATTGCCGGTGACTGGTTATTAGATTATTGGTCGTATCGACAGCTCATGTGTTTCCTACCGATATAGGGTGGGCAGGAGGGAGGAGGGTGGAATCACGGTCGGTGGCGATGTTCGTTGGTTGCGGGTTCGCATACGCACCACGCACAAATAGACGGTTCTCCGGGGGTTGAAGTAGGAGAGGGAGAGAGTGAGAGAGAACCGATGGGACAAAATGGGGAGACCGTGATAACGATAACGTACGATCGGCATTAGCTGGCGGCTTGCTGCAGCTGATGGATGCGCTAATTATCAGCAAGCAGGAGTTACAGTGTTTCGCGTAACGCGTCCGTATGCAGGATGAGTATGCGTTTCCGATAGAGAGTAGCATGGAAAAAAAAGATTACCAACCGGGAGAAAAATTGCATGCCGCCGAATATCACAATGGCACGATTCGAAAATTCTGAAAATCCCGATTCGAGCGTCACTGCTTTTTACACGTTAAATCCGAAACCGTGTCGGATGAAGCCTCATTGCGCGATATACGGTATTGTATCGGAGCCCATGATCCGTAGGTTATAAAAGATAACGGAAGGTAGTTCCGGAAGATAAAAAGTCCGTATCGTTGATAGATCTCAAATATTCCGGTGCCGCGAATATCCCTTAATTATATATATAAAAACGTTATCATTATCACCGTAGTAAAATGTACGTACAAAATCAGCATTATTTCCTTGCGGGACTTTCAATTTCGTACGTTTCTACGGTCCATAGATTCAGATAGGTAAACATATACGTATCCGGAAACCGCAAGCTGCGGTCTAAGCCCTAGATGCATCTACGTTACATAATCTACGATACCGGAGAACGCGTATATAGCTACGATCGGTCGAGAGATCCGGTGCCCCGTAATGAACATGGCGCTTGTTTATTTAATGGGAAATTCGGTGGCGCCATAAAGCTTGAAGAAGGGGGTGAAACCTATTAAATTTATGTTTTCGGTTTACCCGCTCTGACGGATCGCAATGCCCGCACGCGTCCACCTCCAACCACCCCTTGTCGTGGTTCGACCTCCACCAACCCTCTTCCCAGCGCCATCTCTACCACCTATACCCTTCCACCCTTCCACATCTCGCTTTCTCTTCACGCTCAACCCCCGTCAACCCCTCGCTCTCTTTACCGGACCCAACGCGTTCCAACAGCATTCCGTGTTTGTATTTACCCTATTGGTAGTTTAATGTAATCCAAACGGAGCTATATACATATATATATATATATATATATATATATATATATATAAACATATATTGGTAGTGGCAAGAGTGGTTTGACCGGGGTCTCGTGAACGCCACGTTGTGACGTCCATCATGACGGACAGCGCCGCGTCAGCGCGTAAACCATCATCGTTACTACGAGTTTCTCGCGTAGAATTTATGTTTACGTAATCGTAATATTTGGTGTATCTACTGCTGACATTCTTGTCACTAAAAGCTTGACAGGTGTTCCTTTCAAAAATATGTCTATTACGATGAATAGCACTCCATATATACATAAGCATCTAAGCTTATTTAAATCGAGAAAGCTTGAAAATTAAAAAATATTTCTGTGAAGTAGCTTTAGAGATGTTATTAGCTAAGAATTTTCCAGTTTTCGAGGAATATATATGTTTCTATTGGGGCACGTTTTCAAAAGTGTGAAATATTTGACGCCCATTTAAGTAGCCTTTTTTAAGGTATCAAGAACGTAAAAGGAAATCTAATTACCCGAAGTACATTCTATCTTTAAATATGCCCTGTTAATACTCACTATTATAGTAAAGAAAATATGCATAAAAGCGAATATTAATGGAGTACACTGCGAAGGGTGGAAACATAAAACGCGAAGGAGTCTAATTCCTCGAGAAAAATTTCATCTTTAAACGTTCGGAAAGCTAATACTTGGTAACCCCCCCAAAGAATCTGGTGTAGGAAAAACGACCATCCTGTAACTTTATCCCTTTTGAAACCCCTTAATTACCAAATTTTCCTCGCCCTTAATTTAGTGTTATAATTGCTTCCTACCCCTCATAAGGGGTTGGCTGGTGGTACTTGAGTTCTCGTGATACCAGCACCCTGACCCATTCCTTACATCTATACCCTCCCCGGGAATATCCTTACATAGCTACCTCCCCTTCGCAGGAATTTACCACCCCTCGATCTTTTATCACGGTATTTCCAAATAGGCTAATAAATTCCTACTCAATGTGCATTTAAATGACTCGAGAATCCGATCGATTCTTACCCACTGGTATCTGGCAATGATTTGCCCCCTTATCTAACCACCTATAAAAACACCCTAATAACGACCTTCACAAATGACGTGTTTATCAGTACAACATTAGAAAGCCAATAAATAAGACCACGTTAACTGTAAAAGGCTCTACGGACAATGCGATAATTAATTCGGCATTATATAAATAGAAATCAATGATACGCACATATGCATGCTAACCTTTTATAATCCAACATTTTTCGTATCCAACAAAACTTGACCAATTTTAAAATTTTACGAATTTCCGCGATATATTTGATTCTAGTTTTAGTAATATTGGTCACCGGTGACCGCCATGGCGTTTAGCGTGTTGACAGAGTCAAGAGGAAGTCCGCAGAGTTCTATCAAATCTAATATAGATCGGTCGATTTAGTATGAACCAATTTCTAATTATAATTTTAGGTGTAGGTCAGAAGTGCATTCAGTATCGCGAATATGCGAATAAGAGTTGCACGTGCAGCGCGTGCCAGAGTCACGTATGTTTGCCACGCAGTCACGTCTCTGATCGTTTATGTTTGCGCAACAGTGCCGCGTATTTGCGGGAATGTACGCCCGGACGGATATGTTTTTGTTTGTTTTCTTTTTTTTCCTAAACGTATCGCGATAATAAATTGCAACACTCCATTCGCTGAAGGGAAGTATTTGGAAGGTACCAGTATTTTAAATCCAGTTCGAATGGCACGCTTGGATTTTACTAATGAACCAGTGGAATTGTAGTGACAGGTATTGGGGATTTTGAGCTTTACAGCACTATAAAATATACAAATATTCGGGGTTATAGAAACGAGGTTTTAAGGCACAAAATATGTATTGTATATTCTCGAATTACAATTCTGATTTATAATTAAATTCAAAGTATTAGGTCATTCCATAAGTAATGTCGTTTCTTATTTACCATATATAAACTTGATCATACAACTCATATAAACTTGATCATACAAAACAAATTGGCACTGTGAGTCTGAAACCAACATTACTTATCGGATGACTTAATTCGTTAAAAAACAAAACGAAAGTTTAGATAATTGGAAACAATTCTTAACTACGAGTTGTAAGAATTAACTATAAGTTTAAAATACATATAAAAATTCATTAATTGTAAAAGTATAAAATGATACAAGCTGCGAAAATAAATCTGACATATTTAACAATATAAATAAAACATTTCGTAGAAAAATACGATACACAACGAAGCTGGAGAAAAGGAAATGCGTGCGCCATAAAAGCATCAAGATTCCTTAAATATGGTCAGAGTCAATATAATTTTGGCACGATTCTTGAAGGTCCGTTGTATACTTAGGCATATTCGGAATATATATACGTGTCGTCCGGAGAAATAGTGTGCGACATAATACTGCCAGAACCGAGTATATTATTGGCAGCTAGATGCTGCGAATATATAAAAGTCAGCTTAATTTAGATCACAAAGAGGATCAGATATATGAAGCTACACAAAGGAATTCTATGTGCAGTAAACTGCCATTTCGCTACCGATCCCCATTCTTATGTACCATGTCTACCAATGAATCGACTACTCCGCTACTTTTGAGTGAACCAAAGTATATAGTCGAATAAGGGACTCTGACTGGCGGACGAAAATGTTTCCGGTGCCTTGGAAATACATTCCATTACTAGAACGAAATTCTAACTTCTACGCCAGTGAGATGTTGCATAAATAACTTGGTGACAAATATATTTTGCACGGTATTTTCTGACCTTGAATTTGTATTTACTCTACGGTTTTTATCAGTATGCTAATATTATTATATTAGGGTTTATTATATCAGTCATATCATGTTTTATGAAACTCGATTTATTTTCTCATATTTAACATTATTGTATTAGATAATCGATATCGTTATCTGTGATCCTTGATCGGCGATACTCCAATGTCATAATTCTCCTTTTGAAAAAAAGTCAAATTCCCATCTTTCGACATGAAAAATTCCCCATTTTCGAATTTACGTGAATAACATTTCTGAAGTCCTTATTTTTATAGAATGATCCGAACGAGTTACAAATTACGGAGGATTTTTGAAAAGGTGCAAGTTATAAATAGAGCATAAATTTGTGTGGTGACACTGCGCGTAATTGTTTTATAAGGAATCATCAAATTAAGTATTACAAAAGAATTGATTACTTGCCGGTACCCCGAATATTATGTACTTATTTTATATATTCTAGTATAATATCCTAAAGCTACTTTAATTCTTATATAATTTGTATATTTACGGGAGCGAGTCTATAAAATACAAGTAGGGTAATAATACACGTCACAAAAAGTAATATACGGATCATAATGCAGTTCTAATGAGTTCGACTAAAAACACTGCATTACCCCGTCTTCCTCGAACTTTCATAAATTCCTTCGGAACGCGCAAAGTAACTGGATTTGTCATTTTCACCGATTCCGTGGCACAATGTTCCAAGGACAGGCAAAAATGGAGGTAGGGAATAATGCGTCCCCTCAAAAAAAAGGTATGGAAAAAGGTTTTTGCGACGGGACGAAGTTTTGCTCGCACAATGTGCTATATAGTATTTCCTGGTTGCACCCAGAGAAAGAGTTAAAACTCGCGCGTCTACCAACGGCGAAAGATATACCGAAGTAAGTGTCGGCCTTGGTGGAAGTGTATAAAGGGCTATGCCCAGTCACCACAAACTCCTATTCCTACCCATTTCATCCCCATTCCAACCCATTCCACCAACCATCGTGGAAAGGGTTTGTAAAAGTTGGGGACGTCGGGATATTTACGCGTCACCGTAAACTGTAGGCGTCTTCTTACTTACCCTACCATATACTCGCAACCACCTTCCCCCGCCTATGGCTCTCTTAGATACAACCCCCTTTTCTTCGGCATACCTTCAACCACCCTTGCGTTATTATTCCGCGTATCAAAATACCTGCATTATTTCTCACACTACACTTACAAAGTAGAGTGCACTTGATGTGAGAGTATTATCTTACGGATGAAGGATGCCGCGAAGCTTGTTTTACTTACACCATGATATCATATCTTGGAACCCCTTTTCAATCTTCTTGATAAATATCATGTACAGAAGTTTATCTATAAAGTCGTGTAAATACATCGAATAAATTTCGGGGTAAATTCTGAATCTATTTATACAGAGAATCTGTGGGACTCGTTGGTGTATGGTAATATTTATCATGTTTATATTTATGAATTATGTAATAATAAAGGATTGGGTCTGACAGAATGAACGTTTCTACTTCGACTGTGTAATAAATTAAGGACTTATGGTATGTGACATATTTATATTAAATCTGCAGTGAGACCTATAAATTATTGCTCATAATTTTAACACGTTGATGCTCACTTTGAAATCGGTGATGGACGACAAAAACATTTTTTTGTTAATTAGTTGATTCTTAGGGAACTCGATCAAGATTTCATACTTACAGAATAAAATTATTATATAAAATATTTGTAATAGTAAGAATATAGGACGGCAAATGAAAATAAGGTATTCTTTTGAAAAAAGTCATTTAGTTTATGGAATGAATTTGGTGATATTCTTAGAAGACCTTCCAGCCATGTTCTATAAAATCGTACGCGTTCCGTAAACAGTGAATTTGTATCGTTATTTATTCCAAATGCGACAGGGTACGTCGCGAGCATTCTCTATCCGTATTTTTAACCCTCCGCGAGCGTAAAGGATTTCGAAAAGTTAGGGTCGCTGGAGATATTTATGTATCGTAAATTTCAAACGTCTTCTTCCCTGCTTCAAGATATAACCATTCCTTCCGTGGATTACGCTGACGTAAGATACACCCCTTTCTCTGGAAGCCAAGGGTTCCCCAGTAATTATTCTACCAAATGGTCACATTGTTTCACGTTCCGAGACTCCACTAAATTAAGGGAAAATGCGTTTGACACTCCTCGAAAGAATAATATCCACCCTAATTCTGACGGGTTATTCATTTTTACCGTGAAACGAGATCCAGCATCCTTTTCGGTTTTAAATAAAGCAGATCCTCGTATAACGCACGGAATACATCACGCGTTGTATAACCTCCGTGTTATAAGAGTCATATATGCACTTGGAAAGATATATCCATAAAGAACCTACACCTACCTACCACATTCTACATCCAAGTTAATCCAACTTTAAAACTAACTAAAATCTAATATAAAAGGTTGATTTATTGTGTTGGCAGATTGTTGCCACCCTTAAGAGAATAAAAGATTATTCATATTTCTAGCATATTCATTACATATTATATTTAATATTTGGTGCAATAATTCCAAGAATCTGACGATATTGAATTTATGTATTGCATTATACAGAGCCGATTGACCGCGCTTTTTTACAGTCGCGTTATACGGGGTCAATTGTAAATTGTGATCGAAAGAAGAGGAATAAGAATGGCATCCGATGCGAAGTTCATCGATCAATGTCCACGAAAAATATACAGTTGAGTGTATCGCATGTTGAACAGTTCTTTCGGGTCAGGAAACGTGAAGCTCGTTCGTTCGTTGGTTGGTTCGTATATATCCAGAGCGAGGGTTTAATTCCCTTGAAGCATTGTCCACGTTAGGTACCATTACACTCACATGCCCGTGCAATTAGCAATGTAAATGCTGGTTAGTTAGCGTGTTCGTAAAGCAAACCAAGGTGGGCAGAGGGACTAGATAACGGACCTCCCAAGCGAGTGATCATCTCAATTAACCTTCGATAACGCTATGCGTATCAATAGTATTTTCTATACCAATCATTCCAAACCATTTTCTTTACTCGAGTATTCCAGAGATCTTCAGATTTTCTTAGATCCCTGCGAGGCCTTTATATGATCTTTGACTCAAAAGACACGCGAATGTTTGATATAACTATGATACTAATATAAATGATAGAAAAGGAGGTTGTATTAAATATTAAATAAGCAATATAAATTCTGCTGATGATACGAAAGTTATGGGTATTATGGTCACTGGTGACCACCGATGCGAATATTATCAAAACAATATTTTTAATGTTACAATAGCGATAAAGTAACCCATGTATCGTACAACGCTTAAACAGTTTTACTTTTCGACGTTACGGACGAATCGCGGAGTATCGTATAACACGGATTTCAGCGTGGCGTTCAAGGTGTTCAGCATTTAAGATTCGGACTAAATTTGAATGGATTTCATGGAAGCCAGATTTTCGAATATAAAAGTAAGGTGCATTTGTACTTATGAATAAAACAATTAGTTTACCAATGTAAATGAATCGAAAGGACATCGAAGCTGTTGATCGCGGACTCCCGTAAGAAACGTAAGCCGATAATAATAGGCGGACGATACCACGTGACGAGCACTGAACTGCACTAATGGAACGGTTACGATAGTTGATCACATACCACTTAAAACGTGCGAGGATAAATCCTCGGAGTACCCGGTACGAAACAAGCCAGCTAACGAAGCGGCATGTCGATTCCTCGCGTGGCACGACACGACTGCCTGATCTCACCACCGGAATAAAAAGGCACGGTATATTTTGATTTCGAGTCATGGATATCATCTTTAGCTTCACCCGTAGAAGAAAAGGATGGGAGAGACCGAACTACCTTTTGGTACCACCGTAAGGGTGTTTCTCACGGATGAAAGACCTGCCCCTTCCCCCCTTTTACTACTACTAACCATGATGACCTGTTTAATGGCCACCATGAGGTTCTCCTCTTTTGTCCTTCAATCCCAGCGACCGCCCCTTGGAACGTGTTCGGTCTCAGTGAATTCTTCCATTCTATTGTATTCTGACGTATAAAGATATCAAAAACATCATTAAGTTATTTAATTATAATGTTAAATTAATAAGATTCTATGAAACATAGCGAATGAGTTAATAAAAGTAAATATACGCCTCGTTTAATGTGGAGTCTAACAAACTACGTGTTATATATGTATTGGATTAAATAATTTTATAATTATCGTATATGAATGAGCAAATTGTTACTAGTTTTTATGTATTGTTAAATATCTGTGATTTATACTGCAGGGGTTATAATGCATAGTTGATATGCGTATTTGAATGATAATTAAATATTCGAGAGTGAAGTTAATAAAGTGGTATTAAAATAAGTAATAAAAGAAACGTTGTTATTTGTGATTTAAATTAAATTCTACGCTGCTCTGCCTCTCATGTTTCTTGCGTCCATTATGTAAGGGAGTCCATTGAAGGGCACGACTTTACCGACAGCTATTTTTAGAACATGTAAGCCCATCGTAGTATAAAACAGATCGTAAGGATGGCGTTCGCTTCTTTATGCCACACCCGAGTTTCTTTTGCATTTGTGTTTGCCATTCGGGGGGCCCTTTACACTGACAACCAGAGGCCACGTGCCTTTGACTTCTCGGGTACGGTTAGCATTTGTGAAAATGCTTTCTGCCATAAAAAAGAATAAATGAAAAAAGATGGTAAAGATACGCTCAAAAGACAACACTTTTCATCAGAAGTACAAAATTAATATAATAAAGTTTAAACAATGATTTTACGAGTGTGAATCGAAAAAGGAAGCATATGCCGTAAAGGAGTTGAGATTGTAAATAAATAATAACCACAAGTAGTTTATTAAGTAGTTTATTGTTCATGAAACTGTTTACATAAAAATAATCGTAGAAGATGCATATATATGTATGTAGTTAACGTGGCGTTTCGGGGAAAAAACGAAACATACAAATTCCCGTTATACGGAGAGCGAAGCGGCGCCCTTTAAAAGTCACGTTCCGAAAAGGTTGGAAGATTAGGACGTGGAATTTCAGTATGATACGATTTCCAAGCGCGAGACGTTGGTATTCTCGAGTCCAATAAATAAAGAACGAGTGTCTTCTTCCCATTGTGGCACCTTAGTAGAAGCACATTGAAGACGAAGGGGAAAAAGGACCACGTGGATGGCCTTTACTGGTTGGCGATGGATCGTTACGATCTGGTTTTCTTCTTTAACGAAGCAGTGACGAAAGTCGCGAAGATTCGTCGAATGTCTTCCGGCTGTTGATTACAGTGGCTAGACACCGTTGATGGGGTCGCATAACGGATGTTGTTACGGGCATTTTTAAGCTCGTGAAAGTGCCTGCCGATAACAAACTGCCGTGCTTCACAAGCCCACCTTGCGACGAAATTAGGCTGTCCGTAAAATGTAATATTATTTTTAGTTGGCTGCCCTTCCCTGTTCACCGCCGGCAGTAACCATAACTTTTGGTGGGTCCGCGTGGCGTGACGCCGGCTATCCACTCGGGCAGAGCTCTCACGCATACCAAACACAATCCACAATACTAATTCTCTCCTCTATCCACCCACATTCGTGGTTCATCCGCGTTCCTCTTTCTTCTTTAAACTCACTCCACCTCTCATCCTTTCTCGCTCTTTCTCCATCTTTTTAAACTCCACCTCGTATCCCGATCATACCCGAAACCATCGGTTGGCTTTCGACGAAACTACTACCCCACCGTCTTCGCTTTCATCGGCAATCTGACCTTCAAGGCTGAATCGAAATTCTAGAAGACCGTTTCGATCAATGATCCAAGGTCTTCGCCCCCGTTCCTGACCTTACTCAGTTTTAACTACCGGTTCGGATAATTCACCCATCGTTTACACCTTCCCTCTCACAAGATCCTTCTTCGCATCTTTTCATAAGCATTCCTTATCTATATACCTTTCTATTGGATACTATAAATCTCGTGCTGCACATAATCTGATTAACAGTGTTCCTGTTCCATTTACCGTGTAACATAGTTAGATATATGTCTCGTTTATTCCTCAGTTTCTAAACTCATTGCTTCTTGCAACGATACGTTATGGAAGTTTACAAAGGCAAAGTAGTTGTAGAGGGTTTTAGGTTGACGGTGCACGGCTGGGTCAGTGATCCTCGTGCTAGTCCTTGACCTTCCACAGGTTTTAACGTCGGTCGAAACACGAAGCTTCTCTTTCCGCGAATGTCTGCGGAATCATTTCACTGGGTTTCACTGGGTTTCTCTGCGGTTCTCTTGGCATTTCGTGTCACGCAATTAACGCACGTGCGCGGGGTATGCTTCGTTCCGAAGGGACCGGCTAGAACGATAAATCGCTCGCGCACGGGCTCCGGGGAGATTTAAAAACATTCGCGCCCGTCCGTGTGTACCGAGCGTTCCGCGATGGTCATCCATGCGGTACGCTCTCGAGACTATGAAACGAGCCGACATTCCAAAAGCCAGATCACATCAGTTATCAGAGCCACACTGATTTTTGTTTTCATTCTTCAACCGTACTTACACAACCACTAAGAATGTACAGATCCAATTTAAGAGTCAATTTCCATCCATGGCCATTCAATCGTGATCCTCCACCAGTATCTTTATTCTTGCATATCAACCATGTAGATAATCTTAACATTAGATGCTTGATCAAATTATTTGAAATACATATGGAATACCATACGAGCCTTTTCTACCGATAGACGAGAAGTATTTACACACTTCAACCAATTACAGAAGGATCATGATATAAAATACAGGGGACCCCCGTATAACGATCCGAAAATTGCACGGGATATAAATTTAATGCTTTCACACTCTAATTGGAAATATTATACGAAATATTTCCCGGACCTCGTTTCATTTATGACTCGTGAAATATCTAATAACTTTAAGTTCTCACGAAGGTGTCAAAGGTCGACCAAACTGGCGCAATAAATAAATTGTTTTATATCTGTCGTTTACCTTTAAAATTCTATTAACTTCGACACAGTATACATAGAACCCGGAACATATCTCCCATGTTATATGGGGTTCCACTGCATAATAAAACAAGGTAAATCAGTGCGAATCCATTAACACGTTGAGTGGCGAACAAAAATCCGTGTTATACGATACCTCGCGACAAGCGTCCATCACGTGTAAAAATAAAACTGTTTAAACACTCTACGATACATTAGTTACTTCCATATCATAATATTAAAAATATTGAAAATTCTTCGATTATTATTACCGATGTTTGATTCGGATTTTAATAATATAAGCATCGACGGTCACCGATCATCCCCACGGCATTCAACGTGTTCAAGGTGTTCTTATCTACATCCTAGATCTTTATGGCGAATGGTGAGATCGATTAATGGAATTTTAAGGGGAAAATGAGTGTAACCTTAGGGTAAGCAGCACATCCTGACTATTGAAATGGCTCGTGGGTAATAACTTGCCATTACCGGGGCGATATGTGAATGAGAAAAGGAGCACACACGTATCCCAGGTGTACCTGGAATCACTTCTTGTAGGAGTAAAGATGGAAAGTGGTACACATAGAAGGCGGGGTATGAGCTGCTCGCAAATCATCGAGATGCATCATGCCGCAATTACACGGCGAGGGTTCATTTAAATGCGATAAATAATACGGCACTCATTGTATCCTACCATCTGGCAGACACGTTTTATGCTTTGTACCTACAAGATACACGCGCAAAATCCCCTCGCGGATTCGTACCTTTTAAGGTTCATCTTTTACATCCGTATTTATTATCACGGTGTACCCAATAAAGATACCCGCTCGTTAATAGTGTAACTGATATCGCGAGTGACGATAAAGAATACTTTATTATATTGGTTCTTCTATGTAATTTCATCGCTTAGACCAGGGGTGGGTAACTTCATTGATAATGACTGACACATATCATAATTTTCATACATTTTTGAATGCTCAAGAGTGGCAGATAATATTATTAAGAACAGCCTAATAAATATATACTTGTATGGTATGCTAGTGAATAAAATCAACGGTAGTTAATCTCTTGAAGAGAATATTATTGTTCTTAAATGCAATTTGGCTGCATATTATATCTACATTGCGTTTTTAAAGACCGTGTAGCTTGCTAGTTATTAATATAAAAGTTTAGGAAACATGACAATGGAACCTAATATTGTCTCGAAAAAAACATATACTTTGAATATAATTCTTAAATAATCGAGATACTAATAATTCATTTGGTTCTGAGGAACAATGTTAAATCAGTTTCTTTTGAAGATTTTGAAAATTAGATTTGTATATTACCAACGAGTATGATATTGTTAATTATTGTATTGGTTTACCGAGTACCAGTTCACCTAACCATCCATATTTCTGTTATCAGTATATAGCACAATGTGTGCCAATTAATATTTCTCAAAAGATCACATTTTCGGGAACTAAATTACTATCTTGAAAGATTGTTGCACACCTCCACTTCCAACTGAATGTTTACGTGGTGACATTTAAAATAAGCTCACCTAGCAGATGAATAAAATTGACGGTATTATTTGCATTGGAATATGCTTCGCGTAAATGAACGAGATGAACGCAGATAGTTGTGATGTTCGATGAAGGCGGGAAGTTAGGCGAACGTCTTCGTCGAAAGTTGGGGATCCGGTTGAAGGCGAAGAGAGAGAAGCGTGCGAGGCCTTTGATGTCAGGACATATCGGTCGGTCGATCGTCCGACGCACCCCTATAAACAAGGGTTACTCGAAAGAAATCGCAATAATTTATACAGTAAGGGCTCGGGCAGAGATCGCGTGTCGTTGGGTAGTACCTACCTACCGTGTTCCACCTATGCATACACACATGTTCATCCTGTCACGTGACTCGAGCATTTTCGTACAACACGAGAGCCGAATGTACTCATTCCCTAACTACGTCCTTCGGAGAAATCAATTGGTTGGAAATTTGAAAATGTTATCTGGCATCCTTAGATGAATTCGAAATTAAATGAATTTATTTGAAACAATCGATTTTGTGTACCGTTTGTTTGGGGTAGTATCAGTGTTGTTGTGTGATAGTGGATAGGTGTTTATTGTTAAGTGTGATGATAAATAACGTGTGATACGGGGTGCAATTAAAAATTGTGGATAACAGAAAACTCATTCAGATTCGCGGCTGGGTGACATCTTTACGTCAACCGAATATGCGGTAAATTATAGTGAAATTGGAATAATTCCAACTCTTCTGGAAGATGTCCAAACTCCCCTAGGATATGCAAAGCTTTACCGAAACCAGCTCGTTGGCCATTTAAGATCCAACGTAAGAGATGCGCCGTTTAAAAACTGAACGTTATATTGTAATCTCTAATGACATTATCATATTCCTATATTTTACGAGCTATTTACCATTATGAAACCAGGATCACCATTAATATAAATAACAACAACCGAGGACTATCGTAAGCGACAATTATATTAATTACCGAGCAACAAAACACCTAATGATTTTAATAGCCTCTGAACGACAAAAATCCACTATTATTATAATCTAATGATTAAAATAATCCATGAACGAGAAAAAACTATTATTATAAGAACCTAATAATTATAATAATCTATGGGCGACAAATAATCTGCTACTATTATGATCTAATAATTATAATAATCTATCTGTTACTATTGTGATCTAATAACTGTAATAATCTATGAACGACGAAAATCTACTACCATTATAAATTAACGATTACAAATAATGACAAGCCTTTGTTGCTTACTAGGAACTAATGATCACAGTTAGTATAATTACAAAACAAAAAATTTGTAAGGGACCGAACATGATAGGAGGAGTAAAAACACCTAAGCAGGTCGATAAAAGACGAATGGCAGCCACGTTAAAGTCTCATGGGTGCCGGTCTAGCTGTGTGTTCAGGGTGGTCCAGCAAGTTTCCGTTGGAGGAATGCAACGTAACAGAAATCGTCCCTCTAGTCTTCTACCTTTTATTTTTATCTTAGCCCTTGACTTTTATTTTTATTGTTATTATTATCGTTATTATTTTTGGACGGCCACGGCCCGATCTCATAAGACCAATGTGGAAGGTGGAGTTGCGGATACAGCGGATAGGAACGGTATGGAAAGGCGGTTAGGAGGAAGAGGGGTGGAGAAAAGGAAGAGAGGGATATATGCGTGTATCGCCATGCATCATCCTTCGTTCGTTCCTTCGAGAAACCAAAGGCCACCGCAGGGTGCGTTACCTTAGTTGCTTTGCCTATAGCCACCTCTAAACCGCCAGGGTATTCCACCCGCGATTCTCATGGACTTACGAATATTTGAATACCCTACGTAATCGATGATCAATTTTATGCAATTTCCTTAATACCAACATATTTCTGCTCCTCTTCTACGTAGATTACATAATATTTTATTGTACGTTGACATGTAACGATCATGCTATTCGTGACAACTAGAAAGGTATTCTGGTAAATGCCAGTTTGGGTTAACCATTTGATTAAGTATTGAGAGTTTTATGTATGTCATTGGATGTTGATATGAATTTAAAAGTCTGTAATATTATATAATGTGAAAGAACATTCTCTAAAGCAGAGTTATTCAATCATATTGCATGCAGTTTTCGAATTCGTAATAAAGTCACGAAATACGTATATCAAAAGTAATTCGTACGGTTGGATATTAAAAATTAAATTGTCCCAAGTATTCGTCGCGCTTTGAATACACGCGAATGGTGTCTCTTGAATGTTTAACCATCAAATAATATTGCAACTCCATCTCGGTGGGTTGACAAAAGAAGCGTTGCCCAAACCATACAAAATGGCAAGTAGTATAAATCGTTTTAGATAACCACTTCATAAGTCCCAATTTGATGGAGTTTCGCGTATAGATTCCGCAACTGAATATGGTCAATGAAAGTCCTTTCAGATATCGCTACCGTAAAGGACGATACTTGAAATACGAAACTGCTAATTGTTTGAAAAGTCGTAGGTATAGGGCCCAATTTCGAAGTACGTAATACCAGGTATCTTCCGGCTGAATACGGTAACAGAAAGTTTCTTCCAGATATCGAAAGCGTACGAGTCTATACTTGGAATAGGAATATAATGTGAGCCGGACTATAGGGGGTTTGCGAGCTCGCAGCGTGGTACCATCGAAGCACGGGTAATGAGACGGCCCCCGACCAAGAGGAGTTGATATGCCTCCGCTGTTATAGTCCCCTTTTACCATAGGATCGTGGCCCTATATGTCGACTAACAAACCCTACCGACCTCGATGTCCGCTTATCGGATGCACAGAAATCCAAGAACTTCAAACCACTCTATAATTGTCTCTCTCGTTTCTGGCTTACTAAGAAATTATATAATCGTATTCGTTAGTTTACGATATTTATACGCGATTTCAATCGGCCCGGCAAAACTCATTTGCTTTAATCCAATAATATAAAGTAGTCAATTAACCCTCGGATTGGATATATACGCGTAGAGATATAGATGGTACGGTTAGTTGTTTCAACGCATAGTTATATCTGGTACGTTATGAGAAGCCTGGAGGATCGTGGAGGACCCGGTTTAAGAACAAGTTGAGAATCCATCGAATTCACTGAGATTTCGCCAAGAGCGAGTCATCGGCATGGCACGGAATGCGCCTTGAAAGTTCTTTGCCGGCTAGGGGCTAATTTAGTTAATCTCTCTTGCGCGCCCTCTTATACACGGATGCACCCGGCTGCAACAACGTTACTCCTTGTAAATCACATGACACTTACCTTTCCGTGACTACGAAATATACCACCGCAACTTAGCGACTTTATAATCGGCTACTGAATTTCAATGAACTCTAATTCCATCACGAAGTATCAACTCCACGTAACTCCGTCACGTAGTGCACCTCAATGCAGAACATATAATTATTGACAACTACACTGTATATTGCAAAATGGCGCGGTGAGTGCACAAGTGTGAAGTTTATAGTTAATTATACTGGTAAGGTGTCCATAATGGTCGGTCATTACTCATTTTTCTAATTTTTCTGATGCTGAAGATAGATAAGAAGTGGAAGATCCGCATTCACGGGAAGCTCGTGAGGTATCAGTTTCCCGAAAGACGTACCGATTTCCCAAAATTGGAAAGGGAATACGAAATAGGTAGGATAATGTACTGGCCTGCTTGACTGGCACTATAATCATTAAATGATGACTGACTGAATTAAATTATGTGTAATCGGTTGGCTGATCGGCTCCGATCGGTGGCTTGGAATCGCAGAACGTGACCTCGTACGTAAGTCCATGGACTACCTACTTCAGTGGATCTCATCTTCCTCCCAGTATCAGGATCACGAATTCCTCGAACCTTGATTTACAATCCTGAAGTAAGTTACATCTTCCTCTTACCGCGAATAATTGGAGAACACATCCAATCAATCAAAAAGATCCAGTGTAAAATTTGAATTTTTTTAATCAATGCTGCTAGTCAAGACTATACATATCATAGTCTGTTATCAGCCGATTAGAACAAAATTAACGCTGGAGTTAGGTTCCAAAGAAAGGACGCGTTATAAAAATCGTGCTATGCGAGATTCGTATTACATACGCACGATATATTGAACTCGTATTATATAAGAGCTGCGTTATACGAGGATCGCCGCAATTTGTGAACCGCGTTATATCGAAACCGCGTTGTATAAGTACGACGAGGGTTATCTGTATAAAAGAATTATAATATCCAGAGAATTATCAGCCCGTACGACTTACGGGTTCAACAGCGAAAGGGTTAATACAATGTCAAGTGTGCTACAAACTATAAAGGTTCAATTTTCCATATTCAATAGAACTGTAACGAGGTAAATATCTACAAGAAAGGGTAAGGAAAATGTGTCCTGATTCGTCGGTTAGAGCAGCATTTACGTTCGCCTTATCTGTAAAGCTTGATATGGTGGAGGCGCAACGGGGTAACATTAAAAGAGTGGAAAAGTATACAGGGATTCCACGCATCGTACACCAATAAAGCCGAGCAATGGCGGAGTCAGAAAAGCCGCAGGTCGTGTAGCAATTTAAACCGCATTTAACCGCAAAAATTATTGTTATCGAAAGCCCTCACCGGGAAAAAGAATATAATAGGGGCTATATTATCCATTGTCCGTGCGAGTAATTCTCAATGCGTCGGAGTTTACAATTCGGCTGATTGAAGTAATAAACGATTACACCACGAGAAGCACTGACGATGCGGTTCGTAATAAAGTTCATTCTTTCCACTCGCAAGTTGCTTCAACATTTTTTTTATTTCGAGTCTGTAATGAAAAGGTCTCTTATTTCTTAAAGGTTGGTGGAATGGAATGGAATCGACTGAGAAATTAATTATGATCACTGTGTGCATCTATGTTTTATGTAATGTTGACTGGCTTTGTAAAAGTGCAAAGTGTATAAATTATCCGAATTCTCGGATGAAAGATTCGGTAAAAGATAATACTGAGAACAATTTCTTTAGATAATACTAAGAAATATTTTTTAAGATAATCACTTATTTGCACCATTATCAACTATTTCTTGCAGGGTACATTATAATCACTTATTATCTCTCACACTTAACACTAGAACTACCAAAGGGGTCAAAATAACTTATCCGCCATTTTTAGTTAAATTATTCGAATATACCACGGCGCATTGTTTGAGATTTGATATACCGTTATCTGACACACACAGCGCAAACAATTGACTGCATTAACAAACTTAAAACCTCCAGCCACAATTTATATATAAATAAATGTGTAAGCATAATTAAATATAAGTTAGGTAGTTTAAGTGTTAATACTTCAAAGTCTAAGAACGAAGTCGAAAAACTAACCATTTAAATCTCCGTGCATTTCGAAGATAATAAAAACTATATTTAACCAACCGATTTAATTTACGATTTTCCGAAGTCTAGTCTTCTAGAATAATGAACACCAATAAACTACCCCACACTCTCCATAACTTATGAAGAATTTCGTAGAAGCACGATTCGAACATCCTGAAGATAAACAAACTAGGATGAATATCCCGTGTCCCTTAACATTCGTAAAGAGCAGAGCGACAGGCTAATAAAGTCGGCATTGGTTTTAACGAATTTAAGGGGGTTCCCCGTAGTCCATAGAATAGTAGTAGCCATTTATCCAGCCCTTTCCATTTCCATTGGGGAAGCTCTGCTAAATCTCGGCGGGCCAACTTGCACTCAATATTGTGACCGAAGGTGTAATGTATCGCATTTCACTCTCCCCGGGTTCGCGCGAGGGCTCTACGCTCTTCTTTCGCGCGGTTTTCATCTCGTTTTACTTGGAGCGGTATCCCTGAACATTCGCCGGTTTCGGCCCACGGTTATCCGAGGCGTTGATTTGATGCACGTTTCAGATAGGAACCGAACGCGAAGATAACGAGCTGCTAATACTAAGCCCGAGACTTGGTGCCGTGGTGTATTGAAATTTCCCTCTCTCCTTTTTTAAAAATCTCTGGGAACTTAAACGTCGACAACGTGCATCATCCGTAATCTGAAATTATTTAATAGACGCGGAGAGGTTTAATTGAAAGTTTTTAAATCATCCCGGATATATCAGACTTATAACATTAACATCGAGGTTTTGATTGTCGATAAAAGCTTGGTAAGGATCAAATTACATGATTGTGATTAGAAAGAGAAGTTTATATGATTAAAGACCTGGAAATGAGAAGAGTTTAATTATCAGACGCCGATAGGATATAAATGAACCTGCTGGTATCCATGCTTGATATAAATCAGTGTTTTGTTCATGATCAATATTAATTTTGAACGTTTATTATAACAATGATATACTCGTATAATCAATTTAAAGAGGTTTTAATTTTGATATGTACACTTAATATGCTTTGGTTTTCTTTCGCGAATAATTTAATTAATGATCCTTATCAATTTTCGCAACACACCTAAGATCCTCTCACGGCACACCCGTTGAAAATCCTTCATCTAAATAGTAGAAATGTGTAGATAAAATGTAAGTTTAAATGGACGGATTTTATCTAATGAGATGTGGTGTTGGTTTTTAAAGAATTATTTAATGAGGCAGTTTTAGTTATATCTTGACAATGCAGATCGTACGGAGAAAAGGAGAGTAGGTGTGTTAAGTACGGACGTATAACTCCGGCAGTTATTTAGGAGATTTAGTAGGCACCCAAGGGGCGGCGCGTGCTGATAATGCCGCTTCCAACCTCACCCCTTCACCCTTCCGAGAGAATGTGTCCTGCCCGGGGACGTGATTTTTCCAGATTCCATAGGAAATTAGTTCTTTGACCTTTGCACACTTACTAAACCCAAGATTACTAATTATATCCTATTGTAAAGGGTCATCCCAGACTACAAGCTTCATAACGTCCAGGATATAAACCATGTAATACAAACTTTGTAATATCAGATACAATATACATGATGCCTAGATGCTACCTTGTTGTAATTCAAATTGTTGTAGCATATAAAAAAAATCAATTAAGGCAATGTTTTAACGCCATAGCATTAATTGTCGTAGCACGCGAGATATCATTTTTCTGGCGTGAAATTTATTCCTCACGGAATCTTCTAAATAGGGTAGTGATTATAATATACCGCCATGAATTAATGGTATGCCATTAATTTCACGGAGCGTACTCCAAAATCATAACCTACGTGGCGATCCGAGTGAGAATGAACACGGCGCACACACGGAATTTATCAGGATTTAACGTAAACTCACGTGAAACTTTTTTAACGCGATCGACACTTGCAGGAAGGACGGAACACTTCACGCGGAGTTGCAATTATGCAAAAACCGAAGTATGCACTCCCTTAGAGATTGGGGGGGTAGGTTAACCGTACAGCTGCATGGTCAGACATACGATTAAATCCATGAGCATGGATAATGATATGCGCGTTCAGTTTTAAGTGGCCAGGAACAAGTAAGAATACCTCGGGACCAGTTTGAATTACTCATACATAGTTCCCGATTTCTATTAAATTTCAACAAGAATTTCCCAAATTAAATGCATAACGAATAAATCCTCCTTTGAACTTAACTTACTTGAGACTCATAAAAGTAGATTTGGATTTGTTACATCGCATTATGTAATTTGGATTAATCATATCCGGTTTCAAGGTTGTATGGAATTCCGAAAGAATTCGCGAAGAATATAAATAACGACTAATAATGAGAAATAATCAAATTCCTTGAATGCTTGAACAATAATTAAACGGTTTTATGTAACTCACTGGAATTGTGTAAGAATTATACTTATATTATTACAGCATAATATAAAGTATAAACATTATGAATTAAATTCACATGGAATGCACGAATAAAAGAACTTATTAATAAATATCTTCGTATGACTCGCATGAAACTTATGAGAATAACATTTACTGTGCAACAACATATTATAAAAAAGTCCCACTACATTCTTCATAATATTACGTTAAAAATGTGCACATGAATTTTCATATGTTAGAGATTATAATAACCACACAATTACACCAAGCACACGATACTACGCATTTATATTAATATCTAGTAATCAGATTTTAAATTACATAAAAAGAAGATGTAATAATTTGAACATAGTTGCTTTAGTTGAAGCCATTCAAGGAGGTTTAAAGATTATAAAAATCGTGAAAAGGTAAAATGCCAGAAGTGTTGTAGTCCATGGCTGTGGTTAAAAGAAAAAGGATCCGTGGGCCTATGGGCCCGCAGAGAAAGGGTCGGACGATGTTGGTATTGGTGGGGGAAGCAGTGATGGACGGACTCTGCTCGCTTCCCTGATGGTTCGACCGCACCAATAACTTTCCGAGACTGAGAATGGCATTCGGTTCAAGATATGTCGTTCTGCCGATTATACTAACATAAATGTACCTTTTTTTTCATCGAATAAAAATATTAATGGCAGTAATATCGAGAATTGACAGAAATTACCGTAATCTGTTATCGCGAGTGTTACTCTTTCATTATTCATAACGGTGGTATGAGTAATGAACATTTTTAAGTGGTTTGACGAAACGTCTATGCTCAACAATTATTGTGAATATTTAGTGAACTTAGTTCCTCATTACTGGCGAATTAACGACAGTTTTTCGTGGAGTGACGTAAACGGTAAGTAATGGCGGTTTACGTAACTAGATTGTTGCGATGGTAATTAAGTGGCAGTTGTGCAAAATATGCGTTATGAGAATACTTGTGATTAGTGATGTAATAACGACATTATAGACACCCAGAAATCTACGTTGGCTGAAGAAAGGTAGATAGATACGGCTGCCAGGATTCTTGACCCATAAACCATAGAAACAAGTTCCTATGACGGGCCCCGCATACATAGGATACCTATAACTCGAAGGCCGTCTGGGTACAGCGCATAAAAAAATCGTTTACCATCTCTGAACTTTGCACTTGATGCACAATGCTGAATACCATTCTCAATTAATTTAGTAGGGAAAACAATCGCTTATAATATTAGAATGTAATATGTAAGAAGTATTGGATATTTGATGCAATAGCCGAAGAGTAATATATAAAAATAATTTCTATACATTACATCCTAAGAATACCCATTGGCTTCAAAAACTAATTGGTTTACACGAACTTGATCCAAAAATGATCACGTAGAACACAGATTAATTTGTGAACAGGAAAATACTCTACACCATATGAAGCAGAGTACTCTTTTGTGACCTTGTAAGTACCGCGCAGTGATATGACCAATAATTTGTCGGACAAAAGGAAAAAGATATGGGGATCGTGACCCGATGTAATGCGAAACGTTCCCGGCTCGGTACGTTCACCACATCTTTCAAACCTATGTGTATTTTCTGCACACACGGTGCACCATATTAAAGAGCCAATGCAGTCTACGGATATTTTTGGAAGATTTAGATACCCCATTACGAAATATTTCATAAATTGTACAAATGTACCATGGAAAACGACACTCAAGAAACAATCCAGAAAAGCTACCCGTGCAAAGAATTGGAGGAATATGTTTCACAATTAACCCCGAAATTGTAAGTTTTATATATTATAGAATTATTCTGGAATTTTTGAAATATCTGCATACTTCAATGGGAATTAATCATGACACATATTCATACTCCATTACATAATATTTAGTAAATCGTCAAATGTCTCCCATATATGTACATTTGTAAACAATACAAGGGAACAAGTTTAATAATTATCCCTTAAATTGTGAATTTTACATGAAATTCACGTTAGTTTGATGGGAATTGTTTCTCTTTCGTGCGT
The DNA here is from genome assembly GCA_910591585.2 of Nysson spinosus. Classification (NCBI taxonomy): domain Eukaryota; kingdom Metazoa; phylum Arthropoda; class Insecta; order Hymenoptera; family Crabronidae; genus Nysson; species Nysson spinosus. The sequence continues at coordinate 2,906,618 of OU342835.1, forward strand.
TACAACGAAACCTCCGCGGGTTACTTCCCCATCCGATAAAAGAGAAAATAAAAGGGGACTCTATTAGCATACGATTGGCACCGTCCATCTTAGTGGCCCTTCTTTCTTTCCCCATAGTTCTTTGTCCCCCGTAGGTGTATCTTCCAACAATGTTTATGTCCGTGTTCCATGGTGTCTCGGCTGTAAAACGCGCACGCGCCTCCATCCCCTGAGTTACTGATTCCGAAGGCATGCACCTTCCTAGGAATCTCGTGTTACTGCACACGTGTGTTTACTTGCACGTGGACTTTTAATTTCCGCAAAATCTTCAATTAAATCCGTTGGTTAAATTTAGAGTTATTACATCTTCGAAATGCACGAAGATTGAAATGGTTAGTTCTTGGACTTCATTCTCAGACTGTTTTAAATATTAACACTAAAACTACCGAACATATAATCAGTTATGCTTATACATTTATTTATATGTCAATTATGGCTGGAGGATTTAAATTAATGAATGGATTGAATTATTTGCGTTATGTATATCCAATAAAAGTATATAAGTATATACAGTCTCAAACAATGCACCGTGATATATTCGCATAATTTAACTAAAAATGGCGGACAAGTCATTTAGACAACTTTGGTAGTTCCAGCGTTAAGATTAGCTCGCCGACTCTTCGGAATGATTAGAAATAATATTTTTCGTTGTGATTTAAACTTGGAATTTCAACTACAAAGTTGTGGAATTGGTTTAAGATTCAGGTTAACTTTTGTGGATGAGTTTTGTGCATAGATGAGAATGCAAAGATTTTATTATTGAAGATAAGTGTAGGCGTGTTTGCGAGCATTTACCGAAGACATCTTAAGCAGAATGCCTGTTCCGCGTTGAAGCGTATTATTATTGTTCAAGTTGTTATCGTAATGATCGTCATTATTGTCATCAGGAGTGTTGCTAAGACGTTCTCTCGCAGTAACGAGTTTACTACGCCTCTTGAACAGACGGCCAAGCAGGATCTTGAAAGAAAGAACTGAGGAGACGTGGCCTGGGGCCGCCTCATCATTATTCAATAATCTTCTGCTGCACTACTTTTCGTTTTTACCATGTCCACGGATTTTTTGACTTTACTGTACGAGCCAAACCAGTATTCAAATATTCTAACAAATTTCATTGATCGGCCTTTATAAACAATTATCGTTTCTTCATACCTGTTCGCAATCGTCGTTAATATTAAATAATGAATATTGACAAATATTTCAAGCGTAGAAACAGTAAAAAATTTGGAGTATCAAGCTTCTAAAAATAGCAGCGAAAACAGTGACGTTGCATCATTAATTAATGATTGTTTATCAATCCTGTATCTGGTAGATCCTAGTTATTATTCCTGTAATTGATAAGCGTAAACCCGGAACAATATATAATTAAGTATTAATCGCGCCCACGGATAATGTCCAATAAAATTTGCATAATGAAAGATAATAAAATTGTTATTATCTATTTTTGTTATTAATATGCAAGAAGGTGACAGTGCACCGATTGAACTTTTTGTTCGTTTGATAATCTTACATAAAATCCACGGAACAGTGTATTTCTCCTTGATAAAGAATCAATGGAGATCTAAAATGGAACATGGCGAAGGTGTAGAAGCAGACGGGATGATAAATGTAGCCGGTAAAATCTATAAATCATAGGATTATTTATGTATATGTTTGAATTTGAAAGAACATTATTTTCCAGAGAAGAAGAGCCACTGCTGGTAATTTGGCTCCTCTTCCGCTATACACTCTTCATTAACCGCATCCCTCACCCTCCCCTTTCATGTAGCAATTTCCGTGACCTTGTGCGAATGTAATACATTAAGATACTTATCGTTTGCAATTAATTTACGACTCCTTTAATTTAGATTAAAGCGATACCAGCCATTTAGCATGTGTACCCGTACACGATACATTTCATAAATGAAATCCTTTAGTGCTTTACGCGATACATCATTTATACTGCTTTAATAGAATGTGGGTCATCGAAACACGGGAAAAGTTTCAAATCAATTTCAAGTTCCTACGTATACGGTTCGTTCAAAAACGAGAGGTCGATATGTCCTTCGCCGGATAATTGAGCCCTGCAATTTTCCTCCGCCATTATAAACTCCTTCATAGAGTTATTTTTAAATGCAACGATCAAAAGATCTAGTTGGATTAAAGTAATGATTCTCACGCGTGCTGAATTTACGTTAGCTAGTTCTCCTTCTACGATGAAGAAGAGCCACTGTCGGCAGTTTGTCCTGTCTTCCGCCACGCACTCTTTATTACCCGGCTCTCTTTCTCTCCCTCTCCTTTCGTCTCTCCCATCGTAGTGTGCAACCGCGATTCTCTACAAGTTCAACACATTTAGGGGGTTATCGTATTATGTCGAGTCACGAACTCGTTATAGCACAGCAAGACGGATCGGCACTATAAAACCACTTGGTTTCAGTTTAACCAAAGGGTATACACCATCTAACTGGTTTACATTTTCCCGCCTTCCTCACCTCCCCCTACAGCGCGTTATATGTTTTTTGTGAAAACCCCATTCTAAGTTATAGATACGATCAGTGTGGTCGTCGCGCAGTCGTGGAAATGTGCTTAAAAATCCGGAAAGAGAACTTCCAACCAAGGTACGGTATAGCGAGATATGGTACGTAACGAAGAAAGGAGTAAACGTTCTGAAAGAACGAGGACAAAGAATGCGAAGATATTGAAATATTAAATTGAGGAATGATAGTCTGTAAGAATAAAGATGGCAGGCATAAGAGGTTGGTGCTAGTAGTATGATTATAAGTACATTAGAAAAATGGAATATTACAGGAAGTATAAACTGTAAAAAGTGTTCTACGAGAGCGCAGGATAATATAAGAAAAGCCGTAGAGAATCTCCCACCAATCTAGTGCTGCCGCATCCGATAAAACCAGCACTTTGGATTCACGCAAATTTCAAGTTTGCCGATAAATTGCTAGGTTGTTAGCTTGAACGGAGTCTCCTGGTACCGGTCAATTCTCGTCCTTGTTATCAAAGCAACAATATCAAACGTCGTTTCCATAGACTGTGCATTTGTGACTTCAAAAGACTATGTATTTGTGACTACGAAAGAACGTGGTTTAAGGCACCCAGTTGATTCAGAATGGACGTGTTTCGAGGCACGAGAAGAACGCGCGGCAAGATGTTCCAGAGGAAACGTGAGAGACGCCGGCGAGGGGTGTAATTTCAGGTATAGAGAGTAAGTAATAAGCAATCGACAGTCTGAATACAAATTTCGATGCACAGTGGTTCGCTGCAGCGCACCTCACATCGCGGCATCAGCATGTTACACGTATGGAAACGACTCGACAAACGTGGCCACGCACACTTCGCGAAATTACCGAACGTAACGCGGCGAACGCCGACGTGTAGAATCAATGGCGATGATGGATTCCACGCGAGTTACGAACAACAAAGTTTCTGATGGGATGCAATCGAATAATAATACGTCTCCGAAGAATTACCAGATTTCTGACCGGAGGCGTTGAACGTTTAGCAGGCTACTGCCGCTCTCGTATAACTACTCGCAACTATCCGACGGAAAGAATTAATTCTCCGGAACAGCAATATACCGATAAGCGCAGCTACATTGTTACGTTAATGTTGATGAAATAAATTAAATAAGTTACTGTATCTGCATATCTCATCAAAAGTATGAAAATTCAGTGAAGAATAGTAGTTATTATAATGAAATTAATTACAAGAATCTTTCGAAGGAGAGCTACGGTATACAAAGGAAGTGGAATATTTTACTTGGGGTACTTAGATGCACCATGATCTATTAAAATGCTCAGCTAACTGTGGATAATTGTGAATGTTTAGTATGTCGACATTTTAACAAGAGTTTCGCATCGCAAGAGTCAAGTAGCAGAATTATATAACCATTGATTTTCGATGCTTAGAAATCGAACGGAGCGAAAATTTCTAACCGGACTGGCGGAGGATACCGATTATCTAACCGGTGACTCTTCCCGATGATGCCCTGATATGATTTGCATTCGTAAAACCCGTTTTTGTGATGCACTCTTTCGTGCACGTGATGGGCGCGCGTCGTTCCCGAGTGCATTCGCGTCCCGCCAAGAGTCTTCTGTAAATCTTCGTGGGCGGAGCGTAAGTACGTTCACAGTGATGCTTTCTATGAATAGTTTACAAAGTGTTTCTAATCTTAATAGCCAGCCTAAGACTACCGTTGTCTCTTCCACTGTTCTTGTTCACACTGCACTTCCTTATCCTCTTACGAGTGAAAGTCTTATTAGATTAAGTTACTTCAAAGACACCCTGTTCACTCGATCTAATTATAATAATTGATATTTATGTTATAAATCACCGTGTAGTTCATGGTTTATTCGCGCCGGCGTATGCTTGTCCACCGTGTTGTTAGTTACTCTTAATAAAACTAGCGAAAGTGAGTGATACACACGATTTGTCACTGTAATACGAATACTAGGAAGAGATCTATTCCGAGATAAGGAGAATTTACGATTTTAAGTTCGCCGAGAAACGCAAGCGATGAGATATCGGCGACGGATTGAGTTCGACTGGCCGGAGTTCCGACAGTAAACCCGGAAGAACCGGACGGTTTCGGGGTGGGTCCCTAAAGAAGGTAAAAGTAACAGTTATACTCATTGTAGAGCCTGTCGAACGGTCAAACGTTTTATGACTATTTCCGTAAAAAAGCTAACGGTCCGTTTCTGCCGACACTATTCAAGTCCCGTTTATTGGTTTCCGTAAAACCAGAGTATCGGCAGAGCCTTGAAGGGACTTAGCACGGCAACGAGCCTCCATTTCTTTCTCTAGAAAATGACAGTATTAAAGGACGAACGTGACTACGTGCCCATTCCGTCAGTTTTATTGCGGCCCGAAGAAAATTACAACTGTCTCCAAAGTTTTACAGTGTCCCTCACGTTTACCTTCTTTTACACGGCTTCGCTTTCTTGATCGACATTTATCGAAAGTAAAAGCGATAGGCCGGAATAAGCGTGACTATAAAAACTAATTAAACGTCTCTCAGACAAGCAAAACAGTAATCGCTTCTGGTTAAACGTGTAGCTTTATGTAAATCTCTATAATGGCTAAGTATATTTTAGCATAATTATCGTGGAAATGTTGAGTGAGTTAAAACGAGTATATTCGAAAGGGAGAATCCAGGAATGATTTGATTTACATTAGAAGAAAATATCGCAAAGAGTAGGAGCGCCGAGTGCTCTACTATAAAGTGTGCTGTAATATATAATATGCGGTTAGATGCAAGACTACTTTTAACCGGCCGTAAATCAAACAACTGACTGCGTGCATTCCTAGAGAAAACCTGCTCCGAGATATAAAAAAAAGGCAACGGCGCTCGAGATCTCGCTGGTTCTAATGAACGTTCCTTCGCTTTGCAAGAGAGGAAACGTATTATCGATGATATTTCTCGATTCTAACTTCCGTCAAGATAACCTCCTCCTAACAAATTATCCTTGTCGATTCTGTTTACTCCCACTCGAAGGAATTCTTCATTCAACCGGGCGCCATTTATCGGAGTACAAGCGCAGGCTTCCCTTGCAACGGTTAACTACAATTATTGCATAACAAGGTTGATGTTGCGCGATAACATTTAATCCCATGTGAGCGAATCACAGAAAAATCGTGACTTTCGAATCATCACGGAATTACGCGGGGGAATAAAATGTCGACGTTTTTAGGCGGAGAACCAGCCTATTATAAGGTACGTGACTTACAACTGTTTGAGTTATATGCTATCTCATTCCAATGGTAACAAGGTCTCACTAAACTATACAAGTTTATTACGGTACGTCATATTAAAAATCGGGAAAACTGTGCTACGTGGAAGCTGGAATACGACGGTAGAAAAAGCCAAGCATACGTCCAGCAACGCTATGCCACGATAGCCGTAAATTTCTGAAGCTAATGGTGCACAACAAATGCTTGTCCGTACCTAAGCTCATAATGTCCATTCACGCCGGGCTAATATCGTTCCTAGCATTTGATAAATATGTCGCGGCAGTAATATGTCATAACTTTTCCACGCGTTTCGATCTCGTACACGCGTACGTACGTATGTTCCGTGTCTCCTCGGTGCAGTTCGAACAGTTAGGAACGTAACGTCGCTGAATTATATGGTCTTTAAGTGAGACGCTTAATCGCGGAACAATATTGCACGATTCTTTTCTTCGTCCACTCTTTCTTTCCAATGTATATGGACATACATATACACACTACGCATACCGATAAAGTATGAGGTCGTGGAGCTCCGCGCACGTGACGAATGCGTAATTTCGCCACGGACGAATGACTGCCATACGTTTTTAGTGGCACAAAAAGGCCACCAAGATTAGAACGACCCGGCGCATACGTCCTGCAAAGTATTCATTGAGTGTAAGTGCGACCGGTGCCGTGATTCATTCATCGAGAATTCTCTGCCGCGCCAAGGTAATCGATTAGGATTCGACAATTAACGAGGTAATCTTTTAATATTTACATTCCCCGCCTACCTTTCGCTGCATCCGATTACGGCGACGGCGCATTCGTCATTCCGAAATATTCGACGATGTGTAATAACCGCGATTAATATTACAACATGTTAATAACGCGTATACTTGTTCGCGAGTATCTTGAGGGAAGCATAATATACGAGTATTTAATACTCTGAAGAGTGGCTCGTTTAAAATGCATAATGATAGAATCGTACATCAATGCACGTGTGACAGCGGAGTGCTGGCAAAATTAAGAAATTTTCGTTCATGCATAGAGACGATCTGGCAATTATTTTAAAAGGTCACCGGGGGTTTCAGGTGGATAAATTATGTCCAGCGTCCTTTCCCACCCGCGCCGGCGGTCAACGGCTAGGAAATAAATGGGTACGCAAACTTTCGATTCAGTTCTCACATAAAACATCTAACTCTACTAATACAAATAGATACCTTACACAAAGGAACCTTTTGTTTTAACAGCGTCTCACAAATAGATAAAAGATACAGTCAAATTTACGTAACATAAAGAAATATCTATTCGTACAAATTATATTTCTAGTTTCATACTGTAGCGTATATTACACCTTACGCAAGTGAGGCTACAGTGGGGACATTTTTACGTAGACCTTAGTTGACCCCATGATTTTTTTAACCTTATACCTGTTAAACTCTTGAAAGTTGAAGAAAATGAGAAGGTACTGGAGGCATTGTGGTCAGGATGCAGTTAGGGTGGCAGGTGCTGGTCGTAATGGCCGGCTATCGAGGCAGACGAGAGTGCTGTAGGCAGGTTTGCCAGCACAAAAACTGTTGCGTGAGTTATGAACGTCGAAGTCTATTTGCAGTATCAACGGTTCCGATTACATCGCCGCGTATTAATTGAATACGGGCGCGCTGGTTACATTGCGCATATGGCGCCAATGCACGACAAGAAAAGGGCCGAGAAGAAACAAGAAGAAGGAGAAGAAGATCAACGAGAAACAGATCAAATATTCTCGCCAGTGCCTCTACGTCGTTGATGGATACGGTGTGATGCGCCTCCGATGCGCCTCCGATGCGCCTCCGATGCGCCGATCATCGATTTCAACGAGTTCCACGTAACGTCGAGGTATCGCCTCGAATCCGTAAGTAACGTTCGACGAGAAGATCGATGGAAAGAAGAAACGTTCATTTAAGTTACGGCAAAGGGACTTACGCCATTCATTGGCAATTAACAAGTTGCGCTCCTGAAAGTCAATGAAAGAATGTAAGTCTCTAAGAAAATCGTCATATTTTAAGCCACTGAATTTTTTCTATATTTCGGTCGGCTATTACGTGCAGCGATCGAGTATTTTTTGCTGATCCGTAACCACTACATCGACACTTTTTTAATAAGATTTTTCCTGCACCGCATATCTGATACGCGTGATCCTTTAACGTGCTCGACATCTTCATCTCCGAGGAACGGCGTTTATTCTACAAAAACGTGAGCAGGAACACTTTTCGATTCAATTATTTTGCCTTGTACCCATCTTTCCTCGCGGCTACAGGTATACATATCCTTTGTCTGGCGGTGTAGTCGTTCCGATCGTCGAGCACCTAAACACGTTCTTCGTGCCTACGAAGCGCGCTCGATCCAAAGTATGCATTATCTCAGCCCGAAGCAGTGAAATGCCAGTCTATACATATAGACAAGTAAAGAAGCCGAGGCTATCAAAAACTGTGGCGTTCCGGTTGTCAGCACTTGTGACACAGCTACTTAATCCCGAAATCTGTTCTAATATTCCAATTTCATGTATCTTCATCAAATTATTTCAACGTCCACTAATTATCCAGTAGTCGAGAATATCTCACAACCTGCTTTCTCCCTATTGTGCTAGAAACATCGTTATAAACGATACGCGTGCTAAAAGCAATTCGTACGAGGAACGACGCGTGGGAGGCACATTTTTCTCTCCCCGACCAATCTCAGAAACGGAGAGTAATTGATAAACCGCCACTAACGACGGCGGTACACAACGCCAGGATTAATCCCGACTAACAATAAGAGAGGGAGAGAGAGAGGTAGAGAGAAGAGAGCGAAGAAGAGAGAGGAAGAGAATGGGTGATAACTCCACCCGCATGAAATTTGCAAAACACCAAGATGGGGTATGGGTGTTGCGGGGTGTATAAAACCGAGCTAGCACACAGGTCGTACATGCGAACAGCTCGTCCATCAAATTGAGAACCCTGGCAGGCAGCCGCTATGCTGCCGGCTCGACGTGCGATCAGCGCCTATGCTCGGCGCGCGCGTTACGCGCCGCTCACGTTCCTTTGCTTCTTTTCTTCCTTACAGCTTGTAGGCACGAATAAACCATTACTATTGTTTACCACTCTCTCTCGTTCACCCGACGCTCTCTTATGGATGGACGATAGAGTTGTACGCCGATTCTTTATTACCTGTACCGGCAATCTCCTACCGCCGACCCTTAACTATAATCGCCTGATTTAGATGAACCTTAATAATCCCGTTGGGGCTCTTCGAGAATTGATTTGAATTTCATTTCACCGGCTACTATGCAATTGAATTCAAAACTATGAAATACTGGATAATCCAGTATAATACAATGAATTGGATTGCGTTTGAATCAATAGGACCCAAATACTGATCGCTGCTATGGAATTATGCGGGTTTACAGTTACGTATTTCACGTTGGGAAATAAATAAGTGGGATAAGTTCTACTTGGTGATTTAGAGACTCCTCGCGAACTTGTCGAAAGGAAATCTTTGGATGGCTGGAAAGGATACCATACTCGGGTAGCCAGATCAGATGTTGAGGGCCCACGTAATTTTGAAAGACCCGAATGTTTTTCGAGCGAACAGTACGCAGAAGCGGCGGGCGTGGAGAAGGGAAAAGGGCGTAGTAAGTCATACGGAGAGGCTCGTACGTCATCCTCTATCCGGGCCAACGGAGCAACACATGGAAAGGACTCTACGAAGTTCCATGCACGAAGAACGCACCCACTTGGGTTGCCTCTTTAGGTCGCAATGCGATAGTGTTCGCGCACGAACACATCCACCTTCTTTCTCTCTCGTGAATGTCTATACACGCAGAAGAGGTTCAAGTTGATCACGGCGTGCAGCACGCAATATATTCAGCAAGAGTCCAGGATCCTATCTTTTCCTTCAATTCTAGCATTTTTATGATACATCGTCGACTTCGATATTTCGGACAAATGTATTCGCGCATATCAGAGCATAAGTATGGTGGAAATCTTTCTGAGCAAGTTTCAGCTAATGATGAATAAAGTACCACAAGTAGTCTTTATAAATGATTACATCTTTTATTTCTAGAAATTTTAAGGCATAATGTAACATTTCATTGTACAAAACATAGTCATTTAACGCCATGGTAAAATTTCAAGATGGAATATGCTATCAGCCATGTTCTCCGAGCATCCACCATCTGCAAATCTGTCCGAAATACATTTAAATCGGAACCTTTCACGTACAGAATCCTTTAATGATTCTATAAGAAAATTCCAATGAATATTTCATTAACGTTCGATAATTATTTCAGCAGAGGTTGAAGTTTCAATGAAGGAGAATAAAAGCAATTCAAGTTCGAAGTAAGTAATCCATTGCAGGGGTACCGTTCTATTAGAATCCAAGGTAATTAGAAATATGCGCGAAATGAATTCGCAAAAGAATCGGCCCATAAATAATCCGTGTAACGAACTTCCTCGTGTTCTCTCTTCCAGGGGAATATTCTTACCACACACGAAGAGACGCAAAACGATCTCATCGGCGATACAGTGGAAGATAGGGCTCTATATTACCGACGGGGCTCGAATCGACGATAGCGGTAAGCGTGGAGGCACATAAGGAGGTGGGGTAAACGAGCCGAGCCACGATTTCGTCGTCGTAAACGTCAACGTTACGGTTACAGCGTTGTTCCTAGCTGGTTTATATTGAACGAGGTTGCTCCCCGAGGTACGTAACACCTACTGGCAACCTTCGTATCATCGAGTAGCACACACCATACTCCTTTTCCACTTGCAAACTGGCGGGAGAGAAACCCACGTGGCTTTTACGCGGGAACCGCACCGATATCCCGAGAGTTCAAGGTTCGTAGGAGGTATCGTCTACACGTCCACCTCGCGAAACTAGACGCGTGGGCTAATAAAAAAGTCTGTAACGTGACACGATATAAATCTGTAAAAATTCCGAGACACTGCTATTAATATCAGTGCCTCGAGGAATATTTCTTAGACATTCGTTTCTTTTCCGATTAGTTGTACATTGTCTTAATCGCCCGGCGAAGATGATTAATGGATTATTAATTTAATGAGCCGATCGTGTTAATGAATATGTTGACCCTAATGTTTGTATCGGCTGTGGAAGTTCAAGTATTTAAAGAGTATATAATAAGGAGGGTAAATGTGAATGGACTGTTATTATTCTTTTTGAACACCATTGAAGAAAGACCTTCGGAAAATGAGGTAGGCCGGAGTAACCCATGGGGTGTACAAATAGTACCCATACCTCTGCTTTCACGCCCTCTAATTACCCCATAAGCGCGTTAGACCCCTCATTCAGGCCTCGTAAATTCCGCTGGTATTTGAAAATGCTCTTTGAATCCGATGCGACTGGAATATTTTGTTAATATAAACAACTTATCTCGCCAACTGGCTTCCGGTTAAGCACCCTGCTTGACACGATTATTTCCGAAGTCAACAGTTTCTGTAATAATCTCGTAACATACCGACTATTTCTCACCAATATCGAATATAAATTCATACGTACAATATAAACAACTAGTTATACTAGATTATTGTGCACCCAATCGTGATAGAAATTTGCAATTTATGTACCGCGCTAATGTTAATAGGACAGACATTTATAGACAAAAACGGTGGCGATACTGTTATTTATACCAGGCTAATAAATCAAAGTAAATTTCAGCCGCTTGTTCTCCTTGATGTTTATCACAATGGCGATACAAATGCATTCTTCGCGAGCGTGTTTCCTTCGATGCTACTACGCGTGTAGTGACGCGTCAAGAGATCGTGTTCCGGTAATGGCAATTCATAATAAAATCGGGCTAATGATATGGTGTCCATCGGTACCTGATTTGTGCGATTTAGGCGGCATAATCACGCCTCCAATCATTTGTTGCGCGCTTAGGATAGACATTTACATAGATACCGTTCGGCGCGCTATAAATTATACAATAGCCACGATATCTCACTCCGTCGTACGGTACATTCGCGTTTATTGCTCCCGATAATAAGAACAATTAGAATTATCGGGGTATGTGAAAGAACGAGTCAAAGAGAGGACAAGTTCCTATCGCGAAAAGTATAGCAGTAAATAAATAATAATAGCGTAATGGCAATAAATAAATCGTAGAGAGAAACGGTGTTATCGACGAGTCTATTAAGCACTTGCAAAAACTAACTTTCATGTGACTTTAATTTCTAGCACCTCATTAACGCAACCGTTATGGATGTCTTCTTCATTAGAGACACAGATATCGCGATGAAAAATAGTGTTCCTAATACAGATGAGAAAAATCAGCGATAAACCTCCTCGCTTTTAGTGTCGTAAATCACATTTATCGTCTCCTTTTGACCTCGTATTTTCACGGGAGTACCAGCCGACAGTAGTAATAGTAACACTCGCCGGGATTAGTTTTACGGGCGCGTAAACGATAAAACAAAATTATTCATTGGCGGTGCCGGTGGGTTAACAATCGCCGAGAGACATTGATGACTCTATATTTACCCGGGGACTTTAATCTACGATGAAATAATCCATAATCCTGTATCGATAAATCCTCCTAGGCAGTGTATATCGGTTGTACCGACAACACCGAAGAGAGCACTTGCCGGCGAACGCGAAATGAGTCAACGACTCTCCGGATCCGTGAATACGTAGAGAACCTGTTCCGCGCGCGAGTTTTGCGCCCGATCAATTGCCTTTCCCCGTTCCTACGATTCCTCCTACGATCGGCGCATACCGGTCCCTACGTACCAACGATTTGCAAGCTCGTAATCAACCGGCTGAATTTTCCACGCCTCTAATAACACCGGATACTGAGGCTACTTCCTTGTTGTCCCCGATGGACTGGACCAGCGAACTCGAACGGCGCACCGGTGAGATGATAAATTCAGTATTCTCGGAGTGATGATCTTTATCTTTAGACGAGATTTATGGAGTGCCTGTATCACCGTGAATGGTGCTCTTTTACGCGCAGAACTAATATCGAAGATATCGAGATCCATCGTCATTCTACGGTACGAGTATGATATTAATAAATATAGTTGTATAATAAGATACATTTTTCGAAGGAACGGCTTCGATATACGTAGGTTTAAATATTAGACATCTGATTATGCAGAGGGTGAAAAGAGGAGGATTCATTCAGCAGAATCCCGTTTCTCGTGGTTGAATAAACGCGGGTTCTACGTCACGGAGTCTCATAAAATAGTCCCTACACCTTCGTATGCATAAACAAAGAGAGAGACGAGGGGAGGGCTGGAGAAGGGCCGGGGGTGGTCGAAGTAGAAGAAAAAAATATAGGCGGACCTTAAACCGGACCGAAGAGTGCGAGAAGGAGGTCAACTAAGGAGGCCAAATGCGAAAGAGTGAAGCCAGAAGAAGAAGAGAACAAGATTTCAGGGCTACGATGAAGAATCTAAGAGCCAGCTGAGCTGGTAGAGAGGAGGCGGGAAATAAAAAATATGATAGAGCTTGGGAGACCACGGTGATTATATATCTGGCTACGAGAAAGAGAGAGAACCGGGGATTCTCCCAATGAGAGGGAGAAAGATATCACTAGAAACAGCTGACTACCGGAATTCGGGGTTCCGGAGGGGTGAGTACGACAAGGAAGGCACTTGAACCCCAATTGGACGAGGGCTTCCCCATTATACTCCACGTACCCAACGATTTTACACGCACTTGACTCCATTCTACCTATCTACCAGACGTAACTTTAGCGAGGTACACTGCCGATTTCCTCCAATCTAACGCCTCTACGATACACGTAAAAATACAATAATAAATGCCCCCTAAGGATTTTGAAGCAATGAATTACATGATGCTTTTTTATGTCATTTCTATTGCAACGTTCTAGTAGATACTTCTTACAGAATTATAAATATAAATATAAACTTAAACCAAGGTGTCTCCTAGAGTAGATAGATCTGGAATCTTTTAAATCTGAATTAACTTCCAGTTGATGGATGGTTCACTTTACTGATAGTTTTTGACAGAAACAATTACCGATATTGGACACGGATTAAGGAGATACATTTTCTAAATATATTCTAGTCGAAAATTTAAAACAACTCAGATGGACAGAAATGTTTTCGGAGTTTCAGATAGCGGTTTGATACGAGCTAGAAATTATTAGGCATCTATAAATACATGGCAACTCAGACGAATAAACATTAAAGACTACAGAGGAATACCGCGAGTTCCCGAATTCTTGACGAATGTTATTCGCCCGGGCGAAATGTGAAGAGAAATTAATGATAACCCAAAGGTTCACTTTACACCTCGCTTTCACACACCGTGGTTAGTTATCACCAAACCCTTCAATACACAGTGCATTCATTCTCGCAGAAAGCAATAGAATATTTTTAGTCCACCGACGTCTATAAATCTGCTATCTGGTGGAACGCGCGATGACGAATACGTCATATTTCAATCGGCACCCAAATAGCCCCAGTCAAAAATTACAACCAGTTCGACGTGGCACAACGTCAACTTACAGTGGAACATCGTACGCGATCCGAAACTTCTATTTTCGCACCCGGACTACTGGCAGAATGATTCGTGCAGATACGTCAGTGAAAAGTGTCACTAAATTTCATGTCAATTCACGTTAGCTCGGATTATAAATTTTCGATATAGCTCCTTTGATACATATGAGACGATTTGGTGCAACGACCGTGATATGCGCAATAATTTAGTATGAGGTAGTCGGACCGGGTACTCTCAAACCACCACGCCTTTCCTGACCACGTGGCTCTACTACTGACTTCTCTCCCCTATGAACCGGTGCTTCTATATTTCATGAAGGCTGTTATGATAATCGTTGTACGAGAGTACGATCTTATGAATGTAAACTCACCTGCTATAGCCATCCAGGGGTAGAAGGTATGGTTGGCGGTGGGTTGCTGATGTAGTTGCGTGGCAACCGGTTGGCTCGCGGACGAGTTCAGACTGCAGGTGTTCCAGGACGACGTGAGGGACCTCGAAGAGCTGTTGTTACCAGGACTCGATGCTGGATCACCGCCTACGAGACCACCGTAGCTACCAACTCTCGTACCTTCTGGAGTACACGCGGAAGGACGTACTACCGAATTGCTCTGGCTATTCGCCCCCGAGGTCGCTGACTGCCAAACGTCCTTGACTGCCGCGGCTGCCATCACGGCAGCGTATCCGTTTTGATGTGCCGCTGCTTGATCCTGTTGTTTACAGTCCTTCGTCGCCGTTGTCGAGTACGAGGACGTCGTGTGACCAGTCGCTTCCGGTGTCGTTGAATAGAGCTTGCAAGCCGTCGCGACGCTCGCATCGTACGGTGAATCTTGTGGTGGTCTCGTGTTTGTCCCACCACCTGGATGTATACCCAACGAGGATGATGTGTGATGATGATGCTGCGTCGAGGCGTAAGGTGACATTCCCAGACCAAGTGGAAAACTTCGATATGCTGCTGCTGTCGCTGGATCGTGATGTTGGCTCGCTGCTCCTGTCTGATGGTGGTGGCTCCCGTAGAAGCCACCCGCAGTCTGCTCAAAATACGAGTTCATTATCCCGGGTATTTTGAATCACTTGCACTTAAACACCGGCACTCGAAAAAACAAGCTTGATTGCTTGGAAGGTGTCGTTTGTTGCGATTAAAGATTCTTCTGGTTATTCGGAGCACACGCGGCTAGTTACTAGTCCGTGCTCTAACGCGATTATTTCAGTTTAGGTCAATTCACTGGTCCAACTTCCACGAATAAAATCGGAACGATTATAAATGGTAGTGGTATCCGTTGATTCGCGCCAAAATGCGATGGGTCGCGCGTATAACCGGCACGCTGTGTGACGCGGGGGGCGACAGGTGACAGCGTTGACGAGGGAGAAACAAACAGGCATTAAACCGTTTTTAAGAGGCCATAAAAGTCATCGGTAGGTATGGACCGTTGCACCCAAAGTGTCAATGTCAGTAGGCCGTAGGAGTATAATTGAGAATGGGACTCATGGCAGCGGCGGGGGCTTTTATGGGCTTGTTATGGTTACCGCTACCGGCAAAAGTGTATAAACCCAGCGGTCTGGGTGCTGGAAACGAGCGATGATCGTTAAACCGTTACGACGCAATAAACCGGGGTAATAAGACGGGCTATAAAACTGCCTGTGGGTC
This sequence comes from Nysson spinosus, assembly GCA_910591585.2. Lineage (NCBI taxonomy): Eukaryota > Metazoa > Arthropoda > Insecta > Hymenoptera > Crabronidae > Nysson > Nysson spinosus. The sequence goes on from OU342835.1 coordinate 2,922,498, forward strand.
TTTCTACCGCGTGCGCGCCCGTCGACGGTTTGGTCGGCCGGCACGCGACGAACTACCTCGCGAGTGCACCTCTTTCTTTTTCTCTCCTCCCTTTTTAAATATATTACTTTTTGATCAGTCAGATCGAGGCCCTATCCTTCGGAAAATGTTGCTTGATCTGTTAATGGGTTATAAGGCAACCTCTCTGACTGTCCGCACTGCACTAGCACTAGTCGAAATGTGACTTCGCTGATGACTGTGAGGCTCAGTACGAAGCGGCGTACGAAGGGTATCGTAACGAACCACGGTATGCCAGTGCGGTGGTCCACGGCACACTACCGCTTTTCTCGCGCCCCGTGTACCGCCACTCAGTACAATCGTCTATCTCTTCCTCACTCGTACCCCTCGTACCCTCTCTCTCTCTTTCGCCACAGGCTTCTCTCGTTTCCACTCCTAACTTTTCTCTCTCTCCGATCCACTCCCGGTTTCTCCTCGTTCTCTTTTCCACGATGATTCCCCCTCTTCCTTCTATACCACTTCTTCTCACTCGCGCATACTCTTCCAGAGTGTGCTATGTGCCGACGAGGAACGCACTAGTACTGTTCCCTCCTCTGTCTCTTTCACGTGCCGTTCCGTTCCCCTCCCCGACACGATAACCGAGTTCTCTCACTTGCTCCGTCGACGTTGCGTCCTTCTCCCCCTCCTCTCACGCTACTCATACACCCCACCCCCGCTCACGAACTTCCCCCACCACCCTCGCTCTCTCACCCTCTCGTTTCTATCTCGCTCCACCTCTCTCCATGGAATTCCTCTCCTCCCTTACTCGTCGAACTTCTCTTCTTTCCGTTGATTTGGCTCCTCAGCACCCCCTATCGTGCGTTCCACTAACTCATCGACGTGCCGCGAGATTAAATTCGTACCCTTTCGCTGTGCTCACTGCGTCACATTCGAGGCGCCGAAGTAGATAAGACAGTCGGTTGAATAAGGACAAAGTGATCGAACGACGGAAAAAGAAAGGAACGCTGGAACGGAGAGAGAAAAGATAAGAGAGAAGAGAATACACGTAAGTCGGTGACAACGTGCCGAAGAAAAAGGAGCGAGGAAGAAAGCGCTATGCAGAATTCTGGCAGCTAAGAGGGAGATGAAGTAGTGGTTCGTCGTCAGAACGGCGGCAAGAGGGAGAGGAAGAAAACAGGGTGCCAAGGGAGGAGGTTATGCTTAAGGACCAATCAGAATTGAATTCGTCACGAGTGCCGCGCCGCTTGGGGAACGAAAATTCCTACGCCATGTGAAAGTAGTCCCAACGTTGAAACGACGCCCATGACTGGCTAGGCGCCGCCCCGCGTTACCCCCACCATGAAGAACGCGCGAGCAGCCGCGGATACAGACAGGTCGTCGTGCGGTAGAGCGAAAGCTGCATGCCACGCGCGTCACGCAACATTTCTCTCTCCGCTCCGCACCGCTCCGTGCTGACCATTCTAGGAAAACGTACACCGCCACCTCTTAGTTCCCTTTTGAACTAACCCCGTCAGATCCATTCAGACGTTCAAACGACCAACATCAACGAGGCACCCTTGCGATTATCGTTATTGCTGAAAACGGTATCGCCGAGTGACTTTTATGCCCAATCGTTTGATCGACAAGTCTCACGGAAAGATAGAGAGACCAGGGAACGAGTATGGAGAACGATCGTATGAATGAATCCGAGAAACACGTTTTTGATCCGTCTGGCTCATTTCAGGCTGAACCGGTCCGATCTCGAGGATGGGTGATTTTGCCTGGAAGTACGAACGACAGGAATATTATCATAAAAGCCTTTTATGAGACGCTTCGGCGTTTTATATACCAATTAGACAAGAGCCGTACAATTAAAATGTCGTAAAAGTGGGCCTTCGTTGGGACAAATGGGCAAGCGCCGTGGCGCGCGCCGCACCAGTATCGGGAATGTTTATTGGGATGTAAATGTCGCTGGATTATCGCCCCCGCGGTTCGCACCTCATAAATTATTCCGTAACGAGCCGAGTAATGCCCATCATAAGCTGCTCTCGGGGGCCGGACTCGACTATTTGCACGCTTGCTTTCGCCATTATGAATGTAGACGACGTAGCCCATCTACTTTCCTATCGACCATAGGAAAAGGATTTGAGTCGTCTACGATGTAAAAACTAGATTGCCTTCGAGTAATCATAAACCCCCGACAAAAATCCTTAATAGCTTTCCACTCTATATAATATTTGCAATCATTCAATATTCACGAAATTCCCGATTAGGAACCTCATTATACATGATGTATCGCATGGAAAATTATACTTGTAACGAGATAATTCCAGTTACAATGTGTCGTCGTTCATGCATAAGTAAAGACACAATAATTGTCCTCAGTATATAGTCGGCAAAAAGTTTCAGAATGCAGTTTGGGGGTGCGCTTCCTTAACCGTGATATAATTGTCGGGTGGTTGATTTTGATGAAGCCACTGATGAAGAGACTGGGTGCCGTTTTCGGCATTGTGGGACTCCGACAGGTGGTAGACCGTTTGCTTGAAAATCATGATGGCAATAAACTCGGGTTTTATGACCACTTGAACAGAATCGTAAAAGTCAGGGCCTTTGAGCTCATAGGATGGTAGGACGCGTGTCGAATATGGTGGGGGCGTGAAGTGGGCCACCATGCTGTAGAAGAAGCGAGAAGGGTGACAGGCACTGTGTGGGTAGCCAAAATGGGCCTAAATGCCCCTTTTAAAACACCATTGAAGATAACCAGCCAAAGAATGAAAGGGGTTTATTTAACTGGAAGGTACCTCTCACAAAACCTGACTCTATACAGCTCCTGATTATGTTTGCCCCGCGTCCTCTACGCTTCTGTATTTCTTGCGATCATTATCTCATGCGCATATTACATTCGTATTAAAAACGATCATTGATATTTTATATCTTATTTGATTGGTCGTTGACGACATTCATTGGTTATTCATTACGCTTATATCAGTAATCACACTGATATAACTAGTTGGTCTGATAAAAAAATTAAATTGCCAAAAAAAGTTACAAGAGGGGCTATTATATATTCATTTATTTCCTTTAGATTAGCAACGATGAATAACAGAGAAAAGGTTGCATATTGCAGATTGCAGATTGCATTAGAACGATGGAATCCATCGAATGTAAGCACTCGATGCATATTTTTCTTACGGCTTCGAAAAAAAACAGAGAACTGAGAGGTAGCGTATGTGGTTATAGTAACCAGAGAATATATACGAAAGCGAAAGGGGCATTGCACTCAATTCCAACAAATCTACAGTGTTGCTAAACCAGTATCTATTCTTCATCGTTCCGGTGGCTTTGGCTCTTCTAGTCTCCTACCACACGGTTCAATGTACTGCTTGGACTCTCGTTTTGGTTGCTCTTCCATCCTTCCTCCATTCCACCAGAGTATTTGCTTCAGGGTTCCTTCGTTCTCTTTTCCTTTCACGCGCTCCCTTCTTTCACCTCTCGAGGGAGATCGGGGATGAATATTCGATCATGAACGAGCGTCAGAATTTCAGATAAGCGCGATTCTCGTCGTCGTTATTCGCACGGATCGGGACTCTTGGGGATCAACCTGTGATGTAGAGCTGCTCGTGCCGGAAAATGATAATGGCGTACTTGGTCGATGCATTAAAGCGAACCTCATTATTTCCGTTTCGGGGGAAAAAAGGTTATTTAAAATGGCTGAATGTCAGTCCTATTGTTACGAACTGTAAGATATTTTGCATTTTGACATGAATGATTTCTTCGTTTACGGCGTAATTCCGTAAATCGTAAGCAACAATGAACACAGTGTGAGAAAGTATCCTGTAACTAACGGATAAGAGGAAATGCCAATTATGTCAGAAATGGCGTGTAGTTAAAGAAAAGGACGTAATGTCAAGGAGGATTTGTGGTATATATAGCTCTTTCTCACAGATATCTTCTATCTTTGGCAATGGGAAGCTAGTGAATAAACTAACGGGTTGTAGTTAGAAAAACTACTGAAAGGAACTGTATGCAGGTGCAAGATGTACCCCATAAAAATCACAGGAGTTGAGATAAGGCTACGTATGTTGTCCCTAGATCTCCGAAGCATGTTAAGCACCATACTCATGTTCATTATACTTGAACATGTAATGCTGAATTTTTGGAAATTATGCATATTGATCTACCGTCCATCAAGGACAAACGGTCAGGATGAGGTCCCAAGGACACGGAAGAGGTCCTCCTTGCCATCTGGTGGTTTCCTGCAGTATCACCTGGATGCAAAACACCTTTTGCAGCTCTCTGCAGTTCTTACTGCCGATACCTCCACTTGATAAAAAATGCACCCAAGTAGGAAATACAGAAATGCTAAAATTTCCCGATGCCGAATCGAAAACCTCCTGCGACAGAACCTCCAGCATCCGACACGGGACCAGTAACGGGAGATAAAATGGCTATCGTTGCCAATTTTAATCGTACAGCTGCACTCGTAAATTGCAAGGTGGAACGTGACCGTTCCGTGTACCAGAACAGATCTAACATACTATCGTCAATCACTGTTTGTATTTAGATAATACTAATTATAATCTGATTATGCCGTGCACGACACGTCCGTATATATTAAATTCGCAAGTTAAAAGATGTCGAGAGAAAGGTATTCATAGAATCAAAGATCAAAGGGGAAATGTAATGTACATGAAACATGATTGCGTTAACATCACTGTAATGTAATTTTGTTAAATGTGATATTAAAAAATACTAAAATCCAATAGTTGTCTACCTTATCGGTGGAGGAACCTGTTCCACCGCCATGGAAAAACCTAAAGGCCCATACACATTGCGATGAAATTGGGTTCTTGCATCTGTCGATTTTAATGTTAAACATTTCGAAAGTTACTAGCTCGCGCCCATGTTTAATACCCTAATTGAAATTGCGTCGCCGTCTTTGGGAATTTAATCGTATACGTAATAAATCGATAAGAAATTATTGAAAGTGCCAGGTGCACGGTGAATATACATATTCTTATTTTTCACGTTAATAAAGGCACCGTTAGGTGGTTCCGTATTAAATCATAAATCTTAATATTGCAATATCAGTACTAATACAAGTGCTGCTGCATCGATGCGCAGCAGAGTATGAATAATAATTGGGATGATTTAAAATCATACCACTCACGATCTCAATTTATAATTATTGAAAGGATGAGCCACGATCCATTACTATAAATTAACGATACTAATATCGTCACAGTGTGTGCATAAAGAAACATGTCACATCAAAGCACATTTTTCCTTCAAAGTATACTGCGAATACACTCATGATTTTAATTACCCATTACTAAAAGTGTAATCCATGAATCATTATTATTAGAAGTACCAGAAAGTAATCAATCATTTTTTGCATACTTTATGTAACTCGATTTATCTTTTCATATTAAACATTATTCTTTTAGGTAATCGCCATCGTTATTTATATTCCTTGACCGACGATCCTCCAATGCCGTAATTCCTATTTTGAACAAATAAAAATTCTCCGAAAGCTCTACTTTTATGGAATCTTTCAGTGAGTTAAAAATTACATCGAATTTTTGCGAAACTGAAAGTTACGAATAGTGCATAAAATTTCAAAGTCGCACCGCGCGTAATTGTTTTACAAAGGCTACTCGAGTTAAGTCTTACAAATCAATTGATTACTTTCAGTTCCCCTAACACAAGTTAAAGATGCTATCACCATTGCAATATGTGTACACATCAGAAATGTCAGAATCACGTGTTTTTCAACGCGTATTTTGCACCACGCAGAACAAGGTTATATTTGCAGAAACATAAATGTAAATCGGAGAGATTCAGTGAAACGTTATCGGGGTAAGAACGAGCACCAAGAAATTCATAATGACAGGATATGGTGGCGGTAGGAAAGGTAATGAAGAAAAGGGATGCTGGCTCCAGCAAAAAGAAAAGGATAATAACGGTCGGTTTAAAGTAGCGGAGTGGGTGAATGAATGAGTGGCAGCTTACGTGTAAACAAACAAGTATCAATGCGTCCAAATTGAAACATAAAACGAAATGAATGAGCCCATAAATACTTAGAGCTAATGGTAGGGTGCGGGTAAGCTATTGCTCGGGGATCGTTACTTATGCGAACGTTGTAAGAGAACGTGCTCCATACCTTTCTGAATACTGTCGTCTGTTTTCTTCGCGCAATATTCCTAATAAAAGTACGATTTCGTCGTTTCGGTCGCTTTAACGAATCCTTTTAGCTTTACGTTTCACGACACCGCAACGCGTAAAAGCATTTAACTAACGGGATCCAATTAGCCTATCCTTTGATATTAATAAATCTAGGCCCACAGAGTGGTATATTCCAGTGGTTTTCATCAAAAATATGTATTCATTTATTTAACCCTTTGAACTCGAGAGGCGATCCTGAGTTGCCGCAATAAACGGAGTGGCTACTGAAAATCGCCACTCGAGTGCAAAGAATGAATTTCCCTCACGTTGTATTTAAATTTTTATACAGAGTTTGTTATTTCAAAATATGAGACTAAAATGTTATCATAAGAGCTTTAAAGGAGGTGCATTAATTTACCTGATTCTGATCTGGGTAATGGTAGCCGCCATCTTGAATGGCGTCCTCAGCATATTTACAAGCTTCCGCTTGTTACGGCATAGATTCTGAAACAGAGAGGACAACGAATATTTAATGATCAGACAGTACTAAAATAAACCATAGGCGTCTTCTGTTTCATGATCAGAAGCACTATTTAGGTGTAATCTCCTTTCTAATAAGAGATATACTTGTATCATTGAGAAGTAACATATCAAATCTTAACTTTGTACAAATAAGATCATTTCAAGTGGATAGCAAGCCAGTTCCTTATTTATCCCTAAGGAATAAGGAACGATTGAGTATCGAGCTTACAATGATTTTCTGTTTGATGGGTACACTGATGGTCTTTGTGCTCGGACTATCATGACATTAAAATTCCAAGAGGGAAGCCAGACGGATGACTGTGCAACACCATGTTTGTTGCTCTCGTTGCGTCAGGCTTTAACTCCTCTGTCACCGAACTGATTCTATTTTTTTCTCATTAAGATCGACAAAATATGTACATATGTACAGAAGTACATGGTAAATTACATCGTCGATGAAAGCACTGATGTTAATTGATCCGTTTCTCTTTCCAATAACGTTAATATCTATTTCTCTAGTTTAGAGACTAGAAACGGAATATTATGCACAGTCCTAGCAGATGACTCGTTTACGGTCTGAAAGTAGCCGCAGTAAATTTTCTTAGAGACACATTTTTTATTGGAATAATTCTCATAAATGGATGCTTTCTTTAAATAAGATTCTATTACCAATCTTAGCAAGCATTTGAGGCAGATTAATACGATGTCAAATACAATCTAAAATTTGTAAATTATACGAGAACTATAGTCGTCTTCTGTAACCAAACCCAGAGTGTTGCTACCTTCACACTAGAAAGAAATCATCGCGACTGTGTTACATCTTTTAAAAATTAGTTTCATTTCATACGTGGTTCATAACGTATATACTGTAACAGTAAATATATCGAAGCAAGTTCAGCAAAGGCAGTCTTGAGTCAGCTAGTACGAGGCAGTCATAAACGAGTACAGTAATTTAAAAGGTTGCATTGCACCTATGGCCCAGATAAACGACAGCGAAGTTAGACAGCGCCGTGAGTTACAACCAACGAACAAACCCGTCGGTTTGGGTTATGAGATTTAAGTGTTACGTAACGAAAGACATCGACCGTACGTATTAATAGCCGCGTCGTTGAACCGTTGAGGATCGTGCTGGTAATAACAATAATGCATTTCGCCGTGGCTTAGGTCCCACATTGCCCTATGTAGTCGAGAGCACGACATGGATTTGCAATTCAAACGTCTTAGAGCATAATACGAATAAATCGAGGGAGGTAGTCGGCAGAGGTATATAAAGGACACGGAGAGAAGTGAGTGGAGAGGAAAGCAGAAACTAGGATTTAGAGAACGGAAACGAAAGGGTACGGACAAAGGGGCGAAAGGGAGAGGGAGAGAAATGCGCGCACGTCGTACGTATCGTGATCCTTTGTCGATTGGGAGAATAATGAGAACATTGTTCTGTTACTTGGATATACCAGGTGTGGCTGGAGTCTGAGCTCGCTTTGGTTATATGAAATACCCTTTATATGTGATCTGAGAAGTTTCAGTACCGAGTAGATTTGCTGGAAGACAAAAGGAGTCACTCAGAGAGAAACTCTGTATAAGTACATTGCAAGGAGATAACGTTTCTTTTAGCAGGGTCCGTGGATCAGTGCGTGTGGGAAAGTATGTATGCCAGTAACAAGATGGAAGGCGCATAAAATGCACAAAATGGTGGTTTTAGGAATTATAACATTTCTAGTACACCAAGAATATAATTGAAAATGAAATACATATCTCATTGTTATTCATCAAATTTATTACTGGATAAGAAACATCGTGTGTTTAATTAAACGTAATTAATTTCAAACAGCTATTATAACTGTTGTAAAATAACATCAAATTCAAGTTAGACGTATATAATGAATATTATACATAACGCAATTACCTGCTCAAGATAGGTCTAAGAACATTTATAATAGAGTTAGTATAATAGGAATAATTAATAGTAATGTGAACGTTCAGTCTTGATCCCCAGGGTACCTTGAAGGCAGGAAGGGAAAGAAGACCGACCTTCGAAAGACAATAACAATACCGTAACCATACAACATGGCAGTAAACGTCTGTTCTCCGCTTTCCAGATACAAAGGAAAAATGAAGAATGTCTTTATCCGAAAGGGACCCTGACGAATTCGGGCAAGTGTGTTTTTTGTCCATGATCGTTTCGGATCCACCATCATGATGTTCTTCATGGTGGTCGGAAAGAAGGGGCGAGAACAGGACGAAAGATATTCTGGGAAGGGGACATGCTGGATGGAAACAGGGGAGGACTTTCGGTCTTTGTATTCTAGGGCACCTTTCATGGCAACTCCGCCTTCCGAGTGGCCTTCGGCCAACATTTCCTTCATTATCTTCAAAGATGAAGTAGAAGGAAAAATGAGACTTTTATTCATCCATTTCTTCGCAACTTCTTTGCTTTATAAATCCTGGTCTTATGCCATTACCACTAGAACTACGGAAGCAGTCAAAATGTCAGGCCCGGGGGATTTAATAAAAACGTTCAAATTTGTAAGTTTCCATTTTCTGAGATCTTTTGCGACTCATGTTGTATAATAGACGTAATTAAATCGAGTAATATATTTTGTCCATCTACCCTTATCTTTGACGACATTTATATCGAGGACCTTTACAGAATAAATAAGAACGTAGATGCATTAGAATTATCATTATTCTATAGCAATCTTAATTTTCTAGTAATAAAGTAGTTTATTTGATTTAAAGTGACTTTTTGTATTAATTTAGACTTGAGACATATGCAAAAGGAAATGGCCCCCTGGTTGAAAGGAGAAGGGAGTGACTTGAGGCATCTTAGGTAAACGTACCCTCCTTAGAACCCCGCCTTGAAAATACTTGTTGGGCTTCGTGTCCAACATTCCTTTGGTGACTCCGAAGGTCGTGGTTGATTAGAAAAATTTTAGTAATAGGAGCGGTTCTGGTAAGCATACATATTTTCAGCATACCATTAGAGCATACCAACAAAGATCTACCTAATGATCACGCGGTACTAATAAGAATAACATGTAATAAGTATAAATCAGAACATCGCTTACCAACCGACATGTCAAGTAATCAAATATCATCAGAAATGCATCGAACTTCCTTAAAAGGTGATTAAAGAATTCAAATATCTTCCTCATTTATTAAAATCTCATTAAACCCTTTACACCGAGAATTACTCACGGGCCCTCTGTCTTTCAATTTTGCAAGCAGTAATAAATTAAACATTCATTCGACGAAGAAGATACATTCTGATCAAGAATTCGGGTAACGTCGTACAGCGTAAGGCAATGTCCATGATAAATTAGTGCACGTACTTCACGACGATTAAGTTAAACGAGTATGAATGCAATTAGCCCGGGGTGTGATAATATACAACCGCTCGGAAGGTGTGTAGCGAAGGTGGAAGGCAAGAAACTTTTAATGAAAAAGTCTGCTCCTTAACAAAGGCGGCATCAGCGGCTAATTAAAAGACGGGGTAATGCAAAAAAAAATCTGTGTCGCCCAGAGAAGATTTAAGGGAACATAGGGGAGGGTGGATGTCAGGGAAGAAAGGCGGAGGGTGGGATGGAAAAGAGATGGAGGGGAAAGTATAAGAGTCGACGAGTGAAACTGTACGGAGAGGGCAGAGAAGTGGGTGATGAATAATGGATGGTACGACGTGGCCATCTCGTGCCCGGTATAGCCTGTACGACTTCACTGTAATGGTCCGTAAATTGCAGAAACGTAGGGATAATGAAATCGCCACGGTTGCCTCTGTAAACGGTCCGTTATTACATATTTCTGTATCACTATGATCGCCTCAAGACCTATCAGGTATCTGGATTCCAGTTAAGATTAGAAATACACTGACTCCGCCACCTTTACACGGAATCCGACCAATACTAGTCTTCCTTCCATTATAAAGACATTAAATGCTTTTTATACTCGGTCTCTGATGAGTACCAACGAATTCCATCATAGAAGAAATCTTGCGAGCGATGCTTTATTGCAATTAGAATTTATCTTGATGAGTAAGGCGGTTTAAGATTGTATCCGGTGATCGTGTTTGTTATGCACTGATTGGTTTCCAGCAATATTGGGACAGATATCTTTCATAATGTTAGTAATATTGATACTATAATGTAATGTATGTGGACTGAATTGTGACATTGAAATGTTTCCTAATTTCGCACATTTAATACTATAAATAATTATATAGTATATATTTTCTATATTCACTAGGAATTAATGTATGAATATATTGAAAATTTTGGATGATTCGTGGCATATTTTCATCCTTTTTCATAAGAATACTGATCTATCGTTCTTATCATTGAATATAAAAAACGTATATAGGAAGCAGTTATAATAATTTCTTAATCAATTTTCGATTCAGTTCTGCTCCAATTTTGGCTTCAAAATTGTGTAAATTACTATTCAGGTACAATTTGCGCACGTAAAAAACCTTGAACTATTATCAACTAAATATTGTTGGCATATCAAAACAACCCGATTCAGGTTACTGCAAAAATATGATCCACCTCTGATACAGGAGTACCCAATCATTTCTTTCCTTTTCTTATTAAACCGCCTAATAAATCCAGTAGTATCTCAGTGATGCATCTTTTAATGTAGAAATGGTTAATTATAAGAGTGTATTGGATCACATATATCGTCGGTACCGTCGTGTTGCACTCTGATTTATCTCGAACAAAAATCGGCAAGGAGAAAGATTGATCATCGGTTGGAGTCGATAGCGTGGTTTGAAAAGCATGTAACATCGTTAAACGCGTTCGATCGTATTTCGTACCGTCGCTTACTGGTGAATGAACCCACGGCATTCTTTACCGCCCTGAGCAACAGAGTCAACTTGAAATACGAGAATCTCATGTTCCAATTATATACACAATTTACAATAAACCTTCCACTTCTTACATTCTTAGTCACCACTAATTGAAGACTCCTTGAAAACACTGTAAGTGCCTAAATTCAAATTTTTCAGGAGAGAAAAAACTTCCCGTAATACCTAGTTGAAGGCACCAATGGTACTATCTTTTAGCATTATTATTAAGTATTTACAAAACGAAATTGCATTAAAATTCTATGCTACTGTATCACCACTGGTATGTAGAATATTTACGATTGTAAAAAACTTGTTTAATTTTGGCACTTTCAGTGTTTTCTACAAGGAATCTTCAGTCGTACGTCATACTAAGATATTTTAGTTGCAAAATGCTATAACGATCTGTTTTAACCAAATTGTGTAAAGCATAACGACATCAGAATTGTTGCCAAGAAAAGATCATCCTACAACTTTTTAAGAACGATTAATATTAGATCAAGACAAAATTGATCTAATATTTTGAAGAAACTATTCTGTTCAGTGTCCATTTTTCAAATATTACATTTACTTTTCCTTGATCTAATATTATTGGTTGCTAACAGAATTTTAGCACAACATATATGTTTCTTTCTTTTCTAACGAGGAGAGTTTGTCAGTCGTGTGCAAGATGTTTTACCGAGATTTTGAAGAAACGTAGTGTAAACAGAAATAATTCTGTAGCACACAATTTTTAGATGCGGTTTGAAATTGGAAGCGATTTCCGTATATTGATGTATATTTCACTACAATGTGACGTTAAGTATAAATTAAGTACAAAGCACTTTTGTGGTGACTGGTCCTAATGCGAAGTCCAGCTGGTTCACTCAAAGAAAATCGGATTACCTGGCCGGAAAGTATTAGCGTGTAGTGAAGGTGGTATATAAACTAATAATTCCGTGGAAAGTCAATAGTGAAAACAAACAGAAGATAATCGTTCCTCGAATAGTTTGAAGTAAGTGTAAGCAGGTAGGTAAGCCAAGTAAAGGTAAATAGGCGTGCCGCAATGTTTGGACAGAGGTTCTACCGGGTGGCACGCCCACCTAATTTACCTAATCTGCCATGCAAATCGAGGATATTAGTACTTCTCTTTACTCTGTTCCGCAAGAAATTTCATAACAGGTAAGCTTCTCCGCGGGAGCTCACTACACCGGCCATTTAAGTCTCCAGTACTTTTATCATATTTAAAAGAGGAAAAAGAAAGGCTGTAAATAATTTCGGATGCTGTCGCATAAATACCCATAATATGCCATAAATAATTCCTTCGAGTGTTTTCATTTTGAAAAGTGAGCCGTTTGTATAAGATCGTATAACATAAATGCATTTAAATACATTCTTCTTATTCATTAGGTTATCATAAATTTTGCGGGAGACAGATTAAATAACAATAATCTCTCACTTTGATATCAAGAGCGCTATAAATAATTTTCCTGCATTATAGTAATTTTATTAGTTATAAATTGAAAAGTTTGATGCCAATCGGCAAAAGAAATGTTTACAATCTCAAGGAGTGATTGATGTAAATTCATCGTGAAAATTTCGATCTCATATTGTTACTCGTATTATATGGCCATATTTTAGTGCAGCTAAGCAACTAAGAACATTGTATCTATTTTCCACGCATCGTTAATGCGCGACAATTATTCGAGCGATAAGATACGTGAAATAAAATGGGATGCAACACATTAAACTTGGCAACAACACTTCGACGCCTATAACGGACGATAATAAGTTTATCGGGGGTTTATTGTATCAAGAAGTTTACGGCCTCATTATAATAAACTTCATTCAGTAAGTCTTCGTGTAGAATTTGAAGGATCTCAATATTTCTTTCTTATTATTCAAGCCACATTCATAATAGCAAATAATAAACATGCCTCATTAAAAAGGTATGAATAAAGGTCATAAACTAAATAAAAAATCCCTCTTATCTTAAATATAATATTTATATTTAATAGTTAAATACAAATCATGCATAGAATATAACCATAATTTCATATTATTATAATTTCTATTATATCATATTTCGTAACAAGCATTTGTTAAGAATTCTATATCCACTTAATATTAAGCTTCCAATATACCACCAGTAGAATATAAATGTATTACAGTTCCGCAGTATAAACAGCAAAGGGATAAATAATAATGAATGTGGTTCATTGAGAACGTAGGACATAGTAAGTAGGTACAGAGAGGCTGCTTTAGAAGTCAAATATACCGGCGATGCATATCGTAGGATCGTCTTTTTCGGAGTTTATAATATTACAAAAGAGTCCTTACGGTTAACTGTTGGGAGTATCATAGAAACAATAGAAGTGAGATAGGATCGCGGAACAGAAGTCATGGATTATCGAGGTAGAGCAATGCTCCTAGATAGGGTTGCGCGCGTAGGCTTTGCGAGCAGGGTCGTGGGGAGTACGTGGTGTAAGAATGGCGACGTAGGCTGGTAAGCTTTTCATCAAGTGGGTTCATCGGGGCCAAGAAGAGCCTCAGGAATGTGGCTGATCTAAAGAAGTGCTGGGAGAGCCCCACTGGACTCAGCCAAAAAGAGAGAGAGAGAGAGAGCTTACTCAGTCTACACGGAGAAACGGCAAAAACACGATCCCCTCACTTATCCTATCCGCACTTCTCTTCCTTTATTTCTCCTATTTCGACTCTTAAGTTCCTCCGTTTCGAGAGTATTCATTTGACGGTATCATGTTTTCTCGCAATTTTAAATTCGGTGTTTCGAAGTATCTGATTTTCTTGGACCACCCCTAGTTATGCACTTCAATTCCATTCTCTCATACTAATACTTCATTCTCTAAGTATTGGGTTGTTCTAAAAGTACATGCCGATTCTCAACAGTTTTTCGGCGAAAAACCCACGAAGTTCTGAGAGAATGGAATCGATGGAAACGGTGTATACATAATTGAATAAATATATATTGACACATAATAATGTTGCCTTTGAATTTTCCTTACAAATCGGCATGAACTTTCCGGACAACCCAAATATTTACTTCGGATAACTTGGATTTCAGTTTGTCGTTTACTATTCAATCTCAAAACCCTAATTCAAATAATTCTCAGCAACTGTTGCTTTTTAAGTCCTAATTTAGCCTATGAAGATGTATTGTAAGAAAGTATAAGTATTGTTTGGGAGCCCAGAAATCTATTAAGTTTTATGTACGTATTATTGAAGGTGTGTCAACAAGGTTCTATTTTAAAGCATTTTTCCATCCATTTCATTACGGTACGCATACCATGATGGTTTCTCTACCTCACTGACCCTGCCCCGAGATACGCCATGAACCATCTTCATGGGCTGGTCCAACTGTTACACGTCTTATTTTCTTTCCCTGTTTATCTCGTTCCCTTTACATACATCGCTCGTGATTAATTTTCTGATCCTGCAGGAGAGATTGTTCTTCCCCGGATGAAGCAATTCTAGCCGGTTTTTCAGACGATATCGCGTCAGAAAGCAACGCAAACTTCGTGCAAGTATTCCGAGCAATATTACTTATAGAATTCCCCATAAACCATTAAGAATATCACATTACATAAACCAAATTAAAAATATTACAATTACGCTTTATGCACTCACCAAAATAATAATTAATTTCTAGAAAATTATAATGAATAATACCATAAAATATAAGTCGATAGATTCCCTACTCATTAAACAAACACACATCAGTACTGGGATATTAATCTATCCATCATAAAACATTATTTTCAATTGAAATATTTCCTCGTCGTTTTGTGTTTTTGTAAGGTTGTTATTTAACTTTCCAAAATGCCATTTATTATCATTTAACAACAGTTTCAAGGCGATTGCGTGACACGGGAAAAATTCAGAAGCTCGGGAATTTTGCATAGACCTAATACATGCCATCTGATAAGGCGGGGCATTAACGTTGGTAATGCGTCATTCTTAATTGCACGGCGTCCACAGACGGAGAAATGTGCAGATATCGTAAAATTAGTAAGCTTATCGGTGAATTTTAGCGAAGAGTTTATCAAGGATCAAGGTATATTTACTAGGCTTACTTTCCGCTACTTGTAAGCAAATACGACG
Source organism: Nysson spinosus (assembly GCA_910591585.2). Classification (NCBI taxonomy): domain Eukaryota; kingdom Metazoa; phylum Arthropoda; class Insecta; order Hymenoptera; family Crabronidae; genus Nysson; species Nysson spinosus. The sequence continues at coordinate 2,938,093 of OU342835.1, forward strand.
GAGGCTATGAAAGGAGGAAAACATTTATCTGATATATAACACGGTTATAAGTTCCCCTGGAGACGTAGAGGTAGCATGAAACTCAAGCTGAACTGCTCGGTTTGATAGGCAATGAAGTGTAAGTGGATATGTTCCGTGGTTTGTTCAGGGCCCGATAATATCGGGCCCTGCTGCGCGAGTGAAAGTAAACTGATAAATAAATAAAACATAATTGGCCTTTACAATACACAGTTAGTTTTGTTTGTTTACTCAGAGGGTGTTTCTCTGTTCATAAAAGTTGTTCAGTGGGAATTAGAATTGGCGGCAAGCTGAGAGTGAACAAGGAGTTAAAAATACAATGGTGATAGTATAAAAGTGTTGTTGATTCGGGGAAAAACATAAGATGAACTTGGGGATTTTAATAAATATAATCCTGATGCCACTTTCGGGCGACTACGGCCGCAGAGAAGTAACGAATGCATGGATAAAGTTACACTAAGGACATTTTAACGACTGAACAGTTGGTAGATAGACACAATATCCACAGGAAAACATCAGATGTTTTAAGAGGTTGGAATAAAAGAATTAAGAGTATGGCGATTAAGGATTTGCTAAATGGGTGTACCATAATTTTTCTTTCGGCTTTCTTTTCTGCTTTGTCTTTTTGAAATTCTTTTCTTTCGTCGCCTCCGAGAGTGACAATCATTTCCACGTGTATATGCAAAACACCTCGTGTTTTGAATATTTTTATCAGTTCGTGTATTGTTCGCAGTCTCGTAAAACATTGATAGTAAAACTAACAATAAATATACATAATTCGAGACACATTATGAAGAACATTTTATAAAGTGAACGTAGGCCACTTTTTGAGGCTTTCATGTTCGTAAAACAATGAATAAACAATCAATATGTAAATGAAAAGCGTAGGAAATCTATAGAAAGTTTAATTAAAGAATTTCTTGCAACAATAACAATGTTAGCTGCAATGAACCATATAATTGGTATATTTAGTAAAAATAAATTAAAAATAAATTATACGGATAAATAATTCCATATTCTTTAAAATAGGCCTATTATGAGAACACTGTAATTTGCAGTATTATTATTTCAATAAAATTATAACAGCATGGCTGTTTATGATATAATTTTAATTACAAAACAGAATTAAGAAACTATAAAATATATAAACACGTCAAAATTAGTGGTAGAAGTTACAACTATCTCAAAGCAAAGGAATTGTTTTTATGCTAAAATTAAGTTGTCGCTTCTCTAAGGATAAAAATATTGTAAATTTCATAAAATTTGTTCCCAGGCCGTTTAAATACAATGCGAAATAAATGGAAATATAAAAAAATACCTGAACATTAGTGTCAGGAATGTTGGTAAGGCACGTAAATATGAGGATGGTTGCTAAGGTTGCAACACTGACGACAACCGTGGTGCATCGCGGTCAGCTGATGCGCAAGATGGCTGCAGAGAACTTGGGCGTGGCCGGGCTTCAAGTCGAAGCACATTTTCGTAAATTCACGAGAAAGTTCGCGACGAAAACTCTACGACGAGCGAGAAACGCACTCCCGGGATAGATCACCGTGTTACGGTTCGCACTTCCACGTCAGGTACTCGTTAGTTGAAACACGTTGTCGTTTACATCCTGGCCACGCGACGCGTATACCATGCTCACACGGCAGCCATTTTAGTTCTTCCCTTTCCTCTGGCGCACGCGGTCCAGCGCTCTAACCTGTCTTGACGCTCTCTCCATCATTCACCCTTTCTCGTCTATATTTTGCCTATCTCCAGACCGCCTCTTCTTTACTCCCACGTAAGAAATCTTTCTGATGTTATTGTGCAATATAGAATACTTGTAGATCTTTCAGAAATCAAGTAATATCAAGCGTGCCGATGATGACGAGAATCAGTATCGCTTGATCTTGCATCCTAACCTTAAGTTTCGTACTACTGCGAATAGGAAGGAATAGCATAGTATGCATGTGTTGGAATGTATGAGTGATTTTGTAGAGTAGTCGGTATTCTTATTGTTGGTATGTCAAATTAAGTATATCTTTCGATTGTTAATCGATCGATATTCACTTTGTTATGCCATTATGAGATCTAATCAAATCCACGTGTGTGAAGTGTTAGGTTGTATACACAGTAAAGCATTGGCGTAAGATCGAAGACGTTCCTGTTTAAAAGTAGAGTTCTCGTGACTCAGATTCTTATGTTATCGAAAGAAGGAGGCGTTCAAGATTTGGAAATCTCTTCTTTTACACGCGCCTTTACATTTATCGTTCTCGTTGCAGTTTCCTCCCGTCATATCTTATCCCCCAACCCCTTTTGTCGAGAGCAGGGAACGTCAGACGATACGTTTTCGTGCGTGCGTGTCTTCGTCGGTGAAAATCAACGACGACGAGACAACGAGGAGGATTTCGAAATCCCGTCTCCCGGTGAATTCGAAACCGCCGGAAAGCGACGTGCTGATCCTCTTGCCGAGTGAAAAAGAGGGAGAAAGAGGAGCAGGAGTTTAAAAATATTTGTGGTAAGTGAGACGAAACAGAATGTATATGTATGCATGTGTGTGTGTATAGGTTGCGTGTATCCGTTTCTACCGGGCAAAACGCGAGCTGGCTCGTCGATTTTCGACGAGGCCGGCGCGTCAACCGCGCAGAGGTGGGAGACACGGTGGAGGGAGAATAGCAGCCATCTTGACTATATTCTCTGTCTCTCTCGTACTCCATGTTCTCCCGTATAGCCCCGTCCCACTCCGCGCTTGCGCATTATTTCGGCGTCACTGAATTTCTTCTTCTTCTTCTTCCACCCTTTGACACGTGCCGCCGTCCGATTCCCGAAGGAGCAAAACACTTATAGATTCGAATTCGAAACGTGCTTCAATCTTCCGCTTATCGTCAGTCCAACGATTTTGACAAGAAACCCTCTCATTTTTTGAATTCCACTCGCTCTACTCGTGCGCCATTTTTAACGGATATAATGAGCACTTGCACTTCATAAGAAAGGAAGATAAACCGAGTAGTTTTTTTCTTTTACGGCCATCTTTATAGTACACTTGCAATTGATGCGATTTTTTACATGCTAGTGTTGTTCGAAAGAAGCATTTACGTAATTTATTATCCCGTTATAAAGTTTTTTCACATTATTTTTCACGCTATTTTTAGCAAAATGTAAAGGCCGTGAATTCATTAATCCGTTAGAATGGCACACGCAACGGAAAAAAGGTCTCGGATTAATTACTTCGGTTTTACATCCGTATGTCAAATCAATATTGCAAATGTATGCGCTCGATAACGCGGCATTTATTATGCGAACGATAATATCGCTCCACCATTAATTTATTCCATCGTGAGCACCACGATTGTAAATTGAATACGTGACGTATCGTTTACGAGCTTAACTAATTTGATACGCATTTCGAGTAATTAATAAACGATACAGTAAAATTGTCATTAAACCCGCCGTTGCTCGTACGCGCTCCTGTTTTACGTAACGAAACATTTTTCTTTCAAATTTCACTCCCTTATTAATTGCCCTATAAATACAAGAGTTTCATTATTATTATTTTCGACTGAAGGATAATTGGAGAAAAGTTATGTTAACGTGTTAGCAATACATTAACTATCGGCGTTATTAATGCTCATATAAATGATATTCGAATTCATAAGTCTGCTGAACTTCCCGACTTGTAATTTGTGAAGTGTCTTAAATATACATTCACGCGCGTCCTGAAATCGAATTTTGACTGGGCGTGCATCGTAAAAAACCAGTCCTGTCATATCTCCGTACATCGACATACGGTGATAAGAATCGGGATTCCGCCCTTTTTTATTCTTACCGTAAGGATAGAATTAAAATTGATAAGCATCGGGATTCCGCAGCTTTTTATTCATACCTCCGAGGGATGAATTAAAATTTTGTTTTCGTGCCTCGTAATTTGCCCTCCGCCGCGACTTGTAAGACCAAGTAAAATACACTCGTGATAAAACCGAATCTAATTTTGCCTTTAGCTCTCTAATTTCTTTAAATAGAAATGTATTCTTAATTTGCATTATATTTATCGTAATTTGTACGCACTTTTTTTCATTGCGATAAATGTACGTTTTTAGAATTCTTAATCCTCCAAATGTTCAGGTTTATTAACTTTAAATTGCCATTAAACTTTATCAGGGAAATTTATTATGGAAATAACGTTAGCTGGATGGGAGCTTTAAGTTTTTCATGGCGCGTATTCACCATTAACTCCGAACACGTTGCTCAGACTTACTGCATATTGATCCCATCAATCCTAACTTCTGCTTTCTCCTTCCTGTCTTCGATTTTCGCGTGTGTGAAAGCCTACATAAATCAAAGACTCTTTCCTGCTATTTGATCGATACCCCTAAAATGTTCCCCTAAAGACAGGGGAAATTGCCCTTTGAGAAAAACGCAACTTGCCCAATAATATAATCCATAGAATACAACCAAATCCCCCGAAATATTAAACAGAGAAAATTAAGTGATGGAAACCCAGACAAACAACATTAAATTATAGAAATTCAGCTAATAAAAATCGAAATAAATAGGATTATATAATGAAAATTCCAAAATTCCTTGGAGTTTAGAAGTACTTTTTAGGCTCGTGAGTCTGGGAACAGGCACTCACGAAATAATAATAAATAAACTTTTGCACAAGATTTACTGTCAGCTTTAGAATATAAGATTATAAATATAGGTAACCCTCGTACAACGTGGTTTCGATATAACGCGGTTCATAAATTGTGACGATTCTCCTATCCTTCCTATAACGCCGGATTTATACAATACGACTTCGATATAACGCGTTCATACGGAATTACATTTCATATTGTTGTTTTGTTAACTGTTAAATGAAATTTGACTAATTGAAGACAATTGTTTTTCTCGACTCGATAGATAAAGTTTATGTTTCATTTAAGATAATCCTTTTTGAAACCACTTTTTGCATGTAATTCGTGTCTGGCACAACGTGATTTTTATAATGCGACATTTTTCTCAACTCTAACTTTCGCGTTATACGAGGATTGCACTGTATATAAACGGATATATGTATATTTTTTATTACAATGCATATGTAAATCTTTCGTAATCACGTATCTCCGGTTGAATTCGTACCGGCGAAGGAGGATTCAAAAATACTCATTTGAAATATTTATTGTAAGAGGTAATGGCGTAATGCCATTTGATCGTAAATAGGAATCTAAGGTTAGATCTAAGAAAGCTAGTTAGTCGTGCACTCGAGCGCATTGAGAGCATTCTTCGTTACACAGTGGAAGCACGTTCACCTATGTTGGTACCGCCGACAGTATTTACGATTTGAAATGTTGCTCTAAATATTTTATGCCAGCTATGCTTTATACAGTTTATAATCTATTGTTGTTACTACACTAAATATTCATCATTCCTTTTGCGTTGGCAGAACGTGCTATGGCGTACCACGCGTCTGTTTAGTCTGAATACAATCATCTCCCATTTTACGGGAACTTTCTTTACGAGGCGATCTGGAAACGCCGTTTTATCCTTTCGTATTAGTTGTGTATTACAACACAGCATATTTTCCATTCAGAATAGAAGCTGTACCGTATATTTATATCACGTTGAATCGAGAATACAAGTAGTTTGAGTTGATTGAAAAAGTCATACTTATATTACGTTATTTACTTAGCACATTAATTCTGTTTACTGATAGGATTTTCAGTATAGCGAAAAGTTGAAAGACAAAAGTTAGAGTGTGAAAGTTTAACTGTAGTATGTTTTCTGTGCTAATGCGATGTTTAAATAACCACGCAGCGCATTATTTTAAGAAAATTTCCATATGCAAGAAGAGAGAAATTCAATTGCAAAACACTTTAATTAGTAAGGAAATATTCTGGCTCATTTTGAACTTGCGAAAGCTAACTAATGCTCGGTGAAAATTCAAAGAGGGGAACGAACTAGTCAGTTGCACTTTCATGAATTATTGTAGTACTTAATTGTAAAATATTTTCACTTGTCTGCGTAGAAAAGGAAAACCAATAGAAAGTCATTCGATTAATATTTAATTTGAAAAATCTGAGAATCGGCGAGATCATAACAGAGAATACAAGTGGGTTGTTATGCTTTTATCATTTCAAAGAAATTCATTATCTAGAATGGTAGGAAGCAGACGAAAAATGTTTTCGTTTGGAAGTTTAGACGAGAAAAAAAGGTGAATAGAAAGTATTCCCAGATATTTTTAACGTGCGAAATCCGAGGAATAATCCGTAAGGTGGTAACGACAGGAACGGGCAATCTGGTTGCACTTTTATGCGGTGTTTGGCGCACGAGACGCACGTCGCGCCTATAAAACGCATAAAACGTCAGGTATAAGTGGCCGGTGCGCTCTCTTTCCGCTGAACCTTTTAAAACGCGGGACTTCGCCACGGCCGGATCCAGTAAAAGTTGCCTTTTGTTTGATAGCCAACTAAATCGGCTCGGCAACCCCCTAATGCGTCATTACTGTCGAGTTTTACGACTGCCTCGTATCATTTCACTTAGGTATATTGATATGGCAACGAGTTCTTGACCTGCCTTAACGTCGACGATCCTCCTGTACTCGCACAGTATCTGTGAACGTGTCTGTCAACTGTTTCGTGCAATTTTTGCCACTTTGCCGACTTAACGAATCTCACCCGAACGAAATAAATGAAATCATATTTTCACCCATAGTTTGAACCAAATCCTAAAATAGCGCGGTAGGAATACCATTAGTCATAAGGAATCAAGATAGTAAGACTATATCCAGGTACTGCCAATATATAATGTTATTAAGATATATAGATATCGTTTCTTAATAATTAGTCGTTTTATGCCGAGATGATATGGTTTGACCATATATACATAATATACAAGATTTATTTAGTATTTAATGTATTCATGGAAATATATTATGAATATACTGTCAACTTAACAGCATTGTTGCTAAGAGTGTCATGGAATTGCTTCACCTAAGCAATGTAGATATCTTAATCTGGTTAGCTGCTTCGTGGCAACATGTATATTCTAATTATATTCCGATTTTAATGTATGCAATATCATTGCAACCGTGCGACATTATTTTTTGCGGAAGTCGATCATCGACACGGCGTAGTTTTGCCGTCGACGGAGCCTTCACTGATAATACCGTTATCTTGACTATGCGCCACTCTCAAAGTCCAAACTGTCGTTCTTCTGGAATATTCAACGAACTACTTCCAGTTATGAAAGAAAAATTATTTTATCGAAAATGAATTTTCTATGGAAGATGATAGGTATTTTTACATCATTTTCCATGCAACTGTGTCTGAAGTAGAAGCGGAGATCAATGTTGAAACTAAATGGCATTGTACAATATTCTGACATGAATATTAAACTTAAAAGATAACATATAAAATAAGCTCTGAGTACAAGCTGAACATTTATTTATGTCAGTAGTTATCGTGTGCTAAAAGTAATTGAGATTTTTCAAACCCTAACTTCTTCAGTTCCCTAATTTTATGTTCCATTACTGCCACGTTCGAATGTTCAGTGCAATTCTTTCTTAGATTTCGCAAACGTTATTTTAGGCACTATGCATATTACTTACTTGTTTATCTAGCAATTATATTTGTAAAACAGCAGTTGTATAAGCAGTTAATAGATACACCATTTGTTACACAATAATCTTCAACACAATTATCACAATGTCACCAACTATTTAATTGCAATTATCAGTTACCTTTGCATTTATTTAACACACTTTATACACTACACATTACACTCACTCATAGAGGCAGCCATTGTTCCCTTCACTCTAGAACTTATGAACATATGCGATCCTCACATCCAAGTTTTTGTTTATCTGACGCATTAACACACAGATACATTTATGTATTACGATGAAAAATGAAAATTAAACCATGATATCCTTTATGCGAGCTACAGGAATATCGACGACGTTTTAGGTGCGTAGGTTCAAGCCAAACTAACTCCTACCGACTTAACCCCACGAATTCTTCTCAACGGCTTAGGTCTATCGTCCTTGAGTGCGAAAAAAAACTTCCTAAAAAATTGTAAAACCCAAAATAGGCAATTGTAGGGTTTACAAGGCCAAACTGTTCATAAACGGCCGGTTTTGGTCACGTTGATGTAACGAGCCAGATCCGACGGGTATGGCATGGTTACTTCCGAGCGGCGAATTCGACTTTTAGGGTTTACCTTTTGTCCTGCGACCCTTTACAGGTATTCGTGTCATAAACTTATCCTTGGTCATCGGTTGACTTTTTTACGTAGACTCTAACACCTTTTACTCAAACGTCACCCTTAGACTGGCTGTAAAACCTTCCAAGTTCTTATTTGCTCGCAATGTTAGCACCATTCGTGTAGTATGTTAACTTAACTGTGTTACCGGGTTGTTAACTTATATCATTATATTAAATTACGTCGTAATGTGATGCTGATCATTTGTTTGCATTAAATATTCTGTATTTTCGTAACTTTTTATTAACACGTTAACTGCCGTGTCACCCGTATTCGGGTGACAGCAAAAGTTCTCATCAGGCCACGTCACCCGTATTCGGGTGACAGCAAAAGTTCTCATGGCCTGACGGGGATTTTGTTGTAAACACGCGTGGCAGTCAACGTGTTAAAGAGATTTTTATAAAAGCCAATATGCAATACTTGAATATTTGTGGGAAATGTTTTACAAATGATAGCATAAATCATATTTTATCACAATAATATTTTTAAAGTGGTGTTGCGAATGTAATATATTCTCGTCCATTCCGACGGACAGAAGTCGTTAGATGTGAAGTCGATTAAAGCTTATATCAGTGTTGCTGATTTTTAATAAATTTTAACTACTCTATTTTGTTAAGATATTATCCGAAGTATACTTCTATATGTATTTCTTCTGGCTTCGATTTGAATGATTTTAATTAATACATTTATATGGTGAAAAACATCTAAAATATTTAAAGATAAATAATAGATTTGATTGTACCCCTTTCAGTTGACTGTATTTTATGTTTACGTTTAGAACATCGGTGTTCAAATTTTAATTAATATTATACTGTATACTTTTGCAACTAGTAGACACAGAACTGATGACGATTTTGAATGGAATGTACTGTTTTGAATAAGAATTCACTTAGGAACTTAAAAAACAAGGTCGAACCCCTTGTTATAAGCAACGATGAATGGTAGATAGACGGGGAAGACAAGGAATCAGGGTGACTCAAAAGAACAACAAGCGGGACAGTAAAACTAGGAAATTCCAAGAATTTACGAGGTCAAGCCAATCATGCACCGTCTGATTCGAACGGGTCGAAGCGCAACGACCTTGCAAGTTTACCTTTTTACCGGCCACCCCCTGAGTCCGTCGCCAGCTATGACCCTTTATGGCTAGTCCTGCCATAAACACCCTCTCCGTCACCCCGTTAAATGCTTTTTTAGCCAAAGCGACCGTTTTTAACAACCCTTAAGAGACCTCGGACCCATCCTATCCTTGGCCCCCCTTTCGGCCTGTCGACCACCGTGAAGAAAAAAGCCGCACTATTGCAGGAAGCGCGGTGCCTCGGCTATTCTTTTCGAAGGTTTTTACGAGCAGCCTTGAAATTCTTCGCAATTTCGTAACTGCTTTTCTGACTGCTGGCTTGCGAACAGTTTTTTAAGGTCTTTTTGTGGCCACGTCCAGGACACGGGGAAAAAAGAGACTAGGGAAGGTGAAAAGAGTAAGCGCGGGACCCTTACGAGTCCTTGAGAGACACGAAGCTATCTGCACCGTCCTCACGAAATTACATTGACCCTGACAATAATTCTGTTAGGTAATTTACGTAAAAAGTCAGGTAAAAAGTGCTATTTCTAAAAAAGTTCTACTCGGAGACCAGTATCGAACTGTTAGAGTTAGGAGTTGGAGTGAATTCTTGTAGTCTCCAGAATATCGATATATTCCTGTCTCTATTAGAATATTCCCAGTTATGTAGAAAGTTTTCGGGCGCGTATGTGATTATTGAAAATAGTGTGATGAATGCACGTCATCTAATTCCAACCTCAAGTTCTTAACCTGGTAACATCAACATTGGGAAAACGTTTTATGGCATAAGGTTCGTTTAACTTATATTATACCTTATACCTGCGGAATTAGCAGTTAACAGATATTAAGGATAGTAAAGGTTATCATTATTGAGGGTAATAATGAATATGCCGAATTAGTGCTGCAATTAAATTTTATGGTACCACATTATAATATAAGCAGCAATCCAGGAAAAGTTCAAACTTGAGCACCATATAATCTGATAAAATAATAAAATTAATAATCGTACAATATATATTTATAAAGTAAATATTACTTTGGTCCCCATGTTATACCTGGGGTTCATTCCAAACGCAATTATTTTATTGCCATATTTAAAAAGAATATTGCAAATAAATTAGGGTAGAAAAACAATTAGGGTAAATGAATAACAAGCTTAGTTTTTAAAGCTCTGTAGTTTTCATGCTTCAGAAAAATTCTGTTTTTAATGGTCTCATTATATTTGTCCCTCAACTGCGTTAACAGAATGAATTGAAATTTTGACGGTGTTCTTTCGTTGGGATTAAGACGTTTGTACGAGACTGACAAGTATGCAGTGCAGATCATACGTACTTAAAGGACGTGACAGGAATTATTGGCAACTAGAGTAACTCGGTGCATAAAAGCTTAAATAAGGCAATGATCGCTTAAGATTACTGCAACGGCTCAGCGGGACGCAGATGGTTTCTTTTGAGCATTTCTTACGTAGCTCCTGTTTCATTGCACAATTTATCTCTCCCTTATTCTCTTTCTTTCTTCCCCCTCCCATACGATGAACAAAGAACCGCTTTCTTGATTTCTTCTGTAACCTGATATTCGCCGGTGCAACGCCGTGTATTCGGTTATCGAAAACTGGTTGCCTTCTTGCATTATATTTATTTTTATACCGCTTCCGTTTTCCAGGGATATCTGCCCCCGCGGTTTCTTTTTCGTTCCCTCGCTTTTATGTGCCGGTGTAACTGCAACCATTCCTGCGGTATTACACCGATAAACAATTCATTCTAATTCCCCGGTATTATACATTAATACTTCTATTACCGAATCGCCGACAAAAAGTTGAATTACACTTCCGCGAAGTAGTGCATTAACGCGAGCAGAAACTATGACTCCTAGTTTCGTTAATGTAATTTAAATTATATTCCAGTATGTACTTATTCAGATAAAAACGAAAGCTTATCATGATTTTGCTATTTCTCTACCATTTCTCTCGTTGCTATTATGTATGCTTGTGGTATAATTCTATTTATTTCTTATTAGAGGAACATTATTATTTTTCTTTCTCTCGGACAATATTATCTATGATAATATAGTATTTTATTTATTCTTCCAAAATACTGTACTATCCATTTACTCCTTTTAATACTGCTATGTATCTATAAATAAGTTGCATATCTGTAAAGTGATCGTGTACAATGGAAGTAGTGCGAATACTAAGATCGATCTTAAAAGCAATCTTGAACATACAGATAATCCATAAGCAGAGGAAGCGTACAACGCATAGTGTTACACATAGCATTATACATAATGCATAATCCTGGTGAGAGGAGAATACCACTATTATTCCGTCCCGGTTTCAGTTTGAATCGTATCTACGGTGATTTAAAAGAGTTTCAACGGTGGCTTAGCGGGCCGGACTGTAGATCGTGCCCTTGTACATTTATCCATGGAAATAGGAAGCATTGCTCCTGCGCGAATGGGTAAATAGGTATCGATAGATGCATAAACCCGGTGCAGGGAGGCCGCGGCCATTCCCATTGTACCCGTCGGCAGGGTGGAGCTTTTCGGAGAGAAAGCGAGAGAGAATCTCGATCGAAGAGAGATAAACCGAGGGAGAGAATGGATAGTGCAAGGGAGAGAGTATCACAAAGAGGGTTTGCCGGGGAAAGGGAGAAGGGAATACAGCGCGGCGGTCCATAACACGCGGTAGTAACTAACCGGATTCCGGTGGGCTATGCGCGGCAGCACCATCGTCCCATACGGCGTAGAATATGGGGAATCTATGGGCTCATATCCACGACCCAAACTGTACACTAGCCAAATGGACGCGGCAATAACGGCCCGTTAACGCTAATTCGCGGAATTCTGATTGACGGCGGCCACAGGGAGCGAGTGTGCCCCTCAATTTCTGTCTCTCTACTCTCTCATCCTCTCTCTTCCTTCTACCATCCTCTAATATCTCCTCTCTCTCCTTGTATACTGTGTACATGCTTTTTGGCTAGCGTATCACCTCTGCCATGATCAGTGGCGTGAATAGTGTTTTTATGCCAAGTAAAGAATTATCAAGTTGTATTGGTGACTTCATAATGGATATTAAGTTCTGTTACATACTCTATAAAGTACGTAGGATGTAATTGAAATAATCATGAATTCTTGGACTATGTTTTTAATGTTCGCTTTATGCATTCACCAAGTACAATGAATAGAAAAATATTTATATTTTGATCTTCCTAATCCGCATTAGTGGAATTCAGTATAAAATTCAATCCTTTACGATGAGAACATGCCTGCAACCGTGAATATCGATATGGCCACATTGATTCGGTAACTTCTGCGCCACTGTATTTAACGTGTCCCTCTGTCCCTTTTTTCACCACAAATTCCCTCCTCGTTCGGTTGGTGCACTTGCTTTCTGCTTCCGTTGAACAACGATTCCTAAATGCGAGGGCAAATATCGCAAATCAACCCTAAAGCTTTCAGAGTTCAAGGGATATATAGACATTGTACATTCGAGGCAAAGCTACTCCATTTCCCACTGTTTGATCTTCGCAAAGTTTAATTATGTTTTCGCAACACTGCTTTTGGCACGCGAAAAATATAATTTATAGTTTGCACTGCCATTTATCAATCCTTTATTTGCATATTATCGAATAAGTCAATTTAAGGAGTATGGTTGAAAGGCTTAAGTCTCATAATTTCTTACGCAATCTTAATGCAATGAATATGTTTAAAAGCTGATAGAGATTAAGCAGGATGATTGGTCGATTAGTGATTTTTGTGATCGAAAATCCCCAGATAGCGGTATGCGCTGATCACTTTCTTCGTGAATCGTGAAAGGCTTTTTTCGATTCGATGAGATCAGCATTTTAATTGCATTCCTGAACGAAACCTATCGTAACAAACATTGCGTGCGTTCGAACCTTCCAATTAAAGCCGCCCGTTTGCTGCATTTCACCGTTTATTTATAGACAGACAGTTAGCACGCACGCTTTTGCCGTTGGATGCTCACCCTCATAAATGTGTCGACGTTTCGCAAAATGCATAGTCGCCAGAATTTGCTAAGAGCGTAAAATTACATTCTGCAGCTACCTCGTAACTCCGTACCATTTTGTAGTGACAGTTTTGCTTAAAATTAATGCAAACAGTAATCGGAAATCAGTGGCAATTCAATCGGATCTAACTGAAAACTATCATTTTCAATATGGTTAAAAAGAAAGCTTTTTTTCGAACATATATTTTGAAAGTATAAATTCAACGTAATTAACGATCCACGAAGTTTAGAAAACTTCCATTGTTAATTGATTATTTCTTGGGGAAAAATTCGCACGACTTTCAGCGAATTGGAGGATGAGTTGGATAAGAGTTTAAAATAAGGAAAAACTGAGTGGAGACTCGTTGGACCAGTTCGCCATCTTGAACTGGCCAGAAACACTGCTTTAAGGCGGTTTCTAGAGCTGCGGTATAACCATCTTGTATCATTAACATTTGAGATTAGGAATTTACGATTATTGAAATTGTCTTCACGTTTCAATTACTGATTATCGGATAGTTGGAAACATTAATGGAGATATTAATCAAATAACTTTCTGTTTTGGTGAGAATATTTTATTGAAATTAGTTCAGATTTTAGTACAACCCTTACTGTTTTCGGCTCATAAATTAATTTATTCATAAATAAATGGTATTCACCGTTTAATGTATGTGCTGAAATAAATATATTTTCAATTGGTTGTAGTTAGGCCAGTCATATGGGTAGCAAGTACCAGTCCTTATTCATGGAATATTGCAGGATAAGGGCTCTGGACTATATTAAAACCATAATGATAACCGTTTCCTAACCAGCTTACTTTCCCTTTTCCCCTGCAAATTTAAATCCACTCATTTACAAATATTACCATTGCAATATATTTTGGTAATCATCAATATTATTACAATTTTGGATTCAAATATAATTGGAATTTAAGTAGGGCCTTCGTCATAACTGCCATAATACTTTAGCGATATTTTTATGCAAAGGACTCGCGATTAATTTTTTATGATACTGTTTTTTAATATGATAATTTGATCAGCTCCTAAGCAAATTTATTGACTATTACTAAATATTTGTATAGCCGCAGTGTATGAAAAATCATACTGCAAACCGAAAGACTTAATACTTCTGCCAAATGAACAGAAATGAAAAATTATTTCTTTCATATTTTTACTTTGGAATTCTCAAAATTGAAGACTTTAGGAGAGGTGAAGCACTTCCGGTTCGTTATGAGCATTGTTTCTTCGACACTTCCACACGCATTTCGTCGTGAGAATTATGTCAAACGTGCGTCCACTGCCGATTCACTTGGCACTTTAATTCGTGAGAAAAGTGCCATTTTGTAGACTCGGTTCGATTATAAATCGGTCAGTAATCAGGCTTGTTTGTTCAAATCACTTGTTCGTGCGCTTGAAATTCTCGGACGTAATGTAGCGTCGGCGGGTGGTCACATCGTGTTACACGCCGATATTCGAGAAATAATAGTTCTATTTAAGATCATTCCGCATACAAAGTGACTCGCCTACATGGAAGAGGTGGAACGAGTTCTGATATACATATAACGATGGGGTGGTCTCATTAGTTTTCCTCTTAAGTGATTTTTATTCCATCCATGATTAACAACAGAATATTTTCACACCGTCAGGAATAATAATTGCTTTTAACGTATCGTTTATCGCACCACATTCCAGTCAATATGCCTCGTAACTAATTTTGGATAATAGCAGATTGAATGAAATTATAAAATACGTTGTTTTTATACACGAGATACTATGGTAGCATAACTTAGTACAAAGTGTCCATTTGTAAAGTTTTATACTACAACTTGATTCAAATTCAATGGCATTCTCAGTTTGGAGGATGCCACGGGTAGTTCTTAATTGAGATACCATCGTCAATTAGAGTTCCGTTTATATCGTAACAATAATATTAAAACAAAGTATTCGCTACCGAACCTGCAATTACGGGCTTGTTAATTGTGACATTATGTGTATGAATGTAAAATGAATGTGGATATACACGAAGAATGGCAGGCCGTGGTAGGCACAGATATAGATGGCTCATTAACATTTCGTTCCTCTTACCGTCAGCACAGTGGCCATCAAATTATGCATTTTACGAACTTCGAAGCAACCCGTAACGCTCGTACAAATGTCACTCGACAACCACTTCAACCAAGTGTATGGCCCTCTGACCTATACCGTATACTGTTTCCTTCTACTCTTTCTGACCCTTTGCTCGACGTATGTTTAGCAAAACTTCCACTTATATCTACATAACTTGCACCCACGTTGTACCTTCGACTTCCGAGTACACTCGTACCAAATGATTCGTTTACAGTCTGAAGCTACCAACAACCAAATAACAACCATCTCACAAACACATTTTCTATTTAAGTAATTCACTTAAATACAATTGATATTAGTTTTAATTAACATCTGTAAATATTACAATCTAATCATAAACATAGTGTAAAAGATCGACTGCTACCGTATAGGCTTGTTTTTGGTCGGCTTCAAAAGAAATATGTTTACATTCGTGTTGTATAGAAATCAGGAGTTTATTTATTCGCGGTGTGCGATTCATACGTGGCGTATGAAGGAA
This sequence comes from Nysson spinosus, assembly GCA_910591585.2. Lineage (NCBI taxonomy): Eukaryota > Metazoa > Arthropoda > Insecta > Hymenoptera > Crabronidae > Nysson > Nysson spinosus. Next base: position 2,953,995 of record OU342835.1, read on the forward strand.
AAGTTTGTCGTGATGATAAACGGTAAGGTTTTGAAAAATAAAAATTATTGAGATGTTTGAAGGGGGATTGTTGATTTTCTTAGAAACATGTCGACTAGGAGTTTGAATCGTTGCTTTGTTTATTCAAGCGATTTCGCAAGAGTGTTTCTATAGCGTCATGTAAGAACGTCTTGGAAATCAGATTGTACATATAAACGCAGGTACATATAGAAAGGCTCGTACACGTAGAAGCACGGGTGAGATTCCCAGGAAGATGAAAAGGAGAAAATCAGTGGTGCACGTGCAGGTAACCCAACTCCGTCCGCTTCGTACTTCTCATTCGTGTCTGGCCTACGTTGCCCGAATGCATTAATCACTTCGGCTCGGATGCACGAGCATGCATTGCGCTGTCTTCTTACCTCCTCGTTTCCCTTTTACTTCCCTTTAAGCCCTAACAGTAACTATAGTCACGCACCGCACGAAAACTACAAGAGGCTGTAACCCAGTAGTATATATCCGCGTAAACTTCGAAATCCGCGACGTTTCCTTACCCCCTTCGTTCGAGTAAGGTGCACAACTCTGGATTGTTTAAGTGTCCTCGCTTACGATAAATATTCATGCGCGCTTGGTAACAATTCCAAGCCCATCGTCGACATATAAATGGACGTTAAAATTTTTAACGTCCATCCAGGTCCTTACGAAGCGAGCGAAAAAAAAACATCAAGATTATAATCCGCGGGATCGCTAACAACTCTTGCCACGTACCACGGTGCAATGCTGTTGAAATGTGTATCTCTCGGCAACGGTATGCACCGGGAGCGGAATAAATCTGGTTATCATAGTTTCGAGCATTTATCCGCGAAATCTAATTGCTGATACCTACGTGAAACAACGCCGGTGTCTTAGGTTAACGTGACGTAGAGGTCTGATATGGTACCAGCAGCAAATGCAACGGCACCGGAATGAATAATTCAAGCCACCATAGCGGTGTGCAAAGCAACCCATGCCCAGGAGATTCTCTCGTCCGCGCGAGAAACTCGAAGCATTCCTACACGCGTTTACTCCTTGCGATTATAAATCCGAACACCATGGGGTTATGGTGGATGTTATGCGCCAATGAGCAGACTCGATGACAAACGTGTCCTCCCTTTATGATATTAGATGTGTCGCTGGTCAGTTATTCGTGGCTTCGCCATTTTTGTTGTTCCAAAGTGTGTCGTTATAATTATCTTTTATATGAAATTTTTCTGGAAATTTTTACTTTCCCAGTATCTAATTCTGCCTTTCACCTCTTATTATTTTACGGAAATATTCGTGTGCAGAAATTATATTGAATACGCGAGTAATGTAACTTGGAAACTTGTGTAAGTTGATGCGGTTTGTCGCAAGCCTGCGGAAAAGTAATATTTTTAGTTATCCGTTACATCATTGAGGAACTTGTATATGTTACACCTCGCTAAATCGTGAGAACGTAAACGCGACGTAAACATACAATGTACGTAAGAGGAAATCTACGTCAATAAGACAAACGATCCCTCCAATCAAGATGCTCCGAGCTTACTAATAAATCTTTGAAACTCCATCATCACTCGATAACGATCGTAATTCTTCTCGGATCCGTCGAGTTCTCCGGATAGTCCCTCGTACCTGGTCTACTATAACTCGATATTATTACCCGAGGCGTTTTCACGCGAAATTTAATAATTTGATATAAATCTTCATGATTATTTCTCCTCGACAATTCTATCCTTCAAAATAATCATTACAACTTAATTGATACAAATTAACTAAACTCATGTACCTACGCTTCAACATACAAAACATTTATATTTTTTTAATTCCCTATACTTTTTCGTCTTCCATGTCAGCTGTGGCTGTATTAGAAAACATCAAAGAATTTGTGTTTTTGAAATCATTATATTTTTCCGTCTTTTGTATTAACAGAAACGAATAGTTTACTTGGGATAATATGAAAGCTTTATAGGAAGGTTGCGTGTTAAAAATGTCAGTATATTTAGCAAGAGTAGCACGTATCCGTAGTTAGAGGGACTTAAAGGTAGCCGGGGCCCCGAGGCGTTCTCTCTAATAAATAATCGATTCGCGATGGCCGTCCTCGCGAATAAATCTGACGGGGCAGGCTCATCCGTCTGGAGACACCGGACTCGAAAACGTATGGAGGCGTTTGGTATATAGTAAAAGAGGTGGATGCTCGGTCGCTGTTTACGGTGGTTCGTTATACACTGACGAGGTGTACGAGGTTATACGAGGTGGTAGATATGCAGCACAGTATCTAAGAGGGGCAGTAGCGATCGTAATTCTCGGCAGGCGACTCTCTGTGTTCCTTTGCGCGATTTCTCGTGGTGGTGGTGCACGTGATGTTGTTGGTGGTTCCTCGTGTTGGTCGAAGGTAAGCCCGGATCATATTCTTAACGAGAGTGTTTTACGATCAGAAGACCCTTTATCTACGGCGGTGTTGTTGGCGTTATCCAAGACCAAACCGAAAGGGAGTAAGCAAGCCGGAGACAGGGGGTGGAGGATGGGAGGAAGGAAAGACAGAAAAGACTTGAAAGTGCTGGGAAGAGGTGGTCCGTGATGTATCTCGCACTTAGTCCTGCCACGCCACACCACGCCATAGTTGGTTGTTGGCTTTTTTATGCGTTGTCATGGTATCACTTGTGTACCTATGGCGTGTATGTCGATCGTCTCGCGTTGTCTGTTCAAGATCTCCTGGTCGTTTGTAATTGTCCACGTAGCGGTGTACGTTGCTTGAAAACGACGCGATAGGGATGGCTGAAGTACAGACTTTCAGTCTTTGACAATGACTCCGAAGAAATAGGTTGATCTGATAGCAGAAATAAGTGTACATTGTGTGATTCCTTCGCGCCATTCGATGTGAACGAACATCTTCTTCTACTTGGAGGTGTCTCGAATTCCATCCCTAGATCTTACGGAATTGCGTTAGATTCGAGTAATTAGATTTCGCAATCGTGTCGCGATAACGGATAATATTTCCTCTTACGACGTACAGTATCTTTGGCATCTACAATTTTCATGGGAATCGAAGTGGTCGGAGACGCAAGAATCAACTCGGACCGTCCGATTGAATAGCTGACTCGACTTTATTTTAATCTGATCACGGTGGTCGACTGATTTATTTCTTGAAGGACACAATCCCTTTAACGTCGTCGATGTTATTTACATACGGTATCGGGGCATATATTTTCCATTGTACAGTTAGAGATCTCTTTTCAGTAACAATAGCCTGGGTATCCAGGGCACATTTGAGAAAGTCTTTTTATTATCCTTACATTTATCCACGTGTTTCTTTATTTTCCATCGAGGTTGCAAATAATACATAAAAAGTAGATCACACTCTGCTTAAATTCTTCATCGTGAAACGATGGGTATCATGATACATCTTCGGACTTTCGAAATAATTAATCAGAAACGGTGCTTCCAATATTATGGTGATGTCAATGGCTTCCTCCTTAATTCAGAACGCGCGAGAAGTACTCTTTTTAATGCGAGAACAAACAGTACAACGACGGTGATTACGGTTCGATTGAAATTAATAGGTCGTTGGCAGAATGTATTTTAGAGTAATAACTTTGCGACACAGTGCCCAGCGCGTTATCCTTCCTCGTATTGGAAGCTCTCTCATCAACCCTTCCGTTTATCATACCGGGCCACTTATTCAAATGAGACATTCGCTCGAAACACGATACGATAAAGAGATAATTCAGTACACGTACGAGTACGTCGTTATTGCAATTATACGTAAATGAGACGATTACGTGTTCGGCCATGCAAAAGACGATCGGGAGTGCATCAGAGAGGATACTTTCTTCAGTATTCACCTACCGCACGGTACACCAGAGTCCTGGTATCTCATGCACCAAGTGCAGGACGTTTCGAAGCCGTTAACATTTTTTTCATAAATACACTCGTACGATTTCGCAAAAACCCGCGGGTTATACGTAAACGAAACTCACATAAGTTAGACACGTATACGCGTCTTCTTCGTGGTGAAACACGCGTCTAGAAGATTTGAATTTCTTCTCCTTTCACAAGGGTAGCTCGCGGAGATCATTCACCCTGTACACGTGCATGCGGATAAGATCCCATGAATACATACCTAATGTTGGCTAATTTGCATACGCGAGAGGAACCTATCGGTATATATATACATACATACATACTGCTTACCTATAGGGTGTCTCGAATATATTATTCCCCTAAATCTAATGAATTCACCCATTTTCGCATGAACTTGAAACGCCTTTGTATAAACTGGATCAAAAGTGATTTGAATGTTGAAAGTTTCAATGTGGAAACTTTTATTTCAATCACTATACTAAAAATGCTTATTTTCCTAAGACGCTTAGATCGCCATTCATTAATAATATATTAATTTTGATATGTATATAGTATTTGATTATAAAATATATATTGTCAAAGTGGAATGTAATGAATCTAATCCATTATAAACGGAAGAAAGTGTCCTGATTATATCGAACTATTAGGAACCTATTAATTACATTAGAGTGCCCATATGAAATTAGGAAACAATTTGCATCTAATTACATTTTTGGAACACTCTGTAGATTTACGTGAGTACTAGTGAACACACATGTGTGTGTACGCAGTGTGGAAGTGGCCTACGTGCAAGTAGTGGACCGACAGGACATCGCTCATGGCGCTCCCTCCGTCCTAAAGCGCTATGTTACAGGGGGTTGGGGGCACTTACCTCGTTCTCGTACTGTTGTACCTTCGTTATCCACTTCCCATTTATCCTTCACGTGATCCTTCGTGTTCGTGTACCTACACTTTCCTCCTCCTTTACCTCTTTCTCTGCCTCCTCTATGTAATCGGAGAACTGTGAGCACCATTACGAAGTACCAGCGAAAAGAGAGTCGAAGTCCCATCTTCCCTAGCTCTTCATAGTAAAAACTGTCTCCAACCGAGCTGGACAATCTCTGGTTTTATGAAAATTTCAAGACGTAAACCTGTTGGACACCGCGAAACTTTTGTCTTAGGACTTATCGTGCACTCGAAACTTTTTAGTAATACAAGTCAGCGTGTACTTCTAGATTTTGCATTTGGACATCACTTGAGCTATGTCATTTTATATGAGGATGGATATTTCCTATATCCTTAGATTACATTTGGATACACGATATCTTGCTCGTTGTGTAAAGGAAACGAAATAATGGCATAAGAGCATAAATCATTTGTCGGCCGATCGAATGACAGATCGTATAGTGGATAGATATGAGAGGATATTTCTTTAGCGATGAATGGACTCCATGGGTCACAGTAGTGGGTACTTTTTTAGTGGCCATATGTTCTAAGCTGTCTGGCGATCCCTTGGTCAGTTTCTGAGGAAGCGGTTGTTGCAAGGGGTCGACTTGGGCGCAGTATACTTTTACAGCGAGACCGGAACAACAGTAGCTAACGAAACCACGCTCACAGTTATTTTCTAATGCTTAGTACCGGCGAGGTTGGTTTACGATGCTATAAACTGACGTCACAATACCGGGAGCTACCTTCTGCGATGGCCCGAGTGTCCTACTAGCTCAGCCACCTCCGTTTCAGATAATGGATTCACATGGTTCATAAAATTAAAGGCTACGACAAATTTACCGCCATATTTTAGATACCACGAGATTTGACGGTCCGCACGTGCCGATACTCTTGATGTTTTTATTAATCATTTCCTTTCACGATTAAATGTAATTTATGTCACGCTTACTTTCGTGAAGTTATGATATGATGCGATATAATCAAAGAACAAGGGAGGTCTAAGATTTATCAAGGATTTAAATAGAGCTATATTATCTGAAACTTTTTATGAACTATAACATCTTACAACGCTATGATTAAAAAATAAGTTGAAATATGAACGACTTTGTTACCCTCGTATTTCTCTCCCGCGACATTTAGAAATCAATAAAACGTCGATACTTAATCCCAATAAATTTCACACGGCATCTTTCGCGTTCTCCCGGTCGTCCTATATATATAATATCTAATATATCACAGTAATTTTGCCTACAATTCGAATAACGTTATTCCAGCTACAGTTTGATCTACGAGGATAATAAGACGTCGGGTATAGGATTAGAACAGAGTTGCCGCGTGCCTTATTAAGACTTAAATTGGTGGAAGAGAGTGCATAAGGAGAGAAAAGAGAAGAGGTCCCAAGTCGGATAGAAAGAGAGAAAGGTTTCAGTGTAGGGATGGTGGTGCATCCAGGCATTATGGCCGCCGCTCCTTGAGTTTGGAGGGTCCGGGATGAACGGCTGGCAAGGATAAGGAAGGCTGGAGGGGAGTTTAGTGAAGGTTGGGGATTTGGGGTCGAGGACATCCATCTTCCCCCGCTGTTCGTCCCTCCCCTATCTTTCCATGCTCTGCCCCGTTGCATCCTACAGGGTTCACCGTACCGACATACATCTCTCGTCGAGGGAAACCCCTCTTCGTCTTCTCCCTTACTTAAGTTAACTTTACGCTCCTTCTTTCTCCTTTATCTCTCGTCTCGCTTTTCTCCGAGCATGGAGAACTTCTCTGTCTCTCGGAACCAGTAAGAGATTCGACTACGAGGAGGCATGGAAACGAAGAGTGAGAAAGAGAGAGATACATGGCGTACCGACGAATCGAGCATCGCCGAAGAAAACACAAACTTAATCCTACGTGTGATTCATCTGGACCGCCATAGATCTGGATTATCTCCCGTCATCTGCATATTTACGAGTATCTGCCTTGTCCTGATTGTGTGTGCCCCACGCGCTCGTGTTCGAGCGTAGGAAGTAACACCGCGAACGAGATAAAACCTATCTTACCCGAGTCCTGCCACGCTGTACGCCGCATTTTCGGCTTATTTCGAAATCGTATTGCCAAAGGGGGGGTGTGGTTCTTGCGAAATAGTGCGAGCCGATATTTCACCGGGAAACCTTTCACCTGATCGTAGCTTCTGATCGCAGTATTCTTTACATTGGGTTAGTCACGGTATTGTAAAATATGGCGGGCTTACCCTTCAATCTTATACTACACATCGGTTTGATATTGACTCTCAAATTTTTTATATTCACCATTTACAGAATATTATTTCAGACTGGTCAGATTACTACGTATTCAAATCACTGTTTTCTGGATGAAAGCATTATATTCATTACTTTCGGTGTACTAATTTTGAAGCTACGCTGAGTGCATTCACAATCGCCGCTTCAATTTCCGTAGTTATACCCGAATAATGCATCATTAAACAGGTTACGATCATTTAGAGTCGGAGAGGTTTCGCGACGCGTAAATAACTGCAGTTTAAACAGAACGTGTAGATTTTGCTCGCGCTTCATCAGCTTGCATATAAGCTGATAAGGCGTTATACACACATTTCCAGCGTATCGGTGAACATATAAATTCTAGATATTCACTCCTCACTCCGATGACTGGCGTTTGGGAAAACGGTATTAACTAATCATTCCGAGGGTATCGAGCTCAATTAACCTGTCATGATTTTTCTAGTCTACTGCGAATATCTATCTACATATATATTTTTTAATACTTTATCTATAATTTAATTCCTCCCATCGTTACGAACGCTTGACAATTTTAAAGTTATCTAAGAACTTCTGATAAGTATACTCATACATCTGGATAAAAATACTTTGCATATCATGGTTAACACTTTTTCTGCAATAGTCGAAATACAATTATTTAAACGCATATTTATTTAAGGGAAAATATTTCGTTTAAATGGAGACTGGATATAAACGAATTAATTTCATGGATAATATAAGTCGAAAATATGAATGTCAGGAATATAAATTCAGTTCTCTAAATTTTTACATCAGAATATTACAGCTATGGCAACAATTTTACGGGGGACAATAGACTGTTCTTAATAAAAAATATATTAACGCTCTATCGTCAGCCTTGTTGAAAACCACTCGAGCATAATAATCGAGATGGAGGCAATCGCCAAAAAATGCGTTCTTTGCACGCGATTGCCTACATCCCAGTGTAATAACATATTCGTAACATTTTGTATAAAGCATATATCGGAACGAAACCAGACGGCCCATGAAAAAGGAGCGTAATCACGCTCCACCTCTTTTTCTCACCTACTTCTCCTCTCGCTGTCGTGCCCACGGGAGGCAATCGTCTTCAAACGGCTCAGCATAAACGTCGTTTGATGTTGAATTCTTCCCTCTCTTTCTCTCCCTATCCTCGAGCACTTACCACGATGATGGTCTCTGATTAATTCGCAATCGGTCTCAGAACGTTATTCGCCGATCGACGATCGTCGATCCGCAAATTACCTACTCATCGCGTAATAGCAGCGACGTGCTACGAGACCAATCAACCAGTCTCTCTCTCTCCTCCGTATCTCTTCCACCCTCTCTCCCCAATCCCTCCGAATATCCTATCACCTTCTTCCACCATTCCCCCCTTCATTTCCTCCCTTTTTTTCCTCGACTGATCTTACTTTCCTTAATCTTCCAGCGAACGTAGAAAAACACCTTTCATTATTCAACAAATTGTTCTTTTAATCTATATCCAAACCCATTACCTGACGATTCTTCACGTTCGTGCACAACTTGGCCTTTTTGCTTCTTCCTCTTATACGAGAAGGTTAACGCGTGTTGTCGTCTAGCACGACGTTGCGTGTCCTGCGGAATAATATTTCGCGTGTAGCCAGTAACATTAACGATGCCGGGAACGTCAAGAACGTAAACACGGTTCTCATGTAGCCAGATAATTTACGTGCGCGCTTCCTTATGTTCCGTTCGACATCAAGGAACGTTGGTCGTGCGGTATTAATCAATGTTTCCTTAAAATATCGTTAGTACGTTATGCAGAACGTGATGGTGGATTTTATTTATTCAATTTCATCTGTTTGTGTTTGTTGTACTGAAGTTTATCTCCGTATGGAGAAGTGTAGATAGAAGTATAGGACAGTATAGTGAACGTCGAAGAGAAGATAAAGTTCTTTCGGGTGAGAAGCATTGTGTTATACTCGTCAATCAGATTTAAGTGATAATAAGGTTTGACCCTACCCTGATAAAATAAGGGCACGGATACTGAGTCGTTTTAGTTTTTCTTAGGAACTTTGGGATCTATTCTTTATGGAGATTACGTGATAGAGATACAATCTGCACGTATCTCTGATCTAAGCTGCAATGTTTCTCAGAAGTAGTTTACTCGACATGCTTGAGTTCCAGTTTTCCTTTGAGTACCGAATACCATACGTTCTGAGCATGTTACGTAATACTTATGTTAGTGATATCATACATTTCAAGACCGGATTATCATCACAAACTTAATCCACTTTATTTGACCACAAATACACTCATTATTTATCAGTAACAAGTTAAAGAACTTGTAGGTTCATGACTTTTATTGTAATTGTTAGTTTGCGTTTGATTATGTCTTGAAGTTACATAGCATGTAACACATGCTCATTCGTCAAAGCATGTTGTTATTTTCCAGTTGGTTTTCTACCTGTAATAGATGCTGTTTAGTCAACATTCGGAAGCCATACCATTTTATCACGGCTATTCAAACCCCATTGGCCGTGCAGTAGAGATACCGCACATATCTATATACCTGTCTAGTCTCCATTCTATGCTTATATCGGGTGAACCTAACGAAACATTTCTCCATTTTCACAAAGAAGGACGCTTTCGATTTAACGCGTTGTTCTTTACAATGATCCTAGAATAAAAAAGACCAGATGGCTAGTTTCAATGCATGGATACCAATTTCTTTTATTTTAGAAATATCCAAATGTTGTTTCCAAAAGTGCAGGAAATATCTGTTTAGAAATCCTAGAAAAAGTGAATTACTTAATTAAGCTCCATATAAAGATTCATTGTTTTTGGTTTAAATAACTGAGTGAAAGTTTGATGTTGTTAAAATGGTTTAGATTTTAACATTCTTATCCTCTGATTAATAGATTGGATATTATATGTTAATCGATGTACTTTATTATTCTAGTGTTTTTTATATTAAAAATTGTCCAGTTTAAAGAACGTTGGACGTAAAAATATATTATTTAATATAGCATGTAAGGAGGATCGAAAATAATATTTTCTAACCAGTGTCAGAATCATGTGCAGATTATGTTTCTTATATAATTGATCCATATGCTCCTTCTATATAGTTCACAGTATGTAAGAACATGCGTTCAAAAACGAGATGCACATTAAAAATTCCCATCTTTTCCTTGATTCTTTTACGGAGTGGTTGCAACAGCGCAGCGCATATAATTAATCATAATAAATCTTCCGTAGTAAACGATTCTTAAATAAGGATAATGCCGGTGAAGAAGCTTCCGTTGCATTTACAGTTCGATGGTATAAAGATAATGAACACCTGTTTCGATATCGGTAACGAAATTATACACATACCACCTTATTATAACACCATGTCGGTGATATTATCTTCTTTATGCGCGGCTCCGCACGGTGAAAACTTGATTCCACAGTGGTTATTGGAAATCGATTATAAACGACGATAAATTATTCTTAACTACCTTAGATCAAACGTCATAAATCCACCGTACCTTATCTTTAGCTTCCTTTTCCAGTGGCATATTTTTATTTGATTTCCCTCCATGTTGGTCGGTGTCCTACTCCTTTGTACCGAATATTGTAATTTTGGACTGATAAACTTATGGCTCAAGTCATTTTGAATATTTTTATTTAACACCAGTGCATTATTTCAATTATATTTCAACACGTAATAAATTGAATTTATTTGTAAATGGAACGTCGTGTGTCCTAAATGCAATGCATTAGTAATTCGAATTCTGTAAATGATGTATCAATTGAAATTACGTGAAATTGTGTTATTTGGAAGTATCTGCTTTTAAGTCATTTTTGTAGGATATGATTTATGTAAAATGTAGAATGTCGAACTTTTGTTGGTTTAAAAGTATGGAAGGATAGACGACGTCGTCCGCTTCCGTCGGATAGAATCAGCACACTTAGAGTCTGGTTTCTATTATATTACACTAATTTTGAGATATGTAAAAATATAAATATGATTTTTCTACATAATAATTATGTTGAAATAAAACATTGTTTAACGGTGTAATATATCATCTGAAAGATATACAAATAATTGAATATACATAGTAGTTTCATGGCTGGAAGGAGGCCATTGCATCATGGAGGAATATAGTCACATTTCGCCGCTCGTAGATTTATGAATTCCACTAAAATATATTTAATCGGAATGTATATAAGAAACATCGATAAAATATAATATTTTATATAATATGTAGAGACCAAGTTAAATAGTGGCATATGGCCATTTTGTTTCCAAAGATATAAGATTCCTGTTTTGGAAGACTCGATTATTTAACATTCTTATCTCCAAAATTTTTGGTTTACAAATTTTCGCAGTTATTTATGAAGTAGTGATATATATATTCTCAAAAGTTGACATTAAACTGACTTTTCAAAATGTTAAATAACGCGGGTTCATAAAAGTCATTCAGGAACAGAGTTTAACCAATGAGATGATTGCAAATTACAATCCTTTAATTTTCAGCACATAAATACATGAGATTTTTCATTCATTTTGTGCGCATAGTCAAACATCTAGTTTCTCAAGTATTGAGAACCTACGTATATATTCACCAAAATAAAAATTCTATGTAACTCAACTCGGTTACACAAAAATGCAAAAAATGTTAATGAAAGAAGTCTCGATTAGAAGAATTAACTATCTACAATTCAAGTAAAAGAATGTGAGAGTTCCTAGTAGAACATTGATAGGTAACCATGAAGATAACAAAGAAATGTTTACAATGTCTTATTAACTCCATTGCGTTCGAATTGAAGAAGATCTTTTCCGTTGTTTGGTTACATAAGTATAAGAATATTATTAGTAATATAGAAGTGGCTGATGGAGAAGCTTTAGCACCAGCCATGATGGTAATGGATGCTTGGTAGGAGAGTAGGGTTGACCATCCAAGGCCGACTTGTTAGTCGCTTACGGGCCCCAAAGTGGGACCTACTCATGGAGAGGGATCTCGAGAGCCTCTTTCCCTTTTCTTCTCTTCTCTCGCAAACCTTTTAGTACCGAAAAGATGCTGCCAAAATCTTTCAACCTGTATTTATGACAAAACCCACACAATCTGTGACTTTTTGAACACTGCATGGAATAAAAAACCATTTAAATTCGGAGTCGAGAAATAGTCGGTAAAATACATAATGGAGACGTTCATATTCTACACTGGTTATAGTAATTAATTCAGTAATTTTGTGGGTATTAATGAAGTAGATTTATAGAGTGATGTACTTCCTATAAAATGCAGCTTTTAGATAGATTTTTGGACAACAATTGTTCAGGTACCTAACACCTGTTTTTCTGGCTTTAAAAATATGCCGTCGATAATAATGTAATTCTAGATTTCCGTTCAAGGAATTATTCCTTAATACATTAAGACATTCCTTAATAATCGGAGTTTGGTTTTATTGAATGACTTGCTTGACTTTGTTATAAACTTGTATTCCCATACCGTTACATGATTTTATTTACAAGTTTAATTCACCATAGTCTATCCGTACTTACACTAATTAATACTAGAATTATCCTGTTTCGAATATGTATCATAACTTACAGGACATTATATTAGGGGTGCCGTAAAGTAACCAATCATTTTTCACCTATTTGATGAAACTCCATTTATTTTTACATATTAAACATTATTCTATTAGATAATCCTCATCCGCCCAATGCCATAATTGCCTTCCCGTAAAAATCAAATTGTCAGGTTTCGATGCGAAAAAATTCTCCACTCCCGAATTGATTACTTTTCGGTATCCCTAACGGATTACAGAACGAGTATAATTATATTCTGCATTCACGAGGAAGCGTAAGCGAATTTAAAGCGTGGAATTAGTTAGCGTTCTCTCCGAATCAAGGAAATCTTTATCTCCGACGTAAGAATTGCAATTTCGGCGTGCACTCCACGGTTGGAGCAGATGTTCCGTAGAATCTTGTAGCACGATCGTCCCAGGAGTACAACGATTGCGGTTTACGAAATAGTGGAGGATCATAAGGAGAATTAGGCGTCTGAAGTTGCAAAGCACGTACCTCCGTAACGACGTCTCGAAAGGTTCGTGATTTTACCGAACTGCCAGAACGATCTATAAAAGTATTGCAACAGGGATGAGGTTAATCTGTATTTTATTCTGGGTGTCTTTCATTGGGAAACTAGTGGTATAATTCTACTATAATTATTTTCATAGTTCACGATTATGATCATCGTTTGATTACACGCTGAATTCCGGGTAGTGGAAGAAACTTAAAATCAGAAGACAAAGACCGACGGAAGGGTCGCCATTGAAAGTTTGAATTTTCGTAATTGGACTTGCTAATCTAACTTTGTAATTAAACATCACAGTATGTTATAGAATCTGGAGGATGAGGTTCTCGTATGGAATAATAGCCATTTGAATTCTCTTCGTTTCAATATTTTTTCTAATTAAACAATGTGCCCGAGATTACTTCTCAACTTCATACTTTTCTAGGTAGTATACGTGATTGATAAATTCAGTGTTATTTTTTAAGTAACTTTCACTGTAAGGAACGCAGTTACTAAAGAATTAAATAATATCATAATAATATAATCCCTTCCTTTTCACGTGGCCCCGTTTCACGTAATATCCGAAGGCACAAAGAACCACACGATTCTGTTGTAACTAAAGAACGTCATATGGCAGGCATAGAACGTAGGAGAATAATAATTCCGTTAATGACGCGTGCAGCTGATAAGTCGAAAAAGATGATTTTCGACGGGCCACTGGGAATTTCCTTCCGGTATCCGGTGGGGTCGTTAATTCAATACCATACCCTATCTTTTCCGTGGAGTTATCGAGAAGGGATAGAAACGACTGGTCGGCTACTCGTCGTTCGAAAAAGCAAGCAAAAGAGGAGGAAAGCCATTTCTTCGACCGGAAACGCGGACGCCCCCGGGGTCTCCATTTCTATCGACGAGCGACGACATGCCACGTCAGCTAGGATCGTCCACCCTTCTCTGGTTTTTCGTCAGTCCTGGAGACTGTTCTTATATTTATTTTTATTACCGCCTCCTGTCAACGCTACCTCGACGTCAACGGGGGTGCCGTAGGTCCAATCGAGACTTGGAGGACTGCCAGATGAATTGCACGAATAGATACCGATGATCCACCAAAAGATATTCCAATCGTTACCGTAGCACATATGGATCGTTAAAACTCTCGGCTTCGTTTCTTATAGGATTATTATCGATGACTAACATACGGATATGTTGATCGATTAATATTTTATAGGGGAATTATTTCATTCCTCGCGACGTTTGCAATTTTATTTTCCAAGTTCATTTGTTGCCGGTGCTCGAACGTTTCCGCCATTACTATTTGCTACTATGTTTATATTTGTTTCGTGGTATTCTTTTTAACAACTTCTTACGGTGTTTCTCAATTTAACGTCATTTAATAATTTGTGGCTTTCTTTTTTTAACGGTTTTTATGAAGTAATGGAAACAGTAGTCTTTCTCCTTCATCTTTTCTGTTTATTTTTATTTGAGGTAACATTCGGTGCGTTTATTTATTTATAACGTATAACGTTAATCTTATTATAAACATTCCTCTTTTATGAACAGTAAAAGAATACAAATTACTAAGAGCACCATTTTATGAAGCTTTCCTGCAATGCAACTTTCAGTTCTTATTACAGTTTGAGGCAAGTTTAAGATATTTGTTTGTGTAAGATTGAAAATTGTTTACCGGCAAGAGACGCAGTTTTATGTACAAAAATTAAACCAGTACAGGGGGATAAAACAATCAAGTTTAAAATAGGCGTATTTCAGCGGACACCGGTGGTTCGTCGCAGCCATTCCCTGTTCTTACGCCGGCGGTCGCACCATTTGCCACAAAATTATAGTCCGTAAGCATCACGGGCTCTACAAGTTGATCCGACACGTTGATTAAAATCGTGAACACGAGAATCCTGTTCTTTGCCTTCAGGATAAAAAACGTCCCCCAACACGCATCGCTCAGAGCTAAGTAAACGTCGATATACGCGAGATTTTTCCGTTGGTTTCGATGGTCTCAAATCCCGGTTGCGTTTCGACTTCCCTGAATTCAACGTTTCTTTGTTCCACGATACTTTCGTACCTTCTTCCGTGTATCAAACATATCTCTTTTAATTTCGCCAACTGAAAGAGTTTAGGAAATTGTATAAAATCGTACAAAACTGAGTAAGATTCCTTTAGTCGTTTACTAAACCGAAGTCTAGAAATAAGCTGTTTAATTGCTCTACCATACATTGATTACTTTACATCGTCATTGTAACGTTAAAAGTATTGACAATTTTACGAATATTAGCGATATATTTGATTCGAGTTTTAGTAATATTGGCATCGATGGCCACCGGTGACCGTCATGGTGTTAAACGTGTTAAGATGAATAATCGACAATAAATCGTAGGTGTTCACAATGGCATGTACGCTGTGTTATTTTTCAACGGGGTTACTTTTGAAAAATCCTTTGTCGGGTGGCAGTGGATGGTGGTATTTGTGCGGGCCAAATAACCCAAATAAAGAACAAACATCGAGGGTATACTAGAAAACGAGAAAGAAAGCAAGGAGAAAGAGAGATATAAAGGGAGAGGAAGAACGGATGGGAGTATGAGGGAAGGGAGGAAATGGCGCGCGTTACGGAGAAATGGCGCGGAAACTGGGGATAGTGACGGGCAATGGGCGCCTGCCGACTCCTCTAACCGAACGAAAACTCGTACCGGAGAAGACCGTGGGAGGACAACCACTCCCTGGCTTCGGTATAGCTCTGGTAAAACGTATCATGGTAGGAGAACAAAAGAGAAAACGAACTGGAATATCTTACGCATGAGAATCGCGGAAGGGATGGACCTGGACGAGCTGTGTAGAGTGAGACCTTTCAGAAAGAAAATCAAAAAGAAGAATCATCAGCTTCCCTTTTATCAACTTTATTTCTACTTCTCATCACCTCTTCCTCGGCCAGCATTTATTATCGGTGGCTGCCCGTAAAGATGTTCGTCGTTTTAAACAAACTGACTCTCGATATGGTTTTACCGAATTGCATCATGGTGGGAGGACAAAAGAGAAAATGAAGCGGAATATCTTTGAAAGGAGAACCACGGAAGGGATGGACCAAGAACGATGTGGACACAGTGAGAACTTCGGAAAACAAAACCAAAGGAGAAGAATTGTCTGCTTCTTTTTCTCCATTTTATTTCTGAGTTTCCACCCTTCGACCTTTTTTTTCTTCTTCTTTTGCTGCCTTGAATTGCGCGTAAGAATTGTTCGTAGGATTGAACAAACGTAGTGGCTCGAGCCAGCGGCCCTTGGAATCCCTTTCACGGGGAACCGTAAAAACCTCCTGCTCTTAATGGACTGCAAATAACGATCCCGAGTATTTCGGGGACCACGATCTGACCTTGAGACTAATACAGTCCCTGCTCGTTAATTTGCGGACTTAATGCTTGAATGGGGGGTCACTATATCATTAGGAGAGTAATATGAAGTACAATTCTATTTGCTCCATTTTACGTTACACTAAATCTTAATAATAATTAGTGTTTTTATGATGAACTACAAATAATAATGTGATGTCTAGAGCTGCGTGTCAGTTAAGCTTGTTACTTCCTTGGACACAATATTTTGGATTGTTGAATAGGTATTACGTTGATGGAGTATAATGACATGTAAATCTTGTACCGAGAAAATTGGATTTCAAAACAGAAAATGGATCTTTACGTAGCGATTAATAGCAGCAACGAGGCTGTACCAATTAGGATTAAGATTTTTTTTAAGTTTTTTAGATTCCTTTTGACTTTCTTAAGCGTTTTTTAGTCTACGAAAGAAGTCTTTGGTCCCAGATACTGTGTCGGCATCTACCGACCTTCCCGATAACCCTTCGTCACTAATTCGATTCTGTGAAGCAGAAGTTAGAATGTGGAAGCTGAGGAAGATGCCAGTAAGATCCGAAACTACCCATAGAATCCAGTTATTTTTAGTGTTGTCGCTTTGGTATTTCATCCTTTCCTGTAGTTTCTTATTTTAATCAATTCCAACACTTCACACGACACACATCGTGTACAAAGTATCGTCGGCTTATTCGCCGCAAATTAAGAATTCCATGCGTGTAAATTATAAAGTATAAAATCGATCAATACTTCGGGGAACTGGTTTGGTTAATGTCACGCGTACGAGCGCCGGCTACCATTAATATAATGGCAGTGGTAGGTCAATAATTCGTAGCTTGTCCGAAAGCAATTTCTTCGATTTTTCAATGATATATCACGCGAAGGCGACGGGCGCAATTAGTGTCCACAGAAGTGTATAGCATTTTCGATGCCCGTCACGTAGCTTATTAGGGAGATATTTACGATCTGAATTTTTATTGCCGGTAAGGACGATGACCCGAAATTATTATTGTTATTATATCAAGAATACCGGATACCGTTCTTGCATACCTGGCTTGAAATGCAGGCGAAAGAGGATGGAAAGGGCTCTTTCGTGGAGGGAGATTGTAACGAGGCGCCGCAAATGGCGATAGATTGAATTAAGATTGCGCGACAGCCTCTTGCAAGATGAGCCAATTATGAATTAATTACGTTCTACGGTAGCTCTATGGGCTTTAATATCTGATTATGTCTTAACAACCCACCGACCCAAGTTTTCCCGATGCTGCTGCTGCGTACATGCTCATCAATTTCACTCACACTAACTTAACATAATTTCATAAATTCTCCTTATTACTTCAGTGGCTTAGAAAGAATTAACAGTAACTTATATCTTTCGTATATAATAATAGTATTAATGTTAATTATTTTATTGAACGATAACTAGACTATTGCGAATCTCCTGAGTTTGAGTTACGAGTAGGTGTACGTAAAGACTTCCGGTCCAATTGTAGTGAATTATATTACCTCCTCGGAATTATTGCTACAATTCTGACGGCGTAAACTCGCAAAGAAACTACGCCATACAACGTTTGCGCATTAGTGCTCCTATTCTTCTTTGTATCGTTAACATCCACGTACCTATCCTACGCATAAATGTCCTACATGGTATCACATAAACATTCTCCGTTATGTATGTAAATAATCACAGAGCAGGTAAAATTATATTAAACATGCTTTATAACAATCTACTTTAATACTAGTTTCTATATCAAGATAAAACAGTTTCATAAATATTTTATAATAAACAAGCGACTCCACGACATAGCTATGGCTGCTCCAAAGTTTCATTTAAGTTAAGATTTGAATATCAGTTCCTTTAACAAAAAGCTTAAGAAGATGTAGGAGATAAGCGCTCGACAACAATATTTCGCTTAAGATACCTTAACGCGGAGTCAGTTTATGACAGGACTAGTCACTTTAGATCCGTACAGGCCAGTATTATTATGTAATCCGTAAGAACGTCTCAGGAGGGCAGAGCACATTTCCAAATTTAGAATTATACGTTAGAGTGGAGCAAGAAGTTACATCGGGCTCGGGTATATTGCGTTACACCTACGTAGTTGTAGGATCTTGTAACACCCACGTGATAGTACGTTATTCCAGAAGCATGCTCCCCATTAGCGAGTACGGGCGTCTATGTATGCCAGGTCTTGTTGCGGCTGATCTAGAGCGACCATTTTGCATGGACCACCTTATTGCAAGACACCGAAGTAATTATAAGACAGCCGCTATAATTGGCAGATACTCTCTCTTGTACGCGTTCTTGCAATTGTACTCGACTCCACAGTGCAACGCTTTATTTCCGTGCTTAAAGGAAGTAACGAGAAGGTTCCAGCGTGAACGTTTGCCGAATCGGTGATAAAACATTCATCGGTGTAGTATAAACTCTAAGGACGTTTTCGACGTGTTTCTGAGCATTTTGTATCTTATTGCTTCGTTTAATTATGCTAATTTCTGGGGACATGTACCTGAAAATTCTCGGACAAGTCGGGTGATAGTGGAAGGAAGGATTTTCTTCCAATTCTGTTTCTTGTATTGGAAAGTAGGTACAATATGTTGGGTGTTTTGATTAAGAAACGGATGGGTATTGATATTTAATTCATATATAATTAAAAGGATATTAAATTACATTAAGTAATGATACTGATAAAATATATTACATTAGCTGCCATATTAAATCAATTTCGAAAGAAATCAAATTTGGAATGGCCTGTTAGTCTCTTAATATAATAATACATTAAGCAAACTCATGTTAATTATGTAAGTTTGCTCCTCGCGTTGAAGTTTGAAGTATTTTTTACCAAACGACCGGTAGTTGGTCCGACCAGGCTGTAGTCATAAATCAGTCTTCGGCATTTTCCCAAAAACTCTTTCAAGGTCGTGCAGAAAAAAATCAAGATCGAGGGACAGAGTTAAAGTTAAAGGGTCAGGGAAGTTATTGTTCGTGAGTTCCAAGGTTAAAGGATCGGACAAAAGGGCTAGGGCTTGTTCGAGTAACGGCACTTCCTGACTACGCATTGTTGTCAGTGGACGATTTTTTTATAACCCTCCGTCGGCGTCTACGACGTGGAAATACAGTCGGAACTTTTTTACAGCACTTTAAGCGGGGTACTATTGACTTTTACAACGATGCTTTTATGACAGCGCACCGTTTACTCCTGGAATTCGTATAAAGGCGAAAAAATGCCGATAACCAAGGTCAGGCATCCCTTACCTCATTGAATCCTTTGTTCAAGTACCCTTCGAGGTTCTTAAAATTATCGTTGTTGGAAGAACAAAGATTACGTGTACTTGTCCATTTATAATTAACAACAAAAGTAATATTCTTTCAAGATTGACTTAAGTACTTTTTGGTCCTAAGCTGATTAAATTAGACTTTCAACCACTATTTATAATCAATTATATAAACCTTTATTATGTTATTACTATCATAAGAACCGTTGAGGCCCTTAAAATTATTGTTCACAGAAGGACAAAAGTTACATATGCTTGCAATATCCTACAAAGATATTTAATTACATACTTCTTGATCCTAAATTACATTCTACAATAAAATCTTAAAAGGAGACTTATTTTAATAAGTTTTAAAGAAACGTTGTCGTAATATTTTTTTAATCCAGATATTCTTTAAAAGTAAATCGTGGTATGTTTGCATTGGGAACTAAATTCTTTGTAAAAATATTGGATATCACTATTTAAACGTCGCGGCGAATGTACCACTTTACCTTTTTAATATAATACCCATTTAATATTTTATTGTTATGTACACCACACTGTTTCCATGGATGAGAATAGCTCCGAAGTATGAAATAACATTATTCTACATTTTTTCCACTATCACTAAATCGCCGTTCTTTCATCAAGTATCGCGATTGCAAGCATGAAAAAATAACGATCTGGAATATTTTATCTCGTTACGCTTCCATACAGGGTGTCCCCTGTGAAGCCGTTTTCCAAAAGTATTCAAGAGACAAAGATAAATAATTTCACAAATCATATGTGTCCCGCAAAGAAACAGCCATATTACTTTATTCAAAATGATTTCAACAAACAATTCATTACTACATATTTCTTATACACCACTGTAACCACTGCGAGGAAGCAAATTCTTTGCTGCAACTCTCATAAACACCATCGTCGTACCAGAATTATTCCTAGGAACAGTATGCTCGGAGTATCTCCTATAAAAAAAGTCGGACTTTTAATGAAGTATCCCGAAAGTTGGAATGTTTTTGTACACCCGTTAGATGCATGTACGCGTAGTGAACCTGTATAGAAGTATGGTGATGGTAGGATGCCAGGAGATGTATAGGCAATCTTGCAAATGAGAATCGTGAGTAACGGCGAACATTAGCAGTCTCCCACCCTCTCGAGCTGTGGCACTATACCCACCTTCGAAAGCGTATATATACGCGGTTAAAAAGAGTATACGCGTTTTAGGTGTACATATAAAGAGAATTTCTCGATAACGGCCTGCCGTTGATATTTTTTTATACCGACGCCTGGCACCAACAGACAGAGTGAGAGAGAGAGAGGGGGAGCTCGAGTGGTTTGCATAAGAAAGGACGTTCTACACCTTACAAGCTTGTTGGTGGTAAGACTGATATGTCTACCTTTCGGTATCGTGTATTTTCTCGCGTATTGTGCCACGCCACGACTAAACTATACCCCCGTACTGCATAAAAATCCGGACACGATCTTTATGGTGAGTGTACGTGTCTTTAAGGGAAATTAGACAAGATCCTGTAAAGCCGTAGGAATAAATTGCACTCGTAAAAATGAATAACGTGGGACGTCCATCTTGTTGTTTATTCCCGAAGAACATCGTGTTTAGTTGGCCAGGAGAACATTAATATTGTCGGGTAATCATTTTGCAACACTGACGAGGAGAGGTTGTCAGTTGTGTGTGAGATTTTGAAACGAGATTTTGAAGAAACGTAGTGTAGATATAACTAATTCGATAGCATTCAATTTTTTGGTACGATCGCCTACGCGTTTTTTAAAAAAGAGGTTTACAATTAGACGCGATTTCCATATATAGCGAAGGATGATTTTATATGTTGATCGTTATCGTATTGTAAATTGAATTTTATGATTATGCAGTGTTTAGTATATCTTAATATGGTCCGAATATTAATGAGCTCTTTTTAAGCGAAAGATTTTCTTAAAGAGTAAAATGGTCTCGTGTTATTATAATTAACGATTTTAATATCGCATGGGGCACCAGCAGGCTGGACAATGATAAGAAGAATTATTTTAGCAACACGATAACGTCGGAATGTCAGTCGGTTATCGCGATCAGTGCCATTAATGAATTTCGAATATAAATCATATGCAACGGCCATTAATCTTCTTTATTATGTTTCCCCCGATAAGGATACCATCGATTTATTTTGGCACTGTACGCAACTCTTAATAACTAGTGTTATAAAGCAACTACAATTTATAACAGAATACTTTCCAACACACCTTTCATGGACTTCCATGGGTTCAAAGGTGTGGCTCTATTATATTCCTAGAATCCCGTGGAGTTTTAATAAATAATAGACGAATCCTCAGAAAATGCAGCTCAGCAATTCTTACGTTTCTACATGTATGAAATTTGAAATAATAATTGAAATTGAAGGTGGTTACAATTACACAATGCTGCACTACTATGATTAAACAACAACAAACTAATCCAACACAGAATAACGCAGGGCTACGTAAATCTTCCAAAAGACAAAGCAAAGTATCGAGAGATAATAGCCTTTTTGAAAAATATAAAAATATTAAATTGAATCTAAATAGTCGGAGTTAGATGGTAGTCAATAATAGTTTAGGCGGTTGAAATGACTAAAATTTCAGTAGTGGTAATAACACCAAGTGAAGGAGTAAGGACGAATTGTTCGCGGTATCTGGATTATATATGAATCACGTAGCTAAATAGGAACCGAGATTTCAGTGGTGCAGACGGAGAAGAGCGTTTATCGGAGCAGATAGAATAGCCGGTTTCCACGGTGGCACGCGGCTAGTGCCGCAACTTCTCCGTCGAGCAGGAAACCTCTGAAACTTACCCTCAGGCTGAAACACCATATCGCACACCGTACAGACACCGGCAAATACGTGTTCCTATGGGGCTAAGCCTTGACGCAAACCGTTTCACGTCCTCTGTAAACCTATACAAACGTGCTCGCCATACTTTGCTACGGCTGCATTGCCCATTGGTTGTTGCAGCTATGGC
Organism: Nysson spinosus; assembly: GCA_910591585.2. Taxonomy (NCBI): domain Eukaryota; kingdom Metazoa; phylum Arthropoda; class Insecta; order Hymenoptera; family Crabronidae; genus Nysson; species Nysson spinosus. Next base: position 2,976,697 of record OU342835.1, read on the forward strand.
CTATTTCGCTCGAGAATACGACCCATTCACGGTGAAAGGATCGTCCGTTTCGACCTACCTCCTCTCCTTCCACCCGGAACATTCTTCCCTAACTTTCCGCAAAGGGAAATCTCTCGAATCACTTGAACGTGTCGAAGTAACGAAACCCTACCACTTATTAATTGCCCAGTTTTTGCTAATTCTGACGTTGAATAATGAAAAGTGTTCTTGGAAAAAACAAGCAGGAATTAATATTAAACTAGTGTAGTTCAGTATTAATTTTCAATATATATTTTATTTAATAATGCATTTCTGACTCGTTTTTAGGGCACAATGTTTTCTTAGTAATTGAAGGGCGTCGGTATTTTGGTAGATCTTAAAAGTAACGTTTTCGTTTAATATCTCTCTTAAACTGTATAATTTGGTCCAGTAATATTACTTCGTAATATAGGAATTAAATATGCGATATGATAAGGTGGACGACCTGATTCCATGAAATTTGGTAAATTGATTTTCCGACGGGATGTACAATCAGACCACCGTGCGGTTTTTTTGAATACAGTTATAAAAGACCACCTTCAGTGAGATAATATTGAAGTGAAAGTCGCGTTATACCTCTTTTCAACGCCTTCGATTCTACCTGATACTACTTAATAAGAATATACGAAATGGTTATCGCGTAAAAATAAATTTTTATAATCGCGAATCGCTTGCCGCGAGTTAACGTAGCCCGTTGGCAGGGGCTTTACATAAATAACGTGCTCCCTGTTAGTTATGACAAGGTACTATTATATGCGAGAGAGACGAGGAGAAGAAGAGAGAGAAAGAGAGGGAGGGAGGTGGGGAGTTTGGGAGAGGAAAGGAGAAATAGAAAGAGAAAGAGAGAAGAAAATGGAAGGCGACGAGAGGCACGTTAAGTACGCGTACGCGATGTTGCCCGGGCATTATCGTGACAACTATAATAAAATACAAAGGCGCGCTTCGTAAAACAGTGGTTACGTGCCGATCTAGAAAGATCCTTCGGTGAGACAAGTGAGTGAGTATTATCCTGTGGCTGATTACAGAAATTTTTCAATTAAACGCTAATTGGTACGACCGGGACTGCATAATGAAGATCGTATCGCGTTACCCTTTACAAAATTTGCATCGGGAAAAGCTACTCAGAATTATTCCCCATTATCCGTTATATATGTATATATTATATTTCGCGGTTATGGATGATTATATTGTGGAACAAAATTATACGAAGAACAAACTCTACGTTAATAAACTTCCATTGCAACCTTCGTCCCCACCGTCGAGGGTGGGGAAAAATCCAATTACGATTTTGTATAGGCTAATTAAAAACCATCGGGATCAGCTTGTATTATACTTACGGAGAAATGCGTCCGATGAATTATTAATGCAGCATTATTGCTCTTATGTAATATGAAAAAGCTTGACTTCGAAATAGTGCCGTTACGAGATCGCGGCCATTCATAATTAATCGATTCCACTGTAATGTATGATATGCGTGTAACGAGGTGCGTACACGTTACAACGAACAGATGGTATTGTTTTCGGCGATCCAGGTAGTAGGACATAGGTATACGAAGTATACGAGGTGTACGTATATGAAACCCGCCACAGTTTATGCGAAACATTATTCCGGCATTACCTCCCTCCGCATCCCGGAAGTACCGGTATCCAGGGCTACTGGAAAACCTACCAAACCGCCGCAGAACTGCTTGTTTACCAGGACAGTGGAAAATGATTAATCACATTGGTCGACCGGCGCAACGTTGTGCTGGTTAATTAATCAGATACCCGCGAAATTAGCGGTGGGACGCTTCGATCAACCACACGCTACGATCGAACCACGGAAATCCTGCTGTTACGCTCGCCAAAATACCTCAGGATTTATTACCACTTCTGTATCTATACCAGCGAACCACCACCGTTACATGCTAGGCATGTTTTATATAAATTTGATTTCGTAAAATATTTGGCTAGATTATTTTTTTAAGATACTACCCACAGATGCCGGATTTATTTGACGGGGTATCACCGAGTTAGACCGAATAACTTGATGCCTGACCGGATATACGTATATATTTCTAATAATTCTTCCTCGCGCAAATCGCGTGCGGCTGGTGAGATATGAGATGACGGTATAGGATCGTTTTTCAGTTTTAATTCCCTATGGCAGTTTTAATCAAAATATTATATTTTATACGTATATAAAATGAATCGAGCTATTATCGAGAGAAGTATCGGTGTTTCTATAACCGAGTTGATTAAACAATTCCGATATACATTCCCAGACTCTTGGTTATAAATATGATTTATTACTTCGAATGTGCCTATTATTTATCCCCAACGAAGTAAGCTTTTTTTGGTTAATAAAGCTTGTAAGTTTCTGGGCAAAAGAACGGCAATGTTTCCGGCAGTATCCAATATGAAAATGGCCACTTTAAATTTGGCTCGGAGGTTCCATCAAAATTCAAACCACTTCGCAGTATTCATCGGGGCGATCCGGTGGCCCGTACAGAAAGCAATTACTCGGAATAAAAGAAGATAAAAAATACCGATCGGGACACCCGGTACAGAGGACAGTCACTGTATAGTTTTAGGTGTAGTTTCAGGAAGGATGTATACGATGAGGAGAGAGAAGTTGGAGTTGGCGCGATTCGAAGTCCCGGGGGTGAGTAGAAAGGACGACATCCACGTCGGGGGTGAGGGGTGAATGCCGGGCGACGTTCGAAATGCAGAAAGCTGGAAAGAGAAAGAGTGGTGGACGAGAGAGAAAGGGGAGCGAGATGGTCATAGATGAAAAGGGGATGGTTGGGGTAAAACGGTAGTAGCTACGTTGGGAAGGCTCGAAGGAGGGTAGGAGGGTGAAATGGAACAGGGAATCGGGGGTTGAGAGGTGGCGGCGGACGGCAGTAGCGACGGTAGTTGAGGCGCATGAGCACCACTTTTATTGATTCCGTAACTGCCGCCATGACTGCCGTTGGAGCTTCGTACGGGGGTTGTAGGGGGTTGGAGTTTTCGGGGGTGGAATGGGTTGAAGGTGGTTCTCGTGCCGGTAGCGGAAACAGCACGATGAGAGGAGGGTAGCCGAAGGAGGTGCGCGCGGGGGCATCGAGGGTGAGCCTGATGGGGTGGAAACTTTGCGGAGATAAAAAGGAACGAGGGTTGGTGCTGCGCTGGGATCGCTCGCGAAGGGGGATGAAAAGAGGGAAAGAAGGGGTTAGACAGCGAGGAATATCAACATATCTTATTGCGTACAAACATACAGCCAAAGTGGGAATAAACTTGAGATTCCTCGTGATACTTCTGTAAATATACGCAGCGAGACGGTATACGTGATACATACTTGGGAACCCATGAAGTATTCATATCGTCGGTGCGTTTTATTTAAAGTTCAACGAAATGTCTTACGAATTCTCTTGCCACTATTGGATGATTTTATTTTATACGAATATATTTATAAAGTGTCGCGTCTCTATATGGTTAAAATAAAATAGTCCAGATGCAACTTTGTCATTCTTGCTAGCGGATTTTTATTATCATATAATATCATGAAACAATAATTTTTCAGTTGGGAAGTATCTTAACTGTACGTTGTCTTGAAACAGAGTCGTACGGAGTGTAAAGAATTTTCTAATTCACAGGGATAATAATAAAATACAATGTATTTGATATATCAACAAATATTGTTTATAACAGTCATAAAATTCCACATTTATAGTTTACTATACATATTGCTTATAGAATATGACACAGTCAAATAATTACTTGGTCTTCAATATTAAATACTTTATAACCATTATGATCTCATCAAGTTGAGGCACTTATTATTTTACTGTAGTAGGATGTACGTACATCTTCCGATGTACATTTATTACTCCGCATCATAAATCTACACATCTTAAAAATAAACTGATATAATAAATTATTAATGAAGCCAGCACGAGTAATGCAATCATGTGAGTACATTGATTATGTTGTAGGTCTTTTGTATTCAAACCATACTGGAGAACCGTGTAGCCATTCCTTTCCATAGCGGATATATCCGTTCATCCTGCTGAAGGGGTTAATACACCCAATACCCTCAGCGTGCGAAATCGTTAGATTACCGGAGAGGTTCGAGTATGCAGACATTAAATTATTTGAAGGGAGACAAGGAAGGATTAGCGTTCGACGAGTGGTAGAGAGGGGGGGGGGGTTGAAAAGGGAGAGATGGTCTCGGACCGAAGGTTGGTGTAGGCCACCGATTAGAAAGGGGTAGGCAGCGATGCGTAGAGATAATTAAGCCGGCTGATCTATGGCCGTTTCACGAGTTCGCTCGTTATCTCCTCGGTAGCTCGGTGTCCCCCTGGTATTTAGTTCAGTTTCGGATATACGCAGAATCCGTAGGCCAAAACCGATGGTATCCGGCATCCCTTTCCGCCCACTCTCTCCCAGAGGCCCCGGAAAGTTCAGAGTCCAGAGGTCGGCGTTCAACGATCCACAGTTTTCCGTCTCCATCCCCGATCCCTTTTGCTATTCCTCTGCCCCTCTCTGGTACCACTTCACCTTCCACCGGTCTCTATCGTTTGTCCTGACCCCTCTACCCTATTCTTCTACTCCTCTTACTCTCCTTCATCCCCTGTTCCTTTTTCTCCTCCTTCCTCCACCAGCATCCTCCACCTCTTCGTACTCCTCCACAAAGTCTCTCTTTCTCGGTCTATCTCTATCTCTCGACGTACCCCAACTCCCACTTTCGACTGCTTTATTGTCTGGAGCCGCTCCATCGAGGGTGCATCCCATTCCCGGCTTTAATTGAGACATAAATAAGGTTTGTTTGGCTTTGCCATTCGACCAGCTAGCTATCCCTGGGAATTGGGATTGAGGCTCTCTGCCAATACAACCCGTTCTGCATAATGGCGACGTTAAATTCTACCTTCGCGCAAAAACGGAACCTTTTACCCGAATAAGACATGTGCGCGCCTATCGTCATTTATTCGACGGGCTAATCGAGCTACAAATATTTGTAGGAACCATCGAGGCCTCTCTATTTTACATCACTCTTACATACTCCATTATACATTGTTAATATTCATGATCGTACACTGCACATGCGATATTCAATTAGTTGCCAGTAATTATTAAACACATCTAGTCGTATGTTTCAGGGCATAGATCAGTATCAAAGGTAAAGCATAATAGACTCATGTAAAATAATGTCTTTAACCTGCATTCTTAATGTTCCTTGATCTTTAAATTATTTGATTCCTTTTTCCAAGTAAGCTCGCTGTATATCGTGAACTTTTTAAAGTCAGTCGATAATTACTTCTATTTCAAAGGCAGATAGTATCTGCTCGCGTACAAGAAAGGCACCCTGCTGGTTCCCGTGGTCCTCGTCATAGTTCCTACTGAGATATCGACGCGAACAGGTAGAGTTATTACCAAGAGGAACCTGGAAAAAGGAGGAATCCCCGTGTGGACCAGTCAGCTTCACTCTGGTAGGCGTATGGGGCGTAGGCGAGAGAAAAGAGAGAAAAAAGAGCGAGAGATACGACAAAGAAACTAATGTGCCCGCACAGTAGAATCTCGTGCTAGTAAGATCGTAATTTTCGTTAGCCAGGTATCTGAAGAGACTTACGAGCAACCTTTGTATGCTGGCGGCAGGCGGCTTTACGGGATACAAGTTAATCCCACGTGTTGGCATATATACGAACACCCTCCAAACAAACGATCAGTCCTTCTCCCCCCCCCCCCCGCCCCTTGATCTTTGATTTTTCTCCTCGTTCAAGGCGATGTACTTGCTAGATGTTCCTCACTGATATTCGAGAGGTACGCATATCTTTGTACGAGGAGTGTCTTACAAGATGAGAATAACTCCAGTGATCAAATTATCGAATCAATTTATTAAATATGATTGGAATCTTATTTGCGACCGTTCTTCCTTACGGGTTCTTCTACAAGATTTCAGCTGTCTTGTATGTTGAGAAGTTATGCAGCAAAATGCATGCTTCTGTACATTCGTATAAAATATTGTTTATCTTCAATGCAGGAGACATTCCCACGTCGTATACCTCACTAAGTATTACTTTAATATTTCCATTTTATGTTGTTTTCTATGCATTTATTATACACGTTATTTTAAAACTCGTTATCCATCATTTCTTATCATTATCGTTTAGTATGCCCGTAAATAACGATTATTATAATTACACACCGTATTCTTTACCCGTGGTTTTGAGGGTACTAATACAGATGTTTTAGCAATTTTAGTAACACTATACATTTTATTCTTACATTTCATTATTTATGTATATACACTACTACTTATATGTATATATTACTCGCAACACCCCATTACTCTACTATTATATGTATATATATTATACGTATATACACTATACTAACATAAGAAATGTATGCGACGAGAAATATTCTTAACAGAAGAATGTAGTGAATATCTTTCCAGCTTCCTAACTCTGTTTCGTTTTACGTTTCCAAAAACAGTAACTCAATCAATTCTCTTTGCCTCCACATACTGCATTTCCGTACGATACTTTCATTCTCATTGGACTGATGTACGCGCGCATCCCGCGAACCCTCTCTCCGTGCTTTTTGTTTGAACTTTTTAACGAGTTCATTCCGATCTGTGATCTCTGTATGTTTCGTCCATTAGCAGGGAAGGGGTAGAGAGGATGAGAGGAAAAAAATAGCAGGACTCGAAAAAAAAATGATGCCGGTAGTTCTCTCTCGTGGTGTAGGGCGACACGTACCATACGTCAGCCCCGGTTTAATCTCACCTCTCATTTATGCTACTGCGAAACGACCGTGCCGGCGACCATAGAACCCCATCAAACCCGGACTACTCCGGTTCCTGGCGATTTCGCTGACGTATCTCGAATGTCCCTTTTGTCTGCTCGCTTCGCTACCATGTAAATGTCATTGGCGCCGCACCGTCGCTTGGTAATTTCTCTCTTTGTGTTTTTGAACCACCATCGAAGTATGGCGATATTGTTATCAATGGGTCATGCGATGTTAGGTCAATGAAATTCTGACGATTAATGGGTACTTTAATATAAAAGGTATTACTGTAGAGAGTCAAGGTATTATGATATGTTATACATGTAATAAATGTTTATTATAATTGTTATATTATGGACATGTTATGGCTAATATTTTCAAAGAACTGGGTCGAGGTGTACTTTGAATTAGATCGTAATTTATCGATGTATGTAGCATGAACCTATAAGCCGTTCAATTAATTACGACCTGAGTTTAGTTAAAGTTCCAATTTATTCAAGCAGATATTCAACTAGGAACTTAACTTGCTTGGGGATACTTCAAGAATACTTCGCTTAACAATCGTTTACTGTTCCCCCATAGAAAACCTATAACATAAGAAACTTCAGAGAGATCGAAGTGTAGTTATAAGAATATAAATCACACCACGAGAAAGTTCTTCCGAACCAACAAAGGATTAAATTCAATTACTCCGTAACGAATTTACATATAAGAGTCTAGGAGAGCAAAATAAAAGGAGCGTGTAAGGAAAAAGTCTCGTAAAGGAAAATACATTGGCGGCGGTGGGCGTGAGTTATTGACCGATATATGCGCTTCCATGCAGAGGATTCTAATCTCGCTTTCCTGGCTCCATGGAGCCCGTTTCAGCTCCTTCCTTGAGCTGAAACCAAGCGAATCTTCTCTCTCCTCGACCCCGCGGGAAGCATCTTCCGCTAATGAAACGCTGCTGAGCTACCACCGCCCCGTGCCACTAGCTTTTACCGTAGAAGCTTCCCCGGAATCACCCTCGCGACTTACTAATACCAACCCTCTAAATCCGCCGATGATACCACCGCCTGGATCCTATTGTATCTCCTCCGCCTAGATCTACGACACCCTCATTGGTTCCCGTGTCGATGATCAATAGCTCATCCCCAGAAAGAAACCTCTGATGAATCTCTTTTTGTCCGAGATTTGAACGTTTTCCTTGATGATATCATCGGATTTATTCTTTCATACATTCTTCCGAATGTTGCGAGGGTAATAATATTAATGGAAGTGCTTTAGTATTTTTAATAGAATAATGATTCACTTATGTTCTTTGTAACTTGCAAGTAAATTTGTATATTAAGTATTATTCTTAACTGAAGAATATCGTAGACTTTCTGGTCACACTAAACTCAGGGCGGACATATTGTAAGGCGTAAGGCGCAAGGATCTTCTACGATTGGGTAATGGCCACAATTAATTATGTTTTTGGTTATCAAGATAATAGAACGAAAGGGATAGAATAAAAGGTTTACGAGGTGGTATGGTTTACTTCGTAGCTAAATATACAGCTAGATCTTCATTGCAAAGGGAAAACGAATCCCAGCAGCTCTGCCGGGCTTACTAGTTGGTGACGTACACGGGTTCCAATGGCTGTGGAAGGTAAATTACCCGATCGTAACTACGGATACGTCGTCTAATGCTAATTTAAGGTGCCATCCATTGGACTACCTTAGCGGTATCTACGGCAAAACGTAAAGGAGCTATTTTCACTCCAGGATCCATGAGAATATATTCAACGGCATTTGTTAACTCGCCCTTTTTCGAATCACGCCGTTTAACTCGACATAAATTGTTTAATCCGAACGTTACAAAGTACCTCAAAGTAGAGATAAGTTCGACCGAATACCACAAAGTCCGTTTCATTCTGGCACTTTCTACCGTGTTACGAGGATCCCTAAATATCTTTAGTAACATCATATCCACCATTAACTAAATTAACACATCGTTTTCTTGACTTAAGTCCACAATCTTAATCGAAGTATCCAGAGTTCTTCAAATCTCGATAATCATTTTAATTAATGTAATATAACAGGGTTAATTGAAACACCTCAATTAGCTTGCATTTCTCTTATTAAAACTGCAATTCAGCCCTTTGAATGATATACGTATAAGTTTTAAATATTTAAATATATTCTATTATTTATTCGCATTAATATTTCCAGTCATCTTATAAATTCGACCGACTAATCGTGATAGAGAAAATTATCATTCCCCGTTTAAATATACTATTTCTGGTATCACGAATGCCACATATCTAAGATTCTCCACGGGCGAAAACCACCGTGCTGGAAAGGCAAGAGGGTTGAAGGTAAGGGAGGAAAAAAAGGGAAAAAAGGACAGAAGGAAAAGGAAAAGAAAGTAAGATGGAAGTGGATGTATGTCGGGCACGTAGCCGCGGGGATTGCCTGGATGTGCCATAGAGGCAATCATGCCGGCAATGCAGAGGCCCATCTTACCGCGTTACCGTCCTGCATATACCTACCCCTAGCTATTTCGTATATATTTACTGTCTCGGTACTTCCACAAACCGTCTTCTCTCCGGATCTTTTCCCTCTCTTCTTCTCAGCACGTACTTCAGAGAAATTCGTGGGACGCGGAAATCCGCTACGCGCACAGATACCTGAATTTTTCCGTCACTCGCGAATTTTAATAATTCCTCGCCACCTTTTGAAATATAAATCATGTACGAAGAACATCTTGCAATTTTTCGCTCTTTTTAAGAATGGAGGACTTTTTAATCGCCATTTTGTGATACAATATTTATTTATGTGGATCAGAAGGTGGTACACGTTTCCGCCATATTTTCATGCTCATTCTATGTCCGTATAAAAAGTACAAATTTATCGTGTTTAATGGAAAATAATGATGTACATATTTTTATTCATAATGCTAAGATATTCATTTAAATGTATTAATATAAATCGCGAATTTCTCGCATCAGCGAAAGGTAGAAGTATCTTCCACACCTTAGAGGTCGGATTAAAGTCCATCTACTTAGATCCTCTGAAGTAATGCCTGGTATCGCTCATGTTAAATCAAAGTAGGTAAATATACATGATTCTAACCGTGTTCTTTTCAAGAGAGCCTCGCAACAGGAAATATTCATAAATCATATTTCATTAAAGAACGTGGGCCGTGTGCGCGAGTGCGTAAGCTAGATCGACATGGAGGCGAATCGAGGGAGAGAGAAGATGGGAACATAGTGGGTTCGAAGCACATCAGCATTCAAAGTACTCGGTAGAAGAAGGGCGGCGTACTTGAGGAGAGAAGAGGAACAAAAACCAGCCGAGAGAGGAGGATGTTGCATTAATATTTATACGGGAAAAGAGGGGCTCCTATAGGAAGGGTGAGAGGTGGAACTGGAGAGGGACGAAATGAAATGCAAATGCCTTAACGAGCCACTGAGGGACTGCTGGAGCACATCCTAGTCTCGGTCACGAATGTACCGTCCTCTCATCAACGCTCCTGTTATAATGCCTACCGAGTGATCCCTTTCTTCCTTAACGTACATATTAAATCTGTATCACTGACACTCGAAGAAATTTCCATTGAATTGACTTGGATCTAAACCAGACTTTCTTAGTCAATGATATTTATACCTGTTAGGGGTGCGGGAGTCAAAGCAAACGATCTTGTGACAGAATCTCGGAACAATAACAAAAAGCTTCTGATTAAAATTGAGATCATTGAATATCGCAATCATTAAACCACCATTATTTTTTGTTTTATTGACAAGCAAATGTGTCTTAGCAGATTTATATCCAATCATATCGAGACATTCCGGATTATCTGGCTATTTCGTGAACTCGCAACCAAGTAGCTCGTATCTGATGTATTATGATTGTTCATGAGTCACTGATTTATTTGCATATTATTCTCGTTTAGCTTCGGTGCTAATGAATAAAGGCAAGTTGCTTAATTAGGTGGCATAAAATAATTCGCCATAAAATAACTAAGTTGAAGCATAATGCTCCCATTGAAGGTTCGCTGGTGTAATTAATATATATAATTTTCGATATAGTTTATTCTTCCTGCCTCTGTATTTTGCATATCCCTAGTGTTCGCATATGGGGCCAACGGTGAAGATTTTCTTGCATGCGAGATCTAACCGATCTCGTGAAACCCCATTAATCTCCTTCCGTTCTTCTTGTCTTACGCGGAGTTAATTATGCAGTGGTTACATCGTAGCTGCAGGTGCCGCAGCCTGGTTAATACGTATTTATAACACTACTTCATGGTCGTTTCATTGGATCTACCCGAAGAGGAGTATATTATACACGCGTTTGGTTCTGTTCAGTTCAGAACAACAAAGCAAGTAAAGAGTTGAAGGGTGGGTGTACTCGGATAGGCAAACGTTTGTTATTTGCAATTCTACCCGTGGGTATTGCAAAGTGGGTGGGACGGCGGATGATTTGAAGAGGGTTGGAAGGTTTAGCACGGCCATTATACAGATCACGTGGCGATTGGATTCCTTGTTGAGAAGTGGGTATCCCTGGTTTGGTGGGCCTGGTTCACCGTGGATGACTGGCTTTGCCTCTTTGGCTGGGCTCGCTTAGGTTGGGTGGGCTGCACTACCCTCACAAATCCAAGTCTAACTCCACGGCTTTCATTATAAATCCACCCCCCCACCTTTCACTGGCTCCACCAGCGTTATACGGGAGAGCCCCTTGAACCCCTAACTTTCAACCCGCATTTTCCACGATCCATTATATCATTCGGTTTCCTCCCTGCTCGGTACCCTCTTTCGGGATACGCCTCGGTACGTTGGCCCAAGCGAGACCGGCAAAGAAAACATCGTGAATGTATTTTTCAATTTGGATCGCCGCCAACTTGAATGCTATACGCGAATTGGAAACATCCTGCTCGTACTAACAGCGTACTTCTAATGTTTACTGAGGATTAGTTATCTGTGCGAACGTGAGCTTCCTTCATTTCATTATTTTAAACGGAGCTACTTGTAATATCTTATGTTCTGTAACTCAAGATGTGTTTAAGTTTCTAGCATTCGACGGTGCAAGTACAACTATTAAATACCGAATTAATAATGATGCATAAAGAGGTCCGGAGAGTTTAAAAGGACTGTGTATATTTCTTAGTTTCTTCGATTCCCCTGATTGGGATGATCCAAAATCATCTAATTCCTTAAACCGTGCCCCGAACGAAGTACTATAAGCACTCTCTCGCAGATTGTTCGATGAATCAATGGAAGCCGCGGTAACATTTACCGGGATTGGATTACTTCGGTGTAATACATATTCCTCGTTGCCTTCAGAGTCTGGGGCCAAGTCTACGGCCCGGAGGAAAACTTCGCAAGTGCGCTTTCCAATTTGGTATGTTGCCAGATTGGAAGGTAGTACGCCATGAAATGGATGAAAATCCGGGACCGTAAAGCATATTAATATCTTCCCGGCTGGTGATTTAGGATCTTTATAAGGTGTCCTCATAGCCATTCGTACAAGCGAGACAGAAAACGCTCAACAGCAGCTTCGACTTGGTGAGTTCAGATTCGAATTCTGTAGGTGCGCCGGATGTACTTAACGACATCTTACCTACTCTATCCTATATCCTCCCTTACGTTATTTTTCTACCACCCACTACACCACCCACCCCTCGATCTAGGGTCCACCCAGAACATCGAACACGTGTTTCAACCCCCCCACTGATCTTTACCCCAACCATCTCATCCGAAGGCGTACGGTGTGCTCCCAGATGCTCTAACACAGCCGTTGGTCGACCTAGTCTTGTTTTCCAGGCACATCATCTTAACTTACGTGTAAACGCCTCCGAAATCTTAAAGAACCACGTGTTCTGCCGTACAAATTCCTTATTATCTATTATAAATGATATTCACTCGCAGTAGATTTTATTTAACCCAACTGGTACATCGGAGGATTCTACAACCCCCTTATATAGGAATTACCTTTCATAATAAAAGAAGTATATTTATTTCACGAGTAAAAGGCAGAAAACCGAAATTTAAATTACACAATGATTAAAACGGAGTGTAATAATAATAAAAAAAAAGTTTCATTACCTTAATCTGTTAATCGGGGTTCAGTTAATTCGTCATTCGAGTCTGCGCTCATCTCGGAGTTTACGAATTAAATTACAATTATTCCTCTCGTTATTCTCAAATTTTGGGGCGTATAAATTTAGGTGATGATGAATAGTCAAACCCATATATACGTCGAAATTATTAATAAATATATCGCACGGATCAATTTTATTACGAAATCGAAAGTAGCCGCGTGATGTCATTTTTTGGAAGAACTCCTCAGTTAAAAGGTTAAGGCTTTACGTTATAATGCATAAAAGTGTGAATACATGAGAAGAATAGAGTGTTTCTAGGATACCAGTTATAAATTAAGTATCTTTAATATGTGCTTGATTATATTTAGTGGAATTAATATCTTTCGAAAACACCCTGACAATAAACAATGAGTAAAGCACATAGTAAATTCAGGATTTACTAGATCGTGAATGAAAAGTGGCCAGTAAAACGTGTCGGTCTAATCAAATCTGAGAAGAGCGCCCTTAAGATAATAAACGAGAGAACTGTTAATTGGTTCGGCAGGGAGATATGATCCTTGGTGTAGCATTGGATACATTGTATTATCGAGGGATGGCCGAATGCCCGGTGGCGAGACTTTCTATGTTTGTCGTGTAACGTTACCTCGTGTCGGATGGCCAGAGGCACATAGATGTCGGTTAAATGGCACCACTAAAACGGAATGGGTCATTTGATTCGGAAACGATATCTCCCTTATGAGGGATCTACGTGTACCTATCCTCAGGCAACATGGGACCATGCGATATTGTGAAAATATGCATATGGAGGGTCCTGGATTTGTAGCATGCCATTCCTACGATCCGTTTAACTGATCAACTTGCATTACGTTAAAAACTCATCGTTCCATTGCAGTTGCGCAATACTGCACTTAATCTCTTTACTTGATACGAGTGCTGGCGTTTAATATATTCTCCGAAGATATGCTTTAATTTCAGAATTACGACGTCTGATTTTGAAGGTATTTTAAAAATATCGATATTATTTATTATCCGCTGTGATCAATTCGGAATATTTCCCGAACAAGTCAACAGGTACGTAACGACAATTGAATCAAACTGAATCAGGTTTTCGTATCGTTATATTTAATATCCATTAATTCCAGTATAATAATGCGCAGATATAGTATAATAATGTTGGAATTGATATAAGATTTTGCAAGACATAATCATATAATATAATATTAATATTAATAGTACCAGGACATCATACGCTTTTGATCATTATTAACGCGTATTTATTATATAGCAGTGAACATATAAAAACATATTAGTAACAATTACAATTACAAACCTTAAGTTAATGAACATTAAATATCTTTAGTACGCTGCCAATAATTCTATTAATTTCTTTCATAAAGCGGATTATTTGGCGTCGTGATTCCAAGTAAATTCGGAGCAATCTCGTTTGCAGTAATCAGATCGGAATTTGTTAGGGATAAGTGTTCTAATCTAGATTGACCTCCTGATAGGTGACCGAGCTTACGTTCGTAGGCCGTATTCCGGCGCGAGAAATGCTCTTCCTGTGGAGTAATGCGGTGTTTATCGGGCTGCATCCCCAACCACCCTTCATACACTCGATCCTACCCGCTTAGACCGGCAGGTTCCTCCTGATCCCTTCCAATATGGCCGCCCGATTTAGCTTTATACTACTAAATCTAGTATAATATCCATTGCTCTCGTAGCTTCATTCGGAGTTTAACCATTTAACCACTTCGCCTACAATATCGTGTGTGACTCGTGGTAAGTAAATCGGGTCAAACATGAGAATCACGGTTGAGAGCCATGGTACGTCGATCTGGCCAAACGTAAACAACAGGTGCCAGGCTCCCAGTTTTTAGATAAGACTGAACGTTGTTACGGTAATCGACAGAACACCTCCCACCAATGCGTAAAATATATTTAGAACGAACTATCAATAAGCTCCTTCGCGCGTCGGAAGTATGACCTCTTGTTATAATAGAATCCGTAGACACATTTCAATCGCTTACCTGAACCCTTCCTAATCTAATAAAATATAAGTATAGATATGACTTTAATAATTCTACGAACATTTACACTGGTTGAAACCTTTTTAAATTTCATGGAATTATTTACGAGAGTAATGAAATGAATGAATGAATTATCTTGCAATTTTAATCGGCGAGAAATGATTTATTTCTAAGAACATTGATCATGCTTTTTATGAGACCATGAATTGGTAGAATTACTTACTATAATGTGATCTTGCATATTCAATTTCTTTGTCGATCGGAGAATGAATTATCTCAAGTAGGGAATTCCGTGAAGAAGGTGTTCGTGAAACACAGTTGACCCATGGTTAAATTATGTTACCGATCTTATAATATTTTAACGAATTCGCATAAATACCTTTTACGGTCACCGATAATTTGATGCCAGTCCGTTAATTGTAAAGTTTCGTGGTAGATCGATAAATCCGGATAAAAGACGCCGTGGAGAAGCAAATCGCGCGGCTTAACCAATTAATTGGCTCTGTTTTTCCCGGATAGAATGGGGACTATAAAATCGACTCATTAGGGAACGCCTCGAGTTCCGATCGACCGAGCTCATTAAAGTCCCCGCACACAGATTCACTGGAACTTCTCGAACGTACCGGAATCCCACAACTTTACTATCTTAATCTCAGCTTAAGAAAATTTAGCGCTATTTCTTCTTCGGCTAATTCATATACTATCTACACGTGAGAATCTTACGAAATATTCGACCATTTCGAGTTAGTACCGTTAATGAAACTCGGCAGAGCTGAATTCAATATTCTAACTAAAAATATGTTAAGAATGAATTTAGGTTTTACATGGTATTTATTATATTAGGGTTACCGGAAAGTAACCAATTAGGGAATGGAGAATTTTTCCGCATCGAAATTTGGGAATTTGATTTTTTCAAAAAGGGAATTATGGCATTGGAGTATAATCTGTCAAGAACCATAGATAACCATGAGGAGTATCTAATCGAATAATATTTAATATAAAAAATAAGTGGAGTTTCATAAACTATGTGAAAATAGGATTCCTTCTGATTACCACACTTTTTATCAATGTCAAACTTTCTTGCAAATAGCAGTTTTAAAAATGGTGCGAAGATCAAATCAGCAATTAATAATTCATTCTTTATGTGTAACATACCACATTTTTACAAAAATGGAATGTATAATAAAGCTTTTAGTATCTAGTACGTTGGAAAAGAATTTAGAAATAAATGGTGACTACTTCTTCAAATAAAATTACTTTTCAGATTGTCCAGAGTATTTGTATTTTGATCGAAAAATACGCGCGTACTTTTTCCGGTAACTAATATTTTATGGAGAATTTCGGTATTACGAAATAGTTGTTATTTTATATAAACTTAAAGGGACTTATCTCGAACGTGCATCGACCATTTTACAATACGGAACAAGATAGCGATCGTCTGATGCCTCCAGTCTGCGCGTCAAAATGGTTTCCGTCTTCCATCAAGATTATTACGCCCTGAATCTCCTAAAAGCAATAGGGAAGCGATTTTTCCCGAGAAAATGAGGAAAACGGTTCATAAGCAACAGAAAACTTCCCCTCAGTCTTCCTCGTCTACCTTTTGAGAATCTTAATTTCGCGGAAAATGAAAGTCCCCGAATTATCATTGAGATTCTTCCGCGCCGATAAGCTTCAATAAAAATAAAGAGATGTTATTTTCTGGAATTTATCTACTCACCTGTGAGAATATAACTTAGAAATATTATTCTAACAAGGAAAGTAAGAGAATCAGAAAATTCCAAAAATTCATCCTCATTATGAAACTATTTTCCGTTGATGCCCAAAAACGATTTAAAGGAGCGAAATCATAGTTAAATAATAATTTTTATTGTATCCCAGAAACATTGCTACACAGAACTTAGCCTAATGTAAATCTATAAGAATTAAACTTAGAGATAATGTTATTAACAATTAATGCTACGTAGGGAGAACAGCATAAAATATGATCTTATAAATAATATAACTAATACATAATATCACGTGTAATATAATAATATTCTACGGAGTATGTATCGGGTTGTCCGGAAAGCTCATGCCGATTTTCAGACATGTTTTTCAAAACGGCGCATACATAATTGAATAAATACATATTCGTCGTATAAAAATGTTGCCTTTGAATTTTCCGTAAAAATCGACATAAACTTTCCGGACAATTTAATAAATATCTTCTTCGCAACTTGTTCTATCTTATATATGATACACAGAGACTTAAGTATTATGAATACGAAGTATTATATAAGTATTCCACGCGCAATAATTACATCCTAATCAGTTTATAAGAACAATTGCTCTTTATAAGAAGCATAACGCGCGTTAAACAGTCAGATCAACATTTTTCGTGTGACACAAAATTTCCACTGAAAGTTAGAGTCCAAAAATGACATTACTTATACGATTACTTAATACTAGAAATACCGAGAGTAATCCTATCATTAATAATAAGTAATCTAATATAATATAAATAATAAGGAATTTGATTTATTCAAAACGGGAATTATGGCATTGAAGGATCGTCGATCAGGGACCATAGATAACGATGAGGATTATCTAATAAAATCATGTTTAATATGAACAAATAAATGGAGTTTCATAGAGTATATGAAAAATAATTGATTACTTTCCGGTACCCCTAATACATAACGACTTAATTCTCTCGTGGGTGAAGTTGAGGAGAACTTTCGACAAATATATTCGAAAAATCTGCTCGTAGATGCGATATCACCGTGTATGGATATTTATAAGCTTCAGTTTGACCGTGAAGACCGTATGTAGGAATAACCTGGTGAGGGAGCAAGCAGAGGGAAAATTCTCGTGATCTCTTCGCGTACGATTCCCTTGGCGGCCTTTTGGTCGAAGGTGGGTCTGCTCTGGAACGCGTAACACGCATTTTTATCAAACGTTACGAGCACTGAAACGAGCCGGATGAAAACCAATATCTTATTGCCGCATGGGAATTCATTCGACGGCACTCGCGCACAGTTTTCCCTGCCATACTATCCCTTGTTTACATACCCTGCTCGTTCACCTACCCTCCCCTTCAAACCCTTTCTAACGCCCTGGCCGTCTA
Source organism: Nysson spinosus (assembly GCA_910591585.2). Classification (NCBI taxonomy): domain Eukaryota; kingdom Metazoa; phylum Arthropoda; class Insecta; order Hymenoptera; family Crabronidae; genus Nysson; species Nysson spinosus. Next base: position 2,994,658 of record OU342835.1, read on the forward strand.
ACATATTCGAGTAAAGGGAAAATTCGTACACCCTTTTAGATCATCTACCCCAATTTGCCCAAACATTCGATGAAATTCAATAATATAACGTATAAGTAGTTCTTGTAGAATGAATTCTACATGCTTCTGCAGAGTAGCTCAGACCATTCGAAGCTCGTCGTCTTTAGTTGTAGATGTCCAGTACGTTTACTTCCTTCTTGTCCTTTTGAATGTGAAGGATCGCGCTTCAAGTGAACGTATAAAAAAATAATATTTATTAAACATATGGGTTTATATCGTCTTTTAAAAACTTGAAATGGAAGTTCCTTGCCACATCCGCTCGCAGTTATGCGTCGACGTCACCTCGGTTCCTCAGGATCCAAGGGGTGAAAATTGTTGGGGCGGACGCCCCCTGGTCAACCGTGATCGCTCCTTCTTCGAAAAATTAACTGTCGAATATTGTTTACTTTCTTCGATCGTTATCGATCATATTCGTATAATTATTAATTAGCTTTTTAGCTTTATGGAAAATATTTCTTCATGCATTTTCGAAGATTTTTGCAAATGACGTTATAATTGGTGCATTAGATATCAATTCACTGAAACGATTCCCCTCCAGCGGCGGACAAGCAGTCGTTTAATAAAGAAACTCCTTCAGATTCACCTGTGATTTTATTAGTTTGCTATTATTTCACCAGATCCCTTGTTAATAATTAATTAACATAAGTAATATTGTAATAACTAAGTCGTAATTTAATCAATTTATTAAATTGTCGATGCAGAATAAAGTTTACCGCGAGCTTGCACTTGTTGAGGCGATGGAATATTACGATTCAGAAATAATTGTGCTTCCATTATTCTATTAAAGGGTTCATACCTCCAATTCATGCGCGATAATCGCAATGATCGTTGCAAGGATAAATAATTTATTTAAACAATTATTAAAGGCATGGTAGAGATATTATTTTCATTTCTGCAACCGTTGCGGTTTGTTGTGATTTGTAGTGGAACGGTGATCGGCGTTTCGTTCGTCAAACAAATCCATTAATCATACTTTAATAATTACATTTTTACAGCCATTCGATTTATGAGTTGATGTAATTGTTAATTAACAATTAAACCTTATCAAAAACACCGATAAACATTGATATAAACGGTTAATTCTTCGTGGAAGGGGTGATCGTGGATGGGCAGGGCGGTCGACCCCACCAATTTTTACCCCTTCCTGGATCCTGAGAAACCGAGGTGACGTGGTTACCCCCTGAACAACGATCATTCATTCCGCCCTGTGCACTCGGCGAGGAAAGACGTTTTTCCTAATTCTCTTTTCCCAAACTACCCCTCTTCCAAACCGACGACCTCTCTTTCTAGGGTGACCAGTACCGACCAGTACTATCCAATACTGACAGTTACTGACCACTGCTGACCAATAGTGACCAGTACTGACCATTTTGCCCTTAATTCAATTTGATTGGCTATTTAACTGTTTACTTATTATTTAATTATTTACTGATTATTTACAGATCATTCGACTATTTATTATTGATTATTTATTATCACAAGCTTGTTTGAGTTAATGGTAAGGTAGAATAGTTGGTAGTTATTATAGATATTATACTTAGTTTCATATTTCTCAGAAGGTGAACTCGAAGAAAGAAGAAGGAAGAGAGAGTTATACAAGAACATTTCTTTATTCCTGTAAAGAAATTCAGAAAGACAAATCACAATAGAAGTAAGCTTATTAGGTATAGTTGGTTCAACGTTTTATCTGCAAAGGCTCTTTTGCCCGACTCACGTTACATGATTAACTTGCCACATTGCTTCTATTAGCATTTTAAAATTAGTATAAGTTGCACAGTGGCAGAGGAAGTGTTGTTCTAGAAATTAAGGGTAGACCTAAATAACTGACGAACGTATTTACGAAGTGCGAACATTTGCAAGTTTGCAATTTATTAGCTTCTGCTTTCCTTTGCTTTGTTGCGCGACGTGTAGTAGTATATCTTGCAGTGACGAGCGACAAGTTTCTCGCTCCTTCGTTACTCTCTTCCAGAGTATCGAAATGAAAATCTTGGATAGCATAGTTTGTTTCCGATCCTGAGAGGGTTCCCTGTGGACCTCACTCGGGTCTGCTCATTCTGGTTCCGGTAATCGGGCCAGGGATTTCGAGGTAAATGTCCAGTGCTTGCGAGGAAGGGCCATGTCACATGTGGCGGTCGTGGCGTAAGTCATATGGCGTAATAATTAATATTCGTTTGAGTCGCTTAATAAAATGCGAATTAATCTTGTGAAACATTTTTGTATTTGCTATAAATTTTCTTTTGAATATCCAGTAATATATGGTTCACAGATGCAAGAGAATTTGAAAAAAAACTGTTCTTCTTCAACACCCTCAGTTATTGAGAAAAATTAATTTTGAAGGAAATTGTCATCTTCGTCAGTTGAACAGGATTTGCGACAAACATATAAAAGTAAGACAGGTTTCATAAATTGAAAAGAATTCTGTGGACTTTTGCGAACAAAATGATATGAACTACATTTGCAATACGAACCTGCAAATACGTTTAAACATTAGTTAAAGTTAGCGAGACACAATCCGCGCACTCATACTTCGAGACTCTTTTCAAATTAGCATAACAATTCTAACGGAAGTATAAAAGTTAGAGAGTTTTTATTGATTGAAAAACATTCTGTGTTCTTTTGCGAACAAAATCACGTAAGTTACATTCGCAATAACCATTTGCAAATATGTTTAAACATTAGTTAAAGTTAGCGAGACACAATCCGCGCACTCATACTTCGGGACTGTTTTCAAATTTCCCCAAAAATTGGGCCTCCGGCGAAAATTCCACTTGCTCTATGCGATAGAGCAGACATTTTTCTTTGAAAAGCATTCCTAAAATATGCAAAATGGGCATTATTTTCGTAAATAAAAACGAAAAAGTCGCGAAAGTCATGGATTGTTAGCAGGGGTTCGCAAACAGCATAGAGTGTGCGCAGTAAACAGTGCTCTCAGAGAACCTCTGCTCGCAATCCTTCACTTGCGCTACCCTCTGGCCTTTATTTACAAAATCAAAATTTATTTTGCCTATTTTTTGAGTGTTTTTTTATAGAAAAATGTTTCCTCTATCGCGTAGCGCGGGTCTTGTCTCATGAACTTAGACCAATATTAGTTCAGTAACCTTTTATTAGTATACGAGATATTTAAACAAACTTATTTTGCATTCTTATTTCTGAGTCTATCGAAATTCATGGGCAGAAAAAATGCCGTCCATCTAGCGGTGAGCATGTGGAACTAAACCAGCTTCTCCCCTCCTGAAGGAGCCTCGCCATACCCCGTAATGCTGAAATTCATGGGCAGAAAAAATGCCGTCCATCTAGCGGTGAACAGGTGGAACTAAACTCGCTACTCCCCCTCAGTGATAGATCCACCGTAATGACGAAATTCATGGGAAGAAAAAACACCGTCCATCTAACGGTCAAAAGGTGGAACTAAACGTGCTCTCGGTGGAGGTGAGTAGCGAGTATAGTTTTACATTTTCACCGCTAGATGGACGGCATTTTTTCTTCCTATGAATTTCGACATTACTTTGGCGAAGCTGTCTCTGGAGGGGTGTAACGAGTTTAGTTCCACCTTTTGAGCGCTAGATGAACGGCGTTTTTTCTGCCCATGAATTTCGTCATTACGGGGTATAGCGGGGTTCCCTCAGGGGTGAGAAACGGGTTTAGTTCCACATTCACACCGCTAGATGGACGGCGTTTTTTTGCCCATGAATTTCGGGTGCCTTAGAAATAAAAATGCAAAATAATTTTCTTTAAATATCTCGTGTACTAATAAAATGCTACTATACGTATTCTAACAAAATTGTTTGTTTTTTAACGAAGAAGGCTTTGTTGTTAATAGTTCCTTAAATTAAGTAATCAAAATTAATATGTTTAAATATTGATTGAAGTTCGGGAGACAAGGCCCGCGGTACGCGATAGAGCAGACATTTTTCTTTAAAAAGCACTCAAAAAATATGCAAAATAGATGTTTATTTTTAAATAAAAGCCAAAGAGTAGCGCAAGTGAAGGACTGTGAGCAGAGGTTCTCCGAGAGCACTGTCTAGTGCTCACAGTTTACGCTGTTTGTGAACCCTTGCTGACAATCCGTGACTTTCACGACTTTTTAGCTTTTATTTACGACAATAACGCTCATTTTGTAAATTGTAGGAATGCTTTCCAAAGAAAAATGTCTGCTCTATCGCATAGAGTAATTGGAATTCTCGCCGCCGGCTCAATTTTTTTTGGAAATTTGAAAACAGTATCGAAAAATGAGCGCGTGCAGCGTGTTTTGTTAAATTCAAGTAAAGTTTAAACATATTTGGAAATCGATATTGCAAATGTAACTTACATCATTTTGTTTGCAAAAGCCCACAGAATGTTTTGCAGTGAATAAAGACTCTCTAACTTTTATACTGACGTCAGAATTTATATGCAAATTTGAAAAGAGTCTCGAAACATGAGGGCGCGGATTGTGTCTCGCTAACTTGGACTAATGTTTAAACATATTTGCAGGTGCATATTGCAAATCTAATTGATGCCGTTTTATTCGCAAAAGTCCACAGAATCTGGTGCACTCAATGAAGGCAGTCTATCTTTCATACTTACGTCAGAATTATTATGCAAATTTGAAAAGAGTCTCGAAACATGAGTGCCCCGTTTGTGTCTCGCCAAGCTTAACTAATGTTTAAACATAGTTGCAAATTGATGTTGCAAATGTAACTTACATGATTTTGTTCGCAAAAGAACACAGAATCTGGTGCACTCAATGAAGGCAGTCTATCTTTCATACTTACGTCAGAATTATTATGCAAATTTGAAAAGAGTCTCGAAACATGAGTGCCCCGTTTGTGTCTCGCCAAGCTTAACTAATGTTTAAACATAGTTGCAAATTGATGTTGCAAATGTAACTTACATGATTTTGTTCGCAAAAGAACACAGAATGTTTTTCCGTCAATGAAAACTCTCTAACTTTTATACTTACGTCAGAATTGTTTTGCTAATTTGAAATGAGTCTCGAAACTTCAGTGCGCGGATTGAGTTTCGCTAACTTTAACTAATGTTTAAACATAATTGTAAATGGATATTGCTAATGTAACTTACGTCATTTTGTTCACAAAAGCCCACAGAATGTTTTGCAATTAATAAAGGCTGCCTAACTTTTATACTTACGTCAGAATTTGTATGCAAATTTGAAAAGAGTCTCGAAACTTAAGTGCGCGGATTGAGTCTCGCTAACTTTAACTAATGTTTAAACATATTTGCAAATTGATATTGCAAATGTAACTTACATAATTTTATTCGCAAAAGTTGGCAGAATTTTTTGCAATTAGAACAAACTGCCTCAATTTATAACTGTCTAACTGTTTAGCTGACTAAACGTCTAAACTGCTCATCACAAACTCTGCTCGAGAAACGAAAATGACCCGTTTTAAAAATTTTTTTTACTGGTTTTCTTTATTAATCGATTGCTTATCCGTACGCTTTAATAAACAAATCCATTTCTTATATTTGAATTATTATTTATCAGATTTGTTAACTGATCCACCTTTTTTTATTAATGATTACAGGGTGGCCACTGTCTGTTTCGCGGGGACGTCCGCAATCAAAGAAGAAAAAAGAGCGATGGGCCATCATCAAGATATTTTATTTACATTGTTTATTTATTGCATATACTTATATATTTATGCCTGTTATGTTATGTTATTTATTAGTATAAAATGTGGTATGAAAATTGTTATACCTCGTGAAATTTACATTTACAATAAACGACTTTATTACAAATATTTTGTGTGACATTTTATATTTCCTCGACGTACCGAATATCCAGAATCCCATATATCCAACAAATGTTCTCGAATCGTGCGATTCGAATACCTCCTCGCACATCATGTTCTCCTGATACCAAATCTCGATTTTGCGGCGAAAATTCAGAAATTGACTGATTTCGGCCAAGAATTTCGCGGATTCCAAGACTGGGCGGGCAGTTCCAGGAATGGGCGGGCACTTCCAAGAATGGGCGGACAATTCCAGGAATCGTTCGAAATCGAATACCTCCTCGCACATCATGTTCTCCTGATACCAGTTCACGATTTTACGACACATTTCCAGAATTTCCCGATTTTGGCCAAGAAATTTTCCGAGAATTTCACGGCTTCCAGGAACCGTGGTCAGTTTCCCAGAATTTCGCGAATTCCACAAATTGGTGGTCAATTTCTAAGAATTTCGCGAATTCCACAAATTCGCGGTCAATTTCCAAGAATATCGCGGATTCCAAGAATCGACTTGCGGTTCCGAGAACTTCCCGAGTTTCTAGGAATTGGCGCGAAGTTCCAGGAAACGCGCGAAATCGAATACCTCCTCATACATCATGTTCTCCTGATACCAATTCTCGTTTTTACGGCAAAATTTCACAAGTTGCACGAAAACCCAAAAATGTAGGAATTCACTTTTCATTTGAATGGCGCCGGCCAGTCGCCACGACCGTTAATCGTAACGGCTGTCGATCGCCAACCGTCATTCGACGTTTAACGGAATGGCGACTCTCGGTCGCCATTTAAATGAAAACCGAATAACGACAATTCCTCGAAACCCCCAGTTTTTCTCAAAAACCCCCAAAAATTAGGCGATTTCACTTTTCATTTGAATGGCGCCGGCCAGTCGCCACGACCGTTAATCGTAACGGCTGTCGATCGCCAACCGTCATTCGACGTTTAACGGAATGGCGACTCTCGGTCGCCATTTAAATGAAAACCGAATAACGACAATTCCTCGAAACCCACAGTTTTTCTCAAAAAACCCCAAAAATTAGGCGATTTCACTTTTCATTTGAATGGCGCCGGCCAGTCGCCACGACCGTTAATCGTAACGGCTGTCGATCGCCAACCGTCATTCGACGTTTAACGGAATGGCGACTCTCGGTCGCCATTTAAATGAAAACCGAATAACGACAATTCCTCGAAACCCCCAGTTTTTCTCAAAAACCCCCAAAAATTAGGCGATTTCACTTTTCATTTGAATGGCGCCGGCCAGTCGCCACGACCGTTAATCGTAACGGCTGTCGATCGCCAACCGTCCTTCGACGTTTAACGGAATGGCGACTCTCGGTCGCCATTTCAATGAAACCCGAATAACGACAATTCCTCGAAACCCACAGTTTTTCTCAAAAATCCCCAAAAATTAGGCGATTTCACTTTTCATTTGAATGGCGCCGGCCAGTCGCCACGACCGTTAATCGTAACGGCTGTCGATCGCCAACCGTCATTCGACGTTTAACGGAATGGCGACTCTCGGTCGCCATTTAAATGAAAACCGAATAACGACAATTCCTCGAAACCCCCAGTTTTTCTCAAAAACCCCCAAAAATTAGGCGATTTCACTTTTCATTTGAATGGCGCCGGCCAGTCGCCACGACCGTTAATCGTAACGGCTGTCGATCGCCAACCGTCCTTCGACGTTTAACGGAATGGCGACTCTCGGTCGCCATTTCAATGAAACCCGAATAACGACAATTCCTCGAAACCCACAGTTTTTCTCAAAAATCCCCAAAAATTAGGCGATTTCACTTTTCATTTGAATGGCGCCGGCCAGTCGCCACGACCGTTAATCGTAACGGCTGTCGATCGCCAACCGTCATTCGACGTTTAACGGAATGGCGACTCTCGGTCGCCATTTAAATGAAAACCGAATAACGACAATTCCTCGAAACCCCCAGTTTTTCTCAAAAACCCCCAAAAATTAGGCGATTTCACTTTTCATTTGAATGGCGCCGGCCAGTCGCCACGACCGTTAATCGTAACGGCTGTCGATCGCCAACCGTCCTTCGACGTTTAACGGAATGGCGACTCTCGGTCGCCATTTCAATGAAACCCGAATAACGACAATTCCTCGAAACCCACAGTTTTTCTCAAAAATCCCCAAAAATTAGGCGATTTCACTTTTCATTTGAATGGCGCCGGCCAGTCGCCACGACCGTTAATCGTAACGGCTGTCGATCGCCAACCGTCATTCGACGTTTAACGGAATGGCGACTCTCGGTCGCCATTTAAATGAAAACCGAATAACGACAATTCCTCGAAACCCCCAGTTTTTCTCAAAAACCCCCAAAAATTAGGCGATTTCACTTTTCATTTGAATGGCGCCGGCCAGTCGCCACGACCGTTAATCGTAACGGCTGTCGATCGCCAACCGTCATTCGACGTTTAACGGAATGGCGACTCTCGGTCGCCATTTAAATGAAACCCGAATAACGACAATGCCTCGAAACCCACAGTTTTTCTCAAAAATCCCCAAAAATTAGGCGATTTCACTTTTCATTTGAATGGCGCCGGCCAGTCGCCACGACCGTTAATCGTAACGGCTGTCGATCGCCAACCGTCATTCGACGTTTAACGGAATGGCGACTCTCGGTCGCCATTTAAATGAAACCCGAATAACGACAATTCCTCGAAACCCACAGTTTTTCTCAAAAATCCCCAAAAATTAGGCGATTTCACTTTTCATTTGAATGGCGCCGGCCAGTCGCCACGACCGTTAATCGTAACGGCTGTCGATCGCCAACCGTCATTCGACGTTTAACGGAATGGCGACTCTCGGTCGCCATTTAAATGAAAACCGAATAACGACAATTCCTCGAAACCCCCAGTTTTTCTCAAAAACCCCCAAAAATTAGGCGATTTCACTTTTCATTTGAATGGCGCCGGCCAGTCGCCACGACCGTTAATCGTAACGGCTGTCGATCGCCAACCGTCATTCGACGTTTAACGGAATGGCGACTCTCGGTCGCCATTTAAATGAAACCCGAATAACGACAATTCCTCGAAACCCACAGTTTTTCTCAAAAATCCCCAAAAATTAGGCGATTTCACTTTTCATTTGAATGGCGCCGGCCAGTCGCCACGACCGTTAATCGTAACGGCTGTCGATCGCCAACCGTCATTCGACGTTTAACGGAATGGCGACTCTCGGTCGCCATTTAAATGAAACCCGAATAACGACAATTCCTCGAAACCCACAGTTTTTCTCAAAAATCCCCAAAAATTAGGCGATTTCACTTTTCATTTGAATGGCGCCGGCCAGTCGCCACGACCGTTAATCGTAACGGCTGTCGATCGCCAACCGTCATTCGACGTTTAACGGAATGGCGACTCTCGGTCGCCATTTAAATGAAAACCGAATAACGACAATTCCTCGAAACCCCCAGTTTTTCTCAAAAACCCCCAAAAATTAGGCGATTTCACTTTTCATTTGAATGGCACCGGCCAGTCGCCACGACCGTTAATCGTAACGGCTGTCGATCGCCAACCGTCATTCGACGTTTAACGGAATGGCGACTCTCGGTCGCCATTTAAATGAAAACCGATATCCCCAAAATTTCGAATGGCGACCCTGGGTCGCCATTGAAATGAAGGCCATATTCCCTAGTGATGACTGGGAATCGCCTTAATTATTGTCAGGGAAATAAAGACAGAATTTAATTGGAGAAACGTGGTTTTTATTGGAAAATATATATATAACTATTCTAGCAATGATATGTATATGCGATACACGTTCAAACAAATACATAGTAATATCATACAAATATATATGACATATTATATGTATATTATATAAATCATATGCGATAGCCTTAAATATTAGTAATAAAACTATTCCTTTTTCAGCTCTAATGTGTTCTCGAAGGTCCTGCCAGCGGCTTCTGTTTTCTCTAGAAACACGAAACAATGGTTAGATAATTACGCTTTTAATATAATGAGAATATCTTGCCAAATGATGCTAAGTATATATAAGTACATATGTATATAGTATACTATACTTACTTAAATGATGAATATAAGTGAAACATTTTTGTTCGTAATTGTAATACCTAACATGCCCTTTCCCCAGAGTATGTGTGCATTGTATGCAACAAGATAATATTTGATAGCGTAAAGATGAAAAGGACCACGAAGAAATCGAAAAGATGGAAGTGGTTGTTCCGCGACGAATTAACCACATCCTAATTGTTAGAGATCCGCGTATCTAATGCATAATCCCCGAGTTTACCTAGCCGCTTTATCACCGCGCAGAGAAATCAAATTCACTTACATATAATCTACTGTAATAATAATAATAATAATAAAGCTACTGTTTTTTTGTTAGTCATAATATTAAAGTTAAAAGAAAAAGTGGACTATACCACCATAAAAAATGACGATTCATATATGTATTACATATTATTTAAGTTATATATTACATACTGTATAAGAACTCCCCCTTAGGTTAGGGGGCTCTCCTCTCCCTCTCTACTCACCGTGTGCCATTTTTTCAGAACCCGATCAGTTAAGATTGTATTTTTTATATAAAATTTATATAACAAGACAAATTATTATTATGGACTGCTCAAAGTAAATGTTTTCGTTTCTGACAAATTTTTATTATTATAATTTTTTAATATATCATAAGTGGTCGTATTCGGTAAGTCGCCTTACATATTGATTTAATAAGTGATATATTATTCACACGCAGTTAAAAAACACTACAGTTTAATGGGAAATTATTCCTGATAGAATTCTGGAAGGCTCTCAAATATTATTCTATCTCCCCCAATATTTGCATATTTCATAAGTTACACAAAATGGAGGATGTTATTTAATTCCAAAGGTGAGTACGTGCGAAGTGGCCTATCGATAGCGGAAAGTTTCGATGGCGGTACTTAACAATAAAACATTTTTACATTCGTCACGTCCCAGCCATATCAGTTGAACTATTTCGGGGGTGGAGGAGGGGTTCAAGGTGACCATGAAGGGTGGGAAGCACGTGAGTTCATACAAAAAGTTTCTAATCTCAAGCCTCGGGCGAGGAAAGTTGAGAGGGAGAAGGACAAGAAGGACACGGAGAAACGAACTCTTGTAACGTCCCCTCGGGTACATATTAACCCTTATTGCATCCTTGGTAAGCCAAGGAAGCCATTTTGAGAATACATAAACGATATTTCGAAAACCATGAAAATCCTTGCTTCCCAGTCCTAAGCTGTTATGCTTCCATACTTGTATTCCCTTTAAATGTAATTTGTGTAATTCACTGTTCCCTTAAAATATGCTTATTATCTACAATAATCAACTATAAATAACATACAATAAAAGTATTTGTAATAGATATTCATTATTATAAAATATTCTGGGAATTGATAATAATTATTTACGCTAAAATGGGTCTGTATAATAATAAATATTACTCGATACTTATTATTTTGAAACGCATCAGAAATCTGTAATATTTATTTATCAGACCAAGTGGAAATGTATGAAAGTAAATATAACTTTCGGAATCGTTTATTATATGTTTATTATCAGTTCACTTACAATTATCGTATATTTGCAGATTGTCGTAAACCATATTATATCTTTGTAACACCATATTATTTTTATGGTGGCCAATGTTTGATCCGATTAAATGAAACAGATAAAAATAAACTGCATCTACAAAAATCATATACCGGGATTATTTAAGAATTAATTTCACACATGTGGTGATTAAAAGGCTAAAAAGCTGTTGAAAATTTAATGACGAGATTCAATTATTTTTGGACGCGTTAACAATAAAATATAAAAATGAACTTCATCTACAGTAATCGTACAAGGAATTATTTGAGAAGTAATTTCACATGCGCGGTGATTTAAAGGGCAGAATGTGGACGAAAATTTAATGGTGAGATTTTGCGGAGTATTCAATAATTTTCGCACGTCTTTTGGAAATCGTTTTGGCGACGAAGCAGAGGGAAAGGGGGGTTTTGCTCTTTACAGATATATAGGTGTCTCAACACAGTTTCACGTAAAGCCCGCACCGACGCCGGGATTTAAACTCAAGCGTGGAAAGCTTATACAAAGCTCCAAATTTATTGGATGGAAATCCTCTCGGCATAAGCGTGCAAGTTCCCTACAGGGGTAAAGTTGCTCCGTAGGATTAACACTTTCCTATCTTCTACTCAATGCGCGGCCATTCTCGGTAAACTTCTTCTTCGCCTTTCCACAACTATTCATTTCCCTTTACTTCCCTCTGATTACTTCAAAACACCGGATATTTATTTTATCGACCACAAAAATCCACGTTACTACGTGTTATCAACAATAATTCTTTTATGGTGTAATATCATCAACATTATATAACAATTCCAATATCAATCGGATATTATATATCATTGTTATAGAGGTAAAATTCATTACCTAACATATTTATATAATAATCACAGCTTCCCAAAAGATGGATAGAATTTTGTTTAACAGTTTCACCTTTCAGAGTTCACAAAATGTCATTAATTCTTACAATCTCATGCCTCAAATATTATTATTAATGCCATACAGATTCTCAATAATATCCAAACTCTCTAAATATACTCCGTTTGCGATGAGTACTTTTAATTATTTCAGCTAATTACAATTGAATTATATCATATTTTATTATATTATATTACATTACGTCGACGTCATAATGACATAAAGCCCACCAGCATTCCCAAAGAAGCGCATCTAATTAAACCCGGAGATTCTAAAGCCTTTAAATGTTATCAACTCTTTTCTGCAATCGAGTCAAAGTTTGCAGTAAAAGTGCAGTGGCGTGGTAGTAAGTTTGTTCCAGGAGGTAGAATGTTTGAACAACTACCATACTTGGGGTAGCAACCACCCTCGGCCGAGGTGCATAGCGCGCAAATAAACAAGATCTACGACGGCATTCCGCACATACAATTATCGTTATAATGGTATTTTTCGGAAAGCTTCCGCCACCTTTCACTGTACCCCACCCACGCGAAGCAACACCACCACCCTCCAGGGGCCCTCCACCTTCAACCCTCTTTCCACAAGAACAGCACAGTCTGCGAAAAGTTTCCTGGCGGGATTTGGGAAGCGAGGCGAAAACGTGGAGGTTTCCTAGCAAGGAAATACTGCGCCGGAGGGTGTTCCCAGGATAACACCGTCGGTGCCCGCCGACGGCAACCAGCCAACGAAACTCCCGCAGGAGATACAATTATGAAAAATAGTCCCTTTTTTCACTACGTGAAACATATTCCTTTGAGAACATTGTTTGCGACTTATAAACGGATATTTTGTACCTTCACTCGCCGTACATACAATAGTACCTTTAAAATGGTTACTTATAGTACATTAACCTTTTCGATACCAAAGACAATTGTGGTCACCCATACAAATTTCGCATTAATTAATAACTTAGATTGAACAGAGGATAGCCTGTTATCTTCTTAGTTACATAGTATTGTTATAATATTATAATTGTTATAATGTTATATGCGTCAAAATTGTCAACGTATTCGTTGACACTCTACGACTGTCTAACTTCGACTGTCCGTACGGCGAAAGCATAGTGACGAACAACAAACAACAAAACCGTATCGAAAAGGTTAAAGTAAATTTAATAAAGAATGTTTGGAACTTTCATAAGTGGCATTTTGATTTTCTTCTCCCACTTCCATATAGGAAGGAAGAAGAAAACCATTAATAAAATTCATCAACTCTTATAATAGGAAAAAGCCAAAAGCAAAGAAAATCCTGAAAGAAGCTCAAAGGTACTGGAAGGTCTGAAGCGAGCTAGTGGGCGGAGATAATGCGACTCCTGAAATTGGATTATCAATCTCCAAGACTCCGGGACCTCTTGCCTTGGTATTCCCCTTTCATCTTTAAAATTAAGATCAAGAGCATGGGAGAATCCCTCCTCCGAGGAAACATTTTATCTGATACTGTCAATTTTTAATGATCACAAAACATCTTTCATTCAGAAGATCTCATTCCCTAAATATTATAATCAGTAGCATAAACATTATCAATAACATCTAAACTGTCTAAATGTAATTTGCCTGCCATAATTGTTTACACATATCAAGACCAATTACAAACCACAATTAAGTTTTAATCAGATATGAATAATAAAACAGAGTACAAATAAATATTCAGGGGTGAGGAACTCAAAAGACTTAACTCACGGTAACCTAATCCTTCGTACTCGCCATAAGCGAGGCTGCTTGTCCCTGCCACCTTCCGACTCGTTTTCTTTCCTTCACGAAAAAAGGAACGTTGTGGCATTTATGGAGTTAACATTTCTAAAACTCACCGGTTCCTTTGGCGCGGCAGGAGAGAGTACGAAAAGAGGGAAAGAGTGAAAAGGTAGTATTGGTGTGGCACGGGGTTGGGGAGGGAGGGAGGGAGAAGCAGAAGCAAAAAAGATAGAAGCGCCGGAGCGAGTTGGGTGGACGGGGGTAATGGCAGTCTTGGAATTGCGTTATCAATCTCCGGACCCCTCGGCCCCTCGGCAACCCCCTCGTACTGCTCTCGACTCCATTCCATTCCATTCCACCCCTTCTCTCCGACTCTGAAACCATCCTAGAAACTCGCAGAACCATCCCCCCTTTCCACCTTTCCCATCATCCGGGGAAACCCCCCGTCAAACAGGAAGCTTCCAGGAAAAGCTCTCGCGCAAGCTCTGTCCCCACTTTCTTCCAGCATCACTCTCTCTCTTTCTCTCCTTTCTTCGTCCCTCTTCCTATTCCCCTCTTCGATATATATGCATGACATGCATACCCTTACCACACCCTTAAACCAACGTCTTTTTACCACCACCTTCGCAGAATACCCTTATTGCATTTTATATTTATTTTATCTACCCATTTTCTCTCTTGAAATTGCCCGTTCTAAGACGTTCCTCTAATGATCTTGATGAACCCCTTGTGGTCTGTCACCTTGTGTACCGGCGAACCCCTATACTTCCTGGGATTTATTGGGGAGGTTTATTGTTTCGAATCGGTATTTCATGGGATTTATATTTCGGTGATTTTACTTGTAGATTGCTGAATTATTGTATATCGAACGTAAGGGGTGTCTCGAGGATGTGTACGGAAGTCTTTCACTGCGATAGAACATTGCACTTTCGTTTACTTTGCTTTGAGTATAATAGGCAAACGGAATACCTAGATACACGGGAATGTTGTTATCTAGTATCATATTAGTTTTTATCTGATAGTTCTACGAATGATTCGGTTGATCAACATTTGCTCGGTAAAGTTGAACCTCTGCAAGCACTGCTTCCGCACACCTATCCCTACGTAATTCGTAGAAATGTAGTTTGCTTAAGGTTTGCCGGTTTTCACGGAAACAGAAGTATGCTGGTATCTTATCATTCTGAAAAATGTTGTCAACAGATTAAAAAAATCCAGACCTTTACCATGATTGTCATTTATCTTATTTACTTCCTTGACAGTGGAGTGAATTTATGGAAGTGGAAGCACTTCGAAGACCATGAGTCAAGGTCGTATCCCGTGAGTAGGTGAAGATGTTCGAAAGTTAAGGTCATTGACGAATTGAAGAGAAATCAAGGCAAAAGGGCACGATACTATCGGAAAGGTGAAGAAGATAAGGGTTCCTCTCCATCGAGGAGTGGCAGTAAGTAATCCTATCGGCAAGGGATAGCATGCAAGGATGAAGACAAAATGGCGGTGGGTGAAAGGACGAACGACAGGAGGCAAAAGGGCGTCATTCCTATACGCTCACGAAATGCCGCGACCAGGCTACCAAGTTTGATAGCGTATCGCTTTCCACGGACCCAAAGGTTACCGAATCGTTTCGAGACTATCTTAATGGCCGGATAGATCGTTTGATACTATGGCTGAGTCGTAAAGGCTATTGCTCTACCCTCCATCCACCCTTTCCACTCTTTTCTAACCCCTCCGCAACCTCCGAAAGTGCAGAAAGTAGAGAAACCTGGCTTAACGCCACTCGAATTCTTCCTCCCTTTTCTGCTCTCTATACGCACCTCATTTATGCTTCGGGAGTATCTACATTGTACGACACTAAGTTCATCGAAATTGCACTTACAATCAGTCTCGAGTAATTAATCACCCGGAATCAACCCCAAATGTTTCATGGGAACCCGCGAATTACTTCAATCTGGCTTATTACGTACCCCTAGGTCCAAACACGAGGGGAAAAGAAACCACTTTTACTTAGCTCTGTATGAATTAGTTATTAGTTTCTAATGTTATCAGACTGTGTACCATAATCGTTTTATATGCTAATAAATTTTTAACAATTTTCAATAATGAACTTAGTGGTAAAACCTATTGGTGGCATACAACAGTATATCGAATACAGTAACTGATGCAAATAATTGTGATAATTCATGCAATATCATATGTAATAAAAAAGAACATGCAATTTGTAACAAGCGTGAAATAAAATTCAGAGAGTAATGTAATACCATATAGTGTAATCTAATAAAACAAGTATCACGATTAAAAATAATTACTATAATAACATGGTACGGTATTAAACATATCGTTCATAGATAATAAAAATTCACGAGAAACGCACTGCAATTAATCCTTCGAAATACTGCCTCCAATTACATTAACATTTTCACGATTCGCAGAAACATTTCAAACGGACGAGACATTGAAAGCAATAATCACATATCTGACCATGCTATTCGGCTCGTAAATAATGATAAAAAAAATCAGTCCCTCTACTTTTTCGTATCCCTTCATTAGCAGTAAATGAGAACGTGTAACCTTCCGCAAAAAAAGTAGGATCCCGAAGAGCGGGACATTTCTAGGGTAAAAATCCCGGAGAGATACGGTGGA
Organism: Nysson spinosus; assembly: GCA_910591585.2. Taxonomy (NCBI): domain Eukaryota; kingdom Metazoa; phylum Arthropoda; class Insecta; order Hymenoptera; family Crabronidae; genus Nysson; species Nysson spinosus. The sequence continues at coordinate 3,011,297 of OU342835.1, forward strand.
AGAGTAGGCCCGGTGAGAGTAGCTGGTATTGAAACTAATTAATATCATCCGGCCCTCTTTGCAGTGACATTTATACGCTCAGAACAATGCGGGCGGAGTGTAACTTAATTAAGGCAACGACGCGAACCTGACCGTGGCTTTGCGGCTACAGTTTCCCTATATCCGGTTCGCGCATTATTATCTAGTCTACTCCCTCGTCCCCTCTCCGGTTCCCCTTTCCAGGGCCCTCTAATGCCGCAATGCTTGTCCTGGAATTGTATTTGTTGCATGCCTCCTCGTACCTTCGCCGGCGCGCCGCCGCCTTTCCGTTAAATCTGTTCCGGCAAGCCGGAGAAAATAGCCGAGTATTCATAGATGCCGGCGAAGATTAACCGAAGGAAATTAACTTTTCAATGGCACGGAATCCAATTTCGTTCGCGAACTGCGGAGGCCGTTATTGAAACTTCCGGCACCTCGGATTAACTATTATTCTATATGCTCTTAACTATAATTCTAAGGGGAGCCACTTAACTATAATTCATAGTATATAGTATCGTTATTGTTCAAGAAAATATTCAAATACTGTCGGGTTCTGAGAGGAAAGGACTCGTGACATAACTTTTACGTGGAATTTCCATCTTTCATTGGTTAATATAGATTATATATTAAATATTGTATATTATATAGGAGACTTCTTCCAGAACCCGATAGTTACCCTGCATTTATAGATAATAATACATTTTCTTACACAGAAAACTTATTACGAGTCTCCAAGTACATCCATATAGGTATATAAGTATACCACTGAAACAGCTGATATTCCAATTACAATAATAATAATAATAATACACACGATATAAAAAATAGCCTTCGCAAAGAACTATCAGCTGCACAAAGAGAGGGCTTCAAAATGTAAAGCGCAGGGAAACAAGTACGGATGGAGGAAGATAAAATTTCGTAAACCGCAAGCAAAATCATAAAAGCTATGCTCACCCGTCGGCTTATTCCTCGAGCGTGTTACCGCGCCGGCAAATCGCAAACAAGACAGAGGACATTAAAATGTCAAAAGTGTGATAGGTAGCTCGTACGGGCGTGCACATAACTGCCTGATTAAAAGTAACGACTTAAACGTAAATGAAATTTATGGCCAATCACGTAGCCAGCTACTTTACGTTCTTAAACGTACGAGGAAAAGAGAAGTAGGAAGGCGCCAACGGTAGTTTCCTTTTCTCTCTTACTTTCTTCTATTCTCATCCTTCTCGCTCTCTCCCTCCCTCTCTCTCTCTTTCTCAACCCGCCCCTGTCATTCAAAAAGGTGTCAACGACAATCGCTTTTACGAGATACTTATTAATTGTTACTGCGCCTTTACGACGACATAAAAGCGCGGTCTACGACCGTTTGAGTGGGCACGTTGCTGTAAGGGGGAATCTCCCGGTGGATCATTGCCTCCGATGAGGCTATACGACACCTATACACATACAACTACCTATACGACCGATCTTCTTCTTGATTCGGAGAAACAGGAAAACAATATAATCCCGATGGCGACGATTATCTACCGGGAAGAAAAGGAAACACGTTATATGGGTTCTTCATTTCTTTTGGTAATTCCGTGGGGTTTTATTTAAGGTTGATTATGATGATGTAAAAAGTTATTCTTGTATGTTATACAGATATTATATTGTAGTTATTAGTTGAGACTCTGTATATACCTCGAGAATACACATATGTAGCTATATCTCAAGTTCAGATTTGTCTGTGTTGTCTTGCATATTATAAATATATTATTTCTATTATTTGACACCTTACGTATATCTCAAGTTTAGATTTTGATAACTCAGTCAAAATTATGATACGTTTATTGAATAATCAAAATGTGACTTCAGAGAATGGAGTGCTTTAAATAATAGAAGAACTTATTTATTTTCCATCTTCTCTTTTTAATGAATACAATATGAAGACCTTTGCGGAACCTTTTTCTAATTTAATGTTATTTGTGCTTGATAATAATCATACGCAGAAATAATAAAATAAAGTATGTATACAGAAGCAGAAATAAAGGGTAGTTGATAATTCTGTAAAAGAAGTAAAGATATAGAATGTATTAAGGATTTAGATTGAAATATAATATATATGAAAGAGTATACATGAAATTTATTAAAAACTTATATACGCAATTTACAGGCCTAAAAATAATACCTCTGAAAGAAGGATTCGTACTAATAAAATATCTATGAACCTCATAATAGTTTCATGGGCTTGGTTCTGAATAATCCATGGAGAGGTACATTTCCTAAACCTACATACACATCGTAAGCCATTAAAAACACATATAAAAAAATCCTTAAATAACATATCTCTAAAAGTATTATATATGAAACGCAACCCGAGGTAAACTCTTTAAAGATCCATTCTATTATAATGGCTGGAAAGCACAATTAAATAATGCAAGTAGAAAAGGTCCTTAAGTAACGTTCCAAACGCAAACCTAGATAAATTCTTTAACTATCCTTTCCTACAATAATGGTTCCAAAGCATAATTAAATAACGCAAATAAAAATTCGCATAAGTAACGCATCAAATGCGTGGCAAGATAAACTCTTCAAAGATCCTTTTCTACTATAATGGTTGAAAAGCGGTAAGAAGAATCGCTGACGACTAAAGACAGATTATCGGAAAATCGTAAAGGACAATTAAAGCCGTACGTAACGCGAGCGAAGTAGAAAAGAAAGGAAGCCAAAAGATAGGAGTTTAAATGATGTTCGTGTCGGAAGGTAGATCGAAGGACCTGTAAGAGTCGAGTGGTGCAGTTCTAGGTTCCAGGGCTTTGGATAACGACAGCGAAGAGGCGAGGGCAAGTTAAAGAGAGTTTTTCTTTTCGTTTGGTTGGAAGCCTCCCCCACTCGCCGCGACTTATCTCTCCACTAAATCCAGCAATTTTAATACGCGTTTCTCGGCAATTTCCCTGCTACACGTTCCACCGTCGACTTAGCACCCCTTCCGAGTCCGGTGGAAACCAATGCACCTTCCTTTTCTTTCTTTCTTTCCATTCTAACATTACCCTCCCCTGTCCCCTTGGCAACCATACCCCGCATACTTAAAACCCCCCTTTTGCTTTTCCCCTTCTTTAAATGAACTTTATTTTTACGGTGCTATTTAAAGCAATTTCTGATTTCCCTTAATTCATTACGACGCCGTTCCGTACAGCCCTCTTAATGCGCTTCGGGCATTGCTGGCATTTCTCATTTCCCTCCTCGTGCACGGCTTGAGATATCATGCGCTCTGAGTTACGAATCAAGATTCTTTGTGAACTGATTTGCAATGCTTTTATAAAGACATCAAATTAGCATTACTTAATCAGTGATGACTGAAGCGATTTAATTTTCTGGTCGTAGTGGAAAATAATGGTAGCGTGATAGACACACGATTAGACTAATATTCTGTACAGATACAGGTAACCCTCGTATAACGCGGGAATCAGGTTCCAAAGAAAGGTGGCGTTATAAAAATTGCGTTATGCGAGACTCGGATTACATACACGGTTTATATCGAAGTCGCACTGTGTTATATAATTAATCTAAGAAATAGTACTTTTTATTAGAGTACATAGGGAGTGCCGGATTTCAGAAATAATAATTAAATTACCTCAAGCTATTATGAACCTACGTTCGATTTAGTAGTTAAAAAAATGTTCAAGGAACATCGTACAGCAACTAACGTCGTCAACAAAATATATTGATTACCTACAATGCAAGATATCATAAAGTAAATAAAATACTTTATCATCAGAAAGTAGATTGTTTTTCAAAATCGGAACGTTTCATGGATCGTAAAACTTACAGAGGATTATTACACGAGTGCATAAGAGTATTTTACAAGATTTGTAGAAAATAGCAATGGGGCATTATAAGGTTCGATAGTTAGCGAAAACGATGGAAATTTTTCTCGATATTGTAGGTACAGCGATCGTCGAGGGTATTGCAATAATCGGTCATAAAGAAGTGGGTTAATAAACCGATCGCCGGCTGGTGGCGGCGTCGTTCGAGGTGGAACACTGAGCAAACTTTCTTCTCGGGAAATTGAGTCGGATTTGAGTTATGGAATGGCGTTCATCCCTTGCGCAGAAATCGCCCGGGTACTACCGGAACCCCCGTGTCTATTTTCTCCACCCTCTTCCGCGCGACACGCATCTATCGCCATTACCGTAGACAGAGGGGGAAGAGAGAAACTTGTAAATAAAAAGGAGTAACGATGACGTAACCACCATTTCGTGGTTGTCGGGGTGCCACCCTCTCTTCTCTATATCGATCTACGAGGGAGTAAGGGGCTTCAATAACAATCGATTATTGTTCCAGGAGCTCCACGTAATAGGCTCAATGTCTTTATTTTTTCCTACTTTTTCCGCTTTGTATCATCCATTATATTTCCCTCTGTATGAATTATTTTGACGATGCCGTACGATATAATAAGTATAACATCCTTATGATCCACCATATTAAAAGAATCGATGAAGAGTATATTTGAGCCGTTTATCTTGAAAGTGGCCTGAGTCCATTTTTCAAAACAAAATTAAGTTAACCTTTACAATAGTTACACAAAGTTACTTTATATCTTTACAAACGTTATCCTGATTTTGTTGAAAAATGGACTTAGGCCATTCTTAATGATGTTCTAGTAAAGTAAGCCCTATTGAATATATTATCTACTGATCCTCTAGTATATGATACATAATGTTATACATGACCAGCGCAATCTCCGAGTACTTTTAATTCATGCAAAGGTGTTTTACATCCAAAATGGAGGACCGGTCGGCACGAGGAGTAAACGGGATCCAAAATTAGATGTCACTGAGCCGGATTCCCACGTTACATCGTTGCTCCCGGCAAATTCATATCAGATCAAATCATTATACATTCATACCCAGTTCTGGTGGGTTAAGCCGAGAGCAAGTTTCTACTTTGCAATAAATCCTAGCTTGCGAGGCAATTACTCCAGCAGGCTATAACGGGTGATAGACTAAGATTAAGAGAGAAGTAAGGAATCTCGACGGCGGTCTTTCCGTTCGTCCAATAAATGATCGTGAAGGAGGGAGGCGTGGAGAGGGGGAGGGGGTCGGGGGTACAGGACATACCGCAGCGCAGGTAGGCAACACGATAAATATGATTTTTGTGTGAAACCGTCCGGAAGATTTGGGATTTGATCACCAAGGGTGGTCCCCGTGCTCGTAAGTCAACCGGAGGACTCTTCTGTTCGTCGTTTCGCTCTTCTACCGAAACCGGGGTGGAGATCCTTGAGGAGAGAAAGATAGAAGGGGAAGGATACCCATGGACAAGCAAACGGACATTCAAAGTCCCATGATGTCGTTCGTCACTTTGGCCCAGAAGGGGGACCAGGACTCTCCTTTCTCTGGTTCTCTTTGTCCATCCCCCCCCCCCCCCCCTTCTACCTTGCCTCTTCCTCTGACGCATCTTAATCTAGATATACCCAGCCCCTGACCTCCGTGCCTTCTCTGCTAACAACTAATCCTATCTTACCTAAACCTTAACCCCTGCCTCACCCTTCGCACCTCCGACCACCCCTTCCCCTTTTCCTTCCTCCTGTTTTTTTATCCTATACGACCAGGACCGACAGGTTTGTACGACACGCTCGTTGTTTCGCTCCTCGCGCACCCTTTCTTTTCTTCTTCTTTAGCATGGGATACCATCGCTCTATTTATGGACGCCAGACGACAAAGAACCTCGAGTAGTTCGGTAATCTTTGGTGACTATCGTTAATAGAGTCGTTTATTCGACTAACTCTAACGACTTTGACTACGAAACTGATGGCGGTCCGTTGATTCTAGTTCCTTTCGAGATAGTTAAGCGAGTAGTGTTGGTAAATAAATCGTGAAATGGCTAATTTACACTGATAAGTATGATAGTCCTGAGGATATATGGGGATATTTCATTTTAATATTAATTTCTCTCATTTAATAATCAATTCTGTTCAGGAATTTAGAATGTAGTACTTCAGAGACGGTTTGAAACTAAAAGTAATAAAAAAAAAAGAATTTTGTCATTAAATAGAATATATTCCACTCGATATTATACGTAAAGGAGTTCTAAAAGACTAGAAATCAATAATAATCGGAAATGGATTATATATAAAGATAACTAGGCATCGATAAAAAGTATTAACAATTAATACAGTAAGTTAATAAAAATTCAGAATTAAAAGGATTGATAAGTACATCTCGAGTTTATAACGCACACGAAAAGGAAAAGGCAAACAACGATTAAAAGTGACTCACAAAATATGAATGCAATTCTAGATAATATTATTACGAAGGACAACTTGTCTCCGCGTAAAAATGTAAAATGTCAGAAGTTCGTATCATCTATTGTTTCTCGGAGTTGGTAGAACGATGCTGGTACCGAGATTCGCAGTGATTTACGAAGCAAGTATAAACATTGAGGAGATTACGGGAGAGGCCATTTTAAGTTCTAACGAGGTCCCCTCAGCCCGGTGTCGGCGGCATTATCAAATAATTGAGAGATGTAACTCACCGCTATCTCTGCTGCACCCTCCAACCACACCCCTTCTTGTCACTCTTTCCCGCAGAAAAAACTACATGAACCTAGATCAATTCTTTCTCATTAGCTTCTACACCTTCGTGCAAATTAATTACTGTATGCTTGGAAATATATTTCTTGTGCAATAAAATGTGCTGTTTCATTGACCCTGGAAAAACATATTTGATACCTTCGATGTCTAATGTATAATAAAATTGGAACTAGCTTCGACGTTGTATTCTTGTTTAAATGTTACATAGGCTTCGACTTGAATATAATACAACGTAACTATCGAAACAAGACATGGCTGAATAAGGAAAAGGAAAAAGGTAAGAGGTTCTGGAACGACATCGTCGGTACCCTCTGAATTCAACGTAACGAAGATGCGGTATCCTCGTGGCGCTCCGGCGAAATATAAACAAGATCCGCGGACCTTAATGCGTCCCGTACGTCACGTGGAAAGATTAAACAGTTAATAAGAATAAGAGTCTCCAGGCGCGTTCTCTTCCCCTTTATTCCACGAACGGGGTTTCTTTCGTGCAGTCCACTCGCTCGTAGAACGGAAGTTGAAGTGAGACGGATATGAGTAGGTGTAGAAGAGGGGGGGAGAGTTCCACGGGTGGTTGGAGGGAAATGGCGGCCATCTTTCCCACGAGCTCTTCTCGAGAACCAATCGCCTCTCTCCTGCGAGCATTAAGGCGGCAACTTCGACTGAAGAATTGCCTCTGCCACGTTAGACACATTTTTCTCGCTTTTCCTTTATTCTCTTCTCCTGGCTCCAGGAGTCCCGGGACTCCTCTTCTCTTTCTTCCTTTTAAAGGGAAAGTCTTTCTTTCTTTCTTTCTTTCTCCTCTCCCCACGCTGTCTCGCTTCAACCACCTTTTTCTTCTTCTGCACCATCTCCGGCGCGTCGTCGTTTCGCATCTCTTATTTTCTTTGTTCAAACCAGACCAAACCCTCGCTCGCCAACCCTCTTAGTATACTTCTTCTTCTTCTTCGTTTTCTTATTCCCCCCTCCCCCACCTCTCTCCTCACCCTCCTTCTCTTTTTTTTCTTTCTTATATGTGGCTATAGCGCAGAGGGGTATAATAGTGTTCATCCCTGAAGTGAGCTCCATCGAGCGGCAGGTGGCTGACCTTAATAATGCTTCCACGCAACGTACCGCAGGCATCTCTTCGTGGAGGAGCGGGGAGGGTAGCCAACGAGAAAAAAGAAAAAAAGAAAATCTACGAGTCTGTACTACCTATGAAACGTCAGATCGGAGATTTACGCGGTGACACGAAACGTTACAACCATAGAGGTGAAAGAAGATCGGAATGGCGGAGAGGGGAGTCCATGGAACTTTCGAACTTTCATCATGTACACTGTGGGAAAGTCCATACAATCGATGCTCCTCGAAGTATCTTTGTTTGCCACTTCTAATAGACAGCTTGTACCTAGGTAGTAGCTGAGTGCGGAATCAAGTGTGGAAAAGTGAACCATTGGATTCGTCACAAGGCTACCAATTTTATTCAATGACACCGTAATGGCGCTAAACTTCTCTCTGTCTCACTCTTTCTTCTTACTTCCCTCTCGAATATTACTTTATTGTATTTTGACAGAAGATTACGGATCAGTTTGAAAGCCTGGCTTTGACCCAAATGTCTATTACGGTCGAGTGGTTATATGGTATATATTATAAACCACCGAGGGCAGGAAATTTCGAATTCAATGACGAGCATTAATAATCCTTATCCTTCGTTGGGGATATCGTAAATATCCCCAGCTACCTCACACGATGAGCGTATTATTCACATAACTTTTCCACTAGAAACAATCATTCTTTCATTATGTTTCTTATTCGCCATTATACGATTACCTATAATATTGCCATCAGCATCAATAATATCACATTGCATTAATTACGTAACGATCGTAAAGTCACAAAAATCATTCTTTTAAGTGAATTTCTCACGAACTTATATCTCGCATAAATATTTAAAGCAGAGATTTTACAATTTTATAAAATATGTTCGTAAATAATTAAGAATTATATTATCAGTTACTAAGCATGATTGTGAATTGCAAGGATGTGTTCATTGACTGTCCACCATGTTGGATTGTATATGTGTTGCGGTAGTGCTGATACGACGATATTCCAATACACAGCAATTTTATTCGTTTTACGACTTCTTTTGTCGCAACGGCGGGATATTTCCAATTCATGAACGAGCTCGCCGAGCCAATATAACGAATACTCGACTTGTCTGGGCATCCAGTCTACCTCGGTACGGAAGCTGCCATGGAAGTTCATACAATTTTTTGGATCAGTATAAAAGCCAGAATTTGATGGCAAAATAAATGTATCACATTTTTATCACAGGTATGAATCGTCCGTATGATCACAAATAATACACTAACAGTTTGTATAAAAGTTTTACACCGATTAAGATATTCCATTTCGTTGCAACTCAGCCTATAAATTTGTATCATATTAAAGTTCCAGTGATAGAGGTCAACGATAAGTCAGTCATAGATAAAAAATCATTGGTGAATCACAGGTTTGGCAGTCATATTTAAATACGACAGTGTTGTCAATATAATAAATACTATTGCTACGCAGTCGAGGGACAAGATGGCGGATATCGCTGCGCATCAATTCTGAAGTAGTCGAAGTCAATGATATCTCCTGCGTCTCGAATAAATAGAACCTAGCAGTTCATTGTAATCAATAAAAGAACGTATATTCTCGTTGCAATAAAGATTTTATTTTCCTAAGTGAATGGTCCATTTGCCTGCCCCGGATTTCCCCCTAGATTTGTAGGAGCTGACTAGAATCGATGAGGGTACGAAAGCTGGTTTTCTTGGGGTACATAGACTTATAATTAACCGGTATTCATTGCATTATGTCTTTATTAGGAATATAAGGAGGGTCGATTATCGGGAAGTAGGTAAGTAAATGTCAAGCCCTTTTCTGTTCGGGTTAAGGCACACGAGGCAAAAGGGGGGAAGGGAAAGCTCCTTTCTTGACTTTATGGCAGACAACTTCGCCGTGGTGTACCGGCAGCTCTCCGGCAAAGTCGTCAAAGACTTTTACGAGCGGGTAAACGGGATTTAAAGTGACGATGATGCAACCTCAAGGTGCTCACTTTATCCTTCACAGCCTCATAAATGTAACTGATGACATTGCCAGATACGTTTGACTTCGTCTCGTCTTTCTAACCAACCACCCGTCTTAGAATGAGACGCGTGAATTTCCTTTCGATGAAAATGCCACGAGACCCCTACTACCCGGAGTACCCATAAAAATATCTAAGGACCCATTCCAGTGGATTAACTTTTTCACGTCTGTCACGTTTCACGCTTAACCTTCATCCCGCCTTCTGTTATACAAACCGTAATTACTATCGATTCTAGTATCGTTTAATTCTACTCCTGTGGGACAAGACTCTATTAAACAGATGTTAACATGCTTTTAATGGGGTACGTTAATTATGTCTGATGATATTGTGTAGCAATAAAGTCTATAAAGTCAATAAAGTCTTCTATTGTTTCGAATTTTATACAGTGAATAATTTAAATTGTTGTGGAAATTACATAAACGCGCAAACAATTATTATTTTATTATCATTGTTTGAAATAACGAGTGAAAGTTACACTCTTTCGATTTGTGCGTAACAGCCCTCATATATTGCAAAGTTGTTCCGGGAATTAAATCTTTGAATTTATAATAAATTGTTGGATCATGGATCTCATTTTTATTCAACAAAAAGGTAAAATTATAATTAAATAGATTGTTCTACGTGCGTGTTCATGTAACATGTGTGGACGGAGGGAACGAATTCCTTTGCTTATATACTAACAAACGACAGCTATTGTGGCGCCACCTTATAAAGCGTAATCTAAGCAGAACGAGATAGATTTAAGGGACTAATCGACTGTAAGTAAAACGTAGAATAAATAAATCTATAAATCAATAAGAAAGAATATTTATCTAAAATGTTAAAAGAGTATTTCTCACAAACATATGAATTAAAATACAAACTGAGAAACTTAATAAAAGAAGGGAGTACTGTATTTATCATAAACGTATCAGTCTACAGATAGTGGAACTTGAAATACAGCTTAAGAAACACATTTGGCAGTTTGGATTTCCTTCGAGAAGTATGATACACCCGATAAAGTGAAGTACATAAAAATGACATAGAATGTAGTAATATACGTGCAGAGCCAATCGTAAAATCCCGGAGAATATCGTCGGATAGTTTTTTAAGTGCCGCCAGCACCACCTAGGATGTGCATTAACCTACCGACGTTAAGTTTGAGGAAAAAGGAGGCGGCAAACTTAAATGGGGAGTATTTCGGAAACGTGGCGACAGATGGCCCAATACTCGCCCGGTGCGGTTTTACGTAAAACGGTACAAATTCTTTTCTCTTGATTTACGATCAAATTAAAACTGACAATTATTGTTATTGTACCGTCATATAAGGAGGTAACAGATAATAAATTCGACCGTAAAACGCTAAACTAGTGTGGCTACGTTTTGTAAGGCTGGTTTAGTGCTGAGTCGCGTGCAACGGCGATCGTTAAAACAGCCGTAAACCGACGTAATCGTCCGCGGCGTAGCTTATCCCATGACGACCAATGTCTTCTGATCTTATATGTATCCCCAGAATTATTTTACTTCCGAAATATTTATCTTGATCTTCTAATATTTTCATGGAATCCATTTGATTATGTTTTTAAACCCAGTTTTTTCTTGAACGAGTAAAATCATTTAACCATTCAAGCCAATATTTCCTTTGAATTATTTACTAGATGCGAGTATCCAAACTATCACGGGTATAAAAAACTATCAATTTTCTAAATTCGGTCATTATTTTTGTCAATTTTTTTTTGCAGTGTGGTAAAACTTTTAAGGCGAATATTCTGTTGCTTATTGTAGATAAAGAAGCAGAGTAGATTTTGGATTTGTTGTAACTAATTTCGTGTAAAATGATTGTTTTAATTCATGTATATTAATTCAAAATCCAGCATGATGCTTAGAATGCTGACAATTCCTTTTATAAGATTTTATCCTAAAACTTAACCAAAAAAGAAGGATAAAATATATTGATAATTTCGAAAACTTATGGACCCTTACCAACTGATCGTTATGCTTGAGAAAGAGACCAGCTAGGGATTTTACCGCTTAAGTAGTTCGTGATAAACTGGTTTAACCACTGGCCGTAAGAGTGGCTTAGTTTCCGATTCTTTAGGGATTAAGAACTCTTTAGTTATTAACATAAAACATCCAGTTATTTTTTATCGTGAAATAAAATAGTTTCAAGGAGTCCTCATCACACATGAGTACCATGTTTGAAAATCAACCCATTCCATAATGGAACATAAGTATTACTTGTTAATGATTATATCGATTTAACATTACAACTCAAACCGGTATCGGGAGTTTTTTTATGATTGAGTACATATTGAAAAAATTATGATTTATACTTTTCCAAATTTGAGAAATGGTTTCTGATGGGATTGTGTTAGGTCAATGCACTCTTATAATATAATATAGACAAATTCACATATTGTCTACAGCCAATACCTGTCTAGTAAAAAAAATATATAAACGTACGCGTATTACAGTGGAACTGTGTAGCAACAAATTAAGCAAGTTCACTGGTCATAACAATAAGAACTGCCATAAAATAATGACAAAGTATGTGTTAATGGTTTACAAGGAGTGAAATGGCTGGTCAGAAGAGGAACCGGAGAGTTTCAGTCACCTCTGGTCGATTAGCCGAATATAGATTTACCGCCGAAAACAAATGCGAGTAGAAAAACGGACAATTAACAATGCCGCGTCCAACGCGCCGCGATTCCCTTGAAAAATCAATCCTGATTTATGGGCCGCGGTTGCGGCAATTTCTCGTGGCCGGGCCAAAAAAAATCCATATTTAAACCGTCGTCTGATTCGCGTTGTGCCGCGATTCCAGCCAATCATGAGAGTGTAATGGCCACCATGAAAGTGCGTAACTTCAAGCGCCGATACTAGATGTCGGTAGAGAAGCAGGTCATAAATCCTGGTGAGATTCCCGCCCATTGCATGCCGGTAGGCGGTGCCACGGCATTTTGTGACGTCAGGGGCACTGCCCCACCAGAATTTTCAGCAGGTTTACCCCACTACCAAGTATTCCCAACACTTCACAAACTACCACTACCATTGCCATTTCTCTCTTTCTCTCTACCCATGGAAAAGGCAATACTCCCACCATTGAACACCCTCTTGTTTCTCTTCATCCTGCCTGTACAAACTACCACCACCACTATCCACTGTTCTTTTTCTCTTTCTGTTCTATAAGGGAAAAGGCACGGCCCCCACCATTGGACACCCTCGCTTGTTTCTCTCCTCTCCTTTCTACGTGTACATCCGTAACGCAGAGAACTCTCGGGTGGGCCACCATCCCCGGTCATCTTCATAAATGCGAGTCGGCCGTTTGAAATGGTATTGAGGCTAATTTGAGCGGCGCTTATGCGATACAGTGTTTGTTTACTGCTTACTAAAGCGGCCCGGATTAAATATAAAACAGTTGACAGAGCGTAGACGTCAGGCTAGACGGAGTGGCGCTATCTGAGACGGCCTGACGACGTCCGACGGCCGCGTGCTGTCTTTCGATCTCTCGAAAAACCATATGCAACTCTATACGATACCCTGACTCCTTTATCCATATCTACTTCTACCTCGACTTCTTTATACTGCCAAACGTTCCTCCTTTCGTCCACTATTTCTATTCCGCGATATTTCTTTTAGATACCTCCTTCCATAATGGCTCCTCTGCACGCCTATTCGTTTACTCCATGCACTTCTTCCAGGGACTTTCGTATGGGGTTTAATCATTGAAATTACCAACTTGAATCACTATTCTTAATATAATTAATGACTCTTGCGATCTTAAATCTATCTGAAACTATGGAAGAGAGGAAAGAGTCAATTCGTAAATCTCATAAATGCAATCACCTGAATCAAGATTTGAAATACTTAACAAGATGGATCTTCTTTACCATGCTATTTTCTTACACAATTTTACTTGACTTCCATAGTTTCGAAGTTGTTTGAGATGCTAATTACTGAATTAGCTTGATAATTAACACGAAGAACATACATGTTTTATAAAAGTAACGCACGGTTTAGATGAAGCAGATGTAAACGCGCCTTAAATTGCGTTCCTCTCCGATAATTCTTTTCATTCTTATGTATCCCGTTGATCTATGCGCGTATTCGTGGCACAATATTCCCTAGCAAATTGTGTTTATAGGAATAGTGAAACGTATTTGTCTCGGGGGAAATGTAGACCTTTAGTCTGCACCAGTCGGATTGCGTCTGTGGAGACGGTACGCCACTAAAAAGATCAATACGCCATAGCAGCTCGCTGTTCATCGGAATCTAGATGGTGGGACTGTACCTACCTACGTATCCACGTATTTGCGAAACGAGTATCACGTACCTAAATATAGTAATATCGGCCATTTCCAAGTAAATTGCACGAATACCATTGAATTCGTAAAAAAGCTTATCTAGTACAATGTCAAAAACACGTGAAACCTAATTGGCTGCAAGAGTACATTAACCGGAACAATTAGTAGTCCTCCACTTGGATATTAGGTATCACATGCTTATGATATACCTTGTCACTGTGGATTCTGTATATTGACAATTTTAGTAAAAATAATATGAACAAATATACACTGTAAAAATATTTATATATCTATGAATCATAAATATAATGGACAAATATGGAAGTATTATATGCTAAGGATTATATCGTAAATCAATTCCTTGAATGCCGTCCATTTTGAAAACACTTATTTATACCAATGTCAAAAACACGTGACCCCTAATTGTCTGCAAGTACATATTATCCTTAACAATGGGTAGGTATTTAGTTGAATAGTTATTTATGGATTATCTTATTGCAGTGGTTTCTGTATATTGAAATTTTCGGTAAAAATAGTATAAATAAATATGCACTAGAAAAATGTATATACATATAGTTATGGATTGAATATATATCAGAAATCAAAGAAATATTGATAGAGATAAAAAGATTACAAATTAATCACTACGTCGTAAGTGCATATATGGATCATATTATATTATTGCAAATTCTGCATATTGAAATCTTTGATAAGATGAATACAAACATATATCACTATGGATTCGGAATACATAAGAAAAATGTTGATGAAGCATATTAAAAATTAATAAAATATTGACGCAGGTGGGAATATTGTAAATGAAACATTACATCGTGACGATTGTTGGGAACTGGAGTATTTTAGTGGCGCAAAACATTTCCTATCCTAGTTCCGTTTTCGAAAGAATCTTGAACGATCGGTAGACGATAGCGGTTTCCCATTGTTCCAGAAATATTTGTGTGTTTACTACGAAAGTAATGTTCTTTTCTTAACTCCTATCCTTATTCCCTGCGATGAGAGTGAACTTACCAGCGTGTTATTATGCTCGACATAGATAGAAATCTCCACCAGTGAATTCTATGTAAATTACACTCTCCAGACATTTTCGTTGCACCAGCAAAAGTTCTATCGTTTGTTTACCGGGGATCCCTTTGCCAATTTTTAAGTACTTTCGACATACATGGAATTTATTTGTAACCAAATGCCAACAAGACATCAATGAACAAAATATCCACGATGTAACGTAACTTTCTAACCAGAATTGTATCATTACAAAATGGCGAGGGACTCATAGAGAATACTGATCTATTACGATTACGATGTACGGAATATATTAATATTTTAAGAGCAATACTACTTAAAATATATCAATTAATCATTATTACATAAGAGGTACGGATGTACGTTAAATATTAATAATAAGACTGAAGAAAAAGACTTATGCACTGCATAGATTTAAGAAGATGATCTTAAGTTCGAGGTGGGCAATAATAATCACTATAAATAGTGATAGTTGTCAGTTTTTCAATTTCCGCTAGGAACTTCTGCGAATTTACGAGGACGTGCGTTATAAATTCGGGAGTGGTTCGCTATACGTTCGTTCTTTTCTGCTGTACCCCAAAAACCGATCGGTTTTGTCGGAAGAGCGTGTTTGCAGTTTGTAAATCCGCGTGCGTGCATACGCCATATTAACGTTAACATAGTTACCGGTGCGTGCTGGTACGTCGTCGGTGTGACGGTTTACACATGTAACACCATACAATGGCCATAAATGGTATCAACAAGTGGATGCTTAAGTGCCATTATGAAACGTTGATTACAACTAGGTATAAAGTATATTATGTATTCGTCAGTATATCAAGATACATCTTCTATCTTCCAACTTTTATTATCAACTTTTTCTCTAGAGCTCAACAAAACCCATGTAATCCAGTGTTAAGAGTTAAATAATCTCTGAACCATAAGTCACCATAGTAGATATAACTTCAGAAGCAAGGAAAATAAGCTTTCCCCTTGACTACATCTTAATCATACTAATATCTATTGATAATAGATTGAACAATTGAAGACTTCTTATAGAAAACACTGCTAGTGCCAAAAGTCAATTTTTTCAGAAGGAAGAACAAACTTCCTGAAGGCCCCAACGATACAATCTTTTAGCATTATTATTAACCATTTACAAAAGGAAATTGCACTCAAATTCGATGCTACAGTATTACTACTGGAATGAAGAAAATTTATCGATTGTAAACAAATTTTTAATATTTATTTGTGGCATTCATTCGTAAGGAAGTGTAACGAGGTTACACATAGGTTAAGGTACTTACCAATACTCGATTTTGTAATATTTTCAATTTACTGGTATCTATCGATCAGGTTTTAAAGTATTAATTCTCGAGTACGAAATCGCAATAAAAGTATCAGTACGAGTTAATTCCTTCTCGTTACACTTCTACCGCACTCTGCGCATTCTTCCACTGTGCAAATGATCTCAATGTCGTACGATAAAGAAGAGATCGGTAATTATTTACAATAACGATACCGGAACGTTGACGATCTGCAACACTTGGCTACATGGTTGCAGACTCGAACCAACCGTTCGATATCGGCAATAAATATTTATGGTACGCGAAACGTCGCGATGAGTTTAAAGAAACGAAGAACCGTGCACTGAATATACTTTCCGTCGCGTGAGAGGATCTTTAAATCGTTAGAATTTCCACGTTACTTTGATGTTATTTTATTTGATTGCTTAGATTATTACTTAGATGAGTTCTTCCAGTTCGCTACCCCCCCCTTCTCCCTTCTCCTGCACCCTTATTTACCTGGTATTATAAAAGATTAAAAAAGAGAACGTTTATCGGATATTCACCATAAAGGCGGCTCGATTTCACAATATAGTCAACAGGTTTCTTAATTAGACGTTTGCACGTGTACTTTAGCTAATTGCCAATCCGATCGGTAAACATGAATAATTTGTTCCCTCGTAAATAATCACTAAGTAACTTTCTACTTCTTGATAACGCGGATCCGCATACCACGGGCTGCAAGAGTGGGCAGTTGCTGCAGCTAACATCGGAGATGTATTTATCGAAATTATGTGTACAATTAAAATTTTGGAGTTACGAAGTAAAACGAAATCCGGCGCGTTTTAATTTACCTGGTTTCAATGTAAATATCCGTAAATCGATTCCACCGTAAATGTATACCGGGGTTTACGTTTACCTCGACACGGACATTTGCAGATTATTATAATCGCACTCGCGTATGCTGAATTGCACGCTAATAAATATATATAATGATACTTTTAGTGAGACGGATCAACAGTGTATCGAACGGATTTTTGATATCGTAAGTAACAATATTTAATAGTAGCGCTGGGGATATTCATTGAAACAACTTTATCATTATCTACTATACTTAGTTTGGAATGAGTGTAACCGTTACTTACATAATTCTCGTAATTACTACTCCCTGTATTATCAAAATATTCCGATATTGTTAAATGTACACTGATAAGATTGCATGTTAGTGTAACGTTTACTCCGAGGCATCTAGTTCGAACGTAAAAAAGCTCTTTCAATATTAGCTACAAATTGAAGCTTTAATTACGTGCGTCCTGTAATCAAATTAAACTTGCAAAGTGTTTTGATTAAGATGTAACAGTGTTCGTGTTGAGTTTTATAGTTATGGTTATAATAAATTACAGTTAATATCTAATAAAATGTCAAGGTAGAAAATAATATCATAAATACATCTCGTGGTATGATGTACTTAATAATAAAGCCATCTAATTCGCTTTTTTTCTCTAACTTCGTAAGTTTAATTACGCGCGCAATTCTAATTACAGCACAGGATACAGCAATATTCTGTATACTGTTATACAGGATATATTATACAGAAACTGTTAAATAATTAACAATTACGGATGTTCAGTTATAGAATAAACATTCCAAGAATTCTAATGAAACATCGTTCTAATAATATCTTTTTGCCTACAAGTCAAATTTTATTTACATATCTACATGCATCTAATTGCAGAACAGAATATAATAAGATTACATTAAATTTAGCAGCAAAAAATGATCATTATAATATTAGGGTGCGCTGCATAAAAAGCCACTTTCGATCAATAGCTTTTTCGTAAAGTTATTTTTATGTATT
Source organism: Nysson spinosus (assembly GCA_910591585.2). Lineage (NCBI taxonomy): Eukaryota > Metazoa > Arthropoda > Insecta > Hymenoptera > Crabronidae > Nysson > Nysson spinosus. The sequence goes on from OU342835.1 coordinate 3,029,436, forward strand.
CTATCCAGTTATAATAAAATTATTTGATATCATAACTCTACTATAATAAAATTATAAGAAAACATAGCATGCGTAATATTCAATTCTACAGCATTTCAAAAGATGTTTCAATACATGCATTGGGATGCAAACATTCCACGAAAGCACAAAATATATTCCAAACAACATTTCGCAATCGCCCTGACAATAATGCATCAAAACAAAGCAGATACTTTCGCGGATAAGCCGTGCACTACTTTATTTTCTCGAGCAGAAATGTCCCTATAATCTACTTGCAAGCAGTTTTCTCTTCCGAGACACGCAATTATGTGCGAAAATGGCAAAGAATTTGCGAGTATAAATATAAAGAGACCTAACTGGCAGGTTGACAGTTGCACAAAGTTGAAAAATTAGCTAGTTGCCGACAATCTAACCCTTCCATCGAACATTATCGGGGACTAAAAAAAGAAATTGCACGTTAAAGAAAAAAAGATTGCATGGAAGTAACGCTGTGCGTCGGCGGAATTGACGAGGGTTGCTTACTGTCGCTCGATACTTGCTACTTTGTTTGGGGATTTTAAGTGCTGACGTTGTAAATGCTAATCTTAACTCAATACAAATATCGACGTTGAATATCGAATACATACTTTTCACAGAATTTAGCGGTTTCTTTCGCAGTATTATCACTACTGTATTAATAATATGTAGCAAGGTTCAAAAGTTTCCGGCTCGAACATGCAGCTTTAGACCATTTTAGAAACAAAAATTCAGAATATTTGTTCAGTAGTATAGAGAAGTTAATTAGCTGTTCTAAAACATGTATTGAAATAAAAAATTATTGTTTGATTCTATTACCTCTTTAATACATATTAATATTAGTACTACCAAAGTGCTCGAAATGGCTTATCTGCCATTTTTAGTTAAATTATTCGAATATACCACGGCGTACTGTTTCAGGTTTGATGTACTTTTATTTTATATACATAACGCAAAGAATTGAATCCATAAATTAACTTCTCATCTAAAATAGGAAGTATGTTATAAGGTGATGCATAAAATGAGTAGATAATTAATATATTGGTATTTATGATTGCAGTACTATACTAAAATTGTAAAGTACAGAATTTGGCAAATTTCTCACAGTATTATTATTGCTACTGTATTAATATATATCTCTAATTGTAAGATAAGAAGTACGTTGTAAGGTAATCTATAACATGACTACATTGTCAATTTCATATTTCATTTTTCGGGTGCTCATTTTAAACAGAAGACCTTAAAAATAGGTCTTCTTCTGTAGATAAATATTGCTTTAATATTATCATTATTACTATATTAATGTTTACTACTAAACAGTTCTAAAATGAAAAGAACATTGTAAGCTAATCCATCGAATTAATACATAATTAATATATTGTAATTTATGGTTGCAGTGATAGCTAAAAATGATAAGATACAGAATAATTATGTTGAAGTTCAAACCAGGATTCAGTACGCTATTTAAAAGATCCACTGCTTTAATAATAATATTATTATTACTGTATTAAAGTATACAAATATCTACTTCTAAAAGTAGAAGCACATTATAAGACAATTTATTGAAATAATACATAATCAATACATTGGAATTTATGTATGCAACGATGCATTAAAATTGTCAGAGTATTTAATCGTTCGAGAATAATTTACGATACATGATGCTGTGATAATATTATTGCAAGTAAGAATAATTCTGGTGCAGCAATGTGTTGTTTATTTTTATAGTTTCTTTATGTTTTACATTGGAAAATGTTGCTACACTCACGACATTGTGGAGCACGTATTATGAAAGTTCCACTAATACGCGTTAAAGGAAAAATCCCATGCTTGATAGCTATGTTAAGTTCGAGTATGAAAATGGCAGGGAACCTCTCGCTATCTACCAACCGTTTAGATAATATTGGTATTACTGGGAGATAGAGATTTTTAGAAACGCGAGAATGTGGTAGCGGAATATTCAACGTGGATTATATACGAAGTAGATTTAATTCTTTCGATTGGCATTGGAATAATTTGGGAAAAAATTCGAGTGCACGAGGATGCGGAACGAAATTACGATGGCCGCCGTGTATGCGACGGACGCGAAAGTCGAACACGAGTTTGATTTTCTGTTTCCCTGCACGAGCTGCGATTTCGAACATTCTGATTTTTAACATTCTCGATAGTATAATGTAACTATATTTCAATGATAATGATGAGATAAACTATGATAATAATATTAATTTATAAAATATATCACTTTCAACGTATACTAATAGGATTCAATTCATTTCCTTATTTCAAGATACAGAAATGTAGAACAAATTATTGCTTTGCGACACTGCTACTTACCTTTGACGATACCAATATTAATAACAACAGTATACTGTCCAGTACGTTTTCATTCACATCAAGAATCACTGAAACTTCACATAATCGTTCACTTAAAACAAGTCATTCTTTGGATTTCGAAAATCACACAAAGTTGCACAGCACTTTGCAAGTCTACCGAGGAAAGTATCACGGAAAGAATAAACTCTTTCTAACGTGTAAGTCCGGACTGACAGGAGAAACTTTTTAGGATCAGATATCCCTTTGGAGCCGAGAAAGGCTTCCACCATTGGTCAAAAATATTCCCTTGTAAAACGTTACCCGCCGCGAAAAAAGAAAGTCTGCGAAGATCAAAGGCCTTTCTTCAACCCTGTCCTCCCAAAAATGTGAAATTTTTATGGCCGCACTTTCGCAGCCGTGCTGCCGGTTACAGTGCCGAGGCTCCGGCAGACTGTGTGGCGGAAAGTAAATAGAACAATTTCAATGGATGTTTCCTTAAATATCTCACCTTGGCTCGGTGATAATAATAATCACGTTATCACTGATTCTACGGGCATGCTTGTGAATAATGAAACGCGTTGAATTTGATATTACGATTTATAAACTGAATACTTGAGAAGGTATTCTCGGCATTGCAATTAATTTATATTATTTAATTATTTACTATTATCATGCTGGAATATTATTACTACATTAGTATATATTAGTTGATCACTATTATTAGATCGAAAAGACCAGTTTTCATGTACGATGAACCCTTTGCACTCGGAAGGCCGAGCATTCATTCCAGCAACTCGAAATAAGAAAATGATAAGACATCAAATTCGATCAATGTTGTCAGTAAATATATATGCAAATGAGAGATTTTAATGTTTTGTTTGCTCAGCTAAAACGTAATCGTATCTTTTTTGTGTCAAATTATATTTATAAGTTGTGGAAATATTCATTGAGTGCAAAGGATTAATGCACGGCGATTGTTTTTCTTACTCAATAAAGACTCGATACCGGAAAGATCTATAAATAAGAATATACGGTAAAAAGAAAAACGAATCATTAAATCAGTATCTACGTAGAATCATATGCCTCAAGATTAAAAAGTGGCACTTATATAATCTAATATAAATTAATGACTTTTTAATTCGCGCCAATGATCATCGACTAACACAAAGGTAGTTAAGTAGGTAGAGTAATATCGATGATCACAAATCTCGTTTACAGGAGTATTATGTATCGGTGATCATCGAACGGGGATTATATGTAAATTGAAATCTGTATTTAGTTGACTATTATTGCCATTAGATTATTACGATGATATAAAGTATTTACGAGGCCGTGTACGAAAATCGTTAAGGAGTCGGGCCGAGCGTCGTCGGTTGAGTTTGTCGGCGTAAGCGTCTCGACGACAAAAAATACAACCGCGAGAGGAGTAGATATGTGTACCGGTCGGTTTCCGTTCGGCGGGTTTCAATGTCGCGAAACCCCCAACGCCGTCGATTTACATTGTGCCGTTCGCCGGGAGTGAAATATCATAAAGAGTAAAGAGATATGATCTCAATTAGCCCCGGCCAAAAGCTCGGGGACGAAATGAAACAGCCACGATAAGAACCCGACGACGTGTTCCACTTACAGTATGCGACCCCTTCCCTTGAATTACGACAGCGCCGAGCTTTTGAGTAATTCCTCGAAATTACTTATTGAATCGCGATGCCTTTACGAACCTTCTCCTTTCACAAGGGAAATTAACAAGGTGTGTGGCTACGGAGTTACTTTAAATTCGTTGATTAAAATCTTATGGGATTTTTATTGTCAGGCAGACCTTCGAAATACTCTTCCGAAGATATTCACTGCTTTAATGCTGTTATTATTATTATCACTGTATTAATGTATACTAATGTATACTTCTAAAATAAGACACATACTGTAAGGTAATCTATCAGATTAATATATAATTATTATGTTGGAATTTATGTTTGTAGTGATATATCAAATTGTAAAATGTGGAATCATTAGGTCCAAGTTTGAAAGATGCCTTTAAAACTACTCTTCCGACGATGTTCACTGTTATCAGTTATTATTGTGTACTATTAATACTATTAATTTATTACTATATACGTATTCGTGTATACTAATATATACTTCTAAAGTAAGACATTATATTAAATAAATATGAAAATAAGACTCGGTATACCGTAGATTATGCTAGTTTATGTATTGAAATGGAACCAGGAATGTAGTTGATAAAAGATGAAGTAATAATTTGGGAATAATTCATAGATCGTTCCCATGGCTACCGCAGAGGAGGAAGAACCCGATAAAACCAAGATTCGAAGAAATACGCGAGTATGCGACCTCGACCATGAAGTGACTCGCACGTAGCACGGAGGAAAGTGATCTGATCCTTTTAACGGCACAGGTCAACCCGAGTCGACATTTGCAACAACGAAGACTGCAAAAGCGATAACGAGGGCCGTGATGTTACGAGTACCGAGATAAGAACCCAACAGAAGAACGAGCCGTGACAGTAAAACTGCCGGTGCGCAACCCACAAAGACCCTACTAGAACGATATAACTCATACTTTTTATACCGTGAAATTAGTAAGATCGTTGGATACAATTTTTTTTATCCTAACCCACCGATTGTATGGAGATTCTTGTAATGATTAAAAATGCTGAATAAAAGTTATGGACAGAAATGGATTTTAGTTATTTCCTTGACCCGTGTATCATAGTACCACATACTTAGAAAGATCGTGCTGTAAGGATGTAGCTTCTATTTTGTATTATAAACCTATTAGAATTAATAGATAAACTTTTGCGTGGCACGGTTAGTAATTGAATAATACACAATGTATATTTATTAATATTTGATGCCTTAGTATTACTACGTGTATTGAAATTAGCTGAACTTTCGTTAAATAAAATTTGTTCTCTGCATAGAGTGATTGTATAGATTATGTTCACTCATAAAGTTTAATTACTTCTACATTTGTAATATTTCTTATCTTCCTTATTAATTGTATGTTAGATTATATATTATACGTGTCTTGAATTTGTGCCAGATTTTTTAAGTACCTCTTTCTAATCCTATGCCATACACGATTCTTCCTTATTTTTAAATAAACCAACAAAATAAAATGATCATCGATGAAGAACGAGTATAGCATTATCAAGAAGGATAATAATTCAGCAGGAGGTAAGACAAGGCATGGTAGCCCATGGGAGAGGGTCACCGGTTCCTCACTCTCATCCATTTATACGTTTCGGTTAAAGTCCCTAAGGGACTTCGCACCTTTCACCATCCTGCTCCTTTTTCGTCCTTTTCCTTTCTCCTTCGTGCTTAGCCCTCGGATCTCGGCTGTCCGCCACTTTCCTTCCACTCCGCCATCCCAGTCGACGAAACCAATAAGTAAGGGAAGGAAAAACGGGATAGGTGAACTCGACGGCAAAAGCATATACCTATATATGTTTTCGCGCCGATGTGGATATATATTCTGACCAACCAGATATATGTACACACGAGTATGTATATAGAGATACATACATGAAGGTACATACGTCGGTAACCCTAACCCCACGAATTAATATTCTATCCGCGTCGTGTACACGAGTCTCGCAGATTACCAATGGCGCTCCACGGGAACGTCCTGGACCCTCCGGAAACACCGGGGCAACCAGAAACAGAGAGAAAGGGAAAGGGAGAGGGAAGAAAGAAGAATCGTGCGTTGGCATCGGGATCTGTTTCATTCGTCAGTCGAACAATACTGGATGTATTCTCTTACCTTGTCCCCCCGTGACTCCTTTTTCGGCCAAGCTTTATTCTCCTTCCACCGTGGAAAATAAGATTCCGCGTGGCGGATCGATGAACGCTTAAGACAGCCTCTGCAACGAACATTACCTACGTAATTTCGCGGCTAATCTCGTGAGTTACTACTTTGGGGTGCTGACGCGTTTCCATATATTAACATTAAACCTATGGGACACTCCTTTGTCTTAGTATTCATGAACAGCTTTCTAAGCCAGGTATAAATGCGCGTTTATATTGGTTACCGTCAACAGGATTTAGGTGAACTATTGTATTAGATATAGATGCAAGATGCAATAAGTACAGTCGTAGTAGATGAGTTTCTACACACTGAAGATAGCAGTAGAAAATTATCTTCCTCGACACATGCTTGCTTAATAAAAATTTGTCGATTCGTGTAATATTCTCCTGAAATCTGTACAGTATATCAACATAGTGATACACTAGAATTTGTGAATAGAGCTGAAAGTCAAGTCGCCTCTTGTGGCTATCTACGTGCTGTACGAATCATGTGCTAGGACTGTATTAATAATATTATAAAGCAAAGAAACGTTAAAATATGCACTGTTATAATATATATACCTACACTGTTATAATACTTTTATACGAAAATTTGTATTATGATATATTTCTTTGAAATACTCGGTTGAATCTCCAGCAAAATGGTGTTTTTTATCAGGCAACCATCGCGATGCACATATTACATCATCGTGTTATACGACTTCTTACATTGATACTATCTTTACAGGAGGCACGGAGCTAGTGACTAAGATTTCGAAGCACCACCAACAAATCGTAGAGTTTATTAATTCAACTTTTCTTTTCACATGGACACCCCTAATTGCAATTCCCATTAAAACATTTCGAAGGGGGTAAGAATTTATACGTAGACCGCGGGCATGTACGTAAATCTTGATAATATAAGATTCTCGATGCATCCGCGAGATAAGGGTGGGTGTCAACGTGTATTCGCCATGGTCTCCGTGCCCATTCGTTCTCAGCCGGCATTTATTTCACGTGGACGAAAAAGGGATAGAGAAAGGTAGAACGTGGAATATAGTTGACGAGATATAGATAATTGGAAACGTAAAGTTATGTTCGCCGATAGATAAACACGACGTGAACCAACCGTTTCTAGTCTCGCTACCTCTCGCCGCAAGGATAATGAGCGCATTTCGTGCATACCACGGAACCTGTTCACTGGAAAATTATAATTTGTTATAATTTTACATCAATCTAATTTTCTCTTGCGTACGCGGAGGCCCGTAGCCCTTAATGCCTTATAGTTACTCCACTCTCCCGTTACTCGATGCTTTAATATCTGATATTAAAATATTTTTTTGTTTCCATTCCTAATTATCTTATCTACCGCGGCCCGTGCTATCCTCCAGGTCGTCTTAACTTCTATGTCCACTTTTTTCAGGTGCTCACTGATATGTAACTTAAGGTTACGAGTTCCTAATGTTATCATTATTACTCAACGTTATTCCAATCGAAACATGCAGATATTTAAATGGTATGTGGATATGTTTCTACCATATCAAATAAGCGGAATATTACATTTCATCAGTGAGGTTCGCCAGTGGAGGTAGATAGTAAGCAGGAAGAATAAAATCCATGTATCTTTTGAATGAAGGGTGAATAGGAGTGTCAAAGGCAGATCGGTGAAAAAGTTAGTAGATTTAAAAACGAACAGCATGGGACCTGTAGTTAGGCCCAGGGAACCCAACATGGCAGTAATAAAACCTTTTGTGCTAGGCTCGGCCATTCCGGGCTGATGAGCGCAGAAGTGTTAATCTCCAGGATTGCAATGATTTTAATTCCTCGTTATCATCGGGACGTATCTCGGTAAAGTATAATCGGAAGGTACGTATAGGGAGCGACGTGCAGTATATTTCTCAGGGGAGCCAATAAAATTAATTATCCCTTATTGTACGATAACCATGCACCGGCAAATGAATCGCGACTTCGGCTGCCATGGCCAGTTAACTATAGTATGAAAACAAAAACGTTTACACGCAATTATATGGCGTTTACGAGTCTTTCATCGTCGATACTCGAAAGTCGTAAATTTTGCGAACTGGTGCTTCACGTTCTACGCAACGTCTTACACAGTAATTTTACGGTTGTTTCCATGCAGCTTGTACTCCCCTCTCCCCCATATCTCTCCCTCAATGAGAGCCTCATACTTCGTTCGAAGAACCTTCGAGTGGTTCTCCGAGGCTTCGGTCTATTTTGGATCCTCTTTCGAAACGTGTAACTCGAAAAATAAGAACATCTTATAACAACGTGTTATCTTCTTGAGTGACGTCTGTCCGGTAGCTCGAACGTTCGGAGAAACAAAACCTCCATTGTTTTAGTTTCACCAAAATAAGATGAATATGAATAATCCAGTATGAAAGAATATCACTATATTAAATATCACGGCTCTAAAAAATCTGAACTATAGTTAGAATTAACTGCGGTCGAAATGAATTTTTGTAGTTTACTAAACATCACGGTTTGAGGTACATTTAAGATCTCGGATGAAACCCGTTTATTATCTACTGTTAGATAGAATTGATTAATGGAATAATATTTGATGCAGTTCAATAGTATTTGTTATAATAAATGAGATATTTAATTACTGTATCGTTATTAAGGAGCAAGCACTAGGTTCAGGGGGTGTTCCATTGGGGATGAAAGTGGAGAGAGGAACGAACAATAGAAGTTAGGATTAGGAAATGGGCGTTGGGATTGTAAGGCAAATGGGTGAATACCGCATCGGAAGAGAACCTGGGGAACCATGGCGCATAAACCGATACGGTTATTTCGGAATATCTGTAGCCATACGCGACCACTCGATGCTTCCATTTCAATGTTCCGCCCCTCTGAGCGTAAAAGTGGCGAAAATGTGCTTCACTATGGGGTGAGTTTTGCGAGGGCTGCAAGAAACCTTGCTATTTCGGTATAACACCCTTGTGGCCAGAAACGACCGATCGAAAAACGTGAGCTCCGACACTTCCGAAATTAGCCGGACGACTAATTTCGAAACTACCAGTGGATGATTGCCTCGGGACATATTTAATTATATTCCTCGGCTCATAGTTTCAAAGAAGCATAAATTGTTACGGTTTACAAGTAAACAACGAACTTAGGAATAAACAAATTGTTCATCCCACTTGTTCTTCCTTTCTTTATAGACACCGGTTTTGCACTTCAAATTAACCATTTTCCAGATCATATTCACCTTTTGCAAATCAAATTCCCCCATTTGTAAACGACTTTTTTTATCAATTTATTTTCTTAAGCTATTGTGATAGAAATAGAATCCAATGTAAAGGGTGAATTTGATCTGCAGATGGATTAATTTAGAGTGCAAAACCTGTATGAACTCGATTCTAATGTATAACAATTGTTCAATATATATTGGGCTTAATGCAGTAATAGTTTAGTTAAATAAGTTAAACCGGTGCATCCGTAAGAGTAAAAAATAAAAATTCCGAAATATAGATAAATCTTCTATGATAAGCTAATTAGGCAGCACTTTCTCCTCCTCCACACAATATTTATCAAAAAAATCGTGTAATCCCAAGTTTTTCGAATATGCTGATATCAGAACGTGATTCACAGTTTATTAACCGATATTACTGAATATATCGATTATATGCAGAAATGAATCAGTATTATCATGTACTTACATTTAAGTACATTACTTATTATGATACTTAATTCTACCGATACAACACTAGTATTATCTAAATCCAACATTTATGCTTGTTTACGTTCTTCATTAATTACTTTGGACTATATTTCATACTTATGTAAATTATATGTTCATAAAGTATTTACGTTACTTATCCTCGATTTCGTAATTTTTAATAATTCATCACCAGTAAACATTTAACTACCCATTGCAGGGTAAAGATTCGCAGAATGAAATGGGGTTATTAAAATGAGAGTTAAGATCGCCTTAATTTACTATACGTTTTTATTTCGTTTGTATATCATAGATATAGCTTATGAGTATAATTCTACATCAATTTTCGAAAATGGATACATTTACATTCATTGTCAATGGATTACCACCTCCCGCCTGTCATCGTTATCGTCATCCTCGTAATCACTTTTTTTTTCATCATCGTATGGTATAATACTAATCTTTAATAGTCAGTAGACACGAGACTCCGTTATTCCGTTACTTTATTTTTTTATTACTTAACTTGGTAGGTAGGTATTGAAGGACAGCTACGCACTTCTTATCGTTTATAGCATTACATTAATTAGGTATTATTCAGCGGTACATCCGCGATCCGCGGATCCATTCCGCGTATAATCGACAATCAATCAATCGATCGAACGATTCGTCAGTCGATCGGTTAATTAATTGTACACGTATTTAAGCCGCGGTTCTTCACTCACTGAGCGACGTTAACGTTACGTAGTGTTAATATTTACATCGATAACTAGTTGAAGTAATACACGGCATGTGTGTGTTTTCTTTTTAATCAATCGATCTTTAATAGGTACAGCAAGACAATAATTAAGATCGAACATTCTCAGTTTCGATATTTCTCACATAGAAGTGTGACTGTGTACATGTAGTATATTATGGAGGTTGTACGATGCACGAATACTTCACTTAACCCTCCATAGCCCAATTTTTTTCTTATCTAAGAAGTACTCGTATAATATCATATAAATCCAATTAAAACCCGATTCTTACGAAGATACATTACGCAAAAAATAATACCGGAATTATTACTTAAACGTACCAGAAAAGGTGACAATCGTTGCGCGTACTTTTATAATTATTATAAAAAATCAAATGAAATGAAAGATAAGTATAGTCGAGTATGTGACTTCAATGTTACATGGAGCTATAGAGGGTTAACACAATAATGATCATAAATCATATTCATTATCATGTCATTGGAAGAATAGTATTAAGAACTGTTCAAAGAACGAGGAAGGATAACTCTTTTTCATTCGTCAATCAGCAAGGAAATAATAATCACAGTAGATCCACATCGAAGTGTTCGAAAGTTTCGAAAGAGAATATTTCTTATGTCGAGTCCCATTGTCGTTGCGATAAAGAAACATATGCACTAACCCGGCCCCGTGGCATTTACTTTACTTTATTACGTATCATTATACTATATAATCTTCTCTTCATTTCCGAACAATAAACAATATCCAAGTAAAACGTTTAAACATTCGCGGAACAATAATCGATGAGAATCAATAGGTACGGAGACACAATAAAAGAGAGAACTTCGAGAATTGCCTCTCTTCGTTCCTCCCTGGATAATATTAGGTCGTGTAATATGAAATGTCGGATTATTCCAAGAGAAGATTGATTTTTTAATTCTATTAAACATTTTATTATGCACCATTTGCTTCTATGCATTTTTGCCAAAGCGTTTCCAACAAAAAGATTACTCTTTCGAAAAAGTCCCGGTCTTTGGAGGACATAAAGTCTGCAAAGGTCTGATAAGAAATCCGACATTTCATATTGCACGACCTAATAACTTACGTGTTTTTGTAAACGGAGGGAGGGACATCGTGTAGGACGGGGGAGGGGAGAGATTGTTCTTTGATTCGCGGATTTCGATGAATATTAATATTCTCGAGACATTGCTGGGTTGCTATGAAGATATCCAACGAAGTACAGTCGCAGCAGTTTGAAGATAGTCACAGCAAATACACGAATACATTTTCTACTTAAATAATATTAAATAGATGCTCGCTCTGACTACTATCTTGTTATTGTTACTATATTAATCCGAAATCTTCATAATATAACAATCTAATTGTATACTAATATTTGTAAATTATACAGAAATTATAGTCTGCTGTGGCTATCTTCACACTGCAAGAGAATCGTCCGCTACGACTGTACAATGCTCTTTACTCGAACATTGAATACAAAAAGGGAGTAGGACTATCGTAAAAAAGTCATAAAAAAGATATTCAACACACGCGCGAAATAGGACAGCTGCCAATAAAAACAACACTTAGAGTGTAGACCACCATGACCAGCCCATTAAACTATTGGAATCAGTGGTAAGCAGTATCACCGTAAAAAAAGACGGATTTTTCACAAACGATCAGTAAACTGTCTCACTAAGTCCGAAGAATTGAAAATATTCTTCGTGAAACGTTAGAAGTTCGGATTCTTTTGATTCTCACTTCTTTAATGCTTACACTGAATTCCGTTTTCTAAGCGACTCGCTGTTCACTCGAACCAATCCCATGGACTCCGAAATAGAGTGGAGACGAAATTCTAGAAATAATATATTACAACCAAGCGATTTAAAACAAAACAAAAGGCGACGAGACTGTTAATGTACCGAGCACCTGTACTTTATGGCACGAAAGAATCGAAACGAATCAATCTATCCTCGCGATTCAATGATTTTCTAATAAAATTCGCATTACTGAATGAAAAGAATACTAATCGCTTCTTAATGAATCACTTTCATTTCATTATCCCTGGCACTTCTAACAGAATCACCGCCTTTCCCGACTCGCACATTAAATACTCTGTACATACAGACTCCGAGCACAGTAAAAAACGAATAATCATACTAATATCTATCATATAAAAAGGAAAGAAAAAAATCCATCAGTACCTCTCTCTTTTTTCCGCGTTAACAAAAAACAAACGTACGAAAGAAAATAAACAGTTTCATAAATAAACAATGACATTTATAGATAAAAAGTAAAATATAACAAATTTTCTGATTTCTTTTTGCTTCACTCTCTCTCTCTCTCTCGTTCTCTCTCACATTCTCTTTCATTCTCTTCGACACTCGACCCGTGCGTTTCGCGAGACGGATTCGAATAAACTATCGTGCTAAATAATTTTCATTTCGTTCGATTAATCGATCGCTCGGTAGTCACCTATCCCAAGAATATAAATCTAAATTCAATGTATTTTCATGTTTTTTAACCAGCGACAATTCTCCGGTATTCCTTAAACATAGTACGGCGCGATTCACGCTTGATCCTCTTTCATTCTCTCTCTCTCTCTCTTTCTCTTTCTCTCGCTTTCGACTTATCATTCTCATCGTCTCTCTTTAATTCTCGTGACACATCGATGCACACACTCACCCACGCACACGGTTCCGTTAGTTTCCATATTTTTTGTAATATTATTATTATTATTAATGCCGAGCGTAATCGCTCACGCAGTCACTCACTCACACGCTAAATATTACGACATCGTTTAACCAATGCTTGAGCCACACTCTAGTGTCCACTTTACATATGTTAATTCGGATAAGAGAAGTCCTCGCGCGCAAACGCTAAAACAATCGAGTGTTTCATCCCATCATGGCGTTTTCTTTCACTCTCTTTTGCTCCCGCTTACGTAATCCCACACAATGAAAAAGAGAATAAAAGGGAACACCGTGACACGCGCGTATCAATTCGAAAATGAAATTGTTTACGCGACGTTTGGCAAGTGGGGCAAGTTGTACTACTAACTTAGATTCTTGTGGTTACTCTTGTTGTCCTTGTTGCTGTTGTTGTTGTTGATGTTTTATCATAGTAACTATATCTAGTCGATATATTTAAATTCAATATAATACATCTATAATAATGGTAAGATTAGTGTGGATTAATCGTTGGATCTAGGAGAGGAGTGATGAGAATAGGGAAGGATATGTGAAGTGGAAGATGAGGGGAAAAGGGACGTATGATGGAAGCGTTATGAACAATATATGATATGATTACGCGTCAATTATTTGGAATAATATTCTAGAACAGTATAGTTGCCATAGGGTAGCTTAAAAAGTAAGCCGAGAGAAAGCTTCGTATGTGGACGGCGCCCGCACATTTTATCTCTAAAGTCGTCGTCTTATCAACTGATCTTACGACTTCCTCGAATAATTTGGGGAATGCGACGCGTTAAGTATTTCGAAAAAAATTCTATTCGTAATACTTGGTATTATGAATTAACGACGTCTAACGCCTGGTCATCGACACTGGGTTCCATTTCGAGAAAGTTCAGAATTAAAAACTCTCGAATTTCTTTCTTCGAAATATGCACTTTTCGAAATAATCAAAACCATCGTCGGTAAGTCGTTGTTGTTAAAAACACACGAATATACGAACAATACGTCTCAACATAAAACACGTAATGGTAACGTTCTCGTAAATCATTAAACAACAAAATGGGCGCATAATGAAATAAGAATTACAATAACAGTAAAAGCGAAGGGTAACCTCGTTCCAGATACTTCAGTAGAAAAAAGAACAATGAGAAAACAACAAGTTAATAACAGCTGGAACATTAGACTGGAAACCTTGAAAACGTCCCATTTCCCAAATCGTTCGTTTCCCGACCCAACACCTGACGCCATTTTTTCTCCTGGAGAGCTTGCGCGAGTGCGTCACGCGTAGCTACTTTTGTTCGAAACTCCAACCACTCTAACGACTTAAGTATGTATTTGTACACATATACGTATATATGTGACACATATACATATACGCGTACAAGTTGTACGTATATAACACGGTCAATATAAATCTCACCGCGGCGTACTGTACAAGTTATTCGACTAATTAATAATTGATAATTAATAATTACGCGTTACGTATATCTCTAATTTGTCGGACGTATCGGCGCCGCCACTAATCGCAGCCTATCCTGTCGCTGCGTCACTTAATCAGATTATTATAACGATTTACGAAATTTCCATAATCCGCTTCATTCTTTAACATCAAAACGTAACTATACGCTATAATAAAGGTCATAATAATAATCAAAATAATAATATTAATAATAATGATAGTTATCCGTAAATAATGACGTCACGTGTAAAGCTTTTTCTACAAATAGTTACACCGATCCACGAATGAAGTTACATCCGCGGGACCACGTGATCTCTTCCTCCCCATTACTTCGTATTCTTTCGCATCCGTAACTCTTCGTATTTTGTATCTCTGATTTTTGTTTCCTTAATCGTTTACGTATACAATGAGCCGATTGAAAATTTCGGCGCGATCACACTTCTGCATTCCTTCTATTCTTTCCTCTTTGAACTTGTCGACAGAACAACCGAAATACCCTCGAAGCTACGGCCACGAAATACGCAGTGTATATGCTATATATAATATGTACTCGAATAATTATGTATGGTATCATCTTAATCGTTTTTCCCCTTAATTCGATAACTGAGATTACGTGGAGCGGAACCGATAATACGACTATGCCATCCGTTTCATTTATTACTTTTAAGTGTATGTATATACCTAAGGACGCCGATCTATATACTCCGAAGAAAATATAGCTGTCTCGATAGTAGTCACAATAATACTGTCATTATTCATCGAATTCTAGATCAACAGGTTTCAGAACGTATTCGTCTGATTAAACGGAATAGAAAGAAATAGCTGCGTGCGTCTGTCAAGAGGAACATATTACAACCTATTCGATAGATCTGAATTCACTACTAATCGTTAATTAGAATTTCATCAACGCGTCCGAAGACAACTGTAGAGTACCACGTGTATGCATATGTACTATGTATAATCATATACTTATATATAGAGTATTATATGGTCTACTTCGAAGGGAAGCTGTTTCAAAATCAGGTCTTCTTCGATGCTTAACTCTGCCTATTAATTCGCCGTACCAATGATTTTCTAGCCGTTAAACCGTATCAGTATAATTGAGACTCAAGCTGCAACTATATATTTTTCCGAGTTCGTTCCCTCCGAATATCGTTACCCCTCTGCTTTTCCATCGCGAAAACCGTACATTACTGTTTCCTTAAACACATATATGTATATATTATACTCTAAGTCGTTTCCTTTAACTCGTCTTGCTCATTACACTTTTAAAACATCGTTACGATTACGGTATGTAGGTAATTTGCTATGTGAAAGGGGGAGGGTGGTGGGGTACCGTGTGAGGAGAAGAAGGTAGGAAGGAGGGAGGATATTAAGATGAGTACATCGTGTGCAGACTCCGCATGCTCAGCTTAAACGTTACTTTACGTACTGGGATATTATTTATAATAATAATTTTTAATTTAGGTAATTAGCGGTACAATCTCAAATATGAATACGGCATCTCCTCTGCTTTACTCAACTTTAGTTTCATTATCATCCCCATCCCTATCTAAAATGTCTGTTAATTCTCCTTGATTATTGGACGTCTGTTTAGAGCTGCTCACTTAGATACTGTTTTTTTTCTGCTTAGCATTCTTCTTGCCTTAAGCTTTTCTTGTTCGTTAATTTAACAAAGTTCCCGCAGTCCCTTTTTCTCTTGCGCGTTTCTGTACATTTTTGCTACGCACAGAATACGTAATTCCCTAAATCCTTAACACCCTATCGAAATCCCTTATTTTTCTTGTTCTCTTTTAGAGTCACGGCGCAACAGATATTCTTTTTTTTCATTATTTTCTCACCCGTCGTCTGTTCATATATATATTTATTTATTTTTATATATATATAATAATATACTTATTATTTGTAATAATATATAATATGGTATTGTGTACACTATGATTTTTACGTCGTAAATAGATCGTCACTGGGCGACTCGTACAACAGATCCCATAATTTCCTATCGGAAAAAAGCCCTTCTTCTCCTCACTTTACGTATATGCTTCGGCACCAACGATTCTCCGTTACTGTTTTTTTGGTTCAATATCATACTCAAACATCGAATATTATCGTGAAATGTATTTCGACAAAAGTGATTAGCTCCTATATGCAATTACAGAGAAATTTATGAAACACCAGACTATCGAGTAATTGATCCTCGTTCAACAAAACGTTATGATATCACGAGAACATTAAAGAACAACTATCGACTAAACAAAACACTTCTGGACAGTCACGAAACAACTTCCGCGGTAGCTCGTCGAATCGTAGTTTCCTTTCTTTATTTTTTTTCGTGAAACAAAGGGCTCCAGGATCTCTGTACGAGTCCCTTTCAACGAGGGGGATTGGTTGAGGGAGCAGAGAAAAATAATGAAGTGAATAATTGATAGTAATTCGAAAATTGCATTTCCATCCTGCTTTCGTTTCCTCCGTCCCTTTTACGAACTCTACGTAAGTAATAGCAACAATGGGAGATTCTCTATATCTATGGAAAAAGGTCTACCCTGACACCAAATTACGTATTTAATGTACTAAGAGTGAGATACTCGTCCGGTGATGTGTCTCAGTGTCTTTAATCGTGTTAGAAGAGAGAGAGCATTTAACTTGTCTTCCATCTTTGCAAAGCTAACTCGTCGTGTTTTCTTCGTCCGTTGCATTTAAGGGGACCCTATATACTTCGTTCAGTCAGAGAATGCGTTCGCCCGAATGCGGCAAGTAAAAAGGAAGAAACTGGCAGAGGGAGAGACGAGGATTCGTATCGTGAGAAAAAAAACAAAGATCGAAATATATAAGTTTACAGAGAAACAAAGAGGCCACTTCCAACTTCAGAGATTCCATTCGACATGGCATCGATAATAACTACGGTAACACTACGTAAAATTAACAGGGGAAAATTAACATACTACTGTACAGTGAATATCGTAAAAAAGATAGTGAAAACAAACATACACGGAATAAATCTTTTCCTAGAATTGATTCTTTCAAGACTCTTTTAGAGAGATGTATGATCGATGATTCAATCGGTGATAACATCTTCGTAGCGTTTAATTATCTTAGATAATATAGAAACATGCTACTTTCTTTTCTACAAATTACTTTGCATCAGTAAAAGCGTACCGCTATTTTGCTTTTATATTCTCTGAGATCTAACTGAAACAATATGTGGACATACTGGGCGCCATGTTTTAACATTGAAACTGGGCTGGCAAAATGTAACATCTAATTATGTATAGTATTTAATAAATTTACTTTAAATCCTTGATAAATTGATATGCTTTAAGAAACTAATTAAAAACAACACCTCTCCACTGGTATTCTTGATCAGCAATCAATTGTCGATGGTGTTAGGTTAACAAAAATTAAAGAATTAAATCGTATAAGTACGTTGTCGTAATATCAATCAATTTTCAAGACTTTTCTACGGCACAACTTGAAAATATAACAAATATTAACTTCAATTTCGAACACACGGTAATAGTGAGTGGTATGCGACGTTTAAAGTACTATGTAGTGTCGAACAAAGGACAGTGTACAAATATAAAATTTCCATGGAATAATTCAACAAAATATTAATAATCAACAAAAATGGAAGGATATATACGTGATCAGAGAATAATGTAAGGTCTCACCTTATATTGCATCGGCAAAGTTTGTACCGTCGAACCGCCATTCCAATCTTCACTATCGTACAGTACGATGTCTCGAAGACCAATGACACTTTATTGCTTTTACAGCCTGCTACTTGTGATTCAGTTAGTGGAAAGAAAGAAAGATGTTTATGTCTTTGTGTGGTGTCTAAACTTGTAGTGTCTAGAATGTCGAAACTTCGTCAGTTTCAACGCTCGTCCGAATTGACATTAGTTAATATCATATTAAAAGTAATGAATCTGACTCACGAACACGAAGCCTGTACAAGTTAAATCGAATATTATATACCGATATCAACGTAACGTACGTTCCAACAACATTAACGAAGGAAACAAGTATTTATCTCGATCTCGCGAGAGAGATTTTCACGATTACACCTGCAACATATATACCACAGGCGAACGAAGGTGAACGAAATAAACGTGAAACACAATATCGGTCGCGGTATTAATTCGAGCGAGGAGGAAAAGAAAAATAGTAAACGAACGGTTTTTACGCTCGGCAAGTAAATCCGAACGTAAACGTACGGCAACGAACGTCGGTACAGATATTGCAGGCAGCGATTTTAATTTGCCTAATTATATAAGGTCTTGAATCTCGGAGCTAATAATCGACGTAAACCACGGTCAGTTAACTCTAGAAAAAGGAGCTCGGCAAACAGCATCGATTTGTACCACTAAAATTCCTCTCTAACTCGGCAAAAGAACTCGGCCAGCGGCATAAAGTATATATCGTGCACATTGTCGGTTACTTATAATCGTAGCTCGGCATCCGAGGAAGGTATCCGAGGTATCCGGAGATCCGCAATCGCTCGAGAGATACGTTCGTTGTTCCAACGAAGGCGTATGGCGAACCACTACGCCTCGTTCCAGTCCGTTTTCTCCTTCCCTTTTCTTCCATGGGGCTATCGTATCGAAGTAACCGTAACATGGATTCCACGTTAGCCTCGCTTATCTCGAAGAACTTTTCAAACTCGAAGTAGAACGATCTCCCTCGTCCACTTCGAGGATCGTGTTACTTCGTCGTTTTCCATCCACCGAGGGTTATACCTTCGATAGACTAATATCGGCGAAAATTCGATTCCGGCTAATCCTCGATGGCAGTTCAAACAATAAAAGGACGAGAGTTCGACTAGCGAGTACAAAGATTAGCCTAATCTTATCTTGATCGTGTTGTATCGTCCTCGCAACGACTCTCGGTCTGTTCTCGTTCTGTCGTCATTTTCGGTGCACGATTAAGATGAATTTCTTCGACAGCCTCGTTCCTTAATTACTCCCTATACCTCTCTCCGGGTTGCGTATCAATTAAACGTCCCGCCGGCACTGCGTTAATAGCACAGTGAGCCGAACAGTGTGTTAATCTTTCGGCTTCTGCTCGTTTAACTAATCTACCAAGTCGGGTCCCCGACAGTAATCGTTTGACTCTCCTCTCTCATGGCAGTATCACGCCAATTCATCCGCTTCATCGCTTCTGATAATCCGCAATGACTCGTTCGCAGCGTCCCGATTAATAATATACATTTTTTTATACGTTCTAGGAATCAGTCACAGGCGAAAGGCCTCTCATACGGGCCCAGCCAAATAAGTACGTAGTTGAGGGTGTGTATATGTATGTGTGTACGTTGCTTCTTATACTTCGCGTCTTCTACTACCGTAACATCTACTTTTTTGTTCCTTTCTTCCGTAAAAAAACAAAAGAGAGAGGGGAGAGCGAGAAAGACTTCTCGAAACAGCGTATCACTCCTTCTTCGTAATTCACACGGCGGAGGTGACGTCACCGTCGTCCTCTTTGAAATTATCGTGATTTCTTTCTTCCTTTCTTTAATTCGGTACAAAAAAAAAGAGAGATCACTCGACAAGGCCTCCTACGCGAACACCTTTTCCTTCAGTCCAAGGAACAGTCTACGAGACAGTGTCCTCGTATCTCTTGGCCTCTTCCCCTCGCGAAGAAGAAATTCGAAGAATCGAAGGTCTTCTACATGGGTGACCTTACCAGGTTTATATACTTCGTTTCGATGTCTTCCTCTAGGCTGCTCCAGTCTCTTGTTACTTCTACTTCTCCTTCTTCTTCATCTCCATTTTCTTCCTTTTTCTTAAAAGAAAGAGAATCGGTTCAGCAAAGTCTCCTATGTGGGTACTTTACTGACCGCCTTCAGGAGATCGCTCTGCGTCTTGTCGAGGCCACTCACGTGATGTTGCTGCTGATGTTGCAACGCGGCACTTTGCTGCTCTTGTTGCATCTTAGCCTGCTTCTCAGCTTGCTGTTTCTTCATCATATCTTGCTCCTCACGTTCCCGTCTTGCTTGCTCGTTGATCTCCTTCACCGCCCTTAACTCCTTCTTCAACTTCATTCGCCGGTTTTGGAACCAGATCTTGATCTGTCGTTCCGTCAGACAAAGGGCGTGTGCGATTTCTATTCGCCGTCGTCGCGTTAGGTAGTGATTAAAATGGAACTCCTTCTCCAGCTCTAACGTCTGAAATCGCGTATACGTCTGACGACCTCTACGCCTTGGACATCCGTTTGGCCCTGAAAATTGATAACATCTATAATTAGTACCTGTTCTAAGTACATCGTAATTATTTCTCCCCGATTACGACAATATTGTCAATCAATATCATTAATATCATATATAATAAATAATAATTATTATCGATATAATATTGTGTATAGTTATATATCCAGCAACATGTCCTTCCACATATACCGCATTCCTTTGAGCAAAATGATTTATTATTACCACTGATAATATATCAACGAATATTTATGTACTTCATGAGACAAAAACGACGAGATAAAAATGCTTCCGGTTAGATACGCTGCACAGTCTGTCGTATTGTGAGGCAACCTGTGTTCTGCTCACGGAGCCACAAATCTTAACTCTCTCCTTACTTTCTCTTTCCGGAAAAAAAGGAGTACTTTCGGGTGGTCAGTTTATTGCAGGGGTTGAACGAGGTAAAAGAGAGGCACGCGTAAAAAAGGAAAGTTTCGGAAAACTCTCACGGAAACGTTGACCATTGTGCGTGGACGAACCCTTTTCTTAAAATACCTTTTTAGCCCGTCAGACTTTCTCCCCGAGAGAGTCAAAGTCATAAACAGGGTTAGGGAAAAGTCCGAACTTTTTTATGGTGTTTAGGTACGTATCGAAATGCCAGCCGCAATAACCAGGTAAAAAGTCATGCTTGTCATCGGGTAAATACCTGCCGGTAGAAGTTAAGCTTGGAGCTTGGAAAAAAATATATTGAACCCGAGAATACTTGCGCACTACACTTTTCATAATAACAATAATAATTATACATTATATTATATTATAACATTAATAGTTTGTATAATATTTGAGGCACCATAATAAGAAGACAGCAAGATGTACATCCACAATGTTATTAATGATGCCTCACAAAACTCAAATTCACTACTTAAATTAGAATAAACGGTACTCTAAATATCTCCTTAACACGTTGAAATCCGTGTTATACGATACTTCGCGATACGCGTCCGTAACATCTATATAACGTCTAAAAATAAAACAGTTTAAGCGCTTTCCGACAGATTAGTTACTTCACATGGTCATCGTAACGTTAAAAATATTGAAATTTTCACGAATATTAGCGATATATTTGATTCAAGTTTTAGTAACATTGGCATCGGCGGTTACCGGTGACAGTCATGGTATTCAACGTGTTAATTATTACGACAATATCAAAATTATATTACCATCAATATGATTATACCGATTAAATCAGATATTTGCGTAACAAGATACGTGTGAGGACGAGGATGCGAAGGCGGCGGCAGTGGTTGCGGCTGCGGCGGTGGCAGACCTGAGAGGGGCCGTCGATAAATTTCATACAGCCAATTTTCACAATTGGTTCAAGCGTAATTTTACTTTTGGTCGCCGCCTCGAAGGGTAAGCTGAACGTTTTCAGTTGGTCGCTAAGAAACCGGTTCCACGGTGCAACGAGCGGGCAGCCAT
This sequence comes from Nysson spinosus, assembly GCA_910591585.2. Lineage (NCBI taxonomy): Eukaryota > Metazoa > Arthropoda > Insecta > Hymenoptera > Crabronidae > Nysson > Nysson spinosus. The sequence continues at coordinate 3,051,783 of OU342835.1, forward strand.
AATACCATCATTCTTGGGAGACGCTGAGTGGCCATATTATTGCCTCGTGATGAAGCAAATACGTGCTACCGGCCAATAAAAGATAGCAAGGTTTTGTGCTCCGTTGCATTTTCATCGAAACATTGGAAATACGTTGACTCGCGCGATCATGGGAGAAAATAATTATTGCATTTGTCAACGGTGACTTTAACGAGCGCTTTCCTGGACACACGCGGCGTCCACGGCTTATTATAAACACCTGACGCCATTAACTACCATAACTATATCAATGCGCAGAAATAATCGTATTTAACTCATAATCTACCAGATTCACATTTCCACTCGCGAATGAATGCAACAATTTTAATTCTGAATATTGTAAATCATACCACTAGTACTTGTTACTTATTATTTATCCTCGCATTCTAAACACGAAATTGAATATTCTTAACAAAGAATATCATTTATATTTAAGGTTCAACCATCGCAAAAGTGAGTGACATCTACCCCCACGTTGCATATTAAATAATTATTGAACCCGTAGAAAGAGACTCAATAATTCCAAGGAGTCAAAATACAAACTCATCGCTTATTAAATCAATGAATTTCTTCGAAGCCTGACATTCCGACACGCGTCTTTGTAACAAACCGATATCATACATAATTTATAATCCCCTCCCCTTTGGGGCGCTATCAGCAGAAGCCATCTAAAGAATTTTCTAAAAACTCTCCTTATAAGTAAACGAGATTTTTGCATCCAACGAAGAGGGGGTCGTTGAATAGCACGCGACATTTGATACAGGATGACCCATCGAGTTCTCATCATTCAAAGCCGAGGACAAAAATTCTCCCGAGAATGCAGAGAATGCTGATATTGAATTCAGCATGGCCGTTCGCAGCAGTGCGGTCCAGGATTCGGTGAAACTGTGTGCATGTGTCGGCACATCTACGAATTATTCCTGTGTACGAATATACCGGTGGTGGTGGGAAGGCTTTCGATGTGTGTAAGGGTGAAACATGGTTTTTCGGGGAGTTAGGGATGTGGTGGTTTGTGTGTGTTTGAATTTAGCTCACGTATATCGTGGCTGGTGCAGCCGCAGGGTGGTTCGTGAAACTCGAAGGGTGGGCCATAGGTTACCTTGGCAACCGGAGGGAAAACCATTCCATCCTGCTGCCGGCATATCATGCCAGGGTCGAGTCGACTTCCCTACAAACCCTTCGGAAAACCCTGCTGCATCCTCCCGTTTTACGAAGGTTTTATTATTATCTCGTTATATGCATTGTAAATAATGTAATGATGCTGAAAACTATAGTGTTGTTCTGTGTTACACCTCATTTAATTTATGTACTCTTACAGTACAATTATATTTGTGGATATTACTCGCACTAGCGGTAGCTGGGTGTCCAAATTATTTTATTATAATATTATATCATTATATAATTAACTTGTTTCATTCTTTGTTATATGAATTTGGTATTCTTTTTTAATGATCCACACTAATACTTTTAATGTCTGGCAATTATTTCATGAACATATACTCAATAAACTTTTGTAATACAATGACTGCATCAAACATGCAACAAATTAAATAATAACATCTGGGTTACTAATATTTTCCATTATTTTAGCTTCTATAATGTAAGAACCCAAAGTTCCTTTGCGAAATTCTTTGCCCTCCATCTTCCAAGAGTTTGGTGCTCCTCGAAAACTATTGGACCTGATTGTCCCCACTCCACGCGACATAAATATCCGTGACCCATCGGAGAAGTGCTGGCGCGAGCATTATCAACAATTTTGTTGGATGAAGCTAATGCCCATACAGAATTTATGGATAACCGACATTTTCTCCTCCCATGAACCATGGATATCTCTGCAAGAACCTGTCGGATACGGGGCTAATGTCTGACTACAATATTTCTCCATTTTGTTCTTAGTCATCCTTATCTAATGACACCGCGGTATTTCTTTCTCCCAAGTTCGACATTTGTGCTTTCCACATGGCACTGTGAGAACTTCGATAAAGGAGAATAATAAACAATGAAATTGCATATTTGATACATTAAAATACTCATTATTTTATGACCCGCTAATTGGTGTTACTTTTTGTATAGATTATACAACAATCTGTAGGAAACTTGGATTATATATTTCAAGATTTATGATGACATTTGTATCAATTGGAATAAATGCATCAAAAATTGTCCTCTAATAAATCTTAAAATCCGTGACCTGCTTTTACTGATAACGATTTGTATACATCCACTTATTTGTGGTTAGTACAAGTGTGTCGATTGACTACTGTTTATGATTCCCAATAAAGCTCCGTTGATTGCAACCGAAGTTCATTAATCAAGTACTTTCATTCTAAAGATTATACAGTATATTTACTCGCGGAGAATGAAAACACTGCCGCCATTCTTTATCAGAGTGGAGCCACTTAAAAACGGGAGCAGATACTACTTATTCGACAAGAGTTACTTCCTTCAATGAAACTCTAATCTCTGTTTATTCAGTAGCAAGTGTAGTTTTCCAGTACATAAATATTTTTGAATTCATACGATATCGACATTACATATTTAATCATTGTATCACGTGTCTTCAAATTATATTTTACTCCCAACAAAGTAGCAAAATTCTTAATCTTATTAGATGAATAAATCCCAACGTGAAGTGTCAAATAAAATCAAATAACCCTGGTTTTATAATCATATTTATAACAGAATATTATATATAATTTCTAGTAATATTATTTGCAATAATCATGAAAAATCACAATAAACTTCATGATGCTCTGCGACAACCGTAACTTCAGGGTAATCATAATTTTTGAGGAACAAACTAGGGAACACATTGCAATTTATCACGACAGTAATAACCGAGTTTCGTACATTTTTTGTCTAGTGATTTCCGCTAATTAGCTGTACGTCGGCCAGTGATTTAAATACGACGAAGTTATATTTGACACCCGGTGGTCCATTGGTTGGAGGGTAAGAGAGTGATACGGTGGTATAAACAGGAGTCTCTGAACGAGGGGGGGAGGAAGGCGTTGGAGGGAGAAGGCCTGCGCCTAATTGCGGCTATATATTAAGTTTAATATCTGCTTTCGGTCGGCGCACGAGGCTCGAGTATTCGTTCGAGCAGACCCTGGAATATTGCGGAAGTTTCTTCACTCCCCTAAGTTCAACCCTCGCTTCCACAATGAGGAACATTCACCGACTGTTTTCCGATCGTCATAAGCCCCGTAGAAGTTTCCTCGATTTACTACAAAATCAACGCATCACTTTAATTCCATGCGTGGCGATCGACTTTATGTTTCGTCGTACTCGATCATCAATGTAATAAAAGTTCAGTTGATTATCGAGCGTAGAGAGGGTTTCGATAACTGGTCTTAATTGGATTTACGATCTTCTTAATTGTTCGAAAGGCAGCCCCTCGAAATCTTTAAAGGACCGTTTAACCGAACGTTTAACGAACTGTAATTTATTGTGGCATCGTGTACTGGTTTGTATGGCAGTGAATAAAGTACGAGGGAATATCGGGGAAGTTTGCCTTCGTATTTTTTTTTTGATCCGATGGTACCCCATGTGTACCCTTCATCACCACCATATCCGGTGGTGTTCGATTTCTTTCCATACTCCGCGCCCTGCCTGATAACCAGAGAAGCTGTAAATCGTTTCCAGGGTGGTTAATGTCAGTATCAGGTTGACCATCCAGGCCATCAAACCTACACCACATTTCTACGCTATCTGAATCGAAGCAACCGATCCGCCGCTATTTATTTCCTCCATTTTATTACTGTATTTTGATTACTGTAAAACCATTAGTTGAAAATAAGTATACTTTGCAAGACTGTTGTCCCTTTGGGAATTCTTGGAAATGGGAGTTTATTTTCTAAGGTACTGACAATTGTCAAGATTTATATATTTCTTAATACTTTGGGTAGCACCTGATGATTTAAGGAACTACTTGTTATTTTGGAGTGCCAATCGTAAACTTCGAGAATTTTTAGGATTACTATTATTTTGAATTGGACCGATTACTCGGAACGGTTAATTACGATCAGACTTACTAACTTCCTCTTTCCTTTGTATGCAATTCTGCACAGAATTATTACCACTGACTTTGGGCACTTCTTAAAACTGTCAACAAATTGTGAACAGTAACACAAAACTGAGGAATATTGAACTAACATTGAAACTTGTATGGGCAGTTTGGAGAAAAGAACAAGAATATCAACAATATCTAATTTCGACTTACATATTACTTCACATCTCTCCATTTCTACATAATCAATTAATATAGCGTTGTTAATCTCCGATCAGATAGTTGCATTCTATGGTGATTCGGTTTCAAAGCGCCATTTGAAGAAAGGTGTAATGCCTGATAGAAAGGAGATAACAATTCTAGGGGTATAGCATTACGGTTTACAATAAGATCGAGTGAACAGCGAGAGAAGCGAAAGAAGCGAGAAAAGCGAGAGAAGCGAGAGAAGTGGCATCCGCTTCAAGTGGACTGGACAGTGATTCGTTTCGAAGCGGGACGAAATGGCTGGCAGAGGCTGCCGTACCGCAATACCAGCAATGGGGCCCGGTCCTCGTAAATCTAGTGAAGCGATTAAATGTCAACCGCGCGCCTTCTGCAAGCCTCCATGGGATTTTGGTTCTTCTTCTTCCTCAACGAGCTACGGAATACCCTCGAAAACAATAACGCGCTTTTAACGGCCATTTTGAATGGGCCTATTCACTCCCACCATATTGGACGCCTGCTCCGAGTGTTGCCTCTCGACTAACACTTTTTTAGCGAATGGAAATAAACGACAATGTTGCTTTGCATTTAATAAAAGATAACATTTATAAACCTGATAAGAACATTCTAATCACTAGTTTGATGAAGGTAAGTGTAATAATGTTTGAATTAAAATCAAGTTTATGCTGATCTATTTTGCTGCTATAAGTTAATACTAACAAGAAATAATATTTTTGAAATATTACTTGAAACTTTACTAAGAACACAGTCGTATGAAGAATATCCTAACGAAGTAATAACTTAGGGAAGACTAATATTTTTTGTGGCGTTCTTTATAGTCCGACAAAGTTGAATTCTTTTTTGAATATATTAACAAAATGTATCTTCCGCTGTAGTTAGTGTCATATCAGAATGTTCAGTGGGAAAATAATTTGCGAGATATACAACAAATAAAGGAGGACAATTTGAAAGAAAAATACGATACAGTTGGTAACGTGTGACATTGCTAGAATCACTGGCCTCAAGTAGCAAGTTCCACTCGCCGTGGGGTTTAATTTATTCGGCGAGTTACTTAGCGTTATTTCTGTTCTGAATTATTGCATTACCGAAAATACGAGGGCGTCGGGTTTTGCGTTGGTTTACATTTCCATCGATCACGACAACTCCGATCATATATCTGCTCTTTCATTTCGCGATTTCTCTCCTCCTGCTAAAAGCATCGCCGTGGCCGTTCGTGAAATAAATTCAGGCTGACTCACAAAGCAAATAATGCGTTTCTAAAGGACATGCAAAACTCGGGAAACATTCGCTGGCGGCGGGACCCGGGCTCTACTTCTAATGAGATTAGAATCCATTAAATTTCTTTGAGACTTCTCTCCGCGATATTCGCGTAAGACTCCAAGTAATTGGATAGTAAGTTGCGTGATGAAACAAGCCTAATAAGTTTCAGCCACAAGCGATGGTTCCGCGTTCGCATGTACGCCACTTAAATACATATTTAAACTCGACTCTTATTCAACGATCTATCGATAAATCTCTTGTTTTATTTCGATCTGGCATGGCATGCCAACACCGGAAACAAAACGGGAAGAGGAAAAAGGGCAATATATATGAGGTACAGTGCACCCCGTGTAACCCGTCCAAGGAATCGCGGCGATCTTCGTATAGCACGGTGAATCAGCTTCATATAACATGTGACATAAATCAAATATTTTCATAGTCTAATTGGGAACGTCACGTGAAACATATTTTATATATGTTTTATTTATAATGCAATATATATAAGAGTTAGTTATGATTGAATTGGTCCAATGAAAATATTACGAATATAACCAAATAAACCACCAAGGTAGTATAATAAATAAAAGTTTCGTTTTATATTTCACTTATCTTGAAAGTATTCACTTGGATGCAGGAATTGTAATAAATTTTTAAATCTTTTATAAATATGCATACATAATCCATGCATGGACTATACATGATTAGTATAATGCGGATCGACAGAAGGCGGTACACGTCTACCGTGTTATAGGAGATCCACTGTACTCGAGTTATTGAACAACACAATACATCAAGATTCACGTCCGAATACATTAGACGCGCGGAATTATCTAATCGAGTAGTAAAACAACGGTAATTATACGGTGCGGCATTATATTTAAACGAAACAAGAAGATTTAATCGCGGCCTCTTTCGTGTACCGATTATAATAATCACCTGCGATCAGCGGCGCGCATAAAATTATCATAAATGAATCCCGCTCGGCGGTATCTCATGCATACCGACTATTCTCACATGCGTTTCGTGTATTACCCAGTTTCTTAACAGCTTCGTCAAGGAGGGCCGCATTTTCCGGAATAGGAATAGAAATTACAATTCCACGCCGTGCAACACTCTTTCCACCAAGAGAATACATTACTAGAATACCAGGTATACTTTTTTTCTAATCCAATACAAGATCGTTGTTCCGGAAAATGTAACTCGGTCGCGCAACTATAATTCCCGGTAAAGGAGGCGCATTCATGATAAAAACAAAGTAGAAACGAAATTCTAATCGTTGCCAGGGGAACGCACGAAGTAATCGACCAATCACCGTGAGTTACTATCTAGCCTGGAGCTCACTCCCTAGATACCTGCCGGCAAAAGCAACTTGGGCACGAAAAGTGCGAGGATTAGCCGGATAAATCGCGTTGGAGCTGGAATTGCGACGGAGTGGACACCGGAGTTATCGTGAACATTTTTCCTGTTCTTTTTCTCTCTTTCTCTCTTACTCTTGCCGCCGTTCGTACCACACATTCGTTCTCGAGAACCCTCTTGGTTCCTTCGAGAGCATTGCTAAAGCGAGACAGAGAGAATGGGAGATATACGATGACGGTGTGGAAAGAGAAAGAAGAAAAGAGTATTCCCCACTCTCAAGTAGGTCTAGCTGAGGCTGCAGTGACCCGAGACGACGATCAAGCGATTCGTGGGTCGTGGCTGGGCCGTATCTTCTCTCCGTTCCCCCCTTTACCGAACTGTCTACATTTTTCACCGGCTCGAGATTTTATTCGCCCGCAGTGCTGCGAAATTAAGCCGTTTTGAGATATTTATGAATGGATCGGTAAGCGAGCAACGGTTGGCCACGCCGCTTCGAACAAAGGGGGACACCAGCCAGTGGTACTGGGTGTCCGAATGTCCCAGGGCCAACGATTTGCGAGTGTTGTCAAACTAGGCACACAACGTGTTCCTTCATGACGATGCCTTCCCGCGATATTGTCTACGGAATTCCTTCCAACATGCCGGACACCAGGAATGTCTACTATATGATGTCATACGTGAATATATTAATCGCTGTGAAACCTATGCCTCTTAAATACTCGATGGATTAAGCAATGATTGAACGGGGGGAGGGGGTTAACTTTATCGTTCATTAACATATTCCGAGTTAAGTCTACCGGTTCTTAATAAAGTACCTTTACTAAAAGTAAACCTCGAGATTCAATTATAATGCTACAATGTGTGTTCTTAATGATTTCAAATTAGTATCGAATATGTAGGAGAACAGGGGTGGCCAGTATTTTATATACAGGATCATATAATTATTTTATCGGATCGGAGGTGGAAGATACACCGCTTGGATTCCGGTACCTAAATACGACCATAATTATTACTGAATCATATCTATAGCCTCTATACGGGCCCCTAAAAATATCGGAAGATTTCGAGACCAGATATCTTGAAATTAACCAGCATATCATAGCCACAATTAATTGTAAGACTTAAAGAAAAGTATTGCTGGAATTAAAAGCTACTTATAACGTCTTCCCACCAATTATCTAAATCCATTCAACATATAGCATGATATTTCATGTCCTACAATCACTGAAAAGGAACTCAGATACCGCGGTGATGTAAATCACGGAAGGACTAAAAAGTAAGGCCCCGTACAAAGTACGTGGGTGTACGAACAAGTACAAAGCAGAGGCGGAGAAGAAGTAAGGCCCAAATAACAAAACGAAATCCCATAAGTAGTACAGCAATGCTGAACTTACAGGTGCTTACACATTGGTGGCGCGTGTATTGGTGTATATCCACGGCATAGCTTCCATCACGGCCAAGCAATAGACTTAAATCCTGATTGGTTGGACAGCTCATTGGAGATTGGTGTGCGTGTTCGCCGGTGTGGGGCGAAAACGTATATGTTCTCTCTCGGGGAGGGTTTGGGAGGAGGAAGGTGGATATATATGAGGGTATGCCGGTCATATATATACCGGGTGCTAATAAAGGATTCCGACAAGGATGGATGGTAAGAGGGGGGAAGTTCCCTCCATTGTTCCCGGTGGAACCCAAACGTCATCCATAAGGGTGCCAGCCATTATCTGGCGTGTATCTGCTACACGCATACACGCGTATCCCAGCATCGGTTGGTACAGGCTAACTCACACCAGCGAATCCTTCGAGAGATCAGGTCTACCCAGATGCGCGACATGGCGGTATCTTTCACGGTGTGTGGAATCGTATCTACATGGCGACCGACTGTGCTGCTATTCCTGAGCCAATAGCGGCTCTAATCTCCCACGAAATTGTAGAGTCACCTTGGGAGTGAAATTTATAAGAAAGCACCGGAACGGCACGAGCTGCGCCCCTTCCGAAGATATGGATTCTCGAAAGGAAGAAGAATTGTTGCTAACGCTTTAGGGATGAAAAGACCCCCCTTCGTTTCCCGACGTAGAATGCTTACAAAATTTATTACCCTGGAGATCCACCTTATTTCGATATTAAAAAATCACACACTATGTATGTTATAAAATATGTGAAAGATATATGTCGAATAAGGAGGAATAATGTATTTTTATGATCAAACTTCCTGGTTATTTTAATGATATATTTTCCATTTTTATTGTATGTTTTATGTAGTCTCGTATTATGATAATGATGATACTTGTAACATTGTAAAATAAAATTTATGTAGGAAGTATTTTTATCGGTTTATTTTGATTTTCGTATGCATTGGCTTCTGGTATGAAATTGCTAAACAACCATACGTTTAATGTCGCATGTTATGCGGCTATGTGTATGCAACATGGGGGCGTGGATAGTACATAAATATAACAGTGTCTCTGACTGAGTTGTAAATGTCGCGGTTGGCATAAATTCGACAAATCATAAGTGCGCCAAAGTAATTCTATTAAATCACCATGGAATTCGAAAATCTTGTACTTTCATACCTTAACAACACTCCAGATGTTCGTGTAAAAATGCCATCTATTGTAAGAACATAGCATATCAAAGACTTATATTCAACAAAAATAATTCCCCGGTGAAAACATCGAAGTCATATAGAAAGCGTCACATTTTTTTGTAATTACCATTATTAAATTAGCAGCAACGTGAAAGCTAATTCTATGTCACGGAGTACGCACAATTAGTCCCCCCCGAAGAATAACAGGGAACGGTTGACGACCGAACCCAGAAAAAATAAGCCAGTCGGCAAAGAGCCAATCCTAAAATACACGTAATCTTGTTCGCGAGATAGGGGTCGATACGGGGCGGGATTAAATTTTAATTTTGCAATAAAGAATGACGTATTAGAATGCTGTTGGCAAACATTCCAGCCCTCATAAGAGTCGTAAGGGAGGCGTGTTGCCCTCCTGTACACCCTGACTAACGTTCAAGCTCCCACCCCTAAGCAGGCTAACAGCGCGAACAACCACCCCATAGAACCCCTAAAACTCTAATTACGCCCTTATATTCCCCACTGAAACTGTCTTCCCTCACCCATTCCAGGTTACCCTACTCTCTTTTCCCTTTCCCCGTCATATTTTCCAACATTCTTCCTCCTGTACCATTACATGCAAATGCCACGGTTGTCTCTTTCCGCTAATAAAAGTCGTGCTGGCGCAATTTAGAACATCCGACGTGGAGCCACTATGGCTTCCGAAAGATACTCGACGAGACGCGGAATAAGTCTGGAAAGGTACCGACGTCAAGAGAAGATTATTACTCATTAGCCGAGCCATGTTTTACGATGGCCACGGCCTGTGCGTCCTATTGAAATTGTTATTTAAAAACATTATTAAAATTATATGCAAACCTTGATGGACTCCTCTCCCCTTTAACTCATCAAACCTTTTTACTACCGAGACGTTAAAGTGTCTTCCTAATAATGCATATCTAATATTTACGATCAATCATGCATAATTATATGCGAGGCAAAAAATGTTGGCGAAAGAATAACAACCGACGATACGAGTATATTAAGATTTTAATAAAAAAAAAGTGTGTTGCTGCTGGTGAATGGAAGGAATATTGTTCTAGTGATTGTGATATATATCTGGTATACCTGTATCTACGTTAATTAGAACAAAACGAAATATACAGCTGGGTGGAAAGGCACCCTTATTGAAAGAAGTAATTGGGAGGATAAGATCTTATCCAGAAGTACCAATGGAAGGAAAGGTGGCTATCGTCATGGTGAGAAACGTTAGAACCCACATAATGTTTAATCAGAGCACGTTGCGGCTTTACGATATTAGTCCATGTTACGCACCCTCCGCTACCCTCGTCTTATGTCACCCTTCCACTTCCTTCATCCTGGACGTCCGGAATGTTCAGAATGGGAATCGACGCTTCCGGGATCTCTCCGGATATATTTCCGAATTTAGTGAGCCGAAATGTTTAACCTACGATAGGTGAAGCCTTCAATGTATTTGACGCGCTCCCCCTTTTTTTCCCCTCGTTTACTTTCGCCTTCACAAAAGCCGTATGTTCATGAGAATATACATATTGGTTCTAACATTATCGCTCCATCAAATCGAGGAGACCGTAATGTCGTAAAACTCGAGAGAAATAGGTTGGAAGAACTATTCGAGCTTAAATATAATCCTTAGGAGTTGCGTTTCAAGGACCTATAACCATCGCGGAATACTGTTTAACGTATAAAATTATCAATTTATAGCAGAAGTTCGAGGACAATTATACTAGCAAAGTATTTTTGCTCCTTAGATTCAAAACAGTGTCTATACTAAGTCATTTAAAATACAATAATCCCAAGTACCTCCAGAATTAGGTAAAAAACAATCTAGCTTCAAGACCCACCCAAAAATTTACAAGTAACGTCAAGTCGTGAAAACCAAATCAGGTTACCATCATCCTCAACCAAGTCGGGCATCCACGTTAAACAAAGAAAGATGACTTTGCCGGGTAAACATACATATAATAAAAGTCGCAAGATAGAGCAACTCCTGCGGGAGCTCTTCCAGGTCCCACACCCTCTGCAACCCGGTATCCTCTCACCCTCTTTCGCTTGGACATAGCACGAGCGGACAAAGGGGAATCCGAGGTGCATGCGCAAACGGAACCCCGGTAACGATTCCACCCACCCCTATTATAACCTTCCACCTCCAACTGGTTTTATCCTCTTACCTCTCGTACAACCATGTCGGTGCGGAGCTACGTGTTCCACGTAGAACGCGGAAATACAGAATACGGATCAGTGTGAGAAATACGTACCCACACCACGTCCAATTCTATACATGGGAAGAGAAGTATAGCGGCTTACGTATCCGTTCATACGTGGAGAGAACGTAGATATTCTAAAACACCATGGAGAAATCGAGATGTGCACGACTACCGGTCGTCGGTTTGTTCATGTATATATATATAAGGGTAGGTGAAGAGAACGGGGGAACCGAGGAGTGTAATATCGTAGAGCGGAGCCGCGGGACGGCACAAAAGCTGGAAATGGAGACTTTAGTTTTTATCGGGGGATAAAAGTCGTGATAAGCTGTATCGGTGCCTGTACCGTGAAAGAGCACTGACACTCACGCTATATCCGGATGGGATCGGTACTGGTACCGTATACAGATTTCTCATCGGCGAATTTTTTGAAGAACATTCGACATGTTTTCTGTCCCCCCCTTTACGAGAGTGCGAAGAATGTGTTTGAATGAAGTACTGCACGCGAAGGTTGCTTTGTGTATTGGCTTTATGTAGAATGCTTAAATGTAACAGCTACGATAAAGTTTTATATGTAGCTTTCAAGCAGGACTTATATATCGTTATTAATTCTTTATATATAATCAATTATTTTCATGACTTTATATAATGCGTATAATTAATGGCAATTAAATGCAGTAATATGAGACATGTACAATATTTTCCGAATATAACCATAAAATCCGTTTGCTACTCATATTACTAATACCAGTGATATTATATCAATATAATATCTTTATGTCGATGAACAAATTACGTAAAAGATCTTCGAGATACAAAAAGGAGTCCCATTCCGCGATTGAAAATTGGCACAGATCTCATCGATATCACCGCCATCACATAAAAAATGATTACCTCGTAAGAAACATTTACGACACCAGCAACCCCTTCCTAAGTAACAGTACATATTAATACACCGTTAAAACACTAGAATACTAAAATAGGGACACAAATGTAACATAGATCATTACATAAACGCGAGGATCGTAATACAGATCGGTTGTAAGTCTACACTCTGATAGGAGACCCATACAACAACATGGCAGTCCCCATTCAGTAGTGGCTATCTCGAAGCATGGATTATACAGGAGTCCCCTGGGATATGAAGAGAGAACCCCATACCTTCAAGAACTACCCTCCTGTTTCGCGATCCGCCTATACAATCTCCCTTTCTCCCTCTTTCGTTTTCTTCCTTGCACCCCCTATTCTCGGCACTACGTCCCCTTTCCCCTGGTTCTACCCCCGTCCAACATCTCCTGGCTAAAGGTCTATATCGCGCACCGTCAAACCTGCCCGAATTGCTCGTCGTCGTGTTATGCAAACGGGCACATTTGTTACGATAGTGCTCGCCGGGGGGTCGTTCTCTACTACCGTGTCGTGGCGCAACGCCGTACAGACCTGGGAGTAACAGAGTCATAGGAAGGCGGATGGTTCCGATGTACAGTGGGTCAGAAAAGTCACCCTGCAGTGTTCGCCGCATTTGCGACTTCGTTTATTGTCGACTTGTTATTAACGACATTCTGGATTTTTTAATATTTATATATCGTTGCGGATCACGGGGGGATGCATGGTTTCCATGTACAGTAGCATAGAAAAGTCACCCTGCGGTGATCAGATTTTCTTATCATTTAAATTACGAAATACTTTTCAATCTCCATTTATTGGTGGATATTAAAAAACTACGAAAACTGTGGAATTATTGCGAATTTGTTACAATTTTGTAAGTGGTTCGCCGTCATAAAAAGAATGAAGAACATTAGAATCGTGTTCAGGAAAATTCATCTTAGGTCCTTAAAATTTGAAGAACCAACATGGCGAACAAAAGACAAAATGGCACTGTAAACTGCCAAGCCAAGCAGAATTTTAATTCCAGTCCTATATTAAGTATATTAAAGTAATTGATTTTGAATATGTATCTATATGTAGGTATCGGACTTCCGAGTATCACTTCTCAATGTTCATTTAGTTATCGAATTTAATTGATATCAATTGGTTTAATTACACGATAACTATTATAGATGTAGGAACAGTAAAGGAAATAATGATATTCGTATAAGAAAGCTTGACAGAAATCTTTGCAGTGTTTTAAGTAAATGCTTGTTAAAGTCGAAGTTTAAGCAAAGTGCCGGAAGACTTTCTTGACTCACTGTATGCAGCTCCAGCTAGGATCGCGTTTTAGCTGTTGAGCACGTTTTCTCGCCCGGACAACGTTGTTTCGTATGTCAACGGCACTTTTTCATAACAACGACAATGTTCCTCCCGGAGAACGTTGTCGCGTTTCATGAAAATGTCCGCCGGTTTGCAGTTTCAACCACCCTCCGTATTAACACATTCAGTGTTACTTGATGTCCAATAAAATTCTCGCGAAACGTATACCATTGAATTCCATAGAATTCTAGCTTCATTAGAGCACCATTATTATTTATAATGATCACTAAACATTTTATAAGTTCTTCTATGAACATTCCCTTTGGACTTGAAATACATCTTACAATAAGTTTAAGTTGAACACGTTTGCGAAGTCAAAAGACTAGGAATTCGAGTTTACTTTAATTGATCTGCACAATTAAAACTGTTAAAGATAATGTCAACGATACTTCATACTATATTAATTAGGCTGAAAAAGTAGTCGACAATAACTGGTTTTCAGTAAATTACCTGGAGGTAAATGGATTCTATAATGAAATAATTCATATTTTACTGCAGCCTCGGTAGCCGTAGAACAAGGTGCACTAATTATTACCAGTCGTTAATACCTACGTTATGAAAAAGGTTCGATGATAATTAGTAACAATTCAAATTTAATCGAGGCATTATGTAACCTTAATGGACAATCGAAGCGGTTAGTCCACGAAGTGAAATCCTGAATTGGCCGAGCATTTAGATATCCGGCAATATTTAACGATCTTCGCACATCCTTATCCGTCACATATTTCACTGGATCGTTCTATCCTTCTCGTAAAGTTTTATCGACCGTGAAAATAACACTCTGTCTGTGCTATATCTACCAAGTGACATTCTCCAAGTTTTAACGACCGTCACGCACCTCCATATCTGTCATCCGGAACCTTCCTTCTTCAAGTGATTTTTACAGGTCCCATGTTGAAATTTACGCACGCCAACTGGATGGCGCTTTCAATGACGTAAAGTTGCCATTCAAATTTTACTACTATAAACCGATCATTCTTTATGATTCCTGATCTACTAGTTAACACGACAGTACAACCAAAAGTGTGGCACCTAAAGAAAAGTCAGACTTCGTAGGTTTCTCTGGAAATTGGTGGAAAGACGTTCACTGAACTCAGCCCTTCCGGCGCGCAATGATAGAATGGAACATGGAGCAGCATGGCGCTCGTTTTCAAGGAAGAAACTTTCTCTCCAAGGATCTATCGTGTGCAATTCCAAGAGAAGCTGGGGAATTCGAGGACGTTCCAAGTTTCGGTTGGACGGTGCAATTTTTCTCTTAAACACTACGCTACGCTTTAAAGTTTACGCATAGAGATGAAGACAAGTTCGATGCTGGAGATCGCCTGGAAAGGGTGGAGCTTTCCTCGAAAACTCCAGGATGTTTGTTACGGAGGAACTTTTAGCTAATCGCAAGAGAGTTGCTCGAATAAAACTCCTCGGAATTCACTCGAGAAGGTGTGAAATATACGTTTGCGTATTCTTTGCATAAAGAAATGTCTCTTAATTTACTAACTTCAATCAGCAATCATTAACTTGGAGTTTGTATCACGTATACCAAAAATAAAGTATTTATTATAAACATCATCCTATTGATCCTATTTTATTTACTATCGTATAATTATGAAATATATATTTAATACAAAATTAACTGGATAATCACGCAGTGAATTGGAATTTGTTATTGTATCCGTATTCAGGAGATTGTAGTTCCAATTAAAAGGTTATTAAATTTTAAATGTGATACATTCTATGTCCTTAATTATTACATAAATAAATGTATGTTTTTCAGGCAAAATTGACATAATAAGAAATGGATTGAATAATCACGTGTTGGATTGGAATTTATTACTGTACCCGTATTCACGACATTGCAGTTGGAAGTAAAAGACAATGGCACAAATATTGTCTGCGAATTTAATATCTTCGGTTCATTTATTTTTATCGGCGAATCGCCATTGGACGCATGAATATCCGAGTAGTACGCTATTGGTATGCAAGATAGGACAGGGATCTAACTCCTGAAGCTAAGTTTTCATTAGAACACTCTCATTCTGCTATCTCGGCCCTCGTTCTACGCGAGTACGGTCGTATTTTAACAAACTCCAGTGGTACCGAAAACCCGTCGGTTATACCAAGTTAAATATACGATAACGTTCGAATAAAAACCTGTAAAAGCGTATCAACCAGGAGAAAGAACAATTTCGAATTCATTTCCGGTTCTACGAACCACTGTTTATGAATCAAAACAAACTGCAGGATAATTTTCAAATAAGCAGTCACGTATTTCAGTGCACGAAGGAAAATATTAGTTGGCGCTTATTAATTAGAATTATTCAAAATAATATTAAATAATGGGGATAAAATAATGATGGGAAACTATCATGATCTCATAGATGCCATCGTTTCAATGAACAAAAATACTATTATATACTTATCATTAATAATGATTTAAAAGCAATATTAAATAGCGAGATTAATGTGGAATGAATTCCAACTGATTCCAATCTTATCTTTCAATTATGGTACCATTTTAATTTTGAAAAATGCCATTAACTTCTTACTATCGATTATGAGAAATAACGTTAAATAGCCGTGTCAAAATAGGTGGATTTATGGCTGGATAAAAATGTGAGTTAAAGAAGCACGAGGAAAATGTATGTACATTAGCTCGAAGAGTAAGCTCACGATACATCGGGAAAGAAATAATGCCTCTGGTGTAATTACGATAAATTGTTCCCTTTACGATAATTACCGGTGCGGCGGAACGAGCCACGGTGAAACCGCGTGCACCTATCATTTCATTTTTTAGACCTTTACTCCTAGACATGGCAGCCTTAAATACGCCACCAGCTTCGCCGAGCTCCCAGCGAAATATTTTCACTGAAAGTACCGCGCCAGTTTATACATTAGATGGTTTGTGCACACCCTCTTTCCTGTCAAGGATCTGTGTACTCTATGGAATAACACCAGATTCATTGTTATTTACGAAGCCACTGTACTTTAATTTATTACCACGTTGAACTAAAACTACTAAAACTGGAATCAAATATATCGTTAATATTCGTCTTTGTGATATTTTAACGTTACGATGACGATGTAATGTAACCAGTATTTCGTAGATCGCTTAAACAGTTATACCTTTTTTTAATTTGTAATATTGGCACCAGTGAATGCCATGGCGTTCAACGTGTTAAAAAAGCAAGAGACTCTGAAGTGGAAATCTATGGAGATTTCTAAAACGTGATCGATTTCTATGGGAGATAGGGTCTCGTCAAAGCCTTTACTTTCACTCGGCGGGACACAAGCAAACGGGGTGATTTACAGACGCTCGAAAGAAGCATCGACTTTTTGGCTCCCTTTCTTCTTTCCCCCCGTGGATGGGGTAAACTTTACTACTCCGTAAAACCAGAAAAAACACCCGCGACTGTCTACAAAAGGGTGCGGTGAAAGTTTACTTCGGGTTAGAAAAAGTGGATGTCCGAAATAAAGGTGAAACCGTGGAAAGGGCTAAGGGCTGGTTAGATGAAAGTGGTGACCTTGTAACTGTCAGAAAGAACGGCCGAAATGTTTCATCACTGATACTATTTTCTCACTTATATTATTATTAAGCGACATGTATTTTATTATACTATATTTCTTATTGTTTCATTATTATATTATACTTATATTATTATATTATTATTCTTGTGAGAAATATGAAGTTGCATGATTATCCACGCCTCAAATTACACGAGTTAGAAGTAAAGAATCAATCAATTAATTAGAATCCCCGTTCTCAATTATTGAAACCATTCCCCATAGTTTATGTTCGGAAAATCATTTGGAAATATTAGAAACCGGTTATTGTATCAAATTAAACGTCAAACGTTAAATATATTTATATCATTCTAAAATATTAAACTTTATCGTACTCTGAGTGTGCCATATTCCTACAATTCTTAAATCAATTTCTTCCAAGTTGTCCTATAATGAACAACTACTATATTCTACTACTTCCGATGTATATTTATGATATTAACGCCATATTTATAATCCCACACCACCAACGTCACAATCTGATTAGTAAATCAAATAACTACAACAGTCAATCAAGAAATAAATTTTGCCATAGTTCCAATACTTTGCATTTTGGCAAAACTCCAAAGTGGAGGTTCGATTTGCGGAGGTTGACTTGGAGTCACGAAGATGGATAGAGGGACGAAAAGCAGGTCAGAGTTCTGCAATCTACCAATACAAGACATTGCATTTTAATGTCTCGAAAGGAGCTCGAATTTCAGTGCAGCCACTTATGCGTCACGAAGTGCGGAGGTTTCTCACATCCTTAATGGGCTCTGTTACCCGGGAACTCGAGGTATCCTTGATCGTTTGCATGCATACATATTATCTCCAAAGAAAATAACACACATCACTTGCACAGTTATGCATTGCCACTTGCAGTTTCTCAATTGCATCGTAAAGGAATAATTCAAAGAATGCAAAATAATTGGGCTTCTGGTATCAGTAATAATTTTCACTCTTCCTAAAGTATCACGGAATAAACCTACACATAAATCAAATCTCGGGAAATAAATATTGGAATTTGAAACATCGGAAAATATTAATACTACAAGAATATCGTAGTAATATTTCCAAAATAGTTTAAATATTGAAAATTATTGGTAGTAATTCAAGAGTATTAATACTTCCAACATCGTTTCTATATTGTTGTATTACTGATATATTGAAAAGCGTTAAATAGTGAAAATTATTCTTAATATTTGATATTAAGAATAATAATATTCTTAATATTCTTAATATTTTTCAATGTTTAAATATCTGAAAGCTTGAGGTATTGACAATTATTATTAATACTTCAAAGCTATTTATATTCCTAACATACTTCCTATACCTTTGACTTTGAAAATATTGAAAATTATTGTTAATACTGAAAAAATATTCCAAAATACCATTTACAAAATATATAGTGTTCATATTGTTCCGTTCTAAAATATTAAAAAGCTTAAAAATATTGAAAATTATTATTAATAATTCAAAAGCATTAATATTTCCAAGACAGTTTCTGGATTATCGATATTTAATCACGGAGTTTGGTTAAAAATATATTGATGCAGTCTAAATTAGGTTGCACCACTTACGAGATCTTCACATATTCAAGTGTTTTTATTACACGGAAGGGGGCATAATATGGGGGTATTGTATGACGGTGAAGATAATGGAGGAATGTGTCGGAGGTAGTTCGAGTGCGATAAGGATAGAAGAGAGTTTTTGAAGGTGGCCGAAGTGTGAATGTACGGTGACATTTAGAATCGACCGGTTGCCCCGAGGATTTGACTGGTATGATAGCTTCGGCACGCGACAAAACGGGGTACGCGTTGCCGGCGTATGACCATAAAATAAGCGTTTGGGGTGGCGCAGGCGGAGGCCAAACCTGACAGCGCATAAACACTTATATAACAGCAATTAAACTGCTTTTAAGGTCCATAAAACTGCAGTTTCAATAATCTCAGTGACAACACGATTCTGACCTGCCTCCGACTTCTCCTCGCCTACGGAAACGTGCTTTCTGTCCTCAGGCCTTGAACGTAGTAATGCCTGCTAATATAACTTTGTCGTTTTTCCTCATTTATATCCTGTTCCTTTCTCACCCTTATTGCCATGGGAAATAGTATATATAAAATATGACTTTCCTAACCTTAACCGGGCTTATCCAACTTTGTACCACAAATGGTTGACCATTGGGCAGTCCCTATACTTTTGAAGCATACTAATTTACGATACAATTAATCTGTGACATTAAAATCTACCGAAGAGAATGGAAACTCTATGAAACGTCCTATAACTAATAATATTCATTTTGAGCTAGAAGATTGGATCGATGCTGCTTCTCTTTGAGAAAATGTCGGATACCTGGTGGATTCTATCTGAAAGCGGGCCAACCATGGAAGACGGAATACGTGCGAAAGATGACGAGAAATGGAAGAAGATAGAGAGAGATAGTGAGAATAGGGGCGGGAGGAAGGGAAAGCAGACCAGGTTGGGGAGGCAGAAACGATGAAATGGGATAATACGGACGCTGCAGGACGCGGCAGCCATCATCGAATGCTAATGAGGGGTTGGCGGCTTTTGGGGCGGAAGATTCAGCCCGTACAGTGGCGCACTGTTGCCGGAGGAACGGTCTGGTTATAAATTATACATTATCTCCTGCTAGCGCCGTGTACACACCAAAATCCAACTAGACATCCGTAGGCTACCGAGGGCTCTAACATCAAAATGCACCACGTTTACGAACCAGAGATAGATTAAAGATCCGTACCACCATCCTATTACACGGGGGTGGGAAGCGAAAAATTACATCCCGTAACGACTACTAACAGGGTTGTGCTGGATAATCTGTCGTTATCTTTGTCGACGTCGATCCCATGAATTATGTCCTTTATTTATCGATATTTTATTAGTATTGCATATGGGTACCTTATACGATAAAGTAGACGATAAGCCTATCGCGTATTTTGTCGTCCAAATAAAATATAGCGTATAGCTGTTACGATATTTCATTTTAATTAATAATATTATTCGATGATAAACTAAATACTAGTAATTATATTAAAATAGTCGGAACGTTTAGGTACACTGAATCATATATTACAGATATTAATACGTAATATTATTATATTTATGCTACTTTTAAAACGACATCAAATATAGTTAACAGAGGATAGAATATTAATATAAAAGCGTCACAATGAATTCAAGTTTTATGATGAGTATAACATACTGTTTAACTACTGCAACCACAATCCTGCAGATCAATAAAATATGTTCTGCGAGATACCGCAGTGAAGCATAAATGTGCATAGTTAATAAAACAATGTTTAGAAGAACGGCTTTAATAAGAAGAATAGAAGTTCGCGCCTGGCATAACGTGCTGTTGTACTACTGCCTCTACAATCCACCATTATTTTTTAAAGGCCCGACCACCTACCAGTGAAACCGCCACACGATTTATCAAACACGTTCGTGGAATGTAAGCGGAGAGAGAGAGAGAGAGAGAGAGAGAGAGAGGCACGAAGCATTTGACTAGTCCTACGTAAGTCTGTAAGAATGTATAGTGGCAGAGCTGCCGGCAGATCGGACTGTTTATAAATTATACATTATCTCGCGATATCCGTGTGTGTACACCAAAACCCAAACGTTTACGGGCCGCTGAACTCTATCGCGAAAATGTTGTATATTCTGTAGCCGTGGAAAAATAAAGGTAAAAATGTCGTATCGCTATACAATAATATATTATCCTCTGTTAATATTATTTTTCCTCTTTGGTTTGCATATATTTCATCGGGCCACTTAATGCACATTGATGTAGGTGTAAAATGAATATGATTCTTCCACGTATAATATCATAATAGTAAATCGAACGATCGGTATCGTTATGATTGAATTAATTGACCCTTAATGCCAGAGTAATTTATGACTTAACTTGGTCACAGTCCAAAGAGATTCAAACGTAACATGCATACTGAAAGACATTCACGTTGAATATCCACGGAGGCATCGGCAAGCCGGCGATCCCTGACCTCAAAAAGCAGTACGTTCACATACCGGCAGTGAAAGATTAGATATGTGTATCTCGTAGCTAATTCTGTATCACAAACTCTCTACCCTTCTTCTTCTCTAATTCTTTGTTTTAATGACTTGTACGTTGTCAACTGATAGACTACCGTGCACAAAAAAAGTTCATATTTCATATTGTATATTACTGAGAACCTATTAAATGTATCGATAGATTACTTTTCTAGCACAGTCGTAGCAGACGCCTGCTCTACAGTCTGAAGGTAGCCACAACAGGTGTCCCAAAAACGCTTGACATCTTCCACTTAAATAGTTCTCCTTTTTATTAAGGAGCATTATTAATTACATATATATTATTATTTCTTCACTTTCACTAAGCTTCTGCCGTTCACGTAATTTTCTTACGAATTCTTTATAATATTACAATGAAATTGTATATCAAGATCTGGAAGTTACATATGTAATGAATGTAGCCTACTTCTGTGACTACCTTCAGACTGTAGAGGAATCATTTACTATGACTGTACGGAGTGTTAAGTGTGCGCTACTGTTCTTTTCCGAATAATTATAAGGGTGGCAGGTAATAGAAGTTATTTTTCCGAGATATCACCGAATGCAATAACGTTATCTTTTTGCTCCACATAGAATTTTAAGTATATCGATTGTATTCCTGAGCTGAATGCCATCGAAGCCACCCACTTGCCAATCCCAATTCGAGCCTCGGGAACGTAGTACGTTCACGTACCGGCGATAGATTACATCCATAGACACGCGGACGGATATTGCAGCCAGTGAAAGAAAAAGAATCACGCGCTTGAGTTGAATTCAAAGTGCTATTCTTATATTACTTTATAGCGAGTACACCCCGTCGCTCGCTGGGGAATTTCAAGACTCGCGCGCACGGATGCATTAAAATTTGGAAATGCGACCGAGCTCAAAATAGTTGAAAATCTTATATTACTCGGCCAAGGAACGCGATGAATATCGTGGATTTTATCATGCGATCGTTCACGATTTCTGTAAACGAGCTACAAATTTATCGAGGTGAAATCAACCATGCCAATTAATTCGTTCGATTTGAATAATTCGGTTGCGATGAATATTTAATTAAGCACAATATATGATTTATAAATATGCATCGTGGTGACGTGCGGGCTCGTTAATTTTCGACATTAAACTATTAGCCGTGTACTGAATTGATTAATCTTTATACTAAATGAAGGCTACGGAATATTTAATGCAACACATTAAACCTTACTAACTGTTTCGCTGTTTGAATCGGTAATTAACACCGCTATGTTTCTTGATATCTTTAAACGGAATACGTGCCTTGCAGAAAATAGCAAGCTCTAAAAATAACGGCTGCAAGGATATTGACTAAGTGGAAACCGTGAAAAAAAAAGAAATATTCTAGTGTCGAGTAATACATTATACATTGTATCGCGTTGGGTTCAGTGGTGTTTCACGTACATAACTAAAATTACGATTAGTCAAGCATCCTGGGGGTCCCTCTATGCAACGCTCTCCCGAGGCATTTTGGCTGACGCATCCTAACTCGAAAATGCATTAACTTCACGTCCCACTCACGCATTGGAAATATGCACACGTATATCTTTGGGAAGATGGCGCCGGGGAAACTATGCTATCGGACGAAGGAAGGAAGGATCCTTTTTTCTACTGATATTCATGCTTATCAAGTAAAACCTGATAAACATTCACCTAGGAACTAAATTACTTCAAACTAAAACCATATAATTTGAAGTCCGGTATAAGTAGCGATATCTATTTCGTAAGCTTCAATACGTCCATAAGTTAAAATTCTGCATATTGCAGATTTAATCTTGATGTACTTAAGTTGACGTTAATGAGAGGAGGAAGTATATATCGAATTAGATTTATACATATATGATTTTATTTATGGATGCTCGAATACTTTCAAGATGGCCGTCTAGGAGGCATGTTTAGGAAGACTTCCTGTGGTAATCGGTGATTCCTATTTGAAATTATGATCCGCCTAATGTAAACAGACCATCGCGATAAAATCCGACGGTTGAAGTTTTAATTTCATCTAATCGCTATTTACTACGTCATTGTGGGCTGGTAAGTGGCCATATAAAAGATAGTCACGGGGATTATTTGCGGGCAACATTATCATGGTGACGACAGGTGTAGTTGGCTATATACATGTTCTTCTTGCATGCACAACTAACATAAATGAATAGGGACTCGGTAGCACGTGCTGACGTTACCACGATTCGAGTAAATGACCTAAACGTTGACCTTCACTTTCCTTGACATACTTGAGGATATTGCATTTCATGGTGCTCGGCACTACATATCCATATAAATATGATGATAACACCTTTATCGTCCTTCATTCTTACACTTCTAACATGACATTCTATAATACAATAATTTCCAAGATTTTCTTGAAATATTGCAGTTTATAGAAGCTAATAAGATTACTGATCAAACTGATTTTATATCATACACACTTTGAATGATACACATATAAAGATTGCATAAATGACCTTATCCTTGACTTTCTTTAACACACTTCAGAATATTGCACTGTGATGCGTTATAAGTAAACGACATTAGTGATAATACACGCGTTATCTATTCGAAGCGCCACATTGCGAATTTTGTAAATAAATAGCTTCAAAAGTAAACATCAAAGGGGGGAATTCAAAAGGGTGCTTGAAATAAGAATCTCGAAAGAGTAGTAACACTCCTGTACGATTACGTTTCGTGAATGAAAGTGAGTCCCCTTCGCCTTGAAAAATATGGCTACCAAATGTGGCACCCTCCCACAGTTGGCAACAGATTCGTCAGTTCGTGTTCGTGCTACTTTTAACTTCATAACGAATTTAAATGTACAACAATTTCCTGTCTTTTATGAATACATTATTATCATATCCTGTTGATGATCCATATTACGTTAGAAGTAACGAACATACTTATGTCAAGTCCAAGGAGACTGACATCAATTATTGCACCGATAAACAATATACTGTTACATCATCTGTGACTAATAAATAGATCACATTATACTTCTGCTCAAAGAAATGCGGAATATTGTTGCAAGCTACACATCTAGGCAAGAGATTTTGCATAAACTAATAATGTTAATCAACAAATAACTCACCACATACGACTCTGTCAAATGGGCTCATCCAATCTGCAAGAATAGAAACGACCATAATTAAAACACAGTATAAATCCTTTGCTTTCATCGAAGTCAAAAAATAATACATTGAGTTGTCCGGAAAGTTTGTGCCGATTTTCAGTAGTTTTTCGGCGGAAAACTTGATCATTTCTGAGTGGATGGAATCGTCAAGTTGCATTAAAAATAGTCAAAAGTTGTGGAACAAAAGGATGCATACATAATTAACTAAATATATATCGACATATAAAAATGTTGCCTTTAAATTTTCCTTAAAAATCAGCAAGAACATTTTGGACAACGTAATAGATTTCTTGGCAAAGTACATGCATTTATATAAACTACCCGCATAAAGATACCAAAATACTAAATGCACAAATGAATGTGCTCACACGCGCAGCCCCCCCCCCCCCCCCACACACACACACACATACACACGGGCTAAATTATACGAGCGAATCGCGCAATTAGAAAGTAGGGAACTCGTAGGAACTCGGCATGCAAAGCTCGCAATAATTTTAGCCGGTGGAAGGGATTAAAGGAAACGATGATCGGGCGTTTCAGGATATTGGGGTAATCCTTTTCAGTCTCGATTAAACCTAAGCGCCGCCGGATTATCCTGACACCGAATCCCGTCACTCGCGCGATTCTCCTGGCGAATCGTTTCAAATGGTCAACTCGCGCCTCCCTCGAAGGATTCAATCGAAAACTTTTTGTAAGGCATGCAATTTCAAACTTGGAACGATTGCATTGGCTTTGATGAGACTCATTTCAGAAGGCTTCTTGGGAGCCTAATTAAAGCACACTCATCTCCTACTTTATTTGCGTGCATTCTGCACTTTAATTGATTAGATTTAGTGCGGTTTTATCGATCTTATCTCATCTCTCATTAAGCATTAAAAGAATAATTCAAGATAATCGAACCAGAAATATTAATGTCGTTTGGCAACTATAACTCACAGTAGTCGAATGAAGTATATTAACTTTGTCTATATTTATCCTATTTCCTCGATATTATCATTCAATTAATTATCTATTTTATTGCTGTGAATTTAAAATGTATAAAAACAGTATGCTTTAACATATATGAGTCTAACGAAGAGAATATAGAGAGATACGATATTATTAATTTTTGATGATACGATAAAGTAAGAATTCAATATATGCAGGCGAGATATGTTAACCCTTTGCACTCGAAGGCGACTGTCAGTCGCCACTCAGTTTTTTCCGACAACTTGAACGGCGATTAAGAGACGACATTAAGATTTACTCCAGACGTTGGTGATTTGAAATTCAATAACATAAAGTAAGTGGAGTAAATCTTAATACCGCCTTTCAATCACAATTCGAAATACCACAAGAAACTGAGTGACTGAGAGTTGCCTTTCAATTGCAAAGGGTTAAGTTTATCTATCATTTTCTTTTCTAAAAATATTATTTTGCTTAATATTAAGATTCAATTAATTACATATTTTATTGCTGTCATTCGAGAATATATGGAGAGTAATATATGTGGTACAGGAAATTAAAGAAATATAATGTAAACCGATCGTGTGGGATACGAGTATAGTATAATAAACAGATTTTAATATATTCGAAGATTCTAATTAACAGGTATTCGTGTACGCTTAACGAGCTGATCCGATATGACTTATAAAAATGCATTTTTCTTGGCGAAACGCGTTGCACCAACTAAATGGCGAATTGTCTTTCCCATCAGCGCTTCATAAAAGTTATTCTTACGTACTCGTAAACCAGATAAGAACTTTATTGAATCACGAATAGGCACTCTAGGCCGATAAGAAGGCACGTTAAAAAAAACTGTTTCTGCTCGCTATTACCAGACAGAGGCGTCATCTAATAATATCTTATGATGCCATAAATTATAATAAAATATCCACGAATAAAAGTCAGGCTTACTTGAGTGATATGATTTATGCCTGAGGTTTTATACGATCGTTTGTAATTCATATTTCGGAAATACTTTATACGAAACCGTTCACCAAAACATTAAATATCACATTCAACATTCCTCGTTAAGCAGCATCGTAAAACCTGCACGAAATTTACTCAAACTCGATTTCATAATTTTTATAGTTGAGATTAATACCCGGGAATATTAAATATTTATAAGTGTCCCTCGAGACTTGTAATCATTTTTCCGCGAAATCGCGCGATTAGATATCAAAACGGAGCATCTTACAAAGTGGATGGAACTGAAGGAGAGGAAGTTGAATTATATCGGCTGGCGGGGAGGGGGGAAGATCGTTATGCTACATTTTATGATAAAATGTTTGACGGGATATAATTCACAGATAAATTCAACGCAACCCGGTGCGCTAGTGATGATAAAAAAGCATGCAGAACCTAACAATTTAATACGTCGTCGGAACATTATTATAAGGTGTTGATAGCGGAACGGGCTTCGGAAAATAATTTGCATACCCGACGATTACAACTTAATCGCAATATATTCCTTGATCTTCAGTCCCGCGTTAAGTTCCCGCGTTATATCATTACGCGCGGTTGCGGTTGTTCGCCGTTAGAAGACCGTAAGAATCAAGACAGGCTCCTCTTCTTCTTCTGGCCTTTCCGAAGGAAATTTCGTTGTCACTGATGCAACTTAAAGTCGACTGGGAAGCT
The DNA here is from genome assembly GCA_910591585.2 of Nysson spinosus. Classification (NCBI taxonomy): domain Eukaryota; kingdom Metazoa; phylum Arthropoda; class Insecta; order Hymenoptera; family Crabronidae; genus Nysson; species Nysson spinosus. The sequence continues at coordinate 3,079,049 of OU342835.1, forward strand.
TTATGCGCGCATTAATTCGCGTATCGCATGAATTCTATTCGAATTCTATTCGCCAGCGCTGAATGCAATGCGATATCTTAGGATGATTGTTCATAGAAATGCACCCTGAGAGACGCCACGAATAACGAGCTGATGAGATTGTTACGCGCGTGAATCTACAGATTTTCTTTGGGAACAGCGTTTCTTGAATAATGCTCGAATAATACTGTTACTGTGGAATTTCATTGTCGATTGATGTTTAAACATGTTAATCGTTAAATGTTAACGGCAACATAAGTGATGTTGTTAAAAAAAGGCAACAAGAATGATATTAACATTTTTCATCGGAATACTGTGAATTATTCTTATCGAGTATAGTACTGAATATTGCATTAACTGCACTATTATGAAATATTAATGATACTTGTAATTGTGAATTTCACTTTAAACATACTAAATGTTAATTGGAATTTATATTGCTTAATGTACTTTTAAATATGCCGTAATGTAAAGAGACGTGCCAAAGCTTCCCGGGAATAATACTTTGACTTGTCTTACGGAAAATCTAGAGAGAAAAGCTAATCATTTTCACATATAATCGTACGAACATAATATAATAAAACGGATGTTGTTTATGTTCATAAAAGTATTCGTTCACAAAATGGCATTTTTTACATGCTCACTCGGCGGAAGCCTGCACGCAACATTATGAACTACAGCAATTATATTTTCTATAAGTATAATGTATATTATGTAGATCCCGTGATAAGATGTTTATTGCAACGTTGATATGTCTTTCAATCCCGAATTCCATCTGTGCGTTCAAAACATCAATTTTTATGAAATAATCTGTAAGACTTGCACTATATAAATGATATCATAATATATACTAAACTATAATGCTACACTTGCAGATAATTTCATACAAAAATATGTACAATTAAATACCATTTTTCAAAGTAGTTCCTTAACCGTTAAAATAAGGGTCTAAAACGAGAATGAATCGCGAACAATCGAGCAGTTTCATTAAGCATCGCTTCTGAAAGCCTGCAACTTCGTTTGATATTTATTCAACTTACTTTGCAGGATATTTCAACGATGTCACAGGGCAATGCGAGAAGCAATGCCCTTAGTAATACTAATGGTACCCTTTTGTTGGTACCATGTTGCCAGAGCGCTTTAAAGAATCTAAACGCGAAGAATTTTCACGCATGTCAGAGCGTGGAACGAAAGAAACAACGGTCTGTCGGAGTCGGTTGTACGGGTAAAATACACGCGGTAAACGCCGTCGGCACTTTGTCCGTAGTAATACGTTTACGGACAAAGGGGCTCTTGGACAACTTGTACGTACGATGCATTATGCAGAACACGAAGGGAGCTTGCAGCACTATGCAGGAACAACAAGATCTCCGAGACTCTAATCACTATCGAGCGGTTCATACCAGCGCAACAATCGTTTCTAGTCCATTGTTTAGAAATTCCCCTGTTATGGATCGGCGAAAGGATTTAGATTACTTAAGACTACGAGAAACCGCCATTTTCTCCCCACGAAAACTTGCTACCTTAATTCCGAATTATGTCTCCGCTAAACTCTAATCTGGTTGGTTTCGTGAATGATGTTATGATTGCTCTAATATGCCAAGTGGAGATGTAATTAATTTGTGGCATTGCTAATTAGTTTCGTTCAAGAAATATCGTGTTACACCTGCGCAACGGTGCGTGCAGTTCTGGGAATTAAACTTGTGGGACGAATATGCCGTCGGAATGAAAATGGAGTATTGAAGAGAGTAGAGGGTGAAACTTTTTTTAGATGTCTAATAATGATGTAACTTGAAAGTGGAACTTAATGATACTGCGGTAAATTGTAATTTTATGAAGGCAATGTAAACAGTAGATAAATAAACCGTTAATTTATGAACACAGAGGGAATATTGTATTTTATATTATATTTTATACCCTGCTTTTAATTATGTATTTAATTCATTAAACACAAAGGCACATATATAATTAATGCCGTTATCATTAATTGGCAAACAATAAGCAGAATGAATTATATACAAAACATGTGAAATGAGATACAAATTCAGCGTTTATCTTTATGGAGTCGTAAGTCAATCGGTCCAGTTATTCATAAATGTTGTATATAATACGGCTTTATAGCAACAATTAATTTTGGTGGACGTTTATGCTTACAACGAATAGATAAATATATGGAAGGATCTCTTTTTATTCTTGTCGTACCCCCACAAAAAGAATAACTATAAACACGTGTACCGTAGGTCAGTTACATACGACATACTTTTTACTATCATGGGGTTCGAAGGAACACGAAAAATGCATTACCGAACTTTGTTCTGGTTTATTAGATATTCCCCTTCGCCAGGAATGCAGTGAATTAAATAATGTACATATAATAACTCGGTATGAAAATTATGATGGAAATCTGTATTGTAGTAATGGCAATGAACTTCCAATTAATTTGCCGCGAAAGATTTAAATCTATTATTTACAAGTGAAGATAAGTGTTCTGTTAATTTCATTCACATGTTTCTTTTTCGCTCCTGTTTTACTATGCCAACAAATTCACATTGTTAAGCAGGCATATCGTAATTGGATATGCGATTCATTATTCCGATACCTAACTTCAATTAGAAGATAATCTGTGCCATGTTTTTAGACCGGCGGCCATGCGTATATGATATTACCGAGTTGTTTAAAACGTAATAAGTTTGTATAAAAATTAACTTCAAACGTCCAAGATCCGACCAGTGAGATAACCTATCGTTCCTTAACATTACCATGCTATAGTTTTTCATGCAACGACACATTTTAAACATTATCGGTCATGCATTAAGATGAAGAATGTCCCACGTATGCTTCTTATTATTTCACCCTGAATATAATTCTACTTTGTCATTTGCAATCTGGTATAACATTATACACGCTTTTAAAGGCGAGGAGTATTTCTTGGATATTCTTTCCTTCTTTTTAATATTACTCATCGAAAAAAAAGAAAGAACATAGTTGGCGCGAGGAGAAGTCATAATGATGCCAATGAACGCATTGAGTATACTTCACGATGAATATCATGTGAATATTTTCTTGCGACCAGTATATTACGTTTACCACTGAGAATGTCAAAAGTGCTAATATTACTTCTCTAACATACAGAAAAAACAAGTTGTTGGCAATAAGCACACGACTTCCACACACGTCAACTATATTGCTGAAGCATACATCTGAGGACTACAAGAAAAACAACGGGTAAAAATATATGTAAGAGGAAAACGTCGAACGATCCAAGGAGAGGTAGACTCACCGGTGATGGACATCCACGGATACCGAGGTATGTCCGAAATCCCGGGTTGACCGGTGGTGGGTTGTTGGCAGGAGGTCAAAGGATCAACGACGGCCGATGCAGCCGCCGCCTGATGATAGAATTGCGCCGCGGCAGCCATCGATGCGGATGCGGCCGAAACAGCGGATGATGCGGATGCGGATGAAACCAGGCTACCTGGTGTAGCTCCATTTTGATGATGATGACCCAAGGTATAATTGACCATTGGATCGGCAGAGGTTGGTGCAACATTTCCGGTGAGACTTGCCGTGTAACGACAAGACTTATCACCCGCTGTTGCTGCATCTACCGCAGCGGCTGCGGCCAAAGCCGCACTCGATGCCGCGGATGATCCAAAACCTGGAACCATGCTAGACGTAGCACCAAAAGCCGCAGCCGCAACGGCTTGCTGCTGTTGATGGTGGTGGTGTGCCGCCGCTGCTGACACGTAAGGATACATGCTTGATGTAGTTCGTGCCGCCGGTGATGTTGATGCTGAACTTCCCGAATGTTGGGGACTCGAACCCGTCGGACTCGGTGAGTTGTGCTGTTGCGCGTAATTAACCGCCGCGGCCGCAACTGCAGCCGCGGATAAACTTGATTCTAGACTAGCGGTGGCCGGACTCGTTGTGCACGCTTGGATCGTGCCGGGATTCGCGCTCGAGAATAATTGCTGATGATGAAACTGTTGATGGTACTTAGGTAGCATACTATCAATTATGAATTTCGAACTCATATCGCCTGTCGGTACCGATTTCGACTCGATGCCGATGACACGCCCGGACACCGAGACCGGGTCGAGTGTCTCAACACCGGCACCGTGCCGGCAAAACTCCCAGCTGTTGGTGGTGCTTCATCGCGCACTTTTCATCCACGTTTCACCGTTTTATTGTTGTTTTGTATTCACTGTTTCCCCGACAGGATAGAGCTTCGTTGTATCAATGAATGTTCCGCAGTCTTTCACCCTTCACGTGCACTCCCTCTACCTCTCTCCCTCTTCCTACCTCTGCCTTTTTTCTATATTATTTATTATCTATGCATATATATTTCTTTCTTGTCCTTGACTATCTTTCCCTTTCCGTTTATCGACGTTTAACCCCCACTTTTTTTTATTGCCTCACTTATGCAATTTTACACATTATCACAGGCACGATACTGGACGCGAACCGGACGAGAATACTTATTATCGCAGTGTGAGGATTGATCACGATCACCGAGAGAGCTCGCGACGGCAACGGGGAACACAAAATCTTTCCAGATCATTCGTCCTCCTCCGTAGCGTTGTTTCGAATCATGGTTACTCGTGACACAATTCTTCCACGTTTACTCCTTCGACGTTTGTTTCCTCGTGCGTCGAAAGTATACGCGGGATGCGCCTTTATGATAATTACAATTCCTTCCACATTGGGACGAGACCGCACGACAATAAAGCAGTGGGCCTCTCTTGTAATCAGTTGGGCCCACCCAGCTGATCCGTAGCGTGGTCCTACTGTGGAAATTGGACTGCGACGGTGAACGAGATGACGAGACGCAGGCACAGAGGAGAGAGAAGAGAAGAGAAGAGCGTGGCCCCTGTCAGGTGTTAGAAGCCGTTTCTTGCGTACTTCTCGGATAGTCGACGAATCCTTTATGGGCCATGCATGAAGGTACTATAGCCCCCTATCCCGAACGCCGCGTACTACAACCCACGGCCAGCTAAATGTAACCCCTTACAATAATGGCGCCGCTTGTCTCTCCGTTCTGTTTCCCCCCTCTCTTCCTTCCGAGCCTCGAGCGCGCTGGGGTACCAGCTGGTAAACAGAGCCGACCAATCCTGGCACTCCCTTATCCCTGGTAGACCAATCACGTGCTTGCTAGGCGCGCCAAGATGAATGGCTCTCTCTCTCTTTCTATCGACTTGCCTCTTTCTGATCTTCGCTTCTGCCTATGCTTCGAACTCTCTTGCTTCTTTTCAACTTTTGGCCACCTCTCGACCGCTTGTGTGCTTGCTTGCTTGCTTCTGCTGCTGCTTCTTCTCCTCTGCTGGTGCTGCTGTTGCCGCCGTTGCTGCTGTTTCTGCTGCTTCTGCTGCCGTATACCCTCGCGAACTTCGTTTTCCATACGATCTTCTCCTCTCTACGTTTTCTCTCTTCTTGTCAGTGCAGTCGTGCTTGCCACGTTGCCTTATACTCTGCAACCTTCCAGCATGTCGCACGTTCCACTCTTCCTCTCTTACTCACGAATCTCGCTCTATCTCTTGCCTCCTCTATTCTTTTCCTTCCTTCTATAACCAGCTCCTTCTCAAGTACTGTTTCTGTTATCTCTCCTTAGTTTTCTTTCCTCTCCTTTTACTCCCCTTCTTTCTCTCTTCATCTTCCCCTACCCCTGACCCTCCCCCGTGGTATGCCCTTCCTCCTTTTTTCGACTTATTTTGGTTTCTAGCAAACCAGCACTTTTTTGAATTTTAGCTTCCTACGCGTTATCCGCCTCTTTTCCCTTTTATCTTCAACCTTTATCTACCTTTTGCCATGTTTTTCCTTTTAATATTTATCCCTTCGTTTTTTATTCCCTCATCGGAAGGAGCTCTACTTTGTGGATTTCTTCGCGAATGTTTAGAATCGATTTTCCTAAACGCATTGTAACTCCTGGTTCGACTCTATTCGGAATTACGTTTCCTCCGTCGGAACGGTTTAAACTCTAGAACGATAGTATTCCTACTCCACGAGCTGCTTTATCCTCCTCGGTGCTCCGAATCTCACATTCTCGATCTCAAATGTACTTTAGTCTCTTTAAGTCCATTTTTCCACTCTACCACCTTCGAACTTTCTCCATCACTGCCCCCCCCCCCTACATTTATTTCCTTACTTCTATATCCCTCTATTTACTACCAATCTCCATTCCAATTACAACAATACAGTATAAGAATGAATCATCTCATACTTCATTAATTCGGATTCAAAACATATTCATACTTCATCCAACCAAGTATCTATCGATGAAACGTCATTTACAAAGCTATCAATGAAGTGTTCACTACGATTCTGTATACTTCAATACAGTTTCATGCAAAGGTCGAATCGAGGAGTCTTTGACTCGACTTTCGACGTACCCAAGGTTCCAGAACCCCCTTCTTCTCCATCTTCCTTTCTTTTTCGCGAGGAATTGCGAGAGAAACTGGCGCGTTTCGGCAGTGTCGTCTGGTCGACTCTTGAAAACCACTGAACCTGACACGATTGGGACAGAACCGGCATTCCTATGTGAGAGTGGTGGCATGACGATGGCTCAAGAAGTGACTTCGACTTCACTGAAGCAGTGACGGTGGGGCGGAGGGGCCCGGGAGGTCTAGGAAAAGCCAAGGGAACCGGAGTGGGTGTTCACCGAGTATCACATGCAAGGGTAGAAAAGGTGCCGGGGCGGGAAAACTTTTCTACTCGATCGCAACCTTTTCCTTACGATCAGAAGCCTATTTTACACTCTTTGTTTCTGGGCCATTACTTTACTTCTTCTTTCACTGCTCCCTCGTTTATGAAGATACTTCTGTTGGTTAATATCGATGCACATGCGTGTCCTTCATGGGGCCCGTTTAATTACAAATGGCAGATGAATGCATCGGAAAATTGTTCAAAATTGATATCTCCGATTTTACCGCGAGAATGAATAAATGAAACTGTGCAATGTACATTGTCTGCTTAAGTTGCACCAGTTGTATCGCCGTTTCTTCCAAGTATATTGATTTCATACAAGTGTTTACTTGTTCACATTACTTCCATGGTAACTCTAATCAATTATTGGTCGACAGACTCACCATAATAGTTGCTCTCGGCTCCTGAAACATAACAAATGTAATTTCTCAGTAAAATACATTCTTTATTGCGTTTCGTGTCAGGTTTCATATTGGTTGCAATAATTATATGTTACGCTAATTATTAATTACTCTGGGAATATTCGGCCGTCCGTTGGGACAAGAAAAGATCGAAAACTAGAAAAGGATGGGGAACAAGCAGGCGTGGTTCTCAGGTATCTCAAAAATGGGCTGTACGTTGGAATATGGAAGGCATGTACCTCGGAACCTAATCTACGAAGATGAATGTCCCACCTCTACAGATTCTCCAGGACTCTCTGGAACCGTTTACCTCTTTTAAGACACCGCCTGTAGGATAATATTCAACATGGCTACGAAAATACAAAAGGATGAATCTATTCTCGTCTTTCTTGCCGTAGCGGCATCACGGTTAGATCGTGCGATATAGAAAACAACCCAAACAACGAATGGTGTCTACCTCCTTATAAATGATGTGAACTCCTTCGATTCGGTTCGGGCCATTTAAATCAAAAGGAAATAAGATACCCCAACAACCGTATACCGATGTGTTACTAGGATACCTTATAAATCACTAACCAAGGAGTAAATATTGATTTTACACAAAGACAATCCTTACTTTCTTAATTGAATTCCATTAATTACACGTATTCATTATATTATTATTTTAATAACATGTTATATCTGGTATATAAAAATATATCAGCTGCTTCATACCAGACCATTATTGACATAGTTATAATTATAATGTTATACAGCATACATCTAGGATTATAAGATTGTATTAAATCCGATTGCAGACCGTTAGTCGACGAATATAATGCATATTAATATATGTTTCTTTATCCACCATTATCTAATATTATTATTGGCCCGTAATAATGTATGTAACGACAACCAGTCTCAAAGAGTACCACCATTAACACGTGATTTATAGTTGCCAAGCCAGACCGCAATTATATAATCAAACGACAGGCCCGAGACAAAAGCTTTCGTCAACGTGATGCCCAAATCTGACCAGTATTCTTGGACCGGCCCAATTATATCAGCGATCATTACCAGGTCCGGTTGACGCGGGCCTACTCAACCGGACGGGACACGGATACGATTTCTTCATTCATATGTGTGCATGTACATTCTCCTATAATCATGGTGCCGTATAAAAAAGGTCCCAAAATTAACCTTCTTAAATCAACAGCATTCTTATTCATTTCATATTCATTGCAAGCGGTCCAACAACATTATTACGTTCCCTCGCAAGTTTTTAAAAAATACATAAATATACTAGTAGTATTACAGGATCTTTACAGACGCAATAAAATCGCCACCTTCTCTTTTAATTGTTTAAAATATAGGAATATTTTAGAAGCTTAGTAGACAGGAGTTTTTGAGATGTAACAAGATAACCACGTTGTTGGGCAACTATTTAAAAATATATAAATATTTTAGGTGTTTAATAGCAATTTTATAGGTCCAAGTATGTAAACACACCCTTTTAGAGTTATTTCAAAATATATAAACATAATGGTAATTTTAAGATCTTTATTGACACAATAAAGTCACTCTTGTAACTCTTGCAATATTAGAGATATAAACATAATAATAGCTTTATAGGAGCTTTATATACACAACAATTTAATCACATCCTCTTTCCTTTATTCCAGATAATAAGTACAAGTAATCTCGTACAACGCGGTACTTATACAATGCGACTTCGACATACCGCGTGTACCTATATAATCCGAATTATACAAGGGTTACCTGTAGGTCATATTATGAAAATTATAGGAGTTTCCTAGATTTCTAAGAGTCCAGTTTCTTCCATGTCAATCATTGCAGGACAGTGCACACATACGTGTCGAGTTCCACGACGAAAGTAAACCCGTCTTGAGCACCGTAGTGTGTAAATTACGACATCGAGAGTCAGAGGACGATGGGGGACATTTTTCTACGTATCTGTCGCGAAGGGAAGATGTGCGGAGGATAAAAAGGTAGTCTGGTTCTCCTGGAACCTCGAACGGTATCGTGGAATGCTCGGCCCAAAGGTTCCCCCGACAGAGGCACTCTCGAGGAAATTTCGAGAGGTAAAGAAGAGGAACGCAGTGAAAGGAAACGAAACAAAAATCTGGAGGAAAGAGAAATTGGGCGGTGGTCCCCGGATCCTTGGCTCGGGGTGAATCAGGGTGACGCCCTTGTGATCTAAAAAGAGGAACCTACCGCGCCATCTTCGTGAAGATTACGAGAATTCGCAACCCCCTTTCTTTATACCGGCATTTTTTCTCACCTCGTTTGTAATTTATGAATTGGAGTGGGCTAAGGAACTGATACCTACAATGTCATTCGTACGCATCCCCTGATTACAAGATCTCTAACATTACATAGCTTGAAGGCTTGTTACACCTGCAATTAATATTTACCCTCATTTTATCTCATTATTATTAATCTCTGTATCCTGCCTTTCAGATATACTCATATATCGTTGTTGTAGAAATAAAATTCATTAATTAATATTTTTCGAGACATGTCACGGCTTTACCAATAGATTGATAACCAAAAGATACAGCAACGATCATTTATGTATATTTAATAAAACATTTCCATGAGTGTTATGCATATTTTGGTAGACAGAATAGAAATGTATTATGTAAGACAAATTGCGTAATTAATGAGTCTGTATTATTATTGGACGCCAATAAATATATATATATATTTATATCACTCGTTTATAATGTGATCATTTCTCGTCCTTCATGCTGATTATTATAAGTAGCTTTCACGATGGAAGCCAGAATGTTGGCCACTTATGCAAAAAGGATCAGAAGAATTTTTATGATTATTCTATGCTAAAAATGTCAAAAATTTTTTGGTTCGCCCATATTTCTTTTCCATGCGTGCATTTACGATTTTATATACATATAATGAGTTATGTAAGCGCAGCATAATTGCATTAATTATGTAAGCGCGGGAATAATTAGCAGGAAGGTAATATAGTTTGGGATTCCTGACACAAGTTTGGTATCCATTATCGAACCATTTATTTAACTAAGGTGAATTTTTCAAAGACTCCTAGAAAATATATTTAATGTAAGTTCGAAAAGTGGAAATTCGCGAAATATATCGTAATTATTACGATACAAATATTCATACAATTAATTGTATTTAATACTGTATTATTATATAGTACTATATTGCTGTATATAATAATATATTAATACTATTTAATTCTGTTAATTAATATAGCATTAAGAATTTCATAAAAATGTGCAACCTACATCGAAATAGGAAATGGTTCTCACGATGACCTTAAATCTCAAGGTCATTTATATAGCTCACCGTCTGTTTTACCGATTAAGTTCGTCTAATACAAAACGTATTTATCCAGCGAGAAATTGGCAAGCTTAGTGGGTACTTTACCTACGATATACTTCGCGAATTACACATTTTCTAGGTTACACTAACAATATTTGTTAAAAGTTATCAGCAGATCTCATAAAAAAATGATACAACAACACAATCATCCCTTACTTCACTGGATAAATGAAGATCTTCATAATAGAATGAAATACTCTTGCAATAAAGAATATGTTAATTGGCATCATCATGAAGCACTATATGGAACTGTTTATACTAATAGCATAATAAACTCGTAACAATATAATACAATGACATTATTGGTATCGTATAACTAAAAGAAAGAGATTTTTGTAAAGCGAAGGTCACCCGAAAAAGAATCAGGAAACCGAGGAGCTATTCAGAGAAAGGATTCCTCGATTGCTATCACATCGATTCATTAAAGGACACATCAGAAATTCGATTGTCATCTGGAGGCGCTCTTCCCAGGCAATAAAGTTAAGCGTTCCGATCGAAGGGCGCAGAGAAATCCTAAGGGCTAGTTTCCAAAGAAAGATCCGTCCTAAAACGCCGACGAGGCAGAGATAACAAGTTATCCCGTAACTTTTTCTCGACTCGTATCCTTCCGATTCCCGATTTTCTACGAAACCAAAACCCAGAAAGGTGCAAAGTTTCGTGCGCCACCAAACCGAGAGGAACCAGAGGACCTCGATTATCCACTCCTGTCTCGTCCCAAATGTGAGTGAAATTATCTGATTAATATTATACCTATTTAGATAAGGATCTTAGAATCGATTGACATTTACAATTATTTAAATATTAATGTTTATCGATCACACTGTATCCACGGATTATATTAAGTCCGAGGGAATATCTTCGATGCTGACACGTCCAGGTAACCGTAACAGGGAAGCAAATCACAAATAGCTGGGATTGTTAAACAAACGTTAAACTACAAAAGATATAAAGATAGTCGGTGTTATGGTGCTCTGTATTTAGGATGCATGGGGTATTATTATGAACAATTTTATTAGTGCTTCCGAGAAAGTACAGTAAGGCCATAATGTACGAATGCAGTGATTATAGTGCGCGGTTACGATTGACCAATTCTTGGAAGAGCACTTGTATTACCGTAATAACGATTTTTCACAATCTGTTAGAAAACGCCGGACGAAAGTATCTGATCTATCTACGAAGTACTTTTCTGATATGAATTAAGAAAGAATGAAATAAGGAATCAAAGTCAATGTTGTATTTTAAATTCATATTAATACGATGACCTCGTCGAGGTATCGGCTTATGATTCCAGGGTTAATTAAAGAAGTCCATTAAAAGTCGCACAATCGGCGCGACCGATATCCTTCTTATTTTTCCTCTGCTCCCGGGAACAATAACTCGAGATAATAATTGCGCTCGTAAAGTATTAAACGTGTTATGCATCCTTGCACGACATGCACTTAATTGGCAGAAAGAACGACTCGGAGCTCGTGCCTGGCATGGCACACTTTTTATTCATGCATCTCGCGGTAGAAAATACTGTAATTACGTAACGTATATAATCGTAGAGTCCATGGAAGGGAAGAATGGCGGACACGGTGGTACCAGAAAACGTAAGAGGTTATTAAGTCGTTGCTAACGTTATTATGAACCCGAGTTTTTCTTCAAGCTATAAACATTGAACATTCCCTCGGCATCGGCATTTTGAGTGCCGAGCTAATGAAGTTCGTAGCTCCGCCATTTTGGAAGCACATAGAACTGTCCGTTACGCTATAAATCATTATTTAATATCTCTTTCTTCCGTGGAGTAAAGTGGCTTAAATTACTTTGTGATCAAGTTCCATGCGATTACATTAAATATAAAGTCCGGATGAAGTCAGTGTCTTTGAATCAGTTCAGCTAATGAATGTTTGAGTGCTAATAAATATTCAAGTACCACGACTTCTATTGTATTGTACTAATTAATGCCAATTAGCCTTTGACCTTCGAAGCAAGTTCTTATCCCTTTCCAAATACGTACAAAGTACTACTACGACAATGAATAACAATAAGAGAATTGTACTAAAAATAATGAATATTCAAGTGCTCCAAGCACACTTTAAAGAAGTTACTCTTATACTTCATCAACCCCCATCATCTTCAAAAGCCGACGTCGAACAATCCTTTTCCTTTCGCGCCACAGAAGGATAATCCCAGGTCGAATGATTGATGCGATCAAGCAGATCATGAGCAGGAGAGGAGAATCTTGGTAAGCACGTGACAGTCTGACAGACGGTACGTTAGTGACGTAATGAAGTGGCGGATAGAAGTTCGTGGGTTTGTGCGAGAGTGACAGTGCCGTGAACGGGGCGGGCCACTTAACGACATTAGGGTAGAAAGAGATGTATAGAATGGGTCCGGGGTGGAAGTGAGTGAGAAAGGTGAAAGGGAGACACAAAGCGGACTTGTGACTCGATGCGTTTTACTGCTGCTTTACGGCGGTTTATTGCGCCATCAAAACATAAAATGCTCGGCTGGGAAGCGTGCACACGCGTGGGTACACCCCCACTTCAGTTTTACCGCTGACTGCCGGTTAAACCGGCCGACATTTCCCGATTTCTTGCTCCAGAGATTGTTCCGGTCTTTACTATCTTGATCTCCTTTTCTTCCTACTACGATCCTCCACTCCAACCGTTCACAATCACTTCTTCTTATTGTCTTTATTATTCGTTCCTTGGAGTTCGCTCTCTGTCGTCTTACGAGACATTCGAACACCCCTCTCACCCTACTTCGACATTTTATACCCACCATTCGCTAGCCGAGCATCGTACATAATTTGATATTCTAAATCTACCGAGATCGTGACATTCTTATCGTTTATTGGCTCTTGTAAATATCCCTCTTCCTTTTGTGCCTGGTACTCCTGTCTTTGTTACTTACTGTCGCTTCGACTACCGGTTTAACCGGCCAACATTCTTTAACCTTCCACCACGGATACTGTTCTTATTCTGTCAATACCGATCCTCCTGTTCCGCCGTGGTTTTCTACGACTTTAATTCTATGAACTTCCCTCGAATTGCTTTTACATCATTTTGATTCACATGCATTTCTGTACGCTATTAAGTTCTGCAGAGGAAACGATTGGACGTAACATGATATCGTAAAGATAGAATTATCTAGCGCGTAGGTTGGGATTTATTAACTCATGGATTTGGGGAGCATAGGATATTGTCGGGTTCCGATATCTGTAAAAAGGTACACGTGATTCCAGGATGTGTTGGTACCCTTACATTTACGCCCTCGAGGACGAGTGGCAAATGAAACCTCGAGTTTGTAGTGTTACCGTGGTAAAAGCCGTTGGTGGAATCCATATCGGCGCTTGGTAGAAGGAAATAATATCGGAGAAAATGGCGATCCCCGATGGGTGCTCGAACATGTTGCGCGCCATTACGGTGTTTTGTCTGGCGGAGAAAAAGAGAAAGGCGGGCACATTCCGGCAGGACGATTTGAGTTTTACCTCCGATTCACGCGATAGCTTGGATACATCGAGGCCTCGGGATGGTCGACTTGAGTTTGGGGGAAACGGGAAGGCGCGTTATTACCAATTTATAAGGCCGTAGAGTCCGTAAATTGGCCGCGGACGCGCAGCATATTTTATTAATCGCCGCGATCTGCTTGGCCTGTAAGTGCTTTAGGACTTTCTTAATTTACTTGAGCCATTCTCGACTTTTCCACTTTACGAAGCTCGTCGACGTAATCAGTATTAGCGTGAACTGGATATCAATGCGGGCTCTTATCACTGATAAGAATCGTCGTTACCCTACCTCGTTCTAGTAATCACTGTAAACCGTACATTTTCATAAGAACTTCGTTCCGCCGTGGATATTGATAAGGTTTTCAATTAAACAAAATTCCGAATGTAGTGAACGGCGATATCTGGATACCTGTAGACTCCATTAATCGCGGTAAATGTGAAATTTACTGCTTTTCCAATATAATTCGATACGAAAAGTCAGTCGTTATGAAGGTAAAATGAAACAAAGATTTAATAAGACTATCGTACGACAAATGGAATAAATATTTCGTGTATTAATATATCCGCAAAGGGATGAAACCAAACCGTACGCGGAACATATTCATTCGTTAATAAGAGTAATACAGTCATAAAATGATGATCAACGAAATAAAAAGATGGCGGTGAGCCACTGACTTGCAAAACGTGCCAAAATTTTGGAATGCCGTGGCGTCATCTGACGAGGGGTGGCGAAACGTCAATTCCTCCCTGCCAGGCAGATGTTTGCAAACCCCTCTGCAGAACCGACTGATCAAACAGGAGCTGATTGGCGAACCCTCCCTTACCCCTATTTCCCCGTACGTTTCCCATGAATTTCGAGGATACCGTCAGAGATACATAGTTCGCGAAAATCTCGCCAGAGCGTTCGTACAAAAACGACCGAAGGTCATACGACAGACACTTCAGCCCTTAAACCACCCTTTATTCTTCGCGTAGGTCAGTTTTTAAATAGCTATCCACGACGAGCCGAGTCATTCACGTTGAACAGTTTCGTTCTCCCCTTGTACTATCCTTATCTGCTTTGCATACTCATCATGCGAAATAAATGCACCGTTCTCACAACATGCTGCAATTGTGCACAACAATATTATGCATCAACGTTATGCAATAATTACACTTAACATATATCTACGTCATTTATAAAACCGCAAGGAAGTTACAACCGCATATTAAAATGCAGAAATTGGAAGCCAAATGTAGTCAGGATATCCTCAGTAAAGAATCCCTTTTCCCAAAATGCAAACAGTGCGTTAACATATTATAATACTAATTATAAAAAGAAATTCTTATTCTTCCATATATAAGATATTCGCAGATAATCTCTTTATCCAGAACACTCCATTGTGGAACCCAACTAATAACAGCAACTAGTATCTATAATTAATTGGGTTTCAAATAGAAAGGTATAATATATTAATTAGTATACTAATATAATCAGACACTATGTAACATGCTAAGTTTCATCACTCATCAATGTTCTACTGTATTTACATACCTCGGAGCATACAGCAGAAAGTCTGCACGATATTTTTCGAGGTCAATGACCGGTGATTCGAGGAGGGACAAGGACAAAGGGTTAAGGTCTTCGGAGGAGGAAAGTAACTCGTGACATCTCTTGTTACGTGGTAGAAACACGTGAGAACCAGGGCCCGGGACTCGTTCAACAATGCAGGCTTGGGCCACGGTGGCCAGGCACCGACTAACGCATTCATAAAATTTTAACTGCTTAATAAAAAGGTTACGAGCCACTGTCTCACGCAAAGGAGTCGCCGTTCAAAGCCGAATCCTCTTTCACGCCGCGAACGTCCGCCGGTGCTCAAAATGGCTCGACCTCCCCTCCTCCATTTTTCCTCGGCTTAATCGTAAACAAAGTCCTTTGAAACCCCTTAACTAGGAAAACTCATCTAATCCCCTTAAAATGAATCCGGATACTTAATCTTATTATTTAATACAATTTCTCACGATCCTCGTATTATAAATGATCACTTACTTTCGTTACAAATTTTAATAATTTCAAAGATATCTTCTAATCGTTATTACTTGATACGATACCGCGATATACAAACCACGTGTTCTTCAAAGAAATGACCTTATCCGATACACCTTAAAGGTGTCACAATAATAATTACACGAACCCCCCTCGCTCTTAATTTTAATTACGAGGGAGATCATGTCTGAAGATATTCGATGTCCGCCAAAACAGCTTATTGCATGCGATAATAAAAATCAAGATAATTAACACCAGGCGTCGGAAAATTCGACATTATTCCTTCGTTATTAGCGAAGATCATTTTCAATTGAAATCGATCACGGATCGTATAATTTCATAAAATTGATGGTTGGGTAACGAAAGATTAAATTCACCGATATCGCAACAACTGTGAGGGTGACGTAAAGTAAAATGGAAAGGGGACTGGCCAATCCGTGCAAGGGTTGCGTGGTTGACCTTGGAGGGTCGTTTGCACTGTTCCTGACCGCACATAGTGCTCACCGTAGACAATGGACCTTCGAGGAATGCATGAATCTCGGTAGCTGGTTTGCGTTTATACTCGTGGTGCACATGTCGCAAACCTTTTTCCTTCATTCAGCCTTTTTTACTTGGTGGATTCCCACTAAACACTCAACAACCTTTCTACAGTGGCACTGCGTGACTAACTTTGTTCCGAAGTACCCACATGTACAAGGTTTCCAAGAAACCCTAAGCCTCCCCTACATTTTCAAGTAGCAACTGAACAGTTTCCTTGTTTGACTTAATTGCTCGATGTAAAATATGTGACATTAGTGTAGTTCGTATTATATCCTGCAATTCGTTTGCATCCGATAACTTTATGCTTTTCAAGAATATTACGGTGTGACTATAATACTTTATACTACTGTGAGTAGTAAAATCCGGCATTCAGCAATGAACTTAATTTCGATTATTCCCACGACTGTTTCAATGTATATGAATTACGATGATAATCAAATATTTTATACTTTCTTAATCGCTGTCACGATTGATTTATACTTAGTGGCACTTCCATTATCTTCCACAGTCAATTAATATTTATCTTCTATTAAGCCCATCAATTTCTATGATCATTAAACGATGCTTCATCGCGAGTACTTAAAACCCTGAAATTATTACTATGCGAGTAAACTACTAAATTAATTACCACCCGAGTGTCTACGATAAAACATCATGTTCTAAGCAAGAATTTCACACATTCTTGATATCCACAATCCACGACAGTCAAAGACACTCGGGACGGTAGTTGGTCACGTCGTTTCCACGTCATAAACGGGGACAAAAATTATGCAAAGTGGAGGAATAACATGGTAGTATGTCCTGTCCCGTGGAAAAGAATGCGCCGAATAAACGTTACGAGGCTAAGAAGCTTGCATTCGTGGAGTGTTATCGCCACAGAATTATGGCGGAATCATGGTAGAGGAGATCGATAAGGTTGAGAACCTCCGGTAGATTTACGATGTCGCTCAGAGGATGATCGCTCGCGATTGCACGGCCTTGTGTCGTAAAGCGACGATGACGCGTTCGTAGTACGTGCGTGAACGCATATGGAACTCGTGGAACGACGCACCGTCGACGACATATGGAACTACGCTGCCATCGTGCCAACCTTAAGAAAACCCACGAGTTATGGCATCCGAAGAATTATGAAACATGCAACCTCCGATCATCAACATTCTTTTTATCATGCTAATTTAAGTTCACTGGATAATACACACTTGAATAAAGTGATTTGAGACAAACTTCTTTGGGGTGTAAATTACACGATCTGGGTTATTATTTCTTATCTACCATGTGAAGTATGTTGGGTAGGTTTCAATTTTTATTCTAAGTTATTTATACTTTTATTGTTATATTTGTGTTTTTTAAATTAATAATTACACTTTGGTTTTCCTATATGTAGTTGCGATATCTTCGAACAATATGAAAGAACATGGATATGAAAATCATTGAAAAATCATTTTTCTCTTTAATACACGTTATTATATTTTTCTATATACTGAATATAGTATTAACACTAGTACTACCGAACGTATACTGAGTTATGCATACACGTTTGTTTATATACAAATTATGGCATTGAACTGAATACTTTTGCATTGAATATAATAAGATACACGATAGAATAACAATATAGAACCATTCCTAAACCAGTATATATTAAAAAATATTTTTGCCTTCCAAATTCGGCAACCTTCCCCAAAGCAAACCAAAAATGATAAGAGACTACCAAATTAATTTGAACCGTGTTCTCCAGGAAAGATTCATAATCAGTAAGGATTTAGAAAAGAACTTAACTTTCCAATGGCGTCTTCATAATACAGTGAACCCCCGATCGTTGAGGTAATCAGGTGATCGGTAGAACGATGTGGGTATAAAAGGAAAAGGAGAAACAAGAGAGCGAGAAAGAAAAGAAATACAGGGTAGTTTCGAGGCGTGGCTGTTAGCGAAATTGAAACTTTATCAGTAATCACGTTTTGCGCGCGGGTCTCTCGTGCCCGGCGTGGTGGAGATTGCGGTGAAATTTAGCCGCGATTACACTAAATTCGATAATAAACATCGGTGCAAGAGAATAAGTTCTCGAATGGAAGGTATACGTAGGATAGGATCGCATTCGGATAACGTTGGAGGACAGAGACCGTACAGAGGCCAGAAGTATTTAGTACGAGGCATATAATACCGTGAAAACGAAAACCGAGTACTCACGCAGGCCAACATCGCGACATTCGAATGATAATTGCACCCCGGCTTTCTTATCTTCCCTTCTTTGCGCGCGCACACACCACTCGGAAATAATGAAGTAAAAACGCGGCACCGAGCATCGATGTGAAAGTTAAATTACAAATACGTGAGTATGTTCCTTTGTATAAGTATTGTGAACCTTGATTTAAAATATAAAGATTATAACTAAGCGACTTCGAGCAATACAATTTCATGCCTCTTCGGAAATGGGTTCTTTATACTTCGCGATTAACATTGCGACTACGGAAACCGTCAAAATGATGGTGCCGAGGTATTTCATAAAAATGTTTAAATTGATAAGGTTCCCTTTTCTGACATCCTCTGCGCCTCACGTTTCATAATGGATGTAATTGAATGGATTTATTCTTTTGTTTCTATCATCCCCACTTTTTAAGACGTACACGTGAATATATAAATATAATAATGTTAACTACCTTACGAGTTATGAAGTAAGACCTCACTTCATTCTATGAGATTCAAGCTTGACTGAAGATTATGTTACCAACAAAGAAAACCAACCTTGGTAATAATTCAATTTTATCTTCCTCCAGCATATCATTTGTATAATGATAATTGAAATAACTTACTTATAATTACCTGAGGTATATTAGTAACCCCAATAAAAGTAAAGATAATTTTACTTTATCTCCAGTCACACTTGTATCTGCATGTATTACATTAATTTACTTATCTATGTATACTGGAATAGATAATATGCGATACACATTTGAATATACATACTCATAGAATATAAGTGTGTTAAGTAAACAATGTTCTACTCTCAGGATTGGTCATCAATGTGAGGTGAACTGCACATGAGTCAAACGAAGTTGAACTTTATTTTAAGAAAAATAGTTTTTAATCCACAAAAATAGTCTCCATTATTTACTGTAACCTTGTTCCACCAATCTGCAAGCTTTTAACTGTAAATGTACTTTCTGAACTGCATTTGTTTACTTTAAAAAATGGTACGTAAACTGTGTCATCTAAAAGCGACGAGTACTTATGCACATATTTAATATTTTGATGCATGGAATGATGAGGATTACTTTTGTGGATTCTATGAGAATTCACTTGTTTAAAGTGCCAGCTTGCTGTTCCAGCAAGGCACGTTCGTTGACCACTGCATTATTAGTCATGACGTAGCCAGTGCATTTAAATATAAACGGAGATAAAAATAACCGAGTGACTCCACTGTGGTTCTCGTAACGTAGTTTTATGTTATCTTATATTCCTGGCAGTCTCGTAGTAAAAGCATCTCACGTGGTCTTTCGTTACCGATTTAGCAGCGTATTACGCGCGATAACGTAAAACTATAATCGCTCGTGATGCCGTTACCAATAGTAGTAAATTCAATAAATGAAAATAATGACAAACAAGAGTGGTAAGTATGCGTTACGACTGTCATCTTGGCACTCGCGTCTCATTATTTCACGAATAATCCCCCACCGCTTCTGAACTCACCGACGAATTTATTTCTATCTTTATGTCAACGGTCAACGATTAAATCCGTGGATGAGTAATTCCTCGAATAAACTCGATCCAATATCACCGAATTGCGATAAAAATAAGACGCCGGATATCGGACGACAATTCCTTATCGGAGAGTTGGAGATAACACCTACGTTAACGTTCATCCTAAAGAAAGGATTCTCCTCGGCGTATCCTTAGGAACTTCTCAAGTCTCGAAGTCCTTGGATACTTAAGGAAATTAGGATTATGATACGCTATCAGAAATATATTTATAACGTGTATATTTAGATAAATATAAGGAATAAATAAAATGAATTTAATGACGCAAAGGGATCACTAATAATAATATTTTACGAGCGTTTATTAGCTTAATCGATTTCTCAATATTCATAATGAATACGAGTATATAAAAATATGTTGTTTTGCGCTTCAAAAATCTGCGCCATTTTATGTTATCCCTTTATTTAATTAATTTATTTATGTCGGTTCTTGTAAAGCTTGATAAGATCCTTTTATATGTATAAAAAGACACGGACATTGAATTGAAAAATATTAAATATGAAGTATCGAAGATAATTCAAATTAGTACAGACATAATTGCGTTATCCTTACGCACAAGTCCTAATTCATATTTAGTAAAATAATACTAAAGATTCACATGTAAAAATTCCCGTCTACAAAACTTGTGCTGAAACTTCTCTCTCAAGTGCAATTCATATTTTTCGAGATCTAAGTGTCCGAGAACTCGTAGACGGCATTGCATATCCGATATAAAGCATTCAAGATCATAGGAACGTATCGATATCAATGACGTAGAAAGGATCCAGGAGACATTCGACAAAAGCGAGCGGCTTAATCTCCGGCAGCCCGATAAAGCGGCCCAAACCCCGAGTATCCTGCGTGAATTCAACGTCGTCGAAATGGAAGGAAAGGAAAGGAAAAGAAAAAAGAAGAAGAAGAAGGAGAGAACATACGAGGTTCTCTCTACCCTTGTGACGACGAGAAGAGAAAAAAAGGGAGAGAAGAGAAAGAGAGGGAGATGACGGCGAAGCGGTTCGGAAAAGGATATAAAAGAAAATATATGGTAATGTGGCCGGGGTGGCTGTTGGCTTCTCCGTGCAGGGTGGTTTTGGAAGAGAGGAAGAGACAGGGGATTTGGATCGCTCGCTGGGGGTTGGGCGTGGTGGCTAACACAACCTCCACCCTTCGACGTCTCCTATCTCCGTCCTTCTCTTTTTCCCTAAAAAAAAAGAGGAGAGACTCTCGGTGTCCCTTCCACCTCATCCCCGACCACCCTCCGCGAGACTATCGCACATTGCCAGGACGCCGGTCGATACTTTGGGGCCGCGTGCCCGACTGGCGTCGCGACGCTGGAATTCCGCGCCTGTCATGGCCGCCCTTAGTACGTACACGCGTCTTCGCTGCGCGCTTGCCCCGGGGATGCGCCCTTTAACTACGCTAAACGAGGCTTTACCATCGATCACCGAAACGGTGAGTGAGAACTCTATATCGATTCTTAAAGTAGAACCATGTCTACTAACTGTTTTTCCTGGCTTTACTTCGGGGAATTAACCAATCACATACAATATGCGCCTTTCCCGGTACACGCGTAGATGGACGAAGATTCTACGTGTTTCTATTTTTGACGCGGATTCGGTCGATGTAGTTGCGCGGTGTCTGTCGCTGGTTGTAACACGATTCCAGTCACCATGTTGGGTGGATGTCACGAAATTTAATTATTTCTGCGCGAGATTTTATGCAACTGGATTCTGTCATAGCGCATTGTCGAATCAATAGTACAATATAAGTACACATACAAGTATAGTAACGTTGCCTTTGGTGAACGGAGGTAGTTTAGCAGCATATTCGTTGATAAATATTATTTTGACATCAATGTTATTGGAGGTATCCCTAGATTGATAATAATCAATTCTTTCTATATCTACTATAAAATAGAAGTCAAGATAACAAGAACCAAGGTGTTAATGGAATTAATTTAATCGTAAATAATAGGAAGAGCTGAATATAAGGAAACTTTGAAGTTGATTGCTCCTTAAAATATCACGACATACTCTGCTGTTTTCGCGAGAAATCGTTTAATGTAAATCTAGTTAAACGCGAATCTAAGGAGGCTATGTTACGTGAAAATGGACACGAAATTATGCGCGAATTTTTATTAATTCTTATTACAACGAGAAAATAAAATGAAATGAATGGCACGGATGGACGAGTGTGTGACTTCAAAGTTACATGGAACTGTAGAGGTTAACGTTAAGTTAACCGACTTATCGTATTGATTTTCGTATTGTCCCGTGGCAGGAAGATGTCGAATTTGCAAATTCACCGGAATCACGTGAAATGTATAAGTATCGTTCGAATCGACACGTAGAAAATCACCGAGCGATTCGACGGTAGAAAAGAAGCACTGTGATACGGGACGATGGAGAGAGGCCGACGCAGAAGGAGGAGTCAAGTTGTTTATTTGATGGCGCCGTAAAAGGCCTCTTTGCGTTTATCTGCCATTTAAAACGTTCGCATAAAACCACCGACTGCACACACAAACTATCAACTGAGGGTTATAAATCATCCCACGAAACGAACTGTATTCGAAAGTCACCTCGATTCGCATTACAAGTACTCCAAAAATCATCACCCGCCATGAATCGGCCGACGGCCGTTGAAATCCTCGGCCGACTTCTGCCTTCCGCATCGACTCTCTCGCAAATGTATATCTCATATATTAATATGAATATACAAATATTTAGTAACACTAATACAAAATCATTTCCTGCATCTACAATATTAATATCGAATGTTTAATTAAAATACTGAAGATAATAAATATCTTATATTTAATCAAAATATTGGAGAACTAAATATCCAATATTGAATTAAAATATTGGTGATATTAAATACCTAATATTAAATTAAAATATTGGAGATATTAAATATCTAATATTTAAGATGGTTAGAGTCTTACTATAACCTCGGAGTACCGATAACATTGATTCAAGTAAAACATAAAATATAAGTAATCTACAATTTTTAAACAATTTAGTTTCTTTAATTCTCTAGTTTCTAGTTTCTAAAATTCTTACATTCCATTTCGAAAACACTCGAGATAAGGCAACCCAGAAATACCAATCAAAAGGTCTCCAGATTACGTACAATACATAAACTGAAATAATAGATGTTACACCCACTGATTATCGTCAGAGAAATTTCTTGAGATATTAAATATTATATTATCGAAGGTATTCGAAGGTACTCGAAGTGTACCGTGTATGATAATATTCAACATTTAAAGTGAAATCTAATATTAGCATATCTCGCGAATGAATCGTGGCTGAGTTTATGCGGAGGGATAAAGTTCACTGGCACCGCGAAATAAAATTCACTCGCACGATATCTCGTTTTCGAACCGTTCACTATCGTTTATTCCGCCGGACTGAGGAAGGGTTTTTTTTCTAACTCCTTCCTACGCGATGCCAGGTAAAAAAAAAGTTCCTCAGGGTTAAACGGCGGAGGGTTAAGAATGGTAAGTGACCTTGCAATAACACGGCTGCGGATACGGGGACTAAAAAGTATCAAGGTTTTCCGGCAACAAAGGCAAATTACGATTTTTTACGGAGGTCGCGTCTACTTTACGGAAAGGGTAGCTTCTATGCGGGACCTTGAAACTCTTCGACCGTGATTGAATTTTACATGCCTTTTTACGATTCCTCCAAAAAGAACGTATAATTTTTTTACTTGTATTATTCGCGCTTATATTCCTTACACTACCAATTAGATTATTTACAGAATTACTTACACTGTTAAGAACAAATTTATTATAGCGTCTACCGTTAATCGAATATTCTTGGTATCCTTTTAGAATTCTTTTAGAAAGAATTTATGATATTTCTAACTGCGTTCTTTGAATGTTATTTTGACAATATTAAGGATGAATTTCGTGGAATCTTGAAATTGATATTTTTGTATGTAATACATCTGTAACGATAAAATTAAAATGGTGGCCGCTGCGCGGAGATGGAGCTTTTGTAACAAGTTGTGTCAAAATGATTCTTGTGATGGTTTTAATATTACATCTTTCGTTTAAACTTGAAGGAAGTTTTAATAAGGTCTAATTTAAAGGTCGCATTAATGTTTAGGAGAGTCTTAAAACTCGCCAATATTGAGCTTCAATGATGGCGGACACGCATGAACTTCACATCTTCCATTAGCTACGATTTTTAAAAAGAACATCCTTGAAAATCACTTACGGGCAGCTTAATTATTATTTCTTATTCGTAACATAATATACACCTGCTAGTAACATTAATATAATTATAACCACATCCTCCAAATTCGTAAGCAAATCTTCACAAATAATGAAACATTAATAAATAGTTTCTAAATAATGATCGGATATCTTACTTAAAATTTGCTCTCGAACAAAAACTTAAAGTGGTTCCGTTGCCCGAAATAATATTTTTCAACAGAGAACCTAGTCCTCCTAGAATTTTCCAAATTGCGTTTTTTGTACTTAAACCCTTCAATTCTCCGGAGGTCACGAGGAGAGCCAATTGTACAGGTATTTTCTGTCGAATTCTTAAAAAGCCCGTCGAGTTCCATAAAAAAGAAGAACCCTTTGCCGTACCGTTAACCGCACTTGGGAAGGAACCAAGGCCAAGCGGGGCCCCGAATCGCCAAATTCCATCTAACGGAAAAGGGTTGTTTTGTGCGTTTTATTGCCGCGTCGCGTCAAGGTCGGGAAGCAGTAGTAGTAGACGAAGAAGAGTAAAAAGAAAAAGGAAGAAGAAGATGCAAGCAAGCCACCGTAGCGAAGAGCAACCCTTCCTTCCGGATACGTAAACCCAGAGAGGGTCGCGTCCTTCGTCCTTCGAGGTTTCCTTAAAACCTCGAAGGGTTAACAGCTACCCTGCCGTTCCAAACCAGCATTCAGAATTATACGACACTCGGTTTTTTTTCCGTCTTCCTTCTTCAGGTAGTAATAAGAGGAAGGAGGAGGGAAGGAAGGTAACCAGCTCGATATTATGACTTTTTAAGAGCAAAGATGCAAGAAGAGGACAGATAAACCCGTAGTCCGATAGATCTCTAAGTCAGGGAAGACCTTGGCCCGTCGTAAAGGGGTAATCAGCCCCCCTCGTACGGACCTTGACTCTGATGCCTTTCCTAGCTTCACTCTTCTGTCTCCGTATACCAGTCTCTCTGTGACAGCCTTTAACTTAGTATGTGTATCGTGTCGCTGCGCTTCTGTCATTCTATCCTCCAACTTCCTCTAAGGAACGTGCATCATCCTACCACGAAACTCCTCCTCGAGGAGCCCCGCGATTAACTTCTAAGAGGGCCACCATAAGTGGACCCAATCTTCCATCAGTCTCCACGACCTCTCTCGTGGTAGCTTAGACCGTTCTCTAGTGTGTGTTCTGTGTGTTCTGTGTGTTACATCATTGCCAACAATATATAATATTCATTGGAACCATCACCGCTGTCTAATATATCTAGACATCAAGTTTAGCGCATGTGTAATGTACAGTGATTGTGGTGTTTGCGGCGACTGCACTTTCTACCATCTTTATAGAAAGACACGTGTACAATGTACATATATGTTCACGAAAAGACAGTCCAGCTTTAGTTAACGAAGTTACATTGCTTTAAACAATGAAAAGAAGCAACGAATGAACTAATGATTCTGATTAGGATCAGATTAAGTAGTATTTCCCAGACAATTAATAAATTACTCTATATACATTATTAATGAAGCATTCATATATACATATGATACATTGATTATCATACTATCCAGTGATTTCGCAAAGTGAAATTCTTTATTACTAAATAGGACCATAATCTGTCGAGGTTGGCAGGCAGTGTTTTCCAGGGTCAGAATCATTGTAAGCGAATGTACGAGATGTAAAGTTCGCACGGCAGCGACGTTACAATATGCTGGCATGGCAGCCTGGAGTCGCAACTCTGATGTAATGCCTCTCTAGTTTATTCATTCTCGGTTGCGCGCGTACGTGAGAACATCTGCGAGCGTGTTTTGTATCGGTATGTGTGTCGTGTCCCACTGCTTCTGTCATTCTGTCAGTGAAGTTTGTCTTCCGAAGATGGTTCACGTTTGCCTCGGGCTTCAAACGTCATCCGTGGAATGGTGTTTTATTTCAAGTAGCAAGATACGCGTATTGAAAGATGCATCCAAACATGCTTTCAGTTCTTGAGACATCTAACGTCAGCCGGGATCAGTGTTTTGTTTCAAGTAGACAGATCAAAGTATTGGAAGATGGCGGAGAATTATTGGGAGTCTGATATACTTCAGTCTTTCAGTGATGTAAAAGGTGTCGAATGTTTGGAAAAATTGTTTCATTGACGATCGTTATGGCGGTAGCTGATTATGGCGGATACTAATGTCTTCTTCGGTGAGTCCATTTTTTCTACTCTTCACTGATATTTCTTTCTTTCTGATAAGAACGAACGACGAATCCTAGCTCGAGGTGGACACAATTTCAAGGATTCTACTTTCTATATTTCAATATGGCTGCGGTTCGATAACGAGGTGTTTGCTCTTGGGGTTTAGTTTCGTTGGGTGATGCGAAGTAAAATGAATAGGGATGAACTATTTCTAATGATTACAATCGAATATTTATGATAATACCAAGTATTAGACAAATTAAATAAGGTATAATTGAAAGATTAGGACGAAGATTAATGTTAATTTATAGAAACTACTATTTATATGGTCGCGTAAAGGGACGTCATTGATATAACTTTTAATCGTACATCAATCATCTACAGATTTTTCGGCAATTAAATAAAATAACGAGCAATATATGCATTGCTTCAAATATTAATTCGAAACATATTCCTAAAATAAATAATTCAATATATATACACATTCTTAAAACAGACTTCTAAGATTCCGTTCAAATAAATATTAATCATATTTCTAACTTCTAGTCGAATGAATTCACCGTAATCCATTAAGTCTCCCAACACAAATTAAAACATAAATCAATTGCCAAAAAAGAGATCAACATAGAATTATTTATGTTTCCAAAAGAGAAAGAAACGTTAAGCCTTACTAATTAATTAATGAAAATGAAAAAAAAATGCTTAAACTTAAGCATATGCAAATTACGTAATTAATATTCTGGCAGTGTATAAAATAATTGATTCCAATAATCAGCTCACTAAGGGAACTCGGTTATACGAATGTTTTCTTCAGCGAATTTCGTTTTTTATGCTAAAATCGATATCACTAAGACACGAATATCGGACAATAATTTAACGTCCTCGTCGAGAAAGCTTGAAAGCATTCTTTCGTATTTCATCCGTCGTTTGCCGTCTCCTTTCGCTGTGACTCGCCATTATGAATTCATCGTTCACTTTAAATTCTCTTTGCCAACCACATATTTCAAGTTGCAATCTTCTATTATTCATATTACTTTCGTGCTAAGAATTGTTTATTATCTGTTTCTACTTTAAAGAATAATTAACAGGGTATTTAACCCTTTCGCTGTTGAACCCGTACGTCCTACGGGCGCGTTCTAAAATAGATATCAAACTGAAGTTCTTTCTGTATCTATGGAAATTTTAGAATTACCATTTTATTATTTCTAAAGTAAACAGAATTTTGCTTCAACTATGATGAAATTTTTGTACAAAATTCGTGTGAAAAGAGAATGAGGTATAGTGTTAACACTAGAACTACCAAAGAAGTCAAAATGGCTTGTCTGCCATTTTTAGTTAAATTATACGAATATACCACGGCGCATTCTTTGAGAATTTATACACTTTTATTTTATAAACGCAACGCAAATAATTGTATTATAAACCAAAACGGCAAAATGTGCGTCACGATAATGCAGTAGATATTATTACATAAATTTGTGTAATATGAAAAACGACTAACGTAATGACTTTTATAATTAATTTTGCAATAAATAAATTCAGTGTAAACACTGAACGACTAGTTTTACGAGTGTCTTCCGCTATTAAACTTTCGCTCGAAGAAATTCTAGGGGACATTAATAATAATGTTTATCAGTAATGAATTAACGATCGTTATTTTCCTGCCATTAAATATCTATCTGCTAACATTGTCGTTTAGAAATCATGAAGCGCGAATAAATTAACACCGACTTTACTTTACGACATAGTTTTATACACACTGAAAATCATTTATATTTAATTAATCCCGTTATTATCAGTATTCGAATAAAAATGCACGGAATATAGATAAAATCGATGGCTTAATGTGACGAAGAAAATTCGCAGATTTATTATGTTGGAATCTTAACACCATATCTTCAATATTGTATTAACATGAACTGAAGAAAGAAGATATTTCTGAATTTAATAAATTTCGGTCCACATACATATAAAAAATATTCTCTGACACTATCGTGAAGTAAATTTGTTCGTTTGATTTTATAATCCATGTATCGAAGATAAGTCCCTTAAATATTATTTAATAAGATCTATTAGCTGCAAATCACTTTTTAAGTAAAACTCTTTACTACAATTTAATCTTATTTATCTTCAATATATCGCTGATACCTATGTCTTTAATATATTATTCTATATTATTATTTATATCAGTATCTCTAATAAATTATATATATACGTATAAATTAATTGGCACTGTAGATATGCAACATTATATATATTGGAAAATATTCCTTTCCAATATCATTTAATTCGATGAAACTGAACATTTAATTTCTTAAATTATATTGGAAACAATTATTTTCAAATTTAATAAATCAGATATCCAAGATTGCAAATCTGCAATATTATCTGTCCTAATGAATTTACATGTAAGACAGACGATTTATATTTCATTTCTATGAATTTCAATTTCCATTTATTTCTTGTGTGTAGATTTAACTCATCACATCGTAATATTAAAGTAACACTTTATAAATTCAACTTATCACAATAATACAATAAGACTGAATTGAAATTTCTCTGTAAGTCTGAATAAGTTATACTAGAAAGGAAGATGTAAGGGATTCACAGTGGAAGCAGAATATTTCGAGTAGGAGTGTATCGCCATAACGGTCCCTAAAATTCGTGGCCCCACTTGTTGGACGCCATCGTAGACTCCAACTGGCCCACGAACACTCACGGTCCACGACCGCATTCACAAACACACTAACACGCATGCCGCTGCAAACGTGCAGCCATTTTACCACGCGCTCCAAAGAAAGAACAGTTCTACTTCTCACGGGATTCCAGATTCGTAGTTTTTCCATCTAACGATTGCTTTGATTTTCTTTATTGAATCATCAGTTCGAGATCATTCGGATTAAACGAGCGATAATATTCTAAGTGCTGGATCTTCCAATTAATTCGTTGACTTAAAAATAGTGCACCAATGGACTTAAAATCTTGCTCATTATTATTTAAAAGTAAATATATTTGTTATTTATATATCTTTATTCGTTTATCTTTTCGTCGAAATTCTCATTCAAGGTTATTACGTATAAAATTGTTATAATTAAATTGATTTCATATTCTACTGTCCTCGATGAGCAAATATAATTCAAGTTCTTCTTATTCTCTTTAAATCACTTGGGGTATTTAATAATTATTTTCTATTAATCTTCATAGATATTTCACCTTTTATATCGACTTTATTAAATGAAGATAATTTCATTGGGTTGTCGATATTATTTATAGTCATTAATATTTCATCTCCTTCATCGTGATGAAAGAATGCTAATGAATGTGATAGACTTGAAAATATATTTATAATCAATAATCAATATAAATGTTGATCTGTTATTTATGTATTTATTGTTCAAGTATTTGTGAAATATGGACGGGATTAAGATAATACGGAATTAAAGTGTTCGAGACGCGAATTCTTATATTTCGTGTCAAGGACAGATTCAATCGATTGCCGTCATTTTCGAGATGTTTGACGCTTTTTTACGAACTTTCTGGCCAACCCAATATAATATAATATATACCTAATATAATATCATATTATAATAATATAATAATAATATCGCGTGAACACTAATCCACACAAATGTGAGAAGACAGAAGATGATAATAATAATAATATAATATAATAATGAATAAAATATAATAAGACCACTCAAATTACCTAGACTCTTATTTCCCACAAAATATTCTCATTAAACAACTCCTCCACTGCCACCAATAAAATCAACAACAAAACCTTTCACCCACGAATAAATATCAACTAACAGTACGATTATCAGAAGTAATTTGACTTCAAAGAAGAAGCATGGAAAACAAGTTTTCCTAACTCGAAATGGAAAGAAACAATGCTAAGACTTCTGGCTGGAATAACCGATTTTTTCCTTATCATCGAAACTTTCCCCGACATTTGGACACTGGACGGAAGTGCATACGTAGTAAATGTTCGCGTATCCGGTGAAGGATAATCGAAAGTCTTCTATCGCAGTTAGCAAGAAAGGGAATCGTTCCCGGAGTTCGGAAGCAAGAAGCGCAGGATGCGCTTCAGGATAACAGGAGCATCAGTGAAGCAAATCCTTTTTGGTCAGCAGCAGCAATTCCAGCGAAACAGTTTCGCCGAGTATTTTACAGGGAAGAGTTCGAGGGTATTGAACGAATGAAGAAACATCAGGAACAAGAAGAGTGTAAGAGAAACAAAGAAAAAAGACAAGGATTAAGACGAAGAGGATGGTAAGAACAAGAGGATGAAAGCTAAAAAGAGAAAGGGTGATTTGACAATCGCAAACATCCACGGGCCAACGAAAATTAGGTGGGCGTTGTTCTTCGCCGTAAGGAGGGAAGAAAAAGGGATTCGCGGCAATTCCCTTAGTTCGTTATTTCACGTTAATAAATGCCTTTATGCAAATTACTTTGTATCGTACCAGGTGATCTTCATTAACCTCGAACCAACTCTAACCGGTATAATAAATAAGGTAATTTATACGTGTTTACATACACTACCGTTCATAAGTATTTGAGCAACATTATCTTGAATTTCGGAGATACATACGTGTTTTTCGAAAAACTATTATTATCTAATATAAGTGAAAAGTACATATTTTCTTCAGCATTTCTTCGAGCGTGTTAAACCGAAATCGTGAAATTTTAATGCCGTGTAAATCGGGAGCTACACAATATGTGTTACACATCACATATTAATAATAATATTATACTTAACTAGTAAACTAATTGGGTATGTTAAATTACAATTAACCCTTTGCACTTGAAAGGCGACTATCAGTCACCATTCACTTTCTAGATGCAATTCGAGTAGCGACTGAGAAACGGCATTAAAATTAACTCCACTTATTTTTTGTTAATTAATCTTAAATCACCGACAACTGGAGTAAATCTTAACGTCCTCTCTTAATCGCCGTTCGACTTAACATATACAACGAATGCCAGTTAAAAATTCCAACAAAAACTTACGTCACGCTTGCCATATTTCCAGGATTCAACCGTAACTTATCAACGTATTATAATGCCGTATAAATGAAGATAATTTTATAGTTTCTCCCGAAGAAGTTATGCTTGCCATATCGAGAGTCTTTGTTTGCGAAACGTGTCGATAAATGCAGTGAGAACGTAGTTCGATAAAGATCTTAAGAGCCAGTGAACTTTATTAATTAGACTCGCTCATGCGATCACCAGTCACGTACACGACTTATCCGCCTTTTTTTCCTTCTGCTTCTTTCATGCTCGTTCGTGATAGGGTATTCAATTAGACAATGAACTCGAGAGTCGAGATAACGCAATATAACAAATGCATAGGCGTAGGCGTTTAAATCAGCGGAAAACTAAGGGAACACGTATCTACGATTACAATGGTGGATGCACGTGCTGCAAAACATTAGTACATAACCATCAAAGTTATCTGACTTAAAGTTCGTTTATGTAACCAGTCAGATTCATCAGTGATATAATAGGAAACAATAGCGATGCAATTTGTTAGTTTAACGAAGAGAGAAATGAGAGGGTGGCATTTATTTATATAAAAATTATGACTGGAGGATTTAAGTTAATTGATGGATTCAATTATTCGCGTTATGTAGATAAAATAAAAGGACTGGTAGCCTTTGTTACAACGCGGTTTCGAATTGCGGTGGACCTAGTATAACATGGCGCTTCTGGTTTGAAGTGGCATTTTTCGTGCTTTCAGAAATTGACGTTGACCAATGACAGGTACACATTAATATACACTTAACCATTGATAATAAGATTTGCTATATCCAAATGTTTAATATCCCATATCGATATTTAATTGTAAAGGTTATAATGTCTAACCAGAAAATAAAAATTAGTAAAACTAATGGACGAACCCGGTCAGTTTTGTCGTTCACGTGTCATCGTAAATAATATCAGCGCAACTGGTGAACCTTTAAGTATCTGTTTTTGGTATAACCTGTAATTTAATGGACGATCGTGTCGCGGCACCGGCGTGTTAAGTGCTCGTAACTCGATATATAAACTGCGTTGTAAATCGTTCCTGGATACTTCAACTGCCCGCGGGATTTTTGATATCCCCTTCCCAGTAGAAGGAACAACAAAACACGAATAAAGAAACTATTTCGAAGCTTCACCTTGCGGTGTTAATCACACTAGGATTTACACGTGTGTGTGTGTCACTACTTCGACTTAAAATGAGCCGACATGAAATCGCACAAAGTTGCACGAAGATGTGTGGAATATACATATGTAGATAATATTAATAACAGTAAGGTATAATAAAGTGAGCGTAAATAATATTCTATAATGTAGAAATAAAATGGTTAATTACGATTAGTTGTAATTAGATCGAAATTAGACCATTTTATATCTAGATTCTGGGATGATATATAATATATAATATGCAGTATGTATAATATATTATATATTATATATAAACGGGAAAAGGAATCGGCTAACTCAATCCTTACAGAAGAATTAATAATTGGGAATAACCCTTTTTGATGTTTAGATTTTGAAACAATATATAATACGTTATATATGTATATCTTAATGCAGGTAACTCTTGTACGACGCGATACTTATACAACGCGGTTCACAAATTGCGGCGATCCTTGTATAAAGTGGCACATATACAATGAGATTTTTATAACGCAACTTTTCTCTGGAACCTTACTCCCGTGTTATACGAGGATTCCAGTGAGCTAATTTTTGTACGACTCACCCATTCATTTGCGCATTCTGCAACCTCAGCTTACATAGCGTCGCATTTGGCACAGTAAACAATGTCCACGCAGAACAGCATGTACACCACGAACAAAAAGAAACTTGGATATTCACGCACCGAAATTGTTCACTTATAAACTCAGAGGAGTAAATTGGAGATAGTTAATCAGTAGATGATTATTGCGAGTGAAATTATTCAGCTTAACGAGACGGTTTTATTGGGCGAATATGGCGGAAATGATTACCTTTACGCCGCCATAGTGGAACTTGTACTGAGCACGAGACTTCTGATAGCTTGATGCGTGACGCGCGTACTGAAGTAGGTGACTATTGACACCGTGTTATGAAAACATTGCCGCGATCCTTGTCTGCTCAACGACCTGCCGCTTATCAACACACAACGAAACTCCGATTACATTTAACCTGCTACGATGGAATCAAAACTAGAATCTCATGCTTCATTTTAATACAGCTTTAATGTACTATTGGTGGCCTAAGTATTTGTTCGCTGATTGTAAATCATGAATTCATATTTCATTATTAAGAATTCATATATTATTTTTCATATTTTTGAGCGCACGAATATTAAGCATATAAATGATAAATATTATAAGACGCAATATCTCATCGTATGAATAAATAAGTAAGAGATATATAAAGAATATAATAACTCTTTTTCTTGCATTATTATATTAAGATAGCGTATTGTTAATAAACGAGCCATGTATTTCGTGTATTCTACAAACACAAAGAATCAAAAATTGAAACGTCTTGTATATGTAGAATTTAAATTGTGACTAAAGGAAAGCGAAAATTTGTACGCTGTAAGGTTTCAATCTTTACAAAATTTAATATATAAATGTCATGAGTCTATATGATATTTAATATTTTAAACGCGTTTCAGCTTTTTAATTCAGAGCTAATAATACTTCTCTTAAGTTCTGCTACTTTATTTCAAATAAATAAAGGGAATATAAAAACACACTTGTTTTTAATTCGTAATTCATGAGCCGAATGATTAGTCACAGAATAACACTGATTTAAATTTAGTTATCTGCAGTTAAAAAATATATATATATAATATATTATTACAATATTCTATTTGATACATCAGATTATAGTTATTGAATTCTCCGCTGAAAATTCTGAACAATCCATTCCATGATAGATGACGTACAACACGCCATGATTTTTAAGTTGCAATAACCCCATGGAAAATTTCCTTGCAGCATGGTAGCCGATGCTACCATGGAAGCAAGTGGGCAGTAACTGGACGTAGTTTATTCAATGAATGCAACCATAAATCTAACTCTGTGGAGGACACCATTCGCATAAATACGAATCCAGTGCCCCGTAATCACGTACATTGTATTTATGGGGAATACAATTGACAATGGATTTCGCGATACTATATTTTCATATGAAGTCCGAAAGGGTCTGACTCGGATTTTAAAATCACCGTATCAATGAACCTGGAACAACTTCGACTAAAGTGGTCGAGATTGAATATAAACTTTGAATGGTACATAATCGTTTCCAAGATACTTTCCAACCAACTTGGTCCCATTTCTTTGTTGTAGATATCAGGTACAAATTCAAACAGTGCCATTTCCAGGGACTTACTTCAAGCCACCCGTAATTAGAGCTATTAGTATGCTAATAAGTACCTAGCACTACTTCAATATTTACCTGAAATTTCACAGGTGATTAACCTTTTATTACTCTCATTATCGACGAGATACCAAGGGGATATTACTTAACACCTATAACACCCAAACAGTATTAATATCGGGTTTTAAAACCTTAAACACATCAGGTACTTTGGAAAGAATTCTCGTAATTAAACGTTTACGAGGTGTCCTTCGATAAACAGCGATAAAGTCGAATATCGATAATTGTATAATGAAACAGCTTTTCGATGAAGTACGAATGGAATGCAAGCGAAAGATACTCGTAGAGATTTTCTTCTCGGGTTTCAGTATGTTACGTCATCGGGGTGTTGGGACGGAGTAATGACGTAATGGTTATGAATAACTACGTCTGCAATTGGCATAACTATAGGAATTCTGATGAATGTGTACTTTCACGTAGAAAAGGTAATAAAACTGGGTTCACCGGGAGTTCAGCGCATTCGCATTCAAGGAACGTGCGGTCTGCGCATCGACATCGGCCCCTGGAACCGTGAAGAATAGTCCGACAATTAATTCCACGAGAGGAGGCTCCGTCTACTAGCTTAATTATTTACCGTGGAATCCTTTTGTTACGACGAGCCTCTTCGCACCTTTACGGATTCCCGAGCATGCTCGTTTCACGCTAATCTTAAATTCCTAACTTTAATTGCACCTCTTAATGCCATCTTGAGCAAACATCGCGTTGTTACGCGGGGTGGAAAGACCGGCTTTAAGGTTTTACGTTTTATGGAGGAATAAAACGTACTTAGTCGATTCTAATCGCATTTTAAAATACGATTTGTCTTTGAAGGGAAACGATGTTGATCATCGTTTATCTTGAAGTCTGACTTTATTAGAAATGTTTATATGCGCATATCTCATTATTAAGAATTAACTGAATGCTGATCGTTACTTTCGTTGTTAATCAGATTTCATACTCATATTTTTGGTTTCCGAATTCTTGGAATATAAGTTTCGGTGGACTTTGTATGGAACTGAAATACGGGTTAATAAAATCATATTCAGTTACTCAAGTTTGACAATCAGAAATGATAAAGAATCATAATAAAGGAATATATGCGGAACATACTTCCCGATCGTTAAAAGTATGTCAATTATTGATTAAACTTTAAAAATATAACACAATTCTCTCAGATATAATTGATCAAGAGTAATATATTTCCCATATAATATATCTCTGACTGTTTGGAACGGGTCCCAAGTGGTTTTGCATGGCATAATAACGAGATCATCTAAAGAGCAATTGCATTCTCCATTACAACTCGAAGTACATTCGATCAACCCTCTCTTCCTCACGGAATATCGTATTCCCACGTATCGCTGGATTATAGAATGATAGATCGAGAGGTATCGTTATTGCGAGTATTCAAGGTATGATTTATGGTTTCCCGTATCCCTGCAAAGCGCAATTCCACGAATGAGAGGCAAGGTATAGGGTGTACGCAATTTCAAGTGGAAACGCCATAAAGCCTGTTTGGCGACGGGGTATTGGTTAACCGCATTCCCATTCGAGAAACGTGTGAGCTAGTCTACCGTCACCAAGCCCGGAATCGTAAATAACCTTTCAACAATTAGCACACGCGACAAGGGGGCGTGTACCCGTCGAAGGAGTGCCGGCAACCCCCTTCGATCGTGCCACGAATCTACGATTCCACCAATATCCAGGATTATGCCGCTTTTCCATGGGGACCACAAGCAAAGGATCAACAAATAATTCGGATACGCTGCGTGTCCAATATCAGCATCATTATTAGAAATATTCTTGAAGCTTAAATTATTAATACTTGATAAACTATTTATTATTTATGGTAAAATTCGAAATCTAATAAAAATAGCATTGAAGATAACTAATATAATTAACCTTCAAGTATTAATTATGACATTGCTATGTTTCATTATACTGCGGTTAAAATAATAGGCCGTGAAACACCGTTGTCGTTTTTATCGCAGTAATCAAAGTACTTGCTAATAACATTTATTGAAAATATGATATTATTAGAAATAATCGCTTGTGGTTCTTTAATATCCCTGCACTTTGCACAACACAATCTCTTTATTCAAATAATATTCTTTACTAAGAATAATAATCCATAATGAGGCATTTGGCAGAATACTGTCCAATTAGTAATATGATAATCTAGAAGCAAATCTATACAAATGGCGTACCTAGCTGACCGATAAATAAAGGAATAAGTGAAAATCTGAGGAAATCAAGAAGATGATCTGGGTGGGGGTCGCGTTGTGTTATCGTTGACCAAGTATAAGGCGGGTTATAGAAAGCCAGAAGCGAAGGAGAAGATAAGATCCCAAGTGAAAATCTTTGTGGTGTATTAACAGGAATATATTACGCCGCTTTCCAATCTTTATCAAAGGATACTGCGATCGTACTATCCGGGATATGAATCTTTTGCAATGCAAACACGGCCTGAGAATACTGGTTCCCGTGGAAATAAAAAACAACGAACGAATTCTACCTACTCGAACCTCAGGTACTGAATAGTTCCCATTTATGTTCGACGTTATTATTATTATCCTGCCGTTATCGTAAGTGAGTTTATTGAGTTAAAATTGACCGTGCATGTAATGTGCTCATATGTTACGCGATAGCGGACATACTTTTTTATTGAACATACCGACTCCACCCGCGAGTGGCGTAGTATGTCGAACGAGGAAAGTACTAGCTCAAAAATCTAATCGATACTAGTGGTAAATGTTAATCCATTCATTAGTGCACTTGGTCCATTAATAAATGTACTTGACTTAATTGATCACCAGTGTGCATCCGCACTGTTTAGATCGGTTGAGTATCTACCTAATATGCAATTTGAATTAATTGTTCCAAAGAGTGACATAATAAATGTCATCGGTTAGTAACGTTATTCAAAGATGTTCTCATCGAATAAAACAAAAATATGGTTATTAAATATTTTAATAATAATCTTGACCCTTGGGTCGATCAATTTTCTTTGGAATCCATAGAAGTACTAGTAATAAGTATCCCGCAAGGGACACCCTTGGCATTACTGAGTTGTCTCGATCGCGTCATCTAAATTCCTGACACCGAGGACGATATCATAACCACAAAATTTAGGTCTGATAATAACACCATAAATTGCGTAAATCCCGTAAGTTGGATGTATAATTACGTTAAGGATTTTGCCCCCACCGAAGGCAGAAACTTAAGAGACTACGAACGGGGGACGAAGGAGGAAGCAGGAGGGTGCATAAAGAAGAGATCGAAGGGAGAAAGAAAGATTCCAGCCGCGTAGAATCACGAAAGTTCGCAAACTCGTGCGAACTGCCGTTCAGACACACGAAAGAGAAGAGAAAAGGATGAGACCTGCGAAGGTGGACCAAGAAAAGGTTGGGGGACGAGAATACCGAGGAAGGGGAATCATTACAGGTCGAAGGTGGGGGTACCAAGTAAGGGAAAACCTGGAACGCGGTTGCAAGAGGAGGTAGAAGAAGGCAAAAGTTTCGATCGTAAAGCGAATGGAGGCAAAAAAGGAAAATTACATTAAGAAACTCGAGCGTCGTTGGTGTGATGGTACTCGGCTGCTGGTATGCGGCATGGTGGCCGCTGAACAAATCCACTTTCGACGTACATCTTCCTCCCTTTACCTATCTCCGCCACTTTTTTCTACTAATACTTTTGCTGCCAGTGAGTGCAGTAATGGCGGGGGTCGAAGGAAACTTCTGCTCGTGGGTGGTTTCGAAAGGATTCGATACATTAAAGGATCTCTTTCGGACCCTGTTGACACTTGATGCTTCGTTCATCAAGTATACTGTCAAATCGTTTATAGAATATGATTTCTACATTTGCTACGGACACGTTTCCTAAAATCATCTTTAACTTCATCTATAACAATTTACGTTCAACATTTTTTTAACAACTTAACGAACATTCTATGTTAACCCTTGTCACTCCACCAATTTAGCGCGACTATCGACTAGCAACTACAATTTATTAATTTCAAGTAACATAAAGTTGGTCAACAATATTATCACAATTCTTTCATATACACCGCCTGAATCGCTGCCATCTAATTATTCCATTTGTATGTAAAACTCTAACGAGCTGACGCGGCAAC
Organism: Nysson spinosus; assembly: GCA_910591585.2. Taxonomy (NCBI): domain Eukaryota; kingdom Metazoa; phylum Arthropoda; class Insecta; order Hymenoptera; family Crabronidae; genus Nysson; species Nysson spinosus. The sequence goes on from OU342835.1 coordinate 3,118,237, forward strand.
ATTGAATAAGCCAAGACTAAAAGAGCATCCGAACTGATGTAGGGGGAAAAATGAAGTAAACGGGGGCAAGGATATGCGAGAAATTCTCGAAGGGTTAGACGGAAGATTAGACCTGAGGTACGAATCTCCGGAGAGAGTAGGGCCGTAGAAGAAATTACGTACTAAAGGCAGGATAGAAACTGGCTGGGAGGGAAATGGCGTTTCCCCTCTTCTCCAGATTACCAGTCAAATTCCAGTTAGACAGCGTGCGCAGGGAAGGCCCGACGATAACGTAGACAGGGCGAAAGATGCAACTCGAATAAGTAAATCTTCGCAACCCTTCCTTGGAACTTTCAACAATATTCCACACAGAACGTGCAAACCTGGATGAACATCGACTATATGAACCACTTTAAACAATTCACTGTCTACACTGATTCAGTGATGACATAATTTACCAAGTGACTCAAAAGTCAGCCAGTATAAAGCTATACGGTTTATTCTACTAATTTAGTAGATTATACCGCGCACTCCATCGATAGCATAATTGATATTCATGAAAGGCTGAAACACGTACGGAGATTACTAGAACCCTTTTCATCTTGATGCAAGGAGGTATAAGATAAAGGAAGGGAAAAAGGCACTCGGCGAGATATCAGGGATACAAGAGAAAGAGGGAAAAAATAGCGGAGACCTCACCTCGCGTAGTAGTTACCTTCGAGTACAAGGATATACGGAAAAAAGGGGTATAGAACTAACAGGGAAGAAGGAAAGGGATGGAAGATGGTCTGCATATAAAGTGGACACAAACTGAACCGGGTTACGTTGCCCGATCAGTAAGTGTGTGCTTTCTTTCATCTCCCTTCTACCAGCGCAAGGTTTCGCCTCGCTTTTTCACTCGACGTACATTTCGTTTACATAGGATCTACGTGCAAGCGAGCGTGCAAATGCGGATATATCTTCGGAATGCATACGTACGTATGTACGTCTACGTGCACGTACGTATATATACTGATCTACGTAACACGTAAACACACGGTGTAAGAAAGAAGAGGAGAAAGAATCCGAGAAAAGAGGAGATGGAGGATGGTTGGTTAAAAGCGCGCAGGGTGCTCGCAATGGCCGACGATTTTCAACTTTTGCTATCGTGCACCCGAGAATGGAAAATGGAGAATCCCGACGGCGTGGATATACGCCCGGGTTGAACTCATTTACTTCGAAAGTTTCTCGAGTGCCTCTGCTACCTCTCTTTTACTCTTTTCCTTTACTTTCTTTTCTTTTCCCTAGCTTCCTTTCGTACCAACGTTACCTCTATCAAGATTACGGATACCCTTGATTGACACAGAACATCTTGCCGCCGAAAACTTTTTCCACCAGCTCCGTGCATTGATAAACATGTACTCTATCAGATCTCGTTAACTAAAGAGTTCATATTTTCACCGGTTATTGAATATTGTTCCGTTAAGTTTCGTCAGTACTCCACGGGTATATAGGAAATAATTTATACACCCGGTACACCTGGTGTTCCGTGACTCAGTGATAAATTCATATTTTTATGGGGGTAATGCTGTGTCAGGGATTATTGCGGTCTCGATTGTCAGAGAAGTGTGCAATAATAATAAAATGAAAGCGACTTTTGGGCGAACCGTGGAGTGTCGTTTGTAGGTTGAGGAATACAGAGATATGGATTATTGTTTTAAGCATATACTGTCTGTAATAATATACGCATTTTGTTAATTATAGTTGCATATGGTAATTAATAGTATTAATTGTACGTAATGATATTCGCATTTTAAAATAGCTTCACTTCTGCAAATTAAATAATTACATCCACTGTTTATTTATTTATGTTCTATTTGTTTTCTAACAAGTTAGAAGATGTGATTGTGTTCCATTAATATCTATTATGAAAAATGTCTTCAGTTTGATATATTTCCAAAGGAATTAATGTTCAGAGTTTCGTGGAACCCTAAATTTATAGACTTGTAACTGTAATCATTTTAGCGAAACCCGTCGGAATATTTTTAATTACACAGGTTACAAATAATTTGTAACAAATTAATATAACGAGGGACATCTGTTCCGTGTCAGATTCAATAACATTGGAATATTAATTTTATGCATAGCATAGAGTCATTATCATAAATTACGGCATAATCTTTTCGAGATCTTGTAATAAAGCGATAGAAATATGAAAGGCCTGGCGGGATGGTAAACAAAAGCAGAGGGGGAGCCGAAATTCTTCCATGGCTAGGAAGTAACTGCAACAATGTGTTTCCTGGCACTCGTAAATACTCATAATTCCGACGGTAACCTGTCTGCCTAAATTAATTCAATGTTCCATCTCTCCTTGTCTTATTACAGCATTTGAACACAATTTAATCTACGATATCTCACTGGTATCTCATATGAGCCGAGAAACCAAGAAATGTGGGGGAATCAACTTCAACGTGACGGCGTTCTAAATCTCAAAAATTTCATGAAAATCATTTCACAAGTTTCCCTGGCGGTGCTCAACTAAAGACTTACTATCGTATGGTTTCACACTCCGGTAAAGCATCAGCGACAGAATGCGAAACTTTCCTTCGCAGCTGTGACCCCGGCATTCTTAACTTCCGGTGATAGTCAAACTGCAAAGTTCTTGGACTTTTTTTCAAAATGAATTTTCTACGTCCAAAAATTCCTTCATCGAACTATATTTCACCATTCCACAAGACTTAGAAAATGATGGACCAACATTTTATCTTAATATTCTTATGATGAATTACATGATTATCTTTTATTATCTTAATTCCAAAGGTTGGGAATTGTAAGGCGAACCGAGAAGGTTTACCGAGTTTATAATTCAGTGGACATTAAAATTTTGATAGTCCAAAATTAGGTAGCAGGAAATAAATCACATTTGAGTTACGCGCATCCGTGTTAAGTTATGTTGACCAGTTTTGAGGCCCGGGCCAGTAAAAGTCATCGTAAAAATATAATCGCGCTAATGATAAGCAAATGGAATACACGGATCTGGAATGTCCAAAGCAGAAACTAACGATCGTCAAAAGTCAGGAAGCCCAGTCGTAAATTACTTTATGACGTTTATAGTCGGACACCTCGCCGCGGAAATTCTTGCTAGATGAGAATCAGAGACGAACAAGATCGTTAATATGATCTATGGTGAACCATACAGATCGATCTTCACCATGATTTACACTCATTCCAGCCTTGAGTTAATTGTTTCTCAAACTTTGCCTGCGTCAGGCTAATATAGGACTCAATATTATAAATAATATCACGAGAACGAAATTTATCGACTTTGATTAAAATTTTAGAAAGTACTTTAAGATATCATTTCATATTATGTTTCAAATTGCTAAATGTACTTCCTTCTAGATATAAAAATCATGAAATTCTTATGAAAATAATTCTACCAAGAGTACAATCAAACTTAATGAAGACCACCATGAAACGAAGCTAATATAAGAATCCAATCACGTATAAATTTTCTCACGGAGTTTCGGCGTTTGCAATCGCATTAAGTGAATCCAAACGTGAACTGTTGTACAGTTGTTGCATTAATGTATCACGAAGAAAGTAGCCGTAAATATTCCTATCACAGTATTGATAATGAGAATACAAACTGTCGACGGAGTCAGTGAACATACAATGGTAAAACTGAAACGGAAAGCATCGATAAAAACATTCGCGTGTTACAACGTCATGGAAATCTGGAAATGAAGGAGAAGACGAAAAATCGTGAATTCCAATGTTCCCTCGTTCGAATACTGATTGCCATTCGACGTAAGACGTATCCCATCGATCTTCATGAAACACTCGAACCGATCAAACGTGCTACCGATAACCCTGATCGGTAAATCCATGATTTGAATCCTGAATAAGGCCGTCGACTTCTTTCGCTTTCCGACGTCAAGCCAACCAAGAAATATCTTTGATGCCACTGAAACTCGATAGCCTTGGCTCATTACCAAACCAAATCTCTCCTTAGATTCGTCAAACTTTACTTGTCATAGAAGATCCACATGGAAATTCAAACGATTTTTATTGGTCTGCTGTAACGCGGAATATAAATCATAATGTCAAGTAACGTCGTTTACATCACGCGACATATTTTCTACATTGACGAGGACACGTTTGAAGAAACGACATCTTCTTTCAGTAAGAAGGTCGCGCAATGTAAACGAGGCTGAAGAATATCGATGAATACGGAACGACTTAATATCGTGAAAAAGTCGACTTATTTGTGTCAGCATATCAAATACGTAGAATAATAAATAGATTATGATCAATGAACACATAAATATATTATAAAGTTATATAAAAATATGTTAATATATAAAAGTTATATAAAATGTCTCCCAGTTAGTCTAACCAGTCCTGGTCGTTTTGGTTATCCAGGTTTTTTAGAAGAAGAAATATATTTTCTAATTCATATATTTGTACTATCGTCGTTGAATATTTGTACGATGGTTTGACGTGGACATTAAAATTGACTCCAGTTGTCGGTGATTTAATATCCAATAACAAAATGTAACTGAGGAAAATCTTAATGTCTCCTCTCAGTCGCCAGTCAGTTTATCGCGGCAAGGCATATGGCGACTGAGAATCGCCTTCGAATGCAAAGGGTTATTATTGTAAGAGTAATACGCCCGCAGGGGAACTTATCGAGACTAAAATCTGTACTTAGAGGGTTGCATAGCTTGACGTGCATACGTGGCGGAATCTTTTCACCATAAGATTGCCATGAACTAATTTAGCTTCTATCCAATCTCAGTGGTGGTGCATTCCATTGCCGTTTTTAGATTTAACCTACCCAAATATGCAAATTGACGGTGGATAGCATAGTCGAGCTGCTCTAAAGATTCCTGGTGGAGAATGGCCGATTCGGTTGGCTCGCGTCGGGAAGGGGGGAATATAATCCTCGCCCATGGGAGATTGTGGGCGGCCGAAATCAACGAGCAAAAAGGACACCGGGAATCCAGTCTCTCTCGCCTGGGTGCATGTTACGTATTTCCTATTGGCTTTGATCAATATCGCCCGAAGAAAAAACCAAGGGAAATGAAAAATACTCGATCCCCGAATGCATTGAATTGAGTCATAAAAAGCATCCTTTATAAAAGTGGTGTTTCCCCCTCGTCACCGACTAATCATCAGAATTAAATTGATATTAATTCGTAAGATTTTATATTTTTACGAGTGGATGATAACTATAATAATTTCTTATTGATGTGGCTGAGATGCTTACTATAATAAGTCTAGTTCTAACATATTTGATGTTATTATATTACGTTTGAAAATAAATTGGAGATTTTTTATCATTTAAATCGGTGGTCAGATTATTACATTAATGAATGTAACTTATTTTTATTTGGTTTAAAAATGTATGCTTTTTATAACGTAGCTTTTTGAATACTAATTAAAAACTTATTCTATTGAATAGTTTTAGATCTCACGGGTTAACTGGAATTGCTGGAATTCTATGATTACCATACTACAATTAATGTTGCAACGATGCGAACAGATAACTTCGTAATAAACATAAATTCGCACGTTGGCATGATGATAAGTAAATGTAATTTTTTAATTGGGTATTATAAATGTGGTAATTCGTGGGTATCTAAAGAATGGATCTCCCACGCGAATGGAATTGGACAAAGAATCGGTGCACGAATGCGCGAGTGGGAAGTGGAAAGAGATTGCGTTTTCTTAGAGATATGCCGGATCGGTTTGTGAATTTGTCGGTAAATTAAAGTCTGTTTAATGCATGATCTCGGTAGAAGTATCGAAAAATCGGCGACACTACAGAAAGTACGCATTACGGTACCTAATAATCGCGTATACTGGTTGAAAGCATGATGGCGGAACAAGGCGGGGCTCTCCGCGAATATTTCTGTCCGCGTAGGTAACTTAAGCGTGGGTAACAGGGAGGTTCGGGAGGAGAATAAAGGGAAGAAACGAGAAGAACGAGGAGAGGAAAAAAGGGAGACCGAGAGGCAGAAAGTCCGTGTAAAAGGGTAGACAGAGAATGAAGAGAGAGAGAGAGAGATAAGATGAGACACAAGGTTACAGGGGAAGAGGAAGGAGACTGGCTATAATCGTTCCCCGATTCAACCCGAAAGGGAATCCGACGTCCCAATTCCAGTCATTCTCTCCTTCCTGCTTTAATTAAAATCTGAAGTTGACGACCGGTCTCCGTCGTCCTACCTTTTCAACGGAAACGTGAGCCAACGTACTTTATAGCACCGAAATTGTCTTCATCGCTTCTCTCCTTACAAGTAGCATCAATGACTACTTCCCGACATCCGAGGGAATAGTTAACTGACCTCTTTATATTCCCTTTTAAATCTCACGCTCAATTTCTCCGTCAATCATCGACTTCAATGAAATTAATCATCCGGTAACTTCAATATGAATTCGGCACTTATAAGGAATATAAACCTTGTGATATACAACATGGGTATATAATATTCCGAAGAATAATTTCCGTGCAATTAAGTTCAATTTGAAATTACCTTAATTGAAATACAACACGATAAGAGCCGCGTAAATGTACGAGGAAGATCTTATCAAATCCCGAAGGGTTCGAATGGCGAATGATATTCGGCAAAGGATCGTTATCAGATTTCGTATTTCAGGATACTATATCTGTCGGACGTCACTGCCGATAAGTGGGCAAGGTCATTCGTGAACAGTTTTATTCCCGTAATCCGTATTCTTAGGTAGAATGTTAATCTGTAATCGGGATATTATACGACGGGCGATTATCAACATAGAAATTAAAGGACAGATTAAGAAGTCTGGCAGCGAGTCAAGACGTTTCGGATTATTAGTGGCCGCGGTGGGCTTACATCGGCAAAAGAAAATCGAGAGGGAAAGGACAAGTCAACTTTTTGTCTTCCATCGCGCGGTAACCTGTTCCTTTCCGGATTCTCCCGTATCGCTTCGTAATTAAGTAACGGATAAAAACTGAATATTAACATCGGCCGTCTAATACCGGTTCCGAACCCGCGATTGCATCGTACCTACTAATATTTTACGGACTTTATCATAGTCACGCGAGTCTCCACGGCTTCCTTTTTCTCTTCGCCAAGATTTTCCCCTACCCTCTCCTTCCCGTCACCCGCCCCCCAACCCGTGGCACCCCACCACAAAACATCTCCCTTTGATCTTCGCTTTATCTGGATGCATCGCTCCGAGGGTTCCTCTTGAACAAGATTTTAAGCGAGATTGCTATTCGGGATTCTACCGCGGCGAAATTGCTACTCGTTAATTCGACTCGTGGATATTCGTATATCCGTGTCTTACGCTCCTCTTACTTCGGGCTAATTTATTATTGGATTTTAAACTTCTTATGAAATACTTCATAATAGAAAATAAACGTATAAAGATACGCTACAGATGTATATAGAAATAACTCGATGCCATGAAATTACTATGATAACTTTAATTATTAATTATAAGTCATCTCCTAAATAGTAGTGTTCCTTACTTATAAGCTGTATAATATGAAATGTATAAATATAATAGTAAACTCGATTTAAAAATATTCAGAATAATTCGTGTTCAGAGAATTATGATTTTAATGGAAGAACTAATATAATTTTGTACCTCATGTTATATTTCTTTCTTAATAAAATATATGAAGTTTACTAGTGTACTTTGTAGTAGTATATTATTAAATATATATATATATATATATATATATATATATATATATATATTCGTCAATGAAATTTAGTTCCACTTTGTAGATATAGATACTTCTTAAATATTGATATATTCAGATAGCTTTTAGGGTTCCATAAATTTCCACGTAAAGAAACCGCTTGCGTTTCGCCTGACACGATACTCTTTGTACTTATGGCATTTTTTAAGTAAATTCCATCAGTCCGCAATTTCTCCCAAGAGAAACCGTTTAGTTACTTATTGTTAGTGAGAATACGGGTAACACTTTCCTAGAGACTTCAACGAGGTGATAAGCTTCTGACAGGCCATAACGTTGACTAGATAGACTGAAAACTCTACGGCATGGAATCCGCGGGTAATTACGATCAAATCTTTGGGACAAGTATTACTTTACACAATGTTGAGTAGAAAGTCGTATTCGGCCGTGAAATAAGGAACCGGGAAAATAAACGTGACGTTGATGGCATTCACGTTGCAGAGATTTCTGTCTCTTCTATAAAACTACATCGAGGGAACAGCGTCCCTTGATCTACCTTTTCAACGATTCCCTTCTGTTGTTTTTATTATACTGTATCTTTCTTGTTGTTCTACTATGAAACTTATTACGACTCGCTTATTACCAACAACAGCGATATCGAGAAAATGAATTATTCCACAGTGAAGGAATAAATAATTATAATCTCAATCCGCTAATTACCTTCGCACATAAAATAAAACAAGTGATACGCTTTAATAATTTCCTCGTTAAATTGGTTAGCATCGAAGTAAATCCTGATTATTTCCATGCACCGCTAGCTCCGTAAGAACGCGCTGTTCTAAATAAATATAAATAATCCCCCTAATTGTCTAATACTAATTAAATTTAATTCGAGAATCGTACCTGATCTTTTGCGAAATTATTATCCACGCTCTGTGAAAATACGGAGGAAATAAACGCTTGTAGAAACTGTGAGAAAATCAGTGTATCCGACCAAAAAAAAAACACTTCCAGACGTTTCATAAAGTTTGTTACAAAATAGGAGAGTCACCGAGTAGAGTTAAACCCCCAAAAAAGTGTCTTATTACGATATGATCAGTAATAATACAGAATTATCTGGACACAATTTTTCCCACAGAGTCAATCCGACAGATACAATAATAATCCTGATGATATTCTGCCATACATATTACTATCTAGATCGGTTAGCAGAGGGTCAAGGAAGCAATAGTCGCGAGAGAGGGAGGGTCGCAGAGAGCCGGTGGAAATAAAGACGAGGGTATAGGTGTCAGGGGATGGACCATTTGCCGTGACCATCCTATGAAACCGAGTGCAGTCCAGGGTATAGTAGACATCCCCGTACCATGGGGAAGTTTTATTGGCAATGGTCTACGGGGGGGGGCAGGGGAGCAGGGTACGATGTAGGAAAAAGAGCGTGCAAAGAGGAGCGTGTAGGTACTCTTTCAGCTGGGGCGTTCGAAATCGACGAAGGGAGAAATAATGCGGAGGATACACACCGTGGAATAAGCATGAACATTAAAGGATGTACTGATCGTTCATATAAGAGTAACGAAAAGTTATCGTCCCGAAGGATAAGGATGATAGTGGGATGGTTTGACACTCTTTCCATGAAATTCATGGTGGCCTAACGTGTCCGGCATGTCTTATTAGGGTTGATACCGTTCTTATTTCTAAGGCTACTTTCGTAGTCATTCCATTGTAATAATGTAATACGGTTCAACAAAATAGTCGGGTTTGATGTCTACTGAATAAATCGAGCGTGAATTGCAAATGTAATACGATGTGGATGGTCTCTCGTGTACAGTATGTGTACTAATTTGTGCCGTTGATTAACCTCAGGGAAAACATCGTAATAATTTTACGGTAAGGAGAGTGTACTTAATTATCGTTGATGTTGAGCGTAAAAGTGATTCGGCGCATAAGCAAGTAGGCGTTTTACGAGGAATACATTGGAAGGATAATAAATTGTATCCTTCGAAGTATTTTCTTCGTTATCGTGAATACATCGACCATTTTAAATAGATCGTTCACCCTGTATTCCCTCTATACATAGTAATACTACAATGAGAAATATAAATGAGAATTATGCGCACAAAATGTGCCTATGTCACGAGGGAAGACCAGGAACCATAAGGTACAAAGTATTGTAGAAAAATAATGAAGAAAACAGATTCCGGAGAGTTGCATTAGCTTTATCTGAAGGTATCAGTGATTCATGCCGGTAGTAAATAACAACGTAATCCAAAGAGAGTCTTTTCTCTCGATTTCTGGTATGCGCGGGGTATCTAAGCGAGTGGAAGCAAGTAAACGAACGACGGCGCTAGATCGTCCTCTGCGATCTTTGAGTACCCGCCTTAACGCGCTTTCCTACCTCACACACACCCCACGGAACCCCTTCTTCTATCCACCACCCACATACGGCAGAACGAATCGATGGGACGCTACATCAACGTATTACATTACCGGAGGTAATAAGGAAGATAGCGATATTGTTAAATCGATACGATACAAAAGCATAGGCATAGGCAAACGATTTTTGTTTGAGGAGCGTGTCTGATGCGAGGCTGACCTTCCCTTCACCTCCTCCCGACTACGATATATAAAATGTAGAGTATAATTTTTAAATATTTCGCGTCTCCTTGCCCACGCATTTACAAGACCCACGGGAGCGAGAGAGAAAACCGGATACGTCCGAGGCGTCACGCGAAATAAGATATTATAATCTTGCGGGAGGCCATAAATATTATTGCGGTGACGCCAGCATTACTCGAAGCTGTAAAGTCCCAGAACATGTTACACGGAGTTGGTGCACTCTCTGCGGACTCAGCCTGCTTTCTTGCTTGACTACTTGCCGTAGCTGCCTCTCTACCCTCCTCATTCCCTCTCTCCTCTACCAATCCCTATATCCCTTTCCAGGCCTCCTTTTGCTTGGCCTCCTCGGAGATGTTGGCAGAGTACTCCTTTTCTCTTCCTCTTAGTTCCTTTTTTGTTACTTCATGTCTAAGGCCGCGCATAAATATATCGTCCGCTCCAGTCTGCGGTGCTTGTACGATAGCTAATTAAAGGGAACTGCTTGTATATTTGCCTGACACGTGGTGGACATTAGTACATATCGTATTCCATGTTATCGATACAACGCAATATTTTTTATGGCTAACTTATGAAATATTACTGTATATAGGTCTACAATTGTTCAGATATTTTGCAATGTTCAATATGAACATTAATATCCAATCCTCGAGATATCTGGTGGAATTACGTACTTATAAATAGATTGGTCATAAACGAGTACATAAAATCAGATACATTGGAGAATAATTATGATAACGTATCGCAGAAATACATTTTTGTACCGTTGATATAATAATCACTGTATTCCCCTTTTTTTCCCGAAGTATATAAAACCGGGATCAAGATTGCCGATGAATATCACATATAACTGACAAATCTTGGACCCGCGAGAGACCGAATGAGAATTCACGTGCCTTTTCTGGCAACATAATGGCTACCGTTAAAAGACTTAAAAAGAGATGCCGTAAAAACTTATTAATTAAGAGAACGAGACTACGAGGTGTACCGTGGGTGGTCCCTGTACGATGCTCAGCTTGGGAGTGGGGGACAAAGGGAAATCTCTCTTTACACTAAATGCTCGAATCGTTTCGTTGCCAAGTCAAACGTCGTTTTACTTTATTCTGTTATTATTCCATGCTCAAGAAAAGTAAGACTTTGTCGGATTCCACTGGAACCATGGAAGAATTCGTGTCCCATAGTGCTCGACTACCGAGAAACATTTATTCTCTTGGCTTACCGATCTTTCTTATCCCATACTTTACATTATCCTGGAAATTATGTTGTTCTTACGTACGACACAATTTTTCGACGAAATTTACCTTCTCACGATCGCCCGACAAGAAGATCGGGCTTATTCCAATTATCATTTGAATTAAATTTTTTCAGTTAAACTTAATCTTATTTACATTCCACGAAGCTGCTTATCCAGCGCCGTGACGCTCGTAAACAAAGAGTAATAAAGTTCTAACCGACGATCACGGAGTTCTATGGGGTACAGTGTAACCATCACGATTCAAGTAAATCCGGAAATGGACTATTACAAAAAAGAAATCAAAGCGCATAAATTTATTGGTTTCCGTCTTTCTTTACCGACCCGCAACACTGTTCGCGAACATCATAGACGCGGTTTACTAAGCCATAAATAATAATAGGCATTAATAAAACTTTACGACGACTCTTGAAACCATTATTTCTTCGGTGCATTCGAAAATCTACGATTAAATGATAATCGCCATTTTCATACTTAAATATGACCTCCATGTTTACGTGTCTACGTAACATTGTAGGTAACATACAAAAACTTACATTATCCATAAACTGATGCCAAACCACGATATCTAAAATTAAATCACTGGGTGAATGTTGCGAACGTAAATATCTAGTAAAAATATATAGGACAAATGACATAAAATAGTCGCCGAGATACAATGAAAATAAAGTTACACGAGGGAATGGGGGAGTTCTTATTTTCATAGTGACAAGTTCAAGCATATCTAACTTCAGTGTCTGCTACTTTAAGTAGAACAATTTGTAGCAGACGAAGATCCACTCTCATGACCTCAATAATTCCCCGCCATGTTACTTGTCAAGGCTAAAGCAGTAATTCCAACTTGGGCTCTAACTAGAAGGCACATCATCCCTCTTTAACCAGTCAGACACGGGAGTCGTTCCTCCGCTTCATTGAATGTCACTAAGGGCCACTAACTTCACGATTATGCTTTCATTCTTCGCTCGATTATTACTGCCGAAACTGTCCTTTTACGCTTTATGGCCCCGTCATCGAAAAATCATGTTAATTGTCCATAACCTTCGTCGAGTACTGAGATATTACGAAGATTATGTCGTTACTACATTAACTTATAATCTTCTTATTATCTTTATCTTATATCCTCGTATAAACATGCTGTCTTTGAAAATGTAGTAGTTTCAGGTAAATTCTAATATATAATAAATTATAAAGTAATTGGGAAATCACCAATATTCATTGGTGATTTTCTATTAAATTAATATTATTCGCGAGTTCCATTGACATACCCCTATTTGAGTCGTTATGTTCAAATATGCTGTAAGTCTATTGCTTTTTGGGACTTTGTTGTTATAAAGAGGGAAAAAAAGATATAAATGTTTAGGTTTGACTCATTTTAAAAATACAGTAATTTCAAAAAGAAGGTTCAATTTATTGAAAAATAGATTCAATATGCAAGTTGATATAATGAACCTTATTTTATTATGATTCCATCGTATTCTGATAATGGAAACTGTAATGATTCATAATTCAATATTATACAAATTTACATAAAAAATGTAGTACCCAAATACATATATAAATATATATAAATTAGTACACTCCAGATTTATGTAATTTATATAATGTAGAGTGTATCAGAAACGAGTTTAAGAGTTCATAAGAGAAGAAAAACAGTAAGAATCAAGGATCAAACTATGGTCAAATTTAGAAGGCTGTACATTTATATAAAAAGGGGCGAATAATTATGTACTGTGAAATTCTGAAGAGCAGGCATGCGTTGTCTTTGAAGTTCCCATATAATATACAATATTCAATAATATTATATATAAACTATACTACATAACATTTATAATCAATGAGACATGAAAATTCCACGTGTCACCTAAGTCACGAGTACTTTCTTTCTAGCACCTAACAGTAATCGTTAGGTCTCTATATCCAGAGTTATCAATAGAAAGTTTAACACGTAATTAAATATAAATTTGACGAGTAATTAAAGAGTAGATACAAACGCGTAAATCCTTACAAGATAAACGTATGCAGAAAAGCGTGTTTTCCATGGTACTCGTGTAGCAGAGCATATCGAATAAACGGCGTTGCGCGTTCCCGACAATAAGCACATCCATATTTTCGTCGGACATGTGCCGTACACGTATCCGTACATGTATCGCGATATAGAGGGATGTTATAATGCGCCCGGTCATTTCTATTCAACGTAGCGTACCCTCGATATCTCGTCGCCTTCTTTGCCTCTATTTCGCCGCGAAATGAAACTGCAATGCATACTGCCCGCTCCAATACACGCCTGCATTATATACACAGGTACAAAACTCCTGACTTCAATGAATGCATACACACACAAATACACAAAGGATCTTCTTTCTCTCACAGATTCATACCCTCTCTCATCTCTTTTCTCATTTTGGTCGCTCATCTGCTGGTGGATACGCTAACCGTCACCCCACTTTCGCTCGGTCTCTCTTTTCCACAGGTTTTTTTCATCCCCTCTTCGTCAGAAGAGAACCCACTCTCTTCCCCCACCAGTTCTTTCTCATCTGCTACCGCCATCCTCCCCTCTATCCCTTCTCTTTACCAACCGGGTAGCACGAGAATACATATTTTACAGGCATTTCATGATGGCCGCCGCGCATCTGTGCAAACCTGTCTGCCTGACTTCAGACAGGCTCGCCCCTTTCGAGCAGACAGAAAACCCGGCTGGGCTGACCAGACCCAACACCCCGCGTGCTTCCAACGTCCCTTTCCTACCTCCCTCCCAATTCCCTTCCGTATCCTACACTTCATTTCTATCCTCTTCTTTTCTCTCCCATTGCTTACGATCTTCGATTCCTTCGATTTTTATCGCCTCGATCCTCTTTACACGATCGACTGCTATCGTACACCACCCTTTTGATTTTTCGTAAGCGAACGATAACACGGCTTTTTTGGATTCCGTAGCTACGACGGTTCTCTTGCCGATATATGATTTTCCGATGTCTCACTTCGTTTACGTGGTTGTGCTGTTCAACGTGCGCGACGGAATATGAATTTTCGTTGCTTTTTGCGTTTTATTGTAATACTTGATTTATACTTGTATATTTCAATTATTTGTTATTTTCAAGGTAATTAATATGGACAGTTTAAATGGCGAGTTAATATAGAGAGAGATTCGATATAAATAAATTGGTGGTAACGAATATAATATAAATATAATATACTATATGAATTCTTGTAACGATGGATATTATATAAATCAGTTCAAACATTAACCTGTTAATCGGGGATGACGAGTTAACTCGTCACTCGAATCTCCGCTTATCTCGAAGCTTACGAATTAAATTACAATTATCTAAATACTAACGGTTTAACGGGTTAACAAGTCAGTATGATATAATAGATACACCATTAATAATTGAATAATGTAGAGAAACTAAGCTTCCAGAAATTAGGACTTATTGTAAACAGATCATAATACAATTTTCAAAAACAAAAAAGGAAAAATTGCAAAAACCATCTGGTCGGAAACTTTTGCACGCCACTGTAAATGTGTAATTGTTTATTTTATCTCCACAGTATACATACTGTGTTACAATATGCAAACATAAATTAATTGAACAACTTCGAAGGTACAGTAATATTCCAGGAGTGTGTTTACGAAGTTGCGTGTGGCAATCGTTCCACTTAAAAAAGGAGCGCATGTATATTCGAGCGAAACGCAGCCAAAATTGCAGAAGTAATTGTGTAATAAGCGTAATCTGACTGTACGGTATTTTCAAGTTGGTAGTATTATGCCTTGGAAAGTAATCAGCGGATAGCAATGGGATCGTAATACTTGTAATTTTCCAGCAATTTCGAAGAATGCTCTTCCCATTTCCTGGTATCGAGTGCCTATCAAAAGTCGATATATTTCACGTAATATACGACATTGAAACGACTCAAAGCGATCCTCTCGTATTCGTTAAACTAAAATGTTCGCATTTGATATTGAAACTGATACCGTCGGAAGCTGAATCCGAGGGTCCGGGGAACGCATAAGAAATTATTTAGAAGCAGTATTTTATTTCTAATGCGAGCCTCCCCTCTTCTTGTTACTTTAATTAACGAATACTTTGTAAAGAATCCTGGTAAAATATTGAATTACATGAACGCCAATTAACGCATCCAATTAAGAACAAGGTTCATTATTAGAATTCGTAATATTGCCTTTGACTCCGCGGTACTCTGTAGTTGTACAACTGTACTGCTACCGTGAACGATTTAAATATCATGTTATTTAATAAACGAAAAATATTGGAATAAATTATAACTTGAATATTCTTCGAATCGTTGCATTGTAATTTTAGCAGTTTATGCTATGTGTATAAAAATAATATCCAGCATGTGTTCTGGATTCGTGTGTCTTCGTATATTTGTAAGCAAATCATTCGAATAACTTTTTTAAACGAGAATAATAGTATAAATTCATTCGATACCGGGTGTTCAAGAAGTAAGTTTCATATCAAATACATTCCTTCACTAAATTAAGACATTAATCGAATCACTAAGGAAGACATTAATAAATCCGGGTGTTCAGGAAGTAAATAATAACTATTATAATGTAATAATATCTAAATATTACTTGTAAACTAAACCGTAGCAGGATACAATTACTAAATATTCTAAAGTGAAATGAACAATATGGAAGAAAGTATCGATCCGTAGAGTGTCTATGAATATTAACCCTTTGCACTCGAGGCCTATTTCGCTCGGGCGAACCAGCAACTCGAGACGATTCCCGCGTATTTGGTGGATGTCTTACAGCTATCTTAAACTGATTTCACACACAATTTATCGTATAAAACTGTTATTTTTGAAAATTTGATGTATCTCTATACTTCAAAGAAGGACATTGTTTAAACATTAAGCTCTATATTGTTGCTTTGTGTGGTATTTTATAAAGCAACCTCCAAGATACATCCTCGGCTTGTCGGGGCAAGTATCACTGTAATATATGGTTTGGTGTCTTTCGCCAGGCTTTGTGCGTTGAAAGCAAACTTTGCAATCCTTCTTAATTCCAGTTAGCATAAAATGTAGCTTCCCATTCAATCGGATTTCATCAGAATTGCAGCGCGAAGTAATAGAAGCGCGATCTCGTTTTTGCCGGAAATCTCCTCTCAATTAGTCAACCAAAGTTTTTATGTACTGCAGATGAGTAAGCGACCGTTCGTTTCTCTGTTTCTTTACTGATTTATAAAGAATATAAGATTGATGGAACAGATCTCTAAACCCCCAAAAAAATAGTTTTCGCTAACATTTTAAGGACTTTCGTAAGAAACAATATGTTGAAGCACATTGATCCGCTCGATCAACGCCACCCATATATTTTATATAATTTACTATAACATTGGGTGTTTTGATGATGGTTTCCACACCACCTTGTACAGTCCTTTTGACGTTACTCATTCCTGTATTGCCCCTAGTGGTCAAACATGTGACGGTCCTTTTATCCTTCCACGCTACAAATAGAGAGTTACCTCTTCGGTAAGCCACGGTGGATTTTCTTAAAAATTTTGGGTTTCTTATCTGACTGGGCAAGTCCTTTCTGTTCGTTAGGAGCGTATTGGAAACAAACATATCGAGTTCGAAAACGCCGGAGCGTCCTTAGAGTAAACGCATCAAACCTCTCGGGCGCCGCTGCGGCGCCGCTCGAGTGGAAGCGTCAAACCGGCTTGGCGCGAATACGGCGCCGCTCGAGTGCAAAGGGTTAAAAGGTGTACGGTTTATAGGTTAAGCGGCGCTTTCCACTAAACGTTCTCGTAGTTGGTTTGCTTATGGTGCAGCGTACACCGATCATTAATATAATTATCAAAGCCTATCGGCTATTATTCTACCCGGGGTTTCCTATTCTCTTTTTTTCCTTGCAGGATCCACTTTTCTCTTTCGTTCCCTCTGGACTTTTACGACGGTTTACCTAGCTATGTGTGCCAAGTTATTGCTACCGATTTTAGTGTACCTATGTCGCTTATGACTACATCGGCTCCCGCAGGAATAGAATGACCTCCTCAAGGAGGATCGTGTTTTCTACCGCGCGGCCTCGTTCCTTCTTTCAGAAAAACAATTAACGCTTTGAACGCCGTCGGGGTCACAGGCGACCACCGATGTCAATATTATGCCGATACCAATATTACTAAAACTGATATTCCTAAAATGTTCAATATTTGTAACCGTACGATATAGTTAGTTAATTAACCATCTTCGGAAATCGCATTTTAACTCTTAACACGTTCAGCATCACACTGAAATCCGTGTTGTATGATACTTCTCGATACACGTCCGTAAAGTGAAACAGGTTAAGTGCTCTACGATACATTGGTTACTTTACATCGTTATCGTAATGATATTAATATTGAAATATGTATAAATATTAGTTATATATTTGATTCGAGTTTTAGCAATATTCGCCACGTACATTCAACGTGTTAATAATGTTAATATCCAAGCTTGACGATCCCCTACTTGTCAAATATGAACATATTCTATCAATTTCTACCTTGAATAAGCGCTAAACAATGTACTGTTGGGTTTCGGGAATAACGTGGGATAGTTTTTTAAGCTAACAACAGGATTGTATTCTATAAAGTAGGGACACGATTCTATACAAATTTTTACCGTCGTAAGTCGCCAGGTATAAGGGTACCTTAGGATAATTATTCGAAAGCAAAATATTTTTTTATTAACCCATCGTAAAATTTCCTTCGAGGGAAGGTGAGGGTTTAGGAATACTTGAATTAAAGTTAAGGGTATTCCGAAGCTGTAATTTTAGTAGGTAAATTACATGTTTCCTACAATGCGGGATTAACTCATTAGGATAGTTGAGGTACCAACATTACTTTTAATTACTCTGTGGAAATGTTTACACGACTTTTGGGATCAGGTTTATGTTTAATGCGCTTAAAAGAAATTTTATGTTTACCAACTAACTGATAATACATATTTGTATTAGTTACATGAAGGGTTTTGTATCATAACTATTATCATGCTAGAAACTTTACTGACATAATCAATAAGTGTTGGTATGTTATTAGGATAGTATTAAAAAATATTATTGCCTGTTAAAAATTCTCATAAAAAATCTCGAATCTGAATCTATGGTGTGGATCAACCGCCATAGATGGCACCAGCAAACAAGGTAGCTCCAAAAAAAATTGAACAACACAGGGCCAAAAAAATGTGATCTTATCAAACACACATCGTACTTAAAATCAAAATGGCTGATACACTTACATGACAATCTTATATTACTAGTTAACTCGTAGTTATCGTTATCCGAAAGCTTCAGTGCGAATATAAATCTTAACCTAATTGGCACATGAAATAATGATACAATCTACAGGTATAAACATCGGATAATAATGAAGATTTTCAAACTCACATTACGTACATTAAGGCAGTAAATAGTTCCGAAATGTTCGACTAAATGCCGATACTAATTACCGTTAACGATACTCCACATCCTGAGTAAACTGCAGGAATGTAAATGTTGAAAAATAGTCTTATCTCGATTACCAGGATTCATCGGTTCGTTAGCATACATTATGCTTAAATGCCTTTCATTATCAAATTCCTATGTTAACTCAGACATTTCTTGACGGACATTATAAATATATCATAAATACAACATAAATATACGTGCAATATTGTAATATGACGAATGTTTCGCAGGTTAACTCGGCGTCAATCTTACAAATATGGCGGAGCTAATAATTATCGGATTTGCGGAGGTTTCGAGCATACCTGATTACTAGAAGCAGAAGAAGTAAGCAGAGGCAGAAGTAGAAGAAGCGATGCTAGCGAGAAGACAAGCAGGAGGAAAAACAATGTGCAGAGGAATAGGCAAACAGAAACGAAGCACCATTGTGGCTGTATCCGGTAATTTTCACGAGGCAGAGCGTCGTGGAATAAAAACGTCACGAGACCAGAAGCATGGAGTTTCTCTTCGGCGGCCGCATGGTGGCGCTGGAAAACGCCGCCTTCTGCCCAGGGGTGGAATAAAGCGCGGTCTACACGATTCTAACTTCGATATTCCCGACACCAGGAACAAACTTGGAGGGGAGTCCAAGGGGGAGGTGATATCGCACACAAACTCACCGAAATCAAATCGACGCCAGTTCAGGGGGAGGAGGAAGGGTGAGGGTACAGCTGGTAGAGCGACAAAGAGAAATACACTGGGTGGGACGAAAGTAGCGTGAAATCGGGAGACACAGAGATGGGGTTTACCGTTGGACAGAGACAGACCGGCAGGGGTTGGTTGACCCTGCCGGGTAAAATGCGGAGGAGACGCATTGAAGGAAAGAAGACAAGGGAAAAAGAGATAGTATCATTGAATATTAGAAGGAGAGAGGAGGACTGGCATTATTCGACCCTGTTCGGGAAGACAGAGCCTCAAAGTTCAAGACAGAAGAGTATGGTAACGAAGGAGATAGAATGTAATCGCACGAGAAAGATGTAAAGAGAGGGGTTGGTCGACCCTGAGCAAAAATGACGAAGGTAGAGTCGATGGAGGAAGAAGAAGAGAAGCACGAGCAGGAGTGAGAAAGTAACATTGAAACGGGACAGATAGATAGGGGATTGGCTGACCCTGATGAGAATGACAAAGAGAAACGTACCCGCAAGGGGAGGAAAGAAGAGTCGACGAGAAAGTGAGAGAGCATGCTCGGACGAGGGAAAGAGATGGAAAGAGAGGGGTTGGTCGACCCTGCGCGTTATCAGGAACCGCCCCTCCCGTTCGTCCCTTATAACCACCCCGACTTTATATACCCCCTGTGTACCCAAAGAGTATATGCATTCGTGTGCACGGTGGTGAAAACTCACACAAGTATCCTGGCAACGTCCCTAGGCGCAGCCGGGCGCAGATCGACGCCGCATGGCGTCGGCGTCGCGAGGTCGACCGACTCTTCTCTGACGTCGCTGCCGAGCAACGCTGCCAGACGATTCCTCTTCTTCGCGGCCTTTAAGTGGGTTCTTCCTTACGCAGGGAGAACAAAGAGGACCGTACGTTATATATCTACCGAAGGAAGAGAGACGAGAAATTTTCGATATCAAACGCCGCGAGTGACGCGCTGACCCTAGGTAGCGCCGCGACGCCACCAGACGCCCGACAGTCGTCCGTCAGACGTGCTACGGTTGTCTCCGAACTGTCCGGTTTCGAGTTCCGTCTACAGATCTACGGTTTTCACTCAACTCTCGGTACATCGTGTTAACATTTCCGAGGTTTTCCAACGTTTCTATTCGGATATTTCCTTTCTTTTCTCTCGTGTCTCCTTTTAATTCTTCGTGCTACGAAGTCCACCTTCGTTCGTCGACCTGCAATCGTGAACCTCTCTTACGCTTTACGTTCTCTATCCTCTGCTCGAGAACTTCTCCCTCCTTCTTCTTCCAACAACTCGCAAGGCAAACCGTCTCTTTTCCACTCTGCGAAACGCGAGTCTCGGCGAATCGCCGGGCGAAACGAAGCACGAGCGAGCGCGTCTACGAGTGAACGTCACTCGCGGCATGCAGACCGAACCGAGCTGTCATTCCCTCGCTGTTCCGGACAGATCCCCAAGTGGTTTCCGTGATTGACAAAACGGTGGAAACTCTCATACACTCTTACAAACGGTGTGCTCCACTTATAAATGACAACCAGATTATCTAATGAATTTTCTACGCCACCATTCCTACGGCTTATCGGTACTCCACCACTCCGTGAGATAACGTGGTGACGGATGATAACACTTGTAAGACGAAAGGGAACGGAA
The DNA here is from genome assembly GCA_910591585.2 of Nysson spinosus. Classification (NCBI taxonomy): domain Eukaryota; kingdom Metazoa; phylum Arthropoda; class Insecta; order Hymenoptera; family Crabronidae; genus Nysson; species Nysson spinosus. The sequence continues at coordinate 3,139,499 of OU342835.1, forward strand.
ACAGGAAAGACTGGCTTCTGGATGACACACGAACTTCCTCGATCGTTAAACTCAGGTCAGTAACATTTTTAACTACTTTCTTTCTAGGAATATCATAGAATTTGTGAAACAATATTCCCTGACTGTCACGCGAAGTTAGTATTGCTGAGGGCCCAGAATGGAAGGCAACCGGAGAGACATTGCGGCACGTTGGGGTTCGCAAGGTTGCAAGGGTTTTTGCCCTTTTAACTTCGGAAACTAATAAAACTTTATAATCCATCCATTTAATATCTATACAACAAAAATATTCCCATTAGTGCCGTTTCCATATAAAACTCTATCACTCCAACGAATTTAGTCAACTAATCATCAGTACAACTGAAACTCTGTTCCAAATACTTGCATTCTAATTATTTTCTTTTATGTTCACAGGTGAACTTCCATCGATTCTGTTTATTAACGATTATACTTCGGAAAGCAATCGAAGGAGATTTCTACGAAGTTCGCGTTGACTTATAAAAAGGAAACGATACCATAAAGAAGACATTTGCTCCTCTATTACGTAGATGAAGAAACAGCAAGAATTATTGACGTGACAGAAGTATTCCTACGTTAACAATAACACCGAGCCAGATTCCAAATACATCGTGATAGCAATGCTTGGAATATCTTCAACGTTATTAAGGCGCACCTTCAAGAAAGCCGATGAAAAGGATGCTCCATTTTTGTTGCGATGAGGAATGTGAAACCCCCTGTACGTATACTGAATGTATCCTGAGTGTATTTCTGTCCGGTATACCTTTAGTATACGTAACAGGAGGCTACACCGGACAACGATGGATATCTTCGTGGTCTTCGTTCTTGTTTAATTAGGAATCTCAATTAAACACCATACCTTTACCTAAGTTAAGCACTGACTCAATAAAGACGTTTATTCGTGATGTAACTCAATGTATCGCTGTCATAATAGAATCTAAATAAACACACGTTGAATTCGTACTTGTCGAAGATTTCGTTTCGCACCAATGGAAATGTCGCATATTATGTCACCTTTATTTTCATGAACAGTGGACCCCCGTAAATTGAATCGAGCCTTGAATTTAATCGGGCAGGATAGACTAATATTTAATTAACTTAAACGGTGGTATTTGATGCACGAGTGTGATCAAGAAATTATTATGCAATAACTTAATGAATAATTTAGAATGAAGGTAACGATGAGTGCGTTATGCATCGTGATTCATTATTGACGAGAACGTGATTTATTGTGATACTGAGTTTGTTTTCAAGTTGCGATGTGCAAATGAATGACGTCGAAGCTTTGTATATTTATTGTCGCCATTGTTTTTTCATTCGTCGTTGTGTGAGAGATAATTCCATCGATGCAAGATAAAGTAATGCGAAAGGAGAAATAGTACCTAGGAATTTATTGTATATTCTTGTCAGTGCTGGAGATACTGAATTTAAGAACTAAGAGTTTAATCAGTTCTAATTAATAATCACTATTGGAGTACTGTAATAAACATAAATAAAATAATAGTTACACGATATCGGTATACGAAATAAGATTATTGTAATTATTTGTAAGTCTAACGTTACATGGAATGAGGTATGCGGAATAATTGTGTAACTTTAGGAAACCTACTTATTTAGAAATCCTGTATGAGAAATAAAGAATTGATTGAACTTAAGAACCTGGAGGTGCTAATTGAACTAACATCGTACACTTAACTTGAACTTTAACTTTCGAATGTCTCCTTCGATTTATCTCGTTAATTGACTCGTAAATTAACACGCGAATTGATTAAAAGCCCGAAGAGCTTTTCCACGTCTGATGTTGCTTGGAGGTTTAGTGTCATTGATGATAAAACATCGGCTGAAACTCCGGCATACTAAACACGCCGTAAAACTCTGTCGCCAGGAACTCATCGCCAATTTCCCTCGTTATCGTTTTTCACAGTAGTTTTTACTATTCGAAGATCCGTAATCTAATTAATGGCCATCAATCGATATGGAATCGTAATTAAGCCAGTATTAAATAAGCAAAATTGATTTCCACCTCGATCGTCTCATGAAACGAGCATGGTACTTAAAGCTCGCGCAAGCACTTAGATATTACAGGTAACCCTCGTGCAACACGGTTTCGGTATAACGCGGTTCACATATTGTGGCAATCCTTATTTAACGCGGTTCATACATTGTGGCAATCCTCAGTTAACGCGGCACTTATACAATGCGACTTCGATATAACTCGTGTATGTAATCCGAGTCTCTTATAACGCGATTTTTATAACACACCCTTTCTCTGGAAACTAATTCTTTTATTATACCAGGGATACTTGTACTTCTGTTCAATAAATAACAGACGTTTTTTACAATCTAAGTAAGAATTGAGTACAAAACTTTCTGTTACTAACTTTGTTCATCATATTTTTACATATTAATACGTGTAATTTATAACCAAGGTAAAGAGGTAAATATTGTTCGAGACAAAATTCTTTGAGCACTGTTGGAGTACTAGTAAAATATTTTCCGAGTATAAAAGAATTTCTTAATAATTTAGAAATAGTGAACACTAATATCCTATTATATTATTTTGTTTATGTTTTACTTCGAATATTATAATACCCTATAATATTTTATAATGTTCTATATTATACCATTCTATTCTATCCAATCCTGCTACTTTTGATTAGTTATCAGTTCCATGATGGCACAATATGGGGTTCAATGATAGGTATATTCGACAATTATGCGAATATAACCAACATTTATTTACATGTTGATACAAAATACAAGAGCGAGGCGACTGATAAACCGATTATAAGTAGATAAAAAGAAGATGGAACCAAAATGAATGGTACATCCATTAAAACTCATAAGTATTAAGTTTCGTAGACAAAATTGGCACTTCAAAATGGAAATCATAACATTTCATCTTCCAGAATGGACAGTTATCATATTTATTTCAATACATTTATATTTTTTCCAAATGAAAATATTTGGGCTACAAATTTCTGCGGTTTTCATTTCATATTGAATATATCTCGTAAAAATTGCCTATCAGCTATGTATTATATGTCATTCGATAACTTTTCTTTTATTCTTTCATGTGATTATTAAATAACCGTGAAGAATACATTGTAGATTGATTTGTATTAAATATCTGCAGAAAAACAGATCATTTCACGTTCAACAAAACCGCACGAACTTATGGAACAACCCAATACTTTCGAGTTCTAGTGTAAGTCGGGAAACCCGTGAAAATACTGGAAAAATAACTCTTTCCTGAGGGAACATCGATGAGGAAAATCTAGGATTCTCGGCTCGCAAAAACTTTCTCTTTTAAAGGGCTCATAAAAAGGGTTGAAATGGGGAGACTTGTACCTAAAAGAGATACCGGGCCTCCGGAGGCACGGAAAGGGTTGGTGAAAGTTGTTGGGCACACAATAAAAATGGTAAAAATTAGAAAGTCAAGAAAGGGTTGGTCAGATAATGTCTGGGAGAAAATTTCACTTTTTTCCATGGTTCCCCCCTCAAAAACCAAGTCAGTTTAGTTCGGATCGCGATCGGGAACGTGCTAGCTCACCGCGTCTAGTCTTCGAAGTCTTTAATGTTTACAAAGTTAAACGTTAAATAAGAGTTTATAATGTGAAGTTAATAGTTTTATTGTGCACTGTAAAAGGATTTAAGTGGGCTTTGTTAGCCACTTTATTCGAGGACACTTTGATGACCATAAATGGCTACCTGTTTTCAGGTTTGGTTCCAATTACTTTTATAATTACTTTTGTATCTTTGCTTGTTAATTTTGGATAAACAAATTAACTTAAACTAATTCAGGGTATATTAGATCACTTAGTGAGTACTGATCATGGAATATTTGTTATGGATAATTAATTAACAATTATAATTATCGAAGATATATTAGTATTCTATGAAAATTATAAACTATTAGAAAACTATCAAATCTCATAAAATATGTTATACTTTCGATGATATAAAATGTTATGTAGCTCTTGATAAGATGTGTTAAATGCGAGGAATTTATTATCAGTAGCTCATCAACAATTACAAATAAGTGCCAAAAATGGCGTGCTAGTTATCAAGCTTTACTTGGGTTACACAAATAATGAAATTTAAGGTTGCAATAAGACAATAGAAATACGATAGATGCGAACCAATTGCAACGATTCTCCTCCATATTTCGATGTCACTAATCCCACCGATTGCACGTTAATTAAATTTAATTGTCGGTTTCACGTGACGTGGCTTCATTAGACACGGCATTCCGCGCGAGTGTTAATCACTTTGTAGCAAGACGCGAAATAACGAATGATAAGCCGACGCTAAAATTCGAAGGCGTATCTCGAGAAAATCAGAGCCATTTCATTAAGCCGCGTGGTTGGGCGTCGACGAAGCAAAAGTCCAATGAGAGGTAGCTTGGTGTTAATTATAAATGAAAGTAACGAAGCAGGTGTTTTCGAGAGGGCCACCAATATCTTTCATTATTATGCCTTCGTAACATTCCGAAACATGGTTGCTTCTCAATTGCACAATCTCATGTGTATCGTTCCACCAGGCTGTTCTTTCTTACGAAATATTTCATACACGGACCAGAAAAAGTCTGTGCTCATTATCGAGGCATGCAGGTGCATTTCTTTGGTTGCACTTTTTCTATGGCCGGCTTCGAGTGACGTGCAAAATTCATAGTGGTTTTTAAGGTTATAACAAAACACCACGGGGGGTTACGTGTCTCTCTTTGTAACTACTTACACCACTACGGAGCAAGACTTCTCTATCAAGGATGAAAACTGCAGCCCAAGAACATCGAAAGTCACTAGATCACCGCGATATAGTTAGATTATTAACTAAATCTACCATCATCCTCGAGAATCTCGTTTGCCTCCCCACGAATGTCCGAAAGTTCGATACGAAAAAAATGGCAATAAATGGAAGCGGATTGAGCCACCTTTTTCTCCTTTTAAAAACAACGATCGAGCTGGGAAAAGTTGAAATTTGAAAAGTCACGTCGGAGTTTGACGAGTCGATGCGAAGATAGGGTAGGATAGAGCTTAAGGTGGGAAGAGGACGAGGCGATGGAATTTCAAATGAAAACGATAAAGATGGTGATAACAGAGCCGGGGTAGAGAGATTACGGAGGAAAAGAGAGAAATAAGGGGAGATCTCTCTCGTACGACCAATCGGCTGCTGGCTCTTTCGGTGGGCCAACCCTCGACCCAATATGGCCGCCACGTGGGAAAGGGAGCTTAAGCTGACGCGGGTTAGGTTAGGCTGGGCTGATCCTCATGGAGCCGACGCTTTTGTGGAAAGGAGATGATACTCGTGGAGAGGGGAGAGAAAGGGGCTTGCCAACGTTGTCAGCCATCATGGGATGCTGCGGGATACGGAGAACACGTCTCTATAGATCTCGAGACTTGCTAGTCTCTCTAGATGAAATAATGGAAGCGTTTAATACGCGAAAAATTGCAATAATATAATTGCGTTTGTGGTGACATAGTTGAAGCTTTTGGACGAGGAAAGTAGAACTTTGAAAAGAATAATGGAAACATATTACTTCAGTTACAGTGTAAGCATTCAGTACGGGAAATCACGTAACAAATTTGTTGTGAAATGTTTAAAGCGTTCTAAAGAAACGATTAACTGCAATATAATTCAAGTGTGAAACTGAAATTATTAAGAAATGACGCAGACATGTTCGACGCGATTGCATTAAGAAAATGGAAGCATTCCATGGACATTATTACAATAATTGTACTGTAATAAAGTTATGGAGGCTTTCGACATAAAAATATTCCAAAAGGAATGGAAACCTTTAACACGTAAAGTATTGCGAATACACAAATTATAGAAGTTATATTATTATTATAATTAATGGAAGAGTCTGAGGCAAAAAATGATGGTCAAAGAAATTCCAGAGGGTGTCGTCACGTAATGAAAAAGTTTCACGGAAAATCTGCACAAGCTACTTGCCTTTTAACACGTAAATGAGTCAGATAAAAATGCGGTTAATTACTGTACATAATTAAACAAAATTCTTAACTTTCTGTTCACATTTTAAATGTCTACAAGCGAGGCATATTTTCTGAATAAGCTTCTCAATAATTTAATATACAATCCAGTTTTGGAAATTGGATATTTCGTACTCATTTTTGTCACGGATTTTAAAACATACAATATAAAAATATAATATGCAAACTTCATTAATATTTGTTCCGCGAATTTCATTTCACCGTAAAAGTCTAAAATCTTCATCTAAATTTTCTTACCGGAACTCGAGTTACTGAAGTACACTTAAGAATTACCTATCTGCATTAAATAGTACTTTAGTTTCCAAATAAAAACTAAAAAAGGAGTAACATACTTCTTAGAGAAGTTAGATATTTGATATATTAGATAAATTATTCGGTGAAAAATATACATTATAATGTTATTTCAATGCATTCAACTTCTAGGGTAATAAATTCGGTAATAATTTAACTCAACATAATTCGTTGAAATCATGCAGATAATAAATTCAGTGGTTCTATTAACGAAAGATAATTTCTTCCGAGCATCCGGATGACTTTAAACGATGTAAATAACGAGATAGTCGAGAATGTTGTCGAACGACGGTAAAAAAAGATGAGGCACATTGAGAAAAAGTTAAGCCACGGAAAGTGCGAACTGTCAGTTAATTTCACGCGAAACGACCGAATGAATTACACCGCGAACCTCGCGGAATTAAAGCCGATTATTAACAGCTGATCCTCGTTAAAATTGCACCTGTCTCGTCGCTTGATTCGTGAATATTCGCTGACCTCGAAATACCTCCGACAGTACGTGTGCAGAAATTAAAAATTTCGAAAGTATTAACGGATCATTGGCTTTCGAATTCCTCGATGTTTAAGGGCAAGTTTTGGATAAGTTATTTAAATCCGAGGTTGAAGTTCGAGCGGAATTCAAATTGAAATATTTCGAAATATTATTTGGAACGGAATATCCTTGGAAATATTATTTCTTTTTAAATGACAGCGAAGTATCTGGCAAGCTTGAAATTCGCTGGTTCTTGAAACTATTTTTCACGTGGAAACGTTAATTAACGAATTTTACCTCTAAGATATAATTTATAAACAAAAGTATTGAAAATGTTGAAACCAAGAATTTATTTATTTTACTAGATAATAGCGGAATTAATTAATTCGACTAAATCTCGTCAAAATTGATTCCACTTTTACCAGTGACGAAGGACAAGGCGTTTACTATCGCTATGAAAACTAATGATTTTAAGACGAGAAACAGCGGTGTTTTAAAAAGAAGGGAGTTTAGATTCGATGGTATCCGTAAAAATAGCAACACGAGCGACGACAGAAATCTAGCAATAACAGGAAGCGATCTATCTTGCTCAAAGAGATCCGCTTGAAGCGGCGTCGCTGGATTTTAGTTAGCTTTACTTTAACTTTCCCCTCTCCGCGGGAATACCGTGATTTATCTCTGCTGATCCTTAAACGACGTTTTTATTAGCACTAAAAGAAATACTTTCGGTAATATACGATCGTGTAACTTTCCCTGTTTTTTGTAATACACTCCTTTTATATCCGTGGGTATTTTTGGTTCTCCACTTGTGCTAATTCGGTGAAATTTAAGTCAACCTATGATCGACTACGAATTTCTTCGAGCTACAAGAATCTTTTTTGTCACTCGAGTATAATTATAGTCATGTTGTGGTGATGCAATTTTTACGACTATCACTATTTTTATAAGATTACATATCCACTTCCTGTAATTTCGACAGTTTTACTGTAATTTGACAAGCTTTACTATCCATACATTGTATTCGTTGTTTCTGATAATGAGTTTATATTAGTATATTCTGAATATTTATGAATATTACTTGAATATTTTCTATATAATAGTTTTCTATATAATGTAATAACTTTGAACATTTATTTGGAATACTTTATGTTTCAACAGGTTATCAATCTTATCATTTTTAGTTTCATGAATTTCAATCATTATAAAATGTTTATTCGTGGCGATTATGATATTGAATTACTTGTATTTTTTCTGTGTAATATTCTAAAATTTGATTATATGTATAATTTATGATGCTATACAATGTCGTACTAAATTATTAATCTTATTACAAAACCTTCAAGTAACAGTGTAATACAATATTTTAATTATCGGAGTAATACATATATGTATCACAATATATTAAAATGGCGGTAACAAAGAGGGCCTTTCTGTCTTAAAAGCGCAACAGTTGAACTATTAAAACAGTTTCATGTAATATTTGAATGATATGACAATACGCGAATTTGGAAAAAACTATTATCGCGGAACACCAAAAGGTTTAATATTCAACTTAAAATAATCGACAGAGGAGAAGAAATGATTTAAGAAAAACAATTATGTCAAAAAACCAAAGCGTCTCGTATAACTTTGTTATACAAACTTCCTTATATTAATCTTTATATGAAAGACACGTGTCAAATAAATAAGTAAATATTTAGCTTAAAATAATCGAGGTAAGAAGATGGAAAGATTTTCGATGGACAGGGTGCGTGTGTTGTGCGCTGGTGTCAGGGAGCCGTGTGCGTAAATTCCGCGGTGGAAAAATGCCCGTCGCAAATTGGCGGGGCCCGCGGGCCCCGGGGTAAAGAAAAAGGCAGATAAGAGGAGCGTCGGCTCGTTTTTCGAATACGAATGGTCATTCCCGATATCGGTTACTATAAATTGCCGAGAAAATCGTGACTACCCGCCGTAAAGGGTAAAGTAAAGTAACGAATTAACGGCGCAGGGTGTGTCGCGAAGTGTAAAGTGCCGCGCTTTCGGTTTCCGAACTCTACGTCGACGTCCTCGGGGCCTGAGTCCCCTTCGGGGAGAGCTACTCTTCGCGTGGTGAACGTGAATTTATAATGACGCCGTACTCTTCGAATACTATTACGAACTGCCTTTTAAGGAAGTTATATATTACGTGTTTCACGGGCTTTCATAAACTGAATGGTGATCAGGGCGGGGGATGTTTAAGAATTAAAATGGCGGTAACAAAAGGGCCTTGTCCTTATACAAGTTCTATAGTTGTGCTATTATAAGAATGTAATGTTTATTTACTAAAGAATGATCAGGGTGGGGGATGTTCGAGAATTAAATTGGCGGTAACAAGAGGGCCTAGTTGTCCCAAAAGCGATACTTGAATTGTTATACCAATTTCATGTAATATTTTAATTATCTTAATTTCTGGGAAATGGCGGTAACGAAAGATCTTTGTTGTTGAAAAATGCTGCGGCTAAACTATTATATCATCGAAATTTAAAAACATTTATTCTATTTATTAAACTGTATTAGATAACGGTGCATTAAATTATATCTTTAAATGCAATGCAAGCAACATTGTAATTCTTGCTGTAAAAAACACCAACTTCATAAAGCGTGTTTTCTGAATAATCCCAGAGTTAGTCTTACCGCAATCTTTAATAATATACCACGGTTACTTTAACATGAAAATTATTCTCTTATTTGCATGATTATATTAATTCACCGTATCATTTTGATAGACGACTCAATTAAATTTTTCTTTCCAAGCAAGCGTTGAGAATTACCCAGCTTATACTTTTAAATTAGTGCAGATTGGAAAAGTAACACTGTAAGTAACACCTTACCCTTCTAATTATTCCCTCACGTTGCATTTGGAATTAATTATGGTAATGAAAAGCGTTTGTTTATCAATCTTCTCGACTTACCTCGGCTGCAAATACTGTCACCGGTGGCTATCAATCGCGATGGTAATCTGAAACATAAAAAGTGACCAATTAGAACCTGCCCTAAGCGAGTAGGGAAAAAGTATTCAATAAAACTATTTCACTTTTATATATTTTTTAAATAATTATGAATGACATTTAGCTCTCATTGTACATCCAATTCCAGAAGAATACGTGTAAAAAAGTTCGTGCAAAAAAATATACTGTATTTATGGAAACTTTAGAATTACCATTTTGTTATTTGTAAAGTAAAGAGAATTTTACTGTAACTTTTATTAAATTTGTGTACAAAATTCGTGTAAAAACAGGATTGAGTGTATATTAATAAAACGTCTCCATTCAACGATTGAGCCAATAGAAGGGGTTGGAAGGAAAATCAAGATTTTTCAAAAACTCTTTTTTTTAATATAACAACCGACGAGGTTACAATTAGGTGCCGAGGCGCTTCATTGATATAAAAAGAAAGAAGTTGGAATACAAGATCGAAAATGCCATTTATTTCTTATAAATATTAATACACCACAATGGTTTTCCTTATTGATTTTGTTACTGCATTCCTGTAAGTCCAGTTTCAAGACTTCGAAGGATTTCAAAGCGATCGAAAAAGGGTTTAAAACCGTGTCTCCTTTTCGTCGAATTACGTCACGCCGTGACTTTCCACGGAACAAAAGGGTGAAACTCTGCAAGGCGCGGGAGGCAAAAGAAATATCTGAACGAAGTGAAAGTACGTTTCTGGATAGCACGATACGCGGCTTGACTTTCGCCCGAAAAAAGGGTTGGGAGAAAGTTCCTTATTTACTGGGCTGTAAAAATGCCAGTGAAAGGGTTCTCCTTTTTTACCCCTGAACCCTTTCTTTGGGAGCTTTCCCTTAACCCGACTACCCGCCAGGATTCCTTGTAAAGGTAGCAATAGTCGAACGACGATAATCTGGTGTCGTTTTCTTAGTTCTTGTTAGAAAGTCAAAGAGTCATCGTCGGGTTTTAATAAAATTTAAAAAACACACATATTTATAAATATTCTACGAATTAAATGTCAGCTACAAGAATATGCATATTACTGTTAGTTTTCGAGTATAAAATATTACAATTACGTTACTTTAACACGATTTGGAATTAGAATACTTCCTGTAAAACACAACGGTCAATTTTTTAGTATAATACCTTTAATATTACTTCTTTATGTTATTATATGGTCATATATATTATATTAGTCTTATAAAGGCTACAAAGGTATGATAAAAAATCCGACATTTGATATTACACGATCTAATATAAATTAAACTATACATTATAACTATACCATACTATACTATATATTGCAAGTATATATTATATAGTTTCATGTAAAATATGGAAACATATAATCGTAAGTGGAGGAAGAGAAGAAACGATCTCGTATGTTTAAATTACAAGAATCCCGGTAAAAGATAGAGTGCTCGTTTACAGGTATTTATTGGTAGTTCGAGTATCTGCGCTTTTCGTGAACGAGCGATTTATCAGTAATATCCTGATTCGTATTCGGATAAGAGGAAGGTTTTGACTGCCGTTGACAGCGCCGTGTAAAATATGCCTCACGAAGCTGCACTTTTAATTCAAATCACCTATGTATGCACGTCGCTAATTAGTATTTCACATCGGTGCTGGAACCCGCGCGATAAGATCGTCGGAATTGGCAGAGCGTGCGCTCAAAAATCTCTTGGCCTCCCCCTACTCACCCTCCAGCCGCGGATTTATTTTAGACCGGATTAAGTGCTACGTAAATTCTGATAACCGATTAAAATTATTATCGGTGCTTAATAAGTGGTAGCTCGACCCACCGGCGGCTGAGTGTAATCGCGATAAACGACTAATAGCTGAAGATCCGCGGGGTACCTTATTTGCATTGAAATTCCGGGGATTCATCAAAGCAAATATGTCCGACCGCACGGAATCTCCGGAGTCGCCCGCCATTGTTGCTACCACGAATGGAGACTAATTAATGACAACTGACGACTTAAATTATTAAGATGCCAGTCTCGTATAAATCGCGTTAATGCGAGAAATATGGCAGAGGTTAATGAGACGAAATATGTCGAAATCTAATGGAAGCGATTCTATAAATATTGATTCGCAGTTGACTCTATGAAACCAGCTTTAAAGGAACCACTGCTTTTGGAAGTTCGTGTGAATATCATTTGTAAGGAAACTATTTTCAATATTATTTTGATATTGTTTATAATATATATTGGTATTATTTTATAATATTTAACATAAGTTTCTATTACACCTTGACGTCTTTTTCCTATCAGTTGTAATATTAAACTTAAGAGAAAATTGGTCTTATGCCACTTTTAAATAACGGCTGATATGTGACTATTATTTTAATTATTTATATTAGACTTTTTAAAGGTTTTTTATGTCTTCCATGATTATGATAACGACAACATGTGAGGTATAAGGATACATTATCTACAAAAAGGTGACGTAATTATTTATTGAAGCGTATCAAGTTGACATTTGCTGTAGAAATCCATATTCAGACGAACTGCACTTCTAACAGCACCACTCGAATCAGAAAATTTTGTTGTAAATTATGCGTGAACTATAAATTAGGGGAAACTTATTGCGAGTTTTTCGATCGGACCGAGCCACGAGAAAATTTGTCATTTTAGTGTAAACTATTTTCTAATGATAGCAACGCGTCTAGACAATTTAATAGGAACTTCCATTAAGGGATAGTGTGTCAATGAGAAGCAATTGCTCGAAGGCTGGTCAGCCGTTTAACTGCAATTCCCCGCCATTTTAACCGTCAGTTTCATTACATCGTCATTGATATATCTTCGAGACGTCACCGACAGTTTCAAAGACTCTTACCGAGAATCGTTTTCTCTCCGTCGTCTTCAATATTATTTATACGTCCGACGATTTCCACTTTATATTTCCAATAAATTTCAACTACTAGGAAAATGGCAGAAAAACCTTAAACGATACGTCCATACGTTACACTTACAGCAGACATTAAGGCGAATCTCCATGTGGTAAATAAATGGGAAAGGTTTAAATGAAAAAGTTACCAGTCGTAATTCGATGACGACAATTGTTGAAATTGCAAGATGAAAATAGATATATTTTTCATGAAACTACGTAGTTTCATTGACTTTCACCTTGGATGAACTTATTTATTGAACAGTTATCTATTAACGTTCGGCGAATTTTATTAATGCGTAATTAATATCCGTATAAAGTCATTTTTTCGAAAGATTATGTGCTTCTATCGGTTTCAACGTTGGACATGATTATTTATTGAACAATTATCGGATAATGTCGGGCGATGTTATTTATTGAATAATTACTATCCGTTTCTGTACGATTGAACGATAACAGGCGTGAACAGAGTATTATCTAGAAGGGAAATTAATTATCGACATTATCGTGGGACATAAATCATTCTTATTATAAGTACTCCGATTTTAATGGTATGGTTAATGAACTCAAACAACCGTTTATTGAAAGCACCGCCTTATCTTGTTTCTCAGTGTCGAGCGAAGTATCGACATTGGCGAATAAGAATCGACTTTACTCCCCGCGAGTAGTTCTGCCGAGTAAAGCCCGATAATTAGTGCCGTTATAAATGTCACTGTTACCGAGTCCGCCATAATTCCATTCGAATATTATCCTCCAGGCGTTAATTTAACGCATGTTTTTCACTGCTTTACAACTCATTGTGCACTCCTTTCTTTCCTTCTCGAGTGTCAATAATTATTACTTTCCGACCTTCGAACATTTTTATGTCGCCCCGACGACATTCCATTCCACTGAATTCCGTGGATTTGAATGATATCGATGACAAAGAGGATTAATAACATCGTCTACCGTGGATCTCATTAATCCGTGCGAATTATCGTGAGATTTATTTTCGGACCTAAGGTTTTGAATTACGATTTAATTTTATTCGCAAGTTGAAGGCACTTAGACGGGGAGGGGAGAGTGGCATGTATAACCAATGACAGAGACCACGTGGCTGTTACGTAACTATTGCCTTCTTTCCAGAACCCAAGTGTACTAAACCTAGATAAACCTAAGGGATGGGCTTCCCCGCGGATTTATCACCGCGTCTCGGCCATTGTTTACGTCTCAGACGGGGGACGTAAATCCACGTTCTAAAGTGCCGCAAAACCGTCTGCACCCGCAATTCCCCGGCTCCCATTACTTTCCTTTCTTTTCGACGGAATAATGGATACTCGTTTCTTTAGCTACATTTTCATACGCGCTGTGGATTCGAAAAGTTTCTTCGTAGATCGATGAAGACTTCTTCGGGGTAATTGAGGACTGATTGTAGTTCTTGGGAGAGATTTTCATGGAGGATGGTATTTCCATGTTTATGAGACGATGTGGAACAAGAGTTCAGTCTTTTTATCTTTGTTTCTTGCTGATGGCTCATCGCGACGTCCGATTATGTCGAAGGTTGGATGAAATACTATTAGTTTCGAAATTAGACATTATTTATTTAATGAATGTGTTGTTACTATTTTTTGAAAACTCTTACGGTGGATTTCTTAGTTTATTATTACATTGAATTGATTTCCAACTAATTTAGAGTATGTATGTGATTAATATTCTAGCTTAGAGTTCATACTGTTTTTATTTTAATATATAAATAAATCTGTTTGTAAGTATTGTCGAAGACATTATTCTTGGACATTTATTCCTAAAATTAATAATTACCTAAAAGCAGCATGAAAACATAGAAGATTACTAGATATAACAATAATAATGAACATATTTACTGCCTGATCACAGCAGCGTGGAAAATAATAACATAACATATTATTATATGAAGAACACATTAAACATAATGTTATGAAACGTACTCCATAGGAGATAAAACAATGATACGGACCACGTATTACTGTCACGGAATAATATACGGGAAGATCAAAAAGTAATATTTACAAAAAAAGCCCTGCCATAATACCGCGAAAAAAGCTCGTAAAATCTGGAGTCCCCAACTGGTAGGATCAAGGAGGAAGTCAGGATACCGTGACTTCGACTGTGTGGCAGTAAGAAGGAGGAGAAAATGGAGCAATCAAGTATCCTGGAAGAGCATTAATCAGGAATCGATATTCCGGCGCGTTCGACGTATTGAATTTTTTATGAAGAACATTGCCGTCCGTGAAAGAAGGAAATATCCAGCCGACGGACAAAGCACGGGTTCGTGAGCGGTTTATTTACAGAACCTATCGGTTCTACCGTAGGGAAGCATCGCACGCACAGACAGCAAGACTCCTGATTGGAGGATCCTATCCGACTCCCCGATCCCCCCAGGTCCTGTTAAGATAAAAAAATTATAATAAGCCTGGATGGAACAAATCACGAAGGACTACGAAGGCACGATGATGATTGCTATCGATACCTTCTCCAATTTCTATGGTAACCGTGATGGACTCTCTCCCATTTAGAGAGGGTCCTTGCTTAATTTTCCAGTAATCCCTCTGAGTCCTTTATCCCCCGTATCCTGGAAATTATGCGTCTCCATTGCTTACCAACTTTTGTTTTCTTTTGGTTCGAAGTAAGAATCGATAAGGACTCGCGAATCACCGCGTGGCATTACTCGGATAGCGGATTGGACAGATTCATAATAAAGTGACTAGGTTATTGCAATAGTAGGCAGGAAAAAAGGAGGCTGGTTTCCAAAGCACGATATAACAGGGACGTGGGTTGACTTTCTTTGGTATGTGTCGTAATGTACGTAGTTTATGGGATAATGGCCAATAACGGAGTATTATCTGTAGCGTCATGTGTCAGCAATAAACAATTTACGTACTGACATCGCACGGTGTGTAAAAACTTTAACGAAATCATGGAAACACGGCTGAATGACGTTATTACAGGTGCTGTACAAAAATGATATCGTTGTGTCGATAAGCTTGTTTGAAGCCTTTTAGCTGATAGGTTACAATACGCTCTTATTAATATATGTCCATTAGTAGAAAATGCATACATTATCGCTACTCATTGTGTATTTCCAGTATCGTACACAAATTTCTATTCTAAGAATATTCTCACCCTTCTTTCTTATATTCGAGAAATAAAGAAATAATAAAAATGCAAAATCTATATCCAAAGCTCTATATGAACTCAAGTTAACCCTAACTTCTTCAGTTTTAGGATGAATTAAATTAATTGAATATCATTTCCTTGAGAAATATGTCTTACAAGAATATTTCCTTTTCCAGATGAAATTGTGCTTCTGAAAGGGAAGCTGGATTAGAAAGAACCCGAAGTAAAAGATGAGTCCTCTGAGGTGAGAAGGACGTGTCGATCAGCCATGTTGGGGCAGAACCACCTCGATCGAGTTTCCAAGCATGGGGATTCAGCCAGGAGTCGATGGGAGCACGTAGTTGGACGTGGTAGGGGCATGCACACCATGGAGGGATGATAGGGACAACAAAACACCGAAAGAGGGGTGAACTTCGAAACCACCCCCGATAGTTCCGAGAATAATCCGCTGTATAAATTGCATTGTTGGTGGGACGAGAAAACTGAACGTGGCCGCAGGGAAAGGACGGGAGAACCTGAAACTCAACATTGCAAATAGACGAGACGGAAACCTCACTGAATTCCTCTGCACACATACACACCATGGACACATATACATAACAGAGGCTCGTATATGTGTTTTACAGAAACGTGTACCTGATTTCGACACAAACACACTCACGAGTACGAAAGGCATTTAAACACGTCGTGATTTTGGTTGGAAATTCGAGGTTCACTATTGAAGGGGGTGGAAACAACGGATTACACCGCCACCCCCACAACCACGGATAAGCTTTGCGTGCCGATCCTAAATTAGTGCATAGATTAAACACGGAAACTCATTCGGAGATATATCTCCGCACATTGAACATTCAAACTTTGTTCAAACCAACGATGCTGCATTATACGTGTAATATGTCCGACGGTGTTATATGCAGGTCCGTTGATAACACGGATTTTGAAGCACCAACCCTTTCACGTTGAAGCATGGAATATTATATTGAAATATTATATATGCAATGTTAATTCGGCTGTAATCCAGGAAGAATATAATATTCAATGAATTCATTACAGTGCAAATCGTTTATTGAAATTGTTGTAATTTATGGGTGGTTTGAATTGTTTCACTAAACAATTCAAGTTAACATGTGAAATAGTGCAGTGTTGGTGATGCAAAGTATACGGAATTTAAATAGACGAAATTGTCGAACGTGAGTGTACATGATTTTCGACTCTCAGCGGCTGCCTTTCCTGGAATATGCAAGCCGTGTCGCTAAGTAAATGGCGCACCAGCAAGGGAAAGAGCAGTGGGACTGGAATTTCAAAAACTTGCTACGACATCGTGGGCTCCATGTGAAATCTATGTGCGCTTCAATGTGATATCGCTCTAAAGTGTCGTGATAATTTCCATATATTACGGTGTATATATTCAGGTAGTATATCGTATTTTTCCATCGACTACTTAAAGCACACTTTTCTACAAAATTCTCCACTACACCTTCCATATAATCCTGAAGGTAATCAATACAATTTAAACACATACCATACATGTATAATTAAAGAATATTTAAATATGAAGTATAGTTTTCATGAAAAAGATGATGCATAACTTAACTATTTTAAATTGTATTCTTAACTAAAATGTTAAGTATAATTTTTAATACTCCATATTTGTATCCTTCTTACTTGTCAGAGCAAGTAATTTAATTAAATATGTATGCATATAGTATCTGTTTAGATTTATAGTGTAAATATACCATAAATAAGGTATTTAAATTTGTAAAATTACAAGATGGAGTTTATTCTTGAGGAGGAGTTTTAGCATACGAGAACCAAGGTGCAGTTTCGTACATTCCTCGCCATGATCCTATCTCATTACGGTAAAGCAAACAGGCGATACGTGAGAATCGCCTCAGAAACGATAGCAACATTTTACCCAGGAAAGTTATTTACTAGTTAATGGTGTATCCTGTGTCCGGATTAGGCTGTATATATACGAGTAATATCTTTCCCAAGGGTTGTTAATGTTTGTCCACTTTCTTTCTGATCGACTCCTTAGAGACAATGGTGTCTCTATAAACAACACTAATACTTCTTGTTTTATATTTTCCTATTATTCTTCCTAAGTATACTTCCTCCAATTGGGGTGAAGTATGATGTAACTTTTCCTTAACTATTACTTCGGAATATTCACATTCTTCATGAAACTCCATTTACTTTGTTCAAAATAAACATTATTCCGTCAGATAATCTCCATTGTTATCTATGATCCTTGACCGACGATCATAATTCTCTTTTTGCGAAGACAAATTCACAAATTTCTGACTACTTTCTGGAAACCGTAATATATCCGATGTTTTAATGAGTTTAATAAACGTAATGGTTAGAAAATGTAGGAATTCTCCGGTTATCTGGATAAATACCAAACATCTGGACATCCGAGCCGAACATGAAATATCTTCATAAATAGTCTCATAAATCTAGGAAGTTTTCCACGGAAAACGATCTCGTATGGAAGGCGCGTCTTGGCTTCTAAAAATCCAGTATCCGCTGGATCTTTCCTGAAACTTTCATTACATCCGAGAAAAAGTTACATCGGGTCACCCCAAATCCCATAAATCCACGGTGACAGAAGCGAGGTAATACGGAATCTTTGTTTCGACTCCCATAGTCTTACTTCCGGTGTCCTGATCAAATTAAGTGTCGATATCTTTTCTCGACGATATTAGGGGACTTATTCGATATACAATCTGTTTCCTTCTACTGTTTCTTTCTCATCGTTTCCCTGCTTGTCCTTGACAATTGCTCTTCAAGT
Organism: Nysson spinosus; assembly: GCA_910591585.2. NCBI lineage: Eukaryota > Metazoa > Arthropoda > Insecta > Hymenoptera > Crabronidae > Nysson > Nysson spinosus. The sequence goes on from OU342835.1 coordinate 3,158,072, forward strand.
AGAAGACCTAACTCCCGGAGGGCTCTTTATATTTTTTGAAAGAATCAACTAGATAAAACCAGGTTATTGAAGAAGAACTGTGTGGAAGGTTATACGAACCTTTTCATAGCAAATTCGTTACATATGCGCAAGAAAACTAGTAGTCTAACAAACACAATAAAATTCGGAAATTCCAATTTGTGGACCTAACTGCAATCTCTTTATGTAAGCTGCCCGAGTAATTACAATTTATTTGAAACAGTTTAATATTCTATATATTCATAATATTCTACATTGTTATCAAAATGATCTGCCTTTATAAATTTTTAATGAAAATATTCAAGCACAATTAAGTTCGACTCTTGTCATTGGTCTATTTACAATCTCAAGGGACTCATAACGTTCAAATTAAATATTCTTTCCGCACATTTTTCCACCGCCCTTTGATCATTTTCCGTGTAACCATATATAGAGGTTCACACACGAATTCTTTGAGCTTCAATATGCTACCATCGCATGTACTACGCTCGTTGTTTATTCACGAGTCGAATTTAACCCCTCCGCACATCTTCCCCCCTTCATCTTTCTCAGGCTCTTCCTCCTCTTGGACTTCCTTTTTTATTCCCTCAGTCAATACCGGTCGGTCTTCCTTGGCCTCGTACGGAGACCTTCTCATCCTCCTTGCGTTTTTATAAAATATAAGCAATTTCATACTTTCTGCTCGACTCCCGACTCCGACCCCAGGGCACATCTTTACGACGCGGCACTTCGGATTTTGCCAACTTTTCAGCGTCCTTCTTTCACCCTTTTTTTGGCCATTCTGGCTCTCCTTACGCGGAGAACCGATGTGAAGTACAATGTACAGTCACGGCAGATGATTCGCTTATAATATGAAGCTGGATGATAATAATTGCAACAGCAATTATTATCGTCTTCCATTGTATTCATTGTTTACTAATCTCTCTTGGATAACATATTTTTTATTGACATACATACGTCAATTAAGTCTGAAAGTATACTCTGTTACGTCACGGCAACTAGTTTAACAATAATAAAAATATTTGTAATCGTAGAAAAAGACAAAATATAAATATATAAATAACAGAAAGACTTTCAAGGAAACTGCCTTTATTATGACCGATACTTTACTGATACGCAACGTCGTACATCGTAACATAAAAACTTAAATAAGATCCCAGCAGATGATATTTATGTAAAACTTCTCACCATGTATTTCCCTGTTAATCACACGAGGGACTCGCGTTAATATATTAAGTACGAAGAACGATTTCTACGCTCGTCAAAGGTGTCCTTTATCCCGTATATTTCCGAGCTAATGATCAGGAATCGAGTTGGTCAAGTACCTCGAGATAAATAGATATCAAAACGGCAATGCTATTTTACGTATCCGATTACATCTCCTTAAGCAGTCGATCGTATAGTAAGGTAACTCATGGCGCAAGGTGATACGAAAGTGTCTCCTTCGGATATAAGACTACTTCTAAAGAAGCGTGTGTACACACCGAAGATAAACCGCGATGGAATCGTCGTTCTTAATACCCCGATTCGTATTCCCCCTCACACCGAGCTCATCTCCTTGAATTGAACCAAGTACGGCTAATTCATGCTGCAAACCGCGAACAGTCTCGTTCATTCTAATTTTCTCAGGATACTTTTCTGCCTCGACTTCGAGACGGTGAATTTAATCCCCGCGCCCTCCCCTCCACCGCCACGGTTGTCCACCCCTTTTCTTTATACCCGGTTCCTTTCTTTTTACTCCCAGTGTACTCATTGCACCTGCGTTCACGCCCACGCTATTAGTCGCGACCGAGGAGAAGCACGTTCGCTATTGGTTCGATGGCACCATTCAAGGAAATGCTTGAAAATGAGTACCTTTGGATTCTTGTTCCAAGTCTCTTGCACGGTAGCTAAGAAACCTGACGGTTTCCATAAATCCAGGCCAAGTCTCAATGTATAGTCATCTTTGTAATGCACGTTCTTGTTCATAAAGATAACAAGCTTGCTGCATTATTTCTTATTTGATAAGCGATTGGAAATGCATACTCAAACTGTGGAGAGAGAGTGGAGTATATTGTACCAAGATAAGTTACAATCACCTCTAACAGTTCTAGATATATATATTCAATAGTGTACGAATAAATTCCAGATTTATATGCCATTATTTAAGGAACTTGTTATAGTTCCATTAGACACTCAGGAAATGTACGGAACTCCACCTTTTATTTACGTAACTCCGACCAATTTCTATTAAGGAAAGTCCTCTTTCCATTACACCGGTGTCTGCCGGTATAACTTCAACAAGAGAGACTCGAGGCATCGAACGAGTTTCGCGAAGAAAAATGCAGACTAACTTCACCCTCTCACCTTGGGGAAGGGATAGAAAGGGGGGCAAGAGAGAGTGGTTGGGGACGGAGGCAAAAAAGGTGGCCTGATAGCGGCTGGCTGGCAAAAGGTGTAGGTGGAGTCGAGTATATTATCTTACCAGACGGTGAAATGGTAAAGTTTTCGCCTCGATCTACGTGTTCAGAGAGAACTCGTGGGGCTGTAGACACGGTGTGTGAGAAGGTGTAGAACAAAGAGGTTGAGAAAGTGGAGAAAGTCCAGGGAGAAGAGAGAGAGGGTGAAAGGCTCTTAGGCCTTTCCTTAGGAAACATTGCAGACGCAGCTGTGTGGAAACTGCAATGACACGCCCCTCACCCTTTTCTTCCCTACCTTCATCTTCTTGGTCTTCCACCCTCGAGACGTTGATGGCCTCTCGGCGAGGCTGGGTTTCCTGGAGCTTGCCAAGCTTTGCTACCAGGGTCGATTTCGAGCTTGCAACCCTCGCCGGGTACTGTGCCATGTGGTGGGGATGATGTGGGTGGATGTTGGATCGTTTTCAGTGTAGTTGTGCCTCCCTATATACGATGCTTATCTGTGTATACCTGGTATTCTACCATCCTGTTTCTCGTTGAGAGAGTATTGTATAGAAATACAGGTTGCTCTTCTACTTTCTTTTTAGTATCTCTTATAACAACCATTGAAGTCGTGGTATGCACGAAATAAGTTAATTATTATATTATTGCCCGAGTTCAGGTTATAAGTCACAAAAGAATCTATAATCAATAATATAGTAGCTTGATGCTAACTGATTTTCATTAATTGCTAGTTCCTTGCAATAATTCTTTACGGATGCTTAACATCCGCCATTTTCTCAGCTTCACAAATAATTGCCAGTGAATGCACAGGATTCCTACATATTTCTATTTGCCTTGGTCCAGATGTACACATTTCAGTCCACCGGCACAACCAGTCTCCACAGACACAGATGTCGGAATTGGTTACGTGAGACTTTCTACGTGTTGGTTTCTCCATGGCGATGGTAGTGGTTGCTGAAACGTGTTTCCATTTTGCCTCTTCAGCTCTCTCTCTTTCTATCTCTGGTCCATCCACAGCATCTCTCGTACAGATCGATACGCGGCTCCGGTTTAGCTATTCGACTGGACTCACCCTGCTCCAAGCGTCCTCCATCCTCCTCGAAATGGAGGATTTATCCGACGATTCTTTCGATTGTACCTTCTTATCCAGGCTGATGGTTGTATGAAACCGATTCTCAAACGAGACACTTAATATCGTCGAATTGGAAAGACGCAGATGCTTCCGTACACGAAACTCGATACAACATATACACATACATATATGCACTTTTATCTCGTTCAAGTATGCTTGCATGTTTCCCACTATATCTTCCATCACTCTACTTATTCATGCTCGGTTTATCAATATATATCCACCTATCTTAATCGTCGATCATTAACACTTTTATAAAATCCTTGACCAGTAATTACTTTAATTTAATTACACGCTGGTCGCACATTCTGATGATTTAACTTTGTCCAGTTTACGTTGCTGCAGTAATTAATCGGATTTACGAGCCTTTTCTGATTGGCATTGATATTAAATAAGTTTTACGAGACCGGAAGTTAAATTAAAGCCCGTGTGTGTGAAACGCATACTATTACTACGGGACCCATTCTAAGGTTCTTCATGGCTCGTAAAAGATCGAACCTAGCGGTACGGTGGCAGCAGATGATTCGTTTACAGTGTGAAGATGGCCACCGTAAAGACTCTCACAGATACGGTTTCTATTTAAATAGACATTCACTTTAACTAAGATCCCTCATTCTTGTAAGATTAAGATCCAATAACTTTCCAGAATTCGCATAATATTACAATCTTGAGTTACACCAAGATTTTAGTATCTAGATATAAAGACGGCTAATTACGATCTTGTATCTTTATTAACTTTATAATGTATCATCGTTTTATTATACCTTAATTTCACACCAATTTTATCCGTTCCATTTTTAATGCATGGAATTCCTGTTTAATTTTAAACCTCTTTTTTGAAAAACGCGTGATACATGGTACTTAAAAATTGTGTGCAATACAATTAGTTAACACAACTGACAACCTCTCCTCGTAAGATTTGTATACGATACAAAATGTATCTATCATCTGTGGCTACCTTCATTCTGGGAACGAATCAACTACCTTGACTGTACCGGAAGCAGACCTCGAGGGTCTAACACAGTGATTTTCAACCAATGTGCCGCGAGCAATTTTAAAGATCACTAATTACATTATTTTCGAAAGAAGTTCAGAGCACAATAAGTGTACATATCAATATGAAAACCTCTTTAAATTGATTATACAACTATATCATTGTAATAATAAATGTATACATAATATAGTAAAAAATATTAAAGATACCCACAAGTATTCTCGTTCTTTTTTCAGATTGAATAATACCTAATACTAATTAACCTTATTAACTTTAAGGAATTAAAAATCTGCCAGGGAGATGAAAGAAGATTAAGGATTAAGGATTATATTCTTAATTAATCAGTACTAAATGTGAAATGAAATAACATTTTGAATGAGTATCCAAAACCATATCACTTATGGGTACCCTAATATATCGATGATCATAATTTAAGTGCTCCGCGGAAGTTTAACTATAGATTCAAGTATGCCGTGAAATAAAAACGGTTGAAAAACACTGGTCTAACAAGTGCCTAGGCTCCTGGTTCTTAGAAATCTCTGATAACCACGCTCCATTTATAACTCACCGACTACACAATTATCACAACACCGAAAATGTCTTCGTTAAGAAGCAGCGAGCCTTTTTACGATGTGCTCGATGCAATCGTTGACCTATTCCTTGTTCCTGGTTATTATGAATACCACTTGAACCCACCAATGAATTAGTCACTCCTTATTCTTCTTTGTTTCTCTTCCGTCTGGCGGAGTGCTTTTTTAGGGCCAGTAAAAGATACTTCTATCTTGGGAGCTTGTCAAACACGAAGTTATTAGGTCGAGGTACATTAAAGATACTTAAAGTGGGGGTTAAGTAAAGCAGTTACTTGACGTCAGTAATATGTTAAGCACATAATGTAATATCTATTTCAATTATATTATAACTTGCCTCGGTGATAGGAATTATATTTTTCATATATTACAATCATATTTAATATTTTAATCGAGTTCGTCCAAAAAACATGTCACGGGGGTACATTCGATTTAGAATCAAATAAATCCGTGCGATATTTTCATCGAATCGTTACTGATATTTTTGCGTATAAAAATTTGAGAATCACGAGAGGGCAATTTGTAATTTAATTCGTAACTTTCGAGATATGTGTGGATTCGATTGACGAATTAACTCGGCATGCCCGGTTAACAAGTTAATATTAATATAATTAATTATTGATGTTAACTCTTTTCACTCGGGAGGCGATTAAAGTTTACTCCAGTTAATTTTAGTTACTGGACCTTAAGTCACTGACGATTCAAATAAATCTTGATGTCGCCTCTCAGTCGCCACTCCCTTAGTTGCCGTGATAAGGCTAAGTAATAACAAATAATCTCAAGTGCAAAGGTTTAATATTATTAATATAATAATAATAGACACGAAATGTGAACAATAACGATCATCTTTGCAAAACAACTTCGTGTATTAAATAAATATTGCAAATAATGAGAGACAAGGTGATTTATAATTAAACCGATATCATTTTCTACACTCGAGAATGAAATAAAATATTCATATTATAATGTACATATTCTTGAAATAAGCCCCATGCTAGTCGTAACAGTTTCTTTAAATATTATTAATCTATTACCATGCATAATTGCCGTAGTAATTCGTACCGGACAATTTCACACAAACAACTTCTCGTAAAGAAATGTTTCCGCGACCTTTCCAGCGACGATACTCAAGTGACAAACACAGTATAAATATAAAGTCCACTTTATTTCCTGAATCCGATCATAAGAAACTCTCGTGGTTATTAAAGGAAGAAAAACGAACCGACATCCTAGACGTTGCCTTTCAGCCTTTTTCTTCGACGATTGTTTCGATGTAATTGCGTGCCTCGTTCGTCTAACTACGGTTTTACAGAAAAACGATCGGCTCGTTATTATCATGGCGAAGCACGCGAAAAAGAAACGGACGGACCGTTTATATTCAATCCCCTCGATTTCCCAGAAGAAACATAAATTGCCACGGCCGAATGGAGTTCATCGTGGTAACAATTATCGTTTCTACGAAGATATGTGAGCTGGATGATTTTCTCCGCTTATTGCAAAAATAGATGTAATAAATTATGTTCATTCATTAATCAATCAAATTAAAATCATGTTGGAATATTTCAATGCAAGTTTAAGATTCTTTGTGCACACAGAAGCTAAAATTTAGAGTCGTAAATATCATACAACGAATATTTCTAAATGATAATGATTGGAATGATATAAATATTATTTACTTATGTTATTAGTACTAATAAATACATATTTGAAAATTTAATCCAATCTACGAAGTAGATAGAGTACCTTTTAGATAAATAGGTATAATTTATGTGGTTGATTATATTTTATTACAAATTATTTCTTTAAACCTTATAGTACCTTATTAGTTTACCGGGTACCGTCAAAAAATACCTTGAAACATATGCAATTTTTGAGATATCTATTCATTTTGGCATGTCATTACGTGTTTTAAAATTATATTAATAATGAAAAGCCGATGTATCGGCTCTAAAGTACTGAAAGGGGTAAAGATTCACAGCGAAGGTAATTAACGTACGACATATCACCATACTTATTACTTCTTATTGGAAGTATTGTAATTTCGACTAACAAATCAGAGAGTATAATTGAATTTTCTGGGTAATTAAAGTCCCTTGTATTTCGACCGGTCCTACGCGTACTTGTAATTAATTTGTAATCACTGTCACGCTTACTTTACGGCGGACATGTGCAGGCGTTTGTTAAGTGCGCGTTATGATCCCCCGATAGTCTCGTTAGTGCGAACATTCCGGAAAGTAAATCGCGAAACGTATTGCGGAATAAAATCCTGAGATGAGGAAGATTGGCGTAAAAAAAAGGTCGAGGAGTCCGATACACTGGAGTAAATAAACAAGTGTGTAAACCCAACGTTTTATCTTATGAAATTGCGAGGACCGTGGAGAAGGAAGGGGTGAATACTCGGTAAGTCGTCAGCCGGTTTTCGACGTTTTGATAGCGCCGACGCATAAAAACCCAGCATTATCAGTATAATTGAGAACGCTTCGTGGATGATGGATAAAATAAAAATCGTTTGACTTAATATGCCGTGAGATAAACGCGAATTCATTACTCGGGAACATGCTAACGAACGAAGATCCACTCTGCTTACTAATGAACTTGACAAAATAAAACTGATTTAACATTAATATTGTAATCGTAATAATAGAACTTCTAATTGTAAGATTTAGATATATAATATCAAGGATGCCGTAAAGGGGTACCGTAAAGTAATCAATTAGAATTATAATGTTTCGAATACATTATCCGAGGCCTAATTTTAAATCCGAGGGGTCTAGAAATTTTAATATATTCAATGCACTTGTATTTGTTTTAAGCCATATTTTGTTGAAATTTAATCCAGTGGTGTTACTCTGTGTTGTATAAAACAACTATTATTGTTGTACTTTTCTGACTCAATAATTATGAAGATGAATATGGCACGCATTTGCACCGTAAAAATTCAAGAATCAGTTGCAGCCGTCACAAAGGCGAATGGAAAATAATTCTTGTTAATATTCATATATAAACAATGCTATTGATTCATCTATATTATTAATATAATTATTATCCCTGTCACAGTTCACGTTTCATAATCCAAGGCTTATTATCCCTACGCATATTTGTTGGACTCTTTCATTTTGTTATTGTATTATATATGTATGAATATGTAAGCAGGTTGATTGGCCACGAAACTTCCTTCCCTTCATCCGCGATAATTGTTATATATAGTTATTCGCATTCGCGTTTATTGTTAAAATATTCCAGTATCACGTTGCTCCGTAAGTAAGTCGAGTCTTAGGCGTACCTTAAGGCGGTTTGTAAGTAACGCGACGGACGATCGTATCTTACTATTAACCCCCATCGAAAGCATCGGGAAGGTTTGTCGCGAGAGGAGGATTCGCCTTAAGTATAGGAAATGTGGGCGGCGCGTACGATGCGCCAAGCGAAAGAGAGAAAGTAAATAAATAAATTAGTAAATAACGAGTTTTATCTGGTTGAATTGACGAGGAATCCGATAAGCTGTTAGTCGGCCCGCACGAAACCAACGAACGGATCGGACGGAGGTATAAAAAAGTACGCATTATGCGAGCTGTCCCGTCCAATGGGGTGGCTTTAAGGTAGCGTACATATGAAAAAGGAACAATCAACAGAGAAGGAACAACAAGACAAACAAAACCGAGCGACACCAAAGGAACACAGAGTGGGAAGGGATCATCGAAGTCAGAAAAGGAAGAAGAACCAAGAACGAATGAAAAAATACAACGCTATCGTCGCGGTTTCTCTTGGAATGGGTTCCAGTTTCGCTTACAAGGCGTTGGGCGCTGTGCTGGCAATACTTACTGGCCATATGGTCCAATGGGGAGAAACATGAGAAAAGAAACGAGCCCCTGGGCTACGTAGAAGAAAGAAGATCAAGAATAAGAAGAAGAGGAAGGGAAATAGTTGTGCGAAGAAGTAGAAAGGACGAAAAGGAAGGGAATGAAACTGACGAGCCGCGCAGAGGCCAAGAACGAAGTCAACGACTCGAAGTCCATGGCGAGGTTGATAAGTTTAGAACTCTCTCGAGTCTTTATTGATACTTCACCGTTTCCACTTGTCCCATATACTATATACCGGTGCACCCCGCCGATCATTGCAACCATAGAACCCCAGGATTACGTGAAACCACTCTTACACCGTACATTCCTTCTTTTTTTCTTGCCGCGAGCTCTTATATAAAATGCTTCTTATTTTATCCGCGCTCTTACGTATCACATCTCTCGCCATTCCTTCACTTGGCTTCTCTTTTTTTCTTTAAATACGATACACGAACGAATTCGAATGCTCATGCAACGTGAGTAAGTATTATATATGTACATCTCATCTCTCTTTCTCTCCCTCATCTTCTCGGTACTATTAATTCCAGTTTGAGATATTTTTACACGCGTTACTGTGTAAATTAATGGACCGTACGGATGATGCAGATTTATTTCACTGGTAAATTATCTGGGATTAATGAAGTATTCCATTGATGTCGCCTTCCAAGATATGCGGTTACGCGAGGAATCGTTGTAAAACGCCTTAATTGAATGCCAGGTATTTCAGGATATGGAATTATTCACGACTACTTGTACCACGTGGTGGAATGCAATGTTATACTTTGTAAGTAATTGATGTCTTGTATTATGAATATGAAGAATGTTGAGATTATCACCTTTCCCTGTTTTCTACAATTTTTAGTGCTGAAGTATTGTTCGCACGATGCCGGTCATTATTGTGGAGTAGTTATAAATTGTTCAAGCTAATATGCGTTTTTATAAATTATATAAAACGTATGATAATTGTATTTTAAGTGTCTATCGGTGCAAAATGGGATTGCTTAATTTTTGTCTATTTTTATTTCTATGTATTAATATAATTATTTATTTTCCCTAAACGAACGGCCATTTTCTAACAGTTGACTCCATTTAGTTTTTAAGAATAATATTATTATTAGCCTGGAAACTCTTGTTAAATAATAATAAATGGCGTTTCAAAAAGTTCAGTAAAATCCTTACAAAAACACGAAATGATACGAAAATATGGTATTTCAATTTAAAATAATATTAATAGGAAGCTGAAAAAAGATTAAAACTTTTGCATGCAGTTAATAATATCATTCTTCATCGAATCAAAAACACGAGGTTCTTAGAATCCAATGTGCCATAAAGGAAAGAATTTCCTGTATTTCGCATTCGACCTAATTTCAGGCATTTTAGAAAAGGAAGAAAACGAAGATCCATCCATAATTATTACGTGTACTGTGTCGTGTAACGATGTAAATAGCAAAAGTTGACATAACGCAACCTGGTACTTGAAAGGAGCCCCTTAAATTACGTGCTTCCGCGATGGCTCCAGACTCGTTTTGCACCGGCATTATCGTAACTTAACTCTCGTGTAATGAGGGCCGCGTATAACGGTTGCATTTCCAGACAGTATTTATGGGGACTATGAAACCAACCACGTGCTGCCCACCCGTAACCCTTTGCGCGAAATCACGACAAAAATCTCCACGCCTTGCATCAACATCCTATTTACATCGCATCACAAAAATGTTGACCTATCCCAATATTTATGTATCCTAGTATTTATATACACCCAGATTCAGTTTTATTTCACGATAGATTATCGAAGAACACGTGTACAAAAATTCGTGTAGAAAAATATACTGTGTTTACGGAAACTTAAAAATGTCATTGTTATTATTTGTAAAATCAAAAGAATTCACTTTAACTTTTATGAAATTCTTGTACAAAATTCATGTAACAAATGTTCGTGTCAAAACAGAATTGAGTGTCCATGTCATAATACTTTCATAAACTTCTATATTTTTCTGATCTTCGATGTCTGTTTCGACATTTTCTTTTTCAAATGTAATCATTTAATAAACTCTATTTTACTAGACAGTACAGCGAAAGTATACTTTGTCAATCTTCGAGTAATCGATATTAAATAAATGTATAAATATAACCGAGTATGTTCAGTAATTATAATGTTAAAAATGAAATAAAATTATCTTCCCGGCAATTCAATTATTACAGCATAAATGGAGTTGCAAGGTAAGTAATGATCACTTTGACTTCATTAATGATTTGCAAACGTGAAAACAATACTTGCTTTACCGATCTTCGAGTAATCGATATTCTGCCACGATAAAATCACCATACTCGGCACTTTCTACTATCTCTCTACTTATATTCTTTGCACGAACTTTTCGGCGCGGCCGTAGGATTTTAACAAGGATTACGTGATAAAGGCTGGCGCACGTTCTCCGTGAAATAGGCAATTAGCTAAATTGGCAGGTAGACACGTGACACTAAAACTGCAGTTTGCATTGTTAAGCCACTGGCATGCTGCCAGCGATAGCGAGCAGGTGCGAGTAATGATTGCAACGAATTTCTTCGAATAAAAGCAGGTAATAAATCGTGGAACCGATTAGTATTTCATGAAAATATTAATACAGGTAATCGTTGACCACCTGATACTTATACCATGCGATTTACATATAATGTGAGTATGTAATTGGATTCTCGCATAACGGGATTTATATAACACGATTTTTCTAAAACGATTTTTATAGCTACGACTCTTCCTTAGAATTCTAGATACGGATATTTTATTAAAGTGTTGTAACTTCTTACCCTTTTTAATTGTATTTGTTTTAAATCGATTCGATTATTTTGAAGATGTAAATACTAACATTCTTTTCGTCCACTTAAATGTAAAAAAAGTTCTTTTTAAAATATATGTTCAAGACCTTCCAGGTTATTTTAATGCAAATAACAACTATAATATAATAATATCAACTCGTTAAGATAGAATGTATTAAAAATAATTGAGTAAAAACGATGATTATAAATGTTCCATTGCGGCCCATTAAATGGCCGTTCTCTAAAAACCAATACATTAGTGAGACTATTATTCTATAAACGACTTAAACCGCAGTTATAATTTATACGAAAAACAGATATGAATATGAATACTTTGGATTTTTCAAAGATTAGTGAACGTCCGCTAAAAACACGTAGATACAGAATATCGGAATCAACAATCAAATATGGAATTCTTGAAAGAACACTTTATTTACTTGACTTTATATGTCTGACTAAGAATTTACAACATGGCGCAGCTATTGTTTATTGTTTAAAAAAGTGTGTTATTTTTGTGAATACAGGTTCCTAGACGTGTGCGGAATCCTATTAGTCGGCTCTTACGACAGGCAGGGTATACCATGGGTAAATTCTCTTGCCCCTACCCACAGGGGGGGAAAAAAGTCACTAGAAACGTTTATTGGACAAGGAATTTCATTCTAAGCAGGTTATCCGTCTAGTAATTAATGGCACGTCAAAATGCAGCCTGCATTAAGATAATATTGATATGCAGTGAGAAAATAATGAGAGGTTGCATTGCGTGGCGTGTTATCGGCAGTTTACTTAACGATACGTCCCAGCCTGTAATCTAAATCTAACGTCGCAAATTCCCTGCAATCCTAGGAAATGGCGCCGAGATAAAGTTAAGCGAGTGCGTTTCAAAATTGATCCCATCGTCACGCAACATATGCGCATAACGTAACGAATAAAATATAGATTTTTATTAGAATTGCAACACGTTAAAAAATATTCTAAGATAACCGCTCGTAAATTCCCGACACCCGCAGGCTCATTGAATATTAAAGCAAATCAACTTTATAAAACATGACCGGCGTTTGCTAACTCCCGACGGAGTAGCCGTGCACCAAGAGGGATGATAACCGTCGGTAGATCGAGATAAGGATTCGCAAAAAATTATAATAACGTGAAATCGATGCTACCGTGGCACTCCTGTTCTTTTTACATCGAAAACGATCGAAGTCCACCTACGGGATTCGACTGAACGCATTGGGGAATCAAGGAAAGGAAGGACACGGCCATCATGGAATTCCAGGCATGGCTTTCCTTAAGATCGTCCTTCAGGGCCAACCACGTGGAATATCAGGTTGCCTCCTCCTTTTATCCTTTTACTCCCGCCGCGGAATAAACTCGCGGATAACCGGCCCCCTAATAAACATACCGATATAATTATCCGGATCCAACATGTGGATAAGGTTGTCCCGCTGTCCTTTAAAGTCCCACGATACCTTCTGCCCGTAGGTTATTGACAATTTTCGTTTCACTTTCGTATCAGGATCTTCGTCTCCCACGAGAACTCGATGTCCTTTCTGTACTCGGAACACAAGCGAAATTCACGGCGAACTAAACCCGAGGGCGTTGCTTCGAAGTTTTATTGAACGAAGCCGAATGTATACCGTGAATGACAATTATAGCAGCCGTGGTTGGCGGAGGTCAGGGAGAACTACGAACGGCTTCGAGGAGACAAATGTTATTGCTGGATTCGCTTTGCGCGGCTTTCGTTGCCAGTACTGTTGGGTTCCACAGAATTATGGACTTATATGTTTTATATTATAATACGGACTGTTTATGTATTGGAATCATTATATATTTGGAATATTGGATATTACGTATTATATAGGTTACATATTAAATGTTATATAGGATATGGAGACTCTCAGATTGAATATCTATGGGATTCCCCTCACTCCGTTTAGTCGCAGAGTCCTTCTTTCGAGAAGCCTATCATACCAACCTAAACCTAACTCAAACCTAATCCTATCGTAGTGACAAACAGTTAGACATATTTGTTTAAGATTTTGCCTTAATTCTTACCATTTTCATTTACTGTATTGATTAAGTGTTATTATAATATATTGTCTTGTTCTATTACACTTCTTGTATTGTATCTTACCAATGATGCTTATTATAATATTATTATTTTCTGAACAAAGTAAAATTGTTGCTTGATTTTAATTTTAAACGATTGGTATCATATTCTGGTAGTTCTGTATGTTAGGTACCTGATATTACTAGGGGAAAGATTAATTATTCTTAGGTTAGGAAATAAAAGCGTGCGTTTTGGTAATAGTACTAATTTTGTGATTTATCGAAGTCCGTAGTTAGTTTGTTTTAGGTTTAAATCAAATCCACAGTAAATGCTAATTTCTAATTCTGAATTCGCAATCTTAATGTATTGAGTGGCACTAAAAGATTGCGAGATGAGCTGAAAGCAGATTTCAACACATAGTTATATATTGCTGAAACCTTTCCTAAGCGAGATAACGAATATTTAATCTCTCTTGAATGGGACAACTTGCAAAACGCTTATGGCGATGAATTACAAAAAAGAGATACTATAAGAAATGTGAGGTGTGAGTTTAATGGGAAATAAAGGAAGAAGTTGAAAGTACCGTGTAAAGGCCAATAATCCACGCATCGCGGTTCGGAGTAATGCAAAGTTCAAGCACTTTTTTAAGGTTAAATGTAAAACACAGTGTTGAAAGTCCTAGAGACATCTGTGAGTGGAGGATGGAAAGCGGAAGTTCCGGGTGTACCCGCCAGAGTGCAGGTTCGCATCTTTTTATAATGGCTGCTACCAGGGCGCCCCGGATTGGCTGAAATCCCGGCAGCCATCACGAAACCCAGAAATAGATTGCATAATGGCAAACATGATGGCCGACGCTACAACCAATGACGTCAGGGGGGTGGTGCCTCATAAAACACCCAAAAAATGGCGACCGCCAAGGGGCAGACATATTGATTTGGAAAAAAAGATACTTGGATATCTGGTGAAAGCATTACTAGAACACTCTCTAACTCCTCGTTCCTATAAACTAGGACACTTTCTGATTATTCTTATCTAATGCATTCACATATTTCCTTACCAACGTGAGAAAATCTGCACTAATCTTTAGGCAAAACTATTTTACCAAGGAATATTCTACTTAAAGCGACGCAGAACTTACAAACTCGTCTAGACATATTAAATTACGAGTATAATAACCCCGTACAGATTAACAACCGTAAAGGTGAGCAAATACTAAATAAATGTCACGAGGGCGAAGAGAGTCGAAAAAAAGGAAGGAAAGCAGGTATTATAAACTAATACATAAACGATCCCCAGAGGAGGATGAGTTCAGGAACAAGCAGTCGGCAGGTCCGCGTGTAAAAACTTTTATGATCGCAGTCAATAAAGTGACGTAACCTAAGTGTTCTACAACCAGTGGCCCCGTGACGTCACAGACCGGAAGTTGCGCGTAAATGCCACATGGACTGATAGGTGCTGCCGGGTATCGTCAACGGGGGCGGGGGGGGATGAGGGTCTCGGAGCCCCAGTGAGAGAGAAAGAGAGTAAGTGTGGGGCGCGGGGGGGTGTTCGGAGGAGGTGAAAGAGACAAGAAACGTTAAGGGTGACTGAGTAAGTGACTAAGAAAAGAGAGATAGATTGTAGAACGAGAGGGAAAGGGTGAAAGAGACAGAGAGAGCTGGTTGATGGTTTACGACATTCCTTTGATGGCCGTAGTGGCGTAGTTGCGGCGTCGAGCCCATAAAAATGTAACGAGCCTGTAAACGTTCGTTTATATTGCCTTGCCTTTACACCCGTCCGGATTGGGATAGGTCACGGCTCCTCTCGTGAACCTGGTTTGTACCATGTGACGTCACGTAAGACAGACGTGAGACTTCTTCGGTTGTACGGTTATACGATCTGTATTAGGGAGGCGAAGCAAACTGTTTTCTTACGTACTTTAACCTCGACTGCTGTTTTAGAGCCGATAAACGCGACTACCGGCTCCACTCTTGCGAGTAGCGTAATGTCCTTCCGGATGGTAAAGAACTACCCTCGTCTACGCGATTAAGCTTTACTTCTTGGACATTTACTGCTACTGTCTGCTGCCTTTACCTTCCTTCTATGTTGCCACAACACAAGCTTTTAATAAACACCTGTATTTTATATTCAACGTGTCTAATTAAATTAGGTCCTCATCAACCATCCATTTTATTATCAGGAATATGAAGAATAATACATGCCTAATAGAGTGTAAGAAGTATCAAATAGCAGAGTTTGCGCAGGATAGATGGAAGTTGATTGACTTCCGGTCACGTGTTTAGATAGAACAGTATAATATAGATATAAGTATATGAAAGCTATCGAAGAATACTAGTAGATGTTCACACGTGGACATCCAGAGTATTGAAAATGGGGCTTAAAGATTACTGAGACGTAGTAATCCGAGAAACTCCAACGTATTATAAGTCGTTCCGTTTTAGAGCCAATAAAGAGACACTTTACCCATATATGGTCGGAATTGTTTCGTGAGGAGGTTAAGAGTCTCTCGTGCAGGCTATTAAACTTATTCACTAGACGTTTCCTTGGAATATACGCCACCTTGACCTTCCTTCTTGCTTGAATGAAAGAAACATTTATGCGAGACGTTAAACTCCGAGATGCCGTGGAATCTGGAGTAGTAACGATAAAGAAGAAGTTATGATGTAAATACAACACGAAGGAATTCCGAACTCAATGATGGCCGATGAGTCAACCATTATGGCCTTAAATAATCTCGATATCTTCCCTGTTAATTATAATAATATTTCTATTACACGGACGCTGCAATTACAGGACTTCATTCCATATTAATAAATAACGTATTCATAATTTATATTTCGTGTTTCGATTTAATAATCACCCTATAAATTCTGTTCCTTAATTAGATTGTACTTGCATGAAATGCTATGATTCTCAATCAGTTATATTCGTATTCAATGTCAGTATGAATCTAGGGATATCAGGGGGATATTAAACGGTTAAAATAAACTTAACTTAATAAACTGTATTCATAGTGAATAATTAATATTTTAACAGTTAAAATGAACAGTTAAAACAAATTCAACCCTTATAGTAATTTATAAGTTTTCCGGGTACCGTCAAAAAATGCCTTGACAAATATGCGATTCTTGAAGTATCTATTAATTTTACATGCCATTACATCTGTTTAAATTATATTAAAAATGGGAAACCGATAATATCGACTCAAGGTACCCATTTCGCGGAAAATTCATAAAGCCGATATGTTGATTTTAATGTACTAAAATGGTTAAGTTCCTGTTTACGAATATGCTCAATCAGCCATATTCATAATCAATATACTTTATATCAATACCCAGAATAAGTTAATGCCGCGTATTCATGGAACAGTTGAAACAAACGTAAGTTCCTTTCACTCGGTGCAGCGAATGATGGAACCACAATTGTGGTTCCAGGGGAAGGAAACTCCGCGGAATTACGTAAGGCACGGCATCGGCCAGAAAAGTGGATCTCGCACGTGACCGTCTTTTATGATTCGTTGCATAACATTCCAGCTCTATCTCTTACTGGAACGACCTTGACATCGATCCACATCCTAAGGGGGAGTTTACAACACACTCGTGATTCACGCGAGGAGAGACCCAAGAGATCAGGTGTTACGTGTGCACATGTACATGGAAATCAACAATGTGCAAGTGTTGCGTCGCGAAGAGACACGCTTTAAAGCTACGGAGAGGTCAGAGTCACCCGGGCGCTCGTTTTACTAACACTTAAAACTTTATGGTTGGCCGTAAAAGGCGGACGTTTAGCTTTATTTAGCCAGTGAGGGTGAAGAACTTACACCAGGCCTCCTGTAAGAAAGTAACATGGTAGGAGGTACCATTTTACCTTACACCTTACATTTATTCATTCACTAGCCACTGGACTGTGATAGAGTCGCGTGACCAAAGTACATGGACTTTAACCAATTATATAATGCACCTAAAATATTCTGCTAAGATTTAGCACTGGAACTACCAAAGCAGTCAACATGGCTTCTACGCCATTTTTAGTTAAATCATTGGAACATACCAAGACGCATCCTTTGAGAATTGATATACTTTTATTGAATATTCATAGCACAAATAATTAAGTAAATAGCTTAAGTATTATCTAAAATGTGAATTATAATACGAATTGATAGTTATTGGTTGGTTACATTGACGCCAAAATGAATTTGTTAGATATTACTTAAAAGACATTTCTCGGTTTTAAGTTATCAAGGAACATAAACATTGTGGTAAGACTTAAGTCGTGGATGCTTCTTTATATGATAATAACATAATAGTAATATAATCTCCCTAGATATTACCTAGAATACAGATAGATGACGAGGATGTTTCTAGTTACAATTTGAAAGGTGACAATTGTCTGACACAAGCACACGTGACAAAAGATTTCGAAAGTTTTACACAGAGATATGGGGAAAAGTAATATACCCGGGAAGTGGCAGGATGCACCACGTGTTTCAAACATTCGTGTTTATATCTCGCAACATTTTGCTGCAAAGAATGAAAATTCGACCGACAAGTGTTCTGACCGTAAGCAAGTAACAATATTGTTTTCAAAATGAAATCCTTGTGCAACATAGTAGCACAAACTAGTGGCAATCCCTATGGATAATATAATGTCGAAGCTGTTCCAAAAGAACATTCATTTGAAACATTATAAGGTGTGATATAATTAATTATATCTCAGAGATATCGGTAATTTTCTACGGCAACAGAGGCTACGAATAACGACGCTGATTAAACGATGACCTCATCAGTGCAGCAAGCATTTCACGGTTTCCTTTTCTCGCAATATTATCTGACACGGACTGCAATACGGTGCAGTCACGGATGTCTGGGTACCGTCTGAGTCTAAACTTTATGACTTGCAAAAATGCTGTCGCCTATATCTTTCTCTTACTGGCTGAGTCAGAGATTATAATTAGATAGGCATAAGAACTAACTGCATCGTCACTTGGACGCATTATGATTCCTTATAGACGCCATTTTATTACGTTCACTGTTTCATTCGCTTATATTATAGACATAGTTTATTGTAATTAGGTTTGAATGATCTTCATTATGCTGGACCATTTCCAGTCCCTAATGAGGGTCCAAAACTTTGTTGATACGTAACAGATATTTGAATGTATTTTAATTGATGAGCCACTCCTTCATAAAATGTATATTTGTATTCGGAATTTAATACGAGCCTTCATTTTTAATTAGATATACTGTGTAGTTATTAGTCTTCATAAATATTCGATTAAATTCGATTAAATTCGATTACAACATTCGATAGAAACTACGTACAGTAGTTGCTCCCACAAACTACGCTTCTACTATTCACGTAGCATTCCACCATTAAACTCTAATATTACACCAAGGTTGGTAATCTCACCAGACAATGCAGCTACCTTCACGCTGTAAACGAATCATCTTTCGACGCAGTGCTACAAAGTCTAACTTCGAAGAGATATGCGAATAAGCTGAGTTCTATCGCGGGTGTGGTTGTCATTGAGGTCATCAGTTCGGTCAAAGTAAAGCACACGAGGGTCATCCTCGATGTCGTCTGGTAAACGTCTCGTTTCTAAAGTAAGAGAGGAGATACCGTTTCGCGTTTGCTCGTAAAGTTGGCAGGCTTGCGTAATCTCTGCCCCTCCCGCCGTCCAGATCCCATGGTCCCCTCGACTGGCTACCCTTTCTACGAAACCTAAGCACCGCCTTCATTCATGCTCGCGTGCCATTCCGCACGGTATTTTATGTGACCATTCTAGCCATACTTTGCACCTACTGACGGCCCAACTTCCTTTATGACGTATTTCCAGATACAACAACCGATAATTTCACGCGTGACGATTCTGTTCTTGGCTTATGTTAGTTTATCACTCAATGCAAGTTTGTTGTCGTTACTTGGATACTGGACTTAAGCCTTGCAACAATGTACATTGGACTAATAAACGGAAGAGTTCATTTGTTAAAAACAGAATTGGGTGTATAAAATATTATACATATAGCATATAATATATTAACAACTACCGGGGATAATTTGTTAAGTTTATGCCGGGAATGATTTAATTAATTGCGAGGTTAAAGTTATATATAAAAGATTGCATACGTAATATGTGAAATATTAATAACTGTTAGAGATAGTTTGTGAATTTTATCCTACAAATATTCGTTGCAACTATTAAGTACTTATTACCTTCAATGTTGACATCCGTATTCCCTAACATGTGCTCGGGGTTTAATACCAGTGTCTCGCTGTTTTGTTGCTGGCCATTTTATTTATGATATCCGACAAGATTTTATGGTATATTTAGGAATTACGGAGGGGTGGATGTTGACGTAAGATCCTGAAAATATGAGGAGATTCGGGAAGCCTGAAATTCGAGGTACGTATAACAAGCTGATCAAACGCCGGCGGAAGCGACTCGTGGAGGGAGAACTTATATTTCCGTCTTCCAATGCCGCGGTTATTATAGCGCGCTTTATTTTCCGTAAACAGGTAGAAATTGATATTCCCGTTTCTCCACGATAAAATAATATTCATAACTCCTTCATGTTTCCATGAACGTACGAATGAAAGGTGCGCTTATCTATCGGCAGATTTTGGGAACGATGATAAAATAATCACGATTTCCACCCTTCGAATACGAAGGAACGTATTGTTGCATCTTGGCGAGCCGTTAAGATCAAACAAATAAAACGAAGTGTTTGAAAGAAGATAAGCGTCGATGCGCAGTGGAAGTGCGCCTTTAGAATGCATTCGAAATCATGGAGAAGTGAAATGGCCAATTGAGATATGCGAAGTATTCCGTCCCGGATATTTTGTAACGAAGAAGGAAAAGAAGAAGATGAAGAGGCAGAGGGAACATGATTCTTAACGATGCTGGACATTGAAGTCGAAGTCTTATTACGGGTAAAAGGGTTCCCTTTTGGTTAACCTCGTGGAAACATGCCATTGGCTGACAGCCAGGCCACGGCACTTTCAAGGAAACTGACGAAGATTACTTGGTTCCTTGCTGTACTTTATACTATATATATCTGAGAAAATATTACATTAAATGTGAGCCAAGAATAAATATTCTTTAACACTTATTTCCTTATTAACCCAATATAATAATAAGCGAAGTATCTCAATAAATATTAACGAAACTAACGAAAAAGTTTCGTCATCTACCAAAAACACATTCGAATTTAAAAAATCAAGATATTATATAATATTATTAATATAATGATCACTGTAGAAATGCAGGGATATTATATTCAAGGATTAGAGCATTACAAAAAACAATATTATTTCTCAAGAACGTTTGATAAAAGGTTTATTCAATCCTTTCATCTACGCCGGAATAAAATGCAAGATAACGAACCCTGTTATCATACACTCGTAAAATTACAAAAGCACTCGATTCTACACCAAACGAAAGAATGAAAACGAACGAGTTTCCATGTTACGGAAAAGTAAACGATAGGCGTACCAACGTGCTATCGGATCCGCTGATCCACCGATAGGATGTTGGTACAGCGTCCCGAAGCGTGGCATCGTAAAACGTTCTTTTTACACTTCCGGTTGGCCAGGGCGTCGAATGTAATCCACGGATTGGTCGGCTCTTATAACGTGACTCCATGGAGTATGCAAGGCGTACCGAGATAAGACGATATCGATAATGACGGCCGTTAGTCGTGATGCCATTGAATTTACGAGCCCTTTTGCCAGTTTAAAAAGGAACCCGTAGGAAGGTAACCGAAAGGTTGGACATCGAAGGTAAAGGCGAACCCAAAAGAGTCTCGTGTAAGGATACTCATGGAAGCGCCTACGTAATTGCATCGCGTACGGTTCATTAGTTTTACTCGAGTCCTGTGTTGCGTGGGGTAAAACTCCGGCCAGATAAAGAAAGAGACAAGTAGTATACGATAAAAGTGTGGAGGGAAGCAAGATAGAAAGAAAGTGGTAGGGAAAGACGAGGGTTTATTCGCGGAGCCGGTACGCTCGTTATCCGTTCGGTGCCTCGTAATATTTCGTGATTACCTGGCCTTATCCCTCCGCTCTCCTCTTCGCCTCTCACGGGAAGCCCTTAATTAGAAACTTTACTTTGCGCGTTTAAATGCATTACTCGTCGTAATATTGCACAATTTATGCTCTCGAGCTGTAACTATATACACGCCGCTGTATGCAACACGAAGATATCTCCCCTCGAAATACACCGCGTCCTTAACTCCACGAGTATCGTCCGATGTGGATGATAGCCCGGGAATCTCGTCTCGAATACCGATCGATCCAGTGACGATTATATCTTTATTCGATACACTGATAGCCCCACTTTATCTCCACTGAACTCGTACACGTCCTACTACAACAGAATTTATAGCAGTAACTGTTGCATGGTTTGCAACAATGTTTGCGTACGGTGGAATGTAGGTTCTTAATACTAAAGATACCAAAGCGATCGAAATGACCGGTCTACACTTTTTATTAAGATTAGTCCAATATGCCACGACGCGTTCTTTGGGATTTTATATATGTCAGGCATATAATTCGATGGATTAATTATCTGGGATCCTCCAGTCATCAGTTATTTACAATGAAATGTGTAAATATAACCAAGTGTACGCTTGGTAGTTTTAGTGTTAAGGTTAAGATTTTGGTTTGAAAGAATGTGGTAATGAAATATTTGTTTATCGTATGCTTGGCGATCGTGAAATATCGGATTAGATTCAGGGAGAGTTAATAAACGATGGAATAAATAATGGGACAGAGTTATTACAAGGTATCAGTTATGATAAGCTTATGATAATTTTAGAATGAATTATGTCACGATAACGAAAATTAATATTCTTGATAAATATGCATTGCAAAGGTAAAATAGAAATGAAACTGCAGAGTTGAAATGATTTTAAAATTTAGTTTCAATACACGTTCAATATGAATCTTTCCGAGTGCTATTATAATATTTGATATTAATTGACAGGAAAAATCAGATTTATTAAATAATATTGTGTTCCACATTTTCCTCTATATACATTATATATAGTTAACAATATTTCTTCCTTAAAAATCTGTATCTTCATTGTGCGTCTACTAAACATATCGATATTAACTTTTGAGTTACAATTTTTCGGAACCACCCTATACAGTTAAACGACAAAATTGATTTATATTACATATTATAAAATTAGTCTATGCTATTAGAATAATATCAAATCACCTTCCACTTATTCTTACGGTTTACGGACACCTAACGATAAATAAATAATTATAATTGCATATCAAAGAATATTCAGCACACTCGACACGAATTAACCGTATTCTTTATTAACAGATTAGTTGTAAAACAAGATAATCAAGTAAGCATAATTTATGAAAAAGTTATCCGAGGATTACAGTAGATCCTTTTCAATTACCATTAGATAATCATCTAGAGTCGATGATAGTTTTATATCTGCGTGGTTCATTAAATACGATGGAACTCGAACATGCTAGTGAGATTTACATTTTTTTAAGTTAAATTGAACTCCCATTTTATTAGAATACTGGTAATCACTGGGAAACTAGTATATTAATATTAATAGTAATCAGAGTATGATACAAGTATACTGCTTGAATATAAAACCGCGCGATTCCTTGAAATGATCAAAGCATTATTACATCGCAAGAATCTTGTAAATAAAATACACCTCTGAAAGTGTTATACGAACGCAACCTCGTCGATTGATTTAACTCAAAAGTTTGATTATAATATCATTTATCGTGATACAATTCAATCTTCGCGGATGGTTTCGTTTCAACTACTAGAATTAGAAAACGAGACACGTATTTGCAGAAAGGTTTGTTTACTGTTCCTTTCTTTCGAAGTGCGGAGTCGTTAACCGGTTCGATCCGAGAATAATAAACGAACGTAATTTAATTTGATGAATTAATTCGCATCACGTTTGACATTTTCTTCGGATACGTTCTGGTATTTCCTTCGAAATACTCTGAGGTACTCTGATCTCCTCGGAATTTGATAATTATTAAAAAATTATTGGAGTAGTTATTTCTATTTGGATAATGATACGAAAAATGATTCTTATTATCTTCGCTGAACATCGAAACAGTTTTCTGTATCATTATCCAAATAGAAATAGCTGCTCTAATAAGTTTTAATAATTATTAAAATTCGGGGAGGTCGCGGATAGTCGAAAAAAATTATTGTTTTTGGTATCATTATCCTAGTATTGTAATCGATTCTCTTCTGTACTATTTAATTATTTGTAGATATTTTTATTATTTATATTCGTTACTATATCGTATAAATACATATATGTGTGCTTTTTACGATATTTTTGTACATTTCAATCGACACGTTTCCAAGATATTTTTGATCATAATCCCAAATTTCAGATTGCAAAATAAATAATTTGTAAGCTCGGCATGACAGACATATAAACATTTTTTGTTCAATTATTCCCAAACAATTGTTGACACCAAGGACACCTTTACATCGCAACGTATCCAGATTTACTCTGCTAGCTTTACATTCTATTGCGTTATAAATTCGTGCTGTGCATACAATTTATAAACAATTGCATCCTGAAAATAATTTTCCAATACAAATAACGTCGTTGACTTCTGTCGATCCTACAAAACAAGTGTCTTCTTCAAGGGATCCCAACAAAGTTAAAATTACCGCGACACGGTGAGCTTAAGTGGATAAAATATATTCTCGAGAGATTCGAGGAGATCTAAATTTTTCCGTAGGGTGTATTCTTATTTTACGACACCTCCGAACTACTTACTCTACCGGGTGAGTTTCCATTGTTCCTAAAACGCGCGTTACGCGATCAAAACACGCTGGCAATATTCCCGAGAATATTCCTTGAGTTAAGTCGCACCACGACGAATAAAATGTATGAATGATAACCTATACGTTGAACCGATTGTAATTCTTCCAGGAAAGTGCTGCGAAATATAAATCCCGATGAATAATGGACGTGTTAATTGCTATGTAAATACGCACTTCGAGAGTATATTTATATTGCAAGATGTATTACATCGTTTTTCGACTCGTCATTCTCCGAACGACGGATAATAAGTCATCCAAGAATCTTACGCAAATCGTGACAGTACGGTATACAAATTTATGCGAATTATTTCATGCCCGATCACGCAAAAGAAACATGCTACTAAACTTTGTCGGATTCGATACGTTTTTTATTGACACTGATTAAGAGGACTGTGATGTATTATTTATCTTGAAATGTCAAATGAAGATACTAGATAGTATAATCAATTTTGAAATCAAAGTTTACAAGGATTTCGGAAACTATAAATTGAGGAAATATTATCAATTAGGAAATTGTCGGAATTTCCAATATATTATAAATTTAAAGTAAAAAGTAGAATACCAGATTTTTGCAAAAATGAATGCATAAGCTTGTGGAACATTGGAAAAGAGTTGCAGAAATAAATGGTTATTACTTCGGTAATTAAATATAATTTCCACTATGTCCAGAGCATTTGAATTTTGATTTCAAAATCCGCACGAACTTTTTCCGGTACCTAATACTTCATGTATTTATTCGAAGATTTTTATGAAAACCAGAAACGTAAGAAGGTCAAAAATGTAACAGAAACGAAACCGTTCAGAGTTCAACTGGGCACGAACTTCCTTCTCGGACCCAAATAGAATCGTGTGTCGGTGTACGTGGGCCTTGGTCATCCGTGAAAGCTCATAAATATTCCCTTGAAGTAAGAGCCATAAAGAAACCGCTCGCGGCTCGAAAGGGTTGACTTTTTTTCCTTCTCCTCGGAAGGAAAAGAAAAAAAAGATTCGCTGACTTTGCCTGAAGGAGGTAACCACTCTCTGAGGTAATAACCGAACAAGGACAAAAGACCTCTGTGCTCGTTTATACGGCTGGTCACGGAAGGATTAAAAGGGTTACACTAACACTACTCCACCCTTCACTCATATCTACGAATACTGGACTCGTCTTCAAAAGACTCGATCTTTCTTCCCAGGCTTTTTAACAAATTGGGAAAAAGGACTGTCCTTAAGACAGGAAGCTATGAAGAGTTAAGGTCGAAGAAGAATAATAAAGGAAACGAAGATGTTTGATATTCGAGGATGAATAAACAACTTGTATCGATTAAGAATAAAGACGACATTATTGAGATAAAAAAATCTGAAACTTCTTTACTCGACTATATATATCATATAATAACAAATATTACTAATAAAAATGACTACAAATAATGAGATAATTAAATATTGTTATGGTTTACTGTAATAATTGAATACACTCTAAAATTTGAAATTATGTTAAAAAATACATGGGAATTATTTGTATGTCACTCTAATATAAAAGTCATTAGAGTACATAATATTATTTATGTACATTTTTCATATACAAATAATAGATTTATAGAATTAGGTTATTAAATATATATGTATATAAGATACTCTAATAAATTTTATATAAACTTGACATACAAATAATTACCACGAATTCTTTAACATAATTTCAAACTTCAGAGTGTTAAATAAATAATTTGTAAATACGGCTTGACAGCCATACATGTAAATATTGTACATTTTGAATAAAAATATATTATATTAGGCTTCTCTTCAAAAAACCTTCATCCTTCTTCCCAGAACATTTTAACTTAGGAAGAAAACCCGTCTTTAAGGCAGGAAGTAATGAAGAGTTAAGATCAAAGAATAATAATAAAGGAAGCGAAGAAGTATAATATTGGAGAACGAATAAAGTGGAGTTTGAATCGATTGCGATTAAGCACGAACTATAGTTAAATGGATTGGTTCTAAGTGAAAAATATATTCCAAGCGGGGAGGATCATTAATTTCATTTCGAGTAAGCCGAGTGTTGGCTTCGAACTACTAATTAACGACGATCTAAGATTGATTATCCCGATCCTATTAAGTTTTCTAAGACTGGTATCAAGGAATATATTTCCATCAGCAGTGTGTTAAGAATACATCTACCCCGAAGACCGGAGGATCTAATTAAAACGATCGATCGTGTTACCAGTAATTAAACCATATGAGTCCCATGGCTCGACCCCATTCGGTAATTGTCTTATCGGACTTTACCATCTACCTCATCAGACTTGTAATAATTGCACGAGATACGCGATAAGCTTCCGGTTGTTACTGCCTTGCTTGCTACATTGTTGCGTTGGCTTGTCTCTAAATGTATTTAATGTAAATTTGTATCCCTTTATGTGGTAATAATAAATTTCTGTTTTCATTAGCATCTTTAAAAATGCCATGTCTACAATTTTTGTATACATGCTAATGTTCTCAATATTTATGTATAATTCAAATATAATTATTTTGTAAAATAATAATGTAGATTAAATATCATCTGTAAAGTGGAGAATTGTTTCGCATCGAAAGATGGGAATTTGATTTTTTCAGATGGGGAATTATGGCATTGGATGATCGTCACTCAAGAATCATAGATATCAATGGCGATTATGTAATAAATCGAGTTTCATAAAATTTGCAAAAAATGATTGATTACTTTCCATACCTCTAATATTATATTCCATTGTTTGCGAACAGCTTTCCACTATAGAAACTATTATACTTTATATTAATCAGTCAATATTGTATTCATTCATTAGTCAATTAATCAATACTTTAATTAGTTTCATTTTGAATAACGACAAAAATAGAACGAAGTCAATGAACATTTATTTCAAGGACAATTGTAAGAACCGATGGAGAAGTCCTACAAATGGCTACCCAGGAAAACCAAGAAACAGGATAACACGATAGGACCAAGTCGCAGGATACTTTTCCACCCACGCAGCGATCGGTAGGCAATTGGTCGCAGTGTGTTTTGAAAAACAGAGTAGAAGGTGAATACTCGAGGTGTAAATATTCATGAATCCTCGGAGCATAATTCCATAGGCTACCTAGGTGGTAACGTCGATGGACGCCTAGAACTCCTGCAGGAACCACGAAGGGCAAACGTGACCACCTTCATTGACTTTACGAGCAGTAAAACGTGGCTTTATAGTTTGCGCTCCGAGTGCACCACGCAAAAACCTGCACATCCTTGCAGGACATTGTTTCGACCAGCAGGATATGCTACTAAGTATGCAGGACGCAGCTTCCGTGCGTGTAAACTGTCGTTCTTAGTACACCGTTTTATCATCCTCCACCAGAAACTTTCGATTTCTAAATGTGAACATTTAGCAGCGTTTATCTGCCAATGAAACTGTGCGATTTATAGTTAAATTGGATTTATGATATTATGATTATTATATCATATTCCAAGATAGCGTGTGGGATGCATACTTGCGAGAATATTAGGATATTAAACTTCCATAATTTATTTAATTTGTGAATATTCATTGCTTGCTCCTCTTTGAATAGTACTGTTAATTAGGATTATAATACAAAAACGGCTATTTCGATGAAATGGCTTGGTTATAATTAATAACATTAATTATAAAGATTTTAGAATCTGTTCCATATTTAAATTAATACGAAGTATTAATTCCTTCGGAATATGAAAACTTTACTTTCACGTAACCGATTTACAGGTGACATCAAATCATACGCTTGCAAATCATTAAAAACTGGTTATTTTCATGAAATTCTATGGTAACTTTTAAACTTGTCTCAGTAAGATTCCGCAATAATTAAATTCCGATTAACATTTTCTCCCATTAATTATTCTCGCGGCTCGATGAATATTATTTCTAAATTTTTAGCACGCGCACTTAAAAAGGTTCGCCTAAACTGTTCTAATACATCGCTTAAAAGGATTCTTACAAAATCTGCGACAGAATCTCGTTCGCAAAGAAAAGTTTGTTGCATTAAGGATAGTATGGTTGCAAAGGTGTCCGTGGCAAAGTTGGCCCTGTGGAGAACCTAAATAGCCAAGTACAGCCATGTTGCCTGAGCCACGACACCGCTATCTACGGATATTCATCAAACTTTGAAAGTTTAACGGGTTTATGTTAAATCCCATCCTACGGCGCCATGGAATCCAGCCAACCTGTTATCTGCAAACCCCATAGTGCACCTGGGACTTTTAATCACGTTTTACGCATAGAATAGAAACCATCCGCGATTAAAACCGAATGGGATAATTGGACTTGATTTATCGTTGTAAAGTTCGGCCCTCGAAGATTGGGATGTTGTAGAATTATAATGTGGATTATGATATTCCTGAAGTTCGTACGATTTTTATGATGGAGAGAAATGAATCTGTATATGTATGATATATGATATGTTACTTGTAGATATATGATGATAATATACCTATTGTTTATTTTGTAATATACGATCGTAGAATAATGTTAATAAAATGATAATGAAGTTTAATTATCGAATGCCAATACTGTAATATTAACAGTATGTCGCTCGAATTTTTTACTCAGTGACGATACAAATTATTATAAGTTTTAATGGTGCGTATAAAGAAGTCTTTCAAGATTTGTAATATTTTCAATATCATGTTTCCATAATAAAGTGGTACAGTAACACAAAATTAATTTGTAAATAATCCATCTAATCCGACATTCTAGTTTCTCAGATATTTCTAACTTTATTTTGAATCGCGGTGAAATCTGCCACGAATTAAAATAGAATTATAAACGTTAACATTAGAATTTTATTCAGTAAATCATGAATGAACCTGGCCGGCATGCATTATTTAAAAATACCAAATAAAGAAGTAGGAGAAACAAGGTACACAATGAAATTGAAAATTCTGTATTCCACAAGGGTTTCGTTATTACCATCGAAGAAAGGAAAAAAAGGGTTAAAAAGAAGGAATAACCGTGTCCTTCGGTCGTGGAGATTTGGTAAAGAGTTAAAGTAGGGTCCTTTTGGAAGGAGCCCAACTGCGAGTCACCCGAAAGGCTATAAAACTATAAAAGTAGCTACGGAACGGAAGGGTTGAGAATAGTCCGGCTTGCACAACTCGTCATCGTGACCTCGACTTGCTTAAATCTATCTTCCTCTCGTTTGCTTTTAGACGAAACTCGCCTTAAGGATTTTACGGAAATGTTTGAAAACCCTTTCAGTTGATGGCCAACGCAAAACATGAACGTATCGATAGCTTGCTCGAGTAAATTGTGAAAAGTATTCCGAAATAGTACTGTTAACGCTGACTCCATATTTGCAGAAATAATATCTATTTTAATATCATGTACACTCTATATTAAAAATACTTAGTTATTTTAATCGAGATACGTTTGTATCATACTCAAATGCACGTAATTCTTAATCAAGATTTGTTATTTAAATATTAAACTTCTTCATTTAATTATTCACTTTTCTCGTGATAAGAATAGAGAAATATATATAATCGTTGAGTCAGAACTCAGTGATACTTCAGTTTCAACGAAACCAACAAGAAAAGCTAACAAAATGTCTCCTCTAAAAAAGTAATACACGTTTATTTGAACAATTTGAAAATTCTAGTGTGAATAACAGTGAAAATACTAAAACAGCTGAACATAAATCTACGAAATAAAGCTTGATGTTGTGTGGATCTTAAGTGCAAGATTGAAACGAGTTGGACTTAAAAAGTGTGAGAGAATGTGGAAACAAAATGGTGACAATTTTTCAAAGGTTTGTTTATGCGAGAAAGAAAAACACGAAGGTCTCTTTCGTGAATGATATGGTTGTATCAGAAGAAAGAGAAAGCCATTGATTGTATTAGGCAGAAGTGAACCCTATAAATACAATCTATCTTGGATGATGGCGTCATGAATAAGATCAAGATGGCGTCATACTGGCTTGGACTTGATCTAATTATAGTCAGCCTTCAAGAGGATAAGATCACGTAGAGTAGGGGAGGAACCCGGAGAAGTTCCGGGCGTACATTTTTCTGACACGTCATGCTGAATTTTATGGGGCTGGAATAGAAACTTACATCCTAACACAGATATTCTTGGAATACTTTGGAGATCTATTTTCTGATTGATGTTTATTCTTTAGATACTGCTCATTATATAAAACTATACTCCGGAAATATAGTCGTGCTATATTTAATTATATTTGAGACATTCGGTCGTAAAATATGGTAACACAAAAAGTAAACTTGTGGGAAGTCCATTGCACATTTTTGAGTTGAATACTCAATCCACTGATGTCAATAACTCAAATTCGCAAACGATGTCACATACCATGTTTTACGACCGAATGCCTCATTTAGAATCAAGTAACAATAATGTTTGGAATTGAAATAAATTGATCTTTGTAGATTCTTCAGAAAATTGCGAAACTTCCACTTGGAGATCTATTTTCTGATCGATTTTTATACTTTATTATTGACTTATATTATTCTTAGATTTAAATCATCATATTAATAAAATCAAGCAACAATAAGCTTTGAAAATTAGTAGAAAATATTGAGTACACCTTTAAATAGATCTTTGAAGATTCTCTAGAATGTTGCACGTGTCATAAATTAAGTATCTCTTTCCTCCGAAATGTTTAATTTTAGATAATACGGGGATAATAATTATATAATTATATTATATATTATACAATTATTATAGGAATCATATAATTATTATATATAAGATATGAAGAGTGCGAAACCTCGTAGCCATGATTAGATTACATAGAAATACTGATGGCGTAAAATGGTATGTAAAGAATGTTTTTTACTTATTCCTTAGAAAACGCGTATCCACCATTGACTGAAACTCGGTGCGTCGCGACATATTATACAATTACTATAAGAATTATATAATTATTATAGATGAGACACAATTAAATTAGTACTTCGAAATATTTATGGTGTAAAGTGGTATATAAAGAATGTTTTTTACTTATTCCTTAAAAAATACGTATCCACCATTGACGATAAATCGCGACGGAAACTCGGTGCGTCGGATATTCCTGTAACTTGAGATTCCGCGATAAGATATCACCCCAAGCGTCTCGTATTTAAGTATGAAATACACTACGCTTACTTGAGGACGCACTTCGAAGTCGAATACATAGACGTTTTATAAACATTGTGTCAGTTCGAACTTTAAGAGGATGGTGGAAGTTGGGCAAAAGTTTTTTTTTTCTCATGGCAGCCGTTTAGTAAATACCAAAGTATGGCTACGTGGACCCTCGTGAGAAGGCCAGGCCATGGCGTAATCCCCATGGGAGTTATGGGAAATGAATTATATACCGCCGAGCCGACGGCAAGGGGGAAACCGAACCAGACAAAATGGTGTCTTAAAAGGAATGTCACTTCCATCTCCTACTCGCCTTCCTCTCCCTCTCTCACTCTTTTACTCTTCTTTCTCATAGTTGGGGAATGTTTATACCATTGGCGTCGACATCTCTCCAAGAATTGTATGTCTACACGCGAATCCACGAAAATTGGATGGAACTGGTTCCCATGGAAACGAGAGATCGATTCAAAATTAGGGAACGATACACTGTAACTTGAACAATGATAATAAACCTTTTCGAATGACACTGATTTATTTGCATGTTATGGAATAATATTAGATATCCAAGGATATTTCTTCGAGCACTTTCGCGTGTTTTGAGACCATTGTTTTTAATCATATACATATTAGCCGTGTTTTTATTGATGTATTCGTTGCTCATTAAAAAATTACGTGATATTTCGACTAAGTAAATATCAGGTAAACTTTAACGATGCATTTCATTATTCATACGCTTTTAAAGAGTATGATATCGTTCGTGATTTACACTCGAGATAGACGGATGTAATTTCACGTAATTACGTGAAACGCGGTAATTAAATGATAGCACAATATAAACTGAGATAAGTGGGCGAGACTGATGGACTCGCGCCATGGTACATTACGCTTTTATAGGATCGATGGAATTGCGCGTAAAGCACTTTTTAGAACATTGTATGACTGATATATTACAGTGATAAGTGTTTGATAATAATCAAAGATGAAGTGGTTGTAGTTGCGCGAAGTAAGTCATCGACACTTAGACGAAGTAGATCTGTTACTGAGATTCGAATGTAGTGTAAATCGTGAAAAAACTGAGGCGCTAAATTCTTCGTATGTTAGACATATGTTGACATATAAATATAACATTATATAACATTATATATATGTTGAATCTTTGCATCTCTACTGTGAATAATTTAACACTGACAATAATTATTTGTACAATCGCGAAGGATATTTGGATGGCAATAGATTTCATGTTCTATGACCATCAATATAATTTGACGGCATTTTATGATCTTCATTCTTTATGTTTTTTAAACTAGAATCATTTAGGAATTGTTTAACCAAGCGAAACATTCTGTTACGATATAGGTGTATTATAAGTAGGTATATTGTATATAATTATTATATATTGTATTAGACGAAACATAAAATATATCTCATGCTGAAGATGGATTTAGAACCACCAGGAACTATGATATATATATCACGTGGAGTAAATCCAGAGGTGATGGTCGGAATTTGCACCCAGATTTTTGCAAATGGGATACAAAGACTCTGCAATAAACCACCATAGTCCTTGAATATTTAAAAAAATTCAAGACCATAGGATGTTTAAATACAATTTCGGTCAACTTGGGAAGAATACAAAAGGAATAAGTTCATTTCTGAGTCAGTCAATATTTTTCCAAAATTCAATACCGTCGGGCATTTAAACACAAGCTAGTTTCATCTCGGATCGATACGGGAGGAATAAAATAATTGGTGAGTCAACTGGATGGTCGAGAAATTGAGCAAAATAGAGAAAAGGTTGGGGATTTTCCTTGGAGACCACTCATAAATACTATGCGGCACTTAATATGTTAATATTTGGCTGACGTTGTCGATTCGGATATCAGAGTCCGTATGGTTGGTTTACGTACTATGGACTAGAATATTTGAAGGCTGTACGACACACTATAGACTGGTTGACCTGTTACCGCCGAAAGAGCACCGCCGGCTAATTAGGACTTGATTGGCACTCACCTTCCATTCCCCTCGCAAAACCAGGTTGAGGCTTCTGGACCAATTATCTTCCTCTACTCTTCAGGATCCACCCAACCTACGGTTCCCCTTCTGTTCTGACGAAATATTCGGGGTACCTCTCCCTCGTCTTTTACCGTTTCTCCTTCTCATCTACCTCGTCGTACTCAATAGCCATCGGCGGTGTACCTCGGCCGATCTCGTGTGTAATCGTATAATTTACTCGGCAATTTAGCCCACGGTTAATTTGTATAATTTCCCCATCGCTGTGTACGTAAATTCATGGAGCCATACGAGACTCTTTGTAAAGCGAGGATTCGCGCCGTTCAAAAAACGTGGGAAGACAAGATATCTTTCATTATATTCGGAAATATAATTATTATTCCAATTTCGATCGATGATTCTGTATTTCGTGGTACAGAAAGTTCATGCCGATTTTCAGTAGTTTTTCGGCTGAGAACCTGAGAAGTTCTGGGAGGATAGAATCTTCAAGTCGCGTTAAAAATGGATAAAGTTTGTTGAACAAAACTGTGTATATATAACTGAATAAATATATATCGACATATAAAAATGTTATCTTTGAATTTTTCTTGAAAATCATCATGAACTTTCTGGAGAACCCAATACTTTGATTGGCATTGAAGTTAGTGCTGGTTAGATTTACAGATTCATGTATCCAGAATTAAATAATATTAAAATAATTCGATATTAATTTAATCGTATTAATGCTGAATGGTCCGATATTAATTTAGTAATATTAATATTAATTTCTGGATTCCAAGATATAGTTGAATCAGTAATTATATAAGAATTAGTAGTGCAGGATTATAATAATATCTAATATGCCTAGCAATATTATATTAGTTTTATGAAACAGCGGATATAAATAATAATAATTCGAGTCAGTCGGAAAAGTAATTCCATATCAAGGGCGACACGTTTTACCTTAATGCAAGTTGCATGTAGATCTCGATGTCGAAGGTAAGAGACACTCCAGCCGTATCAGTGGGGCATTAAAACTTTTCTCATCTTTCTTTAATCTTGAAAAATGGCCTCCTTTCGAGGTACATCGAAGAGGAAAGTATGTAGAGGTATCTATATTCATCGGCGGTGTGGCAAAACCCGCCGGCACTCCGGAGAACTTTACAAAACGTAATTATCCACCCGGGAATTCAACCCCATTTTGCGATATCCTCCTTCGTTCCATGCTCTTTCCCTCTATTCGTATTTAATAGCAGCTCTCATATGCCAATGTTTCCACGTAGCCGGAAATACTATCACTTTTCACATGCTAATAATCCCGGAATGAGGTTTCAAATATTTATTCTCTAATCTAAATTCATGCGCATAAAATACCATATGTGGAAGTTTTAGAATAATATGTAGATCGTTTTTGCGCGTTTATGTGATGACATCGATACTGTTAAATAATAATACTAGTAGACAGTATCGAGACTAGTAAATAATCAAATAAATACAAATGGCGTTATTATTTTAAGAGCTCCTGTAAACTTCATTTCTTCGTTGTTTCCGGAAGTCAATAATGTCATAATATTTAACAGAAATAAATCAAATAAATAGATACGTTAATATAAAATTGGTTTGAATAATAATGCCTCGTTTAAATAACGAATATAAAAGTATTCTTGTACTAATGATTTCGTGGGATCGAATATTTCATAAATCAATATTATCATAAATAGTGTTTAACAAATCCAAAAGTATTTGTACATAAATATTGGGTTGGCAATAAAGTTCGTACGCTTTGCAGCTGTTTTTTGCTGGCAAGGGAATGATTTTTATTAACACAGGATTACGAAGTTGTCCAAAATACAGGCCAATATTATAAGTCAAAACGGACAACATATTATTGAATCAAGGATAGAAAAAATATACAGAACAGGATAAAAGTCGCTTTTCATTTACATGTTACAAACAGTACGAACATTTTCACCGACCCAATAGTTTCATGAAAACCGACTATTCCTTTGAATCTCCCCGAGAATTCTTGGAAAAACGTAGGAATACATTTTCCTCTCTGCATTATTCCAGCCGAAAGGGAGTCTATCAGCTGGTAAGCATGTATTCGTGATGCAAGGCCCTCCCTGACGCTTGAAACGTGAGGAAACTTTGTAGCACGAGAGATGAGATGGAAAGACGAAGAGAACGAACAACATCCGACCAGTGGAGAGGGCACATTTTCAGAAGAATAGATGAGATGCATTTCGGTGAGCGGTCGGTGGTACGAGGGGACACCTCCTCTATGGGGAATACACACGTGGT
Source organism: Nysson spinosus (assembly GCA_910591585.2). Lineage (NCBI taxonomy): Eukaryota > Metazoa > Arthropoda > Insecta > Hymenoptera > Crabronidae > Nysson > Nysson spinosus. Next base: position 3,194,120 of record OU342835.1, read on the forward strand.
CCAGAAGCAAAAGGGAGGCTGGGTCAGCCGGCATCCCGTATTGAACTGGTGCGCGCGCAACCATTCTCTATTCAGCCTCGAAAAATGACGAGGTCGACCATCGCTTCGACTATCTATTTTATGCCTTCCATGTATACGATTTCCCCTCAAGGTCACACCCCTCGTAAAAAATTCGCTCACCGGCTCCCGCCAATGTGTAAATACAATACCGAAATCTGGAGTACCGCTCGCAACCATGCGAAAATTGCATTTTCAGGTAAATCATTCCGAACCTAGGTTTGTTCGATGCTGCTGTCTCTTCGTGCTTATTGATCCAAATGGGGGATGAGAATATATAGTTCAGGGTGGATTGTAATATACGGATATATATAACTCGTTACGAATTTCTGTAATACTTGATCATATTCCTTGAATTTATCTATATATTATTGGAACTAAGCTCATTACATTAAATGAACATCTACAGAATGAAAACCTTCGAATCCATGCAACAAAAATGAATCCATACTTATTTATTCTTATTTTAATATTGATACTTGAGAACGTAAAAAAGTTAGCAAAGAATACGTCTTACGGAAACAAATTCAAGGAGTAGACCTAAGATAGAAAAAAGGGTACCTTTGCGACCGAAGGTCTCCGGTAAAAGGGGTAAACTCAGGCATTCTTTTATAACCCTTTCCGAGTTGCAGTGGACAGAACGAGGGTCATTTACCTGATGCCTCGGCTTGACAATAAAACCTCGAGGAAAGGGTTCAAACGTTATGCGCGAGGTGTAATAAACAGATTTAAACTGCTCGAAACACGAAGGCTAACCAGGAAGGACTCCATCGAATGAGAAAAATCAGGAACCCTTCTTTTTACGGGCGGAGGATCGAAAGGGGTACGATGACCGTTTTACTGTTATCTTCCTAACAAATCATTGCCGATGGAAGACCACGAAACTGGCAGGTGAAGACTCAAGGCAGTCTCGTTTCAAGGTCTTCCGACGCGACTACGCGATTCCTTCCTCGCATTTTTCAAGGTGAACTTATCTCGAAGACTGCGCTGGTAGATTTCCATCTACAATCCTTTGATACAACAGAATATTTCCGGTAAGTCAATAAACAGAAGCTGCATTGACTTTTTAACAAACTATTATTTTGACCCAATACTATTTTGGTGGCATATTAAACCCTTAAGTGTCTTAAACATGTAACATTTCACTCGATACTTCTCATTTGACTTCATATATTAATATATATTAATTGGGAATTTCATAAAATCTCATTTGATAACAGAAGAAAATATTTTCTTCATCATGATGTACCTACATCAGCATCGAAGCATACGTTCAAAGTTGCAGTATAAATTCCAAAACTAATATCGAAATAACCTCGTATTAATATCATATCTGAATATATTAATTATTACTCTCACGAAGCTATATTAATATTATATTCATTTTACAAAGTAATTAAACAGTGCCCATTGCACGTCGAAAATAGAGTCTCCATTAGAATACAAGTACAAACCGTCACCTAAATTCGGTACGTTTACCAAGATAATACTACTTTCTACATAATCATATACTATCAACCGCGTTGACCCACAATTATTTACATATTACATCACAAATATGTTCATAAAACAAGCTTCCACTGAAACAAATACCCCATGACCAAACAAGGAAATACCACACCCGCGCGACAAAAATGGAAAACCTCCATCAAAGTGGAGGCACACGAGTGCCACGGCAAAGTTGGCACCGACATTTATCTCGCTAATATTAGTTTCGCTGCATTACAATGTACATAGCGCGCTAACCAGAAGGTGTAGAATGTGTGTGAATGATATGTATCTGGCCAGCAGTCCCACAGCTTTGGCCACCAACTATACCACCATTATGCTACGAGTATAATTCCAAGTTTATTATAACGTTCGTCAAGCAACCCAAGGTACCAGGGTTCGCTATCTCGGTATACATGACTAGCAAAACTTGTTATCGCCAGGAATATTCTAACTTCTACAAAGGTACATGCACACCTTTCCACAGAGAAACCATTAACAAGGAGATTTCATAGTTGGCCAGTTACAGACACCATTCTCGAGAAATTTGTAACTCCAGTTCGTCATGACATTTAATAAGGAACCGGTAACAAGGGTGTTCGTTAGCAACCTAACACTTAGCTGTATTTATATTTCCGATAACAAGCCGCTACGTGATAATTCACTGGTCTAAGGACAGAGTATAGTCACAAAGTTGCACGGGATATTTTGTTACTTTATGTCGCGTGAATTTTAGTTGATCAGAAATAACTTGGATTAATGTATGAAGTAAGTGGAGGGATTAAGTTCGTTTTCACTCAGGAATATAGTTTTATCTTTGGATGAGTGTAACGGATATTCGCCGGGGTTTCTTTCGTTGTTGTTTTATGGTGAAAGTAGTATACTCTTTAATCTGGTGACAGGAGAGTGGGAAGTAGTATTCGAGATTCGTGTGACGGCGCGCGAAGAAAGTAGCGAAGTAGCAAACTCAAAGTTGCGATCCGGTGAAACCGGATTACTGTGAAAAAGGACGATTCCACGTGTACGAATTGTGGAGGGGGGTGAAGGCGGGAAGAGGAGAGTCAAAATAAGACGGGAAAGAAGTTCCCGAGTTGGGAAACGAAGGTGAAAGACGTGGCTCACTTGGTTTCGGTTTGCGTCGAGCCTTTTCGTGGAGGGTGGGACAACAAAAGTTCAATTCCGACGAACGGCGGAAGAAAATCTTTTCTGTGATTGCATTTTCCTCCTCCATTTCCTTCGTCCTTCATGTAATCCGTCTCTCACGAGAAAAGTTCTTTGCCGGTCTCCGTAAAAAAAAGAGGCCAACGCGAACTCGGAACTTGAAACGACGCTTGTGGAAATGCTTCTGAACTCTATATATCTTAATTAGAAAAATTCTTCTATTATATTTTTATTACTTTCATTTAACGAATGCTTCCTTGAAAGAGGAATGATACACGATATAATTATTTACTTATATTGTTTCAAGTGAAGTAGTTTATGGAGCTTCGTTTAATTATTAATAAATTCTTTCGTCCAATTTATTATATGAATTTATGATACTACTGTACCTGAAATAATAGCAAGAAATATTACTATTATATTCCAATAACTCTGTGCTAAATTGAATACCCATAACGCCATTTACGAGAACATTTTTAATACGACTTTTCCCTATTTATCGAGAATACTACTTAAAATTGTTGAAACCCCTAAAATTCCACGTATAAATACGCGGACACTATACGATTCGATTAGTTTTTAGTTTGAGTTGTAAGTATGACCTCCATGTCGTTATAAATAACAATAAATCATTGAATTCGACTCGAAAGTCTCGAAAGTCTTGATTCATGTAGACTCTTGGAACAATATTTCCCTCGGCGTCGCGCTATAAAAAACCGTGGGCAAACAATTCCGCGCGCGAGCGAACGTCTACGGAATTCCAGCGACCTACAGGAATACCTCGGGAAATAATTTGGCAGCTGGTACTTTATCCTCTTCTTGGTTTCACCGTTTTAAAAGGAAACACTGCGTTATCTGCTCACGAAATTCTTGCTCCCCGACGCACTACGAAATAAGGAATGCGCCTCATTCGACTTGTTTGCCAACCAATTTCAACAAGAATGGCGTCTACCAATATTTTATCGCGCCAACATCAACTGTATTACGTAACAAGTTCTTTCAAAATAGTAAATGTTTCTATCAAATTTCATTGTCATGTTTTATTATCGCAGCCCTTCAAATTGAGAAGGAATACCTTGAAATATCGCTGTTTTTCTAGATGTGAGATAGTTTTATTCGCTTTCAATTTTCGCTGACAAAGTAGCATCGCGATCCGACGGCGGAGAAATGGAAGCCGCTTAAGCATCGTGTAGCATGTACTCTCTGTTCTTAAGTTTTTCATTTTACTGATGACTTTTAGTTGTTAATTTTACACTATTTTGTTAGGAATTAATAGCTCGACCGTAGATTTGGTGTCTTGAAGTAAATTAAAAAAGATGTAGCTTCCTTATTATGGTTTTTAATCCAATTTCAAGATGGTCTAGACTCATCCGACGGCATTTTTCTCGCCATCTTAGTTAGTGAAATCAATCAAAATTTAAGCTTTATTATTCGATCTGAAGATAGTTCTAATTTTTGTGTTATTCTATGATATATAAACATACACATAATAATAGTAATCATTTTTTTACAATTAATTATTACTGCTATTAATTATAATTTCAAGTACATAAGGAATTCTCTTTCGCAAAATGAAAGATCATCTTTCCAAGCAAACTTATATCACAAAACATTCTTTCCAAAAATTCTTTTAATATTCCTGCGAACTTAGTACATTTGAACAGCATAGAACCATGAAGCATGTTTCTATATTATTCAAAACTTCCAATCTACTACCTTCTGAACTTTGTACGTTTGTCTCTCCAATTTACAAGATTACTCCGAAAGTTGAAAGAATATTACAATTCGAGATAAGTTCTCGGACGAAGTAACTCATGGCTCCAGAAAATTGCGCTTGAATATTACAAGACAAGTCGGATGCAGATGGATGCTTTTTTTTCTCCGCGAAGCTTGCAATCTTCCGACGGCAGGTGTTCTTAAAGTTGCGTGTTTCATAACTCGACGAGTGGTGCGAAGAAAACCGCAATTTTGGCAGATTTCAAGATGACGGGATTAAGAATGCAAACGGCATACCGCGTCAAAGTTTTATCTTTAAAAATATGGAAACCTTTCTGCGAGGCTCACAAATGCGACTACATAATATTTTCGTGAAAAAAAGAAGGAAGTAGGGATGGAATCGTGCAGACGGTAGAATTTTTATATATTTCCAGAGCGAGTCTAAAAGTCTGGATATTTCAGGACGAATATACGATATGCGTTGCGCATAACTGATGCTGCGCCGCAGCTGCAAGGATTATTTCGTTGAATGAAAAGCTTTTCTTCCAGTAGCCATCGTAATCCGATGTAACTAACTTCCGTCGCATCTGTCACCGCACTTTCGACTCTTCTTTCTCTCAATTCGAAAAGTACTTGCCACTTACGTTTCTACCGAATATTCAACGGACTCATCCCCGAAACTCGTTCACTTTAACGAATTAGTAAAACTTAACGATTCATCTTCCAAGTGATACGTTCCTCGTCGATCAATTTATTACACGACTCTTAATATATTTAATCCAAAACTGTTCAGTTGGGTAATATTTAAGAATAACTATTTCGTTAGTCATTTAAAAGTTACATATCCGGTCATGGAATTTATTGCATGAATATTCAGCCATCTTGTTTTCTCTTTCAATGAATAGAAATGAAAATTTTAAATACTTTCATTAAATTGTGCACGTTTCTAGTTATATTAAATAATTGTACTCTAAGGAACACTTTTAATTCCAATCTAACCAATTTACTTTCTGAATTTAGTAAGCGAATGTTTATTCAATTTTTAAGATTGTTTACCGCGAAAGAATCTAGTTTTTACGAATGTAATAATACTAATAATAGTGATAACAACACTATTCTTCAATAAGTATGATTATTTTTAACTTGCCATTTAAAACACATGCAGTATTCGAATCTTCAAAAATATGGAAGATATATTCTTTAAAATGGCAGACAAAAGTATCAGACTGTAAAAACTCTATTTTATTATAATTCAACGAAATTCTTCGTAAATATTCCTCGACTGAACACTTTTTAATGAAATATATTTGTCTTCGTGTAATTAATGAAATAATAAAAAACTTCGTCTGTTCGGTGATGCGTTCTTTCAGCAGATATTTATAGATTGATCAAAGTTTCTTGCCACGGCAAAAGAGTATTGCACTCATAAATTACACTCGCCACTATCTCTTTGGGGGAAAACAAATAATAAGACATCGTTAATTAGTGATGTTCATTCTCGATTATAATTATCCGGTTTTCGCGAAAGAATTCTTGTACGACCAACCATCTTGGTTTTCCTCGTCTTTATTTCACTCGTAACAACCTTCGAAATAAGACGATAATCCAACGAATTCAAAAAGTACTTGATTCTCGAGCTAACGAGTTGTTTTTCTACCTGAGTTTGTTGCGTTGAATTTTGGATATTTTAAGGAAACCTATTTAGGAGGACCGCAATAAAAATCGTTGAAAATACTAACGGGTTAAATTAGGGTTGAATTGTAGGTACAACCTTTCTGAGTGTAGCAACTGTCCTTTTTACTGCAAAGTATCTTGTAGATCTTACAAACTATTTTTGATTATGTGTTTCCACCTTTTTTTGATCTTTTCAATAAGTTGATAATTATTCAAGTTCAATTGATTGTTGTAGATTGGTCATTATTCGATAGAACAATTTCATTTAATGGATGTCGAGTATTTTCAAAGTAATATTTAATACCGAGTTACTAAATATTGAAGCATTTCTAAGTAATATTTCAAACCAGATTATTAATTATTGAATTCTATCTAAGTATTGTTCAATACTGAATTATGAAATATGGAATCACACCGAATTCTATGTTGACACAAATCCTGTACAAAATTTAATAGTTTAATACAAATTGAAGTAAAATTCTTTTTACTTCGCAAATAATAAAATGGTAATTCTAAAGTTTCCATAGAAACAGTATATTTTTGTAAACAAATTGTTTCACACGCATTCTCGGGGAAAGTATCGGTCGTGTAAAAACAGAATTGGGTATATTTCTAAGTATTACTAGGAACAAGATGGCGACAGCATATCATACTCGAATTGAACCTCCTCTGAAGAATGTCCATATACTTTGGTTTTGTAAATATTCTTAGACTATCGGCAAAGTATCTCACTCAGTAACTCATAGATCACAGTACCACAAGGATGACTCAATTCTCAAGTATCGTTGAAGAAACGTCCATGGCACTTTAAGGAAATATTCGGCCATTATTTGGAACCCGATCGGGAACAAAGAGGCCTAAGTGAAGTCACGTTTACTTCCAAGAAATCACGCGTGAGAAAGTCGTTAATCCGGGGAACATTCGCCCGTTAAAAATCGTCTGGCCGCGAGAGTCGAGCATTCCGCAAAGTAAACACTCATCTCGCCACGAAAGTCGATATTCGATGATTACAATTCAAGTTCGAATCCATTAAAAAGCCAAAGATTTATCGTAACTCTACGTATCGACGGGATACGATTACACAGATACATACACGTATCTTTTTTGTCGGCCATTAAACTCAGACATTCTGAATCCGGTTAAGCCGGATTCAATGTGCCGACACAGATAACGATAATAACGAGATTAAAAGAAAAATGTCGGATGTCTGATACAGCCAGATTTTATACACAGCCAATACGTCGATTTTAAATGTCTCCTTGAGAATACCATTAGATCGTTAAATATAGTCATTAGTAATCCTTTTAAAGGAGATATTAAAGTAATCAATATGTCCGTTGATCGTCTGGTATGAATCCTCGAGCAACGTTTCCTACGAAACTCAGGAATTCCTTGATCCAATCAGTGTTAACCGAAGGAGAGTTATTAAACACTCGTAAAACGTGTGGTTTAACTTAAATCAAAGGCGCTTGGTTTAGAGTTAGGCGTGAAACATTATAAAGTGAAAGCCCGTCCTATTTCTAACCTCTCTCTCTCTCTCTTTCTCTCTCGTGAGTGGTCGGGGCTCTCGATGAAATGTACGAAAAACCAGGCACCGAGTTACGAAATCACCGTGCTTCGAATACCAACGTGAAAACGTGCGCCGCCATGACACCGCCATGTCCTCGATTTAAGAAGGAACGTGATTCGAACTTCGTCTGGACCACTCAGCTCTCTTGGATCTACTGATTTGAGTCGCCATCTAGTAGTCTGTTCTTTAACCTTTTTACTAGAATCCTTGCCACACGATGCGTTTTTTATGCCCCCACCAACCACCCTCGCCCTCGGATCGATCCGTACTTTCGTAGGACCGTTACTCGAGGACGCCAAAGAAGACGTATTATTATTTTCACACGTCCCTTCGAGACGTACTTCCTATATCTCGGTGTGCAACATTTAATTCAACGACGATGAAGACTTTTTAAAGACACCCTTTATAACGACGAGAATGAAGTCAAGGTATCGGCTGTGACGTGCAGTAATTTCAATGCATGGCAGAAACGATAATCGTTACTAAACTTCTGAATATCATTGATGGATGTAAACGAACCAAATGGAATACAATGTTTGAAATATTGTCGGGTTATATTACTGCAACAGGGAAATCAATTATTGTACGCAAAAGTATAGGTTGTTTCAAAATTTGTGAGAAGAAAATTATTGGTCTGAAGTAGATCTTTAGCTAGCGTTGCTGATTACGTAACTGGAATACCGAACACCTATGGAATAATGTAAACAATTGTAACTATATGCATATTTAAAGTCATGACCTTGAGAAGAACTTATAAAAATCTATCTTTCTCTAAAAATTCAGTAATTTCTTTTCAGGTTCATCCAACTACGACTACTTATTACAATAAAATTTGTAGTATAAAATTAAGTAGTGTACAAGTTTCACACAGAGATGCTTGTCAATTGTTTAACCGTAATTCTCTGATGTAATTCATCGACATAATGACTTTCCAAAATGACAAGGCGTTCTAGTAATCCTCGTCTACGATGAATCCAACAAAGAACCTAACACCAGAATAAATTTCTTTTCTTTTCTTGCTTCTTGTAACGTCAAGCATAAGAAAGGGATTTCAATCTACGCGAAAGAGTACATTCGAGGGAAGAATGTCTTGGCAAGAGAACGAAGGGAAAAAAAGAAACGTTTGTCTCGCGAGGAGGGCAGATCGATCGCGTTGAAAATCTTTCTCACGGGACGGCTCGTTTATCCGTCTGGAACGGAATCCCAGGGCGACGATTTCGGGTAGTCCCGCATCGTGTAGCGTGGGCGTGGGAATCGATAGGGGTCTACCTCCCCGGTGAGCCCCTCCTCATTCCATTAACCGGGGTCGGACAGGGGTTGTTGGGGTGCGACCGACTGCTCTCGACTGGTTGACCCGTCTCGCCACGTCTCAACCCACTTCACCCTCATTTTGACCCAACCCCTCTCCAAAATACCATTTAGTAGCCCCCTTCTCCTCTCGGCAACCGTCCCCGTAAAGCTACCCTTAAAGTAGACTGGGGATTTTCCTGGAAGATGGCACCACGAGCATCAGCCTTGCCAGAGCTTTTGGGCTTTGATCAATAAACAACCCCCCGGGAAAGGGCGTAAATGTTATACTCTCGAGCCCATGGATTTTGAAGTTGTAATTGTAGGTGAACTTAATCACCTTGCTATCGGTGTTTTGCAATTAGATAGTTCGCGTTTGAGCTTGCGAGATGCAGTTTTTAATTTCAAACGAGAGGGTTGAAATATGTTATCGACAACGTTCGGCACGATTTAACCCTGCTGTGGTGGTTGGATCATTTTTCGATCAAATGAAAGCTTAATATTTACTTCCCTAATTGCAATAGATCTTTGGAGCGCAGGAATATTTTACGGAAGTCCACGGTGAAAGCTGTTGCTTTGGGAACTTAAAAATATGACTATAAACTATCTAAGAAATAGGACATTAATTTATATGCAATTAACAAAGAATATCTTTTTCCATAATCTTGATCTTCTTTTCCGTAAGAAGTTCATTTATTAACACTAATTTCGAAATGAATTCAATGATATTTTTCAATGTTTATCAAGAATTTATTATTCCCCTACATTATATCTTTTCGTAAAGGAGCAAGGAACATTATTTCCTAATTTATATGTTGTAAATATATGATATCAAAATATTCGGTATTATTAAAGTCGATTCAAACACGAAGCTAAATCTAATATCTACTTAATACTATGCCATGATATTTGCAAGTCTCGAGTGAACTTTGAAATTTCGATAAATCTGATAATAAGCTTGATACGAAAGGAAAGCAGGGACAGAAATAGTCGAAGTTGAGAAAGGTTGGCAGGATTAGAAAAGGGGTTGGTTGGAAAGTTGTTTGGGTGAAAGGAGGGGGCTCATTTTTCCTGCGGCGGAGGTAAGCTGGGCGGAGATAGCAGGAGGATTCTAAAGGTAACTAAAATGCTGATTGTCTCAATCTTTTCCACACAATGGCTCTACCTTTTCTACACACGCCTTATATTCACGTTTTCTACCTCGAAAAATGACATTATCAGAATCAGAAAACATCAGAAAATATCAGAATTATAAAATTCCTGTTACTTTAATATTAAACTTAAACCTCGTGAAGAAGTAGTATTATTATACCAATGAACACTTTGAACACCAAAGACTTTCTGGAAATAAATGTTTGGATACCTCTTTTAAATCTGAAAGTTGGTGTTTTTAAGTATACTTCTTATGTATAATAAATAAATAATGGGGCGGTACGAAACGGAAGAAACAAATAAGTATTGAGAGAAATACGAAAATAGGCGGTACTAGAAGCCATGAAAAGTGATTGAGCGGGTAAGGAGTAATTTAAATGCCGTTTCTCTTTACCTTTTCCCAAAGAACCTTTAACCCTCCCTACCTTTATCTCCAACTCGCTTTCTCAAGCGATTCCTGAAGCAAAGATAAGGAAGATTGTTCCACCGATTTTCTACTTTCTCCACTAAATCTTCTACCTCTCAGCATCCCTTCAAGAAAATTACCATTTACCTACGCTAAACCAGAGTATCGAAAAAGCGAACCTACTTTTCTTTATCATCTACTTATTTCAACATAACATGCACCACTTCGATTATTCATATTCAGTCTCAACATGTTCAGCAAAATTGAACTTAACTTCCAAAACATATATCTTTCCAAAACGATCGTTCTTTAATATTTCCATAGATTGATATTCAGAGGACACGTTCCGAGATCTCTTACATTTTTCATCCGCTTCTGATATCGGCAATAATGATGAAAAAAACCAACGACCCAAATACTAAAGGATCCAGTGGAAGAGGAGGGGCAGTTGGCCTGGGTTGGTGATTGGCCAGTGATAAGGGGAGGGTACTAGAATACCATATCTCTCCGTCCTCTTTTCGAGGTAATACCATCTCTGACCCACCGCGAAACGCGACCTGTGCATCAAGAAGGTCCACCGATTTTCCATTTTGTTTACTATACGTCTTACCTCACCCTACATCCCTGACTCTCTGTCCTTCTCCCTCGTTCATCAGAGAGTAATATATAGTCTCTTTTCAATCCCAGCATCCCCTTCTTTTCCCTCAAAGCCTGTTTCCATCTTCGTCGGTGGCCGGAGTTTGCCTGGGCGAGCGGTTCCTTTTCAACCAGCCGGGATACGTTACTTAGCCGCCTTCGAATTCTTCGTCCTTCTCCAACATCTCTGGGAACATTTCGGTGGAAGAAGGATACTGCTTGGAGGTTAGCCAATCAGAGCCAGGCTTTTCTCCTGGCGGCCGATCAATGCGGAACACCTCTGTACCGACAATCCAGGTTATACGAAACCCAACCCAACCTTGTGCTTCAATGGATGGAGGAACCGCTGGTCATGCAATTTCGACACGCTTCTGAATGCATCCGCCATGTCATCTCGTATTGGCGACTGGCCACGTCATTCTACGTGAAATTCTTCGATAAATTACCGCTTCTTCTCGATCTTCATGGCTGCAGGATGTCTTTTCTGTGTTCGTTTCAGGAACAAAGTATTACATCGCGTAGTTCTCTTTGGATGCTTGTTTCTGTTGATGAGATGCTTTGCCACTTTGTGTAGGATAATTCAGTCAACGGTGGAGAATAATTAATTCAATGTGTCTTATTACTTCGTTTCTTCTATTTTTTATGAGATTATAACTGGTAATCCATTAGCTTTTAATTACGAGTAGTACAAACATGTACGTAATTGTATAGAGAACTATATGATATTATTATGATCAATTTAGGAATAAATGGAATTTAATATTTTTCTCTATCTGTGTATTATTACTTCATCAACCATCAGTTTAATAAACCCTGTTCTAAGTATTAATTAAACCACAAGATGCGCTGGTAAAATGCACAATACAGATATCCAACGAAATTGAATATTCCATGGGACACCATACAATGTACTACACCGAAACCAACCTCGACAGAGTCAAATTTCACTTATGATCTAAACAAGAGTATTCCCAGTCCTCGAATGTGAACCTGGATTACAATTTCCGCTTCGAGTTTAATTAAGGAGACTCACGGAAGTACCCGGAAGTCTTTAGTAAACGTCACCGAATACACCGAAGTAAATCCGACATGTTGAACCTGATACCAAATAAATTTCACTGGAGCTAATTTAATCGAGTCCTTCCGTGAGCTTTTCATTTATTACATTAAAATATCCTTTATTACTTCTTCGTCATATTCCTGGTTCTTATTCTTAAAGCCTGATCCGGACGGACAATTATTTCTATACCGTAAAGCAATGTCTGGAAAGTCCTTCGAGGGGGGAATATTTTCAGCACGATATTCCGTACAGTTACGAGAGTTGAGTCTACAGTGATCTACATAGAAACCAGCCATTACGCGATCCCTCATTTTCCCATGCTTTCACCTCCTTGCTTTTTCGCAAGCTTCTTGACCTATCTGCTCCTTCGAGATAGGTGGGTTCCTTCCTCTCGATTGTTCTTCGATGAGACTCTTCTTGAAAGGTCCCAGAAGGCTTCGTGACGTGGCTGATAATCAACCCCCGTTAATCCAAATAGTCGACTACTCCCACTCAACCCCACCCACGCTTCTTCATCCAACTTTTCAGCGATATCCCTCATTCCTAAGTTACTTTTACAAAGTAACACGGTACCTCTTTGAAATTACTTCTCTTGCGACGAACTTCGTCGAATAGCTTCCTCTTATTTTCATCGGTCCGACTGATCGTTCGGGGACACTCCACACATACACACTGCTTGTGTTTGTACGAATCCTCTTCTTCCATCTTACTTTATTACGCTCATGAGACGTTCAAGATTATATTTGGTAAATTAAGTAGCATGGAATATTTTCAAAGACGGTATGACCTCAATACTTTTTACGATATTATACCACCCCTCCCCACCATTCGCCACTTCGCCGGTGGTGAGGGGTTTTACAAATATCTCTTTATATCTTGTTTTCCATGGAAACTTCGCAAGGAATTTGCCGACCTTGGAAGACCTTATCTAAGCGGCTGGGTTATCCGCGCTAGAAACTTCGTTGGAAGTTTCGTAATATCGTTTTTCGGACGGAATTAAGTACTCAGGTGAGATACTTGGCCGTACTACTCGTCGGGAATTTAGGACCAAGTGGTTGGTCAAAGTGAACCTTAGTTCTGGCGACGTCTTATACATTTTTAATCCACGTATTACTATTATTAATATCACTACTGTACAATTTGTATTCATATAATACCAACATTATTGTTCATCTTAAAATAGTTATATTCAGATTAATCTTATTACAAAACCCTTTTAAGGGATAATGTTAAGGATAGTATCACTGGTACGTAATTTATTATCGTATGATAACAATACTACTATTAAACCTATTACATTCACTGTTTTAAGAGAAATAGTAACCGTTAACGGAAAATAACATAATGAATAATTGTGGATATACGAGACTTGTTAGAAAGCGCTGCGCATAATTCCGTATTACTTAAAATAGTATTTTTAACAATATACTGAAACTGTACTTGTTCATTCTTTATTAAACCGACTTTCAATTCAAATATTATACTTCATAAAAGTATATTAATGAACTCTCAATCAAAACTGGAATCAAAATCGACTCACCCATTTGTGCGAAGAATCCAATCCCTTTCGTCTACCCCACGGAATCTGCAACAAAAAATAACATTTACATTAATAAAGTATTATAAACAGTATATCTATCAACAAACTGGCTCCCCTACAGTAATAAATTTCGTTAATTTAATAATTAAATATAATAGTAAAACTATTGCTGTATGATAAAAAGAAGCTAGCAAATTTTTTATTTAGGAAAACTGGCATAATAGAACAAGTTAAAAAACAGTATAATAATACTTGTTGATAAGACCTACTGAAAATAACTCCAGACATTCCAAGCAGTATTTTGAATAGCTGCTATAATCACAGAATGAATTGTTAAACAACAAGTTGAAATTAATTATTCAAGCGATATCTGAAGCCTTACGAGTACACGGATAAAGTATCACTTAACAAGCAATAATTCCTTCAAATTTAATTACAAAACTCCTTACATTGTACGGAGGCAATCTCGTTAAAACATCGCACCGGGATGCCATTATCGTCTATCGGCGACTTCGTTATCTTTAAGAGCCAACGAATGAGTCATTTGAAATTAAAATTCGACGGAAGACCGTGGTGTGGGAACGTCGTGGATCGACGAATCGCAGTGGACGCGTGTTCGAGTGACAGGACGTGAAACTTTTCTGTTAAGATTTTGACGAGGCACATGGTTGTCCTTCCAGGATCCCTGTTGTCAGGGATCCCCACTCAAGGAATAAAATGAGCGTGATCAAGGATCTGCTGTTCCATCGCGAATCCTTTTTTCCGATTGCCTGAACCTGCTAGCACGTCCGATTGTAATCGGGTGACATTCTTTCGACACTCAGACGCAGCCTCTTCCATTCGATTAACAGTAGAACTATCGAACATGTAGTTGGTTTTACTTTTACCTTCATTTATATTATAAATGAGTTTTTGTATAGAGTTTTAGTATATAAGTTTATCAGATAAAGGTGTATGAAATCTAAAACAATCCGCCGTTGTACATTTGAATAATTCTAGTCAAAATTGGAGAGGTCATTTTGACCGCTCTGGTCAATTCTAGTGTTAATAGAGCAACCGGGTCTAGTGGGTGGAGTTTATTGGGACTTATGAGGCTCATGCAAATTGATCTGTCGTAGGCTTCCGGAGAGAAGGCACGCGATAATTTTATGCGGGAAGAGAAGTTTCGTAAGTAACCAATTGGAGACTCACTATTGGGTTGGTCAAAAAGTTTGTGCGGTTTCGAAAATATAATATTAGGTCATCGAATAAGTAATATCATTTCGTATTTACCATATATAAACGTTCATATCTTCCAATCTAATTAAATCTAACTTTTCAAAGTTAACATAAATTAATACATTCATTCTTTCTACGAAATTTTATGAGAAGAAATAAGTTCCATTCGCAAACAGTTCGATAATAATCGAGTGTATTATGGTAAAACAAGTTTTAGTTGTGAGTTTTAGTTTTTATGCAATTAAACCTGCTTAGTGTTAACTCTTTGAGAGAACATTGAGAATGGCGCAATAACGTCCAGCAATCTGTGACTAAAAATGGTAGAACTGTAGTTCCTTCTGGCGTACCATATTGCAGAATCGGTTCAAGTTTATCACCTTAGAAATACGAATAAGAATGCCGGTGATAAGAACCGAGGGTTATTGTTAGTTTACCTCGCGCCATTTGCTTTCTCATACGGATAATCGAAACGACCGTTTCGCTCGATTGCTTTTCGATCTCACGTACGGCCGATATACCGTTTAACTCCGAACTATATTGAACTCTGTATTTTACCTTACACCGCCCCACCCCTCTTTTACTTAGCCTGATAAATTATTCCATGTGTTAGATCTACCTTCGGTAGCCATTTCTTCTTAAACCACCATTTTTCACGAATCTAATTCCATTTTAGTATGCAATAAATACAATTTTATCTTCCACATATATATACAGATAACCCTCGTATAACGCGGCAATCAGGTTCCAGAGAAAGGTCGCGTTATAAAAATCGCGTTGTGCGAGTCTTGGATTAAACGCGTTATATTGAAGTCGGATTGTATAAGTGACGCCTTTCGTGAGGATTACTACAATTTGTGAATCGCGTTTTATCGAAACCGCGTTGTAAGAGTATTACTTGTATATTCTACCTTATAAATTTATTTATCTCCAGAATAGAAAAACTTCCTTTATAAATGTTTCATTATTCTCATACAATTAAGATAAGTAAATATTTCAGAATTGTAAATGCAGACAATTTCCATGAGATTTTAAAATTTAGATACGTGAGAGTATAAATAATTCATGGTTGGAGAACAGGAACGAGGTGGAGGGGGAAACAAGGGAGGAATATATTCGTTTTTGGAATGATCTGGTCGCCATGTTTGAAAGACGATTTCCGGAGGAAACCGGGATGTATTCCTACGGCAGTCGAGCATATTTAGTTGCACGAATGTTGCAACATAGGAGCACATATCGGCAATTCTTTCACCGAGCCGTTTCACTTTATGCCCTTCACGAAAGTGCACGCGCCGCTTTACTGCCCAAGAATTTCCCGGGAAGAAATGCGCCCGGGAAATGGTGAAACGGCTCAGAATCCCCATCACGGTTCCCCCGTTTAACCGGGAAATTTCCGTGCGCACGGAAACCACGGAAATGTCTCGAGAAAGATGGACAGGGATGCGCGCACTTGAATGTACATAAAAACCTCTTAATCCGCCATGTTTTTACGTTGCAACATATTTAACAACATAGGTATATTGTTACATATGTACGCAGCTACATCACGCGCACGATACCGAATTTTGTTAACACCACATCCCACTCTTATCATACGTATCACATTCATCGGTCTCTTACAACCTAACCTCAAAACGCTGAAACATTGTTAAGTAATAACCGTACATCGACAAAGTAGGGAAATCAGGCATTGAAAACCAGCATTGAAAATCTTTGCTGCCAGTCGCAATATTATTATTCTATTTCGACAACAATGTAGAAAATAGTTCAGGCAAACATTTCAGATACATCCGCGAATTTCGTGAGGGATGTTTCACGTGCACGTACCTATAAAACGTGGAGACGTGTGTGTGTGTGCGAGGAGATGAACATAGATTTTCTCGAGTTAGACCGAAAGTGGCTGGTGCCGAGATGCAGGAGAGGTTAGATGAGCCCGATGTTGGGTTTACGAGAGAAGCTCCCGTTTTTCGTGCTACCAGAAGACCAACATGTTATATAGGAGATGGGTTTCCAGTGTTTACAGGTCGAACCACGATACCCAAGGCACTCGTACCTTCGACCAAGAACCGTTCGTACGAAGATGCATCATCCGGACAACACGAAATGCACTCTATTCCCCCTCTCCATGCCCCTCTCTGTCCTATCAAAATACCTGCACCTTTCCTGTAGGCCAGCCTATCTACCCATGGAGAGGTAAACCAAGTATCCCACCGATTCGAACCACCGAAAACCACGCGAACTACGATTGGTCCGTCACAGTCGCCGCCATATTTCAGAATATTTCACTCTCCCTACCTGAATTCCTACCGTTGAACTGTTGCATTTCATTTTAGTTTTCTTCGGATGAATATTATAGATTTTCTCAAGTTTGATCTTTTGGATGGTGTTTAAGTCTGTTATTTGTGAGGACTATTTTCAATTATATTTACTCGGATGTTTATTATTATTGCAATGATGTGAAGTTTTGTTTTATTATTCATATTAGTGTTTGTATTACGAGTAACAACAAGGTGATATTTATTACTGAATGTATGTAGATTTTTAAAATTCGTATGATATGATGGCAGTTAGGGATACTTATGTGTCAGTTATGAAGTAATTAATTACTGTATTGATTTAATTTACTTAATTAATGTAAACAGAGTTAAGGTATTAAAAGAGTTCATCCAAAAATAAAGAAATGCTAATAAAAGGTAGAAGAAAATCATAATGTTTTTATCTCTACCAGCAAGATTTCATTTAACACAATGTGAAAAAGCAGTGCATGGTTAAATGCAATTCTTGCCCGCACGGATGCAACGATGTTATCAAAGGTAGAAAAATGTAGCTAAGGAATTTGATTAAATTCCCTTTTATTTCTGAAGACACTCAGGTGGAATTGTATTAAATCTTTCCTTGGAATTAATGCAATTTAAGGTGCACGTTTAATATACATTCCACGAGTACAACGGAGGGACTCGTAAAACTGCTAAAAAGTAGCAACTATGTTTCTATCCGTTCGGGGAGATGAATTGTTTCGGTGATAAGCTAAAACCTCGAACTTTCGTCGTCCATGTAGATACGTTTCCTGCATTATCTGACTATCCTTTAACCCTCCAAGCCATCCATTTTACCTTGCACTTCCGTACATTTTGTTCAACGAAATTCCTGCGTGCGCGGACCGGTATTATTCTTATCGCGCGACGCACACAATCCTGCAAAGAGCGAGACGAAAAACAACTGCATTGCGGCGCATGCTTGTAAGCTCTGGAGCTTAAGTTCAACCTAGAATATATATATTGGGTGTCCAAAAATTACGTCTTATAGTCTTGCGAAGTACAGTCGGTTTGCGACAATGTTGCACAGGAAATAATGAAGTACAACTTCGATCAAACATTGTAATCAGAATAAATGATGCATATGTGATGCTTGATCTTAAAACAGTTATTCAGTTACTGATATTTTGGGAAATTGTGTTAGCTTATAGTTATGCTTGGTTTTTAATATGCAGCTAAAGATCTGCAATTTAAAGATTCATGGCTTCTGAAGACTCAAAGATTCGAGACTTCTGAAGATTCAAAGATTTAATGCTTCCGAAGATTTAAAGATTCAAAACTTAACTTCTAAGGAGTCAAATCTTCAAAGATTCATAGCCTCGGAAGACTCAAAGATACCAAGCTATTTAAATTGCTACAAAATTCTTCTTACTTTTCTAAATACTTTTATAGCATAATGCGAATAATAGTCTCAAATTTTACATCGTTTCATTGGCCAGGGGAACCAACGGAGTCTCGTACGGTCCTTTTGATGAATCGATAAAAGTATAGAATGTAGCAGAGTAGAATTTTCGGACCACCATGTATCGTGCAACTCGAAATAATATTCGACGGCGCAGAAACGGTTGGCTATGCAACTACGGCATGAAAGTAAATTGGCGTAATCAACCGGTGGATGGAGAACACGTGCCAATCTCACGCAATATTGCGCATAGAAAATTTATAAATTCAAAATCCACCTGCTATTCGCTTAACCAACATCCGAAGGTTTACCTGGGACAGAAACCAACCACCATATATTGATCCCGTCGTACAAACCATATTCTCCATCGTCCACCATATCAAATGAAATATATAACTTGCAACATTTTACCCCCCCCCCCTGCATTTATTACGAATCCTTGAAGTACAAGATTTTGAAAAAAAATCATTATTACCTTCCCGACGACCTCGCGATTTTATTAACCCGTTTGCGAGCCAATACTTTGTAGCGATTTCAAACCGAACCACGGTAAGATGAATAATTTATATCTCACGATATAAATAAATTTTTCATGAGAAACATGGAATTAAATGCGAATATAAATGTACATAGTTCAGAGGTTCGGAAGAATATATTAACACTAGAACTATCAAAGCAGTCAAAATGACGGGTCCTCGGAATTTAACAAAAATGTTCAAATTTAGATATAACATTTCAGTCAAATAGTAAGACAAAAATCAATGTAATTCAACGTCAATTAACAATATAGATCAACGTAAACATTCTTTGAGTATATTATTTGTACGAAATATATGAAATTACCAGACACACAATCATTTAGATAAATAGAAAAATGGGAATATGTCTATGTAAATGAAGTTCTTATTACAACAACATTTTGAATATTTCTTTCCCTGCGGATTTCATTGATATTTTTACATTAAATTCATTGTTATATATCATAATCAAATATGTTTCTAAAACATGTCGTTGTTACATTGATAAAATCAATTTAACTACATTTTTTTGAGACCTCTTTTTCCATATTTATTGCTGCAACTGTTTGTTATCCAACCATTGGAAGTACCGTGAATTTTACATGAAAATGTTAATTAATTCCACCTCTACAACAAAGATATGTTTAGTAAATAGAACTAAAAACTGGTGTCATTTAGATGGTGCATAGTTAAACCGAATCTCCGGCGAATAATTTAAAGCACGGAGGAAGGGGATAGTTTAATTACACGAAATGAGTGCATTTAATTCGAAGACTTGCTTTTAGACTTCGAATGGAAATACTTTCCTTCTGAGTTACCTCGAGTTCTTGCGTACCGAGAGACACCCAGTGAATTACGATTGGTGGTTCTAACGAAGTTAAGGATAATTCAAACAGTAGAATCGCACCAATCGGAATTAATCCTGAAACTACGCGTATTAAATCGCTGGTAACTCTATCACGGAATATACATAAATCTGGTAATTAATATGAGAAGATTTATATCCAATCCTTCGATTTGGATTTCCTTTATATTTTAATGAAGTAACTCCTGGGAAAGGCACCTTATTCTATCGCAGTTAATTAAACTGGATTATTATGTTTATTATATTATTATATACAAGATCTATTTAATAGAATAATCTATGCGGACGTAAAATCTATGTGGAACAAGTAATTGTTGCGAGAATATTTTTAATATTTATTTTGCTGCGTGAATTTTGTTGATATTTTAATGTTAAGTATGTCACTTGGATTTGGTGTTTCAAAATGTTTATAAGATTTGTGTGATTATTTATGTATTATTGTATATTCGAGGCGAAACCTCTGAAGATTCAAAGGTTCAAAGTTTCCAAAGATTTAACGATTCGAAGATTTGAAGGTTCTGAAGATTTCTGAAGATTCCAAAATTTAAAGTTCTGAAACTTTCGAAGATTTAAAGATTCAATGCTTTGTAACTTCCGATGGTCCAAAAATTCAATGTTTAAAAACTTCGGAAGACCCAAAAATTCAATGTTTCGAAACATCCAAAGATTTAAAGATTCAATGTTTTGAAACTTTCGAAGATTTTAAGATTCAATGTTTGTAAATTTCCGAAGATCAAAAACTCAAAGCTGTTATTTACAAACGTAAACAACATATACTTTACATATTAAAACATATAAATATTTCATTCCAACAAAAATGTTCTTATTTGTCCTCGATGTCGACAAATGTCTCGCATCTTCGATTCCATGGAATGATTTGTGAACATAAACTACAAACGAAGGAAACGTGTCCAATAGAAACGCGTGGGTACAGAACCCGAGATATTCACGGTAAAAACATTGTAAGAAGCGTAAGATTATAAAATCATATCCATGGTTTATAAATCCTGGAAAAGGGAGGGCACTGAAAAGTTCGTGATACGCTCGGTGCAGTTATTGTTCTTGATTCCAAGATATCACGGCGATGGTCCGGGAAAAAAGAGAACCGTATTACGGCTGGATCAAATGAAATGTATAAAACGGAATGACAGAGTTTGGTGTATTTTGCCGTGTCGATACTGCGAGATAGAGAGAGAGAGAGAGAGAGAGAGAGAGAGAGAGAGAGAGAGAGAGAGAGAGAGAGAGAAAGAGAGAGCCGCAAAATGTTCGGACATCGGTTCTCTCCAGGAATCCTGAAATGTCTGTCGCGAGATATTTTACCTAGGATCAAATATTGTCTCTCAGAGACTGGATATCTTTCAAATACACTGTCGCTGATATGTACGTATTTGCGCAACATTATTTCGAACTTCTTCGAAGGTAAAAGTTTTTGAAAAAGCTATTGGTATCTGCAAAATATTTGAGTATATTGATATGAATTTGATAATTCATCTTCTTGGGATATTAAATATTACGCTTTCGTTTTATTATTCTGAACATCTTCGATATGTACGAGTTCCTTCTTCGGGCGTTAAATATTATGCTTTGCACTTCTATCTTTCAAGGCATAATAGTTTTTGGAAAACTATTGCTATTTGGAAAAAATACGAGTATATTGAAACGAATTTGATCATTCATATTCTTGGAAGATTAAATATTGTGCATTCTACTTCATAGCGAAAATAATTCCTGCGACGGTGGGAAATATTGTTGACAGTTATTGTTTAACAGTTAAAAACTGCTAAAACTAATTATTGGAAAGATATGACAATTGCACCAGCACGATGAAAAATAATTCATAATTAATACAATTTTATATGCTATATATTTAATTTTGTAATATGCTATAATTGTTGAATAATATAATAGACATTTCGAAGTTGCACGTAGCTATGTCATTTTTTACACAACCATCTGTTTTTCAATGTTCACCTGTTTTTTAGGAGAAGCAAAAGGGTTCCTATGATTTACGAAGACCGGAAGAAGAGATTTACAATCGGCTTCCCGTAGAATCATTTTTTTCGGTAAACCAACGGAATGTCGTCTCCCAGGGCGAGTCGAAGAGTTCATTGAAGGTGTGGTGGTTTTCAGGAAACCAGAGAAAATTAAGGAAAAACACGACTCAACCCTTTCGCCGATGGAATACCTGGAGAAAGTATGTTCTTTTACCACGGGTCCAATTCGATCGGTGAAAATCACCGAGAAAAAAAACACGACCCAACCCTTTCCTCGACCATACAAAAAATACCTGCCAGGATATATCCTATTGAAATAGTTGATCCCGTTAGGTCAACCTCAAACTTTCCTTTTTTGATTTTCCTGGATCCGCGCTACTGGAAAAATGCCGAGGAAAGTAATCTTAGTAACTAGTACCCGAAACTTCTGCCGGGAGATTTTCATTCTCCCTCACAATTCGTCCGATGGCAGTTCTCGACTTCCAACATTTTCATCGCAGCGCGAAGAATACAAAGTGGCTGATGCATTTATAATAAATTACGCGAGCTACTGTTTCTCGTGCAATTAGTTTCCCGGCTTCATGAAACGTTCTGTAGTTCCTTAAGTATTGTGCTTAACATTTACGCGTTACATTGATGTTTGTGCGTGTTAAAATATTTTTGAAAATTAGTGTCGTTAAAAATTCTGAATTTCGTAGACGTGTGTGCGGATTACAAGACTGTGTTATGGTGAAACTAGAGTGAGAATATTTTGTGTGCATTTTGGGTGCAATTGCCTGCGGGTTTTTCATTGTAATAAACTGTGTGGTGCATTTCAGTATTACGTAATGAAATGTTGAATAATAATTATATTATTATGTTAGATAGAATAATAATATGAATATGTGAATTCAAAAGATTCATTATAGCTTGATCTACAAGGAATTTAATGGAGTCAGTCATACGTTTTAAATAGTCTCGAAATTATTTACAAATAATTCAATTATAATTAATCAAATGAAATCACAATGAAAAAGATTCAATTACCTGATACTTGATTCCATATTGCCGATGAAAAGATTCGAGTAATAGAATCGGAAAATCTTCAAAAGCACGCATCAATATTTCAACAAAAATTGTGTGAAAATTCTTTTCAAATATCACATCGATTAAAAAGCTCTTATTCAAACGAAATCAAAATAATTACTGGAGAAAATGTCACTTTGGAATTGTCATCGAATACTCGATGTCACTAGGTACCAGTGGACTCAGTTACTGCGGTAATTGCGAGTAGTGCAAAAGTTCCTGCACATGCGTTTTTTAAGTGCCTATTCTTTGCGTATGCTTTATTGCGAGCAGATATCTCGGTTCGTGACTTTTATTGCATCTATTCGAACAGTCGTGTTTCACCTCTTTCGAAAATATTTCCCGCGTAATATCAGCTGAATGTGTCTCACAGAATGGATTACTTCATTATACAGTCGAGTCTCTTTTTATCCGTACCTTTTTAACACTCGAACTACCAAACATGTACCGAGTTATCCTTACACATTTATTTACATATAAATTATGGCTGTCAGATTTGAGTTAACAAATGAATTCAATTACTTGTGTTATGTAGGTATTTAAAATAAAAATATATGAAATCTCAAACAATAAAACAAATTTTATTAAAATTTGCAGATAAGTCATTTTGACCTGTTTCGTGGTTCTAGTGTTAATGCGTGTTTGAATTTATGCGGTGAAACAAAAAAGAAAGAAAAAATAAGTAATCTATTAATATAATAAGTAATTTATTTTTGTTCTTTTTATATTTTTCTGTTAGGATTTAAGAGAGAAGAGTATAACTCCCACAAACAAATGCAGCTTTTCTCATTCGAATTTCAAATCTTTTTCTGCACAAACAAAACAAAACAACGGTAAGTTACTTCTTCTGTGCTGCTGGTATTTCGAAGAATTATCTCTACTTTTATAAAGTACCTAGGTTATATCTTTTTTGTGCGGAATTCTGTGGAACGCTTGTGCCGCATAAAAAGAGACTCGACGTATTTATTTAACACGTTATGCGCCGTGTCATTGGTGCGAATGCAACGGTGGGAATATTTCATAACAAATTCAAAGTTGTTATGTAGACCATATTAATGCACCTCAGGTGGGCGTTACAGAATCAAAATGGCTACTCGAGCGATAACACCAATAGATTATAACGATCCTAATACACTTACGAGTTTCTAATCAGTTACTGGTGATTTCATAGTCAGACATTATAAGTTGAAGGAGATCGGAACTGTCACCGTGGAGGATGGCAAACTAATTGTTTATCGAGTGTAAAAAGCAATTGTATCCAATTCAATACTCGAGCGATTTGGCTGTGTTACGGTTTGCCGATTCCGTGTCATAAACCATGGTACTTAAGCGCTCTTATCAAAAATGTTTATCGACTAATTTTATGATCGCGATAACCCACTAACCTCGACATCAAGAAATAATCACATCTTCGGGGTGAACTTGATCCGCGAGACTGATTGATATTTCATGAAATTATGTAATGCGTATTATTAATTGATATCCTGCTCAGAGATAAGCTGATTGAAATTTAATTTCGTGATAAGTGATAAAGCTTTAATTCAATCTACGATGACTCCCGATGAATTAAACGGTAATAAAGTTCCAAGAGTTATGAATTATAAATGGAGTTGAAATTCATTAATGTTTGTGGCAGTGAATGAGATGATTATTATTTTCGTATGAGTCAAAGTTTGAGAATAAATCAATGGTTGCTGGTTCAAGATAAACATTGGGATCTCTTTGTTATTTAAATTCCAATTCTAGTGATAAGTCTATGTCAAGACTTATTAATAGAATTTGACATTGCACGGAGCCAAATTAAAAAACCAACAAATCTAAATACCCCGCAATAATAAAACCAGATAAATAATAGTTTTTATCTAAATTCTAATAAGTACACTTTTAACATTTCGTTATACCCCGTCAAATAATTTCTTCACTTTATTAAGTGGATGTCTATAAACGCGAGACATTTGTCAGAAAAAAACACATGCATCCTACTCATCGAATATTCAATAAACAAATTCCAAGTCATCAACATAAGGATTGAACATTTACGAGAATCACACAAGTCACCAGACATCAGAGGTCCCCGAAATCGTGCACTTTGTGGATATTAGGGAGCGGCCATTTTTTTCCATAGTCCCAGATTCCCAACCCTCTTTCGAGGCATGGGGCACCAAAGATGGCCAAAGCGCGTCAGCTTTTGTACTTTTGTTATTTTTCTCCATAGATATGGAATCGACGTGGCATCCTTTGGGAGACATGAAGCTGTACCACGTCGAAATCATAGCTAGAAGCGAGATGGGAGTGGAGAGTACATTATGGAATGGACGGACGGAAAAATGAAGGAATGTACTGTTATATTATATATTATTCCTATATATCTGGAAATATATAATAGATATGACTCATTGGAGAACTCCTATATTATATATAACCTACACAACATATGATATCCAATATATTCTTTATATAATATATGATATATATATATATATATATATATATATATATATATATATATATATATAACTAATAGGAGATGGAAATTCCATGTGAAATGTACTTCTTTCTAATCTGATTATTTCGAAAGAATTAAATCCAATTTGAAAAAACAGCTTATGTATAATTTCTAATAAGTATATTTTTAATACGTTGCTGTACCGCGTTAGATACTCCATTCATTTTATTAAGTATTTGTATTGTTCTTTGAGTTCTTTCCAGAAAAACGATGATGCCAAACGATGCGAACTTACGAAGAAAAGTTGACTTTATGGAGTAACCGATAATTGCGATAGCCGTGGCAAACTGAAAGTCCCTGTTACTCAGAACAATAATACTAATATACATATATTCATGTATATCTATTTACAAAAATTCCACTTTCCCGGATGAAAGAAAAGAATAAAAACGAATATCTGTAACTGTGTTCGACCGCCATTCGTCTTCCGACGGCACCGGACTCGTCGAAAGGTAAATCACCCAAAATGGCGATTTATGTCGCTCTGATTTTAGACTTCCACGAAACAGCATTTCTAAATGCATTTCAATATTTTTTTGAGCACAGTGCATTTTATTTTATCGATATATTTGGAGTATAAATTTTAGAAAGTTTACAAGGGTTTTTGTAAATCTAAGATGTTCGTGGATGGAGGTATTATGTGGGTAAAAGTAGGTGGATTATTACGAATATCTTTTTGTTGTATTAAGTAACTAGAATTTATACTTTTTTGAGAAACGTAAGAATGATGTTGTTGAATGTACGCTTATCTGTATTACCTATTAATACAGTTTTTATTTAGCTTTTTTAAACGAAAGAAGAGAAAATATTTCGTCCAAACATTCTCGGCATATGGTCATCAGAAGTTTGAAGAGGAAGCTTGTTTGCGGACCAATTTCGCGAGAAAACAAGCCGCGAGAAAAGCCATTTTCCTTTTGCCGTATAAACCAACCAAATAAATGTATCCTACTTCAAACAATGAACTAGTCTCTGGCATTTTATACTACACAAAGTCTATTATAAAAGGATAAATATTAGTTGCAAACCCAGTCCACATAATTACAAAAATAATTCCATCCGTAGAATATAAAAAGCTCAACGAAATACGCCAAGAATAAAGCGACGGTTTAATCAACCCTTCTGCATTATTTTCTTTCTTCTCGATGTAAAATACTTCGAGGAATTTCATTAAATCTTAATATCCTGTAATCAACTTTTTTAATATCATTTCCTTGCAACGCTTCGCCGTTTACGAAACATTTTAACACTAAAATTACCGAACATATATTCAGTTCTGATTACACACTAATTTATATATAAATTACGGTCAGAAGATTTAAGTTAATTAGTGGATTGGATTATTCGCGTTATGTCTATAAAATAGAAGTATATTAACTAAACATAGTAGACAATTCATTTAGACTTCTTCGTTAGTTGTAGTATTAAAGTGTAAAATCTGGAATGAAATTTTAATAAAATTACTTTGATTTTCTTTACAGAATCAACGTCGTATCAGCAAGCGAGCCAACATTTATCGACATAAAAAGTAAAAGAATAACTGGGTCCGTTTAACTTGATATTCCACGATCCCACCTCGGCTGAATTCTATATTGCCGGTTTACGTGACTTCGAAGTAATGAAGAAGACTGTATTGCAATGGCGTACCCGCAGGTATCGGGTCTATGTGTGTCTATTTTTCCAAAGGTAATATACACGCCTGTGTGTGTGTGTCCAGCTGCTTCAAAGGGGAACTATGCGATGTGGTAGGATCACATAGAAACCATTCTATGTCTACACACGTATACATAGATGTATATATGTACATATATCGACGTCAGCAGGGGATCCGTGCTGCCATTTTATCCAAACGTGATCTCAGCCAAATACGAAAATTCGTACGTGGTTGCAGTGTATACGAGCAGCTTGCTCGATATTTTCCTGAAGAAACCGAGCGAGTAAAGCCAGATATCAAGGCGTGGGTGTGTTCAGGTAGGAAATATGACGAGTAACTACTGCTATCCGACTGCCCACGCTGATATCGCCATTTCTTTCTGCCCAGGAAGCTCGAAATCCTCCGATGAATACAGTTCGGCCATTCACGCTCCACCGATCTTATTACCCGGATTTTTACATTTTTCATATCCCTTTCGCATTACCTTTATCCTTGTAATACTGGCATTTTACATATATTCCGTGTCACTTAGATTTACAACACTCTTAAAGAAACATTGCTTCTCTTGATACTATATTTACAGTTAACGTGTAGAATATGTATTATCATTTCATTCTTTTATTATTAAATGACACTTTATTATATTATTTATTAATATTTTATAAGATGGGCATTCTTTAAATTGTTTGAATGAAATAGGTCGTCTCCATGCAACAAGTTCCTTGATACTGGAAGATCATGGAATGAAGAAAGAAGTAGAAGAACAAAATGGCGTATATTCTTAACGACCCACCTCAGGCATACAATTAAGAAATCAGCAGCATAGAAAGTTGCAAGAGTACAATTTCAGAAACCCTTATGAAGGAAGGAAACCGGCTTCGATTCAGAGGACTTATGAATTCTCGAATATTTCCACGATATTCGGATAATTAAGAAAGAGCGTACCGTGTCGATCGAGTGAACCTTAATTAAGGAAGATCTCGTGGGAGGTCCGATGGTCGATTAAGCTCTGATCCAAATGCAGAGAGGAGAGTTTCAATTAAAAGAGTGAACCCTGCTCGTTTCTCTTGGGTTTCTCTTGGATTTCGAGACGAAGAAACCGTGACGGTAAATACGATTTTTTTCCTTGGCGTATACCAAAAAGGACATGAAAGTGATATTGATTTCTGTTTATTCCTTTCCGCGGACTTTCAACCGTTCCACTCTTCTCCGCCGCTTCCTTATGAACGCATTAGAATTCCGTTTACCTCATTTCACGGAGCGGCGTGTATGTAAGATATTTTTCCACAAGTTTCTGATCCCGCTTGTTCGTTCCTCGACCGGATTGCATGTTATAATGCAGTTTCGCCGCCTCTATGACGGCCGGTGCATCCACTTACAAATCACGGAGTTCACTCGCTGCTCTCACATTCGTGTTTACGAGACTCTCTCTTGCAGGGGGGTGGGTCCACCCCGTGTAACATTTATTACAGCTGTTTTATATTCTTTTATGGTTTACATATTTCCTACCGATGCGTGTAGCACTGTTTGTATACCGCGTCGATAATGAATCCGATTTTGATCTAATGGGTTGGTAGGTCTACATACTACGTTGCGTTTCCTTTATTTTTATAATGTTTTATACATTTCGCAGCCTAGTCTTGCTCTTACAGATCGTTTTGAAATTTGTATATGTATATAGAAAATTTATTATGTATAACGTAAATCTAGTAAAACGGGATTCTAACGATGGTACATTACGTGAAAATAGTAACGAACTTAATTTCTAAATTAAGTCCTACTTGGCTTCATTTTTTAAGTCCACTAGCTTAATTTCTAAATTTACCAGTTTTTTTAAGTATAATTTAAGCGAAAGTACTTTTTCGTGCATGAATTATGGCTTATGGAAGACCGCCTCGATTGTTTCATATTTTCTAGGATTACTTTGTATGCGCATGAACTGCCGCGTGATTCTAGGACATTCGAAGTAGCGTGAAGTTTATGGGGACACTTTGTGTAAGTCGATTTAAACTCAACGCGTTTTACGGTTATTTCTATCAAGAATGTGTAACCTGTTTCAAAGTGACTGAAAAAGCGTTGAATATTAACCTTACTAAATGGTATCATATTTAATACTAACTACTATGTTTATATATATTTACATGTTTTTTTCACTCGACAAGAAACCCTGTCTATAATTATTTTTTAGTGTCATGTAATACATATTACTTATAATAAAGATGTCCGATTGGTACCGTGCCAAATCTTAAGTCTGATTTCCATGGAAATGTAAGACATATTTTAAGCAGGATGTTAGACGAGTTATTTTTTCTCGTCGTATTTTAAGCCGCTTCTTTAAATTGGGACTCGCGCTCCGAAATTATAGAGTTCAATGCTTCGTGGCTCCATTCATGCATATTTATCGGAGAATTTCAGGGACACCGCGGAACAAGATGGTGGAATCGTGGGAGACAACAAAGTCATCGGGAGAGCAAAAGTGTATAATACTTGAATAGCTTGTCATAAATTTACGTTAAAATTCCACCGATTTTTGAGGTCGAAGTGCAAACGTGGCGGGGAAAATACTTGGCCGGATTAAACATTTCCACTTGCGTCGCAGTCACCAGTTGAGAATCAAAATATTACGCGTTTCAACGAATTAGTTAACACCGCGACAAGACGCATTGGAAATTCATGAAAAGCTTTAATGGTTCGTGCCACGTTTCACGTCTTCATAATTGCACGTGGTTTACGACATTCTTACGCGGACACGAAGATGCACATTGCATTCGAGAGATCCTCTTTCAGGGAAGAAAGTGAAAATTTCATTTACGAAGAATGAAAAATTATTAATTACCAGCAGCACATCCTATATGAATATCCGTGTGGCATGCTTTCTCGAGTATTAAGGCGCACATGCATGAAATGGTTAACATTTAATGGAAGACTCAATGGTTGGTTGATTAAAGATTTTCTATTACGCAAATATTTAACTTGCAATTGAAAGTGTAACGTGTTTGAATAACGGTATAAGTAAGATTTCTTGAATTCCATAAATAATGACAATTTTAATAGACCTTATCTAATTGGTTATCGAGAATGGATTGAAATGTGTGTGACTTGCATCATTTTATTATTCAACCGTTGATTAATAATTATGACACTTTTAAACAATGTAACTAATTATTTAACCCGCTAATAATTCAATGAAATAACTACAATTCAACGAAACTATGGATATATCCCAGTTTCAATGACTTCCACTTTGGAAAAAATCATTCAAAACGAATCTTAAAATGATTCCCAAAACCGATCGCCATACTTTTATTCTCGGCTTAAGTAATTCTAATTAAAACCGCCTACATTTAACGAAATCAGTACTTTCAATGGCGCAATCTTGTCCGGCATATCTGAGAAGCAAAACATTATTGTATTTCACTTCAGTTTCCTGAATTATCTTTATCAATGTCGAGCATCGGCGTCAAAGGGTTGAAAGGTTAAGTACACGTGTATTTCGCAACGAAGACAATTACCGAAATCGATTCACGGTTAATATATTCGTTGGCATCGGTTCGAGGAAAGAGGTTAAAGGATTCAGTATGCTGGTCAGCCTATAAATGCGTTCTCACCTAACAATTAGTGGGTACACGTCAGGGAGCACGTAATAAAGCAATGATCGTGGTTTACGAGGTAGTATATACCCCCACCGAGACAAACCCTCCGACCACAAACCACCTCTCTGGTTCACCCACTTCCTACCTATCCTAACGGTGAACATTCACCTCGTCCATTGCTGCACTTATCACAGAAGAAACACTTTGTCCTTCTGCCGTAAAAGTAATGCCTTGTAAATTGCTGGAGGGTGGCACTCTTACCGCCGGTAGCCACGCTCCTCCATTGCTTCAAAATACTATTCAAATAATCTTACCACGATTTTACGCACCCGGTCTCCGTAGGTTTTTATGCTCCCGAACTTTCTCCCGTTTTATGGATCATCCACGAGTGAGTCGAGATTTCCATCGAAATTAATCGCGTGTACATTGCTGGGGAAGGATAGGAAGCTTGTTTCGTCTGATTAGCGAATCCCGATGGAACGAAAAGTTGTGGGAACTTAATTGTACTGCTATATTTGTGATCGTATATTAAATAACGTTAGGTTGGATTCCGTATTAAGTAGATTTGGAGTGGTTTTTATTGCAATTTTAATTGCATATCCTATATACATTAATGAGGAGTATATCAATAATTGCATACCTATTATTACATATCGTTGGGCGCAATTGAAGTTATATCATTAAAGATGCGACGGAGCGTATATAGATGTGGATGAAGGTAATTAATGAATGAAGGAATCATTTATTTAATAATTATTTATGTGCAGTTATAAGGTCGGGTTTGATTAAGGACATCAAGAACATTGTTTCCTAACTGATAGATTTGAGCTTGATACGTAACAAAGTACAAAGTTTCGATCAACATATCCACGTTTCATATTACATCTCTCGGCATGATGTCCGCCGACAAAAGGGAGCAAAAGGTCCGTCTCATTACACTCACAGTAGCTAACTCGTAAAATATTCGACTGCGTCCGCGTGGCCATTCCCAGAGCAAGGAGTTATCGTTAATTAAGTTTGACTGGAAGCAAACAGCTAGCCACCGAGGTCGGCGCCGTGTGAGGAGATATACAATGATGTAGCAATATCTCTGATGGCAAAGAATATCTACATTTTATACGGGTACGTGTCTCGAGTGTCTGACTGTTGGTACTAACCCCCTTTCCCCCGAACCCTTCCACCAAGGATACCGAAACCATCTGCTCAATAAATTAGGTTTGCCCGAACCCAAGAGTATCTCCGCGCACGCCTAGAGCCAGCAAGGTAGTGGTGGAAGTGTACAGAACGAGGAGGCCAAGAAATAGAAGAGTCCAAGAGAACCAAGAGAAAGATCACGAAGAAACGAAATGGTTGCAGACAAAAATAAATGAATGCCCTAACAGAAAATCCACTCTCAGTCTGAAAACCAAGCGAATCATTCCACTCATTCCCCCCTTCCTTCTGCCGCGCTTGCCACCCATCGGCAATCCCCCTTTTTCCTTCAGCCGTCCCACTGATATTTCCCCTACCATCCCAGCGAACCATCCGAGTTCGATGCCTCCACCACGACCTCAGTCGAGAAATACATTTTACCTACAAAATCGTCGACTCCTTCGTCTTTGTCGTTGCCTCGTTATAAATGGTGGTGGTGGACTCGTGGCGACTCGTTTCGTGATGATACTACTGGACGAAGGATAGAGAGAGAGAGAGAGCGAGAAAGTGTGGAAGAGAGAAGGGGAAAGGTATCTCTTCATGGATCTCCCGCTCGATTTTGCTTCTCTCCGCGTCTTTATGCCATCTATCCTTTACTTTTGGTCGGTGCTCCTTTACGAGAATAAAAAGGCAACATCGTACCAAACCCAGTCTCGTGCTTCAACATTTTCTTCTCCCGACTGCTATTCCTTCTACCTCCCCCTCCTATACTTCCCTCTCTTGCTCTACTCATTTTTCTTCTAGGTCTAGGTTTTATCGTCTCCTCTTTGCCCTTTTCTCTCGCTTTCTACCTATCCCTATGTCTTTCCATCCAAAGTTCTCCGTCTACTTCGTGGAGATATGAGACAAACATGATTTAGAGTAATGTTGAGGCTGAAAGAATAAAATCCCCGTGGCTGATACCAAACAAATAACCCGAGATATCTCGTGTAATATGTGATCTTGCGATCCTATGGCTGGATATACGGATTCCATATGTCGAACTTAAGTACATTTTTAATTTTTAACTTGGAATATAAAATGTGATTCAATGTCGAAAGGAAATAACGTCGAAGTATATAGGAAGCTGAATTAAATCTGCATATATGACAAGGCATATATAAACCAGCAACTTCCATTTCCTTAATAATCCTTCGCCAATCACGAGTGGCATAGAATGGAGACACAGAGTATCGTGGAGAAGAACTTAATGATCAGCCATGACAAAAAGAAACCGATTGAAAATGTTAAACAGTTCGTTGTCGAGGGTAATGGTGTAGGTTCCGAGGGTAGTAGTAATCTACCTTTATGAGGGAAGGTGGTAAATGGGTTAATGTTTCGAACCAACAGGTGGTCGCTATTGGACCGCAAGCTTATAGCTTTACGACAACCTAAAGTGCTGTTCTAGTATTCCCATTGACGTATGCGCGAAGACTGGCAAATGTTTTCGTAATATTATTTTATCAAACGATGAAAGACAACGTGCCCTTTCATTAGGCTCGTGTAAGGATGTGGAGAAATTCCGAAAAGACTGCGGTCAAATCGGTGGGGACACTAAAGAAGAATTGTCAACCCCAAGGAAGACCCTATTAGTCGCCTTTTACGACAGGCAGGGTATACCATGGGTGAATTCTAACCCCCACCCATAGGGGTATACCATGAAATTCCAAGATTTCATGAAGAAATCATGAATTTTGATAGATTGTCGACGACGTATTATATCTTAAATAATTGCATTAGATTTCTCCAATAATCAATGAACTTAAGAGCCGTGTCCTAAATCTTGGATTTAGGACAATATTAGAAACATAACTAGATTAACCGAAGAATAATCGCTGCAAATTGAAGGATGTAATGAATAAGCACATTTTCAAATTTGAATAGGTTAGCAAAGCACAAAGAAATAGCACTTGCAATTATTACAATGTTGTCCGCCAATCTTTGCTGCTTCCTTATCAAAACTGTAATCAGATATTCATGAAGAATAATAGGTGTGAATGAATCTCACGCTTAGCAAGTGTAGATTGATGTTCCAGCACAAGAACAGTAATCTTGATACATCATTTAAATGCGTATTACTCGCCATTGTACAAGATGCGTGCGCAGGTGGCCGTTATTCGGATTCAACAATTATCGGCAGCGGCATCTGTATGGTGGTCATTGAAATAGGTCGTAGACAGGGGGCTATAGGGCGGTTAACTGGGGGTCCATTCCACTAACGGTAACGATCCATTGGTTGGTTCGAGTCTCGGCTAAGCTCAAAATCTTGAATTCAACGAGGATCATGGCGGGTTTGCGCTCGATTTTTTCTCTTTCTCGTTTGTCTCCACCGTTCCTTCATTGCTCGGTGTCAATGCGCATGCGCAATTCCATTGGAATTTCAGGATAGATTGAACCGAGCCAGCAAGAAAGGGAAAGAAAAAGAGAAAGGGGGACAGCCTAAATTGCATCCGTGAATAGAATTAAAGATTTCTTAGCTTCATAGCGGGTACCTTTATTCCCAAGAGAAACAATGTTTCTCTTCTTTACTGGGATACACTTTCAAAGATACAACCCAGGAGATTCAAACCAAGAATGTTATCGTTATTCTTTAATTTAAGACAACTTTTCTTTATTAAGCTTGCAACGCGATTGAGGGATGTAACTTTTTGAATTTCTTCGTCAATAAAGAGGGTGAATTATGTATATTTCTGAATGGAAATTATTTACTGATCTTTGTGATATAAGTTTTCTTATTTTGGATGTCTGATATCTTCGAGATCTATCGGAGATTAGATAGATAAGCAGATTGGTCCTGAAGGTGCACTAACTGAAAGACCAAGGTGGCCAAGGTGACCCTGCCGGTAAGTTCCAATGGCTTCCGAGAATTCACTAGGCGCACTTTATTACCGACGTGGCGATCGATTCTACCATTTATTGGCAGTGAGCCTGATCCTTAAATATCCCTTTGGTCTTATGGATAACTCCTGACAAGGATAATCCCCGGATAAGGTTACGTTTAGTTATACTTCGACCGAGAAAAATGCAGAATGTGAAAATATCCTTTTAAAAAACCGAGTTCACATTTTTCCCCAGGATTACCTAAGCCATTTGAATTCCATTCTGTTACCTAACATATCAAGACCTGGTGATATTCTATACTTGAACCTGATCTATTTATTATATGAAATTATATTAATTTATTATAGCATATAAGAACTGTGGAATACTGTTCGTCTTCTAAATAATGGAAAGTAAAAATGATCACCTTCGAAGTAACAAATCCACATCAAAACCTCACCGTGAAATAAATAAACAAGAAATACCAGCGAGCGTGAAATAAAAGTAACGAAGAATTTACAGCTTTCCCGGATATTTGTATATCTTGTAAGCGATATCTTTATTGCCCATAATGATAAACCATAATTCAACTACATTGTTGATAATCGGTGAACTTTACGAGCATGCTAACGGTGCACACGTATTAATGAGGTGATTCTGGGCGGCCATTTTTCCAAAGGAAAAATAGTCGGTCCACCATCGACGTTTAAAAAGTCGTTTAATGGAAATGGAATTATTCCCATATTAAAAGGTTCCTGGTTCCAAGCAAATCACCGATACTGGTTGAACCGAACTTCAAGAATGTACATTACACTTTAATTAATGAATTTAGTAACGTGGCATTAAGTAGTCGAGGAACTATAAAGTACTCACGCCATATCTCGATAAAGTAATAAGCAAAGAGTACCGGGAATGTGTTAAGAGATATCAACGGCTTCGAATAATGATAGCAACGTGATGGTGTTCCAAGGTAGGGGATAGAAGTACGAGAGAGAAATGGCAAAGCTTTTTTGTAAATGAAAAGAATAATTTATGAAAGGAAATGACTGTGATAATTCATGTATCTTAACGTTACTATGCATCCTGCTAGATATTATCGGTTCGCGTGCATACTGATCCTACATCACTCGACTCTGCCCACCACCCTCTGCATATAATGTGGAAAAAAAAACTCCCTCGCACCATGAAATGAAACGAATGCGTGCAGAAATACACGGATATTTGTCGATAAAAACTTAGAGTGTTTCTCAAAATCTAAATACTTTATTTGATCTTTATTTCAATCTTATATTGATATATTACGGATGGTGATTAGTGCGAAATAAATCTAGAAATTCCAGCGGATGAAATTAAGTTAAATGAAATACTAAAGTGAAATGGTTCGAAGATGAAGAAAGAATATTTCTATGTTAATTAATTAATATGAAAGATTAATTATAAGAATCTCCTAAGAATTCCATTTTTCACAAAAAAAAAATCAGAGTTGGCAAATTCCAATTTCCCTCCGAATTCAAAATTCG
The DNA here is from genome assembly GCA_910591585.2 of Nysson spinosus. Classification (NCBI taxonomy): domain Eukaryota; kingdom Metazoa; phylum Arthropoda; class Insecta; order Hymenoptera; family Crabronidae; genus Nysson; species Nysson spinosus. The sequence goes on from OU342835.1 coordinate 3,230,501, forward strand.
GAATAATTTGTGATTATTCGAAATTCGAGAATCTCAGATAATATTATTATTCATCGACCGAACCGTAACAGTATTTATTTATATTATATTAATATTACCACTTCACGATAATAATTTTATTAATTTTTATGTTTCAAAATCTAATAATACGAACAGTATTTTAGGCAAAGCACACGAAACCATTTCGTACACGTTCTCAAATTACGTTGAAATTTGAATCAACACTTCAGTCAACATTGTTGCAAGAATATAAGAGCCGTGATCTATTTAAAATCTAAGGTTCTCGAGAAACATTGTAGAGAAAAAAAATGAAGAATTTAAGAGGATCGCTTAAGGTAGAGTCGTAAAGGGTGGGGTTCGAGAAAGGAGGGTGGAGCACGCAGCAATAGGGTTGGACTTTCTGAAATGCATCCAAGCGAAACGAAAATGGTTGAGTTGCAGGGCAACTTTCGAATTTTTTCAACAAAGTATACTATTTCGGGCAAATGGCTTAATCCTCGAGCTCGGATTTAATTTATCGTTGACGTTTAAGGCCAGATGTGTGCTACAATGTGAGTGCGGTATTTTTGAAGTATATTCCTATATCACTACATTTTCAATCCTTTTCTAACCGTACATCATCCGCCATATTTCTTCCCTTTGATATCCAAACCTGACTAATATTATCCATTTTTGACTAAATATGTCATATCCAATATTACATATACAGAATAATAAATCATAATGCACATTCTATGTTTCACGTGTTAAAATCTCTTTCGCATTCGCAGTAGATATATCTTGAACGTTAATGTAAAGCGTAATATTTAAATCCCTAACATTTGTGTTCCAACAAGTAATATATCATTTCTATAACTTTCAATAAGAAATGAAACTTGAGAATGAATTATTTAATTGTCAACACGAAGTATATGATATCTAACGATTTGTAAATCGCCACTAATAACTGGAAACGATGTTGATGATACTTTAATAGCGCACTAGATCGTGTTTTACTTGGCTCAAAGTAAAGTTACTAAATTTTTCCGACAGCCACAGTACATAATGGCATCCACTAACCAGCAGAAATGAATTGCACCCACAGATTTACATCAGCTATAAATATGATTCACTTGATAGCTCGAGGTACTATCAAACGATTATAGCAATTGCTATAAGCTATCAACATCGTGAAGATAAAAATCCAACGTCGAAAGAAATTGTTCGAGGGAAATAGGGAAGATATACATATATTGATGAAATACATATCTCAGAGGCGTCGAACAGAATTCTCGTTCCAAGATTTCGGTCGTCGAAAATTTCTTTCTACCTCGTATATTTTTTACACCCATTTGACCTAACACCATTCTTTGCCCGGATGTCTTCCCCCCACCATGTCGCCCTCGAAACGCCCAACACTGGCTCCCTTTGAATATGGTCGCCAGAGAAACAAATCAAATCTCTCTTTTTCTAAACCCGACGAGACACGAGCTAATATTTTAACTCGTTTCGTGCTATGCGCGACAAAAACTCAACTGCTACGTGATATACCACGGTTTTGGATACTTATTGCTGAACGGGGGTCATAAATGGAAAGTTATTTCATGTATACATCTTTGTACCATTTGTTATTCAGTTGTGAATAACTATACAATTTGCACTGTTTTTAATGTTACGATAACGATGTAAAGCAACTAACGTATCATGGTTCCTGTAAAGTAATTCCTCCAATCAGAGTGGGTTTGGGAGTAATGTATTATACGTCCCATTTATTATGAATTAATATAAACAGACTACTTTCATCGGATTTTCTTCAATTAAAAATATTTCTATATTAAAACTGTGATAATAACAATATGATTATTATATTATAATTTTGATATACAGTTGAACAATACAGGCTAGATTTAAGATATACTTAAATCAGTTATAAAATAAGTACCAAATATAAATCACCTTAATCACCTCTACATCAACATAATTCTACCAACTCACTCTCCTAGTGATAACCAATCAATCATCCATTAAAGATAAAATCAGAATGTAATTGTTCTCTTACAAGATGTCATACCAATGTCCACGAAGCAAGGGACCACTTTCTTCATCCAATTATAATTGCCCATAGGCTTCGTAGTATTTATATCCCGTCCAAGAGATCTTGATCGATAAATCACATTGTAATGCATCGAGTGGGCGTGGCCGCTTTGAGTTTCCCCGCGGATGCAATTCGAGGAGCTCGAAACTCACGGAGAACTCCACGAGTCCTCTGAATTCATATTCAAGAATAAGTGTTCCGTGACTCTTGAGATAAGTGATTGGTCGACGATGGTCGAAGGGTGAGCGCAAAAGGGATAAAAGGGAGGGAACCGTGTGTCGGTGAATGGTGGGGCGAACTTAAAGGTTCGCGTGCTTTTCGTACACCATCGTCGATTTTCGCGTATTTGTATGCGCTTTCAAGGGGGGGAGGGATAGAAGCTGAGGGGAGAGGATAGAAAGAAAGAGATAGAAGCTCGCAATGTGGTTTTACGAGTTATTCCATCTAACCAGAGGAGAAGCATAATACCTCGCCGCGGACTTTGCGCGAACTGTTCAAGTTGAACGATTACAGTAAAATATCAGCAGGAATTCCGAATTGTGGACCAGCGAAATATGCTCTCGCTATGCTAACAACTCCCCTTATGCTCCGTGTATGATATATAGTTTGCTTGGTGTTGGCTAACAAGGCGATTTTTCCTCGAGATAAATCACGTGGGAATGTGTTAATCATGTCGGGTGCAAAAAACATGGACCTGCTTGTCAAGTTTCATAAAGTTTATGTGTATCATACGAAACAAGATATTAGAGTGGTTTTTAAGAGCAATAATTAAAGAATTCGATTAGCACGGAACAAATTGGTAGATAACAGCGGATAAAATTAATGAATTTCAATTAAACCCTACACTGAATAAATTGATATAAATCTTGGTCAGAAGAAGTAGATAAGCAGCAATACATTTCAAGGAGTATTTTTTCCAAAAATTATTCAAAGAGGGAAATTAATATAAATTACTTAATAAAGAGGTAAATTCGATTTTAAGCCGGGAAAATTGTTTTCATTTATAATCCTTGTCAGCATTCGATAAAATACAGTCTTTATATTTTAAATATGTTATATATATCTATATTGCGTGATCAATTAATTGAACTCTGATAAACCCACGTTTACAACTCACAACTAGGTGTTGCAAACCGAATAACAGAAATGTAATTAAATGAAAACCGTGAAGTAAAAGGGAACATTAATTATAACGGATTTTATGGAGTGCAATAATGGAGATTGTAAGTAAGTGTTACAAGTTCCTTATCTAAACATGCTAATTGGTTAATCGCCGGTTGAATTGTACAGGATCGAAGACAATTGTGTGCCAGCCGGAAGATCGAAGATGACGCGGGTGCATAAAAACTTTATTGCCCGACAAAAGCACCCTTTAAAAACGCATCATGCTCTTTTATGAGGCAACGATTATGTTCTAACTCCAAACACCAACTGCTGGGGTCGGCTCGCGTGGCTATAAAGAATAATATTCACCACCAGTTTACATCGATCGCTTCAAATCTATTACACTTTCTTTCCTCGACTTATCAATGTAAACTCTAATCACTGACAGAATAGAAAATAATAGAAATAGAATCAGAAAACTGGTAGCATTGGACCGAAAGAAATACGACGGTATATTAATCAACATTCGGCTTCAACTGATCTAGTTACTTTTTACAGATATATCAGGGTATGATTTCAATCGTGGAAATATTGCAATAAATCAATAAGATATTAAGATAATTCTACGAGGATCTGTTTAAAAATAGAACCGCAATGTTTATTGTGGAATTAAAGAGAATATTGTCGTCAGAATTGACGACATTCTTTTGCCATTCAGAACCGTGTCTAGTTACTTTCTACAGAAATGTTGGAATTGAATATCGCATTGCGTGTCAGCCATGGAAACCTGACGGCAAATAAACAACAAACCAAGACAATTCTGCGAGGATTCGCCCAGAAATAGAACCGCGATATTCATGGTGTTGGATCAAAGACAACATTGTGGCAAAAGGGACACCACTTGGCACCGGGTCTAGTTACTTTTTACAGAAATATCGGAACATAATATCACCATGCGTGACACCAGTCACTTTACGACCCTCGGTATTTCAAGATAAAACAGCAAAGAAACAAAAGAATTCACGTGCAAGCTAAGCCTTTTGGTGAAGCTTTAAGGACGAGCTCGAAGAAGGCTCGAATTTAATCCGTACTTAGTCCTTCAAACTTGACGATGGAAATATCACTATACATTATACTTGGAGCCTCGTAAAAACATTCTCTTAATGGACCATTGTTTTGACACCACGATTATATCTATCTGAGATAAGAGTGTGGATTTATGCAGGATATTTTGGAGTTGGGATAAACAGTGAAGTATTACTGACATAGAAGTAAGATGAGGTATATTAATGAAACTATAGAAGTGTTAATGGAACTATGGAGGCTTCGTATTTCATTGGCGGAGGCAAAAGCGAGGATCGTTCGCCGGGTATGGAAGATAATCGTAAAGGAAAGAAGAAAGGTTGGACTGACATTAAATTACAGAGATCATGCTTATTAGTTTATTACCTTAATTAGCAGCATTCTATACCGGAGTTCTGTTAAGCACCGAAAAGGGAGTCGTGTATGTTAATCCAGTGTTATGTACCGACGTCGGATTTTACCAAACCGAGAGACATTGACCAGTAATAATAAAGAATCGACCACACAAGAAGATCAGGCCGCATGCCACGCGATTATTTCAAAGATTTCTTTGGCCTCTGACTCCTAACGATTGTGAGAAACTCATCCGCCATTACCTCAGTCGCAGATAAAAATATCTTCCGAAGAATTCTTTCGAATATATCCAACCCACTGCGTCCAATGAATCAATGGAAACTGATATCATTTATATGCTAATTAATAATCAAGGTCTATGAATATTTTAGTTGAGCAGAACTTTGAAGAACGATTGATAAGATTGTAATAGCACGCCTTAAAACTGTCGCCGCCATTTTCATTTAATTCTAAACTTTATCTGATAAGATTCGACTGATGCTTAACAAAATTGAATCGATTATAGGGTATACTAGAAAGTGGATTTTTTAATTATAATTGTAGTTATATTGAGCTGATTAATGCACGGTATATTTGTGTAGATCCAGAAATTCAAGAATACATAATCGAAGTCTGTATTGCTGTTATCAATAGACCGGTAATAATCATTCCGTGCGAATAACGTGCTCTTCGGAAATTTATGTTAACGAATCATGAAATTCCGTGCTGGCCAGACGGGGTTTATTATCCAATGAAAACTGAACGCAGTCGGAACCGAGTTTAAACGATGCGACGGTCCACAAAAGGTATAGTTTTTCTGTCACAGATTTTCGGGTGCCATCGCATCGACATTTTCGAACTGTTACCTGGATTTTTTCATATCATTTTTTGCCAAACGGGTCTCGCACATTCTTCCCCTTTTTTCTCATTTATGGGATATCCCTTTACTTGAGAATAAGATGGTCACTTTCGGAATTTACTTGGAAGTTTGAACACTTATATTTGAAGTGGGAAATGTCGATTTGTTATGTATCAAGTGCTTTTGCACAATTATACCGTTTTTAAATCCAACTTAGAATAATATTTATAAAATTTACTTGTGAAATTTCCGCATGGTGTCGTGCGATAAATGAGGAGTTTTTAAACTTTCAAATAAATAAACTAATAAGCAGAGCAGTCGAAACTCTAAAACTACGATCGTTAGGATCACCGAAATTATTTAAATCACTGAAGAACCGGCACATGAAATGTTGTAAAAATATTATATTAAAAACATTATTACATATTATATAAAATATGTATAACATTTCGAGTATCGAGACAACAAATCATTATCTTTTACACTATTTCCTCAAAAAACTTCATCATTACACATTTTCAAACATTTCAACGAAATTAAAACCTAACTTTAGCACATCGGTTTTCATCAAATCGGACTTTCAACAAATTTTAAAACTTAACTCTGCACATAGACACGCTTCACGATCGCCAAAGGAGACACCGAACTAAGGGTAGTTTCTCAGCATGTTTTGGGAAGCTGTCGTGGTCGATTCCATCCGTTTCCCACAACCCGTTACCTGCGTTTTTTTATATAATTTTCCGGGCAGGTCAGCCGCGAAGAAAAAAACACGCAAACACGGGATGCCCAGAACGAATTACCTTCTGTGTATATTTTACTACGAAAGGAAGTCAGAGTGTCCAAGCCAGAGAGGAGAGACAAGAGAGGAAGATGAAGGAAACGAGGCAGTGTGCACCGTTATAAATTCGTGCACGAAATACTTGGTTTTCTGGCGTCTCCCCTTGTCGGTGGAGCTTTATAGTTTACCCGTGCAAAAAAAGGGTTGGACTCCCTACGTTATAACAGGCCCTACGCTCTCTTCAAGGGTTACCGTTATTATGCGAATGCAAAATGTCTTCCTTCTGGTGCTCACTCAACTCCGGACTTTCGCCAGAAACGCTACCACTCTGCTCGAAAACTACGCGAATTCCCTTTTGCGAATCAAACGCCATTGTATTCCCGTGTTTCGTATTTATGTGCCGTGTTGAAGGAATCAGTGTCAGATGTTCACCAACTGTGTCGTAATTGTGTGACCGTGTTATGGTGTTGTGCCGAGATGGAGTGTTGTCATGTTTTTATATCACCTGACCATTAAGCTCACGATTGCAGGAAGATGTTACTGTTATTGAAAGTTGTTGAACTTAATGTGTTTCTAGTTTATTATGAATATATTTCAGTTCATTGACTTCGAGTCAGTAAGTGCATCTGCTTTGTGGTATTATTTGCGGAATTCGTTTGGTTCCATTTAATCTACATAAATATGTATGAAATCAAGGTAGTAAAATAATCTTCATAGGTATACTATTTTTATCAGAATTAAAAATCCGCGCACTTTTATTGTTTCCTCTAATTCTATTATTAATCAGTTATTAAATATATAATATACACCAACGAATCCTGCATCGTTAATATATGATATGCAAGATATATTTTATGTTATCAATGAAAGTATTGAAACTATTAAAGTTTCCCCGCAAATCACTATCAGTTGAACCCTGCAGTTAGCAATTCCGCGGAAAGCTCAAACATGAGGTATTATAAGTTAACGTATTTATCCTGAATCTGCATAATCCTTGTCGGCTAATTTCGCCGGGATAAAAATCGTGCCAATTTTATCGGATTAAAAGTGCTGGGCACTGGTTGGAGAATTACCTCGGGACATAGAAGGGGGGGAGGCTCAAGGAGGGATATTATTATTGGTTTTTACGATGACGGCATTTGTCAGTGATACGTACACGTGTTCACCAACCCTTAATGTTTACCGAGTTCGTTGGAAACGAGGGAAGTCCTTGTCGGTATACTCTTAAGATACTTGCATGCCGGACGTTTATTTCTGGGTGGTTCCTCGCCATGTTGAAACGCGAACTTCCAACGGACTCTACTTCAACACGCTTCTCCATTCCACGTTGAAAACATCTCGTTTCGTAGAAATTCTACTGAAATAAATTCTCGACTACTCTAAGTGCTAAGATACGAAGCGATCATGGGGAATATGACAACGTGTGATGTTAGTGACAATGGATTTAGCTGCCGCTTGTTTGTCATACTTTAAATGCTGTTACTACGTGCTTTTACATTAAACTGTCGGGGATAATCACCGTCGCTTTTAGAATGGCTTCCTTAGTGGATAGCATGTTGATTATTATGTCTGTAGGGTACTTTTAATAATATTGATAATAAATAATATTTTCCTGGGTGAATATCTTCTACATGGTTCTTTGAAAACTTCGTTTTAAAGATTATTTATTGATAATTTCGTACTTCTTGTTCTGTGTATGAATAGAAGATATGAATAGAATTATTCTGTATTTGAAAGAAAAGGTCGTATTGAAACAAATTTGATATTCAAGATTCATTTTAGTCGACGATAATAATAGTAATAATAAGAGTAATTGTTTCAAGAACATTCTGGATGATTTGATTAAACATTATATTATTTATATTTAAATTCTCACTGAGGTATTCTCACCGATTTTAATATTAAAAGTAACTGCTTGTAAGCAACTCTCGATTATTTCTCTCGTTAATAAAAAGCAAGAATTTTCACGAGTATCCAATCTCCTTAATGCTTCATAACGTAAAGAATATTTTTAAGAACGCGTTGAATTACACCATGTGTTTTTACAGGATCATAAATAAGTCTTAAATCACGGCAGTCTTCCGCGTATTGAAAATCCTCGAAATTAAAATCCGTTTAACATAAAACCCGTTGCTCAACTCCGCATCCGGGTGTCCAGGAAAAGGTGTCAATTTACCGCACGACGTTACGCTTATCACGGAACACGCATTACATTATATTTCTTCGCGAGAAGAATGATAGATATCCTTATCTCGTAATCGGCGTATTAGCCACTTTAGTTTATCACCGTAATGAAATCCTGACCCGATAATTACTGTCAAACAAGACGAATGTCAATCATGCAAAGCGAGTTGCAGTAAACTCCGTAGCCAGGACATTTATTCCCTCGTTTTTCAGAGTATACATCAACAAATTATCGTGCGCTATGACAACACACCTATTTCGCTTTAACACTAGAATTACAAAGGAGGTCAAAATGACTTGTCAGCCATTTTTAGTTGAATTACACGAATATACAACGGCGCATTGTTTCCGATTTCACTGTCTATACATAACGCAAATAATTGAAGCGATTAATTGACTTAAATCCTCCAACTATAATTTACATATAAATAACTGTGTAAGCATAACCGAGTGTATGTTCGATAGTTCTACTGTTAAACGAATAATTCCTTGTAAGAACATAATGAAAAAGAGCCGTGTGAGGAATATTCTTGGAAGGGAAATGCAAAGCTCCATTATGGTTCTGATAAGGTATGAATGATTGGGGATTGGAAAGAAATTGCAAGGTATATTTATCGAGAAAGATGGCGAGCTCCAAGAGAGTATCTTGAGGAGGGTTTAAAGATAGATGTGGAAGGTAGAAGGAGGGTGAACACTGGTAATATCTTCATTTGCATTGATGGCCTCCACCATCGATACGATCCAACCTCTCAGCCCTTAGGCCCTCGAAACTCACTATCACCTTCCAACTTATTCCACCCACGAATCGGGACTTAACACGGAGTGTCCTACACCCAATGCCATTACAGGACTAAGTCAAATTACTTTGCAAACTACGAAGGTTCTTCGTGGAAGAAAGAATATTAAGTTCCACGTATCGGTTTGTCGTGATTAGTTCTTCACTTTTATCTAATAGTTTAAACTTATTTGTGAAATGTCTGTTACTCAGATTTTAAGTAAATTCTGGACTATAATTAATACGTACTTTATGTTGCTAGTATTATAACTATGATATTAAATGAGAACAGAGTTTGTATGTGAGATTATACTATTATTCTTTATAATAAAGATAAGATTGTGTAAAGCAAGTATTATATAAACATGAGCCACAAATATTTCGTTATAGAATAACATCTTACATTGAAGTCTTCAAATGGAGTTTTAATACAAATTTGAAATCCAAGATATTATTCTTAGACTAAATAAAATTTACAGATTTCAGGATACACAGAATAGTCTTAATTTCTAAGTTCATCCTAATTAGTTCATTAATCCTCGCAGAAATCGCGTCCCTAAAATATCCGATTATACGAATCCAATGCACTTGCAATTCCAACCCACATATTTCATATAATTCCAAGTTAAACGATTATAAAATTCAATATTTATACGTACAATAATCAAATAATAATAATCGCTTTATCAGAACTTTAAAGCATCCGCACCCTTGTCTTAAAATGAACCAATCCCGATTTCATTCTTGCTATACAACAACCGTGAAAGTTGATAAGCAACCTCCGAGCCAACAATCCTGCAAATATGTACCAGTACCCCGGAGCTCTCTAATTGGCAAAGAACCACAAAGGAATCCGCTTAATTCAATAATAACGATAAGTCTGATGGTGGAGGGGTGAAAGAGATGGGGGGGGCTGGCTGGCGGGAGGGGTGTTATAAGTAAAAAAGGATGATAATCATGTAGCAGGGAAGAAAGTGCGCGCGGCATAACTTTGTCGGCAATTACAGGCGAGCATTACGAGAAAGAGAAAAGAGAAAGAGAAAAAGGAAGAGATACAGGTGGAGCGTTCTTTGGTTCGGCGACGTTAGCGATAAAGAGGGCGGGTATTCTATAGCTCGTTAATGGATCTGGTTTTGCTACCTTGATGCTCCCTGCCTCTCCATTCGGCCATATCCTCGACTTCCAATCAACTCTCACGAGAGTGAGACCGGCCCTTTCTAACCTTCGGTTCCCTTTTCCCTGGTTACCTTGATCCACCTCTCTCTCCCACCCTGCTAGTTATTACAAGCAATTCCCGTAAAAGGAGTAAAACCTGAAATTAGTTCGGAACCTATGTCTTAGCCACGCCATGCAATTCTCATCAAAGTCCTCGCAGCATCCAAAGGAATCTTCCTTCCACTACCTCCACCCCTAACTTCGCTCCTTTCATATTTCTTATTTCACGTACCACTAACGAGTACTCCGAATATTTTTCATCAAAACTCCATATCTAATTTCATAAGAAACATTACACTTTGTGTAATTAATTCGTAGTATATTATGCAGAGGTATTGTGGATCTGTATTATTTAATTGTATGTCGCGACTTGAACTTGTGTCTTAATGAATATTTGTATGAAAAAGTCTATGTCTAACTTAATAAGAAAAGTCATTTTGTGTAAGATTAGTGCAGTTAATTATTCAACTGAGTTTTGTCATCGTTTAAATGTCACTGGTATAAATATCGATAATGGAACAGAGAATGGTATCCAGTAATTAAATTTCATTGGAGGAGTAACATTAGAAGAGGTTTATGGTTAAAGTTGAAATGGAGGTGACTACTAAAAACGAGCTTTTTTCTAAGTAAAATGCAACTCCGGCTTCTCGCGTTGAATCCAGAGTTCTCATTTCTGAATTTACTTCTTTGCACTCGAGCGTTCTTAGAAGTTCTAGGAATTTAAGGGCTTTTCCCTTAGCGGAGTTGATATCCTTCCACCCGAGGATGCAGTCTTTCCTTGATACGCGTTTGAGCATAAATTCCCAAGTGCTTTTAAGCTTTACAAGTTCCAAGAAAAAGCAAAACGTCGCCGTCCTGCGATCTCGAAAGTTTCACCAGGAGTAAAGACACCTTTTACGTAATCTACAGGAAAAATTGTTCCTCCTAATAGAGCGTACCCTGGTGATAACAAAACTTTATCGCAAAAAGGGTGAAGCTCGAAATTAGTTGGGAACTTTTAAGTCACCAGTGCTTTTAGAATATAAATTAAGTAGGCACCGCTCCCTTATAATTATGGTTCATTAACGACAATTTTTAATTGATAAAACTACTGGCTTCGATCTAATTGATTTCTAAACATATTCTCGGAAAAGGGACATAATTTCCTTTCATTTTACTCGAATATTTAACTGGACTTTCTTTAAGGTTCCAAGCGCCCTATCAGAGATATGAGTTCGGGCATAAATCCCAAAGTGCTTTTAAGCTTTACAAGTTGCGCAGGACGAACGCAAAAGGGAGCCAAATTGTCCTCGGATCTTAAAAGTTTCGCAGAGTCGAAGAACTCTTACGACTTCGAGCGAAAAGTTTCGACACCGACGATATGCTTCCGGCTGTGCAACGGAATGTTGCACTCAAGCTTCCGGTGAAGCTTTTTTTTAACTGTAACTACTTACGAATACGAAGATTAAATCCTTAAATGAAATTAATTCCGAGTAATCTTCTGCATAAACGTAGACACTCCGTGCTCGCGTAGATTGTTAAATCTTCGAAACAGTATAATAGAACATGTAGAATGTAATGTTTCAAATCATGTAAATCATCTTTATCTCAATTTGAGAGGTAAATTTTCCGTGATATTACTGTGGAACTATAATCTGCAGGTTTAAAAGAGTAATATAAAGAATATTCATTATTGCATTATTCAATAAACGCAGATTTCATAGTTAATTATTCGAGATATGTTTTTCAATATTCATTAGGAAAATATATATTATAAGTTACTGTCTCCATTAATATGCTCGTGAAATTATTCGAGCGTAACTTCTCCAACGTAAACAGAGGTGAAAGAAACAGCTTCAATTGATTTTGTTGACATTAAACTAATCAAAGCTTTCGAGATATGAAGTGGTTATATTAATTATTTATATCTCGATATTAAAAATGATTAAGTATCCCACAAAGTTCTCGAATATTTACAGAACCATCGAGGAGTTAATCTGCGAATTAAAAAGTATACCTTCGATGTCCTCGGAGGAAATACAAAATTGATATCGTAGAATTTATTATAATTGATTATTTTGCACGAGCGACTGTTTAAAGATCTTTTTTTAGCAGGGATGTGAAAAGTAGATCGGTTCGATGGAAATTAGCGCCTACTTCTGGTTTTCGGATGGATCCGATTTTTCGTTGATACACGAAAAAAACATTACAGGATAAAAAGTTGATCGGGTGGATGGCTAGGATCCTTTTAGCGATCGATGAGGAAGTCGCGACAATACCGTTTAAAAATATATCAACTACGGAAAGGACGCTCGTAAATTCTAAGAGAGGATTAATCTGCAACGAGCCGAACCGACGGACCAATGAAGCAGAAAGCACTGAGAATTGCTGGACGGCGCCAGCGCTCATCGAAATTCTCGATTACTCCTCCGTTGAAATTTAAAACCACCACTCGCAAGGCTTGAGAGTTTAATGGAACTCGAAAATATTGTTAAAACGTCTTTTTGTTTTGAACCAACTGAAAGTGATTTAGAAATTTGTCGACATAAATCGAAGGGTCTTAATGAGAGCGGGAAAAGTAACTAAGACAACTAAAGATGGAGGCAGAAGAGTAGACATTAAGCATTTCTATAAATACATTATTTTATGAATAATGCTTGTTTTTGAGGATATTACGGGGCAGATTAAGTGGTAGTAGAATACTCAAAGGTGTCTTTGTTTAAATATGTTATTAATAAGATTTCTATTTCCTACCGCAAGGATGTTTAAAATGAGAGGATGGTGTAATAGTATTTTTGCGGTTGATTAAATAAATATTTTGAATACAATTTTTAATGTATGGGAATATTAAACTGAAAAAGTCTCATATGTAATATTACAATTATTTAGTATCTAATTAATAGCAAGGGTTTCCATAATTCCAAGAGTTACGGATACCCAGAATAATATTTCCAAATCAATGACGGTAGAAAATCACTGAGTAATATATTCGACTAAATAATCGTATCTTTCTCACATCTAAACATTAAACGTCCAAACCTCCAAATTTAATATCAGGAACATTAATTTCGAGGCTACTCTACTAATAATAACTACTAATATTAGTAATATAATCATCATAATTGCAATAATAAATAAAATCACAGTTCAATTACTCAATTGAATTCAAAAATACTACCAAAGCACCCCATTATTTTAAATCGGTGAAAAAGAATTTATAAACTTATGGAAGTACATTGAAGTCTTATTGAAAGTGGAAGAATTAAGCCAACTAAACATGGAAGCAGAAGAATGCTTAAATGAGTCTATGTTTAAGTAAACTGTTTTATAATTATATTTATACATATTACTTCTAGTATAGTTATGTACGTAGTATAATTATATTTATACTTCGAGTAAGGCTGCTCTCACATAATAGAGAAACAAAATTCCATAGACTTTAGAAGCCCAATGAAATACACGTTTCCTTGAGTTTGTACTCTCCAAGGGAATTGCTCGGAAGAATCGTAAGAAAATTTATGCCTCGTCAGAGGATACATTCGGTGTTCCTGGTGTTCTCCACGGATCTTCCGTTTAACTTTGTAGAAGTAAAAGCACTTGAAATGCACTCGCAAGTCCAGGATAACGAAAGATATACAGAAGCCTGTCCATTTTATTGACCCGTCGTGCGACGCGCGCACGTCTTCCCTGCAGAAATTCAGAGAACACGATCATGGCGGACAGTGCCCCGGAGATATCCAAATTTATACAATATTCCTTACTCCGAATTAAGTATTATTTATGAACGTAATTCTGATATATCTATACAATTCTGTGTCACTTATTATAATCATTTTACGATTATATTTTCAAATAAATATTTCATTCTTCCGATCTCACAAATCTCATGGAATCGAATTTTGTCCTTAAAGAAGGAGCTATTATAATGTTTCCGAGATATTATTATCATCTGTGTATTATTTGGACTTAATGTAATATCTTTATTGGGGAAATATCAGTATATTCTTATAAATGGTATCAAAAATGGTACCCATTTTGGAAGGAATACGCTCATTTTCCTAATAGTAGGACTTCATCATGATTAAGACTAAGACTATTACTTTCTGAGATAAAATATCTAATTTGTTATATCTTTCGATTATACTCCTAGGCTTCAAGTGTTTTTTTATTCCCTTGAAATTATCCCTGCCAGATGTACCTATCTTTCAATATTTTTCCACGAATGAACTAAATTGAATTTGACTTCGAAAGATGTACTCCGCGAAGGTTCATGATATAAATTTCCTTTTATCAGTACAGTATTTCTGTCTAAGGCAAAACTTCGATAAGTATGCGGTAATACATTTTTACGTCTCTTCCGTATTATTCCAGCTGCGCCAATTCTCAGGCTACGTTTACGATATTTCCTTTATCTCGTGTAGAAACGAAGTATTTTTAAGCATATCATTTTATCACTCCTCGATACAGAGGTTCCAATAGAAGCTAATCTTTCTCGTGAGTGCATAAATTTGAGAAACTCATTTTCCGAATTGTGCCGTAGGAGCTGTTCCGTCGGGCCGCGTGAATGGAAACGCGAAAATCCTATTCGAAATGACGGTGCGTCATTTCGAGTAATGCTGAATTATCACAACATTCGGTGCGGTGCAACATAAAATCTCACCGTCGACATTCCCTCTTAGAACAGCCAATTACGTCACGGCCTCGTATATTTTACATCGCCTCGTGTGTTTCATTTGCATGTAATATAAAGTCAATTAACTTCACTTTCCTCGGTGCACCGACATTCCCTCTATGAAAATACGAGAACGAAACCCGATTCTGCGCTGAAAATATTTTACATTAGACCGGCCCGTATAATCCCACGGATAAGTAAATTCCCCGTTGACGAACGAATGCTGCGGATGCACCAGTACCTGCGCGTTACAGAATACTCCCGCGCATGCACCGTACTCGTCTATATAGATCACAAAGTCTTATGTAACAGAAATTGAAAAAGCTGCAGAAATATAAAACATCTTATGACCGAATTCCCGGGCGAGCCAAAAATCCCGGATAAAATGGCGGATCAGCTAGAATATGAAATCTTCTTGGGTTCAAGGAATCAAGATGACAAAGAAATATGATAAATATTTTTAAAAAATAGATAATATTGCATAGGATGCGTTATTCAAGATTATATCTTCTATGCGTTTCTATAGAATAATAATAATATGGAAATATGTGTTAGAAGTATATAAGAATAAGAAAATTACAGAAACAGCACAGTCCTATGTGAGATACATAATGTACAAATATTTGCGAGAGTCATTTTCGTAGAAGTGGACGAAAGCTGAAGACAAATAGTCTTAACTTTATTTTCCTGATCTTCCATATTTCTCAAATAAAACGAAAAAGTAGTGATTCTCCACGAAATGTATAAAAATTGAAGTAAATATTATCTAGCAAGCTAGAGATACTGGTGTGCATCTACCGACAACTAATATTTTCCTAAAATTGAGTAAAGACGACAGGAATGATGACACACTGTACTTTATTTTAAGTGAATTAACGCCAGCTTTAGAATAGGATAAGTTCCATGATTATAAGAATCCACCATCGAGCAATGGCCGGCAGCTATTCACGAAAAGGATTGTTCAATTCCGACATTCGTTTAGGCTGCTGGGTGTTATCCCTCTTGCAGTGTATTAGATTGGCTTCGAAATACGTGACCTCGGCAGAGAATCAACCTCATTCTCAACCTTCCACGTCCTCGCTTCGATCTTTCCTCCCCACCTCTCTTGCCTCCCACGTCGACGATTCCAGCAAACCATGCGTCCAACCTAACCCAACCTTCCCGGAATAAGTTCATCCTACCACCCTGCATGTCTTTGCCCGAGGAGACCAGTTCCCTCATTTACTTTGTTGCATTCCCCGTTTGCTACTTTCTTAGATGCTTCAGCTCCCAACTTGCACTCCCTGGACTTACAAATGACAAGAAAGAAAATTCCGTGCCCTAGTCTTCGTACTAGTTAGTTTTTGTATCATAAAGGAAGAGGTATTTTGATTAAAGTAGAATTTAGTGTGATTGGATACCAGGGAATACCTTTAATCTTTATGTGTCATAGAATTTTATACGTCATTCATGGATGTTTGTAATGAGAACATTCGCTGACCCAAAACGAGGGAAACATGAGGATTTTAAAATGCCATTAAAGCTCAGTGATTGCATCTACGAAAATTTTCTTCGGCTCGAAAATAAATTTCACAGTCCACGTGAACGTAATGTTCCTTTTTTTTAAACCGACGCAGAATGGTTTAAAATGGTGCAACGTGGGTTCGCACGAATATAGCCAGCCGGGCGGGCTTACGCCCGGTTAACAGATCCCACATAACATTCCTGTTTTTATAACGAGTATTACGTTTCCGCTGGCAAAATTCAAGAAACTCGAATAACGAATTTCGCTCGGTCCGGGGTGCTTTTCGTTATAAACTGGATTAAAGTAGAAGACGTCTTGTCGCAAAGCTAGATCCACCGAATGACCAGAGTTCCCGACCGGTTATAAAAGTTCGAATTCGTGCAACCACGATATCTCCTCGCCCCTTCCACCATCCTCTTCTCTTTTCCGCCGCCCCTCAATCACTCCCTCTCTCTCTCTTTCTTTATCTTTCTGTGCAAACCGCCTCTCGGTTCCTCCACATGTACACGAATCTGCAAACCACTCTCCCATAGGTACAAACTCAAGGAACAAACTCGTTTCCAATGTGTTTCGCCCCGAAGTCCTACCACTGCTCCAAAGAGCAATTCCTATGCCAACGACTTTCCGTAAAAACGTCTCATATCGTGAGACATTGTTAAATATATTACGCCATTGCCTTCTCGGATACCACCATGGTGTAATACATATGTATGCGAGACCAAGGAGAACTGTCTCGATAGGAGATCACGTGCCTACGGGGTTTTACAATCCCGTGTTGATCACTGTCTAGACAGTCCTCCCTATCATCCCAGCCTACCTATTCCAACGTACGAGATCTGAAATAATGGCTGAAAATCTTATAACCTCGCCATGAGCTATGATTTCAAATCTTACAACGATATATCATTAAACTCGAAGTGCACCCTTTATGCTCGAAATGTATACATATTTACGATGAATAAGATACTCTTACACCAAGTTCTATATATTGGGCATGGAAATTAACCTGGTTCCTTTATGAATTTCTTCTCAATACTGGAAATTTGGATATTTGGAGAGGCGATATTAAGATTTTCTAGAGTTATATTTTGTTATTGGACGTTAAACCACCGAAAACTGGAGTCAATTTTAATGTCGCGTCACAGTCGCCATTCAAATTGCTGTAATAAACTGATTGGCTACTGCGAGTCGCCTGTCGAGTGCAAAGGGTTAATACCACGTGTAAGTCTAGGATTCAAATATTTTGCATTCGAGAAGCTCGTCTAATATTCGGTTTAAAGACACTATTATCTCTATGATTTCCGACGATGAAGTAATAATAAGAGTACTCAAAATAGAAAGGCTATAAAGCAAGGTAGAATAAAAATTCGCGAACAAGATTCCTTGACTATTGGTGGAATAACCTTTTCTTTTTACCACCGAACCTTCTCTCTTTGGAATTTTGATATTTCCACAACCACCCAAGTTTTCATGTCTTCCTACGAATATATTCCCATGGCATAGAGTTTCCCTCGTTCCTAGGAGTTCGGTGTCTAATGAGGCTCCCAGTGGCGTCGGCACGAAGATAGACGCATAGATACGTACATCCTATCCTGCAACCCTTGGCTTCGTAGTTGCACATATAAATGCAGTTACACCGCGAGACAAAGATATGCACCGACGAGAATAATGCGCACACTGAGGCAACTTAATACACGGACGACTCGTATTAAACGGCTCCGGCAACATTTCACTGGAAATTCGCCGACGACATACTTGCCGGTCGCCCAACTTTGTTCGCCGAGCAACGTCACTTTTACGTTGCCAATCTTCACGTCAACAATGTAATACGCTTTACGTCTCGTTGGAGACGAATAAAATTCCGCGTACGAAATTCGTTCCTGATGACGAAAGTTAAGGGAAACTGTCTTCGAAGGACGGAAAACACTATTCGCATCGAAAGATATTTCGAGTAGTGGTAATCCTCTACTATTGTAGAGTTTCGATTGGAATAATAAACGAATTGATTGAATAATAATATAATAGTTACTAATAGTTAAAGTCCTTAACTCAGAATGTCTCTTAATTACTTAAACTAATATCATACATATCAACTTTAACAATGTTCTTATTAGAACATTAAATATGCTTTTTATACTCTACTATAATTACTATCAGTGTTAAACAAACATTTCTGTATTTAACTAAAAGATCACATGAAATTATACACTCAAATTTATATTCATCTCGATACCCACGATATTTAAGCCCCGTCGACGAGAAATCATGAAAGGATAAGCAAGAAGGGTTTATTATCAACGAGACTATGGAAATATTAAAAGAGGAAATCATCCTCTGCCCTCTCGGTAACGAGCTTCATTCCACGGCGAAGATACGACTCGGAAACACCGTCAATTCGATGGATCATTTCGTAATGCCAACATTGAAACATGTTGAGCATTTACAAAAATAACCAAGTAGGGGCTGCGCGGGAGGGGGGGGGGGGGCGGCAGGAACGGTTAGATCGCAGCCGATCGTGGAGAACAAGCATAAAGACTCGGACATTGCGACTACGATCGTGATCATCCACGAATGAGCGTAAAGAATCCTGTTTACGATATCGTCGGCGCATCTCGAAGTGTAGCCGGATTATGCACCAATCCGGCCAGCTAATTGAGAAGTCTTAGATGCTCTTTCGATTCCTGGCAACTTCGATTTACGTACGCCGGACACTTAACTTAACCCTGCGCATTTTAGATTCACCAAATTGCCATAGAGAGCCTCTCTGCAAGACAGTGTTGCTGCCAACCAACGATAAAAGCTGCTCTAAATAATCCCCAGAGACACGAGGGTCTACGGTCAACGAAACTATGATATTTCGACACCAACCAGAGAGCTTGGGTATTAAATAACGTGGAAAGGGATGGCCGTGCAGAAAACCACACAATCTTGGTATTTTAATGCAAACTCGTTGACCGGGGATTGTCGTTAAAGAAAATCTAGGGCTTGTAAATCTGTGTGCGAATTTGGAACGTGCTTGGAGATAATTCTAGGGATCCGTGAATCTAACCAAAATTTACCTAAGATCGAATATCTGCGTAGTACTGCAATTCCACGTCCAAGTATTCTTACCATTTCATTATTACTTTAAGCCTTTGCACTCGAGAGGCGACTCTCAGTCGCCACTCAATTCATTCTAATTATCGAAAAGCAACATTAAGAGTTACTCAAGTTACTTTTTGTTATTGGATTTGAAATGATCATCAACGATGTAGTAAATCTTGATGTCCACACTCAGTCGCCACCCGGGTTTCCGCGATAAGTCTAAATAATAATAAATAATCACGAGTGCAAAGGGTTAAATATCGATTTTGAATAAAAGTAATCTTTTTTTCTGTATCCTAAAATATTCGGCAAACATTCTACCTTAATTTCTAAGCCATGTTTCTAATAGAAACAGTAAATGTTTGTAGCAAAAAAAGCAGTAAAGTACCCCGGTTACATAATATAAGATAATAAACATAATATTATGTTTCACAAGATATGTTAGACTTAAGATTTCTTGCATTAACTACTATGTAAACAATCATGTAGATGAAAATAATTTCGCCGTCGTTTCAGGGAGAATAACGGAGGTAAAGTCCTTGCAACGAAGGGTGAAACGAAAACAAATGTTCAATCTCCGAATTGACCGATGTAATAATAGCGAACCGATCGTAATTTGGGGAACCACGTCGCCAGGAATCGATAAAATATCGTAGGAAGATCTTCTTTGATCTGGCGGATCGAGGTTGTGATATACTTGGCAGATCAAACAAAACTGAGTCAAAATACACATATTCCCAGGCCTTAAGATCTCCCGGGTGAGTCAAGTTTCCGCGAACCAATTATCTTTTATATATGAAATAATTCTAGAGACCGGCGCACTACTACGTATGCACGTGTGGATAATCACCCATAATGATCACTCATACACATGTAAATTACATGGCTCAAGGGTCATTTCAAACTGCAAGACATCTAATGGCGTATGCAAAAATCATCTTTTTTTCTTCGGCATCGTGTTATAATTAAATGGTGTGTACCAAGTATGACGACCTTTAATGACCCTCCAGATTATTTAAGCAGAAAATCGCTGTTATCTATGTTATACTTCCATTTAATTAATAAAATATTATATATATATATATATATATCAAGTGTAGAAATGAATTCATATAATTAATAGAGTCATTAAAATCAAAATAATATGATGCGGTTATTAAAAAACAGGTGGAATAATCGCAATAAATTCCTAAGTTACATTCAATAATAATTTGCAAGTAATTATCTCGCTACTTTGACCATGTTGAAAATAATCTTGAAGTGCTCTCTATATTAATACAAATTATTATCACTTGTAGAACGAAGTGAATATTGTGAAATATATATTTCCACTTATTACTTTTACTTTACTTATAATATTTTATATTCTTGTTCTACTATATTCAACTCGCGTTAAACTAAGCGTTAAAATATTACCATTGAATTAAACGACTCAAAGAGGTATTGCCATACCAGTGGATATTTTGCACACTAATTTTCCATAATTCTTTACTGCACTTTCAAACTTGCAGATCATATTTCACTCACGTTCCCCGCATAAATTGGCAACGTGTAACAGAAAACAGTTCTCCTAGTAGTACGCACGTTCCGGAAGGTTAGTTTCGTGTAAAAGGCAGATGGCCATGATCTCGTTTCTAACAGGAAACCAATCTAGCGGTATCGTCCGGAGGACCAACGGTATCCTACAACTTTAAACGGCTAGGTAACGTAGAAAAAAAAGGGTTGCCTATTTTTTGCTTCCTTGTCGTCCTGACTGAGGAATGCACACCGGTGCCCGAAGCAAGAATGACCGATTTTTTGCACAACCTTTTGCTTGGAAGTCTTGAAAATAGTTTGGCTTTCTACTTGGTACATATACATTCAATATTCGACATATTTGCAAATATATTATAAATTATAATTAGTATTCAATTTTCAGGGAAAGTAAAGAAACACATAAATTTGTTTAATGAATATTAACTGCCGAGGATCGGACTTAACATATAGTTGAATATCTATTCTGTGTATTCGTTCATTTTTTATGCAAAGTTATCCGTGACTTTTTCTCCTGCTATTAAGATTCCCTTGTCAAGACTTTCTATAAAAGTATTATTAAGTAATTCGGTATTATATAACACTTTATGCAATATTTACATGTCGTTCTAAGTCAGGTATTCGTCAATAGAACTTAGGAATACGGTTCTAAAATGGCGATAAGCTGAGGAAGTAAGTACGAATAGCGGTTTAAGAAATTGGGGAGAGGTAGGTACCCTAGGAATTTAAGGTAGGGCACAGGCCTCCTATTGGCAGAGGCCAAAAAAATTCACCCTACAATCGACACAAAGGGGACAAAAGAAAAGGTAAATCTTGGTTGGAAGATACAGCAGGTAAGAGGGGGTAAAATACCGGTGTAGATGGATGCTGGAGAGGAAACGTTGGTCAATCTTCAGTTAGAATGTACATTAAGAATCTCGAGCTTGCAAAAATGGCACATTTGGCCTTAAAAATACCTTAAAAAGCATCCTAATACTCAAATACCCAAAAGCATACAACTACCAGTGAAAGTGACGAAGGATGTTGTATCTCAATTAGTAAACAATAACTACCGGAAATCAAGCATAACTCTATGCTTAATTTTATTCTTTAATCTAATTGTTTTCTGCGCATTGCTTGTTTCATAAATAATTGCAAATTCCAAGTAATGAAAGACTTTAATCTCAGACCGAAATCGCGAGCAAAGGCTTTGTAATTGAAGAGTGCAATTATTCAAGTATAATTTACATTCACATTTATATGTACATATATAAGTAAATGCGATAGTATTATCGTTATACACACACATTTACATCATCCCTGTGCACGCAAAATATGGAAATAATTAGCAAAGCAACGAAGCACACCGGTAGCACGACTCCGTTATCTTCAACATTAAATATCGACGTTCACCCTGCTACATTATACAGCCGTTTATCTACTGCAACGTAATTTTCGTACTCTGAGGAAAAATGGCGGGCGCAATAAAACCGCGTGCTTATACACGCACACTGTGACTGCAAAAGATCAAATGTTTGCCCGGTGAAGTTCAAACACGGAAAGAGAAAATATGGAAGATTAATAAATATGTGGATACAACATGAAAGCGTTTCAACGACTGCGTCAAAACATAGTTGCTGCTACGACAACATTGTGAGAAGAATATTTCGAACGATTCGGGTTTTCGGTTATATTTACTACGAAGAAAATTCTACTAGCTAAACTAACGTTTATTAATAATGAATTTCTTCTCTATACTTCGTGTTTTAATGCTAGATGAAAGAACAAACCGGATAACCGATAAATCATTATCACTGGTAGCATAAAAGGGTGACAAAGTGAAGGTCGCGTGACTCTGGATTGTTAGCAACAATGAAAGCTTTTATACTGCTGCAGCACTTTGACGAAGATATCTTATCGCGTGCATAATTTAAGGGCGTGATGCAATATATGCTGACTATGGTATATATGAAAATACAAAATGGAGTCTGACATGTGTATCGAGGTTTTAATTTAAAGGGAATGGTGGTTAAGCAATGTTTCTAGTAGAATATGTATTCTTAATATTGATATTTATATGTAACTTTTCTCAGATTACATGTCGTACTATAATAGAAGTGAAATACTTTCGAATTTTTAATTTAGTCTTCGCTGTGCTGAAAATTGTCTTCAGAGATAAGGAGCATTAAAGCTCGAAGTACTTATAAGTTATATTCAACATGTAGTATACCAGGATGTAAAGTAATATCATGCCAGTCATAAAATATAAACCAGCAAATCCCGGGCGAGTTTAGTCCTGATAATAATAAATTATGTTTGTGTAACCCTGCGAGTACAACTGTGGTAAGTGATATGTATCCGAGTATTTTTAGTATTTATTAATCGAGGACAATAACTCGATGCAATTGTATCGAATCGAATATAATCTTCCTTTGAAACGTGTTCAATGTACGCACGAAGAAAAAGAAGCAAAAGAAGGAAAAGAAGAAGCATAAAGTGGAAAGAATGCCGTACCCCTTTAACCTTGCAATTCCATAACTACATCTTTGAAAAAAGTCAGCGCCAGCAACTTCGGATGCAACACACTCACACACGACATACTCGGACATAAATCTCACGGCATACGTGGTTAATTGTACAATTGCAATAAATTAAACGATCAGCGGGAGATTGTAATTACCGGTACGTGGACAATGATAAATCACATGTAAAGACGTAGAACCATAAAACGTAATAGCACTCGGTGCACGGATATTACGATAAAAAGTATACGTCCGCATGGATAAACTCCTTATTAGCCTTATCGGAGATACTTGCCGAAAAAGAAACCATTTTTGTAATGTTACCAATGTTGGTATGCCTGTCCCAGATTTTCTCTATCCACCGAACGTGCAATAAACGTTTACCCCAATTGACATTTATGAATTAACCGTCCCTTTCTCGCTGACATAGTAAGTACCTGATTGCAGATGTGTATAATTATATGGACAAAATAAAGTGTTAATAATATAGTTGTTTTCCTGTACGAGATACATTGAGTTGCATAAATATTTATAAAAACATCGATTCTGTGCAAAGACTTAGTAGCAGATTTTATATTTGTGTGTATCATATAATTGTTTGTAGTAGAAATGTGTGAGTTCTAGGGAAATATTTTCTATGATTTTCTAATTGTTTTAATGATAAGTGTAATTATATGGTAATTATGCGTGGTACAAGGTACTTAAGGATGTCAGGACATCATAAAAAATATGATATCTCGGCGCGCCATCGTCAGGAGTTTGTACTAACTACTTGTACGACTTCAGCTACGTGTAAAGGTGGGTTAACACGTTAACCCTTTAGCTGCAGTTGCATTACTTCATTATTATTATATTTAGAAAAAAATTCTGTATGAAACTTGTTGGATTTATCCTTGACAACCGAGGAATTTCATAGAAAGTATATTAACCCAAATGAGAAAATTCTTTTATATTATTGTAATAATAAATAAGCAATCTGCGGTTATATACTTTCGTTATATATATAAATTTATATTATATTAAATAATATTATATATTACTTATATTTCTGAAATTCCAAGAAATTATTTCTAGAAGCATTTTTGTAAATATTCCAATAAGAAGAATTATGGGGGGAACTGTATCTAATGTGGATCTTTGTAATAGGATTCATAATACCCAGCATATGTAAGTATTGTCATTCATCAAACAATAATAGAATCGATAATGAGAACTAATTAGAAATGTAGGCTTAATCATTCAATTCAGAAGTAAACATATTATACTTATCAATTACAATTCATCTCAATCTTTAAGAGCGAAAATTAGCAATGATAATTAGGTTAAAGATCAACCTCTACCACGTTCTAATATGCATAAGAAGGGTTATATTCCAATTTGTTTATCAATATTTCGATGACAGACATCACGATATAATGGATACTATTAATAAAAACCGACGTTACTGACCTGTCTCGATAAGATAGAAGAAAATCCCGATAAAGTTGATCATTAAGCTCGGTGAATCGAAGCGGTCACGTGGTCGAATCGTGCATGTTACCACACCGAAGGGATACCATAATACCGTCCAGACGCATGCGCATTAACAAGTATCACACTTACGACCGGGACGAATATTTGGTTAAAAGAGAAAGACGGATGGTTTTCCGTCACAAATGTTTTAACAGGCGTAGCGAGCACTCCGTCGGCTGTCGGAATTTAATGAATCGTATGATCAACCCGACTGCATGTCGAGACTCGACTGGTCGCAGTTAAACCCCGCGGAGTTCCTCCTCTTCCGTCCCCGTGTAGACTTACGCGTGGAATACGAAAGGACGCTCGCGTATCCCCAATATGCGTGACGAAAGCGAATCGCGCTCTGATTACGCATGATGTTTAGGCGCGCTCCCTCGACAAACGGCACACGTATCACGAAACCGGACACAGGAAACATTCGAGCAAAAAACTGATCTTACTCATACGTAGATCCCGAAACGAATGCACGATACTTCTCACTTCTACCTTTCATACTTCCGCGAACCGTTACTCTAATTCCACGTTAAACGTATTCCGGTTGTATCGCAACGTCTCGAAACTTTAAACACTGCAACTAATATTGAATTTAAGCAAACCGAAGGATAATGAATTTTGCGAAACGTAGCGACTTTTCGCGGGTTTGTCACGGGTAAGAACGGAAGTAGACACCCGATGAATACGTAGTCTATGGTATAATCGGAAGTCGACGAACGCGAAAGCCCGGTTTATTGGCGCTGGTGTCGATGTCGTTTTCTATACGTTCCCTACCTACGTTACTTTCGTCGTCGAAGGTGTTGCTACCGTAGGTGAGATGCGCTCGTTTCAGCCCTACGTAAAGGAAACACCGTCTCAAGATGCCTGAAGCATTTGGCGGACGAGGGGCGTGGTGGGGAGTTTATGGTTTTGCATCCTATATACTCCATCGTATCTCTAGTTATGGCTTCACGACAAAACCCACCTATATAACCTGCCAGGCTCATTTCATGTATCGAATACATATGTGCGCCTTGTGGTATGCACATGAACATTACGTATATATAAATGAAAGTATGTATAGGCATATGACATATGTCTGTATATCCGCAAATGTAATCTATTCTCGAAAGTGCATGCTAAAGGAGTAAGTTTGTATGACCGAGATCACCGCATGCTAAGTAATATGCAGTGCAAATGCATTTTAATAAAATTGAAGTTTTGCCCTTTTACCATTCGGAGCCAATATGGCCCCCGCTCGGGATATTTATGTTATCTTCTATTTAGTGATTAAACTGTTGAATATCAGGACGGTTGAAGATCCGAAAATTGTGAACTATATTCTAATATATTTCCAATATATTTTTCGAATTTATTATAAGCACTGTCGTAATAAAAATTGTTAATATTAATGAAAGTAGTCTTTTAACGATGTCAAAGGATTTTGCGTTAATTTAAAGTTAAATTGATAATTACATCTTAATAAATGTTGTAATAGATTGAAAGTATGTAATTTAACATATTATACATAAAGTATTTTGTAGTAAATAAAATAAAAAGTACTGTTCTCCATGATGCTGCGCAAATAATAATTCTCTTAGAAAAACCATGTACATCAAATATTTATTTAGTTTAACAAAACTTGTAACAAAATTATGTTAATTGGAAAAAGCCAACAGTCCTAAATGGTTGGGTATATGTAAGCTATTCAAATAAAAACGTGGCGGCAAAGCTCACGCGATCGGTAAAATAGGATACATAAAAAATTATCGACCCATATACAGTTCATCTCACTTATTCACTCAACAAAACACTACGAGTTTTTATTCCATTATGAAATTAACATTCTTATAAAGGTATTTTTGAAAGCTGCAAAAGATTAGTTTTTGAATAAATTATTTTTTAAATAATTTTCCCGTACAGATTTATATTTTCTTTCTAATATTTATAAAATCAAAGTAAAAAGAGATTGTGGACGTGTACCACTTTCAAAAGCAGCGGCTTATATATGCATAAATATGTGTGGAAACAAATATTTGGAATTCTATTATTTCTAATTTTGTAATTATATTTATCTGCAATGAAGGCTTACTATATATTCAGTAACAAGTTCAACATACGATTTCGACAAACAACACGGGTATGATTTCTTGCAAATATAATTACTTCAAATCGCTTGAGTATGATTCCATTCAGTTAAACTAATAACTAATGGGTAACAGTAATTACTAGAATAATTAGTATAAAATCGAAACAAAATTATCATCAATGTTGCAGAAATCCGAGGTCACAGAATGAAAAGTTGGCCGAAAACCATTTAGGAATTTAAGAAATAACTGCCAAAATTCTGATGCGGCCACTTGGCCAACCTCGTCTCGTATTCTTTATCCCCAAAGGTTTACAGTCAAAGTGCGAGAGAGAAAGTTAGTGGAGGGAATGAAATGCAGCTTAAGTGTATCGGAAGGGGAAATCCTGGAGCGGCCATGATGGCTCTAGTAGCCAATCAGCGTGCCGCTTTCGGCAGTTACGGCGTAATGGCCGCGGGACACCGCCCAATGTAAAACTCGGTGGACGATACTCTTATTGGACACGAAGGCGTTAAAAGTTTTATTGCATGACTGACAGTTACACCCCGCTTTTCAAACCCCCGCCACGCTCCTTTTACTCCCCTGAATCGTAAAAACCAGTCTACGGATCTCTACTAGTCAGAGACACTCCGGAAAACTTCTCTATGACTAAGTATGCCCCCTGCACTCTACCGAATGAACTGCACCCAGGAATAATTAAAATGCAATACTTCATTTTTTATCTAGGCTTCTGTATCGTACATGTTGCATAATTACTTGAAAAACAAAGGCGATAACAAAATTATGTGAGATAATACTTGTAACGAGTCAGTCCTCCGCTTGTAAGTGATAACTGATACTGTTATTAACTCTTTGTCACTTGCATTCATAATTCCCTAGTAAATGTGGATAGGACAACATAAAAACATTACTCATGTCCTAAACAACTAAAGAGCCTAGTTATTTATAAGTATTATTATGAAAAAGAGAGTTCCCGGATATATTAAAATTGCGATGATATTTCTAGACAGCTAACCGCCATTTTAAATAAAATTATCCCTTAGGAAAGGAAACTGAGCTAAATCATATCTTTCCGCTAGAAAGATGTTAATTGCAAATTTGATTTGATTGCATATTCATTTATGATAATTAACATTATGTATTCTTAATATAAGGCATTAGATTATGCGGGCACTATATGTGTATAAATATGGCGGTAGCAAAATTAATGTTGTATAACAAATAGTTTGACCTTGTATATTACGTGGCGACGTAATTATATATAATTTTCCAATTGTAGGATGAGAAAGTTTAAGGTCTGATTGCATTACGATTATCGCAGCTTCACAATACGGAACAGAATAAATACAAGAAAATGGCTTCGTGGAAGCATTTACGGTACACCGTGACCAGATATTTCCAAGTTACGGGTAATTCGTAAAACCGTTTAAAGTAAGCGGCAGACCGCAAAAATATAAAAATTCTAAACATTTTCAAAGGCACGGAAATAGATCGACTGATAAACATATAACACTGCCGATCATAAGTATTGTATAATATTTACGCAACGACACTAATTTATACTTTGACACACATACTAGCTTCTGGAAAAACTATTACTATCTGCAAAAATTGCAAATATTCTAAGTTCAAATAAATGTTGTTAATTCACTTAATATTTCATTTCTTTATATTCGGCTCTAAATCTCTTTACTTATTTTGCATTCTAAGCGCAAATAATTTATATGTACACTACCACTCGTAAGTGTTTCCGCAATAATATTATTTTGAACTTATTCGACACATAAGTTTTGGGAAAACTATTACCATCTCCAAAAAATCTGAAAGACCTGCTGCTATTTGCAAAAAATATGAATAGATTCACATGAATTTCACAATTAATGATCACGAAACATTAAATATTATATTTTCTACTTCTATCTTTCCACAAATACTTACAATCGATTTCCCACAAGTTTACTTTTTGTTAGTTAACACGCTTTACGACCGAATGCCTCAATTAAAAAACAATGTAAACAAAATTTTTTAAGATACTCAGAAATGTTGATGAAATTCATGCAGAGTTTATATATCATCGTAATGAAGTATTTCCAGTTTTCCGGGAAATATAACATTCGATAGGACTCAACCGTGTCTAAATCTAGTGTATCAATAGATTAATTACTCGTAAATTATTTAGACGCGTAACAATAATTTAACATATGTTTCCGTCACTTTAATGCATGCAGTATTTGTTGCTCTACGGGATCACTGAAGATAATAGTAAATACAAGAAGCAGAAATAGTGGCGTGTAATAACAATAAATTTAATTAATGCCCGTGTAGGAAACGATTAAACGTACACCTAGGAAATACCTTAAACTTAATCGTTTTGTTTCATCAAAAGTTAGACATTTAGTATCGGTATACATTAATTAATTTATACTGCAGGAAGGAAATTTGATCGAAGATTATAATCCGCGATTCATTTCCAGGGATAGCGCATGCAGTCGAGTTATCAATTATTATATTTCAGTCTTAATTATACCTTGTTACCGCATAATATCGTTTGATTTTGATATTTAAAAACACATTAAATGCGATGATTAGTGTACTAACGAGTTGTAAGCTCCATGATTCTAAATAATGATATTCTATTTACATTCTATGTACGATGTGGAGATATTTATCAGGTTTAATATCGCAGAATATCAAAGGGAATTGTTAAATATTTATATCTGAGAGATAGCTTAAGAAATAGTAGTAAATAATAATAAACTAAGGAATAAATGCAGCAGGTGTATCGACATGGCAAGTGATTACAAATTTAATGAAAATTCCTACGTAATAAAACATAATACATGTCTGTATTCTACATATAGTTGTTACAGACGTAAGATTCATTAACTACATTTGTTTTTTAAATTCTCTTTTTATATTTATCACTGAAACCTTTGCTTATCGATGTACTGGAAAAGTCGTGATTGGTCTGAATTTATTAGTCTCGGGGAAACAAGTTTTTGAAATTTATAATGAGCAAATTGACTGTAAGATGTTTGAAAGACAAAAATCTCTGTAATTCATTTACATGAAAATATTAGTTAATGATTTTTGCCACTATAATGACGATATATTCTATTAGAAAAGTATGTGGAATCTGAAATTTGTGTATTAAAAATACCTCGAATTATGCTTGTTTGTAAAAATATTATCATTGATAATTTTATTATACTTCATAATACCTAGAATATAGATAAAAATCGTTAATGGGCTTTAAGGAGTTTTGTAATTTCTTAGGCACCTTCTTAATTTATCAATGAACACTTCTACATTTAAGGAAACATACTGTTTTGTTCATTTGTGTTATTATATCTTGGTTTAAGCTCATTAAACTCAGTATTATTTTTTAATACACTAGTTATTTTCTAATTATATTACAATTAGCACATATATTCTAGGTATTATGAAGCATAATAATATTATCAATGATATCCTTCTTGTTCATATATGATCATATGCTTCTAAATTATATCTCTATCTATTTTTATATAGTATACTCATATATCTCTCTCAGATATATAATAGTTTTTACACCTCTGAATCATTGCATATGCTATACTCTAAGCAATATAATAAATGACGATGTACTGTGACTACATTGACTATGGTATATTATGCAATTGTATAGTATAGTATACTCATAGTATGGTCATCAAATATAAATGTCATATCGTAGTGATTAATACTGACGAAATTATCGAACATAATGATCTCTGAGTCAATCATTCCTAGACACTTGCGTCATTTTAAAATCGGAGAAGACAAAGGAGACATTGTTCACTCACCCCGGGCTTCGATCGGTGAACCACGTTTCTGTTGCGAGATCAGCAGATGATTGCATCCAGCACGCGACTGTCTAACACTTTCAGTAAAAGTTCTCTCGATGTCACGAAGTTCGTCTACCCTGTTTGTCAAAAAACAATCGCGATTTTCACTGGGATATCACACCACAAAATAGCTGGTAATTAAGTGTCTTTGACCCGGGTCAAGGATGATTAGTTTCAATTTATGGTCGGAATAATCCGACATATTTATTGGCGTCCAGTTAATTGTACCGGTACTTTTGTGTACTGCTATAAAGGTATCGCTTTTCCTGTGTACTCTTATTTACATGGAGTCAGGTATATTATGTATTAAGAGTCCTCGATATAAGAATAACTTACGAACTGGTTAACAATAATGAAATGAGATGAGGAAATACGAGCTGTTGCTTATGAATACTAATCGTATAACCTACAATTTAATCGTTGTTTAAAGCAGAAGAATTTGCAACAACCTGTTAATAATTCTTGTTCCTATGACGTCTATTATTAGAAGAGAACACCATTGTTCTTCTAGGATTAATATAGCACTCTATTTTTCTGTATTTGCACTTATAAACGAAAACTATTGACGGGTTAAAATGGGGAATAGAAACCACGACACCATGTGCTTCGCGAGACTGACAAACGCAACTGCGCTTGCGCGGACCTTCTATGGCTGCCTCAACAACGTCGCAGAATCTCTCTCGCCGGCATTTTTTCTTTCTTTCCTCGCGTTACTTCTGTTTAGTATCGCATATAAATAGTGAGAACATCGAAAAATATCGTGAAACCAACCGTTTTCAGTGAACTATCTGCACGTCACGTGGCTGTACGAAGAGGATTAATAATCTGGAGATGTCATTGTCGCCGGAGAATATTTACGTTACATTCTTGAAAAAACCACGCTACGCCGGTACTCGAGGTTATTCGTACACGTAAGTTATTCTAATTCCTTCATTCACATTCATTGTTTGCATGTCATGTGTTCTGTGCGTGTTTTCATTCGCATATAATCATTTATGATGCACGAATAGTGTATATGATGTACGACCACAATAATTAAAAAATATAGGTGGAATAAAGTTGATATTTTCAATTCATAAAACCTCGATAATCGAGCTACTGTACGGTTGCAAGCGAAAGAAATATCTTAGCAACCAACACTCAATACGTCCCTTTTAATTTTACTTTATATAGTGATATTTATATAATATATACTATGTATGTATATTATGTGTCACATACAATATATGATCCAGTCCTTGCTTATGCTTATGTGAGTAATAAAAAGGTCTGTCATGTAAATTGCGAACGGTACCGACAAAGACGTTATCTCGTTGCTTTGTGTCGCGTATCAAACGTAACACGTTAGCTCGCGTTATCTCGTTAACACGTGCACTTAAAACACGATTCTCAACTGACGATCGACACCGAACCGGCATACTGATTTCCGAAAGATATTCACGGTTTTGCTCGAAGGTGCATTCTATTCAGCCGATGCACCCCTTTTTACGCACTTGCCCCGGTTGCAAGCGTACTTCCTTCTAGGTATACCCATGCGCACTGCACGAAAAACGAAAGAGGCAGCATCGTCGTAGACGGTGAGCCTTATTCGTGTATCGAACATTCGCGTCACGTAGATAGTCCGTAGGTACCCGGTGGTTACAAACAGGAAAAGTTACGAACCAATAGCGTCCAATGGGCGTACACGAGATGCTTCCTTTTCCATTTAGAAAATTTTGGAATACTCACATTTTTCAGGAAAGAATCATAGACTTCTCAACAATCCTCTTCGCAGGGTGGTTGGAGATATTTTCACTACCGTGCTATCACAATACGTAAACGTGCGCGCCGCGCCGACAACACGCCGACATCGTGCCGACGTAAACCTACCCGTCTTATCTCTCGGCTCGTTCACGAATTACTGATCAAATCTTCTGTCGCAATTTACGAATTCTACTACCGTGCGCTGTGACGTATCGAATTTCGATTCAGATTTTAATCTTTATCTGTTTCTTAATTTATTTGTTTATGTTGCCTGGTCAAATACATATATAGTGAACACAATATTTGGTAAATATCAAGATTTAATTAATCAGAATGCGACTGGTATGTGATATAAAATGTTATGAACACGTTGGATGATAATGTTAAAGCTTTTACGATTAATAATATCCTTTTATGTACAACTCCAGGATGCAAATAAGTTACGATTCATTAATGTCTGATGTATAAGATTTCTTGACCGAGATTTGGAAGCTAAGTTTGGAATCATTTAAAGTAGGCATATAAATATGTATTATTTAAACGTTAATGCCGGGTTACGTATACGTTGCATATGTAAATTAAAAATATTTAAAATAGATAGTTACATGTATATTATGCACAATATACATTCTGTTATAATCCTGTCAGCCTGAAATTTATTTAGAAATTTAAACTACCTCCAACCAGGAATGCTGTCTTGAAAAATAAAGAATGTAGTTTTAAACGTGAAGCGAGTGATTATATTGTTATACCATAACATAATAATGTATAATAATAATAATGATTTGAAGAAAACAGAAATAGCAAAGGAAAAATTAAAGTTTTTCATGTGTACTATTAAACATGGAATAAATAACAAGGCTGGATATTAACACTGAAAAATTGGAACACGCGCACGGCAAGAATTTCTATTTGCTGAATCCTTGGCCGTTCTCCAGGATCCAGGAATACTTTAGGGTAGCAAACAGGCACAGAAATAATATTCAAAGTGGAATATCCGAGTAACTTTCAACTCGTGAATCGGATCAAAGGGGGGAGCATGAAATAAGACTTAAGTCAGTTGTCATAATTAAACTCTTTAATCCAAGGTATAATTTCAAGTATTAATTACCCGTTTATCGAACAAGATAAAAATACCGTACGACTAAGAAATCGATGAGGATTATTTAAAGGCTCCATCGCAAAGGTAATGGGAAATATTTAAAACAGTACTTTGACATGCAATCGACGTGGATTCTTAGGAACTTTTCACTCGCCGGTGCGGAGGTACCATTAAACTGTCCGCAAACGAAAAACCGTTTGTAAAGAGAGAATGTCGTATCGTAAAAGCGGCGATTTGCATAAGATGTAAATTACACGATAAGGGCATAAAATCTTGATTGCTTCATATGCGTTATAAACCTGTTGTCATGCGCGATCTTTGATGCAAATCGTTGTACGTTATTGCCGTAGATATCATACGTGAACTGTACGATAGGATAAGTCGCCTAGCGCGTCCATTGTTACTTCACCTTAAGCCACGTTTACAATAGATGCTATTGGTCTTCCATAAGTATGGTCATAACGTAATCTTTCAGAGGAAAGTGACAAAGTATGCCGATTTTTCGAGACGCACTTGAACGGCTCCGCTTTCGAGCGACGCTTAAACTGTCTAAGAAACGGTGCCGTGTCGTAATAACATTCGAAATTAATTCCCTCGCTTCTAAGCCACCTTTTAGCCTACTAAATGTAGATTCGGATATATTACACGTTTATGTGTGTTCACCGGGATATTCAGGCTGGAAATGTTTATTACTATTGTTTCAGCTTCCGTGCTGGAGTATAAGACACCATTTTGTTTGTATACGAGGAAGATAGTAATGCTTGTATTATTTATATCCGATTATTTATGGAACATGGGGTTTCACGAAAGTGTTTATATTCTTAGAAAACGCATACTGATTATTGATTTTCTTATATTTCTGAGAATATATAATTTATTAATTTTCCATGGTAGTTGATGGTAAATTAATACTTATTTAAAGCTTCTGCTTTTAGTATGTTGAGTTTATATTTAACCTTAACATAAGACAGATGCAATCTGCCTGCAATGGAAGGGAGTTTAGTTTACTCGAAGTACAATGGGTGGCATTGAGAAGTGTTAGAAAAAATATAGAAAGTTGAAGATGAGGCTTATTGTGTGCCTCGGAATTCGGCCACTTTCCGAAAGGATTGCATAAAAACTCAGGTCGAAATTCAAAACATAACCTACTTTCACTTCGGGACATTCAGCTGCGTACCAGACGAGCTTTCGTTAGGATGAAAAAAAGGGGATTCCACCCTGAATGGAGAAGACAAGGGAGCGGAAAGAGAAAGTCTCCGGCTCCTACGCATACTTTAGGAATGTCGAAAATTCCTTCGGGACATCGCGATATCCCAGTAAACATAATTTTCGGGGATATTCCTGGAAAATCTTCCTGAAATAAAGTTAAATGGAGTTTCAACCTAAGCTTGAACTTAACCCGTCACTTAAAGAAGTCCCGGATTCGAAATATTTAACGTATTATTAACCAGCATTTAAATCCAGATTAGGATTTTAAATTTCAAATAACCTATATTTCAGTTCCTAGTATTATTCTAGTTCATATTTTATGAATACTGAATATTGCTCTACGACTATTGTCGCACTAATCACCCTAATTTTTATATACATAGGTATATTGTCATGTATTATTTTCCTATAATTCAAATGATACTCAGCATATCATTACCAATTTATATCTTTCTTTATTTATAACAATATGAAAAATAATATCATGAAATAGTTTGAGAAACGTTTAATTCCTATCTCAGTTAATTTAATTTATTTATATCGGAAATATAACTTGACAAATAATACGGGAATCCGCGAGTCCAAATTTGCAAACTCATTAAGATGACTCCATTCCACGATGTAAATTAAATTCTCCAGATTTGTCACGATTTAGTATCATCGAGATTTATGTAGTATCCAGACAAACATGATTAGCTATTGTTCTCTTTATACACGCCATTAACTCTGTTTTATCTCGATTTTTTGCTAATTCGGACAACCGGTGGAATTAGAGTGTATGTAAATAACACAATAAAGATAAAGAGCTGCAGGTTGTGGTGATTTATTAGAACGACCGAAATTTAGCATTACTTAACATCTTGTATCAGCTTCATGGAACATTAAACATGACATTATGAGATTAAATGATATGTGGGTGACTTATTTCTCGAGAAATAAAATGGTACCTGTATTAGTCTCTAATTATAAGTAGCATAAGAAATCTTTCTCTCGATAATTCTTATAAAAACAGTTGAAGAAGTTTATTCGCCGTGCATTCAAATAGAACAATTGTGCGCAGTGTAAAAAGTAGTGGACAATATATTTTCAACGGGAAACTGTTCATTAGATATACCGAGATAAAATTATCCATAATAATTTACAAAGTAATTGTTAGCGGCATGTCATTGTTCACCTTAGAAATAATTTATGTGCAACAGGAATGATTGGATATTTTACATTCAGGTTATAGTTTGCAAGTATGTTAATCTACATATGTAGATAACAATATTAGATAATAAAATGTTTTGTAATTTTGTAAAATTAGATAGGAAGAAGACCGACATATTTCTAATCATTTCCCGGTGCGAGGAAAGACATTATTTAAAATGTCTTCAGGGATATCATATTACATAAAATTATACGCAAAATGGATAAAGTTAACTTACTAATTAAAAATTTTCGAAAGATCCTTACAATTTTATTATTTTACGTTCATAATTCTTGAAATATTTTTGAAGTAATACTCAACATTTAGAATTCAAATATTTAAGAATGAGTTCCAAATAAATTTAATTTCCGGTCAACGTGACAACGCGAAAATGGGAATAAATCTTTCTATCTATTTATGATAGTGATACAAAATTCTTTTCCGCTGTTTTTATTAACTCAGTAGTGCCTTGATATCCCTTATCCCCGGACCCGCGCAATCGGAAAGGATTTTCTTATCAGTAGGCATCACTTATCAATCTGCGTCCTTCATTTACGAGGGGAGCACTTTGCATCCGGAGGTCGATAACGCATTGATCCCGACCTGCGCGATTATTTTCTTGCATTACATCGAAAGTGCAATGAGAAGTCACATGGCGCATGGTCCCTCTAGAACTCTAGACAGACCGGTACCGCGAGCGATTGGGCGTGGCCAACGCTGTTATGACCGTTCGACCAATCGATAACCTCCTATCCCCACCACCGACCAACCCGGTGCAATGCAGCACACCCGAGATACCTATTCGAGATCTTATTCCTAGCTTGTAACGCAGTGAAAAAAAGATTGCTAATTCATTATTTGGGTGGTACAGTTTGTTTATCACGATATATATCTCACGAAGTGCACCGAACGAGAAACGTTCCTTTTGCGGGGCCTGCTTCAAAGAGATAATTAACAATCGCGTGGGAATTTCGCCTGACGTTTGAATCGCGATTTCTTTAAGGGTGGCTTGTTTGGACGTGCTAATTATTTAGGTTCTTTTAATCATGTTTTTGGACTTGCTTTGAAGTTGAAAATTATTTATTGTCATAAAGGGGTAAAGTGGATTAATCCTACCACTCTTAGAAGCACGAATTATTTATTATCATAAAAGATGACACTTGCTATTTGTCCCAGATTTCATCATTAAATTCGAGATATATAGCCATGTTTCGAATGCAACTCTTTGATGCCTGCTTTGTGATATAACTGAGGTCAGTTACAAGCACTCTAGAATTATTTTGTTTCCACAATTGGCGACGAAGTGTTTCTGTGATTATATGTATGCAGAAAATATCTCCACTCCTGTTGATTATCTTTTCAATATAGGGTTGATTATGTATTTGTTAATAATTTCCTAGACTTCTGTTTCATCTTCTAGGTAAATAAATAGACAATGCGAATATTTCTAGCAAAGCAGCAAAACAAAATTGCAAATATTCCCACGATACTTCCGCCACTTATATAAATAGCAATGCACGTTGACAAACATATGAAACATAACAGAACTAAGTAGTAGTACCGGTGTTTACAAAGGGCTTACCACGAGGTCCGACGACTCTCTCCACTTCTCCGTTCCCGACGGCGATAACCGCGAGCGTCGCGACGCGCCACGCACTTAACAGCACGCAATATACTAACAGATCCGCGATAATACCCGATAATCATGTGACTCAACCGTTTTTCGAACGCCACACCGGAATCCCTGAGATTCCTCTGGCACACCACTGATGCAACACGTACAACCATATCGGACGATGATCTTTACGATGATGCAACAAAGACAACGATCAAATCGCGAGACACGGGATGTCACTCGGAATAATTAGAAGGAATTTAGTGATCTAAGCAAACAGTAAATCGTTCTCCGGCATGAAAGGGGGTCCTCTCGCGTAGAGGATGGAACAAACTCTCGATGGCGGCGGCGGATCGACGAAAGGATCGGTCTGACGGTGTGACTGGAAAGGTCCTGGTACTATCGCGAATATATCGAGAACTAGAGTGAAATACCGACGAAATACTGCTTGCAAACGCGATGGAACACCCGTACGTTCGGCGTTCGGCGTACTATACGCCTTTGGCTTTGCTATACTATAAGGTAGTAAGTGAGTGAGAGACCAACCGGGACCCCTACCGGCGCAGCCGTACATCTTAGTATTATGGGCAACTCACATTGGAAGATACGCCATCAAGCATAGCCCTAGCGAGAACGCGAGAGCGAGCGAGCCGAGCCGAGCGATTGTAAAAGTTTTAGGGACACTTTGCGAACGCTCTCTCTCCCCTCCCTCCA
Organism: Nysson spinosus; assembly: GCA_910591585.2. NCBI lineage: Eukaryota > Metazoa > Arthropoda > Insecta > Hymenoptera > Crabronidae > Nysson > Nysson spinosus. Next base: position 3,269,192 of record OU342835.1, read on the forward strand.
CGGATACACCGGCTACCAACACGGTCTCTCTTTCCTTCTCTCACTCTCTTTTCTCTCCTGTCGACTGGTACCCAGTGCAGCCGCGCCCCGGTTCTCTCACCCCCCTTGCACCCCCTACCATACAACCGATCAGGAATCTACCGAAGAGAAAGAGAGAGATGGAAAAGAGCTATCTCACCCCTATGGGTAAAAGAGAGAAAGTGAAAGATCCAGTCAGTTTGCCCCCTCGAAATCCCCGCCTGTTGTGTCCGTACACCCCCGTTACTCCCTCCCTGGGTTCCTGCCGTTGCCCACCACCGAGGAAGATGGCGAGGCCTGCAGCGAACAGCCACAGAGGACACTCTGAAAATAATGCAATTCGATGGAGGAACACGGTCCGTCGATAGAAACCATTGATTAGATCATCGATGAGAATTAGATAAATGTACTTAGTCAGTGATCTGAATCAAGATAACCGTGCCCTTATAGTTAACTCAGGTATGAGGTATGGTTTCGAACACCATAGTGTTAGTCCTGTAGATGTGTGTTTGACAAATACTCCATGGTACAAAAGACTGTGGATCCAGTAGGAAGAAATTACACCTTGGTCCACGGTACCATGGTTACCATGGCTCCGGTGCTGGACCAAAAGAGGAGAACAATCGCTAGAGCAGTGAATAAAGGGTGGAGGGAGAGATTTCGAGGAAAGGGATGCGAATGTGGGTGGGAAGAGTGGAGAGAGGAGAAGTGACAGAGGAAGAGTGAAAAGGGGAGAAGTGAGGGAGAATGGAACGATAGGAAAGGAGTATCTTCTACATCCACCAATTCCAGGAGCAAAAGGCAACTGAGGGGGAGAGAGAGAGAGGTTTGGGGGTGAAGAAAAGGAGAAAAATGTTGCTGGAACGGCATTTCTTGTCGCTGTGCGGTGGCGCCCTCGGATATTAGGTTCGAATCGCGTGTAACTCCTACACCTTTTTTTTTAAATGCACCTTCAGCCTGGATGGATCTATCCGGTCTCAGTTGCTGACGCGAAGGTCTTGCGGTCAGTCTTATGGCGCAGGATTCTTTGAATATTTTCAGGTAATGGCATCCAAAAGAATATCGTTCCTCCCGCACAAAAAACAGTTGTATATATAGCAATTATATAGAGCAAAGTAGTTTACTATTTTTAATTAATATTAATAGGATACGAGGATTTATACATACTCCTTTAGATACGACGCAAGTGAATCATCTTTGGCCTTATTATGTAAAGTCGTTAAACTTCTTGTGATAAACAATTTTCAAGAAAAACTACATCCCTTTGATACAAAATATAATTAGAAATATAATTACTGTACAGCTACCCTCTAATTAATCTACTATTCAAGTTTCATGTAGGATTAAATTTGGATATACGATAAGATACGATAAGATAGGATATACGCTATTCGACGTAGAATAGAAAATATTTCTCTATTCTAAAGAACAATTCTTCAAGCATCAAATAAATAATTGCTCTAGTCCAACTTATTAGACCGTAATTTCACACTTCGACGAACCTCGTGATTTTTTAATCTGGAAATAATTAGTGAATTAGAACGGACCTTGAAACAAACTTGAATAAAATGGAATTTTACGAAGTTGAGAATAAATATAATGTACTTCAGGGATGTCAATAATAACAACAACCTTTACAAAGTATTGCCAAAGGGATATGTTGATTCACTATCTTAAATGTAACCAAAGTTAACGAACTTAAATTCAACTTAGCTTGCGCTGTTATTTTTAATTAAAAAGATCAGGAAAATGGAAGTTGCCTGGACCCTTTAATTGGTGCATTTGGTGCATTTCACTCGGCAGCTGCTCGCGTGTTACGAGCGCATGCACTCAGTTTTGTCACTCGGTGACGAAGCATGCTCTTTCAAACAAATATATAGTTCTATCCGACTCTAAAGTGGGTTAATATCCACGCCATGCTTTTCCTTGCAATATTATATTTAATATTCAAGCTGGAGGTGCCTTATGATTTATATAACGGATAATGTCAACTTCGCGTTTTTACACGGATCAAGATACTCGGAGGATTTTTATCTGGCAGTTTCTAAGAACATGATTAATGTCCCGTAACCACGAGCCACTGTTCGTCACATTATTAAGCTTCTCAACTAAATAGAATAAATTATTGATCTCATCTTAAATGAGATTTTTGATTACACAATATTTCCTCAGTGACAGGCATACAATTATTTTTCGCATTCCTGAAGATCCTCGTACTAATAGGTACACTCGGAATTGACTTTGAAATATATAATCATTTAAGTACTTGTGGTATAATATTATCATCGTACAGCGCGTATAAGCGATACCAATAATTGTAAAGTTATAAAAGTACTCGAGTAGCAGGTTTATCCTCTCCTCCCCCCGTACATCAGCAGCGCACACGAGGTCCCAAAGTACATTATCCGTTGAAATACCACAGTGTATAAAATATGACTGCATTAAAAATTCCGAAGATAAGGGCCGGGGTTGCATTATAAAGTTTGCAGTCGAAGTGGCCGTAGAACAATCTTAAGGACTTAGTGGTCCACCATTTGAAAGCGCGAATGCCGCTGGTATCATCCAATTACAAACTTGCAAACGACAAGACGATGCCCCGGGACGCGCGATCATGGAGGCTCTTCGGTAGGATGGCGATTTAAAGATGCAAAGGGTTGGAAGGGGAGGAGGATGACGGTGGAAGAGACGAGAGGGGTTTCAAATTAAAACGTGAAGAAAGTTTAAGCACCGTCCACACACGGCTTACGAATAATACAGGTTGGTATCGCCGTTCGTATTAATCCCAATTAAGGGTGCAGATACCGGGAGCAAGCGTTTAAGGCCCCGCCTCGGACTTCGAGCTTGGTGGACAAACGGCGATATAATAAAATCTCAAAATGACGGCACCGACCGTCTCAGCGTTATTATCCGGTCGCTGCCAAGACCGCTCTGCCGGCCATGAGGGAGACAGTATTCTACAACGAGAAGCATAAAATACCGGGTTAAATGCGCCGAACGAATACGAAAAAGTCTAATATGAGGAACCCTATACCATCTCTGCCTGGAGTTTATATGCGGTGGACCCGCAACGACCAATCCGAACGTCGGATTTTGCGAGACGAGTAAATAAATTGAATGCCCTGCAACCGGCTCCCCGGAACCGGTGAGAGTGCTCTCCAGTGTACTCCACTATGCTCTAGATTTTATTTGAATATATTTTTATCAATCCCAATTATTAATTCATTCCGCTATGAATTCCGACCATTATAAAAACAGCAATAATAAACTAGTCAAAGGTTCAAGTTTCTATCTCATTAAATAGAGCACAGATTAAATAAATAATTACTAGTGCTGACCTTTACTTCGTGAATCCTGGAAAGCACAGAATGAGAGGAAGAATGTCCTGATGGAGAGAGAAAAGAAAACATAAAGGTGGGAGATAAGAAGGGAAAGAGTAGGCAACATGGTGGCCGTGACAGCCCAGGATTTCGCTCTCTGGCAAGAAGGCCCAATGGACAACGATGGTCTCGTCCCACCCCATAATGCCCCATATACTCGGCAATTTATGCGCCGAAACGTATTAAATACCTTTCTGCCCCCACTATGTGTGCAATCTTTAAGGTGCAGAGGTTTTCAGCCACGGCGGTCACTATATATTAAGGCCAATATTTTAAATGCGGTACACCTACATTGTAAATACGGGTATTTTGTACGATCCTTTTCTAAGAATAGAGCCGTTTGCGACATCAACGTAAACCGAAGTATTGCGAACTTCGAGATTCAAGGGGGGAATAGAATGCCTCTGTTTCTTTGTTGGAACTTACTTCTTTTCCTCGAAGTTCTTCCCACGTTAGTCATCTATGATCCTAATTTACTTACTTCTAGAAACTATTACATTGTTTTGTTTGTAGACTTTACATAACTCAACTCAACCTGTCCATGTTGCTTTACTTGAAAATGTATACAAGTGAAATGGATACTTACTACGATATTAATGGTTTAATAATTATTTGAGTATATTTGGTAGTCTTTAAACTTTTGTAATATTTGTTATGCTAATCGATGGTACAAAAGAGGAAAGCTAGCTCTTGAAACAAGTTTTTTAAGAAAGCTACTAAATATCAAGATTATAAAAACATTGAAACTGACAGTGCCAACAAAACAAAAATATCACAAAAACACAAGGTAAACCTCTCGGCGTAACTCCATTGTGTAACTTGTCCGACGTTGTTTCCTTTTTAATTCCGACGACTTCAAGCACCTGGTAAAACTAGAAGATGTTTACTCCGTGCACTCCGAGGACGTAAAGTGAGTTGCTTCACTCAACATGATTATTTTTAGACACCGTAGGAATCCGAAGGAGATATGGCCGAAGATGTTACCTCGATGGAAAGTGTGTGTACTTACACCGAGCCGATTGATATCGGCGATTCATTTGACACTGAATGCACCCTGATACGAATAAAAAATTGTCAAGCTAAGAAACTGAACCGGGAGTATGAATAATTTACGAGCCAACCAGAGCAAGTCGCGACAAGATAACAAGCTCGATCATAAATGCCACAAACTCCTTTTTTCCGGGTGGCTACTGATAAAAACTGCACCTCTGTAATGGAAGACGCGCCGTCGAAAGGACACTGTTTTATTAACCTCGCGAACTCATCGTGGCGACGTGTTGGGTAAGAAATATATTTTGAAAATGGATCTCCCATGATTCTGTTTCTAGCAATGAGTCACGTGGCATCATAAGAACATGACAATATTCAAGAATTGTAGAAAACATTATATTATTGTATTTAAACGGGAGACCAAGTAAAACTGGTATTTTAACGGGTGAACTTTTGTTGCTTTTCATATTTGTTGAAAATTTGTTTTTAACATTAACGTAAAATAAGCGCAGTTTGAAATGTATTTATGATACTCTTTAAGTGTATGAGTCACGTGGTAGCCTGATAACGCTTCAGTGATAAGAAGCCGCGCAAAAAATGATATTTTCTATGTGTTATATTTCATCGAAGAGAAACGAACTTGTTATGTATTTGTTTATGTTGAATTAGTTGTTTAGAATTTTCAAGCATAATCTTCATTTTGACTTAATTTAAAGTGGTTATATAATGTTAGTGTGGCATAATTCAAAAGCAATAGTGATTCTGATTTCAAAGAAATTGAAAACCACTATGGTATTAATTACAGATTAGTGGGTTTCAAGAGATTTCTTTAGCGGCACCCGGTTTCCAAAGAATTGCAAAAAACGAATCAGGCCTTCATTTATCAGGAAATCACATCTGTAATTTACAGGCATCAATAAAACAAAAAATTGCCAGCGAGTCTTGAATTTTCTATCAGCAATCACGAAGCGTGGAGTGCCGCGTGACATTCGTCGGGAGTTGATTTGCGCGGGTTTTAATTTACAAAGGGTTGTAAGCAACGTAAATCTCCGCCATAACTCTTGGCCCGGGCGAGGATAGAACGGATATATTCGCCGGTGAATCGTTCGGTGACGTCTCAATTCGGTACGCGGGAGTTCCCTTCTCGTTTGATTGAAGTTTGCGATTCTCGGTCCGACCATTCTCTGACCCTCCCTGCAATTTCAGACTCCTCTTTCCTTCCGCTAATGGAATTGGCCCGTTATATGCGAATGGGATTAGCTTAAACAAAAGCAGAACCTCCCCCACCATCGCAACTCCCATCCCCTCCACTCTTTTCACGACCACTCGGCAAATTAATATCTCTTATATTTCGTTTTTTCCATGTTGCTGAATAGTTCCTTTCAGTTTTGTGATTAAGCAGTTGCCGAACATAAACTTAACTTGCTGAAATTACTGCTTTGTATTCCTCGGGGTTAATGTTTTGTAAACGTTTTATGAAGAAGTTTTAATCCTCAGAATTATGGACGACGTAGGTCTAATCCAAAAGTTGAAATCTTATGGATTATGAATTATATACTATATGAATTTTATACTCAGAAATTCCACTGTTTATATCTTCCAATATGCTCATTATTATTCCACTCATGGCTCGATTCTCTAAAATCTATAAACCAACAAAATATGTCTATTTTGTTTTTCACATTTCTCAACTTCTTCTCAGTTGTTTATACCCCTTAAAGATTCACAATCTCCTGCTCATTTAATTACACAAAGACAACATTATAATCTTGATTAATAATATTTCATAACACACCCACATTAATCAGAATTTCCTTCCATTCACGGAGCACTTTCAACCTCCGCCATATTGCAACCTGTATTAAAAAAGGTAATACATCAGACTTAATCTTAATTTATACGGCAATGTATTACGGAGTATCTGAATTTTCATAAGTATAACGCTCATGCGTGAACAGAAGGATATTCAGGGGAATTCAGGAAAAAGAATAAAACTAAAGTGCACGTAGAGAGCCGATGTTCGGTTTTTATTTTGTTTCTTTGGTGGTTCCGACAAGTCGCCGGCGAGTAGGAGGTAGCCAGATGGGCGGGTGTCTTTCTTGCCTCTGAAACTGGCTCCTCCAGTTCGCTTGGAAGGACGTTTCGTTAACCTTTTATTAGAGTATAGTCCGAGCATTTTTATTACTCGTGTCCCCAACAATGTTGCAAACTTGAAACTCGAAATCATTCAACATGTTCCTTTCACTTAAACGTAGCTCCGCAAGCGTTCTACTCTCGCGTTATTCAAAGCTCCATTCGAGGCGATTTTGCGTAAAATTATCGGTATACCGAACGAAGCCATTTTGAAATCGTTTGAAACCCCTTCGAATAATAATTTGCTCCAAAAATGTTAATTTGACGTATTTTCACTTAGTTCCACTTACTTTATGCTCCGAACAATTTAAAAATGTTACCTTAGAAAGTATTATAGATAAATATTATACTCATTTAATTACAGTGTCGTATTTAAATGCATTCATTAAGTAATTATTTACTTAATGAATGTGCCGTTTGCAACATTGTTTGCAAACCGATCAGTAATTACCAATTAGTAAGTAATTGCAAGTTGAACAGTCATCGATAAATTAAAACTTATTAAATAAACTGCTCTTGTCGAGATGATATGCTATTCTGTTCTGTGAAATTTAAATACAGGCTATATTTCGTAATTTGTTTAATTGTCCTCGTTTTCTACAACGACTCAAACAATTTTCCAAAAAGACTCCGGCTATCATTTATTTTAACAATCCGACGGTGCCGGTAAATTACTCACTCCTTTGTTCTCGGTTCGCTGCAAACTTTTACAAAAAATCGATGCAAAAAAGATGCGATAAAAAAGTGTTGTATTTCTTCGAACAGTTCAGCATTTGGCGTAACGAGGCAAATAATGTGACCGTTGTGACAAACAGATAAGAATATTCTATTGACCTTGGTATGAAATATGACGCAACGCCCTTCGACAAATTGTGACCCTGTTTGCGCGATCGTTATAAGTCTACTTTATTTTATTTCGGTACTATAACTAATAAAAAGAAGATATTAACCTACAGCAAGCAAGGTATATTTAACCAGTTTTTATAAAACGATGACTTTCCAGATTTTCGGAACTAATATAAATCCAATTTAAATCCGATTAGAATGAAAATGGAATTAAATGTAATTTTCCAGTACCGACTGAATAAAGAGAAGATATATACTCGAAGCTCGTCGTCTTTCAATGTAATTGTATTTCGTTTACTTCGTTTTTACTCATAGCTGTCGAGTACGTTTACTTCCTTCTCGTCTCTTTCAATGTGAAGGATTGCACTTCAAACGAACACTTAAAAAATTATATTTATTGAACGTATGGATTTATATCGCCTTTTAAAAACTTGAGATGGAAGTTCCTTGCCACATTTGCTGGCACTTACGTGTCGACGTGGAACCGAAGAAACGCGATCGCGCCGTTAGGCACGATCAACGGTTGATCATCCGTAACTCGAAAACGATGGTATATTGGATACATGTTCATGGGACATTTTTTACTTGTTGTAGCATGTAGATATACCCCCGGAAGTATGGACATGTATTTAAGAAACACCTTGTATTTTAAGAATGTCCAACAATTTCCATTATTCTTGGAAACTCTTGCGAATAATTAGAATTGCTCGGATGCGCGGGGATGTATTCAATTTCGTACAATTTCTGAAAACTGACAGCCGGTTCGTGGAGTTCTCCGGATTTGTCGGAAATTGACCATCGCTTCCTGGAATGTCTCGGACATAATTCCAGGAATTCCTTGGACAATTCTTGGAAACTTTTTAACCGAAACTCGAATTACATCAAGAAACTGAGCGGTGACTGAGAGGCGCATTTCGAGTGCAAAAGTACTTCCGGGTGAAAGTACAAGAGCAAGTTGCTATATGAATACATCAATAGACGTTGATCAGTAATGTTGTACACTAAGTAATGTTTATACAGTATAGTTCATCGCTGAAAGATAGTCAAGCGATATCCGACGCGATATTTCGAACTTATTCGCTAAGCGAGGAGTCTAATTTCTAATTAAAGTAACATATAAAGCAGCTATTAGCTCGGTTGTAATTGTAGAATAATTCTAATTCTAATTCTCTACAATTATTACCGATTACCAGGTCTCACCACGTGGAGGTTGCCGCTAGCAGAGACCCTGGTGGGTGGCTGGGTCGCGGTTCGCGTTTCGCGACCGAACCACTCACCGTTTCATTCCAAGTCCTCAAGGCACATTCTGCTTCGAGTCAAACTCGAAGAAAAATGGGACAATCGGACTTGGAATATCGTCGCGGATACAATGGTCTAACTTACTAACTATTCTTATACCAAACTTATCGCTAAGTCACTGACCGAACATTATTTCGAAGAGCGAACACTAATTTGGGGGATTGACTCTAAGAAACTAAATGACTCTAACTCTAAAGCGCGATTCAAAGTTTGAACGTCCTGATGCCCGCCGAGCCGTACTCAGAGTTGGACCATGCAGAGGACTTCCAATCTATATGGCCTGTCTAGGCGCACGAAGCCAACACCTGGCGGTTGTAACAACGAAGGAGAACCGCAGCCTCCAAACGGATGACGATTACCCCATACCAGGCGTGATTCGATCTATCGCAACTCATGTCACCGAACGACATATTACTCGACTAATAATTAGTCAAGCAATATCTCGCCGGTGCTTACATCACGACCGCCCATACTCTGAACATGGTCCTTCCTTGCAGGCGCTGGACCCTCTCAGGATCGAACAACTATGCTATCCAAGTATTTCTTTTCGATACTCTGGAAGAGAGTAACGAAAGAGCGAGAAAATTGTCGCTCGTCACTGCAAAATAAACTACTTCATGGTGCGCAACAAAGCAAAGGAAAGCAAAAGCTAATAATTTGAGAATTTGCAAATATTCGCTCTTCGTAAATACGTTTGCCAGTAATTTAGGTCCACGCTTAATTTCTAGAACAACACTTTCTCTGTCGCTGAGTAACTTATACTAATTATAAAAAACTAATACAACCGAAATGTCATATCAATAATACAATACAAATCGGGCAAAGCAGTCTTTGCAGAGAACTTGTTGAACCGAATATACATAATAAACTTATTTCTATTTTCGCTTCTCTTCTCGAATTGCGATGCAGCAGAGTTCCTCTTGTATAATTCTCTCTTCCTCCTTATTTCTTCTTTCTTCGAGCTCATCTTCGAAGAACTATGAAACTAACTAAATATAATATCTATAATCACTAACAACTATTCTACCGAACCATTAACCCAAGCAAGCATGCGATAATACATAATCAAATAATCAGTATATAGACAAATTATCTGAAAACAGTTAAATGATCTGTGAATAATCAAATAATCAGTAAATAATCAAGTTATCAGTAAATAATCAAATAACCAGTATATATTCAAATAACCAGTAAATAATCAAATAACCAGTAAATATTCAAATAACCAGTAAATAATCAAGTTATCAGTAAATAATCAAATAATAAATAAATAGTTAAATAATCTATCAAATAATCATGTCAATACATTGAAAATGGGCTCCTAGAACAGATCAGAAACAAAAATTGAATTAAGTGCAAAATAGTCCGTACTTGTCACCCTAGAAAGAGAGGTCGTCGATTTGGAAGAGGGGTAGGTTGGAAAAAGAGAATTAGTAAAGATGTCTTGCCTCCCAGGGTGCACCGAGCGAAATGAAGGATCGTTGTGCAGGGGGTAACGACGTTACCTCGGTTCCTCATGATCCAGGAAGGGGTAGAAATTGGTGGGGTCGACCCCCCTGGCCAACCGCGATCGCCCGTCCCTCAAAGAATTATCCGTCGAGTATTGTTTATTTTCTTCGATCGTTATCGATCATATTCGTATAATTATAAACTTTTTAGCTTTATGGAAAATATTTTTTCATGCATTTTCGACGATTTTTGCAAATGACGTTATAATTGGTGCATTAGATACCAATACACTGAAACGATTCTCCTTCCGCGGCGGGCAAGCAGTCCTTTAATAAAGAAACTCCTTCGGATTCACCTGAGATTTTATTAAATTGTTATTAATTCATGAAATCCCTTGTTAATAATTAATTAATATAATTAATATTGTAATAACTATATTGTAATAATAAATTTATTAAATTATCGATGTAGAATATAGTTTACCGCTAGCTTGCACTTCTTGAGCCGATGGAATATTACGATTCAGAGATATTATGCTTTCATTAACTTATTAAACTGCAGCTTTTGATGCACCAAAGGCTGCACGATGCATACTTCCGACTCCTGCGCGATAAGTGCAACGATCGTTGGAACGATAAATAATTTCTATAAACAAGTACTAAAGATAGAGTGGAGGTATTGTTTTATTTTCTGCAACGGTTGTGCTTTGTGTGGTACGGTGTGGTAAATTCAATTAATTATACTTTAACTAATACATTGCTATAGCCATTCGATTATGGATTTCATGTAATTGTTATTTATTGATTAATCTTTATGAAGAACGTCGACCAACATTTATATAAGCAATAAATAATATTAAAACGTGAGCATGTACTTTGGAAACAAAAAATGCTCACATTTTAATATTACCCATAGTTCATGTAAATGTTGGTCTGTGTTTTGTTTATAAGGTATAATCGATAAATAATAATTACATCATATCATGAATCGAGTGGTTGTAGAAATGTAATAATTAAAGTATAATTAGCGGTAAACTATATTCTACATCGATAATTTAATAAATTTATTAAATTACAACATAGTTATTACAATATTATATTAATTAATTATTAACAAGGGATTTGGTGAAATAATAAGAAATTAATAAAATCTTAGGTGAATCTGCAGGAGTTCGTTATTAAACCACTGTTTGTCCGCCACTGAAGGGGAATCGTTACAGTGTATTGGTACCTCATGCAATAAATTATAACATCATTTGCAAAAATCTTCGAAAATGCATGAGAAAACATTTTCCATAAAGCTAAACAATTTTTAATTTTACGAATATGATCAATTAGAATGGAAGAAAAACAATATTCGACGGTTAATTCTTCGAGGCAGGAGAGATCGCGGTTATTCGGCGGGGTCGACCCCACCAATTCTTACCCCTTCCTGGATCCTGAGGAACCGAGGTGACGTGGTACCCCCTGCACAGCGATCGTTCATTCCGCCCCGTGCACTCGGGGTGGAAAGACGTCTTTCCTAATTCTCTTTTCCAAAACTATCCCTCTTCCAAACCGAGGTCCTCTCTTTCCAGGGTGACCAGTACCAGCCAATACTGACAATTACTGACCCCTGCTGACCATTGCTGACCAATAGTGACCAGTACTGACCATTTTGCGCTTAATTCAATCTTTGTTTCTGATCTGTTCCAGGAGCTTATTTGCAATGAATTTATATGATTATTTCATTAATTATTTGACTGTTTATTTATTATTGGCTTATTTACTGGTCATTTCACTGTTTATTGATTAATTGATTATTTACTGATCATTTGACTGTTTACTGGTTATTTATTGGTTATTTAATAATTTACTGATTATTTGTTTATTTACCGATCATTTGACTGTTTACTTATTATTTGATTATTTATTATTGCATGCTTGCTTGGGTTAATGGTTCGGTAAAATAGTTGGTAGTTATTATAGATGTACACTTATGTTAGTTAGTTTCATAATTCTTAGAAGATGAGTTCGAAGAAAGAATTATACAAGAGGAACATTCATGTAAAGTAACTCAAAAATAGAAATAAATATAGAAATAAGGATAGAAGTAAGCTTATTAGGTGTAGTTGGTTCAACGCTTTCTCTACAAAGACTCTATTTGTCTATGATCATATTCTATGATTGACTTGCTACTTTGATTCTATTAGTACTTTAGAATTAGTATAAGTTGCGCTGCGGCAGAGAAAGTGTTGTTCTAGGAATTAAGCGTCAACCTATGTAAATCACTGACAAACATATTTACGAAGAGCGAACATTTAAAAATTCTCAACTTTGTAGCTTCTGCTTCCCTTTGCTTTGTTTCGCGACGTGAAGTAGTATATTTTGCAGTTACGAGCGACAAGTTTCTCGCTCTTTCGTTACTCTCTTCCAGAGTATCGAAATGAAATTCTTGGATAGCATAGTTTGTTTCCGATCCTGAGAGGGTTCCTTGTGGACCTCACTCGGGTCTGTTCATTCTGGTTCCGGTAATCGGGCCAGGGTGGCAGATTTCGAGGTAAATGTCCTGTGCTTGCGAGGAAGGGCCATGGCACATGTGGCGGTCGTGGCGTAAGTCACGATTAAGCGAAACACTCCTGGACGGGGTGTCGGTAATCCGTTTGGAGGCTGCGTGCGGTTCTCCTTCGTTGTCACTCCTAAGGGTTTGTTCTCGCGCGCTGAGACGCGAGTGCCACGCACTCGTTGTCCATGTGCCATGGTTTCGACTGAGTATGGCTCGGCGGACTTCAGGTTGAGGTTCAAACTTTTTCTCGCGATTTAGAGTTAGAGTCATTTAGTTTCTTAGAGACAATCTCCCCAATTAGTGTTCGCTCTTCGAAATAATGTTTGGTCAGTGACTTAGCGATAAGTTTGGTATAAGAATAGTTAGTAAGTTAGACCATTGTATCCGCGACGATATTCCAAGTCCGATTGTCCCATTTTTCTTCGAGTTTGACTCGAAGCAAATGTGCCTTGAGGACTTGGAATGAAACGGTGAGTGGTTCGGTCGCGAAACGCGAACCGCGACCCAGCCACCCACCAGGGTCTCTGCTAGCGGCAACCTCCACGTGGTGAGACCTGGTAATCGGTAATAATTGTAGAGAAGTAGAATTAGACTTATTCTACAATTACAACCGAGCTAATAGCTGCTTTATATGTTACTTTAATTAGAAATTAGACTCCTCGCTTAGCGAATAAGTTCGAAATATCGCGTCGGATATCGCTTGACTATCTTTCAGCGATGAACTATTCTGTATAAACATTACTTAGTGTACAACATTACTGATCAACGTCTATTCATGTATTCATATAGCAATTTGCTCTTGTACTGGATTACACTTTTTTAATTTATTATTATTTAAATGCCGCAATGCATCTTCTTATTACATAATTCAATAAAATAAAATTCATTAGCTCTTACATTCTCTAATTTTATAATATGCCCAAAGAAGTTGGCAGTGTAATTTATTCCGTATAAATATTTGGACGATTTTATATTAAGTATTATATTTTATACAAGTATATAAAGCATTTTTACTGAATATTGTACTTGTAATAAAGATTTATTGTATTGTAATACTATACTATAATTGTAATACCCAAACCCTTTCAGTTCCACATGAGATTTTATTAACTTGTTTTTATTTAAATACGCTATTGCATCTTCATATCAAATAATTTTATAAAATAAAATTCTTTAGCCATTATATTCTCCATATTTTGTAATGTACCCAAATAAGTTGGCAATGGAACTTATTTCACAGAGGTATTCGATCGATTTTATATTAACTATTTTTTTAATTATTACACATTTACAGCTATTCTAACGAAAGGCATGGATTATTTCATGCAACTCATTTTAATGAAATAATATTGGGTACAATTAAATTTTATTAAATAATGTTTCAACTTTCGTATAAACTAATTTTGTTTATTAAGCAATTTATTAGATTTGTGATCTAATCTACATTTTTATTAATGATTACAGGGTGGCCACTGCTTGATTCGTTGCAAGGCCCGCAAGCAAAGAAGAAAAAAGAACGAAGGGCCATTGTCAAGATATTTTATTTACAAGTGTTTACTTATTGCATATATTTATACATTTATGTCTATTATGTAATTTTATTTATTAGTATACAATGTTGTACGAAAACTGTTGTACCTCGTGAAATTTACGTTTACAATAAATAATTTTATTACGAAAATTTTGTGCTATATTTTATATTTCCTCGACGTACCGAATACCCAGAATCCCATATGCCCTAAAATCTTCGTCGAATTTCGCTGAATTTCGAGAATCTGTAGTCGCCATTCAGTTGAATAGGCGAAGGCGGTTGGCGATCAAGGGTCGCCTGTTGAATTAACGGCGATATGACGGTTGGCGACCGAGAGCCGTTACGAATTAACGGCCTTGGCGACTAGCCGGCGCCATTCAAAAGAAATGTGAAATCCTCATATTTTTGGGAGTTTTCGAGCAAAATTATGGGTTCCGAGAGATTGTCGTTATTTGGTTTTCATTTGAATGGCGACCGAGAGTCGCCATGCCGTTAAACTGTAAAAACCGTTGGCGACCGAGATCCGTTATGATTAACGGTCGTGGCGACTGGCCGGCGCCATTCAAAAGAAAAGTGTAATCCTCATATTTTTGGGGGTTTTCGAGCGAAATTGTGGTTTCCGAGAAATTCTCGTTATTTGGTTTTCATTTGAATGGCGACCGAGAGTCGCCATGCTGTTAAATGGCAAAAGACGGTTGGCGACCGAGAGCCGTTACGAATTAACGGTCGTGGCGACTGGCCGGCGCCATTCAAAAGAAAAGTGAAATCCTCATATTTTTGGGAGTTTTCGGGCAAAATTATGGGTACTAAGTAAATGTCGTTATTCAGTTTTCATTTGAATGGCGACCGAGAGTCGCCATGCTGTTAAATGTCAAAAGACGGTTGGCGACCGAGAGCCGTTACGAATTAACGGTCGTTGCGACTGGCCGGCGCCATTCAAAAGAAAAGTGAAATCCTCGTATTTTTGGGAGTTTTCGAGCAAAATTATGGGTTCCGAGAGATTGTCGTTATTTGGTTTTCATTTGAATGGCGACCGAGAGTCGCCATGTCGTTAAGTTGCAAAAAACGGTTGGCGACCGAAAGCCGTTACGAATTAACGGTCGTGGCGACTGGCCGGCGCCATTCAAAAGAAAAGTGAAATCCTCATATTTTTGGGAGTTTTCGAGCAAAATTATGTGTACTAAGGAAATGTCGTTATTCGGTTTTCATTTGAATGGCGACCGAGAGTCGCCATGCTGTTAAATGGCGAAGGATGAAATTTTGGGAGAGTAAAAATACCGTAAATCTATTGGTGAAATGGTGGAACTAAATTTGTTACGCCACTCCTGTGAGTACCTCCCTGTAAGCTAAATTCATGGGCAGGAAAAATGCCGTCCATCTAGCGGTGAAACGATGGAACTAAATTTGTTACTCCCCTCCTGTGAGTACCCCCCTGTAAGCTCGAAATTCATGGGCAGAAAAAATGCCGTCCATCTATTGGTGAAATGGTGGAACTAAATTTGTTACTCCCCTCCTGTGAGTACCCCCCTGTAAGCTCGAAATTCATGGGCAGAAAAAATGCCGTCCATCTATTGGTGAAATGGTGGAACTAAATTTGTTACTCCCCTCCTGTGAGTACCCACCAGTAAGCTCGAAATTCATGGGCAGAAAAAATGCCGTCCATCTATTGGTGAAATGGTGGAACTAAATTTGTTACTCCCCTCCTGTGAGTACCTCCCTGTAAGCTCGAAATTCATGGGCAGGAAAAATGCCGTCCATTTAGCGGTGAAACGGTAGAACTAAATTTGTTACTTCACTCCTGTGAGTACCTCCCTGAAAGCCTGAAATTCATGGGCAGAAAAAATGCCCTCCATCTAGCGGTGAAAGAGTGGTACTAAGGTATTTATGTATATTAGAGGGGAGCGGCGAATTTAGTTCCATCGTTTCACCGCTAGATGGACGACCTTTTTTCTGTCCATGAATTTCGAGCTTACAGGGAGGTACTCATAGGAGGAGAGTAACAAATTTAGTTCCACCGTTTAACCGCTAGATGGACGGCATTTTTTCTGCCCGTGAATTTCGAGCTTACAGGGAGGTACTCATAGGAGGAGAGTAACTTTAGTTCCACCGTTTCATCGCTGAATGGACGGCATTTTTTCTGCCCATGAATTTCGAGCTTACAGAATGGTACTCATAGGCGGGAGTGACAAATTTAGTTCCACCGTTTCATCGCTGGATGGACGGCATTTATTTTACACAAGAATTTCACACTTATTTAGGGTGTCTCAGAAATAAAAATGCGAATAGTTTGCTTCAAATATTTTGTTTATTAGATAAGATAGAAAGAAAATGTTTAAAGAAATATTGTTTGTTTTTTAACCAGGAAGGCTTTGTTGCTAATATTTCTGTAAATTAAGTAATTAAAATCAATATATTTAAGAATTGTTCACAAACTGTATCTTCCACGACTTTCTGGCATTTATTTGCTACAGCAAAGCCCGTTTTGCATATTTTCGGAATGTTTTCCAAAGAAAAATCTCTGCTCTATCGCACAGAATGATTGGAATCTTCGTTGGATGCCCAATTTTTATAGAAATTTAAAAAAAAGTCTCGAAAAGTGAACGTGCGGTGCATGTCTCGACAAATTGAACTAATGTTTAAACATATTTACAAATTCATATTGCGAATTTAATTTATATCATTTTATTCGCAAAAGTCCACAGAATTTTTTGCAATGAATGAGGATTGTCTGCCATTCATATTTACGTCACAATTTGTATGCAAACTTGGAAAGAGTTTCGATGAATGAGCACGGAGAGCGTGTCCCGCCAAATTTAACTAATATTTAAACATATTTGCAAATTCATACTGCGAGTCTAATTTATATCATTTTGTTCGCAAAGGACCACAGAATTGTTTGCAATGAATAAGATCTGTCTAACTCTTATATTTACGTCACAATTTGTGTGCAAACTTGAAAAGAGTCTCAAAGAATGAGCGTGTGATGCGTGTCTCGCCAATTTTAACTAATGTTTAAACAAATTTACAATTTCGTATTGCAAATCTACTTTGCATCAGTTCATTCTTAAAAGTCCACAGAATTTTTTGCACTTGAAAAAAACTGTCTTACTTTTATATGTTCGTCAAAATTCCTAATCAAAGATACAACAAAACCCTTTGGTTTTTTAAAAACTGTGGGTGATGGAGAAAAGCGTTGAGCCAACTATGCCTAATAAACTTGTTTCTATTCTTATTTCGCTACAAGATTGTTCCTCTTGTACAATTCTTTCTTCTTTCTTCGAGCTCGTCTTCAACTTATCTCTAGCTAACAGTTACAAAAACTACCAACTTTTCTACCCAACTACTAACCCTAGCAAGAATGCGATACATAAACAATATTAAGAAATAATCAGTAAATAATCAGGAAGGAATCAGTAAATTATCAGTAAATAGTCAGTAAATATTCAAATAATTTGTAAATTGTCAAATGTTTGAATAATTAATCAAAGTCATATACGCACATTGAGTGTGAGTTCCTAGAACAGATCAGAAATAAAAATTGAATTATGAGCTAAACGGTCAGTACTGGTCAGCACTGGTCGGTAGTGGTCCGTACTTGTCGGTATTGTTCATCCTAGAAACAGGAGGATCATCGGTTTGAAAGAGAGGTACTTTGGGAAGGGAGAATGAGAAAAGAGGTCTTTCCTCCCCGAGAGCTTCCGGCGGAATGAAGAATCGTTGTGCACGGGGTACCCACGTCACCTCGGTTCTTCTGGAACTAGGAAGGGGTGAAAATTGGTGGGATAGAACCCCCCCAGCCAATCCCGATCGCTCCCCTTTCGAAGAACTAACCGTTAAGTGTTGTTTATTTTCTTCGATCGTTATCGATCATATTCGTATAATTATTAACTTTCTAGCTTTATAGAAAATGTTATTTCATGCATTTTCGAAGATTTTTGCAACTGACGTTATAATTGGTACATTAGATACCAATACACTGAAACGATTCCCCTCCAGCGGCGGACAAACAGTTGTTTAATAAAGAAACTCTTTCGGATTCACCTGAGATTTTATTAGTTTCTTATTATTTCACCAGATCCCTTGTTAATAATTAATTAACATAAGCAATATTGTAATAACTAAGTCGTAATTTAATAAACGTATTAAATTATCGAGGCAGAATAAAGTTTACCGCGAGCTTTGCACTTCTTGCGACGACGGAATATTACGATTCAGAAATATTATTCTTTCATCATTCTATTAAACTGCAGCTTTGGATGCACTAAAGGATGCATGATGCATACTTTCGACTCATGCGCGATAAGTGTAACGATCGTTGCGACGATAAATAGTTTCTTTAAACAATTACTAAAGATATGGTAGAGATATCATTTTAAATTTAGTTCCTAAAATGGCGGAAACAAATTCTACGTTACAATTAGTACTTTATCACTTACATATTTAAAAAGTGGTGCATCGAATTCTCCTCCAATGGATGATATCGAGATCTTCACCTTCAGAGGCAGCTTCCCAATTATTGCTTACATTATTATTGAAATCAAAATATTGATATGTAAACCGAATAATTCTGAACTTCGAAGTTATTCATTCTTATTCCTCCACGCAAATTAATGTCGTTCTTCAAATTAATGTCACTCCACCACTGAGAATATTAATTTATAAAGCGTTATGTGTCAAATTAATTGCACAAATACATAATTAAGTGAATGAAAGAACCGTTTTTCATCAAAATATTTGATAAGCATTTAAAGTAGAATGTTAACAATTTTTTATTACGTAATTAAAGTAGATGAAACAATCCTCTATCACCGAAATATTTAATAAAAAGAAATTCGAGGATAGATGGTAACTGCACGCCGTGTATCGCAGAACCAAGGAAATAGGTGAACCTACAAGCGGATTAGAAAGTGCGGCCGTAAGTTCCCAATTTTTTTTGGCAGCAAAGGGTTTTGGAAAGTTTAGCTATCCCTATCAGCGGCGATTCTATGTGCCTTCAGAAACGCTGTACAATTTTTTTTATCGATAGAAAGTTGGTCATTTGACCTAAAAGCCAATACAATGAGTTTCCAGTAAATAGACCTACTTCTGCTACTCTCTGCATCAAAGTGAATGCAACATCATAAAATGTTTTTTCTAATTTTGTTGCTAAGATTGGTAAATTTGTGGGTGGTATCTCTTGACTTGTTGGCAACAACTATAACAATTATTTATAATAATATAAAATGCAATTATATGAATACCAATAATCATCGATATTTAGCATCGACTTCTTGTGTTATTAGAAACTATTTTAATATTTATTATTCGTCAATATTTGTTGCCACATTTTTATATTGTTATTAAATCTATATCAATATCAATTACTTGTCAACATTTATTGTTACTTTCGGGTGCTATTACCAACTCTATAAGTATCTATTATTTATCAGTACCTCTTGTCATTTTTGTGTATTGGCATTACCAGCTATGTCGCAGGCTATTATTTATCAGTATTTATTAATATTCATTATTACACATTTTATTATACATGCCTTGAAATAATTAAAGCAGTGGAATAACACTTTCTAATGTTTTCAGAAAAAGAATTTTGAAACCAACAAATTTCTTGAAGTATAATGAAGATCATGTAAAAGGATTGTACATCGTGTTCTCCGCAATTACTTTGGCACTAATTAAACATGTTTTATTATTGCACTTCAATACAGGATAAATCTTGTGTCTTTATTTACAAGTAGCACATAACAACTACCTTAATACCGTAATTAATATTATACAAGTATGATTCAGAGTAAGGTGGTTGGGATAGTAGAAAAATTTTTGAAAAAAGAATCGAGATTTCTGAACACGCCTTAAGAGGGTTATAATTCATTATCTTCGCGAGGGTATTCTTTCATTAAAATAATCCTCGGGACGTCCATTTTATCAGGAATCTTTCCACATTTTCTTAACGTTTCAGTCACACGTAAACAATTATTTTGTTGCTTATGTATGAATACAGAAAAGTATATAAATTTAAACAATGATCGGGTTGAGCAATTTTGATGATCATGGCTAAAATAGTATAAAACTTTTGTTGTATAAACTATTTGTAGTATAAAATAGTATAATATTTAATATTCAGTCAGCAAAATTATTGATGAACTTATGGGACCATCGAGATTAAAGTGATAATAACATTCTTACTATTTCACTTACCTCGTAATTACATTTAATATGACGGTAATTAACAAAAGAGTACGAAATGAAATTTGAGATTATTTGAGCCATGAAGCATCCAAGATGAAACCAAACAATTATTATTTTCGAAATAATAGTTTTCGCATAAAATGTGGAATTTCGAAGGTCCGATATTTGTTAACCCATTAAATTACAATGATGAACATGAAACAATAATATAATTGTAATCTTCACAATTTTTATCTTTCCCTCCACCGGTAGAAATCTTTGCGCGAATATTGTCCAATCCGTTATGAATTTACAGAGATGATGAACAGTGATAAACAAGTGATAATACAAGAACATTTTTCAAGTAGTCGGACATAAAAAAATAATAATAAATTCACGCAGTAATAAATAAATTTCCGATCAAAAATGATCGTTTTATATCTTCCTTCCCATTTTAATATTTTTCTGATATCTCATTGTGCAAACTTCTGAAATTGATGTAACATTTTGTGCACCAAAATCCGCTGAATTTGATGAATTAATAAGATGAAATCTACTGAATATTCCTGAAAATGATGTTATTATTTTATAAACGAAAATTCGCTGAATTTAATTAATCAAAGGAACTCAATTGGTTGAATATTTCAAAACCTGTACACTGAAATCGATATACACAATACGATGGAATTACTAATTAATTTTATAATTTTATTAGTCGAACTATTCAAATCCGTAATAAGCGAAATATTATCTGTAATAAACGAATTATTTTCATTAATCTATTATAAACGAATAAATGAATGATTATTTGCAATAATCTGAAATAAACGAATTCAAATATATCGAATTTCAAATGATGGTTCTTTAATTGGTGGAACTATTATAAAATGTTTTATCGCACTCGAAATTGAGTGCAGCTTGACGAAGCGCATAAGAAGTGCACAAGAAACGAAGGAAATGGGAAGATCTCTTTAAAAACCCGGCATAAAAAAAAATCGACTTAAAATCTTGCATATACGGTGAGTTCGAAGGACAATCTCGGCATACGATGCAGTAATAAAAAATAACCGTGCATTTTGAATTATGCCACTGCATACCTCCATTAAAACATCTACGTCTGTGTGTATCCGTGTGAACTGTGGCTGCATATGTGTCGTAGAGAACTGTTTCATCACCACCGCACATTAATGATATTATGATAATTATAGGCTTGATAGGTACATACAAAACAACACACAATAAAAACAATAACATAATATTAACGTGACGCTCACAATAATAATAATAATTAATATAATAATATAATGCCATAATAATAATAATAAAAATCGTGATAAACATCGTCAGCGGCATGACAATTAATAACTAATTACAATCGAAACACGGCAACGAAACCCAAAAGGAGGACTTCGTAAGGTGCATCGTGCGGACTTCGAGAATCCTAATTTTCGTTTCAATCAAATTTTTCACACCCACGGATTTCTCCATTCAACTAGTTCCCTTCAAATTGTTTATTTCATATTATTCACTTATACCGTATCATATTATCGTCGTTACAATAATTCATTACAATAGTACCGTGGCAGAACTATACATTTATCCACGACCCAGTTTCACGGGTTCATCTCCTCTCCGTTTAAAAGTTACTCTAATTATGTATATTTATATATATATTTATTTATTTATATATTTATATATCTCACTCTCGCTGTCCCGCTTGTTCACACACACACACACACTCTCGCGTCACGTTGCCATTTTTAATTCTATCTAAGTCATTCGTTAAACACGATCTTCCCCGCTTTATATATATACTCTTTCTCTCTTTATTCCGCGTTTTCATGAAATTCCAATTTACCGGCTTAGGAGGCCCGCGCTTTCTCCTCATCGATTTTTCCCGCGTAAAAACCACGCTTGGTTTCCGTCTGCTTGCTTCCTTTTCCATCGCATTAACCACATTGACACCTCACATGTACGAGGAGGTACGTACGCGCGCGCAGAGACACACACACTCACAGAGCACAGGAGGAGACACATACACGCATATACAAGAGCACACGCACACGTGGTTGCACGGATCGAAATACGTATCACGCGTATACGGGTGGGACTTACTGGAAATACGTGTATGTAATATATTGTAACATATTAACATTGCAATTTTATATATTCTTTATTATATAATATCAATATATTATAGTGTTTACTATATAAGATAATACAGTATAATATACCGCAGATATTATATAGTACACCACAGAGTTTCTCAACCTATGAATCGCGACCCAATATTACATGGCGTTAAATTTTTAACGGGTCGCGAATTAATAATTGATTTTAGGTATTCGAGAATCGTTTGCAATATAAACATTTGAATCGCGGTACCGTTCTAAACAAATATGTTGGTTCACGCTGTAAAAAGACTGAGAAACGCTGGTATAACATATTACAATATTAATATATTATAATATATTGTTAGAGACATTCACATTCGTTCTCTCAGCGGCTCTTATAATTTTAGATAATCTTGCACCTTAGAGAATAAAGATCCACTGGGATATTTAAGGTTTTCATTTAACGTCGGATTAAATTACCTACTTACACGCTGATCTTTCGATTAAACGGTGACACGCGCTTCTCAATTTCGCTCTTTAGTTCAGACCGTGCTTAGGACTTCGTTTTTTTCGACTGCAAATTGTTTCATCGAATTATTTACTTGATTATCTTTCGTATCGTTATGTTTGATATTAGTTTCGATACCAATATGTGTTGAATTTTAATTTTAAAGCCACGTAGGATTATCCGTTGGACGTTGAATGATGTTAAACTAATTCGCAGCAGTTGATATTGAAATAAAAACTATTTATTCAGTATTTATGACGAATAAAATATCTTGATACCGATAATTAAATATTAACTGATCCGCAAGTAATTCATTCATACTATATATTTTAACAACATTTTAACAAAAACTATATAACATTGAAACGAATGATATTCAAATTAACAAAAATACCTGTTGCGAAGTATAATTTCCATTTTTAACTATGAAACACCGGTAGATTTCAATGAACATTTACATATCATCTTCAGACATCCAATTCAGATATTCCAGTAGATTCTTGAAATGCTTTGAAACCTTGACTATTATCATCAATAATATGATAATATCAAAATGACTAACTAACTCCGCGTTAGCAGAGATGCCAACAGTATACACACGATAGTTCCTTCGACGTGAAAAAGAGAAACCATTGACCGATTAAGTACCACAACCGTCCGTTTCTTTCGATCTTATCAAACATGTCGTCTGCCGTGGACAGGAGAACATTCGGCGTTAAGAGGTTAACCCCCCTGTCGCCTGCACTTTTCGTTTCACGAAGATCCTAAACTCAGCCTTAAATATGGTACACTCGACCACCCACTAGCTACATTGTTAAATCTAAATTAGTCGTTTTTACATATAGTATAAGAATTCTAGGTACTAGTTTGCGATCCTTGGTAGTTGATGAATTACGACGTACCGGGTATAATTATCTAACTTCTCCGAATACAAGTTTTCTATACTGTAGATCTCTGGAAAGAAGTCATCAAAGACTTTAGACGGAGAGCGGAGGGTCTCATTTATAAACCAATGAGAGACACCACGTGGTACCTAAGTCAGAAGTACCACCTTTCAAGAGTCCAATAGTACTTTGACTTGAATAAATGTCAACTTTATCTCTAATATACCTCCTTGAACGAAAGTTCAAATGATAAACGGAGAAGGTACGCTCGCGGACGTATGAATTCTTTTGATTTTGTTTACTCTTCCGATTCATCGCCGAGATGTTGCTCCTCCGATTTGAACAAAGTTACGAACATTCTTTCACGAATTATTCGCACGAGAAATTTCTACTTTAAGTCGTTTGCATTCCACTGCCCAGCGTAGATCTTGATGGCAAAGGATGTGTTATAAATTGGATCCCATCAAATAATGTTCGTTTAATGTTGATTTAGGAGATAGCCAGTTAGCGATGATAACTAGGTTTCGTTTAACGTCTGCCATACGGATGATGGACGACCTATTTGTTACATTATTTCTAGTGTTCTAACGGATTTAAAAGGTGCCTTCGATCTTATTACAATAAACGGAAATACTGATAATTTTAATAGTGGATCATCGATCTATCTGTAGCACTTGGCTGATCAGATTGAAATCTCGAAGATGACTACGAGTCAAACGATTTTAAGTAGTTAATTAGTAGTTGCCTCGCCGTATGATAATTTACACATGTAAATGTAAATGAGAACGCGCGACGAGCTTCCTCCTTTGGAGGTTCGTAGGAAAAAAGATAACAGAAAAAAAGGACGGCGGTAAATGAGACCGTTCAATTATTAATGAGAATATTAATTCAATGACGTGCACATAAAAATGTTTAATATATATCTGTGCAAGTATCAGAGCTATTAAATGCCTGATAATTATGTGGCCATACAGGATGATCGGTTCCACCAAAACGCTAGTACTTTCCACGAATCACAGACAGTAACAATTAATATTACGTGGCAAGAAACAGTCATATTAAATCTATTCAGACCATCGTCAAATACAAAGTGTCAGTAATTAGTAAACGAAATAATAGTTCAATTAAACTTTCTATTGCGATACATTTATAATCCCTTAAACAAGAATTTTCTTCTTCGCTAAATAAGTTATACTTCGAATAAACTAAACACAATGGCTCATAGATCAAACTTCGTAGTAAAACATTACAATCGATATAAAATATCGTCATCAAATATTCAAATATTTCTCCAAAAAAAAAAAACATCACGCTTTTACACTGGACACTCTTAGATTCATTCGCATACACACTTTTTAGACTTTTCAATAATTCCACTTACCCCGAGGTGCAATCCTCTCCTTTCATAAGAATCCGCCACTGTTCTCGGATCGTAGATTTCGTAGTGATTTCGTACCTTAAGGGACCCAATGGCGACGTTTTCTATTTCGGATTTGACGAACTTCCGGTCAAACTGCAACGACGCACCTTTCTAAATTCCGAAAAAAAACGCCGCGGGCTGAACAGTGTAAGACAAAGTGAATGTACGACTGTGAGCTACGCAGGTGGGGGGGTTCGTCGATAGTGTTTCGGGACGGGGGGAGCAGACACTAAGTGACACTAACTAGTTTTTTTTGTTCTTCACTATATATAATATATATATAATATGTATAACTGGAGGAAATACTACCGAATTACGAGTTTGGACAGATTGCTTGGTGTCGCACGATAATATGCGTAACTACTCGAGAAAAAAAAAGGAGGACCGACACCTGATACCGGCACTCAGAGGAAAAGAGTCTCTCGGAGCGTTTGAATGAGCGCTCCTTAAAATTCGCTTCCCCTTTCTTTTTCTTTTTATACAACAACATTTCTTCGTTCTTTTTCGTTGAGTAATAAACGATGACGATGATGAACGATGATAACGATAGTGACGGTGACAATGACGATGATAATGGTAATAATAATAATATAATAATCATGACAATAATAATTAATAATTAAGAATAATAATATACTACTCGCAAAATTGTATCTTTCCTTACAAGATCGAAGCAGTCTTTGAACAGCTGCTGAACAAAGTTCATAATGCGTTTGTTACGGGCATAGTCGTAGGGGTGTCCGATCTTGGTTTCCGCGGTACTCGAAAAAAGAAGGATGAACTTTTTCTCGACTACGTTTGACGGTTCTCTGGGGCGTCCGATATAGAATATATTCAGGCGGCCAAGCCATGAGGCGTCTGATGGAGAAGTGTGGGATACTGTTGCGCCACGTGTGCCAACTGATGATGATGATGATGATGATGATGGTTACCTGGATGAGCGTGAGCGTAAGGATGAACAACTGCGGTAGCCGGCGTCGCGGTGCTCGACGTACCGTGTGTCACGTTACTTGTCGTAACGTGGCTTGGCAAAGGTGTCTGCGCTTGGGGTGCATGAATACTATGGCTAGGACCCGTTAACAGGCTCGAATTACTACCCCCGTGACTAGCACCGCTACTGGACGAGCTGTGACTCTGATGATGATGATGATGATGGCCAAAGACGACCCCAGAGAAAGCCACGGGTCACTGATGATGCTTCGTTGAACCGTTCGCGTGGTGCGCCTGCGCGACCACGTGGTGATTCGAGGGTGGTGCGTGTGTCGCGCTTGGATGATGATGACTCCCAGTTGCCCCGTGGTGATTCGCGTTATTAGCGCTACTATTATTATTATTGTTGTTGTTGTTGTTCTGTTGCTGCGTCTGCCGTTGATTATTCTTCTTGTTCTTCATTCGTCGGTTTTGAAACCAGATCTTAACTTGCCGCTCGGTTAGGTTCAACTGACGCGCCAGCTCCCAGCGTTTTTGCTTCGAGACGTAGGCGTTGTACAAAAATTCTTTCTCGAGCTCGAGGGTTTGGTACTTCGAGTAGGGTTTGCGTTTTTTCCTTGCCGTTATCTGACCAGTCCACTCCAAGGAGGTTGAACTCCCGCATCCGACTCCCATTCCTGCTACGCCAACCCCAACGCCGACACCGGCGAGGGAACCTGCGGGAAACAAGGAAGATGGGGAGGAACCCCACATCACTTAACACAATTAGTATGCAATTCATAGTTTACCTAGCTTCTAGCTAGAAATATTTGACAATTAGCTGTACACAAATCAAGCATTATAAATATATTTATATTAGAAATACACAATGTTCATTATTCAATATTTGACTATTAACCATCATTAATTTCTCTATAAATTAAATTTCTCCGAGTATGTAGGTCCAATTTGAATGGGATAAAATTTCGTATTTTCTTGGCGCTAGTTACAAATTGTTCTTATTGTTTGGCGATACATTCAACCAGATTTTGAGTTAAGAAAGCGGTTGTACCTGTTCGCTTTTCTTGCTCTCCACCGCGAGTAGTTATTACTACTCGGTCCGGCAGAAATGGGAGCAAATACATTGGTTCGTTAATCTGTGTATCGGCGCGTAACGAATTCCGTTACTCTTTTTTTTTGTAGCAAAACTCCATTCGTATTCGATACTAATAATTTCTTAGTTAATTTCTTACTTAATTTCTCTGATTTACACCCAACTCGGATAATAGTGAACATACGATAAGTTAAAATTATAATATTTAATTGCCCGTATTAACAAAACACCGAATGTAATCATGAATGACTGCCATTTAAGGTTTTAGATCAAATATCATTTAACACCGTGTAACTTGTAAGTCACATTAATAAATCTTGTCTTTATGTGAATATCACATGAAAGCCAGTTGATTTTAGCACGCATCTGTACTGTAATATTCGACAGTTTACATGGAATACATAATTCGGAATTAATAACGTTCGATACAATAATAATTTACGTAATAACTTTACTATTGACAAATGATCCTATCACGTGTGGATAGAAAGAAACAAAGTAAAAGGTTACAAGCTAGCTTCCTTCTCGAAGAAATTACTTCTTTTCCACGAAAAGGTCAGAAGGTCGAGCAATCGGTACTTGTTCATGGTTGGAGCGGATTCCTAAATGTTAAAACATGCACTTGGCTGGTGAATGCGTGTGCGGGATGCATATACGGAATATATATATAATACACGTAGAGTTTTGCCGCGGTCGGTTCGACGGGACGGTATGATATAATTGGACCGGTTGTACTAACCGCACGAAAAACATGAAACGAGACCGCGAAACACGGAACTGTTAGTAGGACTCTTCTTGCGTTGGCGTGTCCGGCACTCGATGATTTAACCCGTAAAAAGATAAAGGATTCGAGTGCTGTTCGTAACGGTCTTTATTAAAACAATATGTATATCATTTTAAATTATCGTACACACAGTGAGTGTAAAAAGTATTCGTACAGCAGCGAATTTTAACAAAAACCTTGTAGAACTTTATTTCTACATGATACAAATTGCGAATACTTTCATAAAAAATATGGATTTGTTTAATTTGTATTGTCTTGCTATATAAATATAGAACTTTATAGAACCGTATTTATTTCATTAAACTGTAACGATTCCTCGAAATGTATACGCGTAGTTGGTTTAAGGATGGCGTTAGAGTTATAAACATTCAGTTATATATATTCACTTATTAATATTATTAGTTCCCCCGTATATATAAATAAACATTTCGTGATAGATTGAATTCTAACATTTTCGTTCAAATATTTGAGTAAATCATCCTGTAATCAACCCTTAAAGCAGGTAGTCGTACAGCAAAGATTGTCTGAGATTTGTGGCAATGAAAATAAGTAATATATTTACCAAAGAGGCAAATGTAAACTATGCTTTAAGTTATTTTTATTAAGTTTTTTTAATCTAACTTTGTTTTATAAGATAAAGGAGGTACAGGGAAGGTTTAGTAGCAAATGAGTTAGGTAAAAAATAAATTATTAAAGTAATGGTGAGGTTGCATTTAAGCTTCCTGGAGATTCCGCGGGATGTGTGAAAGCGGGTTGTTAAGTCTTTCTATTTCCCTGAGAATATTAGATAGCTGGTTTCTCATATCGAGGTTGATCTCACCGAATATGAGGGTAGTAAAAGATTTTGGCAACAGGGAATGCGTTTATTAAAGCAGAAAACCGTGCAATAGATGGGCTTGCAGCAAAGTGCATCCAAGGAACGAGCAATTACGAAAACTCACCACTCATCCGTCTATCTTTAACTCAACTACGCATAAACATTTCGAGGAATCACTAGCAACCTTGGAAATTAAATAAAACACTATAAAATCCACGTTACAATTTTAATCTGATAACAGAAAAATGTACTTCTTCCAATGCATTAATCAAATTTACACTAAAACCAGTAAAGCGGTACAGATAAAATGATGCCGACAACTTTACGGCCATATTGAATTATAGCCAAGTATAAGAGATCTGTAAGAATGAAGTAATACAGAATATATTAGACTGGCGTCGTAAATCAAAATTTTTACTACGTTTTTGGAAAATCCGCATAAAATATTATCGAGTATGAACGAAAATATAACTATGATTGAACCTGCTTTATTTCAGGGGTAAACGAACGATTCGAATTTTCTTTTCTCTTCCCCTCGTAGTGTCGTAATATTCTCCCTCTATTCTTCCCCTTTATGCTTTCCTCTCACTTTCTCTTTATCTTTCTTCTCTCTCTCTCTCTCTCTCTCTCTCTCTCTCTCTCTCTCTCTCTCTCTCTCTCTCTCTCTCTCTCTCTCCCTCTTACCCCCTCACCGACCCTTACTCCCACCCACCCACGACAACTCTACTGCTCTCTATCCATACGTCTCTTTCGTTCACTCGGTATCGCGGCACGATTGCTTAAGCGACAGAAATTTATTGGCCATTAAAACGTGGAAATATGCAAATTATTTAGCAAAGGTCAGGATTCTCACGAACGGTGGCGTGCACGGTAGACGTATGTGGGTACAAAACTGCAAAGTAAATGACACGGCGATTGTACTAGCAGTTACTATTAACACGTTACGAGCGCTGTTTAAAAGCGGGAAGACATACTCTCGGTAGACAATGTAGCGACTCCTGAAACCTGTTCTTTCCGATGATTTGAGGAAGACGTTCAACAAGTTTGTTGAAGAGATATATATATTTACGTTCGGAGATTTTCAAACAGTAATTACTAACGACAGGAATTACACGATTCTTCCTCTTTTATGTATAATAGTATACAAATAATTAACAATGCGAATCTTTGGATGCCCATAAAAGTATATCACTAATGGACTACAGTGTTCCTGTGTAAGTGATTCGTCTTTATGTACATAAAAAGAACGAAGAAGCCGATTGGACACGGGGATGCGGAGATAACACGAACATAATTGGAGGCAGATAACATTATCAGGGAGCCGTTATTATTGAAATACACGGATGTAATTGGCGATTATTGGAGGATCGATATCTGGAATTATAACTATACTTCCCCTTCCTCTTGTTGTTCTCTAATTAAAGAAAACAAGAAATGGCTCGTATTTCAAGCGAAAAACGAGGCGCGCCTTCATCGTACAAACGAAGTTGCAATGGACAGAGATGTAAATTATGCGCATAATTAAAGCGCGGGATTAAGGCGTTTAAGTTAAACGGGCTGGTCGGAGTGCAGAGTTTTTGCAACAGGTTTTTATTCAGGAGAAGATAGTATCTCGGGAGTGTACGAGCCGAGTGATCATTGGTAACGATGAAACACCTGCCGTGCCGAGCCATCTTCACGAAAATTGTGCATACAAGGTATGAGGCCGAATGCAATGCGGTTTGGGCTGTGCATTCTCTACTTCGAAACGGACCAGCAAAGATAATGCAGCTGCCATCTACTGGTAGAAGAACATACTATAGACAGAGTCCAGTACTCCTGCTACTTTGTATGCAACACACGCCTGCGCGTGTACGTCCTTTCCACGCATACCATTAAGTCGAACCGTCCAGGAAAAATGATCACGCGAACGATATTATGATTATCGGACCGTGCTCGACTGCCATGTGTGCAGCAAATATTATTTTTTATTCTAAGATCTCTATCTTAAAGCCGCCTCCTTTTTTCTACGAGACTTGGCAAATATTATGCAAAGCAATCGCTTATTAAAATTCTTCTTCTCCACCCGCGATAGCAGAAAATAATTAAACATTTTGTGTTCCAAGAATTCCAATACTATGTATGTATTGTTGTTTTTGGATATATTTTATAGCAACCTATAAAATATTAATTAAATTGCCTTGGAGCACAGCACTTGATGCGGATTTTGAACGTGTGTATGGGCGGACAAAATAATGGCGGCTAATAATGATGATTCTAAATGGAACATTGACTTTAGGAATGGAAGACTGAAAGACAAGATTATGAAATTGAACTTAAAGATGTTTGAGATCATTTAGAATTAGAATTGTTTACTTCGAATAATGGATCGTTTGAGGAAAGTTAAAAGAGAACTATAGATATAAATGAGGGTAGAAGCAGAATAAAAGGGCGAGGCAAACGATAGTATTTACCGGGAGAAAAGCGGGAAGAGCCGTTAGTAGAAGAGGACCGAAGAGCAGTACGGGTCATGGAACGGATCAGCTGATCGGAGGCGCGCGCCAGGGTTTACGAGTTACGGCCGCCAATAAACCCACCGCCGTTCGTTGTTGCTCATGCGACGTTTCATGGGTTGTGGGTCCCGAGAAAAGGATAAAGTGGGGACAAAAGAGAATGACCAAATACGTGAATGAACGATGACTTCAACCTCTTTACACCGAGCCCGACTATCCTGCTTGCGGTTTATGAGTATTTAAATTTCAAACACCGAAACGCTCAGTGCTGTCTTTTTGGCGCGGTTATACTTTAATTCCCCAATGTGCAATTTCGGGCTGCACCCATCTTTCAAATTATAACATCGTTTGTTAAAACACCTTTCTCAATGTAGACAGAGGATTGTCGTGGATTTATGAAATTGTGACAAGACAATCTCTATTAACAGTTTTGATG
The DNA here is from genome assembly GCA_910591585.2 of Nysson spinosus. Classification (NCBI taxonomy): domain Eukaryota; kingdom Metazoa; phylum Arthropoda; class Insecta; order Hymenoptera; family Crabronidae; genus Nysson; species Nysson spinosus. The sequence goes on from OU342835.1 coordinate 3,301,022, forward strand.
TTACTACTTCGACATACTTTACCATACTTTACCATACTTTTGGACCAAGCTAGAAAGGAAGTTTAATTAAGTTAACAAGGAGTCGATGCTTACCTGGAGGTGCATATGGGCTGGACGTGACAGGTTCTGGTGCCCCATAATTCCTCAAGCCACCGTACCCGTCATGTGGAAAGGCGCCTTCCGCGGCAACCATAGCGGCCGCAACCCTACCCCGATCGTCCGCTGCGGAAGGCGTCAAGTACGGAACTCCAGCTTGCGAATGTGGATGATGATGACCCGCAGTGTCCACTGGATGGTGATGCCTCGCCGTGGTATATGGCGCGTAATTACACCAGCTTTGTGAAAAGCTCTGATGACAAGAAGATACTGCTGGATCCGCTGCACCAGTAGCAGCGGACGACGAGCCACCAGTGGATGATGTCGTAGTGGCAACACCAGCCGAATTATAGGACTTATAATCGGGTGTCGAACCGGCTGTGACACCGGAACCAGCGGTAGCTGCAGCGGGTGACCAAAAGCTGAGTGTTGCCGCGGCTTTCCGGTTATCCCTAGAGGAGCCGGAAGTGGAGGTAGGATCGGCCGCCAGATTGTAATAAGTTGGGGGATTGTTCCCCCCGTAAGCTTGATGATGATTTAAAGTATCACCCGCCGCAGCCGAGTAATGAGTGTCTTGCGGATGATGCGGACTGTAACTCCACCCGCCTTGAGAACCAGCGGACGATGAGTGGGAATGACGAATCACACCTGCTGCTCCTGCACCAGGTGGTCCTGATGATTCGACACAAGGTACTTCGCCGTAAGGTGTACCGCCAGTTCCTGGGGTCGCGGTTAATCTTTTTGCAGGTATATGAAGAGGACCAGCCGCGCTGTTGCTCGCCACCGAGGAGGCGCTTGGCGAGGTCGAACTCGCGCTCGCCGTTGGTGCCGGCGGCGCTGTCGTTGCCGATGACGCTGGTGCACCTGGTGAAGTCGGTGTTGTTGCTTGCTGATGCGACCCCGGTGTCGGGGTTGCTTGTTGTTGTTGAATTGATACGAGACTCGAGGCTGTCGGTGGTACTGACGGCGGGCTGTCTTCGTAAAGAGAACCGTTCATCATGGCCCACCAGGTCACCCCGGTGGAATTCCCCGCTCCGGTGGCTGTCCCCATCGGCGTAACGGAGCCAGGGTGGCCCACGCCGGAGCCGCACAGCGGCGCGGCGTGAACATTGTCGTACAGCGTCGCCGTCGAGCAAGCCACGTGATCGGCGATGGTGCAGATGGTGGCAGTTAATTGCCGGTGTTATAACGACGTTTATTTCGATTTCGTCGTCGATCGGTCGCGACGGTTGCGATTCCGTGGCACCGAATCGATTTCAACGGGGTACGACGTCCCACGAGGATAATAAAGATTTACAACCGATTTTTCACCAGCGTGAATGAGACCATGGGAGCATTGTAAAAAAGGCGATTGCGTTCACAGCCGGAGACCGAATAATATAAGGCGGGAATTTTGAATAATATCCAGAGATATCGTTCGTTCGATGTAAATGTTCCAAGTTAATTTTAAAGTTGATATCCAATCCGTGATTTCGATCCAGCGATGGGCACGTTTTCGAAGGTCCAAATATTTTTCAGCAACCAGTATGGAATGCGTAGATCATCGTGGTCAAGTCCGTTGCGTTTCACCGTGTAATCGCGGAATAAATAAAGAAAACGCGTGCGGAAGGTAGATCGGGCAAGAGCCGGGTGGGGATAGGGAAAATCGTAAGAGTACGTGTTGGTGCGTGGAGGGTTGGAGGGAAGAGAGGGGTGGTCAGGTGGAGGGGTAGGTAAGCACGAGATGGAAGGAGGCGGATACGAGAGGGACGAGGATAACCAGGGGCGCGATGAAATGCGTGGCAAATCCGTCGAGGAAAGGTCCATGCACGACCACGATGATGACAACCGTAGAATGATCGAGGTAACGGCAGACGCGCCACGTGCGAATGTCGTTGATGTAAATCAGTTGGCAGATCGTCCGAGAATTATTTCGTGGTCCAACGATGCAAGAAGCGCGGAGGTGAAACAGAAGAGAAAAGAGCACAACACTCGTTTAGCAAATTTTGTACTTCCGATCTTGTTTATGTTGAATTGAAGTCAATCGGTTGATATACTCGATGTTAACTCAATCATTGAAAGTTACCGCTGATTAAGTAAGCTAGTTTTACGAGTAGCGCGCATGGAAGATGTCATAGACAGTACACTTGGCAAGAATCGTCGTTTCCTTGGGCCGAGGATCAGACGTGCCGCCTCGATGTACGACAGGGTTTCTCTCACTGCGAGTCTAGTCGTACAGTCGTCGTCCCGCTCCAGACCATGCTCGAACTGCATGTCGACCCGTCTCCTTCCTCGGAAACTGTCACCCTGCTCATAACTCTCTTTCCAATACACGCACAACAATATCTCAGTTCAGTGAGCACTTCGTATCACAGTTCTACAGTTTATCTCAAGAAACCCACCCACGTTTACTCGGCATGTACGAATTTCAGTAGATAAGCCTAAGTCGAACCATCCACAGGAGAACGAGATTGTTCTTATTCGGCCGAAGACTATCCTTCTCTTTCGGCCAGTAATAAAAGTCAGGTAGCTGTCCCTTGAAAGGGACCAATAATGATGCAGCCGAAGGTTTCCTCAGGTATAGAGGCTATCCCCCGTCAAGGTTTGACTGATGCGACGAAACACACACGCACGATGTTTACACACATGAAAAGCTCCCTTTCTTCTCTCTGGCCTCGCTGAGCCGAACTGAGCGTCAACTGAGAGCTCTGCCCGCGGCTCGGAGCCAAACGGGCTGAAAGCGACACGAACGCGATCTCTCGGATCGTTTTATAACCAAAACTCCTGACGGACACATCTTTTTACCCCTACCACTTCACGCTACTTCACTCAACTACCCTCCCCACCCTTTCTTCTCCTCCCTTCCAAGTTAGCCGACACTCTAATCTGCCTTCTCTCCCTTCTCCGCTTTGCGAGAGATCATCGAGCGCACAAACATACCAACACACCAACGATCATTCTCTCTTTTTACCCAAAGAATATCACGGCTTCGATTTCATGATGACTCTTTTTCCTACGAAGAGTTCACCAAACGCTCCGGACACTGAGCCGCTCGAAAAAAAAAACAGCGAAAGCGAAATGACTCTGACCCGAATAGAACGGGAATGGATGAATAGCAGGTGCTTCTTCCCCTCTTTTCTTTCGCGCTATAATAGTGGACAATCATTGGGTGCTCTTGATTTTCAAGCCTCGAACTATTTCTTCTCCCTCTTTCCGACCTACAATGTCTTACATAAATTGTTGGCGTATGATTTCTAGCACTAGATCTGTTTGAACTTCTAAGACAAAATATCATTGCATGAAGTGATTACTTAGAATGATTGATTCGAGTATGTTCCTTATCGTGTCTACTGATTATTTCAATGCGTGACGTCACGCGCTTAATTGTAGAAAAAATAGCTAATGTCACTCGTAGTAGGTAGAGTCTTCACGTTGTATCGCCTACATATACATTGAGGCAATACGTCATGGTAGTATTGCAGTCTAAATCTCGGTACTTTTATGGGCAGTAAAGTAAAACGGTCTGACAACAACTCCGGTGGCACATACGCCTTCCATCTGTCCATCAGGTCCCTCGCGCCACTAGGTCGCGCCACTCGCGGGGCTTGTGTATTAATCGACGATGAAATAACGAATCAACTGTGAGAATTACACAGACAAATCAGGTATCGATGAACCTGCTGCCCATTGAGAACGAAGTATCACACCCACTTCAGTGAGTCGGAAGAACTGTATGAGCCAATCGAATAATGACCTAATAATACTTTCGGATGAGTCCTTAATTAAGCCAAGCCCCTTCGGTATGTTATTGGTATCTCACCTGCCAATCGTAGACGTTGTTTACATACTACAGTTACACCTCTAATCCGAGGATGAGTCAATCATATTCACGCACCAAAGCAAGCGTATTGAAGAATATAATACAATTCTACCAATTACACTCCCGTAACCTAGTCCGACCTTCTATACTTATCACGTGTGACCTGTTTCTATGTAAACAAAGTACCAACCCCTCGCTGCACCAAAATTACTCCTCCACTTTGAAGAACCGACCAATCATTTATGAGAACCAAATCAGATATATATTATTGGAGCATATAATATAATCCTACCAACTAAACTCCGCCTATAATCCAGTTCGACCTGATATTATTAGTATGCATGACCCGCTTCAATGTAAAAAAATGTAGCAACCTTAACAAAATAAATTTACATCTCTAACCTGAAGCAGACTGCTATAACCTATATATAATAAATCGGAAATATATTATCGAAGGTTATAATATAGAGCTACCGATTAAAATCGATAATCGAGCCAATCCTTTGATCTTTAGTAACCTGTTTCAATTCAAACAAAGTAGCAACCCTCGGTGCACTCGCGTGTCATCATACACGTGTACTTAGTGAGTAGGAAACATAAGTTATGGTTGAACAGGGTGACGATAAATCGCGCGGGAGGCACGAGCCGGCTGACGTTTGTTGTAGAGGCGACGGGATCATGAATGGACTTTATAGCAGCCCGCCCATTTATAGGTAGTATGCGCGGTTTCGTTGCTATGGGTTTTAGTGCGACGCAGTTGTACACAATCCTGTGTTTACTGCAAGTACCAACCTACCAAATACTAAGCTATAGTAAGCTATATCGTACGATTTTCCTCGCAGGGACAGGGAATGACGAATCCCATTTCGAGCTACAAAATGAACTCCTTGTTCTACGGAAATCAAACCTCTCACGATTCTTGTCACTTATTTATGAGAAATATCATCAATATATCATTCGGATATTGATTATTGCCAAGTGTTACTGTCCATGAATATTTTCCTTTTGTAGTCAAAAACTTGTGTTACTATATAATCGTATAAATTGGATTCAAATAAAAAATCAATAAATTGATATAGTAGATTATGTTGTATATTTAATTAAATATATTCAGTAATTAAAATGGAGGATGGATTGATTCAGAAAGTGACTCACCTTGTATACCGGCCAGTGTTCCCGGCTGGAACACGCGGGAAAGCCTGGAAGATTAAAAAATATTATTACTAAATATGAATATTAGAATCGTATATATTAATACAATAATAAAAGCAAAGGGAATCTCATGTTTGTTCATATTTCTTGGATCATACTTGATCGTGACATGATAGTTAAAAAATATTTTTTTAAATAATATAGGTGCTTGTCATGGTTCATATAATTTCTCAGAATTATTAATCCATTCATTATTTCGAGTTATTATTCAAATATTTGTAATCTGCGATTTAGGTATATAAACAGCCAATAAGGATCATATAAAAAATTACTTTATATATTTATAAAATGTAAACATTTTACAGTACCAATTTCCACCCTCTTCATTTATTGCTAATTGATTAATGGAAATTAATAAGCCTTAATTAATGAACCTTATTAATTTGAAAATAAATTATAAAACTTCTTAGCGTACGTATTTTCGCCTTCTTCAATTGTTATGGTTATTAATATAAATCAATAAGCTACTAATCGTGACAGGCGTCAGACATGTTTAAATATCTAAATCCCAGAATACTAGATACGTTTTTGATATATTATTAACATTAGAGATATTATGAAATGTAATGTTATTAGAATTATCAACTATTTGATAAGATTCCAAACCAACCTGCTGCACAGCTCGAAGGGGTGAAACGTTTTCTCCACGGCGCCGTACACTTTGAGGCCTTTTATCTACAAGTCCAGGGAGAAAAACATCAGCCTGGAAGTAGAAAAAGGGGGGCAGAAATGAAATGGTTTGCTCGTCGATATCACCTTTCATAAGGCATCATGTCATCCGGACTTTTATACAGGCTTTTGTGGGTTTTTATCACGGCAGGTATAAAGTCCCGTATCTTGTACACTCGTTAATGGGGTGCCAACCCATAACATGTCGTCATTTACCTTCGCGCTCTCCAAAATTGACTTCCTCCGCAAAAACTCCCATTTTTTATTACTGCCAAAGATGCATATTTTGTAACACCGTAAATGCGTAAGTCTCAATTATTAAATTAGTATTAATGATAAATATCATATCCGATTTAATATAACTGTAATATGTCAAGAATTTAATAATAAAACTATTAGATAAATATTAATGATGACTCGATGACATTGCTTATTGTTCCCAATTTTTACTGTATTATTTATTAGACATTAATTCTCTGATATTATATCATTATGAATTATTTATATTTATATATTACATTATTAAGAGCATTTCCTTGAGGATCCGATAGTTCGAATATTTTTATTCATCTAATCTGGTGACGGCTTCATAGTGAAAGGTGTTTCGATTTTCCGGAAAATATGGAAATATAAAGCACACTGAAGGCGGATACCTATGAATTTCGATTTGCTGGATAAACGGGGATGCCGAAATCGAGGCTAAAAGTGGGGAATGTGGAAATGCTTTCGGGTGGAGTCGGTGGAGTCAAATCTCTGGGGGTCCGTTTATATTGCGGAACGAAGTCAGAACGGGAGGAAGGGGATGCTGCGAGATGTCTGCCAAGTATTCGTCTCACTCATACCATCAAGAAGATACCAGATCCAAAACTATTATTACCGGGTTTTTTACGATAATAAGACCTGATCAACAAAAAACTCAACTGGTGTTTTTGTCAAAAATATATTATTCAAATAGATATTTATATTTTCAAAAATAAGCCCAGGTCTTATAAGGTCGTTTTACGGAGTAATCTAGAATCTATTTTTCTAACAATAAGTTTAATCAAAAGAATTATTGTCCTTAAAATAATTTTGTTGGTTACTTGGCCTTCATAGTTCTTCTACTTACAATTAGAAACTTAAATATTAAATAAATTTCACTGAGTCTAATTATTATGCTACACAATAAGAATTAACATAAAATATCATATTATTTATAAACCCGTTTACTTTTCTCTGATGATTTAAATTGTCGTTGGATTTATATTAAACTTAAATATCCACAATTCATATATGATCTAAAACAAAATTTAGAAGACAATTGATTTTAACAATAAAAACAATACGTCAGCATGATATTCAAAATGATACAATAATATATTAATCACCCTCCCCGCACGAATAAAAGACACCAATTCAAGCCGGAATAGTGGAACCCCAAAACGAGAATTCCATCTGGCATCGTTCCGACATTTTTCCCGTGGCTCCGCAAAGTAATCCGTAGGAAACTGCGAATCACAAAAGGGCGAAAGTTTGGTTCGTGGAAGGGAGAAAAGATGGTAAAGCTTGGCAAAATGTGGGCAGGACGTGCCACGAGGGATATTACTTTAGAGAGTAAAAGGGAGTAGGGTGGGGTTCGAGGCTGGAAAAACACGTTGGCCGGTGTTCCCTGTGATAGGAGGAGATTGGTCGAAGTTACACAGCCGGACACGAGAAAGCACTTGCTTCCCTTACCATCACCCTCCCCTTCGAGGGCTGAATACTTCTTCATATTGAACGTTTCGCGGAACTCTCGCATTTATCATTCACGCTCCTTGACCCTCCAACAAACATGCGCGCGGCTGGGTAATCGAATTAAAAATATTACGCCTCCCGAGGATTACACGCCATGCTTCCTGCTATGCATTAATATTAATCTTCTTAATACACGAAACCCGAAATATTCGCTCCGTTCTCTTCGCCCGAAATACCTCGAGTCGATATTTTGTCTTTTCACAGTTTTGAGAAAAATGTTTACATTTTTTATCCGAACAATTTGGCATTTCTAAAATGAAAATTCTAACATTTCTAAGATAAAAATTCTGGCATTTCAAAGCTGAAAGATTTCCCAGACTTTATTTTTAGGAAAGCTGTAGTTAATAAATATTTTTTAAAATGCACATTTTTCAATGTATTTCTAGATGGCATATAAAAACATTGTAAGATGTTAGAAGATGAAGAATGCAAAACATTAGATGCTGTCAAAGTTACATCGTATTTAAGAAATGGAAGTTTCACTATAAATAACCTGGCGATACAAAGTTAGTAACAGGAAGTGGAATTATTCTGTCAAGTTGATTTGTTTACTTGCATCAAATGTTACAGTTGTCTTCGAAACGCGACAGTTTAAAATTATCAAGCGAAAGATAAAAATATACTCAGTTCAACCTTGACCCGCGGATTATGGCGGAATTTATTACCTCCGAAGTGACTTTAACGCACGTTTTCGATAACACCCTGTGTGTGCCACTGTAATGGGTCGATATTTATCGCCTCGTTATCCCAGAGGGGAGGTTTATGTGAAGTAGACGGATTTTTCAGTAAATACAACACACTCACCCTCCGATTCATTAAATGTTATTCCACATTCTTAACAAAGAAAACCCAGTCATAATTCTCGAGGGGGTTTAATTAAATCAAAAGTTTATTGAAATATATAATCGAAAACGTAACTGTGCTAAACATCACAGCTGCTCCAGTTTTCATTACTCCAGGCTCGCGGAGGGTTAAAAATTCATTCTTGAAAAAGATTTAATTCCTCGGAGATAATGAAAAAAATCCCAACCCTTCCAGGAGCGCGAATAAGTCTTAATTCATCCCTAGCTAAGATGTTACACCCTAATATGAAGGGTTGCATTTAAGTAGTTCCAAAGAGATTACAAAGGGTAGCGAAGATGTTTCATCACAAAGAAGCATACCGAATATTAAATCTAAAAACAAACTACAATCTTCAACCCTCCGTCCATGCGTCGTGTTCTTTGGTTGGTTGCTTCGAAATATGGCTTGAACCAAATTTAAATCCTACTAGACACCAATAGGAATCAACCCTTTCGAACAAGGGATGCTTGGTCAATGGTATGAAGAACAAATTGAAATATGTCAGGATGAAATTTCATGATCAGGAAGGGTTGAAGATCTATCGACCATGTTGAACCAGTTCGTCGGTGGAGGGGCGAGAAAAGGGGTCGAGTTTCCTATAACTGTGTGACGTGACGCGTGCCGTTTTTGCCGGGGCGTCGAGACGCCTTTTCCACATAGAACGTCGTCAGCACCGGGACGCCCTCTCGTTTTCAGAGGCAGACGCTATGGCCTTACGACCAATCACAGGCCAACCTTACAAACGGCGCCTCCAATATGGCAGAGAACTGCGCTCATTGAGCCACGCAACTTTTCAGCCACTACTGATAAAGAGCTTTGCTAATCTCTTAGTCTGCCACGGTTCTTTGTTAACTCTCACTTTGGGAATTCGTGTTATCTAAATGGACGCCGATGTTAGATAAATCAATTATGTGGGAGACTTTCCGGAGTACTTTGTCACTGAAATCTTATTGCTCGATCGATTATGACTTTCAAACTTGGCGGTTGAGATCCTGGCATGTTGTATGATATTTAAAGGAATAACGCGAATTGGAGCAGAAGCATGGAACTCGAAAAAAAACAAAAATCTGTAATACTACACTATTTATAGACTACAATGAGGATGGATACAATTTTATATTTAAATTCGATGAACAAGAATAGTAAAAGGAAATTGATTTTTACATAATCAATATAACAATAAATATTAAAGTTTGTACAACAATGAAGCTCCGTGATATACCTATTAATTGTTTGGCTGGACGAAAGCAAATAATATTTCTCAATTCCCTGGATGCAATCAAATATCGATTATCTTCATCAATCCCAAACTTTCAATATGCAGATTCAAATCCAACAAAAGCACAAACGAAGTACACCAAGTCCCTAGAATCCAAAGGGTCCAAAGTTCCGAAAGAACATTGTAAAAACTGTAAATTATTCATCAGACGGTACGAAAGCGGGGGGTTAATTTAAAATTCCTTTCAACCGGAGGGATCTCTTTTCAATTTCACAGGAGTCCTGAACGCAACCGGGTATCCTTTTATCCAGGAGAATATCGTCGAATCGGCAAAAATACAAATGACGAAATCGATCAAGTCTTCTAATAGAGTGATTCCAAGTCCAGTCTCGTTTTTCCTCTTTCTTCTTTTTTTCGTTAGCACAGCCTGCCCACTAGTTTGTATTCCATCTTAGGTCCGTCGGTTATATACAATATAGTCGTACAGATGGAACAAAGTATGGAGCGTGGGATATTCCATTTGGGCAGGGACATGGTGTGGCATGGGGAGGGGTGGTCGGAGCGGTGGAATCGAGGGGGAAAGGGAGAGAGCTTAAGAGGGTTTGAAGACCAAAGAAGTGGTGGTGAGCTTGGATGCGAGGTACGTGAGTATATGGCGAGTCGGTATTGAGTCGAGGATGGCTAGACCGTTTCGTGTTCCTGGGGTTGCGTCGTCATGGGAACCGTCCTCATCAGGCAAAGACTCTCAAGATCTTTCTACCCTCTTCCATCCACCATCCCCTCTCTTTCCCCTACTTATTTCTCTTCCTCTTAAGCCTGGCAATTGTGCCTGCCTTGATTTTTTTTGCGACATCCTTATGTATGCATTATATTACTAAAGAAGCCCAGCTGTGAAGGTGCATGAAAACGAGCTTTAAAAATGGAATCTAAAGTCACGAGGTTGTTCGGGATATTATATGAAGTCAATACGTCTACTTGTTTGCAACACTCCAATGACATTTCAGAAAGAGAGGAATGAAATATTAGTCGCAAAGTAATATTAATAAAGAAAATTACTGTAAACTCTCGAAGCAACTATTTCCTTGAGCGGAACACAAAATGGTGTCATGAGGAAGTGGAGATATAGATAGAAAGCAGTATCCACACCACGCCTCGGCAGATATCCAGATACGAGGACATCAGACGCCTCCCTATTCCCCGTTACTTCTTCCACTTTTCCATGCGAATTTACTGATAAACCCTGCCTTATCTGGAGCCACTTTCGCGCTGATACGGAGCCAGGAATATCCTTCTTTTCAGGGAGCATCCACTTGTATATACACATGGAAATTGCACGTGAAACGAGGACAACTACAGCGAACCGTTTGCCAGCACGCAAGGGCTTGACGTGTACATACTTTTTTCTCGGAACGATCTATAAATAATTCAACTAAAATAATATGATCCCCTCGGTTGCTTCCAGCCTTAGCATTCAGTCTCGGCTTTCACCACCGCACATAAACACTATGGCCGCCGAGAAACTACTGCTATTCGTGTGAATCCACATGGACGAAGATTTGGACACGTCCTAGTGGAAAGCTCCTGCGAATATCTTTCTTGTTATTGGACTATTTTAAAGCATATTTCAGTAACGCTCACTATATACAATGCATATAGAAGTATATACATAAATATAACCTCCCGTTTTATAAATAAGAAGATGGAGAATATAATGTTTAGTGAAAATCGTATATAATTATACATATTCGATTAGATTTAAGTTATGTATATTGCAACTATCTTTAGATGGTTGTTGTTTAAATAAATATTGTTAACGTTGTTGGAATAACTATCTAATTTTATTCTTCCGTTTATTATATTCTGGTTAGTCTTAGAATAGCTATGTAACTCTAGTCTTAGAATAGCTGTATTTTAGTATAACTTGACTTAATTAGTGAATTAATTAGGAGAAGGCATATACCTTGAAACATAAATGCATTAAATCTTACGTGCGTTCACATATGCACATATATGTTTAGATAGCTGGGAACCAGACTTAGAGATTGCAGACGCGCGCTTGCATTATGCATTAAATATAAATACACGACTTGCGCGAAGGTTAAGCTCGGAATTCACGAGAGCTTTCAAGAGCTTTCTGTTTTTACGTGCCACGCCGTAGGGTTAAGGATGTTAGAGTTCCTGATTTGTACTTGTAAAAGTGAAACTTACTCGAATTCAGCTGGTTAAGTAAGAAGTAAATGAAGCATCAAATTATGAATGAATACCAATGTAATAACAATAATATAACACGAATATAATGTATAAATGAAAATAAACGGCTGTTTCATCACAGATCTTGTAGTTCGACTTTTTTATTTTGTGTTGGACGAAGTATTTCGGCGGCGAATTGTATTATAATCAGTTTTTAAGGAAATCATTTTGTTTAGGTTGTTAGAAAATGATTATTTTCATTTTCACATGGAGACTTATATGAAATAACATGAGACACATAATCAAATAAATATAAACAAATTATTGTTCCACAACATGTCTTCACTAACACGTTAACTTTCAGCTTCAACTATTATTACCACTGCAAGTTAGTATACAATGATACAAAATATTCCGAAAATGTCCACTTTCTAATCGGAGAATGGAGCTTTATACCGTGAATTATGTCCCTGCCTTTCAAACGGATTTCCAGCTTTCATGGAAAGCACGAATGCACCGATATCCCGGCCGAAAGGGATTTCTATTGATCAGAAAAACAGCGAGTAGGCCTCGGTGACCTAAATTTTCGGTGAAATCCTTTCCAATCGTAGCCGACATTTTTTCATACGAAGAGAAAGTTCCAACCCCAGGGAGAAAACGTCGACCGTCCGTCCGTAGTTTCATTTAGTTCCCGTCACTCCGCCAGTTTACTCGGACACAGTTTACTGTCTTCCTTCGTGATACCTTTACTCGTTAAACAGTGTCTCCTTGTGTTCCATTGTAAACAAAATGTCATCAACAATACAAGTTCTTCGCTGGTATAAGTTACCTTCGACTTAATTGTGTAACCTATTCCTGATTACAAGAGGACCTAAAGTGTTAGGGGTACCGGATATATATGTACATATATGTATAACGTATACATATACATAAATATAAATTCCGTTTCAAACTTAACTTGACTAACTGTCCGCCATTAGTGAAAGTACAAAAGAGTTCTCTATGCAAACCAATGAAGACAAGCGAATAAAATGGTAGCAAAGTTAAAGTTTGTATCCCGAAGCTCCGTCGGAAGAGCCGTCGGAAGTCGAGGTACATAAGTACTGTGAGTTTCCGGAAAGAAGGCACACGGTGACTTTAAACGGGAAAAGAAGAGTCCTTGTATAATATATAACATAAATATTACATAATATAATAATAATAATACATATAATATATAAAATATAGCTATAACCAGTGACATTACAAAGTTCCACGAGAGACTCAAGTGACGAGTGCCTTCTATTCAGAACCCAACAGTAGTTACAATGTCGTAGCAACGCGTATGACGAAGGAGACTCGCGAGAAGTGGAGACCTATAGGTACTAAGCATCGGCGAGCCGCGCGTACCATAAAATGATCGTAAAAACTTAATTTTACGAGAGGCATAATATATTTGCCACTACCACCATCGTGATCGGCTTTACCCTCTATCACCTCCGTCGGAAGAACGGTTATCAGGGGCCGGTGAAAATTTCGTAGATGTATATACGAATGCTAGAAAGTGTGGAAACACTGAAACTGATAGAAGCCACGGAAAGATTTCATTGCCACTAAACGTTACACGATATCTTTTCAAGTGCCGATCGTTCTTGAGAGAATCGCGGTACCCTGATGAAACTTATTGTCAAGGATGCCTTTCATCCGGAAATATTTCGATAACCAGAAATGATGTCCTTTCTACAATAATTCTTACTATAAATATAAAAATAGTTTTGTATTTGATCATTCCTGAATGACTCGTGGAAATATTTGGATAACGACAGCATTTTTGAAGATATTTATTGCTCTAAAAATACACATTGGAAAAATGTTCAGCTCAGAAATGCCAAAACTATTGTCAACATGTTGAAAAGCCGAAATAACGGCTCAAGGTATTTCTGACAAATATTGCGGAGTCCATATTTCGACTTTTGGGTATTAAGCGGGTTAATTCAAATTAGAATCCCTTCATCGAGCAAAAGGTCCTCCTAAAGGACGACTGGGTCCAGGGAAGATAATTTCCTTTACGACCAATTAGTAGGTCCAGAAACATATCTACCGAGTGGAATGAAAAAAAGGGAAGTTCGAGAAGCAGGAGGAAGAGTGGAGAGTCACAAACTTGCGGTAATCTTCGAAATGAATTTCGGGGCCTGATTCTCACGGGGGACGGTTGCGAGTATTCTTTTACCGTTTGTGCCTTCGAGACGGGGTCAGAAGGGAAGAAGATGGAGGAAACGAGAAAAAAGGAAGGAGGTGGAGAAAGGGAGGAGAGGAAGAACCTGGAAGATGGCAAAATTAAAGTATATATAATCAGCCGATTCCATGATGTGGGTGGTCCCGACACGTGAGCCTCGTTTAAAATGACCGGCGCGTTATGCGAACGTGGAGAGGCTCCAAGCCGACGTCTCATTCAATGCCACTAGATAATCGCGGATGCGGCGTTCCTCTGACTTTTTGTGTACCGACTTTTATTGCATTTAACATTGAATTTTTATCAATCCACATTTTACGTGTCTTTGATAACGGAAAGAGATTACGGAGCTTTTTAAAACTACTTTTTAAGTAAGGATGAAATAATGTCAACGATAATGAATCCTGGGCACTGGATAGAATGATAGTCAGGTATGAGACAGAATTTGAATTATTTTTTAAAATTAAGCAGTAGTCGCATCTTGAATATTTATGTAATATTATATTATACCTATAAATCGTAAAGAATCATATAATATTAAACTGAAATTCGAATTTATGTAAGACAGAATTTAATTCAAGTCTACAGAAGCGGCCAATTGGGATCATAAAGTTTATATGTTTATAGATCCTAGAATATTACATGGATCGTTTTATTATAACCTATTCTTAAGTATTATAATATTATATTACAGTTCAAGTTCATATAATATCAGGTTATATAAACCTTAAAGAATTTCATAATATTAAATTGAAATTAAAATTTGTATTACATAATTTCATTCTGAAATGAGTTCATTTTAGTTTATATTCTGTATTGTCTGTGAAAAGCAGTTTATAAGATTCAATCAAGTGGAGTTTTGATTTATTTACTAAAGGCCGTCTTTATTACCTAAAAAGGAGTCAATATGAAAATTATAGTGCTTTCAGATTATTGTCATCCAAAGACTTGATTGAGTATAATTATTGAACGGAATGTTAAATTTACGAAGAATATAAAGTCTAATATTTACAACGATCATATGTTATCCGATTAAATTCGTGGAGGTATTCTTTTTCTTTTTGGACAGATTCATTTACCTACGTCGAGATATTCCAGGGAATTTCCGTAAAGATAAGTCCCCCCAGCTACAATGTGTCCGAAATGTAGTCCCGCCCAATCGTCTTCCACTTCTACTATCTACTTTTTCAAGGAACAAGCACGAAACCAAGATGAAGTCCTATTAACTAGCCGACAAAAGGCCGATCAATTAATCCTGGCAGTTTCGAAATACTTCCGATAAATTTGTTTATAAAAGAACACCAAACGGCTCATTAAAGAGTACCTATAACCTGATATTAAATGAACTTGAACTACAGTTTAATACTATAACATTTAACAATAAATTATGATATAATATTCTAGCATCGAATAGATTCTATCGGTATAATATTCTAGGATTTCTAAATATATAAACTGTATGTCTAATAATACCATTTAATGAATCAAATTATGTCTTATATATATATTAATTTCAGTTTAATATTATTTTAATATCTTCCATTGAAAACTAGTTAATTATGCGATTAAAAATATCGTTTGTTCCGAGGTGTTCATTAAGTCCATGGGTTTAAGTCTCAATTATCATCACGAAGACAGTAGAAGAAAAAATCTTTCAAGGTGAATAGCTGTTGGAAATGTGAAGCCGACTTCGAAGAAAAGTGCTGGTGATTCGGGACAAGTGATCCGTTAATTAGCAGATTATGTAAGTTCTAGGAATTGGAAATCGCGTGTCAGACTGGAGTCCGGTGTCCATCTTAGATGGCTAAACGGTCCATTATAGGTGTGAGTACTCTGCGCTACCAGCAATTACTTTAACGACGCATATTAATTGGTACAATAAAGCCTGTTACGAGGGTATAATTACAATATTGAATTATGGTCGACGTTTATTCTTGTCACGCAATATTAACGGCGCCGTTGCCCACGCAGCCTGTTGCCGTTTATGCGTTCATTCACGATGTCAGACACTGGATTGCCGGGAGACAACCGCGAAACTTATTTCACTTTCTCCTTTTCATCCATTGTCTTTACATTTGAACTTCTACCCGTTAACAATATTCCAAAGTATACTTCCGTTTCGGTGCCTAAAACTATAGCATAATATACCGTTATAAGTAATATCCGTAATTCCGGAATTTTCAAACTCATGTGCTACTTAACACTAAAAGAAAAGATAGCTTTATATAGTACTCCAAATGATATTTATAATTTAAGTATTTTTTGCTACTAAGTTCTGGAGCTCTATAATACGTTATATCGCTAGAAAACAACGCAACACTATAGCACTGTATAGAGCACTTATAATTCAAGACTTCTCTGCTTTCAGTTCAACGGAATACAGTGGAAGAAATTACAAAGTGACTCTTCCAAGTGATCGGAAGATAGTGATGTCTTTTTAATGTCACCGAAAGGGTACTTTTTTGGAGGAGACAAGGAGGAAGGACTTACGCGTCCAGGTATATGGAAAGATGCAGTTTTGCGAAGGGACATTAGCCCAGTCGACGGTTGAGTGTCTTGCACGGAAGCCCGCTTAAACATTTTATGAGGTGGTCGGCGTAATTTGATGGCCCATAAAAACGCCTAGTCTAGTTTTTCCCGGGGCATCGTCATCCGCTGTCGGTACGGGGCACGCGCCTCACAACGTTTCATGTCCCTCACTTCCTAAACATCATTCCATCACGCTCGGATTTATTCCTCTTTAACCTCCATTAAGCCAGTAGATCTCAGTCTAGACTGCTAAATCCATTTCAACTCGAGGGTGTTCAGTTGTGACGCGCATACATACATAATTTACCAGCATACCGCGAAGGTGGAGCCACTAAACGAGAACCGCCATTAAAAAAAGAACTTTCGATCTCCCTCCAATTTTCACTAATGAATCATCCCTCCGGACAACTTCATTATTTTCTCAATATCAATAGCTAGTACTTTGATTTGAGCATGAAACTTATATTCATTTCGAATACCTTCCATTCTATTGGTCACCGGAATATCAGCGTGCCAATGATAGAATGATTAAAAGAATTTATGGATAATATGATCCATATCAGGTTACCTTCATCAATCTAATATAATAGCCTTACGGTATCTCGTTCAATAAGCTCCATAAAATGATTTAACTTTTATGGAAGACAACGTGCTATGCATAATTGTGATTAACGTTACGTAGACTTATTTCATTCTCATCATTTTATTTCGATGAAGAGAGTTCTTAAACGATCTGATCGAGTTTAATCGACAGCATCCGGTGAAGCTTTACGAGGAGATTTCTTTTACTGGCAAACAAGACGAGAACTTACGTTACGAGTGAGTTCACGGGCATAGATGGAAGACTATATATACCATGAGTTCTATGTGAAGTTAGCCGATATCGATGCAAAGCTATATAGTGTGAATCAGGTATCCCCAGCACGAGCAGTGGGGACCGTCGAGAATATCTGCCATGATGAAAGCAAAGTGAAGCAGCCCAGAAGCAGGAAACGGGAAACGTGGTGGAAATTGAAAATGTGATGGACGACCGTGGTATGGGGGACCACTGACGACCCGGATATAGGAATAGACCTGGAAACCTACGGAAATTACGAGGACCTGCGTTCCTATGGTATTCACTCCGATTAACCCACCTTTCATTCATGGTAAACTCGAATATTTACTAAGATTTCTAAATTTATATACAACATTTATTTCGACATTTAAAGACAAATCAATTCTATTATGGAGTAAGCACGTGTAGATATATACATAAAGGCTATAAGACTTTGTAATTCTGTAATATTTCTATATTTATATACTTAGTACTATATCTGGTATACTGATTTGAATCTGTTCAAGAAGAGAAAGAATACCGCCCCGAATTGAATCGGATAATATACCTACCTATGATCGTTGCAAATATGAAACTTTATATTCTTCGTAAATTTAACATTTCGATCAATAATTATTAATATTATTATTATATAATTAAGGTGACAAAACCATCCTTTTAGTAGATAAATGAAAATGAACTAACTGAATTACATCGTTAGCATAGTATTTACAGTATTTATAAATTTAGAAGCAAGTATAGTACAGCATTAAGTATATAAACTAAAAATCTCGTAGAATTCTAAATCTAGAATTAGCCAGTAGAACACCAGATTTTTACGAAAAATAAATCTGCAAGTTTATAGTAGATCGGAAAAGGGTTGTAGAAATAAATGATGACGATTTCAAATACAATCATATTCGAGAATGTTCAGATTATTTGAAGTCTGACTTCAAATTCATCTAAGTCTGTTCCAGCCTTTACCACCAATATTTTTATGTAAATAATCTCGAAGAAGTTGAGTGGATTTCATGTTGGTGGTGAAGGGAAAGGTGAAGATATCGGCGGGATATCAATAAGCTATACACCCTGCGGCGGATGGTATGTTACATATAGTAATCTAAGTTGTGTTTATGGGAGAATGTATATGCATAGGAGTCCAATGGCGGTGCGGGGGGAACTCATTACCCCACGTCGAGGGTATTAGCATATTTAAAGGCCGTTCTCCCTTCTCATCCTCCATGCTCCACCTCTTATCAACCCCTACTTCTCTCCCAACCCATTCCCCACTCCCTCGCATTTCGTCAACCGTTCATTCCTGCATCCTCTCTCGCCATCAGAATCAAGCAGTCTTCATCCAATTTTCTATTGCAGTAAAAAATATCTTCTACCACTTTATTAACACGTCGAATGAAGAGCCGAAATCCGTGTTATACGATATCTCGCGATACGTATCCGTAAGGTGTACAAACGTGTAAAAATAAAACCCTTTAAGTGCTATACGATACACAAGTTATTTTACATCGTTATCGTTGCATAAAGAATATTGAAAATTTTGCGAATATTATTGGTATATTTGATTCGAGTTTGACTAATATTGACATCGTGTATGTAGATAATATTTATTGATAACAGTTGAGAGACATATAACTCAATAATGATATGCTGAATGTTTATGGTGGATTCAGGATACACTCGAGAGGAAGATTAAACCGTTAGATAAGAATACAAGAGGTGGGGTGTCGAAAGTGGAGACATTCGAGTTTCAAGATGGACGAAATAGAGGAAGGGAGGATTCAGAATAAAAGAGGGGAAATTGAGGGCCAGAGTGGATGAAGGAAGCAGACTGAAGCGCAAGGGAGGTCAGATAGCGAGGGTGGAACTTGGTTGACTCTCATTAAGTTAAATTGTCTCTTAGGATGAGCTTCCTTAATTACTTAGCCTTCCACTATGGTGCCTTCTAGAAGGCTTGCTCACCATTTATAGCAGAATACCTAAGCGGATACAAATTTTATTTGTCCCGCCAAAATGATCCGTCTAAATGCCTAACGTGTGTATGCTAATACTGAAATGAATTATATTATGTGGGAACAATCTCGAGTTATAAATGCATGACGTCATAAGAATCAAAATGGAGCGAAGTGTCTTATACTCCCTCGACAAGAAAGTAAAATCCTTAGTCTGATATTATTTCAATATTAACTAAAATATTGTTTAGTCTACGTACATATGGAAAACTATCTCTAATTGTGTATATTAATCAATAAATAATACATCTTTCTTGTTGTTTTAATTTCCCTCCATCTCTTCCTTTCATTTTCGTGATTTTACTAAAAAGCTCCAAAAGCTTCATGCTTTTTTTCTATGTTTCATGTCACAACACTAATTGAACTATTTCGTTGAACAAACATATTTAGACAGATATATCTAATCTCAATTTTTATCTCTACATTTAATGTCAGATGTAATTATATTTATCCATTTGGAAACAAAATACTTGAAAATATAATTGAACAGTGAGATACTTTATGCGTGGACTGAAAATCAGCGAAGTTTATTTTCGAGGAAAAACATGTAATTTTTGGCAGCTGTTTAAAGCCGCGCATTACACGGCGGATATTTATTTGCAAGCTTTCTACTGTGAGAATCTTTTTGGGATTACGTGGATCCGCGTGTCTACGTTTACGTACCAGGAATTCATGTTTATATCAGTACATTTGCCGTTCAGCTGTGTGGTTCCCGTAAAGTTTACTTAACCAATCGGGGATCGCAGTCACTCGGGGAAGATCAAAGGCTAGCAAGGGACACTCGAGTTATTTTATTCGCTTGACTTTCAATACTTAACAACTAATTTTAGAAATCCGCTATTGTTGTTCAAAATGTCAAAAGTGTCTGCATTATTATTCGGAGAAAACCATACTGTCGTTACCCGTGTGTCAGTCAAACAATGTTAGATAATCTTCAACTAAGAAGAAACTTACTGGAATTAATTAATTAATCTTTCGAATTAAATTTTGTTTTTGTAAAACGTGACAGAAATTAGTAATAACATGATAACATGATAAGAATATTCCCGACGAATCCGTGGTAAACACTGAAACTGGTTGATTAAGAGTTCTTGAATTATTTATAGCCGGCTCCATTATCCATATTCAGTTATGCTAGTTATAAGATCACTTATATAAACTTATATAAAATCCACTAAATCAAATTAATCACCCTTCACCAGAAGCTATAACTTCATCTATACCGGTATATTTCTGATTAGCTATAATCTATACTTTAATCTATAGTTTATGTAGGAAAACAGCTCGGATTAATTTGATCTGTGCACTTCTTGCATCCAATCGTATGGTGATAAAGGAAATAATATATTTCCTGACTTGTTGCGTTCGACATCCTCCCGTTTTACCGTAAACGAATTACGATCGGGAATGTTTTAATGTCCGCATCTAAATTACATAAAGTATACGGTGTTCCAGGAGTAAATAAAGACATAAATAAAAGTAACAATAAACATTCATGCTGAACATTTAAATATTCAAATCACTGGGTTAGTTCGTTACTTGACAGTAAATTGATATGTTTTCATTAACCGCTTATTTAAGATTCGAAAATATTTGCATAATGAAATTCGCTTGAGAAGTAGTGCAGGAAGTTGCGGGATTTTAAGTTTAATTATATTATTGTTTTGTATTAATATTACCACTAGAACTACCTAACGTATACTCAGTTATTTTTACACATTTATTGATATATAAATTATGGCTGAAAGATTTAAATTATATTTTATATTATTTTATATAAAGTGATAGAAGAGCCATTTTCTGATCCACTTTCTGACTTCTTTTGACCATAAATTTTATTTTGTTGGAAGTTCTATATTTCTTGAATTTAATATTTTCTTTTTTGTGTTTTGTACACAAAGAATATATTTCAGAGAATTAAGAAACTAAGCTAACTAAATATATTTCTCGAAAGAGAAGAAGATTAATAAAAATCTTCAAACAGTCTAAAATTATTGAACTGTCTGTGAAGAAAGAGAAACAGAAGGGACGTTGAAAGAAGGCATTTTAATTTCACGGGTGACCTCGGGTGTTAAGATTTGCCGAAGAATTGGGCGGATAAAAAGGGTAGAGTGGGGTTGGAAGGCGATAAATAATGTCGAGGGGACCACTTTGCATCTTTCTTCCCAGCGGAAGCCTTTTCGGTTATGGCGAAAACGTTCGTCGGGTTTGGTTGGTCGAATAGGTTCCACTGTTTTTCGGGGAAGTGGAGGAAGGGGTGGCACCATTGGTAGAGAAAACGTGGGTAATCATTCTTACGGAAAATGGATGGAGATCTCCGATGGAATCTTTTTCAGGAAGTAAATGGAACGGAGACGGAAACGGGGGATATAAAAAATGAATGACATTGGAGACGGTACATGCATACATGTACAATGTACATGTATGATGTATGTTTTAAGGGTGCTTGTGGGCGAACTAAATCTTATAGAATATAAATATGGAATTTGATCCTTTGACACTGAATGGAAACTTGGTTAGATATGTTTATAATAATTCTGATGCGGGTATGATACATATAGTGCAGGACACAATGTCTACAAGATATTACTCCTATATTGTTAACATTTTTAATATTATAATATCTCAGTAATTAATATTATATTTTTATATTAATATGATATATTAACACATTTTTCTTAGCTTCTTAATCTGTAAAAGTAACTTTTCACCGGAAGTAACGATTCTGTTTCAAAGTTAATTGGGAAGATAAAACAGAAATTAAGAGTCCATTAATATCGCAATTCGCCGTTTTCATATAAAGATTCTGTTCTGAATTTACATAATCGCTTCGTTAAACCTTTCATATTTACTTTCACTTTATTTAAATATTGCCAACAATATATTGTATCATAAATCACGCAACTGCAATACCTCTTGAATCTAGCAGATATAGCACTCAAATATAAATAAATCTGCGAAATTAGGTAAACTTTATATTTTTTATTATGCTTGATATTCCAAATGCCGGATAAAAGCTAAATAAAAAACATGTAAGAATTGTCAAATAAACCTGTCCCAGCCCTAATTAAGATTATACAGTGATATTATATAAGTAAGTATTATCTAATCAAATATTGGTTGCTATTGGAGGACTTAAAAGATATTAAGGACTCAGGGCGTTCAATTAAGGGGCCCGAATCCTTTCGAATGTGGCGCCATCCTACGAAGGACATTAAAGGTCAGATTCCTAGGATCGATAAGGAAGAAAAGGGTGAGCGGCGAAAACAATGTAGTCGGTAAAGTCGAACAGACTAAAAAGGCTTGGTCTGATTTCATTACTTATATTACTTGGAGGCGTATAAAACCGAGTGTAGCTGGGGGCAAGGGAAAGGGTGTGGCAATATAAATAAGAGGGTGGCCTCCTTCAAGAAGATGAAAAGTTATTCTCCCGAAAAGAATATAAGCGGCTTCATAAATTCTAGCTGGTAGACGTAAACAAAGGAGGGTCCTCGAGTTGGACTAAAGATTCGGAGGGTGGTAAATAAGTTGGGATTGCATTAGTTGAACGCGCTTACTGAACCAGCGACCACGTGACTCTTTTGAAAGAAAAACCTCTGGAATAAGTCTAACACAGTTTTCCAAGAAGAAAGACAGGATTACAAGGTGATAAAAAAGAATCTCTAGAGTCTCTAAACTAGAAGCTTACAGTTCTCATCGAGAGGAGTAAAAAATGTCTAATCAACGTAAGTCTTAGAATCGATCCTTTCAGTGCAAAATTGAACTTTATATCTACAAACGTTCGATATATCTAATAAGTGGGTTGGCGTCCATCAAATAATCTCTGTTGACGTTAGTAATAAGCTGGTGTCGTTATACAACCTATTATTAATAGACTTCTGAATCAAATTTTCTGTTTACATTCGACGTGTCGCGAAAAGTCTCACTTACGACATCGAATATACGTAAATGTAAGAGTTGATTTTATATCGAGAGGATTTATTTGAGGATCTATTTGGATTAAATATTTTTTCCTCCTCCCGGTGAGTACTAAAAAGTACTTAAAAGTACTTAAAATCGTAGATACTTTTTTAGCATCCGGCATAATTGCAAATGCCTAATTATCTCCAGAAATAAAAGAAACTTACGTTAGATTGATACTTCTACAATTCAATAATACTTGTTCATCGTACATTAATTAAACGATTAATTATACTATAATTCAAGTTTAAATTTTGCGAGAATATTTATCTTGCAAATTCAGTTATTTTCGAAATACAAAATGTTCTGAACCCTACAAATACATCTGAGTGAGTTCCATTGTTCCACTTCTGCCAACTTTAAGAAAATCTGTCAATTGATTCGAGAAAACTGTGATTTCAAATTCGTCCTAACAAATTGTCAGATGACAAAGCATAGAATTCCCGAGATTAACTCGAAAGAATGCTACTGATTATATCTTAAGAAACTCGGAGGGAAAAGCGCGCAGATAACGAGCAATTAACGTAAACTTGTCGTCGGTCATAAACTGCAATGCTTACATATCACCGGAACGATCTGCCGGTTTTATATACGAGCACGCGATCCCAAACATAGGAAGTTGATATAGAAGTCTATTCTTGTAGAATAAATAATCGTTGTAAGCCCAAAATGTGCACACGTATGAATCTGTATTTGCTTCCTCCTTTTCTCGAGAATTAGACCACGTGGAATGAAGTTGGTAGTCCTATTGCATTACATATCATACCGTCCAATTAAATTGCTGATTGTTGCATTATGTATTGTCGTGGAATTAAATTAGGAAAACGTGAACCGTATTACGCATTTTATCGTAAAATCAAGTTGCCGAGACTGTTGTATTTCATATTATATCGTGGAAGTCAGTTGGTGAGACTTGCATTATGTATTACATCGCGGAATGAAATTAGGAAGATGTGAGGAAGAATTGTATTATATATTTTATCGTGTAATTAAGTTGGTAAGACTGTCGGAAGCCTTGAAACATTGCCCCTTAGCTTGAGATACATCGTTGGTCAACAATAAAAGAGAATATTCATTCAAGATTTATTATGAAAAAGTGAAGGAAAATATGATTCTCGGCGCATGAATTTACAATGATTTTTAAGGGAGTTCTTTATCGTATATTTACAGCGAAATAAATATAATAAAAGTGTATTTATACAAACGAAGTATGCGACGTAAAGGTTGTTGTTGTGTTTTGGAATTCAAATAAATTCGGGGTAGAAGTGTAAAAGCACCGAGAGATAAGCTTTACGACATTATCGTCCATAAGTTATGAATATTGCGGCTCGTATGGTTGATTAAATAGACGTTTGCCAAGAAAGTGCACTTACTCCCTTCTCTATATCTTTCGGAAACATGGTCGCCATTAGCTTGGCAACTGACCTATAACATTTCATTTCGAGAAATCATTGTGTACTTTCATCTAGGACCTGTTTAAATTTGATTTTTACATCTTTTCTGTTCTTCCAAACCACAGTTCCCTATAAAAACCACTGGCCTGTAAAATGTATGCCTGCCAAATTATTGTGTTTCGATTTTAGAATATGAATAACTTCCTGTTTTACATATATTATACGTACATCTCTTTGCCCAGAAATTATTATAAATATTTATCCAGTTTGGAAATCTACAACTTCATACAAAACCATCGAGAAAAAATTAACATCATTATTCAGTATAATTTAATTAGTGAAGTACTTATTGAACTGAGCCCAAATTTTATTCAGAAATGTTGCTTGTGGCATCAAGCACCATATTGTATCAAAGAAGTGAAACCTTTGGAGCACCCAGTATACATACACAAGAGAAGCAGAACCTCGAAGGAAGCATAGAAAGAGCCGAAATTCAAGAGAGATAAAGAAGAAGAAAAAAAAGCTGAAGAAAGAACGAGCAGTGGATCTCCCGCCAAGAAGAACGCGCGGGAGTCGAGTACCGGAATATGGCTGCAACATCAAGTATCAACAATATTGCCCCGTGGCCTCGGTCTTTTGACATGCGAAAAATAAGACGAGGACATCGTCTTCCCTTCAATCCTTCGGCCCTACACACGCTCCCTTCTTCTCTCTACAGTTGGTATTCTGGCTACAGAAGGCTTCGTGGAATTCAAAATGGCTGTCTCGGGTTGCATGCCGCTGTGCGTGGGCAACCAGACTACACCATCATGGCTCTATAGCACATGTGTCTCTCTTTGATGATCTCTTTCTTTCTCCTTCTCTTTCTCTCTCCCACGTCTACTGACACTGATCTTTAAAGTCCAGCTACTTCGATAAATACTGGTTTTTACTCTATGCGCCAGTTCGACTTTGATTACTTGCTTTTTGTGGCATGACACGAGACTACGGAGATTTGTTGCTTTTAGGCACTCGTTTTTAAATGTACGAAGTGTGAATTTTTGTTATAATAATGTTAAGTGATATTATAA
Organism: Nysson spinosus; assembly: GCA_910591585.2. Lineage (NCBI taxonomy): Eukaryota > Metazoa > Arthropoda > Insecta > Hymenoptera > Crabronidae > Nysson > Nysson spinosus. Next base: position 3,326,832 of record OU342835.1, read on the forward strand.
GGAAAAGGATATTTGAATAATAATCTCGGCCAGAAGAACCAGAAGAGCCAGAAGAGACCAGTTTCTTTTGAAACTTCTAAATGTGAAGCGCGTATATTCCAAGATGGCGTCAGATACTCTGTATTAATTAAAGACTGAATGTTATTGCCGCAATCTTGCAAGTTAATATATATTTACATATGTTAAATTTAAAAAGTCGTTCCAATATCTTTAACGCGGGGTTTATTGTATCACATCCAGAATGTGAACCAAAAAGAAAATTCATCTTTGAACATCTATGAAGAGAGAGGTAGTTAAAAGTAAACTTAATTGGGGATGCTGCAAACTTTTATAAATGGAATATGGCTGCCTGTATTTCGCAAGCTGCAGTCTACTTTGTTTAGTAGGTATACTCTGAAGGTATTCTGCTCCTGATCAGGTAAATTAGTGGTTGGGTTGGGTGGATTCCCTAGTACATGTGTACAGCTTGGAACCAAATAATGATCGTTCTCAGTGGGGACGCCGAGTGAAAGGAAATGGAAGGCGTGAGAGGAGAATAGAACTGAAACGAACGGATCGAAAGCGGGAGGCTGAAACTAAATACGCCATCGTCCGACGGCAGCCATGCTTCCTCATTCTAAACGAACATTACAAACGTCTGCTTCTTAAAATGTTACTCTTTTCGCACAAGAAATCAGACAATTCTAAGTCTTACTATTCTAGAATACTTTTTTCATTATAATCGAAAATCAAGATAATATAAAATGGGTCTTCTAATAACGACTTCTTAAGGCTACCCAAGTGTATTATGGTTGGTTTTATGGAACCCGTTATTAGAGGTCATATAACTTCCGAAGAAATTAGAAAAGTTCGAAATAAATCACACTCCCCTAAGAAGATGAAGTTATATTTCCGTCACCTTCATTTCTGGAGCAATAAGAATATGTAATTCTCACAAGTAGAATTACAATGGAAAGTACAATAGTAACATTACATAAGCATTGCAAATATCGTTACAACGATTAAGTTCAGAATGAGAGAAGAATAACTGGCAAACGAAAATAATGATATTGTGCGTATACCACAATTGAGGGACTGCTTACGAATAAAGCCCGGGGAACACTCTCAATTGTTGTTTTAAACGTGACAACATAAACCGACGTTGTAAAAATATGTTAGTCGTATAAGGAGACAGTACGCATACGGACATCAGAGTATTCATTTTTCTCATGCGAGCAGAAACGCAACACGCCATAACCGCCTACCCATTCGACCACCCCTGGACCACACACGACATCCTTCTCTCTCCTCCATTTAACTTCTTCCCCTACCCTATCCTTCCGGCTACTCCACCTCTCTCCCTGTCCCATTTTTATTCAAATTCATTGGTAGACTCCGCCGGGTTTCTGGCTACGAGTGTTCCCAACCCGCCCATTTCACCGGCTACCCTCTCCTCCAACCGTTTTCCTTCCTCGTTTTCCATAAATTCTGAATTTTATTTAGTCCACCCAGTTATACCGCTACTGCTTTGCGTCTTTATCCCCGCATCGATATTCGTTAAGACAAAAAGGTACCAAACCCGTCTGAACTTAAATGTCTGACTAATATAAAGCTTAATTACTTGCCCAACTAATTTCGAGTTCGTCCACTCAGCAGATTTCTGGGGTTAAATATAATCTGTTATCGTAAGGGGAATAATTATCACGTGTTTTTAAGACAAGGGTCAATGTTAAGGATTTTTAAAATAATAAATATCGACGGACGTTTAAAGGGGAATTATTTAATGCCACGGTACTTAAAAGTTTAAGAGGCACGGCAATAAACGTAAGGAGATGGTAAGTCGTATGAATCCTCAAAATTGGTATACTACCGAATAAAGCGAGTTTCGTCGTATCTTTGGAAAGTTAATATAACCGGGACACGATAAACTTCTTAGATTAATGACCTCATTAATAATCAATTTAAAGCCTTTCCCTAACGAACATCAGGAGAGATTCCATGTACAGAAGTGTCCGAGGCATACGAATACAGCCCCTTCCAGTAATTTAGATAGCGACATTATTTTATATATTTTATATCTCCAGTCCGCAGGTTCGTCCGGTTAGAATACCGATACATACGGACGTGGCTTTTACTGGATGGGGCTGAAACTGGTGGAGAGGACAGCCGGTACACCAGGAGGAGAGGAGATGAGAGGAGGAACAAAATAATGCTGAACATGCGCACACCATTGGGGGATCGTAAAACAGAGGGACCAAACGAACTGCATACGTTTGATAGTTCCAACACGCCTTTCATTCCGTTGTATATCGTCCTTTAATGAAATTGCCTTTCCGTGGTGAGAATTTCGGTATCTTAATGAAGACCCTACCCCGAAAATGCTAGATTAAAGATAACGCTTGATCGCAACCGACAAAGCTCCACTGTTCGTACCGATGGACGATGAATTCAGTGCTCAAACTTTGTCCAATTAAATACGTTCAAAACAAATCATGCACGAAAAGTCTAACACGAATGTTTGTAGATTATGTTTACTCCATTTCAGACATAGAAAATGCGTTTTATTAGTATTCTATACTACTCTGCAGTTTATAGTTCTTATACTCTAAACTCAATATTTAACTTTAAAGCGCGCCGCCAATATTGAATTTTCCATCTTTTTATGATTATATGATTTTACAATATCAGCGATGATAGATTAATGAAAAGTAGATTTGTATTATACTTTGTGGATTGTTCTTTGTTCTGCTCATGTATATTATATAGGTATAGGATTTATATGATGTTTATATAATCAACTGTTTCGAAGCATTTGAGCACCGGATATTGGACTCTTCATAATGATATGGTTTTAAATATAAACGATGAAATATAACGATTTAAAATATAATTGATACAAGAATCAGCTTATTGCATTTTATAGAGGAAGGATTGTTAACTTGACTCACCTTCCGGCTGAGATAATTATGATGATAGTGACGATGAGAAACGACGACGATCTGCCGTCGTCGTGCGTCGCGACGTTCGGAGGGCGCAGGAAGGGAAATCTGCTGCCCTTTTCCCTTCGAAGGGTTTTTGCAACTCGAACGGCTAGTCCATGCCGTCCCGTTTTCCAGTTGCTGAAACATCCAACGTGCATTCAAGTCAATATCAACATGGCTGACCAAAGACATCGGTTACTATCTTCCCACGCAATCTCATCAGCATTATTCCTTAATTACTGTCAGTCTTCAATAAAGTTTTGCACACCGTAAAGAAAAGAGTAACAATCTTATACAAGTTTATTCACAAATCACACGCCCACTGTTTCCACGTCTAATTCTATTATCACAAATGAACATTTAATAGTTGCCAATAGTACAATAATCCCTAGACAATTTCTTGTCCTAATAAATTAGTTCGCATGTGTAATTATCGTGTTACATTCACTTCCACAATGTTATACTCGGGACGGACTACAAGGAAGCATATATTAATGTGTCCAAATTTTACTAATACAATTTACTACGTTTCTTTCATATTCCAGGAATCCGTGCATCACGTGTTACACTTTATACAATTACATAGCGTCCAACACTTGCAATCCCATATCAGTATCAGAATGAAATTGAACGTGACTATCAGTGCCAAGATCAATTCATATCAACATAGAGGAAGTTCAGTTCCTTCGATTCTTCACACTAGAAACTTGCTTCTGTATCCTATACATTCGATACTCCCTCGATGTTATAGGGAGCGAGATAATCTACTAATTTCACTGCGAATGAAACCGTAATTCACGATAAGAATAAATAAGGTTTACGGGATCAGCCGGAGAACTGATTGTCAGCGTTAAAACGCGTTCTGCTAAGACAACACATCGCGTCAGCAAGAACTCAACGAGAACTCGACGGTATGGAGCTCGCATTGGCGAACGTAACGGAACGGAAATATACCACAGAACGGCAGCTGAACGCGAGTTAGCTCACTGGCAAACCTTGGCAGTTCTATACTATGCGAAAGAAGCATATAGTGGAGCCAGGGTTGAGTGAGTAGGTAACAGCCAACGGGATTTACTATGCCTCGAACTGTACCAGCCTTCTCTTCCTTGCTTCCTCGCAAGTCTTTTCTCCTTCTTCCCTCGACATAGCACAAGCGGGAGAGCAAAACCTCGAAGCAAGAGGAGTTCTTGCGAACGACACGTAACAACGACCGCCTCTCTTTTACCTCGCACACTAACCTCGCAAAACCGTAGGATGGAACCTGGTCGAGGCAGGCCAATCAGGCGGCCACCGTATCTACCTGTGGACTGCCTTCTGTGTAGCACCTGCAGGCAATGTTCCTCGACCTTATACTTTGTAAAATGCCGGCCAACTTCGACGACAGATTGTCGAAACCCTTTACGTGAACACAGATTCGCTTGATTCATCTTACTCTTCTGGGTGATATGTTTCCTAATCAGGGTTCCTTTGAAAGTGTCTTCAAGTCTTTGTATTCAACGATGTTTCTTATGTAAAAGAGTTGCATACTTATTGAATATTATATTATTATTGTATATGATATCGAACGAAATCTTACATCGTATTAGGGAATTCTTGTCTCATATAAGTTTCTTCGCGGCTTGATATACGATACAAAGGAGTTTTACTTGGACAATGTTATTTTTCCTTTTAATATTTACTGGTTGATCATACGGAACCACTGACCCCTAAAGAGTTTGTTTTACTCTTCTATTGTAAGTAATATTGAATCTTGGTAATAAAGGAAATTTGGTAATATACGAGTGCTAGTTCTCACAGATATAAGTATGATCAAATATATGTATAATATAATATTGCATTCCGGAACGGCATTGAATCCTAACATAAGAGAATCCCAAAAATCCTTTGGTAACGACAAATTGCTAAGATCCATTGCACTAGTTATATATAAAGGTATGTTTTATTGGCCCATCTGTTTCGTAGTCTCCGAGCTATGATATCGTTGGATATGAGTGTATTTTATCTCTAGAGACATCCGGTCACTTTCGTGGAAGATTAACGAACAACTCGAAAGTCCGTCGTTTAATTCTTGGATGTAGTAAGCGGTGTAAATCTCGGCAGAGATCAACACCCAGAGGTCCTATTTAAGTTTCCATCAAATGGAAATCATTTTTAGAATAATTTCTATGGTAAATTTTGCATATTAAACACGCGATAATTTGAATATTTATGGAAAATTCTGTTATAATAGTATAGTAGATGCCATAGTAATGAGACACCAAAGGGTCCTATTTAAGTTTCGATCAAATTGGAACCATTTGTAGATTATTTTCTATGATAAATCTTGGATATTAAGTTTGCGATAAATTGAATGTTTATGGAGAATTATGTTATAATAATATAGTAGACGACGTGGAAATAACACAAGAAGGAAGGAAACTTAGAAGATTAACCGATTAAGCAGAGAAGGAAACAAGAGGCATCGTCGCCATGAATAGGAGCACTGATTGAGTCACTCAGTCAGTTTTACTTCGGTATCTATTATTGGTTTTAAAGGTTTTACTCGCAAATACTGAACAAAGCTTTGCCATTTATTGAGCTGGCTTGTCTCTGGGAAACGTTTAAGTCTCGGTTGGACATTCTTCCTCGTGGAATTGTATTGTTCCTCACGGTATTCCTGAGTCCTCAAGACCATTCATTATTTTGTATCATCATCATCATCGTCATCATCATCATCGGCAAAGCAATCATTATAATCATCATCACCATCGTGGCGAATCGGATGGAGAACTCAGTCATTTGGACATGGTACTTCGTGCACGATCCCTCGACGTTTGCTCGTAAAAATATCATGGACGGTTTGCGGAATGCTTCAAAAAGACGTAAACATTCAGCAAACTATGTCAGATGTGGTGGTGCGGATTGCCTTAGTTTGTTGTACTTGCATTTGTAAAGGTATCCACGTATTTTCTAATTCTGATAACTAGTTGTAGATCAAAATATTAAGTGTATATCAAAAGTTTTAGTCTTTCCGAGCTTCCGAATTTCTCCCATCTCACGCAGTCGCTTTGAAACTGGTGTTAAATAATAATAAATGGCGTTTTGGAAAGTTCTATACCAACCTTACAAAAACGGAAAACAACGGGAAAATATTTCTATTTAAAATAATTTTATTAGGAGGCTGAAAAAAATACTAAATCTTTTGCATGCACCTAATATTTGAACGTTACTAAGTTTGAAATAAAATCGCTCATATACCTATTCTGTGAAATATTATTTTAATGCATTACTGAATTATATCTAATACTGAATGAAATCATTTATTAAAACAGAATTTTCGACAAAATTACATTCGGAAAGTCGGAACGATTAATTTCCATCGACGGATTTTAATTTTAGCATAGAAGACATTCTGCAGGAAGAATTTTAAAAATTCGATGAGTTAAGCCACAATAAGGTAATAGTTCCCCCTTAAATAATAATTTCCCTCACAGAAGACAAGTTTGGTTAGATATAAATAATAATAATAATGACAGCCATTAAGAAATCATGATAAATTATCACATTCAAGGCGTAAGAATTCAAGCGCATTTAAGTCAATTTTACGAAGGCGCTATATATTACATACACACGAATTCTCCCCACTCATTGCATTGCTATTTGCTTGAGTGTCCTGTAATGACTCCTTTAACCATTATATCACGTCGTTTCTCGCGCAGAAACTGCTTGCGGAAGATTTAGATCCACTTTGGTGTTCTGCAAAGGATTCCTCACAAAAATTGGTGGAAATGGACAACTGTTTACGCCTCGACTGTCATCCTTCTTCTCAACGATCAATCCCTGATATTATTACCGAGAATTATATAAAAAGTAGTTCTATTTCTTTCTAATCTATTATACATAATATCCCAGTTATACTTCGTCGCATTGCATATATTGGTTATTAAATAATTATCTATATTTCATTATTAAATATTATAATATATTTGAAAACGATAATATTTTATAATTGCAGTCAACAATAATTTGTGGAAAACAAAATGTTGCATTGCATTAATCTGACGAGTTATATTACTTGAAATTGATCGTTGAAGGGAAGAGAATTAATTGGAATCTAATCGAGATCATATTTCTAATAATTTGTCAGATGGAAAGTTCCCACGAAGGAACCAAACTTAACATTGAAATTGCCGAGATATCACAATATTTCATTTATTGTTATATCTGAGGATATTTTGAGATCTTATATGTAAGAACTACACGACTATATTTAAACCAGTCAATAAAAATGTCAAATCTCTTCATAGGCCTTTGCGGCGCGGGCACGCGGCATTAAATAGTTTAATTAATACGCTCGAGAAAAGAGAGGCGCCTCTCTTCGAGAAGTTGGTGAAAAGAATCCTAAAAAGGCATACCGCAGATTTTAATGTTAATTCCGACGATTGGCTCGTTCGAACCATCTCCTGATTTTGGGTCCAACCCTCGACATCTTAATAGCATGTCCGCTACTTTGGCTGCGGCATGGCGGCTCGTTTATTGGTCTTTATTCTTTAAACCGACCAATGGCCTTATTTTATAAAAATATTATCATTATTCAATACATATTTCTGATCTCAAAGTGTAACCTTTGATTAATTTGCCGGGACTAATGATTTGAATTGTTGTTGTAACGTCGAACGTCAACGAATTTGTTAATCAATGAGCTCGTAATTCAAAATAAATTAAATCTGTTTTTGGACGTGATAGAAATTTAAAGAATTCTGGAAAAGAATTTATAATAAACTTATGACGTGGATATACGCGGATTGAAGAATAAACTTGTCTGATGTTGAAGACTTTATCTACTTTTTTAACAAAGAATATTATGTGTACTTTTTCTTTAAATTGACTTAGTTTTTGGAACCTCGGACACCTCAAAAACAATGTTGCTCTAAATGGTCTTATTTTATCACGTTATTTTTTGTATTCTTCATATGCTTAAAAATATTTCTTTTGGTAGTTATAACATTTATTTTCTAGTCTTATTCCATGTATGTATTATATATTCTGTACAGTTTTTAGTAAGTACACGCGCCATATTGGCTCTTGTCAAAATATACTATTTGTAAGTCGAAGGAGATGCTGTAAAATCCAAGAGCCCTTTGAGAAGAAAGGCTGATCTCTCGCGGGTCGATCCAACAATGTATTTTATGATTATTATTTTATAGCGGTGTAATCTGTAAGCATTTAGTTTCAAATAGACGGCCACCGCGTTTGAATAATGGCGCTCAACGGATTTGTGGAGTCACAATTTATCGTTGATCATCGTTCGTCAAAAAGGATGGTCGGATACAAAGTTCGAGGCTGTGTGGCAATAAATTTACAACCTTAGAAACGAAAGCATAAAACCATAATACCCGGGGGAGATACAGGTAAGAATAGACCCACGCAGCCATCACCCCTCCCCATCTTCTTTTTGCCTCCCCGATTCTGTGAAAATGTCGAATCAACTGTCTAACCTCCATTAAGAATTACAGATTACAGATTCATCAGAGATTTTAAAAAACAAATATCTCTAAACATTTTCCATAATAAATACAGTAAGAACATTCCAAATCTGGAAAATATTTCATGTTTAAATACATTCTACACTTCCCTGTTAACATCAGATCGAATCGATTAATAATAGCAATTCAATATTATTATTAAATATTATCTCGTTCCATTTACAAATATTATCTATATTTTCACAAGAGCCAGACAGTATCTATACTTAGTAAAGACTCTTCAGAATATATAATATATATGCAATACAATTAAAAAATAAATATTAAGTCTTACTCAGATACAGGTAGACCAATGTGAAACACGAAGAAACTTGATTTCTTAATAGCACTTGCACAGCGTATACTATAAAATGAGTTTATAAAAACCGTGATATTGTTACTCATTTAAATCTTTATGATCTGGATCGTTAGATATCCGTCATATTGTAGTTATCACTGATTTAGGTCCTCACCAATCGATTTGTCATGAAGTTGTTCGCGGGCATAACATAGCAGTACGTAACTCGGTCCAGTCAGCACGGTGGAAGAGCAAGGGGGGCAGGGGGTGAGGGGAAAGGGTGAAGGGGGGGCGAGGAAGAACATAAGAGCTCATAAATGAGAATTTAAGAGGCGCAATAAAAACACATTGAAATTGAGAGTGAACGTGCTAGAGCACGTGCTTTCCGCGTACGTTCTTACTTCCTAATATTTAGATCGGCGTGGAAAAAATTTAAGGTGCTCCCATATTAGTCTCTGCTTTTTTGTCTGACCAATTACCTCGTCCTTGGAATAATTACTCGGTTTAAGCTCACCGTTGTTTTTACATCAAATTCGAAAATTATAGGATGAATAAATCTGCATTCTGATAATACGAGTGTGGTAGTCAACGGAAATGCTTCAATGTCAGAGTATCTTGTTATGGTATTAAGGGAGTTTCTATGAATTTATTGTTCTCCGTTTTAGTAAGGGATGTTTATAGCTCTCAGAAAAAAAGGGTGTTTTATAGTCTTCGAAAGGGAGTTATTCTTATTCTGGCTTCGTTTTCATTCATTTTAACGACGGGGACATTTAGGGAAGTTGTAAGTTACACATTTTCGATAAACTCGACCAACTGGAATGTTTAGACATAACGTAGCCACCATGACCTCGTAAACCTTCGGCCAAGTGCATTTTCACTTTCCTTGGCTCAGGGTTATGCAAAAAATCAGGGAAACGGTCTGGTACCTTTCGAACTATTTACCCTTTCGTAAATGATGTTTAGCCTTGAATTTGACACGATATCAGTTTTTTCCCCTAGGCGTAAGCTTGGAAAGGATTCGAGGGGGCTCGAACGAAAGGTCAAAGCTTCCATAAAACCGTACTTGCCGATTCAGAAATGACCCTGAACGACTACACCTCTTCAGCGGACTTAAATGATTTGTTTGATGTTCCGAGTTATTGCTACTTCGACGATTTTATATACTTCATGCTACGAATGCTTGTACAATGTTTAACACTAACTGGAGTATTGTGATCAATTGCATAACTGTAGAGTTTTTATTACGAGATAATCAAGGGTACGAATTCCGTTGTTTATAATTTGAAGTTTTTAAATCAGGGAATTTACGAAAGAGATCCTCGAGAAATTCTAGTATAACGTAGCTTGCTAAGAAAGTGCAAATTCCAGGGAAGCTAGTTGGCAACACTGGTTTCCTCGGAGAGACGCAGTATCGACCGCGGCCCCCAGAGGCCAAAGTATCCCAACCTCCGAGTTTCTCATTCCATCTGCAGACTGAACAATCTCCAGGATCGTCGAACCTTCCATCTTTTTACAGTCAAGTTAAAAAATTCAATCACTTGACTTCAACTCAATAATGTGTTTCATTTATCTCGACAATTTTAAAATGTATCTTCATTCCAGGATCTTAGTACAGAAACGGCTAATTACGAAATATCGTCTTTTCGAATTATCGCATTTATACTTAGTTCTTAAAGCAATATGCACAACCGCTTTGTTACACCCTGTTATTAAAAATCCGTTATGAAAGTATCAATAAAAATAAATGTACATTAATAAAATAATACTTGTTGCACTTTATCTTTTAGCATTTCCCTTTCCTAAACTCCATTGGATTATTTTATACTTCCATGTCCTTTTGCACTTCACCAGGATAATTTACACACTCGAATACATTGTAACTGGAAAGTACTCAAGTCCAGTATTCTTTTAGATAACGAAGGTGCTGTTAAGTATTCGTTATTCTGAGATACCTGGCTAAGGTACGCGTACAGATACGCATGTAGCTACGCACTGAGGAACCTGTACAAGGAGTTTATGGTCTCTCAACGTTAAACCACCTATATATATCACTGACAATTCCCCGCTAATGTTTGTGCCATTAGTTACTGTTACCCGACATATTTGTACTGTGAAATATACATAGAGTATTTGAAAATAATGAATGTATTTGTACATTGAATTACTCAACTCAACTATAACAGCACCTTAAACATCCACATTCTAAGCAAACCTGTGATTAATTATACGCATTAATACTGAAATTCCATTGTAATAGAAATGTAAACAAGGTTTTAATAGTTATTGAAAATAGCCTTAAGAGATTCTCATCGGTAATTGAAGTCACGGTATCTTTAGGTGGCACGTTGGAACAAAAGGGCTGTTCGAATCCAGGAATAAGGTACCGCGGCAATGCTGGTAGAAGAAGAAGACGAAGAAGAAGGGGGAAAAAAGAGAAGTGAAGGGGAAGAAAGGAGAAGAAAGAGGAAAAGGAGTTGGATGCAAGCGAAAGAAGTGAGCTATCTAATGGATGTGAATATATCGCTGTAATAAATTTCGCAAAAACCCCGGGAGGGGGAGGAGAGGATGGCAAAGGTTGTTCGGGCTCACCCAGTCGGGTTTACCCCCGAGGGCTCGCTTCTTGGACGATGTAAAAGGAAGGACAGAGAAAACCTGAAGAAAAGCCTCTTTTTCAGTGTGCACGAAGGCGGTCACGTTTCCGGTACGTGTCTCGGCGGCCATCTTGCCCTCGGTTCGCCCAATCCCAAGCGTTTACACGTGGAGGGGTTAAAACTACCCTTTGCTGTAGGGTAGCTCCACCCCTTGACTGTTACCCCGACGGATCAATATCGTAACCCACCCCTATGGCCACCATGCTCCTTACAAAGGGTAGTGCAACAACGAAGAAGGGTAGAAAGTACATCGATGAAAAACGTTTGCCAAGTATCTCGAAAAGAAAACGTTCGGTACTTTCGTTCTACCGTTGTCTTTAAAATGTTGTTCTATTGGAGACGTGAAGAATTATCGCCGACGATTCGGTTTCGCGATACTAAGAAAATGATAGAATTCCGATACTGCGAATTATTTAAGAAAAGAGTAGAGTACCATTGGTAGCATTGTCTACTTGAAACCAATTTAGGGGAGCTTGATATATTCAACATTACTGCGAATATAATTAATATGTTCTCAACATAACATAACTGGATTACTAAGAACGTTATTCCTGCTTCTTATAATAATATAATAATAACACAGCATAATAATACATTACGTAGTATAGTAATAGTGTATAGATTAAGCTAAGTAAATATGTTATAGAATTTCTTGGGAATTTTATGACTTACTCTTCTAAATATATTATATATGAATTTATTACCTTGCACTATAACTGAAGTAGCAGAGTTATTCAATCTACTTTATATAGAATATTAATATCATCTTCCCACGAGATACTGTAATTAAACATTTCTTTCTAACAGTAAGAAGTGTCAGAAAATATTGATATATTTAAATATGATTATAGATGTTTCTCGAAAGCGGATATATCCCCGCTAAATAGTCTTTCTGTTTAAGGGTGAGTTGCGGATTTCCGTAGATAAATGTAGAATCGAATGTAAACCGACGAATAGGGAAGGAACGTAGACATTGACATCTGAAAAATGCATGGAGGCGAAGCAAGACGTCAGTGTGAATAAAGCAACGACACCCCACGGAATTCGGAATACGTCGAGCGGAGGAAGAAATAGTTGAAGAAACGGTAACACACATGTCTAACTCCACGCGGGACCATTTTTGCTTTGAAATGGAATTCCGCCAGCATCGTTCACCCTACTCGATGCTTGTTCTAACCTACGCTGAGAAGATGGCCGACACTCACGAGATTCCGAATGCTGGCACAGAAGCACCAAACTGGAATGTAGTGGGGCCGCATCCGAGGGGAACGACGGAAAGAGGGAGTTAAGTAAGCAGAAACCCTAGAGGGTAAGAAACTATCCGGTGGAACAAGGTAGACAGGTAGACTGCTTTAATTTTCGATGGCGAGCCTAATGAAAACTTTCGTCATTAATGCACCAACCAACGCTTGCAGCCATGTTGCTAGTAACTTAAGTGCACAGGAAGTTTCCTTGATGAATTATGTCTTCATATGATCGACATTACTTTTCAAATACCTCGTACCAGCTTTTAATTAAATCGTCAAACCCATGTTCATTATCATTCATTAATTATATACACTCGAATATTCATCTACAACGGAATGTATTTCCACCAGGAGTCAAAGTCACGTGGGAATTATTGGACTTCGATATACTAATAAAACTGTCACTAGTGATATTTATGATGCTGCATGCGAGATGTGCATATGGATATTTACGAGTATTTTTAACATATTCAGAAAAAGCTGACCAGATCACAGAAATTCTACGAGATTATAATCCAAAAGTGTGGTCTACAGGATGATAAGGTTTTTAAACTGAAATTCTTCGATCTTGAATCATATATTTAAAATAAAGCTATCGCATATAAAGAAATTCGAATGAATATCCAAGATTGTTAATCGGACGTGAGGTATATGGGCATATAAATATACACCTAAACATATAGATACACCCTCAAAGGTATATACATGGATATACAGTATATAAGTACATAGCATATAGATCCAGCTAAGCGGAACAGGCTCAGAAGAAGCGATGTTTGCAACGAGAAGAGGAGAGGGGAGCAGAGGAAGCAGAAGGCGAGAAGGAAGCCGAAGAAACAAGAAAAGACCGCTAACAACGGCCAGCGAGCGTACATAGGAACCGCTCTTTGATTATCTGCTGGTTGCTATAATAACGAGTTCATAAAGATGTTGATGTGCATGCGCGTGCGAGTGAACGATGCCTCCTGTAGCAAACTTTCAAGCCGTACACACACTCACACTACTTTGAATAATATTCGACATTTACATACTTATAGGTCTACACACTTGTCGATCGATGTGGAGTCCTCCTACCGAGAAGACTTTTGTTCTCTTGCCGTATCTTTATCTCTTTTCATCTACCGAAACCCTCTATCATGCCTTCTTTTTCTCCAGTCTTTCTAACTACCAGCCATTTTTTTCGGAACTCTACTTCTTTCTATCTCTTCCATCTGTCTGATGTTTCTTTCCCCGAGCAGATAACGTTTTATTCTAACGATTTAATTTTCTCGGGCTTTGAAACTTATCTGATTTGTTTATCTCCCGGTATATTCGTGAAATCTTTTTTCGTGTGTCTATTTATATCTTTGGAAATTGTAGGAATTCTTTGTAGTATTTTAATCGAGTTCGTAACTCCAAAAGGAACCGACGGGAAGATCTTATTTGAAACAATATTATTTCTCTATTCGCAGACCGATCGTAAATCGTCATTTCGAATTCTGAACCTCGTATAAAATCTCACTCTGTCGGGGCTGAACCCTTTCTGAAAGAGATTTTTTTTATTATTTCTTGCACCGACCTTCCGCGATTTTAATGCTGAGCTGCAAAATTGCTTTGTTAAAGCAGCAACTTTTATTTCAGTCACTTGAATACAACGGCAATATTTTCCTCGAAAATCTTCTTCGAAAACTTGAAATATTTTATGTGAAAAACATATATCTTTATCTAATAATCAGGCGCAATTACGTCAGTTACACCTTTAACATCAATCTAAGGGTTGACGTTAAGTCGTTAATATACGTAATATATTACAATTCAGAGAATTAAAGAACATTTTTGAGGACCACAATTATCACCGTCGGATTCAGTTTTAGAAATTCGTATACTTTATGAAACTATTTATTTCACATAGGTATCTATTCATTGTATTAAGATATATTCTAAACGAATATCTTATAAAGTTTATTTATTATTAAATATATCTTCTGTATTTGGAGAAACCCGTAGATCAGTTTTCGGTGTACAATTAAATCGGTTTTATTGGATCTATCGGTAGCTTAGGAATGTACATGTATACATATCTATGTATAATGAATATGTATACGGAAATTCCTAAACTACCGATCGCCCCAATAAAACCGATTAAAAATCGAGCCGCATAAAGCAGTCATTGCGTGTGTAGCAAAGAGTCATACGTATAAATGGTGGCATGGTTCCACCATAGTTGGTTTGCATGTCTAAGACCACTTTGTACGGTGGTTCACCCTTTCTCACGCGCAGCTAAAGGTTCTCGCCTTTATCACCTTATAAAACGAAGATCTGCCGGGGCACGGGCGTAAATAATGCTCTCCGGCAGTCGACACTCTCGAAACACACACGGCAAAATGCTCACCGTGTGTCTCACGGTAAACGGAATTCCACTTTTCTATGGTTTTCCAAGGGGATCGTCGTGAAAGTGGGATCCATGGTGAACTGTAAACCGGGGATGATAAGTGCCGTCGTTTTACGCGAGCCGGAACAATTTTACGGGGACGTAATTGAACGTGTCCTCGAGAAACACATTGGAATCGAGGACGATACTTGTCGCGATCGTTTCTTTCGGCTTTACTTAAAGAGAGATTCGCCGGTTTACGGGATTGCGCACGATGAAGATGTAACCGGAACAAAATGAAGGATTAGTTTGTCTGACGTTCTTCATCAGACGATTGTCTGCCGATTTCGAGCAGAAATAAATGTAATTTTATGTTTGAAGATGTTACGACGTTGATGAAGAATAACTAATCAAGAATTACTTTATACCGAAAATATTGAGGATTTAATAGACTTTTATAAATTATTCTATTGGATTCCTATTTGAAGGATATCAGATCTTTTTAGGATGAAAAGAATCCCAATAATATTCTTTGCTTTAAATTGATAGTATTTAAAACATTTAATGGTGCTTTTTATATACAGAAGCTATACTTTAGTTCACATCAATATTCCACAAAATAGAAGAATATTACTTTAATTCTTTAAATACAGTTCGCTTTATAATTCACCATATTCCAAGGCTTATACTATTATATACATATAAACGACATATAAGTTAAACTTTCTAAAATAATTACCACCACAGTGCAACTGCATATTGCTCAAAGAAGCAATAAAACAATGTATTGAGACATGAACTAATTAATTATTTTATCCTCGTTATCAGGAACCATTTAATTAATTGCTTTATTAGTTCGTCAGTAATGATATGCATTTTACGAGAACCGATCTCTGCATACTTCAAGACACCAGTTTATCGGTAAAGTATGTTACAAGATATTACATGGTGGGTTTTGTAATATGAGTAATACAATACGATGCGTCATACACCTCAGGGTCTCAGATTAATTTAATGAATCTGGTATCAAAGAGGGGAAAAGATATGACTGGCTATAAATAAACCACGTCAGTTTATCAGGGTACTTTCGAAAGTTCCACGATAATATTATGATTCCTTTGCACGGCGTGCTGATATATGATTAGACGAGGTATTACTTCGAACTAAACTCCACCCAAAAGCAATCATTAAATATTAGTATATTTATCGTAATAACAAGCTTTTACCTTCACCGACGCCGCCATTTCGGAGCATTGTCCAATCACTCTGCTTGAAGATGTATTCGAATTTATTATATCAATCTATCTTTAAACACTAATAATTACTTCATTTAATCAAACTAAATTAATATGTCGATGCACGTAATTTAAATGTGCAATCGATGGATAATGGTTTTTTAGACACGGTGTAATTCTTGATTAACTTGCTGGTATAATTTCATGGAAATAAATCAGCAAAGTAGAATTTTTACGTAACGCTTGGTTCACTATATGTGCAAGGTTAATTATGTTGACCCCAGAAAGTGGAAAAGGAAACGAGATTTCACTGAGAATTTCGAGTTTTAGTGGCACAACACGACCAACCCGAGGAACATAAGCCACTGACTAATACCCTATTCGATCAACCCTTGGTACCCTGGAACCCTTCGAAGGTGTGTCCCTACAATTTCACTAGCAACACTTGCCTCCAATTTTATTAGATTATTTCTTGGAACCTTTTTACACCAGAAGTGTGTGAAGTCCAAAGTTACGATAGAATTCTGTTTAATTATGTGGAATATTGGAGTATTTAAATTTGACAACATAATGTTCTAATTAGATTGTTGATTAGAACGTTTTTACACCAGAAACGTGTGAAGTCCAAAGTTACGATAGAATTCTATTTAATTTTGTGGCATATGAAATACTTGAATTTGACAAGATAAAGTTATAATAAATGTGGATGTAATATACTGTGATAGAATAAATGTTGAATCTTATTAGACTGTTCCTTGGAACCATGTTGTATCAGAAATGTGTTAACCCAGAAGTTGCAATAATGTTATAATAAATGGAATATCATCTGATAAAATAAAGTAGATATAAACATATATGAAACTTTAGGTGAACCTGACTGGCATTATAAGAAGAAAATTAAAACAATTTCGTAAACTAAAAGTGACTTGTGCCGGGAATAAATGCAAAAAGCGGATGAATATGAAACGTGTAATTAAGCTGGCGTAGGGTGCATAAAATTCATGGCACTATTAAATAAACCGCGTGTGAAAATCCCAATAATCCCGTTCGTTAGCCGCGAATAGTAAAATATGGTTTTAATAAACCAGTGATACAACGATAATAAAGGAAACCTTTCGATTATTTATTCAATTTCGAAATATCTACAGCACCAAACCTTGCGATTGAAATTATCTTCTAAATAATATTCTTTAGTTCTTTCCATCCTATTAAATCATCTAACTCTTAATGGAGAACTATTTGATAAGATTTTAATATTATTAATTGTATTTAATTAAGCTTTCTATTTTTAAGAAGAAATGTTTCAATAATATATATATGAAAATAAACCAAAACGAGTAGAATTTCCCGAAATTTAGAATTGAAACATCACAAACTTTGCATCCAATCAACAAACTCGAATGTTTAAGATGTGGTTCAACAATGATAATTCAAAGTAATATAAAAAATCTATCTGCACCGTGAAAAACAAAATATTTTCATACTTTAATGACCAAATTTTCTCCAAACGTAGAATTGAAACATCGCAAACTCTGCATTCAATCTACAAAGGAGAAGATTTAAGTTGTGGCTCAACAATTATAGTTCAAAGTAATATGCGAACGTGTGGTATTCCAATTAGTAAGAACCCGCCGGTCGAGTACCAATCCCATTCGTTATGCAAAACATACACATCGGACTGCAGAAAGAATCATTTTATGCAACGGCTTACGCATGACTGGCTCTTTTGCAATTACCAATCGTCGTAGACCGTTACCTTCTACCCATCGGCTGTAAATTATCCCTTATTCTACGTGTTTTCTTCTTTTACACTCACCTTTGATAGGCCGTAGGTGGGGTGGTAAATGGATGGTGATAACTCTTCTTCGCCACATGGGGAATCCTGCACAGAAAAGTGATCAAGCTTTAGATTTTCTGCCTACAAATATTCACCATGGCTTTAGCAAACGTGGTGCAAACTTATTCAAATATTATGTTGCTTAACCCCTTGACATACAAAAGCATCTGGGATACGTTATTTGTTTACTATGTCGTTGTAAACATGGGGAATCTCGCACGGCAAAGTGATCAAGTTCAAAGTAATATAAAAATAAATCGTCCACTTGAAGCGCTTCAAAAATAAAATATTTTTATATTTCAATGAGTAGAATTTCTATAGATTTAGAACTGAAGCTTTATTAATTTTGTATCAAATGTACAAAGAAGAATATTTAAGTTGAGGTTCGAGAATCATAGTTCAAAGTAATATAAAAAAATCTGAACACCTTTGAAAACATATACTTTCATATTTTAATGAGTAGAATTCTAGATTAGGCAAATAAAAAGACGTCCGGAATACGTTATTTAGATACGCATTTCAACTAATTAAGGCCTTGTATTTATTTAATTAATCCGTCGGTAGTTGTACAGTTATACAAACCTACAATTATCAATTTTTATTAATTCCATCTGGATAATGAGTAAGTGTAGTTAATATTTAATTAACTTTTTCTTCAAATGAACTAAGTAATAAAATAATTCTCCAGGCAGGTATATTAATATTTATTATAACATCATACTTCTTCATAGAACGCTCGGAATACCCAAAGTGATTTCGTGATTATACAAACAAAATTCATTAACTAACATTTCGCTATAATTGACTTACAGAAGTTTTTCTATTTCAAACATCTTAAAGTCAAATTGCACATTATAAAGCTTAAAAACTTTTTCCTTTGAGACTAATAAATGGAGACAAATCACGGTCTTTACAATAGATAGATAACAAAAAGTTATAACAATAAATACAAAGGAGTTTCTCAAAAAAATGTAATTAATAAACTTTGCCTTTGTACCAACGGTATATTCATATTTGTATAGGTATATATTATAATTTCGTTTTGTAAACTTTATACTGAAAAGTAGTTGAGTATTGGAAACTAAGATATTACTAACTCGAAGGTAATTAAATGTAAAATATTTTTCAATAAAAAAACTAAATTGAAATTATTTTCTAGGATTTAGCAATATTCAAAAGTGGTGCAACATAGGTAACCTTCCTCTACTTGTATATTTGTCACTTATTTTCAAACGTGCTAAAGTAAGTTTAGCAGGATGACACGTTTTACAGGCATTGTAACCACTAATGTAACGTTTGAACAGTAAAGGTTGGTATTCATATTCGGCTAAGCGGGTTTATTAGCGATACTAGCAGTGAACGGTGCTCGATGAGCAACAACACCTCGTAAACCGTGCTTCGGCAAACATACGCGTTTTCATGAGCGGTCTGCGCTTAAACTTTGCTGTAACCGAAGTTGCACGTCGCTCAAGACACGAGTCGCATTATCCACCTTATTGCAAAGAAATGCAAATTCTGCTTCATATAAATTTTATCCCAAGAACAGCAACAATAAACATAATCAAAGTATATCGGAGTAAGAATAGTCTCATTATTGAATCAATTTAAATATTAATATCGCAATGTGTACAATAAAGTCCTCCATATTTGAACGTGTCAACCTTACAGTTCTTTGAACGTTATTACTTTCGTTATCACCGTTATTACAGATATAAGTCATAGATTTTTAAATTTTTAATTGTTGAAATCTGGGTTCAAAGTAAATAATCAAACACAGTGTTGCATTATCAAGCATCTTCAATAAATATACCTCAGAATGAATGGCCATGCTCGAAGTTCTAGTCACGTGAGAGTAAAATGGCGTCGGAAGACGAGTGGGGTCACGGTAATCGTAAAAATCACAAGCTAACGAGACGTTTTGGTGATTGAATTATTATCTAATTCGAAAAGCTTATCAGTAGTCGCGGACACCGTTTCTGTAAATTCGAAATCACGTCAGCACGCCGTGCTGTCGAGGCGAAAACTGAGGCGGACACGTTTACGAGGACACCACTGCGAAGGACATAAAAGAAAAGAAAATCAAGGCGATCGTTACGGCTCGACCTTGGATCTCTATTAGTCCCGGTTAATGTCGACCGATCGAAAAAAAATTGGAGTATTGACGGAAGAAAACCCTTTGTGGCAGGAAAAAAATTCTTAAGCTATTTAGGGCGGTTGCAATTGTGTACTTGACCTTCGACTGAGCCGGGGAAGAGTCGTTTCGTCCTTCGGAATTTTTCAAACGAAATTCAACGGCTGTTGAACACGTTTCTTCGCATTTTATAGTCTAACTTAAATCTTGTGAAGTTGTTGCATCGATATTAATTAAATATTTGATCATATTTGATTATATTTGGTTTTTGAATACCATAGGATCTGCCGACGGAAGGCGACTGCTCTTCTTATTTCACGTTATTTTTGAAATTTAGTGTTTGATTTCTGTTTCAAATTTTGTTTGAAGTTCGGTATATTTTGTATTATCGGTGTAATTAATAGAATGAATTGGATAATGTATTTTTATTAGTTGCTGCTGCGTTTTGGAAGCTGTGTAGACAAACAAGATGGCCGCCATTCGCGCACGATCCGACGGAAGATGAATTCAGTGAACTTACATTGTTATAACTGATACCAATATCCTTGTAATTGTTTGAAATAATAAACATACAATTAAATATGATATGTTTTCAAATGTACTTAATCTGAATTAAGATTGGATAAGATATTTCGGCAACGTATAGATCAAAATCAAACAAATTATTGACGTAAGCATGTTATTGTAATTCCCACCATTTGCTACAATTTATAAATATTATAGGAATCTTTGTTTGTATATAGATTGAAGTGATTATATATGAATAAATTACACAGCAAACTCAGCCTAATAATTTGATTATTTACATTATGGTTAACGGTAGAATTTCAATTTTGGACTTTATAATACGTTTCGCAATAGCACTTTAATTTTTTAATTCTAAAACGGTCTGGAACTGATTTTCTAGAAGATGAAATTCCCTCTCAGTATGCATTGCAATTTCCGGGATATCCAACGATCCAATCTAATTTCCCGTTCCTCCGTCGTCATTAAGGAAAGCAATCATTTTCCGCGTGACTTAATACGTCGAAAGTTATACCACCGCAGTGGAATCCGACGCCAAGCGTCTCTTTGATATCGATCTTATCTCTAGTTTACTCTATTTCGCAACCCCTTTCGACAATAATTCGTCTGAGTCGGCAACTTTCCTGCTGATTTCTCAAAGAGCTTCCCAGCATTTAGTACGAGGATAGTAGATTAAAATTATAGATACCAATCGTAGTTGGCCATCTTTAGTAAAACCAAAGTGACGGTGCATAAAGATTAAGTTCACCGCAGGAAACAACCGATACTTAATTACATAGAAAATGTCATGTCTAAAGTGATCGTGATATTATTAATATTTTCGTCAAACAAAGAAGCACCATTTTATAATAAAAACTACCTATTATATCATATACTACATGCTTCTAAGAATAATTATAACGATTTAAATTAGTAGATGTTTTATATGGCATCATGTTCATGATGCTCATTACTTGTGCTAAGTTGGGGATATAATAATAAACAACATACAGGAGATTAAAGTTTGTCACATAATTAAAATGATTGACCATTATCTAGGATAGCAGTCCACGACAAAGGACACAGATCTTATCGGCAGGCTTTCTTAATTATTCCCACTAATTCTGTAAAAGTAAATAAGAGTTTTATCCATATGGTTGTAGATTAACGAGCCAGTCACGTTCAAGTATCCTCTGGAAGTTACTTATTCCCAGCCGAAAAAAGGGCTCCAGAATTGGGTAGAAGTTCGCTGATTCGGCATCGGGACTCTCAGGTAGAATCAAAAGTTAGGAAAGCAGGAATCCGGTTTGCAAAGGTGGGAGCAGAAAAAGGCAGGGCTTAGTCGATGGAGGGCAGAACGTAGGAAGGACTTCTTGACTCGTTTAGCAGTAACGAAAGGACCAAAGGGAAAAGTAATCGGTAGCATGCGAAGCACGCTTCGTGCCCCCGTAAGCGCTTACATTCTCGGTTCGTAATATACGACTTCCGTACGTTGATGGAATATTCGAAAAATCCGTGAGGCCGTTGGTGATAAAAGTATGAAAATCCCTGACGAGAATCTTGCTACGTGTGTGGCCGTAATCTTGCACAAGATGCCATTGAACCTCTTTCCCGCGTACACTTGCTTGCTATTCGTGTAATACTTTCTTATATGTCCACTTAAATAGTGCCTTATTATACTTGTCGTTCATTACAACTAATGATAACTCAAGGTGGACGTCTTATTAAGATGATAATAATAGTAGAATGAATTCTGGCCACTTTAATCGTATGAACATTTTTAACTCCCATAATACACATTATTATAATATACTCTATTGATCAAGCATAATGGCAATCATAAAGACGATGCCATGAAATATCGAATAACTAACGGTACAGTAAGATTTTCGACGGGAGATACTTTGATAAGGAAGATATAACGAAGACTGCAAAATAAATATAGATGTCGAAGAAAATTCAAAGAACCATGCGATATCTTTTACAAGAAACGAAGGAGCAAGGGAAGAGTGGAGATATCCACGAAGAGTGAATCAGGTTCTGATAAACGAGTCAGGCCTACCAAAATCTCTTCTTATCGGAGAGGTTGGAGGGGCAGGACGTATTTTAACGCAAAAAGCACTCCACACAGTCTCGCAGGTCGATTTGTGGGCGTATATTATCGCGCGATAGTTACGAGGATGTAAGTGTACATCCTTGGAGATATTCTTTCGAATATACGATGGTGCCAACCCATATGTGTCACAGGATATATCGGTGTTAGTGTACAAGTGCTTCACCGTAGGAATGCAAGGAGATCTTTCTGGTCAGCCTATCCTAAGGGGCTCCGCAAGAGATGTCCGTCGGGCCCATCAGGCCCGTCGGGCAGGATGCAGATAATCTGAGTGTTTATCGCCCGAGTCTCAAGAAAAGAACGAAATCCCGGGGAATGATTTTACGTTGGTTGGTCGTGGTGACCATTTTTAGAATGGGGCCCCATCGTGTATACGTGGTTTCTTCCTCTCCCTGGGGTACACGAATAAAGATGGCTCTGTAATCCGAGGCACTTCATTGCTCCTTCTTCGACGAGAACAGAACGCGGGGAATCACTCTCGTTTCTCTTTCTCACACGCAAAACCGGAAACGTTATGGATTATAAACTTCTCCTAGCTTCCATGGTGGATCCGCCTACCGACGTTTTCTTTGGATTCCCTCGACATCGTTGATCGCTTCCCTTTTGTAGGGTGAACTTACCGCGTGAATACAATTACACAAACTTTCGAGAAACACACCCTCCGGACACGAAGGCTCCCGGATGCTGCCTCCGGTTCTACCATCATATTTTATAACTATTGAACACCCCATACTCATCCGCCATTGCTTCCTGCATACTTGGAACTTGTTATTGCTGTGGTCAACGATGCGAGGGAAGCTGGATATATGATAAATAAGAAGCTTTGGATTTAAGGTTATGTGTTCCTTTTGTGCTTAGGGTAGCCATGTAATGAATCTGGATTATATTAATGTAGATGTATGAGATATGTAATTCTGAATAATGGACCTGAATATGTTGTGTGGTTTCCTTGAATCAGGATCAATATTACACACTTGGATATGCCTTAAGTTTTTAAGATTTATTCAAGTTGAATACACCCTAATTGTCAAGATTTTGCACACCTCAAGCTTTCAAGATCGATTCAATTAAAACGCGCCACAGTTTCCAAAATCCATTCCATTCGAGCTGACCCCAGTTTTCGAAGTCTACTCAAATTTGATTTGCTTTAACCTGAAAATTCGAAAGTCAAGAATTCGAGAGGGGTTGAGAAGATGTAGATGACAGAACTCGTTGGAAGCCAGAAAGGGCTATAAGAATAAGAAGATGGAGTGGAAGAAGCAACGGATAGAAGTAGAATAAAGAGAAAGGAAATCGAGTAGAGACAGAGAGTGAGAGAGATAGACAAAAAAGAATCGAGAGTCGACAGAAGAAGAAGAGAGAAAGAAGAGAGTCGAGTGGAAAGAAAGAGAAAGAGAGTCATAGGAAAACTCAGGGCGTCTCTAACCGTAAGATAGGGAGGAGAAATACGCGGTCGTAAAAGACGAAGCGCAGTCCCCAAAGAAAATACGAATTAAAGCATCTCTGGAAGGTGATCCAAGAAACTTCCATATAATCGAGGGGCGAGCGGGGTGCGCGGGGGGGGGTACACGTCATCTATATATGGAGAGCAGATAGCTGCGGTATAATACAGAGATTATGCTCGAGAGCCAAAGATCGACAGTTAGAATATTAACTAGGTTCTAGTAAATTATTACAATATGCAGACGCGAAAATTAACGATTTCATGGAAACATTAATAATCAGGAACAATAGTAATAAACTCAGTGATATAATACGATCCGTGAACACGGCGTAAGAGGAAATTATGTAGAAAAAATACCTATTACAGTTACTCGTATTGGATATAATGCTAAGATTGACTTTAATTTATGATGTTTACCTTATATTTACGTTTACATTTATGTACGTATCTATTTGGAGTTGATAAAAAAATATGTTTCATGAACATAGAAGGTTAACTGTAATGCAAATCAAGTACGAAGGTTGGTGATTTCGTGGGAAGTTTCAAGAAACTTCAATCCTAGATTATGTTTCCACCTATTTTTATATTAAAGGCTGATTCATAGTTTTCACATCAGTGTATTTTAGTTTTGTTTGTAAATGAATATTGTAAAATTGCCATTCACATTATTCATACATTCACCGCAGTACATTGTTGTTACTGTTAACAAATAACAAATCGAGCAATTCATTATAAGAACACGAACAAAGGAACATTGTTAACATGTCGAACAGAATCCGTCCGTATCCATAATAAAAGTAGTTGATAACCATAAAGGTATAAAAAAGAAGTACATAAAAACCAAGGTCACAACAGTGAAGCAAACGTGTCCTCAAAACAAAGCAAGGGTACCATCGAAAGCACCATTGTTGAGATCTCTGAATTCGCATCCGCCCCCGAAAACGGGTATTAACTCTGGATAACAGGGGCTCATTCCGTAAGCCCTCGGCACCGTCGTACAATGCTAAACCATGTTTCAACCCTTTCTCTGGTGTCACATGAAACCCACCCTTCTCCGCGATATAACGGCGGTACTCGTAGGAACGCCCGTAAACGACCAACCCCCCCTGTATTTAATTTACTGAATAATTGGAATCAAGCTGCCTCATTTGTGTGCCCGACGTTCCTCCCACCAGAACGACGTCCTACAATTCCCAACCCCGATGGAACTTGGATCCAGGATCCTGCGGGAGCCTGATGAGAAGATTTGTGCGCCTTCATAAAACCCGCCTCAAACCATTCTACCTTGCAACCCCACTTTCGTTTCCCCCTTCTCTACTCTTTATCTCTGTAACCAGCATACATCTACATCTACCTTCGCCATGCTCCCCTATACGCCCCAACAAACTCGACTATGAGGGTGAATAAAGATGGCCAGATAATGGAACTCTGCCATGGGGGATTGGGATTATGCGCATCGAACGGGGTGGATTATATAAGTGTCGCAATTTTCAGGGTCCATGGTTAATGTTTGTATGCAAGTTTCGGGACCTTGGGACGTGTGTTGGTTTCAGTTGTGGATATTAGTTTTGGGAATCTAAATCATTCTGTACATCGAATAAGGTGAAGCTATTTGAGTCAGTTAAGGAAAAAAGTGGGATTACTAATTTGTAAGATATCTAAACATTTTTCAAGCTATTCCCACATAGAAGATGTAAATAGTAAGATTCTTTTCGTTCACTTAAATTTATTATAAACATTCCTGGAGAAGTATATGATAGATTAAAAAATGTTTTGGCGGTGCAAATTCGGCAAACGTCCCCTACTTCTTGTATGCCTTTTTAAACATCTATTTGTCACACAACCACTACTGACAATTTTTAGATATAAGTTTGTATGACAGTTTTAGTATAAGCTTTGGATTTAACGTAACATGTTATATGCTAAGAAATAATTGGTTCGTTTTTAATCATTTATTTGTATAAGAAATGGTTTATAGTTATTGCTTCAGAGTGGATCGTATGGTTTGGTTTCTTTGTTAAATGATTTTTGTTGCCGAGATTCAGAATGGATACCAGAGTCAAATGTTTCTCGAATAAATAATAACGAATAAATTGTGTTTAACGATAAGATTAGATTTTCTGAAATATTTGTACGCGGAGTGTCGATGTGTTGGTAGATTCTGTAGACTGGATGATTATACCCGAAGTGCGCAGAGCGAACTGCGCAAGCTCGTCTGAAATAACCAGAAATCGATGGCCGCAGCTTACCCGGTTCTCGGGTGTCATAGAAAACGCATAGCTAAGGAAACCAAGATAAATAGAGGAAATATATGGATGAATAGAATGGAATTTTATGAAGACAAGAGAATCTGTCAAATGGCGTAATAAAAGTATATAATTACTGCTACAATTATCGCGATATTCACGTTCGTTAAAACCCGGGATTAATGATATTTATGTTGAAAGTTAATTATTTCATGGAAACATTAATAATCAGGTACAATAAACATAGTGATATAATAAGATCAGGGAACATGGCGTTCATGTTAATTACATGGACTCACAAGATTGAAGCCAATTATAGGTATAATTGAACGGAAACATCTACAGGATATTCAAAGCTTATATGATCAGTATAGTGATTAGAAGAGGAGTATATTAGCCGGTAATTATGAAAGTGCCGGGGGTGATTTTTATGTATGCCAGTTTTAAAATAAACATAGGTTGTAATTGTAGTTCCGGTTAAGGTACACCTATACTTTTCGCGATGCAATAGCAAGGATGTTAGAAGACATTGATAAGAAATTATTTTCGAATAAAAAGGTAATTTCTATTCATAAATCAAACGTGACTTAGGCCACATTCATAATCACCGGCATAAATATAAAAGTTCAACCAACTTAAAATTTGCATTTCCTTAATATAAATCGGACGATGTACTTTCCAATAATAACATATAGAAAATATTGGCTCTGGCAAATACATAGCTTTCAGTGGAGGATAATTTAAGTCAACTAGGTGCGCACCTGATAACGCCATAACTCGAACCGCGACAGCTTCTAGTAATTATCCGCGAGACCTGGTTGGTTAACCAGCTCTAAGACCGATACACGAGGTACACATTATTTTTGCAGCTAAGAAATTAGTACGTTCGAGGTGCACAAGCGCACCTGTATTAGTTGGTTACACTCTTACGTTATTTAATACTAAAATTATGCGAGATAAAGAAGCGAGGGCGCTGGCTGTGAGTCGATAATAAGCAGGTTTCCAGTTCTAAAAATGTTACCAACGGTTTCTTTTGGTGTAACATGACTTAAAAAGAGGCTACATCCGGTCGTGACCTTTGAGGGTAAATGAACCCGCGTTGGGTGAAACTAATTATATCATTTTCATTTTATCGAGTGAATTGTGATTATTGGTCTCAGAGAAACACAAGCAAGTTTTTAATTAAGAATTTAATAATCTATGTTATATAATTTAGGACAGTCGTAATGCATGGACTAATCGACATACTGAGGGAGATTTAAATGCTTGGTAGAAAGCAACGATGAGAGAGTTGCAATGTAATTTGACTTAAAAAATGATATAGTATACTTGGATTAATATGCTTCATTTTAAGTGAATCCTCGTTTGTTTGGAGTAAATTAATATCACAAATAATGTTGAATGATGTATATAACCTATATGAAAAATGGCACGGAAATCAATGTTCCAGCCCCTTCAAACTTCTAGCGGACTTCCCTTAAAACATGTACCACCCTTCCGTCGGTACAACAACTTCCGGTTCGGTCGATAAAGAAACGTAAAAACGGTCTCCCTCTTCTTTACCACCAAATAATTTTTATGCAGAATGAAATTCTCAATACCATCAGCTGATCCTCAGAATCTCGGAAAAAGAAAGTTTTGTGAACAATGTCATAATAATAAAAAGAAAACTTAGTAATATTATGAAGACAATCGATATTGTTGTACAGTGAAATAGATACTCCAATAAATTTAGATGATATCACGAATAGAATTTGATAACAACGTTACTAAATTAAATAATCCAGAAGCATCAATTCTACAAGGGCATCGAAAATAAGGCGGGAAATGTATATAATTATTTCTTTGGAGTTTTTTTCACGAGTCAAAATCTAGTTTCATTTTCATATCTGAAATAACTAGTCGAATATTTTTACGAATCTTCTCAAAATCTAGGAATAGAATATCAAGCATTATCAAACGGAAATAACTCTTCCTATTGGCTATCGCCTTACAGAGTTCTACTATACCATTATGTGCTAACGTCAACATCCAGTTCCGGTACACCTCTATATACATATTGAATTAAATAATATTGCTGTATAAACTACTTCAGAGTAGAAAAAATGTTCAAATCTCAAACTAAATTAGAACGAAATAAATTATGTCAGAATCAACTATAATAAAAAATTTTGAATTCATATTACGTGAAGCTGACCCACCAATGTTATTCTTCGAAGTATAATAAACTTACAAATCCATATTTTATATTCATACCAATAATTTCTCAAAAAGGAAAGTGTAGGAAGAAGATCTCCTACTGTTTCGAGCGCCATGTAAATGAAACAGGTTCTATATAACAGGGCTTAAGATGCGTGCGCATACAAATCCATGATGGCCGCAGCGATCGACGATGGAAAGTAGAGGGGAGAATGGGCGGATCAAGAGTAATAAGGTGGGGCGTAGCGGTAAAGAAAAGGGCTCTACGGGCAGAAGGGAAAGGAACTGCCGTTCCTACTGGTGGGATTTTTGGGGAGGGCACCACGAACCATGAATAGCAGGGGCGGCCATCATGGATTTCAGCATGGCCGTCGAAAATCTCCAAGGGACATGCAACATACTTTACTTCATCCTCTATCGTGAAAAGGACATCCCACTATTTTCTTAGATTAGGTTTCATGGAGATTAGAACAAGATTGGCTAAATAATATTATTAATATGAACTATGCATTTTCTTAATGTACCTGAAAGGATATATTTACAAATAATAATATTTATAAAATAATACTATGGTAAATATAGAGCTTTCAGTAGGCGATAATTTAAATTAACCCCTACAAGAAGTAATTATAATACATATCCAATATTAATCAAATATTTAAGTCTTCCTTAATCACGTTATTAATAAATTTTTAAATAATTACAATTTGTACAAAATGCTTGTCATAATTATTTAAAACTCCGCAAATTTTGAAGGACCAATAGCACAAGAGTTTAATAAGAATCAAATAGGAAGTAATTAATTAACGATTAATCCAGTATTGATCTCAAATATCAGTTAACTATAATTATTTCAATATCGCTGCATAATTTATGTGACATTGCCAAATTGTTTATGTAACTGATAGTAGATAATTAACACATATATAACTACAAAGCAAGCAATTACATATATATGATACTGAAGTGGAATGCATATTGACATTTACTTATCACTTTGCGAAGCAATTAAAAACATTTCTCCACCTTCCTTTAAACTCCTTAGCACCCGCGGAAGTTTTCTGGCTAATTTAAAATTTAATAGGTAATTAACTATTAACCCACGCCGAAAGTAGATAAGAAAGCGTTACGCCATTTTGAAGTTTGGCCAAAGTAACACGTAACCGAACGAAGTCGAAAGTGCCTTGCCCTCCAAACACTATTACGAATATTATATTATTAACCAGCCTTTAATACCAAGCGCTTTGATAACATTATAACCAATATGCAACCATTGTATTTAACATCCTAAATTATTATAATTAATATCAAATCAACTATATTATCAGGAACTAATTTCAATGTTATTCACTTATATTCCCTCGCACTTTGCACTCTTAAGTGTTATGACTACAATACTACAATAATTCACTATGCAATATATCACACTCAATGATCGCAGACTGTCTATTTGGTCAGTAATCATCATGAATTTTATGCAACATCAAAGACTATTAACTTTTATCTATTATTGTAAGATTTATAGTATGGCGTGCAAGGTATTATGCAAACTGAGTAAGGCAACTGCAAGGCAACTGTGATCCAATCATTTGATTGGCTTGATTTTCAGATTTGTTTTAGGCACCGGAAAAGATCCGTGCCGATATTGAAGTCACAATTCAAATACTCTGGATATTTTGGAAATCAATTTTATTTTACGAACTAGTCACCATTTATTTGTACTCGTTCTTGATAATATTGATATCCATTCCTATGTGAGACTAATGACATTTTTCCTGGAGGTTAATGACATTTGTTGTGAAAATGTATACAAATGTTCGATCCAAAGCACATTTAAATGATGACTTCTTGTTAGAATCACTAGTTACTGTCATGGCGTTCAATGGTATACTGACATGCCTCCCTAACCTCTAAAAATGCAACTCTCTAAGCGCTCTACGATACATTAATTACTTTACCTCGTAATCGTAACGTTAAAAATATTGCAGATTTTACGAATATTAACGATATATTTGATTCGATTCGATTTTAGTAAGATTGACATCGGCGGTCACCGATGACCCTCCACGGTATTCAACGTGTTAATGCAAGACTGAAGTTAGAAAAAGAGAAACGGGGAACGAAGGTTCACCTGTTCATAAGGTCAATAGGTAATGTGATAACGACCGTTCATAATGGTTACGGACGAAGGAATTACCGTGCAAACCGACACTTAAGGTTTATCGTGTCTCTTACCACGGAGTTATGTATACTGTTCTCTTAAAAGTGAACGGTAGTGAGTTGTAACAAGATTATTGACTTTAAATCCTCACGAATGACCCTATAGGAGATTGACGCTACAAATATATTACCAATACGAAAGAGTTAAGTACGACTCTTCCACTCGCCGCGGCCATTACGAGTAAACAAATCATTTGGCGATTTTAATAGTACGACAAAAATCCCTAGTTAGACAGGTAAATGGTTACTGATTCTTTAGTGGTACTTTTATGTTGCTACGTGTGTTACTTACGACGTGGTGTTTGCAATAAATGCCTCGTCGCAATGGTAAAAAGTAATGTGTTCTATAATTTATTTAATATCATGACAATGATCTACAATCATTAAGTGTTTCTTGATAGTAATATATATAATTCTAAGTGGAATATTCAAGCAGAAGAAATAAAACGGAATGATTTAATAATACATTATATCCTATTCAGTTCTATTCATAGGAAATTACTAATTCTTTATTTTTAGTCGTACGATTTCTGAATTCAGAACATTCATAATATTAAGATATTACTTAATGCCAAATTAAATACGAACCGAAAATAATATCTCTGTCCATATATGAACTTATTAAAACTTAAAGAACAGGAGTAGCGATCATTTCTGCATTAATATGATGGAGGAAATCAACTGGCTTTCCACCATGTTGAAATCCACTTCTATTATTTTATATTACACGATATGTAAACATCAATTGACACCTGAGACAGTAGGACAAGTCGAACGAAAATGAATATTCCCTAACAACCACATATAAGTACAGTTTCGACAAAAATATTATTTATAAAATGTAAAATGTCATACTCGTTCATTGAATTCCTGAACGGCATATCTTAGAAATGGACATATAGCGATGAAAGATAACATTCGTCACGAAACACGCATCGTTTATTACTTCGTAGATGGTAATAAAGTTCCTAAGCCTTCTAGTTTAAATGCTTTACTTAAGCGCCTGCCTCACCAAAAGTATTAGCTACTGATAACACATTCGTGGGCGAAGTGGAATGAAGAAAAAGGTATTTTCAAAGATAATAGATAATGGCCTCGAAGTACAATAAAAGGCAGTATCGCAATGGCTCAAAAATTCTGCACCTCCATTGTAGCATATGTATATATGTAGGTACCTATGAGCTGTTTATTATAAAAGCTGAAGAAAATTTGGTTTCATATTCTTCTGGCTTTTATTGATTCAATAAAACCTAATCATATTACTATCATATGAACTTTCCGGACAACTCAATATCAGCGGAGTTACTTATCCTGGTGATAGGATCGGAGAAGGATAAGTTTCTTCTAAACCTAGGAGTACGAAATAGTGGAGGAATCTGGAGTTTCTAAAATAAGCATTCGAATGTACTAATTATGATATCATTGAAAATATATATTATAGAAAATATGGTGATAACATAAATATATTAAAACTTTTCAATAAAGCCAGATCAATATGAAACCAAATCTTTTTCGATAATGGAGTTGCTCTACTTTCATAATAAACCACGACATATTAAGATTTTTCTGTAATGTAAATATTTGCAGTCAACAATTTTTCAGCTCATATGCTAAAATATATTTTCAATTGTAAGGGAAGGTTGTCGAATTTGGACCACCTAAACATTTTTTAATCTACACTGGTTCAGGAATGTTTTGAAAAAAATTTAAACGGACGAAAGGAAGGTTATTATTTACATCTTCAAATTAATGTGATTTCTTTTTCGAAAAATATAATTAAACACGATGGATCAAAATGAAATCTATGATTTCTGAGTTCAAGAAACGTTTATATTAACGTGATTTATATTAATCGATCGAAATCATTTTCAGTAGAAGGTCACGTGATAATAGTTTTTAGCTTTGATTAATTACCGCTACCAATTAAAGTCGAGGAAAGTATTATCGGTGAAGAGTCATTCATGGCGAACGACTTATCGAGCAAATTGCATTTCGTGATAAGGAAGACTTAAAGGTGGACCACTCAACAGCGAAGGTCGACTGCTAATGGATAGTAATGTTAATTATGAAATTTTTTAGTTTAATTGAAAGTTTAGTTGAACGTCTACTTCGTTAGTACGATAAAAATTATGGCGGAGATAATACGTGGATTATTGAATGGTCATAAATGATAATTCAATACAGCCATAGTTATGAAATATTGACAACTTTCTTGATTTAAATAACAAATATTTGTCGCATTCTGCAAAATTTGGCGAAGGAATATTATTATTGCATTAATCCAACTCAATCAAAACTGTGTGATTTTCGAAGAACTTGTGAATACAGAGTTCGCTAATTTTATGATTAATATAATTAATTAAATAGCAATAGCAGGTGTACTTTTAGCAGGATTATATCAATACATATTTATATCAACTTTATATTGTATGCTTTGTAGAATTCAAATACGTTTCGATTGTTTCGTAGAAAATATACATATTATCTTCAAAGGGTCTAGCCTGTTAAGGGGGTCAGAAGTGCCCCTAAACCAAATTGGACTTGCGATGGATCATTCGATAGCTTATGAAAAAAAAACAATCTGTGCCAAGTTTCAACTTTGTATCTCGACTGGGAGGGGGGGGGGGGGGGGGTTAAAGGGCAAAAAACGAAAAATCCCGTTTTTGTTCAATTCCTTCCAACTGAGTGCATGCAAAATTTTGAAAAAAATTAGTGGCACGTCAGTTGGCGATATACATATTATCGAATTTTTTCAGATTTTTATGTTGCAAATCCAAGCGGTGAAAAATAAAAGATGCGTGTTTTATTCGAATGACCCATCGCAAGTCCAATTTGGTTTAGGGGCACTTTTGACCCCCTTAACCGGCTAGACCCTTTGGACAGTCTGAACATAATACATAATTTATATACAGAATTTAAAGCATATTTCAGTTCTGCAAATGAAGTTATTAAAAGATAAAACTAAATAGTTTGATGTACACATAGAATTATTAGAACGGCATGACTTCTGAACTTTAATCCTAAATTGTTGCCGTCATAATTGCCGTAGGGATACGCTAATTAGGAATTCGAGTGGCGACTAAGAGGCGACATTAAAATTGAATCTAGTCATCAACGATTTAATGTCCAATAATAAAATATAACTGGAGAAAATCTTGATATCGCTTCACAGTCGCCACTCGAGTTACCGCAATAAATTGAGTGGCGACTGAGGATCGCCTCCAAGTGTAAAGGGTTAATAATTCTATTATAAATTGGAGTCAACTCATTTTAACTGCTTCGGTAGTTCTAGCGTTGACTGAACGGTGTGATGTGACAGAATATAGAAACACAAATATATGGAAAACATAGCCGACACCAGGACAGGTGTTTATGAGCAAAATAACAACCAGACTTTATGGAGCTTAACAAGTGAATAACCATTACATTACTCATAATTGTAATGATTATTATATACGACAATTATGCTTCTCGTGGTTCTGCATATTTAAATCCACTCGTGATTCGTTACAGACTTAATATTATACTTAATGATCCAAAGAATAATGGAAGTAATTGCTACTTAATAATGATTCTTGGTAATATCTTTATCCTAGCATATTCTTACTTAGATTTCATTACGAATAACTCTCAGTATTTTACAAGAAACGTTACAAAAGAATTGAAATTGGGAATTAAGAAGTCTTTCATCATTTATTATGATGTTAATTATAATATTGAAGGTGGTGTAATTAAAGTCATAATATTCTAGGATCTAGGTGTAAATATTGTTAATTGCATTCTTGTAAGAAATTACTTTGTAACTATATTTATGAAGAGTGAATCCTTTCGGTGTTATTTTCGTCTTCTTCGGTCATAAGTTAAACGTTTTGCGTAATATAAAATAATTATATGGAATATGTAACGTAACATAATTAATACACTATAAATAAGTGGATTCCAAGATCGCGAAAAGACGTTTGAATTCCTGATCTACGTAATCTTCATCGTAGTCTTAACTTGATAACTGAGGAGTTCTTCCAAGAATCGACATCACGGGCAATATTTGCGGGTAATTAAAATTTAGTAATGCAATAAATCGATACAATATATTCATAATTAATGCAAACATATCAGTTCGACTGTTCATTACTGAAATTTACACACATTGAAATTCGAGAATTATGTGAATAATTGTAATCTGATTCGCAATCGGAATAAGTGTAGATTCCAATACCGAGTCAACTCATCATCTCCGGTTAACAGATTAAAAACACTTGTCGGTGAAAAAACACGGCAATTCAGAAAAGTAGCTTCATTATGTATAAAGATTCCAGGATATTTTGCAGTGTGACTTAATCCTATCTCCGAAACTGTCTACTAATTCATACAGAATAATTAAGCAGGTTTCAAAATCGTGAAAAGCCGCAGTTTTGAAAAGAAAGCTTGAAAAAACACCGATATTCCCCGACATGTGCAGAGGCGTGTGGCAATTCGAAAAAGTCGGTTCCGTTATGTATAAAGATTCCGGGATAGTTTGCAGAGTAACTCTATCCTATCTCCGGAACTGTCCTCTAATTGTTTGAGTAAACGCTCTAATGAGAAAGTCTAACATCCAGTCGTATCTCCGTGGTAAGCCTGGGATCGGTCAATTTTCTGTCGACCTTCCCACTCACGGATACGCGACCGTGATATTCGTAGTGTTAGCCTTTGAATTTGCACCTTCGTTGAAATTATTAATGGCCCGAGCGTTAATAATACGATTACATTTTATACCGGAGACACGTGGCACTTATGCCTTTCTGACATAACAACCAATTTCGAGTATTCAAAAATGAAATCTGCGTTCTTTGAAACGAATTGGTCTTTTATTTGGTGGTCCAGCTTTGTTTGCAATAAGGTTGGTCAAGGATTCTTAATATATAACTTGGCAGAAAATATTATTCTAAAAAAGAACGCCTTCGTGGTTTCAATCTACATAATTTGATGAGATGGCTAGGTAAATATTTGGAGAGATGCATTGGAAGGATAATTCTTATTATCAGTCCATAGACTGTTTGTTCATTATATTAATATGTTATTGTATTATATTCATGTATGTAATTATAATACTACATATATACTAAGTCAATGCTAAGTCAATATTTAAAAGAAGATGCAATATCGTAACATTAAAATGCTAATATTAATTAGACGTTCTTGGTAACATTACTGTTATCTTAATATGTCCATGTCGGAATTTGATAATACAGAATTCTCTTATACAGAATGTTTTGTAGAAATAAAATGGACTAATATACAACTACAAGAATATAATTACACAGATTGATCGATTACCTTGTACCTCAGGGAAGCGTCAGTTGACTCGTCCTCCAAATACCCCAAGAATAGAACATAGAACCTGCGTGGTGTCACCGTAGACAATTTACTCTCACTCACACTAAGACGCCAGCCATTTCTCCAAATAAAGAATCAAACTGTTATCTTATCGGTGCGCGTACCGCGTACCATCACAGCGTCCTCAAAACAATCGAATGTCACTACGGCCGTTTGCCTAGCATCTCGTTATCACTGAATGTTTATATCACCTTCACGAGTATCCGAAATAGCACAGGCGAAGTTTACTATACCGAGATACGTGCGAGGAAAAGAGACAGAGAGAGAAAGATACAAGTACGATAGAAGGGAGTGAACGAAGACAAACGATCTCCTGCTGTTATAAGAATAAGCTTTGAAGTCTAATGACGAAGTATGTTTCTCGTGGCAAAAGGAACGCTGGCCGTTGATATTCGACAAAGTCGTAGGTCACAATAGAGCAAGTTGCACGCGTACGTTCAGCCAACAATGTTCTTGGATGGCAGTTTTTGAGTGCATAACAATGGAGCACGTTGGAGAAACGAGACTCATGGTTTCTGGATGGGACGTACCGCGCACTGAACCAGTTGTTTCGCCG
The DNA here is from genome assembly GCA_910591585.2 of Nysson spinosus. Lineage (NCBI taxonomy): Eukaryota > Metazoa > Arthropoda > Insecta > Hymenoptera > Crabronidae > Nysson > Nysson spinosus. Next base: position 3,363,703 of record OU342835.1, read on the forward strand.
CGCAGCCCGCACGCCCCACCCTCTTTTTGCCCTTCTACTCTCTTTTTTCGAGAACGATCTGCGGGTTCTCCCACTCTAGACACGCCATACCGTACTTCGACCGAACGATTCAGCGTTCCACGCTTAGCGCTATACTCTCCGTGTTCCCCCTCTCTTCGCGCACCACTCACCGACCGAGAACGACAACCTTTCGCTTCGCTGCACCACCGAGGAAACCAATATCCCCACCACGGATAGCCAACCTAACGCGATATACTCCATGCGAAGACCATTTTATACTACGAACAGTCAGAATTCGATTTTTTTTGGACACAATTAGCGCCAGAACCAATTAACACTATCGTTGACGATAACATATTATTACGTCGGTATTCCAATTTTTAATGGACAGTCAACAGGTCTGGTTAAATGGAACAGATAGAGATAATTGTGTTCAGGTACATTGAAATTTTGCAATTATTTCAGAATTTGCAGAATTTCGTTTGATATTCTGATTTAAGTTTATTTTGCAATAAATCGTGCTGGAGGATTTTTGTTTTTCATGTAATGCTTTTGAAAAATTTGTCTTCTTTCTATGTATTGAATTAATGGCATGTTTTATTTAAATATGAATAGAACGAGTTAATATTTCTATTAAGGAATTCGGTATTACAGAATCTTAATGGATGACTTTTTATATTTTTCAAACATCAAACATGTTTTTGTGTCTAATATGCGTAAACTTATGCCGATTTTGAGACCGCTACCACTGACATTAGCATATAGCCCGCAAGTTTGAAAATATATTCCGAAAAAGTGTTTAAACCTGCCAAAAGTCTGCACAACACCAAGTTCCAATAATGAGGAAGATTTACAACCTGCCCAATATACAACTAATCGCACCAATCCGACTAATAATAAATCCCAAGTAAATTGGCTCTTACGTAACATACAAATACCTCGTCATCTATTTTAAAAATAAAATCACCGATATAAAAAGACGCTACCCTCGGATCCTTCGTTTCTCTTGTTTTATTATTCGCGGCATCGTCGAATGCCGGCGTTTCTCTTTCGTTCTTCTCCCTTTTCTCTCCGATTCCAGGAGAAGAGAACTCTCTCACGCAGAGTTTGAAATCCTGAGGGGGTTTGACACTTGAGATAAAATACGAGCCAGTTCTCTTTCGTGTCACACAGGCCACACCTACGTATTCACTTATATATTACATACACGAGGATATCTATGTACACCTATATGTAAATATATACCCGCATGTTCAAAGATACGTGTATTAAGTTATTCTCCACTGGCACACCCTCCAGAAAGAAAGATCAAAGTATCTCGTAAGAGAACCGAAGCCTATTCGTATTTCCCGCTCGAATATCTCGTTTTAAGTTATACATGACTTCGTCACATGAATCTTCTTCTTGGTGTCATTCCTTCGAATCCACAAAACGCCGTCTTTTAACTGATATTCTCGACGAAATTTCAAAACTAATTTTCTTTTAAAATCAACGACTTATATGACTGAAAATGATTTGGAATTCTGATATTCCTTGAATGTAATGGGGTTGAAATATGATTTAATGGAATTCCAAGAGAAAAGGTAACTACAAGGAGTAGAAATGAAGGATTTTGTAAACGAAGTGGGGGAGAAATGGTGGAAGAGAAGAGCAGTGTCCGGAGGATACCTCGCTGGGAACCGAATCGATCTTGGTGCCAGCCAAAGCCCCGGTTTTCTCCTCCCTCTCCCTTCCCACTATATATTCTCCTTTCCTCTTTCCCCCTTTATCCGATTATGCTTCGTGTATACGTAGACGGCATGGAATAATGGATCTCACAACCGGGTAAAATATGTACACTTGTAAATTGTTATATAATTCCCAAGAATAAAGCAGTTGTAAATTGTTATTCAAGCTACGATACTTTCAACGTGCAAATTAAAGCATCTTGCATAACAGATATGGCAATTTACGAGAGAAAAGTAACAGCTTATTGTGAAATTATTATATGATTCAAATGATAATATAAAAGTAAATACGTATAATTATATTAAACTTACGAAGATTTAGACTCTCTTGCATACATCTTCAACGGAAGAAATGATTAAACTTAAGTGCTCTTTAATAACCCAATTATACCAGACAAGATCAAATTCTCTAATTAAATATTCAAACCTATTTAATTTAATCCAAGAAATTCGCTGTCACTTGCAACGTTACTTGGAATCTATGAAAAGCATAAACCGAAATCATAAATCACTGTGAATTGTTTCATTCAAATTTCAAGTACATAAGAACCCCTAACACCGGAAAGGTTACATTAATATTAATTGTTACAAAATATAAATGTTACGTAGAGAGTAGAAATATCTTAACAAGCAGAACAATTCCGAGAATATTACCTACAATATTGAATATTTTGTTTGTCCGGAAAATTCATGTCGATTTTCAGTAGTCTTTCGGCGAAAAACCCGAGAAATTCTGGGAGTAACAACATTGAATGTCGCCTTTGTATTTTCCTTAAAAATCGACATACACTTTTTGGACGACCCAATATTTATCCCCGGAAATAATTACAAGGCCTATGACTCTTTACAACTACTCAGCATCATATTGGAATGGTCAAGCACGATGCTTTAAGACACAAGCGCCAAGAGTTGTTATCGTGATACTCAAACCTTCTTTACGATCTATTAAACACTACGTCAAACATTTCGTGTCGAGATGCGACGACTGATCCTTTCGACCCTCGTTTTCAAATATGTTTTCACTTGCCATCATTATTTTCGTTCAAATTTGGAGCACATCAAATGCGACGGCACACTACAATGTAAAAAGATATTCCATCTTCTAGAATAATAGTAACTAGTATACTTAATTCTTTCCATTGTGTTCTCCATTTTTAGCAATGCCATATATCTGATAATAATTAGAATTTTCTGACCATTTTCTTGGCATTCATTTTCGAATAATATTCAAAGAAGTAGTATCAGACACTGAAGAGGAAATAATGAATTATTCAGTAATTAGTTTCTTCATAATGCGAGGAAGAACAAGGCCAGGTATACATCTGATGATTTAAGGCAGTATGATATTAGTTGGTAGCCCTTATCAGGGAATCAGGTGCACATTAAATGCAGATATCGAGCTTGCAGGCAATACACTCAGTCCGCCTATTTCTATTTAACCTGTTAATTAACGGAAACCTGCAACTTCATTATTGCCGTTACGCGCGGCCTGCTTGTGACTCTCTGGTAAACGAAAAGCACGATCTTTCTTTGTCTTTTACACCTGTCATATGAGGTACACCTGTCATGGAGTATGTGTGTACTTTGCACGTGTCATTTGATGAACTTCTTTGCGGAGAAAGTCATTTCTTACGCGGAGCTCTCTTTTGATACGGTTTTACAAATTGTGACTTCACAGTACTTGTTTCTATTTCCTATTTCACTTTGCGTTTTCCTATTTTAAGTGAGAAATGTCAGGATAGATTCCACAGAGAATCAATTCGATTCTAGAATCTAATTTCCTGGGAATTCGAGCATAAATCAATCTCGAATAAATATTAACACATTTGCACCGGTTAACGCACATGTGAGTCTTCAGATACTTCACACTTCGGTCTCAAAACGTTTGAATATGTTTTGATTAAGTTATATGTTGGCTTTTATATAATAGAATTGTTTGTAACAGAATTTTATTTAGCAAAATTCCGCGAGTAACATTCGACCGAAAATGCCCCGACGCGAATTTTCATAAGTTATTATCTTATGTAGAATTATGTGTAAAACTGTAAGCACGGGAATATAATTCGGGTGCGCATTACTTGAGTAATATATATTGGAAATTTCAAGGTTTCTCTGACTACCTTCAAAAGGGTTGCGGTCAAAATGTTGCCGGAAACTGTCACGAACCTTAGACGAATTCAGAAAAACGAAATTCCACCCTAAAAGAGAGAATAAAGGGTGACCTTGCAGAAATTTGGACGAGCTTGCTTGTTCTCACCGCACAAGTACTTCCGTGTTTCGGAAAAAATTTGAAAAAAATGGTGGCCTGTTATGCTGCAATTTTACCACCGAAACGTGAAATTTTCTCGACAGGACTTATCGTCGGGAGTTAGTAGCTTTCTACCTAAGAAAACATCATTCTCGTCCGAAATATGGCAGCAATATAAACAGTCTACCTATCTTAAAGAAATAAACTTATGTTTCGCACTTGTTACTTGCTTATTTTTAATACCATAAACTATAACACCATTCAACTGTAATTATAATACTATCAGAAATACTATATTATATTAATATTGACTGTAATAATAGTATTATAGTCAAAGTAAATAATAATAATTTCTGAATCCTCGAATTCCAACAGATTGAAATACGATTATCGCATCTCTAATATTAATTTTATATTTCTAGAACACTAATGTTAGACAAGCACAGTAAACAATATTGAAAAGGGGGATATCTGTGTTAGAAATCTAGTAACAATAAGAAAGTCTTTTCGTGTCTATTATCTTAGAGTTATATCTGTTAAATAATGATAATCTTGAGTTATATTTTTTTTGGTCTTCGAAATGTCAATATTCTTTTGTTGGACGGTGCGGCTAGTAGTATATACCAATGTTTGAGATATATATGTGTTTATAGACCAATGTTTGAAACATTGGTCTATACTACTAGCCGCACCGTCCAACAAAAGACTATTAAATAATGGTAATTTTATAAGTACATAATCCAATCGATTAAAAGGTCATGATATGACGAAAGAGGTGCTAGAATCAAAGTTATTGTCATGACGAAAGATATCGCGGCACTTAAAAACATCTCTTACTTTGATGGTAAATATACTTATTTGCTGCAAGTACTAGCGATGGAATGTTGGGCCACTAAGTATTCTATATATACTAAAATTGCAACATAACAATGATTGTACGAGGCATTAAGTTTGTATAATGCATTATTAAACCGTCTAACTATATAGCTGTGGTTAAACCATAACGGTGGTGTACTTGGCAGGTCTACATATTTGGTCCTCGAAATAGTTAATAAAATGTGTTGCAAAAATGATGTCAAACAAATTAACTTGTAATCATTTTATTTTTAAGTACTGCGTTCTTATTTCTTGAATATTTGACTTCGTATAATTTACTATAATTACAAGAAGCAATTAAAGAGTCATATAAATGTAAGTGTCGAGGTGAATTTGTTTTTACTTGAAACAAATAAAAAGAACATAGAGTCTTATCAACATTCATGTCTCGAGAAATTTCAATAACTTCAGAATAAAGTACAGGATAATTATTATGGGGTAATTACGTATATTTAAACAGGTTATTTAAATGATAATAATTGCCCTTATGGATTTGAAATGACTTCATTAAACCAATCTTATTGGGCATATGCATATGTCTCCATAGTAATTTCCAGGGACATTAATTGTCAACCTTGCTGGATTCACCGAATCCAACATCTTATTTTGCGCGGGAAAACAAAACGGTTGAAATGCCTGCAGTTAAATCGAGTTACGATAGACGGACCCATTAACTTCGGTTATGGAACCTCGTGTACTGGAAAACGATGACATCTGAATGCCACATCAACTCAAGCCATCTAGATTGGCCGACTTTCAAAACATTATAAAACCAATTCCAATATTCAGATCTCAGAGAAATTAGAAAATTATTTCCACACTATTCACCTATAAATATGTATATCATTTCTGAAAGTATTTCATTATTATGTCACCTTTCTTACGATAACAGACTAACCGCAGCAATAATGTTCCAATGACATACACATTTAATATTATATCGTATCCTATTAGCATTGTACCTATTATACATAAACGTTATTCATCTGCCGTAGTCTTTTAAAAAAAGCATACCAGACGACACGCATTGTATATTTTAAATGCCATTTGCGAAAAGCACGGAATTGTCACGTCATCCATAAACGCGGCAGACTATTTCGAAAATTCTAAATTTAAGAATTATAAGACCGAGGTCCGAGCAAATAAAGTTAGGCGAATAAAGATAGACCGAATACCAAGTTCAGTTTAATGGTAGATAAAACGAATAATCCTGGTATCAGGAGATACATCTACGAACTTGTTTTCATTCTGACGCAAAATGTACCTATAGTAGACACTGGGTACTGTTTCCTCCAACGAGTCTTCGTCGTACCACGAAGACCGACGGCAAACAACGCATGCCAATAGAACTCCGACAACACCCACGCCTCGTTAAATAGCCTTTTGCTCGAAGATCGCGATAACAAACACAGATCCCCCGAATACACATCCACGATTCGATAAAGAAACTATCAAACATAGTCGCAAAAAATAGAACCGGCGTCCTGTCTGACGAAGCTTATCATTATTCTTTACTTGTTTCAGACTCACCCAAAAGAGAGAAAATGAAGCTCACTGATCGTCGAGGAAGAACATCGACTGGTCCCAAAGGTTATTCATCAACGATGCACGTAAGTTTTCAAGCAACCAGAATAAGAAACAAATGAACTTGATTAAGTTATCGTGAGACTCGGATGGTTGATGAGAATGGACCAAGTGACTAGGCATAAGTAAAAGTGTCTTCACCTCTTGAATCGAATGGAAATGGGGTGCGGGCTTGGGTGCCGCGGTTCCGGGTTCTCGTGGAGCCTGCGTCGGCGTCGTTGCACCCTTGCGCGTCCGTCACCGCGCAAATTCATCCCCCATTTCCAAGAACCCTGTTCTGATGGACGTCCACCCTAATCCTCCATTCGCCCTTCTTGCTGTACCCTCCCGCTACGGTTTCCAACACTGTTACAACGCTTTGATTCTGTGTACAGATTCAACTACGAGTATGTGCATCTTGTTACGAGATTCTTATCAACCGCGTTGCATTCCGGCGGCATAACTCATTTCGGTTTACATTTATGTTCCTGTATGCGAATATGTTGCTTAAAGATGTAATGTATATAATCATAAGTTCTCATAGAATCATAGTTGAATATATAATCATAGTTGTAAGGTATGTGAAATATTCCAGTTTGCAGTCTATGTTGCAGATCAAGCGTACTTGACTAAATATGGTGGAACCAAGGCATAAGGTGGAAAGGGCAAACGTTTTCGTCCATACTGGCGATAAAATATTACATCGGCAGTCGCGTTTCAACTGTAAGGAATGGTACGTAGCGCATAAACGTAGCGCGTAATTTTCTTGTAACTAAATGAAAATAAATTCACGAGCAGCTAATGGTATTCCCTTCGACAGGCTTGGCTTGAGCCTTCGTGGGGTTTTATGAACGCAAATTACAGAGCTCGATGGCCGCCTCCTGCCAACGCCGACACTCTCAGTGTTCCAGGGCCTTGGTAACTTTTTCAATTTCACGGCCAGTAACCCCCTTTCTTCTTCTTCCCATTTCGCTGATATTTCTTTCGGCTACTGATCAAAATATCCTTTCGATACACCATAATACAATTCATTTCCAATCCAAGAAATATTCTTATCACTTGGTACTTGAAGAAGTATGTTCTTTCAATATCAAGTACATTCAAAGAAATTTTATTTAGCAGTTGATAATGATGATCATCTCGTGTGAGTCGATGAACAAAAAGTAACTTCACGAAAGCATCGTCCAGGCGTTTAAGCAAAAACGTTAACGCGCTCGAAAGTCGAAGAGGCATAAAAGAGTTATCTCCTTCGCAACTACCGGCGTATCTTCGCCTCGCAATTTCCTAGGAACTTCGGTTTCCCATCGTTCTTGATTGTCCTTCTCGGTCTTCCTTTGGTCTTCCTTCCCTTTATTTCCAAGGCGCCCTATCGTTTCTGGCATTCTCCCCTCAAATCCAATGGGGCTCCTAACTATTACCAAGCGAATCATTTCTTCCTCCATCCGAACGATAACAAATCCTGGTTAATTGGAAGTACGAGAAACAGGGGTACCTATATAAGCACCCTGTTATTAAAGCACAGTTCTTCAACAGAGGAACAAAACCCAGAAATATATACGAATATATACATTGACACTATAATGCAATATTAAAGAGGACTATGAATATCATAGAATCAAGTATCCCACTGGAATCAACGGGAAATAGATTCACGATTGACCCTCGTAAATTCTCATAACCCTTAAGCGCTCTAAAGCATCGTAAAGCGTTTGTTCGTTCGCAGCGGTGCAAATTCGAAACCATTCACACCCAACATAAAAAGGACATCGAGGATCCGTATAAACGGTTGGTTCGAGTACGTAGGAAAAATTCTTCGAAAGTGTATCATCGTCCATAGATGAGGTCGACGTGGAGATGTCCTTCAATTTATTAATATTGTATCGATCGATAAGACCCTCGAAGATACCCATCAATTTTCTACAGTTATATGGAGGGAGAACAGGGTTCTATAGTGAACAAGCAAGAGCGTTGCAACGATACGAGGTCATTGTGGTTCGTAGGCGGAGGCTGGGCCGGAGTCGGGTCGATTTTGCGTCCGCTTCGGTGCACACCACCATCACTGAGGAACGATGGTAACCGAAAGGTTGCCGTGGGAGAGGGTGAAACCCCATAGGATTACGAAGCCTTGCATCCTGCTGGACCCGAAGATCAGCCAATGGTGAAACAGAACCGAAGAGGAAACTCGGAATTTATGTCGCTGCCTGCCGACGGAGGCTGGGAGTCGGAGTCGCCGAGCATAAATTACGACATGTCAACCCCTGGAAGGGGATGCTTGGTGAAACTGCTACGGTGAAGTCACCATACTTGAATTTATCGACACAAATGAAGCAATGGATGACTTCGGATACGTTTTCAAATAAATAATAACTTTTAGGTTGTACATAAATGACGTAACGAAGATGGAAAATGTCTGCGGCTCCTACGTCTGAGTATATGAAAATTGATTGTCAGTAATAAGCAATAAAGTAACAGACAAATATGGTTAGAATAATTATTAAAGGCTATATATTAATGGGGACATTAATTTTTAGTGCATGTTTTACATAGAATATGAGTATAATTGTCATTAATAGTGTAATGTATGTTGTGAAAATGCAGTAAGAAATTATAACTCACTAATGCACGTTTCATAATCATATTACGACAGAAACGAATATTCTGCGGTATTAAATTCACTTTTGTTTTAATTTTAATTGCAGTAGTGCCGAAAGGAGTTCAAAGTTACCGATGTATAAATACAGTAAAACTATGTAGTTTATCCCACACGTGAAATTATATTCTACGATTATCTACTTATGACCAAGCTGTCCTCACAGTATACCTTTTTCATAGCTTGTTTAAGATCTCGTAAACTGGTGCTTACTGAAACTCTAAGTGCTCGTGCTGAACTAGGGGTGACAGTGGTATGCGAGGATCGAGATGCTAGAAAAATAACTCATGGTAGTATATAATTTTAATCTGACTGTTTTTCACCCTAAATCCGTAATATCTTCACATAGAAATGAACCACGAAAAAATCTTTATCTGTCCGTTTACTTCAGCTACACAGTTTTCCTTCTAGCATAAGGCGAGGTCTTAAATGTTGTATCTTTCCTTAGAAACATTCCATGGTCGTTAGAATTTGATTTAAATACATACATATTTCTGAATGTTCAAATGCTGTTATTTCAAGGGTGGTAAATATTATTCCCTTCAGTCGAAAATAATATAATCTATATAATCCTCGACATCGATACGACGGATACATGTTTATAGTAGTGGAAGGTGTTCCTTTAACGCACCGCTGTATTTCTTCTTATCCCCCGTCGTTTCTCATTCGGTTTAGAATTATTTTCATTCGTCTTCGCGAAGCCTGGACGGAACACGGATCCAGTCCGCCCTCGGATAGCCTGATGTCAGGCTGACTTAATTCATGGCCATCTTAGTTATCTTGCCGAGTTGGCACAGTACCTCCTTATCCCGTCGGCAGAGGAGGAACGAAAGAAAAATCGAGTGAGAGGAACAGGGTTTAACTCAGCTCGCAATGGAGCCCATCCCATAAAGTAACATTAATTGAAAATCTCGTATATTCGCCTCCGCTGTGCCAACGCGAAGAGGACAAAGAGGTTGGCAAATATGGCTGGAGGTTAACGTGTACTAGATAAGAGCGTTAACGATCGCGTCAGCCATACTGGGGATGTACGAATGGCCGGGCAGTCGAACAACGGATGCTTGATTTTACTCCCAGTTTGACCAGTTCAAAGTTGTCATTAACTTTTCCGATAATACCTGTACGGTAAAGAACCTTAAACTTCAATGATTCCCAAGTAATATACGATTGCACGTCATCGAACGTTCCTCTAGATTGAGATAAGAGATTGGTCCATATCAGTGCACCAGCGTGTTCCATGTTTGATCGCGGTAATAAAAAAGATAATAACTCGGGTAAGTAGAATAATCCTCCTTTCCATTCCGAGATTCGCTTGTGAATAAAAAGAAGAGGAAACGCCGAATAAGAAAGAATCTCTCATGAATAAGGGATGAGACAGAATCCGATGTAGCGTTGTCAACCAGAGGATCGTCTCAATGACGAACGGAGGCTAGGTTTCGGTGTGCGTTGCTGAGCTTACAGCGCCATTAAAATAAAATAAAGCCTTCCTTCTGTCTCCCACCTCGGGAACCAGCCACTCCCGAACACCCTTCGTTTCTTCTTCCTCCTTCGTCCTTCTCTTTCATCCCCGTCTTACGAGTATCTCTCCTTTTTCTTATCCGCTATTTTACTCTTGGTTCGCTTCGCCTGCAGACACTTCGAGGGCCAGATTTCCTGTCCTCCTCTTTCCCTTAGGCTTCCTCCTACCATCAGCATTTTCAGAATGTTGCCAACGTAGACAGCCCGGGCGTAAACGTGAAATCATTGCTGGGTATACGAGCAGAGGAGCCGTCTATATGTGCCCTTCGAGAGGGTCTGCATCCTTCGTACAGATCACGACGCTTATAATAACACTTAACCACCGACAGTGAATGCCCGCAACTTGCAACTTCTCTTCTTTGTGTCCCTTCTATTCCTTTCTGTTCTCTTGGCTTCTTGGTTTACCGGACGCCATTGGAACTCACCCCCTTAAACCTCTCTTGTCATCTTTTGTTTTTAAAATGATTCAATGCATCCCGACAGACAAGTGTCCATCTTGAGTACTATTTTATGGTTCTCTGTAAACGAGCACTGCGCAGTTGCCAAAGGAACCATACGGAAGTGGTTACTTTCATAGAATATAGTCAAAGAGCTAGACGAATGTAAGATCCTTAAGGAATAGTCCATGTGCTGGGTGTCGTAGAAGAAGAGCGGATGAAATCAAAATATATAACTTCATTCACAAGAAGCAGAAACGACTTACTTTAATCAACCTTGAATATACATATCTGATCATCCATAGATACTCAAGAAGCACTAAATTTAATAGTTCGTTAAACGTGAAATGAGTTCGTCTTCATGACTCCGATTATTTAACACGCGTGTCTTTGGAGCAGTAAGTTCACGCCTTCCCTGATTTATCTACGCTGGAAACGAGTTGTTTGTACGCAATGAAGTACATCTTCGCTTGGTAATGAGTAAAAAGATATATGGCGACTAATGACTGTCATTAAAGAGACTACTAAATTATAAAACTAAATCGTTGCGAGCTTTTTATAATTGTATATAATAGGACATACTTCGCCCTCCGAAAATGAAAGTGTTTAGTGCAGTTTGAGGGTAATAAATGAAATCTTAAGTCTTGAGAAATATTCATATTTCAAGTATTAGGGTCAAAAACAGAGATGTGCATCACAGCGGAGGGTGTTTTATACGATATTCCATGGTGTCCACATAGGAACTAAATTCTAGTGGAATGGAAGGAATGATTCTATTAGCGATACTATTAACGAGTCACGTTTATTATGCTCGACGCACGGTTTTATAGTTATAACTTGAGGCACGTCCTTCTCGTTCCCCTCTCAACATTTTCCTCGTGTAATAGAGGGTGACTGGTACCAATTAGCTTTGACATAGATGTACCTCGTAATATCTCTTTCCCAATTCGAGGAAAATCTCGTTTGTGACATCTGTATATATATATAAAGGTATTGTTTGGTTAAATGAAAGATTTGTCTAAGTATAATTAGTAATAAATAGGAAGACGTACGAAGATATCACTTGTGACTTAGTCAAATCTCAGAGAGCCCTTCAACTGGATATTATTAATTTTTTTAAATATATAAAGCGTATAAATATTAAAAAACAAAATATAAAATTCGAGTAGAGAGAACCTTGGCTTTCTAGAATCGGGATTAATGTGAAATAAGTGTTAATAGGACGTACTATTCTTGCGAAGAGAAATTTTATTTCTCTGATGCATCAGGGTCTGCAGGAAACGCGAGTATTTCTTTTGGGGTGATATTGCTAAGCAAAAGAGGAATGGAAGTCTCGTTTTAACGATCCTACGCAAGGGTGGGATTTGTATGCTTAAGGGTGGTAACGACCCAGGAAACGGAAGAGGGAAAGCCAAGTAATGCTTGGACTCAGAAGCTGGCAAGCTTGCTCCATAATGAAAGATGGAGGGAATATCCAGATATTAGAAACTCACACTACGATTCAGAACACACCAATTCTTTAACGACTAAATACACACTTTTCACACCCTTGTTTATATTTTGTGACGTTTTGATCAAATTCATGTAGTCGAAATCAGTGTAAATCCAAAAAAACTTTAACCATCCTGTTCCCAACAGGAAATATCCTAAAATACATCTTTCCAAGCTTTTCCCAGATTTCAGTCTCGCCTAATAAATCTTCACTTAGTTGCATGGGATACATTTATGTACATTCTACGTAATAAATCTCACGGATAAATGATAGGGGACATCTTACAAAAGTGTAGTCTTCGTAGAAGAAGGAAATCTATATTTGTGACTTTGCCGAACAAATGAATGGTTGCAGAGTTTTACAATATTTTCTGTTATTATTAATATTTTCGTGTTGGCAAAAGATGCAAAGCTAAGATAAGCGGATGATATGAAAATTTATGGTGGACCGCCACAAACGCGATTTTCTTAAATGATATAGTAGTTCCATTGTCTTATCTTCCACTCGTAAAAACTGTACTACCAAGGCACAAATCATAAACGTCGAATCGGGGGTAGGAGTTGGTAATCGTGGAAGATGTAACCGCAATTCCATCCTTTGAATAGCTCGTCGTTCGTGCTTACGTCCTTGTATTCCTTCATTAACGACCGTTCATGCCGAAGACAAGAACTACAAAATCGAGGAAACGACATTTTCTCGAGGATATCGTCATGTTGACAACAATCTGATGCGGGCGGCTCGAAGATTCCACGAACGACGTCTGTTGACAGAACTCTGATCAAAAGAGATACTTTCTATTTCAAACGGAATAATTTATTGTAACAATATATTCTAGAAAGCAATAATTCTCGTTGGTGTAACAAGACGAAATAAACTTGTAACCAAGCCACTCTTGGAGGACTTCAAAGTGACACTACGAATCTTTTGCTAGGGATGACAAAAAAAATTTAATGGCCATTTGATGACCGGTCTTCGAACAGCTTCAGAAATTTGTGTCCTCCTCAAAGAGAACGTATCCTTAGGTGATATATAAATGGACAAAGAATAGAGAAATTCCAGAGATTCAACGGGTTTAATTTATTAAACAGCCGTGCGAGGATCAAGAAGAGTTGGTCACAGTTTTTGGAATTAAAGATATCCTTTCGAGATTTGTAACATCCGAGGGTTTATATTCGACACATATTTAGAATATTACAATATAATTATATAGTTCAGTTACTGACAAGTATCATTTTGAGATCGACCATAGAAAACAGTACTCAGAATATGAGTATTGAATTTTGGAATATCATTATTATTCCTGTAATTGAAGCATTAAACAATAAGCAACAATAAACAAGCATTAATAAATATATAAGGAATATTTCAACGTCTTAATTATTCCTATAATTGCAATATTAAAATAGAATAACGAGCATGGAAGCTTTGTAATCCTTGCTTACTAAAATCCATACTACTAATAACGATGTATATTTCATAAATCGCTACCGAACTCAAGAATTCCAACCAACCACAGGAGTATACATATTAACATATCTCCAACTACTTCATTAAATACTTTCCTACTAAATTCACGAAGACAACAATACATAAAGTATTGTTTCAGGAAGTAGATCTGTCTGAAGTGTCTGGGTATTTGATGGGCAATAGATACTCGGTTCGTCCGGTCATCCACTACTCCACGTCCGTCGCACCGTCTCTGTTTCTGTTAGACGATTATTTTTGTTGACGTCGTAAATCCTTTTAAACGCGCCACTCAGAGATCATCGATGTACATATTGTACGTACACACGAGGTACCACTACTTCCAGAACTACCGTCTATTTCTGATATCTCACTTACACCTTCCCGACAATGGTTTCGACCACGATAGATTTCACAGACGTCCGCGAGTGATACGAGACTTTAGATTCCACTGAGGAACCCGGAAGACGAGAACACCTCACCGTGTTACCTGGTTTCTCTTCCTAACCTACGTGTAAATCACTGGCTACCCTTCTTCGTGGTAGCTGCTGAACGCAACTTTAGAAAACCGTGTGGCCAGATTTCTCTTAGTTTCTTTGCTCAGTCAAGTTTCACTTTCATTTTTTACACCCTCTCTCAGACGGTATCTTACGGGTGTCTAAGTTATCTTAATGCTTTTGATAGTTGGTAGTGTATGAAGGGTATTTGACGCGTAACGTGCATGGAATGTTATTCATATTTTAAAAATGTCTTTTATCTTTGAAAGCAGGTGTTGCAGTATTATGTTCTAAAGTACGCCGAAGATGTAATGCTCTTATTAAAATAATAAATACTGTCTTACTTTAATCATACAGCTACATTTATAATTAAATATACTTAATCAAATAATATTGTTATAGTTATAATGAAATATAATGATAATCAACAGTTTCACGTACCATTTCCGGGCCATTTTAATATGAGTTAACGTTATACATCTTGAATGTTATTCACGATCGAATATAAGTTATTAAACTGATCTGACGAGCCAGCCATGTTCACGGTAATAATTATCCTGTACGTGTCGGCATTATTAGCACAGTAATGAGCGACATAAATGAATTAATCAGGATCTTTAACTACCCAGCTACGTCAGAACCAACGCTATAAATCTTTATTTAGCTCTTAATCTGCTCGCAACCTAATTTACAGCAAGTCTCTTAATGAAAATAACTTTATAATGCATAAAATATTTCACTTCCTGGGAAGATAAAAAGTATTTAAAAAATATCACGTATAACATTCCGCATTCTACATACGAAAAAATCTACTTCAGTGACAAACTAAACATATATAATATTATACTACTACTTAATCATTGTATAATATTTAACTATCTAATATCATATTACAAACGTTATAATAAATACTTTTAACATAAGTATTCAAACAAATATTTCATGTTTAGAAGTTATTGATAATACTTATTATTAAATTGCATATAATATTTTATTGTATTTCTCAGAAGATATCTTTCATACCGGATGTGAATTTGTTAGTAAAAGACCGTAATTCATTTTACGATATAAATTGTACGTAATAGAAGGGTTTTTGAGATGAACCCGGAAGTGCTTGGAAGAATTTCAATGTCTGTCGACCACTCGGTAGTAAAGTAGGTAGTCCAAAGGTTCCTGGTGACCTTAATTAGTTTATTGTCGGGGATTACGTTTTGGTCGGCCAGTGGAAAGCCCTTTTTTTTCTTTCTCTCCCTTCCGGGATCAAAGACTCTCGGCTCGGCAGTATTTCCGCATTCTTTTTTTCTATTTCTTCTAACCCATTCGGAATTTTCTTGGTGGTTGAGATAGTTTCACTCACTTTCGAATGCCCCGGAATATGGCCGACTAACAATAGAACTTTGGTGTCGGAACGAATTTTCTTTGGAACAGTAGATTTGAAGTGCGAGCTCAGACGTTTTAGGAGAAGATCAACGAAATTGTTCTCCTAATATTTTCATAATTTTTGTATAATGTATTATGATTCGCATTTTAGAAACTTAGAACTGTTTACGTGAAATACATTTCGTTCTGTATTAACAGCACTGATTTCTTATTATTTTTAATTACACTTTCCTGTACCGTGATCATGAATACTTTACTTCCAACTCATCTTTATATTTATAACTTTTCTAAAATTCTAAAATATCCAAGAATTCAATATTAAATCATAATAAACTAGAAGTTGATAATAGAACTTAAGGTATCTTTGTTCCATCAGTTATACTTTAATTTGATCACCGAGCAAACCGAAGAAATTGCCTTATATTTGCTAGATTTCTTAATTACCAAAATTTCCGATAGAATTCCCGAGAACTTTAAAAAAGAGGGATTTATTGAAAGAACAGTATCTTGATTGTAAATTAAAGATTTAGCGTTGGCTACAAACTGCCACTTTAGAGCGGCCACCGTAACAGCTGCAGTATATTTGCACGCGTATTTACGACTGTCCACTAAGCTCCGCGGTGGACCTCAAGACGTTCAGACGTCTCGGCTTTCGAACAAAACTTTACAGCACATAGGATTATCTGAACATTAACAGGATTCCTGTAAATAACAAACATTATGGATTACAGGAAAATCAAGTATAAATGCATAGCTGAAGGATTAAGGGACGAAGGAATTAATAGAAACAGCTTTGAAGCACTTGTATTTGGTTCATTCTTATTTATCTCATTAACTAAGTTACTATTAACACGGCCTTTTTAAAATCCTTGTAGAGCATTACAATATCCTTTGAGTTCATAATATCATATAACATTATAATATTTGCATCCCATGAATACGTTTATTCGTTAAATGTTTTTAATATTTCTGTATTATGGAACCGAAATATTATTAATATGGCTAATATATTAGGAGAAATAGAATGTGACTGGTTCATTTTTATGTACAATTTTATTCGAAATATTATAAGTCATGAATGTGTTTTTGTATTCTTTGATATCGTGAATAATATTGATTGTACCATAATACACAAGTATTGAAAATATTTAAGGAATAAACGTATTAATGGTATGCGGCAAAACTCAAAGAATATTATAATGCTTTAAAATGAGTTTAAAGTATTTTAGAACGGAGAACACGTGACAAAACCAACGAGGGGACCACGTGTTTTCTCCAGATCTTTCCGGAAAATCTAAGGAAAATTATTCTTTCGAATCTGTTCCAGCAGCCTTTACAAAGCACCTCCAGCAGTAAAATAGTTTGCCACTCCCACAAAGTAAAATGGTTCTGGATTCTTAAAAAAAGCGAAATTCCCTCCCATCTTGGCGACCATTCGTAAAAATTCGAAACCAGTTTTCTATCAAAGAACACGAATCGCTCTTTTCTTGTGTGCCATTGCTTTTAATGTCCCCTTCTTCGTACTCAAACGTAGTTTCCATAACTAATGAATAACACCCTTATCTACGGTTCACAAATTCCATTGGAAACAGAATTATTCGACTACCATGATCCAAGAATCTTAAACTATAAATTTTAAAGTTTCGCTCTCAAACTTATTGAAGTATTAAATGTCTAAATATCCAGTCGAAATGTATTTTGAAAATTTGTGATATAAACAGGAATTTCAAGTTCAAATGAAGATCAGTGGCTCTGTTATTATCGGCAAAACAACAAGAGAAAGAGTAGAACGACAAGAAGTGCAAGATCAGAGGAAAGTACGAAGCCTATAAAATGGAACCAAGGGAGTAATGGTAAAACAGAAAAATGAGTAGAGGTAGGAAACAGTGAAAGAGAAGAAGCACTCGCGAAAAAGGAAGATGAAGGGAGACGAAAAAACCAGCTTGGAAACGAATCCAAAAAAAGAGGCGAGAGACCAGGCAGCAATAAAACGACGAGTGAGCGGCCGCCAAGGAGATCCCGCGAGCAGATAATTGTGTAAGTGGATCCCGTTTGTTGTGTTCCTTGAGAGAAAGAGAGAGAATGAGAGCCAAGATCAACGCGAGGATGACTCCAACAACCAGTCTGAGGATTATCCTTCGGGCAGGACTAAAAGGAACGCGAAAACGGGAAAAAAGCAATGGCGATCATTTGTTGAAGATGGCCACAGAGTTCGTTGAACGGTGCCATCATGTAAATCTCTGTAAACCCTTATCCTATTCTATTTGTACACCCTTCTATCCTTTCCTAGTTTCCTAATATACAATACTAGCTATTATTAATATTATTCATGTAGATTCCTATTTATATACCTCTCTTTGAAGTGTAGTATCAAATACCTCAATCATTATTATAATACATTATATTCACAGTATTACATAACATGTTATACCTCTAATCTTATAAACTCTTGTTCCATTCTTAGTTCATCCTACTAATATAACGTTACACTGTTTTCTAGTTTAACAATATAAATTATGATCTACTTTTAAGATGATATATCTAGATTCCTGTTCTTCTACTTCTCCCCAAAGTTTACTATCTAATATCTCCATTGCTATTAGCTTATATAAATTACTCGCATATACATATACCCGCGAATTTACTTCCTGTCGAAAGTTAAGAGTCTCTCTCGTCTATGCATGTGATTAACGACTCCGACTGCTTAGAAGGATCAAAAGTCTTCGTATATTTTGCAACAGGATGGTATCCATGGTTTCTCGTCGCACAGCATCCGGTAACGTTGGTAAACCATACATACACGGTGTTATATCCTGGATAGTATACACGCAGCACGATGCGACGGTAGCATTTATGGGCATTGCAAGCGTGAATATTTATGCAGGGACCATTATCATCTACATAATAGTAGCCATAGCGAATAAGGATAAAGCGAGACTCGAACCTGACGCATGGCCATTCTTCTGCCTCTGCTTCGCCTTTTCGAACGAGATGAAACCAACAGGGCCGTAGTAAGATTGATTTCATTCAGAGTGAATTTGTTATGCTTATGATACTTGGAAAATCAGCAAGTTATAAGCACTCATTTTATCAGCGCAAAACCAACCTTCAACCATTTCACTAACACATTTTGCGAAGATAAGAGAAATTCAGTTTCGAATTTTTACGCATCAATTAATGTTTCAACATGCCGATGGAGTATTATGTTATTTAATGCTAATTTATTATATTAGTTATCATACTCTATACAAGGTGTTTCTTCAATACATGTCCATACTTCAAGAGGTATATCTACATACTAAAACAAGTAAAAAATGTCCTGCGAACATGTGTCCGATATACCTTACGATTAGTTTTCGAGTTACGGATGATTAACCATTGAGTGCCTGATGGCGCGATGGCACTTCTCCGGGTCCACATCGACACATAAGTACCAGCGGATGTGGCCAGGAACTTGCATCTCAAGTTTTCAAAAGGCGATGTAAATCCATACGTTTAATAAATATCATCTTTTATAAGTTCGTTTGAAGTACGATCCTTCACATTAAAAGGGACGAGAAGAAAGTAAACGTACTCGACATCTATGAGTAACGATTAAGTAAAGGAAGTACCATTGCACAAAGCTTGACGCTTTCCGTGTAGTTCTATGCGGGATGATTAAAAACACGTGGATTTTATGTATATGAATTCACGAATAAACGATAAATACAAGTGAAACATCTGTTGTTCTAAATTATAACATTATATTATTATATGTCGCAAATTTTTGACATGCATATCCATGAATTATAAATTAATTTAATCGGGAGTTGATGCAGTGGTTAAATAACAATTAGAACTTATGAAAAACGTAGCAAACAAAATTGTTATAAACGTTAAGTAATTTTAAATCGTGGACAGTGGTTGTTTCCAAAATACACTGATCACGAAACGTCGATCACCGTACCACAACAAACCACGACCGTTGCAAAAATTAGAACGATATCATAACTCTATTATAACTAATTGTTTAAAGAAATTATTTATCGTTACAACGATCATTGCACTCATCGCACATTAGTCCAAAGTATGCACCCTGCAACCTTTGATGCATCCAGAAGCTGTAGTTTAATAAAATAGTGAAATCATAATATCTTCAAATCGTAATATTCCGCCGGCTCAAAAAGTGCAAGATCGTGGCGAACTTTCTTTCTATATCAATAACTTAATAAATTTATTAAATTACAACTTAATTATTGTAATATAACTTATATTAATTAATTACTAACGAGCCAACCGATTAAATAAAAACAAATTAATAAAATCTCAGGCGAATCTGAAGAAGTCTCTTTATTAATGGAACACTTGTCCGCCGTTAAAGGGGAATCGTCTCAGTGTTTTGGTATCCAATGCACCAATTATCACGTCATTTGCAAAAATCTTCGAAAATGTGTGAACAAATATTTTCCAAAAAGGTTTCAAGTCGATAATTATACGAATATTGTCGATAACGATCGAAGAAAGTAACAAATATTCAACGGTTAGTTCTTCGAGAAGGGAGCAATCGGGTTCTACCCCATCAATTTTCACCCCTTCCTGGCTCTTGAAGAACCGAGGTGACAAGGTTACCCCCTGCACAACGATTCTTCATTCCGTCGGGAGCTCTCGGCGAGTAAAGACGTCTTTCCTAATTCTCTCTTCCCAAACTACCCCTTTTCCAAAACGACCACCCTCCTCTTTCTAGGGTGACCAATACCGACCGGTACCGGCCAGTACTGACCAGTACTGACCAATACTGACCAATACTGACCAATGCTGACCACTGCTGACCAATAGTGACCAGTACTGACCATTTTGCGCTTAATTCAATTATTGTCTCTGATCTGTTCCAGGAGCTTATTTTCAATGAATTTATATGATTATTTGATTGATTATTTGACTGTTAAATGATTATTGGCTTATATACTGATCATTTGATTATTTACTGGTTATTTGATGATTTACTGATCGTTTGACTATTTACTGGTTATTTGATTATTTACTGATTATTTGTTTATTTTGTGATCATTTGAGTATTTACTTATTATTTGATTATTTATTATCACATGCTTGCTTGGGTTAATGGTTCGGTAAAATAGTTGGCAGTTATTACAGATGTACACTTAGTTAGTTTCATAATTCTTAGAAGATGAGCTCGAAGAAAGAAGAAGGAAGAAAGAATTATACAAGAGGAACATTCATGTAAAGTAACTCAAAAATAGGAATAAATATAGAAATAGGGATAGAAGTAAGCTTATTAGGTGTAGTTGGTTCAACGTTTTCTCTGCAAAGACTATTTATCTATGATTGACTTGCTACTTTGATTCTATTAGTACTTTAGAATTAGTATAAGTTGCGCTGCGGCAGAGAAAGTGTTGTTCTAGGAATTAAGCGTCAACCTATGTAAATCACTGACAAACATATTTACGAAGAGCGAACATTTGAAAATTCTCAACTTTGTAGCTTCTGCTTCCCTTTGCTTTGTTTCGCGACGTGAAGTAGTATATTTTGCAGTGGCGAGAGACAAGTTTCTCGCTCTTTCGTTACTCTCTTCCAGAGTATCGAAATGAAATTCTTGGATAGCATAGTTTGTTTCCGATCCTGAGAGGGTTCCTTGTGGACCTCACTCGGGTCTGTTCATTCTGGTTCCGGTAATCGGGCCAGGGTGGCAGATTTCGAGGTAAATGTCCTGTGCTTGCGAGGAAGGGCCATGGCACATGTGGCGGTCGTGGCGTAAGTCACGATTAAGCGAAACACTCCTGGACGGGGTGTCGGTAATCCGTTTGGAGGCTGCGTGCGGTTCTCCTTCGTTGTCACTCCTAAGGGTTTGTTCTCGCGCGCTGAGACGCGAGTGCCACGCACTCGTTGTCCATGTGCCATGGTTTCGACTGAGTATGGCTCGGCGGACTTCAGGTTGAGGTTCAAACTTTTTCTCGCGATTTAGAGATAGAGTCATTTAGTTTCTTAGAGTCAATCCCCCCAATTAGTATTCGCTCTTCGAAATAATGTTTGGTCAGTGACTTAGCGATAAGTTTGGCATAAGAATAGTTAGTAAGTTAGAACATTGTATCCGCGACGATATTCCAAGTCCGATTGTCCTATTTTTCTTCGAGTTTGACTCGAAGCAGAATGTGCCTTGAGGACTTGGAATGAAACGGTGAGTGGTTCGGTCGCGAAACGCGAACCGCGACCCAGCCACCCACCAGGGTCTCTGCTAGCGGCAACCTCCACGTGGTGAGACCTGGTAATCGGTAATAATTGTAGAGAAGTAGAATTAGACTTATTCTACAATTACAACCGAGCTAATAGCTGCTTTATATGTTACTTTAATTAGAAATTAGACACCTTGCTTAGCGATTATTCTTTACCTAATAATAAGATATTACTTATTTATTAGGTAACTATTGTTGTATTCATATACCAATTTTCTCTTGTACATTTAATAAAGATTAATTTTAATGTAAAATAGGAAAACTGCAATGTATCAACGCCTCCCCTGCCCAAGCACCTTCAGTTCTGGATTAGACCTTTTAGTTTATTATTATTTAAATACCCGACTACATCTTCTTATAAAATAATTTGTATTTTAGTTTTTTAATTATTTCAATAAAATGAAATTCATTTGCCCTTATATTTTCTAAACTTATAATATGCCCAACTAAGTTATCAATCGAATTTGTTTCATACAAATATTTGAACGATTTTATATTAAGTATTTATATTGAATATTGCACTTTTAAAAAAGATTAATTGTATTATAATACTGTACTGTAATTGTAATACTGAAATACTGTATTGTAATACTCGAGCTATTACAGCTCCGCACGAGACTTTATTAATTTTTTATTATTTAAATACACTACTGTACCTTCTTATTAAATAATACAATTAAATAACATTCATTAGCCCTAACATTCATTCTCTAAACATATAATGTACCCAATTAAGTTACCAATGGAAGTTATTTCAATCAAGTATTTGAAGAATTTTATATTAATTATTTCATGTAGTTTATTTTAATGAAATAATATTTCGAGCAATTAAATTTAATTAAACAACATCTTAACTTTCTAATAAAGCTAATATTTTAACTAATTTATTAGATTTGTTAACTGATCTGGTTTTCTATTAATGATTACAGGGTGGCCTCTGCTTGTTTCGCGGGGACGTCCGCAATCGCAGGAGACACAAAAACGAAGGGCCATCGTCAAGATATTTTTTTACAAGTGTTTATTTATTGCATATATTTGTATATTTTTGATTATTATATTATAATATTTATTAGTATACATTGTTGTATGAAAATTGTTGTACCTCCTCAAATTTACAATTGCAATAAATGACTTTATTACCAGTATATTGTGTTATACTTTATATTTCCTCGACCTACCGAATACCCAGAATTCCATACGTCCAAAAAACTTCCTCGAATATTTTTTCATATTTTATATGATTTATACGTTTTTATACGTTTTATACGTTTTATACGTTTTATACGTTTTATACGTTTTATACGTTTTATACGTTTTATACGTTTTATACGTTTTATACGTTTTATACGTTTTATACGTTTTATACGTTTTATACGTTTTATACGTTTTATACGTTTTATACGTTTTATACGTTTTATACGTTTTATACGTTTTATACGTTTTATACGTTTTATACGTTTTATACGTTTTATACGTTTTATACGTTTTATACGTTTTATACGTTTTATACGTTTTAAGTTTATCAAGAATATCAAGAATCCGATAAGTCCCAAAAACTTCCCCGAATACCATGTACTGAATACCTCCTCGCAGATCATGTTTTCCTGATACCAATTCTCGTTTTTACGGAAAAATATCAGAAGTTGCATAAAAACCAAAAAACGTAGGAATTCACTTTTCATTTGAATGGCGCCGGCCAGTCGCCACGACCGTTAATTCGTAACGGCTCTCGGTCGCCAACCGTTTTCGCACATTAACGGAATGGCGACTCTCGGTCGCCATTTAAATGAAAACTGAAAACGACAGTTTCTCGATACCCCCAATTTTGCTCGAAAACGCCCCAAAAATATGAGGATTTCACTTTTCATTTGAATGGCGCCGGCCAGTCGCCACGACCGTTAATTCGTAACGGCTCTCGGTGGCCAACCGTTTTTCGAAGTTTAACGGTTTGGCGACTCGCCGGCGCCATTTAAATGAAAACCGAAATTCCCAAATTTTCTGGCCCCACATAATGCCCCGAAAACCCCCCAAAATATGCGATTTTCACTTTTCTTTTGAATGGCGCCGGCTAGTCGCCACGACCGTTAATTCGTAACGGCTCTCGGTGGCCAACCGTTTTTCGACGTTTAACGGTTTGGCGACTCGCCGGCGCCATTTAAATGAAAACCGAAATTCCCAAATTTTCTTGCCCCACATTATTCCCCGAAAAGCCCCCAAAATATGCGATTTTCACTTTTCTTTTGAATGGCGCCGGCTAGTCGCCACGACCGTTAATTCGTAACGGCTCTCGGTGGCCAACCGTTTTTCGACGTTTAACGGTTTGGCGACTCGCCGGCGCCATTTAAATGAAAACCGAAATTCCCAAATTTTCTGGCCCCACATAATGCCCCGAAAACCCCCCAAAATATGCGATTTTCATTTTTCTTTTGAATGGCGCCGGCTAGTCGCCACGACCGTTAATTCGTAACGGCTCTCGGTGGCCAACCGTTTTTCGACGTTTAACGGTTTGGCGACTCGCCGGCGCCATTTAAATGAAAACCGAAATTCCCAAATTTTCTGGCCCCACATTATTCCCCGAAAAGCCCCCAAAATATGCGATTTTCACTTTTCTTTTGAATGGCGCCGGCTAGTCGCCACGACCGTTAATTCGTAACGGCTCTCGGTGGCCAACCGTTTTTCGACGTTTAACGGTTTGGCGACTCGCCGGCGCCATTCAAATGAAAACCGAAATTCCCAAATTTTCTGGCCCCACATTATTCCCCGAAAAGCCCCCAAAATATGCGATTTTCACTTTTCTTTTGAATGGCGCCGGCTAGTCGCCACGACCGTTAATTCGTAACGGCTCTCGGTGGCCAACCGTTTTTCGAAGTTTAACGGTCTGGCGACTCGCCGGCGCCATTTAAATGAAAACCGAAATTCCCAAATTTTCTGGCCTCACATAATGCCCCGAAAACCCCCCAAAATATGCGATTTTCACTTTTCTTTTGAATGGCGCCGGCTAGTCGCCACGACCGTTAATTCGTAACGGCTCTCGGTGGCCAACCGTTTTTCGACGTTTAACGGTTTGGCGACTCGCCGGCGCCATTCAAATGAAAACCGAAATTCCCAAATTTTCTGGCCCCACATTATTCCCCGAAAAGCCCCCAAAATATGCGATTTTCACTTTTCTTTTGAATGGCGCCGGCTAGTCGCCACGACCGTTAATTCGTAACGGCTCTCGGTGGCCAACCGTCTCTTGCAGTTTAAAACGTATAAAACGTATAAAACGTATAAAACGTATAAAACGTATAAAACGTATAAAACGTATAAAACGTATAAAACGTATAAAACGTATAAAACGTATAAAACGTATAAAACGTATAAAACGTATAAAACGTATAAAACGTATAAAACGTATAAAACGTATAAAACGTATAAAACGTATAAAACGTATAAAACGTATAAAACGTATAAAACGTATAAAACGTATAAAACGTATAAAACGTATAAAACGTATAAAACGTATAAAACGTATAAAACGTATAAAACGTATAAAACGTATAAAACGTATAAAACGTATAAAACGCATAAAACGTATAAAATGCGTAAAACGTATAAAACGTATAAAACGTATAAAACGTATAAAACGTATAAAACGTATAAAACGTATAAAACGTATAAAACGTATAAAACGTATAAAAACGTATAAATCATATAAAATATGAAAAAATATTCGAGGAAGTTTTTTGGACGTATGGAATTCTGGGTATTCGGTAGGTCGAGGAAATATAAAGTATAACACAATATACTGGTAATAGAGTCATTTATTGCAATTGTAAATTTGAGGAGGTACAACAATTTTTATACAACAATGTATACTAATAAATATTATAATATAACAATCAAAAATATACAAATATATGCAATAAATAAACACTTGTACAAAAATATCTTGACGATGGCCCTTCGTTTTTGTGTCTCCTGCGATTGCGGACGTCCCCGCGAAACAAGCAGAGGCCACCCTGTAATCATTAATAGAAAACCAGATCAGTTAACAAATCTAATAAATTAGTTAAAATATTAGCTTTATTAGAAAGTAAAGATGTTGTTTAATTAAATTTAATTGCTCGGAATATTATTTCATTAAAATAAACTACATGAAATAATTAATATAAAATTCTTCAAATACTTGATTGAAATAACTTCCATTGGTAACTTAATTGGGTACATTATATGTTTAGAGAATATAAGGGCTAATGAATGTTATTTAATTGTATTATTTAATAAGAAGGTACAGTAGTGTATTTAAATAATAAAAAATTAATAAAGTCTCGTGCGGAGTTGTAATAGCTCGAGTATTACAATACAGTATTTCAGTATTACAATTACAGTACAGTATTATAATACAATTAATCTTTTTTAAAAGTGCAATATTCAATATAAATACTTAATATAAAATCGTTCAAATATTTGTATGAAACAAATTCGATTGATAACTTAGTTGGGCATATTATAAGTTTAGACAATATAAGGGCAAATGAATTTCATTTTATTGAAATAATTAAAAAACTAAAATAGGAATTATTTTATAAGAAGATGTAGTCGGGTATTTAAATAATAATAAACTAAAAAGTCTAAGAGGCGTTGATACATTGCAGTTTTCCTATTTTACATTAAAATTAATCTTTATTAAATGTACAAGAGAAAATTGGTATATGAATACAACAATAGTTACTTAATAAATAAGTAATATCTTATTATTAGGTAAAGAATAATCGCTAAGCAAGGTGTCTAATTTCTAATTAAAGTAACATATAAAGCAGCTATTAGCTCGGTTGTAATTGTAGAATAAGTCTAATTCTACTTCTCTACAATTATTACCGATTACCAGGTCTCACCACGTGGAGGTTGCCGCTAGCAGAGACCCTGGTGGGTGGCTGGGTCGCGGTTCGCGTTTCGCGACCGAACCACTCACCGTTTCATTCCAAGTCCTCAAGGCACATTCTGCTTCGAGTAAAACTCGAAGAAAAATAGGACAATCGGACTTGGAATATCGTCGCGGATACAATGTTCTAACTTACTAACTATTCTTATGCCAAACTTATCGCTAATTCACTGACCAAACATTATTTCGAAGAGCGAACACTAATTGGGGAGATTGACTCTAAGAAACTAAATGACTCTAACTCTAAATCGCGAGAAAAAGTTTGAACCTCAACCTGAAGTCCGCCGAGCCATACTCAGTCGAAACCATGGCACATGGACAACGAGTGCGTGGCACTCGCGTCTCAGCGCGCGAGAACAAACCCTTAGGAGTGACAACGAAGGAGAACCGCACGCAGCCTCCAAACGGATTACCGACACCCCGTCCAGGAGTGTTTCGCTTAATCGTGACTTACGCCACGACCGCCACATGTGCCATGGCCCTTCCTCGCAAGCACAGGACATTTACCTCGAAATCTGCCACCCTGGCCCGATTACCGGAACCAGAATGAACAGACCCGAGTGAGGTCCACAAGGAACCCTCTCAGGATCGGAAACAAACTATGCTATCCAAGAATTTCATTTCGATACTCTGGAAGAGAGTAACGAAAGAGCGAGAAACTTGTCTCTCGCCACTGCAAAATATACTACTTCACGTCGCGAAACAAAGCAAAGGGAAGCAGAAGCTACAAAGTTGAGAATTTTCAAATGTTCGCTCTTCGTAAATATGTTTGTCAGTGTTTTACATAGATCTACGCTTAATTTCTAGAACAACACTTTCTCTGCCGCAGTGTAACTTATACTAATTCTAAAGTACTAATAGAATCAAAGTATCAAGTCAATCATAGATAAATAGTCTTTGCAGAGAGAGAGAGCGTTGAACCAACTACACCTAATAAGCTTACTTCTATCCCTATTTCTATATTTATTCCTATTTTTGAGTTACTTTACATGAATGTTCCTCTTGTATAATTCTTTCTTCCTTCTTCTTTCTTCGAGCTCATCTTCTAAGAATTATGAAACTAACTAAGTGTACATCTGTAATAACTGCCAACTATTTTACCGAACCATTAACCCAAGCAAGCATGTGATAATAAATAATCAAATAATAAGTAAATACTCAAATGTTCGCAAAATAAACAAATAATCAGTAAATAATCAAATAACCAGTAAATAGTCAAATGATCAGTAAATAATCAAATAACCAGTAAATAATCAAATGATCAGTATATAAGCCAATAATCATTTAACAGTCAAATAATCAATCAAATAATCATATAAATTCATAGAAAATAAGCTCCTGGAACAGATCAGAGACAATAATTGAATTAAGCGCAAAATGGTCAGTACTGGTCACTATTGGTCAGCAGTGGTCAGCATTGGTCAGCATTGGTCAGTATTGGCCGGTACCGGTCGGTATTGGTCACCCTAGAAAGAGGAGGGTGGTCGTTTTGGAAAAGGGGTAGTTTGGGAAGAGAGAATTAGGAAAGACGTCTTTACTCGCCGAGAGCTCCCGACGGAATGAAGAATCGTTGTGCAGGGGGTAACCTCGTCACCTCGGTTCTTCAAGAGCCAGGAAGGGGTGAAAATTGGTGGGGTAGAACCCGATTGCTTCCCTCTCGTAGAACTAACCGTTGAATATTTGTTACTTTCTTCGATCGTTATCGACAATATTCGTATAATTATCGACTTGAAACCTTTTTGGAAAATATTTTTTCATATATTTTCGAAGATTTCTGCGAATGACGTGATAATTGGTGCTTTGGACACCAAAACACTGAAACGTTTCCCCTTTAGGGGTGGGCAAGCGGTTGATTAATAAAGAAACTCCTTCGGATTCATCTGAGGTTTTATTAATTTGATGTTATTTATTCGGATCACTCGTTAATAATTAATTAATATAAGTAGTATTACAATAACTAAGTTGTAATTTAATAAATTTATTAAATTATCGATGAAGAGTGAAGTTTGCCGCGACCTTGCACTCCTTGAAGCAAATGAATATTACTTTTCGAAGATATTATGATTTCATTATTTTATTAAACTACAGCTTCCGAATGCACCAAAGGTTCTACGGTGCATACTTTGGACTCGTATGCGGTGAGTGCAACGATCGTTGCAACGATAAATAATTTCTTTAAAGTATTACTAGTAATAGAGTTATGATATCGTTCTAAGTTTTGCAACGGTCGCGGTTCGTCAAACAAATGAGATAATTATACTTTAATTATTACATTTTTACAACCATTGGATTCGGGAGTTGATGCAGTTGTTAGTTAACAATTAGACCTTATGAAAAACATATCGGACAAGATTTATACAAACGTTGAGTAATATTAAAACGTGGACAGTCTTTGTTTTGGAAATACAATAACTTCGAAACGTCGATCATCGTTAATTCAAATGGCGACTCTTGGTCGCCACAATCTATGCGACAATTTGAGTAGCGACTGAACATCGACTCTAGTGATGACCGTTAGTTGCCTTTATTATTTTCTGGGAAATAGAAACACAACGGAATTTCATATAAGTGGTATTTATTAGGAACTATATACATATATAAATCACAATTACAACAATGATATTTGTATGCGATACACGTTACATACAGATACATAATAAATATCATAAAAATATATATGACATATTGTATATTATATAAATCATATACGATTGCCTTAAATATTAGTAATAAAACTATTCCTTTTTCATCTCTGATGACTTCTTCGGGTCTCCAGTCAGCGGCTCCTGTTTTTTCTAAAAAGCTGAAAATGTGATTGGATGATTGCACTTTTAATGTAGTGAAAATATTATCACTGGCTTCAAAACACCAGGGTCCTTACCAAATGACGCGAAGTATACACAAGTACATATGTATGTACTATACTATATACTTAAACGATGAATATAAGTGAAACATTTGTTGTTCTTAATTATAACACCTAACATTCCCTTTCTCCAGAGTATATGCTTATAGTATGCAACAAGATAATATTTGATGTTGCAAAGACGAAAAGGACTCACGAAGAAATCGAAAAGATCGAAGGGGTTGTTGCACGACGTGTTAACCCCATCCTAATTGTTAGACATCCGCGTATCTACTGCATTATCTCCGAGCTTATTTAGTCGTTTTATCACCTTTCAGCGAAACTAAGTTAACTTATACATATATCAGTATTTCCGAATATTACACAGAGTATGACTTTTACACAGATCTGTTAAACTTACCTTTACTTTATTAAGATTTATTTAGAACACTAATTTTACTCATACAATATTTAACATTTGTTGTTTAATTTGATTGGATTGATATTCAGCGTTAGATTTCAACGATATTTAATCTATATTTTAAATGTATATAATAAATCCTTAGATATGATAGAATGCGAAATAGTATTTAGATTGATACCTATTCCTACTCTACAACAATATTTCTCTTTCCTGCACGGCCGTATTGCCTCCATCTTGTTTCAACCAGAACCACGTATTCCCCTTCGCCATTTTCACATTGAAATTCCAAAAATCGGTATCTGCTTTTGATATTTAATCCCTTCTACGGGCCTGAAAACGCCCATGGAACGGACTGGTTGGGGAACTCTGGTACACGGCGGTTGGTATCTGTCCCGAGGAGATACGAAACGCCCATGGTGCTCGTATGGTGAACATATACCTAAACCGGTGTACACTATAAGGCCATGATCCTAAATCACATTTGACTGTGGTAATGGGATTGCTTGGAAAGCCTAAACCCTCGAGGAATGAAATCTCTCTGATAGTAAATCTACCTCTTCCTACAACTGCACCTTCTACTCAAGCTTTTTCTTCCAACCATTGGAATATCTCCTGTGGCTAACCCAACTAAACATTTTAGCCATGCATTCCATTCTTTCGGAATGTGAGGGTTTTCGAGATTAAATTTCCCCCACCTTGGGAGGTTTTACACATCACCCCTATTTTATAGTAGTTTAAAAAACTTAAGGGTTCTAATTACGTATAATATTAGTCCAAATAGAAGCCCGATGTAATTTAAGTCCAAATCTTTTAACAAAATTATCGCATATATGCTCAACGTATTCAGTTCTGATAATAATTATTTCAAGTATAATAATATTGAAAAGCTTAAGTTGAGTTTGTCAAAAACGTTTGAATTAAATCATAAAATTATATTGAAATTGTACCTAAGTTATATTTTTTTAAAACAGTTAACGATATTTCTATAAAATGAACTGAGATATTGCTAAATCCTATTCTATAAGTTCCAACATTCTTCGAGCTCTCAAGCGATCATTCATAAAAAAAGAGAAATCTCTACAGCATAGAAATCCTTTTCCTTGTACCCAGAGAGATCCTTCTGCACCACCAGGAAGTGAAAACCGAATGGAATGTAGGCTAGCGGGTCAGTTTTTTTTTACAAAATAACAAACGAAGAAAAATTCCTGTGAGAATCTTTAAAACAGGCTAAAGAATACTAAGGGAGAGCGTGAAGGGTTCATATTTTCGAGGAAGATCATCAGCACAAAAAATTCAGACCCGAAACGTGTCTTATGAAAAGGTCTGAAAAGCAAACTCGTACTTCCTACAAAGAAATCTCGCTCCAGAGTAACTCAATCTTAATAATTTTCTTGAATATTTATAAAACACAATTGCTACGACCAGTTTAAAAAAGACTCCAAGTTACAACCTCACTTATGAATAGCAGATTAATAAACTTATCATATCACCGATCGAAAACTATGAAAACAAACATTATATTTAATTTAACGTTTAATTAATTATCATCGTTCATGTCAACTATTCTTCCTTTCACTTCCTTCCACTTCTCCTGATATTAATAATCTAACGATATAACTATATCTCACAACGCATCAATTTGATAAATAACAGTTACCCTCACCTTTCACGAAATTTCGTAACACCTAATTTTGGTATCCATTTATATACAATACTAATTATCTCGTTATTTTTAATTCCAGAACGGCATTGATAATAAATGTCGTGATCGTTTAAACGCGAAATGGGTATTATATTTATCACAAAGGCGGTTATATTAAACAAACAATATGTTCTTGGTACTTACTACAAGGTCGCTCCATAAACGTAGGGAATCTGGGTGAAGCGCAAGGAGGAAGATGTCTATCCCGAGAAATGGACATGTCCGTTCCTCAGACTCGTGGCGTCTCGTTTCACGTGTTAATAAATAGCCAGGTTATTACCAGCAAGCTAATTCCTCAGTCACTCTCTTCATTTAACGAAGCCAATTATGACAGGCATAAATGTAAGCACTTAATAGTTGTATACACAAGCGCACGCGCACGGAATTCCAGACATAGATCGCGAGATGTTTCTTTCCTCTACTTCCGTTTCGGAAACTCGAAATTCGTAACTTAATTCGCCATATTTCCTTCGAATTTCACAATCTACTCGAAATTTCACGTTTATAAGGACAGATAAAGAATCTATAAATTCTATTAGGTATGTGCACAAGTTCTCGCCATTTTATGAAATCAAACGAACTTGACCTTTTTTTAAGAAAAATAGTTTTTATTTAAAATAAATATTCGCCATTATTTTCTCTAACCTTATTCCATCGATCTACAAGCTTTTTAGCTGCATTTGTTTCCTTACAAAGAATGTATATAAACTGTGTCATCTAAAAACAATGTTCATCTTCGGTACCTTACTTTTAAACATAGCCAATTAAAGAATATTATTATTTCAGGTTATCCACTAATGTTCTCCATGACGTCGATTTAATCGTTAGATTAATGTAACCGTATAACAATAAATTCTGTTTTTAACGCAATATATCTTTCTCCTTGTTACTCGCGAAGAACGATTGTTTGTAAACAAAGAAAAACGGCATTAGAAATGGAAATCGATGAAAGGAAGAGCACTAAACACATCGGTACCATTTGCGTATCATTCATTCGGCACTCCCGAAGAAGACTGAAACGCCACGAACAGTTGTTCACAGTTAAGCAAGTGCCCCGCTTAATTGCCGCCATGATACGTTTATTGTGCATTAATTCCATGATTGTCGTTACGAAATCAATTTGCCACGATACTTGAGGCCTCATAAAGTTATTTAACGTGTATTATAAAAACAGCGTGTTACGTGTACAACCCCACCACTGCCGTAGAACCTCCCTGATTCTTTGGGTCTTCACGAGTTCTACGACTACAGGGCATCATAAAGTTCAACTCATATTTACTTGTTTCGCTATTCCGTAGGATTTTAATGTATTTTGTGTTGTTTATGTGTCAGCGTAAGTGGTGCACCATTTTCATACATTCAAGGTTAAGTTATAGAAAGCATTGATGATCTTACTTCGAAGAAGTATACGAGTTTAATGCAAGAAATTAGAAACAGGGAAACAAAAGCAATATTTTTTGTTACGTTATTTTCACTCCTCTATATAGTTGAATTTTTAAATGTTTAGTTTAAACGCGTCTTTCTGTCTCCAGCGGTAATGAAACTCTTAAAAAATAACAAGTAATCACTCGTGGTACTTACGTATTTTATAATTCACGTGTATACAACTTTGTTTATCTTATTAACTTACTGATTATTTGTATACAGTCCTTTTTTCAAAGGACGCATACTTAATTAATGGATTTAAGTTAATCAAATGCGTTATATGTACTTTGTTTTACTCATTAAATACCTTATCACACTCGTACTTTAGAACTACGACAATTATGCATTAATATTTAATAACTTATTACAATGCGAGCAAGGAATCTATTATAAACAATTGTAGTATTCAGCAGAATTGCATTACTACTCCGAAATACGTGGTTTTTGTTCACTATGGTTTATTTTCACCGACGTCAATCTTTCAAAGAGGAGACAACTGTTTTAGATATTTGATCGCGACAAACCACAAATATTTTTAAATAATATCTTTAATCTAGAAGTTGGAGGTTCGTTTATGTTTTGTATTTTGCACGGTGGAACGATAGATTGTAATGCAGTTGGTATTGCTGCTCACGAAGAACTGTTGAATCGAGGCAACCTGAAATCCTTCGCACTCCGACGGCCGTCGCTGGAGACGACTCCTTCGTTATTTGTTCGACTGATTAACACGATACTCGACAAATACGCGGCATAACTTTAAAAGCACAACCACCATCTCTTTTATTCAGCTTGGTTCGTAGCCACCAGCAAACCCGTGTCTTATTTATACATACTATCCTGAAACCGAGGTGTCGCTTAAGAAATCCGGCGTAACAATGGAAAGTAAACAGCCTGGTCGTTGATCCAAGATTCTAAGAAGTTTAGCGATATACTCTACGGAATTCCAACGCGGGCTGTTATTTAATATTATGTTCTACAGTTGACTATATTTTGTAATATTTCATGTGTTATTACGTGATTAGTAATAATTTTAGTACCTTGAATAAATACAAATAGATGCGCTGCAAAAGTTCGATAATTTAATGTACTTAAAGAAAGTACCTTCAAAACCGATTAGGTAGAGGATTTCGTTTATAATAATATTGTAGTTAATTAAATTGATTAATAACCATGGCAGTAGATTTCTGAGAGAGTTGCTTGCCCTCCAGTTTTACCGGGAACCGCAATAATTCAGATTAAAAGGGGTAAATATAACTAGAATTCAGCTAGAGACTGTTTATGTGTCTATTATTATGTCTCGGATATTTTCCGAAGATGTTGGATTTCGGCCATTATAATTTCTTGTATGTTACCCGAACAAAATTGGAAAGCTATATTGATGTTGACTCCAACTACTGGCAAAATTTCAGAAGAATTAACAAAGTTTAATAGCATTTAGCGAAATGTAAAAGGTGGTGTAATCTTGCGATCCGCGTACCTTTGGAAACCACCCTTGAAGAGTCACCCTTAGAAAAAGGCCACATCAACAGCCGCCCTCTAACATCCCCCTGAACAACATGTTTTCCTGCCCTAGTAAAACACCATGGTAAAAGAGAATTCTAAAACCATCGGTCAATATTTTGTACTATATTTTTAACATAAAGGGGATATTATTCCTAATAATAAACTGGCTATATAAAATAGTCTTCTGAGTAATACATGTTTTGAGAATAATTCTTCGCAACCCTGTCAATTTTGAAAATTAATTTAAACTACTGTAATAATAGTAATGAAAAATGCTTGGTTATTCAATATTTTAATATCTTCAAGGACAAAGAAGTCCGAATAATTTATATTAAACTGGATCTTTTATATATTTCTTGGTAAAAATATTGAAGCATTATATCGAAGGATGGTAGCCAAGCAGCATAGCTTATATCGGTACAAAAGATTTCCGAAAACATATGGAAAATTGTTGTTGATTATGTTCAGTACGAAAATATTAGAATTTGAAATGTTTTTATGCAGGAAAATTATATAAATACTCATCCAAGTCTATTGGATAATTTCCGACTAAATATTATACTGTTATTATTACTGTTTTTTATTATTATAATATTAACTTTATTTTTACATCGGAATTATTTCAATATTACACTAGTAACAAGTATAATATTAATATTAAGCTGCACAGAATTATTTTAAATGAATATTATTTCGTATCATATTCATCTACCTTTTAAAGGAATAAAATTATTTGGTTGCAGAACACTTTTCACATGCTTGAGAATAAAAAACGATATTAACTCTTAAAATTTAGTAATAATTTTATAGCTAACTGCATACAGAAACACATCAGTGGCAGTACAAGCTTGTTATATTCCAAGGTGTTATTTTGATGGGTGTTTCGTGGGTTTACGAATAGAGAATTGGTTATTTTATGAACCGATGATTAATAGTTAGCCTGCCGTCCATGTTTGAAGTCGTGTGAACATAATTGTTTTAGCAGTATCTCCGAGCTATGCCTAAACTACTTAACGCAATAAGCTGCCATTAAATCACGAAAAAGGTAGAAACTCAACACGTAAAAGCCCTGCCACTCTACGCAAATTTATAACGAACCTACCCTACTCAGTTTTATAGTAATTCCTTTAGGGCTGCTATTATTTTGTCCATAAAGTAATAATTTATAAAGCGAATGGTTTAAAAGTCTACAGGGTGCTGCGGAAAAAGATGGATGCCAAAACTCTGCACGTGTAAAACCTTGCAACTTCCAAAAATACACCGTTATTTCCACTTCTGCTCTTGGATTTTAATTCTTTATTATAAAAGAAATTATATTAATATCATATTGGAAGAGATAACAAATTAGGAAATATCTCGTTTATTCCAAAAGCTAAATCAAAATACGATAAACAATATTATTAATATGCGGCGAAACTATTAATTTAATTTATTATTTAACTTATTAAATCATTATTAATAATACTATTAATCTTTCTTTGATTTATGCCTTGAAATAAACGGAATATCTTCTAATTTTTTATTTCTTCGAAGAAATGACAATTTTTCTATATTAAAAAACTAAAATGTCGGACGAGAAGTGGTAGCATTGGAAGTAATGGTGCATTTTCGGAAGTTGCGAGGTGGTCACAAAAAAAGGTTTATGATTGGAAGTCAATTGGCCCACGGAAGAAATGGTAAACGTTATTTTTATCGGTCATCCGGAAGGATTGGTAAAACCCATTGGCGATTCAGCAACTGCTACTCTATCGGTGGCGTGTACAGAAAAGAAACGAGGTTTCTGCTACTCTCAAGAAGGGGGACATATTGGCGGACATTATGGGCGAAGAGGAAACACGTTTTGCGATCGTTTCCAAGGAAACAGGAGATGGTGCACCTTTATTAGCGAATAAAGAATACCCTGACAAGTCCCTTAGCCGCATCGAAATAATCAGACTCGCTGTGCACGTATTTTCAATAATTTATCTAATATTAGGTGTATGTGAATAAGTTCTCGCCGTTTTTAGATGACACAGTTTATGTACTTTCTTTGAAAGGAAATAAATGCAGTTCAGAAAGTTCAAATGCAGTTAAAAAGCTTGTAGATCAATGGAATAAGGTTACGTACAGATGCTGTAGGCAATTGTGAATTTCGATATTCAACTAAATCACCTTTGAAACAAAAATTAAAATTAATTTGTGAATTTTTCGAGGGACTAACGCACTTAATGTAATTAAGTAACGAACGCATGAATATCTGCGATACTATGTAATATTGTATCTACGATAAGTAATATCCTACAACCTCCACTATTTTTTATATTCTCCCAGAATGTATCGGATTTTTCGAATGGTTTCTACCGTTTACTTCGTTTCCGTTTTATCCAAGAATTTTTTGAGTGACCGCCATATAAGTGCAATAAAAGCATAACTCTGTGAGCCCATTCATCTAAACCCGTTCGACTAAAGAATTCCACGTCGCGAAACTCTACCTGTAAACTTTATTTCCCGGGGTTGCGATACACCTGGAGGATGTGTCTTCAGATTTTAGGTATGGTCCACCTCGGCCCAGTTTTATTACTTTTTTACCTTTTTTCGGAGCAAACTCTTCTACCCCGATTCTCTACGGTACCAGTCTGTTTTCATTCCGCGATCGAGTTGGAAGTTTGTTTCGTAACATCTAAAACCGGATGCTTGTCGAAATTGGAATTCAGTGTCTGCCTTTTTGTTATTTATGAACCGTATTATTGGTGACATATTTCTGCATTTAGGTAACTGTGAAATTATTGCTAAATTTTGAGATTTCAAGTAGTTTTATTATGGCCGAAGTATGATATGAAACGATCTTTGCAGTTAAATTATCTAATTCGTTCAAAACATTCGTGAATATAATAAGATATAATATTCATTTAAAGTAAATGTGTGGCCTAATATTTATATAATACTTGTTACTAATAGAATATAAATATAAGGTTGCTTCCACCGGATTTAAGGGTGACTTTGTGCAGAAGAGATTAAACAGTATTTATGTGGATGTTTCATATTCATGTAAATAAAACTGTGACTGTTAAAATATTCGGCTTTTTATAATTCTATAAGTGTTTGAAGATATAGGTATGTGGACTATGATCATTTTTTTGTCGATGAAGATTTTAATGTGAGACAAGCATTATTATTTATTTTGTAAGGTGAAAACTAGAAGATTCATACTCATTCTGTTTTATTTTATATAAAACAGTTAATTTATTACTATTATTTGTATATTAACGATTATACCTTATCAACTTCAATACTTTATTAAGTTATAGTTTAATAACGGTAATCGTTACTCTTAAATTTGTTATAGTTTACGGACCAATATACTGGGACTAATATATTTTATCATGAACTTCTTACAGTTAATTAAAATGATTTCACATACAAATTAAGGTATAAAACTATTATATTTTATTATTTTATCTATATTCACATCTCAATATTTGATATAGTTTATTATAACATTGGATTTTTTTACAATAACTTTAAAAGTAGTTCTCCTATTGCGACGACTGTCAAGCTCAGACTAACGCCGAAGACGCAGTCCCATCCGCGATCACGGATTAATTTGAAATAGGAAAATCTTATAGCCATTCGAAGATGTATCATTCTACACTTCGTAAGATTGTACATAAATAGCTTAGGAACGTACTCATGAAGCGCTTGGCATTAAGCTTGCTATTGCCAAAGAAATCAAACAGAAATAAACATTGTCGCCGCTCGAGCTACCGCGTCAAAACAAATGGTGTCTCAGAGTCACCTCTCGAGTTGACGTATCAGACACAATGGTGACTGAGAGTGCAAACGGATATATTTAACTTATTCATTACTTTCGTTCGTTGAAGATGATATTCTACGGAAAATTGCATGGTTTTTAAATTATTCACCATATGATGGTAATAAAATATCATACTTTGAAGAATTATCGTAAAAAATTATAGGAATCCTACACTTTCAATAGTATTATTCCTAAACTGCACGTTCTTCGATCTTGAAAAGTGAACTTCGCTTTAGTTTGCATTAAAAGTAATATGATATATTTATTCAAAAATTACGTTCTTCATAAAAAGTTCTATTCTATGGGGTACTAGAAGACGCCATTCGAGGGTGACCATGTGAGGGGGGAGTTGCAGTGAGATTATCGAATTTCTCATAGGAGATTTCATCCCTTATGCCTCAGGACCAAGATGGTCGCGACCGTATCCATGGAAACACCCTCGAGAATCCTCTTAACTCTCGCGAACCGTTTGCATCGGGAATAAAAGGGGCGGAACGAAGGAGGGTAAACTACCATTGGGGTTGAATTTCAGATAACGTACCTTCCGAAACGGAATATCTCGGCCATGTGTCAGCCATTAAACAGAGTGCACGTGGTCGCCGAATTTTTATTAACAACTTCAGGAAATAGCTTGAGGACGATATTAAATATTTAAAATTCTGATGATCGTTGAGTTCTGATTCAAAGTGTATTCATTTAATGTTAGTCGTAATTCAGTTAAAAAAGAAATTCTATTAAAGACTTGTTACTCTTGAAAAATTAACCAATTAGTCGATTATTACCTGTTAAACTGCAACAAATAGTTTCAATACTAATTTGTAAATAATAATAGAGTCAATACTGGTTCGCAGATAATAATAGTTTCAATAACAGTTCGTGAAATGAAATCGACAATATTAATCTAGATAACTCAACAGCTTAACAATCAGCCTATGCTTTCAAATACAAATATTTTTCTTATTAAACTTATTAAACGTATTATAATTTAATAACATCTTAACAAATCACATGAATCGTATAAATGTTATTACCATAAACCGCAAGTTCTTGGATCTTGAATAGTGAACATAACTTCAGTGTTCATGCAAGATAATTATTATAAATATATTCTTGAATCATAGGAAATGAATTTACCACTAGTCTCTAATTCTACGTGTTCTAACAGTAAGTACGCATTAAATTCTTCTCAATAAGTGCGCATCTAATTCTTAACTTCCGCTTCCCTTTCAAATACTTTAAATCAGTTCAAACACTTCCGATAAACTCTAATTCCTTAAACGTACTAAATGAAACATAAACATAGTATTACTTGGAAGTAAACGTATGATAAGAACTAGGATCTTGCTATTTGATGGGCCATCATCTAAATGGATCAATACACAGAAATATCGTTACTTTTTCATCCCCTCTAGAAGAGGATGAAGAAACTTTTATGTAACCAGAAATTTGCAATACAACTGACTTTATTGGAGGATAAAGATAGGGCAGAACCGTTGCGTTTCATTTTCAAAAAGGAAATGTGCGTGCATAAGTATGAATCTTCAAGTGCTGTCATAAAAATACCACAACCCCTATGTGGATCATCAATAAATACCTCGATCTTTATGCGGCTTGTAAACACCGTTTGTCACGACTCCAAACTCTAACTACGATTATAAATCCACGCTCCAGATGCACCATCACATATCAACTGTATTCTGGATATTTGTAATATAACTGTATTGACTACAGACTATAATTACATATAATATATTTGCCTATAATACAGTGGGTTGGGTCATAAATAAGTTCCGTTCGTTCAGTTTTTTTTTATTTAAAACCGCCAGAGTTTTACGCGAGGGGAATCAACAAATTGTCTGAAAACTAGCGTTATTAGTAATGACGGCGAATATAGATACCTATTAGAAATAAATCAAATTTATTTTAAAAACAGAAATCTTTTTATGCTTGTTTAACCCCTTTGCAACCATGGACGAGATATCTCGCGATCAGCGTCTAATTAAAGAACATCTGACACTATTCGTATGGCTGTTTCAAACTTCAACTTTTATCAAACTTTTGAAACCGGAATTTTGAAGCAAAATATTTTCTCGACGGAGAAATATTTTACTCTACTTGTTTCGACCAAAAATGGCTCTAGAGCATGTTTAAGTATCATCTTCTCTGGAATTGGTCCGTTTAGGAGAAATTTGGCGGCTATGAAATTTTGTCGATTTTGGAAGGTATAAGAAATATTGAAATAATGATTTCAACAAAAGAAGAACCGCGAAGTCACCACACGACTCAAGGATATAAATCTGGTAGCAAAATGTTTTAGCACGGCTTAAGTCCTTTGAAAACAGCCCTATAAATTTGCGGATAAAAAGTACCTATGTTGTAAAACATCTTGAATATTTCATCTGGTTGCACTGTTAATTAACCTGTTTATTCTCCACGATTATCATTATTACCAACGTAAGAATTGTATGTTAAACAATCCCCGGAAGCATTAACATGATGTAACAAATTTTCATTGTTAATTGAAAACTTAATCAATTTAACTTTCCACTGCAGAGGAAAATTCATACCTACAGTGTACATACCTACATATTGTATTTCATATTCATTCCTTTCAATAATGGCGTTGATTCACATGATCAAATAATTAAAAATTCATAGAAGAAAAAGGGATTTAGAATATCAACGGACAAAGTAATATTTCCCATTATCTTTAACGCTATTTAAATTCAAAACAGCACAGAGTTAAACGTAAATGTTTAGTCGTCTATTGTGCCTTAAATTAATACAGCAAACATTTCCGGGGCTCTCAAAAAACCCTTCCATTTTCTATTCTTACTCGATACCCTAATTTTTACGAAGATAGGATCTCAACCCTTTCTTCAACCCTATTAGTCGGCTTCTACGACAGGCAGGGATACCATGGGTGTATTCTACCCCCCACCCATAGGGGTGATTCATCCTCGGAAAAGAAATGTTTAAACAACATTTGGCATTTGCTTAGATTTATAAAGCGAGTTCGCATATAAGTTCGTGTTAGCCGGTAAAATGTAGTGGACGGTGGCCGTTATAAAAGATCTTATTGAGCTGCAGTTTGGGTCGGGGTAAGGGTAGCATTACGACCAGGGAACCAATAAGGTGTAGAGGTTGGAGGGTTGCTACCGTGGAGGTTGTATGTCGTAGGATACGGTTAAATTGCCGGCGAACCAATGGGAATAAGTTCTTTCAACCCCTATCTACGAAGGTATGTGTACCCTCCCTTTTCGGACCCTCAGGTCGTTCGGTGCATAATGGCGAATATCTCGCAGCTGATATACTTCTACGACTTTCATCAAATGTTAAGCCCTCTTAAATTAATCTCGTAAAAACTCGGTCAGAGAGAAAAGACGAACGAACTCGAGTTCGTTCCTTGCAAATAATGGTCTTCCTGTTTAATTAACGGACACCATCTGTTATGAAAGATAGACAGAGACAAATATTGTATATGAGCTGTTCTGTTTGAAAGTGATATAAACACATTTTTCCTTCAACTTTTGTGTTATAAATAATAGAAAGAAGATATTATTCTGTAGTGGAAAATTGTATTTAATATAATCGTTCTAAAAATTGTGATTGTGATTCTGACTCTTTCAAAAATAATGATTCATATGTTGAAAGAACTTGTTCTTCGTTTAAGTATTATTTTTCTCCAGCAAATATAATTGTATTATTATGCGCCTGTATTGTATTATAATGCTAACAATTTATTAAAGTGTGTATGACTGTTTTATATATCTACCTCTGCATATTATCCTTCGTTAAGGAATTTGTTGTCCTTATTTATTGGTATTAATATGATATTGGTATTTCAAAATATTGCGTATTCTGTAAATTGTTTGTCTCTTTAGAGATGTATCAAATTTCTGAGTCCATTTCTGTCGTACCAGTACTGTCAAGTAATTTTCTGTTTTCCGGTATTTTATAACAATAAGAAGAAGAATACAAATCATACAAATAATTTCAGAGATTTCAGAGGTTAATCAATTTCATGAATACGTTGAATATTCAGTTACTTAACTCAGCAATATATTATGAAAATATATAATAACAGGAAAATAATATAATATTACAATTTCTTCAAATGCAATCATACGGATTCAAATGTTTTTGAATAAAACATATCGTTAAACATGTCGAAATATTTCTGTATTTGCTATAAATTTTCTTTTGAATATCCAGTAATAGCTTGCTCACAGATGTAAGAGGCTTTGGAAAATAGGACTGCCCCACGTAAAGAAAGGTTGGAACAACAAATTTGTGATCCTTATAAACTTTGACGTACTGAAAATGAATCCGCAAACCGTTTATCTCCATCACTCTCAGTTTTCGAAAAAATGGGCCATTTTCGTCTCCTGAACAGGATTTGTGATGAACAGTTTAGACAGTAGTCAAATAGACAATTAGACAGCTATCCATTGAGACAGTATTTATTAATTGCAAACAATTCTGTGGACTCTTGCGAATAAAATCATATAAATCATATTTGCAATAGCAAGTTGCAAATATGTTTAAACATTAGTTAAAGTTCACAAGATACGCTCCGCGATTGTATTTTTGGAAAAATCCTTGTTATTTGAACAAGATTCGCGACGTCAGTATAAAAGTGAAATAGTTTTTGTTGATTGCAAAATATTTCGTGCACTTTTGCGAATAAAATAATATAAATGAAATTTGCAATATGAGTTTGTAAATGTGTTTAAACATTGATTAAATTTGGCGAGACACGTTCCACGTTCACATTTTTAGAACGTTCCTTGTAGTTTGAACAAGATTTATGACGTCAGTATAAAAGTGAAACAGTTTTTGTTGATTGCCAAATATTCTGTGGACTTTTGCGAATCAAACGATATAAATAAAATTTGTAATATGCGTTTGTAAATATGTTTAAACATTAGTTAAATTTGGCGAGACACGTTCCACGTTCATATTTTTAGAACGTTCCTTGTAGTTTGAACAAGATTGATGACGTCAGTATAAAAGTGAAACAGTTTTTGTTGATTGCCACATATTCTGTGGACTTTTGCGAATAAAACGATATAAATAAAATTTGTAATATGCGTTTGTAAATATGTTTAAACATTGGTTAAATTTGGCGAGACACGTTCCACGTTCATATTTTTAGAACGTTCCTTGTAGTTTGAACAAGATTGATGACGTCAGTATAAAAGTGAAACAGTTTTTGTTGATTGCCACATATTCTGTGGACTTTTGCGAATAAAACGATATAAATAAAATTTGTAATATGCGTTTGTAAATATGTTTAAACATTAGTTAAATTTGGCGAGACACGTTCCACGTTCATATTTTTAGAACGTTCCT
This sequence comes from Nysson spinosus, assembly GCA_910591585.2. Taxonomy (NCBI): domain Eukaryota; kingdom Metazoa; phylum Arthropoda; class Insecta; order Hymenoptera; family Crabronidae; genus Nysson; species Nysson spinosus. The sequence goes on from OU342835.1 coordinate 3,407,756, forward strand.
TGTAGTTTGAACAAGATTGATGACGTCAGTATAAAAGTGAAACAGTTTTTGTTGATTGCCACATATTCTGTGGACTTTTGCGAATAAAACGATATAAATAAAATTTGTAATATGCGTTTGTAAATATGTTTAAACATTAGTTAAATTTGGCGAGACACGTTCCACGTTCATATTTTTAGAACGTTCCTTGTAGTTTGAACAAGATTGATGACGTCAGTATAAAAGTGAAACAGTTTTTGTTGATTGCCACATATTCTGTGGACTTTTGCGAATAAAACGATATAAATAAAATTTGTAATATGCGTTTGTAAATATGTTTAAACATTAGTTAAATTTGGCGAGACACGTTCCACGTTCATATTTTTAGAACGTTCCTTGTAGTTTGAACAAGATTGATGACGTCAGTATAAAAGTGAAACAGTTTTTGTTGATTGCCACATATTCTGTGGACTTTTGCGAATAAAACGATATAAATAAAATTTGTAATATGCGTTTGTAAATATGTTTAAACATTAGTTAAATTTGGCGAGACACGTTCCACGTTCATATTTTTAGAACGTTCCTTGTAGTTTGAACAAGATTGATGACGTCAGTATAAAAGTGAAACAGTTTTTGTTGATTGCCAAATATTCTGTGGACTTTTGCGACTAAAATGATATAAATAACATTTGCAATATGGGTCTGTAAATATGTTTAAACATTAGTTAAATTTGGCGAGACACTCACCGCCTTCTCATTCTTCGAGACTCTTTTCAAGTTTGCATAAAAATTGTGACGTCAGTATAAAAGTTAGACAGTATTTATTTGTTGCCAAAAGTTCTATGGATTTTTGCGAATAAAACGATATGAATTACTTTTGCAATATCAATTTGCAAATATGTTTAAACATTATTTATATTTAACGACACACGCTGCACGCGTTCATTTTTCCAGACTGTTTGTAATTTTCCAAAAAGATTGGGCCTCCGGCCAGGATTCCAATTAGTCTACCCTATAGAGCAGACATTTTTCTGTGGAAATCCCCCCTAAAATACACAAAATGGACTTTGATGTCGTAAATAAAAGCCAGAAAGTCGCGGAAGTCACGGGTTGTCAGCAAATATTCACGACTTTTTTAATATGTCATAAACATATTAATTTTAATGACTTAATTTACGAAAGTGCTAACAACAAAGACTTCTTCGTTAACAAAAAAATTGTTGTTAGTATACGTCTAGTAACATTTTATTAGTATTCGAGATATTTAAAGAAAATTATTTCGCATTTTTATTTCTGAGACACCCGAAATTCATAGGCAAAAGTATCCCGTCCCTCGGTAATGTCGAAATTCATGGGCAGAAAAAACGCTGTCCATCTAGCGGTAAACCGGTGGAACTAAACTCGCTACATCCCTCTTAAGAAAACCCCGCAATCAAATGGTCGAATTACCTAGAAAAAATAATGACCTCCATCTAGCGGTGCAAACGAGGAACTAAACGGTTATTCCACCCCAAATGGCCGGTTTAGTTTCTAGTGTTCACCGCTAGATGGGGCGCATTTTTCTGCTAGGTATTTTGAAATTACCGTTGGCAAAGCACAGAAGGGTGTAGCGACTTTAGTTCCACCGGTTCACCGCTAGATGGACAGCGTTTTTTCTGCCCATGAATTTCGACATTACCGGGTGAGGGTAGTAGCGGCCTTAGTTCTACATTCTCACCGCTAGATGGGGCAGGGGGGGCTTTTTTAACCATGAATTTCGGGTGATTCAGAAATAAAAATGCGAAATAATTTTCTTTAAATATCTCGAATACTAATAAACTGTTACTAGACGTATACTAACAACAATTTGTTTGTTAACGAAGAAGTCTTTGTTGTTAGCACTTCCGTAAATTAAGTCATTAAAATTAATATGTTTAACACATATTAAAAAATTTGTCGTGAATATTTGCTGACAACCCGTGACTTCCGCGACTTTCTGGCTTTTATTTACGACATCAAAGTCCATTTTGTGTATTTTAGGGGTGATTTCCAAAGAAAAATGTCTGCTCTATCGGGTAGACTAATTGGAATCCTGGCCGGAGGCCCAATCTTTTTGGAAAATTACAAACAGTCTGGAAAAATGAACGCGTGCAGCGTGTGTCGTTAAATATAAATAATGTTTAAACATATTTGCAAATTGATTTTGCAAAAGTAATTCATATCGTTGTATTCGCAAAAGTCCACAGAACTTTTGGCAACAAATAAATACTGTCTAACTTTTATACTGACATCACAATTTTTATGCAAACTTGAAAAGAGTCTCGAAGAATGAGAAGGCGGTGAGTGTCTCGCCAAATTTAACTAATGTTTAAACATATTTACAGACCCATATTGCAAATGTTATTTATATCATTTTATTCGCAAAAGTCCACAGAATATTTTTCAATCAACAAAAACTGTTTCACTTTTATACTGGCGTCATAAATCTTGTTCAAACTACAAGGAACGTTCTAAAAATGTGAACGTGGAACGTGTCTCGCCTAATTTAACTAATATTAAAGCATATTTACATACCCATATTGCGAATTTTATTTATACCATTTTATTCGCAAAAGTCCACAGAATATTTTGCAATCAGCAGAAACTGTTTCACTTTTATACTGACGTCATAAATCTTAATCAAAGTACAAAGGAACGTTCTAAAAATGTGAACGTGGACCGTGTCTCGCCAAATTTAACTAATGTTTAAACATATTTACAGACCGATATTGCAAATGTTATTTATATCATTTTACTCGCAAAAGTCCACAGAATATTTTGCAATCAGCAGAAACTGTCTAACTTTTATACTGACGGCATATTTTTTATGCAAACTTGAAAAGAGTCTCAAAGAATGAGAATGCAGAGATTGTCTCGCCAAATTTAACTAATGTTTAAACATATTTACAGACCCATATTGCAAATATTATTTATATCATTTTATTCGCAAGAGTTCACAGAATATTTTGCAATCAACAAAAACTGTTTCACTTTTATACTGACGTCATAAATCTTGTTGAAACTACAAGGAACGTTCTAAAAATGTGAACGTGGAACGTGTCTCGCAAAATTTAACTAATGATTAAACATATTTGCAAATTGATATTGCAAATGTGATTTATGTCATTTTATTCCCAAAAGTTCGAAGAATGTTTTGTAATTAATAGAAGCTGTCTCAATGCATAACTGTCTAACTGTCTAAACTGTTCATCACAAATCCTGTTCAGGAGACGAAAATTACCCATTTTTTCAAAATTTTCGTGGGGCAGTCTTATTTTTCAAAGCCTCTTACATCTATGAGCAAGATAGTACTGGATATTCAAAAGAAAATTTATAGCAAATACAGAAATATTTCACAAGATTAATTCACGTTTTATTAAGCGACTCAGGCGAATATTAATTATTACGCCATATGGAAAATTCAGTTATATGGAGCGAATAACAACTAATAGCGTTAACTAAACAACTTCAACAATCGACTTGAATCGTAATTTTAATTAATTTTATGAAACACGCGACATGTGGTACTTAAACTCGGATGATATATTGCCCAATTGTTAATTACGGATTAATATTCATTTCAGACGCTGAAACAAATTATTATTTACTTAATTTATTCAGCATTTGGAGCCACTCTGTCTTTATTCTTTTTTCAAAGTATTAATTTAATTTTATTCTCACAATGATGATAAAGTAGTGGCGTATTTATTTAATTACCATAGAATAATGAAAAATATAATATACATATGTATTGTTGTTTTACATCTCGCGGATCGGGGTCTGCGACCCAGCCACCATTAGGGTTTCTGCTGGCGGCAACCTGCGTCTTTCTTTTAGGGTGTGCTTTGGTATGGTTACAGTACAGAATTCTTTTACTCATTTCTGCAATTATTCACCCTTTTTGCATTGATTTTTACAGCGCCGATAATTTTTAAGTGGAATCACCAAAGCTCATTTGGTGCTTGGCTACTTATATCTCGTCTGTGATAAAACATATCGTTCGACATTTCAGGGGGCGCGTTCTGAATCTTCCTAAAAAACAACCGACTGTTTAATGCTGCTACTTTGTGCTATAGTGTGATCGTCATAGTCACTGAGATTTAATCTCAGGTTTTTAAAAAATGTTGATTTCGCGAGGTGCGACCCTTTTAAGAACAGTTTGCAATAACAATAATGTGAAAAATGTTATAATCAACAGAAATCCCACTCGATCGTCGTCGCATAGGTAAACTTCGCTATTATATAACCTTTCTCATTGAAGGTTATAACTTTGATTATTTTGGTGTCTAGAGTTGACTTTTTTGTATTAAATACACGTTTTTTCTTATTACTGGGAATTATTTACGTTTAAGCATAGTATACTCTACGCCTCGGACCAAAAGAAATACAGTATATATGTTACTAGTTAAGTTAGATATAAGTTTATGTTTTTACAGTGTCTTTGAGTATATTATATACATTTTCGTGGAATTAAATTATCTACAAATTTATCATTATACGTTATATTTATTAATAGCTGTAGCATCTTTTAAATATCATTTTCTATACTTATACTATCACAGTTTTATGACTTCTTTCACTTTTTAATATTAGTACAAACCATGATCCTACTGTTGATGAAATTATTCGAATTTATCAGGATAATTTGTGAAAATTATTGACAAAACATTATCACCCTTTCAGATGGGTTTACCGTACTGTAAACGAACCAACTAAGACATCTATAATACTTGCTGAAGTAGTTGGTGGAGTAGCTTGGTGGTGGGTCTTGTGGCATTTTTGGCATGATTATCAAGAATTGCTTGTAAGTAGGATTAATTTTATCATATTTAACCCAATCAGGATGTTATTTGCTATTTCTCATATTATTCCTCACTTTAATTAACTGAAGATACCTTTCATCTTCAAAAACTTTAAATGTTGATTTCTTTTACAATGTTCCCAAGAAGAATACACATGGATAGGAAAACACATACATGTGACCAATCATTTATAAAACTTTTTATATCATTTACAAATATTGCATATTACACATACAGGGTGAATGGCCACATCCAGATCCAGCATTATGGACTGATGAAGAATTAGGGATTCCACCTGATGATGAGGATTGAATTCCATGGAATTAGTAGCAATTGTTATGAATGTATGATATGGATTGGGATAAGATGAAATGCAAAATTTGTGTTTCATATATCATGGTAAATAAAGTTAATTGAAAATGTTTATAGCACTGTTTACCCAAAGGTGTAAGTTATAAGTCCTTTGTATATAAGTGAACTAATAAATAGAACACTCTATTATAACAAATTTATTTTCAATTATTTTTCATCATATATTTATTTAGATTAAAAAAGATACTCAAATTTATCTGGTTTATAAAAGTATGTTACTGTGCACTTCATCTTAGTTAGTTGTTGGCATTTTAATAGAAACTGTTTTAATCTCACAGTATTCCTTTAAGCCTTCCACTCCACTAAAAATAAAACAAAATTAATATTTCCTTAACCTAATATTATTGAAAGAGAGTGTTCAACTTACAGTTCACGGCCAATGCCAGATTGCTTAAATCCACCAAATGGTGTTTGTGGTGCAATAGCATCATAACAGTTCACCCTGTAAAGAAATAGCATGTTTACAAAATTATTTATATTTCATAAACTATGCTTCTATACAGGGTAAGTCAATAAGAACAGTCGCCTCAAATAACTTCGTTCGTAAATTCGTAAGTTATTTGCTGCGTGAAATAATGTTTTCTCGAATTCTCGAATCAACCTAACTCAGACCTAACCCCGCTAGGCAGATCTAATGCCGCTCGATTATTCACTTCGCGGAGCACATTCATTCGAGAATATCTTAGTAGTTACTAATTATAGACCCTATTTGATATAATACTTTTTTTCACAGAATTTGACGAGTTATCCAAATTCGGGAAGAAATATTAGACACTTCGTTTGAAAAACTGGAGGTAATCTTCATATCTCGATAAAAAAATTGAAGCAACCAAAAATGATTACTGTACTCTACATCCCCCAGGCAACCATGCAAGTTTTGTTTGAAACATTTATTCATACAGCAAATAACTTACGAGTTATTTGAGATGATCGTTCTTATTGACTCTCCCCCTGCATAAATCGAAATAGTTTTCTGAATATTATTATTATATTTATTTCTTACCAAACACTTCCTGCTTGCACTGCTCTTGCAAATACTAAAGCATTATCGATGTTTTTGCTGAGTACACCAGCAGCCAAGCCGTACTCGGTCGCATTCGCGCGTTCGATAACTTCATCCATAGAATCAAACTTCAAAATTGATTGGACAGGTCCAAAGATTTCTTCCCTTGCAATCCTCATGTTGTCGGTAACGTTCGAGAAGACAGTTGGCTTTTAAGAAGATAATAAATTTGATTAGAAAATATTGCAACTATTTTATCATATATCGATTGTAAACTATGAAATGAAACATGCGTTTCACACCTTTACAAAGAAACCTTGTTCTCCCATTTTCTCCCCACCAGCTTCCACTACAGCACCTTCCTCCTTTGCAGATTTTATTAGTCCCAGAATCTTATTCATCATTTCTTGATCAATTTGTGGGCCTTGCTGTGTCTCAGGATTGAATGGATCGCCAACTTTCGTTTGAAGAGCTAATTGCTTAGCATGCTTTACGAATTCGTCGTAAATTTTGGAATGTACAAATGTACGGGAACCGGCACAGCAATTCTGGCCGTGATTCGCGAATATCGCATTGTATGCAATTTCCGCGGCTTCTTTGACTGAAGACGTATAAAGTAAAGTATTTTAATATCCTGACGAGGAAGCAAAATATTTATATATTTTTTTGCATTAATGTACAATAATAACACACCGTCAAAGTCATCGAAAATGACCAAAGGACTCTTGCCGCCCAATTCAAGACTAACGCGTTTAAGATTGGTGTTAGCAGATGCTGCCATAATGCGGTGTCCAATCTGGAAATAAGAGTTGTGTGTTTTAAATGTACATCCATTGTAAATAAAAGATAATCATACAGTAATGTATGAACCTCTGTGGATCCTGTGAATGCAACTTTGCGAATATCCGGGTGTTCGGCAATTGCGGCACCCGCGGTCGGTCCATATCCTGTAATAACATTCACAACACCTGCTGGAAATCCTGCCTCCTTGGTAAGGGCTGCTGCATGAAGTGCAGTTAAAGGAGTCTGCTCTGCTGGCTTTAAAACAATAGTACATCCAGTGGCCAAAGAAGGGCCCCATTTCCATGCCAGCATAAGGAATGGATAGTTCCATGGAATAATTTGTCCCACTACTCCAACTGGCTCCTTTAGAGTAAAAGTGAGATTGGTCCCATCTAAAAAGATCAACCAGATTAAATATCCTAAACGACATAAAACTTTTTTTTACCAATGTGCATAAATGGAAAAAATAACTATTAAATAACTGTTAAATCATTCGAAATATCTACAGCCCATGTGGAGGGGTTAATTGCATTAATTGTTGGGAATATAATCTCTCATGTAATCAACAGACTAGCATTTGATCAAATTAATTAAGCAATACTGTGATAAACATCATTCTCCTTTTCATATATCTCAATGACATAATTAGGTGACAATCTTATTGCAACAAGTAATTGCTTGATGAGATAAGTATACCTGCAGGAATGGTATCTCCAAAGATCTTATCACACCATCCAGCATAATATCGAATTACGTCAATACTTGCTTCAATATCTCCGACTGCATTCTGATAAGTTTTTCCATTATCTAATGTCTCCAGAGTAGCTAAATACTCTATGTCGCGTGCAATAAGGTCTGCAAACTATACAAATTATGTTTTCATTACATAGTATAAATAATATGCAATATTGTGTTATTTCATTCTTAATTTCTCTATAACAAATAAAATTTTGCTTTTAACACGTTTCCCGCGGGATACACGTTTTTGTGTCGTTCGAGGCACCCGACTATCGGCAGACGTCACGCATACGTGATCTATACCAAATCTAACTCTTATTAAACTCATATGTTTAATTAGAGTACGGAGCGAAATAAGAATGATTAAATCCGTCGCTAATAGTAGGAATAATTTTTCTCAGATGAAAAAAGATAATCCATTCAGTTCGAATCAAAGCGTGTAGCGAGTATCTTTCTACATTTTTCAAACGTATTGGAACGATCTGTATTATTCTACGTCGATATTTAAAAGAATACGATTATAATATTCTAAGATTTACATAATAACAGTTTCAATCGTTTCCATATGAATAATGTTTCTTATAACGGTCAGCGTTGTCCGAGCGGCTGCAAAACGTGCCGGCGGTTAACGCAAGGAATAGGCTCGATAGGTCCCCGGGAAAAGTGTAAAATTATAGCGGGAAAATTATATATAAATAAAATACCTTATGCATAAGTTTAGCACGTGCTGATGCTTCCACATTTCGCCATGGTGATCCCCTGGCAAATGCCTTCTTAGCAGCAGCTACTGCCTTGTCTACATCAGCCTACAGATATTAACTACCCTTTATTCTATATTCATTTAGTATAATAATATTTCTTAATAATAATAGCAAATTCGCAAAGTTCAATTTAATATAACTATATACAAGAATTTATTGTATCGTAGCAATAAGAATAATCGCTATAAATATAAATATAATTCTCTCTGCATAAATGATTCTACAATCACAAATTACAGAAATGATTTATCTGACCTTATCACCCTCCGATATTTCTGCTGTTACAGTACCATTCGCAGGGTTTATCGTAGTAAACGTTTTGCCGCTCACAGCATCCACGAACTCATTGTTAATGAACAGCTATAATAAGGGATCATTATATTATATTAAGTTGTGATAATAAGGTAGTTTGATATACTATACTTCGTTTCAGTTGCATTATATGAAGGAACAAACTTCAATGAATTAATAAATTACCTGAGTATGCTTAATTTCCGGCACTTTTCCCGTCATTTTGTGTCACGTCTGCTCTCCGTGCGATTCGGCTAAAGAATGATCCGCGATTCCTCTGTGACGCAGTATTAAATACACAGCATCCCCGGCCGTTAAAAGATAATACCGATAATACATTTGTTTTTATGGGATGCTATTTTTAGAACACCTCATTTTTGCGGTCTAAAGCCGGTCGCAGAAAGCCGATTAAGGAAAAGTATAAAAAGATGAAAATCTTACATTGAGATATTTTATATTTGCTTAATATAAAAATATTGAAATTCATTATTGAGTACACGCACTCATTTTGAACTTTAAGCTCATTTCGCTCGGTAGAAGAGAATTATTATCAAAATTATGAGCTTACGATAACGTAACTGTAATACGTTACAGAAAAACTGTAACTGTAGAATCTATATACATATGTCGAATATGTATACACATGTGTTCGCGAGTACCAAGTTTTTATACTGAACATAAGCATATTGCTTTACATACCGGTTTATTGGATACCGTTTTCTTACTATTCTTATTCTTTGATGACTAACCACACAATTTTTATGGACTAAAACGAATATATTGAAATATAATATTCATTGACTCGAACTAATTTTGGGAAGCAAATAATAATGTTGAATAAATACGAAGTAAAGCATAAGTAACTAATTGCTTTATAACTACTGTGTTGACTATGGGCCAAATTAATTGTTTACCAAAATCACGAAGCAATGGACGACAAAGTTATAATATTTATAAATGATTAGTTTCTTTCTCGAGGTAGTACGTTATTTATGAACTTATTTAAGTAAACAGATAATCCTCACGGACTGATAAGTTTACATATTTATCTCGCCGAATTTCTCATTTACGTATTTCGTATGGCAATCAACGAGTAATCGCTTTTAAAAGAACACAAACACGTCTGTGTATATTATTACAGTATAATGAATCATCCTTTTAGAATGAGTACATTTGTAATACAGCAAGTATCCTTGAAGTAATTAAGCAGAGGCTTCCTAAAGGAGAGATGTTACAAATTGAAAAATAAATTCGCAATGAATGCTGATATCCTGAAAATAGGCGTTTATGCTTCTTATATTTTACAACGATTTGTAAATAATTATTGTGCCCACATGGGTTAGGAACATAGGTTTAGGAAAATAACTCTTTTGAATTAAATATGTCAGAATCCTCCTGATTGTTAAGTCGATAAATTTCTCCTGGGATACCACGAAAAACAATCTTTCCAAATATCTTACGCCCGAAATATACATTACATTTCTAAACTCGTAATGTAACCATTGTATTACTTCATACTTTCGGAAATGCTTATAAATATCGTGTAAGAAAACGCTTCTAATTACATACAAAGTTATCTAGAAGTTATTCGTGGAATAATATACAATGGATATTAATATGGATAACTCAGTGAGGGAAATGCAATATAGTCCTCAAAGTAACGGCGATATGGTGAGTTTCTGTAGGTTTATAAGTTTTACACAACTATGCTCTATTACTTCTGTGAATTTTAGTTTGCATAATTGTATGGGTTAGTAGAACTTTACTGGATGCGCCAATTAGATATTTTCTAACAAACCTTCGTGTAGCATCATCAATGTCCCGCTACGGAATTTCTAAGAACATCGGTAATAGGAGCGGAAGCACCTCCTCCATATCTTCCTCAACCAGGAGATGATCTTCCGGTAAATCCTGGAGATCGGATGGATGAAACCGGTCCATGGGCAACGGGTCGAGTAAATTTTACTCCAAAAAATGGAATTACTGGTATCAGACCTGTTGTCGATCGTTATTCCATAACTCGATTTGGTCCAAACGAATGGAGGGCACATAATTTAAGATTATTTCAAGAATCAGATGAAAAAATTCGTAATGCTCAGTATGTTCTAATTCGACAAAATTTTATAATTTATTAAACTCTAGAATAACGAATATAAATAATACAGATTTGCAACGAGCAATGCAAAACAATGTGTTGAGCGGGCATATAATGAAGTTGATAAAACTCAGTTGGAAACAACCGATCATTTGAAACACCGTGCGAATGTTGTGTATCATTGGAAATCGGAATTAGAACGAGCACTTATTGATATCACAAAAGAAATTGAATTAATAGAGGCAGAACGGAGACGTGTAAAGCAATCTTTATTGGTACTTACGGTTCCCGAATCTATCGCCGGCGAATTTCTGCGTCTTCGAGCTAATCGATTGGAATCGGATCTTATTCGCGATGCCGTCGAAGAAGAACTTACGAAGGTCAATTGTGATTTATTTGATGCTCCTATATTTATCATATTCGTAATCTTCTTTATTATTTCTTGTAAATCGGAATTTACTTTATATAATAGGAAGTAGCACTCTGCTCAGAAATACGAGATTTACTTGGTAGAACTCGCGAGCAAATTGAAATGCAACTGACCGAATTGAAGTCTGCAAAAGTGAGAATGGAGATTGATTGGGCAGATAAAAATCAAGCTTATCGTATTGACTCTGATTGTATTAAATTGACTAATGACTGTCCACTCTTAATGTGGAAACCTGGTGCTACTAGATTTCCAGCAGAGTAAGTTAGGAGCGAATAGTTACCCTGAAAAAATGATCAAATTCAAATAATGTTATATGATGTCTGATTTGTTTTAAATAGTCAATCTACTCCAATAAGTCATGAACATTTTACGAAGGAATCACTGATACAAGGAGAGACTGTGAGACAAAGCTCAATGAATTTAAGATCAACTTTAGATGCAATATATAAAAATTCCATTAAAGATCTTCGCGATCAAGCAACGCACGTGGATGTCGCACTTGGCACAAAAATAAGACTCACGGAGGAAGTGTGCCATCAATTAGAGAAAGAATTACTTCGTGTAAGGATAAATTTGTCAAACTCGAACACTATAATCATAATTGAATACATAACAATATTTTAGTGTTTACACGAACTCGCGAATACGGAGAAAACAATTCAAGAGCTACGAGATTCTGTTAGAGGATTAAATAGTGCAATGAAACTTGCACAAACCCGATTGTCCAATAGATTGCAAAGGTGTAATGTTGAGAGCTGTCGCGATGTTCCCCAGTTTGCGTAAGTTTGTTTCTCGTCCAATAATCTGTATCAAGTCGTAACCATTTAAAACAATGATAATTATTTTAACCAGCCTGGTAGACGAAGTGAAATCACTTAATGAAAAAGTAACGGCCGCTTTGGCAGAATTAAAACGTGCCGAGGATGCGCAAGCAGGATTAGTAAAAGCAAGGCGTGACCTGGAACAGGAAATTACGGTGAAACGTAAAACATTGTATGTGGATAAACAACGCGGACAATTATTGCGTTCATTTTATCCATCCGCTTCAGCTCTGTTAGGGTTCCAGTCATAATTAAAATGGCGAAACACCCTCGAAAATCACATAAACTAAAAGGAAAACGGGCTAATAAAAAAAGCAAATACATATTGAAGTTAGAAACTAGAAATTTATTTAGAAATACAGCTAGCACCAAACAAATTTGCCAGTGTAAGACAGATGTTCATCAACTATTTCAGCACTCACAAGAGTGAAGACTAACTTCTAATAATCTCTTACTGGCAAGAATATTTTATGTAAGCTGTGTATACAGTACTGGTCTAAGTTTTAAATTCTTTTTGTTAATACTCTCTTTTTCGTACATTATATAAAAATGAAAAAGCTATTGCCGAAATATTTTTAATGTGCATTCGTGATGTTTCATGTATTTATGTATAGCTAAATTAAGTATTAAACCGTTGTTTTCTCTAATACACCTTGAATTATGTTTCCTACAAATTGGGAATTATAACAATTATAAGAAGATACGAAATCACAGTTCATCATGTTTTTGCACATGATTCATTACGAATTCATAAAGATCATCCAATTTACGGGAACCGTTATATTCGGCAATTTTTTGTCCATCGCGATATAAAGACAAAGTAGGGAAACCATCTACTTCTTGTTCATTGCACAATTGTTTACATGAATCCAGTGTGCAATCAACTTTAGCTATCTTTACATTATCGTTTGTTAAAAATTTCTTTCCAAGCTCCTCCCAAGTAGGTGCCAAACGTTTGCAATGACCACACCAGGGTGCAAAGAATTTAACAAATGAAACACCTTTCTCAATACCATGTTGAAAGCTTTCACCGGTCAAAGCCAAAACTGTAGGAGTAGCATTATCAGAGGTAGATGCTTTCATGTTAGACTGATCATTACTTTTTTCAAGCATCATTTGTACGTAAGCTTTCAGTCCTTCGTGCGAACGCTGACCAGTATACTTATCGACCTATTTAAAGAATATATCATCAATATTAACAAGTGATAATATAGGAGAAACAGAATCATTGAAATTTGGGCATTGCTTTTCACCTTCTTTCCATCTTCAATCCATAATAACGTGGGATATCCCTTAATATCAAATTGTCCACAAACACTGCGATGTTGAGTACAATCTACTTTGGAAATGCTAACTGAATCATCGTTACGAAGACTATTAGCTAGTTCATCCCAAGTTGGTGCTAAATTCTGACAATGGCCACACCAAGGAGCATAAAACTTAATAAAATGATAACCCTTGGAAACATGTTTGTCAAAAGTATCCTCTGTTAATTCTAACAAGCCATTCACTGCTTCAGGTGGTGATGGGACAATATCTTCATTCTATTAAATGTACAGTTGCACCAACATACTTAACAATGTCAAATTTAATGTATATGTTGAAAAATGAAAAAATTCTATATTTACCAAAGTCATAGTACCTAACTGCTCATTAATGAAATTAATTAAGGAGGGTAAGTCCCTTGTGCCTCTAAATTTAATGCCTGTATTTTCTCCAGCTTTAAAGAATTTCAGTCTAAACAAATAAATTAAGAATGGATGATACAAAATCTTTAGTCTGTGATATAATCAAGACTTCTTTCAAAACTTGATTTTTTAGAAAGAATGTCAGTATTTTATCTGGGGATGTATTTCTAATAAAAATCCTTACGTAGGATATCCAGTCACATCATGCTCAGTGCAAAGAGAATTATCTGTTGTACAATCTACTTTAGCAATTCTAATATTGTTATCATCTGTATTTGAGAGCTCTGCTAATTGTTCCCAAATAGGGCCAAGACTTTGACAATGTCCACACCTAAAATATAAAAAATAAAAGAAAATATGTATTGATATCAGTTTACTTATATTTAATCTCAGTTTACATTTATTTAAGAAAATAATAAAATAAAGAATGATAGGATCATTTGAAAGAGATGACTCAGTATTTCATTATAATGAACTATAAACCCTGGATATCTTTTAAACAAAGGCAGCATACATTAATAATAGCCTTAAGCTTAAAATACTTTTAATATTAAAACTATAAAGAAAGTATAAAAATAGCATTAAAATTAAAAGTATTTAACAATACTACTAGTATTTAATACCTTTAATGTTTTGGCAAATTTCTCAAACACGATATTTATGAAAAATTCGTTAAATTGTATGGAGTAACAATTTTAAAATTTATTCTGTTATAAGAAATTCTAACAGCAGAAAGTATTCGCGCATTTTCGGCGGAAAATATTTCCGTAATAAATATCTATTTATAAAACAATTTATAATACTCCAAATATTTCTAAGTTTCTCTTGTTCAAACAAAAGAGATATCTTTGTTGATTTCTAAAAGGTAAAAATGATGAACGTACCAAGGAGCGTAAAACATCACAAAATGGTTTTTCTTTTTAATTTCGTCGGCGAAATTATCCTTTGTGTACTGTACGGTGTGTATATCATCTTCGTGTCCGTTTCCAACTTGACTCAGCGCAAATAGCAAAAACAATATCTGTCTTTTTAATAGGACAGAGCTTAATAAATTCGCTGCCATTATAAATAGATAATTATTCTTTCAAGGTAAATTATAAAAGGTTGAAAAAGTGAGAATCGACAACTACTGTGGGAGTGCAAAGTACAATGGAATGTAGACTAATACTAATTTTGCATAGGAATTTCTTTGTCTCTATTATTCTACTTTCTTAACATATATTTTTCTGTTATATTTCGACTTTCATAATATTCGTCTTATACTAAAGTATCAAAATTTAATACACTTTTTGGAAGAATAAAGTCACTGGAATTTTCACTCGATTTCTACACTCCCACACAAACGGATCGAAACCGCCGATTCCGCCCTCCAGATGATAAAGTCCAGTGATTATAACATTCTGTCACGAAATTTCTCTAAACCGTTATTCAAACACAGGTCAAACTCCTATTCAGCTTAGTTCACACTGAGTGAAAAAGAAATTAGCATTTCAGGGTCGCCTATTCTGTGTGATCTATGTAAAAGGATCTCCCCATTCTTCGCCGGAAGTCTTTGAGTGCCTTGTTTCATCAAACTTAGTGCATTACCATATTTTATTTGTTTCTAGTAACCAAGCTGATAAAACTCCCATTTTTTCCGGTGGCCATGAAAATCTGCCTAAATAAAAGAATTACGATTGCATTCTTGCATGAGCCACAGATGAAATATAAATAGATACAACATATAGTGTAATCTGTAATTACAAACTTATCGGGCTTCACGGCCCGATAAGAATTTTCATGTCAATGATGACGTTACCCAACGAACACATACAATAACTGTTTTTTCTATTTTTAATACTGTAAATGCAAAAATAAAATATGGAATTAATTTTTAAAAAATTCTTACGTCTATTAGCATACATATTACTTGACATTGAACAGAAAACTGACAGCATATATCAGAAAACGTGAAAGTAATAATAATCTACGTACAATTTGAAAAATAATTTAATTTTATTGCTCAATAAGCTTGAATTTTAATAAATGAACAATTACATAAGTTTAAATCACGCTTTATGTTTCAATTTAATAGCGATCTTTTATTACCATTATCGCCTTGCCACCGACGATATATCGTCTGCGATAAAAATATCCCTCACAAAGAGGAAATAAAAATATTGGAAATCTTCCGGAGATCAAGGAGAACACCGTTTCGAGTAATAATCCGAGTTGCTATTTTAAAAATATTACCGATTTTTGAGACCGACTTTTCCAGCAACGTATTGTATTTCGATGTTATACATCGAAAGATTTCATTATAAATATAGTTTCAACGCGATTTTAATTAAAAAATGGCATACAGAAGCTGCGATAGATCAATACGGACATTCAAGCGTGATCAGAGTAATAATCTGTGTTATTTTGTTAAAGTTATTAGCAATTTTTCGATCGATATACGCGCCAGTTGAGTCAGAATACGGCCGAAAATTATTTCTGGTAGCAGGATTACATGATGATAAAGGAGGTATGCGAGGAGCACTCCTAGTGACGTCACAGCCGCGCGACGCCTGCTCGTTCAAAATCCACAATAATCGCGACATAGTGCCCAATTTTCGTTAATATCTCGCGCATATCAAACAAAATTCTTTCGAATTCATACTGGGAATGTAGCTGAGGGTTCATTCTAAATTATTATTACATATTCGTTGTTATTTGATGGCCAGAAACTGCAATTACAGCGTTTTAATTCGCGCGAACTTTTTGTCGCGTCAAGATCGATCTAATAAATACTAATATCCGCCAGGATAACTCACAGAGATTATTACTTAGATCACCCTTGAATATTCTCCTTGATCTCCCGAAGCTTCACAATATATATATTTGTTTCTTCTGACGGGTATTAGTATGTTTTAGAGCGATTAACGAGTCGTTTAATAGATCGATCTTGAAGGGAGCAAAAGTTCGCGCAACTTAAAACGCTGTAATTGCAGTTTCTGGGCATCAAATAACAACGAATATGTGATAATAATTTAGAATGAACCCTCAGCTACATTTCCAGTATGAATTCGAAAGGATTTTGTTTGATATGAGCGAGATATTAACGAAAATTGAGCGCTATGTCGCGATTATTGTGGATTTTGAACGAGCAGGCGTTGCGCGGCTGTGACGTCACTAGGACTGCCTCCTCGCATACCTCCTATATCATCATGTAATCCTGCTACCAAGAAATTTTTTTCCGGCCGTTTTGTAAGCTTCCCTGCGAGGTAACCATTCGGCTGCTTCGATAGTACTCTACCATACCACCCCATACTATCCCATAGAGGCGATCTTTTAAGCGAATATGAAATAGTGTAAGCGACTCAAACGAACATTAATTATTACGTCGTATGAAAAATGAAGTTATAAGGTGCGAATAAGAAACAAAATGTCGTTTATTAAACCAGCTTTATTAATGTTTACAGACATATTATAATGAAAAATTAGTTCCACGGTAATACTACGGGTGATCTTTTAAGCGTATATTAACTAAATTAAGAGACTAAAATGAATATTGATTATTATGCAATACGAAAAATTATGTTATCAGGTGCAAATAAGCGACAAAATGGCGTTGATTAAACCAGTTCTAATATGTACGGCGGACATATTTTTATAACTAATTAGTTCCTCACAATTAATATATGCGATCTTTTAAGGGCTTGTAGATATTATATTATATTATATTATATTATATTGTATCGTACTATATTATAATTATATTAAGTTAGTAAATAAGTTAAGCTACATGTCGAACTTGTTATTTATTGTTTAATGTACTATGCAAAACTAAGATATAAATCCATTATTTAAAGGCGAAATCGATGATTTTTTATCTAATACAAGCAAACTGCATCCAATATACCGCCATTCCTTAATTATACTTAATTCATGAAATTCCTTTAGCAAATCTTGGACAATTCTTCGTGAAATTCGTGTACTTTTCAGAAATTGGTCGAAATTTAAGAACTGGTATCAGAAGAACATAAATTGCGAGGAGGTATTCGATCAGCCAACAATTACATCATCTCATGAACCGAATGACTGTAAAATGTAATAATTAAAGTATAATTAATGGATTTGTTTGACGAACGACATGCCGATCACCATACCACAACAAACCACAACACTTGCAGAAATTCACTCAATATCTCTACTATATATTTAGGAATTGTTCAAAGAAATTATTTATCGTTGCACTTATCGCGCACGTGTCGGACGTATGCACCGTGCAACTTTTGGTGCATCCGAAAGCTGCAGTTTAATAGAATAATGCAAGCATAATATCTCTGAATTAATTAGATATTAGACACCTCCTTTAGCGAATAAGTTAGGAATATCGTTTCGAATATCGCTTGACTATCTTTTTTAAATCATTCGTTAAACTATACTTCATCCGGGTCGTCATTTTTTTCGTAGTGCACTGTTAAACGCTCGTAGTTCACACGTTTTTTTCTTATTTCTGCAGGGGGCACCTTTTGTTGCACCGAGTCACAGACGAGATATCTCGTCGGCGACTGAATTTCACTATATCGGTAATTTCTGACTGGAATCACGAAACCCTACTTAAATAGTGGCTTCCTATATCTAGTCTGTGATGAAACGCGATTATTACACTGCAATCTTTGTACTATGCATTATGTATGACTGATGCAATAACAAAGTACTTACGTTGTAGGTATATGTATCTTCATTATTTATCATTTTGGCGAAGGAATTTAAGGCGGGATTACATTAAATCAGGGACGCATAGGGGTCTCCCTCCCTGCATAATTCATATCAACCAATATAAACGGTTTTAGACAGCGATCAAAATGCATGCGTTATGAGTGGCGTAAGAAAAAAAATTAACCATTTGGCGGTATTTAAACCGCGGACGAAAAATGACGACAATGCCGAATTATCTGAGGATATTGTTATATCGGCGAGGAAGACTGGGAAGTTAGCCCTCTCATCAAGAGGATTATCCACGGGTATTGTTTCAAACATGTTTCGTGAATGTGTCAGGAAATGAGTAATTAAACAAGTCATTTGTTATAAATGTCATTGTTCTACCATGCGATTGTTTCAGGCATGTTTTAGGACCATCTAATGCTTAATACAAGACTGCACTCGTAATCGTGTCATCGTGCATATTCCTTTATATTTGGGTACTTTCGATTTACGTTTTAAGTCACTTCAATTTTTGCAGGTTTAGGTTTACATTTTACGGTTCGTCGCGATTGTTTCAAGCTAGGAATTTAAATAAATCCGATGTTTAATGCAAAATTGCACTCTTAATCGTACCGTTCTGTATATTAGTTTATCACGGTGTCTTTCTATCCGTTTATTTACGATTTGCATTTTAAATCACATCGATCTCGGCAGACTTAAATTTTATATTTTATCGTGATTATTTCAAGCTAGGAATTTAAATCAACTTCATCATTGTGGGAGAGGATGATTCGAAGATTCATTATGCTGCTGCATTTTCCTGGAACATTAATGGCTGATAGTTGCTAATCACTGTTAGTATATAGAAAGTTTGTTCAACATATGAACTTTGCACTATCAGCTTTATGCCTTGTAGCATTTTTCTCATATTCATTCCTCATTACATTCAAGTGCTTCTTTTTTATAATACTATTCCTCAGTTTGGAAATGAAGCAGCTTGGGAAGCATTTCAGACATGCTTTTAAACAACAGTAACTCAGCAATGGATGATTTGTTATTTAAATTCTTACAAAAAATGTCCATGGAATACATCAATTTAATTGAAATGAACTAAATTTAATTTCAAAATATTCTTGCATGCCTAAGTTGAGAACAATGGATAATAAGAAATCAATATTCTAAGTGAAATTATTTTTTACCACATTGTTAATTTTGCTGTAGTATTTTTTATTGTAGGAGATGAATGTAAAGAATAAAAATCTAGCTTGTATTGTGAATGAGTGAGCATAATAAATGTATTTTTTTTTTATCAAATTATGTGTCTTTAAAGATTATTTACTTCCATGTATATGTAATTAGAATATTATGTATCTTGTGATATACAAGCTTACCCTTTTTTAATAAATGTTAAATGTATTCAATAGTAGCATTGTTAAGCAGGCATGCAGTGCATTCATTTATAGACATTTCTCACTTTTAATTTCAAAATATCTTTGCACGCTTCATCGATGAATGTGAACTTCAATAAATGATAGAGTAGTTGCCATTGAAAATTATTTCATACAGCTCAGAGTGTTGAGGTAAGACATTCAGTATTGTATTTGGCATATCCTTATACAATAAAAAACTAATAAGAAACTGTGAAACTCAATTAAATCACATATTACAGTACCCAACAGAGTATGGAACATAAATGAATTGACAGAGGATGAATTAAGAGAATTACATTATGAACTTGATTATGTACAGAAAGATGAAAAATGGTGGGAACAAGAACCACTAAAATGTTTGGATTTAAGTTCAAACAGTTTGGCTGTACTTGATTCAAAAATAAAATGCTTGACAGAACTGTCTGAATTATATGTATGTGGAAATTTTATATTATAAATTTATTGTAATAATATAATTCTTGATAACAATTAGTACTATATATTCATAGTTGCACAATAATTTGTTGGAAGAATTACCCTCTGAAATTGGAAGTTTAAATAATTTAAGAAAGCTAAATCTGTCTAATAACAAACTGGAAATATTGCCACACCAATTTTACAAACTTGCAGAATTGAGAGAATTATATTTAAGAAACAATGCTCTGAGGGAGCTTGAACCAGGAATTGGTGACTTAATAATGCTCTCCCACCTGGTATCACTTCAATATCTTTGTACTAATGTTTATTACATTATAACAGTTGAATTTTATTAATAATCTCATGTTTCATATATTCAGGATTTGTCAAATAATAATTTATCGGAATTGCCGATAGGAACGGGTTATTTGGTACGATTAATTTCGCTGGACTTAAGTCATAATTCCTTAAAAGAACTACCGCCCGATTTAACCAGTATGAGAGGTGCGTATAGTACATGTAAAAAAATCTTAAAAAGACTGTAAATGGAGGAGCAGTTCATATTATTTTGGGAAAAGCAATTTTCGCTTCACTCCTTATTTGCGATTTCTATATTCTTGTATGCTAGTGTTGCAAAAATTAGACGCGAGCTTTAATCAATTGGAAATACTGCCTCCGTTTGGTGAATTAAGGAAGTTAGAAACAATGATGTTACAAACGAACCAATTAACAATGTTTCCCGATGTATCTGGCTGTACATTATTAAGGAATCTTCATTTGGCTGACAATAATATTACCGTGCGTATTTATTTTACGAAATAAGTTAATTTCGTTTTAATTTCGTATAACAAATATCATTAGACAATAGGGGATATCTCGTTAAAATCGAAGATGTTCAAAAGATATCAGAAGTTTTGTATATTAAAACTTTAATTGTGCCTATTGTATATACGGAGATATTCCTAATTTCATATTGTGCACGTTTTCTAGGAGATAAACATCGATTTTCTAGAAGGTGTGAGACAATTAAAAACGTTGGCATTGGCAAATAATAAAATTGATGCAATACCAGATGATATCGTAAAATTAGTTCACCTCGAGATCTTCGATTTATCTTGTAACAACGTATCCGAGTATGTTACTTATTTTTATACGTGTGTATAGAACACTTTACGCTTATAATTAGTTTTCATGATCCTTATTTTAAAGAGTGCCACCCAGTATTGGCGTAATGCCCAATTTGAGACAATTTCTATTAGACGGTAATAAGATAAAGAATATAAGAGCAGATATAATTCGTTGTGGTACGACGCGGATTTTAAAACATATACGGCAAAGTATGGAAAATACAAATATAAATACGACGGGATATGTAATGTCGAATACTACGGAAGATGGTTATCCAGATAAGTAGGTAGTTTTAATGGAACTTAATTAAAATTAAAGCAAATTCTAAATCTTAATTAAATTCCAATATTCATCGTAGATTGTAATATTTCTCTTTTCATCACAGATACCTGATGAGAAGTACAAAAATGCTTAGTTTAGCGGGTCGAAATCTTGTTCAGCTACCGGCGGAAGTTATAGAAAACGCGTGTGCGGCGGAAGTTGCTATCGTTGATTTAAGCAGAAACATATTATCTGAAATACCTGATGGATTATCACTAATTAGCTCAGTTTCAGATTTTAAATTAACATCCAATAAACTCACAGATTTACCAGAATGGATCGGGGAAAAATACAAATATCTACAAGTCTTGGACTTGAGTAAAAATTTTTTATATTCTCTGCCCGCGAGCCTCAGCTTACTCAAGTATTTACGCGAAGTTGATATTTCATTCAACAGGTACATTAAATATGAAGTATCATAAACCGCCGCATACGAACAAGTTTATAAAATTTGTATATTCTGTAGATTTACAGAAGTGCCAGAATGTATTTACAATGTTAGTTCGTTAGAAATACTTGTTGCAAATGACAATCTGATTGGTGATATCGACGTATCGTCTTTCGAAAAATTGAGAAACCTCGCGACCTTGAATCTCACAAATAATAATATCGGACATGTTCCACCCGAACTAGGAAATCTAAAACAACTTAGGTATATGTATACAAATATAACTACTGATTTATATTGGTGATTATTGAAATTGGCCTAAGTCACTTTTCCAGAACGAATAAGTTAGAGTTGGTTTGGATTATAAATAAATATGGTTGCCTTACATAGAAGCAATTTATCGGCAATATCTTTCAACATCCTCGCTATTGTGCGAATAAAATATTACATTTATTTTAAGAGTGGCATAGATAAAAAGTGGCTTAGACCACTTTTATAATCACCAGCACATTTATATTACACTTATTTATTAATCCTCTATGGTTATTCGAAATACTTGATTTTTTAGGACACTCCTATTATCCGGAAATTCATTTAAGCAACCAAGGCAAGCGATATTAGTAAAATCAACAGAGGAAATTCTTAGTTATCTTCGGAACCGAATACCTCATTAAATATAAAAAATGTTGATACTAAAAAATTCATCGATTACCTTGACTACTGTTAATAATAAATTTTAATAAATCCACTTTCAGAGAGATAAAAGTATAAGCGATACAAAATCCATTGTTAAATTGTAATAGAACATTATTGCGGAGTATTAAAGAATTGTATACACTATATATTTATTACTTTTACTTTAATTATTTATACCTGAACAACCTTTTGGCAGTGCATACGCACAATTATTTATTTTTAATTCATAATATGATTCGTTAAAAACCATCTGTCAAATGATGTCAAGTGTTTGACATGTTTGGGTGGTATATATAATCGGCGCAACTTTCACGTGTTTAGGACTATAAGTCTGGACAATTCGAGTATATTCTATAGATAGACGTAGAGCTGCTCTAGCAATAGTGTATATTCTTGAATAGAATTTAACTCTATTGGGATAATTCTTGGAGCGCTGAAAATAAACGGCAAACCGGCAGTCGCTGTGTTTCGTGAACTTTGCCCTGCGTCCTTTAATTCCACTCGGTTCTTTTACGTTCAGATCCTTTCGTACAATGTCGGATGTCGTGCAAATTGACGGAGGACTCGGTGAGGGTGTAAGTCATTCACAAATTCATTTAATTAATTTTTTAAATCCAGTATCCCTTAAGAAACGTCAGGTTATATATGTAAAATTCTATATTTTGGTCTTTGTTACTTGTAATATTTTATGTTATTTAATTTGTACAATTATAATTCGTTTTACGTAGTATCAACTATATAAGAACATTATTATTATTAATATTCCTGTAGTTATAGTGGAAGGAAAAGTTTATACTGATTAAGAGGTTTTGGTTTATATACAGGGTGGCCAAGTATTACGTATAGCGATAAGTTTAAGCGCGCTGTACAAAATTCCAATTGAAATCGAGAATATAAGAGCAGGGCGACCTAAACCAGGACTCTCTGCACAGCATTTAAAAGGTATTTAAATATGTTTATATACTAAAACTAAACTTTATGCTTGAATATAATGTATTAATTATTCTGAATACTTGTTATGTGTAGGAGTGGAACTTGTAAGAGATATGTGCAATGCAAATGTTAGGGGAGCATATATAGGATCTACACGTTTACAATTTAGACCTGGTCCTTTCAATAAAAATAAATTAGAATTTACAGCAGACACTCAAACTGCTGGTTGCATTTGTCTACTTGCACAAGTAGCACTGCCCTGTGCTCTGTTTTTTCCAACAAATGAGACTGTTACACTAATTCTGAAAGGTGGAACAAATGTTCCAATGGGACCACACATAGAGTACTTTACAGAAGTATTCAAACCACTGCTCAACAAATTTGGAGCAGACTTTGATTTTGTAGTTGCTAGAAGGTATATATATATATATAATTAATATGTTAGAAATGACACTGAATACGAATATTAACACTAATGATAAATGGAGGGGCTATTATCCAAAGGGAGGAGGAGAAGTACATTTTCGCATAAAACCTGTAAGCTGCTTAAATGCTGTTAGTTTAACTGACCTTGGAGTTCCCCGCGGAATATCAGGATGGGCTTATGTTGCAGGAGCTGTTCATATTAATGTATGTATGCTTTTAATGTATATATCTGTATTTTTCAACCGGTATGGCGCGATGATTTTTAACGGTCCGAGTACTACAAAACAATGTTTTTGCAAAAATATGGTCGAAAAATGCCAGATGACGCGATCGCGCTCGGCGTTTTTCGTGTAATTGTACTTCATTTACTTCGCCTCTACTCATAGACGTCGAGTACGTTTACTTCGCCTCTACTCATAGACGTCGAGTACGTTTACTTCGCCTCTACTCATAGATGCCGAGTACGTTTACTTCCTTCTCGTTCTTTTAAATGTGAAGAATCGGACGTATAAAAAAATTATATTTTTAAACCTATGGGTTTTTATCGGCTTTTAAAAACTTGAGATGGAAGTTTCTTGCCGAAACCGGAGAAGCGGGACCGCGCCGTCTGGCACTCAAACGGTTAAAGGTCATTAATTAAATTATTTTCGAAAGAAGTCCGAAACACAATAAGTGTACATATCAAAATTACAGCCTCTTTAAATTGATTATACGAGTATATCATTGTTATAATAAACGTATACATAACATAGTAAAAAATATATCGATCATCATCATTTAAGGTGCCGCGGAAGTTTAAGTATAGGTTCAAATGTGCCGTCCGATAAAAAAAGGTTGAAAAATACTGGTACTTATGAATGTAAAATGATATACTAATCATAAACTAGTAAATTTATATAAAATATTCACATATCTTTCATAGGAAGCGTATAAAATGGCAAATGATGCAAAGGCAGTTTTAACCGAGAGCTTCAATAAACGTAAAATTCCGGTACCAAACATTACTATTGAATCTTACAGAGAAGATAGAGCCATGGCTGTTGGGAATGGATCTGGTATTAAGTAAGATAATATCAAAGAGATATAAATAAAAAGTATTTTACATTAATAAATCAATATCTCATATGTATAAATACGAATAAATAATTTTAGTATAGTATGTAATACCACCACTGGATGTGCCCTTGGTGGTTCTGGATTAGGGTCTGGTCGCCCAGAACATCCAGCTTCAGGTGTGGTTGCAGCTAGTCAAATTTTAGAGCCCCTGATTGCAGGTTCTTGTGTTGACAACCATACCCAAGATCAGGTAATTAAATAACACATTCTGTGTTTTAAATACTAATTATCATAAATAACATTAGAGAATGTTGTCATTATTTACTCGTTTCACGAATATACTCGAGGATAAGTCGGTTAGGTCTGGGTTAGAAGTTTGAACTGTAAACGGATTTCATCAAACTTTGAAACATGCGGATCTTTCTTACAGGCGATAATTCTAATGACCTTGGCCAAGGGGACATCTAGAATAAATATTGGAAATATGAAACTTACTTCCCATACCGAAACGGCTATGAAAGTCGCGGAAATAATGTTGAATAGTCGCGGACTTCGTATGAAAGTATGCGAAGATGAAGAAAAAAGCGTGGAATCGACAGAAATTATAGAATGCGAGGGATGCGGCTTAATCAATGATCATCTTGTTAATTAATGATTCTACACGTTCTTGTGATATTTAATGACATTCATGTAAGATTAAGATTGATGTATCTACCTTACATTAAAAGCTATACTCTACAAAAATTGGAGTGTCATTTTATTACATACACATACCCTCGTATATGTTTTATTGAAACGTTTATCATAAACATTCATCAAATCACCTGTAGTAGTTTTTCAAGTAAAACAAATAAATATATTTACGTTGAATTTAACAGAAATAGATATTCTTATCGTTTTATAATATACAAGGGAAAATAGAGACCAAAAAATATATACTTATCTTTATGTACAAGAACGCATTCATCATTCACGACATCAAAGAAGCTTTAAATAACTCTCGATTATTCTTGCTTTGGTCTGAAAAATGGCTCGATCGTTCGTAAAAATTCCCCCTCAAAAACTTCACCAGAGAATCGGCTAACGGACGCTCTGTAATCAAACACGATTTGATCTTAAATACGTGTTTAAAAAAAATCGTAATTCAATGTGTGGGGCCGATTTACCTAGCAGCCAATTTAATCGCATTTCGATCTTCTGCATGCATGTTTATAATAACTGCTAAAATTGACGCATATTCTTCGGCTTCGTCGGCTAAGAACCCAGTTTGAGAACCAGGTTGTGTTTCTATGATATCTGCTCTATATTTATCAGAAGTAATACCAAACAAGAATTTAATACTCAACTTAGTATGTAGATAATTTCGCTTGAATATAATATTTAATTACCTAGGACCACCAGAAGCATGGGCTACCATAATTAGTCCTGCAGCCATACACTCAACAACACTTATTCCAAAATGTTCATTCCACATTGTATGCAAACCAATTGTTGCTCTTTGCAATTCTGATACAAGTTCTGTGTAAGGTATATTTAATTTGAACTCAACATTTTCATCTAAAGCAAAGTGTTTGGATAAGTCTTGCATGTCCTTCACGCGAACTTCGTCCTCCGCATGCCGGCAAGAACCGATAAAAATCAGCCGAATCTATTATGGTAGCAATTGTAAGAATTACTTTATACATTTTATGCTAAATTATTATATCCAAATATAGAAAATTACTTTTTCCCAGACTTCCTCCTTAATAATCGATCTCAGTTCGTACATAGCGCGTAACATAAGCGGGTGATTTTTTTCCGGTCTAAATTGCGCAATCGAAACTATTCGAATGTATCCATCTCTTTCTTCATCGCTAACGAGAGGAAGAGTCGTTAAATGTTGAACATCACAAGGTGGGTAAATTCTGTGAGTTCTTAGGGGGCACTTCCAGATAGCATTAATATGATCCTCAGTCCAGGAAGAATTAACAATAATAATTTCAGCTGTCCTACCAGTCCAGCCATATAGCTAAAGTGATTACCAGTTAATAATATAAGATAATTATAAAGTACCATTCGAAAATATATCATTAAAATGATATACTTCAAGCAATTCTTTTTATATATTAAGCAGTGACAATATTAAAATAGGTATATGCAAATATCAGATTCTTTTATTGTCACAGTAAATAAACCCATGCCTATACTCACAAGGGCAAATAGTCTGTAATATGCAATTTTTGCAGCAGATAAGAATGGATTTCTAGCAATGATTCTCCTATTATTATGTGATATGACTCTTTTATAAACATGTTTCAACATATCAGTTGAAATTGTAGGATAATGAGTATAAGTTGCAACTCTACAACCACCAATGTATTTGAATAATGGATATGTGAATGCATAACCCATTGTATCAATATAAATATCTGGAAATATGTAATGTTAGAAACATGCTTGTTTGATACATCATGCATGAAAAATAAAGAGTTCAGATAATTATATGTATATATTTATAATTTGAGTACCCGGTACATAGCTATTTAGAGCTTCCAAGCCCAACCACATGGATCCCAAACTTTGACCCAAAAGGGTAAAGTAGGGATACATTGAAGCTTCTACCCATTTACGTTTATGTAAATACACAAACTGAATGTTTCTCTTCAGCTTAAAATTAAAAACTTTCTCTGTCCTATTAAGAATGTATTCTGGATCTGCATCAAGGTCACCAGTATATACAACTATGTGTACATCTGGGTATCTAAAAAATTATTGTGTAATAAAAGCATTATGAACTAGGTTTATTGCTTGACTCAGTATAATTCTTTGAGTGTATTCAAGTATGTTCAGTAAATAAATAGTATATCAGAATGTATTGTCAAGCATACTTGTTTTGAATAGCATTAACTGCAGCCCAAAGTACTCTTTCGCCACCACCACCAGCATTACAATATGGGTGAAAAAATCCCACAACTGTCCCTTTCTGTTCTCTTTCCACACGTTTTTTGGCATATACTTTCCTCCATGTTATTAATAAAATAGGAAATAGTATAAACATACAAAGTACTTTAAGCGCAGCTACCAAAAGCAACATGTTGAATAGCAAGACTAAATATGCTCTGTAAATAATATACACATAAATAAAACATCTTAAATTTTATTGAGAAGTTAATATCTATATATATATACTTTGGTATATTTACATTATTACAAATTATGTTTAAAATACCGCACTATAGAACTTGTGATACAATAAGTACAAATCTTACATTGACGAATAAATATACATGATTGCGATTAGGTGATTAAGCTTTTTGGCCTTATCAGTGCTTCCTCCAGCAATCGGACTCAATGGTAACCTTATGAAACTCTCAAAATCATCCTATCCACTGTCCTTATTGTTTAGATATATATACGTTTAATACATTTCGACGCCAACCAAGTTTTTAACGATATAGCAGTTCCTTATAACCAATTTATTAATTAATATTTTTCGATATGTCGGGAACCGGCCACGTATTTCAATGATAAAGTGAATGTATGTGGTTCAATGAACCATATGTTTAATACGGTGTATATGTATATACATATATATTAAATGTCACAATAGGAATAAAAAGTTTCTTCATTCTTGAACTGTACCATCAAGTTATTACTTTAATCATTAAAATCTCAAGTATTTTGCGATAAATCTAAAATCGGACATATTTGAAAAGAAAATCGGCAGTATAATTCCAAAATAGTTTCGACTATCGATAAGGTCGATTGTGTTGGAATTCTCGAAGGAGTACTCGATAAAAGAGTATTTATTTAATAAAGTCATTTGAATTTTCTACTACTTATGCTCATATACTACGTTAATATTAGCAGGTATTTCAGAAAATACAATCTCTAAACATAAAAATTCAACATTATTCTTTAAAGTAATCCATTACTACATTATTAGCAGTCGTTAGCAAAGTTTTTATTGAGAAGATGAATCAGCTGTCAGTTTACATGGAAACGCATTAGTTGTGCAAGAAAATCGCTACACTACGAGATGACGGATGGCTGTACTATATAGATGAACATACTCATTGTTTCTTTCTTTAGTGGTGTTCTTGTTATAAACCATTGAATCACGGTCCATCCAGGTTCATTCTAAGACTGACTCGGTTTTCTTGCACCGTATTACAATGTATGTGTAATTGCAAAAGGTTCACATAAAAATCTCATTCAGTGTCGCGTCAGAAACGAAACGTCCACAAGTTACCGACAAAAAGGTCTAAGGAAAAAGGGAACAACTTTCCCCGTGCTTCGTGCATTTCTTAAAAACCCCACCTCTGTTACTTATATCTTCATGCTCGTTTAAATCGTTTGATATTTGACCCACGAATTTACGGCGAGTTGTTTATCAGTGAAATTAAAGAACGGCATAAATAAATGTGGACAGAAAACCTGTGATAACAATTGTGTCGAGGCTAACCGCTTCTCTTCAGGCTGTGCAAAGTCTAGTGATCGTAACGAGGAAAAGATACCGAGGTTAAAATTCGCTTTTCTATTTAAATCCATAAAATATACATATGACTCAGTGGACTTTTCTATGATACTTTCAAAATATATATCACAATGAGATGATTGATCGGTATTTCAATAATTCACTTGAGAATCTCTGAATTTCAAGCACTTTGATAATCTGTGTTAACGAATGATTGTATACATGAATACGAAATCAGATTGTAGTAATTATCGCATTAAGAATATTTGTACCTATTTGTCGAAAGTGCTCGAAACCATAAGCAGAACTTAATGCAGATCAAAAATTGTATTCAATATTTTCATGGAATATGTTAATGGTTTACACTGCGTTCGTATCTGAATTTATTAAATTTTGATTTTCTGATCCTCTGTTTTGGTGCACGCATTTAAAAGAATTGTTTTGGACTGTGAATTTAATAGTGACATAAGAAATTCGTATAATTGTGTTAAAAGTAATGACTCTTATCTTGGTGCAAAGTGTGCCTGACGTGCTCGTGCCGAACTGTCGACGGGCGGCTCGAAATTAAGGTTATACTACTTGTTTGCATGAAAATATTGGGCTGGATCCGTATGTTTTGTCGTAAGTACTTGCTTCTTAATACAACTTTATTATATTCCATTTTAAATACGCATACTTGCAAATGGAGACATGAAACGGAAATGTGGTTTCTTTATCACGGAATAATTCAGCTTGTAAATTAGAGCAATACTGATTCAATTTAACATTTTTGTATTAACTAATTAAGGACTTATCATTTCGCAAAATAGATCTTTGAAATAACGGCGCCCCATTGCCATCACACTAATCAGAATGATATCCTTCTTATTCAAGAACAACAAATTATAAAAACAAGAGTACTTATGATTTAATTCGATGCTATTGTAAATGATTATAGGCTTATGTTTTTATTAATATTAATCATAATAGAAACAGATGTTCGATAGAAGTTGAGATACACTTACTCTAATGAGGATTCAATCGTCATTATTAAGGAACAATGGAACGTACAAATAAGATCAGTCGGGATTTAATCCATCGTTGTTGCTATGACTAATTGGAGCACGTATTTCTATCGAGATTAGTCATTTGCAAAACTTATTTTTTTTAATAAATGTGAAACGTAGTACTTTAATTAAATCAGTCAACCATTTCAAAATGAAATGATTACAATTGCCAAATAATCGAGATTAAGGTTGAATTTATCGTTGTTGTTATGCCGAAAATTTACGTTTTTATTGACGTTAAATAAGATTTTTAAGTGTAGATCGTTGTAACCGGTTTACGCCCTTATTATGTTACAGACAAGGATGGAGGTGGTTAATGTAAATGAGTTGGGAAACGATCGACAAGATTCGAAGAATGGCGTGTGCATTTTGGAACCGGGTAAGCGTTCTCGGTGTACTTTATGTTTTTTTAATAAAGAACACACGTTACTCAATCATGAAAAGTGATATCACAAAAGATTATAAATCATGTTGTTGAAATAATCCGGTGCTTTAATGTAATAACTCTGTCTGCATTGCACAACAATTTTATTTTACTATCGACCGTTGAACGTATTGGATGCTGTAGCGTAATTCTACTTATTAAATAAATTTTGTAATTATTTATAGACGAAATGGGCCAAGGAAAAGTACCGGAATCGCAGATGACATGTGCTAACAAAGGGTAAGCGAATTTTCATTATCATACCTTTCCAATGTTTAACTGAGTAATTACCTATTTTTAATCTATTTTATTTCTATTATTTGATTCTATTTGTCGTTATTCAATGGCCTAAATATTATGTTATTTTTAACTTCACTTTTACGGAATTAGAGATCGAAAGATAAATGTCAATTCTGTTCCTATTTCGCCGGATAATAAATCACAAGAACTTGAATAGCCTTAACTTCCACCAAACAATTATTTATTTTTAATCTAGTTATATCACATTTTTATTCCGGATTTATTACTTCTGATATTTTACTGCTAATTCAAATTTTATGGAATGAAAAATCGAACGATAGATGTTAATCCTGTTCCAATTTCACGAAACGATAAATCACAGGAACTTGAATAGCCTTATCTTCCTTCTAATGTAAGACAGTTCACTTTGCTTTAATGATGCGACTGTTAAATAAACATAGGATATCATTATTACATATTCCACTGTCGTTATCACGGTTTTATTTATTCCAATTGTTCAGCGACAAAAATACGGCACTTTATTCTCCAAGGTTGAACGCTTTCTTTAAAAATGACCCGCATGAAATTAATACATTTTTAATGTTCATAAATCCGCAAGCACAATGCTCGTAGTTGTGTTGGCCGCGTTGGTAGAAATCTTCTTCTACGAAATTTTATCAACCTTTTCCAAAGTGTTCGAATCGTTTCTACAATATTACATAGAATAATGGCGTTCGTGATAATAAATTCGTTACATTGGTATTAACGAGCTATAATAATAGTTATATCACATAAAATAAGTAATGAAGGAACTAAATATTCAGTAAATATTATAGAAATGATCTGGTATGGTGTTAGAAAAAAGGAGTACTATTAAAGCATAACACGAATCAAGTTTAAGTTCAGGTTCGAAGAGAAGAATAACGTGCGAACATGGCCAGGCTATTAAGTTTCAGAAAACACGATCTTGGTATGCCTGTATTTTCTAATCAAACCGATCACCAATCACTATTCGAAAATTGAGCTTCGTGCATTGCTGAGTACTTCTCGATAAGCAGACAGCCAGGTGTAAAATGCGGCTACTTCTCGGTTTTCTTTTAGTACACTTCCGATATTACCACGGTCGAAGTGAGGCATTTCCTCCACTCGCAACTCGCGTTTCACTTAATCTTATTTAATAACCAGGCAATTACATCGAACAAAAACGTCATTCTTTCGTAAAAATACAACAGGAAAATGTGTAATAACTTTATATCATCGGGTTTACATGCAAGTAAATGTAAATTTTAAATATCGAGTACCATTTTGAAGAAATAGCCAGTTTGTAAGAATGCACGTTTGGTTTGTAATATTGTAGAAACATGCAATTTGTGTGAAAGATGCAAACAATTCGTGATATGTGGAAGTACAAACTGTTGAGACCGATACTGACATTTGGGTGAGTTATGTATAAAATATTCAAGCCTTTGTTATTCTTTGGTTGAAATGAAATAACTGGATCCCCGAAATCAATATTTGATTCCAAGAATCTTGCGGGTTAATTAATTTTAAGAGGATTAGTTCTATGCACAATGCAAACATATGTCGAGTAAATTAATTGCTAGACGAAAGCTTATCACATTAACTTCAATTCTGTGGAATGCATAATTGATGCAGTAATTAGATGACTGTGGTCATTAATGACAGGTGAGGATGAAACTTTAATTACAAAGGCAGAGAAAATATTCATAGTCGCGAATTGGAACATTTTTTTTTCCATAGTAGTTAGTTCTGCAGTTTACCGTGTAGCCTTCGATAGAATGCTAGGAAAACAATGGTAATGCGATAGGGGTATTCTAAGAAGCATAGTTCAAAAGGGAACCAACATATTTCCTTATCGGTGCTTTGATAATTATTGCATTATTGCAGTCTCGATAACGTATCTGGGGGTCTCTAAATACTATAGTTTCCAGGGCATGGTTTTTTTACCAGAATTAATTGTCCATCCGCTCGTTAGACTACTCGGAAAGGAAACAGGAAAAATGACGTTGTATAATCCATTCTATGTACATTTACCCATTATCCTTCTAACATTTCCAAGTACTACTAACAATTATTAGAACAAATTGACTCACGTTTATAATAATCATATTCGATAATAGAAGTACACAAATGCGACTTCAAATAACATTAAATATATAAGATCAAACCGAAGTTAATTCTAAGTCGTGATTTTCTTCAAATAGCAATTGCCGTGCAAAATGTTAAAACGAACGGAGTAATTTTTATAATAATTAGATAAGATAATTGGAAGTAAGTTAAATGACTTCGTGAGACAATATGCAATAATATAACTTTCCACGATATCTTCATTAAGACGTACAATATCAAACCTTAATCAACTATGGATCGTGATTCTCCGGATAACAATTGCCGTACAAACTACGTCATAAGTTTCAATCAGCAAGATGTGTTTCTTTCGTAATCCGCGAATAAGTCAGACATCGCACAGATAAGTCAGAAATAAGACAATTGGTATTTCCAGAGGTATGTATCTTTACAACGCGCGTCAAGAGAACGTTATAGCAGTCATTCTTCACGGAGCACGTATTATATTTCCTTCCTTAATCTCGTTTTTTTCCGTGAGTCCGTGGAAGGATATGAAGTAGACGAGCCACGAACTTGCTTTCAATTTGACCAGGAAGGCCCCTCCTGCAAACTGGAACACGCCTTTCTCTCTCGTTTCGCCTAAATCGAGTCTCAGGTATACGGACTCCACCTGGAATTATTCGCCTCCATATTTCTGTAGCCGTTCCCTGTCGTTGAACACGTTCCGTTCTCCGTGAGACTTTGAAGTCGCAGAACTGTGTTTTCTCTTTATAGAACTTTCAATATCGATGAAAGTATATCAACTTATTCCATCAATTATTTGAAGTTCCTAATCTAGATATTTTCGACACTTTGGAACCTTAAATAGTTTGGAACCAGTGTCTTAGTGTGTGGAAGTGTAAGGTTCATATTTGTATTCCTTAAATCTATATTATCCTAGTGAAAGTCAAATCTACGAAGTTATTGTGTTTTGCTTCGGTTATCCATAAAAAGTAGAATTTAAATCACGAGTGATCCGGTGTACTTCAAGGCAGTGTGATTTTTATGGAGTCACCGATAGTGGAAGAATTATCGTTTTAAGGTGCTCTGAGGTTTTGTGGCATTCCTGTGACTGCGCTTTTGGAATGATGGTTTAAATACTTTGTGTTGGAACAGGGAATAATTTCGAGTTAAAACACCCGCAGTATTTAAGTTGTACGGTAGCTGTACACTGAATATTGATGGAGTTGAACGACGATTAATCAAGTTGGAATACTATACGAAATAGCACTTAATAGTCTTTCGTCGGAATAA
Organism: Nysson spinosus; assembly: GCA_910591585.2. Lineage (NCBI taxonomy): Eukaryota > Metazoa > Arthropoda > Insecta > Hymenoptera > Crabronidae > Nysson > Nysson spinosus. Next base: position 3,442,550 of record OU342835.1, read on the forward strand.
ACAGGAAAGGATTGCTGGCTTTGACGAGTACAGCAAGATACGATTGTTTCCAATCGCCAATAGTTACAACACGATTTATCAGTGAATTACAGTTTGCACAAGGATATCCAGACTAATTAATGAGATGTTCAGTAATCTGAAAGTTCGACTTCAGTCTTTATTCACGTGTGTCACACAAATCTGATACTTTCTAATGAACATGAATAAGCGGAAATAAAGAAAAAACACCGTAATGGCATCTTCTGATATTACAATTGTATCAGAGGAGATATATAGCACGAGGCACATACAATGCAAATATTAATTAGATAAAAAGAAAGGAAGACAATATAATATCCAGTTATTGTTACTTAGGATATTCAAAGAATTCCCTGTGCCGAAGATATAAGTACGCGGATACAAAATATGTATCCAAATTAGCACATTCACAATGCAAATATCTAACCTGATAAGGAAGAACGAAAGAAATATAGCGTGTCACGTGGGAGGGTACTGCACACGAAGCAACAATATATCGAGGCAGCTATGTTATTCGGGTTTATTTGAGGAATCTGATAAAGAAGAATAACTGAACCTCTATTCCAACGAGTCTTTCGTTAACAAGGAAAAGCAGCCTATCATCTTTCAAATTATTATCCATTGTATAATAATCGTGAAATCGTAACGCAAATTTTCACCGTCGAATCATCGTTACAAGGACAAAGAGGATCGCGTTATCGTGGTGTTTAATTGAATGTAAGATGACGAGGTTCACAGTCCCGTTGGTTCATCGAGTGCAATTGGTGCATCGTAATCTATCGACTACTTCACAAGTGTCACACGCAAACTCTTCTTCACGTTTCCTCGAGGAACCAACCAGCGAAACTATGAGACTACTCGGGTCAGTATCTTCGTTAAAAGATCATCGACTCATTGATCCTATCATTGGTTCCGATACCATTCCTTTCTACTGTCTTTATTTACATTTACAATAATGTCACTCAATTTTTACGTTGCACTCGTTAACCCTTCGAACTACCGTGTTTACATGACATTATTGTTAGCCATTGTATTCGAGTTTGTTTTATGTACCATGTTATTAATCGACGATATAATTAAATGATAATTTGAGTTGCATGCGCAGGTAGTTGGCTAGTGGAAAATATTTATTTAGACAGTTGTGTGTTCTTGTGTGTAGGAGGTACGTCTTGAAAATGTTATTGAAAAACAAACTGGAGTTTTTATCACACTTCAATAATTGTACAACTAGCGTTGCCAGCAATTTGTGTCAACCGGTTTCCTGAAACGGGTGGTTTATCCGGGAAAAATCTCACGAGCAGAAAGTGTGACGAGACTTTATTATAGACTCATTAATTCTCACTTTCGTGGTTCTTGGTTGGATAGTTACTTGTTGTGAATAGTGAACCGTGAAATTTAAGAAATATAAAAGTTCATTCTAGTTAATCAAACATGCCTGGTTCCTTCATATATCATGCTTCGGGCATGAAGTCCGAACAATCGAACGGGTATGTTCTACATTTGTACTGCAAGTACTGTTGATAAATGATCGTTTAACGCTGATAATATTTCATTTATCAGTCACACGTGTGATGCCCCAGTTTAATCAAATTCAGTATGCTCTTTACCTGCCGAAAAGATACTTTGTGCCAGAAGACATGGCCTTGTATTGTTTCGATATTATTTCGTAATGCCTGCGACATGTATTTACGTAACTATCGAATCGATCTTAAAACACAACCTTGTATTTCATTACACCGGATATCTTTCTTGTTCTCTTTATTCTCACAAGTTTGAATAATCCCATTTAGTAAGAATTTACAGAGTCCGTTAACTTGAATTAATCAGAACTTTAATAATATCAAAATGATTTAAGATGATATGAAAAATATGCAAATATACAACTAAATGGAATCTTATATCAAGATTATAAATATCAATAAATAACAATTGAAATCCGACAATATACGCTTACGCCACAACTCAGAAGTCCAAGAGTCATCAGTTATGCTTACATATTCGTTTATATATAAATTATTGCTGAAGGATTTAAGATAATTAATGGATTCAATTATTTGCGTTATGTATATAAAATCTCTAACAATGCACCGTGGTATATTCGAATAATTTAACTAAAAATGGCGGGCAAGTCATTTTGTTCCCTTTGGTAGTTCTAGTGTTAAATCACATAAAAAATCAGTAATAATCATGGACGTGAATACTATACTCCTGACTGCGGATAATCGGGAAAGCGAAATGATAATTCCCAGATAATCGTGATGGAAATTCGGCGAAGTTTATCCTGATACGGTAGATCGCCGTGTGCACCAGCTGATCGGTACCACTGGACTCGTATGCGAGAGCGTGTGGCCGAATGAGTGCCGTGAGCAAAAGATCTGGCCAAACGAGGCAGCATGTCGATCCGCGATTACCGGAGTTATCAGTCGTTCAGTGATATCAATTCGGATCGAGTTCATATTTCGGTGTTGCCCCACTCGCCACTCGTTTCTATCAGAAAATATTTCCCTCGCGTTCACGTGCACCACGACGTTCAAAGACGATCGCATTGATCGCGTCTCAAATTCGCGATACCGATCGCGAAGGAATATCAGAAATTTGAAGATCGAACCCTCTAAAGCCTGCGATTGAAAGGACACTTTGATGATCTTTAGATCCAGAATTACATTTCAGACTATGATTATCGATGGTTCAATTATCTAACCGTTTGATTGGTGTTAAGTGATCAAGTCGATATTTCAATTCATTATTCAAATGTTGAAGAAGATATCTGGGACGCATCGCGATTTAATGATTGAAACGTTATCGTCGAGTCTTATCTATATGCCACGACGAATGTTGTGAATGAACCAGCATATTCTAAATCGAATATGGATAGCGCAATTTCCTGTTTTCTTAGATAAATCTGCCATTCATTAATAGTTTAATAAACGAATATATTATAATAAAAGAAAATAATTGTCGAGGTCGGTTGTAGTTTGGGGGCATTTAAATTCGCAGTCTACGGTGTAGTGTCTTATTCGGGATGGTTTATTAAAATATTTTATTATTTAAATTAGAAATAATTGTTGGAAGCGATAATTGGCAATAATTACACGGAATTGAGTGGAAATTAATTAATATCCACGATGGGGAAGGATGAGGATAGGCAACCACTTCTTGCAAAAAGTTACGGGGCGGTAGATACAATTTGGTAAGATTCTTCCGAAGAATTTGTTTTCATGTCCTTTAAACTTTCTATTTTATTCTGCGCATTGAAATATTTGAATTATAAATATGAGTATTTATCTAAATTGTAGATGCGCCTTCATATAAGTCATAATAAGAATTACATTAAAATTCTCAAAATTGTATGTTTGTTTAACTCACTATTTGAAGTTAGTACAATCCGAAATATGTTAAAGTTATATTACAATATGGATCATTCTTGGGCTTTTAATAAACTGGTATATTTAAACAGCACTTTGTCTTCCGCGATATTTCAAAAAGTTTCAGTGCCGCTTATCAACCGTCCCGGTGATAAAGGCTGACGTCTTTTTAACTCTTATCTGCGATAATGTGGGCTACGTTTACAAATTCAACTTCTTTTACGATGGAATCATTGTATTTTCCTTGGACACTCGGACTTTCGTCAACTTAATGATCATCTTTCAAGTTCAATAACTTATCAAATATTTGTTTAAAGTCTGGCATACTGATGTACACTATTGAAAATGTTGCTACAAAATTCGGTAGTAATTTGATTTGTTCACATTACAAAATAATTGCTAATATGTTATCCATCGTGTTAAATAATATCTAAAGCAATAATTAGTTGCAACAATTCCAATGAGATCAACGACATACTAGGAATACACTTCCGCTATGATTCTCGCACCGAGTCACAGTCGTGTCTCGGGTGAACAGATAAGAATGAACAATTTTTAATAAAATTTACGATAACCGCGTGGTATTTGTTATTCCGCTACACGTGATAACGCGATGAGGTCTTTAACAACATATACAAATCACCTCGGCAATATTCCACTGTACTTCTATAAAACATAAAGCAATATAGTATAAATTTAACGTAAGACATTAATATCTGTTCGGACTATAATTATTCAAAATTATAAATTACATTTAAATTTCGTTTAATATTATTTCACGACGGAAATTAAATTTAGGATGTTACCTGTAATTTATTACTACAAGTTAGTTAAGTCATTTTATAGTTTTCCAAGACTATAAGAATTAATATCATGAAAATTGCACTACCATGATGCAAGCTTAATTAAATTCGATCCTTGTATTTAATTGAAATGATATTATTAATTATTTAATAATAGTTTCATGAACTTTTTTTTATAGGGATGGAGATGACGATGACGAATTCGAAGGGACAACACATCTGGTACGAGTACCACGGGCTCAGAAAATTAAAGATTCCTCGGATTCCAGGACGATTAAGATCAATATCGAGGGTATGAGATGCCAGAGCTGCGTGAAGAATATTGAGGGTACCATCGGCAGTCGTCCTGAAGTTCTGAGTGTAAAAGTAGTCCTGGAGGAGAAAGCCGGGTACTTAGAATATAAAGTAGGCGAAGTTACACAGGAAGAACTAGTCGAAGCTATCGAGGATATGGGATTTACGGCTTCCTTACTACAGCCAGAGGATGAGCACAAAAATGGAGAGAATCATGTACCTGCCACAAGTACTTCCATAATACATGTTGATGGAATGACTTGTATGTCCTGTGTCAAAACTATTACCGGTGAGATTTAATTATTTTAGAAAAAGTTTGGATATGTACAGTTACATTAATACATTCGCGTTGGGCCATTCTCAGCAGAATAGTACAAGCATAATGGGGCAAATTCGCGGAATTTGGCTAAATCAAGTTATGTCAACAAAAAACGCTATAAACACCAACACATAACTTACTCAAACGTACTCAAATGAGACTGAAATGTAATGTACATATCTAAAAACTCACATTTGAGTTATCCGGGTTTTTGTAAAGTAACCCAAAGATTCACATATGCGTCATCCGGTGCGAATGCGTTAATGTTTGGAATGAAGGGTGTACAAATTAAAGCTGTTCTATTGACAGATATCAATTATAGCTAATATCAATTAGTTATTAGATTGGTTTTATATTGATAAGGACTAATAAGAGGATACTTATTGCAGAGTATAAGTAACAATAATACTAATAATGGAATCTTTTGTACACACCAGGTGTTCTGTCAGAAAAACCAGGCATAAAAGATATAAATGTCAGTCTGGAAGATAAAGAAGCAAAAGTTTCTTATGACGGTAATGTTGTAACTGCTGATCAAATAGCGGAATATATAGAAGACATGGGCTTTAATACATTCGTCAAAGAAGTGAACGACAAAATTCTAAAGTCTACGATTAATGCAACATCAAATAATATTGTCAAGAATGGAGAAATTGCTTTGCAAATGAATGGCGCTGGAGATATAAAAGTTCAGAGTCAGTTATCGAAATGTTTCTTGCACATAACGGTACATCTTATACTTAATACCTTATATTGTCGAATTACGTTAATAACTGGACTTATTAACATTAAAATTCGTATCTTGTTTTTAAAGGGAATGACTTGTGCTTCCTGCGTTGCCGCGATAGAAAAGCATTGTAAAAAGTTATATGGAGTTAATAGTATACTGGTTGCATTAATGGCTGCCAAGGCGGAAGTTACTTTTGACCCTGAAAAAATAAGAGCCACGGATATAGCAGCCAGTATATCGGAATTGGGCTTCCCTACAACTTTAATTGAAGAACCTGGAACTGGAGAGGGTGAAGTCGAATTAAAAGTATGATACCTCCAATAAGACACCAACTATGAAAGCTTTAAATGATACAATCTCTGATACAATTAATATCATACTTGTACTTAATTTTACAAATGACTATTTAGATTACAGGAATGACGTGTGCATCTTGTGTTAATAAAATAGAATCAACCGTAAAAAAGTTACCGGGAGTGAATTCGGCGGTTGTTGCTTTAGCCACTCAACGTGGAAAGTTTAAATACGACGCGGAGAAGACAGGGATTAGAGATATAGTCGAAAGTATTAACAAATTGGGATTTAGAGCAACGGTATTCAGTAATAGGGATAAAGAAAACAGAGATTACTTGGACCAAAAGTGAGTCATTACATCATTTATTTTAGATCAATTGCAAATTCATAAATTTCACGACATTATATTCTATCTAATGGAAATAATTTATATTACAGAGAAGAAATAAGTAAATGGCGAACAGCCTTTTTAGTATCCTTAATTTTCGGCGTACCTTGTATGATTGCAATGACGTACTTTATGGTAATTATGTCTGTCGGGGAAAAAACGCATGAAGATATGTGTTGCATCGTGCCTGGCCTTTCGTGGGAAAATTTAATTCTCTTTCTCTTTTCTACACCAGTCCAGGTAGTTACAAATATGTTCGACTAAATAATAACGACAAAACGATCGACTAACTTTAGCGTTCTCTTTTAGTTTTTTGGTGGCTGGCATTTTTATATTCAAGCTTACAGAGCATTGAAACATGGTACAACAAACATGGATGTTTTGATTTCCATGACTACTACTATATCATATTTGTACTCAGTTGCTGTACTTGCAGTAGCAATGATAATGCAAGAGTATGTTAGTCCACAAACTTTCTTCGATACTCCACCGATGTTATTAGTTTTTATTAGTTTGGGCAGATGGTTGGAACATGTAGCAAAAGGCAAAACTTCCGAAGCACTTTCGAAATTATTATCACTGAAGGCAACAGATGCTGTTTTAGTAACACTAGGGCCTAATAATGAGATATTATCAGAACGTTTAATAAGTATCGATTTGGTACAAAGGGGTGACATATTGAAAGTAGTACAAGGTGCTAAAGTTCCAGTGGATGGCAGAGTTCTCTCTGGACAATCTACTTGCGACGAAAGTTTGATAACTGGAGAAAGTATGCCGGTGCCGAAGAAGAAAGGTTCGGTTGTAATCGGAGGTTCAATAAATCAAAATGGGCCATTACTAATTACTGCTACGCATACGGGAGAACATACAACATTGGCACAAATAGTACGATTAGTAGAAGAAGCACAAACCAATAAAGCACCTATTCAGCATTTGGCTGACAAAATTGCAGGATACTTCATACCTCTCGTGATAGCTGTTTCGATAGTAACGCTAATAGTGTGGATAGTAGTTGGTTACATAAATATAGATAAATTGCCAATATCGCACAATGATCAAATTAACAAACACAGTATAAATCGGGAAGAAATCATATTTCAGTATGCTTTTCGAAGTGCCTTATCTGTGCTAGCAATCGCGTGCCCGTGTGCACTGGGATTAGCGACACCAACTGCAGTTATGGTTGGTACTGGGGTCGGTGCTTTAAATGGTATTCTAATAAAAGGTGCCGAGCCATTAGAAAATGCGCACAAAGTTAAGTGCATTGTCTTCGATAAGACTGGAACGATAACGCATGGTGTACCCATGGTAACAAAAATCGGCATTTTCGTAGATGAAAAGATCTGTTCTCTAGCGAAATTATTAGTTGTCGTTGGTACTGCAGAAATAAATAGCGAACATCCAATTGCATCGGGTAAATATTTAAATATTTCGTTGATACTTTTATGGAGTACTTTCATTGTGTCTAATTAATGATTACTAATTGTTTAAGCAATTGTACGGTACGTGAAGGAAACCATTGGTTCTGAAGCTACAGGGCAGTGCACAAATTTCCAAGCTGTCGCGGGCTGTGGTCTTAAATGCAAAGTATCTCATTTATCAACCGTGTTATCAGACGCTCTAAGATCTGAGAATATTATTAATTACGTTAATCAAACAAGGAAACTCTCATCTGAAACATGCAATGTAAACAATGTACCTATAGACATTGTATCGGTCAGTGGCTCTAGCCAAGAAAGGCAGAATTTAGATCTACAGTTATTATTAAGTCCAGATTCTCATGGTGATCAAGTTATTACTAACGATGTGTACGAGATCTGCATTGGTAATCGAGAATGGATGCGAAGAAATGCTATCAATATTCCTCATGAAGTTGAAATGAGAATGGCCGCCGAAGAAGATTTAGGCCATACTGCTGTTTTAGCAGCCATAAATAATATCTTAATAGCTATGATTAGCGTAGCTGATACCGTAAAACCGGAAGCACACTTGGCTGTTTACACTTTAAAGAAGATGGGCTTAGAAGTCATCTTATTAACGGGAGACAATAGGAAAACCGCCGCTTCTATTGCTAGACAAGTGAGTATTCGTTCGATTTAAATGGAATACGAATGTATGTTCTTTTTACGCAATAATTTAAAAATGGCACAGGTTGGTATTAGTAGAGTATTTGCGGAAGTGTTACCTTCCCATAAAGTTGCAAAAATTCAACGGTTACAAGACCAAGGATTTAGAGTAGCAATGGTAGGAGACGGTGTTAATGATAGTCCTGCCCTTGCACAATCGGACGTGGGAATCGCAATTGCTTCAGGGACTGATGTTGCCGTGGAGGCTGCTGACGTCGTTCTTATGAGAGTAAATATAGGCAAAATATTTCAATGAAATTAAATAAAGATAATAAACTAAACTGTACTAAATGAATTCATCAAGTTGATTAATTCTAGATGAATTGATATTTATTTCAGAATGATCTCTTGGACGTTATCGCGTGTTTAGACCTATCCAGAAAAACAGTTCGTAGAATAAGAATGAATTTCTTATTTGCCAGTATTTATAATTTACTGGGTATTCCCATAGCTGCTGGAATATTTAGTTCCTTTGGATTCTTTTTACAACCATGGATGTCATCTGCGGCGATGGCTTTAAGTTCAGTGTCGGTAGTTGGTAGTTCTTTGTTATTAAAATTGTGAGTATCAGTCTTTGATCTTCAACTTAACACAATTGAAAAGAATGATGAATTTTAATATTTCGCGGACGTTATCTATTATATTATTTTTGCATGTGTTTAGATATCGCAAACCGACAAAAGCAGTTCTGGAAACACCAGAATACATAGCAGCGATGCACGCCCATTCTACAGCAAGACTGATCGACATGGATACGATATCGCTTCATCGTGGATTAGATGATTCTGTGATGCCCGTTATGCATAGATCTACATCGACATTATCCAGGTACGCTCAGTTACCTGCTAGCCCATCAAACTTCTTTCAAAATTGTAATAATCCCACTGCTTGATGGAATTTACAGCAATGCAGTTTTAACATGAAGACTCGTAATTCCTTCATTGTAAAGTACTAATACAACGGTGATGTTTCTTTATTTGAAATATGTACGCTTCTTCTACGTCATTCACTTCATTATTTATACACGATACTATACTAACAACCGCGTTAGAGAAATCGCTAATGTAACTAAAAACAAGATTGTTTATTAAGCTGCTATTTTAGTTTTCTAATTAGACGGTGTAAGTTGCTTATGATTTTTTTGCGCTATGTCAACTTATATATCCTAGAAATACAATCGAATTTAATATTGTATTTAATGTGCACTGCCATGCGCGTAGCTTTCGCTTGTATGTAATATTTCCCTTAAATGTGTGAGAAAAAGAGGCTGTGAATTTTCAAGGACAATCATGAATTATTACATACCAAATATATTCTTCGTGTGATTTTGTTGTACAATAGTTATGATCTTCTTTATTATCATCGTCGTATTTTGAATTTGATTGTTACTTGGATATAGTTGTTGAATTATTTGAATACACTGTTGTATTCAAACAAGATTTCATTGTCACTCGAAACAGAATATAAGACTGAAAGAAAACGTTTTTTTAAATAGAATTTAACGACCGATTAGAATTTGCTCAATTTGAAGTAACATTTCATTTGTTCCTCGAATAATGGATTATACATAATCCACTGTATAAATGTAAATACAATACCCGTTATTTAATTGAACTCATCATCAAACATTGAGTGTCATGTGATATTGTTCACCAAGATGTCCATCTATTGTACAAATGGTTTGTAAATAAATAATAATATTTTTCAACTAGATATTTTAAGTTTTTTACCCCTAAGGATTCATTGTCATCCATTATTCATATGCAGTTAATTTTACGATATTATAATATTCATTTATTTTGCAGTTTATTTATACACTTACATCCTGTATATTATAGCACGTATGGCTGTGAGCTAATTGAAAATCAGGAAGCTTGAGTAATATCGATGTATGTAGATTAATTATCCTAACTCCTGTATCATAGGCGCATATCTGTAGCTTGCATATGAATCAATCTCCACAGTAAAACGTTGCAATAACTACTTAATGGTAGACCCATTACTTTCCGTTGTACTTACTAATGCCATTTTGTTACTAATTAGAAAATTAATTCAGTTATTTGCAACTAAAAGACTCTTGAATTATGGATATATCTATGTGAGCTTGAAATCTTCTTAGATAAGGTAATTGGTGTTTTCCTTTGATCACATACTTTGGCAATACTACACAAATATTCAAAAGCCGATTTTTATCCGGAAATTTACTTTCAGTATGTTTCGAAGATCCAAAGATGAAGTGGAAGGTCGCCTTCTTGGAGAGGACGCGGACGAAATCGATTTAATCGTGGATTTCCCGGGATACCGAAAGAACGTAAAAAACAATACCAATATAACACCCTTATAATTTGTAAGAGTACTTTTATACAGTTCATACAGCGTAATTATTATTTATATAGACAGAGATAAAAATATTTCTAGTACTATGTTTATTTGTTTATTCAAATTCTTTCGAGAAATAAGCTCATATGTGCATCACAGTATAATAAAATAATGCTCCTTCGTTTACCTGCTATAAAATGTATTGCCATAGATATTAACTGAAGTCTAAAAAGTATCAATATGTTTAAAATACTGTATTCTTCCAAAAAAACGTATAACATTCTATTACATATAAAGTACAAAACCGCGTCGAGAAACTTAATTCTAACAGAAGGAGTATTCTGATAAAAAAGATTTCTAATATTTTGCGACACCTGCTTTAAAAAAAGATTGTATATTATGGATGGAATATCTTTCCTTTATAAAACAAAGAATGTGCCCAGTTTTATTTTAAATGAATTGAGTGGATATAATTATGAAAAATGGCGGCATTGATTGCAATACATAAAAATGATATCAGGAATGTAGGAAATTAATAAAAAAAACAATAGTCTTTATGATTAGCTTAAAGTTTAAGCAAAATACCTGTGTAAAAAAATATTCCGACAACATGCCATTTTACATAATTATATCAAAGTACGCCGTGCGACTATTGTAAATATTTTTTACATACATAAATCTCGTTGAAAACTAGAAAAGTAATACAGCTATTTTTTCTCAAATGTGATAATGCTAAATTTAACACAATTAATTATACTAAATATATCTAAAAGTACAGAGGCCAATCGTAAAAAAAATTAATCATTTGTTAATTTATCAAATCATTTTCCTGACTGACATAATTGTTGTTCGATTTACTAGATGACTCTAGAATGATTGAATCTGTGTATGAAAAATATTTTTTACCGCATGCATCTATCATGAAACTGTATATCAGTTTATTAAAATTGTCTTAATTCTACGACAAAGTAATCTCAAATAAATTAAAACCTTCTCAAATGATCACAGTCTTACAACAAAATAACAATGATATGAAAAATATTTCAAAAATACTTCGAATATTTTTTAGAAATATATGTTTTCAATAAACTTAGTCTATAACTACGATTTGTATTAAGTGTTGCATTATATGCATTTGAAACAAAATGAGTTGCATTTTATAATGCTGTACTTATGGTTGAACCATACATGTTTTCATAAGAAGTATTATTAAAAGTGCCTTGCATAACACTGTAATTATTACTATAATTATGCTGCATGGCACTACTATCATTTACAGCATATTGATAAATGTTCATGTTATCATGTGTCTTAAAACTACTTTCTACTTCAGAATAATTATTAGAATACGATATGTCCATGAAGTGGGGGGCAATATTAACATTTGTATTATTATAATTATTATTCATATATGACTGCCAGTCTCTGGCATCATTTGGCTGTATGTCATCAAAGCATTTCACATCCATATTTTCTGGTCTGTTCAGAGTACTATTATTCATATTGATGAAACTGTCCCCATTGTTTACTTCAGCATCATAGAAACTATTACTGTCAGTTAACCCTGAATTCATAGGTATCATATTTCTCTCATTGAGCTGATCTTTTTCAAATGTGTCTTTATCAGTCAAATCAGTTATATTACTATAATGATATGGGTATTCAAAGCTTTCCTGCTTCTCTATATTTGCAACACTGTTTGTAATGAACATATGCTCCAAGTGATCTGAAATTTGTGTGTCACTGAACATACAGGAACTATTATATTCTTTGACATCATTCTGTTCAAGATCACATAACATATTTTGGGCCATATGTGGTTCATGATTATTATTACTTAAAACTTGTGATTCATATTGTAAATATTGCCAATCTTTATGCATGCCTTTATTTTGCTCTATAGTTTGTGGGCTATTCTGAGCATTATTGTAATACAAGTTTTCAGATATAATGCTATCATTCTGATAACTTGTTTCACAATAATTGATGTGATTCTGCCATTCAGTATGATCTGAATAATGACTGTCTGTATCTGTTGCATCATCTGTGTTGTTTACAAATGTTGAAAATGCTGGTAGATCTGTATTTATTCTATAATGCCCATCCATTTTGTACTTAATAAATAATCTTTTTAATTCTTCTTGTGTCAAAGGTACATGGTTTAATGGATTTTGTAAAATTTTGTTAAGATATTGAATCTGACATTCATAGGATTTATCAACATTTTCCTTGTACATTTCTGCACCAATTGAATTACTGGGTAAATTTTTACAAGACCTTCCTATATGATTTAGTTGTACTTCTCTGAGAACGTTTTTATTACTACTACATTGTAGTTTTCGCTTATGTTTTTGTGTACGTATTTTTTTCTGTAAAAACATTTATTCTCTGTTTATTGCAGATAATCGCAAAAATTTGGTAATAAAAGATTCTAATGTCCTAATCACTTACGATGGAATTATTCTCTTTATAAGAGCTCTGAGGATTGCATGCGTGAATATATGACTGAGAATTGCGGAAATTACAATTTTCTTTTGCTTCCTTATTCATATTAATATCTGTATTAACTTCATAATTTATTTGAGTTTATCGGGCGAACTACTAATTTGATTACTCAAATACACTGCTCAGGAGAATGCGATCTACTACCTGTTTCGACTTATAGATTTGAATTTCCTCGAGCATTAACATAGTTATTTGAAAATTTGACGTAAAATACTTTGTTAAGGTAGAAAATCTTACATTTGACTATTGTCCACGCTCCACGTGATAACCACGCTTGCGTACACGATTTGTTTGCGCGTGTGCGTGTTTTTGTTTTATACGAGAATTCATGTGTAGGATTTAAAAATGAAGATCGGCGTACTCTGCCAAAAAAATCTATTTAATCACAATTCGACTGATCCCCAGCCGGGATATTTGAAAGTTAATTCGATTCGGTAATTAAATTTCGAATTCTGTGTTGATTTTTATTTAAACATTACGGCAAGTTTTTGCCGAACTTAGACGTTTAAAGGTTCTTAATAACTTAAAATCTCAAATTATATCTTTTTCAACTTTCATAATGTTATGTTTATATATTTCTTACACAAACATTACAATATTTTACAGGATATGGAGGGGTGAAAGGAATGGATGAAAAACAATGTCATGCAAAAACATCATATAAAATAATATAGAAATATCCTCATAAAATGATTTGCATTTTCTATTCACTCATACATCATACAACAATATCATAACAAAGCAGCAATGAGACATCTCAAATTTTACTTAGCTTGGAGCTTAAATCTTTAGAGCACCATATAAAAATTCATAAAAAAATAAATACAAGTTCCACACAAAATGAAATAAAATAAAACATTCTAAGAATACTGATAACAGTTCAAACACATATTCTGTTCATCTAAATCATACCTGAAAGAAAAGAAATCTGACATAAATATCAGTCTCCAAATCATTCCATCAAAATTCTCTGAAAACCACTTACATAGGCAGAGAGCAATTTTGGCAAAATGATTCAGAACATCTAGCACATTCAGACAGGCAGGAACTACATAAAATCTGATCACAATATGAACATTTACTTAATGTGGCCTTATCAATCACACGACTACATCCACAAATATCATATTTAAGTGGAGAATCCTTGAATACAAAATTGTATTAAATAAACATACAATACCGCTGGTACAAACGATTATTATTGTCAATCCAGAATGTTGATGTTCAACAATATTTATATTTATATTCGTGATTAAACGATTGAATTACAATCACGAACCACTGATATTTATTAGTAATTCATTTGGACAACAATAATGCGTGTGTCGTACAAAGAAATCACTTACTTTTATAGCTTTATCTATCGCTTCTAATTCTAATTTACTATTCAATACCATTTGCTTTAAGTTACGGTTAGGTTTGGGTTTGCAAGATAATTTGGGTGAAAGAATTTCGACAGGGTCCAGGTCAGTAGACTCATTTAATTTACGTGAGAGGGTTTTCACACCTTCTTGCATTAGGACTAATGTTTTATCTGCAAAAATGAAACCAACCGATGAAGTCTAAACTATGCGTTTCAAACATAACCTCTTTTTTACCGTAGACCTTCTTCATCCTTTCTTCTTTGCAGACACCGTTGTCAACTTGTTTCTGACCGACATGAACTTTTAATTGCGGCGGTAAATCATCTTCGAACGGACAAGGTCGTTTTGGCATATTGGATTATTTTAATACGTTTCAATGATTTAGAAGACCTGGCTTAAAAGTTTCGCGACATTGCCCGAATCGTTGATTCAGGCAGGCAAAAACCAAGTCACGTGCTTCACCCGGCATCAATTATTCAGAAAATCAATTCATTCAAACAGAATTTAACGAAAGAATTAACGTATTAAATAGTGTATTAAAGAATCGTAAAATTCAAGTATGTCAGCATTTGCAAAAAATTGATATTGATATATGTTTATGTTCTAAACTACGAATAGCATTGCTTACTATTAACCTGATGATTATATGATTAATGTTGTTTTCGATGATCCGAATTTCTTTATTGTACTCAGGTTGATAAGTCTACGTCAGAATTAGTAATATTTCTTTATTAGTAATGTTGCATTATTATTACTTTTATACATATTTGATATTGGCCATCAACAAATATGTTACAATTTTTTCTCCCAGCCAGCTCATGTGTTTCGTTTGCTTGAAAACTAACTCGATATATCTTATAATAATACATAATAATTTTTAGTCATTGCGTGACAAGTACCAGTAATAATTAATTGTTAATGCGATATCTGTACATTGTATCTGTAGCTTCGCTTCCCACAAAATGAAATCTTACGGAACGACATTAAATTCAAATCAAATACGATGCGCGAACGATCTGTTAGTCGGTTTCATTAAATATATTTGTAACGATACGGCGACGATTTTTCGCGAAACATAAAATTACCGCCTTTTACTGATTTTCGGGAAACTTACTAGAAATCAGTATTTCATTTAAGGTTCTTCATCCAATAATTCGAAATATATAAACCGGAAACGAACAATTAGGAACATTCAAATAATACCGTTAATTTTGAATTACGTAGTGTGAGCATATACATTATTTACTACTAGAATCAATTTTGAAATTCTATTCTTGTTGTATTTAATTAATTAAAAATTAATATAAACAGGTGAGTGTACAAAAGAAGAATATACGGGTAATTATAAATTATATTATTATTATTTTAAATAATTAAATGTACTTAAATCCAATGGCTAAATATTGGCCATTAAACTTAGTATCTATTCAAATGATTCTAAGGATAAAGTAAATAGATTCCGAATTTTATTTCGAACCAAAACCATCCGTTTTCGTTGGATTTCGAAAAACTGGACGAGAACTTTAACTTGATTGCGAGACCGTGAGACACTCGAATTAGAATACGCATACACCGTTGCCGTGGTTCCAAGGATAATTAAAAGATACGCATAAAAAGGACATTATTTTCTTGCTATGCTGAATACGGGTTTAAAGGGCAGGATTGATTTTTCTTTTGTAAAAAAATAGTTCACTGCGAGTGCATTGAATTTAGCGTAGGGCCAATCTCACACCGAAACGATTTTAAAGTTCTACGAAGATTCTACACTCCGTTAATATACTTACATATGTAATTGGATAATCAATTACACTTGTTACCGTGAAACTTGGTTTAACTTTCAAATCGAATTGGTGGAATTCACATTTATGATTACGTCAATCCAGTTTACGTATTTATGTTTTCAAGAATCGGAAGTGCTGGACTTTTACTTTATATTATATTAGTCCAACACTTCTGTTGACTACCGATGCCTTTAATTAGCCACTGACTCACGTGGTGCTGGTCAGCTGTCAGCTTGAACAAGAGAGCTTATTCTGCGCGCATTTTTCTTTATAATCTCTCGTTAAGTATGCAGTGAAATCGCAGTTTTCTGTGTGACTTGTTATTAAACCTGCTACCGGTGTTACAATACGTGGATTGACGTAACCAGCACACGTCGGAAGAGTTCCTTACACGCAAATTAAGTGACAAGAGTTCCGTAACTTCGTCATAATCGGCTGCTTACGATAAGTACCCAAATCATTGCTATGCGCATACGCTGCTAACATCAATCGGACATCGTCGATTTATGGCTTGAAATTTCTTATGAAAACTGATTGAAACTGATATTTAAGATCAATTTAGATACCAGCTGCATATTGTTCGACATTTAACCTTTGATCTGTGGACCCTTTGCACCTCTATTATTCTTCGGATTACACTTTTTCTGTTATATTTCTTTACTTTCACCAACTTAATTGTACTACTCTCTGAAGATTTTTCAGAGGAGATAGGAAAGTTGCGATTGATATTCTTAGCCATATTGTATTACTCCTTCATTATTCCTGTATATATAAATTATTTTTAAACTAAATTTCGGTCCTTTTAATTAATACTTCGCATGGATTATAGAAAATTTTCTTTTACAACGAATCAACAATTTCTTTGAATATTCGTAGCATATTTTGCTTTTGAAGATCTGAATTAGCTTACACTGTGGACAAAATGTGATCAGTTTTCATGAGAAGTTTCATAAGCGCTTCAATTCACACAGGCAAGTCGACCAAAACGTTTTACAATAGAGTATGTTTTTTTCGGAAAGAACATCTTCGGACTCACAGCCGTTATTGTCAGTTGTCATGGACGTTACTAAATACTCAGTACATACGATAAATCGAATCGTTGTACGCCTGGGATCCTTCGAATCGGTATCTTGATTATGCATCTCTGATATGAAATGTTTCACGCGAAAATCACATGACAATTAACATTTATATTTTCATAATTTCTCAACGTTAATCTTGGATATATCATTGCCAATATAGATGTACTTTGTCTTATTAGAAGTGAGATACATATTGTTATTAAATCTTTTATAAAAAGACGCGCTTATAATCAACGCACACAAATGATTGCTGCAAGCAAAATTAACAGATGTTGTGCAATTAATTATTAACAGATGACAATCAAAATCTATGGATCCCTTGTGTACGACATTTCGATTTTGTAGTTCAATCATCGAGATATGCCTGTGTCGAATTTATTTTCGAGAGTTTATGCTAAAACAACGGCGAAAGCAGGGTTCTCGCTATTACGTCTAAAAGCTATCGATTAAGTTCGGAAATACTGAGTTTAGTTCGTGGAATATCGTTTTACGTGAAACGATATTCTCGATTCGTAATTCAAAGTAATCCTCGACATTCGTTTCACAAAATTCCAAACAGTTTCGTTAAACTAATAGATCGAGGACTCACATTCTAAAGAGCTGGAATATTATTTTAACAATACAAAGGCGAACCACAATTTGCGAGTGTAATTCATTTCTTAGATGGCATTTATTCAGAAATTAATAATTCAGGATCTTCATACAAGTTCATTTTTATTGTATTTTATCTCTTAAAATGTGTTTATTTGAACACGTTGAACATTTGCTTTACGCAAATTAATATCGATAGATCTAAAAGTGTAAGACAAGTTCCAAAAGATGTTAAGTCTCTTAAAACCCATAATCACTGAAGTATTCAAAATTTTGTCCAGTATTGAACTTTAATAGGGATTGCAGTATTATTACTAAGGTTTTAACATCAGATCTTTTTAACAGTACTTAACAGTTTGATTTTAAAAGTGGTTAAATTTTAAGTGAAATCTTTTTATTTAAAAAGTATGTGTAAGTACGAACTACTTCTTTTAAACTCATAATTTGTCGCTCACCTGCATATTGATATACTTCTGTGGATTACTGTATGCTAAGATGGCTACCGGTGATTACTTTTATATCACGCGTATATCTCATCACTACAAGATTATATATACCGCGAATAGAGTTTTGGCCTGAAACAAGGAATTCCATAATACTTTCTCGAATTAATTCATTCTTTACTCGTTCGAAATCCGACGAATTCATTTTACCTCAGTCACAAGATTCGTTACGATGTACTTAAAGAAATATGATACGAAATATAACACACAACAAACTTTGGGGTTTGGTATTATTAGAGTGCTGATAAGAGTGCGTCGTTAAAGAGATCAAAGATGTAAATCAGTTTGAAAATGAACGAGCAACACAGCGAACAGCATAGCGTTAAAAGCGCCTCTCATGGGGTCCTCCTAATCGTTCTAAGTATTTATAATACAGCGACCAACATAGTGGAACCACAAATCACGTTTCCTTTACTAAATCTTCTCTAACTAATCGGACGTCTTTAGTCACACATTCGCGGACTATTTCAGGACGATCCTACGAAATGTACACCGACATGTGTTCACTAGAATCCTATATTCCCAACAATATACATTTCATTACGCATTAGTGTCACGTGTCTTAAGACAAGAAAATATTCTAATAACATACAAAATATTCATTTCAAAATTCATTACACTATACAATATAAATCTCCAACTACAGTACATTGGACCTCTAAGTTCACATTAATTACACATCTAATGCAACCAAAAGAGTTCAATTGAAACATAGACAAATTTCTTCGATTTATCATCGAACTCGAGTCAACTTGAATAATGATTTCATTTAAATAAGACATTTTTGGCGAATACATTTCTTACTGAATTCTTGATAATTAATTGAGAGCTGCAAATATTTATGAATATGAGTATCCTTAATTGAGGTACATGAGACATTCCAAGGATAATAGCAGCTGAGAAGCAGTTGCCGTTTATCAACGGAATGCACTATCCATGTAGCTGTTGTCCTAAGACACGTGACATTAATTAGTCCATCGAAGTGAATATTGCTTGTTAGCAACATTACTGACAGTCAATATACGCAAGCAAGTTTGACCATTGTCCCGATGATTCTCTCATTCTGTGCACGACATCGCCCATTGAGAGATCCGTGAATACATATGATAATCATATGGATGTATTAGAAGCACGATAATAATCATAATAAATTACTTTAAACCTCAAGCGACGAGAGTTGTATCTTACAATAGGTAACGCATTTCTCGGTCCTACGACCATGCATCCACGAAGCCTTAATTCTCACCCCAAAAAGTTCTGTTTGAAACTTTGAATTAGAAACGTAGTATATGCGTTAATTCTACTAAAACATATGTACATTACATCTTCATTTATAAGAATTTCTATTTCAATCGCATTTCCTACAATTATTGTTTAAAGTTATTTGAGTTTGGATACAAATTTGAAGTGATATACTGCTTACATTTGAATTGGTTTAAATCCAATTATTTAAAACCATTCAATATTACGGGTGAAGTTAAAGAAGGAAGTACTATTATTACAAATTTCATCACAAATTGTTCAAAATATGAACCTACATTATTATTCAATATAATTGAAGTTTGTAGATTTTTGATGATGTAAATCCTCGAAAATATAAACGAGTGTATTAAATAATGTTTAAATTCGAACTTTTTAAGGAAGTTAGCGTGGATGCAGGTCGAGAAAGTCCAGTGCGTTTGTGTGGATAACAAAACGCCAACAAGTGAACGTGCAATAAATTAATAGATCACGAATCGCCTTATAAATTGTATAAAAATCTTCTATATCAGCCTAGCTTAATGCCTTAAGAGTACGCGCCCCCGGGGAATTCGTAATAATTTCTAAAAGTTCTGTTCCTCGTGTTCGAACGTACCTCCTCCACTTCTTTGCACACGAACTCGTCTTATCACTAGGAAAGCGATACGTGCCCTCTGTGTGCGTGTCGACAATCGTAGGAGTAATTCCCTTTTAGGCGAGTAGAATCCATCAGTTTCAAATAAATAAATCAACTGTCCTGTCCATGTATGCATATCTATTAGTCCATCCGAGAAACAATAAAAATCTAGCAAAATTGTTGAAAGTTATCGACATTAAACCTCCTAAGGTGCTCATTAAGATTCATTTTTACAATCAATTTCTTTGAAGCGCAGAAATTTTGAGATTCAGTTAACAATTTTCATAACAACGAATATGCTGTTCCATAGTTATTAGATACGTTACTTATATATTACCATTACCTTGATTTTAAATGAAAGGTTATTATACAAAAATTAGTTATCAGATTTATTAAATAATCACATGTTCTTCGCATCGAAAATGGGCCGATTGTCTAACAGGTTTTACTTGGTATTTAAATACCATTCATGTCAATGTACCAGCAACTGTTCCAATACGGTAAAGCATCCGCAGTTCTAAATAATAATGATGAAATAAGAACTATTGAAGCTGCAATAATACCGACAAATGTTTAATAATAATTTACCGAAGTACATAGACAAACAGAACAGGCAGAGTGCTTCGCATTAAAGATCCAACCCCGATCGCGAGATCGCAACAGAGTGACGGCACGCAAAAGCGAATTCGAAAAATAAATCGGAGCCACGTGAGGGATAGCGAGTATTTTCAATGATTTCGTAGAGATATCCGCGTGGATGAAGTGTTCGCGAATTCTGCACGGTTAAAACAGGAGACAGAAATTCGTATGCACCGGTATCTGACACCACGAGATCGACCGATTCGAAGTATCATTTACCCAGAATTCGTCGAAGCACTTTAAGTATTCCTCCGCATCCTTAAATTTGTTATAAAATCCTAGTTTAGTATGGCCGGTAATTTGTTTCTCTCGTTTGTTTAATTCCCACGTCTCCGTCCTCCTCACTTTGTTCTGATCGTTATCAATAATAAGAATATTATTATTTGTATCATTACTGTTACTTATAAGTAATTTCCATACTCATCCCGCAATTAGTAAGTAGATAACCGCAAGCTTACGCCTAATCTCAGTTTATAAGTAGTGGTGTGTATCGTAATACTAAGTTCAGATTCATCTCGATTATCTAAACGAGAGCATTTGGTTTTTTATACACTCACACATTTACTTTATTCTCTCTCTCTCATTCTCTATTCCCTTTCATACATCCTATCGCGTCAATTAGTTGTGTGATCTCGTGATCTGGTATTGCAAAGCCCGATACGTTAATTGCAAAACGTAATAAACAATTATCCCCGTCTCCCTCCGTCGCTCTACGCATAATAAATTCCATCCCATTTCTAGCTACAAGCTTCTTAATGGAATGCATTTAATACAAATACGGAATATTAAGTCAATAAGAACATCCTCTATTGCCTATTCAATGAACTCGAACTTTACGAACTCCTTCATTTATCCTCCGATACCAACTCAAACGAATCCTTAACCACTAAAAATTCAAAACCCCTTCGTCGATGCTCCCTTATTAAACATTTATAACTTTCACATTTCATTATGAATATCAAGCTTCAAAGTGGGAGAGACTTAATTCACGGACGAAAGTAACTTGGCCTTAATCAACATTATTATCCTTCAATCTCCGAGTAGTTAAGGATTCATGAACACGTTAATCAAAAAGAACTCGACAGTACTCGATAATAAGACACGTGAAAAATAGAATAAAATATTTTCCGTATGAGCAACCAATCGCTTATCGAGACTACAGACTACCTTCAGTTTGGATTAATATTTCATTATGAGAGATCATTGCACCAAGAGCCCCTTTCGTGGTTTCACGATACACTGTATTCGACAGTAAGAATAACTTCACACGTTTCCTCGTTTCTTTTTTTTACGAAAATCGATGGATAATACTTCTCTCTTGATTACTTATATATAGGAACGAGTCGCCGTGTGCGATACATTTTTTAAGGTATATCTAAAAGCGAGAGATATCGGGGGAGAAACCGGTGTCATTGACACTGCAATTTTCGGCTCGAGTAAGCACTTATTACATCGAATCCTCTCGCCTATGTTCTATCTAATCGCAAGAACTTTAATCACTAAGGCGTCGTTCTCTGCCGGCTAATATAATCTTCCTTCTAATCATCCTTCTTACTTCAAGGATCTCAGGGATCCACCTATAAGATAGGATCTCTGTCGTTCCATATTTCACGATATCATTAATCTATCTTTCTCATGTATTTTTATCACCATGTTTTTATCGTCGGTCAGTACGATTCGACACTCTAATAACATCACTAATAAACCCTTAATTAAAAACGACTCTAATCGTGTATTACAACGCCATCGTTCCACTAAGAAGCCGGGACAATCTCGAGATATGTCTGTGTTGAGAGAAAAGTATATAATAATAATCCTTATGGCTTATACTTTATATTCTACGTTTAGAAATACTAGCATTCCACTCATTTCTTTCCCAACAAGTGTTATCCTTTTACTTCTTTTTTTTAACATTCACTCCTTTAAGATTTTCTTTTCCTTCGAGAAGCAAACGAGAAGCCGTACATCTTGCGACCTACTCGGTCGCTTATTAGTGAACTCTATGTATATGTATATATTTATTCTTTATATATATTTGTATATATATATATTAGTCTTCTGAAATGTTTTCTTTTTTATTTCTCGTGCGTGCAAAAAATAAATCTCTCGGCGCATTGGCTGCGCCGGGAATCAACTTTACAATTTTAGCTGCTCAATCTTCGGTTTCTATGTGTGCCTTTCGCAGATAATTATGGAGGTATTCGGAGATGCTTTTTTAATTAAAAGTTTCTGTTTAGTGTCTGCCTTTAATGTTTACTTTGATACGAGGAGGAAAGATCATCGTTTTTTGTGGCGAACTTACAAGTGTAAATATTCTTACCCGCGACTCTTTACCTTCGTTGCATGACTGCAAGATTAATATCAAGATATCAGAAAAGATATCACAGATATAATTCGCGGAGCGTTAAAGTCAGTTGGTGTAGAAGTATTCAGAGTAGTTATACGTTTCTAATTGCTTTTTAAGGTTTCGCAATGATTTACGTTTAGTCGTCAGTTGCTAGAAAATCAGGAGTGTATTCAGTCGACATAAATCCAATGAGATTAGAAGCGTAAATGAAATCAACAAATTTTGAGGATCGTAATCAAAAGGAACCATGAATTTCTCAACTAGTAATGAATAATAATATCAAGCGATCTAGAGATAGAAATCTCAGTATATACTTGAACAAGAAAAGTCATTAATGTATCTCATACAACGATGTAATTATTACCTATAACAGATAAAATGTCCTTAGTCAAAAGCAGTATTAAACTTAACGTTAAAACTTCGAAGTTGATGCGACGTTGGCTTAAGTAGATATTTATTACTTGAGGTCATTTTTTCTTAGCCCAGTGTTGGTAGCTTTATCATGAATAATCTTATTAATATTTGATCTCAATTTAATAAGTAAGACAAATTCGACTATCAATAATGAATTAAGTAAATTCAAGTCTTACAAAATCTTCCATATTTGTAGAGTATTTAAAAAATTATAATTATAATTATAATTGGTTAATGGTATAATTCAGTTAATGGTATAAGCGAGATCAAATAATTTTGCTCAAGCCAATCTCTAATCAACTTCGTTAATTATCGAGTTAGTAACCCTTTCCATGAAAATGTTGTTACATGTTAATAGTTTGTGAACATATCAACAGCATACGTACCAAGTAAAATAATTTTTTAACGACACCGTCTGATACACACTGACACCATATCACTATTGCACATCACTTTTATATAAAACATAACTATTAATTTTTGCTGCTCATGCGGCAAAATAAGCATCGAATGTGAACACTTTCTGCAGAAACTAAACTCCGTCTTCGTTGCAGCAAAATTCCTGCTCCCTCTTCCTTAATCACTGTGCGACCAATATTTTATGTTCAGGATCCAATGAAATATGTTTCTTGGTATGTTTCGAATTCATGTTTCCTGGCTTATTTATCTTCTATTTCATTCATGGCCTGTTAGACTATCATAAATAATCTTCTTGCTTCAAAACTTCAGACTTCAATATCTTGAATTTATCAATTGAATTGAATTTACATCGAACATCTCGAGGAGTGGATTTACTTGAAATTCCAATTCTTGTTTAACAATTTTGAATACTCGAAGATCCACCTTTGTTAGCAGTAGCCAAATTAAGATACTTTCTTGGATGCTTCCATGTCGCTACATTATTTGTTTCTGCTAATTTTGTTAATTTTCCACGTCCAAAGTGATTATTGGTAATTATATTGTATTCCAAGATATTCTTCATCATCCCCAGTTGAATGTCAACTCCGAATTCGAGCTCGATTGTTTAATAATATACTCTTCTTTAAACAGACCAAGGAAATCTTGTAAGCTTCATCAGGTTCCATTAATTACGGCTCGATTTTCTTCTCGATGTTGTTTCCTTCCTACGATTTGATTCACCAAAATCTCTGAGCGCTGTCCCACAGGTTCCTCAAGCTCGATTGAAACTCGAAACGGAAATTCTGATAGTATCACGCTATGTTATTGCCGCTCATCGTCGTGACACATTTCTTTTCCGGTGTGTTTTGACTCTCGGAATTACTTCTGACTGCTATCGGCGGACTACCGGGCGTCGGGGTCGCGTCGCCAGGCAGAGGATTGTTGTTGTTTGTCGATGTTGAACTTCTGCGTCCATTCTCGCGTGTTGGTGACTTTACATCGAACACCGACGTGTCTGATTCGATGTCAGAATCGATCTGAATAGAATGAAACATACGAGAAAGTTGTCGTTAAATTCTATGACCCTAAGAATATGATGGTAACGACTATCAACATGTGTCTGCTAGGGAAGCTCAACTAATGAATTCTAATCTATAACGATTTACTGTAGTGATTGCAGATCATGATGCAAGCTAATTCTTCTATTACATGTTAATATAATTAATTCTTACTATAATAAATTAATTATATTTAATGCATTCAGCTACTATATATCTTAGTCTATTCTAATTGCAACATTCATTCATTCTAATTATTAAAGCAAGTTATAATCCACTACTAAGAAAGAAATATGTGACTCTGATATGGGAAGTCGATGAATATGAACAATGAATTTATCTCGATTCGCGTATAGAAGGTGTTCCTTAGAAATCATTTAGGGGATAAATTTCTTTTGTTTAATTAGTCTTTCGAACTGATAAGTATGATGATGTAGATGAAGATGAGGATGACGCACTACCTTGTTGAAACAGACTACCTGTCTGGTAGCAGGATGAGGACTGAGAAACAGCCGCTCACTGGTATCACTTCCGCAACTTGAACTTTCACTCATTTCGGTGGTAAACTTCCGGGAGGCCCGTGGACTCGGTGGTGCAGCTCGACTTTGCCCCCCTAAATTAATCCCTGCGTTCCTCGAACAAACTTGCGACTGTATGTGTTCGCAGACTCTTCTAAATCTTCGAATATTTCCTAGAAACAAATGCAAGAATATCGACATTAAATAATTGATACCCTACAACTGTTTATATTGAATGTTTTCGTGCACAATGTGTGTAACTTTGAGTTTTATCAACACTAATTTATCACAAATAGTAGTTGAGATCACTTTATCTATGTGAAGTCACTATTTAATATCTTTTTATAAAATGGAAAATAGTGTGAGTACACAGGATGGACTTCTTAATAGTTCGCACATTCCCTTTGTTCGATAGATCTTCATTTAAGATTTGAGATTTTAATAATAACGCGAGCTTGATAAATTAGTGACAACAAAGTGTTATCGGCAGCAGGATCATCAAATTTAGGACATCTCCCGCGCGTCGTTATCCCGAAAATTGAACGAGTTCTGAGCGCCAGAATCAAACAAGGGAATTATCTGAGTCCGAGAAGATATAATATGTAGATAAGATTTAACGATGTACATATGTAGAAAGCGTACGTGCCAAGGTAACATCGATCTAGTTGCGCTTGGATGCCTGCCAAATGCCAAACGCCATACCACTTTCAGATTCACAGTACCTACAGGCTACTTTTCAAAGGGCTTTGTACTCCCGGTTTTCCCCCGTCCTTTATTCGAACTTGTTTATTTGTGGCAAATCGATGAACATTGGTTAGTGAAATGGTCAAATAATAATATTAGACACAGTGAACTTTATAAATGGCGAATCAATATTGAACATCCTCCCCTTGCAAATATTGAAAATGTAATTGGTATCGGCATAGAATCATTTTTTCATTAGATCGAATAATATTCATGAAATCAATCAATTTATTTAAGGTTCCTTTTTAGAATACCTGATACTGAGGTTAAAAGTTTGAACACAGATTTATATTGTTGGTGTAAGTGTAGATGAAGAATGTAAAAATGTATTGTCGAGTTTATATGTGGCTTTATTATTTGATTCACTTACCACTTAGTAAAGTGAAAGTAATGGCGAACAGTTGCTCGTTGGGCTGCTTCGAAATGGCACTAATATCGACTTGAAAGCGTACTTGTCTTTGAAACATTGCTGGTGCCGCGCTACCTCGCTTGTATTCCACTCGGAAGGACATTGGGGAGCTTACGCTATGAGATAATTCTGCTATCTGTAAATAAAATATTGTCACCTCTTTACATAAATATATTAAAAGTGTGAACATACTTCCAGACTCATCCTCATTATTATCCACTCATAAATATGAAATTATCACCAAAAGTAATAAGTTGTCATATTTATTGCAAAGTAAAGCATAAGATCTGAATATCGATTTAATTAGAAGATCAGGAACAATTGTTTTTTGAATAAAAACAACGCAGAAAATGATGTTCGCATAGAAATTCTTACCGATAAGAAAGCATGAATCAGATCAGCCTTGACACTAGCTAATGCTTTCCCTTTCACCAAAACAGTGAAAGTTTCATCCTTTTCCGTGGTCATGAGACTTCCAAACCACGACTTCTTCGTGAGCTCTGGCGAGGAGTCCGGCGTGAGATGTACCTTTAAGTTTCAAGAAAAGATTTTTCACGCGGGATTACAAAGGAATCAATCAAAATAATATTAGCCTGATATTAGATCATTAGGAATAATATTTAATTAGGTACCTCTTCCGTACTGGTGAGCAATTTACGTCGATGGAACCGGGGACTACCGAGGAACGAATTCTTAATTGTGGTCAGTCTCGATCTCCAGTGATGAGCACCGGAACCGGCGCCAGTATGTGGCGAGCCAGGCGGTGTTACACCGACCGCTACTACTGCAACATGGACTATTTTTCAACGAGGCATTGCGATCGTTTTTTATAATATAAAACTGTGTAATAAGATAGTTTCTCTCTTAATTTGCGCATAATAAACAATTATCTCATAATTGCAATTTTGTAAAATGTGTGTACATAGTTCTTTTACTTAATGATTCAGATTAGTCATATATAATACTAATTTTTATTTAAAAATATAAGGTTATATATCAATACCTTTGGTTTCATAGCTACGTGAGTAATTGAAATTAGTTTAAAATTTAAGTTTTATTTATTGCAACACAATTAATCAAATGATTGATTGAAAAGGTAAAGTAACAATGTTTATAAAATCGCAATGGAAAAAGAATATAAATGATTTTTATAAGTAGCACTATAAAAATGTAAAAATGTAAATGTAAAGCACTGCAAACAGTAAAGAGCTCTGTGTCACATTTACATAATACAATGTAATATAATACTAGAAGAAAAACTATCTTATTTTCGTCGGATTTTTCAGAATAATTACAGGAAATATTAAAATAGCGTTAAGAATAATAGAATTACTTGAATTCAATAATGAATAAAATCCTGTGCTATTCTATGAGGCCTGAATTATATAATATATTGCAAAAATGTTATAGACTTTCTACGTTCTAGAGTATGCAAATTCATCGTTTTAGTAACGATTTTGAAAGAATATTCTCTCGTTACCCCATCGGCGCATAGGTCACCTTTATATTGTAAAACGTCCCTAACTACATGCATCCCTTCGGCAAAGATAAAACGTGCACTCAGACGTTGACAAGGGCTCTGATGCCCGAAGCCTTTCCTCGGCTTCTGCAAATACTTCAGATATTCGCAGTTCGCATAAGAAACGTTCTGCACTGCTAAACGATTCATCCACATTCGTAAAACGCGTGTCAGGGTCAAACGGGTTGTAAACTTCTCGGGAAATAAATTCAGGAAAAATATTACGAATGATGCCTATCTCTAAGTACGCTTTTAATCTGCCACTGATCTGAAATAAAATACCGTTTTACTTACTGAAGTAGAACGAAGATTATATCATTTGAATAATTCATGCGATAAAATAATTATAGATTCCATTGCAGAGTATGAGTTTGCTTTGAACGATTTTATTATAATATAATTTTTATTCGGATAATGAAGCCGAATGCTGTTGATTGAAGCGCAACAAGTTCGATGTAAAATGTGAAATTGCAAAGTAAAATTGAATACTATAATTTCCGATAAGGATCTTGCAAGCACCTTGTTAATCGATGTTATCACGAGCTCGATATTATTCAAACATTTACTGGCCATTTTCTAGGGTTCACACAAACACGAAAACACTTAACGTAATTTGATAGGCTGTTCTGGAAGATAACGGTGATTCCAGACAGGAACACACTCGACTCACGGTTTACTTTGCTAAAGATGTTTCGATCTGGCTTATTACATCTGATATTAGTTTTTCGTGCGGAGGGTTTAGTAACTTCGATATTCTACTATTGATGTAATAGCTCCCTCAATATACGGCATTTAATAGCACTCTTGTTGCGTTCGTTGGTTTCCTTTCACTCAATTTAAATAAAGGATATTGCTTTGAGGATATTTCCTGGGTGATATTGTATTATCGAATTATCGATTTCTACAATTCTAAGGAGAGTTCAATATCCACTCTGTATTTTCAGCGGGACTATTGTCTCCGACGGAGAAAGATTCTATTATCGTACAAAAGAGTCGATCCAACAACCCCTTCTGTTCCTTTTTTTACATTAAATGCTATTTCTACAGTTCGCAATGCGCGAAGTGCCAGATAAGGAAACTCTTTGTACGTTGCGCGATTCGATTGGCATCGATGATTATATTCGAAGTTCGAGATAAACTTATATTAACACTAAGCGGATTCAGTCAATCTCTATTCTTATTCTTACTACTCTTTTCACCAGAGAATGTCTCGAGACAAAATAACTAGATTTAATTTGAAATTAATCAGCGACATTATTTATGGGGTTATATTATTCAAAATCATTAACTTACCTTGCTGAACGTCATTCAATTCTATTCCAACATTAGCAATCGCCGGTGCTGGAGTTGGAATACCCTGACTCGTGGGGTTTCCGTTGCCTCCCGTGCTACTGATCGCCGACAATCTGTGAGGACTTCCGCTTTGTCCAAGATGCGAGGTTGGTGCTGCTCTGTGAGGACTCAGCAATCCGGCGACGTTCGCCGCGTGCAATGGCGAACTTCCGGGTGTCGAGGCGTGCGAATGAGAGGCGTGCGTGTGACATCCGGTACTTGGAGAACGACGAGTGTGATGCCTCGTACTGTTGACAAATTAGAATGAAATAAAACATTATATATTTGGGGAAACATTAGATCAGTACAATAAATAGTGCCACAGAGCTATGCTATAAAAGAATGATATATTTAATAAAAAATTAAATTAATACAATAAAGACTTTTATAGACTTACAAGGAGTACCAGAAAGTAATCAATTGTTTTGTGATACTTAACTTGATTATCTTTTATAAAACAATTATACGCAGTGTAACCACCCAACTTTATACTTTACTTATGATTTACAGTTTTTAAGAAATTATAAAATAAAAATCCTATAAAATTAGGATCTTCAGAGATGTTAATTTTTTTCGTAAAATCGTAAAATCTAAATTCGATTTGTGCAAAAAACAAAAATGAGCGTTGGTCAAGGATCATAGATAATGATGACGATTATCTAATACATTAATTTTTAATATGAAGAAATAAACAGAGTTTCATAAAGTACGCAAGAAATGATTGATCACTTTCTGGTACCCCTAATATTATAAATATAGAAAATAGAATATAAAATAAATGTCTTTAAATCCAGAACAAGCAATTGTCTTCTGGAATTATAATACCCGGAAGTGTCCCAGCATTAATTTTTTCCCAACTAAAATGGATCACTTATGCCCTTTACACAAGATCTAAGTCATTGTTCTAAACACGTGAGTCCGAGCTAATCGTTTGTACAGGCACGCGCGTGGTGGTAAATAAAAAAAAGAGAAAAAAGAAAAAGGGCAAGTCGCACACGTAATATCGCGCACGCGACATGTCGATAGATCTAGCGAAGTCACGCGATCCTAGTATTTAACAGAGCTGTGTATAGAATGTGGAACAAGTGTACGGAAAAATGGAGAACTGTCCGGAGTACACTGATAAACATATCATTAAATCGTGTTTGATAAGTAATATATTATGTAATAACTAGAATATATTAAATCACCTGGGTTGCCTTCTGGGCGTTAGTGGTGAACCATGGCTAATTTGCCCGAGATTTAAAGCTGTACTACCATTTACTCGGCAAGTGTCTACTCTTTTTCTTGGTGGGTCTGCTTCGAATTGGCCCCCGGATCCTCTTGTCCCGCTTCTCATTACTTCCATTTCGTCCTCACACGCGGGTCTTCTTCTTTTCCTCTCCAGTAGTAGGAAATATATTACCTTCTCTGTATTATGGCTATCAGAAAAGAAATAAAGATGTGCGTGCATTATGAACACTATTATATACATATATACTAACTCTAAGATCTACTAAAAAGATTGTCCTCGAACAATGCGCAAAATTGTTGAAATATACGTTGAATGATTTGATAGCATGATACAGAAAAATATTACGACATAATATTACGGATGGAAAATCTAGTACACAGAAACATGAAGTATTTATAAAGTTCGCAAAACTTCATCAATCCGGAAATACCATTAACAAGGTAATCCAAGTTTCAAAGAATTCCATAGTCTACTTCTCTGATTCGATTCACGTCTGAAACTCTTCACGCGGAAATCCGCGTACCGGATATATTCGGTGTATTCTTGGTTTATCCCGGAAGATTGACTTACTTCGGGCTTAGAAGTTCTTGAATAAGCTTGTCGCGTTCCTTGAAGCATCCTAGACTAGCGATTGCCTGCAAGACATCGGGATCGATTGCATCCACGGACGGAATAACGTGCGTCTGCACCACGTCCATCATCGAAAGTTCTAATTCTAACTCGCCCTTCCCTGCTGCCGTTACCCATATATGCCTATTTATTTCGGCCAACTGAGAGGAAAGAATAAACCTTCATTTATTTAATTACTTCTTATCAGATGTGTTATTAATTCCTTGTTCCTTAACCTGTTAACCGGGGATGATTAGTTAACTGGTCATTTGAATCTACGCTTATCTCGAGAGTTACGAATTAAATTGCAATTATCCCTCTCGTCATTCTCAAATTTTAATATGTACGTATCAATTTCGGTAATGAATAGTTATTCTCATATATATGTCGTAATTATAAATATACTGCTCGGATTTATTTTATTACGGGATGGAAAGTGCTCCTGTGATGTCGTTTTCTTCAAGAACTCCCCGGTTAACATGTTAACGAACAATAAATTACAACCTTTGATTGCCTAGTCTTTAATTTACAACAGTCAAGATGAAGTCCAAATAATTCAATTCATAACTTGTTTCTCGTGTTATTTAATCTCCAAAGGATTTATTAAATGACTGATTAAATTAATTATAATTCGTTGCAGAAAGATTTGACTATATTTACTTGATAATATCGAAGCGACAAGGAATGATATTAAAGAATCGAGAAACGTAAAATATATGTAGATATTGTTAAAAAGGGGTTGCAGTATTTAATATTAGTAGGAACGATTAGAAATTATTCTCCTATCTCCTACCGTCAATCTTTTGTCTGGATCTACTTCGATCATCCCCCTGAGTAAATTCTGACATTCCGGTGGTACAAAGTGTGGTATGTAAAACACACCACGTTTAACTTTTTCTAACAACTTTCTTAGATTGTCGTCGTCGAATGGTAACGCACCCACTAGAAGTGCATAAAGTATCACCCCGCAGGACCAAACATCGGCCTTTCTACCGTCATACTTTTCACCCTACAATTATTTCAGTTATCCATTAATAAATTCCGATGATAAATACAACGAAAATTAACTTTAATTTAAATTCCTTTCGAATCTTGGATCAGAAATATATTAGGTCTGCCGGGAAATTCTGTCTGTTTTTTTAGTAAACGAAAATAATAGAACTTTATGCTGTTTATTAATATTTAATCAACAATGTTAGATCCATTAATGATGATAGCTTCTTCGTAAAAATGGGTCTTCTTTAAAATGTTGCCAAGAATATCATCATCAATATCACGAAAGGTCTTCCTAAGCGTGGTTAGTTTACGAGGTTAAAGTCTCTATACTTAAATTCCGCAGCGTGTTTTCTTTGTTGACATTCGTAAAGTTTACAGTGGCGTACATGAATCTTATCCGCGTACATCTTTCGTTCGATATTCCTTGTTAAATACCGGTGAGAAAACATCTGTTTCGATGTATGTCGAAGGGTACCAATAACGAAACATAATGGTGAAAAGAGTGGAACATATACTTTTGATTAGCACACTTTTCTACGCGTTTAAAATAATGATGCGCCATGCGGACAAAACTTGCCGGCAGACCTAATTTATAATGTAACTTTTCCAGATGAGTTTAAAAATAAACTTCAATCTCTCGAGACATAATATCTTACTCTGATAACTTCGGGACAGGCATAATGTGGAGAACCGCAACTAGTTTCTAACATCGAGCCGGCAGGCTGCAAAGACGCCATTCCAAAATCTGCTATCTTAATATTATTCTTCTCGTCCAATAACAAATTTTCAGGCTTCAAGTCTCTATGACTGTAAACAGGAATATCAATGTGGGTTATTGTTACGTAATCGGGAGATCCCATTGCATTGGCGTAAGGGTTGCGGTACAGGGTGAGCTAATTTAAATGTAGGATCGATCGGAGCCAATGTTTCAGGCTGTCCCTCTCACGAAATTAGGCCCACCTCTGTATTTACTCAATTGGGGTAGGTTTACCCGATGTCGTTTACCAAACAGGGAACCCATCCCCCTATTTCTATTCCCTTTGTTCTACTTGCCCAGCATGTATCGAATTGCCCACCCATTTCCAATCGAGCAGAAGGATATGACGCATTTGTTTACGCAAGGAGTTTTAATGCACGAGGATAATGAGAAAATGTTTCTTGTAAGATTATATATGAAAGCTGAACATCAGCCTTTTCATTAATGTTACCGATTGTATTGTAATACAAGGTTAGGGTGAATACAATAGCTTGGGTATTCTGGGGAATATTGATGTATAACTTACCATATACTATGGCTATGGCAAAAATCTAATGCGGAAATGATTTGTCGAAAAAATCTCCTTGCTTCTTTTGGCGTTAATCTACCCTTTTTTACTAAATAATCGAAGAGCTCGCCACCCGACACATGCTCAAGAACGAGATACCTGTAACAAACATATAACTGATATGTTAGTATATTTTTATGAATATTGTTTTAACCGAATATTATTCTCGATGTTCAATGAGATTAGATTAATTAATTTTAATACATATATATTTTGAATATAAGCAGACACAATGTCAAATGTTTTTATATGTGCAAGCATCTTTCAAGGTTCTTAAAATATTCTTCTTTATATATTATAAATAACACTAAGTACTGGGTTGGCCAGAAAGATTGTGCGGTTTGCATTAGTTTTCATAAAGGGATTTTTATGAACGCGGAATTGCATTGCAAAGGAGATAATATCCAAGACTGAAACTAAGGACAGTAAATGCTTCTAGTATTTTTTAGCAATCAGTAATATAAATTAATAAGATGTGGCCAACCCAATAATAAAAATGAGACGTTATCTCTCTTTTCAGAAAGTAGAATAATGAATTGTATCGTCATTGTTTTATATAGTATATTGATAACTGTTTTGGCTTACAAAACTTACAAGTATTTCTTGTTCTCGTATACATCCGAAAGGCCGAGCACGTGCGGATGATCGATTAATTTCATAATGGCGATCTCCCTTTCCACTTTCATCAAAACCGATTCGGAGAGTTTTTCGCGGTTGATGATCTTGATCGCCACCTTCTTGCCCAACACACAGTGGACCCCAAGTTTGACCAGACCTAAACATTGCACAAGTTTACATTTAATCATTTCACAGTAGATTAAATTTTGGAAGAAATTATTATTAACCTTTTAACCGGGGGGCTCCTTCCAAAAACTACATCACGTGGATACTTTCGATTTAGCGGTAAAATCAATCCGTGCGATATATTTATAATTACTCCTTATGAAATTGTTAATTTTATTAACGTATCAATATTTCACAATTATAAGAAAGATAATGACGAATTAACTCGTCATCCTCGGTTAATAGGGTAATGACGAAGAGTTATCGTACTGCCGGATTTAGATATTACATACATTACATAAAAGTATATTGTATGTTATTCAAGCGTAATATCATCTGATATTTACTATTTACATTTATTTAGATATTTATTATTATTTGGATTAATGTTTACTAAAGAATACTAGTAGGGTTTCCTGTTTCTGGCTTCAGTTTTAGATATTTTCTCAATTGCAATTTTCTCAGTTTTCGACAACTTTCACCTTTCTTTCATTAAAATTGTACTTGATATAAATATATCCATCCATAAGTAAGCTGCTAAAATATTAAAGTAACGGCAAACTAAATGATACTAATCGTATCAGAGTGGACCTGCTAAAACGAAATTACGAAAATATCGCGTACCGCAAAAAAATGAATCAGAAATACCAAAAAGGAAGTATCGCATGAATAGCTCACTCTGGAATTTAAGTAGTTCAGTTGTTCTTACTTGGACATACTTGGCAAGAAAAGAATCTTCTAAATAGGGCAGTGACAAGTGGATCACGTTCTGCAAAGAGGTTCATTGTGTTCCTACCAGGTCAGCGTAATCGGCTTTTTTACTTATCCATCAGAACGTCCTTGAAATACTAATTGACTTGAACTTCACATTAATCCTATTGTCATTTGAATAATTAAGTATACCTCACATCTTACCAAATAGTACAACATCTTATACGTTACATGTTGAAAAAGAATTTACGTTATCAGTAATGGAAGTTAAATAAATCATTAACAAGAAATTCAGTTGCTCGTATAAAATTTGGTTATTTAGGAAATAATACTTCCGTTCGATATACTTGATATATGGAGACATTCTAGTATTCTATATAAGAAATTATTAATACGATATTAATCTATTTCTACTTTCATTTTCAATTATGTAGCACTTGCAATTTTTTCTAGAAATCGTACTTCCATTGTTAGCGTATTACTAATAAGAACTTACGACGAATTTCTTTATCTACTTTTTTCCGCGGGGGATGTTAGTCGCTTGTGTTCCTTTATGTTCCGTGAACGAGAATGGAAAAATGCGAGTTTTTTGGTCGAGAATAATAAAGAAAATGGGCGCGGTGCACAATATGGTACATGCTCGAGTAACTCGAGGTCCTTTTCTGTGTTTGACTCACTTCAGGGACGCGACTACTTCGGCTGGCAAATACACTGCTACTACTCGAGTGGTTTCGCATTTCTTCCACTTGGTAAATCACGAAAGTTGCCCTGTGACGACCATGTTACCATTTAATTACTAATCTCCATGATATTGCGATATTTAATTGTATAATCAACATCAACGTTTTTGACAATCACAATTCATTTCAAAACGCGTTACACTTATACACTCCAGAAATCTCGAAATCCACCATATCATTAGAATAGTTTTAACGAGTATTGTCGAGCAACGTTTCGAAAATGGAGCAACGCCGAGTAACTTGAAACTTTTCGAACAAAATGCTACTATGGAAGTAGTCTGACGTATTGATTTTCACGATTTAAAGGGAATAAAATGTATACGAGTGATTTCTGTAGAAATTTTCATCGCCAAATTTCTTGTATTTCTTTTGTAAATCTCTCTCAATTATGTCTACCTTTCGAGCTACTTGAGATATGTCAAACGCTATTTCTGGCCATTTTACGGCGTACGTAATTAATTCGCGAGTGCGCTCTCTTTCGTGAAATTACTTTTTAAACCTGGAGATACTATTACTAAATATTCCTGCTGGAGAACTCGAGGGCTCGTATTACGCGCGAATTATGTACCTGTACCTTTAATTTTGTTTCGTTGCAACGCACTCGGCGGGTACAAGTATTTAATAACCTTCTGCAACAACAAAAAGCGTCCTTCAAGCACGAGTGACACTTTTTACGTGTTCTATAATAAGAGATTTTTTGCGAGATATCTTTTATATCGAATATTATGAATTGATATCGTATTGTTAATCAATTATTCATGTAGAATACTAGGAATTAATATCATCTAATAAATGAATACATCGATTTCATAATGTATGACAAGGGGGTATTTAAAGTAACAAGTATGAATTGTAGTTACATATTAAATATGTAAATGCAATATATAAAGAAATTTGAAAATATCGGTGAATGGCGTAATACTTTACATAAACTTGCTTCGGAAATTATATATTTGAACTTAGAATTTTAGCGTATCTTTTGTGAACAGTTATTGAAGAGTTATAAGAGGAAGTAATTATAAAAGAAATAATTATATTGGGAGTACTTCAGATTAAGTTCCTTTTAAGGACAGAAGTAACGTTCTTCGGATATTTTATGGCTCACGAATTATATAACTTTCATGGTTTACGACAATTATTTAGCTTGGATATTATATTACAACCAGAATGATTTCATTAATTTATTAATAACGAAACATTCAGTTCAATAGATTTTCTTTATATACAAATATGTGGCATAACTCTCAATATAAATATATGAACCTACAGATAGCGTTGTTCTATCCTAAGTTATTTATACCTTTATTATTATTAAGTTCTATTATCATTCTTATTTCTGTGATTAACACTAGAACTACCAAAGGAGTCAAAATGACTTGTCTGCCATTTTTAGTTAAATTATGTAACAACCTGAAATTTCAAATAACTACCTGAAAAAAAACATCTAAACCTAAGAACACCTTAATACTTTTATCTTAAAAGGTACTAAATACCGAGAGATATAATTCTTTTTCACGATGAATGAAAAGAAACGCTAATGACAGGGAAGGCGGAGACCCTGTTGCGGCAACGAAGAGAGCGGAATTAATAGAACGAGCAAAATTGGCTTAAACTGCTTCTGAAGACCATAACGAGTTGGAAGACACGATGCTTTTATCCATTTAAAAGCTGCGCTCCAAGATTCTTCTTTCATCCCTCACCCTTTAAACAGATCACCGTAGAAACGATTGCGAAAGAATCACCGACCGGTTTCAGAGAGTTGGTTCGACGAGGAAGAATCAACTGTCCTTTATCAATAAAATTCTTCGAGCACCATTCCTCAGCGGAGAGGATTTAATAATTCCTGATTCATTATCGAAGCTCTTTGTTCTATTTCCAACGAATATAATTAGGAGGCAAGGATGAAACGATGGTCGAATTGTAAATTGAAAATGGTGTCCTAGGAGACCTGGTTCAAACTGTAGGTGAAATGTGGAGATGGAAATATCTCTGGAGGAAATTTCAACGGCACTCGATTGGATCAAAATTCCATGAAGGGTGTCGACTGACCGTACTTCCCAACAAATCGACGGGAATTGCATTAGCGGCACCATCGGGCGTTAAAGTGCACTTTCCCTAACGACCTGCATCACGCACGATTTACTGACATCGACAGGTGACATACACTGATGGAAATAAACCATACCCGAACACATACAAATTGATAATTCGTACATTCGTCGAAGCAAATCATTTTCCATATATTTCGGATGCGATTATCTGGGGAAACGATGATTGACGAATAATTCATTGCTACCATTCAGAAAAAACATATTTCATTCCAGGTGAAATATTAATATTCTGTATCGTATGAAAAAAAGTTATACCTTTAATCGCGTTACTTTGAAATTCTGCTATAAATTGTGCAGCGAGCAAGAAAGTTATGCCTGTTTTAAATAGAAATAATATTTAACGTGTCATTTATTACAATTCAAGAACAATTCTTTCGGACTTTGAAACGAATGACTATTGTACTTGCAATAATATAATTATTATATATGAAGTTATTATTTTGATTATCATACGGAAATGCGATACAATGTCTTTTATTTGTGAAAGTCGAAGAAGATATAATTAATGCACCGCGATGTATTATATTGTTTTCAAGTCGATGATGATTTTGACTTTATTTCGTGTATTTCCATCAAATCAGAGTAACTCCCGGGAAGCGTGAAATATTAGCCTCCGTATTCCCCCTACGCACTGCTAAAAAGAGTCACGTACCTCTATTTTTTCGAATCGATATTCCACCGATATCATATGATAAAATAAACATATGAAATGCGATACCAATATTTCGCACTTACTTATTCTGCTCTTCGTACATCATTTATATGTTCTAGATTCCTGAAAATATTGTTACACCCCGTTTCATCATAGAATTACATGGCCATACATTTCGAAAACCAATACACCAAGAATATATTTATAACTATATTAGCATATTTGTGTAATAACAATTCCATATAAATGAGATTTAATTAATCTGAAGATAATAATCGTAATAGAATAAATATTTCGAATCAAAGTACATTCACTGTTTTGAGATAATTATTACTACTAGAATTCGGAAATTATAATTATTCAATGCTTCTCCACTATGTACAAATAATTACCACTGTAATTAGAAAATTATATAATAATTTAACATTTCTTCACTATATAAAAACAATCAGCGTTATAGTTTGGAAATTATAGTTATACCACCCTTCATCACTGAGATTTACTTACAACATTATAATTAGTGCCGGACAATAATAAGTCTGTTAGCATCTTAATCCTTTATTCTTACTAATTCGCACTGATTATGTGAATCCATTCGGAAAGAATTCATTTCTACATCTAATATATACTTTAATTCTACCTCAATTTTTCTCTATCACTCCAATAAGTTCATGATTCATCTCAAATCGCAGAAATCGAAGTGACTGACAAATAAGAGTCGATAGTGGAACATAAAATAAAATATGATACGTGGAAACCGACGAAATAGTACAGCGACCGTTCTATCGATCAGTTCGTTATAGGAAGAGTATACTTTCGTGGGTGTAATATGAGCACGTGTGAACGCACGTGTGTGATCGTCTCTACCCTGGCTTATAGAGCAGAGAAGCCCCGTTTGCGTTTTACGACGATGTAGTCTCCATTCGACATCTGTCAGGGTACTCTTTGAGAGTTTTATTCCAGGCAATCTGTGTCAGATAGCTATCTAATTGTAATCTATCTTATATAGATGGATGAAAATTGATACTCTTAATTATCGGATATATTTTCGTCGTCGAATCGAGACACGTAAAATATGTATAGAGATATTGTCAGAAAGAGGTTGTAGCATTTATTGTTCATGGATCATTAGCAATTATTCTGCAATGTTACGCGGTGGCAAAACATTATCAAGATCTACTTCGATCATCCCCCTGAGTAAGTTCTGGTACGCTGGTGGTAGAAAGTGTGGTACGTAAAACGCACCACGTTTAACTTTCTCTAACAACTTTCTTAGATTGTCCTCGACGAAAGTTAAAGCACCCACCAGAAGTGCATAAAGTATCATTACGATTATTTCAGTTATCCATTTATATCTTAAATATAATATATTAAGTCTGTCGGAAAGTTCTGTCCGTTTTTATTAGTAAATGAAAATAATAGAATATTATGCTGTTTATGTTGATATTTAATTAACAATGTGATTTCCATTAACGATTATTACTCCTTTGTAAAAATGGGTCATCCTAAAAAATGTTTCCAAGAATATTCTCGAGTTTACAAACAGCTCCTTAACTACTGATAATAGTATTATATTACTTTTTCTTGAAAATATGATTATGTAGCAATTATGATTGTTTTATTTGATTACAACTAAGATATATGGCGGTGAAAAATACTTTGTAATTCTTAATAAAGGAATTCTACATCCTTAAATTATTATAGCGGTTTATTTGTTATTAGAATTTAATAGTAGTTTGGTGTTTCAAAGGGCTGATATGGCGTAAGGTAAAAACATTAAAAAGTATAATTTTTTCATCCGTTATTAAATTTCCGAGCTTACACAACGCTCGTTAATTACCATTGGTATTGTAGTTCCTCTTGTAATCATGGCTACGTAGTAATTACAATTTTTTGTCAGTATCAATCTATCATTAAAAATAATCTTATAAAAGGCAGAAACGAAATAAATTTAAAGGGACTTTCACTTTCGTTGGATTGTAAGCAATCAAATATATCAAAGGTCCATTTGCCTTTCGGAGTACATTGTTTTTTTTTCTCACCGACGATGGCGGACCGGAAATCATCCATTTTCATGCGGCATTATGCAAATCCCGAATAATTTACAGTAAAACGTTAAATACAGAAAGCCGAGGGTCCGACCCTACCTTCGACGACAATTCACCGGTGATGCAAATGTATTTATGAAATTTCCGTTTTCGCGTTCATCTGTTTCGCACCGTTCGCGAAATCGAATTATTATCTCGACTCTTCCCGAACACCGTGCCTCAACGAGCTTCGCCATATTTCAATATCCACGAATTGTTTCATGTCACACTTTCGGTCATGAATAATTTTCTCCATCATATCTTAACATTACTTTTACTACAAG
Organism: Nysson spinosus; assembly: GCA_910591585.2. Classification (NCBI taxonomy): domain Eukaryota; kingdom Metazoa; phylum Arthropoda; class Insecta; order Hymenoptera; family Crabronidae; genus Nysson; species Nysson spinosus. The sequence goes on from OU342835.1 coordinate 3,483,819, forward strand.
TTAAATAACGTATTCAATTATGCGCGTTAGGTACGTAAAATCAAGGTACATATGAGATTGCATATTGTTGTTGCAATATTTGAATAATTCTATTAAAAATTGGAGACAAGTAATTTTGACTGCTTCGGTAGTTCTGTTGTTAAATCAGCAATACTCAACAAATCAAGTTTATATCATATTCTTTATTATTATAATATTTTCTTAAGTGTTTCACTCTCTTCGAGAGTTGAACTTAAAAATAATCTTGTCCTTCCTTCAAGGATTTTAGCAATGGAAGTAGGTCAGATTTTTCATGCACGATAAAGTTTGGCTTGCACGCAAATATATGCAATTATGCTCTGCCGCAGTCTAAGAAATCTTTTCTATCATCGAATTCTTGCAATATTTCTATTTACGGTTAAACAGACATAGGAACATTTAAAGAATCGAATTCAACCAAACTTGGTATTTTGAACCTTTCTTTCAATACACGCCACTTGATACAGTTTATGTGGATTATAATATTTAAAGTTTTATTTTATATTGTTTTGATTCATGGGCAAAGGGTGTCTTTGAAAATCGTTCGAACACGAGAATGTTGCGAAGTTTAATAAAAGCAGTTGTGTAAACAGACTTCACGCAATAACTTCACTGCAGGAGGAAGTCTGTGCAGCGAGAAAACTTGGTTGACATTTCTGTATTAGAAAATTTAGAAAGCAGGCCTTTCATACTTTAATTGCAAGCGCGATATTTACGTAATTCATCTTCACATTTCGACGAAACATTTCCCCCGCAGACTAAGAGTGGTTTTAAAAATTATTATTTTAATTACGAGGATGAAAGGATGCGATCCTTTAATTCCATTTCAATTAAGGATTTTGCGACGTATACCGTAATACTCGGATTAATAAATATAGTTTTAGTATTTCCTTATCAATGTGGCTTATGTGGATTTATTTTTGTAACTTCGTTCGAAAACAGTTTAACTGATACCGATATGAAAAATCACATTCACCGAAGATATTATTAGAGTCATAAATAAAACTTGAATCGATCTTATTATAGAATATGATGTTGCACGATACTTAAAATAGACGATTCATTTCTGTCCCTGAAGTTAATCCCAAATCGAAGTTATGTATATCGATGTCTGGCATTTGACGTGAAATGCCTTTCAATTCCCGAAACGCTTATCTAACATTCATAAGCAAAATAACGTTTTATTTTCGATAGGAGAGCCATTAAGAAATTATTTTCCGTTGAATGTTTTGGGGGCGTAGATAAGGGGTACAGTTTATGAACTCCGTTATTTTCAAAGGGATGCCATTTCCTTTTTCGAAACCCATTCATTTCCACCAATGGGCTTCGATCTTATTGATTTATCGTGTCACGCCCAATGAGCCAATTTCTGCATTTCTCTGGGCATTTCCGCACTGTTTCGAATTCCGGCTTTATTTCAACTTTGATATCGGCATTGTTTAAATATGTATATCCAAATGTATTTTGGATATTCACGTACGTTAATTCCTGACTTCTAATTTCCACCTTATTAATTATCATGTCTCTAATGTTATGTATTCTAAAAGGTATTTTAGTGAAGTAGTTTCATACAACATTAAGTGAACTCTGAAATATAATATTTAATTTCATTTAGGAATATAAAACGTTTATGAGAGAGCCGATTAAAACTGGACTTTAATTCTGTCAATGGAATATTATAATGAACATTTTATTATAGATTCAACATATATTAAATTCCTTGATATATTCTACGCCGACGTATTTCAAACTAATATTTATTATTAAATATACGAGAAGCGAATAGAGTACTTAATCTGGAATTTTATTAACTCCGTATCATTAATACTAACACTAAAACCCCTTCCATTTTTCAGTATTCTAACATTAATATAATAATAATTACCGAACAATACTTAAACAGCATCTTCCAATTATAACGAGTAGAAAGAGTAAATAATCAAGTGTAGTTTGCCGCGGGATATTTTACACATTAATGAATTCAGGGTCGCAATATCACCAATGAGAATTATGAATATACGTATTCACGTAAAATAATTACTTTCCCGTCCACAATAGCCAAACGAAACTTTAAGTATCTCATGGTCTCGAACAATTTCTAAATTCCTTCGTTGCGTTTCTTTGCCATTGGCATTGTTGTCCGTTTGTTTCCATAGGACGATGTTTAATTATACAACCTCATTACTATCTCGCGGAGATTCACAATTGTCTCCCGGTATTCTTTGTTCGTGCAAGCCGTGAGTATCACGGTGGAAGCCGTGGCCTTAGAGCATGGAAAATTGTGTACCCAACGAATGAATGGCACTCTTTAGTTTGAAATCGCGCTTTTCCTCGACCTCACCCTGCGAGGGGGTTTCGTGTACAGGTAGCGTGAAACGTTCAAACGGCACGAGAGCACGTAAAAAAGCGGTAAGCCCCTACTCTCTTCCTCTCTCTCCCTCTGCTAGGGGAGACTGACTGACTTCTCGGTTCCCTTTTATTTCCCCGGTGTTTTCAACGACGTAATAAAATTCTGCTTACACCTATGCGCCGTACACTTCCGCGCTGATGTAATCGTGCTGAAGGAATCATACGTTCACTCACGGAAAAACTCCGATTTCCAAGGTTCTTTGATGAGTCAACAAATTGGGAGGTTTAAGATCAAAGGACTCTTTGAGATTATTGAATTCTAAATTAATGTTTTTCTGTGTTAAACTGTTCTTGGATGTCGCGGATGTTGAATGTTTTATATTGTGATCATGTTGGTATATTATTTAATAGAGATTACGTCTGAGGTTCATTGATTAAGGTTGAAGATGATGTTAGGGGTACAAGTTGTGTTTTGATGAATTAATTGTAAGTTTGTAGTAAAAGTTGTAGAGAATATGTACTAATTAGTAGAAGTTTGGACTAATTAAGAAGGGTGCAATAATTAAATTCCCGTTTGCAAGGTACTGTGAGAGAATATACTAAGTTCATTAAGTATTTTAAGTTATTAAGTGGACATAAAAGGAGCAGTAGAAATGTATAATTGTAGAACAGTAGTTAATTACTATTGTCGTTGTTAAAGTTCTCACGGAGTACGTTCAATTACGGTTGATTGTGGATTACTATGTGGCTATCGATAACCTCGTTCGTGGTAATACGAGTTCTACCGAACAACCGTACAACGATAATGACCTCCTGTCCGGTGTATAATAGCCATGCTATGGCCAAAGCAAATTTATCGTAGAATTCAATGATTTCTATCGTAACTATCATAGTGAAATCTGGGACACGCACCGGTTTGCCCTTTTCCCAAGGTTTTTTCGAGGCGATAAGGGCCGACATACTGATGGGTCTCCTGGGTGTTGGACCCGACGGGGCTCTCCTTGCCCTGCATCGCCGCCGAGCCACCTTCTTCTTGGTCCGCCAGGTTGATAGATTATCCTTACTCGAACGAGCGATACCAAACAATTCTACTTCCTCCACTTCTTTCTATTCTTCTTCTCACTCTTTAAAACTACCCCCGCCCGTCACCCTTTTTTGTCTATCACTATCACTCCCTATCAAGGTCTCGTCCTGGCTTCACCTTACGAATCGCGTCTCTTCGCGGCATTGTGATCACCGGTAGTGATCACGACCCGGAACAGACTGGTCGTCGAAGGGAGCTACTGATTCCCTTCGACGACGTCGACCGGTTTGGAAAAGTGAACGACACTCTGACTAATGATATCGGGCAATAAATAATCACCGGATGACTCTCGGAGATACACAACACACGATTACACATACACACAATATCACTGACACGATCGGTCTTTTAATTTCGGTGGATGCCTCTTGCGGATTCTTTTCATGTTGCTTGGAAACATGAACGATGATGTCTTCTCGAGGATGACCGTGGTTATTCCAAAGAGTAAGGAACCGTATCCTTTCGATAAGGATCACGAACTGTATAGATCTGGTTTAATATCGTTAAGACAATGGATCGGTCTCACGGGGACACTGAGTAGCATGAGGGTTGTTCAGCTCACGTGAACGTAGTGGTCATTCGATCACAGCCGGTTAATTCACGAGCAACGAAACCGTGGCTACTCCTCGATAGAGCCACTTTGGGCGCCATTGTGACTTCAGGGATACGATATGACTTTGCGTGGACTATAAGGAACTTTATCTACTAAACCGTTCCAGATAACCCTCTACTATTACTTCATCCCGACTACGTGCATTACTGTTTATCACGAACTGGCTCCATTCTTGATATTCGATCCATATTACACGCTCGTTGATCTTTCCAATCGATTATCCCCCGTGTATTATTCACTTTTCTTACACCTTGTACGGGGTTGAGGGTAAGAACATTGGCAAACTGCCCTTTACACCGTCAGCACCACCACCCTGTACGCATTCATGCACCACCACCGATATGTCACTATATTCAACGGTAACTGGCGCGACGATCCTTCATCGTGAATGCGAATATATCTTCGTTTCCCTCGATATTCTTCCTCGGTATAGCACTATGGTTCGTTTTCCAGTGACAAATATGAAGGCTTCTTTGTATACCGTGTTATTCTTGTCGTGAAATTTTCCCAGTTATTTATCCGCATTTCTTTTCCTGGTTTCGTCAAGGATCCAGCCCTGTCGTACGCGGATGACGGAGCTGACGACGAACCGCGGCGCTCCCAGTTCGATTACGTGGTGCTTATCAGAGGGGGTAGTTGCGCGCGCACCCGCACGCCCACCACCCTTACTTTTAACCACCGTCCTACTGATGGGTATAATACCCAAATGTTTTCCCTTTTCCTTAACCCAAAATCGAACGAGAAGGTAATAGTTCCAACCCACATTGTGTCCTTTTCAGTGCTGAATTTTTGCTTCCAAATCTGAAAAGATTTGTGCTCAACGTACAATCCTTATATCACAAGATAGCTGAAGTACTGAGACTTATCAAACTTTTATTACCTTCAATAGGACATAAGAAATAAAGTTTTACGGAATTAAAGCTAGTCATATAAAATAATGATTATATTTAACGCACAAATATAATACGTGACATCACACTAATAAATTATGTATTATATATGTAGATATCAGTATCACATAAGTATTACCAAATCAAAATATGTTATGTACTCATTCACCTTATTACAATAACCTAAGTCACTATTTAGGGGGTAGTTTTAATAACACACTGGTGTCCACTAAGTCAGAAATCCAATCGATACCGAGGGAAACATGTGGAAAAACTATGTTACTATCTAAACCATATGGTCGAATGGGTAGTCTTGAAACAGCCCCATTTAATCACGCATTACTTTCATTGATCTAACTTTCCATTCTTGGTTGTCGTATAACAAGCTCTCAATCTTGCATCATATAACTCAAGAAGCAGTAAGCATTTCTAGTATACTTACAATAAATCTATTCTAAATGAAACAAGTTCGAAAAATCAATGCAAGTAAAATATTAGATCGATATATTTTCACGTAGAAAGATCGCGATAATTCACATGGAAACTGCAGGAAAGTTGTACGATCGATCCCATCACTAATCGTAAGGGAGTCAGAGCAAGCTCTGGAAAACGCGCCGGAGAGAGCTCTCTCCCTTTCTATGGGCCGAATACCGTGGCGGGGGTGATTTTCTCGTGATATTGTCGGTACCAGGGTAGTTTCTGGTGGTTCGTGTCCAGGGTTAGGGAAAAAAAGAAGTATTCCAGAGTGCGGTAAGTTTCAGGATCCGAGACGTACGCTATTTTCCAATCTCCTGCACTCTGGGGGTTGCTAGTAACTTTACAGAGTTGTGCTGTTTTATTTATAGTCTCGCGGTTAAAATTAAATCATTGGCGATAGTGCTTAATAATAATATTTTACAAAGAGTTTGCGCAACTTTCCTTATATAAAAATCTGAGGGAGTGGTTGATCACCATTCAATTTCGAGGTTGCATAAAATTTCAAAATATTGCTTAAGATTACACCACAAATTCTATTTAAGAGATGCGTGACATGCCTATTAAATTATTGAGACGTAACTTACTCCTTTTATTGTGTGAGTTCTAAACTTGTGTTGTCTCGGAAGAAACTTTTGGAACCAAATTTAATTGGCAGTATATTCTTTTTTTAACTATTTTATATGTTTATTATCACGATGGAATTAAAATTGAATAAGATGTGTAAATATACATTATTGTCCTGCTAATGGTCATGTGAGGAAGTTGTTTTCGTTTAAGCTTTGTTTCTAAAGACGGAAGAGTGTTGAATGGTTGGTCAAACACTCATCTTTACGTATAAAAGCCCCCCTTGTTACTCGCGGAAAGTACTCTTTCTTGCCTTAAAAGGCAGTTGCAGAGTCTTAGATCTTCTGCAGCATGTGTTAAAACATTTTTCTCCATACATCGTGCATCTTATAACTGTTTATAAACCATGGAAAACTTGTCATATAAAATGTAATTGACAACTCAATATAATAGAATAAGGTATACATTCAAGTCATAAATGCACTTCTTTCTTATTAAGTTCCAAAACACGTATAACATAAACAAGTTATAACATATACTTGTTGCAAGAGCACTTGGCGTTGAACGCTTAATGGCATTTCTTAAGGTTAGGATGGAAATAGCTATAAATAATAAAGATATGCACATCAAAATCTTCTTGGAAGACTAAAGATCGTGAGTTAAATTTCACGACGTACTTGAAGGTAATATGATCAAAAGTTGATCTCGCACGTTACATCTGCCGCATGTATTATTCACAGTGAAATAAAGCAGGTTAAGTCAGACAGCCCTACCGCGCGCATATTGATTAATCATTCATCACGTTAATTATTTAGGGAGGAGAATTTAGTTGTCCTTCTGATTATACACTCAAAGTTTGTGCAATATAAAGTGTACTATACACATCACACTAACAAGTACATACACAACCATATGTCACGGTCCGTCTTTATACCTTTGATCACATGGCCCGTAGTTTATCAGGATTTTAACAGTATCATACACCACCTTTATAAACTGGAAGTAAATACGAATACCATGATCGAAATTTGGAAGCATTTTATACTCGAACACGAAGGAATGCAATTAATCAAAGTTACTCGAAATATCTCAGGAGCGCAAGGATTTTATTTGAACGACTCCCACTTGACTACTCAAAAGTCCAAGTCGCCCGTTGCCTCGCAAAACCGAACTCCCCGAAGGAGGAGAATCTATTAAACGCGTTTAACTCGAATGAAGAGAGAAAGTCGAAGAAACGTGGAAGGAAGAGAGGAGCATTTAACGGAGGCACTTTTCTCGATGAGACGTGCGTATAAATATGCAAGGAAAATTACCCTTAGCGCCATGGCGTGAGCCATACCGAGGACATCCCGTAGAGGGGTACGAATGCAATATAGATCGTGGAACGAGGCAAAAGAGGAGGACAAAAGGGAGGCAGAATATGAGAGAAGGGGAGAGAAAGAGAGAGGGGGCAAAGAAGGGAGAGGATAGTTGGATGGCACAAAGCGGAGGGTGCAAGCCGAGGATCGATAGGTATATAGAGACAGATAGGAACACAGGAAGTGTCTGACACCGGAAAGCTCCTGGGGATGGCTTCTTACGCGGTAGTTCTCTACCCGGTTAACAAGCCGTTTTCGACCCCCCTCCGATCTTTTTTAATATCGCTGGAACCCGATTTCGGACCTTACTGTTATTCTTATTGTCGTATAATTAAATGCCTTCCTCGTATCTTTGTGCCTTGGGAGAGTTTAATCTAATGTTCGCGCGGGGATTAATTTGGGGTTAAATACACTGCTGCTTCATGCTTTGGACACAAGGTACGTCTTAATGTTAATTTAATCGTTTGTAGTTATTAATTGCTCGCTCAATTTTCGCGCATCTTTAATATCGTTCAGTATGACTTGTATAGAATTCTGAATGTGGTGGATGGTTTTCTAATCTCGTAATTAAGTGCAGTTTCTGTTCATACAAGAATTTAATCCAATATTCGCATAGAGATTAATTCCGAATTAAAAAAAGAATGCAAGTAGAATAGTAAATATCATTAAGCATTAAATTGTAAAATTCTTGTTACTATTATATATGGTGTAGGATTTAAGGCGAATTTGATTTAAATATAATTATCGAAGAAATCAGAGTTGTTGACATTTTACAATAAAAATTGTCTTGGCATTCAAGATAGTTCATTTTATATCAAGTGATATTCGGGATAATATTACATTTGAAATATTAATTCAACATAAACGAAACTATTAACTTCTTAAGGTGAGATTCGTCTTGTTTAATTCCAAAGCATTTATTATAATAGTTGTGAAAAAATGTACACAAACGTCGTCCATAAAACAAGTCCCGAATGATAGAGGTTTTATTAGCAGACTCGTGTAGAGGGTGTAGCAGGAATTATCAGTGGCAGCGTGTTAATTTAGGCGCAATTAGCGGGGTTCTTGTGTACCCACGCACCGCGAATTGCATATGTATTATCGAATCTGTTATTCCGTTTCATGACTAGAAATTAATTACTCTCTCCTCACGACAGCCTTCAAACGGTAGATCAAAAAGAATTTTAACGCTTTTTTACCACACGAAATCCCCGTCCATTATTGCATTCGAATAAGAACAGAATAACAGTAATTAAGAATAAATAAATTCTAATCGAATTTAACAAACTGGCATCTCACTATAGCTAGAACAGTATCACTTTTTACTAGAATGATAATTAACTATAAATAAATGTATAAGAATTTTAGTAGTAGAAATACAATTTTTCTAATACCTCATTGAAATTGTAATTCATTTTTTAACACAGCAATATAAGGGTAATAAGAGTCTTCGCTGAAACTTGTTGCTCGTCTACGACAAACTTAAAACTCCATTTATAATCCTGGCAGAAAGTAATCCCTTGTAGTCTATAACTCGCTGCTATTGCTGTATTATCAATTTTTTTGTATAAAAATTAACCGCAGGGATACGAGAAATTTAGTTGGGTAACTACGATGGACCATGGAACGCGTGGGTGATTAAATGTCAGGGGTTTAAAGGTCGATGCACTCATCGTTGATCGTATACTTGTTCTGTGCTCATCCATGGGTTTATGTAACGGTATACGTGGTAGTGTCTCTCGCATGGTGTTTACATTATTCCGGGGAATACCCTCATTGAAATCGCCGTTCGTGTTCCACCATCTCTTTGCGCATAGCGTTCACTTACCCGAGTGCAATACATCAAAATGCAACGCCGTGTTATCACGTTTCGAAGTACATGCTTGATAAAGGGGTTTCAATAGTATATGTGTATTGCTTTTTAATTAACACTACCCATACTGTATTGTATTGGTATTGGTATTAACATAATTAAAATCCCATCATCGTTAAAAATATTAATGCACCGACTCATCTCTTTTATTAATAAGTCAATTGGATCTATTATGCCGTAGTTAATTAAGGTACTAATACTGATATTGCTTTATTAATATATTTCCTATAATTGTAACGTTACCAGAGTGCTTGTAAAATACTGCACTGAAATGTAATTATTGATCATGTTGATTTATTATTTTTTAATTATCTTAATATTCGCGTTCAAAGATATCCCGCATCACTTATTTTATCCAACAACATGTTCGCATTAAATAGCTTGTCATAAGAGAATTACAGGTAAAACCAGCTCTCATTCAATTAAACCAAACGAGCCGTTTATCGAATTCCGAGTGGTGAATTACGCGATGGAAAAAGGTTATTGCATTTGCCATTTTTCCGTGAAATAGCCGCGTATTGCGGACGCAGTCGATGCGACAACGTGTTGCACCCCATGGCGGGCACCATGACGGGGTCTCGATTGCGCGGATGCACTTATACCGTGCGCACTTGGCTTCATCGAGCGCGATGCAACTTGTGTAGCGGGACGAGTAAACAAAGTTCAACGTTGGCACTTCGCCTGCACCCATTAATTGCACCGCAGACATCGCGACCGCGTATATCCTGCAAAAACCATGCATTTCTATGCTTCCGTTTGTATCCACGTCAATGTATGTGTGTGTGCCTGTGTACCCTAAACCATGCGGAAAAATGGAAAAGTGAATGCACCACTGAAGCATCGTACACCACGGTATGGACCTCGAATGCATATTGCTGATTTTGCGGACGACGTCCACGGATGGATTAAGCGGATACTCGAAATAAGGGAAACAAGCCTTTCATTTTGCAACCCATACGTTTTTACGATGATAACAAATTGTGTTCGAGATGTTTAACCAGAATTACTCCAAAAAACGAAATCGCAGGAGCATTCATAATTTAGTAATAAAACAAATCCATTCGATATATTCATAATTAATGCGAACGTATAGATTTGACTTTTAAGTAATTATTGATATTTATACATGTCAACATTTTAGAATTATGAAAGGCATAATTTTACTTTAATTTGTAGTCCAAGAGAAAAGTGTAAGTTCGAACTACGAGTTAACTCGTCATACCCGGTTCATCAACAAGTTAGACAACTTTTGAATATACAACATACAACATCATTTAGATAATGAAATTTGTTATGTCAGAGTATTTATAGTGAACATTACTGAAAATATTAATATTGGAAAGGCAATTGTCTGTGATGTTTAAGTTTGTTGTCATCCAAGATATAAATATTGGTATTATTAAGATTATGTGAAGAGGAAGTGATAGAATGTTATTGTATCTGCGAGGAGACTGACACGTGGATAAGGTGTTAATATGTGGAATAGTTTGATCTACGAGGTGGAGTGAAATTGTTTCGGAAACTTCTACTTGAACATCTTCCGGGAGCTTCCAAATAATCCGTCTGAGCCAGGAGATTAAGACTACTCGTATACGTATAGGGTGTTTCATAGTAACCCGTTCAAACACGAGGAGATTCCAAACAGAGATCTAACATTCATAATTTTATTTCATTTAAACAGCAAGTCGTTATAAATAATTATTTTCACTTCTTTTCATTCTAGGAGAAAAATATGTTAATCGTAAATTAATGTAGATGAGTTATAATTATTTTCATTTATTATATTTTTAGGGTCGAAGAAAGCTTCTTAATAATTTCTATATTTGACATTTCTTTTTCTATATTTAATTATATTATATATAGTAAATTATGTACGTATTCCCTTCTTTTCGTATTTGAGGAAAAGCACCCTAATCATTTTAATATTTATCATTTCTGTTTGCTTACATTATTGGGAATTATTCAAAATTGTTTTGTTATGGAGTAATTAAAACACAATAGAATCATTTAAGTATAGCCTGCATGGAATTGATGCTGACATAAGGACGAATAATCGTACGCAAAAGTTTCCGCGAAATTCTTCCAGCAGATTGATTCTCCCCGGGGTAGGACAAACTTTCACTCCATTCGTCGTTTCCGAATATTTCGCAGTTTCTGCGAGTAAACTTGAAAAACTCGTTTCGTACCCCGCTTGCATAATTTGCGATATATCCTGACTATACAACTTTTGAATTGCGAAACGCTTCCACTTATACAAGTTTCCAAGGTAAAGTCATTTTTAAGAACCACCTAGTTTTGGTACTTACGCCGTTTACTGAATATTTTTGGAAGCCTGACGTAACGAATGAAAAGAAATAAAAGGCAGTTTATGCAGCATCACCTTTCATCTTGAGTTTTGTGCACCTTAATCTCCAAAATCGTAGCGATTAAGAATGTTTGTATTATTATTATGTTTCTATTAATTCCAACTGTATAAAATAAACTCTAACAGGTGTAATAAAATATATACACATACATATCGACGATCTAATAATAATCAAGATAATAAATCTGACAATAAATTTACAATATCTCGGAATATAATAAATGATGATATTCTTAGATAGTGGAATAACTAACTACAATTATTTACAGGGACTCAACACCTTCCAAGGCTTTCACAAATATAATCATCCTCGCAGGTACCATATTTCACGTAGAATGGGGTTCAGGGAAACCACATGGAAATTTAGCGATTTTTATGTTGTTTGGAACTTTTTTAATTTGTACAGGGAGAAGTATCACGTAACAATGGTTAGGCCCGCAGTATTTTATGAGTCAGACCGTATAAGTTGTTCGTAGGAAAGTTCTCAAGTGGGGGTGGTAATACGTAAAAGGGAGGCGTGAAGTGTTAACACAGGCCAGAACAGCAGCAGACACTTGACGCACCCCTAACTCTTCCGACATGTATTCCACCTCTACTTCCTTCGAGTTCTTTGATGCACCCTTCTCTCATCGGCTTTTTTGCTCGTCCATCCATTTTCCTCCTACTTTCTACCACTCCCGGCGGCCCCACCCACCCCTTTTTCTCGCCCGTTATTCCTAAAGCCCATCCGCTACTTTCATATTTCTCCTAATGCTCCTTCGTAAGCATCGCCAAATATTCTCGCATAAAGAATCCGCTCGTTCAAACGTTCGTTTCACTAACCTTTCCTTCGTGAAAGGAATCGCGGTACACCTACGTCCCGAGGGAGAGGAGCAGGGTGAGGGGAGGGAGGAAATACAATTTCTTCCTGGGAAATATGTATTTGGGAATAAAAAGTATTACGTCGCTCTAAGACACTTTACGTAGTTCCTTTCACAAGGTTCTTTCCTGGGATATAAATACAATGTGTAGTTTACGAGGAAGGATAAATAATACGATATTATTTAACCTGTTAACCCGAAAGTTCATTACTGAAATTTATGCGTATAAAAATTGGAGTATTACAGGAGGAATAATTGTAATTTAATTCGTAACGTTCGAGATAAGCGTAGATGCGAATGATAAGTTAAGGTGCGATCCCCGGTTAACGGGTTAACGGAAGATGGCTTATTATGATAACAAAAAGCAACATTCTTGGAGAGTGTTAATATGTTCGTTCATAGGATGAATGAAAGTATAACCAGTTACATAATAACTGCAAGAAATATTAGACGAGTTCTTCTAACTAGCAGCATTAGCAGAATCGTTAATATTGATTAACTAAAAAATATATTATTACACCAAGTGCACCATACATCAGAGTTGTTTTTTCAACATATATATAACAGCACTGAAAGGTATGCAGTTAAGCTAAAATAGTATAATGTTATATCTAAAATTAAATGATCCAACATAACAGGACCAAATAAAAGGTACGATTTCCTGCTCCAGGGATAAACCATAACAAAAAGTGGTAAAGAATCAATGTATACATAAACCCGTGACGTATTTATCTACCCGTTGTTCCACGCATGGCGAAGCCTGCTCCATATATACATAACATCGATATTTCCGCGGAACATAATTAGAAATTTATAGTACGCAAGCCGTTTAATATGGCAACGTAGCCGATTGAAAATACGAGACAATTCTGATATTCGAACTTTGAGTTGAATACTTGTTGCCGATGTTCCCTGTTGTATTTTTGATTTATGCAATTGCAAATCTGACCTCTGTTAAATGTGTATTCTCTCTATCCAATTGGGCTCCGTTAAATCACGGGGGTTTCCGGGTTATACCCATGAGATATAATATAGCCGGGTCCTTTAAGTGCGAAGTTCGACACGGCATATTGTCACGACGAGTTTATAAATAAATTATCACCGTGATTCTGCCCGCTACATATTCACGGACATTCTACTTAGGGTGCGTCACGGGGGGAGTATTTTAATGGAAAGTGCTGAATGTAATAGTAATATCGTATGGCCATCATATTAAATTATGTGACTAGATATATCAAGTTAATTAAATTTAAACCTAGAAATTAAGTACGTAGATCTTAAAATTATTCTATATAGTACTGTGGAGTTAATTAATAACACGATCTGTTAAAATTAATAGTTACACCATGAAATATACTGCCTTTTTAATTCAATAATAATTTTTCAGTCATGAGAAGGAATTATTAACTGTTCTGGCATGTTCGTTTATGAATCAAGAATATATAAATATTATTAGCGATGTAGTCTCTGAAGAACTTAATTATGAATATTCAGGTGCTTTGGAATTTATTATATTACAAATACAAGATAATTTATAGTAGTATAAATCCTGGTCAACGGAAGCTGAAACGTTTATACATGTAAATTTAATTCCCGATGAAGTACACGGTGATATAGATTACGATAATATGAATTATGTGAAGCCAATACTCGCGTAATTGAATTTTACGTACGTACGTTGTAATGTGTAATGTGTAATGTGATTAAATTTAATCATATCAATCAATGACAAAATCTGGACAAAGACCAAACATACTTTGTACTTTAAAGTATCGCAATAAATGAAAATACAATTCCTAATTGTAGAAACAAAGAATTAAAGGAAGTATACTCTTCACGGAACAAGAGTTAATAGTTACAAGATTATTCGAATTCCGTATATCAGGTCGTTGAGAATTCTACGTAAAATTTGTGGTCAGATACCATTTCTTTGATCGAACGCAATTACGCTCGCTCTTAATAACCTGATAATTAGAGACACGTAAGGGCGACAAGCCGTAAGTACATGGAAGAAAAACACGAGCACTCGACATGAAAGTAATTCAGTATGTTCTACATTCCGGTATCTCGCATCCGCCACCCTGAAACTTCCCTTCCTTTTCCACTCTTTTTTTCACCCACTCTCTTTCCTCCGTCGAGAATTCGTTTGGAATTGTAAGTTTGTCGAACAAAGCAGGAAGAAAAACACGGGGGAATAATTATTGGGAGATTAGGGAATAACAAAGGAAATCGGTGTTTCTGGCATGTATTGCGTTCCGTAAACTAGTAGCCTCGAAATTAATCCATACATTCATTTATTTTGCAATTTGTCTAATTTCATTTGTCCCACCTATAATTTATCGAAATAGAAGAATTTCAGGAAGAGAACAAACATACTCAAGTCAACCTAAGGAATTAAAATAAAATATGAAATCTGTGTAGGAAACTTAGAGAAATAAAGCAACATCATACGTGGAACATAAATCAATATAGACACTATTCAATCAGATGATTTTTTCAAAACACAAGTATTCCATGTGTATATACGTTTCTGAAGTATCTCTACACAAACGTGTCCATCATCGAAAGTGGTGGTACAAGAGTTCCTTTGATTCGGATCTTGGACAATCAGTGGAAGGAGGGTGTCAAGGGTGGGTGGAAAGAAGTTTTCGAGAACCGAATCAACTGGAGCAGCAGCATCACGTCGACTCGAAAGAACGACTTCAAATCAGGAGAAAGGAGTGGATAACGTTCGTCGTGGTGGCCCTCCGCGTGCTATAAGGCCTCGGGGAAATCCTAATATTTTAACCACCGGCGAGGAATGAAAGGACCTGGACGAGCATGAAAAGGGAAAAAGGGGTGCACGAATCATCCCTCCGTACTCTTAAACCTTAGTAGATGACGAGGTAAAGGGAGCGAGAAAGAGACGAAACTGACTGCAAGGTGGATGGAACGAGGGGTGTATATACCCGTTGCGGTACCCCGAGGGAAGTACTTGCAATTAACGCGGTAAGACCCGGCTGTTGCAAGGGTTGGCCCACCACCCTTCTTATACTACTCCCTGCCTCCTATCCCTTTTCGTTCGATACTACTTCTATCGTTCTCCCTTTCTATTTTCAGCTTCATTTCTTTGTCTGTCTTGATCGTACTAACTCGACATTTCTCACTCTGTCTCCCTTCTCTTAGTTCATCCCCTATGGACCCTCGAATAACGGTAGCGGTGAGAGCCAGAATGGCTGTGTTCGGTCATTTGTCAGGGATACGAGTAATAGTGCACGCGTCTTGGTTTCTTTCGTGGGTTGTGTGAGTACTCACTTGCTGATTGTGTACATTTACCACGAGGAATAATATGTATAGTGATATGTACAAATTATGTATTGATGTGTATTTTAAATATATGCAGTATCTACATAAATTGTCATTTGATACTCAAGAAATAAATAAATAGTAAATTGCATGATATTATGTCTTGTCTAATGTGAATAATACTTGATAATAGCAAACACAAATTACTTCGGATTCTACATATTTATATGACTTAATAATACTGCAAGAATTTGACTTAATTAATTCATGATTTTCCTTCACTTGCGATCATTTAATTAGTTCGAATACCGGGAGAAGTTTAACTTATTTATAGATTACATGTCGGAAATAAGTTCTCAAATAGGAGGCAAAGTAAGTAAGAGATATTAAAAAAGCATGAGATACTAGAACTACCCGCAATTTTCAGTGAATCATTCGAATGATTCTTGATAAGTATCGGCACCTATTTATCATTCTATGAAGATCTACAAATTGTAGGATACACGCAGTGATTTTCGGCAATGACGACTTCATTAATCACATAGTTATCAGTGTAGGAGTAATACATGTATATACTCTGGCGTGGAAAAGCAATAAGGGAGGGTGCTAGATTTCTTCCGTATCCCGGAAATGCGGCTTAGTCACCAAGGGTGTCTATTGTACTTTACTGAGTGCACATTCGTGTAAAATCCGTGAGAAATAGCCATATCGAGTATCGAGATATGCCATATAATATCATAAAGCAACTGGGTTCAACGGTTACGATTCCGTATTACGATTCTATCACAAACTCCGATATTTTACATCGTAAATATACTATCGACAGTTCAATAAAGATTGCCTTGGATTATGGGATATTTTATTGTTTAAGTCAATCCTCTATACGATAATAAAAAGTATATTACAGCCATATCTAGTTTGGGGGAATCCAACCGAATATTTCATCCAATTAGAGACAATATCTGGGACGACAAAAATGATGAGATGGCTCCAAGAAAAAGAAACTTGAATCTACAGAAATCCAAGTAAATATGATATATTTTTATTTGGATTGCTGTAAGTCCAATTTGATTTTTATTGTCTATTTTTCTTGGAACAATTTTATTTCTAAGTATGATGAACAACAATGTTTTCATTATATCTGAGAAAAGATTTCATATTATTTATACTTCATGGTATATTTAATAACTATGTGGCAGAATACCACCAATTGACTTTCGGAGATCATTGTAATTCTGTTCAGTATAATATCCAACATATGCAATTTGTTTGGTCGACGCTAAAGGAACATACCCTTTAAAACGCAGATTCGTGGCGGAAGCTGGCTAAACTTGCGGAGAACGTAGGAGATATAAAACATCTCGATATTGATTTTACCGAACCCGATGCCGATTCGCTTCCAAGCAGCCGGTGTACGTCTGGCTTCAGCCACGAATTACGAAGGATACATACACATACGCGTACATAATTGTGGTCACGAAAGCAGCGATAATATCCGATATTCGTGAAAATCGGTTGACACCCGTCAAAGTCTATTGACGTTCGTCACGACGGAAAAGACCGTCAGGAAATTCGGTATACAAATCGGTATTTCATGCCACGCTGCTTCGACTTCCGATACAGTTAATGCGATGTCTAAAGATTTATGAACGCATAAAAGATTTCCGATTCTGGTATAACATTGATCTCTTGCGGCTTCAGTTGAACGATGCATCAATGCTGGCATGTCATTTTCGTATTATATCACACATATACTGTGTATGATGATGATACTATAGTACTACTAATAATAATATATGTATATGATTTTAGTTGTATCAATAGTAGTTTCATTAACAGTCGGACGTTTTTCGTAACGTATAATAAAGTGAAATGAACATAAGAATGTAATTCTGCATTCTATTAATATTATAATTTAACGATCCTTTTTTGTTAGCACTAAATTCTGTATTCTGTATTATATGCTTATAAGTTATGAATTAATATCAGATATCGATTATTCGGAGTATGTAATTAATTTCTAGCAATATGATATATTAAGAGGAACTGATGTAATTATAATTGTGCAACATATTTATGGACATACTTTTTTAATCTGATTTGCAACCTATAAATGCTATTTTTTATGCTTTTTCAAGTGAACCATGCTTTTATCATGCGTAAGATCCGGTATCATAAAGGCCATCTACCGTATATCTTACGTAAAAATTAGAGTAATAAGACAATGGTCAAAATGAAGATGCGACTATAATTCATTACCCGGTTACTGGTACGAAAATTGATTTTTTAAGAACATACATTACACAGAAATTCTAGTGACCACGTTTTCCGTCACATTCTGAAACAGCCTGTCATTCATATGTCCAAATCTGAATAGTTCTCTACACTTACGATTCATACATCCGAATCTGAATAGGCTGCTCGTATTGTCGTGCCAGGTACTCTACTACGAATATATCCGTCGTTCACGTACACACGTGAAACTTAGTCGTAAAACTTCCTCTTTAGAGGCGTTTCCTTGTATACATCTGCTCGGATATATGTATGTAGAATGCCAGATAAACGACTGTTTCCCCGCATTCGGTTGGTCATTGGAAGCGAATGTGTGACGTCTGTGTCCTTCACTATGAAACACATTCCTACCATTCATACATTGATATGTGAATAAATATGGAGAATATATGTTATGTATTTTGTTGTCTCCTAATATAATTGTTAAATGGTGCTTCTTGATGAATTGTTATTAATCGACGATCCGAAAATACTCAAAGTAGAAGATCTCCAGAATCATTAATATTTTATTCTAATTTAATATGAACTTTTAATATGTTATTAAAGAAAGGCATCTTTCGATGACACAGTCGTTATTAAGTTAATATATCATATTCAGTTCTGAACTAAAAATTGCTTTCTGGATATAGCATTTTCATCGTGATTCTAATTATTTGTCAATAATTATTTATAATCACGCATAGTTTGATGCGACAGAAATTACATGTCTTCCTAAGAATAATTTAATTTAGTATAACATAAACGTAGTATTGCTTAACACGTTGAACATCGTGGGGATCATGGGTGGCAGACATTGCGAATATTATAAAAACTCGAATCAGATATATATACCGTTAATATTTACAAAATTTGCAATGGTTTGAACGGTACGATGACGATGTAAAGTAACTAACGTATCACGGGGCACTTAAAGAATTTCCTTTGCAGACGTTATATACACGCATATTCCTAGGTATCGTATAGCACGGATTACAGTCCGGTAATCAACGTGTTAATCTTGTATGGGGTCATTGATGATACTGCACGAATGCACAAACGATTGCATTGGAATTACATAAAGCACGCGTAAATGGTGGACGCACGTGTGTACGGAGGACGCCCTTATTTTTGTTGAGTTGGACATTTTAAGAGGATGCATGACGTCACGGGTTTCACAGACCATTTGTCTGGTCGTCCAGGACCACCCTGTCACATACACTACTCGACATTTATTAGGAGCATCCCTCTGCTTCTGGTGGCCGGGGGGTTGGACGGGGTGGACGGAATAATTTCGGGCTTCCGTGTATCTCGTCCGATGCACGGAAGGGGACGGGACAATGAAACGGCTACATTATACGTTGAAAGACCTGGATATGTCACGATTCACCCTGCAATTGCAATTGCATGCCAGCCGGATAAATCTCGTCTGGGTTACGCCCTGCTCCTGATGCCTTCGAATTAAACCTTTTGATACGAATAAGGTATTCGTGCTTTCCTCCATATATGGGTTTACAATAAAATATAATTAAACAATGGTATGTGGTATGCTAGGATTTCGATGTATAAACCGTTATTATTTTATCAAATGCTTTTATGCAAGCCTTCGTTAAGAGGACAATTGATTCGGCTACCTTTGTGCATTCGAAATACTTATTTTCGGATTATATGTAATTGGTTCATTTTGAATATCAAAATGTAATATATTTTAAGGTTTATATATGTATGTTCATTTAAAGATCAGATGTGATTATATGTGATAATAACATTAGCGTATATCAGTATTCGATTATTTCATTCATACAAATAGTCCTCAACTGCAAGTCAAAATAGCGTAATTGAAATGAGTTACATTAAAAAATCATGTATTATTGTCGCGCTATTGAACAATGAACAAAGTGTGTCTTTTCAGTTTTATTCACTTAAATATTTATCATCATCCATCATAGAAAGGCGAAGATGTGGTCTAACGGGTGTAAGGTTTTAATTGAGTTAATAGTCGTTAATTATGATAATTACTTTAACGAGTCACACCGCAAATAAGAACCTAAGGAGCATTAATGCACCACCCTGCAAGGCTCGCGTAAGAAACGAGTCTGTGCACGTTTGCCACGTAATTACTTCAAGTACTTATCACAACTGTATTATAACGAGTACCAGTAAGAAGTGCTGATGTTCGCGGATTTAGTTCTTTCCGCAATTTCATTTTACTTTCGCCATAGCATCCATCGGAATAAAGATAATATATGATATTAAACGCGAAATTCTATAAACAAACTTAATAATCTAAGGAAAAATTTGGAGATTTGGTAATCTGATACTTCGATGATTCGGAAATCTGATTATTTAAAAAGTCGAAAGTTCGAAAACTTGAAACTTTTGAGATTCGAACATTCGATAATTTGAAAATACGGAGATTCGACAATATGCAGATTTGGAGATTTGGAAGTCTGATACTTTGAAAATTCGGCAAATTGAAAACACGGAAAATCGGAGATTCGGTGGTCGGTTCGAAGGTTTGGCAATTTGAGAGTTTGAAAATTCAATGTTCAAAGTTTGATAATCTGAAAATTCCGAGATGCGGAAATTTGATAATATGAAGATTTTAATATTTGGAAAGTCATTCTTAAATGATTAGGTTTAGTTGGAGGGTGTTGCACTTAATATTGTTTGTATACCAATCTTATTCTGCAATTAATACTCTGTAAAAAATACCCTCAAAAGAAATAACTCGGTGAAAGGATAATCCAGACAGGATGATGGGATATATTTCAAAATTTTTCATTGAAACCTGCCGAATTCCGTGTCTCTAAAAAATGCAGAATATCGTCGAGAAAGAAAGGGGAAGTTTGTTGGTGCGGGAGGCAAAACGCGGGGGCTGTCAGAAACGGCAAAATAAGCCAACACGAGGACTCGTCGATATGCGTCGCTGCGTCGGAAAATGAGGAAACGTAGAGAAGAATGAAAGGGTCTCGGGTAATTAACGCAAAAAGAAGAAAGCAAAGGAAAAAGGAACGGCAGCTTTGCTCGCACGGGGGTGGCCAAGTCGACGTGGGGTGGAAGAACACCCTGTTTAAGGTAGAAAGACGAGACAAAGTGCAGACTCTTTTATCGTTCCGTTTTCTCTTTTTCGTGCCACTTCGAAAGAAATCCCGGGGAGAAATGAAGAGAAAGAAATATCTCTCGTTGAGGATTTAGTTTCATCCTTTCCTTAATTGCGGTCACTGGAATGATGAATTATCTCGAGCATAAATTAAACGACAGATCAGTCGCAGCAAAGTATGAAATATAATACATCTCCATCGTATAACTATTAGATGTGGCGGTCTTCTTTGTTATTAATTATGTAAGATCATTAATGACATTAATATTAGAACCATTATTTATGAAAGTGATATAACTCCAGTTTTTTTTAGAAAATCCGTTAAACATCCGTTTCCCCTACAGATTGATATCATTTTTCTACTATTTATAATATTAAAATCCACAGAAGAAATAGACTTATAACACTTCCAAAAATAGCAGCCCATATACAAAATTTAATATGGTTCTTTAGCGAATAAGTATTATCACTAAGTTATTCGAAAATGCACGAAAAGAATTCTTTCTAAATTTAATTACTTTGTAGCCGATATTATAATTAAAAAAATTCATGATTAATAACAATTCGGGTAAATTAATAAACCGGATATTTTGATATAAACGAATATGCCGTTGATCTATCAAATTCGACAAATCAATCTATTATTTTTAATCAAAGTCCATAAACGATGCTCGTCTATAGTAATTTTAAAACAATGATTTAATCCTTATCAATATTTCTGTAGTTGAGAATTATTAAAATGTTGTCAGTCAATATTTAAGAAGTACCTGTTATGAATATCGAGTCCGGTGCATTCATTTCTTATCAATCAACATCCAATATTTACGTATGATGTTTACGTTTATAAATAGATATAAATATATATACAATATAAATAGATACACCGCCATTGTTCTACTCGAATCGGGTATGTTCCTGACGATAACAAAATGAAAGTTGAAATGAAGCACGGTTATACGTAGTGATATTTAAATACAAATATGAGACAAATTAACCTGGACAATGAGTTTGAAAAAGAAGAATGAGAGGGACGTAAAAAAAATAGTAGGCGGGGGATGAAAGGAGGAAAAAAGGAAAAGAGAAGTAGGAAGCCGTGCATGCCCCAGGGTTCCGCTGTCGGCTTGCGAATAGAGAGAGAGAGTCAAATAGAAGCCACGGTCGTTCCTCCTCCAATCTCTGCGATCCTTTCACTTTTTAACCCAGTTTCCATTGTTAGACCTGTAGGCCGTCCCTGTCACGCCCTGACTACTGAACCGACTGTAATTAGCACTATATTGTCAAATTCCCTGGGCTTTCATCGTTTCACACGCGCACTTTTCCGAGCCCCCTTCCCTGCCCCTCAGATTTTCCGATTTTTCATCACCCGCAATTTCCGGGGTCTCCGCGAATTATGATTCTCCAATATTCCCGGTGATGTATTTGAATCGTGGAAATTTTTTCTTTCCTCTCGATGAATACCAGCCGAAGAATATCGCATGGAATATGGATTCCGATATCGTGAAGCTTCCGGTTCTGAAACTTTGTTTCGGATAATCAGAAATGCAAGCTTCGGAGTCGTACATTGGAGTCTCGTAAAGAATATTACCATACTATTTCGAATAATAATGTGTTGCGCAAATAATAAAAAATTGGTATAATAATTCGAGCATTTTTATTCGATTCCGTAGACCAGTCATTTTGACGGTTTTGGTAGTTCTAGTGTTAAATATATTTACATTACCCTGAAATGTTAAAAGAGGATCATTCAGATTTATATTATAAGTATGGATCACTCGAGCAGATTCAATTTATTATACATAATATTATTTCTTTTATGCATTGAGAATTGAACGCCATTAAAGTGTTAATACAAATCCTTGACACGCCCTCGTGATTCTTGGCGAACACCTTGCTCCCGTCACGGTGAACCATCGAGTAGTCGAACGTCCACTTTACCGCGATATGTCGTGGGCGTTTCGCTGTGATATTTAACGTGATTCACATCGAAACAACTTTTACCATGAGATACTTGTTTGTCTCTGATTATGTGGGTTGATTACAGTTACTTGAAAAACTTGTTTGAGTTCATTCAAAAACAAAGATGTACAATGTACACTCTTACTATTTAGAACGTATGGAAAGAATATCGATGTGAATCACGTTCTTGTAGTCGAACTTCGTTTATTTTATATAATACATTTGTATAATGTTTTGTTACATATGAAATAGAAATTTGGTTTCTGGTTGTTAGAAAATCATTATTGGTATAATATAATACTAGTTATTTGGATTATATTGTCATTAATTGTTGCTTCGTATGCTATTATATGATACGTGTTATCATGTCGTAATGAAATATCCTACTTATAATATGAGTATTAGTATTAGTATTGGTATTAATATTAGAATGCAATGTAGGCCTTAAGTGTATCAGATATTAGAATCAAAACCCGATCATGAACTTTCAATCGCATTCCTGCGCGAAAAGTCAAGCTCTCACGTGTAGAACCACGTGTGACATTCGAAAAGATCACTGGTTGATCTATAAGTTCTCATCATTAGTTTCTTGGAACTGTCTATTATTATTAATAATATACTGGATTCAATAACTGTCTGCAACAGCACGCATAACAATATTTTAACGAAGTGATGAGAAACATTCCACTGTGCATACATTGTAAATACTACAATTGATATTCGAGACAGTTTTAACCCTACTATGCCCTAAAGAGTTAATGTAATTCGTAAACATCAAAATGTATATAGAGGTGTATCGCCACGATGAATTGATATGATGTGATTTATTTATATTATATCGAAGAAATGCAAAATTCCAAAAGATCCAGGTCTCTCAGTGAGCGGGCAATTCACTTATTTATTCGCAGCTTTCCCCACTCGTGGCAAGTGTTTTCACCTCTTTAAGTCTATAGAGCGCGTAGTGCCGGTCCAAACATCGTCCAGCAAAGTCGCGGCTTTCTGCTCGATCTTCTTTTGTGATATACTCGAAAAAGTTCCGCGTAAAACATGAAGCGAATCTGGAGAATTCTCCTAATTTCGTTGATAGTGTTAATCACGGTGATACACGCGAAACCGACGATATACAAAAAGAATCAGGACAACGTATTCGAGCCAGGTACCTCCCGCGATTTCATCTCTTGCTTAACGCATTAATTAACTCTCTATCGTATAATTATGTTACAGTAATATCTTTTTGATTACAAAAATATATTCTGTATATTTATTGTGATATATGATATGAGCATATGTACATACGTTTTAAATCTATACTTTAATGTGAAATATGTAACGCATCTTTCATGTACAGGTATAGTTCATTAACTATATTTTTGTCAAAACCTTTTTTTGTATTTATTCATGCGACTTTTCGTTATCCATCTATTAGAAAAGCCGTGATTTGTCTCGATTTACTAGTCTCAAAGAAACAAATTTTTTAAATTGATTGTTTGATATTTAACTGTAAACTATTTGAAATATAAAATCTGAAACCTTTGAAAATGTTAGTTAATCAATTTTACCACTATTACAACGATATGATTACGATCATAATAAATAATTAATATTTCCCGTACACATATTAATTAAAGGCCACGATTCCTACATGTATAATACGTGTTAGTTAATAACTATACTTAAATGTGTTACACGTAAAGCCATTTCTTTTATACTCTGGGAGTTTATATAGCTTATAATAATATTATAATAATATTGGAGTAATAATTAATAAAGTGCACATTATTAAACATGCTATATACCATTTCTGAATATCGTACGAAAAGTGAAATAATTCTGATCTTTATGTGTTTTCCAGTTTTATATAACACATATAGAGGAAAACGCGGGGAATATTATCAGTAGCATCCGAATCCTCGTTTAGAGCGGGAGATTACGACGAAAGCGCCGGTAGGAAGCTTGAAGCTTTTTTAAATGGGACCTCTATGTGCTTTCACATTTATTCCAGTAGCTATGACGTTCATCAATAACGTCCATTAATTATTATCTCTTTGTGCCAGCAAATTAATTAAACAAAAGCTATCAATCTCGTTCCTTTACAATAATGAGGTAACAAATGCTCGCATGAAATTTATTAAATATGTATTTCTTTTTGTCGTGTAAATAGATAGGTATTAAAAATACAATCATAATAATATTATATTATTAGTATAATATGTTTGATTATAATATTAAGAGTATCATGGGTTTAATAGATGGATATTCGTAGTATGGGTATTTTGCATAAATACTAAAAAATCGAAAGTTTGAGTTTCTCTTTTTCTGTTGATTGGTGAGACCAGCGTTGTTGAATGAGGTCTTGGTCGCGCATGGATCACCACGGAGAAGACTGCGCGGAAAAACTTTCACCTTAATTGTTCCCCAAGCTAATTAGTATTAAAGACAGCGACTTCCTTTCTCCCGAATTATGCTCGTTATATTATTACAGATTATAGCGCCGGTAAATTTCAAATTCAATCATTTTACAAAAGTTAGTACTTTAAAATTTACTCAACCTTGTATAATCAACTTTATAAACTGACACGAGGATTACTGCAGTAAATGATAAATTCGAGGTTCAGGATTCTTGGGAATGAAAAGATATGCTATTATGCTATTATTTTATTCTATTAAATATTTTATTATTGACTTTATCAATAAATCGAAATATACTTTGCCACTTTAATCGAGTTCCATATACAAATATATTTTTTTATAACTAATAACTGCACAATTTAAAAATCGAATAAATATCACTGTATTAAAGGAACAATATATTTTCACTTCTAAACTATTATACGCTGATATTTCACCTCTTAATCAAGTAATCAAGTAATTACTTCCTCTCGCAAAGTAACGAACAAAAGTGAGAAAGCATATACGAGTAGTTTTACAAAATCCTCGATGATATTTTCGCGAGTGTGTTTGAAGAGGGTCAAGTGTAATCACGAATCCCGGATACTCATTGCCAAATAAAGAGTGCTCTTGAAAAATCAGAATTTGCAAGAGCCAATGTTTGACAGGTGGGAATAACGGGAGGATGACGTCAGTTTGTAACGCGTGGGTTTCGATTATAGCGAGGCCACGATCCGGGATAGATCATACTCTCTCTCTATGCAGCTTCCAGTCACGATAAACATGTGTTCATCTATCTTACACGATCCCGGCTCTCAAAGAACGGATAATAAATGCACGCGCATCTATCCACAACGCTCACGAGCTTTATAACTTCCTAAATTAATAACTGAACTTTATACCGTATTCGAGCACTCCACTGAATTATGCACTTCTACTTCGAAATTCCTCGTTGCATTCAATTCTAGTTAAGTAAAGCGTGGTTAGGAAGCATCGTCTCACAATGAAAATTCATGAACTCTTAAAGATACTATTGCGATGCGGAATACTATATCGGTGAAATTTAATTCAAAGGCGAGTCAGTTGGGGGAAATTATTATAATATTTTTAATCGTAAATTCGAATATTAGGGATTTGAAAGTGAGCTGGTAAATTCTGGGGACGAATACTAATGAGATTAAACTGATAACAGAATCAGTTTATACCGTCCTTGATTACTATTAGAACGAAAATGGAGTCACGGAGGGAAATAGCTGATCGCAACAAAGTATGTCATCAAAATAAATAGTTGTTCCCGAACTTTATCGCTTAAGATTTGAGATTCCTAATTTTGGAAATTAGAATGTAAATAATATTCAAACTTGGCTGTAACTAGATCACCTTTCGACTTAAGTTTAAGAAAATTGTGGATTTTGAAGTAAAACTCTCGGAAAAGGTTTCACTAACTGAAATTCTGTAATGCCGTAGACAATTTGATTTCATATGTTGTTTTATAGATTGCTATCAAGTACGATATAAATAAAAACTCTAAAATCTAATGATAAATTCCAGGTTTATAATTCTTGTAAATTCAAAAAGATTCGGTTCGTTAATAAATAAAAACAGATTTACATAGACAGAGTATATCTTGACGAAGGTATTCAATCTTTTGAATTGAATCTACCATTCATTATCGCAGGGACTTTCCGCGAGTAAAAATGAGGTAGGATTTTTTCCGGGTTTTTTTTACAAAGTAAATAAAAACATATTCGCAACTTTTTAACTTCGACTGATTATATGTATAAATAGATATATAAAACGTTGGTGTTAATACTTAATTGTACTTGAAATTCCAATTTGCAAATAATTGAAAGTTTTTCAACTGAATGCTTTCGATAAATACTTTACTTGGAGTAATAAATACTTAAATTCAATTGAATGCTTTCAAAAAATACCCAAGTTCGATAGACTGCTTCGAACAAATACTTAAATACAATTGGAACGCTTCCAATGAATACTTACGATTGGTGGAAAGGATAATAAAATAATTAGTTCGCGCGTAATTACGTGTTCGTTCGAATACGATCAAGTAAAACCACTGAATTCATCTAACAAAAGGATGAGAATGATCCGAGCGGTTGGTATTCGTTCCTTACAATCGTAGCCGCGTACAATTCGCTCGGAGGTATGGCGAGAACATTTAATTGCGATTTCACGCCGCGGGCAGAATGGGGTAGAATACGCGGGTTTCAAATAGACGGAGATTTCAACGAAGGTATCATCCACGAGACCGATTTTGATCCAACTTGCAGCCCTGTCGGGCTTGTAATTAAACAAGTGCCCGACACTGTCTGCCAGCCATTTAATCAATCGATATTCGATTAAGAGTGATAAGCAAATATTGTCCAATGCCGCTTATATACCAGAATGCTTGATGCACCGGCGTATTGATTCATTTTTCGACTATATTTTCCCCTTTCGTCTCATATGCAATTTATAGGTTTGTAATCACACACCATTTTTGTTCAAATCAAATATTTACAAAACACGCAGTAAATGTGCACTTTATAATCTTTGCTGAGTAATAAGGGAATAATACAATCTCTATATTTGATGAATTAGAATTATTCTTTCTAAAACAATCACATTTTATACATGTTATTTATTGTAGTTATGGTGCCGGTCTCATCAACTGTAATTCCACTTCCTGTGTATAAAGTGGGATACGGTTTTGGATTTATATCTAAAGATAAGAAGGCGCAATCCTCCTTTAAACCCGAGGGTGGGTTGAAGTTAATAACGCGTAAGTATTCTTTGAAGGATTAAGTGACTTTTGTGGAACTCGGACGGTGAACTTCTGTAAAGTGGAATGTATTTGAATTCACATTGAATTGTAAATTTTGTGCAGTTAAGAAAAGCCAGGAGAAGAAAACGTAAAAGGAATGATGACGGCATACATCGCGTTAGGTCAAACTGACCTCATCGCGTTTAAATTGGGATTTAAGTCACACGAACGTCGTTAGTCGGAGAATAAATCCTACGATTTATGAAGGTATCAATAGGATTTGCAAATTTCGGCTACCAAATCAGGATATATTTTGCTTGAGAATATTAATGAAAGCTATAATTTGAATAGTGAATCAAGATAATTGTTTGCAAAATTTAAACGAAAGCAATACTTTAGGTAGTTATAGAAGCTTTACGCCAAAAAATAATTTACCTCCGCGTTTAATAATAATTAGTAATTCCTTAACGATATAATTGAAGCACATTAAACCAGGTTAGATATTAAGGCAATAATAAATAAATAAATACGCGTGCGACTAAGGCTCGGCAAAAGAACGAGTTGGGTTTGTTAAGTTTGTATTTAATTCATATTTAAGTTCAAATGTTGAACAGGCGATTTAGTTGGTCGAAGAAAGTTTTATTTTTTTATACGTTCTATTGATTGTACTTATGAAAAGCTTATAATAAATGTTTTAACATGATTAACATAAGTTGTTGTCTTTATTTCAATGTCCAAAATTATGAATGCGTAATGTATCGATGTTTTAATGAATGGGTGCAACTATGATAATATAAAAATGAAATACGGAATAATATTTATTAATGTTACGAAACTTCCATGGGTTCTTCCGCTGAAACACAATGCAATATATAATAAATAATAATTTAGCTTCCTCCTGATTACTAGGACTTTCACTTCACTTACGCATTTCGTTAAACATAAAATCATCTTGATATTCTTTAAGGAATTGAGCCGATCTATTTTCATCAAGGAATAATGAGTATACGCGTTTAACATCATCGATGTTGACCTAGAATCAATGACGCATAATAATTACGAGATCTTTTAAATAGAATTATTTCATTGTATTCGCATGACGTACTTCTGTACTCTTTCTTCGACGGCTAACGAGTGACGCAGTCGTAATTAATTGTATCGCATATCTCAATGAAGTTTCTGACGCGATCCTAGTAAGTACAGTCAAAGCGTCATCCGCCATTTCGCAATCTTCCTCTTCGCATCTTATTTTTAATATTTCTTTTAACTCTTTTTCTTGGTACGGACTAGTTGGAACAATAATCATACGATCTAACAAGTCGATCGGAATACCGTGAGGACTTTTGTAATTAGTTCCGCGGATTCTTGTAATACCTAAAGAACATTACAATCCTTTTCAACGAAATATTCCGAAGTAATTGATGCGTATAGAACTTTGATCATCTTTGCTTCCGTGATAAGATTAAGCATAGTATTATAGTCTCGTTAATATTATTATATGCTTAAATATAGTTATACCTCTATTTGTAGCCATAATTACAACAGGCGCCATTTCATTTTCGAGAGCGCGATTAAGGAAGGAAAAGCACTCAATGTCCAACATATGAACTTCGTCAATAAAAAGAACCCCCGGAATGATTTCAGCCTTTCCTTCCTCCCGCCATTCGGCGACTTTCGAATTAATCTGATCTCGAACTTCGGATTTAATTTCTCCCGTGTCACCGGAAAATAGAGCCAGAAATCCGTGAGTTCGACTGTTTATAACATCAATTTCGTGCAATGTTACAGTGTGAACGACTTCTTTACGTTTTTGCAATTCGCCCTCTGGACATTGTACGAAACGTGTTTGTGAACCTGTCGCATCATAATCGCGTGCTCTAGTGAATGAACGACCGAGTCTATTAATTTTTCCGGTCGCCTTATCAACTGTTATAACATCACCTGCTTGTACCTTTAATAATAAAAATGATTTTATATACCCTGCATCGCGTGAAGATATAAACGCAAAAATCTAAAGTATTATAAACGAACTTTTTCTTTCATAAGACAATCAATCATCTTATTTCCTAAATCATATATAGTTTCCATTTCTGTGGTTTTTAATGTTAGCTTCCCAACTTTAGCACCCACTCCAGTCGCAGGTCTATCAACTTGAACCTCTACCACTTCCCCCTCTATTATTTCAGTCTCCTCCTTAATACGAACACCGATAGATTTTCTAATAGCTTGTGTTAGAGCCTCTGTTTTACTCATTTCAAGGGAATATATTTCCGAACCAGCCATTGACGTAAATGGGGTATCTATTCCTAGAGCTTGAGCCAAACCCATAGCAATAGCAGTTTTTCCTGTACCTGGTTGGCCAGCCAATAATATGGCACGTCCTGCTATTTTCCCATCTTTAATCATTTCTAGAACAACCCCAGCAGCACGCCGGGCCATAAGCTGACCAACCATACCTTGTGATACCTGATAGAATTTTTAGGGTAATGGAATAATATTAATAGATCTGGGAGTACTAATCGCGAGTAAAGGTCATTGGGTATCAAATAATATTACATGACGTGGTTCTAGACTATCATCTAATCCTAATCCTCTAATATGGGAATGTGCACCAATACGTTCGATTCTTGTGATCTCATGGACCTCTTGCACCTTTGCAGCTGAAACAACCTGAACAAAAAAAGATCTCACAGTGTTAGTATAAATAAAGTATAGGCTGCATGATTGATCAAACAAGTTGTTGCCATATCAACATTGTTTATACTATAAAGAAGTATTTACATTTATATAAAGTATAATATATAAGAGGATCGTATATATTTCAAAAGATACCGTTTTATATTGAAACAACATGTTAATTAATAAATTAGTATGAGGAAAAACCGGTGGGTTAACCGGCGGTTATAGTTGAATATGATTCATAGATATTACATACATAAAGTATTTTCATATGATTATTTGTGTTTAAAATAATATACAGAGTTAAAAATGAATTGTTAGTAAATGTGTCTTTACCGCCATGATTACTGTTTTCCCACGTGTTTATTCTTACACTGTCACACAAAACACAAAACTCGATTAACTCAATCTTGGCCCAGCAATTACTAAAGAATATTTCCTATATAGGATTGAAACTTGTATGTTTTTTATGGGCGCAAAACTTCGCCCCCTGATGGGGAGCGATTGGTAACGGATAATGTAGGGGCACCGACGAGATATAAGTAGATCAAGCAGGCAATCCAATCTGTAATTCCAGAGTTACCGAGTCCTAGAGCCCGTTAACAATTTTTGTGACACTGGCGACGTTACCCATCAAACACATAAAATAGCTGTGTTTTTATATTTTTAGTCCTAATAATAAGAATAGGAAACTTAGACGCGATTTTAATTAAAAAAAGGCATATGGCAGCTTATGGGGATCAATAAGGGCATTCAACAGTGATCAGAGTAATATTCTGTGTTATTTTTTCAAAGTTATTCGTAATTTTTCGATCGACGTACGCGCGTGTTGAGTCAGAAAACGGCTGAAAATTATTTCTTGGTAACAGGATTACATGATGATATAGGAGGTATGCGAGGAGGCACTCCTACTGACGTCACAGTCACGTGACGCCGACTCGTTCAAAATTCAAATTAATCATGACATATCGCCCAATTTTCGTTAATATCTCGCGTATATCAATCAAAATCATTTCGAATTCGCACTGGGAATATAGCTGAGGGTTCATTGTAATTTCTTATCACATATTTGCTGCAAATTGATGCCCAGAAACATCAATTAGAGCGTTTTACTTCTCGCAAACTTTTTGTACCGCCCAGATCGATATAATGAAGGACTCGTTAATCGCTCGAAAAAACACTAATCTTCGTCAGGAAATTAAAATAAACGTATTAGGAAGCTTCGGGAGATCATGGCAGATATTCTAAAATCATAAAGATACTAATTTGAGTTATTGTTTTAAAGATATTAGCGTTTTTTCGGCCGTGCGTTTCAGCAGCGTATTAATTTTCGTGGTTATATATTGAATTATTTAATTACAGCGGAAATTTGGGAGCAATTTTAATTTAAAAAGGGCATACGAAAGCTTCTGGAGATCGATACGGATATTCAAGAACCATAAAAGTAACAATTTGTGTTATTTTCTCAAAGTTATTCGTAATTTTTCGATCGACGTACGCGCGAGTTGAGTCAGAAAACGGCCGAAAATTATTTCTTGGTAACAGGATTACATGATGATATAGGAGGTATGCGAGGAGGCACTCCTAGTGACGTCACAGCCGCGCGACGCCTGCTCGTTCAAACTCCACAATAATCGCGACATAGCGTCCAATTTTCGTTAATATCTCGCTCATATCAAACAAAATCCTTTCGAATTCATACTGGGAATATAGCTGAGGGTTCATTCTAATTTCTTATTACATATTCGCTGTAATTTGCTGCCCAGAAACTGCAATTACAGCGTTTTAAGTCGCCCAAACTTTTTGTCCTGTCAAGATCAATCAATTAATCGGCACAATAATCGCTCTAAAAAATGCTTAGATCCCTCAGGAAATCCTAATAAACGTAATGGGAAGCATTGGGAGTCCAAGGAGAATATTCAGGAGTGATCAGAGTAATAATCTGAGCTATAGTTCCTTGTTTAGATTAGTATTTATTAAATCTAACTTGACTGGACAAGAAGTTCGCGAAAGTTGAAAGGCGCTAATTCAAGTTTCTGGGCATCAAATTACAGCAAATATATAATAAGAAATTAGAGTGAACCCTCAGCTATATTCCCAGTACGAATTCGAAAGAATTTTGATTGATATACGCGAGATATTAACGAAAATTGGGCGATATGTCACGATTAATTTGGATTTTGAACGAGTCGGCGTCACGTGACTGTGACGTCACTAGGAGTGCCTCCTCGCATACCTCCTATATCATCATGTAATCCTGCTACCAAGAAATTTTTTTCCGGCCGTTTTGTAAGCTTCCCTGTGAGGTAACGATTCGGCTGCTTCGATAGTACTCTACCATACCACCCCATACTATCCCATACAGGCGATCTTTTAAGCGAATATGAAATAGTGTAAGCGACTCAAACGAACATTAATTATTACGTCGTATGAAAAATGAAGTTATAAGGTGCGAATAAGAAACAAAATGTCGTTTATTAAACCAGCTTCATTAATGTTTACAGACATATTATAATGAAAAATTAGTTCCACGGTAATACTACGGGTGATCTTTTAAGCGTATATTAACTAAATTAAGAGACTCAAATGAATATTGATTATTATGCAATACGAAAAATTATGTTATCAGGTGCAACTAAGCGACAAAATGGCGTTGATTAAACCAGTTCTAATATGTACGGCGGACATATTTTTATAACTAATTAGTTCCTCACAATTAATATATGCGATCTTTTAAGGGAATATTAATCAGTTTAAGGGATCGAAATGAATATTAGTTTTTAAGTTACATGAACAATTAGGTTAGCAGATGCGAATAATACTAATATTTAATGTAATCAGTATTTTGTTAATTTAATGAGATACGTATCAAGCGGTACATACACTTCGGTGATATAGTTCGAATTATTCATTATATAATTACCACCGTTTATCCTCGCTTACTTTCAAATTATTATTAAATCCATTAATATTTTAGTAAATATTTTAAACTATTTTTATGAGGTTTTATTACACTCGGATAATACATTTCTAAATGACAATCATATAATTATCACACATAGTTCTAGTAATTTTGTACGAACAATTTATTATATTATAATAATAATATTTATTGAATGCCCCTATTGATCCCCAGAAGCTTCCATATGCCTTTTTAAAGTTAAGATCGCGTCTAAGTTTCCTCTTTTTATTTTTACAACTAAAAATATAAGAACACAGCTATTTTATTTGTTTGGTGGATAACGTCACCAGTGTCACAAGAATTGTTACCGGGCTCTAGGACTCGGTATCTTTCGAATTACAGATTGCATTGCGTGCTTGGTCTACTTATATCTCGTCTGTGATATTATGTCTTCCTTTTATCGGGCTTTAGAGCCCGATAACTTTAGAATTACAGCTTCCGTTACGTGTTGGGACTATTTCTATCTCATCTGCGCCTATAAAATAATTTAAGAAATAAATAATCCGGGGGACCCGGTGGACGATCATTCCGTCGAAAGAACCGGCTTTAAAGGACAGGCGAGGGTAGAGATCTTGTGCCATCTACTGTTACTGAAGGAATTCGGTTATCAGTATCGTGTGGGAATCAAGAGAGCTTAAAGAACAGGGTACACTCTCTGCAAGACCCTTGTGACCTTTCTTTAGTCTGTGGTGACCTTCAAGCACGAGATTTTGCCACCGTGAAGCTCCACGCTTTTACACTCACTTATCGTTCCTTCTTCCTTTTTATCAATCAAGACGGTTCGTTCACTGGTAAGTTAAATTACAAAACAACTAAATCGTATTATTATTTATATACCCAGTGTGCGTACATTTTTATCTTTATTCAATTCTTCGTTACTCCCGCCGGTTTGCAATCTACGTGATAGTGACAATACTTTGCTGTCATTGACCTTTAGTAGAATTACGCGAAGATCGAATGTCGGGATTTCGGAAAAGTAGCCCGCTAATTCGAGCCTGTGGTTCAAATGCATGCTTTGATAACAGTGTTGGAACTAATTTGATTTGTTGAATTAAAAGTTGATCGACGTATGTAAAGTTTGCATCCTTTATTTATATCGATTCATAGTCTACGCGGATCGTGCTTGTTTTCTTGTAATAGTGAAGTATCTCGACCGTAAAGGTGTGACATAAATTATATGTAAAAATTATGTTGATGAGTATGACGGGAGGGAAAATGGTTTTAATGATATTTTATTTATTTATATAACTTTATGTAGGTCTAACTTGAGTTATTATTTAAAATTTTGAATCACTTCCTTCTTAATTGGAACAGTATGAAAAGTTCACGAAACAGTTTCGAAACAATTAAATAATAATGTCAAGTGTACGATTCTTGCACCTTCACCAACAGAAATTCAAAACATTTTCTAAACATAAATAAAGTTGTCGGCTTTCAAATTAACGCTTATTATTTATCACTCTATACTTATATAATATAATAAGCAATTCTGATATAATAATAATTTATTTTTTATCACATGTTTTCCGTTTACGGCGAATTAAAATATGCAATAAACCCGACGAGCGAGTTATGAAATGCATAGTTTCCTTATAATTAATTACGAATACTTCCGTCGATTTAATTATTTTGTGTTCTCAAATATCCAATAACTAAGAAGCAATACAAAATTAATATGATATCGCAATTTTTCTGTCATGATTTCCAATATTTCGCCCGCCTGACTTATCGACCCATGAGATAGATAAGATATAAGATATTTTGCATCGAAAGAAAAAGTATATTCCGAAGAACAATATTACGAATCCATGGAAACTAAGCTCCTATTGAAAGCTGAACATTAATCTTATACTGATCTCGATCGATTTTGGAGTCTTTTCATTTGGATATAATATATTCATTCACTTTCACTGATACTGCTAATTTATTCCCAGACTTCAATCAGGTAGTAAAATGTCAAGGGAACGTGCATCCAGAAGATTTTATCGTATAGACAGCAGCAATGATCTGCTTGAATTTATGGACCGTGGATACACAGCACAACATGAAAACCGGTGGAACTTTGAAGTTGCATGGGAGGCTGCTAACAAGGGTATAGTATTTCCACTTGTTACATTTCTTTTGTAATAAAGTATTACTGCAATTTATCATTTAATTTCTTTTGCAAATCATAGTTGGTGGTATATATACTGTAATAAGGTCTAAAGCATATGTGTCAACTGAAGAGATGGGTGATCAGTATTGCCTTATTGGCCCATACAAAGAAAGTTCTGCGAGGACTGAAGTTGAAGAAGCTGATTTTCCTTATCACAATCCACTTCACCAAGCTGTTCGAGTACTTCGTGAACAAGGTTTCAAAGTAAGTAGATTATAATATTAATTGATTAATGTGATATAAAAAATCAGAGTATGAAATGATATTATGTTCCTGGTAGGAATATCTTTCTTTTCTCTATGTTTATTCCGTTTATTTAATCATTGAGATTGTTAATAGACATGCTAAGAATAATGATTTGGTAGACCTCCAAGTACAGTGCCAAAATAAAGTCAAGGGCAGTTGCACTAGCAGACAGTCTATATATAACATCTACTTCCCCTTTATTTATTTTGTATTACGATCTATTTCAATGTTAATTCGAATTTCATCGAATTTCATTGAATTTACAATTTCATTAAATCGAGAAAACAATTGTTTTTTTTTATTCCCACGAATGCATTTCCCGATAAAATAATAGATTTTATTGAGGTGGTAACAGGAACATGGCTAGTAGACGGAAATCCGCAAATTATTCTGTTCGATATTGGAAGCGCGGCTTGGAAGTTGGACGAGTACAAGCAAGAATTATGGAATACAACCAATCTTGGTATTCCTCATCTTGATATCGAAGCTAACGATGCTGTTATCCTCGGTTATCTCGTTTGTCAGTTTATTTCAGAATTTAGGTAAGACTTTGATACAGTCTAACTACTGTGTTGATCTTATTTTATCCAAAAAAAGTTCTCTTATATTATTTATAGAAAATTCGCGGAAGGATACTCCAGTGTTCCGCCTCGCGTAGTAGTACATTGTCACGAATGGCAAGCTGGTGTTGGCTTAATTGCTTTAAGAACTAGGCACGTGGATGTTGCCACTGTATTTACTACTCATGCTACACTTCTTGGAAGATATCTCTGTGCGGGAAAGACTGACTTTTACAATAATTTAGATCAGGTATCTTCCCACACTTCGCGTCCCTGTATTTCCACTTTCGTTAAAGTTAATCTGTATAACGATAAACTCAACATAATTCAGAGATAGCCTTATTGCTTTCCATTATCTCTATACAATACAACAAAAATCGTTGCAGTTTAATGTTGATGAAGAAGCGGGGAAACGCCAGATTTACCATAGATATTGCATGGAACGTGCAGCCTCACATTTGGCGCATGTATTCACAACCGTGTCAGACATTACCGGTTACGAAGCTGAACATTTGCTCAAACGCAAACCCGACATAATTACTCCAAACGGTCTTAATGTAAAAAAGTTCGCCGCGTTGCACGAGTTCCAAAACTTGCACGCCGTTAGTAAGGAAAAGATACATGAATTCGTAAGGGGCCATTTTTACGGGTACGCATACTTCGTGATTTCTACCTTCCATATTCCTTAACGATGTAAACACTTATATCACAATTCATTACAGCCATTATGATTTTGATTTGGACAAAACTTTATATTTCTTTATCGCTGGTCGCTACGAATATGGAAATAAGGGTGCAGATATATTTATTGAAGCCTTGGCGAGATTGAATCATTATTTAAAAACATCGAGGCCTGATATAACTGTAGTGGCCTTCCTCATTTTTCCAGCACGGACTAATAATTTTAACGTTGAATCGTTACGTGGTCATGCTGTACGTTTATAATATTTACTTGCACGTTATTTATATAATCGGATATTAGTTCACATTAGTTTTCCACTACAGGTCACTAAATCTCTTAGAGACACTATTATGGATATTCAACAAAAAATAGGGAAACGAATGTACGAACATTGTTTATCTGGTCGCATGCCAGATGCTCAAGACCTTTTGCAAAAGGAAGATACTATTAAAATTAAACGGTACGCGTGTATTAAATGTGTATTTATATTACAACTATAAAAACAACACATCGAGATGTTTATCGAAATCTTCATGACTCGGTATCTTTTTTTATAGCTGTTTATACGCTCTACAGAGGAATGGTTTACCTCCTGTAACTACACATAATGTTGTAGACGATTGGAACGATCCAGTATTAAATGCAATTAGAAGATGCAGTCTTTTTAATACTGTTAATGATCGCGTGAAAGTAAGTTATCGAAAGATCGGTATCTTTAAAATGACAGAATGTTCATTAACATATGATACTATTCGAATGATTTGAATTACAGATTGTATTCCATCCAGAATTTTTGTCTTCGACGAATCCATTATTTGGTCTCGATTATGAGGAATTCGTGAGAGGGTGTCATTTAGGTGTCTTCCCATCTTATTATGAACCCTGGGGTTACACACCTGCAGAATGCACAGTTATGGGTATCCCGAGTATCACAACGAACTTATCCGGTTTCGGATGCTTCATGCAAGAACATATAGCAGATCCTATGAGCTATGGTATTTATATTGTGGACAGAAGATATATTGGCCTAGAAAACAGTGTCCAACAACTCGCACAATATATGTTCGACTTTGCCCGGCTGAGCCGTCGGCAACGTATTATTCAAAGAAATCGAACTGAGCGTCTCAGTGATCTTCTTGATTGGAGAAATCTTGGCATTGTAAGCTATGCTAAATCTATTTTCTGTTATTGCGCCTTTTGTATAACACACCCTTTAATTACTAATTCCTTGTGGCTCTATTACAGTATTATCGCCAGGCCAGAATAAAGGCCTTAACAACAGTTTACCCAGAACTCGCGTCAGAATACGCCGAAGGTGGTGTCGGTCGATTTAGTTATCCAAGGCCGATTAGTGAACCTCCTTCACCATCTTCTTCGAGACTAACTACACCGGCCGCCTCTGTTCACGGTTCAGATAATGAGGATGAAGATGAAGTTGACGATGAAAAGGAGGTTGGTAAATTACATTACCCGAAATTCACGTATAAAACCATTCATTCTCACATGTTTCTTCATTCATAAATCAAAGTTTACGATGATCACTTAATTCATAAACGAAAGTTTACGATGTGTATTTGTCTGTTTATATGGTAAAATGTCGGGCCCGCACCAATATCGGTTTCTATTGTTAATTCTTATATGCATTAAAGTCATCCATATTTCGTTGTACTTCTTGTTTCAGCTAGAAGAGTTACGTCAAACAGCCGGAAGATAAATTATCCAGTTATGGATAATGATATTATCATAGAGAATCATGTGTACTACGATCTAAGGTAACACGTGAAGCCTGTATAAGAGCAGTGCCAAAACATTCATTCACCACCGACTTCCGCTGGAACATTATACGTGAGTGTAGCTTAGTTTTCGTTACTTTAATTATACATCACTACTCTTCGTTTACTGCCGCGCACATAAACAGAGACAATAGTATTAATTACTCCTCCTTACACGGACAAAACTACCGTTAATCGATACATATTAGTATCATAACTTCAGTGAAGTAATGCTCGAATTTATAAACACTCATTATTGTATGCGATCACGTCTTTGTTTTTTTAGTCAAACGCACAGAATATTACATAATTTCATCGTAGGTCATATACGTAGATAATGTTCCACTACACTTACGATAATATTGTTAGATTTTGAAAACTATATCTCACTGTTATGCGTATACATATGTTTAGCGTGTGGAATGTGTTCCTATTATATAGAGACAATTATATTTTTATTAGAATGGGCACACGAATAAATGTTTCTACTACCTTTAGTTTATTAAAACGTGCGGAATGTGATTCGTAACTTCCTTTTAATATCTGTTATATAATCATATACAAATGTAGACTCTTTTTCCGAAGCAACACAATCGTTCTAAGCTGGTTAGGTGTTTACGCAGTGAATATTTTTTTATTAATTGTATACGCTGAATGTGAAATTAATATATTCTTGCGACGTTGTTATATTGCGAAAATTCTGAATTTCTTTATTTTAACATGATGGTACGAATTATAATTAGTTAATTCCAAATACGAATTTGTTCCTTTAACATTCGTCCTCCGCATTCTTCCTGTTCAATTTTCCGCTCGGACTTCTTTCATAATATTCATAATGACACGATAAATGACAATTGGTATTGGCAGTTGCAATTTATACGAATAATTATATTATTAATCATTAACATAATATACAAAACAAAATTCTAAAGTTATACAATTCTTCGTTTACGGGGAAATTATTACATTTGGCATTCAGATTGCCCTCTGTCTGTTGAAATTCAAATAAATATATACACATTAAGAAACGATTAACACATTACACAATAACAATTTTGCCTTAATAATAACAACAATATACAAAGCCACTATAATTATGTATGAGTTTAAAAAGTCTTTGATGATTATTACACTGAGAAAGAGTAAGTGAGAAACAGAGACAGTTGAGAGAGAGAGTGAGATAGAGGAAGAGATAAAAGAGTGAACATTTTGGAATGATTCATTACCGCATGAAGCCTAGTTAAATATATATTTACGTATGTGATGAGATTCGTTATTTAATTCCTTTTTCTTATATTCATTTCCCACGTCCATTCACTTGCGTTTTACTCACTAACGACTCCTATTACAAAACGCTGAAGTATCTAATAGAAAATATTCTATTCTCTAGTTTATATGACACATTCAAACGTGTATCATTCAGGAATAAAGTCACCTTTGTAAAAGAAAACAAACATTTGAAACAGAGAAACATCGGGACGAAATGAACTACAGATACTGCCGATCGAACCATAAACAACCGGCCCACAATACAACAATACTGAAATAGAAATAAGTCGTATTCCCTAATCTAGTAATATAAAATTCGCGTAACATAATTCAGCGTACATAATATCGCGAGAATTGGACACTAAAGATATCGTACATATTTATTAACAAGTATTAACGGTATGGTAAAAACGATGAATTTTTCCTTTTTTTGCAAAGTACATGGTGTAGAAATGATTACTGGTTAAACCTAAATGGCACGTTTTATACATTACATACAATCGGGGAAAACTTTACAAAGGACGAGAAAGTAACATTATAAGTTAGAATAACGGAGGAAAGAAAAGGCGCGTTGTTAAAGAATATTAAAAGAAACGTTAATAATACGCGTTCGTAATACTTTGATATTCCTCGATACAATTCCTTCCTCGAAAATCCGCATAAGTAGTCGGTGCTTCCGGTATTGAGCTTTATGATCCAACGAAATGTTTCTATGACATTTTGGAACTGTGAAAGTCTTTCGTCGTTCGAACATGTTTTATGTGTAAAAATACTCGTA
This sequence comes from Nysson spinosus, assembly GCA_910591585.2. Taxonomy (NCBI): domain Eukaryota; kingdom Metazoa; phylum Arthropoda; class Insecta; order Hymenoptera; family Crabronidae; genus Nysson; species Nysson spinosus. The sequence goes on from OU342835.1 coordinate 3,525,137, forward strand.
ATTCCTATGACAAAATATGCAGTTGTAAGTAAACGCTATCCCGCAGTTCGTGCAAATATTGATTATAGATTTCGCTTCTTTAATACATCCAATCAACTTTGACAAACAAATTCATCAATTTATAATTGTCGAATCATTCTTTTTTTTGGTATTGTTTCTCTTTAATAAAATATACCTAGATCCATTGAAATTGATCTTTGAAAATACCTATGTGTTCGTATAATCACGAAATATAAAATCATATTCGCACCCTATCTTTTGTATTCAGATAGGTCTATGAAGCCTGTTCTGTTTTTGTACCTAATGCATTAGCTAATAACTAGATGCTTCTTTATACTGGCAAGTTTACAAGCGCGTACTGCATATTGTTTTATGATGTTTTCCTTGAAGCTTTTCTCTTTGATAACATAAGGGAAGGAAGAGAGGCTCTCCTTTTAGACCGTAGGTACAGACAACCTTTGGTTATACAACGAGAAGTCTATTATTATTATTAATTATTAATCATTATTATTATTACGATAATAGTATCGCGCAATAGTAGGTAAATATGTCTATGTCTGTTTGAAAACTATTCTAAGAGTCTTTAGTTAATTGGCATTTCACGGCATATGGCCTCAAAGATACAGTAAGTTGAATTCCACCGTAAAATTCATTTCATAAATAGGATAAATAATGATTTTTAAAGTACACCGTTTTAATACGAGGTTTACTTCACCATTTCTTTCGTGAATTTCTACTTGTTCAACTAATTGCAGTGTTCTTTTTCGAATATTATCATTGATTTTTCTTTTTTCTCTCAAATGGAACCATCTTTAAGTTTTGTGCTATCATCAAACATATTTGTTCCAACTTCTCTCTAGTACACGATGAAATCATCGAGTCAAAACGCGCTTTGTTTATACAATTTTCATCAACTAATTTCTTTCGCGATAAATCGAAACTATTGGAGAAACATTGCAGAGAATGTGTCCTCTACTTTGCAATGTAGAGGGGAAAGGAACATACTTGTATATTTTCGTCGCGATATGCACGCGAGATCCTGTGCAACAGAGATTAGTTGCCGTGACTTAAGGAAAAGCGTTTAGGACCTCTCTCCTCGAAAGATAATACGCGAGATATAATATCGACTTGTAGAATACCTGTGCATCCAAGTTATGGATATAAATCCGTTCTCGTATCATCGACTCCTTGATGGACGGATTTTTATGTATGGCTTGATTGTGTTCCTCCCATCCTCTGTTGCATCATACTTAGAAGTAACTCAGAGTATTGTTGCATCATATTGACTACCTTCCCTTGATCTTGACCAGCTAGTAACTCTTGAAACTTTGCGGTTGCTTCGTTCGCGGAAACATTCTCACTGGTTCCGTCATTGTGATTCTCACCACTGGCAACGACTAGTCGTAAAGTACGCATTGTTTCGTTAACTGATGATTCGAGGCCTCTCAACATTGTGTCTCTGTCAATCGCTGCTCTACACGGATCATCTTCGTTATCTATCGTTAAACGCTTGTACAATTGTACAACATTATCAGCTGTTCTTGTCAGTTCATCCGCAATCGTATTGCACAGTTGCGTGGATACTGGAAACACATATTTCGACCATTAAAATACCATGCAGAAGAGCGTTTTTAATTGCATTATATTTGTGTAAGCAAATGTCACATATAATGAATGAAGAAGTATTACACCACAGCATATTACATATTGTTTCTATACAACTGGTGTACACTGAAACTTAAATGTATATGTACACTTTGATCTGTTAAAAAGTGAAGAATGTTTTTAAGTAATAGAATAAGCAATGGCACATTAACATCTGCAAAATAGTGGTGTAGAAATACTTTGTTCATTTAGTGCTTTTGTTCGGGAATTGTATAGTAATATTGGAATTATTAGACGCAACATCTGCACCACTGTATGAAAACAGAATAAATGGGGTCGTGCAGCGTGCAGGTTACTTTTGGTTCTAAAATCCGTATGAGACCATGCTATTGTGATTGATATCTAGAAATTCGGATAGACTCTAACAATGAGAAGAACTAATCCTTAGAAATCTACGTGACAGTCTAAAAAGTACGGAACTTTATAATTCGTTTAATGGTATGTTTATGACCCGTAGATACGATGAACAACAAGTTATATATCATAATTGTTTATGACAGATTTATATATTGAATGTATAATTATTTTATGTGTCGTTCATATGAAACTTGAATATATCCTGAAACTGAATGTACATGATGAAAATTGATTGAAAAGTTGTTTAATAAGCATAACATCGCAACATTCGGAAGAAAGCGAGAGATGAATTAAACACACCACGAACTCTTTGTACACGATATCCCATTAAATGAAAAATATATATTTGCGAATTCGGAGGATTCATGAGTCCTAGTATGTGACACTACACACTCTCGTAGACAAAAACTCTCAAATGCAACATATAGCACTTATATACAGCATTCTACAGACTAGAATCTAGTCTGCGCTAACTTTCGAAAAGTGTCTCTCATGAATGTTTATCCGTCATAGCATGATCACTTACAAATTTTGAATACACTGAAAGATTTATTATTTTCACAGCACAGCATTCTCAATAGGTGTCTTTAGTTTACCTAATGATTTATCCGTGCCTACTGTAAGAGTAAAATTTTCATTAGATTTCACTGTTATCACATTTCCTTATAAACATCTCTTTCTCGTGTAATGTTAATCACACTCATTTCTTTCTTAATTTGCAATCTTGCATGCTTACACTTCGATAGACGATAGGGAAGATGATTGTGAACAAAATGATCGTTTGTCATATCTTAATTATTAACTTAAATATTATTACACTTACACTCGGCACTGGCAACATCAATGGCACGATCAGTGTCTTTGACTGGAAGTTCTTGCGGGCTCGGATCTAGTTGGCTTCGATTTGTAGTTATTCTGCCACTCCCATTTTGACCTACCACGTTGGGCCCGTTACGGCCATTTGTTATAATTGTTGTTGATCCAGACCTTCTTACAGTAGCGCCAGGTAAACTTAAACTAGAAATAGAAATGTGTATATCAAGCATAACAAGTCACAGCTAGGAATAATGTTATGACATGAAAAGATGAATGCCATTACATAGCTATTTCTAAAGGCAGATAAAGTCCGCTGATTTTCATGAACACATCAATAAGTTATTGAAACAGCTAAAGAGCAATACGAATTCGTAATAAATATCATACAATCACATTTACTTTTGCTAAATTTCTGAAGTCACTATGTGCATTCATAATGTAATCACTTTGGACTCATCTTTCTTTTTTATTATTAAATTCAACTGATGTGCGCACGCAAAAGGTGTGCGTAATAGTGCAATAAGTAAGTAAATGTGATCGTATTAATTGTTTATTGCATACTCAGAGTTTAGTAAAGTACAAATAGGAATGAACAAACCTAATAAAAGTGAGGCGTCAAAATTAAACTGCATTTTCAGGGATTTATAAGGTGATTAAAAAGAGTATTTGCATACCTAGCGGCAGAATGATCAATACTGATACTTCGAGGTCGCGGAGGAAGTGCTGGCTTCCCACCATTTCCATTGGAGGACGTATCTTCTGAACTAGAGTCTTCTTGATTACCCACTTGACTTAGATTCACTGTAATAAAACATAGATAATAAAAGTGAATTGAAATACTTGTTGTCTTGTAAAGTAGTACATCAAGATACACACCACTCGAATATGCGCCTTGCATTCCACGTCTCCTTAAAACCGAAGGCAAATTGCTATTCGAGGTAGAGTTTGATTTTATTTGATGATTAACTTTATTTTGCGAACTAATCGTTGGCCTCATTAGTCCACTCATTCTGTTGTTTCCGGTTTGACTATTCCATCCTCTGCCACTTCCTGCTACTCCAGCATCAGACTCAGAGTCACTCTATACATATAATATTAATTGAAAAATATCTTTCTCATGAAAGTGTGTTAGTTTCAGGAATATATTTAACTGAAATTATACCTGATTTAATACACCCACGCTACTACTTCTTGTCATGTGTGTAGAATGATTTTTTGTCGAACCATGCCTCGATTGAACTCCGCTATTTATATTTCCTGATCCACTTCTCGATGAAGTGTTCGTATTTTTATTTCCTATTTTTCCTGAAACTGTTAGTTTTAGTTAGAGAAGTTCAATGTTTCATTAACATTCCATAAGCTCGATAAAGGACGTATCTAACGTTATATGAAGAATTATACAAATAATGCAATTTATTGAAATTATAAAATACTATTAGATATGACATTAAATGTTACATAATAATTCAATAGCTATATTCATAATCTTAATGCATCGACGATTCTCGAGATATGAATATAATATGCATCAACTACTACATCACATGCATCGGAAGAAATACAAATAAATTTTCTAAAGAATAATAAGATTGTCAATTTGTCAACTGAATCGTCCATGCGTTGAGAAATAAATAAGATCAACAATATATTTGATATTTAAATAGACAATACTACATCGTACGGGGTTGGCCAATAAGTACTTGCAATATTCTAAGACCTTAAACTTCTTTCTTAAGTATGTAATACTAGGAGAATAAAGTAGTGTTTGTACCTAAGAATACTTTATTGTACTCGAGAGTACTTAAGAAATGATTGCAATTAGCGATAATAAAAATTGTTAAAATACTTCCGGATCAACCCCCTCGTAGAAGCAGAAATAAAGGGTACCTTGTATAGGGCCATGCAGTAATCTATTTGGCGGGCTGACGGAAAGATCACTCAGCGAGCAGGCACGTCTCATGCCACCCCGTTCTTCTTCGCTGTCAAAAACTTTTGACGAGATTCGCCCCCCACTACTGCCAACTGTTGACAACACGCACACACATGCACTAAACTACTACCTGTATTTTTTCCAAGTTTTTCTTTCCTTCGAAACGACTTACCCCCGCTTATTACAATGGAGATCTTTGCAACCCTTTATCGCTCAATCTACTGACTATTAAGTTTCTAATAAATATTGTACTAATGCTATTTCTGTCTAATTTCTTATTTCATTGGCAGTTATAGTGTAAAGTATTGGAATATACTTCTAAATATGAGTAAACATTAAGTTCTAAGTTGATTTTATTAATTATTCTAAATTCTTTCAATAATTATGCGGTGGACCTTATCAGTGGATTGGCGATTGGAGGATTGAAATATGTTTCCCTTGTGTGAACGTATAAAAAATCGAAAATATATGACTGTTCTTATTCATCAAACTTAATTGTGATTTTAATCGGTTGCTTTTATGCTGATAATTGCGATAAAGAAATAATAAAGTGCCCGTAAAATGCGTTAAACTTAAATTGTATAAAAATTCTTAATGTAGAGTATTATATAATGGGGTATTAATGTAGAAAGTATGGAAGATTTAAATAAGGATAGGAGATAAAGCAGAAGGATGCTTAGAAACTAAAAGCATGCTTATCATCGTGCATCATGCCAAACGAAAACGATCTCGTAAAAGAAATTTTGAATGAACCAAAGCGCTGAAACTGAAAAGTATGTAAGTGCTGTCGCTGGAAAATTAAACAGTCTAATAACGATGCGATGCTCAAATGTATGATGATAATTCTAATAACAATATATATCCGATAAATATTTTTCGACAAATTGTGTCTTTCGTCACTATATAATTACGCGTATATCCCGCTAGATTGTATTTCTGAAGTTTCAAGTTCCGTAGAATTAAGCTCAACATATTAATTGTTGACTAGTAACAAAAGACACTATTCCAATGACAAGAAAGCGTTTGTATAAGATCATACACAACAAGTATATAATGCAGGCACAATATTCTAATATATCAAAACAAGATACTCCATCACGGCGGAGAAGAGACTTTATAACATATCAAGAATTTGTACAACTTTCCCTACGAGTTATGTACCTGCATAAAGATGCTTAGAAGGAAGAATCGCCTGATTAATAGTGGGTAAAGTTTTAGTCCACTTCATGTGGCTTTGGCATCGAGATGCTGGGGGCCACATCCTCTTAGGTGAATTTGTGCAGCTCGATGCAGAGGTGGATGATCCACTTTCCAATAATGATTTGTCCATCGTTGATATATCAGCACAATCGCTATCCTCACCACCCGAATGAAACCGAATATCACGCTTTGCCGTGGAATATCTACCATCCCTTTCGGCTTCTAATTTCGCAAAATTCTCACTACCCTCTTGGGAGTTTGTTAATCGCAAACACTTTTCCTTCATAAAATATTGTTCTCTTCTAACCAGGTTCTCAAATTCTTTAGAGAGTAGCTTCACTGTTCCTTCGATAGCTCGTGTTATTCTAACATCAACACTTGCATCCAAATTATCGATTCGTTCGTTCGTTGATCTTAAATTCGAAGGATTAACATGCGTTCCTTTTGGTTGCAAGTCGCAAGTCGTTCCGGCAGGTTCTAAGGAATCGTAGGTTTCAGAAGTGTCCTTTGTCGGTATTTGATTTTCGAAAGAATGTAATCGATCAATTTCGTGAATGGAGGCGCTTTGATCCTCCTCCGCATTACAGTGTTGATAACTCACGATTTTACGAGGAGAATCGTTTGGATTGTAAGGAAAATTATCCATGCTACTGCTAGAACTGTAAATGGCATTCTTATCTGCATGTCGAGCTGGTAAAGTATAGTATTTATTCTTTCCATTCTTATTATCTTCGACTTGCACGGAGTAATTGGATGTTTGCAAGAACTGTTCGATTCTCTTTGAATTATTAAGAGTTTCTGCTGCATCGGCTTTACTTTCATTATCAGTTCGCGAGGTTCGGTAATCAGCACGACATTTAGTTACGGATTGATTGATATAACTATCAGGATCCGTAGACTTTATACAAGCCTGAGAGGTTGAATCGACATATTTATTCCAAGCAGGTCGTGCTCTATTACGCATACTTTGTGTACGAGCAGAATTCCTTTTTGGTTTTGGTGGTTTATGTGCTACGAAATCATTCAGAATTAACATAGATTGTGGCTCTTTCGGAACTTTTAAACTATTGCTTCGGGAAATGGTGTCTGACTTTGTACCGATTCTAACATCAGCGTTCTTATTGTTTTGATCGTCGAAATTAAATTCGTAATAAATGCAGGTTGCTGGTTGCACATTATCTTCGGTAAAAGTTCCATCATGTTTTACTTTACTTATTCTCGTGTCTTGTAGAGACTTGGACCGAAACACTGCTCTACATAAAGTAGTATCAGTTGTAGAACTCTCAGTTACGTTCACTGGTTCAATTAAATTATTTGGATTTCCGCTATACGTCTCAGAATTTTGTCGTTTCCGCTTGTAATGAGAATCAAATAACATTTCTAGCGGGGCGGATTTTACTAAAGAATCTGAATCATCGGTTAAAACACTTTCGGTACTTCGATGATCAACATTCTCGTGCAATGGAAACATTTGATAATCGGATTCGTCTGTTAGTATACTTTCCTGACTTCGACCAGCTTGCATTTTGCGACGAGACAGAAAAAAACTTGCGCTCGAATGTCTGTCATGATCGTAATGATTATAATCCAGAATTTCCACACTGCCTTTGGAGAAGGATTCCACCGAAGCATCCGATAAAATACTTTCTTGAGAACCGGTTAATATTCTTTTCTGGAAACTCTGGTAATTTGCATAGTTTCTGTGTTCCATGTGGCTATCGATGTGCACGTTTATTTGATAATCACTAACGCATCGTCGAGGAGGATTTTTAAAATCACCTTCCAAGGAATCATCACTAAAGTTCCCGTTTCCTTCATCACCATCATCCATAGCCTCATTTAAAATCTCGATGTTTCGTTCGTTCATGGCTGGTAAACTTTCAAAGGATTTTGCTAAGTTATCCATCTCCTCTTCATTATCATCGAGCCCGATAAAATAACTACACGATCTTCTTTTCTGCGCAAATCTTGCGAATCGACTAACGTTTTTCTTACACTGCTCCTTGAGCAGTTTTAATTCCTCACATACAGGAGACTCGGGTAAAGAATGATTAGCCTTATTCAATGACAGCTTATACTTTTCAGTTTTCTTTAACGTTAACGTTAACGGACGATTGAGAGAAGGCTTTGCTTTATCGCTTATACACGATGTAGTCTTACTTTTGGATAAGCAGTTTTCAGTTGGAATATCTAGCTTAGGTAAGGCATTCCCCACACCCGGAACTTTGTTAATAGGTTTTTGAAGTTTAAATGCGGGCTTTGGATTTGGTATAGGTTTACAAGGATTTGTTGGTTTCGAGTATTGCGGTTGGTCACCGGATCTATTACCTGTACTGAGTCTATTCGAGCGATGATGCTTTTCCGGAATATGGCTGCTCAAGTCGGATATACTCTGGCTGGATTTCAAGGATGATCTATAACCGACCTGTAATAAATGTTAACAGCATTTTGTTATTATAGACAGCTATACATTTTTGTATAGTTTTATAGTTAACTATACCGGTGATTATGAAACTGATCTAAGTCACTTTGCCGGATAGAATGATTAGGTACAGTCTCCTCGGGTACAATCAATTTATTGCCAATATTATTTACTTCACATGAGGCACGGATAAAAAGTAACTTAGGTCACTTTTATAATCACTTGCACAAATATCCATGTGAATTAACTTTATTTAAGGTTGCGACTTATGTTTGTGAACATAAATATTATGAATATCTACAATACTAGTACATCAATACTTACACTTTGCAATTTCCTCCTAGTTTCTTCTATTCTCCTTTGCAATTCTTCTCGTTTCTTAACAACATCGGCATCACCCCTCGCGTGTTTCGTGGCATTCACCACTGCCGCATTGCGAAGTTTGTTATTTGCAGTGTTGTCTACACTTCCGCCACCACCGCTAAGTCTATGTACACAAATCACATAGAAAGTACGATTAAGTATCTTAATATAGTATAATAATTATGATTAATAAACTCATAATAACCTTCCATGAAACTGAGAACTGATACTGGTTGTTTTAACACGGTTCGTTGGTTCCTCGGCCCCACTAAGAGATTCAAACGCGTTCTTAAGATATTTCTCACGATGACTCTGTTTCGCCAGTTGGTCGAAACCTTCCGAACTGGCTTCCGATAACATTGACAATGGATTTCTTTCGGCACTTGGTGTTGATGCACCACCTTCCGAGTCCGAGTCATCCTGACTACCAGATGCAGTTAACTCGCTCGTTCGGCCATTTTCTCCGCTTCTTGGTTTCTTTTGTCGTCTTTGAGATCTACAATATTGTAGTGCAGATAAACCCCCATATTATTAATTATTCAAGTACATTCGTTATCAATGTAAATATGTTGCATTTATTAGACGACGACGCGAACCTTCGGAGTTCTTCTACGTCCATTGCATTGACTGTGAACTGATTTGAAACTGTATCTTCCGGTGCAGGATAATACATTAATCTATGATGAGACTTCTCGGAGCCGGTAGTTCCGTTTTCTCCTTCCGAATAATCTTCTACGTCCCCATCGTGTTCCGTACTTTCATGATCCTGTATAGAAACAGGATTCAAGGATAATGTAATAAACCCATGCATTGAAAAGACGAAATCAAAAATTGTTATTTCCTAAAGGTGTAACTGTGAGTGCAATAATATATGCTAAAACACTTGTATACTGCAGAAGCGATAAGTTTGTAACGGAAATGGATTAATCGCGCGTTGAATAAACAACAGTGATTTATGTTAATACATTCATTTATATAACGATATAGTTGAACTATAATAATAAGTTTTACCGTGTTTATTATGATCTATTCCTTATACTAACTTTTCACTACTTCACGTGCATATACTAAGTAGCGAAAACATTGATTCGTGCTAAAAAGTAAATGTAAAAAATAAGCATCACGGAGCAAGATTAAGGAACAGATCTTAATATGTATAAAATCTTATCATTATAATTCGACTGACAGGTAGAACGATTGAATTAGATTAATGACACATAAATGTAAAGCGTATGGGAATATAGTTAAACGTTGATAAGTATTATCATTTATGTGTCCACTTTGGTTTAGTGAGATAGTGTGACGATATTTTGCGAATGTCTCAGGCATTAGTAGAATGTACCTCAAATTTAAAGCTGCCGAGACTGCTATCGTCGGTATGATGACGACTCCTCGAGTGTCGAGTCAATTCCGTGATATTGCTACCTCTAGTTATTGTCACGTTACCACTGATCACCTATGTCATCGGTTGAAATAAAATATGATTCAACGAAAACAATGCTGATCGTAAGGCGAGATTTCGGTGCGAGGTAAAACAGAAAGGATTACAGCAAAAAGAAGTATATGAAAGCTTCGTAAGCGAGATAAATGACAAACATATACGCTAACTGCCCAGTCTCTCCGCAAAGGAGAATCATTTACAAGTGTGCATTAACGAGGTACATGCACCAAGAAAAAATAATAATTTTTCATGGGTCTTGTTAAGGATTATAATTAGTACCTGTTTCGAGTCATCTGCTAATTCCCGGTAACTATCTGGGCAGGGTTGAAATACGGTTTCTTCCACCTCCTATAATATTTATTTTCTTACTGTTAGTACGCTATTAATATTGATTAAAAGCAATATTAATGTGTCTAACATTGATTACCAAGTTAAAAGTTTTAGTGAATTGTATTCGTTTGTACTAACCCTTTTGATAATTATCGTTTCCCTGCGATAATCACTGCTACATTTAGTCTCGGTTCCACTGTCGATTGAACTGTCTTTCGATCCACCGCCACCGCCACCACCATCCGAATCAACGGTCCCCCGTGGCGGTGGGAATGGAATAACTTCATCACTATCGTACACCGATTTCACGGTTATGCCATCACCCTGTTGTACCCTTTGGGCCCATCTTCCCTTCGGCAAGTCAACACCAAGAGACCTAACGTTCGATCCGAGGGCAGTGGTTTCGTCGGTACTCGCGGTATTTATTTGTTTTTTAGCCCAAAGCGGTAATTGCCCTACGCTAAACCTGTAATCTACTCCAGCATTCTGTGGCGTCGGATTTGCATTTGGATCGAGGAACTCTGGTGGCGGTGATCCAAATGTTTCATTGTCTAGTTGGATCTCAATTCCTGTGCCATTTACTTGTGGTGGCCTCCTGTTATGGTGTTAATCAATTAAATCAGGCATAGCAATATAATAATTTAATAGATACTAATAAGTATTCGACAATTTTAGAGATGTTTATGCTGAACTTATGTACGTTAAATAGTATGGGACATTTGAAATGACCCGCTTCACTGGATCCATATGAATAAGTGCAAAATAAGATAATTAGGAATCACTTGTAAATTGATGTCTTACTTTCCAGCTCGCATCGCTTGTTGCGCAAGTCGTGCTTGCATGGTGACCACCATATCATGCGGCACTCGCCAAACAAACACACAACCATCACCACTCGCGGATACAAGATTACGGCAATCTGGACTGAATCTTAAGCCGGTTACCAATTCCGAGTGGCCAAGCATGGTGGCCATACACTCTCCACTATAATAGTCATACACACATAAAGTCTTGTCTGTACATGAGGTAGCTACATAAATTCCGGACGCATCTGAAACGCATTGTCATTTACATTAACCAACTATAGAGTTCCTCATATCTCCCATGAATTTGTTGCCATAAATTCATATATAAAACTGCACAGGTTTTTACCTAGGACGACTTTAATGAGAGATCCATCCTCTCCGACGGATCCTTTAAAGGTTTTACTGTGTTTACCCGTGGTTACATTGTAAACCCTAATATTCCTATCCTGGCAGGCAGTCAAAACGTGCTTCTGGCCCGAGTCAACTTCCATGTCGTACAAAGTTGTCTTCCCCTGAGCATTGTGACCTCTCGCAAATTGTGCCATTCCTCCTGGTGTCTGAACACGTGTATAATAAATTATAATATTCTTCCATTAAGACTTCGTTCTATAAATATTTAAGAGGAATATGCCCTACCGATTGCAGTTGTCTGAAAATAATACTCTTATCCGCGCCACAGGAGACCATCTGTATCTGATTACTCTGATTGGTTTGGTTGAAAAATCTCACGGCAGTAATGGATGAACTATGATCGTCCAGTGTTTGTAAAAAATTGTAGCCTTGGTCAACGTCGAATACGTGAATTAGACGATCTCTCGAGGCACTTGCTAATAGCCTGGGGGAGTCCACCGAGTAACGCGAGAATCGCGAATATTCGAGGCAAAGTACTTCTGCATCGTGTGCTTCTATCAAACATTGTTCTTCTAACGATGATACATCGTGAATTCTAATGTTACCAGACCTGTATACAAATGATTTTAATCTTCATTCTTTACATTCTTTAGTAGTAAGTGGATTGCTATGGTGTATTTAAACATAAAAAGCATTATACCGGTCTCCGGAAGCGAGATGTTTGCCATCAGGACTAACTCTAATCGACCTCACTCCATTTCGGCCGTCGTAAGAAGCATCGCTCTTTTCCGTAGATCCCGCGGCGGCTAGATCCAGATCTTTCAGATAAGTTAATTCTGGATCCACGTAAATTACTTTCAATAATTCCTATATAAAATTCAAGTCAAACTTATCTTAATATTCATTTTACATGAAGTATTCAATGAACAACAAGAAAGTAATACACAGTAGACCATCCATTACTAACTTCTACATACATTAGTTGCTTTAACTCCACTCTGTTCTCGCAATTCGTACTTTCAATTAGCAATTAACTTAGACTCTTTAGGGACAATATAATCGGAAACTAAATAAACTTTATAAACTGACGGTCTATCGTGCAATAATTATGTAAAGGTATTCACTAACATTGCTGTAGATATTCCTCTTATACAAGGTGTTGCTGGGGGATATGTCTTTCTCTAAGTTCCAAACGCGAATCGTGTCGTCACTGGAACAAGTAATGAAACTGCCTGGTGGCATAGCACCGACAGACTCCGTACTTCCCGTAGGATACATTTCCACGCCCCAGATACATGCTGAATGATAGAGGAACGAGTGCGATTTTCCAACCCTTCTAATATCTCTCACGTCCCAAACGTATATGCTATGATCGTTGTAGACGCAGGTAAGTTTATTGTTCTGTTCGTCGAATGCCAATGCAATCGTATCCGGGTACCTCGCGTTCGGTGGATGCTGAGACATGTGGCTGAAATCGATTTGAACCGTGCAATTGGGTTCCAATTCATTTTTATGAAATTACGTGAACATAATATATTTTTCATATAGAATATAATATGGGGTTGGCTAGAAAGCTCGCGCGGCTTGAATCAGACTTTCGTGAATCTAATAAGTAGCAATACGATGATAAGCAGATATTCTTGTACATACAATTTAGGGTTCGGAAATAATTAATCGTGTATAGCATTAAGGTAAAGGGTTTATACCTAATAGACAATCCCTGAGCAACATCCACGCCGAGATAATGCGTCCTCGGTAAAGTGGTGATAAACTGAAGTGTAGTAGGACTAAAGCACCTTACAATTCCTTCCGCACAACCGATGAAAATATATTTATCTCCAACAGCCATGCAATTGGCACTGGTCGTCTAAAAATCATTCTTTCCTGAATCCACAATCTCCAAAAGTTTAAATGAATCGCTTTATTAATTACACGCTATTTAATTACAGAAATAATTATAAATCAATACAGTAATTTGAAGTAATAGTTGCTGAGAGAGACTGCTCGTAAGTTCAATTCGTACTTCGAACTTTTCTTTATACGGTATTGTATCATTAATAGGAGAATTATGGAGATATAATAATATTCAAAGTATAATATGGTTGACACTATGATAGTAACTCACTCGAAGCTCCACCCATTTATCCAAGAGCCTCCTGTTATTAAATTCGCAAAGGAGGCCCGTTTTGGTGATTGCATATGTGGAGTCTGCCATTTCACCTCTGCCACAAGCAACGTCAACGAAATCGTTGTTCCTTTGCTCTCCTAATATGGCAGATCGACCCATCAAAGGCACAGGTTCTTTATACTGGATAATAACACGAATTTCGTTAGCTTTCCGTTACAACTATTCCTATATTTATATTTGTAATAACTGTACTACTACTATATTAACCCTCTATAACACCACGTAACCTTTTCGTATAGTCAGCCATCTTTAATGTGTACCCTGTTTCATTTTTTCGTTATAATAACACTTATAAAAGTACGAACAACAATTATCGCCTTCTTCATTGTGTTTAAGTAATAACTTTGTGATTATTTCCGCGTAATATAATTTTGTTAGATCAGCGTTTAGCTAGTTAAACGTTGTAAAATTTTCGTGTAAACTCGAAAAGAAATGAGTTATAGAGGGTGAATATTATACTATAATGAATTTTTAGTTACTCTGAGGTCAAAGGAATTTGATTAATACTGTATTTTACATTTCTAGTATACCATTTTCAAATTTTAATGTAAGAAATATTTATTACCTTGGCACTACGGGAATATTCGAGATACCAGAACTTAACGTGTCGATTGCCTACTGTCACGAAGTAATTGCCATTTTCCGCGAAACAAACGGCCTTCACTTTACTGGAGACTTTGTTAGACGCCACTTTGACATTGTTCCTCCAGTCCCAGACATTGACAATCATGTCGTGTTGCGAGCCGACGGATACCACGTATTTGTTACTCGGTGAGAATGCCTAAGAAAAAGGGATTTAACTGTTCATACGTATTCTGCATAGTAGTGATACTATAATTAATAGTTTTTTAAGAGTATGGTATTCTTTATCAAGAATCCATAATAATAGGTGTTTCTTGTTCAGCGAGGTTTAGATTGAAAACCTTTTTTAATTAACAGGGTCAAAGAAGGGAACCCTTAATTCTAAATTGTATAATTTTAAAGTATAATATTATTATAGTTTATTTAGAGCATCCAGGGAAAATCTTCCAGTTATGAAAATAGAGAAGGTGGAGCAACTGTCGTTTAAACGCATTTTTTAAAGCGAAATAATCATAAATAATTGAATAGTAAAAAGGACTGATTATATTATTGTAATATTACGATCGGCAGTTTTTTATTATTAATTTATTTCGAGTCTATAATAGACAGAAATTCAGCTTTGATATATATTATTAACCCCTACGCCCATCTCTTATTTCTTTCATTTAATAACTCTTTGATGTTTACGTTCAAACGGTCATTGACCGGAAACTCCACGTTTTAGGAAAGTTCAATATGGCGGATGGGGTTTGGGTCATTCACTTCGAATACTTAAGCGTCGTACGGTAATTGGAATTCGAAAAAGGGACCGGTCAACGAAGTTCAATATATTGACCATCATTGTTTACCACGGCTCACAAAACAGTCAGTATACGATCTATCGAGGGAACGTGTAAAACAAGAAAAAGAAGTACCGTTGGTACTTCGAAATGATTCGGTATGCTCGTACTTGATGTCGACGCCTTGTACTCGAGGAGCATCGCGATGCACGTGGGACGAATGTAAAATATCAATTCTCAGGTGATCTACAAGTCGGGATCTCCAACTCTGTTCCCCGTGATATTTCCTTTTTAGTATTCTCAACCCAATTTGAGTGGCAATAAGAATATATATTTCTAAATTTTAGTGTCCACGGTAAAACTAGGAATAAAACAGATCTACATTTCTCGCTGTGTAAAGAATTTACCTTCGTCATTAAAAAATAAACAATTTCAAAACGTAACCTTGAATCTACACACTTTACGATAAATATTGGTCCCCTTTAGGATCGGACTTAAAGAATCACAAATTTTACGAACAAGTGACTCAACGTTTAACTTTAACGTCGCGCGAAATCCGCAAGTCTCGAGCGCAAAAATGCAAGAAACGAAACATATAATTTATTATCGTATAACATCATAGTCCAATCGCATAGACGGAAAGTGTCCGGTTAAGAGAGGCATAAAAAATGAACTTTCCTTAGTCATGCCATTCGGATAAGCAGTGGGACTAACAACAGAGGGGTTCTAATTAGCATGTGAACGATAGCGCAGCTGCCGTAAGCTTGTCACGGCCATGCAAACGCATTTGGGTGCGGCCCTTTCCTCACTTTACGGTATTCTACCGTAATGTACTCAACTGAATCCTCTTTGCAAAGCTTTTAGTATTTGATTTTAAAAAACTAATACCCCTATGTCCAAAAACCGTCGAATAAATACGGAGAAAGATTCTGAGTACCAAACAGGTCGAAATATAAAGTACCTTAACAAATATGAATACATGTCAGATTATTATCAGGAACCGTTATTACTCATATCAAGTGAATATGAATTTAGCATTATAAATTTGTCAATCAAAATTAAAATTCTTGAATAATATATGAAATGACCAAATGTATATCAGAGGAATATATCTAGGTTATAGAATATTGTATATTATCAAATAAATTTTAGATCCTGGTGGGAAGTGGTTTTCTTTACTGTTGTCAATATATAATGTATGGGATATAGAATTAATAGGTGATCGAAATTCCATGTGACACCTACGGCACAGGTGCCTTCTATGCAGTACTTAACGGGGGATAAAACGAGAGTCCATAGAATCTTGTCAAGAATTCAGTTGCTCAACGTCAGAGCGGTTCTTGAAATCTTGACCTTAAATGTACCCGTTCCCGTTCAGCCGGTGACTCTACGCGTAGGTATGAAAACTGCCAGGAGAAAATAATCTGCAGTATAGCGCTTGGTGAATGCCGCGAGATTATTGACAAAGAGTCTCGCGGCATTCGTTTTTTTACGGCCGAATCAACGTGCTCCATATAACTCGCGGTGGGTGAACAGATAAACTAAATCAATTGTCCCGTTATCTATCACCCTCGCCTCGAAATCGAGTTGGAAACCACCGATGAGATACTATTTTAAATAACAGCATGACGTTGTGGTGCATTGATAACTCTACGTTAAACAAAACGTTAGACTCTATGGGAAAAATATTTACTGTATCGAAGGGTATATTTTTGTTATGCAAAATTATCTGGCTTTAGTAAACGCATTAACAATAAAACTACCAAAGCAATCATTTTGTCTGGTCTGTATGTGTAAATAAAATTATTCGAATACAAAATGGTCTGTTGTTTTGTATTACCTTTAGATATGACTAACATCCTCCAGCCATAATTTATGTATAAATAAATGTGTAAGTTTAACCGAGTATATGTTCGGTAGTTCTGGTGAAAAAGTGTCGAAAATAAAAAATACAAAGAAAGGAAAAGCATAATGAACGATTGCAAAAAGTTATCCTTCCATTACTTTCAAGGGAGCACAGATAAACTCATCTTTTTAGCTAGATTACTGGTGGAGAATTTTCCTGAAATAAAAGTTGGTATCTGGGATAATGAAACTCACCACACAATTGATGCCATATTTATGTCCAGAGAATTCGGCGATCTGCACGGCATTGTGCGGATCGGAGATGTCCCAGACACGAACATTCGGCATGTGGCCACATTCGCCGGTTGCCAGAAGTCTGCCATCGCCAGCTAATGCCAAAGAAGTGACCGTCTTGCGACAACCGTTCAGAACGTGGGCCTGAGTATTGTTTCGTGGATTGAACAGCACCACGGTACATCTGTAATTAATAATATATTACGATCGTTAGTGCACTGAATACTCAGGAGATTGGTAATTTTAGTGATAAGAGATTGGTTTTGAGGGAATATGAGATTGGTAATAATAAATATTTTTCGTGGATTGCAGAGCACTGCGGTGCAACCGTAATGGATAATATATTATGATCGTTAGTGCACGGATTACTGCGAGATTGGTAATAATGAATAATATTTCGGGAATTAAATGGTACCGCGGTGCATTTGTAGTTAATCGTATATTATTATGCTGCGTGGAGTTGAATTTTTCTTGAATAAGGAAGAAGATACACGGAAAGTTATAGAAATGAATGTATTATATGCTTTCACAGTTAGGTATTTAATAGAATGTTAATTACTAAAATTCCGTAGTAACTTCGTAATTACATTCAATTCGTGGATTTCATAATTGGGACTTTCATATTTTTAAGTTATGTAATTCAGTAGTTCAGAAATTTTACTGATTTTATAATTAACTAGTTTTATAATTGGAAGACATTTTAGTAAATAATGTTCAATGTCTGTGCCGCGCAACTCGATTTACCCTTTGATAAAAAATGTACATATTATAAAGGGTGAAGTGGGGTAAAAAATATGCGATGTTCAAGATATATATAAAAACCCGTTTCTGTCAAAGCATTAACTTTTTAGAAGATTATAAAAAAGTTGCCACGGTTCAGCACATAAAAACTACTTTCAGTGCGCATCACCTTTTGTTAAAAATATTGTAAAAACCACCATGAATAATAAGATTGTATCTCGTACGATATATAAAAATATATTTATATAATTGCATATAATGCAAGTAATATCGATCAAGTAATTAACGTGTAATTAACGTAGTTGGAATTAGATTGTTAATCTTCCATAGCCCAATTTTTTGCGTGTATAAAAGTAAATCGTGTAACATAACTTTAATTAAACACGATTTTAATGAAGGTGCATTACGTGAAAATCGTTGCGCGTACTTTTATAATTATTATTATAATGAAAACATCAAATGCAATGTTATATAGAAGGCATTCTTCCAAAAGCTATTTAATGCAATTTCGAAATTCTACTCTGAGAACTTTTGATTTTTGTGACACATACTTCAGATATAAGGTATTGCTTTCTCTTATTAGTTCGGTTCGCAAGTAGAACCGCGAAGTTTCGTCACGGTAAACGAGCACGATACTAGACGGGATACGAGACTGTCTCCTAACGGGTATTTCGTTCTAATCCGGTAAGACAAGATTCGAGAAACGAATAAAACAAATAAATCTAGGTACCTAAGGTTTAACGAGACGCGGTTACGTAACAGTAGAATGATAATACTGGAAACCGCGCAATAAGGTTCGATTTGCAAGTCCAAATATTTCAACGTTGTCTAAACAGCTATCTACGGATACAGCAATGAATCACATTGGTGTAATGCTAATTTTTCATTTATATTTTATATCTATGTTAATTACGAACATATAATAAGAATTATTTTATAGTTCATAAAGTGTGAGTCGTTTCGGTGTGAATGTTTTTGCCTTTTTCGGTCACAATTTAAATTAATAAGTAATACATTAAGTAATACGTTAAATGGTCAATATATGTATATAAAAAATATGGTTATATGGTTACCCGCTTATTTAATTAAATCCTAAAAGTAATATTATTACGACTACCATATTAATGTTAAATAAGATTGATTTTATTATATTCAAAAATTAGCAGTGTTATTTACGCAGGAATAATCATCATTTTTCAAAGCAAATGCTTTACGAACTCTTTCAGATGCATGGCACGAATATATCTCCGAGGTCAAGTATTTTTTTAATTGTTTTGCATGTAAATTACACGTCTCTTTGAAAATCTATTACAGGCTCTCGACCACCTATATCGGACACCACTGTCATAAAGCTTTCGATTTAAAGTATGCGGTCTTTGTGGTAACACGAGGCATCACGTGTGCCTCGTCAGCCGGTTGAATCTTCATCTCCGCCGGTGCAATTTATCTGTCTGCTTACCTTGACCACAACGTGTCAATAAACTCGATTCTAAAGTATCGATAGTCCTTACGATATTACTTGACCTACCTCAATTCTTCCTACATATTAGTTTGGTCCATAAGTTCGTGTGGCTTTAATTTCATATTCAATATTTCTTATAACCATAGCCTGTTAGCTATGTACAATATTATACAGCATTCGATAGATTTTGTTTTATCCTTTTACGTGATTGTTAAATAATGCAATAGAATACATTGTAGATTAATTCGTATTAAATATTTGAGGAAAAACAGAATTTTTCGCATTCGATAAAAGCGCTCGCATTTCATAAATAACATGAATATATGAACCGTTTATTTCGAAAGTGACCGAAAACTATTTTTAAACCAAAAAAGATTAACATTTATAATAGTTACACAAAGTTACTTTGTAACGTTTTAAACGTTAACTAGATTTTTCTTAAAAATCGACCACTTTCCGACCCGAACATACAGTTTTAGATCATTTTAAGAATAAAAGTTCAGATTATCTTTTCAGTGATATACAACAATTAATTAACCGTTTTGAATAATGTATCGAAATAACGGGTGTATTTATAATATTACTTGACCCATCTCAATACTTCTTCGAAATTGTTCACAACATGAACACAAGTAAATGTCATCTACAAAAACGCATGGTCAACTATACCAGACTGTGATTATATTAAAGTAACTATGAAGACGTCTGCAATTAAACTGATAACGATTCTATCGCGTGACTCGTAGTCGATCTACCTTTCGATCAATCGTTTACCTACGAGTCTTCATTTGATTTCTTCATCTTTCCTAGTATAACACATCCGGTGCCAATAAACTCGTCTTTGGCATCGCTCGATACTCTTCGTTCTCCAGTATCCGAGCATTCTTCTACGAGGTACGGCTGACTCGACTGAACAGAATGTCAAGAGGATTTCTCGAGGGTCACTTTTAGTAGCACGAGTCAAACCATCTACGAGGTGAAGAATCTGGAGATGCATTTTTTCCGATGTTTGCCGAATACTATACTTGATACACTTTCGTTCCTTTTTTTGCGGTAATAATAATATTAACCACTTAAGATTTACGAACGAGACAGTCTCGACACTTTATCAGACTATTACTTTGTGGTACCTTTAATTTGGAACATTTAATTTTATCAGGTTATATTTATATATACGCAATCCAAGAAATAAATAAATATTTTAAAGGGCAACATTTTTGACTACCATCCCTGACTCCATTCTTTTATTAAGAAGTTATTAATAATGACAGCGAATATACTATAGTGGATTAAAGTCCATTGTAGTTCATTTTATTGACGAATAAACTGTATTTAAAAAAAATTGAATTTATTTATGACTCAAACTAATACTTCTAAATATAAACAAGCATAATTTTCCTTGAAATACTCCACACTGATTTTATCAATTTACCAGGAACAGCACATTGTCCATTGAGGAAAAACAAAGCGCCATAACGTCTACGGTAAAATTGTCTCGATCGTCGACAGGATGATTGTTAACAAAGGAATGGCGTAGAAAGTGTTGCACACACGCGGATGATTCACCGGTTCGCGGTGGAAAGAAAAAGATAGGGCAATGTGGAACAAAGGATACATGTCGTTCCAGAATGATTGTTATATCGTTACTTTCCGCGACTCTACTAGCCAAGAATCACCGGTGGTTTCCCTTAGGAATCATCCAACGTGGCAGACGGAAGATAAAATGGAGAACCAAATCGCGGTTCCCCGGATCATCAAGGCTGCCTTCTCTTCCGCTGGAGGAATTTTATTCTTACTTCGTGCGAGCTCCGTCCATTTACGTGCGCACACGGATTTCCGGACTTACTTCACTTTCAGCCTCTCTTGGGAGAGTACATGACATTGACGAACGATAACTCCTTCGAGGTTAAAGACCTCGTGGAGATACCGTAACGGGTTCACAGAAATTCTACGGTGATCGAATCGCAACATCATTCAACACTTTGTCCTTCTACTACACGTAGGAAGGTCCAAAAGTTTCCGCTCCCGAACATGCAATGCTTGACCATTACAAGAACAAAAGTTCAGATTATTTGTTAAGTTGTATAGAAAAGTTAATTAAGCGTTCTACAAAATGTATTGTAGTAAACAATGGTTATATTGAAAAACAAAGATTATTGTTTAATTCTATTATCTCTTTAATACTCTTTGGTTCTTGGAAAAAATATTTGTAACTGCAGAAAAAACAAATATATTGTATTAAATTATCTTACTACTTGATTCTAATACTTCTCATTAAATCCAAATTGTAATCTTCATTACAACCACTTATATTATTCAAATAACTGATATCATCACATAATGAGCACTTAGAAAAACTACACAAAAAACATCTTCCAAGTCATGTTCCCACAACGCCAAATATACCTTACAACAAAAATACCTAAACTTTCAATACATCACTCGTTAAAATCAAATTATATTTCCAATTGTAACCTACGCACACCACGCTCCAAGATTAAATTCCAAAAAAAGATCCATTAACGGGGATCAAGAAATAAATTCTTTTCGAATAAAAAACACATTCGTTTTCGCGAGTACACCAGAACTAATGTCATGATTATAGTCAAGGAAATGAATCACATCACGATCACCTGGTTGCTACAAATCCTATAATATATATTATATATACATAGAGAACCGAAGCACCACAGAGTCATTAATTCGTTGTCCCATTTTCGAGAGTAAGGTCGGAGGAATCCTGACCACGTGATTAAACGTGGATACCCTGCTGAATCGAGTCGAACCCGTGAGAAATTGAGATGTATCGGTGAGACATTGAATTATTCAGAACAAGGAATGAGATCGAAACCGTTTCGGCGCCTTTTGTCCCGATGCTGTTGTAATGTTTCACCTCGATTTCTGATTAAATCTCCCGCGAATATTTACGACATTTCTTTCGCTGGTTCTTTCGCGGCTAATCATTTCCCAATCCGCTATCGATTTCACGATCGAGAGCTTTGTTTCTGTAATCTGCGATTTAATGATTTGCTTTACAATTCAGTACATTTGTGGCGTTGTGTAAATTGAAGCGTTTTATGGCATTTATTCCAATTGCAAGATATTCGAAGTTTATTGGTATCATTTTATTTTGTTATGAAATATGATAAGAAATAATATTTCTGAGATGAATTCTGAGATTAAGATTAAGGTTCTTGGATATATTTTATGTTTTTTCAATATGTTAATATCCCGATTAAATCAAACTTGTTAAATTTTATAAATATATAAATAATGGAAATAGTAGTTCATTTTATTGAAGCGAGATTTTTTGTTAAGCTAATGGAATTCTCATTTTTATTTCGCGCTTCGGAGAAGAGACACTAAATATTGCATCTGATTCCGTAAAATGTATAAAAACACTTTTTGGAATAACACATTTTCATGCATTTAAATTCTTCTCTCTGTGGAGTGCCAGTACTCTTCCAAGGTAAGAGGGAACCACGAATAGAAGCGTTAAAGTACTCCTACTTGTGTCAGACCAATTTCACCGAAAGGATTTTAATTCACTCTCAAAATCTACTTCTAGCTTTCGTCTAAATTATACATTATTTAATATGAAGTTGCATCCTTCACGAATAAATATTTCATTCAAAATACTATATACACTTCCGTTCATAAACCGCACAATAAAAAGTCAACCAAGGCCCTTACCATCATCACTACATATATATTAATTTGTAATCGATGGGATATATATGAATTACTCCATAACAATCAAGACTAATTAAAACAAAAAAATGATTCAGTCGCATGACATAAAAGTAGTGTATCACCGAAATTTTTAAAAATAATTATTAGTGAATATAACGAATAATAAATATCTTTACGATAATAATGATTAATGCATTCCCGTAGTGACTTATCAAACAGCCTTGTCAGCTGCAATTAGGATTTCCTTAATTAATTAATTACAAGTAATACCATTGCGAGTTCGACCTCCATCGATGCAAATGAAACAGAAATAGGAAATGACACCGTGTTTTACGTTTCACGAAGAATTAGTTGCAAAGTCAGGAGCCGTAGATTTAAGTGGAGAAGTGTGTTCCGTGTGAACTGACTTAAAGTCTCTTTTCCTTGAAGTGCGAGAGGGTTCTCTCGCGACGAGAAGAGATCCGTCGACAGTCGACGGGGCCGTGTGAAGGAGGCAGACTCTTGGTACCTACGACCTGGTGAAACTGGCACATCGGCACCAGGCGAGCCTCACCAAGAGATAGGGAACCCATGATGCATCAGGAAGAATCATGCAACTACCGTGTCCAAGATACGGTCTGAATCAAATTAATTGAGATCTCGCGGCTTTCTTTCACCGTATCGCATACTTTACTGCACCTTGGTTTCGATGCTTCTTTCGACTTCGTTTTCGTTCGGTAACTTTTATGCCCGTTCTAGTTACGTGGTGCTGAGTTTCGCGTGTATTACTCGGCAAGTATGATAATATAGTATTCTACATTAAATGATAGGAATATCTATTTTTGTAATACTTCTAAAATTCCTAATGTTAATATCAATACCAATACTTCTCCTAGTTACGGACATGTTTCATGTCCATCACTCATCCAGTATGATGATATACTTTTTTATATTGCTTTCTATCGAATCATGATAGGAATGCATATGTTGTGGCATCCCTAAAGTTAATATCAATATTAATATCAATGTCAAAGCCTATTCTAGTTATATGATACTGACTTCCACGTCGATTACACGTGAAGTATAATTATATACTTTTTCATCTTAATTCCTACTGAATTGAGATAAAAATATTGATTTTTTGGCACGCGTATAATTAATCTCAATCTCAATATCGATATCGAGACCTGTTCTATTATACTTTTGTGATTCCAACGTCTGTCACCATTGAAGTATGATAATATATTGTTTTATACAATACTTTGATCTTCATTTCTATTCAAGCATGAATATATATTTTTTACTTCCAAGTACGTTTCAAAATATTCATTGTTATTTTCTGCGTTATGTAAAAATTACCTAAGAGAATTTCAACGAGCCAAGATTACTAGTAATTTCCTAGGGAGCTTATCCTTTCTTGCCTAGGTGCTCAATGGACCATGGCATTCGCATAGTCTCTGCACAGCCATGCGGTGCAACCAATGCACCAAGGAAATGGTATTGGTACCTTCACCATATTGGTTGCATGTGCGCGGACAACTAAGGTCATAGGTTTAAAGGTCACTGGGTCGATTATTGAGCATAGAAATCGTTCGATGGCGTGTCTAATAAGTTTATCCACGACAAAGTGTAACTTGCAATGATAAACTTTATGGCGCCATATGTCAAATACGAATTAACATATTTAAAACAATGAAAATAATTGCAAAAGTGGCAGTCTAAGAAGCTTCAGTTAAATGATCTTAATAAAGGCATCGGTGAATTTCAGTGTTAAATAACACTGTTACAAGCATAAAGTTATATTAGATATAGTCAATATGAGTGTATATTTAAGTATGTTTATGATCAGAATCATAAACTTCGTGACACTATTATATCACACAAAGATGAAGACAATTGAAACGATTAGAAAAAACTAGTGCGAGTAGCTTCATTCAAATGCTTTTCATGAAGGAATTCATGAATTTTAGTGTCAAATAAAATTGTCACTATTAATTAAATTACATTAGAAGTAAAACCTATCAAAACAGTTAGAAATGAAAACCTCAAGTAAACTATACTTTAATGTTAAGAAAAATTAATAAATCAAGCTGCATTAAGCGTGGAACATCTCAGCGTAATAAATCCATGTTTATATATGGACATTTTGATTATTGTTGTTTAAAAAACACCATGGAAAAAGTTAACGTTCCATTCTTCGGGTACATTGTAATTGGCGACAGGTTTACCAGGCGGAAAAGATTGCTGCGCTGTCACTAATTCCGAGAGTATGTCTCTGGGTATACGAGATAGTAGCCGGCAGCTGACTCTCTTCGCCGTAATAACTAATAATAAGGTACTTTCTTCACGCAAAGTGCTCCTCTGGCCGAGTAACTTTCGTTATCCGTACGATCCGTAAGCTCATCTCCAAAGGAAAACCACGCGGATCACCCCTCCGGCAGTGAAAATCGTGCACCCATAAATAGACGGTAAAACGACGGTGCATTATCAAGATCAAAGATATCCATTGGACTTTATCGATATCAGATATCTGTATGTCAAAAGCAACGATAGATAACAAGGTTTATATATATGTCTATGAAATAGTGCTATTGAATCGGACGAAAAGTTTCTGCGGTTTTTGACGTATAAATAGAATGCCGATTTTTTAAGTTTACATATTCTTCCGATTTTCTTAGTCGATAATACATTGTTCGTTTTGACTTATATTTTTCTGCCTTTTGGACAGCTTCGTAATCTCCGCTTGTTCACCTTTCAAGAAAATCTTTATTTCCCAATATATAATAAATAATATATAATATATGCAACGAACGCAGATTGAAATTCCACATGACACTTACAGAACCCAAGACTTTCGTTTCCTCCGGTACTAAAACTCGATAGTACACTTATTTCAATGAGGCGGGAGTACCTTGTTATCTTATTACATTATTAGTGGTACTTCATGTTCAATTTTCACGCCTGACCTTTATTTTCAATTACAGTATCCAAGTAATACTTTCGATGGTTGTTCCGAGGCATTCAACGGTGTTCGTAACTTTCAGAATATATGGCGATTCAGTGAGGGAAATGTCGACCTGGATACTTTCTCATAGTTCAGGTGAAAAAGTTTCGTCCCCAGGCACTCGAGGTCGGGGATTGAAAAAAATTGTGAGAAGACATAGGAGGCCTAATGGAAATTTATAACGACAAGTAACCGGAGTTATGGATCCACGAGAAAGCGGTGGATCATTCGTGGTTTCCTCAGGCTCTTAAACTCAAGTATTTAATCATACCTTTCATGCGAGAAATAAGTTTGCACCACTGAGGTGTGTGAGTGCGAAAATCATGTTTACTTATTTATCCTTCGTAAAAAGCCATCTTTTCATCGTGATCTTAACGATATTATCAAATACTTATTATATTTAGAATTGTTCGTATGTCATTGCATATTGTATACATATATTTGTAATATTATTTGTAATAATATCGTTATAGAATATTTGTACTTTGATAGTTTCAGTGTCCACAATATAAAGCCGATGTTAAGTCAATTCTAATATATTTATATATTTAAACCAGTCTTTTAATATACATTTAATTACACGAAAATCGTCGTAATATTGTTAAGAAATTATTTAGAATTTGTCGAATGTCACTGTATATTATATACATATATTTGTCATATTATTTGAAATAATATCTTCGTAGAATATTTATACTTCGACAGTTTCATGTCTAGAATATGTAATCTCTTTAAACTGCGTTATGAAGCCGATGTGAAGTCAATCTATCGGTGATTGCATAGTGAAATGCATTTAGTATGTAAATAATTAAACGCTGTAGAATTGCAGTGTTCTGGATGAGGAGTTTGATGGAACGAGAAGAAAATGGAGTTGTAGAAGCGATTATGACAAATTGATTTAGGAACGATGATATTAAAATACCACGATCTTAGAAACACGATGATGAACTAGGAGAAAATCCTTTGGGACGTTTACAATCAAGATAATTCGCGGTTGTAAACTGGAAATATCTATCCATAATATTTTCATGAGATCGATGCGACTTGTAATCTTTATAAGTTTATCACGATTACATGTATTTTACTATTTATTAGTTTATTATCACATTAATATACTATTTTCAATGTTCCTACGTAAAAGCATCTAATTCCATTAATCTATTGTTCATATTTACATAGCATATTGATTTGTAACGAAATATTGTTTAATTAACTATGTAGATTTACTGGAAATAGTTTGTTGGAATTTAGAATAATGACATGGAATAAAAAATGCAATTAAGTTTCAAGGAATAAGAAATGAGGTGATTCTAAGACTGTGAAAACAGGACTTTCTTCCGCAATTTGTAACTTAATACATGTGCGATTCCGGGGACTTTCTAACCTTGGAATACCATTCGCTACTATTCCTATTACTTTACGACATACTGGCATATAGATACAAATATAGATCAATTGTTTCAGACATTAAACCATAGAAAGTAAAATTCCCTAGATAAATCGGGGTTTCCCGAAGCTATTCAAAATTGAATCGATGTGTAATAAATTCATAAAACTTTATACTCTTTCGTATAATGAAATCAAAAATACGATAAGAACAATGACTTTGTGCCACAATTTTTTCATCAGAATTAATGAAACATTTCGCATAATCAATTAATAAAATGATGCCTTTTAACGTGAGATCAAAGACGACATTTATCGTTACTTATATAAATAGGCATTTTACCATGTCTTTTATCATTGTATCTAAACCTGTTTATTAACAGCTTATAATATAATGAATAATGCATGGTATAATGAAGATTCAAACGCACTGTAAAATAAAAGTCAGGGAGCAGGAAGCACGGACGAAAATCCGCGAAAGAGCATGGTGTTTTCATGGGTTTGAAAAAAATGCTAATCAGCTGGCCGGGTGCATAGAGTGCAGCCATCCGGTTTTCCATACGACAAGCTGCTTATTAAAACGCTCGGTCGACTGGCTCGTCTCGTGGATTCGTGTTAAGTTAATATACTACTCGAGGGAGACGGGAATTAAGAGAGAAATAGAGAAAATAGGGGAGAAAGAAGTTGAAATAGAGAGAGAGAGAGAGAGAGAGAGAGAGAGAGAGAGAGAGAGAGAGAATTGAAGAGAATTGAAGAGAACAAGAGAGAAACAGAAAGGATAAGGGAAAATTAGAGAGAAAAAGAGAGAGGGTTCTAAAACCGCAAAGATCCGAGTTGTCCGAAGTCCATTGAACCACAGGTGCTACCTCGCGAATAGACGATAATTACTGGGCTCGCAATTAGTTGACTCGTGGCAGCAGTTATTCCCGGGAATTTTTCGTGAAAGTCGAACCCGATAATATCTCGGTTTTCATTCGGTTTGAACCCCCGCGTTGTAATTAAGACCACCGTGGGATGAATATTCTTTTATGAATGAAGAACAGAGAGTCTCACGGGGGTCAGGCGAATATTAGTCATCTCGTGTAGTGACATGCAACGATGGTCTACGTTAATCTGAATTAATCTTGAATAATGTATACGGTCCATTGTTTCAACGTGAAAAGTACTCTCGCGTTAATGAACTTAGTCGTATGATTTATGAGTGGCATAATTTCCCATTGAATTAGAGCCTGATTAATTTCTCATTTTCATTAACATTCTGTAGCTATTAGTGTGTTAGATTTTCTAAATGCGGTAGAAATTGTATTGTTATTATTTTCTTCAGTGAAACTGAACTGTCATTATTTACTTCGATTTCGAGGCTGAAATCATTGATATCGATATAAGAATTTATTCGTATAATTTACGAATAAATAATTGACAGCTTCCAAAAGTGTGAAGATAAATAATATTTGAAACAGACTATCTTCCATTGAATCTTGTAACTTTGAATTACATTTTTATATTATCTTTTTTCTATCATATTCATTATACGAAAGAAGTAAACTACATTTTGAACATATCTCATTTGCATCTGCCTGAAATATCCGAACTCAGAGCATTGCAAAGATGCAGTTTTGCGTTAAAACATTATATCATATAATGAGCATTGAAATGCATTCAAAATGCATTCTAAATTGTATGGAGATTTGTAAAGAATAAAATAAATCTCGTTACAACGGCAATGTAAAGTACAACTTTACGAGGTCAAAGTGAACGGTGGAAGGAGCAGGAAACCGAGCATGCAAGTTGCATCCACTTTCGTTGCCAGTAAGTTTGTTCACGCACGCATTACCACGCATTTTCACTGCATACGAACCCAGGTTTCTCATTAAACACGATGAAGTTAATTCAAGAAGATGATAATTAATCCATTTCCATTGGTATATTGATATAACTACAGAGCCGCCAATTATTCCCTAATAAATTATTTTACTGCCAGAGAAACTTCTACGGTGGTAGATTAAACCATTTTCTTATCCGTGAAGGTGAAGAATATTCCCCCTTTGAATGTTATTCGAAGTGTGTTGCATTTTTTATTATTATCTGGATACATTGCACGGGAGAAGCTTGCGTGTATTATGCCGCTACTTTATGTATCTTAATTATTTGAATTATAAGGAAGCTGAATGGAATAATATTGTCATTTTATAATCTATGAAAATGCAATCCCTGCAATTTTAGAGTAATTATAACAGTAATAACCTGCTAACAAATATCAACAGTAAATAATCAAACTACCAAATTTACAGTATCTAAGAGAATCTTTAAAGATAACATTTCTGAATTTAAAATCACACGTTTAATGCTGCTTCTAAGAGCATCTAAGAGATTCTGTTATAAAATATATAATCTCGCCGAGCACAATTTCAGTTCATTTTCAAATAAAAAATATATTCTTGCTAATCTTAAAATCGTTTCTAGATGTTCATATTTCAGAAATCTATTTCATGTTAATTAATCCCGATCATATGGATTAGAATTAAATCCTTTGATAATCCGGAAATCAATTGGTCCTATCAGAGCATACTCATCCACACCTAACCAGAAAAAGTCAATAAAAAACCCAACGCATAACGAAGCACACAATTATTGGACAGGCATGTAATCGTGGTAATAAAAAGCAGATTAAATTCTAAAGGGTGTCATTTATCTTCCCAGCATTCGATCAGAAAGAAATGCATTCGTATATCAGTTTCTTCTCGCAGGAGCAATTTTATCGCGCCTAATTACCGTCACGTCGTCGCGGCTCAATCTGACTTTTCTCCATTGGCCCGATCTCTCATAGTGATAAGAGTAACGTATGGCTCGCGTACCGAGATACTTTATAGAGGTACCGGTGAGGCGTATCAGGAATCGAGATTGCCGATTCGACGATTTAACTGTCCTTCTGACGTGTATATCGAGGCGGATCTTTCACTGCCGGCATACGAGAGACACAGCATCTTTTGGTCCATTCACCTCTCTCTTGACCCGATTTCCGTCCGAGTACCGTACATAGTTTATTACATTCGACGATCGGCCGAGATACCTTCGCTTGAATCGCACCTTCAATTTAAACTGACACGAGATGCGTGACCGAATATCAGATATAATTGTCCTACCGGAAATAGTATTCTGACTTGGTCTGTTTTGCTCAAATTAGGCTCTTATTTTAAATCTAGGTCTTCTTCTTTCAATTTTTCTCCGTAGTTCTTTCTACTTGATGTTCGCAGTGCCGATTGTGTTACAAGAATTTTCTGGGTGTCGTAAATGATAGTAATGTGATAATAGTAACAGTGTCCATGGAAAATATTGTTTAACCTATGAACCAAGAAGTTCTTCCGAAAAACAATATCACACTGGTACTTTCAATTTAGTAACAAAATAAATCCGTGCGATATACATCTAAGTGCGAAGTATATGTGGCTTTGACTGTTCATTACTTAAATTTATACGTTTCACAATTTCAGAATCATGAGAGGGATAATTGCAACTTCATTCGCAACCTTCGAGATAAGTGTAGATTCGAATGACGAGTTAACTCGTCATCACCGGTTACCAGGAATAAATTCGTACGGATTTATTTCATTACTAAATCGAAAGTACCCGTGTCATGTCGTTTTTGGAAGAACATTTCTTGGTTAACAAGTTGTGGTGCATTAAAAATACATCGACCTGATCAAGATCTGATAACATCATTATTTCCAGAAGACAATGAGCAATACCTAGCGGATTTGAGTAGACAAAAAGCATGGTGAGTGAAATGTTCCGATCGAAAAAAAAAAATTACAACCGGCGATAAAGATACCGCCAAAGTACTGGTATATATATACGCATCCGCAGAAAAGGCAGGTTCTTTCACTAGCACGATAAACCGGAATAATCTCTTCATCACACTTTCGCCATTCTTCCATTCACGCGGCCAAAGAAAAAAAAAAGAGAGAAGATGAGGTGCAAGGCCCCTTTGTGCCGCTCGCGTTTATCCGTGACCGACGGAATCGAGTATTTTTTCCACCTAACACTTTTTATCGAACATCCTCGACTTTCTTTCACAATCACATCCAACTTCCACTTAGATCGCCATTTTATTTTGAAATCATCTATGGAAAAATGAATCTTTCAATTCGCCTCTTGATTTGATTTCTTTCGTGTCAAATATTAATATTTATAGAGTGTTATATTGCGCGATTTTTTATAATTAAAAAAAATTTGAGACGTTTCTTTTATGCTCACATTCCACGTTCTGCTACATTTGCAAGCGTACATTGTTCTTAAATAATTTTGAAGGACCTGAATTTTGTATTATCTACTTCGTATTACTGTCCCACTGGAAATTAAATTATACCGATATTATATCAATATGTTATTTCAAATTAATATGTCTCAATCCACTTGTTCCCATAACTCAAAAGTATGTTGGTATTTTATTGCAATATTTATATTATGCTGTAAATATGTAAGTTACGGGTATAGCAAACTACGTTTCGCAAGCATTGAACGAACTGTCCTCTATCTAAATATCACGATCCGATATCGCCGATCGAGATACCAGTTCGCTTCCGTGTACCAAAGTCCCTCTAACTCCATTCGTTCCCACGAATATCGAGTCGGCATTTAAAAGTCACTAGATTTGCAATATGACTCACGGTTAGACATCAGACAGTTATAATTGCCATCGAACAGATCACTCTAATTACACTACGAGATTAACCCAAAATCGTTCGACTTCACTGCACTTGTTTCAATTAAGTTCTTACTACACTTGCATGATCGAATGCACGATCCATAAACAAATGGTATACTCATACGATAATTGCAGTCTAATAATTTCTCTCTACGTGGTACCAGTGGAATTATTTATTACCATAACTATTGCGATGGAAGATATGATCAGATATAGCGTTGCTTGCTCATAATGTATTGTAGAAATATAATTATATATACTTGAATCTCCGCTGAACTTTGAGCTTCATAAGTTGCGATTTTTAATTCTGGTCATCTTCGAATTATTGATTTCATTCATAATAATACTTCGTGAAAGTGTGCAAAGGAAATATTATTTAAAGGATTCGATAAGAATTACGGCATATTTATAAGCATATCTTGTTGCATAATCTGCAATTATTTTGTGACTTTTAATAGTAGTTTATTAAAATTCGAATATTTGAATATATTAGATATCGATGAAGTATGTACGTAATAAATTAGTTATTTGGGTGAATAATAATACTGGTATTCCAGGATTTAGGTATATAGGTAAACAGCTAATGAAGATCATATAATAAAAGTTCTTTTATATATTTATAATTATAGTGTATTAAACATGCACGACATTTTCAACTTGTATCATTCCCAATTAATTTCGAAATCAAAGATTACTTTACAGCTCAATTCAAGTGAAACTGAAATGTAACTAATTAAAACTCGATGATTTGAACATTTTAATAATTATTAAGATAATGCGAGTCCATTTATGGCTCAATAAAACAATATTTAGTTTAATCGATTCTAATCAAAATCATTTCTGTAATCAATTACTATAGCATATACTTAAATTCCTAGATACCTGGAGAAACTTACTGGATTTTATTAATATCTATTAACCGATTAAAATGCAAACCATTAAGTATCTCGATACAAGAAAAAATGAAGTCATAATCAACTCTCATAATAAACAGTCCATTTGATGGCAATGCTGATAATTCTTCGCACTGAAGTCGTTCACACGGATGCCAGAAATTCGGCAGATTTATGTGAATTGGAGAGTATCAAAGATATCGTGGCATGAGAGGAGAGGGGGAGACGTGAGAATGGAGGATGCGAGTGAGTCGTAAAGTGGAACAGGATCATGATAAATCGAGGAAATCGATCAGAGAGGAGACGAAGGGAGTACACGACCGGTCTTGAACTCACCCGGCGGGATAAGCGACCAACTCGCTGGTCGCATCGCAATCGAGGGCTGCATTGCTGGACACAGTTACACCCAGCACGCGTTCCAATTTAATCTGCAACAAATCAAATCCAAACGGTTAGATTAACTTCGCTTAAACTTCCTAAGAATTCGAGTATTACAGGCTTCTAGATAGAAGACGTACATTGATTCTAAACAGGGAGTAGAGAATCCCATACACGCTCCCGTGCGTAAGTCACGGGACACTTAGTATTATGTATCTGGTAACAATAAATCTGACGATTTGTACAAAAAAGGTATATTTTCTCTACGTACACGATGGGAAAGACCATAGAAGTGAATGGGATGTATTTAGATGAAAGAAATATTATATTGTAATAAATGCAGCACTTTAAACTTCACCCTCACAATTTCAGTTTAAGATTGATAAAACTATAGTTTCAGTTTTACTATTCAATCCAGGATGATTAAAAGATAACTACACTTTCATCGCATCAACACTCAACACCACCTGTGTGATGATTTAATACAAATTATAACCAGAACTTTCCAACAAACAAGCATTTTATTATGCATATTAATGCACTGCATAAGTTAACAATATTCCCTGGATAAATGATAATCATGATTATAAACATAGACCTATCTTTAACTTCCTGCTTCCAGTGATTTAATCGAACAAGGGAGCCAAGTTTTCTCTCGTGTCTCGTTATCGCAATAAATAAGATCTGGTTGGAAAATAGATTCGGAAGCATCGATCTGGGAGATGTTTTACGAAGAAGGCGGATCGTTAACACGGCGTACTTCCGTTTTTTTTCAACACCACTCTCGGCAGAAGTTCAGAGAAACTTGTCGGTCGGTGATCGATATCAGCAACATTGTGTAGCGTAACGAGGATCGTACGTTCTACGTTCCCGTTCGCCTTATCGGGATTCTTTCACTAGGAAAGCCGAGCAGGCATACACCGTTGGCCTAGCCATCTAATGGTTATCGATTTACATCAAATCTAGTATAGAAATCGAACATCCATTTCGACTACGTGGATATTTTCTCTTCCTCGACCATTGAATCGCCGGAGGCCTCGAAATAACCGTGAATTTAAGGACTGGCAACTCAGCACTTCTATATTATGTCGAATTGATATACGTACTAAGCTCCAAAAGTTTCCGGCCCAAAGATGTTAACCCTTCGGCATACAAATAAGATGGAACTCGATACGTTAAAAAATATTATTTAATACATCTCAACTTAATAGTTATGTAAGTCTTAAAAACAGAAAATTTACATTGCGAAATATCATAAGATAATATTAATAAACAATAAGTAACAGATTATACAATAATTTAATGACAATAATTTAAAGAAATATTATTTCTTCTATTTTATAGCATTCGTAGTAAGTAGTAGTAAAAAATAGCAGAAGCATTTAGAATGAAGGTTCTACTCTTAAAATGTTTCGAGATGCATGATAATATTTATTTATAATCTGAGAGTTCAAATATCGATAATCGTCGACAAAGAAGTAAGGAAAATCCTTAAAAATTACTGAACTACAATTATGTAGTTCAGTAAATCGAATGTTCATTAAAGAGTTTCGTTTTTGTGAGTACGTATCGAAGGTGCAAATTTAACGAGGCGAAGTCAAATTTAGAGTCGCAATTTCGAGGTGATTTCATTGAACGCAACTTGGATTTTCGAATGGAAACGGTTTCCGTGAACACCGTGTAAAGTAATGAGCTCCGCTCGTTCTATAGGCTAGCTTGCCTTGCGGATTTTCTTTCACTGCCTAACAGGGCCAATGGTGAGTGGAGGATTTCGATTCCGTTCGATTTGCATAAAATATGTGGAATATTAATTAGCAATTTATGGGAATCGTACGAGTTTTCTCCTATTTACTTCGCCAACACTTCCAATGTCCGACATTTTTTTCGAAAATAACACTTTTCTCATTAATGACGGCTTTTAACATCCTGCGACACGATGGAAGATCAAAGCTCATCGTTTTAAAAGAACTTAACATCCGCCATTACTTTTTTAAGTTTTACGTTGAAATCACTTTATAACAAACTATTGACTGAAGAACGCGACAAACTAAACGCCGTACCGACCCACTTTATAATGTAAAATAACTTTTACCTTCTCGATCGTTAATTTAATATCGCCTTATAAATGTTTGATATATCAATTATTAACAAATATCTCTAAGTATGTACTATATACGACTGTTTAATAATATCTTATTGTAATTATTACATTACCTTACTTCAATTCATCTACTGAATTAATGTATCGAGTTATAAGTATCTTTCTAATTACATATTTGATAGGTTGGAATATTATGCCGGATGGCTATTTGTAATTTAACGAATACAGTACTTCCTATGGTACTAATTAACATCGATACTTAAGAGCATTTTAATACTCGAAGCCTTAAGACATTAAGTTTCGCAAAGAATTAGTTCAGTGGGTCGTAATTGCAATCGACGATCGACGAAAGTTTCTAGAGGCAAGTGCCGCTTTTTCATCTCACCGTCGAGGAAAGTCCTCAGAGACTTCGTTGCTCGAAGCAATCATGTGCC
Source organism: Nysson spinosus (assembly GCA_910591585.2). Lineage (NCBI taxonomy): Eukaryota > Metazoa > Arthropoda > Insecta > Hymenoptera > Crabronidae > Nysson > Nysson spinosus. The sequence continues at coordinate 3,561,282 of OU342835.1, forward strand.
AGTGGAGATCAGAGAAAACGGAAAAACTTTACGACATTGTTACTTTCTACTACTCACAGAACATATCCGCCTCTACAGTTACGAAAAAGAGTCGGTGTACGAAGAGCACCAGGGAAATGCAATTGCAATTGCAACTGCAGCCCATTAAATTAACTATTTCTTTAAGATCCCTGGAAACGAGAATGTCTTACTTAAGATGGAACACAAATTAGGAAGTATGTTATTGAGAACTAGTAAGAAGCATAAATATACAAAGGGTCTAAAGAAAGTCTAAATGCGATTGCAGGTAATTGAATTCATTGTTTGTTCGGCTTTCAAAAGAACCGGGAATATTTTGTTCAAAGTAGATCACGTGTTAAGAAGATCGACAAAAGAATTTGATGAAAAGTATAAATATATAAAGGACACTCAGAACATGGAATTGCAGTTGAGAAACTTTAAATGAATTGTTTCCTTCAACACCGAAACTCAACATTTTATTCAAAGTCGATTATAGATTAGGAAACGCGGTATTAAAAGCTAGTAAAATACACGAATATCAAGTCGAAGGAATAGCAAGTCAGTGAATCAACAATTCCCATAAGTTCTAAAGAAATAAAAATAGCTAATTTTAAGAAAATTAAATTCCAGCTAAATGTCAACTAAAGGCAATTGCAATTGCAAGCCATTGAATCAATAGTGTCTTCAGGTTCCAAAGAAACAGAGAATCGGTTATTTAAAATGGAATATAGATTACGAAATACGGCATTGAAATCTGATTGTTTCCTCGTAAAATCGTACAGCTCTGCATCGGCGGAAGTTACGCGAGCTTATATATGGTCCGTGGAGAATCGAGATCGACGTGTAGGTAGAGATCGGGATATCGTGGCGTGTCATATGCCGATCGCTCGGCATTGATTCGTTACGCGCTCGGCTAAGTTCAGCGTAGGCAGTTCCGCGACATTATTTATAAACTTACTTCTTGTAGAAACCGTTAATTCCCAACGATAAACCTCTGCAAGTAGTACGGCATTAAAACTAACTGATTCCGTTACAGAAAAGATTCTAATCAAAATAAGGTTAATTAATTGTGTTTAAACTCTCCATTAATCTCGATATTTTAACATTCCGTGCTGGAATGTTTTGTTTATCAAATGAATATAAATATACGTGATACGTGTGTTTAAGCGTCGCTAATATTGCAGTTGTACCTGCATTTTATTAATGTCCTACGTTTATCTTTTTTATTTCTCCTCAATTTTCATTCTGAATTCCTATTTAATTCTGAATTCTTATTTCTTTCAAACCTATGGGAACGGTAGTGCAGTTATACTCAATGACTTGCATATAACTGCACTAATTCTATGGTTTGTCACTAAAATTAAAAAATATAACATCCACTTAGAATTTAATTCTTAAGTGTCCACGAGAATCGACATTTAACGACGATTTAATTCTTCATTCCATTCAATAGACTATAATAAAAACCATTATCTTACTCAAACGTCTCGTGTTAAAGGACGCCATTCGAAAGCCAGGATTTATCTCATCCTCCTAAATAATTCATAGAATTAATCTCATCCTAGTAGTTTGAATAGGCAGGGCATTCGTATGCAAATTGTGGTGTTTCGTGTAATATCACGTACGATAGAAAATATTAGGTATGAATGATGCCGTGGCTCGGTGGTATTCGTGCAAACTGGTAATAATGCTCTTTCGAAACGGTTTCATGTTAATGAAATTGTGGAACACCTACAGATGCACGTGCACCCGTGAGATCTTTGTCGACTTCATGTGGACCATGGCGAGAGACTCGTACAAGCCGCTATGCGATGTGTGTTATGTGGGCACGAATGCGCGTGCCACGGATTACTCTGTACATCTATGGTCGTTCTACGCAACATTTCGTAATTCCTATCTCCTCGTTTCAGGGAATACGTGCTAGAAAAAGTGTCGTAAGGTGCACCACCTCAAACGCGTTTAAATGTCGTTCATTCTACCTGGTATCCATTTCTGCGATTGTGGGTCAACCTATTTTTTGACCGGAAACATTTTTTAACCGCTTCTTTCGACCAGAAATCGTCCTGGAATATGTTTATACATCATATACCATCGATTTGGGTGATTTAGAAGTGATTTTTGCGACTTTTAATTTTTGACCATTTTTGAAGGTATACCCCTTCACATTTTTGCGATTCTGGGTCGACCCATTTTTCGCTCAAAACAATTTTTAAACCGCTTCTTCCGACCCAAAATCATCCTAGAATATGTTTATACATCATATACCATCGATTTGAGTGATTTAGAAGTGATTTTGGCGACTTTTAATTTTTGACAATTTTTGAAGGTATACCCCTTCACATTTTTGCGATTCTGGGTCGACCCATTTTTCGCTCAAAAAAATTTTTAAACCGCTTCTTCCGACCCAAAATCATCCTAGAATATGTTTATACATCATATACCATCGATTTGAGTGATTTAGAAGTGATTTTGGCGACTTTTAATTTTTGACAATTTTTGAAGGTATACCCCTTCACATTTTTGCGATTTTGGGTCGACCCATTTTTCGCTCAAAAAAATTTTTAAACCGCTTCTTCCGACCTAAAATCATCCTAGAATATGTTTATACATCATATACCATCGATTTGAGTGATTTAGAAGTGATTTTGGCGACTTTTAATTTTTGACAATTTTTGAAGGTATACCCCTTCACATTTTTGCGATTCTGGGTCGACCCATTTTTCGCTCAAAAAAATTTTTAAACCGCTTCTTCCGACCCAAAATCATCCTAGAATATGTTTATACATCATATACCATCGATTTGAGTGATTTAGAAGTGATTTTGGCGACTTTTAATTTTTGACAATTTTTGAAGGTATACCCCTTCACATTTTTGCGATTTTGGGTCGACCCATTTTTCGCTCAAAAAAATTTTTAAACCGCTTCTTCCGACCTAAAATCATCCTAGAATATGTTTATACATCATATACCATCGATTTGAGTGATTTAGAAGTGATTTTGGCGACTTTTAATTTTTGACAATTTTTGAAGGTATACCCCTTCACATTTTTGCGATTCTGGGTCGACCCATTTTTCGCTCAAAAAAATTTTTAAACCGCTTCTTCCGACCCAAAATCATCCTAGAATATGTTTATACATCATATACCATCGATTTGAGTGATTTAGAAGTGATTTTGGCGACTTTTAATTTTTGACAATTTTTGAAGGTATACCCCTTCACATTTTTGCGATTTTGGGTCGACCCATTTTTCGCTCAAAAAAATTTTTAAACCGCTTCTTCCGACCCAAAATCATCCTAGAATATGTTTATACATCATATACCATCGATTTGAGTGATTTAGAAGTGATTTTGGCGACTTTTAATTTTTGACAATTTTTGAAGGTATACCCCTTCACATTTTTGCGATTCTGGGTCGACCCATTTTTCGCTCAAAAAAATTTTTAAACCGCTTCTTCCGACCCAAAATCATCCTAGAATATGTTTATACATCATATACCATCGATTTGAGTGATTTAGAAGTGATTTTGGCGACTTTTAATTTTTGACAATTTTTGAAGGTATACCCCTTCACATTTTTGCGATTCTGGGTCGACCCATTTTTCGCTCAAAAAAATTTTTAAACCGCTTCTTCCGACCCAAAATCATCCTAGAATATGTTTATACATCATATACCATCGATTTGAGTGATTTAGAAGTGATTTTGGCGACTTTTAATTTTTGACAATTTTTGAAGGTATACCCCTTCACATTTTTGCGATTTTGGGTCGACCCATTTTTCGCTCAAAAAAATTTTTAAACCGCTTCTTCCGACCTAAAATCATCCTAGAATATGTTTATACATCATATACCATCGATTTGAGTGATTTAGAAGTGATTTTGGCGACTTTTAATTTTTGACAATTTTTGAAGGTATACCCCTTCACATTTTTGCGATTTTGGGTCGACCCATTTTTCGCTCAAAAAAATTTTTAAACCGCTTCTTCCGACCCAAAATCATCCTAGAATATGTTTATACATCATATACCATCGATTTGAGTGATTTAGAAGTGATTTTGGCGACTTTTAATTTTTGACAATTTTTGAAGGTATACCCCTTCACATTTTTGCGATTTTGGGTCGACCCATTTTTCGCTCAAAAAAATTTTTAAACCGCTTCTTCCGACCTAAAATCATCCTAGAATATGTTTATACATCATATACCATCGATTTGAGTGATTTAGAAGTGATTTTGGCGACTTTTAATTTTTGACAATTTTTGAAGGTATACCCCTTCACATTTTTGCGATTTTGGGTCGACCCATTTTTCGCTCAAAAAAATTTTTAAACCGCTTCTTCCGACCCAAAATCATCCTAGAATATGTTTATACATCATATACCATCGATTTGAGTGATTTAGAAGTGATTTTGGCGACTTTTAATTTTTGACAATTTTTGAAGGTATACCCCTTCACATTTTTGCGATTTTGGGTCGACCCATTTTTCGCTCAAAAAAATTTTTAAACCGCTTCTTCCGACCTAAAATCATCCTAGAATATGTTTATACATCATATACCATCGATTTGAGTGATTTAGAAGTGATTTTGGCGACTTTTAATTTTTGACAATTTTTGAAGGTATACCCCTTCACATTTTTGCGATTTTGGGTCGACCCATTTTTCGCTCAAAAAAATTTTTAAACCGCTTCTTCCGACCCAAAATCATCCTAGAATATGTTTATACATCATATACCATCGATTTGAGTGATTTAGAAGTGATTTTGGCGACTTTTAATTTTTGACAATTTTTGAAGGTATACCCCTTCACATTTTTGCGATTTTGGGTCGACCCATTTTTCGCTCAAAAAAATTTTTAAACCGCTTCTTCCGACCTAAAATCATCCTAGAATATGTTTATACATCATATACCATCGATTTGAGTGATTTAGAAGTGATTTTGGCGACTTTTAATTTTTGACAATTTTTGAAGTTTCGTTAACTTCATTCTTCGCTCGATAACTGAACATCTTCGTGATGTATTGGAATCATTGAATTCATTTTTTTATTTATATCAGCGATGAGATTGATATATACAAACCTTTATTTTATTTACAATAAACTGCTCGAATTAATTTGGTTTTACATATTTCCCAAGATTTAGGATCTTCTTATTTGGTTAGATAGCTTGTGTGCTTTGAATTGAGACATTGGATGGCACCACTGTTTAATTAAGGATCTACTGTTTAAACCTGATTACTTATTGTTAGCTGATATTCTTACGTTGAGAAGCTTGATATCGATACAAACAAGCGCTAAATTCGACCTTGTAGTTCGTTCCATATGCATCAGTTTATTTAATAAAAAACAAATCAGTATCAATCAAATATAATCGTAGTGGAGTTCGTATAATTCCTATCACGTATTGCATATCATTTTATGAATATGCAGATATAATTCGTGCGATATGAATTACGCTAAACAAGTTAAAGTATTCGATTTAATAACAAGAGAAACATGATGAAGGCGTTTCGAGAGAAGAACTAGATATCGCCGTGGGGTAATGGCATTCAAGGTGCTCGTACGAGGTGGAACATTATTTTAACGACAGAATCACGTGGAAGGAGGAAGTGCTGAAAAAGTCGGTTAGTGTGCATAAACGTATCGGTGACTCGCGTGCAAGGACGTCAGGTGCATCATCGCTAAAACTGTCTCGACCGGTTCCATCTCGAACATATTATTTGATTGTGAATTATCATCCTCCGCGGATCGCGGTTTCTCCGCGAATTCCATGAAACACTGTGCTCCAGATTGGCAAAGGAACTTCATATGGTATGTGGACTTAAAATGCATTCCAGTTAAAATAGTGTAGACTAAATGTAGTCTTGTAATGTTTGATAATAAATGACCTTAGTAATCACTAAGTTACCATTATTTAATCACCAGTGAATGTGTGATTACTAAACGTGATAATTAATTAAAGACATATCAATATAATGGATTGTAAGAGCGAATTAATCTTAATTAATGAAATCTCTATGTGTGCTAATGCAATAATATCATACTAATTATTGTAAGGGGCTACTGTGATTTCAATAAACTAGTTTCATAGTTTTAATATCACTCCATCGAAAGATCTATGGATCCCATCTTGGGACCCACCCTCAAAGTTGACATACGCCTCATATTTTATCCTTCCAAGGATCTTCATCGTATTCTAAGATAGTGGGCACTACGGTATATATGTAATATATAAGAATTTACATGAAACTGTCGTTAATGAAACACCCTGTAACGAAGGATGACAAGCAAGTGCAACGAATCGGAAATTACAACGATCTTCCAGTGCGAGGCAGGTTTCAACGTCTTTGAAATTGTACACCAAAGATCGATGGCACGAGGGTTCTCCAAAGAGTGATACAACAAAGGCCATCGACGGGCTGAAAGGGAACTGAATACTTGAAGTGTGCCCCAATTTTCGAAGTATTTAAGATCCCTATTAATAACTTTTAAAAGCAATTGTGTACTCAGTTCTATTATGCTATTCTTTATTCGTTTATAGCATGTTTTATACTCCCATATCGTTGTTATAGAGGTAACATTTATTAACTACAATTTCGACTTTTTCTTCTTCAAACAGTACGGGCAGCATATACAGACTTGTTAGATTCAAATATTTCATTTCATGAATATTAATATTTTAGTTATCAAAAAATGCAAAAATCAATGCGTTTTTTATGGAAACGTCCCAACATTTTCAATACCAACATTAAAAGTAAATCGCTGTTAGATTGACCTCTGGGCAGCCTCTTTCAGAAAAAATGGCGGACACAGACTGTGCAATATCCAACCACAATAACAGGTGATTTAATAAACGGACAAGAAACATTGAGATAAATACGTGACACATTGAAGAAGACTGAAAAACAAAGATAATATCGGCGTATTTTAAAAAATGACTACCACGTTGTTAAATACTGTTTTTTATCGAACCAGTGGATTGATTGAATAAATACCTCCTGGCAGTGAGGTCGAATACGTTATTGATAGGTAATTGAAAATGTACGATCGAGAGAACGTGAAGAGAGTAGGATTATGTGTTGTGTGCCGATTCTTGGCATGGAGAGTATTTATTACGGGCTTTGTGCCTGGCCGAGATAACAAGCTGCTCGAAGAAAAACGTTCCTTGATGGTAAATACACAGTGGAAAGAATGCAGAAATGCAAGGTGCGTATATATTCGTCATCGTCGCGTAGGCACGTGCCTAATATGGACATTCATATTCCGACTACCTTTCCAGCCACTGTTTGAATTCAAATTGTGGGCGTATACAATAAGCATTTTTCGAATATTAGTTCTATCGATTGATGTTTATTCATTTGATTTATTTTCGGCTTAATACTGTAACGTGTTTAATGGGTAGTGTTGATAATGTATGGATTGATGGCTTAATCATTTTTATATTACATTCTAAATGACATTTATTATATACGCTATATTTTATCACTTTACTTAACTCTCAAACAACCCGATCGATTAATTACTAAGAAATTAAGCGATTAATTTCTCTCAACTTTAACTGAAACTCCATCGACGATTGCAAACATTTTTAACGATTTCCAATATTATCCAAAATATAATGTAAATAATATTCGACAATATCTTGGAAGACATCACTTTCGAATATTATCAACAATAAAATATAAATAATATTATTCGAGAACATCCTAGAAGACATAACTTTCATCGCGGAATCTACATACGTTGTAAATGAAATACCAAGAGATCGATGGAGCGATTCGATGCACCCTGGTTGGCGTAACGAAGCGTCGGTCGGCCGGGAATATAAAGGAAGTGGAATAAGAAGAAAATGCATAATCAGCCGTCGAGGCGTAATATAAACGCAAAGAGGAGTCGGTGCAGTAACAACAGTAGTTAGTAGAACGCGATATAGCGTACGATGACGTAATATAGAACCGATGGAAGACAAGGTCTCCTTCGCATAATACGAAGCCTTACGTAACTGGGTAGGGTTCGTCGTGTCTCAATGAAAAGAGCCGAGGAACTCGTTGAATACCTGCGGGATTTTTCAAGGATGGCATTGAGCGCTTACGATATCGAAATTCCCATCTTTCTCGGAAACGGATGCATAGTAAGCCACTGATTAATTGCACCAGTGAATTTCTATAGATAATTTATTTTCTGAGATGCCAAGTATTTTGTAAGCTTCGTAATTCTTCCCGAAAGCCAGTATAAGTAAGACCCACTTTTGTTTCAGAAATGTTTTACATCTTCGCGATTGTTTCAGAATCTTACTGATACCGATAAGTTTCGGTAAAACGATCGAATACAATATTTTAGGAAAAGCTTTTAGGAATAGTCTCGCTGTAACACCTGAGGAGCTTGTTGGTTTAGACTGTTTAATTTGACCTGTTGTATAATGGAACTTTAAATTGATTGGAGGGACATTATATCTCCTTTTCGGGTGTAATACATCGCGCGCCTTTTTTTCCGGAACCGAGTGATAATTTGCATCACACGAACCGCCATTATCACACATCAAAACGTTTCCGAAGGTTCGGATCGCCATGTAAAACATCGCATTTATCCAGGGACTCCTTCGAGAGCGAGCGAAGTATTTAATCGCCATAAATATTTATTAGCGAGCAAGGAAGCTCGTTTACGATGACCGTGAAGCACGATTAATTAACCCAATATGTGCGCAGCAAACTCTAGGAATTTACAACCAGCATTTTGCATAAGTGTTACGCTGTAAAAGGAGTCTCTTTTTAGAAGTGACAGTATCTCCTACGTGAAACGGCAGGTATTTAATCACTCTGGCAGTGAAGTGAAAAAGATAATAATTCTTGGCAATATTCGTATCTTTTTCACCTGTTATTGTAGTTGGATGCGATTTAATTGGAGTGCCCACCATTTTGCTCAAAGATATGCTTCTCAAATGCGAATTGAACCGCGATCTACTTTTAATGTTACTTTTAATGTTAATGAATATTAACACTAGAACTACCAAAGGGCTCAAGACTTGTCTACCATGTTTGGTTAAATAGTATTTTACTGAATGTGAAAATTCTGTTTTTTTAAATATTTAATATGAATTAATTGTATTCTTTATCCTTATTGAATGACGTGCAATACATAGCTGATAGTAAATTGTTACGGGATATTTATATTCAATATGAAATAAAAACCGCATGAACTTATGGACCAACCCAATACTTCTCTACTCGTCTAGTCACCGCGTGCCTTCTTTTCCGAAGCTTACAGTAGATAGCGAAGTAGGAATCGATTCAACGTGGTATTATGAGGTTCCTGCAAAACTGTTTTCCACGTCGTGGCGTGTATGCCACACCCTGGTACAGTTATACTACATTCACAATCAGACAGAATAAGAATATATGGGCACGTGTACCGCGAACATACAAGTGTGCTTGGAGGTGCGCGGGTCAAATTAACACGCTCGCGATATTTCGATAATTATCCCCTTGCAATACCTTCCAGCCGTTCGAATTAGACATGGAATTATAAACGATTAAGATGTAATTATTAAATGTGTAAGATAATATTACCCGGAAAGTTCATGCCGATTTTCAATATTTTTTAGTCGAAAAACCTGTAAAGTTCCGGGACAAAAAATGTTGTTAGTACTCATAGAACACGATTAATACCCCGTATAACGCGTTAGGTAAATTTAATATCGTGGTATATTTGTCGATTATTTTGGATGCGGAATACTTGAAACATTTCGGTTTTCGTCAAATTTAATTCACTATCTCAACAAAATAAATTATTATCGTATAAGAATATTAATGATAATATTAATATTAATATTAATACTAGTAATACAAATATTATTGTACAACATTTTTAAATGGTATCGTGATTAAAAAAATAAATATGAATTTGTCGGAATGATATAGTAGATTCATTTAATTAATTCGCCTACGAAGGCCGAATACTTGATTCTCTCAAAAACTGAATATTTCCACCGCGTTCTTTGAGGAATTGCGTTAACTACATCCACTATCAAATTCCAGGACTCGTTCTGGTTTCTTTGTCAATTAATTGAGGCGTGAAAATTGTTTTGAAAATAATTTCGCGCGGATCTTTCATTCGCCTCGCGCCACTGATCGCGTGTCCTTATCGCGGAACGACTATAATAAAGAGTATTAAATAAACCAGGTTAAAAGCACTAAGCTGTGGGAATAAATAAAAATCATTGTGAAATATTATCGAACGAGACCTGGAAAGTCGGGTAGATTTTTTGTCTAACGCAAAGATTTATGATCCTGTGTTATTACTGCACCTCCGTTACACCGAAGGGGGAAGAAGAAAAGCCTCTTTATTGTACATTTTACAATGTAACGGTTCACGTGACTCGACTTTCCCAGTGGAGAGAAAAAACTCCACGTGGAATTTGTAGGAAGAAGTAAGTGCATTGCCTTTTGGGAAAATGCACGGAAACTATTACAATTATTACTGGTTACGCCGTCAGCTGTAAGTAACACTACAGTAATAATTCTCTTTGAACGAACTTACTTAATAGAACCCGCTTGATAATAATACGTCAACTTGGGAAATAAGCATTTTACGGAATATTTTAAATGCTATAATGTTACTATACCAATGTTATATTTGATCCAATTGTAGCACCATAATGGACGACGATATTTATCAGAAATGATAATTAGATACTAATTGTTATCATATTTTTATGGTAACTGCTTTGCTTCCTCTTTCTCGAAGTGTGAAATGCAACTATTTAATCAAACCTTTCATTCCTGTTTTCATGACAATATTATGGAATTAATTAGATAATATGTCCCTTTTGAAAATAAGCGATTTGCAGAATATTCGAGATACTACAAAACTTATATTCAATTCGATAGTAACACCATAATGGACGACGATAGTTATTAGAAATAATATTAGGTATGTGCATAAGTTCCCGTCGTTTTATGAAATGAAAGGAACTTGATCATTCTTTTAAGAAAAATCGTTTTTATTCAAAAAAATAGTCTCCATTATTTTCTATAAACTTATTCCATCCATTTACAAACCTTTCAACTGCATTTCTTTTCTTTCAAAGAAAGTACATGAACTTTGTCATCTGAAAACGGTGAGAACTTATGCAGATACCTAATAATCAGATACAAATAATAGACGCTTATTTACGAGTCTACTATGCTACTTTTCTCTGAAGACATAACACGCAACCATTTGACCGGACTTTTAATTCTACTTTCCGCGGCATCATTGAATAGCTTTTAATACTCATCGCGTAGTATTATGCAAAGTAAAGGATGCACGCGTTTCTATATAGTAGCAACATCAAGTAAAAGGATAATAACGGATGGAAAGATGCGAAGGAGATTTCACCGTGAACTCCAGAACACGCACTGGAATAATGCTCGCGTTGCAAGATGCTGCCGTAATAGCTTTAATTTATGCTAAGCAACCTTATATGGAACGGTAATCTCGTTTGCTGCGAGAAAACTTTTGCACGAAGGATATTCCTTGTATCTTCTGCGGAGCAATTTAAGTGATCGTAAAATTCCACGAAATCATTCTTTTGGGGCGGTGCGTAAATTCATTCCTTTTCAGTATGATTAATATAGCTGTATAAAAATGCTTTAAGAACGAACAGCATTTTTTCAGAATATTTATCATACCTCTACCCTTTGCTTGGTGTAATCTTATTCATGATCATTAACATGTTGATTGCCGTGAAGGTCATCGGCGACCGACAATACGAATATTAATAAAACTTGAACCAATATATTGCAAAAATTTGTAAAACTTTCGATATTTTGAATATTACGGTATCGGCGTAAAGTAACTAATGTATCGCAGAGGACTTAACCGGTTTATCAGATATTGAATGCGCATCGCGAGGTATTGTATAACACGGACTGCTTAGTATAATTATTATAGGATAATGAGTAGTAGACTTCTTAACTATTCCAAACTTAATCGAAGTTATACTAATTCACCGTCGAAACGCGCGCATTGAAATAAATCGGAAGCCTCGCTCATAATAAATACCTCGCATATATAATTACACTAATCGATTGCATAAATCCGACAATTTCTTCCGCGAGTCTTGGCTCTCATTAAAAGTGAATCAAAATTCCATTAGCACCAAGCGTCATTATTTATAACATCAATTTATTCAAACTTCCATGAATTACTACTTAAACTTTATCATATCAAACTTGCAGATTCGCAATTCAGTCTTTTACACGCTAACTGTGTCAAATATAAATTAACTACTTATTTGAAACATTATTCTTCCTAATCACCAGCAGCTGTTGATATTGCGCCAATAACACTTGTAAATGAAATCTCTCATTTTTCTCATGCAATATAAACAAGCAATATCTCGGAGCAGGCATATCTGTTGGATATAGCGGAGCACGTGCTACATGAGATTTTTTACCAAACCGGGGATAAGCTTACCAGGGAGTTTCCTTTCCTACCATTCGCAGTTTGACGTCCCACGTATAAGGCAAAGGTAAAAGGAAATCATGGAGCCATAGGTACGCATGTTGTGCGTAGCACGTTTAAGCGTATCGCAAGAGAGCTCGGTAGCAGTGGGTTAAGCCAAGATAGCAATATCTCTCGAAGCTCATGCACCGTGTGCGTTTAACAAACGGGGCCGCAAACTGAACCCGAGATAAACTGCAACTATAGAAACGAGGCAGGTGAGTAGTCTGCCGCTACTACACCGTCTCTTGTTTCACCGATCTCTTGAGAAATAAAATTTAGAGAAAAATGATGCCATGTCTAGGGCCACTTTAAGTTGGCCCGTATCACCTTGTTTCTTATGGTATTAAAATAAACAGCGAAACAAGTACATTTGTATGTAGTATATGAGCCGTTTATTTTGAAAGTGACCTAGGTCCATTTTTCAAGAAAATCAGGTTAACGTTACACAAAGAGTTACACAAAGTTACTTTGGGACGTTTTAAACATTAACTTGATTTCCTTCAAAAATGAACTTAGTCCATTTTCAAAATAAACGTATTACTGAAGGTATAACTGACGACCAATATTTGTTAGTTGTGTGAGATTTTATAATGAAAGAATTAATTTTGCATATATTACGTCTCATCAAAATCTCGTTGGAAACTTTTATACACAACTGACAAACTATCCTTGAAAGTAAAAAGAATCACGACATTTATTTCATTTGTTAAACAATATGAATGCTGTTACTAAGGAAGTGTATTGAATGACAACTTGGCTAATGAGAATGGCTATATATTGAGCCTTATTAAAATTGATCAAAGTCGAGTACTGGGGTAAAGTGATGGGAGAATATGTACGTAAATGATTCGAAAAACTGTTATTCTGGAACAATAACGGAGATAACGGAATGCAAATAGCTCGATTGTGCAGTAGGGAATGCGAGTAGGTATATAATGCAAAGAGATACGCGTGTACCTTGAAACCGGTCTCATCTTATCACCGCCAACAAATAATTAGTGCCTCGGCCCCGCTTGTTTCCCAGGTTATTGCGCGCTCATAATTAATTGGACCTCCATTACACGGGTTCTACTTAGGCTTCCCTATCGTAGCTACGTTTACGCACTTACGTCGACATTTACGTTCATTCCGATGTACTAAAGCCACTCCTCTTAACAACGAGTTTAATGCTACCTTAAGGTAGCTTTCACACCATATTGGTCACTCACGGTAATGAAATCCTGGACAACGATACACTGACCACTCGAGTCCTCTTTTAACATCAATTATTTCTTACATTCTGTTTAAGGTTTCATTGAAAGCATGATTGATGAGGTTTCCTTGGAATTATTAATATTAGCAACCAATGAGATTCTATCGATTGGATACGTAGGTGTGCCAAATAAATTACGCGCTCTCCTTGCTTGGCTACTCGATAACCTGAACACGAAGCCGTAAATCGAACAGGTGCACCGAGTAGACTGAAAGGATTTATAAACTGCACTACTTGACGACCGACAAACGATTGACACCGCTGGGAAATCTATGTGTTTACATAACAAGAGGATGCCTTGACTGACGTAACGGAAGGCTCTTAGAGTCGGGTTTCAATGAAAGTGCATTTCACGCGAAATGTTTTTTAGGCGTTGAGTTATGGGTTGTACTTAACCCTCTTAACACTGGAACTACCAAAGCAGTGAAAAACACCTGTCCACAATTTTGACGAAAAGTATCCGAATATACAACGGCACATTGTTTAAGTTCTTCTATACCTTTATTTATATCCCCCAGACATAATTTGTATATAAATAAATGTGTAAGTATAACTGAGTATATGTTTGGTAGTTCTACTGTTAATGTAACGAAAAATACGTTTCTCCTGCGACTAGCCATATCTTTATGTTAAGATTTCATAAAGAAATCTTATACTCTGAATTGCGCAAACACTTAATTCCTTCATAATCTCGAATTAAATGCTGCCGCCAACAAGCTCCTTTGTTTTGTTTCCAACTAAAGTGTGTTAATAATTCGCTAATTATTCTCTTCCTTATATCTCATTGTTTAATGTGCCACAAACACGTGATCAACTGCTCTAAATTTGACAATCGAAAGTAGACATTTCGCGCATTACATAACTGCTGATACTGTAATTAATTCCAGAACTTATAAACACGCCGATCTAAAGTATCAAAGTCACTGCAATTACTTCCAGCAATTAATCACTTGAGTAATAATGACATATTATTATGCAAACAGGAAAATTATCGATCGGCATTAACAACGACGATCATTGACACTCCCGCAAACACGGTGTATTTCGTCACCCGCAATAAACACAGTGTCAACACCTGTGCCAAGGTAACGGTAGACAGTGGCAAACTGATAATCGTGGACGAAACCCGCAGCGAATAAAAAAACATATTACGTATTGCATATACATACGTTATATGCCGGGATATTCTCCTTGTCTCGTATAATCGGCGAGCTGTTCCTCGGCGCTATTAAAGCCATTTTTCAATGCGAATCTTGTTTATCGTCCGCCCACTTCTGTGACCACCACAAACACACACTTTTTCCCTCCTCCGTTTCTCCTCGAGAAAAATATTATTCCCCGGTTGCGTGGTCGTGTTTCTCGGTCACCAGGTATCCTTCGGTTTCCCCCATCTCTCTTGGTCTTCCTTCGATGATCTTTACTTTCGTTCTTGAGTCGCTTAGCCGAATGATCTTCCAAGAAAACCTCAATCAGAATCCCACGAAATGAAAAGATTCAATAGAATCTATTTTGCACTGTAAATTGAGGAAGAATAATGCTTCTCATCCTTGGCTTCACACTCGCACTTCGAATCGTTCTCCTTTTTCCTCAACTTCGATGCACGACTTCTGAGTATGACGTAAACTTCATGGATCGCGAACCACGTAGAAACGGCACGCAAATGTCAATGTCTAAGTAATAGTGATAGTATAATTACCACTGGGTGATTTTAAAGCTTTTTTATCATTAGCATCATATAACCTGTTAACTTTCCATAACGCTGTATCGCTTATTTTGTTTCTTCTGTTTTCGTTGTAATAATAATGCAATAATATATTTTTGCTATTTTCCCTTATATGAGAATGTGAGTTCAAAAGTCATGCCGTTCGAATAACTCTAAGCTGTAGTTTATATGATTATCTCTGTCAGGTGATTTAGAGACAGAAAAAAAGGATTGTTCCATAAACCTTGCCAGTGTAATATTTCTCGGTTATTGTTCTTATTGATTTTACTTATCTCCTTGATTTCTTAGGATACCTCTAGGTGTTGATTAACTGAAATCCTAACGCCAAATGGTTTCAAATCGTTGACCTTAACTGACTTAAATTTAAGAAGCTTAAACTTATGAAGTATCGGGACATGGCATACGAATATGTCGTAAGAAATAAGATCATTAAATTAATGCTGACTGGCCAGTTAATGGATCGAAGAGGTAATGAATCCAATTTCCTAATTCTTTGAGAACATTATGTAATGCGATACTTTTTATACGTTAAGGAACACAATGATGTAATGTTTAAGGATAATTTAATTCTATTCTGACGTCCATCTTCTCCATGTACGGTGTTTCGATGGCCACCCTCACGTAGTGTATTGTGAATGTTAAGATACAAACATCATGCAACGAGACAGGCTCATATTTATGTATGTTGGTGGTTATAAAATATTTACAAGCTTCTACCCTTCGTGTATGTACACTGTACATACAATAATAAGCGTGTAATAGCTCGATAAGGTCAAGAGTCTTATTCAGGATTTATTAAACACAACTCATAGAATTATGATTATAATTAGCTCCAATATTAAAGTAAGTCAATCGATACTAAGATGTAAGAATATTGATATCATTTAATATTAGAAATGTTAAAGTGAATCATTCGACATTTAGATGTAAGAGTATTAATATTATTCAATATTAGAAACATTAAAGTAAACCAATCGATACTTAAACACGAACAATAATGGATATTATTATTCATACAGTTATAAATATTGATATTCGACGACCAAGAACGAATGAGAGGGGATAATGTATCGTTTCTCCTTATTCAACTACGCCTACACTAGATAATAATATTCATCTATCATATTATTGCGAGAAAACTGCAATTTACAATCCCCCATAATTAATCAACGTGTTTTCGAGTCGTGCATCGAAGTGTCGCAAATAAATGGTTGATAATAACCTCGAGAGGAATCACTGCACTTTGTGTCGGTAATTAACGAACGACTTAATCACCACGTCGAGGAAGAACGAGGAACATTGCGGTACCACGTGAACGGAATTTAATCATTACGTAATACGCTCCTATGAATGGTCACAATTTCTGCCACTGAGAGATCGCAGATGAGTTGTATTGACGTAAATAAAACGAAGAAGCAAAAAGATGGAGGACGAGGAAACGATGCGCGACGATGGACGTCCAACTGTAGACTGAGGTGTTTCCAGTACTCTTGCTATCCGACAATATAATCCCCCACTTGGCTGCCTCAGCTACCTGCCACTTGCCAAGCCGTTACTGATGCACTCTTTTTGCAGTCTATGCACTTCAATTGCATGTTTTCTCGCAGATTTGCAACCGACTTATTTCAGGTTTTATATTCAATGTTATGTCTGCTATGTTGGAATCATCGGTTCCGAGGTCGAATAGGACAAATTATACGGTGATGTTTAAAATGATTAGAAACTTATGCGAGCTTTATATGGAAATGAAAATTATACGGAAAGATGTCGATGGATAAATTATATTAAGATTAGATTATCGTGTGTTATTAATATGCAGAAATGGAACAAAATTTACTTGGGCAATGTTTTCTGTAGAAAAGGAATTAATGATATAATCAAAAGTAGATTTTTCGAAAATGACTTAGATTTGAGAGTGTAATATTTAGTAGACTGAAATTGATATTATAAAGAAGATAATAGCTCATAATATAACCTAGATTATTATGAAAGATATTACTAGAGAAAATCTCATTCCATTTTTGAATATTAAGAACATATAATAATCTAACCATAATACAGACATTAATTAATAATCATAAATGGAGGTCTAGAGAGTCGAACTTCATTAAAACTAATAATCTTTATGGCAGTATTAAATTAATACTAATAGAATAGTCAGAATTAGAATGAATTAGTTTTCTAATTAATTATATGTTTATAAAGGCATATTTATATACATATTATATGATATAATTAAGTTACAGAATAAAATAGAATTCAAACATTGAAATGCAAATAAATGCCCCTTTTATTAAAACGTAAATCAAATCAAATCTATTCACGATATTCTAAATAAATCTATAATTATTCTTCATATCCTTTATTGTTATATTAATCACATAAATCCACTGTAATTTCAATTGTTTACCGAACGAAGTCTTTCAACGAAGGAAACATTCTCGATTGC
The DNA here is from genome assembly GCA_910591585.2 of Nysson spinosus. Taxonomy (NCBI): domain Eukaryota; kingdom Metazoa; phylum Arthropoda; class Insecta; order Hymenoptera; family Crabronidae; genus Nysson; species Nysson spinosus. The sequence goes on from OU342835.1 coordinate 3,579,186, forward strand.
GTGAATTGTTTATTCGAGAATTTTTACGTGGGCTTTCCACTTGTCCCCGATAGTTTGAGGTCGAGGAATTCGAAATTTCCACCCACATTGGAGAGGTGATTTCGATTTCTTTCGTCGAGTGTCACTTTTAAGTTACAACAAGGTTCATTCTTACAAGTCGCTTAACCACGCAAGAGTATTAATTACCGTAATGTACGCATGTAAACTAGTGTTACACAACGCGAAACACGAACAGGGATAATTTGAACTCGATCCAACATCGTAAGGAACACTCGCTTAGTAATCGATAGCAGTGAGGAAAGTAAAATTTTGAAAGTTCGATTGCAATTGTAGATTAACATCGCTTCACATGCCACGTTAATTGTTAACATGGATTATATGGTGTTGAATATGTATGTGCATGAATTTTGACTGAAAGTATGATAAAGAAGAGTAAATTTTAGAGTGTCTTGAACAGAATTTTAACATTGTTACAAAGTTACTTGGTCAAAATGGAAGCCTACAATAATATCCAATCTTATAATCTATGATTATCTTATTATAAAAGGAGTGTTTTATTTAAATTCTATTTAATTACGTGTTTATAAGCATATCATTAATTCGGAAACTAATTAATTCTAATTCTGACTACTCTATTAGAATTGATTTAATACTGCCATAAAGATTATTAGTTTTAATGAAGTTTAACACTCTGGACCTCCATCTTTGATTATTAATTGATACATGTATTATATGACGGGTAGATTATTACGTGTGCTTAATACTCAGAAATGAACTTAGATTTACTTTGGTAACATTTTCCATAATAATTATGGTAATATTATGAACAATTATAATATTTGCAGTATAAATTTCAGTCTACTAAATGTTGCATTATTGCCTCAATGAATCCCCAAATTGAAGACTTTTTTATACAAGAAATTAAAATTACGCATCGAAACAATTTAATATCCAGCTTATAATTCAGAAGATAATTATACCACAGATCACCATAAAATATCGGATGTAAATTGTGGGAGGTTCCCAATGTAACTGATATATTTTACCGCCTCGTATCATCGATATGGCGTAGATACTGTTTTTAATTTATTTATGATTTTCAAGTTTCCCTGATTTATAAATATGTAAGCCTCCTGAGTTATTAAACATCGTACAAAAATATTACGTGTAATTACAATATTACATCTTTCAACATATTCTCATTTTAAAACGTACGCACTACTTGATCGTATGATGTAAACACAATAATATAATTCAATATTAATAGTAATAAAATGTATATTAGCCAGATAATCTGTACATATATAATAAACGTGATAAGTATAATAAAGAGTGACGTATTTCGTCAGTCGTTAATCGACGATACGATAGGCGTGTCACGCCTTTCCACACGTCATCAGAGATCGACGTTTTTTTCTTGCTAATTTTATACTTTATCTTACGGGAGTGATAGAGCGCATTTTCGTTATCAGTGGATTCTGCTATCTTTTCTCACGACGTATATTCGATGATTGAAATGACTGTTACATAAAACGTTTAATATAAGTTACCAAAAACATAGAATCAAATAAATGCCGAATATTTATTATCAACAATCCTTAGAAAGAATAAAATATATAAAATCATTATATTAAAGAATCTTTAACCACAGCTCCGACACGCTAATAATTTCAAATGATTTTCAGATAGAAGAACGATCGGTATTTATAATATAATTTTTAATGAAAAGAATTATTAATGGTAGCTCCAACACGATAATAATGTTAAATGATATTCGGAGAGAAAATCGAAATTTTTAGGTCGTGACTATATATAGTAACTCATTAATCGCGAATAAAATTAGCGAGTGCAGCCGAGCAAATTGCACGGTGGGTCTGGCGAGGCACCTGATCGCGAGTTGAACGATAGAATAATTAATTCAATCATTGAACTCGCAGTGAGTCCACATGTCGGAAGGAACGTCTCTTCCGCTTCCGCGGTCAGAGATTCGTTTACACGAGATTCACCGTTATAGATTTCACCGGGAACTGCAAAATTATCCTTCTTAATTTCTATCGTTTTCGATCCTACACATACATATGTATAATACCGCTCACAAGTTTCTTTGCCCACCGACATTATACCGACCTTCTACAAGGCGTACCTATCTAAACAAAATATTTGTTTCTACAGAAAGTATAAATATATTGAAATGAATTTCAAAATCGAACCCGCCCAATCCGTCCTAATGCCAAAATAAATAAGTTCTGTAAAATTTAAGTTTAAGCGGCACCTCAACAACGTTTTTTATATGCACTGTATGTATTATAAATATGTATATTCCCTGCATTTATCGAGTTGAGTCAATCGTGATATCTTTCATGTAATCTTCGCCTGCCTGGAAATAGTTTTTAAATACCTTTCCAGCATAATCAACAGTGATATTCTCAATTATACGTGTGAATATTAATGTTGTGTTATATTATTTAGGATCGTGATACGGAGAGAATAGATTCTAGGGAATCGCAGATAAGGCGGAATTAATAAAAGTGAGCATCGCGTGATGTGGTTAAGGGTGGTTCTATTAAGATAAATGGTACGGGGGTGGCTCGTACCAATATAGGGGGTAAAAGCATTAATGGTAAGCAAAGGTGTGCCTGCAACGCACGATTGGTTATCCTTGGGTTTAATAATATTTAAAAGGTTTAAGGAGCTCGCTATTCTAAAAACAAAATTCTAAAAGTGCATCACGGCTCAATAATTATGATGAATTATTTTCCTTCCAGTAAAACCACATTCCTTATTAATAACGAAAAAGATATTCCACACACTTCATTTCTTAGTAATATATTAACGCGAGCAATATATTAAGTGCGTGAAGTAAATCTGCTGAAATACTTTCAATTTTAGTATTCATTATTTAATATTATCTGCAACGTCATATATATTATAATACAATATACATGTCTACAACAATAATAATAAAAATTGATCATTTACAATGGGACACTGATGATTTATAAACAAATACATAGACATTAGTTTCCATCGAACACACGTCATTTCGGAAAGTAATAAATCCCAGAATAACCCATCTATCCTTACATCGTCCAAGCAGTCCTTCAACCCGCAAACCCGTAAATTCTGCAAACGGTTTATCATTTTTTGCGAATGGATGGATTTACGGTATCAAGTGATTTGTGAGTAAATCGGTTTGGACGTGTCGCGATTGAAGAGTCACGAAACAATCGTTGCCGGCGTACCGTTACACAAAACAGGAAGCAACGATTCGAGCGTTGCGTTAACTGCAGCTCTCGAAGGTTTGTGTCGCGACAGAGTCCAACCTTATCCGTGTCGCGTGTGCCATTTGCCGTTTCGATAAAAAGTAAAAGCAAGGAGCTCACGTGTGCAAAGTCTGCCTGGTGTCGGTCATCGCACTGCACCTTTGGGATCCACCAGGTGCAACACGGTAGACGTGCCATCAACCAGTACATTTAACACCATAAACCAGCCAACCGTGAAGTGTCTAGGCGGTAGATTAGGACTTTTTCTGACAATGAGTACTTTAAAGTATTTTCATTCACTCTGGTTAACACATTCGTTGCGAAAGACGCCAATTGGCGAAATTATTTTATAGAAACACCTAATTGCAAGCTTAGAATGCTGTTCATTTTGGTTTTAACTTCTAAATGAATTTTGAGACAGAATTGTAACCAGAGATATCGGGCGCTTTTAAAATTGTTGAACATTCGTGAAAAGCATTAGGAAACTGTAGAATCAAGAAACAAGTAATTACTAGTTAAGTAATGACTAAGTTTTAAGTAACAACTAAGCGAATATATTAAATCATTTAATAGTAGAATTTAGTATGCTAAGTTAGCTGTGCTACAAAAAATACAACGACAAATCTCCAGGATTTTATTCTCCATTATTTTATTAGGGCAACTATAAGATTGGGTAATTTGTGTCTCTTGAATTTAAGTATAGCAATGAACGAAAATGTCGCTAGAATTACTTCGAATAAAGAGGATTGCAAGAAGTGATTTAAATTTAAGCCCTTCAACTCGAAATTAATTGTCAAAAATTACCAGCCTCGTTGCTCCAAAATACGAAGATTAACTGCAGTATGCTCGTGACTGTTAATTCGCGACTCTCGCCCACACATGAATTTGCACACAATTGTCTTTTCGACTGCCGCGTGGGTGGCAAACAGTTTTTGGCCCGCATATCGGCAAGGATACCCAAATAAAAATTTGCGACATGGCAAATAATCGAACGATGTCATTAATCATTTCTGATATTGGCATATTGGATATTTTGAAATCGCGTGTTATGAATCATTTTTGAAACAGTACAGTTTTACTGCCAGCTCTTATTGCATCAATTAATTATTATATTATACATGAAAAGTAGGGAAACTCAAGAATATAACACTGTCGATGCAAAATTAAGTAAATATTCTTGTATTTTAGATTGTTTTGTAAAAATGTTGATTAAAGGCGGCGTTAATTAGAAAGATTGGTAGAATAAGAGGGCGCCTGTTACCGTAATATCTAACGCCTGCTTGTGGCTGGTAAAGAAGACCTTTCGATTATCGGCTCCAAGGCGTTTAAATCACTAAAAAACAGTAAAAGCTCCACGATACAAATAAAAACACCAAACAACATATATATGTGTAAACTAATAAAATTCGCCATTTTATCGTAATAAGAAATCAACTTCCGCTTCTACTTCACACTACGACATCCACAATCTTTTTCCACGAGCATTGCAAAAATACGAAATATTTTAAAATACTTTCCACTGATCCAAGTAAAAGATTCATAAAAGATTCATAAAAAATTCATAAAAGATTCATAAAAGATTCATAAAAGATGCATCTAAGTTCTCCTTGCTCTTCCAATTCAATATCACCGAATCTTAACGAATCAAAAAATTCAATCTTCCAAATAAAATATCCAAATTACGAATTTCGAAGCGTAACGAAATTCAGATTACAGCGGCAGGTATGTCAGTTACGTATTACGGGAATGTAACCCGATCCGTGAAAGAAGTACACACCGAGAGGGAAAGTAGTGGAAACGTGGATTTTCCGCGACAGAAAGGAGGTGCTCGTTAAGAGGGAGAGAAAGAGAGGGAGAGGTGTCCGAATGTGGAATGCAGGATGCAAGTGCACCGAGTGCAACGCAACAATTTCGCCTCGCCCACGCGTAGAAATTCCATTGCGTGTAAAACGGGAAACGAACGTGGAGAGAGACTTTGGAAAAAGGAGAATCGCAGTGACGTCAATACGGAGTTTCTGGTATCGAGATATGCATAAGGTGCACGTCCGGTTTCGATCGAAAAAACTGTCGTCGGTTTTGATGCAACGACTATTGTCTTCGAAGACGTCAGGTGTATCCTGATCCATTATGGAGAACACCGGTTGCGCAATGAGTTTTTCTGACGACTACGAAATCGTATGGATGCCCTGCGCTTCGTGGATTATGGATTTAAACGAAGTATATTAAAGACTGCTAACTAGGTTGTTAAAAGTAAGAATAGGAAGAAGCAGTTTGCGGAAATATTGAAATATATCGTTGGTACAGAAGTAAAAGTCATTAACTACATTTTTATCAATAACTCTGCTTTGAAAGAGGCGATTTTTACATGAAAATGTTGGTTAATGAATTTTACCTTTATAACGACGATATTTGTATTCGTCAAACTTTTCGGATGGATAGAAATAATAAGAAGTTTTCTAAAGTATTAATTAAGTATTATTTAAGTAGATAGTTTTATGTGAAATACGCTTGAATTTGCCGTATTTCTTGGCAAATTAATTATTTGATAGAAATAAAGAATTTTATGAAATACTAGTAATAATATATTTACAGCGAATTTAAGATTGGAATTAGAATTCGACTGAATTTAAATGAAGCGTATTAAAAGATAGTTAAAAATAAGGGTAGAAGTAAGTAATTTGAATAATGTACGAGATCCAAGGTATCAACAAATCAGTTTAAACTTGGCGCAGTTCATCGCCTTTTGTCTTAAACTCTTTTGTAAATATTTTGTCTTTCTGTCGTTGTTTACTTTGTTCTCTCCTTTGTCATGCCACTATCGGGCGTGTTTTCCTATATAATCAAGAAATATCTCTCTTTCTAATCAAACGAATTAGAGAACGCAAAACCCCAAATACCCATCATATAAAACAGTAATAATAATATGATGTAATTAAACGAAATAAGTAAATATGTCTACAATTTTAAGTAGAATATACTCGAAGTCACCGTGAAATAATATAATACAACTAGAAGCGTGGAATTACATAATAAACTCGATGAAACTCAGGAAAAAAATATACAATTAAAAATATAGGTCGAATGCAAACCGAAGAGAATTTTTGTACCGCAAATAAGAAGCGGAAAACACAGAAACGTCTTTCTAATTGCATTGCCCTATATTTGTTGAATGACCAATCGGTCGTAAAAAAGGGAAATGAGATGGAATTCTTGGGTTTTTCCCTCACTCACCCTGTCCTGAATTCTGACGTTCTCCTGACCCCTTTTCAGATTAGGAGCCCTCAGGACCTTGCTTGTAATTGGTGGTTCCATCACGCTGATAGATCTTATTCTCTCGTCAGGATTTCATCCCTGAAAGAGACTGCGTTCTCTCACTTCATGTTCTGAAATCAAAAGAAATCTGAACGTTATTCGCTGGTCCATTGTTACAAAACGGAATTGTAATGATCAGTTTGTAATAGTATAATATTAACCCTTTGCACTCAAGTCTTCTATTTGTTGGCACAAACCGAATTAACAAGATAAACCTGTAAGATTTATATTCTAAGATTCATTTGTTAATTTCCATAGAAAAATATCATTGATAATTCGTTAATCGGTATCATAAAACGTCTTAGAATAAGTTCTCGTTTATAACTGCAATATTCTTCGAGTGGAAAGGGTTAATGTTATCATACCATTAAAAGTACCCTAGGATTATATAAAAGTTATCCCTCTCCATGTCCATCTTTTCCAATAATAAGACCTGCTTTTATTTTCGAAAATATTTTTTTGTTTTTTAGCAAAAACCCCAGTTCTTCAGATATAATATTATAATATGACCAGGTCTTATTATCTAAAAAGCCGGCAATACTAGATCAAAGTAAGTAATGAATTCGGCTTTAGGAAAATGAGTCAATTTGTTATACATATACAATACATGCATGCATACATATATATACATATATAAATTTAAGAAGAACTCAATAATAATCGTGCTGACCATTCAGGTGAAGCACATGAATCACTCATCCCAGTCATCATGGGATTACGGCGAGACTCGAGATAAGTTATCTTATTGTTTCAATTGCAATGAAAACCGATATTAAAACGTAGCACGCAAGACACTAATCTTGCCCCGTCAGTAATAATTGCTTTTTAACAACATTTCTTCAAATAATGCTAAAGTCGTTTCACGTTCTACCGTCATATTTCGTTTCAACTATTCCACAAGCTTTATAGCTTTCTAATAGTACTAAACGCCATCTTGATGTAATGGATAGCAAAGAAGGGTGAAGATTCAAAGCTATTGGAAAATTAAAGTTAGGTATTAGAATAATAAAAACTTATTCTAACACATAACCATAATATATGTACTATAAATAATATTGTTATCCGGATATTAACCATATCAAGAACTTCTTCGAAATAAAGCTTCCATGATGGACTATATTTTATATACTATCATTTTTTTCAATATTCACCATCCGCGCTTTGTATATTAATCGCAGAATCCCGCAATATCGCGGGACCGGCGTACAATGTGTTACGCGCAATTAGCGGTTTCTCTAAACTCTAAAGAGATCCACGTCTGAATCTATGTTATAAGAAAATCACGATTGATAACAATTTAATGATCACGCTTGAAAATATTCATCAACAGTTCTATCATTGATAATAACGAAGTAATTCGTGAGAGATGAAGAAGGATAGATTGCAGGTCGACGAACGAAAGTAAGAGGGAACAAGCGTACGTCCTGATCGTGGGAGATTGGGAGACCTACGCGAATTCCGCATCGACTGGTGCAGCTGGTGGTTGCAAGCGGCAGGAATGGATAACGGTATGCAGAAGGAGCTAACGGAAGATAATGCTGCCAACAGGTACAGGATACCTAAGCACTCCGCTGAGGATTCCTCGGATGACGACCTCGCCTCTCGATCTCACAATTAATGTCCATGAGAAATCACTTTAAGAATGTCGCCCGACATCGCCCTCGCCACCCCGGAGATAACTGGCGAACACCGAGGGAATTTCCTCCACGTCCTGTTCCAGGAAACGTGAAGGAACTTGAGTTTATCGAAGGGGATTTAAATTGATGTTATGAGTACAGTTTTTATGTGATTGAGATTCTAGAATTCAGATGTATAAATGGTTGGTAACGATAATAGAACAGAAATTACTTTTGAAATGTTTATAAATGTATAAGGTATCTATTATGGTATTAATCTCGATTTTAACGCTCTTAATACTCAAAAGTCGAAATATTAACTCCGCGGTGCTTGTCTCTTAACAAATATAATTTTCTTTTTGCAACCTTTATTCTATCTTTACTTTGCATTGCATTCAAAATAGGTATTTACATATATCAATAAACATTTGTTATGTTTTTTTGACTTATATCATAATTCTACCAAAAGTGTACTACAGCCGTCTATTTTAAAACTTATTATTGTTACGGAGTTTTTTAGTCAAATCGCTCGACTAGGTTGTTATTTGAATCCTTTCTATATTAAACTCTTCTCACTGTATTATATAATTGGTCTTATTATATTATAATTCAGTACTTCGCCAAAGTGTAAAATAAATCATCGGCTCATAAATCAATGTCGACCATGAACCAGAAGAAAAGTTAAGCGCGAGCGTCTACGAGAAAGTATCAAAGTACGGCTTCGTAGCTGGAGGGAGAATCCAGCCTACGATGACACGAAATCAATAAACCCCGATATTAACACCCTCATCCCTTATAACCCTATCACCGTTGGCAAACTATTAACTGCTATTTCTGGAAATTGCGAAGATTCAAACCCCACACTATGAAATCTCAACCCCTGACATATCAAAAACACCATTCACTTCCGCCTGATAATTAATCCAATTTCTGATGCAATTACTAGAACCGTATACTACACGCATATACAGTGAATCCAATTAAATTGAAATATATAATAAAAATCATACCAGTAGTAATACCACGAAACATTTAACGAAACAATTAAAAAAACGTCATGAAACTGCCTCTAATCTCATTATCACAGTTTAAGTTTCTATAATAAAAAACGTTGGCATAACTCCCGAAATCAACTCGAATGTAATCTGGTACTTGGCACAGGTTCGTGGTATCCAATGTTTTACTAATTAATCCAACATGCGATTGCAAGGTATAAATTGTTCATTACTGAATATACAATATCTCTACCGCTTCACCGCGTTTAAATGACTGGTATCAATAAATGTTAAGTTTTCATATTCGATTTTCTGTAGCTGTATAAGTAACATAAGTTAGTACCAGGCATCCTCTACGAGTATTATAAGTAACTAATCTTACTAACAATTAAAACAAGATGTTTAATCGACATTAATTAAAATGTATACACACTTAGTAGATGTACTCCGTGCTTCGGTTTAATAATAAGACTACAATCCTGCTGTCAAAAGTTAAGGTTTTATATGGACAGAGTTAACTGTATCGTAATACCTATCCGATAAAACTAGACGTTATAGTAGTGCGCCTCACCCCGTATTATATTTACGTAACGAGATGTATTTCATTTGACAATTGCCTCGTGTCCTCGCAAACAGGAAGCACAGTCAAGATGCTCCTGATGGCCTTCTATTTAAAGGGTATCGTTACCGATGATCGCTCGTTTCAAGAGACTGCGTACCTCTTACTAAATGGTGCATTACCAAAGTATCTATTCTATTCGCGGTAGAGACAGGTCGTCGTACCAGATCCGAGTACTTACTCGATTCACTAGGTCAGGTAATAGCAGTCTATTAATTCGAATGCCAACATACGTATCATATTTGGCGTACAATAACGACGAATTACATCGATTTCCGCTTTTATCCACGCCTATATGAAATGTATATTACAGAGAAATATCCAGGTACCGGTTGCAATGGGAACTGCTATTACGAAACCGTACGGCGATTAATTATAGTGAAGTATAAATGTCTGATGAATTATAGTGTGATATCTTATCGAGTGCTAGTAATGCACTGCACTTTTATTATTATTATTGAGCTAAGTGAATTATGAAAATTACGGGACACGTACTTCGATGTGTATCTGATATCATCTGACATTCTCTTTGGCTGGGTTCTACCGTTTGATTTATATTTATTCATTTTTAATCGAATTCATTTTAAATGAATGTTCATTTACGACACTTTACGTTGCGAGTATTAACAAAGAAAAAACGCTACGGAATCATATAGAATTTGGTTCAATGTTTTTGGAGAATGCGTGGTATCTCAAAGAACACGCGGAAGATGGTTCGAAAAATTTAAGAAGGCTCTAACCTTGAAAATTGACCACGCTTTGGAAGACCCTCCGTGATAGAAGATGATATTCTTGGCAACATTTTTTAAGAAGACTCATTTTTAATTAAATATTAATAAACAGCATAAAATTCTATTCTTTTCCATTACTAAGACCTAACATATTGCAATGTAGTGATACGTTGTGGATGTAAATTTGTCCTTTAATATGCCGATTAAAGTGGATGAGTTTAATGGAAATTAGGGTGTATTAAGTTTTACAAAACTCATAAGAATAATTTGTGGAGTAGAACCGCTTTAGATATCGGAAGAAAGTGATTACGTTTCACGTGTGTTTTCACCGAAGTAAGAGTAAATAGAGCGTTCTGCATTCCTAGGACGAGATCAGTGAAATCTAATATCGATAGTCTGGGTTTCGATTGTCTGCACGTCGGATGCATCAACCGAGAATTAATCAGACCGTGGTTGCACTGCGTGTGAATGGAAGTAGCTTTTCATCGATACTTTTTATGATTCAACTTCTATTAAACTACATCTCCCTTCATCGAAACAAAACATTAACAGCAGAACTACCGAACTCAGATATGCTTCAACAATTATCTATATATAAATTATGGCCGGAAGATGTAAGTTGATTACTGGATTTTACTATATGCTGTATATACATAATCGATTAAATTTAAAACAAAATTTATTATAAATTTAAGACCAATAATTTTCACTGCTTTGGTAGTTCTAGTGTTAAGTATGAGACAGCATGATGCTTTATCCAAAAACTGGATAATTAAATATCTATACAGAAAATTCAATAGCGTACTATGAAGTATTGAACTTATCACTTAAGAAATTGAAAGTTGTACATAATTGACTGCCGGCGTTTTTTGATAATCCAGATGTTACGAATTGGTATGTGTCACTTTCTCCAAAACTAGTTTCTACAATTTTCATATCGCGGATCCAACCATTTCTAATTGATCTCAGATTATGCACTTTACGTTAAACGACTATAATTATGGGTAATATAATATTAGATAATAAAAGAGCAATTAAACCGAGTGATTAATCGGAAACGATTAAAGGAGTAATGGAATGTTTTTTAATAGGGAATCTATATAAGTACGCGGACTTGTTTCTGGTGGTAACACAACTTTCATCGAATCAATGATACCCGAGCCAGTCAAAATGCCGCAAGCTGGTCTCCTCGATTTTCGAATAGTTGGCTGGATGCCGAGATCGTTCTGATCGCGCCTAAGAACACCGCAACTCGACTACCATCCGATAGTAATAATGGAGAATCCTCATCAACGTTCTGTTAAAGACACGTTTAACGATCTCCTGTCCAACGCTTCATACCTCCTGCTTGTAACGAGCTCTTGCAAGCTCGTTACTTTACACTTACATGGCTGACCGTGCATATTCTACTATTTCAGATTTGAACACGTTTTTCTTGATTAAACTGGAATCTGAGTTATATCAGAGCCCCCAAAGATACTATGAATTATGTATTACACATTACATAAGTTACTTTACTATTTTTATTATTATATTTTGTATATATTTATATGTTACTTATTCTAGAGTATTTAGAGTTTTCATTAGACATGTATAGCACTTATTAATTTAATTAAAATACTTAGATAGAAATATGGTTTTAATTAGTTATATATTCTATAATAAGTAGTAGTCTCTTTTCTATACGAATATTTTAATTAAACTTCGAGATTTTTATCGAAACTGTTAAGATCGAAATTATCTGTTTCCATACATAAATCCTATTCTTAATTAATAAAAGTTATATACTAAATATAGACAGAAATTTCTATTTTTTGCATTCAATAAGTCATATTTAATCTATTAAACACGTGATAAGCGATGATCATCAGTGATCCTCTGTAATATTAAAAATCAATTATTTTTTGGTCAAGTATTCTCTTAAATTCGACGTAGAATATCAACAATGACAGAAGGAATCATAAAAGCCCAATTAAATTTGTATTGCAATTATGTTTTCCATTATACAACAAAAATATGTGCGAAGGTAAAAAAAAGATGCCACGTGGACCAAGTTAGAAAGTACAGTTCCAACAAACTAGAACGGTGCCGTAAATCATGAAAATAATGCCAGGCCAGCTGCATTAATAGACTTCAAGCATTTTGCAGAGTGTGTTATTCAATTAAAAGGTTAAAGTAAGTGTGTTTCGATGGCGTGGTTGGCAAGAATGAGGAAAGTATTCTTACGTAGAGTCAGGGAGTTGCGAGAGGACGTTAAACTGGAAAGAAATTCACGCAATAAGCGTAGTGCCGTGGTAAAGAATCAACTCTTCCGGCGACTGTGAAGATGCGGGAGATCACACGTGAAGGCTTTCACCGTTCTCCGGAACCGGAAGTACTGTTGGGTTCGGGGAACAAGGCACTCGTGGCGTGTCACGTGGAATTTTAATTTTCCATTTAAAAATATATTACATATACCAATTATGTAGATTATATATTAGATATTATGTAGGGACTCCACCATAAGTTATATATAGAATTATCCTCGCCTCGTATAACGTCACCACGTGCCTACTTTCCAGAATCCTATAAGGCGCAGCCCAATTCAGTGTGATTCAGAAAACTTATAATTGCAATCAAAATAATATCGCTCTAAAATACGATAATGTATATAAAACATTCGATGAAACATTCAATATAATATTCAATCTTCCTTAAAACAAGATATTGTTTGATTTGGCTTAATTACTTAATCACTTTTAGTATCTCTACCAGGCAAGACATAATTAAAACCTTCGTAAATGGTGCACCATCCAAGCACTATGACTTTGAAAATATTAAAAAATTAAGTAATTTCATTATAACAGGATATTCGGAATTGTGGAGGTTATAAATAAGAAATAAGGGCTCATTGATAAGAAACTGACAGTTAAAACATAAAGTTATTAAAATGTGTATAGAGATACAGAGTTCTAAATGAAATTGTTCTTTTTCTCTGCAGTTCTAGGAACATCAATTAAGGAACTTTCTGTGACTATCTTAATCAGACACATTAATTAGTTGGATAATGCAGTTACATGATAGTGACACGAGAAGAGCAGCTCGTAGGATTTAGCCTCGCGTTGCAGAATTTAGTTGTAACTTGAAATGAGTAATATCAAGCTTCACTCTCAGCGACTGGAAGTTAAATGTCGTAAAGGGAGCGTGAGAATCGTAATAACCCACTGTCGCAGAAGGTACAATGAGTTTGTGAGCACTATCACTGCATTTACAAATCTCAAACACAGAAACTACCATATATGACACGTGCATTCCATACCGACAAATGTTAAGCAATATTCGATGTCACTTTGCAATTAACAAATACCACACAATTTACCGATCTAACGTGAAACACCATTCGTTTCTCTCATTAGATGATGAAATCTGTTCTGTTTATATTTCACAGGCATTGAATTGCAAGAAATAAATAAGCCTTGATTGTAACTAACTTCAATTATTAGTTATGGCGAATTGTGACTATGATTATACTTGGTCTTCCACAAAGTTCTGTCGCATTTTTTACCTGTGTTTCTATTGCTTATAAAATTTTGTGATTTTGCTTTAGTCTCCAAGGTGTAGTATTTATTTTCTATGTTTCTCTCGTTGACAATTTCGGCCGCAGAGAAATGTTCATTTTATTGAAATAAAACATTGATTGTACGTAAAAGTCGTTAACATATCAGTTCTACACCTAATGTATCATAAGTGGCAGGAGATTATAAACAGTTTAGAGATGATTGTAAACTATCGATAGTTGGAGTAAAGCAAATAGTTCCGCTCTAGTTGACTCTGAATCTAAAAATGCACATCAGGATCTCCTAATGTTCGATTGGCCCAAATATGTTCTGGGATGCAAGGCGAAAAGGATGAGGAAGGAGAAACGGATGGCCGATAAGTGTATCGGAAATCGATTCACCGATGTGTACCGTATCGAGTTTGGAAAGGACCGGTACAACTTTTCCTGGATTAAATCACGTGGCACTATCGTGCATCAAAGTTACAATGCGATTGCACCGGCAGAAGACACATCAATCTATCCGGGGAATCGTATTTCCTGTTGGTTTCCCAGGAAGATTGAAAAATCCTGATCGAATGCACGCGTATCGGAGTCAAGGATGATTCTTGACATCATTTGATACTCTATAATCACGCGATTCGAGAACTAATAACGATGCCCTCTTTTTCAACTATGATATATGTAATGAAACAAACGTAGTTCAAAAAATTAATTGCACCGCGTAATAAGCATCTGCACCGTTATGAATAAGTAATTTTAGCTTGTATTAATACTGCTTGAAATAATATATCCTTAGTATAAATATAACATAATAGTTACAAATGATAACTATTAATTATGACTTATAACATCAAGTATTTTTATACAAAATCTTGAATTCTAGTATGATTATAAATAATTCTAAACGTTTACTATTTTCTTTCAAAAATTTGAACAATCAATATCTGAATTACTACATCGTGAGTATGTTAAATGATTTATATATCATACATTTATTTCCGAATACAGAATACAAAATTCAAAATTATTAAATATAAATATATTATTATGCATACAACAGAAAATCTTAAAATAAGAAAAAGATATCAAAGGAAGAAAAAGTTGACCTGTATTACTTGAAAAATCAATTTATACGTAATCAGCACAATAGGAGGAATGAAAATAGATTTTATCTCAAGTAAAACTTTATCGTTTGTGTAATGATATACTACCTCCTCACGTATCACGCTTTCCAAGTGGCTCACCGGAATTAACTATCTATTTGTATTGCCTTATCACCGGCAACTAGATGATAAAATGTATCGCTAACCTGACTCGTTTATTGTGCTAAAGATAAGGCCTAAGTAGCGTCACTTAATCCAGGGGCACCTTCCGCCAACATCCTCTACATTTATTATAAAGCAACCGCCATACGATAAAGAAGAAACACCAAACCACAATTACGACAATGTTGAATTCCTGGTACAAGACACAATCAGATAATGGTTGTAACTTAACACAGCGAGTGCCGACTAGATTTTATTTATCTTTCCATGTGCGCAAGTTTATCTTCCGAACATGAATTATTGGGTCGATTCATAAGTAATTTGCGTCTTCTTTTTCTGCACTTTATTTAATATGCTTCATTTCTACTAACCCGTTTGCCTATTTTGTTATTTCGATAATTGTTTAGTTTATCACATTGTCCATGTTCTCCAAACACTGGTCAAATTAATTGTAGCCGTTTCCGAGAACTTCGGATCAAATTAAGAAATAAGTCATTCCCAGACGATAATTAGATTCTTAAGATCGTCAAAAGCTTCTTTAATAAAAGACCGATTAATTTTGACGGTTAATTTTTGAACAACCAACATTTATAACCACCGAACCGCGTCCAATGTCCATGAAATTTTCTACACCATAGTGTTCTAAACCGTAAAATATTATAACTAAACGTGGGTGGCTAATGCTGGCAAATTGTATCATAAATTAGTGGGGCGGATTTCTGCCTCATAAAATTACGAGTTCAAGGATATCTGGAGGTCGTGCAATGCGAAGCAATGTCAAGATGATCACCCTCGTGTAATACACTAACATTTCCGTTTAACAATGACTAACAATGTCATGAAATTTCCTGGCTTGATTAGATATGTTACAGTATTATGATTCTAATCACAGTCTACGTTACATGAATATCAACGGTCAGCCATGGAAATATTTTTATCGCACTTTTCACGGTTGCGATACTCGGCGATCTTGTAAGTCGACGATTACAGTGTTTAGTTCTAAAAACCATGAATCTCGCTGATTTCATATATCAGCACGTTGACAAATCACGTAAGTGATTCACAGATAACTCGCAGTTCCTTTTCATCCGCAGAAAACTTTCTCTCCGAACAAACCTACCAATTACGGGACAATGTTGAATACATTGTGTCGTTCGTTCCAATTAATTTGTCTGGTTGAGGCATTAACCTACTATGTAATTAATTGGATCACGAGACTGATAAATGAGACAATGTATCTGAATCACCATAGTATTTTGCTCGATAATAAATTGTCATTTGTGTCGTTTGCTGGAAATAGATCTAAACGTACATCACTCTGAAAAGGATATAATCTACTGTTTCCAAAACATCCCTATAAAGTAATTATATTATTACTGGACTCGAACGGAAGCTGCAGAGCACTGTTCTCAAGCGACATCTCCAGCGAACGAGTGTTTTTCTAATCGAGGGAGAGAAAAAGGAGAAGGTAATTCGCAGAAAAGTCACGGCACCGATGGAACACGAATAAAACGAGGAAGGAATTTCTCGAGCACAGCTGCTGGTTCACCGTGTACCTCGTTATATCTTTCTCTCACGCTTTGTCACGCGCGATTCATGTCTATGTATATGCACCCGTGCACGTGCAATTTCGAACATTTTTTATCCTTGTCCTCGAACGCGTTCCAAAGTCCTTTCTCATCGCGACAAATCCAAGATCCACACGAAAAACGAACATATTTTTACTCCGACGAATCCGTTCTTCGAAAATATTCATTACGAGTCTACGTATCGAAAAAGACATATATTGTATATTGCTTTATAAATACATAACTAGTTCGTCTAAAAGATGAATTATGAATATGATTCAGAAAATTAATAAAGCTTTTCATAAGTTCTTTTTCATATGAGATATTGATTTACGAGCAGAGTTTGTACGTTGTATTTTCCAGACTTAGTGCACGGACCCAAGTTCCACTAACGTCACATTGTATTATAGCGAAAGATACACAAATGTTGGACATCGTGTCTGATTTTAAATTCCTTTTTTTAAAACCATGTGGGCGATGTCACTTTAAAATTGTGTGCAATCGAATTAGTTCTGTTTATACTACGTCTTATTGAAATCTGATTGAAAAATCTCACGCACAACTGACAAACTCTTCTCGTTAGTGGAATGAAAATAGATTAATGTTTGACACATTAATCAGATGGTCAATTGCTTACAAAATATATTGTTACGAAGGTACAGACGGTAAAGATAGGGATCGATATACTGGCATTGCCAAGGTCCCTTGGGGGAGGCTCATTGCAAGCTGAGTGGCTAACAACCCGTTTATCTGGCGCCTTTGACCCAAGCTCTACTTTGTTACTCTCTAAGCAAGATTTATTTTAGAACAATATCGTTTATAAATAGCGCTCTTTAAAAACTAAACAATAAAACGTAATTCCGTAAATTAAACATCCCCCTCCTATTTGAATCAATCTTCAACATGGCCTTGCGTCCAACCATTTTCCAACCGAAGATTACAAATTGGTAAAAATACAGAATAAGTTATAAATAGTCGGAAGCTGACGGATAAAGTGTCATGTACACTGTCAAAAAATATAACACAAGAAAGCTGTCACTGAGGTGATCTCCATGTTAGAATGCTGACAGATATCATTGTATTTTTGGATGTCATATTTCTGTGGACGGAGTCTAATTTTTAATTTGAATTCAAGATTCTACGCTGTATAACCGTGATAATCGATAACAAGAAATATTAATTCATAAGTAATGTAGTTTTTTCTTTAACTTCTCTTTTCGTGCCAGAAAGAGTATTTTTGCGACGGTATGAAACATGCGTTTGATCTAGTCAGATCAATATTTTTCATGAGAAAAAGTTTGCACTGACAGAGCCCTAAAACGATATTACTTATAGGATGACCTAATATATTATTACGTATCAGGGTTCACAATATAATCTAGTACTCTGTCATTGCCAAGGTACTTTGTTCTATGAGATCGGCTAGTCGGCTGACTAGCAAGGTACGTATCCACTGGTTGGGTGACCGGTCGACCAGTCGCATTGTCAAGAAAGACGAGACGTGGTACGTGACCTGCAAGCCAAGAAGTCCATCCACGTCGTCGTCTCGACTATTTGCGGTTAAAATAAGCGCGAGATGAAAAGAACAGATCCTTCACCTATCACGGATCGTGAACAATAGAAATCCACTCCACCAAATCCTCTAAGCCTAATTATATAATCACCAAATAAATGCGTTTCACAATAAAATTTAATCTCCTATAACGCCATGTAACTTTGAAGTCACATTCTCGTTCATCCGTATTTCTTGTTTCGTTTCATCTTTTCCTCTTAGTAATAATTATAAAAATAGGTGCGACCAGTGTCACCTTTCTCAGTGCGTTTGAGTAATAATTTCGTCGCTACTTTCGCGTAACGTGGCTTCGTTAAATTCGTGTGTAGCTAGTTTCACATTATACGACGCTCATTGCAATAAGGAATTAATATGTTGATGAATGAAGTAAATATTTCATGGAACATGTTTTATAATTAAATAGTAATGAGTGGTCATTATGTAAGGCTCATATTGGACATTGTAGAATGCAAGTTAATGGTGTTTGCGGGAGATTCTATCCAGATATTATCACGCGTGGTTGATATGGAATTATCATAATTGAAAGAAACGTTAAGTCATGGGAATCCACACTTTAACGTGATTAAACGGCTGCGCTTTAGCACGCGCGAATGAAATATGAACAGATAACCGGCAATCGAAACGACGTACTTCAATTATTATGCGCCCATTGAGCGCGCTTACATCCACTTGAGACTCTCTTCTCTTTCAGTCGCTATAGAAATTTCACGACGATCTTTCGATGAATTATAGCAGGCCTTCTTACATTTCTAACTACGTCAGGCTTATTTCAGGTTCGTTCTTTTGACGCCACGAAGAAGGTATCTCTGAATTGGTTTTTTGCAAAGTTATAAATGCCGGGGAATCATTAAAAGCTGAATTAAATTATATTAATCATTAAATTTGTAAGTCTTCGAATTAGGTCACGTAAGTGTATATTAGTTTGCGTTGATAATAAACACGGTAATTTAATGCAAACTTAGAATCCAGATGGATTGAATAAAGTATAAACCTGTATAAAAACATTTCAATATTAAATACAAAGCACTTTAATGGAAACCTTACAGTAAAGTAAGTTCTGTTGAAATTATAATTAAAACTGAATTAAGAAAGGTTTATTTCTTATATTTATATTTGTTTATTGTTATCTCCTGCATCTTAAATGCGTATTTATTTGTATGTTATAATAGATAATATAAGTTAAATGTAAGTATAATTAACGACCCTTCTTGTGAATATTTTTCCACCGACGTGAAAAAAATAGGAAAACCGAGAAAACAACAACATGAAATGACAGGAAAGAAGAATTACGAAAACAAAATTCGAAATGACAAAAGGAAAACAGAGAAGTACAATTCCGCATGCATTTCAAGGTAAAAAAAGGCTGCGTGACGAATGCGCGCGGAATAATCGTCCTTCGCGGTGCATCTTTCTTTGAGGATGCATATTCTAGTAGCGCCATGAAAAGTGAATTTCATTTGGAAATGGATTTTCCGTCTCGTTTTCCTTCTCTTGTCTCAACCTCTTTAAATATTCTACGTTACACGACGTTAGCTTGTGTGTCAGGTATTCTAAGAGACACCGTAAAGAAAAGCGTACCAAGAAAAGTCTCCTGCTAAGAGGAACTTTCTGTTAAATACAACCCAACTAAAGAGGCAAGTTGAAGATGGTCCGCCATTTTTTGACTTATTAGAGCGTTAACTCGTGTTGTAGCACGATGATAAAGGAAGTATGCTAATCATTGTTATATGATCGTTGAAGAGCATGGTTTCAGTGAAAACTATAATGGTACACCGGTGTAATGAGTAATTACTTAGTAATTACGTAGTATGTAAAGTATTAATTCTTTTTAGAAAAGAATCCATGAACTATAAAAGTCTTGACATTAGAACTTGGTTTTTATTTTAATATATAAGTATATCTAATATAAATATGTTAATATTAGGTGGTCCCACATGAAATCGCGCATTTTAAGGGTGAAATTTGAAGCGCTGTATTTCCTACAATATAACATTTATTTAATCATAATGCATCCCATTTGATTCAATTGTTTTTCATCTATCTCCTACTACAACTGTATAGTTAATTTACGTAAATAAAGCAGATATTAAAAAATAAGAGTCACTGTCAAATTCATTCTATCTAAATATATACCAATCTATGAATTATATGATATAAAATAAAAATATTAATAATGAATTCGCCATAGTTTGGTTTAAAACATAAATGGAAAAGGTGGTACGGAATAGTGATTAAGGATTTAAGAATGGATCTACCAATTTCAACGTTCGTCAATTGTTCGACTCAAGTTAGTTACAAGCAATTAACACTTACGTGGTAAGTCTGTTCAATTAAAGACAGAAAAAAGGAATTAATTGCACGCACCGGTGACGGGAGCGCGATGTAATCTCTAAAACTGTTCTTAAATTCGCCGCTTTGTTTCGTACCAGAATGATATGAATTTCTATTTAATTGCCGTTAAATCAATTACCACGGAAATTACTTTAAAGTGATGTTAACCGCGTATGATGTAAACGTGTTATAAAATGCTCACGGTGATGCATTTTCGAAAGCGAATTTACTAAAGTTATCTCGAACCAATCTGTTTTCGAAACATGCAATATTCCGCAGTCATTAAAGTATAATTACAAAGTTACGGACAAAATTAATTAATATTTATGTCGAAATACGAACTTGGGAAATTTATACCTGAATAGTATATAACTGTTTATAAAGTAATTAAAAATGATGAATTGGTGGAACTGCTTACTTCTTTATATTAACATATTAATTTATCTTAATAATAATGATAAAAAGAAGAAGAATAGTAATTTTAACTATATAGGGATAACGAGTTAACTATTGCCTTTCTATAGTCAACGTTGATAAGTAAATCATTCAATTCCCCCAAGCAGAATTGTCGAATCCCAGGAATTCACCTAATTCAACCGCCACGGAACATCGGATGTTGATTTAACGAGGAATATCGCAAATTCGGGACTTTAAAATGTTTCATTGGCACGAAGGATATTAATAACATTATTCTATGCTAATTATCTTACTTTAACCTAATTACGAGGCTTTACTTCTAAGAACCATTTCTATGGCTTCCAAGGACAAATAAGAAAATGTCTGATTCAGATTCAGCATTCAGGAGTTCCAGGTGAGGCGAAGTTTATGAAAAGTACAGGAAAAAAGCAAGAAAAGAAAGTCCCGCTTGCAAGCAAAGTCGGGACACGCTTTTCATTGGCGGGTGACAAGATCTTCATATCTCTCTATGGAGAGTGTTTGCTGAGCAAAGATTATGATAAGGCGGAGGAAGTCTGAGGAACCTGGCTATGTTGACGTTACCTCGCTGTACCAACCTGCCCGAGTTTGCCGTCCACGGATAACGAGTTAACTATGTTGTTTCCCTAGTTTCCCTAGATCTTCATAAGTAAATCATCCAATTCTTCCACACAGAATTTTCGAATTCCGGGAATTCACCTAATTCAACTTCCGTGGAACTTCTAACGTTGATCTTGCGAGGAATATCGCGAATTTGGAACTTCGGAACGTCGAATTGCCACGAAGAAAATATTAAGCAAATTATTCGAATGCACCGATGGCCACTATGTGAATTTGTGATGACTCTAATTAACAATAATTATGAGTAAAAATTTCACACACGCGACTTTCTACTTGCAAGGACAAGAACATTTTTTACCCAAAACAGAGGAATTTCGGGACACATTCGGCTTTTACATTTAGTTCTAGTTTATAATTAAGATTATAAAACAGGATTTGACGAATTGTAAAATATACACAAGATAACTAAGATTTTAACAGCTAAACTTTGCGGTATACTTTGAAGCTTAAAATGCTAATTTTATTAAGCATATTGAGAATATGAAATTGCTTATATTTAAGTAGTTAATTATTAGGAAAACTGGGTTAATTGAAGCTCGGCCTCGCATAAAAAGTTGAATAAAAATCCATGAAAATTTGAAGAGTTACAGAGAAGAGTTTCTTACAGAGAAAACTGTAAGAGTAATAATTTATAAAATAATAAAATCACGATATAACAAAATCTGAAGTTTAAAACGACAACTTTACTGGGGACATTTAAAACACGAAATGTTCGTAATTTAATATGTTTAAACGACGATACATTAACAAAATGTTTAGCACGTAATTCAACCTTCCAAATCAAGCAATACACCACATATTATTATTTATTACGCTAATATTATAACACCAAACCTTGAATGACTTTAGAAACACATATAAATGTTGATATATAACCGAAATGTGAAACGACCGAAGAAATAGCACGAGTAAAAAACCAACTTTCTTTTGGCGACGGAAGTACTCAGACATGGTACAAAATAAAAGGAAATAGCTGACATATAAAATACTATAAAACACGGGAAAATACGACGGACGAAAGTGCGATTGAAATATATTATTAAAATAGTAGAGGAATTATTGGGCGATTCGTAGCCGGCTGTGAAAAGTGTTACGAGCCCGATGTAGACAAATAAATTTTCCAGAGCCGAGCATCCCAGCCTCTGCAGAGGAGTATAAACCTGTGGATTATCGATCCATTTCCCGACCCTTCTTTCCTTCGCTTTCCAGCAACCCTCTTTCCCAGCAAACCCGACGATAGGAAAACCCGACGGATAAAATCCTCGGCATAGACAATCAAAATAAATAATATTATTTAGACTCACCGCAAACTTTTCCCTTCGAATATCGCGTCCTGCGCAATCTGCAACAGAAAGAGTCCAATGGGTTAGTTAACAGTAGAACTACCGAACATATACTCAGTTATGCTTACACATTGATTTATATATAAATTATGGCTGGAGGATTTAAAATGGATTAAATTATTCGGCGTTATGTATATCAAATAAAAGTATATCACACCTCAAACAGTGCACCGTGGTATATTCGAATAATTTAACTAAAATTAGCTAAACTTAAATTTAAATATATTCATGTAAATCAATCAAATGATAGATATACAAAGTAAATATAAATGATTGGTTCGCACAATACTTATTTAACAAGCATACAGATAGATTTCCGCTGATAACTAATTCAACTAACAGCCTTTAAGTCCGACTGTTCCATAAATATTTTCTCGCAAAGGAAGTCATAAAGGGAAGCTATAAAACCATCGGAAATCCACAAGGGAGTAGTTGAACATTGCAACAACATTTTTGCAAATCTCTTTCCGCGGACGTGCTGTTGGTACAAATGTTTATTCGATCTCAATGCCTGTTAGCGAGGAAGTACATATATCGAGGAAGGTGCAGCATGTGTTAAAGTTTCCAACCTGCGCTCAGATTTCCGGTTCACCTTGTAAATAATACCACCAAACCCATATGAATTCCCAAAAATGGCAAGAAATTACAAGAAATGGTGGCAGAAAACTATGGAAGGTCGATTCATTTTGAGACTGGAATTCTGCAGCGATAATTATTAAACGTTATAAGACATAGTTTTATTAGGAGTTTATTTGAAGGACATAATAAATGTTGAATTAATTAAATGTTTATAAGTTATGATGGTATTCCTTTATTGAAAAATTGGTATAACAAGTAATCATGCTCAACTAATTAAAAATGTTTAACCACCGAGATTATCTACGTATTTCTCCAGATATAAAAGTATTACTTTAAAAATCTGAATCAAATCCATGAAACACACGAAGTTTTATTGTTTTCCGTTTTCATGTAAGAAGTTGTGGATCCGGTATAATTACAGAGTGGCACGAAGTAGCACAACGGAACCATTCACCAGGTCGAGAAGGTCGTTCGGATACGTGTATTAAATTGCACATGCATTCTATCTCCGAAAGTACAGTTGCATCCTCAAAACTATTGCAGAAACCTCGATTTTCCTTTGCTAACTTATGTCCTTGCGTGCTTCAGTTTCTCTTTGATGCTTGCCGCCACATATGGCGGTAAGAAGAATACTATATTGTTTTCATTTTTTTCAGAATAATTCGATGTTGAGAACAGGGGCAATAATAACTAACAATTCATCCACATATTATTTAAACAGAGAAACAATTTTAATTCATTTTTTTACTCAAAATGAATACTATAGTGTTTAGACCCTTTAGGACCGAAATTGAGCACTTTGAAATTTTTGCCATTTTTTTAAGTATAAGAAATATTGAAATAATTATTCCAACTTAAATATGGACCCTGAATTTATAGAAATTACGGAAATATTGTATACTTCTGACGGTTGCATTGACTCCTGTTAATTAAACTGTTTATTGTTTAAAATCCTCATTTCCAACGTATAACCATTGAATTCTGACTCGAATAGCACCTAAAATCCGATGTCCTTCTACGTAATACAATAGTGTAACTTCCACTGCGTATAAAGCCATCAATATTACATGAACAACACAATTAATTTACTATAGAAACCTGAACACTTCAGAGTGAAGAATTATAGTACGCATCAAATGTGTCGTTCGTTACCTTTTTGTATATAAATCACAATTCCATGAAAACAATGCAACGAACACTTCTAGCTTCAATAGCCACGATTTAAATAACAGTTAAACAATTTACCACTATGCTTTCAAGCATGCACATCTACACAAGAAATGCGTAAAATAGCATTTCTTAAAAGTCTTAGGCCGACCCGAAAGGCCCCGGATAACTTACAATTAGAAAATTGTTTCTTGTGGAAAGTCTTGAAACCTTCATTAAACAGACAATATAGCGGACTACGCACTGGAAATGGAAACATTGGCTACGCGCAGAACTAACTTTATCAACGTAAACATTTCTACCGAGTCACTTGAGATAACAAATACGAGAAATGGTTGTCGTATTAAGGTCGTTTTTAATCGTCAACTACTCCCATGGATTGGTATAGTGAAAGAACACCTAACCATTATTTTATCTTGGCAGCGTGTTATAGAAAATATATTGATATAATGTTCATTTCTTGATTGTTTTATATTTAAACTCACTGACGTTAAATCAAATAGAAAATTCTCGATATAATTAATATTTTGCAAAATATACCAATTGATTACTAGAATATATTTGTGTATGTATATTTTACTGTTTTATATGTAAAGTCTCACGAAAAGTATGCAACTAAGTTCATGTGATTTAAAAAAAATGCGTGATGAATACATAACAATAATATACTTTTATATTACAATAGGCATACTGAGGTAATTAATTTGCCAATAAAAAATTAAATAAGTTCAAGCAATGACATTACTGTATTAAGAAACGCTTAAATATACTCGTGTTTCTATTATATATGTTTTCAGCGTC
Organism: Nysson spinosus; assembly: GCA_910591585.2. NCBI lineage: Eukaryota > Metazoa > Arthropoda > Insecta > Hymenoptera > Crabronidae > Nysson > Nysson spinosus. The sequence continues at coordinate 3,604,943 of OU342835.1, forward strand.
TTTCTAATCTTATTAAGATATTAATTTTCTTACTGTACTATTACGCCTAACATCTTCGCAATCATAATTATGAGAATAATTATTCAGTTTCAAATTTCCTATCCGCCGTTTATTAATCATTCAGATAGCGGCTACTAATTAAGTAATTACGCGGGCAGATGAACAAGTAGAATCCCGTAAATGAAATCATTTATACCGGGATGATTTATTCGGAGCTAGTACAAAGAGAGTAATGATTTCTAGTTCGCGATTCCAACAACGTTGGTTACTGTGCCTCAAAGACGGCCACGGCAGAGCGAGAACTGTGAACGATTCAACCAATCCAACTGGAAAGATCGCATGCATCGTTTCATATCATTTCAGCCTTGAAGGAGGAAGATTTCGTTTTTCATTCGACTTGGAAAATTTCATTAAAAATATCCCTTGGCTTACACGACTCAACGATTAATATACGAGACGTTATTTTTGAGTGGTATAAGTCCATTATTTAAGAAATCTGGATTGAATACGGTTTTCCACTAGGTCGATATGTAATCTTTTTATTACAAATAATATTAAAATGAAAAAAGGAACTTATACCAGAACAAGAATAAAGGCACGTATAGTCTAATATCCATGAGACTATTTATTATTAATAGTTAGTATCAATGCCAATGTCTAAAGTCACGAAAATGGCTTAGAAATAAGTCGGTGTATTACGTAATTATAGTAGTTCAACATATTCTATTAATCTAAATATACATGCTAATATTCCGGGCAGAATATCAAGCATTCAATTGGTTATGCTTTTGCTCTAATTACATCTGAATATAATTTGATAATTCTCCCTCGGTAGCGTAACAAAGCACTTTAGATAACCAAGCACTGTTAATCAGACATCTTACTTCACTTATATAATAATTAAGTTCCACATATGTAATTGAGTGTATATTTGTCAGTCCAAATTAAGTCATCTACTGTAAGCGATAACGTTAAAATTACATATCCTTCCGTCTTCGTAAACACTATGTAAACCCTTCTGGATATTCCAAGTTCCGTCTCCATTACTAGACTCCAGAGATAATCGTAAACTTTTGGTAGAATAAACCTACAAACACGCAAGGAAAAGCAAGATTTCGCTTGACTGGATGTGTATGCAGCTACCGTGGTTTTCGTGGGTTAGAAATTAACCATGAACCGCGTATTTCAATCCTCGGCTAGTGGATGCAACATCGTAAAGTGAAAGACTCAATGCGTGTGTTGGAATAAATCCTATTGAAAACGGTCTCATTAAACGGGATTAAACGGGATAAATTGATCGGCATGTTATCAAAAGCTGATAATATACAAGTAATTCTAAGGTAAATTTGTGATAATAATTTTTTTACACATTACGTTTCTTGAACTTTATCAGTTCGAAGACCCCTTTCATTTAAAAACACATATCTAAAAAGGCTTGCAGGGCACAACGATAATTGTATTACTATAATAATAGTACGCCGTGCAATTAAATATACTATAGATGTCATTTACGTTTGTAAATAAAAGTTATCATTTGTTGGAATCGGTGATAAGATCATCCTCGACGTGATAGTTGTAGTAATACTTTGATTGGTGTAATGCTACGGTGGATGCAGCGGCGGAAATTCTTGTATCTGGAGAGCAACGTGTCGAAAGCCGCAAGAACTAAACAACGTTTTGAAGGCAGAACACGATTTAATGGCGGTACGTTTTTATCAGCAGTTTGGCATCGAATAGCAGAACTGGAATATCGCCTTTGACAGAACGGAATATTCGCGGTATATCGATGTATATTGATACCAGTAAAAGAAAAAGAATTCAGAATAAATCTGGAAGAATTTCGTATTCTTAAAACGGATAGAGTTACGTGACGTGAAATTAACACCATTTCGACACCCGTGAAATTTAAGTTTGCAGTGTGTTACGTAAATTTCTGTGATGCTTTGTAATCGAAATTCTGGAAAGTAGGACACATTTTGAAGGATTCTTATTTGCACTTATTAGGATTGTAACATTTCAACGTTGCTTGTAATCTAATTATTGCAAACAGTGATGTACCATAAACTTCCAATGCATTCCAGAACATAATTATCAGCAATGCAGAACCATATTGACTTCCATCCAATCATTTCTGTCAACCACCATAAAAGTACACGAAGAAACATTTCTTATAGAGTGTAACTTTAAAGCTATCCAGGATAGCGGAACCAAGTAAAGTAGTCGAAGGATGTCGTACATGTTAAAAGATTCCGCGGAACAGGCTTCCGTGAAAAGTGCAAAAGGACGAAAGCATAAATGATAATAAACTCGTATAGCCATCGGGAAGAGGAGCGGCAGCTATCGAACGAGGAGACGGAGACGAAGGAGAGACGAGGGCGAGGGCTACGTAGGCATGGCAACCACCATCCATCCCCCATGAGTCTATACGCCATCGAGTTTACACTGTATCAAGTGTTCAGGAAATCTGACACGACTTATGCTAAAAATACACCTTCTGTTTATACGTGTATACGACTACTCGTAACATCGCCTTCCCAACATACCGCTCAACGAATCCCCTATTTTTTCGACTCTCAACCATCCACCTAGCCCCGCGGACACCTCCAGATGCATTAATGGACACGTTAGCGACACGCGGACGTTAACTGCCTCAACCGCCGATTTTAATAGCTCCCGGGGTCTACGATTCGAGGATACTGGGGGATGTAATTGTGTTTTTAATGGGGTTAAAGAACTAGTAGCAAGGAAGTAGTTTGGAGGAGGTTTAAGTGTTAAGGGTTGGATTTGCGGTGACTTACGGGGGGATTTTCAGAAATAATCAGTTTTATTTCATTCAGAGGATGGAGGTACCAGAAGAAATACTCGAATGTTAAATGTAGATTGATTATCTGTAATATAGCATTTAGAAGTATTGATTTCATTCCTGCACCCTCTGCGTTATCGTTGAAGGAATTGTAATGAATTGATGCGTAATAAAGTAGCGGTAGGAATTGTTTCATAGGAACTGTTTTAAATAACTATGAAATGTTTGTCCCATTTAATGTATGAAGACTAGGAAAATCAACACCAAAAGTGGGTATAGATGAACTATAGTAACTATAGTAGGCAGTAAGCTTTAAGTACAATGTTGGGGTCACTTTAAGTTACGCATGATTAACTGAGAAGATGACGGTGAAAGAGCTGACCTATCAATTTGCAAGCTATAACTCCGTTAATAAATTATTTTAATTGAACGACTTCCTTGAACGAAGCACGAAGATTAATATCACAACAATTTCTATTGCAGAATCGTACGAGCGATGTTATTATCGAACAATATCTGATTCATAGATAAATCTCTGCAAACTGCAGATGAAAATATATCAACCACGAGCATTTGTTATTTATTGTCCCCACACAAATCGAGGTCGGATAAGGATAACGTAAAACCTAATTTATAAACCCTGACCTAGAAGCACGCGCAACCCTGGGAATTTCTGTGCCCCGCAATTAAATGGAAATGCAACCATAAAATTGTACAGTTAGGAAAAAATTCTATGCCTTCTCCAGACAATTAATTTCGTTGCAAGTATAAACAGCTTAAGTTCTATAAAGGATTCGCAATGAAGCGAGCCAAGAGAGAGGAAACATATCATTCCTAAGAGGAGCGTACTGAATACTGTCCGAGCTATCGTATCACGCTCATTAAACTGATTCTAGATATTAATTTAATCAACCATATCATTCTCGAACATTAAGCTATTAAACTACCAGAATTTATGCTACAGTAAACTAAAGTAATATCTACCAACTACGCTCTTTAAGTCTTTCCGTGATACTTCATTAATACACCATATTGGATTAATTACCATAAAATACCGTAGATTTCTCCAATTCTTGTCCAATACTCCATTAAACCATGATATTAGATCAAATACCATAGAATTCCGTAAAACACCTACAATTTCTCCACGTCCTGGTGGTTCGTCTTAGGAAGAAATAGAATAAAATAGAAGAAGGAGAACATGGAACGAGATAGAAAGCAAACATGGCGGACCATAGAAGTTCCGTTTAAGGGAATAAAGCGGGATACCAGAAAATACTGGGTAGACGAGTCATCTACATATTTGGCCGGCCTCAACATAGGAACTTGCCGATGTTCTTTTTTCCCTGGTTTTTCGTTGACACTATGATCCACGGCAAAACACTGTCAAGTGTGGAGTGAACATGGACATCCGACTGAAAGTCAGGATGATCATGACTCTATACGGATGCACCGTAGATTTCTAATTACAGGGAAACTGCCGCGAGGTTATCGGTACAGTGGTAGCAAATGATTCGTTTACGTTATGAAGATAGCCACAGCAGACGGCCATATATAAACGAATCATATATAGTGACTGTACACATTCCATGAAAATCTGCTGGCAATTTTATGTGGAATTCAGGACTGCCGGATATCGTGACATTGAGTTAATTAATCTTCCTATTTCCTGGAAGTAATGAAACTAAAGTGTACAGTATTAATTCACATTTATGAGTGAATATGATTTGTATACTATAGAAGTATCTAGATAACTAATTATAGAAATATTTATTTGTTAGCTATGTATTTAATTCAATGCAACATATCATGGTTTAAACGTGAGTCATAATACTATCGGGATTATAATTATAGTTTTGAGACTTAGTCTTATACACTTCTATATTCTATATGATAAAATCCTAATAAACCTGCATTAATTGCGCACAGATTAGTAAGTGCAAAGTGGAAGTCATAAAGGATAAAATACAGTGTCCTGATAATTTTCGAACATGGCACGAATTTCAGGTAACACTCATAAAACCGGTAATTCTAACGCCGTTTTAATTATTACCGGATGGCAGATTAATAATTACAAAAGAAACGGATACCGGATTATATCAGGTAGAATCCCAAAAGCAAGGAACAAATCCTAATTCCACATGTATAGAATAAGATTACACTTCCGTCCACATAATTTCACGAATATAATAAAGCTTAAAGAACATTTCTAAAAACAATGCTTGAACTTAAACTGCCGTGCAATAAAACCGATATATCCTTGTCCCTTTAAACAGGCAATAAATGTATCACCATTTCCCGGATAAAATGGAAGGATTTCGATCAAATCCACGCGCATCGTGTATTAAAACAATAACGAAACAAAGGCTTCGTTGAAAGTCGCCTTTAACAATTATTTCGAGCAGGTAAACGAATAGGAAATGAGATATACAATGCTCGAGGAAAGTCCGCAGTATTCTCGAAATAGTTTGAAAAGGTACACTATGTTCTTGGAGGGTTTGAATAGGGAATAACGGGCTCTATATCCACACGAACGAAAGAGTAAACCTCCAGGGAATATCCTGGAATTTTCTACCTGGAATTCCCGGAGGGCCGTTCACTGACGACTTCGAGTCATGGTGACGGATATCGGTCTACCTGGTAATTTCCAGAATGACAAATTCCCAATCGCGTCAAACGTGTTGCATTTACTTTCTAAATCGATTGCGAGATAAGCGCCTTGATATGTTGATGCGAGTAAACGACCGGAGACTGATTTTGCGCGTTATCAATGAAACGTTTCACCTGTTTACAGTTCATGTTGAGTAATATTTGTGAGCGCTTTTATGATTCTTTGGTCATTTTATATTTCATGCTAACTTTCATTATGAATGTTAAGGGATGAGATAGATTAATTAGTTGATTACTGAAGAACAATATTAGGTTAATTAATTAAACGGGGAGAACCTTTCGCGTTAGTTTGGCCATTTACATGTATTATCCATATTAGAGGTTTTAATATCTTATTTCTTTTTCGCTCAGGTGCCTTGAAAATTAGGGTGTCTGGCGACACAGGTATCAACCCGCTCGGTGCCGATATCTGGTCGCCAGATGCGATCAGTTGACTGCTTAGCCCCTCAGTTGCTTTTGTTTAGTAAAAATAAAGGATTTTCCTTTGCACCTGGATTTGACTTGTTTCGCGACGGACTATCCAGATTAAACGAAAAATTTGCGAAAGACGATGAAGCCAGTGTGACGAAAACGTTAATACTGACTAGAATCTGAAATAGTCTTCAAAAATTTATAGAAATTTGAAACGTTGTAACATCTGTAACAATTTTATCTCATCCGGAATACACTGTCCACTCAATTTTGTCCACCCGATTTTGTCAGTACTTACATTGTAATTAATCTTACTTAAAATAAAGCACATTATTCTATAAAATTGCTTACAAAATCTATTCACAAATACATAACCTACGATAAAATGTGAAAAAATAAGAAATTAATTAGAAAAAATCACTGAAATGCGACGTTTTCACATATGATAGGCGGGTGTCCACTCAATTGTGACCCCGACTGTATGATACGAAGGCACGGGTTCTTATAATTTTGTCGAATTTTCTACAATTGTTAATATTACAAGAACCCCCTTTTTTCACACGAATGTATAATTAACCTTGTCATCATAACTTTATAATATTGAGGTGTAATCGATAATAAACGATCGATGCACAATATTATCAATCTTATCAGCATTACTACATAAGTAGAATTGAATTATGTAAGGCCCAAATAATATAATTAATTAATGCAAAATTAGGCACATCCAAGTTCATATTACAATTGTAACCAGAATTCTAAAATTAGAAATTATGCTTTGTGTTCGGAACTTAAATATATTTTCAGTGAATCATAATCAAGATTGTTATCGACAGTTGTTTCACAAACTGTGTAATCACGGTAATCAATGAGAGCGAGTTTTATCTATGAAAATTAATAAAATCTGATTTACACGTACCACTCTGATATTATAATAAAATAGTTATTTATAGTAATATAGAAATGCAGAATAACTACCTACATTGAGAACTGCATTCTAACCAACCTGCCCACCGACGGCGACCTAGTTATGCATCGACATACTCGAATTTCTACTTCGAGACCTCGAAGCTACCTATCAATAAAATATTGGATTTGATTCTAGCCGTGCCGATTATTGTACCTAAGGCATTGTTCACGAGAGCATGAATTTATAACAATTCAAATGTATAAATTAGATAAACACTATCTTATAATATACAGGAGTCGGACAAAATAATGGAAACGTTGCTTATAACTCGTGCATTGTGCAGTTGAGATTAGTAGCTGTGAAGTGGTACACATAGCGATCGTACTTTGTTTTACAATTAGATCTAATACATTAAATATTACTCAGGATTCGTAGGATTCCATTCCCATGAGAATTCAGTGTATTCTTACTTTTGCTTCGTTACATTAATAGTTTATTTTTCGGATTATTGAATAAATATTTAAAGAAATTTGTCATAAGAGTATAAATTAATAATACTGACTCATTGCACTTGAATTATTTAGACATTATATTGAATTATAATCAATTGTGTAATAGAAGTTGAATATTTATGATATTACAATCATTTGTTAGTAATCCATCAGATTGTAACGATCTTCTATTATTTTTGAAATAATATTAATTCGTAATTGTGGAATAAGTTTATTTAATCGTGTAAGAATGAGTTTGCTTTAAACGAATATTTTGGAATATTTTCTAGACAGACATTAGAAAGGATCTTATTCCAAACTGTTCCTCGAGTTTCAAAGTCCATCCGCGCCGTTGCAGTCTAACGTAAGTCATACTTTTCCCAATTTACATTTTTATTACTAATCCCAAGGTAATCCGAGAATCCGTGGAGATTTCGGTGAGCATGTGAGTCGACGCAAAACTAAAGCGAGTTTGGATTTAGCCTAATGACCTGGGAACTAGACAGCAGAGTAATTTTCAACTTGCTCGCGCCAAATGGAAAGTTCAAAGTAAAACAACCAAACGAACAAACACTCTCCGGTGTCCCTCCAAATATATATTTCCAAACGCCCAGGAATTGTTGCCAAACTACAAACGTACAAACTTTGTTTACCCTTGTTTACATTTTTTAGCTTGTACTATTTCTCTACTATTATTATCCTGTTCCTTTGACACTACATACATATAATATAATAAGCAATATATAATTCAACTACAGCAACGTTTAACAAAATGTAACTCCTATGTCTGGCTACCCGTGACGCCTTTATAACATATATCAATTATAAACGTTACGTTTTAATGTGTTGAACTAGATATCAGGAATATTGGTTTTCAATTTTATTTTAATTGATTAAAACCAATTAATCAAGTTATCAAAACGGCTATGAACGGCCAGCAAACATTTTGTACCTAAATCGGGATGTACTATGTACACGATTGTTTGATTAAAACTAATCAAGTTATATTGATTGGAGTCAAAATCAACACTTTCGAATGCAACTAGAAAGGATCACAACGAAATAATGCTCTGAATGTTCAAATAGCATTTTGGTATTAACATTGTCCTTAAAATAAAACAATGGGTCATAATGAGTTAATTGAACGTGGAATAACGCGAAGGAGCTATTACATTACGAAGCACAACTCGCCGTTTTTTTCTTTCACGGTCACTTCCGGCCACGTATGGCGATATTTTGTATAACTCTTTGTAATTGCAATTAAACGTTACCATACGGGACTAGGGTTATTTTTTACTTGGAGCTGGATAAACGGGAGGAACTAATTGTGCTAATGCACCGGATACGGAGAAGCTACGAGTAATTAAACCCGCAAAATTCAACCGGGAGAAATGGTGTTCGATTCGGTTCTTTTCTGCAGCCTAAATAAACAGCGGGTGTTTCGTGCCACCGTCCGAAATAGGAACGGTGGCCCTCTCGATCCATCGGATGACGATCGAGCCAATCATTGTTCGATGGTATCTAGGAGACTGCCTATTTTCAAGACTCTATTTTTATTTAAATTACTTTCCCGACGTTTTACAGGCTTTTTCTAATCCTTAGAATTAACGGCTCCTTTAGAAACCTTCGAATTATGGGGCTATATTTTATGGTTATGTATTCATGCATTCTCCCTTCTGAGGTATATTTATCTTTTATGGGACTAATACGTTCGTGAATTTATTTTGGAGAAGGTTTATGAATCTGTTAACCGACGATAACGAGTTAACGAGTTAACGAGTTAACTCGTTATTCGAATCTACACTTATCTCGAAGGTTACGAATTAAATTATAAGTATCCCTCTCAATAGCTCCAATTTTCATACATACAACTATTAAATCCATACAATCATTTTGGTTGATTGTCAAATTTAATTTCTATACAATGACTTTCATATCGAAACTAAGAATGTATTTAGCCATGAACAAGATAAATACTGGGTTCTGTAAAGAAGACACTCGTAATATAAGTGTCACGTCGATTTTCGGACTAATAATGAATTAATAAAAGTAAATAAAGGGTAATTATATTGAAAAATAAAAATTATTGTTTGATTCTTTTACCTCTTTAATACGATTGTGTCCGAAACTTTTGGAGCTTAATATGTATTTCTATATGAGTTAATAACAACGAGCAATGAATCGTTATCATTCCAATGCCAGTTAAGGTGTCCAGATAGTAATAACAATAAATGTCCCCTCTCCGTCGGGATTGGATTACCTGGTTGATAGTCGCTAACCATACCACGAGTCCTATTAAAGTTAATTACGAACGATCGGTGGTAGATATCCGACACTTTAAGTAGCATACGACACCCTCGCACACACTTGTTTGGCTACCGCGCCACCGAAGAAACACTTTTCCGCCGATTAAAATCTACAAACGAGCACTATTTCTTCCAGCAAACCGACCTTACTTTATCTACCTTATTGCAAGGACTTTACGTCTGACGCATCGTTACTATGCAACGATTTGCTGTTATTTCGATATTCTTAGAAGAGTCTACACAGTGGAATAGAAATACACGTAACTAATGGACAATAAGATATTGTGAATTGGTGTAATAATTTCTTATTAAGTAGTCGAGATGTGGAGAGAATTAAGAATCAAATATAATGTGAAGAGAATGCAGAAGGTTGAATGAATATTTATAAGAGTGAATATTCATATATATAGCGGTGTTTGTTAGATATAAATAAGATATTAATTGATATTATTGATTCTGTATTTATAGTATGGAGATATTTAAGTGTATTTACATTAGTGTGGAGGAATGTTAAGATATTTATACATACATAATATGAATATTGAGATTAGGAGACACAGATCCAGGAACACTTAGTATGGATTGGAATTATTTCGTTTTTTAAGGTCGATGTTTTTTAATGATTTTTACTATGTATTAAAATTGCGATAGTAATTTACGAAAATTGAAATACATTACAATGGAGAACCCTCGGTAATAGAACGCATCTGTGACACCATATGCACGAAACCGACGCAACGAGTTACAATCGAGAGGCTTGCACACGCAGGAATAATCGTTCGCAAAGCGGCACGATAACAGAATCTACCGGTGATTATTTCAGGGCATTTATCATACTTCCGATCAAACACGATGCTGATGAACTCTGATTTAAAATGTGGGAGATACGGGGATTAAAACGAGGCTGAATAACAGAATAATTCGACCTTGCGAGAAAGGAACATGTTGCTATTCAGAATCCATATGTCGAAGTACTATGAGAAGTGTAAAAGTTTCACGGAATCTATGAAAAGACCGTATATGAGTGGAAATAATTAATTTAAGAGGTTTGAAAGGAAGAGAAGACGGTGACGGAATTAATGAAAAGGAATAACAGGTCGAACTTGTATCCTCGTAGGATCGACCGGCAGGTAGTCGACATTTTCACTCCTTTTTGTGGCTTGACAGCCGACTCGAAAGAGCCAAGTAGCACGTGAACGTGAGAGGCGCAGCCATAAAGATCGAATTTCTCAAGAAAAACGGAAACCAGTTCGAAGTTTGCTCGATATTATCGGGGAGATGCCATCGGTAATAGATACTATTCGAAAGTTTAGATCTCGAGGATTAATCGGCTAGGTGTCAATCGGGCGCAGGTGTTCGTTTATCAGGATTCGGGGAAGTTTGAGCGTTGCCATTGGACGACATTCAAAAACGGTTGACATTACCGCGAGAAAACCGTTTCGAATTTTTCCTCGTTTCAAACGTAAAGAAATACGATCAACGAGTATTTAAACCTTCCAATAACCAATCATTCATATCAAGGTGTAATGCATCGTATACTGATATATATTTCGGTAAAAAGTATCAAAGTGGCAAACCAAAACGAGTACGTTCTACGTGGAACGTTCACGGGGCTTTGGAGGTTACGTTTCCAGGCATACGAGCTCGGTTCGCGAGTTATTCTAATATTAATGGAAAAGAACTCACGATTCGATGACCGCAGATGAATCTCGTAGTTGATGTACCTTCGTTAAGGAGCACAAAACACTTTGTTGAAGGAACAAACTGAAAAACTTAGCGGCAAACGAGAACGAACACTATACACCCGCGAATTAGAAAACAGACTGAAGCCTCCTGGTGGCCTGGCAGCTCGCGTCGCCCTGATCAGCTGCGTGCGCACACTGCCGGCTTCTCCCTCTTCCTATGACGCGCGTTCTTCAAACCTATCAATTATGGAATTCTTCAAGAATTTCATTAAATCAACTCCAGATTCCAGATGTATTTTGTGTGAAATATTTAAATATAATATACATTAATTATATTTGTAGTATATTAAAGTATTTTTATACGATTTCCAAGTATTTAGATTAATGCATCATCAAATTTATAAGCTTTTTATAGGCAGGGTAGTATATAATAAAAGTTAATGATCATATAAATTTATATTATACGTTGTTTAATAGTTTGTATCAACAACTATTATTGTTAAGGTACATATTAATTTGTATTTACTTAGCAAACAGAGCAGAAATTCCTGCGAAATCATTATTACAAGGTATTATCTAACAACTACGAACTTAAACATTAGTTTTTATTTGCATACTTATGTATGTCATTTTAATGAAAAGTACAATTGAATCTTTGGTTACATCGTTACATTTACAGTTACTATATAGAACACAGACATAAATACAGAAGTACATATCTATTAACTACCTGGCTTTAGAACATAAATTAAAACACATTAAAAGTCTTAATAAATTATTTTAGCACGTGCCAGACGGTAACAAGTTTCCTAGGATTTTGGAGCACCGAGAACCAATGTAATCTTTCCGTCGACCCTCTTACGCCCTTTCCAAGCGCCACCTTACCAATAAAAACATCCGTAGATTTTCTAATCGCGTGTATCGAATCCTCACTATCGCTTTGATGGTCAGCACCCACCGTAAATATATCCTCGGAAACTACCTAAAATTAACGGTACTTAATCTTTCTTACTTTCGCGTCTCATTAAAAGAAGATACGCACTTTGCTACATAGTATGACCAGAAATTGCACAGTGTCTAGTTGATTAAAAGTTAAGTCGAATGTTAGAGTTTCATTGAACTCCGGTTGCGGGTTTGCATGTAAACATTTGGTTCTCCTCTTCTTCAATTTCTTTCCGGTTCGTCCGTTCAGCATTAGAATCCTCACGTATGGATCTACGTGTTGTATTAATATATATATAGTAAAGTGCCACTCCAAATTTAAAATATATTGTTGAATTATTATTGAAGTTATTATGAAATTCTTTATTGGTTTGATATTAGAGTTATCAGGGAATTTAATATTGAAGTTACGCTGGCTAAAATAGGATACTTACTAAAATTGTTTAGATTCGATGCCACATGCGTGAATTTAATGTCACGCACTTTCATAACGTTAATAGTCAGTCTCTGTGCTGTGGGTAAGTAACTTATGCCTAATAAAATATTTCCAAACTCCTGAGAAATGTGAAATATTTGGTACGTTAAAACCCTTAATTTCGTTTAAGTAAATATAAAGATTTATTGTATAATAATAATACCACATTGGACGGCTTCATTCTGTAATTAAACATATGGATCTCTGGACTAACTAATATCTTCTTGACCTCTTTCAATGGTACTTTTAATGAACAGAGTTCCGTATGATTGGCAAACTTATCCTGATCGAATACTGCAATATCCAAAACCCACTCCTACGGGAAAATGATTAGATCGTACGCAATTAACATAATCGTCGTTAATCATCGATCTGTATTTGTGCCACGCTTGCAGTTACCAGGCAACCTGATTTGCGTAATGCCGTAGAAATGAACGATTTATGCAAAATGTATTACATATAGTCGATAAATAATTCAAGATATTTGCAAACTGTTTCATGCTCAATATTTGAAATTACTGGAGCATATTTAGAACAATTATTATAATAACATAAACATATACCATATCAAAGAACAAGCAACGCGGCAGTAATTAAAAACATTATCAAAAACAGATGTGCTATAAGAACACAATTTAAGTCGCTTCACGGGACATAATGATTGCAATAAATAAATAATTTTCAATAATAATGTGATGTTCTTAAAATCGTCTGGAATAATGCACGTCAATAAATTGATGTAAATGAAAATATTTACACGAATAAAATGGTTCTGTTTTTAATGACAATTTAATATTGTCTTGAATTATTCACGATGGATATTAAAGCAACATATTTCAAGCGTGATAAAGGAAGTCTACCTTAACTTCGTGCGGTTTTACGTTCGCCACAACGAAAGTTTCCTTATAAATCGGACTGGCTGTATGTCTGACGCCTCTCGTTCGGAAACTATGCAATTTCTGACGTTTCCTGTGACTCCAGGATTGCTTCATAATATTCAAAGACACGTAAGGCTCTAACGTACAGTTATACTGCTTCGGTGGAAGGCCATATAAGGACTTCAGGATATTATTGTATCACATACGTATTGTAAATAACCATAATATTTCCGTACGTTTCGTGGTGATTTAAAAAATAAAAAATATTCCAGTTTGGAAAAACAAAATATTTAAATGATTAAAGTAATCAAAGATTTATGTATATTGTAAAAGCTTCAAGAAAAATGTTCTGTTTATATACCTCGATTCCCACAACAAGTTTTCCCGTAATATCGTTACATGGCGGTAAGTATTGTAAACTTAAAGTCAACTCCGTCGGAAATTCTTTTCCTTTTTTTGTTACCTTTTCTGTGTGCACTAAGTTCTGTAATGCGATCACTTGTTATGATAGTCCAAGATATTAATATTTAATTGATACTTATATTGAATAATTACCAGCTTGGATGATGTGTCAACGGTTTCGAATTGGGCGTTGGAATTAAAGGAATTTCCTTGCGGAGATTCGACATTTTCGCTAATTGTACCTGCGTGATTGGTTTTATTTATATCATCTAATTTTATATTAATATTCTGCACTGCTTACAAAATTAATATAATTTCATTAAATCAGTATTTTTTCAATTCAATTTTTTTGGTGTGTATAATCCGTATGTTCGATATGCAGAGTTAATCTCCGTTGGATCATTTCGATGCATAATAAAAAGAGTATAAAAAATATCTAAGATTTCAAGGCAGCACGGAGAATAATAAAATTTATACCATTATTACCATCCTCGTACAAACTACCCAACCTCCACGATCTATAACTGACATCACTCGACTTCGCATTTTCATTTCTTTTGCTCTTCACGCGCAGTGGTAATGTTTTTGCCTCTTTCCCTGCAAGATATTATTCAGTTCCACAATTATGCGATACAAAGCTGAGTACGTCGTTCAAGGATCCATTTGAATCGCTGATTAAATAGCCATGGCTTTATTTAACATTTACAAGCAAGTTAAGAGTGCTCCTCGGACTTCCGCATTAAAGAATATTTTAAAGAAACAACAAGAAGTAACCGACTTAATGCGTGTTAGTTTCGCAACGATTATACTAAGTATTATTATTAGTATATAATGTATTGCACGATGCTTGATACTAAAATTAGGTGAAATTCAATTTCTGCACGGAGGCAGCTTAATTGTCATATGATTTATATAACGACTGACGTTAGTATAGGCGATTCTTTTGTTACTAGATATTGCAATTGGAAGATTATGCTTTGTGTTTGCAAGGTAGTGTACCTAATTACGTAACCGCGCAAAGGAAACGAAGAAAATGACATGTATGTATATACACATAGGTGCCGTGCTAACAATGGTGTAATGTATCAACACGAACACACACGATACACGATACAAGAATTCCCACTTCCTTCCTTTCGAATCAACAGAGTATCGCTCGTTACAAGTTCAGCGTTTTATTATATGTGACCTAATTAAGAATTAAAATAATGTAAACTGCACTGGACGAGATCAACCAGTTAAATAATGCTATATCATTTATTCTCGAAAATTGACGTAACATTAAGGTACCAAGTTATTACTGATAAGAAGAAGTTCCAAATATAGCCCGCAAATAAACTGATAAAAAGTATGATTATTTTTATCACAGTCCATATACGAAATGTAATTAGTACTTTAATATTGTAATATTTCTACGCATGCTGTTTCTAGGTCTATTTCCACCAAACTGTTTTGGAAAACTCTTTAATTTGTCTTCATATAGGAGGTACTATGAAAACTGCCAGCTGAAAAATAGCCTCTTTTACTAGGCTTCACTATGTTAGCACCATCGCCATGCAAAGCTCGCGCGTAAAAAAAAGGATGAAAAGCGTACAAAGGGATTAATTGCGAAGCGCAGAGCATAATTGTTTCTCTCGGCACGCGTTTCATCAACAAGCACGCGTGCAGGGAAGCAACGCTGGCAAACGTGCCGAGAAAATGAAATGTTACTCCGCCGCACTTAGGTGTCGGACTCTCGGCATTTAACTGCCATAAATGCACCCGATTGGCATTAATTAACTCGCACAGGTTGCAGAAAACGTAACGTGAACATGCACCGGAATCAAGACATTTGGAATTAGTCCATATGTAATTGAATAGAATATTTGGAAAGATGAAATAGATTTATTTATAGAAACAGTTAATTTCGATCATGGACTTAATAATTTCTGATTTTGCCCTTTCAATTAATTTTTTAAACTGAATTGTTACCCCTGGTTTTGGGCACTCTTAAAACATAATTTCAATCCTCTATATCATTAGTTAAAGCACAAGTATATTAGTCTATTATATGATATATGGTTAATATGTTATAAAACATTAGTTCGTTACACGAAGCGTTTCCGATATTCAATAAGTATTTATATTAATTATTGGGACGTTATAAGTTCATTGAATAAACTATCGCATTTAATACTTGCATTTAACTTGTATAAACAAATATTGAAGCTAGTCAACTTAATGTTGACTACATATCGGAGTTCTGAGAACTTCGAGACCCCGAAACAGGTAAACGTTCATCCATTTATAACAACGTTAATTGCGCTCGTTACGAAATTATTTACGTAATAAACTATCCAAGTAAGAGTATTTTAACAAGAAAATAGAGAGGCAATTCTTACTTCGTTTTCTGACGCACTCGTATCCGATGCATCCAGGTGTGAAAAAGCAGGCGATTAGAAGTATCACGAAGACAAAGGTCAGTGCACCGACCACGACGATCAGTATTTGCCCCCATGGGCCAAAAAGTTTATCGCTCACCATTCACTGAAAATACTCTTTGTTATTACGCATGCAGCTGTGCGCCTCTTAAACAAACGTGTAATTAAATATTGATGATCGATGACATCAGATGCAGATGATACACGCTTGCTACGTTTTAATATTATTAAACGTTATTTTTACTTAATATATTCTGAACTCTGTAAAATTGTTCGAATTATAAGCTTAAAATATGTTCGAATTAATATCAGGGTATTTTATGATGAACACGTTCGTTGAATATTAACCACATTTATGTATTTCATACCAGTGTGTTTTACTATGAACTCGTTAATTGAAATATTAATTAAAGTATGTATTCTGAGAAACTACATGAAACAATTTCTTAATAAAGTCCTATCATAAAGATTGCAACAATAAAAATGATGAAATGTTTTTTCGAAGTCTCACTAATTTGTTGCGGATTCTGTTTGTACATCCGCCGTGTACTCTTTTCATCGTGTTGGAGGCGGAGAAATAAGTCCACGCTTATGTGTCCTAATACGTTCAGAAAACACTTGTGTCACCAAAGTTTCTTGTGGTCTTTTCAAGCGGCTTAATGAAATTCATCGAGGAAGAACCACCGAATTATATAATATTTATAGCTGGCCGTAAATTATAGCAATTACGTAAAACGCGTATAACACGAGCAATAAAATTTCCCGTGTTTCCCTTTAACGTTGCCATCATCCTCGTCCAATGAATCAACAGGACATAAGACTCTCTCGTACTCACAAAGCAAGACGTAGTTAAGTTCAGATATACTTAATTCGCCAAATAAATATTTCATTGCAATGTGCAATGGAATTATACACCAGCAATTATGATAAAATATTAATCTAGATCACCGGTACTCACACAGTTACACAAGCATTCAATACACCTTCCAATTAAAACGAACTTCACCAAAGTTGTGATACTGTATTTTTAAACACCGCAGAGATTAAGTCGCATCACAAACCTACTCACTCGATCGCGTAAGATCGTTGCTGATGTCAATGCACAGAACCGATTTCATTGGATCCGCGAGTTCATGATGGTCCCTAAAAATCGGTTTGTATCACGAATACTCACACGACTGCACGACTATCCCATGACAATGCTTGAAAAAATGATTCGGTTGCATTCGTAAAGTGTGCAGTCGTCGTGGCTCGACGGTTCGAGACTTCTGGTAGCCGTGGCAAATTAACCGAGCGGACGATCGGCGCGCGTCCTTCGCAAGCCGAAGTCGCGGCTCGTGCGGAATCGTCTACTCCAAGTCGCGGACAAACGACAAAAGCACCAGCCTACAAAGAACCAAGCAAACCTACGAAGTATGTCCCCTCTAACTATAATACATGTAAGCCTCTATCTTTACCGGTAGTTTGAGATAGATGACTAACATATAGAGACTTATGTGTGGGTGACAAAGTATACGTTTCAACGAGGAAACCGTAATGGGTTACAGCTGATAACTTGAAATATGTGCATTATCAATGGTAATGAATATTTCTACACTTTATCAGCGGAGTACCGTTGATAGAGTTTAGATACCTTCGTACTTGCATACGCAGGCTTTACTGACAATGAGATATGACAGGATATGTATTGTTTCGTTGCATTGCGTGCGACACACTTATGCGATGTCAAACATGGTAATTTGGTTATAAAGATTATGTGAAGAAATAATTATAGCGTTTGTTGGATATTGCAGAAAGGATACATTTGTTTAGTATGTTTATGTTATTGGAAGTTTGTGACAATCCACGGCTTCTAAAGACTTCAAATTAGATAATTTTTAAGTTCGCTGCAGTAATGAATTAGGATAATCTAATTAAGATCAAATTTGACGGGAATCGTAATTCTGACCAATTTGATGCATTTCAGTTAATGAGTTTCCGTGGCAAAAGATTGTTTTACTTTGCTTTGATCTGCCAGAAATGGTCCTGGAATATGTATAAATACCACCTGGTACTGAATTACATTAATTTTTTCGGAATTTGTTAAAGATGTTTGTAATGTTTCAAGAAAAATATATTTTGTTGAATTGTCACAGAAAAATGTCTAGTTTATGGTTACCGCATGGGATCTTTCAAGATGATTAAAGATCAGTAGCGCAAGGCCGTATTGTAAGTACTTTTCTATTCACCGAGTCTACATACATATGTATAAAAATATACACGCAATTTGTAAAGCTATTCGCTTATTGAGAAATAAAACAGAAAACATAATTAGTATACATGACTGACTGGTTTTTTTTCTAACTCCTTTAAATTAAGTCTTAAGGTTGCGCACTCCGAAATGTAATATGTTATGTCCAAGGTATCCCCTGCTTTTTTTTCGATTTCTATCAAATCTAACTTCCAACAAGTATCCTAATAACGAACAGTATATTCTTTTTTGCCGTTATATATTGCGATATATAATTCTAAATATGATCAGAAACTGATTAATTATTTAAATAGTCTTATCTCTGGTGCACTCTATAACCACAATCTCATAATCGAGAGAAATGACTAAAATCCAATTACATTTCTATTCTGCTGTCCCTAGATTATTAATTATTATACTATACAAGTGAAAGTTCTGATTTACATCTTTCCCGTCTTTCACGTTATAAATAGAAGGATCTTTAAAAAATGGATTCTACAGCTGAAAATAAAACGTCGGGTGCTCCTTCTTACTAGTAAGAGTCATTTAATTATTCAAAGGCCATTTAATTATTTCTTTCTTTCCAATTTTCCTAGAAATGTAAATGATATCGGATGCAATGTGGAAAAAAGTGCCACGACGTAACATTACGTGGAGATTCGCGTCCAGAAGTTCACAGGTTGACGAGGACATGATAAAATAGTGTGGATAAGGAAAGAGAAAGAGAGAAAGAGAGAGTTCATCGACGACATATCGGTACTTCTTCAAGTCCCCCTGACCTCGATCCCCAATCCACGTCTCCTTTCACTTCAAAACTTCTTCCCGGGCCTCTTTCTCGCACGAACGGTGCCAAGGAACGCGCTTGCATTCGGTTAACGATGGTTTAGTTCTCCGGAGAACGCCGGTTAGTCGCGCACTTACCTTCTAGACTTGTCTTTAGATTTCACTTTCATGTAAGTTTAACGAAACGTATCGTCAGAGATAGTCCGTGAACGTTCTTGCTCGTGTTAACAACTAACAGTGCCAGTGACAGTGGATTTAATCTGGGCCCTTAGTGAGTCAGTAAGTCGTAGTTTCAAACTGACAAAGTAGTACGAATGTAAATTATTTCGACGACGTGAATTTTCGCATGGAACATTATTTCTTCCAGTATCATTTTATTTGTTATTTGAATTCGTATTGTTTAGTTTCGAATGAATTATACTATACGCTTTCTATAATATTTGCAGAAGAATATTTAAAGTATGAACTTGTAGCAAATTCTTTCTTGAGAAAGTAGAGATCGCGATGAGTAATACGATTTGATTTTATACTGTAATATGTGATTCTGAATTTTGGTTATTCATTTTATTTTCATTATACTATACAATGTTACGTGTTCTTCTTCTTGGAGACGAAGTTTGAGTCTAAACAGCGACTTATATTGCTTTGCCGGATGCAAGAACATTGATTACTGTACAAACACTTATTTAATAGAGAATAATACGAAAGTTCGCCCTATAAGTCAATCTAACACGCAAAAAACGCCGAAAAAAACGGTTTTTATTTTTTTTAACTACGGCGCACCTTAACAAAAAATCTAAAAAAAATTGAGGGCAATAGTATTAATAATACACATTTACTAAAAAAATATAAACGCTGATTCAGGACTCCTTCAATACAAAATCGGCATTTTTCGGCTTGTTTTTGCGTTTTTTATTTTTCACAGCTGGGATTTGCAACATTAAAATCTGAAAAAATTCGATAATATGTACCTTACTCACTGCAGTGTTCCTGATTTTTTTTCAAAATTTTTCATTTTCTGAGTTCGAAGAAATTGGGCAAAAACGTGATTTTCGATTTTTGCCCTTTACTCCCTTCCCAGTCGAGATACAAAGTTGAAACTTGGCACAGATTGTTTTTTTTATAAGCTATCGAATGACCTATCGCAAGTCCAATTTGGTTTAGGGGCACTTTTGACTACCTTACCCGGCTAGACCCTTTGTTTCAAGAACCTTGTTATATCTTTCCACATATTATACGTATAATAATACGAAGTCAATCATTTTTAATTTAGATTACTACTTCTAACCAGGACACATGTGGCAAAAAATCATGTGTGGTTCGAAGGTATAACAGTGGAATATATGTAGAACACGATTTCTTTTTACAATGCTGGGAAGCATGAAGGACATTTTAGTGAGGCTGAGCATTCTGATATTTTTTTACGACTGTAAGTATTATTTAATTAATATATGCAGTGCGTCCTTCGCCTACTTATTAAGACACGCAAATAAGATATTTTAAGATTCACTAAAAAGGCTGTAATATATATTTCAGCTATCAATATATTCGATTTAATACCATCGAGCATCAATTTAATTAATGAAATACGAAATTGAATTCCTCTTCGTCATTAGATACTTTGTAAATTCGTTTCATTGAACCCAATTTTTTACTAAATTAATATTACCTAAGTAAACAGTATTCGAAGAAACGAATGGAAATAATTTCTAAAAGTTTCTCCTCGATTATGGATGAAGGTAAAACGACAAATTTAATGAGCCGTTAAACAATACTTTTCAGGCGCAACATGCTTGATTATACCGGAAGAGCTTCCCACGATACTTTCGCTGATCTATTCGAACATCCCACCAATAAAGAAAGGTAGAAAAGTCAAATGTCTTATCATTTCCACTAAAATACATATGCGGTATGGTTCTCTTCCTATTTCTTGTAATCCTTATCCTTCTACATATTCCAGTTCGTGTATTTCGCGATACTTTCACTAGCACGTAACTTTGCGGAGGCAGGTTTTATTACGACTTTCCGCAACTTACCCTATTCGTGTTTCTTTTGCATAAAATTCCAGGTACGGATTCGAGACTGGGAGTTGGTTTCCGGTTAGGTGAACATGCGGATTTTCAAGTTCTTTTGGAGTTAGGACCACAAACCGAAACCGAACCAATCGGCAGTGGTGATGCTAAGAGGAGGAGAGATGTGAGTACATTAATTAAGGATACTTATTTAAGAAGGAAGTAATGACGTTACGATGAGAAATAAATTCAACAGAATTTATACAAATAATTTTACAACTTTTTCTTAGACAAAGTGTGAGTCTAAACAACACTTCCAACGAGTTTTAAACATTTCATTATATATCACCATGTACAATATACTTGTAATAATATGAAAGAATGATCTTTCCTATTTTTAATGACAATCTCTAATCAGCAGCATTTGTAATCAATTAATTATATAATCTTTTAGATTATGATACAATTCTGTAATTATAGTGCTGACATTAACTCATCTATTTGAAAAATATTAGGAATTATAATTTTCTTATATTGAAATACATTAGAATCATTTGAGATATGTTGAAATACGGACAACTATTACGACATATTAATTTACATAGAAACGGATATCTGTTGAAACGTATTTCTAAAAGTGCTTTTAACGTTCATTGAGTCATTGATTAAACAGGAGGAATGAAACTTTGGTTGAATCGGTACTTAATTAAATATTTTGATACTTTGCGTTGTACTTGCAAATATAATCTTGTTCTTTATAAATAGGCGATGTTAAGTGCCGCAATGAGAGGAGAGCTAGGACCTGTAGCTCAAGCGGTTGCAAAATATCAAATGGAACGTAGGATACGAACTGAATTAGAAAAGCTTCAGAAGATGAAAGAGAAATTGAAGAAAGTCGAGGTCGAGACTATTGACGATAAAAAGGTAAGCTGTACAGGAATACGTAATGTAAGAGAATTTCCTGATTTGTTTATGTTAATATCGATTAGCTGATTAATAGTCATTGAACGTAATTACTATTTTCAACAAACGACACAAAAGTATTGTAATTTCTATGCTAATCATTTGCAGACCGAAGCTAGTGAATGGTTATCAAAGTGGAGTAATGGGATGGTACAACCGGAGACTGAAGATCGAGTGTGGAAAGAAAAAAATACATCATCTTCCACTTCTTCAACAGGAACCAAAAATGTTCACCAGAGGATAGGACGTCCGCCAAAAACTGCCGTAAATGGGAAAGATAAATTCGGAGAGTTGACGAAATTGTACAAGTCACAAAACGAAACACAAGCTTAATTCGCGCTCCATATATTTTACAAGTTTATTAAATACATGTAGAAAGACGTGAATCCATCTTTCAAATCAATCAAAATTGCACAATGCCAAATAACTCCACGCATAATTCACGAACTGAAAAGTGTTACGGCGTAATTATATTGATTATCTATTGTATATATGTACCTTAAAAATAAAATATTCGACGCGAAATTCGAAATTCGAAATTCGAAGTGTTGATACATTGCAGTTTTCCTATTACAATACAATTAATCTTGATTAAGTGTACAAAAGCAAATTACTAAATGAATGCATCATTGTGACGAATATATAAAAGTAAGACAGGTTTCATAAATTGCGAAGCATTCTGTGGACTTTTGCGAATAAAGTGGCGTAAATTACCTTCGCAGTACGAATTTGCAAATATGTTTAAATATTATTTTAATATTGCGAGACACGTTCCGCACGCCCATTCTTCGAGACTCTTTTCAAGTTTGCATAAAAATTGTGATGTAAATATAAAAGTTAGATAGCATTTATTCGTTGCAAACAATTCTGTGGGCTCTTGCAAATAAAATGATATAATTTACTTTTGCAATATCTCTTCGCAAATATGTTTAAACATTAGTTAAATTTCACAAGGAACTCCCGGCGATTGCATTTTTAGAACATTCCTTGTCATTTAAAGAAGATTTGTGACGTCAGTATAAGAGCGAAACAATTTTTAAAGGTTGCAACAAATTCTGCAAACTTTTGCGAATAAAACTACGTGTACTACATTTCCAATACCGATTTTAAAATATGTTTAAATGTTAGTTAAATTTGACGAGGCACCCTCCGCAGTCTCATTCTTGCAGATTCTTTTCAAGTTTGTATACAAATTGTGAAGTAAGTATAAAAGTTAGACTTTCGTAACTTATTACAAAACATTCTGCCGACTTTTGTGAATAAAATGATGTGTATAACATTTGCAAAACTAGTTTGTAAATATGTTTAAATATTAGTTATACTTGGCGCGACACGTTCCACGTTCACATTTTTAGAACGTTCCATGTACTTTGAACAAGATTGATGACGTCAGTATAAAAGAGAAACAATTTTTATTGATTGCAAAAAATTCTGTGAACATTTGCGAATAAAATGATATGAATTGATTTTGCAGTATGACTTCGCAAATGTGTTTAAACATTAATTAAAGCTGACAAGACGCACTCCGCGATTGCATTTTTAGAACATTCCTTGCTATTTGAACAAGATTTGTGACGTCAGTATAAAAGTGAATTAATTTTCGTTGATTGCAAAAAAGTCTGTGGCCTTTTGCGAATAAAATAATCTAAGTTACATTTGCAATATCAATTTGCAAATATATTTAAACACTAGTTAAATTTTACGAGTCACGCTCAACACGCTCAGTTTTCGAGACTCTTTTCCAATTTCCGACAAAATTGGGCTTCCGGCGAGGATTCCAATTGCCCTACGCGATAGAGGAGACATTTTTCTTTGGAAAGCACTCCTAAAATACACAAAATGGGCTTTGGTGTCGTAAAGAAAAGCCAAAAAGTCGCGGAAGTCACCGTTTGTCAGCAGAGGTTCTCAAACAGCATCGGGTGTGCGTGTTAAACAATGCTCTCGGGGAACCTCTGCTCATAATCCTTTTATTTACGAAGTCAAAATCTGTTTTGCATATTTTTTTAGTGCTTTTTAAAGAAAAATATCTGCTGTATCGCGTAGAGTAACTAAAATTCCCGTCAAAGACCTAATTTTTATGGAAATTTGAAAGAAGCGTCGAAACAAGAGCGCGCGGGCATTGTCTCGCGATCTTCAATCAGTATTTAAACATATATATTTTAATGACTTAATTTACGTAAATATTAACAACAAAGCCTTTTTCGTTAAAATATAAACAATTTTTGTTAGTATACGTAAAGCAACATTTCATTAGTATACGAGATATTTAAAGAAAACTATTTTGCATTTTTATTTCCGCGTCACCCCAAATTCATGGGCAAAAAAAATGCCACCCATCTAGCGGAGGGAATATGGAACTAAACCCGCTATTCCGCTCCGGAGAGTGACCCCTCCCTCGGTAATGTCGAAATTCATGGAGAGAAAAAATGTCGTCCATCTAGCGGTGAATAGGTGGAACTAAACTCGCTTCTCCCCTCCAGTTATTGACCACCCGTAATGACGAAATTCATGGGCAGAAAAAATACCGTCCATCTAGCGGTGAAAACGTGGAACTAAATCCGTTATTTCCCCACCTGGTTTAGTTCCATATTTCCACCGCTAGATGGGAGGCATTTTTTCTCTCCATGAATTCCGAAATTAGGGGGTGGCAATCGCTTTAGGATAGTAGCGAGTTTAGTTCCACCGGGCCACCGCCAGATGGACAGCATTTTTACTTCCCATGAATTTCGACATTACCGAGGGAGGGGTCTCTCTCCGGAGGGGAATAGCGAGGTAAGTTCCGCATCTCACTGTTAGATGGAGGGCATTTTCTTGCCCATAATTTCGGGTGACTCAGAAATAAAAATGCAAAATAATTTTTAAAATATCTTGAATACGAATAAAATGTTACTATACGTATACTACCAACAATTTTTTGTTTGGTAACGAAGAAGGCTTTGTTGTTAACATTTCCGTAAATTAAGCATTAAAATTAAAAGGTTTACGACATATTAAAAAATTTGTTTTGCTGACAATCCGTGACTTCCGTGACTTTTCGGCTTTTATTTACGACACCATAGCCCATTTTGTGAATTTTAGGAGTGCTCTCCAAACAAAAATGTCTGCTCTGTCGGGCAGAGTAATTGGAATCCTGGCCGGGGGCCCAAATTTTTTGGAAAATTAATAATAGTATCGAAAAATGAACGCGTGCAGCGTGTCTCGCCACATTTAACTAATGTTTAAACATATTTGCAAATTGATATTGCAAAAGTAATTCATATAGTTTTATTCGCAAAAGTCCACAGAACTTTTGGCAATAAATAAATACTGTCTAACTTTTATACTGACGTCACAATTTTTATGCAAACTTGAAAAGGGTCTCGAAGAATGAGAACGTGGAACGTGTCTCGCCAAATTTAACTAATGTTTAAACATATTTACAAACTCATATTGCAAATGTTATTTATATCATTTTATTCGCAAAAGTCTACGGAATATATTGCAATTAACAAGAACTCTTTCACTTTTATACGGACGTCATAAATCTTTCTCAAACTACAAGCAACGTTCTGAAAATGTGAACGTGGAACGTGTCTCGCCAAATTTAACTAATGTTTAAACATATTTACAAACTCATATTGCAAATGTTATTTATATCATTTTATTCGCAAAAGTCTACGGAATATATTGCAATTAACAAGAACTCTTTCACTTTTATACGGACGTCATAAATCTTTCTCAAACTACAAGCAACGTTCTGAAAATGTGAACGTGGAACGTGTCTCGCCAAATTTAACTAATGTTTAAACATATTTACAAACTCATATTGCAAATGTTATTTATATCATTTCATTCGCAAAAGTCTACGGAATATATTGCAATTAACAAGAACTCTTTCACTTTTATACGGACGTCATAAATCTTTCTCAAACTACAAGCAACGTTCTGAAAATGTGAACGTGGAACGTGTCTCGCCAAATTTAACTAATGTTTAAACATATTTACAAACTCATATTGCAAATGTTATTTATATCATTTCATTCGCAAAAGTCTACGGAATATATTGCAATTAACAAGAACTCTTTCACTTTTATACGGACGTCATAAATCTTTCTCAAACTACAAGCAACGTTCTCAAAATGTGAACGTGGAACGTGTCTCGCCAAATTTAACTAATGTTTAAACATATTTACAAACTCATATTGCAAATGTTATTTATATCATTTCATTCGCAAAAGTCTACGGAATATATTGCAATTAACAAGAACTCTTTCACTTTTATACGGACGTCATAAATCTTTCTCAAACTACAAGCAACGTTCTGAAAATGTGAACGTGGAACGTGTCTCGCCAAATTTAACTAATGTTTAAACATATTTGCTAATTGATATTGCAAATGTGATTCATATGATTTTATTCGCAAGAGTCCACAGAATGTTTTGCAATTAATAGAAACTGTCTAACCGACTAACTGTCTAACTTGTAAACTGTTAATCACAAATCCTATTCAGGAGACCAAAATGAGTCGTTTTTTCAAAATTGATTTTTTCAATAACTGAGGGTGATGGCGATAAACGGTTTGCGGATTCTTTTTCAGTACGTCAAAATCTAGCGTTTTTGAGAAAATAATTTCATGTTTTATTTTTGTAGTTTCACGAATAAAAATATGAAAAAACAGCTATTCTATGTTTGATGGGTAACGTCACCCGTTACACAAAAATCGTTACCGGGCTCTAGAACTCGGTAATTCTGGAATTACAGATTGGATTGCGTGCTTGGTCTATTAATGTCTCGTCTGTGTTTAATAATAAAGATAAAAAGATGTATGTAATTTGGAAAATTAGGGACTTTATATAACGTTGGCAGCGTTCACTGAGTATTTCAGAGACGAGGGTATTAATGGCGCGTTTTTAATGCTGCAAAAAATGGTCAAAGCTGACGAAGCATTCGCTAAATATATTTTGAGAAATAAAAGATAAGGTGTATTTGGTACTGGATATAATGATACCATAAATGTACGATTATTTAGTGCTTTACACTGATACGGTTTATTCTAATATCGAGCAATATGATATCAACCGCTTTAAAGTCCGCGTTTGGTTATGATGATTTTAAAAGTGATATTCAAAAACAGGCCACCACCGCTGTTTACAAAGGTTTTAAATTAATCAGTAGTATTATGCATGCTATTAGTACAAGTATACTATTTAAGCCGAAATTGTATGATGCTATTTTTTTATACAATTAGAATTCTGTGTAGCTTCCAATGTTTTGAGTATCATTCATTTACTACTGTCATAACATAGTACTATCATATTGCTTGCACTATAGGTAAAAAAGATGTATTTGTTTGTATGCCAACTGGGTCTGGGAAATCTTTGTGTTTCCAATTGCCAGCTATAATGAAAGAAGACAAAGTTGCTATTGTCTTCTCACCATTATTAGCTTTAATGAAGGTACGGATAATTTTTGAGAGATGAAGAATATACAATGAGATATCAAGTTCTTTAATTAGCCTCATAGAAAACATGCATTAAGAAGGAGTTAGTAAACAATCTCCAGAGGGATTATTTGATCTGGAAACATATTGGCATCAATTTCTTTATTATAGAATCAAGTGGACTTTCTGACAAGTAAGAAGATATGTGCAAGTTCCCTGAATTCAAACACTACCACAAAAGAGAGAAATGCAATAATGGAAGATTTAACATCAAGGAAACCAAAGATCAAGTTGTTATATGTTACCCCTGAAATGGGAGCACAAAATCATTTTCAAGTAAGATAAAAAAGTATGAAATCATGTTTCTACAGTGTATGAAAGTACTGAAGTAACAGGGAGAGACATTCCATATAGGATACTATCTTGAAATTAAGTAAAGGAAAGACATTGTCTTATTTTGTTGTTGATGAAGCACATTGTTTGAGCCAATGGGGACATGATTTTAGACCCTGTTATAGAAAACTAGGGGTATTTAAAATCTTATGTCCTGATATACCTGTCATTGCTTTAACAGCTACTGCTGCAAAAGAGGTAATCTTATTAAATATTTTGCTATCACTTTTTGTACAGGGAGTCCCACTTAACTTCAGCACCTTAAATATCTCTCTTATTTTTTATGATAGCACAAAATGTTAAAGGAAAAAAAAAATTGATTCGAGGGGGCAAATAGGTAAACAACTTTTCTGAAGGTGTTCGAACTAACCCAGACCTAACCTAGACCTAACCCAGACCTAAATTGAGCACTTTAAATATCTATCTTACTTTTTATGATAGCACAAAATGTTAGAGGAAAATAATACTTGATTCGAGGGGGCAAATATTATGATAGGTAAACAATTTTTCCCACGGTCATATTTTTCGAGATTCAAGGTCATCGATGTTTTCGTAAATGGGACCATATATTTCTATCATAGTTACATTATAGCTGAGGTCAAAATTAATCTCACCACATAGAATACTATGACCTTCACGTGACCTTGAGTATGAAACATGGAAAGAAAAAATGTATTCTCTTATTAACATCGGGAATGATACGGATTCGAAAAATCGAACAAATAATTGGCACTCAACTTACAGCAGTGTAGTATTGTAAAATGTTGACATTCCCGTTAAACCAACTTCGTTAACAAGTTAGCACCTGTTTAAATAAATTTTCCTTCATTAATCCTTCTATCATAGTCATTTCATTTTTGCATTAATGGCTCAACTTTTACGAATATTTATACCCAATGTCACGTGAAGGTCATAGTATTACAGGTCGGTTCATTTTGACCTCGGCTATCATGTAACTACGATAGAAATATGTAGTCCCGTTTGAAAAAACTTCGATGACCTTGAAATCTCGAAAAATATGACCTTGTGAAAAATTGTTTACCTGTAATAATATTTGACCTCTAGTACCGCGTATTTTTCTCTCCTTTGACATTTTGTGCTATTATAACAATTAAGCTTGATATTGACGGTGTGCAAGTTAGGTGGGACACCCTGTATATGACATTACTTTTGATATTTCATAGAAACGATTTAGAATTTGTGGTTTTTCATTTATAAAGCTTATATTTGCAGGTGAAAGATGATATACTTGAGTGCCTAAATATGAAAGATCCTCTAATATTTTCAGTTCCTGTCTTTCGTCCTAATCTCTATTATGATGTATGGTTCTTAGAAGCATTGGATAAACCATTTGAGCACTTAAAAAGTTTTATTCTAGAATCTCTTGGTACAAAAAGTAAATCTACCTCAAAAGTTGGTTGATGTCAGAACTTCAAATTTTATTACATAGTTGCTGTTTATTTCTGTATTGTGTATAAAAAGGATACATTTTTCAGGATAAAAAGAATTGTGGTATTATTTATTGTAGAAAAAAGGAAGCAACTGAGATTATTGCAAATAAATTGACAGTCTCTGGTATATCTACTCTTGCATATCATGCCGGTATATATTATAATATTACGAGTATCATGTTTTATTTTATATTTTGATAAGTTTATCGAGATTTGTTCTTTTAATATAATAACAGGCTTAAAAAGCCAAGAACGTAATGATGTACAAAATAAATGGACATCTGGCGAAGTTCCGGTTATCGCGGCAACATGCAGTTTTGGAATGGGGGTAGATAAAGGACCAGTCAGGTAAATATATTTGATCATACATTAATTATATGGAAACTAATAGATTAGACAATTGTTTTCTAATTGTTTAGATTTGTGGTTCACTGGACGGTACCCCAAAACATCGCGGCATACTATCAAGAATCGGGAAGAGCGGGAAGAGACGGTAAACCGGCATTTTGTCGAGTTTATTTTAGTAACGAGGAATATGGTCCAATTTCATTTCTGATTAAACAAGAAATCAACAAACAAAACTCAGAACTAGTGAAATTGAGATGGAAAAACTTCGAAAAAACAGTCGATTATTGCCTCCAACTAAAGTACGCGTTCGCTGATACGAAACAGTCTTTATAATATTTCCGCATTATTATTAACATTTCGTGACTTTTTAAAGATGCCGACATGGTGTGTTTTCGAAATATTTCGGAGATAGTCCACCGCCATGTAAAAATAGGTGCGATGTTTGTAAAGACAAAGATGCCGTGAAAGCCAGAGTTTCACAATTCGAAATGTGTCAAACAAAAGCACATAAGCCTACTGCCAATTTGGAAGGAATAGCGTTGCCGAAATATGATTATGAGTGTGTTAAAATTAAGAACAATATTAGAACCTCTATATGTGTCATATAACTATGTTAATTTCTTATGTACAAATAGGGAAGACAGTGATGGAAGACCAGTTTCAAGAGATCAACTTTTAGCTGAGAGTAGAAAGGAAACCAAGGAATTCTTTGAGCAGCAATTTTCTCTTAGAAGAATGATTAAAAACGATGATGTATGTTTCCCTTTAAATAATAGAATCTTGCCCATTAAATAGTATTATTAAAATAGTATTTAAATACTTTATTTTGGCTATATATGCAGTTATTTTTACAGTTACGAAAACATAATACGCAGTGTGCCAAGAAATCACACGTATGTGCGGCAGAAAGTACTGACAGAAAAATAGCGGGTTTAACTGTTGAAGTAAGTGTCAGATATCGTAATACACAAATAAACCGCGTGTAATGATAATATTAACTAATCGTCGAGTTTGATTTTTGTATAGACTCGAGAACATTTTTATATGCAATTAAAATCGACATTACTGGAGAATTATAATCAATGTGTGACATCTGAGAATAGTCTTCATTTAAATGATATGCACGAAATTGCATATCAATTAGAATATGACGTGTTATGCAGTACAAAGGTCGCGAACAAGTACAAATTTGACCTGTCTAAATTGGTAAGAGGATTAGCAAAACCAAGTTATTTCATTTTTGCCTTTATTTGAATGCAATGGTTTATTCCGAATATTATGTAAAAGAAACTAATTCATTATTTTTTGATTCGTTAATGTCTAAAGCTTTCTTCGATACGAAAATGTACCGGAAACAACATACTTCATGAAAGTTTGTATGATATGGATCCAAAGAAAGAGCTAGATTCACGTTCGAAAGATGTTGATAGTGAGAGTAATAATAAAAAAGAAACGAACAGTACAGGATCGGGCTTTTATCCAATATTTAAGACTGCTTTAGAACTCATAAAGAATGATGAGACGCCTGGAACGCACGATTCTGATAAAAACGATATCTTAGATGCACATAGTTTCCAAGCTAACAGTGAAAATAGTGATACGAAATCGGATAAAGATGAACACAAAACTATTGAATCGAGTTCTAATACATTTGAGTCTAGTAAGTCAAACGGGTTTGTTTGTGCTCGGAAAATTCACGAAAGTAATTCAATTTCGTTGAACAACAAATCACAAAAGTCTTCGGATAAATACACGAAAAAACAAGGTAAAGAAAAAAAGGAAAGTTCCGAGACTAAAACGATTTATGAAAAAATATTACATTCTTCGAAACCTACTTCTGATACATCAACAGAGAAAGATTTAATAAACTTACATTCAGATATTTCCACGGAAACAAATAATGCAAATGCTGAAAAGCACAAGACAAATTCAAAAGACGTTAATAAAAGACGACGTAAAATGCAAGAGTTATTCGAAAGTACTTCTAATTCCGGAACAAACAAAAAACTAAGATTCGATAAAAATAATGAGCAAAAGTCATCTGATGGTCCCGTGAAAGAAAGTAATATTTATATTGAGAAATTAAATATTAGTGGAGAATCTGCAACAAAGAGAGTTGAAATAATTGATATTGAAACGGAGCCATTATTGACTAGAAAGAGCAGCACAATGGAAGAAAAACTGCCAGAAAATAAAAGCAAGAAAAGCGAACATTTGGAAACAAAAGAAGTTTCCAAAAAGAATGATGGTAGTCGGTCGGATCAACATTCAAGTAAAAATCGTAAGAAAGTGCCTGCTGATAAAGCCACGCAATTTAAGACTGCCGAGATTCTAAAGTCTTACTTAATGAAATATTATCCTTCCGAACGTATTCCGGATAGAGCGTCCTTTTCAAAAATTTGTAGGGAAATGCATTACACACTGTTACACAGGAAGATATTTGGTAAGATAAGTTCATTTTGTATTACATTTTCAGTCGCTTAATAATTATAATTTTAATACGAATTTCACTAATGATAGAAATACATCATGATAATTGAAATTCTGCTTCCAGATAAAGAAGGTATACACAAGTTTGTTACGAAAACCATGGTACAAACTTAAAAGATGTATAACGATAGTTTATCATAAGGATCAAAATGAACTTGTATATACTACTATAAATATTTACTCAGTTAATTTCAATGGTAACTTATTTATTTTTTATTCCGCTTATCACACGCCGCGCGAACATTTTCTGTATAATACTGTATGAATGATAATTGGTATATAATAAATTAATTTTAAGTATTGATGGAATTCCAGTCATCTTATGTTGAATTAGCGACTATCTTTTTTGGACCAGTTTTGTTTAAAATAATTATAATTTAACAATATATGGCTGGCTTACCTTTCATTCTTCGAATTTTTTCGGCCGTGTTAGATATCCAAATTATCGGATGGTTCAATTTCACCTCCAGGAAAAGAACTAACATCGCTTGTTTTATAAAAATTATTTATTGAGCAACTTCAAGGAAAACTCGTATTATTAAAACTTTGCTGGCAAGAATCACAATTACATTGAAATACGCAGGCATCACGTGATATTGAATATCGTGAGTTCTAAAGTGACTCATTTTTAACACATTTTACACCATCCTTATTTTCGAAATTTTTTGAAAATGACTATTAGATCAGAATATTTAATTGTTCATTGTTCACCAGGATTTTAATAACCTTTACTTTCGAATAATTGTGGAAATTACTTTTTGTTACATTAGAATATTTAATTGTTTATTCTTCACTGTGATTGTAATAACTTTTATGATGTACTACTAATTAAAGATAGAAAATTCGTTGTAACTTTGTAATATTATTAGCGCAAAGTCAACGATGTATATCTACGCCATTAAAGTGCGTATCGCATAAAACCATTCCTATAAAACTGTCTAAAAATGTAAAAAAAATGTGGTATTCTTCTAATTTAAGGATACATTAACATACCCTATTTAATACAGTATATAGAAGAGTCCAAATTAAAAATAACATATTACGCAATGAAATATTAATTTAAATTAAATATAAATTAGTATCCTTACAGAGTCACATCAATGTTTTGGTAAATTCCTCTATTAATCTATCTTTTCACTCTCGCGTAATATGAAATTATTAATTAAGTGTACTAAGTGTCCATTCACCTCTACACTGTAGCATATGCCAACAATAACATATCAAATTCTAATAAATTTGACATAATTAATCCACGCAACAAACAAACCAAAATAATAATTCTAATCATATGGCAAGATAGACAAATGGAAAGCAGAGTGTCAGTTAAATTGAGGAGTCTACGTGTTACCAATAAAATTATACGAGTACTTTATATCCCTTATCATAGTGACTAATCACATTAATCCCCATAAAGAGTCCATAATTAATTTATCTTTCGATTATTATCATTAGATTGACATTTAATAATGCATTTTTACTTAAATTCACTTTAAAGATTCTTTGTGGGGATTTAATACGAGTGCTAGAAAAATCAGTGACTAAGAACTAAGAGTTTATGTACAATATTTACAAGCTTCCTGGACGGCCGAACGACGAAAGTGAACTGAATGTTTCATGTAAACATCGTTCAAACATCGCATTTATAGATCGCGTACTCGCAATAAGTTTACGACCTTCGGTTTCTCTATTTATATCTGGAATGTGGATTGTGTTTTTCTTAATTTCTACGTGTCGCACCTCGATTTCTGTTGAGAAGGTCGACGCACAATGAAAGTAATGAATCTACGAAATACAAAGCAGAAAGCATCCTCCGATGTACGAAGTTTCCTTCGTACTGATGCTACAACAAATACTAATGAAATGAGAAATCATTTTCCCAAGTAACAGCTACTTGTTTATGACGTTTATCACCCTACACAATAATTACCCCACAGTTAGGATAATTGGAACTAATAGTCGTAATTGCAATGTGTTCTCCCCGTCATTGCACGTTAAGATTATCAATCGCGAATGATGTTTAATTTGAAACATCGTTTCTAATTTATTCGTACCTTACCAAACGCGAGGGATTTGGTAAGGTACGAATTACCATACCAATGTAGTTTAACTACATTTTTAATTGAGCTACAATTTCAAGCGGTGCAATACCTAATGTCTTTTCAAAATTAATGTCACGTGTGTTAATCAATATAGATATTATTATCTCCGATATGTTGCGTCTACTGCTACAGTCGACGCAACTATCCTTTTATTATTAAAAATCTTTTCGCATTATTATTAACTTTCATGATGCATCGGAAGTGCTGAGGTCTTGCACCGTTCGAAACTTTAATAATTATTAATATTAGTTATCTCGAAGAATTCAATTGGAGATGACTCTCACATCGAACTACGACTTAACAGCCTAGAAGATGAGATATTTCGTATAGTACGTATAAAATAAATAAAACCAAGAGACATTTAATCCTTGTGCCTTCCCACGAATTCGTATCGTTATGTTAATAAAATAATGATGTTCTATCGCGAACGACCCGTTTCTGTTCCCGGGATTTACTCTTTCAAATTTTCACCTACAACATTAATAAGGGAGAATTCACCCTTACTTGTTTCCGGTGATTCGTCGTGAAGTCGGCTCCCATCTACATTATAATCCTTTCGATGAATCTACCGGACTCCTTTTAAATAAATTCGCCTGACGTTTATAGGCACAAGATACTTCTATGTGGGAAATAGCCTCTTCTTGGAGTTCCAGCGTGTGGAATTCCAATTAATCCATGTCTTCCTTCAACGCCGACAATTCTGTCGCTATTGCAGGGTTCGCCGGTGTGCTTTCTTTCTTCGGACCAAGAAGGGAACAGTAATAAGTATCCATCTCGTTTATCTTGGACGATGGCCTCTTGTCCATGAGCAGGACCATTTGTTTCTTTTCGAACTCGGCATCCCACCAATTTCCAGTTTGCATTGATCCTTGAGGTACAAGGACCTTGAATATACTCCAGAGTAAGAACGCGATACCAAAGAGAAGGCTCATGTACGTCATGATATCCTGGAAGACAGGTAGTGCGACGAGGTACATCCAAAATCGCGCGTTTAATGTCGCCGGTAATTCTTGAATGCCCTGAAAACAGAAGTTTCGAAAGTTATTACTTTGAATACATTGAATGCCACTACAATTATTTCTTAAGGACAAGGATTGACGACAAGAAGAATATATTTTTTCAATCGTCTACTTTCTTAATTGAATCTATTACTTTAACCATATCACTATTATATTGAATACTCTAATTACGATACTAATAAGTTTGGGTAAAAGGATCGACTATATCACAGGATTATAATATTGTATGTATTTCCCAGATAGTATATTTTCGACTAATTAAATATGATTGAAGATTATGTGTAGTTTTGAAAAATTCAGCATATGTCCTGAATAGTGAAATATAATATTTGTGTAATAAACAGTATTTCTGGGTATTTACGATTTCAAATCGTAGAAGTGGAAGTAGAGGTGAATAGTGAAATATAATATTTGCGTAATAAACAGTATTTCTGAGTACTTACGATTTCGAACCATAGAAGTGGAAGTACCATATCCTCGAACTTCTCGACTCTGGCCATGTGTCCGATATTTTGCAGCATCATATTAATTTGGAATCGAGCAGCTAAGGATACTGGGAGTCCTGATTTCGGTTCGATGTAGAAATACGACTCGTGAAGTTCTTGTTGGGGGTTCAAACCCTTGACATTCTCCAATATGGAAGGATCAGCTTTGTAGAAGTGCGGATACGACAGAGCGATCGGGAATCCTAGAAGTAACCAGAACATTGATAAGAAGCATTTTTCAATATGCATTTCATTCTTGATATCGTAACGAATGCCAGTATCTGTATAATCGTAAGAGCTTCGTGACCTTGATCATACTCTATATTACTCATCGCGCATGTGATTATTAGTCCTGACAATCTCGAATTAATGAATAATTTATTGGTCCAGTTTAATCGAGGGTATAATTCCGTTGGATTGCACTCCTCGTCGATGCACACGTATTTCTTGTAACAATTCTTGATTCACTTACTTGAGCATCTCAAATATCAGATAAAATCTAGTTTTTAAATGAACGTCTACGTTTACGGTAACTCTTGATTGCGTCTGATATTAATAATGCGCGAATATCTAATCAAATCTTGGATATTATCCAATGCTATGACGCACTTTCTTGGGGAACACCGGTAACAACATGTTCTGCATTTTATTATGGTAATTTTTAGTACTTTCTATGACGATCCTTGATATGTAAGATTCGATCGTATGTGGAATATTTATGCTTGTTTACAGCAATATACGGTATTACTTGAAAAATCATCGACATTAAATTAAATAATCGTTTAATTTATCATTTGCACGGTTGTGCAGCAATAATTATTACTTGACCTCCCAAATAATGTTATGTAAATATCTCGGGTGTGGTTATTTATTATCGAAAATGTGGAAAAAAAATAAAAATACATTTTTATTCTGGAATTTTCATGAACAGATGCCAAATTGTAATTATAAGATAATCGTGTGTTTTAATGACAGGTGTTGCAAATATACGGAACTAATATGCCATTATGTGATTAGATGATCATGGCGTACAATAACCAATTATATAATAGAAAAACAATTTACCATAATAACATTCGGTGACGTCAATCAGACCTGTTTTTAAACAGTTTCCCTCCCGACAGAAACACTTGTTTTCCGGATTCACAGCGCCATTGTCTAATATGTCTTCCATGAAGTTGTACTTGTAAGCGTGCAACCCTTTCACGACCTTGTCCCCGGTTTTGTACTGCAACATTTAACGTATTGACTAATTAATAATTTATTAATTCACATCGTATAATTAGGCAGTTATGGAGACATAATAGAGTTTTATAAAGTACTTGTATTTTTAGAATACAAGTAGAAAATGTATTAAACTCAGTTAATTGAATGTACAAATAGATATTTCGATAGAAAGATAATTAGAAAATAGTTTGTTTGTAACTTACAAGAGGAGCACTGCGACAGAGACTCTTCCGGTAGAACAGGAGAGTATCATTTGGTTCGATGTAACTTGGAAACTTGACTCCATCGCTGGAACCCTTGACATTACCACATTTTCCTGTCCATTGTGGCAAATTGAAATCACCGTTGTATTTTTCAATTAGACCAACGTTGCGGACGTCGTCTTCGCCGGTGTAAATGGTTTCGAAGTCATTGTCGAAATCATACATCTATCAACAAGAAATAAATCATACCTTTAAAACACAGGTCTTTAATTAATTTTAATTTTAACTACATTAGTTTCACGGTCTTGTAACAAAAGTGTGGAATATTTATTAGGTTTACATCCGATAGAAGTCACGAAACTGTACTCATCGTTTGCTAATTATTTTGTATTTTATAATAAAACCCAGCAAAAGTACCACTCGAATCATATTGCGGCAGATTTTCACTAAACTGCACCTTGTGCAATTATAATTGTTCGATTAGCCAAAATCATGTAAGAAGATTATTATAAACTGTTATTAATGGTCTGTGATGAACATTTTTCCCCCTCAGAACGTGGTTGAGAATATGTTAATTCTATGTTTGCGTTTATTAAAATTTGCTGAAAGAGAACGAATAAAACTTACCCTATCAATTAGGCCCAATTTGTCGAACTTGATCCAAGAAGGCATTAAATTATTCCCAAGAGTGACCAGCGTTGATTTATATCCAAACATGAATTCCTTTGCCGTCATTTCGACTAGCGGATTCGAGTCCGTTTGACGAATTAAGACATTTAAACCCCATCTCGTCAGATACGATGCCTCGCGCATTACATTCGTGATACTCTGAAATCAACAAGGAATACTTCGGTGAATTCTACTATGAAAACATCCTTGATTTAACCGTTTTTAAATTTGATATCAATCAATATTAATATAATTAAGAAAGTTATGTACATAATTCTTCTTAATACCAAACATATATTTTATTGATAAAGAGTATGACATATCTGATATGATATCAAATATTAAATTCTCAAATTTCCCTTAACATCCTTTTTATAGTATGATAAAAATCGGCAGCAATGAAATAATTTATAATTATGTTACACTGCGGTGTAATTTATATTGTAATTTAAAGAGGTCTATTATTGTGGTAATATTTATCGTGTTACATATAATACAATATGCAGTCCGTAAATGAAGGATACAAAAAAGAAATGAATAATCGGAATTAATTCATAAAACAGTATTAATTTTAAATTCTCTTACTCGTTTCAAACACGACACAATATTAATTAATGATTAGTAAGTGGAAGATCTTGTTCATGTGATGATGCATTCCCGATCAAGGAAATAGGTTTTTAAAGTACATAAAAAGCACTTATGGATTATATCCTAGAATCTCATATATTTCATCGTGATTTCATAACACGCTGTCATTTAAAATCAAATCGTATTAGTTCCATATTTGTAAATAACCATCGTACGCGTTTTTTCTCGGTTTAGAAAATTAGCATTCCGGGTTGATATCTCGAAGTAATTAGCCATCGGCTGACATTGGATCCTTGAAACGCAAGAACTCTCTAAGTCTTGTCGCGCTATTTTTTTTATTTTGCTCACGAGACTACCGGTTTTTAAGTGGCACTACCGCATTGTTATCGCTACGAAATTACAACGTGTCTAATTAAAAGTCGTCTTCT
Source organism: Nysson spinosus (assembly GCA_910591585.2). Taxonomy (NCBI): domain Eukaryota; kingdom Metazoa; phylum Arthropoda; class Insecta; order Hymenoptera; family Crabronidae; genus Nysson; species Nysson spinosus. The sequence goes on from OU342835.1 coordinate 3,644,143, forward strand.
TGAGGTAGGTCGTTTACTAGAAATCAGACATTCAGGTTGTCTGACGAAGAAAAATCTCGTTTGTTCCACGCATTTTCTTTGCATAGTTGCTTCATTAATCAGCATATTCTGATATCCTGTATTATTTACACGACAATGTGTAGACAAATATTTAATACATTTTGTGTTATTTAAATCTAAATTAGTGAATTTTTGACGAAACATGCCATAATACTCATAAATAGCGACAATTATTGACATTTTAGATAAAAATCATCGTAGCCGTCCTTTATCAAAATATATTGATTGAAGTCGATTAAAAATAAAGTATATATGAAAGATTACATAATTATTTTAATATTAGTTTTAAACCCTCATCAAATTCCAAATCAATCTTCCATGTATTATATTATATATAATAGTATGGCGAAGAAAATTCTGATTATTCCGCACCTTTTCTTTACATGGTTGTCTTATTATTAAGGATATCCTGAGTATATTTTATTGTATTGCTTTCCCGATACAATGTTAGAAAATATTTAATATATTCGGTGTTATCTACAATAGATCTAAGACAATCGATTTTCTTAAATAATTAGAACATTTGACATCTTGGATGAGAATTATCGAAGTCTTTTCTTATAATTATATATTAATCAAAATTAATTAAGAACAAGATATATGCGAAGCACTGCATACTTTTATTTATATCAAAGTAAAGTTTACCTTCCAAGCGCAATTTTAATTTTAAACTACCCGATTCATTAACCTTCTCTCAGTTTATTCCGATTTATTATCACGAATATCATTAAGAAGGCAGAAACCATTGGTATTAATTCATCCGGTAGCGCTATTGGCTACGATTCATCGCGGGTGATGCACCCGTCAAGAATGCGCTCGTGCATCGAATGGAAATTTATTGGACACGCAAGAAAGACTGCGGTTTTTCACAGGTTTCAAAGAAATTCCATGTAAATGTAGATGCGTCATGACGAGCATGTAATGAGTGTCTACAAGGTGGCTCGATAAAAAACTTGTTCATGGGAGTATTACACTTGCCTGAAAATGCTACTTGATCTCCTTCCGATACTTAATCTCACGACATAATCATCAATTCGTTCATGATGTCTGTTCTTTTGTCACAACTACTATTATCACTCTATTCGTGAGAAGTTTTTTCATAACCCACTACCAATTATCAGTAAATACTGTAATCAAAGGCCTGCCAACATTGTTGCTGAATATCTTAGTTATGCATTGTATGTATGTATGTCGGCAGTGGTGTGATTTATGAAACTTAATGTAGATGTAAAGAATTTATTGCAGCTTATTTTTTCGTACTGAATAGGGAACTAAATTGGACATTATTGTAATAAACAACTGACTTTAAGGCTAATTTAGTTAATAACTTTTTATTATAGATTCCTAACCTTTTTAATAAACATTTCCTTTTCTTCAAATTCTTCGTTAATGGAAATTCGTTGCTATGTATTTTAATTAAACACCGATTATGGAAAACGAGATGTGACATTTTCAATGTCAATTGAAAAACACGTGGATAAAACCAGAAAAAGGACATTCCTCAATGATGCGACACAAGGATGCTGCGACAGCGTTAGGTCAGATTTATCCGATGGTTTGAACAAACAAAGGTAGGTCGTTATGCAATCATGGAAAATATAGCCGAACGATCGCAGGTGCAATCGGGTTTTTCTCCGGATATATTCTGATTTGATGACTTCTTGTAAAGGAAAAAATCAAGGTGCAAACCAGTCTTGTGCCAATGCCTTTTTTTATTGTAGATTTTTCTTCGTCAACCTACTCGATCCTTTTTTCTTCAAAAGGACGATTTAATATTCAATACAGTTGATTATAATCAACTGTATGTCTTTGTGTTTAATTGGTTCGTTAGTGAAGTGATTAATTTCCAGCGTGCGATTAAAAACCTGGATTGAGTGGGTTACAACATAATTTTTTATAGTATATATGTCATAGTCATAAAATAGATCTAATACGTTCTCCGAACTTTTTTAATTCAAGAACTTATAATATCGTATATTATATAATGCTATGTGTTAACTAAAAACAAGCATGGATTGGATTCTATTAGTAATTAATAATTAGCTGAATTAATAATTCACTCAGTGCATAGCTTGCTCAAACCTTAATTAAAAAGTGTTAACTAATACATTATTAAATTCATTCATCATTAATAAATATTATAAAAAATTTCATAATTAACATTATATTAAACAATGCACATCAAGTTCGTTTATATTTGATTTGAGATAATGGTCGAAGAAATCTTTCCCAATAAAAGACGGAAATAGGAACAGCGCAGCGTTGCTGGAACAATTGACTCTTGTTGCAAGATAAGTCGCACATTGACCTTCTCGATATTAACACAAAGCAAAGAATTTGATAACGGGATGTTACGCGTAATTAATCATTTATGTATACCGAGAACATGGACTTTCCAACAGGAATAAATATTTAAGTCCCATTAAAAATAAATAGAGTTCTAGTATCTCGCTCCTTCTCATCCCAAGGTTATCCGCGGATTTAATAAATTATCGATCAATTATAATAAGTCAATTTATTCAAATTGCCAAACCGAAGAAACCCCGATAAATTATTCGTTCGTGCTCTTAACGGTATTTTTTTTATTCTGTTTCGAGCGCTGTGCCAGTAGCAGTTGTTCAGTCACTAATTTGATGATTACTCTAGTGAGCTCAATCAGGGAAAACTGTAAATCTACTTGTCAGCCAGTGGCACGTATTCATTTATACTTGTCATGTTCCTAATTATCTTTGAGCCGGTGAAGAAATGATTGGTCGGAAAATTGAACATTAAGCACAAAGCGTTCATAAATATGATTAATTAAGTCACTGTAAATAAACGTCATTCTATTCAAATTCAGACCAAAACTATTTTCTACTGTAATATCACGAATGATCGAAATGCACGTTCCACTATAATGTAAATCAAAATACATTTCTCCAAATAACACAAACATACACATTAATAATTAATAATAAATATATAAATATTTAATATTATACTTAATATATAAATATTATCATAATTTTAATATTTATCATACATCCAACCGTGCAATTTAATAGCAAGTTCCGTATACTGCATCGGTGGAAATGATAAAAATCAGTTTATTTATGTGTCACGGTTATATTATTAACGTGCAGGGATTGTTTAAGCGGTAGTAAAGATGTCAGAGTAATTGTGTATAATTTACCAGATTGTCGTGATCTCAATAAATATACCTTATTGTACACTTGAATTACAATGTAATGCTGCAGAACTACGATATCATGCAATGATTTTCTTGAATGGTCCAAATAAATTCACTGTGTCATGCTTGATTATAAAGATAAGGCCATTCACTCGGGAACCTGACCTTCCGAATAGAACGCCCGGGATATTAACGATGTCGGATGACTCTCCGAGTACTCTCTTCTTCGAGCCTGATACTTTCTACGAGAGATGAACAAATTATCGAGTGCGCAGGTTCTGGGAAGACCAACAACGTAAACGGATCTTACGTCTCTTCATCGAAATTAATTCATTCGGCATTCCGGAACTTTGTAATTGATTTTGTCCGGAATAAATAACTCGCTTGAACCACTGGTCTTTGTATTTGTGAATTATCGTGGTTTTATGTTGCTATATAATTTTGCAGCTTGTACTGGTATGATATAGTCGAAGTAATTAAATTGCACGGTTGGAAGTAACGTAATAACTGTTGGATTTTATTAAGGTCCCATTCAATGATTTCCTATTAATTATTATTTTACTAAGAGTCTACTAAATTGTTTTATCAATTATTTTCTGATAATTCCGATGAATGTATATCATTTATATTAGGATTATTAATTAAAATCTGTTTATTGTAGGAAGTAATATTATAATGATATTAATACTGATTCATATTATACTGTAATTATTCTATTATCATATTATACTATCTGCTAATAAATAGAATAAAAATACTTTCTACTAAAATTCTTATTCCTTGACGAACTTTATACAATGTAATAGTTAATTTAAAAAGGGTTACGAAAGTTTATAAAATTTATTACGTTTATTTTATGTAAGGATTATAGAACTCTGCAAAATGCAGAAGTCAGCCTACTAAGCCGTAAGACTAGGATTATAATAAATAAAATAATATAAGATAATAGAGTGATTGAATTCATAATACATTAGAATTCTATTAGAACCATTCGAATTTAAGTTCCGACCATGACATATATTTTACTTGTCATATTTACACCATGACGTGTCAAAAGAGAACAAGGCACGTCAATCTTTCCGATATTCGCATCAGATTTTTTTTCGTTCAGAAATGATCAGGGTCATGAGAAATGATTATGTAATCAGGGAACCGTGTTCTGTTATCAGGATCAAAGAAATTAACATTTCGGATTTCAATTTGTCACCGACTGATTAATTCATCGTAAAATGCAACGCGGCGTGAAATGATTATCGCGGCAGGTTCGATTATCATAAACAAGTACTTTACTTACCAGCAAAGCGATGTTCGGCAATATCAGTAAATCGTCTTCTTTGCCCATACTCAGCTCTTCTTTGAACTCCAATGGATGAATCGGAATGGCTGATAACGTTCCATTATCATTGAACGTTACATTTTCGTGAACGAAGTATTCCCTTCGAAAGTAAACGAACAATTTCATTTAGCCTATACTTTCCCAAATATTTGCATTACTGTTAAAATTATTCAATTTATTAATGATTCTGTTGTAATCATACATATATATGTGTATGTACACTATCGCTCAAAATTATTCGAACGGTTCGGCTTTTCAAATTTATTCCCATATTCTCGATGTCTTGATTACCAGGGATAAACTAATTAGAAAGAAAATAATACCAAAATAAACAAATTAATAGTCATTGATATTAGAATTTGTTGTCATTTTATCATGCTAAGCAGCAGACGCGAATGCAAATTCTTTTTCATAATCGAAACCTGAAAACTTCTTAAACTCTATCGTCGTTCGAATACTTTTTCGCCGAAGTGTGTATATAAATACTTATTAATTAGATGTACTTATTTAATATTTGTTAAAGGAATATGAAAGGCATATACTTATTTATTAAAGAGAGTACTTAAACACTAATAAATATAACTCGCTAATTGAACGTTTAAAATGAAATGCTACTCTGAATCGTAATAAGTGGATAATTACAATTTTCTTCCTTCTAATAAAGTTATTTAAAAGCCGCATATCTTACATCCAATTAAATCTCGAAATAATGACAACTTTCAGTAATAACACCAATTGGGAATTCAGAAGGGCATTTGCATCTCTTTTTCTGCGTCTCGAAACAAGTTGCAGACATAAGAATTAAAATCAAAATTACAAGTTCGCTTTTCCGGTGATCCAGATACATAAGAATCATTCGAGCGTGAAAAAAGTGAATCAGGTTTTGACAGTTTGTGTTAATAGTCGGGTGATTAGGGATGATGAAATGCAGGATGTTTTTTATTCGACTAATTCTGTCGTGTAATAGGCAACCGGTTTTTAAATATCCGCTCACCTGTAAACATAGGGACCAACTTCTTGAAACCGAAGTTTACTTTCCTTGCCCGATATGTACTCGTCGCGATTGGTTACATTGAACAGGTAAATCTTTACGTAGAGATCTACATTCGGCTTCCTCCAAATCTCGAAGATCTCGCCGTTTTCCGAGAAGATTAACTTCCACTTAAATATTAATTCATACGGATTGAACGCAAGGAGCAGGCAACCGATCACGAGACTGACGAGGCTCAAGGTTAGCAGTACAAATATACCTGAAAACATATCAAGCACATAAAAAACAATGACTTAATACCACTTGTCAGGAATGCAGGTAAATTAAGATAAATTTCTAAGATTCGAAAAAATACGGTAGGATGTGTGGAAAACCGTTGAATCACAAAGTATCCGGTTTATCCAGGATGGGCAATAAGAACATAATGATATGCATATTTAGGGCCTTGGTTAAAATCATTTATGTCGACTTTATATTGTAACGATGTGATAATGATATTTATATCAGCGTTCTATTAAGTTTTACGAGGGTCAGTTAATAAATAAAGTGAATTTTGGTATAACTTCGAAACAATTGGTTCCAGAAACATCAAGTCATCAAGTAACACTATTTTTCAATGTTACTACCCTCCACTTTGACACGTTTTTTCCAGCGTCTGATAAGTTTTTTAATTCCAGCTGGGAAGAAAGTTTTTGGTAAAAAGTGTAGTCAATTATGCAACACATTCTATCAGACCTATATATATATAACTTGGCACGGAAGTTTATAAAAATGTAAAACCTTACTTATTGACTTGTTCTCGTACATAAGTAATTAGTATTAATGTGTCTTTCTAAATTGATTAGGCAGTATATCCATTTGAAGGCATAAAACATTTGCTGGACGAAGTAAATATAATGCGAACTGTGCAAATTAAATGCGAGACTACTGGACAACTAATTATTTGACACTTGTAATAAGTGCATTATGATGAGGTTCTGCAATCTCATCGTAATCTCGGCGTGTTTGATCAACGTCGCGTGTCAACTGACGTTTTGTAATAAGTATCATTGCGAATTGCATACTAACAAGGGTCAACCGGGCACTCGTTTGTTTTACGGGTAAAACGATCGGGGTGATTAATCACAATTGAAGGAAATTATACTTATTCGAGTTTTCAATACATGCTTAGATACACTTACAATAATTTCAAGTGTTGTATAAATCTGTACGTACATAGTAAAACACATTAAATATAAATCATTTTTCTAAGGTACCAATTGACCTGCTTGACCTACTTACAAGTACTGTTAGTACTTCTATCGAAAGTCTACACAGGAAGTCTAATACTACTTGGAGGGTAATATCTAATCTATTATTGAGTTATTTGACATTTAATTGAGTAACTTGCAAAACAATCACGTAGGTTTATCCTTGCCGAGTGTTATACCAGTTGTTGCACTTTTAGAGTGCAGTATCTTAAAATTGCAACACGCAGGTAAGTTACGACGACGCGCGGGAATCAAAGAGTCTTGTAAACAATTCATATAATACCGACTTTTAAAAATTTTAAAAGGTACTGTTAAATTCATGACTAATTCGTTATTCATCAGCATGAATATTTAGACTGAGCGTAATATTAGTTGAATTTGTAAACAAATCACTCGTTGAATCATGTAACCTCTGTATAACAGTAAATCACGTTGATCGCAGATCGGCACGGGCGATAGTGGCCGGTGACAAATTTTTATTTTTAATAATAGTTGATTTTATAAGGAGTGATTCGTACCGAGGATAAAATTAGAAATCAAAAGCCGGCGTTAAGTTCACTGGTTTCTGAGGCATTTACATTTATGGATCCTTGGGGGAATAAATTTATTGTACCGACATTCTGCATATAGTGAAGACTTGCAGGATGTTATTTACTGTTCTGGAAAAAAAGGATCGTACGAAAACCTTGGATCGTCTTTGAGATTAGGTACGAAGGACTCGTACTTCTCTTCCGTTTCTTTTCTGAATAATTCTCTATTTTTAACCAGTTATTTTAATTCTTTTGTCCTCTGTTTTGATTTTAATACGCCTCCGGAGAAGCAGGATAATTACTTAGAAGACGTTCCAGAGTAATCATGTACTTTGTCACTGTCTTAAATTGGATTGCACTGTAAACAATTTATTATGAAACTTATCGCAGGATGATATATCAAAGAAGATAAAAATTGTCTATTTAATTATCGACTGAAAATGTTCCAACATGAATATGAATTTATGTATCTCAATTACATTGCATATAATTTATGGTGAAGTTTATTGCTCGGCGATATATCAAGGAAAATAAAAATTCTCTATTTTATTACCGATTGCAAATATACGAGCGTGACCGTGAATTTATTCGCAGTCTTACTTCCAATTACACTACAACAATTGATTGTGGACCTTATCACAAGGTGAGATATTAAGAAAAATAAAAAATTTCGATTTCATAACGGACGTGTATTACGCTCATCATTAAAAGTTAAAATATACAATCGATCACTTCGTGAACCGTTAAGTAATCTTTCTATAAATTGCTTCTATAACTCGCGAAGAATATTCATTCATCACGGAAGTACGATTAGAGTAATCGATAGTTATCCATTTTACAGAAGGACGAAATACTTATAACATTCCATACTTCTCATTTCAAGAAAGTAAAAAATCACGTTACTATTCCAAATAGTAATGTTATTGTTCTAATTCGATTAGATCTATGAGTGTTTCGTTAATTCACATTTTTTAACTATATAAATATATATACATAATAAACATAAATGTATAATATATAATAGCCATGAAAGAAATGTTTTCTATTCATAACCAGTTTATGAATTATTCTTAAAAAAATATAATTAAATTCTGAAATTAAATAATTAGCGGTTTATGAGTCAATAAATCTTTTGTAATATTCTAAAATATTTAAATATTAAATATTCTTAATTATCAAATATTCTAAATAATTAAGTTTGAATTCCCGTTTAATATATGTCAACTTCAAACGATGATAATAGCACAGGGTCTGATTACTTGGTCTAATGATGCGATGATGAATTGAGAGCCATAAAGGAAATTCAACTTGCGGTTAACTCACATATAATTATCCAATTCGGGAGATCCCAGAGGGAATTCTTTTTACGGTACTTCTACAAAGAGTTGTTTTACCGATGACTGTTGCAAGATCGCTGGCAATACGGTACGATGAGGTAATAATTTTCCAGTAGTAATCGGGACGCGACTGTGAATGCACTGTTCAATAGAAAGTGCATGCTTCTCTGTGTCCCTATATTTTATATCTTTCTTCTTGCGACTGAGGTTAAGAACTTCTAATGTTGCTGGAAAAGTCTCATTTAACTACATCAACTTTGTACCACAAAGATTCCAATCTACTATAAGTTTATTAAAAAAACTCTAATCGAGTGCTCGCTCCAAGAGATGTCACTCAATTTCCATATACATTAATTTTTATGAATACTATAATCACTGTATTGAACATAAGTGTAATCATATAAATTGTATGCAACCATTTTAGGAAAATTCTTAACACATTGCAGACAAATGACAAGATATTTCGCATTTCGTGTTCCATCGTTGGAGACCAATGCCGAGGTATCTCGCATTTTATATTTGTCAATGAAGAGCAATTATTACTCTGTATACCATAAATATCTAGTATCGAAGTATTATGAGTATCATACTTATTCATGATGAAATCATCGAGAATTACTTTCTTTATCACAAACTGAAAAATGTGCTTCGCAAAAGAATTACATTATTCGTTCCCCGTTTTATTACTTGATAAGGGAGTCGATATGCGAAATACTCGTTAAAGGTGACCGGAATATTACGAATATGGAATGGTAATACGAGATTGGAATTACATGTAGGATCCACGTGTATCGTGGAACAAAGTGCATTCTTTAAATAAATATATCTCGTATATATAGCATATAAGAGTAGGTAGGTCGAATGTGTATTGTACGCGAAAGTAATGCTATTCATTGTTGGGTCGTTCGAAGAAGGTGAGAGAGAGGTTGACGACTTCTGTTTACAACACTGCTGCGATGTGCAATCCACGAAATATCGATTTAGGAATACTTCATTCCTCGTTTTATGGACATTTTTAAATAGCGACGTCTAGCCATCAAACGCGTGAAAATTGTGCAATGAAGATAAATCTGGGAATGGTAAGTTCGCGCGTGCCACCTTTGCTCAAGACACGCGAAAGTAGTAGAATGACGCGTGCAGGTGATTACGCTTTTACAACGAGCATTGCTACATCTCTTTATCTTCGTCGCCTTTTTCGGCCTAATACAATCTTGTACGGTACCGTTGCCGCGGCGTGGATCTCTGATCTTGTCCTCCTTTTTTTTATCCATCAATGGATTCTGTCCATATACGTTGACGTAGTCGGCATTTAGGTTCGAATAGTTCGATGATGATGTTTCCACGGACTATTCCAGCGATTTGGGTTATCAAGATTTGTGACTTGACTCTCATTCTAATTTCTTTCGAGATCTTTGCAAATTTCACTTTTGATTTCTATCCCTGGTTTCACTGTTTCGAATTAATATTCGAATAAATCAATTAAATTAAGTGCCCATATTGTAAACACCGAAGTAGTATACGTATAATATATATATATATTTATATATTGTATTAATTACAGTACATAATTATACTGATTAGATTAATTACAATATTAACCCCCTGGAAAACTTGAGTTAGAAAGCAAAAGTTAAATTAATATAATGTATATCTTATTAATCAAATATTTTCTATAATTTATAACATTTTGACATCTCAAAGTGTTATAAATTCATATCATTTAAGGAAAGAATGGTTCTCAGTAGTATCACTCCATAATTCGGCAGACCGCCGGTACTACGAGGACCAAACGACTAACTACTTTTCTCCATCCGAATTTAGTACATCAACCATCTAAAGTTACGTTAATAAACTACCATAATTCGTATGATCCTTATTGACCGCAAAGGACACAGGAAAATACCTGTTACATTATACGCAGAAAGTTAATGATGGCAGAACTCGTTTATTACGTCTTCCATAAAGCTGATTATTTAAGGAGATCGGAATTTATTGTCCACTAGGTCCGATCACGGCAAATTGATATATTACGTGCGTCCGGTTTCAACACTTTATTATTCTTTCACTTAATAATTATAATTTACGCGGTCCCATGTTCCGATTAGCTGAAAACAGGAAATATCCAATAACTGTTAAAACTGAGTTATATATGTGTTCAGTGTAGGCGATAAAAAAAAGCAGTTGATTTATCGATGATGACGATTAGTTAAGAATAAGCTTGATTATCCTGTTGCTTGAATATTTATGCGACTCATGATCACCGGCATCGCACTGCTTCAAATGAATTCAATCTATCTGGGACTTTGATCCTGCGGGCTTGTCTTACGTGGAACCGGATATAAGGTTTCGTTTGATGACTTGTGCCTTGGACATTCTAATGTTACCTTCAGTTCATCTCAAATCAAATTCAACTACTTCGCATTAGATATTCATACAATATATGTATAGTTCGAATAATATTCCTAATTGAATATGGTTCACTACATTGTCGATGAATAATAACGAACGATACAAGGATAATCAATATAACAGACATTGATTCAATGCTCTCTGTCAAAGTTAATGTAAAATAATTGCAAATTTCTTTTTAACATTCTACTCTTATTTGCATTAAATAATATCAGAATTAATCTTCGGTATCTTCTTGAATTCATAATATCGTTAAATATTGAATATTTATAAACACGCAATTGATTCTTCGTCATTTCCATTTTAATTTTTGTGTTCATACATCTTTTATTAATATATATCGTAGTATAATATATTATTTTTATTATAGCTGATCATAATTATAGATTTCTATTATTAGATATATAAATTAACGAAGATCAGAGGCTGCGCCAAACTGTTTACGTATGAACTAATATTTTATTAGTTTTCTATAAACTAAAATATATCACTTATACATATAAAGTAATAAAAATGTGGAATGATCTTAAATACAGAATAACAAGAATAAGTGAGTGTTTTGAAAACGTGAAAATGTGTTTTAGAAGATCTCTTTCATCTTAAGTAAGAAGTTTTGGTACAACCTCTTATCTTCGTTAGTTTGTTTAAATCCTCTCTAGACTAGATTGGATCAATTTATTTGTAAGGAGGATCTGGAATTTTCTGAAGTCCCCTTTTTGCACGTATTTCCCTCAGCAAACCGGTTTTCTGTTCTAACCGGGTTCGCTCCTTTTTATTAATGTCTCCAATGCCAACTCTGTATAGGGAACGATTAACAGCGCCTTTAGGGTTCTCCACGCCTTTCTTTGCAGAGCTTTTTCCTTTTTGTGCTTTAATAGGAATTAGTACACGTTATCACATTCTTTGTTGATGAGAATTGTTGCAATTCAACTCAACTGATCTTGGAATAACTTTACTCGTTACACCATCATAATTAATGAGGTTTATTAAGATAATTCCACGTATCCCTCTATTCTACGAAATTATAGTGCACTAATCTTAATAAAAACATTGATTAAACGGAATTATAGTTAACATTTGAACTGTTGCATACCAAATAAAACGCAAGGTGTCATGTTAATAAATACTTCGATCAAACACACTCGCAGTCCATGAATAAATTATTAATGTTAATATAACTCGAAGATATCGTGGAGATGTTATATTGATCTTTGAAATTCTATGGCTTACGTTAACTCTAAGTTTGATAAATACGTGTATTGTATTATTCCATTAATACTTTTAATAGATAATTAGAAATTGTGACGATCCAAGTTCAAGGTGTGAAAATACATTATTTATCGAGTAGAGACTTGCAACAAGTAATTGGAAAATGCGTGGAATTCGAAATCGATTCTATTATGCATCATGCAAATCTATCAAACATGGCGTACTCATTTTTAAGAGATTTGTATTCGTTCGACGTTCACCCCGGATGTTTTGGTCTACGGTCACGCGTGAAATCCGAATTAAATTGTCGTTCGAGAAAGTAAAATCTATTTATAAATAGCTACATTAATTACCAATGGGATTTAAGGTCTACATTAATACAGGGATTTATGAATAATGATTTTTGGCAGCGTAATTCTTGACAGTTTTAAATGAGAGTATGTAATTTCCATTTCGATAAAAGCAGATTAAATCCACTAAGTATTCAGTATTTTATTATTATTATTGCGTTCTTTCTACGTGCTATTTATTAGCAATTTATTTCCTTTATTATCACGTTGTGTCCAGAATTTATCTTTAATTATAAGAGTGTTTCACTATAAATTACGGAAATATACCAATTAAGACAATTATCTTATTATTCAGGAAGATATCGACATTAGTGATAAAGATCACTTTTAAATAAGAAAAGCAATTCTTGATGAATATTGAGTAGTAAATTTGAACCAACAACCGATTCTTCTTTGATAACAAATTCTGATGTGTTTTAATTATGTACACAATCTCTTCTAAATATCTGGCTGACGTTATTACTTCCTTCCTTCTTCACTGCCTCGAATCCAGGATAAATTATAATGAAATATTTCTCCTCGACATATCAGATGGAACTAAATTCCTTCAATTAGGAGAATATAAATTTTAATGCTTACACTTGATTAATATTAATGCAGAATAGAATATTCACTTTTGGAACAAGTACAGAAATATATACACGAGGTTCTCAATAAATTACGTGATATATAGTCGCTGAACTCATCCTGTTCTTTTATATTTTACATACGTCCATTTCGAGTTTAATGTATCACCAATTTCGTAAGAACAAAGAGGCAGAAATAGGAGAGAGTTGCAATTCTTATGAGAGATTTAATGAAGCAATAAACAGACTGGACACGTGCTTCGGACGATTATCCTTCCTGGACACACGCATCGTTAAACCATACGATCGTACCAAGGATTCGCAAAAGGATTCACCGAGAAAAGTTTATTCTTCAAAAGTACTAATGTATTTCAGGAATCTCAATAAATAATGTACATATATTTAATTATTGTTGTTCTGGAAATATCGTTCGTATAGAAGCAAATGTTTTACCTTAACCTTGTTAAAACAAATTTGAAAAAGAATTTCTTCTTCAAAATTATTAATGTACTCTGCGAATCTTGATAAATAGGAGTATATTTTTTATCGTCATTTTTCCAAGGTGTTATTAGCACGGAATCAAATGATTTTTGACCTTGCCAAGATAAATCTATCTATCTCTAATCTCTAATATCTAAGATATATCTCTAATCTTTTTTTTTCCGAAGACGTTATTAGCGTAGAATCAAATGGTTTTGGATTCTGACAATACAAATGCTTAACATTAACATTAGTAGGCGTGTATTCTGTATGATATACATATGAATGCGGATGCGCGCAAATATCTCTTTGGGTTCACAGTTTCGAGGAGTGATTAATTTTGGTCTGTCAAAGTTAATGATGCAGATTGTAGCACTTCATCTTACCAGCTACGAGATGGAGGTCAGTCATCCGATCGAGGATCGAGGATCAATGATTCATGATTTTCATTATATTCTTTTCTAGAGTTTCACATGTCGTTGATAGTGAAGAATATCTTGCCATTAAAATATGCCAAAGTTTTGCGATTTGGCACAAATAAAAATTTCCACTAACTTTCTAGTATTATATATGGTTTTAATAAATTATGAGGATGAGGGTGATATTAATGTTCATAGAATACTCTCCGACTATACGTTCTTCTGTATTATTTATTTGAATGCTGTTAAATAAATATTGACTTAATTTGTATTATTTTATCACGACTCAAAGAAATCTTTATTACAGTATTCAAGGAATATATTAAATTATATTCTAATATTTAAATATTCTAATTTCGATTTATTCCACTATTAAATAATTTCTAATTAAGTCAGTATTACAAATTAATTCCACTATTTTTCAAAATAGTAAATAGTTAATAAACCAAGTGAATATCACAGGTGCAAATTTATAGACTTCACATCAAGTTTTATGCTTCTATGAAATTATATAGAATTAATTTAAATCACAGTAATTTACGTAACATGATAATTTAGATCACCCGTTTATTCCTATAATTCAGGAAGATGTCGATATTAATCACAAGGATTAGCCTTTTGATTAATAAATACGACAATATAAAATGACCAAATGTTATCAATATACAAAACCTTTTTCTTCATTTTTCGATGAAGTGAATGACATAAAACCGAGTCACTCATGTCTCGGAACAATTATCACCTCATAATCAAGCCGGTAGTTCAGTAATAAAATTATTTTAACTATCCTCTTTCAATGCTGTCGATATTTGATACGTAAACTCTTCAGCAAGAGATACTTCGGAGTCAAAAGTCAAAGCGATGATAGATTAGTCGATTCGAGGTTCTTTTTATAGAGTTGAGTACGCGACATTACATATGTTCTAAAATAGGGCACATATTCGTACGATAACTCTTATCGAATAAATACAAACAACATTTTTCGTATCGATACTAGACATTTAGTCTAGAGTAAATGATTGAGTGATAAGACAACGATGCAAATCAAATGCAATAATTGTATTTCTGTTTATCATCGTTAATTCCTAGTTGTCAATGCTTTATGCAAATTATAATACGAGATTATATAATTAAACATTGTTCAAAGATGACTTTCAGTTTCTTCCCAATATTACGAAATCCGATGAAACTAGAAGTTTACTCGTAAAAATAATTTGTGAGGTTTTGTATTAATATTGTTACTTATCCAGAAGTTATTTTCGAAAATACTTTTACTTCTGACATATTATTTTTTATAATAAAACTGTGCTAATTGTGGTCTATTGTGATTGTTGTATTTTGTAATAGTAGAAGAAATTCCTATGCACATATCTGAGTGTGCAAATCTGACGCACTTTTAGCGCGTCCTTTTCAACTTAAGCCACAATTTATTCTATTTTCAAGCCACAGACAGCTATTGGAAATTTATAAACTTCACCAGCACCTATTTTTCATATAAGTGAACATATATTGAGGTTTGAAGTTTGATTTAAAATTCAAGCCTTACCGCGCCCCTTAATAAATTTCCTCTTTTCTGGCCGATATAATTTCAAGGACTCATTGTGGCATAATTATGTATTTCAGCCGGAATTTTCTGATTTCGAGGACACGTACGCGGAATTTATTTTCGAATTCCTTTCACCGATTTTCTGCACTTGCTTCGAAGGTACATCCGCATACCAGACACTTCTATTCGATTCTTTTACTGGCGACAATTGATTATGCAATTTATTTCACATATTTCAAATAATTTTTAGCTTTCGTGACGTCGAAAGATGACTCGAAAATAATGAAAACATTTCACTCTATACGAAGTTACGAATGAGCGATTCTTATTATTTTATTATAGATTTCCATTATTCTAGGTAGAACGAAATAATTTTTTCATTCGCATATCGTTTATAAATAATTTCCAATTGGTATCTTTAATGCATAAAACGTGTCACATGTTTCAGATATTTTCAGTGTCATCCTTTTATCGTAAACACCCTCAAAGTCCTTTAAGTTCTTACACCATTAAACCGGTTTGAAATGTGAAAATGAACGAGCGGATGATCGGGAAGGATTTTTCTAGGCGCGATCCAGTTTCCGGTTTTTTTTTCGAATAAATATATTACGTACGACTCGTTATAATAAACGTGCTAATTTATGGCCGATTAACGTCGTGCCGAGCTCGAACACTTTAAGAAGACTCTCACAAACGCACTATGGAATTATTTGATAGCTTTGTTGTTCTATATTTATTTCAAAGTTTAGTTAATCTTCTTTTAAGATTTCGGTTTTCAAAAAGAAATTAAGTGATTCGAGATATTATAAACTTTTTGGTAGAAATTACAATAAGAATTCAATTTTACAAGGACTTAGGATCATTTTGCACTACTCATCGTTACTTTAAAATAAAGTATAAAGTACTACTCACCCGTACTTAAAATTGAGATAACATGATTTCATGATTGCTAAGATAAGACAGTACTCACGTTTCGGCCACCTAGTAGTACCATTTGAATGAATCGGTATCGAAGCATTAAAGAATTTATTAACGACGACCGATGATTTTCTTCTAAGATTTCTGGGATGTTGCGACACCGCAATGTCGTCCGATTCGCTCGCGTCAACTTGAATATTCTCCGCGTTTACGCCGGAATAGGTTCGGCAGGTTAATCTGTTCCATATCATCATAAAGTCCTTCATTGTAACACTTCACTTTTAATAGTCTCTCGAAGAATATGCAGTATCTTTCACAGCGTACCAGGTATTCACTTCAAGTAAATGAGCAGTGAAGTGATACGGCAGTCTTATCGTTCTCCGGCACAAATAAATATACATTCACATACCAAGTTCGAAGTAAGTTCATAAACGAACTTAGTCTTTCAATGTCCACTTAAGTTCTCACTTATATTACGATATATTCTAACTTTACGAATACTGTTGTAATATTATTATTTTTAGCTACGTGGATTTAACACGAAGCTTTTAAGAAACACACTGTTCCGTGCAAGGAATCACGCCGACTGAACCAACCCCCCCAAAAACAGTCCCCAATACGAATTCTTTTCGAAATGTTTGTCAATCGTTAAATAACGAATAAACAGTTCCAGTCGCGAAGAGTTTTGGAATGGCGCACGAATTAATTGTTATTCTCGAGATATTTGGTTTCCGTGGTTGTTTTCGGTACGAGAATATACGAAGTGTTTTGACCGGTTCAGGTCTCGCTGTCTACCACTTCGGATCCTTTGGGATTCTTCCCTCGCGGTGTGTGCAGTGTGCGATTCAGTGGAAAAGTGGACAGACACATGGAGTGGCAGAGTTCAAAAAATATATTAGACTCGGTACAGTCCCCACTTTAGTTTCACCTGGTTTGATCGTGCTTCCAGCACGTGGATCACCAGCCAATCAGCCTTTCCTATCCACTCCCCACTCACATGCTTGCTGAGTTTACATCGATGTATCTGGGAGATCACCGTGCACGCTGCCAATTGCAGTTGCACTGATCAAAGGTCAATGGAATTTTGTTGCAATTTATCGTCTACCTACGCGGGAAACCAGCTTTCTTGTAAAAAGGGTTCACTTGCGTAGAATGTTCCAGTACAGCTTATCACGAGCGATGTTACATTAACATCGAAGTGCATCAAGCACTCTGAAGATTACATCTTCGGTTCATACGATTTTAATATCAATTTTGTGTCATATTGCAGAATTTTATTGTGCAATAATTCATATCTTTAACCCACGGTCAAATTAATTATGAATTAATTTATTATTCTTTTTGAATGAATAATAATTAATTATTTATTTATTATTTTCCTCTCGTTTATAAATAGTGCCATTCATAAAAAATGAGATACTGTGGACTTTCTGAAACTACTATTTCTGAAACACCGTGTCCTGCTTATTCACTTAATAAATACAAATGCAACAGTCATACCTATCTGGAGAAACACGGTGCAACGGCAACGACCAAAGTTTAATAAAATACTGTTGCAATTCATAATCGTCACATTTTCTAGGATTTTCTAGACATGTAGAATCGACACATTTTCTACATCCATTTGAATATATTATGTTCATCATAAATCAAGCAGTTTATTGTTGATTTTGGTGTAAGATTGGTCATTATGTACAAATCACATGGTTTATTGACGATTTTGGTATAAGGCTGATATTTAACGTAAGATTTTAATTGATCGCCGTTACTAGAAATCATAGAAAACTTGGCGAATTGCAGTCGCGGTGATCAAAGGTCAGTGGGATTTTGTTGGGATTTATTACCTACGGGATATTTCACGGTTCTTGTTGAAAGTAATTGCTTCCATGAAATGTTAGAGAATGTTGTTTTGCGGTGAATATAAAGTTCGGTTATTACGCAATCTCACATGCAGATTTGGAAATGAATATATAAAATATTCAGATTCTAAATATTAACTTAAGATCTAGATCTATCATATTAGGATTTAGATTCTAATTTAATGTTTAGAATAGTCGAATTTGAGATATGTGTTAAATATTAAATTAGGAATCAAATTATTTCCAAATTTGTATACTATTAGGTGCCCAACTAAGTTCGTGCGCTTTTCGTTGTCCAAAAACGAGACGAAATTTGGTACCGAATGAGTAACTTTTAATCTGGTAAATAATTTCCTCCATATTCTATGACCCTTTCCCAACGTGACACAAGTTTCAAAATCCCATTTTTATAAAAATCTACGCTTTTATTATTAAAAAACTTAGACATTGTCCTCTTTACTTCCTCTCCGTTTATGAAGTTCCTATTGGTTATATAATTTTGTAATGCTAAAACAAGGTGGTAATCTGTTGGGGAAAGGTCCGAGGAATATGAAGGATGAATTAAAGTTTCCCATCCGAGGTTGCAAATTGTTTCTCGGGTCTTATTTGCAACGTGTGGTCTGGCGTTGTCCTGCAGCAAGCGTACACCTCTCCGATTTACAAGTCCCGGTTGTTTTTTCTTCAATTCCTCCTGTACTTTTTGAAGCTGAGCAGAGTACAGGTCCGCGGTGATCATTTGGCATTTTTGTAAACATTCGAAATGAACAATTCCGGCTGTTGTGCACCATACACATAACAAAATCTTCTGTTGGTGAAGGGCCCGTTTTGCAGTGGATGGAGAAGGTTCCCCAGGTGTTAACCAGTAGGAATCGCTTCTTATTTGTGTATGTGACCCATTTCATCCCATTTTTCATCACAAGTAAGAATAAGATTCAAAAACGGATCATTTTGGAACCGTGAGAGTAGGGAAACGCAAGTCGCTAGGTCGCTAGGAGCAATAAAGTGGTCCGCGCGGGAAAAACCGCACGAACTTAGTTGGGCACCTAATAAAATATTGATAACAATTTTAGGATCTTATACTTAATTTATAAGTATCTAGTATTTCGGTCTATGAAGATACTAGGAACCAGATCCTAATTTCATATCTTAATATCTAATTTAATATTTATATAACCTATATTTTCCTATGTAAACTAAAGAGCTCACGCCCGTTGAATAAAGTATATATAAATAAATAAACTAGTTTTTGAGGTATATTTATACAAAATACAAAGTAACAATAATTCGTCTTTTTAGACAAGATAGAGTTCATTGAACGCATTCAATAAATGTTCAAAAACTCCAATTCTCTTCCTCGAAGCACTTAATAAGTAAAAGATGAAAGACTCGAAGAGACATTCAAGGATCAATACGGAGGACATCGAATGCATTCATTTTTAAATTACACTTTCTTGCCACGATCTTTTTGAAGATTGTTTTGTCAAAGAATCTTGTCATTCTTTACCCTAAATATTAGATCGGCTTCTTATATATGTTTATTATGTTTCAATTGTATCAATTGGAAAAAATTGCTGACTTTCATTTCTACATAATTTTTATTGTAATCATATTCACATGACATTGATCTAAATGATTGTTTTCTGGAGTAATGTCTTAACACCGGTGATTCCCGGAGATCAAATGAAATAAAATATCTCGGAATCAAAGTCGATCGTGTTATCATCCATTTTATATGCTTATATCATGCTCGACTGAGCATTCCTCTGGGCAATTATGCTCATTATCTTAAGTCGGAATTAGACGTATGCAGTGTCATTAGATATTGTTTACATCCATGATATATCAAGCAATTAATTTCGAATCAATCACGATTTCCTTGAATTTCTTTTTACTCGATCGAGCTTGATCGAGTTTGATCATTATATCTTATTGGTATGAGCAGAGCCATTATTTCATTCGCAGATATGTACATGTAAGTTTCAAGCATGTGACCGACCGATTGTTACGAAATTTACACAGGATTTCAACGGACTGACTAATTGTAAGTTATTATGCATAATGGCCAAGGTGGCCATGTTTTTTAACATATAGCACCATACGGAATATTCGTTATAATCGGTAGTTTTCCTTTGTTTTTCCGTCGGCCGACCCCTTCATTACGCGATCACCACCGTCTTTGACGCATTTATTTAATCTCCTTCACCTTGCGTCTTTTGTAAAAAAATAATGCCGCCTCCATTGCCATCCTTTCAAGGTTTTAAGTGCATTCTACACACAGGTTCGTGTTTTTTATAGGATCGGTAACGAGTGCATTCTCTTCTGGATACCAATTACGGTCCAGAGGCAGTCGAAGGGACTTGTTATGTAGAATTAATTAATTCAACTTCACGAATGTAGAGATCCGATGAGAAGTCTTGATACAAATTCAACTTAAACGTTCAGATATAATCCCAAAGTATTGTCCTGCAGACGTACAATGATTCTTAATGTTCACCGCATAATTAATTTCGTGTGTTCTACAAAATTAATGTAAATGCGTCATGTGTCCTTGTTAACCCTGTTTGCTCGTACTTAACGCTTCGCAAATATGTTAATGATCGTACATTGATCGTGCAACTTTTAATTTTTTTATATCAACTTGTTTACTTTGTAATTGCGTTCCCGGCTTCTGCGCAATGTGAACCGAAATTAGTCATCAAACTGTCAGCACACCGAAGCCTTTTTTTAATTGAGACCAATTAATAGAGATGATTGGAGCTCATTAATCCGGAAAATACGAGTCAATATCTAGATACTTGCAACATATTTTTTGTCAGGCCATCTTTTTCATCGAGAATTATCTCATAATTATTTAACTAATTGGATGCTTTAATTACGTGGCATGAAACTAGTACTACATATCATTCAGTAATAAGTTGATATTAATGCTTATCAAATCGTAATGTAAATTAAGATTAGTCATTGCTGTAATTATATAATTTTGAATGTTTTATTGCAGAAATCGATATATATATTTCAAATCTCTAACAATCAGATTATCGTATTCCGAATCTATTCGTTATTGCTGAAATTGTTATACTTCGAATTTATTACTAGTAGAAATTTAATTGGTATTGATTATTATTTCAATTTTCTTAGAATACAAAATGTTAAGTAAAACTACAATTTAAATAACTGTACGTTGTGGTAATAATAATCAATCTGAGAATGAAAGAAGCTTATTACTAGTTGTCATTTTGTATTTGTTACTAGTAGATCTTTTCTTAGGATACAAAATGCTAGGTAGAATTGCAAGCTAAATAACTGTACTTTGTAGTAATAACAATCAGCATGAGAATGAAAGATCTCGGAAATTCTAACACCGCTACGTGCTCGAATTATAAGAAGCCTCCTTATTACAACTCTGTTTTGACAATGGTACATGATTACAACTATACACCGTTATCCTTAAAAAGACTATATCATGCACGACTCGCATAAAATTATAGTTTAAATTTCATACGCATATTTCTGTACATGACTCATGCAGAGTTTTTCTTGTAATGTTTTTTGTAAATTCTATTATTACACATACACATCGCTATATAACTATTGAATTAAAATACTCTTGTCGAATTCTAATTTTTGCAGATTACCCCAACCCACGCACACGCAATTAATTTCAAAAGTTGAATGCTTAATAAACCAAAAGAAATTTATATTTCATCAGCATTTATCTATCGACAAAGACACATGGATACATAAAAGATTCCTATAATTACAATTATAATTTGTGAAACCTAAGATTAAAATATTTCTATCAATTTTTTTAGCATCCTGTACCGCAAACTAATAGACCCACATGTAAATAAATTAGCCAGGTATAACTTCTGGGTAGATGAAATCCTACTCCACCTGAATATTATTAAATCCGCGATTAATCTTGCAGATATCAGAATACACAGATTATACGTGTTTGCGGAAACGTGCAAAAAGACCAGTTGTTGAGATCATAGGCTACATCTCCCGGAGTCAAGGACCTTTGACGTCACGCAAAATCCAAGGTCCGAATTGAAACGGATGTCCCTTGGTATGCGGAAGACTTCCTTTTAATTTTGATCCTTTTAACTATTTCGACCATTTTCGTTCAGGAATGTCAACGAACTCGATTTCCAACGTTTATAATACATACAAGCACAGTGTATAACACGTAGAATCCTACGGTAGCTTATCATGCCATTAATCTGGTTTTATTAGCTTATACGTATTTCGCGAACCATCTATTCCAACACTCTTTATTAAAGAACGTCCATAAACTTAATTTTTGACGTTTATAATGTGACAACTGAGGGTTTAAAGCATGTTTGACGTCACCGAAATCAAAGGTCCGTATCAGAACTGATGTCCCTTGGTACGCGAAAGAGCTCCTTTAATTTTAAACCGCATGCACTTTTCTAAAATCTTTTCTTTGAGTTATTTTCATTAAAGAATGTCAATGAACTCGACTTTCTACGCTTATAATATAAACACTCTCACTATACACACACGCACATGCGAGCACAGTGGATTATTCTCATATAATTAATCTGGTTTTATTACTCAAAGCAGGAGCATTATAAAGTAAAGTAGCTGATATGAATATGCAACCTCATGTTTTAAATATTAATATTGTCATAAATGTTCGTATTAAAATTGTAAATAATTCAATCGTAAGTTTTATTTTATTTTATTTTCCATGTTATACTCTAATTTAATTATCAAGAGTAGTATTGATTTTTTACATGAAATTAAATGAGATAGTGATATTAATATGTGCCGAATAAGAATCGAATAAAATTGCTGTTATCATTAGTATTTCTTTGGTGCAGATTATTATTGTAATTATATGTAAATTAACATATATACAATATATACGTTATTATAATTTTATATATATATATATATGTATGTATATTAAACTAATACCGCTAAGTGTGTCTCCTCATAAAATCATTCAAAGTTTCCGTAATGATTTCTTTTTCCAAGAATGCCAACTTCACATTGTGTTGTTTTTTAAAAATCAATATGTTCTGTAGAATCATTTTCGACTAACGGTTTACAAGGATGACTGATGCCAAATGCATATAATTCAGTTGAGGACACCATTATTCTGCATCCGGTTGCCCCATAACGTATTCTATGGCTGTTCTATATCGCTATTCAATATCAAAGTCGTAATATCATCCTAGAAATAATGGTTGCGAAATAATAGGCACGTTTCGATAATTCTGTTTATCGAGCATTTCCTTCACTCGCGTTATCAGAGTTCACGCACTTCAATTTCTAACGTGATAAGAAAGTAAACTTGACATACAAATCTATAAAACTGAAAAAAAATAGGAAACCTAAGTTTAACGCTTACATTTCATGCAAAGTTAAGTCTCCACACTTCATTTTTCATTGGCATCAATTGCATTATGTCAAAATTAAGGTATTAAGTATCATTATCATTTTTAACCTATTCTTGCGATATTAATTACAATACGAATGGTTTTGTCATTAGGTAAAATTGCTTGACACGTATAAGCATAAATACTGGGAAATAATTAATTCATAATTCAATTACCAATGAAATTTGTTATTTTAATGCGTTTATTCCTCGTTGGCATTGAATGGTGGGATATGATGTCAATGTAAAGCAGACTCGGAGATATCAGGCTCTTGTACAAATCCAATTATTGATAGTTTTCAATGTGTGACAATAAAAGTACAAGTAGGTTTCTAATCACAGTATTTAATCATCTTGCTCGTAACTAGATACCGATTAAAGCAAACCGAACCGTGAAACAGTCGCTTTATATTTTGCTTCGACGTTATGTATCTACTTTTTATATATCGAGAATTTTTCTTATCATCGTGATGTCAAACAGATCTGCTTGATAGGAATATACTGCATATGTATATTGTAGCTCCAAGAATAATCAACTATAAAAAGATCTGTTTTCCTTATGCCTTATTTCTTCAAACGAACCTGAATACATTATTCCTTTCCTTAAATTTCTTAACTCCCCGAAAAAACCCGTTTCGAAATAATCGAATTCGTAAGTTTCGTCAAACAAGACTTATTTCTTTGCGAGGTCCACGAGGAAAGTATTCATTGACGGAATACCTAATGGTTTTTCCGGAAACGAAATCACACGATAAAACCGTTATGCTATCCCGAGAGGCATATTACGCACCAAATAAAATAGGAACGAAAGTTGTTTGGCGGTCAAAGAAATTTCTACACAATTTTTCGCCGATCAAGAAATTTGCGAATATTCGATCTTGTCTAGGATCGAAGTTTAAAGATGTTCAAGATAATCGCGGTTTCGTTGGTTCGCAAAAGTGAATATTTAGATGCCGACTATCTATGAGACAGCTGGAGATATTTATTAAAATTATTCTAGAAATTGTAATTCCCCAAACAAATAAGTTATTCCAACAAATTCCATGTTCTCTTATCTAGCATCTACTGCCATATTTGGGTTTGGAGCACTGTATACATACCTTCTATGAATACTTTATATACTCAGAGTCCATTACTGCTCTATTCTACTGTTATGCTGCATTTAGCAAATAAACAGAAAGGTATGACGATGAAAACATTTCGTTTCAAAGCAAATAGTCTGGAATTTGCGATTTATATCGATATATTTTCTATCTCGCAGATGTCCTGAAGGTGACTCGGTATGCCTCGAAACAATAATAGTTGACTTTAGAAGTATTCTTGAATGGTATAAATCACGATATGTAATTCTTTACTTTTATTCAAAATCGAGGAAGATTCAAGATGTGATTTGAGGCGCACAACACAACCAATGGTTTCAGGAGCGACACTTAAATCTCGTGTCATTCGGGATGTCCATATTATAAAACTTTTTACTGCATTACAAGCGATAATAATCGTTAAACTTTAAACCTTCGACACTTTACGAACAGTTGGAGAGATTGGAATCATTGATTTACAACAAGGTCCCGATTAGTTGTTCATTTTACCAAATTATCTATCTACTCTTCTTTCGCCGGCATTTCAATATTCTTGGAAGATCAGCTGACGATTCGTGTCGCTTTTTCAGGACTTTGTTTAAAAATGGGGGAAATTTAACTGCATGTGACGTTCGATCGCGTGGCTTTTGTGTGTTCCTGACCTTTGGGTTCCTTCGGGAATAATCAAGAAGGAAAAAACAGACGCCATTCTTTTCTTTAACTGTCCTCGATATTTTTATCACGGCGAACTATTAAATGTTTTATGCCGCTCGTGATATATGTGTTTGATTCTAGGATAGTCTTTAATATTCAGTTAAATTGAATTCTTATCTAATCTGTAACTTGGCACTGACATTATTCCCCGTACAGATTATTACATTTTAATTATTAATCGTTACACCCATTACATTTTATTAGGAACATTTCATATCTTTACAAAGAAAACTTCTACCAAAGAAATACTTAAGTGCAGTTTGAAGAACCGTTATTATCACTTTATTATTATTACATCATAATTAATGACTGTATTACACGGTTGATTATTGCACGATTATGTATAAACATGTTGCATAATAATTATAAATAAAGTGTACAAATTATACCATTTTTCACGATTTTAAACAAACTTATAACTATAAATAAGTATTAAGTAACTAAGGATCTACAATTACCCCTCAGGTTTAAATTAATATCAATATTAATAACTCACTCTTCAATGAATTCACTCAACCAAACTTAATCTTATACTTTGAATTTTCCGAGTCTATGTATGTTTGTATAATTATATTGAAAATTTGGGGCAAGTCATTTTGACTACTTTGGTAGTTCTAGTGTTAACTTGTTAACCGGGAAGTTCTTTCAAAAAACATAACACGCGTACTTTCAATTTAGTAATAAAAGAAGTCCGTGCGATATATTATAATAATGAGATATACGTAGGTTTGTCTGTGTATTACTGAAATTTATAAGTATCGAAATTCGCAAATTACGAGAGGGATAATTGTGATTTAGGTCGTAAAATTCGAGATAAGCGTAGATTCGGGTGACGACTCGATTCGATTAACTTGTCATTCTCGGTTAACGGGGTAAATATCCGTCGCCGAGCATTTCTCCGAAGGCTCGAGTGTTATGGGGGTGAAGAGTAGAAAGTTAAACTCGAAAGAGGTCAATGTTAGATCCACGGCCGTTCAATGTCAGAACATAGACCAAGGAGGAATTAAATTTTCCTTTCCTTTATATAAAGAGATAATCGTATGTGA
Organism: Nysson spinosus; assembly: GCA_910591585.2. NCBI lineage: Eukaryota > Metazoa > Arthropoda > Insecta > Hymenoptera > Crabronidae > Nysson > Nysson spinosus. Next base: position 3,670,818 of record OU342835.1, read on the forward strand.
GTTCATTAGATGACTCTTTGATCTAACTGTTTAATGACAACGTTCGTGTCCAACTGATATGCCGATGTTCCTTATCACTCGTAAAGTGTGACGTTATATTATCATTCCAAATTATTTCTGCAAGGAATTACTACATTTTAAGTACTGTTTCTCACGGTTAGTTATACCACGATTACTTTATAGCATAATCATAGGCGAAGTATATAAATTATGGCAGTATAACATTATTTTAAACAAAATGTTGTTTAAACAAATATGAAACTAATGCACTAATGCACACCAAGTGAGAAGATAGTGACAGAATTACAAGGATATGTTTTTATACATTAATGTTGGAAAATTTGTTGTATTAAATCTTTGAGAAATATTTAGTGTAGCAAATATATAATTCTAATTAATGTTGTAATTAATACTTTTGTATTTTGCTGTAAATGGGAAAATACTGGCTCGAAGGAATCGTAATTAAGACGTGGACTCGCGATAATCTTAGATCCAACTGATAGGCAGTTATAAGACAAAAAGTGGTTTACGATATTATACTATTTTTTATGCTAATTAGACAAATAACCGTCTGCATAGGGATATCAGTAGTTTTATCAGTAACACATCTTTTTGTTAACAGATCATGAAAACATCTGCTACGGAATCTATGAATATATCACGAGCGAGATAATGTCTGAAGGATCTTCCATAGTTTTATGATATAAATTCCTATACTATTTTTCTTTATAATATTACTTTACAATAAGTATTTAGTACCCAAATGTACACTATATTAATTAGTCCGACCTCATTGCTGCAATGAAATCTTCTTGAATGTAGAAAAAATCGCGTATTACTTAATTAATCGAACGATCTGATTGTCACAAAGGAATCTCCTTTCATCTAACAAAAATTCCCCAGCATATTATCCCGTTTGATGACTGGGAAATCATTAAAAAATTTCCATTTAAATAAATAATCCCGAAATATCCTGTGGATGGAAACATATCTGAAATCCTTATTTTTCATCATCCTACTGTCGAAACAGGAAATCACGTTTAATCGGAGTCCGTGGTTGAAATTAGCATATTATTGCTGTCGGACGCGTAGTGTGCAATCTTTTTTTACGTATCTACCGCGTAGTCATCCCGAAAATATGGATTCCTTACTGGTGATGATAAAAAAATGAGCAAAAAGTAGCCAGGGGGAAAAAGGGCCACCGCTATGACGTCAATGCTTGTAAAGAAAAAAACGTCACGGGATTTCAGAACCAGATTCACAAACTTATTGCGCCCTACAACCTGTTCCTACGCATCAGCCTTGATATCGTTTAGACAGAGGTTCTCCACTTCGTGGAAAACCAGCAGGTGTCTTCCCGACATCTCTTTTATATCAATATCAAGAGAATTTGTCAAACTAATGTGAAGGAGTCCTTGGAAATTAACGATTTTATTATTTTGTTCGTTGATATAATACGGAATAATAATCCACCTAGTGGAAAACCAACAGGTTTCAAAATTTGTCTAAATAGAGTAAAGGAGTCCTTGGAAACTAAGGATTTTATTATTTTATTCATTGTAGCAATAATTGTATTATCTGGTTTGTTGTAACAATATTGTTTAATAGAATCCTCAACGTTCTGCTTGTGTTTCAAGGTATTTATTATTTTTTTTACGATCGTTGTATCGTGCACTGTGCAATAATTATCTAATAGTGGAGGATATATGTATATATGTAAAATTTGTATACTATATACGTATGTATTATTACCAATTTTCCAATAATTTTACATTTGCTTACTATAGGAGACTTTGGAATAATTAGTCACAGTTTTCATCGTATTCTAAGTTTCTAAGTTAATTTGCATTGTGCATTTAATTATGTATTATATTTAATGAATCATGGATTATGTCTTGTATATTAAATCCAATTACTGTTTCCTTTGAAGTGCTTGCATACTCGTGTAAGATAACCGTGTAGATACCAGATTACTTTAGTTAATTGCATACACGACACGCAAGTATTTAATCGTACAAATTAATTACAATTACAATTTTTTATTAATGACTCATAATTCCCGAACGCAGACGATATTGTTACTAAAGAAAAAAGTCTCGAGATATTTTACAGAATTCACACGATACTTGTTCTTTTAATATCCCGTAATCTATTGCAACATATGCAGCCTATAATATTCTTTAATTTCGGGACGTCAGCATCGCTTTAATTAAGCCGTATCATCAATTGGTTGGTTTATTGGCAACAATTATTCGTCCATTAAGCAGACTCTGTTTTTTGCAGGATTGTTTTCGTTGGCCCACAAAAATTCCCGAAATTCGCGGTAGATTAACTGGTCTAACAAACTATGCCTTTTAATTAATCTTCGCGAAGGCGATCATGGAAGTCATGCGTTATCAGCGGGTCAATTACACGAGGCACGTTAATGAAATTAATATTAGAGGTCGTAAAATAGTGGGTCAAACATGAATATTTTTCCAGCAAAAATCGTGTCACGTTATCGCGCGCATTAAAGTATTTACATATTATAATAAATATAAGAGGACACGTTTATGAATATAATTGTAGAATATCGCTGATACTTGGAATAATAAAAAACGATCGTTCAGCCTTCTGCCAATACAGAAAGGCAATAAACGGTTCAATGTGATCATATGATATTAGAATTATTTTTATTTATTTATCGCGGTGGGCATATTGTAAACAAATAATATTATGAATTAATAATACTATAAGGTGTAATAACGTAAGTGGCACATTATGAGTATTAACATTGTTTATTGATACCTAATAATTACCCTTTGTGTAAACACATAATTCTATCAGGAAAAACTATGGATTTGATGTCATAATCACATGTACTTACTCATATACGTACGTCAAAACTGATTACTTTTCTTATGACCAAATAGAGCATATCCTGAATGATATTGCGTGCCAATAAATTGTTTTGAACCATTCAAGCATACATCGACTATTCGCACTGCTGACGAGTAACGATGTTCAGTGGAAGTTTCTATCATTCGTTGCACGTGTCTCGTTAATCTTTCTTAGTATTCGCATACAGGAAAAAAATCTTGTTCACACAGCGAATTAACAAAAAAAATTGATTTCCGATTCAGAATGATATGTCTGTCTTTTGCCTGATAATCCCTTTACGACTAATATACTGTTCAGAATAATTACTGCTGCGGTAAAATTACATTAAGTGCATACCAGGAACAATAAAATACTCATGCATAATAATTTTCATTTATTTATAATCTTGGAGAGATATGTCATTTTCAAGAAAAGTAGGTTATATTTATTGAAATTTTTAGTCAGATTAATCTTTTATTATTCAAATTGATTTCAGGATTTGCAGGATTTAATACAACTATTCATATTTATATTGTTCTATTTTCTGATGTTTTATGCGGGTCATGTTGCGCGATGAATATAATTACATCGATTAATTTATTTTTAAGGATATACAATATACATGTAAGTGTGAAAATATAGACGGGTATATTGTCGGTAGTTCTAATTGGTGGTGATAATTGGTAGTGTTAATTTAGGAACAAGGGGCGAAGAAAGTATCCCATTATATTCATAAAAGATATGCAATTTAATCACTATCGAATAGTACCAGGAACAAGGAAAATTGAAAACAGTAATACATGACATATCAGCAGCGAAGAAAACAATAAAGCATGAAGATAAGTTTACAAATATATAAGAAAGGGTTGTAAAAATAGAAACTCCTATCTAACATTGTTGACTGAGTTTTCATCTTTTACATAATGCTTCAGTTGGACTATTTAATGACGGTCATGTTAAGTTTCGTAAGGAGTTCAATTATGATAAGCAATGTTTCCCTTCCGGAAGAGATGACATTTTGACGTTTGTAAGCTAATATTAATTTAAATGACTATGCAATGAATAATTGAAAATTCTGATTCACTTATGTCCCTTTGACTTATTTCATTATTCTTGACTCTGGTTTTAATGCCGTTGCCCTCCGTGATATAAAATTACGCTTAATATTCAAACGTTCTCGATTTCACGAACAAAAATCGAGCAAAAACTCTCAAAGCGTGATGCAAATCAATAGCAAAACACGTTCTTTGGTCGAATAATATTCGGCACCGATTTATCGTTTCGCGGCTTTAAATAATAAAATAAGACAAGCGAAACGTTTCTGTAGCGGCTCGAGATTTACAGCGTGTGAAACTTATATTTTTATATTTCTACTGCGTTAATTTGCAAAACGAAGACCAGGAATTTCAGAAAGAAATCGATACCGATTATCTTGATGATCTCCACTTTTCGGATAGATTCAATAAAAAGCTATCATTCAAATGTGTATTGGGATTTAAATGTATTTTATTATGAAATCATTAATACAAAACTATTATTGATTTCACAACTATGGAAATATTTCTCCATTTCTTGTGCATATTGAATTCCATTATAAACTTACTATATTATACCATTTTTTCTACAATATTAAAGGAATCATAACATGATAATTTCTATATCATTCCTCATAAAATAAAAACTCTAGAAAAATCCTACTTGATGTACAAAATTAGTATTCATACAATACAATATTTACCAAAAAATTCACAAGAACTAAAGGCCTATAATAAAAAAATGAAGACCTAGATTATGATATAAACATACATAAAATTAATGTATACAAATTTATAAAACTAGTTATAAAAATGGGGTTGCGATATTCAACTCACGAATTTTTTGGGGTATCCTTGCTTTGCAGAACATGATGAAGACCTCTTTATCCTGCAAACTAGTCACTTAATCACTAATGTTCCGTAAGAATGAGTAAATGGGGTGTGAATGATACGAGGAGATTCGATAATTAGAAATTGTTAATTACGAGGACGTAATCGGTGCAGTTCCGGACGTCTTCGTCGACGACCGTTCATGCACTGAGAGCAGTAACTCGATTCATTCGATACTTTTTTCGAAGTAGTTCGAAATCCTCGACTGATAAGGACTCTTGCTGACAACCACGAGGAGATAACGCGTAAAATCGCTCGTGTAGCCACCACGATAGAAACAACCTATTATCTATTTAGGTCCCTAGGAGCTCCCGAGGGGAGCAGCCAACAGAATCAACAGGTTGGTATAATACTCAAAACTTTAGATCTACCTTTAGATCCGAAACTTCTTTGACCCGCCTCACCTTCCCTAATCTCGACTTTAATTAATTTCGGATTCCAATAACTGCATTATGAAATTGAGCGTAGATAAGAAACAGCCAGAATTTTGGGCGCGCACTTTAGATGCGGAATAATTCATACATTCACAGAATCATATTTCAATATATGATTTCCTTTCAAACTGAATTAAACATGTACAATGATATTAAAACTCTAAATCCATGACTCACAATTCATTTTCAAATTTTCATGTCACCCGGAAACTATTGATTTAAAAACTAGGGAAATATTTCTCCATTTCTTATACGTGTGGATTTCTATTATAATGTTATTAATACATTTGAATATAACATCGGAGAAATTATAATATGATAAGTTTATTATGTCTCGTAAGATAGACATGTTATAGTTGATTCAGAAAAGTAATAATTATAATGAATTATTATATATAATGTTTGGAAAAATATTTGATTCATTTCATTCATGTTCCACTTATTTTAGTACTTTATTAGTATTTGATTTTAATGTTAATCAGATTTAGTCTCATGAGTTATTATATTACATATAATGCATATTAATAGTTACACGAAACAGTGTGGTATCGAGGGGTAATTTTATGGGGCCATGTTAATTCCTGTTTCTGTTTACGGGTTGATATCAATGGCGGTAGACATTCGAGAAGTCATCGAGTTCAAACCCTGGTTATAATGTTACTGAAGCGTAATAGCTTTTATGGTCTTATCGGTCCGCGATTGCCAGCATTCTTACTGCCGTAACACAATGTGGATAAGCGAACTATACAAATTGTCGTTCATAAATATCCGCACTTTAATTAACGTTTTATTGTTCACTGGAAATCAGAATATTCTCAATTAACATGAGCGGTTCGATATTTCTTTTTGATATTACATCATCTTTAGTTCCTTAATTGGAAATTGCATATCATTAGGATGTAATATTATATATGAAAAAGGCAATCGGAACATATATTTCTTACGCGTTACATCCTAATATTATTATATAATCATTGATTTTTGCTACTATATTAATTGTAATATATTATTATTAATTCTGTATTATATTTACACGTGGGTAAAACAATATTAATATCATACGTTGCTTCTTTAAATAATTGTTATACATATGATAATATATCGATGTACATATAATATATATTGTATAAAATATTATCTTTAGTTATTTCATTTGAAATAATATATCAGCACAATATAATAAAAATGAGGGTGAAATAATATTTATATTATACCTTGCGTCTTCAAACAATTAATTATTGACATATCTTCGTTTTAATCTCTATTTCAATTCCACTGGTCATTGTACCTATCTGTTATTCTTTCAAACAACGACATTAACTAACGTAGAAACAATGTATTCTTTATATCGTTACAACCCCTTTTATCTTCCTCCATAATTTATCATAAAATTCTCATTCTTCCTTCCGAGAAGACCAAACATGACTTCTATTTTCTTCAATCAGTTTTTTATCCTTTTTTGTTAGTTTAACATCTACAGGCACGCAAAATTTAAATTAACTACATTAAACAATAATGGAAAGCTAGTACATATTAAGCACATGAACTACTTTAAATTGGATTAAATATTACACTACAGTAACAATAAGATAAAAATATAAACATTCAATATGCAACAAGTATGGGTGTAACAGGTAATGAATGTTGATACGCATGCGCGTTCCTCAACCAAAGGTATAAAAGCAACGCGTATCAATACTCGCGGTGCACTTTTGCTCCGACATCGAAAGGGGTCTCGCACTTTTTTGCCAGTAATATTTATACTTTCCAGAAGTATAAAGATAAAAAGTATCTCGTGGAGATCAAAGTATTAGATATGAACTGAATTGAATTATTTTTGACACCATATTTATGTTAGAATAATTCAAACTAGCAACAATTGTCACGTGGATACTTCTTATTGGTTTATTCAATTTCTAATTCAGCATGCGTATCAATTTACTGATTTAATATACGTATATATGTATATATTAATTTAGTTCGCAAGTTTATCTTATCAGTTTGCACTTGCTCCGTGTTACGGACTTTGAACTTGCAGTTTATGTCGCCCCAAGTAGTCGTAATATTTTATCTTACAGTTAATCTTTTTTGAGAGATAGAATTTTGTTGTGCATTGTAATCTATGAATTATGATATTGAATGAAGTAAAGAGGAGAGAGGTTAATATTCTATTATACATCATCCATCAATGATTCCTCTAAGAATTGAATCTATTATAATTCACAAAAATTGAATAAATTAGAGGTCACCGCGTTGCATACGAGGTATGCAGTTATAAAGAAGTTATGAAAAACAACCTATAACCTATAGAGTAATTTTTCTTTTATAATCGATATAAGCTGTTTATATAGCTAAGTCCTAGAATAATTAATATATTAGAGGTCCCGGAAAGTAATCAATTTGGGAGTGGAGAATTTTTTCGCAGCGAAATTTGGGAATTTGATTTATTAAAAATAAGAATTATGGCATTGGAGGATCGGCGGTCATGGATCATAGATAACGATGGAAATTATCTAATAGAATCATGTTTAATACGAAAAAATAAATGGAGTATGTGAAAAATAATTCAAGAAACGTCAAACTACCAATCACCTGCTAAACAAACGTCGCTGTCAGAGGAACAAATACTATCACATTCCTCTTCCTCACAACTTAATTTCTTTTTTACTTTAATTTTGTGACGCCGTATTTTCTTTCCCTTTCTTTTTTTACGTATATCGTCTTTTCTTCCCCCGTCTATTTCCTTGTTGTCCATATTCGTCGTGGTTTCATTCACACTTTTAACAGCTTTTTCCCCGCCATTTTGTTCCCGATTATCTGAACTCTTGGATCTTGCTCTCTGATATTTCCTCGATTGCTTTCTTCTGATTCGCTCCCCCTTTTGATCAACATTTCTGACGCGGTTGTCGTCTAACGTCAGTGTCGAAGTGTAAGTCGCATATTTCGTCGTATCATTATTAATTATTAGATTATTAGTTGTATCAAGGATGAATTTATAATTAAGGACACTAGTAGTGTTCAGACGTAAATTCAATTTCTGCGCACGCTTTATTAATTCCATGCATCGTCATTAATTGATATGCGTCGAAGATGTTGAACGTCGTGTGCAAAAATATATCTTTTTAGCGAGTATTAATTAACGAATCGCGAGATATGCAACACCTTTGATCTTTCAGTAGTCGCGTAACAAGATCTGTCATTAAGCCAATATTCAGTACGATGGAAATTAGTCTGAATCCTTAGTTTCAACTTCTATTGGTATCTAATCAAATAATTCTTAAAGCGTGTTATTTAAATTTATATCAAAATGTACGTTTTCTATAAATTATTATAATATGAATTTCTCCAGTGGGGTACTTAATGCAAATTTGCCTACATCATGTACAATGATGCTTGCATATAAAAATTATAGATTTATGGAAAATCTACTTTCGCGATTATTTTACAATCAATTATCTGAAGGAAATTTTTAAGGAAACTTTCATTAAACGCAACACTCGTAAATTAAGTTTATAATAATTTATAGACTAGATATGTTTTGATATAAATTTAAGCAACACATTTGAGGAATTGTTTAATTGGAAGATTAATGGCTATCAAAAATAATAATCAAGATTAATTCGTCTCATCTTATTCGTCATAATTGGCATATGATTCGAAAAATTATTCTAACGTAGTATTTAAAAATTAGTGAAAAACATTTTTATACAAAAGGTCGTACTAATTCGGCTTTGTTAATAATATTCTATTGGTGTGAATCTGCGTAACAAAGAATTAATGTTCATCACTTTGTGAAGATAGGAAGAGATTGATACGTCGGGATTTCTATCAGATTGTAATATAATAAATACGATATAAAGAGAAGAATTATTATAAGGCATATTCTAGGAAGCCTCACTTATAAATCCTTCGCGACTGACATGGTCCATTCTGGACGTCGTAACGACTGCGCAAGCGGTATGACGTGGATTTAAAAATGGTTTCCTTTGATCTATCGGGGGTTGAATTCTCCCTAACAATACGTCTATCATTGGAACTTCTCGTGTCAGCAGCCTTTTAGCTTTTATCTTTTGAGACTTTTTCTTCTCTTTGCACCTTCGATAATTGACTTCCGATGCACTTTTATCCACGTCATCCTCCTCGTCCTCCTCTTCCAGGCAATCGTTCATTTTTTCTTTCCGTTTCTTTTCCCCGACTTTCCTCGTCGCTTTCGACTTCTTCCTTGCCTCTTCTTTCTTCCATAATCTGTACTCCCGGCAGTCTCGATGGCGAAACATACTTCTTAATTTATCCGGCCATTCGTGATAACGCTATGTTTCATTTACCAAATTTAGTATTTGCACGGAATTGCGACTGGATACAAAGGCACGTATTAATCCACGGGTTAATCATATTAGTATCTGCTTATTTTGTTACTCGGGAGATCGAAGTTTATGAATATTCAATTGTGCGATATATTTCAAACTATTTCTGAAGACTTTTTTTCCTGGCAGACTGGCATTTTGTTTGGGTTTTTACTCGACGGAGTTTCTTTAGATATGTTATTTAGGACATGGTTAGTGGAATAATGAACATTTATATTAATGGACTGTCGGTAAACGAGACACACTTTCGATCGCATCGAATTGCTTTTAACTTTTAACTTAACTCCTACTTCAGGCAATATGCGATAGCTCTTCTACCAGATTTACATAATTATCGAAATTATTAGACGTAGAGTAATTAGCATTAATTTTCTGATATAGTTGTGATTAGAGACATCGTTCGTGGGATTGGAATGGGTGCAGTAAACGACGCAGTGATTTATTTACTATCGTGGAAGCATTAAATTAACTAATGGGTCTGATAACCTGATTATATGTCAATTTAAATCACTTAAATTAGATTCAGTTTGCTATTCGAATATCATCGTTTCCTGCATTATATAACTGTTTCGTGTAAACACTTTAAACACTTGGAATTTCCAACGAATCTCTCTAATAGAACAAGTAAATATGATTGTACATAATTAGACACATAAAAGTTATGAAGACTAGGATAAGTCACCATATTTCATAACCCAATCTGCATCTTATATTGCAAAATTCTGTGTGTCGTAACTATCGGTGTTTTACTACAATTATTAATGTTCCAGACTGATGATACGAACAAAACATCCACTTTTCCAAGAGTTGCGAATCAAGAACATCGTCATAAATACGATAATCATAAATCATAACAGAACAATTAAAAACTTATAAATTACTTATTAATTAATAACCGGAAACTTTTTTCCATAATTGACGTCAACATCTACAATTTCAAGAGTGAAGATGTGTAGAGCTATCAAATATAGCCTGCAATGATACGCTTTAATTTACTTGTCAAATATAATGTATTATATCATAATTTCCACCAATTATGGCCGAAAAGTTGGACCTGGAAAGCAGATCGAAATCTGTGCTTGAAATAGACAGGATAAGAAAGCAGTTACAGAAACACAAATTAAAGCAATTAGCGGAATGCGAGGAAGTTGTGTCACTCGAAACAATTAGCAGGATTGGTCGGATTGTGGATGAAGTTAAAGCTGCTGAAGACAACGCGCCAAGCAGTGACGAATTCGATGAAGATTTCGAAGAAGAATATCAGATCTTAAATTATGCTTTAGATTTACCGGATGATACTTATTCTCTAACTGCAATTAAAGCCGAACTTCCGCTCTGCGTTAAATATGGCGTCCGATCTGGTTTGGCACACTTTAATTTGCCAAAATTCTCGCCTTTATCTCGGGGTCATCAGGTGATTCAAATACTAACGAATTTTTATGAATTCACTTTATCAAGTGGTATACTCCGTATGTATTTAACTAAGTCGATTAAATGCATTTGAAAATATCGTTGACAATTTCTGGATCGAGGATGAGATTCTTTATAAAAGAAATTTGTCTTTCGATAGTTATTTTATAATCAAATGGTTAGAACATCATAGAGCACTGTACATAATTATTGAGGATTAGTGATCTACATCCTGTAGCAAATAATGTTAAAGTAAGAAGTAAAACCTGTATCGTTCGTGTATGAGAAGTAGTCCAATTACATGCAATTAACGACTTGAATGCGCATTATCTGATGTGCACTAACGAATCGAATGTTCCGTTCGCTATACAACGTGCACTTTTGCATAAAATATTCCTATAATGCTGCACTAGTTTATGAATTATTCCTGTAGTACATGAATGTTCTGATTATCGTTCATCAGTAAACCTTTTGTCTTACCACTATCGACGATCAAATTAGACCTAATTTACGATATTGTATTATCAATTATGCATGGCATTTATAGTTTTCTAATGAATACTGTTAAAAAATAGGGTGGAGCAGTCGCGATCGCAGCACTTGCAACAACAACGTTATACAAGTCACGTTGTTGGAACGAAGCAGTAATTGATCAAATTATCGAAGACGGTGATACATTTTACTGTGAATCCTACAAGGAGATTAAAACAAACGATCGTCGACTACTAACAATCCTCGATCTGAAGAGAGATCTTTGCGTGCAAAATAAGTTGACCATTAAAGTCAGCATAGAGGATCCTTCGTACGCGGGGAGGTTTCGTTCTCAGAATCCAACGGAGCTACATTTGGTGAAAGCATTAGACCTGTTCTTCAGGAAACACGATGCAGGTATTCTGACGTCAAACGCGCTAAATATAGCAATCTGGAAGGATTCGAAGTACTATAACGTGTTTGACGGTCAACCGAGAAAAGAAAGTTGCGAGCCAGTGGAGGATGGTATGAGTGGCTACGCGAAATTGTTTCTCGTGAAGGACCTCATAGGTGTTCTTTTTATCATCCTTGAAAAGAGCAAAGTAAAGAATGAGCCTTTCGTACTTTATTCGATAGCTATTATTGGAGTGGAGCCATTCTCATTAGCAGATGATCCTGATGAAGCCGAGAAGTCGCTTGGGAAACCTCAAAGAAGACCGAGCGGATATAAAATCCCTGAGAAATATCGTGCTTTGGTTCAAGGCAGCTATCATCTCACGCATCCAGCTATTCCTGAAATTCTACGAGGCAAAGGTCACCTGATCGTAGCATTGGCGGCCATTATATATTCAAGATTAATAAATGCTAACAAATGGACCACTGCCTTAATAGATTTGATTTTTAATCAGGCTAATATGTATTTGGTAGACCTGGTCAGGGTACTTGAGAAGAGTCTCGACGACGACGAATTCGAATTAAAAGTCGAGGACCTATTGGGAGACATTATCCTTGGTGCTTATTCAGCCAAGGTTAAAATACGGATGAATGTTGTGCCGGGTTACGGAAAGAAGAAAGGTAAATTAACAATGGACAGTGGAATCATGGAATTCTTCGAGAGCCAAGTGACCGGTATATTGGAGATCAAGAAATTCTTTTACGCTATTTGGAAAGAGGATGAAACATATTATCTTATGGATCCGTTTGCATGTGACGAGGAAGGATTCAGAATCGTTTATTCCGAAGCTAGGACCAAAGCGTCGAAGGATGCTGCATGCGTCACGATGAATAGTAGTATTAATCAAATTGTTGAAACTATTTTGGAGAACACAGGGAACAAAGACAGAGATCCATTTTTTATACACGGGGTTAAAGTGTTATACATTAAGACTGGTGTTGCTTTGGGTGGTCCATTGGACAGGGTTATTTATCGCGCCAAAGGTACAAGTAGAAGACCACAAGCATCCCCGCTTCCAATACCTATGGATACACAAGAAGATAAAGTGATTGATATGATGCCAAGGGTACGTGCTGATGTGGATAAGATGGTAGATGTTTCAACTCAATTTCCAGATTTAATGGAAGATGTTGATCTTTACACGATGAAAGATACGGAACCACGGACTTACATTGTGGTATCACCAGATACCAGGAAAGACGAGAAAGAAGAGGATGAAGAAATGGACGAAGAAGAGGAGGAGGAAGAAGAAATCGGGGAAGTTCAATTAGACGAGGATATCGAAGGTGAAAAGGAAGTTACCCAAGATGAGAATGTGGAAACTATCGAAGAGAAGCCTGTCGGAGAAGAACCAATTATAAGGTTAATCACCGGATATAAAGTAATTAATCCTCACCGTTTGATTTTGCAAGGTACTAAGAATTGCATGGATACAGGGTATCAACTTAGGTCACGTGGACGTCAGGGATTAATATCAGGTTTAACCGCTCTAGCGTACAGTAAACTAAAAAATTCCGCTGGATGGAGAAACGTAGACATCGATCAAATCATTGATGTGAGTAATAAGTCTTACGATGACATCATAACTTGGATCGAAAAGGGACGTCCAGTGATAAAGTCTGAACTTAAAGCTGAAACGGTGGAAGATGAGAAAGTGGAGGAGGAGGAGGAAGAAGAAGAGGAACCGGAAACAGCGGAAGAAGAGGAGGAAGAAGAAGGTGCGGCAAGATTATATCCTGTACCAAGTCATTTGGACCTTTCCATGTTACCGGCAAGATTAAAATTGGGAGACAATGATGTGTCCTTTCTAACAAAGATGAAGATAATGGAGGGTGAAGCAAATCCTCTCGCGAACCTTGCAGAGGCTCTCGAATGTTACTTCAAACATTCTCAAGAATTAATATTGGAGAATAAACGACTGATGTATGCTGTATGGAAACAAGATCGCAAGTTTTTTATGTTTAATCCATATGGAAGTGACGGGGAAGGTTGGCGACTTCGCGGTCAGCCGGCTTCGTTCGCGGTAATCGATCATTTAAATGAACTGGTGGATATCTTATACGGCGTTCTAGAATTTAATGATACCTTCTTCACGATTCACTTCGTGGGTCTCGAATCCATACAGCCTGGAAAATACTTCGCAGATGAACCAATCATGATACCGGATACTGATGCGGTCGAAAAGTTCAAGACCAAATTCTTACCGATTACGGACAACGACTTGTTGATGTTAGATGAGGAAAAAGAACAAGCAAAGGAAGTACAAGATACTACTGATTTGCGAGATGAAGAACTTAAAAAAGGCCGAGAGGATGTCGAGGAAGAGGAAGAAGAAGAAGAGGAAGAGGAAGAGGAGGAAGAAGAAGAGGAAGAAGATGAAGAGGGTGGCAGAAGAAAAACAGTGAAAGGATTAGCAGAAGCACAGGAGAAACCATTAATTGACCCACTTCTAGAAGTTGAAGAGCAAGATCAACCCGATGCTCCTTATAATTTAAATTTAATATTATTAACATCCAATATGAAGGTTTACAAAGATCAGGAACAAGCAAGTGATCAAATACACGAGGAAATCATTTTTGAAAAATTGAAATATAATCATCCGCCTCCTTATGTTATGCCCTCGAATAGAACTCTTCTTACCCTTCTCGATGCAAAACGAGCGAAAAGATCGGTTCCTTCTTTAGTATCAAGATTCTCGATCGATTCAAGATTAGAAATCAAGAGAAAGGGTGGTTTCTCTTCCATTTACTTGTCTAGATCGGCACTGATTATTCCATTGTCTGAAATGGAGGGAGTCTCGAAACCTTCGAAGATGATCAAATTATCCGCGAAAAGATATTTGTTTTCTAGGGTCTTGTCGATTTGCCTGATGCCCTTAAGAGCAATTAATGATAATTACATTCAGGATGAAAGTACGAAGGATACTTTGGAAAATTCAGAAGTGTCGCGAAAGAGGGATGAATTTATTCACGAGGATGCACCGGAAGTACCCGTTGGAGTTCGTATTACACCGGAAATAATACCCCTTGGCCCTGTTATTAAGACACCTACGCCATCGAAAAAAACTGCGACGTGCATTGAGAAGAAGAAACGCAAGTGTGCATTGTCGAAAATTGACGAGGGTGACTCGGTGATTGAAAAAATTCTTTGTAACACGGAAGATATACTTTTTGAGTTGTTCTTTCCGGGCTTCAAAGTGAAGGATGAGGTTAGTTCACTTATAATACTAAGGAAATTAAATATTTTATGAATTCATGTTAAAAGTGATGGATTATTATAACACATTTCGTAAATTGTAATGTGCAGTTATTATAATCGTGAATATTCATTATTATCTCATTTAGGCACAACAAGAGAAGAAGACTGAAGACAAAGTTAAGGAAACAGAGAAAGATGAAACGAAAGCAACATCAACGATTCGAGTAAACGAATCAAATAATCAGAAACAGAGTGAGGTTCCACATGAAACAATCGGTTTTATGGTAAGTAATTAAAATTATTTGATTTATATACTTATAAATTAATTATCATTGATTTAGTTGCATATAATTTATTTATCTGCAAAATGTATTCAAGATCTATAACGCTTAATTTATACTACATACTCGACATTAACATAATTTCAGTTTTCATAATATCAACGTAACAAGTGTTTTCCCTTCTCTAATCATTTTAAATACGCAGAAAATGATACTGATTTCTCGAATGATTTCCGATCGACGACTTAAAATTAATTTCCTACTATTCAGATAGCTCCTAACTCATTGATACCGTCAAAAAACGAGTTATGTAGAATGCGATTATTTAATGCGTGCTTAGTAATTTGTCACGCCTATAATGACAGATAACGACTAAATGATTGTATTAGTTATTAATCATTCCTAACGGATAACAAATTATAATATTCGGTACTTACTTGAACGTTGCGGAACTCTGCTTCTCTGACGCGTGCCGCCTTTGTGTAAGATAATGGGCACTCATTATCACTGATAATCACTCGCGTGTAATAAAAAATGCAATATTCCGATGATGTCGGATAATTGTGTGCTCGATGGTATAAAAATGTGAAAATGCTACGAGAATTGGTTTCGAGCGAGTATAAAAGCACGTGATAACAAACGTGTTTATCACGACAGCAATTGCGAGGATTCTGAGTTACCCGCGCAAGGATGAAAGTTCACGCTCCACGACAATAAAACTGCCTGATTGTGTATTTACATTTGTCATCGCGCTCTGTAATCATTTATGCGGCATATTAATACTTTACACATGCGGCAAGCATGCCCTTCTAAAATGAAATATAATGTAACGGTGTCTCTTATGTGAATACTTCAATTTATAATGGTCAGGTGTTTACATATTTTATTAATTAAGTAGTACATTATGCACTACTGATATGATGATATGTACATTAGGCAGAATATTATTCTTAATATTAACTCATATTTTTATTTGAATTTATCATGCAAAAGTATCCTATTAATGATATCACAGCTATTAATTGTCAATTTGACAGAAATTACTTTATCTATATTATCCAGAATTTTAGTTTTTCACTTAATACATTTAGGAGCCGTTAAAACTGACTGTAGTGTCGTATTAAAAATATCTCCGCGATTGCTAATAAATGTAGAAATAAAAATATACTGGAATTAATTATGCGTTTCCTTTTTAAGGCTGCCGAAGATGAAATTGGAATAATTCAAGCAAACATGTCTCTCGACAACCGTGCGGAAATTGAAGCCTGCCATTACAAGTCCTGCTTCTTTGCTGCAATTTTATGCATTCTTGCGAAAATAAAATTGGATCCGGATTATTTTTCTGGAACTATTTTGGATCAGTGTATCCTCCTAGGTGATAAAATTTACTCTCGTACTGGTAAACTTCGATATAAACCTTATCGATGGTTTCACAAGATCGAGATTCTCGATGTAATTTATAACGTAATCGCAAAGCAAGTGATTTACGCGGATCCAGAAAATTACGAGGAAGACATACTCGAATTAATAATAGAATCATTTCTGGAAAAACATCAAACTGGAATATTAGTTTTTACTAACTGTTCCTATGCCTTTTGGACCAATAATGGAAAGTACTACCTTTTCGATCCTTACGCATGCGATCAAAACGGAAAAGCAAATGAGACAGGATATGCTTGCCTGTTGGGTTTCTGTGACCTAAATTCGATGCTCAAACGAATTCAAGAAAATGTAGGAGATAACTCTCAGAAACCTTATCGTTTTTACACATTATCCATATCTCACATGGAGAATAAGAAACGTAAAAAGAAACGAAGAAAGAAGAAGACACACTGCGTAGAAAAGGCAGAAGAACCTCCAATCGAAATACCACCGGAACGTAAATCATCCACGGAATCAGAATCATCTCTGATCGAATTAATCGATTGGGTGATAACCGAACCAAAAATTAATATGACTCATGATATGACGATTCCTGGTTTTGCTCCAATTCAGTACCACGACGCATCGATGCTCGAAGTAATTGTTTTGGAAGATGAAATCACGACACCTTTCCAACCACCATTTAAAAAGACTACCAAAAGACGCGAACAGAACTATGATAACGGTGACGAAATGACACTAGAACGAAGAAGAGTTTATAATAGATTATTCAAATCACACACTGCGGTTACAATGCCTTTAGATCTT
Organism: Nysson spinosus; assembly: GCA_910591585.2. NCBI lineage: Eukaryota > Metazoa > Arthropoda > Insecta > Hymenoptera > Crabronidae > Nysson > Nysson spinosus. The sequence continues at coordinate 3,688,404 of OU342835.1, forward strand.
TGTACAATCGCTTGGTCTTTGATCCATGATCCAATTACTTGGTCAGTTAGAACAATAAAAGGACTCTTCGAAACAAGTGTTGATTACACTTTCGACAGCATTTTGTCAACCGAAGATTCGACAGTTGCCGAACTCACAGATGGTTTATTAAACGAATTCGAGATTGCGAATTACGTGTTCAGAGTTGTGTTTGCACCTGTGCATTATGGAACGTTATATGCAACCGAAGGATGGAATTTATCCATGTCTTTGCAGAAGGTTTTCGAAACACCGAGTTATACAGGCGCCATTGTCGTCTGTGGAGATGCTCATATTGGTATCATGAAGAAAGACGAGAATTATTTTGCTTGGTGGATTATTGAATGGACGAAGAATCTAAGGATTATTACTTCGACGAATATGGAAGAATTCTTAAAATTGATCGTTAAGGAGATTAATCAAACCGAGGGAGTAGCTTTCGTTATGAGAGCCATCACGATTTCGTATGCTCAAAAAATGGATCCTGATTGTTGTGATACGAGAGGTCTTCACGAATCTGTTATACCGATGTGTTCTTTGCCGGAAATACATAAAAGAGAACCGGAACCTTACGATGTTGAAGCGATCTTCCGGCAAACCGTACCTGAAAATAAACCTATTTTTATGTCTGGCACAGTTGCATTGAGTAATCGGGATAGTTTAAAGGAGCCGAGGGTGAAACGGTGCTATTTTGTGGCCATTTTGGCTGTGATGGTTCAAAGAGATATTATTCAGAGTCCTGTTCCTGGTATGGTTGACAAGGTCATCGAAGTTGCAGAATCTCTTTACAGGGAATTCTCCGAACCGAAATTTCACACTGAACATATTTTAAGAAATGTTACTGTGATGAACAGAATCTTTGATTTGAGAGATTGTGCTTCGTCGCTAGTAATGCTCACAACAAACCCTAAATCAGGAAGAAATGATTTTTATCTTCAGGTTAGTAACATTTTTGTTACTTCGTCTCACATGAAATGGCGCATTTTGAGGGTGAAATTTAAACTGTTATAACAAGATATATCTTGTACGATATAATATTTATTTAACCAAAATACACCCCACGCCCTTCAATGGCCTTTTCCCAACGTGTAGCTGGTGAAAATATATAATAACAAAGCCTATTATATAACAACTTTTTTATGGCATTTGAGATACAATAAATTATATGAATATACACAGATAATTAATATACAAGTATATGCACAAAATTGTTGATTATCAGGGTGATTTATTTTGATATTCTCACTCATTTAAAAATTATTATTTTGTTCTACAGGTAAGAAAGTACTTAAAGAAACATTTCAAATCACATACAAGTGGAATATTGCATTTCACCAACTGCTGTTACGGATTCTGGTATTCAAGGTCAACGAATTCGTACTATTACATAGATCCTTATGAGTGCAATCCAAAAGGAAGAAAAGTTTCAACTGATGGGAAAGCTTGCTTGTGTATATTTCCATCAATATGTCAGATGTCCAAACATATGTGTTTCAATCAATTCCAAGATACCACAGGCTTTTTTATTCACCGCCTTCACGTGAATTCTATAAACGTGCCACCATTCAAGACCTTCAAAGAAGATCCGATGTGGCTGTACTTGGATTATCATTGGAGTTTTATGCACGCACCGAATATTGCGAAATCAAGTAAAAGATCGAGGAAACGGGATATCGAAAAGCAAGAAGGAAATGTTCGCCAATTTTGGAACAATTACGTCATCGAAGTCAACAATCTTATCTATTCCGTTTGGGGAACAATAGGTTGCTACGATTCTCGATTCGGTGATCGTGCTGGCAAAAATCAAGCAGCCATTTGTGTCGCTGTTTTAGCAATGCAATACATCAGTCATCCTTCGAGATGGAGTCCAGCAATTTTAGATTCCGCTGTAATTTGTGGTGACACATATTACACCGAAAGTATACGGAGCTCAGTTAAAAAGTGTGAGAAGCATAATCGATTAAATTTGCAGACTTGCTTCAAAATATTTCCACATTTATGGACTATTGAATTTAAGGATGGAATATGTGGACTTTTATATGGTGCTCGAAATAAATTAACTTTAACCAGTGCGTTGAAATTAGCCTTCGAAGATGCATCGAGTATGTTAATCGAATGCAATAAAATCACTTTTGCTGCTTTCATTACGAAAGATGCTTATTATATTGCTGATCCTTGCTGGATTGGGCCACCGTTATTCAGGAAAGATCATGGTGCAATTTATGTTCTACGTTGTAAAAACATGAATTGCTTGGTATACTCGATAACCAAGATGTTAAATACAAACCAGAGATTAGAGTTTCGTATAACACCTGTGGTACTCACATTTCGACAGGAAGACTTCAACTTCATGGATACTCGAAAGACTACGCAGAGGAAGAAACTTCTTCTTGATCCTTTACGAACGACACCAGGTAAAATCGAAGTACCTGGTGTCGTTATACCTGGCGCAGACACAGTTCCTGATGAGGATTCCTATTTATATTATCGCAAAAAAGTTACACTTGGAATCCAGAAGGGCTACGAATTGGAGAATCCTGAGTTGCCGAGTCCGCAACCTAAATTGGAGAAAGACAAAATGGCTAATACGATGGTTAGCACAACATGGCGCATGAATTTGGGCCAAGCTGAACCTCTGAAGAAAGTCAAGCCAGTCTTTGATCCTTCGACAGTCCAACATGTTCCTGAAGAATGTGAGGAATCGGCTATTCAATCCTTCGAAGCTGTTCGTCCAGAGATGTCGATTACTCAATTATTAACTGCATGCGATGATTATCCAAGAGTGATTGATTTCACGAGTAATCGAATTACTTTATCGAAACCACTTCCGTGCAGTGCACCGCGTAGTTTTATCACCGAAGAAGCTCGCGAAGAATTTCGTGCTTGGACCACTGAGATGACTCATGAATCTTATAAGATTTATAAACATCGTTTGCCGAAACGTCGCGAATTTAAGAGAAAGGATGAGGTTGAAAATGAGATCGAAAAGGATGATGTTGATATAGTCATCGATGAAGTGGACGAAACGCAAGGTGAAAAAGAAGAAACTGAAGATGAAACCGCACTGACGGAAACGGAAGTCACTGATGTGGCGACAGAAGAAGAAGATCCTTAAATTCGCTGATCAGAGATATTACATGGCGACTTCATTATCCTGGTACCAGTTTCGATGACCGTAAACATAATAAAATCTGGTTAGTATGAATATTAGTGGATTATTAAATGGTGCATCTATTTGCGAATGTCACAAAATAAATTAAAAAAATATCGTTTTCAGTAGCAGATATTATTGGGACAACCGTATTCTATTTGATAAACTATGATCATTCATTTGAGGGGAATCGCTTCTGGCCAATTACTGTTGCATAATAAAAAAGGTTTGAAGCGTGGAAGTTTTCCTTCTGAGATCCAGTTGGCTTTGCAAGTAAAGGAAAGATTTATATCAGTAAGAATAATTGCAAAGTAAGATACATGAACTGAAGATTCTGGAAGTGATGAAGATGCTTTTCTGAGACCAGTGACCCTAAGAAAAAAGAATTTGTCATGTTAGTATAAACGTGAGGAAATTGTGATAAATTATTATTTGTGTGTCTCGCAGATCCTAAATACACGAATACCATTAATACAAACACAATATTGATATTAATAATACGTGTGAAGCAGTTATTTTGCTTAGAAGCACGTTTCATGCCAGGCTTATACTTCGCATCTTTTATGCAAAAACATCTTGTCACGTGTATCTTGTTACTTGCGATTTATCAAGAACATGTGAATATGTACACTCGCCTCGGAAAGTAAGTTAACTTTTGGGATCTGCACACAAATGTATGCGGTATATGTTTAATAATGATAATCTAAATTATTTAAACGCATTTTTTTACTTACTTATACCTTGTAAATATAAGCAAAACAATCATTTGATTTTATATTAATAAATACACAGAAACACATGGAAAATGCTTATTGTGCCCCTTATGGCAACATCGAAAAGTAAGTTAACGCTTCGAAAATCATATTAAACATCATATATTTGAATGAAACTAAAACCGGACGTGGTATCCTTTCGCTTCTATGATAGTATTAAGGTGGTTTGGCATGCTGGAGATTAATATATTAATAACATCTATGCTTATATTACGCCATTCCGACATGAACGCTTCTATAAAAATATTTTCGTTTCTTCTGTGGTTTACTGGAAAATTTCTTTTTAAATGATCCCATAAATATTGGATCGGATTCAGATCTGAGCTCTCTGGAGGCCACTACAACAATTGAATTTTATTTTCTTAAATATATTTCATTGTAAGTTTAGCTGTATGCTTAGGATCGTTGCCCTGTGGATATACCAAATTAGTTTCGTATTTCCTATACGATCATCTGTGTTTCGTCGTCAAAAACATCAATAAATTATACTTTAATTATTACATTTTTACAACCATTGGATTTGGGTGTTGATGCAGTTCCTAATACACAATTAGACCTCACGGAAAGCATACCCAACAAGATTTATATAAACGTTAAGTGACATGAAAACGTGGACACTGTTTTTTCCAAAATACAATACAATGACCACGAAATGTCGATCATCTTACCCAGACAAACCACAACAAACTACGACCGTTGCCAAAATCAGAACGATATAATATCTCTATTGTTAGAAATTGTTTAAGGAAATTATTTATCGTTACAACGGTCCTTGTACTCAACGCGCACGAGTCCGAAGTATGCACCGAGAAACCTTTGGTGCATCCGAAAGTTACAGTTCAATAAAATAATGAAAGCAAAATATATCTGAATCGTAATATTCGGTCTTCTCAAAAAGTACAAGATCGTGGCGAACTTCTTTTCTACACCGAAAATTTAATAAATTTATTAAATTACGACTTAGTTATTGCAATGTTATTTATATTAATTAATTATTAACGAGCGATCCGATCAACTGACAACAAATTAATAAAATCTCAGGCGAATTCGAAGAAGTCTCTTTATTAATGGACTACTTGTCCGGCGCTAAAGGGGAATCTTTCAATGGATTGATGTCCAGTGCATCAATGATGACATCATTCGCAAAAATATTCGAAAATGCGTGAAAAAACATTTTCCAAAAAGGTTTCAAGTCGATAATTATACGAATACTGTCGATAACGGTCGAAGAAAATATCAAATATTCAACCGTTAGTTCTTCGAGAGGGGAGCGTTCGGGATTGGTCTGGGGGTTCTACCCCACCAATTTTCACCCCTTCCTGGCTCCTGTGGAACCGAGGTGACGTGCTTACCCTCTGCACAACGATTCTTCATTCCGCCGGGAGCTCTCGGGGAGGAAAGACGTCTTTCCTAATTCCCTCTTCTCAAACTACCTCTCTTCAAAACCGATAACCCTCCTCTTTCCAGAATGACCCATATTGACAAGTACGGAGCACTACGGACTACTGCTGACTACTGCCGACCACTACGGACTACTCCTGACCACTACTGACCACTACTGACCACTGATGACCACTGATGACCACTACTGACCACTGATGACCACTTATGACCACTGATGACCACTGATGACCACTGATGACCACTACTGACCATTATATACCACATAATTCAATTTTTATTCCTGATATGTTCTAGGAACTCATACTGAATGTGTTGATATGATTCTTTGATTGATTTTGACACATTTGACAGTTTAATAATTTTTTAATTATTTACTGATGGTGTACTGACTGCTTACCGGTTACTTACCGGTTACTTACCGATTATTTACAGATTATTTACACATTATTTACAGATTATTTACAAATTAATTACCGATTACTTACTGATTCTTTACAGATTATTTACATATTATTTACACGTATTCACAGATTATTTACAGGTTATTTACTCATAATTTACTGATTATTTCTTAATGTTCTTTATGTATCGCATGCTTCTTTGGGTTCATAGTTTGGTAGAATAGTTGGTAGTTATTATAGAAATGATACTTAGTTAGTTTCATAGTTCTCAGAAGATGAGCTCCAAGAAAGAAGAAAGAAGAGAGAATTATACAAGAGGAATACTCCTGTAGCAAAATTCAATAATAGAAGTAAGACTAGAAATAAGAATAGAAATAAGGTTATTAATTATAGTTGGTTCAACGCTTTCTCTACAAAGTTTTGAATTGGTATAAGTTACACAGCGGCAGAGAAAGTGTTGTTCTAGAAATTAAGCGTAGATCTATGTAAATCACTGACAAACATATTTACGAAGGGCGAACATTTGAAAATTCTCAATTTCTTAGCTTCTGCTTCCCTTTGCTTTGTTTCGCGACGTGAAGTAGTATATTTTGCAGTGACGAGCGACAAGTTTCTCGCTCTTTCGTTACTCCCGTCCAGAGTATCGAAATGAAATTCTTGGATAGCATAGTTTGTTTCCGATCCTGAGAGGGTTCCTTGTGGACCTCACTCGGGTCTGTTCATTCTGGTTCCGGTAATCGGGCCAGGGTGGCAGATTTCGAGGTAAATGTCCTGTGCTTGCGAGGAAGGGCCATGGCACATGTGGCGGTCGTGGCGTAAGTCACGATTAAGCGAAACACTCCTGGACGGGGTGTCGGTAATCCGTTTGGAGGCTGCGTGCGGTTCTCCTTCGTTGTCACTCCTAAGGGTTTGTTCTCGCGCGCTGAGACGCGAGTGCCACGCACTCGTTGTCCATGTGCCATGGTTTCGACTGAGTATGGCTCGGCGGACTTCAGGTTGAGGTTCAAACTTTTTCTCGCGATTTAGAGTTAGAGTCATTTAGTTTCTTAGAGACAATCTCCCCAATTAGTGTTCGCTCTTCGAAATAATGTTTGGTCAGTGAATTAGCGATAAGTTTGGCATAAGAATAGTTAGTAAGTCAGAACATTGTATCCGCGACGATATTCCAAGTCCGATTGTCCCATTTTTCTTCGAGTTTGACTCGAAGCAGAATGTGCCTTGAGGACTTGGAATGAAACGGTGGGTGGTTCGGTCGCGGAACGCGATCCGCCACCCAGCCACCCACCAGGGTCTCTTCTAGCGGCAACCTCCACGTGGTGAGACCTGGTAATCGGTAATAATTGTAGAGAAGTAGAATTAGACTTATTCTACAATTACAACCGAGCTAATAGCTGCTTTATATGTTACTTTAATTAGAAATTAGACACCTCGCTTAGCGATTATTATTTACTTATTAATAAGATATTACTTATTTATTAAGTAACTATTGTTGTATTCATATACCAATTTGCTCTTGTACATTTAATAAAGATTAATTTTAATGTAAAATAGGAAAACTGCAATGTATCAACACCTCCCCTGCCCAAGCACCTTCAGTTCTGGATTAGACTTTTTAGTTTATTATTATTTAAATACCCGACTACATCTTCTTATAAAATAATTTTAATTTTAATTTTTTAATTATTTCAATAAAATAAAATTCATTTACCCTTATATTTTCTAAACATATAATGTACCCAATTAAGTTACCAATGGAAGTTATTTCAATCAAGTATTTGAAGAATTTTATATTAATTATTTCATGTTGTTTATTTTAATGAAATAATATTTCGAGCAATTAAATTTAATTAAACAACATCTTAACTTTCTAATAAAGCTAATATTTTAACTAATTTATTAGATTTGTTAACGGATCTGGTTTTTTATTAATGATTACAGGGTGGCCACTGCTTGTTTCGCGGGGACGTCCGCAATCGCAGGAGACACAAAAACGAAGGGCCATCGTCAAGATATTTTTTTACAAGTGTTTATTTATTGCATATATTTGTAAATTTATGATTGTTATAATATAATATGTATTAGTATATATTGTTGTATGAAAATTCTTGTACATCCTCAAATTTACAATTGCAATAAATGACTTTATTACCTTTATATTGAGTTATATTTTATATTTCCTCGACATACCGAATATCCAGAATCCCATATGTCTTAAAAACGTCCCGAGTGTCATCTTTCCAATTAACGGCGAAAAGACGCGAGGCGATTGGCCGGCGCCATTCAAAAGAGAAGTGAAATCCTCATATTTTTAGGGGTTTTCGAGCAAAATTGGGGGTATCGAGAAATTGTCGTTTTCATTTAAATGGCGACCGAGAGTCGCCATTCCGTTAATGTGCAAAAACGGTTGGCGACCGAGAGCCGTTACGATTTAACGGTCGTGGCGACTGGCCGGCGCCATTCAAATGAAAAGTGAATAACGACAATTTACGATTAACGGTCGTGGCGACTGGCCGGCGCCATTCAAATGAAATGTGAAATCCTCATATTTTTGGGGAGTTTTCGAGCAAAATTGGCGGTATCGAGAAATTGTCGTTTTCAGTTTTCATTTAAATGGCGACCGAGAGTCGCCAATCCGTTAATGTGCAAAAACGGTTGGCGACCGAGAGCCGTTACGAATTAACGGTCGTGGCGACTGGCCGGCGCCATTCAAATGAAAAGTGAATAACGACAATTTACGAATTAACGGTCATGGCGACTGGCCGGCGCCATTCAAATGAAAAGTGAATAACGACAATTTACGATTAACGGTCGTGGCGACTGGCCGGCGCCATTCAAATGAAAAGTGAAATCCTCATATTTTTGGGGCGTTTTCGAGCAAAATTGGGGGTATCGAGAAATTGTCGTTTTCAGTTTTCATTTAAATGGCGACCGAGAGTCGCCAATCCGTTAATGTGCAAAAACGGTTGGCGACCGAGAGCCGTTACGAATTAACAGTCGTGGCGACTGGCCGGCGCCATTCAAATGAAAAGTGAATAACGACAATTTACGAATTAACGGTCGTGGCGACTGGCCGGCGCCATTCAAATGAAAAGTGAAATCCTCATATTTTTGGGGCGTTTTCGAGCAAAATTGGGGGTATCGAGAAATTGTCGTTTTCAGTTTTCATTTAAATGGCGACCGAGAGTCGCCAATCCGTTAATGTGCAAAAACGGTTGGCGACCGAGAGCCGTTACGAATTAACGGTCGTGGCGACTGGCCGGCGCCATTCAAATGAAAAGTGAATAACGACAATTTACGAATTAACGGTCATGGCGACTGGCCGGCGCCATTCAAATGAAAAGTGAATAACGACAATTTACGATTAACGGTCGTGGCGACTGGCCGGCGCCATTCAAATGAAAAGTGAAATCCTCATATTTTTGGGGCGTTTTCGAGCAAAATTGGGGGTATCGAGAAACTGTCGTTTTCAGTTTTCATTTAAATGGCGACCGAGAGTCGCCATTCCGTTAATGTGCGAAAACGGTTGGCGACCGAGAGCCGTTACGAATTAACGGTCGTGGCGACTGGCCGGCGCCATTCAAATGAAAAGTGAATTCCTACGTTTTTTGGTTTTTATGCAACTTCTGAAATTTTTCCGTAAAAACGAGAATTGGTATCAGGAAAACATGATCTGCGAGGAGGTATTCAGTGATATTCTTGATAAACTTAAAACGTATAAAACGTATAAAACGTATAAAACGTATAAAACGTATAAAACGTATAAAACGTATAAAACGTATAAAACGTATAAAACGTATAAAACGTATAAAACGTATAAAACGTATAAAACGTATAAAACGTATAAAACGTATAAAACGTATAAAAAGTATAAAACGTATAAAACGTATAAAACGTATAAAATGTATAAAATGTATAAAACGTATAAAACGTATAAAACCTACAAAATGTATAAAACGTATAAAACGTATAAAACCTACAAAACGTATAAAACGTATAAAACGTATAAAACGTATAAAACGTATAAAACGTATAAAACGTATAAAACGTATAAAACGTATAAATCATATAAAATATGAAAAAATATTCGAGGAAGTTTTTTGGACGTATGGAATTCTGGGTATTCGGTATGTCGAGGAAATATAAAATATAACTCAATATAAAGGTAATAAAGTCATTTATTGCAATTGTAAATTTGAGGATGTACAAGAATTTTCATACAACAATATATACTAATACATATTATATTATAACAATCATAAATTTACAAATATATGCAATAAATAAACACTTGTAAAAAAATATCTTGACGATGGCCCTTCGTTTTTGTGTCTCCTGCGATTGCGGACGTCCCCGCGAAACAAGCAGTGGCCACCCTGTAATCATTAATAAAAAACCAGATCCGTTAACAAATCTAATAAATTAGTTAAAATATTAGCTTTATTAGAAAGTTAAGATGTTGTTTAATTAAATTTAATTGCTCGAAATATTATTTCATTAAAATAAACAACATGAAATAATTAATATAAAATTCTTCAAATACTTGATTGAAATAACTTCCATTGGTAACTTAATTGGGTACATTATATGTTTAGAAAATATACGGGTAAATGAATTTTATTTTATTGAAATAATTAAAAAATTAAAATTAAAATTATTTTATAAGAAGATGTAGTCGGGTATTTAAATAATAATAAACTAAAAAGTCTAATCCAGAACTGAAGGTGCTTGGGCAGGGGAGGTGTTGATACATTGCAGTTTTCCTATTTTACATTAAAATTAATCTTTATTAAATGTACAAGAGAAAATTGGTATATGAATACAACAATAGTTACTTAATAAATAAGTAATATCTTATTAATAAGTAAATAATAATGGCTAAGCGAGGTGTCTAATTTCTAATTAAAGTAACATATAAAGCAGCTATTAGCTCGGTTGTAATTGTAGAATAAGTCTAATTCTACTTCTCTACAATTATTACCGATTACCAGGTCTCACCACGTGGAGGTTGCCGCTAGAAGAGACCCTGGTGGGTGGCTGGGTGGCGGATCGCGTTCCGCGACCGAACCACCCACCGTTTCATTCCAAGTCCTCAAGGCACATTCTGCTTCGAGTCAAACTCGAAGAAAAATGGGACAATCGGACTTGGAATATCGTCGCGGATACAATGTTCTGACTTACTAACTATTCTTATGCCAAACTTATCGCTAATTCACTGACCAAACATTATTTCGAAGAGCGAACACTAATTGGGGAGATTGTCTCTAAGAAACTAAATGACTCTAACTCTAAATCGCGAGAAAAAGTTTGAACCTCAACCTGAAGTCCGCCGAGCCATACTCAGTCGAAACCATGGCACATGGACAACGAGTGCGTGGCACTCGCGTCTCAGCGCGCGAGAACAAACCCTTAGGAGTGACAACGAAGGAGAACCGCACGCAGCCTCCAAACGGATTACCGACACCCCGTCCAGGAGTGTTTTGCTTAATCGTGACTTACGCCACGACCGCCACATGTGCCATGGCCCTTCCTCGCAAGCACAGGACATTTACCTCGAAATCTGCCACCCTGGCCCGATTACCGGAACCAGAATGAACAGACCCGAGTGAGGTCCACAAGGAACCCTCTCAGGATCGGAAACAAACTATGCTATCCAAGAATTTCATTTCGATACTCTGGACGGGAGTAACGAAAGAGCGAGAAACTTGTCGCTCGTCACTGCAAAATATACTACTTCACGTCGCGAAACAAAGCAAAGGGAAGCAGAAGCTAAGAAATTGAGAATTTTCAAATGTTCGCCCTTCGTAAATATGTTTGTCAGTGATTTACATAGATCTACGCTTAATTTCTAGAACAACACTTTCTCTGCCGCTGTGTAACTTATACCAATTCAAAACTTTGTAGAGAAAGCGTTGAACCAACTATAATTAATAACCTTATTTCTATTCTTATTTCTAGTCTTACTTCTATTATTGAATTTTGCTACAGGAGTATTCCTCTTGTATAATTCTCTCTTCTTTCTTCTTTCTTGGAGCTCATCTTCTGAGAACTATGAAACTAACTAAGTATCATTTCTATAATAACTACCAACTATTCTACCAAACTATGAACCCAAAGAAGCATGCGATACATAAAGAACATTAAGAAATAATCAGTAAATTATGAGTAAATAACCTGTAAATAATCTGTGAATACGTGTAAATAATATGTAAATAATCTGTAAAGAATCAGTAAGTAATCGGTAATTAATTTGTAAATAATCTGTAAATAATGTGTAAATAATCTGTAAATAATCGGTAAGTAACCGGTAAGTAACCGGTAAGTAACCGGTAAGTAACCGGTAAGCAGTCAGTACACCATCAGTAAATAATTAAAAAATTATTAAACTGTCAAATGTGTCAAAATCAATCAAAGAATCATATCAACACATTCAGTATGAGTTCCTAGAACATATCAGGAATAAAAATTGAATTATGTGGTATATAATGGTCAGTAGTGGTCAGTAGTGGTCATAAGTGGTCATCAGTGGTCAGTAGTGGTCAGTAGTGGTCAGTAGTGGTCAGTAGTGGTCAGTAGTGGTCGGCAGTGGTCGGCAGTGGTCAGGAGTAGTCCGTAGTGGTCGGCAGTAGTCAGCAGTAGTCCGTAGTGCTCCGTACTTGTCAATATGGGTCATTCTGGAAAGAGGAGGGTTATCGGTTTTGAAGAGAGGTAGTTTGAGAAGAGGGAATTAGGAAAGACGTCTTTCCTCCCCGAGAGCTCCCGGCGAAATGAAGAATCGTTGTGCAGGGGGTAAGCACGTCACCTCGGTTCCACAGGAGCCAGGAAGGGGTGAAAATTGGTGGGGTAGAACCCACAGACCAATCCCAAACGCTGCCCTCTCGAAGAACTAACGGTTGAATATTTGATAATTTCTTCGATCGTTATCGATAGTATTCGTATAATTAGCGACTTGAAACCTTTTTGGAAAATGTTTTTTCACGCATTTTCGAATATTTTTGCGAATGATGTCATAATTGATGCACTGGACACCAATCCATTGAAAGATTCCCCTTCAGCGGCGGACAAGTAATCCATTAATAAAGAGACTTCTTCGAATTCGCCTGAGATTTTATTAATTTGTTGTTAGTTGATCGGATCGCTCGTTAATAATTAATTAATATAAATAACATTGCAATAACTAAGTCGTAATTTAATAAATTTATTAAATTTTCGGTGTAGAAAAGAAGTTCGCCACGATCTTGTACTTTTTGAGAAGACCGAATATTACGATTCAGATATATTATGCTTTCATTATTTTATGGAACTGTAACTTCCGGATGCACCAAAGGTTTCACACAACGACCGTTGTAACGATAAATAATTTCCTTCAACAATTACTAACAATTGAGATATGATATCATTCTAATATCGGCAACGGTCGTGGTTTGCTTTGGTAAGATGATCGACATTTCGTGGTCATTGTATTTTGGAAAAAACAGTTTGCCATAAGGGGCACGATAAGTATTTCCCATCTGTTTCCGTTTATTTATCCGTTTTTTTTCAATTTTTTGTCAATTTATTTATTCCGTTTATAAAATCAAATGATTGTTTTTTTATATTTATAAGGTATAGCCAGATGCCAAACGTTAACTTACTTTCCAAGGCGAGTGTACGTGTATTTTTCATTCCAATAATAACCCGGGATATAAGTAATTAAAATACACAACCGAACTTGACTTATCGCAAATAACATTGGATTTGCTTTTATCCATGTATTACACAATTATGCTTATTGTAAATCATTTCGTATCATTGTTACTTCATAATATTCCGCGAATATTGATAAAAAACATAACGCAATTGACTTTACAATAAAGCTTGGAAGTATCAAGGTTCAGTGTGCATCACTTATTAATTATTATTTCAGTTGACCTTTACAGCTTACTCAAAAACAGAACGTGAGTCAATGGTGCTGATTAATCTTCGTAAATTAGCATATGAACGAAATATAATTTGTTCGGTAACAGTTGTCTTCCGTGTTGATCGATAAGATTTCCGTTTAGTTTATGTAATAGATTAAGTTCTTTTCGATTAATGAAAAGGTCAACTGATTGATCACGCGGAGAATATTGACCTTCCGAGTCGTGGTTGAAACGAAGGAGAAATCTTTCTGCGATACAAGCTTTCAAGGTCTAGAACTGCATGATACGCCGCATTTTATCCTCCTAATAAAATGCAGACACTCTTACATGTTAACTTCATTGATTTATGTCCTATAAAATCAGGTTGCACTCTGCTGAAATAAAAAAAGAATTAATCAAACGGTTTGGCTCTGTAAACACGATTACCTTCAAGCAAACTTAAGTTAACTCTTGAATTCAATCGAATTAACTGAATTGTATTTGTGTATTACTAAAATCCACAGTTATGTTACAACTTAGAATTATTCAGATTTGTTAATAATTCAATTTTATACTAATCGAAATTGGTTCAATTAAAATTGAATTTTAAAATCCACGCAATTTGTATAATTTAACACTGATTTAAAATAAGGCAATTCAGAATTATTCATATTTATTTTAAAATTCATACCATTAGTACAATTTATTAATACACTTATTTAAAATAAGACAATTCATTTTATTATTCTCCTGGGGTAATCATTTTAATTCCATTTCACGCTGCGATCTTAAAGAATGAACCAACACCATTACATCTAAAGGATACTCAAGGATATTTTTATAGGGCTTTTGCAGAATATTTGGAAACAGGAGGAGTAGTGTTTAAATTGAAATTTATTCAACACAATAGGACAAGACATAATATCCTTTAACATAATATAGAAATGATACAAATCTTCACTTAATATAGAATTAGATTAAATTCGACCTTATAAGTCTCGAAAGGTGCAAGGACAGTTATGCGTGTAACGAAGATAGTTACGGTTTAATTACATTCAATGAGTATTGCTACATGACATTCATGAGATACGGTAAAAATGGGGCAATTATTAAAATCTTTATTTTTTTAAATATAAAAAGATTCATAATATACAAATAATGTGTATATTATAAAGCAGCCTGGATCATTCAGTTTGATATGGCTCGTAATATTAATTTTCCATTTACTTGAATTCGGTAAGATAATTGAAATGGTAACTCGTAAGGAATGAAATTTAAAGTACGAAATAGAATATACTGTAATATAATATATTATATATATTATATATATATATTTTAATAATAATTCAAGCCACTTTTTTGATCACTCTATTATCGGAGTCCTCATTCGTTTGACTTTCATAATATCGAATAATTCGTAGAATTTATAATCCCCTAAAATTCTAATATTTTGTGCAATGTTATTAAAAGTAAAAATCGTATATAAAGGTACAATATCAAATTGATTTTGTTGTTGCAAAATTGTGGTCTTTACAAAAATGAATTTCATAACATTTTATACTTAAATGATTTTTGATGATTAATTTATAGTTACATTAATAGTATAATGATTCGTGGCAGATTCTTTGAAGCGAACTATCAAGCGACTTTCAGAAAGATTACCTCTTAAAATTACCTAGTAATTATTATTCAAATGGACGATAACAGCATTAATAATAATTAAGTACGCGTAATAAGACACCTCACGGAATACCGTGAACATGGCTCACTTTTCTTTTTAATTGGTACATTTCATCGTGGTTTTTAATAACTCACAACTTTACATCACTTTCTACATCTTAAGTAGATCGCAAAAATACAACCGAGTTAATAAAACCCCATATTATCTTTCGAAACAAAATTTGAACACATCACTCAATTTGGAAAATTGGTGGGACAAGACTTACCATAATTCGTTGAATTAATCGAATTAAAGTCACGCAATTAGTAATATTAATAAACCCCTAAACGATCCCCTTATCAACCCCTTACTGACACAAATCATAACTTTGGAAAAAAATAAGAGATCAGCTTACAACAGTCAAGTGTTATTCAGCAGTTAATAAACCGTATAGAATTTTATTCATTAATTTAACGAGTGCTTATTAAATTGTCTTTCGCTTCCCGCTTTAAAACGAGTACTTTGATTTGTCATAGGAGCTTCTGTTTTTTTTCGTAGGAAAAAGTGAATTATTTATCGGGAGTTTGTTCCTCGGCTTCCGGTTTCGTGTAAAGGATTTCAGCGTACTCGGTTTTGTCTTCGTTGAGGTGACGCGGCACACCACTTTGTTGCTGTTGTGCCAAATCCAATTCCGCATAAACAATTCCACCTTCAGTGGCCGAAGGATTCGTTCTACTCTCCTGCGTACCAGATTCTGTGGTTTGAAGCTGTGACATTTAAATTAAAAAGTCAAATTGGACGCGTTATCTCGGCATCTCGCGCCAGGAATACGTTATCGCGGATTAATCTCGAGTCCGTCATCGAAAACTTTGGATAACAGCCGTTTCGTTATTGTTTTCTATGCTGGTTCAATTTTATCATTTGCTAACCGAATAATTCTCATATTCGTCATATAAATTCTGGATCCAATTAATGCTTGAAATCTATGATGTGTGTGCCGTTAATAATTTTTTGGTATTCCACGTTACAGCAATTGACGCTCTGATTTATAGATAAGGTTTCAATGGCTTCGGCTCTTAAAAAGTAAGGTGAAATATTCTATTAATGGTGAATTTAAACGACACGTTTCGAACCTGTTTTAGTCCGAGGACGAAAAAGCTGTTATAAATTGGGTCGATGGAATTATATGACCGATTCACCTTGCATATCAATATTTTTAATACAAAGTTATTTATAAATTAATACGACCAATAATTAACTCGTCATTCAACATAGTTTGTAATTTATTAGTCGATTAAAGTAAGTAAACTGTGGTTCCAATAATTACCGAGTAGGTTAAGTAATTACCAGAGACTATAAATAATAAATAATAATAATTGAACCGTCTAAATAATTACCTTCTCATCATCGACTGTTACCACTGTCCTCATGGTATCCGTATCAGCCCCCGACACCTTATCTTTATTTCTTTTGAAAAGACGGGACAAGTTAATTTTTGGTTTCTTCTGTCCTCTTGACGACGAACCATCTACTTCCGTCCTGGAGTATCGACCGGCACTTTCTGTGTCACTTCTACATAAGAGAATAAATATTTTTGAAACGATCACGTTCTGCGAAATTCGGCTGTGTTATTAATAGGAAAAGGGCGATATTTCCAGGACATATTCGAGAAGCTCACGTACCAATTCGAGTACATACACCAATGTATGATGCAAGGACAATTCAGATTATAAGCTTACGATTTTATTTCGAGGTATATTAAATATTTTTTAATTCCGCAACTTGTTTTGCAAACCATAGTATCCTGGATGAGTTTAATATCCGATTAATTTGGAAATCTTGAATACTACCGGTTTCTTTCCAATTATAAGACCACACAAAAGTAAGACTATGGCAGACTTTAATTTGCATTTCAAATTTTCATTATTATCTATTGTTCCAAACCTCACACCTGGTTTTATTTTTAAATCTACTTTATTTGACAAAAACCTTAATTGGTCTGATAATAAGAACAGGTCTTTTCGGAAAAACCGGTAATTGTGTACGTTATATGTATTAAACGAGACATTTTATGAATGTAATTACTATTGATAAGGTTTTATTATTAACATGTATGTCGACGGTAAATGATAAAATACATAATTCATGCTGTTTACTTCCACCATTGAAATGTTCAGGTGTTTGCGAATGAAGCATATACATATGTACATATATTGCAGTAAAGCATAATGTGAGTGATAAGAAGTAAGCCAGGGTGTAGTTTCCATAATAATTGCGTTATCTTTGAACGTTAAGCTGGCAAGGAAATTTAGAAAAATCAAACAGAAAAACTGCTGCTTGCCTTCGCCTATTGGCATCATCTGCAGTTTTCGATTTCTCGAAACGAAGTAGACTAACAGTCGCCGCCGGATCCGCGAAGTCTCTGAAAAGGTGCGACATGCTACCAATCTGGCGAATAATCACTTTGCGAAGAGATTTGAATTTCGTTAAGGACCTGCATTTATACTTTTTCATCATCAACCACTCATTTTAAATTACTCACTTAGTACATTACAATATTATATTTTGTCATTTAATGAATTGCAATTAATTAAATGATTAGCCATATTCGAGTTTCTATACGTTTAATATTGCACCAAATTAAAATACAATTTCTGCGTAATTGATTATTAAATAAATTACAATTAAATTTCATTAAAGTTATTCTACATCATATTATTAATTATATTATTTTAATGGAGAAGGCTTAAGAAAAATGAAGCAAAGTATTTGTAAAATATTCTTAATATTTTAATTTGAAATGCATTGGATTTGCGATCATGTTTTCAAATGTAATTCGACAGATGTAATAATTTAATTATACAAGTTACGCAAGAATCATAATTAAGTGACTTAGAGAATATGATATCTACACGTGAATGATAAGGGAATGTATTATATTCTACACAAGGTGCTTAAGACTGGGGTGAGTGGTTAAGGGTAGTTTTAAACAAATCAACCACTTCTAATCGATGTAAGTGCTAAGAGAGTAAAAGTGTATTAGTTACGAAAAATCGGTGCAAAAACTACACTACTAAAACTGCATCGTGCCATTTATTGCTACAGATTTATTAACAAACAAATTTATGTTGATACTCACGACTCGCCAAGATTCCTAGAATTTGAGCCACCTGAAAAATAATCGAAAGAAGCATATTCCTTTTAATCGTCCTTTATTATAATAAAATTGTAGTAGCTAACATTTTCGGAAATTCGCATCGGAAATTTGCAGAAAAATATCGTGGAATACTTCAATAAAGGAACCGGAAATTGAACGAAGTTTAAGCGGTGATTGGCAAAATACATTTACATGTTTTTACAAAGGCGAATAAAATCTGATAAATAAATCGAATATCCAGTGAATGTTGAATGTGAAAATTCCAAATTATTAAAAATGAATTTACGAAGTGATAAATAATTGTAATCATTAAGGTACCGAGTCAAGTTGAAGTCGATGTTAGAAACAAATATTCATATTTCCCTACAAAGTCTAGTGAAAATCACAAAATTATTGAAAATAAATTAATGAAGTGATAGATCATAATAATCGTAAAGTCATCAAGTGATATTCCTAATATACTTTGATGAAAAAGACCTAATATTTTTATGGATATTTAATCAAAGTAGAAACAACTGATAACAGGGCAGCATACTTTTCTCTCACGTGTGTCTGTATTTAAAACAAATGTTTTATTTCAAAAATCATATAATACCTATAAGTATAATATCATAGCGATGAATGAACTTATAATTAATTACATACAGCTCTCTATATATTAATTTCATTTGAATTCTTAATTAGATTCATCCTTGCCTATTGCATTGTATCTACAAAGTACAGATACAAAATGTGTCTCCTTCGTACACTTCTGTTTCTCGCCTCCTCGCCTCTGGTCTCAGTACAACATTTCTTCTCGCTATCAGTGTTGATTTGTGTGTTTCATTTATCCGCATTTATCGACCGTATAACATTTAAACGTTCACTTTTAATTCGATAAAGTAGCGATCTCTGAAGTATTCTTAAACTGCTTTCTCCTCTCGTTTCCATATGATTTATAATTTTTGAACAATCAACGATTAAACTTTATCTCGTCCTTAGGTTTCGTCCTACAAGAACCGAGGATTCATAATTTCATTGGGCCCTTGATACGAAAGCTTTGTGAACAATTAAACATGTAACATTGCGATATTCTGAGATAACATGGATAATATAAATATATTAATATTACTTCCATCAGAAGCTGTTTCAATTAATTAAGGGTATTAATTAAAACACGCTTGCTCCAAGAGTGGTCAGCTTCTAAAAATCATTCAGAGAACACCAGTTTCAGGTATTTATAATAACTCATCGTCGTCATTAATTTATTACCTATTCTTATTACATAACATAAATATATATATAACATATATATATTTATGTATATACTTTATATATATTTATACTCCATTGTATGGCCAACGATCATGCCTCTTAGATTTTATATAATATAACCATTTCGTATTCATGTCAGAAGCTTCATCAATTTCCTTTATTATGATCTAAGTAATCGCGAGCACTATTCTTCAGTGTCTCGTCGAGGATGAATTAAATTCAAAACTTTTAGATAATTCAGATGAAATTGCAAGTCACTCAATGAAGACTGCCATTTCGTGAATATATTTATTATTCAAAATGATTCCAGCATGATCATCGAGAAATTAAGTAATTAGTATTACATTTAATTGGTAGTAGAAATTAATTACGAAATAAGTGTATTAATATCATTAAAGGTGTACCGCAAGGAATTTTTGTACATTAAAATATTCGTAGATAATATCTGCTAGAAAAATCTCGCATTTAGTCGATAATCGTGTTCACGCGTTTTCATCGCCGCAATCGCTTAAACGAAGATCAGTAGGTCGAGCATTGTACGATGATAATTCCGGCTTTTCCAACAAGTTTTTCCGCTCTGACGGTGGCATTCTTTCTATTTGTTAATTATCCATGAAAAATTATTGTTTACTTCGTGATCTATGTTCTCCGCTGTTCGGTATCTCTAACTGCATAAAAATTCCATAGAAATTCATTTGAAACGGAAAAACTTGCGATATCGGCTGAAGAAAATCCGAAGGAATTGTGGCTTTTCGGCTTTCCCAGTGCTTAGTTTGGCAGTGATATTCGAGTTTCTTTGTTTGTATTAAATACTTGGACCGGTTCGAGCTAATTTAGTCTCGAGAATATCGTTAATATGTTTCATATAGTAATTAGAGTGATTTCATTTTTAACGTAAATAATAAACGAATATTTAATAATTCTCGAAAATAATTAGGTCGAGTTATCAAAATGTATACTTTGTAATTATAACGTCAAGAAAAGTTATTAACAACGATGATGAAGCTATAAGTATCAGTTCTTTATCTAATTCAAATTAATCAAACTCAATTAAAATTGTCCTTAATACGAACAAAATAATCACTTTAATTACACGATTTTCATGAAACAAGTCATTCAAGATTCACCGAAATCCTGCGTCAAATTTCTTCCCACTACAAACAGTCAGTAGTTCGAATATTGTAAAACATTTAAAAAGTCGTAGTTGACCTATAGTATAATGTATATAAAAAGAATTCGGGCGATCCGATATATTTCTGATTCATTGATGGGGGGTCTCGATGTTCATCAAAACTCATGAAGACAATTTTTTTTTGTTTTCCTCCTTTCATCTTTCCATTATTAACACTTTGACAGAGTTTTACCTTTGGCCTATATAGTTAGTAATTGGCCTTTCTATTACATCCAGTTTATGAAAGCAGTTTAGTAGAGTAGAAAGTAGTAGTATCATATATTCTAATATACTACAATTGAAAAGCTTTCCCTAATAATTTTAGTATAGCACAATATATAATACACAGTTTTTAGTTGAAGCGGAGTGATAATCGAAGTGTTAACACTGGAAATGTTCTCCTTCCGTTTCAATGACCTCTGTTAGGCTCTATTATATATACTAATACGTTAAATGTTAGTACACATAATATTAAACCACAACGGCTATACAAATAATAGCAATGAGTAAGTAACATACGGCGATTATATCTTGCCGACATAAACGTATGTTATTTACAAGAGACATTCAGATATTCGGATGCGACTCACCAGCCTCTTTAACGGCACAAAACAACGCCACGAAATACCGCGAACACGATACAAAGTACTTATTGGCAACGTACATACATATCCACGCTAATTATCATTTAGTTTTCCCTACATCTCACGTCAGTATTCTCCTCCACATTATCTAAATTCATTTCCATCAGGTGTTCCCGAATTGTTTGCCAATGTTGCTTATCATACTCCTCCCGACTTTATTCAATTAAACGTGCCTGCGTCAAAGTATTAAATGCCACTCGGTAGTCGATAATTAATATGCGTATTTTCCGCCCGAAAATTTGTCAACCCTCTCTTATCTTCGCGCCAAGCTATTCCTTCTTTTAAAGTAAATCTTATTATACTCTGACCGATAATAATTCTTACTCTAAAAAATTCACGGATAACGACAGGTCGCTCGGCAATTGGAGTGCAAGTGGATAAATAAGTAATTTCATTTACCGTACAATATTTACGAGTTGCAAGCCAAGTGCCCTCGACGCAGAATATAATATTCATTACTATTATTCAATCTCGTATCATAATATTTATAATATATTTATATATATATATATATTTATTTATATATATATTTAATATATACAACACGTAGTAATTCTGGATCGTTCTCACCCGACCAATGTCCGTTTCAATTATCCTACCATTTTTCTACTTATCTCTTTATCATTGTTCGATTATGTTCAGCTTCAAAGGTCTTCGAGCACCTGCAACATTTTTCTGTGTCTCGATTTTCGATTTCCTGAAGTAATCCCGCCGGGCAATTTGTCGGGCGATACGATCCCACGCTTTGTAAGTGAAAACACGATCGCATATGGAAAAAGGTGAAGGAGTGTATGTGCAGAATTCGGAAATGTTTCGTCAACGAATTATCATAGATACGAGAATCGATTCTTTCGTTTTCCTTCTCTCTTTTTTTTTAGACTTCTTCTCTTACTTACGCTCTGTTTATCTGTTACACAACATCTTTCTTTAAATTTATTCTACTTAATTCACCTCCCGCGACGCTTACGGAGACTTACGTTCGGCAATCGTTTTTCTTTGTCTTTCTTACCGAGTGTTATCGTGTACGTGTATGCGTGTGTGTGAACTTGTGTTTCGATCTTTTTCCTTGATCTACCGTCGAAGAATTACTAAGTAAAAGTCACCCGTACAAAAGTACAAACAACACTTATTGTCGAAGGCAATTAATGAGAAATTACGAAGCTCGCTACTTTGTGATTTGATATCTGATAATTAAAATAGTTCCCGCTGTGTCGAAATATTTTATGAATAATATGCTGATTGTGACGACTTTTTCATTTTGTGAATCGAGGATGCCAGTTATTAATTATTATCGTACTTTCTTATCATACGTCTATATAACAGCATTTATGGTAATACGTTTTTAATCTTGGAATCAAATCATTTTTAATTTTATTTCATTCAATTCAAAAAGTTAATATGCTATGCTATTAAAACGACAAGTTTCTATTGTCTTAAAGTGTAGCTCCGTTGAAGGCTTCTTTTAAATAAATCATAATAAAAAAATGTGTGATCTCCGATAATCGTTTCATTAGAACAAGTTCTTTGATACAACTTTGTCGAAAATGTTGTAAAATATTTAATTAATATTATTAACATCGTTAGAAATAAAGTGGCAGAATACATAAATGTACGTCGCTGGCTGCGATTTAAGGAATATATTTTAAAATCTTTAAATAGACTTAGAAATATCGTCTAATTATCGACTACATCCATCATATGTAATGAAAATCGCAGGTATTTGTATTAAAATGTCTTACGTTAAAATTACTTTGATATAAGTGAAACGATGTTGGTCGTAAAAATCACGATGAAATCTCAGTGAACATTATAAAACTTGTTTTTTATCAAAATTCCCCGTTCCTAGTAAAAAATCTTGCTTCTTATGGAATGTTCTCAGTCTTTCGAGCGATGTCGAAATATACAAGTTAGATGGATGCAGTCCCTCTTCAAAGCAAACCTTCATTGTGTTTGTTACATGAATTTTAATAACCCAATGCTGTGTAAACATTATCGCGACATTTTATATTAAAAACCACTGAATTTCAATATATATGAAACGTTGATATTTTTACTTTAATACCAGTCTGATGTTCTTCATATAATATTAACATCAATGAAAGGAAGATGCATAATTAAAATCGACCATAAAAATCAGATCTTTTTCAGCGGATTCAAAATAAGTTAACTTCAGATACTAAAATTCAGTTTTATATATCAACGTGACACTGCAATAAAATGACCAATTCTCATATTAAATATTCCTGTGTTACCAAGAATTCGAAAAAAACCAAACAAAAAATATTCATAATTTATAATATCGCGATAATTCCAAATTGTCTAAAATCTAGTATTACGAAGAAAGTATGTTAGTGTGCCAAGTGGATGCCACATATACGTGTCGGGAAGAGATTCACACACAGATCTGTTCAGGCCAATGATCAATGGATGCAATGAGAAATACGAATAAAATATAAAATTAAAAAACAACTATGTACGAAACACCGTGTTTCGACGTTTCGAAAGCGTCTCCAATGCAAACATGATTCTCGTGTGCACGTATCTCGAGGTTACAAAAAAGTAGCTAGGATTACGTGTCTCGATTGGGAGACAGGTTTCGATTGGATGAAAAACCGTCTACGAAGGAAAGCTAGATCGTTGGAATGTGTTGGTTTTTTTTTCTCACTCGGAACGTGTTAAACCTCGTGGTTTTCATAAATCTCCTCTGCACGTGGACGGGAAAAACAGGATCGGTAGGAAGTATCACGTAAAAACAACAGCCCCACCGGTTTCGCCGTTCACGTGCAATTTGCATCTTCTTCTATCCCCTCTCCTCCCACACTCCCTCGGACGTTGTGATGTGTAGTTTTACAAAAAAAAAGACCTCGACTCCGGATTTGATTTGTTCGCGCTACCATACGATTCCCTGTCACACAGTACTTTTCGTCTACCGTTTTATAATTTTTGCAATTATTTCGATAGACTAATTACTAGACATCGTGTGATAATGACATGTTCATATCAATGTGTCAGAGCGAGGCAATGGTTGCTGTTGATAGGTCTCTCGATTGATAGGTATCGATTTGTTTTCTCTTTTTAAGAAATTAGTGATATTTCAGTGTTCGAAGAATAGTTTCAATGAATGTGGAGATTCGTAGGATATCTATTACTTTCATTTAAAACCTTGCCAATCGATGGTTTCGGGGTTCGAATTGTGTACTGATATACATATTATAACTATTATTTATTCTAATTTAGCAATAACAAAAACAAAAACAGAAGTTGTATTCTTAAAAAATTCTTTATATTTCATAGTCCCTTTAAATTTAATTAAAGGAGACCTTTGGATGTTGAACTAAAAATAGTAGTTATTTCTCCAAAGCAGTGCTAGTATTTTAAAAGAAAATAAAAAATGCGATTTTTAAGAAATTATTATATTAGGAAACCAAAGGTTCTCATCTGCAGTCGATTGACGAGGTTTTAAACGAAATTGTTCTCATTGATGTTATCAATCGATACTGTCTCGTGATTCTGATCTCTTGCAACGATCGAACGACGGTTTAACAGTGACGCGGTTGGAGATTCTCGTGATTGAATTACGAGAGCAATCGGAATGGCGAGTTTAATTATTCGTGCCTATGACGGTACGGTCCTCCGTGATTTAAAACTCTATTTACAAACTTACACCGTCGAAAAAGAACCGGATGTTCGCGCTTAGGATCGAGACATCGAAAGGATCCGACGCACCCCGCGATCAAGGACGAACGGGGAAATCGTATTTCGTTCACGCGAATATCTCACGGTCGTATTTCGTTCTCTAAACAGCTGCCATCGTGAAAGAAAAACTAAATTACAAAATAAACATAATAATCAAACCACGAAATGAAATTCAAACAGATCTTATTACCTCTTACCTCTATCTTCATTGCATTAATTATTCAAGTACGTCTACTAACCGGACCGATTAAGATCCACAAAGTACTCGGTCGAAAAGAGAATATGATAAATAAATATGATATTCGACGATGAAATATCAGTAATGAGATTTCCTTCCTTCTTAAACTACCGAGATTCTAATTTCAAGATAAGAGTATCTCGGAACCCTTACGTTTACCATAAATTCAAATTAACCCTCTACAGGCCCATTAAAAATAAATCCCTCCATAATCTAAATTTAAGTAAACGAATTCTCATGATCAATTTATCATTATCCAATTAATTATATACGTATAAAAATATCCAATGATTCCAGATATATAAGAATCTTGAAAACCTTAAGTTTATCGTCTAAGGGTAAGAATCCGATTATAAAGTCCTAGCGATTAAATTACAAGCTCAAAAGTGTAGAGGGTTAACGATAATCAAAAAGAACAGAATGACAGCTTGTTTTTGAGTTCGTGGGAAAGGATAACGAGGAATGAGGATATCGGGAATTAAACGGGTGTGTCCGTTTTCTCGTCCTTTTTCGTGTCCTTGATGTCCGTGCGGCCGTTCACATATTCGGTGCTCGAGTGTATCGGATTCTCCTGGCCACCCTGTGGGATTTTCTCGTCGATGATACGAGGGTCCTCGTGATCTTCGTCCTCGTCCCCGGGGGTTATGTGTGCCTCGCTTCCGGCTCCAACCCCGCCTGCAGTTTCCTCGTCGCCGCGACGCCTCGCTGCAACAAGCAACGCAACCGTCGGTCAAGGCAAATGTGCGAGTGTGGATTTTCATTCTCATTGTTTTTTTTTAGATTATTTCTCTCCTGTTTTATTATATCTCATTTGGAAGATAATAATCGATACATTTAGTTTGAAGAATTGAATAATTCACTGTTGTGATTAGTGAAAGAATTGCGTTCAATTAGTTACTGCAAGAATCGAGGACTGAATATTTAGTCCTTTCTTATCTTGGAATTAAATCGTCTACGAACGCGCGAGTTTTATGTGTGATTCAGATGCTTTTGATTAATTACTCACAATTTTACGTTTCATTCTTGAAATGTTGGTACGGATTACGTGGGAGTGTTATTTATGGACTTTTTCAAGGTGTACGGAGTTTTATGTAAAATTTTGGTGTTTTTGACTGTCCCATTTTTTAGGATCGATTTATATTATCCAGAGAATAGAATATTCTTGAATTTCATCTAGAAGCACAAGATACATCATTTTTTGGGAATTTGTTTAAAAAAAGTACCGATATTTTTTATGCGAATGCATCATATAGCTATATAATCAGTATGTGTGTTTAACTCAATATTAATTTTTCTAAATCATTGTGCACGAATTATTTAACATTCCCCTAGTGTTTCACTAGGGGAACTACAAACTCCCAGCAAAAAATTACACTACTGTTTTATGTAAACAATAAATACATCCACTATATTTAACATAACTTTGCATTGACGTCTCACAATATATTCTTATCACAGTCTGAATCATTACGCGTCCATCTTCGCACTCCGTGACTATGGATATTTAATCCAATAAGTTAACAAGTCTGTCATGTTTTTTTTTCACTAGACAAAAAAGAGATCCGTGTAGAGGAATCAAGTTTTTGTTAGATGCTTCTGCATCACGTTTACTCGAGCGTTCGTGAATAAACCGATTGTTAGGAACAATTCATTAAAATCGTAACATTCGCAGGCAGATCATCGCACTAATGTTATTCGTCAGTCCAAGCAAGAAATAGTAAATGACAGTAAAACAGTAAGTGTGAATACGTGATGGACTTCGAGACACGTAAAACACTAATCGTCGGAGTAGCAAAAGGAAATAGACATCGAGATTTCGCATTGGTGGTTGAACAAAAATAGAATGAAAGTGTTAGGGCGGGCAAGGAGGTAGTTCGAGGGGTGATACAAAAAACATGCTTCAAAATGGAAGACGATCAACAAAAGGGTATCGTAAGAACCATTGATGAATGATACAACCGATTACGTTGAATTGGATTTCGAAATCATATCACGTGGATTAAGGGTGGTCCATCAAAAGTCAATCAATTTCACCACACTTGCCTTCGCCGATTGTTTGTCGTTGCTTGTTGCAAACCGAAATATATTCTACGGATTCCCGGCGGGTGGCACTTAAACTTCTACGAGAGGCGTCGGGAATTTCGTAAACAAAGTGTCGCAAAATACGGTTCTTCTGAGTCAGTGTTTTTCCAACTTTCTTTCTCTGCTTCTTTTCTATGGAGGCTCGACGGAGAGTCCATTGGAATCTCTGCCACCGCTCGAATTTATTTCTCTTTGTTTTATATATCCACGAACTTCAGGAATTTTATATCTATCGAAAACATTGCTCTTACTTTTGGCGTCCTATATTTTAAAAGCGGCAAGTGATTGCAATTATTGTTGTTTTTGTGTCGTATATTGTGTCGAGAAAAGTTACAAAGAATTATACGTAACTGCTGTTCTAATTGCGCACTTTGAACTCTGATGCTATTTTATTTTAATTGTAGAATTTTGTATGATTATTATATTGCATAATCTATTATTTCGAGCGGTGAGAGAGGTGGTTTGAAAAACACTGATAACGAAAAAGGGGTGGATATAAAGTAGGTACTATAATAGTACATGCAGCGGAACTTGTAAGCATGACGTGCATTTATCGAGTGAAAGTACTTAAGACGTCGATTAATTGGGGTTTAATTATGATCCTTTATGAATGAAAATATGGTGAATATTTCATATAAATTGGGTAGACCTATCACACGTATGCCAATTTTTTAGCACGTTTCTATGCTACTATATTTTTAGAAAACTATTTATTGCATTTTAATGTCATAAGGAAACCAATCCTTGATAAGGAATCTGGTAAAAAATGTATGTATTTTCAACTACTATGAAATTTCTGGTAAAAACAGGCAACCAAAAACTTCAAGACTGGAAGATCTGAAATAAAATTCCCGTTCTAAAATAAGCTCCCCAGTAATCAGATTTAAGTTGATAAGTGAATATGTTTTTCTCGCGTAATGACTTTCCTTTAGCCATTCAACTGGCATAATTCTATGCAAAGTATCGAGTATTAATAGAATTCCGAAGAGTTCAATGCTAAAAGTCAACGATATAATAATAAACTAAAAAATCTGTTTCTGTAGCGTGGAATTTGGACCAATGATTTGAAAGGAATAAACGTAAGGTCTCGGAGTTTTATGCGAGTTTGGTTCTCCCAAGAATTTCTAAAGGACTGGCGAAAACAGTCGGATCATAAAATTCACAGCACGACTCGGTTTTCAATAGAAATTAGAGTCGTATAATCGCGAGTTTCCTTTTTTATGGGATGTTCTTCGAAGGTGAAATACTAAAAACCAACAAAACGATTTTAAAGCATTTCTTTTATAGGTCGAACTCAAATACCGCCAGTAGCAATTTTTAGATATGTTTTTCGTGTTACAGAATTCTATATTATATTCTATATTTCATCAAAAGTTATTTTACGCTTCCTCCTACGTTATTTAGATCTCGTTTGAAAGGCACTCTTCAAAAAATGTATACGTCTTTTAAAGTTGCTGCTCGAAATAAAAGCATCAAAGGTGAATTAACTGAGTTGAACTAAATGTCTACAACATTCTGACAAAATATTTCTAAGCTTATTTACGTCACGTAAAAAATTAATAACAGGACCATTCTCATTATTTTCTATGCCGATTAAATAAAAAAGTCTTTATAATACGATCAACAATAATTCACAAGATAAAAAGCCAAAATGAATCATTCCATATTTCATCCATATATTCTTTATCAATAATTCATATTCCTCTAACATTCTTAACGACAAACTCATCCTAACACGATAAAAAACTTTCTTTTAAAAAAAATCACTTCTTTGTGCTGTATCTTGTAACACGATAATCCTCACTCAGTAGTCCATAATCCTCAAATTATAATTTAATATTACAATGAAAATTATAGATCGAATATAATATATTTATGCCGAGAAATCGATGTTAAGATTTGAAGACGTGAACGTAACGAGGGTTTGATAAAAATGATCGCGCCTGTGGGGGGGGGGGGTGAAGGGTTGATAAAAAAGTGAGGAGCAGGCGAGCTGATGACGAGCAAGCATTATTCGAGTGAAGGTCGAAAAGGGGTTGGTTTTTGCTGCCTGAGGTGACACTTACCCCTGGACAGTGTCATGCCTAGAGCACGGAATCGCAAGGTAATTGTTGGTGTTTCTCCGTATTCTTTACTTGGCCCGACTTGCATGCTGTCCTATCGGTAGCGGCACAACATACAAGACATTTGTATACATACAAATATAGAGATATAGATAAACAAACGTAAAGATATTCGTGTAGTACAACCTCCGTGGCTTTGACAGTGCAACGACGATATCTGTGTCTACGCTTTTTCTAGCTTACAAATACACCATACTCTTCTATTGTATTTTGTACTTTGTTATACAATGCTGTTTTGCATGTGCTTGTAAATATCTAACCATGGTGGAAATTAAATACGAAATATTCAAGAAAATATTATGGCTAAACAATGTCGTGGATCAATATATCAAAGAGATTCTTAAAATAGTATCGTTATTCATTAGAATTAATTATCCAATTTAATCGAAATTGAATATTCTATATATTCACGCATTCATCGGAACATATATTAAACATGAATTAATTATTATCTTTATTTTTATCTTAATAAATTGTATCTTCGAAAGACGAGAAGGGACAAAAGTGAATATCTATTCTGGGTAGTTTTTCAGAAAGTCGTCATTTATGATTAAAAAAAATGTAATTCCGCTTAAGACCCTTCGAGGAAGGTAAAACGTGAGATCAGTGAATTATTTATCACTTCGTTCGTGCCCTGGTATTTTTGCCGTGCCGGCTATTTAAAAATCAGTGGTTCTTTGGCGCATAGTTTTTTGTTGTACTAAAGAGTAGCACATTTATAACCGAGAATAATACAACAACCAGAAATTATTCAGGAGACAGGAGGAAAGTCGTCCGATATAGAAAAAATACTGAGTGGAATTCGAAAGAGTGAAAGAAATTTAATCAGACTCACCTGCGAAGCACCAGCGTCCGGTCGCACGAGCGAAAATTAATACGAAAACAAGGAGAAGTAGCACCAAGACTCCGACTACGATTCCGATTATGGATCCCGCGTCTAAATCAAAGCCTGAAATGTCGTAAAAAATACCATTTTATAATAACATACAGTGGCAACAAGTTATTCGCATTAGAAATCCATTCTTTCACAGCAATTTTAACCCTTAAAACACATACGCCTCCTCTCGAGGAAATCACACTTCGTTCTTACAGAGATAAAATACATTAACTACATTTTTTTTCAAAAACTCATGAATATTTTCTGTTAATTTTCCCAATATTCTGTCATACTATTATTAAAATATCGTCGACAGTTAGGGGTTAAGTATTTGGTTGATTATTAAAGATACAAACAGGATATCGATGGTTTTATATTTAATACATTTAATTTTGTATGTGGGTGCGTAGTATGCACTTCCATTATTATTGCAGCAGCATGATGCATTATTTCTTCGGAAAATGCGGTTGACGGAGGGTTAAATGGAAAGCGCAAAGTTTCAGCATATAACGAATAAATTCGCCTGACTTCATAAATATTTACAGCACTTTCGTATAAGCTCGCGTTACGAGGCAGTAACGTGTTAAACGTAATTTTAGTGTAAAAGCGTGTAGAACGAAATCAATGCATCGGACTTATATTGAATATTCGATGAGCATTAATTCATATACTGCCAACATGTACAGTGTCCGTTTGCTTTATTTTCAATTAGCGATTGTGTATATCAACGATATTTGCATAATTATATTGTCTATACATATGGATATCCTATAGCATAGAGTTCCAAGCACCGCGCTTTACAACATGTAAATAAACTGAATAAAATCGGCTGAATAATATTACATTAATTTACGAAAGATATTGTCGACGTTGAATCAAACTCTCCATTTGTAATTCACGGTTACGTACCTTTAAATGAATGTTGCATTATTGAAATGCGATGTTCATTATATTCATTTTATAATATAATAATATATAATCAATTATATATTATCTCTCTTGTCACCCTCCCGACATGAAAGCTAATGGAGGACACATATAATACATTATGTAATGTAATCTTAATCTTTTTGTTATATTATTTAGAGACAGTATCCTCCACTCTTCTTTATATCAAAAACGTGAGGACAGTTGATTATTCTCGATACTTTAACGCGAATATCATATTGAAAATTCGCAAGTTTCTTCACCCTGCTTTGGAAATCTATGCTTAGATATCTACGATCAATATTTACATATATTAATTTAAAATAATGACATTACCTAGTGCGTGCATGTGTTCGGTGAGCTTACCATAGATGTGACTGAGCGTCCCTGCGTGAGCATGCGGTGAAGATTCGACATTGTTAAATAGAATAATAGCATACACATAGGCACACCAAAGAAATAAAGAGAAACCCATATCGACACCATATCTATTGATTCATATTTTATAAGCCGATATCATTTTGCGAACGTATTATGATAAATAATATTTATGAAATGATTATGAGAACTATGACTATGAATGAATATCACCAATGTTCCATGAATATGATTCCATCTTTTAAATTATTTTCATTGCTTTTAATGATTCTATATATTTACATTTAAAACTGTTTTAAAAGCGGTGACTTAGTTGTAGTTCGAAAAATATGTACACACGGTGCAAAGTGGCAATTGAATGGAAAAAAAACCGCTATGTTGTGCGCGGCAGTGTGGTGCACCTCTGTGACCGTGAACGGAGCTTACAAGTTTTTATAAAGAAATTACCTGCTGGTTCTGCTGATGTCGACAAAACGATACGATATTCGAAAGCTCCTTCGTCGTTACGGGCTTCCAGGATGTAATCCTTTTCCGTGTCGGACTTTTGAACACTGTCGATCGTCAGGATAACGCTCCACGCCCCTCTTCCCTGTAACAAGATAAACAACAAAAATAAATTTTGAATCAAATTGATATTCCCCGTAGCAGAATTTTTGTTAGTAATCTCGTTGCCGAGTAGGTTGAATTTCAATTTATTTTAAATTGAAAACCCGACAGAAATATAAATAATATCTAGCTTATGCTTAATGATTAAAATTCATTTTCGGTTGAAGGATTTCTTGATTAAATTCAACGTGGATTCCGAATTAAAGTTCTATAGGATTATCAAATACAAATCATCTTGTCACGCCAATTATTATGCATCTATATAAAGAGTCAGTTTTATACTGTATTAATAACAATTTATATAGCCGAACGAAGTTACAATGAACACCCAGAAAGAAGGGTGGCAAGTGTGACACGAGGATGTGCTCGATTATTTTCACGCTAACACGATAAGAGGATAAGAATTATTGATTTAAACATTATTGGGATTTTCATCTCCTCGATTTCTCGTGAAAACACAGACACGCAGATGCAAACGTGTATAAAAAGTGATCCGAAAGCATACTACTCTACCAGTCGTAATTGCGTTTTCAGTAAAAGCTGATTCACATTCGTCGGCTGCACTCGGCTGCAACGTTCTGTAACGTTGCAACTGTAGCCTATTTGAGAGCCATTCATACTCGAATCCGACCCTGCTCCGCAGTTTCGAATGGTGGCTTTATTGGTTCTTCTTGTAAAGCTCGGTTGTGTTGTTCCAGAGTGTAAAAGTTTGTACACAACGGCACGAATCGAAGCTTTCGAGGGAGGTCATTCAATTGCCATTCGAATGTCTCACATAGAAATGGATTATAATACCTCGATAAAACCATTAATTTACGGCAATAATTCCACAATTGCATTTTTTAAGACGACTTCCGGTTAATTAACTCACGAGTGATTATGTTAATTCTGTCCCTTTGCAGGTGGAAAGTTAATACTATTTGTGTTTCTATGCAGATGCAAAGCTATTTTTAATCCTGTTTTTTTGCAGATGAAAAGCTAATTTTAATTATTAAGTTACTTGGCAAAATTTCACTGAATTATTAATACCTTCATTTATATTATAAATAACTATCGAAAATATTGCAAGTATTAATAAAATGGGGTATGAAAGTTACGGTTTGCATGGCTGGAATTTAACGTTATATATTTTATAAACTTGCATCCTCCAGCCATAATTTATATAAATAAATGTATAAATATAACTGAGTATGTGCACGGCAATTCTAGTGTTAATTAGTAAGGTATTTAATTTTAATTACCAAATCGACAGCGGTTGAAGTCTCGAGTCGGTTGCTTTCGTCAGGACGGCCTTCGTTGATCTTCTCGTCGTTAACTCGCCAGAGAAAACGTGGTCTGGGATTGGCGTAAACAGTTACATTGACAATACCTTGTCTTCCAATCGCGTATCCAAAACGCTCGATGGTTGATTGCGGTTGCGGTGGATCTGTACAAAAATTCAATTCAAACCATTTTTATCTCGTACGAAACACATCATAATTATATTGAATTTCATATAGTTATAATGTACTACAGAAACATGTTACTCTGTTTGAATATATAAGTAATATATTTATTATATGATTATATTATAGTGTAATGAAGTTGAAACGACTATGTGGGATCTTAGTTCACTGCTAATCCTTTTTATGTTTTCAATCGATTTAAAACAGTTGTTGCCCAGAAGTTTGGGACTTTTTAATCAGTATTAATTCGCGAAAGGTAATAAGAAGAAATTAATAACTCTAATTTGTCAATTTAATGGAATTTAAGGAACTGAGAAAATTGCATGTATATGTATCACATTATAATATTATATATTATTGTATAATTTAAATAATAATATAATGAAGCCCTATAGTTGAAGTACATATGTAATTATATTCCAGGATTTCAAATTAATTAATAAATTTCAACTATAAATTATTCGAATGTTTATGAAATAGTGTATTAAAATTACGATTTGCATGCCAGAGATTTAATAACTAACAGTGGCGGATTAATAGATTTTTATGTTGGAATACAACGTGAAATCATAGAGAAAAAATATAGAAAACATTGAGAAATAATTAGACTTACAGTATACTTGAAGTTGCATCGTGGTTTCCTTCGGTTTATCAAGGGCGATGTGACTCGCGACGCATCTCAGAGTTTTTCCATTATCGGTCCATTCCAAGCTCCGCGATGCATTTTGCACAGCCAAGGAATTGTCGTCGATGTTGGAGTCGTAGATGGTAGTCCTTTCATCATTGCCAATAGGTTCGTCATCTGCAAACAAGTAATCACGATACCGATGAAATATTAAAACATACACAAGTAATTTGCACTTAAAATCCGAATAGGAAATTCGAGGTAATAAGTATTCGCGTAAACTCACTGAAAGTATTTGCACTAAGAATAATAAGCATAATATTTAATGTATCAAGAACATGAATTATCATCTTTACTTTCATATACTTATATATTAGAATTTTAAAAATATATCTTCGGACAGGACATTTATCAATTTTAAATTAATTTATTAATGAGCGTATTTTTACTAGTTTATTAGTAATGATATTTACCAAGGAATAAGGAGACATTTGCAGCTGGCCGTCCTGCAGGAGCACTGCAGCTGACTTCCAATTTCTCTCCTTTTCTGTAAATATTCCTTCCGTAGGATCCAGGACTCGTGTGTAGTTCAGGATTATGTGGTGGTCCTGAAAAATAAGCAACATCAATGCGAATTATTAATAACTTATTCGCATTTTGTGTTATAAAGTGTATATAATTGTTTAATATGAATATACATCGTTGTTATAGAGATCAAATTCTTTAACTACAGTTTTTACAAAAACTCCTTTTTTGCATTTATTTCTGTAACTTTTAATCATCTATTTGAAAAGTCGTGAGTTTTGTATGAAAATGTTAGTTAATGAGTTTCATCGTTATAACAACGATATTTAAACGAATTTCTTTAAATTTAATAATAAAAACTTAACGCGAGGAATCATTAACTTCTTTCTGGATGAGTTTGCATGTATTTTTTTCTGTGGGTTGAGGGGAACATTCTAAATGTTCATTATTCATGATTTCAGTCATTAATCTTTATCGACTTTATCAGGATTACTAATTTCCTCTCATGCACCCTTGTATTACCCTTTGTAAGCAATTTTCTTAACGAAGATTAATTAGTTTCCGAATTCCCTTCTAATTCCCGCGAAAACACCCTCATTTTTTGTCCCACATTGTTCATTTCTTTCTTATCCCAACAGAATAGGATACAGAATTCCTGTAACTTCTTTCGTGTAACTTCCTTAATTTGCAAAATGTTGCCCCTTGTGCGATGAAAATTAACTTCTTAATCTGATCGATCCATAAATTACTTCGCGATATTAAATTCCGTAATTACATCTCAATTAAAATCCACCCAATCTTGTACCCTTCAAATATAATTATAATCAAATTACATCTAATACAATGCAAATTAGCTACAATATAAATAATGGATAATACATTACATTACATATTATAATATAGTAACGAATGACGCATGCTTTTAATGAGTAAAATCATTTTGTACTCCTAAAGGTTACGGTTTCAGTTGTAAATCAATTATGTTGTTTATATAACATTTATGTCTTGAAATTGAATGAATATTTGTATAAAAAATTTTGCTGAAGAGTTCTGATAGTACAGCTTCATAGTGATGTCGTTTACACATTTTTACAGTAGAACATAGATAAGAATGTAAATCAAATATTTCTACTTACTTGCAACGATGATTCTGACGGACGCCTGAGCCTCCGCTCGGCTATCAGTGGGTGTTAAAGTGCACTTGAATATTCCATCGTGACTCTCCTTGATCTTGGCGATACGGACACCGCATTGGCCAGCATCGATTCCTTCCCCAAAGTACTCGATTCCGTCTTCCGCTGGTTGGCCCTTGTTTAACACCATACCCCCATCTTCCCCAGGTATTTCGACACGGCATACCTGTAGAGGTCTACCGACTCTGCATAAAATTTGCAGACTTTCACCCAGCCGTACTGCTGTCTGCCGAGCTGGCTCGATGTCTACGATGAGATTCGACTTCGATGCTGAAAATCAAAATAAAACATGCGTCAGTTAAATCACCCTTGTCTATGATCAATTTTATATGCCTCGGATAACAGCTATTGA
The DNA here is from genome assembly GCA_910591585.2 of Nysson spinosus. Lineage (NCBI taxonomy): Eukaryota > Metazoa > Arthropoda > Insecta > Hymenoptera > Crabronidae > Nysson > Nysson spinosus. The sequence continues at coordinate 3,724,981 of OU342835.1, forward strand.
TTAAGTAGAAAATGTGTATTAAAATAGTAAACATTTATTTGTCCTTTATTTGAAGACGAAAATTTGTTCAGTGATTACTTTGGAAATAAACATTTATTTAGAATTTTATTTAGGACTAGAAATTTATTTAGTACTTGTTTATGGACCAAATTATTTAGAGACTGCATTGGGACCACCGTACTCTTATTGTTAGTTGGACATATTGGAAACGTCTTTAAAATGTTTTGATGTGGGAGTTCTGAGATTTATAGTTAGAAGATCGTTAAATGAATGATAAGAAAGGATGTGTAACCGAGTAGATAAGAAGATATTATTTTCAATAGGTCGCGATTTACGAGGATGGCAAGGACAAAAAATCAGCTACCCACACAACAAGGGTGTGTATTCATGGGCGGAATCGATCCGTAGGCGACAAAGATTTAATACCCCCATTAACTTGAAATTGTACGCCGTCCTACGACTTCTCCCGAGTCGCCGAGTCGAATAACCGAAGCAAATAATGATTCTTATTAAAGGAAGATACATAAGCTTCCATATATTCCTTTCCTCTATTCATATTCCAAATTTACGCAGCCCATACAAATATTAAATTAAATGAGTGTGATTTACTACAAAGTCAATTTACATTTTGACAAATAAAATTTTAGCAATAAAGTATAATTGAACAAACACATGTAGTACATAAGGTAAGGTCAACAAATTGCCGGCTCAAGGGTATTAAAGACGCAACAGAAACAAATAATAATTTGTATTTTCCCATATCTATTATCCCATTCTCAATTTGTTTTTAAAATATTTTGAAAATATTCTAAGACTACATGTCAGATGAAAGTATCAGTAATAAATCTCGATCGATGGCTACAAAAGGATGTGCATAAGCACAGGGAAATATTCCAGGAGGAAGAAAAAAGAGGTCCGTGAGATGATCCTCTTGCAAGAGGGAAGAAGTTTCCGTGGGCAGCAAGATTTACGAGACAAAAAGGAAAGTTGATTAAATCCTATCGTCCTCGTGTATCTTCCCTGTACCGACACGTACCGTGCCAACCAGGGATGTAAGTTTTTTCGCCTCTCCCCCCTTCCCATGCAAACTCTACTTGCAAGTAGAATAATTACAAAGTTTCAATATTTTTCTTGTTACCGAACTTACCCGTGGACCCATATATTGCTTGCGCTCTTAATATGAAGAGGATAATTAATAAGAGTATTATTCATTAGGAAACTTCCTCAAAAATGTTATTTTTTATCGAGTGTCTTAAATCATATAATACATGTAGCATACTGTCTCGTGAGAGTGCTTCATTTACACGTGTAAGTCGTCTGACTTCAAACAGGCGCATACTACTTACATGAATATAGACACGCACAAATTACATATCTGTACAAACAGCATTAATAAATTGGTCGCGTGTTCTTCATTTTATTCTATACCTGGTATTAAAAAAGAAACTAAGACTTTAGGGGCTTATTGTGTTCGACCGAGTGGTAAAAGAAATGTGTAATCAACATGTGTCGTAAAATTAATCTTTCCGGTGTAAAATCATCTTTTATATTTACGAGTGCTTGATATCGTAAATGAATCTCTTCGAAACATGTCGAATGTGAACAGAAGATTTGGTTTAGAGCCACATTAGTTAAAGGTTGTATGACAACACCAGATTCTTACTAATATCAACAAAGATCGCTTGATAGACATAAACTCTCTTACGACATCGAACGCTTGTAAACCCTTTTTTTATCATCCTACAGGTTTATTATTAACAGTTCGAACTTGGCTCGTAATCATGAGTGAAAAAGCTTAGATTAATAATTTGATATCAGCAAAATCTATCAGCATTCTCACTGTTCCAATATTCAGGGCCAAAGATAAAGCGACGAAGGACTTCTACGAGTGCTTTTATCATACAAAAAGGATCGCTGTAAAATTGCGCCTCGAACGAGGATATCTACTAGCTTATGCGAGTACTTAAGTAGGGAGGAGATACGTTTACGAGCGAGCACTTAAGTTTTCGTTAGGAAGCCGCAGGCAGCATCAATCTCACGCGAGTTAGGAAGACGAGGTCGTCTTCTCGTGCCACGGCACTGGCTTCGATCTTGTGCACGATGCCGTTATGATAATGCACCGGGAGAAATATGATAAACCGGGCGTGGCGGAATAACGATTATCATATTTCACCTGGTAAGCCTGTTGACGCGTGATATAACTATTCGTTCGATCTTGAAATGGTACTCCGCGTTTCTGACATGTGTTATTTGATTTTAATTGTAATTATAGCAGAGATTTTATTGTACGACTATATGTACATATATCCCAACATTGAATTATTTTGTGTCTTTCTATTACCAAGTTACTTCCATAAATAAATAAGTGGACAAAATAAATAAATTATTACACCTTGTCCATCTTCCTTTTGTCCGTGTTAGTTTGTATTCGTTATATTCTATTGTTAGAAGTACATATAATCTCAAATCGCATGACATGATGATTAATAAGGATTTACTATGAATGTAATATATTTATATTATTTATTATGGCTACGTATGAATTGATCCATTATTAAACAGGTAATATTTGTGAAGAATTAAACTTCTGACAAGATACTATCTGTCACTGCACTTTCTACAAGCACGGCATCTGAATTTAAGTAGAATATACCCGTCATAGGTCAGCCACTCAATTAAACCAAATGAAAGCAATTTCTCCACAAATTTAACAATTAGCATATTAACGTACATGTATTTTTGTTGAGCCATAAATAACAAGACACGAATCGGTATTACTAGCAATTCATTACAGTAGCCGTAACACTCGCTCGTCTGCAAAGTGCATCAATTTCGTAGGTCCACTGATGCACGGCACTGTCCACAAATCATCGCATCTGTTGCTGCGGTTTTCGGGGTAGGTGGTTCACGATGGGTACTGTTGGGTTCCACGAGGGGCACAAGGGTAGGGGGGTGCCTCAAATTAGATCGTGACGTCAGCCGTATAACAAATTGATGGCCGGAAAATCAAATGGGATTTATGGGTTTACGATCGTTCCACGGACTGGTGCAGTGCGCCAATGGGTAACCCAATGGCGTCCACCTACCCCCATAGAAATTCGTCAAGAAATTTGGTCTTGAAATTCATATCGACATTCGTATTCTGCTTGCAGCGTGTTGAATTCTATCTCGATATTTGAATGCTCATCGTACTAGGTTTCGCTAACTAGCTAACTTTTATCTACCGACTTAAGTCTTCACCCTTTTTAGATTATCTTTCCCTCGGGTCTCCGTGATTGAAATTGAAGTTTAAATTTAAAGTTCGTCGCTGGAGTGTACTTGGATAAGTTCGCGGAAAGGAGCCAGCCCTTTTAAATGTTATTACCTGGGACAGGAAACAGATACTTCCCTAGAGGAAGTTAGCTCTAAGCCGAAAATTCAAATCGTTCGTTCGAGCATAAGAACACTCTTTTCATCGTCCTCTTCTTAGACTCTGAAGAAGCCTCCTGAAAAGCTCATTTTGGCAGAGCCTTTTTCTTTGGTTAAAGGAGCTTTACGATAACAGTTTAGGAAATAAGGACACTTTATAGAATATCCAATTATGAAGAAATATTCACAGTAGTTTGTTAAACATTATCAAAATATTATTCTGAATTTATTTAATTCGAGAAAAACATACTATGGGATTATGGCGATGTGTATATATGATATAATATATAATAAAATATATTAACACATTGTGGGTGAGAAACAGCAGTTCGGGTCTTCTACAGTTCATGCATTATCATACAAGAATACAAATGATAGTTAAATAAATTAATAAAATGAAACGTATAAGGATTTTAATAATAATGAAGTCATGCTGTTATATACAGGGTATCAAAATAATGTATATACTGTATATTCAATGTGTTTTGATAAGACACAGTTATGATATTGAATGCTAATTAATAATAAAAGTTGACGTTTTACTTCTCCCGGTGAGTAATAATAAGTCTTTTAAGTATCGGACCCTTTTTTAACACCCTGTATATAAAATGAAAAATAAATATATGTACACAATACCATAAAACATATTGAAGATACAAGTACCGCGAACAAAATGGATAGCCATAAGAGAATGAAGAAAATAGTGGTGGGTTGATATAGTATAAGCAGGCAGAGAATGTAGGAAAAGCAAACCGCTGTGGTCAGCTTGCGTCCCTTCGTCCAAGGGTGCAACGGTGGCAACTAATCCTAGCCAGCACTTCTCCTATTAGATGATACCCCCTAACATTGCTAATTTCGCTTGGTACCGCGCCACGAAATATGCGAACCAAAACTCACCCTCCCTCGCCTTTCCGCGGATGTCCCTGCACCACCAGACGGAAGGACGAAACTCGATTTTCACCCTAATCAGACTGAAGTACCCGGACTGAAGTACATATGCGATTAAAGGAACTACACCGAGGTGCATCTTGTTTCCACTGTTTTCTTATTATATTCCGTTTTACGAATATTGAAAGTGAATGTGCGATATTTATAATCAATTATGTATGATAATTACGACTCTATGTTTAAGTTTATGTTAAAGAAAAGAGGTACGATATCTAAAAGTGGCAGTGTAAACAACGAGTCACAATATTCCTGTGTTAGAATTATTCGATGAAATCGATTGTATGATTACATTATAATTCGAGTGTAAGTAATCGAATTGAAATGAATTTCCTTGGGTTTCGCGATATGTCACGAACAATGCGGGATACCATTTTGTCTTTCTGTGAAAACTTTTAATCGCGCAAAAAGATAGGTATATTTATAATTAATGCGTTCCCTGGTGGCATGTAAATGGGGTTTTTATCTAAAGACTGGAGTTTACGTTTTATCTTGATAAAAAGGTTCGCCGTCAAAAGGGTTAAAGCGTAGAGAAGAAGCTTTAAGGAAAAGTTTGTGCTTTATGGAGGAAAACACGACTATTGAACGCAACCTGAGAGCACTACTCTATACTTCCTTCTCTCGGGAGGATTTTTTTTCCAGACCAACTGAGCAAGGAAAAGGATACATCATTCAACCTCTGGAAAGTAGAGCAATTCAGTGACACATGGGAAATCCGTGCATTACCCGCACGGTGCAGTTACTCACAAATGCATAGCATTTTTCTCGATGCACTTTAAGAGCGACTTTTCCAAGGACGAGTATCGCGATAACCAGATGCATGCATTTGTGACGTTCCCTCACAGGACAACAACAAAAACTAGTCAATGATTAGACGAACGACATTTTCATATAAAAAATTATTTACAAATTCTTGATAAATCAGAATCTTCTATTAATATCAAACTTAATAATACTCGGAAAAATGTGTATAAAGTATTGTACATATAAATATCGTGAATGATATTAGTCAAGGTGAACATAAATATTATAGATTTTTAATTTTGATTAATGAATTTGAAAAAGCTATAAGTATGGAAGGTTAATATTTTACGTGTGTATATGATCGAGTTATATTAAGTTTGCAATGAACTCGAACTATCGAGTGCAGGAAATTTTTAATTAAACAAGAGATGGTAGAAATATTTTGTATGAAGTTGTGTAGATTACGTCCTCGAAATGTGGGTTTTTGGAACCACTACGATACTGAGTTATTCTGATACTTGTTGTAGCTTGGAAGTTTAATGAAATATTAAATGGCTCGGACAAACAAAACTGGGCATTTAAATAATTCACATCCTCCACGATGAAACTCAACCGCAAAACGATTAACCCCGAAATAACGTTGTGAGGCTGGAAAACAAAAACCGCGCATAAATTATGGTCTTCGTGGGACAGGGATATATCTGAGGATAATTATCACCGAGTCGTAAATCGTATTTCGCGGATTAGCACTGCAAATGATGTTTTCGAAATTATGTTACATCCGTATATATATTCAGCTAATTAGTCATTATCGAGTAATCTCGCGTATCATGAATAATCATGCAAATTAATGTATCCGTGGAAAAGCAATCGCGCGGTTCGTGGCAGGGCCAGGTCGAATTGGAAATTAACAAATATTGTATAATTACAAGATACGCCTGGTACTCGAGACTAACTGTAGTTCTCGTTGATCTCTTTTTTCGAACTTTAATTACCGAACTCGTTATTCCACCGTACGCGAGAAAATAATGGAATAAAAATAACACCCGTTGTAAATATTATTGGTAGTTGCCGGCAGAAATTCGCGAGATCGTAATATTTTTAATTATTTTTCGAGAAGCCGACTTTTCGCGTTACATCTCTCGACGTGTCTGTTTTTCCACCGTTTTCTGCAGGAAATAATTAAAAATTGAAACTCAAGCGCAACGAATGGTGACAGGATATTTTGAGTCTGCTAAAATCCCTGTGTTTTCCGGGTGCGTCAGTTTGCCAAGAATTTCGAGGATCCAGTTATTCGACGGGGATATTCCTGTCTTTCGCTTTTTATGGAATACAATATCATAAATAAAGTATGCGGCGTGAGTTTCGTCAACGAAATTAATTATTATTTTTGCGGAATGAATCACGCCTAGGCTAATGCAATGACAAATTCTTGTTTTCGTTTTAACGAATAAACAAGGTATTTTTATCGAAGGTACTTTAAAAAGTACGTCCCTTGCTTCCATGAATATTAAATTTTTCCCGAAAAGGAACACTGATATTTAATACAGATAAGATAAATATATCCGATAAAAACATACATCATATTTATTCCGCACGTATATACGTATTGAAAAGTACGAATATAATTAATATCAGACAAATGGTGAAATAAATATTAAAATTGATTTTTCGTGTATCATTGAAACTCACTACAAAATATAGTGTTGAATTGTATAATTAAAGGAGACCGTATCGTGAATAGTATTTAATATATGAATACTATTATGTATCAATTAATAATTATTATTCATTAAATCTTAAACAAATCCAATTGAATATAATCAGAATATGAGAAGTCCAAACTAATTTCTTGTCATTATTCCATCAATCATTATAATAAATGATATAACATAATTAATAGTAGTTAAACGTCCTCATAATACTATCACTCATCAGGTTACGGATAAAATTGTTTTTCTTGCAAAATAATCAAAGGAAAGATAGGTCACATAAATATAAGAGAAAGTGCATCGTAACTAAACGGCCCCAAGTGCAGGTGCTACATTTCCTTAAGCAATTCCAATTCAGTAGCGAATTCTGTTAGGAAGAGAAGGCGAAGAGGGTACGAAACTGGATGGAATTGAGCGTCAATTTTGGAAGAACAGCCGCAAATCTTGAGGAAGATTAAGGCCAGTTTACACGGCAGTAAATCAACTCATCATCGTTGGGCCAACCCTGGCGAACCAACCTACGATCCCTTCTCGTCAGCCACGATTCACCCTTTCCGAAGGAGAAATCCCCGTAAGGAAGTCCTTCCACCAGGTTCGACTAAACGGTCTCTTACTATCTCCTCTCTTTCTCTCTTTACACTCCTCACCTCTTCTCTCCCCCCCAGTGAAACGAGTAAATCGGTTTTCCTCAGCCGATGATGGTGTTGGAATCGAGTTACGCAAAATGGATTTCGCATTAAATAACTATCGCGTCTCTCGCCGAGACGAGAGAATTCGACGAAAATTTAGCATGCCGTTCGAAATAACCTGATCGCGACATATATTTCGCTTTTAGGTTTCGATGTATTTGATGAAGATGTGATTGATTGGCTTACTAAGAATAAATTTACGTGAGTAACGTGAATTTTTATTAATTTAATGTTTGTATTCACTTTTCTTCAAAGAGATCAAAATGACTTGTCTGCGATTTCTAGTTAAATTGTTCAAATACACCACGGAGAATTGTTTGCGATTTGATATGCTTTTACTTGATATACATAACGCAAATAATTGAATCCATTAATTAATTTAAATCCTCCAGCCATATTTTATATATAAATAAATTGGTAAGCATAACTAAGTATGTGTTCGGTAGTTGTAGTATTAATGGGGATATGTTAGATTTTCTAGAAAATAAATCAGAACTTGTATGTGAAGCAGTGAAGTATTTGTCTTCTATTTCTATTTCATCTTCGGGAGAAGGAGATTTGAAGTAAGAAGATTAACGAGATCATGTAGTGTGCCGTGTGATATGTTAATCCTTTTAATTTATCGTAGAATTCGCACAGTGCATTGCTGATTCAAATTAACGCGGAACCGATTTCGATTGTGTTTCGATGTGAATTGATATTAATTTTACAAGTGAAATATCGAATATTGAAACCCCTCTGAATGCGGAGATTAAAGAATAAGGGGATTCAAAATACAAATACAATGATATTAAACCGCTGATTGAAGATTTAAGTCCGGTGTGTTGTCCACTCGCGGGGTGCTTAAATATTACGATATACTAAACGATATTTATGAATAAATATAAGCAGGCTGGTGTTATCAGCCACGAATTTACTCACTAATTACTCTTAAGTCGCATAGTGAACAAAAATGGAATTTCACGAAAAAGCTAAATGAATTTCACGCAAATAAAAAAAAATGCTTACCATTGAAATAGCAAGATATTAACCTTTTCAGGTAACATTGCATAATATAATATTTAAAAATAAAAAAAGCGGGCTTCACATAAAGTTCAAAATGGTATATCTCATATAATGGAGGAATTAATAATACGTTATGAGATACGAGTCCCAAAGGACGGGCGATTCCCTAAAAATCGTTATTGTACCACCACTTATCGGAGTTTCCGCGTTGCAGTTTGGTTACAATGCCAATGGTTTATAACGGTTTTCCCGTCCCCCCAGTTGTTCAACAACTTTGTTGCGATCGTAGCTAGTATTCCTACCAACGACGTTGGGAATTTCTGGTGTAACACCGGTCCTCTACGGTTCGTTAAGCGGCAACAATTAAAGCCGAAGATCTTTGAGTTTTCTGCACCTAATTATTCGCGACTCTGCTTGTATATTCGTATATTCTCGTGCATAGTAATTGCTGATTTTATACTATTCTAATTTTATTTTCTATATTCACAGTATGATACCACATAACCGTGTAAATGAAGAGTACGTAATTAAAAGTATTTTTAACAGTATTGTAATAAAAGATAATCTAAAAGTTAAATCACCATCATTTATATGCGAAAATAGTGGCTGGTTAAAAATCAGTCCAATATTAAATATTATTTTTTCACATATACCGATGACGTTGAAATTCGTGCCAGCGATATATTATTCGCAAAATACTTTAGAAATATAAATACAATGTAAAACACTTTCACGCAACAAAGCCCAATAAAATCTTCCCGAATATCTGGTTCCAGGACATTCATACGAATCGATTCGTTCTCTTTTGATGCTACAAATGACACTAGTCGTGCATCTGTTCCGAAACTTTTTTAATAAAGCATTTATTGCGAAAGAATGCTTCCATTTCATCATAGAATAGCAAAATCTGGGCTAGTTTTTTTCGTTCTATCGAGCGACGTATCACGCGCCATGTAACTGTGATACATTACTCGGTACATTGCGCAAAGTAATACATTTTACCAGCAGGATCCACTATGTCGATCAAGGCGCTTAAATGCGCGGCGGAATAACACCGAGTTAGTTAAAGTTAAACAAGTTCGCGGTGGTTCTTTTTCGCAGAAAAAAAAACCGAGGGCTCCTCGATAATTTCAATATCCCGAGAAAGCACTCGACAGGGTTGGGGAAAGTCGATGGAGGGCTAGAGATAATCTGACTGCCGGTACCAACGCGATTTTTTTCCTTTATTACTCGGCCTCTAATGGATGGTCCTTACACTGGCATGGACCCATGAGTGTACTTGGCTCGAGCACTTCCGTGGCCGGAAAATGAAAAAAATCATTCAACAACGTTGTGCCAGGATGATAAAGAAAGTGGAGGCCGGTAAGGAACAACTAAATAAGAGATGGAACGAGGAACGAAGGATTTTCGAGGAGAAGGTAGAAGTGTCTCTTCTTACAGAGGAGTTACAGCTCGACTGTTCTCTTTATGGCCCGGACACTTCAGCTGGAGGATGTTTCATTGTCAATCTTAATCCCGATACAATAATTAATCAGACTTATTCTTTAGCGAACTTCATAAATATAATTACTCGAAAGAATTATTACTTGAAGTATAATAATAAATTATGTTATATTAACTAATTAAAGATATGTTGGTAAGGCAAAATACCTTATTAATGCAATATTTTTTGCGGCATATAGTCTATTATAACTTGGAAAACATAAATAATTGTATTCTAATGTAATGTTTAATAAAAGATTTTATAGTTATTTTACAGTAAATGAAGATATGGAAACGCAATATTTTAATGATCTATAATTCATTATTTCATAGATTCTCGTAAAGTTCTTCTAAAGTCTTCCAAGACAGAAAGGATTATTGAACGTTAATTCGAAAGTTCTGCGAACGTAAAAAGTTAGAAGGATTCTGAATTTTTAAATTGTTGTCTTGGAAGCAGCCAACGAAGGATTAAAGTCATTAAGGGAGATAGAAAATTATCTGGTAAGTCGTAGAGAAATCGCAGTCGAAGGGTACACAAAATATCCGTAATCCATGGAAACAGTGCGGATTAGCTGCTAAACTTTCAGAACCATTTTGTCTCTGAGTAGATAATAAGATAAAGGTACATTGTACACCTACTGTCTTCCGAAAATGTCGAGGAACTTCAGCCAAGTGTTCCGGTTCGACGGCTTATAATACTTGTCTGAACTCCTTTATCGCGATTACCGGGATTCGCAATCAGCTTATTGCGTAGACATCGCAAAACAAGCCAGACTTTTGCATTCCTGATAAACACTAACAAACCTTGTGTTTTGTTGAGATCGAATAATATTTTTCAATCGTAATTAATTAGGCAACTTGCTTGGAGGTCTGTTGCGAATTTCTGTCTAACTTTCAACCATAACATTCCATACACAAATTTCAACTTCATATTGTTCTATTTCAATCATAATAATAGTTTTTGATTGAATTAACGTAGTTTGAAGATAATATTAATATCTGAAGCTTGCGAGGATTCAACGTTTAGTAATCGCAATTTTTCTATCATAATGAAAACAAATATACTGAATTATTGAGCATCTAAACCGCAGTGTGTTAAACAAAATATAATAATTTCAAAAGTATTACTTAAAAAATGACATTCATTTGATCGAAGGCATCGTGAGAATGTTTCTTTAAAATACAAGAACTGCAATTATCAGTATTAGTAAGTGCTCGTATCTTCTTTAATAATTTCAAGTAATAGTCTTTTCTAATCGCTTGATTTTTTTCGCTGAAAAAATTCACGGTAGATTTGAGGTTATCAGTAACCGTAGGTCCGAGCGATGGTCCATTAAAGTGTCATCAATATCGCGGAGATAAAAACCGATGTATAGATCGACAGGATAGAAGCCTAGGATATTGGATCAGTATGACAGTGTCAGTAGAGGCAGTTAAAACCACATCAGGCTCTGTTCTCACAGGAGGTGCAGCATCCACCGGTTACAGAGGAACCCACACCTAAACTGGGACCATCACCCTATACGAACCACGCCTTCCTAATGCTGCTGCCAACACCAAAACTCATCCCAAACCCTATCCACGGTTAAGGACATCGATTCTATATCATCTCCACTGAACCCTTTCGACATTTTCCGCCCTGCAATATAATTGATTGCACTTTTCAATAGTTCTTTCACTTGTCCACCCACCTACTTTGACCAGCACTCGATTTGTCATAAATAAAATCGCAGTTGTAGATGTCTGGCATTTGTTGAGTATTATCAAGTATCAGGATGTGAAATGCATATATCGCGTGTGTCATAGTGACACCTTTAAAGTAAACGGAACAACAAGGGTGTAAAACAAGCGGATGTTTCTATCGCGAGAAAACATCGCAAATTGCCGGTTGAATGGTCGCGTAACTAACAACCTACGCGGAACGCGTTATATTAATTAGTAGTAGGAACGACTGAACCGGACACGTAAAATGAATCGTCGAGTGCCCTCGAAAATAACCCACGAAAATCTGTCACCGGTTCAGAGCTCGACAACTCGAAGCACGTGTGTACCAACAAATGTTAATTAAATCTGCAGTGGAGATCGCGTCGCACCACCCAACTACCGTTTCTTCCTCTTTCTCCACGTTCTTTTCCAAGGCAGTCTATCCGTGTTACTTTCTGCTTAAACATTCTCTTTTCCTAACAAATCATCAGTGCCTCCTGCTTTTACAAGTTTGCCTCGTTTACCTTGCAAATGGCATAGATTTTTGTTGGAACCCACTGGCCATGGACCACGAAACTGTTAATTAAATTACCACCGTGAGCTATTTCGAAGGCTAGAAGGTACTTCCAAGCAAACCTAGTTTCCTCTTCTTCTTCTTTTTTTTTAATGTTGAGCTCGTAACCTGGTCGTAGAAACGTGCTATCTCGTGAAAATGTAATGCCACGGAAAAATAGGTGCATACAAACTGAAAAGGAGGGCATGCTTGTTGCACCTCGCTTTTATCATTCCTCGTTCCTTTTCACTGTCTTCGTTTCATCTTCATCTCACCGCGTTTCTGTATCCCTTTAACGTACCACCACGCGTTTTCTTCCTCTTCCTACATTTCTCTACTTCACTACTTTTCCTTGAAACACTTTTATCTCGCTGCATGCGTTGCTGCATTTCTTTGTATCCGGTAAAAAAGTTAATTAGATGCACTGGTTGGTAAAGAAGGCAAGATATACGCCCGGAATTCTTTTGTACGATTTCTTATTGTTATTTGCAATCTACTGTATTTTTGATCTTGATATTCGTCGAGGTTAAATGAATAGATTTTATACGGAAAACGACGTTTAAGTCGATGTTAATCGATTTTTAGTGGAATGATCAATCGAAGATATCAGCTTTCTTGGATACCTTCTTGAATTTGATCAAACGACAGGAAGCTCTCATTTCCATGGCTCGGTGTCAAAAGGGATCAAAAGGGATTACTTTATGGTTGATTGGATCACAGGTTCCTTTCCACGGATTTCTCCACGAACAAGTGACTCGCGCCGTATAAATTTACATGAAGCCAGGTCTTTCAAATAAAGATAAAAGAAAGAAGTCTTCGAAGGAGAGTAAGAAAAAAAAGGAATCGATAGGGAAAACGAACAGAGACTTAAAAACTCGCTCTATTGCCTCTGACTTCTAATACAAAATCCATTTCCCCTCAAGACAAGAATCTTTTCAATAGAAACAGAGACCCGAACAAAAATATATTTCGATGCATTAAATCAGCATGAAGTTCTTAGCATCTTTTAACAAGGTTACACTAAGAAGTAGGATCCACCATACACCTCTTTAACTTCCACGAATCAATACCCGATACTCCAATCCATTAAAACGACACAGAAGCTCCTTACTCCCAGTAAGACAAGTATCAAAAGCTCTATTTTACGATTGATCGGATTACATTTCCCTTTCCCCTGTCTCTTCTGCTCGTGCATTTGCATCGGTCTTCGATATCAACGTGAATTCATTTACAAGGACGACCATGAGAACAAAAATGAGGGTTCCCGAAGAAAGGAGGAGACCAGGATGGAAGGAATAAGACAGATAACAGTGGGATACGTTATCACGAAAAGGACGAGACCTCAAAAATCTCGGCGTACACCATTACTGGCGGGGTTGAATTTCATTTGAACGGTGTGCCGGGTCTCTTCCAGTCTGGTCTCTCCTAATGAGGACGCTTTTTTCTTTTCTCCTTTCCCTCGATTCCCGACCTCTCTCCTCCCTGCGCTTCTCCCCGTTTCACTAAAAGAGAAACCCGGTGTGTATGCATTCCCTGTTGCCTGTCCTTGTCCTTCTACGGGCCTTACTATTTTTTTCCCTATCTCCTCTCATCACCACCCTCGTCCAACCCTCGGCGGCTTCACTCTTTGAATGAAGAGGTGGCATCAAGAGAAGCAGAGAGTGGTAAATGTTATCATCGCACCGGCAGATGCAGTCTGAACTGCCAACGAGAGGATACGCTCACAGCTAGACTGCACCTGGCATAATTAAAACTTGTATCGCGCTAGCGTCTCCGAACGTTAAGAATACGTGGCTTGCTAAGTGTCTGCGAGGATCAGGGATCCTTTAGTGACGCAAATTCGAAAGGATTTCTGTTATAAGGCTTAGCAGTGGATTGAAATTCTGTTCATTCAGCCTGCTACCTCGACTAATTAAATTGGCTACTATTATATCGAAGATAGTTAAATATTTGGTCTCATAATTGGTCGTTAATATTGAAGCTATACAATTATTGATCGGGTTAAATATGTGGTTATCAATTTAACTTTCCATTAATCGACACCTGCTTAGCATTACATATTAATTACGCGGGTATATAATCGAAGTATGTGCACACGAAATTCAGGTTGTAGAATATCCTGATAATCAGATTTACAGTATATAAGTTTAGCTTCGTATTCGTTGGTTGGAGACTATATTCGTTTTCTTGTATTGTGACATATTTACGTACTTGATATATAGCAAGATAATGAACCTAGTTTGGTTGACAATGTATGATTGATTACACTGTTGTGCCTTAATGTTTACTCACCGATTTAAAAGGCTGGGCAATCTAATTTAATCCCGCTGATAATACGTGTACAAATATCATTTTAATAATAGACTACCTCTCTACAACACTCGCAAAACCAGTGGACTATAATTTATGTATTATATGACGGGACATTCAAATCCCATTTGAATAATTTAAATCCTAAATCAAACTCCGATCACCGTCATTTTACGATGCATTTTCATTGCACATTTTCTCTATTAAATGCCTGCAAAAGAGAACAATCCACCTTTATAAATACACCGGCAATATTTCTGAATGTCAGGGTATTAAAATATTGAAGATCCAGCGAATTAGCGAATAAATGCGAGCAATGAAATGTTCGGTCAGTAGAAAGCGAGATATCCATTCAAATCCGAATTACAACGAATCCCAAGTATTTCATCATACAATAGGATTTCAACCAGAGAATTCGATTTTCCAACAGTTTTATAGAATCGTGGTAGGATACTACTAATTTTCGCGCCAATCGTGTTAACGTCATAGTCTGATTATGATCCATATAATTCCTCACGGATATTTCAACGCGAATTACATACATCGCAATCCATATAAAATCGTTTTTCGTCGAATCGTACTTCGCACGTTTAATTAACTTATACGAAGCCAGGATTAAATGAAAATTTATGTCAACATTGACGGTAAGAGGGTACACGTTGTTACTGCTTAACTACACCTGAACCTTCTACTTGAAAGGCTCGACGGTACGAAACCCCTGACGCCATTATAATAATAAATTATCTCACAAGTGCTCTTACTCTCTGCGAGGAAGAAAAGGATGGCTGTTTGTGCAGTCTTAATAAAGTTTACATGAACCCCCATCGCATCCTCGCGTCTGTGTTTTCATAGGGTGTACCTGTACGTCGGTACTTAAGCGAGACAAGTGCGATGTAAACAGGAACAATTCCCAACCGGTTTACTAACTGCCGCCTGAAGTGTGTGCTATCGTATTTATGACAAACGAATCTAATGTCGTCGAGTGCAATGAATATTGCAATAGTTTTTACCTCGTTCAAGTATTCGTTGTATACTAACACAATCTGTTAACCGGGAATAGTTAACTGGTTATTTGTATCTCCATTCATCTCAATGATTACACGTACATTTACGATTAACGAGCTGATAATCCTCACATTTTTATAAGTGTACATTTGAGTAGGGAACTGTCAAATACATATATGCATTGTAATTATAAATATATTGCTCGGATTTATTTCATTACTGAATTGAAAATACTCACGTGACGTCGTACTTTAAAGGACACTCCACAATTAACGGGTTAATTAACATCTTGATAAAGAGAATATAATGTGAGAATGAATTAAAAGTAGTTTAAAAGTATTGTATTATAAATATACGGTGAGTGAAGAAGTTATAAGAAGTTATAAATATAGCTAGTTCAAGATATTTCATGATGGAAATTGAATCTAATTACAGGCTAAATTAGAACTGCTTCAGCTGGAATTTCTAATCAGGACAGATCAATTTCCGGAACTTCAAATACTCTGCAGTTTTTAAAATAGTACGTTGTTCTAAATCTAATTACTGAACATTCTCATTTCCGGCATTTCATATTTATCGAGTTCGAAATACTTGCGTTCGGCATGACCTGAAATTGGTTCAATATTAAATCAAAGTAGCATTCGAAATCGTTTATAATTGAAGTACCATCAATCGCGCCAGAAATATAAATTCATTTAAACGTGTATAATACACGGTAAAATATCTGACAGCACTCGAGATTATTAACACAGAAACGTCGCGAGTTTCGGTGGACTGACAAAGCAGATAAAACGAAAGGGTGCAGTCTCTTTCGCGTTAATACACTCCTCGTGGACAACAAAAGTTATTCCAGTTTTCCAGAGAGCTTCCTACAAGAGCCGAGCTCGTATTCAGCTTTATCTCTTTTTCACTCGCCATTAGACATCGAAAATAAGGACAGAAAATATTCGTTACTCGAGTGGCATTATCCTTGCTGTACTTTTCTCGGTCCTACTATCATGGTAGCCGGAATGCTTTTACCTGACAATGCTTTGCAATCATTCTCTGTATCTCCATTTCGTCTTTCTCTTCTCTTACTTATTTCATGAAATGTCATTAGTGCCCGACAGCCTCGAAAAGGGAGCAACCCCTTTACTTATATCTTAAATCTGATGAAGCAACTCGACTCTATACTTAAGCGACCGAAGAATTCCGTTTATTGCTTTCCCTTCCCGGATTCGTCGTTCAAACCTAATTTCTGCCGCCTTAATGTCTTCAGTACGTGCCTCATTAATAAAGATCAGTTTCTGCTGCTAATTTAGTTTCCTATTTATTCTAGTAATAAGAGCATCCAGCTTATCGTAGAGTATTATGTGATATGAATATACTTGGTTAATAATGGAATTATATTAATTGTGAAATTTTGCGATTTTTATTTTCTACGGTATTTAGAGTACTCTATAAAAATGTCATTTCTTACGTACGACTCGACATCACCGAACATTCATTCTGTTTTCGTGATTTTATTCAATCAATGCCGAGAACAGGTCTGAGGTCGATTTATCGGGAAGGTTTCCTCGACTTACTAGATTGGAGATTCGAGCGTATATACGTTTCCTTGCAATTACCACCTCGATTTACGGAGTTGTCGTTCGTGGTACCGGAAAGTCTGCATCGAGCAATGTACGACAAATGTCGTCGCACCCTTTACTTACTTCCTTCTCGCTCTCTCACCCTCTTTTTTTTGGTCCCACTCGCCAAGGAGATCGAAGCTTATTTCAATACGAATCGAAAGCGGATTGCGGATATCAACGTCAGGAGCCTGAATGAAATTACCATAATAAAGGGTCGCGTTCGAAATTGCACTTGCTGGGGGTGGGGCGGGAGGGGGATGACGACGGTATCTGGACTGGTTCTCCCAACCCGAGATCGAAAGCAAATGAATTATCGTATCGAAAGCAGGAAATCGCCTGTCAATTTCTTACCGCCAAATTTTTCTTAACTTTTCAATTCACTCTACGCTAAACGATCCATCATCTTACTACGTTATACTATTTCCTTCATTAATACATTTTTCACAGTAATTCAAACTAGTCGTATTATCTGTGTTTCTATGAACCAAGGTTAAGTGGATCAAGTATAACCCTTGTTTTCACCACAGCATCCCATCGTTGAAGAATCCCCCAAAGAGACACAAAACATTTAATGCAAACCAAAAATAGTCCGCGTAAAAGAGAATACTTCGGTTATCGGGAAAACCGTTTTTTTTTCCCTGGAGGCTCGTGAAAAAGCTGCGATGCAGAGGCGTATTAATCTCTTTTCGGGGGGTTGGATGAAACCAGCGATCTGTGAAGAGAGAGGAGAGGGTTTTGGTGACGGGAATGGGCGTCGAGTATGATACCGATGATGGGCATCACGGCGTAAAAAGGGGTGGATCTGCTGTTTGGCTCTCTCAAAGCAATCCTTTACGCTCTGAGCCGAAACAATGCCGGCTGCAAGCTCGTTCGAGCATCAGACGAAATGGAACGGTATGGAACGGAACCTGTTGCAGGGTACGTCAACGACGAAAGGCAACCTGGGAAAATTGGATTTTTCGGTGGTTAGCCCGTCAGACGGTATGCACTCACTCTCTTGCCTTGTTACTGGATGCACTTCTCGTGTTTGTCCTCTATGCACCCCTGTTCCAACGGATACCTAAATGAGATTTCTTCCCGCGTTACATTGGCTTTTGGCTTGCCCTTCATTTTACTTTTCCGCAATACATTTTTATGAAGAAGCATTTATATTATCTAAGCAACTTGCTGGATTTATCTAACGGGTCTTGTAATCTCCAGGTAAATACAGTATGATATTCTCTGCTATATCTTCCTAGCTCAAAAATATTGGGACCGTACAATATTAACCCTTTCTTTATGGCGCACGTAGCCGCGAATATACACTTTGTCGTGGATACAGTGTAAGATGTGTAACCTTATAAAGTAATTTTCGAAGTGTTAAATAAAAGCCGAAATGAAACAGAGAATTCTTCTTTTGATTATAACTCGTTATTTTTATCCGTACATTTATTAAAATTAAGGAAAACTATCTATAATAATTAATACGGTCATTATATGAGCGCAGATTATAGTCGGCGTCAGGAATGAAAGGTTTAAAGAATGAAAGTAATATCTTTGATCAGCTGAATCTAATTTTATAAACCCGTAACGAACTCAAACACCTAATAAAGCAAGAATGAATATATTTATATTCAATATTCTATGTTGTATTTTGAGCGCCAAAAGATTTGTGCACGCGAATCCAAAAATTTCTTCAACAATAACTAGTTTTAATGAACTATCGAATTACGCCTGCTTTGAGAATGCGAGAGCTTTTAAAGGTTTTTAATATCCTAGTTTACATATGTCATAATCCTGGATATTAACATAGAAAATGTTACAGAAACAGGTACGCGGTGAATAGAGTTAAACAAATGAAAGCTAGCGAATGATGATGCTTCATATTCCAGTAAATATGAATATGTGTACATTTCCATCGTGGTTACATTAGCAGCGAACCGCTGCCTAAAAGCATTGGACAGGACATCTAAATTGAGGAGATTTTGCAAAACGCCAAATTAATGTTTGTTAAATATTGCTCTGCGATGTACTATTACCTTTTAGTGAAATTGTACACCATATATTTTACCAATATTATTAGTATATTCATTCAAAAATTGTCTTTAAATTAGTAATTACATAGTCTAATCATTTGGAAATAAATTCCAATTTAATCGAAGCCTATATTGGTTCCAATAACATTAAAAGTGATATAATCCGAAATATAAAACACAACCCCTCTCCAATAACACGTACTATTATACGGAGATTAATTAACACGCTCTTTACAATATATTTTATAAATAGGTGAATGAAGCAAATAATATCGTTCATTAAAAATTAATTTTAAAATAGTATTAGAGCATATTGGAGTGGATATTATTATTCGTGTCAGTATTAATAATCCTACTAATGAACATCGACATAATGACCTGAATAATTATAATCTGGACATAATTCAGCTTGTAGTAACATAAGTTTAGCTGACATATCTCGACAGTAACTGACCTAATCTCAGGGAGACGTGTAACAACGAGGAACGTGTAACAGGGATACCACGATAGCAGATATTACTGCAATGTAACATATTTCAAATCTCTTATCACTTCAAGCTATGAATATCTTGGCTATCAAATACGTCTAGATAACAAATTCAATCGTAATGTTACTTAATATAAAATTCTATGCTAATACTTAAATACCAC
This sequence comes from Nysson spinosus, assembly GCA_910591585.2. Classification (NCBI taxonomy): domain Eukaryota; kingdom Metazoa; phylum Arthropoda; class Insecta; order Hymenoptera; family Crabronidae; genus Nysson; species Nysson spinosus. The sequence continues at coordinate 3,744,817 of OU342835.1, forward strand.
GAAATCGATGGAAGCACGTGTCTTTTATATTGGTTATCGATTATCCAAATAAAATTCCATCCGGCTCTGAGCTTAAGTAATTCCATCAGTGTCTGCGAGCGTGAATGTTCGACCGATGCATCTTACGTAGAATGGAGGGATAATGCAATACTGTACTCAGGAAAGTGTTTCATATGCAGAGCGACGTTTTCCAAGGATGGTGTCACCTCGCATACCAATTGCCCTTCATATATGAAACGTGAAAACTATCGGCTTGCGGTGCTCGAACTTTCAGGAGCCGCATTCAGCAACTTTGTTGCAAAACATATTTTATAATGAAAAATTACTTAAGTACGTAAAGAATTACGATAATTCAAACTACATGATGACACGTTAATCGGTTTAAATACTGTTGTTATGATACTCCTTGATACCCGGTTCATATTAAAATTAATTTAATTACTAAATTGTTTGACGGTCATTCAAAGCCTTTAAGACTTTAAATATGGTATGTAATTGCAAAGAATATAAAAACATAAATTCTACTATTTTCATGAATCGATTTTAATTCTCTCGCGATTTATTTTAATGCCACAAAGAAAGATTTGTATGTTTAGAAAAATATGATTGAAGGCGGCCGCCGAATCAATTAATACTGGATAATTAAATTGCCCTATTTTATCGCATTTTAAGGAGTCACGTTACATTAGAAGAACATTTTAGGCAGTAAATGAATTTCAATCATGAGATTTTGAAGACCGGTGTTTGAGTCGTTCGAATGTGTGTCCAAGTATATCGTTTGAAATAAACAAATTAGGTGGACCAAAGTTACCAAGGAGGTAACGTAACAACTTTCTAGAGCTTAATCAAATTAAGTTTACCGGTCTACCGCTAATTTCTACGGATTCCGTTATTTGGTGTGCTGATATTATAGCGAATTCGCAATTCACTTTGACGAGAAGCCAAGTAATTAACGCCTGAATGTCGCGAAGCAATTTACCGAACATGTGATATATCTATCCGCTTGCATCTTGTTTGCTTACTGGGACGTAAGGTATACAAGGATATAGCGGAGGAAGGTCACACTTTGAGATATGCATCTCGGCAATGCAGATATTGAGTATACTGCATTAAGGGTCACGTTGCATAAAGCAACATACTAAAATTAATTTAACTACTAAATTGTTCTACGATCGTTCAAAGGCTCTATTTTGTCTATCATTTTCTGTCATATACATATGTAAGTCTGAAATATTTAAATGTATATTACATGTCATTATTATACGTAACATATATAATAATTAGATGTGGTATAACCGTATATGAACCATTATTTTTCAATGTGCTATATATCGCAATTTTTATGAAAATTATATTATCTAAAATTTCAGCTACAAATTGATAACTTCTGTGTATTATATTTATTAATATTATTTATAATATAAAAATGTATTATAATATTAGATAATGCGTACACACACAAAATGAAGCAACATATTTTTAATTACTTTTATCGATCAAATTTAATTCTCCTGTGATTTCTTCTAATATCATAAAGGAAGATTTTTATATTCCAGGAAAAATATGATTGAAGTCGGATGTTTTAAATATTTCTTTACACATCTGGATGAATAATTTTTCCTATTTTATCGCGTTTTAATTGAATGGGGTTCTAATTGCACATCTAACGATTCAGTAAGTATTTAAGAAGCTTCGATAAGTTTCCCTTTGGACATTCTTATTTATCAATCTGTTCAAAGGTAAGTAAGTTTATGTATTTTGATGTTAAGTAAATAATATTTCTCGTTTCACTTAAATTGCGAGTACCTTCTTCTATTTTAAATATCAATAAAATCCTACAAGCATTTTTTATGTTACTTACTTTCCAACTTAAATAATGCAGGAACCAAAATATTATCGAATAACGATATGATTTAAATAATAATATATACGCTCACTTCATCTTAGCATAAATTACTTCAGAAAGATTATTATTCGTCGGAGAAATTAATTAGAAATATAATCATCTTCGCCGACGAAATATAGATATCAAAAAGTAAAATTTATTAACTAAAATCCTCACGATAACAAAGTCACAGTAATAAATACAGAAAACGAGTTTTCCATAAAATGCAGTTAACGAATCTGACCTCTATGAGAGTGATGTCTAGCCATGTAATAATGCAAATTAATGTTTCTTTATATGATATCTAGCTCCAATAGCAAAGACATCTTCTTGTAGTTAAATATTGAATATCAGAGGGGAGGAATATTCTATTTGTGTGAAGACGATTGCAGAAAATTAACGTTCTATCGTACTTTATGGAGATTCCGTATTTGAGAGCTGGCTTTAGTTGCTTCTGCATTAAATTTGAGGACGTTACGGTGGAATCGTATAATTCTCTCGTATAATCCATATATCCAGTAGCTATCCATTCTCGGATTGTTATTCCCAAGTCTGGCAGTTCGAGCTGCTAGTACTGAAATCAGGATATTGCGCCTTGTAAACCTACTACCGTCCCACGGATGGATTACGTGCTAACTCAAGGAGATTTCGCGCTGACTTAATAATCCTATGCTTATAAATCAACCGGCTCTAGATACTATCAGTATCAATTTCCTTAATATTTGCATCTCCATAAATTTAATAAATACTGCACTGAACACGGAAGTTCAGGGAACTACATAACCCAGTTTGTAATGTAAAATAATTCTTCCATAGTACTGGAAACCCTTGCGCATAGTAAACTTAACTAAATGAAGTATCAATTGATATTTCCTTGCAGTCAATTAATCTACCGACATCTTTGTCTTATTCCATGGTAACTTCTCTAATATTCCAATTATTCTCAAATATTGCGTGAATTATATATCATTATATATAATACATTATGTATTATACATATACAGCTTGCCTTACTGCGCACAAGATAGTTGTTCCCATCTACGACTCGGCACTTATTCGTACAAATTATTGCAGCATCAGGCGGCGTTCAATGTTGCAGATGACACAATGATTCCACGCGAGTACACACGTTTCGCGGAAATACATACGCGCAGAATTAAAATGCGATGAGACACGGTGTAATTTTCATGAAATTATGGGAATACGTAGCCGCGCAAGTTGATACGACGCGAAGTTCGATACGTACTGATTGTGAGCACGAGTGCTCTCTGAGGACTCCGCGCAAGCTAACTCTTGAGTAAGCCAACTCAAGCTTAGCAGAGAATTAACAAAGGCACCGGGAAATTAACTTCCCGTTTACATTTCGAACCTCTGCGAATGTTTAAAATATGTTAATATTCGGTATGATCAATCTTTTCGATGCTTTAATATTCATGTATGAAATGAGCCGTTTATTTTGAAAGTGACCCAAGTCCATTTTAAAAAAAATCAGGTTATCCTTTATAATAGTTACACACAGTTAGTTTGTAACATTTAAACATTAACTTGATTCTTGAAACAAGAAGTTCCAAGAAAAGTCAATTTAATTCAACTTATATCAACAACGAAGTCTATATATTAATGAGTCTACATTTATGAATTTATTAAGACTTTAAGGATTAACAAAATTGAGGGTGAAAAAGCTTTAAAAAAGATACTATATCGTATTAAGAATGAGTCTAAGTATTTGAAAAAATGAACTGAACTGGTATTCCATTCATGCTGAATTAACAATACCTTTTTAAAATCACTTAAAAAGAATTAGCAGTCTATCAGGATTGCACATAAAATATTATCGTTTCAACTGCACCATACAATAATAATAGAATTCTAATTTACGTGGAAAGCTCCGCATTCATTTAAGCCTTTCGTATTTGTTTTTAATGAATGTCTTTTAACGAAATAAGATAGTGAAACGGGGGCATTCTTCGTGTTTCTATGGCTTCTCGCTATCAACCCTTCTATTTCGTTCTCGTTTCGCGAGGATTTGCATAAGTCCACGAAACTGTCAGAAACAAATACCTGACGATGGAGCCGAATATCTTATTAGGCCGAAACTTTTCGTCCATGACAGATACGGGTCTGAATATTCCGAACACTTGGTGACCTGTATCCATTTATCACAGATGAGATATGCTACCCGTATCTTCGCTCTGAAACAACCCTTTGTGGACATATCTTATTCGAGCATCGGAAAAATATGAAACTGACGATACAATCCTAATTCAAACAGTGGCTGTGATAACAGATTATTATACCGTCATATATTTATTCTTTCAATATACACTAGGGAATTGAATTTATTTCTTACTTATCGTTAGTAATTCGTGAGTCAATTCAAGTTCTTTCTTTAATTAATTCTAGACTACTATATCTAACAATTTAGGATGATTTGAATAATGTTCTGCGCAATAATCGGTAGGACAAATTAAAGTTATTACTTTAATTAAACCTACGTTTTTATATTTAATAATTGGAAGAGAATTATTCGAATATGCAATGTATCAAGTAACACGATGCAACTGACATTCTAACAAGAGAATAGTAAGAGAAAAATAGAATGGTATTCGAAAAACGAGACTTTTGTCCTGAGAGTGTCGACGATCTCTTTGAATGGATTTACATAAACTCCCTGGGAAGTCTCTAGAACAAATACCTTACAGTAGAACGAATATCTTATTAGGTCAGGAAAGTTTTCGTCCTAAGGTAGGTGGAAGGTCTAGACACAGATCCTTTTTGAATATAATTATTCGCAAGAAGTCAAGGAAAAGGATAAATGGTGGATTCACCGGCCTCGAAACGAGCTTGGCTTCATGGCGACAGATGTTTCATCTGTCTGAGAATTCAAGCCAGGATGCTGTCCTGCGATTTCTTGGAATAACAATATTTCTTAAAGAAACAGGACAGTTTAAACTACCTTCGTGTTCATCTTGTATTAATCATTTCATGAAGTGAAATAAAAAGAAATAGAACTGAATATCGTTGTTCATTATTCAACCCTTTATATTCGATTAAAGATGTATTCTAATTTAATTTATTTTATTACGTCTTATTTGTATATTTGTATTATTTCAAAGTTTTATTATATGCTTGACGATGCTTTATTACTCTCTTTTTCATAACATTGTTTATGATAAATGTTTGAACTGCTAAATTATTATCGAATTTCGTTTAGTTCATTTTTTAGGTAAATATGACTGTCGGAATTCTTCCGAGATAAGACTTCGATTATTCTTCAGTTCTTAATTTATTCACGATGTCATAATTAATTCTCACGAGATATCTGCCTCTCATTAATCTCGTCTCCTGTCATTTATCTCTCCATTGAATTTTAATCCTCCAATGACACGAATAATTTTATTTAGCGTTTAATTAATAAGCTTCATAATTTCTTTGCGTAATTATGGTTGTCAAAGTTTAAACTGTTTTTAAATATAAAGTGCCGAAAATAATCTTCTTGTCTATCCAGGTCAAATTAATTTGGCTCGTAAGCGAAACTACTAAACGAAGTACTAATGAAACTAAATAATGTTTTCACTTCTAATCATCTTTTTTCAACGAGTTTTATAAAAATTCAGAATGAATTAAAATTACATTGAAATTAGAATCATACTTTAACCACATCTGGTGTATAGATAGACAAGACCTCTCAACTTCGAGATTGAACTGTGAATGTAAGTTGTCCTTTACCTGAAACAGAAAAAATATCAAATCGTTAGTAAAACAAGAAGACTATACCGGAAATTGGATAACTATTACAATATATGTATCGAATTTCATAAATCTATTCATTTATAACATACAATATATTATAAATGATTGGTAAAAACTTTACATTTATTTATAATATATTACAAATATATTAACCTGATAGATATAGAATTCATCAGTAAATTTTTGGAACCGTCACCGTTCACAATTCTTATTTTATTATAATTGTAACTGATGAGATCGCAAACAGGATACATCCGAAACGTTTGCGATAATTAAATAGGAAGAGTTTTAATAATTATATTTACGTATGAGATATATTACTGGAAATAATTAGAGAAAGATTCTTTGTCAATTTAATAAATGTTAATAAGCACGCAATGTTTGTAACATAGTACACTCTTATTAGAACAATAAGCATTACGCGTTTCAAAGTGCAATACGCTTTTTGCAGAGAGAATATTCCAAGCAGAATAATTAACGAATGTTCAGCCGCTCTACAAAAGTTATTTCGGTATACTTGGCAAATGAAATACTCTCGAGAAATGGAGGGAATTTCCACATTTAATGCTGCAACTCAGTTGCTCGTATAAAAGATTCCAAAATGCCACAAATTGGTCAATTGCTCGTTAGAAGTTAGACGAGAATAATTAAGAGATTCAACACAGCCGAGGGCAAAAGGGTGAAAAGCGCAAGGGGGTTACTTCGCGATGGGCGTGTTTGTTAAATATTCATCAGCTTTTTCTCAAGTTGACGTTCCACCGCTGCCAAACGAATCACCTGCTTTTTGCGATTGAAACTTCACCATCACTTTCCTGAGTACAATGAAACACCCTGGTATCGTAATCAAGATCTCTCGATAGTAAATGTTTTGATGATAAATGTTACCATCAAAGTTATAATTATTATTTAAAATAACAATCATAAATAAAATGAATAAACTATATGTTAATTTAGGATTTAGATATAAAAACGGCTAATAAATATCGAGAAAATGAAAAAGTGGTCGAAATGTGTGAGACAGATATGGAGTTACTTAGGTTGCTCTGTTAATGCAACTATGGTCTTGCAACATGTTTAGGAATAATTTACTACCGATTTGAACTCTCTAGGACTAAAATTGGCGACTTCCATTTTTTGAAGGTATACCCCTTCACATTTTTGCGACTTTGGGTCGACCCCTTTTCTGACCGGGAAAATTTTTAAACCGCTTCTTTCGACCCAAAATCGTTCTAGAATATGTTTATACATCATATACCATCGATTTGGGCCATTTAGGAGCGAAATTGGCGACTTTCATTTTTCGACAATTTTTGAAGGTATACCCCTTCACATTTTTGCGATTTTGGATCGACCCATTTTTTGACCCAACAAATTTTTAAACCACTTCTTTCGACCCAAAATCGTCCTAGAATATGTTTATACATCATATACCATCGATTTGGGCCATTTAGAAGCGAAATTGGCGACTTTTAATTTTTCACAATTTTTGAAGGTATACCCCTTTACATTTTTGCGATTTTGGATCGACCCATTTTTTGACCGAAAAAATTTGTAAACCACATCTTTCGACCCAAAATCGTCCTAGAATATGTTTATACATCATATACCATCGATTTGGGCCATTTAGAAGCGAAATTGGCGACTTTTAATTTTTCACAATTTTTGAAGGTATACCCCTTTACATTTTTGCGATTTTGGATCGACCCATTTTTTGACCCAACAAATTTTTAAACCACTTCTTTCGACCCAAAATCGTCCTAGAATATGTTTATACATCATATACCATCGATTTGGGCCATTTAGAAGCGAAATTGGCGACTTTTAATTTTTCACAATTTTTGAAGGTATACCCCTTTACATTTTTGCGATTTTGGATCGACCCATTTTTTGACCTAACAAATTTTTAAACCACTTCTTTCGACCCAAAATCGTCCTAGAATATGTTTATACATCATATACCATCGATTTGGGCCATTTAGAAGCGAAATTGGCGACTTTTAATTTTTCACAATTTTTGAAGGTATACCCCTTTACATTTTTGCGATTTTGGATCGACCCATTTTTTGACCTAACAAATTTTTAAACCACTTCTTTCGACCCAAAATCGTCCTAGAATATGTTTATACATCATATACCATCGATTTAGATCATTTAGGGGCGAAATTGGCGACTTTTAATTTTTCACAATTTTTGAAGGTATACCCCTTTACATTTTTGCGATTTTGGGTCGACCCATTTTTTGACCGAAAAAATTTGTAAACCACATCTTTCGACCCAAAATCGTCCTAGAATATGTTTATACATCATATACCATCGATTTGGGCCATTTAGAAGCGAAATTGGCGACTTTTAATTTTTCACAATTTTTGAAGGTATACCCCTTTACATTTTTGCGATTTTGGATCGACCCATTTTTTGACCGAACAAATTTTTAAACCACTTCTTTCTACCCAAAATCGTCCTAGAATATGTTTATACATCATATACCATCGATTTGGGCCATTTAGGAGCGAAATTGGCGACTTTCATTTTTCGACAATTTTTGAAGGTATACCCCTTCACATTTTTGCGACTTTGGGTCGACCCCTTTTCTGACCGGGAAAATTTTTAAACCGCTTCTTTCGACCCAATATCGTCTTAGAATATGTTTATACATCATATACCATCGATTTGGGCCATTTAGAAGCGAAATTGGCGACTTTTAATTTTTCACAATTTTTGAAGGTATACCCCTTCACATTTTTGCGATTTTGGGTCGACCCCTTTTCGGACCGGAAAATTGTTTAAACCTTCTTCTTTTGGCCGAAAATGGGTGTGGAACATATTGTACTTATCATGTTTGTCATTCGTTAAGGTGTGGGAACTATTGATACAATTACTTGAAACTGAGGAATTTCCGTGCCGAGGATGTAAATCTGATAGCCAAATACTTTTAAAAATTATATCCTCTTTGGAACTTCTGAGACTAAGGATTGTGAATATAACGGAACAACTAATGAGTGTCTCTCTTAATTAACACATAGTGATCGATGAGAGCTCAGAAACGAAGTTCGAAACGCTTCACTTTATATAAATAAAGAAGAAGTAGACAAGAGATCATTCTAAAGCTATCTTTAAAAATTCTACATTTACAAATAACGGATACGCTGAAACTTGTAAGTCAACTTAAATATCTTTATGTTTTACTTCGATAAGAAAATAAGGATATAATGTCCTTAGCGTAACGAATCACCGTTCTTTTACTACTTAATGAATTCGAATGGCTTCGTTCCGCCGAAACTTCCGAGATTATGTTGTATTAAAATTTTCCTCGGAACGTGATAAATTTAACGTGGAAACTACTTTCGTGCGCCGCGGAGTGAACTCTAAAATTTTTGCTTGGATTCACCTTTTTTTGTTTTTATTACGATGAGAAGTACCAGTTAAATTGCCCGGGCATTTATTTCTTAATTTAAATCAGTAGATATGAAATCGTGAAAATTATTTCATGCGGGTACTCATATTCATATTAAATTATTTTTAGCAAGTTGTCACGGTATCACATATAACTCGGAAAAACTGCAATAATTTCCAGCCATACAAATTAAGCATTCTATATTAATTACACTTGAATGAAATAGAACATCATGTAGGCATTTTAACTCCAATTTCTAACGCTGTATATAAATAATTTAATAGAAAAAAAGACGCCGGATTAAAATATGACTATAATTATACATAAAACGGCTATTTCGTGAGCGACTTGTTTTATTAATTGTTAGGAAAGATTAGGGACTCCAAAATTGTCACCGAGGGAAAATAGCGATAATATCACATTGGTCCGGATTTTACGAACGCGTACCCTTCTTCATTATTGATTTACGACTACCGAGGGCGTAGTAATTAACGTCGAGACATTACGTAACAACTAATAAGAGAAGTCTCTCAAGATTGAAATAACGGTTTTTTGTATGATTAGCCTACCACTATATATATTACAATATTATATTATTAATTATAGTATTTTTATATTATTTTAATTAATTTTACCAACTTTTGCTGAATTCTGTTGGAATACAATACCACGCATGCACTTCGGAGTTAATATAATATAATATTATACGCATCTATAATATTTCTAGTACTATATACTATATGTATATAAAATATATTACTCTTAGAATAACCGTGCAAAATAGTGATCCGACAGATAGGTACAGGGAAGCTTTTAATGGCAATCAATTCCTCGAAGAGAAAAAGATGTAGTCACACGTTAAGGTCGTTAGTGATGCAAAGTTCTTGTCGTAGAGCCGCTCAAGGCTACGTCTACGGGGGTTATCAACATGTTAAACTACGTAATTCTGCACAGGGCATAAACTTAATGCTTTGCCACTATGCCTCAAACCTCCGAGTTTCATTCTCTCTATGTTCATAGCTATAAGCAACCTATGAAGGGTTATGCTCCACCTACATATGTATGTACATACTCCCATACATATGTATGTTCGTATGCTCACCACAATCGGAGCGAACAGCCCGGATAATCGCGCATGCTTTCGCGAAACTTTGCCGTGCGAGAATTCTCGAAACTCCAGGATATCGTCAGGAAGGAAATCATATGTTAGAACTAAATGTACTATCTTTGTACACCTATCACCGTGGTTATGTAGATGATTCAGGTGCATACTTGGAATTCATATCAAAATCAGTTTTTATTTAATAACACCCTATGTGTGGGAAGAGTATTGATACCTTTTTGTGTATTAATACCCTTTTCGTAACACGAAAGGTACTTATTATTATATGATATTATATACAACTTACTTTTATTGTATATAATAATACCTGATTTGTTCATATATGTAACTTATTGGAAAGAATATAAGTGTGTCAATAATAAGCAAGAAAAATATATCTCGTTTCCCATGAGACGAATAAATGAACACGATTGAAGTAAACCTTCGAATAAAGTTTATAAGTTAGACTTAAGATGCAGTTGACACTAAGTCTATTTAATGATGAGTTACTTTAGATCTGTCGCGTGACATTAATGTTATCTAATCCGCAAATCCTCGTTCAAGGAATATTCCAAATATGGTATAAATATTGTATGAGGAAGCCGGAAGTAAAGCTAGAGATTTTGGTCGACTCGTTGAGAGGGTTTTCATGTTACTAAGCTAACATTAGGGACACCTGAGAATTAACTGTTTCCTGGGTCCCTACTTTTCCTGGCATTTTGACTTAGATGGTAGTTCACTTTGATATTCTTTACTGTACTCTTCCTTAGTGTTAATTAATATTTTTAGGATATTAATCATCCTCCAATATCTGGATTAATTCATTTCACTGACGTTTGCTAAATTCTATTACAGTAGAAGACTGTGTGTACTTCAGAGTTAAACAACCAAATTCGCACGTTTGTGTCCACCTCTGTCTCTGTGAATTATCTATGTATGGGGAGACCCAATGGGTAGCCAATTATGATACGTACTTCGTACTATTCCCCATGGGAAATTTTCACAGCGACCCACAGTAAACTTTTACCTCTACTTCTTTCTTGACGGGACGATGATCTTCAAGGATACTCGACTGAATACTGACTATTAAAACTTTTCTATCTTAAGAGTGAAGTTTGGCACACTGATTTATCGTAATAACATTTTAACCCTTTATAATTATATATAAATCATCTGATTCGTTCCTATCCAAAGATAGATTCTAGAATCTATATAAATTGTATATTTATATATTTTTAGAACAGATAAATTAAAGTTAGATTCTACAATGTATCTGGAAATATATTCCTAGTCAAACAAATAAATTCTTACACTAAATCCTAGTATTCTAATAAAAATACCTGCAATAAAATTTGACAAATACACCTCTACGCATCAATTAATTATGTATAAATTCCAATACAAATTGCACCTTCAAACTGACGAGAAGGAATAGAATAACAGCACTTTTTTCTTACATTAGAACTCTAAGATATTCTAAGTACTCCTGGGAATCCATTGGTAATTTCTTGCGAATAAAAACATTAAGCATCTTATCATGTATTATAAAAAATACAATAAGATGTTCATTATTTCATAGAATATTCTAAAACTTCTAAGAATTTCAAACAAACAAATAGAAGGGAGCCTTAATTTATTTCTCCCGCATACTTCTTCCTCTGACTTACGATCGAGGTTCGTTATCATAGCGATTTCCAGGATTATCACAGAGAAAAGTTTCGCTAACCGGATGCTCCTCTCGCGGAATTACGAAGAGAGAATCGCGTGGTGGTCTCGGTTTAAGTGCACTTGCACGAATGTTTGTCAACGGCGCAATCTTTTTCCCATTGGTGAAGGAGAACGGGGAGAAAACTCGGAGACAGTGATTCGACTGGGTCGGAAACAAATAACGGAGCGGAGGAAATTCTGCTCGGAGGGCGGTAGGATGATACGAAAGAACCGGGCGGGTCTTCCTTCTACGGCTTAAAGGATCGTTAACGTTGTCGTACAAGGTATACCAGAGGTTTGAGTTGCAGCCATAACTTCCCCATTATCTGACTTGCTAACTTTCCGTTGACAATCTCTCTCTTCGTCCTCTTCTTCGTCTAGCTTTTCTTACAGCATCATTCCACCGCGCCCATCCTCATCCGTCTGCTTTACTTTGTCTTTCTCTTCTTATCCTTTCATTTGTTCATTCTTCTGTCGATCTTACAGCATTAATGCTAATATTAACTAAGATTACGTGATAATGAATCGTTATCTCCTATGCGGTGAGTTTGAGTTATTTCTCGATAGTCTGCGGTGGATTGAGTGCACAATAATTTGTCCATGATAAAGGTAAATTAATAATTCGACGAATTCTTTATTCGGTATTGAATTTAAATATTCTTAGTACTCCTTGGAATTTATTGGTAATTTCCTGCGAAGTAAAACTGACATGTTTATTAGTATGTTTAAAACTCTTCAAAATTTGCAGTGGTTTACTTATTCAATTTACGACAATTAAGTGGAATCAGATTATAGATTTATTCTATCCTCTTACGTTTATATCGAAGATAACTTTGTAAGGAAGATCTATTATTATTCTTATTTATTCAGTTTGGATCGTCAAATTGCAAATAATACTCATTTATACTAATTTGATAAATATTCGACTTATTCAACCGCTTGAAAACCCTTTTAGCATTGTCAAGGATCTGCGCCGATTACAGGAAATCAAATGCGATTTCTCGATCCTCTTTTACCGTACTCAATTCCTCGTTCCTTCTCGTTTAGAGTTCCAATCTTTCAACCGGTAACCCTCCTCACGGTGTTCCCTCTGTTCACCAAGGTTACTTTTAAACCCCCGTTTACCGAAGCTCTCTTGATCCCCGCAGGCTTTCTCCTAACGATCGTTCCTTCTCTCCACGAAAAAGGGATCGCGAATCTTTACGATAAGGGAAACTTTCGTTGACGTCTAGAACGATAACGGGCCGCGAGAGCGTACCAACAGAAAGAATGCTTATCACCGTCCTCTCACTCCTCGTCTGTGTTTTTCGGGCTTCCCTTATCGTTCTAAATCTACCGTCCTATCCCCTTGGTTCAATTAACCCCCGATATTATATGGCCCACCCGAAATACTTTTGGACCAATAAACTGAATCGACTTGAGAAGACATTAAAAGAAATTAGGAAGGAGCTTCCTAATTTTTGTGGCGTTTCTCCTAATGCTTTCATTGGAGTTACTAGATTACATCATTAGAAAGAGAGATATATCCTTGGATTTCTTTCATAATGATTCTTGGATTGAACCGCTGGAATTTATGAAATCTATGTTAAATAAAATTTTTATACCATTGCCTTTTTCAATCGTATCTCTTACACAATAGCGCCATTAAACATTACTTTCTGTAAGCTTTTATCCATATATTTTTTAATAATATTTACTCCTGTATATACTACTATTAGCACTTTATGGTATAACGAATTGGGTGCATTCCGTATTTTTAGAAAATAAACGGTTGACTGATGAAGGCGGATAACCAAGCGCCAAAACTTCTGAATTTATAACGTAAAGTAATTCTGTTCTTTGACGTTGGAAATGGAAATTTCTTACATTTAAATTCTTGGAAAAAATTGGAAGAAAATGTATACAAGTAGCATTATTATCTAATATAACTGGAGAATGGGAAAGTTGCATTCACATATAAACACCGAATTTCTAGCAAGGCATAAGGAAAAAGGATAGTAGAGGAGGAAGATTAATTCTTTGTCCGTGCTTGTATTAGCCAAGAAAGATTCCAAGGTTTGAAGGGAAGCGGAAGACGCGGCATCAAAGTTGCGCAAAAGGAAACGAACGAAACAGATGTCAAAGAGGCAATTTTCCAATCGTCTTCCCTTTTTCGAGTGAAACGTGCGTCGCCGGTGGCAAAAGCTTAACGCGTTTCCGTGCCGTTTCCGTGGCGTTCTTTCTGAAATTCCGACCACGGCTGCCTTCAGCCAGCAATAAGAGGCGCGATATAAAGGAACGTATCAAACGAACTGAGAGCACGGCTACGTCCTCGTTACAAAAGAGGGGGACACCCTGAAGATTGCCAGAGGAAAAAGAAATTTCGCGGCCGATTAGATCCACCGGTGTAAACGAGATTCCGCTACTCACCGAACGAAATCCCCGCAGGCCAAATAATCCAAAATCGTCGAACCAACCAGGGAAAACCGACGACTCCTGCGCCCCGAATCTTTGTATCTCGAGTAGTACCTCGTTTAGGGTATTCAAGATCGAATCAAGTCTCCTGGAATCTTTCGAAGTAATTGCCAATCTACCAGCTAATATGTTGGTAACATCTAATATGCTTATTCACAAAAACAGACAATTTAATTGGAAAATAATATTACTTGGACGCGCCATTTAAAGACAAATTTATATTGTCGATTTAGTAGAAATTTATGGTAGAATTGAAAGTAAATCATTTGGGAGATTATGAGGATTATATAATTCTTAGACAGTTTTTTGGAGATGAAAATTGTACTGTTTAAAATACGTAAACATGATCTATTTAAGAAAAATTTATATCATAATTTAGAATAAAAGTATTTATAGGAATTCATTATTTCGCGGACCGATATTTAGAGCCAAAAACTATACCATCGTATATTGGAACGGAAATAAAAGATTCAAAAGATGAAACTACTGAAATAGTGTTAATAAATTCGTAGATCATTTCATTACCAGATGATAGAATGCAGGCGATATAAAATTGTATTTGGAAGTTCGCCGAAATGCTTTTGGTCACAGGCCATACATTTTCGAAATGCACGGTATTCATTAAGGCTCGATGTCATTAAAAAAGGGGGTCGACAGTGGTTCGGTATCCAACGTGAAAGTGTCATTATCTTTTTAATCGTGATCCTATGCATTCGCGTCAGACCAGTTGTTATATCACCCGGTGCACTATTTACAAGGGTGAAATAAAACATGCAGTAACGACGACACACCTACTATGACCCTTTTTTTTTACCATCTCCCCACCATTCTTCGTGCACGTATAGCTGCAGATAATGAGTTCGGATGTAGCAAAAATAAATGGGAGAAATGTTTCACACTGGCGAACTTCCAACGACGAAACACGACGAATAGAAAGCCACGGTGACGTATTATTTCATTAATCTTCCCTTTTTCTAAATACACGACTGTGAAACTTGTCCGAAATGTACCGGCCATCGATCTACCAAACGATAACTTCTAATGACGGATATATTGGGCCCTGGCAGAAATGTAGTACGTGTGGACAACATTAGTATTACATTGTTGTTATAGAAATAAAATTCGTTAATTACAGTTTTTACAAATCTTTTCCCGTATTTAGTAGTCGTGATTTTTACATGGAAATGTTAGTTAATGAATTTTGCCTCTATAACAACGATATGTGTATACTGTATATGACAATAATATATGTGTAATAATTGCAGTAAATAATCATTTAATTCAGGAATAATTAGGATGTAATTACAATCGATTTTGAATATCCACCCATATATGAAATTCTCCATTATAAAAGTATATGAAATACATATTTATCAAACTTATAATGGACGTTCATAATAGACTAGTAAAAGATGAAGTAGAGTATCTTACCACTATTTTTTCCCGAAGGTATTTTCAGATTTAATAAGGCAAACTTTTAATATGGTGTACATGTGGAGAAGGTTCGAAGACTCTTAGTGTTATATGCTGGTTGATATTATATATAAAATAAGAATTTAATTGAAGAATAATTACGACATAATTATGATGGATTTAAAGATCCACTCGTACATTAAATTGTCAACTAAAAAGGTATACGAAACGAATATTTCTACTCCGCAATAATGTCAAACCTGTAATGGACATTTATAACTGACCAATAAAAGATTCGAAGCCGTTTGATAACGATCCTAAATGACGCATGATCCTATTTCCGGATGCAGTGCCGGTGGCTACATAATTTATTAATTACACAGATTCGCGGGAGGAGCAGGCGCGATACGAAACTAGCGTTAGTTAAAATCAAAGTACGCGAACTAACGAACGAAACGAGGGCGCAGTTAATGCAAACAACTACGTGTATGATTGACACATGTCCCGAATGTTAACTAAAATTACCTAGTCAATGTTTTCACATACGCGTATACTACCGGAATATAACCTCGTTTCAGAGTCATCATCACCATTTTCAGTGGAAACGAATATATTATTAATTTGTTATACTTGTCCTTTGCCGCGATTTCATTATACCGTGATTTACACATTTTCATTTTGTGCTATCACTTCATCGCTATTATTAATATTAATAGCACTTTCAGGAAAATCCATTCGTATTTGTAATGTTGGTAGTAAACATTGGTATAACCAAAATCACACGATACAAAATCTGTAATTAAAAATATTAATTCTCCTTGATTAGAATGAAAACCGACGATTTGATCTTTATTACTCGCGCTATATTTGTGGTGTTTTTATCATGTAATTATGAAGGAATGTACGCGTGTAAACAATAAAATCACGAAATTTTATCGAAATTACTGGGCTGCAAAATAGAGCACGATTTATTATTGTACCGTGGAAGATGTGAAAAATAATAATTTTTATTGGGAATGAAATAATACGAGGGCATAATTATTGATGGTGGGTTTAAGCTAATCCCGGATTAAACGAAGCATTTTACAAAATGTTTCCGAGGGAATAATATACGATTCGAAATTGATATCGGTGGCCGAATGAAAACGCTACGATTTGCATGTAGATTCATCAACCATCGTTGCATAAGTGCTACCGGATGAACGATATCGATATGGAAATTCGTATTTTCGAGTGCACCAAATACACGAGTGATTTGTACAGTACCTCTGATTTCCACGCAGCTCAAAATTAATTTACAGCAAACAAACGTTTTTATGAATAAATATTGCCCTTCTCGAGTGCGACTGTTTAAAGTATCGGAGTACTTTCATCTTCCGTTTCATTTACCTGATACAAGCAAACAGCTCGTCGAACTCAAACGATGCCTGTGCCAGACATTATTTCATAGCATTTGCTATATATTTACACAGTCTAACGAATATTATTAATTCCAATAGAATACATATTGGAGAAAAATATAGAAAGGAATAAAATATGTTCGTAGCATAAAGCCAACATGGTAAAACGATCCTTGACAAAGTAATATATGATGGTAACATGAGACTGAAAAAAAAGAGAGATTATTATATAAATCATTACTCTTCTATGAACAAGAAAACTTGGTTACTCCGAAGGATAAACATTTTGTGGGTCTACACGTGTATATACGTGGGTTTACATATTCAGAGATCCGTGTATAGGGTGCGTGCGAACGACGGGCAGGTTCCATTGAAAAACGATGGGGGTTTATTGCGGACTGGCATGGATTGAAATTGGGGAAACTGCGGGTTGCCGAGCGGTGAACGCGCTACCGATACAGATTCATCAACTGTCGTTCGGTAAATGGCAGGGAAACCGCTGATACCGATATGGGAGCCGTGTTTCGATGTGGGCCATGCTCCAAGAATAAAACTACCCTCCCAGAAAAATCTACAAATTTACGAGCTAACGATACAATAAATATTTGTCGGTTACACCATCTATTATTGTTCCTGCTATGCGACGTTCCGAGAAATCGTGCTTTTGTCTCTCTAATTTTACGATTTACTGGGTTCCTCTTTTTATTCGTTTCCTGATATATTTGTTTCAACACTTCTTCGATTCTGTTGTTTACTGTTCAATGTATCTCGGATGTTCGTAATCGTTTAATCTATGACCAGTAGAGCAATTTCATTGGCTTTGGTAATAAATAATGATAAATGATCTTAATCATAAACTATGGTATATAATCGTATTCCCCACTAACAATAAGTAACAGGGTATGATGTAGTATAAAATATGTTATTAAACAGATTATTAAATACCATACAATATTTAGAATGCAATTAAGCGAAAGTAATTAACATAACTAATAATCGACAGTAATGACAATTCATTATATCATATGCATCCATTCATCAGATTTTCTCAATTAGAATCGAATTAAGCACGAAAATCCGCGAAATCATTGTAAACCGTGAAATGACCCAAAATCCAGGGAAACCGAAATAGCTTTATTCAGGTACATAATCGAAGCTTTCCGGTTAGTTCGATTTTCCATGCAATAACTTCCGGTGAATCCGTTTGGTTTACACCTTTCAATGTCCAAGTGGCATTCGAACACTAGAATTCGATTTGTTTTCATCAATTTTGATGCCTTCGTATTAACGCAACTCTGGTCATCCGGTGCCGGGAACTTCCAATTTATTAAGGATATATGAGATTTTATTTTTCGAACGTGCGATAAACTCATAGGGAATGAAATTTCAGAGAAATATACGGATTCAGGGTAAACTCGTTCAGCGAATGGAGTTTTCGTTACGGCCGAAATAGCTCTCCCGCGCAGGCGAATCCTCTGGGAAGGATAAAACTTTTTTTCTCCGGCTTCCGTCGAGCGTTTTTAGCCATTAACCGTACCTACATGTACTTCCTGAACTCTAATTTCATCCCGAAAAATCGAATTGATTTTCGCGCAACGAAGATGAATTAAAAATTCATCTGACTTCATTGCCACTGGCTCTTCTGAGTTCGTGGAAAATAGTCATCCCATTTGTAGACGCTTAATAAAGATTTATTATGCATTAAATAAAATGTGAATACTACGATATTCACGTGTAACAACTTTATAATAATATCATCGAAAGATTTAAATTAATTACGTCACATACGCAGTAACTTAGCGAGTACAAATATAAATTGTTTATACAGCAATGCAGAGAAGAGTGGAATTAAACGGCTTTCATACGATTTGATTATCTACGTCCTTTATTTTTGTACAGAACGTAATGTTTCGGTAAGTAGTTTTATCCCTATTGGTCGTCTGACATTAAAAAAGGAATCGGTAATAGGGTATTAGAAAATAATCAAGTATACAACGCGTTCTATTATTTCAGATATTAAATGGAAATTTAAATGATCCGAACGTCGTTCAATTTCACAGTATACGAAGTGCATTCTACCTTTTAAGCATTTTGAAGAATAAATAAAATATAGTATCCCTGGGAACTGTGTAATTAAATTACGATATTATGATCGTGTTCGTTTCAGTTATGACTTCAATCAATAAGCAATTAAATTGTAGTTACCTGGTATGTTATTATAAGTTATTATGTCTTATGCACTAGTTACTATATTATTGTATATAATTATACGCATTTTATATTCAAAGAAAATCTGTTCCAATCATATAAAATGATATGAAATTGCAGACTTAAATCGAGGATCAAACATAAAATATAACCTTCACTATTTCACCAAAGATTTCCAAGGATTTAATTTATCTGAGTTTTCATAGAAATATGCGGTATAATGGCGCGCTTCCTCTCTAAGAAGAACGATAAAATATCGATAAAATCCAAGGATAAAAGTGCCGTAGAAATTCCTGGAGGGCAGTAGTTTCGTTCAGGCGTAGATTTCGCGTTTGGAATCAAGGAGGACCCCGGGCTTTCTTCTCGAAAGATTTCAAGAGAAACGTGAATGTATACCTTCCCCATTTTCCTCAGAGTTTTTTGCGAAAGGGGCTTCAAGGAAAAGCAGTAGGCCTGAAAACGACGACCCCCGTCGGCCCATAGAACGTTTTCATGCGAGCCACGAACCCACCAGCCAAGATGAGCCACCTCGCCGTAGTTTGTTACGCGGGTATTGTGGATTTTCTTCGTTCGTCGTTTTATTTTCAACCTTCCACCCAACCTATGTCTTTCTGTCTTTTTCTCCTTGACTTTCTCCACCCGTAGAGACAGGATCACGGAGACGCCGTACATCCGAGTTCTCATT
This sequence comes from Nysson spinosus, assembly GCA_910591585.2. Lineage (NCBI taxonomy): Eukaryota > Metazoa > Arthropoda > Insecta > Hymenoptera > Crabronidae > Nysson > Nysson spinosus. The sequence continues at coordinate 3,764,818 of OU342835.1, forward strand.
TTCTTCCCGGCTACCTAGAATTCCGTCGACGATAATGGCCCACGTAGACGACTGCGATTGTTCGTCGTAATTTGTCCTGCCTTCTACTATCATGTCACTATCATTACAGTTAATTTAGAAATACGTGATAAACCTTGATATATTTCTTGTTCTTTGAACTGCTGAGAAACCTGCGAAATGTTCTTCATATGTTGTGTAATAAATTTGAAATTTTTCGAACAGTTTGTTATAAAGATTGTTATGCTTGAGTATTGTGGTTTTCAATTTGAAAGTATGTAATATAATTCTAGCTTGTTATCTACTATACGCGCGAGATACGTTCATATAATGAGCCCATGTAGCAGTAAGTATACAGAAATCAAGAAGTATAATCTTAGATAGGAGAGGAAAAATTAACCCTCTCCTGAGTACTGCTTTTATGGCATTGCGTGCTCTTTAGATATTACGTTTCCGCGGTACGCTTGTCAACATCTTTCCCTCTCATACAATAAAGAATTCATGTTTATGGCATCCCTTTCGCTTAAATACAAAAGAGACTATGTAACTCAAGAACTCTCTATTAGTGAAATAAAAATTGCATAAGCACCTCGCAATACATGTCTGCGTAGACTGAACAGCACTGAACCACAGCATCCTTATATCACACTACAGTCTTAATAAAAAAAAAATCATTAATTCAACGTTGAACCTAAGAATCAAAACTCTATCCATCAAAGCAATTTAGTGAAAAATTAAATATATTTCATTTAAATCCTAGCATTCCATAAACAAGGGAACTTGACCTGACTCGTTATTACATGCACGTTAAAGGATTACATTTCACGGTGTGCCAAAAAATCTCATAATTAAAAACATACTTAAATTAGCTAATTAACCTGGAATAATAATTCTGGGGAAAAACGTGGAAGAAAGCGGGCGCAGGTAAATTGGTATGGGGTGGTTTACCGCAATGCATATGCGGTAAATCAGTGCAGATGAGTAGATATACATGTGCGCCGGTGGTCAGTGGCCATCGGGCATCACTGGCCTGGAAAAGGGGGTTGGTTTGGGGGTTGGTTTCGGGGTAGGAAGGAAGACCGACGGATGCGACAACGTAACGTACACAGATTATGTACATGTTTGCATATAGAATTCTATTCTCTGTACGGCGAACTCGATAGGTTGACTGTGATCGACTTATACTACTGTCTGACTTCGAGTTGCGAGGGTATCTGTTTCTTCTATTATAATATGCATGTGGCTTTAGAATTGTGAAATCAATTAAATCTTTGATTTTGAAATCAATTCAATCTTGGATTTTGAAATCAATTCAATCTTGGGTTTTGTACTGAATCTATTATGTTCAGGTTTGCATTATAAAAGTATGCTGTCTGCTTTGTGAACTCTCTCGTCTGACATATGGTCGGGTTGTTCTACTGAGTGCATTTGACGCACAGTTGGATCGGTGATTATGAAAGTAGGTAACTTTTCGAGAAAAAATGATCAACAGTTTCTTGGGTTATAAATAGATGCGATATTTTATCTACTATTAGTTGATTGTCGATTTTTTTAACGGGGCTTTAAAGTGACTTAGGCTATTTACGTAAATCACCAATTCCATTGTGTTCTTTCCTTCCAATTTTTGTGTAGCAAATAAATTTCGATGTGTAAACTGTATCTTATTTTGTAATAAATTTATACTGCATATGAGATACAATAAAGATTATGAATTAATCAATTTCTATTTAGCCTCATAATTTCATGGTTTTAAATTGATTTACCAAGTGACTGTTTTCCTCTGTATGATTTAATATGTTATTCGATTATTGTATCCTCATTAATTTAACCGATTTAACGCTGACGATAATAATTATTCACAACAATATCCCCGGCATTAATATAAATGAACGTATTGTAATTACTTAACCATACTTAATTATATATATTTCGCGGGAGTGTAGAGAGATTAAAGTAAATTCAATTTAATATCCGGCGTCAAGATTATAATTATACTGCGCAATGAAATATCGTGAAAGTGGGGACCACCTTTGTACAACCACCTTCGTTTTGAATTTTCAGAGGTTTCCGATAGGCTTCGAGGTTATTTCCGGGAACGCAGATTTTTATTTCGCCGGGATGGGCTTTCGTCCTCCCACGAAATGAGTTTTCGTAGTTTGATACGCGTTTCGGGTGGTCCCAATTCTTTCGTACTTCTATCCTCTTCCTCGTCCCTCCACCCCCTCTCAACCCCTCTCTTATCCTATTCACCGTTTTGTTTTAACACATCCCTGGTTCGTTTTCAGCGTCCAGCTTTGACGTTCCCGGATTCGATACGTTCCGGAGTATTATTCCCCGTATAAATATCAGACTATGTATACCCAAAAAGAATTCCCTCCACGTAATCTCCGTCGAACACCATCAATATGATGTAGTTACGAACCAACAATCTCGTTCCACAATTTACACAGGTAAAGCTGACCGAATACTTCAGTCGGGTTGATAAACAATTACCTCTCGGTAAACAACGATCAAATCGTTTCGTACCATCGAAAAACAAACCGTGAAAAAATAATTATACAAGCTTCCAATACCCCTAGATTCCGAGTGTATTACACTAGTTTGAAACCAAAATTCTACACACATGTACATCAATTATAATAAAAATAATAAAAATGAATTTGAATTCGATTTTTCGTACGTCGTTTCCCACGCTGCTTCTTGTAAAACAGTATCAAAACAAGAAGCATAGAAATTTCTTAACCACAAGTATGAAATGTTGATACTAATACAAATTCTTATTTACTTTCACAGTCTATTTTCTATTACTCTCAAACGTATGATAAAGCATCAATCATTATTTTATAATCAATTATAAACTTAATTATAAACTAATCATGATTTAATCACGAGATCGATCGTTATAACAACATCTAAAATGATGAACGTCAAAAGGGAGAATTTTGTATCCTGGTGATGTTGATGGTATTAGTTTCTGCATAACGAGGATGACAATAAGCCGTCGTTTTATTATCAGGAGAATAACGCGTATAGCTGTGTTACGTGTTATATATTCGCAGCTAATGAATCCTGAGCGTAAAATTAATACTGCGTGCGCATAATACGGGTATGGGTGCAGGCCCCAGCAGCTATGAAGTAAGTTGCAACGTAAACCGCGATGGGAATATGCATGAGGTAGGTGTGGCTAGCGTTGTTGTTGCACCCTGTGGGCTTGATTTCGGAAATGTTATAAGTCGACTGCGAGTCCATTCTGCATACTGCCCATCGCATTTGCAAAGCAAACTGCAAGGATCCCACCTGTCTACGCAAAATTAGCTACTACTTTTTCTACTATTTTTAAATCAATTAACTTCATCTAATATAATAACAAAAATCTAAAACATATCTTGGCAACAGAACATGACATTATTTAAGACTTATTCTTACGAAGGGTATCAAGATGTACTCATAATTGGAGCAAAACAATTTTCTTAGATGAACCCCCCAAAAAATGGGGAAAGAAACAAGTAGGAAATTCAGTGATATTGAATCGCTCATGGAATTCCATTCGGGACAAAAAAATCATGTAACTTGGATTCGGTTTCCTGGTGGATTCATCCGGCTGGTGGGAAAATAAGGAAGAAGAAGGGGAGGATTCAGGAACGTAAGAAAGGAGATTCACCCTTGGCAATTCGCCGGGCTTAATGAGGGAGCGGTTTTTCCCGTTTCATCGTCCTGCGGAGAGTCTCGCGCGCATCGGAATCCACGAAACACAGTCGAGTCTCGGTGCAATTTGTTTAAGTTAAGAGTTGACGAGATTCTGTAATGAATACAAAGCTCCCTGGCAACGTATCCCGGTATACTTCCAAGCATAGGTCCATGACCAAGAAAAAGGAGGCAAGCCGAAGAGAAATTGGAAGAAAGAAATATTTACCCCGAAATTGGTACATCAGGGAAGGTTTAGGACCAGGCCAGCAGACTTTTCTCGGGGATAATATCTCAAAGACACTTTAACCAGGATTTTCCCCGGCTTTCCTCTTACGAATTAGCCACGGTGAACTTCCGCAGAAGAAAAAGATGAAGTATTCTTTCTGTCTTACCAAGAAAAAGAAACTGGGATCCACGGCTCACCTCGAAATATGGAAAGAAAAGGCTAAGCCAACGAAGGAACCTCGTTATCGCTTTTCGAGATTCTCAGACTAAATCTACTCTACTTCTTTTCATCCTACGGACTACTCTTCTCTTCGTTCTTTAATTCAATGTTTATTCTCACAAACTCGATCGTGGTTTCCTTTAATTCGGAGTCAGGATTGCATTGTTAACGCGTCTGATCTCTTATAATTAGACTACGGATCCCTTTCTTGTGAGATACCTTGATACCCTCTTTTTTTTCGTTATTATAAACGACGTGGTTCTTGAGGTTCGGTTATCTTTGGGATTACCCTTGACAACCCAAATCTTTTGATAGTTCGGAAAAGGGTATGATATATTATCAAACTTCCAAGTAGATTTACACGATATATGATACCACGTTTGATATTGGTATCGAAAACTGCAATCAAATTTCACCACATTCAATAATTCTTCCAAACACCGCAAGATATTAAATAAACATTACAAGTTGATCTTAGACTGAGAAGTATGGAAAACTTATTACTGAAGTCTCAGCGTTCTTATTATTAGAATATTTATTAATATTCAAAGAAGATCAAAGTTCCGCAAGTTGACTTACTTGCGGTTATTTGCATTTGCATGGAAATAATGAAAGGAAGAATGGCGGAATGGAGGGATCGATAAAGAAACAGTGAGAACTTGAAGGGTCCTCGTAAGAAGTCTTGAAACGTCTCCGATAACCTGTCCTTTAGTAAATCATTGCCAAGTAGAATTGAAAGATGATAGAACATCAATACAGTGCACTGTGTCTTCAGTAAGAAATCACAACAAAGGAAGAATACGAGAGGCCGTCCGACAATAGTCGCGACGTGGATGAAAGGTTTTGAATAAGAAATGCCTTTATTCTTCGACGACATCTCGTTAAATTCGTAATTGTCCTTCGTGTTTCGTTTCGCCCGCTACTGAATTCTATTAAACGCCTTTTTCGCATTATCTTCTATATCATTTTACCTATCTTTTATCCTGCCATTAAACAGGATCTTTTAACACTAAAACATAACCTTTGCTACGTGTAACCATTGATTATCCACAAACAATTGTCAACCAGAAACGAGAATTTATCATATTTCCTTTATATTATTTATACACAATGGAAATAGCACTCCGTTGTAAAAGTTTAAGCGATTTACTTTCTCATAGTTTCTAATTATTAGAAGTTTTAGATTGAGCTATGATTTCGTTCGTGATATTCAAAATTTGCCATTAAATATATTGTATATTTTCGGCAGATACCAGATAAGGGAAATTGCAAAAGACCAATAAGTGTTAAAATAGATGAATATTAGTTTTGCTGCTACAGAATTCGTTGAATAAATTGGTGATCATTTTTTATAACAAATGAACTGAATAAGGTTCCAAATAAAAGCGACGATTTAAATATAATTCTTCTGAACTCGATCTCCTTTCTTATTATTGGCGAAGGAAAAGGGGCAAGTCTGAAAGGCTTTAAACTCAGAAAGGGAAGCTTTAAGTGCGGTGCAATCGTAGATGCAATTCGAACGCTTTAAACGGACGATGTTTTAGAGCAGATCAAAGTCTCTCCGTGGAAGACGGTGGATACTTGAAAACGCGGCCACGCCTACTCTAATTCCACGCTTCCACTATCGGCGATTCCCTTTGAACCTTTCATCGATTGACACCACCTTTTTACTTTCGATCTTTCCACCATCCTCTTCCTTCCCGCCATTTATCCTTCGTCCTTTCTATCATTCTTATACCGCTTCTACCTTCCGCTGTGCCGTCTAATTAAATTCGACTGACTTGTGTCAGTAGCCCTCACTGATGGATAGAAACTTCCCCAAATTCCTTCTATTTTTCTTAGTCAGCCCTTTCACTACGAATTCTTTCGAATGCCATACCCCTACTGCTTTCTTTCTCCGCTAACTTTACATATCTGCCATTCTCTCGGTTCTGCAAGAATTTGTCCCTGGTCCTTGATGAAAAGCATCCTTGTTCCTGGCTAGTCGGATTTGTTTCTTCGAGTCTGGAAGGACGGAAGTTCATGGACAAAGGAACTTTGCTTTTTATGTACCCTGCATGTCTTTACTCTCATTTTGGTGGAGTCTTGTTTGTGGAAATACTGGAGCCTCCTTGGATTTATACACTTTTAAAACAAACTTTATCCCTGTTTTATGCAAATTGATATGGATTTAATTTAATGGAGTATGTTTAATGGTTCTGCAACTGATTTGTATCGACGATAGGAAATATACATACAAATATCACAATATTAAAACCATGATAAAATCCCTGGAAATAATGCGAAAGCTCCCCTTAATTTCGTCAGTTATTTTTAATTCAAATGTAGAACTGTTTCGCGTAGAATGTATGTATCGTAATATCCAGATATTTAAACCATGATACTGTTACCAATGTTGGTTTAGGTATAATTTCCACTGTCAGTCATTCCGTTTATCAAATTTCAGATTCCAATGGCAAGATACAAAAGTGTGTGATTCCCGAAATAGCGGTATCACGAAAATTCGCGAGTTATTTGCTCTCGTTAAATAATTCGATCCAGCACTGGAAATAACTGGCCTCCGATGTTCATGGAATTAATTTGCACCGGTGTTTCATTTGGTTTGCGGTAATTTCGAATTAACATTGATTTAAGTTGAATGCCTTTTATATTGCCAAGAAGATACTTATTAATACAAAAAGAAAATACACAAGAAAAATTATTAATACTAAATATGCGGACGTCAGATTAATATTTACAACGCTTTGAAAAGCACAGCGGTAATAAAATACAGTAAATTAAATATTCCTACTCCACGTACACAAGGATTAAAAAGATTTAATCGATTATTTAACACTGTAAAGCCGTATTCCAACCGAACAGGAAATGTTCATCAAAAGTGCATGGCAGATAAAATAAATGTAAATTTATATTAATTAAATCATGCTATACATGTTGATATAATTGTATTTGAACTGAAAGGGTTTTATTATTATTTAGAGCAATAACAGCCTATCGTAAATAATAGTCATTTAATAATGTATACAAAATTGTAATGTTTCTTGGACACCTTCGTATTATCGTTGCAACGATTAGAATAAATCTCAAGTATGAGTGAGAATCTTCTTTTTAATGTTATATTATGGTTATAGCTTTCATTTTTATTCCCTTGTTGCCATTTTAAACTTGCTTGCATATTATCGATACCATTTGAATAATTAAAAATATAGATAAGAGAAGTTTCTTGCAACTGGTAAAAATCAAGATATCAAATTCTCCGGGAGATAGATCGAGTCGTGTATTTCGTTGGAAGATTCAGTCCCTTTAAAGTTCGGGGTTCCCTAGGGTGATCTCCCGGACACGCTTCAATTGACTTTGGAAATTGATCGGAACGGGATAATGCTGTAACGAACCTCTCTTTTTTTCTGGGACACCGTCCTGAGCAGTCGCATGAATATAAATACCGTCGACCGAGCAATGTTCTGCTTTTTCCTTTTTTTTCTATCTACGAATTTGCATACGTACAGCCGATACGGTTCGTCAGTTTCCTCGAAAGGCACGATAAAAATCCACCGGGTTTTTATTCTTCCTCCCTCAAACCAGATGTGACTTAACGAGACGAAATTTGTCGTCGAAACCACAGGGCTGAATTTGCCGAGGGTAAGATCGTTATCACTTAACGGCGAGAGAATTGTTCTTCGTGGAAAAGTAAATAACCGGATACGTGAACAAACCACTTTTCGGAATAAAGAGACACGCTTCACACTTTTCCGTACGGTGATTAGATCGCCGACAAACCTGTTATTTTCTTATAGAAATTTCTATATTTTGTAACATATTTCATGGTGGTGCTCTTTTAGTGGCCGTAAATATCTACTGATATCTAGTAGTAATTTAGCAATAATAATAATAATCGATTGTTTAATTGTTATTTTCAGGTGTAACATGTAAATATGATTTACACATTCCACGTTAAGATTATAATTTAGCTATAATATCATTAGAATAACATCAATTGCAATTAATTAAGTAATTTAACGTAATAACTGCATTTAAATTATATTAAGGTTTTAAAACAGATTCTGTTTCATAAATGAATCTACTAAGTTAAATATTACTAAATCAAATGATTTCTAATTTCTACACAATATTTGTCTACTTCACCATGCTACGTCGAGAGCAATAATTAACTAAACATCGTCCAAAATAGCACATTACATTGCCCGAAAAATAAACCTTCCTTCTATTTTCTAAGAAGCAAACCATTCTCCCGAGAGTCCAGCGCGCTAATTTGTTAAATTATTTCCTACACGAGGGAAACTTCAAGGAAAGTTCTCGAGAATTAAGGAACGTATTTTCTTTGTGTTGTTACTTAACACGATTAACCCAGTGTTACCCTGGAGGAATAATCAAGCAGATGGTAGAAGATAGGGTTAGAGGGAATCCTCATTACTCGAAGGTTGCTCAACAGGACTTAGGGATAATAACGTGTATAGTCCATCAGACTATATCACCTTCTGTGAGGGAAATCCCGAAGGACTTCCGGAACGAGCGAGTCCTGTAACATGTTCGATACCTCGAACCTGTCACTTCTTGACTGCTCACTCGTTTGTCTGGATCATTCCCACTTTCCTATCCCTGAGATCTCATCATCCTAATGTTCACTTGGATTTATCTTGAGTATTTTATTCCATGTAAATCTGATACTAATTTATTCGTAAAAATGTTGGCCTTCTTATGAACCTCTAATTGACTATTATAAACATGGAAATAGACCAATTTTGATCTGTATAGTATTTCTTGGGAGAGAGTACCCTTTGAACACTCAATTTCTAGACCCATCAATTATATTAAAATATATTGACCTTTTTATAAACCGTTTTTTCTTTTTAGAATGTAATCAGTAGATTTGATGCGTAATGTCAGACTTCAAAATTCTTACTTCTTACGATATCGATGAGTATATTTTTGTCAAAATTAATTAATTATTCATCATCGTTTGAAAGGATATATAAGTGTTGACTTATAAATACGAGGAAAATGGTTGCCATAATCAACGAAACTTGTGTGTAATTTAAAGCAGGGTTGTATAAAATCGTGCATTCCGGAATGCAGGTCAGGGAGAAGAATGTATGAGGCAATTTCATAAGTGATGTTCACAAAACATTTTTGAAAAGCGTATAAGAGGGCCAGGTAAAAAATCGTGGCACCGCGAGAGTTTGAATTAGGATTCACGTAAAACAAGGTAGGCGGCGGTTTCCACTTTCTGTTATCCAGCATGGTGGAAGCAACCCTCTTAGAATACTTCCGAGTCGAGTAGTAAATTCCATCGAGGCACCGACGTTTCCACTTTTCCTTCTACCCTTTCCTTTTTCTCTCGTTCTTACTCCTGTTTTCTTCTTATTTCGTTTTCAACGAGATACGCCGTTTCGCTCACCTCAACTAAGATTCGAGGGACCGAAGAGGCGAATCGTTATCCTTATATCCTTTTCCTCTTCCTTTTCTCCTTCCTCATCATCATCATCATCATCTTGTTCCTTCCTCTTTCTTTTTTTTCCTTTACTACGTCTTCGTTTACTTCCTTTTCAGTATCAAGTAAGTGGTTGCCATGGCAACTTCGCTTCAGTTTTCCTCTTATTTGGCGAATTAAGTCGTTGCGGCAACCATTTTTGTTTTGTCTTATTCGTGAAATTAAGTCAGCCGCTTTAAGAGCACACCTGCTACCCGAATTTTGTGAAATTCAACTCAACCCTACCATATCCTTCCGATTCCTCTTGGATTATTGCCCTTTTATTTGCGTGTCCCAGTTGTCTTTGCTTTCATACCGACTTTATTTCTTCGGGTTTAATTAAGTAACCCTGATTGCACAGATGTGACAATTTTTGTATATGTATCAAATTTAATTAAAATATTTTTATATCCAGATGGTTTGCGTCGTCACATATTCGAGGATATACGTAGAACAAGTTTATATTATATTAGGGGTACCGGAAAGTAATTAATTGTTTGATAATACTTCACTCGATTATCCTCTATAAAATAATTACGTGTATCTTGGAATTTTATGCTTTACTTATGACCTACAGTTTTGCGAAAATTTTATGTAATTTTTAAGTCACTCGAATGATTCTATACAAATAGAACCTCCGGAGATGTTAAGGAGGTCAATTCAGTAGTCGAGAATTTTTTCAAAAGGGGAATTATGGCACTGGAGGATCATTGGTTAAGAATCATAGATGATGATAGTTCTAATCTAATAGAATACTGTTTAATATGAAAAAATAAATCGGGTTTCATAAAATATGCAGAACATTATTGATTACTCTCCGCTACGCCTAACAGATTAAAATTCTAAGGTGCAAGAAATTGACCTTGAATTTTAAAGTAGGATTTATATAAGTACCAGAGATAAATATAGTTATATTTTTGAAAAAAATATCTACTTATGTTGCTTTCTATTAACCTTGTAAATCTCTTGCATTTCTCGTAACATGCAAGTATAACAGGACCACGGAAAAAGAGTCGAATTTGCGCAAGCGCACTTGAAAGTACTTCAGCTATTCTATTTGAGTTACAAAGTAACCAGAGAAATCAGGAAATCCGCGGTGGAGGAACACGCATGGACGCTAAATCTGGCTGGTAATTTCGAAACTCAGAGAAAAAGAGTTGAATGACTCTTCCGTTTCCTAGTCGGCCACTTGTACGTGTTACGGTAGAATTCAATAATGACCTAATACCACGCCGTCGTAAATTAACCGAGAACGTGCGAGTTGGCAATACCTATCGACCGATATTTATTGCTCGATAGTCTTTGATCGATAAAAACCTCCTATCGTTGCGAGATTACAAATTTATTTAGGATAATTAAATTTAGTATTCGATAGTAGTTGATCGAGAAGAACCTCCAATTTTTGGGAGACTAGGACATCACAAATTTGTTTAGTATGATCAAATAACAAAGTTATCTATTATTTTATCTGTTGTTATATCTAAATATAAAATATTATACAAGGAAATATATCTCAATTGTGATATGGAGACATTCGATATATGACCTTAGAAGTCGTTGAAATCAATATTATTGTTCTATAAATATATCTGTGTTTTGTGTTTTTGTTAACTCACAGCCATAATCCAGTTGCTCCTGTTTTTCTGGATATCAATCAGGGAATTTGAGATAACACGTACCTGGAACAACAAAATTCGTGGAATTGAGTAATGATTGTAACACTGGGTTCCCTTGTAATTAACAGATAAATTACATTGCTTCATTACACTGCTTTTTGCGACTGGATGTATTCTGCGATCAGATACATTGGAAAGTAAATGTAACATTTTTGAAAATCCGAGTTAATAATAATAAACTCTTTGCACGTTTATACAATATTTTTTATGCAAACAAATTGCAATCCATTTCCATTCAATCATAAAACAAAATTCAGTCTTCTATAATACCATCGATAAAACCAAATGTTTTTTATGTCCAATAATGAAATAAACATTCCAGAACATCAATAGCAAATAAAAAATATACTAACGATAAAACCCCATAAAACTCTGAATTACATGCAAATCGAATACTATTCATTTTACTGTGATTTCTGTTATAATTTCATTTCAATAACCTCAATGAATCAGACAAACAGCGCCGGCTTATCAAATTATATTTGTTCACGTAACATCCTGTAAAAGTATCTGTATTTATAAAAGTAAAATTAATATTTACAAAGTGTTTTATATTTTATGGCGCCAGTAAATTCACTTCTATGTAAGTTATACCCTTGTTGAAGTAAATAATAATATATAACTTACTTTCAACTAATTTAGATGTAGAATGCAATATTAAGAATAATCGAAATTAGAAACCAAAGATTAATAAACAACCTTCTGGATAATTACAAAGGTTACTATCTAATAATTAAATTAAAAATAGAAGCTGTAAAACGCATCGAAATATGTATGTGAATATATTAACGAAGCGGATTCAAACATTTATGTTTAGCAATTTAAGTACCATTATTGCAATAAAATATATCATTAATATGTTAATTACACGTTTATATCAACATGCACATTATTGCATTGCAACAATTAAATATTATAAATACATAATAATATATTAATAATAAGGCAATTATTGCGAAGGAAAAGTAACCAGATTAATATTATTTGGTACACTCTAATCATATGAAAAACAAATCTCATCCCAATTTTTGCTAATATTTAATCTGTAATGATAATAACGAATATAATTTTCGCGAACCGGATGTCATAATCTTTTTTACTATATGAGAATCATATCTTATCCGAATGTGGGTACTGCAAGTGTGACAAAGTGCTGTCCGGCTGAAGTAGCCTGTCCGTTTCTACTTGATGTACGGAGGCATATATTCACGATGCGACCTAAAACTAGGGGACACGAGTTATGCTCGGGAGGAGAAAATTACCCTAGAAATGAGCTAGCAACCCTGATAAAGTCAACCAGTAGGAATACTGTATTTTCTCTATTTCCATTTATAGCGACTGAGTGCTTTCCTTCCACTGTTCAAATATTTAACAGGCATAATTTTGAATGCAGACAGTATAATCCGACCTATTTAGTTCCACGTAAGAATTTCCAATAAGAATCTTACTGAATATAACTCTTATTATATCGTAACTAATGATGCTTTCCGGGAAATGTTGGTAATTATTCCTCCTGGAAGCTATTGTTTATATCAATAAAGAGTATCAAAGTTTATAAAGTGGATTTAATCAGAATTCCAGCTCGAGGCTGAAGAGTATTTCGTAGATCATGGACGTTTTGAGGAATGTAAAAGGGTTGTCTCACGTGTGGGAGCAATGTATAATATAATAGGATATCTCGTGTAAAATGGAATGGACTGACGGTAAGAAAAGGAGGAATTCGAGGTTCCACTCGAGCTGTTGTAAGACGTGGCAGGTGGTCTCGAGGGGCGATCCACTCAGCTAGAGAAGGCGTCACGCCTGCAGTCGAGGGAGAGGTATTCACGGTCTTGATTTAACACCTTGGATTAATTACAGTCTGTGTACCCACCCACGCAAGCTAACCTTAGTCAGTATGTGTATGTCTAAAGGCCGCAGTTGCACGTGACTGCAAGAACACTGTGAACCAAGATCTATACGACAAACCTTTCTCGACTATGCTGTCGAACCGAGGAATGAGAATTCCGAACCGATTCCGATACTCTGTTTCTGTCGATATTTCAACGTCTTGAGTTCTAGTCAAATGTAAAAGTCTGGTTGATAAATTATTATTTATCAGCATCGTTTATTTATAAGCCTATGTTATATCCTGCTGGTCACTTCAAACAAGTAGTCGACTTTACTTCAGCTATTATTTCATCACAATATTATTTATATTATTCCGGTGCTGTTGAAATTGAAGTTGACTTAAAACGTATTCAGGTGCCTACTTTTATAGTATTAAATTTGACAAGCCGGTATTGAAAACTCATCAACTTTAATGGATATCTAATTCGACATTTTAGTAAATATATCTCATAAATCCTGCTACTTAAAACCGCACTTAAATTCATTTCTCATGGTAGCAACTGTAAAGAAAGTAACAAAAATCTACGATGGTCAGCCAAGTTGAGTACGTTCGACTTGAAAGCTTCGTTGTACAAGGAAAGCAAGCTTCATTCTCGTGTTTATCACGGCGTAGCACGTCTTACACATTTTTCAATTCTACCAACGATTCTTTTCTCTTAGATTTCTCTATTTGTTGGATAAACACGGCTACGTACTTCGAACGTATCTCTACCTCTTATTTACGTTAATATTTTCGCTTACTTTATCCATCTCGGTCACCATATATCTAATTCACTACTATCAGTTTCCTTACTTCTATATAAATCTACTGTCACTGGAAGTGAAATACAACCATTTTTTGAAATTACTGAATGAACAGGCAACATAGTGTACGTAAAAATTAAACAATTGTGTGCAGTTATATTATATTACAAATTAGATACAAAACCGGCTAATTCCTAAAATACGAAAAGTTGAATGTTTTTAGTAAATAAACTAGTTATTTACCAAATAAATAGTCGATATATCAACCTCTTGCATCAATTACTCGAAGGGAGAATTTTAATCGATTATATTTAATTATTTAATTTTTATATTCTTGTTTACGTGATGATCGTACATTTGTCTTCCACGAAACATGTTGCACTTTGTTGATCATGCGTCAGAGCTAATATGGAATTGCTCGTAAATAATCTATAAATAATCCAGGATATCCAGGAAGCTGGATAACTGAAACCTAGCATTGTTATCTGCATTGCAGCAGTGACTCGTACGTGCATTGTAGGACGTCGGACCTTCGTGACAAGTTACGCGCTTGACATTTTTCAACAGGCACTTTCTGTATCGTGATGCTAGCCTATAAAAGCCCCAGAAAAGTCACATGGTATCCTGTACGCACGAATATGTAGGGCGAAACAACCCTGAAACTTTTTGACCCTACAATAAAATTCCGCTGTCCTGTGAGAGCGATATTATCGTTTCTCTGGAATAATGTCAGTCACGTGTGAGAGTTAATCTCTCCTGACGGAGATGCAGGCAAAAAGTTCTAACTATTCGGGATCAGGATATTGCATAGTGCGAGTTTGAGTTTATATAAGTCTTTATGTACCATATAAGTCTTTATGTACCATATAAGGAAAGTTAGTACGCTGTATATGGTCAAATAATATTTCATAATCATAACTTACGAAATAAATAGATTGCGTGTTATTAATTTGGAGCGGTACAAAATTAATAAGTGCAAATAATATACTTAAGTTGATCAGGACACCTTAAGATAAATAAATCGAGAAAAATGAATATATTAAGGCAAAATCTTAAGATGTTCTGATGAACTTAAGGTTATTATTTGGCCTCGGTATTTTTTCAATTCCCAAAACTTATTACATGCACTCTATTTATTTTAGAAGCTGGGGTTACGAAATATTATTTGAATGTATAAAGCATTCGATCTTTCCTTACACGGTATATAAAAACTATATATATTGTATATAAGAAAAATATGAATTGAAAAGAAAATCATAAATGACCATGCAATAAAGAAACCAATTATGTGGCTGAGTATAGTTAAACACAAAAGAACTTCACACTCCGCGAGTTTCACCAGAAAATCAGTGGAACGAGGACTCTTTAGACAGACACGCTTCAGCGTTTTAAAGTGTGTGCTTCTTGGAAGAAAACACCTAAAATAGTCGGACGCTCAGCGTACAACTAAAAATCTTAAATAGTGTACAATTAAGCAAATCACATTCCACGAGTTGCACGCGGTACACTTTCTGGGCATACATCGCACGGGTTTTGCTGACTCGCTAGAAATCTCAATGCGCCTCCGTATTACGCCAATGATGGGTATACTAATGTACGCCGTGGCTCAGGTCTGTACTACCTCACTTCTAAATGTCCTCCGTAAGTGCTAATGAGCCTCGTTTGTATCCGGACAACATTTGTCCTTTGAGTTTAGACAACGAGGTTGCCAAAAAGAGCTGTTGGATGCGGAAAACGTGACGGGTTGTGATGCAAAAATGTCTCATATGAAAGCTACAAAACTTAATGACTAAGTACTTTGGGGTATAACTTTTTTGGAATTTAAAAGGAGCTAATTAAATGAATTACTTAATGGCGATCGAAATTGACAATGCTAATCATCAGGCAATATTTAATATTCAAGTATTATTCAAGTCATAATTTCATGAAGAATACTTTATCAGTTCTAGAAATGAAGCTTTAAAAAAAGCTCCGAAAATCGCCACAAAATTTAATCTCAAAAATAAGGGAATAAACAAACAAGGAGGAATAAACGAAAATAAGAGAGCCTTTATATCAAAATTTAATATCGTTGCTCAAATAACTCGATAATGAAATTTCCATTCAGTCTAGCGTTTCACATCGTCGATCAGAGAGGAAAATGTTAGAGGATAATACTTCAAAGTGATTTATGCCAAAATGAGAAACAGTATTTACGATAGTGAAACGATCTTTAACATTTTCTAGCGAAACAGAACACAGTGGCGTGTGAAGTTCTTTGTATTTAAACATTTACTTTAAGACTTTAAGAGCGCCGGAATTATATAATAATTAGTTCGTCGTAAGCAGCTGAGTGAGAATTATTAGTGTACTGAGTCACCGGAGAAGTAAGAAAATCTGATGGTTATGAAATCGGAGGTACATACATATATGCAGATCGTATTAATTAGGCAAGGTTCGAACTCCATCCTCAGTGTTCGGCCCATACGGAATTTATCAGTGAAACACTCCCACGGATAACTTCGCCATGTTAAGTAGCTGCTCCGTGGAAATTACAGAAACAAGCTAGAAATAGTAGTGGGTCCCAACTAACTATAGCTACAGTAAACATTGCCCCGGGAAACTAGTTTCTCAACTGCGCCGGGAATTAACGTCCTGGCAACCTCTATGGATTGAATTTTAACGAGCGGATTTCTCGGTAATTGCGTGTCAATTGACTGACTTACACGTTTTCCCACAACAGTGTTTAGTGACGACTAATGTATGACTAATAATGACCCAACTATTAACCCTTCATTTCACGAATACCTATTTTCATACCAAAATATTCAAGCTAAAACATTTCAGATTATGGACAGTTTAATACACAAAGAGTTATATAATAAGCGCTACATAGAAACTTGTTAAAATAAATTCACATTAATTTATTTCAACAAGTTTTTAGTATGTATAATATTTTGTAAAAGAAAATCGTTATTCGATACTAGAATATATTAAACTTGGATACTATGTTGGTTGAATACTAAATTGGTCTACGTACGATACCGGAATACTTTATACTTGCATATTAGAAGGAATAAATATAATATAAGATGAAATAGAAATAGCGATGTAATTCGAATTGAAGATAAGTCATTCTATTGCAAAACGTTAGGAGGGATTTTTTAATTAGAATAATTTTGAGTGAAATTTGGTGGAGAAAATGATTGTGGAGCGTTATGGGAAAAGAGGGTTAAAGGGCGGTTGATCCGCTGCTAGGATTCGTATGATGAAGAGAAGAACAAGGTTCAAATGGGGTTTGCGGGTCAGGACATAAAACCTCCACTTGTTCGCGAATAGAACAGGAACAAATCGCCTTAAAATTTTATGACCACTAACATTTCTGCCTCTCCTTAAAAGCTTTTTCTTAAACTGACCATTAAGTTCCTACGGATCTGGAATTGGATGTTACACTAATGTTCTTATCCACTTATTGCACTATCACTTCAGTCTTGAATTTTTGTTGAAAAAAATTAAAACGATTAAAATTAATTTAATACGCACCTAATAATTTTGAGTCTCTGTTTAATCCTATATTTACTCGTCTTGCGTAGTAAGCGTGAGACTGGCAATCAGTTATTATGAATGTTTTAAACCAAATGAAAATGGTAAACAATTTATTATTCAAACACGTTACAATTATAATAATTTATATTACACAATCAATTACAAGTTGTAATAAAGCGACCGCGGTTTATTCGACATAATAACTAATTACATCGATAAAACAATTTCACGATACTGTTTGATGTTATCAGGACTAACACTTTCTCTATAATTATGCAATAATTGCAAAACATAATAATTTCTGGAATACTGAAACCACACATTATAACACTCACTCACCATAATTAACACTGATTCATAAAGGAATGAATCTATCCTTAAAAATGGACAAAACATATCCAAGGATTCCCTGAGGGAAATCAATTCGATTGCAACGTAACTAGTTTCGACTTATTTTGCAATGATAGCTAATGGAGGAAAGGAGGAAGTAATTAATTTCGGGAAAAAATTATTCCGACGTTCCAAGTGCACGTAGTCCGTTAGAAAAAATAGGGGTAAGTTTTGCACTTATTCGCAAACATTCCAGGGAAATATTCGCGGAAACTCGTAGAAAGATGGAAGTAGCAATTCTCGATGGGAATCGTCGGCATATCCGGCAGTCCCGTGAAACGTAAGGGAGCCAGAGTGAAAGAGATACCGGAGGGAAAATGAAAGAAAGTGGAGGAGAGCATTTCCTTTATGAGGAAGCCCACTTTTTACTAGTGCAACTACAAAGTGGAAGATGGTAGATAGTGCTAGCCGAGTCTGCTAGCGCAATGCCTGAAACCATCAGAAACTTCACCTTTTGGGAGCAGGGAAGAAATCGCTATATCTTCATCACGTCAACGCTGTCTTCTTCGCAGTCTTACTAGATCTAGTTTACAACAGTCAGGGAATTCTTAGCTCACTTTCAACTCGCGCCTCATTTGCCTCTTTTTTCTTCTACAATTCTATGTAAGCTTCAAACTTCTTCGAAATACGGTATTTATTGGCAGGAAAAAATGCGCATTGCTGGAGTCTTTTGGTTTTTGTATCTTTAGAAGAGTTTGCTTCAGACATCATAGAAATTATCAGTACTTTGTTCCGCTATCAAGGAAATATTTAGAATTCTGATATTTCGTAATTATCAATGTTTTGCGCTTTTATTATTTCTAAGGTTTGTCTTTAAATTTAATTTTATACTTCGCCATTTTGATGTTTTGTTTGAATATACAGAGATTGTTTAAAATTCATGTACTGTTCTAGTAACAAGATATACATAATTAATTATAAAATTCTTTATATTTGTTAGGGTATGATCGCTCTTAAAATAGGTTTAGTCGATTATTGTGAAAATAAAGATGATGTATTAACAATTTGCATAAATGATGGAATCAGTCTTCGTTCGCGAATATCAAGGATGGGAAATATTTCTGATATTTAATATCTCGAAGTCGGTGGAAGATATCGTAATAGAATATCTTGAATTATTGGTAAACGAATATTAAAAGTGCAGAAGAAATAATTCTTCAGTCGTCCTCGACAACCTTCCAATTTCAGTATCCAGAAAAGGAAGAAGAAATTGCTTCCTCATATTTTCATTTCACCGAGGCTTTATTTGCGTAGTCGGTTTTTCTTTCAGAAGACCCGAGAATCCGCTTGAGGTAAGATATAACCATTGAAGGAAAGAGAAAAAAAAATATGAAGAAAAGTGTCTTCCGCGACCCAAAACTATGGAATTTATCGTCAGGTAGGTGTCTTTAGGTATCCCTCCATCTTCATTGTGCTTTCAGAATGGCGTACTTGTATCTTTACTGGTCATAGATCTCATAGCGAGCAGATACTCTTCCCCGTATTTTTATCACCGTTTCTGTAATCTCATTTTTATCTTTTTCTTTTTCCAGGAGAAACAAAAGGAAAATTGTAATCGAAGTAGTATGATGCCCCTTAATAAAAACCTTTTACTATTGTTACTGAATTTTTTTGTTTAGTCAAATCAACTGACTGGGTTATTATTGACTACTATCTTGTTTTAACTATTTGGTTTAAATTTTATATATTTTTATCTTTCAAGAAGACTTTTTGACTTTTATAAGATTTCTGTAAACCTGCGTTATTCCGTGTCGGCTTATTTAATTTCATCTTACATATTTCGCATAATTTAGGGTCATCTTGCGTAATTAGTTTTGCATGAGTTATCTGATATCGAGAATGGCCAGGTCAAACACCATCTTTTCTACAATCTTCAATAGTTTCGCATTCACGCCTCAAATAAAACACCAATTAAATTGTGTCTCGGAATGTTCATTTCAACAAAAGTTGATACTGATAATTCTCGCAATTGTTCTGTCACATTAAAGTAGGACAAAATTCTTGAGTCCATATTTTTATCCATTTTTTTCTGTCCACTCTCTGTTTATTTCAAGAAAACTCGAGGAAGCAAGAAGAGATGTACAAGTAAGGGACGAAAATGAAAGGAAAGAGATGAAGGAGAGGAGAAGGAAGGGTGAGAGGGGGAAATGAAGAAGAAGACACCAGACAAGGTAACTCGATTTACTCCCGACAGACTCTACTTCCCTTTATTACCGTCTCAAAGCGATCTTATCGTTTTGCAGGAAGGGTCTGTGGTAGGGTCACGAAGCTGAGAAAGAGGTCCATCCTTTCTTTGCCTCTCTTATACGACAAACTACGGTTTTCCATAGGACATAGGTAAGTAAAATGGAACTCGAAATGTTGGTTGTAATCGAAATTTAAGGATGCGCGCTCTTATCATTACACCTTTAGGATGCCATGTATACTTCATATTTAAAGGTTCCATTTACTTTGGCTTAGTGTTACAACAAGGCTATAGTGACTATAAAGATTATAAGACTATATGCTCTGAGATGTGAAGTAATCATTGTTCCACCGTGAAATTAATTAACCGCATGAGAATAGTAAACATAGTATGGTGCTGTTACCCAAAATCATTGAAAATGAAGGTGATAATAAGGGAAGTTTGTAATAGGATCCGTAATGATGTCTATCTCTAACGGAAGCCCGCGACGTCTCCATAGAAATGCAGGATAGAATTATAGGATATTCGATTCTAAGCGTTTCCCCGTAAATTACGTGGAATAATATCGTTTGTGATAATGGTCGATAATCAAGTTATAGCGTGCGGGGCGACTATTGAATTAGGAAGCCACGTTTGCACGGAATAACGGACGCTTTCCAAAATCCTACAACTTCCAGTTGCCCGGTAAATGTACTGAAAGTGTTTCTAGTGGAACAGAGACATTGTCCCCCGCCCTTCCCTCTCTGTCACCCCCTTTCCGTTACTCCGTTGGTGCATACTGTAGCAATCTACTTCGGACAAACACGTAGCATCGACCGGTATACTGCAATCGCATTTAATTACCCGAATACCTGATTTGATATGCATGTTCCAATGGAATCTAGGAAGCTTATGATAGAATATTCGTAATCTGTCTATTATAATTAGCTAACACGATGAATTTCAATTCTCGTTCACTATTCCGCCGGTTGATACACTCATCCGCGGTGTGGAATTCACCAAAATAGCATTTCGGATTTCCGAAATGTTCCTCGGGGTAAATCAATGTTATATATGTACCACAGATATTATACGACATATTAGAATATTCCTTCAAAAAATTGGTAAATGTAGAATAATTTTAATGAGAACGCAATCATTATGAACTCGATATTCGTAGTAATTACGAAATTCTCATACAACTACGTATGATATGTATGAAAGAAATATAAGTACTTTGTAATATTATTATGACTATTGAATTAATGATGAATTACTTAATGTAATATTTTTAATGAAACACGAAGACACATTTCGGAGACGGTGAACGAGGTAAGCAGAAAATTCTAACATTGGCACTTTTTTACTTCAGTTTTACGATCAATTCCGATATGTCCTGAAGGAAAACAGCGTAAAAAATCAATAATTGCGAGCCCTTCTAATTTCCCAAGTGTACGCTGAGCGAGGCAATTTCGTGCCCGTTGTACATGTATATAGCGACAAATAAAAATACGCTTTATTTGAAATGGTGAGAAACAGCAAGCAAGAATATCGGAAGAAAAAGAAAGAATATCTCTTTTGTATTTCTATTATGAAACTCCATGTCTATTTGGTGTCGAAATGAAAGTAGATTCTATGCTTGAATATATCTCCTCTTTGAAGACGAGCTTTTTTATACTAAACATAAACTAGTACTTATTATAAGTAGGTATTTAAATAACCTTCTTTATAGAGTAATTAATTAATTTATTTGCATAATTTTAGGATCTTTAACGTTTCCGAAGTATATGAAGAATAAGAAATGAGTTTACGTAAAAGGAGAGAAAATTACAGGCAGCTCTTACTGTGAATTCCACTGACGAAAGTTCTACTTAACTTTAACTATGTACGTCTTACGGCCTGTTGCCTTCGATTCAAAAGTTTAACAAGACTTCTTCTCTTCGTTTTTCTCATGGGAAGAGGCAACTCACCGTCGATGCCTGGGCCCATAGGTACAAATTTATTACACTCTAGGACCAGTGAACTTTTCTCTCCTTTCCAAGGATTTTCAAGGAAATCCATGTCCTCTATCCACTCGTATTCGTTTCCCTTTACCATCTCTCTTTCAATGGTCGCACATGTGTAAGTTGAGCTCGAATTCGAAAGGAGGAAGGATCTTTTAAAGGTCTCGAAGGATATTAAGAGTTATCCTCGATAGTTCTACAAACAAATATACAGCTCTCTCGTCTAATTTCAAGGCAAAGATCAAACGGAATTTAAAATCTGAATTACGCATTTATGGGTAATTAAATAAAAGTATGTCATCGCATACTGTTATCTACCTGCAGACGTAGAAATTGCAGATTTTTCAAAACTTTCCATTTTCCACGAACTCCTAATCGCTATCAAAAGTGAACATTCATCCCACGCGAATTTTGTTTTAATAATATTAAAAAACGTAGCGACTGTGATACGAATTTATTGAATATTTATTAGGACTTGAAACGGTGACGACGTTATCATGGAACCCAACACTTCTCTAACGTACTTCATTATAAACTTACGTTTATTTATATGAACGTAATTTCTTCCGATGATAGGTTTTAAGGGTGAAACTAGAGATTAATTTCAGGATGTACTAAGGATTCCTGTCTAATCAGTTCTTATTAGATTCATGAAATTCAGTAGTTCTATCACGAACTGACTAATTATAGTGGTCTATGGATTGGTAGGGTAAAACCTAGCCATAGAAATCTACACGTCTTGTTCTTGTCCAGGTGGAGACATGTGAACTAACAACACGGCATGGCGCGTGTCCTCATCTCGTCTAATTTGTGCTCAGGTGGGGACACTTTAATTTGGTCAGGTAGACCCGCTACCTACATCAGAACTTTGCCTCTAATTTACCTTCCCTTGCCGGAAGTACCGTTCCTCGAGCGACCAGCAAGACCAACTACCTTTGCTAATATATACCATCAGTCACACCTGAACATACTTGACAACGAGTAGGCGGAACATTCTCTGACAGAGGGACTGATTACGAAAAATGTAGGTTGCTGGTAGGAATTTTTCATTTCGAGTGAAAGTCGAAAAACGATGCATATTAATTAAGATATCTAGATAATGTATTCATAGGGAACCTACAGTTTGTAATTGCATATTATATCGAGCACTAAATAAAACGGACACTTGATTTTCATTAATGCCATATCCTTTAGAAAGTATTATATATGTATGTATAAGAAGAATATATTTAGATCAGTATCCCCAATGAAACGAGGAAATGCTTCATTCAGCTTTAAGCAAGAAAATTATTACTTCAAGAATGTAGATCGAGCAACACCTTTATTTTCTTCTACGTGCCAGTCAGATTGTCTTCAGTGATCGTGAAATTCGAATTCAATCGCGCAAATGTATTGCATAATTTACGGGAAGCCCGGTGACAAACAATAGCTTTAGGGATCCTAGCTGCCGCACTGACTAATTAAACTTTACACGAGATACACGGAGTTAATTAGCGTATATCGAACGAAGGATATCGGGTGTCCAAACAAACAGTTAATTAATAATCCCGGCAACATGCATTCCACATAGGAAGAGATCTACAATGATAGAGAGAAATATTTCAAGCACGTTTTGCCCGTACTTACAATCCCGTTTCTACTGATCACTCATTTGAGGACTATTGTCCATTCACGGACCACTCGAATCAAACAAAATTGCAATTGAATCTCATAATTAAATACCTGTTATCGCACATCACTGAATAAGCATGGAATTAAGTACAATCTTTGCATTAGAATTATATGTATATTTATATTACTATTACTATATTAATTTTAACGAGGTTGCCATTATTGCGAACACAATGATATTAATTGCACGGTTCCAAAGTACGGCTGTAATAGATTATTAAATTGAAATATTTCTGAAGGATATTATTAGAAATTCAGTAAATCTGGGAATATTAATTGTCTTGTTTTTCGCTAATTAACTTGACTCACGGTACACGCTTATTTTTCTGGAACAAAGTGCTAACTAATTTTGACTTCGATCTTGCTTTTCCCTCGGATTAACTCGTTATACGGGGTGGAGGAAACGTCGACTGCATTTCTCACCGATTAAAGACTCCCAAGTGGAATCCACGATAAAAACTTGTCTCCAAGTGAAATTTAGTTCTGCAGTACTTGAGTCTCGCCGGCGCCCATCGTCAAATGGAAATACACCATGTTCCATGGACCGAAATATAAAAAAAAATATCCCTCGCATCAAGATATTATTTTCACAGAAATAATTAGTCGGCTCGCTTATTTTTCAAAGTTAAATACATTATGCTTAACTGCACAGTCTACTACAGTCATTATGGATTCTGCTTGTTAAATAGAACTTATTTGTCCTAATATGTCATATTGACGATTAAAAACTGTTTAATAATATTTCCAAGTACATGGAATTCTCGAGCATTCAATGCACGTGGAATCCGAGCAACATCGATGTTGGGTTTATATTAATATTCCTCATCAAGGTGCAACACATTTGTAAGTCCTCCGTAATTACTGGATTCGTGTCTATTCGATTCTAAGTGGAATCAGTAGAATCAGACGGTTCCCAAAGAGAGTCAATCAGAGACGGGGTTAAGCATAAAGTCACGTGCGTAGGTCGCACCTGCAACCGGCGTCGTCGTCTACTAATAAATTAATTGGATCCTTTTGCTTATTCGCGCAGAAGCGAACATCGAAGGGGGAAAAAGATAACGAGGGAAAACATCAACTGGTTGACCCACCGTCAAAGCTATCGGTTCATCCCCATAAGCATACTTTACGGTTTTTTTTATGCTATTCTGATTGTTTCACGCTAATTGGTCTACCAGACTCATTGGTGCTTTCGTCCCTGTACTTTTACACCGCGATTCCCATCATTCCTTTGACCTTCCGTTTTGTCTTTTGTTATATGATTGGAGTACGTTTTCAGGATTAAAGCGAACGATTTCGTTGATACGTTTAACGAGCGAATATATCGAATCTTCGGATGATCAAACATCGAGTGGATATATACGAGAACAATGCCACTTATTCACAGATGAACTGCAAGTAATTGGCGTCCACTCGATATTCATATTATGGAAGATTTCTCTTAATTTCGAACGTACTGATATGTTCGTTTTTTCTGTAGTTTCGATCTCTTGTTTAAGGCCTCGAGTATGAATAATAATTTAGTAATATATGAATGTGTTGAATACAAATTATATTCCTTCGTAAAGTTGCATTGTAATTAAAAAATTGAGAAATTCACGGCGTACTAATTATTTAATATTATATAGTCTTGTATATTTATTAGCATATATATTATATTTATGTAGTAATTGGTGACACATAATTTGTAATTAGGTTGGAATTGGAAAAAGTAAAACTTTTCTACCACGTTGTAAACTGTTACGCACTACTTTTAAGAATGAAACCAATCAGTTTAAGTGTGGAAACAATTAATTGACTTATTCGGTTGGTATCGGTTCAATGGGAAGCCAGAAAAGTCTGATACACGTGTGCTACAATGAAATATATACAGAAGGGAATGGTACTGGAACTTCCTTTTTGTTGTTTTAACCGTCGCTCGAGCAAAAACATTTTTCAGTGCAATTGCGGGGAAAATCTACAAAGTGATCCGCTGAGAAATAGAAAGAACGTGTGCACCAATACATACTCTTAGAAAGGATGTATTTCAAAATGAATCGTTAAAATCAATTTTATACTATCAGCCCTGGCTTGTACGTTATTAAATCTATAATTTAAAGCTACTGCTGAACACGAAATGTTAAACTTCATATTATTAATTTTGCTACAATGCGAAACTTTGCTATATTGTGAAACATAATATTATTTTAATTATAATTTCTAGCTGTTATAATTTCAAGCTGAATCTTAGTTATAAACCAGGCTCATGCATTTTTAATTACCCGAATTTAATCAACCGAACTGGCTTAGTCCTAATTATTTTGGTTATCCGACGTTCTACTGTATGTGGAAGTTTCTATACCTTCTACATTGAAGATAAATATTATCAAGTTAAAATATGAAGACAGTCAAGGATGGATGTTTTGATGAGAAGGTTTTTGTTCGATTTAGAGGGGACGTTTGAAAGAAAGAGGGTTCGAAACAGATAGGGATGAAAGCATGAGTCCTTAGTATTCCAAGCGTAATCCGAGACTTCGACTCTCAAGTTCCACGGAAGTTTTGATTGCTTTCGCAATGAGCTTTGTTAATGTTAAATCGGATGATACGTCATTGGCTAACGCGACAGTTATATCTATCCTCGAGAACTACTTGTCCATACACCGCCATTCTGAAATGGACCATTTCAAACTCATTCGGGAGAAATGTATTCTCCTGCGAAACAACAAACTTGTCTCACAATAGGCCCATCACGAAAGTACTATCGCCTTGTAAACATGTATTACTTTTGTAATAAAAGCACTTCGTTATTTATCAAATTCATTCTAATCTAGTGCTAATAAAACTATTAAACCTTTGCTTTAATGCTTGCAATATTTTTATATTTATTAGCGAACTAAAAATTTGTATTTCATATAAAACTTTATAAGTAAATCCTTTAATATAAATCTTATATATTCACTCTTTCAGTTGAGTTTGCGTTACAATAAGTAAGGCATGAATTTTAAGGGGTTAAAAAACAAACCTGTATTCAATAGATTAATTATTGATTAGAAACCTAATCTAATCTTGATTAGAAATAATTAAAATTGAGATTCTTAAAATACTTGAAGAACATGATACTCTATGTCCTCAAATGTATTAATAAAGACATTATGGAATTAGAAATTTCTTTGAAAATAGTTCGCCTACAATGATAAAAGTATTCTACATGCAAAACTACTTTCAGAATAAGTTCAAATATTAATAGAAATAATATGGTTTATATGATAAACGTGAGTGAATTTTTAAGTCTTCCTTTCATACCAATTCAGGAAAAGGGAATATTTATAGATTCAATGAAAACGGATTTCACCATTTTTCGGGTACTTTTCACTGGCAGGTAAATTCAATCACGTCTGTTAGAACAAACGAGGTTACTCGTATTCGTGAAACGCCAAATTATCGCGAATTATAATCCAACAATGTGTTCGCGTGATACGAAACTTTTCATACTCCTGTTAAAGCATTAAGCTCGAAAGCAAAGTAAACTTTAGCCGCAAGCATAATTGCACCACTCATCGATTCCGTGGCTCAACGGACCCTTAGAATTCCATCGAAATATCCTCGAAATCTATCTGGTTATTACGCATCCAATATTATTTATAAATTACCGTGTTACAAATCATATTAAATCTATATCAAAACAATAACACTATCCACGGCCACTTCCATTGCTAGTTAATTATGATCTCTGCTTTTATATATTACTTTATCCCATATCTCTTTAATTATTTGTAACGCAGCGAACCAATCCTCAAACTGATTCACATATAATTATATGATATACTTATATCTTATACAATAATCTCCGAAACTTGTAATTAATCCGAAAGAAAAATGTATACATCTATACGCCTAAGCATACCGCATATTATATATGATAAAAAAGTAACTATATATCTAAATAATATTATATATAATTAAAAGGTTCGTGACCATAGAATTATCAGATAAAATATGCATCCAAAACTTTGAAATTTTACGTATCATACATCATCGATTTATACCCCCAATAATCCATTGATATTCACGGAAGGAAAGGTGCGAAAAAGCAGATGTATGTTTTTCAAAAGGTACGTTTACCGGATATGAAATTTCGAGTCAAGGGAATTTTAATTTCCTAGGAAATAGCGGAATATAAGTTGAATGGATAGAAGTATCGAGCAGGGAAACGATACGAGGATGATACTATTGGATAGTGCAGGTCACAGGCTATTGGATCCCGAGGATATTGGTTTAATACACAAAGGCGAACGTTATGGGTTTTGGATGGGAGCCTTTGCTAGAGTCAAGTGACCTAGTAGCGTGTCGCAAGGAAATCGATGTCTCCTTTCAAAACCGTTCTCCGCTATTTTTATTCCGTAAAATCTCCTTGCTCTCAAAAGCATTGAATATTTCTTTCGATAAGAGAGACACTACATTCATCGTGCGGTTAAAACTACGTCTTAAAGTTTTCTCATTCACCGCTGAAGATAAATGATTCTCCGATCTTCCTGATTATTATCCGAATTTACATTAAGTACTTATCGATAATCTGCAATTTCCGTGATAAAAAATACAACTGTGATATAAATATATTGATGAAGATTTAGAACTAAAATATAAATTATATTCAATCTATATCCAATATATCCACAGTTTTCACTTTACCGGCGCCCATATATTTTTAATTAAAACACTTTCCTACTCGGTTAAAATAATCGTGCGCTAAGCGGATCAAAGTTTCCGGCAGACCTAATACTTCTGATTTAAGATTGAAGGTTGCTATAAAAATCTTTTTTGGCAAGTTTATATAGATTCTATAATAAACATATATGCTTCCATTACGTATGGTACGCGTGAATTCAGCGTATAATCTCGTCACGATTTCAAGGAGAGGCGTAATAAAATCATAGGTACCGCCAAGTGTCCACGATTTAAACACAACGTGAATAATTAATAGCAGTCCGTTGGCCCCGTTTTGCAGAGTGTACGCATGCTGCTTTTACGCTGGGACGGCACGTGAGTGAACTCACAATTTATTCGCTTTTTAGTGCCGCACAAAAAATATATAAAGGCATAAATATCTTAAAAATACTAGATGCTTGAGGACGTGGAAAATCTTGATAATTTCGGAAAAACTAGAATAAGCGTTAAACTTAAATAGGGTTAATTTTCCGTTCCAATTAATCAGTTCAATGAAATACCGTTATAGAATCTTTTCGTTTGTTATACATTACATGTTCCAATATTAGTTTAGAACAAGCTGATACTCTTCGGATCCTATCGCCAGAATCTATACTATAGATATTATTTCTTTTTTCATATCTATATTAATATTAAAATATGAACGTAATATTTTATATTTTTATTATATCTATACCTTATATGACTTCGTAGACTTTTTTTCCGATTCCTTGGAATCTTTCGTATACTCGATTCAAGGAGGTATAATATCTGAATTGTTTTTTGCGTTTTCTTTGATTGTTATTATTACTGTATTCTTATTTTTGAAATCGAAGCAGCCGTATTTTTAGCCGTATATTCTGAATGCATATATAAATATTAATATTTCCACATTTGTAATTTTTTTTGTAGGTATTTCTACTCACGAGAATGTAATTTTACTGTATAATTATCCCTGTCTTTTTGCGGCGTGCAGAATTATCGGATAAAAAGTTGAATTTAGATCAAAAAGCTCTCAAATGTTTCAAGTATTCCGGGAAGTTCTCTAATACTTCGGAGAATACTAGAATTCTTTGAGAATTATTGAGAGGTACTAGCACGGAACGTTTCAGGAGTTTTGGGTGTATTTCAGAGTCCCAGAATGTTTCGCGTTTTCTAGCACGGTGAATTTATGCAGTCCAGTAATAGCATGTGACAAGTCAAAAATACATAAAGAAAAGGTTTTTCCTCCTCTTTTTTTAAATACACAAGAATCATATATGAGGGAGTTTTCTGTCTGCGATGTTATGACTCGAGAACTTTTCCTCGTGGAATACAATTTATGACGTCGATCGAGAATTGTGTAGCCGGAATTCTTTTTTCTTCGCCAAATACATCCTTATATTTATATAGTCAAATGACAGAATAGTACACGTACTACTTATCGGAATATTGGAATATTGACTTGTTGCTCGACATTCTTCTGTATCAATGATATCGAAAGGGAAACAGAATATTTGATAAAATATCAAGAAATTTATTCTTTCACTTAATTACTTATTTATATTCATTATTGGATTTTGAAGAAAGATGAAGATTATCATCGAAGTAATTCGATGCCCCTCGACAAGCATCTTTTGTTATTATTATAATACTACCAGTATTGAATTTTGTTAATCAAATCAACCGACTAGTTTATTATTGATTACTACCTTGTTTCGATAATTTGGATTAAATTTAATGTATTTTTGCCTTTCAAAAAGACTATTATTTTTCGGTACTGTGTCTTGCAATTTTGTTTTACATTTCATATATTCTTATCTCAAGATAAAATATTATGAAGATTACTAAGATTATAAGATTAATAATTAATAGTAATGGTATCATTGTATGAATAATATGATAATAACAGTACTTTTCCCAAACTTCTGAGACAGAATACGCTCAAGTAACAACGCGTGATAACTGATCACTAATTATTCAAGATTTTAATAGCGTGTCGAACAAAAATGCGGACCGTAATGACCGTCACTTTAATTTCAATATGTCATCTCGCAGAAACAATTACAGCTTGTCGCGCCTGGAATCAAAGTCGAGGGTGAAGGTGTGGCCGAAAAGGGGGTGGCGGAAAGTAGTAGTCTCGAGTTCGAACATCAAAGGAGGCGCCGTATAAAATAGCAATAAAGCATATTAACGAGCGCATTATGGAAAGGGAAGCCGATATCGTGTCGACGTCGCGCGACGGTAATTTGAAAAGTGAGCTGCTAATTCGAAATTGAGTCCACTAAAATAGTCTCACCTGTAGCCATGGTATTCCATTAAAATTTCATGAAACCGGCTGACAGGAAAGAACGATCGATGATAATTTATATGTGGAACTTATTACCGTGAAATCTATTCTCGAAGGTGCACCACATAGTTGGAAAATATCAATGATTCATGGACATGTATTTCCATAAATTAGGATTTCCTTCCTTTGAATAGACGATCAATTTATATTATATATTATTTGATAATATATAATATAAATCATATTTAAATGTTAAGCGAATTTCGACTATATGTATAACTATATTATATACATGTATGTGTGTACATTGTGCATACATATTAAAATGAATTTGAAATGGCAAATAAATTTATGATAATATTTTGAGTATAATATAAAAGATTAGAATGCATTTTTGGCGAAAGATAATAAATTTTGAATTTTTTAGATTTTGAAAATATCTTGCTTTTTCGTATCCTAGGGTTAATGTTGACTATAGCAAATACAAAATATTCAATGGACGATAGAACGCGTGTTTTAATACAATCTGGAAATACGGCGTCGAAAGGAAAAACACATACATGCACGCCCCAGGAATTTTACGATAAAAAAGAGCTATCCGCACCGCAAGCATCGAACTGTGTTTAGCGGGGGCGGATAAAGTTTTTACCAATAAATTCGCGCCTTCGTTTATTTGCCTTTTCCCGTAGGCAAATCAACTAGAAAATTTCTTCTTAAATTCTGTCAATAAATAAAATTACCCATGTAAACAAGCTCGAGTTTTTTCGTGCGAATAACATGGCGAGAACTGTTTTCGCAGTTATCGAATAAAAAGAAACTTTGAACATGTACTGTGGTTTGTAATTCGACGACAATACTTATTAACTTAATTCACTTAAGGAATTATATTTAATTCATATTATTCAGATCTCCTATTCGTTTAATTAATATTAAAATTCAAGTGGTTCAATCAAATCTAAGCAAGTTCGCAATTGAAAATAATCAAGATATTTCGCAGTTGACATTTCATGTCATTAATTCTCAGTAATTCGGAAATATACTTATAATTATTCAGAATATAAAAGAAAGTACTTTAAAATATCTGTCAAACATTATTACTTTTTAAAGCACACTTCCTTCTTCAAGAAAATTTAGTAAATATATCGCTTACTATGCTTTACACACACTACAATACGTTTTATTCGCACCAGAATATATTTAGTTTAATTAACTAACAACACGGAATTATTTTACGCGCAATCGCTATGTAATTCTGTTAAATAATGTATCTGATCGAAGTTAACTTACGAAAATCACAGCGGTAGCCGACCACGTGTGAAGAAGACGGAGTCGAGATGTCGCGTGTCGAGGCACAAAACACAATGAAGCACAAGTGAAAGGCGCGGCAGAATGTTTACGTTAGGTTTCCTACGCTGATCTTGACTACAGGTAGGTCTTATACACAAAGATACTAGGGCAGTATATATTATTATGGACTTGCTGGCAGTGCTCGACAGTCGACATAGCTGTGTTTTGATTTTTTGTATGCTTCCAGTTCGATAACCAGCAGTGTACTATACTACTAATAGATGCGTGGCAGTTTATTTTAATTTGAAGTAATACTTAGAATGGAATGAATATTGTACCTTTACGAATATAGTATTCGGGGGTTCGACTGAAAATTTTGAATAATGCCAAATACTACCTTATATTGTATTAATTGGACGACGAAATGAGTACATAAATGTACATGATAATCGTAAATAATTATTATTTGAAGCTTTATTAAGTATACTGAATCATTATTATATGTATAGTGTAAAATTGAACGAAATAATATATTAATTAATTGATATATCGTACTAATAATTAATAAAGTAATAATTATTACAATAATTAGAATCAGTATGTATGTATTTCAAGACGTTTCGGCGACCGTTTTCATCTTCTTCTGGCAGTTTGAAAAATTCATAATACAACAAGCATATAAAATTGAATTATAAAACAAGATGAAAAATGTATAATACTAATCTGTGATACCAGAAAAAATATTGATATTTACCATTTCTTATCCTACTTTAGATTTCAATTTGTATACTTTTAGTATTATAGATTTTCTACAAGTGATTGAAGAGGGAAAAAAAAACGGTCGTCGAAACCTATCATTTTTAATAAATAAATGATGTTTTTATATCATAATTAACCATTTCGCTCATAAAATTCTCTAATATTGTATTCGATTGTTTTATTCAGCCGTATTGGTAAGATACGAGTATAAAGGAAGTAATAGCATGAAGTATCAGTTATAAATCATACTTAAAATAGATCAAACAATTATCTTTCAAAAGATATATGAAGAATCAGGTATCAGTATGTTTTCTTACCAAAATAATAGCAACGTCTGGAAAGTTGCAAGGGATGAGCGAAGAGCAGGGAAAAGCATCCCTGATCCACGACTTTTAACTTTCCGGAAATCGCTTTCCTCCATTATTTCCCGCCGTTCTTTACCACCCTACGCTTTTTCTAAGTTCCTCGCCACACTAACAAGTCCATATAATTCTCATTATGTACACTAATATATTTATGCATTCAACTGCGTCCACTGCTTCATTGGGTCGTAAACTATACTCGACACGCATTCGTTTCAATTAATATGCGATTAAAACTATCTAATTAGTCGGAAAACTTGGATAAGCCTTGAATGTGGCTTGTGCACAAAGCTGTTGAGACTTGATTATGGTAATTCATTAATTTATCGCAATGATAAATAATGTAATTATAAAAGAATAATATAAATAGTATAAATAGTTTAGAATATAAAATTCATGTGTAAGAAATTTATCTTTGTTGTTGATAAAAGCATTTTTGAATTTTTATGTGCAACTAAGTAAATATGAATCTGAAGTGATTGATTTTTAATTTAATAAATATTTTCATAATCCACAAGTACAACTATAAATATTATTCCATTCAACACGTAAACAAATATTTCAAAAATAAAAATGATTTCAAATAGCAAAGGTAGCAATCACCCCTATGAAACCCGTGTAACATAAACAACACAAACAGGATGGACGAAGTTACAATCTTATCTAGGTCGTCCAAAATGAATTTGGCGGACGTCCATGTTTCGTCCATCGCCAAAAAAAAGAAAAACAGTCGGGAATCATTTTTGCTTCAGCAGATATAAAATAAAATATTTTCCATGAATTTTAACCCTTGACAAACGTTCCTCGTGGTAAACCATTTTAAGGTATCGGTGATCCTTACGCGAGAAGAATCAATGAAATCGAGATAACTTTTACGAATCCTAACACTGTGTTGGTGTGTATGAGTGAGAAAAGTTTAAATAATGCAATCATCGAGTTCGTTCGCGGATTCTCGCACGTCGTGGAACGAACGAAGGGCTTTCTTAAGGTAGAAGAGAAAGAAAGCATCCAGAGTTTCAATTTCATTATCCGAATAGAGAAGATATTGTTCGAATACAGTTCGTGTAGATGAAACAACACATGTACATTTGCAGGAAAATCTGTTGTGCATACAAGCTGTCTGGTTATTTTCCTTTATCTTCATGGAAACTTAAATGCCAAAGTTTCTCGATGTGCACTTGTGCATGATTTTTTGTCACTGAAGACCTCAAAGTTCTTTAAATTTGCAATTTTGTAAAGCATCTATTGTTCATATTATTATTAAGATACCAGAAACTTTGTATTCTGAAGAAAAAGCACTTTACATCCCCTGCTGCATTGGGTGGTACACTACAGCAGATGTCTATTTTAATTAATATGCGATTAAAACTATCTAATTAATTGGTCACGTTGTGTATATGCAGTTATTTCTTAATGATTTTATATTGGATTATCAATATGAAGTTATGAATATCATTTGTTAATAGAAAGCCTTTATTAAATATCCAATAATGTTCAGGTTATATAAGGTAGATGAGAGAAGATTGATCGAAAGCCGAGCAGTATATAGATATTCAGGACAAAAGCATTCCAAATTCATTAGAATTCTCTTGTGGAACAGCCACTTAGTTTTCGTCCCAATCTCCCGTTTTCATCGAAAGTTGGGCATCCGTGGAAAATTTCCTTCTGGATACCACACCAGAGAAATCAATTCAATCGATGGATTTAGCCTCCTTTGTTCCTAATTAAATTATTCCGAGTTATTTCTTAGTAAACATAAATTTAATCTTCGTTTTTACGTGTTTAGAATAAGTCTGTAATTAATTCACATTTCACATCTACATTCAATCGTGCAGTCCATTCTTAGAAAGTAATCTATACATGTCACAACCAACATGTAATTTTATTAAATGAATATTCGTAGGAGAACTGCGTGGAAAAATTAGAATGAATTTCACGGATTTCAATTGAATCATTTCAACGGCGATACTGAAAACAGTCTGACTGTGAACAACAAATTTTTTATAACTTTCACGTAGGTACTTTCGTAAATATACTCCGCCGGAAAGCGGGGCATAAAACTATGCATTTTCAATTGTTACGATCCTTTCCCAGCGTGAATATAAACGACTGAAAAATACGGGGAATGCGTGTTCGAGCGCACCATAAATTCTTGCCACTCAATGGCCGTTATTTCTACGGTTGCCAAACGGAAGTAACTATGACGGACGGTTTTATCGATACGCAAAATACACGTTCCAACCACGATGTTGGCCCTCAATTTGCTTGCGCATAACATACGTACCCCTATACACCTTTCAGAGCGACTGTAAACGATAAATCACGAAGCAATTTAAAATTAATTATTCTATTATAAAACCCTCATTCATTAATTATTGCCAAAATTAGCTTGTAATTATTTAAACCAACATTTCACTCCAACTAACTGCAGCTCGATAGGTATGACGTATTATCATATTACAGAAAATTAAGAATAAATTGAAAATATATAAAATATTCAAATATAAAAGGTGTTTAGCGGATCATCTTGGATAGACGGAAAATATTTCAAGAATAATAATCTTAATAATGTTAGAAACATTACTAATATTAACACTTAGTATCCTTCTCTATACGATTGAAAACAGATTTCAGGTATTCATATTTAATTTTAATGTATTAATATTAATATTTATATTTCATGGAATGTTTAATAATAATTAACGTCACTACCGCTCATTGACTTTATAAACGCATCGTGGCACCGTACTGATGTCTTCACGCATGTCTTCACAACTTTTAATTCTTCGGTAGCTATGATAAGAAAAGTATTACTTTGATAGCAAAGTTGCAAGGCAATCTACAGATAGATTCTTTCTGGTTTCCGTAATAACCGAGTGTTGTTTATGGATACATTTAAGAGGGAAGGTTGCATAAACAGGGTGGCCGCAGGTGGACTTCAGGAGATACGAGCAATGAATTCTTCCAAGGAAATTGCCTGCCGCACACGAAAATATACATGGACACTTTCTCCATCATACTGGCATAAAAGTCCAGGACACATTTCTGGCTAGAGTTATACCTATAAATTTACTATTGATAGGATGCACTCAGGCTTATCGTATGATGAAACATATTTTTATCATTTTATAATCCTATTAGGCGTCAACGAAGTTCTAATGTAGTTCTGGAGCTTCGCGATTAATACGATGAAACATGACCCCGAATCTCCTTATGTTCCTTGAAAATAACATATCCCTGGATTAAAAATGTCACTGAATTTGTGTCATTTTTATCCAACTATACTCATTAAATTTTTGTTGGATATAAATTAAAGTATATCCGATATGAAGTGTACATAAATATTATTAATATAAGTATTATGTTGTTATGTTCCGTCGACAAATAAAGTAGTAATAATTATTTTACAATCATTTAATAGTTATCACAATCTGGATTGTATATATTATTTGCGAATCACAATGATTTTCTCCAGGTTTTCTAGTAATCGATCACTGATTTCATTACCGATTAATCGATATCTATATAGCTCAGTAATTATTTAATTGATCTTCACAAAATTCTAAGATAAGTCCATTAATCTTGAGCGTGGGAGTTTTATCGAATCACCAAAGTTTTTCATATTTCTCCTACCCCAAAAAACCTACCCTTCAACCCTTGCCGTGACCGTGTGTACTGTTATGATTAAAGTTTGTGGATTTTTATGTGGCCCCTTAAGTGCATTCTTATGTTATGCGTCGGCTCACCGCGAGAAGAGGAACGCGAAGAGGAACAATTTCACATCTTCCATGGAGAAACTCTTTTCCCGGGGAATTAGGGAATTTCCACTTGGCTCTCCACCGGGGTAATATATTATTTCGCTTGATGAACTAGGAGGAAGATAAAGTCGCCCCTAAGATGCCGGGGAAACTTATTTAAATTTACCACCGGGGAGTTTAACTTGGAATATTTCTTTTTATTACCGAGATAATTGTTAATAATTAAACTTCGGTTTACGTGGAGATTACAGTTAATCGTTTTCGTTTAAGTAAACCTCAAGGAATTTCTTGTTTAGAGTTACCTCGGATATATGAAGGTATTGATAGTTTGCGATCGAATTTCATACGATTTAATGCGTATCTATTATTTCAAGATAAAAGCTATTAATACAAAGTACAATTGCATTATAGATAACTAAGTTTATACCGATATCATTTTTGTTACCTTAACTCTATTGGCATACTGGAAGAATTGATTATTATTTAAACAGTATTATCACGTATTAACGAAGAAGAAACTCACTTCAGTAAATTCCAATTTATAACATGAAAAGTTTTAACTATGAAATGTTATATTTTGGTATATTTGGTGACATTTATTGGTGACATATCAAGTAATACCCGAAACGAACAGATAACAGGTATCAAAGGAAGATTATTCTGTCTCAGGGAATAAATACAGAAATAATAATGTTCTTCGAGTGGAAACTCGCGTGAAAGTTTTAATGCTCTCGAAATCGAGTACTCAGTTTCTCGGAATGTCTTGTAGCATTTTAAGGGATTATTTGGCGGATTGGATCGAATGCCGACTGACACTAAATTCTATCGGACAGCTTGGCAATTCGAAGTAGACGGTACAAGTGTCCCGTAGTATTTGGTGGTTTGTCCTGCATCGGACTCTGACAGGAAATAAGTCCTGACAGTTTTTCCATTCAACGGAATGGCTGTCCGTTATCAGGTCACGAAAGACCTTAATGGAAAAGTACAGGATACGAGAAATTACCGATCTTCTTTACCTTACTCTCGTGGAACAAACTTCACCCCTGAACTTCCCTTAGGTGGAAAGTTTTTCTTTACTCTTTCGAAAATCGCTATTTCCTCGCGCAGAACTTATCCTAACATTACTTTAATATATCAATATTGCTTTGTCCTTATTACACGATCCAATAATATTATAAGTCAATCACATTATTATTATTAATTTGATTACTAGCCAACCCATTTGAAACCCACTTTCCATATCTTCACTTTCTTAACTAAATCCCAAAAGTCTTATGTTTGATTGAGTAATCGATTTTTATTTTTGATCTCCTGATATGATACTATTGAGAGCTTAACTCTGATCCCTAAATCATCAAAGCTTCATGATAATAAATAATAATATTCAATCGAGAATTTGAATAATTATTGCATTCTTCAACCCTTGTGATCCCCATCGTCATCGTCATCGAGATTCAGGAAAAGGCATCACGAAAAATGATCTGGAGAGACAAGAAAAGGCAACCAGAGCGGGGAGTTCAGTGGCGGTGTCATTAATCGCGAAGATAGCGGATTCGTTGGACGTAGCGGAATCAACTCCCCCTTTGGGGGGTGGTTGACAGGGGGTGTGAGGACGGGAGAGACACACGATAGCATAGGTATTAAAGAGCCTCACTGCTAACACGAAGCTGTCATTGATAGTTGTGATTAATGTGCGATACGTCGTCACGATAACTTGATTATGCGGGTAGGCGGATCTTTCCTCTTCTTTCACTAGCTTTCCTTCCTTTTTCTTTTCACGTTCACCTAGGTGCTTGATTCTATCTTTATCTGGAAACTCCGCTTTATACGTGCATTAGAATCTCATTTGTTCGTTCAACATATTCGACGAGTTGACTGATAAGATTGTCGTGGTTGAAACAAATTTGAATGGATAATTTAACATATTGGATCTGTTGAGAAATTGCATTTGATATGTGCTCCTGAATTCTTATTGTAGAAATATTAATATAAATAGAATTACTAAACTTGACATTATTTTATTGTTATTCTATTGTCCCGATTAAGTCGGATTAAAAATTTAAAGATTTCAAATTATTTATCCCAACTTTCCAATACCGCTATATAAATTCCCGAACTCGCTGAGCTAAGTAAACATTTATGAACAGAATAATAAAAAATACAATAATATAAGGATTATTATCTAATATATATAAATAAATTTATCATGATATAATATTCGGCATACGCAAGCAAATTTAATTCACAGTGACAGAAACTCTAATTTAAAATGTATAAGCAAATCGAAATAATTCTGGATCGACAGAGAATCGTGGAGGAAAGCAAATTCCTTTCTATTCGAATCCGATATCGTGATCTACGTGAGCTCCGTGCAGCAGGGCAATTTGGTGTATCGTCCACGGTCAATTAGGTCGGAATAAGGGAGGAACGAATAGTCGGTGTTTCGGTCGAATAGACGGCCGTCGAAGTCGACGGCGTGGAAATCATTGGACGTGGTGGACGGATCAACAGGGGGAGCGTTTCGCTACTCTTCTCGAAAAGACAACAATGGAGTTTCTAATGGCCCATCGAAAGTTGTGTCCCTGGACTAACGAGATCGCCCGAATATCCAGAGACTTTCCAGTTTCGACTACTGTTCCCTTTCGAAATTAGTACGAACAGCCTCTGCCCATTAACTTCGATCCACTTTGATTATCTTAATATTAATTTAAATTCGATCTCTGTTCCTTCTACCCTAATCAATAATACAATGCTACTGATAGTATAAATAACCTTAAGAAATTGATATTACCATATATTTGTAAGAATAGAAATATTCTTTAAGAAGTTCTCTAAATATTTATATGGACTTGGGAAGCCCATAAAAATGACATATTTTTGATCATGCTACTTTATACTTATGAGTCGTAGACATGCTACAAGTTATGCAAATTCTACTTTACCAAGGATTATCCATTTCTATAATCGCAGAGGGATTATTAGATGAACGATAAACGTAGCAGAGATTAATCCTGATAATAGTTCAAGTCCATTATGACTAGACACGTACACTAAGTAAGTCATAAACCTTCGTTGAAACAGCTGTAGAATCTAATAATGATAACGATTAATTATCTGTATTAACTACGGAGGTATCCGGTAGTTAATGAGACTTCGTCAGTCCATCTAACAGTATGACTATATAAATGAATAGTATGCTTCTATTTAACAACATCCTTCTCGATAGAAATTTATTTCACGTTATCGTTCTCCAACCACAAACCACTTCGGAATTGTCAGTATAAGATATAAAACTAAACTTTCTAATTCAAGTAAAAAACTTGAAGAGAATTTCGAATTCATGGTTAAAGAATGCTGCTCTAAATGATCTACTTTATTGGCAAGCGGATCTTTATACTTCGACCAGCGAGTTGAAATATCGAAAGAATTCGTAAGACGAAATATCAAGTGGGGAGTTCGATGAATTTTCTGATGGACAGATCAAGTTCGAAGCTGTTTCGAAGTTCGAACTCGCTGGATCATCTCTCCCCACCCTGGCCACTTCCTTTTGAACATTCACGTCATAGAACGATGTAAAAAGTTTTCGTATGTAGCTTCCGATGCGGGAAACTCGCCGAGGAAAGTTTGATCCCGGAATCCGGATTTTATGTGCGCTACTTCGAAAATGAGATGAAAGCAATCCTGATCTCTCGTGACGATAAATTTCGATGGAATTCGCTTTTTAATGTGAGACTCATCGAACGTTACAAATATAATCCATAACTCTTAAACTATTTTAAAATGATATATAATGGGAAAGAAATCAAATTAAAAGGTGCATAAAGGAGATATAAAGTAGTCGGTAAGAGGATGAGAATAACGGTTATCTAGATTTTATTGGAATCGAGTGAAGTTGTATGCAATGAAATATAAATTGTATTCAA
The DNA here is from genome assembly GCA_910591585.2 of Nysson spinosus. Taxonomy (NCBI): domain Eukaryota; kingdom Metazoa; phylum Arthropoda; class Insecta; order Hymenoptera; family Crabronidae; genus Nysson; species Nysson spinosus. The sequence goes on from OU342835.1 coordinate 3,805,533, forward strand.
TGAAAGCGGGTGGCTTATCGTTTCACTGAAAGATTCACGTGATCGGATTTACATAGGAAATTTAGCGTTTTAGCGCGTCCAATTAAATCCGTATTATTAAATAACGATGAACAGATGATTCACGTAGCTCGAAAGTATTTTAAAATAATCCCCGGCGTATCGGTAACACGTCGCAAAGCCGCAACATAAAATACAGTAATGGCCATTCCAAGTTAATCTGTAATTTAACGTAGCTGTGTTCACGCTGATAATTAATTAATTACAACTACCACTTGCCAGGATAAAACTATTGAAATCGGTATCATGCGTTTGTATATTATCACTGGAAAATACGAAATATCTCCACAAACAGCTGTATTTACGATAACATGTGTGTTTCCATTGGCAATCATTTGCTACATTGAAAATTAAGTTTTATTGAATACTTCATTATAACGCTTAGCGCGTAGCGGAGTGTTTGATTGGGTACATTATATCCAATCAATCGGTTTGCTTGCAAAATTATTAATAATTTCATGCGATAATTTATGTGCTTGGCATAGCAGAACATTAATGTCACGTATTTATTAATCACATATATAAAGATTAATTCAAGTTTATATTAACAATATCATATCTACTGATTATTGGGCTGATCGGAATTATTAAATGTGTAGGCAGTGATGTAAAATCCATGTTAAAGTAATTGCATTTTATTCGATGTTAGGATATATTCGAATATTATTAGGTGTATATGATAATGTTCGGGATGCGTTTAATTTATGTATGTGCTTGTTAATATTAATTACCATTCAAACGGAACTAATTCTGATCAATAAATGTCTCATCATGCTCTATCAGAGAAACTAATGGTAATCTTGGGATCTCCTAATTCGCCTTCAATTGAGAACTACTCAGTATCATGGTAATGTTCAATCCCCTGTGAGTCCGTGGGGTAATTAAATGCAGTCTAGTTAGAACACTATCGGCCATCCTTACTGAATAATCACCGTTAACTAATGAGAAATTACGAAACAATAAATCACAAGCTTTCGCATCCCTCTTCCATAATGAACAAACACTTAAAAGATTATTAGAAGAACAATTATAACATCTCAAAAAGCAAACGATTCATTTGTGATAAATAAAGTTTAATAAGGTCAAAGTTTTGTTTAAATCAATTCGTAAAATTGAGATCAAACTCAATGGTATATTTATATAATACTATCACTCATCAAAATTAAAACCATTCCTGTGTTCCGTAGCAAATTCTTTGAATAAATGAAATAACTCGAATGATTCACATCTATTATTGAAATCAAGGGGTAAAAGGCTGGAAGGAATTTGGAGTGGAAGGGAAACATTCGTGCAAAAAATGAATTAAAAAGTTGGTGGATTCGAGACGGTAGTGGAACAGGAGGAAAAGGCTGGTGGAAGGTAAAATAAAGATAATTAGGGTGCCCTCAGAGGCGTAGAGCGGAAACCTTATTCCGAGCAATACTCGTTAAAACAACAGTTACGTACTGATAGCGGCTCATTAACGGAAGTTTCGGCTCTACGATTCAATTACTGTGCCGGTTTTAATTGCACCTGTCTATCCTGACCATACCAGGGTATGCCTCTTGCTACTCGTAGTTTTTGAATCTCGAACCTAAAATTACAGGGCTCGAAGGACCATATCATTATTTATCGGAAAAAATCTTTGTCTCGAAAGCGGAGTCTGAAAATAATTGGGAAATTCGAAGCCGAGCGTACGCGCGCTTTTTCCTCCGCATCTTTCAACAAGCCCTTTGGATCTAATTTTACTATAATCCCGTTGCCGCCCTTTCTGTTCTTCCACCTTCATTTAATAATTGGTGCTTCTACCACGTTCAGTGGATTTAGTTACTATTCGCATATCAAATTCATGTTCGTAGAATTGTTTTTCAACTATTTTTAATAACGGAAATGACGCAGGTTGAATGTAATGTTTATTAAAACCGAATTCAATCGAATGATCATCCATAATTATCACGGTAAGTCTCATTTGTAGAATCGTCGAAAAGAAATTAAGAGATTCGGAGGCAGATGGAAATGGTGAAAATTGATTTGATCTACTTCCAATCAGGGATAATTATTTTCAATTAATCTTTTTCCTATTTTCACCGCCGAGAAGGATGAGAGGGATGAGTTAGTGATAAAGACAAGTCGAAAACTCAGTAAGCCGTCAAATTATGAAAAGTTAAGCCGAGAGTATCTCGGGGATAGGTAAAAGTTTCACTATCTTAAATGAAGAAGATTCCTCTCCCCTCGCTCGCGAAGACGATTTAATTTCCACCCATTACAGGATATCCCCTGACCATTTCCAACATCGAAGTCACCCCGCCGGAAAAAAAGATTCCACCCCTTTTTCTTGTCCCGCTGACCTTTCATATAATAAATTGGCTTCATTACGTAGGCCATCACTCAAAAGAACCATTCCCTATCTCCCCTACTCCTGTCCACGAATAATGAAGGGTAATTTCAAATAAAACAAATCGAACCTTCCACCTAAAATCAGCGCATTTTGTAACTCGAAAGTGCAAAAAAAATGAAACACAGCGAAACAAAAGATTTAAGAGGCACGCGTTTTTCCTAGTTAAGCTTTCCTCCAAGCTTGGCAAATTATTTAATTAACTCGTCTAATTATACGAAAGCTCCCCACTTAAGTCCTAAACGCTTTTTAAGGGGCGCCATTTCCAACCGGGCGGCAGCATTGATTTTAATTTAGTCTTAAATAAGTCTTCATTTGTTTACTCGATTCTTTTCATCCCTGAAGGTTTTACCGTCATGGAGGAAATCATTTGTAATATTTTACCATTTTGTGTCAAGAGATCATTAAATCTTGTATATTTATGTGATATTATTAATTATGGTGTCATACAATTATTGGAAAATAATATAGAATATGAACAATGGCGAAACGGCGAATGCAAAATTAATAGATTATTGATGTTCCAGGAAAGCAGATTAACAATGCGATATATTATTTTATAATAAAGCCGTCAAGGCAAACAATATCGAGTAACGCTTACGCGTATAATATCTCTGTTATGTGTCAGCTAATTCACATTTCATTTCCATTATCCTAATTACGAAGCCGCATTATATGCCCCGCGGCTCCGGTTCAAATTATAATTCCAAAAATCAGCATTGTTATCACGTCTCATAAATGTCCAATAAAAGCAGTAAGGCAAATCTGTTCGCCGTTATCTCGGGGGCTCATATCGCCGAGGAGAAATCTCCGAAATCTACGATAGCCAGCTCTTTTGTAAAATTTCTTCGGGTTCGCGACGAGTAAACTAATGAAAGGGTAATTAATGGCGTGGTTGTTATAGCCTGTTCCAAGGGCCGTTTGCGGCCATTTGCATAGATATCATTCTTTTTAACAAACGCACCTCGCTCGACCTCGCGGAATTATTTCTGAACAATGCTACCACGCACACACTCACGTTGATTCGAATAATTGTTGTAAATAATTGATAGGTTGTAAAACGGACCGCCCCATTGTTCGACTACAACTACCCCCTTTATTGCTGCGTGTAAGAAGATAGCGATAATTCTCGGAAACCAGGCTCTACGAAACAAAAATATTATGATTATGCATAGTTTTTGTTCATTCAATAAAGTATACGCTATATGCACCATAAAAATCAGTGCTGATGCTAGAGAGTAATGAAGTCAATTGCCTGGCAGATTTTTTTGTTAACTTTTCCATTTTAAGAGATTTTGAAGCTTTATCTTGATATTACAATTATTATATTTGGTTTTTCACATCTTGTGGAGTTGGAGAGTGATGATAAGGATGTTATTAACTCGTTTTTGGAGAATGTAAGCAATATTTTGCTGGTAGGCGGATGAATTAATTTGCGACTCTCAAGAAATAATATTGAATATTCACTGTGATCTTTTACCTGGAAGAGTATTTATTCCTACAATTCAGATCCTCTCCCATTTGTATCTTTAACATGTTCAAGCGTTGACATAAGGTTCAATTGTTTGTAGTTCAGCTACGTGTTTCGATATCACGTGCCTTTCGTTTTACTTGGGATCTAGGAGTACTATCATCAGCATATTTGTAAGATCATATTCTTACAATCTGCACTTCCATCCGTAAGTCAGGTGACATTTTCTAGTTTCAGTATCACATTCAACTTAACGCTATCAAACATCCGAAACGATTACCTACTGATTCCTAGCACTAAGTACAAATTCTAGGTGTCATTTAGCTGAAACTACTGTGTTCCACGATTTACAGAGGAGAGTGTGTCTTTATTTTCACTTGGGATTTAGTAGATTACCATAATAAGCATATTTGATCGATGATTTAATTAATCAAAAATGATTATAAATATTTATACCTCGTATCGATGCTTCTTTTTTTAGCAAACCAAATATTTTTCCTAAGTAAGATATAAATTTATATTATAATTGCGTTAGTGAAGAGCAGTAAAAATAAATAAAACGGATTATTGGATATTCCAAATATTGCGACAATTATTGGTTCGTGTTAAAATATTTTTCCTACGCCTTCAAAGATTTGTACGCCGTTAGATACTTTCGTAGTAAGGATCCCAAAAATTAGTAATGACACAGCATTCTTTGTATTAGCGAGTAAAAAATGTGATAAAATACCCTGTTCATAAAGTAGGAGGGTAATATAAAAGGAAAATGCAACAGAAAAGCATGATAAGCAGAAAAGGGCGTCAAGGGAAAACGGAAGGAAAAATACGAAGCAATAAAACCTAGCAGGGGTAATGTTGAAATTACTTTAATAAGTGAAAGAGTTCCACTGCAAAAAGGACAAAAAGGATAAAAAGGTTCATTTATAAAGTCACACTCCGTTCTATCATCCACTACAAATGAAACAAGACAACATTGAAAAAAGGTAAACAAGTCTAAATTATCGCGAAGGCGGTAGTTGAATATGATTAAAATAAATTCATTATTTTTCGTTTATAAGGATGACAGCTATTTTTCCGAATTCAGACGTAATTCCGATCATTTCCAGCAAGGTTCTTCCGAGCACCGGGGAATTTCGCGAGTACGGGTAAGTCTAATTAGTAAAATCAATATGAAAATCCAGTGTACAAACGGAACCACTGTGACAACCGGTACTGTGCACCAACGTGTACCTAATAAAAGCACTCTCCCGCTGCTCAAAATCCGCCCGCCTAACTATTGAGCAGCGCGCGTTTCACCCCTTACCGATTGTGCATCTGCCAGGGAAACCTCGAGAGCCATGTAATTTCCATCTCAACGGATGTGCCTCGTAATCAGGAGCACGAAAAGAGCTTTCCTTTTTCCACACTGAAATTCTAACTAATCCTACCCACTGAATTTCTATTGTATATTGAATACCTTCAGGTGTATAACTGAATACTACCAGATACTCCAAAAAGAAACATTTTCGAGTAAGATGATCCGGTTTATCGTGCGGGAAGAATAGTATTATTGTAGTCTTATTAACCTGGAATCGATTTATCGAAAGTCGATTTACAAGTTACATATAGGAAGTATGTAATTTCGAAGGGAACTTTATCAGACACTTTTTTAAAGAGGGATATTTTTACCAGTTATACGTCGGAGGAAGGTTATTGTAGCAAATGGGATGTATTTTGATTTAATAAAGATTATATTGTAGAAAAGACAGCATTTTTATGTTCACCCTCGAAATCCGCCATTTCATATGAAACGACCTAATACTTGGAACATAATTAGAGTTATAATTGTCTCCGAAATTCGCATTGTTTCCGCGGACGTAATTTATCATCGGCATCGACTTACATTAATAAACCCATTACTATCCTGGATATTTTTTGTCCGACGAAGGTGGAATTCCAATTGAAACCGAATCTCGATTAGGTAGAAAAAAAAACGGTTGAATTGTTTTATTTAAGGTTCCCGGACGATAGTCATTATTTTATCGGAGTTACGAGAGATATCTCGAGCCGTTTCCAGAGGGATGATAGGGGAGAGAAAGAAAGGGGTTGCAGGTGTACGCTGCGGTGTGCGGTCAGCATTACCAACCCGAGCTCTGTCAGCACCACCCCTAATCGCCGTTTTTGTCGCTGCGCCCAACATTTCTCTTCCTTCATCCCCTTTCCATCCGCCGTCCACCTTTACACCCTCCATCACCGTATTCTCAGGGTTTTTCTCGTTCGTGTTTATACTACGGTCACTAGGAGGTTCTCGCGTGTCCTTTTTGACACTGTTTTCGTTATTCGGCTCATTCAACCCACATCTTTTATCAAAATTATGGACGTGTATCTCGCGAAAAACCGAGCAAGACATTGGATCAAATATTAGAAATATTGTAGAATCATCGATATAAACCAATATTTAATTATCAATATTTAAAATATAATTTACTAAAGAATATCGAAGAACATTTATCATGTTTTGATCTTGACTTCTCAAATACTAATTAAACATTCTCGATATTGTAACAACGTGATCTTAAAAATTAGAGATCCAACCAAAAATTGGATGTTAAAAGTACATTGACAAACTTACGGAATAATTCCGAGAGGAAGAAGTAGAAGTGAACAATATAGAAACGAGCAGCTGCGTCGAGGCAATGTAATCCCAGGGGTAGTCTTTCTCCCTGACGATAGGGGATGGAAGCTTACCTGAAACAGAATGGGAGACAAAATATTAATGACGCTCGTAAAGGTTAGTGGCAGCGTCATGTCCGGATACTTGACCTTATAAATCTTCCTGTATCCGCCGGCAATTCCTGTCGGAATGCAATATCGGGGTCAACGTCGACGTTCCTCGATGGAGACGCGCTAAGTCTCTCCTATCTACCCGTTGCATCGTAATATTTATCATTATACGAATACGTCCTATTTAACAACCTGCTATAAACCTTTATGATGAAACATTCTACCAATTTATTTCCTCTATGAACCTAATATAAAATAATGCAATATAATATAGACTACTGTATAGTAATCTATGGTATTTTACACCGTAGGATTCTAGATTTGTTTTACAGCAAAACAATACTGTTCTTATTCTCGTAGAATCAAAATGGGTTTAAATTGTAGTGTATTAAAATTATTGGCAATTCAAGTTCAAGGTTGCTCAGTAAAAGTCGATGGAAATTGGCCACTGTGCTTTGAAAGGACGAGGGGAAAGATAACACTCGAGTGCTGGAGGGCAAGCCACCATATCCGGCAAGGACGAACCTAGGAAATCGGAAATCGGATGTCCGGATGGTCCTCGAGAATTAGAACTGGTCGAAGGAAGGAAGGAAGTCTTCGTGAAAACGTGGTCTTGCAATGCAAATCACTCGGCCGAAGCACTTGCACCACGAAATTGCGGAAACCCTTCGGCGATTCCTTCCTTCGGTTACGCTTTGGAGAATTGCAAATTCCCACTCAAAAGTGGCTACCAATCGAACATCGTCTCATTGTGGACCGAAGCTTCGTGGTTACTTTAAAAGTCTTTGACTCTCGCTGACCTCACATTGCAACGTGTTACGATAGGTGTTCAATTTCACACCTACGTACATTTATCATCCTCAATCGATTAACAAAAGCCATTGGATTACCGATTCTCAACGATAGTGTTAATTATATTCTTTCGTTTAGTCATTCATCTTCAGTTTAAGTAAAAGAGGATCTATTGTTAGTGATGTCAAGCAATCCCTAAATAAAGCTTTTGCAGCAGAACGAGTAAACTAGGGTTGAATGTTTGCTAATTAAACAGACACATAAGCTTCTTCAACAAACGCAGAATAAAATGGAAAGTCATTATCACATAGGGAAAGTATGATTTTTCTGTCTGACCAGAAAAACAGAGGGCTTTCGCGGACTCTTCTGGGTACTTTCCTGCTCGTTATTAACGCAACTCGCCTTCACTTTTTCAACGTGGATCGCAAGCACTCCATCTCTCCCAGCTTTCTGCCGTTTCGAGAACGGAGAGTGGCCGACGTTTTCAACTTTCCAAAAGAAGAGTCTATCGTGTATTAGTCTACCAACTGCTTTCTCCCTCTCTCTTTTTCATTCTCTTTCTCTTTCTGTATACGTTATATCGATGTTGTACCACATCAGTGCCCAAACATTTCGATAATAATGAAAGTAAGGTTGGAATGAATTTTGAAAATAAAGTACTGTTTGCGATTTATCGTGTGACACGTGGTGTGCTTTAATTGTATATAATCTAATCAAATCAAATTAGATTTTTACTGAAATATATTTCAGTAATAAAAAGTAGGTTAATTACCAACCGTATTACAGATTAAATTAATATTAAATGACGTATCAGGAACGAAAGGGGATATTTATTTAAATTGTGACTGGAATTGGATTACAAAATTATGCAATTTGTGGAATAATTTACGACATGTCGAAAGTCAGATAAAAGTTTGGGCACCACTGGTATAGGATGTACCGAGGGATGCAAAGATCCACTTGAACTATTTCCACTTTGCACAGTAAAGTACCCCAGCGGAGTGGTAAGCGAATAAAAAACGGGAGGCGAAACGGGGGTGGTTCGCGAATACTACGAAAAGCAAACACGACGTGAAACATCGGGGAGCGACTTAAACAAACGATCGTGATAATTATATCGCGCTTAATCTTGCGTATTAAGCGAACCGACTGCACCTCTCCAATGTTCGCTCTATTGTTGCGCGTTTATATTATAGATCTCTACGAAATGCAGCGTATTTCTGAGAAAGTGGGATGTCGTTTGATGTTTTATGTACTGCAATTTCTGATTAACACTCGACACCAGTGAGAGCGACGCTCGGTTGATCAAAGCTTATCTCCCAGAGATATGTGAGATTAAAAGTTCCACGAGTAATACGACGAATAATTAGACCTGCCTTTTAATGTTATTTTTTACGTACCGCCCTGAGTTCCAGGTTAATTTCCTGCGGATTTTATTAATGATTTTTGCGGTATCCACGGTACGTAGATATTTAATCGTTTCGAGTAATTATAAGCCTGGACAGGTAGAACATGAGTGCTTAACTCACTTTGAACATTAATACAAGCCAATTTAATTTAAGTACAGTGGAGGTTATAAACCAGGATTTATGTAGATGCAATATTTCATAATAAATTGAAAGACTCTTTCAAGCGAATTCTAAAGTTATATATTTATGTGATTGAAACAATTGTTTGTTGTACGAAAAGCGTTTACTCCAATAGTGGTGAATTACAGGTTACACCGAACGAATTCACAGGAAGGACGAAAGTCCTTGTCTTCCAAGTATTAAGGTTGCTCCAGACGACATTACACAAAGTCATAAATTTTGAGGCATAATGCGTAGAAATAATAATGACAATAGAAAGTTTCAACAATAAGCCGGGCATGGGACAATCGTATTGAAAGCGGCGGGGGCGTTTTACAATGGACGCCGTCTTACGTGGGATTTCTAACTGAATAATTATTGACCACTTCGCCACTTGGAGAATGGATCGATGGGGAGACTTTCGAAAGACAATATTTGCACGGTGATGTTGTTTAGTGTCTTATTTCGTGGTTGAACGCACGTTGTCAAAAGGGTCGTCGTTTACGCCCAAAAGTTTCGGCTTCCTTTTGAAGGAGCCGCTTGTAACGCTCCAAGGAGATACATACCGATTTTAATCAGCCACTGAATAAAGACATACTAGCAGAAAAGCTTCGCTTGAAATTACCCCAGCAATCTCAGCGTATTTCCTAAATTATGGTTATACTAAACCACATGAAAATAATACCTCCCTTTACGCCATTATCCCCAAACTTCCTCGTGTATAAATTAACACGTTAAACGCCATGGCGGTCACCGGTGGTCGCCTATGCCAATATTACTAAAACTCGAATCAAATATTATATATCGTCAATATTTGTAAACTTTTCAACGTTTTTAATGTTACGATAACGATAAAGTAATTAATGTATCATAGAGCACTAAATCGGTTTTAATTTTACTTGTTATATACATGTTTTACATGCGTACATGATCAAGATGTTCTATTATAGTATGAATGAAGAAGTATTTTGAAGCGATATTACAAATACATGTATCTTAATATTGCGTAATAAAATGACAATTTATAATATGATATTATATAATTTATAATGTATTTTAATAGCGCTAATGCTAATGCTTCATTTATTATATTCATATAGGATATGTATAATTGTAAGAGATCTTCGCTCAAAATGATAAATGTAATCTTTAACCGGACATATCGAAATCATACGGATTATAACCGCTATAATTATGACGTACAATGCAGATAATAAGGTATTTATTTCAAGGAATTAATGTCCTGCAATATGCAAATCGTCAATGATTAATGAATATTAGCGCTTATATAGAATAATGGGAGGCTCACGCAATAAACCCATAAACTCCTACTCGCGATAAAGCTGAAATCTGATAAAATAATAAAAGCCTAGTGTTAGCTTTAATTGCTGGCACCTCGTTAGAAAGAACCTATGATTTTCATGCTGCTTAGTTGAATCAACGATTTATATTAAAGCTATTAAAACTAGGACAATAACTTTCTATTAACACTTTATACAACATATTCATCTTGAAGCGAAATTTCAACATTCCTGAAGAGTGTGTACGTATGAATATTCATTGAGATCGATCAAAAGGCAGATTAAAAGGATCGTTGAAAAAAAGTTTCGGGGCTGTTCGATCGAACGGATGCAATTCGTCTGGATCTGCATTGAATCGGTTCGTGGACCGCATTGTTCGAGTCGGACCGACGTTACGGACAAACGAGAGAATTGATATTTTTCCATCGTCCCGCATAGATAATGCCAGCCATTGAATTCGAATCGTCGCGACCGACAAGGAAGGGAAAAGAGCAAGGAGAAAAGATATAATAAAAAACCCGGTAGAAGATAATAATAATTGGATCCTAGAAGGCAGTCGAGGCCTGCTAACGGAGCTCGCCATTATTTTTTGCAAAATATTACTTTCATTCTCTAACGAAGAACAACATACCCCTTCGAACGATTCATTGTTGCCTGGCCGTAAGAAAGGGAATCATTAAATCTACCCACACCTTGCAATGCGCCAACTTCGCGCGTAAAAAGATTAGGCCTGGTGGATTTTAAGTTTATTCTAATTAAAAGTAAACGGGTTCATATATTTCCCTATTATAAATTATTGTAGTAACCTCAATACAATTGCTCGACGCTTACGCCATTGTTCTAGATCCTATTCAATCGCACTGTTACAGATTTAATTCATTAAAACTTTGGAATTTAAATTTAAAACTCTATCATTCAACCTACTGAAAGCAGATCACGTAATTTGATCCTTTGTGATTCATTGATTCATTGATCACTTGAACCTCCACTTTTTCAGCCATTTTAGCGTGTTTAATTTAACTGATTTTGGTTACCTAATGAATTAACTTAATGCTTTCACTGTATTAAATTTACTGATCTTAATCTACCGATTTTAATTTACAACCTACTTTGTAAGATGTCGTTAATTCTAACGTATTCATATTTATCGATGATAGTACTTGATTTTTATGGGAAGCGCACGGTCAACGGTAGATTATCGAGTAATGGAATTTGTCGAACATTTCATTGAGATACCATGGAAAAGTTGGTTTGAATAGTACGGCAAACGGTATCCATGGTAGACATTAGTGCGCCAACAGCACTTAGCGGTTATTATTACGAGTAATCTCAGCGATTAAAATAAATTTAGTGTGGACATTAATAACACCATATGAGCTCCGTGGTTATTTCCATTGAAGAGCCGCTTACATATATTGCGCGTTGCATTAGGCGTGGCTCATGTGCACAAATTCGCCTATAAATTTTCGAAGAAGCGCAACCGCTTTCATAGAAGCCTGTTAAATAATACACGAGTCTATCGCGCAATCAAATTTGCTGTGATAAATCAACCTATTAATTGATAATCATTTATGCAGAACAAAATATGTATATTAAAAATCGTGTCACAAAAATAAGATAGGATCATTTTATTAAGTAAGAACTGCAATTGTGAATTATTTGGTGTTACTCAAAAATTATATAAACAGAGCTATGCTGTTTTTGCTTAAATGAAATATATAGCGCGGACATTATTGTTGACTTTGATACCCGTATTAAAATGGTGAAAAGAATGTTAGTGCACTCAAACAAGAGACTTGACTTTGCGTTCTATGAAACTCTCGCGAGACACGCGTTCCTCATGCAATTTCTTTTCCCGGCCCGTTTTCGAGCTCGTGCCGATATTTATCTTCTGGCATCGAGAGAAATAGAAAGGAAGGAAGAAGAGTTGCGCAATAAATGTCACCTCGTAAAACGCTGCCTGGGATTCTTTCAGCACTCCCCACCATTTTGAATGTATCCAGGGACTATTCTATTATCATAGAAACCTTTGTAGAAACAACGATAAACTCACCCTGGCCATTCTTATGGAAAGCGTTCAGGAAACAATACCGTTCCGAGGGAAATATTTTTCCATGACAAAATGCCCGAAAAATACCGGAAAGTAAACAAACTGTATAACTTTTCAAGGTTCAAAGAATGAAGTTTTTTGGTATGTCATATTTAAAAAAAATGAAGTGAATAAAGAATACGTGAATTTAAATCCCTCATTTTGCCGAACTGCTGTTTCAATCTTTGCGGATAATGTTGGAATAATTCTTTTTAGTGGCTCGTAAATTTAAATCGTTTTTATTCTCTACTCTCTTGAATGTAGCAGCCTTCAATAACTTATTTTTTTGCACAATACCATTCATCATAAACTTTTTTGATCTTGTTACCAAAAATATAAGCAGACCACTTCAATTAATTATTATTCATGACCTCAAAAAATTGGGGACAAAATTCGATAAAATGTAGAATGAAAATTCACACGTTGTTTATTCACTTCACTTATATATTCACCCAAAATATAACGTAACAACAAGTTTCATTTTAGTGTCACATACATTAACCAATTTTAATGATATCAAGAAAAGCAAATGCGCTTTTAATTTTTAACAAAATCATTTCGCATATTTAAAACACGAGCTAATTTTACGTTTACGAGAAAATCAGCATTGCAACTAAATTCTTTAAAGGTTGAAATTTCAGCAAAAGAATTCATCCGCCATGAATTTCAAGGGAAGAGGAGGCCAGTCGTCGAAGTCCTGTATATCGCCCGACATTCTCCAAGTTTACGCCAATGTTGCCAGGTGCCGGTAGTCATTTTGCGCTTATTTGCACCCCGTCGTGAGATTCCACCTACGTATTCGCGTATATATGGCGGATGGTGAGCCACCATGGTGGAAAGGGTCGAGAAGGCACGTAAAGTGCCAGAAGAAAGTAGGTAAAGTGATATCCTTGTCGCACCATTCGATTTGCATCCCTCCGAGCCAACCACCTCCTTGGCTCACTCATTTTTTTTCCTCCAACCGAGATACTTCTAAACTTAAGGCACGCGAAGATTAAATACCATGAAGGTACCCTGGTATAATAAAACTTTCATTTTTTCGTATATTTCGAAGGATATATATACCACGCGAATAAACGAGGCTGCGATGTAAATCGTTTTGTATACCGAGCCTCTCCGTGGAATTTATGATGTTTGGAGTGGTTACGATGATGGACTGTTGAAGACATTGGTGATTTAATATCGCTTTTTTTCATAGGTTTTATCAAAATAATGTGGAACAATAATAATTGATATTAAAGGTTGGTATAAAAATATAATATCATATTTGATTCAAAGTAAAACCAAAAATACCTTGAGCCTGAAACTCTGAAAAGTCCTTCTCAGCGCTATGAACCCACTAATTCGCTTCTTGACACAGAAACACTTAATTACAGTACATAATTCTACCACGTCTTATAGACTGGCAACGAGATAAAACCCTCGTCTTTCTCGCAAAGAGGAAGAGAAGAACGTAGGAAAAACTAAGAGAAAATGTTAAAAGTAAAGGAATACAAGAGAAAAGGGAGGAAGGAAGGCGAGAATAAACGGCGAGTAAGAAGGTAGTAGTAAAGGAATATGAACCCGTGGTGAATCATATAGGACGATGGTTCCGTGTAGAGGGCGAATCGCAGTTAAGAAGAGGATAAAAAAAACCCGAAAGTACCTTCCACGAGAAGAGAAGGAAACGGAAGGAACCGAGAAAGTAAAAAGGTGGAAAGAGGTCGAGACAAGAGTTCCACGGGGCACACGGTGGAAAATTGAAAGTGTGAGTCGAAGGAAGTTTCATTAACAGCAGAGGGTGTCGCCCAACAGGAGAGACTTGCCAACTTTTAAATTACATTTCGGCGGGAAACTGGCGTTAAGACTGTACAACGTGGCAAGGTTTTCGATCCTCAGTTTCTTTACTTTTTCTCTTAACCATTCCTTTTACCCTACTCTACCTACCCCCTATTCTTCCTCGTGGTCTATCTCCGCCGTGTATCTTCCTACCCCTTTCACGATCCTTGTTTTCTCAGGACGAACCTCACGATCTTCTTCAAGAGAAACGGGAATCGATTCTCGTTTCTGCTTACACGGAAATTCATCGGAGCTTTTACGAGCTTCGCCGATCGGAAGTGAACCGGTGAACTCGAGTGGTGGGTAAAGTGCTTCGTGGCAAACCAGTGGAAGTTTCTGATGATCTTTTAAAAATTGTTAGTGCAGTACACTAACGTACGATTCTTTATCGTTCGCCATTTTCTTACATTCCTTCCAAATTATGTACTTAATTGTTCAAGATAATACCACTGCAAAGTTCTTTTACACCCATAAATTTAATGTTGACGGCGGAACTTTATTGAAGAGCTTCGGAATATTGCGCGTTACGCACTTCCCGAAACGAGTATCGATAAACTAATTACTTAACTACGAGGCACCACGGTTCAATAGAGAAGCTGCACCATTATAACCTCGAAGAAAAATAATTGACTTTGTCACGTCGTTATGTAATAGAAAATTAAATTATTAATTTTTATTTAGCATTTTACTCAGGAGGTACGTACGAAATTAATTGGCGGAGTATGCGATTCCTTTCAACAATTCATTTGAAACGAGTAACATTACGGCGGTAACTTCGCCAGCTTAGATTGCCAAATTATTAAAAAATCACATCACTAGAATATTTAATAAAATCTTACAATCTCAGTATTACTAATTCCAGGAGAATTGCACCTAATGCGATGATCGTGCTTGTCTTAATCTTTCACGGGAAGTCGAAGTCTGAGTATAATTGATCAAACAACATCGATTCCCAATCGAGTATAAAGTGGTCATTGACCTTCACGAAAGAAGGAAGTTCGAAATGGTTGAAAAGCGAGGAGGACACCAAAGTCGCGGCTATTTGTCACGCATCAAGTCGTGAGAAAGCAAAATGCACGCCCACTTCGTGGAAGGATTACGTCTTCCTCGTAAAGTCGACGTTAATCGTTTCACGGTTCAACTACTGCGCTTTGATCGTTTGAGCAACTCGGTCTACTGGAGTGCAACTCGGTCTACCAGAAGACTTGTACAGAACCATTGATCGTAAATTAACGGTGGTCACGGCTGTCAACGACTTTGAGAAACACGATAGGTATACACCGATTAAGTGCCATTAACGATGCCAATCTCAACAGGTGTGCTCGGTCATCCTTGACACAGGATGTTGCTGATGAGTTGATAATCCTTCCGACAATTCACTGTGTGAAAATATTTTGTTCCTGTTGGAACACAATGGCCGATGTCACGGTGCGCTTTATGCACGAATAGCTTCATGAAAAGGTTATTAAATTATGGAGAAAGAGATGAAATAAAATATTCTTCGTAAGAAGAGGTTTTGATAGTGTCTGAAGAAGAAATCCTTCATACAATCATAATATATGGAGGACCTTCAAGTTTGAATACTTGGACTTCCGATTTTGACATGTTGTGTTACGGTTGACTCCCCTGTAGCTAATTAAATTTGATGGGCCTTATCCTGGTCCTCGGGAATATTCAGTAGGACCCTGAAATGGGCCCTTGTCTTATTGTTAGACGCTATTGTGTCCAATGGTATTTAAATATGGCCGATAGTTACGCAGTTGACTAAAATTATTTCGGCATTAAAATTGTCGATTTAACTATAATTCTTATTCTATGATGATAAACACCGTAAGATGTATCCAAATAATTTCTACTGTTTTATATACGATACAATAATCACGTTAAGAAGAACGACGATAATTGATGCAAAATAGAAGTCTGAAAGTTGAGGCTAAGAAAGAACATAAATCACTAGTGTTTTTCAACAAACAGGTTTTCCAGTATGCAAATAAGTTTACAGACAGACATACCGAAGGTAAGAGAAATGAATTTCAAAATTTGCCACGAAATGAAACGTGGTTCTCTGTGTGAGGAGGACACAGAGGAGAAGGCACACTTTGCACTCTCCCTCTCTCTGGCAGAGCACAACTTTCCTCTCGAATAAGCCGGAGTTCCCCGCGGGACGAAATACATAACTCGCTTATGTACGTACGTGAGTTTCCCTCGAGTGGTCATAAAATTGCATATTCATATTACACGACTGCCGCTTCTAGTGCACTAATGAAATGGCGCGAATAAGACATTTCAAATAAGTCTGCAACTGATAAACCAAATACTAGCTAACAACATTCCACCGCCGAGGTGTTTTAAATTTACATAATTCCACCCTTGTACTACATTGACTTTATACAAGAGACGACCTCCACATTCCCGAAGAAATTACGATACTTGTTCTCTTCGAAAAGACCGTATAAAATTAACGTATAATATTCCCCATGCACTACACATTCTATATTCTCGTTATATTCTCTGTAACATAATATCATTTTGATCTAATATTATATAAGAGACATAATGCATTAGGTGTAAAAATATTTTCATTCTTTTTAAATAAAACTACGATTCTATTCACAAGTCGGAAAGCATTCATTACTATACATAATATAGAAGTCTGTAAAATGTGCTGTATACCATTCTCCACAAAATTGAACTTATACCACTTGAAAAAAGACTGGTATGTGTCCAGTAACTTGATGGATTATATCATCCGTTATCATGGAATCCACTAGATATGTATTTCAATTTTGAGCGTAAATCTTATAAACGTATACACCATTGTCTTAAAAGCTGGATATAACCAGGAATGTAATATCCGGGAATAATTTACTGGGCATCTCTTCATACCGAGGTATAAAGTTTACTGTAGTATTCCATGTGTAATATTGTACTGGCTCCCAGAACAGGCCTATAAAATGTAACATAGGACTGGGGTCGTTCCTTCGGCTGTAAGGAAATGCATGGTACAATACCGTGAATGTAATACATAGCTAACAAAACAAATATTACGTGAGCCAGTTCTCTATAGGAAGGAAGAAAATATTAGTGCATCCCGTGCAATATGCATTTCTAGCGTTCCTCGAAGAGACTGCAGGTGTTTCATCAATAAATCTAATTCGTTCAATGTACAACGAGTAGATTCAACTGCGATACAACGATTCAAATGCAACCCCGATACAACTGCTGGGACCTGAATTCTAACGACTAAACCGATTTATGGAATACCTATGACTACGGATTACCCTTGTTGCACATACTGACAATTCTTTGCGCTTAGAATCTATAGACATTATCTGTGTCAGTAGCGAAATCGTCTTAAGAAATAATGGTTCCATAGGAATAATCATTCGAGAAAGATACTAATATGAATTTTGTTTTATATTAGTTATCATGTATCATAATTAAGCACTTGTGATTTAGATTGAAACTTGTGTAATAAATAGTTTCTGTAATGGAAGTTAAGACTCTACTGGAATAATGCGTTTTTTGAAATTGGAATAATATTAATATAATAAAGATTTCCTTTTTTTATATGATACATGTAAATCCTCTCTCCTTCATTGTGCTTTCATTACTTCGTTCGTAATTATATTGTAGTGAATTTACTTTCTTCGGTGGATTATTTTTTGTGTATTTTATGTATATAGAGTACGTCTCTTTTAATTAAACTAATAACTGAACAGAAATATATTAATATTCTAATAATTATTGTTGACCACAAAATCAAATTTAAATTTGCATCGCACTGTTTTAAGACTACCGGAATTAATAGGTAATACAATTAATCCAGCTGAATACAAGGATTCATTTAATCCATAGATAATCATTCAGCTTTGTGCGACGTTGCACTTAATATCCATCGAAATGGAATTCCATCGGAGTCCATATTGGTTGCTATTGTATTACGGGCGAGTCGGTTTGTTGTCGAAACATAACAATGCTCATTGAGACGGCATAATTACAGGTTCACGTCAATGTTTGTATGACGTGTACGAGTAATGTCTGTCGTGGTACTCCCGATGAACTAGCAACCCTTGCTTCCGTACGATGAGAGTAATCGAATGGGGTACAAGGATCATACATGATGCCGTGCGTAAACATCTATTATATGTCCTTCCGCATTGCACGTATCCGCGGTCAAACACACCAGCATGAGAAAAAAAGAGTAGGTTCGTTATTTCCCATTCTACTTCTCGAATACCGATGTCTCGCCGTGAATGATCATTGTTATGGGATACGTGGAAAGTGTGGAGAAATGTATGTGATATTTTTCTCCCAACCTTCCCCAGGGGTGTCCTTTGTGGGCATAGTACGACCATGATTTTAGTTCGATGGAGAACAAAATATTTGTTTTGTAATCAGATCTATTTGCTGACCTTTCGGATAACCTTACGGCACGATTTCTTAAAGACGATGGAAGAAATTGGTATTTGATACCTTCTTTATTGATATGCACCATTATTCTTTGTGAAAGGTTACCGGGGATGGGAAGATGCAAGAAGATCGGGAGGGTTGCAAGAAGACAAAGACATCGACGTAGACGGTGTAAGTGGCTCACATTGAATTTCAAATGTACTTGCATTTTGATGGCAATGTTATCGTTGCCTCCGCCAGCCACCTTGTAATTCCGGCATCGATGAACAGAACTCAGTGAATTGAAAATCCGGTGTATTTACTTAGTATCGTTTAGTCCAATTGCGTTAAATATCGGTAAAGTTCATATATATAAAATCCCCATAGTCCATTTTTATTATTATTAATGTGCATAAATCAACCGTCGATAGAAAATAAGGGTAACGTGTATAGAATCACAGCTCAATTGAAATGGTTGCAATTGATCGCCAGTTTGAATTCTATGAAAATCTGAACTGACAATGGAGTTAAGAAAGTGTTGAAGTTTCTTGGGCGAGATAAAGGACTGTGATACTTGCAACGTTTTCCTTGGGTCGCGGTTTCAACGATAAAGTCCAAACAACGATTCACAAAGGTATCGTTGAGATTTGACGTAAACACTTGCTGGTTCTCAGGACGCTCGGTGAGTAAACATCGCGGTGGAGTTGGCTTATTCATGCAAATTTATCGCGATGTTCCCTTTTGCTTTCAAAGAGACGGCAACAACGTTCCTCTTGCAAATGCTTACTCGTGGAACCAGTTGTTTCGCACTCACCCCTAAGCCTATTTCACTTCCACGACTTCTCGTTGCAATAACGCTCAACCCGAAGTAATGTTTATTGATGATGTACTCATGAAATTCACGAAAATGGAAAATAATAAAAGTGATAGAAATAAAATCAGTTTCATGTTACTTCCCATAAAGCACTATTGAGCATGCATTAACCAATAGATCAACAATTCATTGAATGTTTCAGACTGTAATTTTAATACATTTTCGGTGGAATTTGATTACAAAGGCAATATTGAATTTATATCTATGCATCGTACAGTGATATTGTATAGATGTAACGAACAAATATATTTTGATTTTCGCCTTTAAAATAGCGACGAAATTGCTGGAAATTATAGATGTGTAATAGGTTGAAGCAAATGTTCCATCTTTCCGCTATAAGTAATTTAAAGTGCAAGAGCATACTTGTGAAAACAACGGTATTAGTAGGGAAATTCACGGCCAGTTCAGGACAAAGGGTTAGTCAGAAAGGCTGAAACTCTAGGTTGGAAATGCTTTTAATAGTAATAGCCAACTATGTGGCAAGTTGGCTCCACCGCCGAATGGCAAAGGTTCGTGCTTTGACTACGTACACGCATACCACTTCCAACTACTACTGCTTGCCCTACTTGATCCTTCCCGCTTCCTGCAGATTCAATTTAATCTCATGTCCGGATCAAACCTGTGAGCTTAGATTGCGGCTGATACTACCGAAGGAGGTAACCAGACTTCCCTACCTACCGTCAAGAATCTAATAATTAGGTTACTTCGAGAGAAAGCTACCTTTAAAGATTATACACGGTACCAGGAACACATTTTGAGCCTCAATAGGGAAACTACGAAAGAATTTTATTTTAGTTTTAACACCCGACATTGTGCTATTACGTGTAACTATCACAGATTGGAGTAATTACATGATTTGACTAATAAAGGTGTATGTGTGCCTGTGGGCTAGTGGATTAACATCTATTAAAATTAAAACATTAATTCTGATTGTAAATATGTCAAAAGATTTTGTGTATTATAAAGTATAAAGTTTGTCTTAATAAAGTTAGAGATAGCAGATGTTATATAATAGTTATTCGAAAATCTTTGAATTGTATTATGGCAGAAATCAAATTATCCAATGGAAATTACGGTGTAATATGTTCTCAAATTAATAATTATAGTTTAATCTTGGAAATAGCGTTCATCCCGAGGAACGTCAAGGATGAAACTTTCTGTGAGGCTTTGCAGAGTTCTTCCCTTAGAAAAGATTTCAGGCAGTGCATCGTGTCGTTTCAATGACGCAGCCATCTCGATTCATGAGTTTTTGACCCAGAAAAACATTCTGGTAGTACCCCACCCTCCGTTATTCATTGGACTCGACCCCACGTGATTTTTTTCTTGCCTTCGAAGCGGAAAACTACCCTTAAAGAACGACGATTTGAGGACCCGGAGAACGCCATTGAAAACACGACTCTATAGCGTAACCCCCAACCACCCTAAACGTAGTTTTTCAATGGTATTTCGAGCAGCTACAATACTATTTGCTGAATGTTACTGCTATTTTACCAACATCGAGTTTAATTGCAAGGAGGGAACAATGAATGAACAATTTTCCAGTTTGCTTTGATTTCTACATTTCAATTCGTTATTTATAAAAATTTGCTTTCAATCGAAACCACATTTAATGGAATGATATCTGAATAACGTCTCAGCATCAAATATTTAACCCTTTGCACTCCAAGCATTTTTTAAAGCAATTAACCAGTATTTGCAGTGAACCTTCTTAAATCGGATATGTGAATGGAGTTTCGTTGTTGTTACGTTTTACAATTTTATAGAGAATGTATGAATTGATAGGACACATGTCCATTACCAAAAAAGAAAAAGTTTCGCCACCCTTTGAGATGTCGGGTTTCGAATAAACATCATCTTAATTGAATACTTCCCTTATTAAGTTGGATCCGTGCATTTATCGTCAAAGAACCGCAAGCTCGTTAGATTTGAGACTTTTACTGGGCTTTCGAGATTTGACGATTGCGTTTCGATAATAAAATAGACGGAAGTCACTTGGTCAAGAAATACGTGGATGAGCTTTTAAACTCTTCCGCGTGAAGTTTTACGAGAACGAGGAAGGAGAATGTGATTGGTGTCGTCTATGGTAAGAGAGGCGTCGATCTCCTTAAACAGTCGTAAAACTTTAAGTGGGTATTAAGTAGACAGTAAGCCAGGAACAGTTCTGGATTAATGACATCATTAAGTTCACTAAATAGCCACTGTTACAGCCAATTATGTTCGATTGTAAAATCCACGCCTCACAGAAACGACGCTTCTACTGACTCGTGATACACGCGATCTCATTGGACACCGAATCGACTGATGGATTTTACGAGCACCTTGAAACCACCCTCGCCCCAGAAAATTCCTGATGACGAAGTTAATGTGCTCTAGGTCTCAACATAACTTTCTGATATCCTTCATGCAAATCTTCATCACCCTGGCGTCAGCATTTCATCCCCTTTCTATTACTCCGAGTACACACGAATCCTCAATCTTATCATTTCTATATTTCACGAGCTATATTCTTGATAGTCAATTTTAAAGCCACTGAAACTTTGATGAGATAATAAGTAAAGTCTCCGACCAAAGAAGTCGTTATTAAATTGATTATTAATCAAAAATCTCAAACGATGTTCTAAATAAAATAGATGAGTGATGTAGATACGTAGAATAATTATGGTTGTCGCAAAAATTGGACAAATTGTAACAGATAAAATCTCCGGTTTCTTTGGCCAGTTACATCGATCACGAGACACAGGACTTGTCCACGGATAAGCCTACAAGGAGAAGAAAGGGCGACCGAATAAAAAGGGGTAGAAAGGGAAAAATGAAAGCCCTCGTGGAGGGGCTGAAAGCACGCAAATAACACAACCTGGCAGAATAATAAATGAGCCACGGAACGGAAGAAAGTGGAAAATAGTAGAGGACCAGGCCAGGAGACGGCGAGGACGAACAGGCAAAAAGAATAGGTCGGAGGGAGAGAATCTGTGGAAAAGCGAGAAGAATGTTGAATTGAAGAGCACCCGAATGGATGATGGGGACAGAAGTCGATTGATGGAAGATCCTGCCAAAAATGTAACCCCCTTATTCTCAACCACCGACAAACCCTAGTTAATTTCGTCCCGCGGGTGCTTCAACTTTTACCGTGATAAATGAAAAGACTTCTTGCCGAATCAAAAACCACTATCTTGTAAATGCTATTATGAACATTATAACATTCCACAAGGAATATGATGCTTCAAATTAATGTGAAACGTGTAATATATTATATTGTTATATTGCATTCCATATTATTCTTCCAGTTAATCCACAATTTAACTATTTATTGCAACAATTACAAAGTATAATAAATTTTAATAACTATTAAATCTCGTTTTACAACTTTACTTACTGAGATCGCACAGGATAATTTTAAAATTGCTTGCTCAATTTCTGGAAGTGTCACGTCGTAATGTCGAGTGGGAATATGATCCAATATGAAATTTTCTTATCGAGCGTTACGAATAAATCGTAAAAAAAATCCGACTGAATGCAATTTCTCACGGAAACGTTTGCACATGAAGAAACAGTGAGATATCTGCATTTACAAGGTGAGAGTGTGGCAAGATAATGCGCGGCTCGACGGTACGATAAAATAATCCCATAAATTCACATTACGCTCCGCGGCGTAGGAGGTTGAAAAATCGCCCCGTATCCTTGAAAGGTTTTTCATCCTGTACCCGTTGGGGAAAAAGTTCACATATTGCGGGACGATAAAATCTTTTGGTCAACGTTATTCATACATCACGCGGTAATACAAAGTTTCTATTTTTTTCCCAGGCGCTACATTTCCAATTCCGGTGCTTTGTCTTCCGATTCAGTTTCTAGTTCACTTTTTATGTGAACCCAGAAGATTAATAGCTCCAGCAAATATACCACCCATCAAAATCGTTATAATAATCTATAATATATTACATCGAATATACACGTTTCTGACATTCCTGTATTTATTTCATTCTATATTTCATATTATAATTATTGTACATTTAAACCAACATGAGGGTTTCACATTGAAATAAAGAATTCAGATATTTACGAAGTTTATGTGATAATTAAAAAGCAGACGGTGAAGTAACCACAACAGTATTATACAAATTTCATCCAAATGTTTTTTCATGTTTATAATAACCGCAGTATATCAGCTTTGTTTAGCGTGGTAATTAATTGCAGTTGCAATTTTGGTCGAATAATCACGTTGGGCTCGTATACACCTTTCATGCAACATCGCATCAATTAAAATTATTTAAAATTCCTGCCCAATAATTACAGCGCACTGGTAATGGCCCGAAGCAAGGAGCATAATGTGGAATTATTAAATAATGCTTTATGAAGTAAATCAAGAGAAATTCCCAAGGTTTTTCTCGGAGAACACAGGTTAATGCCGTCGGAGAAGTTCGGCTAGCGGAATATCGAGTTTCACCGCGAATCAATCGACTTTGTTCGACTTGGCCGACACCAGACGAATCCGTCCCAGGAATAACTGATTCTCCCGTGAAAGTTAACGACTTTCTTCAAGACCGAATTTCCCGATAACGAAGTTTTCCCATACCACCCGGCCACCCCTCCGCCCCCGTCAAGGACTTTCCTTTACCCCCCCCAGCAGGCACACCTTTTCTTCTTCGCTTCACTCCCGTTCAACTTTCCTTTCTTTGCAATCATATTTGCTTCCGCGCTGGATTCTCGATAAATCGACTCGCTGATAAGCAAAAGCCGACTTGACAGAGGAACAATACAAATGAACCTCGACTATGTGAGGGTGAAAAGTGATGTGGATGAAATATGAATGTCTCTTGAATGTACCAGTAAAGACATATTCCAGATAATTTATTTCTGCAATTATACCTACCAGATTTATAGGAATATTATTATAATCGTTTGACGCCGTCAAATTAGACATTATTATAATACAAATTGAAGAATTTAATGTCATTCAATTTCAGAAGTGCTATTATCGTGTATAAATAAGTCTTCGAATTTGCTTCGTCTGATGTACAGAGAGAGAATAATAATAAAAAAGTTTGCCCTCTTTTCCATGCTTAAATCTGTTAACTATCTTTCTTTGCTGTCTGTTCCACTAAATCATAGGTTCTTAACAAAAGTGTAATTTTCAGAATTATTATTTCGCTTTGACATACAGGTTGACGTTTGTAATTTCACAAAAGCGTGTCGGTTTTATTGAATCCAGTAGCTATGCAACAGTTCCATGATCTTTTTCACCATCTCGTATATATTCGTGGATAATTTTTTCACGTTTTTACACTCGGAAATTATATCATAAAAAGGGCACGTATTACTCGGACGTCCTCGTATATTAAAAATGCATGCGATACTGGAGATAGTGTTTCATTATTTTAGAGCAAAAAGAATAGCAGAAAAAATGAAACCATTAAAGTCGTTTTTACACCGATATTCCATTAAATTTTGGTTCTGATTCCATAGCGGTTTATCGACCCAGCCGATCAAATTATGAACGTGCTATAAAACGTAACTCGAAATCAGAGGAAATAGGATGTACTCATCGCTTTTTAAAGTAATTCTCATGAATATAAATTGTTCCCGATCGTATGTAATCCCGTGGATTTCTATCCAATTCCTCCTTTCGTATACGTTCTTGGAGAGTTCCAACTTTAATCCGAATCTTATTCTGTTTCGATGTTTCTTGTTAAATATTACTGGTCTCTTTATTCGTGGATCTTTAAGTGCGCATGATTATTTCTAATGATTGATATGCGACCAAATAATCTTTTAGATTATAAAGAATGTGACAAAACACCTTCGGTGAAGTATACCTTCACGTCTTTATTTTATTCCTTTTTGTCTCTCACTAATGTTTTTTAAACATGGCGTGACGTAGAGAGCCACTAATTTCTAATTACTCTGACAGCGCTGAAAAACATCTTGTTTCCGCTTTTGCTAAAAATTCCATATTAACAAAAAGTTAATTCTCTCTTCACAATTCTTCCCCAAGTCTTCCAACCTGAATATACATTTTTCGAAGCGAATATATGGCACTATATATGGTTGAGGAAGTATCCCTAATTCTAAATTGATTATTAAAATACCTCAGAGAATTTAAATAATAAACGAGGTATTTCGACCCCTCGCTCGTCTCGCCCTTTCATCCCTTATAAACTTCGTGAGTCACGTAATACGATGTGAGTCAGAAAACATAATTAATATTGCAAAATGGGAATCGTACAAGGCGATGGAACGCGTGGATCGGCCATAAGTCTGAAATCAATTGCAACCGCTCAAAAAGGGGTGTCTCCTTTCTCCCTTTTGATGTCCTGCACGAATGAAGTTTACGTCCTTATTAAGGTTTATACTGCACGTGTGATACGCGAGGGAGACAGGAATGCTTCCCATAAGCAGTTTGGAGATACAACTTACAAAGAAACGAGAAGTGATCCACGAATATGAGACTCTCGATTTATTTCAAGCAGGTCAGGTGCTCCAAGAATTTTATTTACTGTTATACCCTCACAATCTACCGGGACCTTATTTTTTATTCTATCGCGTCATATCGTCAACCTTTCACGTTAAATTTCAAACACTTTATGATATCATATAGTTTTTGGCTATTTCGTGGAGTACTCGAATAAGCTAAAGCTGCTTTTACTTCCCAGTATATTACATTATATTATATAATGATGTTTTTCATAATCCATATTGAAACGGTACACTGGCGTAACGAATAACATTAATTTATACAAACATGTTATTAAAATGATATATATTAATCATATACATTTTATGCTGATGGAATAACATCCCAACGCTTTTATATTTTCCACATCCTTGTTAGTGATTCCTTTCCAATATTTTCATCACAGAACAGTAAACATTTACGTATTTTTCAAACTTTTGCTTGCAGACTGGAATCATGATGCAAAATATTCTTTATGTACAATCTAACCGCAGCTACTACCTCCATGGATAAATGCAAACATATAATTCACCAGCGACAAGTCAAAGGCATAAAAAGTCCCCTGAAATATTTGTCCACTATATTTTTTCATTTACCTAACCACTGATAATATTCTTGGATCTTTATCGATGCACCGTCCCACCAATCATAAAGATCTTTCGATGATGAGATCTTAGGAGAAGCAGTTGATGGTCCGACAAGGAGAATGAGAATAAAGAAACGAAAAAGAAAGAAACGAAGGAAGAGAGTCGTTGAGGTGGCAGTCGTATGTAAATAGGGAAGTGTCGGACATTCGATGGCGAATGAGGTGGCAACGATCGTTCCCTCGGGACTCGTTCCCGTGTCAGTCAGCTCGGGGACGACACCGAGACTGGCGTGGCGAGTTCAGATGCTACGGGAAAAAGGGTGACTCGATACCTTTGAAGGGTGGAAAAGGCGAAAAATCCTCGCTTCGAGAAGCACAACCGGAATGTGGATTACCCTCGGGCGCTCTCACGAATACAGAGATTTCCGAATCGCACGTTTTCGTTTCTTGTCATTCGTCATGATCGACCTTCTTCTTCCTCGGGAACATCGAAATTATCGCTGAGGAATCGTGACCGCAATTTGCCAATTTTTTCAGGAGTGTCGTAATTCACGGAGGGTGTGATCAGATTTGGGAAGAAGATGTTACGTTGGATGATTATGAGCCTAACATTTTGATGGTTAATGATTTTAAGATGCTACCGACTTTAAGAAACTAAAATGATTAACCGTCCATTGCCCAGTGATTCAAATATATTGAATTATAGAAAATAACTATCATCGTCTTTAAGATAGTGATTAAAAGCACATTTTTATGACACCATATTTACACTATATTATGGTATATATATATGGGTTCGATTGTTCATTACTACAATTTATGCGCATAAAAATTAGAGAATTATGAGAGGGATAATTGTAATTTAATTCATATCCTTCGAGATAAGTGTAGATTTGAATGACGAGTTAACTCGTCATCCCCGGTTAACAGGTTAAAATAGAAAGGAACATTATTCCAAGGAAAGATATAAAAATCAATGGATTCGGAAGCTCGTGTCAAAACGAGCGTGTGAAGAAACAACACGATAAGCAACTGGAAACCACCACGTCACTTAATAATCAACCTCTCGATCATTTCGCCGTTTGTTACTAAAAGAAATAATGATTCCATAGAAATGGAAAGCGGGCATTATGATATCCCTCGATAACAACTACCGCAAACATATCTTCCCACAGGAGTAGATAAAATCGACGGGCGTATCTAGCTCGAAAAAAAGGCCATTAGTTATTTTAGCGGGCGTCCGCTTCCGTGTTTCAGGTCGGTGAACCGTCGGCCGGAAGTGCGAGCGGACTTAATCAAATAGTGGAATATTATCTGTGGATCACGATGAACTATGAGTTCTCGTGTCACACCTGAAACAGTGACTCGACACTAGTTGTCTTTTTAACCGAGTTACTGGCTTTCGCTTTATGCCGACTAATAGCACACTGACACTGGCCAGAGGGTCGGAACTGGGTTAATTTAAAGTATTTGATACACCGGATGTGAAGAAGAGACCGGGGAACCAATCGAGCTTGCGACGTGAATTCATTGCCGTTTGGATGTGAAAGATCACCAGTCACGTGTATGATTTTATACCGTTCATCAATTTTTCAACATGTGTTGAAGGTATTATGAAATACGGAAGTTTGCGAATTTTTATGCACCTTTCTATGATATAAACTTAATTATAAGATCAGAAATGAAGAATCTTATGGAGTTACATAAAATCCGATATTATGACGAATTTTAAGTAAATGTAAAAATGTTCGGTTTTTTCGTTGATTAAGTAGCTAAGGATTTGATGATAAAACCGATAATTACAATCTTAAGTAAAAAGTACAGCATATATTTATTAAAAATGATACGTTTGGGCGACAGTTTGTATTAAGATCGTAATTAGCCGTCTTGCTCATCAAATCATATAAAATTATATTCGATCATTTTATTAAAACTTATCGGTATTAAATCATGAAGTAACATGCTATTAGATAATTAACTATATTCGGATGAAAGAGGGATATTGATGAATTATTTAATATTAGTTTCCGTTCTTAAATCAGAATTAATATCTATAAAAAAAGGAAGAGCCAAGTAAAGATAATTAGAAGTTAAAGTTCCCGCGAGGTAAATATATCTTCTTAACTGCTATTGACACTGAGGAAACACCGATACATTTCCGCAAAATGCTTCGAGACGTTCGAAGATAGTTTTGCTGCAAATGCATCAATTTCGTAATAGCAGGAAACCAATATTTACTTTGGAAACTTATAGCGCGCGCAATTAACTTAATTGTAGGAAACAGATACATTTAATGCAAGCCGATATCACTGTATAAATGCCAATTACGAAAGTATCCACGATAAGAGGCATCATTAAACTGAAGAAAAAAGAACAGAAAACGAACGGTAAATTATAAATTGAAGGAGTGAAAACAAATTAAACACACGACAGATGTGCAGTACAAATGGCACACATGCGCACGCAACATGAAAATTAACGATTGTTGACGGTTCGTTAAAAAAGTTATTAGGCTGGAAAAGTTCCCTTTTAAAAAAGTGCCTTTTCCATGGCACCATTGTGTGGCATTTTTCAATGGCACGTTATTCCACAAACTTGAGTCACAATATAATAATGTGTATAAACTAATCAACTCTACGTGTTAAAAACATTATGGAATTATATATTAAAAATTAAATTCCACAATCAATAAATCTGATATACAATAAATGCTATAGTTATACATGAGTTAAGACAAAGTTAAATATTTTAGTGGTAGTTCGATGTAGGAGGTAAAAAGTAGCAAATATTTCCAATTAATTACACGGGAAAAATGTTGCGATACGCGGTAAAATATTTAACTTGGCGTGGAACAAAGGATAGTTAAAACAAAGTGGCAGGCATCGGTAGAAGAGCGAATATCGAGGATTCCAGGACATCGTAACTTCTTCATTAAGGGAAACGCTTATAGACCGTGCAATCCAATCGACGACGATCATGCCTCCGCTCTTTAATTTAGCTAATCGTCGATAGGAAGCACTTTTGCACTTGGCTTCTAATGAACCGTTTGTAATTGCTTCGAGAGTAAAACGAGAAGAGTGCCAGCGGCCCAGAAAACTACAATCGCCTCGCTGTATCGTGTTTTTTTATTCACTTAAACTTCGGAGAACAAAATATTATTTTCCGAAATTTGTATTTTGCACCCTGTCGCATAATTAGTATCGCTATCAATACTTCTAATAAAATAATATTATATTAATAATATAGTAGCATATTTAATACTTGATTTGACACAGAGCCACTTTAAGTTAATTGACTTAATTTTAATAAAGGAAGCACGCTGAAATAGCTTTGAATAGAAAAATGTTAATAAGCAATGTTACTAAGTCTTGACATAGCATGAATTAATGTATCGCATTTAATAAAGTAAAAGCTTCCAGCAACATAATAAATGTTATTAAAACATGGCGCCTGGAATCTATTTCATTTCGTCAACATTAATCCAGGTAAGTATTCCTGGCTTCCTTGTATCCATTATTAAAGGACATTAAGCAACCCTACGTCGAGGTGCCACGATTTTAATTAGTCCCCCTAATTTCTCGTGCGAGTTTCATTCTCGAAAATGCAATGCGGGGAAACACACTGCGCGTTTTCCCTCGGTTGTGATGAACATCACGAAGGCGTCACAGCACCAACCAACGGTAAAACCTTCCTATAAAGCGAACCCAGAATTCCTGACAGAATTTTGACAGCTACTTTTCGGTTACTGACACCTTCCTAACATGTTTCCGTGGAATGACACGTGGGTGAGGGAGTCATCGAAATATGCTGGCTCTACATTTGTTTCCCAGAGTAGTGAATAGCATCGACTCTTTTATCAAGATACCTTTACCTACGTGTTTGTACACTCGCACCTGTTACACCTGGCACTTCCTGCTTACAGAACTAAATTAACGTTCGTGCCAAGGGAAAGTGAAATTATATATGTATTATTGTGTAATTTACTAAGCACACGGCGGAACCACCGATCCTTAATTCCTCCGGAAAAAATGGCCCTACTCGGTTTACTGTTTCACTTGAATTTTATACCGAAATTTTTCCTAGACATAATATGATCATTTTATATTTGTATATTTTATATTGAAATATCGAAAAATCGGATTTGCATCTTAAAAAGCAGCTGATTATTATAATAAATATCGTGAATTGAAAATATGGAAAATTTATATAAGTAATTCTAATGTTTCAAGCAAAATATTTATTTTCAATTTTGAACAGTGTATTAAGATCGCAATTAAACGTTTCAATAATCAAATCATGTTCTGGAGTGTCGCGATGGTATCTATAAAAAAAACTCAATGTATAATTTAAGACTTAAATACAACCGTGTTCATATTATTATATCAAAACCGATGCCATATGTAACACAATTCCGCGTCTACAAAAATATCTCTCTCCATTTACATAAAGCCATTTTTTCCGAGATAATATCAGCTTATCGATTACACCGCTCAAGCTATCCGCTTTATTCATAACTCAGCTCCCGCCGAGAAATTGGCGCGGGTCATTTTTTCAGGATAAGTGCGAACATTTAGGGGGAAACGTTAACGAGCCGTAATTCGGATTAACTTGTACAGGTGACGCACGATTTGCATGTCTATATGGGGTGCCCTGCGGTGTCGCGGAATAGCGGATGAAACTGCGCGATACTCAAAAATCCAATAACGCATTTTGCGTTTAACGTTCACCGTCACGTTTCACCTCGCATTCTGTGGCGTTACAAATTAACCGGCGCATATTTTTCACGAGCACGCTCGCGAATATACATATTCGAAACGTGTGTATTGGACACCGTACGATAATAGCTTTGAAATCGAATAATTTATGGGATATAATACGATGAAACTTTTTGTTCTGATGTAATGAATTCGATATGGTGTCTCGATGCGATTGTACGCGCAATAAGTTAGTGTTGCTGCCTTTTGCGTTATGGTCCCTTTGTTATTAAAAATATGAAAGAATTAAATATAATAGATATCATATAAGAGAGAATATTAATTAAAATCACTGAAAAGCTTTTAATCGCGGTTGATGACACATTGATGGCAATTAATTATTTTCGCTTGTACAATCTATTTTGACGCTGAGAAAAGGTAAGCTATAGTTTAATTCCCAATGGAGACGTCAAGTTCTTTTTTCCCTGAGCCTTTTTTATCGAATCGTGACCCACCTATGGCGTGACTTTGAATAGAGTATAATTTACTTTACCACTCATTTCATCCCCCGAGGTAAACGCCCACCTCTAATCTATGTATGTGTTCATCAGTGACACCGTTTAAGCCGCGCCTTCCTTTTTAAGGGGAATTAAATGAACAAATGGAACGCAATGTCGTTTTATCGGTACACAAGGAACTACCTGGAATTATCATCCCTTATTGGACTTCTGCAGTTATTTCTAGTTTCTAAATTTATACTGGGTCTCCATCCTATTAATTCTATTAAGAGCAGCAATACCATTCACCTTATCGTGCAAACTATTTTCGGAATACGTTCAGAGAATAATTTTACAGAAAAATTAATAAGATAGAAAAATAGTATAGTAAAAAATTATACAAAAGCAAATAAGAAATTATATAAAAAAATTCTGTAGAGAAGTATAATACAGTAGAAAATGATATCGAAGGGAATAAGAAATTATACAGAAAATATCAGTCTATTATAAGCGAGACTGAGAATTTCTGAACTTATTATAATGTCGGGGTATTATGGCTTCAAGTATAATTCTTTTCTCAAACGGGAGACATCTAATTTATTTTACCGAGAATTGTATTTCGAAGACGAAGTAAAGATCACTATGAAGGAATCACGTCCAGCAAACAATTAATCAAAGGTACCTTAATCGATAGGAGTCGAGGGAACCGAAAGAGGACAGAAAGAGAAGAACGAAATTGGACGTTCGCTATAAAACGATTTGTAGAGTTGCGGCCTCGTCCGAGAACTCCATGGCTTCGTAAATCGTATTATCCATGATAATAAAGCAAACCTGCTATTCCGAGATGATCTTACATTCTCCACATTATATCATTCCACCTTTCATCTTTTCCGGCTACCCTTTCGACCTACCTTTCAACATCATTAAACGCAGACAAATTCCTTCGACGAACCAGAATTCAATCGAAATACTTCAATTATTTTTATACCGATTCCTCTGTACTTCTTCGCCGCGCTAAAAATGTCCTATAATTTTACCATTCGACTGAATCATAGAAGACATCAAAATACCAAGTAGGTTGCATTTATCTGACCACATTATCGAGGTGAATGAAACGTACAGAGTTTGTCTGGTTCAAAATAGAATACAATCTACAACTTCTTACTATATGTATAGTCTGAACGTGTTTTATGTGCTCCTTTTTATTCGACTTCTTAGATCCACAGACACTGGATATTATCACATTCCCAAATTAAATTCTCCAAAAATATAAAGAGATACCGACAAAGCACAAATAATGTTCGTCTCATATCTTTGATTAAACTGTTCAAAATGACAGTAATATGTTAATACTCAGCTAATGGCTGACAATCAGTACTGACAGTCTATATCGACGTGAATTGGCGCTCCATTTGGAGTACCTTTAGGGGAAGTATCTTAGTATCGATTGCCGTAATTACATCAAACTCGGTGACAAATTGCAAGACGATTTAATCCCATGAAATCCGTCGTCTTCTTCCGGCAATCTTGTTCCGCGGGGTGATAAATATACGAATTTATAGTTCCACGTCTCTCTGATAAGATATACCATAGGTACCCTGACAATTTCCGAACGATATACACTACCAAGATTTACTCTGACATGTTGCAATGTTTGTCGATAGACAGCATGTGTTATATACAAGCTCTTCTATACATGTACTCGTCTTCGCGAATCGAGCAAACGTCGATATAACTGAACGACGTGGAACTGGAAGAACCGATGGAAATGTGTGTACACGATAAATCACTGGGTTTTACTTGACCCGACTTTCCACGGAGAGGATCAGTTTCTTGCATTCCGACGATGAGAAATGGATATTAAGATATCTCATGCTAGACTCCATACGGATGATTTGTATTCTGATCGGTCGGCAGAGATTAGATTTTAAGAATGTAGCAAACTCTGCAACATCATGGTATTAAGAAAGGATTTTTTACTTATTCATAAGAGAAATATGAAGATCCGAAACGAGTATTTGACGATGAATGTTTGAAAAAGTTCATACGCACAATAATATAAATAAGTTAGTCGATCTATCCATAAATAGACGAGTATTATATGACACCATTTTCATGCCCTAAAAAATATACGATATAGTGAAATTTATCAGACAATATTATATGAATAGCAATAAGCGGGTTTATGCAAATACGGTACGCAAAGTTTGCAACAAAAATAAATAATCAGTAGGAAAGGAATGTATCGGGAAATAGTGAAATTCAACAGTGAAGAATAACACGGAACTTTGATGAAATAAAGAAAAATAATTAAACTGAATTAAAACATTCAACGAGAAGGTAGAAATTACAGAAAGCAAAGGTAGAAATTACAGAATACCAGAGCTTTTTTGTTTTCATTAAAAGAAGAAATTGGTTTGGCTTGGTAGTTAAACAACGTTACAGTTCGTTGATTGTGAACTAGTTCGACAGATGGGTTTACATTGCTCGTAACAGTCTGTCGACTGTTGTCTTTGAGGCTCGTGCAAACAAAATGGTCACGTCAACGTCGTAAACTCTGTTGAACTTCGCGGTCTAATTTCCGCGTGTACCAGCGGCAACCGTTTTCCATCACGGTAACCACGTTCCACCTCTTCAGCGATATCGAAACCCTCCTTCGTTTCCAAGGTGTCACGATAATACCTGCCTCGTCGCCGTTATCCCTTTGTCTAAATTTGAATGCCTCGAGGACGATGCTCGAACTTTTCTTTCATCGAGAGTCGTTCCAGTAGTGTCTCACGAGTTTTTTACTCGAGGACTTGACGGTTCAAGATCATTGATAACCAACTAGTCACCTTTGATAATCTATTATTTGCACCCCTTTGTACCCCGCGAAATTCACACACATCGTACAAATTAAATTTTGACGCACACATATTTCAGTAACGAACAGTTTCACTCATGTACACATCTTAATTATAAATATATCGCCCGGATTTATTTTATTATTAAATCGAAAGTACTCGCGTAAAGTCGTTTTTTTGGAAGAACTACCCGGTTAACAGGTCAAGAATTAAATGACACCTGATATTGGAAATGATAAGAAATTGATTGCACTGAATGCTAGTCTTAGATAGAAATATTCTTGGTGATTAGAAAATATGAAGGATACTTTATAGTATATAAGATAATGTAGTATATCTTATCAATGAAATCTCAGCCAGACGAATGAAGGTATAAAAAGCGAATAATTTCGTCGTTCCACCACGAGACAGTAAAGCAGTGAACAATTACTTTTGTTCATAAATATTCAATCACCTTAAAAAAACACCTTAAAACTTTCCCCTGCGGTAGAATAAGATTCCTTTTTTTTGTATTGTTAAAGTAAGAGTATCCTCCCTACACGTTAATATTAAAATCCAGCCGCTCTTCACGTGAAGTACTACAATTATTCATTATCCTGCTCACGCAAAGGTTTACGCGAGCGCGAGGACGAGGGAGTTTTTATTCACGTTTCTCCCGCCGTATATTACGTGGCACGACATAAAAATAATATCCGACGGATATCGAGGGTATTAATCGCGGGTTCTGGGAGGCGCCGGCCTCAGGGCACATCAAAGAAATTTCCAAAGTAATTATAAGTAAGGTATCGCACGAAATTACTTTCTACGGGGCGGTGTTCGTTACATTGAAAAATAGTATCCTGGGTGTACTTAGAGGAAGGGGTGACCAATGGATAGAAGGTACCCCGGGAATACGGGGGTCGAACGATTAATTAAGTTTACGGAGTATCGTGAAATAATGCAAATCCGCAACGAAAAAAGGAACAGTTAGACTAGGTGGAAGGAGGGCAAATAAAATTGTTCAATATCACACTATGGTACGACACCTTTCTTCCTCTTTCACCGTGGGTTTCACTCTCTTTCTCTCTCCCTCTCTGTCTATAGCCTGAGGTAATTTCATCCGGATGCAAAAGGAGTACGATAAGTATAAAATAAAACTGCGTAGCATACCGCCCCGGAGTACCATGGATGGATACTAGCGAGCGAGCGAGCGAAAATGAAAGATTAAAGACAATAAAGCAACGCGACATTTTATTAGCCGGCAGGAATACGACCGAACCGTAATAATGCATGGGAGTTATAACAGGGAAATAAAAATGCTGAGCTATTTACGTGAAGAATATCCCCCCCCCCTGCCCCCCCCCCCCCCCAACGAATAAATTAACATCTTAAAATCACTGCTATCGTGGTAAACTTCAACATTTTACGATGCTGCCCCGTCTGTGATTTAAAATTGTATACATTGTTTCGCAAGAGTGTGCACACGCTCGCGACTCGCCGGCGAACAAGACAACAAGTTGTAATTGAATTTGCTACTGAATAAAAGCCAGAATGATCAATGTCTCGGGGAAACAAGGAAAGTCTATGCTATTATTCGAGAAAACTTCGAAGGTTCGATGACAATGAAATGCCGAATGAAATCTCGAGATTGAATTTCGAGTTTCACTAATTGATAGGGTTTGGACCTCATTGTACTTTTTAGTACAATTGTGGACTTTATAATTTTCGATATCGTACTTGAACACCGATATTCTCTAATTAAAAACAATTGTATTTAGATGTCAATGCTTACGTTCAATCCAATTAATTGTATTTAGAAATACATTGAATTATTATGTTAATTTTATTCCTTAGGAAGAGTAATATTTGTAATACGTTAAAATGATACATCAGGAAGCTTTAATAAACAACCATAATTACAATCATACAAAGCAATCTGGTACGAAACATTTTCATTTTAATTAATCGTCAAGAGAGAAACACACAGAACAGACTTAAAAAGCGTACGAAAGCAAACTGTCAGTTTTAATTTAAAAAATATTGCGTTCACTCCGGCCGAGCAAAAGTGAAGTGAAGCGATTCCAGGTTTTCGCGCGAGAAGGGAAGATGTAAATCAAAATAGAAAATAAAAGATATTTACGGGGTGTGAGAGAACAGATCAACGTGTGGCTTGATAAAGTGGAAAAATGCAGGCTTCAGGGGTGCTGGGAGGGGGGGGGGCAGGGAGAGGTTTTGTCGAAACAACGGTCTGGCCATCCCTCAAGCCCCCGAAAACCCATCAGCTCGGTGCTTGGCCAGTTTTATCACAGCGCCGTTTATCACCGCTTGCCTAGACAATGCCGTTGTTCTTCCCATTGTATACCGCACGGGGATGCGTCCTGACCCATATTCCCTTACCGAACAGTCCCATAGAGAAAATCAACCATGTCAGGATGCCCCAACCTCCGCGAATATTTATAATATTTTTCCCCAGCTTTTAGTGCACCTCTGGAAATCTTAGCAAATTACGCTTTGGTTTAAAACAAACCCGGCGTCAATGAATTATATTATCTTATATGTAATTCACGGTGTATTGTTTATTTACTTGTATAAGATTCTCAAATATGTAATTTTATTATTAGAGGTCAGAAATCTCCCGCAATCTTAGTAGATTAATAAGTACACTTTCATTTAAATCAAACGCGGCAAATTTGTATTATTATTGTTCATGAAATATAAGATTTTATATGGAATCCATGGTGTATTTATTTATATAAGATTCTCAAGTACGTAAATTTGAATGAGCGCAGAATAAAGTTAGGGAAGGACATCTTATTAGAGGTCAGATTTGACGTTAATACGCGGAGGAATGATTCCACGAGAAGAACTCGGCTTTATCATATATTTCGTAGCATTTCCAGACGATTATCGTTATCGTCCCCATAAAAAATAACGATACGATCCTTTCGATCGATCGGTTATGTAACCTTTCGAGCTTGCAGCTCGTGAAACCACCGCGGGATTCCCTTACTATTAAATCGTTTTGCCGAAATTGGTCTCGTAATTTTATACTACTTGTCAAGTACTTTTATGCTCCGCAATATCGTGTAAATCGGACTACGTTTTGCTATTATTATTTATTTCTCATTGAGAAATACTGATTAATTCGAGCAACGGAATATGAATGGATTATGTAATATTACACAGTCTGCGTGATATCAAAGAAAATATCCATACACACATACATATACAGCGCAAATGAAAGGCTACGTTAAAACTCTCATATTTCACATCCAATTTTCATCAGAATGAAATAACATTCAAGTTCGTGGTAATTTTAGTTCGTTACAATGAAACTTCCATGGAAACCGCCGCTTAAATGTATAATATAAATGAAACAATACGCATGAGTATTCGGGAGTAACGCGTAAAAATCCACGCTTCGGTGATTGAATAAAATATCATACGCTTGCATAATTGTTGCGCGTCAGCCCCACCCCTCACCATCCTCCGTGAGTTTCGACAATTCATCATCGAAAATTATTTAATAATCGGACTAAATCGGCTCGCGAGAAGCGTAGGTTACACCCAGAATCGATACGCGACGTCGCATAAATCAGCCGACACTCGGGGACTCCTCGAGCCAGCAATTTATTAATGACATCATTTTACGACCGTACCCTTCTTCAGGATTATTTAGTTTGAGCTATGGAAAGTTAAATTTCACGCGGTAAAAACAATCCGTCTTTTTGTCTTTTATTATTTTCCACTGATTTCCCTTCCAATCACGATTTTAATTCACAATTTGCACTGATTGCTTGGGCCGTCGTAGGTATTAGTTTGTATTTTATTTCGATTGATAAA
This sequence comes from Nysson spinosus, assembly GCA_910591585.2. Taxonomy (NCBI): domain Eukaryota; kingdom Metazoa; phylum Arthropoda; class Insecta; order Hymenoptera; family Crabronidae; genus Nysson; species Nysson spinosus. The sequence goes on from OU342835.1 coordinate 3,843,922, forward strand.
TTATTAAGAACATCTCTGTCAGTTATTCTTATTAATATACATTTAAAGCACTATGATGTTTACACCATTATTAATAACAGCGTGAATAAAACTTGAAGGATTCAAGTACGATGATAAGATGGAAAGGTAAATTTCATTATAGTTCAATGAAGATCAATATGATGTCATGAAACAAGTCCAATCACATCGATGGAAAAAAAGCTACGAGTTAGGATTAAGAAGAAAAAAGTGTTGTCGGGGAAAGTGAGAAACGTATCGAAAGAGTAAGGTCACTTAACTGCCTCCTCGAGAAACTAATAAAAAGTATCTTTCGCGGGGTTTGTCGAGCGGTTCACGTGGGGTAGTAACCCCTCACCCTTAATCCCATAGAACAATGGAATACCTTTTAGCCACCACCAGTGGATATCGGAAAACATTCTACCAGTAGAATGGGATGAAACTCTCTCACACCAATATTTCGATATTGCAAGCTTCCTTTATTACAATTCGTAATCTTGCCCCGTGCTCTTTCATTTCTCGATTAACAACGGCCACCGCTGGACTTTGTTTTCTTTATCGGATAGACTGGAACCTTGCTTCAAAATAAATTGGGAATTCAATTCCATTCGGGACGAATAATTAAGATTACCCGCTGCCGTACGGAACATACAATTCTACTGGTGATTGTGTAATTGAATTTTATTTGCTATTCCTAATTATATCTGGATTAAATTAGAATGACATTTGAAATGTTATCCGAATAATGTACCATTTTCGTGATATCTTAAATCGGTTATTAAAAGCTTCAAAAAATTGATCCGACACGAAATTAAAAATTAAAATATGAAGTATAAAGTATTCGTAATCGTATTAACACTTCAGGACGATGTCTAAACTCCGCGGCATGCGAAAGAGAAAATATGTCTCCGTGATCAAAGAATAAATACACATAGCTGTTCTTTTTCGGATGTTGACTTAATCGATGATAAGGAAAACGATTGGAGAAGCGGAAAACCACTTGGAGGAGGCGGCGGCGCAGAGAGTTACCTATCGAATATTGTCGGAATGACGAACGATTCGCGGATTAACTCAACTACGCCGTAGGAAGATAGATACAGAGAGATTTAAACTGAAGGGTAGAATGTTCGACATACGTCTCCTAGAGAAGCAAGATTGCAGTATATTCACGATAAATCTTCAACCCCTACGGCTAAAATATTCGCGCAGTGGATGGAATCCTCTTAGCATCCCTTCCCGTACCAACCACCTGCAACTGTTACTCTCGTACTAAGCACTTTGTGCTTTCTGATTATACACTCGATTCGGGGAATTGCTTTTACTTTATGCTCTATAATATCCACAGATATGATCGATAACTCCTTTGACGTGATTCACTTGAGATCTGTTCATTCTGGATCGCATTAAGACGATTATTTCATAGATCCCTTTGATATCCTTGAATTATAATTACATTTGTTTACGATACTGTTCATAAAAAACTATAGGGATCAGTATTTTTATCTTTAAACTGCTTAATATTTACCTTGAAATTAATCGGGGTAACTAAAATTATTAAATCATATATCGCGAATGAATTACACTAAGAAATGAATCACGGAATTACATTATTCTTCCTGTAAGTAAAATAAACAAATATGTTTTGATGGTTCGATGCAACTGGTAATAAATTCTGATTACAAGACTTTCGTGCATGGAATGTGAGACAAGGTAGCGATGTTTAAAAGGGGTAGCTCGTAGATTCAAATTAGTTGAAGATTATTCGCGAACGTGCAATCGGCCAGTCTCAGTTAATTGCATTTACTTCGTTAATCCGGAGAAATCGTAACACTTAAATGTAATTAGAAACCTATAAATGACCCGTGGTTTCCTGGCAGCCGACGACCTCGGAACGACAAATTGGTTTAATTTCGTGGTACGCTTGGTACGCCGTTCCGTAAGAACAAGAGTTACCCCTGCTCTTCGATTTACAGAAAATAAATTGCCCAAGTTTTGTGACAAGCCTCCGCGTAGATAATTCTCCGTGTCAACGATGTGAGAATGTACAACACCCAATTATACTATACGACAAACAATTCTAATTTCTAAACAACAATGATACTTATCGTCACATTGATCGTGTTTTAAATACACCGTAATTGCAGAGTTATTATTATACATTATAATTTGTACGCTTTTAAAATCTACAATTAAAACCTTACACAAAAGCTACATAATGTTTTCAACATTCAGGTAAAAATGATAATACACGGTAAAAAAGTTCACTCACAAAATGATACAGTTAAATGCTCACAGAAATCCTTCCTTTTTCAATGCTTTCCATGGTAATTGTTTTAACGAACTCTTTGTTCCAAGACGTCTCTTTGCGCGGAACGGTAAACAAAAAAGTGTCGGAGGTGGAAAGAATTGGTGTAACGTGGAAATCGGAGGAGAAAATTTGTAGTAGGCCCGTGAGGTCAGGTCAAAAGTGCATTTAAAGCGGAGTTTTTCAAACACCTGAATGGAATCGTTGAATCGAAATGACAATAGCTAGTGGCCCGCTCGGAAATCGAAATTGAAATCGTTCTGAACCAACCCCGAGTTACCCCTCTGATCGGGGCTAACAGAACGCCGTAGATTATAATACACAGACAGCCGTATTCGTAATTGCGATTCAGTTGATTTGTCCGGTGGATTTTAGCGCGCCTACCACCCCTCCCCAACCCCGCTGATTTTCCCAATCAACTCCAATTGCGCGAACGCGCGCTAAAAAAGATATCGGCCGTATAACACAAACGCGCGAATCTACTTTGTGATTTGTATCACCCGCACGTTAATGGACGTACACACATGTTTGCCCTCCGACAACAACTATAACGATAACTTTCAAACGGATTACGCTTTACGCGATTAAATGGAAATCGTTTATGAACCGGAAATCGGTGTGATTTTACCATCGAAATTGATGGATTAATTTAGCGCCCGTTGTCGTTGATTCGTACGAACCAAAAAGTTTGTATCATTTTTCAAATATTTCTGCCTCTATTTCGGATGATATTTTTTATTACTTAGTCGGGTTTGACCAATGACAATTTCTATGAAATTAATTTTACGACGAATGTTTGAGTAAATGAACGGCCATCAAAATTCTGCTATAATTGAAATGCTTTTGTTTTAAATTCAATGGCTTTCAATTATCAGTACTTACTCGTTTTTAATCCAAACAAAAGTTGAAACTGGTGGGGTTAAAGGATTAGAAGAACTTGAAACTGGCAATAAATATAAATCCCGGTAATAGTTTGCCTTTTTTTGGCACTCGAACTGACAGCCTATTCGGTTTCCCGTGTCAATGGGTTTGCCACGTGGGTCTCTCTCCTATGAAAAAGGGGAAACAGCTTTTTTTCGGTTGTACATTCAATTCCTCCCTATTGTCATGCGAAAGTGTCAGGATGAAACTTTTGCGGGCCCGTTACGCCGACTAAAGCGTCCCGAATGAATCTTTTATGTATTCGCACGTGCCAAAACGACCTTTCCCTAAGGGACGCATCGTGCTTTAGAACGAAATTCAAGCCAAACAGAAAATTCACGTCAACCAGGATAGCTTATTATCATTACTTATACAGGTCACTATTTGAATTGCAAAACCAACTGAATTTTACGTTTATCACTTGTTCTCGTATAAGGCTAATAGACATGAATATAGATTACAGAAAAATGACAATATTAATAATAAATGTTCATGAATATCAATGAAACCCCCTGCTATCGTTATTTCCCGTTATATTTAACCCTTTGACCATGGCATGTTCTAGCAAAAAACCATTAGCATCGTACAATGTTCGCATGACAGTAGCTGAGACTAAACTGCGTTGTTGAAAATAAGAAAATTCGTAGAGTTATTGAGATTCCGGTATTAGATGGGTTTTGGTGTGACGTGTCGCAGTACGTTCAATACTATATCAGTTAACTGAAAAAGTAAATGCGTTTTAGCGTACAAAGTTTGCTGGTCGTATATTGTATGCGCCTTTCGAGGTCAAAGTGTTAAATCAACAATTCCTGATCAAACTGAACTGAATTAATAAGCCCGAGGATTAATAAGGATCATCGACCCTTTAATTGAGCATCTATATTTAATATCATATAATTCAACATTAATATGAAGACAAATACTCGTTCGATCGGTGTCGCAATTTATACTAAAAAGGAAACTAAATCTTGTCTAACATACACCGTAGATAATTAATAGAAGTAGACTTGAGCCAGAATGTCAAAGCTAAATACTATCATGGATGCGTAAGCTTAACTCGATCATCAAGGCAATAGATCACACGTGTACCGACGACGTATACTGGAACAAGTGATACGTATGAATGATTAAAGAAGCAGCCTCAAGGGGAACCTGGCACACAAAGACGATCGTAATGCCACGCAGGGAGAGAGACACATCTGACATCAATTATCTACTCTGAATTTGTGGTGCATAACCGCCATTGGTATGCCAAACGAGCTTGTCATTAAGGGATTAATCACCATATCGATCGGAGGGTTGTTTGATTTACGATTCTTTGGGTAATCTTCGCCTGATAAAGGCGTCGGTATAATGGCTTTGTCGGCGGAGAAATTAAACTATGTATTACATAATCTAATTACGAGAGACTCGTGCAAAGACTTACATAAAAATCACACTTGAAATGACGATGTGAAGATTCACTTATATGATATGTTATCCAAAGTTGTATTTACCTGCAACAGAAGAAAGAAGAGAGATGATGGTTAGTGAAATACATAATAAAAAGTATTTAAATAGCTAGTGCTTTACATAATACAATAATAAATAATTAATAGGAAGCGACGTTTATACGGCAAAATACGGTAAGGCGTTTTCCAGCAATATGTAACTTCTTGGAAGATTAATTTGCTGGAGTACATCGGTCGCCCCTCGCAATTCGAAGATCGATCTGTATAATGGGGTATCGAATAAAAATGGTAGAGTAGCGAGGAACGGAAGGGAGGGGGCAGAAAATGGGAAAGGGAAATAAGCTCGGTGACGCGGCAAGGATTCACCGAACCGTAAAAAACCCTTCGCACTGAGGCTTAGAGGAGATAATTTGTTGGTTCAGCGAATTCCCTTCCCCGTGAGTCAAGTACCGCGATTTCAACTCTGTCTATTTCTTCCTTTCTTTCTTTCATCGGTCTTCGACGGTTTCGCGACCACTGGGAGAATCCGAGAAGAGGAAAAAGCGTGATAATATCCGTACCGCGGGGGAATCTCTTCCAATTATTGGTCTTCGATGAGCCACTGTATTTAACCCGAATACCGACTTTCTTTCTCCTTTCTCGCCGCGATCCTTCTTCCGTCCTTCTCTCAATTAGTTACCAGGGCCAACTCTTTTGCTCGGGGAAAACTTTAATGTCGATATAAACCTTCCACGAGGTTTCCACTACTTGAACCTTATCCTCCTCGGTACTTCGACGTAATTCTATTAACCGATACCCTGGACGATACATTTTCGACTCGTTCCCTGGTGTTTTAGTTTCACTGGGAAGATTTTCAATTTACATATCGAATATCTAATATAATGGTTACGGTATACCTGAGGGAAACTCGCTCGGATAACTTATTTTACTCGGGAGTAACTCGAAATATACCGGGACCAAGAAACATCCTAACAATTTATGTATTCATTACTCCACTATATTATTACTGCAGTACTGAACGTGTAAAATTGGAAATCTCCTTGCGATATTAGCATTGGACTACTTAGACCACTTCTTTATTTAATTACTGTCTTTAATATTTTGAAAAAATGTACCTTTTTTTAAAAAATCAGTATTGAAAAACAATGCAGCGGTTATTCTTTGGAACTTATCTGTATCTGTGAATGCTTAAATAAACACAATATTAATTTTTGGCGTATTCGCTGGTTACCGAATTTAAATCAATACACGATCTATCTTATGAGCACAAGTGGCATATTTACTCGAAATAAAGATATGTAATTATTAATATGTGTGTATGTAATTATTAATATTTTCTTGCAGCAGCAAGATACATTTTGTACACGAAAATCTATTAAAGAGATGAAGGGAGGATGAAGTAGAGTGTACTTTGCGGTTCCAGTGGGTGAGTGTAATGGTCAACCACCATCTGACCCAAGAACTCTGCTCTGCACACGGAAGAAACTTCTACGATAGCATCACTAATTAAGTGCGTACTCCTTTCACAAGTAGTAATATGTCGTTAATGAACTCACTGGCTATTCACTCTAGCCAGTACTTGAGCCTCCGCATTCAACAACTTATTGTATTTTACACAGTACGTAGCTTCTTAAAAAGTAGCAAAATAAGAGAACTTTTAAACAATTTGATATGTCTTCTTTGTATACCAGCATTGACAATATCCACTTTTATATCTATTTAAATATTTACCCTCGATTCCTAAATATTAAGCGATCGAATATCATTTCCATTTTTATCCGCAACAATTTTGTATATCTACAACGATGGGTTTGATAAGATAGTAGATTTAAGTCGAAAATGTATTTTTGTAAAGAAGCAAGAAGAGAGCCCTGACTTTACTTGTTTGAGGAGTAGGCGATAAAGAATTCCTTACAAACATACTTTAATTCCATACATAAGAAACCAGGTACGATGAGGTGCACTGTTTTCCTTTGGCGAAATTACAGGACTTTCATTTGTGTATAATATTGGCATGTCGAGTGATACGGTATAATGCAGTTTGCTTAGTCTACATTTTCCAGAGGTACATTCCATATTCAGAAAAGGGATCTCTGCGTTACTCTCGAGTCTTCTTTCTTAAGTAGAACGTACACGGGATAAGATATCCTGGTGCACGTACCGGGCTTATAATTTACTACACTGTAGCTATTCACTGAGCCAACCTTAAAGTGCATAGATGAACCTTCAAATCACTCTGCTTTCATAAATTCCCTGGTTGTATCAGCAAATAATATTGCTTCGCGCGTACTCAAGAAAAATCTCATTTCCATGTTATCATATTTATCCAGAAATATAAGTAAAAAGGTAACCCGAATGTAATCTTCTGGATACTCGAGCAAATACTATTTGCATTCTTAATCGAAACCCATAAATTGAATTCGTATAGAAGGGGTTGTAAATCTACTGTTTTACTATTTTAGTTAGAATACGGGTTAAGGGAAACCTAAGGGATTTTCCGAAGGTTTTTAATTCCTCGTTCCTTTTAAGTGGAACATTCTCCTATAATAGGCAAAAGGTGAGATAACGGAAGTACGTAAGGAATGTGAGACCGAAAGGAGAGCGCTTAACGGGATTAGAATCGGTCGCGTGCCATGCATATCTTACTGGTATTACGTAATTACACCCTCGGTGCTTGTCTAGGTATTATCTTGAAAATCGTAAGTTCGAGCACATGCATCTTGATGCTTCCAGAAATAACGTGATTTACTATGTCACTATAAAGTGATAAGTTTCTTATATCTGTTTATCTAAGTCCCATTTGAATCAAGAACAAAACATTAACAGAAAAACTAGTTGACATCATACTATTATTTGTTAGATTCCATTTTACAATACTTCTTATCTATTATTTAATAACGGCCATCAAATCATGTTCATCTCAAATCTTGAAGTTGTAACTGACCACGATAAACCCTTCGTGACGAAGCAGAAAGACGCGATCAATCGATACGAAGTGTTACGATGGAGGAAGAGAAGGAAGAAAGAAGTTAAATACAAATCATCTTTTCCGAGAAACCTTCGCGGAGATTGTGGATCAGAAATGAATCGGATGGAACGTGACAACTGGATTTTACTGGCGACCTTGCCAAAGAAAGAGGGACTCGAGGAAGGGGGATGGGTATGAGGATATGTTTTATTCTAGTGGTGGAATTTCAGGAGAAGGAATCGGGTCCAACTGGGTGATACGCCATGAAATATGACGCGGAGGGAATACCTACCGCACGTCGACCGCCGCGAAGCAGCAATAAAATCTGCTGCGAGAAACCGAAGGTAAGAGCCTCCTACTTTTCGAAATCTCAAAGCTTTCTTCTCCTCCGTATCTCGAGAAAACTACCTTCGCTGGATAGAATAAAACTTTCCTTGAAATCTTTCATGTAAATATTCTGAATTGCACAATGATAGTTCGACGTTGCAACTGTATAAAGAATGTCGACGAAGTACGATCACTGCATTAAAGTATTACTTATATGGCGAACGATTTAATGGACGACCCTATACGATAATTATGATACAAACAATAATAAGTAAATGCAATATCATTCAGTTTTTAATCGAGCATATGTTATCAACATATTTTAACCTGTTAATAGAATCTACGCTTATCTCGATGGTTACGAATTAAATTACAATTATCCCCCTTTTAATTCTCGAATTTCGATAGATATAATTTTTTTAAATGATGTCGTTTCTTAAATAACGATGTCACTTTTTTGGAAGACCTCTCCGGTTAATATGTTAATGTACAATAATATAGTAAAATACATGGACTTTCCTCAAAGTTCATATCACCCTCGAACAAAGAGACGTTAATATCACGCGTAATAAACGCCAAAACAATGCGTGTACTTTGAAAGGAGATAAGGACAATACAATGTTTGGACATTATATGATCCTACAAGTGAAACATCACAAAGACCATCCTGTCAAATATATACCCTTAATGCATTATTGTTTATCAACTGAACTTTAGTGGCATTGTTGGTAGTCGAAAGGTTAATGACCAGTAACTCTGCATCATAAAATCCACGTGCATTCTGTTTCAACGGTAAAGTCACTACAAGATTTATTCTTTCCTCCACAGTTTTTTACTTCCTAAAACACGGATAGTAAATGCGGTAAAAAGTCCGCTCTTTCGAATGCACTTTGTTGCATCAAAGTATCTACACGGACTCCTTAGTTATGGACAATTATTTAGGGACCTTCTTTCAACTTTGTTCGCGAGTATCACCCACCGCTCGGAGGAGGCCCCGTATTTTAATTAATTTCGGAAGAACGAATCGTGCGATATTTTTGCCCGCGAGTTATTTTATACAGAAAAGTCCGCTCTTTCGAATGCACTTTGTTGCATCAAAATGCACATTTGGCATGGTGTAACATTTACGACGGTGAATACTTGTTTTCTTTTACGGCGGAATCGTTAATGCGAGGTACGCGAGCTACGAGATCGTAACTCGAATTTAATTTCAAGCTAGGCGAGGTATACAGTTAGAAATTGTTCGTCCCGATCTCTTACCGAAACCACTCTTCGATTATTCCACGGCATGCATTGTGTGCCGCGTGCACTTTTACGATCATTCCTTCTCCGCCCGTTTGTTTTTCATCAGTACGGTGACGTTATTCATCAAAGTTCATTAAAAACCACCGGAAAAGCCATGGTGAATGCCACCAGAAAAAATTGATATTCGAAATGTGATCGTATCATATCGTAAACAAACGTTTTACACGCTGGGCTCTCCCATTTTCCATGATCGTTTTTATAAAGCATTTCAATCACGTTTCATCTATCGCCGATATTTTATGCGTATTTTGTAAAATAGTATTTCCATTTATATGATTCGTGATATCCCACCACCCTGACTAACTTCCAATATTATTCATTCAAAAATTGAATTTTCGAATACAAAAGATTTTAAATAATTTATCACCAAAATCCTTCGCTTACTAATAAATATTATGATACCTATTATATCCAATTAATTTTTAAGTAATCAGATTAAAAAATTATTAGGAAGCTAAACCTTCTTGAAATCCAATCTAAAAAAGTTCTCCATGCCCGTCACATAATAGACAGGTGTTTAAATTAAGTCCAAACAACTACAATCTATCCTCAGTTATTCTTAAAAATTAATTTATATATAAATGATGGCAGAGGATTTAAGTTAATTAACAAATTAAATTAATTACGTTATGTAGATAAAATAAATGCACATAAAATCTCAAACAATGCCCTGTGGTATGTTCGAATAATTGATTAGAATTAAAAATAGCATACAATTCATTTAGACTGCGTTGGTAGTTCTAGTGTTAAGTTGAAAAGTGACGAATTTGCGAATACTTTCTCGTAAAAATAAGCGGTATATTTTTTGGAGATATCCATTTCTAAGGTAGAACCGTGCGATCCTTAAAGTTCTTCATACAAGGCAGGAGCAATATCATTCCGGGCACGGGTTCGTGAACACGAGACTTAAACAGCATTCTGTGCGACGCCCTGGGGTGCTTTTGTCAGATGACACGCCGGTGAATAATTCACCTGGTGCACACAACGATGACGTCCGTGGACGGGAAATCGTGACACCGCGGTTTTCGTCGTAAAACCGAGCACCCACTTCATGTTCTCTTTATTTCTCTGTACTCCTTGAAAATTTCTCTCGTCTTATTGTGCCTCGACAATCCGCGATGTATATGATATCATTACGAGTATAGGGACGCTGAATCTTTTGTAACATGAATTTTCACTACAAAGCGTCGTTCCTCTGCCCGGTTTACAAAAATTCTTTTCACGGATTATATGTTTTATTCGCGAAACGTACGAGTTAGTTACTCCAACAACTTTATTCGTAATTATATTTGTTCCAGTTCCACTGCGTTTGTGCTCTTTGTTCTTCCTGCTATTTAATTACATTTCCGAGTTCGGCTTTCGGGGCATACATTAAATAAAAAATATTTCTGAAAAGCGCATGTGAGAACAACAATGTAACCTTTTATCTTTGGAGCTTGTTAAAAAAGATTTGGTTCGCTTGTTATTTCCACGCTGTATTACTGAATCAATGTGTAACATTTTTAATATCGCATAATATGAGATAGTTTTTTCGTCTATCGCTTTAAAATGTTGTCAAAGCATCTCCTTGATTCCGTCAGGTGTTCCAACGGAATCTGAAAATACTTCGTGACACCATTTTAAGGGGGATTCGTAGACAGCATGGGAAGACAGACGGCAGAGTTTCCACGAGAGAGAGGGAGAGAGAAAGATAGAAAAGGGGGTAAGGATATCCTACTTTCTCCCTGTTTCTCTCCACGGTAATCCAGCCAACTCACTTACGTATGCAGTACTGCTGGAAGTATTAAATTTCAAATATTTAATATCCTCAGATTTTCGTAGGTATTCGTATACGAAACCCGCCACTCTCGGGCGCCCTATTCTACTCCCACACCTATCGCAGCTCTGAGGGAACGCGAAAGTGAGGAGAGCGTGTCGCGAATTGATGTTGCAAATAGTGGAAACACCGGCATTCGAGAGGATACAGCCTTTCCGAGTGGAGTTCTAGACTCGCTGCAATGCGGGTATTATAAGGTACATCAGTCTGCCTTCCAAGAATAGAGGAGGAATGTTGAAACATTCGTGATGCGATTTCAGACAGTTCCCAGATACCGAGGATGAACAAGTGAAATTGAGTATAGAGGATCATCCTCGTACACATATCTTTACCTTTCCTCCTCATAAACGAATATAATACGCGCTTAACGTGATCCATTATTACCGTACCAATAAATCAATTATAACGACATGAATAACTACTCGAATAAATAACTGTTTTAAGAAATATTCGATTTACTTCATTTATGAAACTCCAAATGTCCTGTTGTTTCGACAACCATTACCCTTCAAAGGTAACATTATCAAATTCTTTTTCCATTGTATCTAATTACATCCTTTGTTATACAAATTATAATGGTATGAAAAATAATCCAATCACGAATATTTTAATAGATGTATGTATTTGATTTAAAATAAAATTTCAAACTGATATTTATTTGCTTCATTACCACAAATATCTTACCTGAGTAATTACGATGATATTTTTTTCAGGAATTAATGTACCAATTAAACAATTTGATAACTTGTAGTATATTAAAATCTGGGGGGCTGCGTTTGAACTGTTATAATTGGATATTATACAAAGGAATATTGATTACAGGCCGATAATAATCCTAATGCTAGTTTGCCTTAGAGATCAACCACGTATTCGCACCTACGGTCTACATTTTCGTTTAATAATTAAGGAGCCACTTAAGTCGAGTATACGCATTTAATCAAGATACTCATACTTCACTGAATATGGCCATTTTCACTTCCAATTGATTTCAACTTTTTATTGAATTTCTTGCAATCGGCAAATATGGATTTTATGAATTACTATTTGAATTCAATTATCGATAAAATTTGGAGAAGCCCAGGTGCGGAAAACAAGTTAAATGGATTATTTCATTTAGTGTTTATATAGATGAAATATAAATCCTGAATACACGTGACACTTTTTCCCGAGAATTCCAAATTTGGAAAAGCGTCCTTCGCGGAACAATGAATTTATATTATCTACATTCCAATTTCACCACGTACAATTCTTTTTATTTCATTCGTCCGTAGACGAACCGGGTGGCGGGGTACTTTCGGGAATTGATAAATGAGAACCCCGAAATTCATCCCTTCCGATTGCGTTCTGCGTGTGACGAAAAGCTTTGTTTCCACACATTTCGAGAACCCGATGGCCCAAAAGAAAAGAATACAGATAGAACAAAAGATTTTATATCCAGATGTGATGAGGGAAATTTCGCAAAAAAATAATGCGATGTATACATGAATAAAGTAGTACGTCCTTTACGTAAATTTCTTGTTTCGTATCCTAAACGTGTTATGTAAATAGGTTAACACATTGCAAGCCAGTTTTACTTATAAACTAGACTTCTTTATAAAAAGTAAGAAAGGCAAGTCTGAGGTACTCTGCCCAGAAAATGGAAAAATTAATGGAATTTCGCGGGCGCAACATTTTCTAGTCATTTTCTAGTAATCGCAATAAGAAATTTATTAAAAGTAGTGATTTGATCTTGCCAAACTAGAAATATGGGCTTTCAGAAATTTGTCTTCTATTTCTGAGTCATAAGAGAATCATAGCGTGACCATTGGACAAGCAGTACAGTTCACATAAAGTTCTCGAGAATTTCTTCGTGGGCGTAGCGCGATCTTGTCGTAGTATATGATCGTGCAGAACGGAGAAAGGTACTGTATTACGATATTCAATATCCGCCGTCGTAATGGCGGTCAAAGTTCCGTTTCGTAGTCCGTACCATAGAAATTTGCATGTATATCACGATTTAGCTGCCGGGAGACATCGCACAGAGTGCTTACCACATCAAGGTAACCAACTATAGGGAATTGTTCTCCAATATAGGAACACCTTAGTCGCAACAACTATCTTAGAGTGACTCCAGTTACCGATCAGTTTCCAAGTAACTCATTAATAAACGACCTCCTAAGACTAAGTACCATTACCGAATTACTCGCGTAACTAGTTAAGATTAGTTCATTCTCCAAGATTACTGAGTTAAATGGTATTTCCATTAGTATTTCAAATGGAAGTACCAATGCGCAGAACCCAAGATATATCCGTTAATGTTAGCTAGGACATTTGATCTAGGATAAAAGAGATTTCTTTGAAAAAGATGAAAGATGACACACCGTTAGCCAGCATAATCATCCAGGATCCACCAGATCATCATTTTATTGTATATTATAGGTATCAATGTAAAAGTCGTTTTAGAAAGGATTAAATGCTTCAATAAATCCTGCACTTGGGTTCCCGAGGAACATCAAGTTTGATGTTCAGCTATAAGGATTGTTCTTAAAATAATGTGTGGAAGAGGACACAATAGGCAGGTCGTTTTATGAGGAAAAGCTACGAGTATCCTTCAACTTTTTCGTGAACTGGAGATTACGCTTTTTTTTTCTTTTCGCGATGAAAGAACACTTTGGAGAAGCAAAAGCTGTCCAAGCGTGTCGACATCTTGGCGGTCGTCGTCCTTAAGATCCGTTGCTATGGTGCTAGGCCATGATGCTCGTAGATTCCATTCTTTACATGTCATTCGAGCGCGAGACGAGGGATCAACCGGCCGGAAATGAGACGGTTCTACGGACAAACACGAAAAAGACTCTCGTCCGAAGTTGAATGTAAGAAGATACCTGGGGAGTAGCCGCCTTCGTGTCGCCGAAGTCTGCGTCTCTTCGCTCACCCACCTCTGTGCTTTCTCGAAATATTTAATACGCATAACTTTCGACGCGTTTCTAGGAACAGGTCATACAATACTTCGGCTTTATCCAGTATGACAGCAGATGCTTTCATAAAATAACTGAAGACTTTATCGTAGGGAATAATATACCAATGAGCTGGAATATCAAACCATCCAGTACATAATACTTTTATGAGTCCACGAACAATCTTCCCCCTATAGTGTTACACATGTCATATAGACATATTTTCAATATTTATCTCTAATATTTTTCGCAATATTTCCTTTCTTTCTGGACTATAGTAATTCAAGGCGAAATTATTCTCATCATGAAACATGCGTTACAATGTGAAATATTTTACCGTCAATTGTTCCAGGATTAATTTCAATGAATATAATTGTGAGAATCATAACTATACAAATTTCTTGAGAAATTAAATGTTTCACGTTGCAAACTACAAATACTGCGAATCAGAATAATCCTCATCATGAAATACATACAATAATGTACAGGAATTACGACAAGGTATTTGTCTTACGATTTTTTTGCAGTTATATCCCATGGTCACGAGAAGTGCATTAATTTCCAAGATTAATTTGAATAGGTATAATTGTGAGAGCGGAAATTGTATTATGAAGCTTTAAGGTCGGCATATTGATGAGTGAAGGGGAAGACTGGGTTCTTAATCGGCATAAAGCACTCGTATTCTTAGATCTAACAAATTAACCTACATGAAGTAATAAGACTGCTCCTGAACCTTGGCCCCGGCATCATTACGCATTTAACCGCAATGTCGCGATGACGCTTGTTCTACTAATTGTCATCATAGCGTCTTCTACTTACGTAACCGCATACCGAGCATTCGTCACCTTTTCAACTGACTTCGGAATGACGGCACCGTATTTTTTATTACCATCGAGTCATAAAGTGGAAGCAGATTCGATGATAATACTTGGACATGCGAACAGGATACTGATTTCACACGACAACTTATAAGACTGTCATATATTTTCTACCATATTCATTATATAATATGTATAAATTATAGTTTATGGTCGTAATTGGTTTGACTATATTTATGTTAATGTTTTAATTATTTTTGGAATAAAGCCAGTTTTAAGCTCGCAAAGTTTATATTAAGAACAAGATGCAATACCTTGCCGAGGATTTTATTTACTTCAGAAGTATTAAAATTCTTCCTTGATTATTTTCGTTTATTTAGCGTCTTGTGTAAAGGTGGAACTCTTTTCTCGCGAATACTTGCAAAGTCATGGGGCGGGGGAGTAGACACGCAGAGGAACTTTGAAGTCTGAGCAAACTATTTGGTTGTCTACCTGGTTGATGTACGAACAAGTAGAAAAAAGAAAGAACGAGGAGAGAATGTTTACCTGATTCTTTCACGATTGAGTGATTCAAACAAGAATGGCTTTGCTCCATCAGGAAATCGTAGAGCAAATGTCTCGATAAACCTCGGAGGATATTATATAATAATAGTTTCTCATTATGCTTGAAAATGCAATGGTAGGAGTAACTGATAAAGGATCGAATTTTACTTTTAGAATTACGATTAAAGTTTAAACCCGAAGTTCCCAAAGGGAGATTCGATAAGAATAGGAATCGAATAACGTTTGTATTTTATTTTCGATATCGTTCCAATTCAACGATTACAAAAAGTCAAGGAAGAGCAGAACGAAGAGAAAAATTTGACCAACTACAAACTTCGTATATTCTGTTTCAAACCACGTCCCCGTCCTCATTGTCGACATTGCAGTCCACGTTTATTGAACACTGGCCTATTGTTAAGGGTCGCTCACCCCAACAGGCTCGATTCACCTTTACCCTTTTCTTACACGCTACATTGTATCGAAATTGGGTCGAAAGAAACCAACGGAAATCATAATCATATTTTATCTTGTTTATCTATTCTTCGGACAATGTAACTCGATAAATCTAATAAATACAAAGCTTTCCAAAGTAACATTCTATTATTTGCCCTGTGGAATTCATCTTCTTCGGCGCCATTGTAAGATGATTATTAGGCCAAATGAGTAAACAAAGAAGACGCTAGAATAATAAGTACGATTTCAAATTTAACTCAAGATGAAAATCGCGAAGTTATAACTCAATCAGTATTCTCTACTAAAGTAAATTTCTCATGCTATGGTACTCTTCTATTGAATTATTTTCCTTCCATAGACTAACAGGAAAAACAACATAATAAATCAAGTCCAGTAGATAAATAACGCAGCTAAATCCAACATCTAAAATCACCTTCAATTAATCTCAAGATTGAAAGGTTACACCGAATGAATATTCAAAAATATATAAGTCGATTCTCGGGTGCATCTCTCGATGTATTCAATATAGTCTTACAATTAGTATCAGAATTCCTCAGTCCAAGATAGAGGCAATGCACCTTTCCCTTGATAAGATAGTAGTAACAGTGAGAGTGACGGTGCAATGCATGAACAGGTGAACGTGCAGGTGCATCGAAGGCAGGTAGATTCGTGCAGCAGAGCGAGAACCGTGTAGGAGGGTGCAGGAGGGTCTAGGGGTTCTAGGAGAAGCGTTATAGGTCTGGATAGAGGAATTGCTGAGGGTTGGCAGTGGCTTTAGGGGGATAAGGGGTAGTCGTCCTGCAGTTGGGTGGTTTCTCTATGTCGATGGGTATTGTCAGTGCATTGACTTATCGACCAGGGATGGGAGGCACAGTTCTGTCCTACGATGGATTGCGGTTACGTCTGTTGTTCCGGTAACGAGGCTACCTCATCCCTTATACTCCTGCAGGGTTCTCCATGCGAACCTAACTATCCGTCTTTCTCGTGTGTACGCGAGAATTCCAATACACGTCATTACCCGTCGTCGACGGAACACGTCTCTGATGCATCTGATGTGTCTGATAAGGAATACGAATGCCGCGAGAAAATTCTGAACCGGCCGCCAACGACGTGCAAAATAATCAACTCTGATTTCTTGTCTTATAAGTATTATTAATACAATATAATTAAACTTCTCATATGAACGGCATATGTAATATCCTGACAAAGACATTGCATCAGGATAAGGAACATCTCAAAATATATTTATGACGATTGAGATAGCATCGATTACATGCTTAATTAATGCTTGAGCAATTACAGGTATCGCGTAATAATACTGTGTTTAGCATCAGCGTATTTACTGATGAGGAAAATTCCATTAAAACGAATCACTTTCCCCTTTTCTCTTTCGTGCCGACTGATTCGGTATCTCTTTATCTAATTGTCCGACATCAATCTCTCTTTGTCATTCACGTGCGTCTAACAGGACCACAAATATGCGTTATTATCAGATATCGAGGACGGAATACGTCCGATATGTCTAAGAGGGTAAGTGACATAGACAGAAGGGACGAAGAGAGGATTCCAGGAGGCTCCTACTGACAGGAATCAGTAAATAAGATAGTGCGTGGGAGATAATGGATGCTGTCGGTAGGATGATGGATGTAGGGCTACCTGTATCGGCAGATTGTTATTGATATATGAATTGGAATGACTTGATGATTAATATCGATAAAAGTCACTAAGTATAATCTTTCAGACCGTAAGTGCTGTATGTTTCTTGTACCACCATCTAATGTGTTTTTTTTCAATATACTTAACACTCTTTCAATATTAGTCCTACAATATTCGATTACACTCTCCATATTATCGAGCGACATATTAAACCGCATGTATCGTGCATACAGAATAATATGGATATATAAAGTGAAGAAAGGCATGACATATAATATAGTGGAGGTTTTCATGATTAGAATTCTTCAGAAAGAATGATATATATTATACATGTCTTTATATTTTTCAAATAGTATGATGAAAAATGTCACTGTCAACATCACGTGTCTTCGAAAATTGGAAGAACGGATATGTTGTCTTCCTTGTCAATAAAAAAGATACGTTTACCAGTAACAACACGTAGGGTGCTCTTCATTTTCTTGCCTTCCGTAATCTTTTTCGCGTGCTTCAACATCGACGAATGGCAGACGTACACGAAGCCGTCGAGGTTGATTTCGTGATCGAAATCGGCAGGCGCCAAGATGACGGGCTACGAAGGAATAACGTAGAAATAGAAAGAGAGACGCTGAAGAAAGTACCAGGAGAGATATCGGTTGAAGAAAGTCTCGTCTTGGAAGGGTGGATTGCATTTGTACCGCGACGACAGCGGGAAATGAGAAATAGGGAACGAAGGAGGAAGAAGTCCCTATCTACCTACTGCTTTCTACGTGCACTCTCCTTTTATGACATTAACGACGTTACCGTAGTATCGCGATGGCGGACGAAAGAGATCTTATCATGTATGAAACCTTGGTAATAGCCCTTACTGTGAACTTTCGACTATTGGTCCTTTCAGAAAGAAGAATATCAACTATCAGACTACCTATTCTCCCCTCCTCGAAGATTGGAATTCACTATAAACTTTCTTAATAAAGATCATCTGGACTCCGAGCGACTACATTATACGATTTCATTAGAAGAATAAAATATACAACTTTCTATAAGAAGAAGAAATTCTTCTTCTTTACTGATTACAGAACGATAGCATTCTATGTATGTATAACTGTGAAAGGTTTCACACTATCGCCCATTTGGAATATTATACTCTTTCGAGCGTACCAAGAGAAATTGGCTCAATATGGAGAATTCGAATGGTGCGTCTCATGCAAATCGACATGTGCCAGAGACACGAAGAATAAAGGCTAGATTTCGAGACGGACAACGGAACAGAACGAGGCAGTAATGGAGAAAGGAAATGGTCCAAGCAGATGCGATGTTTGCCTCGCCACCCTTCGGTGGATTCCCTTCTCAAATGCGATCTTACACGCCCACGAATCGCCACTATGGCAAAGCGTTTGGAAAATACAGCACTGATAGTTTTTCCACCAAATTCCCGCTCGATTTCACACCCAGGAAATGAGTTTTCTTATCCTCTGTCTATAAGATGTACACCATCGCCTTTTATTCTTACACCTCACAGTGAAAAGTAGCACCAAAATTGGATGGCTGCAATATATTCAACCTTGCATCATACTTTGAGGGTAGAAAAGATTGCAAGGACAATATGTCGGGGTACCCTTGCGTCAAGATTTACATGATACAAGGTGGAATAAGATTCAATACGAAAATGAATAGTCATTCGACATCAAAGACTAAGTTCGTTATTGGTTTGGGATGCGCATCATTCTTCATCACAAAAAGAGCATAACAGGATCACGGTCGTAGATCATTAATCCACTTATCAAGAAGCACCAGGAACCCCAGGAGAGTCCCTTTTACAGAGAATCTCCCTTTTCCTCTTAAGCCCATTAGCCCAAGTCCATGTACCCTCCAGTCGTTCCAAGGCTTAACTATCATGAAATCCAACTACAAATAATATTTAGGGAACATACATGGATGTTTCTGCGAGCCTAATTGAACGGATATTCTGGATCTGAATTGCTATGTAAATTGTCAACTGAAGTCTGTTTGAAGTGGAATCATTTGATATTTTTTCTCCATTGGGGTCTTTGTATTTTTCTACGCAGGAGGAATGTATTATACGATATTGTAATGTGCAGTAATTAATATAAGAAATCTCTTTGTACTATAAAATGATTGGAAGATCGATTCGAATGAAGTTAACGAGTGGAAATAAAAGCGATTTATACTGTATTCTCTAAAAATCTCTGGCAGTTTAAATAGTAATAGGACGAGGGGATCGATTACGGGGAAAATAAATTGTATATAAATTGTAAACTGAAAGTGATAATCGGATAACACATGGATAATAAATTTTGTAATTAATTCCGCACTCTTTCTCTGTCTGCGCCAGTATATCGCAAATCAAAGGGATGAATTAAAATGTTCATTCGAGTGATCAAACTAACTGGCTGCCGGGTATATATGGGTATAGATAATGGAGAAAATCCGGAAAAATCTCTACCCCCGTATCTGGCGTCATTTTCAGTTTTCGGTTCAACGAGTAACTACAGCTCAGCTAACTAGAATTCGCTCTAAAGTGGATCAAAACCGTTTTCTCCTTTTTCTTCATTCACTCGCATCCTTTCTCTCGATCCAGGGATTATCTTCGTCCTTTAGAAAGGCTTGAAAAGTCCAGTTTCAACGACAATTATACGAAAACGTCTTTTGTAATACTTAATCAATAAACTTGTTACAATATGGAAACCGGTAATGACTATCACCTATTGTTGATTAGAGCTTAAATTCAATTTACTTGAATTATATGATACTCTAAATAAGCTTATTAAAATAAAATGATTCAACTATCCCCTGCTATATAAAAAATATGAAATACATAATAAATTTTGTATAGATAAAAATCGTGCAAAAAGCTTTTAACGCGATCCTAATTAAGATCGGTTCTCTTAATTAATGGATTAATAAGAAAGAGATTTAATTCAGATTAATTACTCGTTTGGTGCACACTAGAGAAAAGGCGAATAAAAAAGTCTACGAAACTGGACTATCTCTGTATTCTCGCGTAATAGGAAACAATAAAGTCGAAGGGATTTCGTTAACACCATAAAGGGTCATATCGTCTTACGATGGTCATTAACTCGCTTCTTTCGTAGTTCACCGATACAATGGCCTAAAGGTTTACTACTTGGCCAGTTATGGCACAGTAAAATTATACAGCAGCAGTTAGGTGTACGTGGCACGTGTGCACGCATTATCGAATGCACATTATGCAAAACTTTCTACGAAAACAATTACCGGCAGCTTGAGCTCGACATTGGAATTTCAAAGCGGATCGGAGTTGTCGTTTCCACGTTCGTATTTAATTCCTGAGGAAATAGACTCCTCTTCTTTCAGTCGTATCACGAACTAGATTATACATTGGTGTACGATAAAATAAATAATTCTGATGAAACAAAGGGAAATATTTTTACAAAAATTACAAGGGATATTTAGATAAATATCCCAACTTGTTTCTTGTCCAAAAGAAAATGCTGTAACGCTAAACTAGTTAAAAATAGAAAAGGTGACATAGTGTCACTTATTTGGGACAAATGTGTATGTGACTGTAAAGTTACTGAGCGTTAAGTTATCTCGTGTTTGTGCATGAATCAGTTTATGAAATTATAGAAGCTCAAAACGTATGTTTTCATTACAGCTTTATTGGTTGTATTGGATAGTGTTTATTTTACTATAATATTCATTATTTTTCTAGATAGTTAACTCGTCCAGTTAGAGTAACAGTTGAGTCACGATTATTCGTGAAAGGTAATGCATTTAGTAGGCCAGAAGTGTAAATCTATTGACCTAATTAGATACATGTCTAGTAACTTGTTCGAGCGTGACCTTCTACAATAAAACATACTCGTGAATCAAGAATCAATTATTTCTTTAATTAATACCTGATACTGTTATCAGTTCAAGGTACTTGTAAGAGTTTTCTTTTAACAAAACTATTTATGGATTACCGATGAAATTTACTCGTGAAATCAGCCGGTCATTAAAGTGTTAATTCTGTGCTATGCAAATATAAGCTGTTAGGGAATTTAGCATCAGGATACATAATGAAATTGATCCTATCGCCGTCGGGACATCTCCGCGCGTTGCTTTTCCTGGGTTTACTATTGAAGCTATTCGTGCTTGGCACATTTCGCGGTTCGAAGCTTACGTTAGTCGTAAACCTTCTCGGTTGCGACCGATACGAGGGGAAATTACAATCAGTGCGGAGGTGTTACATTCGGCATTACTCCTCGGATTGCCGAAATAGCAATTGCATAATTTATCCAGCTGCTGGCTATCGATCATCTGACAGAAACGACTATCTACCCAATATGTCCACGAATGTCAGCCGGCTACGTGGAAACGAGACGGATCAATGAGTCATTAATCCTCGATGCGTCGCAATTACAGTACAAACAGTAATTATAATTAACATTGCTTATACTGTTCTACTTCTACTCGAACGAAATCTTTGAAAGTAAATATTTATTTTCTGTTCACATTTGAGCTTTATTTTGAAAATTGCGTAAGTAATTTCGTCGCAGAAAATGAACTGTTTTTTTTGTTAGAAACCCGCACGTTTCTATCATGTAAAAACCTTTGATATTAAGTTAACAAAAATGTAGATATTATCCGAAATTCCGTGCATATTTATTTCGAATACCTATGTCCATAAAAAATGAAAACACATTCGTGCAATATAGAATGATATAAATATTAATATAAATATTTCGAATATGTAAAATGAATGTTGTGAAATAAATTTGATTGAAGCATGCAGTGCTATGATGCTCGAAGCACTTGTGCAAAAACTAGCTACGCGATTAGATCCCGTTTCACGTATCAATATTCATAAAATACACCAGATTAATACGAACCTGGTAGTTCACAATAAGCTTGAGCAGCTATTTTTGTTGTTCCTCGACATACGTAGCTGCCGAAAACTCGTAGATTGTACATGAGTTAGGGAACTTCGTAGTTCCTCTCGAAATTAGTGAAACTCGTTTACACCGCAAGACAGGTATAGTTTCGTGGCAGTGCCATTATAACAACGAACTCGACAGTCGAGAATATGTATGTATGTAACCGTGTACACGAAACTAGTACAGAGAGAGGGGGGGAGAAGGGGGGAGATGAGTTGAATGGTATAAGGGGATGATGCTCTAAGACACAGCGGTTTCGGTATATCGCTAACAAGGCGTATTTCTGGTCGGTTTAAGCTATAGAACCCATGGAATAACGTGCTTCTCGAAAGTAGAACGGACAACCCTTTGGAAATTCACTGGGAACCAGGCTACCCTGCTTGTGTGTCTGTGTCAGCTCGCGAAAGTGCAGAGCTATGCAACGCGACCGGACGCGATTTCTGAGCGTCGACTAAGGATAAATGCAGTTCGAGACAGCAACGAGTAGAATCCGGGAGAAGATTTATTATCCAATTTATATCGAGCAACGAAACTGATTCCACGAACGGGTGTCGTTCTTGCGCGGTAACTGAATGCTTTCACCAATGAAATTAACGCGGCTGACGTGTATTGACGCGCCATGAAGAAATACGGTGTCAAATATTTCACCGGTACGTCGGTTTAATATCAGCCGATTCCTGCCAAGTACACTGTTCCGCGGAATAGATATTCTTTAATAAATATAATCTTAAATATAAAATAAATATAAGCCTTCAATTAATATAAAATTTCATCCACATCATTGATTATATCAATCGTTTGAAGCCGACGATTAGAGGGTGTATGTATGTACTCATTTAAGAAATATTCGTTAATATCAGTCATGAAGGTTGTAGATAATACCATAGAGGGAAATTACATTACTGACGTTAATCGGAATAGTGAATACTCCCTACGATGGATTAGATATAAAGCATTAAAGGGATGATTACATGGATGATGAAGCTTCGGTAAGGATGTCAGTGTTCTCGAATAATTGATTCGAATTCTCGAGAAATCGCAGGGGTTGGGTTAGCGTAAGACGACACGAAGACACCTCTAGCAAGTCTGTTGGTTAACTGGAACAGATATTCTATTACCGCCGATTCCAGGGCTTCTCCGACACGTTTGAAACCCAATCCAATTTCATATTGAGCGCAACTCGGTTCCGCGTGCCTTCGATCGTTTCGAGTTCGATGATCTTCCCGTTCCTTATCGTTTCGTTCCTTATAATAATATCAAACTTCCTCTTTAGATGACTACTGTATTACACGAATTCCCTGTTCGTATTCAACAACTTCACGCAAGTTCCAATCATACTTATCAAGATAAGTCCATAGAATTTAAGTCAAAGTATCTGCATAGCTTGTGAAAAAATTGTAGGAAGAAATGGATTGTATTTCCAGATAAATGACCGGGGTTTAATAAAAATTAATTTGATAACTGATCGAACGCACCAGAGGGAACAATACTTTCAAAAAAATGCCGTAACCATGAAAAACAAATAGCAATTAGTTTACATTGGAAAAATGCGTAAAGTGATTGGACTTGGGTTTCATAATATTCAAATGAAAATGTTATTTCGAATGAAACGTTTGTCAACCAAAAGAACTCGGGAATTTTTTGAAAAATCAATTTGGTTTATATTTGTTAATTTGTAAATGGCACCAGTGTAAATATTGGTGGTGAACGTAGATAGGTTTAGAAACATCGATGATAAAAGTTATTATAAAATGAGACAGGACATTTTCGTAGGTGATTAATAACATTTAAAGTATAATATTTCACGTCGGTTTTTATCAAGCTTAATGCGATTTTCTCTTTTACGTTTACCGTGAAACTGTCGATACGAAACATTTATTTTCCCCTTCCTATTAAGCAAACAGGCTGACGTAGTTAAGGTAAAAACAATCTCAAGAGTTTTCTTCAGCGAATCGTCCCGGACGGCGAGCAAATAATTCCCTCGATTGTCAAGAAAGTTTAAAACGACTTGTCAGGAGGCGAGGTTTGTCGTTTGCCGGTTTTAACTACTCGACTGTTTCGAGGACTCTAAGTCCTCGGAGGCATAGCCAGATATTCTCACAGGAGGCCGAAACTCAGCGACGTCAAAATAATGCTAATTATTGTTATAAGTTTGCGCAATCCGCCTCCACCTTAAATTTAGACACTAATGCGTTCCGCAAAGTATTTCCAGTCGGTTTTATTAGCATCATTTTCCTCACTTGAACGTTTGCGCAAACATTCCAATTTATCTTCATCGCATAGAATCTAATATAATACGGACCCAAATATTATATCAAACCACCGACGATAGGAATATCAGATATAAACATTGCAAAGATGACTTTGGAATTTCTGACTGAAAATATAATTTCTAATTTAAAATATATGGTATAATCAGTAATTTGTGTAATCAGAGCACACAAATAAGAATACAAGAAATCAATTTTTTAAACGTTATTTTATATATTTCTGATTGCAAATGTGTTTGGATAAGTTCATATAATTCATTAATATATATGTACGGATCAATGAAGAATATAAAACTCTCTAGGATATATTCGTAGAAATAACGAATTAATTATAGAAACAGAAAGGTTTCGCAGAATTTGATGATAAAAATGAGGAGCACGCAGAAATCATGCGATATGAGTAACCGATGCAGTAGATTCAGCCTTACCGGTCAGTCACGACAAGTCATTAGGTATAGAAAATGATGATTACCGATGATTCACGACAATGATTGCTACCATTTTCTATCATAAACCTTCGAATGATTAGCACTCAGTATCATTTATCATTCGCGATTGTTTACCGCGAAGAAATACGAAGTTTTAGCGATAATCATACACATAATGATCTCGATAAAACTTCGTGTTTATATTATTTTGACATTGCAATTATTCATTACAATTAGTTCTAAACAAATTTCCCATATGGTAATGACTCCTACAAATGCAACTCAATTAATGATATTATTTTCAATAAAAGCACTATAATAGTTAGCGCAATGCTTCCGAGCACTCGCCCAAAGTGTTTAAAACTACTTTTTTATTCAACCAGAAATATACAGGCGAATCTCTATGAAATTTACACCATTAGGAAATTAGCTTCGGCCACGGTGCCGTGCATAATAATTTCGTATTATCCGTTTATACGGGACGAGCAATGAGCAAGTCAGACCACGAATGGCCTCTCGTTAAATAATTATAAACCGCGTTTAATAATTAGACTAACTAAACTGGGTTTAAGTGGAAAGTATTCTCCTCTATAAACGGGAACACTAGATCGGACTACACGAATAATTCTTGTTAATTATCTAACGAAAATTCACTCCGTCAGTTCCACAACACACTATTTTTACTGTCTAGAGCTATTTTCCCATCAGCCTGTTTTCTTAGAACCGATAATTAATAATTTAATTCCATTATCGAGTGGTTGTATTACTCGGTAAGTAAACTTTTCCAGAAACCGGACGAGCAATAAATTCATTATGGCCGCTCGATATTTTACTCGTCGTCTATTTTCATTTACCACTAGGCTATAATAAACAAAGGTATTCTTGAGCTCGAGAAATGTCATTATCGTGTAAAATTGATACCCGAGCATATTATTTTATTTATGAAATATCAATATTTTTTGTAACGGCCTTCTCTAAACGAGAAGAATGTAAGCATAATGGAAAAATATCGATGTATTTTTATTCGCCGCGGATAAAGATATAACCGTATGAAATGACAAATCATAATGATAGTTAGCAACGTTAATCATCGCAGTGATAAATAAAAGCAATTATTCCGTCCTGAATCATCAGTAATCATCTTCAATTAGCAGTTAATCGGTATATTCAACCACAAATGTGCCCAACGATTATTTCCTTCACCGTAGTGTAATGTTGAAACTAAATTAAGCTGCTACAATTATTTAACAGCCTAATTTGATTAGAATATTTTACTATAATACCAATAAAGTATAATAAAACGATCGGATATAATGTTCTACCATCTTTTTACAAGAATTTCGTTAGCCGTCTTTATAGCTAGATCCTAGAATTTCATTATGAGAATAATATTTAATTTTATAAAAATTTAATAAAACCTTCAAGATAGATAAGAATACTGGAAAAGCCGAAGAATTACAAAATCAAATATGACTGCATAATAAGATAGAATATGTTCGTCTGTTGCCGGCAGCAGTTTATAGGTCGTTAAAATTAGCAGTGTAGATCGACATGCGAATTTGATGCTGATATAATTTGCAATATGCACCCGCATCCTCGAAATTTACCATAAACTAATATTAACATATTACTGCAACTGAACCGTTGTAAAATTTTATTACTGCCGTAATAAAATAATATTAACATATTACTATAATAATTTCGTAAAATCGTCAAGATGGATGAGACTTATACTGGACTCTGAGGAATTACAAAATCAAATATGACTTCGTAATAAGATAGAGTTTGTTTATAGGATTTCGGCAGCAGTTTATAGGTCGTTAAAATTTGTCATGTAAATTGAAATACGAATTTGATGCAGATATAATTTGCAATGTGACTGGAAGCGTATTGAACGAAATTACAAATAGGTTCGTTGCCTTGTCGATATCGAACGGTGAACCTCGAACAGCGACTTTGCACTGGCGAATGGATCCGCGTTAATGGAGGCTTTTAGTGTACGCGTAAACGTTTACAGGAAATGCATCCTGATTTCCTGTACGTCGTTAAACACTCCGGCTATAAATCATAACACGCTCCGAATTTATGTCTACGCGAAACAAGAGACGCTGGGGGTTTTCATTAAATAATTCACGTATCCTGGAAAACCCGGCGCGTGATGAGAATTGAGTCCAAAATCCATTTTAATGAATTTACCTGACAATTACTGCCCTTCGCCAGTTTTATGCGCCTCTTAATCGTTTGCGCTTGTAATAGTTGGAAAGTCCTCGGCATGGGTATATTAAAATATTAAATATTATTTGCCGTTTCAACTCACCTGTAACAAAGAAAGAGAAACATTCATGTAGTGCGTTACAAATGAATAAGAATAAATGTATTTGGAAAATTAGAATTTTATGAGTAATTTTAATCTTGAGCAGAATTTCAAAACCCTCCAAATATTTTCTGATATCGTCAACATATTAAAGGGTTACAAACTAATCAATTTATAGAAAATTCATAAAAGAAATTGGCATGCATTACATATGATATCTGGAGTGCGAACTATTGGTTGCGCAATATATATTACATAGATATAATTTTAATAATAAAAACAAGATTATCAATTTTATAATATAATATAATCTTTAACTAGAAGTAAGCACCGAGTGGAAACCCATTCGTCGGTGCAATACGGCCTCAAAGTGTCAATACATTACGATAAATATAATTTATATATATAAATATATACACATAAATGTAAATTATGGCATGTTCCACATAATTGAAACTCTGATCCATATAGAAGTCAAGGTTTTCGGTAAGAACTCGGTGGTGTAGTTTCCATGTGAACGATCGAAGCCAAAGGATAGGGATGCAAGGAATGGATAAGAGCTGGCAGGTGGCCAACCTTCAAGATATTGCACATGTTTCTTCGGGTGCATTTGCATACCAAAGCCCGTAAAGTGTGAAACTATTGCCGGCGCAGCTCCGAGATCCGTAGATCGCAGATTAAACGGTTGTTCGCGGCCCTAACGCGCCACCCTGATTTCCCTTTTCTTATCTTACCACCGTCGCCCTACCAACCCCCAATCGAATTACGCTCGATATTCGTCCCCTGTTTTTCATCAAAATAGTTCCCGCCGTAAATATTTATCCGACTTCACTTCACGATACACCATCAATATTTACCCGCGAATTTATTATATTATCTGACAGCTGCAGTACGGTCAATCTTATTTGACTAGATATTGATAGATATTTCAATGAGGTACGGAAATCTGATGCGGGTTTTATGACATATACACTGCGAAGCACATTTTTATAATTTTTAATATATGTATAAAGTTATAGCAGCTGTGGATTAAGAGTTGTTTCGGACATTTTATTAATGTCTCCTTATACGAAACAAGTCAGTGAATGTCGTGTTTGACATATTTTAAATAACAGAATATTGTAGCTGCCAGGAAATATTATTATTTCGTACGGAATGTAATCCTGAATGTAATATATTTAATATGAAAAATATTTAATCACGTCTTATTTATAAATCATTGGGAAATCTGGTCAAAGATTGGAACGTTATAAGAAATAATGCGAACTGCTGTATAAAGAATTAAACAATGAAACCTCTCTGAAAGCAATATTGATTTCATTGTGAAAACGCCATATTATTCTTCGGGTATTTCCAGTTCTGACATTCTTTAATTTATTCTCAGAATGATTAAAGTATGTTTGCAGATGACGAATAGCATAAAGACATTGCACGCGATGCGTGAAAACGAATGGACGCTTATCCGCAACCCTTCAAAATTAGTTTGGGTTGGTCGTAAAGTGAAAAAAATTAAATGTGTTTGGCGCGGATGTGCGAAATTAATTCCTGGTAGAGTAGTAAGTTTAAACAAGATAGGAGCTCGTAGGATTAAATATTATCCACGTAACGGTACAACGATATTATTGTCATCCCAGTGGTTGGAGTATGAGCAAATACGCGAAATGGTAACACATGTTACATTTCGCATCAAGGGGTGGTGTAACGGGGGAGTAAAGGGAGATTGGAGGGCAAGCGCCGTTAACGGAATTATATCGGGCTACAGTGGAGGATCTTCGCGGTTAGTACTCCGTTGAGTTATTAGCTGTTTCCCTTCAGAATTAGCACCAAATTAGCATACCATTAACGTTACCTGCACGCACGCAGGTTACTCGATAATCCCCTAATCCCGGAGTTTATCTTCGCGTGATCCCATTATCGCAGAACGAAATGCCGTACGAAGATCTTCCTACCAAGGTTTCCCTCCTCAGACACGAATCTTTCTTCTTATCAGTTCACGTGTAATCCTCGCGATAGATATTTGTTTTCTTTCACTAATTCTCGCGATACGTTTCAATTTTCTATTCGATTTCTCTGTTGATTTTTTTAATGAAAAATAAATAATCTGAAATATCTATCTTGATGACAATCCGTGTTAATTAATAGAGATAAATTATTAAAGAAATATGAACATCACACGATGTATTATTCAGTCGCAGTATTCATACCATTGTTTTCCTAGTTCCTCGATATGTTTTGCGGTCATAAATCTAAATATCCTGGGACTACTAATTTAATTAAGGACAACTGAAGAAGATAAAGGTACGCCAGCGTTAATTATTAATTATCACGAACCAAGATTACACGGTATATAAATAAAACATAATTGAATACATTGCAAGTTTGTAAGCTTTAAGGGAGATGTTCTACGACATGGTTCTACTCGAGTTTTATTCAAACTCGCTACGCTCCGGCGATTTCACGATCATCCAATTTACCGGTAATAAAGACAAGATAAATCCTAGGAGATTTCTTTATGTACATTTAATGGGAACACTTAGAATTTCTTGGAAATACTCTTCCCGCGGCCTCCTTTGTAGGTTCACCTAATATCTCGCTAATCTATTCATCTACATGAACGTTAGAATATCAAGTCACGATAAAATAAGATGAACAAGTCAAATCTTAATTGAAAGGAATAATCGTAATTTTACATTTTTAAAGTCGCAACATTCATACGATGTGAATGAGAGATTAAGAAATATATTATTATGTTGCTTGTAAGATTAGCCTATAATGAGTGAGAATCATTTAATTCGAAACCTCTAGAAGAAGGTCTAGGTGAAGGAAGAAAATGGATGTTTCGTGCAGTTCTCTACGGTCTTACTGTGCGGGGTGCAAAGGTCGTGAGAAAGGAGATGCATCATCAGAGAAGGGTCCACTATTCTGCACGACATTAAGGAAAGGGTGCTAATTTCAGGTGGAAACCTTCCACCTACCATGGACCGTGTTCGAAGTTTCAAGGTCTCCTGCGGGAGATGTTCCAGCAGAATGTAAATGCACGATGTAAATTTTAATCTTTTCTAGAATAACTCTCTGCGTATATACACAGAAAAGTTTCAAGCGCCGTCATATATTTAATATCCGCGATAGTAGTTGTATCACGCATAATCTGGTTTCGTTTTATTCTGATATTTATAATTTCATTCCGTCGATTAAAACTTTCAGGTATAGAGCTTATTTAGGTAAGCGCGTCACTCGTCTAATTAATTCCTAAAGCGGCGATATTATTACGGAACTTCGCGAAAGTTTCGCATGTAAACCCCATTGCACGACAGGTGTGACATGGTTTCCAGGGGGAGAAAATTCACGTAAAAGTTCGTTGACCTCCATAAACGAGAATTTCGTTGGACCAACCAGTCGGGGAGAGAATAAGGTAAGGCGTTAATTTCAACTTAAACCAGACACCGGAAAATACACCGCTACCGTGGGGATAGTTCTTCGAAGTAAATGAACATACACCTCGAATTCGGCCTGGTGAATCGGATGACTCTTTGCAACGAGTAACATTTAACCTGCTATCCTTCGTTTCAACTCGCCTCTTAGGTCCTTTCTCCTAGAAGAGTTTAAGTCTCGGGGTCACGTTCACCGTTATTTCTCGGAAGTCCTCGTAATTAGGATTCAACCCAGTTCAGCCCGGGTTTCGGTAAATTTATCCTACTTCCGTTTCCACGTCTTTGAGTTTCGACCCAAGAAGAAACTTCTGTACCTCGTGGTTACCCTCTCTCACTATTTCTTGGTACTTATCGGGTACTTGTCGCAAGGACGAATCTCTGGGTACCATCTGTTAGCCGAGAAAATCCGAACGTGTCGAGTCGATATTCACCTGCATAAGAATTCTGCCTCAACCAATCTTTATCATTCCCGACTAATTCTGATTTAAAGTCTGACTTTCGACAGGTTGTTCTACTGAGGATAAAAACTAGTCGACATTCTTTAGCAAGAAAGAGAAGCTGTAAATATGGCAGTATTACGACATAAATTACATACGGCCTGACTGTTGTTAATCGTAGATTAATTATTAGTTCAATTATTAGTATATAGAAATATTCTTACACTCTTTTGTGATTTACCAGAAGAATGGAAAACATCGTCAATAATAATGGAAATTACTTCGATATTTAATGTGTTTTCGTTATTTTTAAAATGAAAGTTAACTGTACGTAAAAATCGGAAAACATTCATTTCTACATTTAATATATTAAACATATGTCGATATTTTAAATCCTTGTGCAAATATAATGGAAAAGTATTCTTCATAAGAGTCAAATTTTCATATTATTCTGCTGTTTTGCTTCTGTAAAAACTAAAGGCTTTGAATTGAGGTCAAATAAATATTTTTAATATTTTGTCATTTTCGTCATTGATAGGAGTTTTCCGTTCAATTCGCGAAAGTTTATAGCTTGCCAGCTTTTTCGATTATAGTTACATAAGAATCAAGCATACTTTCGTAAACACGAATATCATTTCCATATAAACCACTTTATGCAGCTTTTATTTCGGTAAGAAATATTATCCCCGATAATAAACTTCGACTATTTTCCCAACTAAAATATCTAATTTCTCTTCGAACAGTATATCATGTTTCGCTTTGCATTGATTTACGGGGAATTCTTTCCGTTATTTCGATGTGGAATGGGAGTCAGAAACGTAAACAATATCATAGTATTTATCAGGTTGGATTTATGGGAGTTAGTTTCTTGGAGTTAGATCGAATCGTTCGTCTGAGTAGGTGGATACTAGATATCAGTATCTCGCCGTTTTCCTGTGTTATCTCCCGCATCGTTCCTTCATCGGGAACGAATAGATCTCGGGCACGATGCCGCAGTTTCGAGGAAAGTTCGCCGATCGTTGCAACGAGTTCAACGTGGCACACCGGTATCTACTTATGGGTTATCTCTCGCCTATAGGGTTTTAATCATGGAGATAGGGGCACACGTAATCCCAATATCTCTTTCTTCCGAGCAAGGAACAGCCAACATTTTCCTCTTACGTAAGCGTTATGACGAAACAAATGGAATGTAAAACTGAGCAGGAAAGCATTGCAACATTGCAGTCGTTATCTTCGTGAATAGTTGCAGAAGGAATTTTTTGAATACAAGAAATCGCTGGCCATAAATCCAAGGTATTTAACCAGGATCATAGAAATACCGAGATAATAACGAATACTCGAATATCAATGAAATATTTGATTACAAAAACACTTTTACTCTATTAAAAGTTAATATGATGAAAGTAATATATTTATCTTCCGATAAAACGCGGATGTATTACATCATACATTATTTTATATCATATTTTATTCGTACGGTGAATGTACGAATATCAGACGTTAATAATAAACGTTAATTGCTCAATAATGCATGGAGAAGAGTAGAGAATTTCCGAGAGTTTTATAAAAAGAGTCTACGAAATTACTGAATTAACCTGCAATCTGGTGACTTCTCTTTCAGATTTTAGCGGAAAAGGCGGACGGAGGGTTTTGGCCGACTCCAAGCAAAATATATTATCTTTTATGGGTTGCACCTAAGCGGCTCTCTAATGCCTTCTATCCGATAAAGAAAAGAGGCGAAGATGGTAAGAGTACGGAAATAGGCTTTGCCGTGAAAAGAAAGAGTGGGAGGCACGAGAGAGAAAGGAAATTGTCGTAAATCGTTGAATGCAGAGTCCACTTGAATTCGGCAGTGAATTTATAGATTCCAAGCCATGGAAAACGACAGTGGAAACCCGTTAAGCGTTTTTAAGATTTGCGAGTTTCTGAAACCGTGTCATCAGTGCGCGTCGAAGAAATTAAGAAGAGTTTCTGCTATTTACATTTAAGATATTACTTGTATAATAAACACTAGAATCAGATATTCAATGAATGCATATACATTCAAATGTTTATTTCTATCCAGATTAAATGCTACTGCAGTTTTGAATAAAAATGTAGAAATAAAAGATAACCTTATAGAACTAGGCAGATGAAATAAATTTAAAATGTTATACAAGAAAGAAATTATTTTGTTTCATCATCTTAATTGGATCACACCATTCCACCGTAGGAATCATAATTTACTGTAATCGCTGGGCCGTTTTTGTGATTTCTTTCCAGATTAAATTTTACTGCACCTTTTAATAGAAATAAAGAAATACATGATAACCTTATATAAGGCAGATGGACTAAGTTCAAAATGTAACGCAGAAAAAAAATCATTTTGTTCCATCATCTTAATTGGATCACACCCTTCCACCGTAAGAATCATAAGTTACTATTATCTCGGGATCTTTTTTGGTGCACGTGTTCCAATTTCAACCACCGAAGGCCAGAAAGCATGGAACTTTTCCCGAGTAGATTTCGCCGTGTTTGTTTGAAGTCAAAGCAAGGGAGTTTATCTTCTACCCTCGGTGTTTTTCAGATCTGCATACCAGCCCGAGTGATTCCAAAGATATGCTCTCTCGGTGTATACGTATATACGTGTGCACACTACACATATACCAACTCCTTGGCCGAGTAAACCTTTCGGATCTGTACGTCTTTATTGAAATAACAGAACGTATCGAACCATTCCTTGAACAAGCATGAAACCCACCTATGGTTTTACATCGTTTTTCTTATTTCCCCTACTGGAAACACACGTGTCTTCTCTTTGAACTACAATACGAGCCAGATATCCGCGAATAACATGCAGAGAATTATAAAGAAATTCAAAGGAGAATGTTATTGTATTGGGTTATAAGAAGATTCCGTAATTTTTTGGGTGGAATTAATTAGTTCCCGGCGGACAAATCGTAAATCGGGAATTCGTAAAGCTGTAGTTTATTTGCCTTAGAAATAATGCTATAAGCCAGACTTACGTTTGTAAGAAGGAATATGTAAAATATAAAATGAATATTAAATGATAAGAAAAGATACCCGTATACGGATCTAATCGCCTTCGCCGCGCACGATTTAGATGAAGATTTCAATCCAAAAAATTCGTAAAGCAGTAATTCGTAAAATAAGAACTACCTGTACTATTAATAAGGCGTGAATTTAAATTGGAATCGATGAATTATCGAAAATATAATATAGTTTCCAATTGTCCTTCCATATTTTATACAAAATTATGGAAATAATAAGATATAATTAATCGTATACAGTATATTAGAATTCAGACATATTAATTTTTATTAGCCGCATTTTATACCAGAATCCTAAGAAATTATGAAAGTTATATCTGCAGTAAGATATATCGAGGTTTACTCGTAATATAATCGCAGAGTTTTGTAATTCTGAAGGCACATTAGCTGTAAACTTATTAATTCAATTCGACTAATATAAGCTACATTAGCTTATTAGCATTTCAGCATTTATTTCCTATCGATGAAACCTAAATTTCACTTTCATTAATCATTTTATTCTGAGATCAAGAAATGTTTAACCACCCGTGAAACATATTTTGCAACCACCGTACTGATCTTTGGATAATAATATTATCGCTGGCAATATCAGTAGTAATTAACAAGGCTCAATTATACCGGTTTCTACACGAAACATTATGAAACGATAATTCTTGAGACGTAGGGCTGAAATGATTCGAAATAACGCGCAATGAGCATCAGAAGCAATGAAATCATGCAACATGGCAATTCATTCTATCTAATTATTCCGGGCCGCAGCACGCGAGCATGTATTAACTATCATGCAATTGAAATTAACTCGAAATACTGTAGACTTCGCTAGCGTAATAACACGCGACTATCTGGGACGGAAAACAAGCGATGGTTAACAAATAGAAATTACGTCGATTTAATGTGATAAGGAACTATGTATTACCCTAACGATCTCAGAAATTGTACGAGTTCCGACGACATTGTCATGGATACTAATTACCGGTATTCTGGAATTAATTACGGCAGATGGTACGAAGTGACTGGATAAAATGAAACTCAGGAGTACCGTAGATCTACATTCCCTTTGTACGTATTTCATGTACTACACGGTAAACGGCTTTCATTAAATGCATTTATCACTTTTCATTTATAGTTTGACATTCCATGTAACTGTTTGCAATAATGTATAAATAAAAGTATGAACAATGCGATGAATATTGAGGTGATTAAAAATGTAGTTTACTTCCTGATTCTGTTCCATTTAAAAGATCACCATGCCCATTAATAAACTTAATTTAATATCATAGATATTCGAATTAAAAAATTCAAATTTAATATAAACTAAGTTGTAGTTCAAAAATAAGCGTACTAAATTAATTCCATTAAAGATCTAATACTAATCTTATTTATAAACAAAGCATTATACTCAGAAATATAATAATATGTAAATGCATCGCGGTGCACTCTCCTCGCAACATCTTGCAGCATTTCTTAACTGCAGAAGAGAACGGCATCGATTAACTAAATAAGGAACAGGATATTACTGGGATG
The DNA here is from genome assembly GCA_910591585.2 of Nysson spinosus. Taxonomy (NCBI): domain Eukaryota; kingdom Metazoa; phylum Arthropoda; class Insecta; order Hymenoptera; family Crabronidae; genus Nysson; species Nysson spinosus. The sequence continues at coordinate 3,879,788 of OU342835.1, forward strand.
ATACCAGCACCTGTCTTAGCTCGGAGGATATTGTCAGGAGCGTTAATTACCGGTATTCAGGAACTAGTTGCGTCACGTGGAGGCGCACACGTGCATACAAGGAGAATAAGAGAATCATAGGGGGATGTAAGCTTAGATGCATACGTGGATAGACATTGTATGAAGGTCGTGTACCTTCATAAAAGGGGTCGGGGGAGGAAGACGATATGCCAGAATTTAACGACTACGGAGACCGGGAATGTGTTATCCTGAACGGTTCTACGCGCACCGGGTGCAACGATACAAGCTTAGAGAACCGCCGATAATAATTCGACGATATACGGAGACCGTGGTTTCGCGATACGCATGTATGATTACTGTGATATGCGTTCTCTGCATTCACGATGTTGCACACCCTGATCATCTACTCGAATGCTCCGTTTACTGTCTCCGGAGAAACTAAAGCTTCCGATGCGCCAAGATCCTCCTACTTCGAAAATCTCCATCAAAGAATTACGACAAAGAATGCAACTTCGATGGCTTTGCTTGGAGCAAAGTTGAAAGGAACAAGAAAGACAACGATCGTTTGATGTCTACTTTGTGAGCGCGGCTGATTGGCGGTGCCTTTGACGATAATTAAAGACACTCTTATTATCAATGATGATTTCTGTTTGAAAGAAACTTGGTCCTTGGGCGACATTTTGGAGCATGAAAAAATGGCGAGATAAAGTATCATGTAAATTGGCGATTGCCAGAGGGAACAAAAATTAAATTTGTCATTGTTCGTCGAAGCGAGTAGGCGAAACTTCAATTGCATCGAATAGACAATTATAATTCAGTCGACCGTGCCGGATGTAATTAAAGATTGCTCTTACTCATACTAGACTGATTTAGTCACTCGTTATGCAATTAATTAAGTTAATTCTTATTCAAGCAATCAAGCTACTGTATACAATGTTTGATTACTTGGTTTCATAAAAACTATTCGTCATACTTCATTATAATATCAAAGAAGATAAAATTAATCTACCACTAATAATTATTAATAATATGCCAATTATTTTAAGTATCTAATAAAAATTCCCGAGTGTCATTTTATTCGTACATAACTTATTTTCTTTGAGTGTTTCCGCGGAAAGAAATGGGGTGGCTGCAGAATTCGCATAAGGGATGAAAGTATCATCGAATGGGAGTAACATTCAGAATAGACAATGAAGGGAACGCTTTGCCGCGTGCATTTCGCGGTTACGTTCACCATAAAAGCTGTTTACACAGCTGGAAAACAGAGCCCTACAGAAGACGGAAGTGCCGGAGAAGCTAAGGACGATGGCGAACGCCGACGTGGCACGAAGAACCGTGGGCTTTCGAATTTTATTAGCTGGAAGAGCCAAAATTTCCATCGGATGGTTGACTCTCCGAAATCTCTCTTTACTTCTCGATATCCATATCAAACCCTTCGAGGCCCACCCCCTACTTCCACCCTCTTTCCTTTCATCACTCTTGATATATGCCACTGAATTTATTAAGTGCGTACACCAAACTCCCACCCCGGGCTCACGATTTACGGCCGATTGTCAAGGGTGGTTTTATTCGCTCGTAGAAGAAGAAATTAGCGGTGGAATGTTCCTCACTATCTTGCTTTTACGAGACACTCAAAAATTAATCATCCTTTTGTGCTTCTAAATTCGATGCAACACTCGTTAACCCGATTTCGGGCTTTTCATGTTCATTGCACACCGGGAAACTTCTCCGGGAAGTAATTTAATTTGTCCAACTACTCTCTCCCGGAACTTGATAACCCGCGAGATTTTTCTTGTGGAAGTACTATGATACTTATTACTACTTGTGGCTACTAATAAATACTATTGCTACCAGCAATTAATATATCAATATTTCAATTTAATCTATAATTATTAATATTTAAATGCAGACGGGAAATAATTTAAAAGCGGTCATTACTTAGGATTGAATAAATTCTTGATAAAGTACAGAATACTCGAGATGTGAATAATAAATTAATATTAAATTTCGTTGTTCAAGCGAAATAAAATACAGGAATAAATACGATCATAAATATTGATGCAATCTTTACTGAGTATGAAGAGCAATTATTGCATTAATTGTTCCGCGAGTAATAAACAGATCAAGAGGGGTGTAATTTCCATGTTATGAAGAAACTCTTGAATTAATTCTGCTGGTTGACGCGTTAATACTGCAAAAGTTAGTGGGTTCGAAACAAGCATTTTCGGAAACATTTAAGAACGGGATGAGTTAGGGGTGAGGATTTCTGCTCTTTACACCAGCCATAAGACGAAGCTGTATTTTATTAGCCGAAGAAGATGAAATTTGCATGAGATCCCTGAACTTTCATTCTACCACTACTTCCTCCTACGCGATTCCACCTTTGTGGACTTGCATAACACTGCCAAGTTACTGCTAACTTGCGAGCTAAACTTTCGGCAGAGCTGACAGATTTATCACGTACGTACACATATTAAGCCGCGAGATCAAGGAAAATTCATGACAAAATAGTTCCTGCTTTCGGAAGAAACCTTTACTTATATCTTCATTATGCCGAATAACCTACATATAAATTGGAAAGTACGGGGTTTTTTGAGGTCTCGGAAATTTTTCGTCAGATCTGAACTTCTGGGATTATTTTGTTACGTAAATTTCGCGAGGACCATACACAACAATAAAAATTCTTTGAAGACTTACCTTATTCTTTCCTCATTGCAGCTGAAAGAAGTCAAGTCTCAGCCTTTCATGATGGTTTCAGGTCACTCATTCACTGATCATTTAAACCGACAGAGATACAAGATTAAGCCGACAAAGATACAAAAAACTCTGAAATATTTTAGAATGCCAAACTATAAAAGCTGATTGAATTTTACGAAACACACGAAAACAGTACTTTACGCGTGGAAACCGAGGAATGAATTATTAAACTGATGGTAACGCGAATTTAAGACTATATTATATTATAAAGTAGTAAAATGAAATGTATTAAAGCGAAATTCTGTGACAGAATAAACGCGAGCAGCGGAATTGTGTCTTATCAGAACGACTCGATGACGACAACTGAATACTATTTCGAAGTACACTAAAAGCGCTCGGCTCTGTTTACGTTTTCCTTTGCCACATTCAAATGGCAATACGCACGGCATACTATGAATTAAATGTGCTTATATTAATCAGGGAGTTCTTCCAAAAAAACGACATCACGCGAGTACTTTCGATTTAGTAATGAAATAAATCCGTGCGATATAATTATAATATAATTGCGACGTATATATGGGTTTGACTGCTTATTTGATTGAAAATAGGGAGATTATAGTTAATGATTTTTACCTCTATAACGATTTCATTCAACGCTAAAATTGTATGGTAATTAATTTTACAGTCTTGCACCCTAAGGTTCGTGGTCGTTCGTTATGTCATACCAGGGTCAGAATGGGTTTTATCGAAGCTGATAAATTTCACGCATCCGTATGGACTGTCCGGATAATTCCGAATGCATGGCCAAGTAGATTAACGAAATCCTGGGAAGGGGTGAAGGGGTGAGCGCTGGCGCGTGATTCTTTAGCATTTTCCGTCGAGTGGTTTAAGTGCCCTCAAGGGGTGCTTCAGATCCGAAAGGGTGTGTGCGGAACAACACTCGTTCAAACCACGGGGGACTTCCGCTCTGAAGGAGCTATTTAGACTTCCATCTCACATCAACCTTTTCCTCGTATCGAATGGATGTAAGAAAAGGTTACTTTTCAATAAAACAAGCTTTGCTTCTCAATGAAGTTGTACTATCATCGTACAAGCATGATCCTTTATATTTAATTTGTACCCTGCAGCCATAATTATCATGCAATATAAACAACCCCACGCTATTGTATTCTCTCCTAGATGCTTAATTCTGGAGGCGCTGCAGGATTTTACGTAAAAGGGAACAAATTCTGGAGGCAATGCAGGATTCTAGCACTTATTCGTTAAATCGTCGGTGAAATATGGCTTTTTAATGATTCCATTTCCGAGAAGGCCAACACCTTCAAGCACCGTTTCACGTTCAACTATATAACAATATAAAAATATGATAGTATTATTTCACACTTGAATTTCCGAAAAGAAAATGTTTATTTGAAATTTTTATATAAGATTCAAATATATCATTCATAAGTGCATAGATTAATATACTTGTAACTAGTGTACGTTTCGGAATAATATTCTTGTGACAAACAATTACTTCGAATTATTCTGTCGATGGACAATCACGATTTATTTGTCTGGTCGAAAACGAATAGTTCCTTAGATAGTTTCGCATAGTGTTTCATTCTGACGGACCACTCAGCTAGGAAACGAAAGTTCGTCGACAATTCGATTCTCTGAAGAGCTCTTGGTATCTTCGAATCGAACGAGTTGGCGAGATCGGACTTAAATCGCCCCCGCACCGTTGTTTTTCCAACATTTTCGAGTGTTTGAAACAAATCCTTGACGGAGATAGTTGCACATTTATGAGGTGCGCCAGCGGAGATGGACCATTTAAAGTTGAATTTCTTAGCAGTTTCAAACTTACATTGACTAATCTGACTCACGGTATACTAACAATAGGACCATTATACAACTGACCTCATCACTTCTCTTGTAAAACATTTTATAAAAAATTGGATAAGAAAGAAGTGGATTACAAATTTTGCGATCAGAAAACAGGTCGACCCAAAATCGCAAAAATGTGAAGGGGTATACCTTAAAAAATTGTCGAAAAATGAAAGTTGTCTATTTCGCTTCTAAATGGCCCAAATCGATGGTATATGATGTATAAATATATTCTAGAACGATTTTGGGTCGAAAGAAGCGGTTTAAAAATTTTCCAGGGCAGAAAAGGGGTCGACCCAAAGTCGCAAAAATGTGAAGGGGTATACCTTCAAAAATTGTCGAAAAATGAAAGTCGCCAATTTCGCTCCTAAATGGCTCAAATCGATGGTATATGATGTATAAACATATTCTAGAACGATTTTGGGTCGAAAGACGCGGTTTAAAAATTTTCCAGGGCAGAAAAGGGGTCGACCCAAAGTCGCAAAAATGTGAAGGGGTATACCTTCAAAAATTGTCGAAAAATGAAAGTCGCCAATTTCGCTCCTAAATGGCCCAAATCGATGGTATATGATGTATAAACATATTCTAGAACGATTTTGGGTCGAAAGAAGCGGTTTAAAAATTTTCCAGGGCAGAAAAGGGGTCGACCCAAAGTCGCAAAAATGTGAAGGGGTATACCTTCAAAAATTGTCGAAAAATGAAAGTCGCCAATTTCGCTCCTAAATGGCCCAAATCGATGGTATATGATGTATAAACATATTCTAGGACGATTTTGGGTCGGAAGAAGCGGTTTAAAAATTTGTTCGGCCAAAAAATGGGTCGAGCCAAAATCGCAAAAATGTGAAGGGGTATACCTTCAAAAATTGTCAAAAAATGAAAGTCGCCAATTTCGCTCCTAAATGGCCTAAATCGATGGTATATGATGTATAAACATATTCTAGAACGATTTTGGGTCGAAAGAAGCGGTTTAAAAATTTTCCAAGGCAGAAAAGGGGTCGACCCAAAGTCGCAAAAATGTGAAGGGGTATACCTTCAAAAATTGTCGAAAAATGAAAGTCGCCAATTTCGCTCCTAAATGGCCCAAATCGATGGTATATGATGTATAAACATATTCTAGGACGATTTTGGGTCGGAAGAAGCGGTTTAAAAATTTGTTCGGCCAAAAAATGGGTCGAGCCAAAATCGCAAAAATGTGAAGGGGTATACCTTCAAAAATTGTCAAAAAATGAAAGTCGCCAATTTCGCTCCTAAATGGCCTAAATCGATGGTATATGATGTATAAACATATTCTAGAACGATTTTGGGTCGAAAGAAGCGGTTTAAAAATTTTCCAAGGCAGAAAAGGGGTCGACCCAAAGTCGCAAAAATGTGAAGGGGTATACCTTCAAAAATTGTCGAAAAATGAAAGTCGCCAATTTCGCTCCTAAATGGCCCAAATCGATGGTATATGATGTATAAACATATTCTAGGACGATTTTGGGTCGGAAGAAGCGGTTTAAAAATTTGTTCGGCCAAAAAATGGGTCGAGCCAAAATCGCAAAAATGTGAAGGGGTATACCTTCAAAAATTGTCAAAAAATGAAAGTCGCCAATTTCGCTCCTAAATGGCCTAAATCGATGGTATATGATGTATAAACATATTCTAGGACGATTTTGGGTCGGAACAAGCGGGTTAAAAATTTGTTCGGCCAAAAAATGGGTCGACCCAAAATCGCAAAAATGTGAAGGGGTATACCTTCAAAAATTGTCGAAAAATGAAAGTCGCCAATTTCGCCCCTAAATGATCTAAATCGATGGTAGGTGATGCCTAATGATGTTCTAGGACAATTTTGGAACGAGAAAAGAAAAATTAGATAGCACAGTAGTATCACAGAGAAGTATCCTTAGGAAAGCGTTTCTTTAGACGTGGAGCCCAGAATACATAAGAATGATTTGACTTATATTTTTGTACTTTATTTGATGGTATTCCTGTTTCACTGCCACATATTAAAATAATTATACACGATTTACAACTTTCGCCAGAATAAATAGAATCTCCATTTTGATGGGTCTATCAAAGAGCCGACATTTTACCTCCCGCGGGGTGAAAATTCCACATAAAATTCTTACACGTGCCTAAGTTTTCCGCGGCCGAGGGTGTTTTATATTTATTGCCAGGGGTGAACCTTTCAATATTTCAGGAGAATTTCCACGCGGCCCGAAAATAGCCGCGGGTGGTATATTGTAGTTACAAATGCCCGGGAAAATGTTAGTAATGCGGTAGGACAATGTACCGGTGCATAAACCGGAAGCGAAGTGTCATCACAATGGGGTCAATTCGTGCGACCCTTAGTCACCGATGCGTGTCGGGCGTGTGCGATATAAATAACGTTGCTTTACATTTTTATGGTACCACGAATATATACGGCGACGTTTATTCATCCGACAGACCTCTTCTCCCTTCGCGGAGGTTTGTAAACGCGTTACGAATATCTATCTGAACACCGCCTTCTACCGCGATTTATTTTATTGCAACTTTTAATGCGCCACTGACATGCCAGCTGTTAAGAAACTTTAACCCACGACAGTGATCCTTTTCCAACGGGTGCGGCAAAACATGCATACCACTGCTTATATAAATAAGTTCGTTTCGCGTTCTTATGGTGTGTTCGATGCGAGTGATGAGTTTAGTTTATACGAGTAGAAGAAACAAGAACACAGAGTTACGATTACTATATGACTTGAGAAAGACTTACGGTGATGGCTAGCTATGTAACTAACTAATTTGAATTAAGAGTGAGATTGTACTAATTGCTTGAAACGCGCAAAGCTTTCTAATATTGATTTGGCGCTTTATATTTTTAGTACAAAATGTTCTCTTATTACGTGCATATTTTAAAAATAATTTCGTCTGGTCAACAAACTTATTTATAGATATTAATGAAGCCAGCATGCCATTAATAACATTCAATCTTACTGTAACCGGAATTTCCAATTATCAAACATACCCTCATTTTTCTATATACGTTTCTCATCCGCATTTACAACAACGTGAAACAATTATTAATATCGATAGAAAATAGATGACATCGAATCCCAACATGATTCAGTTGCTTAAGCACGCGATATATTCTGGAAATCCTTAATATCAATAGATTCCGGGTAACCCTACCTCCCAGTAAGTCAAGATTAAATCGTCATTTCCTACTAGAATATGATCCAGGATGTCGCCAGCAAAGTGACGCGTGGCGCATAAATGGCTTTAGATTTCCAACGGTATCGGGGAATAGAATCGTACGTATACCATTTATTGCGAAGAGGGTCTATACTTGGGAGTAGAATCAGTGTAGACTTCGAAAAGGGAGAAAACTCGAGGGTAGTGGGAGTGGGTTCCCCGGAGAAGAGGTAGAGAAGGATCGAGATGGAAAGCAAAGGTACAAGGGTGGATACACGTACTCGTAGATTGTATATCAGGAAAATAACGTATAAACTCGCGGAAAAGTACGGAAGTATTATTTACAGATAAAACCTGTAGGGAAGAAACGGGGACCGGGTTGGTATCCACGGATTTCTTTATGCCGGTACAATGACTGCCGCATCCTGTTCGTGGGGGAACTACGACTATCGTTGGTGGTGAATGTATCCCAGGAACTAAGCTCGCACGACTTCCCCGGAAGAATCCTGTAAACGATCCGGAACGGGTCGACGCTTTTATACTGACGAGATGTAATTTCATTCGAGAACGATGCTCCGAGATTTGTATGGAAAATTAGATGCCTCTCGATCGGAATTCTACGCGAAGTCTCCTGGCCTTAATGGACTATAGAGAAATTGGCATCCATACGTGCCTCCACGAGTTTATTTAATGGTTATCTTCCGAAGAAATCAACACAATGTGTTCTTAGGGAATTATACCAATGTAAAGGTCTCGTATAACAAGTTAATATAAGTATTTCTATACATAAAGGTTGCCAGATTTTTCTATCAAAATGCAGTACACATAAAAAAATCTTGGACTCAAACGGTTTTAAAACGAATTTCTTATAAGAAATTATTTAGCTGTGTAGATTTAATTTAATTTAGTTCTTGCTTATTTTAAATTTCATCATTTTTATTTGTATTTTAAATTGGAATTGAACGCTGAAGAATTGATTAAAATATATTATGCGAATGATGTATTTATATTTACCTAAAATTCAATGAACATTCTTTTTAAATAGCAAGATGATGTACAACATCCGTACACACGAATTTTGCAGTACGACTGTCGAAAAAGCAGTACGCATGGTCACCTTATATACGTACACTAATATACAAATGTAAATAACTCTATTTTGTAGGAAATATCAAAAACATCGATGAGGCAGCATCATATATAATCCTAAACCCTGAAAATCTCGTTAAATCAAGTTACAAACGATTCAAATCCCGCGGAACCCGGTGGAAATGAAAATTGCAAACTAAATAGTAGAGCATGGAAAATACGTTAAAATAGCAAGAAACGAAGAGGCGTACCCAGGAGTGGGAAGTGCGAAAATGGGTGAATACCTGTGTGGTTTGCAACTGGTCAGACCTGAATATTTCGTGTGTCGGATGGAATGCAGCATATGTGCAGTACACCAAACTTCGTACCACGTGAGTTCCTCGTATATGTTTGTATTTAGTTCGTTAACGAGCTATGTTGTTCCCGCAGGAGCTTGTCTTTAACTCACTCAGGTTTGCCGAAAATAGATTAACATATTTTTCAATTGAAACCGACTTGCATTCGTTTTTATCTGCTGGATTAACTTTGTTGCAAAGGAGACTAATTGGATAATAAAATACCTCAGAAATGTATGATTCTCGGAAACATGAACTGAATATGGATATTTATAATTCAAATCGAGAAATGATTACTTATTTCTCTATCAGTTATAGAAATATTTATTCCTTCGCCCATTTTAAAGGGTATGTTTCATTTGTAATAAATCAAATCCGTCGAGGGACGTTATTGCAAATGCAAATATCCCAGTGAAATTGACTCGAACTTATGGTGATCCGATCACGAGGTTCGATTCAGAGATTTTTCTTTGTCGTATCATAAAACTCCGTTCTCGCAAATCAAATGCATATACGGGGGTAACATTCGAGTTCCATATCGGTTTCGTCTGATATTTCTTGGAAATTCAAGAGAGTTCTTTCGTCTCACTTACGTCGGTTTACTCGTGAACATAAAGGAATTTGTCCAATTTATATGATTTAAATTCCACAAATTAATAAGTATACTGAAATCAATACTCTGATTCGACGCAACCATCGAAATTCACAATTTTTCAATAATGGTAAACTTCACATATCTCCGATCGTTTGTAACGTGAACCTTTATCACGAAGTAATATCATATCCTATAAAATAAAAAGGTCAGAAAGGCGACGGAAATTCTAGAAATAAAATAATTCGAAATCAAATTCTATCGTATTTAGAATCAATAAGCCTCTTTATAATAATGTATTTATCTTTATATTTACTACTAATAATTAATTATTACATGCTTATACAATAGACTTCCTTTTATCCGGTCTCACTATAACCAGCCATATTTTCGAAAAATTGTATTCCACGACACAGATTTCTGCTGCCAATTCTAGGAAAAGCCAATAAGTGCTATCCCATAGAAGCAGGTTAATCGGGAGTTTACTGTACTAATAATTAGTTATCTCGGGCTGAAGATAAGTAATATTCAAAACATGGAATTACTGTGTTAATCATTTAACACACGTTTCTGGCGAATGTGAAATTTCTTACGCGTTATCAGGCGTAATCTCGGCGAATGATTCGCCGTAACGCAAGTTGTACTCAAAGCTGCAAGTACACGCGTACGTCCGGCAAATTAATTTTCTCTCTGGTCCCGACTCATTTCACATTCCGGCAGTGAGTGCAACCAAGGCACCGGGAGTGCGCGTGTCAAGTCGTTTAAAGCGAATTCCCGGCCAAATTGAATCGGATTTCATAAACCAACTGAAAGGTACGCCCGTGCTAGTATGCCGGCTCGCCTTTTCCAGGCTTCTCTTCTTATCCACTAGGATGAAATATTCAAAGAAAAACGTCCGTTCAAACATCCGACCAATATCGTTTGATTCTGTCATTTCCTGTTCGTCAATATTTTATTACAACACGAGGTGTCGGTGACACTTTAAGTATTATTAGATAATTATAATGGCAGATCAAAGGACCAATTTTGCGGAATACGGTACGACTTGATACAAATAATCTACAAGGAATTCCATAGCGAGTTGCATACGAAGCAATTTATACGATTTCATATGTATCTCGAAAAGAAATATCTAGAATGACAGATTACACGAACGCAATATTTAGTCATCACAAACCATCCCTAATACTGGATGTAGCCACCTAATGAAAAGTGAGGATGTTGCAACCCCTATCCTTGCGTACATGGATCATTGTAATCACTGCATTATGCGTGAAAATGTTCCCAGCCACGTATCGACCAAATCCCCTTCTCCCTTTCTTGCAGGCCATGAAAATTGTATGCGAGACGGTGAAGTACGTTGAAAGCGAGATAAGATTTCCAGAACGGTGGCTCGTCAGGAGAAAGGAGGAATGAAAGGGGTAGATTCGTGAGGTGACAAGTAGACCACGATGGCGTGGAGGTCTGACGTAAGAAAGGGATGAAAAACGGGACTAAGATAGTGGCGACGATTACACAAAGGAATCCAGCATAATCCAACGGTGAAAGTCCTACTGCTAGCCGTTCGTTCGTATCTTTTAGAAACGAAGGAAAAATCCGGACAGACGAGAGCGGACTTCATTGAGCTTGGATTAATTTCAATCCAGCACGACGACTTCATACTTTCTCACCATTTTCCTTCCACGCGGAAAGAATAATGGTGTGGAAGAATGCATATTGTCCATTCAAAGATTTCGTAGTCTTATGTTAATTTATTATCTTTTATTTATAATACTTATTTCCTAAGATTTCGATGAGAATTAGGCACACCAGTGCCGAACGAAAATGATGGATAGTAAAATTTGTATAAATAAATATTTCGATGAAATATGTGTATTATATGCAAATTTAAGGAGAACCCTTGAATTCTAAGTAAATATTTTTCTCGCTCTCGAGAATAAAGTTTCGAAGAGAAATAAAGAAACAGCGCAACGACAGCCCAGATTCACTTCCATCGAGACCGAATTTATTTTCCTTGTCGTTGTCTTCGTAACTCTGACAATTCCTTTCGATATCTCTACAATGAGAGAACAGTAGAAAGAATGATGTCTTTGTGATCGAGGCTTTACGAGATTTTGAGTGCGCTCTATTAAACTGCATTTTCGAATGGCTGCAGATATCCTCTCATTTGCCGTTATCTTTTGGTAATTCTGAATTAAACTCTACTACTCTTCCTCTTGGAATCCCCAAATTTTATAGAATTCTAAGATTCATTAGTTTACCCCGTGAAGCCTTATCTCTAAAGAACTTTGATAATTTTCTTTAATAATACCATTTATACTTGCAGACTACAATTTTCCTTATTTTTATCAGTGAATCTACGAATAAGTTTTAAGACCTTCGTAGATTGATTGGCACAAGAAATATGGCAAAAATAAGTTGATAATAGATGGCACGAAAGGATGTTCTGTTTGTAGTATTTACTTCCGAGTAAACATGTAAACCAGATCCGTCGCATTAATAAAACGTAAAAAGATAAAAAGAGTTGAGTTGGGCATTGCAGACACAACAAATCCGGTTAACGTTAATCCATGGCACGGCGATTATCGACAGCCGCGATTATAAATTGCTGCTGCCGCTTTTCAGGCATCGACAGACTGTAATACGCGACACGTAAAACACGAATCTGTTGAATCATCAATTTAAACCGAGATGTGTAGAAACACCTGCTATGTACCCCGTTATCATTATCTCGAAAATCTCGCCCCTCGAAAATCGAGGAATAATTACACCGTTTACCGTAATGGTGAAACAAAGAACACCGATAAATTTAATTCTTCCGTAAATCGATAACGAATAGTTCTATTTTCTAGCAGCTGTAATTAAGATTAATGTAAGTAATGTAATCTTGTAAATCAAGTATAGCAATCAATAATAAGCATCCTGTATGATGACGATATGGATATTTAATGCCATCAGGTATATCGCATCTCTAAGGATAAAGTGATTCATCGATGTTAATTTTTAGTAAATAATTATCATTTATTTTAATATTGCAAAAATATTGTTTGATACTTAGGAATGTTTAATGTAGTAGAATTAATTGAAAATTAATGTATCGATCATTTTATTTCAGGATGAATCCCTTGCAATTCAGTTAGATTACTTTAATCGTTCTTCGGATAAAAGGTATAATCGAAGGTTCTAATTTAATGTACCAATACTTCTGCTCTTTCTCAGCCAACGGGAAAGGGTCGATGCCATGTAAAATCCGTGAATAATTGGATCATTCGACTGAGCAATAAAAAGGTGCACAAAGGATAGATTTCATTGAATCGTGGCGAGCGTGAGAATCGTAATAAGTCCAATAGAGCGGATCGTAGTAAGAAATTAGCACAGTTCCTTTCTCCAGTATCAACGGTTGACCATCGAGAAGTCACTTAATTCGCTCAAATGTTCCTGGCAAAAAGCGAGCCACTAATGAGGGTATCGACGACTGATCGGGCAGTACGATTAGTGCCATGGACGCCTGTCTCTAGATCTGATCGAGGTTCTTGTCGTTCCAGGGAACATTGATCAGTTTACCGAACCGCTAACATTATCCTCGTCCCTTCCGCGAATACTCTTAATTGATACCTCATCACATTATGGCAGGAAATTATTTTAATTAATGTACCGCAAATATAACGGTGAAATACCTCTTCCATGGTTTAACCAGAAATTCTACCCCCATAATACCTCCGATAACGTTTTAAATATAATAGTAAAATTCAAATTTTTAGTCACACACATACACTTGTGTGCAATTGTACATACACTGCAACTAGAAAGTATGTATATGTGAAAGTATTAATCTGTTTCTTTTGTTACTATTTTATTCCTAATTAGCATAAACCTGGTAATTAAGACAGGAAAAATTTAGGTGAATAATTAAAAAGCCATGCTGTTTGAATAATTATAGGTGGTAGTGTATATAAATCTTTTGTAGGAGACACTTGAAGTCCGAGAAAAAGGTGTGATAATTAAATTGTACGACAATGTTAAAATGTATTATTTAGCAAACAGAGAAAAAGGTGCAGCAGAAATAAATCTGAGCGTTTAAAAGAAGACGTTTAAGAGCGAAAATGATTGTGGTCGTGGAAGTAAAGAGGACTCAATTCGTTTCTGCTTTCTCCTCGTTTAGGAGCGTCATTTAATCCACTCTATCGGTTCTGCTATTCTTCGACACGATCCCGCAAACTGGAATCACGATCGACCTAATTTACGTACTCCAACGGATTAATTTGTCAGTGTCTATTCGCGGGATACCGGGTCACCAGTAACGCCATGCGCATTTTCAAAAATTACGTGTTAAAGCAGCGAGGCTGGATACCGGAAGGGATCACTCGCAATAACCAAAATTTTCATGCGTATCGTTTCGAGCTGGTAATCTGAAATCGAAATGATCGGATGGAAGAATCAGTAGCCGGATTACACGGAGCTCCGGGAATAACAATTCGTTGGAAAACTAGAATTTTTCACGGTATATTCGATATTCTATGTGAACTGTATAGGAGAATTAACGAACCGTCGAAGAATATCAGAATCCACTGAAAATACCCGACATGTATGACACATAACAGATATACAATATTTCGTTCGATTAGACGGGAGTTGCTTTTCACATTTTTTCGAAGAATTTTTTATATTATACGTGGAATGTGCAATGACTATTTTATACGTTATACGAAATTTATTGTGGATGGAAATAAAATATGGAATAGTCAAATGGTAGAAATAATAAACATCACAAGTAATCTACGAGATAGGTCAACTTTATGGACTAATTACTACCGTCATGACTTTTGTAATAACTAGAAACTTTGTACACTATTCCTCCTACTTATAATTCGAGACTGAAAGGGAGAAATATAGTTTCTTTAACGTAATTTGCCGTGCTTATTATAGCAAAAGGTAGGAAGAAACTTTAATCACGGATCATAGGATCCAGCCACGATTCCCATTCGTCACGAAAAGCAAGAGCAACGGCATAGCTTGCACTATCTTCGTGCAGTTTCGTGGAGCATAAAGGATGCGCCCGTAAATCTCAACCGAACCTCATTTCGCTCGGTGCAACACAATAGTTCAGCAATGCCGTCCACGGAGGGTGGCGGTGGGCTTAGAAAGCTTGCTCAGAATGCACCCATTTTATTGTGATACGATTTACGATTGCTCTGACCACTCACCCTACCTTCGATTTAACCTTTTTCCTTCCATGAAATTCACTTACGCATCTGGTGAACGCTTCCGGGACACATCATCCCTTTTCATCGCCCCTACCGCCAAGAGACTGTTCTTAGTTTCCTTACCTGTAACAGAAAAAGGCACGAGTACGTTACTATATGTTCGTGTAAAGTTATATTAACGATTAGTTATCTAAAGTTTAAACATACTTTGCCGTATTTTAATTTCGTAATGATACACCTTTATTAATGAACCAATTTAGCTACTAAGATCAATGATCTTCTACAATGATCTTATCTTATATTTTATTAAAGACGTTTTATATTAATACAAATTAACAGACGCTTGAAAGAATGCTAAAAAATGCTACTTAAAATTCCTGACACCGTGTATCCGTAATATGACACCACACTTAATGGCAGTCCAGCTAACCCGAGCCACCGTTTTAGGTCGCTTTTACGTTAGACTTTAGGAACCGCCTTTCAGCAACTTTTATATTTGGTACTTTACGTACAACCGGAGGCAGTTAGTTTTGCTATTACCACGTAATATATGCTATAACAAATTACTTTCACGTTTCCATAAAATACACTCCTTCTATCTTTCCTACACCACCTTACCGAACTTTTTCATTCCTGGACGTTCATAATGATTACACGCGAGCGAAAGTGTCCATGTAATTATAGGCGCGGGAGGGGTAAGCCATTGGAGAGGGGTTGCAATTAACTCGAAACCTCGCTCACGTTCCTGGCGATTCAGCAGTTAATCACCGAGGAAGTTATTCGGTGCCGTGGGCCTCCCTCTCCCCCTTCTGTCACATCGAACCCACTCACGCCCTTTCGTTCCTACGGTTCTGGTAAACCCCCTATACCTGGCCCTTCCTCCACTTCATTAGGATAGCATTCATAAACAAGCACGCGTGGTGAATTACACGCGACGAATCATCATCGATGATTATCGAGGACGCAACTATAGCCCCCCCCCCCCCCCCCAAACACGTAACTAATTGAAACACCCAGCTCATTAGCCTCTCAAACACTTTTCCGCGGAATCCAATTTTCGAATTTATCTCGTCCCCGTTACTAATTGCTGTCCCACTAATTAGATCGTCGGATATGGTTTACGTAATAAGGATCGGTTTTTTATTATTTTCCATCGTGAAGAACATGAGACGTTAATTCGCATTATTAATAATTCAACGCCAAGCTGGATGTGCTGCACTAGTCTCGTAATAGGTCGTAAATATTTATATATAAATAAACCATAAGGATGTAACATAACTGTACACATCAGGATTAAGCTGATCGGAAGATGTTGCAAAATAGGAGACGCGTTTAAAGTGGCGAATCATGTGGCTCGTATGTTTTTATTATTTTTATCCCCGCTTAGGTAGAACGTGGCAGTGTAAAATTTTATGGTAGCTAATTGTAAGCGATAGCGTCCAACTGTAACGTAAGAGGAAGATTTATTCGGACGATTTGCCGGGAGTTATCGTCTACCAACACGAACGCGAAGCGTACCGACGACGAAGAAGCAGATGCCAGAAACCATTTGCACTCTTTAGTCGTTTGACAATCTCTTGATACCATCGCACGTTTTGCTCAGAGAGAACTTCCAGAAGCCTCATGATTGCCCCTTGCCTTGACTATCTGTAGAAAACGCCAAGAACGATAGCGCTCAACGTCTTCCTTTCATTTTAACTCTTGTATAGGGATGTCTCTTAAATTTCAATTCTACAAGAATCCTATCTGAAGACACTATATGCAATAAAACGTCGATCCATTAAATGGAAATTTCCTGTTCTTCCTCGAAATGCTGCAATAAATACAAGGTACCCATCTTCCCTTATAGGGACTCTATGAATATGACTTGAAGGCAAATGTACAGGGAATTAATTGAACAACTCTTATTTCATATAGTTCAGACGACTATCATTAATACGAAGTTTATTCTACCAGAATAAATTATGCATCAACCAAATGAACAAATTACTCTCGTTTTTTCAAAGTCTCCCTGATCCCTTGATTAATGAAATTTCATGGAAACTCGCAATACCAGGTCCCAGGAGGGGAAAAATCACTCTGGAGACAAAGTTGGAGTTCCAGGGTTTCGTCGAAGAAAAGGAATCTGGGAGGTGGGCGGTTCGACAAATCCCCTTATCAATAAAACTCTGTCGCCTACGCGTCTCTACTTCCAGGAACAAATTATTCTCAGGGTAATAATGGAGTCTACAAAAATAAAGAAAGCGTAATAAATAATGAAGTAGATGGAGTATTAGAATCTGCAATGATATTTTTAACGAATTCTATAATAATTCTAATAAAACAGGCGTTAGAGATTTATACAAATCGAGTTGCATTTGAGAGTAGTTTAAAGGACTGATCGATTTGGTACTTCAAAAGAATTCAAAACGTTTATGTAGCAATACTGAAAAGGTGAAACTAGAAACCAATTCAAGGATGTCTCAAGATATTTTCGATTTCTTCAAAGTGAGAATAGCTCGGTAAAACGTGAATATCTTCGACACGCCGACACGGCAAGCCTCGCGTGATCGACTCGCAACGAAGAAAAGCGTTTCGTGAGCGCTAATGGATTAAGGCGGAAAACGCAGTTAAGCCAAAACCAATCCCTTATCTCTCATCTCGTAAGTGTATTGCTGCGAAAACGGCGCGAGCTTCTTTCTGAAATATCTTCCGCTATTTTTTATCCTCCCTTTAGATTCGTTGAGCACGTTTTGCTGTTGGTAAACGACGGTGTATCTGTGTCAAGACGATTCTATTATCGGGATCACCTAAGTAAGTAATCATGGATTTAAGTAACCCCTTTCCATTACTCAACGTCACACTGATCCGAAAGTATACCATTTTTTAATTAAGTGGGGAGGAAACATATTTTAATTTCTAGATTAATGGAACAATTACGGAGTCAAGCTTTACTTAATAGGAGTGACACGGGAATTCTCGAATAAGATAATGATATTAAATTTCAATGTTCCTATAGGAGCAGTGGTCCGTAAAGCGAATGTAAATGCTTGGAGCGTACGATAAATGGCTATTCCAAGGGTGTGAAAGATATTATCCCCATTCGGTAGGCAGAACCAGGGGGGGGGGGACAGGTGTCCAGATTTAACGTCTCTTTTTCACGATCCATTTTCGTCAAGTCGTCAGAACCCACCATCGTCTAATACTGGCTCCACCCATTCAGACAAAAACCTCTGAAAAAATCTCGAAGTCCCTACTCAGGGATGAAATAATTCACAACCCTTGTCCAGGCGTTCCTACATCTCCAGTATATTAGGTCCATGGAAACAAAGAAATACGAGGTCGCAAAATAAACAGTGTATAAGAACGTTCCTCACGGAAGTCATGTAATTTTCCTGGGGAATATTTGTCAACCAGCCACCGTTTTCGTTGGTAGACATCGAAAATAATTTCCCCTGTAATATTCCCTCCGTAGACAAATAGATATAACAGCAGAAGTGACAACCAGTTCCCGGGTTCTCTCTGAGATTGAGTCACTTAGATGACGCGTATACGTCATCAAAATTCAATAGAGCAGGACCCCTTGCATATGTTGCAACAGGGTGCAAGAGGAATAGAGGAATGTTGTCCTGACAGAAGTGAATAAAGTGGACGGGAAAAGAAAAAAGAAGGAAAGAGACAGCTAGCGAAATCCACCAGAGATGCAATAAAGGCGCTATGGGGCGCTTATCTTGAGGATCTTCATGCCTCGTGCGAGACTCGCCCTTTGTGCTAGTCCACCCCTTATCGAGATCCTCGACCTCTTGCCCGCCGCCTTCCAAACCAACCCTCCCGAAACCATTTCCACATACTCCTGCGGGACCGTCCAAAAGGCGAACCCGCCGACCCATATCTAATGGTCCCTCTTCCTTTTCCTACCTGACCAACGGACTTTTCGTATCGTCATTTCGTGTGAAATATAATTTATTTGATGTGCTCTACATAATCTGATAAAGTTGTTTAGCAATGTATATTACGGATGTTCCATAACTCTGTCATGTTTTGCATTTTATATGATACTTCAAACTGTGACCTATTCTTCGGTGTCAATAAACGTCTAGTTCTCTAAAAACATAACATTATGCATGTAGAACATAAGATATTTATACGTATAGGAATATTTAATTAAAAATGCCTCCATGACTAATTCAAGAATAAAATATCCGGGGTAAATGTCGTGTTGAATTTAAGTAAAAATTAAAACTGTGCTCTCACTCAAATAACTGTACTAACAGTACTAGGATGGAACAGAAAATCTGTGTCAAAATAATACATCGTAATACAGTATCGTGATACATCGAGATATACCAAACGTAACAATTAACTGCTCGCGAGAGACAGAACGGTCAGGGGATAGAAAAATAAAGATACAAATTTCTAGTTGTCGCCCTTTTATCAGGAGTTCTCGACTGATTTTGATTAAAATCCCGGAGGTTGAAAAAGGTCCCTCTTTCTCTGTGATGGACTGAGTTAGGTCGCGTGTATCGCTCGAGCACTTTGTGTGCCGTGGCGCATGGAGCTTATCGTACGTGAAATTACGGTGCATTTAAAGCCCCGCATTCACGACAAATGTGAATATGGGCTCTCGTGACAGGGTTGCTCCGCGATATTTCCGCATTAACGATGCACGTCATATATCCGGTTCAACGTCTACCATTTCACCCCCCACCCCCTAACCTTTCCCTGTCGGGAACACCGACTACTTTTTCCCGTTCACCTATCCCGTTCCTACTTTAGGAGCTTTAAAAAAAATACGGGCTTCAATCATAGAAATGTGACTGCATTAATGCACTCGGAAGGTCGTCCATGTCGCCTAACTGCAATTACGCATTATTTCGTTATCTTTCGCGCGATCCGAATGAACCAAAGGGACAAGTTTTTGTCTGTGATGAGGATTGAAGTACATCATAGTTCGACGGAGTTATTAACGTTATTACTATGATAAAAAAACTTGTAGTCCACGTTATCAGGGCAGACCAAAATAAAGCTCTGTAAACAGAGAAATCGCGAACATAAACAAAGATATACCACTATCTAGACAGATACTTCGTAAAATACTAAACTATTACAGATAACAACCAACGTTCCGGCGGATTACAAAGTTAGAATTACGATTTCTAGTTAATTACAGTACGAAGTATATAATCCATACAATTGATAAACTAAAATCATACCTTCGTATCGGTACAATAATATATACGATTTTCCATAACGCCCTCGGAAAGTTAGGATTATTAATTGAGATCAATATCGAGCCAAGTAACTTGTTGGGCCATATCTAACGAAAAGCAATACTCTTCGCATCGGCGGGTGACAGTGTAACAAAGCTTTCGCGGAAAAGACAAATACCCGAATGTCCAATGTACCGTACATATGGCGAATCTAAATCAGAGAACAATATGCGTTACGCATATTCGATGGATCGACCAATGAGATATGCTTACGCGCGTACATATACATGGACATACTATGTATCCTATATGCAACGTGAATCCGGTTATCTGACTGTACCCTGATTGGGCCTATCAGCCCGATGCACTGCCACTTGGATACGACATTTCGTATTCGAACCTGGTGGTTCTTTGATCTTTTGTAATTTCAATCCTGTTACACTACTCTCCTTCCATCAATCTTTATTCTACGTCCTATTCACTTTTGCTTGATTGCCTTTGTTACGGGATTCAATGTAAATCTTTAATCGGATGATATAATTGGCTAATCACTGTTGGATTTAGCAATGAAATTTTCGGGTGAACATGATAAAAACTGATACGTACAAAGACGTGGATATTATATTAGTTAAAAGAGGTTTAAATAAGAAATTTCAGTTTATATAATCGCTTTTAAACCTTTGTGATGAAGTACTAGCAAACAGTCAGAATAATCATGATAATCGAAAAAGCAGATTTTTTACAGAGATGATGCATCGTGTGATAATGTCACCGCACAAGGTACACTCCTTTGATTTATTTCGGATGCGTGCATGGAAGTTCTTTGATCTTACGAGATTTCAATCCAGTTACATTCTCTCTCCCAGTATCAAGCTTTATCCTACATCCCTTTTCACTTCCCCTTAATCGCCCTTTTGACCCGCCTGTACTTTTCACCCCATCGTTTTTTTGGAACACTCTATCTACCGAAAATGTCCTTTGACCTGGCATTTCGAATCGGCATTTCATATATGCTGCCCGACGTATTTATATTCGCCAGTAGATTTATGTAATAGGGACAACTTTATTTATTCATCCAACGAATCAGACACGGATCGTGGCTGGGTGAACATCGGTCTTCTACCAGGGGTGAATTCACCACGGTCCTCGAATCTACAACGGAGCTTTCGATGTTTTAGATGCGCGACTACTCATCTGTGCCAGAATGTCTCTACTTTAAAATCAAGGGATGACAGGAGGATGGAGGAATCTATTAAGTGACTATGACTCAAGAAGGGAGAATAAGAGAAGACAAGAATAATAATCATTATAGGAGATTGTAGTTTTTACGATATAAGTGTTTGTAAGGACTAAGATTCTAACAATGTACTCCAGAAATTTGAGAATAAAGAACTGATATTGCGTTCAATAAGGAACGGTTACATTTTTCGACGGGTGAAGATCTACTCTGTGTTCAGCCTAAGCCTGTAATTGGCGTGACGATGTGTACACGTGCTTCACTTGTTTCGCGTACACAAAATCAGGGGTTTCTCGTTCCGGTATCGAGTTTTCCTAGCCCGCTCTGTTTCATCCAGTTAAAAGGTTCAGTATTTGGTTATTCGACACATCGAGCACTCTGTTCGCCCGCTTTGAGACCAAACGGTAGCCGAAATTAGTTTGTTTACTGGCGTACCAGGTATTCATCAAGCTCGTTTTCCACTGTCGGTTAAATCACGTCTACGATACCGGATTCCAACTGCACCCCGTTCAATGCAATAGAACACATACATTATTTCTGATATCATAACCGCAGCTTAAATCAGACACCCAAAGAGATGAGGTATAAGCAATTCGAATAATCCCTTTCACTATTCTATTAATAATAATAGGATCAAGCATCCTTATACGCATGAAAGAATATAAATCATCATCGATTTTATACCATCAGTTTCTCACCAAGAAATACTTTGATTCCCATATAGAAAAATCTTGTAATGAACAAAGATAACCGACTCTAACCATGAAGTCCTGCGAACTTCCCGAGTGCTCGAAGACCAGGCGTAACGAATTTGGCAAGGTTCCGTAACTCATATAGAAAGATAGGTGCTATCTAAACACAAACAGTGAACAGTATTCGTTTGAATGTATCGGAGCATAGAGATCGTTATCGAATCTGATGCGTACGTCACGTGTCCCCGTGGGTAATAAAACAGTCGTATATGCGGCCAGAACATTCTCCATGGGTCCCTAAACAACGGAGGATGAGCCTTCCGATTTTTCGACCCCACGTGCGTAGCTACTTATCGAGGATCTACGATCTGAAATAGGGCTATTTATGGTCGGAAAAGGGAGGTAGATTTTTAGACTCCCTACCTCATTCTTGACCCTCGTCGTTTCGTCACTTTTCTGTTTCGAACCCGCTCATGAAGAAACATCGACCTTCGGCCAAATAAATCACGATACTTCCGTGGGAAGCTTTTACCACGGCTACGTTTTCGTGTGCCCGCGAATTTTTATGCTAATACAGGAACCAATATCTTTCTTCCGACGTTATAGGAGGAGTTCCAGTTTCCCTGTGACCCCTTGCATCGCGAACAATAAACGTACTCCTTGGGGAACAGTGGAACAATGGGGTGAACGAAGTTATCCGAAATTCGGCATTCGCGGGTTAAGGATAGTTGGGGAATTTCGGGATTATTGTCAGGGCTCTCAAACTGATTCAGAAGTACCGTAATATACGCAATCCTTGAAAGTCAGATGAAGTAGGACCTCATAAATTGCCATAAATCTCAAATATTTCCAATAACAATAAATCTGGTAACGAAGGACATGAGAGTGCATATAAGACATGTACTTTTGATTGTGAAAAGGCAAAACCATCTCCGTCAAGCAGTTTCGATCACGTCAGACGAAAACATTTCGATTGGTTGGAACGAGGGACTCGTGAAATCAGAAGGACATAATCCAGCTTGGTAAAAAAAGGGGTGGAAGGATATATCCAGTCCGAAATCCTGGCTCAATCGAGGGCCACTCAAACCGACGGAACGTCCTTTATTTGCAATTCTTTCGAGGGGTGAGAGAGCCGACACCCCGTGTGGATCCGTTCCACACCCCATGCAGCCGCCTGCGACGTATCCCTGACCCTCCCCGTTGCCTTCGATTCATTCCCTAACCGAGCTAATAAGCAACCCTAAAGAGACGTCGAGCGACAACTGCGACATGTATATACCGGGACAGGATGCCGGAGGGCAATTTGCATTCATATTTGGGATGGTAATTAGGAAAAGGGCATAATAATCGTGTATACTTGCTCCGGTGCACCGTACGCCCCGTATGAATCGAGTATAATCGAGCTCTGACTTTAATAATAATACTGTGGGCTTTACTAAGAAGGGTTCAAGAACTCTACCCATCGCTACTGCTAGTTAAACCCTCCGAGCGATTTATTATTTTGCACTTCGAAAACCACATGAGGATTGCTCCTAGAATGCCTTTTGACGTATCGATTTGCACGGGCATTGTGCACGATGATCTGATTTAAATTTCAATCGTGATTCGTCAAATTCAATGACAGATTTACCCTCATTATTCTTAGATTAAATATGAATTTTAAATATATCTGATACAAAGTATAGAAACCATCAAGGATATCTATAAATCCCTGTCAACGGAGTATAAAACCGATTTAACATATATTAATTACAAAGCATCAATCTCATAACTGCAATACATAAAATTGAGAATTAATTGATTCTCAGGATTATTGGATTAATTATACGCTTATAATTCCAGAGCGGAAGATATTCAATAATTATGTGAATAAACCGATAGTGTACGAAAAAGGATACGAGAAGTGAGAGATAACAACGTGATTCAGCGCTGCGATTCGCGGTACGTAGAACAGGAGCGTGGAAACTAAGCATTGTCCGACACGTTTGCTTCTAAATCCCCGAAAAAAGCGGCACCGACAAAAATTCAAGTTCGTAACAACGTAGGGGGAATAGTGTCAGGAGGATGTACGACACATTCGTAACACCCTGCTACACCACCGAGCCCGGCTAGGTACACATAACTGTACGTGCAACGTTTTGTAAATGCTGGGTAAAGTACAGAGAAGAGATAAATGGGTATCAAACGATTTCCGAACGATATTCTACGATTCCCACCAATCGAGTACCTCGGGCAATTTTATTAGAGACCAACGAAAAAATACCAAACCCATTTACTCGCGGTAGACGAACAATAATTTTAATGAAATCCCTAAATATTGGTGTTATTCGGCAGCTAGATTTTCCATCACAAACTTTCATTGTTTTTCACGTCGACAATGCGCACTGGATGAGCGAATACAAAAGCTTCATGTAGGTTAACGATTTGTACTAGCAACGTAAAAGAGTGCAGCTTTATCTACACGTTTATCAATGCAGCTCAAATTATTTTTCGTGCAACTCGATGCATAAGATATTCCAATTTGAAGTATCTCAAATTCTGGAGAGAGTCAAACTGCTTTAAGGTGTCCCAATTATTAGTTCATTAATATTATTTGATAAAATCAGCTAGTATACAACTGTGTACTAGATTATCGTTAGAAAACATTGCAAACAAAATTCAACGAAAAATATAGCGATTAACATAAGTCTAGTCCATCATGAAATTGGTGTCCTCCAAGCGAACGAGTCACGCCGTGATTGCTTATGGGTTAATAACGATCCTGCATGGAGAGTTCGCATGAAAAATGTTGCCGTGGTGAGGAACAGGTTCACGCCCCATAGCATACGGAGGCCAGAAACGATTTAAGGTACAGTGGAAGTCAAATAGAAACCCCGTTGAGCTGAAATACTCTGGTGGATCGTCCCTTGGTACGCTAATGGAACGAACTAAACCTACGATTCTACATATATAGGGTGAACTAATATAGCTAGTTTCGCAATACATCTAATTGAAGTGTGTATTAGCTGTAGAAATTAATTATTTCAGACTTTCAGGTACAGCGAAAGTTTTATTTAAAAAAACCCAGATCAAGCATCGAAATAATTTCCGTTATCATAGATGACCTTTTGCCATTTTTCTGACAGCTTATAAAAAAGCGTGACAATATTTCGATTTGAATGGCTGTACTGAATATAGTTATTCAGTTGTTCATTCACATTTTCCACAATATATAGAAATCCATTTTCTTACGTTACAGTACCAGTTGTCCTTACGTCTGACCAGGGCTCGTCCTATACTACTTATTTCATATACACCCCCAAAACGTTTCCTCTTAACGAGTAATATAACTTCGTAATTAGTTATTATGGTATCATTCACTGTCCAATATCATCCCTTTTATTGGCCGTGGGTATACATAATGACGAAAGAAAGTGCTAGAAGCATTTAGATCACCCTATACAACCCCTCACGTTGGAAGTCTGGCTCGTGTCCCTACGGCGAACGAACGTGGTGGCAACAGGAAGGGAGGATACGGACATCTTTAGGGGGACGAACCTTTGCGACATTATGTATCACTTAAATACCCTCCCGCCGACAAATAGCCTGACTCATGGGATTTTATTAGGCCACCGTGAACACGTTCTATCACAAGGATAATGCTGCCTGCCGAGCTTGACGTCCATTTAACTTCCTCTATGTGGCATGTACGAGTAAAATACGTCTATAAATTTGTTCCGTACATCTACGTACGTGGGTATATTTATTAGTGAATGTATACAGGTACACCGCGCGATTCTTTATGAGTTTATATATTTATGAGAAAACCAGAAGAATGAGCCCACAGGGAGGCATCGTAAAACCGATATTAAAAGGGACGATGAAAGTTAAGTGAATTAAGTAAGACCCGAATTTTGTCCACGAAATTCTGCAACAGGAAATGAAGTTGTAGGTAGAATCAAAAGCTAATTTAATATATATCAATTAATGAGGAGAACTTAATCAATCGTAGATCATAGACGAAATTAATTAAATACTCATGATTGCTTGAGAGGGGTTGAGTTATTGGTGTAAATCAAAGAAAGCATAACATTTTTACATATAAACTTTTGTACTGAGAATTAATTTTATAATGCATTCCTGAAGGGCTTCACTTCCTGCAGGAATATAGAAAAGTTTTCCTAATGATTTATCGTTACCACGATACCCTTTCGTTAGTAATCGAGGGGAAATGGTAGGAACGGAAATTGACGCTTTTATGTAACGAGTCCCCAGGAGGAAAGAAATTACGTAAGGTAGCGGAATGAAATTTCGGTAGAGAATAGACATTCATTCCTATTCTCAGACGAGCAAGCAAGAGGAAAACATTTTACTTGGTAACTTCCGAGTGTTTCGAACTTCAAAGCAAGTTTCACTATTATCGTTCGAATGGCATTACGACGCGAAGTAGAACTTCGAAGTTCCTCCCTTTGATTTCGGGCGTGATTCTGCCCTCTTTTGTGCAATAAAGTCGAAGGAAGGGTAGAGGGACAATTTTCAAGATCTTTTTCTCGGAAAATCTCTAGACATCGCTATGGAACGAGCTCGTAAGGGAAGGTCGTTATGGTTAACCACGAACCCTGAACAACCTTCTTAACGTTTCCTGCGATGATCATAAATCCCTATTAACGGGCATTCTCTTTATACTCTGTTCAACAACCGGAAGACAGTGGATTTATGATTGTAACACTAAAATCTATTTTCCTAAACAATTCCGTATCCAAAGGGTAGTACAAATGAAAAGTTAAAAAGAATTTCGTGATGTCTTAGTATCACCCTCCCTTAAAAGTAACCCTTCATACAAAGACTTGCTGATGAATATTCATATCGTTCTTAAAAGGTTACAATCTAGACACTTCAGAGTGAACGAGTGACTCCAACGCTTCATAATTATGCACTAAGGCAAATTAATTATAAACAGTTCTAGTTGATTTCAATTAGAACTTCGACAATGTTCAATTTACGTGATTAATTCGAAGATTATTCAAAGTGTACCGAGGATTCTTTTTTGTTAATCCTTCGTCCGCTGGAATCTCGTTTAAAACAATGAAGCCTGTTGATTAACTCGTAGTTGCGCTCTATGAATATTTATAACGACCCTACTCGTAAAAACGAGCTGGCGATTCTTTCGAGTGTTCTCAGCGACCTCGGCATCAAGTAAAAAATCGTTGTTTCACCAGTCAATTTTCAACGGTCCGCTCAGCCGGATAACAAAAAAAGGGTAACCCTCGATCTTGGCAGACATCCATGAGTCAAAGTGAACAAACAAATGGACCGAAATATCCCAAACCTACGAGATCGGCGCAAAGAAATTTTCCTCGTTTTTCGAATGCCACCCCTTTCCGAGTGACAAGTTGGGAATAAAAGTCGGGTATGAGACTCGCGACGAAATCGTGAAAGGCTTTCGAATAAAAATCGAAGCTCCTGATTTTCTTCCCCCAGACACGAAGAAAGAAGGAATTAAGTGCCGAGACATGCTCACGATATTCAAAGAACTTACGAGAACAAATTCCGACACAATTATGGCAGAAGTTTCTTGCGCCACTTATCGAATATTGGAAAATAAAAGCAGCCCCTTCCGTGTACAATAAAATTCTATGTCCATTCTTAGACATTTTCGTATTAAAAAGATTCCACGTATACGATCAATTCGTTTATTCCATAATTGTGTTTAAAGTAAAATTTTACATTAAACAAGGTTCCAAGTGAGGAGAATTTACGTGGACACAGGGAAAAGTTTCTAAAGTCTGGCTTGATATTCCGGACGTGAGTAAACTTACGCTTTTCCCGCGAATACTTATTCATATTTGCCGTGTGTAAACCATCAAGTAAATTACACTATCCTAGTGGATTAAGCTATTCCAAAAACCACACATTACAAAATGTCGAGATTAAATATTTACCGTGGTGCTCCCGGGCCCAGGTCAGTCCCAGTGGTAGCTACTTCCAACTTACAGCTTTACCTCACAATATCGATCTTTCTCTCCTCATAATTTAATGGAAATTCATGTAAGGCTAATAACACCACGGTACTACTTAAATTATCGTCTTCCATTTTCCAAGTAATTTGCATATGACGTAGAATAAGCTATTAAAAATGTAAATATAACATTTAAATATAGCAAATATAATCCTTATAAATATTAATGGCAATTAATTTACGATCGTTATAAGACGTTAGTTCTTCGAAATCGATATAATAATTTGATTGGATAACCATGATCTTGACAGCACGAACGCGTGCATAAATATCTGAGATATTTATATGGTTTATGTGTTTCTAATTTTACCCTTTACACGTTACGTTGTTAATGTCATTCAGGAAGCGAAAAAACGAGACGAAGATAGAGGTGAAAGAAGTGTAAAAGAAAGAGAGGGGCCGGGATTACATTTTCCATTAGCGTCCGAGCTAAGCTTTCTTCGGACTTGTCCCGTTAGCACTCGTGCTAATTATCAAGCTGTTCGGGACACGAGTTTTTTTTTCCTCTCCCTATTTATACCGCATTTTCTATTCCTTTATACGACGAATCACGAGTAACTAATAATTACACGGCCACCCCTCTGCATCCTCCTAATGGAACCTACTTTCTTTATTATGTAGCAAAGCTTCTACAAAAATTACTACCCCAAAAAAGTCATTTCAACAGGAGTTACATGAGTGTTATAATAATGCGGATCAAATAAGAATAGCAGATCTTAATGTAATCTATAGACACGATTATATATGAATTAAATAAAAACTAAAAAATGCAATCACTTCTCTATCCAGTGTTACAAGAACGAAATTAGTTATCTGAATTCTACTCGAAGGCTAGAGGCAATTAACGCGGAAGGCGCAGAGAGTAACAAAGAAAGGTGCTCGTCGATTAAAATCAACGACCTTCTCATAATCGCGGCACGGCTCTCAAACAACGAAACACCATCCAAGCATAGGGCCACGTAATTTTCATAACTTCTCACAGAAGACAATAACCGCGTATTCCACGACTTCCCTGAAACGAATAATAGGTAAGTGGTTGAAACCAACGGGTCTCAGCTTCTACCTCTCACCCTGTTCAATCCCTTCAACCACTATCTCCTTTCTCGAAGTAACTCCATCCCTCCCCTACGTTCTTTGAAGGTGACACTACTCAGAGGGTGAGAAACGCTTTTGTAATATCAGGAACAATTCTAATTTGCGTATTTACGAGACTCCCGGGTCCTTCGAAGAAGATGGTTCGCATGAGAGCAAGGTATCTTGCAAACTAACAGTACCTTCGAAACCCTTTTATGGTCGCATTGCGATTTTCCAGAAGCCCAGTTATACGTGTACTATGAGGAGGAAACGATCGCGGAGAACAGGAAACTGAATTTATGGGATATTCGTGAATTTCCTACGATAATGCGTGCTCACGAGACTACCAGAACACGGGCTGATATGTTACCCCAAGTTTATTCGTTCCGTACTTTGCGTGGTATATGTTTATCTGCCTTGATAATATAGTGTTTTCCTGAATGGAGTTTCATAGACAATCTAATAATAGAATAATCCATATATAAATAATAAGCGCGATTTAGAAGAATTCATATTTACTTTGCTTTACCAGCAGATGATTCTCTTTGGGGCACATTATTTGTCCCACACCCCTATTAGTCGACTTTTACGACAAGCAGGGGCTACTGTGGACTTATTCTATGCGCAGTCCACAGGGGGATGTAATATAAAATTATCCATTAATAAGAAGCATAATTCATGTCACCTTAAGGTTTTTATATTAGGCGCAGAATTGATGTAATTATATGAGTTATAAAGCGGTTGGTTTATGAACCAATTTTCACGGTTTTGTTAATAGAGCTATTACGCCAATCGATGCGGAGGACTGCGTGATTTAGAGCATTAAAACTCCGACGTTTTGTATCGTAATTCACTCGGTGGAATTGAACACTTTAACCAGATGCACGCGAACAGATCGTGCGTGAAAAAAATATCGGAAACGAGGTATGCTACGAACGGAATTAAACGCGGTGCGCTTACTCTTTTTCACTCTTTAACTATTAAACACATAATCCACGGCATATTTTAAGTGTCTGTAAATTCAATGAGGCAATTTCTTCCTTTGTACGAAAGGAACAGACACGTGCCATACGTTCGTATTACGCCTGAATAATAGGAATTTGATTCCTTCTGACGTTCAGAAGAACCTTTGGAGGGTCGTTAAATCGTTAGCTCTTTCATCGTTTCATCCCCCAGTATTTCATCTACGAATACTTGCCGATGCTCTTTTATCGCGTACGCTTGACCGATCAATCAAGGTAGCGTACTGAATACTCTTTATTGCTACTTGAAAAGAATACCTCAATAATGATATTTCTTTTGTGATATCATTACCTTTGATACAGCATACGCACATCGAACAATTGGAGTGAAAAGTAATCATTGATAACTGATAATTATAATAACCTATCGAGTTCTACACTGACTATTAATAACACATTAATGCTCTTCTAATTAAAATTATTCACATTATGACATAACAAAGTCATTTCATTGATAAACATAATATACTATTATAATAGAATACATTTGATTTTAACCTGCTAATTGGGGATGGCGAGTTAATACGTCATTCGAAGCTATACTTATCCTGAAGGTTACGAACAGTCAAGCGCTTATGTACGTTGTAATTATAAATATATCGCACGGATTTATTATATTACTAAATCGATTATTAAGTACCTGCGTGATGCTGTGTCTTGGAAGAACTCCCAGGTCAATAGTTTAATTATAAAATGCGAGTGGAGACTGTTTAGAATGTCTTAATAAAACCACATAATAACCGAATTAAACATAACATTAGTAGTTAACAACAGATACTAAAAATATTAGTATCAGTCTATTAAGTCGAGCAGATTTCAGATGGAGATTTAAGATCACTGATAAGGACAATTGAAAGAAGAACCCCGTGGACATCCAAGGATTCCTGGACTCAAAGGAGGCATTCGGAAACCACTATCCATTACGAAAAAAGGAAGATTGGTCTCTATGAAGATCCTGAAGCAGAAAGCTCGGCAACGTGTCTCTTTTATTACATCCAACCGGTTGGCCAGCAAGAAATGAAATTAGACGCTTTTGATGTGTACCGAGTTGAAGTAGGATCTTTGACTGGTCCATGTGGAGCCAGTAGCATCGTCTAATACGAGGAGCCTGGGGTGCAGCAAGTGGCAGCGGGGATTCCGTCTGCACACTCCATAGCCAGTCGAGTATCTCGGACGAAGGGGGCAGATGGTTGCGAAAGCCCGTAAGGCAAAGTGAAAGCGAGTCTAGGATGATTCTACGTGTTATGTAAATATGTTCTTGCCGAAGGGATGTGCACGTCCCACCTTAACGAATATTGCCAAAGTTCCAAGGGCGGATGTTGCGCAGAGTAGAATGAAAGAGGGGAGCTCGGGGGTCGGAGGGTGTGGATTTTATGGGGTTGCAAGATACACGTGATTGGCTCGTTGTGTATATGCTTATCAACGGAAACGGTATGTTGCGCGGTTCGTTATGCCATTGGTAGATTATCTTTCAAAGATATAATGTGATTTTTACTGATTTTATGATACCGGGAATTGAAAAGATTCTACATTGGCGTTGATGACAGATATCGATAAGGGACATCTGTTTTATATGATAACTTTTTCTTACACCTATTTTATGAGTTTTAGATTTCATGAAAATGTATGTTTATTCTATTTTATCTATGACCAGAGCTCATGTTTATTTTTATATTAAAATAAAACGGTATGTAAATAATGAACCTTGTTACTTATCAGATGACACTAAAGAGAAATTTCAGATCTTTATTTGTGCAAAAATCAGTGCGGACCCTGTGGCATAACGAAGAAACGAGATATAACATTGATGTACAGGTGTGCATTCTGCACAATGCAGTACTTGAGTCTTTGAGTGCATCCATGTACAAGCGGATCGTCAGAGAAACACGTACAATGGTAAGCGACGTTTGATCTTTTGACTTCAGAAATGTCAAGTGCTTGTCTCTGATTATGCTACAAGTGAAATGACGTTGTAAAGTATCATGAAATATATTTCAACAGACAGGACCGAAAAAATGACTCAAAATCATAGCAACGATAACGAAGGACTTTGACTGAATTTGAATTTCTTTCATACCGAGGTAACGATTCCACACCCCAGCGCGAATATAATATTATAATACATATTATAATATATATTACATGTTAAACTTTATATTGAAACATTTCTGAGAAATTCGCAACGATAAGTCGGTCACTAAAAATATTCAATTTAAAGGGCTGTATACTGTTATCAAAATGATTAAGCAGATACTATATATTTACTTGGAATAATTAACTACTAATTACGAGGTTAATGCAGTGTAAATTTATAAAAGCAATTTTCCAGCCGCAGTACGAAGCACAGGAGCTACGTAACCCTCGAGATTTAGGTCGTCGACATAACGTTACTCTCGCGAAAAATCACCCCTGATTTATAGCGACGACTCACGCATGCGACGGATTTTCCCTTATCTTCAGGACGCATTCAAGCCAGTCACGCGCCTTGCAAGGCATGCGTTATCAGTGTCATCGTATCGGTCACGTGTCGGTGAGTCCCCGCTGTCATCGTTTTCGGATTTCGTGACACAACCTCACGATCCATCGCGTGAGATTCCTAAAGTGTTTCGATTTCCTCGAATCGGCTGTTACCATCGATTGTCAACCGGTTTGTTCGAGGAACGTGTGAAGATCGCGTGTATCCCGCCATTTTACTAACAAAGTGGTTTTTCATCATAGAAGAGTGTAATCGTTTCACTCGTGTTAGATATAAATGAAGTTATCTGGCAACGACATGACAACTGCATGAAAAGTGTCAGCAATGGAATAAACTTTAGATTTCAGTGCAGCAAATTGCTCGATATTAATTGAAGCTCTGAAAGACGGTATTTTTTTTTAATTTTATTTTTTATATGCATAAATTCCTTCTGTTATAGTTTTCGATACCTCTTACAGTTCATCATGCATTATGATCTAAGTGAAAGGGCATTGGTGAATACATTGGTTTTACCGTATTTGCTTGCGGAAATTTAGTTAACCCCTGGTTGGGGTACCAGGCTGCTGTTATTCAATTTGTATTCCACGACGTGCCAACTAATGCGTCAAGAAAGGACTGCGTGTACGCAGTATAATGGAGGATTTAGAATATAATTAAGGGCAAAGGGTTAATTACGAATCATACCCCGGAAAATGAGCACTTTAAATGAATCTCACGGATATATGTACTTTATAGAAGACTAGGATTATATCAAGATAATGGTATTGAGACATTATACGAAATATATCACAGTTTAAATAAAGATTATGCAAAATAAAATAATTTCCTAAAGGGAATTAAAATTGGTAAAAATTGAAAAGCTTAAAAGGGAATATATTCAGAGATGGTGGAAATTTTTGTCGTAATTCATGAGAATTACTATTCGAGTACCAAAATATGTTTTAATTCAATTACCTGTCGATTAACAAAAAATTCCGAAATAGGAAGGTAGTAAAAACTTGCGTTGCTGGAATGTTGCATTCCAGCGATCGTTATTAAAAGCGGAAATGAAAACGTAGATGGTATATTTCGATCGCATTCTCTATTCGGGCAGAATCTTAATTCCCCAGTAATTATCCGCAACGCATTGTTATAAATCCTCCTGCATCGTGGTAGCACCAAATCCACGATATACCATACTTACGATAATACAATGCATTCACGAATTTCTCATCGGCGAATACTAAATCGCAAAATCGTTACGTACTATCCTTTTTCTATGTAAATTTACGCGAGAAGGTTTACCAGGGCCGAGATGTTTTCCAGTTAGAGGCTTTTCCAGAATGCCCCCGGCTTCATACTCCATGAATTATAAACGGCAACGAAATGAGGAAGTTGTTTAAAAGGATTTAAATTCTGACTCGCGCCCGGCAGCTCTACGTCCTTCTTCCCCACACCTCGTTCCTCTTCCAGCACGCACCCTCTCACCCCAAATCGCCCCTAGAAGAAACTTTCTTCTTTCAATCTCCACGTGTCGTAAACTCAGCCCGGTTTTCCAACGTGGCTGCGATATCATTTCAACTTTTGCTGAAATTGAAAGCACCAACGGCCTTACTAGCTCCGGAAACGTATCAAGCGCGGGAATCAAGTATGCCGTCTCGGCAACCTGTCCTGGAAAGCTTTATTTTCCGGCCCTATTTGCACGTGAGGTTTACACGTTCCAACGTCGAGCTGAGAGATAGTATTTCACGGGTACGTGCACGGAAAATCATTCCTTCCTTTTCCGAGGACCAGTCGGAAGTAGAACTTTAAAGAGATGTACATTGATTCCCTGTGTAAACGCATATCGGCGGTATAAATATAGTCGGGTATATTGAGTTCCCCTTATAAAATAGAATAATTATATTTATTACTAAAAATCTTATTAAATCTGCTTAATGAACCATGTGCCTAATATTTCCTAATTTTACGTAAATTTTCCTCTCGGGATTTAGTAGAATTTATAGAAGATAGAATCGGTTGGTTGATGGTTTGCTGAGGTTTGATTAAACTTCTAAGAAATACGAGGGCCAAGATGAATATTTTAAGAATGCAAAGTAAAACAGTAAAATAGTGAGAGAAGAAGGAACTGCAGTGACATTGTGTTACAGGGTTATTTCTTCCTTACTTGGTGAGTAAGGAAGATATTTCAAGAACATGTGTCAGACCAGGAATAAGAAGACAAAAGAAATTGTTGAAAACTCATTGCACAAGAGGGGCTAGTAATTTTGCGGAATGGCGAGGGATGGAAAAACTCGCGGATTCGTGTAGGGTTTGTCGTGGCGTTTACGATGTGACGTGACCCGAGGCAAGGAAGACCTTCATCCTTTTCCATTCTTTTTCCATCCCCTGTATGTTTTTCCGGCTGGAGTAGCAGGGCGCAGTGAACAAAGAAAAGAAAGATGCGTCTTGAAAGAAAGCACGGAACCGCTCGGAGAAAGGACGGGAAAGGATTTCTCACGATAGAAGTAATCTACCGTGAAAAAAAATGAAATTGCATCCGTTTGACATTGAATGCCGGTCGAAGTATTATTAATTTATTTGCCTCGTGAATAATCGATAATAAAGCTGATTCCGATGAAAGCAGGAACCATTCAATCGTAACGTAATACAGCGGGCAAAAATAAATAATAAATTGTTACTTTTAAACGTTTGCAAATAAAACAAAAGTGTGATGCAGAATAAACTTTAATGCAGTATCAATGATGATATTCCCTCTGTTGTAAATAAATTGAACGTGCCCCGGTTTATATCTGTTTACTATCGTTTAATATATTCAAATTATTATTTGATTTTACTTGTTTGTTCGTGTTATATTTTCATTGTATAAAACAATAAAAACCCTCGTGATTGGAACTTGAAATTGCTTGTCAATCTTCTAATAATTTAAACTAATCAAACTTCGTATATGATATCCGATAAATTATTGTTCATTAAACAATAATACTCTATAAATTTGATTTACACTAATAAAAGATAGATGACTCACTCAATAATAATTTAGAGATTACAAAGTCAATTGGACCAAATAAATAAAAATATCTTTTTACATTACACAAATAATAATGTAACAGAATATAGTATCATTGTGCTGGAAATGTAGCACAGCGAATGAAAATGTAAAGTAAGAATAAGAACGTCAAAGCGCGGTAGTTCTGTGTGAACGTTTAGTGTGCGAGGCGACCCTAAACTTTGTGTCCCATCTCCATCCCTTGTATGTTTTTACGCCTGGAGTGTCAGAACGAAGAAAACCAGGGTGCATTAAAGGGAGCAAAGAACGAGGAAACATAGAAAACGAGGGAGAAGTAGCCACCCTCGAAACTCGAGCGATAAAAGTAATCTCTTCCGGGAGTGGCGTACAACTACCGCTGGCAAATGAGGGTGTCATCTTCCTGATTGCCCTCGAGGATGATCGTAGCTTTCGAAGGGCTGAAAGAGTCCCGGAATATTACATGTAAACTAGTACAAACACACTGACACGAGAACTTGTCCATAGTCTCATCGGTGAACATCAAAGGTTTCAGTAACGAAGAATCCTAATGTTTCTTGAATTAAATCCAAGCGTGAAAAGACTGACGATCTCGACAATTAAACACGTTGACAGATCTTCGTGGGAAGTTTCCAGTAAAGAAGCAACCGAGCTAATCTAAGTACCTTGACACGTGCGGATTATTCTCGCTATCCGATTAGCACGTTTGATAAGGGCCTGAGAAAATTTACATTCGTGATTTTAAACTCCTCGAATGAGTAAGAAGGGAACCCTTTGATCTATAATTTTATTATGTCACGGTTGCTTTAATCAACACTCAAAGACAGTTGAATAAAGTAGATCTTAATATATGTAAATCGATATGATTACAGTAATGAATTCTTACTATACGCCTTACAATGTATAAATATAAATAATTCAAAATGGGTTAATTATAAAATCATTCTTCATCACCATTAAAGTAATCGTATTAATGTCTTCCTAGTGTAACATCAGTGCAGGATAACATTACACGTCCAGTTGTATAAAGTATGATAACAACTTCCCCATTCACTCTGGAAATGATATTTCCCTAAGACACCGGTGCAGATTCATCTAGCAGGTAGATAACTGCACAATTCCTAACAGTATCGATATGGAACAATGAATTGTCCCTTAGGCACGATGCACCGGGAACATGTGCGGTATACAAATATCGGAACAAGGAAGATACACGGGTATATTGCACGACAGGAGAATCGAATATAATTATGGGCCCGTGAAAGTGTGGGTGGGCCTAGAAGCATACAATAGATATCAAGTTTGTTCAGTTAGTATGCAAGGAAACCTCGCGGCACGACGATACACCCTGGGTACGTGGATCGCGAGGATGCATACCGTTAATTCGACCAAACATAACAGACAGAGAGAAGTGTTTGCGTTTGCACTATGCACATGACATATGCACCGGAACGAGACAAGTGGAGAACAATTATTCAGAGGTGGATGCTGGAATCCCGTCGATCTGTGAGATACGAAATTTAAACGGGTAAGCCTCGCACCTAGTGTCTCGTTAAACCTGAATACATCCTGATAAAGATTTGCTTATCTGCCCGATATCTACGCCATTTTGGGGCACGGTTTTGGAATTTGAAATCCAATGGATTGGTCTGGAAATTTGATAAATAAACGTTTGACGACTATATCTAACACCTGGATTCTACTGGATCAAATTAGTTTGTATAGAATAATAGATAGTTGTTATGGTTATATGATATGAATCTTAAACTGTTAGATAAATGGAACAAAAAAATTATAATTAAATTTGGTTTTCTTGTAAGAAATGTTTACTTGCGGGTGTACCAGGTTTATGTATATTCAAACAAAAAGTATTCCCATTTCATACTTCCATGTCGGTCGTATTTCATTTCCTGGACAATTATTCATAGAATAAAGGATACTTTATGTAGACGAATATAGGAAGGATATTTTCAAACGAATCCGCTATTTTCTGCGTATATTTATCCAGTATTTTATTCGGAATAAAGACTGGATCCTGGAGGAAATCCGGTTCTTCAAATCCGATGTAAATTTAGAACGAATCTCTGGAGTGCATGAACTATCTATCCGGATTTAACCCATCTATTATTTTCTCATTTTATTTTAAACTACGCGTACAATTTGTTCCGGCGCACGTGAAACAGATGTTACGTTAAAACACAATGAACGCTAATCCATTATTTCGGATCTTCAAGTGACAGGCTGCAATTTGTACAGTTTTTTCAACGTTGACAAGTGAATATTTATTATCGATACAAATTGAATATCGATGAATTTCGAGCGCTACCAGCCAATATGAGAAGAGATACATCGTTAGAACTGGGTCAGAACAATGATAAATCGTGCCAATTTCACTGGAGAATCGATTCCCTAGCACGCTTTTATTAAAGTCGAACTTGCAATATTTCCAACTCGGCGGCTACTACTCTATCTTTGCGATTCCTTCGGTGATTAAACATATCCACCAAGAATTCCTTAATTAAGAAATAACCCAATATCCTCTTTAATTAGCCACTCCTAGGACCTACAAAACCCATTATTCTTGGCTGCATGATTCCAACACATTAATCTACTAATGTCAATATGTTATTATAGTATACAGTAATAAAAAAAACTGAATAAGAAGATTCTTAAGCCAGGCAATACATGATATATTTCTTTCAAACAATACGAATATACTCAACTTCGGTAAAATAAGATCCCCAGCGCGTTCAATTTCAGGATTACGTTATAAAAACTAATACCGTAATACCCGTTCCTTTCTGATTCACGCGAGTGAGGTATTAAAGGAAGAATGGGGCATATCTCGGCGAGATAAGAGCAAAAGGATAACAGTGAGGCAAAGCTATTCAAGCTAATATAACCTGTCTAATATTTTTCTCTGCCCCTGGGCGATTCCCGTCCGAGGATCGAGCCACCAGGAAGTGTTAAAGCGGAACAAAATGGTGAATTCCAAGCCGAAAGAATGTCGGGGCTGGTGCGTGGCTGTGAATCTCGTGAATGAGAAGGGTTGTCGGAGAAGGACGTACAACAACAGGGACCACGCAAAAGGGGGTTGAACGAAGAAAGGTAGGGTGTGTATGGGGATGGTTACGTATCGGGGAGGCACGACGTGGAATTCACTGATTTCACACGCGAGGCAGAAAATATTTCCGGGAATTGTATGCCGGGTAACGGCCCTGGAAACCTCCTGTACATTTTGCGAGAGGACTACCCAACCACTGACTCTTGCCACCAAGCACACGACGTGGTGAACACCCGAGGAATATCAACGACGTCCTTTTCGTGGTACGTGGATAGCAGGGGATTCTCCTGTAATGCCGTTTCTTCTAGAATTCGGACCATTCATGAATGCATTACCGCCTTACTTTCGCGCCGTTCTCGTTTGTTCTACTTCACGGTGGATGGAAAATTCTGAACACCTATATTCGTAAGCGCCCAGCCCCCTTTATTTTATATCGATGTATCTTGCAAATTTCTAACGCCGCGCGAATATCCATTCCTCTTTGTAATACGCCTTCCACGGGATACCTTTGTAATAACTTTTTATTATATGTATGATACAAAGGGGATAACGGAAATCGCACTGTTTTATATGATAAATTTATTATTATTTTTAGTGTTGCCAGTAAGTTTATCGGTATACGTTAAAGTATTCGCAGCATTAAAACTAGTCGTAAGAAATATCATAGAAATAATTAAGACTCTTCGCGAAGGTGATCAAAGTGACGCTCGAAACCTGGTAAATAATTCGAAGATTTTATAATTCAAAGGTACATTATTATTACTATCCAATAACACTCCATAAATAGATTCCAAAGTTGCTGTGTACAAATAAAAGTTGCAAGTGTTTCGGCAACTACATCGTCAACCAGGGAAAAGCTATCGCTAAACATTTCGCCGTTAGAGCGGCAAAACAGCGCTCAAAGAGTCGGGAATAATCTGCGGATCAAACTGGGATTTAAATCTGAGGAAATCTGGAGGAAATTCAGTCATAAATGCGCAGTAGATTCGCTATGATCCTTTGTAATAGCATTACCGCAATTTCAGGTACAGCACAGCAGAAGGTTTCTTCGTGCACTCAGTATTTTCGTAGCCTGAAGGGGTGGGGGGTGGTGGTGGTATCCAGGGTCTATGTGAAAGTATATATATAGAAGTTCAATACCATGGTACGGGATTGCATCCAGCATGGTAGTAAGGGAAGTAATACACCGGTTTTCGTAGGTACTGGGGTATAACCCGCCGACGGTCCGCCAATTCCGGAAGGTTTTCAAAATACTTGGACCTTCCGGTATAAATGGGTTTAACCGAATGGAAATTATCCAACCGAGTGTAGCTCCATGTTATATATTCCTCTACGCCGGTAAAAGGATAAAAGCCTCGTTCGTATTTACGGGGGATTCCGCGGCTGCCTTTTACTCACCTCGTTTCAATATTATAATATTCAAATTCAGAATATTATCAGGGCGCTATCTCGCCGAGTTAATTATCGCGCGAGAAATCAGAGAAATTATGAAATTGTATTTCATAAACATCGCGCGCCTGCTAGATGGGAAATACTCACTTCCGTGTTATAGCTTAATCACATAATATGCGGAATTAAAGTTCGAACCAAAAGTTCTGATATTCTTCGTTCAGGTTTTCAAATAATTTTATGCTGAACGCACGTAAAATATTCAACGAAAGCTTCGTGTAATTTATGGGTGAAATGAAATTTTTAATTAATTTTTGTAATTAGTTTAATTATCAAAATTGGGTATCCGCGGTTCCAAAGGTAAACATTGGATGTAAACACTATAGAAAAACGGGATTAACACGGTAAAACCGTTTAAAGTAAGTTACTGAAAAACTATAGTGAACGTGAAATTTTTGTGTTACGGGTATGTCGGTCATCGCTATGGTTTTCAGGTTTACAAGATTGCTCGGTGAACCACGACGGCGAGAGAACAACAGGGTGGGGGGAAAGAGAGGTTTTCAATTTTCGATAGAAATCAAATCTCTGTCATTCGACGCGTAGAACCATATGGCTCACAGGTTAAAAACTAAAAGGAAGCCGTTCAACATTTGTGCATTGACAACAATGTTCTCGCAATTCCAGTAACGAAGTTTTTATTCCGTTCTTTTATTTATATACGCGCCGATTTTCACGAGTTTGTGTGTTAAAACCGGCCTTAGTGTTTGTCGAATATGAATATTCACATCATTAATCCACGTATGATATATATTTTCGAGAGTGGTATAATAAAATATAGTGAATTTGAAGAATGCAGAATTATTAATGCAACTGAAAGTTAGAAAGTAATTCGTAATTAATGTGTAGCAAGTATATTATATTTTACGAAAAACTTTTTAGATATCTCTCTGGGGGATATGCTATAATGACTGTTGATTAATATCTGTGTTTAATGGAATTTTGTATTAATTCGATAGACTGAACATTTTTAAATTATCCAGATACACGAGCTTTAATCAGATCAGGTACAAGAGGTACGCAAAATGATTGTTATCCGTAGACTATAGATACCCCATAACATTCTTCGGGAAACGGGGCAATTTAATCAGCTTTCACCGTTATATCGAAGAGGAACAGAATTGCGATTCTTATCGTGGCGCACTGCTTTTCTACGAACAGATTGAAAAACCTCCATGCGCCGCTCTGCTTTTATATACCCTCTACCTACAACATCCACCGTACTATCCACCAGAAAGATCATTTTTGCTTATTATTGAAGAAGACAGTTAAAGAACGTTATCTATCATACAGCAGAATGTACCCGCGATCGGAGTTGAGAAATGTACAGCTTTAAATTATACCCAGTTTCCTACTGCCGGTACTCTTAAAGTTCCACTGCTTGTGGAATTCCACTCGTAACGCTTAATTAATATTTAATTAATTAAAATGAAAGTGTAGCTTAACACATTGAATTTCCAAACTACCATAATACGCGATAAACATTATATAAAATCAATCCAAGATTTAAGTGATAGAGAGTTTTAAAAATTTCAATGAATTTAAAGATTCTCCTTAACACACTGCTGTGATTCTTTCAAGCAGTAACAAATCTCATAATATAATATTCCAAGATTCAAACGAAAGAATACTACCATAATTCCCGGTTTGAAACCATGGTGAAGTAACACCCCCACACAGACTGATTTTTAAGGGAACCCTACAATTAAGGTACGTTAAACATCGAACCAGGTGGTCCATGTAGTAGCGTAAATATGGTGGATAATAGAGTTCCGGTTGCTCGTAATGCCACGAAGTCTTGCCGGGGGCATTAGAATGAATTAGTAACCGCGGCTAGTTAGCTTGTAGGTTACGAAAACCCGCAAATACACACACGCTCTCTTGCACTGTACACAAGACCTAAAGCAGATGTTACGGGTTATTGAAATTTATATTAATGCCCAGGGTGTAGGCTGACGTCCCTTCGAAAACCATCAACCCACTCCTCTTGATTTTCCATCGCCCCAAAGAAACAAATGGATAGACACGTGTCCGGTGGATAAGGAGGACCGGCGGAAACGAGGAATTGTGTTGACAAGGGGTTCCGGGTCACGTGCTACCAAAACGATGTTGGATACGCCGGTGAAAAATTGTGGGACGTTGATGTAACGTTCTTAATCGTAACTTCCGAACCATGTTAAAGTACAAACATAGGGTGGGAGGCAAATATGGGAGTTCTGAGCGATAGGGATGAAAATTGGATGCAGGAATGTGTGCGTTAAAAGTCATGGTTTTGATATTCGTACTGGGTGCCCAAAATTTTCTGATTACGTAGACCACGATATGTTAATTCTCTCACGATAAATAATATTTTTAAACGATGATACATTTAATTTCATATTAAGAGAAGGAATATGATACTTCAAATTTGTCGACAATGATAACAAAATAATTAAAATGTATTACATGGAGTAATACAGCAGAGAGAGATATTAATAAACCAATATTATAATTTAACATAAGCCAAGTTAAACACTCGACCGCACATGTTAAGAATAATAATAACACAAATATTTAATTCCATCACCAGCGGGATTAATTTAACTGAATTTACATTTATCGGTAATATATAATGAGATGAGATTTCAGCGTAAACAATTAATATCCGGGTTTAATGATCGTAATCCAATCCCACCGCACAAAAACCGATCTCTGTAAATTGTGTCACCGTAAATTAACAATATTCTAAATATTATTACTATGATTGCATAGATTATTATATGTGATTATACTGATTTTTGACTTCGGAATATTCTCAGTAAAAAGGATTCAACATAGCTAGACCGCCTTCCTCGCCATAAGGAATTAAATGTTAATTCGAGTCAAGGGCCTTCGAATTGCTGCGAAGATAATCATCCCTTACACCCTAAGCAAGAACATCGAGTTAATTCGTAGGAATAGTACGATTTTACGATTAGGTAGGTACATCGACCTTTTCCCTTAACAGTTAGTAATCCCAACATGGAATTCTTCCGTAATTACTAGCTTTATTCGAAGTCCGAGGGACAATGGAGACACTGTACCACTCAGCGTAACAACTATTTTACGCAGACGAATCGCGTCTCGATTGAAACACTCTTCCAGGGAAAAGTTTTCGATTAATTTCCTGAGCACCACTCTGCGCGATTCGCCGCGAAACGATAACATAATCTTACGTACAATTAAGTAGCGAGTTCTGTAATAAAATCTATGAATCCGTCGTCAGCAAGGGATGTTGTACGTACAGAATAGATCGATATTACAGTCGAGAACTTCCTGAAACTAGAATATAGGAGATTCAATTTAATGGCACTGGCTGATCGTAAACTGCTTCCACTCTGATTTGAGTCACGCTTTCGAACTTCCTTGTCCTCGAACTTATTCTCAATGACTTCAACGTGAGAACAAGGTAAGGGGAAAGCTGTTAAGAGATTAAACTCACTTACACCTACGAGTCTACTTAAAAGATTAAACGCTTCTGCTTATGAGCTTGTATTTTATACGTTAATCTTTTCTCTATTAGCAACCTCGTATTATGCAATAAATGATATTATTCATTTGGAGTAGATCGTTTTATTCATCTTATTATTTACCAAGGAAAGAAGGCAGGCCAAATATACTGAGATTATGAACATTCTTTAGCTGGTAGTTCCTTTGTTTCATTACCTCTTATCGTGTATACATTCTCATCCATGTTTTACAGTTGGACATCTATTATAAAGAAAGCCAATAAATGTCATCCTAACTATGCTGTTCATTGGGTTAATATGGGATCGTATTTACATAAGAAAATGGCCTAATATCGTATGTTGGAATAAATTAAGGGTAACTACCAGAAGAAGAAATCTCATGTTCGTAGTTGGGTGGTTCGTAGACGTTAAGTTGAGGACGGCGGGTAGAAAAGAATTGCAATTTACGAGGCAGCAGCGCCGTTAAACAGTTTTAAGCTCGATATGGATGGAAGGCTGGGGTCAAGGGGGTAGTTTCTGGGATCGTACGAGAAGCCACGGGCAAAAGGGCGTGCCAGCAGTTGCCTCCTGTGATTTAGAAGCCAACCCCTGGCATCCTAGCTGGAGTTGTCCAACTGTTGTTCAGACTGTCGTCACCGTGCCGCGCGTTCACTCCGCGACATCACACCAAGAATTATGACTCACTATGACGAATAGTTTTTTCACGCTAACGACAAAAAAACGAGAGCTGCAGAACTGCATCACCCGAAGTTCCGTCTACGCTCGATTCGGTTTGATCGTTTAAATGAAACTTTTCACGCCCCACCTTGCGAGGGATGCTGGATCAAATTGAATTGAAATAAAATACTTCTCGTTTCTGCTGCAGAAGAACCTTTACATGAATTTTGACATTATACACTTTTAAAAACAGTTCTTTTATATTATACTGATTTAATTGATAT
Source organism: Nysson spinosus (assembly GCA_910591585.2). NCBI lineage: Eukaryota > Metazoa > Arthropoda > Insecta > Hymenoptera > Crabronidae > Nysson > Nysson spinosus. Next base: position 3,924,358 of record OU342835.1, read on the forward strand.
TATGAAAGACCGTCCAAATAAATGTTGCATGTTTTACCCGCAATTAATTATTTGCATAACCCATTTACACATCTTCAATATTTCTTGTTAAAGTCCTGGTCCAGAAAACTATTTAATATGTGGAATCCGTACATGCAGTTATGATATTAGAATTTAATACCTAATATTATCATGTTCATTTATAATTAACGGTTTTATTTGAAACGATATAATTCTCTATTGAAGATGGTATTAAAAGATTATTTTATATAATTCAATTCTTTCAATGGCAACACTTTTCTTCATCGTAGCACCACTCAATTAACGGACGTTTGTCGCAAGTTCCACTTGCTTAGTCAAATAAAGAAATAACACGCCGATTGAGTGCGTGTCCTGTAACAAGCAAACCGAACCCTTCTGAAAAAATGCACCCTCGATAGAATATTAGGGATTTCGGCACGCCGATATTCGAATCGTTTCCATCCAATTTCACGCCTCCTCGGAGGATATTAGTGAAATACAAGCTGTAAAGGCACGGCAGATGCAGGACTCGCACTGTGTACTTACATAAATTACAAGAGAATCACTGGGGAGGTGGTGCAGAAAGAAATAGGTGGAGAAAGAGAGATGGTTTGGAACGACATATGTCACCGATGCATCTTTCTGCAATGACAAAGCCTAGAAATATCGGAGACGTCAAATTAGGGAGTGTGAATTCAGAGTGTACGATCGACCGTGAAACGATGTAATATAAAGGGAGACTGACACGTCTGCCGGCTGTCTGGGGACATCTATTAGAGTGGCCTTTTAATAGCCACGGACCTCCGGGAAAACTTCACCCATTCCGGGAGAAGCTGTATTAACCGATTAATTAGAAATCTTCCCTTAGCACTGCAAGTAATCCTAATTCATGGGGAATCACTCTCGAACTACTGCTCCTCTGACTCTTCGAGGCAGCATAATCCTCGAAGTGATTCGATATATCGAGATTATTGCATTCAATAATTATTACTATTGATCCTATTGCACTCAATAAATTTCACTGTGATTAATATATTCAGATATTTCTATTAGATTTCTGTGCCAATATTATGCACTGCAATACTTAGACGGTATAAATTATTTCTGAAATTATCGGATTTCCGATAATCAATTATTGAGGCAGTATGAAATAGTCGACCTTTAAAATGTGCTTAATTAACTTTATTAATATGTTACATTTATAGAATTCTAATATTAACGGTGCCATGAAAATTAATCTGCAATATTCGGAGTGCCAGGAATGATTACTAATTATCTGAATTTCTAGACATTGTAACCTAAGCTTCACACGACAGAAGTGTATTCAGTACTTTCCCGAATTCCAAAGGTGTTATTCTTTGTAAGAAAGGTGATAATAGTTTACGGTTTCTTGGTCTTCGTACACAACCAGTTAACTGTTGTTTTAAAGTACAAGCAATATTCGTAACGTGCGAAATAGTTTAGTCGCAAAAAATGTGATAATTACCAGGGTAGTCCGAACAGGTGGTCGACTTTCTTTTGTCGAATAGAGTGGTTGTTCTTTGTGTCCGGTAATGGCTATCGTTTCGCTTTTAATGGAATTAAGAGCATTAGAGACTATGCAAACACACTCACGGGTGTTATCAGGTGAAAGTAAGTTCAACATCGTGTCAATAATCAACAGGTACTCCCAGTTGCAAACTCCGCGCATTAATATGATAAAGAACTTCGAGTTATATAATTGCAAAGTTGCATGATGCGTAAGCATTATCAGGGATCACGTGAAATATTCATTATTATCATACAGACGAATTAATTATTTCATCGGCTTTCGGATGAGAACATTAACGAATTACTGCAGAAAATTATGAATGTTGCATAAAGTAACTTATGCTATTACTATTTAAGTATACTATAACTGCTTAAAACTGAATAATTAGATTTTCATCCGAACCAGTCAGTTTGCAGATCCAACTAGTTTATCTATATTCTGCACTGGAAATGTCTGTAATTAATATTTTAATTTCCTATCACTTTTCACAAATTGTTGACAGTTTTAAGAGTACGCAAAATCAGGGGTAATGATTACGTTCCAAAATTAAATGAAATGGTAAAGACAGAAATTAGTAAGTCTATTGATCGCAATTGGCTGTTTCTAAGAACAGATCCAAGTCTGATATAATGCGATGGTAAAAACAAAAAATCTCGGTAACTATAGGTAATAAATCAAGAAAACCAAACATCGAAATAATAGAAAATCTAGAGTACAAATGGCAATTACTTAACTCCAGTGGAAACGTGTATCGTCGCGCAGGGTTCATAAGGAAGTCGGTGCAACATGCCGAGTATAATTCGATAAGACGGCAGGTTGAAGGTAATAATCCGTAAACCCGTAGGTTGTACAAGATACACGGATAGGATTGGAGATAGTAAACAGCGAGTGTGTTTCTCGTGGTGGAACGTATGCAGCGTGTGCAGCATCCACAGTCGTGAAGCGTTAGATGCACCGAGTGCACCGCTGGAATGGATGCCTGCCTCCTAGGAAAGAGGTTGCAAATGTGGACCAAGGTTGTAAGTTGCGCTCGGTAACGCGATATCGCGTCTTTTGCATATACACTGGAAATCCACGTAACAGTTTCTCGTTCTACTTTAGTGTAACCCCGTATTCCTGCCTCTCCCTTTTTCCACTTTCAGAGAGAAGAAAAACTGTGAACGGAATAAATGGAATGCTCTTGTCGCAGCTACTCCATTGTCTTGTAAACGAGGGTGGTCTTAACACTTTGTATTTTACAGATCCATTTAAACATTTGCATAATTCTTGGGCGAATATTGAATTAGAATATAAATTCATTTTCATTATTATCGTATTACGAAGTCGAAGCAAGAATTCATTTTGGAATTTTCAATGGGGTGGTAATGGTGGATGTGATGTTATAGTGACTATCAGATTTCGTGAATCATATTTTATAAAGATGTGGTTTAATCAACCTGCTAGGTGAATCATCAAAAAATAGTATCGTCAGGTTACAAAGAAGTAAACCGAGAATCGATCGGACTTTACAGTTAATCCATCGAACAAAGGAACGGGAAAAGGATACCGATGGGAGGAATTCGGGGGAACGAATATCAGACTAACGATCGACATGCCAGTTATCAAAGCGTACAATAAAACCCAACGAACCGTGAATTTTCCGGCGTCACGCGTCGAATACTTTGCCGTACGGTGTTCGGGGCATAGTAAAAATATAGACGGGAAAAGAACTATTGTAGACACTGTGCGTAACACTATAATATTCAGTTTAACAAATACAGTACGTCAGCTCATGTCAGAAGCATAAAAATAAATCCCTTGATTTATTCCATTTGGAACGTATCTTCTAATCAACATAATAAATCCAGCCGTGTAAATTATTCCATTAACGCTCTTAAGGTTTCTTTTCGGTCAAAGAAGCTCGTAAATATTTCATAAATCATAACTTTGACAGCGTGAACTTCAATATTTATAACATTAAATCTCTTGTATATTACACTTTAATATTTCCATGAGGTTTATCAGGTTCCAATTTTCTGTAGAATAAAGATGCGCTTTAAATTGGTGATTTCAAGAGGAGTTTACGTTCTCACCTCCAAGCCATACATTTTTTAAAATATTATGCAGCCCATATGTATAACTTATATATGTGGATATATATGGTACACACATATGTGCCCTACGCTAAAGGGAGGCCAAGGAGAGCGAGGGGGAAGGGAACAGGAGCTTTGAACGGTGTTACCTCAAGACAAAGCCATCGTCTCAGCATTGTCTGGGCCAAACCAAGCAAATCAACCGCCAACCGTTCAAGCTCTTCTCTGCTCTTCTCTGCCCTCCTCGCCTCTTCTATTCCTCCACAATCCTCCCATCCTTTGCTCTCCTTTCGGGTGAAGACCTACAGGCCAACCCTCTTCTAGTACCTACCATAGGGAGCATTGCCTTCCCTGAATCAACCCCCCTTACAGCGTCACAGCCCTTCGCTTCTATCCTTGACTACTGGCCGAACATCTTGAAGACCGGGATCAAGATATCCACACGGATTCTCGTCACCGAGACCTGGATGATTGTCGCCGATATCGTTCAGGTTTAAGTTACAATTAAATGTCATCGGACTAAAGTGGAACTCCTACTTGCTCAGGAACGATTAATCGATAGGATGAATTAATTGTGAATGGATGAAGATGGCTTAGGTTACTCTAAGGAATCTGAGGTGTTCTAATTCTGTATTACACTTTGGTCTAATGTGGAATGGATTATTTGTATCTGCATGGTTGGACAACTGTCTCTGATAAGCTGTATATAGATTTATACGTAATAATTAATTTCGGAATCTTTACAGGGGCAATAGTTGATGGGACGTTCAAGCATTAATATAGTGGTTATTATTTTCAATATTGGATGAAACGGGCGTAGAAGGGTGAGATATTTTCCAGTCAACTTTAATATCAGTCTAATCTCACCCCGACATCGAATTGAATGTACAATCAAGAGAGCTCGGAGTATTTACGATAAAACATTGGCGCGAAGGTCGAATATCTGTTAGTACCTTGCGGCAGCGAAGGCACCGTTGATAATATGTGAGAATGACTCACGCCGCTCACGTACGAGTTGAAAAAAGACGGGGATGTAATTTCATCGGGTAGCATCGGATTCGTCTAGATATATTATTCGCAACGCCGTGAACTCTTGGGAATCGTAATAAGCGCCCTGCATGTCTACCTTCGGGGCTGCAGCATTAGCATTAACACGGAAAAATAATTCTCACGTGCCGACTTCCGCTGGGATCAAATTATTCGCCATATCGCACACAATGTACAATATTTTAGAAAATTAAAGATTTATATCAAATATTTCATACGTATAAATAAAATAATATAATTTGTAAATAAATATCAAATGCTCAATGTTCCCACATCAGATTTCACAACGAAATGAAACTATACTAAAACCTAACTACATTTTTGTTCTATTTTGATAATTAATGTCACTGATAGGTTCTACTGTACTCTCTAAATAAATTCCAGAAATAAAACAGCCCATAATCGCTAAGATCATACAACCGATGAAGATTCTAATCTTCACCTTCCACTTTATACAATTTATAATGTAGATATAGCAATAAAAGACTGAATGAAATATCAAATGAAGCATTAACAGGAAGTTCACCGAACGTCACCGTAGATTAACCAGCAGAAGCAGTCGGTTGCATTAACCCATGGTATAGATACCATGACAAAGTTATAAATCCTCATTTTTCAGTATACTGGATTGAGACTGCCTTGACTCGTGTGTGATGAGAAGAATATTACATAAGTATTTGTTAATATCTGCCGATTTAAATCTAGTTTTCGAGGAACATGAAGTATCCAATGACAAGATCGAAAGTCATTAATATTCCAAGACACATGAAATTATTATTACGTAATAATTCCTGGCATATCTTTAGGGAGTCAAGCATTGAAAGAGGACCAGCATTGCCCAATTTCGTAAGCTTCTCACGTAGAGTGAAAATACGCTTTGCAATGTCGACGCAGCTGTGCACATAGAAGTGGTTAGATGGAACGGTTCGAGAGGTAGCCGAGGACAGAGATAAACTGAACATCGACAACTATGGCGACGCCTATGACGAGGACATCCGCGGGTTTGCGGTTAACCCTACACACCGAGACCGATCTGAAATAGGGTCAGCGTATTGCGTGTGAATAACAGGTAATCGTTGTCTAATAAGTTTACCCGCATAATCGATAAGGTGCATCATCTGCAGCATCACAATCGGACGAATAGAAAAGAAGATAGATCTACTTCTTGCTAAAGTATCAAACGAAATTCACTTGATGCCTTATTACCATACTTGGTTGATCGCTTCACGAGATATTAATAGATACCCGTATCTAATACCATCAGTTTTATATTACGAATCGAACACCTGGGTAAACCACGTCGAGGCAGACATTATACTTTCAATCAGTGAGGGAAAAATTTTCTGAATACTTAATGTAATACGTTACGTATGTCTGTACTAACATATGATATCATGAGTACACTATTCCTGCTATTTTAAGATAATGCTAGATACACGAATGATAGGGAATTCAGTATGAATAAAAAGGTAATGGATAATTTGGAACTATTGAAAGCGGATAGCCTATGATGTGCATTGTTCGCAGAATCGAGGGTTCTTTTTGACTGGAACATGTGCATCAGGATAAAAGTGTTGCATCAGTTTTTCGTAACGAGGGCAATGCATCGAAAACGAAAATAGTATGCCTGCCTCTCGATACGGATCGAGAAGGGTAATATGGAGGCTGCGTATGCATTACTTGTATGAGTTACAATCGACGGCAATATCGAGAGTTATATCGTAGAGCATCGATGCCATTTGCGATCGTTGCATTTGTAGCCGACTGCGGCCTCGCATTTTGGTTTCGACTCGCAATCCTACACGTTCAGGCATAGCAATAATGCTGATTGCTACGATACCTTGCCCACTTCCACCTTACAATAACCGGCAACCTGTTACGGCATCGTAATAAAGCTCGGCACACGTTTTATGCACCCACTCACTTCCGATCAACCACCCTTTTACCTTCCTCAAAGTACAAAGTGCGTAAAGAGGAAAACGTTTCGCGGTGTTTTACCAGGGATCGTAAAGCACTCGAGAATCAATGCAAGGGCACGATCGTGGGACACCGTTACCTCGTTACTTCGGAATATATCGAGCCGCTAACGACCCTATAATTTTCGAATAGTCAACTTGATGTACCGCAGACAACGCGCCGAGTGTCTTCCTGAGATATGAAGCGGAAACACTGGGGAAATTATTGCGCAATGTTAGACCTGATCTAACAGACCTTTCGTCAAGTATACTCGAACGCATACAGTAAGTAATTACTAGAATCATTCGATAGTTTAGCACTTCGTAACTCCGCAACTGTACAAGTAAATGCAATTAATTAAAGCAGATAAGAAACCGTAGATCACTTCCTGTTAGCTATTTCCCATCAATACCCAAGTAAACTGTGTTTTATATGATTAAGACTACTTCGTCCTTTTACATCGGTATTACGCCCTGTCCTCCATTCAGAAGCGACGAGGTAGAATTCTACTTCTACTGCAGCGTTTACTTTTAAATTGAACTCCAGTGACCTGAATCAATTATTGAAGCACAATGCTCTTTCAACGAGGTGAAGTCGCAACTCTGAAGTAAGTAGCACGATAAGATCCGCATGGCAATTACGCTTGTAATGAGTAAATGGGTTAACATCAGCTTGATGAGACTAATCACAGACAGACCCACACGTGAAGTTCGAGGAATACAAAGTTTGGTGACTTCTCACTCTGCTTTCTTCCGTGGGCTTTTAGGGCATATCTTTCCTGATAGCAGTCTCTCGCGATTCACCACTCGGCGCGTGAGCCTCGAAAGTGTAGAGATGCTCTTGTCTCTTGCTTCTCGAGTCCTCGAGAATCCCCCTTGCTCTCCTGTGCTGTGCATTACGATGTCGGTTGGATATCGTAGACAGACCGCGTCCGCCGTTCATCATGTCGTTAATGTACATCGTTTTCTCTCTTCCCCCTTCTCCCCTGTTCCATCCACCATGCCCATTCGATTCTCTCTTTCTGTCAGTGCACTGTTTCACCCTCCATCTATCTCTATCTCCTGTCTTCTTTCATAAACACGTCTATCAGTCTTGCCTCACTCTGCTCTCTTCCAGTTTCTCCGCGGAATTCGTACCCGCTTCTTCCTCTGTATCTTTTCGATCCCAACTCACCACCCAGGAGCCACCCCTGTTCTTTTAACGTCTATCCACCCATCGGTAGTTCTATGTCGGATGGTAACTTCGATGCCTTATCCTCGGTCTCCTCGGCCTGTGCTTTCTCTTGGCTTTCCTTCGAAGAACAATGTCATCGGGGCCTCTACAGACTTTTGTTCCACCGATACCACCGGTAAGCACTTACGAGCTAGAGATACGGCCGAGTAAACTGCACATCTACGTAGAAATTGTTCTAAAACCAAGGCGTTATTCTACCTATCCTCGGTGAACACCAAGTTCTGCCTGATTTCGTTCTCTTTTTCTTTCATTCGAATCTTCTGTCGTGATTCCTCCTAATCTAGAGTTGAAATCATTCCGAAATACTGATCGGTATTGATGCCATATTTCATGATAGGATCTACGGCACCTGGGAGATTCTAGGTGATTAAGGTCAGTAGGCTTTCACTCGCCATCCTTAGCTCAGTTGATTAATTATGAGGAATTATTTGAATGAATACTGAAGAAGAGAATTTTGTGACCAATTAAGATGACTATTCTTATGAGTATCTTAAATTTGATATTGTTTTTATGGGATGTAATGTCACTTGTTTCCGTTACTTTCTTCCTGTCGAAATGAACGAACAAAGCGGCTTATGTGCTTAAAGCACCGAGGAAGCTTATCAACGTTCAACGATGACAGTCATCAGGGAAGAGAGCTCGAATCATGTCGATTGTTAAGGTCATTACGCGTCTCTCCCGTGTCCCTTCTTCCGGGCACGCTTACTGACCAACCGCTATTCGCTTTCTACTGATCTACTCTCTGGTAATTCTGAAGATTTCAATTGCACGTTCTATATAAAATTACAATAAAACATATGCCGCTCTACTCTGAGAGACCTCCCATTAATTAAATGCCAAATTAACTTCGATATTAATTCATATATAAGTACCGTAACCTACTCAATATTACCAGAGCAGTCGCAATAATAAAATTTATAAATCATTAAACATAAATAGAAGAATCTCTGGCATCGTCTATTGAACCACATAAAATATATGTAAAATAATATAACAAAAACGTCGGCCAATAATAAACACGTGATAAGCACTCTCTTTTATTGCATTGAAGTAATAGTCTCAAATATGGGATTTACAAAACACTCCAGGAACACTGCACCGTGTTATTACTTTGCCGAAACAAATAGAGCGTATTTAAAATCATATATGACCAAGGGCTAAGTACACTTTCATAGCACATTTCCCAATATCGAGTTACTCCGAGCCGAGTATTAAAATAATGAAACACCAATCCCTGTACGGTATATCCATTCGAATCTCTTAAACGATCACCGGAGCAGGCGTTCTGGATTGTTGGTTCTGAAATCGAGGATGTCGCAACACGCCGGTACCGTCACGCGTTATTTCCACCCACGCGAACAATTTTACGGTAACTCATGTAACTACGTTGGTTTCATTCCATTTGTTAGATCCCCGCGATGAAGCACCAGTCAGATTAGAAGAGAAGAAGTACAAGGGAAGATTGTATTTGATTAAAGCTACATCCGGCACAAAGTGGTGAAAAGAAGAAGCGTTTTACATTTTATCCGTTCTTCTCGTGGATTATTCAAATGGACAGATAGCCAGCCGGGGTTAATGCGAGGGATTAAAAGACCGGTACCAAACGCGAGCAGAACGAACAATTTAAGAGGACGGCGATCAGGAACTCTTTCAGGTCATGGAACTCTACCTTAAAGAATTACCAAATCGTACTCTTTTGTAAAATGCGCTTCATTCATATCCGAGAAAAATCAACGAGCCTTGAGAGTACATAATTACCGGTGTTGAAAAAACAGTGTAATTTAGGTCCTACTACTTTCGTGCTCGACACCTTCAATGAACGTCAGGTCGTAATTAATGACACATTAAGTTCGCAACTCGTATATTATATTCTTTAAAGAATACTGTAATTTCAAGTCGATGTTACACCTGGCTACTACCGTTGTAAATGTTGAATGCATTAAATGATCAAAAATGATCAATTACGCGGTTCAGGGGTGGAAAGGACAATAGTTATGTTCGAAATTACTTCTCGTTCTAGTTTGTTTTCGTAGGATTCATTTGTGTTATCATTCGGCCATAATGCATTTTTAAGCATCGTAAAGCTCCGCGTGTATTTCGTGGCTTTATACCGGGATTAATTAATAGCCGCAAGGATTTCGCGCGAGTTTTAGTACGCGGAGGTGCTCGCTCTTAAGGACGTACTAATCTTACGGTTTTAAAGTGTACGAGTGGTTTAACGCACCGCAATAAGCTCGTTCCTATTAAAGTTTCATAGAGAGAATTCGCTCGCCGGCCTTTAAGGGCCAGTTGTTAACTCTCACGGTGAAAATATCTTGTCTCCCTGCGACCGTAAAAACACGCTGTATCTCGCGAAATATTCACGAGGTGGGAAACCTTTTTTTCTTTCCTTATCCTGGCAATAAAGACAGTCTATTCGACGCCGCTGATGAACTACTTGAAACAAATGAACAATATAATCTTCGTAGAACTAGTAGTGTTAAGCGTTATAATTAATTAATTTCATCAATTTCGACACATTTTGTATATTTTAAATAACGCATGTTAACAGATGTTAACGATCGAATATAATATTGTAGGATATGATTTAAAAAATATATAAATCTTCTTTCCCATGGTTTTCCAGATTCGAACTCAGTAAGCTGTTAAAAACACAGGTTAAATCGGAATATCATTTGGATGGAAATTGTGAAGAGATTCAAGCACGGAACTAAGAAAAAGTTCTTAATAAGATTGGCAAAGAGTTAACGAGGATGACGAGGCAATTTAACCAAAAAGGTGTCTTTCACAAAAAATTGTACAGCTCGGAACTATTTCGATTTTCCACTGGCAGGGGTACTAAGTTTCTTTCGCTTTCTGGTATTTACGTTGATTAAACCTCACCGAGTTTTTCCGAGGGCCGTCGTGTCCGTGCTCGCAGGTAAATTAAATCGTTTTTCCGACTGTTCCTTTCGGGTACTTTCGGTGACGAGCTCGCGTGCGGGAAAAACATTTTCTTAACTCCCCTCCTCCCTCATCCATAAAGTATTGAATGAACTTTTTGCCGCGGAAAGCATCAAATTGAATTACCTCTAGTATTCTAATTCAACTATTTACAATACCCTGACTTACTCTAATTAAATCCTTATTCCATCGTTAGAATTAATTTCAGTTATATTGTAATATTAAATTTATATTGTACATTAATCTCAAGTCGGAATTAATTCTGTATATTAATAAAACACAAACAAATATTCTTAGTTGATAAAATCAGTTATGAGTTTAATAAACGTATCATATTATATACTCTTTCATTTAATAAGTACTACTAATTGCGTTAAAATAAACAGTGTTCGGTATTGAATGTTGTAATTCGCTAAACAGAGAAGCGAATACGATAGGTAAACAAAAAGCTCTATGGAAATGTAAAACACATCGTTACGAAGAGAGAAACTAGAGAAATTGTAAGAGAGCTCCAAGAGAGGCAGTATACTTTTATTACACGTATTTTACCGTCGTAAGAATCCCCCGACTCCTTCTCTCTCCAATTTCAATCTGAGCATCCAGAAAATGCGGTCCTGTTACTGTTTTATTACGAGCACCATTTACCGGTAGCAGTACGAAACCCTGACAAAAATTGAGTCGTAAACTTCACGGAATATTCTTTACGAATTTTTGTAATAGTTGCGCCTAAGGTACCGTTACATGAGTTACGGCTTCGTTTTTCTTTCACGTTTAACAGAAAGGCGACATCTTAGCGAGTTAATTAGCGAGCCGTAGGAAGACTTAGCAGTGATTTAATGAACCGTTAATCATAGTTCGTCACCGTGACGTGGCTCGAAAACCCGATGTCACATCGTGTCGCAAGGATCTACGGATTTAAAGGGCAAGAACCTCCATCTGCCTCCGTAAGGCACCGGTAATGTTGTGCGCTTTTGTTCGAACTAAGAACTACAACTTACGGGGACTAATTTAATTAACGGTACGTCTGGCGACGAAATTTTGTCTCCCGTTTTTTTGTCAGTTCTCACTTATATGCCGTAGACAATCTTAATCAAAATAATCCTGCGAATTTAGTGGATGAAATATTCGAAGAATTCCAAGATTATGTTGAACTTAGAAAACTATATCGGAACCATGTTAATTCCAAATTCAGGTGCGAAGATTTTCTCTTAAATTCCTTGTAGAAGAAGAACTTACATAAAAAAGGTGTTTAACAAGGATTGCTTCGTGTGCCAACTATACTGTTGGAACTTTTTTGCCCAATTGAAAATATCGAAATTCCTTTGCAGACACCGATTAATTTAACCGGCTTCCAGTTTCTTTCTCTTGGAAAAATAAAAAAGTCCGGTCAAACCATTAAGTTCTTTCACATGTAGAATTGTCTTTGATAGAAGAACCAAGTCGAAAAGTGCAGTGCTTGCAGAGCGTGACGTTAACGTCGGTGTTTCGGATGAATGAGACTCGTTAATATCCAAGAGGAGTACTTTTTATTCCTGTATTAAGGAACGTGGCAGAAAGAACGAAGATAAAAATGTCAATCCTTATCGTTAGATAAGAATATAATCACTCGAAAATATCCATTTCGAGTGTGTTACATCGACTCACAAACTTCCTTTTCAAGAGAGTACATCTCTTTCCGATGCACAAAAGGCACGCACAGAATGTCAGCACGTTTTTCGGTGTTTTGAGGTGTGCCTTCGGGCGAAACCTACGGGAACCAACGACTGAGCGTTTTTCTTTACTAGAAAGAAAGGATTCAACATACTTTCGAGGTCGAGCCGCGAGCGAAATGTACTACGTAAAACGAGACACGCTCTGATCGCCGTTTATTCGCGTCGACGATTTCCTGGAGATATCAGTTCTACTTCTTCCTGAATGTACACCTGTGTTTTAACGCAGAACAATCTGTGTACCGACTACTCCAAAGAATTGACTGTTCTTTCGTGGGAAATTTGATACTTAGATGAATCAAGTACTAGAAGAAATAGTAGAGAGAACAATAAAAATTGTTGTGTAATTCTTAAACTAGTATACATGTGTATGTATTTAAGACACTGTTGGTGCGACAGAGTACAATAAATCAACAATGTATTATTACCGTGTGTATATTATTCTACTTTATTATGATATATATTTTGTTTCAAAGTAACATATTTTGTATCTATAATACTTTTTATTTTTTTCTAGAAATTATTCTGATCTCCATATATAAATAATAATGAAATTTAAATAATATATGATGTACTGTAATATAGTATCATCATATTATTATAAAATACCTGAAATATATATGTTCGTTATAGTAATATCTGATATAAGTCGGAAGCTACCCATAAATTAATTAAATAGTTTTCTTAAACACTAATTAGATATTTGTATATCTTAGCTATTTGTTATAAATGTTATGACAGCAATATGAGCTGTAGTTAATCAATATTTGCCGAGTGTTGAGAATATTTCAAAGAACCGTCCTCCGATTCCGTATTCCTGCAGCAGACATCAGAAATGAAATGCTAGTCATGCACTCTGACAGTATAAGCTTCTCGGTAATATAGAACGAAATTATAACGGAACGGTTTATGTATGTCGCCAGGTGCTTACTAATCATAAACCTCAATTATAATCCCCATGGAAAATACGCTTGAAAAAGTAATTATTTATTCCATTCCATTGCGCAATGTTCTACTACAGCCGATGAATATCTACGACCAAAGATGATCCCAAATTACAAACTTGTCCTCCAACTTCGTCCAGGCTACGTGGTCCAATGACTGCTAATTAATTCGGACAACTCTCGGCGAAAACTCCACGGGAACCGGGATCCTCAAAAACGTTTATGAAATGAATTCACCATGCCCGAGGATTCAAGTGAATTAGCACTTAAGCCCGGTAACGTTCGGTGATATTCTTCAATGAATAAAGTCGAAAGAGTTTAAGCGGCACGTGAGAAAAGCGTGGCGGATGGAAAAATGAATTATAATGATTTCCTGGAAATCTAACTCTTGATTTAGCCCGTGACTGTATTCAAAAGTCCACGAAATTCAAATTATTATTGTCAGGTAGTTTTTATATTCCAGTATGAATCAAATATTAGGGATACCGGAAAGTAAGACCGCCATATTAAAGTCGTAAGACAATCGGTTTCTGATGACCTAATCATACTTGGTTTCCAGGGAGAAACTCCAAGCGATAAGAAGCTTTATTTTCAAAATTATTCCGATCTTCATATATAAATCATATAAGTGATACTGAATAGATGTTGAAGGCTACTTGAACTCCAAGGTGTTAGGGAGAAAAAAATTCACAAGACTGGAAAGTTCGAGGGGAATATGTTTAACGGTTTAAGGTGCTAATATGAATGAAACACGCGACAGAGGAAGGCCGTATGCATGAGGTCAAAAGTTAAAATACCGTGCGCGAGGGTTTAAAGAGGGTCGGAATCGTAAGGAGGATACCAGGGTAAAGAATAAAGTCGGCATAGCCAAGAGAAAGATAAAGAAAAAGGTAAGTCGGACAAAGTTCAAGAAAGTTCGGCTACCTTAGTCTACGCGAGAACCTGGCCAACGAAGAAATGTCTCCCTCCTTTGGCCTGCGGCTTACGTCCTGGCTCAATGAAATATGCATGTACAAGGTTAGAGAGTACAATTTTAACGGAAAATAGCCGGCCCGTGCTTCTATTTCAACCTACCAGAAGTTTTCCTCGTGTTCGAGCACAAAGGAAGGTGTACAACGAGTCCCCGGTGACTTTTCCACGAGCGACCGAGAAATCCGTTACTCCAACGTCTTCCGTGAAAAAAATACTAAATGCTGGATTATCGCGTGGAACCCGTCATGATTCGTAAATTTTTCTTTCTGGAATTCTACCATTTGCTAATGGAACGGTGTCTTTTGCTGTTCTAATATTTATAACATTGTGTGCATGGCTTTTAGCTGATCAAAGATGTTTTATGAAATAAGAGTATTGTGATGCGAGTTTTTGTGGAAGCTCGAGAACAATTTATAGATATTTCAAAATTGAGTATAAATTAAAATGTGTGATAAATGTCGTGTGCCCGGAAGCAATTAATTGAAACCATATAAAATAGTTTGTTTATTTCCAAAAAATAAAACCATTATAAACCCGAGATTGACCGTATTCAAATCTATTTCAGTATTAAATCATTTCCAAGGTAAAAATTCGGATTGATATAAGTGGACTTAGTCAATGAAGGGTAGTAGGCAGGAATATCCAGGGATATGTAAATAGGGTAGATATAAAAAATTCAGCGGAATGGGTAGACGCAAAAAAAAGGAGAGAAGGATAACTCTGGAGCAGCAGGTAAATATAGGTGGAATTCTGCATCGGATGTGTCGATATTTCAGGCATTTCTAGATCTCGGAGAGTTTTTCCCGATCGTGGCCTGTCAAGCCGTTCACGTTCGTGCCGCATTTCAATTTCGTTTCCCCCCGACTGGCCCCGGAATTCTTATTCCTTTCGATGCCACGTAACGGCCCACCCTTTACTCGAGGGGCTCCCGCCGACCGATTTTCGATGACAATTTCACCAGAT
The DNA here is from genome assembly GCA_910591585.2 of Nysson spinosus. Classification (NCBI taxonomy): domain Eukaryota; kingdom Metazoa; phylum Arthropoda; class Insecta; order Hymenoptera; family Crabronidae; genus Nysson; species Nysson spinosus. The sequence goes on from OU342835.1 coordinate 3,939,728, forward strand.
ACTTTTTCTCTCTCTTTCCTTCTCATGGATCGTCCACGATAGGGATACTCTCCGTAGGATTCCCTCGGAACCGGAAAATTCGGCTACTACTTTTTGTCGGGAAACCTTCCAACGCGACCGACCTACCTGAATGCAAATTTTTATAGTTTTACACTTGCGATTTTTTCGGCGAATGTGAAACCGTAAATTAAAATGGTCGGACGAGTATGGCGGGCTTTTCATACGGTGAAGATATTGGAATTAAATTTTATGTAATAAACCAGTTCCAGGTGATATATCAATATGATATAATAAGAGATATTTTGATATCGGCATTGTTAACAGAATTTATTTCGCTACAGGCATAATACGAATTCATGTAAGAAATTACTAACAGACGCACCATGTTTCATTATAATTTAGGAAGTCGAAATAGACATGCAATAAGTATCGTGATAAAATTAATTATGAAATCAATTTGATAATGATGTTCAAGTGAAAATGAATTCATATTATAAAATTATCCTTACTACGACAAATTGGTTGCCACTTAAAATACGGTCGAACTAAAATTGAATACATTCAACTCGGTTAAAACTCACCCAATTTTCGAAAAGGCTTAAAATTTTATCCAAATAAAACTTTTCTCTTCGGAACACAGAAGTATAAGGTGGTCGTTAAAACAAGGAGGGCTTTTAAAAGTACAATTAAAAACTTCGGAGAAACGTCAGCCCCGGTAATTATTCCTAAGAACACGCTAATAAGTAAAATCCGATTAATTCGTCATGTGTCGACAGTAAGTTTTACAACGAAACTTCCTAAATGTCCGTAGGAACGTTCTTCCTACGAAATCCCCTTTCATTTTTATGTTAATTAATATTTTCGGACATACGCTCCGTAATAAATATCCGGGGACTCAAAATCCCGGTCAACCTGGAGTTTTTCCCGTACGGAGGCATTTCTCTAATGAAAAATCTAGAACAGCGTTGGAGGTTCAGCGCCAAAATAAGTGGCGAATAAGAGCATCGAGAAACGGAGCACAAATAAAAATTACATACTATCTGCCCGCGTTCCACCGCCTGCGGCATTAATAAATAAAATCCTGGGCCACTTTTTTACGGAGTGACGCATACGGGGAGTCATAATGAATCTAATTTGTCCGACGAATAAAGAACTTACGGTTTGGACATGGTGATCGATGGCCTCCTCTACATACCTACTACTTTACACGTATACCAACCTAGCTTTCCTATGATCTAAATACACCTCATTTTCTCCTCCTCGAAAAACTAAGAACTATTTAAAAGTAACGACTGCAAAATTCATAGTAATTATTTAGATCGAGCAATAATTCAGTCGACTAATCTGAGTGCATGCGGTTGCTGCTTGATTCAGAGTATGGATCAAGTATTTAACTCAAATGACTTGGAAGTTCGAAGTAATTAGTTATAATGTGGTCATTGACTTATATTCTAACAAACTTAGGAGAATATATGGGGTTCTGTAATTAATACAAGGCTCGATGAGCAGATTAGTTAGATAGGGTAGGTTTGTAACAGTAATACAAAGTAATACGTAGATCGCGCCGATGGACCACGTTTTCATATACCGTCTTAAAATATGTACAGATATCCTTCAATGATAAAATCCCGAGTAATATCCGAAGGAAATTTCAATTCCAATAATCCGGTGGATTGACTGGTTCTCCCATATTTCGGACGATTAAGCAAAAGATCCTGGTGCAGTTGATACGATGGAACTGTCTCCGCTCGAGAGGCAGAGTATCGTATCGCGACAATTTATTATGAAAGAGCCAATGATTTTCCTGGAAAGATAGCTGACACGATCAGATTCTTTTCGCCGAGGAAGAGCCGTCACCGTGATTGGCGGATCGTCATACCCGGGGTTTAAACTTTCACGTCATTTCACAATGCAATCGACTGAAAAATGAAAACCCGCTTCATTTTTTCTTTACGCTATTTTATGATCCCTGCGTGAAGTAATCAAGCGTGGCTCTCTCTGCTTACCTTCATTTACGCACAGACTGAAAACTAGCTCTATTATGTGGAGATAATTAAACGCGAGGAAAATTTTCCCGTATATTATAAGAGAAAATTAAATAAAATGATACTTATACCAGGCTTGAGTTCATTAAAAAATGTATGATTACACTTGAAATGTGTATATTACATAAATCTCTCCGATCGCGAAGGGTCATATTCATTCTCTTTAAAGTATGCACTACATAAATGTAACAACGATTTTACTATCCGTTAAATCCAAGAGACTAATAAAGTAGCATGTTCTAAATTTTAATTTAGTATTTCTTTTTGAATTTAAATGACTCTACTTCGATCTTCATCAAAGCATGGAACCAAAAGTGAGCACCATTCAGCACGAAAGCCATTTCTTTGGAAATCATCCTGGAGAGGTCTTATTACTGCACTCTTCAGGATAGAAATGATCCGTTACCTTATTGCGTGACTCAAACGCGAAAATTGCTGGGTCAAAATTAAGGAGGTTAGATTTCGCGCAGGCCTTATGCTTCCAGATAGAAAGATAGATTACAATGGAGGCGGAAGGAAAAATACAAAGAAGGGAATCGAGTGAAAAGAGGGTGGGAGGTAAACGAAGCATACGTAACGGTGCGATTCATCAAGCCACTGCCAGACTAATCCTACCAACCTTATCCACGTGAATGCACATCCAATCAGTTAAAGGGTCCCTCTATTCCTTTACTCGTCCCGGAGCACTTTGCACAAATCATCGTTAACCTTCGACAGGCTACAAACTTCCGAATTCTAATTACCCCTCCCGTAATCTCCGACCCTGTTTATTTTTTATCAACGTAAACTACCCGTGCAGTATTCGAAACTTGACAAACGATGGGCCGCATTCATCAGGCACTAATACTTAATTTCATCGGACAATATTTGCAGAAATGTCTTTACGCGTCAATTTTCCATTCCGTTAATTTAAATGTTTATTACCATGCTTGTAATCAATGTCATCGTGATGTAATTACGAGGCAGTTTGTTACCGGATATAAAATTGCAGCGAGCTATTTAAACTTTTATATCATCGATATCGTGATAATGCAGCTAGAAGGAATTTTATCGGGGATGATAAAATAATGATGAAATATGTATATTATACGATACTTTTACGATGTGCTAGTTAAAGTTTGTAATGCTTTATGGACCATAAAGAAGTATAAATATGAATCTTGTTATGGCAGTGACTTCTTGTTATGAGAGGTGGGAATTTCATGTCAGATCGAGCTGAAGTTTCGTGTAGTTATAGATTGCGATACAATATTGAATTTAGCCTGGCGATTATCAGGGAGTAATCAATACACCGCCGTGATAGCGCATTGTTCATCGAAGCAGTTACTGATGTTATGATGACGCTAACTCGATAAATGCATATTATGAATGAGGTTACCGATACCGACGATCAAACCTTCACTATCATGGTATAATGGTGGTACTTCATTATCGAACGATCTTCCGAAGTCAGCCCAGTTTCCATCGTAAATGCATACCTTGCACGTAAACAGAGTGCTAGACACTATTAAATTTAATGTATTATAAAATGTACCTGTTGATGCAGCTACGTTTAAATTGACTTTGCCCCAGAAACCAACGTCAACTACCGAAATGACTCCGGTACTAATAGAAAAATATTCCATAAACTAATCCTTTAGAAAATAAATAACCATTTTCGAACGAAGAATATGCTTATTCTATAATGGGAAATAAATTATACGTTACGATGAAATAATAGAACAATATTCAACTATACTGTTGAGTAAATATACTGAAATGAACCTCGAAAGTAAGAAAAAATCTGTGACACGATTAGTACTCTGAGTTCATCAGAATGAAGTGGCTCGAGACGTGTCGTCAAGGTGCATCCAGGATTGCATCGAACGTGTCCAGCATTCGCTTTTCATTCGTCGAGTCTCTTACGTGGCCGAAATGTGGCGTGATTAAATTAGAATTAGTTTGCACAAGTGCGGAATGTGTTAATGGCGCTCGAGTAGATTTTCGGAGGTTCACTGATGCGCCAGGTACACAGAGAATGTACCGGGCCGACTTCGATCTAATCGACTTTTCGCCAAACAATCTCTGTCCGTTGTCAATCCGAGCCGTTTGACTATGGACAACGAACGGCATAGCGTGAACCAATCGATTTAACGATTCCACAGTCGATTGGGTTCCGGTACCCTTGTCAGTGCCTCCGCTAATCATGAAACCTCGCCCGGAAGACAATAGGCAATTTTCCTTCCTTTTTAATCAAATTCTCGCCCCGCCATTGTCAAACGTCACGTTCTCCAATGATATGTGAGCGAAAAAAATGTCTGATCCATCCTTCGATTTTTATTAATAAAGCGGTGCCGAAGATCAAATTTGCATCCGGCGTTATCCCTTCAAAGTTCGTGATTGCAATGATATTCTAATCTCACAGAAAACGATGGTATTAAATTATGATGCTGTTCAATGACCCATGAGCATCAAATTGTGAGGAGGAACTCTGTGATTTAAATAATTTCATATTTTAATTGTACGTAATCGTTGTCTTTAATTATAAAACGTTACTCTACTGGCTTGGAATTATATTCGAGCATTAAGGTTCGTAAAGTAGCAGGCGAAAAAAGGGAGCTTAATTGAATTCAATTAAGACTTAAATGTAGTTATTCATGCGAGCTATTATCAAAGTAGCCATTTCTATCAACACACAACGATAAAGATTTACATGTACTATTTAAAATGCTTTCCATTGGTCGTTAAACTTTAATCATATCCTTAATAATAATTGAAATCCTGAATATTAATAACACCAATTTATCTTACGAGGACACCAGTAATACATTCATTAATAATATCACTATTTCCTTCAATGTTTGATGAATCGAATACCTTAATGAAACCAAATGCATATTATAATCACCGATTATAAATTATAATCTTAATTTGATTGGATTGGAGCAAGATCAATAGGTAGACATCAGAACCCATAGAGCACGGGATAGAAAAAGAGAGGTAATTGAATTCAATTAAGACGTAATGCACGCGTGGAGAGTAAATGGTAGCAGTAAGAAACCCTATCAATACGAGTATTCATTAATATTCAGACGGCGTCTAAAAGTTTTCGGCAGCGACAAGGCTCGCCGGAAATTGAGTACCAGCCCGTAATCCCCTATTAATATCAAGCTTTAAAGTTGTCCCCTCGTTAGAGAAGCTCCAACAGCGACACGACAGTTCCTTGTAGATTATGAGAATCGAGTGACGCCGGCACGATTAATGCAACTAGTCGTATTAGAGAAGAAATCCAGTAAATCGTCCTCGAATTCTATCTCCATTTTGTATCCAGGTAACCATACAAATATTTGACTCCTTATGTTAAGGACGAGTTAACTCGTCATTTGAATTTACACTTATCTCGAATGTTACGAATTATATTGCAATTATCCCTCTCGTAATTCTCAAATTCTAATACGTACAAAAATCAGTATTGAATGAATGAATTGAATGAATTTATCGCGGGAATTTATCTTGTTACTAAATCGAAATTACCCGCGTAATGTTAGTTCTTCGAAGAACTCCCCGGTTAACAGGTTAAACGCTCAAAACGGGCTCAAATAATGATGGCAACTTCTATCGAATAAAATTTCGGCGGGATATAACGAAGAGCTTTGTATGAAGATGCAGGAAAAAAGTGGTGATTTATGACGTTCGACTGGTGATTCAATGAGTCGGAGTACTGTAACTCGGTGGGAAATAAAAAATGGATTAATTTATTGCTATTGAGTGGTTCGACTACTCGAAGTATCTTAGTGCATTTGGCTCGAGTGCGCTCGAGGTTCTCCATGTAATGGAAGTTGAAGCGAAATCTGGAATGTCTGAACACCCAGAGAGATTAATAATGATACAAATTATCGCATACTTGCTAAATTTGCGAGAAGAAAAACCTAGGTGTTTGTTAAATTTCGTTTGAAATATATAGATCTTGGTGTGTATAGTGTACACGCGTAACAAGGTGAACAAGTTTTCCGCCCGAGCATGCAAATTCCAACCATTTTAAGAACAAAATTCAAATTATGTTTTCAATGGTATAGAAAAGTTAATCAGCCGTTCTAAAGAAATATACTGACATAGATTACTACGTACATTTTTTATGAGATTCAAGGAAAATCATTGAAAACCCGTATCTCATTCAATGAAACCTAAAGAACGCCAACTCGACCACCATGAAAATATTTCCATCTAATGTTTCTGGTTTTACTGCCATGATTCTGGTAAAACCGCATAATAATCATATATGCAAAAAAAGAAAGCCGTAACGTTTAAGGTGTATAAAAGTTCCCGGCATGAAATATACGCAATAATAACCCAAGAAGGTGGAGCGGAGTATTGAAAAAAAGATGAGGGTAATGCTGCGAGGGGGTTAATCCTTTGATATCTTATCTCCAGGCCAAGAGGAAGAAAAAATGAAGGAACGCGGGAAAAGATCTCGCGACAAAAAGTACCGCGAGTTTCGAAACACGTCACATGAATTATGAAGAGGAGACAGAGGGGAAGAAAGAACTTACGAAGTGTTTAAACTTTAAACGGGCGGAAACCATTTTAAGAGTTCAAGCTGCACGGCCTGGTTCCTTCCGCGAGAGTACACAGACTTTCCGCGTATATCACCGGGAAGAGATTGCGCTCTTCAGGATCTCGAGTCGCTTGAAATGGACATACCTTTCTCGCCTTTCCGCGGAAACCTTGCACTTCATACTTTTCACCATGTGGAAACATCTTTCAACGTACCTGCAATGAGAAAAAAAACCTATTAGCCACGGCATAAATGAGGAAAAACCTACTGACACACTTAAGAAATGTAGAATCATTAAGTTTAGAAGAATTGCTGATATTCCATTTCAATTAAAGGAAATCATCGAATAAACAATTATTAGCTATCAGATCTTAATTAATTTTGTATATAATACATATCGGAGTATAATACATTTTTTGGGAGCCATAGGTTTCTAATTAATTTTCGTCAAGGTTACTTAAATATTTATATTAAGAATTATCGGTGGAGAGAAGCGCAAGGATGCAGTCGAAAGATTCATGTAATTAGAATTGTGAGAATCTACCATTGGAAAATGGGATTTATTCGACTTTTCGTCTGATACCTCGGCAAGGGCAGATTAGGTTCTATCGGAGGAGTATAAAAGGGCAGGCAAGAAGGGTACGGATGCAAGAACTTTTCCCGGAAGTTAAAGTCAGAGAGAAGCTTTCAGGATATCGAGAAACTTCAGTTACCGGCGTCTGCGTTTCCGCAGAAAATGATTAATTGCACTCCGATTCCAGGCGAAAATGCCTCCATTCTCGGAATGGAGACTCAGAGGGTCTGTCGGCTCGCCTTTTTTCCTCTCTCGTTCATGTTTTTCTCCTTCCTAGTGAATCTTTACAAACTATCTTCCTGCTTTTCAAAACCACGCGAGAATTACCCATTCGTTATTCTTTCCTGCATTCCTGAGAATATATTCCTCTCTATTTCTTGCGACTAAAGAAATTACGTCCAAATTGTCCACGGTATTGATCACTCGAAAATGAAACTAGCTCAAAAATTACAATCAATTAAATTGTCTGGACCTGAACTTGCGACCTACGCATATCAGATTATAATGAATAAACAACATACAAATAATCACATCTGAAATTTAGTTAAACGATGAATAAAGTATTGAGACCCGGCGGCAAATAAACAACACTAATAACAAGACCGTAGCAGAGGATAGGAAAAAAAGCCTCGAGCCACTTGGAGATTTCGGTGCACTTTGGTGCACAAAGAATTAGTGCAGTGTCCAGGCAGACGAAGAGGAAGTAAAAGAGACTCTTAGAGAAGGTAGAAAATCTGGGCAAGTGGGTGTACTTCCTTCAGGGCCCAACGATGCGAAACCAACGGACGACGACGAAGTGGAACACAGAGACTTTCAGGGACATATAAGCGAGCAGCAAGCTGTAATAGCTGGAGTGTGGAAGAAACGGAAGCTGGAAAGCTGAGACGGAGCCGATAAAATCTGCCGACGAAGAGGCCACAAGAGCCGCGGTATTAATATTCACTGTGTATCTACTGGTTCCTTGAACGGTTTCCTCGTGGACTTCTCCGAGTAACCCTCTCCTCATCTTCCATTCTGGATAAGATCGGCAAACCTAACACACGAAGAGTTATTCCTCCACGTAGGTTACGAAAGAGATGTGCCATTTCGTCGTCGTACTTTATAAAGAAGGCAGCCAGTGGAAGGCTACTTATTTTTTCTCTTGGAACGTTATTGGGTTACGTGGGTTATTAAAGTCGACCTATCTAGATGCTAATGGCGCCAGGGGAGATTAATTTCTTTCTCGCAATTGAATTCCCCTGGTTGTTATCAGTTCAACGTATTATCCTGCCCCGAACTTCAAGTACGGAAGTTATGAACTTTACGAGGCAAGATTTACGGATACTCGTGTAAGGCGTGCGCTTTTGTTTATCCGTTCCTTCTTCGATGCGGAGCACGCGAGAATCGCATTCACCGAGGAAACCACTCAGGATGGGAACTATTTAAAGTGCTTCCCCTTTCCTAGTGATTCTGGCAAGAAGAAAGGAAGATGGGCGAAATAATAGAACATTAAATGAAGACTCAAAACTATTGTTTTAGAAGAATATATTAGCACCAAACCTAGTCTCCTAGTTCCTATTTGCTAAATATTCTACTATAATATGGATTTCTTTGTCCTTATATATTTCAGTGCACCAAAAGAGACTACCTAGCAAGTGGTCTCACAAACGTAAATCTCAATCTAGCAGTCTGTGAACTGCACTACCATAGCCAAAGGTTGAAGTCATTAGTAAAAATGATTTAATTAGTAAAAACAACGAATTATTAATGATCCTTGCCAGCTCGCGGTAACACGGAGGCAGATTAAATCCAGTAAAACAGGTGGCGCAGCTGCCAGGTGCTTAGATTGAATCTGCAGGTGATCGGAACCCAGGTGATGCTTGCCACGACGACGTTCACCGTGCTATCCAACACGACCTGCTTACCAATGACACAATTTCCACCAATGATTCACCTCGTACGCTGACGTAAAGAAATCTATATTTGCTATTCTGTAGAATAAACTTTGCATATTGTGACTGTCACAATAAGTAGTACGCTACGTTTAGTGAGTGCGTTGATATAGAGGAGGTACCTGTCATCGATCATTTGAATTGGGTCAAACAAGAGAAAAGCACAACGCGATGACTAGAAATGTATTGATAAGGCTGGTAGTGAAACACACCTGATAATGCATAAAAATCAATATCTTTCCCAAGCATATTAATCGAACACGTGCAATAATTTTACCTCGCTTTCTATTCTGATAACTTGCTTTCAGCGCAAGTAATATTAACCTACACAGGTATTTCCTAGCGAATCAAGTCTCGCGCAAAATTTCGCGAGCGATCTCACTGCACTCGTCAGCGGATCTTTATTGCGTTTTCACTCACGGGCTTTGCCGCACAGTGAATCATACTTCCGGTAGTTAGGCACGAATAGTGTGTTTTACTTAACGTACGTACACACCAGGACAATGTATGTGACGTAGATTTATTACAGCATGTTATTTCAGAAACGATTTAGACGACACAAATAGTAAGCCTTTAATGTAGGTAGGGGTCATAAAAATTCGTATTACGCCTGACATTTGGCTAATCATAGAAAGTGACCAGCACTCTGTGTTTTCTTTCTACAGAATGATAAATGTAATTAAAATAACATACGCAACAAGTATAATAAAACCATTCTTTGATATTTGTTAATTATTCTGTCCAACGTAAACTGCGAGCCACAGCTGTGCTCTTTGAAATGTTTATAATATCAGAAATAATATATGAAATGTAATTTGGTAGGAAAAGTCACGCACAACAACGAAGTTACGGTACACACGGAATACGAAAGAGTTATTCGCCGTTATAAATATTAATGTACGGTTATACATTGAAAGGACCGTCATGTTTTGACGTGGTACACGTTCCTCCAGCGATCTTTTGTTTCGTGGCTGCGGAAATGAAATTTATTCCATCAGATTTCATAATTACTTCCTATACGAAAAAATGTAATTTATCGCCGGCGGATTAATCGAATAATTCATAGTGGCACGTGAATAGAAAACGTTTCATTTCCGCGATTCGCGTAACTGCAGAAAATGGTGAATAAAAAATATACCCGGTTTACGGGTGGAGATTAGAGGACATAAAAGATTACGGTTAAAATTCGTGCTATTTTAATTGACCGCTTTTTTCCTCGACCGACCATCCACGGTGTAATTTGCTTGGGTTATAACTTCGACCCAGTAATAGGAATTGCAAAATCCACGGTTAGAATGGGCATTACGACGGGCGCCATTCCCTTCATTATTCCTCATATTTTCCTTCAATATTCCGGCGCGGCGAAATTTAATGGACAGCTCGTAACACGGTTATAAGCAGGAAAGATAACGATAGAATCATCTCGAGTGGAACTCACCAATGGTTATCGCACAATACTCGTATTTTCTTTCTGCCAACAACAGTCTAACGGCTTACGTCTTAGGAAGCTGACCGTTACACCGTTATTCCTGTACTTAAACAGGATTTAAGGTCATCGGGTTTAGAACCATGACGACTTTTATTTTACCATTACTCTGACTTCTAACGAGTCATAAAATTTTATAATAACAGATTTCGAAATATATTTTGCCCTTCAAACTTCATGATGCACTTTAATGAAAGTAGCGCACCAACAACTCTATGAACCACTGCGGGTGCAAAATAATGCACTGAAGTGCGCAAGCATAGTAAGGTCAAATCCACGATTCATCTTGGTGCACTGTCAAGAAATATATGTTTATGTATGCCTTCGGGGAGGGATGTACAAGTATGCTAGGTGGTGGAGAAAGATCTGTCTGCGGGAAGTGCGTTGAACCACGGCGTAACCTTGATGCCGTCACGCTCGCTGCATCCCCGTTGTCTGGTGTAACAAACCAACCAACAGAACCACCACCGTAAGCTACCTACTCAAATCACTACCTTCTCTTCTCTTCTCGTCCCTACTCATCGTTTAGACATTTCACTTCTCCCTTTAATTTGCGACATACGTGCTTCCTGTGAAACCTGCAACTTAGCCGGTGTCAAACAGAATGCACTGCGTGACGTGCAGCGTTCTGAGGCTTACAATTCGGCACAAACGAAATGAATTCAATTTCTATGTCAATCACGTAGACGGCAGGAATACGGTGGAAATAGCGGTGATACTAATTTGAATTAGAGTCACGTGGAGAGTATGAAGTTCTTTAAAACAGAGTAGGAGGGAAATTGAATTTTATAAACTTTAAGTTAGGTCTCTGTGATCATTGGATTCCTCGCGATGATTGGTTATTAGATAATGAAATTGTGTATCATAGTTACATGACCGAATAATATTCAACAGGGCGAGAGATATTGTACTATGCATTTTTACGTTCTTTCATATTGACGTCTTATATAATGTGGAAACTAATTGGGAGTAGCTCAAGTTAAATTAAGCACTCATGCCGTATACGGAAGAATTTCAAATCGAGCTAAGTACTGTTAAGTTTCTCCGAGTCTCAGTCCAACATTTCAGTTCTCTGTGAAGATACATTACTCCCGGGTTAAAGTCAAGGAAATTCCCGGAGATACGATTCTACGAGACTCCGAGCAGAAAGATATAGGACTTACTTAGATTCGAATATAATTATACTCGGTAAATATACCGTATACTCGACGAGACGGAAGCAGTAAATCATTCAAGAATTATTACACTGGTACTTCAGTTAACTGCTTCAGTACAAATACTGGCAAGCACGATTTTAATTTGATACGAGAACTCGGCAAATTACACCTTCCAAATATATATTCTATATTGTGCGTACCTTAGGAGATATTCGCAATTCTCTACACATCGTCCATTCCATTTCATAACGACAAATAAACCTTTAATAATATCCATAACTTAGACTTAAACTATTACACAAGTTTCATTATCAATTTAAATAAGCATAACCTTGAATATCAGGAAATAAAACATACGCAATAAATCGTATTAAATAAAATGCAGATCAAAATAAAATGCAACATATTTCGATTTCTATCGAACGTGGTGGAAATGTTTTCGTGTCAATAAAAAGGTGAAGGTACATATATCTAGTGGCGATGTCGCATCAATCCCTCGACCGCCATACTCGAGTACGTGATAAAAAGAAGCCTCAACGTAAGAACCAAGCAATACGTTTGTTTCTTACGTCGAATGTCTGCGGGTTTCTTTCTCGTTCTCTCTTTTCTCCTGATTCTTTCTGTTACGAAGGCACCAGTCAAAGGTGTCTGCACCAGTTTCACTGACCTGTTGCATGCTCTTTTGTCCGGGACGCAGAACGCCCCTGGTTTTCTCGACCGTTCTGTGCCGTACTTATTCTTCCTGGCACTCTCCAGCGACGCCCGGGAAACAAGAAACCGTATTGTTCCACGCTGGAAATACTGTAATTTCAGTAGATCGACTGCGCGAACTTGCAAGTGCTCCTTAAGGTCCATCTAAGTACGACACCCATCACTCCAGCCTTAGACACATAACTTCGCCAGCAGGTATTTGTTAATAACATCATGGAACTCCGGACTGTTTAAGGCACATGAATAATCTTCCGGTGACCGTGTACAAGCAACAAGGAAATGCAAGATATAATATGAAATAGATTAGAATATTTATTAAAATCATTTCCATCTGGATGAATCAGTGTCTCTCGTGTGAGAAACAATTGGTTAGGAGTTAAAACGATCGTGTTACTTCGTGGAAAAGAACTTATGCTTCGGATTACGTTAAGATCGTTTGAAACGGTACAAGAGCTGAAATATTATACGTTCTGCATCTATAATTACGAGAACCGTAGACAGCTGGGGTGTACCGGTGGTAATGTTCTCCATTAAATACGAGGAAAACAATGCTGATAAGTGAAGGAATTAGAAAGTGGCTTAAACTGCCTTAGGTACCAGGTTTTCACCAAGCAAGGAACGTCGATGAAAATAGGAAGAGACGAATTATTTGCAGCACACCGACTTACCGCCGTTCAACATAATCCACTTTCATGCTCCAGATAGCTTCGGGTAATCGGTAACATTTCTCAGTGTTTATTGCCGGCACCGAGAGAACCGTGTAAATTAAGAAAAACAAGGAACAATGGTAATGAAATAGGTCACAGTGTATTCATCGATTTGCCTCGCACGCTCCTACGAGGAAAATAATTTATAGATAATACCGGTTCTCGGTACAACGATTTAAAACCATGACTGATATCTTGTTCCACTGTTTCAACTATTGCAATTGTTTCAATAAAAGCGAGAAATTATTCTCACAGAAAAATGTACGCTGCAATCATTCATCAGCGAGCTTTAATTCAGAGTATGCTAATTGTATCCGTCACCGATGGTCGATTATTAATCACTGAAAAATCAATACTGTTTAAAGGAAGATAGTAGTCGGGCAGCTTAATTAGAGGAAAAATATCGGAAATTATTTACTCGAATATAAAGATGATATTTGTTTTAATTCGAACAAAATATATTTACCAACACCTGAACCATTTGAACCATACAAGATTCCTCACCAATATAATCAAATACTAATTATTGAAAAATCAATTCTCTTTAGGGAAGATATCAAGCGAAACATAATTAGACGAAAAAGATGAGACATTATTTATTGAAGTAAAAACACAATATACCTTCTCGATATTTTAATTATATTCATCGCAGTTGCTCGATTATTAATTACTAAAAAAACCAATATCACTTCATGGAAGATATTATTCAAAGAAATGTAATTAGAGGAAAAACTCGGGATTATCTCGGGATTCCAATATAAACACAATATTTTGTTAAAGTGTTCTCATCTACTGAATCGTGCCGTGAATCATGCTCAATCAATACGTAACGAGTATCGACGATATTGGGATGAATCACTCGCGAAGATTACTCGGGGAAGGTGAACGGGTTGCATTCGCGAATGATGACATATGAAGTAACTATTCCTAATGAAAAAAGTCCTCTTCAAATGTCAGTGTATTTTTCCGGCTCCCCTCTGACGTAATAGGAAATCAATGCTAACTTATAATTACCAGCTAAACTGAATTTAAAGCATCAATCTGAAAAGCCCTGCGTTTAATTGAAAGATAAACGAACAAGTTGCTTTCAATTTCGAAACTCGTTATCGTAACTTTCGTGACCGGTACACCAGCACGAAATGTTTCTCGCACGATATTCCGATGTATCGCCGTTTATAGCGAATCCTAATCTATATTCGATCAAATTCCGTCGCATCTACAGCTTGCAATTTTAATGCAATTACAACACATTCGCAAGAAACCGTGAATTCGACGATAAAGAAATCGTGGGGGAGAAAAAAATTATTATTTCTGAGAAAATATTCGATCTTATTTAGTATTATTTATTCATCTTCCTTAAAACATATCAGACTGTACTTTGCGAGAACACTGCAATTGCTATTTACCATGTTTCGTTTAGTCTTACAATAGTCTACTAAACTTAATTAGGGGAAGAAATTAGAAATGATTTGGCCAAATATAAAATCGCAATAATATTATATTCAAATACGTATATTAAACTGAAACGTATAACTGGATACAAATAGATAGATATGGATCGTATACCTTGTTTAAAGTTATAACTCTATCAATATTCTTGTTACTGTACGAAGTTTTCTCACCAAATCGAGGTGAGTTAACAACATATGCATCTATGAAGTATTCGCATGTGAAGGTACACGTTGGTTGTTCAAGGCGAAATAATATTTTCTCGTCACGTGCGATAGAATGCAGTCTTACTGCACATCGCCGGAAAGCCTGCCGCTTCTATCGTAACACTGGAATTACGTAAAAACTCGAATACGTTGATACCGAGTTTGCGAAGATATTTCACGGATAGAAGCCTGAATATTGCTACACCGCATTTTAGCCATGTTTTATGTCTTAATGTGTAGTTAAAATAGTAGCTCGTGCAAAAGCTGATTTAATAATGAATGGCAAAAATATCGACAATGATGAAACACAAAAAATAAATCTGCTACTTATTAATTCAATTGCTAAATATTTATGGGTTTACGTTTGAGCCCCAGTAATCGTACTTAAAAATGAAAAATCTTCGTTCTATTTAAATAATAAACAGTGACATCCATCGGTAACTGAAACTACCCTTTTCCCTACCCATATATTTTTCAAAACTGGAGTTATTTTAATTTAAAAATGACAGTTTTAGCAGTTTTGGAGCATTTAATTTTATCAAGTTCTCAACTCTGCATCCATATTTTCCATTAACGAACTTTTCTACAACTAGCCAGCGGTTCAAATTAAAATTAAGCAAAATTCACACCTGAGATACAGTGTATTTTCGGTGAAATAAAAAGATCCAAGGATTATACACTATATTTTTCCACCGATATTTTATTGAAGAGAGAATTCACGGCTGACTTTATTAGCAATGTATATCCTAGTAATTAAAGATCGTAATTCCCCGAATGATCCCATGATGGTACCAGTTACAGAAGGCATAGAGATCTATCGTTTTCATTGTACCTTTCACCTTTCTTCATTGTCTAAGTCGTTACAGGATAACTACACACACAGATGCCTGGAGGATTATTTTCGAAGCGTGGAAAACAACGTAACGAAAGGAAACACTTTCTCGCGGTAACCGCTATAACGAGTACGAGAAGCGGTGAATATAAAGAACAAACGGGGCCGCGTTGTACGTACAGTCTGTCAAGAAAATATGACTGAGTTTCGCATTGCTATCGTTTTCTAAGCCGTCCTCCTGCTACCAATCGTGAGAGTTTCTTTTAAAAGTTACGAACGGTGAAGCATGACGCTCGTATACTCTTTCAGGTATCGTTAGCAGCTCTGAGGGAAACCCTCCTAACTGGTCTCTTTTTCTTCACCTTTTTCGTCGCCTTTTCCTTCCGTTGTTCGACGAGCGGCTAAGTGCAACTCCAACTTCTCTTTTCTGTGCAATCACGCGGAATGTGGAAATACTGGTGGAATAATAACGGGTCTTGGAGATCGAGTACAAATCAAATACCTCGTACTACGATTTCAGTGGTGCGTGTCTATGATTGATCTTATTCCTTTTCAATCAACCGAATCGGTCACTCAATGTACCTCGATTTTACTGCAATAAATATTTATTCCTTAAACGAGTTAATCTGTAGCAATATTGAACCTTGAATATTTTGATATCAAGGTATTCTCTCATGCTTATATATTAATATTCTATTATACAGCATATTTTACCATATCAACTATAAGGGTAGTCTAATTAAATTCGAATCATCCTGGCCAGCTAAATCGAGATAATAAAGTAGATATATATCATTCTTTAATTTAACTGGAATTTAGTACATCATTCCACCGGTGCATTTCACTCGTGGGAAACTTTGCAAAGGCGATCCAGGCGAGACCTTGGGTGCGTTCCACGGTGCACCTTTAACAGGTGGAAGCAGAACTCCGCAGGTGTCTTTGGATCGCCCCATTCCGTGTTCTGGTGAATTATGCACTGGTGCAGGGACAAGGGCCAAGATTAGACCAGCTTCAGCATCCCATGGTTGACAAGTCAATGATCAAGTCTGCCGGATTCTATCCGATGTCAGACCTTCCTGCTCTATTATCCGATACATTTGCATACAAAGATTCACCTGCAAGGATCACCGTCGTGACGATGAACGCCGAAAGCACACCGAGGAACGATCTTCGCCAATTCACTTCCTCAAACTACACGGAAACAGGTAATCTCGAGGTCGACTCGGGAATTTGTCAGGTAGAACTTCTGGACTCGCACGGGGAATACAAATCGTCCCAACGTCCATCATGGAGTCCGACATGCCTTCTACTTTTAATCTACCATTTACAATTTAGATTGTAAATTCGATAAACTATTGTTTAAACCGCAAACTTTATTGGCTCTTGGGCGAGGGATGACGTGTGTCAGTACTTTAGAGAACAAAGGAATATAAAGCGCACTACGCGCAATAATTCTGCTTATCGTAATGATGCTGCAGCAAAGTGATAAGCTTTTAAAGAAACAGTAACCTAATCTTGAATTTATATTCAGGTGCTTTAATGGATTCTTTTATATTGGCTTTAAAAGATGATATCATGGTTACGATATGACATATTGTACATGAGATATTGTAAATTAAAGCCATTGAGCGGAATTATAACATCAAAGTTATTAAAAGATTCAAGTTTTATGAGAAAAACCAATAAGTACCAACTTCGTGATATTAGAAGAGATTCGAAATAGCATGGCCGTCGTTGTCGATTCGAAGTCGTAAAACGATCTTTTATTATAATACAATTCGGAATCTGCTACTTTTAGAGATTGCCTGTATCGTGTTTTTCTTAATAAATTTGTAATTTTGTAAAAAAGGCAACGATTTAAATTTGACACCTAATATACATTAGAATGAAAAATGGTTTGTTTAAAACACCTTGGTTGACCATGTGAAACCATGAAGGCTAGCCTCGGAGAACCTTTTGCCGCTTGTTATGCAGACCACGGTTGGTCCTTCTCAAAGGACACCGAGGAAGGAGCGTTGAGTCCATTAGATGGCAAATCTCTGCGCGAAGTGTTCTCGAGAGACGTCAAAGATCGTTTTAGAGGATGAACAAAAAACCGAGGAAGAGGAAACGACGTGACAAGACGTAGCAGAATCCCAACGAAAATCAGTTCGCCATTGGGAACCCTACCGTAACAATTCCGTTCGGTGTGTTAGTTTACGCACACATTCTACGAAGGATGAAATTTCAGTTGCCGCGATTGCTATCGTTCTACCACTGTCCTACTACCAACGGTATTCTGGTATTTCTCGATTACCAGACGGCAAATCTTGCTTCAAGTCACCAGGCCACTGCTAGTTAAAAGAACAACTTCGATAAAGCGTTATAAACCTTGGCGCTTTTAATTGCTATTCAAATGTTTCTAGCACGATTTTAATTACTATTATATATTACAAACGATACGATTGTTACGACAAGCTTAGATTATAAATTTGCCATAAACATCGAGACTATGTATGTATATATTATTATATTAATATAGTTCAACAGATAATCGTAAGTCAATATAATCATTTCCACATTCAGAATATATTACAATAGAAACCGCAAACCAAATAACTGTATCTACGAGCATGGATTAATTTAGGTTTAATGTCCATATTACGTCAGACCTGAATTACAATAATCTTCACTTCGATCAATAATATATTCAAATAGATAGGACATTCAAGATCCTGAACAGAACAATGTAACGGAATAAAGATAATTACAACAGTCATAATTAGAATTCTGAATCAAAAAGAATTCAAAGTTCTTTCGCTTTCGACTTGCACATCATTTTCCATCGACATCAGCATTCTCCTTTTGCGAATATACAACGTATACAGTTTCAAGACAGTTCGGTTGCTCAACTCGTTACGAGGCTTAGAACCACAGCGCAACTCAAACATGTAAAGGTGCATAAATCATTGCGTGCGAATTCGGGCATTCGTTGAAACAATGAGTTATGCGTGGATCTCTTGAGAACGATCGCGGCTCCGTATCAGGAAGTTCGAAGGAACAACAAACTGCTGACTAATCTGAGGCGAAAGTTTCAGATTCGAGAGATCGGTGCGACTCTCGCGACTTTTTATTCGGTGATACAGCTATTTCTTCTGCTGTAGATGCGCTCAGATTTCATTTAATGCGGATCACTGCAGCGGCAAGATGAACGCGGAAATCCCGTTCTAATGCTAAATGTCGCTAATTAAATTCTAGGATACGGATTCTAAAGAGCTACTTCGAGATTATATTTAAATCTACATGCTTTGTCAATTAGGAATTAATTGGTGTGCTAATAAAGTGCAGAATATATCTTGTTTTTATATACATTTATTATTTCTATTGTGTCGTACACTCTGATGTCGACATTTATATTAATTTTACAGAAATTTTCGAATTTTTGTTCGTCATTAATTTTTCACAGTATTTAATGGAGTATTACATTTGAAATGTCACACAAAATATTTCCTGGAATAATCAGAGAAACCCTATCAATACTTCATATTCATCATCTACAAAATTTGATCGGCAAATGCAATCAGATTATAATCAATTTTGTCCCGTCAATTTTGATTGATATAATTAATGAACGATATATTTATACAATATACACTTCGCACCGGAATACCGCGTGAGTAATGAATCAAGTATCCGAAGTACAATTAACGAGCAGCGCGAATATTGGATAAAGCAATGAAACCGTTAATAAGATTCGATTGAACGAAATGAAGTTCAATATAAATTCCACGATACGTGGCAGCAATAACAACGCAGAGAAGACACGTCGAAATGGACTGCGGCAACAAAGATAATCTCAAAGATTTTTCCTCGTGCAGAAGAAAGACATTTTATCACGTAAATTGTCGAGGTATGCGAAGAACTCGACGTCCAAATAGAAGGCCGAACTTCCGGGTAAAGGAAGAACGGTGCATGCTGGAATGAAAGACCAAGAAGTGGAAAACGAAGGAAAACTTTTGGTACCGTGAGGTCCCCTTTATTGTTTTTGGCGTTTATAAACAGAAATCTTGGCAATCGTCCCAAAACTGGTCACGTACGTGAAGCCCGCGTCCATCGCTCGCCAAAGAACCCTTCTTCCTGAATTTTCTGCGAGCACCGAATCTTTACGGGGTCAGAACAATTGGTCACTTTATCAAAAATATTTTTCTTATATTGTTCGATCATTTCGGAGGAAAATGAAATGGCTTCCTTATCACAAAGAAACACGTGGTTCTACCACTTACCTTACAATTTGTGTGAATCCGATAATAAGCCACGATTTGCATAATCTAATCCCGTTAGAATACTAACTTATAGGCAACGTATAAGGCAACCGTTTCTAGTTGGTATTTTATTCCAACTAGAAAAGGTACGCCGTTTAATATTTAGTGATTATTATAAGTAGCGACAACCTTATCCGGATGAAGTGTTCAATGTCAAGATTCTCCATCGTTATATTCTTAAAACAACGTAAAGTGATCACCAATATTAAGCAATATTATTATCGATTTCTTACATCATTTCTTATTGACAGTATAATTTATTTCTGTGTTATATTATCTTATGACTGTAATGAATTAAGTGTATACTACAGAAATATAATTAAATAATTTCTTGAACTCAGAACGGACGATTAAATCTTCGGCGAAGGGAAACGCGATACTCCAAAGCCGCCGCATATTATGACAATTATCATGGTGGAATAAAACAGCGATGGATCTCGTGGTAAGAAAAGCGAGGTGGTAAAAAGAGGGAAGAACAAGTTAGCAGTAGAAGAAACGAGAAAGGAAGCGGCAAAGTATAGAGTCAGGTAAAGTGGGAGAAGTCGTCGGAGCATCGTCCAAGTGGCTCGACACCGACATCGGTATCGAGGCAAGACGAGCTTAAAGCTTAGGTCGAAACGAGTTTGCGCGTCGACGTAGCAGTAAATTTAACGTTTCTCGATACCGGCGACCATTCGATCGGATATCGTATCGTTCCACGATACCCCTCCGTTCCCGATCAATGGCGCGGAGAGGCCAGTCTTTACGGAAATATCCTCGAATATCCGGATCACCAATTCCATTCTCGCCTTTATCATTCCACCGACGATATATTAAATACGGTCTCCTAAAACCTCCACTGTCTATCAAAGTCCTTTTCCTCTCGACAATATGAACACCGATCTCGATAACTGATGATTTTCAAACTTTCGTACTTTCCGGCTTTTACGATCATTCGAACATATAGCTTTACGGACGAACCGTTTGAGTGGAGGATCAAATTTATTTGACAGAAGATGTGGTATTTGAAGATCCATTTTTAGTACTTCTTTGCATATTGGGCTAGAGGTTGATCTTTAAAAGCGTTTGAAGATTTTCAGGAAAATTGTACATCTTCGTAGACTATTAGTCGTACGGACTTACGACAGATCCAAGTAGCACATGATGTTAGAAGGTAAAAGAGAAAAAAGCTTCTGCTTCGTTTAAAGTACAATGTAACAACGAAGCACGAAAGAGTATCCAACGCGCACTTCCAACTCATCATTTTGCCGAGAAAAATGTATGCCAGTACCGGTGTGTTAGTAAAACTTGTGCTAAAAAGATTCGGACTTCTTGACATCGCCACCCGACCGGGGCCCGGTTGAAAAAGAACATCTTCCACTGACATGGCTTCCAAAAGACGTTTATAAACAGTGATGTTGGCAACTTTCCCAAAAAAGATGGAGCCACGCCTTGTACTATCAACTAGATTCTACCTCGAAGGAACCACAAGACACGTATTATACACAGAATACTGCGGCAAATCTTTAAAAAATTGGCATCGATGTCCTTCTTCGGAAAAAGCATATCCGGAAAATGTCGTAAAATTTTATTTCCTCGATACATATGTTTTCCAAGCTCTAATCGATACTCATAATATAAACTCGTAGTTTGTATTGGCTGTTCTTAGTCAAATTGAATGTTCCGAAAGTGTTACTTTTTCGATGTGATAACATAAGTTTGTAAAAACATTATAAAGCGGAACATTTTATATTTAACCGGACGATATTTTAAGTCTGTGTCGAGCAATACTCTCCTGGGTATTTTTAGTTTATTTCACGGGAAGGATTCATTATTGTCGGTTGTAAACAACCTAACCACGTTCTACGATACACTCCGTAGAATTCCCGGAGTGTATTCGTGAGTACAAAGAGCGGAGGTGTCCGAGGTTCTCTGGAGAGTCCAGGCAACGTAGAGCCAGGCAAGAAAAGAGGCTAACGGAGTAGAGGCTTTCGCCTACTCGACCCGAGAAACCTGTTCGACCGGTCTTACCTGGACAGCCAATTCTCTTTCTCTTTCTATCCTGATCTTCGATTCACGTAAACTCACACCAGCTTACCTGGGGACCCGTAAGAACACAATGATACCGTGGATACTGCATCACCATCCTTTCGTATCTTAAGACCCTGGCTCTCTCGAGTACACTGCTTACTGAACAGCTCAGCGTATTATCTTAAACTTCCAGAATGACCACTATAAAAACCCTGGTTTCATAGTCCGATTGGTGGTACCATTTAGAAATTACTGTCATATATTTTTCTTTAACATTCATCTTCTTGGAAGCACTTCGCGTATCTGTTACTCCGAATGAGGAGCGATATCTAGAACGTTTCTAAGATAGATTCAGAATGTGTAGAACCACGATTATGGTAGAGATTTCAGAATCACTCGCTCTACTCAATGGACCAGCATTCTGACCATAAATCAATTATATTGTATCCAGGGGTCAATGATTCCGAGAAAGGAACAATGGAGTCAAAAATCCTAATGATGAACCGAAATTATCAGAATGGTGGTACGAGTACAAGAATGAATACTCCATAGAAAAAACTACTTCGACAATTTACAACCCTACTGAATAGTCTGCAAGATATCAGGGGTAGTAATATTTTCGTTCGTCATAGGTTGACAGTAATAAGAGTAAGAGTGAGGTATTCGCGAGTGCAATTTAAAAAAAAACGGACGAGTTGTTACGTTTGAGTGGATGGGTGGCAGTAAATAATTCATAATTATCGCACGGTGTCCGCGGCGTAATAGCGTGTCAGAATGAAAGAAAAGCAGCGGCAATAATGACGCGAGTGCTCGGTATTTCCCGAGACGGCATAATCGTCAGTCGTAAATAGTTAATGCTCCTCAGAGTTCTGACTCCTGGCAAAGAGTTGGTCCCCCTTCTTTGAGGATCGTTGAACCCTATGGGCAGCCTTGAACTCTTCGACCGGCTTTTTCCTTACTGGTACCTTCACGGAGGTTCCAGGAAGTATAACGACTCCGGGTAAAAGTGCCCCCTCTCTCCCACTCACTTCTCTTTGTTCTTTCTTTCTTTCATTTTTCTCGGACTCAGGCAGAGGGTCCGTTTCTCGTTAGGGTCAACTCAGGGCAAATATCGCCGCGGGTGTAAAAGCCTCGATATCATGTCGACCGTATCAGGGGACGGAAAATCTCACCCTTTTTCATGGATTGGATACTGCGCCAATCTCGTATATCACTATTCCAGAGAAATAATGCAACAATTGGCCCGATACATGGATCAACTGATCATGCACCAACGCACTAATGTGTGAATCAAAACTGTACTAAACGAAGTCATTTAAAACCTAACGATATACAAAGAATCGTAGTCTGATACTTTATCATCAACGTGGGACCTTTAATATAATAATAGGATTATCCTGCTGAGAAAAAATTTACAAAAATCGATTTATAGTTAATCTGAATTAAGAGAATTAAGGTAGATTTCACATCGTCTTATATCGAAGTTCGATAACCAGGCCAGCATTTAAATCGACTGACTCGTGGATTCTTGTGGTCAGAAGAGGGTTGGGTAATTGACCAGAATTCTCGCATAGATCTCCGTTAGGGAATAGGCAGGCAATATATGTACCACAAACGTCGTCGTCCTGTGTCCCTGGCACCGAAAACCAGTGTGTTTCGTTGTATGCCCAGTTATGTGTGTCGTTCGTAGAGTGTATCAGTGTGAAAGTGTTCGATCGGTGGCAGGGTAGCAGCCCCAAGAGTGCACTAGCGAGGGGGTAATTACGAGCAGCATACCGTCTCCACCACCGACGGTGCAGATCTATGATCGCAATGGATGGTCCAAAAAGAGATAGAAAGAAGGGGAGGGCAACAGGAGAAAGGACGGCAGATAAAGTACGCGGCAGAGAAGAAAAGGGAGAGAAGCCTCGGTGGATTGAAGAAGAATGACCCGAAGGATGAAAATTCACTGGGCTGACAGTAAGAGAAGACAAGAAGACTTTATTAACGCCTGAAGAAGGAAGAAGTAGTACTAGGAAGACGAAGGATCCCGAGTGAGTTCTGAAACTATGTGTGGACGTGTAGCCTTTATTGGACCCTTCTGATACCTCCAACTCATTTCTACGAAATCCTCACGTTTCTACGTGAGCCCTTTGTTCGTCGAAAACAAGAATAAAATACGTACGTATTGTGTGGGTACTGAGCAGTTTATTGTGGAGGACAATTATTTTGACGTACAAATAGTTGAAGGGTATCGTAATGAGTTGGATGTCAAAGATAAATGTAAATGCAATTTGAATTTATTAGTTCCCTTAATTTTGGTACCGCCATTGTAGTCGATGATAAAAGAATTGCTTCGTGACGGAATGTATGTATAGTTCATTAGCGATTTCACTCACGAAAGACACATCCGGTAGTAACAGCCTATTCGTGAGTCAAGGGTACAACGAGGGAATCCATGGCCACAGAAACACACCACAGAGTGTATTGCAAAATTCGAAAGAATTCATAAAACGTTTTACGAAAACGGAACGAAACCAATCCCTATACTTGGAAAAGGAATAATCAAATTTATATTCGAGAGGAGATTGAAGTTAAAGTGGAGGAAAGATTATGAAGAACTCCACCAATTGTATAATTTTGCATCTCTACGTTGGAATGGATAATAAGACGTCACCCGATAGAATGAAGCTATCTATTTTCTTACTAATTTTCATTCCACTTCTGCTGAAGGAATTACGAGGAAGCCATACTTCGCAGTTCTCTCGTGACACGAAATCACCGGCGTGGAAAATTCCTCGTGAAAATAATCGATACATGCACGAGAATGTGCCCATTCCCTTAAGAAATTACCACTTCATTTTCTGTTGCTAATTTCGTAATAAACTTTTCGATAAAACACGATATTAAATGGAATCGATTTACGATAATATACATATTCAACTAGCTATTATTAAGTCCTCCATACAGGTTGCAAATCGTGAATTTATCTACATCAATAGTGATAGATTAATGATCGATTAATATATAACACCTACTAACACGTACCAGGCGTAACATTTTTATTAATAACTAAACTAAAGGAGGATCCAATCGTATCCTCGGTAAAACTGAGAATTCCCAAGTGAAATACAACGTATAGCTACATCAAAGGAAAATCGTTGTAAAACGCGATTACTACTGCTCGGACTCGTAAGACACTTTTTGTCCTTGTTTCGCAATTGATCGCAATATTGCGATACGGCACTCCTTACGATGAACGTACACTTCATACTTTTTCCTACAATGAAAGAACCTTTCAAAGCAACACTTCATTCAGTGAAAGAATTACGAGACACAAAAGAATATTGTATGGAAGATGTTAAACATTCCAACTTTTGTAGTCCTTCAATACAAGCTCTCCATTGATTTTTTGTTCGCTACAATCAGCTGTCAATAAGATTTCTTGCATTATCTATTTTTCTAATGAATGAAACGCATCTAAGTATTGTATTATTTTTATACAATACGATATACATATATTCATAAAGATAATCTTTTGTTCTATTTGTATGTTTCGTTTGGTGTCATCGTATAATTAGTTGCAAATAAAGTATTGATTCTTGTGAAGTCAGTGCGATATTTAAGAGCCTCTTTGCATTTTAATTGCATCCAAAATAATAAAATTTCGAGCACCTCATGAATTAATCAAACGGACGAGGTAAAGATGTCCATTCGTACTCAACATCCGGCCGGTCAGTAACCGGATTTCGACAATTCAAACAAAGAATGGTAACACACCGAAGTATGTCGAAAGAATGTCGAATTGTTGTTAAGAGAAAAGGCAATTATATCCGTCGAAAAGGAAGAGGTGGATGAGTTTGTCGCGTTCCTGCGACAAACGAGGAAGTATTAGAGTGGAAGAAAGAGCCGAGTCACGACTTTCATCGTGGCGCAGCAGAACGAGATCCACCTTGCTCGTTACAGTACACGACGAAGCGACAATGCCTCGTTGTTCTTATAACTTCTCCTTTTTCTTTCGACTTTCTTTTTTTTCTTCCACCTTGTCATGAACTTTCCGACACTGGGGAGGAGCGCCGGACAATGACGTAACGGCGCGAGCCAGATTAATTTTTAAGATGCAAGTAGGTCACATGAATCATCGCTCGAATTGTGAAACAGGAAAAAGGATACCAGACTCTTATCTAACGCGATCGAAGGCTCTGCCACGGAACCGTTTCCTCTGATGAAAACTCCGAATCTCCAGTTCTTCAACTACACATTGTAAAAATATCCTGGAGCATCACAAAGCTTCTTCAAAACAGATGCAACGTAAATATCAAATCCCAAGGATGTCTTAATATCAGAGCCGCAGAGAATCTTTTACTCGAAAGACGTACTTATTAATAAATGCAGCTTGACTGCAAAAATAAGACCGTATTACGTAATTTATATCTCAAAGAAGTTTCGGAATCACTGCTTTGATTATGTCTATTCATGGAAATCATACTTCAATTCCTTGCAATCTAACTTCAAAGAAAGAAACCCACGTGTTTGCGGAATACTTACGCGGTTCGTGTAGCATCGGAATAGCATCTAGAAATAAAGATTTTGACATACGATGGATCGCATAGGCGTCACGTATACCCGTCAAGTTCTACCTGAACATTTATCCGCGGTTTCGGAATAAATGGAAGAGCTCTAAAGAAACGGAACAAACTTCCGCTCAGTATCAGCATGTATACGCAATTTTTCCTGTAGGGTTTTTAAATTATGCCAGGCATATTTCCCGATTTACCGTGCCACGGGCTACCGGAGGGATCGATTTTCTGTCGGAAAAATGATACTGATATACGAGACCCAGTCGATTCCAATTCCCGTGGGGTGTAGCTGCGAGGAACACAACACTGCACTGATCTGCAAGTCCGTCCAGAGACACGCGGTTCTTCTCTTTTCTCCTCTCTTTTCATCGAGCTTACATATGTATTTTTATGTCCACGTAGAACTTCGTCCACATACCGTTGCTACTTATATGTACGTTACTCCTGCAGCTGGTCGGGAAAAACTTTGCTTATGCTCGTCTCCTCGACTGGTCTCATCGCGAGACAACTTCTTATAACGGCAGAACCGTCAGAGTGAATTACTCACGCAAAGCCTTCGCTCGTTCTACCTCGAATTAAACACGATTAACGTCCATTACGTAGTCTTACTAATTAACAAGCAGTGTCTCCTCGTTTCGAACCGTTAAAGAACCTTGTCCTTAATTTTTTGAAAAAACTCTGTCTTCTAAATAAAGTGGCGTAAGCGATGTCACTTTATTTATTCTTATCTGATAATTATAAGAAGCCTATAAAAGGGAGCTGACCAGTTCACACACCGCGGCAATCAATTTGAAGTATTTGAGAAAGAACTGACAAGGTCGACATTTTGACCGTTTCTGAAGTGGACAATTTCGAAGATACTAATTTCAGCGCAATGTATGATAATATATTTCGAGATATGTGTAATTAGTAGTGTAATGTACAATAATCAGCCTAGCAGAACGTGACTCTGTACACAAAGAATTGCCATTTAACGGAACTGCAACATTTACGAGAACAATAAGCCGGGCAATCGGGTTCGTTCTCGGAAAAGCATATTCCATGGCGATAAATGCTAAAAGCATATAGATTCATCATAGAGATTTACAATGGCCGTATGCCCTGGAAACGTATTTTCTGCTATTACGAGAAGTAAGCAGAGGCTCGTTTCTCCCAGCTTACAGGAAGCTCATACACAAACCTCGTGAATTCAGGGAGAGCGAGACAGAAAGACCCATTACTACCTATAGCAGTTACATGCTTTATGGTGGCATGCAACACGTGTGTTGCTTTCGTTACATATACTTCTTCAGCGAGTGACGTGCACAAAACTGCATCAAATTATGGGTACAAACTTCGAACAATGATTCTTGAGGTATGATATAAAAAATATAAAAAATTTTATCACGAAGGTAGAGCACTATTCTTTGTGCGACACGAACATTTGTTGCATTATTGAAAAGAATGAAAATCACTAACAACTTCTTTAAACTCATTAAAGTCATTACTACAATATGTTGGCTGAGAATTATTTCAAAGAAGCGGATAGATTTTAAAAATATAACATGATATTTAAGTCCGTTTAATATCGCTTGTTGTAACTTGATATAACTGTTGATACGAAATATCGGATGTTACAAAAATATTGCAAACGATTTTGAATTAAATTCGTGAAAAAAAAACAAGGCGCAGGGAAAGGGCTGAATTCAAATTGCATTTGCAATTCTGATTCCGTTACGGATGTTTATCTCGCTCGATATATTTTCAATACTAGTGGCGTACAATAAATATCAGGAAAATACAAGGTGAAGTTAATTTGCAGGAATACATACATATTTTCCAATACACAGCTAATTAGATATTTAAATCTAGATTACCATTTCCCTCCCACCGACTTCACAATCCTACCGTAAAAAAAACCGTACGTTAACCTGGCTTGTGTACCTCACAAACAAACAATGAATAGGTGTAACGAGGAATAATTGTTTTTATTACGTTTCTTCGTGAATGAAGCAAACTCGTATCGCCAATCCGGGTATCGGTCGAAACAATTTCAGCAAGTTGAAGGATATAGAGGCGGATTAAAATCCAATTACAAGTCAATGAAATACGTATACAAACAGGAGGGTGAAATTTGCGAAAGATTATCTACATTTGATAATGATTACACGTGTCAACGGGGCAATCACGAGAGGCGGCCATGCCACGAGAAGGGTTTGCAAAGCACTCATAAAATCAAAACCGTAAATCGCGCAAATCCATGATCAAAGGGGAGAGCTTTTGGCAAGGTGCCTACGTACATCGCGCCGAATCATTCCCGCGGCCAATTCTACCAACAGCCTGGAAAACTGACTCCCAACTGCCAGTTGCGAAAACCCCGTAATTGACTCAAAATTCTTTCCTAGTATTCACGGTTAGTTGGTACCTCTAATTGGCACTCGTTTCGTTAAGACGCTTTATATCACCGCAACCACGAGAATTGATCCCACCGATAGATCGAGATAATTGGCACGATTCTGCGAAATTAATACTCTCGAGGTTGTTAATTTGGAAGAAAATTTTTAGAACAAGCTTTTCCTTATAATACAATACATACATTTGCCGTTAATGGAAACTTGTTTTAGTAGCTTGATATTATTATATTGGTTCACATGAAAAATCATATCTAAACTTTATTGAGAATCTTAAATTTATATGAACTACAAGGAAAATCAAGGAAAATCAAGGAAAAATATCGGAAAAAATCAACTCAAACAATGAAAAGAAAATCAATGCAAGCGGAAACAGTAATACTACGAACTATGTGTACTCCGCATTGTTAGTAATAATAAATGAAAAACTGCTTGAAAGCATTCAATTTTTCAGCCGGTCGATTTGGTACGTTAACAGTTATAGAGATGGGTTCCGAATGTTCGATAAATAATAAATAGAGAAGAGTAAAAATTTGAAAGGCTTCATCGTCACGGTAGGAAAGTCGCTTCGTGAAGTTCGCGGAGCGGTGCGTACAATGAATTCAGTTGCGTAACGAAACGCGAGGGAAAGTTGCGGGTTGAGCGTTTGGTTCGCGTGCACTTTACGAGGTCCCTTTCCGTGACCATGTGCTCTTTAGATCGGGTCAATATCCTCCTTTCATCTGTTTAGCCACGTACAATTAAGCCATGTACACTATCCGAATGTCTGTCGATTTAACCAAGTGCCAGTTAACGTTCAGCGCTGCTAAGTTTCTCTTGCGCTCCTTGAACAGCGCAAACCCGATATCACCTTAACAACTAAACCGATCGATTAAACAGCCAATTTGCTTCCTTTACCTCTAATCACTTGACTTCCGTAAGTTCACTGTAACGAGGGAAACAAAATCTACTTAAGAGTATGTCTCGTGCAACCAACATGCATCATCGAATTAATATAACTCCATCGTGGCAGTAATTATTCTTACGTTACAACTGCACGTTTCGTTTCAATGACTTTATTGCACGCAATTCCCGAGTCACATTAATCAAGCGATACCTAGCTGGCCCAAATCTTTGAGCATAAATTAAATTAAATCAGAGTAAAAGATATTATATATAATGAAGTAAGGTAATAATAAAGGGCCAGATATCTGCTGCTTGGATCATCACATTTGATTTCGGTTGCATTTTAGTAAACATGTTTATTTTTATTACTCCGCGATGCTTCTATGTTTAAGCAGTTTAATATCCGACCTGATTAATGCATACTCGCAAAAGTTTGAAGAGAAGCATTATTAATTCAACAACTAACTTGTTCCATTTTAACGGAGATAGTAATATATCAACTACGAGATCATCTCCGGAAGTTAAGCCACCGCAACCGGGTGTAGAAATAATGGATATCACGAGGAATCTCGATTTTCATTAATTATGCGCGGCTGCACATCGTTCGTTCGGTGATAGTACGTATTTTCGTGGCAGCTTAACGCTTTCGGTGTTTCAGAAAATGCTCAACCGCGAATCCCGATGTATAAATACGTAATACCGACACTAACATAATCCACTGAACATACCGCAAAATATATAACTATATATGTATATCCCCGTAAACGCGTATGAAATTTGACGCAGATGAGTATGTGACTTATGCTCGTTCGATTAAACAGCACACCCATGTGAGCCACAAACTACAAACGCCTTTATAACGCCACATAACGAATATTACCATCAAGCAGACCCATTATTTAAATAGGGCGTACATTTATTCCTCTGCATATTTAGGCTCAAATATTTGCAGATACACACATATGTTCCGCGCAAGATTCGAGTGATAGCTATCAAAGACTTATCACAGTCTCGACATGAATACCAAAAAATAGAAACTAAACTTGTCACATGATATATTTCTGTACAATATAAAACACCTTCATAATATCCTGTAATTGGTATAACTTTGCATGGCTATTTATATCAAGCACTGTCTCTGCAACATCCGCTATTAACTAAAGTTAAATGGCTCAAATGTGCTGATGATGTATCTACATTTACGTTGGACATACGATTGTATGGAAGATGTTAAGTTTTCCAAAAATATTTGCAGAATGCGGCAAATTTCGTGTCACATAAATGAGTCAGAGGAACCATTATTCCCAGATCGACGGCTAATTACTAGAATTAAATATAGTGACGTAAACCCGCAAAGAAATATGTGAGCGCACAGAGGAGGGTGGAAGTAAAATTTAGGGCAATGTTACGTATAATAACGTGTACGAGGAGACGTTATAACCCACCCATTTTAATTACTTACGCCTGGCAAGCCTACGGATCCCTACGGCCTCTTGTCGAGGGTAAAGAAAGGAAGAAACGAGGGAGGGAAAAAGGGCCTACCAACCTACGTAATTTGAGGACTTTGGGCACTGAAAGAGAGGACCGAAAATAGGTACCGAAACCTGTTCCAAAGAGAACCTGTTGGCCCTCGTAGGCATATATTTAGTTCTACGAGAATATATGTATATATACTTATATATAATGCCCATCCATGTAGAGAAAGACACGTGCGTACATACAAATGAGAGGACGCACCTGCCATGTAACTTTTCTTCACGGGGCGTTTCACCTTTCCTGCCGCATCTAAATGACTTTTGGTCTATGCGACTTTCAGGTATCATTTTTTAAGGACGCTTCAGCCCCTCGAAATACCTCGATCCTTTTCGACCATCGTCCCTTTGTCGGTTTTCTACCCACGAAACTATGGGACGATTATTGGTGGAACGTCGTACGGGAGGAATTTAAAGCTGAACGTTATTATTGCGAGATGTTATGCGATCTTTCGTAACGCTCTGTTAACTCTTCGACTGTCGAAACGAAGACTTTTTATTAAGGCGAGTAAAACTTCAACATGCTTAAGTGAATGAAATACTGGATATTAATAAAACGTGATATTAAGCTGGAAGTAATAGAATATAATAAAATTCAAGCTGAATTAAGAGGTCTGAATAATAACACGAGTTGATGCGTAAAATTTAAGTGATTGGCTACTTGGAGGATTATGAATAGATAATGAAGAATTACTGGGAAGTAAAATTAATTACTTACTTTTACTTTGTTAAATTAATTATTAAAGGGGTAATACTTATTTATATATACCAAAATTTCAAGTAAAACACGTTAACATACGATAGTAATATATATATATATATATAGATTTCACAATTCTGTTAGTCAGTGACTAGTTCTACGTGTACAGTGTACATGTCAGAGATAATAGTACCGTTTCTTATCCCCCGATCCAGTGCATTAAGAAAATGATTCATAACTCCGTACATTATACAGTAAAAGGTGAATCAGAGTACTTAGAAACACAGGTATCCAGACGACAGAGAAATAATGATGGATTCCGCACAGTTAATGATCTCATTCAGAATCCTGATGAATAACGAGCTAGAAATTTCACACGCAAGAAGTATCCTCTATCGATATTCGTAAAGCATTTAAAATCCTTCTTTCCAGTATCATTAATGGGAAAATCTTAGTTACAGTATAAATATGTAATTGCAATAACATCGTACACCTGAGAGTACATCTGATCTGCTACAATATATCACTCGAAACCTTTAAACTTTTAATAAACAATAGAAAGAGATTGAAAGCCAAAGAGAAAGAAAGAGGGGGAGACAGAAGGTTGGCAAAATGGAATTGTTCACGAAAGCTAGTATAATCGATTGACGTAAATAGTGACGTGTTCTCTAGCCATATATTAGAAATTACATATGTCGTAAGCATAAATGCACGAGTGCAGAATTATATACAGCCTTTCTAGCTGCATCGGGTAGCGCTTTGCAATTAGGTCGCCGCTCCGTTACACGTTGCATGATATAATACACATTCTTCTCTAACAAATTCCACAGTATAATGGAATTCCGCCTACTCATATGTTCACGATCAATTAAACTAACAAATTCCAGCCGTGTACGTATGTCACGGACTCGAAAATCGATGTATATACGAACACCGATGAAACCGAAATTACGTTAAAACGATTACGACGTTTTCATACATGTCAGTAATAATGTGTCATTTGTGGATCTTAATGTGCATGATTACGCTTTCACGAGCCTCTTATCTTGGTATCGATAGTGATAATATTGTAGGCTATTACACCGAGCAACGTGAGATAAGATCAGCCGGAAGCGTATCTTCAACAAAAACGGTATCTTCGCGGTTTTCATATGTTTTATGAAATTCACGTATCGAACAGCCAGAAGACCGATGGAAAAACATATTTTTGTAAAATACTGGACCGCTTTATCACCGCGTTTCGAATCAGATTACAGCGGGGAACAAATCGACTCGTTTGACGTATCGTTTAACAATATAATCAGAAGACAGAAATTCTTAAAAAAATTCTGTTCGCGGTATTTCATCAATTTTCCGTATTTATTCGCTGTGCAGCCATGAAATGGTTAAAATACCATGAATATCCTTCTTTTGATACCAAGTTCATAGCAAAATACCCTGGGCTTTCTCTTATTTACACGTAAATACATTTTTCTATTAAACCAAGGGACTTTTCACGATTATCAAAAGATCCACTTCATAATGAATCCCGAAAGAGAAGCATTCGCCAGGATATCGAGCTCAGTATTATTCAATCCCATATAATTAATCCCCGGCTCGTTTCTCTTTACTTAAAATTCGACCAGCCAGTTAAGCCCCATTCCATCGAGTAAATCCGATTTCTCCTCGTAATTTTTCTTATACGCACAAATATCACTCACGTATTACTCGTGACGGATCGATTGATCAGGGCCATTGTACTCAGAAGCGTTCTTTTTTTATATTCACCGATCGACCGTACAGATAAAACCGAGGCGTTCTCGGCTTCGTAATTTCTGTTACCCTGAGGATTCCATGGGGTCTCTGACCGAGCACGGGCCGTACATTAAAACCACCTCAGGTATTGGTATGCGTGGGCTACGAAACTGGATTATCTAGTCCCTTCAACGAACTCTATATGTACCTTAAAGGTGTCTATATGGGGCGTGAGGCAAAGCCAGATTCGGTACAAAAGATAAATGCTCGAGGACCTTATCCTTGGACCGATGACTTGCATCCATCGATCACAACCTTCACTCACTAACGAATCTTTGGAATCAAGCTGCATCCTCACGAAAGGGTACAGTCGCAACAAATGATTCGTTTACAAACTGAAAATGGCCACAGGAAATGCTTCCAAAGACGCATTCATTTTTTACATATTTCTCCTGAACAGGTTTCGATTCTGACTAAAATTTTGCTGTTCCGACAATTACATAGTATTTCGATACAATGTTACTCAGAGATTTGTAAATTACACTGGCAATGCAGCAGTCTTCTGTGACTAACGTTTGTGCTGTAAACGAATCATCTACTCTGACTGTACCATATTGAGTTAACGAGTTCGAATCACGATGACTAGGATACATTCCTAAAAAAGTATTCACTGCAATCTGGGATACATCTTCCAATGATTTCGTAAGATTCGTTAGTAGATACCTGTATCTATTCGATAATCAATGTGGAAATGTGCTTCGAGCGTGAGAGTAATTCGGAATTAATTCCAGAGGAGATGTAACGTATTGTTCCAACCGTTAAGGCGGAGTACTATCTTTAGCGTTTTCGATTACGTCATTTGCATCGACCTTTCTTTGCGGCCCAAGGTAAGCACGAGTTAACTCGGAATACTATAGAGCGAAAGGCATTTCGTGTAAAAGTGACCTTAAACTTTCCAGATACGTACACCTAGAAAGAGTATCAATGATCAGCCTACGACGAACACGCGCACGTGTACCGTGAAATAATTTTAATATTCGAACCTTTAAATCTTAACGGACATGAAAGCGAGTATTAACTAATAATTAAATATTTCACTAAAATTTAAGGATGAACGCCACTTTTCTACGACAAACTTGATTTGTCGAACAAACCCTTTGTAAATCTAAAGTTTCGTCTTCACCTCGCCAGTGCCTCAATAATAAAGTTTAGAAAACAATTACTATAGAGCGGCACATTAATTAATGTAAGCGGGTAACTTCTGGGCGTTCATAGGTTTTATCGACTAACATTTAATTATAACTTCTCCTTATTTATCGGGGTACAGTACGAGCCACCGTATACCGCCGAGAAGAAAAGTCACGTAAAAATTCATTAATCAGATAACATGGCTAAGAGTGTCAAGTATTATGGAAATAGGGCTACTGTTTTAGATGAATTAAAAAGTGTTAGGTGCATCGGACTGCCGGGAATTAATAGGTAGAGCGTATGTCGTTCTATCGCGATGAATAAGTAGTGCCCGGTGTTACCTCGACATCAGCCCGTTCCTCATAAAGTAGATCGATGAAACGCCCTATGTTCCTCTCATTTTATACCTACTTTGCAGACAAACTGTTCGTTTCGTGCCGTTTTACAGCGACCTCGGGGAAAATAATATTAAGGGAAATCGAGGGAAACCCTACTTTGCATGATAATCGAATCCCAGGAATAGCAACATTAATGATAACATCGAGATTCTTTGTAATTTCTGGACTATTAACGCTAGAACTACAAAAGGGGACAAAATAACTTGTCTGCGATTTTTAGTTAAATTATTTGAACATACCACGGCGCATTGTTTGAGTTTTGATATGCTTTCATTCTATGTATAACTAATGCAAATAATTTAATACTTTAACTTCAATCCTCTAGCTATAATACATATAAATGAATGTGTAAGCATAACTGAGTACATGTTCGGTAGTTCCAGTGTTAAATGATGTATCCATAAACCATACAAATATTTATTAATTAATCTGAACGTTTCTATGAGGAAAATAATGTATTGTTCCATTATAATCTCTTGAATTACTTTTGTTAATAAAGAAGAAAAATGACCGCGCCGAAGCTTTAAAATTTCACATTTTGTTACACGAAATGCATCTGATAATTGTCACGCGAGGTCGGCTTCTATGTACATTAAACCTTCAGAAGCTTTTAAGGGTATCACTAATCAAATCGGACTATTAATCCTCAATCGAAATATAAATCTGTGTCATTAAACGTAAAACCTTTTTAAATAACATTCGTAAATCAAAACAGCAATATTAAAGTGTCAGAAATAAAGATTGAAGTAAAAATTGAAACAATAATGAAGAAATATGTCACTCAAAATTGAACCGAAATGAAAACAGAAATGTACCGTGGAATTTCGGTGTATAGTAATAATGGATAAGAGGAGTGTCTAATTAGGGTCTTAATTAATGACAATCATAAATCCGTACCATTGTTTGGGATAATACGGCTGAACATTATAAAATAGGCGATTCTATCGGAAGAATAAAGCCCTTCAATCATACGGCTAGAACCCGAAATCCTACGCCCCGGAAATGTAAATGTAGATATCATTATGAATAATTAATTATCTCGTTCAAAGGAATGTTTTGGACTTTTCTTTTCTCCGTATACCTGCGCTCTAAGATATCTTTTTCGGCCGAAACTTTCATAATCTATCACTTGTTCCCCAGATATCCCGATTTTCGATAGCTTCCCATTCGAAAACCTAACTCCGAGATAAGCTATCTCTTATTAATGCCCCGGACTACGAAAAAAGTAACGGGTTTTTGTATACGCCCTGAATGGAAACCACTCAGAAAGTATAAACAATCGGGAATCCAAACGCAGAGACTTTCACCAGCATAGTAAAAAGAACATTTTCATTCTGTGTTTATATTACTGACTATTTATCTAGTAAGATTATGTAGAAAACGGAAACGTTCCAAGAAAGATAATGAAGTTTTCCTCGGTGAATGTCATTATAAGAAATTATTATTTTTTCAATAAAAATTATTCAGCAATTAATTGATTAGTATTGGTAATTATTAATGGCGGCAATATCAGAACTTATCTGTGTATTAACGAGTCTATAAAATGAAATGAGACCAAGAATAACAAGAATGTCGCAACTCCAATGCACACCCACGATAATTAAGAACATATATAATTTTAAATCTATGTTTATTAATTGTTCGTGATGACCATAATCTTAATGCGTACGCATGAAAACGAGTACGGACGCGTATTTCCATGAAGGCTTTACCAATAATTTTCTCCACTAAGTAATTTATTTATTAATAATTCCGCCGTGATGATGGCAGGTTGAAACTCACGTCAGGCTGCCGCCAGTTTGTCTCGACTAGTTAATCGAATACAATTTCAACGAGAACCGGACACGTCAGTGATCGATCAATTCGCCGGTGATATTAGTTGTCTCTACATCGACTTGTCATAATTCCCGACAATAAATGCACCCGGTTAATCAATAAACTTTAAACAATGTTTACGTGTAATGACGTTATGGTATCATTAGTCGTAATTGTATTTCGATGCACTTTCTATTTAAAGATAAGCGGATAATTTCCTATGTCACAATTCACCAAAATCGAATTTCGCAACAAAACGCAGAAAGTCACATAGAATTTAGATAAGAACATAGATAACTCTTAATTCGAAAGACGCGTCACTAAGTCCGGCGAGTAAAGACACTATATCATCGCGCCCAGACGTAAACATAACAAACGATAAAACAAATAAGAAAGATCAAGAAAATAAACTTTAATCGCACCTTTAACAGTCGTAGTACCCAGCAAGGTGATGAGACAGAGCCAGGTGATCGTCATCTCGCGAAGATTCCTCGATTCCTTACACATCACAAAAAACACTGTCTAACTTTTAATTTTTTTCCTTTCTCCTTCGCTGCCCCCGAACTCGTAGAACGTCTTCCCAACAAAGCCAAAGCACAGAACTTGTGTACGAAGAACTTGAAACGCCCGACAACCGACACGAAGACACGCGTTTTGTTTTTACAAAGATAACGAGTGTGTAAAAGAACGTACCACGTAATGTTCGATTATAATGAATTTTCCACGACTGAACGTGAGTGCCAACTTGATACCTCGGCGCGCGAAGACCGTCTGCCGCGCGCTTTACTTTCGGCCAGCTTCGTTCGTGTCCGCCGAGAGCCGAGATTACCCGAGCCGGCCGATCCCCCACGACAGTTATTCGTTTCGTATCGTCAATCGTGCTACGTACTTTCCTGTGTAACCTATGTGCTTATTTTGGGACTTATTTAAGGGCCAATGTCGTAGAACAACATTTCAAGGTAAGAAATATGAATAATTTTCTTTCGCTTTTGATTCCTTGTCTTATCATAAGAATCGTTTTTCGTTCTGCTTCTTTGGTGCTACTCAATATTTGTTGTTCTAAGCACATGATCCTAACCCCGCGTTAGATTTTTGTTGTATCAATAGCTAACTGTTTTAGAAACTCAATTTTTCTTGCTAAAACACTTCATGGTCTTTAAAATATCGAAGAATGGTGTGAAGTACTGAAAATCATCAGACATCATTCATTGTTACAGAACCCACTTCGAGACTTGCCGGGTACATCGCTTTCAAGAATTCTATGGCATCCGCAAATTTGGTGAATTTTCAACATTTCTGCGTTGGATTTCTTCTACCCAAGGTTAGATTCAGTTCCAGAAGTTCAGGTATGTTTGAATATATAATTCTTTACTTTAATTCTTTACCTTTCTTCGAGGCATTCGTGCATAAAAGTAAGTCGTTAGCCACTCGCGTATTAAATTATAATCTTGTAAAACCAAGTTATAAACAAAAGAGTACTTAGAAGTAGAGCATAGTCGATACCAAGAATACATTATTACATCTGTTCTCGATGTAATCGCACTCGAACCGTAGAAAAGTTATAATTAACGGTACTATCCTAACCTCGATAAAAAGAACGATCGTAATAACTATCTCGGAAACATCAACAACCAAATTCGTTCCACGAATCATAAAGCGTCGAATACAAAAACTCGAACCGCCTTTCGTTTGAACGGATATAAAACTCAAGACCGATAAGAATATAACTGTACCTGGAAATTATTAGTAAGAACCGAAGTAAAAATTAGCAAACCGCTTTACGCACCATAGACTGCACGGGATCCGTGAGTCCTTATCGCAGTATAAACCGAAGTAAAGAGGTTAAAGATATGTGAGGTCGTACGCAGGTAAAACCGATATCGTGCAACGACCGACACACTTACGAAGCCAGATGTTGGTTTCTGGTGTGCATATGTACAAGTGTACGAACATGTGCATTATGACAATGCCTTTCCTATCGATGTTTACCCGATGATAACGTTCCTTGGGTCCTACGAATACGATTCTCTAGTATAGAGTACGTGACCGATACGTCGAACTTCTGCCGGTTTGGGACTACAGAATCTGCAATAGCGCGTGCTACGTGAGTGAAACGCTGTAAGAACTGCAGCCGTAGAATTTATCAGTTAAGATAGATAGCAGTTATCTGCAACCTGCCTGGTGCATATCATTTGTTTCGAGTACACGCTCCGAAGGAAACCTAATATATGCACGTCATTTTGCAATAAGTAACTAACACAATTTATCATCATTACTCTACTTTGGATAATTAGTTTCTTGGTGGTCAAGTCATCGTCGAATGATACTTCGTCGAATATGATGACTAGTCGCACAAAATAAATATTAATTCGACAGAATATGTAGTCCTTAGTAAATTTAAGAAAGAATTATAATAGATATAACGCCTAACGGATTAGGTATTTTATCCTAGTGACATTTAATTTAGGTCACGTACATTCTTGAGTTTATAGCTCTTGCGATTAGTTTGAACATATCGTTACAAAGTTTTTATAGTTATTTCTTGAGGGTGTATAAGTTAATTAGTTAGGTAACGCGTTCGATTATAATGAACTCTGATCATAGTAGCATTATCGTTAAAGTAGTTACTGCCGCTAAGATCTTTGAAGTAAAGTTCTCGTTTGCGGTCAAGCAATCTCCGTAGGCGGCCACCGTTTCTGTATCACGATAGAGAAACACTCCTATGGATTCTGCTAATCGAGTTGGCAACTATTGTGTGTTCACACACGTACAAATAATCACGTTACTACGGAGTAGCCGAACTCACTCTTACACTGTTGCAAACACCTATGTACTCAAATGTGTAACAACATTTTCTGAATGCATATGCTGCCTTGCAGTTAATATACATTTCATTTCCATCTTATTAACCAAGGTGCATCTAATTATAATATAGACTACATTTCTTAGTCCACATTTGTATATTTATACAATGGCTAGCTGTAATTATATTCGTAAAAGGATCGTATTTTAATCTTATTTCTTAATGCAAAATAAAATGTAAAAAAAGTGATGGAGGTAGACGGCAATATTTTACGTCGGCCGCCTAATCGAGGGTTGCCCATGTTACATGGCTGCATTACACCATCGCCCCACGGTACACGTAACATGACATAAACCCAAATTATCAATTTCTCTTTAATTAAGTACTGATTGGATTATATCAATTATAGCTTCCTCAGTCTCCTTAGCAAATTACATCATAATTAACACGAAGTGAAATTCGGTGTTAAATGAATATGATTATTAATTTTAACATATCGTGAATCAAGGTTTATTTGTGAAAAAAATCACAAACCCGATGCCGCTGCTTTTAGTATTTCAAGCGTATACTTTGAGTTATCATCGTACGCGTTATTACCGTAATCAAACGTCCCTTGGGCATTCAATCAGTGTGAATTCATGTCGCCTGAATACTTACCCATTACTTGGATTGACGCGGGACTCTTTTCAATTTAACCACGCAAACATACAATCACTGGTTTCCATATGACTTTGATGGATGCTCGAACAAGTACAAGACACCAAAATAATTTTAAATATAATGTTCTACAAAATGAAACAAGCGATGATCTATAGACCCTTAATTCCCGAGATAAACAAATAATCTATTTATTCAGTACACCTGTGAAAAATATAAAAATAACCGTATTAATGAAAAGTGAAGGTATCGAACCAATTTTGAATATAGTATCTTATAAAATGGGACAAACGAAGTTTTATCGATACCTAATTATTCAAGTCAATACAATCTATTTATGTAGTGCAACAATGAAAATTATAAAGTTACTCTCTTAATTAACTAAAGAAGTAGATAAAGTGTTGGCAATTAATTTCAAATGTGAACAGTGTATAAAAATAATAAAAATCTCATTGTTAAATTATATTTTATTACACTGCAAATGAATCGATGCATGTCCAATGGCCACTAATAATTACGTGGTTCCATTGAACGGGTAAAAAGTATGACATTTTTGTTGGATATTGTCGGGAGATCTAAAAGTACGGAAGTAAAATTGCGGCAATGGTCGTTAACCGATCACATTTATTTATTATACTATAACTTTTTCTTTTAAACTATATGCATTTCCCTTCGTAGGCGTGTGCGCCGGTAAATCTATCGTAAAGTTATTTTCGCGGCACAAACCGTAAAAGCTTGGAAATTATGTGTTGTACGGTGCTGACAATTTTACAGCCGCATTTTAAACGCGTTGCACGGGAATACATATTTTTCGACTTTAAAAAGTTATTGAAGCTCGAGCACTACCATTAAATAAGTTGGATATGGCGAATACCTTACCCCAATCTTGCTTACGCGCTCTTTAAGAAATATCTCATTTGGCAACGGATAGAATATTTTCTTTTATTCAATAGAAATTCAAGTAGAATAATATTTTGTTGTCAGATTTTTACTTAACGAGATTTCTATAAAGATATGACATTCTTCCGCCCCAGACCTCATTTAAAGGCGGAAGTATTAAATCCGGTGGAATTACTCTAAATAAAAATATAGATAAAAAAATTCATTCATTTTATTTCATTTTAAAATTAACTCTGAAAATCTATCAGGTTCATTTATTGAAATTCCAGCTGATCGAAATCTTCTGTCAGGATCAAATTAATTCCGTATAATCAGATTGCATCTAGCAACACGTTAAGAATTAGCATTTTTTATCATAGGAGAATTACTGGGTATAAAATAGGTTTAGAGTCTCCAAGTTATTATGCTAAGTAGATTGTTGTCATCCCTTCAACGTGCCAGCCACCCTTAGAATCGTAATTAGCACCCTTCCAACAACGTCATTTATCTTATTTGCAATTTAGTGCCAAGAATGCTTCCCAATTTACAGTTGTTACTCAAGAACAACAATACATTTGTTCTACATGCCCTTCGAATTTCTAAACTACAAACAGATATGGGATTCTAGAAATGTAGAACGCTTAAGTTATTATAGTAAATTGTTCTACATATCCAAACATTACAGTATATATTTATGAAATTAAGGGATGACAACCACTATTCTATGAATATAAATGATCGTATTTAAATCTTATTTTAGCAGGAATTAGTTCATCGTGAACAAGAAGTAAAAAGATTCATAATATATTACGATATACTTAAT
This sequence comes from Nysson spinosus, assembly GCA_910591585.2. NCBI lineage: Eukaryota > Metazoa > Arthropoda > Insecta > Hymenoptera > Crabronidae > Nysson > Nysson spinosus. The sequence continues at coordinate 3,982,034 of OU342835.1, forward strand.
ATTTATTTACATACATACATATACAGTATACAGCTATGGAACCAGTAGTCCATTTAATTTGAATCAATGACTGAATTCTAATACTACGATAAGTTGACGCAATTCCATTGATTTATTTTACTAATTTTCAACATCTTTTTGTAACAACATTTTACCTCCTATTTGAAACATACGAGTGCACTATGCGAAAGTACAAATTTGCGTAGTTTTTTAAATATAAACTTTTATAAAACAATAATTGACTGATGAAAATATAAGGAAACTTGTCGAGTTTATATGGAGGGGCATTTAATACCGGTACAAATATTTTCCTGATACATAAATCATGGATCGGAGCCCTGTGAGTTAGTAACGCCGGATATAGGTATTAAAATATCCCGCATACCCATCCTACTGGCGCGTATATTACTTGGAACTGGGTCTCAGTTTCCTACGGATTGAATGTCCTGGTATTCCTAGGGAAATGGAATGCTCATTGAACGAAAGAAACCAATGTAACTCAAGGAATAAACTCAAATCTTCCATAATCTTTATATCTACCGCCTACTACAATTTATATTAAAAGTTTCCTTCATCGTTGTACTTTCGCGAGCTCAAACAGCCAAGGTTTAATTCCATCATTCTATTCCACAACTAAAAGTTTAATGAGTTTCTAAGTTAGGAAACTAAATATTTTTCCGAGGTTTTAAGTAGGATACACTCTTTGAGATGCAACTGAGAATACATTGATTTTTAAGATATCTAATAATAAGACAGAATTATCCTTCAAAGGTTGCACCGAATTGAATTCACTGTAGTCTTAAAATTGAAGAAGGTAATTATTTATAATCTGCAGTAATTAAGGAAAAATCAATACGTAACCATTATTGGATTTATGTCGCGTTAATTTTGCAGACTTCTAACTTTACTTTAAAAGTGAATCAGTATAATATTATTTCTATTTCATTTACAACCCGATTTATTTTTCACAAAATTATAAACGTAGAAATATCACACTCATAGAAGAGGATATTTTTATGGTACGCGACGAATCTTAGACGGATAGGAATTTGGTAATAAAAGTGCTAAAAACCTTAGAAAAAATGAGAGACCAAGACAAATCGAAGCCGATAGGCCTTTAGAGGCGGGATAGGTTTATCCCTTGAAATTCGCGAGCCGTTAATTATTTCCAGGTAGTTGGCCGGGTAGCATAGTTGATTGACGTGACCACAGACACTGAATTAGAGTTCCTGGCGAACGTCGACCGCCGCACGGAAATTGAATTTCGATGACAAGCGCGAAATATTAATGGGCAACGTGGCACTCTACCGTTACATAATATCTACTTCGGTCTCTCGTACAATGATAGAAATTGGGCGCAATTGCGGAATAATTGGACATAATGGGAACGGGAAAATATTACCGATTCACTGAATCCGTCCATATGCACTCGCATCGTTAAACCAAGAGAAACTGTTAGGCGAAGCACGAACACCATGTTCGTCAACTAACAGATCCTGTGTTTTCGGATCCTGCGAAAATGATATCACTATCACTTAGCCTTTCCTCAAACGAATCCATTAACTATTAGTCTTTATTGATCCTCGTTTACGTTCTGTTACCTTCGGCTAACAAACAGTGAAATGATGAAGCGTGGCCCGGTTTAAGCTTAATCCAGTTCATCTTGGAACTCTAATACACTACGTGCACATATTTTTTATAAATTTGTGATGAACTTATAATATCAAAATACACTCTCGTGCTATAAATTCGATAGACATAACGAATAACTCTAACTTAATTTTGAAGGAGGAATCATTAAAAGCACTAATTATAATACATCAAAAATTCAGTTCATAAAAATAATATAATAATATGTGTCCTTGTTGGCAGCCTTAAATACAAAAAGGAAGCAATTTTCATGAAATATATTCATTGAACTAATATTCCTCAGTGCCAGAATAATAATATTATAATCGCAGATATATTTTAAGAGATCTCCAAAATTATCCTCTTACAAGACTCTGACAAAGTTTGCAGGATGTAATAAATTATCGGGTGGCAAGAGAAGTGTGTAAAAGTATGAAATATCGAACGAGAGGTTTTGTCAAATGAAATCGTTGTAATTCGACAGAAAAATAGTTGATAGCCCAGGTGTTACAAATAATTAGGCACCTTATGCTCCAGAAGGAGAGTGTAGTGAAACGTAGGACTCGATCCGCGTAAAATTCACTGCACTCAGTTTGAAAGGGTACTCGGCGATAGAGTCGGAGCAGATCGATCTGCCCGTATATCGTTGCCGTATAATCGCATTTCCATGCTGTACTTTGATACAGAGCATCCATAAAATCCTCTTCCGAATGTCCAATGAATGAGGCTATTACGATGTACCGTACAAGTTCATTCATCAAATATATTCAGAATTGTCAGTCTTGCTGCTTGTCCGATTACAAACATGATTGACCATGCCCAGCTCACGATACCGAGTGTGTAATCTGATGATAATAAACCGCCATTTTCTACAGCATTATTCATTTCACCAGTGGAATTATTTCGCTTAAAATGTTCTACTCAAGCAGATATACGTTCATCCTTATAGTTTGAAATGCTCTTTTAATTATGGGGTTTTAAACCATGGAATTGTTAATAAAAATGTAGTATAATCAACAAGTTATTTGCGCAAGATATCTAATATCCATAAATTGTCGGTTTACTATACATTTCAAAGGTATATCGAAAGTTGCATTTACGGAGTGCATAGAAGGCTTGGAAACTCACGTTGCCAATAAGTTCTGTAACAACTTTGAAGTCGAATGTATCGAATAATATGGCGCGACTCGTAAGTGCTGGATCGAAATCATGCATCAGTAAAATTACAACATCGAAGAGGTTCAAAAGGGTACAGTTGGAATTTCGCGAGAAATCGGAAGTTTCGTGGAGATTCGATTGTAAGTGAAAGAGGTAGAATCCACTTAACGGATATACGGAGCCGCGGAACTTCGTTCCTTTCCGAAGAAAGCTTGTTCTAATTCCGGGAAGAAGATTAGTGAGCAACTAGTAATCAGATTAACCCAGTTTAAATCGTGCTGTTCCTTTGTTCCCGTTCTTGTTGCCTCTACTAATGACAACGATATATCAATTGGTCCCAAACCTTCTCTCCCTCGAAGAATTAATACGAACCTGGAATAAGAAACCTCATAATCTCGGTAAAAGAGTCTGAGTACTTTTAATGAGTCTGAACTTTTAACTTCGTGCATAGTAAGATCACGAATATATTTCTGAAACACTGTTCGCTAAAATAATACCACGGATGCAAGAATTGTACGAGGAATTTAATTTCAAGACGCATTGTTATATATGATTTGCTTTTAATGAAATTCCGATTAAATTCTTTTCAATAGTAGCCTAGACTTCTGACCTGATATAATAGGAACTCATCTTTAAATCTCGTTATCAGTGACTTCTTTTTACCTCCTTTTTATTATATGCCTTTATCTAGATAACAAAATTATGCCTGGTATCATGTATAATTCTAATTGTATATTAATGTGTTATTATAACCCTATAAAAAAGAAGTTCTATATCAATTAGTCGATACTCGGTAATTCAGATAATACGATCTCACAAGGAAGCCGATAATTGGATATACCTATATAAGTCTCTATTTAATCATGTGCCCGATGCATCTGGCTTCGATTTTCAATAGTTGGTTTTGACATACATTTACTGTTTCACGATATACAATGCTTCCTGTTTGTTTAATTGTACTGTAAATCTTGTAATTAGAAGCTTTTTATTCGATGCCTCCGTAGAACCGACAAAAAAGACACGGGAATACGTGGATCAATAATAAAAATAACAGAGAAATATTTTTATTCGTTCGCGTGAAAGAACTTCCGTCCCTAATTATTTGTGAGCCGTGACCTGTAAACTCGGATATTCGTACGCTTGATTGTCTAATAACGATAAAACGGCCGTCTCAGTTAATCAACACGCTCTGCATTTTTAACGTTGGAATTATACATATTTCATTCGATCATATTTGTCAAAGGATACATTAACGAACAATGGGTTCTTGGTACAATTGTTTGCATACACTCGTATCTCTCGTAACATCGTTACTATTAAGATGTATTTAATTCATTTTAATATTGAATTAAATGTGTTTGATGGGTAGCGGCTATGGTTAGACCAAGTCGAGTCTTAATCTACCACCTAAGACGTTAGCACCTAGGACAAGAATTTCAAACTCCTAGGACTTCTTTAAATCCATGGTTGAGACTGAGGAGGGCAACAAACCATTGCCGAGACGTTTCTACTTTAAATAAAGAAGTTTAAATTCACACTTGGTCTAACCATAACCGCTACTCATCAAACACATTTAAACTACTATTGGACCAATAAATAAACTATTGATTCATAATACTGAATTAAAATAGTTTTCAATTCTGTATATCCCAAAGTAACATACAATTAAAAATTAGTTATGCATATCTCATATTACTACATAATTAAAAATTCAAATTATAATTATCAGCGTTTTATATCGGATGCAGACTCACTACAATCGATAGAATTCTCAGACAAGAAATTGAAAACCATGAGATTGTTGAAGGTACGCGCACATATGGCCAAGAAATTATGTCCGGCGGTTGTGGTTTCCTTTGAGAGCCGTGAATAAAGCGTTAATTTACGCAAAAGTTCTCGGGAAAGACTCGAAACCGTAAAAGAACAGAAAGAACTAACAGAAAGGTTGAGCAGAAGGCGCGGCAGATTTTCTTTGCGCTCTAATTATAAGAAACTGTATTGTAACCTGGAAACCACAAGGTTTTATTAATTTTTCTCTTTATTTGAATATCCCGACGTATCAAAGAGTTATTATGAAATACAACCTTGCATGATTTAACAAATATAGTAGTATATTTCATTAATATTCGTCCATTTTGATTTATTTATTTCATAGATTTTATATGTTTCTTTGGAGTTCACGAGCGCTTTATGAACATGTAATAAGCAATTTCCAAAGGAACCGATTGGTTTCCCATCGATAGCAGAATCGCAGGTGCGTTATTACTTTTCGGAGTACCATTGAATTAATCCCTGGCCTAGTTTTATTGTCGTTCCCGTATTCCCTACCTGAAATTCCGCAAATCGACAGGTAGTAGATAACACTACCATTCGAAAATCGATAATTCATCGTGCTGCTGATTGAAAATTATTTATGCTCCACTGATTCTGATTCGAATACTTCGAAGCCGAGTTTATTGGGACACGGCATGCTATCTTTCATGATACGAAGATTTAAAATACAACTTGATTTTAAATATGCAGTATTTGCTGGACTAAGTCAACGGTGAAAAATCGAAAAGAAGGTTAAAGACAAACCTTTTTATATTCTTCAGAACATAAATGTGATTTGAAATGGAATTGTACAAATATCGTGGATAAGATTCGATTTTGATGCTGTATGCGAAAATGTAATTTTCCACGATCCATTAAACGGTCGTTAGACAAAGTAGTAGGGGTGAGAAAAATTGCAGGGAAAATCGGGAAAAGAAGAGTTGTAAAAGCCAGAAACGGAAAGTGTGGTGCGGTAATGTCGCGGCTAGAAAGCGGAACGTGCGAGGAAAAAAGGGATGCCAGAAATCGGACACGACACCCTCGACATTTTTGTTTTAAATTAAATTACTTTTAGCGTAACACTTCTCGCGTTATAAATTCAAAGCCCAGGTTTCGCGACAATGTGCACGAATTCTTATTAGCTGGCCTCACGTAGTTCCCTGTATAAAGCGGATGATATAAAGCTTATTAAGATACATGGAAATAAAACAAAGGATAATATGTAAGATGCAGAGAGTGTAAACGATAGAAGTTGAAGAAAAATGTAACACTAAATGCAAATAGAAGAAAACAACGGACGAAGTAAATTACCGCTTGGTCCGCAAAAACAACGAGGAAGTTATTCAGTAACAGAAGCACGAACGGCAGACGGTGTCCCTCTCTGAAATTTGATATTATTTTCATTTCACAAAATGAAACTTTTAGAATTCTGTCTATTTTTTTGTGGTGCACTCCCTTTTCCTGTGTGACCATCGCCCGACTGAACCATTGTTAGCACGTTTCACACGTCGCTAAAAATGTACACGGGCCTCCGAGACGGTGATTTCTCATGCGGCTAACATTCGAATCATCCGAGCACCGTTCATTTACATTTTTACACGAACGAAAACTTGAGATAGCTTTGGTAGACGCTTGTAAAGTCATAGTCGCATGTCAGGCATTTTTTAATATACGCATCGCTGCCACTACTTTTATACGAATTATTCCAGTCATTTTTCTCCACTGTTAAATGTCCCACGTCAATCTCAGCACGAAAAAGAGGCGGCTTTTAATAATTTTTCTGCGTCTCTCTGTTTGCACTTATTTCTGAAAATATGACGTTGTAAAATCGATGATCTTAAAGTAGCACTGTTGGCGTACAAAATTCTATTAACATTACTGTTACATACGTATATTACTTACATTACTGTAATACTCTCATTTTGAGGATACTCACGAGGTTGATACTATCATTACTTACTTTTGTGACATCACTGACAATGACAGAAAATCATTTCTGAAGAATTCTCCGCAATAAGTGCAAAAGGTTTATAGTTAAATATAACAGGAGTAAATAATTCATATTGATGATCTGTAAAATCAGTTTCACTTTTATTAACACTTTAAGTGCTTGACCGAAATCCGTCTTACACGATACCTCGCGATAAGCGTCCGTAATTTGTATATGTCGTCTAAAAATGAAAATGATTATGCGTTCTACGATACAATGGTTACTTTACATCGTTATCATAATGTTAAAAATAATGATAATTTTACGAATACTACGGATACATTTGACTCCAGTTTTACGTTAGTAATATTGGCATCGGCGGCCATGGGTGACCCCCACGGCGTTCAACGTGTTAAAATTGTTTGAATGCATTCTTGATATTCAATTGTGTCACTCATGAAGATATGTTGATGACTTGATTGTAATTTTCTGAAATTTATTTAGAATTAATGTAATTAAAATAGTATTTGATCAGCAGCTAAATCAGTCATGTCAGTATCCGTATAATTAACGGTTAACGGTAACATTAACGGATAAATGTAATTGATTATTAATTACTGTAATTTGATTTCGATATTAATGCAGTAAGGTGTAGAAATCGCCATCATGCTAATTAATATGAAATTATAATACTAATTATATACGTCAAAATGTTAGTAACATGATAGGCAAGTTACACTCTCTTGCAATACGTAGAAACGTAGAGTTGTTTATCGAATATCGAATAATGAATTACGGATAGACAGGTTACTTGAACTATGTAGTGCGATGAATAGAACGCGTCCTCCTGACATAGCTAATAGAGGTTTGAACAAGAAAGGAAGAGTTATTGCGAAGAAAACGTGCATGTCAGTAAAAGCAAAGGCAACGGGAAGAAGTTGGCAAGAAGTACCATCGATTCCCTGGCAGTACATCCGTGTAATCCGGGCTATCCGCGAGTCGACTTTTTATTGCCAGTTCGACTAATTTATCTCTCTAAGCCCTAGTGGCGTCTCGTACATAAATCCTACTGACCGCGTCTTCGCCGTCGCTTATTTCTACCTTACTTCATTTCTGCGCCATCTGAATCCTACCCGTTCTTCCTATTCACAGGATCAGAAGCTTCCCCTTAGACCCAAGAATTAGAAAAATACTATATGCTGCCTGAAGTAAAAATCTTGAAAATCAAGTACAATAACCAGCACAATGTACACATAGGATGCATTAAAAACTTAAGTTAACATTCTATGAACTTTTACATATTATTACATATTATCTTACTTATACAAGAAGAGGATAGCTCACTCAAAATATTTGAACACATTATTAACTGTAAAGAATGAGGGAATGATGAAACCGAACCTTCAGAAAAATGCGTCATTTTATGTGAAACAACGTAATATTATTATTTATCAGAGGAACAATATTATTAGTTATAAAGTATTATTGACACTATATAGTACAATATAAACAGTAAATTAACAATTAGACAACTAATAGCTGGTTATATCATACATTTAATGTGCGAAAAGTTCGAGGAACAGTTTGGCAAGTTTCGCAAGCGTAACGTGTCTGGTGATGTATCACACGTCTCCTACAAGTTCAAGTGCTCCAGGATAATTACATACGTCGAAGTAAAGTTGGAAGTACATGCTATGCCGCGTGGAATCTTTTATGTCGTATTATATTGCATTATGCCGTCACGGACTTCGTGGCAAACCCGTTATAAAAATGTGTAATACAAGCGTTTCCGAATATGAGTGGAAATCTGAAAAAATGTATAAATCGCAATTGACTTCAGAATCCCGTTCACGCTTCGAAAGTTTCCATTTAACGAAATTTTAACAACTGGCATTACCAACTCGGGAACGCATTTGCAGCCGGTTTTGGTGCAATGCCGAGTCCTGATTTCGGCCGTGGCGTTCGTTTTCGTGGATGCATTAAATCCGAAACGGAAGCACTAGGCTAAAACTTAATGAGAACATTCCGGAGTGCCAGGTAGGCTTTTAGGTGCCCAACCCCTTTATCCAGTAACATTTAACCCCCTTTTACACCCCTGCACCCTTAACCTCACCGAAGGATGCAATGTCGCTGGAGCAAAACTGGTTTCGTGATAGCGGGTCAGGGTTAATGTTGTGCTTCAAAATTGTATAAAGTGATCGGAAATTTATTGATTCTTCGTACTGTTAGAAGTGTGATAAGAAAATCATAATGTTCAAATTGACTCGTAATTCTCTATTTATTAGCATTCTACGTGTTCACCTTTAATGTTCTTCATCGATAACTTTGACAAATTATTACTTGCAATTTTTCTAATACTTCGTGGAGGTTACAATGAAGATTCTAGTTTCTTGTGTTTTGGTTAATATTTTTTGTAGGCTTTGTTGGTTTTGCTTGAATTATTATAAAATAGTAACAAGTTGTTATTCGATCATTGACGTCCGATATAATATTGGGCTTCGGTTAATGGTTTAGATTTACCAATTAATTTTTTCTGTCGCTGTTATCGAGTTCACTGGCACCATTCCATGGTCCCGTTTATGGATGACACTTTTTATACACCGGATGTAGTTAAATAATAGGTATCCTTGACATGTCGTTATCAATCTTCACAATACCGGTTACTAAATCTGACACTCTCTTCCCAGAAACAGAGACAAAGTTCTAAAAAAAAATAGCGGTGTCTGTTGGGACCAATATCGTATCGTCAGGCATATGTAATTAATAAAACACCCAGTTAATCTTATGCCAGTATTTAATATAGTTGATTATAAAATGCGTTGATTATTCGAGGATTTTTAGTATCATTAATTTAATAAAATAGTTAGAACTGGCAATTCCTTTGTTACTCCTAATACCATAGAAAAATATTTAAAAATAAGAATGCAATTTAACTAAAACACCAGGGGGACAGATTTTCTCTGAATACCAGCGGAAAAAGATATCCAAATTATTATAAGAATAGGGGCTGATAACGCGTTCCTCATTGGTGCTTAGAGAAAACGAACTAACTATCCTGCTTGATAGTAGCACACCCGTATTCTTTCTCCCTTTATTCTAATACTCGAGTTTATGGTGGTTCAGCGTTACTCGTCGTGCTTTTTTTTACGCCTCGAATTATAAAATGTAAGACACCAGGGAAGTCAGAGTGCCACGGGGCCAAAGGTTTAGAGTGCTCTTTTCTAAGTGGTCCTCACTGGTTATCTGGAACGAGGTACAGCTTTGCATAACGATTATTACTTTCTTCCTGGCGAGGTTTTAACCATCCGCCCTTTCGAGTCCGTATCTTTTCCACGTTCAGAACCTTCCTTCCACACCGCCATCCCCCCCGTTGTCATTCTCGGGACCCTATCTTAGAGAAGTTACTAAGTTAACTATCGTATTATTAAGATGTACTTATAAAATTAGATTGACCGTCAGGACGATAATTACTTGCTTGCTCGATAAAGAACTTTTTTAAATGGCAACCCTATCTCTACGATTTCACAAATGAACGCAGAGATCTGTCTGCCTTAAACGGATTTTCTAATCGCTTGCAAGCTTGCGAGTATTAATAACTGCTATTTTAAAACATTGATTTATTTCTCTACTTAATTAATAAGTGATATACGATAAGAGATTGTTCCCGTACATGAGTCCTGCATAACAATATCATATCAGTTAACACATTCCTAAGCATTTAACCAAAATGTATATCGTGTAAACTACAATGTAGCACGGTTGGAACGTATGTCGAGGATAGGCGGCGGTTAAATATCATGATTCCAGCTAAGTAATGCAAACGTATTCACGCGATTGTTACAACGGGACTGGTTTCGAATTAGAAGCAACAGAATGCAACTGCAAATTGAAATAGTTGCGGGCCACGTGCCTGCCTAATTTTGACATAGTCGAATGGCACGGTTAATAGATATGTACACTTCCTGGATCTTTCGTAAATTAATAAATTTTCCCGGCCTGACCAGACTGTTTTCTGAATGAGAAAGTAATCGCGGTACGTACCGAGAGTTTAGTGTATTCGAAATGAAACCTGAAAATAAAATCCACACTCGATGAACTTTATTATGTACAAGACTCTTACACAGTTTAATTTAAGCCAAATTTACTAATAAAATTTAATTTTCATTGGATAGAATCCTGAGATATAATTAGTGATAATTTATAGTAATATATAAAGTCATATATTTGACGAGAGAATGATGGATGTTAGTTTCAAATTTGTTCAAAGTGTGTTAAGATGTTATGGTAGTTTATCGGTGAACTATTACAGGTCTACAGAAATACTGGCAGCTGTAATGGAAGTAACATTGATTTTTGTTAGAATAGAGAAATGATTTCGCATTAATAGTATCAATCATTATTCGTTTATGTCGTTGTTGGAAAAATGGATGTTCAATCGATCGAGTAAAGAGCTTCCAATAATACTCGGTATATCCTTAATGCTCGTTGACCGAATATTTATTTGCAGATACATCATGTTTTCTATTTTTGCCGTGATCGTTTTATGAACATTTATCATGAACGAATCGGAACATGTCTGTTCACCGATGTGAACGAGCGATCTATTATTCACAGAAATTATTTTCTCATCGCTTTAAGTCACCCAACAACAAAACATTCTCGAACGACATTTGAAAATAAGTCTAATCGACGAAATAATAATTCCAGCCGAATGTGATCATCCTTTAAAAATCTATTCACGTTGATATTCGTTATTCATTTATTACGTTGTGAAAGCAGTGATACTCAATTTTCGTGTATTTCTTTCTTAAATGAATATCACCACTTTGTCCTTATTCAAACAGCAGCGAAATGGAATTGAAATTTCGACACTGAAGCAATTCGACGATCCTCCGCTATTATACTCCGGGAATTGATAGGCAATTTCAATGTTAGCCGCAAAATCCCACGTATTAAAACAGATATCAATTGCACCGAAAAACCCTTCGGTTAGTTCTAACGTTTAAAATTACACACAGATTTTATAATCGATTAGTGGCGCGATGATAAAAGATACCTAGATTTCACGAAGTGGTCCTTTCTTCCGTAAAATCCCAGCTAATCGCACCATGCATTCCTTACCTTCTATTTTACGACGAACCCTTGAAATCCTTTGGTTATATACAATCCAATAAATCAGAGGGTTGGGGTGTGGTGGGATTTAACGAGGAGGGTAAAGAAAATTCGGACATCTCGTTGCATCGAATCTCACCGATTAACCACGACGAGATGTATTTCCAGTGAAACCGAGTGAAAATCGGGTGTGACACGCTGAACGATATCCACCGGAAGTCGACTCGTATATTGATTCGTGGTTCTAAACCTCCGGCAGTCCCTATCCATTTTCACGTGTAACGCGTTCGACGTTCGGTCCTCATAGATTTCATCCCCATCCCTCTCTCACATTATACTCCGTATAAATAACCCTTTTTCATTAATTTATTTATTCCACTTTAATGAATGAAATCTCCGATAAAGTACGGATATACTTCACTTGTATATATCATATATATAAATGTAATATTTGAAATACGGCGGTGAATAACTCACGATCGCGAGGCACCAGTAATAATTAGACTTCCATGGAATATCGTACAGATTTTGTAACGATGATTTAATGAGATACAAGGAATCTCTAATAATAATTTTACACGGGATAATGATAACTAGAAATTCGTGGATGATAATTCACTGGGATGGAAAATGATGAACGAGCAATAGTAACGAAGTATTCTAGAGAATCAAGATTGCGGTTTGCTCGGTCCGTTTCGGTGCGATCTGCATCGCTTAGCCGTAGTTACGGGGCTACGATGCCATTCCCACGAGGCATGAAACTTTAAAGAGGAGTACCGAGTGCAACGGAGTTGGAAAACCCAGCAAAAAAGGCTCGTCACTCGGTGAAATCCCATTTACAAACGTATTTTTAACGAGTTCCTGTGGCGGAAAAGATGTCCAAGCACGTCGGGGCTCTCTCGGGTAGACGTCGCAATTCCTCCTAGATGAGTGACCCCCCACTCTCTAACTAGTAGATAGCTATCTAAGACATTAATGGAAAGCATAATTAACTTTTCCACAAAACAATTAGATGTGCACAAATTTTATCATTTTCAGGTCTATTTTCTTAACACGAGCCCAAAATCCCTTATAAGTAATATGATACAGTGTGGTTTAATTGTAACGGACTACCGCAGATTAGAAGAGAAAAATGTTGAATTCATATTAAACATAAAAGTGTTAATATATTTTAAATCTCTCAGCATACAATTCAATGATTTTTCGAATCTTTCTTAATTGGCATGGTCACCCATCGTCCGTCTTTTTCACGCGGCAAATTCCCAAACTGCAAAGACTGATTTATAGAGAATGATAAATTTTCTAGCGCGGTTGTCCGCAAAATTCGCGACAGGTATTGATGGATAAACCAGCATTACCTACCCGTAGCCATCAGTTCCCCTGCGTCTCGTAAAACTTTTATATTTTGCAAAATGAGCGGTTGACTCGTACCATATTCCTGCCTCGCTCCACTTCTCTCTTTATCAATCCCTTGTCCGAAATATTCCCAACCGTGAATACCAAAAGTTTATTGAGTACTATCGAACCGATCTCAATTAACCTAAATATGCCTCTTTCCATTCGTCTTTCCATTCGAAGCCGGTCTAAATGAAATTTTTCCGAAAACCGGAATATGTTTAATTTCCCTGGAAAATCACCGTCATGTCCACGTCATTATATATACATAAAATCAACACGCAATGACGGCGTGTAACGGTAATGCGCCATAATCGATGCCATTTTTTATGAAACTTTAATCACCTCAACTGATAATACTAACATATTTTTAGTATATTGATGTAACTTTTACACGAGTATTTCTTAGTTTTAAGTTGATAAGTTGATAAGAACATTATTAAAGCTCTGATTGCGGCATGCTTGAATAAAAAACGATTAAAATTCTATAGTGCGATATTCAACTGACAGTAGGTGTCACTGAATTGCGTTGTTAAAAATAAGAAAAGTCCAGGGGATATTGAAGGTCAGTTACCTGATTGATTGTTATGTGACGGATATCAATTAAGAGGATTTGAAAAATTATTGAGTTATGCGCTGGTGGAATTAAAATACTTATATATTTAATATCATTTAAATATTTCTCTCTTCTTGACTAATTAATGTTAGTCTACCTCAAATTCGTCTGTTTGGAAGCTTATAAGGATTTATAAAATGATAGTAATTCAAGAATTGTTTACTGCAAGGAGTTTCTATTGTCGATGTTTTATTTCGATCGAATGTCATAGTTTGAACCCTTGGGAGGAGGGTTAGTTAGTTAGGAAAGTCGTGGGGGTCAGGAATCCCCGTCGCTGGGACGACGAAGTTTTCGGTGGTACTCCTGATACATTTTCCGGGAACGCCGGACATAAAGTTATCCCCGGTCGAAGTGCACTCCTCCCCAATTCTGTGGATGCACAGTTTCTCGATATTTTCTTTGAATATTCGAGTCAGTCGCACCGATGCGACGTAGTTTTATTATGCGTTACGAGGTTGGTCAGAAAACTACGAGTTTCTGGCATACCTCCCGCTTACACTATTTTCGAGTATCGCGTGCTTCGCCTTCTCCTTTCTACGAGCTGGGAACTACGAAATTCTTTAAAGGGAATAAATCTTTACAAGATATCATCTACGTGAATTATAACCGTTCCTGTTGCTTGAATCTTCGGATAGAAAAATATTACTCTTCTTTGTAGATCTTGATTCTCCATTTCCTTCGTGGTTCCTTTCGTGTCGAGGTAAATGTATGATTAAGATCCATGTACTTTTAACATGAACTTGTGAAGTATATCATATTCTTCGATTATCGTCATGAAAAGTGTATAGGTTTTTACTTGAATAAGATTATTTAATCGTGCAGAAGTACAAATAATGACAATTTCCAATCAAGGACTCTTAGCGAATACAGAAGTAGAATGAGTCCATTATTAGTCAGACAAACTCTAAGGAATATTATGTTTACGATTTTATTTTCTGCCAAAAATTATTCGAATTAAATATATTGTAGACAATTCTTGTACTGTGTTACATTACAGTAGCTAAGTTAAATAAGTCAAACATATAAATGTTATCTTCAAACTTACATGTATTTAAAATTAATTATACAACTTGATCTTTCGATGTCAATTAAGAATATATACAAGTTAACAACGGATTATGAATACCTAACTATAAATACTAGAGCTAATTTGCATGAAATAAATCCTTAGTAAAAGAGGATATTAAAGGAGTAATTGTTTGCGCGGAAGTAGCACGAGTCGATGATAAATACGCCGCCGGTCAGAAATATATTATCCCGAGGAAACACGGCTTTACGTTTGTCGATATTTTTCGGGAGGAAGTAGAAACATATTTCCCGAGTCGAATACTCGATCTTCACGTCGAAAGAGGAAATGCTGATAATACGGAAACGGATGACATATTTTCCATTTTACGTCGTGGATCGTACACTGGCGCACTTACCTCGCATCATTGCGAGTACTCGAATTGCCATACGCCGAAAACCATTTCTAACCCGTGATATTTTTAACAGAAAAAACCCTCTTCCACTTTATATAAGTGTGTTTACATTTCTATAAATTTACTTTTGTTTTATTGCTGTCATCAAACTTCCAGTTAGACTATATTATTGAGTTAAGAAAAAAAGAACAATAATCTTAGAAACAAGTTTCACATAGTCCTCGTATCACAGTTTCAATGTTTAATATTTGTCGTGTAACTACTATTAAGAGTTTTTATTTCTAAATTCATTACGTGAGGATACAGCGAGTTCGCGATGTGCTAAAACAGTGGGGCTATTTGAGTTAGTCATGAGGTTATTATTGTCATTATGTTTTCTGTTTAATGTAATTATGGTCCTAGCACATGTTCGGGAACTCTTTAGTATAGACTTGTACAGCTCAAAATAAAAATTGGCGACATTGAAATTTTTATGATTTTTTAAGGTATACCCTTCACATTTTTGCGATTTTGGGTCGACCCATTTTTTGACCGAACAAATTTTTAAACCACTTCTTTCGACCCAAAATCGTCCTAGAATATGTTTATACATCATATACCATCGATTTGGGCCATTTAGAAGCGAAATTGGCGACTTTTAATTTCTCACAATTTTTGAAGGTATACCCCTTTACATTTTTGCGATTTTGGATCGACCCATTTTTTGACCGAACAAATTTTTAAACCACTTCTTTCGACCCAAAATCGTCCTAGAATATGTTTATACATCATATACCATCGATTTGGGCCATTTAGAAGCGAAATTGGCGACTTTCATTTTTTGAGAATTTTTGAAGGTATACCCCTTTACATTTTTGCGATTTTGGATCGACCCATTTTTTGACCCAACAAATTTTTAAACCACTTCTTTCGACCCAAAATCGTCCTAGAATATGTTTATACATCATATACCATCGATTTGGGCCATTTAGAAGCGAAATTGGCGACTTTCATTTTTTGAGAATTTTTGAAGGTATACCCCTTTACATTTTTGCGATTTTGGATCGACCCATTTTTTGACCGAACAAATTTTTAAACCACTTCTTTCGACCCAAAATCGTCCTAGAATATGTTTATACATCATATACCATCGATTTGGGCCATTTAGAAGCGAAATTGGCGACTTTTAATTTTTCACAATTTTTGAAGGTATACCCCTTTACATTTTTGCGATTTTGGATCGACCCATTTTTTGACCGAACAAATTTTTAAACCACTTCTTTCGACCCAAAATCGTCCTAGAATATGTTTATACATCATATACCATCGATTTGGGCCATTTAGAAGCGAAATTGGCGACTTTCATTTTTTGAGAATTTTTGAAGGTATACCCCTTTACATTTTTGCGATTTTGGATCGACCCATTTTTTGACCCAACAAATTTTTAAACCACTTCTTTCGACCCAAAATCGTCCTAGAATATGTTTATACATCATATACCATCGATTTGGGCCATTTAGAAGCGAAATTGGCGACTTTCATTTTTTGAGAATTTTTGAAGGTATACCCCTTTACATTTTTGCGATTTTGGATCGACCCATTTTTTGACCGAACAAATTTTTAAACCACTTCTTTCGACCCAAAATCGTCCTAGAATATGTTTATACATCATATACCATCGATTTGGGCCATTTAGAAGCGAAATTGGCGACTTTTAATTTTTCACAATTTTTGAAGGTATACCCCTTTACATTTTTGCGATTTTGGATCGACCCATTTTTTGACCGAACAAATTTTTAAACCACTTCTTTCGACCCAAAATCGTCCTAGAATATGTTTATACATCATATACCATCGATTTGGGCCATTTAGAAGCGAAATTGGCGACTTTTAATTTTTCACAATTTTTGAAGGTATACCCCTTTACATTTTTGCGATTTTGGATCGACCCATTTTTTGACCGAACAAATTTTTAAACCACTTCTTTCGACCCAAAAGCGTCCTAGAATATGTTTATACATCATATACCATCGATTTGGGCCATTTAGAAGCGAAATTGGCGACTTTTAATTTCTCACAATTTTTGAAGGTATACCCCTTTACATTTTTGCGATTTTGGATCGACCCATTTTTTGACCCAACAAATTTTTAAACCACTTCTTTCGACCCAAAATCGTCCTAGAATATGTTTATACATCATATACCATCGATTTGGGCCATTTAGAAGCGAAATTGGCGACTTTTAATTTTTCACAATTTTTGAAGGTATACCCCTTTCCATTTTTGCGATTTTGGATCGACCCATTTTTTGACCGAACAAATTTTTAAACCACTTCTTTCGACCCAAAATCGTCCTAGAATATGTTTATACATCATATACCATCGATTTGGGCCATTTAGAAGCGAAATTGGCGACTTTTAATTTTTCACAATTTTTGAAGGTATACCCCTTTACATTTTTGCGATTTTGGATCGACCCATTTTTTGACCGAACAAATTTTTAAACCACTTCTTTCGACCCAAAATCGTCCTAGAATATGTTTATACATCATATACCATCGATTTGGGCCATTTAGAAGCGAAATTGGCGACTTTTAATTTTTCACAATTTTTGAAGGTATACCCCTTTACATTTTTGCGATTTTGGATCGACCCATTTTTTGACCGAACAAATTTTTAAACCACTTCTTTCGACCCAAAATCGTCCTAGAATATGTTTATACATCATATACCATCGATTTGGGCCATTTAGAAGCGAAATTGGCGACTTTCATTTTTTGACAATTTTTGAAGGTATACCTTTGAAGTAGCTCTTACTGCAAAATAAGATTAATGCGGAGGGAAGCCTTCAAAACAATAGTTATTAATTGATAAAAATAGAATATTTATAATTAAAAAAGACCGAAAAGTTACTTTTATATTGTTCGCAAAAATTATAGCTACATCGTCCGTGATAATAATCTTACAGACGCGATGACATATTTTGACGAATCCCTCGTAGCATCGTAGATTAAATCGGACAGCTTTTAAGTCCAGTTTTACTTGACGCGAGATCTCCCGAATTGATATTTTTTTAGCAAAGTGACCAGTGCTTTTTTTCTATAAGACTCCTCTTCGAAACTGTAAAAAGCTTAAGCGAATTCTGCAGAGTCACTTCTGGGTATGTTTGGGTTTAAAGCCCCGGGAAAAACCTACAGAACAATAAACTCCCCCGTACTTTCTTCGTCTCTTTTGCACTGAAGTGCTCACGGTTTGACTTTCGCGGTACCGGCATGTATAAAGCTCAATGCCAGCCTGAGTGTTTTACTCCGTTATCCTCTTACCCTTCACACAACTGTTTCCACGCTGGTGGCTATTCAGGTAGCTCGTTTTGCGTGTTATATTTCGACATCCTACATATTTCTCGGGCGCAAGCACCCGTTCATTCCTCACCAATTCGACCGATGTCACGGATTTTCACGATTATGAAACAAATTAGATCATTCGCACGGTGAACTAAATGCCATCGGCGCGCTTTTTTTCCCGCGGATTTATACCCGCCGGCTTTATATTCGATGGGAGTTTTAATTAAACTTCTCGCCGATGAATTAACCGTGAATTCTGTAAGCGCCCTGGCAATTAAGAATATTGATATCACAGTACTTTCGGAGTGATTTATTCAACCGATTTTTTACGATGCCCAGTTTATATTTATTATTAATTCACTCGTAGGTTTTAAGGCATTTCTGTATTCCCTTTGTGTGGACGTTATTATTTCGAATGAATGGAGTTTACGTTGCAGGATTATGATAATAACGTAGAAATCCGACTGCATATCAAAGAATAATAGGATTCATATTCAAGCAGATGCTTTAAATCTGATTATTTAACACAATATGGTAAAAATGCTGTTGTTTCTGAATTTTACGCGTGGCTCGTAAAGAAGTGTAATAGGATGATTAAAGTTTATTTATATAATAATGGAAGTCCAAGAGGAGGTTATTCGAATACAAATCATAAACCAATTTTGAAAATAATTCCGCCACTTCTGTGCAATACGTGATTTCGTTTATTCTTCATACTTTAAAGATTAAAGGAAACGTTATAACAGTGTCGGTAGGGATAATTGCCTAATTTAAAAAGCTCTTTAGAAAGGTACATTCGAGGACCGTTTGACGTGCCTTAACATCGTTTGAGGCAGCCAGAAGCATCCTATAAGCCACGTAATTAGCAACGATGCTGTACTTAAGCGGCTAATAAAAAAATAGCCGTTGGCTGTACCAACAGAAGAATGACACATCCACCAACTATTTCTGTTTTTCATCCTTTTCCTTCTCTATTCCTCCGCCGTAACCACCCTCCTCGTATGCTTTCACATCGGACCGTGCTTTTCGAGCGTCATACTCCACGTTTAAAGGGGAAATGCCTGAGTACTTCTCTTACCGTACATACCACCTTTTTCGTTTGTTTTCACTTAACATTTATATTTCTTTAAAATACTTAAATGGAGACACTTTAATGGAACGTCTGGCTCAATAAGAATTTCAAGGACTAAAACTATTTTACTATTTATATTTATTTCCGTGGAGAGTCTATCGAGCTCGATGTATTGACAGAACTGTAAGAGTACTAATTAACGGGATTTAAAAATAGAGAAAAAGTGAGGAGGTATTTTTTCGATATTTTCCTGATAGCGAATCGGTGGCAGGGTATTTACGAGGTAAACGTATACGGGGTTAAGGACGAAATAGGAGGGATATAAGGTTTCGGTGAGTTAGCACCGAGAGGTGCACGCATGGAAATAGCTGGTGCATTTGCATCTTCAAATCCGTTGTGATCCCACTTCCGAGAATGCACGTTGACACGACGTAGACTGAATTTACCCGGGATAAGTAGACAAATACCTCTTGTATCCTGGTTCATGTACCTACGTGTACGACCATGGAAGATCAAGACTACTACATTTAGCTGCATTTCCCATCGTTCGCCCTAGAACGTCCTAATGATATTCCATCAAATTAGTGCGTCGCCGTTTCTCAAGATTCGCAAATACCACTGACGCTTATTAGAGACGAAATAAGGAGGTTCCTCAGCGACACAAACGATTAATTTATTGCGAATTAGACACGGATGCTCTGCGTCTCGGATATCCGTTAATTATCATAATCACTTCATTATATCCCTTGGTTTGTTCAATGGAATCCGAATCTAGGCTTGAATGAATATCAGATCGAGATAAATTTGTGCGAGCTTTAACAGGAATTGCAGAAGCTTATTATAATCATTAATATTCAGTAACAGAGAGGAGAATTTAATCTGAATTGTGTATAATTATCAAAATAGCAACACTATAATCATCAACTCTCCTGTCAATTCTCTTGTCAATTCTCCCCGCTCGTTCGTTGGATGTCCCTTATATTCTAAAAAAAGTCTGTGCTTTATGTTAAAATGCGGATACTATAATTATATATCTAACATTCGATTATCTCCAGTGTTAATAATTATACATATTGGTATCAGTTATAAATGTAGAACCACCGACAATCACATGCTTAAGCTATTCATTTATTGAAGCGGGAAATCTGAAGTATGAACTGTTTATAATATATTTTCATACACTGTAATTATTCGTCCGAGAATTTCGAGAGAGTCACCCATTAACGTGAATAATCCCAATCCCTAACATTAGGCTACGAACCCTTCAGCGTCAGCTCATTAATGTAGTTCTTAGAAGGAGAATCATTGATCGACATTCTGGGCTCATTAAGGGTACTATTAACTGGTTCGCAGATTTCGATGTTCTCTAATTAATTTCGTATATATAGATTAGAGCCTAGGAACGATTGATTAAAATTATATCTAAAATTAATTTAACTGGGACCTATTATTTCGATTTATAATTGATTGATATTACTTTCATCATTTAGAGTGTAAGGCTTTGGTAGAAGCAAAGGGTGAAACAGAATAAATCCTGCGAATTTTGCGAGGCTGAGATGATGGAAGATTTGATAATTATTTGAATCGGTATATAGTCTGCAATTGATTATGGAAGTGTAGATTCATGGACTTTTATCAATTTCACATACAGCCGATAGTTTTACATTCGCGTTCGGTAGCTCGCCACGGTACATTTAGCAATTACATCGTGATTTGTGCCCTGTCTCTCGATCCGGAAATGAGAAACGAAGGTAGACGACCTTCTTTTCCCATCGTTAATAACTACTGTTTTCAAATATTCCCAATCGTGCCTTGTCGTTGACGTTCGTTCGGGAGATAATAAAAAGTGAAATCGAACTCTCCGTAAGAGCTTTTCATTTCCACGAATATCCTCGTGTAGGATAAAGATAAAGCTCTCGTTTATCGATTAAACTTCATTTCCTACCTCATCATGGAAAATCGCCACCATATCTTTTTTCAAATTAAGCCCCCACTGCAATCCATCTGGACCTGGCATCCTCGATTTCTTTATTAATTTCGCGCATCATAATTTATTCCACCGTATCGGGATCACTGAGTGTTTCACATTTACATTATCAATTCGCAATTCGTCTCTCACGGTCCGCGAAAGAATGTCAAAGGAGAATTTAACGTCTAATAAATCCAGGCATCGACGTTTATCCGAACTGTCGGTAGATATACGTCACGAGACGTACACGAAATTCCATCGAATCGATTTCTGCTTTTTTCACTCTCCTTTGAAAGCTTCGTACATCGACGCGTACTAATGCCTATCTAAACTAATACTACTCGAATATTATTTGCTATAGAAAAACATTAAAAATTGTATGCCATAGAAATACCTGCATTCGTCGTACGACTTACAATTGAAAAAATTCCTAGCACTAAGTAATACTCGAATCCATCTACCGATTATACTTTTATAAAACGAATCAGGTGTCCATTACCAAAGACCTTTTTCAAATACCTAGACATTATTTAAGTACATACGTTTCATAGAATTTCCCTAGATTGAGAGCCATAGAAAAACCTTAAAACTGGTATACCTGTATTCAATATATTATCCATAATTTCCAAATGCCCAAAATTAAATAATACTCAAATCTATTTAGAGGCTATACTACTTGTTTTTTTCTAAAAGTAATAATCAATTGTTCATCACCGTATACTATAGATATCATTATGTGCATACATCTATTCTACATAACTGACAAAATTTCAGTGTTGCACAATACTTTGGAGAGTTTCAAGGGAATTTAAAATTCCGCTGACGATGCTGTCGCATACACGTGTATATTGTATATGTACGTTACATATATCGCCTTACACATATTCCCGCGGATATAGGGTGGACATAGGAGTACGTATAGAGAAACACATATTTTCAACGTCGAATACCGGGAAGGTTATTTCGGTGGTGCCGGCAGTTCTAACTCGTATCTGCTCAATCAATGAGGGTTGGCAGACTGTTACTGGGTTATGAAATACTAGCCAGAGACGTGGTAGTTTTATATAACTGCCGAAAAAGAGGGTAGAACGGCCGGATGGAGAAAGGAAAGCGTAAAGAAATCTTTAGCCTCTCTGCAGGTGGATGCCGTGATTCTCTGACTCATAGGTGGATATACCTATTCCTTGAAATGCGCCCTTGGCGATCTATCTTACCGGTTCGCCGCTCCTTTTCCCGCTGAAAACTATTGCCGATGCTGGTAGTTCAATCATTTCTACGGTGAAGCCTTCCGTTCTTAAAGTACCATGAACAATGTATTAAAATATTTTTGCTAAAAATTGTATCCCATTTTCATCCAAATTTTACCATGAATATAAATATTTGATAATAATAATATGTGGGAGGAATGTAATGGATACATTTAAATGCATATATTTAATCCCTTAATACTATTGTTAATGACACAACTGACACAACTTTTTCGACGCAGGTATAAACGACAGTATACCTTTGTGAAAAGCTAATTCCTGAAAAACTCCAGACTGTTTGATATGTCTGTTAATACACGATATCCGATATGATATTTTTAACTTATTCACTAAACGAGGTCTGTAATATCTAATTCAAGTACAAGTCGCGATCCCTCATCCGCGACCCATTCATCCACATATAGATATTATAATATAAAATATAGATATTATAAATCATCTATTATTACATGGAGTTTTCACAGATTTCAAAAATATGTCACATATACAACCTCACAAAAATTCCATCAAGACTTTGCCCTGATTCTATACCGAGCAGATAAAGTACACTTATTTCTTCGGTTGCTAGTTGTTTTATGTATTCATGTTTCCTTCGCTGGATTTTGATTCTTGAAACGGTAGAAGAAACGTGTTCAAGAGTACTTTATAAACAATTTTTCCCTGCAATATTGTCGAGGGTCGAATAATAGCGAACTAGAGATTGAAGCCTTTCTAGTAGTACAACGGAAGCAACTGGATTACAATTTCTTTGTATTCTCATCCTTCGCGCTTCCGAATTAGAAATCACGCTTAAACTTTCGAACTTTCTCATCCCCTGTTCGACCGCAACTTTGCGGATTTTATTGTCGAAGTCACGAATGACTTAGTCTGTGAACATCATACTCGAAAAGTTTCAATGGGAAAATAAGAAGTAGATGAGACATGAGATGTTTGCATCTTGCGAATAATCTTTGATTCAGATTTTGCTATCTTTTCTTACATAAAAGTCGAGGAGCCAAACCTTGTAATTACTTGTTTTATTGTTAGTTTTTTGCGGCAAAATGATTCACATTAGTAACAAATATAATACATGCATAATAAAATTATTATTATACAGTATATATTACTATTATCATTCGGTGAAAAGAATGGATACATTTCTTAAAAATACTTGTTTCTCATAGATTTTAGTTAATAACTACAGCCGCAGGTTTCATGTATGAATTCTCAATTACTTTACTAATTAATATTTGTTCATTACCATGAAATATTCTTGCATCATCGAACTCCACTGAAATTTCACTCCGATCTCATAAGTTTCGGTCATAACCGTAAATATCTTGACCCGGAAAGGTCAAAGAGGGGTAACTCCTATTAAGTTTGATTCGTGTACCAGGAACCATGGTCATCGAGCATGGGGGATAGTTAATTTATGAATTTTGCATCGATCGCAACAGTCGCATTCATCGAAGCACAAAGGAAGAAGCGAGAAACGGGCGAGTGGGAAGGGGAAGGGGTGAAATGGAGAAAAGAAAGGGGTGAGTTACGCGGTGTGCCGTAGTAGCAGGTTGTCGCACCTGTACAAAAGGGTAGGGACGATTTTTCAGGCAGATAAACCTACCGAGTAAAAAATCAACATCGTCCTGGTAAGCCCGGACGAATGGACACTGGAGATATCTCTGTATACAGCTAGTGCAGGATTTCCCCATTTCCTCCTTTCCAGAGTTTTGCAAGGGCGGAAAAAAGCGCGAGTGTACAGCGCGGAATGGGAATTGTTTCGGAGCTACGTATTCTCCGACGTGGTTGATACAATTTGATAACTTTCTGAATACGAAATATACAGGATATTTCATCAGGTATATAATTGCTCTTTCCCGGCGTAGACTTTGTTGTATGAAACGATCGCAACAAGATTATTTATCAATCTCGATGGTTCGACGCGAATGGATTTATCAAAGAAACTTTGATATCCCGCTGAATCAATGTTAATTTTATTTTAAGAGGCTTATGTCTAAGATCCAGAGAATGTCATTCCATTTATATGTTTTGCGCTACTGTTTCAAGTATCGTGATAATATTAAAGGTGATAGAGCTATTTATACTTTTCATAACGGATTTATATTTTTCTTTATGACTTTACTTGGTGCATTAGATGGATGATAGATTTTCAATATATGGATAATAACAAGCTAGCAAAATAAATACAAAGAAAGAGTACTTCAAATGAATGTAGTTAGGGAAGTTTGCCTCTATAACAAACGAAATATTAAATTTTCAGAGTACTCACAGTGTACCATGTTTAAGTGAATTCCAAGTATATAAAATATTGATTCCATATTATCAGAGGTCGACACTAGGAGCGAAGCACCCGAAGATTCCATCTGTAAGTGGAATTGCACCGCGAAACTTCAAGCCCCGAGATCTCGCAATAATATTCGAGTTTTCAACTCAATAAGCGCTTGATTAAAATGTACCCTTACACCCCTCTCGACTCGGCCCACCCCGGCTTTCTGGCTTTCGGTGGCAGTAATTTGAAAATGAGACGCGCCTCCGCGAAAGTTTTCAATACGATGCCACGTTTACGGCGTTGTTCTTCCTGTTCTTCTGTTCAGCCCTCTTGTTGTCGCGCATTTTCCTCGTTTTTCCCTTTTCTCGTTTACTCGGAGACACCGAGACGAGGAATTTTCTCTCTCGCTTTAACCTGACACCGTTATGTATCTCGGCAACGACCTTTTAATGAATATTTTCGAGACTTTGTAATCTCCCTAGAAGAATAATTACGGTACCCTTATGTTCAAGCTTTCTAGTACACTTTCGTAACCAAAGATTGTCGTCCGTTTATTGCGTTTAACGAAATATCCCACGTCAGCAAATTGGAAATCATTTTCATTACGTGGGGGAATAATATTGATAATTGAATTCATGTAAAATAATTATTTTACGGCACTCGTTATTTAATGGGTTCATTGAATATTTACGTTACTCTTTTAAAGATTAATTGTTCATTATCGGGGATCAATAGTGTTGATTAATGCTGCTGGATAAAATATACTTCCGGTAAAACATCATCAATGGACGAGTAATGATTGCTTAATGGCCCATTATCGAACTTCATAATAATGGACGTGCTGTCAAAATCAGAGAGAGTCGTGCACTCGATTCCTGTTATATCTCCTCAATTATATTAAAGCTACGAAAAATCGGTGCTATTTTTCAGCTTATGAGTAAGCCTTACAATTTGCATTCTAACGCATCAATTAGAATATAATATTGAAATTGTTTCGAAGCTTGGGGACTAACGTCAACTTCTTTATGTCGACCAGTCTCCAAATATTCGTAAACAAACATTAAACTAATAACTTTGTTTAATAACTTAATTTAGAATCATAGAATATTCTCTAGTCCAGTTTATTGGAACATCGAACCACTGGATGTAACTTCAAAACCTCTATCCATAACGATGTATTATTATTTATGAAATATTATCCTCACCCATGTAACAAGTGCAAAAGAAACGAGGAAATAATTGGAATGCCGGAGTAGAATTTTGTAGTACTACAAATCCATTCGTCGGTGGAATGTTTGTATTTTCGTAGTTTCAATGTGGATCCGCTGGACGGACGGACTGCTGAACAGAGAAAAAAACACGAACGTGTATCGAGTTATTAAAGAGTTGCCAGTTTATGGGAATAAAAAATAGATAGAGGGACATGGTGGCGAGCAAAAAAAAATAATGTAGAATCTTTTTCGCGTTGCTTTACTTCCGCGCGTTGCACCGGTTGCATTTACCACGGACGTAGTTGCGCTGCATATGCAATGCGTTCACGTTTCATGCGCTAACAACTGAAACGCAAAGTAGTTAGAGAAAAAATGGATGGGAATAAAAGGGTTATTTCCCTCGGGGTTTATCACGTAACCAACTAATGAATAGCTTCGTACAAAAGACGTTTATCAGCGTGAACTTCCTTTGACGTTGTTTGAACGAAAGCAACTACAATCCATCGTTAAAGCACCGGGTGCACATTGTACGATATTTCGCAGCGGTTAATTGATGTCGGGTCAACCGAGCTACAAATATAACATATTATAGAATTATTCGAACCGATTATACGACTCGCCGATAATACGTTAAAGGGTGGAAAATGAATGAATTCTAGCTTATCTAAAGTAATTGACACATTACCCGTAAATTCTAAAGGCCTATAATGAGTGACCGACAAATCGGGTGCAACAGGTTTGCATTTGACGGATTTCCACAATAAATCACATTTGATCATTCCGATCCAACACTGTAACATGGTTTACGTATTAATAACGATAAAAACATAACTAGGTGAAAGTGATGCGATGAGTATGAAATAGGATGAGTATCATCCTATTTCAACGAGCTTCTGTACGTTTACCATGTACCCTTGAATCTTTATACCTGATTACATTAATTCGATAATAATCAATCAACTAGTGTGCAAAGTATAAGTGAGTGTTAGATGAAATGTTTTTCGGTCGGTGTATAAAAGGTCCCAAGTTTTTATTTGTCTTAGCACTATCAGAGAGTGAATAGCGGTTGATACGGGTGACTGACTCTCAAAAATGTTCCTCATAGAGTGAAACTTGCGGTAAGGAAAACTCTTCTACCGCAAGAGCGATCCATCATGAGAGTCTTCCGAGCGACAACTCCTTCGTTCTTTCGTGGAAGAGCCGAAGCGCGAGTGTAATAAAATCCGAGTCAATTAACGGTACGTCCTCGGATGCCATTAATAATTCCGCAAGCTCTATCCTGCTTCTTGGAATCTCGGGCGTTCGAGTCCGGGCAGATTCCAGAAAGCGGGGCAAAGGGGGTTACTAAGGAGAGATTAGAACGCATGAAATGGATCCTGAATTTAAAAAGGAACGAACAGTTTTCTTGAAATTCTGTATTAACGGATTTTAGGAGCCCAGAACAATAAAATTACAATAATTCCACTCGTAAAAAATGTTCACTCTTGCAATCGTGTTTTCATTGCGATGAACTATTGGTTTTAAAAACCCCGAAACAAACAAACATTCTTTAATTAATGTAATTTCTGCGGCCGGAAGTATGGCAAATATAAATGTTTTTTATAAAAGAAACAAGGTCAAATAATAAATATGTTCATATTTTATAATACAGTTAAGCTAACGTAATCCCTACAGCGTGATGTTTCTGCTTGTGCGAGATGATAATTATAAATGTATACAAAATAATACTTCGATGGGTTTACGGCAACATTAACTTTATACTTCTCTCATTGAATGCTTGGAGATTCTTGGTATTTGCGTTGATGAACCTATGTAGCAAAGTGCACATCTTAACAAGAATGGGACGGTAATTGTAGTTTTTAATTACACTCATCAAAAAGCCATGGATAGCATGTTCTGAATGCGGAGGAGTAGATTATACCAAGGATCCCTTTCACAGTAGATACAGCCTTCATTGATCTGGCGAGGTCTCTAGACGAGAGGAAACGTAAAAGAAGGGGGATGGAATGTAAGCAAATAGTCGTCTTTCGAAAGGGTAGGAGGGGTGTATATACTCTTCTGGCAGGGCCCTCCAGCCCTTCGTATACGTTGGAACCTCTCTTTCTCTCTTTCTTACTGTCTGTACCATCTTCGGGCATTCACTATGCAAAAAGTAGTCACGAGTCGTTGCTCCCCGTGGACTTACCCAGACTTTTCTTACATCTATGTCTATGTATTATACCTATATACTCTTTATATAGTAAAGTATATATATATATATATACACGTATATACAATATATACATAGATAGATCCGCATATATAGATACGAAGGGTTGTACACCAACAAGTATCGCTAGAAAACGTCTATCGATTTTGGCCCCGTTTCCCTAAGTATTCGCGAAAATAGGGACGAGCCGGTGATTTAATGCGACCCTCTTCACGTGGATAGGTGCGCGACAAAAGAATCCTCCTACAGCCGATTCTGTGACTCAGAAATTGGAGGACACGAATGATAAAAGAAACTTCGATAAACCACGACATGCTTCCATTCAATAGGATGGGGTACAATAGTATAACTTCTATTTGTTCACCCCCTTCACGGAATATCATGTACTTTTCTCCTAGTTTATCTTATTATTTCGATAACTCACTCATAATATATCTAACATCACAAATTTGATCAATTACACAAATTTTACTGCGGGATAGTTCATTACTACTTTCGTAAGTCATTTGACATTGAAAATACGCGGAATAAGAATTGGTTTTAAAATTTACATAGAAGGGAATACTTACTTCTCTTACAATCGTAGATTTTATATTTAACACTAAAACTACCGAACATATAAAAGTATATAAAATCTCAAACAACGTGCCGTGGTATTCACATAATTTAACTAAAAATGGCAGACAAATAATTTCTATTCCTTTGGTAGTTTTACTGATAATCCATTTTTTATTCAGTGATCGTTATATTCTTTTTCTACGTACTTCGCTAAGTACTAAATGACAAGTTATAAAGAAATAAAGAATCAATCGATCTCGTGATATACAATCAGTCATATTCTTTGCGAGTATGAAAAATTTACTGCGCTAAGTGTTAGTGAGGCTTTAGTGAATTAACGTGAAATAGGTTTCGGTCAAGTCCTGTTTTGCGCGCGAGTAAGTGGTATACACGACGTCCTCCTTTATTACGCAATTCATTTCCTGGCATGTCAGCATAAATCCAGAAATATGGTAGCTGCCACACCGTAACCAGACCGTGGAACAGGAAAAGCAGAGCAAGCTGTTTTCTCGATGTGTATACATTTTATCTCTGGTTAAACGGTCCAAGCTCCTCCGAGCTTTGCATCCCTATCCCGGACTCGGCCATCGTAAAGAAATCTTAACGTTCTCCTTTGTCTCGTCGACTGGATATATATGAACGTTTAAAAGCCAATGTAGTTAAACCAACGACTTATTCTTCACATTATACATCGCGCTATTAATCATAATATTATTATTATTATTTATAATAAACAAGAGCGCTTCTTTCTGTAACGCTTAATAGCTATCGTGAGTGAATAATGGGTGAAACTTCACTTTATTCGAATTTTGTTTTAATAATTTTTATCAATGTACCGACTAGAAACCCTCGTTTTTGGGTATTCATTCAGATTATCAGTAGCGACGACGTTATCATAAAACATCAGATCAGTTCTTTCACATTTGATAGAAATGATGTGTGAATTGATTTATTATGATGATATCTTTTAAGGGTTAACTCATATGTTTCTCAACTCTTCATTGCAGTAGTATATTTATCTTGGATTAAGAAAAATGCTAGCTCCTGCAGCTTCATTTTCTTGTTTCTATATTCTAGTTTCTTTCCTATTTCTTTTCAACGTAGGTTCCAGGTTGAACGAAATACATGATAAAGCTTTTGAGAATAAATATCTGAATCATGATAAGAGATGTTATGCATAGAATTACATTTTTTATTATAAGGAGGTCGAAAATAGATAACATGTAAATTGCAGTACAAAGATGTCATTTATTTAGCGAGTAAAAGTCGGCGAAATATAATACAATAAAATTTGTATACGATAAAAGAATAATGTAATAGATTAATTTATACTTTTTATTGTAAGGAGGGTACAAATGGATAGGATGTAAAACGAAATACTAGGATGTAATTTATTCTACGAGAAAGAAAGAGGTAGATTCAGGGAGCTTTTGTTCGATTATCGGTTATCTATCGAAGTAACGTCTTCGAAATAGCACGGGGGTACAAAACAACATCAATTAGGGCACCGGTTCGATGTTGATTGCTCTCACACGGCTGAAGCCTCGCCCTCGCAAAAACGTTTTAATTAATTCCGTTCGTGATACGCAAGAACTAACGCGCCGGGTAACACCGATATTACAAACTTTCCATTGGGAATCCGTAGAGTCCAATCCTACGTTTCCTGATAGAAAAAAATCAAACTCAACTGTGAAAATTCGTAGGTTAATCCAATTTCTTACTCCACTCTTTTAATACTGACACTTTATTTCCTAGACAAAGAAATTAAACATTAGTACTGACAATACAATTGTTCTTTAAATAATTAATTATCGTAGATTCTAAGCTATACAAATTTCACATATTCAAATATAATATCTTTCGCACAATATTTGTTAATGTTTCTTGTAGTTTCATAAGTTGTTATCGAGAGTTCAGTATAGTGGACCGATTTCAGTCATGGAGTTTTTCGGGTTAAAACAAGTGGATTCCAGTAGTTTTCCGGTTAAAAAACAGGTGAATCCAAAATCGCAAAAATGTAAAGGGGTATACCTTCAAAAATTGTCAAAAAATGAAAGTCGCCAATTTCACTCCTAAATGGCCCAAATCGATGGTATATGATGTATAAACATATTCTAAGACGATTTTGGGTCGAAAGAAGTGGATTAAAAATTTTTCCCGGCGAAAAATGTGTCGACCCCAGATCGCAAAAATGTAAAGGGGTATACCTTCAAAAATTGTCAAAAAATGAAAGTCGCCAATTTCACTCCTAAATGGCCCAAATCGATGGTATATGATGTATAAACATATTCTAAGACGATTTTGGGTCGAAAGAAGTGGATTAAAAATTTTTCCGGGCGAAAAATGGGTCGACCCCAGATCGCAAAAATGTAAAGGGGTATACCTTCAAAAATTGTCAAAAAATGAAAGTCGCCAATTTCACTCCTAAATGGCCCAAATCGATGGTATATGATGTATAAACATATTCTAAGACGATTTTGGGTCGAAAGAAGTGGATTAAAAATTTTTCCGGGCGAAAAATGGGTCGACCCCAGATCGCAAAAATGTAAAGGGGTATACCTTCAAAAATTGTGAAAAATTAAAAGTCGCCAATTTCGCTTCTAAATGGCCCAAATCGATGGTATATGATGTATAAACATATTCTAGGACGATTTTGGGTCGAAAGAAGTGGTTTAAAAATTTGTTCGGTCAAAAAATGGGTCGATCCAAAATCGCAAAAATGTAAAGGGGTATACCTTCAAAAATTGTGAAAAATTAAAAGTCGCCAATTTCGCTTCTAAATGGCCCAAATCGATGGTATATGATGTATAAACATATTCTAGGACGATTTTGGGTCGAAAGAAGTGGTTTAAAAATTTGTTCGGTTAAAAAATGGGTCGATCCAAAATCGCAAAAATGTAAAGGGGTATACCTTCAAAAATTGTCAAAAAATCAAAGTCGCCAATTTCGGTCCTAGATGGTCCAAATCGATGGTAAGTGATGTATAAACATATTCTACGATGATTTTAGGTCGAAAGAAGCGGTTTAAACATTTTTTCCGGTCAGAAAATGGGTCGACCCAAAATCGCGAAAATGTAAATGGTTTTTAAAATTGGTCAAAATTTCGACCTCACCGATTTTGCTCTTAAACTGTTCAACCCAACAGTAGATACTGCCAGACTTTGTGCTGGGACCATAAATACATTTAAAACAAACGAAGTGACGCAAATAGCTTCACGTTTGGGAAAAATCACATACTCGTTATACCCTCGTATAATAAATGTAAAACCGTTAACTGCGGTTATATAAAAAATAGCGCATGTTTAAACAAACATATGAAGAGTATGTGAACATTATTTCCAAGTTTTTAAGTGGTTTGGAAATTTTTTATTCGAGCTTTTTTACTAACTGTTTCAAATAGGCCAGACTTGCCCTCTAAGGTTAAAGGTTATTGTATTCTTTTGTTCAACAGTGCACTCATGAAGGAAGAATCAACATTTCTTGAAAATCACTACTCGCATGGTTAGAATGAACTACGTTTGTGCTTTGTTCATTTCATTTAAAGCAAAGCTTGTTTAATGAACCTGGAAGGAACTACGGAAGGTTAATATTATATCGTTAATAATACATCATTAATTAAACTTCCTTTACTTCTGCGTTTCTCAGGGAATTGTTATACCTGCCAGTTTTGAACGTGACTCACTTCATTTTATTACATCGCAATCTTGTAATAAACTACGAGATTTACGATATCAAACAAATCCTTGATCATCCGAGTTTAAATATAATATATTCTCTTCAACTACAGTGCTTTGAATACAACGAGAATTTACGGTTTTAAGAAAAGCTGCAATATTTAAAACAAATGAAATTAGAAATACCTCGATTGGTAAAAGTGCTTTAGGCTAAGAGACTTATTAAAAAGGAGCAAAGTAGTATATTATTTAAGATGTACTCTTAAGAGCTTACGAATTCTTATCGTTGGAAGCTTAATAACTTACTTTACTTTCATTTGTAAAAACTATTTATTAATATATTCCAAAATGGAGTTCTGTTAAGAACAGAGAACTTCTATTACTTATTAACATAATAAAATACAATTTTAATAACAGTAATACAATATGATATCAAATTTTCATGAGAAAAAGTATACATACATTGTATATTGTTATAATGGTAAAATTCATTAAATATGTTTTTTTCAGAAGCTCTATCTTTGTATTTATTAAGGAAAAGCCGTGATTTTTACATGTAAATGTTAGTTAATGAATTTTACCTCGAAAACAACGATATAGTAATTAACTAGAATTTGGAGGGATGAAGATGATACTTAAGTACTGATAAGATATGAGCGAGTAGATGGGATTCGATCTTATATAATATATCTTATATAATATATCTTATATATAATCTTATATAATATAATAATAAAGCATTGACATTTGATTATTTATTTATTTATTTATCTAGTAATAAACGGGCAAAGCCCTATAATGACTATGATTATGACTATGAAGGAGTTACTTTAACCCTTAATAGCTATGATCAAAAGAAATCACTTTAATGTAAGTAAACGTACATTTATAACAAACGTAAGAGAATTGATCTGATGCTTTATTATAACGTCGTCACAACTGGCAGTCTGAATGAATACGCAAAAATAAGTGTTAATAGGCGCTACGTTATTTAAAATTATTAAAACAAAATTCGACTGCGGTGAATTTTCAGCCATGATAGGCATTAAGGGTTAAAATATTTCTATAAGGAAAATAATCAGGTGTGGTAGACGGTAGATAATAATATGGTGAGTTTAGAGTACGTTGCTCTTATGTTGTATGAGACAGTTCCAGTGTGGCTGGTTACCGTCCCTGAAAGCTCCATTACCCTGTGATCGCCGTTCCTTAAAAGTTTCACGGGAGAAGACTGCTTTTACATCACGCTTCGTTGCTTCATATCTGAAAGAAAGAGACGGCTGGCATAAAAAGATTCTTTTACCGAAATCGAGCGCTAACCATGCTAAATTAAACGTTTTCAAAAAGATTTAATATCGTGCCATGATCCGGGAATATCGATCCTTCAGGGACTTATATTCTATCTCAAGAATGAATTATGATAATAGAATGTAATTATTTCTTAATAAACTGGCGGTGTTCGTTATCACTGTTCTACCGGGACACAAACGAAATGTCCATTGGTTCCGATTAAAGTGGCGAATATCTTAGGTAATTAATTGTTTGGCTACTTCGTTAGGGAAATCGAAATCGTGTAAATTGTCAGCAATTATAAAGCGAATATCTGATATCCACTCGATTCGACGACTAAATACCGGGAACCAAATTACTGTAGGTAGCCTTTAACGATTCTCGTTTTATCTGTAGATGTTAAATTGGGAGAATGGCCCACTTAAACTTCATTGCGGGTCACAGTCAGGTTAGAATATCAAACGATATCGTACACTCTGATTACCAGGCTCTCCCAAGAAATGTTTAATTATATTTTCTCCCGCGTAATTTCATTTTAATCTGATTCATTAAAATAATGCTAAAACAAAATTTATTACGCCCTTCATTATGAATTAATAAATCATTACTCTCCGTAAAGTAATATAACTTATAATCATTAAATCCGCCAAAAATTAGTGGCACATTTTATTAATCCAATTACTGTCCCACTTATTGATACAAAATGATCCATGTTATTATTAATGTTTATCAATATTATAATTATCTGCATTAGTATTAAACATGATACTTGATAATTTTTCGGATTATAGTTAAACAGTGTATAATCGGCTAAGGAAATTATGATAATTTAAGAAATCTATTATTTGCTATTCGCCGGAAAATAATTTTGGAGGGACTAATCCCAATGAAATTCGATTAGGATAATTGCATGACAACATTGTACTTTATATCGCTGTATGTTACAGAGCTGTCGGACCATGAATTTCGACGAGGCGCGCGAGTGAAAATCAATCGTGCCGTTCTGCGTTTTACAAACAAAGCTGCCCCTAATTGGACAATTTGATTTAATGGAGTCACGTTTACGTTTGCTCGTCCCCGATATAAATTACGAAGCACGTTTAATTGCCAATTTTCCTTCTACCCCACCCTCTTTTTTTTCTAACAGTCTGCCGACGAATCGTTACATTGCCAAGCATTTTCCCAAATATTTATCATTCTTTATTAAGTATAAATATTAAGCGATTCATTAGAAACGGCACGGATTAATTGGACACTTTTTTTGCATTCATCAGCTGCAATAATATACTCGCCACGAAATGACAAACTATAAGCATAAAAGTCGCCAGAATTATTGATCGATTTTATTGATCCAATTAGTAATTAAATTATTGGTTCGAAATTATGCAATACTATTATTAGTCATAAGAATCAATAATTTTTCCCATGCAAAGTAAACAGTGTATAATGTATTCGTGCGATTACAATAAACTAAGAAATACGTTATGCACTGTTTGCTCAAAAACAATTCTGGAAGGATCAATAAATTTGATTATAAATTATTCATGAGAAAATTCTACAACTCTATTAAATAGTATCGTACATCGCACATATTGTGAATATTAATTCTGCTGGGTACCGCCTTCCAAGTTTATACGTAAACATAGAAGAGTTTGAAAAATAACCTCTGCAGTATTTCCTTGGTCGCCTCGGTGATAAGAAGCAGTCTTCTTGTCAACGCGCGCTTGCGAGCATTGCTATTTCTATGCAGTTCTAATTTTCGGATTTAACGTGTTAACGCAACATTTTAACCGCTGTATTACATTGCATTGGCTTGCATGTTTCGTTATTTCATTGGGGCTCGCGCGATAATTTTGATCG
Source organism: Nysson spinosus (assembly GCA_910591585.2). NCBI lineage: Eukaryota > Metazoa > Arthropoda > Insecta > Hymenoptera > Crabronidae > Nysson > Nysson spinosus. The sequence continues at coordinate 4,017,804 of OU342835.1, forward strand.
GTATTTAATTGGGACACGTGTTGTACATTTTGATATTCGCAGTGTGATACGATTTTTATCTTCATTAGTGTAAAAGTGATATTAGACAATATTGCACTTCAGGACTAGGAGTATTCACATCGTCCTGGATTAGGAAGAGCATTATGTAAGTGTTAAATATTATTTCTCATTCCTAATTATTATGGCGATCATTAATTCAGAGGTTTTCTAGAGCCTAATTGTTAACAGTGACATCAATTCCATAATTTTGTATTTTTGATCGCTATGCTAGAAGGTTTTATAGATCAATAGCAAATAGAATTAACAATAACCCAGTGAGAAATTCATTAACCTTCTTAGTGCCCAAAAGCTGATATTTCAGCTTTTAAAAATGTTGACAATAAGTTTGCTATTTCTGAGGTGAAAAACTGACCAAATCCTATTTTTGGAAAAATGTTAAGGTACCAACAGTGTTAGTACTTTATACTATTCAAGATAGTATATCTTCTCCAAATCAGTTTCTCTTTAAATTTCTCCAAAATCCAACAATACTAAAAATATTAAACTCTACCGAACGATAAATCCACCATTACGAAATATACAAAATGTACGAGCTATCTGTTTATCGCAATCTCTCGAAAGTCCTTCGACCTAGCTATATGTAGACAGTAACAAAAGATTGTAAGAAACGTCGGTAGAAAAAAGTCACAATACACCAAGCAAGAATCCTAAGACTGTACCGAACCAACGAGCTGAAACAGTTTCGCGTATTTCCGTATATACATACATACCTACGTACACATGAAACGTACACATAGATAGTGTCGAGCGCGTCGACATAAATCCTGGGCTTTTAAACGGATTTATGGACCAGAAAGAAGACGAAGAAGAAGAAGAAGAGAAGAGGAGACACGGTCGAAGGGGTTAGAGGGATGGTTGAAGAAGAAGCTGGAATTTTCGTAAACTCCTTGACTTCGCACCCTTAGTGGTTTTCCACGTAGAAGAGAACGACACCGCGAATCTTATTAAATTCCAAAAGACTAGCCCCCAGATTTTCGGCTATTTCGAAATTCCGTTTATCCAACGGTTTTAAACGTCCGAGGAATACGGGTTTGCCGGTAAACAAACAGGTGCACATATACAGATGTAACATTGAATCGTGTATATGTGTATGCAGATACGTATACATATATGGTATTGGCGAAAGCCTGAAGGCACAGCCTTAACAGCTGGATTACATGGGCTGAGCCAATGATTAATCAAACACTCCGATGTGCAACGTAGTAACAATGCACGGCTCGACGGTCAGCTGCTATTAGATGTAGGGGTTGCGGCCGCATGGTTAACCTGTGATTAACCATGCTTCCGGATAAACACACCCTTACCACCCTTACTGCCCTTAGACCAACTTCAAGATGCTCCTTTAAACAAAACCTGATTTAATACTTCAATAATATGACTCACATTTACGGAAAAACTAAGGATGAGAATCATCTGATATAACAACTCATATGCATTAGTACCATTAGTACTTTCGATAATATAAAATCCACACTGTATACAGTTGATTAGTTGAATTTATTACTGGGTTATGGTTGATTTTGAAATATGCCATAGGATTAACATCGACCGTAAACTAAGCGTACAAACTGTCAAAATGTAATGAGGATTTACCCCGACCGTGAAGTATACTTGCATCCCCTATGCACCTTTTTACTAGCACTATAATACTGAGGACTTTCTATGAAGCCGTATTAGAATATTATTATAAATTTATACATCCCTTGCCAAAAACTTATTACTATCATTACCCTTACTTTATAATATTGTGGATAAATGGAGCAATGATAATACGGCAACGTATTACTGTGCTTCACCGAAACGAACATAATTCCACAATGCCAGAAATGTCGTTTATAACGAATTAACATTTCACGTGCATATAATCGTTTGGAAATCTGGTCCCTGGCTTAATAAACCATAGTTTCGCGGTGGAGACGTGTCCCTACGTTCATTGTCAATGACGTCGGAGCATATTGCCTTCGACGTCCGGTTTACGGACTGAGAAAATTAGTGTACCATGTTTGTGGACGTGGTACCTGGATACACTTATGCAAGCATTCGCTCTATTCGAAATTTCCCATGGTAAGTCACGATATGTAGAACAGTTCAAAAGCATTTCATGAACGAGGCTTAAAAATATTTAAAAACGTAGGTTTCGGTTACGAAAAAGTACTTGTGTACGCAACTAATCTTTGAAATATCAGAATGGTAACCAAATCTAATATCAATGACCAGTGATATGTATATTTCATTATTACAATATCCTTAGTAGGAATCCAAAATATGATTCATATGGCCGCCTTAGAAATTTTGTGTTTCTTACAATTATCGCGCGTGCCTTAGACTCCAAAGTTTCCTATTTAGATTATTCGATCCATCTTCTAATATTCGGCTGTCCAATGGCCGTTCTGCTTTCTCCAAAAAAATCTTTGGTCCTAAAAAACTCTTTGGCAAAAGTATTTTTACCACCACGCTTTCAAAACGCTTAATCAGATGCTTACATAAGCCAAGCACATCCAAAATTTCGAATAAAACAGTTATCCTTCACTTGTTAACCGGGGATTCCGAGTTGACTCGTCATTCGAATCTGTTGTTATCTCGATGATTATAAATTAAATTAGAATTATTCATTTCGTAATTCTTCGATTGGATACGTATAAATTTCAGTAGTGAACGGTTGAACCCAGATATTTGCAGTAATTATGAATATATTGGGCTGATTTGTTTTATTAATAAATTATAAGTACCCCTGTTTAGCATCGAGCGACGTAAGTTTCCCTTAGATGCGTGCACGCTTGACGGGAAACAAGGATGCAAACAAATCCAGCGAAGATGATTTGGTATTTTTTAATAAAACTTCGAACATACTTCTTTCTTTGTACTCCTTCGTTTCCCCCGGTGATGGTCCTAGTCTTACCTGATATTTTCATCGGTAGAAGTTCGTTAGAGTCGAGCAGCTTCAATTTCATAAAAACTCGTTAAAGAAGGAAGCAGAGTGCCGTGGAATGCGGGGTGAATGAGCCCGGTTCGAGGAACCGGGTAGAGCTTCTGCTCAAGGTTCGCAGGGCCTTAAGAAAGAAAAATAGTAAAGTACCGGCAAACAAGGTGCATCGTTATCGTCGATTACACCGGGGCATATTTATTAAGATCTGCCGGCTGGGGAAAGTATTTTTCTACTTGCTTTCTCTTATGAAATTATTTATTAAGATCTTGGTGCACACGTTGTCTGGGTATTGGGAAAATCTGTTTCAGGGAAAGTTGGAAATACCTGTTGGTTACATGACCAAGAGTGTATACGAATAGTTAGCTAGTCGTTCTTATTAAAATGAAAGACAACATTTATTTATTTGTTCATTACATTGATTTGTTCTGTCGGGGAGTAAATATGGTAGCAGTTTCGAATGAAGGAAATACATGCTTTTCAGACAATGAAACGCAAGAATCAGAAATAAAACAGAATTATTTTAATGAAATTTCTGAGACAACTGCAAGGAACACATACAACTAGAAACGAAGTCGACATACTACACATTGATATCATATAATAATTTATTAATACAAAACGAATTTTACAATCGTCTTGTAACAGTCGCTTATTATCTCCGCAATCTTCATTTTAATATTTCTATTACTTATTTATTACTTCCACCCTTAATCTTCGCGGACGGGATAATAAATCTGCCACCCTTACGTTCGGTTTGTTAATCCAGTACATTGGGTTCGGTTTTTATGTCCCTTTTTACCAGTAGGTGATTTCGGTAAATTTGTCGATCGATTTAAAATGATTAAGAGAACAAAGAGATTGGATAATAAAATTTAATATTGTATAAGCGAGAGGAAAGCCTATCCTCATACCCCGAATGACTCCACTACGTAAGTTTCTTGGAGCCTCGTGAATCACGCGGAATTATGCCATTGAAAGAACGACGTTTGTTTTATGGAGGGGGGTGGATAGTAACGCCGAATTTGCGAAGCAGTATATAAAGTCAAAAGGATTTAGGGCAAGCGGTCGTAAAAACAACGTAGCCGTTGCCTTTTTTCTCCGTTATTCCGAAAGAAAGGTCGCCATAAATGTTACTGCTAACTTGCCTTCCCTCTTACCAGAGAAAGTGAGACCGATAAGCAACGTACACCGTGATCCACATTTTTGTTGGCTGACCTACTTTTCGACCGATTTTTTAACGGCCAAACTAAGAGTTGAAGATAAATATATGGAGTTACTCTGAATATTAGATTTGAAATTCATCCTGGAATATGAATAATTTAAAATTTGTCCCCTGGTGTGATTTAAAGTCTTACTTATTTCGGATTTCAGTTTGAAATTATTTATGAAGTAGAAGTAAACTTATCCAACTATATATTTCAGTAATTCATTATATTATACCAATTTTAAATTTAGATCCTCCTTTTATAATCAAATTATCATGACACAATTAATAAGCTGGCAAATATAAACTCGATAAAAATATATATAATTAATAATGTCATTTATACTAAGAATAATAAAGTTAATAAAAATAGGAGGTTTTTGAGAACTGTGCTAACAACAAGAACCATTCAAGTCTTGACAGTCTAAATATTAACTAAATATTAATTAATATCTACGAAACTTGCTTAACCGGCGGCGAACATTCTTAATTTCGATTTATAATAAAATTACATAAAAACGAATATTTACGTCATCGGCGGTGAAGTGAGAGTATGGAGAAGCTGTATTTTTACTTCACTGGCGCACAATGTGTTAACTGGACACCACTGAAGCAGATGGTGTTAATTTAAAATTTTCATAGTTCGCCTGTTTCAAAATATGATACTTATGGGTCAATTCATTTCGTGGAAACTGTGGGTGACGGTAGACTACTTCGGTAACAATGGCAGTGTTCATGGTCCATTCAGGATCGTAATAGTGACGGTAGCCTGACCAGTTCTATTGCCAGGACAAAAACAAGACGAATAGACCGGCTATCTAGAGCAGATAGGTACTGAATGGATTCTCCTGATGTACGGGCTCGAATCCGAACAGCAATGGGCATTCCTGCAAAAAGTCCCCGTCTATTGGATGCACGTAATCGCGGATTGATCCTCGGTCCTTCTGAATTTTACGACTGCAATCGAAGAAACCAATCGAACGACACGCGAGCACCTAATGCAAGTCCATTTTTTGAACTCCCCATTGTTGAGTATGACAGATAACCCCATGAAAGGACTCGGAATTCTTGCAGAGAATTTATGTTCTTCTTAGAGATAGCGCGGTAAAAGTAAAACCGATCAATTTTCCACCAATTGGTTTCTATACTATTTCCACTAAGAATGAATTAATATTCACGAGCGCATTAAGATGAAACACCATGCAACCGTAAATTGAATAATGAAATAATTCGTAGCCGGATAAGAACTGTATCGAAATAAATTGATACTAATTAATTATCTTCAAATACCTCCTGCTTATCACGTGTTTCAGTTTCGACGCTAAAGGCAATCGGTGTATCCGAATAAATAAATTAGATTGTCAAGGGTATCTGGTTGATAAAGGGAGGTTAAACTCGTATTTGGAATATCGACATATTATAGATATTATTAACGAATTAATACGGCGTACAATTAAGCGTGTCGACAAAATACCCCGCGCACAAATACAAAATCTCGATTCTTTATCCGGGATACAAATCACTGCATCCATGCATTCATCCGCACGCGTAAAGTTTCATTTGATTTCAGGAGGCGGTTAACGATATTGTTGTCGACGTTTCGTTAAAGTCTTTGTCCAATTAGCTAATTGTGCCGAAACGAAGTGTTTCGCGAAAGAAGGAAAATTCCCGTGCAATAGCTCGACGATTTTTATCCTTCGTCGAATGACCTTGGCGGCTTTAATACGGGGCTGTATTCTCAGGGGTGAATGCGAATTTATAGCACTGCGGAACTTTGAGAGAAACGTTAAGTCTTAGAGCAGTGAGCTGCGGCGCAGGGTTGATGGTCAAAGCTTGTATTAATTACAACTGTCAGCCTCCTGAGTGCACCGACTGGAGCAGAACCTCCCCAGTATTGCCACTCTTCCTTCCGACTCTCGTTATGTCAGACAGTGATTCTCAAATTTAGGAATAAATATTCCTTATCATCTATATCGCACGAAACGTTTAATACATCACCAGACACGTTACGCGATTGAAATTTGCGCAACTCTGCGCCGAACTTTCCGCATATTAAATGAATTAGGTAATCAGCTATTATAATAGTTGACTAGTTGTTTAATTTCCTCTTTATATCGTATTATACAGTGTCAAGAATGATTTAGAAATATAATTATATTATATTTATAATATTATTTGGAATATGTAGTTTTCCAGCAAGTCAACGATACCGTTATCGTGAATCATTAACCCCGATCGTTGCCCCTAAAAGAACTATAAGAATTTGATCTCCGAGCTCTTTTTCATTGACTCGTACCTCTCAATCGTATCTAAAGCTCGAATTTCAGGTAATTAAAGTTTATACGTTTACTCGGGTTGCTCGATTTTGTGCAGGAAATCCTCTGTAAGACGAGATATTTCGAGAGTTTTACAAAGAGGAATGTTTGCAATCAGGATTAGTATCTCACGATAGATTCCTCCATTTTCCAAACATAAAAACCTCCATCTTAATTACTATCTTACTTCTTGCCGAGTGAATTAAATTAATAGCACCAACTTCCCAGTTAGTCTTTTATTAATTCCCTTATTAACCTGTTAATCGCGGATGACGAGTTAACCCATGATTCAGATCAACGGTTATCACGAAGGTTACGAATTAAATTACAATTATCCCTCTCGTAATTTTCTAATTTTTATACACATAAAATTCCGCGACGAATATATCGCATGGATTTATTTTTTTATTAAATCGAAAGTAGCCGCGTGATGTTGTTTTTTGGTGAAACACCCCGGTTAACAGGTTAAATTATAGTCAATTTTTAATCTGTTGAGAGAGTATCGGTGTACCGTCGTTCTTGTAGATTTTATTGGGTCCCTCCTTATCGTTCATCCCTATATAACTTAACGCAGACCAGCACACTTTATATTTTCACGTAGATACGGTTTTTGCACTTATCGCCTTTTCGAACTCTCGAAGGCCACCTTTATCCCGGCTGAATAAGGGTGAGGGCCGAAGAGGGTTGCCTAGCTAAGGGACATTTACCTTAAAGGAAACTTCTGGGACCTATAGAGACATATATCCATACATCACTTAATTTTCTATTGGTCAGCTCGTTCAACATTTTTATTAGCAAAGATTATTTGAAGACAACCACTCTACATAATTTTACTACTGTACTACTCTATAGGTTCTTTCCTAAGAACCTATTTTTGTTGACTTCGCCAAATAAAATCCATAAAATTATATTTTTCGTAAATACGGTGCATCGATATTAAAAAATATGTATTATGAAAGGTTGTGTTTTATCGACCTACTGCAGTGTATTTCACATAGTTTGTATCAATTATTTGTTTGGTGCTGCTAACCCTTAATGCTTCCTTGCCCCAGTTCCAATATCAGTCATAAATAATGAAAAGATACCGTGTAAAAAGACATCTCTGTGTATTATGAAATGCAGTGTTTTGTAGGTATCGACGTAAAGAGTGTGATATTAAGTTTTTAGTAGGAACGGTTATCGCACTCTCGACTAGCATTTTCTTGTTTTCCCATCGGATTTCCCCTCGTGTTCGGCCTCAATAATGGAGACCTCGACTCGCGCTTCTTTGATGCCTACTCACTCAGGAGATTGAGCGTCTCCGGAGTGCATGAAAGCTATGAGTTCCTCTACCTAAAAACCACACGGCTCTATAGTAGCATCATCATTTTTAGAGTACCTCGGGTGTTTTTACAAATTACTTCGCCCTCAAAACTTGTTCATCAACCGCAACCACTCGACGTCTTATTGAATATAAGCTTACCTATCTGTCTCCGGGAGGACTTTTAAGATATAATTAATTAAGGAATCGTTTTCAGAATTAGTCGACTGCGTTCGTGCTAATAAAGCTGCATCGTAATAATTCAGTGCTCTATTCATATAATATTTATATCATAATCATTCGTAAACTGAAAGTTATCTAATTAGAAGGATGTTTATTAAATTGGTACTTAATTGAATTCGTCCTCTTCTTCGTTAATGTTGATAATTATGCCACCTTTTCCAGGTGGAGATTAAAGATTTTCATTAGCATTTTCTTATATTTATCTGACATCTATTAATCCGTTGACTACCGGATCGAAATCCGTGTTATACGTTGAGAAAGGATCATAGGAGATCAAGGAGATCAAGGAGATTTAATTTTCCAGATTAAATGTGTCCAATTCAGCCTAAAATTTCGTCTGATTTTTGGGCAACGAAAACCACACGAACTTTCTTGGACACCTAATAGTAATATTCGTATTGTCGGTCTGTTTGTTTTATTAAATAAGTTGCATTATTATCTAATGACGCTATCTGTATCAAGTGCACAATATTCGATCTTATGTCACTTAGAATGCTCGTTTAGTTTCATTAGACACCGAGGATACCGTGAGTGCACCTTAAATGCGCTTTAAAAGGTGGCCTGTCTCTAGCAAGATAGAGCATTGATCGTTCTTCTCAGTGTCGAGGTGTCACGTGCAGTTTCATGCCGATATTTCTCAATTTGTTTGCTCGCTTAAATGCGCATCACTATTCGTTTTCTTTACTTTCATAAAAGACCCGAATAAGTTTCTTGCCAAATCAGACGTTATTACACCCCATAAATCCAACAGGCATCGTAAAAGAATATTTCAACGCAAATGTATTCAATGAATGCCTGCATATCTCGAAAATCTAAGTGATCATTTAACGATGGTGTTAACGGTTTTAAAGGAAATTTCGACGGGTATTGTGATTGATATAAAGTGGAAATACCTTTGTGTGATTCCACCGGAAGCTCTAAGAACGGAAACAGTTCGAATGAGAGCCTTTTATAGGAGCTTAAGGGTGAATAAGCACGCGAAACACCGAGCGCCGAAATTCCTAATTGGAGAGTCTTGTAATGCTCTCTCGTACGTTTATATATTCGCGACTAACAAACCGCGGACTGGGGTTAATCAAGTATTAGTCTCCGTCACTTCCAGTTTCCCTGTATACGATATTATAATATAACTAAATAGCACTACAATAAATATTAGGTGTAGAAATGAATTCTTTTTGGCTTTTAAGTGCAATAAAAGTTTTATTTGAAAAGAATGAAAACAGATCAATCATCGAATTAATTGCCATTATTCTTGAAGACCTTTTGCTATTTCTCTGGCAGCTTGCAAAACAGCAGGAGAACATGTCGATTTGAATGGCTGTATTGATTGCGTGAATCCTGGCGGAAATTAATTATATCACGTTTTTCCGATGATCAATGCAATAATTGAATTACGCTCAACAATTGTTTCCCCCATATTCTTCCCGTACCGCCATTTCGATTAACCTGAATTTTCTGTAATACTTCAGCTGCAAGAATGTAGAACAATTTTATACATAGTCGAATGAGCATAATTTAAATCATTCTCGATTTGAATGATGTTTTATTTCCCAAAAGAAAAAAAGTCATTTTCAATATTCGCAGAATTAACAATTGTATGACAAATTACTTCGATTGTCGGACTGCGAAAAAAGACGCAAAGTTGCAGAGGTTGGATCTTTCGAAGATCCGCGACAGCGGGATAATTTTACGAGTAATACTTTTCACTGCTTTATCGGACAAAACCGGGCAGTGCAATTAGCGAAATTATTTCAGCATGTCCACGGTAGGATTATGTCGAGCGACACGAGTAGAGGTACGATCATCCGGAAAAATTGGTTTCATTTGAAAAAAACTGCAATACCATTTCGTGATCTCGTGGAATGAATTTCAAAAGTTTATACATCCTCAGCTGATGAGAACCGCGTTGGAAACCGGAGGTAGAATTAATTCTTCTCGCCGGAAAAGGAAGCGAATTTCTTTCTTTTTAAATATCTGCTCTATTAACCCTACATTATTACTTATCACTTCCCGGTAATTATCATTATATACTGTATTAATTACGAATCTTTCCATTTTGAACTTTAATATCATCAATTAGCTATTCAATCACTAAATTAATGAAGTAGAAGAATTTGATCTAATAACGAATTAAACTCACATTTTATCTTATAGTCTTCGAAGATTAAACAAAGTTTAATATTAGAAGAACAATATTGTATTATATCCAGCATAAAATTAATGAAGGTCAACTAGAACTAAATTCTATCAACTAATCCATTCATAATTCAGTGTGAAATGGATACAGCTCAGCTGATCGCATACTTGAGCTGAATTTGAGAAGAAGCTATTACCATCGATATCACATTATCATATAAACAATTTGTATGTCAAAGCGTTAGGGGTTTCCGGTTAGGTAGAACAGCGATATCGCTACTTGGAATTATTATGCAACCGAGGATAATAACTATAGGTATATGGTAGACATTGTATAGTTGTAGTATGGTAGAACCAGGTTACCATAGGCTTCAGGTATGCGTCATAGCATGGCTTCGATATACATCGTGTACTAGGACTAATGAATCGCCAGGGACTTTAGAGGGTTCGAACAACCAGCCTATCCATCTTCGCGTTATTTGACGTCAAACATCCATAATCTTCCTGGATTAATCGACTTTGCTCCTATTTATACACCAGCTGCCTGGCATTTTAATTATTGCACATATGAGCAGCAAAATTTTATAACACGGAGTTCAAGAAAAAAGGTAGATGCTGACTTTATTAGAAAATATGTAACTTACATAATGTATAATTTTTACATAATATTAATTATATCACGAAGTTGTTCCGGTAACATCTGCAATAATTAAAAAGTCAGATTTTATTCATTGTAGATCAATAAGTTTTTTTAATTACACGATTTCACAAAATTCAGTAGAATATGATCAATAATTCGCTAAAGAGATTAAAGTATTGTCGTCTTATAGCTGATTTTTAATTATCTTGAATAATAATTCGTGCTTCGATCGTAGTATAATGAGTCCATAAAGTAGATGAGAGAAGAGAACTGTTCTCTATTAAATTATAAGAAGTGGTGAAACAATAAACCCATATCAATCTGCTCGATTCGCAATGTGGAGAAACGATTAAGCAAGGAAGGAACTGAAAAATAATAAATATTGACTTAGGCCAGATTAGAATGGACGTAGGGGTAGAGAGCGCATCAATCACTAAAAGCTCTCCGATATTAAGCGGACCGGCATAATCCATTATCCCTGTCTCTCGAATATAATAAAGACGATATAGTGGTGCATCTCGTTTCCCTGGTACCCTATAGAATTCTCACGTTAAAACGTTGTCCAGGCATTGGATCATCGTGATATCGTGCATGAGCCATAACGATCCCTTTGGCCCTTCTGGTTTGCATCCACATATAATATTCACCCAACGACGTCGCTCCCAAAATATTGTCCTTCCAAATACCCGAGATATATTATATTATTGGGTGAACCAAAATGATCGTACGGTTTTAACGTGTAAGTTAAACCGACTCTTATTCATTTTTGTATAGGTTTTAAATTTCTTTTACCTTTCGACCTCTGATTCTTACTTCGCCTTTTCGTTCATCCCTTTTCTTCGTTGACGGATATAATTTTAATTTGATGTATAGGATTGTAAGTTTGTGTCTATGTTCAATTAGCATAAATGATCTCGTATGATATCATCGTGAATGATTAGTTTTCTAAGGTCATAGCCAATAGTTAATAATCAAAAGTCGTATTTAATTAATTTGCATCCTGCTAGTCTGAATGATATTCATCTTCTAATTGAATAGAGACTCTCACGTGATTTATTTGTGCAAGTGAATTTTGGTATCAGACATTCTTGTTGTATGAAACCACAAATCAACCAACACGTAAGATGTCCGTGGAACTGGATTTAATATGACGTGCACCCTGTTATTGCCAGTTCCATATTCAGTTTATCTTACTCTCTTGATTTTTCCTCGTCTTACGTTTGTTCTTCTTGCACCTCTCCTTTGCAGGTTTCATAGATCTGTGTAGGTGTACATAGAGTATATAAGGAGAGATGTATGTGTGTGATAGGTGGAAGGGAAGCAGTGAATCGTACAACGTTAGTCATACCTTACTTCCTACCTCCGTTTCCTTTCACGACACGAAGTGCTCTGGAATTTCACATTCCACCAGCAGGATTTCAATATATCCTTACCGTGGATTTGCCTATTGCAGACTACGGATTTTAATAACTGCATGTTTCTGTCAATTACTTTTACCTCTATAAATATTCAAGACCTACATTTGAACTATTCTTTAAGGTGGAACGATCAAAGCTCTGGTCTTTAAATAATATTAGGGCTACTGGAAACTAATCAATTCTTTTGTAATACTTAACTCGAGTATCCTTTATAAAACAATTACGCGCTGTGTAATCTCGAAATGTTATACTTTATTTATAACTTATCATTCCTACAAAATTCTGTATAATTTTTCATTCATTCCGGTGATTATATAGAAGTACGACCTTCGGAGATATTATGGAGGTCAATTCGGGAGTGAAGAATTTTTTCGAATCGAAAGATAAAAATTTGATTTCTTCAAAAGGGGAATTATGGTATTGAAGAATCTTCGGTGAAGGATCGTAGATAATGATATCGATTATCTAATAGAATAATGTTTAATATGAAAAAATAAATCGAGTTTCATAAAATGTGCAGGAAATGATTGATTACTTTCTGGTACCTCTAATATAATACTTAATAATAATGACATCATTTTTATTCTTCGTATACCTTCATTATCAGGTTAATTAAGGCCCTGTGAATCTAACGAATTATTAAGACATTGCAATATCACTATGTTATTTACATTATTATCATCGAGATGTATAAAAACATTCTTTAATACTTGGTTCTGTGAGGATTTAATATCTCGTTAATTAGTGTATTTCTGTCACGAGTTTTAATTTGAACTTTAATATGGAATTTCTTCGACCGTACGATGTAATAGGGAAGGATATTATATTTCAACATCGCGATTTCAATATTCCCGTGGTCTTACTACCAAGGGATTTTATATTTTAATAATATCGCCTCGCTGGAAAGCGCTTTCACATACCGGCGCGTGTTATTTATCATCGACGAAAGACTCGATGAGGTACGAAATCGTTGTAATATCGTCGAATCACGTCGTATTCTACAGTGCAGAATTATTCCGCTTTTGTTATTCGCGGGATTGAAATTGTCGCAGCGACCCCGCGTTATGTACCCGATTAAAAGATATCTCGCTTTATTTATGAAATATTCATTAATAGAGAAACGCGTTAAAAGCAATTTCCCGCAGTTAATTTATTAATCAAAGCGAGCCTAGATAGATTAATATCAGATTTGAAGTCGGTAGAATAAAATCCATTAAATTCTTTCGAGTATGATAATTAATTGAATTCATTATTACACGCATTAAAAAATTTGGAAAAAGCACAATTTATTAATTTTGATACATTATTGATGCTAATACTACAAGCCTATGTTTCAGAGTATTAATAGATGATTTTAATAATTATTTATTATATTCGTGATGGGATTTAATTTATCATCGTATATCTTCATTTCAAAGTAATTAATTAATAATGAAGGGTATTGCCATGGGCAAAATATATGGGTAGAGGATTGTTAAACTGCGCGGTGAAAGGGCCAACTTGAATTCTCTATAATTTCTGTCCGCATAGTAGGAACTCGTTGCATTGTAGTCGAGCATTCGGGCGTTTTACATATTTTGATTACGGAAGTATATGGAATATTTCATGTGGCCCGTGAACCAGCTTCGGGGACCATGTAAAATCCGCATTATTATCGAATGCGTCATCCATCGTTGTGCTTGCGCATTATGGACGTTCCTCGTTCATTTTTCCTACAATATCCATTAAAAGCCGCGATAATATACCCGCCCCAAAATTAATTATGATCGATTTAAAGAGAACCCGTTCATCCACGATTCCATACAGCTAATAACGAGTAAAAGGGAAATGAAAATATTCACCAAAAAAGTAATACGAAATTGTGTCATTAATTACTTAATTAAATGATGATGAACAAATAATACTGTATCATATTGGGTCGGTTCATAAATACTTTCCGTGTTTTACTTCACTTGATTTGGTTATAAACATTTTTGTGGTACTTTCTAGGCTAGAATATATTCACCATTATTATTTACAATTTCTTGCCATGTAGTAGGTGACTTATCAATGACTTCCACATAATAAAAAGGATCAGTCTTTTTATTAAAAAATCCATACTCGGACGCGTTAAAAGCAATTTCCCGAGTAGGAGATTTATTGGTCAAAGCTAGCCTAGATAGAAAATTAATATTAGATTTTAAGTCGGTAGAATCGAAAGTGGACCTAATCGTTGCGTTGAAAGCATTGACTTTTTAAATCGTTTTGTAGTCCTCGAAAAAGATGGTAATCCATTGAAACGAGTACTGGGGAATATGACGAATACGGTAAAACACATCATCCAAACTGAGAAAAATTTCCGAAAGTGTCGGTATAGATTAAACATCGTTAAATCATATCAAAATGACAACCAGATTCACTAACCATAAAAAGTTGTTTACTCAAGTAAAGAGGAAAATGAAATTGAATATTACTTATGAATCAAACTAATAATTTGAAATACATTGGGTCACTGATATACTTGTCGTTTATTTTAAAATTTGCTTAATGGACTCATAATCAGATATCATAAAAATATATGTTCCTAGATACTATTGTATACATGTTACTTGAAATGAAACTAAAAAATTCAAAGCGTTCACGATTTTCTTGGTACTCGAAGGAAATTTGCATCTTCCTTTTCGCTAGTCGGCCGATTCCAGATATGAAGAGTAGCACGCGCGAGAGTGGTATTCGCATGTTCGAAAGAACGTTTCAGATAAACTTAAAACCAATCCAACTTGGAAGAAATATACGCGATGTTCGAGGGAGTATGAGAAACTTTCAGCAGGTTATAACTGCATTGAAGGTGGAAGGTAGCTTCACCTTATCCTCTTTCGCGAACAGATCCACCCTTTCGACACAACCACGATTTATATGTCGCACATAAGCGATTTATAACGCTGTTTCTTTTGAATAAATCAACTTCGACTTATCTGATACGAGGCGACACAACTCCACTGAAGTATGCGTCTGGTTTAATGAAGTTACCAGGTCGTTTAATAAAATTACATTTTCCGTCGTCTGGGCGATTTTTTTAACAAAATAAAAATGATAGAGGCTGACGTTTCAATGACTTAAAACAGTTATTTTTATCGACGGAATAAGAAAAGAATGATCGAATAGAAAACAATACGGTGGACTGTCTTTTAAAAGAGGACACTTTTAACATTTATAAACGTATTTTTCTTATTTGACCCTATTAATTACGTTAAGTCTGTCCAATGATTATTTTTGTGCACAGAATGCATATTAAATTTTACGTCGTATGTCCTTGGTATTCGTATAAGTAAAGTGTTAAGTAATAATCGAATTACCATACTAATCTTACTTACAAGCCCTAAAAATAATATTCAAGGACTTTATCCAATAACCTCCGGCGCATAAACCTTGGTTAATATTAACTCACCGTCGCGGTACATAAATCGGGGAACTTTAAATCCACCGTGTAACGTAACACGTAAACTTTATTTCTTTCTGCGTACGATAACGAGCATCTAATTATAAACCGTGGAGAATAAGTATATGCAAGAAACACATATAACCTTATAACATCGCACGATATTCAGGTGTACGAATGGAAAATCACGACAGCAGAGTAAAGAAAAGGTTCGAAGTTTGACATGGAAAGTTGGGTGATTAACATTTTATTATAAGCCGTTGAAGGAAATTGGTATTTAAAGGGTAGTTTAATTAAGGCGTAGTCCTTGCGGAGCTAATAAGTGGGGAAGATAACAGTCATTAGTGACCGGTGTCTGGCACTGGACAGACTCTATCACGTGGAAAAGAAGTGTAATCATTAGGCGCACGATCTCAATGGTAGATTCAGTATCTAAAAGAAACAATGACAAATTGGCCAGGAGGTGGTTCCGTGTTCTTACTTTATCAAGGTTGTACGACATGCAACTCATGCGTGCAACCCGCCTCGTAGTGCCACACAAACTACTGAGATACGTTATAAAGAGGTTTAATTGAGTAATAAAATATACATATTAAGCGCCGCTATATACCGTGCCAAGTACAGGGACGTCTAATGAATTAACGTAGTCATAACTCTGAGGGAAATATTCCACTCTGGGGGATGGAGGGTTGGGTTTACATTAAAAAAACCTTGGAAGACTATTCCTAGGAAAGCTATTACTTTGAATTGACTTCCCTGTTTGTAATTATGATCTTATTAAATGTTCTTAGTATTATTAATCTTCCAATATAAAGACGTATCGCAGACGTAATATGTGTTATAACAAATAAATAATTTTAGCGTAGAACTAATTAATCTCATTGGAAGTCTCTCGATATTGTGATCCTAAAACTCAAATACATTTATATTTGTATGATTTATTATTTAATTGTGGGATAGTGTTTACCGTAAATATGTCATAAATATTATTCGTAAAATAAGCTTTATATTCTAATAATTTACATGTATCATAATCTTCTTATACTATAATCCCTAATAATTTATAGAAATGAATAAGTCCACTGAAAGAAATATGGCATACGTATTTCTTTCAGCATCACGAAGTCAAAATTATGAAATGTGTATCAATATTAAATTAGTGACAGATGATATACATATAATTTCGACTACATTTTGTATCGTGCAATAATTGACGGAGCTTCGAAGTTGGTTATTAAAAGGAACAGGTGGAGAAATAATTATGTCTCCTTTTTGTTTCAGAAGGTCAGTGGATATTCCGGCAGCGCGAAGTAATTTGAAACAGGAACCTTATTTCTGCGGATGTAATTCTTACGGTGGTAACAGAAGGTAATTGAAAATAATCTGTTTAAAATAATGAAGAGAATCCAGAAAGCGAGGCGAAACCTCCTCCGTAGTTAGGATAATTTTGGAATTATACTAAGCATACGGATAATAAGGGTAACTGTAGATAAGGAGACATTTTCTTCTGACATTGAATTCAATTATTCTTTTCTTCTGGGGGTGAATGAGAAACGCTATTAAATGAAACGTTGCCTAACTAATTCTCCTACGATTGTCCTTCGAACTTAAAGTATTATTGCGACGTTTCAAGAGATTTTTTACGAGTGTCGTTTCCAAGATTTCTATCGTAGCAAAAGACAAGGAAAATAGAATATAGTTAAAAATATCATAATGACGTACGTTTGTTGCATCTTAACGAAGTCATACCATATTCAAGTCAATTATGGATTCGAAATAAAACCAATTTTTTAATTACTCTTGTCAACAATTTTATGAATTAAATATGGTCTGTACATAAATACTAAAATCATCGTTAAAATATCTTTGCGTTTATTTATGATTTAATTAATTGTGTATCACTGATGCATGACGGATTTAATATTGGTAAAATATTAAACAAACTCTCTTATTCTTTCCTTAATTACCAAGATTAGATCGACCTAGGATTTAAATAAAATATTCGTCTTTGTTCGTGATTATCTTTCTTTTTTTATTTAACTACATTTCGAGTAAATTGAGATATATTCCTGACTTATCTCCTACATTATGTTATTCTTGAGTTACTTAAGTTTATCATTTTCTAAAGTAACAAGTAATGTGAATCATAGTCTATTTCCGGAGATTCTTAAAATACGTATCTCTTAAGTTATCGAGAACGAGTAGGTCGTGCAGGTAGAAACCGATGAAATACACCTGTAAAATCGAAACAAAAGACAGCGCAAGGATCGGCGAGCTCGTGTTTCTCCAGCGTTCGCCAGGAAAACGTGCGATATATTTTCATCGATGGTTGCACCCACCCTTTCTACTCACACAAAGATATCGTTACATCATACCGATATATGTACATATTTAAGGATGAGAGTGTGCGCGGGTGTGTCTGCTCGCAGACACGATAATTTAGAGCAGGATGCGAAGGTGCCTAGATAGATGCGCCGTAGAAATCGACAGGTATGATGAATGCTCAACAGGCTCCGGCCATACACTGCTAGCAGAGATTATTGCGTATTCCTGTCAAATGCGCCGTCGTTCTTCGAAGTTGGTAAAGGGGTGTGAAAAGCGAAGGTTCGATGGTGGTTGACGTAGGAACATCTGCATTTTCATAGATGATCATAGATGGAAGAGGAAAGATCGGGTTCTCTCTTACCTCGTTCCTCCACGCGCCGTTTCTTTGGAATCTCCTTCTTACTCCTTTATTATTCTGTTCCCGTGCCTCGCCAACCCCGTCCCTCTCAGCATCCACCATTTTTTCTTCTTTATTTTCCCTCAACGCCTCTATCGAAATCCTTTTAGCTTCTCCCCCGAGTTCGAGTGATTCGAGGTTTTAAGCTTGGCGTTCCATCATCCAACACTTCAGATCACCATGGAGAGGAAGGAGAATGGTATTACCGTGGAAAATGTCGACGACAACGATCGAAAGTGTGCGCGCGCGAACTTCTTTTCCGCGATGATTTCTGACGGTGGTTGGAATATACGGTATATGGACCGCTGAAAATCATACGAGTTGCATTGGTATATTATTCACTGGTGCGAAGTCATTCAAGTCTAAAGTTCACCCAGAATTTCTTCCTGGAAATTAAATCCTTACCAGTTAGAATACTCTTTTAATCAGCAATAAAGCGTGATAGGGGGAAATCGTACGTCTGCGGTCAGGAACTATAGAATCGATTCAAAATAATTATTTCCGTGGATGACACGTCGAGATCTTCGATAAATCACTCGAATTGGTACATGAGGATGACGGTATTGCTCATAGACTGTCCATGATTAGCATCCATAGGTAGGTGAAACTCGACGTATAGGGCGAAACAAGGCCTAGAAGCACCGGAAGGAAATCATCAGTACCTGACTCGCAGAGTTCCCGAGCAATGGACAATGAGTTATTACCTTCTGGGCTTGCGATAGTACCGCATGCTAGGCGACCCATTATGTCGTCCACATTGAAACATCTCCGTGAGGGCCTACATTTAGGCACGAAATAACCAAGATCGTCGCGCTTTGTTTCCGCGAGGTTGCGTGTCGCGGCCTCCCCGAGTACTTCCGCCGCCGTAACGGAATCCCATTGTGACGGTAATACCAGTCTCTCTCTATCGTAAGGGGCTTGAATTTACCACCCCCAGTTTTCCTTGTTCCCACAGGATCGCTCAATTCGAAGTGTTACCGCATAGCTGGTACACGATTTGATCCATGCATTAAGTGACTTGTGTTGTTACAATTTTATGGCATCCGGTGGAACAGGAAATGTTCCAGCATTCCATCGTCATTAGTTTCCTGAGAAATTAAATTTTCCTTGCTATTGCTACGCGTCTGGAAAATATTCAAAATCTGTGGAAATATTGCGACTAATAAACCACTTCAACATTAAGCATTTCGAATTATTGTAATATTAAATGTTTTTCACTATATCTGTCGGATCAGATAGTTCATGGTAAACACGTTATGAATATAAAGGAGAGGTTAAAGAATAATGTGAAATAGTAAATGAAATTCGATAAATCAACGGAAATTAGGTGGAGTTATATCAAGGTAATAAATAGATAGATCTCGTTTAGTAATCAGAACTATCGAATAAACAGATACACACATCACATATGGAAAGGGGGTTTTGTATCGAGGACAACGTTAATTTCTAGGGTAACGCCGATCGATCGGTTTACGTGGATGAACCACATTATTCAGCATTTACGATCGCCGTTTTCCATAAACACGTTTCAATTTCGCATAATAGAAGGGAGGATTCGCAAACCGCGTCGCATTACTACCTTGGGATCGGCTGGTTTGATGAAATCGTATGCGCGATGAGGATATATCTATGATGTATCCAAGAGCGAATATCCCGATTACTATGACGATTTCCCATTTATATTTATCCATGAAATATCTGCATATCTCTCCATGTCTCACCATTTGCGATCCACATTTATTCGTTTCTCCATACATAATTATATTTAATTCAATGGAATTCTTCTGCCTTTTTCCTGCAGTGTAAAATGCACGAAGAACCGCGAAATAACAAGTGTAAAATTTCCACATATAAGTCATGTTAAAATCCAAAATTTACAAATAGAGCTCGCTAGGAATTGAATACGTTAATACCGGCACATGTTTAAATGTTGAACCGTGGCACATTTTTTGCGACGACATTATGGCGGTTCCATTACAGGGGGAGATGTGTGGGTGGGTTGAAAAAAATATCAATGGATCCGAGAGAAACAGAGAGATGTGTACGGATTTAAATTTCATTCGACGTTAGCGGGGCGATTTTTACGATTCGCGGGAAAGCATTTACCTTTCTAGCCGGCCACATTAGAGCTAACGCGAGCTGGCAACGGGCGAAAGTAATTTCCGGCAGCCGAATGGAGTAGATTGGTTTCCTGTTACTGATATTTAAATGGACTCGGTCGCGCCGGAACGGTTTGAAAAATTTATGGTTCCTTGCAGATTGGAATACGGAACGATATGCTAAATCTTAAATCCACCGCAAATGCCGAGCCGGATACGGAACTTGGATTACCAAGGAACGAAACATCCAGCAACCCTCTGTTCTTTCTCTCTACCCCGATACGCTCCTTCGTTAAAGGAATCCTCAGAATAATTAATGACAATTAACGTGTTTCAAACTGACATTTATTCTCTATTCAAAGATCTATCGAAGACTTGAAAATCTCGACAATTATTCGATATCATTTTCCTTTCCATAAATTAAAGATTCTCCTCATCCCAAATTTCATCTCGGAACTCGAGAAAACGGCAAGTCGAAGTTCGTGGTTCTTATTCTTGATGTCCCGAAGATCTTCTAAATAAAATTTTATGACATGTATCAGCTGAAAATATAGTTTAATTCGATCTGATCCAGATAGTTAAAATTCGAGATAATAGGCGTAAGCATCGAGAATTTCTGAAAACTCCTGAGCCGTGCGCGCGTTAACTATTAACGCGTCAGCACCAAAACGCTAATCGAATCTTGGTAGGCTTCGCATTCCGTTCTGCCGCCTGGCAGAAACTGGCGCACGTAATGCGTTGATCAATTTAAACGGTGCTTCGTTCGGTCTACCGTTCCGATTTCAACCCCTTCACACATGCGTCAGCCTCACCCCGCTCCCCGCTTCACCATCTCCGACACCAATCTACTCGATCGATCTATCGATCGCAACTCGTTATCGATCATCCTCGTTAATTAATGGCGAAAGTATACTTTACATTTTAAAAGTTAGATAATATATATGGCAAAAGAGGTCAGCTAATTCTGTTTTTACATTCTTAAAATAAGGTGCTTGATAATGTTTTTCTATACGGAATTTAATTGTCAGACTGATATCGAAATATTTTGTTCGATTTCATCGAAAGTAATCATTTTTGTCTGACTTTAATGAAGAGATTAAAAGCACTCTGACTCGAGTTCAGGAGATTGCATTGTGTTTAAATAATGTTGATTACGGTGCTCCTGAATTAAAATTTTCGATTAACTTTAGATAGCGAAGTTGATTACCATTAATTTATCGACGGGGTATTATTATACTAAATATTATATTTCACACCGGCTTATTACCAAAAATCCGAAACAATATTAATTAGTAATTATCGCCCGGATGTTACGGTTTGAACTATTATATTTAACATCGAGATAATTGAGGTCAGTCGAGAGCAATATTAATCATTGACTACATCAAGAATATTATTATATGAAACATTACACTTAACACGGTCATAATTAACGATGATTTAGAACAGTATGTTAATATTCGACCATGCATTGTTACTTTGATCCTTACATTTCATACAATAAAATAATAATCGTAATGCTCATGTTATCAAGCAGTATGATATTGACCAGTAATTTCAAAATAAACAGAATTCCATCCCTTACTGTTCATAAACAATTCAGCAACTTATCATGTGCCATGGCAGTAATGGACGGTAGGGTTGATTTTTTGGTAATTCTGGAATCGATGTCCGTCACACTTCGCCGAGCCATTATCCAGATCGTAGCCATACATTGGGTACAAACCCGGTGTGAATTCGCGTAAATCTGTTAGGGCTGACAAAAATGGCGTGGGACGTCGGTCGACGGGGGGTGAAAAGCGAAATCGTGAATAATGCTTCCCGTTTAAACGGTGGGTGTCCAGTAATCGTGGGTGGAACACCCTCCGTTTATGCCGCATCAGAGTTCACCAAATTTATTCCATTGCCAGTACTCGCGTTCACGTGACTTTCACGATGCCAAGCACCGGTTTTCGTGATGAATATACACATTAAAATTGTCATTGCTGCGCTAAAGGGGGTAAAGTGCATGCCACTGTCTACGTGTCCCCTTTCTTCGACTCTAATCCTCTTCTTTTTACCTCGTTTTTCTGTTGTTTCGTCACACGAAGCGTTTAGTTTAGCCGTTCAGATAAATTGTCAGCGTGTCTGTCGTTAAATAGATAATAATATTTAGCATTATTTCAACCGTGATTTGTTTACTGTGCTCGAATACCGCGACGCAACTTGATGTTTCACTATCGAATTGACGACGACGCCTCACGCTGACAGAATTTATTTTACGGTTGTTTTAACTGATCCGGATTTCGAAGCACTTTATTTGAATTGGTGATGAATTATTTGCCATTAAAAGCGGCTTTTAATGAAGTGCCACTTGTATAATGATATACTGTGAATCGTAAAAATATTAGTTTATAAATCGTACTATAAATTGTATAATTATGCACACGATATGTGTGTCGTTTGCATTACAGCATAATTTAACATAAAATTATTAATATTTACGAGATATGATAAATACGATTCAGGCATCAGGATTTAAGATGAGATAAATAAGCGTTACATGTCATTCAGAAAGCTCCATAACCCCATAATTTCATAAATTAATATATATTTAAAGAGATCATCTTTTAAAGCTGCAAATATTTATCATATCTGGGGTCAATAAAATAATAAATAATCTATTACCCGAAATGAGTTCGGAGACTATTCCGTACCCCATAATAATTCAAGGAGGTCGCGAGGTGAGACCGATAGTAGAGGGGTGAAAGTTATTGGACGACGATCGGTTAGAAAATCAGATATGCCGTGGAGTTTCGCAGCCGGGAGGAAGTGGCCCAGCCGGATGTTTACTTGAAACTCCAACCGCATCCAGTGCCGAGCTAAGTGAAGTAAGGTGGGCCGGAAGCTTCTTAAGTAAAACCACCCTTCTATCGTTCTCTCTCTCTCTCTCTCTCTCTCTCTCTCTCTCTCTCTCTCTCTCTCTCTCTCTCTCTCCCTTCTCCCGTGGAATCGAATCAACCCACTCCTACTCGCATAAATCCCACGATGGCGTCACGGAGATTTGTTTTCTCGTCGTACTTCACGCCCGGATGAAAATAATGAAGATTAATTCTGGAACTAGCCTCTTGCTAGAACACGCGCCGATAATTTCCGTTTCGTTGAGTTACTTCGATGAGTTTTACCTGGTCTCACTCTGTTATCCTTGATGAGATTAGTATGTTAATATCGTGATAATTAGTTGCATAATTTTATTACGTAATTGCGACATTAAAAAGTAATTTATAATCTATAAGAGTACAACATTAACCTAATATACTTCTAAAGCAATTCTTCCGTTTACATTCAAAATATCGCGAAGCTCATTTATGACATTGAAAATGTTGATTTTTGAACCCACGTTGATTAGAGATTTTTTACTCCTTTTGACGAGTACTATATGTGTCTAAGGTTATAGATCCTCTTTTCGCACCCTTTATATCTTAAAATAATACGTTCATCCTTCATTCTTGCTTTCTTATAATTAAGTCTAATGAATGGTGAGAGATTTCACATTGTTCTTGGTAATTGTATTTCGAGGGGAATTAAGGGTTATGTATATGCATAAGGGTGGTTAGTTGAAAATAAGATTTGTCGGAAGATAGAGTGATGGCTCGTCTCCGAAGTAGGAACTATCCTATTTTACAAGCTACTTGTTATCCGGGTAAAGAAAAAGTAACGGTACACTACTGAAACCATTGGTCGGGCGCCAACTCGGGAGTTTTTACTGTTTGCACGAAATCCGAGACTGCCGATTACCTTCGCATTGGACCACATCCAACTTCCCATTTTCACGAGTTTAAGGTCTCCAGAGCTCATCTGCCGGTGTTTTTCTGCCTGCTTCATGAATTCACCATCTCCTCGAACTACAAGAGAGCTCCATAACCGCATTTGCATCCACTGCATCCATCGGCTTTACCCACATACTCGCCCATCCTCGTCCTTTCTACATTACATCTTCAAAAATCCTATTTATCATATAAACATAATTCTACTTGTTAAATACCAAGTAAATAAGCAGTTTGTCCCAGATGTCCTTTTCACATTTCATTTACAAAACTTCGGTTTATAATATTTAAACAATTCTAATTATTAAATGCCAAATTAATAAGGATTTTGTTTCCGACATCCCTTTGATGTTAATTTTCCATTATTAAATTAATCATTTTAATTCCAATCACAATTACACCCGACTGAAAAATGTAAAAATAGTGCGTGGTGATAAGTTTCATTGGTATAAAATTTATGAGGCACAACTCCACATTTATTCATTTTTAAAAAGTATTGGCTCTACGGATCAATACTTCAACTCTATGTTATTATAGAACAGAATATCATTTATTTATTGGCGCTAAACTTTTTTCATATAAATAAATGAAGTACTTGGTGCTAAATTTGTCCACTATAAAAAGCTCTACATTTATCAATTCTGAAAAACTCTTGGATGTATGAATGAATACTGGAAGCTGATACGAGACAATTCTTGGTATTTCTAAGTTTATTTGGCTTTTTATATCGAATGTTATAAGCTCGTTCTTCTGGACGACGGCTCCGTCGTCGCATGGTAAATTTTTCATTACTCCCTGACACTTTCTACATACGAGAAAATGACGGAGTCACTCGCGTATGAAATTGAAATACGTCTGCCGATCGGGCGGCCGATCCATTTTCCTGCTGCGCTGCAGGGTCGAGCGTCCCGACGCCGACGTTCCCGCCGCCTAAAAGTGACATCGAATCACGAGCATTTCGTGCACTCGCCACCAAATTTTCCTATAAACTTCTCTATGACGAGGAAGATATATTTTATGGATTCTGGGTGAGAAATATAAAAATGATCAAAATATATCTAATACACGTATTACTTTAATATTTAATATAAAGATGTAATCATCCTGCTCATTCATAAAGAATACGCAGCAAATTTTCAAAATTATTCTTCTCTCGTTTACAACACTTAAGAAAATTCATAAAGACATTTTATATCTTAAAGTGAAATATCAACTTCAAAAAGATCATCTTTAAATTCTCCATTTGATTAATTCATTTAAATAGAAAAGATATAGTGCCAGTTAATGTCATCGACAAGTCACAATATCTTCTACTGAATATAAATGAAAAACTTCGGGTTAAGATTATTAATTAATCTAGTAATCCGAAGTTAAGAATATATGAATGACAATAATAAATAATATAATGAATTTCAGAACGCTTATTTACTTGATATTTATAGTATACAATATCTCCGATAATAGCTGATTTATCTGAATCGAGTTTCCTTTTACCTTCGAGGAGCATAAAATGGAATATAATATTCCCAGGGAAGATACAGTGTCTTATTTCTAGAAGTAAAATCGAATTTTAGATACTTATACCAGATTTCCAAGATATGCCACGTCCCCTTCCCTCTCCGCCACCGCCCAGAGTCTTCCGTTCAATTTCTCTTTCGCGATAAAAATTGCCTTCCCTAAATTCGCCGAGGTAATATCATACCGGGGTTTCCACGTAAATTAAGATGAATATTATTCACATTATTTGCTCGTTTGTCCAATAGCAACACGACAAGCATTAAACTCTTTGCTACTGAAGTATCACGAGAAAAATACCAGTAATTATCGTTTACGGGATGATCGTGGTTTTACGAGAGTTTTTTTAACGTTAACTATTTATATTCAATTAAAAGTTTTTTGCGTTGTATCGCGAGGCTGTATAATAAACCACTCTACATTATTGCGAACTCGAATGAAACAAACCCCTGTAAAGTACACATCTGACGTATTAATGGCATTGTATTGATGGTAACTAGTTCGAAAAACTGATCTTGCGTAAATATGGGAGAAGATCGACTCGTAAGCATCCCCCCTCAATCTTCAACCCTTCCAATTTAATTAAAAGGGACTCGAATATTAACAATGTTTGTGCGTCGTAAACACGCGATTCAAGGTTCACGTTACTCCGAATTTTTGGATCGTGGAAATTTTATTCCCCGCTTAATGTTCAATTATTAAATTATTAATAAATGTTACGTATCATTAACCGTCCACTTTCCTTATTTACAAGTTTTTTTATTTATTTCATATGGATAAAGCTTTCGGACCAAGAATATTAAAGGGGTAATGCAATGAAACAATAATTTTCATTTTTCAATATAATCACTCTTTATTTCAGAACATGTTTTAGAGCGGCTAATTAACTTTTTAATATCACTGAAAAAGAATCTAAATTCCTGTTCTTTAAATGGTTTGAAACTGCATGTTCGAGTCTTAAACTTTTAGACCTTACTACATAAATATATTACTAATCATTATGTTATGACAAGGTTTTATTTATTGATTCCTGTTATGTGGAGATCGATCATCATGTTTCTTGAAGAAGTTGTTCAATTATTTGTAGCCGGGGAGATAAAAATTACCAGTGAATCAGACTTTTCTCCGTTTTATCACTGGAGTTTCCCATCTGCTCACTAGTTTTTCTTTATGGATACATTCAGTCGGGATCGGGTGCGTACGTCTTATTCGAGGAAGAAAAGACCCGATTACGAAAAAACGCACGTCTCCATTTTATCTTCTGCCATATCGTTCTTGCCGGATAGAAAGAGGGATGATAGATACTGAGTAAGAGGTTGCGTGGGGGGTGAGAGTGAATGAAAGGGTGAGCTTACAAATACCCCGATACTACGGAGTTAATTGAACGTTGAATAAACAACCCTGGCTACGTCATCGGTAACAACGTCAATCCTGTGAACCTTTAATTAGAACCGGGCTCCCTCGATCCAATTTTATACACTGAATCCGATGAAAACGCGCATGTTTTCTAATTAATTTCCTCAATTGTCACTTTGAAAATACAATTTTGAAAATTAACCAAATAGAAAGTATTCCTGGATTTATATCCAGCTATGGTCCCTCCATTAGGTACTTTTTATCGAACACAAAATATTATGTATATCCTGAAAATTAGTATCCTTTGATATACCTCTGTAAACGAAGTTCAGGAGGACGATTGTTAGTCGAAAACCGCCGAGGGAAACTCAAGAAAACATTGCTCTAAACTCAGTGAAGATTCCAGGAGTTGGCATTGCCAACTAACTCGATGGTCCCGAAACCACAAGAGTAGCAGGAGTAGTCGAGCCAAAACGGAAGGAAAATTTGACGTTAACCGGTGATTCGTATCGATCCTTCCTAGTCAGAACTTGCTGGAAACCGCAGGACCAAACGTCAGTTCGCCTCGCTTGATATCCTCCCAGGTTTAGGTCACTTCAATCCTATACTCGATATTGTAAACTTTGCGCTCGAGTCAGGGAATACTTCATAATCTATATACCAGAAATCGTACACCGGTAATATTACAAAAACTCCATCTTTTTCGTCGGCATCTTTCAAGTTTGTCCTCATCGGTGTTTAATTATAGCACTTGTATCGCAGTATCTTTAACATTGTATATGGTATCGGCTAACTATCGTCCTGCCGAACATTGTTTACAGAGTGACATTAAAGGATAGTCTTTTTCGTAATAATACATATAATATCTGTATTCGACAAGATAATACGTTGTAAAATCTTCATGTTTAATAATTATCATGACTTCATCATTTTGGAGAAATTAAATGATATCTTAATTTGATACTTAAATTATCGCGAAAGCTACCGTAAGCAGAATGCAGTAAATATATCGGATTCGCATCGGGAACATTTCGAAGCTCGTTTAACGTAAAATTATTTTTGCTTGAGATCTTCGAGTGATTATGTAAGAGCTCATAGAGTTCGTCTTCGACTAATTCAACAGGGCTCCGCCGAGTTTCCAGTTTACGAGCGGATTCCTTCGGCGTGTTTATTGCCCGAGAAATAAGGGTTGGAATTAGAAGCTCTCGAAAGGGGGTTACGTGAGCATGAAAAGCACGAAAATGGAATAAGGCGCGTCACTATTTAGAGAGGATGGGAAGGGTGTGTAGAGAAACCTAAAACTTTGGGGTTGCGAATATATTCTATATGTTCGAAGTCTACACCAGACACGTCATTACTGTTTCAAAGAAAATTGGCTGCTCTCGGAGTACCCCTTTTTACCCGATTTTTTATGCCGCCTGTTACTTCAGTAATTTTAAGAAACGCCAGAAAGAACGTAAGAAATGGCTTTGTATTAACGAAACAAATTTTCGTCCCTTCTTTTATGCCTTCTGTAACACGTCTAGGATATTGTTGTGATATACTTAGATCCCTTTCAGTATTCAACAACAAAACAGTACGAAATTCATTTTTAATTAAATAATATTAATTCTACTGATTTGAACAAAAGATGTATTAATAATATTCTCATTAAAGTCAAAATTGTATGCAGGAAATGGATGTAAGTCTCGGATGAAGTTTCCTTATTCCTCGTTTTCGCCGCTTAAGGAAATCCGGCATTTCATTGTGCAATATAATCGCACATTTATTGTTCACTACGAGCCTCCGGAGGTATTTGTGTTTAACATTTAGTAAAAAGTTTCCTAGGAGCTGGCGACTTTCTTTGTCCGCCTCGTCGTGAACTTCCTTGTTGCGTAAAAAAACTGTACCAGGATACTCGTTATTGCCAAGGACCTCTGACTTTAATAAAGCTACGTTTTTCAATGCGCATAGGTTGCAACATTAGCATTCACATTGACAATAGATACATTGAATTTCATTGAAATATTCGCAACTCGAAAAAGGAATAAAGGTGCATTTATTAAAGCTTAAACTTCCACGTGGAGCGAAAACGGACGCAAGAAAGATATTTCTCAGCACGAAGAAGTGAACCTTCTAAATGCATCGAATTTAATGTTAAGTCATCAGAAAATGTATTTAAGGTGAATGCGAGCCATAATTTTGTCTGGATTTCGCGAACGCGATGGCAAA
Source organism: Nysson spinosus (assembly GCA_910591585.2). Classification (NCBI taxonomy): domain Eukaryota; kingdom Metazoa; phylum Arthropoda; class Insecta; order Hymenoptera; family Crabronidae; genus Nysson; species Nysson spinosus. Next base: position 4,047,173 of record OU342835.1, read on the forward strand.
CAGAGGAAACGAAAGGTACAGTTGAAAGGGTTTGGTACCGTCATTGTCTTGTAACATTTCATTTTATATCCTTTCTAATTTAATTCTTTCTTCTGTATGTGGTACCACCGGTGCTGCGGGCCTTTGCCTTTCTCTCCATGGATCCTCCCCTCCACACACCTTTCACATTTCCCCGTGCTTTTGTACTATGAGTAATTAAAACATTTTGGCTGGACTACGAGGATGAGAGTTCTTTGAGGTTTCAACGCGACGGAAAATTCATCCCTCGTTACTCCCTACTCTACTGAACTCTGCGAAAGTTCCTGAAAGGACATGTACAGTAATGTACACGCATGTTGTACCGAAACAAAACTCTATTGAAATCGTAAAACCACACGTGTCCTAAAGTGAGTTGCCATGTGTTTCGTCTACACTTAAATCATGTTGTTACACCTACTACCTTTTTCTAACCAACCGTCATAATTTAGAAACTTCAGTTTTTATTTGCGTTGTCTCTTAAAATTTCGGGTATCTCACGATCAGTTCATAACGTGATTAAAATTTAATTTTAATATGAAATCGATATTCTTTTTATAGAAAACAATAAATCAAGTAATGATACGGTGATTATAATTTAATTCGTACGTGAAATCAATAATCTCTTTGTAGATGGTAATAAATCAAGTAATAATACGGTTTGAGAAATACCCTATCATTTTGCATAACTTTCATCAATTTTGAGTTATTTCTTTTATATTTTAGTTATATTAATTACGTTAATTAAATTCATACAGAAATCTATTACTTGCCCACGAGAAATTAATAAGTTATTGGTTATCTATGACCAATTAATGAAGTGATAAAGGAATTTATTCATTACCTATGGCCAAATATTAAATTAGCAAGGGAATTTAATTATCTCTGAGGAATTAATAAATTAATAAAGGAATCTATTCCTTTCTAGTAGATAACTTATAAATCCCCTATATGGAACTGAATAAGATACATATTTCCACGAAACTCTTTAGCCATTCCAGTAATCTTAGTGATTGAATTAAACCTATTTTCCACTACTTATGACATTCGAATCAGTGTACAGAGTACTGGATATTATATTAGTATATGGAGTGGTGATAAGGATATACCATGTACATAACTATATTACTCGATTTATCGGAGTGAGTGACTCAATAGTGCTCGTCTTCCGAAGGCGACATCGTTATCCACACAATGGGCACCCTTAACTATGCTCGTCCCACGATAATGGTGTTTTCTAAGACGAACGTTTCACGAGCATAAATAAGTCCCGAGTTAAAGGGAACAAGTAGTCGCAAAGAGGAGAAATTAACAGAGAAGTAGCAAAAATATTTTCTCTTTGAAGAGAAGCTTGGAAGTCTTTTCGAGTGAAAATTATCATGGTTTTACGAAATGCAAAGAGTACGAATGGCGATAGAGCCCTTTTGAAATTCTTAGTAACAGCAGCCTCACAGCTGTGAAAACGATTCCCGGTAATGGATGCAATGGCAACCTTCCGGAAAAAGGGATACCTTTTATTCCCTGGCTGGTGTTACGCAAGGGAAATGCTCGGAAGAATTTCACCATAGTGACGAACTTGAAAGGATTTTAACCGCGAAACGGCAACGGGAGACATTTACCATCGAAATTGAAGAAAACCCACCGGAATCTGGGTCGATCGTTACAACGCGTTGTCACGCTTTTCCTTTGACTTGAATTAGCTCTTCCACGATGGATCGCAATTTCAATGCGACTTATATGTGCTACGTTTGTGGTATTCACAAACATCAGTTTAAATCGTGATACACATTTTTTAATCAAAAGCTTAACTTGTGGCTTATAACGTTGAGCATAGATACGCATATCTTTGGATCTTGATATAATTTAATTAATGAAAATGCATGATATGTATTATTCCAAAAGGACTCGTGCGTCGCGTTAGGAAACAATAGTGTTAATTAGGGAGACGTTAGCTAATTGTAATTACACTGATGTCTCTGGCGTTAATATTAATTATCCATTGTAATCATGTGCGTTTGCTCCGGTGGAACAGTGACGCGTTCTACCGCTAACTGATGATGCGTTCCTGGCCTACATCCATTTGTCGCGAGTTTGCAATATTTACGTGCCAAATTCACGGCGGATTACCTGTCGCGCCAGAGAATATCACGATTATTACCTAGATAGAACACCACTGTGAGGCTATATCACCTCTCTGCCATGTGCCAAAGAAATTGGCGAATGTGTAGCGTGACAATGCTCGACTATCTGCTGGAATAATACAGTAATGATCATTGAAAGATAGCGGAATAATGTTCACGATTAGTATTGTTCCCCTTTATGGTATTTGTTTATTATCAGAAGCATTATAATAAATCTCTAATAAAAGGAAATCGAGGGTATGCATCAAATGTGCTCGATTCGTATGATACGAGGAATTGCAGGTAATAAATGAATAGATATAAAGTCAGCGACAATAAATAAAAGTAAATATTTCACAAAAAGTTTCTATACCAGCGTGACATCGGGTTTTACATTTTAAATACGTAGAACGTATATATACATATTCTGATCAGGTGGGGAGTTTCGACTAGGCAAATGCAATATCCAGCTTATTTCGTTTAATCGTGCACGGCGCGTCCATACTTTTTAATCCATCATTCGGAACATTTGAAATGCGAGTATACGCGGCGGGAATTGAAAAAACAAACGTTACGAGGGACGCATCGTTAAAAGCGTCGTCCATATCTCTATACGATTTCGACTTGAGCGTCGAAACTTCATTGAAAACCGAATCGCCGGTGCAATTGCAGCTGGTGCATCTACTTGACCGAACGTCGAGCCATTCGACGTCGAGTACCATCGATAACCTTAATGCACGTGAACATGCACGTATTTCAACCCCTTATGCCATTCTCACCCTTACTCCATTTCTACCTTCCTCACCCACTCGATATACCATATATACCACCACTGTGTACCATATTTGGCATTTGCTTAACCCTTCCAAGGTGCCCAATTAGAAGAACCTCATTCCTCACATCTTTTATTATTCAAGATAATTTAACTTGAAGAATATATAATATTTAGGGGTGCCGGAAAGTAATCAATCATTTTTTGGATATTTCATGAAATTTTATTTATTTTGTCATATCGAACATTATATTAGATAATTGCTATCATTATCTACGATCCTTAACCGACGAAGCTCCAATACCATAATTATTGATTAATAGAATCATAATTAATACAACTCAACAATTGTAAACTAAAAATAAAGTGTTAGGTAGTATAAATGAAATTCAATCATATAGTTCAATATCAATTTTAAAAAATTCAATATAAATTTCATATAAAGTAAGATTGTTTATGGTGTAAATATACAATTATTATTAATTTTGAGATATTTCGATCGTGGCTGTTGGAAAAGCATCCACGATACTCCATCGGAGCATTGTTTAATACGAATTTCCTGGAGATATCGATTACTATTCCGGGGTTCCTTTGAGGAATTCCAATTTCTATCATGAATTCCTTCGGCTTAGTTCCCAGTATGTCGGTCACGTTTTTCTTGAATTACGAAATTGTCACGCGATCCTGGGATTGTATAAGTTACAGATGAATTCTGATCGTCAGATTGATCTTCGGCCCTGTAGGATGTAAGATTGTATTCTTTTATCTTCCAAGTTACTTTGACAGACTTCAAATTCTTTGCTTACAATCCTTTTATTCTAGGTATGCACTACTACAGAATTATTTGAACGACATGGCTTTTGAACTTTACTCCTCAATCTGTGTGGTTTTAATTACCAGGGATTCACTAATTAAGAATAAAATAATCAAATTAGTAGTAACTGACAATAGCATTTGTTGCAATTATATCATCCTTTTTAGTTTTGTAATAATATAATTGTCTCAATGCAATGAACATTTTCAATGAAAGAAATTCGACTTTAATACCACGTTATTATTAATTGTAATATAATATAATCTATCGAAAATACTGGTACAATAATTTCTGTATAAACGCGAAACCAACTGATAAACTTGTAAAGCATCGAGCGAGATAAAACCCGTTGGCTGACAGTAGTATTATACGCGATATGTCAGATTCCTTAGTTAAACACGATTATTTCGGGACATGCATTCAACTTTGTTCGCGAGTCTCACCCACCGCCCGGAGGAGGCCCCGTATTTTAATTAATTGCGGAAGAACGAATCGTGCGATATTTTTGTCCGCGAGATATTTTATAGAGAAAAGTCCGCTCTTTCGAATACACTTTGTTGCATCAAAATATCTTTACGGACTCCTTAGTTATGGACACTTATTATAAGTGTCCATAAAAACTCTTAGGACTAAGTATTGTAGTATTATACGCGATATGTCAGAGGGAAGCCATTTATTACGGACATAGAGGCGAGAGCTTAAAAAATTAAGAAGGCCTCGAAGCGCAGAGTCGTTACAGTCGGCGAAATTGATAACGCACGGAAACGCGCGAATGATAAATAGTCTCGTTTGCCGTGGAGGTGAAGAAACAAAGAGTAAACGAGAGAGGAAGCAAGAGAAGCGAAGATCAAAAAGATGAAAAGAGAGTGCAGAGATGAAAGAAAGGAGAAACAAAGAGAGACGTGGTTCGAGGCTGAGCGAGCAGCAACTATTAATCAAGAGGTGTTTTCTTATTTTCTCATGAAGGAGATGCCCCGGTTTCAACCCCCTCCTTTACCTCTTTCGCCATCGTACCACTTCCTCTCTTTCTCCCCGTAGATGCTTGCAAGAATTAAAGGAGCTTGTCTAGAGGATCGGCAGAATCTTTAATTAGTTCCGACAAGCACGTTTCATTCTTCCTTACCTCGCTACGTGATATGCCACATGACTAATCAGGTGCGAACTATTCTGTTTCACTGATACACTTCCGTTTTATTCGCGCGAAAATGGCCGCCTTAATTAATTCCTTTTTTTCGATCGGTATTAATCGTTTGACTTACAAATAAAATGAAACTCGATGCGTTAAAAAAATGTTTAATATATCTCAACTTAACAGTTTCAATATATCTCAACTTTAACAGCGAAATCGACTGATCAATTAAAACGTATAATCAAACGGATGCTATTCCAAATCCATTCGATAAAGAATCGATTTTGGGTATCACGCGATAATTTTGTGGTGTTCGTCTCGAAGTAGGTGAATTATGCGTTCGCGATCTATGAAAGACCAACTAGTAGTTCTGGGTTCTCCTTTCAGTTCTTGTCATTTGTCTTCCTCCGAGATAGAAGCAAAGTTTCAAAGACCACCCCGAACTTGTGTCCCGGGCGGTTACGTGAGAGTGCCTCCCTAAATTTTCTCCGCGTAGAATTAATGGGAGAGGCAGTTTGTAAAATCTTCGTTAACCCGTGGAGAAGAGGCGAGTCGATTCCACTGGAGGATATATGTTTCGATAGTTCAACCCGGCCGGAAGTCGAACCGTTTCCTGGTAACGCCTTCGAGACGTATTGGCCATTTCTATGTGCCTTAAGAATAATGCGGGCTCGCAGAGTTTAACTCACTGTTCGAAAGTTCGCCTGATATAATGCCACGTAACGTGTGAAGTACAATGATATATGTAACTTAGAAAGACGTACAAGAATAAGATATAGTTAATTGTTAAAAAGCATCGTACATCGCTGAGCTAATTCTAGATGTTATTCTAATTGTTTTTTGTCTTTCATTACTTTATACGTGACACAGTAACTTGTAACTTGTTGAATTCTTGTGTCTTCTAATACAGAAGACTACTACTCCATTATTATTAATTTATTAATCTCGAGTTTGAAATTCAATATATAATACGATGCACAGTTAATAAAAAAATTTGCAGAAGTCCCCCCTGTCTGAACTCGCAGACAGCTCGGCCCGGATCCAGACACGATCGTACCTCATATTCTAGGATTTATATATATAAACAACTAATAACGATCGAGAAAATACAAAACTAGTTTATATATTTGTAAAATGAGACGTTCCGGCGCGTAGGTTCTTGCCTTTTTCAATCATTTACATTATAAAAATATAATGAATAATTATAATAAAGTATAATTATACGATCGTATAGTAATAATGTATTAAATTATCCTAAAAATTAGGTATTCAAATTTGTCGTATTTCATTGGAACCAAATTCGAGTAACCTATCTCTTCCAATGGAACCTTTATGCGAATATGAGTGCCATTTTGAAACTATCCCTTCCAAATTATCCGGCTTCCGTTTCAACCTGTACAACGACACTCGAGGTTCCGCAGTTTTACCGGCCAATTCGAAGGTTACAAAGACCCCCTCGTAATTAAATGCTAGTTCAAAGACCGCCGGCTCTATCCTTTCCGCCCGCAATTCACTCGCAATTAATTTCCTCACGCTCTGCAATTTTATCGCCGACAGTCAAACTTTACAAATAAATATCCTCGAGCAAGTGCGAATTCACTAACAGAGTTCGATGGTCTATAATTTCGACGGTCGTTATTAATATTATAATGGAGTTTGTTGGTATTTTTTATTTCTACCCTTGTCGGTGTAGGGTAGAAATTACCCATAGCAGAGTATACCCTGCCTGTCGCGAAATGGCGACTAATAGGGTTGAACTATCAGCTTTATACAATATCAAAGTACAGTTACCGTTATTAGAATTATATTATAATCGCTATTACAATAATTTATTCCGATAGAAATGATTATATCATTCCAGTAATATGAATTTATTCCGAGAGAAATTACTATATTATTTTAATAATACTAATTTATACTCATGGACTATTGGAATAATATTATAATTGGTATCGGAATAAATTATTACCAGAAATTGTATTAAATTTATTCCTAGTTAAATCTAATGTGAGAAATGAAATAGTAGAATATATTATTACGAATAATATAAAAATTTATATTGAAATAAATTAATATTTCTAGAACAATACAATAATTCCTATCGGAACAAATTAGTATTGCCATAATAATATTGCAACTGCCATAAACTAAATTGATTAATATATTGAGCTCAAAATCCATGGCATAAGATTACAGATGTTAGTCAGTGACATTACGTTAGATGTGTTATAAAGGCTCTTGAGCGTGGTTTCAATTTCTTTCGTAGAAAGTTTGGATTAATGTTACTAACTCGATGGTCGGCACATTAATCAATGTAGAACAAGACTCCGCAAGAACGTGGTCTTTTGCGCCACGCATTTGCCTCGTTAAGAAGCCGTTAGTGTGATACGGAATAAAAATAAGAAACAGTAGAGTTGTTTTTATCAAGGGTTATATTAATACAGAAAATTATCCTTGTGCAAACAATGACTTTTATCCAAAGTATACATCACTTTATTTTACATATACCTTATATATTATTTATACAGTGTATCATGTATGCAGATGGTGCATTTCGAGTCACAAGACTTTTTGGGTCAGTCTAAGAACTTTTTATTATACACATTTCATCGCTGCATCATTTTGCCCATTTATGTGTTTGAAAGCATAGTAGTAAATTGCTTAATCATTTTTTCAGTATTCCCTGTACCCTTAAAAATGGTGAAAATTTCGGTACATAAACTTATTGTATCCTCATATAATAATTTTGAAAACAAAAACTGTGAGTAGTGGTCATAAGGTAAACATGTAAGGGGTATGTGAAAATTACTTCCAAGATTGTTGACTCTCTCTATTACCCAAGTGCACATTATTACTCAATAGTCTTACCTTACCTAAATCGTAGAATATCTTATAATAATAATATTCGTTTATTCCATTGGTATTTCCGTCAATACTTTTAATATTTCTATAGGATATCGTTAAAAGGAATTAAAAAGGATTTTGATAATAGTAGAGGAGGGTTTTAAAGAAGAAGTTTCCTGCATAATATTATTCCCTATTATTTTCAATTCCTTTGGGGCTGTTTAATTAGTTTTCTTATCGCGGAATGTTCTTATTACGATCTCATTAATTCTTCACTATTTTCTGTAGCTTCTTATAAAATCACTCTTTAATATCTTGATCTATCAACTCAACCAAAGCCTCGAATCCGCAAAGTAAAAATAGTATTAACTATTTAACTGAAATAATGAGGTATTATTGAGTTGGCAGTGAAACACCTGCATTCAATTTTTGTCAAAATCCTTATCCTGTTACTATACTTAGCTAAAATATCCGTCAATGCATACTGTACGATTTTCACTGTGAATAACTGTAACTAACCTAAGCGTGAGCACCACAAAATAAAACATAACACTGATAATAAATATTTACAATATTCTGCAGGTACTTTGCCCTCAACAAATATATTAATTACTCAATAAGACTTTTTGGAATCTGAGTAATACGAAAACGACAGAACTTTATGTCGATTGAAAACCTCTTTTCAATCTCTATTAATTGCATTGCGTATATAATCATTTCTACAGCCATGTAGATTTAGAAAAATAACGAAGCCGGCGAATTTATTTTTCATTAATTTACCTCATCAAACAGCTTTTAGAAAGAGCTGTTAATACGCATTGGCAAATCAGGAATATATTTAAACAACACTTTTTTTTATGTATTTTGTGTGTACACGTATATTCGAAGGAAAAGTTAGGATCGTCAAGAGGCGTTTGATTTCAATCTGCGGATGGAGCCGAGCAACTTCCATCGACGTATGCAGATTTCGGACATTTACCAAGTTTTCGGAACAATTCCACCGGCGGACGCGAACTATTTTCGAAGCTCGCAGGCCAATTTACCGTTAACCCAAGGGGCCCCTTACTAGGCTACTTGAGCGAGGAATGGTGATCAAAGTTTAATTGCACCCTTATCGAGCAATTATAGCTACTAACAAACTCCAGCTCGTCTACGAGTACCAGTGATGACAAACTATTTATCTGACTGTCATGTTAATATCCCCGAAACCTCGCATATCTCCTTTCATTCTCAAACACGCATACTCTGTTTAGCTTTGACGTTTTTATGCGGATCGCATCAATCATCGTACTTTGCTGAATTTTATACGAATTTTACTTGAAAAGCGTAGTTTCGAGTGGATTCGAATTAGAAATTTTACTAGAATCAAAAGGTGATATTCAGGTGATATGCAGGGTGAGTGATGATGGTTAGTGGTTATTTATTGACATTCTACAACAAATTACATAGAATGGATTACGTATACTTCGGTGGAGGGGTGGAGAAATTATAAATATTATGCCAATCACCTTTTATTTTGCATGTAATCGCAATAGATTGATAGAACTCGGGCGGTTTCTTTGTTACATGTCAATGTACATTGTCATCGATTCTTTGATAAAAAAAAAACTCATTTCGTGTAAATTGTGTAGAATAATATGATCTGGTGTGATAATCCATTGGACCTTTACCCAATTTTGTCCGTCGGGTGATTCTATTAGATACTTCGTGTAAATGAATACATCCAAAAAACAAACACAAAATCAATAATGTAAACATAGGATTTCTGAGTACACAGTACTCAAAGTATCGTGCACAGTGTCACATAAGGAATTTAGTAATTGCTTATACGTAACGTATGCTCTCCTTTTATAATAATTAGGTTTGTTCCTCGTGGTATTCTTATCACGGAACAAACGGAAATGTAAAAATATATATATGTATATATATATGTATGTATATATATGACAGCGATGCAGAATCTCCTTCGCATTTCCACGGAAATCGATGCGCGAATTTAACTGGTCGTTTCATAAATTTATTTCACTCGCTTTTGTTGTCTTTGGCGGTATATGTCATTAGCTGGTGGCGGTGGCAGATCTTCATCTTCGCTGTCGTCACCGCCTAATCTCGTTCTTCTACGCTTCGATCCTATACTTAATCCGTCGTTGCTCTCATCAACGATCCAATGAACCGACTTAGCCAGATCGAACAATTTTGTGTCGCAACCATTATCTGCTATTGGCAATGGCGCTGAAACCATAAAAAGCACTCCTACTTAATAGTGTAGTACTCCTATTTAAACAGCCCGGCTTGGTATTGGAGACCGCCTATTTAAGTACTCGTAGTTATTATTTGCAAATGAATTCAAAATGAAGTTCAATGTTATCGATCAGGCAGGTCACAATAGATTGAAATATACTGTTTTGCTATGAATGAAACTTACCATGATCGGGTAGTTGAATTCGATTGAAAACATCCATAAGTAAGTCCACTGCAACAAATGGACCTCGGAAACAACCTGGTGGAGGTAACATGGTACAAAGTTGTGCTGCCGCGGGAGGGAGTGGAAATGAACCTCCTGTAATAACGTAAAACATCAATTCGATCAGATAAATTGATACAGAATAGAATTTCTATTATCTAACGGATTAAATTAGACACGGAAAACTGACCAGGTACGGGATGTTCGCCGGGTAGCGCGTTTACTTTTGGTTTATATGGAATCATTTGAGATATGTCTGGTCTGGGCAATGACGCCATAGCTTCTTCTGGGTCTGGGACTCGTGGAATTACACCAGCTGTACTTCTAGTAACACTTGAAACTTCCATGTACCCAATGGACCGTAACTCCATAGCAGTGCATGGATACAAATCCAGGAATTTATATCTGTCTACAAGTTGGGCCGTTTCTTTCCCTTCAAATTCTTTAATCTAATGAGATATGATAAAATGAAATTAGTATATAAATAATATGTATAAAAAAGAATGGATACACGATTTATTTTAGCGTGAATATTAACCTTTTCTAGCACCGCACTACGCCTCTTTTCGACTTTAACGATACTTGCCAAATCGCCGATATTGGATTCGAATTCCAAGAACCGATTCCATATATCACTGCAAAAGAGTATTAAACATCGGGATATATCATTCAGAATATGGTTTTCGTGAACATAGATAAAAATGTAATGAAAGAACTTGCAAAAAATTATTAATTACATACACTGATTTCTCAGGCTCTAAACTACCAGAAGATAATACTCTTTCAAACAAAACTCTTGTGTTGTTATCCTCTGTAACATTAAAAAAATGTAATGACGGTGTAATTACAAACGTTTCATCTAAAAATGGTATCCTACCGTTTAAGTGAGATAGATAGTCAATGTAACACAGAATGTAGTCGGGATTGTCTCCGAACTTTTTCAATCCCAATTCAAAGATACGGAATGCGATATTTTTGTCCTTCGTGCAATAATATTCCATTAAAGCCGCTGCGACGTAAACGTGATGTTTACATCGCGCATCTTCTCGAGCCCTCTTGAAAACTGTTCTGGCTGATTTTATACCCTCCGCACGTCTTGCGAATTTCATGTACTGCACGTATGCCTAAAGAATTTATAAATATTTCGTATATAATTATGCAATTATGAAATTGATTCTGGAATCAATGCGAAAATTAAGTTCACTCGGGAAGATGAAATTATACTAACTAAGGTGGGATCGATATCAGGTATGTCAAGGAACTTTTGGTATATTTGGTGAACTTTTTCGTATTTGACTCTTCCTTCTTCGAAGTCCGCGTGTGCAAAGTACAGTAACATATTCTTTGACAACAGTGTGTTAGTTGCCCTTTCGAACATAGTCGCGGCTTCATCGCTTAGATTCTTCGCCGCATTTACATCCCCCTTTTCTGTTAATATCTTCGAACTGAGTTCGAGAAAGTGTGCTGCTTGATGCCACACTGCAGGGTGATGGCCCAGGCATAATAAACATTGTTCTATTGCGAACATAACTCTTCGCGCAACAAGAGAAGTATCTTCTGTTCTCAAAGGATTACTTCGTTCCCACGCGATATATTTCTTCCACAACTCGACCTGGAATCGAATAATTTGTTACATATTTTGATAAAATATTTGCCAATATCTTGAAATATTCCTAAAATTTGGTTGTCATTTATTTATTTATTAAGATAATATACTTGTTTAACTTCTTCCGGATGGCCAGTCGGAGGAACACTAGGGGCACTGCGATTTAATCCTCTAGTTACGGCCTCCAATTCTTTAGCAACGCGCCTAGCGTTCATGTAATCTCTGGAGCGTTCAATCGCCATTTTTTCGGCGATTATGGGATTAATATTTTGTTCGAATGCCATGTAATCCTTCCACAATTGTTCCATGTTTATCATTGGATTTATTACGCCCCGTTGATATACCTATATTTCAGACAATCCGAATAGTATTTTGAAATAAGACATTTTATTCGATGTTATACAGATTGCGTGATTAATACCAGCATTTTTAATTACCTTCCGTACGGCACTAATTTTTTGATTCTCGGCGTACGAACCTACAGCTTCAACGCTTTTCAAAAACATAACGTAATCGTTCCAAATACTGTAGGAATGTATATCCATTCCAATTTTATCCAAAGCAAAGTCGTACGCTTGTGCCATTTTTTCCCTAAGAACATATTATTATTTTTCATATAGTAATGAATGGAGGAGACGTAATTATATTTTTATGAAAAAGCAATGGAAAAGATACTCACTTATATGTCGCGAGACTGGCTTTAGTCTCTTTGACATAAGAAAGGTAAAGTTTCCATAACTCAATATTTAAGATTTTCATGAGGCACCTTTGGAAAAGCTGTTAGAGAAAAGAATGATTTTAGAGGTATATTTTCGGGCAAAGTATACCGGCGATAGAAAAACCTGTCTGCTATCGGATCCAAAGAAAAAATACGTATCTATCACCTTACTTACCCAAACAGGCAAGTTTTGTTTATTTATTAAACACATGTGTATGTATTCGAAATAGTAATATAAGTCACATCGACTTGATCAGGAAGTCAAAAATTTGACAATTTAATATGAACGTGTAAAATGTAGAATCACTACTATAATGTTATTTGTATACAAACGGGATAAATAAGAATGCACCAATGCATTAATTGAGAATAGTTTATTGCATAAACATACGCTTCGATTATTACTAATCAAGGTAAAAAATTATGCTTGCGTTTAGACACGAGGTATAAAGGTAACTTAAAAGAGACCCCACAGAACGAAAAAGTTTATTTATTTTCTGCAAGTGGGGCTTTCGTAATATTACGTGAGAAGTGACCTAGGCGGGATCTAGAAATGAATGATCCCAAAACATGTGAAAAAAATTCAGACAATTCGAAGCAACATAGGGTGACAGTAACAACACGCGCTATTAACGATCTTTCGCAATATTTATTCGACGAGATGTTAATGAGATATTAAATAATAATAGTGTACTTCATCACCTTATGCTACCTCTGTATATTTCTTGACAATATTTGAGATGTTCTAGACTTACTCAAATATTGTTATAGGGGAAAGTGGTTTATGTACTGTCCATAAATCGAGCGTAAAGAAGTTTATAGCGGTAATTGCAGTATGCCAAAAGTAATTTCAACATTCTGAGACATACGAATTTCGATTTATATTGAGGTAAACTTTTCATATCCTTCTGCTGTTTCTTAGATGTATAAAAATATTTTAATTAATATGCTTAATTACGATTTTATTAGGGACTGGTTCAAAAAAATTGTGTATTTTTTTATATAATGAATTATCTTATTTTGAAGCACAATCCAAACAGAATCAGAAATATATCATAGGAAGGAATATAAGGCTGTTACATTCAGGAAGTTGCCTTCGTATGTTGATTCATGCTAGCTACTTTATTGAATGTATTTTTTAACTTTTATTATATCTAAAATCATTTTCAATGACATTTTTCAACAAAGAAAACAACCTCCCAAACATATCAACAGATCAATCATTAATCAATGAAATAATTGGCTTATGGTGAAATAGTGTTTTTATTCACCTCACATAATATGCAAAGTGCTTAGAATCACATTGTATGATAATATTTGATTATTATATGTTAGTAAATTCCTGCCATCTTTATTCATTATCCTACTATGCTAGAAACAAAACTAAAATATTCCTTTTCAAAAAAAGTTGTTCAATTAACAGTGTTGGGCCAAGGTACACAAGAGTATGTAATTAGAGAATATAGAATTAATTCAAAATAAGCATGTACAAAAATATATTTGGATGGAGGATACTTTTTTTTGGATTTGAATTAATAAAAAATTTAATGCATTTCACTTTAACTGAACAACTTGAACTGTACAACCAATGCATTTGGAATGCATAAAAACTGTTTTGATTAAATTGGAAACTCAGACAATTAATATTAACATACCTTTTCCACTTTCTCAAAGTTGCGCATTTTCATCTGAAACAATAGTAAAACACCAAAGATTTTATTAAATTAATAAATTCTTAGCAATATGAAATGCAAGTGTGGCTCAGTAAAAGTGCACTAAACAGGTGGTGATACAAAATGTATATATGAAAATTATTTATCCGCTCTTTCGGCAAGTTATAATTATACTTGTCGCTAGACGATTAGAAATATGTTTGACGAGTAAAACATTCCTTTTGGATTGTAGAAATTAAGAGAATTAAGTGAAATAGTATTACCTCTTGTTCGATGTAAATTTTCCAATAACGACCTGCTGATGGGAAAACCGAGACGAGTTTTTCGAAAACTGGCCTCACCTCCGTAATAGGCCTGTTTTGCGCTTCGCGGATTAAAATACTCCATGCCTCCAAATCGTAGGGAGACTCATCGACCGTTTTCTGAGCACGTTGCAACTTCTCGTTTCCCCAATCCTAGAAAAAACAAGCGAATAGTTTATGTAATTAATGGACGCATGAAAAAACATCAGAAAAAATAAGGTTATGAGCATCGAAGATATAAGCCAATGAAACTTCACAGGCAACTTACAAATTCGGTTTTGTCTTCCGTCATTTCGGATTCTTTTAAATAACGCCCGTATCCTAGAAATGAAAAACTGCCGTTTATAGAAGAGAAAATTTTACTCAAATGCGCCTGCTCGATTTAGCTTTTCTCGGAAACACCTCAAACTCGAAGTTTCATTCGATATATCTGCTTACACCCCCGACGAGATATTAGTATAGACAACTCCTTTAAGGCATTCGGATGTCGCCAGGTTTGCGGGCTTACCAAACCCCCGTAGGGTTCCGACAAACCGACAGTTCATTGTCGTTGCCAACGTTATCGACCACCCCAATTCAAATTTATGATTTCACATTTTTAAATTTAGTTTTCTAACATTATTCTTTAATCAATAACACATGGTAATTTAATAAAAACTTTATAACGTCCTAAACGAGGATGTGCTACTGACGCTGGATTTGAACACGTATTGATTACTATCGACTTTTGAAATAAGAAATTCAAAATTAGTTTTAACGCTTTCAAAATACGTACCCTCATTTCTTAAATTTTAAAGCTTTTATGTCAAAAATAAATCTTAATTCAAAATAATAAACTGTTAGGCAATAATTCAAAAGCAAATGTCAATTAAATATATTTTTAGCTGTTATATATGTATATGTAGAGAGAATGTAGGTGACATAAATTCATACATTAAAAGTACATTAATAATATCAATAACATTTATTAAACATGTTGTCATTAATTTATTTTTTTAAATCTGTTAAGTGATAAAGATATCGAAATATTTAACATTTTAATATGTACTATTGTATTCGGAATTGTAATTTAAACATTATTTTAAAATTAGATTTATGAATGTAGATAATAATTAATTCAATTAATATAATCGTTCTTTCCACTGTTTTGTCAGTGTGACGTATTATTTAATTTTCTTATTATTATACGTATTATCTAAATGATCTAAGTGCAATTTATATAGAGAACTCATAGAAAATATAGAAAGTCCTAAGTCTGAGCTACTATATTTATGCATTCAATTCAGAAGGAAATAGAAGGAAATGGACATACACCCCTTTCAAACATAACGACTCGCTTATAAAATTCCTGAAATATATGTAGAAGAAGTTTTCTGATGGCTCGAATTCGCTTCATTTTGCGTTCGCATTCCCATGAACGCGGCTGAATAATTTCCTCTTCCTGGATCGTCGAAAACAGCTACGTCCTCCACGATCCATTTATTGTATCGAATTTCATGTAACAGTTCAAATCCTACATTCGCTGCTGTCGATTGACTTATTCCCGAAGTGAAAACACCACCAATTGCCGGCATTTTTAATGCTATCGCAGTTTGCACGCAAGCCCTCAAAAGAGCAGCGGCGATACCTTTCTCTTGATAAGTCGGGTGCACACATAGAATGTATATCCCTAAATAAGTATCGTACCGGAACCAATCATACGCGTTGCACTGCTTTATCACCGTGTTCCTTAGGTGCATGATTTTCTTGAGTGCCTCACCTTCGAGTATCTAAAGGCATTCGTTATTCTTTGAAGTAAATCAGCCGTGTTACTCACACGACCGCGTAAGTGTTTCTTTTTTATTCGCCTAATACATACACATGAGCATTGACACTTAAATTTCTTTTTAAATTTCTTTTCTTAGTATTTTATGAGTGTTTAATATCCCTCACTAGTTTGATTCTTAAATTGATACAACAAACGATCTCACTGGAATTCACCATTCAACATTGAATGAGATTGATCTGCTTTATCGAACATACTTGCACGCGATTATACGTGTCGGTTTTTCCCTGATTGTTGTTAACTCGGGTTACCGCGACACCAATCACGCGTCCAGATGAAATGCTAAGTGCAACCAAACTTGTCGTGTCTCTCATCCACGTCCTAACGAGAGCTAAATAGCAGTTTACGGATGATTGGTCCTCTAACAGCTTGCTTGCCTTGGCCATTGGTTCCTCGCGAAAGAAATGGTGCTGGGGAATGTACCGATCTTATCAGCGTCACCGTGCCGTATAAAATGACATTTCAATAAATCTGAGAAATTTCACACGTTTATTTTGCTAGCTGAACTTTTATCAGACGAAGAGCTTCGTCATATTGCGGTTCCTTCAAATCCTGGATCTTGCAATTTGCAGGGGAATCCCATTCGAGTGGCGCGTACATTCTCGCCTCCATTTCTAACAGTCGTTCATCCTTTTCTACAACCTCCATTATTTTCGTAAATTATTAATAAAATATAATATTTATCAAACGTGAATAAATTTTATAAAGAATATAAAACTCGCGGAAATTTCACTTAACCAGAAAGAGGAGACTTATATCATTAGAATGAAATTATTTCGATTCCCACCTGTAACGTAACTAACTTCACGCATATTAATAATGTATCGAAAGAAAGTAATAATTATTATATTAACCAGATTTGTATGTTAGTCATTTTTGAAATATGACCATTGTCTTATGAAATCCAAATTATTCGTGAAACTTGAAAAATAAGCAGAAAAAATGGTGGTTGATTCTTTTACGATCCGGAGAAGAGCTTCGAGCAAGGGTGAAGACTTTTTTGGAATAAATAAGGAGATTTCGTACATGAAGAGCCAGGAGATAAATAAAAACTTGCCCCAACCAAACGCGGCAATTCTGTGGGAAAGAAAGTCGAATGGTTACCGAATCGTTGACCTTCGGTTGGACAGATTTACGGAGGCCCTTCGTTTTATTCTAGTATATGAACCAAAACACAGTTTTATTGTAGATAATATCACATAATCACCAGTATTTATTTCTGATTGTATTTATATGTTTCTGTACCTAAAATCTAATCATAATTCAGTTAGCATGCAAACAGTAGATAATAAACATTAATTTAATTATTTCACCACTACATAATATACACAATTTTAGAATCAACACACTTGTTCACAAATTTTATGTTTTATATTACATACCATATATAATATATTAATCGATGTATACAAAATATAAAATCGGCTGCACTTAATTCTAGAATCATTTTCTCCAAAAGGAACCGTTGTGCAAAACAACCGACTTATACAATGATATGCTATCAGTTAGAACTTATTTACACTTAATGCTACGTGAAATGTCGAATATGCATAGTTTTTGCGCTTTGCAAGAAGGAACCGGAAGTCTTGTAGGTATTTTAGTTGCATCGGTGAAGATCCCTGGTGACCTTGCGTATAGTGAAGTACAAGTAAGATATCTTTATATTGTATTAGCAAACTAAATTGACTCAGTGATTAAAGTATTAAACACAAATTGCCCGTATCAGGAAGACACCCTTATTCAAATAATGGCTTTACAAAATTACGTATTTTCCAAGAGCAATTTTTGTGGTACCAGTACAGAGCAATTCTTTAATATCGATGTACTTTGCGTGGAATCCAATCACGAACGCAAAGGTATCGCTACATCGCTAGTACGATCGTGCATTGATCGAGCTACTCATCTTCGTCTTCCAGCTTGTATCGGGATGTTTACTTCCGGTGCGGCGCGAAATATAGGTAGACATACATCCGACGGTATTCGTAACTCGAAATTATAATATATGGAAAAGAATACAAAATTAATAAGATGGAATATATATGTATGATATATTTCATATTGATCATGCTTGATCATATTCGGAGAGAATATACTATTACAGCATATACAAATGCTTTCTTTCTCTTTCTGTATATGTATATATATATACATTGGATTGGCTAGAAAGTTCATGCAGTTTTTCACGGGAAAATAGAAGGGATTTTATGATCACCAGGTTATGAAGCTGTTCAAATGATTGGTAAATATTATAAGTCAATGCGGATAATACATTATCAAGTAAAGAAAATCGAGAAAATATTCAATATTGAATAAAACTCGCTTTCTATTTATGGGTATATGAAAAACCGCACAAACTTTTTAGCCGACCAAAGAATTATAAGAAAAACATAAGACTATATATAATATAATAATCCCGAACACATTTATTATTCCATATTTCATGAAATGAAAGTGTCCAAACATTTACTAGGAAAGAGATTGGGATTCGAAGTGTTTTCTCGAGTATCATACAAAGACTTTAAATTAGAAGGAACAGAAATACGACCCTTCGTAAATTGTTATCCTGAAAACCATGCAGTAACGTGTATGGGATTATTTATATCATTACCACAACTCCAACCTTCCATGACCCTTTCATCCATTACCACGGAAAGGTCAGCCAAGAAATCAGGGAGATCATCAACAAGCAGAAAGGGGAAATGAAGGAATCAAGCGTTTCCAATTACTCCTAAAAAATATTTATTTTGAACACAGAAAAACATTTCGAACATTAGTGTACATGTTCATACATACGTATATTCTTGTCACTCTTTCATTATATTATATGGTGCAATAAAAGTAATATTAAAAAAAGAGTATGTATCGTTTTGTTGTACGTTGAATATTATTTTTATAGCAACATTGTATTAAACTAGCCCAAAGTTACTGTTTGAGTTTATTTAGCAGTAACAAAACAGACAGAATTATAGTGGAAGGACTTGTGAGAGTAGAGGAAATAATTGATGATAATAATAGTAAAAGAACGATGGAGATAATAATTCACAAATAATCATCGTTGAGATCGAGTGTTTAGTGTGCGACATTTAACGCTGTCTGCTTTGTGTTTCTCGATGGGCGAAAATATTTGCGTGTCAGCAAAAATAATCGTTAAAAAATTACCTTCATTTATCTAGAATGTTACGTGTCTCAGGATTTCATGAATATAATTTGATACGACGAATCATGGACGATTACAATTCGTCTTTGACTGCGCCATGTTTGTGTTCGCCCACGAGTGGTCTGATTGGAAGGCTGTCCCAAAATTTGGTTCTTTCTGAATTCAGATTGTCCGACATGTACATTTTTGGAATTCCTATGTGAAGGTACTCGAAGGCTTCTGATCTGACAGGCTTCCATTTTACTGGAACTGTCTTTGTTTTCTTTGGGGTGGGATTCCTGGTAGAATCGCAGTAATTAATTAGAATAAATTTTGATATTAAAAAATATACTATGGAATGCTATAAAGATGGAATTAAATAAATAACATTAAATAATTATAAATAAATATAATAAAATATTATACAAATATAAATTTGACTAATGAATTATAATCTAGATAATTACACTTATAATTAACTTTTGCTTTAAAATCGACGGATCTTTTTAATTAAGCTGCGTTATTCTTGGATGATAGATAATAAAAATAATTCCTGATACAAATTTAGAATAATGAAATAAAAATATTATTTTCTCGGAATAATTTATGAATTTAATTGAATGAACCAAATAAGATTTAATGTTAATAATATAAATCTGATTTTGTTCAGTACAAAGTTAATCCGAGTCAGATGTATCATTTGCACGTTGACGTAATTAATTTTAAAAAGTTATATTATTTACCCTGAACTAGCAAAATTGACCCAAAGGCTGGTCATAATGTCGATCATTTTGTGGTCATTTTCGCTCAATGGAGTATCTTTAAACAATTGTTCTCCAACAGGGAACAAGTACTGAAGATCGTCTGCATGTGATACACCATAATTTTGCGTTTCATCACCGAATATTCTGCTGAAGGATGCACTACCTTTGTACGTGAAGTAATAATAATAAATCGGCGAGGATTGCGTGTCGAAATAATTACGAATCGAAACGTGAGCGGCATGGTTAAACCAAGCATCACTGTACATCTGGAAAAATAAAATAAGCACACTATAAACAAAAGGTGAACAAACACTGAGAATTAATTTCAAGAGTAGATCACTCTTATTAATACGCGATCAATAATGAAAATACCAATAATAAATATTTAACTTACATCGATAACGTCGAACTTCGTGGAATTATCGATAGCACGATCTCCGAAATAAAACTTGCGGATTTTTCGAGTGATTTCGTTTTGCTTCTCACTGGGACACGTGTCATGGTATAATAAACTTAAAGAAGCTATTTGATCAAATTCTTGGTCCAATTGTTTGACTAATTTTCCGTCGTACATGCCATAGATACCTTGATGAAATATTATTATACAATATTATTCGTTGCACTATCATTATTATTCTAAATAATAATTGAATAATAATATAATAACTAAATACTTGGATACGATTATTAAATCATAATTAAATATGCAGTAATTAGAGTAAGACTACTTCTGAAATAATGTATAACTCTTGTATACGCTGTTATTTAAAGGGAAAAGTCAATGAAACTTCAAAGTAACATTCTTTAATTATTTTTGTACATACTTGGTACACGAAGAGACCCTTCCTCTGACGTAATTCCGGTCATCCAAGGTATATCGGATAAACGACCGTACTTCATCGAAACCGCGGGATCCTCGGTTAAGAATGCGCCTGGATGATCGGGCTCGATTACCGGTCTGAAGGGTATCATTGGACAGTAATCGAATACCTGGATGGAATTAAAGAATATTACAATATGCCCGTAATAAAAATATTTTCATATTGACTGCCGAAACAGAGAATATTATTAGAATTACGTAAATAACATTAAATTATTATAGACATATTATCCTATAAAATGCAGAATTATTAGCCAATTATTAAATATGATCAGAAATTATGAAAGACAAGTATAAATCAATGGTTATCTGTCATATGATAAATTAATATTATATTACATTTTATGATGTCTTAATAGATCGTAACTAATTATGGCGCATTTTAATTGGATTGTTGTAGTATTCCATATCTTTAATAATTTATTAATAAAGGATATCTCATATCGATGTTTGCGATATGAATTTTAAACTATGGGACGTTTACTATAAAATATAATAATAGTTAATAAATAAATCAAGGCACATCTACATTGAATTTAAAGCGACAGCGATGAGTTTAACGATGTTAGGTTTCAAGAAAGACCAATCCATTTGGTTTATTTAATATTTCTGAAGAAACTGTTTCATTGATAAATGATAAATAACTTTTGATCGAACAGTCGTGTTTATATGTCACACCTCATTATAATATTAGATTAAGGAATGCATAAAATATCACAGCGAACACGCATAGACAATATGGCACTTGATTCATCGAGTGGTCCCGCTTGCATGCGCTTTCACTTCATAACATTAACACACTTTTCGATGGTATCCTAAAACCCTAACACATCCTGCACCAGCATAATATTTCCTTTTACTTTCCGCAAAACCTTCCTTGATATATCACAGAAAAAGCATTTAATTCGATGTAATTTACGCACTGTTTGTTTGTTGCATAGCTCAATAACACACATGCACATCGCGTGTGTTTTCCATAATTTCAGGCAAACCATATATTACTACCTCATATCGGGTGGAAACGCGCGTGAATGGTGTGCATAATGATTTCGCGAATTGCGCGGAACTGGTTTCTGCTCAACTTGGAACTCCGGTTTGTTTATTCACCGACACACGCTAATACAGTATCCAATCTTAGAATGTATTATTGCGAAAATAGATTTTGTTATGTACCCCGGTATTCATATAAATGCACATAATACACGTGATGCATTTCAATGCATTTTAATAATACATCGTACTATTCCACGTGTTTTTTTCATTGCGGATCTAGACGTTTACAATTGGCACAGAATAAAATAACTATGTAGAATGATAATATTAACTTGTCAATTAGTCCGATAATTGGTTAATATGATGCTTTTAAATGTAATTGATTATTGCATTGTTGCGATATTTTGATTATAAATGCAGTCAAAGAATGGAGATTTAATATCTGCAACCGTTTCAAGCCTTGTGAGAATTATATAATAGCGATTAACGTACTATGATATCCACAGGTTTCTTATGCGTATGGCATTCAATGGAATTTCAATGGCAAGGTTCTGGTTTCTTATGCAATTTTTGCATTTAAGTTCGTACTGACTGAAACAACAGAATGGAACGAAGCTAACAATTCACACGGCGGCTATAGAATATATTCTTTGACACTCGAATTACCGAAAAGATACTCAGTTATACTTACAAATCTATTTATACACAAATTACTACTGGAGGACGTAAGTTAATTAATGCATTCAATTACGTGTATAATGTACATAATATAAAGGAATATCAAATCTCAAACAACGCGTCGTTTTATATCCGAATAATTCTATTAAAAATCGCAGGCAAGTTATTTTAAGTATTTTGGTAGTTCTAGTGTTAATAATTCGAGTATAATTCGAGTATAATTCGAGTATTTATAAGACCGGCGAATTCCGTATTTATAACTGGTGACAGCTGTCATAGTGCATGTAAGAAAGTAACTCGTTAACGGATACTACACGCGCGTAACACTCCTCAAACATTGAATAGTAATTAATCGTGATTAGCAGTTTTGCATGTCTTAAGAATTAATCCGGCGTGCAGGAAAGTACAGCTTCGATAATAAAAATTATCTTCCGAGTTTTTCCTCGTTCGTTCTTTGAATTGTTGTCTTTAGATTATGCATCAAAAACTAGATACGTGGCACATATTAATCCTTACTCTGTATATCGATTAATCAAAAAATTGCAAGTGAATGCTCTGCTATTTGTTAGAACTCTGTAGCTACGAAAGCAGTCAAAATGTGTCGCCAGTATTTAATAAAAATATTCGAATTTGTAATGTTCTAATTTCTGAGATTTTTTGCTAGTGTTAATAAATAATTTAATGTTAATGGTATCATATGTACGATGCAGCATAAGGATTAAGAAGCTTACAAGGTATATGTATTATTATTATTTACCTGGAAAACACTATCAGTACCAATAATTTCCTCGGAACTTTTCTTTCTAAGGCATTCAATCAAAGCTTTGGAATCTTTTGTTGGACATTTGACAGTTTTCCCAACAGTTTCGGCATTCTTTCGAGCAACTCCTGGCATATTGAGAACCCACGGACAAAGCACATTTCCGCTCTGGGAAATCGCGCGATGGAAAAGTCCTATCGAAACAGGATCAGATATGTAAATTGGTTACATCATTTTTAATTTATCGTTCTGATTAGTATTTTTTTCACGGCGCACACTAAACCAACCGCGAATGTTGTTTTTTAAGTACTCAGTTGGCTACCGTTTTTTACGATCATCTTTGACCTTCAACGCGGTTAAATCCGATTACCATCCGCCGCATGATGATGTAATTTTTCCATAACGATGAAATCCTACCAATTTATTTCTCTGTTTCGTTCATTTGAAATTCATGAAACTGTAGTCTCGAAGATAATTCATTCATATTGCACAAGCACTTAAATGGTATTACTTATGAAACCTAATATGTAGACATTAGAAGTTTGTAAGCGATGAATATCTTCTTCAAGGTTCTAAGGTTTTTTTGAAACGTCAATGAAACGAGTATTAATGGATAGTGTTTCAAGCATCCAGGGGATACACGTAATGAATAGAACACTATATATATCCTCACTGGTACTATTCATTTTTTAACCGGAATATACCAATTTAAATAAGTATTTCACATATATGCGGAACAATATAAAGAGGCTGGATTCTTATTGACATTTAAAAATTTATCTGTTATCCTATCACTTGAAAATAGGGGTTATATTATATTTATATTATGTATAATCTATATTAAATCAGCACTTACCTCGAGATAATGGACTAATCATATGATAATTTGCACTAGCACCACCCGCGCTTTCCCCAAAAAGTGTTACCCGATTAGGGTCACCAGCAAAGGCTGCAATGTTTTCGTGCACCCATCGAATGGATTGCGCTTGATCCTTCATTCCCGCGTTTCCGGGACACACCATGTCTTCGGTACTCAGGAACCCTAATGGTCCAAGCCTTCAAAACAAATTAAAATAATATACAATGCATAAATAATTAAATTAGGATACAATTACGGGCAGTAATAGCAAAGAAGTACATGCAATTCTGTTCTATACTTAATTTGTAAATAACAACATTTACCTGAAGTTCGTGGTGACAAGAATGACATCGTGGTCCAATAGGAATTTCGGATGATAAAATTCCGAATGACCGGCACCAGTGAGCCAACCACCACCGTGAAACCAAATCATTACTGGGTATCCACCCTTGTACTTCACTTCCTCGGGGGTTGGTAATTTGGGTGTATATACATTTAAGTATAAACAATCTTCGGTACCGACGATCTTCTCGTCGTGAGTATAAATGTTTCTTTGAGTACATATAGATGCATCTTCTTGAGCCAATCGTACACCACTCCAAGCTTCTGCGGGTTTTGGTGGCTAAGATAAGATATTCTTTTTAGTAACTTCATTTCATTTGTATGTTACAACGATCATAGGAATATGATACGAAATAAAACGTCATAACCACGTGTGTGGAAAAATATAAAGAAGCTTGATGCTTGAAAAATATAAAGATACTCATTTCTTATTGAAATTTAAGAATATGTCTATTTGTCTATCACTGGAGAAATTGTAATCATTTCAGGTAGTTAGGTTTTAATATTTTCTAAAAGTTACATACAATTTCATATATTAAAGTCGAATTATTTGAAGCATTAAATGTAGGTGGTTTCTTAATAGTTCATTTAAAAAAGTGGTTGGATCTGTTCGGTATAGCAAGTATATAATGCGTCCTAAATCAATTTCCGAAGGAGCGATTACTGTAACAGGTTTGTTATAAAAAGGCGAAAGCCTCAATGCCAATCGTTGGCACGAGGAGCCGCGTATGAAATGGATTAGTTAATTGCAGATAGTTAAGAATTTCGTAACTGAAACATGTAATTACATCATGGCACAACATAGTAAACAACCACGTGTTTAATAGGATCGTTAATAATTTCAAATCCTCCGAGGATTTGATCGAAAGAAACGCACCTTGCATGACTGCGCGAAATTGGAAACTCAGATTCTATCTTGAAACCAGAAGAATTCAAGTGCTATAATTACCGTAATAGAATTAGATTTGCATTATTTCATAATGTTACGGATTAGTTACCCGAGCGTTATCAATTATGCTAATAATATTCTATACTCAGAATCGATAATGCATGATTTCCATCTAATCTTTTTAATGCGGATTCAGAATGTCATCGGGAAGTCGGTAGTTCATTAACGAGTGCTGCGTCAGTTTTCTTGTTTCCATTTTCCAATAAATACAATTAACATAAAAAACATCGTGAATCTCTAGGGAATACTCGTAGGCTCTAGTGGATGCACTGCTATTGGCTCCCATTCATGGATAATTACGGAACGCAATCGGTTGCATTTTTTTAAATGCATCAATCAATGCTCCTCTCGGAAGTTGCAAAACGATTGCAAAGAATCGTTAACTTAACCAGCGACCTTACGATTAGTGTACAGTATACACGAATTGTAATTGCTTCATAATTTTTATCTGTTTACTTTGCCCCATAAAACACTCGCAAGAGAATGATATCTTAGATTATTGATATATAATAATCTACAGTAATTTATTAGATTATATAGACTCATATATTTGAAGATTTACAACACATAATATTGAAAATTTACACGACACCCAAATGCTGATATAAAATTAATCTGATAAATAATAATAAAACGATCATAGAAATAAAAATAGAACAAATAAATAATAGAATTGTTAGGTTTTTAAAATGTCCTATGAAATATATAGGTTTATTATATAATTCATAAGTTTATAATTAAATAATATTCTACCTGAAATCGAAGTTCACCCAGGGGTGGCAGAGCATAAGGAATTCCCCGGAATCCTACGAATTCTCTGCCGTGTCTGGTTTTCATAATCAATCCCGCCAGAGTGCCATTTTTAATTTCTACTTTCGGAACGGATGCTTTGCTCGTCCCAAACTCGAACGAACAAATTACGCCGAGTAGAATCCACGCGAAGGCCCGATATCTCAACATTTTAACTCCGTAGAAAGGACCTCATAAATCTTCGAAGCTCCTGTTGATTTTCAGAGTTTTATCTGTTTATTTGCGATGCACCTGTTTCTTTATCGTGTTTGGAAGTTACGCAGAAATTTAACCGAATGTAACAAAATATGCAATTGTTCGTGTATTGTTTGCGACATTGTTGGATAAGAATATCCAACATGAATGAAACTGTTCATCTAATTCAAAATATATGACTTGTTTGTAATTAAGGATGATGTTCTCGTGAAATTTTTTACAGACATGTTTTCTGCAAAATGAGAATATATGTTTGTCCATTAAAAACGTCCACTCATGATAGCACAATAACAATTATATATTCCTAGATTCAAGTTTGGATTTCCGTATTTCATGCTCGATTAAGTATTACGTGCGACTGCAAACTTATAATTGCTTTCAAATTAAAAACTGGAGTATATTAGGAAATTAGTGCTTATCAGCAAGAATTATCAGTATCAAATAATGCTATATTATAATAGCTTTCAAACATTCAATGTAGCTGTAGAATTAAAATAAAATGTATCCAGTGGCAATCAGATATAAAGTATTTCCTTTGCAAAGGATTATAATATATTGCTATTTAAAACTGAAAAACCAAAATTGAAAACTGACATCTGTTGAACTATATCAATTAATATCAATAAACATAACGTTACATTTATCAGTATAAATATAATTAAGTTATTAATATAAAATGTTCCACAACTATGCAAATGCCTGTAACAGATAATCTCAATAGTAGCGCAAATAAAATCACCTTCGGTTAAACAACAGTTAAACCTCAATTTTTACGAAGATGTCAAGGTGAGCCATAAAAAGGCGATCATAAAAAGAAAACGCGTTCACAATGTAACACTTGGACACTTTAAAACAGCTGATAGCGTTTACTGTGCTTTAACACTAAAACTAAGAAACTGTCAAAATGACTTGCCCGGGATTTTTAATAAAATATATTTATTTACTGTTCTGTTTGATGATTCTTATACATGATACATATAATTGAATTCATGGATTAACTTACATCTTCTAACTATAATTGATATATAAATAAATGTGTAAGTATAACCGAGTATATGTTCAGTAGTTCTAGTGTTAAATCGTTTATAAGAATCCCAAAGGTTCTGGTTACGCTTCTCTCGCAAATTGCAAGTTTCATTGGAATTTTTATTGTTTAATTTAAAATCTGCATTCGTATATTTACAGAATACCTGAACCACTCGCTCCTCGAAGGATTTCGGCTATCAGGATCGTTGCAGGAAATCGCGTCCAGTATCCGCGAAGGTAAAACTACGACTGTTTCAGGTGAGAGTCGCTCGTCGGATCATTAGCCAGATGATGTTGGGGCGAGAGATACTAATGACGCAAACTTCTGCGTGCTCTCAGGTATATTAAGCCTTAATATTGGATTTTATCGAAGATACAGCTTGTAGTAACATAATTACAATTGTTAATTCATTGTGATAATAAACATTGAAATTTGTATCCGTCCGATGATAAAGTGACGGTTTTAGTCGCAAAGTGATTTAAAATTCACTGTGACAGTACACGATTATAAATTAACTGCGTCAACCCGCGAGGAATTCATGAAGAAGCGCCAAGTGTTTGGAGTTTGTTTTTGTAATCTATTTATTATCATATACGGTATATATGCTACATATGTGCAGCAACTTGTGGATTTCATTAATTGGCAATCTATTATTTAATCAGGTGAGGATGTAAGTAATGTTATAATACTTAATTGCAGTGAAAATGTTTTCATGAATAATACTTAAATGAGTACTTAATTATTTTATGGGAGAACATTCACATTGCTTTATAAAAATTATATTAAGAATAAAAGTAGATGTGATTAGTTTCTGAGAAGATTGAGTACTTTGAGAAGGACCAAAAGGTCAAGTTGAAACTTATATGAAAGGAACACATTTTCATTTGGTTTTCCGATTAATTTATGACTAACGTATCGTTAATAAGGAAAAAGTATGATCACCGACGAGATATAAGTACACCAAACACGAAAACCAATCTGTAATTCCAGAGTTACCGAGTCCTAGGACTCGGTAAAGATTTTCGTGTCACTGGTGACGTTACCCACAAAACACATAAAACAGCCTTTTTTTGTTTTTAGTACCAAAAGTGCAAAAATAAAACATGGAATTATTTTTTTTTAAACTCTTACATCTGTTCCCATACATATTACTTGACATTTAAAAGAAAATGCACAGCAAATATCAGAAGCTAAAATAATAACGATAATCTATGTACAATGTGGAAAATAGTAATAATTTTCATTACTAAATATGCTTAAATTCTGATAAACGGAAAGATTAAATCACTTTTTATGTTTAAATTTAACAGTGATCTTCTATTTGGCGTTACCACCTTGCATTTATGCTGCTTTATCGACAGAATTAAACATAATATTAATGTGTGTGTGTGTGTGTGGTTTGGCACCTGTGCATGCCTAACGCATTGAACTTACCACGAGTCATTATTGCAAACTGTTTTATTGAATAAACAATAGTTTGACAGATTTTTAAAGTTTTTATTATAAGCGATTCTCGTTTAATAAGGTACTTCAATTCCAGGATAAAAACTATTTTTTAATTAGGAAGTTAATAATTTATTAATGACTTTGTTTTGTTCGCTTTTCTTGCCAAATGTGTTTGTGTCTGCTATTTAGCCCTCGTGGCTTACTAATGTTCTAATTGTGCCTGTAAATCTGGGAAGATCATTTCCTTGAAACTTTTTTTATTCTTTGGTATAAGAAAGATTGTCTATCTTTTGTATGTACGTCACAAATATTGTTCAAATACACGGAATGTCCTAAAAAATGATATTGCGTATCTTGTCTCGCCAGATTTAACTAATGTTTAAACATATTTGCAAAGTTAATAAGCAAATTTCGGAGACACCGTTTTATTCGCAAAGGTACAAAGAATATTTCGCAATAAAGAAAGATTGTCTATCTTTTGTATGTACGTCACAAATATTGTTCAAATACAAGGAATGTCCTAACAAATGATATTGCGTATCTTGTCTCGCCAGATTTAACTAATGTTTAAACATATTTGCAAAGTTAATAAGCAAATTTCGGAGGCACCGTTTTATTCGCAAAGGTACAGAGAATATTTCGCAATAAAGAAAGATTGTCTATCTTTTGTATTTACGTCATAAATATTGTTCAAATACAAGCAATGTCCTAACAAATGATATTGCGTATCTTGTCTCGCCAGATTTAACTAATGTTTAAACATATTTGCAAAGTTAATAAGCAAATTTCGGAGACACCGTTTTATTCGCAAAGGTACAAAGAATATTTCGCAATAAAGAAAGATTGTCTATCTTTTGTATTTACGTCATAAATATTGTTCAAATACAAGCAATGTCCTAACAAATGATATTGCGTATCATGTCTCGCCAGATTTAACTAATGTTTAAACATATTTGCAAAGTTAATAAGCAAATTTCGGAGGCACCGTTTTATTCGCAAAGGTACAAAGAATATTTCGCAATAAAGAAAGATTGTCTATCTTTTGTATGTACGTCACAAATATTGTTCAAATACAAGGAATGTCCTAACAAATGATATTGCGTATCATGTCTCGCCAGATTTAACTAATGTTTAAACATATTTGCAAAGTTAATAAGCAAATTTCGGAGGCACCGTTTTATTCGCAAAGGTACAAAGAATATTTCGCAATAAAGAAAGATTGTCTATCTTTTGTATGTACGTCACAAATATTGTTCAAATACAAGGAATGTCCTAACAAATGATATTGCGTATCATGTCTCGCCAGATTTAACTAATGTTTAAACATATTTGCAAAGTTAATAAGCAAATTTCGGAGGCACCGTTTTATTCGCAAAGGTACAAAGAATATTTCGCAATAAAGAAAGATTGTCTATCTTTTGTATGTACGTCACAAATATTGTTCAAATACAAGGAATGTCCTAACAAATGATATTGCGTATCATGTCTCGCCAGATTTAACTAATGTTTAAACATATTTGCAAAGTTAATAAGCAAATTTCGGAGGCACCGTTTTATTCGCAAAGGTACAAAGAATATTTCGCAATAAAGAAAGATTGTCTATCTTTTGTATGTACGTCACAAATATTGTTCAAATACAAGGAATGTCCTAACAAATGATATTGCGTATCATGTCTCGCCAGATTTAACTAATGTTTAAACATATTTGCAAAGTTAATAAGCAAATTTCGGAGGCACCGTTTTATTCGCAAAGGTACAAAGAATATTTCGCAATAAAGAAAGATTGTCTATCTTTTGTATGTACGTCACAAATATTGTTCAAATACAAGGAATGTCCTAACAAATGATATTGCGTATCTTGTCTCGCCAGATTTAACTAATGTTTAAACATATTTGCAAAGTTAATAAGCAAATTTCGGAGATACCATTTTATTCGCAAAGGTACAAAGAATATTTCGCAATTAAGAAAGATTGTCTACCTTTTATATTTACATTACAAATCTTGTTCAAATACAATTTCGCCATATGAAGAATTAAGTTGTAAGCGTTAATTAAGCAACTTCAACAATCTAC
This sequence comes from Nysson spinosus, assembly GCA_910591585.2. NCBI lineage: Eukaryota > Metazoa > Arthropoda > Insecta > Hymenoptera > Crabronidae > Nysson > Nysson spinosus. Next base: position 4,078,367 of record OU342835.1, read on the forward strand.
TTGAATCGTAATTTGAATTAATTTTATGAGACACGTGCCAAGTGGTACATAACCTCGGATGATGTATTTTCAATTGCTAATTACGGATTGATATTCATTTCAGACACTGAAACAAACTATTATTTGCTTAATTTATTAAGATAGATAGATAGATGCACGCAACGCACTTGCATTTGTTTGTAGCAATATAGCAAATATAACGATGCATTTCTACTCAGATTATTTATTTTATTTAACTAGCAGCTCCACCTGTTGCTTCATCAGTTTTTCAAGTTACCCTTTAAGTTACCTCTTTTTAGTATGAGATTTGGTAAAGTGGTGCTACAGTCTTATGCTAAAAAGGGGTAACTTAATCGGTTACATCCTGTTTACCTAAAGAACTGATGAAGCAACAAATGGCGCTGCTAGAAATCAGCTGACTGGTATAACGCGTGCATTTATTGCGAACGGGTGAAAGGGAAAACCGATCATAACCCTTCGCGGTTGTTAACCCGCGAATTGATCGTTAAATGTCGAGCATTTGTAATATTCCTTTCATTTAATAAGATTACCTCTCGTGGCAAAATATTTCGAGCGCACGTGGTTTGTATGGCTATGTCAAATTATTTCGCCCTTCCATGCGGTACTTGTATATCGTTTAATGCGTTAGATGAATTAGATCTTCCTTTTAGAGAAATTTCGATGGTGCCGAAATGGTGTGCAAAGAATTTAAATAGAGAGTGAGTGTCCTTCGGAAGACCGCGTGTTTTCGGGAGTAAGATAAAGACGAGGATGGATTACCAATTAATAAAGTGTAAGTATGCGAATAATTACTTAAGTAACCGATGTCCCTTTTAACACAAATACGTTAGATTGATCGATTATAAATCTTACGCGTCTCTTTTGTTTTAAGTCCTGGTGCGGCAATACAGTTTATTTATGGACAAAACGGTAAATTATTTAAGTCCTTATTTATTTGAGTCCTTAGAATTCCGTATCAAAAAATAGCATAACGTGGCTTAATTATCGTTGTAAAACTAAGCGGACGGGGTTCGGGAATAGGAATCAGGAAACATTTCGTTTATTCATTTAAGTAGTTGAATCAAGCTGTATGTCGTGCTTTCCTCATCTGCATGCACGATGCCGGTGCATCTAGCACGAGTTGTTGACAGTTGGAACCGATGCGCTAAACTGAGAGAAAGAGAATGCGCAGTGGGTCCCTTATATAGACTTCCGTGAAGCTGCACCCGGTGCACAGACGTCGCGGAGCATTCTGATTGGTTCTGGAAACTGCATTTTTTACTAGCACCCTGTACGATGTAATTAATACAAATTCTGATCCCTGCTAATAAATTTTGATAATAAAAGGATATGTATGCAAAGCATAGATATGTTACTTTAATTTTATCGTAGCCTTTTTCGGAATTTTAATTGCTTTCCTATATTTTTACGATAGAAACGTACGGTCAACGTCGTACGTACATGGTAAAATAAACAGTTAATGTCGCTTTATTGTGTACTTATTGAAAATCAGATTTTATCAATGTTTAATACAAACTGGTAAGAGAAAAAAGCATTTCAACAATGACTATCGTTTGTTTAAATAATCTGGCCGTAATAATAAGTTGTTAATTCCGGAACCCTCGATTAAATAAACATATGGCGAGCATTTATTTTGTTTAAAATCTTTTAAGTGTCAGAGAATTCGAAACAGCAGAACCACCCATGACGCTATGATGTCGCGACAAACATACGAATATTTAAGGTATATAAGCAATGTTTAATCTAAATTTTTAATAATTTATGTTCTTTGGTCTCTCAGCAACAACAGCATCAATTTCTTTTAATTAAATAAATGATAATAGTGTCAATTTTATTAATATACATAACGGTATAATAAAAAAAGAGCTTAATTCGCAATGTTTTCGAGGATAAACGTTCGCTGATTGGTGCTTAGAATTGTTGCTTGTGATTGGTCCTTGGGATTGAGCTTGTGATTGGTTGGCGAGTGGGGGTGCTGTCAGTGCTTCGTCATTGCTGATGATGGGGTACCAGTTGCAAGCAGCCAGCGGAAGCAGCCGGACCAAGCAGCCAGCCGAAGCAGTGGTACCCCGCTCAATTGGGGAGCTCTCCTGGGAAGAGCCAACGTCTCAAGAAGAGGAGCGTGGCACCCCTGAAGTTTTGAACGGGCACGCACCGAAGCCGGCCATATTGGAATCGTGTAACGGCTTCTTCTAGAAGAAGAGGCGCAGTTCGCCATTGTGAGAAGGAACCGTTGGACTTTCGGCAGCTTTTAAAGAATGTATGTGGCCAAATTTGATACGCTTTAATTATGCTTTCAGCGTATGTTATTAATGAGATGCCTAATTATTTTTTTGATTTATTACAGAATAATCAAGAAAGCATGGAGGCACCTGAAGCCGAATACCGCAAATGAAAATTCTAGAACAAAGAAGGATGGTTGACTTTCATGCAACCATTAGAGCTTGGAGGCGATGCAGAATTCGGTGAGTCCATTATTAATTCGAAACAATTTAATAAATCCATTAACAATTTATTATTATTACAATTTTTAACAATATTTAAATATTTGGTACTTGAAATATCTTTACATTATATATTTTATCCTCCACCTTATCCATTTCGAACTACATAACAAAAAATTCGAACATTCGAACAATATTCGCAAATGGGTAATAAATGAACGACTCTCAAACAGGGCTTTTCAGCGCTAATAAATAAATAAAATTGAAAACCACTCATTTGCGAATTGTTAAAATATAGACCAAATTAAAACATGCAAAATAAAAGCATTTTAATGTCTTTACAAAGAATTTGTTGAGAGGTAGTTCGAAAACGTTGTTGAAACGTTGAACAATTCCAAGCTTAAGAATTTTCTCTTTTCTTAAACACTAATATATGGTTGGTAAAAACTTAAACTATTTATAATTTAATTAATTTTATCGGGAATTGTTGAACGTAAAAATGAGTAATGAAAATAATATCGCGGAAATTAATGGTATTAGTATTTCGTAATTTGTTTCCTCTTAATCGAGAATCTAATTTAATATATATATTTTCATGTTCATCGCGAAACGTAAATATCTTCTGTTTCAAAAGGTAAATTTGTACGGAAACTGTTTCAATCGAAAAACATAAATTTTGTCACACGGTTTCATAGAAAATATTTCGCGACGAAGTTGCAATTGCCCGTTAAAATGAGCACCGTTGCAAGTACAAGAATTGAATACTTAAATTCAACGAATATGTTATATATTCAAACAATTTCTATTGTACATCGGTAAAAATTCATGTTTTTGAGATCTCCCATTAACCGTATTCCCAATTGTTTTATTCAAATAAATAGTAATAGCGTGAAATTGTTTATTTAAATATAACGGTCAAATAGAAATTCTGATTCACAGGCCTCATACGATGCTGCGCGTCCTCTGATTGGTGCTCGCAAGTGGTGCGTGTCAGTTCATGCGCACCAACCAAAGAACGAACCAAGACGAAGCTCTGCTCCCTCGCGCAATGGGGAGGCTGTGCTGTGAAAAGAGTAGCAACGCTGTCTCGCAAAAAAAGAGTGTGGCACCCCTGACTTTTTAAACTGCCAGTGAAGAGAGGCCATATCATTCTAACGGCTTTTTCGAGAAGAAGTGGTGCAATTTGGCAAAGTGCAGAAAAGTCTTTGGAAGATCGGCAGCTTTGAAAGACGGTATGTGGAACAAGTGGATTCACTTTAATTATGCATTCAACACATGTCATTGATGAGGTACTTAATTATTTTTCTGATTTATTACAGAATAATCAAGAAAACGTGAAGACACCTCCGAGACAGAATACCGCAAATAGAAAATTAAAGAATAAAGACGGACGGCTTGCTTTCGTGCAACTACTGGAGCTTGGAGGTGATGCAAATTGGGTGAGTCCATTATTAATTTGAAACCATTTAATTAATTAATTCATTAATTATTTTGGAATATGATATTATCTTCAATTTGATTTGAATTTATTACGATCGGATTTAGTACGTTAGAAATTTATTTTCAATAAATCTATTATCGAATGATAGCTTCAACAATTGTTTAAATTTCGAAATTCCTTTAAATAGTTTGTTGCTTCTAGTTAGTTAAATTGTTTTTATTGGTGAACAGTTCGCGATTTATTTCGCGATTAATATTTTGTCGAATTCCAAATGTCGTTCAAGAAATTCGAAATATGGTGCGATGTATCGAAGCGACTTCGCAAGTGAGTTCGAACGTAACTCATTTGCGAATTGTTGAAATATAGATGAAACTTACAAAATATATAATAAAAGCAAATTTTAATTCTTTCATAAGAAATTTTTTGAGATGAAGTCGGAATCAGACAGCAATTTATTATATAAATCGAAAAGCTGAAAATATACTACTGATTATGAAATTATTCTAAGTCTCTCATCATATGCCATTGTTAATTAATAATTATTTATTAATATAATAATAATAACAATTATTTTAATAAATTATTTCTACATGAGAAGATCGACACATGCTTTTTATATTGCAATATTAAATCTTAACAGTTTCTTACTTAAAGTTATCTAAACAATCACATGGCAAACTTTTAATTGAAATATTTTAATTAAATACCATATATCGAAATTCATTTATCACACTAAATAACAACTTTGGAGATTCCATATGCAATTAATACAATTCTCTCTTTGTCAAATATTTAATATTTGCGATCTGAATTGCTTGTTTACTTCATACTATTAAATATTTCATATGCTTATATTGACTTACAATGTTCTTTTTTTAATTTTTACAGGTGAATGAAAAATTTGTTCAAACAAATTTTGGCAAGAAATAGTTTGGTTTCAATTTCAGAAAGAAGAATGAAAAACAGGTGTGTAAATAACTCGAACTTGTTCTCAATATATGCAAATATTCGTCTATATTTATCAATTATAATAATTCATGTTTTTATTTATTACAGTGAACAGTGAATAGTGAATAGTGAAAAGTGCACGGCGAATCCGATTCTGCAACATTTGAAGGCGAACCAGTCGACAACGGGCTGCTGACTTCACAGGTTCGTTAAAAATTCTTGATTCTAATTTGTCTGAATATAAAAAAAAAATTCGTTTACATTTGTCGGTGGAAATAACTTATTTCTTTGTATTTTATAGAATAACAAAAGCAGCCCACGAAATAACGAGTTTATTCTGACGCTGGAACCTTCAAATTTGCGGTGATCGGATTGGCTGAAACTACACCGCGATGCGAATATTGGTAAGTTAATTGTTTAATTACCTTTTTATAATAATGGCTTTATGAAAATACTACTTGATTGATATCAATTAAAATGGATTTAGTAAAATTTTTTAGTATTAAAACAAAATTAAATATATTAATATCGGGAAAATAGAATCTTGTATTATAGTTTTTGATATCTTGCCTGTTTAACGTTTCTAAATTGAGTGACAAAACATGCAAAAATCATAAATATCCTTATTTTACGATCTTATAAATTCTGATTTATACATTTTTTCGGATTTCCATTTGAAAAAATATACCTAAAGTAGAATAACGTTTTGAATGTCTGAACTTAGATCTACTTGCACTACTTTCTTATACTGCAACCACTTACTTTATTGGTACTTGTACTACATGAAGTCATTTTAAAATGTAAATGAAAGTAGAAGAAATATATTTCGGTGCCAAAGATGGCTCATTTAATACAGTTAATTATATGAATTATTGTTGCAAACTTTATTATGAAATATCTAGAAAAGCTACTAGTATATTATCCTTACATGAAATTATATGCGAAAATGTACTTTGAGATTATCGAATTATTTATTTTAAGATTGTTACTATTAATTTTGAGTTTATAACATTATTGTCATAAACAATTAACAACAATGTTAATTAATAACAAGTTTCAATCATCCAATTTTCAATTTTGAAATTTTTAAGACCCTGAACTAAATTTAATATCATTAAATTATTAATTTTGAGTTTATGAAATAATTAGTTTTTAATCATCCAAGTATTCATTTTGAAACTTTTTAGACCCTGAAATAAATTTAAGATTATGAAATAATTAATTTTTAATCCTCCAAGTATTAATTTTGAAATTAAATTATTTCAAATTACTTTGTCATTAAATTATTTTAAATTAAAATTTTGAACTAAACTTGTTTGATTCTTTATTATCAATTTCGGCCCTAAATGATTCGAATCGGTAGTAGATCAATCCTAATAAGAGTGTTAAGACATTTTTCACTTAATATCATTAAAACTTTAATGAACAAAGATCTGCGAAAGCACTTTAAAGATTGCAGAACTTTACGAACAATAGCATCGGTTATTACAATAAAAATTAATACCTTCCAATTCTTTGTAAAACAGTATAACCTTATTGTTAATTATCTATGCAATGTATTTATTTTCTTGAACGTATTAATAACATTTTGGTTTATGTAGGTGATTCTTCGACGAACAAGACCGCAAGAGGAATTACAAGTGGAGCAACACATTACGCAGAACCGTTATCTTCCTCCACCGATGTTCTGAGAAATATGCTGTCGGCTGGCGGTGAGTCATTTTTTTGGTGTCCCTCTGGTCTCCTCATACCGTAGGATGAAAGGTCCGAACCGGTACGGAGATTAGTTGTAATTTTGATTTTCGGGCATTGTGGCAGCGAGATTTATCTCGCACATGGTTTTTTATTTATTTAGCTCAGTACAGAGTCTTCTTGTCTCGTAATTTATTGTCATTCCATTAATTACGCATAATGTAGAAGTCGGATGACCCTCCGATTTCACGAAATACATTATGTTTTTATTATCAATTCCTAATATGTTTTATTGTCATTCCATTAATTATATTAGAAATTCTTATTCACATAGTGTAGAAGTCGGATGACCCTCCGATTTCGCGAAATACACTATATTTTTGTTATCAATTCCTAATATCTTTTATTGTCATTCCATTAATTATATTAAATATTCTTATTCACATAGTGTAGAAGTCGGATGACCCTCCGATTTCACGAAATACACTATATTTTTATTACAAATTCCTAATATATTTTATTGTCTTTACATTAATTATATCAGGAATTCTGATTTACGTAGTGAAGAAGTCGGATGACCCTCCGACTTCACGAAATATATTATATTTTTATTATAAATTTCTAATATAATAATAATTAAATGGAAATATTTAACTAGTATACTCAATTTGACTACTAAATATAGTAGATTTAATGAGCAAGAAGACAATTCGCGGCAGGCCGATTTTGCAATCAGTGTACTCATCTTTCAGTCATGCTGCTTATAAAGAATTTACATTGATAACAGAATCGCCTAAGATGTTACTTTCCCATTAAATATAAATTTTGAATTGAATCGCAATTCATTAAATTTCACTCACTGTAACTAATTGAGACTTTAAACTTTCAATTGATATATTATTAATGAAATTTATACAAAGTTATTACTTTTTTCAGTATTTGATTCTATCATTCATTTATTCTCCTGGATTTACCTTGAGATAATATATTACAATCAAACCTTATATAAATTAAAGTTAACTTTTTTATTAAATATAAAGTCAAGAAATATTATTCCCCCAATCCGTTAGACTTCAAATTAATAAATATTTGAGATCAGGATTTTCAGATATTCATACGCAAAGTAAGTGGTTGGAACTGTGCTCATTTCTAAGCTCATTTTATTCACTTGACGCAGCTGTCTTTTGAATAAATGGCGGATGGGTGCGGTTCATATTTATATTTTTTATATTTTTGTGGGCGACTGACGAAGCATTGGTGATTATGCACGATGTACTTTCCACGTTTGTGTGTATGTGTGGTTAGGCACGTGGAATTTGCGTCGGATACTAAACACTTTTATCATATTTTTTAGAATCGAATCAAAATGATAATCATTTTCAATAATAATATTTTCACCGTTTATCACGGTCAAAATATAATACGTATAGCACTGTTCATTTATAATAATGTTTGTAACTATATTTCATACTGTTAAAATTAACAGTTTATATTTCGGGATTTATACCTTTTAAAAGCTTATATTTTCATTTATTTACTTCTAAAAAGCGACATCGCCAACTTCTTCAGTCGATTTCAGGAATTGGTACGTACATTTTTAGAGTGTGATATGAGTAATAAACTAGGGTGACGGAGGGGTCCCGGGACCTTCTCCCTAGAGTAGGCTTTTGCACCCTGGTTATGTGAGAGAACCGTGGAGTAATTGTGTTGGTGTGATTGGCTTTGCAAATTTTTTAAATATAGCTAAGGGAGGCAGGTAACATACTTAGTGGTGTGATTGCTATATTTTAAGTAGGACAGGCCAGGACATGAGCAGCTGCTTAAAAGTAGGCCCAAACAGTCTGTCTCTTGATCTTGAAGTTGCGATTATCGCAATTGTTAGTTTTAAGTAGTGCCCGTGGTTTTAGACCCGGACACTGATTGCTACCCCAAATTTGGGCAGCAAAAGTGTTGGACTCAAATTGAGTCCGAAGAAAGAAGAGGCGAATTAAAGCGCTGAAGAGGCGAATTGAAGTGCCGAAGAGGCGAATTGAAGAGCCGAAGAGAATAAACAATGAGTATCCCTTCACGAATGGATAGTCATTGCTTTTAATTGCCACTCTGCCCACTATTATTGCATTTATTGTCATTAATATGTTTTATATGTGTCATTAATAATCGTTTTATATATTATTATATGTTTTCAGCTTACCAGCAAAGTAAGGGAAACCGAAAACTCAAAGAATTCTGAAAACTTGCACAAACATAAGTAATTCATCGTGATTACAAAGCTTTATTTCGTTGGTACCCAAAAACAGTTCAAAGGAGTGAACTCACTCCTGAACTAAAAAAGTTTTCAAATAAGAATTTTTTGAATTTTCGAGCTCCCTTACCTTTCTTGTTAATTGCATTCTATTCGCAGGACTTAATTACATATTTGCATTTAATTCAAATTGTGGTTCGGAATGCCACCTTTTTCGGGAATCTAATTGTATTTTTAATTAGGCATCGGGTTCGGATTAATTATTCGCGTTTATTTATAATTGTGTTTCGGGATACCATCTTTTTAGGGAATCGAATTGCCCTTCTAACTATACATCGGGTTCTAATTAATTATTCGCGTTTATTTATAAGTCTTTCGGGACACAGTCTTTTTAGGAAACCAAATTGTACTTTAATTACGCGTCGGGTACGGATTAATTATTCACGTTCATTTATAATTGTTTTTCGGGATGCGATGTTGTTAGGGAATAGAATTGTATTTTTAGTTACGCGTCGGGCTCTAATTAATTTTCCGCGTTTATTTATAATTGTGTTTCGGGATGTCATCTTTTATCTCGTCTCACCTTTCGTCTAATTAAATTAATTATGTTATCTCCGGACTATCGCATTCTCGATTCTAGATTCTAGATTATCGCGGGTTTTCGATCGGGTTTTGTCGGAATAAACAGTCATCATCCTCACGGGTTTTAGACTAAGGAAGAGTGCGTTCCAAGGATCGCTTTGCGTGGTCATCTTAGTCATAAACTTGTCCCCCAAATGCTTCAGCAAACTAAGAGAGCCCTGCGTATTCTCATTGCGTTTCCGCAGTCGGGCCTTATTGCCTTCTCGTGTGGACTCGGAACGCGGTGTTAGTACTCGGTCGAGCCCAGTGTGCGCAGTTGTCAGATGGGGACATTTATAATTAATTTTTTTAATTAAATTCAAGGGGGGTAGTGGGATACTTTTAAGCGCGCGAGTGAACGATGGCTTTGCGTGGTCATCTTAGTCATAAACTTGTCCCCCCACTTACTTCAGCAAACACGAAGGTAGCCCCGCGTAGTTTCATTGCGTTTCCGTTTCCGACATTCGTCGCTTTCTCAACTTGGAGGGGATCGCTTTTTCGTTTGCGATTCGGAACGCCGTGCTAGTATTCGGTCAAGCCCAATGTCTGCCGTTGTTAGTCGAGGACATTTATAATTCATTTATTTTAATTAAATTCAAGGGGGGTAGTGGGATACTTTTAAGCGTGCGAGTGAACGATGGCTTTGCGTGGTCATCCTAGTCATAAACTTGTCCCCCAAATGCTTCAGCAAACTAAGAGAGCCCTGCGTATTCTCATTGCGTTTCCGCAGTCGGGCCTTATTGCCTTCTCGTGTGGACTCGGAACGCGGTGTTAGTACTCGGTCGAGCCCAGTGTGCGCAGTTGTCAGATGGGGACATTTATAATTAATTTTTTTAATTAAATTCAAGGGGGGTAGTGGGATACTTTTAAGCGCGCGAGTGAACGATGGCTTTGCGTGGTCATCTTAGTCATAAACTTGTCCCCCCACTTACTTCAGCAAACACGAAGGTAGCCCCGCGTAGTTTCATTGCGTTTCCGTTTCCGACATTCGTCGCTTTCTCAACTTGGAGGGGATCGCTTTTTCGTTTGCGATTCGGAACGCCGTGCTAGTATTCGGTCAAGCCCAATGTCTGCCGTTGTTAGTCGAGGACATTTATAATTCATTTATTTTAATTAAATTCAAGGGGGGTAGTGGGATACTTTTAAGCGTGCGAGTGAACGATGGCTTTGCGTGGTCATCCTAGTCATAAACTTGTCCCCCAAATGCTTCAGCAAACTAAGAGAGCCCTGCGTATTCTCATTGCGTTTCCGCAGTCGGGCCTTATTGCCTTCTCGTGTGGACTCGGAACGCGGTGTTAGTACTCGGTCGAGCCCAGTGTGCGCAGTTGTCAGATGGGGACATTTATAATTAATTTTTTTAATTAAATTCAAGGGGGGTAGTGGGATACTTTTAAGCGCGCGAGTGAACGATGGCTTTGCGTGGTCATCTTAGTCATAAACTTGTCCCCCCACTTACTTCAGCAAACACGAAGGTAGCCCCGCGTAGTTTCATTGCGTTTCCGTTTCCGACATTCGTCGCTTTCTCAACTTGGAGGGGATCGCTTTTTCGTTTGCGATTCGGAACGCCGTGCTAGTATTCGGTCAAGCCCAATGTCTGCCGTTGTTAGTCGAGGACATTTATAATTCATTTATTTTAATTAAATTCAAGGGGGGTAGTGGGATACTTTTAAGCGTGCGAGTGAACGATGGCTTTGCGTGGTCATCCTAGTCATAAACTTGTCCCCCAAATGCTTCAGCAAACTAAGAGAGCCCTGCGTATTCTCATTGCGTTTCCGCAGTCGGGCCTTATTGCCTTCTCGTGTGGACTCGGAACGCGGTGTTAGTACTCGGTCGAGCCCAGTGTGCGCAGTTGTCAGATGGGGACATTTATAATTAATTTTTTTAATTAAATTCAAGGGGGGTAGTGGGATACTTTTAAGCGCGCGAGTGAACGATGGCTTTGCGTGGTCATCTTAGTCATAAACTTGTCCCCCCACTTACTTCAGCAAACACGAAGGTAGCCCCGCGTAGTTTCATTGCGTTTCCGTTTCCGACATTCGTCGCTTTCTCAACTTGGAGGGGATCGCTTTTTCGTTTGCGATTCGGAACGCCGTGCTAGTATTCGGTCAAGCCCAATGTCTGCCGTTGTTAGTCGAGGACATTTATAATTCATTTATTTTAATTAAATTCAAGGGGGGTAGTGGGATACTTTTAAGCGTGCGAGTGAACGATGGCTTTGCGTGGTCATCCTAGTCATAAACTTGTCCCCCAAATGCTTCAGCAAACTAAGAGAGCCCTGCGTATTCTCATTGCGTTTCCGCAGTCGGGCCTTATTGCCTTCTCGTGTGGACTCGGAACGCGGTGTTAGTACTCGGTCGAGCCCAGTGTGCGCAGTTGTCAGATGGGGACATTTATAATTAATTTTTTTAATTAAATTCAAGGGGGGTAGTGGGATACTTTTAAGCGCGCGAGTGAACGATGGCTTTGCGTGGTCATCTTAGTCATAAACTTGTCCCCCCACTTACTTCAGCAAACACGAAGGTAGCCCCGCGTAGTTTCATTGCGTTTCCGTTTCCGACATTCGTCGCTTTCTCAACTTGGAGGGGATCGCTTTTTCGTTTGCGATTCGGAACGCCGTGCTAGTATTCGGTCAAGCCCAATGTCTGCCGTTGTTAGTCGAGGACATTTATAATTCATTTATTTTAATTAAATTCAAGGGGGGTAGTGGGATACTTTTAAGCGTGCGAGTGAACGATGGCTTTGCGTGGTCATCCTAGTCATAAACTTGTCCCCCAAATGCTTCAGCAAACTAAGAGAGCCCTGCGTATTCTCATTGCGTTTCCGCAGTCGGGCCTTATTGCCTTCTCGTGTGGACTCGGAACGCGGTGTTAGTACTCGGTCGAGCCCAGTGTGCGCAGTTGTCAGATGGGGACATTTATAATTAATTTTTTTAATTAAATTCAAGGGGGGTAGTGGGATACTTTTAAGCGCGCGAGTGAACGATGGCTTTGCGTGGTCATCTTAGTCATAAACTTGTCCCCCACATACTTCAGCAAACACGAAGGTAGCCCCGCGTAGTTTCATTGCGTTTCCGTTTCCGACATTCGTCGCTTTCTCAACTTGGAGGGGATCGCTTTTTCGTTTGCGATTCGGAACGCCGTGCTAGTATTCGGTCAAGCCCAATGTCTGCCGTTGTTAGTCGAGGACATTTATAATTCATTTATTTTAATTAAATTCAAGGGGGGTAGTGGGATACTTTTAAGCGTGCGAGTGAACGATGGCTTTGCGTGGTCATCCTAGTCATAAACTTGTCCCCCAAATACTTCAGCAAACACTAAGGTAGCCCCGCGTATTTTCATTGCGTTTCCGACTCGGAACGCCGTGCTAGTATTCGGTCAAGCCCAATGTATGCAGTTGTTAGTCGGAGACATTTATAATTAAATTATTTTAATTAATTAATGGTTGTGGGGTGGGGGGGTTGAGGAGTATTCAAAAATACGTGGGAATGATGACTGCTTGCGTTTCATCTTTTTCGGGATTATCAATTTACACGGAAAAATGTCGTCAATGTTCGTCACAATTGTGGACTTTTCGTTATTAATTATTATCTTATTTATTGATGGTCCGCCGTGCCATCTTTTTTTCCTCGGGCATTGTGAGCGACTGCCATCGCCGGGCCTCGTCTCACCCTTAGTTTATTTAAACGGAAAAATTCGCGGTATTCGGGGATTTCGTTATATTAATTATTATATATATTTGTGACGGTACGCCGTCCCATCTTTTCTTTTTCTGGGGTATTGTGAGCGACTGCCATCGTTGGGCCTCGTCTCACCTTCGGTTTATTTGAGGGGACAAATTCGCGGTTTTCGTGGATTTCGTTATATTAATTATTATATTTATTCGTGATGGTCCGCCGTGCCATCCTTTCCTTTTCTCGGGTATTGTGAGCGACTGCCATCGCCGGGCCTCGTCTCACCTTCGGTTTAGATAAGCGGACAATTTCGCGGTATTCGCGGATTTCGTTATATTAATTATTATATTTATGCGTGATGGTCCGCCGTGCCATCTTTTCTTTTTCTCGGGAATTGTGAGCGACTGCCATCGCCGGGCCTCGTCTCACCTTCGGTTTAGATAAGCGGACAAATTCCCAGTATTCGCGGATTTCGTATATATTAATTATTATATTTATGCGTGATAGTCCGCCGTGCCATCTTTTCTTTTTCTCGGGAATTGCGAGCGACTGCCATCGCCCGGCCTCATCTCACCTTCGGATTAGATAAGCGGACAAATTCAGGGTATTCGCGGATTTCGTTATATTAATTATTATATTTATTCGTGATGGTCCGCCGTGCCATCCTTTCTTTTTCTCGGGTATTGTGAGCGACTGGCATCGCCGGGCCTCGTCTCACCTTCGGTTTAGATAAGCGGACAAATTCGTGGTATTCGCGGATTTCGTTATCTTAATTATTATATTTATTTATGATGGTCCGCCGTGCCATCCTTTCTTTTTCCCGGGTATTGTGAGCGACTGCCATCGCCGGGCCTCGTCTCACCTTCGGTTTAGTTAAGCGGACAAATTCGCGGTATTCGCGGATTTCGTTATATTAATTATTATATTTATGCGTGATGGTCCGCCGTGCCATCTTTTCTTTTTCTCGGGTATTGTGAGCGACTGCCATCGCCGGGCCTCGTCTCACCTTCGGTTTATTTGAGCGGACAAATTCGCGGTTTTCGCGGATTTCGTTATATTAATTATTATATTTATTTATGATGGTCCGCCGTGCCATCCTTTCTTTTTCTCGGGTATTGTGAGCGACTGCCATCGCCGGGCCTCGTCTCACCTTCGGTTTAGATAAGCGGACAATTTCGCGGTATTCGCGGATTTCGTTATATTAATTATTATATTTATTCGTGATGGTCCGCCGTGCCATCCTTTCTTTTTCTCGGGTAGTGTGAGCGACTGCCATCGCCGGGCCTCGTCTCACCTTCGGTTTATTTGAGCGGACAAATTCGCGGTTTTCGCGGATTTCGTTATATTAATTATTATATTTATTTATGATGGTCCGCCGTGCCATCCTTTCTTTTTCTCGGGTATTGTGAGCGACTGCCATCGCCGGGCCTCGTCTCACCTTCGGTTTAGATAAGCGGACAATTTCGCGGTATTCGCGGATTTCGTTATATTAATTATTATATTTATTCGTGATGGTCCGCCGTGCCATCCTTTCTTTTTCTCGGGTAGTGTGAGCGACTGCCATCGCCGGGCCTCGTCTCACCTTCGGTTTATTTGAGCGGACAAATTCGCGGTTTTCGTGGATTTCGTTATATTAATTATTATATTTATTCGTGATGGTCCGCCGTGCCATCCTTTCTTTTTCTCGGGTATTGTGAGCGACTGCCATCGCCGGGCCTCGTCTCACCTTCGGTTTAGTTAAGCGGACAATTTCGCGGTATTCGCGGATTTCGTTACATTAATTATTATATTTATTGGCGATGGTCCGCCGTGCCATATTTTATTTTTTCGGGATTGGTGAGCGACTGCCATCGCCGGGCCTCGTCTCACCTTCGGTTTATTTGAGCGGACAAATTCGCGGTTTTCGTGGATTTCGTTATATTAATTATTATATTTATTCGTGATGGTCCGCCGTGCCATCCTTTCTTTTTCTCGGGTAGTGTGAGCGACTGCCATCGCCGGGCCTCGTCTCACCTTCGGTTTATTTGAGCGGACAAATTCGCGGTTTTCGTGGATTTCGTTATATTAATTATTATATTTATTCGTGATGGTCCACCGTAACATCCTTTCTTTTTCTCGGGTATTGTGAGCGACTGCCATCGCCGGGCCTCGTCTCACCTTCGGTTTAGTTAAGCGGACAATTTCGCGGTATTCGCGGATTTCGTTACATTAATTATTATATTTATTGGCGATGGTCCGCCGTGCCATATTTTATTTTTTCGGGATTGGTGAGCGACTGCCGTCGCCGGGCCTCGTCTCACCTTCGGTTTATTTGAGCGGACAAATTCGCGGTATTCGCGGATTTCGTTATATTAATTATTATATTTATTCGTGATGGTCCGCCGTGCCATCCTTTCTTTTTCTCGGGTATTGTGAGCGACTGCCATCGCCGGGCCTCGTCTCACCTTCGGTTTAGATAAGCGGACAAATTCGCGGTATTCGCGGATTTCGTTATATTAATTATTATATTTATTCGTGATGGTCCGCCGTGCCATCCTTTCTTTTTCTCGGGTTGTGTGAGCGACTGCCACCGCCGGGCCTCGTCTCACCTTCGGTTTATTTGAGCGGACAAATTCGCGGTATTCGCGGATTTCGTTATATTAATTATTATATTTATTCGTGATGGTCCGCCGTGCCATCCTTTATTTTTCTCGGGTATTGTGAGCGACTGCCATCGCCGAGCCTCGTCTCACCTTCGGTTTATTTGAGCGGACAAATTCGCGGTTTTCGTGGATTTCGTTATATTAATTATTATATTTATTCGTGATGGTCCGCCGTGCCATCCTTTCTTTTTCTCGGGTAGTGTGAGCGACTGCCATCGCCGGGCCTCGTCTCACCTTCGGTTTATTTGAGCGGACAAATTCGCGGTTTTCGTGGATTTCGTTATATTAATTATTATATTTATTCGTGATGGTCCGCCGTGCCATCCTTTCTTTTTCTCGGGTATTGTGAGCGACTGCCATCGCCGGGCCTCGTCTCACCTTCGGTTTAGTTAAGCGGACAATTTCGCGGTATTCGCGGATTTCGTTACATTAATTATTATATTTATTGGCGATGGTCCGCCGTGCCATATTTTATTTTTTCGGGATTGGTGAGCGACTGCCGTCGCCGGGCCTCGTCTCACCTTCGGTTTATTTGAGCGGACAAATTCGCGGTATTCGCGGATTTCGTTATATTAATTATTATATTTATTCGTGATGGTCCGCCGTGCCATCCTTTATTTTTCTCGGGTATTGTGAGCGACTGCCATCGCCGGGCCTCGTCTCACCTTCGGTTTATTTGAGCGGACAAATTCGCGGTTTTCGTGGATTTCGTTATATTAATTATTATATTTATTCGTGATGGTCCGCCGTGCCATCCTTTCTTTTTCTCGGGTAGTGTGAGCGACTGCCATCGCCGGGCCTCGTCTCACCTTCGGTTTATTTGAGCGGACAAATTCGCGGTTTTCGTGGATTTCGTTATATTAATTATTATATTTATTCGTGATGGTCCGCCGTGCCATCCTTTCTTTTTCTCGGGTATTGTGAGCGACTGCCATCGCCGGGCCTCGTCTCACCTTCGGTTTAGTTAAGCGGACAATTTCGCGGTATTCGCGGATTTCGTTACATTAATTATTATATTTATTGGCGATGGTCCGCCGTGCCATATTTTATTTTTTCGGGATTGGTGAGCGACTGCCGTCGCCGGGCCTCGTCTCACCTTCGGTTTATTTGAGCGGACAAATTCGCGGTATTCGCGGATTTCGTTATATTAATTATTATATTTATTCGTGATGGTCCGCCGTGCCATCCTTTATTTTTCTCGGGTATTGTGAGCGACTGCCATCGCCGGGCCTCGTCTCACCTTCGGTTTATTTGAGCGGACAAATTCGCGGTTTTCGTGGATTTCGTTATATTAATTATTATATTTATTCGTGATGGTCCGCCGTGCCATCCTTTCTTTTTCTCGGGTATTGTGAGCGACTGCCATCGCCGGGCCTCGTCTCACCTTCGGTTTATTTGAGCGGACAAATTCGCGGTTTTCGCGGATTTCGTTATATTAATTATTATATTTATTTATGATGGTCCGCCGTGCCATCCTTTCTTTTTCTCGGGTATTGTGAGCGACTGCCATCGCCGGGCCTCGTCTCACCTTCGGTTTAGTTAAGCGGACAAATTCGCGGTTTTCGTGGATTTCGTTATATTAATTATTATATTTATTCGTGATGGTCCGCCGTGCCATCCTTTCTTTTTCTCGGGTATTGTGAGCGACTGCCATCGCCGGGCCTCGTCTCACCTTCGGTTTATTTGAGCGGACAAATTCGCGGTTTTCGTGGATTTCGTTATATTAATTATTATATTTATTCGTGATGGTCCGCCGTGCCATCCTTTCTTTTTCTCGGGTATTGTGAGCTTCTGCCATCGCCGGGCCTCGTCTCACCTTCGGTTTAGATAAGCGGACAAATTCGCGGTATTCGCGGATTTCGTTATATTAATTATTATATTTATTCGTGATGGTCCGCCGTGCCATCCTTTCTTTTTCTCGGGTTGTGTGAGCGACTGCCACCGCCGGGCCTCGTCTCACCTTCGGTTTATTTGAGCGGACAAATTCGCGGTATTCGCGGATTTCGTTATATTAATTATTATATTTATTCGTGATGGTCCGCCGTGCCATCCTTTATTTTTCTCGGGTATTGTGAGCGACTGCCATCGCCGGGCCTCGTCTCACCTTCGGTTTATTTGAGCGGACAAATTCGCGGTTTTCGTGGATTTCGTTATATTAATTATTATATTTATTCGTGATGGTCCGCCGTGCCATCCTTTCTTTTTCTCGGGTAGTGTGAGCGACTGCCATCGCCGGGCCTCGTCTCACCTTCGGTTTATTTGAGCGGACAAATTCGCGGTTTTCGTGGATTTCGTTATATTAATTATTATATTTATTCGTGATGGTCCGCCGTGCCATCCTTTCTTTTTCCCGGGTATTGTGAGCGACTGCCATCGCCGGGCCTCGTCTCACCTTCGGTTTATTTGAGCGGACAATTTCGCGGTATTCGCGGATTTCGTTATATTAATTATTATATTTATTCGTGATGGTCCGCCGTGCCATCCTTTCTTTTTCTCGGGTATTGTGAGCGACTGCCATCGCCGGGCCTCGTCTCACCTTCGGTTTATTTGAGCGGACAAATTCGCGGTTTTCGTGGATTTCGTTATATTAATTATTATATTTATTCGTGATGGTCCGCCGTGCCATCCTTTCTTTTTCTCGGGTATTGTGAGCTTCTGCCATCGCCGGGCCTCGTCTCACCTTCGGTTTAGATAAGCGGACAAATTCGCGGTATTCGCGGATTTCGTTATATTAATTATTATATTTATTCGTGATGGTCCGCCGTGCCATCCTTTCTTTTTCTCGGGTATTGTGAGCGACTGCCATCGCCGGGCCTCGTCTCACCTTCGGTTTATTTGAGCGGACAAATTCGCGGTTTTCGTGGATTTCGTTATATTAATTATTATATTTATTCGTGATGGTCCGCCGTGCCATCCTTTCTTTTTCTCGGGTAGTGTGAGCGACTGCCATCGCCGGGCCTCGTCTCACCTTCGGTTTATTTGAGCGGAGAAATTCGCGGTATTCGCGGATTTCGTTATATTAATTATTATATTTATTTATGATGGTCCGCCGTGCCATATTTTATTTTTTCGGGATTGGTGAGCGACTGCCGTCGCCGGGCCTCGTCTCACCTTCGGTTTATTTGAGCGGACAAATTCGCGGTATTCGCGGATTTCGTTATATTAATTATTATATTTATTCGTGATGGTCCGCCGTGCCATCCTTTCTTTTTCTCGGGTATTGTGAGCGACTGCCATCGCCGGGCCTCGTCTCACCTTCGGTTTAGATAAGCGGACAAATTCGCGGTATTCGCGGATTTCGTTATATTAATTATTATATTTATTCGTGATGGTCCGCCGTGCCATCCTTTCTTTTTCTCGGGTATTGTGAGCGACTGCCATCGCCGGGCCTCGTCTCACCTTCGGTTTATTTGAGCGGACAAATTCGCGGTTTTCGTGGATTTCGTTATATTAATTATTATATTTATTCGTGATGGTCCGCCGTGCCATCCTTTCTTTTTCTCGGGTAGTGTGAGCGACTGCCATCGCCGGGCCTCGTCTCACCTTCGGTTTATTTGAGCCGACAAATTCGCGGTATTCGCGGATTTCGTTATATTAATTATTATATTTATTTATGATGGTCCGCCGTGCCATATTTTATTTTTTCGGGATTGGTGAGCGACTGCCGTCGCCGGGCCTCGTCTCACCTTCGGTTTATTTGAGCGGACAAATTCGCGGTTTTCGTGGATTTCGTTATATTAATTATTATATTTATTCGTGATGGTCCGCCGTGCCATCCTTTCTTTTTCTCGGGTGTTGTGAGCGACTGCCATCGCCGGGCCTCGTCTCACCTTCGGTTTAGATAAGCGGACAATTTCGCGGTATTCGCGGATTTCGTTATATTAATTATTATATTTATTCGTGATGGTCCGCCGTGCCATCCTTTATTTTTCTCGGGTATTGTGAGCGACTGCCATCGCCGGGCCTCGTCTCACCTTCGGTTTAGATAAGCGGACAATTTCGCGGTATTCGCGGATTTCGTTATATTAATTATTATATTTATTCGTGATGGTCCGCCGTGCCATCCTTTCTTTTTCTCGGGTATTGTGAGCGACTGCCATCGCCGGGCCTCGTCTCACCTTCGGTTTAGTTAAGCGAACAATTTCGCGGTATTCGCGGATTTCGTTACATTAATTATTATATTTATTGGCGATGGTCCGCCGTGCTATATTTTATTTTTTCGGGATTGGTGAGCGACTGCCGTCGCCGGGCCTCGTCTCACCTTCGGTTTATTTGAGCGGACAAATTCGCGGTATTCGCGGATTTCGTTATATTAATTATTATATTTATTCGTGATGGTCCGCCGTGCCATCCTTTCTTTTTCTCGGGTATTGTGAGCGACTGCCATCGCCGGGCCTCGTCTCACCTTCGGTTTAGTTAAGCGAACAATTTCGCGGTATTCGCGGATTTCGTTACATTAATTATTATATTTATTGGCGATGGTCCGCCGTGCTATATTTTATTTTTTCGGGATTGGTGAGCGACTGCCGTCGCCGGGCCTCGTCTCACCTTCGGTTTATTTGAGCGGACAAATTCGCGGTATTCGCGGATTTCGTTATATTAATTATTATATTTATTCGTGATGGTCCGCCGTGCCATCCTTTCTTTTTCTCGGGTATTGTGAGCGACTGCCATCGCCGGGCCTCGTCTCACCTTCGGTTTATTTGAGCGGACAAATTCGCGGTTTTCGTGGATTTCGTTATATTAATTATTATATTTATTCGTGATGGTCCGCCGTGCCATCCTTTCTTTTTCTCGGGTAGTGTGAGCGACTGCCATCGCCGGGCCTCGTCTCACCTTCGGTTTAGATAAGCGGACAAATTCGCGGTATTCGCGGATTTCGTTATATTAATTATTATATTTATTCGTGATGGTCCGCCGTGCCATCCTTTCTTTTTCTCGGGTAGTGTGAGCGACTGCCATCGCCGGGCCTCCTCTCACCTTTGGTTTATTTGAGCGGACAAATTCGCGGTTTTCGTGGATTTCGTTATATTAATTATTATATTTATTCGTGATGGTCCGCCGTGCCATCCTTTCTTTTTCTCGGGTAGTGTGAGCGACTGCCATCGCCGGGCCTCGTCTCACCTTCGGTTTAGATAAGCGGACAAATTCGCGGTATTCGCGGATTTCGTTATATTAATTATTATATTTATTCGTGATGGTCCGCCGTGCCATCCTTTCTTTTTCTCGGGTAGTGTGAGCGACTGCCATCGCCGGGCCTCGTCTCACCTTCGGTTTAGATAAGCGGACAAATTCGCGGTTTTCGTGGATTTCGTTATATTAATTATTATATTTATTCGTGATGGTCCGCCGTGCCATCCTTTCTTTTTCTCGGGTATTGTGAGCGACTGCCATCGCCGGGCCTCGTCTCACCTTCGGTTTATTTGAGCGGACAAATTCGCGGTTTTCGTGGATTTCGTTATATTAATTATTATATTTATTCGTGATGGTCCGCCGTGCCATCCTTTCTTTTTCTCGGGTAGTGTGAGCGACTGCCATCGCCGGGCCTCGTCTCACCTTCGGTTTATTTGAGCGGACAAATTCGCGGTTTTCGTGGATTTCGTTATATTAATTATTATATTTATTCGTGATGGTCCGCCGTGCCATCCTTTCTTTTTCTCGGGTAGTGTGAGCGACTGCCATCGCCGGGCCTCGTCTCACCTTCGGTTTATTTGAGCGGACAAATTCGCGGTTTTCGTGGATTTCGTTATATTAATTATTATATTTATTCTTGATGGTCCGCCGTGCCATCCTTTCTTTTTCTCGGGTATTGTGAGCGACTGCCATCGCCGGGCCTCGTCTCACCTTCGGTTTATTTAAGCGGACAATTTCGCGGTATTCGCGGATTTCGTTACATTAATTATTATATTTATTGGCGATGGTCCGCCGTGCCATCCTTTCTTTTTCTCGGGTATTGTGAGCGACTGCCATCGCCGGGCCTCGTCTCACCTTCGGTTTATTTGAGCGGACAAATTCGCGGTTTTCGTGGATTTCGTTATATTAATTATTATATTTATTCGTGATGGTCCGCCGTGCCATCCTTTCTTTTTCTCGGGTATTGTGAGCGACTGCCATCGCCGGGCCTCGTCTCACCTTCGGTTTAGATACGCGGACAAATTCGGGGTATTCGCGGATTTCGTTACCTTAATTATTATATTTATTTATGATGGTCCGCCGTGCCATCCTTTCTTTTTCTCGGGTATTGTGAGCGACTGCCATCGCCGGGCCTCGTCTCACCTTCGGTTTAGATAAGCGGACAAATTCGCGGTATTCGCGGATTTCGTTATATTAATTATTATATTTATTCGTGATGGTCCGCCGTGCCATCCTTTCTTTTTCTCGGGTATTGTGAGCGACTGCCATCGCCGGGCCTCGTCTCACCTTCGGTTTATTTGAGCGGACAAATTCGCGGTTTTCGTGGATTTCGTTATATTAATTATTATATTTATTCGTGATGGTCCGCCGTGCCATCCTTTCTTTTTCTCGGGTATTGTGAGCGACTGCCATCGCCGGGCCTCGTCTCACCTTCGGTTTATTTGAGCGGACAAATTCGCGGTTTTCGTGGATTTCGTTATATTAATTATTATATTTATTCGTGATGGTCCGCCGTGCCATCCTTTCTTTTTCTCGGGTATTGTGAGCGACTGCCATCGCCGGGCCTCGTCTCACCTTCGGTTTAGATACGCGGACAAATTCGGGGTATTCGCGGATTTCGTTACCTTAATTATTATATTTATTTATGATGGTCCGCCGTGCCATTCTTTCTTTTTCTCGGGTATTGTGAGCGACTGCCATCGCCGGGCCTCGTCTCACCTTCGGTTTAGATACGCGGACAAATTCGGGGTATTCGCGGATTTCGTTACCTTAATTATTATATTTATTCGTGATGGTCCGCCGTGCCATCCTTTCTTTTTCTCGGGTATTGTGAGCGACTGCCATCGCCGGGCCTCGTCTCACCTTCGGTTTATTTGAGCGGACAAATTCGCGGTTTTCGTGGATTTCGTTATATTAATTATTATATTTATTCGTGATGGTCCGCCGTGCCATCCTTTCTTTTTCTCGGGTAGTGTGAGCGACTGCCATCGCCGGGCCTCGTCTCACCTTCGGTTTATTTGAGCGGACAAATTCGCGGTATTCGCGGATTTCGTTATATTAATTATTATATTTATTCGTGATGGTCCGCCGTGCCATCCTTTCTTTTTCTCGGGTATTGTGAGCGACTGCTATCGCCGGGCCTCGTCTCACCTTCGGTTTAGATACGCGGACAAATTCGGGGTATTCGCGGATTTCGTTACCTTAATTATTATATTTATTTATGATGGTCCGCCGTGCCATCCTTTCTTTTTCTCGGGTATTGTGAGCGACTGCCATCGCCGGGCCTCGTCTCACCTTCGGTTTAGATAAGCGGACAAATTCGCGGTTTTCGTGGATTTCGTTATATTAATTATTATATTTATTCGTGATGGTCCGCCGTGCCATCCTTTCTTTTTCTCGGGTATTGTGAGCGACTGCCATCGCCGGGCCTCGTCTCACCTTCGGTTTAGATACGCGGACAAATTCGGGGTATTCGCGGATTTCGTTACCTTAATTATTATATTTATTTATGATGGTCCGCCGTGCCATCCTTTCTTTTTCTCGGGTATTGTGAGCGACTGCCATCGCCGGGCCTCGTCTCACCTTCGGTTTATTTGAGCGGACAAATTCGCGGTTTTCGTGGATTTCGTTATATTAATTATTATATTTATTCGTGATGGTCCGCCGTGCCATCCTTTCTTTTTCTCGGGTAGTGTGAGCGACTGCCATCGCCGGGCCTCGTCTCACCTTCGGTTTAGATAAGCGGACAAATTCGCGGTATTCGCGGATTTCGTTATATTAATTATTATATTTATTCGTGATGGTCCGCCGTGCCATCCTTTCTTTTTCTCGGGTAGTGTGAGCGACTGCCATCGCCGGGCCTCCTCTCACCTTTGGTTTATTTGAGCGGACAAATTCGCGGTTTTCGTGGATTTCGTTATATTAATTATTATATTTATTCGTGATGGTCCGCCGTGCCATCCTTTCTTTTTCTCGGGTATTGTGAGCGACTGCCATCGCCGGGCCTCGTCTCACCTTCGGTTTAGATAAGCGGACAAATTCGCGGTTTTCGTGGATTTCGTTATATTAATTATTATATTTATTCGTGATGGTCCGCCGTGCCATCCTTTCTTTTTCTCGGGTATTGTGAGCGACTGCCATCGCCGGGCCTCGTCTCACCTTCGGTTTATTTGAGCGGACAAATTCGCGGTTTTCGTGGATTTCGTTATATTAATTATTATATTTATTCGTGATGGTCCGCCGTGCCATCCTTTCTTTTTCTCGGGTAGTGTGAGCGACTGCCATCGCCGGGCCTCGTCTCACCTTCGGTTTATTTGAGCGGACAAATTCGCGGTTTTCGTGGATTTCGTTATATTAATTATTATATTTATTCGTGATGGTCCGCCGTGCCATCCTTTCTTTTTCTCGGGTAGTGTGAGCGACTGCCATCGCCGGGCCTCGTCTCACCTTCGGTTTATTTGAGCGGACAAATTCGCGGTTTTCGTGGATTTCGTTATATTAATTATTATATTTATTCGTGATGGTCCGCCGTGCCATCCTTTCTTTTTCTCGGGTATTGTGAGCGACTGCTATCGCCGGGCCTCGTCTCACCTTCGGTTTAGATACGCGGACAAATTCGGGGTATTCGCGGATTTCGTTACCTTAATTATTATATTTATTTATGATGGTCCGCCGTGCCATCCTTTCTTTTTCTCGGGTATTGTGAGCGACTGCCATCGCCGGGCCTCGTCTCACCTTCGGTTTAGATAAGCGGACAAATTCGCGGTATTCGCGGATTTCGTTATATTAATTATTATATTTATTCGTGATGGTCCGCCGTGCCATCCTTTCTTTTTCTCGGGTATTGTGAGCGACTGCCATCGCCGGGCCTCGTCTCAGCTTCGGTTTAGATAAGCGGACAAATTCGCGGTATTCGCGGATTTCGTTATATTAATTATCATATTTATGCGTGTTGGTCCGCCGTGCCATCTTTTCTTTTTCTCGGGTATTGTCAGCTTCTGACATCGCTGGGTCTCATCTCACCTTCGGTGTAGATAAGCGGACAAATTCGCGGTATTCGCGGGTTTCGTTATCTTAATTATTATATTTATGCGTGATGGTCCGCCGTGCCATCTTTTCTTTTTTTCGGGTATTGTGAGCGACTGCCATCGCCGGGCGTCATCTCACTTTCGGTTCATTTGAGCGGAAAAATATGTTAGGTCGTGGTATTCGCACATTTCGGTATATTAGTTATTATATATATTTATGATGGCTGCCTTGCCATCTTTTCTTTTTCTCGGGTGTTGAGAGCGTCTACTTTCGCCTGGCTTTATCTCATTTTTCGGGTCGGTTAATCCGGTTTTTTATTTTATGCCTGTTAGATGATGGCCACCAATTGTGTGTTTGCTGGACCTTGAGTGTATGCCTCTGATTGCTGATGTTTTGGTATGGCGCGATGGTATGGTGTGGTGGTATGGTGCGATGGTATGGTATGTTGGTATGGTGTAATGATATGGTATGGTGGTATGGTGCGATGGTATGGTGTAGTGGTATGGTGCGATGGTATGGTATGTTGGTATGCTTTTGGTGGTATGATGCGATGGTATGGTATGTTGGTATGGTGTAATGATATGGTATGGTGGTATGGTGCGATGGTATGGTGTGGTTGTATGGTGTAGTGGTATGGTGCGATGGTATGGTATGTTGGTATGCTTTTGGTGGTATGATGCGATGGTATGGTATGTTGGTATGGTGTAATGATATGGTATGGTGGTATGGTGCGATGGTATGGTGTGGTTGTATGGTGTAGTGGTATGGTGCGATGGTATGGTATGTTGGTATGCTTTTGGTGGTATGATGCGATGGTATGGTATATTGGTATGCTTTTGGTGGTATGGTATAGTGGTATGGTGCAATGGTATGGTGTGGTTGTATGGTGTGGTGGTATGGTGCGATGGTATGGTATGTTGGTGTGCTTTTGGTGGTATGGTATAGTGGTATGGTGCAATGGTATGGTGTGGTGGTATGGTGCGATGGTATGGTATGTTGGTATGCTTTTGGTGGTATGATGCGATGGTATGGTATATTGGTATGCTTTTGGTGGTATGGTATAGTGGTATGGTGCAATGGTATGGTGTGGTTGTATGGTGTGGTGGTATGGTGCGATGGTATGGTATGTTGGTGTGCTTTTGGTGGTATGGTATAGTGGTATGGTGCAATGGTATGGTGTGGTTGTATGGTGTGGTGGTATGGTGCGATGGTATGGTATGTTGGTATGTTTTTGGTGTAATTGGGTATTGGTTTGGTGTTCTGAGATGCTTTGGTTGGTGTGGTATGCTGGAATGCTTATAGTCGTATTGTGTGTTGGTATGGTGGAATGGTATAATAATATGGTATGCCTGTATGCTTATAATGATGCAGTTTGCTGGTATGCTTTTAGTTTGGTATAGAGTTATGCTTATAGTTGCTTTGCTTGTAGTGCTTTGCTTTGCTTGTAGTGCTTTGCTTTGTGTTTTTCGCTTTATTAATGTAGATGTAGTGCATGCGGATCTCCAGAAGTAGCAACCTCCACGCGGTGAGATCTGGGTTGGGATTATTAGCGATACGTTTACAAACTATGGTACTTAGATTTTGTCTCGTAAACGTGTCAATAATAATGTCAAGCGAATGGCTACTTAATGCGTCAAAAAGGAAAGGAGAATATTTGTATTCCCTTTGTTTCAACCGAAAATCATCCTAGAACATGTTTAGGCATCATAAACCATCGGTTTGGGTTATTTAGGACCGAAATTGGGGTCTTTGAAACTTTGAGGATTTTTTGTTTATTAACTAATCTGGTTTTTATGCTACCAGATATAGGAGTTTTTGAAAAAATAATTCGATGTCTTATTTTTTTATTTTAACGACTAAAAATCTAAGAACACATAAAATAGCCGTTTCCGAATGCTTTTAGTACCAAAAGTGCAAAAATAAAATATGGTACTATTTTTTTAAAAACTCTATCATCTGTTGGCATACATATTACTTGATATTTAAATGAAAATTTACAGCAAATATCAGAAATTGCGAAATGAAGATAATCTATGTACACTGTGGAAAATAATAATAATTTCATTACTGAATATGCTTTAATTCTGATCAACGAAAAATTAAAGAGTTTAAAAAGGATTTATTTTACAATTTTACAGTGATCTTTTATTTAACCTTACCAACTTTCATTTATGCTGCCTTTTCGACAGAATTAATTATAATATTAATGTGTATTAGCTGTGGGCATATATGCCCTACGGATTGAACTTACCGCCTGTTATTATTGAAAACTGTTTTATTGAATAAGCAATGGTTAATACATTTTAAAGGTTTTTAGCATAAACGATTCTCTTTTAATAAGGTACTTCAATTCCACGATAAAAACTATTTTTTAATTAGGAAGTTTATGACTTTATAATGGCTTTGTTGTGTCCGCTTTTTTTGCCAAATGTGGCTGCTATTTAGCCCTATTTCGCCCCTATAATTGTGCCCGTAAATCTGGGAAGATCATTTCGTTGAAACTTATTTTATTCCTTGGTATTTTGAATACGTTCATGTAAGGCAATGATCCTTCGAAGGAGGGAAACGGGGAGGGGTCATAGCCTCAACTTTGGTGGTAGGCCCAAAGAGGACCCCGAGTGGAGATAAAGGTCCGTAGCCCTTTCGCCGATATTTAGTTTGGATATTTCGATTTGAATTTCTTTAGAGATAGTTTTATAATATAAGAGGCGAACAGAAACATATTAATAGAATGTAAGGTACAACTATATGTATGATGTCGATTCTCGCTTACAAGGAGGCCTATGTAGAAGTGTCTCCCTCTTTTGTTCACTTTCAGATGTGTGTAGTACACAAAAATGTAAGGGGCCCGTATTTTTTATATATCTGCGGAATTAAATGTCACAAGCCAAATGATTACAGAAAATGATGTTCCTTTATTTCTTTTATGTCCGTACGGTTATTATGCATTAAAATTACAATGTTTGATGTAAATCTTATGTGCATTCAAACCCAATTTATGCGGCATCTGTCGGTTGTATCAATTTCATTTTAGTTTATCCGACTCAAAATTTTTGTTCAGAGTGCGTTGTTAAGTGCGCGTAGTTCACAGTTTTTTTTACTAGTTTCCACAGAGGGCACTTTTTAATGCGGTGAATTGTTCCACGTCAGTATTTTTTGAGTGGAATCACGAAAGCCCATTTAATGCTTGGTCTACTTATATCTCGTCTGTGGTATGATCATCAAATTCTCCTTATAATTTCTGCGCAAGTCGTTAATTATCGTTTATACCAGCGGTGGGGAAAGCAGATCCCGGAATAAGCTTTTTATTCTCAGAATCTTCCATAAAGAAGATTTTTCACCCAACTACTATTTCTTTTTAATACCAACAGTTATTATACTTTATGAAACATTATACCCAAATATTCTTATATAAAATCCTTATTATGAAATATTTTATCATTTCTTCAGGAAACGTCATTGCATTATCAATAATATGCAAATTGGATTAAGATTTTTAGCACATCAATTTTCAATCGTTATGATGATACAACAGAAATTAATTTCTCAACCCATTTTAGCAAATCTACTAGAATATAATTTACCTTATACGCAATTAAAAACTACTCCATTCTTTTAAATGGTAATGTCACTTAAGATTTAAATATAATCGAACTCCGCATGGAAAGTGTATTTCTTTATTATACATTAATAACATGAAAACTAAGAAACTAGCTTAAAACGGTTTATAAGATTCGAAATGAGATGGCAGTGTGCGCGCGCAGGAATGTGGTAGGTTCGAACCGGGCGGTGCGCGCGTGTTCGATGAAGACATGCGCGAGACAGGCGAGTGGCAGTCTCGAGAGTCAGTGCATGGCGGCCCGAGGCTCATCGATATCGTATCGTGTACCGCTAAAGATACCTTTCGGACAGCAGTGCGTCCGTGTTACATCGTAAATCTTTTTTCTCCCTTCGGTTCCTTGTTCGTTCGGCTGTCGGATTCCGTGATTGACGTGGATGCGTGACGCTTGTGTGACAGGTTTTCTTCACGAAGAGGTCTACCGGATCCAGTGATATCACTCGCCGAGAGGAATCACCACGGAGAATCCTGTCGGTGAGTGCGCACGTTGTTACATTTATATTATCCTATATTTATCCTTCAAGGATACCTTTGCATATTCTTTGTCTCGTGCTTTATTGCAACGCTTATCCGATCATCCGAGTGACAGATATTCGTCAAACATTATTTCACGTGTCTTACTCATGGTTTATTCTCATACCCATTCGTGTTTTTGCGTCGCGATGATACGCCTGTTGGGAATAGTGTTTGGGTTTTTTTCTGTGTATTTGCAATCGGACGTACATACTCGAAGCACGAGGGCGATTTGCTCGACATGAGTAAAACGTTTCTCGGCGGGGTGACGTATCCGACAAAGATGCTCAACGATCCGGAAAATACTGTAGGGACAGGGTCGATTTGGTGTCACGGGAATTAGTTTCACAGGGATTTCTTCATTCCCCATGCTTTAAATAGTACTCAGATTTCCATTCGTTTGTGTGCATCGTGTTCTATATACATGCACAAAGGGAACCGTAGAGTTGTCAAACGCTACAGGTGTGGTCATTGACTTCATCGGAACACATTATCTGGTTCCCGAGTATTGTCATTCCTGGCGATAAAAAGTAGCGATATCGTAAGTGGCAGGGACACGTACGACGCAAAATTGTATTTGACACCGTGCGTGTACCTGTGACACCACTTTCACGGATCTCGTTGGCTACGTGGGCGACAAAAACGCTCGAGTTGGCCAAACTGAGCAAGGTTAACGCGGATGGGCAAGGTTAACGGTTAATTTCTCTCGCTTTTTTATCTTCTTCTGCCTCCGAGGATCCTTAAAAGTCTCACTGGAGGCAGTATGCCGGTATCGTTATAGAAATAAACGAAAAAGCATTCAATGCTTATTCTTTACTTCAATTGCGCTCGCTTTGAAGGTACCAGTCAAGTAACCGTTTAATCTTGCCGATGATTTATTTCATGTCAGCTCAATTCGAAATGAATCATATTTCATTTTGTTCTTAGATAATATATACATAATATACCTACCTGTAAAATGTAAGAACTTTGTCTTGACGGAAGTAGTAAATACATACTTCGTTCTTGGAAATTAAAAGAATGTCACTTAAATGAACGAAAACACTGTAATGTAATATTAATGTGTACATATAATAATACAATTAAAATATTGTAGTCTACGTAGCCAATGAGAGAAAATGCAGGAATATTATTTTCCAATATTATTGTTTCTATGAGTTACTTAAATTTGAGCAACACAAGGTGCCATTCACGCTGATAATCAGTTTCGTGACCGCTTCAAACGAAAATGTATCAGTCGTAGACTATTTCCCAACGCTATAAAGATAAGTTAATATTGCGGTATTACCTTCGATAGCACCAACACAATTCCATCGACTTTACGTTTTATCGGAATATTGAAGCAAAGCGAACCATAAGCGGGGTTAACACGGAGAAACAAGGTTAACGTGGGAAACGTACCACGTTCGCGTGCTCATTTAAATGATACGTAATCTGGCCTTATCAGAAACATTAGACAACTGTCGCTTATCGGTCCATGTTAGAAGCAAAGGTCCTAAGCATCACTCGCCTCGCCAAAGATTCCCCGCTTCCGAGTTAATGTTCGACCGGAAGCGGAAAGTCATTATGAGTCAGAACGATGTGTCGTCGTAGACCTTGTGCGTAGTATGCGTTGCTAGTGTTAACGATAATGATTACCGCAATAATGAGAACAATAATTACTCTTATAAGTCAAAAATATCAACCGACCAGTTTCATATTTCTTGACTTTAATGCCATTATTGTTTCAATTTTATTATCCCACCTTTTACTATAGTAATAAAATACGAGTACAAAATTTAAATCTGAATTACAATGTTTAGTTACTTAACTTCAATGGATGTTAAATATTTTAACCATTATATGAAATGTATGATCTTCAAGCGCAATTTTTTTAATTGTGTTATTCATACCAACGATCAGAGAAAATAAAGATACACTACAATTACTGGGGTCCATTAAATTGTGCCATTAGGGAACCTTTCCGGAGCAAAACAATGCGTTTATTCGTTGCAGGCAAGCCGAAAGCAAGAAAGGCGTTTAACTTCGTGCAGCGATACGCACAATATTTTCTTTCTCTTTTCCTCGCACGACACCAGAAAGAACAGAGTAGTATTTATGTACGTCGAGTGAGAGTACTCTTGTCTCGAGTACGGTCATTCGAGTAGTGCATTACTTAGGGTTAGCGACATTGAAGTTTTTTCCTCCATGGTATGCCATGTTTTCTCACCTATCTTTTAACACACTTGAACCAACTCCGCGCTTTAATTCTCTTTTAAAAATTCGTCCAATTCTTTCCGTTGAACTTCATAGCAATTTATTTGTAAATGCATACAAATATACCAATTACACAATTAACAGAATGACTATCGATCTCTCGAATGTGACATAACAGTATTGCAATGTATTAACATAGAGTTTTGCGAATTGTATCAAGAGCTGACGTCTGATTCCAATTAAATTAATTGAACACCTTGCATGCTTAATTATCCAATTTACTAATTATTCTCACCTTCAAAGTCACGTTTGTCAGAAGCAAGTTTAAAGTTAATAGTTCAGAGTAATTGACCTTCTTCACCCCCCTCGCAATTACGTTGCACATAGTACACTTTTCAAGCATATTGAGTACCGGTGATCGATGAAGCTTCGCCGGGTTGTTTCTCCTTTTTGCATCCCCCCCCCCCTTCCCGCGGAACGAACGGAATTCTGATATTCGTCGGGGCGCCAATAAAACCTCCAGGATTATCGAAGTATATAAGTGCATTGTCTATTAATAGATCCCTCAGTCTTTTTTTCTTGATTCTTCTTTCGTCATTCTTTCTTCCTTCTTTCTTCCTTCGGCTGCATACGGCAGCACTCTCGAGAAAGGGAATGCTTTGGGTGAGCAGCCTTTTTGCTATACGCATACTCAGCTTTACTTGACTGATGGTTCACGTGTGTGGGATGTACACACCCCTTTTCCGTGGTACTCGTCTCACCGGCCAGACAGAAAAAATGTCCAATAAAAATAAGTCCTAAAGTGGTTCCCGCGTGTGCTCCTCTTCTACTCACCGTTTCCCCGTGGTAATTCGTATGGTTACCGGTTTTCTTTCGATCGGTATACGATTCGTACACAATGCATATCGCGATGTCGAGTTTATATGGGATGTATAAAGATCATTGCTTGTGGTGGTAGAATTATTACGAGTAATTTTGTTTTGGTACACGAATCCTTTTCTAATCCGGTCACGACAGTCTTGAATATATAAAAGTATAATACATATTTATATTTTTTTATTAGAATACGTACATGAAATACGCTGTTCATTCCGTCGATTGTTCTCATACTACTCCCGAAGAAATAGTGTTGTAACGTGATGTAATCAGGTATATTAATTTAGTATTTTATATGTGACGTTACTCTAACTTGTTAAAGATATAACAACATATGTTTCGAGCGTAGTCTCCGCGATTAGAATATTTTAATATATAATAGCACTGGTGTCACTTATTATCAGCTACTGTTAACGTTTGTAAACACCGTCTTATCAGTAGTAGGAGACACGAGATACGCAAATATTTGAGAATCTTCGTAGCCGTTACATGTGCCGATAAACGAACAGCTGATTCACTATCGCCGATCCGATAGCATTTTGCACCGAGCATTATTCTTCGCGAATATCATTTTATAACGTATCGCATAACTCCTTATCTCACATATTCTCGTTATCGGTGGACATTATAGCGCGTCCCGAGAAGATGCAATACCATGACTTACTTTTCTCATTATGCTACGGGCTTTACTTGCTAAATCCCTCCGCAAACTTCTTCCCAGGAGATTAAAGGATAAACCGAACACGTTTCACTTCATAGAACAGGGTCGCTTAACCTTTTTACGACTACAGACGTCCAATGGATTAGCCAGTATGTCTTCATACCCCTTCTGGCAAACTATTGAATTCAGATATAAATGCATACAGCTAGAAACAGAACAGTTAAGCGAATCTTAAGACTTAAGGATCTTATCATATTTATTCGAATCACACCCGTATAAACTAGTTTCAGCTAGCAAGCTGATCTCAATTTTAATCGTCTTGGGTTGGCCAATAATGTATTGTCCATTTTGACTTATGATATTCTCCTATCTTTTAGACGGTTTCATAACGCCGTGTTCATAAAAATCCCTCTATTTCGCCTCAAAAAACTGATGCAAATCGCGCGAACTTTCAGGCCAACCCAATATATTTAAAAAAAGTACAGACATAAAGCTTCATACCCTCTTCTTTTGAATTCCATATTCCAAAGGGTACTGTAACTGAGATCATCTCACTAGTTGTATATGTAGATGGATACCCCTGGTTAAAAAACGCTGCTATAGACTCGTAGAATGTGTTATTCCACCCTCGTAGGTCGCTCATTGTCCCGTTACTCGAGGAACAGTTGATTCGTGCAGAACTCGGTTTCCTTCCGTTGCATTTTTTTCGGTGGTTTCAAATCGTCGAACAATAATACCGCGGAGTAAGGGGTTCCAGGGTACTCGTCTTTTCTCGAGTCGGTTCTCGTCTCCCCAGGGGCCACCTCTATCACGAATGTTTACAGGCTTTATCTTCGCACCCTCCGGAGTACCCTGGAGTCACTTATGCTCGCGACCCTTGCTGATATACTAGTCGTCTACGTATGTATACCCTTGTACCTCGAAGTATAAGTCTCTTGTAAGGGGTTGGACCGATTGCAAAATACACATACATGTACATGTATATGTATATTCCTCCTCGTTCCAGTCACGTGCATCCTGTAGTGCATTCTATTATCGCGGTTTGTGTTTTACGCTCTTCCTTTCTTGACTCTATCTAATCATTCCTGGAAGTCTGTTCACTTACATTGTACAGATACTATCTGGATGACGTGGTACATAAACTTCACGCGTCTCAGAATACGCGAATAAATTAATATTCCATACATCTTCCTTGTTTTATTAAGCTTGGATAATGGCTGTATACTCTCATTATAGAGGTACGACAATCTACATAATTAATTCCATACGCGGAGAGTCATTTGTAGTCAAATCCCGTAACGTACGGTTAAATAAAATTACGAGCCCGCTAGGCTGGAAATCATAATTGTATCTTTAAAATACATACGGTCCAGCGAGTCGGCAGGACAAATTGAATCCATATGATTTTTATTCCGGTGCGCTCTGCACTCGGTAGAAGCATGGATGTGGTACGTTTGTGTGCGTGTCCTGTATGTGCAGGTATTCCCTCGTTTGTCGGCGGCGGCGATGCTTTTCGAAGGGACGACGACGAGGTTTAGTAAACACTTCGTAAATCATATATTCGTTTCGCAGTCACGTGAGCAGTGCGTACGTCGACAGAATATTTCTACGTGTACAGATGGGTGGTTCTTTGGGTGGCGGGTGTTTATGTGGGCGGCGCGTGCCTCCACTGTTTTTAAAAGCCCTCGTACTTCAGGTGCAACCCTCCACTTTCGAGGAGTTACACGCGATTCCGCCATTAATAGTATGTTCCTCGCACGCATACACCATCCGGATACCCTGCCTCTTTGACTGAACGTGCCTGTCGTCTGCCATGACTTTCCATGGCTCACCTTCGGGTTCTCGCGTGCCGCATTTTCATACTTTCTTCTAATAGCGCCGATTAGCCAACGGATGTGCAATCCGACTTACGTTTTCTTAAATTTGTAACCTACCCCTTTTTACTAGCGTGAAATGTTCACCATTGAATCACGTACAATAAACACACGTTCAACAATAGCTCGTTATCTCTACCCATGGGGAATTTATAATTCCATCTAACCCCGAAACTTGTGATATATAATCGCATGCTTCGACTCAGTTTTACCTGCATCTTACGTTATTTAGATGTCCTGGTTTACGTGAGTCTTTAACATATTTTATTCTATTTACATTCACTCTTGCATGGTATATTCAACTCTATCGTTATTTCACTTGTCCTCCACACTTGTGTACGAAACAGTGCATACTTTATTACGATGAACCGTACAATGCTCGTCGCGGTAAGATCTAAATTACGAGTTATGTATGCCGAGAGTTTGCAACTGCTGTCTAAATCCTGGTCCCCCATTTGCTCGTAATTCCGAAACTTGAGGGACAATATTAGCGTTCGAGGGTTTGCACGAAGTTCCCCCGAATTGTGGAATACGAACGTAGTGTCATTACTGAAAATGGCGTAGATTAGACGAAATTGCTGTTAGATATGATTGCATGAAATTGAAGCTTAAAACCGTCATTTAATATTACGCAAACTTGCGTGTCTGTCGGGATACGTCTGCAGTGAACAATCAGATGTTCTTATTAACTAAAATGCCCCTATTAATCGTTTCTGTATCTAATTTTATTCGCTCCATTTATTGAAAGATGTAGCACGGAACATTACAGGAGCAAGTGAATACATAGTTTACGTAATACACCATACAATATTGAAGAAAGTGGACACGTAACATCAAACAATTTCGAGCGCGAACGCCATAAAGCCAGAATGCTTCTGCAACGAAGAGTTTTCACAGCTGCCTCGAGCAAAAGACGTTCTATCTATATTTACTCCTCTTTTTCGGCTTTCCGGTTTCCCCGTTTCCCTTAATGGCGGCTGCACGGAAGTTCGTTAATGTATTAAAGCCTCCTATTATTAGAGCATCTCTCGTATACGTCGAAGGTTTTGTTCGCTCTTCTTTCCGGCGTTCCTCGCGGCGACCAGGTCTCTCTATGACACCGATTTTTTCGTTCACTCGGTGAAGATCGATTTAAGTAGATCGGTACTTAGGAGAGTCACGATTTGGAGTCGTGGCTCCAGTTCGGGCACCGGGTTCTCTCGAGGCCGATGTGCCTCGAGAACGAGAGAAAACGATCGATAACCCAATGGAACGCCCCCATTGTCCAATGGAGAAAGGAAGAGAACCGCAGTATGCGGTTTCTTTCGTCTTGTTTGCCGATGAGAATCTACGTTCAAGAAGGTCCTTTAACCTTTTCGAAGCTTACCTTGTAAGCCGGCCAAGTCGGCCAGAACTTTGATAAGACGATGAAAAGAAACGTATCTTGGCGCTTGATGGTGTGGGTGAAAATATTGGTCAGGCCAAAACATATTTTCAACATTTCGCTATTGTGATCCTACATATTACCTCTCGAAGACATTTTTATTTTTTCCTGGCAAGGGTTTATGGGATACCTAAATAACTTTTTTTTGGTGAAGTCGTTCAAAGGAATAAATAATTTTTATTGAAGAGGAGATGATACTTTCATGAATTTCAGCTACTTTATTTGGTTATATTCGGGTTGTAAATCCATTTTATAGAACATCCGTAAATCAGCGTTAGATCCGTATAGCATCATTAAAAATATTGAAAATGATATTCGCATCGTCAGCCACCGATGATCCCCACAGCTGAGAACGTGTTAATTGCACTCTGAAACATCTTCATTAGGATGAATTTCACGAACCGCGTAATCGATGTTAGATTTTCACGGATTTACTTCCTTCTCACAAAAGAGCCGGGTTGTCCTTTTCCTTTCATCCTCGCAGACCGGTAGAAAGTAAATCGCGATAAGGCGTCCTCGAAACAAAGCCATGGAGTCTGTTCACTTTGCCTTCTTTCTCCGTTTCCCTCACCGGGTAATGATTGCCGTACCGGTGTTTTTCTCGTGGCAACTTTTGCCATTTGGCTGGTGCATGTGCAACCACGTGGAAATGCAGGAACATTTCTGATGTTCCCGCGGAAACGGAGACTCCCGGATAGAAAGGGCAGCCGCGGTAAGCAAGTTCGTATCCCGATGTCCCTTTGACAGACAAAGGCTTCTAAAGAAATTACTCTGCGCATTTCTACCGAGGGGAGTCCTGTGTTCCAACGCTTTTATAATGTCTGCCTTTCTCTGCAGACTTATATTCGCTACTGCATTTCAGATTCCAGGCAACTCATAAATTATGCTACTTTTATTTCCATTAATGTCCCGGAATTTTGGACATCCCCCGGCTGAATTTCAAGTTATTTTTTATTTGAGTTGTACATAACAGAGCGTAATGTATTTCCTGTAGAAACAGTTCCTAGTCAAAGTGAGTTCAGTCGACATCGGTGGGCGTTTACGACTCGGCAGTTTATTTAAATTGATTCAGATCAGTCTGTTCGAGTAGTAGAGAACACGAGGAAGCACGTGTACTAGCAGGTTGCTTATTCAACACTTTCCTCTGATATTATAATTCTTAACAGTCGCCGGGTTTCTAAGCTAAACAATAGTATTTAACTACTACACCGTAGAATATCAAATTACATTACGAACGTAGTCCACTTTTATTCATCGATTCGTACGTTTTCCCTATTCAAGATATGCTTCGTCTACCGGAAGTAGTTTGCACCTCCGAAACACCCACGTTGGCTTCCAAGTCTTTTTATCAGCGCAGAAGAAGAAGTTATTGTCGAGAGTACATAAGTGGGTGTGTCGGAGGCGCATTAAGTTATTTATTTCCGAATGACGTGCATTGCCTTGACGTTTCAACATTTCCACTTCCGTTTGCCTTTCACTTTTACCTCGCATCTGCTGGTTTTCAATCACGATGCTTTATTGACTTGGATCTTCCAACCCTAACTCAGTTGACGGGAGTATCTCTGGGAGAGTTATTCGGTTTCTCTTTAGTGTCATTTGTTACACGTGGTTTTGATTTAGTGTCAGGACATAATGAAAAAGTTGCACTAACAACTTTTGACACACCCTGCCGTGTTTCCTTATCAGGCACCTCGACACCTCGCACAGGGCGGAACGACTGAGCCTACACTTCGCGTAGGTGCAGCCTGCAGGTAGATTCGAGGAAATATTTTACTTGTCGATATAATGTTACTATCGCTGAAAGCTTCGCCAATGTCTTCGGGATACGAGATGCATCTTTGAACTTGGAGTGCACGATCGATGTATTGATAATGTTTCTTACTGCACAGTCCATCGTTTATCTTTATACTCGCTTATAAGGGTTCGGAACGTAAAGCTAAAAATTAAGATGAGAAATCGGGGTAAGGATAAAAATTATTAGTAAAAATAGTGATAGTGTAAACATCAAGTCTTTAATAGAAACGATCGCTTGAATTTAATCTGAAATTGCTAAGAGTGATCTTTCTCAACTGTATACTTTCTGTTGAACTTCCTTATTTATAAAGAATTTCAATTTCGTTCAATTTCTCTTAGTTTCTTAATACTTTTCACGAATCTGTTAGCAGTTATAATAGTGTCTGAAACTTGGGGTTACAATTCCGTTTTAAAGTAAATGCGTAAACGCTAAATAATTTGCTTCCAATATTGTTATACAAACGATCGTTATTTTCACTCACCGACTTATTCTGACGTTGACCTCGGAAACATAATATTAAACTTTTCACTCTTCACGAGTGTTTTTCAGGCGACATTAAAAAGAAACTTCTTATCAATGTTGCCATTTCCTATATAAATGCCATACATCGAGTATATTTGTTTCCGAGGACGACGGAATAACATCGATCCGAATAAAGATAGGAAGAGTCGGGAATGTTTGCGATGACAAAGGAACTCTTTTGATTTCTTTCCACCGATGGGATTCAGAGGGACGATAATGAAGCTTAATTAAAACGATTATATCCACAAATCGAGCGGCAACGAGAATGCGGGCTTTTAGGCGCTTTCTTCCCTTTCAACCAATTACCTTCTGCGAGCTTTCAAACCGAAGGGAGCGCCCGTAAAAGCACAGAAGCCCCTGTATGCGATTGAAGTTTCATTCTCCGACGGGGGGCTGCCTTTAACCGAGTGCTTTTAGATCCTGCACCATGAATTATTTAAAGATTAAAGTGATTCCGAATGTCCCCGAAGAAATATTTATATCTACGACTTCCTTGATTTTTATTGGAAAATTATTTAATTCTTATCACCAGGGAAATACACCTATATACATGTAATCTAACAAGTAGTAAATCACAATTTAAGGAAATGTAAGAAAAATTAAGAACAGAAGAAATTATATTTAAGAAATGAATATTTAAACTAATTATTCAAGAAATATAGACTAAAAGTAATCATTTAAGGAATATCAGTTTCAAGAAAATTAAGTCCTTGATTTTTCAGTTTTAAGTGAAACTGATTTTATATATTATATTTTAAATCATTTTTTTCGTCTCAAAAAAGTATATTCATTTCAACAGAATTAATTTTTCAGTTTTGTATCTTTAATTAAACTCATTTCTATACTTCTTAAACAAGTATTTTTAAGTTTATATTTCTTAACTAATTAACTGAAATATAGTTTTTCCGAATAAGAATTCTTATGTTTCTTACATTTCCTCACTTTGTACCGCGAATAAGCAAAGTTTAACAATTGGCCTCGTTCATTATAAGCTCGTAATCGTGTTAAGAGTATAAATGGCTCGATGACGTCGATGATCTCGCTTTTGCCTTTGAAGCTTCCGTGAAAAACGGGATGTCCTAATGACAATTTTCATGGAAAATTCGTTGGTGCGTTAAAGTCACGGTGAAAGGCCAGCGATCTCGCGTCGTAATTAACGGAATTAGCAGGAGTCAAAGGGATTTTCGTGCTTTACGGAACGCCGGAGGGTTGGCGACCGCAGTTGCCAGCCGACATTTTATCTAGCAAAGGTGTTTCTAGTCTCGAGGCGCTGAGAAGATTAAACTCGACCTTTTCAGTTGACACCTCTTCTACCAATGTCAAAGTCCCTCGATACGACCGCGCTAATTTTTCCACGGTATCTTCAGAAAATGAATCCTAACGAAAGACTCGCTGCAACTTAAAACTTGAACAGCTCCTACTTCTGTTTGAAGGATTCTTAATCTGTTGAACTATTCTTTATTACTTTTGGAACTACATACTTTATTTCACGTGAATTATCGATGATCATGACAATTTTCTTTAACATCAGATTTTTTAATTCTATTCCACATTGGATATAGCAATAATAAAATATTCTATATTACAATTCGCTTAAATCTATCATTGAAACATATATTCAAAAATGGTGTAGTAATAACATCGATATTTGATATAATTATAAAAATTGTATTTCTTCAAGGAAAAGTATTAATATTAAGGCAGATGTAACGTAGCGTAATAATATTACGTTTGCTCTAATGACCTTTTTGCTAAACATCAATTTGGAACACATGCGATGCATACAGTGGCGATTATAATTGTGTCAGTCGACAATTGCTGTCGAAACGCCGATGAAAATTGTAACCACTGGGAAATTGCTGAACGTATATCGTGCTCGTTAACTTATCGATTTCCTCCGGCTTGCTTTTGATTCGCGTTCACCGACGAGGTGTTGAAAGAATACTGGAATGCAATGTGCAAACATCGTTCTTGCATATATGCCGCAATTTCACCGCTTTGAATGCTCGCACTTTTTAGTCCTCGCTTTCGCGGCAGTGCAGTTCGATGGCTGTCTTTGAATTTCCGCTTTTGATAATTCCGCGTACGCGTCACTATGGAAATTTGTTGTAAGTTACGCCCCAGTTCTCCTGCTTTTTCTCATTTTTTTCGAAAAAATTCAGAAATATATCAGAAATTGTGAAAATAAGTCCGTAAAATGATGCCCTTTATGTCGGTCCAGAAATTCTCGTTTTTACTCAGCAGTGTAATGGCTTCTAACTTTTGGCATTTTTTAATGCATAACTTCTAATATTTTTTATGAAAACTATACATGGTATACTTAATATAAAGCTAAAAATAATGAATATTGTATCAGTTATAATAAACCTTAATATTTTCATAAGGTATTATATAAAAACATAATTAACAATAATCATAATTAAATATTTCAAACATACGATACACAACTGGTCAGAAATGCATTTTTTCAAACCAAATAATTCCGGGTGAAACTCACCTTTTACATTTTCTACATATTGTTAATAGTAACGAGCAGAAAATCATTAAACCGAAACTTCGGAAAAAACCGCCTTTCCTTTGAAACGACATAATAAAATTAATTTTATTGAATTAACGTGAAATATTATATTCGAAAATATTTATTTCGAAGCGACATAATTACATAAAGTTAGCTGCAAGGAGGTCTTGCTTCGTTATAACTCCGAAAGTTATATTTCTAATTAAAGTACACTTTGGAGCATGCAACTGTTTGATAAGTCACGCACGTGGGATATGCGAAAGAGTTTGGAAGCAGTAGAATCGTACGTTTTGCGAGCAGACGTTGAAAGTTCAAGCGTTCATCGTAAAATACTTGGAGATCTGTGATAATCGAGAGAATTACTTTAATGGGGATCGAATACGAAGTTCGCATTATTTAGTCGTTTAGTGTTGCTTTATCTGTAGATGCTTCCCACACTGGTAATACGACGATTTCACGTTTGCCCACGTATATTTCTCACTTTTATACGGTCTAGACACCCACTTTAATGCATCTACATATAGTGAACAAGAAAACATACATGAACGTTTATTAACAGCTGCCGAGTGTTAAGACGATTTAATTAAAAACATTCTTTTTAAGCAAAAGTGTTAATCGATGTAATACATAAGTAATAGATTTGGAATTTTTCTCTTTTTAAGTAAAAGTATTAACAGATATAACAGGTATATAATAAATGTAGAAATTATCTTTTTTTAAGGAAAACTTTTAATGGATATAATAGATATAGAAGGATTCTTTTTTAAATAAAAGAATTAACAGATATAATACAGATGAGAATTTTCTCTTTTTAGGTAAAAGTTTGAACAAAAATAATAGCTGTCTGGAATTATATTCGATTTAAAAAATAATTATACTGGCATATAGAATTTCATACATATGAAACTACTTTCTTTTATGGTTTAAGTTCTAACGTTGATATGTAAATTTTCGTCGTTACAGTAAAATTAATGATGCAGGTTCATACGATAACATATTAATATTCATTCAATTAATCGGGTTATTAATTTTAGCATTATCATTAGTTTTTATTTTCTCGTCATTACTTTTTGTTATGCACATGAAATGCTTATTAAAAATTATGTTAACGTTTATTGTAAACATTTACTTTGGGTGCGCAGGAAACGCGTGAATGTCACCAAAGCAAACACCACAAACACCCAACATTTTTTTATGTTGACACACAAGTATGCATATGCCTTTGCATAAACTGGGCGTTTAGTAAGTGCATGAAACTAGTGCAATTAAATTACAATGAATGCTTTAATTAAATTTCTTAATTAAATTACGTTTCACATGTGCTTTGGCTTTGCATGTAAAGGATTGTATGGTTTAAGTAATTTTATAATTTAATCAAAATTGTTTATCATTGAAAAAGGTCTTTTAAAATTGTATAATATCATAGAATAATTCGGTTTAAATAATACTTGAAAAACTCGACAAAAAACTTCGTACGTGCTTCATGCATTTATAATTTGTCACCAGATATTTAGTTTTAAAAAAGATTAAAAATTATCTGATTATATTGGAAATTAAATAATATCGTTATATTATTAAAATAATGCACAATTTTATTGTCTTATAAGCTATATAAAGTAATATGAAATTATATAATAGTTTAATATTTTTCATTCTCGGCAAGTAGATTCGTACGTGTTTGCAGGTTTAATAATCTGCCGCGAGGTATTTATAATACTATCAGAACTACCTTTCAACATTTCATAAGATTTATAATAGTTTAACGTATGTGTACAACACCACTTGAAACCCACGATATGGCGTTTTTTCATGCAATCGTAAAAATTGTTAGGGTTATGGGGGTCTCATTAAAGTTGCAATAAATCAATAGGTTCGTGAATGTCGGGCGTAATAAAAATGACGGTGGATATTCATCTTGCATTATGTGCACGATGTTCCTGACATGTGCGAATATCTGCATGTCAAAGGATAAAAAAGAAGTGAGGGGTTGCAAGTAAAGAGTGTTGACTGTGCGC
The DNA here is from genome assembly GCA_910591585.2 of Nysson spinosus. Lineage (NCBI taxonomy): Eukaryota > Metazoa > Arthropoda > Insecta > Hymenoptera > Crabronidae > Nysson > Nysson spinosus. The sequence goes on from OU342835.1 coordinate 4,121,262, forward strand.
ATATGATTTGCGGGTGGCTATACACTACCGAGTGACTGTCGGCCCTCTCGAAACCGCCAGTTTCTCTGTCTGTCCGTTCAATGTCGTCCATATTCCCCTCCTGACAGATCCGAGGAGGATCGACCGTGCCAGTCGCTTTAGAAGTCAAAAAACCATACGAAGGGAAACTCGCGAGGTGCTTTTCGGTCCTCACGGTTTCCTTGATCGCTTAGGAATCGCGTCCAACGAAAACCTCTTTCGCCATTCAGACTCGAGGACTCATAATAACCGAAGAAAATGGAATAACCGCAACAAAACTCCTTCTTAAACACTCAAAACTCTCAGATATTAAACTGGGGATACTCGAATTATAGGGATACATTAATTTAAAGAGGTACTTATTACGAAGCACTTAATCATCGGTGCTACCAGATCTCAAATTAATAAAGATAATTTTGCAGTCCCCGATGAAATATATAACAGTGAATCTCGTGCAAACGAGATATTATAGATGTTTTGTATATTTGTACATCGTATATTGTACGCCTTTCGCGGTCAATGGGTTAATATGTATTCATTAATTTATATTATAAACTTATACATATATTTATATAAAAGGAACATCTCTTTAATAAAATCAACGAAAGTACGACGAGAGTCTAAACTGTAATTTTTCGGGAAAGGACGGAATTCAGGTTTAATAGCAGGAATTCCAAGGGAATCGGAAGTCGACAGGGTTTCCATCGGATTGAAAGTCGAAGGAGATATATTTATATATTTGGTAGCGCTGGCGCGTCCTCGAGTGGATCATGGTGGAGAACCGTGCCTCTATCTCCACGATTCCCTGTTCTCGTAGAGCCTCGTGTAATTAATGAAGTTACGCTAATGCAACAATGCACCTGCTCTCTCTCTCATACCGCGTGATTCCCGTCGTTAACGGCGCTTCGTCGACTGCGATTGTCAACCGAGGAAATTCAAAGGGTAGTCATTAACGTGCACCCAGGACGATTTTGCGCTTGTCGTACCAGGTAGTTGCACCGCTGAATGCAAAAACGGCTACGTCGTTTACCCTCTCTCTCCCGCTCTCGCTTACTCGGCCTCTTGTAATGGACTTTTTAAAAATGGTACGCCCGCCGTTTCTGTATTTTACGAAGCTATGCACACTTTGGGTTTGATTTAATATCATTTCTTTTTTTGTTTAACTCTTGGAAGTTGATGCCGAATTAAATTCACGGAAAATGAGGCAGTGAAATTAGTTTTTCTTGAAGTCATTTCTTGTGATCTTGTTTTGAGCTTGAATAAAAATTAACGAGCTTTAAACAAATTTTATTTAGAGTAGGGCGATGTTTCATGTCAGTGTGAGTTGATAGGAATTCTTAATAAAATTATTACTACTTTATATACTTGATTACCATAAAGGATATTTGGTATTACGGTTAACACAATGATTGAATTTATATTAAAATCGGAAGGTTCTTAAATTAGATTATTCTTTGCCACATCGATGGATATCATTGATGAGCTGATAAACCAAATATATTTAAATACGCGTGGGAATACTCTTTTCGTAGAAGTTAATCTTCCGCGCACGTAACGGCGAAAGTACACGTTCTCTTAGCATGGAATTTAAATCAGTATCTTCGAACACTACGCGAGTGTTATTTACTTTATCATCTCACGGGAGTTGTCACTTGTATTTTGCAAGATGAAAGTCTCCTTAATTAATTCTATTATATTATCAACCCAGAAGACCAGAGGACAACTTCCACTTACACAACTCCTCCTCATTAAACGTCAATAACAAACATGCAAAAAGAAGCATAAAAACACGGTACATAATCCTTTCCATATTCAGATTAATTAGAACGTGGCAGACACAACATCATACTAACCAATGATTCAGTGTCATCGTGAAATAATTAATCGAACAACTCTGTATGTGGAATTTAATTATCGTATGACTCATTGTGAAAGACTCATTAGCCGTGGATGGGAGGATACAGATACATCAATCGGTGTTATCAGGCTTCCGACATTGATTTGTTTATCGAGTCTACATAAATGTTCCACAAAGGAGAGAGTTTATCGATCAGGGTACGTCAAACGTACTATTTTCTCGGTTATGTAAACTTGCCGGTGGGCCACGATCAAACAATGCAGTAATAAAGGGAATCCTGGTACGAGATCATTAACAGACATTCAATTTATTTGACCGATATATTGGCCGACAAATTTTGGCAAATAAACCGCGGTGTTTTCGACGTTCTTCTCGGCTGGTGGAGTTTGTTTTCTTCGTTGAAGAGGCACTGCAGTTTTTTTTAAAGAAGGTAGATTGTGGCTAGACTGGGTGAAGCAGAATTATATACATGTATATATTTCATGAGAGATTTCCTATATAATATATAATCCACGTAATACATCATACCTAATATATAACACAGTTAAACTCCTAGATACGTCGTCATTTTAAATATATTGCGCGGATTTATTGTAGTACTAAATCGAAAGTAACCGCGTGATATCGTTTTTGGAAGAATTACCTGGTTAACCCTCTTAATAACTATCACGCGAAAAAATGAAACGAAACAAGAGATTCGAATGGACAAGTATATGACTTCAGAGTTACACGACGTTATAGAGTGTTAACGGGTTAACTTCCTTGACTTTTAAGCAGTAATATTATTTATTTCTTCGAACACTTTCTATATCAATATTTTAAATTGATCTCAGGAGTGCCTTCTTTGCGGAACTCGGCGGTACGTAAACACGGTAGGCGCCGTAGGAGGTGCGGTTAACCAAGTCAGCCGCAGTTAATAATCCTGTTCGGTTGATCGTGAGCTTCGCCGCCGGTAAATAGACGTTTCTATCTTAATAAGCGCACGAAATCACGAACCTCTTTATATCCTCCCGTTACAATCATCTTCCCAGAAGTTTCCATCGGTTCGTCTCCAAACTGGTTTTAATTGTGCGCATTGATACGCACGGAATTATCAATGAACCCAAACGGCGCTCAGGATATCCGCATTGATAGCTTTTATCTTCGGAGATGGCGGAAATTAAAATATATCATTAATATTGCAAATATAATGGAGCATCATATAGCGGCAGGAATATGTGGCGTGTTTATATGAAATATTTGATATGATGTTCATAACTTGTGTTAATTACTATAACCAGACATGGTTCTGGTATTAAAATTACTATTACTATTATTTTAATACCTTAATTCTGCAGTAAGGTCGAAAAATTCGCAAGAATAAAGATTAATATTACCAAAGAGATTATATTTTTCATTGATACTTTATTATGGATATTTTAATTACAACCCTTACGTTTTTATAAATAATGGGTTTTAGATTAATCCAGGATTATTAACCTTCGAATTTAAATGGCTGTAAAGGCAATAAGCTTGAGGATGAAAGAAATCGTACAATATAAATATAATTAAAATTTTTCGAAGCATCTTCCGTGTGTTCTTGCAGATACCGCGCTTGCACCAAAAACATTTAACAAACTTCTACACGCTTCCGCAGTGTTTTTTCCTTGTCGATATTCGTAAAGTTTATAGTGTCATAAACGAACCTTATCGACACACATCCTTCCTTTGGTATTCCTCGGTAAACACCGATAATAAAACATTTCTTTCGATATGTCGAAGGGTACCAATATAAAATACAACAGTCAAAAGAATGAATCATATAATTTTTATTAAAATACTTCCCTACGCATTTAGAATAATTGTACGCTAAGCGGACAGAACTTTCGGGCGAACCAAATAGATTGGTCCCTCGAATATGGCCGGGGTAGTAGAAACAAGAGGTCTGCGAATGAAATTAGAATTGGAGAGGTTCGCACGGTTGTCCCACGATAATCAGCGGTTCGTTATCGGTTGAATTGGTGCCGTGACGGCGATTCGCTTCGTCGTTACTCCTCTCCTACGAGTCCGTCGGCTGTTTCGTTTCGTTTCAGTGGAAAAGGTCAATGCTACGCCGCGTACATCATTGCAGGTTCGTCACGGCGGAGCGTGGATATTGATTCTCGAATTCGAGGTCGGTTCTCCTGGGGGGCACCTTTCGCAACATTACGGAATCGTGCTTGCCCCTCCTGCATTCCGATATTACGAAGCATTATATTAAATATTATGGTAAATGCATCGGGAATGTATCAGGAAACCGGAACCAATCGATAATGCTGCGTTAGCGAAAATACGTATAAAAATGTTTAACCTGTTAACCGGGTATAATCACTTAACTCGTCTTCGAATCTACACTTATCTTGAAGATTACGAATGAAATTAAAATTATCGGAATTATTAACAAATGCTATTAAATTTGCTTGTTGAACATAAGTGAAATAGCTTCTCACGATTCTATGCTATTACTATTCCAAATTAATGCAGTTTTCAGCGTCTCCCATAATTTACTTTATTATTGTTTTACGTAAAGATGAAGATAGCTTGGCACATGATGAACGCGTGCACATAATAGAGAAAGGAGGTATTTCGGCGCTCAAATAGTAGGCTCATTTCAACCGTGATACGAAATTGGTTTCGTGCACTTCGCAAAGTACCTCATTTTGCTGGGCTCCACTCGAGCAGCCATACCTATTTATGTTTTCGCGATTTAACCGAGAACATCGTCGGTCTAACTCCGAGTGGAAGTTGAGAGCACAAGTGTAGTCTTCTCTCGAAAGCTTCGAGGGAGTTAAGTGCTCCAATTTCTTATCTCTGATGCCAACAACCTTAACAAATTCCCTAGAACTCCAATTACACTTTAGAGCATGTCAATCTAAATTCATTCTACGCATTTTACGCACCTGTGCATCATTAATAGTAAAATTATGCAAATTTACCATCAAAGAATATAAATAATCGTCGCGTATCAAAAGTAACCAATTTATATCACTTGGAATTCGTTATTCTCGTTAACTCTGAACTCGTTAACTCTGAACTTAGGGGTAACCTGTCATTTATTTAATTATAATTAGATTTAATTGCAGCATATTTCTTAATGCTTCCAAGTAGTGACAGTGAAAGTAAATATTACATGGTACAATTAATTGTTTTAATGGTGAGATTGCAGTATGGTGAACGTATGATTAAAGTACCTATCGGCATTCTGCGCAAGGATACTTATAGATGCATCAAAGATGCAAATTGCACTTGAAATAATGTGTACCGTAACCGCGTTATTGGATATTACATATACTACGCTTCTAATGACCCCCTTACTTGAGGAACGTATGCCAGATATTTGGTCCTCAATACCATCTACGTTGCACCATGCATTCTCCTCTAGGACCGTTTATTCAAAACAAATTGGCTAATTAGAATTTCATAACGTGATTCACGGTCCGCGGAGTAATTGCTTTTAATTGCACGCGAGCCATTAACGGTGATATATCTGCTTGTTGAACTGTTTTATTCTTGGCTCGTGGTTCGCCGTGTTGTTTAAAATTAATATAAACGCGGAGTCGAGGTAAACCGAGACTGTCCCCGGATTTCCGTGTTTCCCTTTATTCCCTGGTGTTTTGCTTTCCGGTATTAAACAGCGGGGGTGTTCCGTGCTGGCACTCGACGCAGTGATTACGGCCAAGTGATGTCGACGATTTAATTTCTGGATTCACGAAGATCGCTGCCTGACAACGTTATCGTTATCGTTGCACGTGATCATCTCGTTTTGTGGAAACTTCGGGAGGAATTATTACACGCGACGCTATTTCGAATCTCGGGCAAACCCTTTTTGATGAATCTGTCTCGATTTGGGAGTAAAAGATAACGCACTGATTTAACGCCGCTTTCAGACATTCCGGAAAATTTTCATTTTAAATTTGATGCGGTCCTTTATCGTTAATATTCCGCAGGATACATAAATCTTTGAAATACGTATATGCGATATCAGGTATTAATCAGAATTTATCTTCACGTTGGATTCGAATCTAGAGATCACGTTTGGAGCTATTACACTGAACACGGTAAAACGTTAATGAAAATTAATTTTCCGTGTTCATTTAGTTTATAATACCATTATGTTCACACTTGAGATTTCAATAATGTCACGATACGTAAAACTGAAAAATGTGGACATCTATTACGATTTCCAAATTTCTCTATTCAATTATACCTCTATTCATAATAATCATTTATAATTACACACTACATATTAATAATATTACGGCCAACCTCAACCTTCAAGAAAATTAGTTAAATCATTTATAATACAAACATTTGAATAATTGATAAAAAATCAGGGATACTACGTTACCATTTACATCCTGATTTTAATGAAATTCACATAAAACCATTTAATTTATTACCCGCAAGATAATGATTAAACATTCAATCAAACAGATGTTTCATCACACCACAATCATGATAAAAAATACTACTTTAAAACAGAATTTACTGTCTCCATTTAAACTGTTAACCCAGTAAGATTCCAACAATGTGCCCATCAAGTATCTCGGTTTCCAAGTTTATTTTTTCGCATGGATTTCAGTAGCAGTCATCCATGTATGTAGATTTTTTACCTCACAGGGCAGGTAATATGGTGATCCATGTCGTTAGTTTCACGTAGGAGTGTTGCACTCGACAGAGATTGTCGATTGCATCTGAAGCACGTAGACGTGTTGGTAGATGCGTACAAGCATATGCAGTTGCAATAGGCGAGCTGCAATGCGTCGTCCCAATGGGGCCTTCCACGTTGAATCGTAGGTGTGCATTATACGTACATTGTGGTCGGGTGGTCGGGTGGTCGACCATCCGCTCGCTCAAGGCTTCCGTTTACTATTGTCGTTGGTAACCTTGCTATTTCATCATTCTAATACCTTACTATTAATATCAATTATTCAGGAGGAGGGTTTACGCCTAGGACATTATTTCACGTCCACGCGAAGTGGAATGTTTCTTTTATGCGTTCTCCAGAACTCTCAGGGTGCATCTTGATTTTAGTGGAGTCCTTCGTGTTCATTCTATATTAGGAAAGTTTTCTCGTGCGTAATCAACGGTGTGCATTAACTCTTTGAGGATAAGAGGTGTCCCGTCTTTTTAGTACTTATATATGCACAGTGGGATGATTTTCGTCCCACCTTGTCATTTTATATCATAATTCATAGTTCATATAGAAATCTGCTGGGTTATACCTTCTTTAAATTAACTTTCTGTGCATCTAGAATATTTTTTTCGTCTTAAAATCCTACGCCCCAAAGCAGTAAATGAAGTGGATTAGTTCAAAATCGGAGAACGGTGTGTTAATGAATTCTTAAAGTACCAACGAGTATTAATTTATAAAAGGATCATGATCCACTGTGGTCTATTATTTTTATATTACACCAACAATAAGGTCTTTCGCTGGTTATAACAGTATTTTTAAATAATTGAGATAATAAAAATTGAAGTTGACGCGGAAATTTATGATCTTCTACCCCTTTGGATGAGTTAGAATAAACCCATCGTATCCGTACCTGTCGTAGAAGGCGACTAATAGGGTTTCAAAGCACGTAATAATTCAGATGACATTCAGTACGAAAGTTCTAGAACGATGTAGGGTCGTAAGAAGTGGATTAAAAAATGTTCCCGGTCAGAAAATGGGTCGACCCCAGATTGCAAAAATGTAAAGGGGTATACCTTCAAAAATTGTCAAAAAATGAAAGTCGCCAATTTCACTCCTAAATGGCCCAAATCGATGGTATATGATGTATAAACATATTCTAAGACGATTTTGGGTCGAAAGAAGTGGATTAAAAATTTTTCCGGGCGAAAAATGGGTCGACCCCAGATCGCAAAAATGTAAAGGGGTATACCTTCAAAAATGGTCAAAAAATGAAAGTCGCCAATTTCACTCCTAAATGGCCCAAATCGATGGTATATGATGTATAAACATATTCTAAGACGATTTTGGGTCGAAAGAAGTGGATTAAAAATTTTTCCGGGCGAAAAATGGGTCGACCCCAGATCGCAAAAATGTAAAGGGGTATACCTTCAAAAATTGTCAAAAAATGAAAGTCGCCAATTTCACTCCTAAATGGCCCAAATCGATGGTATATGATGTATAAACATATTCTAAGACAATTTTGGGTCGAAAGAAGTGGATTAAAAATTTTTCCGGGCGAAAAATGGGTCGACCCCAGATCGCAAAAATGTAAAGGGGTATACCTTCAAAAATTGTCAAAAAATGAAAGTCGCCAATTTCACTCCTAAATGGTCCAAATCGATGGTATATGATGTATAAACATATTCTAAGACAATTTTGGGTCGAAAGAAGTGGATTAAAAATTTTTCCGGGCGAAAAATGGGTCGACCCCAGATCGCAAAAATGTAAAGGGGTATACCTTCAAAAATTGTCAAAAAATGAAAGTCGCCAATTTCACTCCTAAATGGCCCAAATCGATGGTATATGATGTATAAACATATTCTAAGACAATTTTGGGTCGAAAGAAGTGGATTAAAAATTTTTCCGGGCGAAAAATGGGTCGACCCCAGATCGCAAAAATGTAAAGGGGTATACCTTCAAAAATTGTCAAAAAATGAAAGTCGCCAATTTCACTCCTAAATGGCCCAAATCGATGGTATATGATGTATAAACATATTCTAAGACAATTTTGGGTCGAAAGAAGTGGATTAAAAATTTTTCCGGGCGAAAAATGGGTCGACCCCAGATCGCAAAAATGTAAAGGGGTATACCTTCAAAAATTGTCAAAAAATGAAAGTCGCCAATTTCACTCCTAAATGGTCCAAATCGATGGTATATGATGTATAAACATATTCTAAGACGATTTTGGGTCGAAAGAAGTGGATTAAAAATTTTTCCGGGCGAAAAATGGGTCGACCCCAGATCGCAAAAATGTAAAGGGGTATACCTTCAAAAATTGTCAAAAAATGAAAGTCGCCAATTTCACTCCTAAATGGCCCAAATCGATGGTATATGATGTATAAACATATTCTAAGACAATTTTGGGTCGAAAGAAGTGGATTAAAAATTTTTCCGGGCGAAAAATGGGTCGACCCCAGATCGCAAAAATGTAAAGGGGTATACCTTCAAAAATTGTCAAAAAATGAAAGTCGCCAATTTCACTCCTAAATGGCCCAAATCGATGGTATATGATGTATAAACATATTCTAAGACGATTTTGGGTCGAAAGAAGTGGATTAAAAATTTTTCCGGGCGAAAAATGGGTCGACCACAGATCGCAAAAATGTAAAGGGGTATACCTTCAAAAATTGTCAAAAAATGAAAGTCGCCAATTTCACTCCTAAATGGCCCAAATCGATGGTATATGATGTATAAACATATTCTAAGACAATTTTGGGTCGAAAGAAGTGGATTAAAAATTTTTCCGGGCGAAAAATGGGTCGACCCCAGATCGCAAAAATGTAAAGGGGTATACCTTCAAAAATTGTCAAAAAATGAAAGTCGCCAATTTCACTCCTAAATGGCCCAAATCGATGGTATATGATGTATAAACATATTCTAAGACAATTTTGGGTCGAAAGAAGTGGATTAAAAATTTTTCCGGGCGAAAAATGGGTCGACCACAGATCGCAAAAATGTAAAGGGGTATACCTTAAAAAATGGTCAAAAAATGAAAGTCGCCAATTTCACTCCTAAATGGCCCAAATCGATGGTATATGATGTATAAACATATTCTAAGACGATTTTGGGTCGAAAGAAGTGGATTAAAAATTTTTCCGGGCGAAAAATGGGTCGACCCCAGATCGCAAAAATGTAAAGGGGTATACCTTCAAAAATTGTCAAAAAATGAAAGTCGCCAATTTCACTCCTAAATGGCCCAAATCGATGGTATATGATGTATAAACATATTCTAAGACAATTTTGGGTCGAAAGAAGTGGATTAAAAATTTTTCCGGGCGAAAAATGGGTCGACCCCAGATCGCAAAAATGTAAAGGGGTATACCTTCAAAAATTGTCAAAAAATGAAAGTCGCCAATTTCACTCCTAAATGGTCCAAATCGATGGTATATGATGTATAAACATATTCTAAGACGATTTTGGGTCGAAAGAAGTGGATTAAAAATTTTTCCGGGCGAAAAATGGGTCGACCCCAGATCGCAAAAATGTAAAGGGGTATACCTTCAAAAATTGTCAAAAAATGAAAGTCGCCAATTTCACTCCTAAATGGCCCAAATCGATGGTATATGATGTATAAACATATTCTAAGACAATTTTGGGTCGAAAGAAGTGGATTAAAAATTTTTCCGGGCGAAAAATGGGTCGACCCCAGATCGCAAAAATGTAAAGGGGTATACCTTCAAAAATTGTCAAAAAATGAAAGTCGCCAATTTCACTCCTAAATGGCCCAAATCGATGGTATATGATGTATAAACATATTCTAAGACGATTTTGGGTCGAAAGAAGTGGATTAAAAATTTTTCCGGGCGAAAAATGGGTCGACCCCAGATCGCAAAAATGTAAAGGGGTATACCTTCAAAAATTGTCAAAAAATGAAAGTCGCCAATTTCACTCCTAAATGGCCCAAATCGATGGTATATGATGTATAAACATATTCTAAGACAATTTTGGGTCGAAAGAAGTGGATTAAAAATTTTTCCGGGCGAAAAATGGGTCGACCCCAGATCGCAAAAATGTAAAGGGGTATACCTTCAAAAATTGTCAAAAAATGAAAGTCGCCAATTTCACTCCTAAATGGCCCAAATCGATGGTATATGATGTATAAACATATTCTAAGACAATTTTGGGTCGAAAGAAGTGGATTAAAAATTTTTCCGGGCGAAAAATGGGTCGACCCCAGATCGCAAAAATGTAAAGGGGTATACCTTCAAAAATTGTCAAAAAATGAAAGTCGCCAATTTCACTCCTAAATGGCCCAAATCGATGGTATATGATGTATAAACATATTCTAAGACAATTTTGGGTCGAAAGAAGTGGATTAAAAATTTTTCCGGGCGAAAAATGGGTCGACCCCAGATCGCAAAAATGTAAAGGGGTATACCTTCAAAAATTGTCAAAAAATGAAAGTCGCCAATTTCACTCCTAAATGGCCCAAATCGATGGTATATGATGTATAAACATATTCTAAGACGATTTTGGGTCGAAAGAAGTGGATTAAAAATTTTTCCGGGCGAAAAATGGGTCGACCCCAGATCGCAAAAATGTAAAGGGGTATACCTTCAAAAATTGTCAAAAAATGAAAGTCGCCAATTTCACTCCTAAATGGTCCAAATCGATGGTATATGATGTATAAACATATTCTAAGACGATTTTGGGTCGAAAGAAGTGGATTAAAAATTTTTCCGGGCGAAAAATGGGTCGACCCCAGATCGCAAAAATGTAAAGGGGTATACCTTCAAAAATTGTCAAAAAATGAAAGTCGCCAATTTCACTCCTAAATGGCCCAAATCGATGGTATATGATGTATAAACATATTCTAAGACAATTTTGGGTCGAAAGAAGTGGATTAAAAATTTTTCCGGGCGAAAAATGGGTCGACCCCAGATCGCAAAAATGTAAAGGGGTATACCTTCAAAAATTGTCAAAAAATGAAAGTCGCCAATTTCACTCCTAAATGGCCCAAATCGATGGTATATGATGTATAAACATATTCTAAGACGATTTTGGGTCGAAAGAAGTGGATTAAAAATTTTTCCGGGCGAAAAATGGGTCGACCCCAGATCGCAAAAATGTAAAGGGGTATACCTTCAAAAATTGTCAAAAAATGAAAGTCGCCAATTTCACTCCTAAATGGTCCAAATCGATGGTATATGATGTATAAACATATTCTAAGACGATTTTGGGTCGAAAGAAGTGGATTAAAAATTTTTCCGGGCGAAAAATGGGTCGACCCCAGATCGCAAAAATGTAAAGGGGTATACCTTCAAAAATTGTCAAAAAATGAAAGTCGCCAATTTCACTCCTAAATGGCCCAAATCGATGGTATATGATGTATAAACATATTCTAAGACAATTTTGGGTCGAAAGAAGTGGATTAAAAATTTTTCCGGGCGAAAAATGGGTCGACCCCAGATCGCAAAAATGTAAAGGGGTATACCTTCAAAAATTGTCAAAAAATGAAAGTCGCCAATTTCACTCCTAAATGGCCCAAATCGATGGTATATGATGTATAAACATATTCTAAGACGATTTTGGGTCGAAAGAAGTGGATTAAAAATTTTTCCGGGCGAAAAATGGGTCGACCCCAGATCGCAAAAATGTAAAGGGGTATACCTTCAAAAATTGTCAAAAAATGAAAGTCGCCAATTTCACTCCTAAATGGCCCAAATCGATGGTATATGATGTATAAACATATTCTAAGACAATTTTGGGTCGAAAGAAGTGGATTAAAAATTTTTCCGGGCGAAAAATGGGTCGACCCCAGATCGCAAAAATGTAAAGGGGTATACCTTCAAAAATTGTCAAAAAATGAAAGTCGCCAATTTCACTCCTAAATGGCCCAAATCGATGGTATATGATGTATAAACATATTCTAAGACGATTTTGGGTCGAAAGAAGTGGATTAAAAATTTTTCCGGGCGAAAAATGGGTCGACCCCAGATCGCAAAAATGTAAAGGGGTATACCTTCAAAAATTGTCAAAAAATGAAAGTCGCCAATTTCACTCCTAAATGGCCCAAATCGATGGTATATGATGTATAAACATATTCTAAGACAATTTTGGGTCGAAAGAAGTGGATTAAAAATTTTTCCGGGCGAAAAATGGGTCGACCCCAGATCGCAAAAATGTAAAGGGGTATACCTTCAAAAATTGTCAAAAAATGAAAGTCGCCAATTTCACTCCTAAATGGCCCAAATCGATGGTATATGATGTATAAACATATTCTAGAATGATTTTGGGTCGAAAGAAGCGGTTTAAAAATTTTGCCGATCTGAAAATGGGTCCTCCCAAAGTCGCAAAAATGTAAAGGGGTATACCTTTAGGAAAGGAAAGTTCGCCAGGAAAGTTCTCTAATCCATATAATGCGTAATGCATTTCATACTCAAAACCCCATCGAAGTTAGTCACTCGACTAAAATTGTATCGTCTACATATCCGACGGCGGAAGTGCGAATCGAGTAGCTTAAGCAGACTTCGTGACCGATTATTAGTTGAAGTCACGTTTTGCAAGGAACCTTAGTCAGCAGGCGACGATTGGTCCCTCAGGTTCCATGCTTATGATATTTCCCTGGCACAATGACCCTGTTCTATTACCGTAATTCTAACTTAACGAGTGCTTGCGTTTCTCCCTCTTTGCCTTGCATATCCGGTGCACACGTCGATGACTTGGAAGTTCGAAGTTCCCTTTAATCGGTAATTAGTTTCGTCTGAGCGGTGGCAATAGAGATCGGATATTCGTTGTTATAGACAAACAGCTTGTTCAGAAAGGCCTTAAAACATTATATTACCTATCAGTATAATGTTCCATTGTCTTCCTTTCTTTGCCGTTATTTTCTGATTAATAGCGCAAGACATTTATGTCCGTTGAAAGATAATCATTATCGTTTGATTCCACTTATAGTGGAAGTTGAAAACAAACGTTAAACGATGGTTAGATTGAAGTCCATGTTATAAGCAGATTGCGGAGAACAGAGTGTGTTTGAAAATGTTCATGTAATTGTATAATTACAATAATTTCTCTCATTAACGAGTCACTTGATTAGTACGTGATTATTCGTCTGGAAAGCGCACTTCGTGGATTGCCGTAATCTCATTTTATAGGAGCTTTCCGAATGGGCTGAATCACCCTGATGGGTCAGCTTCGATGGTTCATTCGGGCCGAGCAAAAAGTTCCTCGTTCTCCTCGATTATGTTTCCACCGGTTCGTTGAACTTGCTGCTTCCTCCGGAGTTTCGCGCACAATTAAGCTCGATTCTCTGCCACGACACTTCCGGAGGAACTTTTGATTTTTCTGTTCCTCTCTTTACGATCTCCATCACTTTCGACGAATCGGGTGAGGTTTAATGTCCCCCATACCGGAAATCCACCTTCCGTAATTCAATGTAAATTCATTTGTAAATCAGATTTGTGGAATGTTGAAAGTTTTCCGCCTTCATTTTTCGAGATTTAGGAACTTGGTCCTCGTAGATTTTCCTTTGGTGTGGGTGTTCTCTTGAGATAGCTATTTACCGTTCCCACGAATCGTAGGAAACCAGTTCTGGATTTTCGACTACACGGTGGTCCATTCTTCGTTTATTTCTATGGTGGACACTTCACTAGCTAGAATTTGTTTTATGTTTTCTCATAACGGTCTGAACACACATACACAAGTTTCAAGTTAAATAGAATGATAATGTATTTCGTAATCGTTGGAATGTAAACGATGATTACGGTGCGACTGATTTAAAATTTGGTAAAATATAGAATTTCCATTTCTGTAATCCCGAATTAACGGTCAGTGTTAGAAGTTGCTAAATTCGTTCACTTTACTTTATCCCGTTGTGACTATTATCAGTAAATATATTACTTATCATTATTCAAACCACTTTCAGGGTGCAATAAATTCAATTTCATCTGCAAAACTTAATATCGACATTGAGTACATTCACTTCAGATACACTACAAAAAGAGAATAATTACCACTAACAAAAATTCAAATCCGCATAAGTTCATATATTTGTTTTTTAGAAGAAAAATAGATTAATTAAGTTTCAATTGCATCACAAAATATGAGGGAAAGAATGTTCTACTGTACGCTAGTTACTTCTACCAGTATTTATCAGATTCTAAAATCTGAATTTACTATATAAATTGCACATATACGATTTTTTTTTATTTCGCACTACCAGTTATTACCACAACCTGACGAACATTTCATTGAACCCGCAGGACTGGACGTATAATTTTGCCAGGACACGAGACGCGTGGGCAAATCAGCAGATTGTTGAAATAGTTAAGACCTCGGTGTCTGCCTACGTGAATTAGGTGGTGTATCTAAACCCGCTGATATTCGTGTCTAAAAGTCACATAGCACCGGTTTTATTCGCACCTGGTAACTCGTGCACGCTCGTTTTCGTGAACATACGAGCTGCCAGCTGATAAACTCCAACGATTATTTCCCAGTGGATTCTTTTCTCTCCGGTTATCTAGGTACACTTGCAGTTACAGGTCTCTACGAAACGTTTCTCTTTTAAGGTAGCCGCGGTTACCGAAGATTATGTACTCTTCTCCTTATCATATACTATTGTTCTTCGTTCTCTTTGCGTTATTCTGACATCATCTTAAACAAATATCTTTCTGCGCGCAGGATATTCCGCTTTGAATTTATAGCGTTTTATTACGGCAATGTCGGTGTTGTAATATTACGATATATAAAATATTGTTGTATATTGAATATAGTATTATTATTTGTAACTATATTTATATTATAATGTTTATAATTTCAAATTTATATAAATAAGAAAATATTAGAGTTTTTCGAATAGAACTCATTTATTTATTTTTTTATAATTGATTGGGTGTTTATAAATACGTCGTGACTTAATAACTTGGGTAATTTAAAAATTCAATAGTTTTCAATATTTTTCAAAATTAACTACAGCTAAATATGAAAGGAGAGTCTTACATCTAACGAGGGAAGTTAATTAAATAAACGCTGCATTAAATTTATTATTTAAATCCACAACTTCTCAAATATTCCTTTATACCTGTACAGCACTGGAATATAAAGCAACTTTTTTCACATTTCCGATCGAAGTACCGTTTTATTAAAATTCCAACTGAATGGTTTAAATTAATCCGTTCGTTCCCGAATACATTATGAAACGACAATAACTCGCAATCCTTGTCACAAAAGCTTAAATGGATTCACGAAAACAGATTACCTACCAGTTTATTTACGTTCGTCAACCAGCATGATTTACTTGGAGGACGAAAGGAAAACTCGGTTGGATTGGGGTTGCGTCGAAGACGGAATAAATGAAAGCGTAAAGAAGTCGGCGCGTGGACAGAGTTCGCATTAAGTGTAATACGTCAAAATTTGCAAGTCGATTTTTTTTATGGTGTTTTCCCATCTCTGTTGTTAAACGACGCAGAGAAGGCTAATTTATCGGCTCGGTTGCGCCGGGAACTTTTCTCCTTCGGTCCTTATCTCGCGTGACGTCGTAAAGTACGTGAACGAGCGCTAATTACCGCGTCCACGGTCTTTCGAAAGCGATTTCTCATTTTCGTAATATCCCCCCCCCCCCGGCGACCGCTTGGATCATCTGGAGCGCGATCTTATCCCAGTAAATACTTATGGAAACCGCGAACGATTACGGTGACCGCGATCTATATGGGAATTCACACGCGATGCTTCAAAACCTTGGAACATGGGGAATATCTACTTTGCATACAATAACGTGATTGTACTCGTGTGCTTTAAGTGAAGAATGTTATGTTTTATTGCAAGCGGCAGATGAAATAATGAATACAGAATGTATTGAGGAATAATTGTATGATATATGGAATTATTATTTGTTTGGAAGATATATATTATTGGACGTTGGAATTGGCCTAAATGTAACAATTTACTCCTGAACGTGTATGAAGTATACACGTTCTATAATAATATATAGAAATTATAGTTTAAAGGAATGATGGAATGCTTAATTTGTTAAGTGAAGTTTGATTAAATAACTACCAAGTTGGTCAAAATGACTTGTGTGCCAGTTTTAGTTGAATTATTCTAATACACCACGGCGAATTGTTTGAGATTTTATATTCATAACTTGAATGATTGAAACCATTAATTAACTTAAATCCCCCAGCTATAATATGTATATAAATAAATGTTTAAATAGAACTTAGACTATATTCGGCAGTTCTAGTGTTAATATTTCTAACATATACTGTTATAAATCGTCATAAAATGTAGGACAAAATATTCAGAAATATTTCATGATGCAAGACAGCATTTGACATGCATAATATTGAAAGTTGCAGTAAATTCGAATAATCCCAAATGATTTATTACTCCGTCGATGACAGATAACAATAGTAAAAAAATAACATCTGGTGTCCCGGTGTTTAACAAGTTCCTTAATCTCTATTCCCTTCCTACGCAGGATATATAAATTTCATTAAATTCCAAGATCGGACACTTGTATCAACTATTAATTACAACTTAATTATTATTACCAACTATTAATAACCACCCTTTCCCGTCACTGTATCCCAGCAATTTGCAAAGTTATTCAGCAACACAAAAAGCCGAGATCTTAAACAAGTCGGAAGATAATAATCAATATTAATAACTAGACACAAGCTGCACGATTTTCTTTTTAGTTCAAAGCCGCGCGTTATCTTTATAGCCGAGTGTTAATATTGAATTAATATTCTTATCTCGGGGATTAAAGTGCTCGTTTTGTGATCGGTAATGCGCGGACTAGTCACGATCTGTGTGGGAATTCGTTCGGGATGTATATGCAATACACGATCGATGCAGTTCGAGCGCAACTACATACCTATGTAACGGTTCGATCCTTTCTCCTTTTCCCTATGGTCCACAATCTCTCTCCTTTTCTATCTCCCTCTGTTAAACCATCGATGGGTGCAGGTTGTCCGAGATCGTTCTGCGCTGTTACCGGCTCGTCCGTGCGTGAACGTCCAAGAGAGATCGTTGATCCCCTCGATCTTTTGTACGATGCTGACTCCTCTCGATCCCCCAACTCTTGTATGCCACAACAATGACCCACTTCGTATTCATTCGGTTCGTGCCTCGTGAATTTCGAGAGAGAATTCCTACTCAAGAAAACCACCATGATCCAACGATCGAAAGGACATCGAGCATCATCCCCCATTATAAACATCGACATCACGATCCATGTAGAATTTCTTTGTAAAAGAATGTTGTCGAAGGATATAAATGTATATCAGGATGAATAGTGATCGACGAAGATCTTGGTTGGGAATCTTGAGTTATTTGAAGACCCATATCTTTTTATCGGTAAATCTAGGTAATTCAGACTTACTTATTCCATCACCTTTCCAGAATTATTGGAGTGGCATAGCTTCTGAACTTTACTCCTACATTTTTGGTATCTTAATTACTTAGGGATACGCTAAGCAGGAGTGAAATAATGACGAAGTAAAGAAATTAGTGGTCGTTGATATTTATTGTTATTTTATTATCCTAAACAACAGATTCGAATGCAATTCCTTTTTCATAACTGAAACCTGCAAATTTCTTAAACCCTGTCGTCGTTCGAATATTTAAAATCACTATTCAATTCGTGGTTAAAAAACGAGTTTGAAAGCTTTGTGTATTTCGATCGTCCGAAACGATCTCTCCAAGTCAGGGATATAAATCCACCGAGACAAGAAGCGATAGAATCTGACTATCGTTGATTGAGACAAGAGAACATTCCACAGGAACGTGGATGTTGAATTCGAGTTTTATTGGAAGATACATTTCGCCATTGTAATTCATTGGGTTGCATGTCGAGTTCGTGATCGGAGTGGCTCTCTTTTCGTAGAAAGAAACGATTCGCCGCGATTTATCTTTCGATGGAAGGTGGTCACGGGGTCGTCGTGTGGACACGGTCCTCCACGAGTTTCTTGCGCCACGAGGGACGCAACTTACTAGCCATATTTGGCCAGGAATGCGCCCAAACATTGATTGAGATTAAAAGAAAGCACCTCTGTTCTCGGTACCAGGATATACGCGAGAGAATCTCAAAGGACGACTCAGCCATTTCGTTTTCAGGGGCACGCATATCCTTTCTCCTTCGGGATGAGACTTACCCCGCATAATAATCACAATCATACTCGCCGATCGTTTTAATCGACAAGAAAAATCTTTATACCTAATGATATATACATTTCTTTTGTTCCAATGAAATCTTTTTGTGACTTGTCAGATACATATTATAAAAATATTATATTACCTATTTTGGGCAATCGTAACAACTTGTATGTTACTTTGTACGTAATGCAATCATTATTCATTAATTCCAGAGGAATAAAACCATTTAATTTAATGAATATCCCACATTTATATGAGTATATAATATTCTAATACAGTTGAGTTGATATGATATTATTAATGTATATGATATTACGAATAATTATAATAATGTAGAGATACAATATGGAATCAGTATATCATCAATTTCAAATATGGAACAAAATTGACATCACATCTCCTCTTTGAATAAATCAAGTTGCTGAAAGACCATTAAAAACCGTGACAAGAAAGCAGTGGCCACCGATATCAATCGATAAGAAACTTCGTTCTTCCGTTTGGCGTTCACTCTTCGATTCCTTTCACACCTCGCGAACCTTTTTCGCGCTTTGAAGGCAGGTGCCGAGATCGACGCTGACAGGGCGCCGACAGGGCGTGCACGTTCGAATAGACTTCCGGTAGCAGAAAGCACGTGTCGACCGGTTTCCGTCTTCTCCGTTGATCCGCGTGTCGAGTAGTGAATCGTGCGAGTCGTGAACAAATACAAAAGCCTCGGGGCTCGCGCTAATTATTCCACTCAAATTAACGAGCCCTTTCTCTGGGTTTCTCGTTGTCGCCTTTTTCGCACGCCGAAGATTCGTATCGTTTGGTTCAATTAAACCACTGCACGCACTCTTTCCACCTCCTCTTCTTCCTTCTTTCGCAGCTCATTTCAAATGTCCTTTGCCTCTTTTTTCACCTTCCTTTTATTCCCTTCGTCTCCGTGGCTCTCTTCCGTATCGAATTAATTGTCCTGGCCGAATGGAGAACAGCATCCCCGCTGGTTCCTCCTCGAATTAATTATCTACCACGCGATTGTAATTTTATTACACAACGTGAGCCACACGCACTTAACATTAATTTAGTGTCACACCACGAAGACGCTTCCTCGAAGCTGGACTTGAAATATGAAGTACGAAAATTAAATTCATAATCGGTGTCGACGTGGTATCATTTCTTATTAGAATTTATATCTCGAATGTATCGAGTCAGTTCATTATTTTTCTTCTTTTAAGGAAATTCCTGTATTACGAATGCAAGTGTACCCACTAGGGGATCGAGTATGTGATACCCGATTTTGTCCTTCGTATTCTTTTTTCGCAGTCGCGTCGAATTAATTGTCCTTGTACGAGTAGGATCCCCGTGGAGTCATCGAGTTAATTACCAAGTCGATCTTTCGTTGAATCTCCGGTGAAGGTGCTCGAAAGAGTTCGTACCCAGTCACGACTCGATCTGGTACCTTTGATCCACGAGATTCGACGCGCGAGTACTACATTTTTTCTGGCGCTGTTTGCGTCACGATATCGGTAATTCGATTAGCTTGTGTCGCTCGGTAATTAAGCAGATAGCTCCTATATACTCGGTGTGAATTTAATGCCGCATTAAACTAATTGGGAATTAGTTAATACACTTTGTTTAATTAATCAAATTTACTGATTTTGAACACGATTCCTTTTATGATTTTTAATTCTCTATCGTGGCATAACTTATCAGATCTATTTAAAGAATATACTATATAGCAACGTGCGTCAACCTTTTAACATCTGCGGACCAGCGAAAATAGGTGAAATATTTCGCCCAACGGCTAAGACAGAAATAAAACCAATCTAAATAGTATTTTATTTACTCAATCTAATGTTATAAAATGACAATTTTCATATACCTTCGGGTAACATTTTTGAAGAACACCGGTATATAGGATAATCTGGTAACTACTATTACTTTTCATATCTTTGGAATAGTAAGTGTTAGAGAAAAATTCCTTTAATAAAAATAGTACGTTAAAAAATGTACTATCGTATGGTATTTATTAAATAATATTTTGCCACAAGAATTCAGCAATTATAGGTCTACTCTGTAAAATCGCAAATGTATCTTCTTATCTGACTCCAGACACAAGTTTGCTATATCGCGTAATAAAATTTCATTTATTATATGCATCATCCGCCCCTATACAATTTTATCAACCCCCGATACTGTTATCATTGGTGGTGCGTGTACTTCTCGTGGCGCGTGAAACGAAATTGATATGGCTCGATAATCCTGTATTGAGGATGCAACTAGGTACACACAGCTTGAAACTATGTACAGTTGGTCTACGTAGAGGTGTAGGTATGTACGTTTATGTATTACAAGGTACATATATGGGATCTGTGCCCCAGGGTGATCCCGTCTCTCGCTCGGCGGCATTTCCTTGGTATATATACCTGTATATCTGGATTTCCCGTATGTATTATATATCACCGTGTGCACAACCTGCGTACACTCTGCGTTATGTTCCACCTACGCTTTGTGTACTATCACTGAATATAACGCAGCTCGTGTGCATCCTCGCTTACTCTCGAACTTCCCCCTGCGGTACCATCACCAACGTAGAATGGAATACACTCCTTTCTTAGTTGGATATAATAATGGACTTCCATGTTGATTTCGTTTATTCAACGGGGGTTCATTGTACCATGAAATAAGTGATGAAATATTCGACATATATTCATTCGATATCACTCGGTTCGGTATTATTGTTGAACTAGTATCATCGGTTTCAAAAGATGCTTTTGAAGTGCTTTCTGAGTGCAGAAGTATTTCGGGAAAAACATAATTATTCAAGTAACATTATTACAAGTTAAAAAGAATCTGTATCGGATACAGAAGTACTTTCAGTGCAATCATTATTTTGGAACGATTATATCTGGAGTACCAGGTAGAAGTACATTCGGGTAGTACTCCAGTAGAATGCGCAATTACGGCAGATTGAATTAATTGAGGGATCTCCAGATGAGTGAAATGATTATAGTAGATCGGTATGAATATTTAATATTAGAAAGTGTATATTATATCGATTAAACAAGAGTCGATCAATTTTTCATGAAAGTATCCAAGGAGGTGGGGTCAATGGACTACCCCGAAGAGTTTTCTTTCGCAACCGTGACTTTGTGGCCGTACTGAAAGCCGACGGTACCAAGCCGTCACGCGACGAGCATTGCTGCAAACGCACCGCGTGTAGCCTTAATGCAGAAAATGAGAGAGTGATAGGCGGGGGTGGGAAGAGGCGGGGGGGAGTGTAAAAGCATAGGAGAAAGGGGGAGGTATTATAGTGGATAGAGGGGAGAGAGAAGAAGAAGAAAGGTGGATAGCGAGAAGGGATTTGAAACGTGGGTTTACAAGCAGACGTTGATACAGAACCTAATAGAAATATTGATTTCAGGGTCGATGCACCTTCGCGACGATACACCCTTAGTACGTGCTTTTACTTCTTAAAGAATACCGCAGCCCAATATGAACTTCTAATGAAACTTTAATTACCGGCCGTTCTCCTCTTTCCCAAAGTTACCTTCAAACCGTGCTGAATGGCTCTTTCAATGAATTTTTACTAAAACCACCCGGTCCCGATGTGCTTTAAATATGGAGAGTTATTTAAATACGAATCTTTTGGCTCTGCTCATTAAAGTTACTTGGAATACGGGAAAAAGGAGGAGTTATTGCGTCCAGCATTAAAGTTACTCGTTCAAGTAAAAAGTAAATGAGGAAGATACTTCCTCTGGATTTATATTTAAATTTTCATATCCATTCCTAAGTCTACTAAATTTGTTAACAGTGCTCTAACTGCGAATATTAAGTTTTATAACGCGAAAGATTTAATTTGGAGTCATTTGAACGCTTAGTTTTTAAATTGCTTTAGATTCAGTTTTCTTTCTAATTTAATATTACAAGTAATAAAAAGGATAATTCAATGTGTAGCATAAAGTTATATTTAATCCAGATTTCTTGAAAGTTCGACTTAAACCACTTCCATAAATAACTGCTCCTTTAAGTCCTAAATTAAAGATAACTTAAACTTAACATTTTATTTACAAACTTCATCAAAAAAAATTCAAAGTTAGGTACAATAGTTCATGTTTATATAATATTTTGCGGTAAAATGTGGCTGTCTAGTATTCTACAGGCTCCATGGCCCTCATATACACATATCTATCCATAAAACACTCATGTTTTACACTAATCATAGAGTTCGTGAATCGTAAAAATTGTTTAAGTCTCATCATCGAGGTTTGAGGTAGCAATATAATTTCTGTAGTTCAGACTGAATGATTCACGTTGCAAATTGGCGGAGAGATGTTGGAGGAAAGATACAGGGAGTCGTAGGGATACCGAAGACCACGGTAAGGCGATCGAAATTCTAAATTTAGAAGGGAATACTCTCTGTACATTTAAGTATGGTAGTCCACGTATGGTGCGGCTATTCCTGTATTCCAGGCTCCTGCTTTTGCTCGGTACTCTTCGTTTTTCGTCTGTGCTGTCTCCGCGCCTCGTTGACGGAATCTCGTTCCTTTTGTAAGCGTCCTTTCGAGACGACGCTTTCCGTAGATGCCAAATAATCATTCTGGTCCATTGAACCAATCTAATTTCACCAACATTCACGCCTTACTTTCATTAATCACAACTATAATACAATCATTGAACGATTGCACAGAATCAGATTTCGAATCACTAACGATGTGAAAGTTGTGATAAAAGTGCAAGTTTATCGGTGTAAGTAATATAGGCTCATCATACGAGATTACGCGATGCACCGTACTTTATTTGATGTTATTAGCAATATTATAAGTAATTATGCTAAATTATGTACATAACCGGCTTTCATATATCCAAGGATATCTGCGCAGTGCGTATGTACTTATCACGCAAACAGTTTTCTGTAATTAATCATCGGGTGCCGTTATAGAAACTTATTTTTACTCGGTCAGGCATGTAGATAATGATTCCTCCTGGAAGTTCTTCGTTGACCAGAACGAACCTGGAACAAAGAATCATTCAGCATCATCCGGAGATTTGTATGGCGGCTCGATTATATATAAAGTTTCCCTTTGCACGGTATCACCACAATCATTCATTCACCAGCTACTTATCCGTATTCACGTACTTTATATTTACTCACTTTGTCCACTCTTCCGCGTGTTTCTATTATATTCGACTGCATGGGAACTCCCCGATCTCTTTATTAACACGTTGATTGCCGCGCCGAAATCCGTGTTACACGATACCTCGCAATACGCATTTGTAACATGTATATATATAGAACATCTAAAAACAAACCTTGTTAAGTGTTCTATGATACGTTAGTTACTTTACATCGATATGATAACATTAAAAATATTGAACATTTTACAAACATTAGGGATACATTTGATTCGAGTTTTAGCCAATGTGGTAAGCTTGGATGCCAATCCTATTGATTTTTCTCGAATTTACTATGAAATCGTGAAATATGAAGTCGACAAGCCACTTCATCTTTTACGATCTTGTTAGTTGAAAGAATACGGCATAGCGTCGTGACCTTCGTCTTTTTATTTTAAGATCTGATACGATGTTTTACCGAATGCGTATGAGATAACACCTTTTCCAAGAAAAGTGATGTTACGATGCAAACAACGTAATCAAGAACGGTGGAAAAATTTACACCGCTGTAGCTTAGAACGATGCGTGGGTGTTCGCCAGATTATTTTTGAATGATTCATGGAAGAATGATTCGTAAGTCTGCACGGTGACTCCATGGAGATTTCGAGATACAAAGAATAAGAGATCTTTCGAATATGATTTGAATAATTTTCTCCTTGATTTAGGAATGATTTATCACCGTAGTATTCGGAACAATAATGTCGATCCGAATCGTATTCGAATTATGAAGTATAAAGGAGCGGGATACAGATAGAATAAAGATGAAATATTGAAAGAATAAATTTCTCTAAAATTCTAGGTAGATATTATATTACTAAAATATGATACTTAATATTTCAAATTCATATATTCACTTAGATAACAAATATATAATATTTCATCCGAGCACTGCTAAGTCAGTAAGCATTAAATTAATATCTTCACAATCACTCTTATTAATTTTCAATATAATTGCAAGTATTACTTTCAACTGATGTTCTCCCAGTAAAAACCGAATGAATTCTCGAACAACTTAATCGGTTCATAAACGAATTAATTGACCGAAGGAATATCACGCGGTACATAGAAAGTTTGATTACTTCAACCAGTCCTTACATCACCATTCGATCGAGCACATAAAAAGCAGCATATTTAACACTGAAATTGATACATGAAACCGGATACCGTACGCGCTGCATTTTTCAAGTGCACTTACGACAAGAATGCAACATGACGTGCAATGATTTGACGTCATCGGTGCCCCGAGCGGAAAGCACAATGCGAAACAGTCTTGGCATTCATTCGATTTTGCGATGGGGTAGATAGACGTTTATTAATAAAGGGTGAAACTGAATGGCGTCGTATCTAACGAACACTATCCCGGTTATTTATACTCAAAAATATGTATGGAGTTTTCTTATCGGTCATTGAAACGCCGATCATCGGGGCGAGAAGGAATTCTGTGGGAAGAGCATGAAAGTGCTCGGCGATGCGTCGAAATAACGAGCGAACCTGAATGAAATTTTTCGTCGACGATTCCTCCCGCCTTTCTTCTCCTTCTTCTCCATCTTCTTCGTTTATCCGAAGAAGTTTCTTTTTCGTATTATGGTGGATTCAATGCTTTCTCCAGTTGCCTTTTCCCTTAGATTTTCGTTGTCATTGATGCAAGAAATCTGCATATGAAATAAGGCAATTTTTATGAAATCTTTGCGATGGAATAATAGACATTCTTTTGAATGAGACGTGAATGGAATATTTGTAAATCAGACTGCTTTATCTTCTTCGGATATCCTCTTCTATATGTAAATCATTTTTTTCACGCTCGGATAGTATTAGTATTACGCTAATAATTCTCGGATATTATACATTAATAATACAGTGTTACATGAAAATAGTGAGAATAGATCCAAAGAATGTTTAACGCAAACTAAAACATCTGACAAGGTATAAAACTATTTTAATAATACAACAATACTAATATCTTAAAAATATGTTTACGGTAAACTATAATGTAAAGTAAATATATCGTACATATCATCCAGTATCATATCAGATATCTAAAATAAATTGTAACAAACCATTACAATTTCACGTATTAAAGTGTAATTAAACCTTACGTTATCAAAAATATGCTTCTTTACAATGAATGGTATAACAAAGTAACCAAGTAATTACTGCACTCCGACGAACCTTACGAACCTTACGAACCATACGTGAACTTAAAGGATACCAGATCCCCGGAGAGGGGGTCGAATAAGATACTTAGAGAAGTAGGAAAGTAATTTACGAGGAAAGAGAATCTGCTGGTGTCGTTAGTCGGCGTTGTTTCACGGTCCCAAGTCGGTTCTTCCACCGGTTCGTTTTCTCCCGTCTCATTTCACTGCAGCCGTGACGCCTGCTCTTCCTTTTCTGGCGCTTCGAAGCGCCATGTTACGCGCTTTCGCAATGCACGCTCGAGTTCCGCGGAGGATGATCTCGAGAGAGAAAGGGGCACCTTCTAACGAAGCATAAAAGATAGCAAGAGAATATCAGTGGAAGTAAACAATACAAGAGAGTAGAGAAGTATCGAGGAAAAGAAACATGGATGAAATAAGGAGATGCAGATACGCGTGGAGAATGTGGAGGAATAAAGAAGAACGATAAGGCACTGTAATGATGAAACACAAAAGGGTCTGATAAAAGTTATGTGAAATGGCAACAGCGAGTTAGAGATGTGTAAAGAATAAAGGAAAGTGAAAGAGGGAGCGCGATGAGGGATACGGAGAACGTGGAGATAGATGAGAATAGAGAAGGAAAGGAAACGATGCCAAGTTTGTAACCGTTAACATATTTTCATTCATAACTCGGTGCTTCTTTTATTTCTTCTTCTGTTCTCCGTTCTCCTCTGCTCTCTGGTCCAGAAGTCACCGACCCTTCTGCGTAAGGGACGCTCTACGTACTTCCAGTTCTTTGAGCGACATTGAAATCGGATAGCT
Source organism: Nysson spinosus (assembly GCA_910591585.2). Lineage (NCBI taxonomy): Eukaryota > Metazoa > Arthropoda > Insecta > Hymenoptera > Crabronidae > Nysson > Nysson spinosus. Next base: position 4,148,038 of record OU342835.1, read on the forward strand.
GCTCTTGCTACCTCCGTAAAAACGACGGGACCAGACTTACGCACATCCGGCTCGTAATTAATGAACCGAAAAAAGGATTCCGGGTCTGCATACGTCGAGTGAAATCCGGGGGAATTTAGAGGAATATTTTTGCCAGTGATACAGGCGTGTATCTTGAATTTCAATTAATAATTATTACTTCTGATCGTATTTATAATAATATTAATCATTATCGGATTTTCTCGAAACATCTTGCAATAGACTTACAAGTAATGATTTCATGAAGTGATTTAGTTAAAATTCCAAAAGCATTTCATAAGCTATATAAATTCCATATACGTTTCACGATTAAAGCGACTGTAATTGAGTCCTTATATTGCAATAATTCCAATGTAAATATCTCAGGATAACCGAGATGACAATTTTGCAACTTGAAAATAATAATTACGATCCTCCTGGTATCCCGATGTACTTCTGTGTCAGAGATATATCAGCTGCATAATACTTACTGTTAGATTTCCCTTGGGAAATATTCTTTGCATAGTGGATACGTCAAAAATGCAGAACATCTCGTGTTTATTTTCCGCGGAATTCCGCGTATCCAATCGCCGATACGTTTTCTCAAACAGTCGACGGAGATACGACATACTCGGATCTACGTGCATTCCGATTCGTAACTCGAGACACTTTCTAGTTTCAGTTTTAAGTTCAAATGAACGCCATTAAACACCCGGAATATTGATGGGAGGTAGCGTTTTTCATAAATGCAATTTCCATGTATTTATGCATCTTTTGCTATACAATGTGACGTTGGTAGAACTGGGATCCGCGTGCTGCATTCGCATGCATCGTAATGCAACAACTTTAAATCATCCATAATGGGTTCAGTGGACCTTCGTACCGGTAACTTCGGTAGCTTCACGAAAATGGTGCCGAGTCTAGAAGCTATTATTATTTACTATCGCTAAGGGCAACGACGGTGCACGTTTTATCGAACTACACCTTCTCGAAGTACCGTTCGTTTACTCGGCTACTGCAATTCAGATGCATCCTACGCGCGATAATCTTTTTTATGACTCTCGTTTAATGCAACTTTCTTTGCAACTGTGGAGGCTTCTGGTTCAAATATATTCAATGGATCTTTAATTCGATCTTTGAATTAGAATATCTTATTTGAAAAAAGAAACGCTTCTTCATACGGTAAAGTTGAAATCTTCTAAAAATATTTCATGAAGACTGTTTTTCATATGAATGTTTTTGATACCAATTCAATAACTTTGATAAGTAGGCTGTTATGGATGACTTAATTAGATTTCGCTTATGGAAATATGTTAATGGACTTGTTACAAGTAGACACAGTTTCAATATTCAGACTTTTAGTATTAAACTTGCTTCTTTGTAATGTTTAACAATGATATTCATTTTAATTCGACGATATAAACTTGCGGAATATGAGAGTGATATAAAATAAATCATGGAAGTAATGTTCCAGTGAACATAACAGAAAGAATACAAAATATAAAGTAATAAAGTACAGAATACAGAATACAGAATATAATATAATAAAATATGGAATGCAGAACATAATATATTAACCTCTCGAATTACAATTTAATCCAGATCAGTCGGTGATTAATTAACTTCCATCAAGGTCATTTTCTGTAGTTCATGTGAGTTGTATACTTTAGCCTTATGTTACTATGACGGGGCAAACTCGTAATTTTAGACCAAGGGGTTAAAGTACAACTTATTTTAAACTCCGAAAAACCTAGTACAAATATTGCATAAACAAAATAACACAGAAATCAAAGAATTCCATAGACGATTCTCCGCATTCAACCCCGATTTATCTTGGCAAACAATCGACCTCTTGATCCAACCATTCACCATTAGATACCACATAAAATGGCACTCGATAAACGTGCAGTTTTAAAGAACGATCCACCGTGAGTCAAAGGATTTTATTTCGAATGTCTTTCACCGTTGAAACTTTCACTCGAAATCCCGTGATAAGTCTCGACTAGTGACTCCTCGGAGGGTGTTTTCGGAAGAAAGTTCGTCTAGGCGTGAGTCATGCTGCACCCTTCACCCTTCTTCGAGAGGAAAACCTCCGAAAGGAATAGACTCGTTTGACGCATCGTTCTGGTTTTCCTCGACCCTCGGTTTCTCTCAACCCCTATGGAATTCCTCGACTGTGTGGGAGGATTGCGAGTGGTCTCGTATACCATAAAGTAAATTGCACCGTTCGAAGGTGAGGATCGATCGAATCGGGGCGTTGCACGAAGAAACTGCGTGAAAGGAACGATAAGGCTCTCTCCAGGTTGCATCCCCCTCGAGAGATCCGAATTATATGACTTTCGAAGTCCTCCCATTTCACTGTGTTTGTCGAGTATTCTGTTTCCACATTTCTACATTATCCTCGATGTTATTATATCGTCGATGCTGACTGAGTTTTCTGCTTCGAAACCGAAAGAATTTTGAAAATGATGAAGGCTAAAATGTATTATAGTTCAATTTAGAATTATTGATAAGAGAAGGTAGTGGTGTTCGTTTAAATGTATTATTAGGTCGTCTTCTGCTTTTTACTTGCTTTATTAAAAGCTAACACTTCTATAAAAGTGTTACTGTTGTCTATCTTTTACAAGATAAATGGACGTCTTTTAATGAGACTCACTCGTCACTTTTATACTTAATCATCGCATACCATTTTACAAGTAACATTCCATAATGACTAAGATTACGATGCATAATTTAAAAACATTCCAAACAAGCCACGTAACTTCATGCATCCACTGTTGCATTATTGAGTCATTGAATCTCGAATATCTCAGACCTCTTCCAGTTCGATTATATTATGGGTTTGCCAAAAAGTTGGCCGGGTTTTAACGTGTACGTAGAAAGCGATTTTGATTCGGTATTATATCTTTTTTGAGTTTCCTTTATTCAATAATATATTGTCCGATTTTGACTTACAACCTTTTCTTATCTTTCGCACATGTTCGTAATCCTGCGTTCATAAAAATAAAATATCCTTTTTTATATAAAAATCACTAGAGCTGTCTGCCATTTTTAGTTAAAGCATTCGAATATATAACGACGCATTATTTATTATATATACAAATAAATGTGTAAGTTTAACTGAGCATATGTTTGGTAGTTCTAGTATTAATATATAGCCTGCTTAAAAAATTGCAGTCTTTCACTTCCTCCACTGTATTCCCAAGGAAGCTCGTTTCAATCCTGAAACCACGTTGATCCTTGTGGATATCTTGAGTACGGTCGTTTGAACAGGGAATTCCCCGTAATTCATCTCGGTGCATGTGGTATCATCGAGATATCGGTAACTCGATGGTAAACACTGGTGAAACCAGCCTGCTACCATATGCATCCTCGACAACGTGTTTGCACGATATCTTGTTTGATGCTGCCTGATAATGCTGTCCTTATCCTAGTCTACTCTCCTCAAAGCCCTACTTATCTGGATTACTCTTTTAACCCGATCGATTCGCCGACCATCGCATTAGCCGAGATAATAACCCTATCGTTTGAATATTTTTGGTACGTCATATTGCATCGTTGATCGGAGAAATGGAGCGTTAGGTTTCGTCGGAGGAAGGACAGGGATATCGTTAGTTTTTTATTACTTGTTCGGTCACACCGAACCACGTGTAAATCATATTTTATTATCGGATCGTTAAGTCGCTCGTAAAATTGATATACGATTTTGTTAATCAAGTTGCTGAAATATTTTTTATTTGGTCTATAAGCAGCTATCTGGTTAGTAATACATAATATTATATTATATATTATATAAGTTTGTAATAATAATAATAATAATAATAATAATAATATGAGTATAAGATAATTAAAAGTAACGCTTAACAGTCTATATAACGCAATGATAGGATTCCAATATACGATAAACGATTTTCCAAACGCAAACTATACGGGAACGATTTCAATAATCGAGAATAACGAATCTAATTAATTCAGTGATTTTTGTTATTTTGCATCTCTTCCGATTTATTTTCCGAGCAGAGTGAATCGATTATATGCGTGATAGATTGTGCTTTCAATTTGACAGTGAAAATTTGAGAGGAAAGTCCGCATGGAAGAAGAGAAATTGATTTTACTTTCGTAACTTCATAGTTCTCATACAAATTGCTTGTCATTGGTTTACGATGATAAAAATCATACAAGGGGTGCATAATATGCTTCGTACGAAGATGCGCATCGGAAGGCATCGACACATTTAATGCACTTTGACTAGTTGCTGAAAGTAGTTCCTCTCACAAAGACCCATATACGAAGTTTCCAGCTGATTTTACAGTTAATTGTTTGTAACGCGGTTAGCGAGACACGAACGAGCTGCTCGAAGCATCCACGTTGTTGACCCGGATATTGAAACCGATCCCTAGAAAATCAGATCGCATATTAATCGGGTGAGATGGTGATCCGTGAAAAGGGGTTGGTGTAACGTTCGGTTTTTCCCATGTTAACAAAAGAATCTACGGTAGCCGGAGCCACGACACGGATATATCGATGCCTGCGTAACAGGACGTGCGTGCAATTCAGTTCTCTCTACGGTTAAGAAACGGCGTGCGTGTACGCGGATGCCGGGATCGATAGCCATCGATATCAGTTGACTTTATTTGCTGGTCGAATGCGTGCACGCACTACTGCTCCGCCTTTCTTCACTGATCTACCATCAATTCGTTGACATCGGGCTCAGATTACCGTCTCGAGAAATAGGATAGATCGGAAATATTTCGATACTGTACAAATCATTTATCGATTTTTTTCGTGTACCACGAAACACCGATTCTATCACTTCATAGTTATTAAATATCCGATAATGTATTGCATATTTAATAAATCAATAAGTGTATGATAAGTAAAGTCTTCCAAACTTCTGGATAAAGGTTCTTATCTATCGAAATGCACCATAAGAAGTTTTCGATTTATTAATAAAAGTAAATCAAATTAAATAATTATTATTCGCCAATGCCCGATTACTATGTCCACTGTTACATCTTACTATTAACGGAAATATTTAATGTGATAAATAGTAGTTATTTATACAAGAACTTCTAGTATCGTTGGATTATTTAAATTCGATACACATGATTTTCCATGTAAAACCGTTAATCCGGCACTGGTGGATTTCGAGTTTGCGGTTCGGTACACGGTGCGCACGATATATTAGAAACCCGGGCCGGAAGATCGAACCTGATCGGTTTGCTGCTACCGTCGAGAGAGTTGGTCACGAGAGAAATCATTGCTCTTTGATTTTCCATGATATTTATCTGATCAGCCATGTTTACTTTTAGTCGTGACAATTTCATATTGATTTTTACCTGCCTTTTCTCCCTTATTCGTGACCGTATACATATATCGCTCTTAGAAACTTAGATATACTACATTCTCCTTTAATTGATCTAATTGTAAGTAGTATTAGCGTTGTATTCTTTTAATGTACCTTCCTCGCATTAATCCATCACAGATGCACTCTTCATTAATTAATCAGATCCAACAACACGAACTTCGCGGACCAATAACTTAATGTAATCTCGAATCGATCGGTCTCGAAGTATTCGACTGTTTTCGCCATATCGTTTTCTTCGGAAGTAACTCTTCGTTGAAACGAGATATGTACATACATACGTGCCACTGAATACCGTGTAAATTGGCGGCTTCACGCGCGATCAGGTTTCACGTGTTACGCGGGGCCTTTGGAAGACACGTTGGACAAACGTGTCCAGTACTTATGCAAAGTAAGTAGCACTTGGTGCCGGTAATTTATACAGTTCTTATTGCATATAATTACGAGATATGATATTCAAACTTCTTCGCAAACAAAAAGGACGTAAGACTCCTAGATTTGAGTACTAATTATAGACTGATTATTTTCAAAGTAAAATTACACAATTTTCGTTCTCTGCCTCAAAGTGAGCCTCTCCATTATAAATCTCCCAGCTTTACAGTTTTACAGTCTGAAAAAAAGACTAATCAGAAAAGTCCTGACAAGAAGTAATTCAGAGGCAACATTTTCTCAGGTTTTTCGCCGAAAAAGTACTGAAAATCGACATGAACTATTTGACAACCCAATAAATATGTTCATATCATCACCGTATGCAAATTCATACGGTCCGCGAACGTTTTAATGTTTTTATGGAATGAAGAGCAAGGTTCATCGAGGATTCTCGTTTCTTCGGTTGAAAGGCAGGCACGCGTTACGCAATGATGTCGGCGTCGTTCGTTCTAGGAGAACCTGGTAGCCCTTGCCAAGTCGTTGCATTATTAATCGAGCAATCGATATCGTGTTCTCTATGCTCTATGCAACTACGTGGGCCGTTTATGCCGCCGGTGGATTATGCTCGCTTCATCGCATCGTTTCACCGTAAAACCTTGCAAGGACACGCCGTCTAATGCACCGTGAATGCACCCGTTTCCTTTCTCCGCTTAGAGCGTTCCCACTGCCTCCTGGATTATGATTTGATTGAGAAATTTCGAACGAAAAACTGGGTATTTTTTGACTATTTTAATACGAAAGCTGTGAATACTGTTAAGAAATAAAGAGGAATAATGCTGGGTAAAATATGAATATTTTAGTGCAGCATACCGGCTAGTGCACCGTAATGCACCGTTTCTCTGCTTAAAATCTTCTCCTTACTTCGTGGTTTATGGAAGTTTTAAGAAAACTTCATGAAAAAGAAGGGCTTTCATACATATTTTTGAAATACATTCTGTAAGTGTTTTGACAAGAAATTATGCATGTGCTGCTTAGAAATTGTGTAATATTAAATAAATTAATAAGATGTTTAAATATTTATGAGTTGTCATGAATCAAATATTTATAAAATATTAATCCTTATAAGTTACTGAATTGTTTGAAAAACTTATTTGTTTCTTCCAATGCTTATCCCAATAATAAAACCACCCAAATATAAGAATATAGCCTTATTTGTTATTATGAATTGGATTTTGTATAAAAGTTTTGGTTAATTTCGGTTTTAAATTCGCATTATTATCTATTGTTCCAAAGTAATACTTACAATAGTCTTATTTCGGAAAATATGACTTCTTTCCGATTGGATTCACATAATCAATACAGCCAAAATCGAAATGTTCTCCTGTTCTTTAAAAGCTGCTAAAAAAATGGCAAAATGTCATCGACAATAATGGAAATTATTTCGGCGATTGATCTGTGTTCATTCTGTTCACGCAAAACTTTGATTGTACTCAAAAATGGAAAGAATTCATTTCTACTTCTAATTTCGTCGGAAAAAGCTGGTAATTAAACTTATATCAAATACGTCGTATAATTTCCGCGAGTATCCACATATTCAGAGAATGACAGGATATCCGATGCAATGATTCCATCATACAGTTTCAACGATAAAGCCTTGCAAGGACATTCAGATCACCGCGCCATAAACTCGTTCCTCTCGTTTTGCATCTCGCACTGTAATTACCTTCTGTCCCGCAATGCAGTTTAACGCTCGTTCCCGGAATGCAATACTATTCCAATTGAGTGCAAGGTGCATTTCTACCATACAAACCCCATATGTACTGGATAAATTCCCCGGCACAAAACATATCGTTATTATAGAAGTAAAATTCATCACCTACATTTTTTTCAAAAACTCTTTTTTGCATTTATTGGTATAACTTTTTTGGTTTAACTTATCCATCTACCGAAGAAGCCGCGATTTTACGTGAAAATGTTACTGAAGTTTACTTCCGTATCAGCAATATACAACAAAACATGATAAAATATCTGAGATAGATATGTAGGGTGTCACATGACTATTTGGTCATCGACGCAGTTACTTATTTAATTACTTAATTATTACTATATAATTAATTATTTAGGGAAAAGAGAATTCCATATATAATCTACAGGAGATTTTATATTAAGTAATCTAAGGTATCTAATATATTAGGATTTAGATATAAAAACAGGTAACTACTTTATAATATGAACATACATTGCACCAATCAGCTGCTAAGGTCTTTAAACTAACTCAGTCGGAAGTAAAAACTTTAAGCGTTAATAACTCGTAAACGAAGCCGCAAACTGGAGAGTAATAACGAACTTTTCGATTTATCTACCTGGGAATTACATACAAGCGGATTGTAATAATAATAATAGTTTCGGGACACCCTATATTATATTTCTCGTTGCACAAAATCCTACAAAGAACAAAGTTCCGTTTACCATATTTTAACCCCGCGAATAAAATCCAGGAAACTCATGCCGTGAAACAAAAAAGCTTATCGAGTTTGCAGAAGCCACAAACAATAATTCTATCAGGAAATTCCACCGGATTAGTGACAATTGAATGATGGTTTCTGGTGGATGTTTCGACAAAGAGTATCGTAACGGATTACTCGATCGGTTTTTTATTAAAACAATTAGTTGGTTAAAACGTGGGTGTACGTGAGTTAACAGTAATAATGGCCGGCACGAATTAAATTAATGGAATTGATAGAGTTCACCTGTCGTTTAGAGTTTGCAACAAAACCGGAACGAGTTTCCGTGTAACTCGGTGCACGGGCCACTTTTTATTGAAAGTGCAACGCGTGGGTGAAGTAATAACTTAATTTCTCTTGAGACCGTTAATATTGAATGCGTTCCTTCCACTTCTCTCTTATTCTCGGTTATCGTCGTTAATTTATTAATCTCCATTTACGAACTGACTCTAATTAATCTCATAAATTACGTTCCACAGAAACTTGCAAAAATCTCGTTCGATATGCAATATGAAATTAAACCCATTGAAAATTGCATCGTAATCGTAATATCGGATTAAAGAACACCGAAAGTGCCACTTTTATGAGATTTTCGATAATGCGAAATGTCTCATCGACCAGCAAATTATTAATATTCTGAGGCTTTCACGTGTAACTGTTTATAATTTCATGGCTCAATAATTGATATCAGGGGAATTGGATTAAAACGGATGCAAACATCGCGTGTCATTTAACTCTCGTAATTGAACTTTATATTAAAAACTGTTTTATTCACAACGTTAATTAATACAGACGCTAAAAAATGCAATAAATAATTTATGTAATGATATTCAGAGTGCTTCGGCTTTTGGGTCCAATTTCATTTCCAACGCTTTATATATTAATATTTGTATGCAAGGTATTCCACGTAAAATGGACCACTTATTTATACAGCAATGTTTGTTAGTACTTAAAAAAATATGGGCGACCTGGAAAATTCTTGTAAAAAAATGACAACGGAAAAAATTCTCCTTCAAAGTGTTGGCCGGTTAAAGTCATTTATATTATAAAGACGATAATTAGGTGGTTTATTTCATACAGGTCACTGTATATTAATTAATTATTATATAATACTTAATAATGCTAAAGTTATATAGTACATAATAACACTAAGATATTTAATACAATATCAGGTTATTTAACACTAGAACTGTCGAACATATACTCAGTTATGCTTACACATTATATAGATATGAATTATGTCTGGAGGACTGTTTAATTAATGGATTCAATTATTCGCGATAGACATATAAAATAAAAGTATATAAAATCTCGAACAATGTGCCGTGGTATATTCGAATAATTTAATTAAAAATTGTCGAGCAGGTGATTAAAGTATCCTAATAACTTTCCTTGCAAGTACAAAATTGGAAATAGGAATTTAGGGCCAAGGTTGACAGATATTGATTGGTTTATCGGCGTCTTAATATCATCGCAGCTGGTAACCGCAAGTAACCCTCGGAAGACACGGTTTACTCTTTTGTAAGAGGCGTCTTTATGTCGTCAATGACGCGGTTTGCAGATGCGACATATTGCAAGAAGACTCCCCTTATGGCAGAGTGCTACTTCGATAGTCGTTTTTATACTCCGGCCATTGATATTAGCTGTCTTCTGCAAGGACTTAACTACTCGAAGATTTAGCGCCGTCGTCGCATCGTGTGCTCTTTGCCGCTGCATAAATTATGCCTCGGGAATATATTGTGTAAATTATGTCACTCCGGCCGATAATTTATGCTGCGTGAATGACAATAGGTTACCTTGCAGTCTGCAGAATAAATTGCACTTTGATTCAATGTGTATTTCAGTAATATATCATTAAAGTAAGCCATTATATGAGCGGTAAATATAATGGCCTATTTAATAATATAGTCCATTAATTTTAATATCGTAGATAATAAAAAGAAAGTATTAATCTGTAGTGCAAAATTACGTTTAATTCGCATTTCTTAAAAGTTGAACTCCGTTAGTCCGTTAATTTTAATATCATAACTAATAAAAGGAAAACATGGGTATCCGTTGATAAAAGATCAATTATTAAAGGAAATTTTAAATAGCTTAAAATTATAATATTGTTAAATGAACATTTCATTAGGAATCTGACACAGATGTTTGCTTCATATCTAACCCTATTATTCTTATCCAATCAATTCGTCACACAGCCAACAAGTATTTGTCGTGCTTTACACATTACATGACAACATGAATTTATTTCAAGTACATTATTTCATTGCAGATAAATTAAAGTCATTCGGACGTAGCTTCTTAAGTATTCGTCCAAACACGATCCAATAAATAATTTCAATACCTTCTTCGGAGAGGAGTTAAAGTGAACAGTTTCATGCACGACTGCGCAACCATAAATCGTTCATTTATCTCAGATTTGTTTCGGATTTTTGGGTATTTTCAATGGAATTGGCGCATTACCATTCGGCCATTTCTGTTTCTTTAGTCACAAACGATTTCGTGAAAGGGTTCGTGCGCGCAAAGCGAGCGAGTAACGTGGAAAATTCCCGAAAGAAGGTGGTTTGTTCATCTTCCAGGGACGAGGTTGGAATCTCAATAGACGTAGATCGTCTTTCGTGGAATTACGTCAGCTCCATTTGTCATGCGAATCGCGAATACGTAGCGTACGTGCGACAGCCACGGCGAATTACTCTGCTGGCACTAGAAGTCATTCCAAAGTCCCACAGTGAGATCCAATAAATTCCCTGTTTCGTCGAAAAACCCTGTTTCGTCTCCGCGAATCGCGATCCCTAATTGAATGATTTATTTCTTTGTTGTGTCTTATGCTGTATCTTGAATTTTCTATCTTTCATGTCACGCGGTATTGTAATGGATTAAGAATTCAAATTATAATATTACGACACGATTATCATATTATCATATTACGGTAGAAACTACAACCATTTTTTATAATTTTTATACTTCTAATATAACAAACTTCTGCAAAACTGAATACTAGATTATTCGAGATGCAACATTTTCTATGTCGAAGAAAATAATAATATAATATTTTAAAGGACATATTGTCTTATTACATACATTCCAATAATATATCATTAAAATAAGATATAATATTTTTATTATGCACTTATCTTGCAATTTAGAAGTGATATTGAACTTCGAAAATAAAGAAGGCCATATTTATTACTTATTATGTGTCTTATGATATTCACGCATTTTATAATGTATTATTACATAATAAATGGCTTATGAATATTACAAGACACATTGATCCAAGTGAAGTCATTTGTCACACTTCCTTTAAGACCATTTTTAAGATCATATCGTATACATTTTGAAAATAAATGTCTCGCGAAGGAGTGCGTAATTTACTGACAACTTAAAAGAGGGTAGCGCATAAAAAATCATAATTTATCTTCTCGCCATCAATCGGTCATTAATTATACCCCGCATTTTATGGATTCAACGTAGGCAGAAGAAAGTCAGTGGACTTTCTTGCGGCTGATTTACCGCCTTGGTCCAACGTCCTCCATCTTGAATCCGGCTACATAAAATGTTACTTAACCCTCGCCGATGGAAATCGATTTCTTCGGTTAATTCATCGGTATTCCAAATGAAATCTGCATATACTCGGCTTACCTTTGCCAATTAATTACCGGGATTTATCTCCGTGGCGATCCAAGTCACTGCGTCAACCAGATTTAATTACTTGGACCAAAGGAAAAGTTATGAGCTTCCCGCCTTCCGATTTTTATTAAATTTGCATTTTATGGTCAATTAGAATTTAGGTATATTAAATGGGTAAGAACGATCGAAATAATAAAATATTACTTTAAAGTAATAAAGTAATTAAAGTAATTAGAGTATTTTTTATGTTTGCGTCTAAAGTAATGAATTAATTATTATAAGAATAAATCGGATAATATATAGAGAAGTATGGAGAGGAAATTTGGATGTTTGCGAATTATTTTTAATATTCTAATTTTGCATTTATATTGAATGTAATTTCTATATAATGTAATATAATCTATATAAATGCAAAATTTGAATATTAATAATAATAATGAATTGCCTTAATAGTGAAATCAATTCCATATTTTATTTTATATCATATACTTCACTATACATAAAATGTCATAAATATTCATGATGTTCCATTTAGTTCGGTCGTTACAAACTTAAAATAATATAACGGATAACATAAAACGTGGAATAATAGATCATAATTGCAAGACTACAAACTATAGACAATGAAACTTTGTGATAAAAATTGGCACATTTCCATGATGTTTGTCGGCACCCCGAGTCGTGACTTTCCCTCTGTTTGTAAACCGAGAAAACGGATCGAATCAAATGGTTGTTTGCATTCCATTTTCGGGAGGATCGCGGCGGATAATTGTCGGAAGTTTGATCGTTAGCCGAGATGAGTCGTTTCGCGGAGAGAAAGAGGGCCGGCCCCATTTCGTTGACCCATTTTTCCGAACAATGCTGCATTCCCAGCTTCCTGATATTGGAAACCGAAACCGTAATTACGGTACGATGACTCAGCTGATCTGAGAGCTACAATGCATGGAACGCATGGAACGATGAACACCCATTAAATGCACTTTGCGATGCAGTCGACGGTACGCTGCACGCTCCGTTTCCACTGATATTCGAACCTTTAACTTTTCTAGGACTGATCTTCACTGGCCATCTTTTTGTGAACGATACGTTTAACAATTTCTGATAACATTTTCCTCTTCTCCTCTTTTGTTATACCGTAAATGTACTCGGTTCAATAATTATAAAAATTGGATCAGCCTTATAGTATTTAATTAAAATAACCATTAAGTTCCTAGCTAATTTTTCCGAAATTATTTGAAAGATAGTTCGAATATGTGTTTCATAAATATGATAGTAATTTATGAATTATTGTTATCATTAATTTTGAGAAAAGTGGTCCTGAGCTATTACTTATAGAAATACGTAGATTATTAATCGCATAGCAGTTAGATTTCGGAAAACAATACTAAGCTTTCGCGAACCTAATATTTCTGGTACGCTATTTTATTTTGAATCTGGTATAAAAATTAATTTATTTTACAATAAATAAAATAAGTACATAACAGGTAAAAATAGGTAAAAATTTTACAAAAACACGCACATTATGTGTCACATAAAAATGTATAATACCGTAGAATAATATTTGTATATTTGGAGAAGATAATTAGTGAGAATAATAACGGTTGAAGAACTCGACAATTTTTTAATAATTCGGTCATGATCAGATCATTTTCCAGTTACATATTTCCTTAACAGTAAATGACGTAACGTGGTATTAGTCGAATTGAAGAGAGATAGGATCGTAGTAAGTTACATTGTTCGTGCCGAGAGTTGATCGTTAGTATACTATCTATCTTTGCAATAAACTCGAATGGGGGTTCGCTGAAAGCTAATGTTAAAGGTTAATTCATTATATCATTGCGTGCCAGAAATAACCTTTGAAAAAGATACTTAAATTGCATTGCTTGTCGCCAATATATCACTTCGTGGAAACGCGAACGTTTCGAGGAAGCAAGCAGACAAATTTGTACTAAAAAGTCTCGAGTAATGTAACGATACGTAAAAGTATTCAGTGACTATATAGTGACTTAGGATTTATGTATAAAAAGCGAGTATTAACGGTGGAGAAAATTAATAAATACTTTGCATTATAGAGTAATATAATATAGTAACATAGTATTATATAATATAATAGACTTAATTCGAAAAACTCGATAAAAGAATATTCGCAGGAAAGTGTCTTAAAGATGAGGCTTAATTAATTTATATATATATACGATTGCATAGCCGACTAATATTTAACATACATGTTATTTACAGGATAATAATAACGACGTGATGAACATGATTAATATAAATATTAATAGTCCCTTATTAGCGTGGATTAAACGAACCAAACTAATGAAAGGCCCGAAGTAATCAGGAAGTAAACGTTAATTTTCTGTCTAGAAATTCGCGCACATTTTTAAACATGTTAAAGCATACTGGTTCATAAATGATTTCGTAGAAAGTCAGTGATACTTTTACCTTTTCTGAGCTGACTATTCTTTTCAATGTTCACTGGAGATTGCAGATTCGTCAGTGCAGCGTAGCGCACTTTGATCTCCCCTCTGCAAGAACCATCTTTTTGCCGGCGACACTTTTTCCACAGTGGTCTGGCGACGTATTATCAACGCAGTAAACTGCTAAACTTTCCTCAGTCCAACTTCTTCCGGGTTTTCAACATTTAAATGCTTTATTTGTAATAGTTCCGCGAATATTTTTCGTAGAAACTGCTTTGCAACCACGTGACACTCTAAGACCAACCGGGGTTTAGAAGCACCGCCGACTTTTCAAACTTTTAACGACCACCGCAACCTTTTTTAAGTTTCACCACACTTCCTCGTGAATGTTCTTTTGCTAGGTTTTCTCGAATTTAAGCGTGAATCGTCTTATTCCAAATTACTTCACGTGTTTAATACGTGTGCATTGTGCATGGATCTCGTAATTCATGGAGCAAGGTGATTAGAGCTTTTTATTTATTAAGCTTTATATAATATTTCTTGCCACGAGTCATTTAAGTTTAAATTTCTGTGATCACAAGTAACGTACGTTAGTAACAACGACGATCGCAGACAATTGATAATTCAATTATCAGGGGTCAGTACAATTGTAATAAATATTCAAAATTACAAAGTCAACAAAGTCACGTGCAGTTTGTAATGATTTTCGGTCACGTGGCTAGTTTGCAGTAGCAAGAACGCCACTTAATTTTAGGTAATCAGGAACAGCGATGTTAAAGCACGTAATCACCGCCCACATACCATCAAATTCTTTCGTAGAGCCATTCTTTCGAAACGAGCCGAACCGTTTCAATTGATCCACGCTGACCCTTCTATCGACCTTTTCCTAACGAAAAGATTACGGTCTTAATGGAAGAATCAAACCAACGTAAACAATTAGTCTTCTACTTTTTTCAAATTAATTTCACCACGTGGTGTATTATTTGTATTCCTTTATTACATTTTGTCTTGATTAAATCAAATTGAATGGTAAATGCTTGTTGTTTTACTATGTGAAAAATTCTCCATATGAACACTTTTGTATCCCAATCAATTCATATAACGCAAGTTCTATGTAGTTATATTTATGTTCTTCGGTAATTTCGCTCAGAAATCTTGCGTGGAAGCCAAGCCCTCTTTGCTTTCCCCGCATAGTGAATCCGGCGTGTCAGTGTCAATCAGTTGATAGGGCGCGCCAGTTAGAATCAAGCGTTTTCTTTTCTTTTTGAGTTTCACGGTGCGTTTACTGGGAGTGCGTGAGTGCATGAATCTGTGACTTACAATTAGCAAGGAATATCGTGATTTTCTTCGAAATTAACGCACGCGATTCTTTCCCTTTGAAATCGTCGCGTGAATATCAACCTTCGGACATCTGCCAGTCTTCGAGGTAATTTGAAGTGAATAAGCTTTCTCGGTTGCTGATACCGAGATATCCTTCAAAAAGGACCCTTTTTCATTGGTTTATGCTGGTAGTGTTAGTGGAATGTAATCATGTATGAATGTACTGTGAGAATAATATAGAAGTGACGTATATAATAGTATATATAAACTTATAATATAGATATAAACATATAACATATCTTCCCAAAATGTAAAACTTTTCAAGTTTCCAGAAGTTTGGGGAGGATAGTGATAAAATAATTTCTAGTGATCAACTAATTTCTAATAAAATTGATATATTATTGTATAATATTATTCCATTCTATTATACCATAATTAAAGATTAAGTTAAATTCATGAATAAGATTATTTCTTACTTGCTTCCATGGGCGTCCTTTTATATTATTTCATATTTTCACTATTGTCGCAACAACAAGCTACCGATGATCAAATATTAAACTAACCTTTGATATTCGT
Source organism: Nysson spinosus (assembly GCA_910591585.2). Taxonomy (NCBI): domain Eukaryota; kingdom Metazoa; phylum Arthropoda; class Insecta; order Hymenoptera; family Crabronidae; genus Nysson; species Nysson spinosus. The sequence goes on from OU342835.1 coordinate 4,164,219, forward strand.
TTAATTCCAGGAAGGCAGAGTAAATTGAGGAAGAATCGTAAACTGGATTAAAGAAGAGGATCATGGACCGATACGAGGAGGAAGGCGAGGACAGTGATAACGAAACAGATCCGGAGCAGCTTCTGAACGAGTGGCTCGGGGAGTTGGATAGCCTCACCGTGGTAAGTTTAATTAATTCCTCAAATTGTTTATTTCTATTTTACTCATCGAAAAACCGACTGCGGAATGTGGACGGTGATAAAAAGATCAAATAATTCGCACACAAAACACGAACTTTTTTAATATTGTAAAATCACGCCAAAATATATATAAAATTGAAGATTACAATTAAACCATTAAATATTATATACTTATATCATTCTACGATTTAATTATTCCTTGCTGTTTACAATTAATAATGTATTCACAAATATTTATTGTATGATCATCGTTGAAATTCGAGCTACCTTTTGTATATTTTACAGTTCGTCCAGTCCTTTTTTCATTTTGTGATAACGATAAATGTAAAAAGTAAATTTTATTCGAAATCCCTCGGATATACAATCCCATTTTCTTCAACAGTCTTTTCCGAGCGTGCAGCTAGCGAAATTATGTCTTTCCTATAAAAATCTCCGGAGTTATTAATAATAAATTCTGCGACGGCCTCTGCAACATCTCTCTGATTTGAGAAGATATTATTGCGTATAAATCGGTCTAAATGTATATATGTACACGCGCTCACTGTATCTACTGAACAACCGCAACTTCATACTTCTCACAGAATAAAATCGCCGCTTTATAATTTCGAGGTTGCTATTAGTAGAAAAGATGCGCCGAGCCAATGAAAAGGCAGATGGTAGAAACTTCGCGTTGTCGTTCCGCGCTCCTCAATTGGTGTCAATTGACGTGTAGTCCAAATAATTCGCTACTAGGATCCGCCGCATGAGAAACGATCACTCACTCTTATTTATTTGAGACTTTCTTTAAACCTCGCCTCTACCTAAAATAATCTTCATTCAAAATTATTGTGAAAGTATAATGAACCAAAAATCGCCGTACTAATGAAATTATTAAAATTCAAAGCAATGTATGTTTGTATTACAATATTAATTATTTTTCTATATATTTAACTTTTTAATCGCAGTCTTGGTATTGGATTGCCGATGGCGCGCGTTAGTTTCTGCACAAAATTACCGGTTGACAATGTTTTAATATAATAACTAATAAAAAGAAGATATCAGTTTGTAACAGAAAATGATATTCAATTCAAATCTGCTAAAAATCAGATTTATACCAATTTGAAAAATAATACATTTGGCTAATATATACGATGGAACTAGAAGATAATACTTTCGTTATTAACTGTTAATTGTTCTTCCACGACAAATCACGGTCACCAATCTTACGTAACGGGACGATATTAATTTCTATATTCTCGCTGGGCGTAACGAATCGATTTTCATAGCTCGTCCAATAGTCCCCAGGGTGTACTCGATCAGACGATTGTAATGCCAGTGCGGAATGGCAGCCGCGAAACGACAAATTGTCGGCAATTGACGTGGCTGAATGATCATTGCGATACGAACTTTGTCCACTGAGTTATTCCATTGTGAATGCTTCCTATCGAGATTCTAGCGCTTTCCGCCATCTTCCAATCCAACTGACTTCGATATCGATTAATTATAGTTTATTCTTATTCGTTACACACCCATTTTTTGCTTCTACTTTAACGCTAAACTTGAAGGTTTTAAATCGCCCAGTAAATTCTGGACTTAAATTGATATCCGCCGTTTCCGTTTAAGAAACAAGAAATCGATGTCTTACACATTAATATATATTTTATTTATTTATAATCAGTTTGACAAATTATGTATTGCAAATTCATTTTATTCTTGGATCACCGGGGCCACTTCTGACTTTAATAAGCGATATTAAATGTTAAATACTTTATTATCACTATATGCTTCACGTGGCCAGTAATCAGCGATGTGATAAGTAACTATGTTAATTACGAGGTCAGCTCTCAAGAAGCACGTGAAGTAGAAAGACGATAAGATAAAAGTGTGAATGGAATAGGATGCAGGAAAGAAAGTTGTAATTCGAGGAGCGCATTCGTTTTTGCAAAGGGATGCGAAATAAGATAAATGCAAGCTCGAGGATCCGCGAGTCTTCTGATGAAAGTTAGATCAATGCGTTTCCGTCGGCGACCGAAGAAGTTTCTATGCTTGCACTTGCACTTGCACTTAGAGTTACGTTTCCACTTGCAGTTTCGAAGCTTATCGAAGACAGGAAATCGATGAGAAGTTGATGAGTACTTCTTTTTGGTTACGATTCTCTTCCCTTTTACTACTCGCATTTAACAAAATTTAAGAGTCATGGTTCGAATAAGGGACTCGTGGAATTGTTTTTCATTTCATATCAAATAATCCTCAGTATCATTCCAATTAAACTTTACTTGATAAATTATATATTGCGGAGTAGTAATGTAATATTACCTGGTCATTTCTACTGACACCATTCAGGTGTTAGAATAATGTCATGGATGGAGGAGGAAGTGAAGTTCCTTTCGATCGGGTAGTAGGATGCGCGCGCCGGATAGTTCCGGTCCGAGAGCGGAAAGGTGAAAGAGCTTTTGCACTTGCACTTGGCGGTGCATCGGAGGTCGGTCAAGGCGCCTCTCTACAGATCGATAACCTGCCAACACTGAACGGATAACGTTGCACTCCGGTCGGTGACCTCCTACTGCCTCCCTACACCAATATTCGACCATATTCCAGTCACCTTTGACCTCGGAAAATAGAGAATTTCCCGAGTCGTACATCGATTTTCCACGCTCATTTTTCCCGGTTTCTTATCCTCCATTTCACTAAGCGTATTTTCAAATATCTAAGAGTCATACTTCGAATAAAAGACTCGTGGAATTATTCATAATATCATACAAAATAAATATTTAATATTGCTTCGTTATTTCTAAAGACGTAAAGGTTAATTACTTTAATGTGCTTATCTGAAAGAATTTTAGGAACCAAGGATACATTTCAGTGCATTTATGTTGAACGGAGTTTGATATTATTTCGCAATAACAGAATAAGATTTAAATATTAGGTAGAGTGCAGTTACTCGCAACTTTGTTTATAAGTTTTTGAACACAGCAAAGTGCGGATTACCAACTTCCAATCTACGTACAAAGCGTATACTTAGTTTTACAACTTTAATTAATTTTGCTAAACCATAGAAAGTCACTGGAATTTAATTAGAAGTTCCGAAGGGAACTTGTTTCTCCTTATTTCCTGGTTAAAGTCTTTCCTTTGTAAAGAAAGGATTTTAGTCAAAGTAAGGCGGTTTCATATTGCTCTGTAAATAGAAGTACTCAGCGCCATGGAAAATATTTATGTTACTGGTACTTTTTACCTTCAGCTTTGCAAGAAAATCTGGAATTTATTCATTAGATTTTGCAGGTATAATCTTGCGAGTTGTTGCGAATTAAGTGTTCATCATTTTTCGTAGGTATACATTTCTTGTAAAACTCTATCTTCCTCCAGATGAAATTACTACAAGCTTGCTGAGTTGCGTAATCTTTTTCCGAGAATGCAGACGCGAAACAACGATGGTTTTATCTTACAGTGCTCGTTTCGAGTGTGAAACTTCTGCTAATTGCAGATAATTTTTGCGCACGAATTTTGAATGATGTTTAACGCGAAAAACAATATAAGTACGTAACATATTTCGGAAAGATTTGATAGATTCTACGCAAATGATAAGAATAAGAATAAAATCCTCGTTAAAGCGTAATTAATTCTTAACAACTAAAAAACGTCCTGCACAGGTCACCAAACCTATTCAATTGCATTAGGAACTTAAATTTATAATTTTTCTTTATAAATCTCAGAGCAGCTGTTAGTGTCAATTAGAGTGAATCGGTGTTCCGGAAGTCCTAAATTGGGGTGTGGGAAGTACATCTTAAGATTTAACGTAGTTGTTACTGTATTTTTAATATTGAAGATATATTGATAAAATTGAATAATATAGATTGCATAACTAACCAGTTATATGTAACTAAATTCTCGGGCTCTGTAACTGGCATCTGAATTTAAAAAAAATTTCTTTTGGTTTCATTGTCACGGTCAGCTTCTAATCCAGAAGTTTTATCGCAGCGTCATCTCATTGGTAGGAACGAAGTATGCCTTTATGCTTTAGCTTCCGTTCTACCTCTCGTCGATTATTTTACCGACATAAAACAGATTCCTGCACAGACCAGATATAAGTAGACCAAGCACGCAATGCAATCTGTAATTCCAGAGTTACCGAGTCCTAGAGCCCGGTAACGATTTTTGTGTCGCGGGTGACGTTACCCATCAAACTCATAAAATAGCTGTTTTCTTCATATTTTTATTCCTGAAGATACAAAAATGAAATATGAAATTATTGTTTCAAAAACTCCTACATCTGTTAGCATATATATTACTCGACATTTAAAATATATATATTATCATCGTCACAATTTTTATTTTACCTAATGTTTAAACATATTTGCAAACTAATATTGCAAATGTAATTCGTATCATATTATTCGCAAAAGTCCACAGAATGTTTTGCAATTAATAGAAATTGTCTAAATCTCTAACTGTAATTTTGTACTATTAAGATCTAGTAACAATATCATTATACTTTACAATATACTTCCGACACCCCCAATGAAGACTTCCGGAACACTGATTAACTAGTTCCACTAAGCATAAAATAATAAAAATGAAAATAACGCGAATAAAACAAAAAGAACACATCACTAAAGAGTACAATATCAAGAACACCATAATTACTTTAACTTTAAGACATACTTCCAACACCCCAATGTGAGACTTCCGCGACACTAAAGGACTATTTGACATTAATATTTGTATTTGTGGTTCCTAAATTAATATATAAAATGAATAAGACCCCAAGTAGTTAAAATCAAAATCTCGGGGTCTATATAGTCGGAACGAAATTAATTGATCAAATAATTCACTTCGTACGAGGTTGATTTAGTTTGAAGTTGATTTAAGTCTGTAATCTTAAGCATAATGAGGGTAAGTGGAGATATACGAACGTCAGAGCATATTCTTGGTGAAATAGACAAATGGTTAAGAGCTTCCGGTAGCTATTAGTATGCGGGCTTCGTTATATCCGCATCCGCGCGGCTCATCGTAGCATAGTTAATCGGAAGGAGGTCCAACGGAGGCCATTGTTCGGCAATATTACTATATCCGGTGGTAGTTTTCTTATATCGGGTTTCATTGATATACCAACGAGTTTCTTGGAATTGATATATCGCTACTCGTGAACCATTTCAGATAAAATGGGGAAGATTAAACCGGTGTACCGTTTGGTTCTGGAAAGAAGCCACTCGTGACGTACGCGTCACGTGGAGTATCGATCTTTCATTAATAATATTACATATTATATACGTAATATGTTAATATTACGTTATATATCATATATAGAAGTTATATCGCAGTAATTGTAATATACATATAAAGTTAAAGTGCAACAACAAAATAAAAGTGCAAAATAAATGTCAGCAAAAATGGCCAAGTTTGTCGCTGCAATTAAAAGTGCAGATTCATTCGCTTTCTAATTTCACCAGAAAGTTTTGCAAGCTTGAAATCGTGACACGTAAGAAGTAGAGGGGTTTATGGCGTAAAGAAAACACAGGATCTCGGAAAGAAGTTTGAAATGGAATAAAGACGCGTTCAGGTAGTAGGCCGACGGTGCACGTGCCTAAGGGCAGCTGCAATTTGGCTGACCTTCTTCCCCCTCCGCCCTTCCTCCCTTATATTCTTTGGTAAAGCGATCCTTACTTCCGCGTCTCTTACTACGGCTTCTGTTTTCATCGGCCTCCGGGTCAGCCGGACCGTTATCACGACAAAATGGGAAATAAATGCCTACCACGTCCTCCATTTATCATTCTAATATACCTAAACCATATTCGACTTGCCGCACGGACAATAGTGTAATTTACTCGGGAAATTCTGCAAGATAAATCAAACGTAATATTTAGTTATCGGTGAGATTTAGTGGATGATGTAATTGGTAACAATGGTGCACTATAGTTTAAACGATCGCATCGAATAAAGATATTAAATGAGCAAGTCTCCTTGTATGTGAAATAGTATGATAATAAAACTTTTGAAATATTTTAATCTGGAGGAATTGTTCGCTGTTTTAATGTATTCATTATAATAACAGAATTCAGTGTTTCTATTTATAATTGAAATCAATTGAAATTCTTTATATAATTTCATACGATTTATAAATAAATATATACGTATTTATCTGATGCGAATATTATTATAAGGCACATTTTCAAGTGTGATCTTCATTGCCAAATATTTATGGTAATCTCTTATAATTCAACATAGTAAATATCTGGATATTTATTACATTATCACTGGCAAGTAAGTATATTATTGATAGAACATCTTCGATTTTTCACATACTGCGAGGAAATGAAAAATCGAAGTAGTAAAATGGTGCTCGAAGTAAGAGGCACGCGTTCAGTCTACCATCTGTTGCTCCTCTAATCTTTTTTAGGATCATCCGACAACTTGAGATACTGCTACCGTCGTAGGGTTCACCAGTTCCACTTCTGATTCCACGACTTTCTAAATTTCCGTGTCGTACTTTTAGGACCAATCGACATCTCACGTTAAGCCTAATGTATTCCGTGATTATCGTATATTTTACAGCGCCGTAAATAACTCAACCTTGTCCTCGTTAGGACTGATTATACACACACGATATAGATATCTTTGGTTATAAAATATTTAATGAAAATCGAAGAGAGTATCGTGATTTTCAATACGAAATACATCGATGAGAAATACAGTAGGTTTAAGTAGTTTTTGGGATTCGATTATGATGCAAATTAATGGTCTTCGAATAATTACGAAATTAAGGTCGCGAGATTCGGATTACGGATTCGGTGGACTCGAGTTTGCAAGGTGTATCTTTAATCATTTCGAAGGTTCAAGAGGAAAGTAATTACGTTGCGCTTAAACCTGCCGAGGTACTCAATTTAAAGATAAATTATTAGAGATCTTGAGGTACGATATTTCCCGAGAATATTAATATCGACAATATAACATATATTAACGTTATTCAATTCTGCCTAAAATATTCGCGGTTCTTTATTCCTGAGTATAAATACATACATTTATAATTATAAGGATTTCCATATATTTATTCATATATGCGAATACCTTTGAGTTTATATCAAGCCAAAAATCTTATACATTTTAATAATATATATAGTAGTCTTATAATAGTACGTTTTAATAATAAATAACTACAATATCTATTACTAAAATCGGTGATATTATAAATTAACACTAACAATGGCCATTCTGAATCGACCTGAAATATCCTCGAGTCTAAGGTACCGAAATGGGCCCTAGGACCTTACGATGGTTAAAAACAGTAACGCAAAAGATTTATCCTGCGTACATGCATCCTGCGAGTCCGAAACTCTCAACACCTCGAAAACAGGCTAAGAGGTAGTGTCAGGAAAGGTATATATGTATAGTTGGTCCCGTGGGTTGCAGCTGCCTCTTGGAGCAACATCAGCAGCAGGAGCAGCAGCAACAGCACGTGTTCTTCCTTTCGAGGCAGGTGGTTGGCGTCGTTAAGCAATCGCCTCCCCCTCGACGAGGGCCGAGATTTGAACGGTGTACCATCGGACCCAAGGCAAAGAATAAGACTCAGAAAACTACCGGTGAAAAAGTATGAAGAGAGGATGGCGGGGTCAGGGAGATCCTCAGCACGAGGCTTGGCTACAAGAGGTAGGAGGAGAAAAGGTGTCTGCCTTTCAGATCTGACGAGAAAAGAATGAAAAAGTAGCCGAAGATAAATATCGGTTTGAATTACTGCACTCCTGCAGATGATCTTCATGAGTCCGTGGAATATTGCGACACCTGAAATCCATGCACTGGATAAGAACAAGGGACGCCGGATAATTATGAAGATGATAATTAACATGCCAATTATCGATATATCAGACGGGACTTATAATATCCCTAACGAGACAAGAAAATGTTAGATCGTACGATATTCCCGGTGCACTACAAATTAGGAAAATGGAAAGGATTATGCGGGCCTGAATCGGGATACCGATCCCATAACCGGAAATTCTCAATTCTATTTTATCCGAACAAGAATCTTCATCAGGGTAGATTAAAATCATCCTATACTAAGCACCATAAGAGAAATAAGAGTAACAACGTAAGTGTGTCTCTTTATTAATATACCGTAGCAGCAACAAGCTCCATTAACAGGATGAGATTGGCATCAATAAAGCAGTACAGAGATACAGCCGATCGGGGCAATTAAATATAAATGGAATTAAATAACGCGAGATGCCGATAATGTCGAAGCATACGTGGCAGAGGACCGACAAATAAAGCGATACGCGTGCATGCATGGCGCACGCCGTCCGACTGCTTGTCTGGTTCTTCCGAAAGGTGCCTGGACATCGTGGTGGAATACAAGAAAGAGAACTGGAAGATTGAGCTGGAAATGGTAAAAAGAAGGACGAGAAATACTTCGTTCGGTAGTATGTATCGAAAGAGGATAGAACGAGGAGCAGGTGATGGCAAAGATCGGCTACTCGCTCGTGACCGGTTCCTGAATCGTGGATACTCGGTTTACTGCCGCTTAATAAGCTGTAATAAGGACTGTCGACTCTTACCACTCGATATTCCATACGCGATAAATCTCACGGACGCGATTATAATACGAATCGCAGCGCCGAGATCGCGAGCACAAAGTGCTCCGTTTCGAGCAGGTGGTTCCTCGTGACGGGTTTCGATTTCGATGGATCCCGGGCTCTGGCACTCTTCATTCGACCTTCGTGTACTCGGTCGTCTCGCTTTACCTGATTTCTCGAGCTTTCCACCTTTTTCTTCGGTTATTTCTTTGTTGACCGAATCGTTCGATCGTATCGCTGTTTGATGATTATAGTATGTAGTGTGTCGATGAAAGAGAAACTTTGATGATGATGATGTTGATGATGGAATATAATTGTCATTGCGGGTTTTGGTATTTAATTGCAAGCATTTAACATCGTGATATAATTAAGCAGGATATTAAAACATTTTGAAACCGGTTTTTTAAATTTCGCAAGTTGTGTTTTATCCATCTAATGTATTACAATCTAATTCATTCCAAAAATTAAAAAAAAATACTTATTTTTTTACACTTTAAAAATCGTTGAACACTATAAGCCGTAGTTGCTTTGACATATTAATTATTGTTCGAGAATATCGATAATCATCATAGCTATCAATAGTCTATTTTATAATCACCATCATCTACCAAAAAAAAATTATTTGCCGATAAAAACACATATATGAATAACAACATTGTGCTATCGAAAATGAAAATAAGATATAAATACTGTATGGTTCTGGAAACCCTATCCCCCATTCAATTTATGACAGAATCCCTATAGAATATTATTATTATTAATCCCACCATTATATTAATTATAGAGAGTCCCTATATAATCTCTAAATACCCTGCATAATATATTATACATAACTTATATTATGTACATATATTACATGCAACAAATAGGTGTCCAAAATTCCACATGACACCTACAATACATATATCCCGAGTGCCTTCATTTCAGAACCCAACGGTGGAACCACCATATCAATAAATCTGACTCGTACTTTATTATCATTGCGCAAGGTCAAGATCATATCTCGGTTATCATCGGGGTTGATCGAGTCGAACGCCATAAGGGTTGCGTTCAGGGTTCTAAACAGTTGTCGGATTCCTCGTAGTTAGTCCTCGGGGATCCTTTTAGGGAGGTTCAGACAAAAAGAGCGTGGCACGGGTCTCCTTCCTCGAGAAGGGCCTGTTCCTTGGGGCCCGTGGCGGGAGGAAGGGAGGAAAGAAGGGAGGAAGGATGGATTTTTCTTCCTTTCTTCTGGTCCTCTTTCTTTCTTTGGTAAATCAGATGCAGTCTGGGCTCTCGGCACCGTGCAACAGTTGGCGAGGAGGAAACATCTGTCGGTCCCAGCGGCTGCGTATCCTCCAGGTAAAACTTGCGTTAAACAGGGATTCTCAAATTTTCGGAGATTTCCGAAACCACGAAATTATGCCCCGGTAAACTTGCTTTACGCCTTCCTTGTTAAGAATTTCTAGTTTACTCGCTCGAGAATTAATTAGTAGCAAAACCGATCATTATAATATTAGGATATAATTATTAGCATAGTTGAGTCGCCATTTTCTTCGACATTGAAAATTCAACATTGTTTAAAACTAAATCTTGCATAATAATAATAAAATTAATAACTTTGCATAATTAATACACCGACAAAAATATTATTACACCCTTAGAAATACTTGTTACACCCTTCTTATTAATTCATAAAATAATTAGGTATTTGATTAATATTGAACATTGCAATAACAAACCTGCATAGGCTCCAAACGATTCACTTGCTACTTACAGAAAGTATTAAGTAAATTTCCGCTAATATATCAGTACACACAAAAGTCAAGAATAACTCAAGCACTCAATAATTATCAATAACTAACTTCTTATAATTATTATTCGAAACCTATGACCAAGAACAAAAATAGAACTCCCTATCCCCGGAAAACAGTGAACCGTGAGTTAGCTGTTGCGTAATAATTAATCTGTTCCAGACAGCATATAAGTTAATTTCGGACTTAGAATGACGAATTATGACTCCCTTATAATTGAGCGCATCTCAAAGCACGATATTTTCGGCTCTGTTTACGGGATCTTCGTTCGCTCGACACCTCCTCGTGTTTTATTAGACCGCCCTTCCGGCTGACGAGATGCGACTTCAAAAAAGTCGCAGAGATTTAAAGCCGGATACTTAAAAAACTACAATTTTAAGTAGATTTTTACGACATTCTTCCAACTAGGATTATCACAAAAGGGTTCACTTTACTCCCTTAAACATTCCATAAAGTTATGGCGCAACAACGAATTCTTTACTAATAAAGGATTATGGAAATTATTTTAGTGATTCAAACTAGAAAATAAAGATTATATGTTTGTAATCGAAGTAAAGGATTACATGCGGCTTTCGGAACTTTTTCCTCGTTCTCCGCCGACAAACGCCGAAATTAGTGGCTGAGATTAAGACGAATGTTTTTTTCTGTCAACGGGGAGAAACTTCGTTTCGAAGTTCTGAGTGGCGTCATTTCGACGTACACTTAAACTTTTTATCAACGAATTAATTACGAAGCATTTAACACTTGCCTTCTTCAAGGTGATTTTGATGCTACCTGCGTTTATAAGGAAGCGGTAAATATAGTTTAATGTGACTTCCTTACAGTATTAAGAATTTAAAAATTTGATTCTAACACTTTAATAGAAAAAACACAAATACTGTCTATGACTCAAGTTTTTACAACTTTCAACGGATTTCGATTAAAATTTGTGCATAACTAAAACAAGAAAATTATAATTGATACACTTGTTTGCATCTGAAAATTGGTACAATTTTAAATACTGATTGGCGCATATTTTTATTTCGTAACTAACGAATATTTCAGCTGCACATTCTAATGCTGGCATATTAATATTAATTAATCGACGTAGATTATGGGACGGTAAATGTTTGATATTTTCTAAGTGTACTTTTGCTGCACGAGTTCATTGGATAATTATAAAGTATGAAGTTTTACGTGAATTAAGATCGATGTACATGCAAATCGTTTGTTCAGCGAGTTTCCAGTGAGTCACGCGAAAATTACACATCCGTTCCGATAAACGAAGGGTGTGCAAAACACCCTCGTTTTGCACGCACCCGTATCACGTATTACGTGTAATCGTATATTATTATTCTGCATCTGATGCATACACAATGCTCAGCTGAAAGTTTTGTTAGTCACAAAATAAGGTGCCCAACCGATATTCAATGTTACGTCCACTTTAAACTGCAAACATTTGACAGTAGTTTATAACTCAGAGGAATCAATTTTAACTCAAACCGCTTTCAAACATGAGATATTTGAATTATAAATGTAATTGTATCTTTAGATGAAGATCTTGTAAGAAGAAGATATAATTAACACTAGAATTCAATTATTTGCGTTATGTGTATACAATAAAATCTATAATATCTCAAATTCGTATAATGTAACTAAAAATGGCAGACAAATAATTTTAACCCCTTTGGTAGTTCTAGTGTTAAACAAACATCTATGGCATACGTTTCTATGTCACAGTAATATTAAACCGTTGCAGATATATGATAATAGTTCTGTAATTTCGTAATTAATTATATTGATACGAGATATTAATTCGTATAAATGTCACTGATTACATCTCGAAGGGAATAAAATAACATATCTTCCCGACGAGACACGACGAAGCATCGATGCGAATCGTTCGAGCAGTCGCTCGTAAAAAAAAGGCATTCTTTGAACATCTGATTAGTGATTCGAAAAGGCCACCGACATTATATAAGATGCCAGATGTTCTTGTGTCTCTTTCAATTATCACTTAACCCAGATTTCTTGGTACAATATCGCCTTCTTTATTAAGGATTCGCGGCTGTTTTTTATGGAAGCATAACATTTCTATTCTTAACCGCAAGAGTTACTTGCAAGGACTTCGAAGTTGTCGTTATAAAAAATATTTTATGCGACAATGGTGTATCATAAGAGGACACGTTTGATAAAGAAAAGTAGTTGCAGTTTGAGATATAAGTCACATATAACTTATATCACCATGATTGATCCTTGGAAGCGGGAAGAAGTTAGATTCTGAAATTCAAGAGCGCGAACTAGGTCACCCGGAAAGGAGATACTTCTCTTTTTGCATAAAACGTGCAACGAGTCCTTCGAGGCTAACTTATTTATAGGTGCGCCTCCTGGGAACTGTACCTGGGTTGTGTAACTAGGAGCCTCTCACAGGAAGTGGAACACTATTGTCTTCCAGGGAAAGAACTTTGAACTTGGATTAAGATTCATTTCTCTCTTGACATTGACAATGAACTATACCACTTAATTCCAGCAATTAATTATTAGAAACATAGCCCTCACTAAAGTAAATAACACCCTGATAGTAACGAAGATACAATTAGTCTATCATCACCATATTCAAGGAAAATGTCCTGAGTTGTCTAAAGTATCGCAGGCAATGCTTTTCCATGGCGAACAGTCTCTTGAATGCAAACCAGGTAGAAGGAGGAAGGGGATTATGTGAAAGATTTCAAGACGACAGAAGTCTGAAGAAATAGAAGGCCCGAAAAAAGATTGGATTTTGAGAAACACTGCGTATCTGTGCCGAGCGCCACGCGACCAGGTCGTCCGGTCGGGCTGGGTGCCGGGTGTTGTTGAAATCAACGTGGTGGGGTTCCTTCGACGACCACAACCGGAGCCTTATGCCTTCAGTCGACTCTCGGCTCTCACTGCGACTTGAGCTGCCTGAGATTCCGTTAATTATCAAGAAAACGGGAATAGTACCTGAAAAGCAGGTGAAGGTTTACCGCCACAATCTAAACGTGGTTGAAGTCGCGCATCCGAGTGCCGGAAGAAGAGACCATTGTCTTTGGTGAACTTAAAGATCCCTGATAAACCAGTGGATACCAAGGAATAAATCCATATCCCAAATTGATTTATTACGAAAAGAAGAGGGAAGATTTTACTGAAGACAACTTCGAAGATCATACTCATCCTAGCAACCACAAGCTGCGTGAAAGAGATTCAAGAAGATTGTTATCAGAAGAAGATCAAGTAGAATTATCAGCGCCACGTGGTAGGTGGGAATATAGTATATCACGAAAACAAGGTGGTGACAATTAATACAATAGTATTAAAAGTGAACGAAATCGAACGTCGTGTCGACAACCTCCGGTGACCGATCTAAAGGTCGATCCAACCAGTTCCTTTTGCCGGTCGATCACCTCGATCCCTCGCCGGAATCACTGAGAAGAGATTGCTGACACTGGAGTACAGTGAGTCTAGAAGGTCGTTGAGTTCTAATTAGTACGTGGGTGCCATAGGATACGAAGAGCATACTCTTTGGAAGGAAGAAGGAAAACAAGAAGAGGAAAAAGACGATATAAAGAGATGCCGAAAGCGAAGGGACTGGAAGACCACGAAGAGAACATCGAGAAATAAAAGAGGCGAGAAGAGGATCGGTTAACTGGAAGGAAAGGGCGCAGGACAGGAAAGGAGATAAATAGATGCAGGAATCTCTGCGCGGCGCCATGATGTTTTAGCTGCGAGGGAAAATATTTGTTTCCTATGCTACCAGCAATAAAGGAATTCCAGGAACAAGTTATCCCCGACATTTACAACGGATTAAACAAATTCCATGGTGATCGTTTCAGTGTTTCTTACCTAATGACTGGAACCTTAAGAACGGTTGAAACGTTTCAATTGGAAGTATTTACTGGAGTGCTCACAAAGGACTGCCTCTCTCTTCAAGTGAAAGGTGAACGATTTTGAAAAATGACAACGTTATTGTAAACATTCGATCGATGATAATCGATCTACTGACCAGTGATATTAGTGATCGATAGTTACACATTTTCGAGGACAAAGTTAAAAGAACACTGCAAGCATGTTGTGCGGAACATTCAGGAAGAAAAGGAGGCATCCTGGAGATGAATACCGATTGGTCAGATCGAATAACATGCCCAGGATTGTAACCGGAAAGGAGACCAGTCTGGTCACCGTACGAAGGGTCAAGAATGCGAGGATGGCGGCTCGATCATCTTTACTCAAAGATCTTCTACATATGGTGAGGAATACATTGATTTATATGCATTTTTTACCATTTCAACATTCTTTTATCTTTATTAAATCGTATAAGGATACAGATACAAATCAGATTACAAACATTGTACACTGAGAGAACAATTGCAGCCTTGTCACTGTGGCTTGTACATAGTCCTGTGTGCAGTACATTTGATTTATTATTTAAGCTAAGCATTACTCTAAAATTTATTCATTAACCAGTATAATATAAATATCTACAAACACTACATTAATTCAAATTGCATAGAAACATATCAAATGTATTATAGGTAACATGACTTCGATATAAGTTGCGATTTTTAAATGCCCTTTAAATAATGTTACATACAATCGGTTAGAAGACATTGATAGAATATTTCCATAAATATCATCTATTATGTGACTTCACCATGAGTTGCATTTTTTAAACAGGCTATAAATAATATTAGATACAGTCGATTATGAAAAATTGGTAGAATCGGGATGTAAAGTTGTTTATAAATAATATTATGCACAATCGTCCAGAAGAAACTGATAGGATCAGGATCTAGGATATTTCTCATTCTTCGGTCTGATATTCATGTCGGTGCAATAAAGGGCTTCACATCGGTGAGTCGATTGGTTCTAAAAGGTTTCGGTCCCCGTCCCGAATCTACATACATGAATGCGAATGCGTCACGGCGTTTACATATGTATATATGCACAATGCAGTGTCGTCCTATCCGTGTACGTACTGCATTTGGATGCATAATTTACGATGTTATACAAACGTATTCGCAGATTTACCGTGCAACCGGTGTATCGATACGGAGCCGTTTCATCGTTCGCTCAAATCGGTTTACTCGATACTCGACGCAGGGAAGTGGAAACATCGTTAAAAGATGATTTTCTGTTGACTCGACACGTAAATTAAATACTGGCATGTTTGCATGGGGGACTATCGAAGTTGAATGCAAATATTTATGCTATCTAAATGGTGTTTAAAAAACTATTCAAGAAATATATGCATATAGTTATTGTTTCTATACATCATATATTCAACACTAAATATACCTGGTATCAATTTATTATCAATCAGGAACCTGAATTTGATGATTATTAACTCCATTTCGAATCAGTACGAATAGATAAAAGTAATTTCGCGCACCAAAATCGGCAAACCTGGGAAAGGTCTCTCCAAAAATAGTCACTATTTAAACGTCACCATTTTTTATTCCAATCAATCAAATATTTTACAATAAACGGAATAACAAATTTATAATGAAGAAATCAACTTCGTTAAGTATAATAAAGAAAAGGAATACGAAGTATTCTAAGTACTTCATTTCTTTAGATATTATTGTGAATATACGCGTTTTAAAGCAGGACCGTTTCGATCCACGGATCGAGTCGGAGTTTCTAAGGGCCAGTCACGATCGGTTGGTGCACGATGCTCGTTTTACTGGTTCCAGAATCCATCGACGGCACGGTGTTCGTGTCGTCGGTGGCTTCTTCCCGAAAGTTTCTTCTTGTTCTTTTTCGGTCTAAATCCGGTGCGAGAGAGGCGCCGGTGGGCGCTCAGAGAAGTCGCCGGCAGAAAAGGTGCTCGTAAGAGAACCAAAAGGAGGTTGAGCCACCTTCTCGTGAAGTTCGCCTTATAAGGTGCCCTCGGGATGCCCAGCGTCCATTAGAAACCGTTTGTTGTCCCGACCTCTTTTTCCACTGAATTCCCGGAGGTTTTCGTTGCATGGTTCATCTAGAATTCGCGAGAAACCCTCTCAAAGGCTTGAGGAAGACAGAGAATACCAAGGTTCTCCATCTAGGTCGACAGAATGTATTTTTAAGATAATGAGAAGGCGCGAAAGGGGACCGCGTTTTGTCCGCCCGAAGAACGTATATCGAAAAAAAAGGAATTCTAAGATCAGGAAGGAGATAGGTTTTTTTTAATCCGCCGTGCAGAATTCTTTGTATAACTTCCACCGGTGTGGTCCTCAACCGTGCCAGGAAATATTTCCTGTGCTCGTAGATGAAATGGGTAGATTAGTTCCTTTGGACTTTTTGGGAAGAATATAAGTTAATGAGGATTTAAACTACTTGGAAAATCTATGTTTAGTTTCAAACTACTTATGTTACATTCATAATTAGCTAATTTACAAGTTTCTTATATGAATACCAGTTAACTATTTCTTGAAATCTTCCATATTACTTCGCCTCATTTATTAAATAAAGACCTAAGAATTATTTTTTAAAAAACTAACATTTATAGAAGACACGATATAAAATTACTGAATATTTAGTAATTCAGATTTAATTCGTAGAATAAAAGTTTTGCGTCTGAATTCCAAAATCGGAGTACTAGAATGGCGGAGGGTACCAAAGTGGACGAAGAAAGGAAAGGAAGAACGTTGGAGAACGTGCGGTTTTTTCTTGCTTCAGCAATTTGTGTGTGCTTGGACCCCCTTCTTCCTCACCGTTCTTCACCACTTCCAGCCTTTGTTCGCTTCTTTTTATTTCGGATTTCTTCTTCTTCTGTTCCGTACCCTTCTCGTCTTCCCCCGATTTACGCCGCAAAATATCTTGGCGCATTCCTGTGCATCGTGTCGGTGCGATTTGGGTTCTCCAGTCAACGTCCTTATGCCGTTGTTAGAACTCTTCTGGATATTTTAACAAGTTTTTATCAATTTTGTCCCATTCGACAAACATAAAAACAGTTTCAAATAACCTGAAAAGTATGATCATATAGGTGGCATTTGCATAATAATTGTTTTTTGTATTTTATTTTAATTGAATTAATAACTGAAATGGGTTACAATTGATGGAGTTTCGGCCTCTTGAAGTGCAAGATCCGTTTAGTTAGATAAACTTATGGAGAATATTTATTAATGTGTATTAATAGTAATATTTATCATTTTCAATAAGGCACACTGTTTTATTTAACAATTATTTAATCGTTTCAATACCTAGTTATGTAAATTATTATTGCATTATTAACCGGTGCATAGCTATTTGGCGAATGTTTCTCGTCAGAACTGAACCTATTTTGAAACACTAACATAAGATCGGTTCGCGGTTCGCTTCTAAGTGGGTTTTTTTTACTTTCTTCCGGGCATCGAGCGACCTATTAGCGTCTCGATGGAGCCGTGCGGCATTCCCTCGAAAATTGTGCAATCGACACACGATCTACTATGCTAACCGTTCTATTACTGCACACCACTCTACTGGAAGAAGTTCGACGAACTTCCATTCGTTACGTTCCATATTTCATTATCAGATTAACTCTCCTATTTTCTTACGATAACATTACGCCTACGAATCGACTATTGACCATAATTAGCCATTTCTATGAACAAATCCAAGTAAAATGGCGTATATTATACCCACGATAAGTCTGACCCGGCTGTAAGACATGTGATATTCCCAATCCTTGGAAACTAGGCGGCGGTTAGACCGCTATAATTCTTTTCAGCGGCACAACGCGCAACAGCCGTCGTTTCACGGCATTAAGTTTAATTAGTGATAATTAGAAGAAATTCTGCGGCCGGCGCCACAAATTGAAACCACCATAATCCAACGGACAAAGATGCACGAGGCAAAAAGGCCGATCTACATGAAACGATTCGAACCAATTGCCGACCTAGATCAGTGGAATTGCCATTACAATTGCGAGCAAACAAACAATTATTTTAATTAACTTTCCGGAAATCTTCGTTAGTTAACAATACTTGTTTATCTTGACACTGGGAATTGCTAACGAAAGACAAAAGCGCGCGATTAGCGGACGAACGGATAATACATATTGCAGAAAAATATTTTATTTTGCATGAAAATAATTTACAGTGAAATCATGAAATATTATTAATAGTGTACGATGGTTACTGAGATATAATTTATTACTTAATATTATGAACACATCTGAAATAATAATAAAATTCCATAACCATATGAATCACACTTAATTCCATAGAGTTATAAATTCAAATTTAACATTCACATTTTTCGAATATTTCTGACTTCAGTCCCATTGTTGAAATATGAACACGGCATATTTCTAGCTCGCAGAATAAGAATGAAAAAGCAGGGCAGTGTTTGAACATAAAATATCGAAGTCCCCGGGGCGATGTTCCGTTCCCTTAAACCGTAAGAGAACTCGGTCGCGGGAACAATTGTGTACACTTTTTCCAGAATATAAAGAATTCCACGGAGAGAGAATGATTCTAAGAGTGTTAAAGCGAGGCCACATGCGCATTTGATTGGGCGTGGTCGTCCTCTGTACCCGATTTAATCCTTGCGACACAGCCAACGAAACCCGATCGAAATTACCCTAGGATTCTCTCCGCCGCAGTAAACTAACTAATTCATGGACCGATGCTCGTTAAATCCTGCCTCGAACCCAAGCTTCACGGGAACGCCATAAACCAGTCTTTTGATATTATTATTTTTCCCTGGAGAAAGTCCATGATTTTGTTGTTGTTCCTGGAACGATCTTGTTGCGTTATTACCGATCGCCCGATTTTCCTTGCAATATGTATCTTTATGGACGCTAGTTGAGGTTGTAAAATCAGTCGAGTAATTTATGGGCCATGTTTGCAGGCTCTTTATGAATGCAATTTGGAATTTCAAACCTGCTTCGTGCTCTGATTTTTTGTTATTTTAATCGAAATTTGTTATCATACTTAGGGCTAGCTAATTGTTGTGCTTCATTGAAATCATATTTCTTTCGAAAAATATTCTTTCTTTTTATGCTGCAATATAAAGTGCACGAGTTCCATAACCCATTTGATCATTCTTTTATGAAGTGAACTACGGTGCGGTGTTTAATTTAATACAATTATTTAACCGTTTTGAATAACTGCTTTAATAAATAGGTTGTTATGTAATAATAGTAACGTACATAGTAATTATAATCTATTATTTATATTGTAATTATCATTACACTATAAGTTACATAACGTGTTACTTATATGGCGCATCTTTTCCACGTTTATCTCATTTACAAGATGAGGGTGGCGGTATATCGAAAGGGCGTGAAGGTCCTTTCGTGGGATAGTATGAGCTTCCCAGCGAGCCCTTTGCCCTCGTGAAGTTCGTGCAGCGTTTATCCCTTCACTTCACCCCATTCCCTCCTTTGACTGCTTTCTTAATCCTCTGCCTTTTCTTTTTCTCCTGCTCTTTTTTTCTAAAGGATGTAAATCTCTCGGGATGATCTCTTAGCTCTTCTTCTTCTTTTTCTTCTTGTTTCTTCTTCTCTTAGCACGAGCGGGCGGTTTCAAAGATCTGAAAACTTGCTTGGTTTTCTATGCTCTTTTAATCAAACATATAGGTTTCTGTAGATGGAATTATGTCCAATGTTAATGCTCAATATAATATTTATTACAATTTATATCTGTAATAAAGTTAAGTTAAATTTTCTTCAAGAGTGTTCCTCCATTTAATAGTTCGAATCTTGATGCAAGAATATATAAATATCTAAGTATTTTTCGAATAATTAGTGAGTACTGATGTGATTCCATGGCCTACTAACTTTTTTCCGAAACTCATTAGCGGAATCTTTGATAAATCACTGTTGAAACTTCTACATGTTTCCAATCGTATGAATAATTCAACTCTTGGAATATCGTATGAAACATCGTGTAAAAAGAAGGTTGAGGGAAATATACAGTATTCATATTTTCTAATATCACTTGGATGAAGAATTAACACGCAATCACTAATTAAGTCGTTTAAAAAAAATTGGATTTCTCAATGCATCCATTTGATCCCCACTTAGTCACACAAATTAAAAAAGGTCAAATAATAAATATCATATAATCTATTCATAGCATACGTTAAGTCACAATTTATATATCAATCGCATAACACGATCGTTTAACTAAAATCGTCAATATTCAGTATTAATTAAAGATAAGATATATACCTTTATATACCTCTCGCAGAATTACATAACATTCGCGAAATTCACTTAAACTCGACGAACTATAAATACTAACTAAAGTGGGTATTAGCAAGATTACGATATAAAACTTACGAAAGCGAGTTACTTAACGGAGTTGCAAGTAGAGTAGACGTAGAATTGACAAACCGCTTTCATAACATCCTCCATTATTTCCTAAATTATTCTGGAAACATAGTCGGCTCTGATATAATCCACTGTGATATCAATAGCCGGAGAAGAAGGAGGTGGGGACCGGGGGAGTTGGGTGAACACGAGAGGAACCGGTGGAATTGTGCATTAAATTCAAATGAGCCAGGAGTAAAGCATTCCCGTGACATTAGTGGTACGTCGTGTGTGTTGCAACGCGTCGATACGCGTAAATTATGATCCCTCCTCTTCCTAGAACACCATGGTGGCCATTAAACCACCACCAACGCGTTACGACCACTCGAATGCACCTAAAACACTCTCGAATTTCTCCGAGCATCCTCGGACGTGGGAGTCTACATGAATTTCAGGGGAACCGGTACAGATAGGTGCCAATGGAAACAATATGTCGAAATCTCGACCCCTTTCCATGAAGCTTGTTCCTTTGATCTTCTTACATGAACTTTCGAGTGAAACTCTTCCGACATTAATGCGCTTCTTGGGTTCTTTGGAGAACCTTGGATGTCGGAGGTGGCTTAAACTGGAAGTTGTTCGTTGAAGGGCCCTTTAAACTTGGACACGTTTCGTAGTGTTCCGGTGAAGTTCGGTTTATGTTGGAATGAAGTTATAAGATTAGAACGAAGTTTAGATGTAATTTTATGTATCACGGTCTTTGGCTTCGAACATGTATGGTGGAATCGAAAATCGGTTCAAATGAAATATTCATTTCAATATTTTATTAGGTCTACATTTTAATAACTCAATATAAATATATATATTAAATTACTATTAAATACTAGATGCTACATAAGTAATTACATATTACATACTATTAGATACTATGTATTTATTTCTCTAGTATCTGAAGTCTAGAAACACTGAATACAGTCAGTGCAAGTTTCTCAGTTCATTTCTTCAGAATTATTCAATCGCATTCTTGTTTCGTACGTTCATAACATAATCGCATATTAGAAATACTATAATAATCTTTCGAAAAAGTTGAGCCTTGAAAATTCTTAGTAAGAAACGACAATTATCCGATAACGATCGTGCAAGTTGAACTCGGCTGGTAGAGCAGACCGTAGAATGCATTTGCATGCATTGCAGTATCCGAGATTACGGACTCCGCGCACTCTTAATTGGTGAGCGGTGCACGGTTGCGCTTCGATGCAACGATCCGCCTGCAATTGCATCCTCCTTTTAGCTATCCGAATTCTTCTCGTACTACTCAGTACCTTTATTCACTTTACCATAGCTTTGCCCTTATCCTTGGACTGCTCTTTGTACTTTTAAGTCTCATTACACCAGTCCCTTTGGGACTGACACGTTTTGCAACATTCTCAGGCAATGCCAAACACATCCTTACATTTTTATCGAATTACATGGAAACTGGTATGAACTTCCGTATTGACATTTATTTTAATCTTATTTCATTTGAATTTTATTGCTAAGTTGGAATATTTATTTTTCGAACTGACATGGAAATGTAATTAATTCAATTCTATTATTATTACCAATGATTTTGTTGTCATACATATATTTTGATAACGATAGACAAACGGCTATTACGATCTTGATTTTGGTTTTACGATATTTTTCTAGTATCGTTATACTAATATTACAATCGATCGGGTTCTGCTATTGAATTAATTAATAATAAATTTGCTACTAATTAATGGTTACGTGATAACGTTTCATTTGAAAGTCATTTCAGTAACACGATATAATGACAGCAATCAGAAGTTCTAAAATTCAGACTTACGTGAAAGGGAAACCTTAAAGTGTAGCAATCATTCTCAAAACCGCAATCGTAAATTATATAAGTAATTGCCAAATTCTAACTGCGGTAACCGATTCTAACTATTACAAAGTGCCTACTTAAACGATCTAATAATTTTCAGGAACAACTTTTCTAATCATATTCTCACCATTCATGAAACTGTTTGAAAGTAGCAGAATCTGTTTCCTCGAACGATAATAATAACCAATAATACTTCTTGAAAGATGAAATATAAATTTATAATACTATTTCATAATTCGTAATTAATATTCAGGTAATCGTTCACTCAGAAGATGCCTCTTCTCCTAATTGAATCAAAAAGTATGGAAAAGTATAGAATTCACAATTATGATAAAATATAGTAAATAATTTAATATAAAATGGATAGTTGATAATAATGCACAGTTTGCCGCGGGTTGACCAAATCCAGCGACCGCATATCATACTTCAGATTCCAGCATGATTGGACAATGGATATCTCTAATCGAAGGATTTCAATGTTGCGGATAGCAATGACAATGGCGTATGACGGGGGGAGGGGGGAGTTTCGTCTGCATGGATCCGTGGAGTAGCAACGTTGTGCCAACGAACAGAGGCGAAATCAATTAAGTTAGCCACGTGTGTGGACGCACACGAACCTGACCTCCCGGTCTCCATTGTTGAGAGGATTCGCGTAGTAGTATTACGCGCGTAGTAGTACAACCTACGGAATTACGTGTACGTTCTGTCATACGTGTATAGTACTCCATACGTTTCCCTCTCTCTCTCGAATGAACCGCCAATACTCGCGTGCATTAGCCGCGTGGGTTGCCATGGGCAACCAATGACTAACACACGTTCCAGCATCACGTGTCTCTCCCCTGAATCTCTCTCTTCCTTTCTCTCGTAGTAAGCCTGCAGTGTCGTATCTATTCGTGGTATCGTTTCCCTCCTGCCCGGAATATTTCCTTTTTGTGTTCCACAGATTAATGCTCTGATACCTTTCACTTTATTTATCACACTCCTTCCTACCACTACTATATTTGGTAGATTATGATAGCGCTATCTAATGTGACGAATTGGAGCGGTTATTAGGATGATTCAAGGTGGAAAAGGTCTCTTGCGTTGGTGTATGGCATTGCTTTATTTGGAGTATCAAATACTTCTTGTATTGTTGTTCTTTATTTATAGTAGACATGTGTACATACATTTGAGGAAGAAGATTGGAAGGATGTGTTGCAATTTCTGAATTTGAATTAGTACCTACGACACTCGGTTGATCTTACTTCATCTTTGTACTAGGCTTGTCTTCTTCTTGAAGTATTTTGTCTGTCTTTCTTGGGTCCTGTGTCCTAGCACTCTCTTAGGTTCTCTTCTTCTTATTCTTCTCTTCGTTGCTCTCATTGTGGAATGCCGCCATTTCCTTTCTTCCAAAAGGGATCCGATCCAGGGATGTAACACGGTTCATTACGGTTCAACGGCGCGCGACTTACCGGAACGCGTGGCTCACGCAATACTTCTTGAATTTACGAAGTTCCCGTAGATATTGATTTCCGGATTTACTCCGATATATTCGGAGCACCCCTTGTTAGGGCATGGAGAATACCTCGCCTAGAGCTATAATTTACTACCAAATATTTGCTTCCAAATTCATTCCAGTTTCTCCATAATTTCATATGTTTTTTCCCTCGCTATTATTCTGCATAATTAATAAGTACTCGTGTTTCACGTAAAAGCCTATTCGTGAATAATTGATACGAATAATTACATATGTTCAGGGGTGACAGTAACCACACAATTTCTTTAAGTTCTTTCATGTGTTTTGTCGTAAATATGATGTTTATGGCCACGACAATTCGTCGAGAGGGATCTTATCGACAAATCGTTTCGAAAGAAATTTGTATCGGTATCGGATTCCAGCCATAAAGATAAAAAAGTGGAATCTCCAGTACGAAAAAAGTCTCTATTTCTGGGATCCCTTGGGGCAGTGGAACCTGAGTTTCGACTGGAAAAGGATCGTCCCTGAACTCGCAGCGACTCCGCGTTAAAGGGGAAGGGGTCATGGAACCTCGTAAAGTGGAAACGAGAAAGAAAATCAGGAACTATGGTGGGGGTGGATGAAGGACAAGGGTGGAAGAGAGAAAAATGAAATAGGGATGCTGGCCGCAAAGAGAGACGGTGAAAGAAATCCAAGAGAGACAGTGAATTCTGGCTACCCTCATTATGAGTCCTCTCCTTCCCACCTCTCCCTTCCATCCCCTAGTGCTCCTTTCTCACTCTTTTCTTATTTTCCTTTCTTCTGTCCAGTCGTAGAAAGCAGTTGTTGCTTTCCGGCCGTCTGTTGAACGGGGAGATATTCAGATCAGGAAGGATGAAGAATTTAGAAAAGGAAGGAGAGAGAAGCGGAAGTCACCGAAAACTCTCATGAATATCGTCGTCGAAATAGAAGAACGAGAAGATTCAAGAGAAATATAGATCCGCAGAAAAGCCCTGACGGTACATCGAAGGGAGTAACTTGGCAAAGGTTCAACAACTAAAACGAAACCTATCCCACGCAAGAGCAACACCGGAGGAAGATAAGCGAAAGGATAAAACATGAATACTCCCAGGAAGGACAAAGAACCCTTCCTCTCGATCCTCGTTTTACATAGAAATATGCCAAAAAGGGATAACCACCAGCAGACATAAAATACGTGAAAAGACAGCATAAACCCCAAATTAAAGTGAGCACGATATACCGCGCATAAAGAGAGAAGCAAGATTAAAATGTGAGTAAGTACGAGAAGGGCGTAACTCTATCGTCGAGTCATCGGTGGTAAAGAAAGAGAAGAACAAACGATTCGGGCGAGGGAGAGAAAGAGCACGCGAGTCAAAAACTCATAGGAACGAACGAGTCATCGGTGAAAAGTGAGAAGGATATACTCCCTTGTATATCGGTCTCTTTCTGTCGCATTAAAGCCAGCGGCAGTAGAGTGGTGAGGGTAAGAGAGTTCGAGAGAAGGGAGTTAGGAGAGAGACGAGACAGAGTGCACCCACCGTAGCGTGTTCATACCACCTCCAGCATTCTTGGTCCGCGCGCACACAGTTGCAGCTGCACCGCCGCCGTGGCTCTCTTCTGTGCACATGCGGGACTTGCGCGCGCTTCTCGCAGTAATCTCGTGATATATACGTGCTCCACGCAGCGTTGCAGAATAACGCCGGTTCGCTTTCAAGAATACGTCTTCCATTCCGATTAATTCGCGTGTGCTTTCCTACGTGATTCGAAGTGTCGTAATAATAGGGGATTCTACTATCATCGGTTCTAAGCAAGCATCAAATTCGATGCATTCTTTGCTCGCTTATTCCGAATACTTGTGAACCATAACCTATGGAGGATACTCTGTACTCCGGTTTCTATCGAAATACTTATTTGGTGAACAATCGGTGAAGCATAAAATCACGTTACTTTGATTTGAAAGTTTCAGCATCGTGTTTTCGTGGATCGTGATTTACGTGTATATATGCACATGTATACTGTATCGAAGGACCTATGGTGAGAACCACGTCTCGTTAGCGTGATATTAAAAGCCGGCTAGAAGGTTTGACATTTCGCAAATGTCAGGCGCAGCCGTCGTCGGCGTGGCTTCCGTATAATCGGAGCGTGGTTCGTGATAAAGGAGAGCAAATATTGTGTATTCTCTGTGAACCTTAGTCTTTCGGACGTGTTCTTCCTACTCGATCGTTTACCGATCCTATCGCGCACATTCCCTCGCTCGGGAGACATGTGATTCCTTGGAACAAGTTCGAAACGAAAAACCGGGTGCTCAGTTATTATTTTGCGGAGAACCGGAAAACATCGAGGTGTTCCAAAATGGATTGGAGAAGACAGGACATACAGGAGGAGTCACCGGAAACTCCCACTGCCCTGACACCGGATGAACCTGACGAATGTTACTTCGACGAAGATGCTTCGATTGACGAGGGCATGGTACGTGACAATTGTCCCAAACAGTTACACATTTCATAATTCGCACATCTTAAACTCAACACACGTTAACTACATATACTGTTCTCTCAATGTATCACTTCCTTAGGCTTAAGAATATTTTCAACGCCGGTAGCATTAACATTAAACTACCGAATGAAACGTTATACATATCGGGCAAAATGGCGCCCTTATGAATGAGTATATTTGTTCATCTTATCGTAAGGATTATAGGTTAACCCAGGGTTTATTATTAGTCTGTAAAGCTGCCGGTTAATTCTATGCAGAGTCACGATGTTTCGAAAGCATGTTCCACGAAGTACGTGATCTTTGCTTGGACTTACTTCACCGGCTACCTAAAAGCTTCCTTCTTATCAGGTATCCGTTCACCCTGTTAACCGAGAGCCATATGGCTCACAGATACAGCACGGTTAATCTCTGATTTTCGCTTCGAACTAACTTCAACAGTCTTCAAAAGCATATTCCTTTATCTTCTATACTTCGTCTCGATTCTATTACAATATTCAGCCAGTCCCGCGTTTCCATGCTGTAATTGCAGTGAGTCGACTCCGGTCATTTCAAGAATTCGCGAGTTACAGTAATTTATATTAACGATACATCTCGTGGCTCCTCTTCGTCGGAGTAATTCACTAACGACTTCCTTTCCCCGACTACAAAGACATTCCAGGATTCACCATTCACGTCGAATCTCTTTATTAATTTCCTGGCCCCTTACCTTATTACGGTTACTATTAAGTTACGAACCCGTTTGCGATGTTTTTGGAAGACGATTAAAGAGTTCAGTATAAAATTATAATTTTTGCCTGTTGTATAATTCATCATGATTTTATCTTCTTCCAAGAACGTCCAGTATTCTAATTCTTCAAACATATACTATATAAAATATAATAATTCTATGAAGTGTTACTTTGCAGAATTATAACTCCTTTAAAGATGGTTTCATATTCAAAGGCGAAACTAATAGTTTGTAACTGCTTTTTTCACTAGTTATATCTCAGTGAATTAATTACAATCAATTAATACCTAGTCAGCAGCGTATAGTAATATTCACATAATATCTTTATGCGCCGCAACTAAAGTATTAAGATCCAACACTCCACAGTTCTTTTATGTCCTTAATGCACACGAACCACATCTGATTTCCCAAAGCTTTCCCAAGGAAATTTTCGTTTAAACTTCTCATTTGGAGAGATTCGAGCGCAGCAGCTTGTGTGAAGATTTTGCCGTGAAGGAGTTTCAGATTTCCCGTGGCAGTAGCCACGGGGTGTTTTAGAGCGTGCCAACCGTTAAGGGAAATTCGAACACGTGTCGCTACCCCTTTTCTCCACCCCCTTGTGCACCTTTACGAGTACACAAGCGGGGCCTAATGGGTAAAGAGAAAATGGACTGTAGTGTAAAGTTACCTCGAATCTACAGTTACGGCCATTGTTACCGGCCATTCTTGCCTCTGAAGTGGCTGCTTGAATTACTGCCTCGAAGCCCTCGCAAACTTCCTAAAGCACGCCTGATTTTTCTACAGTCTTATGCCACCGTGCAATAGAAATATTTAACATGAGCGAATTAATCCTTTATTCTTTTAATTAAGTGCCCCGATCGATGTGTTTGAATTACTTTTAATTGGATCGTGGGCTGTTTCGTGTACTCATATCGATCTTTGTTAATTAAGTAATGCTGCTTGCGGTCTGATATTATTACGGGAGAAGTACCAGCTTTGTATGTTACAATCATTTGTTATTACGGAAGATCGTATCAATGATGATATTCAATATATCTGGCGATATATTTAAACATCTCGTGTTTATTGAATTCTTAATTCTAATTATATTAATGGATGCAATTTGTGCATTGTGAAAACTGATAGTTTCACTTTAACGAGTACCGCGCAGATAACGGTATCAGATTATTATTTATTAAGTCGATTGAACAAAATTAATTGTTTTATTTACTACACCATTATCACTGATAATGTACAGACTTTTAAATCAAATAGATTAATATCAGCTAGGATCGAAGTCTTTTAAATCCGATTTCTATGTCCATGCAACTCTTCCACGAGTTTTCTAGAATTCTTTAAAATGGAGTGCGCCGTATTCACTGCAGATAGATAAGTCGAACAATAATCTTGAGCAGATTCGTTATCATAATAGTGAAGGAGCATACGGAAGTGAGTTAACGCGAGACACAGTTTCTGTCGAGTATCAGGGCAGACACGG
The DNA here is from genome assembly GCA_910591585.2 of Nysson spinosus. Taxonomy (NCBI): domain Eukaryota; kingdom Metazoa; phylum Arthropoda; class Insecta; order Hymenoptera; family Crabronidae; genus Nysson; species Nysson spinosus. Next base: position 4,192,988 of record OU342835.1, read on the forward strand.
TTTTTTTTCTAAGTCGCCTCGATAAGAGGAAGCGATAAGTTACTGGAAGCCACTCGGAAACCTTGGCAACGCGGTGGATCGAGGTGGAGGGCCCCGATGATTCAGCGGCAGCTGTGTCGTCGAGGGCCACCTAAACGCTTACCCCGAAATTTGTTAGTCAAAATTGAATCGCTTATCCCAAACCTCTCATAAGTGGTTGTTCACTCGTGGTTATACACTTCCAACGTAACAGTCTTTCGAATTATGGTTGGTTTGCATTGCTAGAATTCTAGCCTGATACACAACTCACATAGTCGATTCTCAGAATCCATGATGCTATGTTTGAATAGTTTGTAGAAAAAGTATAAATTACGTCGACACTTTTTAGCTGCGAGATATCATATGATCCATTTTCCGAATTATGGCTGGTACACATTGAAGTTCTTACCTAATTTCCAACGCACATAGTTGATTCTAGGTATCTATGACGCTGTATTTAAATAGTTTGCAAAGAAAGTATGAATTGTGTTATATGAATAGCTTTTTGTGAATGTTTTTAAGGAGAATTATAATTCGTGAATCATTTGACGCAATGTATTTCTGTCTCGGTGATTTACCGGTGATCTTGTCGCATGTTTCCTGTTATCTCGTGTTTCAATTTTTATCTAAAATTCAACAGCTTCGGATAAAAATAATCGGATACGGAGTGAGTTTTGATACGCGGAAAAATTGCAAAATATTGTTGCCAGGAATTATTACAAATCCTTATTTTCACCGATGTATTTTTTATTTGGAATGTGCGCGAAGTTTATGCTGATAACAATTATGAATTCAAATAAAATATTATAATAATTGAATTTCCTTGGGGACAAATAAATCGGATTGAAATCTAGCTTAACCCAAGGAATAAAAATCTATATCCTGAAAACTCCGCGGCAGAAAATGAGGGGCAAAAATAAGGATGATAACTACTCACTATATTAGACTTAATATAAACCCAAAATTTCTGCCGATACTAATTACACTGAAATACAATAATTTCAACGAGACGAGATGAATCCACTAATTCCCCAAAATTGCCGAGAGCGCAGCCGGGAGACGAAAGGAAATATAATTTCAATCGAGGAATGAGAATCCCTAGTCGGTGGAGGTTGGCAGCATAAAATAGGGGATGTTGTCGACCAGTCACCATAGTAGACCACCTCCCCCGTTATCAAGGGGATGAAGCATGAGTCATTCGGTGCCACCACCCCTGTTTTCGGGTGTCTCGTGCCGGGAATTCACCCTCCCTTTAACCCACCCTGCCAGATCTCCCTCGGTGCAGTGTACGATCAAAAGAGACGGGACAAGAGATCCTGCATTATCATAATCCGTGGCGACATGGCGCTTGCCAATGAAAAAGACTACAGAATCGTCTGTTCAGGTGTTCGCGGCGATATTGTTTGTGACATTGCTCGATTGTCCGTGCAGCCGAGTCATCATCACCGAGGAGGGTTCACACTCGTCACGGACGATCGAACCATTTTTGGAAGTCAGTCTGATGAGTCTAATTCTCGCTTGTCCGCTGAAAGGATCGGTTATGAAGAGATATTCCTGTCGTACATTGCTCCCTTTGTTGCTATCGTGACTCTTCGAAGTAGCATTGATTAAAAAACGACTGAAAAAAGACCAAGAATCCTATAGTGTCTAATTATATATTCACGAGATGCCACGTAAACATATCATTTTATTTCAAGCTTGATATCCCTGCGATTTCATAAGACCTATTTTTATATCACTGTATATATCTTTTCGCGACAATATCGTAGGTTCTGTCACCGCTACGTTAACTGGACCATGACGGATAGTTTAGAACAAAAAAAATGCAGAACGAATCTCATCTACACGTGGCGAGGGAGCCGTGTCGTCACCGAGTTTGCTTAACGAATTAATCCCATTATTTTTGTTCTACTTTTCCCCTCCCGCCCCGTTTTATTTCCATGATAGGAGGGCGGCATATATAATGCGGCATCTGGAAAAGCTCGCATCTGCCGGTCGGAGCTGATAGACGACTATCGATGTTGAAACGAGATTAGGAACTCGAATTTCCTTAGGATGGAGGAGTAATCTAGGATTTATATACTTCCTTTGACTTGTGTGCACTTTCGTACGATCATTATTGGTTCGGAGGAATGGGGCGGGGGATGGATTCGATTCCCATCTACCCTCGAGACTCCGGGGGCGGAGGTTATCCTTTATCATCTTCGATTCGATCGACCATCTAGAAATTATTGCCTCCTTCGATGAATACCTACCGTGGAAAGCGTTACTTTATCTTTTGTTCTTGGGTAATGGATTGGCACGAGGTTTCTGGAAGCTCGTAATAAGTGAACACGCTTATCATTTCATATTTATTTCAGATAGTTTTTATTTAATTTATACCTCTATCAAATTGGTCGTAAGAATAATAAGTATTCAATTACAGTTATTATAAAACAGATAATATAAGATTTTCTATATTACAATATATATTAACATTATTATATATCTATTGCAAGACAGAAATAACGGCTCCAATTAAAATAATAAGTACGAGAAAATTTAAAATTCTCAGCAACGAGGAAAAGACTCCGGAACTTAAACTTAACTCTAAAATAACGCAAATAATTATACTTCTCCTTAGTGCATTTATTTTTCATTTATCACAATTATATGTTCATCTGTATCTTTGCGATATATACATGTTACGTGTGATAAAATGATTAAAGAATAAATCGAAGACGCAGAAGTCTGTTGGACGATTAATTCAATCAAGATGGACTGTAATATCGATTTAGTACGGAGATATCATTACAGTGGTATCTAATGGATCTTTTTGCGGGTCCTCCTCGAGAACTCCGCGACAGAGAGTTCCACTCCTTGAGGAGAACTCTAGTGCAAAAACCTCGAGAGTGCTCAGCGTGGGCGAATGGTTATTATTGCCTGGCGCCAGACTGGAGGGATCCCCATGCTAAGAACATGTTCCAGCGTCGTTGTTCTTGCGCGAATCAAAGAATGAACAGCAAAACCACCATTGCCAACATTAAAACACCCTGCAGTCTTCGTCCACTAAACGATCTATCTAAAAATCTTACACATCGACGAAGAAGAAGAAGGTTATAATTCCAAGAAAAAGGTTCAGGTTTCGAAAATGCATTTTATTTGAAGGCGCACTAAATGGTTCTCAGGATACCCAGAATTAACAAGTGACATTTCGTCAGGATCGTACGGAGATAAGAATCAAATGATCTATAGATCGGTGATCGTAAATTCAAACCAAAGTATGGGCCTAAGGCCCAAGAATTTCTTCGTGGATTCGACGAAGGCTTATACCTGGGCTGATTAGGTCCCCATACTCGGGAATGTCATTTATCACCAAGTGGACTTTCGAAGACGGACCAACCAACCAGTCCCTAGGTTGGACCCAACTATTCAAAGAACCCGCGAGTATTCTGACCAATTAAATACTACGTTATCACTCGTGCCATCGTGATACCTCCACTATTTTCCCTTAATAAAGTCTTTTTTATTTCACATGAAGCTGTTTAATCAGAATGTTAAACGTATTCTTGGAATATCGTTTTCGTTGGAATTCCACACTTTCGGTATTACTCGATGTAGATTCATTTACAGATTCGTTACGTGACTCATCTTGTTAACGCTCAATATTAAGTTTTAATAATTGCATTATAGAGGTTCAAATTGATCGCTAAAAATGTTATTATTGTTTCACTCGAGTTTAAGGTGGGAATGAAATATACGCGTATGACATATTCTAGAAATTCCTGGATGTCAGGCAGAGGTACTTCGAACATGGATTCAGTGATAAGGCGGAGTGCTCGTAAAGAAGGTTACAGGCGTTACACTAAATTCTCCGGTTTCTCCGTGGCACTACAATTCCAGATTTAACGAGTTCCAGCATACGCTGCACTCTCGTTCCTGTAGGACAATCGCGAACCTACAGGAGATAACCCCACACCGAGGGTATCAACTTTCTTATTGTTGTCCGACGTAACGAGTACGTAATGCGAGTCGTTGTCGCTAAATGTTCCTACGAGATTATGAAATTCATTTTCACATTTCTATTTCTCCCCTTCGAACCTCGTAAAGTGAACATGTAGATTTTATGTCCCAGTTTCGTGTTACTGCAAAATTATTACTTGATGTATTTGTCGGACAGTTTCATACTACAATCTTGTTGTGTAATACAAATAAGGCATATGTGTATCATAATAATATTATATTACAATTGTAATATAAAAATTTCTAGATCGTTGGAACCAATATTTTCTCAATTAATATTAGTACTATGAATTAATACCATTTAAGATTCTCTCCTGCAACTTACTACTAGATGCATATTTTACATCTGAAACCAATTATAATCAGATAATTTCTATTAATTCTAAATTGAATATTTTTATATCGTGATATAACACTACGACAGAATTCTATTTTACATCGCAGCGTGTAACGCGAGGAAGTTACGCATTGAATGGAAGCAATTGCATACAAGTTAGCAGATTTTTGAAGGTGTTAACACTTCCGGCGTCCCTTCCGCATGCAAAAGAACGTGTCAAAGGGGAAACGACCGTTGTGGAGGAATGGCACATGTGTCTCTAATGGGTCCGCGAACAGACGGGTAGCACTTATCTTCTCGGTAGTTCTGTGCTCTTTTGTGCAACTCCTCTTAGAGTGCGGGATCCATCCCTCTCGTTGTTTTCTCGTGGGTGGATACCTTCTCTCGCAACACACCATTTGGGGAATTCCATCCTGGACACCTTTGCTTTCACATTGGCGTAGGGATTATGACGAATCGAGGGGAACCGTGAAAAATGGCATGTTTCTATTCTATATCTCTTATACAGGTAACCATCGTATAACGTGAGAGTTAGGCTTCAGAAAAATGCCTCGTTATAAAAATTGCAATGTGCGAGCTTGGATTAGATATAAAAAGTGGATTTACGATTCAAAAACCGTGTCGTTGGTTAATATTCATATATTATAATAGTGTATTGATATTATAGAACTCTTGATCGTATCAAAATGATGCATAATTCGAGTTTGTGAATCATTTTGTTTTAAGACATTGGCGAAGTTAAAATTTATATTCTGTTGAAAATTAGTTCACTAGCAACTAACTCGATGGTTAAATGTCACCTTAAAACCGAGTATTAATTCGGTACATTTATAGATCTATTTGATCGTGACATTTAAGTATTCTTGATTCAACAAAATTCTGAAGTTCGACTACGAACGACTCCTACGAACTTTCGAAAGGCATTCAAATATTCCATGGATTATTCAAATGCTCAATAGATCGTTCAAATACCCAGTCAGTTCCTCGAAAAGTCCCTGAGACGCAGGGCTGGATGTCCTACGCCATTGTGCTGATGGGTATAGGACGGGTGTATGAAGAGGAGGGGAGGAAGATGCGATGAAGAGACAATGCGAGGATTACAGACTCCTCGGGTGAAGAACCATCGTTCCCTCTGCGAACCCAGCGAGTGTTTGGATCCTCTCTTCCTCTCCTCCTCGTTTTCTCTTTCTCTTTCTCTTTTCTTCATCTCTATCTCTCTCTCTATTTCTCTCGTTTCCTCTCTCATACTCGTCAAAAGGGTGCTTTTTCACACGGAAATGCCAGCGCGACACTCGAGTCGGATTAATCGAGCGGAACGAGTAGCGTGGAGCATTCAACAAATGCGGCCGCGATCCGCGATCCGCGATCGTGCCTCATTCTGCCTTTCCGTTGATTTTCATTGATGCGCATTGGGATTCGCGCGTTGAAAATCATTCGTTTATATCAAGGAACCACGATCTCGATTAAAATCCCTTTCGGTGATGTATTGTTACACTTTTGCCCCCAGACAGGTTTGACTGAATTGTATTATATGGATGTTCATTTGCAGGATTCAGAATTTATCTCTAATGTAATGTTTGGTGTTCTGATAACATAACATTTTCAACTCTCATTTATTTACTCTTTTAAATCAACTTAGATTTCCGATAATGTTGCTTCGATAAAAAATTTCAGTTTTGAAATAATCTCATTTTAATTCGGACTACAATTAATTCATAGGATATATTTAGGTAATTGAAGCGTTAGAAAATCTAACATTTTATTACGTCGATGACAAAAACGTACAATTAATGTCGAAGATTTAAATCTTGTTTTGGATTACAGTATAAGCACCGATTTCCTCTTAAAACTTAATCCGTTATCACCAAGGATTTAGGTCCCCTTCGGGTGCACTTATTTTGATAGTCGTCGTCCCAAATCCACGACGACGGTTTTTATTTTCGGCAGTAAGATGCTTTCATTGACATACACGGCGCGGCATTTCTCTCGCAGTTAGGGTAAGTCCCCTTTATTCCCTTTATGGTGTAATTACCCGAGCTTGAACTTCAACCGAAAAGATCACTCGTTCTTAAAAGACATATGTACCCTCACGTTGACAGAAATACGTCGCGATTTCTGTGCCAGCTTTATCTTCCCTGCTCGACATTTTCATTAACATAAATCATTCCGTGACAACGTTTCTATTTTGATCTTTTAATATGTACGGTTACCTTCATTCGTAAAATAATACACTTATCATAAAAATATGTAATTATTTATAACCATTTTGGAATATATTGCACAGCATGTGGAATATATTCTTTGACACAAGTTACCGCGTGGTATTTCATTTCTTTCTGTTTTACTATGTGCATAATTATTTCTATTTAAAAAGCGATGTCATCGTAAGCCTTAAACCGTACAATAATTACCATAAAATTATAATTTATTATTTCCCATTATAATACTTCAATGCAGTCATTTTCCTTCACAGAAATCTATAATGATTTATATCAAAGTTTATTCTCACTATAAAATTATTACCTATGAAACCCGTAATATAACCTCCCATAAAACCCACCATTTCAGTAAATCGTTCAAAAACGTTCAGTAAATCGTTTATTAAATGAATACTTCATCGAATACTTAATACGCAGTATATAAAAAACTTAATCTACTATCACATTCTACATCGAACGAATAAACCTAGTTACAACTTGTCTAACTAAGCACAAATGAAGTGCCAGAAATAATGGCAAGGGATCAAAACCCAATCAACTATCAATAGCTCGTCACCACCATTGTCCCCGACCGACATAAAACCAGGTGTTAAAACCATCTCCGTAATCAGGATTAACTTCACGTCCAGGTGTTTATTGCTACTCTATTCATAGCGGAATAGAGTGGATAGAATCATAGGGTGCAATCTTCGTAGGTAGTCGAAGTAGTAGGAGAACTCGAGGCAGTTTGACTCGCATTAGAGCTATTCGTGGTTAGATCGCGAAGGTTGCAAGTAGAATGCAATCCGCAGATGTCGAGCAGCTGCCACGGCAAATTGCTTTCGTGTCTTGAATTTAATCTACCATTGGTAGCTCCTCTAGGAAGGTGGTTTCGTGCGCGTTTCTATGCGCGTTTCTATGCTCGAAAAACCCTACAGCTGGCACGACCTTCCCATCTTTGACAATGGTAATGTCCTCCGACACTCGGAAATATTTTTGGACACTCTGTTCACGGGAAAAATGGAAAACACGTTTCTGAATTCAACCGTATACCTTCCGTGTCCCTGCCCTTTCCGGTTTTACGAAGCACCATTTATTCACCATCACAACCTGGAATTACATATTTCGTGCACGACTTTAACTTCGATATTTCCCGATCCCGTTAGGTCGAATTTTATGACGGAAAGTTGTTGGTTCACTCTTCGGTAGCTTTGGAATTAATATTCTAAGTATGGTTCATTAGACGAACCACGTTTTATGGTGCACTGGTTTATCGTGTTCTTAAAACTTTCCTCTTTGTGATGGTGGAGCTTTATTAAATAAGGAATGCAGGATTTGTTGATCCTTCCAGTTTTCGAGTACAGGAATGCTTTATGGATTTTCATTTAAGATTTTATGGAAGTAATTGTGGTTATTAGCAGGTATTACTAATAAGATTAAGAATGCGTGGAGGTGAAGCTTTATTTATGAGTCATTTGTTTTAGTTATTGATCATTCATTGGGTAGTTTGAGGTATTAGAGTGGAAGATGGGAAACGTAAAGAGTTGTGAAACGATAAATGAAGCCGTCATAAAATCTTGACAGTTTATATTTTATTTGGCTTTTATTTCAAGATTCCAGCGGGTTTCACAATGGCGGCGGGCTTCGGGTAACTATTGTCCAAAGGATTGCCTCGTAAAAACGAATACCTTGTATTCGGATTAGACGGGTTTAAGGGCCTCTAACAAAACCAACATCCCTGTGGCGCGACAGAAATCATTCTATTCAGTCGGCACAAAGAAACTTTGAAACTTGACGGTGTCTGATTACGGATTTTTTATTGCGGCCATTCTACTTTGAATGAAAACGATTCTTTACACCTTGATGAAAAATTACGGCTTTAACGCGTACAAAAAAACTCGAACCATCCGAGTTGCTTCTCCAAATATCTATTCATTTGTTTTATTTGGAAACTGTACGTGATGTTGGTACACATATTTTAAAATAGTTTATAAGATCTTAATTAACAGAGTCGTTAAACTTTTGTCTAAAGTGTTAGTGGATTATTTAGTATGATTGTCTTGATGAACTCCTTAGTTCTTTATTATTATTTATTAAAGAGTTACATCAGTTAGTTTTTTATTCCTAAATAATGAAGTGCTAGAATCTTTTGAAATTCAGGATATTTAAAAAATTGATAATTAATGGTCTTATTTACGACTTTGTTTCAGGAATAATAAATTCCTAATTCTTCGTAAGAAATAATTCTGTGCATAGTTTCTATCAAGACACAAATGTCGACGCGTTTATCAAAATACTTCCTCAATAACAAGAAATATGTAATCAAACTCTCCTTCGGCATCGAAGCTTAACGACTCGAGTGTTATCATAGGATGTTATCAACTCCTTAACTTCGAAGCATTCCTCGTGCAAGCAGCCGAGAAACCGGCAGTTTATCTAACGATATCCACATTGCAACCCTTAATGAGACGCCAATTTCGTTTGCAAAGTTAACACGTGGCTTCCGAAAATTTGGCAAATTGTATGCGCACCGGCGTGACGCGTGCCTCCGCATAAATTCATGTTGCGCACCCCTTTTTGTCGCGCGTTTCAAACCATCCCTTCCCTTGGAAGGGTTTCGATGTATTCGTATGCGTGACCACTTTTACGTGAAAAATAAACGTGTGTTGGGCCCGGTGGGTAGATAATGGGCATTATCATTGCCAGGTTCCTGTATCAAGATTAATTGCTAATTTAAATATATTAGGGTACCTACGGAGGGTAGATACCACGGTAGATCTACTGGATTCAGTCTGCGGAAGGGTGATAAGGACTCAGCGTTTTTTGTCTGGCCGATGGTTCGACTGATAATTTATTATAGTGTGTATCGCTTGTAATCATTGTCACGTTTCCGTCATTAACCGCAAACAGTGTGTGCGCGCGCGTGTGTGTAGGGGACGGGATGCTGGAACCTTGATATCAAGTCACAATATTGATTTCTTATCACCGTTTTTACGTGATAATCATCTACGTTATTGAACCAATTTACATGACAACGAATATTAATACTGATAACATAATCCAGTAATACCTTGAAATGGATTTTACTATATTTAACAAACTATTACTGCAATCTTAAAAATATTCGAAAAAAAATATCCGCATTAAACAACATATTATCAAACTGATTAAGAAGAGCCGGAAAAGTCTAAATCATTGTACACAATTGAAAATATCACAATAAAAGACGACAAGAAGGAAATAGGGTGGTATTTACCCTGTCATGAAAATATGATAATATTGGATTAAAAAACGAGGTGCCATTCGAAGAGAAGATACGAAGAAAAATATTGACAGAGGTAGACGCGGAGGGTGGTAGCACCCCCATTAAAATAACACGTGGGTCGAAACCGGAGGAAGACAGAGGTGTAACGTGGAAAAGGGAGACAAAGTACTTAAGGTGGGCGTAGGCCAAGGTAAACAAAGAGGTCCGTATTAGTACAATAAGTTATAAGACACGAGTAGCTGGCTCCGTTTCTCCTGGTACCCCGTTAAGAGGGGCACCGAAGTAAAGGGAAGAAAGCACGGTGAAAAGGAGAACGGGACCACGCCTTGGCATACAAAAATATCGGGAGTCAGAGGCAAAAGAGTAGCGTGGGTGTTTAAATAACCTTCCAGCTATGCTCGCCACTCGAGTCCTCGAAAATGAGACGAGAAAAAGGAGAGGTTGCTTGTCTCCACGTCGAATGAGAAATGACCCGTGAGTGAGGATATATCGGGTTTTATGGCTCCTGCGAGAACTACCGATCTTTCGAGACCGGGAAAATGTTGAGCTCGAATTGCGATAATGGTTTGACTAGTATAGAATTTCGGAAAGAAAACGTACGCTAAATTGATGAGATTTAACTTATATAATGTGTCAACCTATTTGTAGAATTAATTTTTTTACAAATTTTATTACCGTTAGGAGATCGAAATTCTACGAAACAGACATGACGTAAAACATTATAATTGCTTGGAAAACGAATTTAAAATAATTTTCGTAACGGAACTCATGATTAATCCTGCAGTTCAACGAACTATTTCGGACTTAAACTGCGTGAAAAGCATAGTGGGTGGGGAATATAATAACCATCGCACAAAACGCATATTATTTCGAGTTCCATTTATTAAAAAGGTGCGGCACGGAATGAAAGGGCGTAATAAATTTCATTTAGAAAAATAATGGAGTTGATGTGAGAGCGAAGGGCAGGGTAGCAACAATACCAGCGTACTTTTCGTGGACAAAGGAGCACGGCGCACGGGTCTGAAGTCACTTCCGTTTGTCGAGACGGCTCGCCGTTGTTTCCTCTTCGGGGCGTGCTTTTGTTGTACTTTGAACGCGCGCGATCCGCATCCCAATGAATCGAGTTAATCGACCCGAATGTAGAGAAAGTCCGCAGGATGCTGTGCACCATTATTTTATATAGTTTTTATAAACCTTATTTCAAAATTAGTATTCCTAATACTAATATCATCAAATTACTGAATTCAATGAAAATAATGTAGGAACCTTCAAGTGATATTACTGATATTTAAATTAATAAGTAACTATGGCCTTCTGTGTTTCCACCGAACTACTTATGCCAATTTGAATGGAAATATTTATTTTCGTAGACATTATATCATGCATAACATGTAATCCTGGTCCAACCCACATTATTTTATGTATATTTTATATATTGTATCCTGATACTTCCATCATAACATCGATTAGCCTTTTGTATTTTATGTAAATTTAAAAGGAAATAGTTATGTATGTTGTAGATGAATAATGGAAGTGGATGGATAACGAAGGATAATATCCTTATGATATTATCCTGTCTAGAAAGTAACCAATTTCGGACCTACATGGCCCAAATCGATGGTAGATGATGTATAAACATAATCTAGGATGATTTTGGGTCGAAAGAAGTGGTTTAAAAATTGTTTCGGCCGAAAAATGGGTCGACCCAAAATCGCAAAAATGTGAAGGGGTATACCTTCAAAAACTGTCAAAAAATGAAAGTCGCCAATTTTGCTCCTAAATGGCCCAAATCGATGGTAGATGATGTATAAACATAATCTAGGATGATTTTGGGTCGAAAGAAGTGGTTTAAAAATTGTTTCGGCCGAAAAATGGGTCAACCCAAAATCGCAAAAATGTGAAGGGGTATACCTTCAAAAATTGTCAAAAAATGAAAGTCGCCAATTTTGCTCCTAAATGGCCCAAATCGATGGTAGATGATGTATAAACATAATCTAGGATGATTTTGGGTCGAAAGAAGTGGTTTAAAAATTGTTTCGGCCGAAAAATGGGTCGACCCAAAATCGCAAAAATGTGAAGGGGTATACCTTCAAAAAATGTCAAAAAATGAAAGTCGCCAATTTTGCTCCTAAATGACCCAAATCGATGGTAGATGATGTATAAACATAATCTAGGATGATTTTGGGTCGAAAGAAGTGGTTTAAAAATTGTTTCGGCCGAAAAATGGGTCGACCCAAAATCGCAAAAATGTGAAGGGGTATACCTTCAAAAACTGTCAAAAAATGAAAGTCGCCAATTTTGCTCCTAAATGGCCCAAATCGATGGTAGATGATGTATAAACATAATCTAGGATGATTTTGGGTCGAAAGAAGTGGTTTAAAAATTGTTTCGGCCGAAAAATGGGTCGACCCAAAATCGCAAAAATGTGAAGGGGTATACCTTCAAAAATTGTCAAAAAATGAAAGTCGCCAATTTTGCCCCTAAATGGCCCAAATCGATGGTAGATGATATATAAACATATTCTAGGACGATTTTGGGTCGTGAGAAGTGGATTAAAATGTTAAATTGCGCGGTTGTAGATATTTCGATGATAGCAGGATAATGAGGATATCTGGGACGCGATAATGGCCGGGCTAGCATTAAGCGATTATCCTTATGAAGGTTTGATATCGGCGCCATAATAACAATAGAGAATATTGGGAGTTCAGTCACGTTTCGGTACGAACAGCCACCGGCTTGTTGCATATTCAATTTAATTGTTTAACAATGGTGCTTATCGATATCCGACCATCGCAAAAAACACTCATGATATTATTTTAATCCAAAACAGCTGATAGTCATTAAATTTCCTTAATATATTTCTTCATTACGTAATAATTTTACAAGAATGCAATATTTCCTAGTTAGTTGGAAGACTAGAAGGTCAAATTTACTTATTAATATCAATTTTATTAATATCAATTCAAGATTTCTACATTATTTTCATTTAATTCAATAATTCGATGAATCCAGAAATTGTTAAAAATTGTCCGTATTCCCGAGTCCTTCTGCCATTCAATCTTTTCCTTCAATGACAAATTTCCTCGGGGTATTCATAAACCATAAAATGCGAATGAAATATTTCCGGATTGTTTTCCGGTTGAGTGAAAATGGTTGGGAAAAAATTCGGTTGGAAGAAACATTGGTTCGAATGTTTTACCGGCACTTCGTCATCCAGCCACTTCTCTCTTTTTTTTTTTGACACTCCTTCTGGTATGGCAGCGCGAACAAGACCAACCATTTAGGATTAAGAACATTATGGTTCCCAACAGAATTTCGAGTTTTTCGGGGTGGTGTGAATGGTTCGGCACTACGTGGGCGGTTCGTTTATGCGACATCGTAAAACTTTCGAAAACCCTTTGGGATCCGTGAAGGACTCACTTGTCAAACGAGCTATAAAAACTTTCATTCACGGCTTCCCATAAACGTTACTTTGGATTCGGGTTTTATTAAAGACTTTATTCACAGAATTTACATATCTTTCATTTAAAGCATCGCCAGTTGTCCAAATAAGAGGAAAGTAATGAATTTTTGTTCTTCTTATTCTCACAATCCCGGATAAGGTTACTATTGTAAGAATTAGAAATAATTGTATTCTAGCTGAGTCTTAGCCGTAGAATTATGAAACATTTCAACGTAATTTAATTTAAGTTAAATAATAAATACTGCAATGTTGAAGATTTTCTAATGATGGTATAAAAGTGTACTAGTATCCAGTATTTAATGATAATAATAAAAATAATAATAAGAATTAATTCAGTCCAAAACTAATTCAAGATCTCATCCATTATATCGGATTCAATTTAACTTCGATGAAAACAATAATATCGAAAAGTAGAAATCATTCACTTCTAAGTATATCTATAATCATACGATTATTATGAATCTTAATTTAGTTAAAAACATAAGTACTTCAAGGAATTATTACGAAAATGTTATTTATACTAGGCCACGTTTAACTACATTGTCTCGAGAAAAGTGACAGGTTTATAACCTTCGTTTCGAGTGTCCTCGTAGAAAGACATTTCGTACAGGACCTGTGATCCTTCAACCAAACATGACCTCCTTGACTACCATGGTCACCGGAACCTTTGTCAGCCATGCTTTGTTCTGTTGTATGGATTTTTTTCGAGCACCTAAGTTGACTCACAGTTTCGTCCTTTCGCTTTATTTTTCGGATCCCCTGAGTCCCCATGGTTGACCACTGACCGAGTTCGGTCAGCTATCAGAATTTACGATTCTCTCAAAATTCATTCGTCCTGAACAGGACGCTCCATTACAGCAAGCTGCTTCTTATCCCATGGATATGAAAAATCCTTTCTTTTTAGAAATATTTTTAATTCCAGAATTTAGTATTTACATAATAATATCTTTATAGAATCGTTCTTAGCTACTTAAATACTTAAACCCTTGAACAGTAGATACGTTTCTGGTTTTAATACTAGTTCATTTAACACGTTGAGCGCCGGACCGACATCCGTGTTATACGATACCTCGCGATACACGTCCATAACGTCAATATAACGTGTAAAAATAAAACTGTTTAAACGCTGTACGATATATTGGTTACTTTACATGGTTATCGTAACATTGAAAATATTGCAAATTTGACGAATATTAGCGGTATATTTGATTCCAATTTTCGTGATATTGGCATCTGCAGTCACTGATGACCGCCATGACATTCAACGTGTTGATCATACCATCTTAAACATTTCAATAACCAGTATAGACAACTTAAATTAAAAGAGTATTTACGGCCAGCACCGGTACAAGTAACAATTCTTAAGTTAAAATTCTTTGATTATTTCGAATTTAATTCCCTGTAATGTGCTTCGAAAATATCACACGATGTTTTTTGTACGAAGAAGGATGAAGGATCTCAAAGGTCAGACCAATTTATTTGGATGACCAAGAGTAAGCTTGGTGAGTGCAACGGATGCTGAAGGGAAACAAATATCCTTTGATGTGCTCGATCCTTTGCTGCGGTGTCTCGAAACACATGAAGGAACGACGGTTCTTTTGCGAGAATATTATAAATCATTTCTTATGTGTTCTACAGTGGGACTAAGGTAGTCCTAACATAATTGTTAGTGCTATTAACGTTTACTTTGTAAACCTATGTAAATTCACTTTGCAACTTGGAGTTGAATTACGTCTACAGTTGCTTGAACACGTGCAAATACACAGAACATGTCGCTGTGAATGTACTTAAACCTGGTCTTCTACTTCTGCAATTGAAAGTATTGCTTCGGAAAGTTTCTTAGAATAATGTCGAATTTTTCTTGGAATATAATCATTTTGATTATTAATTCATGTTCTCTTCTCAAATTCAATCGTTTTTTCTCTTGAATATTTCCTCGTAGAACTTTAAAACGAGTTAATCAACTGGTTTCCGCAAGATTGCATTCCAAGGAGCCCGAATCACTCTGTCCGAGAATACCGAATTCTCGAAAGATGCACCGCTGCGAGGACAGCCGTTGCAGAATGCACTTCGGTGTGCAACGGCGGTGTTAGAAGCCGAAATATAAATAGATGCCGGCGTTACTCGCGTTCATCTAATATTGGAATGGTCGTCGCAATTTCCTCCCCTCGGTTTTTTCCCTTTCCCCGTGAAAGGGAAACCGTGATAAATGCATTTTCTTTGACGGTCAGGGCCGGTTCCTGAGAGGCGTCTCGACGACCAACTCTCGACGTAAATAGACGCTGGATACTCGGATCTCGAGAGTATCCTTACCATCCAATAATAACTGAATTGAAATAATATCATTCTACCAAAGAGCACCGTTAAATCAAGTACAAAGAAACAACAATTCCATGGTGCCCCTTAAATATATTTTATGTCAGATATTACCTTTTAACATACTATAGGTAATAACGGTATTATATCGTACCCTTAGCACTATCAAACTAACTACTTTATATTTAATACATCAATACTTCCATCGATTATGTCTTCATTACTCGCGAATCCAGAAATTCTTGAACATCCGGCGATGGATGTCACTGAATTTCCTGTTGTTTCGTGGTACGCCAGATTTTCGGTCCTTGAATGGCGGACATCGTGAGAGGAAGTTCTAATCGTTGTAAGTTCGGGTATCTCTCGGAAACAGAAGAAAGAAACCGGCTATATTTAACGTTCCCGGGCCAAAGAGTACGATTGGGATGCGTGGAAATGCTACGAGACGTGCTTAACGAGCGGAAGTGCATTGCAGCTGCAGTTACAGTAAAAAGGAACCGTCCTTTTCTGTACAATACCTGACAGAATGTTCTACGTTATAAATTTTTGGTCAGTTTTATTAACCATTTTCATAAATATCTAGTAGATGCTTAGAGCCGCCGGATAATTATGAATTAAAACTTATTTATGTTAATGTACATTTTATATCTTATTCTATCATTGGTCTACATTTTAATCTAATTAGATTAAATTTTGAATAGAATTACTTTCTTTCGTAGAAAGATCTTATTAAAACAAATAGTAACGAAATATTTCCGTTTCGATTAAAAAAGAATCGTCGGTTACAAAATAACCCTGCTATCAAGATTATCATTCTTATAAATTATATATTATTATTAATATATCGCATTACATATCTAAGTCACTCTTTACATCGTAAGTCCATTCAAATAGTCGAGTTTATAAAGAAAGCCTGTTATATTCCTGTTATAAATAAAATTGTAAATTGAAGGTCCCCTAAAATCATAAATTCGAGATTCTAACATATTTTGAAAAACATAGAATATAGTAATCATAATTATTAATTAAACGGCATTTAATTATATATGATTCGACTGTCGAGTTCATTAAGAACTTGATGAAGGCATCAGACGAACCAAAGCGAAATATTGGAAATGGCATTACGTATCGGGAACGGGGATACAAATTTATGATTTCCACTCGTTTGCCAAGATTGAGTTAGTCACGTGACCCGGAAGAGAGGCGGGTTTCTATGTAGAGAAGACGATTTGCTTCTCGCGACGGTCAATTACCAGGAAATTGGAGCATCCACGTAGACTCTGTTGCCCGGTGAACTATTCACTTCCTCGAAACGAGCCAATTCTGCTCCCAGCAGTTCCCGCATCATCCAATTGTTCAAGTCGCCCCGAGCCATCCGCGAGAAATTGCGGGAAATCATTTACGAGTCACAAATCATTCTGCTCTGGCTGACTCGTTATCTCGCAATTAAATGACGACGGTAATTGCAGTTTTTCTTATCGAATCATCAATTTCAATTAAACATCGGCAAACGATATTTATAAAGAATTTTGCTACTAAGCTTTATATTGAATTACCGGTTGTTCCGATAACAAGATCACCTACAAATAAGAGCTGGTCTTATTGTCGATAATATATTTTTTAACAAAAACTCCAGCTGTTAATCGGTAATTGAAATTATTGTATCTCTATATCTATCTATATCTATTATGATATAATATAATATATTCCTATAAATTCAGTATAAATTATAATATAGAACTTGTAACAGAAAGAACGTCGTTAATTTAAGTTTAATAGAATGGTTGAGTTAATTCACTTAGTTACCGCGCTACTTCACAGAAATGTATTTCCTCGGAACAAAATAATATATAAAAATATATTCTGTGGTAAAATGCGAGGAGAGAGATGTCGGAGTGGATTAATTTTGAATCCTCTTATTTTGCTAGTTATTATGGAATTATTTGTGTAACGGGGATTTCATTCTCTTGAATCTCCAGTAGTACGATATTCCGTATTATTGTATGCTTGGAATCGTTATCGTAATTAACTGCAGCCCCAGGTGTAGTGTTTTAAAATGTTTTACCGCTCGAATATCCACTATCGTTTCAGATACGGATTTAATTGTAAATGCAGTTAATTGGACTGTCGCTTTGTACAATTGACGATTACATGGTCTCGGATAATTAATTAGAAAAATGATCATTTACGTGTGCAGTGAAATTCAGGGGAGAAATGGAATGCTGCATTCATCATTTCTTTGAAACGTTGATTTTTTGGCAATTCGGGCACACGAGGGATGAAAAGATGAAATATCATACTTTGGCATTTATTCAAGAACTGGAAATATAAATCGCACGAGATTACACTTTTAAATATGATATGTTAATGGAACAATAATTACAATAATTATGTTATTATCTAAATTTTTATGAATTATAGTTGAATCCACTGATTACATTTTCCAGCCATAACTTATATATTAATAAATATATAAATATAACCGAGTATACGTTCGGTAGTTCTAGCGTTAATATTTCTGCAGAGGACACGTGTGCCGCAACATCTGCATACTTTGTTGTTTTATGCAATGACGATAAGACGAGCATAATTGGCTTGTATAGTGTGCCAGCACAAACCACTTTCACATAGTCGATGGAATAATTAACGGGTCTAATTACTGCGGTAATGGAGCCTTTGTTGTGTCTACGTGAAGGGACAAGCGATCAACGCTCAGTTCCTAACCGTGGCGAAGGGCTCCTGCACAGATTCTGCTTACCAAATTTCTTGGAATTATTCACCTTAATGGATAAAGTTAATGGTAATTTATAATCTGAAATTTCCGAGGAACCTCATTGTTTCAATTTCATTATTAATGATAAGAACTAATATTCCAGAATATCGTGGGGTACCTCATTGTTTTGATTTTATTATTAATAGTAATAACTGATACTCACAATATTATTACTTAATATTGGTCAATTAATATTCGAGAATATTATAATCCAAAATTTCGTGAGAACCGTTCTAATCTTATTATTAATAGTAATAACGATAATATTCATAGCAAGACTTAATTCCTTAGAATTATTTTGCCTTAATAACTACAGTCAAAGATAATTAATTATCTACTACCATAGATTTAATTTCAGATCTATGTAAATAGTAATAATATTGTTATATATCAGAAGTGATTAGACCAGATCCATAAAACTTAAGAAAAAATGATACAATTTAATTCTACATATAAACAAGTTTACTTTCTGTATCCTGCATAATAACTCCAAAAACACGCAGTACACATCCAAGACGTATAAAAATGTTTATCAGCACGGCTATGTTACACAGATAATGTACATCCTGTTTGCTCATCGTTGCTTCGACTTTCCGTAATTCATCAGCCAACAACGTAGCAGTTGCAAGAAATTGTTATTTTTATTTCATCATAAAACCTATTCCAGTGTCTTTGTATTTCGGTTCGTTAGACAGTTCGAGCCCTTATTTGATTATCGTGTTATTTCGGGGGTGAGTTGGACGAGCAAGTCGGGTCACCGAAGGCGATAAAACCTTGTTGTTGAGTTGTCGAGTTGTTTTACGGTGCAATTGCAGCACGGCGCGCGAACGATGTCAATCTTAACTGAAGCCGGGCTAATTGAAGTGCACCGAGAGTAGAAATTGTCGGTTGATGAGACAATAGAAGCTTTCATTACGCTCGTTTGTAACGAAGACCTCCCTGTTTTCAGTGTCTTTTATTTCCACGTGATGCGCGTGTCCTGTGTATTATTATCATGGTGACCCATAAACACGCTTGAACTTATTAAAAATACACCTTGAAATAGGAAGATTTTTATCTGTTTATATATAACAGGGGGAGGGTACTAGTTTATTATAAAAACCGAGTTAATTATGGTGTAATGTGTGCCGTGATATAAGTGAACATGTCACTTTATTTAGTTCATAATGCCACGTTGTTGGAGGAAATCTAGTTTGAATTTTAATGGAAGGTTAAATTAAAACTTGCAAATGAGATTTTCATGCCCGAAAGATGAAGGATTAGTGAGAATTATTCTTATTCCAAAAGTAATTGGATTGAATTTAATTTCGGTCTTTATCGGATTATTTAATTTGTTTGACTTGTCGGAGAATTAATATACTGTGATTGTTAGAAAAATATTGTTATGAAATATTAATTTTCTATATAATGGAAATTGTATACAAAAAGAAGATTTCATTAAATTACAAGAATTTAATATCTTCCTGCAAAGTTTCTTCAAGGCTATACAAGACACGCTAATTAACTAGTTTCCTAGAATTTATGATTCCTTAATTAACTCTACAGCTGAAAGGTATGACGATGAATGAAATTTATTAATATTTTCCGAATTATACAATATTTTATCGTCCATACAAGTTATAAACTGGTTTCAGATAAAATAAGAAAAATATCATATTTCGCACTCCTGTATACCAATATACATAAATAACTAGTTTATCTTATATAACACAGTTTAACGATTTATTAAATGAATATATTGCCGACAGCACAGCTCAATCAATTATAAGTATATTTAAAGACCATTCGCATAATTAATTAGAAATTAAAATATGGTATTCATAAATATTAAAATGATACGTGAATCGTGCAAGAAATAATTATGTTTCCAAATGTTCAAACACCCTTTTCCTACTTTAATTACTTCACCCCAGAAACCTGCTAATTCCGAGTACTCTGACGACTTGCCCTTTTTGGCTTTCTATCTCCAACCACATCCGTGATTTCGTCTCGTTATTTTTGCAGGGTTACTTTTTATTTATCCAGGTAAAAGATTCGCGTGTCCATTAGCTTTATTAAGGCGGTTTCTATCGGGGAAGATTGCAGTGAGTTAAAAGATACGTGTGTCCAGTGTCCACACGTAAACGCCTTTGGCGTGGCTTAAGTTACTTATAGAAATTAAATTCGATACGGTCACTCGGATTTACAGGGCACTGTGTGCTCAAGGAATAAAATATGGCGCGCTTTATCGTTACCTCGAGGCGATACGAAACACAATAACCTTTTACTTCCTCGAAGATGGTTGAAAAGGAAGAATAAAAGCATTCCAACTCGAAGGAACCAGTCCGTTATCATTACGATGAACTTTCTCCCTGCAGCACAGTTTTACGTTTCCATTATTCTCCTTTCATCGATACAATTGTGTTTTATGATGTTTCCCGTTGGAGCCGAGTTGGCAAAAGATTTACGAAACTACATGGAATTTTATAGAAATACGAGACTCGATATCCGATATATTGCCGATACAAGATAACTTTGAACTTCGTTATCATTTTTTAACACTCATTCTCCCTCCGTGTGATAAATCGAACGATACGGGGGTAGATAAATTTCGCGAGAAACCAGGGCTTCTTTGGTCAAACATCGTCTTATCGTAATGGACGTCTGAGTAAATTCAATGAGATGAATGAGTGTATTGGATGAAGTGATAAGTCGGAATGAGACCAAAGAACTTATTTATCCGTTATCACAGGACTTCCCTTTACCGTACAATCAAGTAATGACAGAAAATCGATTCAAGTTCTTATCACTTGTTACAGTGGCATACGTTCTTCTGGTAGGTCTTCCAGTCGCAGTCAACTTTGCGCTCATCTTCCCCGGTATTATTGTTATCGATACTTTCTCACGAAAGTTCATATTAATAATGCGAGAACAAATCATTTTCGTTTAGATCCGTTTAAATCTCTGCGGGTAACCTTGTTAAGACGGAAGGTCGGACTAGAGAGAACGTGGGCCATATTAGGGCGGCGGTTTTAGGGAGTTAGAGACCCGATCTAATTTACCGTTCATCCGGCAGGATGTTCGTCGTTCCGTCGAAGAATCGCACGCTACGCGTTGTGATAAGCGGCCAACATTAAAGAAGTACCGCTTCCTGGACAAAACGTCCCCGTGAATCTCTCCCCTGCGCGATTAGAAATTCTTCTAAAACACCTTCTTTACGACTGCACCTGCATCGTGTCTCTTGAATTATTACGAGCAGCTGCTCTCAGCATTAGAATCACGGATAACAATGTTTCGTATAGTGGGGTATTTTATTATTCAGGACTTTTTCGAGGACACTTTTGCGGTAGACTTAAATCGCAGTAAATAGAATATAAGATATATTTAGTATCGACATTATTATCTTGGATTTTGAATAATTTATTCTATATTGATACAAGTAAATAACTTTTTACCACATTAAAAACTACATTTACGAAGTTGAGGTGTTAAGTTGTATAGGAAGAAACTAAGCGGCTTTTTTTGTTCTTGCAGCCCAACTTCCTTTATTTTATATATAATATAATATATGCACATAAGTATATTTTTATAACATAATATTATATACATATAGTCGTGTGTCCTATTCATATGTACATATTTACAAGACGGGTTGGAAGGAATATTTATATTATTTATAGAAATATTGTCCCAAGCATCGAATGAAGACCCTTCAGTATACACTTTTAATATCCATACATTTATTGAAGTTGGTATAAGATTTCTATTTGCACTATTCATGCACATTATGCATTGAAAAATGCATGAAATGAATCACAAAGCGAATTCGATAAATAACGGCACATGAGACGCAAACTTAATTCCGCACCTTCCTAATTTATTTCGAGACGTGGTGCGAGTGGCGCGCACTCAAGGTGCGAAATTTGCGTTTCCAGCCGGCGTCACGACATTAATTAAATTCTCGTCATAAACGGGGGATCACCAGGAGCCAAGGAAACAAAGAAACAGCAGCTGGCGTATCTTATCTACTTCGTGAAGAAGAAGCGATGACATCGCGCGACACTCGCAAGTCTGTAGTGGCTGATGCATTGTCTTCGAAGTAGCACCGCGATTGGCACGATCGGCACTCTTGAATACATTTCCTTGCACTCTGCGTCCCCGTGCTGCGATGCACCGGATATGCAACCACGCGACGGATGTTTTTCTACATCGAACCCATCGTGCCTTCGACGTCGAACATTTACGAATATCCCCGTCCATTGAAGTCGACTGTCGAGACACAGAACACGTGAACCATTCGTGAAGTTCGAGGAACTTTCGATCTTTGGATCATTCGAACATTTGAATATTGGATTCCACGCGCTTCCTGTCGATTCCTCCTCGAGATCCTTTCGATTATGGCCGCCATTAATTAATGAGAATTTCCGGCGTAGTGTTCTAGGAATACAATCGAATCGAGGGACATAATAATGCGGGTTTCGATTAAACCTTTTTTAAATGATTCCATTCTTGGAAGGTAATCTTTAAGTTGGTTTAGTTTGTTCTTATTTATTCTGAGATTACAAATATTCTGCGATTGTTTATCTTCTGATTATGCAGGAGTTTGTACGGACAAACTTCGCAATCGTGTTGATTTTAATTTAATATGTTCTTCAATTTATGCCTAAAAAGGTAATGTTGGTTCTTCAACAACTTCCTTATTTGTAGATTCATTTTCAATTTAAAGGGAAGCCTTCCAATGGTTTCCAAGAGATTCTAACTTGAGGATGTTGGTGATCTTTCAATAAGGGGAATCATCATCCCTTGAATTTCCCTGGAATTCTTCCCATTGGTTCGTTATTGACAGAGAATGATATTAGATTCTCAATTAAGTGCTTTCCGTGTTCATCTTTTATGAATAAAATATTAATTATGAATCGCAGTGAATCGAATAGTTCTTCCGCGTCGGTGGTTATACTTTGATAAACATTTCCTTTAATAATGATATTTCCAGTCACTGCTTTGAGTAACAAAGGAAGCGACGCGTAAATGGAAGGTGAAAAACGAAACAGTGCAATTACCTCTTCGTACACTTGTTTCATATCAGAATTAAAGCTTAAAGCTGTGGCTCTCGCTTAAGGCAGAAAACAAAGAGCGTGTCTCCAAATGATTTCGCTGCCTCGGCAACCAGTCTATAATTATATTTCCCGTAGCATCCTTGGCTTCACCGACTCTCTGAAACTTCTATTAACCGTTTTGTCGAGGCTCCGACTCTTGCTGCATACGCAGACATTTCGAAATAAACCGAAAAATCTCGGTGAAAATCTTTGCTTTTTAACGTCAAGTACGCTAAGCAAGTTGAATCAAACTAAACCAATTTCTAATTACACATATTCTATATATCGTCATTATACAGGTAAAATTCAATAACTATATTTTTCTCAAAAATCGTTTTTGTATTTATTATTGTAATTTCTTCTTACCCATCTATTAGAAAAACCGTGATTTTTGGATGTATGAAGTTACAAATATTTACTTATAATAATATAATATAATATAATACATTATAAACGGTTTAGTAATAGCTGTAGCAACTAATGGCTAACAATAATTAATAGCAGTAATAATTAATAACCGAAGCAGGTTATTACTAATTGGATAGTAAGTAAGAGGTCGCTGGCATTTGATACAACTTATATTTAATATTAACCACTAATTAAGTCCTGACGCGTATGCCATACAATTATCTACTTCAAAGTGAAATTAGATTACTGAAAATAATGATCACCTATTTTCGCTGATTTAATTCTTCCACCGACTATGATACAAAGTTACTTATCCATCATCTCCCTTATTTGTCTTGGTGCGCTAATTAGTGACTTGAAACTGTGAAATTGTTGGATACGGTTGAGTATCAACATTATCTTAGAGTCCAATTAGATAGCGAAACCAAGGTACATAGCATAATTATACATTAAACGTGTATCCATGATGCGATGGTTGTCCTTGGATCGCGTAGCTGCATTAGGACGATAATGGAAGCCAAAGAGACGCTTGTTAGAGGCAGGTTGAAGGGATGTGGATCCCTTGAGTGTGTTTGATGTGCCGGGTCAATTGATCCATTAACGTGGCTTCGGTTTTCGTATGAACCAATCGGGTCAAGGCTAACGAATGATTTTCTTCCAAGTGTATTACAAAAAAAATCAACAATATTCTCTGATTCCTTTGTCATTCTACGTTCTGTGGATTTGGATAATGTTGATACTTTAACGATTTATTATGAAAGTGGAACAATTCCATTTTTGAAAAAATAATGATTTCGTGTTGTTCTTGCTTTTATTGAAACTAATATAAAATAAGTTTCCAATCAAATTAATGCACCGAGACAAATGAGGGAGATGAAGGAGAAGTAACTTTGTGTCTTACGATTAGTCGGCAGAAGAATGAAATTAACGAAGATAGGAGGTCATTATTTTCATTAATTAATTATTTTAATTATCACATTTGTCACGTGTTATATTAAATAGTACCGAATAAAAATGTCAATAAATTGAAATTAATAGCCGAAATAATAACTCTGCCGAACATCGCAATCAACAACGATACTAATTAAAACCAAAACAGTATATTATTATAATTGCTTTTCGCAACGACATTGGAATATCGAGCGAACCATTGGCTTTTCAAGGCAGATGCAATTTTTCACCACGCACCAATAGGGGTTGAGATGGACACGAGCAATATGTAGCGAAGGGGTGCACAAGCCCGAAGAGGGGTGGGTGCGTAGTGCAGGTTGATGTAGGTGCGTGAACGCACGAGTGGATTCGAATGCACCACCTGAGTGAGTGCATCGGATCTCCCGTTCGGTGGAGGCCATCAACCACCTCGCCCCCTTATTTTACTCCCTTCGGGGTTGTTACGTGGATGGTTTTCAAGTGGCGCCGGGGGTCGCGCAAACAAGATGGACTCGTTTTGTTCGTCAACGCGTCGAATTGGAATCGTGGTTAAGGGGGGGGAAAAGAGGAAAAATTGACAAGGGAGAGCAGGGGAGGGGGTGGGAATTGCAAAAGGGGATGGAAGTGGAATTTGCGGTTGGTGGATCGAAAGTTTTCAACTTCTTCGTATCTTGTCGATTTTGAACCCGCGGGCGGGAAAACTTGGTGGAAATGTAATCGGAATTTTGTTCGGTTTACTTTGCCGGATATTCTCAGGGTGTACTTATTATGGTGTACTTTGGGGTTTTCCGGGATAAGTGGACCGCGAGTTTAATTCTATGGAAGTAATCTACGGGAAAATTTAATCGGTTCGCCGGGGATTATAATTGTATGAGATGAGGGAACGATATGGGAAAATGTACGCTGAGTCGTTGCAAGTTCCTCTTTAATTAAATTTTCCTAGGCTTGCTGCACCATTTGTTACAGCTTTTTAATTAAGCACGATTCATCGGCAAGGATCACCAGCGTCCAGTGCATTCTTTGGTATCTCGAAATCTTTCAACTTCGAGATTCCAATTCGTTGTCCAATAAAAATCTCGTGAAAGACTGTCGAATTCGTGAAATTAGGAAAATGGTGTGAGATAATAATGAATGTTATTCAACAAACACTAAATTAGAAGAACAACTAGAGTAATTGCATTATCTTGTACATCATAATAATTACATAATATATCATATATACTATAATTACTACTATAGTCTTTATACTTATATGAATTAAATCAACGAACTAAAACAATAATTAACATAATTAACATAACACCTTTATAAGACGTTTATTATTCCTATTTCTTGAAAGTACACATTGCGCATTTAGAATTACAACAAACTTAAGCATAAAAATGTGCTTCGAAGTGATTCTCGTCGAGTTTCAAGTCTTCCTGTTCCACCGCATTCGAATTGGAACCCGCAAACTCGCGCGTATGCCGACTTCGTGGCACGAAGTTCAGAATTCTCGCAGGACTTTCGGCGATTTCCTGGCAGTCGTTGCGCAGGAAAAAGGCACCGCGGTGGTCCTTGTGTTCCTGCAGGAACCGGGTGGAATCGATAGGCGCACATGCGCATAGGAAAGTGAGAGACAGAGAGGCACGTGAGAGAAGAGAAGAGTAAAGGAGAGAGTGAATACAGTTTCTCCTCTCTCTCTCTTGGTGTTCGAGGTGGTGGGACGAGAAGAGATCCAGGGGGTGAGGGACGAAGTTTCAACCGGCTCCACGTTGAATCCCTCGCGGATCAGCATCCAGTACTCGCAATACTTCGACGCGATCGCGATCCGGATTCCCTTCGAACTGTCCGATCTTACTCAGGTGGACAAACTTTAGTTGAATAAAAATTTGAGTTTTTAGTCCTCGTGATGGTCCTTTAAATACACCAACGTGTGCTGGGCATGTTTTATCGACGACGATTGAGATTTTGTGAGAGAAATTATTGTTTTATGAGCTCCTATGGGGGTGTTCTTCAATGAAGTTTTATTAATATCGTGCTTTGAAGTTAAAGATAGCTCGTTGAAGTTCAAATCGAGTAGAAAGTGAAAAAATTGTGTGGTATTCATTTATAATTGTGCTCTTGATCTCTTGACTTTGTACGATTAAATGTGGAACAGTCATGATATTTTTAATAGTTGAGCAAGTTAATTGTCATTGAATGATAAATTGATATTAGTCGATGTAATTAGTTTGTAATAATTATCCGATAATTCTATGAAATAATTATTGTCAATGGGGGTGAAAACTTAGAAAGTTGAAGCTATTATCCGCAAAAAAATAATTCTGTATTTTAATCTAAAACAATTAAAATTTTTAATAATCAATATGAGTGTATGTCAGAATAAAACGAACCAATTATTTAATTATCACTATAACGCGAGATCATCGATGGTCCAGGATGGGCTCCGACAGTTGGTCGAACCAACCGATCACTGTCATTAAGCGGTCATTCGACTCGGCTCAAGGACTGTCACCAACTACGATATCGCGAGTCAAAACACTTATCCCGTTTTCCAATATCATATTTACTATTTTATTCGACGGCTTTCATACATATTAAAATGTTATACGTCCCGATTCAACATAGAATTATCCTCCAAAGTTTGTCGACCAGAAACTGCCCCTCACTTGGCAATTAATTACTACACAAATTTACCGAATATTAATATGCACATTATTATTCATGTGTCTCTGTTTATGATAGAATAATTAAAATATGAAAATATGAACGTATTAATTAAAACGAGAGTAATTTGGACCAACTTATTGGATCGTCACGAGTGACCAAGAACAAAGTATTCGGAGGAAGCCTTAAAAGAAATGAATAAAGTTTTCTATATTACTAGAAAATTATCGAATATAATTAAAAATGATATACTTCTTATCTTTATTTAGGTCTTTCGGAAGTAAGATGTCGAGAATGAGTACTCTTTTTTGCATTTCCGTCCACGCAAGCAAGCAGTCCAATGAGAAACTATCGTTAGAGTTCTTCGTAGCCGTCCCGGTGATATTAAAATGAATCGATTAAATAAGTTCCGGCTGGTTCGAAATTAAATTTGAAATTGGATCGCGCGAAATGAAGCGTAGGAGAGGTTGAAACGGGAAGGGACCTATATTAGGTAGTAGGAAGTGAAGTTTCATTGGCCGCCAAATGGACAGGCTTTTCCGATGGAAAAGCCACAAGGCACAGGACGATGTGAGTATATATTACGAGGGACCATTTCACGGACCTGAAATCTACATCTGATTATGCAAAGCTGACTTAACTTCTTAGGGTTTCCGAAAGCTATGTCTACCATAGAATGGTCGGTGGAAGAGGAAATGCGAGGAAGGAAGGGTTGTATGGAATGAAAGATGAAATTATGCATGTATTAGGTCCTCTGACTACGTTTAACTGTGTCATTCCGCTGAAACGAGTTTCATGAAATTTTCATATGTTTATTCCGCATCTTAACAAACGTGTGCCCTCCCTCCTTAAACGAACTTGATTTGCATTAGTTTGTTTATTTTATTAAGCGTGACTTTATGGTAACTTGGATTCGTTTAATTTAACTGGTGTTGGTAGTACTGAGAATTTTTATTATAGCACTTTTGTTGGTTAAATTACTATATAATATCCTTAATTATTCACTGGAGTCATATGCATTAAAATTGTGATGTTTTATAGAAGAGATTATTACGTAATTAGAATCTTAAGCAGCAGTATATCGATCTGTAGCTACATTTTTGTGTCTCTCAATTCATTCAATTTAAAACCCCAAAACTATAGTTATACATTGGAATTATAATTAATTATACAATTTAATCATTTAATAATTATCTGCACCAAACTTGAACAACAAAGTATCCAATATAATTTCAAATACAGCACGATACCTGTATAATAATTCTAAACTGTCACATACATAATTTCACTGAAAAAAATATAAAAAGAAATATAACCCGACATTTTTCATCCTCCTCAACAAATGATACAAAAAGTGCTCCCTAAAATTCGTATCTCGTCGCAGTAACTTTGTTACTCGAGAAGTATCGACAAACAAACGCCTGGCACGAAACAGGGTTAGGTGAGTTAGGGGTTGGATTTCCCGGAGACGAAGACGAATCGGGTATATTTCTTAGTTTTCCGGAATCTTTAGAATTCGTTGATAAAAGGGGGGGACTTCGAGAACGAGAGGAATATAATTTCTCTGCGGGATACCTGGAGGGTGCGGGATTTCCAAGACCAGTTTTAACACCGTGTTTATACCTTCTCTTCCTGGAACGATAGTCCAATTAAGTTGCCTCGCGATCTTAACTGCATCCTTCCTAGCAGCAGGATGCGAGATGCAAATTTCATGTTAAACTCACCGCCACGCTTCTCTTCACTTTCCTGGTTTAAAGTACGGAGTTCCTCTCCATCGAACTTCTTCGCACATCCTTCTCCATCGTACTTTGCTCGTTCATCCATTCACCATTCCACCTCTACTTTCTTTTAAGACGGAAGTAGAAGTTGGAAAGGATACAATAAGTTCTCGTAAGGACGTGGAAGAAGATGAAAAACGGGGTGAAGAAATACACGTCTTTGTTAGGTGAATTAAGGGAACCTTGGTTTCTAGGTTGGCTCCGTTGCCACGGGGCAATAAAGCACAGCCAGATTTCGTGGAAAATAAATTGGCGGCGGCCTCATTTCTCTTCCTTTTTTCCCACCGTTGGCTTTTACTTGGGAAAATACGAGCCCTCGAGAACGCGCCGTGAAAAGGCCAAGAACAAGAAGGAGAGAGTAAAGTCGAGTTGAGAGTAAACTCGTGCTCTTTCCTCAGGTAAACTGACACTACGTGAGTGCCGCGGTGGCTTCTTCTGCTCTTTTCATTCGCGCCAGCTCTGAGATACGAGTGTCAGTGTCTCTGGGCTATCAGCAATTTAAAGGTTCACTGGCATCTTGTATGAATTATTCAACACACCTTCGTTTTAGAAGTAAGTTAAGACACGCAGTTTCAAATCTGAAGAAGAAATATAGTTTATATTAACACTAGGACTACCAAAGGAATCAAAATGACTTGTCTGCCATTTTTATTATAAATATTCGAATGTACCACCACACATTGATTGACCTTTTATAGATATTTATTTTATATAACGCAAATCATTCAATTCATTAATTAACTTTTTAATCCTTCAACCATACTTTATATATAAATAAATGTGTAAGCATAACTGATTGTGAGTACATGTTTGGTAATTCTAGTGTTAAATCTCTAAAAGACTCTAAATAGAAAGAGTAAGACTAATGATGATCATCCAAGGTTTCCTTACGAAGCAACCCTTTGAGATTAATAACGGTACATTAATTTCTATGAAATTTTAAAATCATGGAGTTACACCAAAGATGTGATGAAATTAATATCTATATTCCATCGATAATGGTTCGAACTTTGGAAGACTCCAAACAGGAAATGAGGCAGTCTAATTGTCAAAGGTTTCTATATGAAGCGTGCTTTTGAGATACATTGCGGTGCATTACGGCCGATAAGTCTGGGATTTGTGTGTTAGAGAGAATGCAAAGGGACGATGCACTATGCGAGTATGAACGGTTTCACTGGCTATGTGGGTGTGGATATGGTGAACGACCCGGTAACCACCATTCGGCCAACAGGCACAACAATTAGATTCGAGCAGATAAGCCGACTCTTCCTGTAACATGAAACTCATGGATGTTATGTCCACCGTATCTCCCAGCTATTGTCACGGATATTTAGCTACATTATTGACGCGTCCGTGTTTGACACCAAGTCAAAATCATTTTCGTAAACTTGTACGTCATAATTCATTTTGTCTGCATCCATATACAATACCGCTTCTAAGTCTTTACATATTCAATGATTCAGTCTACAAACCAATATTCAACTTAAAAATACATCTCTAACAAAAGCTGTATTTAACACACCACAAGCCAATCTTCACGTTTCAACAAGAAAGTATCCTCGATATTCCCTTTCATAGCTAAACTAAAGATATTTTAGATCGAAGAATATTCATCGATATAAGCGGAGCTCATAGAGGTATACGTAGAGGAATATAGAGAAAGGAGGCAGCCTATGGAAGGTATATACCGTGTAGACACGCTGAACTCGGTTTTCTCCATTGGAAGTTCCGTACCCCAACATACTGTCGTGTGTTCGAGACCGTAGCCATTGTGTGTTCACCGTGCAGAGCTGTTGCTTGATTAACCGGCGTATAACGCTGCATATACACCCGGCCGAGCAACCAACTCCGCTATTGCTCGCTCGCATTATTTACGCCGAGTGCTCCGAAACGCGGAAGTCCGTTGGTTATCCGCTGGTTATCCGCCACTCTCTGAGAAACCCCCGTGTTCACTCTCCAACCCTTCTTCCGTATAATCTTCGGTTAGAATGTCCACGTATTCGTAAAATAATAAAACACTGTGAGGCAGTGTCGTCGAGATAAAAATGGTGAAACTTGTACTGCTTTGTGATCAGGTTCCTTTGGATTATTAGTTGAAGATGATATTGTGTATTTTATATAAAGATGGACGATAAACTGTTATTGTGATGTTGTTATTGTTTACGGTTCATGGCTCGGACAAGGAAGTATGGGGATTAGTAGGATGTGTGGGTGAATGATAATTATAATAAGTGTTTACTGGTTGATAATACTCTTCGGTGATACTTCGGATGTAACGATGTATGTGATAGGACGTATCAGTGGGTGAATCTTGTGTGTCCAATTGTTGGATTAGTCGAGATTAAATGATATTGGTTCAATTAGAGGGACATTTTCTGGTACCTCTTCTTCCTCATTACACAAAGTTTAGTGTAACCAGGGAACTTCGAGAACTTCGTAGATCGTGTTCGAGATTCCGACTCACTCAGCAGTTCCGTAAAATTGACTGGAATACCCCAGGTAGTCGAACCACTTCTTCGCCCTAGGAATTATTGAGGTGGTTGTGGGGAAATTGGGTGAACGAATCCGCGCTCTCGTGCAAATCACATTTCCAGTCGAGCTGCAAACGTAAAAGGATCCCGAATGGATTACCTGTTAGTTGGCAACTCTTCTTCGCTTCCTGAGGAACGTTGAAACCATTCGTGCGGATTTTACTCGTATTCCATCTTCGATTCTTCTTCTTCTTAATCGTTTTTCTTATATAATTATATAATAAGATATCAGAACTTAATTATACAATGAAATTAATATTTCTTATTTTAACCTTCGAGTAACAAAATGTCTTGTCAACGTCAAAAACGTTCAACGGGCGATATTGGATCGCGAGATATCTCGGCCAGGGTTGCAATATAATATACAATATTATAACGCAATATAATATAGCATAATTTATAGGTAGTATATCGTGTTTATCATCGAGTATATAAAAGAGTCATGTACGCAATTATCGGGATAAGGTACCATATAAACTCGATATAAAATCCTTATCTAACATGTTCACAAATTTCTGTTTCAGGGTCTGGACAATGTGAGCTCTGCGACCCTCAGGCCCTTCAACTCAGACATCAACACTCCGAGGATCGACAGCTATAGGTTTTCTATGGCGAATCTGGAAGGTAAGCAATCTCCTGGCACTACGATTAAGTACCTTTTTTCCAACACAGGGAAAAGGACATTCGATGGTTCTATCTCGGTGCAATTTCCGTAGACACATCGTGTCGTCCACGGAACGAAATGTATTTCGTTGGCCGGGGCAAAAAGTGTGTCGTATTTTCCTTTGTCCACCCTCGTCGACGGGGACGGTGATCGTCGATTTTTCCCTGCCGTTATCCTCGTCCTCCACCACTTTTTCTAGCCGTCGACCCTCTTCTCCCTTCAGGACATCCGGTACGAAATAATGGCCATCATCGTCCTGATAAAACGGACGTCTCGTGTTGCATGATTATCGCGAAAGCTTCTTCTTCAAGTCTCTCTTTCCACGTCTAGTGTTGGCTTCTGCAAATATGCCACTCGCGACGTAAATTTTACGTGGAACTTCGATCTCTCATAAGTTATATATATTCTATATCATATAGATTGTATATTAGATGTCAGCCATTTTCCGAGGAACCATTTCCAATTCATTTTGTATCATTTCCTTAAGTGATACACGGTGATCGATACAAGTAATCATATATTTCCTGTTCGCATCTCGTGAAAGGAAAATAGGAAGCGAGTGACATAGCGAATGAAGAAAGTAAGCACTGCTATCGCGAAGTTGTAATCTCCGGTGTTTTGTTACCTTTTACACGGATTCAACAACCCTCCATGGAGCGGGCCGAAAATTTCCGACTGGTTTATACGCTGGGATTGTTTCCAATAACGATGTTTTGTGGCAGTATATCGCGATTATCGACAAACTCTCGCGGATAATGGCTGTTTCGTATACCGGGATCTAGCAATTTGTTCCACTAGGCGATCTATTGGTCGGGGATAGAAAAGCGTTGTATGGCGAATTTGACCCATGCTGTTTGCTTCAGAAGGGATAGTAATATGGCGGTCATAAATTTTGCGTATCTAACAGTTGCAGCCTTTGTGATCAGTTTTGTCAAAAATTGCTTATGGGACCGTACATCACTTTGAAATTTGCAGATTTGTGTAACAAATGGAAACGTCGCGTGTTACTTAAATAAATAGCTTCGGAACATCAATCAATGCGCTGATTTATTTAGGATGCAAAGATATTCGCAATCGTGTTGGTAGATCAATTTGTTTAAATTATCTTGTAAACAGCGGTAGTCGAATACGGTTTGGTTAATTACTTTTTATATCCACCGAATAACTCGTTTAATTAAGTCTTTGACATGGCATTGAATTAAATGAAATCGATCACAAGATTAATTTTAGTAAATAAACATGATAATCATATTAACTTTAGAAAACAAATTTTAATCATTTTTGCGACCGCATAAGAATTATGAATATTCCGATAAGAGGTGAAATTCTGTATATAATATATTTCATACGAAGTCGAGTGGGGATATTCATTATCCGCATTCAATTTTACAGTATTCCAACGTTATTACAGAGGTAAAATTTATTAACTATAACACATTTTTCATAAACTCTTTTTTGTATTTATTCCTGCAACCTTTTGTTATCCATCCATTGGAAAAGCCCAGGCTTTTACATGGAAATGTTATTTAATGAATTTTACCTCGATAACAAGAACGTGTAGTCGAGAAAATTCCAATATTATAAAAATTCCCATAAAAACCAGCGAATGGCTGGAAAATTTAATGGTCCCGTATTCAATATCAGTATTCAGTGTTTCCACGGTGCGGCTGTAGGAAGGAATCGCCGGTCACGTCTTCGTCGTCTCCTTCGGCGGTCCTGCGGCAGTTTCAATGGCAGCTGCAACTGCAATAGGGAACCCAGCACGTAGAACACGCGGCACGGCATATCGGTTTTATCTGACATCTTCCGAGCCAACTCCAGCCCCTATTCGAATTCGGAAGAAAAATCCCGTACTCCACGGTCCGTCTCACGGCTTTAGCTTTCACGTCGTATCAGCGGATTTATGCTCAACGGTGCCGCATCGGCGCATCACCGCCCCAACCCGCACTCGATAATCTTCCCGTTGCGGTCTCAACCTTCCTCTAACCTCTTCTTACACCCTCCGTGGTTTCTCTTCTTTTAATATTCCGCTTGATTCCCCGCCCTTCATCCACGAAATTCGTAACTCCCTTCTTCCTTCTTAAACTTTCAACCGTTCCTCCTTCGCGAGACTTTTCTTTCCTTATCGATGCAACCCGCTTTTTGTCCACTCAAACCCGGAGTTTACGAGTTTACTCGATAATTATGGAAAGTTCCTGGAGTTGCAGGATTAAGGAGGGTTTCATTAGTGGTGTTTGGAAGGAGTGTACTGTTGGCTGAATTAACGGGGATAATTAGCCATTTAGGATTGCTAGGGATTGGTAGTGATAACGTTTTATGTGTTGGGTAATGTGGGTCTAGTTTTATGCTGGGCTTGAGGAAGTTTATCGAGAGTGGTGTAAGTAGGAATATTAAGTCTCACAAAGTAGAAGATTAAATTTGATGTTATTTAAGTTCTGTGATAAGCGTAATTTAAAGTGAACGTTTTAATCTCGGTTTTCCAATAAAAATGTTGATTCTTTAACTACGTTAATTCGATGATTTACGGCGTATATTATATCGTGATTAAAGATAGAAAATACGTGGGGGATAGATTACATTTAATTACTAATCAACGATATAACTCCTTTTTAAATGACCACTTAATTTATCTTGTGTCTGTCGTAATAGATTAAATCATGGTACATTTTAATGCAATTTTATTCCATAATTCTAAGTTTATTAATAAGTTCGAATCTTAAATATTGTACCGATATACAAATGTGATCAGTTAAGAATTATTCGAACGGTTGGGCTTTGAATTTTGCTCCTAAATTTCGCTGTCTTAATTACCAGGGATGCGCTAATTAGGAAGAAAATATTAACAAAATAATCAAATTAGTAGTTGATAATAATATTTGTTGTTATTTTATCATTCCAAACAGCAGTTGCGAATGCAAATCCATTTTCATAACAGAAACCTGCAAACATCTTAAACTACTTTTGAGCGATGGTATGCATGATATAAACACATATCTCAAACTAATCATAGAGGCCATGAATCGTAACAATTTTTCAAGTCTCATCATTATCTCCGGCAGTTCTTTTCTATTTCTCGATATGCAGCCTCGTACTTCAATTTCCACCCACGATTCGTAAGAGCACCAGGTGTATGTGAATCAAGATACACGCATGAAACACACTGGCAAAATAGTGCGTGCGAGAGGTCGAGAGGTAATAACGATCGTCGTTACTTGGCCGATTTGTCCGTGGATCGCTGGAGGGCGGACAATCGATATGGTAATATATCGTTCTTTCTCGCCGCGAGAAGCTCTCGAGTTAAATGCAAAACTCTTGATTTATGAGTCCGTGCCAGTTGGGTTGTAATTTCTACCCCCCGATAGTTAACGACTCGCCTGAGAATAAAATTAGGGAACACCCTCCAACAAGTACTCTAATTAAGAACTTACGAACTGCCTGATATTATCACGAAGTATGTTTGGATATTTATAATTCTAGTTCTGGTGAGATGCATTTGATGGATATAATAAACAAGTAAATAATTAACTCTTGATTGAACATAGTATACTTCATATTTTACAATTTTATGTCGGATGTTTTTCACGCAGTGTTATCTGATAATGTTCTTCAAGTTCGGATATAATCCGCAGGAATTTATGGAATGTTCTAATGCCCCCCGAAGGGGACATGGCGCCAAAAGCGTCAATTGGCGTAAAAATTGGTATCCGGAAAGACGTGGATTCAATTACAGCAGGTCTATCTCCCCGTATAAATTTAATCAATCATCTCGCGGCGCATTAAAATAGCTTAAGAGCATGCCACGAAGGCGTCGCACCAAATTACGGCGCGTCTTTCGTCGTAGACTTCCATTTGCCGCGTCTTCCCTCCCGCTTCAGGCATTCTTCGAATTAGCCTATGCTAAATTCCATGACTCGTTAGCAACCACGGATAGCATCGTTCCGTCGAAATACTTTGAATTATGGAGTTTAAGAATGTTTTATTATGCCTATTATGTGTAACTACATTTTTTAGAAAAGTAAAGTTTTAATTCGATTATAATTCAACGTGAACTTTTAAGATGTAAACAATTTCCAATCCAGATTTTAAATGGAGTTGCACCACTTTCATAATAAACGGCTTATATAATTAATAAGAGTACATAATTCCACGTGATACGTCATGAGTACCTTTTCTCTGGAACCCAACAATATAGTGGTCATCGAGACGCGAAAGAATAGAATTCTTCTGCGGGACGTTCTCCGTTTAACTGGTTTCCTAGTGGGATCTTTTAACGGCACCGTGGAGCAAGACATAAAAGTGCAATCGTGCCGATCGAAAGCACGATTTCCTTCTGCTAAACGCGACGTAAAACCGCTTTGATAAACAGCTTATAACGCTCTCCTCGAGAACCTTTATGATCCTCGATATCGTTGAAACGACCCTCCAGGGAATTCCATATCGCCGACGAATAGGAAATGCGTGCACAAACTGCACACGTGTTATCTCCACATATGCATCGGATTAATATGTGTTTCCAAGGCACCTATGACTGTGCGAACTCGTTTCTGTCAGTCCGCGATGAAACGGGCTGTGGGAAACACTTGATAATAAGTTCGCGCTAAACGTTTGCTGAGTTCTCACCGCTTTGCGGTTACGCCGATTAACGTAACTTCGGTACGCGTTATTACGTCAGGATTAAAATTGCGATAGTATTATAGAACTAATTAATATCTGATTTGCAAAGCATATGAGAATTTTATTTATTGGTATATTATAGCAATTCTCTTGTCAGGAAGAAACTTACTAATTACTGAAAGAGAATTTCATTCTGAATATAATATTTCTTTCGAGCCATGAATGCTCGATGAG
This sequence comes from Nysson spinosus, assembly GCA_910591585.2. NCBI lineage: Eukaryota > Metazoa > Arthropoda > Insecta > Hymenoptera > Crabronidae > Nysson > Nysson spinosus. The sequence continues at coordinate 4,230,243 of OU342835.1, forward strand.
TAATTGCAATAGTAGTCCTGATAATTATTAACAAGCTTAGAATTTGAGAATGATTGCAGGTAATATTTTAAGGATATATTATTACGTTGAGGTCAAGTGAGCTAATAAAAAAGGTTCATTGTCCCGTAACATATGCTGAATTAAGTAAATAAAATTCCTTGCTGTAAGAAACGTAAGTGCGAGTTACAAGGGGTGTCTTTAAAACCGGAAAAACCGGCGGAGAAACGTGCGATTCCAGCCGCGATTATTTCGCATTACGACGTTACATCGGTAACGTGTAACCAGCCAGCCGAAGCGAAAGTGATAGAATGCCGCTATTAATATACCGCATGCGGTACCGCGGTACCGCGGAACGACTCACCGTACACCGATTCGTCATCTTCGAACGCCTACGGACTTCTTCGTTTCTGCTGAAGCTACCGTTTTCTCCTTCTATTCGATTCCCCGTGATTTGTTACCGCGTTAAGAACCCGAAGATTAAACTTCTGCAAAATTGTTTCCATCTTGTCGGAAGTTTGAAAGGTCACGCTTGATTTGCAGCGAGTGATAAGGGACCTTACGTAAGTTCAGGATGGCGATAAAGTTTGAAGTCTCATATTTTCTTCAAACCTCTTCTTAAAATTGCCGAATATTTTCAGTTAATATATTTCCATATTTAGTGAACACTCATCAATATTATCGGAACGAGTGTTAACACCCAAATTTACTAAAAGAGTCAAAATTACTGGGCTGCAACTCTGGAATTTCGATACGTATACATTTCAGCAATGAACAGTCGAACTCATATGTACCTCGTAATTATAAATATATCGCATGGATTTGGATTATTCAAAAATTGAAGATACTGGCGTGATGTCGTTTTTTAGAAGAATTCCCCGGGTAACAGGTGGAAGAATTATTTTAGTGTCAGCGGGTTGACGATTTCCACGACGACGCAGTTTCTTAATAAAAATAGCTATTCGAGCTTTTCACACCTTTTCCAAGTAGTTTACGACCAACTGGCCAGCAAACACTCGATTCACCGTCGTTTGGCGGTGTTTAGATCTTCCTCAGAAGTAAAAATATCACCGTACGTGTATCCCCGTATGTTGCTTGCTCCCAAGGGAGCAATACACTATATTTCAGAGTAACTTTAGTGCTCAAACGTGACTTTAAGTCGATAGACTTCGGTTCAAACAGAATTTTTCTCGAACAGCAAAAATATATCGAATCATATCACAGTTATTTAATATATCATAACATGAACTGCTTTCTGATATCGAATTTAATTACTTTACATTGGCGTATGATAGAAGACGATGAAATCGACTAACAAGGTACCATACATTATTTACAATTTATGGAATATGAAATAATAAAAAATAATAATAACAAGCCAAAAACTCTTGAGTTTTGCAAGAAAGGTTCTCGTGACACCGATACCACATGGAATTTCGTTATCCTATTGATTGTACATGTTATACATTATACATTTTTCTAATATTAACATTTATTTATATTCGAGTGTTACATAATATTATTCCAAGAATATTATGGCATTTATGAAATACATAAATTAACTTTACGTAGATACAAGGAGTAAGGAAGGTGCGAGTAACGAAAGGTTGAAAGGACTTCGATCCTATTATTACAGTTTACCATAAATATTAATGAGATTGGATAATTGTGAGTATTCAGTGAATGGCGACGAATCTCCGTGAAGTGCGTGGAATGAATGGTCGGTAAAATGAACGACTCACGGCGGTCGTCGAGCGAATAGAGAATTTCAAATGGGAGGACCACCATTCACGGCCCTCCCTTTGTCATTTGCAAGAGATTGCCGCATAGTTTTATTACCCGCAGTAATGGCCACGAAATGTTTCATTGTTTTCTCTCCTTGTTTATATGCGCGGATAAGTGTGTCGAGTTCCGAGCCTCGTGTAACACTAAATACCTGGATTTGCTTGCTAGTAATAAATGTCTCGTTAGTCCTTCAAAATTAAGAGGATTCAAAGTATTTATTCGTTGGTGCATTAAATCAAATGTCTAATATAATTTCAGAATAATAGTTGCATCATATTATCGATAATTCCATATTTTTATTATTATAATTACTCTAAATTCCTAAACCATACTTAATAGTGCATTAAATGAAAACGTAAACTCATCGGGTTGGTAGATAATTAACAATAATTATATTAATTGCAAAATTAGTTAGAATATATTTAGATTCGAAAGTAAGAACTTAATTTCGAAGTATTATATACTCAGTATATATGACATAATATATTTACATGGATATAATATAAATATGTATTACAAAATAGTGTATGCTAAATAAATATAATGACTTATAGTCGGTGTTGAAAATAGGGTTTGACAAAAAAATTGGAATATTGGTCAAAAGTCAGATTGGATGGGAAGACTTAAGGGGATCAGTGTCAAACGTCATATCAATCACTTAACTCGATCATAAATCATGGCTTTCAAATCGTTCGATGTCTCCATTCGCCTTAAGGAGGCCGCCGAACAATTTATGTCCTTCGGGGCCAATAAGGAAATGGATATTGCCTGTACTTGCGCTTTTCTATGGAATTCCCCTTCACGGTACCAACCTGAATCGTACTCTTTTTATTGGATAATACGATTTAAAAATATCACTGTTATTTATTTATTGCATCGCAGAAGTACGATTTTAAAATACCTCCTTGTAAGTCACGTAACATTCTTTACAATAACAAGTCCGTAAATTGTTATTGTGACTTGTAATTTTTTCAAACTTTTAATGACTCATTCCTAGCTAGATGACGTATAATATGATATTAAAAATATAACAAATCATTCTACGAAGTGAATATGTATATAAATTCTAGTATACTACACATGATAGTTAAATTATATTCTATTGTCCGAATTTATTATATAAACGATTTTGTATTTATGAGAGTGTTTACAATTACTTGTGTGTGATTTTTCTAAAAAATAGAAGTTTTTTCCGAGGAGAATTTCAAGGAAATTGCAGGCGCCGAGTAGACTCATTCTCTTTTGACATCGCTGCCAATGTTCCCATTTCAGTGCCTTCCCCTTAAGTCGCTTTTTCATCTTCTTCCATTTCCTTTTACCTTTTTTCTAAGCGAGTTGGACTGTTTCCCATCGCAGTCGCTTATGTTCGCAGGCCCTTTAATTTATTCCCTTTAAAAAACCGTAGTTCTTCTGTATATCTGGCCATATTTCACTTGCGTGGAACCAAGGACACTCATTTACAATCATAAGTTTCATTTTTCGTTTCTTCCGACAAATCATGCATACATTTCCCACGCTATTTTATTGTATGTAGTTAGAAAGATTACTTTAACACTTCGACACGAAATGCAATTGTTTTGCTATACCTAATTATTATTATATTATATAATATATGTAACCAATCAGAGATCGAAATTCCACGTAACACGTCTCGGGCGCCTTCTCTTCAGAACCTAACATTAGGAATTGGCAAGGTGCCTAGAAGGTTGCGGTCGAACCGGTCGTATTAGATTCCAAGTTCCCTTGACGAGTCGTGCTGCGTGTTTCTATCCTATACTTTCGCGTTTCCGATGATAATTCTTCCCGCGAATTATGATGATACATTTATTACGATTCCGAAACACGTTTCTCAGCTTATTTATTCCCTTTTCGGGATAAACAGCCGGATTATGGGACTCCAGTCGCATGCGTGGAATCGTGGTACGGATTATTGGTGTAAATCAAGTAAACGATATTGCAGAGTATCGATGATGGTGATAACGTTAAGCCGATCTGTGAAGAAATTTGATTTTATTTGAAACTCTTTTTATTGCGGGGATTATAGCTTATACGATATTAATACTTCACATAAAATGATAAATATAAATGTAAACAGTGTACATTTACATAAATCCTGAATATATTTGTCATAAATGGAATAATATCATAAATATAAATACAGGCCTATTAATGTCTCATTTAATTCTGATTTAGATAGACATACATTATAATTATAATTGATAACCTGCGGGTAATTAATATATTATATTCGATGAAACATATTAAAACACTTAACAGCATCAGTAAGAACAGCACCAAGAAATTGTACATTCAATCAGGAATTATGATATTAATTGATTCAGTAAGATATTATTGAATAATTCTTGAAACTTATAAGTAACAGGATTAAATAAATCATAAATATATTTATCTTGTGAATACAATAACGCCGTAAATATAAATACCAATGTAATAAGGTCTGCATAAAGATCGAGTACAGTACTTCAGCGCAACTAAACTTCAAGATAATAATACTATGATGAAATGTTAATTGCACCTGATAGTACACAGTGACTTGCTAATGCTGTTTATGTCAAACGAAGATAATAATACATTTCTTTCGCCGGAACAAATTGCATGCAAAAAGTACTGCAAATGAGAGAGAAACTTGTTCTACCTGTGTGAAAAATGATCACAGTAGATTAGTCCAGTATAGCTTACGACAGAGTTAAAGCGACCGTCATTATATTTCACAGTAGTACCGTGCACTCACTAACGAGTGTACTCTGCTGCATTTTATTCGGCGCAGCAGCTTGGATTACTGCGTGTCGAGCCGATGCAGTTCTTAGATTTTTACTTTGTCTTTAACCTAATTGCATGCGTTCCTTGCGTATCAGTTTTTCTTGGCAAATTCTATGCTGTCTCTATACTACTTTATGCTATAAGTACATACTTTTTATAACTGGACTAAAAACTTCTTGGTCTTCTTAGACGCGGTACTAAGAATCCTGCATTAAACTCGAAGTAGATTATGCAGAATTTATCATGCTCTTTTATTATTAATAATAATAAAGTCGACTAACCGAATACGTCGATATATTCTATATACTATTAAATTGAAGATAGAAGTAATATATATTATTACACATCATATTTCATCGTCCCCCTTAACTCAGTATATAGTTATTGATTCTCATTAATTACTTCACGCGTAATATTAACGGGTCATTAGATGGCAAATTGAAGTACAAATGTGCATAATCATTTGTATAATTTGCCGCGGGTTTATCACAACCCTAATCTGCTAATTTTCCACACCTCTTCAAGGACGCGAATTACCGTATCCCATTGACTCTGATGTTAACGAAATGATATCAATTTGAGATGATTATCAGCACTCAATTTTGTGAACATTTGTGCATGGCCCACTCATATGGTGTACTCACGCAACACGGGGCTGCAGTTGTGTGCACAGTAGACCGAATAAAACCGAGACGACTATTCGTGACACAGGGCGGGGCTCATTAGTTAATTAAACAAACCGAGGGTCACGAGCACGCGAACAAAGGTTAAACCTATTCTACTTTTATTTCTCCTTTGTTAATGTTGCTGTCAACTTTTTCGTCGACATGTTGAAATCGTATTTAATTTGTTCCGTTCACTTTTCCGATTATCAAATTAAAGTATTGGTGTAGTTTATTAAAATTGGTAACTGTGAAGTATTAATTAGAGTTGAAATTGATGCCAACATTGATGAGAAACGTGAGATTAATTATAATGAATGTCATTTCTGCACTTAATAGATAACTTAATAATAACTGTTTTAATTATACTGTTGTAATCTATGTGCTGATTGTAGGCTTAATAAGGACATATTATTATAATTATTATAATTGACGGTCCTCGGCGAATTAGTACATTACCATTGATTAAATATATTAATGAATTTAATGGTATAGCTAGAAGGATTATTTTCACGCAATTTAAATATAAATCGAAAAATAATTATTTTCTACTGATTAATGAAGTCCTTGATAAAATGGAGCTCTAAAATGAACTGCCCAAAGAAGATTAATATTTTTTAACAGCATCAAGAATCCGATATAATTTTGTTCTGAATATGTTGGAATAATACGAACATATTTATTATTTAACAGTTTACATAACACAATAACAGATTCTAAAGTTTCTAAACGATTTTTCTAACACAAACTACGCGAGAATGTTTTCAATAAGGGAAAATGGCGATTCTAATCGATCGATGGATTCTTCTGTTTTTTAACTTCTCCACTTTTATTTCCGGGAGCTTTTATTTCACCACAGCCTTCCTTGGAACGCTTCGATAGTTCTAATAGGATTTCCAGCATTATTTCTATTCTGGCATCAATCATCGGCGAAGCAACAATTTAATCGTCGTCTTCGACATTGAAAATCAATTTGCGATCCAACGGGGCCGGCAAATTGCCAGGATAATTGCAACACGCAACCTGCGCTGCCATTGTAACGGTCGTTCGCCTTCGACAATGTATCGTCTGCCAATTAAGCGCGATTGAAAATTATTGTTGGCGCTTCGTTATAAAAAAACCGCCCTGTCAGCAACCGCTTTGTCACGCTTTAAAAGTGCGTCAAATATTTCTCGAATCCAGCGAAACGCATTGAAAACATTCTGTATCTTCTTCACCCGGAAATTGTTGATTCGATGCGGAATTGAGACATTAATTGATTCAGTAAAATATTATCGAAGTAATTCTTGTAATTTTGTAATTTTATTTTTACCGGAGATTATTCTTGTTGATATTTTTGTACGGACCATTAAGTGATAATTCACGGTGTAATAATGTCGTGGAGACCAAATTAGTAAATCACTGTGGTTTTCTGACAGCTGTGGAGATAATATTATCAAAATGGTAATTATACGTGACTCGCGGTCATTAAAATTCTATCTATGCAAACCGAGACCCGGTTGAAATTATCTTACCGCGACTCACGACACGTTGTAGTGAAAATCATTTTTTAGACACAGTGTATAAAAGCTTGAATAATATAAGCCCTGTATTGTATGGATGATTTTAATCGCGTTATTCTTTATTGATTTAATCCAATTTAATCTTTAATTCAATTTAACATTCTGAGAAGTATGAAGTTGTATGGTTGTCCACAATGTCCGCGCAGCAGATCGATCCATTCCGCTAAGAAATAAAAACGGAAAAGTAAAAACATCAAAAACCCTGTATTAATTAGAATCGTCATCACTCTTTATTGTAATTGTTTCCATACAGTTTGTGCTTGAAAGAACATTTAGAAATATTATGAACTTGTTATTGTGTTACATAAAATTTAAAATCTTTTTCTTAAATATTAAACATACTTATATTATTCAGAAATATAAAAATAGATTGTGTGTCCTGCGTATGAATTATTCGAACAAATAATAGAGATATAATTTTAATATACAGAATATATAATACATACTAAATTTAAAAATATAATATAATTATAGTATAATATAATTAATACACACGATAAGCTTATAAATATTAATAACCACTTCGTCCAATAAATTGGCTTTATATCACAGCCTGAGAGGACGACTTAATTCGTCCTTTGTATCCGTCATTTATCTGGAATTCACGGCAAGCATTGGGATAAGGAATGGCGTATAATTAATCTCACGGAAAAATGTCCTTTTGTTCGTTTCCACCGATAATACTCGTCTCCTCGAGTACTCTCGAGCCTAGCATTCGATTATTCGGCTTGTATTGTTTGACTTGCGCTGCTCGAGCTTTACTCAAATACACTTAAAGCGCTGAAGTCCTTTTTTTACGCCGAGCGTACAGTCAACCTATAAATACCGGCGGTCTCCGGAAACCTATTCAGAATCAACCGCACATCTCGATCTGCCGCGAATCCCACTTCGAGGAACTGAACCTAACCCTTTTAGTACCTTATAATTTTTTCATGTACCATCTAGAAATACCATGGAAAATGATCATTTCTGAATATATTTCTTAAAATTGATATATTTTTACCAACAATAGAATTTCGACCATTTTTCAGCTTAGAAATATCAAAATTTTTGTCAACATTTTGAAAAGCTGGTATATCAGCTTTCTACGGTTCTCCGAAGCATCCTCCGACCTTCACGCTATTTTTGTGGTTGGCTTACAATCTCAAGATTGTTTCTTGATTGTTTATATTGTTATCCTGATATGATAATCGATCGTTTTCTGCAGCTAAATTAATTCTAATTTATAATGCGGTACCGGTATAAAAAACGATATCCTTCTTGTATGACATAAATATATTAAACTTATTCTAAATAGTCAAAAGAAGATGGTAGTCAATAATAACCCAGTTGGTAGATTTGGCTAAAAGAGTACAGTAATAAATAAATAAATAAGACCCGTAAAGTATATATTTTTAGTAGAACTTATTCTACTATCGTAAAACCGATGAAGTTTCGCGGTAATATTACACGAGCGAGAGACTCACCGAGGTTACAAAGATCGAATTAATTATTTGTATCCATTGTAGTAGACGTGTGCAAGGGTTACTCGTTTATTTATGGTAAAACCGAACGGAGACCGGTTTCCGCGGCAGAATTGGTTAAATATGACGCAGCTGCCGGTGTCAGATTCATTGCCAATAAAAGGTACAGAAAAGGTTATCCGCGCTCTCATTAACACTCCTTGGATCCTACGAATCCTTTTGGCTCATTACGCTATTTCCTTTTTTACAACCATTTTCCTCTTTTACGCCACGCGAAAAGCCTCCAACTTAGAAACCATCGAGGCGATCGAAGTTTTTCCTGGCACGCCTTGTAACGCGTGTAATTAATATACCAATTAACATGCATTTAATTACCGAGGTATCGTGCTTTTACACCGCCATATTGGCTAGTGTAACATTTTATATCTGTCCTGGAAGAAACCACCTTTATATGAAGCTCCTTTATGGTTGGAGATTAAATTCGCGAGATAAACTTATAATTAATGTATTACTAGTAACAATTAATTATTATCGTTGCACATACTGGTCTTATAATTACTATATAAGTATACACAATATTGTTCTTCTAATATTTATAAGATAAGACATGTTGATTATTATTAGCCGTTTGTATACATAAATCCTTTGAAATTACTGTTAATAATAGTTCATAATATCATTATTAATCAGTACATTATGATAAAATTGTAATAATATTATTTTAATATTAAAGCAACAAGGAATAATTAAATGGTATCTAAACGTATCTAATATTCTAGGACTTAAGTGTATAAATGGCTAATAACTATAATACATTTTTTCAAATTTAGATATTAAAAGAATAGTATATAAATATATAAATATTAGAAGCGGAATAATTTCAATAATAAAACTTATCGAGATGCATTAGCGCCAATAAATATAGCGTTAATACAGAAGATTACATCATAGCGGAGGGTCAGAGGGTAAGTCACGAAGGTTTTTTTTAATAAAAACCGATACCGACGCGTGGATGACGAGTTGCACGGTTAAAAGATATTTATGAAAATAGTAGAAAGATATTAACCGACGAAGAGGAGCCACTTCAGTGATTTATGCGGCTCGATTAATCTGGGTTACCGCGCTATCGGCTGCTTTGCGTATTCGCATAATCGACATGGGGTGAACGAACCTTCCTTCGATCGCAATCGTGACTTGCCACGTAGCTTAAAAAAAGAATCCTCGGGTAGTGCATCGTGACAGTGCATCAGAAAATTCAGGAACTTGGAAATCAAATAATCGACATTTCTTTGGTCGAAATATATGAACGTCAAAAATGTATGAAGAAAATTAAAAAAAGATTTCGTGAGTGATGAATCGGATAATGCAGGAATTTAAGAATCAAATAATCAACATTCCATTGCTCGAAATATATCAATATTTTATTTATGAATAAAATGAAAAAATACAGGGTTGTAATCGTTACACAATCAACACAGAATTACTTAATTCGATGAATTATCATTAGCATATACTAATATCTGCAATATTGACGAAGTTTTGACTCCATGGTGTAACTTGGTCGAATTAATCTGTAACAAAATAATAGTAAATTTAAAACAATCTTATAATGTTTACAGTAGAATTATTTAATGCATGATTTAAAATATACAATTAATTTCTGAAATTAAAATATAAAACAAACTAGCATAGTCATACAACAACCAAATATTTAATCAAACTAATAATACATTTTCTCCATTGATCATAACTAAATTGATTACAATTTAATTAATTTATTAATTACAATTACCAATTTAGTATGATACTTACAATTTCATATTGCTGCCATTGCACCGCCATCGATTCGCCACAAAATTCATTAGCGGAGGAAGATAATTAATACACATGTCAATAATTGAACGAGTTCGAAAAATCGAGGTAATTTTCCTACGCATAGGTTTCCCAAGTAAGAGTGATAGAAGTGCGTCTACGAGGCGACGATAAGCGATATCAGGGAGCATTAATCACCATTTTTCTGTATCGTTCGTTGCTCCTGACTCGATACACACGATTCATAAGGATGACATGCGAATTAGTTTGTCGAAGCCACCGTAGGAGAAACGGATCCCAGGACGGTCACTGATAATTTATCAAATCGCCATTGGCGCCCACACTTCAATCAATACGAATTTTCTGGCCCCGTGAACTCCACACGCTGCATCGTTGCTTGGTGTAACACGCTTCATCTTCGCCCACGCGGTTCACACGTTTACATACTGGTTGCACTTTAATCACTTTAAATGACGTTTCCTCCTTTTGACGAATGATTTATGTCACATTCTGACGGGTTACTCCTTTGTTTCGAATCATCACGACTTTGCTGCCTTCGTAACGTATGATTGGCGATATTATTATAATTGTTATTGAATTCGTTTGTCAAATCAATCGACGGAATTCAATTTGATATTAATTATGACTTTCAACGAGGTTACTGTTTTGCGGTAATGCGAGTTTTCTTTGGGATGATTACGTATGTTTTACAAGATATTTCGTAATATTCATATTTATAAGTGTTTATAATCACGATTCAAATATATCATTGATATTAGCTTAAATTAACGTATGCCATTTTGTTGATGGAGTTTTAGAGCTAGTAATAAATTAGCGGTAATTAGTATCTATATAATAATTATATTAACTTATTTATTCGTTCGATTTTATTTCTAACTGATTCTGTACGTTAGAAACAATTATAATACAACATATCTAATAAAAATCCACACAAAACATATCGATACATCTCATATAAAAGTGGATATTAAATCAATCATACGAAAAAAATACACAATATTATTACTTAACTTCTATCCTAACATTCTTAACATTCTCAACTCCCCTTCAATCACCGCACTAATTTAATTCCATGGAACTAAATAATGTCTTCCAATAAACAACACAGTCTTCGTTCAGCATCATTCAAAAGTCGTCGGCATCTTTTAATTGATTCTCGGCCGGGGTCATAAAGTGGCTCGATTTACGATTCGCAGCGAAATATGCTCGGCTTTCGCGGTATCTCCCATCGAATCTCGTGAAATAATTTTCACATAAATGCCGGTTAATGGAGGTTTGCGTAATTCTACGTGCATATACTCGGCAACCCCTCGGTTGCAGAAGGTTCAAAGACGCGTGGGTACCCACGGGATCACTCGGAGTGGACACCCACACGCGAGAACGCCGAAGCGCGTCCGCGTGGAAAACTCTCGAGCCACCGGCCAAGTCTGTTCACCTTAAGGCCTTTAGTTGAGCGCTGACGTGCGCCCTGCAAACATCATGGCATTTTATCACCTCGTCTTTCCTACTTCTTTCAGTTCTTCGTATGAATAATTTGGAATTATTAGTGTTTTCTAAAGATTTCAGAGTCGTTCACAGTGTATTCGCAGTATGAAATTATTAATGTTTGTTAATAAGGGTATCGTGAAGTTTCGTCACCTCGGTTTTCTCATTTCGCTTAGTTTCTTCGTATTAATGATTCTCGAATTATTAATCTCATAGTACTTCGTGTTATCGATATTGTATTCCAAATACAGAATTTCGCAATATTTGTTAACAATGTACCCTGGAATTAATAGTGATACGTTTTTTAAGGCCTAAAGTGTTTGGTGACATTTCCGCTTGACTTCTTGTGATTAGTGTGAAGTGTATTTTCCTGGTTATTAATCATGACTACAAAATAAATTTGTATTTTGTAGTCAAAGAAGATTGAAACAAGTGTATTATCTCCTCGTTCTGATAAAGTTTTTTTTAAATTTACATATTCAAATGATGTGTTTGGTACGGTATTCCTTGAACAGCGTTGTTAGTGGTGAACAATATGCACTTCGTTAAAAAATGGGACTTAAAGCACTTTAATTTGCAATGATACTAGTGAATTAGTTATCGCGCAAGATTTTGAATTCACATTCTAAGACCGAGATGAAAACCAAGTGATATATTATTCTCAATGAAGATGCTTAACTTGACAATCGATGTTGATTGGTAGTTGATAGCAGATCGAAGATGCTTGGACATTTTGGTAGCAACGAGAGTATACTAGGTTATCTGACCACGAAAGGTAATTATTTAACTTCAGACGAAATGTTATGGAAGATCAGATTCGTGTGCATATAAATTACGCCTACATATTCCACCATGTTATAATTCAGTGTCTCTAGAAAGCCAATAGAAAGTTGTCCCTTTGCTATTATTTTACATCGGGAATAATAATTCTTGTCTTACATATCCACTGTTGCTTCACACTGAATAATAAACAATATTATTCCGACTTAATAACAACGGAAAATGATCATTGAATTACATTAATAAGGCTGTTCAATCAAACAGCGAATAATAATATTCGAACTAAACTTCTATTACAGCATTTTTAATATTCTTAGTTAAGTAACAATCAGAAATTATCAGCTTTGTAACTCCTCTTCTTCACATTGTATTCTTAAAGTCATTTGAATATTACATAAGAATGCAGTTCATCACAGTTGTTATCATGAAATATACCTTCAAAGTAAACTGGAGAATAGAAAAGAATTCTCACATGTCTTATTCTCGGGATTTTCGAAAAAGGCAGCATGTTGTTTTTTCCTTTCTGGGTAGAATCTTCGAGTTCCTTGGGACAAAAATACGTGTCGTATCGAGGAAAACGATCAATGCCACGAAGAAACGTGGCCGAGCATTAACACGAGTCGTAACAGTGACTCACGTGCTTCTGTGTCAGTAATGATTCGTCCTGAGAATACAAATGGTTCGTTCTTTAATTCCTTAGTTTTGGTCTTCTCGAACTTCACGAAACATCGTATGCCAGAATAACGGTGATCCTTTACGTACTGTTCCTCTGAGAAACTCGCAAAGAACCACGTGCGAATGCATTTAAGTGCAAATGCAACGCCTTCGCGTTGAAAGTGCAACGGTTGCGCTCGTTAGAGTTTCATTTTCGTTGGAGATCATTAGTACCGTTGGTTTCTTGACAAAAGACATTCGTGACGCAGGTGTCACATGGAATTTTAACCTCTCATTGGTTATATGTATTATGTATTGAAACGACTTATATGTTATATAAGTTCATATAATTTAATTGTAAAAAACGATCGATTATAATGTTAGGATTATCATACAAAAATCTGGCCGCTGATACATCGAACTTGAACGACGAAATGTTTCGGCGCCATTTTCTGTGCCCTCACTAGGTCTAAATTAATAATTAAAACGTATATGCTCTCTCAAAATCAGATCCAAAGTGATATCATGAATATTATTCCTTGATGATAGTTTGGGACAAACCTTAGTTTTTTGTATGGTTGTCTTAATACTATATATATATATGTATAGGTTGTATATTCATCTATTATTAACCTAATATTATATAAGCTGAATATTATTTACTACTTAAATTATATTATATAAGAACTCTCTAATAAGTTATGTATCCTCTTCCCGTCGAAAGTTACCGTGCGCCTTCTCTCCAGAACCCTACTTTGGAATTCGGTAATAAAATATCTTTAGAATTAGAAAAAGATAACTAAGTAAGATTAGAAGAATTATTCTAGTTATTGCAATGGATTTTAATTAATAAATAATAATGTACGGGTAACAAGTGATAATTCTAATTCCATTATTAACACAGATATTTTAGTATGAAATTATTAAACAGTAATAAATATTCTTAAGAGCTTCTTTTATCATCGCTGAAATTTAATATCAAATACGTGAATAATTTCTTTGGATTCGTTACTTTGTCGAGATATTTTTTATTGCCGGTACTCCACGCACTTGCTGCGTTGCTTGAAACGAGGATTTAATTTCTGTTTAAAGAGACTGGCGTATAAAAAATTCTCAAGTACCCCACGTATGTACTTCCGGTTAATTACCTTTTCCGTTAGCGCATTAGCTTCGCATAGAAAAACCGACGCGAACGCATTCAGAGTTCAGTCGTTCCGGTTTCGTTTTCATTCACGGAAGTGCTGCTACTTAATCAGAGCTGATAAGAATTGTAGCCTTCAAAGTAGGCAATTATTATTACGTTTGAAACCCACTTATTTAGTATTATTTCACTTCATTTATTTAACATATGCACAGATGAAAACCTAGAATTTATTCCTTGTTCTAGAATGTTGTTAGTTTACAAAGATCAAGTATCTTTTGGTGAAATCAATGAAGATATGAAATCAGCGCGCAACATGTGAATTATTAATGTGACAAGAATGAAAATAATCCGTGATTAGCCGTTTTTATAATTGAATTATAAAATATTAAAAACTGAACTTATTTAGGGCTCAACCCAATAGTTTATATCTATGAGTTCGTAGAGCTAAGAAAATATTAGTGGGTTATCAGGAAATAGGAAATAAGAAGCGAATGGGGCACACGATTCCATGTGATAAACCCGAGTTTCTTTGGTTTCTTCGGCGTATGTAACTGTAGGATATTCAGCGTTTTGTCGCTTAGTTAGCTGGACAATCCCCAGAGTGATATCGTCGCATTCCATAACAAGCTCGTCATCTGTCGAGCTACGTCTCCTCGAAGGTAATCGCCGATCTCATTTTCAAACCTAATTGCGACATCGTGGATAATGTCTCCACGAATTTTATCCGAAGTTAAACCTATATTCTCCTTATCTGATACATTGTAACATTTTGTAATCAATCAGCCGCTCATCGAATTTTACGTTAACCAGGAATGACAGTTTACTCGTCTATTCGATTCTAAGCCTATCTCCAAGATTATGAAATAAATTACAATTATTGCTATCATAATTCTTGAATTTTTATGGGTATGAATTTCAGTAATAAACAGTCAAGCCCATATATACGTCGTAATTATAAATATATATCACGGATTTATTTTATCATTGTATTAGATATTATATATTAAATAGGATACATATTAGATATTATACATTAAATAGATTATCTACATAATATAGAACTACCGACAATATATTCAGTTATATTTGTAGCTTTTTTGAGCTTTGTCATTGCGCGCCTTCTTCCTAGAAGCCCGCCGGAAACCTACACGCTTCACTACTCGCGAAACTCGATGGAATGTTACGCCTTCGCGCGAATTTAATTCGTGACTGGTACCCGTCAATTGCGATATGCATCACGAACGAAGAACGATCTCGGATAGATAAGTATCTCGTTGAAAAGGAAAGATTTTGAAATTAACACGATGAGAGTTCATTAAATATATATCTATCAGCCGGGAAAACTTGACTCGTACGAACGGTAATTATTTACGATATTAATGATCTTCTTTTTATGAAGGATGGAGCGAAATGCTCAGTTAGAATACGAAGAGGTTGTTGCTCGATCTCTCGCCAAGTGCAAGCTAATTTCCTTAATTATGATAACGAACTCTGGTATGTACTATCACGTGCGGATAACGATCTGCGATAATTATTATACCACATTATTACGCGCGTGTTCCCTTCGATTTCATGCTGGGTTTCTCTCAGAAATTGTTGGAACTTTGGAAGCCAGTGTAAGGGCATAATTTGGGTATAATTAGGAGAAGAAAGGGGAACAAATAATTTTTAACGCGACTAATTCACTTTTCTGTACCACAAAAAGAAATGATTTAAATTTTTGTTTTCAAAATGATATAAAATTGCATGTTCTGGTTGGAAAATTTCACACCTTATTACGTAAATACATTATTAATATAATTCATCGCATATCGCGATAAAATTCCACATCATTACGTAGTGCTGCATGGAATAGAAACTAATTGGACATCTGAATACAAGACGCGAGTGCATTTAAAAGGAGATAAATCTATGCTTCTTTTTATGTCGGCGTATTTCTTCCTTGTCATTGGAGGACTTTCATGCGGCGTCGTTGGTCGAGGTCAGGTACACGAGATACATTACGAGGCCTCGATTTTCCGAGGAACGAGTAGTTGTTCCCTGTACATTCCCGTATTCGCCAGATGACGGTAGAATTTTGTACAGGCAATTAATATGAAACTGGTTTCATTGGTTCAATAGAACGTCCATAATTGGCGTCGACCACTTACAGCTTCCTCCTCTTTGATCTTGACCTAGCGTAATTACCTGTTAATACGATATCAATGTCCACCTAACGCGGTCATTCTCACTTTTGATTAGTTTTTATTGGCCTCCGTTATGAACGTGTATTATGATTGCAGATATAACACAGAATTTCGACTGTTAATAACCCCCACAACCGAATTTTTGTCGTGTTCAAAAGAAAATTGTATTTATAACGTGATTCTAGTTAAACGCGAATCTAACGGAGCTACGTTACGTGAAAATAGTACCGAAATTATTAGTAGATGTCTGCAAAAGTCTTTCTGAATTATTAATAATAATAAATGGCGTTTTAGAAAGCTCAATACCAATCTTATAAAAACACAAAACGACGAAAGCGGAAAATATGTTAATTTAAAATAATTTTATTAGGGAGCTGAAAAAAAGACTAAAACTCTTGTATACTTTTGTATATAACTGTGCTTTGACATTTATTATTACAACGAAAGAAATGAAAGGCAACAAAAGATACGGATAGACGAGTAGGTGACTTCAGAGTTACATGACATTACAGAGGTTTAAATTAAGTTTACATTTCATTTGTTGCAGATTCTCAAGATGTCGACCTGGATGCCATTCTCGGTGAACTATGCGCCCTGGAACAACGCTGCGATGGTGATATCGCTGCTACACCCGCACCCGACTCCCAGAGACAGGGTCGTCCAAATAGTACCCGAATTACTACCACTGATAATACTGACATTACTAAGAACGAAGGTGGTACGTATAATTTATGCCTTGCAAGGTGATAATGTTGATTATGTTTTGCTTTATCGTTGGGATTATGTTTCGCATTATCAATAGGGGAATATGAAGTTAGCTCTTTTCTCGTTGCTAATCAGGATCAAATTTTAGTCCCGAACCGCCACCGGGGAACAGTGGTCGCATTGAACCTTATTTTAAGAAAGCTTTTATTTACTTTTATAAATATGCATTTTAAGTATTAACACTTTGTTGATCGGTTGCAAGTTAACTCGTTTGTATACTCTACAGCTTATGCATTTATTAAAACTCCAAGCAATATATGTTTTAATTACGATGCTGTTAATTGAGTTGGATAGTTTTTATTTTAGTATCATATTAATCACTTTTGTGAATATTTAGCTTTTCAACCGCAATTTCAGTATTGGATAACCGGTGACACGCATTAAAGTTTTTGCATAAACTTGCCGGTCGACATTACCGTTTTTTATTTACTTTTATCCTAATATCATAACGATCCTGTTTTGCTACGAAATGAATTACTGTAAAATGGAATAAATTCGTAGTAAAAGTAATAGCATCGCTGAGTTTGTTCAAGTACTTTTCGTGTATAATAATTCTAACGGTACCATGTTTCTGATAGAACATGAAAGTCAACGAGCATATCGACTATTTATGGCGAATGAAGTAATTAGTGTCGAATGAAAGTTAATTAAATATGAAATATAGTTTATTGAGTCTTTACGGTCATTCTTTAGAGTAAAGTTTTAAGATACAATGGAGGTGTATGTTATTTATTTGATTGATGTTAAATGTATTTTTCCAGCTATGCGCACGGATAGTCCCGACAATGATAGCGCATTCTCAGACACGGTATCTATGCTATCCAGCGAAAGTTCAGCAAGCAGCAGTGGTTCAGGGCATAAACCACCTCAGACCGCCATGCACACAGCCCCTCAGCAACAATCACATCAACTTATGGGTAAGTCCAATATTTTGGGTTGCAATAGTGATAATATTACTGCTATGTTTATAGAAGAATTTCTAGATAGGACGTTTTTATATCTAAATCCAAACATATCATATTCTAATGTTCTTATCCGTATTCCTAATAAGTCCCTTCTAATTCTTAGTTCTCTTCTGATTCTGTGAATAGATGCTGCGAGCAGAGCTAAGGCAGAGAAGATCCGACTGGCTCTCGAGAAGATGCGCGAGGCCAGCGTCCAGAAACTTTTTATCAAGGCGTTTACTTTAGATGGTAGTGGAAAGAGTTTGCTCGTAGACGAAGGAATGAGCGTGGCTCACGTGTGCAGACTGCTTGCGGATAAAAATCACGTGCCAATGGATCCGAAGTGGGCTGTGGTTGAGCATCTACCTGATCTCTTTATGGGTGAGTAATTTTCTTGATAGGTTTAATAATAATTATTAATAATAGAGAAGAGATCGTTTATCGTCTGGTTCAATCACAGAAAGGGTATACGAGGATCATGAATTATTGGTGGAGAATTTACTACTATGGACTAGGGATTCGAAGAATAAACTACTTTTTGTCGAGAGGCCTGATAAGACGCAACTATTTCTTACCCCGGAAAGATTCCTTTTGGGGCCGTCGGATAGAACAAGTGGAGAATACGACGATCACTCAAGAAACATTTTATTGGAAGAATTTTTCTCGAGTAGCAATGTTGGTGTACCAGAGGTAAGAATCAATAATATTGATTCATTTTATGTTTCTTTGATTGATATTTTCAGTGAAGTTAGATGATAGATTTTTCGGCTAACGAGCTCCTTGGCACGTGTCCCATTCTCTGTATCGATTGGTTTCTTTTTATCAGGTCGAGGGACCACTGTACTTGAAGTCGGACAGCAAAAAAGGTTGGAAGAGGTACCACTTCATTTTACGAGCCTCCGGCCTTTACTATTGGCCAAAGGAAAAAGCTCGTACCGCACGGGATCTGGTTTGCTTAGCAACTTTTGACGTGAATCAAATATATTACGGTGTTGGCTGGAAGAAAAAGTACAAAGCACCGACGGACTTCTGCTTTGCTGTAAAACATCCAAGATTACAGCAACCGAAATCGACCAAGTACATTAAGTTTCTTTGTGCGGAGGATAATGCGTCGTTGGAACGGTGGATGGTCGGAATTAGGGTTGCCAAATACGGAAGACAGTTGATGGAAAATTATAGGACTCTCGTCGACGAACTTGCACAGGAGGATCTCGATCTCTTGGCACACGCAAGATCATGTTCAGTCAGTTCGATCGCTGTGCCACCCAATCAGACACAGTATAATACGACGAATGACAATGCTCGTCAGTATACCGAGAATTCAAGGCACAGCACGGAAACAGCACCTACAAGACAGTATGACGGACAAAGACAAAGTTATAATCCCGAACAGCGACAGAGTTATAATAACGACGGAAGATTAAGCAGAGCCAGTAGTTCGAGTTCCAGTGGATGCTTATCGGATGGGGCGCCCAGTAGTTGTGAGGTAATTAAATCTTATATCATTTAATTAGGAAATATATCTTTAAGTACTATCCAAACATGATTGTTAAATTATTTTTATTAAAATGCAATTGTGATTAATTGTTACAGGTGGCCTTCGAGTGTGGCGAATTTCCAACAGGAACAATAAAAAGGAAGCCCTCAATGAATCCAAAACTCCCACTCACATCGATTACAAGACAATTAAAGGAAGTTGGTGAAACCGTTCGAGATGAACCAGATACATGTCCGAGCCCAACAAGTTCTGGATCCGGTACTTTGACCAGAAGACATAGCCGAAGAAGAAGTGGAACTGATTCTGATGGATCTGGCACACTAAAAAGACATCACAGATCCGGAAATGCGACACCAGTGAGTCCCGTTCCTCCCGGTACGCCAGTGAGAGAAAGAGCAAGTCCAATGGGATACAACAGAACGGAAAGTCAGGAGACGAAGACACCGACGAGTCCAATTCCAACGTGCATGGTGAGTGATAAGAACGTGTTACACGTCGTTTTATATATAATTTCTTTCTTTTGAATATTTTTACCTAGCTATATTTGAAACATTGATCCTTAGAAGCATGTTGGAAATTAATGTTACAGATGGATTCGATTACGTCTCTACCACCGCCACCATCTCCGCCGAGAGTAATAGAGGAATCAGAATCCGATAATGAACCATTACCACCACCACCACCAGAAATGTTTAGATCGAACCTTTCTTTAGATTCTTTACCGCCACCTCCAGCACCCGGTGAACTTCCAGTTTGCAATACCCCTGAGCTTACTGGATCTTCATTGAGTCTGGCATCTTTGCCACCACCGCCAAGTCCATTGGTTGGAGAAACAGGAACAATACGACGTGCCCGACCCAAACAAGCTACTCCCACGAATTCTACGACCCCGGAAAGTACACCTACGCACACTACATCAAGGCAATCGACGAATCAAGTATATTCAAATGTAAGCAACTCGCTGCAAAATAATCCAGCGGGTCAAGGCAACCAGAATTATAATTCAAATGTTCAAAATGTCCTTCACACGAATAACACAACAAACTCGATACCATCGCCACACAGTTCTTATCCAGGATCGAATGCAAGTACACCGACTTACGCGCCAAGTTCACCGAATTTTGCTTTACCACCACCCTTCGTCCCGCCTCCAGCATATGGATCTCAACCTCAACACACAAATTCTCAGAGTCTTACGAGGCAGAATTCGAAAACGGAACCAATGTATGCCAGTCATCAACCCGTTCATCATAACACGATCCAGCCGATTAGAGCGAATCCGAATATGGATACAGTCAGACGAAGTGCTATGAAACAAGGATCGAGTCATTACGCGGCTCCACCATATCTGGCAGAATTAAAAGCCGCGTCGAGTCCGCAACCCCAGCGTAGAGTAACTATTCAAGAACCACCGACATCGCCCAAAACCAAGACAGGCACGGGCAAGAAGATCACATTCAATCTTCCACCTCAACAGGAACCAGGTAGCCCTGCCTTGCCACAGAGGAAACCAATGCCGCCAAGAAGATCCGATAGCACGAGGTTAACTTCACCAAAAAAACTCGCAGCATCCGATCAAGCTCCACCCGGTGATTTCTTAAAAGATCTTCAACGAGTGATGAGGAAAAAGTGGCAAGTGGCACAGAAGTGTAAACTAGATTCGACGACGACTCCGCACGAAGTACTTGGTTTCCGTGACCCACCACCAGCAATTGCTGATTACAGAGAAACCAATGTATCGAATTGGGTTCAGGAGCATTACGGAGCTGATAATTTGTACGAAAATGTTTATACAACGGATCCTCATGCGCCAGTTGAATATGCTTCCAGTCCAACGCGACAACCGACCGTCAGGTTTGCCGATGAAAATCGTAGCATTAATATCGTGAATGCCATTGCCAGTAAAAGAAGACCACCGCCACCGCCACCGAAGAGAGCGGAGACCACACATTTGACTACGACGAGAGCGATGCACTGACAATAGCAGATAATTCACAACCATCCCGAGAGGCGATGGTACTGCTGTTTTTGCAGCTGGTGGAAGGGCTAAGAAAAGAGGCGAGGATGAAGTCGCTTGTTCTGTGATTTGGTCGCTGTTTCGAGGTCCTAGTATCGAGTCCACACGTTGGCCGTCTTCTGCATTATTTTATGTCATTGAACAGCGAAGACGTTAAAGATGAAGAAGAATCGACGATTATCCCTCGTAAGATGTTCGGCTTTGATTTCGCATTCGTCGGAGAGAATACTTATAAATAAGGCTTCGCTGGTAACCATTTTTTACCTATCCACGGAGGGCTTCGATCGATTAGAATAATCTATAGAAATTCTAGGGATTCATTGATTAGAACCCAATTGAAATACTGCCAATTAATGATCTATCGATATCGCGTCGATTTAGAATAATCCGTAAACGGGTGGTATCACAACAAATCACCGAAGTGAATGTATCCACCCATATCGAGAAATAAATTCCTAATTGTACTATGTGCAAAGGGACACAAGGTTCCCGAATGGAATTCTAAACTATGGATCGAATTCGGTATCGCGTAGTAGGGTCAAAAAAAGTTAGTCCTACAGCGTGATTTTTTTTACGGCTAATTAGTTAGCGCGTACACTGCCGCACACATTGAGGATGTGATATAAACTTTAAGTCCCGAATTTTGTTCTCTCTCGTGACTTCGGATCGCGTGAATAATATTGAGAGAATCTCACGACCCGATCGTGACTTGTCTCCCTGCACAATGGCAGTCCTTGGAGTCACGAAAGCCGATCGAATTTCATTGAAGAAAAGAATGCGAGACGCGAATCATAATTTCTACGTACAAGTAATCGGGAGCTACATCTAAGTGTATATCTAATGTACGCTGATGAACATGATGGAGATAGTAGAACAAGGAACACCTTTCTTTTTATTATCGCATATTTTCTATAAGGAACAGCCACACACTAGACATATACATGGAAAAATTCAATCAACAAAACAATTTTGCATCGTATAATTGCAATGTTTTGTATCGCATATGTTACTTAGCGAGACAGGAAATCGAACACTTAACATGACATTGATAACACGAGACACACACACTGCGTCCTTTTAAATCTTCGTACATAGGTGTGTATGTAATATGTAAAAATCAAATACATATGAGCGTTTATATCGATATAACAACTTGATGCTGTATGTTTACGTATAACGTACGATTCAAATATGCTCTACGACGTGGACACGATAACAATGATAATCATTGGAAGGACCTCGATTACTATCACGCGTTACTTCTTACTTTACTCATTGACATCATAAATTTATGATAAATTTTCACGACTGGCGTTATATTCTCCATCATAATTAGCGTTCTCAAAACAGTTGATCTTCGTATTTGTTCCACTTTGTTCATATCTTTGTGCCTCATATTTTCATTGGGTTAGAACGAAGTAAAATAATATATTTCGCGATACATAGCTCGATGATAAATAAAGATTATGCAATTCCTTTAAAAATATTAAGTTCAATGCTTATTTTTCAAGCTTCGAAGATGTCGAGAATAATTACAGATAACACATTTAAATGGAAAATATATTTCATTCATCGATATTTGACTTATCGTTTTCATCATGATTTAAGTCAGTTGAGAAATTTCCTTCGTATAATTCATTATAGATTAACTAACTTTTAAATAAAAGCAGTGTTATACTATTAAGAGCAAAGTTAAATAACATGATACGTCTGAATTGTTTAAAATATTTCATTCTTCAATACGATCGCCACTCGTTCATGCTATTCCGGATTCCGTATACACATTTAACGAGGAGAGTCAACGTGAATGAAATAAAAATAAAGCATAAGAACGTTGTGTTTATCGAGCTGTGATTATCAGTGGAATTCTTAGCATGGTTTGCTGCTAGATATTTGAAGGCTGACGTACTTTTATATCTCGATTTCTAGCGAGTTTTACTTGTCCTTGTGTGCTAGTGCTTTTCTCACGGTTTCACAGAGAAGAGATCGAGAACCCCGATCTCCATATCTTCGTGTCCATTGAACTTTTATAAAACTCGAGTCTCGGTCGTTCGAAGAGTCTCCCGAGTCCCAGGTTTTTTACGGTGTTAAGTGACAAAGAAAAAGACCAATATTTTATAACGCGCCCCCCCCCCCCCCGCCTCGCTCCCCTAGCCCCCGCCCCGGCCACCCCCATTTTGATAAGAGAGCGTGAAGCAATAAAAATGTACCGAAGTAACATTTTTCGTGTGTCCGCTGGTGCCTCGAATCGAAACGGATTTTTTCCCGAGCGGAGTTTTTGGCGAGATTTCTGAGAAGGACCGACGTAGGGAATGAATTAAAAAGAAATCATGTGATTCGATGATTGCATGAGAATGAATTTAGTAAAGTTGAATAGAGGATGAGGATTGAAGCGAGAAGAGGATGAGAATGAATACTGACAGTGACGATGTTGATTTTAATTTGTAACTCTGCCGTGTACCGCGGTCCAATCAAACTGAACCAATAAGAGTAATAAATGATAACGATAATAGTAAGGATAATAACGATGATATAAATACAATTTTTTGAGACTAATATATCGACCTTTACAGGATCTAACTGTAAGCGTCACGATCGTCCTGCAGGTTTGCGATAAGGTTTTTTATGGTAGAACAGAAATCGACTGGAATCGTATACGAGACGATCGTGTTTGATACGTTCGAACTTTTTCAAGCTCTGAGACATTGATACGAAAGCTTTTGTACTTTAAAGAACTTTCACTAAGACCGAGGACACACGAGCGATTCGATTGTCGGAAAATATAAATATTAATATAAATATCGTAGGACCGAAGAATTGGTTCTGCGCGATGACTATTCGATGTGAGCGAAAACCGATTTCTACGTTCGATGGAAATCCAAGAATTCTTGTCAGTAATATAAATTTGTAATTGATTTGACGAAGTCTTGTCAACGTAATTATTATGTTGAATTCCGATTTACGTTTGTCTGCAGAATAATCAGTGCAGAAGTAATAACAGTCTGTCGAACCGCGGTGTACGTGATTATACACCAATAAATTAAATTAATTGTTAAATTAAATTTGTAAATAAAATAAATTAAGAAGAAACTGCCTGGCGTCGTTTTACATTGAATGTCGTACTTTCGGTCAACCGAGACTTTTCTTTATTATCAGTTCGATATATAATTATTTATTATGATCACTTATATTTCGAATTTCAAGAATTATTATTTTTCTGTTAAATACGTTTTTATTGTACATAGAGTTATATTTCTCGAACAAAATGAATTGCATTCTTATGCGAATTATATACAATTATTGGAATAATTAAAAATATTTCGTTAATTATGATTATGATATATGACTCTCTATATAATCTCAATTTTATATAACCAGTCTGGACTTAATTGGTTTTCCGAATTAAATTCTTCGAAAGTTTAATGATAATATATTTATTGATATAATTTAAATCGATATTTGAATTTTAATTATGAACGAAATTATAATTGTCAATATATTTATTACATGACAAACCATCGTTCGTGTGTCCCGGAACAGGAAACACTCGACGAAACACTCGTGATGATTTTCGCCTTATCATTTCGTACATTGATATCAATTTAGAAACACCAACAAAAAAGTTCATTTGATCGTTGTTTCCTTTTTTCGTTCTATTCACAATTAATAAGCGACGACGAATTATCATCGACGTAATTAACAGTCGCCTTAATTAATTACGAAGATAATGACTTCTTATCAGTTTTAGGGCAATCGGAAAAAACTAAGCAAACTTCGTGAAGTCTCATTAACAATAATAAATATAAAGCGAACGAAGAATTCGACTTATAACAATAATAATAAATCCACTGAAACAAGAATGTTTCAGTTTAACGATGACGATGTTTGATAATTATCCTATCGCTTATCTTTTTCTCTTCGATACCCTAAGTTGTATGTTTCTGTAAATATTGTAACGAATTGTACTACGAGGAGGAATTATTATCGGTGATATTACGAGCCGAGTTAATAATATAAAACGTAACTATTTATGGAAGGACATCGGCTGGAAGACGAATGTACTTCGAATGTTTTTATTTTGTCACCGGGATAAAGAAGGAGGATGGAAGAGGAAGGGAGAGGTAGCGAAAGAGTACGGAAAGGATGGAATGGAAAAAAGAGAAATGGAAATCCAGTCTTGCGAACGAGGTTCCACTGCGTTTCGTTTGATTTTTTCTTTCTGATTAGCTTCTTTCGCCGATCAGCCGACGAAATTAACGAACCCTTTGGACACTGTGTTTGCAGCTTATCGATTACTTCCTTCTTTTTGAATTCGCGCTTACTATGTGTATGTTAGAAACTTACACTACCGCTCATAAGTATTCGCACACCAACACTGTTCTAAGCTTCTTCAAAGCGCAAGTTTTTTGGAAAAACTGTTTGCAGTTGAAAAAATTACGATTTGTATTTGAACAAAATATTTGTGTCTCTAACAAATATGAGGATTTTGAATGGAATTTGATAATTCATCTGCTTGAAACATTAAATATTCTGTATTCTACTTCTAAATATACATATTTGCTCATCAGCATTGTTCTAAACTTCTGCATTCTACTTCTAAATGCACACGTTTTTTCGAAAACTATTTTATATCTGTATAAAATATGAGTGTATTGAAATGAATTTGATAATTATTAATTATACAACTTCTACAACTCTACTTCTAAGTGCACTTTTTTTAGATTAGTATATCAAACTAATACTTATGAGCGGTAATGTATACGTTAAAAGGGATTCTAACTCCTCATTGGTTCTTTTCCGATGCGGGTGTGTTCGACTTTAAATATTGTGACAATACTTGATTATTTCGAAACTCGACGCCAGTTGTTTGGATATGATACCAGATCAATAAAAAACAATGCGCAGCAGTTGAAATATTATAGGTATTATATTCATGTTTTTATGTAAATAAATTTTTGGTATATTTCAACACGACTTTTTGGATCCGCCCTTCTGTTTCTGCCCCTCAACCCCGCGCGAAGAAAAAACTGATATTGATGATTTGTAGAATATGAATTTTCACTTCTTTTGAAAGCCGTCGTAGAACTCTGAATAGTGTTGTTTATTATTGTTTAATTCCTCGACTACTTTGCTGGATGTATTATAAATATTATCAAATGCGGAATACAATGGAATTGAATGGCTACTTAATAATTCCATCATTTTTATCATTATTCTTTATTTCTTCGAGTACTTTAGTCGATACATTATAAATACTCTCAAATGCAGAGTACAATACAAGTCATATTCAAAATCACAATTTCAGTGATATAAGTGATAAAACTGTGCTCGCTTCCGTTCATAAACTACCCTAATAAAAAGCCCTCAGTTTTAATATTCCCGAGTCGTGGGTGGGCTTCTCGTAGCCACGCATAAACTCTCAAGCTATTGAATTTTCTTTTGCATAAACTCGACTATAACGTTAAATCGTCTTTTGCATTCGATAAATATGAAATTCTACGATTCGGATCTTTATAGTCCTTATTCTACTTACGCCATTTCATAGTGTCATATCCTTTTAATTCAACCAATTAACTCAAGGATCTTACTTCTCGAGAATTGTGAAAATTTAATCTCCGGATTAAGGTATGCATTTTTGTTGTAATTCATATGCGTCAAATAAATTATTATATGATATTTATTACTTTGAATATAATAATTGTAAGTAACTGGAGTACTTATGGTTCATTTCCTCTTGAAAGCGTAATAACTCTAATTTTTAAGAAAACTTATATAATTATAACTTTCCACTATCGATTGATATCTTCTTTTTATTAGTCGTGATATTAAAATCGAACGAAAAAAGTTTTCATTAAATTCCGCTTGCAGCTAGAATCGATTAAGACTATTAAAACTATTAAATTATGTTACACGCTTGTGACGAATTGTTTACAAACATATTACATTCGAGAATTAATATTTATAAAAATAAATTTCATTCGCAAGAATTTCATTTATTAAAAGAAAGTAACTCAGTTAAAGCAAATTTGTTACATATCTTAATTTACTATTATTAATTAATTAAACTATCAGATTTCATTTCGGTGAAGGTAAATCTTCGTACGTCACGAAAATCGACATAAAATGGTTCCAAACTATTTTCTTAGGAGATCCAGTGGATGGAATGGAGGGGGGTGGTTATGGGAAAAGTTGATTAGTAGGCTCGTTCTCATGTTCTTTTTTCAGTGATTTTATTGACTCGCTAGATGAGTTTGTCTATCCGTCGGCGAGTCAATTAAGTTTGATTGCCGAAAGTTGAGTGAGGAATCAGCATAAGTTTTCCTGGGTGAGGGGTTAGCCTCGATTCCTGGCGGACCAATCGTACGTGCCACTCTTTTGCTTCCCTTCGTGTTCTCCCCTCCGTGAAACTGGCGTCGGTTTTTACGATCGGTGATACGAGACGTTTCATCGAAATTAAGATTCGGTGGCATGGAACCGTCGGGGAGAGTAGCGGGGGGATATTTTATGCATTTATATATTAGACATTTTATACGTTTATGTGCCGAGCACGGACACGCGTGTCATTTCGACTGATATACATCTTCCTTCGAAATCCCCCATCCTGCCTCTTATTTTATTTATATTCTATTTCGTTTATAAATGTACTCGATGCATCAAGAAATTTTCAGTTATTTCTTTATTATTTTTCATTTGGTTCCGAATAAAAATTTCTTGATAAGAATTCGTGGTGCAGACATTATTGTAGTTTTTACCGTAGGTCGCCTAAACTATGCGACATTGCTGAGGACGGTACACATACAATTTCCGTAATTCATATAAAAATGATAACACTTGGATGAATTCAGAAAATCGTCGAACAGGATGAACATTAACGAAATTCCGCGAGAATTCATAGAGCAGGAATTATTCTAGTTCTTCCCGGAGTTCTTCACGTTTTGCTAATTCGCTAACAATCTCGCAAGGGCAACGAGGAGGTCCGAAGTTTACGAAAGCCGCGATTACGAGTCTAAACTACCCGACACTATTGAGGAGCGTCGGCGGCGAGCTCGACTCCTCGTAAAATTATCCGTAATAAAATCATGATTTACGCTCGTGTTCCTGGAAAGCGGATCGCTACGAAATCTTCGGCTATCCACCTCTTTCTCTGTCCTCCGTTTTCCGTTTCTTCATCCTGACCCGCGAGGACAAGGACGAAGTCACTGTCTTCCGAGGCACTTTGACCTTTCCGCGGAATTGATTTTCCTTTTTCTTCAAATCCACAAAATATCGCTCTCCCTGGTTCTTTTAGAATATTGGGAAGACATTGGGATATTGTTTGCACTGTATTCTGCATTTTAATGGTATGATATTTATAATATGTCATTATTATTAGTGTTGTTGTCCTTATTATTAATTTAGAAGAGAGATAGTTCCGCCCTTTCGATTGTTTATGGAATGTTTTAAAAAAATGAGAAGAGAAGTAAAAGAAATAGCTGCGCGATGAGTATTCGGATGTCTGATTAAAGTGCCCTTAACTACTGATCCGAGAAATGACTTATATCGTTCATATAAATAATTGATTAGTAATTATAATAATTAAAAGTTTTATAGGTTAATACTTGAGTGCAGATATATTCGAAATTATTAATATATTTAATAATAAACATACTTTATTTTAATAACAATTATACACACCGCTCAAATAGAGAGTTCTAATATTTTGAAGTATACTGAATAAACAAATTAAATCGGGATTAAATTATGTTCAATCATTATATTAAAATATTTGACGCATATAAAAATGTATTTTTCTATAAGCACTATAAGCTCGGGTTAACTCAATTAATTCAATTCCAATTCGGCATTGGGCGCCATATTAAGAGAATTCGTGAGTCATTCCAGGAATTACTTTAACAATTCCTAGAATACTCCCTGATATACGAGAGATAGGAAAATATATATATATATAGGTTTAATTAATAATTACTCAGAGAATGTTGAAAATAATTTGCATTTATTCAAAGTGCTAATATTACTACAACACATTCCTTACTAATAACTAAACTAATTCCATTAACGTAATCATAAGTGTACATATAATTCAGTCTCACTAAATTTTCCAATAGTTAAGTTAATCTTCGCGAATGTCAGTGCAGTTGCAGAGAGACTTATGCGACTAATTAATTTAACTACTGAAGATTTCAATGTAACCACTAAGAACTTAACTTATTTCTATCGCAAATCAAGTTGCAATGACTTAGGATACCATGACTATTAATATAATCCTAATTGTATAAGTACTTAATATTTTAAGTATATTTGCGTAATTATCAGCACGAGAATAATGTATTCCAACGCTGTAAACGAGCCAATCCTATGTGGCTACACACGAATTTATACAACCGCAGAAGGTAAAGCGATGTTACCGCAATGAATATCGTCCTCAGGCTCACAACAGAATTTCATCCGTTACCGGCGGACCACCGGAGTTTTCGACGAAATTATACCTGCACAGGATTTTCCAAAATTAATGCCTTATTCGCTAAATATATCGTTGTAATAGTGGTAAAAATCAGTAACTATAATTTCACCATTTTCTTCTTCGAATATAATAATTTAACAAACTCAATCTTACTAGACAGTACAGACAGTAAATATAAGTGGCATATTATATTAAAATGTTTTATGTTGTGAATATTGCAATCTTGATTATAAAAAATACCAAAACTTATGTAACTCGCTTAGATGAAAATGTTAGTTAATGAATTTTACTTCTGTAACATCGATATCGCAAGTAAAATGATTAAACTGGCAGTGTCTGATCATGCACGTCTGCAACTACTGGCTATTTTGCTCAACTTCTTAATACGGAAACGCGTGAATTGTTTCAACATAAATGGCGTAATTACTGTTACGTGTAATATTATTAATGGATCTGGATATCAAAACATTCGTCTGTTTTGGTAGTAAAACGTAGGCGCATAAAGTCAGTAGTTCCAATTACGCATGCTCAATTATAAAAAGGTGAATAGATGGTGTCTTTTGACTACTTTGCGAAATCCAAATTTACGCGACCGCAGAGGACGAAAAGAAGGGTACCGCAAATGAGTAGTGTCCTCCTCGGGGTCCCAAGGCAGACTGAATTGTAAAGAGGGGACCACCAACGTATATGTGGAAGAATTTCCTGGGAACGTTTCGTATTAATATATACCGAATTCAGGGAAAAGTAAACCTAAGAATTTGATAGATTATCTCGATCCAGTAATTATCATAAATTACATCGGCGCAACAAACAAAGAAGCGCGTGTATAATCTACGATATACTATATATAGACTCCATAAAATTCGATTAAACTCAAACTGACCATAATAGAAATAAATACTCTTTTTATTTACGATTTACTAAACTCGTAAACGGGTAATTATAATTCATTAATCATTAAATATAATGATTAAATATAATATTTAAAAAATCATTATCGACCCTGATATACTATATATAAACTCCATAAAATTCTATTAATCTCAATCTCACTCTAATATTTAGAATATTAATATTTAGAGCTGCAATATTAATGTGAAGTATTTAATATAAAATATTTGATATTTGATTCTTCTATGCTATATTACGCTATATTAATATAGGCTTCTTTTAACACTATGTTTCCTTGTAACTTCCTAATCCCCTTAGACGAGAAGGCAACAAAATAAAGAGTAGAAAAGGTCGACTCACCGAACGATCACGTTTTCGTGAAATGGGACCAAGTTCATGTGAATGTGGGTGGTGAGAAAGGGGAATGATCGGTGTATCGCTTTCAGGGTCGTATAATAGCAACGGCTTAACTCTAGGTACCTCGAATTCGCACACTGACCGACATTCTTGCGGTTCAAAGGAATGTCGGTGCGCCAATGTTATTCCTGTTGGATTAAAAACGATGCAGCTCAATGAGTCAGACACTGGACTCGTAATTAATGGTTCCAAAGAGAATGCTACTCGAAATCTGCAACCAATTACTCATGTCTTTGATACGTTTGCGGATTTAATAAATTGTTGTTTAATGTTTCGCATTTATCAAGTGATTCCTCGACTTGATGACGACTTTATTAATGTTCACATGAAATTTGTATTCACTCTATCAGTGCAACGTTTAGCCACGCGGCTATATTTTGTTTCATGATATGTATTGGTGGATACGGGTCAGAAAATACATGTTTTAATTATACATTTTATTTTCAACAATTTTATTCAGATCATGTTCCAATGTAAATGTTTTAAGTGCGGTTACATCATTTCAGTATTAACTGAAAGGTTTTTGGGATCTATATATCTCAGCAGAATTGAAGGAGTCAGATTATGGATAACATATCATGTTTAATATTTAACCTTATTATGAAATATTTAATATTATCCCGATTCATTAATTATCATAAATTTCATCGACGCAGTTAACAAAGGAACGCTTTATAATCTACGATAAACTATACAAAAACTCCATAAAATTCTATTAATCCCAATCTCACCATAATATTTAGAATATTAATATTTAGAGATTTAATATTAATATGACATTTAATATTAATAATTTAATATTGATATGCTACATTAAATATCGACTTCTGAACTAAAATCAATAGTAATATTATGTGCATTCGCAATTTATGATAATCTTTGGATGGAGATAATCTTTCAAGGTTGATAGACTACGTTTACTTTTCCCTGAACTCGATAATACGTCTATTAATACGAAGTATTTAATCAAGGGATACAAACGCGTCTCTCCTAAAGTCACAGGGTGTCTTCTTTCTAGAACTTCAGAGTATCTCTTGTCAGCGTGGTATCATAACGGCAGAAGATTGAGCTAAATATATAAAATTGGTGGGTGCTCGTCGCCATGGGCAGGGGCCTACAATTTTATAGGACCTTTTTACGACTTATGGGAGTCGTGCGTTCTACTTTGCGTTTACGTCATACGCGACCCTCGAGCGTTTACGTCTCTCTCCATTGGGAGGCTCGTTTTTCTCTATCGGAAGCCCTCCGAAATTTCTATTTTTCTTCCCTCTCGAATTCCTTAACGTCCTCCCGCAGGACTAAATAAAATGTTTTCCGCTCCATGTTTATAGAACTCCGAAAGTATCCATCGTTCCTCGAGAACCAATACGAAAGATTTTTATTATTTCCTCGGGAGTCTCACGTGTTTTATTTACATTTATAAAGCTACCATCTTTGTTTTCACTGCAACTCTCGGTTTATATGGTGTTGTTTTAAGATAAATGTCCATCAACAAAATTTCTGTGTGCAAGACATTTTGCGTTGTTAAATATATCGTCGGTTTTTCTAGTTTTCGTCTGTGTTTACCTTTATTATACTTGTGCAACTACATTTTTCTGTGATTATCCATCCTGTGTAAGTACTTTATGATAACGATGGACTTAATAAAGCGTTGATTTTTGTTTTGCAATGCCAACTATGCAATGGACGGGACTTATCGAAAAACTTCGACACTGGATTTGGAAGATATATGCAGATTACTAGTGAGATATAATTCAGATATGGTAAAGTGGGTGCGTTGATTACACGATGACTCTACAATCTGTTTAATTACACTAACATACATTAGATACTTGTACATTTATATATTACATAACTTATATATTTACCTTTATACTCTTATACATTATATATACATAATATATTAGAATATACGCGAATACATTCTCTATGTATAATATTATAATGTATCATAATTTTAGATGTAAGATTAGTTACAGAAAGTTTTTGAGATGCAATAAATAGAGAGAAACGTAACAAATTGACTTCTCAATTCAAATCATTCATTTCCATTCCACTGACTGAGTCCGAGAAATTGTAGGAATCGGCAGGCAAATTCCACGAATTGTGCGAAATCGAATACCTCCTCGCACATCATGTTCTCCTGCTACCAATTCTTGATTTTACGGCAAAAATTGAAGAAAACCGCCTAATCCGAGCAATTCTAATAATTCGCGAGCGTTTCCAAGAACAATAGAAATTCTTGGACATTCTTAAAATACAAGGTGTTCGTTATGTTTTTCATACGGTCTAATTGTTAATTAACAACTGCATCAATTCCCGAATCCAATGGTTGTAAAAATGTAAAATTTAAAGTATAATTAACGGATTTGTTTGACGAACGAAACGCCGATCACCGTAGCACAACAAACCACAACCGTTGCAAAAATTAAAACAATAACTTTACTATATCTTTGGTAATTGTTTATCGTTGCAACAATCGTTGCACATATCGCGCACGAGTCGGAAGTATGCACCATGCAACCTCTGGTGCATCCGAAAGCAGCAGTTTCACAGCATAATGAAAGCATAATATCTCTGGATCGTAATATTCTATCGCCACAAGAAGTGGAAGCTCGCGGTAAACTTGATTCTGCGTTGATAATTTAATAAATTTATTAAATTACGACTTAGTTATTACAATATTATTTATATTAACTAAGTATTAACAAGGGATTTGATGAAATAATAACAAATTAATAAAATCGCAGATGAATCCGCAGGAGTTTCTTCATTAAACGCCTGTTTGTCCGCCGCTGGAGAGGAATCGTTTCAGTGTTATGGTATCTAGTGCACCAATTATGTCACCATTCGAAAGAATCTTCAAAAATGCATGAAAAAATATTTTCCAAAAAACCGTCAAGTCGAAAATTATACGAATACTGTCGATAACGATCGAAGAAACTAACAAATATACAACGGTTAGATCAGAAAGGAAGCAGCGATCGGGATTGGCTAAGGGGTTCTACCCCACCAATTTTCACCCCTTCCTGATTCCTGAGGAACCGAGGTAACCTGGTTACCCCCTGAACAACGATTCTTCATTTCGCCGGGAGCTCTCGGAGAGTAAAGACGTCTTTCCTAATTCTCTCTTCCTAAACTACCCCTCTCCCAAACCGACGACCCTCCTCTTTCTAGGATGACCGGTACCGACAAATACGGACCACTGCCGACCACTGCCGACCACTGCCGACCACTGCTGACCACTGCTGACCACTGCTGACCACTGCTGACCAGTACTGACCATTTAGCTTAAAATTCAATTTTAATTTCTCATCTGTCCTAGGAACTCATACTCATTGTGTTCATATAATTATTTGAATGATTATTGATACATTTGACAGTTTACTAATTATTTGATTATTTATTGGTTATTTACTGCTTATTTACTGCAGATTTACTGATTATTTACTAATTATTTACCAATTATTCACAGATTATTCACTGGATATTCACAGGTTATTTACTGGTCACTTATTGATCAATTACTGATCAATTACCGATTACTTCCTGAATACTTCCTGAATACTTCCTGATTCCATACTGATTATTTATTGATTATTTATTAATGTTGTTTATGTATCGCATGCTTGGTGGGGTTAGTAGTTCGGTAGAAAAGTTGGTAGGTTTTGTAGCTACTATAGTTAGTTTTGAAGTTCTCCGAAGATGAACTCGAAGAAAAAAGAGAGAATTGTACAAGAGGAACACTCCTGTAGCGAACTTTAACAATAGAAATAAGAATAGAAATAAGAATAGGAATAAGAATAGAAATAAGAATAGAAACAAACTTATTATGTATATAGTTGGTTCAAGGCTTTCTCTGCTAAAAATCTTTTGCGTGATTCATATTGTACGATTGACCTGCCACTTTGATTCTATTCGTATTTTAGAATTAGTGTAAGTTACACAGCGGCAGAGAAAGTGTTGTTCTAGAAATTAAGCGTCAACCTATGTAAATCACTGACAAACATATTTACGAAGAGCGAACATTTGAAAATTCTCAACTTTTTAGCTTCTGCTTCCCTTTGCTTTGTTTTGCGACGTGAAATAGTATATTTTGCAGTGCCGAGCGACAAGTTTCTCGCTCTTACGTTACTCTCTTCCAGAGTATCGAAATGAAATTCTTGGATAGCATAGTTTGTTTCCGATCCTGAGAGGGTTCCTTGTGGACCTCACTCGGGTCTGTTCATTCTGGTTCCGGTAATCGGGCCAGGGTGGCAGATTTCGAGGTAAATGTCCTGTGCTTGCGAGGAAGGGCCATGGCACATGTGGCGGTCGTGGCGTAAGTCACGATTAAGCGAAACACTCCTGGACGGGGTGTCGGTAATCCGTTTGGAGGCTGCGTGCGGTTCTCCTTCGTTGTCACTCCTAAGGGTTTGTTCTCGCGCGCTGAGACGCGAGTGCCACGCACTCGTTGTCCATGTGCCATGGTTTCGACTGAGTATGGCTCGGCGGACTTCAGGTTGACGAGCAAACTTTTTCTCGCGATTTAGAGTTAGAGTCATTTAGTTTCTTACAGTCAATCCCCCCAATTAGTATTCGCTCTTCGAAATAATGTTTGGTCAGTGACTTAGCGATAAGTTTGGCATAAGAATAGTTAGTAAGTTAGAACATTGTATCCGCGACGATATTCCAAGTCCGATTGTCCTATTTTTCTTCGAGTTTGACTCGAAGCAGAATGTGCCTTGAGGACTTGGAATAAAACGGTGGGTGGTTCGGTCGCGGAACGCGATCCGCCACCCAGCCACCCACCAGGGTCTCTTCTAGCGGCAACCTCCACGTGGTGAGACCTGGTAATCGGTAATAATTGTAGAAAATTACAAATAGAATTCTTCTACAATTACAACCGAGCTGATAGCTGCTTTATATGTTACTTTCATTAGAAATTAGACACCTCGCTTAGCGATTAAGTTAGAAATATCGAGTCGGATATCGCTTGGCTATTTTTCAGCGATGAACTATACTCTACAAACTTTACTCAGTGTGCAACATTACCGATCAACCTCTATTGTTGTATTCATATACCAATTTGCTCTTGTACATTTAATAAAGATTAATTTTAATGTAAAATAGGAAAACTGCAATGTATCAACACCTCCCCTGCCCAAGCACCTTCAGTTCTGGATTAGACTTTTTAGCTTATTATTATTTAAATACCCGACTACATCTTCTTATGAAATAGTTCAATAAAATAAAATTCATTAGCCCTTATATTTCTAAACTTATAATATGCGCAACTAAGTTATCAATCGAATTTGTTTCATACAAATATTTGAACGATTTTATATTAAGTATTTATATTGAATATTGCACTTTTAAACAAGATTAATTGTATTGTAATAATGTACTGTAATTGTAATACTGAAATACTGTATTGTAATGCTCGAGCTATTTCAGCTCCGCACGAGACTTTATTAATTTTTTATTATTTAAATACACTACTGTACCTTCCTATTAAAGAATACAATTAAATAATATTCATTAGCCCTTATATTCTCTAAACATATAATGTACCAAATTGAGTTAGCAATGGAAGTTATTTCAATCAAGTATTTGAAGAATTTTATATTAATTATTTTATGTAGTTTATTTTAATGACATAATATTTTGAAGAAGATTTATGTCATTAAAGTAAATAACTTATTTAAGTAAATAAATATGTTTCTCTTTCGGACAAAGCTGCTGGGTTTTATTTATTAATCAAGTGCTTATCTGTACGCCGTAATAAACAAATCCATTGGTTACACTTTAATTATTACACATTTACAGCTACTCTAACGCAAGAAATGAATTATTTCATGCAATCTAAATACTTTAATGAAATAATATTTCGAACAATTAAATTTAATTAAACAACATCTTAACTTTCTAATAAAGCTAATATTTTAACTAATTTATTAGATTTTTTAACTGATCTGGTTTTTTATTAATGATTAGAGGGGGGCCACTGCTTGTATCGCGGGACATCCGCAATCGCAGGAGACACAAGAACGAAGGGCGATCGTCAAGATATTTTATTACAAGTGTTTATTTATTGCATATATTTGTATATTTTTGATTGTTATATTATAATATTTATTAGTATACAATGTTGTATGAAAATTGTTGTACCTCCTCAAATTTACAATTGCAATAAATTACTTTATTACCAGTATATTGTGTTATACTTTATATTTCCTCGACCTACCGAATACCCAGAATTCCATACGTCCAAAAAACTTCCTCGAATATTTTTTCATATTTTATATGATTTATACGTTTTACGCGTTTTCTACGTTTTCTACGTTTTCTACGTTTTATACGTTTTATACGTTTTATGCGTTTTATGCGTTTTATGCGTTTTATGCGTTTTATGCGTTTTATGCGTTTTCTACGTTTTCTACGTTTTATGCGTTTTATGCGTTTTATGCGTTTTATACGTCTTATACGTCTTATACGTCTTATACGTCTTATACGTCTTATACGTTTTATACGTTTTATACGTTTTATACGTTTTATACGTTTTATGCGTTTTATGCGTTTTATGCGTTTTATGCGTTTTATGCGTTTTATGCGTTTTATGCGTTTTATGCGTTTTATGCGTTTTATGCGTTTTATGCGTTTTATGCGTTTTATGCGTTTTATACGTTTTATACCTTTTATGCGTTTTATGCGTTTTATGCGTTTTATGCGTTTTATGCGTTTTATGCGTTTTATGCGTTTTATGCGTTTTATGCGTTTTATGCGTTTTATGCGTTTTATGCGTTTTATGCGTTTTATACGTTTTATACGTTTTATACGTTTTATACGTTTTATACGTTTTATACGTTTTATACGTTTTATACGTTTTATACGTTTTATACGTTTTATACGTTTTATACGTTTTATACGTTTTATACGTTTTATACGTTTTATACGTTTTATACGTTTTATACGTTTTATACGTTTTATACGTTTTATACGTTTTATACGTTTTATACGTTTTATACGTTTTATACGTTTTATACGTTTTATACGTTTTATACGTTTTATACGTTTTATACGTTTTATACGTTTTATACGTTTTATACGTTTTATACGTTTTATACGTTTTATACGTTTTATACGTTTTATACGTTTTATACGTTTTATACGTTTTATACGTTTTGGGCAAAATTGTCGGTTCCGAGAACTGTGGTCATTAGGTTTTCATTTAAATGGCGACCGAGAGTCGCCATTCCGTTAATGTGCAAAAACGGTTGGCGACCGAGAGCCGTTACGAATTAACGGTCGTGGCGACTGGCCGGCGCCATTCAAATGAAAAGTGAATAACGACAATTTCTCGATACCCCCAATTTTGCTCGAAAACGACCCAAAAATATGAGGATTTCACTTTTCATTTGAATGGCGCCGGCCAGTCGCCACGACCGTTAATCGTAAATTGTCGTTATTCACTTTTCATTTGAATGGCGCCGGCCAGTCGCCACGACCGTTAATCGTAAATTGTCGTTATTCACTTTTCATTTGAATGGCGCCGGCCAGTCGCCATGACCGTTAATTCGTAAATTGTCGTTATTCACTTTTCATTTGAATGGCGCCGGCCAGTCGCCACGACCGTTAATCGTAAATTGTCGTTATTCACTTTTCATTTGAATGGCGCCGGCCAGTCGCCACGACCGTTAATCGTAAATTGTCGTTATTCACTTTTCATTTGAATGGCGCCGGCCAGTCGCCATGACCGTTAATTCGTAAATTGTCGTTATTCACTTTTCATTTGAATGGCGCCGGCCAGTCGCCACGACCGTTAATCGTAAATTGTCGTTATTCACTTTTCATTTGAATGGCGCCGGCCAGTCGCCACGACCGTTAATCGTAAATTGTCGTTATTCACTTTTCATTTGAATGGCGCCGGCCAGTCGCCATGACCGTTAATTCGTAAATTGTCGTTATTCACTTTTCATTTGAATGGCGCCGGCCAGTCGCCACGACCGTTAATTCGTAACGTCTCTCGGTCGCCAACCGTTTTTGCACATTAACGGAATGGCGACTCTCGGTCGCCATTTAAATGAAAACTGAAAACGACAATTTCTCGATACCCCCAATTTTGCTCGAAAACGACCCAAAAATATGAGGATTTCACTTTTCATTTGAATGGCGCCGGCCAGTCGCCACGACCGTTAATCGTAAATTGTCGTTATTCACTTTTCATTTGAATGGCGCCGGCCAGTCGCCACGACCGTTAATCGTAAATTATCGTTATTCACTTTTCATTTGAATGGCGCCGGCCAGTCGCCATGACCGTTAATTCGTAAATTGTCGTTATTCACTTTTCATTTGAATGGCGCCGGCCAGTCGCCACGACCGTTAATTCGTAACGGCTCTCGGTCGCCAACCGTTTTTGCACATTAACGGAATGGCGACTCTCGGTCGCCATTTAAATGAAAACTGAAAACGACAATTTCTCGATACCCCCAATTTTGCTCGAAAACGACCCAAAAATATGAGGATTTCACTTTTCATTTGAATGGCGCCGGCCAGTCGCCACGACCGTTAATCGTAAATTGTCGTTATTCACTTTTCATTTGAATGGCGCCGGCCAGTCGCCATGACCGTTAATTCGTAAATTGTCGTTATTCACTTTTCATTTGAATGGCGCCGGCCAGTCGCCATGACCGTTAATTCGTAAATTGTCGTTATTCACTTTTCATTTGAATGGCGCCGGCCAGTCGCCACGACCGTTAATTCGTAACGGCTCTCGGTCGCCAACCGTTTTTGCACATTAACGGAATGGCGACTCTCGGTCGCCATTTAAATGAAAACTGAAAACGACAATTTCTCGATACCCCCAATTTTGCTCGAAAACGACCCAAAAATATGAGGATTTCACTTTTCATTTGAATGGCGCCGGCCAGTCGCCACGACCGTTAATCGTAAATTGTCGTTATTCACTTTTCATTTGAATGGCGCCGGCCAGTCGCCACGACCGTTAATCGTAAATTGTCGTTATTCACTTTTCATTTGAATGGCGCCGGCCAGTCGCCATGACCGTTAATTCGTAAATTGTCGTTATTCACTTTTCATTTGAATGGCGCCGGCCAGTCGCCACGACCGTTAATTCGTAACGTCTCTCGGTCGCCAACCGTTTTTGCACATTAACGGAATGGCGACTCTCGGTCGCCATTTAAATGAAAACTGAAAACGACAATTTCTCGATACCCCCAATTTTGCTCGAAAACGACCCAAAAATATGAGGATTTCACTTTTCATTTGAATGGCGCCGGCCAGTCGCCACGACCGTTAATCGTAAATTGTCGTTATTCACTTTTCATTTGAATGGCGCCGGCCAGTCGCCACGACCGTTAATCGTAAATTATCGTTATTCACTTTTCATTTGAATGGCGCCGGCCAGTCGCCATGACCGTTAATTCGTAAATTGTCGTTATTCACTTTTCATTTGAATGGCGCCGGCCAGTCGCCACGACCGTTAATTCGTAACGGCTCTCGGTCGCCAACCGTTTTTGCACATTAACGGAATGGCGACTCTCGGTCGCCATTTAAATGAAAACTGAAAACGACAATTTCTCGATACCCCCAATTTTGCTCGAAAACGACCCAAAAATATGAGGATTTCACTTTTCATTTGAATGGCGCCGGCCAGTCGCCACGACCGTTAATCGTAAATTGTCGTTATTCACTTTTCATTTGAATGGCGCCGGCCAGTCGCCATGACCGTTAATTCGTAAATTGTCGTTATTCACTTTTCATTTGAATGGCGCCGGCCAGTCGCCACGACCGTTAATTCGTAAATTGTCGTTATTCACTTTTCATTTGAATGGCGCCGGCCAGTCGCCACGACCGTTAATTCGTAACGGCTCTCGGTCGCCAACCGTTTTTGCACATTAACGGAATGGCGACTCTCGGTCGCCATTTAAATGAAAACTGAAAACGACAATTTCTCGATACCCCCAATTTTGCTCGAAAACGACCCAAAAATATGAGGATTTCACTTTTCATTTGAATGGCGCCGGCCAGTCGCCACGACCGTTAATCGTAAATTGTCGTTATTCACTTTTCATTTGAATGGCGCCGGCCAGTCGCCATGACCGTTAATTCGTAAATTGTCGTTATTCACTTTTCATTTGAATGGCGCCGGCCAGTCGCCATGACCGTTAATTCGTAAATTGTCGTTATTCACTTTTCATTTGAATGGCGCCGGCCAGTCGCCACGACCGTTAATTCGTAACGGCTCTCGGTCGCCAACCGTTTTTGCACATTAACGGAATGGCGACTCTCGGTCGCCATTTAAATGAAAACCTAATGACCACAGTTCTGGGAACCGACAATTTTGCCCAAAACGTATAAAACGTATAAAACGTATAAAACGTATAAAACGTATAAAACGTATAAAACGTATAAAACGTATAAAACGTATAAAACGTATAAAACGTATAAAACGTATAAAACGTATAAAACGTATAAAACGTATAAAACGTATAAAACGTATAAAACGTATAAAACGTATAAAACGTATAAAACGTATAAAACGTATAAAGCGTATAAAGCGTATGAAACGTATAAAACGTATGAAACGTATGAAACGTATGAAACGTATGAAACGTATGAAACGTATGAAACGTATGAAACGTATGAAACGTATAAAACGTATGAAACGTATAAAACGTATAAAACGTATAAAACGTATAAAACGCATAAAACGCATAAAACGCATAAAACGCATAAAACGCATAAAACGCATAAAACGCATAAAACGCATAAAACGCATAAAACGCATAAAACGTATAAAACGTATAAAACGTAGAAAACGTAGAAAACGTAGAAAACGCGTAAAACGTATAAATCATATAAAATATGAAAAAATATTCGAGGAAGTTTTTTGGACGTATGGAATTCTGGGTATTCGGTAGGTCGAGGAAATATAAAGTATAACACAATATACTGGTAATAAAGTAATTTATTGCAATTGTAAATTTGAGGAGGTACAACAATTTTCATACAACATTGTATACTAATAAATATTATAATATAACAATCAAAAATATACAAATATATGCAATAAATAAACACTTGTAATAAAATATCTTGACGATCGCCCTTCGTTCTTGTGTCTCCTGCGATTGCGGATGTCCCGCGATACAAGCAGTGGCCCCCCTCTAATCATTAATAAAAAACCAGATCAGTTAAAAAATCTAATAAATTAGTTAAAATATTAGCTTTATTAGAAAGTTAAGATGTTGTTTAATTAAATTTAATTGTTCGAAATATTATTTCATTAAAGTATTTAGATTGCATGAAATAATTCATTTCTTGCGTTAGAGTAGCTGTAAATGTGTAATAATTAAAGTGTAACCAATGGATTTGTTTATTACGGCGTACAGATAAGCACTTGATTAATAAATAAAACCCAGCAGCTTTGTCCGAAAGAGAAACATATTTATTTACTTAAATAAGTTATTTACTTTAATGACATAAATCTTCTTCAAAATATTATGTCATTAAAATAAACTACATAAAATAATTAATATAAAATTCTTCAAATACTTGATTGAAATAACTTCCATTGCTAACTCAATTTGGTACATTATATGTTTAGAGAATATAAGGGCTAATGAATATTATTTAATTGTATTCTTTAATAGGAAGGTACAGTAGTGTATTTAAATAATAAAAAATTAATAAAGTCTCGTGCGGAGCTGAAATAGCTCGAGCATTACAATACAGTATTTCAGTATTACAATTACAGTACATTATTACAATACAATTAATCTTGTTTAAAAGTGCAATATTCAATATAAATACTTAATATAAAATCGTTCAAATATTTGTATGAAACAAATTCGATTGATAACTTAGTTGCGCATATTATAAGTTTAGAAATATAAGGGCTAATGAATTTTATTTTATTGAACTATTTCATAAGAAGATGTAGTCGGGTATTTAAATAATAATAAGCTAAAAAGTCTAATCCAGAACTGAAGGTGCTTGGGCAGGGGAGGTGTTGATACATTGCAGTTTTCCTATTTTACATTAAAATTAATCTTTATTAAATGTACAAGAGCAAATTGGTATATGAATACAACAATAGAGGTTGATCGGTAATGTTGCACACTGAGTAAAGTTTGTAGAGTATAGTTCATCGCTGAAAAATAGCCAAGCGATATCCGACTCGATATTTCTAACTTAATCGCTAAGCGAGGTGTCTAATTTCTAATGAAAGTAACATATAAAGCAGCTATCAGCTCGGTTGTAATTGTAGAAGAATTCTATTTGTAATTTTCTACAATTATTACCGATTACCAGGTCTCACCACGTGGAGGTTGCCGCTAGAAGAGACCCTGGTGGGTGGCTGGGTGGCGGATCGCGTTCCGCGACCGAACCACCCACCGTTTTATTCCAAGTCCTCAAGGCACATTCTGCTTCGAGTCAAACTCGAAGAAAAATAGGACAATCGGACTTGGAATATCGTCGCGGATACAATGTTCTAACTTACTAACTATTCTTATGCCAAACTTATCGCTAAGTCACTGACCAAACATTATTTCGAAGAGCGAATACTAATTGGGGGGATTGACTGTAAGAAACTAAATGACTCTAACTCTAAATCGCGAGAAAAAGTTTGCTCGTCAACCTG
This sequence comes from Nysson spinosus, assembly GCA_910591585.2. NCBI lineage: Eukaryota > Metazoa > Arthropoda > Insecta > Hymenoptera > Crabronidae > Nysson > Nysson spinosus. The sequence continues at coordinate 4,274,214 of OU342835.1, forward strand.
AAGTCCGCCGAGCCATACTCAGTCGAAACCATGGCACATGGACAACGAGTGCGTGGCACTCGCGTCTCAGCGCGCGAGAACAAACCCTTAGGAGTGACAACGAAGGAGAACCGCACGCAGCCTCCAAACGGATTACCGACACCCCGTCCAGGAGTGTTTCGCTTAATCGTGACTTACGCCACGACCGCCACATGTGCCATGGCCCTTCCTCGCAAGCACAGGACATTTACCTCGAAATCTGCCACCCTGGCCCGATTACCGGAACCAGAATGAACAGACCCGAGTGAGGTCCACAAGGAACCCTCTCAGGATCGGAAACAAACTATGCTATCCAAGAATTTCATTTCGATACTCTGGAAGAGAGTAACGTAAGAGCGAGAAACTTGTCGCTCGGCACTGCAAAATATACTATTTCACGTCGCAAAACAAAGCAAAGGGAAGCAGAAGCTAAAAAGTTGAGAATTTTCAAATGTTCGCTCTTCGTAAATATGTTTGTCAGTGATTTACATAGGTTGACGCTTAATTTCTAGAACAACACTTTCTCTGCCGCTGTGTAACTTACACTAATTCTAAAATACGAATAGAATCAAAGTGGCAGGTCAATCGTACAATATGAATCACGCAAAAGATTTTTAGCAGAGAAAGCCTTGAACCAACTATATACATAATAAGTTTGTTTCTATTCTTATTTCTATTCTTATTCCTATTCTTATTTCTATTCTTATTTCTATTGTTAAAGTTCGCTACAGGAGTGTTCCTCTTGTACAATTCTCTCTTTTTTCTTCGAGTTCATCTTCGGAGAACTTCAAAACTAACTATAGTAGCTACAAAACCTACCAACTTTTCTACCGAACTACTAACCCCACCAAGCATGCGATACATAAACAACATTAATAAATAATCAATAAATAATCAGTATGGAATCAGGAAGTATTCAGGAAGTATTCAGGAAGTAATCGGTAATTGATCAGTAATTGATCAATAAGTGACCAGTAAATAACCTGTGAATATCCAGTGAATAATCTGTGAATAATTGGTAAATAATTAGTAAATAATCAGTAAATCTGCAGTAAATAAGCAGTAAATAACCAATAAATAATCAAATAATTAGTAAACTGTCAAATGTATCAATAATCATTCAAATAATTATATGAACACAATGAGTATGAGTTCCTAGGACAGATGAGAAATTAAAATTGAATTTTAAGCTAAATGGTCAGTACTGGTCAGCAGTGGTCAGCAGTGGTCAGCAGTGGTCAGCAGTGGTCGGCAGTGGTCGGCAGTGGTCGGCAGTGGTCGGCAGTGGTCGGCAGTGGTCGGCAGTGGTCGGCAGTGGTCGGCAGTGGTCGGCAGTGGTCGGCAGTGGTCGGCAGTGGTCCGTATTTGTCGGTACCGGTCATCCTAGAAAGAGGAGGGTCGTCGGTTTGGGAGAGGGGTAGTTTAGGAAGAGAGAATTAGGAAAGACGTCTTTACTCTCCGAGAGCTCCCGGCGAAATGAAGAATCGTTGTTCAGGGGGTAACCAGGTTACCTCTGCTCCTCAGGAATCAGGAGGGGGTGAAAATTGGTGGGGTAGAACCCCCTAGCCAATCCCGATCGCTGCTTCCTTTCTGATCTAACCGTTGTATATTTGTTAGTTTCTTCGATCGTTATCGACAGTATTCGTATAATTATCGACTTGACGGTTTTTTGGAAAATATTTTTTCATGCATTTTCGAAGATTTTTTCGATTGGTGTCTCAATTGGTGCACTAGATACCATAGCACTGAAACGATTCCCCTCCAGGGGCATATAAAGTAAAATACACGCAGGCGTTTAATAAAGAAACTCCTACGGATTCATCTGGGATTTTATTAATTTGGTATTATTTCATCAAATCCCTTGTTAATAATTAATTAATATAAATAATTTTGCAATAACTAAGTTGAAGTTTAATCCATTTCTGAAATTATCGATGTAGATAGAAGGTTCACCACGATCTTGCACTTTTTGAGAGGACGGATTATTACGATTCAGAGATATTATGCTTTCATTGTTTGACTACATTGCAGCTTCCGGATGCACCAATTGTTGCACTGTGCATACTTTGGATTCGTGCGCGATGAGTGGACCGAGCGTAGCAACAATAAATAAATTCTTTATACAATTACTAATAATAGAGGTGTGATATCGTTCTAATTTTTGCAACGGTCATGGTTTGTTGTGGTACGATGATCGACGCTTCGTGGTTATTGTATTTTGGAAACAAACACTGTCCAGATTGCAATATTACTTAACGTTTATATAAATCTTGTTCTCTATGTTTTTCATAAACTGTAATTCTTATTTAAAGTATAATGAATCGATTTGTTAGACGAAAATTTGTGACATGCAATAATATAGGTTTTATGATTAAGAACAACAGATGTTTCACTTGTATTTATCGTTTATTTATCAAATTATATACATAAAATACACGCATTTTTAAAAACAAATATTCTTACGTATATCTACATCAAAGACGACGAACTTCGTGTAATTGTACTTCGTTTACTTAGTCTTTACTCATACATAGATATCGAGTACGTTTACTTCCTTCTCGTCCCTTTTAATTTAAATGATCTTAATCGAAACATACATAAGTGCCAGCGGATGTAGCGAAGAACTTCCATCTCAAGTTTTTAAAAAGCGATATAAACCCATACGTTTAATAAATATCATTGTTTATACGTTCGTTTGAAATGCGATCCTTCACCTTAAAATGGACGAGAAGGAAGTAAACGTACTCGACATCTATGAGTAAAGACGGAGTAAACGAAGTACAATTACATGAAAGACGACGCGCTTCGTTTATAACTTATAATAAATTTATATCATAAAATTAAACTTAGAAATAATGTTATTAACCATTACTGCTATATCGAGAGGGAGAAATTAGCATAAAATACAATCTTATAAATAATATAACTAATATAAAATATCATATGTAATATTATAATATTCTACGGAGGATGTACATATCTTCTTCATAACTTGTTCTAACCTTATATATGATACACGGAGAGTTAAGTACATGCGAAATATTATATCTTAATTAATTTATAAAAACAATTATAAGCAGACAATTAAATAAGTGTTGCAGTGATGAGAGAAACATAGTAAGATACTATTATGCGCAGCAAAGTATAAGTAGAAATGTATCGCACAGTCAAGACATAGAATAGACGAAGCTTCAAATGCCTTTTTTGTAAAATACAGTAATTTATTAATGCGTGGTACATCTCACCTGTGAAACGGGGGGTCTCTGCAGACCGCGAAAGCAATTGAAAGCCGAATGCTTTTGAGATTAAGAATGTAATAGTTTTTATAATTAAAAGGAAATAAAGGTGCGAATTATAAATTGAATCGTATTACAATTTTCGAGTTGCATTCAATGTTCTCAAGCGTAAAGTTGATGATATCGATATTTTATTCCCTGCCACCCGAACTCCCATAAGATCATAGATTTATCCCCTATCTCATCTGTAATCTTATTCTTGGCGATCCTCTACTACTTAGGGAAGGAATATTTAAATCCAACCTTTCCGCATCTTCGAAGTGAATCATTTACTACGGCTGTACACATATGTACATAATATAATAATACCAGTAAAATGTCTTTAACCCCTTGCTCTACGATTTAAGTTTCCGATGGCGCATGCCATAATCAACAGCAAGGTCGGTCACACTTCGAGCTATTTCACGGTCCAGCTGAGCGTTCGAAGTTGTTTCAATCCCACACGTATTATGATATAAAATATATTGCAACGTGCGAATGCGGCTAATAATAACACGTAACCGAGACAAACAGACATCGGCGAAAATTAACCACGAGCCTGACCCGTATGGTTTACGTTGAGCCCTATCCACAAACCATGAGCTTGGCACGTGTTGTTTACATTTGGACTGACCGACGTACCACAGCTCTCACCTGTGATTCTCATGTTTGGCCCGATTTCCTTACCGCGAGTCTCACTCGATATTGTAGGCGACGAGGTTAATACTAAATAATAATAAGGAACATCCATTTAACGTAAGATAAATCTGATCACTGTAACCACTTTTCTCATATAGTCTTCTCGAAATAAAATAAAATACATCTCATCTATACCAGATTCCGAATGTCGGTCCATTAATGAACTGATAATACGAATAATCGTATCCAATACCTTTTACAAAATATAGCCGCGAGGCTCAAAATCTTATTGAAAGGGTTAATAAAATACGAGGAAAGTAAACGAAGTAGTTCGCCCCAAATATAAAACATACATCAAAGGATGAAATAAAGTTACAAATAAACTCTTCAGTATTCCCGTATAATTGAAAGATAATACCTGAGGCTAAGGAGGTTCCAATGATGTAGCGGCGTCTACTTTGTTGTCGAGAGTTCCGAATTATGCTAATTTAATTTATACGTGGTTCACGCACCTGATATATGTATGTATAACTTGGTTCCATGGCATTTCAGGAATAATCTTTGTCCTCCTCTCGCTCATCCATCGGAACCAAAGTAAATCTCCCTTTTTATCCCGCAGGGCTTTTTCTTCCTCTCCCCTCTCTTCGCCCTCTTCTCCTCTTCCTTCCAGGCTCCTACCATGCCGCTTCTCGCGTAGAAATGTCGGATTAATTAGACGATCGGGTGTCTTTAATTTATGAGAGTTTGTCGCACGTGCGCCCACCCAGGCTTCGGAATATTTTTCAAGTAGGACGCACGGTGATCTATGTCCTTACTTTTGATTCTCTTGTAAAGTTTTATTGGTCTCTTTGTTGAGTTTAAATGAAGATCTCCTCCCTTTTATATGATTTTCGTGTGAATAATAATTAATAAGATATCATTATATACCTCTGCCTTGAATAGTAACTTATCAGCATAATTAATATTTAGTAACACTGTGTTTAAGAATTGATGGAGAAAAATATTTGAAGCAATAATATAAATAGTATTCAAAAAACAGGAAGACAATAAATTTTACAAAAACAAATTCGTGCATATATTGATTGACACGTGACATTAAAAAAAACCCTAATTCATCCTTCAACATATCGATTGAGAAATGGCATTGGAAAAGAAGGAAGACAATAAGCTTCACGAAAGCGAATTCCTCCATAAACGAGAAGGAACGGGAGACAAGGTCCACCGAATTAAGGGAAGAACCGAACAGTTCCTTAGGAAGGGAAGATCTGAATAAAGTCTGTTAAGAATCTGGCGTAAGTTAAGGTGACTCGTTCCAGTCGAGATTCTTCTCTTAAAGAGGATGTATGGGATTAAGATAATAGTCTCGGGAGGGAAAGGGACTCGGAAGGTGAAGTGGGTGAAGGCGCCGGCAAAAACGAGCAGATATGATGTGGGTCAAAGTCTTCGGGACTGGGTCGCAATGTTCGGTTTCCTTCCAGTGGAAGTCCCTCGCGAGATCCTTCGGCAAGGATCGTCTTTTAGCAACGTGGTGGAGAGGTCGGGACCGATTTCAATTCCTGGGACATCGGATCGACTCGATACGTCGGTGTACTCTACTTCGATTGTGCAAACGGAATTTCTAAACGACCTCTTACCTCCTTGGTATCTTCGACTCTCTCCTTGATTCTATTTTATCTATCCTGATGGATCTCGGAGGAATAAAAGATGACGTTGTCTGCGCACCGCGCTTTCCAATATATGATCCATGATCCTCGGTCTGGAATTACTTGGTTTCGATATATATGTTGTATGGACTATTATTATTTTATAAGAGAATAATCGTATAATTATTAATATAGTAACTTATGTTAAAATGGGAAGCCAATTAACACTAAAACTACTAAAGCAATCAAAATCACGGGTCCGATTTGTTTAATAAAAATATTCATATTCATAGTATTCCATTTTCTAAGTTTTTATTAAATCGGTTAATTTATTTTTGCCCTTCATCTTTATTTTTAACAACATATAGATAACTATAAAAATATCGCTGAGTATACTGTCGATAGTGCTAGTGTAAACAAAATATGACAATTCCTTAACTCTAGCTTATCGCTCTAAAAACTTCGAGGTTGAAATTTGATAAAGATTTTAACAAAGATTTTATAAAGTTCAATGGTGCCGAATTTATATATGTTCAAGTATTATTTCCTTAAGAAGAATTTCACTTTTACAGTTATTTTCCATCTTCTCCTTAATCGCATTGTATAAGGCTGCAGAGCAATTTTTAGTTTACATTATAGAAGTACCGCGTTACACGGAGTCTAACTGTACATTTAACGAAACCGTTGGATGGTACGAAAGCCGAGATTCCTGGACGTTCCAGAATCATAAAAATCACTTCATCCCCGGCCTGGAGTCCTCCAGGAAGGAAATGAAATCTCGTGGCTCCGTGACAGATTCATTACAGGGTGATATCGCGAGGAGGAAAGGCAGAAGGGCTCGCAGGGTGGTTTCATGGTAGATGCTGGAAGAAAAGTGTGAGAGAGGAAGAGAAACGGGGGAAGAGGGATAGGGTGGTTTTGGGCGATGACCGATGGTCCGTGGGGTAGGTTCTCGTCTCTTCTTCATTTTTCACCCTCACGTGCTACTAACCATCTCCCTCTACCCTCCTCGCCCTCCGTTACACCCTTAATAAGATAACGCCGCAACGACGATAAACCTGCCTATCCTGCTCGACTCTTATTTTATCGCGATCCTTAGATCTTAATCTTCGCGTGTTACGCCTCACGAAAAGTAGATTAAAACCTTAATAATTATTAATATAGAACGACAGCTTCCTTTTCGCTATCCTTGATTACCGGCAAATGGGATAATTAATTGGAAGCATTATTAGAAATTCTTGGAACTATTGCATTAACTTAAGTCTTGCTTCGTGAGTTTAATGATAGTTGGTTCAAGAATTAAGTTACAGTTTGTTGTTTCAGTAAGATTTTAGTTGATCCAGTGATTGAACTTATTGGAGCAATTGAGTTAAATAATGAAATTCGATTTCAACTTTCGTTATTCGTCAGGTATTTAGTTTAATATCCAGTTTGACTTTCTAGTGTCAGTATTCTTCATCATTTATTTACTATTACCATAATTTCCATTAATATTACCGAAAACCATATTATTTAATAATTATATGCCAAAGTAAAATAACTGCACTCATGAGGAATGTTTAGGTAACGAAAAATTTCATCTAAGAGAAGTAATTTCGAATAATTATAATTCGAAAAAATACATCGTCAAGGATTGAAGCTCTAAGACGAAAATAATTAGTTGTAATAGGAATCTCTATAACGATGAAAGTTGTTGGTTAGTTCAATTATCAACGTTGGAAAATGGAAATGGCGTAGAAGCCACGGAATTTCACTTTCCACCCCTCGTATTCTGGAGCACCACCAGCACCGGGACTTCCACGAGCCACCAGCATATCGGTGTGCCGTTCTATCCTATCTTCCAGTGCTATAAATTAATACTAATCTCGGAATTTGGTGTGCAGGCCTTCCTCGGCCATGGGGAAAGCACCCGGGGGGCGGTGGAACGGTAGAAGGGGGTCTTTGGATTTATTGGGATTCGAGTAACTTCGTTGGACGTTATCGTCGACCGCTTCTCGCCGCGACTCCACTTGCCACTGACCTCTTCAAGTTTCATCGAAATATTGCGATGAAACAACTTGAATTACGATTACGAATATTCCTGCTCCATGGAATATTCCGATTCCTACAACAATTAATTCTTGATCAAAGTGATAAAATTAACCAGTACAATATACAAAGTATATTATGTTTGAACTGTAAGGATTGTTTGTAAAGTTGAAATATGAACTGATTTATTACATTGCCTTCAATTATATGTGAATTAATTTATATACCTAATCCATTTTTATGTATACAGAAATGTATTTAAACTAATTCCCTACGAAAAGTTATTTTGAGTCATCCATTTTGTATATTAAATTCGGTATTTTTATTAGATGTCAGAATTCTTTAAATATTTACGATTAAATACAAAATTTAGACTTCATAAAAAACGATGTTTATTAATCAATTCCAAATATTAAATATGGAATTAATTAAATGTTAGGGTTATTTAAGTATTTATCAATAATTATTAAGCTGGGCTTCATTTGGTGATGACGAAGCAGGGACGAAAATGTATTTTCAGTTTAAGTTATTAAAATGATAATAGGAATACATGATTTATATCGTATTTATATTTAATTATGAACTATAATATTATGTAAAATTGACCAATGCAAGCCCAACGAAATCCATATCTAAAGTTTTTCCAATATCACCACTTATTATGAAATTCAATCCAACATCTTCATACTATTAAGTTCTTCTTCGATTATATTTAAACAATTTTCCATATTAGTATATTAACATAATTATGAATGTCTGCTGTTTGAGTTCTACTTTAAAAGGGAAAAGTAAATATACATATAAATGAGGTAGTTCTTTGATCTGCAAAAGTACACATTAGTTTCATTACGGTATAATTACTAAAGGGACTACTTAATTAATCAAAATTTTGAATATTCTTAAGGAACGACCTAAAATTAACATATTCCTCTCATGGCGGAAGACTGATGACTGAGGTGGAAAGACATCAAGATGCCAAGTGACAAAGTGGGTCAAGTATTTACAAGTATGTAATACTTTAGAGTCTCGTTTATATTCACACTTGCCAAGTGGTGCTTGAAACCACTTGTCGAGCACTCGACACTTACACTGGCTTTTGAAACAAATCTACGAATAAACCCAGGCTTTGATCTACTTGAAATGTATTTCATCTTCGAGTATCGTCTTCCGCGGCACACTTGAAACCTCATGAATCGACTGGCGAGTTGTGAATTTTCTTTTGTTCTTTCTTCAGGGCGTGGCTGACTTCGATTTTCACCCCTTTCTTCTGACCAGAAAGAGTACCCGGGGCATCTATTCTCGATTAAGTTTACTAGCTCGCTAAGAATATATTGCAACTATAACAAACCCTTTGGTGCCACGCTCGTGTAAACAATAGTCGATGAAATATATTTAGAAATTGAATAAAATCGAAGATAAATCTCAAGTTGATTATTCAAGTATAGTGTACTTGTTATATATGAGGAAGAAAGTTTGAGTTGGCTCGATTAAATTTCTTAGGAAGTTTATTTTATTACTGCAGTCTTCTCTAAGAACAAGTAGCGATTTCTTTTATTCTTCCAACATCGTTCGAAGTTTTATTAAAGTTGTTCTGCCGTAAGGAAAGAGAATCCGCAGAAATCCTGGCGGAAAATACGTTTAAGATTCTAGGACATTTCGAAAGTTCCAGATTGTTTAATTGCAAAAAATTCCGAGATTTTTTAAAATTTACCCCGCTATACATAACTCACGTAATACTAATATTAAATTCATTTATATCTTACGCTAACGATTACGAAAAGTTTCTATAATCATAAAAAGAAGCGAAGTCAGTATACAGTATAAAAGTATCTAGGACAACTACAGGAAATAGTATAATTCACCCTTTCGAATGTCAGTCCACAATAACAAACCTGCTTAATAAAATCCTAAATATACACAATAAAATATTCGAAGCTCTGAAAGATACAAAAAGAAGGAGATAACTGCAAAACAAACGCAATAAGGATCAGTAAAAATTCTATGATCAACCCTTCACGGAATCCACCACCGCAACAGTCCAATCCTTAACCATGCAAGAATACTCTCCAACTTTTATACACCATAAAGTCTAGAGTCTACTCAATTCATAAACACGAGTAAAACTTTCATCTCCGCCATTTACGGTAGGAAAAAGTAAGTAGGAAAAAAATTTCCACGTCGAGGAGAAAGCTCGGGGGAAGCGAAAGCCTACCTCGTTGAAAGAAAACGCAAGTTGAGCACCCCTGCAATGTGTCTAATGTAAGAGGAGGAGACCGGAGGTGGAGAAGGTGAGAGTGAACGTGCGTAGCTGAAGGGGCAGCTCGGCAAGCCGGACTTCGAGGTCCTCCTTCGAGTTCATCCCTTACCCCGAAACAGAATCCATCCCTGTCCGACTAATAATTCCACCGTCGTTTTCATTCCTTTCTCTCTCTTTCTCTCGCACATCCACGACCCCCCCAGGAACGAAGCAAGGGGTGGCTTCACGACGGAGTTCGGAGACGGAGGAGGCAAAAGGAGGTGGGCTGGAGGTGGCCGAGAAGGGTGGAAAGGCATAAGGGGATGGGTTAGGTCTGAGCCTAGATCAATACTCGCATCTCTGCTGGCTGGACCAGGCCGGACATTGCGTTCCGAAGCTTACCTTCTACCCGATATCAACCCTCCATACCCATCCTTCTTCCTCCTCCTCCTTTCTATCTAACTATCGTTTCCTCTCCTCCACTCTCCACGCTCTTATTCCGGATTCTCCTCTTTCTCTCTCTTTCTTATCCTCGAGACAGTATTGTTGGTTCTTCTCCTCTTATATACTCCTCCTTTCCAGATCTCCCTCTTCCACGACCTCTTGGCTGGCCAAGCCTACCACCATCGACCCCCCGTCCTCCTCCTCTGCCACCCCCGTCCCCTCCGTTTTACTCATTTGCATCCGCTTGTCTGGAGGCGAACGTTTTCGGTGGAAAGAATTTTTTCCATCCCGGATGGGCCTCGGATGTTTATTTTGATGGTGGTTGGACCGTGTTGGATTTTCGGGGGTGGAGTGCTAGGGTTAAGAGCCGGTGGCGAAGGAAGAGGGATTTTTCGAAGATCGGAGGTAGGGGATGCTGTTCTGGGTTCTTCTCAGTGGGAATTCAATTTGGGATTGGATGCTGCGTGCTAAATAAATGAATAATTCTGGGAATACCAGATGAGGTTGAGATCTGAAAATTAAAATCAACTTGGAGTTTTAAGCGGGAAGGAAATATTTTAGAATTAGAATTCTCGGTATTTATATCGTTTGAAATTACTCTGAAAGTAACACCACATTAATATAACAAAATTATCAAAATTATGAGAAATATTTTATTATAATGTGAATCCACGAAGTATTATATCCCAATGATTCCATAGAACTAGAACTCCCGAAATCAAATCAAATCTTTTTTATTGTGCTATAAAATTAACATTTTAGAATTATTGGAGAAAACTTTTTTAATTAAATCCAACATCATGTTACTTTAAGATCGTTAAAATTAAAGATCGATAAATCTGGATCGCTAATAAACAGAAACAAGACAGTCACATATTGATAATTAATACATATTATACCTAATTCCTTAATATTATATATATTAGTACATTCGTCAAATGTGTTAATATAATATACTTATATTACTAATATATAAATTTATTTGATTCAATAACCGACTTTGTACATTGCGCCTTAATATTATATAACTTTACAATATATATGAGTACATTTTCACGAATGAGTTGAAGCAAAATGACCTTGTAACGTGTTAATGGAAGAGGAGCTCGTACTTACGCAAAGTTTCTAATGGAATCATCCCCTACATCGTTCGGCTCCGTTGGAGCGTCGTAAAAACGGAAAGTTGGCCGCGGGAGTAACCAAAACGGCGCATGAAATTTTCGCCAGGGGAGGAAGTAGAGCGTCGATCCCCAAGCCTAGCGATGAAAGCCACGGGGAAAAAAGTGTATTCCGGTCCGTTGGCCACAACGAACCCACGAGAATAACGATTATGACTTCCGCGCAACAAACACCGTGTAAACGGCACGGGAACAATTCAATCCTACCACCCCCACCCAGAACCACCCCCGTATGTTTAACCACCATCTACCCTATTCCGACACGCGCGTACAAATGCCCGCGTGCACGAATGCTGCTAAAAGTATCGCTCGAACCATTATCTTAATTGGGGGTGGAGATAGGTTCCGTGGAATTTCAGGCTGAAGCTTAGAGCTACGCTTCATCACTGTGCTTCCTTTTTGATAACGTACATCGGAAGTTCCTCCGGTTTGACTACTGTTAAGATAAACATATGGAATTCCCATTTATAGAGACAATAATACATAATGGGGAATTGAAAGTTGTTTATTAGAAAATTTGTTCGTTATTGGGATAACTGGAGTTCGAACTTGTTGGGTCCATATTAGGGTGGCTAACGATCCAACTTTTTGAATTCTTTCTCTATAAAACTCTATAAATGGAGAGCTGATGTATTCAATTCTTTAATTATTGTATTGAAAAATAGGTATATCCAGGGCGTCATAACTTGTGCGAGATATTTAGATAAGTTAGTTAATACCGCGATAGGAGTTAGGTGACTTTGCTTATAAAGTAGATTTGGTATTGTTATGGGGTAGAAAGGATATTCTTTGTTCGTGGGAGTTTCATTCGGTTTCAATATGTTTCTCTGCTCTCTCGAGATTACTTGTACGAGAACGTACGAGGTTCGGTACACACTAATTTACAATTCATCTCTCGTTCGGAAGAACAATAAGGGTTGAAAGAACAAGGGAAAATAACGAGAGTGCCCAGCCCTGATTTCATTTTGAAAAATAAAATTAACACTTGGCTTTTATTAATTCCTCATTCCTTCATGTTTATATATCCTTTAAATCAAATACATTAACCTTCCACAGAGACCTTTACGAATAATATCGTTCTATAAAATCACTTAAAACACTCACCCTGTTACTCAGCAATTATTCCATAATTATTATAAGCTTCCACAAACAATTCCTTTAACGAGCCTTATTTTATAAAACATTATAACTTCAATAAAAAATACCTGCAAGATACCATCTTCGTGTTTCAAAAGTGATAAAAAATAAGTTCAAACCGACCAAAGGGGCAGAGAATGAATTTCACAAACGTTCAATTTACTGTGAAGAGTAAAAGCGAAGCCGCCCGGTTAACTTTCCTAATTGTTTAACCCAGTATTGGGGCCGATATTTATAAAAACACGAGTGAACTTTCGTGAGGGAGTTTTTTTTGGGGTTGAACGACGGGTTTGTTGTGAAAAATAAGGGAGAACCCCTGTTCGTTGGTCAATTTCCCCTTAGTTTCGCTGGCAAAGGGAAGGATGGACGTTCGCCTCCTCGAAATACGCTTCTCTACGTGTCCGTAAACGAGAGTACGCGGAGAAACAGAAACGTGCTTGCGTTCACCCAGTACTTACTAATACAAAGTACCAAAACTCACCCTCTGCGTACCAACACGAACAACCAAAAGCACACACACGTTCCGTGGTACACGTATGCACTCACCAACGAGAAAATTCAACCGGACGGTTCATTTGCATGCTCCTCTTTTTCCGATCCCTCCGAATATTCTCTCCTTTCGAATTCAACCGACGGTCCTACGATAATCAAAAATATTTCTTTTCACCATCAGCCTTATCTTCCTTTCTCTACGTCGCATAATGACTCTCTGGACATCTTCTTTCGCGAGAAGAAATTTCAAAGTATTTTAAACAAGAAAACTATTTTAGTTTCTACTTGTTAATGTAATAATAGTACCGGGTTTTCTGTATGATAAGACCTGATCTTATTATCGGAATATACACGATAATGTTTATGTTAATAAATCTCATATTATATGTGTACATGTGTATAATATTTGTCAAAACATTCCTTGAAAGAATTTAATCGAATTGTAATTATTGAATTAATTACCATTCACCACACTTCAGAGCACGAAAATATACTGCAATACAACTTCCTCGTACTTTGCAACTGCAATTTATGATCCACTAAATCGCAATGACAATAAAGTATCAGATTTTACCGGAACACAATAACAGTAGTGAAAGAAGTGCTTCACGATCTTTATATAATCCAATGTAATCCTAGGATATCACGTATCATTATCGTAACAATAGAGGACAAATCTTTTTCGAAGTAGCTGTTTCCTTATCGAATGAAGTCGTAGATGAGCACTGATTCGGCTTGAATTTAAGGGTAGTTTCCACTGAAGGTGGCTCGGAACAGTTCTCGAGTTTCCTCCGGGGTTAATTATCATTCTACTACGATTGACTTTGGCTCACGTAGACAATACAGCTCGAGTGACTTTCCACGGAGTTCCTTAAAGTAGACCCTCCCCCGTGTTTTTCGCCGACGCTTTGTTTTTCTTCGGGCTCTAATAGGGTCGCCTTTCTCCTCAATCTCAACCTTTCCGCCCCATCCTTTTTATTTTCGCTCCTTCGCTCCCTCTTCTATTCCTTCCCTCCTTCTACACGTAAGAACGTGGCACTACCTCTATTCCGGAATTTGAGAGGGTTGTCTCTCGGTAAAAGGGCATCCTCTTACTCCCGTATCAGGCTCTATCTTTTTATTTACCTTCCAGCGCTTTTTGCGTGGCCGTTGGCTGGCGATTTGTGGAAAAATAAAATAAACTTTCCCTTTCCGCCGGGAGATACGGCTTATTAATTATTCGACGCCTCTTATGCGAACCTTTTTGTCCACCGTGGTTTGGAATTTCGTTTAGAACAGATTTTCGATGGACATTGTTATGTGGGAATTATTTGTATGCCTTTGAATTGTGATTACAAATATGAATGTATCTTATTTGAATATTTAGCAAATTAAGAAAATGTGTTTGAATATTATTTTCAAGTGCAAGTTCAATGAGGAGATAAAAATGAATTGATAGTGTGATTATTATTATACTAGTCCCTAAATTAACTGTGAAATATCATTATATAAAAATATAATATAATAATAATATATTTATAATACAGTAATACTGTACAGTAATAAATATTAAATATGCCTGGCAGTATAATTATGCAACTGAAAGCGAATAACTAAACATGGAATCAGATATTGAATCCACTAATAAGAATAAGTAAACCATCATTGAGTAGAACAGAAGTTAATGTTTAGAACGCTAGTTAAGTTCAATAATTTTCTCAACAAAAAATCGTCAATTTAAATGTGCATCTCAGAATAATTGCTATAAAAGAGGAATCCTGCTTATACTTTGCGCGAACGATACAGTAATTATCCAGCAAGCGATAAAAGCAAATAGAAGTGAAAACTGCATAATAATTGACTGGATATTTATCCGCGGAATAATATCCAAAGATAGACTGCTCGAAATGTCGGAATAATGACGAGAGAAACATAATCCGGGCTTCTTCTGCGGGACAAAAAGTACGCAAAATAAACGGCCCCGTAGAAAAGTTATAAACGGCAAATGATTGCCGGCGAGTTATTCGCATGTCTGGCGCGAACAGCATAATTGCGTGCTCGTTCGCCATACGGTGCACCAGGTTGCACATGCAATTTCCGATGCAGGACTTCAACTGATGTTAAATAAACCACCTCGCTACGCATAGCTAAAAATTGGAAAATGTATTTCCGAAAAAGTTGCAAATTATCTTAAATTCATCTGCAAGATAATGTGATGCGGAACTTCGATTGATGTTGAATGAAATTCGCTACGGAAAGCTAAAAATTGGGAACTGTTTTTCTGACAAAGGTGTAAAGTTCTTTAAAACTGATGTGCGTAGAAAAGAAGAGGGACTGTTATAATTAAAAAAAAGAATTTTGGATTCTATATTTTGTGTAATAATTATTTTATGTGACTATCTAAAGATGTGTGAAATCTCTGAGTATCTAAAAATCCCTAAAATCTGTGGACATCTTTGACATTTAATATACTTAATTTATTTAATGTATTTCATTATATTACCACATTTGATATATTAGAATTGAAAGTGCCTTGATTGGAATTATTTTATTATGCCAGGTAGATAATGAAGATTTTTGGGGTCGCTAACGATCGGTTATAAAACTGATGAGCTTTTTTATGAGGAGATTATTTAATGAAATATTTCGGGTGAACATCGAGGATCTTCTTAGGCACAGATTATTATTTAATAGGAAAGTGATCAATTTTTCAAAATTAATTTACGTAATAAAGAAGTGGTACTGTTACAAGAAAAGAATTTTGAATTCTATATCTAATGTAATAATCATATTTTTAATAAAGATTCTTGAGAGATGATGACAAATTTGCGCAGAAATGTTTATGTTAATAAATCCCATATTATATGTCTACGTATAATATTTCAAAGTATTTCTTGAAAGAAACAAAGTAGGTCAACGTACACTTTTCCGAAGAAACTTAAAGCAACGCTTATCGTCGGCGCTTTTTCTTATACATCACCTACTAATTAATATAATAATATACAAATAAGCGAAGTTTCCTAAATAAATCGGTATTCCCGGGCTTCCTAATAATCGGTGGGAAATGATTGGACAACTTCCTAAAAGTTATTCGGGGTTTACTCGAGCCACCAGTTGACCACCACTGTTCACTTTCTCCGTATATAGGAGAGTAAAGAAAGAGAGAAAGCAAAGGAAGCGAGTACACAGGGGTTGGAAAAGAGAGACAGAAAACCCTTTAGCGTCTCACCCCTTCTCATCTCACTCTCGCTCTCGATTTGCTCTCACTCCCATCCACCCCGGCTGTCTCTCTTCCACCATATCACTCACACCCCACAAACCAGCCCAACCCTCCAAACCACCTCCTCGTCTTTTCCCTCCCAGCAAGTGAGAGTGGACCTTGGTCCAGCGCTGAATCGACCCTCTTTGCGTTCTATCGACCCCCCTCGGCCCCACGATACGAAAGCCCCCTTTCCCAGACTCCGAGTCATCCCTTCCTTGCTCGTTCTTCCACCTTCCACCAACCCCTTGCTCCGTCGTCGCCACCTTTCTCTGGCCTCTGCACGTCGCCGCACCCTAATCCCCATCTCGAAGATACGTCTACTACCCTCGAACCCTCGTATCGATTGGCAGGAAACTCGCCAGAGTGCGCCACCCGAGTTCAACCCCCTACCCCTTCAATTTTAAGAAATCTTATACTTCGAATTTTTCGGTTCTTTGATGTCCCGGGGTTCCCGAGAATGTCAGATACTTGGCAGATAATGGAAAATTCGAAGACTCTAGACTTACATAGTGGATTTATAAGGTAGTTGAATTTTGGAAAAATCTATCATTTGGATTTCTGGATGTTTTTAAATTTCTGTGTCTTAGAAACATAGCATTTTTTAACGCTTAGGGGATGGTGAACCATAGAAAATTTGTAATTGAACTTGGTTATTTGGTTGATAAATGAAACAGATTCACCTTTGGTATTTTGAGAAAAAGTTTTGACTCTAGAAGTTTTAGAAACTGGTGTTTTGCCAACCCTTAAAATCGTGGTAGATACTTGGGGCAGAATGGTAAACAGAGGACCATTGGTTTGGAGTAATTCCTCGATTCATTGATTTTAAGGTACAACCTTGGAATTTAAGGGAAGTGGGCTTATTGAGTTCTTTGATGTTCTGAGATCGATAGTTAATACTTCAACGGTGAAATA
The DNA here is from genome assembly GCA_910591585.2 of Nysson spinosus. Classification (NCBI taxonomy): domain Eukaryota; kingdom Metazoa; phylum Arthropoda; class Insecta; order Hymenoptera; family Crabronidae; genus Nysson; species Nysson spinosus. Next base: position 4,291,457 of record OU342835.1, read on the forward strand.
CGAACTTCTTAACCTGAGATGTTACCCTTGGAATTTTTTAATTCTCGAAGTCATTCGTTCCAGAAAAGTCCTCTAGATTCTTATTACACAATATAGTAAGGAAGAACTTAATATTTGTATAATTAGTTGTTTAACTGACACATTACATTTCCCAGAAACGATTATGAAATTGAATTTTTTGGGGATAAATTAATGCCTATAACACGTAACAAAGTCTCAGAATTATACGAAATATGATCCACTCAGCAGAGTCCTCAAAAAGGCATAAAATGGAGAACCAATAAACCAAATTACTTCCAATTACATTCGTCCATTTAAATTGACACAAATCGACATCGGTAAACTTTGTACTAGAAACTCATTAATTAAGAATCTAAAACGAAGTATGCTAGTAAAAGATTTCGATCAAGTTAAGCAGAAAGTAACATTTTCGATGGTCCATTGAAACCTGGATCCACCCATCCATTAATATTTCAGAGCCAATAACGTCGAATGTCGGATTTTACAGTTGACTCGGTATAGCTTCCGGCATGATTTTTACGATCGATTCGACGTGACACGCAACGCGGTAAACCTAAACCGAATACAGTTCGATCGGTTTTGTTCGGAGTGGTCGGCGAGGCACCATAAAAAAAAGCAATTAGCGTTCGACGCATTTAATCGCCTCGTAAAGTCCATCGTACGCGTTCTCTTACCATTATTTCTATCTTCCTTCGACTCGAGAAGTTCCCGGCTCGATGATCGTTTCCCTCCGTCTCGTTCCGTAGTTAAAGGAAACGGGCGTTTAACAGGCGATAAAGTCCTTCGTCCTTTTCAGGGACAGATAGGATTCCTTCGCCGTGTTTTCTACCGTTTGCCTCCGCACCATCGACGGGATACACAAAAAAAGGCGTTATGACGAATTAGGGCCACCCTCACCCTTCAAAGTAGAAGGAAAAACCTTCGAACGTGGACCTACCCCAAGGATAAATGCGTTTTGAGGGTCGTCAGACGTGCCCCTGCTCACCAGGATTTATTCTTGGTATTATAGATGAATAATATCTATTTCCAGCTTCCTACTTTCATATTATTAGCTGTAAACAACTTTCGGGGGTCTTACGGAGCTTTTTTCTTCGCGTAATTAGTGGCTATTTGTGTTATTGGGGGAGTTGGTTCGTTTCGAGATCGATAACTTTTTAAGAGAGGTAGTTCTACTGCTAATTCTGTTGTAATTAAGGAAATATTTAATTATATTGAGATTTAGACTCAATTTTAAAGAGGATATTAAGTTCGGAGGATATTAATCTCGAGGTAATATTTTTAGACAATAACATAGATATTAATATTGTCAATCTAGAATATTTGAATAATAATTCCTTAATGGTAAAGATTAATATCAGTATCAACAAGTATAAATTATAAAATACTTCAGACTTGAATAATTAATGGCGTACAACGTTCCTCTTTTGTTTATACTTTCTACAGAAGTTCAGTTACAATCGTAGCAACGGACATTTGTTTTTACCACTGATAAGACACGAAAAAACTTCGGATCGGAAAAGTTCGTTCTTTCCATTTCCAGAAAAAGGGTCCTGGAATTATCCAAGTCGTATCTACATAAAGGTGCTTTTATGGACGTCCATTTTTAGACACAATTTCCGACTCTTAAAGAGTAAACAGGATAACGGCATACATTTTTGCGAATAACTTCTAATAAAATATAATGAATTCCCCAAACACATGAATTAACGAAGTAAATGCCACTAATTCGGAATTACCTTTCACTTCATTTCGAATTAAATAAATAAATTGAAGGGCACTAAAAACATCCCAGTTAGAAAAATTCCGGCAGTCTTTTATTTAAAACGTAGAAGAGTGTTGCAAAACTAACAGAATTTCTAACAACAAATTCCTAATTAGATATTAAAAACCTACGTTATAGAATAAAATAAAAGCTATTTAATCAAGCCATATTTATATGTTACATCCTCATCAAAATAGTATATGAAAACTATTAGGTGTAGAAAAGTATTCTTTCCGACTGGATTCACATGTTTTTATTCTTCTTAAACAAAACCTTGATTGTACTCTAAAATTGGAAGCAACTCATATCTACACCTAATAAAATATCAATAATAATTATCAGCAGGATAATGAACGACTGATAAAATCGGAAATATAAAATCCTCAAATACTGTTCATGGCATTCGAATGTTCATAGTTCCCTGAAAGGGGGACGAAGTTCATGCGTCGGAGGAAATTCTCGTTGAAAAGTTTGATCGACTCAAAGGACAAAAAATGAGTCTACATGGTAAGAGGGAACTAAAAGCGGTCTATCTCTCGAGCAGTCATCGTCGGTAGAAGTACCTTGGTTCGTCTGATGTCTGCGTTAACTCTATTTGAGATTTTAAAATTCAATGAGCCAATCCGATCGAGTATATAGATAGTTTCCCTCTCCTTCTCTCATGGACTCTCCAGTCCTTGCTCTGATACGCGGTTCACGACTCACTTCTACGTGGAAAAGGGCTGAGAACGACGAAGGGAAGATCGAAGGCCCTTTGTGATACGGTTAATAGTTCCCCGCCCTGCGAGCCCCCGTATCCTCGCCACCCATTTCGGATTCTCGATAGATCAAAAGCGTCGTGGAACCTCGATTTACCCATCGACCCTGGACTCGATGTTCTCTCTAACTAAACTTTGCCGAGTCTTTCGACCTTCCGTATACTGCGAACTGTATTCTGATTCGTTAATAGATTTATTGGAAGAGTTTACGTGTATCTAGTTTTAGTATCGCGTTATACAAAATTAATTTCTTGATATATAATATCATAAGGCAATGTAAGGTCAATTTTCGTTGTAAGATAATTGGATATCTGTAACTATCTTAATAAAGATTTTATTAAGTCTCCAAATATTAATCATTATTCATAACAATATTCATCACTATGCGTATTTAAACAGGTGTGAAAAATCACCACGAAATTAATTGAGTATTCCAAATGACATTATAACAAATATTACAAACAACTAATCGCGACACTGACTTGAAACAAATCGCCTTGTTATCAAGTGTCAGAAATGCAAAGGAAACATTGGCAACCCTTACTTTATTTAATATCCAGCAAATATAATAATCGAACGATCTTCCCCTAAAGGAAAAGAATGATTTCTTTTCCCACCCCCGCAGGAATCTGGTAGCTGTCTATGAAATTATCCCAAGTAATCGTTACACGAGCGTCATCCCCTTCGACCGGTAGTAAATTCTTGAGAACCGTCCAAGGTGTCGGCCGATAACGACCGACCGTTTACGGGCGTATAAATGAAAAAGCGAGAGTCCTGGTTCCCGCGGCCGGAAGCCCGTAATTCTGGAGCACCCTCCACCCTCTAATAAATGCCGTCAGCCGTTTCCCTACCGAGTACATATAATTCATCCCTTATTATATATAATATATCTGCGCGTACGTGTTTCTATGCCATTATACTTGACCTCATTAACCGAACCTCGACTCGCGATAATGCTAGTTAACTCGCGAACGAAATTGATCGAGTTACCTCGCTACTTTGTAAGCACCAATGCTGATATCCAAATTTATATTTAACTTGTTAACCAGGGAGTTCATAAAAAAACGACATCACGCTGGTACTTTCAGTTTTGGAATAAAATAAATCCGTGCGATATATGAGCCGTTTATTATGAAAGTGGAACAAGCTTATTTAAAAAAAAATGCAGATTTCATATTGTTTATTGAATCAATTAATACTGCATTATTTCATAAGCATATTATTCTTTAATACTAGAATATTTAGAGTTACGAATATTAATAGTTATTTAGATATATCAATATTCTTAAGTTTTAAATATTCTATTATTTCGATAAACCAGTACTCTTTTAGTAAAATAGTGCTTCAGGCATGAAAGAAGACTTTCAGAAGTAAATTAGATTAATAATAATAAATTAATACAGTCATTTGGCTTCCGATATTAAAGATAACAAATGACTGATTTTATTTCCGTTGATTGTGATTTGGGAATCTTTCGATACTGTCACTTTGAGCGGGTTTTCTGAAATCGCCCATAAACAAATCCTTTTACTATCATTGATCGTGTAATCACAATCTTCTGACATTTATGAAATATTCTTCAGGTGTATTATATATGGAGTCCATTTAGTGTGGAATAATTATCGTCGTTATTAAAAAACGTTTATGTCAGCCAGATTAGCCGGCGTTCGTTAGTAGAAGCGCTTTCTGAGAATCCGATTTTAATAGGCGCATGGTTTCCCGTGAAGTGTTTTGAGTTGTTGGAAACGATTTTACGACTCCTCGTTTCGGCCTTTAGTAACGTACCGGCAAACAAGAGAAACGGATTTTATGCTTCTTAGCGAAAGTACCTTGAATAATTAATATTGATATGGTAATGATATTAAAGCATACACACAAACACTATTTTCTACACCCTCGTCTTCCAAATCCTTTCGAACTTTAAACCACTAGCAATTTCTATTGAAAGGAGTTATTTTTTCATTTCAAACTGACGTCCACAATTTTTCGTAATATATATTTAATTCAATATTAGACTGCTCTGCACAGTGATAAATATCGATTTAATTAATGATTCATATTTTAAACCATACCGGATACCCAACGTTTTTAATTACCAATTATTATTATAATTAATTGTTCCTAATTACAAACCTCTAATTAATTACCTAAGTTAATAAATTCATTACTAATAATTCTAACCGAACTAGCAAAACTAATATTAATATTATTAACGCACCCTGTTTAGCCAACGAATTCTTTATTAAAGCAAGTAAAAATGTCCGCCAAGGGATCTCTTTTCTACATCTAACATTTTTAACATCTTTTCACTTAGAGTAAACTGACATTGCTCTTCAAAGTACGCAGGAATCAGTTCATTTAAGACATGAAAATTGGCATTTATAAATATTCAGCGGTTAACAAGAACACGTGGGTGTACTATGAATTATTGAATGCACACTCAACATGTAAATTCGAGTTTATTGGATGTTCGACACCCAAGGTACTCTTAACGACACCGGCAAAACTACCGGCGATAAAGGTGAGCCATACCTACGAAGTTTCTGTCGCGTGTTGCCAGTCGAATGTTTCGCTCTTTTGTTACGGGCTCCGAGCACGCGATTCAAGGAAGCCGAACTGAAGGCGCATCCTCAGCTCGCAAACCAATACACAACGATGTCGTTTACATGATTTACGATCGGCGATGGACTTCTTCGACGAGAACGATTCTACCGTCATGATAATATCGTTACAAATGATACCGAATTCTTGCTTGTCAGTAATACTTCTTACATTTGAACGCCATTGACATTCACGTCACATTCCGTGGGAAATATTTCCTAATTTGTACTTTTGCTTTGTAAATTAGTAATTCGCTTTGTAAATCGAATTTGGGAGAAGGAATTATCGTTATTTATAAATGTTGTTCGCTTCTGTAATTCTCCTTTCTAATAAAAACGTATTCATATTTTTACTTTGATAATGGAGTGCTAACATGTTAACACTTTAATTTCGGAAACAGAACATCAATTTAATCGGAGTAGCAAATATAATGAATTTTTTCACTGACAGCTTTTAAGCTAACAGTCGCTGCTAAGTCGATAATCGGAAACATATTATAATGTGATAATTTGACATTTGATATCATTTCGATTAAAGAATTATGATTAAAAATTTACTTTAATACCATGCGGTAAAACAAATGAGAAAAGTATAGATAGTAACTAAGTTTTAATAAATTAGCACAAATTAGTATATTATCGATATTTTGATTTTATAAAAGATTAATTAAAGTATAAAAGTATTTTGAATTTATAATTTATCGCTTATTTATACAATTGGTCATAACCTATCAATTTATTGGGAATAAATTAGAGCTCGTAAAATTATCTCAACTTCAACATTACTTATTTCTTAATTTATTTGTACGCTGGGAAATGTGGTTAATACCACTGCAATCGCAACTCTTTCACCTTGTTTCGTAAATACCAACCCGCAACAGCATAATTCGGGCTATGGAGCTTTTCGTGCCAGGCCCGAGGATTTGCGAACCAAACTAGTCAGTAGAATGAGCAGTCATGAACGAGGATGTGAGTGACGGACAAGGAAAAAGGCTTTGCAGTTGGTAAGGTCGTAGAAGATAGAACGAGAGGTTCAAGCAGAAAGGCAGAGTTTGCCAGTTCGCAAGCAATTATCACGCGCGAATCGCGCCACTTGGCAGCGGCTAAATTGGCTCGTGTTAGTTATATCGATCTCGTTCAGCAATTTGCGGAGTCCCAGCTTAGGACTTGATCGATGATAATACAATTTCCGTCATAATCTGACATATTTTTTAATGACCTCCTAATCTCGTTAAGTCTTTAACCTTAAACATTTCTAGTAGGCCCGAGAGGATTATTAATATAATGCAAATTAGATGTACTTAATGAATTTCATAATGTTTCAAGCATTACGTACAACCATTATATTTATACATCGTAGTTAAAGAAGTAAAATTTATTATTACTCATTTGCTCAAAAATTCTTTTTTATATTTGTTGCTGCAACTTTTCGTTATCCTTTTATGAGAAAAGCCGTGATTTTTACATGAAAATGTTAGTCCATGAATTTTATCTTTATAACAGGGATATAGTTCTCCATATGGTTATCAATCTTAATTATATTACGTGTATCCATAACTTCCAATATTAACTATTCACTCGTGATGTACAATAATGACAGTACAACGGAAAGGAATTAAAAAAGCTTGACCCAACAGCAGGATACACACGGAAATTGCTAATTGTAATTAATCCCTGGGTCCTTTATTATAAATAAGGTGTTAGGTGGTAGGAAAAAAAAGGGAGGTACTTTAGGTAACGTGACTCCCGTTTTACCGTCGCTGGTTCATCTTAACTTTATAAACAAGCGGGAGGGACAATAGTTACCCTCCAGTTTCAGAATTACAACGTCTAGCAGGGCTCGGTATCATAATATCGTATATACATACATATATAATGCCCTACCCGACAGCCGTACAAGGACCTTCACTCCACCAACGCGAAACAACCCCCTGTTTCACCCTTGCCATCTTTCTCACTCGTGCGTACCCCGGCGCTCTTCATATACTTGGCCAACTTCGGGGGATGAAATCTTAACGAGGCCCACCCCTCTCTGAGACACAGCCGACAACAATGACAAGGTGAAACCTTGCTCCTTTACCTGACAAAATCCTTCGAATTAGGGGAAACTTTACTTCTTACAATCTCACCTATCGCTAACTTGTACACAAATTCTGGATTTCGGATGCATTCTTTTAAATATACAATGCAACTACAATCTTCCAATTTCGTAGTGTAATAATGCTGTGTTCCAAGTTTTGCTTTATGATATTATATGTGGATATAAAGTAAAACTTGGAAGACCATTGCGGTATTATTCTACTTCAATTAATACATAGATAATTGCATCAAATGAATAATGTTACTATAGGTCCGTATATTGTAACATAGAAATTGGAAGATTGTAGTTGTATTGCACTTTAATTAATTACATAGATAGTTGTACCAAGTTGACAACTTAATATAGTTTGATTATAGTTTCTAAATAATTGGTTAAACATTTTATTGAGAAAATTAACGATTATTTGATAAGTTTACCGAATCACGTTCCTAGACCCTTCTGTTACCAATTTTCAGAATGTCCCTCGATTCGAGCCAGTGGATCTTTGGTGCGTGCCGAGCATAACTTCTCTTCGACAACAAATGATTGCGCAAACCTTTGTTTTGTATCAGTGACTAACGAACTTGAATTCCCTTCCGAATTTTTCAAAATGTATACCTTACATATCAATAAAAGAATGTTGAAACATTTCCAAAATTCCTTCGATTTATTGTATACTTGAGTATATAATATACTTGAGTTTATAAAGTGGTATCTTTCGAAAAGAATACTTCCTATTCAAACCAAAGACTTTCAGAATAATTTTGAAGTTTCACTAATTAAGGGTGCGTGCGAATTGTGATTTAAAAAAATCATTTTTTATCTTAATATTATATCGTAAGCTTGATATTATAAAAATGATATCAAAATTAGAGGTATGAGTGAAAAATAATCTACGAAAGTTTCGCGAAAATTCCGATAAAATCCGGAGGAGAATAGTTTCGAAAGAGCGTTACAACGAAGCTCGAACTCCGAAGCACTTCCTCGTTACTTTGTTCGCGTAATAAAAAAACGAAGAGATTTTAAGACGTCGAGGGGAACGTAGCGCGTGATACGAATAACGTTCAGTAATTTTAAAGACTGCTTAAGAATTCTCATAAGACCAACAAGAAAAATCTCGGGGACTGATTACCCGCGGAAATTTTTACATATTTAATAATATGAATAATGCAGAAATGAGATTATTCGAAATCGCCTCACCATCACGTAATAGAATAGAAAATGATGATGAAACAAATGATTTAAATTGTGCAATGACATATTCTTCATTGCTCATGTACAATGGTTTCGATATTATGAAGATATTCACGACGTCGTTTTGGCCATGAAAAATTTGGAAACCGATTAAAAGGAAGAGACGTCGTGACAAGAATAAAGATGAATAATTCGGAAGGGTAATTAACGATTCCTGTATGAAGGTGGAATCGTCGGGAAAAGGTTCATTTCGGGCGTTCTAACGACGAGGTAGAATCTCCTCGGCTTCTTCCTGCCGAGTCGCTAAAAGCCATGTAAATTATTGCTCAAAGTTTACAGTGACACCCCAGGACGCGAGCACGGGTCCTGCACCCTTCCCCGTAATTGCGCTAATTATTATCGTTTCGGCAAGACGAGGGGAGCAGAAAAGTCGACCGGCTTTCGTGACGTCGTCCCTAGGTTTTACGCCCGACGGCGTGGTACCATCGGGTTACTGAGCACAAAGTGGAGGGAAATAACGTAAGGGCAATCACAGGTCGGTCCACCAAAGCTATTTAAAAATATGTGTCTCATTGTATATTTATAACGTGCAATTAATGGAAATAGACCTTATTCCTCTTTAAGTGGGATCATCTGATCATGATGCAATACTGTTATGAAAGCAGAGAATAATGTTGATCATGATTGACTATTATGATGTATAATATATAGAATACATGGTACGCTTTTAATATGTTGAGATATAATTAACGGAAAAATATTATTGAAATATAATAATTACATAAATGTCGGGAAATAAATTTGTTCTCAAACCTTCTCCATTTTCCTTCACATGTCTTCTCTGTTGATAAAGGATATTATCTTCACTCTCCTGTCTAATTCGTCTTATAAAAATTCAATGCTACTTTAGTCCCTTCTTGGTTCTCTAAATATCCCCTGTATAGTTTCGAAAAATATTTATAATAATTCAGAAGAAATCTAGGCAGTTGGCAAGAAAGAATATATTTAAATAAAGTATGCATGTGGAACTATAAACACGACACATTATCGATGTCCATTATTGTCGCCAAAATTATTTGCAAAGTTTGATGTTCCGCCATGCGCCGATTACTTCGGTAAGAACTTCCCTGAAACACGAAATGAAGTTGTTAGTGATAAGTAATGTACGGTAAGTGGAAACTTTGAAATTTAATCCTGAAATTTATTGTTCTTTGTAATAGTTGGGCATTATAAGAGAAAACTTTTTGAAATATATTTGTTGTTGTATTTAACTATGGTGATTTTACTTTTGATATTCCCTTTCGTCAGTTAAGAAAATAGAATCTTATATTTGATATGATTTATAAAAAGGAGGAGACACAGACATTGATATCAATGACTAGTAATGTGTATACTACATTATTATTACTTATTATAATAATTACTTTATTTATAGACGATTAGTATAATACATACATAATTCCAATTTTTCAAAGTAAAATATTTTTTGCTTACAACTGTCTAATCGATTATACCAACGACTAACTTCATCTTCCATAAATAATGAGACAAGAAATTCAGTTTCAAACATAAGCCAATTTTCATTCTTTATTTCAAGTCCCCTGCTTTTAAGAGATATAAATAAAGCAGGATACGTTTTACCAACTTTACTAACTACAAGAAGGAAGAATAGTACTGGTACTGGGTAGGGAGGTAGTACTAGCACTGATACTACACAGAAATATATAAGTATGTCGAAATGTGTAGCAGGTGTGCATGCAGAGAACATTCGATAATACGAAGCCCGTTGGAGGGATGGCAGAATACCAAGGGGTAGTAGAGCATGCCAGTCCGTGCTCAGACGTGACTCGAGGCGCAGCACCATTTTTTATTCGGTTCCCACCGTCGTTTGTAACCTCTTATCATGGCTTGCTATTGACCCGTATTTACAAGGTATGTTACTCTACACACTTTTTTATTATCCCCCATCACCGATGAAATTATTACATTTTTATTGCACCAATTAATATCTCTCAATAACCGAAAAGTGATGCACTTTATGCAGAGCTGCTGATAATGTATTTAATTTTTGATTTATGTTATCGTTTGAAGTAATTATTATACATATAATGAACGAAATAGAATTGTAAATTTGATACATCATTTGTTGGTTTGCATCCTTTTATTAGCAGAATGCAACTGGTAGTATAATACAATTAAGGATTAAATTATAAGAGATCAGACATCTTTAATGCAATGCCTACTGGATTTTTGCAAACTTAATTTTTACATCTAAAACTTCGTGTCACTAATATTCAGTACTTTTATCAATGATAATTATTGATAAAACGCCAGGAATAAATGTGCAATAAGTACTGTTGGGTTCTAGAAAGAAGTCGTAATATATATAGTACGTAATCTATAACTGAAATAATATATAATGCTCAACCCTCATAGTATATCATATATGACATATACAAATAATCGAAGATCGCAATTCCACATGACACTTACGTCATGAGTGCCTTGCTTCCAACATCCATCAGACTCATATGATTCCAACAAAACAACGCTTCGTGCTGAAACTTTCTGCAACATCCGCGAACCCCGTTGTAAAAGGAGGAGGATTAAAGAATACGAAGGCGAAGTGAAATAAATTAAAAGTCGACGAAACCGCCTTTTAAGTTGTTTCGAACAAAGGTACCGGCTTAGAAGAGCACAGAGAGAGCGAGAGAAAAGGAGAGAAGGAGAGAGAAAATATCGGGACAAATCGCGTTGCGTAAGAGAGCTACGCCGTCGAGCCGCCTCCTTTTTATTTCCCGGAAATTTCTTCGGTAAATTTATTCGGCCAACAGGGCCACGGGCAAAAAGATGACAGAAACGTATACACATGTATGTACGTGTACATTCTCTTCCATTTACCTCCATGACACCAAAACGTGCATATGTATTCCCTTTAAATATGTATGCGAACGATAAATAAGGAAACACATTGCATGTCCGCCGGCACTCTTTACATTTAATGGTATGTGTGTATACACTTGGATTCGTACATACTGGTTCGTGGCGTCTATAATTTCCTCGGTATCTATAAAATTGTAGTAAAATAGTGCTGCTATAAGAAGCCGATTATTGGGTTGCGCTGTTGTGGAAATAATTGCAATGTTTCTGGGAAGTATGTGTATATATACATGTAATATGATAATTTCATGATAGGAAATATAAAAGAAAAGTGTAACTAATAATGGCAAGAAGTAATTGGCTTTTACTTCAACAATTTATAACATTATATGACACTGCAAAGATTGATCTCATAATTTCATCATATATTTAATTATCTTGCAAATCCTTTGGGAGGTTTTAACATATAATATTAATATGTAATAAGGGACAGAGTTATTATAGAAATAATCTGGCATTATCATGGAAATAATTAATGATGAAATATAATAATTTATAATTTAACCTGTTACAATATTACTTATATTATCTTCCCTACTTTGGTTCAATCAGATTTCTACAGGTTTCGCGTGTACGCCTCGATGTAACAGTGTGTATCCACGATGTCCTTGATATTTAACGATTGATTGGCAGGATTGGCAATTTGGCGAATTGCCGTGTAGTTCGTCGAATTTCGCGGAATTACGAATGAAAATTATATAGGTGGCGAAAAAATTCAGGCTATCCAAAGATACCTCTCGCGGCGGACTTGGATCGGCAATGAAATTTTTGTCGGCGGCGCAAACGGACATCGAGAAATTGGAGGCCGAAGGGCGTCGATCCTAAACCAGTACATTATTTTTCATTCAGTAATACCGTGAAATCGATCGGTCCAAATTTCGCCCGATTTTTACCCTCCAGCCGATTTTTATACGATTCGAGTAATCGGTGCGGTTCGATGAATTATGCTCGAATATCTCCGCCGCGATTAAACCGCTTTCCGGTAATCTTCCTTTATGTGTGTTTTTACGTGCGTGTTTACGGGATTCTTGATTAACAGGACCTTTGGATTCTTTTAAAAATATACCTTTTTCATTCGATGTCCCGATTGACGGATTGATTATAGAGAGCACGGTTCACGAGATATTCTGTAGAAAATGATAGAGGCGTGTGGAACTTAAATCACTCCTGTGAAAACATACAATACTTATTAACTTAAAATTGTTTTAATAATAACGTTAATATTCGCATTTCATTACAAAGTTGATTAAAAATTCTTCGCGATTACAGTCGCTTCAGTGAATTCCAGTTGAATATTTTACATTAAAATCGAATGCTGAACCTAACAGAAACGATCAAATTATTGCTGTAAAATAATCTACATAACAGTAATATGAAAACTACCATTCAATAATTTGTTCATATTTATAACTTCGTGTAACAATTACCAAAATATTGGTAAGCATTTTAATCCTATTATCGTATCTTGATTTAGAAAGCGTAATGCTAAACTACCGAAGACGAAAATTTTGACACTTAACAAATCATTTTTTAATAACGTACAATTAATCGTATCAATTTATACGTGCCTTGGTGTTAGTTATTTTTATTCTTTTCTATACCTTCGACTTTATTTATTTTATTGCACTCACAGCGGCGTGCTGCATAAAAAATCGAAGTGATAAGATCGTGACAGCCCCTGACAATACAGCGCGTGTAAATGTTTCGAGAAAGGTCATTTTCTGTTCCCAATTTCGGGTTGAGCTATTTCCAGTTTTCCAATTCCTCCTTTCGTACCCGGTCCCTTCGCGTTTTCGTGATTTTTCCAGCCGGCACGAAGTCGTAAAGTTCCGGCTATAGCCGAAGCCAGGAGGCTATCGATTTCACGTGTTTCCTTTCGGAAATTGCCTTGTTTTTTCTCTCTACGTCGTGTTTCGAGCCAAGGTAAAGATCGATACGATATCGTGGGCCTTAAAATCTCTCTTGGGTGGTCTGCCACTGGTACCGGTAAATAGAAACTGCATCTGATCTGATTTCTATATTTTCGGGTTACTTAAACAATGTGTTAACAATCTAAGGTGATAAATATATTAATCTGCGGATTCTTTTTTCCGCGAATATTTTTATATAAGTTATATGAATCAAGTAGAAATTAATTGCACGAAATATGTTACCTTGCAAGTGATGTCCAATAAAGATTTATTAAATAGAAATTTATTGACAATAAATAAAAATATGAAATAAATACTCGCCAATAACACGGCAGAAATCATTACAATAATTGCCAATTACAGCAATGCAAAGAATTATTATCCATGTCAAAGTCCCATAGCCATTCCAAAAAACCACTGCCAGAATACTATTCCGCGAGCACAAGCAACAAATCCCATTACCTCACCCCCCCCCCCCCTAAATTAATTACCAATTATTTTGCTTACCTCCCACACTCCATAAAAAAAAAACCACCAGGAGCATCACGCGAATATCCTTGGATAATAAACGTGACCGTGTGCATGCAAAAATTTCGAAAACGTGAAAGCAGGAGGAAGACGAGCACGAAAGGAGAAGTAATAACAGTAGCAAGAAGGAAGCGCGATGCAACGAGGAAGGAAGAAAGAGTGCGATGAGTTTAAAGACAGTGAAGGAGAGAGACGGAGGGATAGAAGAGCCGTGGAGAGAAAGAAGAGGAAAGAGCATGGAGAGAACGAAGCTCGCTTCGTAATCCAGACAGATGGGACTCGTTAATGGGACGCGCGAGTAATTTGCAAGAAATCTAATAACACCGCGCTCCTTTCTCTCTCTTTCTCCCGGATCCCCACCCCAGGAGTCATAACTCCTGACTTGACTTTTCCCTTCCCTTGGCGAGGGCTCCTCTCTAATGACAATACACACCGGGAAGGGTGGACTCGCTCGTGAAAATTAAAATTCGCCCCGAAGCGACCAGGCTTATCCACCCGGTCCGCTGGACATCTTTTTCGCCGAGTCTCTCCCGCGAGAATGAAAAAGTTCCGGCTATCACGAGGAGTCCTGGCTACCTTGCACATAAGTCTCGTCCTGCCTAGAGAAAAGGACCAACAGGAACACGACTCGTTCAGCACTTTGCGGTTCATTTTTGAATTCGTTTTTTGGAACGAGTTCAACGTAAACATATCCCGAGAGATGATCGAGTATCTCGCGAACTTTGTGCATTTCTTTACGAAGGAATCCATATTCGAATAGATAGTCTTTGGAATTTTTTCTAATCATAATATAATTTTTTTTTAGAATACTCGACTACAATTGAATCCATATTACCTTAATTTGTTAGATTCTAATATTACATTGCAATGTCAATTATAATTACCGGGATTGGAACATTTACGGTAATGGATAACTCCTTGAGTTCTTCAGCTCGTAGAGATCCCCATAAATTATAAATAATCTTATTTTTTGAAAACTGAAACTTGAATAATTCTTTCCAATTGATAAAATGCAACCTTCTCTATCACACCGATCAAAACTAGTTAGAACATGTATCCTAGACATAATTTTCTTCAGTTACAATTACGTAAGTATTAATTATGTCGATCTGATATCGCCAGATTTAAATAATCAATTCACCAGCCGTCTTTCGTCTTCGAAGATGTTAATAGATTTAATAATGAAGTCACCGGTTTTTTATTATCATCACTTGTCTTATCCTTGATCAGAACGAAGAATCAGATTGTGTTTTCGGTAATACGATCTAATCGGATGCCCTGTGTCTTTCTGCTCGGTTAGCGCGGCGAATCGTTAATGAGTTGCGTTTCAGTTTTAATCGACGTCAACGTTTGGCTCTGCGATAATGTAGAAAAGTTTTCGGTGAGTTGTTTCGCGTTTCGTCTGGAAAAAGAATTCCTGGGGCTCCCGACGGGCTCCGGGTAACTCGATCTGCACGAACACCTACGAAATCAAATTATACCGGCTGACACACCATGAATTTTAATCGGCGTTTAATCTCCGCGGATCGACCGTTATATTTTTCGATCGCATGTCCCTTTCGCTTTTCGTAATACACTATTTTATATCGCATTAGCCGAGCCGGCGCGATGGAATATAAAGATGAGGCTACGACATATCTTTGGTGGCAATTAAAATAGAATCCAATATGATTCATTAATTTCTGGGTATCTGAAACCTGGTATGTTATTGATTTAATCAACTTTTTTAATTGGTTTAATAAAGTTATTCTTGAAATTCATCAAATTTCTTATACACATCGAAACAAGGGCAAAAGTAATTACACACCTAATTCTCTTAAATTAAGTTAATCAAATTTCTGTATTTATCGTAATCAAGTTACTCAAAGTTAATTAATTAAAATAAATCATTCATTAATTATCCTATATTTCATACTTAATTCTTATCATTCATATATCTGTCAATCTAAATCTTATTCAAAGCATATCTTAAAAGGGAATTTAAATTAAACACATACTAAACCATACGAAACAATTCCATCATGAAACAATTCACCTGTCAAAACATTTAATCACGGTGGATAATCAATATAAAATCATTACCGTTTCCCTTTCGAGCGTTACGAGCGGTCACGTTTTTGGCCTTGAACGTGTGGAAGATAATCGCGAATTAATGGTGATTAGGTACGTCGTGGATCAGGATCGACGGTCCAAACCCATGAAACGCGAGATCGAGTTAAAAACAGGAGCGAGTGAGTCAGAAGACATGGTGGACTGTCAGTCGGCGAGTCTCTTCGAGATCAGGTCCAGTCAGTCAGGGCCCTGTAGGCAAGTAGCTGACAGTCGTGCAAGCGAAAACTAATCTATCCCACACCTCGGCATCGGAGCCTCGGATAGGAGAAATAAAATTCAAAATAGCCTGTTAAACAACGCTTTTAATGCCCGATCCTTCAAACCACGGCTATATGGACCCGCCGCAACCTCGCCTATCGAAATCGGACCACCTGCTGATCCTGAATTACCTCAAACCGATGTACCGTTTGATACGATGCTACCCTGCGATACTATTTCGGTATTATCGATCTGGATTCTTTCTACGGAGTGATAAATTGCAGGAATTATTCCTGTTTATCGGCCGATTCATCGACCGTGAAAAATTACCTCCTATTAGGACCTCGTACTACGCTAAGGACCCTTGTTTCACAAGTGACAGTACTCGAGTGTTGCCATTTTTTATTTATTCTTACTCTTGCCGATAAGGATTCTCTCTTCACAGCACCATGTAGTGTTCATCTTAATTAAATATTATTCATTGTATCATTAATCTGCCTTAACTAAATTTCGCGAGTTTTCCTTTGATAAGTATTCGTTATATACTACCGAATTATATGATTGTAAAATTATTAAGAAAAATTATTCTCATTCCAGAAGTATGGCTCTTCAACTTCCACTTCTTTGGATCTTCATAATAAATTACTACACGGGGACCAAAGGTCATTAATACATGCAATAATTCCCAACAATATAATTCCCAACGTATTAAAGTTCCACCGCGTCTATAACAAGATCCTTCGACGCTAGTTGAAGAAGCAACAGCTCGGAAAGAGATTCATCGTCGATGAAACTGGGTAACGAGAAAATTGCTCTTGAAAACACTTCAAGATCATGGTTCAAGGTCACCGGTTGAGTTCAAGCACGCCATAAGAATTAGTCGAAGAGAGGGGAAAAAAAGGAAGGAAAAAGAACGACGGCGAATGATCGATGGTGTGAATTGGTTGTAACAGTCAGTGTGGCTCCGTGCAGGAGAAGATATCTGAGAATTCGTAATGAGAAATGTAATAAAATTTTCAAGCTAATTCAATAATTCCTGTGCGAGTGAAATTTCAACCCCTGTCATCATGGATCTCCATATATATACTTATCACTCATCAATGCATTAATGAACACCAATTATTGTCAGACATAAGTAACTACATTCTATGAACAATTACATCATTATGAAATATAAAGTACAAGAAGATCGTTGGATAAAGTGTCAAGTTAAGGAACAAGGATTTAGAGCAAGAAACAAGTCACGAATTCCAGACCTCATTGACTACTGATAAAGAAGGAAGTAGAGGAAGATGGCCGGATGATCGATGGTGTGAATTGGTTGTAACATTCAGTGTGGCTTCGTACAGAAGAAGACACGAGCTCGTGGAGGAGGTGCCAGGACTGTATATTCGGCGGCTGACTCTCGAGGACCCCAAGAGTGCGAGGGAACCCTCGAGTTCAAGGTCACAGTCTCCGGCACGCCATATCTGTCATCCTACCGGCAGTTACGTGCCCTCCTCCAGGAGATCCTCGAGGTATTCTACGATGGAACGTCTTAGAGACCATGTAATCTACCGAGATCCTCCTCGTCCTGGAATTCTAGATTCACGGAATTCTTTCGTTTGCCCGAAATTCGTGCTGCCCATTTGTTGGAATAGAATCCCCTGCCGCAATTATTTCTCACTTTATTAGGTTCTTTGATGATGATGAATTCGCCCGTTTAGTTTTGAATTCACTTTAATCTGTGAATGTGTCTATCGCTTATCAATATATTTACAGTAATAACCGATTAAAGAATCTTACTTAATTATGAAATGGAAGTTAAATACATTTATAGAGTGCTTGTTTAGTATAAAATATTTACCGTGACCGGTTTTAATTCAGATTTATAACACATTCGTTTGGAACTCAGAATTGGAACAAGGAATTTCCCGAACCACGAATTCAAGGTTATCTTAGAGTGAAGCACTCTAAGTTCTATTGGTGCACCAGTACGTCGTTAACGTGACGTAGGAACCTGTAATTAAACGCACTAAAATTTAACTGTCGGGAACAGAACGAACGATCTCAGGGCGCACAACTTAATAAAGCCTCGGAGGCGATCGTGGTCTCACAGCCGACATTATAACGCTATTAAAGCAACTATCAGAACACGAGGAGAGTATCAGTACATCATTATCATCAAACGTTTTGATCCCCCTCTCTCTCACGATATTCTGGTTTCACGAATTTTTCTTCGTCGTATCTTGCCTTTCCTCTTGGAATTCACCATTTCTTTTCTCCTCTTACATTTCTCTCTTTTCCCTGCAATATACCAGACAAGGAGTATAGTATTTCCAACCTGACCCCTGCTCGAGATCCTGGCAAGGTTACCGAGTTTATTGCGAGTTTAGAACGTGCTCTCGTTTCACGTGAAACCGCCGTCATTGAATCCTTAGCAACCCTCTTTGCCAGCACACCTCTTATTCGTCACTCTATATCACTTTTATTCAATTCTCTCCTTCAAACTTATTTATTAGTTGAAACTCGATAAGAATGTTACCTCTCTGATTATTATTTGATGTATGAAGTTAAAGGTGGATGAAAAGGTAACTGCCAGTTTGACAGTTATAGGTCCTGGCTCGAAAGGATACGAAAGGAGAGACCACCATTTTTGACAATTGTCTCATTGGAGCTTCCAAACTCACCGATACCTTTGATCGAATCACAAGCTAGTGCTCGCTGGAGATCCGATGAATCTAATGGTTCCACCGAATCCAAAGACGACATTCTGGACGAGCTCTTGGAGAAGGTCACAGAGGCTGGAAAAGAGAGGGAGAACGAATCACATGGGGGAAGGAGGAACTCGTTGAGGA
Organism: Nysson spinosus; assembly: GCA_910591585.2. Taxonomy (NCBI): domain Eukaryota; kingdom Metazoa; phylum Arthropoda; class Insecta; order Hymenoptera; family Crabronidae; genus Nysson; species Nysson spinosus. The sequence goes on from OU342835.1 coordinate 4,310,397, forward strand.
AGACTCGACGAAGACACAAAAAGGACCAAGAGTTCCTGGAATGTACGAAAGGAGTTCCAACCCTTCAGGAATGTACCAAGAACATTGTCGAAGGTCAATTCTAAGTCCTCCATATCTGCAAGCTTTTATTTACTGACACTTTCGCAGGCTTTTCTAGGTTTATGAAAAATATTTTATTTATATTAGTTTTTTAATTACCCTGATACGTCGGTTCGTCATGTATCCATATTAATAAACGTTACTATATGATTTCTCCGTTCAAGTCATTTACTGCACTTTGCACGAAGGATACACAGGTTGCAAGATTTTAGGTGCATGCGCAGGACCCCTAACGCTATGCAATGTTCGAAGAAAACCTGTTTTCAAATTGTCCCAAATTAAATATCAGGTTTTAAGTAATTAAATAAATCATGACAATGCACAAGTATTATAAGTTACAATTTCCTAATTTTTCTAGTATGTTATTCAGTGTGCAGATTAAGCGATATAATTAAAGATTACGGAATACTTATATCAAATAAAAGATTTAATTATATTGGAAATTGGCGCAAAATGAATCACTCGTTTATGACGTAAATAATAAAAATCCTAAACATGCATTGCACTTACATTCCAGGACCAAATCATGATCGACTATCGGGATTCGAATTCGAAGAATGCAACGACTGTATATGTTCCGAAATACCAGGAAATCTACGAATTAACATTTCTAAGAAAACGGAAGTGGCAGGGTCATCGCGAAGTCCAAGTCCGGAAGTGACACACATTATTCGTATCGCGATGAAGTATTACGGAGAATCGAATCGTAAGAACACTGCTGAAGTTGGTGTCCTCGATGGAAGGAAATTAAAATCCGCAAAAAATAAGGGGGAGCTTGATGACTTAACAAACACGAAGAAGGAACTAGTCAGTGAGGATTGCTGTAATGGCGTGAATGTCGCTTTAGATTTCACATTGAATTGCAGCAGCGTGCGACTGACGTCTCGTGACATAAGTCTCAAGACCGGAATCAGAAATGAAAAGCAACAGAACCTAGAAACGTGAAATTAATCAACTTCGGTTTTGTCTTTAAATTGTTTAACACTTGAATATACTCGCCATAACGATTTCACAACGAAGAAAAAGTTACGCGGGTCCTCGAAATTTTGATTGCATATTCTAATAACGTGTATCCAGATAAGGATGACGATAAAAAGAAATTCTTCTGTCGGAATTTAAATAATAGAAATGTATGACACAAACTAAAAATCTGTATCAATTTGAAATATAAACCGCATTTAGCATAATTATTTTTCAACTTGATATTATGTGGATAAATATATCTCGATTCGTGAGTATAATATGAAGTGCACTTTATATATCACTTAATGCAAACACGAATTATGAATCCATTTAATTCAATACTTTCCGCACTTTGCGTAATCAAGCTAGCATGAATTTAATTATTTGAGGTATAGTAATGAGTATTTAAGTTACGGGAATTAGAAAAGTGTTTAGAACTTTCACAATATATTCCACGCACAGTAAACTCCTAATGACTCCTATAATGGTAAGAGGTCTTTAAATGGACCCAGAAATGAAAGAAAGCGAATAAAGCATGCTGCGGAAAGATGAAATCATGATCGATCGCTCGCGCACATAATCAAATAGCAGTATTACACATAAACACATCGTCGGTATAATAAAAGTACAAAGGAATTTAAATCCATAATGTCCTTATCCCCGCGGAAAGATTCAAATTAAAGGAATTCCCTGGTATAATCGGTAGAGTGAGAATGTGAGAAAGAGTGGAAAAGAGTCGAATGCCATTAAGCACGAATTCTATTCCGGACTATCAGAAAAAGACGTGGTTCTCGCGGCAGAGCCAAAAGTGGAAAGACCGCTTTATGCGCGCTTTACGGAACGACGGACTTGGAATCATGAATCTCCCGCGGGCCAATAAATCGCAATCGTTGCTTCGATTTCTACGAACGACAACGATTATACCAGCACACACTCGTGGAACTCGAGTTAGCCTATTAATTAGCTCGTCTAATAAATCGCGGCTGCTCGAAGAAGCGCCGTTAGGCCTTGGTTTTCGAATATACATAGAAAGAAGAAGGCGAACAAGGAGTTGTGTAGTAGAAGAAGAGGAGGAGGATGAAGAAGAAGCAGAAGAAGAAGAAGAAGGAGGAGAAGAAGAAGAAGAAGAAGCATCGTACCAGTTTCGTCTGGTGGTGGACCAAGACGCGAGATGAGAATCGTGAGTCTAGGCTGGCCCCTTGGAAGGCCAAGCGAGCCCAAACCGGGTGAGAGAAGTTGTTCGGGTTCCTTCTTTCTCTTTCCTTACCTCTCCTCTTCTCGCTTATTCTTTCGTTTCCCTTTCTTTTCTTCTCTTCTCTCTTCGCCGCCACCTCCCCCACAATACCCCGCCATTTCTCCTCTTGGCATTTTTATTTTGTCTGTGCTGTGTGCGCTGCTCCCTCGTAGGGCGAAAATGGTTCATGGCCGTTCCCAACCGCCGATTTCGCCGCGGATCCTGCAAGGAGGATCGACCTCTCTTCATCCTACTCCAACATCTTCCTCCTCCTCCTCATCTTCTTCTTCTTCTTCTTCTTTCGATTCATTCGACTTTCTTTTATTCTGTTCGATTCTGTTTTCGCGCGATGCACTTTTTTCCTGTCCAGGTCTCCCGTGTATCTATACTACTGTTTGGAATATTAAATGTTGATCTTGGTATTCAGATAATTTTAATAGCGTAACATTAAATTCCTTAATCTATGATTCATTTCGCCACAATTAACACGTTCTTCACGATTATTCCATCACTATTTTCATACAACTACCGTGATTATTACACTTCATATTTCTTCCTGATTTCGGGCCGATATAATTTCTCTCACAATTAGTTCCATAGATACATTTGAAAGAGATATTATTTATGTTCCAACATAAACATCTCGATCGAGATCGCATAATCAATAATACATCGTTCGCTACATTTCCTCGATCGTCTCGACGACCCAAACAGCGCACGCACGGAGAACCCGCGATCGGTTCTTCGTGGAATATCGCGGCCTCGGAAAACAAAGAGGACGTTGTGCCGCAAGCTGATGAGACCGCGACGCCTTTTTTCCTTCCCCCCTCCTTCCTCGCGCCTTTCTTTTTTCCGCCGTGCTTTTTTTCACTCCTTTCTTTTCCACGCGGAGGTGGTGGAGGCGAGATAGTCAATGGAGACGGGTAGATAGGGATTTGGTATGTTGATTGCCGTGGTGAAAAAAAAGAATGGTTCCGCTTGCTGTGTGTTCTGCGCGGCAAGCGATTCAGTTCGAGGAGTCGTCCCGTTAAATCGAGACTCGCATTGGAGACCGATATCTGCGATTCTACGTGGAAATCATCGTGAGAGTATTCCTTTCTAGAGATCGGATACCAGTTCTTTCCTCGGATCATGGTGTCATTCATTTTAATCCAGAAACACTGGGGATTAATACACAATTTAGATAAAAGGCGCGCGCATAGAGAGTCTTTTAATTCCGACATGATTATGGGAAATTATTTATATGGGTACGCTGTGGTAATTGGATGATAATAAAGTCTCTGGTTTACGATACGTTTATGTCGAGTATATTATATTCGCTTGTAATTGTCGGGAAAAATACACGGCGCTTTGGATAACCAGTTATTAAAATATTATTTGAATATCCTCCACGTATCTTAATGAACGAGCAGTGTGCAATTATCTCAAATTATGCGCCGATGGGAATTTTATTTATTTATATAGGCTTCTTTAAAACCGCGTATTTATATCAATTCGTATTGTACGAGGGTATCAAGAAATAGTTCACAATTATTTTAAACTGTATACCTTCAATATATTTTCTTCTTAATTAACGAGTTCATTCAAAGCTAGCCAAAACTGTGTAGACATATGCAGGAAGAAATAAAGCAAATTTGAAAATTGATATGTATTTATGAGCGTCTTATAAGAAAATAAAAATTACTCGATCAGTTTTATCGGTTCTCGATGCGTCGAAGAAGACTCCACGATTTTAAATGCCAAAATTAACGGAAGGAGATTTTACGGTACCATTTAAGAGTACTTAAGGAAACGCGGTACTCCTCGCGTATTTATTGGACATTTATCCGAAATCAAAGATTAACGAGTTAGTTTAGTTTCTCATTTCGACGAGTTCCCGGTACATTCGTTGGTGCTTAAACGTTCCGCGGGACGACAGCCTCGAAATTAAGATATCGAGCATATTCGTCCCTTAAGTGGACTTCTCACTCGAGTATCCCATCCGTGAATGAGATTCCGATTAGCCTGGACAGGCCGATTAATTCTCTGCCGATTCTTTGAAACGATCCTGAACTGTCTTGCTCAATGTGAATAACCTTTAGCACGGCAACATCATTCGAATACCTTACACCAGAATCACCATACCATTTCGTATAATGTCATTCTAATATTTTCATCGTTAAAATATTTATTAAATAACAGACATTCTTCACGATCCCAATTATGCCAAAGATATGCTACAAAGTAACTAATATATTATATTTTTCTTAGCCTAGAAAACAGAAGAGTGGAAGAATTCCGACATCCACAGATGCCCGATGATCGACATTTATATTAATTATTAAATTAACTTCTACTTTTATTTTGTACGGAATAGTTAATTATATTTTAATTCTAGAGAATTTTAGAGACTTAAATCTTGGTATGTTACACCAAATGTATTTTTGTTTGTCACAATAAATAATTATTATTCGAGGCGAATCTATTCTTTTGGGTTTCCCTTAGAATAAGATTAATGCACGATTTTTAATTAACACACATCTGATGGCGGTATTATTTGAGTTTTATCATAAACATGTCGATTGAAATCGGCTAAACAAATCACCACGGACATGAATAAGGTGCATAATAAAAGGTTGATTAATATTAAAAATAATCGTGTCCAAAATGAAATAGGGTTTCGTCGGTGAGGTTTAATTATCGTTTCCATACGACTCGCTCCCTAACAACCTGCCGCGGATCCAAGCAAAAAGAACCTGTCTATCATTAAAAAGAAACCTCCACCAGCAACAGTGAGAATAAAAACGCGACGAAAAAGAAACGGCGATACCTTAAAATGATCATCGTTGTAGAGGATCATCCGAGGAGGAGAGGAAGAAGAATAGGGTAGATAAAAGAAGTAGTAGGTATATCCTTGATGAGCGATCGTTATCACGATGAAAATGCAGTCTCGAATCGATCGGCTGCAACTCGATTTCTCTCTTTCTCTCGTCTTCTTTTATTAGATTGCCAATTTCGTGTGGCGCCTTCTCACTCCTCGATCCCCTCTGTCTCATCTCTTTTGTCTTCTCCCGGTATCTTATCGTTTTCGCCTTTTCCACGATCGTTTCTTCTTTCATCGTTTCGTCTCCCTCGTTTTTACGTGGAATAGCATTCACTGATTCCTACGAGTCACAGAAAATTCTGTCCTCTAATCTTACGGAGATACCTTGGCATTCGTATCTCCTCCGTATGACGTCATGCAGCCGCTGACTTCGTAAGAAGAATAATTCGATTATACTAAAATGGAACCACCAATTTCATATAGAGACTCCTTGTTCAATTCATCACGTATTCCCTCTTTTGCCGGATTTTATTTTAGTTTTACTACTTCCGCCGTTATCTACTAATGTAGAGGTTTATTCTCTCTGAGGATGGTGAAATGTTGTCCTTAAAGAACTCGTGCGATGAATGTAATAAAATGTTACTCTTCACGTAAAAGAATTCCAAATTAACCAAATCAGAAAATATGAAGTGTTATATGGGGTGTAATATAATAATTTTGATTAAAAGGTTACCGATCCCCTGATTCTTTGAAGTACCAAGATTGAAATGAAATTAATTGTTTTACCAAAATGGAATTGTTCGAAAGAATTTCTGCCAGTTGGTTAGGGTTTGTTTTTATATGTACATACGATTTCAAGGGTAAAAAGGAAGGAAGGAGGGTTTCAATTTTCCTGTCACCAGCCTCCGTTCCATCAATCTCTAGGAGCGTGTCGGCGAAGTGGAAAACGAATCCAATGACTTCCCCAATAAGAAGATAGAGTCGGCGAATTTCTTTCGGTTATAAGATCCACTGCAAAATCACTTTCGTATTTTAGTAAAATTGGAAAATTTTGTTCTATCTTCTTGTACCAAAATTGATAATATGTTTAAATATACAAAGTTTCTATTAAATGATTCAGTACTAATATAACCAATTCTATTAACATAGTAAGATGTTAATTTAATCTTTGATTTCTTAGAAGAATATCCAATTCCTCATCTTCTTATATTAATAGCAAAATCATTTCTGAAGTGTGTTTTCTGGAACTCATGCGATTTTAATATAGAATATAATATAATTCTTCCACGAGTCAATACAAGCAGTGTCCTCGTTTAGACTGACTTATTCAAGATCCATTATTCAAAAATAATTAATGAAGAATAAAAGTATTACATCTCGCATAAAATAATAATTAATACAATACAACGTAATAATACTTCTTCCACAAGTCAATATGAGCAATTTCCGCGTTTGAGATCCTCTTACATTCTTTAATGTGTCCAGCGATAAGAAACATACGAATATCCAATTCCTCGTTACTCCAAGCAATCTGCTTTGATGCCGATGGACTCTTTGCCCGGAGTCTGAGCAGAGTTAATGAGAATATAATCTTAGTTGTGCGTGGTCTCACTCGTTCTGCAGAGGCAATACGCTTGCCATTTGCTGTTCCGTGTCTTCTCCGATCCTCCGGTATTTTTTGTCTCTCTCTTTCTCTACCGCATCCGGTCCTTCCTTCCGCCAATTACTCTCGTCTCGACGTCGTCGCACGGAATTATTACTGCCGGTAACGGATAGGCCGAGATGTCGACGAGACTTTTCCATTTCCCCGTAATTTTAAGGTGACTTTGGATTTACTTCGTTCTCCTCCATTTTCTCCCATTTTCCTGGCCTATCCGCGACTGGAAACGATTTACATTTCAGCTGGCACCGTTAAATCAATGTCGAACGTAATACAGATTATCCGGCAATATGGATACGGAAATTAAATTATTAAAACATAATTATTATTGTGACATAATATACATATCATATAAAAATGATAGAAAACATAATTTAAAATTCACATATAGGCAATTCGGTACAAATTAAAGACCCAATTTCATTAAAATTAAAATGTAGTTAATATAAGTTGATTATCTGAACGTATTAATCATATTTCCAATCAATACAATTTTAGTAATAATCATTTTATATTATACTTAATTATATTGAAGAATGTTCTTATAAAATTTGGCCAAGTAATATTATATATAATTCTATGAGTTCTTTCGTAATGTAAATTCACAAGTTATTAAGCAATAAAGTGATCAACCTAATTAATAGAATATTGAAAAACAGAAGGCAACGAGAGCTGAAATACTTTAATTTCTTTGACCAATTTGTAATAAGCGTTGATAATGCTCCATCGCCCATTAAGACACGCGTGCTTATGAATGTAATTAAGCCGATTAATTGAGTTTCTCGCGAAATAAGAGGCGCGGTGGACGAGGCGACGCCGTCGAAATTTTATGATTGCTTCCAATTGACATACAATTCGAAAGACGTTGCCGATTATTAAACGGTGCATCACGGTCACACAATGGCCCACCGACGACCGCACAGGAAGGCTTCTATCACCGCTGATTTAGCTTCATTAGAGATTTTTATTAATAATTTCGCTAATTGCCGGGTTTGCCGAATTAATTGGACGCGTCTGGGAACCGCGCCTGTTCTACCGATTGCACTCGCTAATCTTCCATCGTGCAATTCCTCTTTAAATGTATCCTGTACTTTAATGATACCACGAACTACCATTTGTTTGTATGAAATAAATTGATATTTTAAATCCTTCAACTAATTAACAAGAAACAAAACAAACTATTAATAATGTTCCGATATCGTTTAGTGACTCAATAATTTCTGGAACTTTACGCCATAAAGGTATAAATTTATTGATTTTACAATGAAGTTATTATCGGAGATATTTAAGATGGAAGTTTACGATGTGATAAAATGTGGAAGGAGGAATTTGTTGAGAATTTGGCAATCAGATTTGTCGTTAGAGGAACACGATTAAAGAACACTTACGATTAGCCAGCCGTAACGGAAATCGAAGGAATGCCGTTCTCCAAGCTGCATCGAGAACATCGTTAGTAACCTGGTCCGATTGACTCACCGATAAAACACGTGGACTTGATTAAAAAAAATGTCTCGCTATTATGTCTGTTCTTAGTATATAAATTACTCTGGCCTAAAGGATATTTCGGTTCGGTATCAGGATCATATATCATCGAATGAATGAGGTACAAGAGCTTTATAAGACCAAGAGCAAAATACCGATATCGTGAGCAGAAAATAATTGCAGATAATTAAAACTGTAACTGTATATATGAATACCCTTTTGGTATATCGAAAAGAATGTCGATTGTATTATCTCATAATATAATAATCTTGTGTTATCTTTGATGTTCAAATCAAATGTGTATCAACTCATAATATGTCTAGGTTCCGAACTATAGGCTCTGACCTTGACGATGAAAAAGAGTGAAAGATAGTATAGTAAACATGGCAAATATGCAAATACGCAAATCGGTATAACCATATTAGGAGCGACTCAACTGCTGATTGCAGATTCTCATTGAAGTTGAAACCCAACTAAAACAAGTCAGCCTCTCGCGGAATCCCCCGATCCAGGACTCGGAAGTCGTCGAAGGGAAGTTGGCAGTGGCGTGTAATTCGATTTACGAATTGTGCAGCCGCCATGGAGGATGCCATGGTACCCCAGATGTATCCTCGACGGGCTCGATGCCTCAACAAGTTGTATACATATAATCTGACCCAGATCCCGGGGTCTAAGTGAGGTCTAACACGAGGGAGAAAAGGGAAGGAGTCGGTGAAGAAGGAGGACGAGGAGGAAGGAGGTCCGGAGGGTTCCTCGGAAGCAGACAAACAAAATATAACAGCGCGAGTTACAAGGAAGGATCCCGAGGAGATGAGGGGTCTCTAATTCTCTCTCTCTCTCTCTCTCACTTTGGCGCACCCTTGCACACATATACACTCACTTTCTCGGTCTCTTTCTCATACTCAACACTCCGGGCATCTCCTTCAAGGAGACGATGGAGAAGGAGAAGGGTGTACCCTCTTGAAGCATGAATGGATTACCAAGAGCCGTGTTCATTCATTCGCTCCTTAGCGGCCTAGAAACCCACAAAAAGTGTATCTCTCCACCACAAACCAGTGCCGTAGTCTATGATCCTGTCTCTTCCTCTTTCCCGCTCTCTTACTGGCTACCACTCACTTAAGGATCTTGTAACTTCGTGTTAATCACGCTCCCTTGTCCTTCTACACTTGGGAATCCTCCTTTGGCCAGGTTTATCTGAAACATGCCGCGGATCCGTTGGTTAGAGGAATTTCACTGTCATTTGATATTTTTATTATTTTAATCAACTTGTACCATTGACGATGCAATTAAAACAGGTTTTAATGACATATCTGTAATAAGATGTTATTGCAATGAAAATATTTCTTTCAATTAAAACTCTTTCAATAAACTAATTAAACCGTGTCAATTTAATACTACATTCTTCTTGATCCCGGTATCCTTGGTATCCTTTTTCACCCTGGAAGGTCAACCCAATTTACTTACATAACACTCAAACAAATCGGTCAATTAAAAGGGTTAAAACATACTATTAATGTCAAAGTTTATCTACATACATATATACATCTGTATATACAGCTCCGAGTTATGTTATCCTTGGTAAATATAAATAAGTACAGTGAAGTAGTAAATCTACAAAGGACAAGATCAAAAGTGAACAGATTGATTGAATGTTAATTTTCAATATTCACTTAATAGTGAGTAGGTTAATCCTGCTGAATGTAATATAATTGGTCGGTTCAGTTTGAGTACCAAGATACCGCGACCCGTTAAGCATACCAACCTTAATTAAGTATACGAAAAGGTGGTGCAAAAGAATTCAAAGAATGCTAGTTAATACCCCAATCGGAGGTCCCCTCGTATCCATGACACGTGCGAGAACAGAGGCGATGATAAAGAATCAACTGCAGCCCGAGACACGGATGAAGCCCGTTGACCCAGGTCGGTTTCCACCGGAGGCTCAACTCGTGGGATTAGGTTCTGGCGCTTCGTCAATCCTAACCATTCCACCGCTCATTCACCAATCCATTTTTTTATCCGAAAAAACGGTGCACCAGACTAGCGCTAAAAAGTTCATGGAAATTCGCCGAGATTAGCTCTTGACTTCAACGTCACATTTCATTTTGTTATTTCCTTTCATGGCAAACATACGGATGAACCTTTGAAAGCTCGCAGTTTTGATTTCAGTTATTTGAGTGGTTTTAAATGAATTACTGAATTCTTGAGTACACTATATTATTATTATAATGTTAAAATTCAAAGTTACTGTAATAGTCTGATACCGTAATAATACATAGTGATATGTAGTAATATATTATTGTTATAGAATTATTATTATTGTATGTACTATTACGGTTTCAGAATAATGTAGTGATTTAGAGTTTCATATTTGTAAATTAATACGTAATATACGAGTGATGTAATATTCTTATAATATAAAAATTAAAATGTTTGTTATAGTACTTATATATGTAAAAGTACAATATGTATATTCTAAATAGATTAGGAGGAATTAAATATGCAATATGAATATACATAAATGAATCGATGAGATGAAGCTCGGCGTGAGATCGGGGTCACTCTGGAGGAAATCATTCTTGAACCGTTGAATCATTTCCGCCCGGCACTGGTTTCTTGAGAACCGACGGACACGACTATCTTCGATAATGACACGGTGACGCGCTCGTAAAATTAATGGCTCCCTCGTAAAAATTCTTGGTTTGGTCGCACATCGTAGTTAACGTAAATTAAACACTTTTCCTGATTATACATATGAAAGTCAAATGTATTAGGTGGTCCAATAAGTTCGTTCCGTTTTCGGCGCGGCGACTTTATTACCTTCTTACCTGAGTAATAAACCACAATACATACTCAGGAAAAAATGTACATATTCCAGTACACTTCTAGTTTTGCTTTCGTGCGAATTAGACGTATTTTTTTAAGTTTTTCTGTAATATCTAAACTAAAATCATGACGGACAACAAAATTCATTTTCGACACATCATGTTATACGAGTTTCGTAAAGGGTATAACGCTTCGGAAACTTCGAGAAATATTTGTGTTGTTTACGGGGAAGGTTCTGTAACAGATCGTACGTGCAGAAAATGGTTTGATCGTTTTCGTGGAGGAAATTTTTCATTAGAAGATGACCATCGCGCTGGACGACCACATACTGCTGACAACAGTGCTGTACGTGCATTAGTGGTGCAAAATCGTTGGATTCAAGTGCGTGAAATTGCATCGGAACTTCAAATGAAAAAATCCACCGTGCATAATTGTTTACGGAAGATGGGATTAATTTCAAAGTTGAATATTTGGGTGCCGCACGAACTGACGGAGCGTAACCGCGCAGACCGCCTGGCAGTGTGCATGGCTCTGTTGAATCGGCATCGAAATGAATCAATTTTAAAAAGAATTGTTACTGGGGATGAAAAGTGGATACAATATGAGAATTCTAGAAGAAAACGTAGTTGGTGTGAAGGCAACGAAATGCCCGAATCAACGGAAAAACCTGGACTGCACCCAAAAAAGGTATTGTTATCGGTTTGGTGGGATTAGGAAGGAATTGTTTATTATACATTTTTGCCATACAACTGTACCATCAATGCCGACAAATATTACGACCAATAGGACCGATTAAAGGAAGAAATTCAGAAAAAAGGCCAGCATTAGCCAACAGAAGGGGCGTGATATTACAGCACGACAACGCTCGACCACACGTGGCAAGAAATGTTATTGAAAAATTGAATGACTTTGGCTGGGAGGTCCTGCCACACCCTCCGTACTCTCCTGACATAGCCCCATCAGATTATTATTTATTTCGGTGCATTCAAAATTCGGTTACCGGAAAAAAATTTGAAAACTTTGAGGTCCTCCAAAAGCACGTGGCAGAGTTTTTTAATAAAAAAACGAAAGACTTTTATGCGAAAGGAATTATGAAACTACCTGAGAAGTGGCAAGAAGTAATTGAAAAGAATGGTGACTATGTATGTGAATAAAATAAATTCTATTTGAAAAAAACGGCGTTTTACTGTAACGGCTGAAAACGGAACGAACTTATTGGACCACCTAATACTTTCGTGTAACATACTTTTTGTCGGAAATACCCAGTTACCCGAGTACAACTCTAATGCCCACTAATAACACAACAACAACAGCAAGCTGTATAACGATATTGACAAAATTATCTAACAAATCATAATCATCTAACGTACAAGTTTAATTATTCCTATTTTATGTAATTATAGTAATAAATAAATGTAATATATTTTTAAATAAAACTGAAAATACAGTAGAATTATTCGAACAAGTATAACAGGGGATGAAACAGCCCCAGTTTTCTATTTGCGCTTAAGTTACTGAGGAAGGCTAAAATGGAGGAAGAAGAGATTAGATTCGCGGAGGGTCTTTTGTTTTTTGCTTGTCTGAGATGTCGCCGGCAAATGTGCGAAGGAGGCTCTTCTTCTCGCGCCGTTTTGCGCCTAATTGAAAGCGACAGTGACCCACTTATACTACCTATGCCACAGATTCTTTTTCTTCCTTTGATGTGCCGATCTTAAAAAGGCCGCTGGTTTGTTTCGTTCTCCACGATATTCCTGGTATTCTTCTGCCGTTCTCCATTCTCCCCCGATTTACTGTTTCCTTTCCTTACTTTCGATCTTCGTGGCATGCTTTTAGATTTAAATTGATTAGGAAGGATATAAGATCAGGTATATGTATGTATGTATATCTGCATTTCTTATATATACGCAAACTTGTCTGCATTTATAAAGGTTTGAAGTGAATAATAATTATATTCCGTGTATATAATTCCCGAAATAATTATTTACTACTTAAAATTCTTTAATACGCGCCAAATGTATGTACATGATCATCAATATTTCTATACTGACATTGGAGCGTTCAACAATTTAAAGTAATTATGTAACCGCAAATATCTCACGAACGGTCATTAGTACTTCGTCTCATCCGTGTGTATCATAACTCCATCATTGAATGCTGATCCTGAAGTAAAGCGCTCGATATCAAGTTAGCTTATCTGCTAGTTAATTAAAAGCATCGTACACCACGGTGAAATAAGGGGAATAAAATTGACGCACGTAAAGCGCCTTTTCTAAAGATCCTAATCATTAAGTCGTTAAGTGCTTTTACTTTACGTATGTCTTGCATGCGATTAATTTCATCCCCTTTTTTTCCAGTTCTCATTGAAACCGCGTGCACCGGCACTTTCGTAACATTCGATTCCAGTTTCCTGGAATAAAAACCAACCGAGAAGATATTTCTCCATGCCAGATCAGGGAAGTATTCATGATCTAGAGGACGATGTATCCAAGTATACCGGAGTCCTGCGTAATTACCTATTGGATAGAAAAGTGGGGATGGCTACGAGAGGAAAAGAGAGGGAGATCAGGATCTGCTGACTTATTATTTCTTAGTGATTTTCTGAATTGCACCGAGCACGAACGCGAGCGATGTCTTCGTGACGTAAACGAGATAATAGCTTCCACTCGTGTACCCACGATGTAGACATAATGACGACGGCCCATAGGATTATAGTTCAGACAGTAACTCTCCACCTCCCCCCCCCCCCCCCCCCAGTCCCGCCAGATTCCTTATCGTCGATTTCTAGTTTAAATTACTTCGATGGGTCATCTTGCTCGAATCATTTTTAAGTGTTTTATAGAGAACTCTGTTTAAGGGGGCGGATATTATTAAGTTCGTCCAAGAAAAAGTAATGAAAGTAGGATATTATTAGGCAAAGATGATTTTTATGAATATTATTAATATTATATATATTTTGGTTGAATAATTGGTTAATTTGATCCTAGTTTGCAGACATGCAGAGGAGAAAGATGTCTGACCAGCGGAGTCTGATTTCACTTAAGTCTTTCGGAGGGAAATATCAAAGTGATTTGGACATCTTAGAAAAGTAATCATGTTTATGAATTATAATAACGGTTTAAGTAAATACATATATGAACATTTTATTTTCAAGAGATATAAGTCTATTCCCCAGAAAACCTGAGTTAAAGCTATTATATATTGGTCAGAAGTAGATAAGATGTTTTAATTCAGAAATAATTCAATATTAACATCTGCCAAATCTCTTGCTATTGAATTAATGGTACATTGCATAGCAAAAAGGTAACGTATACCATTCTCAAAATAACTGACACACATATTAATCATATTACGACTGACAACTATCGAATTGGAACTATCCGATAAATGTAAACAACAAATAACCCAAGTTCCAAGAGGCTACAGAAATTGTTCTCACTATGGCCGTGTCACAAAATCAAATCTGATCGATGTTGACGAGGTCGAAGGAAAGAGGATAAGGGGAAATAGAGAGACACAGAAAGCTGGGAAAAAGATAAGTACCTGTCGGACCAGAGCTTTTCTCTTTGGTCCGCCATTAGAGCAATTTGAACGTCTTCTCGAAGCCGCGGCGGCAAAAAAGGCCGGTGAGTCGTTGTGCGAGACTGAAGAATGATCGGAGAGGCGCCGAACTGGCTTCCTCCTCTTCCTCCCGTCGTTTCAATCTTGCACTTCTCTCTTCATCCTTCCTCTTCTTCTCACCTGGAAAACGTATCTACTTCTTCCTCCGACTTGGACCTGGGTCCTGTTCCGTTCCTTCTTCCACGACGAAGTTGCTCCTTCCAGGACTAGTTAGATTCACCCGAGGATTATGTTTCGTGCTATTATAGCTCCCTCACTCTTGATATATTTTTCTTCTTCATTCTGACTATCTCCCTTATCCTTACTTCTTTATTACTCTCTTTTTGCACTCCGAAGGAACACCCGCGCTTCTGCACATCTTCTTCTTCTTCTTCGTCTTCTACGGATACATCCTCTGATTCGTCTCCGTCTTGCATTGCGCATCGTTCTTCCTCATCTTCTTCTTCTTCTTCTTCTCATTCTCGCGCCATCGTTTCTTCTTGGACTGACGAGGACGCCCAGCGGCGGTGATTGATAAAATAGTTGGTTCGTCAGTGTTGAGTGCCGAATAATTGGTTTGTCAGTCAAAAGTGATCGCGTGAAAGGATAATGCTTGTCAACGGTCCTCGTGTATATATGAATGCGCTTAAGTGCGCCCACTTTTTTCTGCTTCCTCCCTGACGTGGTTGCGCGTAGAATTTTTGCAAGGCCGAATTCATTAGGCGAAGATCAGCTGGATTGTCGTAGTTCTTGGGCCTCCTTCTTTTAGTATTCATTAATACCACTGGTAACTTTCGATCACTTAATTACCGGTGACACATCACGCTCCTCTTATAACGTTGTCCCTAAGTCACTATACCGTTCTTGATACTTCATCTACTACAATTAACAATCAGATTACGTCTTCCTTACGATGAATTAATAAGTTTATACCGGTTCAAATCACTTCAAAAATGGAATCACTGTACGACAAAGGCAATTAAAGTTTAACGAAACGATAAGAGATAGAGAGTTGAGGGAGGAGGTAGACTGGTAATTTTGAGGAGTACAAACATCAATTTTGGTCTCAGGGGGCGTGCAACGCGGGACGCAAAAAGGAAATCATGAAAGAACGTAGATCTCTACGTGGGATCAGGTATATCCTGGAACAGGCCAGGAGCTATCCGTCTCGGTCCCTCCGCAGAATGTTAGAAGATATATTATACTCGAAGAGGGTGGTAACACTTGTTTGATTCAATTCCAGGAACACGCTCCAAGGCGCCCGCTCAATTTTTCTTCCGCCGGGGAACTCTTGATGCTTTCACACATACGTGTTCACCTATACACATCACTCCCCGTATATATGTTATTATATATTATATGATATGAATTCGAGGTCATTACCGAGGCGTGATGAGGGTATAGAGTCTGCTAGATGAATCTCGTAACAGCTGATTGACCTTGATTCTTGGTAATAATTGTTTCTCATCGCTCTTCCACGAAATATTTCAAGAGAATCCTCCGCATTTGTCAGATATTTCCATCGAGATAAGTAATTACACTAATTCGTTCGAAGATAATATCATTTATATAAGTCTGTAATCTGATCTGTTCAATTGTTATTATATCAACTTAGGGAGCTTCGGAATGAATGCAAATTAAATTTCAGCGCCAAGACAGTCTCGAATACTCTTTGTATTAAATAATTTAGTGCTTTTGCTAAACAATTTGAAATCCGAGATTCGTTATTCTGAGACGAATCAGAGTGCAGAGGTCAACATACTATTGCAGCAACCTGTTGCAACAGGGACTTCGAACTTCCATTCAATTCATCCCTGGATGACAATCTCATATCGGAAACGAAATAATCAGTCAATACGAGAAGCAAAATGACCGTGAAGTCATTAGCACAATATGAAAGCACGTGACAGAAAACCGAGTAGATTCCAGGCAATAGGGGCAAAAAAAGGATGAAAAGGATCGGTGGCGATCAATGGATGAACCTGTCGCAATAAAAATCTACTAGCTACCTGGGTGAACCAGTAGGATCCTAGTAAACGGCGGGGTAGGTGGCACTTTAACCAGGATGTTCAGGATCCTTCATGGCATAATCAGGATTCTAGAGGAGTGCTACCTGGTCGAGAAGATACGAACCCGGAGGAAGGAGAGAAAGGAAGGAAGGAAGGGCAGACCTGAAATGAGAGGCACAGCTGAAGAAAGAAAAGGATCAGAATATGTGATGTCCGCAAGAAAGTGAGGCAAAAGGTGTCGCGCGAGGGCTACGCCAGAATTGTGTCCCGAGGAAAAAAAAAGTGTGGAAGAACCTTGGTGGAGAAGGAGAAGGAAAAAAGGGCAGTAGGTAGGAAAGAAAACGGAACGTGGCCGACGAAGGAACCCCCAGGACTTTAATTCCTGCTATTATTGAAATACGTGGCCGCCACGTGCCACGAAGCGAATCTCTACCTTTCTTTCCTACCGTTTTGCGGCACTCCACGTGGAAGGGAGGCTTCCGCACGCAAAAATCAGGGCACAGGTGGAATGCAATTAACCTTGGGGAACAAGTGCCCTTCTTTGACTATATACTGCTTAAAAGCGATTATTTTAGGATTCTGATAACAGGTTGATGATCAGGTGGTGAATGAAACCTCCACTGAATTTATGAGTTCTTTATTAACCTTGTTCGAAATATACTTTTCTATTTAATTCATCGAATGTAGTTCGTCTTAATGCGAAAATGTAATATATCTAAGGAGCATACGTATCAGCATGCCTTGTATCCTTCAATCACATACAAATATAATATTTGGAATTAATGTAATGTAATAAATATAAATTGGGGAATGTTGGGAATCGTAATCAAATATATTTGATGACAGATATGTCGGTGATTGTTTTAGTTTATTATGTTTCCCTTATTCTGATTGTGAAACCAAAGAGATAATCCACTTGGCAAATAGAGAGGTTGTACTAGAAACTAAGTTTTCCCTAGCATTTGTGGTTCTTCAGTCGATAAGGATAATCATGCGTAACCGAGAGTGTTTTATCAATGCAAACACTTAATCTAGTGATAACAAACAGTAGATTATAAATATCTGCAAAATAAATATGTATTTCCTGAAGAAGAAAAGAATTAACGTTAAAACATTTCAATGCCATTCTCATGGAATTTACCATAAAATAATAATTATTATAGCAACTGGTTATTCATTTACACATAAACATAGATAGGGAAAATATAAATTGACATTTTGCGATTTTGGGTCGACCCATTTTTCGACCGGAAAATTTTTTAAACCACTTCTTTCGACCCAAAATCGTCCTAGAATATGTTTATACATCATATACCATCGATTTAGGCAATTTCAGAGCGAAATTGGCGACTTTCATTTTTTGACAATTTTTGAAGGTATACCCCTTTACATTTTTTCGATTCTGGGTCGACCCATTTTTGACCGGAAAAAATTTTTAAACCACTTCTTTCGACCAGAAATCGCCCTAGAATATGTTTATACATCATATAGCATCGATTTGGGCCATTTAGAATTGATTTTGGCGACTTTTAATTTTTGACGATTTTTGAAGGTATACCCCTTTACATTTTTCCGATTTTGGGTCGACCAATTTTTCGACCGGAAAATTTTTTAAACCACTTCTTTCGACCCAAAATCGTCCTAGAATATGTTTATACATCATATACCATCGATTTAGGCAATTTCGGAGCAAAATTGGCGACTTTCAGTTTTTGACAATTTTTGAAGGTATACCCCTTTACATTTTTTCGATTCTGGGTCGACCCATTTTTGACCGGAAAAAATTTTTAAACCACTTCTTTCGACCAGAAATCGCCCTAGAATATGTTTATACATCATATAGCATCGATTTGGGCCATTTAGAATTGATTTTGGCGACTTTTAATTTTTGACGATTTTTGAAGGTATACCCCTTTACATTTTTCCGATTTTGGGTCGACCAATTTTTCGACCGGAAAATTTTTTAAACCACTTCTTTCGACCCAAAATCATCCTAGATTATGTTTATACATCATCTACCATCGATTTGGGCCATTTAGGAGCAAAATTGGCGACTTTCATTTTTTGACAATTTTTGAAGGTATACCCCTTTACATTTTTTCAATTCTGGGTCGACCCATTTTTGACCGGAAAAAATTTTTAAACCACTTCTTTCGACCAGAAATCGCCCTAGAATATGTTTATACATCATATAGCATCGATTTGGGCCATTTAGAATTGATTTTGGCGACTTTTAATTTTTGACGATTTTTGAAGGTATACCCCTTTACATTTTTCCGATTTTGGGTCGACCAATTTTTCGACCGGAAAATTTTTTAAACCACTTCTTTCGACCCAAAATCGTCCTAGAATATGTTTATACATCATATACCATCGATTTAGGCAATTTCGGAGTGAAATTGGCGACTTTCATTTTTTGACAATTTTTGAAGGTGTACCCCTTTACATTTTTCCGATTTTGGGTCGACCCATTTTTCGACCAGCAAAATTTTTAAACCACTTCTTTCGACCCAAAATCGTCCCAGAATATGTTTATACTTCATATACCATGGATTTGGACCATCCAGGAGCAAAAATAGCGACTTTGTTAATTTTACAATTTTTAAATATATTTTCATATGATCAAAGGAACAAGAAACGATGAATAAAAATCGAAGATTATCGACTGATCTATAGTCAGTACAAAATGGTCATTTACATGAAAGTGATCAAGAAACTCTAAACGATCGTGACTATAATGGGTAGTTTTTGTCCACACAATGGACAGTGCCGCAAGTGATCATTAAAAGCATTATTAGCGATAGTAGTTGAAAAGCATTGTCTCGGCGGTACTATCTCGTGAATAATAACCAGCAAGCATGCCGTAAACGACAGTTTATGATGTATCAGTTAATAGTCTTCTCCTAGAAGGGCACTTAGCCCTGATACTCCTAGTCGGCTGGCCGGCGCCCATATATTTTATTCATGAATCACGCGGAACACCCCACGATTAGCCAGGATGCCCATGAAATCGGTACCGCCGACGTAATCTCTAACGACGTGTTTATAATATCCTAGAGGAAGCTTTCATACGATTCCTGGAGAAGAGGATTTTTCATAAATATGTACGGCTCGCATTAATATGCGCATGCTTTCGGAAGATTGATCTGTTCGAGGTTGCTTAATGTGATATTAATATTGATAACGTAATAGCATTATCGCTTGTGGGTACTGCTACGTGGTATTATAGTGCGAATTAAATTTGAGTCGGTTTAAATACAATCCTAGGTAATATTTTATGGTAATGAATGCATTCTATATTAATATTTTATAGACACGATGGTAATCATCTAATTAGTATGGAATTTGTATTCACAAAACAAAGTTTGAGTAACGTACTATTAGTAGAAATGTATTACTAAACATTGTATTATATGAGCAACAAAGTCTTCGTAATCATCTAAGCATTTCAACATGCTCAGTTCATAAATTGCACTTGTCAGTGTTTCATGACTTCCTCGACAAGAAGCGGACACTGATAGCAGAGAAACAAGTGAAAATAATAATGATTAATATTGGTAACGACGTAATAAGTACGCGAGTCGCCGAAGATGGACGAGGAATATCATTTAATTGTTGTACTAAGTAAATGAATAGTTGCGAGGATCGGTGGTGTATTCAAAGGGATCGGGTAAATACTGCAATATTCTACGATCGTTATTACCGAGCAGTACTGTTATTATCGTCTTGATAACATGTAATGAATGAGAGAAAACGACTATGCAATTATCGATAATTTCCCCCCTCGAGTGCATCGTACCCTTAATGTCCTTGCTTAGGCGGTTTTCTAATATCCATGTAAACCACCAGGCTCCACTAAACGAAATGAAACGAGCTTCTTACGAGAAATTGTGCTTTTCTTCGACGTTTAATTCCTAGGCACATCAAGGTGCGGAAGATAATTCTCTAATTAGTTCTCAATTAAGTCCAAGTATAAAGGCGAATGAAGATCTTCATTGATATTTACAACATAGTTAATCATGTATGACTTAGCCACGATATTTTAAACATTAATGGGATATTACAAAATATAATTACAAAACATGTACACCATCGGAATGCTTATAATTTTACGACTACTATTTTGTGCTATCCCTGTGTAAATTTATCGTACTTATATTGATGATAAATTAATAATATATTCAAGAGTATCGAGTGACCAGTTCAAGACGAAGTGGAATAATTATGTTATTCTATTACCATGAAATAAAGCCGAGGTTTCTGAAATACTGTGGAAAGGTAGAAAAGGGGTTGATGGTTTGAAGGATACGGGATGGGGTTTGTAAGGAAAACGGGACCTTTCCTTCACAACTCGTCCCACTCCCACGATGTGAGAACGAGATCCTCGTTTTCTGCCCCATAACGGCCACCATTCAGAAAATAGAGAATGCACCTTGAAGAAAAGTCGACGGATAGAGAAGCTGAAGGCGTACCAATGAACGTGAAACTCGAACTCCACTCGGAGGAAGATCGAGCTCCCCATTCGACGAATCGCTCATTTCCCAGAGTGATTCTAACCGGGTATCTAGTTACCGGTCCCTATCGTCCGGATCACTCACCGTCACTTTCCGAAATGAATATTGCATTCGAATAAAACTCTCTCCCCCGTCTTTCTTTCGCAATAATGCTACTTCGAGGAACTCCTATTCCGCACTGTTTTTTAGCATGACATGTATTCGTATTTAGTACTTATAATAAATATTTGTTCGTAAACATTATTATTATTTATTTATTTCCTGCGAGATCGAGTGCAATGGTTATTAGCATCTTTTGCGGTTCACTTTGTCATCAATACATTTATTATTAAATATTAACTATTATTGGAATTAGTTGAAATAAAAAGTGACGGATTTCGGACCGGCAGTAAACGTGTTAAGGATCCTCCAAAATTCTACAAAATCCTTGCAGATTAGAACAAAGCTTAGATATTTTGTTAAAGAAGGAATGGGTGAAAAAGGACAAGTTTCACGGCACCCGAATCACCGGAAATCGTGGCCATGTTACCAATGATGTTTCCGTGGTCCTCTAGTAGAGACTTCTACCGATCTCTCTAATCCGGTACCGAAAAGTTGCAGAGCAACGGGTGAATCTCCAGTGCGTTCCTGAGGCTCGTCATTATAGACGGTGACTCAGAGAGCGAAACCAGTTTTCGTCGATCGTGAGATTCCTTTTTTGCGCCACGCGGTATATGACGTTATATGTATAGGGAGTTACCGATTGCAGTCGGGATCCGATGGAATTTGCCGGATTTGCGAGTTGCTTATTTTCTACGGTAAAAAATCGCGTGTAAGGTTGATGTATTTTCTATTCAATTCAATACTAAGTTATTTAAAGCTTTACTTATAGTTCTAATTATTCGTCACTTCTAATAATTAAAATATGAACTGACACTTTCGATTTTAATCGAATTAAATATTTAGTTAAAGCTTTAATTAAACATCACATTATTTACCTTATTTATCACTTAGTATAATATAAACTAGCAAAGTAGATCGTGTATAAAGTTTCAATTCAGATAATGATGAATACAAATTAAGTTACGTAAAATTGTTACAAGTTTTGTATTTTATTTTAAAAACGTAATTCTGAGGACAAACATCACATCGCATCTTATCAATAATTGTTCTGAATTCGGAATGAAATTTAACTAAGATGTTAATTTAAGGTCAGTGGAAGTACACGGAAAACAATAGTTTAAAACACAAAATGTTCCTTCAGTAACACAATACTTTAATCAGGAACTTCGAATGACGTCAATTTAAAGTGTCAAAGGGACGCCTCGATTAATGAATGGTCCGCGCAGAAATAACCGGCTGGAAAAGCAAAGCTCGCGGATCGTCGACTGAAAATTTGAATCGAAGCTGATTGGGAGATACGAGTTCTTGTTTGTTTTTGCACCATCGAAAAATCCGGCACGATGAATAGGCGTTCCAGGAACGTGTCCTGGCTCACGGCGGGTTCGGTACTCGCCAATTTTGGCACTTTCGACATGACTGTGTTCTTAAAATAATACACTGTATTTGCACGTAGTATTCGTTGGATGAAGTGAATTTCAAATCGATGGTATATTTATTCGCACAGGTCATTGACCCTCGTTCGCATTTAACTTCGGTGAACAAAATTATTCTGGTATGAGCAAAAACTAGTAATTGCTTGTGTTACTGTTGTTAAGATATTCTATTTTGTTAAATTTTGGATAGAATTTGTAAGTTATGATCTATGGCGTATGAAGAAAGCGGTAATTAATTTTATGATGTATAATACGGCGTTTAATAACTTCTCTCATACTAATTTTGTTGACGATATTTTATGTGACTATAATAGCGGTTAAACTAAGTTACGAGCGTCATACTTCCTCGATTAAGTTAAAAAGAATTACTATATAATATAAAAATCTTCTTTTAAATGAAGTAGCCATAAGCTACCATTGTGTTTATTTTCACATTCTTCTAATTATATATAATTATATCAAGGTAATATAAATTGATCGTCTATTAATTATTTTGCAAGAATAAGATAGATTTCAGAAGACACCCGAGATACGGACGATTTCTGTTTCAATAAAAGTGTCGAATATTAGGATTTAGATGCAAAAAATGGTTATTAACGATTCAGAAAGTAATCTCTATACTTAAATCGTAATTCGCGACGTACGACTCATTGATTATATCTTATTATTAAAAATGCCGAATTTGAGTGATAATTTAATAAATATAATACAAATACGATATAATTTGAATTATAAAATCGTATTATGTGACAAAAGTAGGGTAAGAACTTGAAGGAAATTTAATTCGTAGGTATTTGCTCGTGTTAAGCAGTAAATTCACTCTCCTAGAAGAATCACCCACACAATTCCGTCCTATCGTCCGTCATCAGGCGTCACGAAGTCGTTCCAGCCCCGAAAGCCCGGGGGACACGAACCGGACTTGATTTCTGTCCGCTCTACCGGAAACGGAGGTGCAACCTCCGCGATTCACCGCGAAATCGAGTCGACACCCCCGGCAATCTTTCTTTGCGCGGCGACTTGGTCGATTTCTACGGCTGAACGATTCCTTCCTTCTCGTAGAAGGTGAGATTAGCTCGGCCAAGAAGGAGGAAGCCCGAAAAAGGGGGAAATATCTTCGACGAGGAAGAAGAAGAAGAGGAAGAAAACGAAGTCGAAGAGAAGTAGTCGAAGAAGACGAAGTAGAGAGCCGTAAGAACCAAGAAGAAGACGTGGCTGGCGTTAAAAAATAAAAGAGAAGTCGATGCACGAATCGAGATGCAATTTGATCCAAGGTACCAGGTTCCTCTGCGCTGGCATCACGGAAAGACCCAGAACTGAACTTGGTAGTCCTCGAGCTCATTTGACGTGAATGAGGTGACAGCCATTGTCCCGCTTCTCCTCTCTCCTCTGTCCTCTCATCGCCTCTCATCTCCTCACCTCTCCACGCTCCTCTCTTACTCTCTTTCATCGCGTTTATAATGCGTTTCCCGCGTGCTACCGGCTAACAATTTTCTCTTTTCTTCTTTTCTTTCACCATCTCCACCTTTCCCTTTATCCTATGCTTGAATCAATCCACCGTACTATATTCCGGACATTTACCAATACCGCAAAGATTTAAAAAACCTTTCATTACCACTTTCTCTTACTGTTAACACACTTCGATTAAAGTACTTTCTTTTTTAAAACTCATTAAACTGATGAAAATAGTAATAAATCGCTATCTAATAATAACGTTCTGATGTTTGTTCTAATTCTATTATTAGTTATGTTAAATCTGGTGGACACGATTTGTGTTCAGATAAACTCGGTATTTCCGGGAAGATAAATTATGCGGTTGTAATTTCGGGAATTATTTTCAGATGACGCGTGTTGGCGCTCGCGTTTCAGAATAGGATCCCACGGTGGATTTTCAGTAGGCGAAGCTTTATGTGATGCATTTCATGAGATCTCACGTTCTCCAACGTCGAGTTCCATCTGACTGAGTCAGTTGTTCCCGAGGGCGATTAACATCTCGGTGTAACTAAATGAATTTCTACGAGCTTACTTCGAAAAAAAGTTCTACGTCATTATCACGGACCCTCCGATGCATCCACGACTTTCGAATATTAAAATAAAGAGGTATTTCGCAAGTATTAGAAAAATTACGTCAATTATAATCAACTATATGTAATTAGTAATAAGTAGTAAGAATAATGATAATCAAATTATTAATTCTTCGAATTTTGTTTGAAATACGCAGACATAGTGCTCTGTGTTCTTGAGAAGCATATAAACACGAATTAATTAAAATAAGTATGATATAGTTATTAATGAATCTAATTCATAATTTGGTTCATAAAGAAACGGTGCTGAGGTCATAGTAATAACAATAAAATGATTACTTCCTTGAATCCTTCGAAATACATGCAAATGAAGCTCTGAGTTATAATATTCTCGAAGCAAATAAATATGGAAGAATTAAATTAAGTGTGAAATAATTAATAATGAATCTAATTGATTGATGGATACATAAAGAAACGATCTCGATCCAATAAAGTTCATGGCTCGATAAAATTCTTCGTTAATCAAGGATCCTTAAAGGAGTGCAGTTAAC
The DNA here is from genome assembly GCA_910591585.2 of Nysson spinosus. Lineage (NCBI taxonomy): Eukaryota > Metazoa > Arthropoda > Insecta > Hymenoptera > Crabronidae > Nysson > Nysson spinosus. The sequence continues at coordinate 4,335,688 of OU342835.1, forward strand.
TAAGTGAACGATAAAAATGATAATGCTCGTAGTAGTTGAAGGGGTTGCTAGATTCAACGCTTAAACTGCTAACGACACTCTACGAAGCGCACTTGCCGTTATTACCGTACATTTACGACATCTTTACAGCGGTAGCCGCAACAGGTTGCACCGGCACCCTCGGTGCATTTACTACGCATGCAGTAAACCGAATAACTCCCCGCTTTGTTAAACGAACCGATTCCAGCACGGGAATGCTATCATTTCGACAAGTTACTTCCCTTTGCGCTCTCTGACTCCCCAGTAAATCTACTGTCTCATCTTGTTAACGGTTTACACCGGACTGCCCGTTTAATTAATTATTTTACACCCCGATAAACGTAAAGCTACTGATAACTCGGTAGATGCATTGCCGGGAATTAAATTACTGTGTCTCGAATATTTATTGTACAGTATTTGAATTGCAATATCTACTGCGTTGTTAATTTGACTATGAACTATGATTATGATTTTATATATAATCGGTGTTTTATAATATACTGAAATGTACTAATATTTTAATATTAAATTGTTATATATTATCATGTATTCTAATATATTACTACATTAGAATAAATATTCTATATCATATTAAATATATTACTCTAATATAGAATCTTCATAAATATTTTTAATGTTTTTTTATTAATTAAATTAATTAATTTAGATCGATTAATCATCGTCCCGTGATTAATCTGATTCCTGCACTTTTTAGCTCTCCGAAATAATTGAATTATTTTAATATGTATTTAATAAGTTGAGGAATTAATTAAGCTATTATTAGTCAATGAAAAATAATCATTTCATATCTAATTCAATTATGGGGTTATATGATGTTCTAGATAAAAACATAATGTTATCAGGATTTCAAAAAAGGTGGACTTACACCACCAGGAACTATGATATACATATCACATGGAAGAAAATCCAGTGGTGACGGTCGTTTACATATTTGACACACAATAAAATCGACCACCATAGTCCTCCGATTCAAGAGGTCCACCTTAAAATTAACACTAAAACCTAATAAAATAAGCCAAACCTAAAACGTGGGAAACTAGTTGTTACCGTTTTTACAATCCCAATAAAAATCGATTGGTTTCGATGATAGGAGAGAAGTATAATTTACTGCTTTATTATCTGGCTCTTTAATTTCACTGGTAGAACATCGAAAGAATCTCGGCGATTTTATCTTGGATATGTAAATTGACAATGATATTTATGGGTTTATATATGGGAAAGATTGAAGAGAGGTGGATAGAAGCCAGTGTTATAAAACAGTGTAGGTTTAATCGTGACTAAACCATCGGCCAAATTAATTAAGCTCGGAGCCTTGTAATTAAATCGCCTTCAAATCAGTTGGACCTCCTAATGAATATTCCGAAGCTCCTCGTAGTAGGCGCATTCCACGGACGATTAGGCACTATCGAACTTTGTCATCTTTTACAATTCTTTTCCAAGCCATTGTAGTGGGATAAACGATAAAAAGTAAATGATAAGAAATTGTAGTTCCTGAAAACTATTGACGGTATCGTTACCGACAACGGTTGCTTGTCAATGATAACCGTGTATGAATAGTTTATTTTGAAAATTTTGCATCATCTGAATTTTAATTCCGAATCGGAGTTAATTCGGATTATTAATTATTTTATAATATCAGATGATAAACAGCGAATTACGGTTTCAAGACAATCAAAAGTTACGCGACATATTTGTTAAAAATAAAAATTTCGACGATAGGTTTTCGCCATGTTCGGAATGATTTGTGATTCCAAGTTCTTAATTATGCTAATTAAAAAAGACTGTAATTAGTATAAAAATACAATTATATTCCACAGGTACTTTTTAATACTCTCAAACTGTCGATTGAACAATAATACGTGAACTTAAAATGAATTTGAATTTAACCAAATTAAATTACACATCTCATCGCCAGAATTCTCAGTATTTAATTCCGAGCACAAAAAACAGCTTTTGGGGTAAATTGCCAATTGGAATAATTTGGAATAAATATGGAATAATTGGCACAAGTTTGGGATGGAAGCTGAGGAATAATAATCCTGATACTGATAACTTAAATATAATTATCAGATTCTAAGGAAATATTTTATGAAATTTCCTAAAAACATAGATCTGTCAGAAATAAATATAGTATTAGGCCGTTCAAAGATAAAGTTTTATGACAGCGGTGCCAGTTAATTCCGGAAAGTTTCTACTCTTAATACCGTAAGATCTTTTAAAGGTAAGCCGCCCAGTGACACCGGAGAAATTTATCGTTTCTCGTTGGAGTCTCAAAGGTGCAATTTTCTTCGAACTCCATCCGAAAATGTTCGACTGTATTTCTGGCGCCGCGACGCGGGTGGTGAAGAGGCGAGGGTGGCTTTACAGCGTTACATCCATTGTCGAATATTGCAACCACTGCAACGACTACTCCATTGTTGTCCTCCGAGAACTACTTGCATAGAAACTCAAACCGGTCCACTGACGTTACTTCGAGCATGAGATAATTCGGTGCACTCTTTTTCAATTGATGCACATGTATAATGTCGCCGGTGCACATACTATTCTTCCAAAAAACCTTGCAACACGGCGTGACGATGAAATTGAATGGTAAGAAGGACTATCGATTATAAAATTAGGATATTAATAAAAATATGATCCTAAAATAGCTCATTAAGCGAATTAATTACATACATATATCGTAGTAATAATTACGCTCGTGGTATTTAGTGAGGATAGTCAATATATGAAGTACAAATAAAGAATCTCATTTCTTTAATAAATAATTAAGTAGATTATTATTTATAGATTATTATAAATACATCAATATCGGCCAATATTAGTTATAAATAAATATGTTTGTGAAAATAAATAGTTATACAAATGAAATCATAATTTTAATACTACTATTTTATACTTAATACTTATTCATTTCTAATAAAGTAATACAAGTAATTAATTCAACTCAATATTACGGTAAGTTTTATAATTATCCCGCAGAGTTGGGAATGTTATTGAAGTTTAAATTAGATGCAACTTTATGAGGTAAATAAAGAAAACTTTTGGTATAACTGTAATAGTATTAAACTATTAATAATCTTCTGGACTCCAGAGTTTAAGATGGACGCGAAAAAAGGTAATCAAATTTTCGTAGGAAATGTTTTCGAGGAAGTTTCGGTATCTTCAGTTACACGAAAAACATTCTTTAGAAGAACTGTTGTTAAATGACGTAATTGTTGATGCAATTTAGCGCGATTGAGAAGAAGAACGCAAAGAAGAAATCGGAGTTCATCATCTGTACGGTCTAATCGGTCCGGTACGGTGCACTTTAGAGGGCCCCATTAATGTTGTGAATTCTTGCATCACAACAAAATATTTGCTTTTCAGCAGGGCCCTGTTTGTATAGGTGCACGCGGGCCTTCCAAGGTCTCCGCTTCTTTCTTTCAATTCTTTTGTCCTCTCTTTTTCTTCCAGTGGATCTTTCATCTCCTTTTCTTCGGCTCGCCGAACTTTACTAACCTGCCCAAAAACGTTCGCCCAGAAACAACACGTGGACCCAGAATTTACGACTCGTTTTTGCTTTTTTCCCATATTTTTTCTCGAAACACTATTTTTTAGAGTTCTAAGATCTTTTTGGAATTTTTTCAAGTAACTGTAAGGAACGGTGCACATCTTTTTCTCGGACGAAAAATGATTCTAATGGAACCAAGTTCCGTGCGGACCCAAAAAACATTATAATCACTGAACTTTGTCATTCATATTTTATGTCGATTTGTTTATGTCCAGTTTCTTGTAATTAATAAATATCTTAGAATAAGTCATTCCATAGAATATTTTACTATTTAATTATTTAATATTCAATCTTCATCCAGTATGATCTTCATAGGTAAACGCCATTTTAGATGCCACTGAACCTTTTACTTTCTACGGGACACTTTGAGTCGCATCACAATGAACTTTAATATAACTTTTCACCATCAATAATTTTCAATTTTTATTGTATTGTTTCAAGATTAGCAATATCTAATCGTAAGTTATAATTTGTATGCTCAATGCAAATATCACGTTAAATACTTTCAATTCAGTTTAGGATTTAAGCGTCATTCCATGGAGCCTCATCGTCCTCTTGAATCTATATTACGAAGAATAATTACGAATTACCTTCGATAATCACTAATTTCGTATAATGACCGCGGCTTATCTCGCAACGACGAGGCTCGCGCTCGAAATCAAGTCATTCGCGTTGCATTACGATCGCATTATGATTACCCGCATAGTAATTTGCGAGCAGCCGTAATGCCTCTTCATGCGCCGCAACGTTTTGCAACTCGAATTGCACTTATCTGTTGCTCTCTATCATTGCTCTTTGTGCCTCGAGGGATCATCAATGCTTTTTGCAACAGTCAGAATAAATGGGCCTTACTTTACTCTTTCTTTATACGTTTCTCGTATTTCTCCCTTTTACTCTCCGCGGACTCTTGTCTCTGCTTCATACACATACGTACTTTACTGCAAACGATTTCCTAATTATTTCAATATACCGCCCAATAATTTACTTCTTCTTTATAACAACGTTTATTGTTCTAGTTTGATTACTTAATTAGATCCTTCTTCCTTCTCGATTATTAATATAACGTAGATATATATTTACTTTTCAGTAACTGTACTCGTCTAATATCCAATGTTCGATAAGAGTGTTAATTAAAGAATGTAATTTAAAATTTATTTTTATTTTGGACAATAAACACTTTGCTTATAATTTCCGCTGTTGTATAATGATAAATTAATATAATTGCACAAAATTAATATTTCGACTCATGCGCAACGAGGTTATACTCTGATATCTTCGTAACAGTATTCACATTGAATACAGAGGAAATAGAGAAAATGAAGTTCGAGTAAGAAAGGATAATCTACATTTATCACAAATTACAGGCCAGTGTACGTTAAATTTCTTTCGCCACACAAAATGCAACTGTCAAAGGACATAACGGGCACGTAACAAGAAAACGCAACAGTTGCACCCCACGGATAACCATGAACCCCGAGGAAGGGGTTAAGAGCAACCCCGAAGTGTTGGAAGAAAGAAACTTATCGACGCGTAATTCGTGGCATGCGCTGTCAATGGTTCCGTCGTCTTTTAAATCCGATTAAACTTGGAACGTATAATTTCATTCCCTTTCATTTCTCACCCTGTCGTGGGCGCTGATCAATAGGAACCTGCAATTTTTTTTTGTGGGCCTCCTTAACGCCTCTTTCCAGAAAGGAGTTCATCGGGCCGAGCCACAAAACAGAGAAATTGGGCGACCGTGAGAGGAAGAAAGAGAAAAGGTGCTGGTGAGCAAAAAGGTTTCGTATTACTGGGGAAAGAAAAAGTTATGAGGTGGCCGGATGCTGTGAGTGTTTCGAGTGACTGGGAGGGCCGGAAGTAAATATTATTCCCGTAGGTGCATCGAGCTGCACTCCCAGGACCGCTACAATGCCTCAATTGTATGCGTTCCACGTCCATTCACCGAGACGCCAAACCTTCGCGCGTCTCAACGAAAATTCGCCTCGTGATCCTACCGATTCCCGAACAACCACAGAGTATTAAAAAGGAATTCTTATTCAATTCGAGTTTGTTGAAATATTTGAAAAATATTCTACGAAGAGATATACCTCGATAGTAATTGCACTGATTTTAAATATTGAAATAATTGATTCTAATTTCTTTTGCTACGTGGTGTACTACTCAACTTTGCTACTCAACGACGAGGACTTGAGTGTAGATAATAATAAAAGAATACTTTTCAATTTCCTGATAATAGAAATGAAACAGTATTTAATATGTACATATTTTTCCAATTTTAATATTCCTTCCAGGTACTTTTACGTTAGAGCATCATAATTTTGAACGTGTTTAATTTTGACGTCAAGAGTTATATCAAACATTTTCAACGAGAATAAAATATATAAAATTTCGTGCATATTTAATATATTAGAATATCGTCGATATTCATCGATATTCAATATATTAAAATATGTGTCATCCATATTTAACATATTAAAATAATTATGAACATACGGAAGTGTCTTCTGCTTCCATCAAACTTTCCGTCTACATTCCTCCTCCATTCATCCAGGATTTGCTGGCGTGGCTCAAAAATTTGTTTCGGGATTTCGTGTAAAGTAAAAGCGAATGGCGTGCGGGGGATAAAGGGAGCGTAGGGTGGGCTATTTTTGAAAATTTCCCAGTACGCAGGATCAGAGTTTGGTGTCTTTTGTCGGAACGTCCACTCGGATTCTTCTCGCGAGACGGTTCACTGAAGAAGGACGATTACGGGGTCTTTCTTCGTCGTCATATCTCCCGTTCATCTTCTCGGTTCTTTTAACGTGGATTCGTTCGGTTCTTCGTGACTCGCAATCGTGACGGCTCGGGGACGCCTTTGATGACGCCACGAGAAAGAGAACTGGCGGATTCCGATTTTTTTTACTTTATCATTTTTTCACTATCGGGGTACACTAAACTATTCCTCCAATACACTGCATTTCGTGTTCTCCTTTCTATCATACTATAGATAAGCCACATTTATTAAAATTAAACCGCTTCCTTTGCTAATAGGTATTTAGAAAGCTTTTTTAGTTTCTTCAATACTAGTGTTGTATTTATACTATTATTAAACACTTAAAGAATGTATACGAATTTTTCACTATAAACCAAATAATCTTACCCAGAAGAATTAATTAATTTAGTTATACAAAACGTCAATAATATTTATATTAAATATAACAATAACAACCATCAAAGTAGCAGGTCATCGTTCCACCCCAGTATAAGAAAACTGAAGTAAAAACATGGGAAAATTGGCAAGCGAGAGATCACAGGGACATTTCTAACTGTTTTCATAGAGGCTAAAGGAAAAGAAGTGAAAAGCGAGGAAGAGGGGGTTTGCGGAGAGCGGTTCCACCCCTACTGGCAGAGTCCATTTTCCTTTAGGCGGGGGTGTCGACTCGTTATGCGACTCGGTCCCAGGACTAGGTTTCCGAAGTCTACGTGGAATTCCAGGAAGGGAAGATTTATTTTTCTGAAGAGGACGCCTAATGGCGTGCCACGAACCGAGAAACTCTAAAGTGGCTGAGTTACGACCTTGTAACGGAGGCTTCCACAATGTCGGCATCGATTCACTTATCCTTCCTCTTTTTCTCTCTTCCTCTCCAGCTTCGTATTCTTGCCTCGATTCTTTCTACCGTTTTTCCAACGAAATTTTCAAAGGGGTGCATCCTCCATCCCCCACCCAACTGCGCCCCCGCTGACTGCGAATACTAAAACTGCACGGGTGGTCTTCACCCTTTACGGTTCGTCGGATATAAAAACACGTGGTATTAAGTCAGTATCAGATATTAAATTACATTATGGATTGAACTGTTCGTAACTTTATGCTTTTTCTGGAGATTGTGGATGAACGTTTTGACGACAGTTTATGGGCCATATGGAGAATAAATTAATCGGGATATTATAATATTAGAATAATGATACGAAAAACGGTTAGTTCTTAAATACATCTCAAAAATATTTTTCTTATATAAAGTATTATATCGTATGTTATTATATGAATTGAAATTGGTTTAATAAAATATATTAAGTGATACACAAACAATGAGCAACACTTTTAGCCTTTTTAAAAAAAACACACACACGGTGCAACAGGTTTTAAGAGCTTCGTACTTGAACATTTTGAAAATGATATAAAAGTAAGCAACTTTTACGAACGACAACCCCGTAGGATTTTGATCCGAAAGTAAGCACGGCGCAGTGTAAATAAAACGGTGGTTCCCATAAACTTCGGAAGAAGAAGAAATAACGAGTCGGGGGAAGAAAAGTTGAAGAGCCGTCTTGTAATTTAACGTAGGAAAGAAACCGGTTTCCCGCAAAACACAGAAACGAGTCTCTCCGTCTCCGTCACTCCTTCCCGTCGATTCCATCGCGGGAGAGGAACCCTCTCCTCGGAAAACCGAACGTTTTTCGAAAAGCACGTACACGAAGAAAAGATGGCGGCTTTCCACGGGGGTGAAACCTGTTGCCAAACCATCCACCTTGCCCCTCCACCCGCTTTCACGACCATGCTCCTACTTTTCTTTTTCCCTCCCTTCACTTTCTACCGAATACTTTTGAAATTCTCCTCGGAGAAGAGAGAGAAAGAGTGAGAGAGAGTGAGTGAGAGGGGGTGAATAAGGAAGCAGAGAATGCACCGTCAAACCTTCATCGTCCTTTCAGTTTTCGAAATAAAATCATTCTTCCCGAATATAAATTGTGGTTTACAATTTATTCTTTCCTCCCTTTATATTTTACTTTTACATTAATCACTCGATTTTATTCTTATATTAATCTTCTTGAGGTTTTATGAGCATGCTGTGGAAGAATGTTTAGTGCGGATGTGATGTGAAAAATATATTATTTATTTTAATAATTTTTAGTGCAGTGAAATTGATATATGATCATTTTAATATTGTCTCATTTTAAGAAATATTAAGCATATTTTTTCATTCATGTTTATATAATATATTATACTTCATGGAAAATTGGAATTATTTGTATATTTGATTAAGGACCAATAAATGTGTCCAAAACTTAAAGGGGTGCAAATATAAATTATAATTTTTCAATTTACAATATAAAGATAATGTACCAATTATGAATAACACTATTGCTACTTCTCCGAAGAATATCAATAAAAGAAATATATAATATATATTTACTCGACACCGGGTTGAAAAAGGGTTAACAAAATTGCCAGCAATCAGTTCGATCGGAATCCCGCGGCATCAAAGAAGTGTAAAAGGGGGTGGTAAGAAAAAAAAAGAGAGGAAGAGATGTCGAATCGCACGCACGGCATCTAACGTCCTCGCAAAGAAGGAAGCAATTAAGCTTTCCCCTGATTTATTTCGGGCATAAATAATTTCGTAGAAGTACTAATTATCGCTCGAGCCTCGGATCCATCCTCTTTTCTCTGTCTGCTCTTATTCTTTCTCTTATTCCACGGCCACGTTCCATCTTCCTCCCTCCTTAGACCAAGATGAAAGCACCCGCTTCTGCGTGGCCAAACTTCCCGTGAAGCGATAAATTTCTAGAAACAATAGGAAACTCCGGGCCTAGACAATAGAAGAAATATATGTACTCTCCTCGTTCCCGCTCTTCGTAGACGGAAGTGCAGCTTTGAGTTTATTTTCGGAAGGAAAAAGAAGGCCGTTCTTGCGAGATACATGGGGGGGCTAAGAGGATGGAGGGGGTACGGAGGAAAATTCTGCAACGAAGTTAATTTTGTATATTACATTTAAAGAAATTATGGAATTAATTATTATAAATTAAGTTTTTTTAGTCACACTATATATTCACAATGTTCGATAATAAAATGATGTACATTTTCTAGGTAAGTAAGTATATTTAGATGATAACTCGAATGAACCTCGATTTTAAAGCCACACGAAGAACACGTTATTTAAACTCAAAGAAGAACCTCGATTATTAATATTCATTTTAACGACAGCAGGTGACGACATTTGAACTACCATTCAAAGAAAATCCTGGAGACCTAATGAGTTAATGTACGATGACTTTGATATGAGTTATAATTCAACAATATTGTTGATGATACACGCGGCCATTACAAAAGGGAACCGACGAAGCTGAAGATTAGATAGTACTCGTAAAAAAAAGGAACTGGTCCTCGGTAATATGGGCCGGTATTTAATAGTCTCTTCTACATTCCGACGAAATCTTCTCACGAATTTCCAAGAAAGTATTAGCGCAAGGAGACGAAAGTTCTTACGTTTCATGGAGCCGGTACGCTTCGTGGAACCGGCGTATTCTTGGGTGACGTGTTACTGAAGAATCGTCGATTTTCTACTATTCAAAATAATGGGAAACGTCTGTTGGACGTCAGTCAATGTCAGCCTATGGTGCTCCACCCCCGTGGTCCAGGGACGTCGGAAAAAAAGCAATGTAACGAAACACGGAAATTGTCTATCCTTCCTCGACGTTCTCCAATTTTGACAATGCCCTTCACTCGACCACTTGTTTCGGGGTATTAATTACATCGGAAATATCAAATTCGAGTTTCTGTGCCGTGCTTCGAATGCTGATGGAATTGTATTTTTGTGCTCTGTCGAATTAAGCGAGTAGTATACTTTCAAATAATAACATTATATAATATAATATTATCACTACTAGTTTGCATAGTTAATTAGTTTAATTTAACTAGTCCTACCCTTCATACGTAAAATACAACAAAGAAAATAATATATGTATACTTTAGTAACATATTCTGATGGGTTATATACTCAGTAAATTATTTCACGAAATCCTTCAATCCCTAAAGTCTACAATATTATAATTCTACCTATAGTTTATCTGAAATTATTTTTTTAGAATGAATTGCTTACATTATACTGTCTTTCAATTATACTAAATTACACGAATACGTATATAATAACTGGTTACTTAATAAATGAAGAGTAACATGTATTTACGGCACTACAATTAAACTTGAAATATTAGTCAAAGACAGTTATCCGCGATACAACAAGTCTAATTAAAACAGTAATAACCTTCAGAGAATTCCTGTCACTCCTCATCACCAATTTTCTTTGAATCTTTAACGAACGAATATTACCGCGCACAAGCGGGTGCTTTCATCTTGATCCAAGGAGAAACGACATATATTTCATATTTATTATAATATTATACTGTATAACATTAATATTTTAAAGTATACTACTGGCTCGATTTAATCCGCCATAAAAGCATTCGGAACATGGTATACAAACTCGAATATTATATTTCCGATGTAATGACATTTCCATGAATTTAATGAAAAATATTCGATGCAGAGCACAAAAATAATTACCACGATAAATATAAAACAGATGGGCGGGATAAATAGAGTCGAGTAAGGAGCGAACGAATCTTGCAAGAAGGCACTAATGAAAGGGAAAGCTGTTTTTCGTGAGGCTCCTAACGAGTGTGCGAGTTGGAAGACAAATGGAAGAAGACGTTAATTACAGGAGGATCCCGAAAATGAATTTAACCAGGTCGTGTCGTATCTGTAAGCGAGATCAGTTAAAGAGGGAAAAAGGCGTGTCCGCTTCTTGCATTACTCGCAGAAGAACCCCGGGGTGAGCTACCCCGCTGGGAAACATTGCCATGCTGGATTTTCGGCAAAAGCAGTTTTTCGAAAAACGCATACTCGCGCACTTGCTTCGTCGACACTCGAAACAGGTAGGCGGTTAAAGAGAAACGAAGAAGTAACGCTCGACGAACGTCTCACCTGCCCTGAATTTTTTTTCTTCCCTTTGCAGATGTTGGCGTGAATGATCGATCACCGAAAACCAAGGAAAAACCGGAGTTTTGCGCTAACGACTGATCTCTAAATTTATGCCCCTTACATTAACATCGTTCTCACTGGTTTTTTGCCCGGTCGACGTTAATTGTCGAATATGAGTCTATCGGGTGTAATTGTTTCGTGGAAACCGACTGGTGCAAGATATTAATATATACGTATTCAAGATTTGTACCATATCAACTGAAATGATGTACTATAAATGTTATCATATTTTTGAAATAACATAATTGCTTTAAAGTACTGGCCGCTGCGAAGTACAAACATAAATACATGACCTTTAAGATACTAAAATATTTTATATAATTTGTTCTTCTTGCAACACAATCGTGTTTTGGTATACAGTAATTAATTAATAATGAATAAAAATATTGATTATTCGTACCCGGCGACAAGAATTTATTATATTTCAACTCCTCTCATCATCCTAATAGTAATAGCCTCACTTACAAGTAATTACTATCATTACCAATATAATTAATTAAAAAAGGGATAAAAGTCAAGAATTCTTTTCATTGTCCTATTTACTCGATTAACCATCCTGTTTCAGATTCTTGGTTTCTTTACATGATAATTAAAGTGTGATCAGCGAAGCAGCACACAAACAGGACTCCGATCTCGCGGAATCACGGTTCCGATAGTGCCTCATTACTCGGCCGAGTTCGAGTAACGACCTCGACTAGATCTGGAATGGTTTTTTGTATCGCGGGGTCGAAGTCTCTGGCGGCGATCAGAATCGCGCGATAACGTTCTCTTTGGTAGGTGGAAGTCGTAAATTATGGTGATCGGGCTCGTTTCTACGAGATTCGACGGCGAATATCTATGGTGGATCCTTCGATCCTTCGAGGCTTTCTTATCGGAAAAGGAGTAGGTACTTCCCGGTGCCTACGAATCCGCATTCATATCTCTTTTGTTCCTCCAACCACCTTTTGTTTCTCGAGATTCCAGATAGACCGCTCTAGATTTCGAAAGATCGTTTCTACTAGTGATATTATCGGCGCTTTTTGTGAACGTTAAAGTAAGCGGGGCAAAGTGTTTTGCATTAATTGTGGAATATATTTTTGATGTATGTAGTGCCAGTCTACTGCGCTGTCTATTAATCTACTAATCTATAGAAATACCATTGTGTATTAATCTGCGTTTAATATTAAAGTTCAAATATGTAATGAAGTTATGAAATATTATGATATTGTAATACCATAAAATATGATAAAATATGATAAAATATGATAAAATATGATAATATTCTGATGTTCCAATTTTATAAAATATAATAGTATAAGTAATATCGTAAAATATAAAAATATCTTAAATATTTTGAAATAGTATAATATTCTATAATTTATAAAATAAATTCTATGCATTCTGTTTCCATACAAATTTACATGCCTGAATGAATTATGATGTACACTAAGAATAATGGTGCAATGACAAACAATAATTAATAATTTCCTAATAATGATAATAATAAATCTCCCGCATTCAAAAACTTAAAGAGTATTTATTAATACCGAATGAAGTAGTTTGAATATTAATGAAACATTCCACTAATATTAAATGAAATTAATATAAAACTACAATTTTTATTATAAAAACAATATAACATAAAATATAAAAACAACTTCGGAAATGAATTTCTCACGATATTGTTAGATATAATATTTTCATAAACTTGCGGAAGAATGTCGACATACTTTCGATGTCAATGTCACAGTCACTTGAACAAGAAAATACATACAACTTATTTACGAAATTCTTTGAAACATCCGCTCAAGTTCCACGTGAAGTAAAAGGGAAGGTAAAGAAGAACCAGAAACGATACGAGGACGGAAAAATGAGAAAGAAGAAGACTAGCAAGAGAAGAAGAAAGAAGAAAGAAGAAGAAGAAGAAGTTTGCCGCTAATGGCGTTTCCCTAATGAACGCTTTCTTTGTCTCGAGCAAACAACGGGGTCCTGGGGCCCCGTTTTGCTTGGAAGCTCAGTCGTGAGATAAATAAATTCAAGAATTACGCGACTGAGAAAACGTATGTGGATGAAAGATTCATTTTTTGCAGCAACGACTAATGCCTTCCATTTCGATCATTTCGTATTTGCAATTCAAAAATCTCAGTGTAATTAATGAAACTCGTAATTATGATATCCTGATAATATAAAATATTCGAATATTTTAATATTATGAAGTATTATTAGAATGTTATTGTAATAATATTAAAATATTATGATAATATTGAAATACTACTGGACCTTACTACATATGTTGATCAAATAATTTTACTCCTCTCAGTGAATACTATAAGTTTCTAACGCAGTGTTTTTCAACCCTTTTTATCTCACGGCACACTGGAACCTGTAGTTAATCTTCCGCGGCACACTTAAATTATGATGATCAATATATTGTTTACTATATTATATAAATGTTTATTATAACAATGATATACTCGTATAATCAATTGAAAGTGGTTTAAATATTGATATGCACATTTATCGTGTTTTGGGTTTCTTTTGAAAATAATTTAATTAACGATCTTTCAAAATGTTCGCGACACATCTAATGTAAGATCATCTCACGGTACACCGGTTGAAAATCATTGTTCTGTGGTCTTAGCCTCTTTTTTATGGCCCTGTATGGAAAGTTGTAGTACAACAATTCTACTTAAATCATGAAATCCATGAACCACGGTTTAGATCTTTCGATCCCACGAAAGGTTGAATCAGAGATACAGATTGGTTGGGTTGCGACGGGTGGCCCGGTAGGGATTGGCACACTGACACAGTGGCGTGCAGCATTATTAAGCGGCAAGACTGGCCAAGGACGCGGCCGAGTCCCACGGAATTGGCCCGAAGCAAAAATTAGCCGGTTGTCGTTCATGCGTGGAATTAGCCTGGACTCTGCGAGTAAACTCGGCCTTCGGACTCGCCATTCCGACTTCATTCGCGAAATCAAGACACCGTGCACAATATCACCATAATCCCCGACAGATTAACCCTTCGCTGTCCGAATTATTACCGCCATTATCGAACTCGTATTTCTCCCTCTTCACCAAAATTTCTGGTATCTAATTAACGGAAGAATTCATTTGTCCTAGCATTGCTGCATTCGTTAATTCACCTGGGATTATATGCATATGTTTTGATTGCACTATTGAGATATTGTTTATGAGCGGTAGTCAACCGTGATAAAAGGACTTCTGTGATCTTAGAAATAGTGTAGGAAGTAATAATGAAATGAAGTTTCTATTTTTATCAGTTTAAATTAGTATTATATGGGAGAAATAAAAGCAGAAATTAGAAAGCGTATATTTAAATAACAAATATGAGTTCTTCCTTAAACCGCAATTCTAAATAAGGAAAATATGCTACTCTTACCAGAATTGATAAACGTCTATAATTAAAACTAATTATTATCCAGATAAAATACTGCAGAAGTACAAGCGGTAAATGCTTCTAATTGTTTCCTTCCGCACACAAAAATCCTGCGGCATCTGCAGTCCATATATGAATCAAAGAAGCATAAATTGAAGAACTTTAAATAATTACAGCCTACATAGCAAACTTCAATTACATTTTAAGAAACTAATTCCACAAGGAAGGTTCCCAGCGGTTCACGTAACGCCTACACGATTAAAATTGCAACCTTGCTACTTGTTTCTCATTGCAACCGGAATCGAGTAATAAGTCGGTAATTTTCATACGAACGTAAGTATCTGCAACAGCAACTTACAGAAGTAATCACGCCATAAAGCCACGAACGATACAATATAATCTTTTGGTCACACTATATTCCACTGGTCTTTCCACGTATCAGGATACTGGAATCGGTAGTATCGACGTATTTTGAATACAACATGTGAGAAAGGGGAATGCGGGGGTGGAGAGGCGACAAGAGAAAGTAAGAGAAGGGGAAAGGATAGTCCAGAGAACCATCTTCGAAGTCCACGTTTCTCGACCCTATCTCATACCTCCCTCGCACCCTTTGCTTTAACTTTCTCTCTCTTCCTCATCCTAGCTCTTTCCCTTGTACATACAAGTATATATGTATATTGTCTATCTCTGTTCTTACTTCCACTTCTATATCGTCCTCTATCTCACTCGCTCCTACACCCTTCCATATCCATCCACCTGACTCTCCATCCTCCCCTCTGCGTGTACCACCCTACGCTCGCACCCTTGCGAACCATCCAAGCAATCCAACCCCTCTTTGGATATCTCCATACGCCACTTACTGGGCTCAGGGTGTTCTCCGTGCGTACGTGCGTGGATTCTCGAAATACTTCTGATAAGATGTTATCATTATGTCCGCGTTCGAGTCACTTTATGATGGGATATTAATTAGTGTTTTTTTCTTCGTGATACTTTATGCTGCGAATTTGACGCCCAATGTTTTCGATATTAATAATGAGTTAAACTGGAATATTGAAGTGTCGTTAATATTGTCTGGAAGGGTGCTTCTTATATTCTAATGGAAGTCGGTAGAAACGAAGCAAATAAATTTCTATCACTTTGAGGAATATTAATTTCTCGACTTTCACAGCAATTTAAACACTCCACCACGTGTTGAAAATATATTTCTTGAAAATAGCCGTGCAAGGCTCACCCGAGAGTACTTAATAATCTCGAGGTTCACAGAAGCCTACACCAAGGCTCTCCCTGAGCGCGAAACCCCCCTCCCGCCTCCCCATTGCCCTCCTCCCTCCGAACCACGATTAATTAAAAGCACTAAAGCCGAAGTAATGCCTTGAGGGTTCAGTAACACGGGGAAAAGACTTGGTGATAAAAAAAGAAATGTTCCTTATCGCGGCAAACGATCGGAGTACTCGAGCTTGAGCGTCACTGTCCTCGAGTCCGTTCTTCGAGAAGGGGTGGTCACCCTCGTTGGACTGCAGAATGTTGTCGCTGGAGGCGGCAGCAACGAGATGGCCAGAGGAGACAGAGAGTCCAAGGATAGAAAGAGGTTGGTGGTGATACCGCGTATCGGAGAAAGTGAGAGAAAGCGAGATAGGAGATGAGAAGGAGTGAGATATATAGGGTGGCTCGTTGGGCCAAGGGGGTGGACTCTAAAGTCCACCCCAAGGGGAGATGTAGAGACGAGGAAGGAGGGAGAGAATTTACGCCCGGCAGTGAATTCCTACAGGACCTCATATCACACGCACGCACGCACTCGAGTACACGTGATGGTGTACTAAACCATACACCAAGAATTTTTGGCTGCTGTATGTGAGCAGGTATGGTATATACATACTGTGTATACGTATGTAGATGGACGCACATGCGCTGGATAGTATACGGCTTCCAAAATTCTCGCACGTTCTTGAATTGTACCGGTCCTTCCAAAGGGAATCTATAAATCCTGTAACATATGGGATAAAGAGAATTTGTCGGGTTACTTATGACACTGCTCCGGTTATTAGATATTGTATCGATGTATTATATGCTGGCAGCCATTATACGTTTATTGTTAGTCTATTTTATGTAATAGTCGTTTAGGATATGCCATGGACGATATCCGACGATTGTGTTATATAAATGCTTCTGAAGTGGGGATATAGATTTTGTTATTTCTGTGTAGGTGAACTTTAACATTAAAGTTATATGCGAAGCTTCGTATTTATGTTAAGGAAGTTATAAGATTCTTGTTGTATAATAATTTTGTTATTTAAGAGCCAGTTGTCGAAGCATTTTTGTATGCGAGTTAAATTATTTCTTATTATTTAAGAATCGAAGCTAGGGGTACAGGTTGCTTGTATTATGTAGCATGGTCCAAAATCGATTCCCAAACCAGCAGGAATTAAGGTATAAATATCCCATGAAAAAATCTGGAGGTGAAGGTCGGGTTTTGAACTCGGGTCACCCTCGAATGGAACCCTATATTCTGCCCAGTACATCACCGTAGATCTTAATTACGAATATAGTTAATTCTTTTCACGTAAACTTTGATATTTCTTCTTGTCTTAAAATACTTTACCGATGCACGTGTATTGATAATTTTTCACCCATAAACCATAATCTTTTTCCTGTTAGATAAAATACTTGAAAAATATTCCGGGACTCCACATCGCTCAATTTCTTAATGTTTATAAAATAAATACATTAATCGTTCTTAATTGTGAGGATTTATTACAGTTCCTATAAAAAAACCCTATTGAAAATTTATTAGGTAACGAAGTCTTGGGTCTTGAAATTAATACGAAGATTTAAAATTCGAAGTCTACTACTGATATTACTAAAATGTATATAAATGATAAGGTACTGTAAAAGCTTCGCCTTAGCCTTCGTGAATAATTCCACGCAATGTTAGTTCAACGTATGCCGGTTGTCGAAGTTAAATGTCAATAAACACTCGAACGAAGTAGAGAAGGTTGAGGAACCTTGACGGTGAAGCAAACGGGAGCGGCAAAGCAAGGCGCCAATCACGCGCAAAGACAAACACTGCCTGCGGACCACCGCTGATTGCCGTGGAAGTCCTTCCCAGGACCTGCTGGTAGCCAACGTTCTCCACCGCCCAGGATAACGTTCTCTGAATACCAAATCAAAAGACGTCCGAGAATTCGTAAACGCGGCTGTCTACAAACTTCAAATAATCCCCTAAATACCGGGAAACACGAACGCCCAAAAATGACTTCGAAAAGATAAAATAAATCTCGGTGCCGAATACGAATACGAATTAGGTGCTTCGATCGCGTATTAAAAAACTAATCGATGAGAACAATTTGGGTTCGATTAGTGTAATTGACGTTCCGAAGTCCACTTGATGTATTTAATTAATTATATAAAATAAAAGAATATATATTTAAAGCCGTTTAATACTCGGATCTAATCGAACTAATTCTACTGAAATTGTGTTAATTCCTTGATCTAGTATTCAGAAATAAGTCACCAGATATACTTTATTTAATCAGCTTCTTTTAAACTTATACGTTATTGCATTCATTTCGAAAAGATTTAAGTGATTTCCAAAAATCTTATGTAATAAACAATCAGTCCATTTGAAACTCACGTTTGTATAAACACCAAGGAACTTGAATGTGCAAAAATAATTCCGCACAATCTACAAGACTTTGACACTCTTTTAACAGTTGCACATTACATTATTCATTATCGTTTTAAATAATTCGTTACTGTGAAAAAGTATTTTTGAAAAATATTCGAAAATATTGTTCAATACCCAAGATAATATCTATTTCAAGAATACCCATTCTCAGGAAAAGGGAAACGATACGGGAGGTCAGAAATCGGAAGGAGTCATCACCTTCTCGATTTGATTTCAGGGCGTGACATCGAAAGAAGGAGATATCGAGGGATGTGTTTCGCTTGTCCAAGCCACGGCCTCGTGAATATTCCAAGCTCTAAAAGCTTCTCTCCCCCTTTCTGTCCCGCTCTACTTGCCCAGATGTACGAGGAACGAAGGGTCCATCACGTCCATAACAAGCTTTCTCTCTCTTTCTCTCTGCATCCTCCTCTTTCTCTCCCCAAGCACTCTTTCTCTCATCTTGAAGCTCTCCCTCGCAGGCAGAAGCCTCTCTCTAGGCCTCCTCGAGGAGTACTCTCAAAGGGTCCAGGGCTATGGAGACGTTGGCACCAGGGGAGTGAGCCAACAGGGAGAGAGAAAGAGGGAGAAGCAATAGAGGAGAAAGTAAGAGAACGGAAGAGATGGGAAAGGAAGAGAGCAAGAGAAAGTCTAGGAAGAGGGAGGAAGAGAAGATAGCTAGTAGCGCGCCTACGTTAGGTAAATTCGGTGTAACTCGAGGGGATGAGGATAAGAGAAGCACCACGGTAAGGGGTTGTGGAGGAAGAGAGAGTGGCGAAGATGGAAAGGGAGGAGAGAGACCATCGCCCACAGGGGTGGACCAGTGATCGATAGCCACACACTTCGTCCGCCACCACCTTCATGCCCTGGACTCTCTTCCTCTGCTGGATAACTCGCCCGGCTTACGGTCTGCCTCGTGGAAGACCACTATGTTCTCTGAGATCGTATTCGTTCTCTAATCATAGCTTACTTTTGTACTCCGCTTTACTCTGATTTAGAAGAATAGCACGTTGGAATACTGATAGACATGGTGATTTGCAGAAAAATTCGATTCAATTATAATTTGTAACTTACAGGAATTATTGAAGACATTTTTTTACAACTCATAACGTTCCTAACATCAAGGATTCAAAATGGACATAGTGGAAGACGTCATATGAAATGCACAAGTTATTTCATAAAACCAACTTTGATAATTGATCATTACCCTCGCAAAGTAATATAATTCTAATATTTTTGGACTCTTTATATTAATACTTATATTGTAGAATACCAATACGTTCTCAAATATTATCTTCACTTCGGAAAGACATGATTAGCTTACATTTTTTAAATCATATTTTGATATTCCATATATCGGTATATTAGATTAAATAGACCAAAAATTATTCAGTTTTGATTAAATTATACTTTCACAATAAATATCTGAATAGTGGCAATATAAATTGTTTTATACTGCATTAGTATATAACGGATTACAATAATTTTTAAATATATTAAAAATAAATAGATTCAGCCTTGGTATTCAGGAATTCCAAATATTTCTACTTCCAACTCCCCTCCAAAGATTTCCCAAAAAAGTTTACAACGCATTAGAGTAATTCCAGTGAAATCATTAGTCATCCTTGACAAGCACACCTAAAACTTCGCTGACCGGTGTTTGTTCAGGTGTCACTAAGGATTAGACTTTAGTTCATCGAGTTCTGATCCAGATTTTCTGTACTCCAGAACAACTCGAGCAAAGTCGTAAGGTAGTAACATGTAGGGCATTAAATTGTTCTAATCGGAGATTTTCCAAATAAAAGTCGAACAAAAAAGTACAGTACTTGTACTAGAATCACGTAAAGCTTTAAAATGTATAGATTATAAAATCCGTAGGTACAAAATAATCTGGAATAAATATTTCGCTTATAACAAATTTCCTTGCGTAAGTTCTATGAACAATTGAATCAGATATCTTCAGAAGAACATGTAATATAAGAATCACCGTGTAACATTATTAATTAAATATTGTAAAACAGGGTGATCCCGGCTGAATGATATTGAATTTACCTTGACAATAAATCTATATACTTAATCATATGACTATAATCCGTCAATTAACCACCATTAACCCTCGACTTAAAATCCTTTGAAATTAAATCCGAAATTTGGCGGGCACTTAACCACCTCTGAATTCACCTCCAAATTACTACGATTTATCTTGAAACGGAATAAAGAGGTAGTGCAGTTGAATTTTTTTCCTGGCCGGGAGTGGACCGAAGTACTCTCTTCACGGAGCAGAGTCGTGACTTTCCTAGCATTACGACAGTCAAAGATTAACAGCTACTTCCTGGCTTGGCCACATTCGGCATTTTCCTTTTTGGTAGCGCGAAACTAATTGCAACGATGCGAGCATATTTCTGGCTGTACGAGGGTGAGAAAAAAGCATTTTGCGCCACCCTCTCCCCGAGCATTTTTTCCTAGTACGACTTATTCGGGTATAGTAAAGAGCATTCTACCTACGAGGTACTTTCAACGAGGACATATTTCCAACGGAACACGTGCATGCATACTGTGCAACGTTTCTCTCTCCCTTTCTCTCTTACTCTGTCTTATATTACCACCACATTTTTCCCTTTTGTTCGCCTCATACCCGCAGATTTTATTGCGGCGAGATCTTCCCGCATTTGCGGTGGCCAGGACTTTCCCGAAATCGCGATTAGAACCACCAGGACTTCCCGAACCACGTGCTACTCCCTTTGTCCGATTTACCTTTATTATCCGCGTGAGCGCCCGCTTCTTTACTCATTATTCTAGTTACCTTATTATTATGCTCTTATGAGTTATTACGTTTCTACCATTTGCGACTTTATTGTCCTCGAAATTCTGGGTGGCGGATGAGTGCCGTTGAAAAAGGATAACGTCACTTTATTGGTTTACTGGGTTTAGGGTGATCATGTGGATAGTAATATGCATGAGAGTGAATGATGATGTTGGTACTTTTTGGTGGTGTATTGGGGTATATTCTAACAATATGTGGGATTGGGGAGGAATATTTGGTTACTATAATTACTCGAGTAATATTACAATTAAATATCTGAGAATTAGTCTTATTTTAATGCCACTGCGAGTGATAGAATCCTCTGAAATTGCAAGTAATCTATATTATAGGGAATTGCATTATGTAAGTAATTGTTCGTGAAACTATTATTTATAATATTAGTAATTATATATAATATAATACAACATACTTTAATGGAGTAATACCATTCTATGACTTCAGGCATAATAAAAAGTTAATTAATAATGTATTCACTTTTTTATGATCAGAGCTGTTAAAGCAGTCAAAATGACTTGTTTACAATTTTAATAAAATTACTCCAGTATACAACGGTGCATTGACATTTTCTATACCTTGATATCATGTATATAACACGCATAATTAAATCCATTAATTAACCTACATCCGGCAACCATAATCGATTTATAAATAAATCTATAGATATAACTGGAAATACGTTTATTAGTTCTAGTGTTAAAATTGTTGCAAAATGTAATTATTTTTAAATGATCAATTTTATTCTTTCTTATCCTACCTGTATTCCCCCAATTAAGCAACGTCAATAATATGTGAGCGAATTTTGTCGAGTAGTTTAAATATCATTGATATTTAAAATAAGATTAAAAAAAACGGACGAAGGGTGTCTTATTTGTAGGTGGGTTTCAGGAATTATTTATACCGTGTCCACGACTCGGCAGGATCTGTAGGTTAAAAGAAAAAAAGGGGAGTCAGAAGTCAGTGCGGATACGAATGAGGATAAGGAACGATGTCCCTGGAGTGCTACGATCTCGGGATTTGTTTGCCACCCCCCCTAAGTCCAAACGTACTTTCCCGTAACGGAGTCAATTCCAAAGGGAAACGCGTAGCTTTCATGTATTATGTCCGGCCAACGTACCTAGGACTTCTATTAATATTTACGAATACCAAAATCATGTTTTTTCATTCTTATCACCGCCATGACAAGTGTATTTACTGTGATTCGTCATACACGCATTCATAATAAGCATAAAATTCATGTAACACAGAACATCGGATTTTAAAAACAAACCACTGAATTTTTAAATTCGATACAGCTTGGATCCTCGGTTTAAAATGGAGATTTTCTAAAATCGATAAATATACAAGTGTTGATATTAAGATGACATATAATTACTTATAAATTAATATTCCGTCTTAGGATTATCCAAATGTGTCTTCGAAGTTCGTATAATTTAAGACTTTATAATAGGTGCTTAAGCATTCGACGATTTAAAGTAAGTAACAATTATACTTTGCAATGTGAAATACATTAAAAATCTATAGATTTAAAATCTGGAGATATTTGTAATCTTTAAAATCTGAGATAATCAATTGATCTGTATCTCCATTTGATCTAAATTATGTACGTCCTCCACTGCAATAAATCAGTAACAATAAGATATAATTAAACAATCGTGTGTAGCACATTAGAATTTATATATAAAGACGCCCATTTCGATCGTTATCAACTGATTTTTACGCATAAATCGTACCAGCTAAATCAATGAAATATTTTCGAAACATCTCATAGAATTTTCGAAAATGCGAGAAGCATTCGGAAGCAGAGAATCCCCTCGTTACGCAGGAAGCAGGGAACTCAGGTGGGAGGCAGGGGAGGGTTTCGAGGAGATGCAGAAAGGAAGATAGAAGAAAACGAAGAGACGGATAAATGCAGCCGGTAAGATTCGGCATGGATTTCCACCGAGGACGGTAAAACCGTCACGATTTCCGTGCGATTGTCGCCGTGAACGGTCCGACAAGCATTGTCCGCCAAAGTAAGGAGGGACCCAGCGGGTGGCAAATGTTAGGAAATTCGTCCGTCAGGAGGGGAACAGGGAGGACCGAGGTAGAGAGGGGGTGGCAAAAGGCTAAGCCGAAAACCTTTTTCAAGGATGAAGGGCATTCTCCCTTCGCTTCGTGTATTGTACGTCGACTTTTCTCTTTCTAAATCTCTCTCTCTCTCTCTCTCTCTCTCTCTCTCTCTCTCTCTCTCTCTCTCTCTCTCTTTCTGGCTCACGGGAGTTTTACGATCTCCCATCTTCCTTCTTGTAAGCACCAATGTGTACTGTGTACGTTTATCTTCCTCCTTTATGAGCTTTATGTACCCCATTAAGTCTTTTGTTCGATTACAGATGAATATATGGTGTACGACATATTTCGTGGATCGTATTTGAAATTGTTTATTAATTATGGGAATTTCCACGTTACTTGATATCGATTGACTAAGTATTATATTTAAGTATAGTATTATGTAATATGATTATAATACTGAATCAATCGTTTAAGTGTTGCAGGTTGGAAATTAAAAGATACTTCTCTTAATGAGGTACAAAATTATTACATATATCTAATAATTTTAATTATCTTACTTTAATTAATTTTCTAATTATTTAATTTACTAGTAAGAATTTTAATTGATCAAATAATTTGCATGGTGCTTGCGGTTTTGCGGATTGTATATGAAATAATTAATTAGTTATAGTAATTTCAGTGTGGGATAAGACCGATCGATTAAATATTATACTACGTTCTATGAGCCAATTATTAATATAACTTATAATTATAATTAATGTACCTATACGTAATAACTGTCGTCTAAGAATCTTTTTTATATTTTCGGCACCAATTAAAGCATATGTTGCGTGTAAAGATGGAAATGCATATAATAATTGCTGCTGATCAAATAATGTATAGGCAAGTTAATAAAAGTGTAGTTGCCAGCATTCCAGAATATTCGAAAATGTTCTCGAATAACATTCGCCTCTCAATTTCTCTGTTTACTTTTTTTGTGCCCGCAGTATGTAACTGCGAACGTACATACACTACCTTAAAAAGGCAGGACTGTTTTGAATTCTAC
The DNA here is from genome assembly GCA_910591585.2 of Nysson spinosus. NCBI lineage: Eukaryota > Metazoa > Arthropoda > Insecta > Hymenoptera > Crabronidae > Nysson > Nysson spinosus. The sequence continues at coordinate 4,360,023 of OU342835.1, forward strand.
GTCTCGCTTGATGTTTTGGTTCGACTACGGCAATCTTACATTCTATTATTATTCTCGGGTTTGGTTTTATACTACTTATTTTTCACATTAATCTTAAAATATAGTTCCACATTTCTTGAAGAGTTGGCAACTGAGTAATATTTAATCGCATGGAATGCACAAATGCAACGACATATACGGACATGATGACACCAAATGCATATTAATTATTACTTAATTACCTAAAATACTTATATCTTCGCGATGTTAATATTTGCGCCGTATCTGTCATCTACGAAACATGACCGCCGTCGAAAATTTATGATTTCGATTTAAAATTACATAAAAAACGAACAATTACGTCTACGTCGGTTGAGTGATAACGTTGAAAAGATGTATTTTTATGTCACCGATGTAAAATGTGTTAATGTTCAAATATTCCTAATTCCTCTATATGCATGAAAGGGTCTAGCCTGTTTTTTGCCCTTTACTACCCCCCCCCCCCCCCCCAGTCGAGATACAAAGTTAAAACTTGGCACAGATTGTTTTTTTTTCATTAGCTATCGAATGACCCATCGCAAGTCCAATTTGGTTTAGGGGCACTTTTGGCCCCCCTTAACCGGCTAGACCCTTTACCGTAAATATGACATCCCAGTACGAAAGTATCGCATAATAAATTAAATAAATAATATAAGTTGTATAACATGAGAAATCTAACGTGTGATCTACTAGCGTTAACTTCACTATCTCATTTGTTGTCTGGTTGCCCATTAATTAATTAATTGGATTAATTACCCTCAAGTCCGCGGAAGTAGCTCACATAATTGTCCAATGTCCATTCACAGAATCACTGGTCACTTTGCAATAATAATTAAGCGAGTTATTTAAGATTTCAGGCGCGAGAATGCGAAGGTAGGTCTTAACCGGCCAAAGCAACGCGACACAATAAGCACTGATAAGGCGTCAAGGAAAGTGGGGGTTATGAATGTAAACTATCCTATTCTGAAGCTGAATCTGAAGCGCATATAAACCTTGATCTGCTCGATGTATAATTTATAAGAATAAATAAATTTATAATAAAATCTTTGCTGCAACGTTTCGTATATTACATTAATTATATGTATTGCAAACCCGTCTGACCACATTTAGCTTGTGTTCTCTTCTTCTTATATTATTATCGCGCATGCCTTTTTGGATTTTGAATATTATAAATATTTGCTTTTTTTATCTGCAACGGACTTGAATGAATTTAAGATGCCAAATTCCCGTAATAAATAAGTACGTTATAATTCATTTTTATGCATCTACTCATAAGTCGGTTGTCAGTGAATCATCGGTGAACCATTGATGGTGAGTCGATGCTGACTTGCACGCGTGTCAACGACCCGGCACCAAAATTGCAGAAACACCGTCTAAGCCTGTGATGGCTTTTCGGTCTTGTTGCTTGATTTTTGGTAATTACGGCGCGTAGAAGGCTAGCAATCTCGTAGGTTGGAGAAGCTACCTCCGCGAAAGTTCTCTCGATGATCGCTCGGCAAATAACAGAGACGGGGAACGGAACGGCCGACGAGAGGGTACCAAAGAGAACTTGCCAGTAGGTTCTCTCCTTGGACGTTCATCTTCGTCGTCGATTGTTCCACGACGATCACTGTGGATCTTGTAATTGGATCTCTGTCTATGTACCTCGATTCGTCGAAATTCGTCGAAACTGTCTTTGCTTCTCCACTCTCGCACGCGAGCCGAAAAATTCGCCTCAAAGAAGATTTATCTTCGTACCCTTTTTATCCGTGTATTATTCGAACGACAAATTGAACGTTGAAAACATGGAATTTAATAATGGAACTAGTGACAGTATATTGAATTATATTTGTACATTTATGTATCTATATGTCTTCAAAAATAAGAATTGATGGCAAAAATCACTTAATCGATTTAATTGTGTCGATGAATTTGAACATTTTTATTAAATACTAAAAACTTGTCATTTTGATTGTTTTGGTAGTTCTAGTGTTAATTAATACAGAGATATCAAGAACTATTGTCTATTAATATCAATAAATCCAAGAGGAATAAATAGTTACAAGTATTTTGTCTCTTTTAATGTTAAACACTGCATTTCTTTAATTCTATAATTCTTAGTAATTGTATTCTTTTCGAGTTCGAGAAATTCTTAAACATTTCGGATAAGAAATATGGAATATATAGAATTCCGAGCCTGGTTCTAAAGTATATCCTTCAATTATTATCCTCAAAATTATCGTTGTCTAATCAGTCATAAAACATTATCGTTATTACTTCCATAAAAGCTTTTCGCCGAACAAACATTCATTAACCAAGAAAATACATTTACACCGATTTGAATAACAATAATTGTCTACAGTAAAATCTGCCCAAAGAGTAAAAGAAAGATATCAGATCCCACGTAAGAAGAAATGTTAATTAGTTCGAGGTGATAATTACCCGAAAAGATCCACCATAAATCCATCACCGTACACTCGGATATTCAAAAGGATAGGAAAATCCGTTCGAGATATAGTTGGGTTTGGTCAGGAATCGTACAAAAATTGTCTAATAGTCCTGTTACCGAAAATGAGCCCTTCCAAGGGAGAAAGTCCTGGCGGAGGAGGTAATCTCCGTTTCTGGAAGAGTTCCTGGTGCGAGAGTATCCATCAACGTTATCTTGGGATCTTCGAAGTCCCAGTATGGATTCATTAAGCCCGAGCTTCATTAGCATCCCAAGGGAGGTTCTTCCTACGCGTACAAGTGTTTCCACGTTTCCTTCATCCTCTTCGTTTTTCAACGAATTTTCAGTTTCCCTCAATTTTTACTCAATTTTTAAATAGAATTCACGAGTTCTATTTTCCTCAAACAAAATTTCATTGCTTCCAACTTCCTATTCATCAGTTCAATTTCAATAATTATTCCCATCTTTGTCCTCCGAGGATTTTATTTCCACAGATTTCTGCATTTCTCTTTTATTTCCGTCATCAGTTAATTCTATAGATCTTAGTTATTTTAAGAAATGATAGTGATGATTATTGCCTATGTTTATTATGTATTATTAATTAATACGACAAGTGATATCCATTATATTATCATTATATTGTGTTGAAAATATAATAAGAATGTACTAGATGATCATAGATTAAATATAATAATAGGTGAAAGAAGATGGCCTTTCGAATAAGGAATAATTACAAATACTTTTACGTTATGTTTCCGATTCTTCTAAAAATGATCTTTGAATTAACACGATGGGACTATTAAAATAAATTTGTTCATTGCATTGTAACTATCCTTCCATTTTCTTTTTGATTCCATGTTAATAATTATTTTATCGACATAATTTTCAACTAAGCAGTCGGTCATATTCTTCATCATCTCAGAGCAATCTTAACTCGAAGGTGGACTTAAGCGCCGATAATCTCATGTTGCGCAGGAGTCTTCTTCAAGGTCGTAAATTCTTCAGGATCTCGATGCACTGCCAACCTCTTCTCCCATTGTTCTTCTCACCACAGGAGGTCCTTCCTTCTTTCCTAGTTGATCCTAGATCGTCTTTACTCCAAGGATTCTAGCCTCTAAGTAAACTTCGCTTACATTCTACACGTACATCCATCAAAACTTCACGATGTATATTCTACGGCTAAGAGTTCCCTAATTGCAGTTATGCTCTTCCAAAAATATTGTTTCAGAAATATCCTCGAGTTCCTAATTATCCTGCTTATTTATTTGATTGTATTGTAAAAGAAAAATTATGTTAAAGATTTTTGTTATAAGAAGTTTTTTAATTTTCCATCTGCATGCAATTTCATAGAATCTAAATTTAAATCTGTCGAAATGCGTCAAACGATAATATTTCATTGAACATCCAGAATCATGAAAATTAGTGCATAAAATAATACCAAAATATATCGTAATTTTCATTGTTCCTAATCAACAGTCGAAAATATATCATTCCAAGTAATTAATTGTTTCTTAATATTCATTTTCAAAGTTCATTTGCAGGTAGTTCCATAAAATCTGAATAAAATCTGTTCAAATACATCAAACAATAAGTTTTTCTTCCGACATCTTTAATTATGCAAATCTCACCGTGAAGTCGTACGAACATGTGATTCATCGTGTCCTTAATTTGCAACCGGAAAACTACCCGGAAAAGCGGTTTACGTGGCGACAGTCGATCGATCGAGTAGCATAATCCACAAAGCACATTAATACCGCGGCTGTAAAACAATAACCGGCGAAAGCTTTCCGAGAACAAATAATATTCGTAGGGAATTAACAGTTATGCCGAAGAACAAACGGTGCCTCCACGCTTCACTTTGCGCCCGCAGCTAATCGCATTACCCGCTTTTCGTGAAAGACACTCTGTCTCACTTCGCCGCGGGGGGATCCTCACAAAATCCCCGCAGGTAGACGACGGATCCATTCTACGTGCCTTTGGAAATCTTTATTGTTTTAGCGGAAATATTATTTCAGGCACCGTTCGACAACTCGACGTGCCGTGATCCTATGCCACCATAAACCTTTTTATGCCTTTTTTTCTTCCTCGAGGAATTTTCATTCACGCGCTATCCGTGTAGTGTATGAATATAATTAAGTATAGCTTTATAAAAATATTTAGAGGATATTAGCTCTAATCGCAGAATTTATGAATATTACTATGCCACCATAAACTTTGGTACTTTATTTATTAAAAGATTCTTAAAAGAATATTTTTAAAAATGTATTCATTATATTTCATTGTACGATTTATGAATATTAATAGTATATAAGAATGATCTGTGCGAAAATACTTGTTGAATGTAATATTGTAATGTTTTTTTGATTGAGCATAATTTTATTGCATGCAGTGATGTATTTGGATGAAGAATAATTTTATTATACTATAATTTGATCTGTATTTTAATTATTCTATTTATTACACTGATCGAATGTTAATTTATAGCAAATTCTCAGTGATATAAAACACCCGAATTAATATTTCCAACATCGTAGCTTAATATTCTCAAGTGAACAAAATTCTGCCGATACCAACATCAGAAAAATTCAAAGTAGAATGCAAGACATCAAAATGTGCGACCATAAAACTCTACGGTATTTATAAGTCGAGTCAGACAGAATTCATTGGCATCGAACTCACCGATTCCTGGAGACACAGAAAGGACTCGGAAGGAAAAAGAGAGGTAAAGTAAATAAAGGAAGAGGGTGGATGATGATTATCCGAAGTTCATCGGTCCTCTTCACGAACTCGTGAAGCCTGGTAAGCCACGCATTTGAAACATCCAGGCGGAGTTATTCAGGTCGCGCGACTCCTTTTCTCCTTTCCGCGTGTGCCACTGTCTCTTTTTTTTCCCTCTGATACCTGCTCCGCTTACTCACTCAGGCTTTCTGTGTGTTTTGTCTGATCGTGAATGCTCCTGGAGGATTATAGGGCGCGAGTGTGACGAGGCCGGTGGTCCTCGAGGTCTGTCTTTCCTCTTCGTCCTCACCCAACCCATTTACCTCGTCTTATTCTTATTCTTCTTCTTTTACTTCTTCTTCTTCTTGCTCGGCGTCCTTCTTCCTGAACATGTCCTTCCGACTGTCGGTTACGCGAACATTGTGTCACCGATGGGATTATCCTTGCCTTGTTCCGGGGAGGGGAAAGGAGTTACATGATTTCGCATCGAATGCAACGTGAATCGTGCGACCCATTCAGATGCAGATCCTTTTACAGCATCCGCGTGATGGATCGCTATGAAAGTGTTGGTTTTTGACAAATTGAACATCATGGCGGTCACCGGTTGACCGCCGATGCCAATATTACTAAACTAAAAGGTTTATCCGATAATTTAAATAATATTAAGAAAGATTAAAATGAATGCCTTTTCTGTCTGATCATTATTGTTCCATGTATTAATTAACCAGAGAATTCAATAATTTCTCTTACATTTCCAAAGAAAATATATATTTCTTTGTACTATAAATGAAAGAATATTTCTGTATAATAGTATATAATATTGCCTTATAATAATACTATGAAGAATATAAAGAAATATTTCGTTAATTCTCTTAACAAGAATATCAGTATTCAAACTGTTAGTTCTAGTCTTTTGCAATATAATATAATTTCCATATAAATACGACAATGAAAATTTGCTAATATTTCCATTAATTATGAAAGTCTAACATGAAATCTCATTTAGAAATCAAAACGAATGCTTATCTTGACCAACCGTTATCCATCCATCTACCTGCGCAATCACAGCATTGTCAACTTCCCTATAAAACTCTAAGACGACCCCTGTGGCCGTTACATCCCATCAACAGGGAACAATTTCTCTTGCCAAGAAATGAAAAAGCTTCTTCTCTCGTCACGAACATAGCCTACAGGGAGAGGAGAAAAGAAAGAATGGAAAGAGAAAGAGAAAGAGCAGAATAGGGGAGTTCGCGTAAATCGATCAAATTCCATTGGTCGTTGCCGGAGAGGAGTTCTTCGAGAGGCGACGGAGGAACGATAACGGAAGTAAAAGGGGTAATAAGAAGCAAAGGAAAAGTAGAGTGGTTGGAAATCTCCTGTGGAAGGTTTACATCGGTCGTCGTACGATAAATATGCTCGGGCACCCCTTTTCCGAGGGATGCAAAACACCCCTCTGGTAGGCGGGGTGCAACGAAACAACTCTCTTCTTCTCTCTCGTACCGTGTAATCCGCCATACGTTTCCCATGAATATGCATCTGCGAGGCTAATGCGATTTGATTCACGATTGGCCTTAGGTATGGGGAGAACCTCTCGAAACCCACGATAATTCGATACATCGGCCGTGTGAGGGCACAAATTAACGTTTGTTAGCGTAACGTTCCGCGCTGCCAAACTGAGGGGGCCCCCGATCCAAGCACAGCGATGAAAATAAATTGCTACGGGATTACTGACGCTCCATGGAATTGATTAGATTCTTATTACAAACCCCTTCCGGAAGATTAACGCGTTATTAACGATGCCGGCTTGTCTCAAGATTTTTGTAGATTTTGTGAATGCATTAATATTGTAATATATTTATTTCGTTCTTATCGATTTAGAAGAATAAAGTTTTAGATGTCTGTATTTCATTGAATGAATTCTGGCACCATAAATACTTTATACATTATATTTCATATTAAATGAAATCGATTCCACTACTCTTTGAGATTCCTGATTTAACAATAATAAAAGGAGAGAATATAAATGGATGTCAAACTAATAATTGAAAATACACTACTTTAGAACGTCTAGCATTTTATGAACACTAATTCCTGTAACGTGATTATAATTCATAATCTATAAATAAATAAATCACAACCGAACACTATGCAATAATAAAACGTACACTTTACATTCCCGAGAAACATTTAATAATAAATCATAGGAAACAATTAGCGCTTTTAAAATGCACGTCCCGTTAGGCAGGTGAGACAGGTACGTTCCGCAGAGCGATTCGCGTTTACGATCGACCATCGATTTCCAATTGTCCGAGGAACTAAGCGTCTCTTGACCCACCGTAACTAGGATCACCGAAAAATGGGGGAGGGAGTTCGGGGGTGGAAAGATTTTAATAGCTTTATTGCCCAGAATTTTCCAAGAAACCGGCAGCATAACCAATAAAACCGATTTTACTCGGTCCTCGTAAACTTTATGCCAGTCCACGTACAAAACCGAATATCCAGTACGAACGAAGCTTCGTGCAATTTCTGTTAGAACCCTCGAAAAAAGGGTAGCGAAGGATGGTAGGAAAAAAGTAAACGGAAGAGTAGGTAAAAAATATACGTTTAACGACTCACCACCTGTTTGCCTGTAAAGAAGATTATCAATCGTTTCCTTGATTTCGTGCTTCTTCGAAGGTGGAAGATATCCGTGCCGGGTTTCAAGGCTCCTCTTCTTTTACCGTAGAGAAAATAAAGGGACAAGTAAGAGTAATTACTGGGAGTGGTTAACGAGGTGGCCTTATGCCCTTACAGATTGTTGTCTCGTGCATTACACTTGTAATTTAGATACTGGTGATGGATGCTTCGCGTATACTACACGAGGATACTGTTATTCCAGGAATTTAATAGAAACTCTTTGAGGTCTTTGCACCTGGACGCGTGGACTCGCCGTAATTTAAAGACACCTGCGTGCATGGCGTACTTACTTCTACTGTATATTATTTCATTGACTCTTCGACCCTACACTGATATGATTGATATCTTGATTCTATCTTATACAAGAGTTTTTCATCTAGCATCGTGCAAATGAACAACGGTATACTTCGAGATGATAATTGAATGAAATTATAGTTACTATGAAATAAGTATGTTTGTCATGATAATTTCATGCTTAATTAAATCCCCTTTCTAGTAAGTTTCTAATACTAATAGGAAATGTATTATCTTCAATATGATTGGATAAAATAGGAGTTTCTGTAAAGAATGTATTATGTCCATATCAAGAGACGATATTTAATTAAGTTTCTCTTTTGATAAGTGCCAGTAATAATACGAAATATAGTATCCTACGTGAAACTTATTATCAAGAATTTCAATGTGCAATCAAAATTAATCATTCCTCTCTTCGTAGTATAATGAAATATTTTACGTGAATTACACCATTTATAAACCCCGTATCCATCCTCTGATAAACTAGTCGGAATACAAATAAATGATTACTAATACCCAATCTAATTTACTTATTTACAACCCTCGCTTTACACTCATCCAATACTTATCTTCCCTCCCGAATCTTTTCAATTCGTCCATGAAGTAGGACCCCATTAAAAAGGTCTCGATCAGCAATCCCCTGCTCATATGGGAGTGACTTTTTCATGGAAAACTGGAAGGCACCTGCGACCCGCAGTCCTGACGGTCACTTCCTGTATCATCGTTGGTGTAACCAGGTTAATCCTCGATTGACCCTCCTGCATGCAGGTTGGACCTGTCCAAGGAGAGAGGAAAAAAGGGGAGTGAACCTCAGGGAGAAAGAGAGAAAGAGATTCCGGTCCGGCACGCGACCAAAACCGCAGCACAGTGACAAAAAGGTCACTGGACGTCACACATGTACCGTAGGGTTCTGGAAAGAAGGCAATCGTGATGTACATGTCACGTGGACTTTCGAAATTCCATTGCTTATTCATGTTATATATCGTTCTTTTAAAGGTAACATTCATCAATTACTAGTTATTTAGGTTACATATTAATTATTGTATATTATATGAAGACTCTTCCATAAATGATATCAGGGTTAATCCTCTCCACGTCTAAAGTCACTGCGTGCCTTCTTTCAAAAACCTAATCCGACTTTAAGTTCTGTAGAAATTGACTCGACTTTAGAGAAATATTGTCCTTTACAGAACTATAGAAACCTTGGCAATAGACGCGCAGCCTATTATTATAATCAATTAAAATAAGGAATTTTCAAAATAGAATATATCGATTATAGGGAATATCTAATAGAATAATGTTTAACATGAAAAAATAAATCGAATTTTATAACATATACAAAAAATGATTGACTTAATTCTGATACCCTTGAATACACGTAATTCTTGCCAGTTAGTTTTATTATATATTATATTATATATTATAACATTAATTACCAGATAGAGGAAGAGCTCCCTGGTCATTCGAAACAGTGATCGCCCTCCTGGAATGCACTCAGAGCGACCTGAAACAAACGACCCTTCGATTATTACTGTCCCCATCAAGTTGATACCACAATAAAACAGCATTATACTCCCCATCCTAATTTACTAGGGAATAGTACAATTAACCGTTCAAGACACATCGCGAGAGCAAGCTTGTTAGACGTAGGGCGTCCTTGCCCTTTGGCGTCGTCTTGCCTCCCAGATGACGGATCGTCGATAAAGGTCGAGCAGGTGCCTACAACAGAAGAACGAATTTACCGTCAAGTTAATTCAATTACAACAATCCGAACAAAGTACAACAATAAAATTATATTATATATGAGTATCGCAAAATCAGGCTATAAATGATCAACGATTTCCAATTATATTTATCGAATCAAGATTCATATTAATTATGATTAACACAATAATCAAAGTTATAAGTGCATCATGTTTATTATGATATTGTGCCTGTATTATATAATAATATTTAATAATATTACATATATAACAAAGATTGTTATACACTGTAATCAAACTACAGTATTTTTTAAAGTGTTATAACATCAATTTTTATGCAATCTGAATTAAATCTAATTTCCCGCTAGACACTGATATATCCTTCTTATCCGTAATGATATCATATTGCAAACCGAAAGAAGAAGTACTTATACCGCTTTCAAAAATAATGGTTCATATACGTCTGATACACTTACAGATAAATTTGAGTAAATTAAATTTGATTTATTTAATATTAAGGATACGAGAATATAAAGTATGGTAGAAATTAATAGTTGATTTTATAAGATACGGTTTCAGTTCCTGGTACACGCTGAGATGTAACTTTGTTAGTTTGCAGGAGGAAGAAGGGCCGCTGTTATTCTTCGCCGTCATCCTGAGATTCGAACGACAGGTTGTCGATAAACCAACGTACCACACGTCTAAGTAAACTGCAATGATGGACCTTCGTGAACCATTTAAGGAAAATGTTCCATTCGCACCGCAAGTGCATCAGAGTATGTAACACTTACTTGTAACCTTACAGGAGTACATGCAGAGAGCGTGGAGAATATAGAATTTTCGAAAATGGTGATTCACTTATCTCGAATGGTATAAATTAAATTACAATTATCCCGCTCATCATTCTCTAATTTTTATACGATCTATAAATTTTAGTAACGAACAGTCGAACGCAGGTATACGTCATAATTATGAATATACTTCACGAATTAATTTTAAGAGAATCTGGTGGTATTTTTTCCGTGGTAATGCGCGAAGTTGAGGAAGGAAACAAATCTGCGCGTTTCGGAAAATTGAAGTTGACAGTTGTTGCGGCATACGGTGTTTTAGAACCCCCCCGAAAAATCATCGAGCCGGAAGAGGGTGTCTCGAAGGGCGGAGGCAGATCGCAAGTGCACAGGATCCCGGGGTCAGGTCCTCGGGATTTCTCATTCATAAACTCACTTTACGCTCCTTCCTCCTCTTCTTTGCCAATCTATAGGCAGGATATCCTCGGTCTTCCTGAATCGACGACCTACATCCTAAGAAAATGCACCGTCTTCTTCCTTTCATCTACTTCCAGGATCTCATGGGAACGGGAGTGAACTATGGTGAACACTTTTTCTTACGATGTCTTCGTATATTTAATTACTTCCTTTATGTCCTAGTTCAGTTTAACCTGTTAACCGGGGAGCTCTGCCAAAAAAGGAATATTAGAATTAGCCCACCAGCCGCGGACGATTTTTCTATTTTTCTGTATAAAATCGCGAGTAATAATTATATCTTGCATACGTTTATTATAAGGAGACTCTTAATGCAATAGAAACAAGAAATAAACATAAGTGGAGAAAATGGAAATATTTTTTCTTATTTACTTGCATCTTGCAGGGAAGCATGAATATCGCGTTTAACAAAAATATAGAAAAGAAATATTATTAGATATGTTTTGCAGTATGATGTACCTTGAAACATGATTCCAATACGCGATAAAATATATTGGAATTCAAAACGGCTCCCGTTGTTTAGATACTTTAAAAAATCAATGCGATTTCGACGACGCCCGTCTTAATATAATATTAATTATATTTTACTGGATAATGATACAAAAAAATTGCCAATGATTACTGCACTATTATCCTAATATAATTAATATTATATCAACGCACACAATATTTCTATTAACATTAATAATGATACCCATATATTGAGAACTATTTGACGTACAAGTATTATACTATAGTATTATACTTATGAGAATACTCTATTCAAATCATACTTATAATAAGCATACTTTTTCAAATCATTCTCGATGAACGTGTCCACAAACCATTATAATACTTTCAGCTTCCTCATTCACAAGGACGGTGCCAACAGTTACTCGGCCCGATTCCGAAAACTTCTTTGAAAACGTTAACTCGCGATCTAAAGAGAAGCCGGCGTTTCCACGTCCGTCAAGATTTCCCCGTAAAATGGATCTCTCCTCTCGTTTCCAGCATCCTATCCTGTCGTGACAATACCTGTAAGCCTTTTTTCCGTGGCTTCCCGTGGAAGCGGATTCCTTTAGTCGAGCAAAAGCGGTTCCTGCACCCGGACACACGTGTGCACACGACACATCATCCTAGCGAAACCTATTTTCCTGAAAAACCCCGAAAGGATTCCGTGGGAACACACGGGGAGACCTAAGCAAGAGTTGGATTTCCTCAACGACCAAATGTCCTTGTCTGCTGTGTTATGTTGGGGAAACGACGAAGCGAGGGGAAGGACATTATTATTGATATTGTTTTATAATCAATTACTGCAAAGAATTTCTTATATTTAATTGAATTATACGCTATTTTATATTACTTTATGTACTACAATTTTTGTTTTAATAATACGGTATGATTAAACAATATTAGCTAGTATTATAGGACTTAGGTATGCAACCGTCTAATAACGATGAAATAATAATTCAATTAATTTGGTAATTAAGATCGTTAGGATTATATTAAGTGGTGGGGCTATGGAAATATAGTAATGTTATATAACTATTATTTGATTAAATATAGTATATTCTCGTAATTTCTCTAATTAATATAATACGGTATTTAATTATACTTAATATTGATTAACTTAATATTAATTAATTTAAGACTGAATTTAAGTCTTAATTTAACATCTAAGACGTTAGCACCTAGGGCAAGAATACCAAAATCCTAGGACTTCTTTCAGACATAGTTCAGACTGAAGAGGCCATAGCCGATACCCATCAAACACATCTATATTTTACTACTATTATATATTATTAATTATATGTTATAAATACGTTCCAACTTCACTTCACTACCCTCAATATTCTGAAGTATTTAATCATTTATTTCACCTATTTGATATTTATAATCTTATTATTATTATGGTTTTATTATTTCACCTAAATACCTGCAAGAAAAACTGGGTTTTTCTAGAAAATAAATGATTAAAACTTTCCTACAAAATTGATAATTTCCGACAAAAAGCCCGTTACAGATTCGCGACCAATTACTAAAAGTGCTTAAAAACACGTGTTAACACCTTCACTGTTTGACTTTACGAGATATAATGAGCGCGTGTAATAGGTGAGGTAATCGCGGATGTTTATTTACATCGTATACACGGTGATCTTAGAGCCATGTTTTCTGACATATTACACAATCCTTTACACAAATCGTCGTTACTGCTCGACTCAGTTACAGTCGACTTTTTACTTTAAACGACACGATGAACGAAATAAACACAAACAACAGAAATAGAAAAGGAAGAAGACTCACTCGAAAGAGGTATGAATCTCAATTTTATTCTAAAATTCTTGTTATTCGTTACACTTGGAACTTATTAAAAATAAACAATACTAATTAACTAATTATCATTAACAACTATTTTTAAATTAATAAGAACGTTGTGGAAAAATTATTTCATTTTAAGCGCAATTAATTTCTTATTATATATCTTAACACTTCACATTTCAGTGCTCATCAAAGTAGAAATAATGGTACATAAAAATGGTCGAATTTGTCTAATTCATAATTTCTGATTGATCCATTCGGCATATAATATCTTATACACATGATCCCGGTGATTCTATTTATTACCTATTTTTTGACAGATTTTTACGATTTCGATGTTAACGAGTTCCGTTACGGCACATGACTGGAAGAAGTACGAATTATGGAAGAAGGGTTGATCATTTTTAGCGATCATGTTGCAAAGGGTTAAAGCCCTTCCTCATAGGAAAGGATTAAAGGTCATGATATCGAGGTCAGATCAACAGGGTTCCCGTAGATTGACGGAAATTTCGAAAAAAAGAGGGCAACTTTGGCGGTAAATGAACCCTTTTTTTCCCGTGATTTGCCTCCGTAACGAAAGGGTTAAAAGGATTTCTTTAAAACGTGAAATCGTATAAATTCCTTTGGGTTAGGGGAGGCCGTAAATACTAGTTTTTCGCACGATTTTTTCTCAAGGATTAAGGGGTCCAAGTAAATCTGTGATACATTGCTCGAGTTTTAGGAAGAAAGGGTTACACGATCGAGAAATATTTTATTCTTGTAAGAAATATTCGGTTCATGGGAAAGGATTGCTCGCAAGTAACGTATTTTTTATGAAGAAAGTCTCTGAATTCTCGTCACGAAACCAATTTTTTTCTTTGTCATGTTCAACGTAATTAAATATTATTCATTAACTAATTGATGAGTTAATAAGAAATTCGACAAATACTCGAATTTCCTAAGAATGTATCTTTGAAGAACGCGGTATTTCTGGAAGTAGATTTTTTCAGAACCTTGAAGAATTTTAAGAAACCAGCCACATATGTGCCGTTGTAAAAGAGAAGAGAATACACATGGAAGACTTTATGATGTACAACGTGCAGAATTGTATTGTCGAACGTATCCCTTGTTTGCTCGAGGATCTGGCGAGCAGCTGATTGGGATTTTCGCTCTGCTCGTTCTTGTGGATTACATATGGTGACTCGGCTTTCGTAACGAAGACGCCGTGTTTCCGAGGACGCCCAGAAAAAAGTATTGTTGGACGCCACTTTGACCTCGCCGGAGAGTGAATCTTAACGTCTTAAGAGATGGCCAACAAAAACAGGGCACAATTTTGTTACGTAAGATTTTGTTGGAACCTCGATCATAAAGGAGTCGCGTATTTCTCGAATCATAATCTGTCTATTATTTTACTAAAGCAATTAGAAACTGAAAATATTCTATGTGTAAAGTATAGCGTTATTCACGAGATACCTTTTATGAGTATTAAAATTGAATACGATATGTATTAATGCAATTCGTTGAATTTTACTAATCAAGCTCTTAAGCTATCTGAAGAGAGAACGGATACGTATCTAATTTCTGGTAGCAGTAAATAATATTTAAATATCTACATTCTCCCAAATTCAAATAAATTTCATACTCTATCATTCTTAGAGAATAATAAAACATATTCAACAACATACACAAAAATTGATCTAATCACCATACAATAAAAGTGTCTATAATTCAACTATCACAAAGCGCACAGTACAATAAATCTTTAGTAGATTCACCAAACTCAAACATTCCATAAACATCTCGAGCGGCAGAATCCGAGTAAATAATAACTAAGAAACGCCACCGTATCAATGTAAACCAAGGATGCCAGCCCATAAATATGTAACACGTAGAAAATAGATTTCCCTAATATTCTGGCATCCCTTCAGACATGGCTGGGTTGGGTAAAGAAATAAGTGTTGGAACCATAACGAATCGGTAGGAGGGAAAAAAAATTAGGGCCACCAGTCAGTCGGTGAGGATCGATTAGTCGTCTGATGAGTTATACGCGCCGTCCCCGGTTTTGCCCTACGAATCCGACAAAAGGGAGAGAAATCAGCCCATCGTCAGGTTTATTTAATACAGCAGGGTGTGGAGGTGGCGTGTATAGGGGTGGCGGAGGTTTGCGCCGGGGGGTGAGCACGGGATTCGAGGGTGGTTGCAACCTGTTGAGTCAGACAATATCGCGTTTTTACTAATGCCACATCGTCGTCCCGGCACACCGAATATTCCTACTGGCTGCTACCTTCACCCTGGATCCATTTTTGTCCTTCCGCGGGCCAACCCCAACTTACAATCGTTATTATCGGCGTCCGGATTATTAACCCCGAAAATACGTGCAAATCCTTGCCTCTTTAAACCTAATGTTTCTTTGTTTCCCCTGAATATATTCAAATGATATTGTTCTTTGACTGGAAAGAATCTTTTGGGCATTTATTATTATTCAGGTATTCTGGTATTTTAAAACGTCTTAATATTCGAACTACCAAACGTATACTCGGTTATATTTATATATTTATTTATATATAAATTATGGCCAGGGATGTAAGTGATTCGATCGATTTAATTATATGCGTTATGTACATGAAATAAAAGTATATATAATATCGAGCAACGCGTCATTGCATATCTGAATAATTTTATTAAAAATCTCGAACCAGTCATTTAACTGCTTTGGGAATCCTAGTGTTAAAGAAATACCCTTTTCATTGCCGTTTAATTATAGATAATAAAACTATATTCTAGTCAGTATTTATGTATTGATTTGTCTAATATTTACTCTATTTTTGTTCTTCTTGTTTGATTAATATAAATTTGAAGATATTTTATTATCGTAATACCGATATGGGTCGAAAGGCAGTTAGTATAGAATGTTACATTAACAAGTATCGATATTCTGTAATATAAGTCTCTTATTCAGAGCTGTATCATTACCATGGATAATACTACCATAATTAATATCCATCTTCCGATCCGTAATAGAAAATATTTACATTCCACGTAAATGTAGTAATCCGGATTAGAACTATATAGCTATGGAATCTAACTGTAATCTTCAAGAATGAATCTTCCAAAGTTTCAAATCATAATGAAGTCAATTGAAGTCAAACGTTCGATTAGCATACAAACTAAGCAAATGTATCCACAAAAGTATGAATAAAAGAAATTAATTCCACAATAATTAAATTTTAAGTTTGTCAATTTGCATGAAAAAAATTAGCAAGCACATGGAATAAGTAGTATATCATTCGGTGACCTCGATTCGAATTAAAGTGTCCCGATGTCGGCTTTTCGCGACAATCGGTGACTTCCGTTCGCGCAAAAAAACTCCCATTAAAGGCAGAATTCAAAGAAGCTCCCGCGAGGCCGCGGTTCATGTCTTTCCTCCACACGTGTCGCGCAGCCGCGTCTACTTATGTCTCGACTTCTTCCTTCTCTTAACACGGGAAACCTCATATCATAAATAATTACAATAATTGGGATTTAATGTACTCCTTTCAAAGACACGACACTAATTATCAACACGAGTTAATTACATTCTGACGATATAATGTGAAATTACTAATTCAGAATACTGTAATTCATTCTCTACTAATTGGGCATTCTTGAACTGATGTTAAAAAAATCGATTCAATAGTAGCATATAATTATGTATTATTGTTTGTAGCTGCAAAATCATAATTTTCAGCTATATACCCTAATTACAATTTGCGGATCAAGTTGATTCATTAAACCAATAGTAGATCATAGTAATAGCAGATTAATTCACCAACTAATATTATCATCAATCGAGTACAGTCGCTCATAATAATAAAGATACCTTCGAAACCTTTATTATGTTGATGAAATAAAAATTGAATTCGACAGGATATTTAAGAGGAATATAATTTAATACTCGAATCTACACAGCAGGAGGAGGCACATAAAGGTAGATAAATCTTGAAAAACGATAGGGAGAGGAAATCCCGAAAAGAGGTGTACCAAGATTTCAAGCGATCGAACGATCTATCGTGCTATTCAACTCCAGGAAAGCATGTCTGGTGCAGCGATTCGAGTGGAGCAGAGAGAAGATGAGATTTCGTGAAGAAGAGGCGAGGGGAGAAGGTAAATGCACCGGCAGCAGGAAGGACCAGGTGCATCCTAGGGAGCCTGGGAAGCGCAAACTACAGCTACGAAATCGAGGCAGATGCTACCAAGTCACGGGTAAGGCCCACCTCTACGTTCCGCTTCTATATGCACTGACAGAAACGTGCTTGCCAACTTTGTTTGTTTATGAATGCGCGGACTCCGCTTCTGTTCATCAGGAATTCCTTGGATGCACCGGTCGAGGTGCCACGTTAACGACCTTGTCCATTATGCTTCCGGAGCAGCCGCGTTTTAACCCTTCTTCTTTAATGCAACCCGGTTACTAAGTCACTTATAAATGCGGTTAAGATTTTAGTACACTTTGGATGGATATCAGGATCAATTCTTACGGTGTTTGGATATTCTGATATGTCTGACATAATTTATTTATTTTAGGATTCCATGAGAAAAACGGTTAATTATGACAGCTAAATATTTAATTTTCCATTGAAAATGATCAATTTGTTTTATTTATTATTAAATGATTTCCCGTATATTATAACCATTTTTGTAATCTGCTCTACTTATCAATATTAAATATATTTTAATTAAATCCAAGATCATAAAGGCGTCGTTCGATAAGATCTGATGTTTTTTGCATTCAACAGCAACATAACAAAAATTGGATTATACAGAATTCTGTTACAATTACGTTACTTTTAAATCACCAGTAACAGTGGAAATACATCGTATCCACTCCATTAACAAGTTTCGTTAACACAAAGTTGATACCGCGCGTTACGTAGAAACCGGAAACGTGAGGCAAGATGATGATACTTATTACACATATTGCGCAAGGGTGTCCCACAAGAATCATAATCCGTTTCTCTCGCGGAAGATTGAAAGTCTCGTTCGAAAACAAACGGCACGTTTCACGGGAGAACTAAGCGTCTTTCGTCACGTGTTACAAGCATACAGGCCACTTATCTTCTCGACTTTCTCCAGCACTTTCGCTTCAGGCCGCGGTTTCGCGGTGGGAGGTGGTAACAATCGGACGATAATCGTCTTATTATTTGTACTATACATATATAAGTCTTACGTAACCGGCCAGTTACGTTTCGTCAAAATCCTTTCACGCTTCCTCCGGCCATCTGGCATCGATTCGAAAATATACGCCGCGGTAAAATCCGGAAAATTCACCGACATGTGCTTCTCTTTCTGACTCCGTGGGATCCTTCGGTTGGTTCAGATAAACCGTGAGTTAACTCACGATGACGAATCACGAAATTAAATACTTACTACTTGTGCACCATATGCTTATAGTCAGACCTTAATTTGGTCATAATTTGTAATTAGTTACACTGAACTAGATTTTCTAGAATAATAACTATAAATTGTCACTCGGCGATAAGAACTAGTAGCTCAAATCTCACAATTTTTCATTCACCAACATTAGTAAAACTCGAATCAAATATATCGCTAATATTTGTAATGTTTTCAATTTTTTAATGTTATTCGTGACACTTAATGTGATTTCGGTCCGGCACTCAGCATATTAATTATGTATATTCAGGAATTGCTGATTATCAGTGCCTTTTTTGTGGCGGAACCTATTTCTAAGAATCTTTTCAATGTTTTAAAAGTAATTATTGAAATAATGTTCACCCGTCACAAGTGTGTCTAAAATAAAAATACTTAAAATAAATCATATTTAATTGATTTATGCGACTGCTTTAAATTTCATTGATATTAAGATTCCAATATCATTCTCTTTAATATAAACCTTACAAGATGTGAGTTCCGGTATATTTTTTTCTACAAAAAATCATTGATTATGATAATTCATTAATGATAAGGGAGAAGAGATACTGTCGATAGAAATCAAAGTATCAGCAAGAGATTGATCAATCGTGTTAAGAAAGGGGGATAAGTATATGGGAGCTTACCTTATTTCGCCGTATTCCTCTCGAGATGAAGTGGCATAAGGCGATCAAAATGAAGATACACGTGTAACGATAATACAGTTGGGAGAACCTTAATTCGACCTTTTGTCCCAGAAGTATCTCGAGGAAGTTCTGCTTGGGTCCTTCTTACTCGAACTTTCTTCGCACGTGACCTACCTTACACATTTATACCTCGACTCCCTAACTTCTGACCTGTACTCTTTCAAAGACCCTTAACAAAATCTCCGTGATAATTACTTCATTACATTGACGCGTTATACGCAGTATGAATATAAATATGAATTCAGTTAAAAAATAAGTAAACATCGGAATCTAGTTTATGTACTGCAAGTTATATGTTCAATATTACGTTTTATTATGTACATATCTCTATAGCAATCATAAGGATTGATAATGAATGCATTAATTAATTATCAATTTTCTAGAGCTGGTTTTATTGTTGTAGTCGTCAATGAGGGTACATTAAATGTCTTAATATAGGAAATTATTATATTTATTTTATGAATTAGTTTCTAGCGCAATCATTATTATAGTTATAACATACTTGAATATTTCACTGCCAGTCATTTATTTTGATTTTTATCTTTTTCCATCGTTTATAAGCGAACGTCTGTATTTACTGAATAAGAAATAAACGGACCCATTTAATTGCTGTTGTAAAGTGTTTCATTAATTACCAATTACGGATACAGCCCGAATAAAACATTCATAGTTTATAAAAAGCTTATTATCACGTTAGCAACGTTACGTATTATGACATAGTATGAACAACAAATATTCATTCCGAGTAGACAAAAAAGAATGTAAAACATAATATAATAAAGACGTATCCATTAATATCAGAAACTTAACACGCAAAAAAGATCGCGAAGAATTAAAGTAGAGCATAATTATCCCGATTCCTATTCCGAGTCGTTAAATGTCAGAACGGAGTAGGCGTCGTTTTAGCAAATACCTGGTAGATGAAGCGAGGAGATTGTCGATGCATTTGTATGCACCGGGCCAGCTATTCAAAGTAGAGAAGGAAACATATCGTGGGGAGAATAAACGAAAGAAACTGCAGTTCTACTGAGAGAGAGAGAGAGAGAGAGGGGGGGGGGAGACATGGTTGCCTTAGCAAAAGCTGGGCTTCGAATCGCGAATTCCGATCGAGCCGGTTGTTATCTGCGTTATCGGAACGATTTATGCTCTCCTAAGGGCTCGTTTCTCAAATTTCGTCGGGGCTTTTTTTTCTCTCCCGAGACCCGAACGACCGATAAAGGAACCAGGAACCTGAATTGTCACGTAGGTTCATACATCGTCTACCAAAAAATCCGGCTTCTACGGGCGAATAGAGAAACCACAGCCTAAAGGGTGGGTAAAGGGGATGAAGAAGGGGGAGAGAGAGGGGAGGAAGATAATGCAAGTTATAGGTGGATGATAGAGAAAGAGAGACGTGAGGATGCAACTCATTACGACAGCTGTCTTCGCTGTGGGAAAAGTCCGACGGATACGGATCGATGAGTCGAATCTGACAATCACGAACCGCGGGGGTTCCCCGGCTCGAGTGAATCTATGAAAGCGAATTTTTCTATGTCGAATGCTGAATATCGAATTACGAGTATAGAGTTACTGATGTTGTTTTATGTACTCAAAGTTTTGGTGTCAACACGATAGCAAATGGCTCCTGATGAGTCCGGATAAATTCGTTGAGGTGACTGTTAGAAATGTGTGTAAAACACCTGCCGTAGGCTGAAGCATTAAATCAAGGGTTTGTCATTCTCGGAAATTTGTCATTAGATATTCCAATCTATAAGTAATCAACGTATTAATGAGTATGTTTTCTACCTTTGTACTTGGCTTTACATAAAAATGTTCAAGATAAAGATATGCAAATTTGAAGGGAAATATAAGATTCTTTTTAAGAAGTTGTATTACGTTAATCTAAAATATTATTAAATGCAAGGAATGAGGATCAGATTTGATTGCAAACATTTTGGTATAAGTCAAAATAATCGGGTAAAATGCATGATTATTTGAAAATCAATTCTTATTATTAGAGCGACGCAACATTTTATATGCGATGTTTTCATCCGATGTTTAGCAGAATCAAATTATAAGAAGACTATATTTTATCAATTGCAGCAATGAAATTAAATAACTTCATCCACTAATGAGTTGTTCAATTTCGATATTTACTGATAGATTGATTCAAAACGGTTTCAAGCACGGATAATAAAAACTCGAAAAGTCTCCTGTGTTTTACTTTAAATCCACTTTTACATTTCATCCATTGATATCAAAACTCACAATATCCGTCCAGAAAATGAAATAAAAAGGTAATAGCCGTTGAACTCGGTAATTAATCAGATTGATTATCGCAGGTTACGCAAAGCACCCTCCGTGCGAACCAGGCGTTAAATTAAGGGTCCGCGATTTTTCAGGTACGTCCCCCCCCTCCCCCCCCCTCCCCCCGTTAATACCGCGAGTAGTCTGCAAATGTGTTTCATATATATTTCATCGGATAATCGTCCGAATTGTCGAGGCTCGACTGGAAGTCTTAAGAATAAACCTGGTCGAAGTTCAGGCTTCGGGTCTCACAGCCTTGGAAGGAACATATGGTCCACGGGCTGAGGGCATCGTTCATTGGCCGACACGTAGACTCGTAATCTCGCTATTTATCACAGGATGCGAGAGGGGAAGGGGGGAGGGGGACTAAGAAGGGGGAAGTTACTTTTTTTCGGGGATACAAGCATCGGGGAAACGAGTTTAAATACACCGATGGGGCGAATATCGTTTAACTCGCGTATCTGCTTCGCTGTCCGAGTAATAAGACTCACGGAGATCGTTCCGTATCTCTTATCAAAGATTAAAATTATCTTGTTGAATACTGTCTGTATCTAATGGTAGTTGAATTAAGATGAACTAGTTCAATTATCAGGTAATATTCGATATCTATAATCACAATTTAAATTGAATATTTATAAGTTACCGTTGAGTTCATGCATGGCAGGAAAGGAGAAGAAGAAGGCAGAAAGTTGATTGCAGAGCATGAAATAAGTGCAGCACCTAAAACAAGATATAAAGAGTTACAGAAATAGAAATACTTACTTTGGATGACACTCGTTGTGCATTTTATGCTAAAGGAAATATTACTGATAAATTAAGTTGTTAATAAAATACTGAAATAAACTATCTCCCGGCTACTGTCGATGTAAAGAATGCAATAAAACTCGAAAGAAACGTAGGGACAAGGGAGATCCATTGACGCCAGAGAAACAGTTCTAATCTGGATATTAATTATTTATTAATTAGCTAATATTCTGAAAACGTATGAACATTTGTACATGTGTTTTGTATCATGAGGTACTTGTGTATGGCATTCGTCAAATATACGTAATTAACACGTCACCGACGTATAGAAGTGCAATCAGCTGATCGGAAGTGCACTTCGATACGAGTCTACGTGGCACCTACATAAATCGATCGTTTTATTTTACTTCACTATCGTTTCCCTTTTTCTTTTTAAATACTTCACTTTATTTCATTAAATTACCTTCTCGTGGCGGCAGTGTGCTCCTCTCGAAAGGACAAGTAGACAAGTTATTTTTATATAAATAAATCGACGGTAGAATCGGTCCACGACGATAACTTTTTTTATGCACGACGTCATTTTGTGCGGATCAATCCTTCACGAATCACGATTGGATGGCTTCTTTTAATGCGGTCTCAGTAACGAGCTACGGTTACCATTACTATTATCGTTAGTATTATTATCGTTATTATTATTCATATTATTAATATTATTATTATATGTATATCGTATTATTACGTGAATATTACGTCACTAGATTTTATTTTGAAGTTCGATGATCGAGCACGAAAAGATTTCATCTTATATCAGCTTTGTCCCCTCTTCGTTAAATTCACTGATATTCTAATAAATTTGATACAATCAATTTTCATATAATTATCAATAATCATTTCCTGGAAATATTTCGTTTATATCGAAGATGAACTTTCCAATTTTTTCTTATTTTTATTTCTTATCTATTCTCTTATCAGGTGAGACTTGAGAGATGATATTTCTTGATCTTGGTCCAAAATTGTCTTTTAATCATGATAAAGAAAGTTTTCTTTCGCGTGCTTCGATAATCGAAACTCAGCAATATAATTTCCAGCAATCCAAGATTCGTATTCCTCGCATGATTTGATCTCGATTGTCAGATCGATAAACGCGGCGACAGTCCAATAAATCGCTGAAAATCTGATCACGATAAACGGCCTGGGAACAATTGATTCGGCCGCGATGCAGCTCGTTGATTGATTCGTCCGACTTACAATTAATATCGTAGATTTTAAATATATATATTTATATATATAGATTCATTTATTTATATATTTATACCAAAAAACATTCGTTCACAACGAATTAGAAAACATAAAAATTTAGCTAGAAGACGCATAGTACAGTACAGTGGACTACACCTAACATCATTTATTCTCGATTTATTTTTCCTTCTTCTCGAATCTCGATTTCCTTCGACCCCCTTTTTTATCTCGCTTTTTCACCCCTTTCTTCTTCCGTCTTAATAAATCGATTGATAAATCGCGTCAATATATTGCTTCGTCATCAGGTAGGTGTTGCCTAAGTCTAACAATAATGAGACTCGCGTACGTGGAGCAAAACACGAGGACCTCGGATATTGTAATTATTACTGCTATATGAAAAGATATATGATACACAATAAGTTTCCAGGAATTCCATCCATTTATTGAAAGTCACGCGGTGGTTTTTTTTATTCCTCATTCTTTGCTCCACGTAAATCACAATTCGCGCTCGGTTCTTCTTCCTTGTTCAACAATATCCACTCTTTAATTAATAACCTTATGGATTCGCCGTTACAATATATTCATTACTTCAAGTTATTCTTTCATTGAAAAAATTCCTCTCCAGAAATTTAAGAATATCAAAATCTCCAAACTCATTTTGATACACGAATTGATTTCATTCTTGATATTCAGTGCACACAGAAAGTGTAGCACTATAAGTCTTATAGGTTATAATTCGTCCAAAAATTCCTGGATTTCCGATATCCTTTTTCTTAGCATCGAAGTAGAATGTTATTCTTCCGCGTAATTTTGTCTACCCTTAATTACATGATTCCGTAAATTGCGCGAAATTTGAGGGATTGATTGGAATCCATTTGTACGGTCGGCAATATCTAAATTCGTGATGGAATATCGTGAGGAACGATATTATTGCGAACGGTGAACCATTCGCGAATCGAGCGATTCCTTTCGCCGAGTCTGCAATAATTCACTAAATTACAGAATGCCCAAGGTTACGAGTGCGCGACGAGAGACCGACCAATGGGAAGAAGTGGGAATTACAAGAGGGATTTCGGTTTAAAGTCTGGATATACGTGAAATTTTGCAGAAAGGGTTATGAATCGTGATCGATTTCCTTGTCGATCTTTATGTTTCGCGGAATCGCTTATCCACCCCTTTCAGTATCGCAGATTAACTGCATTCGCCAATAACAAAACAGGACTTTTTCGAAAACTTCAAACAATTTTACAATTACTTCTTCGACCTTCGAAACAAATTCTTCAACAATTATAAAAAATCTTACTGTAATTGAATAAAGGAAGATACATATATCATATTAATAAAACGCGAAACTTAAGTTGGTGTTGTATAAATATTGCTTATGAAACAAGTATTAAATAATATTATAATAGTAACTATAATGTACGCCGTCTCCTCTTGCAATAATAATAATAGTAATAACAAATATTGTAATTAGTGGAATAATTGTGTTAAATATATACCTAAAATGGGATTGGATTTGGAACGAAATAAACAGACTGCAAATAGGCCAAAATAAAAAAGGATAGGTGAATCTTTTGAGAAATAAAATATATTTATAAAAACAAAATTAAACGCGTATAAAATAATACAGGTCGTAAATATTATTAATCTCCTCCTTCCAACGTTCATTCCTCTTATCGTTCTCTTTCTCAACCCTTCGCATCATACGCCGACATGATCTACCGCGAATACAAATAAGAACAAGATATTTATATTCGCATTATAATAATAAAAAAAAGAAGGAACAGAAACCGCGTGTTGTCGCACTAAAAAGTTCTACGCTCCAATAAAGTCGTCAAAGTCGGCATTTTCGCGCGCATTTTGTCGTTACTCCAACCGAGTAGGTATAATTTTCGTAGCTTTGTCGCGTTCGATTGAATTTATCAAAAACAAAAACGTTTTCACACCATTCACTCTCTCACGCATGCTGTTCGTTCGTTCACGCATTTACAGTTACGCAATTACACGATTCGTACGGCGCACAAAGATTCTATGGCACAAAACGAGAAGTGGTCGTGCAGGGTTGAATGTGTCTCCATTGTTTGCATCGCTTAGCACGTGAAAGAAAAAAGAACGAGAAAAGCTCATTTCTTCCATTTTCCCTTCCGTCTTTCCTTATCAGCTATTACTTATCAGCGGACTGGCTTCAATCTCGCGCTCGTATTACACTACTACAGTTATAATCTCTCTTTAGACTCTCATTTGGAAATGCCCGCAAAATTAGAATCACACGTGAGGGGAAGCACACAGGGTTCTATCGAGTTCTTTCGCTTTCGTTCTATCTTTCTCTCTTCTTTTTGGCACAACCAACGACAGTTTGGTACCGCGTGTATACGCTGTATATACACATACGTATATATATAATATAATATATATATAGATATTAATTAATGATTTCACACCACGCCGGGTGGAAGAACAATTATTATACAATTAGAAACATGCTGCCGCACCAAAAAACGCGCGCGTTCTTACGAAACGAGTTGAAAAATACCAACGATACACGCCGCCTTTCTTTGCAATAATAATAATATTAATAATAATAATTCATAATCGGTAATATATAATATATAATATTAATAATGAGTCGCCGATAATAATACAAGAAACAAGCGAAACGCGTCCTTGTCGTCTAAAAACAAATCTACAAATCGAAGTGTCGGCGTTTCGTCGTCGATCCGCGAAAAATATCTCGATATTACTTCTTGTTTTCATTTTTCGCAGGATAAGAAATGCCCAGTGGATATAGATTTCAACGTGATTTTACTCTTCCCTTTCCCTCTCCCTCACCATCTTCCGATCCTCTTTCCCTTTTGTTTATCTATAGTCGTAAGATCGAAGAGCGTAAACGTTTGTCACAGTGCTCGCTTATCTTCTCACCACTTTCTCCGCCCTCCGTCCTTTTCTTTTTTAGCACGTTCACACATATATAATATATATATACGGCAGAAGGACAGATCTCTCTTCCTCTCTCTTCCTTTCTTCGCTCGCAGTGAGAAGTATGATATGAATCGGAAATATGTTAAATACTCGATCGTGCTCGCAAATACTGCTCGGTGATCGTCGCACCCAAAAATTCATTAACGCACCGCATCCTTCATTATCTTTACGATTATTTATAATAAAACTGAGTGTACAGTAATACTGCTTGATATGTATCTAAAACGTACGTCGATTTCTACAGCCCTCAATCCATTGTCTCTCACTCTCTCACCCCTTCCTCACAGTACGGCCCTTATCAATCCTCTTTATATTAGATATTCTATATGTATAATGTTCTATTACACGCTTATTACACGCACTTGCGACCGGGCGGGCGACACGAGGTACTTCTCTTGAATGAGCCAAGAGAAAAGAGATTTCTTTATATTACATATTATTTAAATATATATATATATCTTCTTAATTCTCTACAAGGATAAGAGTAAGGATATGTGTGTAGAGAAGTAGTCAACGGTGATAATGTAAATCTTGTGCTTAAATTGAAACTGTACACAGAGATGTAGGTTTTGGAAATATCTTTATTTTTGTGCGTTTTTATCGTAACTCGATTTCTCTCTTTTGGTTCGTATATCTCTTTTAAAATATATTTATAATATTCTATTGTTTTAATTGGGGGGGGGGGGGAAGGGTAGGTGTGAAGGGAAAAGTACGTCGTTTCGCCCGCGCGGTTGTGCGCTTCGCTACTTTTTTTTTCTTCGTTAATAATAATATTATTATTGCATTGGCTCTTTCTTCTCTTTTTTTTTCTCTCCTTCTTCCTTTCATTCATCGTTAAATTCCTGAACTCTGAGGTAGTCTGTTCTGGGTGTGATATTTACGTAGTAAAAATGGCAAGAGTGATATATAATTTATCGTATTTCTGCGCGTTCCGCCATTACTATACTCGGTGTACTCTCTTTCTGGCACGCACAAACAAACTTAACGAACGAAAAGTTCATGTCGCAAAAGGACGTGGTAATACGTCATTTACTGTGTGACCATGCGTTTTAGAAGTCCATAAAATATTTACCGGAATTAATATCCCATCCTGCGTAACTCTCGATAAATCTTGACACCGCGATTATATTTATGTACAATTATTGGGATTTTCGACAGAGATTTCGACCTCGTCTATAATGAAACAATCAAGTAAGATGAATTACTAAAAAAAACGTTCCAACTTTCCTAGTTAAAATAACACGAAAACAAACTAGTCGCTCGGGAAGAAAACAATCGAGTTCCTGGGTCACAGGACTTCGCGCGGGGGGGAACAATAATTTCTCATTAAATACACAAGAAACAACAACGTTGAGTCGAACAGGAATGAATCGATGCTAAAATAATTAACGCGGTAGTGGGATGGAACAATTATTTACGCCTTAAGGATAAATACGATTGGATCGATTCCTTGAGGATTCGATCGATGGACGAATCAAAGGAAATAATTTCGTTATGGCGAGGTCAACGTTTACTGAAATTCCACGTGTTTGCGTGCTTCGAACGGGATGCTGTACGCGGAAGCCGAAGGTAAATCTCGCTCGTGTCGCGAGAGAGGGCCGATTTTCGGCCCTGTCCCCGGTGATTGCCTCGTTTTGCGCTCCGTGGACAATTAATCGAATATTAATTAACAGTCCCCGGTGATTGGTGGTCCTCCAATAAACAGAGTTTAGAAGTACACTCACGGCCGATTAATTATTCACCCGAATAATTCGGCTGATAACGCATTAATAAAATCAAAACATAAGTAATGGGAATAACAATCTCTAAATTTCAAGAAAAAGATCTAGAGATGCTTACTTCGTAGGAAATTGATTTTGATTTGTTAATACGTGATGATCAATGCAATTGAATTTTGTAAGAAGATCGGTAAATATGGAGTAATAGAGAATAAATGATATGGTTTCTGATCGATTAAAATGGAAGATACGATTTATTTATTTATCTATCACAGGATCTTTTGGAAGATGATTTTATATTATTTATCGGTACGGTACATTTAATTCGAACTGTAAGTTTCATTGCTGGAAGGAATGCAATTTTCCATGAACGGAAGGGGAAACGACACGAGCGAAATTATTTTTTGGCAAAACGCAGAGTTTTTGGACTTAGGCTATCTTATAATAATTTAGAAGACGCGGCGCGGTCACCATGAAAATGTATCTAGTAGTGACAGTAGTTAATTATCGGAATTCGGTTAAGTTGGAATGCTGAGAATGTTCGTAAACGGCACGTACGAATTCTGAGAGGTTCGTCGTCAGATTGTGTGTGTTTTTTAAGAGACAAGTTTTGATATCACTATCGATCGGAAGGTCGATATCTAAATTTGTATAAAAAACGAAGGAACGCAGTAGTACTTTCGGCACCTCTCAAATTTCGTCGTTTCATTAAAATTACTATCACGATTAGTCACGATAAAAAATAAAGGATTACAATTATCAATGAAACACTGTCACTCGATGGAATATTCGTTCACATTGAATGACATAATCTGTCGCTTTTATACGCCATTCGCTGTTAACTTATTATTCAGCATCTTACTATTCTTTTTTTGTCTTCTCCCTCGATAGATTTACGCTACAACGCTATAAAATACGAGTATTATGAATAGGTTTTCGTAATCAGTTTCCCTAGACGATATTCAATGAATTCAATAATTACAGTGATGATATAATAATTAGAATAATTATATGCCTATACATTTAACATATTTTGTACAATCGATAAGCTTCGAAGGTTTGATATATCGCAATCAATTATCTTTATTATTCATTTATTCAAAAGTTCCTTTTTTTCGTTAAGTCCGCGATTTACAAACTTCACCGGATAACGAACGTCGATTCGAGGCGTGACGAGGCGAGAAACCGAGACGAAAGTCGCGATCTGCTGAGTCGAGCCAACGAAACGCGAGATGAGAAAAGGAATCTCGCGTGTTGCTGTTTTCTTTTTTAAAGATCGACTCCGTACATCGCGATGATTAAAACATTCTTTTTCCCTCGTTCGATTTTGATATACGAGATAGACTTAACGAATCCGTTAAACGTCCGCCACGCGCACGATCCTCCACATCGAATTCGTTTACCCGAACGTATTAAATTCTCGAGTAACTTTGAATCGAGGATAAATAAATATTACATCCTTGAGCAAAAAACCAATATCCTTCCGGCCACCATTATTTTTCGTTTACGATGTTAACGAGATAGAAGAGACTTGATTTAATCTTGGAATTCTTTAATCTGTGATAATAAAGAAATTGAAAGGTTTATTCGTACGAACGAAGATAACGGCGGGGAAGGAAGTCGCTCTCTCTCTTATCATCGAAATATAAAGGATCATTGGGGAAGGGAAAGGATTAGGGATCGAGGAATGTTAATAGATATCCATATTAGGACGTCTTACCGAGAACTATAATAAATACATATTAATCACGATCGAACGGCTATGCACTGAGTTCTAATAATTCTCACCCCTTCCTCATTCTCGTTTTCCGTAACGATTAAACACAAAGTCCGATTAAGAAGTCGCACCATGGATCATCTCACGATTAACACGAATCAGTCGCCGTGATCTTTCGACCGAGTCGAATGAACCCTCTCACCTCTCGATACTAGAATCACGAAGACGAAGCCAATGATCGCCGAGATGAATCGTCTGCCTCGGTGGAAATTCATTTCTGGTTACGAACTTCTTCCTCCTCATCCTCCACTCCTTCGAAATCACGTCCTGAGATGGACATTATGGTTGTTGGATTTTTTCTTGTGCGTTTCGAGGTGCTTCATCATGTGATCCTTCCTGATGAATCCCTTGCCGCAGTTATCACAGGCGTACGGCTTTTCGCCAGTATGGAGGCACATGTGCCGCCTAAGGTCAGTTTTGTGGTTGAACTGTTTCGGACATATCTCGCACTTGTACGGCTTGTCGCCCGCGTGCTTTTGCAGGTGCTCCGCGTGCAGGTACTCCAAGGGGAATCTCTTACCGCATTGATTGCATTTGAACGGCTTGTCGCCAGAGTGGAAGCTCTTGTTATGTTGGGTCAGATAGCAAGCTTTATTGAATACCTTGTCGCATTCGATACACTTGTGGAAGCCATCCTGCGAGATATAATGGGAACCGGTATTCGTACTTGTCACCTGATGTTCCTTGGTGATAATCGTGCCCATCTTCGACTTCGAGTCTTTCTCCATTTGCCTTCCAACGTTTGGATTCACCTCCTCCTTGCCTTGTATAAGTTGTGGTAAATTATTGTTCGCTTCGAGATGATTCTCCCGAGAATGTTGAAGAGGGTGAGATATATGATGTGTTTGTATCTCGTATTGCTTGACAATCATACCGTCGGTATTTGCCTGCATCGTCCCTACGTCCATGTTCGTAAGGGATTCGTAACGAGGTGGTGAACTTCTATAAGGATCGTAGTTCGATCCTGGTGATTCGAAGGATCTGTCTTGAGGAGATAAATTCTCCTCCGGACTTAGCCCCCCCACGTTAACGGCCTGAGGTTGATTGTGGCCTATTAAGAACCCGGTGATACCGAATTGCGTAAAACTCGGTAGTGGCCTTTGATGGTTACTAAAGGTACCGAAACCGGGTAACATCTCCTGGGTCTGTTGTTGCTGGTGTTGTTGCTGCTGCTGCTGCTGATGCTGTTGGTGACCAGATTCCGCGATTGGCAGCTCATTACCAGTAGTAGTTAGCTGGATGGTGATAGACTCCAGCAGGCCCGGGATGTTGGTAGTAGTTGTAACGTGGGGGGGCAAGGCGTTTGGGTACGGCTGATGAGGCATCGTAGTACCCCCCATCGCCGTGGGCGAAGCCATTGCTGGGTGGACCGAGGCCGGCGTTATGGGAGACGGCGAACTCATGTGGTGCGGGTGGGATGAGGCCATTGGCGAAGGGGAATTCAGGTGGGGCCCCGGTGGCGGATGCATGGGGGACATGGGAGAACTCATGGGATGGTGGACCGGAAGTTGGCCCGATGGCGAACCCATTGGCAGGTGATGAAGCTGCTGTTGCTGCTGTTGGTGGCCCAGCTGGGGGGATGGCGAACCCATTTGTTGCTGGTGGTGGACCCCCATTGGGGATTGCGCCGGGGAATTGAGGGGCACCATTGTGGATCCCAAGTGGACCGCTGAAGGCGGTTGCTGCTGCTGTTGCTGGGTTAGCGCCGCCGCCGAAGATTCGTTGCTGCTGCTGCTGTTGCTGTTGTTGGAATTGCTGTTGGTGTAGAGGGTGCTGGTGGTGGTGGGCGTGTGCAGCAGGCCCCTCGCCGCCTCTCCCGAGGGACCTGCCATCAAGTTTGGGGGACTCCCGGATGATGATAATTCAGGTGATCTAGATGGTCCACCGCCTCTTCCACCGGTTGCATGACCAACGTTATCCCTTCCAGGATGATGATGAGCACTAATCGGTAAATTTGCTGGATCCGGTTGATTGCTCTGTTTAACCGCGTTCTTATGGAGGGTTGTATTGTAGTGCCTCTTTAGATGGCCCGAACTAGTGAACCACTTGTTGCACGCGGTGCAGTTGTAGGTCTTTGGTCGTCTCGCCTCGTTACTTTTCCAAGATTGATTAGCGAGTGACGGTTTCTGTGGTTGTTGTAGCAAACCACCTGGCATCTGATGTCCCGGCATAGGCTGCGTACTCGTGATAATAGGGGAACCTGGATGTCGCGGAGGTTCAACCGGAATATGTTGCCCGCGCATAAATTGACTTTGATCGGGAATCGGCGAGACACTGTCCATCGGTCCTATAGATGATAACCCGGGATGGTAATCATGCGGCTGGGCGGCCGGTGGCCAACCCAGCATAGAACTCACCGAATGCGATCCTGTCCTCTGTTGTTGTTGTTGTTGTTGATGTTGCTGCTGCATAACCTGCTGCTGATGCATTTGCATCTGCAACTCTTGCTGTTGTTGTTGATGCAGCCTCATAAGTTCCTCCTCGTATCGATGAGTTTGAACCTTATGAGAATCCAAATCGAGAATCTCCGCTTGTTCCTCCGGTTCTTGCTTTACTTCCGATTTAATAGACTGTCCACCGTTATAATCATAACCAGGCTGTTGTTGTTGCTGGTTAGAGTGTGGCGGCGATGTATGTAGCTGCTGTTGTTGCTGATTTTGTTGTTGCGGGCTGTTTCCCAACTGCTGATACTGAGGTTGAGCAGGATATCCTCCTGGAGAATTAGAGTGACTCGTCCTTACGTGTTCAGCGAGTTGATTGGCATCCTCACAAACCGCACCACATTTGTCGCATTGAATCGGTGGACTCCTTGGACTGGTCGAACTGACAGAACTCGTGCGCTCCGGTGGAAAATGTTGTTGATGTTGATATGGATGGTAGCGCGAATAACCGCCGCCGCCGCCGCCACCACTACTCGCGCCATTATTTTGTGCATCTTCTCTTGGCGGCGAGTAATGATGGGGCAAGATATAGGCCGGATCGTTCTGCATAAAATAATTGGTCTCGCCGAACATCGGCGTTGGAAAATGATTGTAACCTTGTCCAGCAGGCTGTTGTTGTTGCTGCGGCTGCGGTTGTTGTTGCTGTTGCTGCTGTTGCGAAGACGTAGGATCTTGGGAGGGCGGTCTCGAGGAAGGTTCGCTCGAGTCCGCCGGCGCGGTCACGCTATCCCGCTTAACACCCACGTGGCTGTTGTGATTCCCGGCTTTACTGTTGTTGTTGTTACTTTCCTCCTGCTGCGCTTGACTCGCCCACTGACTTAGCAGGTTCTCCTGATGGTACCGCAGGTGCACTTCGAGGCTTTTATCGCTTTCGAAGTAGAGGCCGCAATCCTTGCAATGATGCTCCGGATTCGAACTGCCGCCTACGTACTGTTGCTGTTGTTGCTGTTGCTCAACACTCGTCATCTCACTCATATTGTCTATCAGTCTCTGTCCTTCTCTTTCTCCCTTTATACTTTATATGTTCACTTTTCCGAGGAAGGAAAACTGTGTTAATTTCTTCGTCCCTTTTCCTCTTCGGATGTGTATATTATTCACTCGCCCGAAACACCGGAACAAAGAAGACGCAACCGGGAAACACGTACACAATTACACGAGACGAGAGAAAGAGTTTTTTTCTCCTTTAGCACACACACACTATGCGCGCGGTCACGCGCTTACGCGCGCGCGCGATTTCTTACGAGCAGTCAGTGTCCTCAGCGCGCATTTATTTCCGTTTCACTTCTCGATCTCAATAAAATACTTAAAAGAAGCACAAGACTGTGTTAACAAAAGCGTAACGGCGTCAGGTCGCGACGTCTTGCGTTTCCCTCCCTTCATTCGTCGGCAACCGGTGATACGGATTCCCTCGCGGATAGCACATGGACGATGACTCCAAAGTAACGCGAAACAGGGGATCATACGTTAACTATCAAGCGGGTGATTGCTGAGGGAAGTAATTGGTGATCTTGATGCCGGAATGATTGATCAAGGGTGGGGAAGCCGAACGAAAAAAAGAAAAGAAAGGAAAAAAGAAAAAAAGGTGGGGTACAGCGTGTTCTACATTTATCATATGATCACACGTACGCCAGGTACAAAAGTCCAAATCAACGTCGATCGCTCCACCTGGTGCGACGTCGGACGTATCACCGCGTGCGGCATCGTCGTCCTCGCCTCGACGACGTGCCGACGACGAGTCGACTCCTTGGGACTATTTCCAACGCGGTCCCAAAAACCGGGTTTGTTTCTCTGGGTTACAAGTATTTCGCGTCCATCGACGCCGCGTTGTCCCGAAATGATAGCTCTCCGAACTCAGTCTCTGGCACCGGAACTCAAAAATGCAAGGATTTGAAACGAACACCGAAAGTAAACAAACGAAAAAGAAAACGGACGGGTAATCTCGCGTGCGATTTACATGTTCGATTGCGATCGCGATTTATTTCACTGGTTTCACGGTGAGTTCCGGCGAACGGCGATCTCACGCGGTACAACGGTAACGACTGATCTTCCTGTTTGAATCATCGGTCGTCACGAGCGTGTAACACTTCTCACTTTCTTCACTGGTATCTTGTCCATCCCGGCACTTTATCACGATAATATGTCTTGAAGGGATCTACATTCGAAATTTGTTCGATCCCTTTTGTTTTAAAGTCTATCCGTAACAACGATCGTGGATTCCGTAGGATCGAGAATCGAACACCGATTAGAACTGTAACTACGACGACGCGGGCACAAGAGACAAACGAAGCGTTTATCCTTCGAACACCGATTGTAAATAGCTTTGCGATCTTCCACACAGAGCCTCGTGTCCCTCACTCCCTCTCTTTTTCTCTTTACCCCTCTTTTTCCGTATCTTTCTTTCCCTTTCTCACTCTCTTTTCTATTCACACACCCTCCAGACCCGCGTCGAACGACCGCCGGCACTGTTCTGTCGGTTGGAATTCCGGAGTTTCGAGTCCTCGGGCTCGCGCCAAGGCACAACTTTCCCCCACCTTCCCTTCTTCTCCACCAATCCTCGACCCCCCTCTCCTTCGTCACTTCCTACCTCTCGTACTTACTCTTTCTAACTACTGGGCCGTTTCTCTTCTTCCCTCCAATTTCTCCCCACCCCATCAAACTCGTACCACTAGTAAACTGATATTCTCTTTTTCCAACTTTGCTATCTTCTCTTTCTCCCTCTCGATCGTATCCCTCCTTCTTCGTCCGAATGCTTGGTCGCCCTGGGACTTTCTCTTTCTATCATCCCCTCTCTATTACTCTCAAGTCCATCCCCCCTCTTAATCTTCTTCTTTTGCTCACGGGAACGTTATCTTTCCCTTTCTAACTTATCATCCTTCCTTGATTTTCTGCCGCCAACATCTCTTCCCTCTTCTTCGTACCAATGGCTTGGACTATGCTACCCTTCCTTATCTATCTCGTTCGGTTTCCCTTCTTCTTTCCTATCTCGTACCTTCCTACAGAATCCCCCTACCTTCAATATATAGTCGATCTCCTCCGTTGGTGGATAAGGGAGACTGAGAGGATAAGAGGGGAAGCATGAAACATGGCAGAGAGATCGAGAGAGAGAAAGTAGGAACGAGCGGTTCTAGACAGCCAACCAAATTTGAGACATCGAACGCTTCTTGCCCCACCAAATTCTCCTTTCCCCTCTCTAACCCTTCATTCGTGTCCACAGTTTGGACCGACTATATACCTTCGATCTTTCTCTCTCTCACACCGTCATCCCCCTTTCTCCACAAGGACGACGAATCCTGCAGGACGCTGAATCTTCTCCTTCTTCGTCTGCTATTTCCTCTTCCAATTCCGCCGATTTCTTTCCTCTTCGTCTTACGTTTATTCCACTGCCTCAAGTTC
This sequence comes from Nysson spinosus, assembly GCA_910591585.2. Taxonomy (NCBI): domain Eukaryota; kingdom Metazoa; phylum Arthropoda; class Insecta; order Hymenoptera; family Crabronidae; genus Nysson; species Nysson spinosus. Next base: position 4,396,086 of record OU342835.1, read on the forward strand.
AACATTTTCCTTCTTCTTTATTTGATTGTGGAGGAAATACGATAGAAAAGGACGAAACAGCGCGCACCGTCGGGGAATCCTTGCGCGCTTCCTACGCTCTCGTATGTTCGCCGTTGTCCTTACTAAACTTATCCGACGAAATTTTTCGGAAACTTCATCGGACCCCAATGTCTTCTTGCCGTTTCTATGGACTTTTTCGAGTTCGATGGATATCGTTTATCCTTGCGATTTCGCTTTCTTAGTTCTCTCCTTCGTATTTCTACTTTAGGAACACCATACTCTCTCGCGAAAGAAAGACATCTTCCGTGTTTCACCGAGATTCAATATCTTGTTTCTTCGATATTATATTACTTTCGCTGATATTCTCAACTTTGTATATCGTTGCTACGGATCCTCGACAATTTCGAATTTCGCCAGGATATCCTTATAAGCCCCGGTACATTGACGTGTCCTTGACAATGTCCTTTCTCGCGAAACTTTATACGGCGCGGCTCACAGTTACTCTTTTTGACGAACTTTTCAACTTTAATCAGCTTCGTGTTCCTCGTACAAATTCTTTCTTGATTAAATGGATTTATCAAACTCTTTCCTCTCCTTCGTACACGACAAATTCTTCTTACATATTTTATAAAAAGAAGCCGTAGTAGAGTATTAAGTGTAATCATGTATGTACTTGCATTCAATGATCATTATTATGCGGGCATTAAAATCACCGATTATGGAGAAACAACATTATAAAGCTCTCGAAGAGAGTATTAATTTCGTTATGTTCCTATAAAATATTATTACCATACCCGACATTGCAGCCAAAAATGCAATGAAATGTAACATTAATTTCGTAATTTCACAAGTTGTTACACAAAAATCTTATTAAACTAACATAATCCAATATTCTGAGTGATAAACTTAATCAATCATTATTCTTATTACAAATATGCAATGTATGATTGCTTGGCGATGCTCATAATTAATCAACTAAACAAAAATTACCCTAATCATCTTATACATTATTACATTAAACATTGTTTAAACTAACATATCTTAATATTACAGTTGATGATTACTATAACATACAATACTTGAACAGTGTAAGTTGTGAATTTAGTTAATTCTTTACACTTTTACTATTCTACAGTACATCAGTCGTATTTGTTATTGTGCATTATTAATCAATTAAACAATAACTAATATAATCGTCTGATAAGTTGCTGTAAGAAACTGGTAACAATAATAACTAGTAATTTAAGTTAACATAATCTACCACTATAAGTCGTCTACTTAATCAGTTATTAATATCATTACTGTTATATAGTACATCAATCATACTCGCCACTGCATATAATTAATCAATTAAAGAAACCCTACTCTAATCATTGGATAAGTTATTACACGAAAAACTGATTAAGCTAACATGGTCCGACACCATAAGTAATAAGCCGAACTCCCCATGATCGGTCGAACTTTTTATTAGAACACGGCACGAGTCCTCACCGTAGGTGATCGCGTGAAAAAAATGTGGTGGTATTATTCAGCGATAACCGAACTGCTTTCCCATTTACTTTCATCCCTCTCGATTTTGCTCGGCATCGAGTGCACCCTGCAGCAACCACGGAGCCATTCGCCGGGATAAAAAAAATCTGGGTAACCTTGCACTTTTTTTTACGATACCCTTTTTTTTCCAAGCGACGAGCCGAGTTCTCTCGTGGGCCATGCACTTTGCATACGGAATGCGACAAGTTCCCTCACCCTCACTCTTTCTACTTCACTCTGGTTCGTTCTTTTTCCCTCGCACGCCGGTTTATTCCACCTATGAATATGTTTATTACGTTGCACCACGGCCACCTGATGCAAGAAAGAAATTTTGCCCCGCGTGTGGCCGGGTCCCGGCACGTGCTGTCACCGCGGATAAACGTCACTCGCGCCCGCACTCCCGTGTATCCTTTGATCTTAATTCAATCATCCCCGTGGAGACACGCTTAACTGGAAATCATTAGTCAATCAACATTTCTCGATTCGTAATGCTGATTACTATCTTATATAGTCTCTATAGGTCAGCGCGGTGTGGCCGGCTTCAAGGCGCATATGATGGTCTTGAATTTTCCTCCTAAATGGTTCAAATCGATGCCATATGATGCCTACTAATGTTCTAGGACGATTTTGGGTCGAAAGAAGTGGTTTAAAATATTTTCTGGTCGAAAAATGGGTAGACCCAAAATCGCAAAAATGTGAAGGGGTATACCTTCAAAAATTGTCAAAAAATGAAAGTCGTCAATTTCGCTCCTAGATGGTCCAAATCGATGCTATATGATATATAAACATATTCTAGAACGATTTTGGGCCGAGAGAAGCGGTTTAAAAATTTTTTCGGCCAAAAAATGGGTCGACCCAAAATCGCAAAAATGTGAAGGGGTATACCTTCAAAAATTCTCAAAAAATGAAAGTCGCCAATTTCGCTCCTAAATGGCCCAAATCGATGGTATATGATGTATAAACATGTTCTAGGACGATTTTGGGTCGAAAGAAGCGGTTTAAAAATTTTGTCGGGCAAAAAATGGGTCGACCCAAAATCGCAAAAATGTGAAGTATACCTTCAAAAATTGTAAAAAATTAAAAGTCGCCAATTTCACTCCTAAATGACCCAAATCGATGGTAAATGATGTATAAACATATTCTAGGACGATTTTGAGTCGGAAGAAGCGGTTTAAAAATTTTTTTAGCCCAAAAATGGGTCGAACCCAAGTCGAAAAATGTGAAGGGGTATACCTTCAAAAATTGTCAAAAATTGAAAGTCGCCAAAATCAATTCTAAACGACCCAAATCGATGGTAAATGATGTATAAACATATTCTAGGACGATTTCTGGTCGAAAGAAGCGGTTAAAAAATTTTTATTGGTCAAAAATGGGTCGAATCCATATCGCAAAAATGTAAAGGGGTATACCTTCAAAAATTGTCAAAAAATGAAAGTCGCCAATTTCGTTCCTAAATGGCCCAAATCGATGGTATATGATGTATAAACATATTCTAGGACGATTTCTGGTCGAAAGAAGCGGTTAAAGAATTTTTTCCGGCCAAAAATGGGTCGACCTGAAATCGAAAAAATGTAAATGTATACCTTGAAAAATCATCAGATACAAATATTTATAATGCATACTATAATACAAATAAATTCTCATAGAATTCAAACAGAATTTCCAAGCTCAACGTTTCAACGAATTAATTACATCCTATAATAAAATTCATTGCTGCTCGAACTTCCATGAAACATGTCTTCAAAGATTCCAAATTTCCATTGCCATTACAATAGAAAATATCACTGTCCAATAGAACAATGTCAAAGAACAGGGTTATAAAAAAATCCGAGTAAGCATGGAAACTACTCGTCCTCCTAATAAAACAGTCTGGACAGAAAGAATAGGGGCCGAAAGTTATATTGGCGGCAATCGGTCACGGTTAGATTATTATCGAGACGCATAATTAAGTTTCGGGGTGGTGAAGCAGAGCACTCGAAGCAATTCGAAATAAACTGAATGAAAAAGAGAAAGAGAAAAAGAAATGGAGGGAGGGAGAGAGAGAGAGAGAGACTAGGAGCAAAGTGTTACCTGGAAGAGAATCTAAGCGACGAGGTGGGGGTGGTTTGTCGGTGACGAGGCGGCAGGGATGGAAGGAAAGGTGGAAATTGTTCACAAATCTAATTGTACGACGCGCCTTTGTACTTCGCCCTTATTGTTCTACTTTGTACCTGGCTGTTTTATTGCGGGCCATTGTGCGCGCCTTAACCGTACAACGTAATTAATTCTGGGTTTCAATTTTCTTTTCCCTGGAAATCATTTATGAATACGCGGAAGAAGAGCGTACGCCCGCCAAGGTCGAAGACCACGACCTTTAATCATTTCTCCGAAAGAATCTCGTATCCAATTTTCCGGCGCCACGATGTTCTATCAAATTACGTAATCGTTTTAATTACATTGCTACAGATACGTTTTCAATCCGAGATACATCCATCTCGTGGATATCTTCAAATTGCGTTTATCTGAACCCTTAAAATAAATAATTTTAATGTAAATAAACGCGCGCTCATAGTAACGTATGATAGTCTAAATAAATACCGAAAAAAATGAATGTTGCCAGTTGCCATGTTCTATAAAATTATTCAAATGAAATTCGATTGGGGTGAATATTCGCCTATTATAGCCATTGTGAGTTAAGAAACATCTAAAGTCTAAGCATTAACTCAGAATAATTTTCGGTAGTTTAAATGTAGTAAGCATAATAATGCACTTGTTTTATTTTAATGTTAATGATAATTTAATATTCCACGAAGAAGAATGTTTATTGTTCTTACGAGATTTATACTCTTCCTTGATTTCCACCAATACTTTGTATTGAGTTTATATTACCACACATACGGGAAGGATGAGGGATACAAGATTTGAATAATACATCCCTCGATCGCATGCAACACGAAGAGCCGTCGAAAGAAAGGTAAATATCGTCGAACCTCGGCAAACAAAGCCTATCCGCAACGTGGACCTAAAAGAGCGATTTTTCATCCTCCAAAAATCGACTTTATCATCCATCACATGCTGACCTATTTTACTACAAATGTACGCGCACAAGTTTCTCTAAATTTTCCACTTAACAATTTGTTGTTGTGATATAATTATTGAGGTGACATTTAAATTACATCTTAAAGTGTTTTATCGCGATAATACCATATTATTACTATATCCCTGTATTGTTCCTTGTCTCCCAATGTTATTTTATATCTGACACGTATCTTATCATTCACATGTTAATCAGTAATTATTGATTATTATTACTCCTCGACATTTAATAAAGCTAATGCGCCTTTAAAATCTAAAAATCACTTCTTATAATCATTTCTCTTGTTATATGCTTTCTATATTATTATGTAATACGGTCCAAAAGATTCCGACCCAAGGGTATTAAAGAGGTAATAAAATCAATCAATGATTTATATTTTTCAATATAATCCCTCTTTACTTCAATACATTTTCTACGACGTCTAATTAACTTTCCTATACTACTGAACAAATAATCTGTATTTTTGTTCTCAAAGTAGTGTAAAACTGCATGTTCAGGGTGAAAACTTTTGGACCTTACTACGTATGTCTAACAATAAGAAAAAGTTGCTGAAGTTTTGAGGGTGCATGTAATATACGAAGCATAGATTAATTATTACAGTAATGTATAATACGTGCTGGACCCTAAATGGTGTTACGGCAAGTTATACAATAGTATAGTATCACTATTAGAACGGGCATTTTGCGCGGGGGTTGATATCGACTGAAAGCAGTCTTACCCCACTACATGGCCAAGTATATGTACGCCGGAGAGCCAGGAACAATAATTTCCATACTAACGTTATCACGAGCTCCCTCGGCTTCTCTGGACTACGTGTTGGATTTGGATAACGCTAACTTGACAGAGGGTGAGATGGTCACCCTCATGGAAATCTTCTCGCCTTTCTGCCCGGGAAACCACAACCACCCCTTCGCTCCGTATTCCTAAGACTATCCTGTTTTATGTACTTTTTCTAATACCGATAACGCACATCGTTGACATCGAACGTGACTTGAAGTTTGGTAGCATCACTATTGTTGTGTATGTGGTGAATAATTATATATAGATTTTGATCAATGATCTACAAAACTTTGTATGTGTAAATAATTGATCAAGAAGATCGAGGCTGCTTGTACGATTTAAATAAGGTGATTCAGTAATTTCTGTCAGGGTCTATCTCGAGAGGTGTGGATACCTTTTATGAGTTATCAGGATGGTGTAATTTTGATTTAAATAAATTTTACATAAAATTGACCAGGGAAAGCGGGATCAGGATATCTCGAAAGTGGCGCAGGAATACGGGAAGGAGAGCGATAGATTGAATCGGCCTAAGCAACACCGACCCTTCTGCAGATACGAGCCTAGCAACCCCCTCTTTTCCGTACGCTTCTGCTCGGCATTTTCGAGGTGGACGCCAGAGCTGACCGAATCACTATCAGCTAGATATTCGCTGGCGTGGCGTTTGCGCCCCATTTTATTAAGGAAATCCTACCCTGTTACCACCCCCGCCCCCAGTCCTCTCCACCCCTTACCTCGAAATCCTTCGAGACGGGAGAGGAGATTTTCCTCGTCGTAACACGTGCGACGACGTGCATTTCCACCGACCCCACTTTCCATCGTCCAAACTGCCCCTTTACACTCCGCCAACCCCCTCCCCGTGGAAACCCCGCGGACGACGGAATTGTTTTTCCCCGGATGGAGCATTTTTCTCGCGGATACGACTCCAAGGAGAAAAAGAGATCGGGGACCGGAGAACTAACGGTGGCTTCGCTTGCAAATCGACCACCGCTTTGCGCATATCGATGAGATTTCACTGCCCTGTCGGAATATCTCGAATTCTTCATGCTCTTGTATATATATATTATATAAATTCAATAATGACGGTTTTTATTATGCACATTCTTGTTCAGCGCGTCACATTGTTTTGGGGAAGAAGTTAAGATGTATAACGGTGTTGCATGCAATATAAACTATGATGGATTTTTGAGAATATTCGTAAATCAAAGTCAATGTAAATAGATTCTGTCTCTACGTGATAAAGAATATCTTTAGCCCTTTTCATTCGAACCCTTTCGATATATTTGATTTATATCGAATGGGTTCGAGTACGAGTTTAATGAAGCAAGATAAAGTAGAGTTCTCGTTAAGTAACGATACATTTTATTCAAACATTTTTTTGCAGAACTGTATATTCGCGGATAAAAATATTACTGAATTTTTGCAACTCTAAAGAATGTCCTTTAATTACCATATATTATGAACGCGATAGAACTCATCCGATATTTAAATTAATTTCACGCGAAGAAAAGGAAGAAAAAGCAAAAGGATTCGACTGCATAGAGGAAGAGATATTCCTCATCATACGATTCCAATAAGAAAACTGCGAAACCCCATTATTTCCTCGTGACCTGCACAATATAGAGAAACATTCGAGCGAAGCGGAATGATCTATCTAGGAAAGATTTTCCAGCGAGCGCTCCCTCAATCTCGCGGAACAACTCGAAACTCCGGCAGACGGGGTAAAGTAATAAAAATATTCCGCAAGGAGGGTGGCTCGGGGGACGTAGAAATGGGTGGGGTGAGTAGTGGCGCGTCATTCAAGGAAATTATAACAAAGTGGGTCCTCCACAGTCCCGTGAGTCACCGTTGGACCGTAGATGAAGCTTTATAGGACGAGAACGTAGACCTGGGAGTAACGAAGGACGAACGAAGGGCTGACTCAGTTCGCGCGGAAACGAATTGAAATTTTAATCGTCCACCCCCGCGAATAAAATGCATCCACCTTCCCTCCATGCCTCCGCTATGACAACCCCTTCTTCCGGCGCCACCGCTAGTTACCTCTCTATTTCCTTCCTTTTTGCAACTTGCCTCGTCTCCTTCGCATCCTCATCCTCTGCCTCACTTTTCTTCCTCCATCCTTTTTTTTACCCCTGAAAGAGGTAAATGCTTTTACGCGCGCCTCTATTATGTCCCACCGATGACGTTCTCTTCACGTTTTTAAGCTACGTGTTTGTTCTTCCTCGGAGTTTTTATGGCGCATTTTTCTCGACTCTTTATTCGGCACTTTGTCATCTCTAGAGAGTGAGTACAGCATTTATTGAAAATGTTCATTCTGTAATTCATTTAGTCGTCCTTGTGTGATTTGTTTAATTGAGTCGTATGTTTCCATTACCTTCGTTATAATTCAATAATTATTTCTGATTCGTTTTTCTCTTAAAAACATCTACACTATTCAATGAGCAAGAACTTAACATTCCCCACAAGATGTTTCTCCGACACTTTAATCGAAAACCTGAAAAAACTCGACGATATTCAAAACAGTAAACGAGGTCAAAGAGAAGAGAAAAAGGTCTGTCAGCCCGGTGATCCAGCGAGAAATAAATCGTCCTGGTAAGAGGATGAGGAACGGATGTCCAAGGACTTGTCAGGATCATTCCACACTTCATCCGTATCAAATTTTTCTCGTTGATGGGGCGGTAGCTCGTGTGGAGGAAGGGGGAGGCCCCGGGACACGAAAGCATTGAAAACTTATTGAGAAATTGTGAAAGTCGATCGACCCCAAGACCGCCATTGTTGACCACGTGCAACTCGGCCGACAGCCACCATGGGGTAACGGTGTGCCCGGCCGCAGAAAAAAAGGGAGCATTGTGTGAAATTAGAGTCCTTCTTATGGTAATTGGACCACCGTATGATTGCCGGGTTACACTTCGAAACCCGCGAACCTTGTACTTTTCTCCTGTATTAGAAGGCCAACGACTCCGATCGGGACTCGGGGCACGTGTCTTAGAAAGATTTCATTTTTTTTCATCACGTGGAAGAACGCTTGTTATTTTTATTATCCCTTATTCTCCACGCTGCTTGTGTATTACGAATTATAGGATATTTTTCAACAAGATTAATTAATTAAATAATTCAGCGCCTGTTTTTAACTTAATTCAACTTCAAACACACTTATTAATATGAAATCTTTTTATCCATAAATGTTTATAAATCAGAAGAAATTGGAAATCTTCATCGTCCTATCAGCTTGTAACATTTCATTCATAAAAGTATAATACCAGTAATTAACTCGAAAATAGGAAAATATAATATTATGAAAACGGTTCTAAATATATGTACTTACTTTAAAACCAAGTACCAGTTTCCTTATCAAAAAAATTCTTTCTCTTCAATGACCACGCTGTATTTTATTATTACATTTACAATCCTGTAATCACAAGATACAGGATTCCCGATCCAAGAAACTTACTCGGCCGTTTCTCTTTTTTTATAATTCATGCATATTAATGTTACGTCACAGCGCGTGGACAACGCAGTACTTCAATGGATAAATATTCCAGGATATCGATACATAGTTATTAATAAAGGAGCCAGTTAATCAAAGCCGTGCTCCGACATCTCAAGGTCACCGGGTCCTTTTTTCATCGTCTCGATCCAGAGTTAATTAAGAGAAACAAGTGGTTCGATTAAAAAGTATTCTCGGAAAAAATGTTTCGTTGCAGCTACGGTTTCCCCTGCTGCCTTCTGTTTTCATCCGTTCTGCCTCATTCACTTCGTTTCAGTGTGCGATGGCTTCCGATGTCTCTTTCGCGATTCGTTCGCGAGAGACTCGTCGGCACCAGAGTTCCCACAACATCCTTTGTCCAGACTGGCCCAGGAGAGAGAACCCGGGCCCCGAACTAAAACTAAAACTAGTCTAACTGCATCCTGACGTCATCCACGCCACGATTTGCTTTAACCTTGGTTAACTCCATCCTCCTTCACCACTCCGGGAGAAAAGGAGAGGGATATTACCGGAGGATCCCACTTCCACCATTTGGGATCCATGGCTCCTTTTGGATGGAACAACTCTTGCCACAATTAAAGTTCGTTCACACGTTTTCCACGAATTTCTGTCGCATTTCGGAGCTCACTTGATTGTACACGAACACTGACACCTTTCAGGATATTCTTGGCGTCGAAAGAAATTATTGTGAATGGGAAGACATTTGTGATTGGTTGGCGGACTTCTTGAAGCTTGAGATAAACTGTCGTTAATTATATGAAGGATGGAATATACTTTGATTTTTTTGGCATTGATTATTAAGTTATATTTATGAACTTGTATAAAAGCTTGAGTTCGATGTGGTTTAAGAAGAATATTATATGTTTGTAAGTGAATGTAATATAAATGCAAACTTGATATGAAGTATGCAGATGTAAATGATTTGTAAATAGATGTGAATATTCAAGAATTCTTATTCATTAAGAAATTGTAGCTTTATAAAATACTGTGCTATTTAAAAATTAAAGATTTAAGTACAACAAAAACTGGCGGTACAAGACGCTGCTAATATATAAAATAGTCATAAGCACTCATAGATCGTATATTAAGCTGTCTTTAAAATTATACTAAAATGATATTTATAAGATCATTGATAGCGGAACTTCAAAATTGCGTACAGATCTAATCCCGATGTTATATGATATCAGTAAAATATATTTTTCAATGTTGATGCTATTAGAATTTTTCAAATAAATGCATATTGGAGTTTTCAATAATAGAACTTAAGAAAGTTATATTTATGCATATTCAGACTACAAAGTTTATTCCCGCGTAGTCTACAATTGAAGATTTATTATGCTTCTTAATCGATCGCCGATTAACTGGAAACCGATGAAGCAGCGATACGGGACGATGATAATTCCGAGAAAGAGAATTTTGTGGTAAATTTTAATTCACTCGATTCTGATCGTGCCGACATATCCTCGGTCCTTCTTCCTCCGCAGTTCTGTCTCAATGATCCACGAAAATTCCTCGCCTCCTTCCCTCCGGCGTGACGAGATCAAGAAATAATTCAAACCGCGAAAACCTATAATTTTCGTTCGCCGCTTCCCGCGAGAGATCTTATCGGATCGTGAGAGGAGGAGGGGAGTGGAAGAGAAAAAAAAGGGAAGAAATATCATCGATACTATTGGTAAATACAGAAATACCGTTCCCGCGGGCGAATGCCGCGGGGACCAGTTTCGTGGTATTCACATTAATTTTCGATGCGTCGTCGATCCGCCATGAGAGACCGCGGTTCCATTTCTTCTTCTTCTTCTTCGCCGTCGTCGTCGTCGATGTTCCCATCCTTTTTCTAACTATCGTCGTTTCGTTTTCTCCCCTTTTTCTACAGTTTCATATTTGGAAACAAGAAATACCGCAAAAAATCCTTTGTTCGCGCCTGCATCATTAAATCGCCAAAGATTTCTCGGGTCATGGAAATGCCCATTTAAGTATTTCAGAGGGCGAAGAGAATTTAAAGATTTCTTTTATTCATAAATACGAAAGATTATTTATGAGTAATACTTGTAAAACCTAATGGAATAATTAAATTAATGATGTGAAATTCACGTTAATTTCCGCAATATTATTAATTATTAAATTCACGTAACATTATTATTTAGGAATAATATTAAACTGCATTACGAAGGAAGAGTATTTATATTGAAATCTACCAGGATTAAGTATCCCGGTAGATTAGAAAAGGTAGATTGGCTATTAAAATGATGTAATCTTCACGTAATATTTTCTAGTCTTCGGAAACACATTAAGAATTCTTTCTTTGTTCGATGCGACAACCAATAAAATTTTTTTACGAGGAAAAGACCCGTGGACAAATCACGCGCGACGGTTATTCTTCACTCGTTAAGAAAGCTTGGAACGTTAGTTAAAGTGGCGGCAAAGAGGACCCCAAAAATTCTTCCTTCCCTATCCATTAATACCCATGAAAGGGATATGAAGTATGACTGACATGGAAAAGTTTTATGGTCTACCAGAATCTATACATCTAAATATTCCTATGATTTTATTTCCTTGAGAAATCCATAACTCAGATCGACTCGGGACTCACGATTACAAAAATATTCATTATACGGGAATTATTAAAATGCAATTAATTAAGGGGCAATAATCGTTAGAAATTAGTGGTAATAATTCATCATTTCACTAGCATTTCAATGTACGTTTATTGTACCTTTTTCATTATTAATGTTTATAATAGAATAATGATATTGTAGTACTCAGAAATGTCCTAATTTCGGAATAATTATTCTTATCCACGCAGTTGATTCGGAGTCTCATTAATCACGAGTCGTAATCAAAACTAATAACATAATACTTGTGAAAGCAATGAATATCAATTAACTAAATTTCAGTATTGAATTTTGGACGATGAGGATCATTAATGCTGAATGCTGGCTGATGATAATTACCATTATTTTATGTCAGATGCTAATAACAAAATACTGAGGAAATCGAGAAAAAAAAGAATACATGAGATTAAGAACTTCGCAATTATAATAATCAAGTACAATTACTAAAATCATGATTATTTATTAATTTTGAATTCACGTTAAATTATTAATTTTTAGTTCCCTCATTTTTTTAATTTTTCTTTTTTAATTTCTTCGATTCCTTCTTATCACAACCACCATGATTATTCATATTTCCATTATACATACCAGAATAAAATGACTATTAAAATAGTAATACATATTTCAACCCCAACGTTATAAAATAATAATCATCAATTCATTTATTAAAACCGCAAACTTATTACCAGAATGACAACCTCCCGGTAGTAAAAAATTCGTTGAAAATCCGGAGATCATCGAAAGGAGAAATTCTTCCCCAGCAACACACTTATTCCCAGCGATATTCTCGGTATCGTAGGGAAGGAAATTAGGGCAATCATAATTTGCAGTGGTGCACCGGCGATAAGAAAGGACAAGTGCACTTGTCCGTGTAAAAGGGTGAAGCGTAGGAAGAGGGTGGGTAGGGTGGCTTTGCAAAAGGGGGTTGGCTTTACGGAAAAGGCGAAATGGGGGTGAAGGGGAAGGAGCCGGCAAATTCCATTGTTTCGGGAACAATGTTGTATATACCGGGTGTTTCCAGTGGCACTGTTCAAGGATAAAGGGCAAAGAGAGTAGCATGGCGATGTGCATCGGTGCAATGCTCCTTTCATTGTACTGAAACTCAGGTAGGAAACGGTACCGCCGGTGTCGTTCTTCCCTCTTACACGGCATCTACGAATACTCTTCGACCTTAGTATCGATTGCTTTATTACCGTAATTTTGGGATTAATTCGGTGGACGAACATTCACGGGCAACGCTTTCCAGGAATCCTCCAATTCTCATCGTTCACGGGTCCGACTAATTGCTCGTGTATTACAGGGATTAATTAATTTACAGTCGGGACCGAAGATCGATCCTGGACAATTCTCCTTCGTCGATGGTATTGTGTCCCTATTGCTTCGGGTATCGTTTTCAGAATCCTCGAATTTATTTCCGCTGGGCTTTACAGCGGTAATTGGGATACTTTTTATGGAAATGCTGGGAATAGTGTCATATTTCATGCTGAATTATTATACGCGAAAACGAGTGTTGGACATCTTTTGTGAAACTTTAAAGAAAGTATCATGTACCCAGACAAATATTATATATCAATGCCAGCATAATAAAATATTGAGTGATGACCACAATATTGGCATTTAAAAATTAAGGGATGATTCTAATTTTTGTATCGTAATCTTTCTATCTGTAGTAGAAGGCCAACAATCTCTAGCCCTTGGGAGACACTTTGGTGCCCTTGAAATTTCGTGAGGGTGCCAGGAAGGATTCCGACGATTCACGGTTGCCGCGTGTAATTATCGTGGAGGAAACAGTTAAAGGAGAACGACGAAAGAGGAGAGAAAGTCGTCAGTGAGAAGGGCGGGGGGTGAAGGAAAGGGAAAAAAGAGGAACGATCGTCGTGTCGACGACAATCGGTAATTTCTCCGGTCATCGATCATCTTTGGGAGACGACGCGATTGGCCAACGTTTCGGGGTTGCTCCCGGAATCCTATGCTCGGATTGGCCCCGGCCGAGTGTGAGAAAATCTCCCGCCAGAGTACTCAATGCTTGTCTGACGAGATGATTTATCGCAATGACGCTCTTTTTTTTCTATTTTTCTTTCGTGCACCAATGCCGATGCGACCGATCACGCGCTTGCATGCTTCCACGTTGATGTGCCGATTTTCGGAAACGCATAAAGCGCGCCCAAACCAATAACACTTTCGTCCTGGTGCACTGGAATGCATCCTGAATCCCGATCCTTGAATGATACAGTCGCGAAAATGACAGAACAGGAATTTTCTTCAAAATTATCATATTGGTAATATATTATGATAGAATTGTTAAAAATTTGTTACATTGATTTAAGAGGATAATATTATATGCTTTATAATATAATATTTTGTTTTATATTATTAGTGCCTACCATTTCAAAAGAATATAGCGAAACGAAATTTTTTGAAACTCATTATACTGGTAAGATAATATTTAAAATAATAGCATTATTAGTATTATATGTATATATAATATTTTAACGAAAACTAACTGCTTAGGCAAATAACATATTAGAAGAAGTTTCAGATCATTGTTTACAAACACGATACGCGCTGTACGTTGCTCGACGAACCGTAACTTATCGTTAGTCGTAACAGCATACGTACGAATCGGATTTCCAAGCTCGATTTTCTCGAAAACTAAGCCTTAAATGACAATATTTTATTCCATATTTTGTTCTTATTTTTTCATAAGGAAAATCGCCTCGTACCCGCTTGTACATGTTATTCGGTCGCACTCTGTATAAATTATGTATACATAAAAATACATTTCGTTACAACTCATATCAAAGCGTAATATAATAAACGAAAAAGACATTTTATATTTGGGTTTAATAAAACGCAAGTTATAACTCCTGGGAGACGATGGATTTTAAACAATTAGAGTTGAACTTTTTCCAAATAAGACATTCTTATTTCAATACCAGAGGATGGATTTTCATGCTGCCTCACTCGTATCATTTTTGAAACCCATTAGTCCATGACATGCTAAAATGCGTCGGTGATATTCGCGTGATGTAAATAATGCATCCGTTGCAACCGCATCCCCCTACACCACGGCACAGCCTCGAAAAATTTTTATAGAACGCTGGGCACCCAACAATGGACGATGATCAAGCTATTTTTACAGGTGACAGTATATGAAACGATTTTTCGCCGTGGAAACCCTTCAACTTATTTTTGTTGCAAAAAATACCAACCGTGAAATTTAGCTTTGTGCGAACGCTTTCGGTATCAAAATAGATGTTCCCATTAATTACCCTTTTCAGCTTGCAAGAAAATAAGTACTCTAATTCAACCAAGATAATTCTCATTCAAAATAATAATCATTACGTCGAAAAACCCTTAAATACATATTTGAAATACAAATTAATATAATTTAAAGTTTTCTAACTTAACATTGTTCAAGAGCGTGCAGTTATGCATGAAAATAAAAGAGAGCTTGATAATGTAGGCGAATATTTTACAAAAAGTAAACCACTTTCCAAGTAACGTACGAAGGAGAACGGAAGTTAAATTTCCGAATGATATCCGATTCTCTTGAAATGCTCGGTAAAAAGACATCGATCGAATTTATCGGTCGATTACTTTGGTATCTATTGCGGTAGAAACCTATAGAGAAGCTGAAGAGTTAATTTAAAGAGGGAACCCTTCGGATTCTAGAATAATGCAAGCCTTCGGCGTGGTATCTGCTTACGAGAACGCGGTATCTGCAGTCTCTTTATGAGGGTGCATGTCAATGACCCTAAGCATCTTTCTCGAGGGTTCCGTTGACGGGGGTGGTTTTCGGGAACGGTGAGGGGTCGGAGGACACGGTACCGGCGTGTTTCGGCATTTTTCTGACTCCCGGCATACGCGGGTGGGGTGACTTTGCTGGCGCTGCGACTTTGGGGTAGGTCGTTGCAGAAACATCTACTTCTGATTTAAGATACCGCGTCACGAACGTAATACCTCGAACAGGATGTACTTTTACTGTTTACATTATTCGTCGGTTTATGAGAATTAATTAGCGTCCGAACTGAAATTCTAGCTAAAGTTGAAGTATTCTGAATATTGTTACTCGAATTACTTGTTACATTTTGTTACTGTTTACGTTAGATATTATTGTGAATAAAAGACTTTCTAACGATTTTCATCTATCAAACTGAAAACCTTTTGGTATCATTGTAGTCTTACTTAGATTCTTTTAAATTATATTGAAATAATTATGGCCATTTTAATCGAAAGAACGTTAATTCGCATTAGTTAGATTAACTTCTACCGAGAATTCTTGAATTGTATTTAATGATAAAGTTTTCACAATTGCTATCGGTCAATTACCCTTTAAAAATTGACGTCAAGTTTGATCGAAATACCTACTTAGTTTTCATCGAAGATATGCAAAAATGTGTCATATAATATTAGATCGTTATATGGAGATATTAATTATCATCAGACACGTGCAATTAATGAGCTGATAAAGTTTATACTGTCAGTTACGATGCCGGAATCGTTGATTAAAATTAAGCACAGAAACTTATCCTAATTTCAAACGAATCGAATATTCGGTTAAAAAAATCATCGGTGAAACTGGTCAGTCGAACTGTGAAACGTCGTCTGGGGAGTCTTTATAGGCGACGTCCACAACGAGATTAGATATTGCAAATGGACGTGGCTTATCTCGCACGAAAACGACCGGCTGGACTTCAGTCCAGTGGACGATAAGAGCAACTTGCCCGGATTTCGCGCCCTCTTTTACGATTCGACAGCGGCTTGCATTTGCATTTTTCTCAAATTTTCTCGGCTATCGTTTCCCAGACGCTATTTCTGGAAAACGACCAGCGAAGAGATCGTCTTTCGCCTTGCCGAGAAATATATTCCTCTCAAAGATCATCCCCGAGATAATCGTGGAATTATTCCGGTGTTAAATATAATTGTTCCAAAATATGAGATTTAATCTGAAGTCAAATACGAACGGAAGACAGGAGACAGTGAACGAAGGAAATAAATCGTTGGTTAGTTCTTCATGGTGCGAAAGTAACTTTCCTGAGATTTTTCTCACGGCAAGATAACCATGACAGTTCCGTCCCTCAAACGAGTCAAGATAAAGAGTCATTAACGAGCACTTAACTGTCTCACACTAATAAAAGGAAATGACCTCCAAAACGTTTTAAGAAACGAACACTTTTCACGTGTAATGGAGAATTCGGTGAAAATTGTTTAACTTTTTCGTCCAGCAACTCTTTCGTCTACATGCATGACTTTCAGGATAATAATCATGAAATAGTAACGAACATTAAATATTCTATTAAATCACGATATTCTTAAGATATCGTATTCCACCCCAATTATATCACTTAGTTATTATTATTACCGAAAATATATTGAACATATTCTAGCTATATACTGTGTCATTATCAATATTTTCATGCAAAATAGCAGATAGCCAATGACACAGTGCTCATGCATCTTAACAAAGTCACGAGTGGAGGGTGCACTTGGCGGTGACTGGACCAGGTGATGCCCAGGAACCTAATATATATAGATACAGAGAACGCCGTAAATCCACAAACCGAGGTCGAGCTAATAGTGCTCCGGCCATACAATGTTATTAATCACGCGAACGGGCTGCCGAGGGTCTTGCGAACTTAATTAATTAAATAATATAATAGCCAGAGAAACTAGGGAGTAGAAATTCCCCTCCTGATCCTCCTACCCCCATTCTCACCCTTCATCCTTCGCTTTCTCCCTTCGACTACCGTTTGCTTTCTCCGTTTCTCTCGTATCGGAAGCGTCCATCAACGGCAGCATCCCTGAGGCATTGTTTCTCCTCGCTGTCCAAACCTCATGGTGAACGAACAAGGTATCGTCGGGATGCAGCTGTAATTACGTAATTTCTCCCTCCTATTTATTCGGTCACATGTGTGGCCCTGTTTTCTCCTCGTAATTTCAGAAATACTTTCACTGGAAAGGGTAAGTATAAACGGGGTAATGGGGATGTTGCGAAGGCCTTATTTGATTCGATGACGGTGAAGTGGGTACATGATGGACATTTAAAAAAGTATTATTATGTACCGTATAATTCAATGTGAGATATATGAAATTCATAATTGTTCACGTATCAGATCGATGCATACCGCGCAGAAATAAAAACGAAAGATTTAAAAAATCAAGAAATCAAGAGGTTGATTAGAACTGTGATCTTCCTGAATTAAAATTGTTTCCAGATGTTTTGTGCTCGAAAAAGCATTCAGATATATTAGAAACGTGTTATTGCTATATAAACTTTTCGATGTTAAATGTATTTAAATTATTCTGAAATATTTAAAAGGATTTTTTGCACTGAGTGTGTATTATTTCAACAGTCAGTAATTCATTTTACATAATTAAAACGAAGTATCACTTGCAATTTACTATTGTGATATCCTCGTAACATAAAATTCTATCGTTTCTATATTTTATTTTAATTACTAAAATGTGTACGCCTTTAAGTAATAATGGATTCCTAATACTAGCGCGTATATTCTAATTATTAAAATAAAATAGTGAACTATTGGGATTTTAAATTATCAGGATATCGCAACTGTCAACTGCAAGTCTTAAGTAATAGTAGAATTTAAGTGATATCTTTGTAGAAACTATTATGTTTTCTTAAGAATGCTGTGTTCCCATGAATTTTAAATTGATGATATTAATTATACTTTCCCCTGAATTTCCGTAATTTATTATATTGTGCCACGCAAGCTGTGTTCTCTCATTTTCTTGATATATCCTCGGCCCTTCGATAATCTGGAATCATGGACTTTCACTTCTATGGAAGTGGTTCGTGTCCCCTGCTCTTGACCTTCGATCGTCGATTTATCAAACGTTCTCTGCCATTCATAATCCATCATTCCATGGTTACAATTCAACCTTCTGTATTCCATGCTATTGTACCAATAATTTTGCAACAATTTAATACCACCCCTCTGATTTAAACTTCAAGATAAATGTATCATTTAAACACATAATCTCTCTTCCATAATTCCTGGTTTTCATCGCCGTGAAACTTGATCGTCTCAAGTTAAATAGTATTACGGCTAAGAATCACTACAATAGAAGATCCCGGGCTTCCAATCGGATGCCAATTACGATCGCTTAATGACAACTTCTTTTATCAGCTTCCCACACGCGATTCCGGCAATTAAGCCGGATAACAAGGTGAATCAGAAGGACTATGGCGTGACATAATAATTTTCATGGTAGAACATTAAGCTTCGACTTAGCGTCCAGAAACATGCAAGTATCCGGATGCAAGTAGATCGATAGTCCGCCCCGATAACCTTGGTTCGGGCTTACGGAAAGAGTTTTGTGTCCCTTCTTCTCGGGGTTTGGTCATCGCTTTATCAGTGGATGCTCGTTTGGCGCCGGCGGCATGCATCATTAAGCTTCCAGCGTGCCGTAACGCCGACGAAGCTTACTTGCACGTACCTCCTGCCGCATGTAGCCCACCCCTTACAGCCTCGCCTACCCTCTTATCCTACAACTAACTCAACCTCCCACGTGTCTCTCTTTACGTGAAATACGTGCACACAGTGTTTGTGCACGTACACTACACTCTATAAGCCTTCGGGTATGCACTTTTTTTGGAAATTGTGGATTATGATAGAGGTAGACCTTTCAGCAGTTATTTTATTATCTTATATCCTCATAAGCACCAAGTATCAGAACTCTATGAATTATTAGTATGTCTACTTTGAGTAGATGGCAAACACCAATTCTTAAGTTTGGTTCATATGGTGATGTAAAATGATCTTTACGTTAAGGATTGATCATTGCAATTAAGCATTCATTTTATACCAAGTATTACATAGTATAACATAATAAGTGACTCATAGTTCTGTATTGTGACGTACACATAACTATTAATAATAATCCATCGTCGCTCAGATTCTGTTAACAAAATGACCAGCGACTTATGGTTGGTAGTGTACACTGTGAAATAACACAGGGTACCAGAGATTCTAACACAAGAAAGATGGATGGACGCTTACGTATGTCTTTATACAGGAGCCGCACACAAGCACACACGTTTCGTCCACCCTTTCAGGTTTCCTCCACCCTCGAGCTTCAACCCAATTCCCCTTAACGCTAATTTATCTTAATTACATTCTACGCGCGTCGAGCTGCTCGAACGAACCTCTATACTTGTGTGCCGACGAATGTGTGGGTATTCTGCTTCGTTTGTGAACCTCCATGTGTGTGAGGTTTATATAACTTACATATCCCAATATATGTATGTGTAATATATTTAATATATTTAATATATTTCAATGTGATATTAGTATGTGTGCTCGTGTGTAGGCGTTTAGGTAATCGTAGATCCTTGGTACATAGGTTCTTCTAGGTTTATGTGTATATGGTGTTAGTTACGTAGGGGTAGATTTTAATGGGAGCAGAGTTTAAGTATAATTTTCTAATTAATGTAAATGAATATTCTCTAGGCTACTAATAATAAGTATCTTCGGGTTTATACGATAGATTATATTTTAAATTACGCGTCCTCGTTACATTGCAAGAGATTTCCTAGCTTCTCATATGTGAGGTTTAATCTTTGCGTTGTGGGAAAGCAGGTAGGTCTTAATTTCAGTGTTTGATTTTCTTGACAGTTGATATTCTCATTGATTATATTACATATTCATTTAATACAATTTCTCCAAGAACGTAATTCCTAATTAATCAATGTGTATATACAATTCCATGAGAATATTGCAGTTCAATTGAAGTCAATATAACCTCCTGGATTGTTAAATTTTATTTGGATCATCCCGGTTTCATTAACGAACTAAGAAGGATAATGCGAAACTATTTCCTAGAGGGCGAACACGGGGGTGTTAGAAGGGGTGAGTGGGAGTAGGTTTGGCCCCGTTTATCTTGAGATTGAGCATTAGGATTCAGTATATGGTGGCGGGCTTGCTGGTGGAAGATAAGGGGGTAATTTCTGTTCACCGAGGGGGTCAGAACTGGCCGTAGCTCATCTCTACGGCGTTATACGTACTACCCCCGTGGCCACTTGGCCCAGCAACTCCCATGGCCGAAAGTCGTTTCCACGATCTTAGGGCCAGGGGCTCGGTTTAAGCCCCATGCAAATTAGATGCGGGATCTTATGGATGTAGATATATCCATAACCTACTAGATATAGATGGACCACGAGGATCACGGAAATGGGATAAATGACTTGGTTGGTCACTCTAGTGCTACGCTTATCACTTATATCACAGCTTGATATTCACTGTATCTTAATTCTGGATTTATAGTACAATTATTATAACCTTTAAATGCACTGCAAACGTAACGTATTTTGAATTATATTCTCTCAAACGATATGGTATTCTATGAAAATTTGTGTAATTTATATACATTAGATATTAAATTACAAATCCATATATCGCACTATTCAGAGAACTCTCTGTAACGCATTAGAAATCAAATAAATTGAATAATTTTAAATGACCCAAAACAGTTTTATAAACCAGATAGGCAAGCTTCATGTCATTGTATTCCATACACATGTTTCAACAATACTTTTTAATCCACTTTACACATAATTCGCCCTTTATATAACTAAAGAGGACATGATCAAGAAATATATTTTATTGAACTCTCTTCTCCGACTCACGAGATGTAACTGAACCTTGTATTTTATTAAATAAGATTTTCTCGAGTAGGAACAAAAATCATTGGAATTACACAGAAGAGAACTAAGGTTACTTTTATGTTGCTTACATAAAAGGATGATTATTGCATTGGTATTTTTAATAATATAAAATTCACTAGATTATAGAGAATTATAAAAACCCGAGGGAATTGACTTGAGATTATTGCTTCTGAGTAATCAATGTTGAATATTTTCTCTCCTTGATATTTCCTCCTTATTGCATTTTCAAAGAAGTTGCGTGCCTTCGGCATATTTGATAAAACATCGTACATCGTCGGCTTCCGAGAATTCTGCTAGAAAATAAGTAGTAAGAGAAATCGTCCACTTAAGAGACGGTATAAGGTGGAGTATGAATTCATTTCCACGAACGTCAGGGACATCTTATTTCATTCGTTTCTTAGCCGACAGCTCGCAAAAGATCATTAAGCGTTGTTACGTGTGTTATTAATGATTTCCACGGTACGTAAAAAATATTACTTCGTTCATTCGGGTGAAATTATTTATTATAAACGAATAGGAAACGCGTGACTCGATATAGTTACCAATAATTTGTCTCTATTATTTCATCCTTTCAATTACTACTTCTTGTATCGGCTGCTTTAAGAATCACGCAATGTTGTGGAATTATGTTGCATATGTTTCATGTCAGGTTATCAATTATTTCGAACTTTTCTTAATTTCTTGATGTGTTATATTAATTATTTACAAATACGGATATAATTTTAGTTCGAGTTATTATAATAGGAGTAATTGGGAACTGAGTTATTACTAAGTCGTGACATATTCAATTTTATTAGTTATAATGAAAACACTAAAGAGATTCAGGAATCTATTCAAAGTTGCATTAATTCGGAAAGTTGTATGTGGTTCAACGATCTACTTCGCCCCCCAAATCGCGGATAAAATAAGAAAAGAACAAATCGAGTTATCTTCGCGGAAGTCTTCGAAAGTTTACTATTTGCTCCCAGAGTTTTTTCATGTCAATGGAATAGGAAAACACCTATTTCTACTCGGTTTCGGCCCGGGTTTCCAGTCCAAGAATCGATTTTCCAGAATCGTAAGGGGTTCCTCAGGAGGGGGAAAGTAGTCGCCTTCCAGATTATTTACGAAGTTCTCAGGGGTGGGTGTCCGCGCGGCGTTTTTTCGGGGGTGCTTTGAACCTTCGTAGAATTTTCGCGTGTACCATCGTCCACCTATAGGTCCAGCAACCCCTTTAGGTTCTACATCCGGCCGACACCCTTGCGGCCATTTCTCGAATTCATTGGCGTAGAACGGGTTCTCAAAGTATATTAAGACCACCACGTTAACTTGCTTATTTAATTTCTTAAATGTTTCTATTATCTGTACGTCTATTTGTAATTGTAATTCCGAAATACAAAGTTCGTTTGTCACCATATTAAGTTCCTACTTTCGCAAATGGCATGTTTCGTTAAGTCCTCTCCGAAATATCAGGAAATATAAGATGTCACGTTCATGCAGCGGTGGTGACTATTTTTAAAACCGTCTTTTCACGTTAACGAAGGGTCCCATATTAAAAAGGAAGTCCAACACAAACAAAGAAAAACCAACTTTCAACTGAGTCAGCTACGCCAATGTCTCGTCCACCCCTTGGTCAAGGGTGGTTTAGGGTGTGTAAGCATAAAGGGTGAGAGGAGAAAAGACGGGTGGGCGAAAGAGAGTCGAGAACGTGTGCGTGTGCCCTTACGCACTCCCTTACATACATATGTGTACTCAGGTAACGTACACTTTTGCATAAACCAACGCAACCACCCCTATCTACACATACATGTATACATAGCACACACTCACACGTATCTATATACACCCTCCAATATATATATATGTATATCCATACATAAATTTCTTGAGCACATATGTGTGCGTTATATGTGTAGAAACGAGCACGAAGTAGCCACGTCCAGGCAAGGTTTACCCTGGAGAAACGCTGGACAAAGACGAAGAACATCGTGTTCTAACGATGAAAGTGAGAGAGGACGATAAAGGAGAGGAAGAGAGGATCCAGGAGAAATTGGAGAGAAAACGGGACGGATATATCGATGGGGAAGACAGAGAACGATATAAAGACGGACAAGGGTTGAAGGGCTGCTCCGGGGGTGGTTCTATCTCCTGCACTCCTAACTAACATGTATTTTGCATAAAGCTTACATTACTTGAATTACAATGCTCCAGTGCCGTCTCATACCACCACGTCGCCCTATGCCCTCACCACCTTCTAACCACCCCCTTTATCCCACCGACAGACCACCCACAGTTTCTCTTCGAGGAGAGGAGCTGCCATGTAAATTGCTTCCCGAGCCAAGTTTGCGCGCAAGTGCTCCGACACGCGTGTTCGTGTATGCATCCACCGTGTATGGGATATGTTTGCAATGTATACAGAGTACCGAGGAAATCATGGTCCATGTTAAGTGCGGTGATTTTCCTTAAAAATAACACCGTATTGGAGAATGCATTCCCTCAGTTTAGAATAGAATTCTTTCTATATTATTATTCCAATTACAAATAAGTGAGTTACCAATATCCAATTAGAAAAACACTAATAGCACTGAGTAACGTCGCAGAATAATACAGTTAGTCCAAGCAACTCAACCGGATTTATAAACACTTATTTTAAAGCCATTTCTTAAATCAATGTGTATTGTATTTCTTTGCATCAACGACTTAACTAAAAATATTTATTTTCCGTTTTTAATAAATTTATTTAATAACAGCCATCTTACTCTCTTAGGTACCAGGACTTTTGCGCATCCTGTACACACGAATATCCTTTGGCGGGGGTGTATTTGAGTGGAATATAGAAAGGAATGAGGCGTAGGTGGGTCAGTGTGTGGGTATGCGAGGGTGATTCTGGACAAGGCATCCTCCAACGTAGGCTATTAGGTATACGGGGTTGGGAGGCGGGGAAGGCGGTTTGAAGATGAGCGTGGAATGGTCGAAGGGTGAGTCAAAGGGGGGTGGTTCGGGAGAAATTCATTATCTCAGTCATTTCAGAGCAAGAGCGTTATCGGGCGCGATATAATTGATCGTTAAGCGGCCGGCGGGCTGAAGTCGACGTTTTAGTTCGCGTACCACGGTACACCCGATAAAACTCGAATTATCAAGCCGATTATCGAATTCGGTGGTAACGGAATGCTTTTTGGACAGGCACTGAGGATCACTCGGAAGTGGATTTAATGAGATTTCGATTTAACTGGAGCGAGTACCGAGTGGATGATCTCCTTTCGACGAGAGATTGTCGAGAGTAAGATGTTATAAGATATTTAATTAAACTAGTTTAGAGAGAGCACGAGGAAATTTAATATCGAGGATAGATTTCAGTTAAGGCGTGGATTTAATTAAAATTTTTGCTGATCGCGTCCTTTACCCGCCTCTTTCAATTCCGACTATTCTAATATTATTATTCCTAAAAGCGTGAGAAGATTTAAGAAAAACGATCCGCTCGCAAGTAGTAGAATACTTGGAATTAATTTTCTATTTAAAGTACATGATTCAGGAGAAGAGTGCAATCTTCGTTTCTACCACGTTCAACCCCGAAGAAAAACGTAGAAAAGAGTTCTTATATTAGAAATACTCCCGGTGTATTTATACTCCTTTTTTTACTCTGAAAATATCAGTGGCAATATAGTTCATAAGAAAAGCCCATCGGCATTATCACTAAACTTCTCAAGTACGTCTACTTCTGTGGTGGAAGAGAGATAGAACGGCAGGAAGAGAAAGAAGAAGGAAAGTTTTTATTCGGCGAAGAATAATTTTCTTCAGGACGTGGAATATCCGCGAGGGGCTTCCTCTTACTGGGCAAAGCTCTTATTGGTTTTTCCCTTCTCTCGCGCATCCGTTTAATCAGGCTTTCCTTACATTACTTATGCACACGTACTTCCATCGCCTATCTATATCCCTGCACGTGAAACCACCGAATGAAGGGGGAGGAAGCGAGACGTGACGCGAGCGAAGAGAGAGAGAGACTTTTCACTTACTAAAAAATAATTTTTTCCTTCACACGCAGAACAACCCACAAAGACTTCTTTACTCTCTCTCCTCTGAAGCCCTTATCGGTTTTCCTCCTCGCAGATCCCTTTGCAGCACGCGCAACACACCACACTCTCTTCTTATAAATTACTTACGCCCGTATAATTCCGATCTACCCGTAGTCGTATAGTATGAAAAAAGGAAGGAGCCCGAAGAAAACAAAGACTTTTCACTATACTAAAAAATAACTTTCCTTCACCGCGTGCAAGGAGAAAGCGTTCGAGAAGATGAGAAAGACAGGGAGAACGGACAAGGTGGAAACCCAGTTCCCATACCGGGAGCGAACCCCGTGTTGGACAAAGCCCTTATTGGTTTTTTTTCTCCTGGCGTATCCCTTTTTCCAGGCTCTCCTTACATTATTCACGCTTATGCCGTGTGTGTGAGAGTGCGTGGGTGCATGAACGTAACGAGGAAAACTGGCACCCTGTTTCTCGGATAATAGAACCTACGGAACGAGTGCGTGGGTATGAGTGCCCACGAGGATAATTACGGGTCCGTGTCCTTGATGCTTGCCTCTGTCCTTTCTTCCTGTCAGGACACCCATATGTGTGTTGGATGAAAACACACACTGGTTTCGCTTACTTACGTTCATTACATTCATTCTTATATATACGTACATATATACTCGAGTTTATGTAATGTACCTAAGCAGGTGGGTGTTTAATTGCGTAAATGAATGTGGATGAACGTGCGTATACGTGGACATACCGAAATGAGATCGAAGTGGTAGTTGTTGATAATACAATGGTAGAGGATACCGGTAACCCGATGACAAGGTGTAAATCATTTCATACCACGGTATCGCTTTCAACAGGAGAAATGATAAGTTGGACATTGCCAAGCAGTATAGGAATGACAAACGGATTTCGGTTCGGTAGCTGATATCCTTGAGGCTTGGGTAAACGTGATTGTATTTGAGAAATAGATATCGTAGGATTAAAAGTAACCCTGTGATAACATAGTGTGTCGAGGTTCTTCGAACAAGATAATCATCGTTAAAATCGTTATGCCTTTTCAACTAAAAGATCTGTATAAACTGTCTTGAAAGTAGTCAACAGTACGCACAATATTATGAAATCAATATTAGTTTAGCTTTTATATCAGATATGAAATTAAATTCACAATGCTCCCAGAATATGATAGGAGCTCTCGTACGGAATGATCAAACAGAGGTACCCATAGAAACCCGAAACAAGTGTTGATATTCAGGGGGTCTACATAAGAATCCGTTTGGTTGTCAGATATTTTAAGAGGCATACAAATGAAGGAATAAATTTGAATATCAAAATACTTTCACATTCAACTAATTCAGAAGCGTGTCGTTGTTTCACGGTATCCGTACCCGGTCGTTAACTTCAGCAAGGGGTCGGACTTATTTAAGTCGGACAAGGTACAAGATTCTGCGTGTACGCCTAGCAAGCAGGACGAGCATTGGGCTACTTTGTATGTACGCATGCTGACATCTTACCCACCCTTCCAACCCCCTTCGTCCTCCTTCACCCCGTGGTCGAGGGGGTGGAGTGGGCTGTGAGATCAATACTGCCGCCCCGTGGACCAGAACAGCCACCGACTTTCACCCTATTTCTCTCTCTATCTCTCACCCTCTCTTACTCTCTTCTCGAGAGAAAGTGGGAGAGAGGTGTAGAGAGAAAGCCGAGGCCCACAAGTGTGAGAGCTGGACCTCTTAGAATCACCAACTCTCCCCCAAAAACCCTCCCCACGGTGGCTCACGGCCACCATCGTGGCAACCACCCTCGAGCTTTCCACTCTCACCCTTCGTATGTTTAAAGCGATGTATCCGTATTAGGCTCCCTACATGCTCCACCATGTGAGTGAGGCAAGGGAAGCGCGAATTTCGTTGTTCCTTGCTTATAGGATTTAGTTCTTCGACGTTAAAAAAGAGCCGAGTGCCTCGGCGGCCTTTCAAGGTGGAATCGGGAGGGTGGTTGAAAAGGGGAGTGAGCTGAACCGAAAGTGGATCGACCGTTTCGTCCACGGTACTCTTACTAATTAGTAAATAAAATAGGTTTAATTTGTAATTTAGAAGTGAACGATTATTGATAGGTATATTTAATCACATAGGGTTAAATTTAGGAATTAAGTTAACTAACAGCATAGATATTAAGAAAGTAATGCATGAAAATATTCTCGATTGATCTGGTTACCTAACTCATTACTAAGAACACGTGGGAAATGATAGTTTCAATAATTTGATAATTATGGAGAGACTATCAAGAATTAAAATTATTGGAAACATGTGGCCGCTATTTTCATTATCACAATTAATATTCAATATTTTCATTAAAACGCCGTAATTTCTATCGAAATAGAATTGAAAAACAATGTCAAAATAAATGATTTCTGTGAATCAAACATTTCAAAGAAGAACGCTTAATATGTCGTAGACACAATAAAACATTCATGTATATAAAATCCGAAATTTCATCATATTCATACTACAGGACTAAATAAATTGGTTAAAGTCAATTAAATATTAGCTGTTATTAATTCGCAAAAAAGGGAACATTTGTTACAACCTTTTTCGTTCACCATGCCAGAAATCCTTCACATTTCAAAGCAATCCCGAACGAACGTCTTACTAACCCTCCATTTGACCATTCTACATCCCTCTCCAGTTTTGGGGCGCATCACGGTGATCCCTTGTTTAATCATCCTGATAACTTATGCTAGTCTCTTTACGGCGGACAAAAACTCCTAGCAACCTGGACACGGACCGTTGAAGACGGACACTCCTATCATTCCGTTAGCCATCGTCAGTTTTTGCATTGCAATTAATCCACGAAGGTAATGGCCCTGATCCTAGCCACCTGGTACTCTACGTTCCGCAGGACAATGGCATGTCCTGCGTTCTCATCTCGTTCTTTCTTCCGTACGCGTTACGTCTCATTCGTATACAGGACTTTCATTAAGGGGGGAAGCGTGAGATGATGACCTGCATCCTCACATCACAATTTCATCCTCACACGAATACTGATCTTTACAGGACATTCATTTTCGAGGATTAACCGCCCGGATTATAGATCCTTCTTTTTTAGATGTACAACCAAAAAAGGGATCGAAACGTGTCTTACTGTTTTAGTGTGTCGAATAGGAGAAAATTCTGAGATTTTAAGATTAACAGATTGCAAGAGTATTAATGGAACTGTTAATAAAAGTACGAAAAACTGAGGATTCATATCTGATTAGTTTGAATGATTCGTATGAAATGTATAGGAATGATTTGGACAAAAAACCACTAAAATTGAAACGAAGATAAATATAGAAATAAGTATGAAAATAATCATTGGGCACTCACAACACTACACTATCGTAAAACACTCATCATGCATCTACATTCATTCCCGAATAGTCCACTCTTGGCCAGCAACACATTTCGTTACAAAAAATGTTATAAATATTTGATCATAAAGTATGTGAAATATGTTAAATAAAAGAGAACATTAAAAAAGAATATTAGAGTTACATTATTTATATAATGTACTAACTATATCAGAATGTTTTGCTGCTCGATGGAAACCACGTGAAGGTGGTGGACTGTCTTCCATCAGGAAATCGGGAAGAAGGAAGTAAGTATGTATAATGATTTGATTATAATAATATCAATCAACCAATCTGGTGATTGCTTTCACGTTTCAATAATTACCTTCTGGGAATGTGAAGATGTAAATTAAAAATCAAAGATATATAATACAATATATAAACTGCCTGCGAAAACATGTGTGTTTTAAGACACGAGGGACACCCATGAATAAAACTTTCGAGTAATGCTATCGTAAAAACGTATTAAATGTCCTATCAAAATTAAGAGTAACTGATCCTACATGGCTATAGTAAACCGAAATTCTCGTTAGAATCACAATTTACACTAAGAACTTCCCTGCAACTACATCAGTCATCATCGATGCATTCCAAATTTCGCGTTAACCTAACATCACCCGGAACTTGTGTTGACTTTGGAACTTTCCTGGAGGAAATGGTTGAATCTGATCCTTTCGGTCGGGTCAATTAATTTCTAAGGACTTCGATCAGCAGTAGGTCGGTCCACGTGGTACCGTGACCTTACCGAAGTGACCTCCAGTTAGCCAGAGGTACGTTGCTCATCCCCTGACCCCTTTGCCCTCCACGATTACACGCTCGTCAAAGTTAATGACAGTGTAATGATTGTCCGGTTTATAGGTCCTCGCGAAGGTAACCGTACCCGAAGGATCGGGGATATATTCCAAGAGTGGCCACGGGGAGAGACTTTGATGACTGATGGTCATCATAGGAGCAGTGGACAGTGCGGGGTTAAGGGTCGGATCTTCGACTAATCCTGATTAATCGTAGAACCCTCTCCATACTCCATGGTTTTTCTTTTTTAAGTAGTACCACACGAGGGTTGTTCTCGAGGAACTTAAAATTGTGGTTTTGGCTCGTGATGACCATTCATCATGGTCGGCTACTTTGTGGAAAAGGCGTCATTGTATCGGATGTCTACATTTTAATAATTGTAGCATTATTGAATTCTTATACGAAGCACATTAATTATTATCATCGTTAAATAGATCGAATAACTCTGCCATTGCAACTGATATTTGTTCATTTTAATATCTGCACTATTAATGATTTATATCGTGTTATTATACACAGTAAGATCGCTGGCAATATGGGGCTTTCAGACTGAAAATTTATATTGGTAATATTACTATGATGTAAACATAAATCTGAACAATAATTGCGAAGTTACTTTGTTAGTATCTTATACAGAACGTATTATGGATACTTAAGAAAGTAGATTGCCGCGCAACATGCTGCTCGACTAACACTGACGGGACTTGTATCTGTGGAAAGGACTTTCGAAGTTTGTACGGCTATAAGAGAAGTTACGGGGAAACAACCTTACAACCGAGAGAATAGAGAATTCCACGGGATAGAAGCAAACAAACTGAACCTGGTATTACCTTTCACGGAACTGGGTCATAATTATTCATTTTTATACATAATCAAATTTCAATATTTATTTCAACAAAACCTTTGATAATATCCTAACACATCTTATTCCTATTAAATGTTTGACTTACTCTTTCAAATGCAGTATCACCTAATCCATGAAAATGATCACAACCCTAACACATCACAAACCAACATCTTAAAGTAGACCTCAACTTAACACAGATCCTGAAGAATCAATCCTTCAAGAGATATTCTTATTTTTACAACTGAAAAACAGTTTAAAAAATATAATATCCACCTCCTGGTGAAGCGGCTGATAGGGTCCGGATTCGATAAAGTGAATCTAAGATTCCATCGTAAGGGAAAGGAATGGATGGTAGAGTGAAGAGTGAAGTAGAAGAAAGTAAATTCGCATCCGACGTGGCCGTCGTCCAGAATCGAATTGAATTCCACACTACCCCTTCCATATAGTCGTTGAGGAAGGTGTTTCAACGGGGACCACAGGTCAGAATCTGGGCGTTGCCCAATCCTATCCGATTTCAGTTGGCAGGTCGACGGCACACGGGCCACTGCCCGAAATTTTCTATTGTTTGCAGGTAAAACGCGTACGTTCGTTACCCGAGTCCTCTGACACAGTCTACTCTCTCGTACACGCAATCCTTCGTATAAAGTAGCTACACGTGCTCTTGACAGAGAGGCTACTCTCTGAACGCGGTCAAACGACGTGGATGACGGGGGTACGATGGCACACCTTTAGAAAAATATGTAGCGAATCGTGGTTGGTCAACGGACCAGGTCGGTTGATGACCAGAAAAAAAGCTTTTTGGATCCTCCGGAGGACCATGCCCGATGCAATAAGCCGAGCAACTGTCGTAACGGATAATATGCAAATGCTATGAATTTACAGACGCTTGTGACCAACGGATTCTTCTCTTGAAAGAAGTGGAGAATTGTAAACTTGTATTTAAGTCAGTTGTATAATATTGTATTTCTATAATGTTCTTATCGGAAGAAGGATTTCTACTTCTCGAAATTATTGCCGATTTACCGCAATCGGACTCAAATGCAGGTATTATTCTCATGCTATTTGCAAGTATAATAAAATTCATTCTTTCGTAGCACTGTATAATGAATGTGTAGTGTAGCTATTCTAATTCAATTTTATCTATCTAGTTGAAGGTAATATTCCCGTTATTTTTCTCGAAAGGATATTTAAACTTTGGAGCGCATATCTTATGATATCCCTTTATGATGAGGTGTATTCTTTTTCAATTAAATATCAAACGTTACTAATATGATATTTACGAACATTTTCCGAGTAAAGATATGCACTAACATAAAGTTTGTATAGTCTCATAAATTCAAGATATATTGGTTTAATTACTAAAATAACTGTACTTGAACTTTCAATTGTATTAATAAACTGCATAACTAACATTTTCACGTAAGAGTAACGTAGGTTTCTGTATTTTTTTATACTTAAAATTGCAATATTCACGAAATAAAATATTTGAATATAGCAAGTCATTTATACATCCTGCCTGTTCAGTATAGTAAAATTGTGTTTGTTCAATTATTATATCGGAAGCAGAAAATGGCAGATTCTAGTTAGTGATTTTTATCTCTATAATAACAATATGTTCAACCGTGGATATGTATGTAAAATATAGGGAACAGGACAATGTACTTCTATCAAAGAAGTCAGGAGCAGACCGTGGTTTGATCTCCTGAAATGAACAGGTGTTACTGAGCATAAGTTGAGTGTTATTCAGGATGAGCTCGTTTAAAACGATCTCTGGACCACGCTTGGTAGCACGTGCCTTCGTTCTTCTTGCCAGGAGGCAACCGGTTCTCTTCCTTTTGTGTTCCCTTCTGCGACAATGACCAATGGTCACTCGCGTTCCCGCAGAAGCAGTATTCGGGAGATCTAGCACGTGCCTCGTCAGCTCCTCTTAATCCAAAGATTCCCACCGAAGACACGTTGACTGAACCTTCTTCTAGTATTTCTACCTTCTATCCTTCGTCCTTGTGCATGGTCAGTAGAATCATTCTTATCCCAAATCCCGTATAACGATGCTATTACAATGATTCGGCTTTCGAGTTACAGAACTTTCCACGAAATGTAATAATTATGATAATCAGTGGGAATTACACGGCGAAAATACTGGAGGGGGAAATAAATAGTGTACCTGGATATTTAGAAATCTGAAGGGCATTCAGCAGAGAATAATCGTCGTCAAAATATTCTATGTCCATCTTATCTTGGTGAATGTGAATTTCATATACTGTTAGTAAACACTGTCAATTGTACTAAGAGATTCATAAAGGTAAATAGATTTGTATGAGTTTATATAGTGCTTGGTATTATTTATTTAATAATGCTGATGTTCCTGTAACTCGTGGAGAGCGATATTTTCTTATTAAAAATTTGTCCGCTCAAGAAATCGGTCTCCCCAAAATCGAAAAAATGTAAAGGGGTATACCTTCAAAAATTATAA
Organism: Nysson spinosus; assembly: GCA_910591585.2. Classification (NCBI taxonomy): domain Eukaryota; kingdom Metazoa; phylum Arthropoda; class Insecta; order Hymenoptera; family Crabronidae; genus Nysson; species Nysson spinosus. The sequence continues at coordinate 4,428,751 of OU342835.1, forward strand.
AAAATTGAAAGTCGCCAAAATCGCTCCTAAACGACCCAAATCAATGGTAAATGATGTATAAACATATTCTAGGACGATTTTGGGTCGAAAGAAGCGGTTAAAGAATTTTTTCCGGCCAAAAATGGGTCGACCCGAAATCGCAAAAATGTGAAGGGGTATACCTTCAAAAATTGTCAAAAATTAAAAGTCTCCAAAATCAATTCTAAACGACCCAAATCGATGGTAAATGATGTATAAACATATTCTAGGACGATTTCTGGTCGAAAGAAGCGGATAAAAAATGTTTATTAGTCAAAAATGGGTCGAACCCAAATCGCAAAAATGTGAAGGGGTACACCTTCAAAAATTCTCAAAAAATGAAAGTCGCCAAAATCGCTCCTAAACGACCCAAATCAATGGTAAATGATGTATAAACATATTCTAGGACGATTTTGGGTCGAAAGAAGCGGTTAAAGAATTTTTTCCGGCCAAAAATGGGTCGACCCGAAATCGCAAAAATGTGAAGGGGTATACCTTCAAAAATTGTCAAAAATTAAAAGTCTCCAAAATCAATTCTAAACGACCCAAATCGATGGTAAATGATGTATAAACATATTCTAGGACGATTTCTGGTCGAAAGAAGCGGATAAAAAATGTTTATTAGTCAAAAATGGGTCGAACCCAAATCGCAAAAATGTGAAGGGGTATACCTTCAAAAATTCTCAAAAAATGAAAGTCGCCAATTTCGCTTCTAAACGACCCAAATCGATGGTAAATGATGTATAAACATATTCTAGGACGATTTTGGGTTGAATGAAGTGGATTAACGGAATTAACATCCCAAAATACATGCCATTGATGAAGGATACAAAGCATACGACGATAAAATAATACATTATATATTTGTATTGTTCCCCCACCGCAAAAGGACGAATTAATCTTAGACCTCGCATTTCGAATAAATTTCTGTTTGCAGATGTCATGTACGTTGTTTCTCTTCCTGTCAACGTCTCATCGACCCACCCGAAATATCCTCCCCAAATCTCGTGGTAACTTCGACACGTGGTCAAGAGCTGTAATTTTGCAGCTTGTAAAATAAATCGCAGGATGTAACCGCAGTGTCCTGCGTCAACTCTTTCGTCAGCTTTGTTACCCTCGACAGGACTTTCGGTGTCCGACGGTAGTCCATCAAACGATACATTAATCACAAATCTTTCTTCTGACCCTATTCTTTTCTCTCACTGTCCTCTCCGACTTACACATACAATTCGTATATCATATCATGATAGAAATTTATTTTATTAAACTATTATTAGGTATCTAAGTGGTGTAAATCTTACTGCGCATTAGTAATTATATCTTGTGTAACATATTTCAACAAATAGTAGTTATAAATTTTGAATGCAGTCGTCTATTTCCGTTATAAAAACAGACTCACCAACCCGAAATATATGTAACATAGTAATAATAAATTAAATAATAATAGTAACAATATAATAAGAATATATATACAGAAACATAAAAAAAGTTACAAGAAAAATCTGTACGGCAAGCATTGTAACCGGATTACATTCTTTAACCGTCGATCCTAGGTTTGAAGAGAGAACAAGGAAACTATCGATACCGTGCATCCTGAGCGGATTCAAAGCAGAGGAAAGACTTCCGTTGTCGTGCACAAAGAAAACGCATTGTGTCTAACATTACAATTGTGAAGGTTCTACCGTGAGGTGTATGCAAAATCCGCGCGAATAATTCCACCGGTTTAATCCAATTTCCTTGGTGGCCGTTAATGTATGCCAGGCCTCGTTCGGTATACAATCTCCAATACCACTGTATCTAACGATAAGTCTTTCTCTGATCGATACGGGATACCCAGGTACTCGATAATCCAAGCAAATGTACTTTGCGAACGTGTAACCGCTTCTAACGGATTTATTTCCTTCCTTTTCGACTCGCATGAACGACATACGGATTTTGCTCGAGCTTACTTTGACTACCGTTTTAATTGTCGAAGTAAATAGTTATTCATTTATTTCACCTCTTAATCAGGAAAGACGAGTTTATCTTAAAGGTATCGAATTAAATGACAATTATCAGTAACGAATAGTTAAACTTATATATACTTCGTAATTATAAATATGTTGAAGTACCCGCGTGACGCTGTTTTTGGGAGAACTCGCTGGTTAACAGGTTAAGGATATTTTAAATTATCCCTCGCATTACTTAAAGGTTTATAAATTCTTTAGTGTATTCTAAGTAAACATAATTTCAATTAGAAGAAAGGAGTAAAATAGAATCTTAAATCCATACTTGAATTTCAAATAATATTGTTATTCAAATAACCCTGTCATTAAATTATTGAATTGTATTAATGATTCTTCTACGACCCTAATGTGATATTTCGGGGTTCTTTTGTTCGAAAGTATCAGTTATAAGTTTCGGATCTTTTAAATTGCATGGGTTATTATTCCGTCGAGTATATTGTATCATGTTTGACTGTAGCGTTTAATATTCAAATGCTCGTACTAAGTATTAACAATTGCAAATGCTATTCATATTCCACTTAATTATAATATCCTTCGAATACAAGTGCATATGCACCCTTCGTAAAGGTCACGTTTTCGGATTGAATTCGCACAAAGTGCACGTGGCGAATTATTATCATAAATATATTGCACTTTAAATAAGAACGAAAAAAGGACATTCTTTTAACAATACTTTTTGTAGATATTAAACAGTGGCATTATGAGAAGGAATTTCTGTGATACTGCGCGCTGAGAAAATACTAGCACATCGAAAACGATGCCTTTATAAATAATGTCAATCATGCCTCTTAAAAGACATCGCGGTTCTTTGAAGAATAATCTGCGATCACAGTTAAAATCTTACTCAGAATACAAGAACTTGTATTTTATGGCTGAGAAGAAAATGTTTAAGTAAATATATAATTAAGGTATCATGCTTATTTGTTCCGTACATCTTACTCCATTAATACTGCGCGTAAAACGAAAGCTATTAACACTATTTAGGTTTCAATTTCACTCGCCATGACATTGATGAGTAAGCAACAATTTCATCTTCACTTGCCGGGAATCAGAATGTGGCGCAAGACATGATTCAATGTATCAATACTCATAATACGAAATGAATATTTGTACTATATATGTCGTTATGTTGCAGTTGATACGCAAATACGCATAAAACTTGACAGAATTTAGCGTATGAATAAATCTGTACAATGACAATGACTAACCTCAAAATTTACATACGAAGACTCCGTGTCCTTTCGTTGGATGTTGCGTTGCTTTTCGTCCACCAATGTTGCTGCAAACACTTCATCGCATGCCCGAAACGATATTCTATTAATTTTTATATACCATATAGGCTCTGAGCACCAAAATGTAATTGAAACACCAAGAAACTAACGGAGTAATGCGAACCGGCACGTACACTATTCGATCGCGCGCGACAGTGCAAAGCAAATAACACGAATATGGCGGACTTGATTTACTACGCAGATCGTAAACGTCCGTCCGACGGGTCGCTAGAGTCTCTTATGATTAAGCTATTATTACTTTTGTAATTATTTTCATATCTTGTATATTAAATATTCTCTAATTAAATCAAACTATTATACATATACATGTTTATCTCTATATCTTATCTGTCTATATCTGATAGGTTGTTAAATATTCTTTAGTTAAATAGAATTATTATACCGTTATAGTAATAGATTTACTTCGGTATAATAAATACCAGTACATATTAAGTATTTCTTAATACACAAGTATTGAACAGATATATTTAATATGGATCCCCTTTTATGGGTTTACCTTTATATGAATAAAACTAAATCCTGTTCCGTTTGATATTCATCCGTGTTCTATGATAGTTATTAATTTATTCTAAAAATGTGATACGGTAGATCCGTAATTAACGTACACCATTCAAAGCCGGCTTTTTCTATAAACGAAAATCCAAAGGAATTAAATAGAACTTGCATGACTCCAATGAAATCCTGAGACCAGACATATTCATACATCTGTGTTCTACATCAACGAACATTTCCAACGGTTTCGCAGCGATTGCGAGTCGGTGGCATAACATTTCCTTAGAATACGCTTCGTAACCCATAAATCGGTACGTTACAGGATCGAGAAGGGGTGGAAGAGATCGAAACGAAGGAAGATGGAACGAAATAAAGAAAGATGGGAGACCAGAGGGAACATTATAATGTTAAAGGGATGCCACCTAGCCAAGGAGGAAGCGAATGTAAAGAAGGAGAGAGAGAAAGATAAGTGGATGCTTTGAAAAGCCGACGCGAAAGGGGAGAAATTAAAATGTAAAAGGGATGATGTGCGTGGAAAACCGGAGGCTGCTCCTGCCTTCTCCTCCTTCTTCCCCTATCTCTTTTTCCTCTCTTCTTTCCTCTTCCTGACATCGTTCCCGTCGCTCGCATTTTTCTCCGCCTGTCTCACAGTCATTGACTAGCCTCCTTCCTCTAAAGAAGGGATTTCGGTAGGAAATTAAAATTAAAAGGGATCCTGCCTTCTACGATGGGGTACGCTCCTTCCCGGTTTTTTGACCCCGGGAGATCTACTGCCGCGCGATTAATTCGTTCTTCCAGACATGATAAGCGCTTGTTATTTCTGTGCACTATTATTTAAACTCATCACTTTCCTACGAAAAGAAACATGTAATTAAATCAAATTTTTTCTTATGATATTTCTACAATATTATTTAACGTATCAAGATCTACTGTAAGAATCTGAAAGAAACTAAGAAATTCAGAACTGACAATCGACATCACAAATTATATAATTTATTCGAGTGATAAATTGTACTATATAAAATATAGATATATACGATACTACCGAAATAATGGACACTATTTTGCACACAATGCGCCCTATCTCAGGCGAATTAAAAACACTCCAAAATTCACGACTTCCGATATGTCCAATCTTACCAATATCTACCGGAAGAGCAAGCAGAAACGATCGTTTTTGAGATCGATTATCAGAATGGCAGATGACACCAATCGCTGGGGGTAAGCATTCTTCTCTACCGTGTAGTGTACTGTTCCAAAATGGGTACAGGTGATCTTCCCTCTGTGAGAACATTCCCACAGCATCCCTGCACCGTGTCACCCCTTCTACGAAGGTAGAAACTTCTCTCTCCTTACACCACAGTATTCATCTCTTTCACCCTTCGTATCCTCTGTTTGGCCTTGTTTCCTGAAGCACCTCTAAAAGTTTGATCTGGAAGGTGCTACGGTACTTCGTTGCATCCCTTTCGTCAGATCTATGTTCACCCTCCAATCCGTGGCTGCACCACGAATAAGTTCACCCCTCGATCGGTGTTAGGATCATATAATGGGAAACGGTTAGGGGCATATTTCTTCCGGGACACCACAAGATATTCTTCGCTGCCTCCTCTTTACTTCCGTTTGTATGTGTACGTGTGTATAGATATTTGTGAACGCACGTTGCTATCGAGGAAAAGAGAAATATTGGACCGAGCAGTACGAGATGTCGACGGGATGCCATTGTCCTGGAGATAGGAAGACTGACAACAGAAACCATTCGATGGCTCATCTTTACCTGAAACGATTTTGGCTTGTTTTCTCGGTGAACACGAAGAATCGCACTGATCGCGGATCAACCTACCCTAAAAATCTACTCGATGTAATACGGAACATCCGCTTCTATTGGATACACGAGGAAATTTGCTGCTGGAAGGATTTCAATAAAATTTATATAAGGTAAATATAGTTATACATACTTTTTATTGAACCTATGTATCGAAAGACAAAGTTCCTTACCAGCAATTATACTTATCAAATATTCTTTATGTAAATACTGATAAAAAACAAAAATAAATTTATATGAATACAATCTTTACATCCTTATCTAAGATTATTGTTAATGCTTATGTAAGGGCATTTGTATTTATCATTAATAATTATAAAGATATTATTGCATCAGAATGCTATTTTTATGTCCTTTAAGCAATTTCGCTGTATATGCAGTGTACGGCTGGGAACTAAATTGCTTTTAGAAATAGCAATGAAATAATGTTGTTTAATAAATTCATGAGACTTACTATTCCAATAAAAGAAGTTAATAATATTCATAACGGAACAGGTGTAGCTAGTATTTTCGTTTGATTCGTTGGAAAGAATCGATCTTTTATATCCTGGGAGCAGAGGTCGAACGTCGAGTAGAATTGAGTCGTACCAGAACCAGATTCACACTACCGTCCAGTGACTAGCGTTCGACCCTTGTGACCCGATTTCCGGTTCCTCATCTGGACCTCTGACCATCGAACAGGTCCCTGTCATGGTCCCATTAGGATATCGTTTCACGAATTCTAGACCTCTAAGGAAACAAAAAATAGAAAGGAAAATCAGAACACGTATCCAGGTCCTAGCAATATGAAACCCTTTACTTCAAATTGAAACCGTTTCACGATCTGAACAGTAAGATTACCTTTGTCCGGTTTGCGGATCTAAAAAATGGTTACCTTATATTATCCCTCGGCTCTGTACAAGAATATTCCATATTCAGATATAAATGCTCCCTAAATTGTAAAACTTATATTTCCACCAAGACAAAAAGAAAATAATGGTTTGTTACAAGGAATTTGAAGAGGGATTTGTAAAATAAGATTAGAGAATAAAATCTTGTTTAACAGGATACAACTGATTTACGAAGGATAATGTTACTGTTAAAGGATCCACTCCATGTGTCATGGGCTTAAGGAAGGTCTCTTAATTCAAACTGGTATCCACGTATGGGACCCCATGCTATACTGACAACCACAATATCCGATGGTTTCTGAAATCGGTGCTTGTCAAATCGAATCCTTTCAGACTTGGAGGACGATTTACTTTTCCGCAGGATGTACACCCGGCTTCAGGACCTATGCAAATACTAGTAACGTACACCTATGGGAATATCCGAAAGGATTTAAGAGATTTAATAATCAACTCTACATTCCCAGGAATTTCTACAGTAAACGTACAATAGTGTGAAGAACATTATCATTCAAGTATTAATAAATATTGTTAGGAGCACCGGGAATGGTCGTCAAGGGAAGTCACCAAGGAATGAAAACAGTAACACGTGCGAGTCGCTTTCTGACAATCTAAGCGCGCACACGTGTGTAACCTGGCTCCCGCGCGATTATTAATAAACAGTTCTTTCCAAAAATTGCCGTGTCCTTTCTCTTCGCGAACGCAATGTCTCGCGGCCGGCATAACAATATAATAAGTAGTAGCTCATATTTGTCTAACTACAAGATTTTGCATATCTATATGTGTAACATAAATAAAATTTCAAAATCTCCATACTTCGAAGGCCACTGCGAAACATTACTACTTGATCTAATTAATATCCTAACTGATTATCACGACTTCAAATATTTATTTAGATTTGTTAAAATATCTGTTTATGTGCAGTATTTTATATATGAATATAACTATAAAGCTTGAATTGTAGCAAGTTTATCTGACACGTAAAAGTATGGAGTTAATCTTAACAAGATAAACGTCGCTTATAACCGGAAAAGGTCGTAAATGTCCCAACAAAGAGAGCTTGTAATAAAGAGACTAATTACTCACACGGAAAGGATCCCTTGATCAGCAAGATCAATCCGTCGAGCAACAGCTGTAGATACAAGTAGAGATAGAAGCGGTTACCACGAGTTAAAAGCATGTCCAGCGATCATTCTCGGGGTCATCCCCGTGGGAGCTACGGGTCATCGGAGTCGAGGGACACGAATGATCGGCCGGATCCAAGAACTGGTCTGCTGTACTTGGTTTCAATCGGAAATGGCTAAGCAGACGAGTTCTATTTCAGTATGGAATGGCCAACACGCGCTCCGCAGGTTGTTCCCGAAGGAAAACAGAACTTGCTCCCGTAAAACTGGTGGAATCGGTGGAACACCAGGTATGATGAAGTGGATGAACGGTGAAAAGATCGAGGTACTGTCAACGGTCGTTTATTCACGGGTCAAGTTCACAGAGGGTCATTGACTATCACGTGGACGACTCGTTAGACTCGTCAAATGTTTCCTGGATACCGGACAATGTACGAAAGGAAACGAGATCGGCACGTACCAGTGAGCTCTTCATTTAGGGTTTCACGAGCTGGTCACTCGACTGGTCTCCTTCTGGTCAGTTCGAGTCATGTGTCAAGGGATTACGGGGTGAAGACCGTGGCTAATGATGGTTGAATTATTCTACTCGATCTGAGATACAAGAACTGATATTTTTGGGACTGGTTTTCATATCTTGATTCGTATCGGACTTCCTGTTGTAACAGTTTCATAATCGTAATACATTGAACTGTTACATTGACATATAATTTTCATAAGCGTTTATTACGCGAATATATGCTCATTTTAAGAAAATTAATTGCGAATACAAAGAACCAATGAAATGGATTAGCGTAAATGAACTATTATTGAACAAATCGTTACTTTATGATAACGGTATACATCAAACTTTTTAGGTCAATATTTCAGAGAAGTATTTAAAATATACAGAATAAACTATCAATTAACATTTATGTATAACATTTAGTACATTAAGAAATCCAACGAATTAAAGCAGTATGTCTTATATATAAAGTTTCATTGATAGTCCGACGCAGATGGACACATTTTAAGCGTCGATAAAACCCAGATAAAATACGATATTTTTTGAGTGTACCATAAAGTGGTAGGGTTGTTATGTAGGAGAGGAAATCTCGTTGGATGTCCAGTAGGTCTCTTTCCGGTCAGTCCGGGTCATATGTCGACGGCTTATGAGGTGACGAGCGCGGCTAATGGTCTAACGATGATCTTGACCCGTGAGACACGAGCGTGTAATGCGTCGCTGGCCGCACAGGTCCTTTGGGGCACCCAACAGGGGACCCAGCTTTCCAAACAAGTAATAAAACCGAATATGTGACTGCAAATATTACTTAAATTATATCCTAACTCCTCGTTGACAAACTTATAGATAATTAAATCTTATATTCTCTAAAGTGCCATATGAAAATAGCATGTCACCGATAATACTTTCGATATGTACTATCATCTTCAGCTTAAAATGGAATAATTAAACTTAAATCAGAATCAAATAATATGTATGTTATAAAATATTACAAGGTAATTAAAATGAATCTATAATAAATTAGCTAAATTGATTGGCTCATTTATTTACACACCGTATGGAGTGAGGGATATTAAGAGTTAAAAACTGATTCTTAATTTGGTATACGCAGAGAGATAAGTTGAAAGGAAGATTGAGTTAATAAATCAGCTTTGGTTAATTCAAGCGTTAATATAATTAAAGGAGACTGCGAGGAGACTGCGAACCCCTCGATTTGTGGCAGCGGAAAACAATGACTCGAAGTAGGGTAAACAAAGTTAGGAGCCCCCGATCGAGAAGGAAATCAACGATAAAGGTAAAGCAGCTGTGCGAAACTGACAAGGTGGTACCGGCGACCAGCTAATGGTGGGAAAATCGTAGCTACGTAGACATTTACCTCGAATGGGATGCTGCAAGGGAGTGATCTTTCTTTCTGCGTGACGTCATCCTCTACTCTTACGAAAGCAGCTGTTGGCTTCTGGCGCTTCCTACCCTAAGATTGATTGCTAGATTAGTCTAAGTATATCTGACTTCGGAAAGGGTTCCTTCTTAGTATCTCCTTTATCGGAGAACGATTTAATTCGTCACGATGTGAGATTTTCACATCTCTGTGTTGGACTCTGAGGATAATATAATGTATCTTGTATTATGAATTTTATCTGGTACATAAAGAATCATTATTGATAACGCAACTATAGCAACATCAAATCGTCCTTGCGTTTAAACTACATTCTTTTCATTTCAATAACTAATGTGGATGTTAGGATAATCGGGTATATTAATCGAGTAACATTAAACCGCATACATTTCGTGTCAATTAATATCACTTACTCAATTAATTAAGGATAATTTAACGAAAGGTCAGATAACAGGAGGTTCTTTACTTCAAGTTAGAAGCCAATATTACTGCCTTTATACAAAAACAAACTTAATTCTCAATCTAATTACTAAACGATGAAATACATCCCCGAATATATTCCAAGCCAGTGAAACGTGCCCTTTGAAATGTAGATTTAAATAAAAGATGACTCGGCTGTGCGTCAAATTGTTCGAAATATATTAAGCTCCGTTCCAGGCACGATTTTTCTAAAGTCAAGATCACGTAGGGACGATGGTTGTTCCTCGTTAAGGAAAAAACACGTCTCGGTGAAAATGAGAGGCGGAAGACCACATGCGAACGATGCTTTCGTAAGATTTTTAAGGTGTCCAAGTGACAAACGATCGTCGTACGTGTGGATGCATTTCTCGTGTGGTTTTTCGTATGCACGCGGCTTGCACCGACCTCTTCAGAGAAATGAACCTGTTGCGGAGGTTTATGAGAGGCATTAGCATACTTGGTCGTTGGCTGATCTCGCAAAAGGGTTCTGCGCCGCGGCAAAGGGCTCGAACGATTGCCACGTTGTATCGTTCGATGGCCCGGCTGTAACAGCTGCCAGATAAAAAGGAATCAAAAGGAGAGGAGTGCACTTGTTGCGTCAGCAGTTCTGATTTGAGTGCATTGCGCCCACAACGGATAAGGGATGAAACTTTTTTCCTGAATGAGAACTGAGATAAAAGTAAGAATGCAAATATGATGTAAGTCATTTTCTTCGATTTTGACGATTTATATAATATATTAAGTTATTGTCAGATTTTGTATGGACATCCACGAAAATTATAAGTAATGTAAAACATTTCATTATTTATTTTATACTATATGAGTGTAAGACTGTTAATTCAACATTTAATTTCTTGGTGAAATGTGAAACGTGGAAAATAGAATATAGTAGAAAATACTTTTGACTGTTATACTCCTACAATTAAATTACAAGTTTGGAAAACCATTATTACTTTGACTGTCACATCGTCACAGTCAGTGACAAAGGGTTATAAAAGGATTTTCTGGCATCGTAATAGCTATAAACTTACAAATATATAACAATATTAATATTTAAAAATGTATGTGCATTTAAGTATTAAAACTTCCCAACATAGTGGTCACCGTTTATTATTTTAAATACAGTACTTTGACTACCATTATTAACAGAATAAACATCAATGTTCATGCGAAAATATACTTATAATGACAACAGCAAAATCCCAATTTCAAATCCCACAATGTCAACAATCCAGGCGACATAAATTTCTAATCTGGACGATAAGACATTCGTCACGTTTGATCCCCGACAAAATATCTCAGCAGCTGTACAAGTCGGTGTTTACGATCGTCCTTTACACGGTTCCTCGTCGAAGATCCACCAGGTATTATCTATCCTCCGAAGTAAGAGGAGGCCAAGCTGCGAAAATAATTGCGCGATGGAAGACAGCGGAACACGGTAGGATGAGCTGGTGGAAGAAGGAAGGAAGTTAAGTAAGGGAAGGAAGGATGAAGCGAAATAAATAAAGAAAGAAGAAAAAAAACGGTTCCCAGGATTCGAATAGCTTCGTATGTCTCTTATAAAGGGAAGATTGTTCTGGCTCTATTCTACTTCGAAGGGATGACTGAAAACGAAGGGTCCACCGCTTTACTACTCGTGGCTTCGATGCTCCGCGAGGGATGCTGCTGCATCTGCCCCTTTAGTGTAATGATATCTGAAAAAAGGCGCACCCCATTCACTTGGATTCTCGGTCATTAATTTGCCTCTTAAATGGGATTTCCCTGACTGCTAGTCCGAATTTACTGTATTTCCCTCCTTCGGCATAATTCTTTTATCTCGATTCTAATGCCGTTCAACTGAATTAGAATATTAGCGAAGAACTGGTCTAACTGACATATCGTCAATTTTGTCCTTCTTAGAGAACTCCAAGAAAAGATCCGATAATTTCTCCTACATCGAATGTTATATCCGTGATAAAATGGTATGACAAACTGTGAAACTGCTCATAATATTTATTCAAACAAAATATTTTACTAGTAATAAATTTATTATATCTTATTATATTTTATTACGTATTCCTTGTACTCTAAAGGGTTGTTTTCATACAATAATCGCAACAAAGTGGTATTCTGTGCAGTATAATTACAATTATTAATTTATTAATATGAATCATCTGGGATATTAACCTGTAATAGTAATGTAATAGTAATTAAAATAAAATCAGAATTTTCATAGACCATTTTTTATTCCTCATCGAAATAATATAGTTTAAACGTAAGGACGATAAAAACGTTAAAAAAGGCCCGTGTTTAACGAGAGTGACGACCATCAATTTGCACCGTAAATAGGATTTTGCGGGACATATTTTTCGCGAGGTGCTCCAGCGTAGGTGCAATAACTCTGCTGAAAAATATTACTCGGCAAGAGCCTGATAAATGATTAATTAAAATCCCATCAACGCTTTTTTTTCAAGTCATAAAAGAGTTTGCCGTTCACCTGCTGTTTCGTCCTAATAACGATGCTAGTGATAAACAAGGTTAATGATAAAAAGAAGGAGCCTTAAGAAGAGAATATTCAGGAAGTACTCGAGTAACGATTTCTAAATTACTTTTTCAACGTAAAAATCGAAGATCCGTAATGGATGAAGCAGGAGAGGATAAACAACGATGAAAACCGTTGCCGTTAGAAAGACCGCCGAAAGCGCATTTCGTAGGAAAAGAATTTTCTGGCTCCGTGCCGAACGAGGGAGGTTTCGAGCCAAAGGGAGAGGGTGGAAGATGGTGAAAAGAGATTCCTTAAAGAGGTTCTCAACTCAAATCCTATTTCAATAGTTTTCTTTAGTCATACTATAAGAATACAGCTAGTTGTATTAGACTACTCTCACATTATATTATCTTATATTCCATATATTTCTGAATGTTTAAGAGATTCTACAATAATCAAGCATATCTACTTATATCTTGATGCTAATTAAAACTTATACTAAAGCTTTGACAAATTTCCTGTATTTATTGTATATAATTATTAGACCTAGCTTGTAATAGGATTTACAAAGTATATACTACAGAAAGTAAATAATAAACACATCGATTGTATCACTGTTTATCAATAAACATGTTTAATGTTCATGGAGGATGGGTGAAATCCACGGCAATCGAAAAACCGGGGCTAAAGTGTATCGATCTAGTTAATATTGCGCAAGGATTCGCAAGCCGAGGATCTCCGAGGACATCAAAGAGGAACGTGATACGATTCGGTTTGGTCCAGTGCCGGTCAAATGGTACTTCACTGTAGGAATACAGAAATCAAGAGAACTAAGTGACACAAGGTAAAAATACCATTTGAGGGGCGGTTAGGAAAAAGAAAGGGAAGCATGATCACGATCATGGAACGATTCGATTCCTTCGTAATGCGACCACAATGTGAATTTCGGGAAAAGGCGAACCGACATGGTCATTTCACGGAGCACTCCGCATTGTCCTGCAAAGCGGGGTGGAGAGTCGAAATATGGAGCAGAAGAGGAGAATACATGCAAGAAAGAGAAGAGGGGGGAAAGAAAGAAAGGAGCAGTCCCGACACCCTATATTTTGGTCTCATTTTACTAAAAGCCGATCGTATTTCACGATTCCACTCGTCGCGAGGACAATACTCCTGCGTGCCGTTTTCCATTCCACCACTGGCTCTCTCTTCCTCTCGGTCTCATTATGATCGTTTTTTACATCTCGTCCATCGAACTCACTTTGACAAAATTCGTAACCTGACTTGTAGAATGACACTTTTTTCTACATTTTTTTTCTGCCTTGCACTCCAATGTAGACTTTCCATGGACGAGTCGTATATAGAGATGCGGTCATTTGTCCGCAATTTGACCATAAATGGAGTCTCGAACAGGGATATTTACCTTCGATAAAAAAAGATTTCTTCCTCCCCTGAGCTCGTTCTATTTTCTTCCTGTTCCCTTTATTTGCTGAATGTTTTTTCTCGCGTTTTATTTCACTGCTTCTTTTCATGAATTCTGCTGCCTTAGTTGGACGATATATCGCCGTGGGTTCAGATGCCACCAACCGCGACCGAGGACCGTGGAAATTTCGAAAAGTCGAGGATTCGTGACGGCTACAGGATTTGACGATTGACTTTTTTCTATGATAAGGGGTCGTAGGAAATGTAAATAGGGTGGAACATCGATTTTTGGCGGTTATCTATTCGTTCTGTCATATTTGTCAGGGAATCACAATCATGTCCCGACAAAAAAGATCGTGATTGATTCTACATAACTCAACGTTTACTTCATACTAAAGGTTTCCCGTCTCCTTCGAAGGACACTAGGAAAGTTCCTCGGGCAGTGGTTGATTACAAGGAGGAAGGAAGAGTAACTTGGTGGGGGGAATCGAATCAGAGGAAACCGAATGGGCAGGACGATCAAGAAGGACACTTCAGGACACGAGGACACGGGCGATTCCACATGACAATGGTGCTCGTCCGTTACAAGATCCTTACGCGAGCGGACCGTTGATACAGATTTGAATATTAATTTAGGGTCGTCCACGGGATGAGCAAGGATATTGTCCTCGGGTCAGCGGCAAGTCCGAAACAAGAAGCTCCGAGGAACCTTGATATCCGTTGCAGCTTGTTAATAAAACACCACCCTTCTTCGATTCTAGATTAGGACACTGTATGAAGGTCCTTTAGCAGTGTTAAACATATCCTTGGTTCTTTCGGATACTTTGTTCAAGAATTTATAACGGTTCCTTTTTGTACGACATGTTCATGTATGACTGCTTCGTGAACTAAGCTGCTAGAGTTAATGCTTCAACCGATTAGATTAAGATAGAATAATGATTAGATAGAATGATGAGGATTCTAGTAATTATTACATTATTTCCCGAGGAATTTTCATAATAATACATAATAAAAAACTATTCTTTCATTAATACTGTTCGATCGTCCTCGAATTGCAATACGCACCATTCTTTTTTCTTCTCATTATTAGACATTGTACTATTATCAAATTATTTTACTTCATTTAATTGCATAACAATCATTTTAATTGAAATAAATCTAATTGCACCCATTTCATGTTAACGCAGTATTTTAAGTAACATAAATACATACATATCAATCTTGGGTTTTTAGGAAGAATTTTTGCTTTAAAGAATGAAGTTTGAGAAATAATGATGTTGAAGTCTAAGATAATTCCCTATATTATATACTGTCCAAGATAAATCCAAGATATTTAGCGGATAATATCGACTAGCATTAATTATTTCCAGGGCATTTGCTACGAAGCGGTAGATAGTAGATACGATGATAATATTCATGGAGACGTCGGATGATCTTTTTCATCGATTTCGAGATTCTCGAGGCGCCTGGTTCTCCCAATTCCAAGAAAGGTAAATTAACGATTCCCGCTTTCGAGTCAATTTCGAGTCTGGCAACGAGTTATTAGAGTGTCGTAATGATAATGTTCGATCCGCAAGTGACAGTGCGAAATTAACGTCCCAAAAATTGACCAACTACTATAATAAAAATTCCTGTCTCCTTTGAAAATGTTTATAAAAGAACCCACCAGCCATATCTCTTTGAAGTCAGCGATTAATAATCAATGATAATCAATGACATTAAACTAATATTGATCAACGTCGGTTAACATGGATTTGTAATATTTAATTGGTATAAAGCTAAATATTTACTATGATACTTGGAGTTAATATTCGATGAACTATCATCTGCGATTTTGTAACAATTATAGAGACAAGGAAAGTATTATTAGCAGAGTTCGTTTGAAGTCAATGATCACAAGATTGGAAATCGTGGGAGCGAAATCGAATTATCATATTAATATCACGAATATCTCACAAATGCCAGCAGCGTAGTTATAAATCAACGATTCGAGGAATATCTGACTGTCCCGGGATTCTTTTCCTGTGATTTTCATAATTCCAACTCGTTCACCGAGGACACCGTGCTGTTCTTTGATCATCTCTTTACAATCTTAATTATGCATCATTCTTATCCACCTATATTAAATATTATAATAAAACTACCAGTCCACTTTTGATACCAATTGATCCATTGCAGTGTCAGCAATTAATTTTATTTAAGAGTGGTGTTTGACGAAGCCAAGGTTTAGATCGCAATTACCACAAAACCAGCGTATCCCAAAACCGATCAACCAATGATTACAGTACGAAACCGTTTCCTCGAAATTCTCATTCGTTAAAGGTCATTCGATGGCGGCGAGTGGACAAAAGGAAAGTACAAATCAGTCGAAGGAACATAAGTATATTTTTCTCCTTTTATTCCTGAAGACTGGACGAACACCGCAGCGCCAAGATTCGGGCAATAATTCAATTAGCCCCGAAGATTTAGTGGCGCGGACTCCATAATTCAAGGTGCACCGTACGAGTGAAATAGAAATGGGACAAGGAAAAGGAACGGAAACGAGGGATGAGAGAAAGGAAGATGGAAGAGCGGCGGGTAGAGGTACCTTGGCATAAATTAGAAGAACAATGCAGAGGACCAAGGTGGACGAGCGTAATGGCTCCGAGCAGGGAGGACACTAATAATATAAGCCGCGTGTTGGTGCCCATGGCTACCCGGAAGAACGGACATCGCCGAAATTCATACCTAATGCATATCATGTGTGCTTTCTGTTCCATCGTATGTACGTTGGACTCTTTTCCGACCATTCGTAACGTCCTTTTATTTTGGCCCGGTTGATTTATAAAACGTCTTTTCGAGCTTTCAGATCCATAGAATGTACTTTCAAGTTCGCCGTACGTTAGAAGACTATCAAATTTGAGTACAAAGATCTAATGATATATTACGGTCTTTAATTCAGTAGGTTCCCTAGATAGATCATTTCTACTTTTATAATTGTTATTGGCATAATTCGAGATTAGTATGTTTAACCCATAATTAATTCTTCATTTCAATTAAAAAATGTCAGTAGATTCTACTGGCTGTAGAAGAAAATTATCATTACGTTTGTGAGAGATGTCTCTGAATTTTTCATTATTTCTAGTTCCATTAATGTAGTATCATAATTTATTTGGAACTGAATGAATTGGTTTTGTAATAACTGAAACATTCCGAGAACTATTATTTCGAATTTTTATGTGCTTCGTGAAACAGCGATAAAAAGATAACCTCGAGAGAAATACTAAAACGTATCACTTCAACGAAGCACATTATCCTCATAAACTGCGATATAACTGTAACTCGTCAAAGATACCGAAAAAATTATACGTATATTCGAAACGAATTAGCTCCATTAAAAAGAAACATTAACTTCATTCGAGAAAGATCATCATGGAATAAAATCAACACTTTGTTTCCGAAGAAATAATTTCATATGAGTTCAAAAACACGCCAAGTTTGTAAGTTCTAAATGTTCAAGTTAAAGTCAATCGAAAGAAATGAAACACGTAGAAGGGAAAAGGATGGAAATATCTTGGATTCGAAAGGGTTGCTGCCAAAGGATGAACGGACATAACTGAAATTTCATGCGTAATATATGGGATGCGCGAGCCAAGGATGGACGTCGTTGGCCTCCCAAACAATTAGAAAGGGTCGGTGGTGTGCACGGTCGAAGAAGGCTGGAAAGGCCAACGGCGATGGCCGACGTAGGGGTTGCGTTTCAATTTCAGTAGGAACCGTTATATTGCAACGTCTTCCGAAATTAAAACGCTTGGACTGTTTCCAACGTATGTGAATGGACGACCAGAAGCGGGCTCCCGGTCTTCTCCTTCTCCCACGAATCCTTTTCACATGAGACACTTGGCTCACGTTGCAACCATAGTTTTAATGTGGCTTAAATGTCTTGTGAATTCATTCGTCCGAAACTATCCCCGCCTAACTCCCTTAGCTTGGTTTTATTTCGCGAAAATATTCCTGCCTTTCCTCAGTTATCTCAGTGAAACTTCATTTGAAAACCTCGTATTCTCGGTTAAGATTTGTTGCCGATATTTGATCATTAAAATAGGAACTTAAGCGTAATTTTCTTTAGATTTGATTATAATTAAATTTACAGTTATCTGAAGATTAGTCGCTTGAAAATCTCTAATATTAGTGTTATAACAGGAAATCAAAATATGAATAAAATGATATTCATTTAAGTGAAACGGATAAGAATCTTATAGACTGAGCCTTGGAATTTAAAAAATACTATAAAAGTTCTTTGACCCATCATGCCATGTGACACATTTTTGAATGAGTATCCCCCAAGGAACGATCATCAAAAGAGACCCCGGCAAAGGTTCAAAAGCGGAGGGTAGAAACCGAAGAAACCGGTAAGGCCCGTGCCCCAAATTTCAGTCGATCGACTCGGTAGTTTCCAAGTGAAGTGTCCGAAGGGCCTGAAAAAAAGAAGGTTACAAGACGGTGGTGGACGATGACCCTTGCCAGAGGTCATCCGAAAGGGTCAGTGATGTCCGACCAATGACCTGGCCCGCCCTGACACTCCCGTGTACAATTATAAATGTATTAAACCCATCCCCCTTACAAGATAATATTAAAATCGTGCCGATCAGTTAAAGGGCGACCTGGTGCCTGGTGTCCACCCATTGCGAAAGGGTTAAATCGGAAGTGTGCTACCGAGTTCTTTTATTGCGTGCGTATTGGTGTTCCACTGACCGGTGCCCGAAATTTTATTACGTGTATTTTCTGTTATAAATTCACTAGGCCCTACTTCTCCTAACCCTTCTCAAGGACGATGCTTAAAAAATAGCCCTGCGGCCTGCGTTCCTTCAGTGAGAACATATTTCACGACGAATCTACACAGTCAATGAATTTTTATAAAACGGGGATTCAGGTAATTGTTATTGTATTACGTGTGAAACTGAGATCAAAAAAATCTTGAAAAATAGCATTTTTATCAACACACAAAAATATTCACCATCTTAATTTTTTTTAATCATTTAGCTGTTCAAATTTTAATATACTATTATTCACGACAAAGTAAAAAAAATGGGCGTCTTAAAAAAATATGATAATTGGAGACTCCTGCGTCTGAAGTAACAACCCCGTTTCGGCTTCTTTCCAAAGTTACAAACAAACGAGAATTATTTATTGATTATCAGATTTACACAGTGAAACGGAACGTCGTCCCCTCGGTGATCGTCGGCCTGGTTTTCCACATAATTTTCAAGGGGGTCATATTTTTGCGAGCATGTTACTATGTTATTTTACTGCGTGTATTTTCTGTCATAAATTCGGTGACCGTCTCCACGTGACCCTTTACTCGAAAAGGGTCTCAGGGCCAAGGCCCGGGAATCCCTTTCGTACAATGACCAGGAGCTCAAAGAAAGATATAGGATGATAAAAAGAATTCGGGTGCGTACGTACGCATGAGGACGTAGAACCTGAAGAAGGAAACGCAGGAGACCAGGTTGAACTGGAACAATGAGAAATTGCATATACAATGTATGCCACCGTACTTTTTATTGCGTGCAAAACACGCATTAAATGTTTGCACCACTAAGATTCGATCTTCCTGGCAATACACTTTATCGTTATACCAATATTTGACTTGTTCCAAGACATTGGAATGATATTTACTTAAATCCATTTATGTAATATTTTGGTACCATCATGTTTAACTATGTAGAAGTTCTGAACTATTAGGCAATAATTTTACATCCGAATAAAAAATTAAAATTAATTTTTAACATTACTCTATCAATAGCATAATAATAATATTCACGAAGATTCAGGTGTAAAGCTTCATCATATACGTTCATAATATTGTAAGTTCGAATATTGATGAAATATTTGAATTGTTACTTAGATACTACTCGTGTTAATATTTAAAAAGATTCAGGTACAAGGCTTTATTAAACAAGATTATTACTAACATCGTAAGTTATTATAATATTAATGGAAAATAAAAGGATTATGATAACGATATAAATCAGCGTTACCTCGATCAGAGCCTCTATTCAGATTCAAATGAAGACTCTTATACGATATTATTTCGAAGCTTCCATTTGTTAGGGAATAACTTGATTCACAGATGCTCCAGAATGCCCCGTGAATCCAGCTGTGATTTTCTTCGAGTATCTTTTATTCTTTCGTCGTCCAGCTTCCTCGAAGGAATCGTAATCGTAAGGTCAACCGAGTTACTGGAGGGTGAAAGCTTACACACTTGACACAGTGCCTCAAAAATCCTTGTATTCACTTCTTTTTGCAGTTTCCTTTTGGGTGCCAAGGAAGAAATATATTCGGTTAGTAAAAAGCCCTGATAAAATGATACACAAATTTGATTATTCTGTGGTTACATAAATGTTCATTCTGCGGGAAGTCTTTCATCTTTGCATCCTCGGATGATGTTAATATGAGAGTATCTTACTAGAATATGTTAGGTGTACCGGAAAGTAATGAATTATTTTGTAATACTTAACTCAATTATCCTTCATAAAACAATCATGCGCGGTGTAACCTCGAAATTTGATATTTCCTTTATAAATTACAGTTTTTAAAAATACTATTTAATTTCTAACTGACTCGGAGGAATTTGAATTGTTCAAACAGGGAATTACAGAATCGTCGGTCTCAGATGATAAATAATTGTGGATAATTATATTCTATAATATATTAAATATTTATTTCATCATAGATAGTATCGCTATAGATTAAAGAATAACAAACAAATATTCTGAAGGTTTATGGTTTAATTCATTGTTTTGTATCTTCAAGAATTTCAAGTAAATCTTGAGGCACTTTAAATCCAGTCTCCACCGAAGGCCGTCGCATAGAGAACCGAAAATCGAGCTTCGAAACGGAAATTCCATTCGTCTGGCGCACAGACGACTTCTTTGCTAGCGGCAATTCGGAACGGATTCCGCATTCGCAGCTCACAGCTTCCGGTTTCGTCTTTCCTGGTACCGTTTCCTGCGAAAGCGTTCGGTCAATCCATATGTTCGGTTTCACGTACATGGAAATCTGCTTTGTGTATATCAGTCGTCGTCTGATATATGATATTTTTTGTCGATATTTCTTAAATCGTTTTATGATGCACACCAGAAACCAGTTCATCTAGCATTTCCTTATGCAAATACTCCTTTATTTATATTCATCCGGCTTAATGTAACAATTATCGCATCATTTTTTTATTACGATATTTCACTAGAAATATTACAAATAACATTATTAAATGTGTGAAATATTCGAAATATTCCAAATAGGATTCTTGAATACTCTAAATTTTATACATATTTCACTAAAATCTTATCTAAGAATCTTATAAGATCGTATGAAATTTCATAACTTATAATGGATTGCTAAAATTCTAGGTCTTAATCGAAATCAGTATTAATGATTAAAGTTGATAATAACAGTGAATATATTTAATACATGCTTTTTCAGTGATGTCGAAAATTAAATAATTCTGCTAACACCAAGATTGCAGTACAAGATTGAATCGTAAGGCACAAGATCCAGGTAATCATAAAGAAGTATAGAAGAATTCTGGATGGAGCGGTTCCCCGTCCTCTTTTTCTGTTACGTAAGAAAAGTAAGACCTTGAGAGGCGCTCGAATTCGGCCGATTAAACGAATCGGTCGTTTCTATTCGAGGCAACGAACGGTCCATCGTTCGGTCCAGATACCAGATAAGCGAACTTCCTGAGCTCCTGTCGCGTATCGATCCGAATTCCGATTCAATTTTCTACGCCCCCGACGAGCCACGCACACCGACACACGGCATGCATTAAACATTCTGCATCACGCATACCGTCCTATTAATCTGCCACCGGCATAAATGCCTCAGCCTCAATACAAATTTAAAGAACTTCAATACGCTTATCCACGTCCCAGTTTCCAACGATACGAATGCTTCATTTTAATACTCGCGAATTTATTGTCCACCCACGACACTGATAAGATTTCGCGATTTAAATAATTCTATTCCGTACTCGGTACTTTCTCCTCATTGAATCGCGGACGAAAGGTGTAGCATATGTGTTATTCAATTGTTCGGAGATTGGGTGTAGTAAATAAAATAAAGAATAAATAAAGGTGTTGGTTATAATTTTGAGCAACTTGCTTTCTTTTTATATATTCTTATTGTATATATTATTATATAGTATATATAATACCGTGTTTTAAGAGTTATTTAATATTCGACTACATTAAAACAGTATGTATAGAGTATGTTCATTATTATTTATTGATTAACTTTATACAAACCTCAGGTTTCATTCTTTAAATGAAAAATAAGTATGCAACAAATAGCTTTCCTAAGAGCTCGGATATAATTGAAGAAATGTCTCTTTTACAAGTATTAAATAACAACAAGAAAACTGAAGAAAATCATCGTTACATCAATAAGTGATCAAACATAATATTTTCACTGTTCTCACGAACATCTAAACTCTAAACCCGTCCGATTTAATCATTCAAATTATTTATTCCAAGTATTGTTTACTGTTACCTGAACGATTCTATTATTTCGAGAAACTGATTTCATATTATTCACAGTATAGTGAAGATCCTCCGGTATCCGAGATAAAAATTGTACCGTAATAATTATACGTATTGGTTGCACCTATTACGCACGCATAATAGGCCAGAAGTGAAATCACTATAATCTACAAGATAGAAGGTGTATCACCTTCTGCCTTATGCCGACTACAGTCATAAAATATTTGGTCCAGCAGCGATCACAGAAAATTATAACCAACCGCGAGTTATTTAAGTTACCGATTCTGTTTCTTTCCTCGAGTTTCATCTTCACTCGGAAGACACCGCCGGAATCCGCTCTATTATTAGCCATAATAGCCCGGGAAAACTTTCATTAATTTGTCCGATGCCTAATTCATGAGACGACTGAAGCGATACGGTGTAATCCGCACTTCCAGACGGTTTCAGTGGGGAAAAAAGGGGACGGCCCTATCGACGACCTGATTTCGCTGTGGTTGAATTAAGAGAAAATCATTTCTGTGACTCCTGAAACTTTGCTTGGAGAATATTTACGTTATAATAAGATCGTATGATACTAATTGATTACTTAAATTCAATTTTGATAATGATAAAGTGATGTCTCTAAGGAATTAGTATTTAATAGTCACTCCATTACTCATTAAGTTCTTTGGATTCTTACGGATGCATACACGTTATTCATATATTGTTATTTAGTTTAACATAATATTTCTCGCTTTTCCACGCTTGCTAAATAATTTAATTATAGTTTGACACGAAAATAAAAATAGCCAATCGTAATGTTAGCTATTTAAGTACTAAATATATTGATACCGGAAATGCATCTCCGGTAGACGTATTAAGGTTTACCGAAACGGTCTTAATCTTAATATATCATTCTTAATATTAGAATTAAATACATATTTTGCAGCAAAAACGTCTCAATGGCAAATCATAAAGGGTTTCTGTTTTGGCGATGAACGAAAACAATTTGGAATGTAAATATGACCTTCAAGTAGTTCACACTTTTCAAACAATTGCTACCGGAAGTACGTACAATTAACAGTACCAAAATGTGTGAGAACCGACTTCAATCCTTCCTTTCTGCCACCTGTCACTGCCTAAAGAAACCGCCGACATTCAAAAGCAAGGAAGAAGAATAAAACGTAGCCTTACCAACTGAAATTTTATTCCTTTACCGGCCGTTCTCTTCCTTCCCTTACATCGATGTACCCTGAATTTTGCCACCAGGTCGGAAGTCGATACACGAAACCATCCCCTAGCACAGACGAAATATAAGTAGACCAAGTACAAAATGGGCTTTTGTGACTCCACTCAAAAATTACCGACGTGTTAAAATCAACGCAAATTTTCATAACGTTTAATTGTTAACTAACAATTACACCAACTCGTGAATCGAATGGCTGTGAAAATGTAATAATTAAAGTATGATTAATGGATTTGCTTGACGAGCGAACGCTAACCACCCTACCAGAACAACCACAACCGTTGCAGAAATTAAAATAATATCTTTACTATATCGTTAGTAATTGTTTAAAGAAATTATTTATCGTTGCCAATCGTTGCAATCATCGCGCACTAGTTATTACATTATTACTTATATCAATTAATTATTAACAATCGAATTGATGAAATAATAAATGCATGAAAAAATATTTTCTAAAATGGTTTCAAGTCGATAATTATACGAATACTTTGGATAACAATCGAAGAATGTAACAAATATTCAACGGTTATATCTTCGAGAAAGGAGCGATCGGAGTTCGCAAAGGGGTTCTACCCCACCAATTTTCACCCCTTCCTGGTTCCTAAGGCATCGAGATAACGTGGTTACCCCGTGCACGACGATTCTTCATTCCGCCTAATGAAGTCCTACTTCTAGGACTCGGTAACTCTGGAATTACAGACTGCATCGCGTGGTTGGTCTACTTACATACTATATATAAATCTCGTCTGTCTTCTTAGAACCATCCCTCCTTTCCAGCAGAGTAACTTCAACCCCATTCTGTTCCGACGACAAGCTGAGCTCCGAATGAGACTTGTGGAAAAAATAAAACAATGATTCATGCGACGAAGGGTGGGATATTGATTAACCCTCCTTATTCACGGATAATGATCGGAAGAAAATTACTTAAGCGGTCCTCTTCGTGATGTTCAATGTAGATCCAGTTGAGATTTCTTCGAGTACGAGAAATCTTCTCCGTACGTAAACACAGCATACAATGTAATTCCTTCAAAGCACTCCCTCATTATCCCAGCAAGTATGTTGCAATCATGTAACACAGCTCGCGTGCGAATCGCAACTCGAGTACTCGCGACTTCGATGTTTAAAAGAATCGGGTAAATACGCAGCCGGAGAAAAGAAATCTTACCGGATAGGAGATTTAAGAGAGTAAGCTGAGAGACGTATACTTAACTCTGCTACTTTGTCGAGCGACCCCGCCGAGGGCGTATTCGGGGAAGGCAGATTGAAGGGAATGAAAAATTCTTTGAATGTTTTAATGCCGACTCTTTGTGTGAGTCGAACTTTTACGTGAACGATCGCGTGAGGAAAAACAGTAGCTTAGTTCTTGACCTAACGTGAGTAGAATGCGAGTACAAATTATTGCTTCACGGTAGATTGAAATTATCTCTTGGAACTCTCCTTTTGAATTCCATGTTGGTGGAAGTCATCTTGATCGGCGACGATGATTTATCAGGAAAGAAACGTCGGGGTAATAACCGGTTGCTTCCACGGTTTGGACTGATAATAATCGAAAATGGTTGATTCAGTCACGATTATTATTCTAGCCAATCTATTGTATGAATATTGCCGCCAAAAGTGTTTGAATCTTAATAATTCTCAGCATTTAGAGCTGCTAATATCCATCAAATTTTAAATGAGATTCTAATTCATGTAAATTGTACTAATTTAAAACTTTAATTGTACTAATTGTAAGAGTTACAAAAGTCCAAGGATCATATTTATTTATTCAAATTCTAGTACTTCCATTGCAATTGACTACCACTTTTGTGCGGTCTTAAAATATTTCAATAAAATAGAATGCGAAATATCTATAGATAAAATTATGCAAGTCGAGGCATTAAGTTTATTCGCAGTAATACTAATCTGTTAGATCAGTAATTTTCTAGCATTTGTTAACAGAATATATTAACATAAATTATAACAAATAATTCTGTTTCTTATTGAATACGATTCTGATGTAACGTGATGTACAAACTGCAGTTCACCTGACAGGTGAGACAACACGTGATTTATCGGCACTCCTTCTTAGCAGTTATATGCATAATGTAATTAATGTTTGATTGAAAACGTAGAATTTAAGAAAAATCCGAAACGTTTCTTTTAAATAATATTATAAAACGAATTTAATTGATTTCGGTTTTGGAAAATAACAGTAAATGGAATTTACTTCACTTGGAATTTGATTCCACGTGCTATTATCGCAATTTATTTGCATCCACAGGGAACTAATTTTTAAAGCGTCAGGTCATAACCTATGTCAATCATTCAAGGTAATATTATTTTGTAACATTTTATTTATGCCGACAGCATATTACGACAACGTAATATCAAAGATTTTTAATATTTGAAGCAACTAGTTGCGATAGAAGCTTGCGATGATACAAGAATTTTAAATAATAAAAATCAATATGCGGTTAATATTTCTCATAATCATGTTGAATCGAAACGCAGCAAATAATGATATTCAACATCTATCAAAAAGCTTAAAGCATAAAATAATATTTCTTCCGAAATTTGTGAGTTAGGTCTGAGTTAAGTCTCAAATGAGATGCAATAGTGTTGTTATCAGAACGAAATAATTGTTTTCTTAAATTTTTGAATTAGATCTGTGTTAGGCTTCCAAGAATATTCAATAGTACTCTTACACACTTATAAATATTAATTTCTAAAATACACCATACCATGTACTAGGATATTGTCGATATCGGAAAAGGTAGAAGACTTTTCTCAGGATTGTAGAAGCATTGGGACACCCACGAAGACCGTTTTACGCGAGGGACAACATTCGAACTGTCATCGTGCATGTTGGCACTGCTTACTATGTTTCATAGAGGATCGTTTCCCACGTGATTAGTCCACCTTCATCCAAGAACGAGTATGAATTAACAACGGCGAAACGAGATGCGTGCCAGAATTTTCCATCCACGACACGGCACGTTACGTGCCGAATAATGAACGGTTAGACTGGTAACTGAAATTGCGAACGTCTCCTACGTACCAAGATCCTCTTGCACGCGTATACTCCATGTTTTTCTCTTTCCTCTCCATTTTATCCCGGTAAATGTACATTTGTCTGGATACACGCATGTACCACGACCAACACTTCAAGAATGGTAATTTCGAAGTCACGATGAGTCTCAGGCGATGAACATTAAAGTCTCCACGAATTGAAATTGATACCGTTGGAAATTGCAATGGAATTAACACAGAAAGTGCTCGAATTCTTTTTCCACCGAAGAACAATATTATTGGATCCTATTCCTTCATTAATGTATAATTAAATATTCGATAATTATTGGTTCATATAATTCTGTATTAATTACAGTGATGTCCAGGAAGCTACTGGTTTTGGTACTTCGTGAAGTTGCATATCATGATGTAGCTGATTTTCACTTTTGCGTTAAGTTACTTATCGTATATACATTCTGATGTAATGCATGTTTATGATGGTACATGAGGAAGCGATATTACTGGGTTAATGTCAAAGATACTCTCTTGGAGAACGTAATTACCAAAACGGCGGAGTCATTATGATTATGTAAGGAAGTGGGGCAAAAACCTTTACGTAATTCAGAATTTCACGTGGATACCGTGTATTTTGTTGCGAGTATTAACACGAATTTATATTATAAATATAAAATTATTTTATTAACAAATTATTTATATAACAAAGTAATCTTGAACTAGATATAATTTAGAGACCTAGAACCTTAGAACTAGATTCTAATTATATATTGCAAATAATTGTACGTTATATATAATTGCATGTTATATGCAACTGTATGAAACTGTATATTATATCTAATTGTATATTATATACGAATAAATGAATAAATAAGCAGTTTAACACTATATATTGTATTTACAATTCTATATTATACATATAAAAATGTCTGTACCATACAAAACATTAAGTTAGCATGAGTTTCTTCCGTCCACAAAATTTATTTTAAATATAGGAATTATTCAGCATATAAAATTTGTTATTATATTATATCTGAGTTAAAGTTTAATTGATTCCACAGGTGTTTACAATTCATGTAATGTTTTGCGTAAAACACTTAGGCGAAGGTGAGCTATGATTTATTAGCAAATCAGTGTCATTTCAATGTCAAGGTGATTCATCGTTTACTTCATTTTTCATTCTAATGGCATACGCATCTTGAAATCATAGTTGCAATGATCTTTTTAACATGTATCTAATAAATTAATCAAGTATACCCCACTTTGGAGACGATAAGAGTCGCATTGTTTATCAGCAAACAATTAAGTGAATCCTCGAGTCACGTACACAATTCCTAAAAATGTAATAATAAACAAAAATCCCGATAAACATCATCTATTAAAAAACGGGGGAAAAAAGTTGCTATAAAAACTGGAAAGTTTACCGATATTCAGCAGGAAAATGAAAAGGAAGATTATTATTTATGTGTGTAAATATACAATGTATGTGTTATCGGAGATTCTTAGAGTTATCTAATTGTAAGTATTTCTCTGATTAATAGTACTTGTACTACATTGAACAAACAACATTTTAAGATAATAAATCGCAAGTTGTTAATCGGTAGAGCGCTGATAAGAATATGCAGAACTTATTCGTGTATTATCAAAATTTATGCACACGTGGAAATCGTGTTGTAGAAGGGCGATGCGATAAAGTATACCCCTGAGTCGTTGGTTTTCTAACGGAAGAAATTTGTGTTTTCATTCGTTAGTTGACAGTCTGACAGAGTGAATTTGACGAACACGCAGGATACATTTGTTGTTCAAAGATTAATTGTTTACCACTGGATTAAGAAAATAGCCGTGTAATTAGGTAAAAAAATAACAGATTTGACACAAGAATATTATGTAATACTTCTCATTCAGATTTCACTAATTTTAGCTGAATTTTTTTATATTAACGAATGACTACTCTGATCCTCGAATTTCCTTTCTTTGAAAAAAACTGGTCAACTTTTTTGACTACTTAGTGGCTCTATTGGAAACTATGATTTTGACTGATTTATGGAATCGCTGATTTAGTTTTATAATTCTTCTTTTTTTTCCACAATATCGATGACTTTGTTTCATTCTGTATTCCGAAGATCCCGTAACTCAGTCAGTCATGGAATAATATAAGGGTATCTGTAAATAATTAAAACTGATTCGTTATTATTAATAAGTGAATAAACATGTTACTATTGATACAATATATAGTCAAATTTACGTAATAAGTGGCAATTACTTTGTTTAGTCTATTAATTTAATATTTGACTATTTTTTAAATAATGTCGACTATACATTAAATAAATATTCATTCAATAATAATAACGAACAAATTTAATTTGTTTTTGAAAATAATCATATTTATCTAAAAGACAGTACTTACTTTATCTAAAAGATAACAATAATTATTCAACATATAGTGGTAACAGGAAAACTCCCGTTGAACGAACCCCCAATTTTCCCTCCATTTTTATTCCACAATCGAAAGTTCGAACTGCATTATTTCAAGTTATTAATAACCGCAGTATCGATGTTCATTAATAACTCCATCTAAGCCAAAAAGAGGGGAAACGTTTGTGAACACACACCCACTAAACTAGTTTCCGCAACTATGACAAGGTATGTTGAACAGAAACAGGGAAGGGGGAATTGAAGTGCATAAATGGAACTGAATCATGAAAACTTGAAGCATCGTCTCTTCGGCGCGAGTCGCAACTTTGAATGCTCACGAAACCGCGCATCTCTGGATAATCGAAGCGATCTTTCGCATTGATAAAATTAATAGACTAATCCGTCAATAATCATAATTCAATTTGAAACAAATTCTTTAAAGTAGTTCGATTGTTTGCACGAGTTACTCGTTGCACTGATTTCGTTTGGGATCAGAATCGGTTTTCTTGATTGTGCTTCATGAAGAATTAGGATATAATTTCATCGTTGAAGGAGGACCAAAGAAGTGCGTTTTGTTTACATATTTATAAGTATTCTACTTTCTAGATATATATGTTGGTTTATGATATTTAATTTGTAAATTATTTGATGAATTATATTTTAGTATATATACATTAATATTTTAATTATGTTAATTTCATTAGATATTGGATGAAATGATGATATTTTGGAAATTCGAGTTTTGTTTAAATACATGTTAATATTTCGATTTCATTAGTTTCATTAAATAGCAGATAAAGGGTTGATCATTTGGAAATTCGAGTGAAAAGAAAACACGGAACGCGAATGCGATTTTGTTGAAATATAATATAATTCTCGTGCAATATTTGCTTGTATTAGTTATAAATCCAACATCTTCTAATTTTCATATAACCATCAACAAATTTATAAATTTACGAACTATCTTTTAAAAGTTCCATCAGTGTTTTATTTCAATTTTATTTTATTCATTTTAGTTAAGTTTTATTAGGACCGATAATAATTAATATCAAGTCTACTACCATTATCTTTATTCAATTACAAATTCCACTTCTTTTCATAACCATTAATAAGAAACTATATTAAGTATCATTGCATCCCATTTATGAGTTACATTCCTTAATTACACAAACAATATTAATTTCATATTTGCCTTCTCTTTTCTGCTTCACGAATCCCATCGTTATCTAAGAAATCGCAAGAGGAAATCTAAGAAAACATGAAGTCATGTCTAACGCAAATGGTAATTAATCTTTCCAGGTCTATCAAGAATGGCATTGATAACAGCCTACTGGGGCCTGGACGGCATCTTGCTCTTTGCGACGTTAATGATAGCGGCTTATGTTTACATGACCCGTAAATTCAAATACTGGACAAATCGCGGAATCATGGAATTACCGCCAACACCTTTCATCGGAAATTTCGGGGAATGTCTGACGATGAAGAAGACTCCGGGTGACTTCATCAGGGGACTCTACAATAAATCCAAAGGACTTCCATATATGGGATTTTATATCTTCGACAAACCAGCCTTCCTGATTCGAGACCCAGAATTAGTGAAACAGGTCCTTGTGAAGGACTTCCACGTGTTCGCCAATCGCTTCGTGGCTGCTAGCACGAACGATCGTTTGGGGTCCTCGAATCTCTTCCTTGCAAGGAATCCAGCGTGGAAATTGTTGAGGACGAAATTAACCCCGATTTTCACATCCATGAAGATCAAGAAAATGTTTGAGTTAATGCTTGACGTTGCTGACGATCTCGATGATTTCCTTGATTCGTTGTCATTGGATGGTAAGTGGTCACTAATTTCCATGATTTTCTAATGAGTTATTGCATCGGTTACTAATACTAATGCAGGTGCTAGTGAATCGATTACTAATTGTAATTACAAATTGCACAGAATTAGACTCCATTCGCCATAATTAATAACCAGTTTTTATCTGGCCGTAATTGTGTGTTATTGCAGTGTATTCGTTTCATAAATTTAAGTTAGGATTAATTATTAAATGGATATTAAACCAGGCAAGAGAGAATAACAGACTTGGCTACAAGAATATAATGTAAAATTCTTAATTCTGCTTTCACTCATTTTGGTTACATTTTTAATATCAATGAGTCGCTCCTCTGATTCTCCGATTCAGTTCCTTCGAAAAAACCGAAGACAAGTTTTTCGGACTACCATATTTAAAATTAGAATTTTTATCGTTTTATCGATCCACCAAATCAGTTTTATAATTCTCGTTCTTTAAAAAAATCAGTATTTTCTTTCATCAGGTACTCAATCACCATTCAAATAACTAACATTTATTTATTACTATTATTATTATTAAATGCACAACCATATTCATAAAATAAATAATAATATTTATTGAGTATATTATCAAAATTGTTTATTCATTTAATATCTTTATCTAATACCTTACTATAATATATCCTTCAGTCACTATCATTAGATAGTAATAACTAACTAACTTGTAATGTTTACCAATCAGTCGCTAATGTAAAATCAGTTATAAATTGTAATTGTAAATTGCAAAGAAGTACACATCTTTCACCATCATCGATAATCAGTTTTTATTGAAGTTCAATTGAGCGTTATATCATAATCATTAAATAGACATTTAATTGTGCGTGTATTCTAATTATCGTAATTCAATTGGATCAACGCCATTGATTATTCTTTGACATTATCAATGAGGAAAATATTCTTCGAGCATTTTGCATGACTGGCACATTGCGCGAGTAATAGAGAGATACAATAATTAAACATGGCAAAGGTCAGGTATGTGGCAATATAGATTATGCACTTCTGAGAACCGTGTCGTGGAATAATATTACTGAACCATAACAATATCATTTGTTTTCCCGGTAATTACAGCTCTGAACATTATGTAACTTTTCCTTGTTCCCTGTTATCTCATAATATATCTTTTAACCCTTTCGCTACGGCGCACTCGCGACAAAATGTGATCGCTTTGAGCGGAGCGTATTACTGAGTAGTTGACACTGAGGTACGGAATGCTACGAAGTAATTAAAAGTCGTTTCTTGTTCTCTAAATTTTACAGTGATATTTATTATATTTAGCAATATCATTTTACTTTCTAAAATATAAAAATTTATAATCATAATTTACTTTTTTAAATATTATGTTATAATGTTCATATAATATTTTGTAATACAACGAAATTACTAAAGTATTTAAAGCCGAACATAATATTAATAATCAACTTTGGTATGATAAAGTTGCCAGATACTCGATTAACAAAAGTATCTCATGTAAAGTATGAAATAAAGGTATATATGGTATGAACGTATAAGTACGCTCTTCGTACCCGAGCGCCCACTTTTCCAGAGCGTATATATACGCTCTTCGTATATGAATGGTCATTCTTCGAGGGCGTATATATACGCCCGTCGGAGCGAAAGGGTTAATCCTCTACAACTCCATAAATAATTATAATACTTATACTGTCAATGACTTCTATCGAGCTGATATTAAATTTCGGAATTTTACAAGTTGTCAATTTAAAATGTGAATAACATACGACAGAATTTCTGTAATAATTCCAAGAGTGATTAAGAATAATCCCAGAAGAAATAATTTTATTTACATATCATTCTATAAATATGAGGTATTAGTATCACACGCGAATCTGTATGAATGACTAACAATAAATGAAAAGGTACAATTAATTGAAGAGAATTAATACGACGATTGGAAAAAACTGTTTCAGGAAATGGAAAGGTTTTGGAAATGAAGGATATCTGTGCAAATTTCACTACCGATCTTATCGGCACCACGGCGTACGGTTTAAAAGTGGATTCATTGCACAATCCGGATTCAGTATTCCGGGTTTACGGAAGAAAAATATTTGCATACGATATCCAACGAAGTCTCGAGTTCACTACGATGTTCTTCCTGCCGGATCTTGTTAATGTAGTGGGTACAAGATTCTTTGGAAAAGAATCGAGTGAATTTTTAAGAACCGTTTTTTGGGACACGATTAACGATCGCATAAAGTCTGGTATTAAGAGGAACGATCTCATCGATCTTCTTATCGAATTGAAGACCAAGCATGCAAATGAAGATTTCGACGGATTCAGTAAGTGTTTTGAATAAAAGTAACAACTTACTTTTGTGGCAAACAAAGGATGGTTATAATATTAAGATAATAATACAGGAAAAACCACTTGATTTTGTACAACTTATTTCATTCGACATTATTTTATTGATGCGAAATTGTTCTATCGTGGGACTAAGTCGCAAATCAATTTGGATTTCAGTTTAAGAATTCCTGTTCTTCTTTACAATTAATTTGTTATTAATTTACTATCAATTGATTATTAATTTGGAATAAACAAATAATAATTTATTCGCGGAATAAAAAAGTCGCTTTTGATCGAACAGTCGGATTATACGTATTCTTATCGTAAGGTAAAAAAAGGAGAACATAAAAACTAAATATTTTTATACTAATTTCAACTCTTGAATATATTATGTTTTTTAATCTGTACCAATTTAATTCGACGTTTGTTTAATTTTTTATGTCACCGACATTCTATTCTTGATATAAACTTGATTCCTTTAGTTCAAACGAATTTGTTTCGAGTTTGCCGTTGTCTATGATTTTTTGTTTCACTGACGTGTTATTCTTGAAATAATTTTAGTAATGAATAATATTTTCTTTCAATTTTATTATGTATCATATAATTGACCAAAAGTGAAATGACTTAATCTAATCTCTAGAGTTCGACGGTGACGATTTAGTGGCACAAGCGGCGGTTTTCTTCACCGGCGGTTTCGAAACCTCTTCTACTACTATGTCTTTCACACTTTATGAACTAGCAATGAACCCGGAAGTGCAAAAGAGACTTAGAAAAGAAATTATCGAGGGTCTCGAAGAAACCAATGGAAAAGTAACATACGAATTGGTATGCAAATCTCGTATGATTAGTCGTTTCAAATATCACGTGTTCTGTAATCTCTTTATTTCACTGACATGCTATAAATTGCCGAATATTAGAAATTGTTAAATACGTATTAATTATTTAATTGTTTCATCTCTTAATAAATATTAATTCGAGGGTAAACTTGAGATACAATATTTGCTAATTATCGTTTAAGATTAAATATAATATTTACATTATGTCAATACTATATTTTATTCTATTTAATAGATATAACGAAACGATCTTAATGGAAAGGTCATTTTATAAGGAATATTCAATTCGCATCTAGTATTATATCTTACAACATAAGATATAATTATGGATCATAATTTCAGATCACACAGTTACCTTATCTGCACATGGTGATCTCAGAAACGCTTAGGAAATATCCACCCCTCCCATTCCTGGATCGCAAAGCCGGTGAAACTTACAGGATACCAAACTCTGATGTGGTCCTGGAAAAAGATACTCCAATCTTCATATCGATGACCGGAATGCACTACGATCCAGAATTCTTCCCTGATCCTGAAAAATACGATCCCGAAAGGTTCAACGAGGAGAACAAACGCAAAAGACCCGAAATCGTGTACTTCCCATTCGGCGAAGGGCCACGAATTTGTATTGGTTTGTATCAATTATTAGATACCTGTTCTTTCTTAACATACGATGAGTTGATAGTATTCAATGATTCATCGGAATATTTAATTATTAATTCTACCCAGATTCACTTATTTTCAGTTATCTTCCTGGTTCTTGTAAAGTTTTTATGAGAAATATAAAACAAAATTTGATTTTTATGAGAATTGGTATAAGAATCCACATTTGAGGCTCGCAATTATACTCGATCTTTATGTCCTTAGAATTCGAACAATTTCATGTTAATAATTCTAGGTTCTAGATACATTTAGCTTCCGTAATATCTGACTATGCAATTAAAAGTTAAATTTGTAATCGGGTATCTGTTTGCTAAATAAATTTGTTTATGCATATTTCAGGGCTGAGATTGGGTCTGTTACAATCGAAGCTAGGAATCATTCACGTTTTACGGAAATACGAGATATCTCCTTGCGATCAAACCTTAATTCCGATGAAACTCAACCCAAAAGCTCTCACAACGACGGCTCTTGGTGGGCTGTACTTAAATCTTCGAAAGATCACTACGGAAGCTGGTTAAATTTATTACGCGTACCCAACCTAAACTCTAAGTATTTTATGATCATTCCCCGTGAGGTGGTAGAAGTATGTGGAAGCTCAGTTCTATCTACTTCATTCTGTACACTTTGCACATTGTTGATGTTAATTTCGAATGTTCATAAAAATGATGTATTAATAATTTATCAAGATGTAAGCGTATGATGTGAGTACCTTTAAATCGATCATGAAATCCGGTATATTTATACTGACATTTTACATTGAAATGAAATATATGTTTCGAAAACACACGATGGGAATCATGGTGTACTTTTTAATTATTTCATGGTATATTCTTTTTTTATTTTTCCTTTATTCGTCCACAGTGGAAGTATATATGTGTATATAGGGAGCACCTGCATTTCCTGGTCACTCACATGCGGTGACGTTTATATATATATGTATATATTTATTTCATTCACTTAATATCATTTACAAAAAAGACTAATGATCGATCATCCGACACGTCCGTCAAGTGATCGACCACGGATTACTTATAATTAAATGTTCTTTAATATATTATTACAACACCTTGGAATCAAATGGAATGACGGAAACCATGTCAATCGTATCCTGAATATTTGTTTCACTTCTTTTGTTTTTTATGTACCGTTCAGTGATGGTGATAATTATCATTTATGTTAATTAATGTGAAATTTCAATTTCCATCGATAAAGGATTGGAAAATAATAAGCTTTGTGATTAGTCATCTTCATATTCTTCTGTAATCATCGTCAAACATCATACATCACTGTTTAATGTACACAAAGCATTATCAAAGTCATCCGTATTTATAATCGGGTTCTTAGAACGTCTATCCAATTCAAACTTCCATTAAGCCTCATTAACAATCATTAATAACAATACGCTTTATGGATTACATCTCCTTCTCATCATTAATCAACAAATTTCTTCATGATCCGGTACAAAATAAAAAGGTGATTATAATTATAATCACATTTTTGAAAATACTATAGATATCCATAGTAGAAGTGTTCGAGAATATATTAATAGCGAATATTAATATATTATGAATATCTAGAATAAAACGTATTAATATTATATTATTCAATAAACCTATTAATAATATAATAATAATACACGGGATAAGAAATTAATTCGCGCACTATAATATTGCAAAAATTCTGTCATATCACTGATTAATCGAAACTAGAATTTTTTTAAATATTCTTGGTCTTTATTTGATATATGATAAGAAGTTTATTAATCCAGTATATTTATCCTGAAATTTTATACTGAAAAGAAATCTATTTTTTGAAGTGAAATAATGTGAATTATGGTTTATTTACCATCACTGAACCACAAAAGAGTACACCGACCTGTGTGTACATTTAATTAGTTCACGATACTCTGTCACACGTAATAACTATACAATTCATTTTTCTACAATATCGTGGTAATAACTCGCCCGCGAGCTTAGCAGTATTATGCGCCTCCTCCATGTTTGTTTAGTGTTCCTTCATCGGTCATCCCTTGTCAGGTAAATAAACATACATATATGTATATAGAAATATATACAAGATCTGTAGAAAATAAATCTATTTCCGGGTGATATCCGACTCCATCGAAGCTGGAAGAAGAATCATGTGTCTGTAGGACTTGCCTTTATCCTAATCAGTAGAATAAGGTATCAAGCGTCGGCCATATTGGACGTGTCTCGGAATGCAGTAATACACGGGATAAAAAATTGATTAGTGCACCACAGTATTGCAATTTTATTGCAGCACTGTTGTTCCTGTTTTTTAATACGTGGATTGTGAGGTTTACTCTTTGATTATGAAAGGAATGATGAAGTATTAAACGACTATATCTTAGATAAGGTGTTGATCGTCTCGCGAAGTTTTTAATAATTTTTTCAGTTAATATTTGTTTTCCACCTTTGTGTTGCTGTATGAACATTTTTATGTGGATAAATAATACGTTCTCCTGAAGAGTATAATGGCATTATACTTTATTGTAAAGTAATAACTGAATGTAAATGAAATATGTGATGTACGAATATTTTTGTTATGTACGTGTACTTGTTTGTATATATTAATATATAGCATATATATTTGTTGTTTAATTATTAATCTTCCTGATACTTGCCTCCCACAATCGACTGGTTCTTGCACAAGACTCAAATTCCTACGCATTTATATCATATTTTTAATTAACACCTTCACTACTGATTACGATAAAATTTCTCTTTAAAATGTACGTTTAAAGAATTTTATATTCGTCTGACAATCAAAGTTAAATGAAAAGTAATTAAAGTCAACTTGAATCGATATAAATATTCTTCTTTTATCCAAGTTGAAATAATGAGTTTTTATGTGTGTTTAATTATTTGTCTCTTGAATCAATAATTAATGCTAGAAGTTAGTAAAGAGATTTAATACGATTTCTAGTCGTTAAAACTGAATTCGATTGAAACTGTCAGCGAAGGTGTTAAAAGTTTCACTTAAATCAACAATCGATCGTAATTAATTCCTTACTGGCTAATTAATGGCTTCGCATATTAATAATATTCGAATGTTTTCCTTGTTACGTTGGAAGGGTTGAATACGGGTGACGAAATACGAGGAGATTATCGACAGGTTTAGATTTCACATGGAAACACCATCACTTCCTTCGCTTGTCGTCTCGTTTATTCAAATGTATTTCTTTTCGATCGAGTAGCATTCACGGTGGCTTCATCCCTCTATCTTTATCGTTTCACAGGAAATTCCGAACGTTTACGTAATCCCGGTAATTGACGAGAATAATTGGAATACGAAAGGTTCGTGGGTGTAAATAAATAATCAATTGACAAAGTAGAAACGGTGTCGTACTCCACGACCCGATTGGACCATCAATTTTTCATCTCTTTCTTTCGTATTTCTTTCTTGCTTTCGATTCGTCAGCACGAGCTACGTGCTAATATTTTTACGTTGATGCATATCAACATTGTTTTATTTTATTTTAATTAACATTATAGATTAAAGATCAACATTTTCGACAAATAATAAGGTAACAAATAAAAGACTTCAGAAAACGCGTGGATTTATGTAATTAAATGGACAAGTAGCCCGACACTGACAATCCGTCGAATTACTTTCTAGGAAGAGATAAATAAATATTGATCAAGGTCAGGCACAGATAGCGAGTGATAGAACGAAATAAAGCATTTGATTTTAAGTCGAATGTTTTTCACTTAGTTATTGGAATTTCATTATGAAATTATTAATAAAATTCATGCTGGACTTCGCTAAGATGCTTCGGGTATATTTCGCAATTTTTCTATGAAATTCGCGTGAAAGAACGATTTAATATCTCTACGCAAAATGCTTTGATAAATGTGCCTTGATTCGAAATAAAATCAAACACTTTACTTTCCTCGTACCACGGAGAGATTTAATAATTTATCTTATAGCGTGTACACAATGTTATACAGTCTGATAGGGCTCGCTTACTCGTACAATAATAATTTGTTCCACTTGACATTCTTTGCTTAAAAATTCCCTCTTTCCTTAAAATCCCACTGAATCTTAACAAGCTTCCACGAGTAGAAATTTGCGTACTTGATTTTTGTTTTCTACGTAGGACAGGTTTCAGGTTGAAATAATTACAGAAACCACTTTTGCATCGAGAGGAGAGACACGTTGGATTAATTACG
Organism: Nysson spinosus; assembly: GCA_910591585.2. Classification (NCBI taxonomy): domain Eukaryota; kingdom Metazoa; phylum Arthropoda; class Insecta; order Hymenoptera; family Crabronidae; genus Nysson; species Nysson spinosus. Next base: position 4,467,627 of record OU342835.1, read on the forward strand.
ATATTCTAATCATAAGTTTACGATTAAACGAGGGGAATAAAATTAAACTACCACGTGGATACGATGAGTAAGTTAATATTTAAATTATCTACCTAATTCAAAGAATTAAAATTCATGATAAAATTTTGCATAACGTTGAATGTTTAAAGAGCGAGCTGTGATCCACCATAATAGGAATTTTATGACATTAATTATAAAGTGATTCCAATTTCTTCGCGCGTGAGACGATGATAATACAATGAGACATGTTTAAAGTATTGGAAAATTAATTAGTTACAATATTTTTTTAACGAGTCTCTTCTGACGATGCGACTTAAAAAGGAAAGTAATTAACAATGCACAAGGATCCCTCGCGATGAGGCGAGCTTTTTTAAATCTCCGTGTTAAATCGTCGTAATTAAAAGAAACAAAAAATGAAGAACACCCAAAAACCATGTTTTGGGCGCAAGAGACAATAATAACGTAAGACTAGAGTTCAACAATACATGCGGTTTTTAATCGCCGTACGGACACACTGATGGAGTATAAAAATATAAAACATCTAAAAATGAAAAGCGCGCCATGGTCAGAGAACTAATTAACATACCGAGGTTCGGGAAAAATACGATCGAGCGAACTAATTGATCAAATTAGCTTGGTCTTACAGGGAGACTAATTAGGCTGATTCAGAGTTTTACCTTTTCCTTTGTAAATTGCGCTTCGTCGAACTGAATATCTTCGATAACCTGACGCTAATTGTAAGACATGTCGGTCAGTTTGAAATTTAGCATCAAGTCTTATGTCGACGATAATCAACTTTGAAAGTAATAAAATTTAATTAATGACGATGCGTATCTATTTGCCATGATTCTTAACGATATCTTTGAACCAATCAAGTCCGATTTACATGGATACTTATCGATATGTATTTTATACGTCGTTAAGTTGAATTCTGTGCTTTTGATTGCAAGTAGACTTTTGATCAGAAGTAGAGTTTATTCGAATGATCGCTTAAGTTTCTAAAAGATCAACGGAATCATTTTCGGTATAAATACCCATTCCGACCAATGAATCTCGAGTGTCCTTTCTTTTCTCTTTCTTTACAATCAATCTCAAGTAGTTACACAGTGACACATCTTATTTTTTTGTTGTTTCTTATCATTCTTAAAAGGGGGGTTGAATCGTACTTCGACACGACGTATCATTCTACTACCTGCTCTCTCTATATGCACTTACTCCAGTATAGTTATCTTCTTTATACTATATGCTTTCTTCATCCTTAATATATTTATAATATTTCTATATGTACGCTTGTTCGTCGATGGGGGATGTGCACATCTTCTTTTTCTTTACGCCTTTGTATACATCTTGCATATATTTATATTTATATTTATATATTTATATAGATTTATGTATATATGTATATATTTATAATAACGAACAACATTAATCGATTACTTCGTTAGGCTACTCTTTTAATCGGACAATAAATAAAATAGTCTATATATATATATAACGCGCATTTCTCCATTCGCGATTATTTTTCACCCAGATTCCGTAGGCCTTGCTTTTCGCGAGGATTTCAATGAAAATATGATCGCGATGATTTCGTAATGTCGCAGTTCCTCGTCCATTCGTTTCACTTCGAAAAAAGAGGAGATCGAGAATTAGGAGCGATATATTTGTTTTTGTTTTTTTCTTTTTTGGTATTCACCACCGTCCTCGACTGTTTTGGCTACGGCTCGAGCCGAATTAGTTTAACTATACTCATACATTCTCAATTATATTTGGAAACATCTAATCGACACACTGCATGCATGTACTAAAAACACGTTTTTCAAAAGTGTTTCCTTTTGATCGCCGTGTAAGCTTCGACCGCGATTTTTTAATTATCTCGTAAGTCAGAATTCTTAAGGATACATACTTCCTTCGTACAGGATACGTTACTTCAACTCGACGTAGATTTTTATTCGGATTTCTTTTTTAACTGATCATTTTATCGAGTTTCGAAAATATAATAGATTCTGTAACACCGAGGAGGCAACTATTAATGTAGAATTTTGTTACAATAATCAGTCATTTGGATCGATTCTCTTACACGTGGAATGAAGGTTTACGAAGTAGATTGTCGTGATTTGTTCACAGCGGAATATTTCAAATATTCCCACATATTCCTCCGTAAAATTGAATCCCTGAAGATTATCCACGAAGAGTGTTCACCGATTCGTACTATGCCACATACTAACACAGAATTAATTATATTTTAGTTCTGAACCGAATGTCAGGAGAATTAACATTATTAAATAATATCGGTAAACCGCGAGTCCTAGAAAATCTTTTGATATTTTCGATACGAGTCCATTTAATTTTCTTCAATGCACCCTCAATCATTAACTGCTTCTTCTCTAATCATTAAGGATCTTTGGCTCCATTATCTTCTATCCTCCTAGTGTGCTTCCCTCGGCCAACACGTAGATAATTGTCGCGAAGATCAACGAAAGAAACGTCCGGTTCTAACTGTTACAACAAAAGAAGCTCCCAGAGAACCATCCTCGGAGACCCGACAACTGTTTCTCAGTAGAATCTTCGACGACCAGGACGTATCACTTGATTTCCTCTCGACTCGGTGAACGTGGAGGATGCGGTGATAATGGAGCCTCATTTGCATGCCTTTTTGGTCGAAAACTAGCAGTCAACGATGAAATCCAACCACTCTGTGATTGTGGGGTTGCACTTTGATCGTGTAACGAGTCACTGTTACTATTACTCCTGGTGCTATCGATGCTCATCCCAGACTTAAACCTCGAGAATAAACCAGGACATTGCTTCTTAGTGGCAGCAGGTGAAGAGAAAGCTGGCTTTTTCCTTGATTTCACTGATTCTTTATACAACATCGAATCGAGGCTACCAGTGTGAGGACGTTCTTCCGGTTTCTTTGGCTCCAATGATCCGAGTATAACTCCTTCAGCTTGCTTCGCCATCTTCGAGATATCCTCCATGCTTGCGGAACTTCTTCTTATTTCTACTTTTCCTATGTCTTCGTGTATTACCTCACTGGACGAGCTATCCGGGTTCACAATAATCTCAGGTTTCTGGTTCTTCGTGCGCACCTCGATTTCACGGAACTCTATATCGAGACTCTTCTGTCCCTTTACTTCGTTCAGACTGTGAGATTTCCCTTCGGGATTTGAAAGGTTTCTGCGATGTTTCGATAAAGACACTTCCGACATCGTGGCTGATAATGCCTCCAATGAAGTGGAGGACCTCTTTTCTTTCGCGAATACGGTTCGCCAGCTTTTATTCTTGCAATCCGTCGATTTCTTTACTTTTGGCAACGTCATCGCGCGCTTGTCTACCGAGGATAATTCCACCACAGTTGCAATAGCGTCTTTGGTCTCCTTCACCGAAGATTTCGTCAAATTGCAACGTTTGCAGACCGATAGTGAATTATTGTTCCTTGGCGAAGCAGTCGATGGGGTCGTGCTAGTTACGGAATTACTTTTATTCAAAGTCTTGGTAACAACGTGCTTCGTCGTTTTTGGGCTCGGAGAATCCTTGGAATCGAAGCTGATACTTAGACGATCAGTGAAGTTCCGCAGACGAGAGAATAGTGACTTGTGATTGTTAGACCCAGTTTTATCCTCGCAGCAGCAACGAAGACTAATAGATTCTCGACCGCTTTGAATGTCTTTGTGTCTGGATCTGATGTCCTCATCGTTCTTCGTTTCACTGTACGCCTTCTTCAAGCTGTTCCTTGGTTGCAATGCTGTCTCAGCTACGACATTACCATTTCCTTCGACTAATCTTCCCTCGCTAACTTTCGCGTCTAAAAAAACCACTTCGTCCCTTTCCAATTCCTCCAGTATCCTTGTCCCCTCGGCCGATCTGGCGCTCACTGGTGAACTCAAATCGCTACCAAGATTCTCGCCTCGGCTGCGTCGTCTTTCACGTTCGTGCTCTCGAACAGCTCTAGCCAAATCGTGATTATGATAATCCAATGAAGACTTTTCTCTACTACCTTTTCTACTACCTGGATAACTTTTTCTACCGGTGTTCGGCCCAGCTATCGTACCCTCCGTCGAGATTTTGAACTTTAACGTCTTCTCGCTGACTTCCACCTCAGTCGCGGTCTCAGCGTCTGAACTCTCCAAGTTCTCTGCTTCTTCCAAAGTCAGATTCTCCGTGATATCTTCTTCGGTTGAACGTGATCTCGAGTGAATCGTACCGGCAGAACGTTTCGAGCGCATACTGTGGGATGAGGTGGATTTTACTACCGTCGAAGAACCAGTAACACCACTCGGCGTCGTAGTTGGCGCCGATTCACCGAGATCCACTACGCTCTTTCGATGATGACGCTCGTCCTTTGCCGCCTCATTCAGTCTACGATAATATTCCAATGCTTCTCTCACTGGCTGAACTATGAGATCCTGGAACCAAGCAATTAGTCGGGTTCCTTCAGAAACCGTTCGTTTTATCATCGTAAGGAAATAATATTGGTAGTGCGGTAGACAGCCAGATACATAAATTGTCAAGTGTGAAATATCATTTCTTTCATGAAATAAAAATGACAATTTATTACTTTAAAATATGCGAATTGAAATTGACATTGAGACTGCTATTTGCGCGAAATAACTCCTTATATTTAAGTTTAATTAAAGTACTTTATATCGCCGAAGAATCACTTCACGTTAATTTTAGATTCTTAATATCACAGTAAAAATCAAGCATGATCATTTCTTGCAAATATTTACCCAGTAGAGCACGAAAAATTCTCATTATATAAGTTAATAAAAATTAATTATTTCAAAGGTGCGAAAGCCAGCAGTAACATCTTGCATTATTCTTACGTAAGCAGGTATTTCAGATCATATATATGTGTGTCTATTAAAAATACTTCGGTATTAAATCAAATTACCATATTTAAATTCAAGTTTCAAGTTATTGATGTAATATGAATATGGGGATAAAAATTACCTGCAATTCCGGAAGGAGCTCACCCAGTGCCTCGAAGAGGGGTAAAAGAACTAGGCCGATGAAACTGACTTGAGAAGACGGTTTGGTCACTTTGTCTCGATCCATAAATGGAGTCACTGGAAGCCCTTCGAGTTTCTCTGCGTCGCTTTGCTTAAAGAATTCTTGAAGCAGTCTGTCTAACCAAGGCTCTGCAACTTCCATTGGTCGAGCCTCGTTACTGATATCCGCCACTTTGATCAGAATCATCGACAACTGAAAGAATCACGGAAGAAAACTCATTTGATGATCGTTTCGCTTTGTAATATCATCTTTTCATCTTCGATGAATCATTAATATTGTAGAATTCAAGTTCGACTAGGATGTCGAATCTAAGTTTAAGAATTATTTACTACATATTTATATAAATTCTGATGATAAGACGTACAATAGTAATATTACTCAGTTTTTAGTGCATTTAACTATTTAATTAGTCTGAGTCACTTATAAACATGGATAATCAATTATGTTCTAAAAAGAAGACAACCGGTGACTTATGAGAGAATATTTAACTTCTTACAAACTAAATATAGAAAATCCGTATTTAATTCCTATCGAAAGTTAAAAGAGATTGCAAAAAGTTAATGAAATATCATATAAGGAAAATTCCATCGGCTTACCAAGTTTATATGGGCTTTGTTGGTGTAATCGAACTCCGGAATGGTGTCCGTGAATTGGCCAAGGATCTCATTGTGCCTGGCCATATCCGTGGCAAGGATACACCTTATAATTCCCTCGCGTACCAGTCTATAAGTAGGATTATCCAAGGATCCGAGAATGTTGCATTCGGGTGCCTCGAGGACGCGGAAAGCCACCGAGCAATGATGATTTTCTAATGGCGAGATATCGTTGTACCGCAACGCTAATTCGGTGCGCGCATTTATTTGATAGATGTTATTGTATCCCGGATGATCCAGATCATGGCAGATACAAGAGACGATCAATATGAAGACTTCTAGATCACCGATGCGTGAAGGAAGATCTCCTGCCCAGACTATAGCATACATCTGGAACATAATGAATTCCATCTCTATAATGAATTATCTCAATAAATTACACTTGTATAACCACGATTATATGAATACTTATTGATAAAACCTAGACCAAAACATTTTTACGGAATATTAACAGTATATCGATATGTATTTATTAATAAAAAATAGTGATCACTTGCCATTTGCGCGACGCAGAAGCAATGCCTAAAGTTATGAAACGGCACCTCATTGTAATTATTGTAAACTTCGTAGAGGAAATTCCTCAGTATCGGTAAAGGAATGTTGAACTTTTGAGGTAGGTCGAGCTCGACGAACATCGTCTGCAACATCAACAGCAACTCCTCGTCCTCCCATTGTCGTGCATCGAAAGCCGGTGAGCGTAGCCACTCGCGTACATTCGATGAAACTGACACGTCACTGGAAAACAATTGCAAACATTTCTATTCGTTAGTGCAATTTTACAAATTGTTCATCGAACGCACACAATGCCAGTAATTACAGATTTATTCCGTGCAAAATGAATTAAGTAATCGGTCAAGCCGGAAGCTTCTTATAATTATTTTTTTAAAATCATATTTATTTTAGAATATTAAAGGTACTAAGAATATTGAGCAATATTTAGGATATTGAGCATCAATACTATAGGTTAGAAAATATTCAATTTTATATGGAAATCATCGCTGGAATTCATTGTAGGATATTCAACTTGAAACGGGTATCTGCGATGTTGATAGACTGTCATTTTCTTTTTAACTCCTTAATTGACTTTCAAAAAATTCATCTCTTTGCAAAACGAGATTTTTCACAACAGCCAACCGTCAACGGTTCTATTATTCGCCGATAAAAACTATTCCAGTGCGAAGCTTAGTGCAACGATTTCATGGGAAAGACAATAGACGAGGTCTATTTTCCATGCTTCGAAAATCGAAATAGCTTTTCTTTGAGTTCATTGAATTCCTGTTATCAAATCTTTTCCTGTAAAGTTTTCGTATTTAAGCCTGTTAACGTTTGATGTCGTTGAAATAACGTTACCGGGCCGCTACTCCTCGTTTTGCGTAATAATGGCCCATCCGCTCATTATACTAAATCAACAAGGAGCTTACATACGGCAAACTGATTGGGATTACATTAGCCGCGTATCGATTTGCCAACACAATACGGTATTATTGTTCATATACAATCTGATCGATCCTAAATAACAGACCTAATAGAGTATGAACCGTTCCGAACAAACGAAACATTGAATATTACTAATTTATTGGATGCTCGATTATCCCTAATCGTCTACTATTAAGACGTTAAACTTAATAGTGTTAGTTAGTACTAATTAATTCATATTAGTATCTGCTCAAACTAGTAACATCAATACTTCCGTCCGTCTCAATATTTCGTAAAACTATTTTCATTACTACTACTTAATATTTCATAAAAATTCTTGGAAGTGAACAATTTGGACATGAACAGCAATAATAATAATGATTGAGGTATTTATTATATTAAAAAAGTAATTAACTCAGACCTTGCAGAATGGAGGTAGTAGAATATGAACGTTCATAGTCAGACCATAAACCGAATATAAAGTGCATTATTTAAAGTACTCTGTCGAAGTTTATTCAAATAAAGTTTACTGAATATTATTGTTGTTATTTAATGAAATGTTCTTAGCCAAATTAATACTAAGCTATTTTAATATTTATGACATCATATTTGCGTATTACCAAATAAATTACCAAAATTACCAAAATTACTGGTTGCGTTATGCCACATAATTTCATTCTATGACATCATTGACATCAGAATGCAGCCTTACATTTGATCAACTAGGAAATATTTGTTTAAGTTTCTTCATATTTTTGCGTGTATATATATATATTAACGCGATGTAGAAAATAACTGATCTGGATGTGGCAAATATCAGTGAAGTCTATATATAAAATGCAAAATTAGCATCATGACGAGATCGAGGAGATATTGAAATAGATCTTGGGAAAGTGCGTGGACCACTGGAGACGCACATTAGTGAAGATCTCTAATTGGCAATCCAAATTTCACCGGCATACCAGATTATAGTGAGCGATAATGCTTGCTTTGTGATGCAACCCATTATGAGCTACTAATGACGAAAATAACGAAATTTAGCCTTTCGTGGTAAAATGATATGCAATGTCATAGTTGATAGTATTAGTTTCATGAACTGTCAAGAACCAATGGAGATCAAGGAAACTGATAATTTAAAAATTGTAACTTTGTTAACATTTAAGTCACGGAACGCTTCAAATCATATTACTAATAATTATAATTAGATATGTTGATGTATGTATTTAGAAATATTTAATATAATTGAATATACTTTATATTGAATATAAATACTGAGATATCGATTAATAAACTATTATTCAGTTAGTGATGCATAATTAATTTACTAGTAACAGAGATTACGGAAAGGCGTTGTAAAATCGACGCATCCTGGTGAGAAATCTCCGGAAACTCCTGAAATTTCCTGCTTCCCTCGCAACTACTCTCCTGGAATTGCAGTGAATTATGCTAAACGAGAGCATTGCTTAATGCACCGTGCCAAACTCAGCAACGCGGAATTTATTGGTTTCGAACGATAAAGTAATGTAATTACGATTGGAGTTTAATAACGCGTTTTCGATTGTGTCCAAAAATTATGTACGAAAATAACAAAGATGCTTATAGAAGTTAGGGGTTTCTTTTAAATAAAAAATTATTTTGTTCAACCAATTACATGCATGTGCATTAGAAGCAATTATAAGCTATTTATTTCGATAGAAATAATAAATTTGTAATATTTTATTCGTGGTACTACGATATATGCCATTAGTTAATTCCATAATATTCCATTAATTAATGGAATAATTGAAATAAACATGTCAAATATAATCACGAATTATCCGTTATTAAGTATCAACTAACAATAATTAAAAATTAACAAAATAACGATGTTCTCGATATTATTACACGGTCCCTGCCTGACTAATTTCAGCAGTCGTAATTTAATTGGCCAGTAGAGACGCGGCTAAATTTTCCGCGAGTTAGACGTATCTTGGAAAATGGATTCAGCGGTAGGTACTTTCAGATTCAATTTGTACGAGTGGCTCAAAGTAATCACATCCGAAAATCCAAGGGACCACGAATTTAATCGCATCCGACAGCATTTTCTACGTGTTCCCCAGCGGTCCATGGATAAGATTCTCTCACCGCAAGAAACGAGAAACATTCATGGAAGAATAACAACTAACCCGAGTCATGTTATAACTTTTAAATTCCGTGTCCGGGGGGAGTTACGAGTTGGAACGTCATCGTAATTTTTTATCACTCACTCCGACTTCTGAATAAACATTCTCCCTACATTTGCCGTTCTTAAGCTGGATATATTTTTAATAATAAATTCTTCCCCCGGGTCTCTATAATAACATCGAATACAATAAAACTTTCTACACTGAGTGATATTTACATACATATATTTTATATCAAATATTGGAATGAAAATATCTTTAAGCTCCTGTGAGTTTGCGGATATTATTAATAGAATTGAAAAATTGCCCGTAATATACGTACTTTATGTATATTGGTTTAATAATGGAGAGTTTGAATCCGTTTCGTCAGAACCAACTGAAAATTCCCCACATAGAGAGATAATGTCCTGCACGCATATATGTTTGCAATAATAAATTCTCCCCACGGGTCTCTTTTATAACATCGAGTACCACAAAACTTCCTATTCAAACGTACGTTTTATATATAAATATTCCATATCAAATATTGGAATAAAAATGTCTCAGTACGCACGCAAGTGCCGGGATATTAATGATAGAATTGAATAACATTTTTAGCCACCATTTAGATTAACATTCTGACGATTCTTGAAGGTAGTATACGTTTCCATTTTTTCGATTTTGGGATAACCAACTTTTTGGCCCGGACAAATTTTTAAACCACTTCTTTCGACCCAAAATCGTCCTAGAATATGTTTATACATCATCTACCATCGATTTGGGCCATTTAGGAGTGAAATTGGCGACTTTCATTTTTTGACAATTTTTGAAGGTATACCCCTTCACATTTTTGCGATTTTGAGTCGACACATTTTTCGCCCGGAAAAATTTTTAATCTACTTCTTTCGACCCAAAATCGTCCTAGAATATGTTTATACATCATTTACCATCGATTTGGGTCATTTAGGAGCGAAATTGGCGACTTTCATTTTTTGACAATTTTTGAAGGTGTACCCCTTTACATTTTTGCGATTTCGGGTCGACCCATTTTTTGGCTGACAAAATTTTTAAACCACTTCTTTCGACCCATAATCGTCCTAGAATATGTTTATACATCATATACCATCGATTTGGGCCATTTAGGAGCGAAATTGGCGACTTTCATTTTTTGACAATTTTTGAAGGTGTACCCCTTTACATTTTTGCGATTTCGGGTCGACCCATTTTTGGCTGACAAAATTTTTAAACCACTTCTTTCCACCCATAATCGTCCTAGAATATGTTTATACATCATATACCATCGATTTGGGCCATTTAGGAGCGATTTTGGCGACTTTCAATTTTTGAGAATTTTTGAAGGTGTACCCCTTTACATTTTTGCGATTTCGGGTCGACCCATTTTTTGGCTGACAAAATTTTTAAACCACTTCTTTCCACCCATAATCGTCCTAGAATATGTTTATACATCATCTACCATCGATTTGGGCCATTTAGGAGTGAAATTGGCGACTTTCATTTTTTGACAATTTTTGAAGGTGTACCCCTTTACATTTTTGCGATTTCGGGTCGACCCATTTTTTGGCTGACAAAATTTTTAAACCACTTCTTTCCACCCATAATCGTCCTAGAATATGTTTATACATCATATACCATCGATTTGGGCCATTTAGGAGCGAAATTGGCGACTTTCATTTTTTGACAATTTTTGAAGGTGTACCCCTTTACATTTTTGCGATTTCGGGTCGACCCATTTTTGGCTGACAAAATTTTTAAACCACTTCTTTCCACCCATAATCGTCCTAGAATATGTTTATACATCATATACCATCGATTTGGGCCATTTAGGAGCGAAATTGGCGACTTTCATTTTTTGACAATTTTTGAAGGTGTACCCCTTTACATTTTTGCGATTTCGGGTCGACCCATTTTTGGCTGACAAAATTTTTAAACCACTTCTTTCCACCCATAATCGTCCTAGAATATGTTTATACATCATATACCATCGATTTGGGCCATTTAGGAGCGATTTTGGCGACTTTCAATTTTTGAGAATTTTTGAAGGTGTACCCCTTTACATTTTTGCGATTTCGGGTCGACCCATTTTTTGGCTGACAAAATTTTTAAACCACTTCTTTCCACCCATAATCGTCCTAGAATATGTTTATACATCATATACCATCGATTTGGGCCATTTAGGAGCGAAATTGGCGACTTTCATTTTTTGACAATTTTTGAAGGTACACCCTTGATATTCTTACAAGTGGGAAGATATTAATAACGGAATTTAAAGGATTACCCAGAATATACGTACTTCGTTCATCCGAATTTAATAATGGAGACTTTAAATCCGTTTCATCAAAACGGAAGGAAGAGTCGTGATACGAAGAATTAATGTGGCGATCGTGCGTTATAAATTTGCTGGAAATAAAATAGCTCCGTGGTAAAACCGGTTTGATATTTTCTTGTATATTTTTAAGTGCGCCGAATTCGTTGCTCGTTGACGCGACTTAGAAGTGGAACCAGGGAAACTCTCTTTTTCCTTGGTTTTCACGTTCCGTCTGTGCACCGAGGTTGCTTCTGGCTCCTGTTAAAACGTGATGACGTGCGTACACTTGAAACACTTTGAGATCTACACCGTTAGGCGCCTCGCGAATACAGAAACTCTTCTGATATCAGCGGATACTCGAGCACCGTAAATACAGAAAATGGGAAAATAGTCCTCCGTGAATTTAAAGCATAAGTTTAGAAGACGGATTGTACAATATTTGCTCTGTTATAAACAATTATATGCTTGCAAGTCCTCATTATTTAAGACTTTCATATATTTGTTATTATCTCATTGCTTCAAAAATTTGAAGTTACTGACTAATGCTGAAATAATGATTACTAAAATATAATAGTTCGAAAATGTTATATTTTAATCACAAAATATATTTCGTAGCTTCATAATTAATCATTTATTTAGTTGCTTGACGATGAACACGGATGGCATAAAATCCCAAAGTGAGTACTTGCTTGGAATTACTGTACCACTTTGATTTTAATTTAATTAAGCTTCAAATGACATTAGTTTCGAAGGTACTCAATTTTAGTGACATTTCTAATTTACGGTAGTAACATCGACATTAACTTCGAAAATTATAGCCTTCTATTTATATCCTGACATTTAAATGTCCGTCTGGAATATTAAAGTTTACTAGCTACTGGAAAACACTTGCAATTAACTGCTAAGAACTACGCTCGAAGATAGCCGACAATTGTCTTTACACGGTTTATAAATCGATAAAATGTATCCATCTCCATAAATGACCTTTGACTTCGGTCACAATTTTCTTGCTTTAGTTTCGTATATTTGGGGTTACAAAATGTAAGGATATAAGAAATAATAATAATAAGTAATAAGGATCCCTTAATTCTTCGAAGTATACATATTTTCCTAATCCCATAATTATTATTAATTCTGTTGTCACTTACTTGATCATTCAAATTCTATGCAAAAATAACTGCGATAACCTTCAGCTTTGTTTCTTCAGTACTTCGGGATTGTAATTGGTGGAATATCTTCTTAATAATATTCTCTAGTAGCTCTTTAATATTAATTATATAATATCTCCTTTCTATATAATGATCCTAATAGTATTTCCTCAATAATATTTCTTCCGTAGTACATATTATACAGTCTGATTATTATTATTCATATTCCTGTTAATATGTTGACATTCGTAAATTAAATAATTTTTGGGCTGCTGTTATTATTTATATTATTTTATCCGTATCGATCTTATTTTTCGTATCGTTTCCATATGTTTACATAAAATTTGTCAAACTACTTTATTACACGAATAAAGTGGGAAGTGAATTACTTTTAATAATAAATAAGCTTATTAAAAAGTTTAAAATGTCTCAGTATATTTCTATCTTTGTGCAATCCGTGGAAATACGTCGCAGAGTCCAAAAGTTTGCGACCAAAGAATATTAAAGAGGTAATAGAATCAATCAATAATGTTTGTTTTTCAATATAATCACTCTTCATTCCAATACATTTTTTAGAACGGCTAATTAACTTTTCCTACACCACTGAAAAAAGAATTTGAATTGTTGTTTTTAAAATGGTTCCAAACTACATATTCTGGCAGAAAATTTCCGGACCTCACTACGTACTTCATGTATTACATCGTTTACACAATGTCACATAAATACAGCCGGCTAAATGGATGATATATAAATCAACGTAAATTTGGAAAAGGTCGGAAAATTCAAGGTTTCAAGTGGAACTATGCAACAAATATATATCCAGTCGATCTCGAAATAAGATTCCCTATTTTAAGATTCTCCAAGCCCGACCTGTTCTTCGTCAATTCGTGATTTTCCTCATTGCACGGATCATGATTCCACGGATTGTACGGGGTTTCTATTTCGATTGCGAAATACGCGACTCGCTGGAAAACGACGAGATACAGCGTACCTTGATAACAAGTGGAACAATAGTTCCAAGGAAGACCGGATAAGAATCGAGCTCCGTGTAATCCGGAACACCCTTCTAATAAGAGTCCCGGAGGAAATGCAACGAAGTGTCGATAAGTAATCGCGAATTCGCAAAGTTACATAGTTAACGTTTCCTTCGGTACTTCGTGATTCAATTTAACGGGCCAGTTGAGCGTATCTCATTAACTCCAAGTGTATTTTCTACGCCTAAATAACGGAATTTCAAGTTTTGCTGCAGAAACTAACGACTGATGTAAACTTCATGGAAACACGTCAAATTGGCAAGCCCCTAATTCCACGGCAAATTAATACTCGACTGATCATTCGTTACATGGAATTGGTTTATAATTGGACGTAATTCACAATGTTGATACTGTAGGATTATTGAATGTAATTAAAATAAGCTAAGTAATTCGCACATACACACCCATATTCGACTCACTGCAATAATATTAGGCAATACGATATTAAAATGTAATATTAAAATAAAGAGAAAAGATGAATTAATAGCAGACTGTGTTAATGTTGTTTTCTGTCAATTTTATTTTGAATAGTTAAGTGCTGTGGGGATTTAATTTTTTAAGGAAGTTTTCCTTGGTTATTGCTAATTATTTCGAGAAATTAGAATTTAATTTTAAGTATTAAGATGACTGATAGTAAAAGTAATTTGGAGTAATTGTTATAATTACTCAAATTCAGGTCACTCCGGATGCTGTTATATTTATTACATTTATGAAATTCTAACATTTCAGATAACATCAGATTTTCAACTTTTTCATTATAGCTAACGTGAAGCATGAAAATGTTATTAAAATAAATGTTATTATACATTTTTGAAATATATCACACTTTGCAGAACACGGATGGATTTTCTTTGTTTTCCGAGTTAACAAACCGTTAACGACGGAATTCAAAGATTTATTTAACAACCTTTAACACCTTGTTTAATAAGAAGATAACTTATAACTTAAATAATTGTAGCATATATAACTTCATAGATTATTTTGATAAGATTAAGCTGTCTCTAAAGTGATGCGTCTACCAATTAAGCCGATTATGCCGTCTCCACAATTATGCGTTTATAAGCAGAGAACAAAAAATTCTTTTTTTTTCCTTGCGCATTAATGAGTCACGTGAGATCAAAAATTCGTGAGATGGAGTTCCTTTCGTTCCCCGTCCATCTTTTTCACCGGTCTTCCTCCTTTCACGAACCTCTCAAAATTCCACGGGCGTCTCATCCATCCTCCCCTCTGCGGCTCGCATCCTGCCGCAAGGATCAGCCTGATAAACTCTCATGGATGTAAATGAATAAACAATTTCCATGGGACACCCTAACGCCATTTCTTCGACATCTTATGAAACCCCTTGAATAAAGCACTATCGATGATCAGAGAGAAGGGTGTTGATACCTCCACTTGGGTAGATTTATATCATCTTTCAATTTATAATGAACTTCGCCGATCGCCTGGCTTATCGAAGAACTTCAAATATTCATTTCTCTCGGCGATATAAAGTATTCCGATTTATTCCCTGCGCCGACATTATCGAGGAAACACCATTACAAGATTGATAAACCAATTACAACTCTTGGCATTTATCGTTTCGATTATCTACGAGCTTTCGATACGTGTCATTCTTTCGTATGAATTTTTGCTTTGAGACTTCGGTATACATATATCTCAATAGTATATAGCTAAATACATATATATATATATATATATACAAATTTAATAATCGCTCATCGAAGAACGCTAAAATTTATTTAGTGGTGGTAATTAAATCGATTCATTTATTTCTAAAGATGTATATGTGAATGTATAAATATACCTGAATATATTGTCTGTAGTTCTAGTGTTAATTAGGTATATAACTAAATAAATATATATAATTAGGTATATATCTAATAACGTTATATAGCTACATAAATGTGTCTAATTAAGTGCGCCTATTAATGGTACATAGCTAATAACGATCGTATAAAAAAAGCTTCTTTATATATTTATAAAGTGTGAGACATTTTGGTGCATTAAATATTTTTACATTCTTCAATCACAATTTAATTTAATAATGAATATCAGAATTAGTCAGACGTGTATAATCTGGATGGATCAATGATCTTGGCAGGTTTTATTGAATTTGTAACATTTTACTGAACAGTAATAAATTTCGATGCCATTTGGTACAAAAATAAATCAATAATATATAAGAATTGCTAAATGAATAAATACTTGCATAAATGCGTTGATACACGAACGAATCCAAGAACTTCTCAGATTCAAGTACTCCTTGGAATGATAAGAACTATATTATCTTGAAAAGTTTGATATCATATTTGTAATAGAAATAGATAATGTTCTAATCGTAATGCAGTGTTCGATAGAAAATGATTTCATACGCGATTTCATGAGAATCCGGCATAACTATCGCACTGTCTTTGGTTCGTGGATGTATTTTTAAGGTGGAACGACGCATACAGCGGTCCTTGAGACGGATGAATAAATTTTGTACATTCAAGAAAAGTCTGGCGATCTTCCAAACACTTTTCTTGGCCTCCAGCAATCGCGTGGGTGAATTTTTGACGCTGCTTACTTTCGATCAACGTTTATAGATCCGTTTTTTAACTCCGATTTTTGTAAAATGTAATATGTAATAGAATAATGTTTAATTTAATCACGATACAGTATAACGATATTGCCAAACAAGCTATTAAAAGTCATAAAATATGATATTTCAATCATATTGTTATAAATAACAATTATAATTAAAATATTATAGTGTGGCTTAATGCGCGGATTAATAAAAACGATCGATGAAACAATAACAATATGGAATAATATTTGAAATATAGCTGTTTTTATCATTCCATATTCAAATAAAAAATTCTGAAATTTCTATATTTCCAACAAAATCGGTAAGAAATAGAATATTAAAATAATATTATATATCTATTTGATACCGCTTAATGTTCATCCCAGTTCAAGTATTTTGTGAACTTTAACATTATTATAGTTTTACATTTTACTTATTTTCTCACACAATTTCAATTGAATTTATTATATAATCAAATTTATCTTCCAATATATTTGTCTTTCATATTAATCCCGAGACCACGGTGTTCTTTGAAAATAATGGCCAAAGGACAGCAAGATCCGAAAATTCACTTAACACGACTATTCACACATCGAATAATCCACACGTATCCTTATTTCAGTTCCCGAGGGAAGGAATAAGTTTACTTAGACACTGTGTAAATTTATCCGTTTCACGGGAAGCGCGACGACATATATTAACAATAATTCCCCGACATTAACCACGAGTTATCCTGAACATCCTATTACCACAAATTCTTACATTATATATTGTAACTTTATCATAATGTTATACAATTATTATTTAATTATACGACATTACGCAGTGGTTACCCTGATCTTCTCATTATTATTTATTCCTATATTATATCGTATATTATATCCTTATCATAAAGCTATATAATTATTATTTAATTTCACGATATTAACCAGTAACTAGAAGTTCCGAACAATCGGTTGAGCACGGCAGCCACACGAAACGATTTCTTTCGAAACATCGTGTTTCGCGCGTGGTCGAACTACTTGAATAATTCATGACCACATCTTTGTGGTTCCTCCGAAAAGGATCCGGTGAAAAAGGATCCCCGAACTCAATCTCGTTCGTATCATCGCGTGCTTTGTCTAGAAACGACTTCCACATTTCACGTGGAAGACATCGGCGTAAGAAGAATAATGGCGAACGATGTACTACTTGATTCTTGGAGGATAATCTTCGAGTACGAAGAAAACATTTCTACGATACATTTTATGTTTCACGATGTGATATAAGAATCGATGATAATGAGAAGCTCAGGATAATCGTGAAAATTGTGATTGTCATTATAGTTAATTGTAAAAGTAGATTATGTGTTCTGCTTTTTATGTACTTATCGACAACCGAGATTACCTTCTTGTGAATAAGATAATAATCATACGACTTTATCATAAAGTTATAATGTATAACATAATACAGGAATCCATGATAATGAAAAATTCAAGGAAATCGTGAAAATTGTATTTTTCCTCATAGTTTGTAATAACAGTAGAGTATGTATTTAATGTTAATGAGTTCCTTGATAATTCAATAATAATGAACATACCATGTCATTACTAACAATAAGTATAACGCGTAAGTACACTTAATAACTTCTATATATTACTAAAATGAAAATATATGAAATTAAGGCAAATAATATGATTCAATTAAGTTATTATTACTCTTGGCTGTCCATGATAAAAATGATTTCGCATGGAGGATTTATAATCCTCTATAAGGCAGGTTTTATGAAGTCTCCCCATACGTCTGATTATTGATTGGTTCATACTACTTCAGGGCTTAACTCCCAACAGGAAAATTCGTATTTCGTAAATCGGATTTCGATAATCGGATGAGAGAGTCATTATTTACCGGCATATTAGGGTTTCAGGGTAGTTTCCTATTAAAACATTTTCGCGATAGTCGATTAAGCACGAAGAACAATCGACGTGTCTCTGTCTCCACCCCTCGAATAAGCTGGGGCCGGCTTCGGCTTCCATTCATCAAGGACCGATTTATCTTTACGAGCCATTCGTCTTTCGCCGTTGTAGCCAGTCTTGTGAGTCAGTTACAATGTAAGAGCAACGATGATCGAGCTTAACGATCTGTACGTTTTGAGCGGCACGAAATCAATTTAATGGGCTTATCTCGAATTTATTGGCCGTGCCGCCTTCGCCAGTGGAAAGGTTCCCGATGTAGCCAGACCCGCACCAAGGCTTCATCAGTCTTGACTCTATTCTACGTAGACCAATCAACTTTTATGATCCATTCGTCTTACCAACTGGATTTACGAAGTACGTGCTGACTCTCAATCATGCCGACTCTACGCCAGGACAAAAATCCGCGGTATTTTTTATAGGAGCAAATGCAACACATCCTTAGAATAATAGTGGAGGAAGAACGTTATCCAGACACGCGGATGCAGGAACTATCATTTATTTAGAAGTACATCTGTTTATCGAATTCCAATGCTTTAAATATTTCTGACGAAAGTTTGTGCTATCAAAGAAAAAACTTAAGACAGCTTGATTTGATAATCGCAGAAAACTGATTGTGTCCATATATGCTGTTGATTAGAACCCGAAGATAGGAATAGTTTGGGCGTGGCAATTAAATAAATATATAAAAGTTTCAATCATGCTATTTCAAGATGTATAGATTATTAGTAATTATAGTAAATTGATTTGATTATTTTCAACTATAATATTAATCGCAGTGGTATTAGATCTTAGTAGTTCGACATTAATTCACCTAATACTTTCTGCGAGGATTTAGGGATTTTTAAGTGCTACTTGATGCTGATTGGTGTTGCGGTTCTGCGGCACTCCACAAAACCGATTACTTTTAATATATTCCAGGATTAGGTAGAGAGAAGCCGATCGATTCAGAGTAGAACATTGTAGCGGCATTGTAGCTCGAAACAGCGGTAGATTGCCGGTTAACAAACAGGATTATCACCAGCGCTTAATCATCTCAAGGTTCCACAGTCTGATGGCTTGTCCGGTTTAGCAGGTTCTCGGAGAGGTTGATTGGTATTTTGATCGGAATGTCCTGATCTATCGATCATATCGGTCTACGTCTCCGTAATACCGACGCTTTTCATCGTATTACATGTTATTTTATTTAACAAATTTCTGCAGGATTTATAACACTTTTGGTATTTTGGTTCAGCGCAGTATTATTAGCTCAGTATACCAAAACTGTTAACGCGTCATCTTATCAAGATCTTAGCACATTTTCATGAACAATAACATTATTAATAAACCATAATATGCTTTTCTTTTAAATAGAAGCTTTTATAGAATTCTTTATTCGTAACCACAATATGAGATTTTTCTCCTCACATAATTTGCATAATGAATCGAGTGTAATTTTGTCTACAATGATAATGATATTTCAGTAGCAAAATTATTCGATTCTGTATAAAACGGTGATATTTAAACACACTATGAATTAATTTCATTCTGTCACTATATTTCATTTATAAAGTTTCATATGCAACGACGCGCGGCGCTTGCAATTAAAGCGCGGTATTATTTGCGGAAACCAAAGTAATTCTTTATAATATCAGTGGTTAATTGTTTCCGTTAGCAGCGGGGTAGCTATTGTTCCGGAATAACACGAAAGAGGCGAGATCATTTTGGATTTCTGTCTATTTTTTTTTCATGGCACTTTGATCTCTATATGATTGACCTCTGGTAAATGGATACCGTGGTGGGAAGGGAAAATTGAACAAACAATTGGTAGAATCGCGATGAATGACTCTGAAAAGGGAAAGACTCGCGAAAAAAGAGAGAGAGAGACGAATATCAATCATAAACTTCAAATGGTGGCATATTTAACCTGATATTCGAAATAACATCCATTTATCACCAAAAAAGGAGCAAAAGACACTCATCCGGATTAATTCACGAAAATTGTTCGAGCAATTAATACAACCGGATAGAATAAATTCAATGGAAACTGTCATGAAAAATGAATACATGAATTTAATCTTTTAAGTGAATCAAGTAAACTGATGACGCTATCATTGGAATGAATAAATGGTTACTTTCATATGAGATCGATAACTGAACAAAATCTATGAATATTAATGCATCAGTTATGAATAGTAGAAACGATGATAAAATAGGAACTTGTACAGACTACGTAAATAAATGCGCGGTGAGAAAAATAAATATATTATATGGTGAAAAGCAAAATTGGAAAGCTATTTTCAGTGACTCACCAGATATTGAGGAACTTTTCCCGCACTTTCCGCTTCATACTGTCGCTCTTCCGACGATACTGCAATCTGCGGCAAGAATCCGCGTTGATTGGCTCCGGAAGTTGCCTACAGAAGCCTGAAAGCGATGACAGCGGTCATCAAATCGAATCAAAAACTTTTCAATTCCTTTGGGAAAAATCACATCAATCAATTGCTTCATCAATTTTATCGCGGCACGATCTTAATCTCGAATAACCTTGTCATAATTAATTAAAGCGTTCCTCCAGTGAATCTTTGAGATCCCTTAAACTAAGATATATTTCTTTTGTATACTTTTTATAGTGCACACGTGACCAATAATGATTTTGACAAATTTTTTTCGAATAATAAGAACCGTTTAAAAACTGTTTGCCGATGCTTTGATTATTTCTGATAAAGAATGTATTATCAAGCGAAGAAGCTGAGGCGGTAAGTAAGGTGTGCAATAATGATTTTGATAGAAATAGGATAGAAACAAATTCAAATATTATTTCAGGAATTGTTTTTATATATTTTGAAAAACGTTAAAAAATTTGCTGATGCCCTGAATATTTCTGATAGAGGGTGTATTATCGAAAAGATGTTAGGTCAGCTTGGTTTGGTGGTTGCCGGGATATACTTGTATCTATAGATGCTATTGGCTAGAACCCGAAGATAGGAATAGCTGGGACGGTTCCTTGCACGTGCAAATATTTATTCAATGGTTGGCGTAGTAAGACTGTTTATTCCCTCATATATCCATCATTTCCGTTAGATCACCGACGGTCAAATGATTTTTAAGTGGTCACCGAAATCCGTTAGTTTTTCTTATACAAAAAATGATTTAATACGAAAAATCTATTTATAACTTAAGTTAAATCTGATTATACAATCTCACATAATCGAAGTATACAATTAAAATCATGACTATAATCCAAATATATTGGAATTATTTTTGTAATTATATAATTATTCACAATTAGCCATCCGAGTATCAATATTTTGCATATCTATATTTAAAGAAATACATTAGATTTGGCTAGAAAGTTTCGATTCTGCGAAATGGAAAATCGTTGGTTTATTTCTCTTTCGAATGCAAAAAGATGCAGGTCAAAATTGGGAGATGTGCGAAGTTTAATATTAGAAATTCGAAATTTCCGTAAATTAAATTAGATCAGGGATCAGTGGAACATGTTACGATAGTCATATTAAGACTTACTCAACCAGCTGAGGTGATCGTTGTTCTCCAATTTGTTCTTGAAACTATCGACTTGTCGCTTCAATTCCCGAAGAGCGAGGGATGGCGAGGCGTAGAGAGCTTCTTGGTGCTCCCGAAGTTGCCGTTCCAAGGCTGCCACGCGTCTCTCGAGAGCCCACAGTACTTCCGCTTCGATCACCCCCGAGGAGGCAGGATGTGCTCCAACGATCTTCAACATAGGAGCCAACCCTCTCGAAACCACCCTCAAATCTTCGCGATATAAAACAACTACATCTACGAGATTCTAATGTAAACCTTTACAACCAATCTCCTCTTCGAATCCAGAAATATATGGATTCAGATCTAGATTACTATAAAGGCTACTATTCGAATTCAAATTTCCGAAATTAGAAAATTCCATCTTTCCACCGACGAATCCAACAAAATACGGATCCAAAACTAATCTTCTATGATGAAAGCTAATATTCGAATTTGGATAGGAATGTTCGAATTTCGAAAATTTCAGCTTGTATATTCAGAATTATGACGTACAATTATATGGGTTTGAGTGTTCGTTACTGAAATTTGAGCGCATAAAAATTTGAGAATTATGAGAGCTTCCAATTAACAGGTTAAATTACCATAGCGAGTGGGGCTCGTCATTTGAGGCTAAGGGATTAAGCTTCATATTTTAGATAAAAATTATGAGAAACGAAAATAAGATAATTGTTACCTGAAGGACATAGGGTGTGTCAGGTGTATTTGCCGGCAGGTGAGTTGAAATGTTTAAGAGCTTGTCTCCTTTACGAAGCTTCACGATGTCCAGAGGGCCAGCCTCCGCCGCAGTTCTAAAGAGTTCTGCAATAAAATCAAAATGGCTTTTGTCAGTAAACTTCGTAAACTAGTAGACTTCATTCACAAAGATTTACTTTAAATCATATTATTACGAATCTTATATAATCTACATAAAAGTTCACGACAATATAGATCATTACAGAACTAGCGATTAGGATTGCAATAGAAAATAATCAATAAAGCTTGATGCAATGTAACATGAATAATACCAATCGTCCTAAACCCAATCATGAAACATCATATTTGTCGGAAAGTTTCACGCTTTGCTTTTCTTGAGATCCTTAAGTAATGATACTTGGAGAATTAAATAAGGATATTTCTGTAAAATATTTCAATTTCTGAGAAGATAATTTGAATCGGAATTTCGCGGAAGACTTTCGATCCTTTAAGACTGATCAGCATTCTCCCTTAAATTTTTTAATGAAGTTGAAATGAAGTTGAGTCGGGTATATTACGATCTTGATTACCTGCTGATTCTTTTACCCTTTCAATTTTAATTTAAGACAGTTTTGTTGCCAATGTTTTAGCACTGTTTGAACTTTTCGGTATAAAAAGTATTATGTAATCTCTCTTGGAACTTCATGAAGTTGCTTTGATCCTAATCCTGATACAAAAATTTTTAAAAACCTGCGAGTAGAATATTACGTAATTTGAGATTTTGTATACCATTGCAAACAGAGGTATGAAGGGTGTCGATTTATCAATTCGTAGTTTCTTATCTCCTTAGAATATTTCGAAGAATTAAATACGGAACGAAAGCAGGCAACCTTCGAAACGTACAGCATTTAACTAATGCGCGGTGCGGCGCCAGCGTTAAAGTAATTCGATCTAATCAAAACTTCCACTGAATCCTCATCACAGCGAGAGGGACTGGATTAAACAACGTATCCTACGATATCACATTACGGCTCTCGCAATATTGACACGTCGGCAAAATGGATGGCGAATCCCCGTTATGCGTCATTCCAAGGACCTCCAAATAATCAAGGGAACCAATTGTTTAAATCACCATCTTGAGGCAACCCGATAAAAGTATTCCGAAATTAGCATTATATAGCAAGCATTAAGTCAATAATACCAAACCGTTCTGTATCTTTCAAAAGAAAACTTGTTTTAAAAAATTCGATTCTTGATTTTTAAATATTATATTAATATTTCAGTATTAATAAAATATAATATTGCACTTGTGAACCACTACGAAAGTCCACTCTGTTCAAACTTACTGTGATAATACGTTTCGAAGCTTTTTAAAAACATTTCACAGTTCGTACTTTGCCTATCAAAAGTAGAAGAGCATTTCAAGATACTTTAGAGTAATATAATTCAAATCAGGTTTATTTACTGGAATATTTCAAACAGCAATATTTAATAGATATGCAGAGTACCGATTAATATTTGATACCCTATTATTTATGTGCAGATAAAATAAAATGGTGTATCTCGGCGTTGCATTAAATAAAGGCACATTAAATGAAGGTAATTCATACTTTTGTAAACGTCCACGCGAACAGATACGGTACATAAGACATTCCCGAATTACAGAGGTTGGGAAAACAAATTGTATTGCATTAAAAATCCGCGGAAAAAGTCGGCTCCACGGGACTCACGTGAATTCATTATTCAAATGCACCGGCCTCAGGCGAGTTTATCCTTCCGTTATATCGAGCGTAACACTCGTGAAAATGGCATTTTATAAGTGCATGTTTTATTCATCATCAAAACCGGGCGACGGCTATGCGTAACTCGGGGTAACGCGTGTATTATGCCATTGCAAATTATGGATGTGCGAGAAACAATGCGCGAATCGTTGTAATGTTTATTTCACACGAAGTCATTTTTCAACGGCTCGCTAAATTATTCAGAATCAGTACGAGACAGTCGGAATTGCACTACCATTAAAATCGCTCGTAGAATTAGGATTCTGAATTATCATGATGCGTTAATAATCTTGGTAAGAATGGAAATAACAATTATAATCATTTTTTAAAAGAACTAATGCAAAGCCGTATAATTAACAACTGTACTTCTTCCGTGAATGTTATTAGACTTAATGGAATATCTAAAAAATATAATTACATATTATATAAAATACATAATCCAGACAAATATAATTGAAAACTGAACTTTATCTTCTGCGTCAAAGTATTCTGACTGTTTCCAGGCCAACATAATTTAACGAGTAATAACCTAATGTTGGCTTTTGACGTGAAAAATAAAAGAAGAGCAAACTCTATAACCAGCGAACATATCAATTTCGACTTGCCTCCGGTCGAAGGAAAATTTCAAGTAAGAGGAACGATGATTTCCGATGAAAAATGGATCCTTAGTGTGACTCCTTTTCAGCGTCGCAGTGAAGTCATTTATATGGGGTGTTTATTGCTCCTTTTTTTATTACGAGTTGACTGACACTCTCACCCTTTTCTTAGGGGAGAGTATAAAGAATGTACAGTAGAGTTTCACCCCCTTATGAAATTTCACTTTTAGTCCATCGTAAATAACCTTCGGTACCCCATGAGTTTAATATAGGAATGTTACGTGAAACTTCCCATTACTAGGATTCGTTTATGAATTTATGACGATTTTCTTCCCATTAACTTGATATACGAGGAAAAATAACTCGAAAGATATTCCGTAGTTTAAAACTTCATATTCTAATATCGTTTTCTTTATTGAGAATAAAATATCACGATTTTTATGAAGCGAAACCTTTTATAAAATGAAGATTTACGAGCGTATGTTTTTACTAATCCTAAAGAAATTAAATGGAGCCGAAGTGGATTGGAAGACGTTGATCGGCTACAAAAAACACTTCTTGTCAGAGTTCTCTCGGCAACACCACTAATTTCGAAAATGGTACCCAATGTACTTCTGTGATACCGCAGACGTAAACCTTTCCCCTTTGATATCCGAGTGTTTTCTACTCGATCGCGCGAGAAAAAAAATCTCCTGGGGTATAGACATGCAAAAACCAACCGGAGAATCGACGAGTATCGAGAAATCTTGAACCTTCGTAAATATTACCTCCAGAAATATATTCAATATTTATGATATCTAATATCTCTGACTGAGCTCCTGGATAAATAATATTGGACTCGATATTGGATGGAAAACTTCAATTGTATCGCGTTTATATTACTATATATTAGGTGACCTGATAATTATTAAATTGTTCGTAACGTTCATATTATAATTACTTTGCTTACTTAAAGACTCAGCTTAATTGATTTTGCATAATTCCAGCCTTTTACAAGTTTAATTTACTTAATCAATTATTTCGAACTTCGAAATAAACTTGTTATTATTTACTTTAACGGGCTTCACGAAATGGCCGAGTATGTAAATCACCTTAAAACTGAAATTATCCATGGGTTATACTATAACAATTTTACGATCGGCAAACCATAGTCTAAATTGCAAAGCGTGAGCTTTAAGTGGGCGTAGTATTATAAATGTAATAAAACATATGAGTTTTATTCCGGTTTATGTACTCGAACAAAACGACCGGCGGAGGAAGATTAAAATTACAAATTTCACGGGACAAACATGGAGGACACTCGTTGCATTCTACGCATCGTAGAACAGTATGCAGGAACTCGGCGAGAGTGCATTGCGTATCCACACCCACGCCTGCATTTCAATAGGAGCCGCTAATTAAACTGAAATTGTTCATACCATGCACACCCTCCAGCAAACGATGTTTACTGCGTGCTTTCTCCGTTGAAAATACAATCGGCTTGCGCGGAGAAATATTTGCTCCATAAATTCTCGAGAAAATTTCTGCTTTATTATACTGCAAAATGAGATACAAACATCACGGGACTTCAGAGAATGCGAATTAAGTGATACAACAACGGAACCAATGTATGATTATTATTTAAAACTTGTTTATCTGTATTGTATCAATTAGATACTCTCAAATAATCCGATATTTTGATAGAAAATTGAACATATATACGAACGTATATATTCCATGTTTTAAAAAACAGTGTGCCAAAATGGAAATATTTTTAATCCATATTCCTTACGAACCTTATCGAATAATTTGTAATAACATGATATTAAAATTACACTACTAAATTTATGTAAACCTATATTTTTGACACCGAATATTATTCTACGATAATGTAATATTTACGTTGGTATTAAAAATTATTATCGATCATTTCAAACAAGCCTGCTCAAACGCTTTCAAATCATGACACATTATAAAAGTCAGCCACAATTCGCGCACATATTTCCTTTTTACGGTACTTAAAATTTTACGATCTCACCGCCGAATTCTCACCCTCGTAAAACACCTTATGGCGCCCACCGTACTTCCTCTTTTTCACTCCCCATACTCGCAATTTACATGATAATATTCCGAACTCCCAAGATCTTGAATATCCAGCAGGTATTCATCGTACAATGTGCCCAAAACTGGGCGTGGAATATCGCCTTTGTCGAAACCCGATCGCACTCGTAGCTTCGGATATTTTATTAGTCAACAAATGATCTTCCGTTTATGACAATTACCCGAAAATTCGCTGAGCATTCGACGAATAAAAGCTTAATGATCAACCTCACTCAGAGACTGGTTTTTATTAATAATTAAAACATGAATGTGAATTCAGAAGGAAATGCATATATAAAAAACATTGAATTTCAGTATGAAAGAAAATGTGGGGCAAAGAGATATAATAAAAACTAAAAGAATCCGTGTTGCACTCTTCATACTTTTACATAAATATTTACGAAAACTTGCTATCTATTTATATCGCAAATAATAATCTTCCCCCAAACATAAAATCAGGCAGAACTAATGCTTTCCATAAGCCTCGATATTTTATACGATAAATTCTATCACCACCAAAAAATTAATACTAACTAGACCATTAATAAATGATACCACGTTATATTCTTATCAAAAGAATTCTCAGGAGAAGAAATCTGAAAAACCAGGCCGAACTATGCAGAAAATGAACCGCAGAAATAGTTTAGTGGCAGTCAATATGAAAGGGGCGAGCAAAAAGGGCTGGGAGAAAGTTGAAGGAGCAATAAAACTGACCGAGGCTACTGAAAAAAGGTGAAATCTTTTATGATGATGTCTGCAGGTGGAATCGATACCTTTTTTTTCCTAAGATTTTTAGCTTTCTTCGACGAAACCCCTACGTGTTCTATTCTCGAAGAGATGTAAGCGTAATAGAGGGTGGATGTGTAGGTGGTCCGTACCGCTACGTTAGACTACGTTCGGCGATGTTATTACGCCATATTGCTGCGATAGTAGGTCCCAAAACTGCCGCTCGTAACCCTGAGTTACGGTTAGATTAGCCACGTGCTACATTCCTGGCAGACCTTCTAACCGGGCGCAGAATAAGAATAGAAAGAAAAAACCTACCGTGGAAAATTCACTGAAGGATAAAAGGAAATCTCGCCTTTAATTCGAATGACAAATTGTGCTTGGGTAACGCGGCATTAAATGGTAAGGAATCAGTTTTTCATTAATCATCGTTCTTGTATGTCTGATAGAATGTTTGAAGAACAGTGTTTTATACATTACTCATAGTTTCTTTCTTAAATATTTGAGAATTATATTCTATAGTAAATTGAATCTAAAATTACTTCAAATTTAAATTACGATGGGTGCAATAGAAGATTTATGTTGTTACTTTAAGTTAGAAATGGAGGAAAAAAGTTGAGATATAAGGTGTGTTTCCTTTTAATATCATTGTAGCGTTGATTATACATGCTGCAGCATTAGCAATTATTTAGTAATTAAATTTCAAACACGCGGTAAAAGATTATGTTTTCTAGTCCTTTAAGCTTTGATAATAAAGATGACAGCTATACATCTATATTTAATTCTTAAAGGCACTTAATATAATAAAACCAATTAATGGAATATGCAATTACGTATAAAATGACTGTTCTATTTCTAAATCTTCGAGTCGAATAAAACGCATGATTTTATTTTAACTTATTAATTTAAATAAAACTTCACCATGGAGTCCACCACCACATAAACAATTACTTTTCACGGTTCTTTCTACCTTCATGATTTTCCACATCTCATTAATTTTCCATATTCCCGTATAGTTTTACAACACGGAGGAGTATTAAACTCGTGAAACCTTGGTTGTAAAATAAAAAATAAACTCACCAGTTAAAAATATCCACGTAATAAATAAGGGTTAAAAATAGAAGTAGTAAAAACTGGAAGAATCCAATATAAGATTAGAATTGTTAATTCGAGCAGTGAAACACGAATTTGCAGGTCGGACATTGATCTTAAGTAGAAGAAGATATCCATTCATCGGAGCATTCGAAAGGACGACGCACTGCTCTCGATTCTATTCAGACTTTGAGAGGTGGTGTGCTGGCAGAGGGGTGAATGTCTGAAATAAACCCCCGGCTGAGCTCTGAACACCCTTTTCCAGCAACCCCTTCTACGTGACAAGCTTACCGAAGTACAGTAACAGCACTTTCGTTCGTGAAAGTACGATTTCACCGTCGCCGAAATCTCCCCGGGAAAAGGTTCTACGTCCTGCGCCACTTTGAAAAACTTTCGGAATTGCGCGAACGTTAATTTGCCATTCGATGGAGCACTTTCCACGGGGAAAACTTTAATGCTCCCGCGACCTCCATATTTCTACGAATCTCCACGATCCTCCAATAAGGATGCTTTGATTTAGCTAATTTCTGATTAACAACAAACCGGAAAAAATCAACTGTTCCTGTTAATAGCGAAGTTGTAGCAAGCTCTTTATTAGATTAATGACTGAATGATTTAATTAAATGTTAAATTTACTTCGAGGATGAAGTAGAAATTAACAGAGTTCCATGATCGAACAACGTATAAGCAGGTTTCGTAATTAAAGGAATTTATTGATTTCACGATACTGTTTATAATATAATGCAATATAATATAATATTACTGAACATAGAAGTAAATAAATAATTATTTTATTAGAGCAGTAGATTTATCTAAATAAAATTAAATTATCAGTGTGGATAACTTGGAATGTGTAATATTAAATTCTGTACTGTAACAAAGTTTGCTCGATGAAGGGAAGGAAATTTATTCATGGTCCTGATTTCAGGATTAGAGATATTATATACCGAAATTAAGTAGAAGTTATTTCCACGGATTTCCTAAATCCCGCCGAAAAGTTACATCGTAATACACCGAATTTAGTGATCATGAAAATTCTAATGGATCTACATTACTTATTAATTCACTCTCAGTATTTCATTTTCGTCGCATTCAATTTGTACCATGACACGAAACAATGAAGCATCAAATTACGATATTGTTTCATTGTGTCCGTTTTGGTATCGGTTATCCACAAATTTGGTAAATAATTTCAAGGACCACCGCGAACATTAGTGAAGCGAATATGTCCGTTACAATTAATTATTCCAACCAGCCGTGGATACATTCATTTAACGTGTGTTAAATAAATTAGCCGCTATATTTGGTTCACCCATTATCTGCATTAAAGTATATCTCCTAACTATATTTCCTAAATGATTTAATTTAACTGATAGTTTGCGAAAATATTAAATATATCATTACTGAATCCATAGATTCTCGAAGTTGAAGAAATTTCAGACTTCCATTCAAACGAAACAATCAATTCCAAATATTTCAGATTATTAATTAAAATCAAAATTCAAGCTAAAACCCAAGCCGAACATTGGGCCGTAGCATTATTATTTATATAAAAATCGTTATACATTAATAAATATTTATGAGTAAACGGAATATTAAAAAATATCGTAGAGTAGAAAGTTTCGACTAAAAATTGTGGAATGATCTTAAATTAGAATTGCGAGCGTAAAGTGGAGGTCAAATGTGGAGACGGCGGTTGACAAGCTATAAAACTAGACGGGACTAAGTTTCATCGAATGCGGTGTTCGCGATCGTTTGCAGAGTAAACTCTTTTAATTGATTCGGAGTATAGGAGCGGTTCGTGGAATCACCGTGGCACCCATAGAACCTCTTTAAGTTCGTACGTTACAGGTATGATCGTCCCGACGTCTCGAACCGAGCCGTAATTAGAATTGGCTCCGCACGCATTACGTCAAAGAAGAGAAAACTTATTTCAAGGGAAAAGCGTATTCACTGTCATTAAAACCTTTGAAGTCCTTCGATCAACACACAATCCTCTCCTTTATACATACCCTCCACTTATGTATGGACGTTCGCATCGATTATAACCTTCGGCGTTAAGAACAATTCGGGGAATTCTGTGAATATTTACCTCGGCCAAATGTATGGCATAGATGTAATAAATTGATATGATTGACAATGGAAGATGTTATAATTATGAGTAAATATTCTCAGTGATGATGTGATGTCGAATAATCAAATTATGATATAAATATTGTTCAATGAATACTTGATCCTACTTTTAATAATATCATCCGTCCATTACAGATTTCCTGCTTAATGTTAATAAATAAATAAGATTTAATTAATCAATTAACAAATTATATCATTAGATATACTGAACATGTTTGGTTTTATAGTAACCAGGAAGTTAAAAGTAATTAGAAGAATTTATTCTGAAATAATTTTCGATAATCACAAGATTCAGCAGTATTTTAAACTGTTCTAATCAGTTATACTAAAAGAATTACATTTAATCGGAAGATAATATAAACTTTATTTTCAAAGCCTGAAGATACCTAAAATTACATCAAGTCCTTTTTAATTTGATATAATTTGACTTAATTAATATTCCTTCATCTGGTGCCGGAATTAAGCTACCAAAATCATCTTAATAATTCTCTACTATCCTAACATCTTCGATATAATAGAATACTTAAGAAGATATCGTTATCATTACAACATATTCTCCTTCAAATATTATCGAATGATAAACAACAGTTGCAATGCTGCCTAGTAATAAAGGTTGAGTTATAGCATCATCATGAAGTACACAGAGTGTACTTACTATAATTAATAATTTAGTCGGAGCCAGTGCCAATCTGGATAAGAGATCAGGAATAAAGATAGGGAAAGGTGGGGTTGCGGGGGTGTCGCGGAGGGTTCTAATATTAGGTCGAGGATAGAATCGAAAATCGGCGGAAATCAAAGTGTCCTCCTACCTTGCTTGTTCCGCTTATAAGATTTGATTGTTGGGTTCGCGTGACCCGGTAGATCTTGCGGGCGGTTTAGGCGCGACGAAATCGTCCTGGCTCACACGACGCGGCTCCGTACGAAACGAAACGAGCATGCTGGCACATATACATAGAGAGAATCGCGAGCAAAAGAAGGGGGAGAGCTATCTTCCGACCCGTCCATTGGCTCTAATAGGATAATGAAACGTGAATCATGGACGTACGGCGGACGATTATATTTTTATTGTGACCCACGCTCAATTTATTCATTATTTTGTTGAGGCCAATATCATTGGTACGAGGTGTAGGAAGCCATTGCTGCTCGGAAAGCATCGCTCCAGAGTTCCTACGGGTCCCTGGGTTCTATTATTTTTTATGATCTGACCACGAATTAGAAAATAAACCAATAGATGGATTGGTCACATCCTCGATACTTCGCCGGCGAGTAATAACCGTATAATTAGCATTGATAAAGACCAAATTGCAACCGTGGATATCGAGCCCTAGGTCGCGCTAATTAGATTGTGACTTTATTTATTGGACCTTAACTCTGTCACAAGTGTACCTTAAGGAATACTCTGGTCTCCAATCAAAATCATTTTCCATCGGTATATTCCATCATATACTATGAAGTTCATAAATCTGAGTCCAAATTCTGATTTTAATAAATAGTACGTATGTACAATGTACAATCGTTCAGAGCAGATTCGATTTTAAATGATTTAAAGACTGCAAGAGCTCTGGGAATATGCCAATATTGCGTAACATAATTTACAAAGGACTCCTCACAAGGTATTCCATGGAATGCAAATACAATAAAGAACTAATCGTACTCGAAATTTCGAGGAGCACAGTGGAGAAAAATCACGAAACCAGATACCTGTGTTCCATTTTGAGAGCATGGAATCCAGAGGATATAGCGGGATGGGTTGTTCGAGCACCGATAATTTTGAAGTACTCGATTTCCGGTCCGAACCGGTGCGGCTTCGTCGGAACTTCGTTCCCGTTCCCGTCCACCCATTCCGCACGGTAGTTACGCGAAATTCGACGGTAATTCCCGCACCGCGGAATCTCGTGTGTTTTATTTCGAGTGAACGTTCATCACTGAACTGCACACGCAAATTGCGCCATTAGAATTCGACGGTTAACTTTGTAAATCTGTTGAACTTCCGGACAAAAAAAACGCTACTTAATTGCTGTTATAAATTTTATATACTTCTGAATCATTGAACCGTGAATATTACAATTAGGGTTGTACATTGCAATTTATAAATTTACGAGGACGCCGGGGTAACAATGAACACCTGTTTGGGGAGGGTTTTAAAAATATTTTCGAGTGAAGTGTACTCGGGACAGGGTTAAAATTCATTATTCAAAGTCGAGTTTCCCAGAAGAACGACTTGTCACCAAATTATTTGAATATTTTATAAATACAGGGGACAGGATGGAGTTGTAAGTAACACCCTAAAATTAGGGTTGCAAGGTAAACTTTTCAGAGCTGTTAAGAACCGAGGAACTTTACACAAACAGAATTAATTTTTGAGGAAGTTTAAAGGTAAATAAAATATGCATATTCACGAGTGGAGAGAATTTGGAGATTCTTTTTAAGAGGATATAAATCTTGATGTTTCCGACTAAATTAAGTTGTAGAACTATATTTATGATAAGAGAAATGAGAAGAATAGATTGCTTGCAATTTTAACTACAGTACAATGAATTAAAAAATTAACTTGATACTACGTCTTTTTCCATTAACAATAAGAAATATGAAACACAAAATTATTTCCTATTATAATGTTGTAAGTTTTCGAAGAATAATGAATTTGCATGAATCCATAAGTTTCTAAAATTATACTCCAATAATAATTTACCGGAGTATTAAATTCGAAGAGATTGTAATAACTGTATTACAACTTATATTATCAGAATTCTAATGAACTTATGCAATAATAAATTCTTAGAATTATTCTGGTTCATAGAAAAAAAATCAATAATCTAGAATTATATTGTAACCAATAAATGACGTTATAATTTCAATGGACATTCTCTAGAAATATCCAAGTGAATTTGCGTGTTCCGTAAATCCAGTAGATAATGAAATATCGAGTCAGACGAGTGGCTCAATGGGGAGAATCTGCTCGCGGATTGGATTTATTAAAAACGTTAATAAATACAATGCTGACGATGCTTTCCAAAAAAGCAACCGAACAAAAGCTGACATATTCTATTATATGAGTATTCTTCGCGTTGCATTTTTCATGGACGGCTTTGAAATTTAAATGAAAGTATTGCCAATCAAGTAGTGTAAGCCATTCAAGAATCACTTTTTCGGAACACTTTTTTCATAACAAAGTTTTGTTTCCGGAATATACAAACGATATTATGCAACAATAACTTGAATAACTTGAACTAATAGATCAAATAAATAGTGTTTCAATAACTATTAAAATGTCGCGTATTTATCACTAATATATGACATAAATATTATAAGTAATATTCTAATCATTTTTGCAATATCATCAATGGTAAAATGAATGTTTATTAAAAACATAATATAAACTTTAAAGGTCTGTAGAATATATAAAATACTCTCCTATTTCCATAGTTACAATGAATCACACGATATTTGAGGCGGATAAATAAATCGTGGTAAATATTTATTTGTTTATCAAACCATTCGCAATTTCGCGATGAACTTTAAGCTCATGATACAGTCTCTTTGTTTCCTTCGAGACATTTAATTCCCGGTGTATTGGATAATTTTGGTCAGGTTTTTCTTTATTGGCACATTCGGGACAGATGCGAACGAATTTTACCGTAGCAATTCTCGCTGGCCAATAAAAGCCAATTTAGTGCTTGGAAACGATATCGATCTTACGGACATGCGAACTATCGTTCGTAAAATTTCTGCTGCGTTCGAACCGGCCTCGTTAAAAAGCTTTTTAGTTAAGTAGAGCAGCCACTAGACTATAGACTCAGAGAAAAGGAAAGCTTCACCGATGGAACTTTCATCCCCTAAGAGCTAAGCCACGAAAATAGGAAACGGACGGACGAGGAGTTTATCAGACTACTGAAGATAAGACTAGCAAAAATGTCCGCGAATAAAAGTATGATAATGAAATCCTAGATCGATAGAAAAGTATGCAAGGATTAGGGCAGATAAATGTGTAACGACTCGTGATATATTTACCCACGAAGGTGTCGAGAAATAGAGCATGGTAATTAAATTCTAGGAGCAGTCACAATTAGGGAAGATGAATTTTGTGAATAATATAGATATGATTAAGATAATAGAAGAAATATGTAAAGCCAAATGACATAGAATTAATCCTACGAATTATTATGAAAGATGGCCCCGAAATAAATTAAGCTACCAAATCCTACATTTGCATTTTGGGAAAGTGGTTCCATTAATTATCCTCGTAATACCTCTAATAATCGGGTTTATATGAATTAATGGGAGATGCCTTGTCAGAGTATGTTTAATAATTCCATGGAAAAGGGCGATCTAAGAAATTCAT
This sequence comes from Nysson spinosus, assembly GCA_910591585.2. NCBI lineage: Eukaryota > Metazoa > Arthropoda > Insecta > Hymenoptera > Crabronidae > Nysson > Nysson spinosus. The sequence continues at coordinate 4,502,843 of OU342835.1, forward strand.
AAGTTTCTTGTTTCTTCTAGTCTTCATTTCATATTATATATGACCAACGACAATTAACAATTAACAAAGGAAATTTTCAGATCAAGAAAAAGTAACGAGAAATGGAAATTATCGTGCAACAGAAACTAACAATGAACTAAGAAATATTATTAATGAAGGTAGACTTAGAACTTTGTTTTCGTTTATTAAACGATTAATATCCTGGTTGTCATCACTTTGATGACGGTCAGCAATTCGCGGAACGTTATTGTCAATCGAAGTATCGCGGCACAGTGAATTGGAAGGAATCGATAGCCGAGCGTACAAAGACACGAGTCGTTGACAGGATACACTATGTTTCGTATTACTTGGCTTTGTAACATTACGCACTACTTGTAACGACATTGGTGGCAAAGCAATTTCCGCTAACTGACCAGCAAGGCTGCGCAAATTGTAATTTCATTATCATCCTAGTTACGTAATGCTTACTTCTACGGGGGAACTCTGTCAGTGCGCTCCCGCAATCCAGTAATAGCCTCCAATAATAACATAAATAATATCGGGCAAAGAACTAAACAACATGGAAAGTAATTAATTTACCGTGTCATCAATTCCGCGCCCCACTTCGTCGATTATTGGCTACTTGTACCATCGTTTAAGTAAAAGAGGACATTTATGGGTAAATCAATTAATTTTAGATTTATAAATCACTTGCATCGGTAATAACATTGATGACATAAAAATATTACAAATTCCATGGAGAACAAGTTTAATGCTACTTATACTGCCATATCAAAAATATTTCAATCCAAGTGAATCGTTAAAGAGAACGTTTATAAATGAGCTTTGAAATACGTTCAAAGTCGGTTGTACTATTAAAACCGCTTTTCTCTTTTCCAGGAAAATGTCACATAACTGCTATAATCTCTATATCCTGATTCCCTGAGAGACTCGAGTATTTTTTGCATAAACTACCGACGGCGACTCAGCCGCATAAACATGCAATCGAAAAGGCTTTCTTAATCCTTCGTAATCTATCTGGAGGAGGGGGGGGGGGGAGAGTTTTAATCGGCTTTGCGCGAGAAATAATTCCGAAATCGTTCCACCCCCTGTTGACACGGAAAGTTATTATATAAGCATAAATCCGTGTTTATTCTAGCGTCTGGCATGTGGCAGAGAATGAGAGGTGGGTAAAAAGAGGGTGAAAGGAGGGTTGGATCGAATATGTCGGAGGCTCAAACATTGGTTTGGGAGGCCCGGTCCGGTCGATAGGTCACGGTCCGAAGGTGAAGTGTGTGCAAACATAATTTTGGCGCTGCTTAGAGAACCTTTCATATCTGAGATACCGGGAGGGTTGAAAGAAGGGTGTTAAGAGAAGATTTCGTCGAAGATTGGCTGGGTTCGTTGACTCGCCAGTTCCAGGATCGATAACTGGATGGAATCTACGAATATCGAACGGACGACCAGATGCATCCAATAGCAATCTCAATCTTTATCGAAAGCAGGAACGAAGAAATACTTGAATGCCTGTCGCCTAACTCGAGTGGAAAGATCTAATCGTTGGTCAGACCAGTGGTTATCAACTAAGATAATGTATTCTTATCTATAATACCCTCTATATGATACATTTCCACGAATAATCCAATTCGGTAACTTGTTATCCAATCTCGTTCCTTTAAAGCTGATTTTCATCACGGTTACTTTGAAACTGTTATTTACGTCAGCGCGTTAATAATGATGTACGAGTGAAAGTTATGAAAGTTGCGATACTCAATTATCCAATGATTACGATCTATCGTTTCTTTTCGTAGCTGTTTAGCCGTGAAAATAATTCGTGCGAACGCGAGCGTTATTTTTACGGTGCTACCAGCGGTGTATTTTATTAAAGTGGAGGGGGAATGGAGATCAATTAATTAAAGAAGTAGACTTACCCTTAAGCTCCATGTCCGTGGCCTGATCCGCTTTGTAGGTGGCCGTCTCCCTGCGATCGCCGACGATGAAGTAAATATTCGTATATTCCTCATCCTCGTTGCTACCGGTTCCATTCCTTGCCTCGAGGTCCATGGCCACGTGAATAGTTTCGGCCTTGAACCAGCTTCCGCTCCTCTGTACTCGACCTTGCGATTGCTTGCGAGACGACCCGGCCTTGCTTCTATTCGGGGCTTCAAAAGTACACCATAAACATCAACACTCGTGCCATCGTTCACAAATGAATATTATCAACCGGTTTGCCACAAGAAATACTCGGGGTGCCGCAAAAATTTGTGAAACATGCAATACCTCAGAATTTAAGTTAGGGGCAATGAACTTTTTTCCTTTATATATTTTTTAGTGTGCCGCATAATTTTAGGAATATGTTTGTGTGCCATGAGAAGAAACCGGTTGAAAATCGCTGTCGTTCACTGCTATTTCATTATTGTAGAGGTAAAATTGATTAACATTTTCCTTTAAGCGAATCACAGGGACTTTTGTATTCCAAACAGGCTACGGTGAAATTGTACATAATACATTTTAAAAATTGTTTCCTTTGAAACGAAAAAATTGAGATAAATCACGGCTTTTACGAAAAGTTGCAACAGTAAATACACAAAAAATAGTTTTATTTAATGTGAAACTTACAAGCATCTATGGATCAGTTTTCACGGTATTACTTCTCGAGTACAAAAACGTAATAAAAGTATAAGTATCAGTAGCACCCGTGCCGTGAGCCACACATAGTGTGTTGATACGAGGTTAGATAATTATTTGAATATTCTGCTTGAAGTTTGAATGCGGCCTGGTTAAAATCGTAGGTTAGTTAATGAAAATGAGGGGTTATATGGCTAACCTCTGGTCGGGTGTAGAGGGGTAGTAGAAGCCTCGGCGAGCTCATCGTCGCATCGCCGCCCTGGCGGCAGCAACCGGGTCAGCCCCGATTATCGCACCTGTCGACCTCGTACCTGCCGCGCGCAACACCTGCAGGCTGAATGATTCTACGTAGCAGGATCCTGTCGACGACCGCCGTGGTACCACCGAGGATAACCGATCGTCTACTACCAGCTCGCACCTCGCTCCCTCATGGTCCATTCTGAAAATCCAAGTCATCCATACTCAGTAACTTTAATCCAAACATAGAAAATATAGAGATACGTGACTCTATTATACAGATGTGAATAAAGTTCCAATACTTCTGTACGTATGTACGGTGGATAAGTATCGAAGACCTGATCTGCGATTTTCAAAAGTAATGAGTTATATTATGGTATCATTATTATGAACGTATTATAATAATATAATTGAAGATATTACACGATTGAATACTAGTCCCGAAGGAATAGTTTATTGTATAATATTATAAAAGCCGTATAATAAAAACGTAATATGGTAGTAATAATATGATTATGAATATTATAACTTTATATATACACCAAATAGTGAAATAAACTGTTAGTAAAATACATAATAATCGTTATAGACTTCCTTCAAGAAGACCACAAAAATCGAAAGTTAATTCATTCCAGAACACAATTTATTCATTGCACTGTCAATGTAACATACAAGTTATCCCACATATTCTGTATTACAAAGCTTATCATGTAAATGTGCAAGACGGGAGATAAGTGGCATTCATTACAAGTTACATCGTTAATATAAATAAACGATGAAATAGGAGTTTCATCGAGTATCCCGTACACTTTACAGGCACTAATAAAATCGTAAATTAACGAGGATATTCTTGTTGCAAAAAGACAGGATAATAATTCAGGTCTGAAGGATACATTAACGATACAATTTAATCCTGGAACTCGCGTGAAAATAATTGGCGAATAGCCGGGAGAACGACGTGTCGAGTACTGATTATGAATTGCGGCGTACGTAGCATACCGGGATAATTTCGTTTGGCAAATGTCCGGGTATAAAAGTGGACCGATTTCTTCGAGGAAATTTCGTGTAAGTATACGGTGGATTACAGATGTATTCGTGGTACGATGCTGGTTCTTAGAGCTCCGCTCGACTGCGGTGCGTTAAGCGGAAAAAAATATTTATTACTTTTGACTGTCGAAGCGAAAGCGAATTGATTATAGGGTATCCAGTTGGCGAACTTTCTTGCTCGGAAACGTATGCAAACTGAAGTTGAGCGCTTTGTTGCAAGTAAAAAAAAACAACGCCAGATAACATCCGATGCTTGAAATTGAAATCATTTATCTCCGATTTACCGGAGTGTGAAATATAAATTCTCATAAAACCGAGCGTATGGAGAAGCTACATAAAAGTTCATTAAACTTCCAAAGTGTTACATGTGTTCTTACATGTTTAGTTTATTAGCGTTTGTGACTTCAACAATTTTCTATTTCCGTGAAGTTAAATTATTATCCATGCATTGATGACCAATTACACTCTTTAAATATTTCTTATACAGTTTTTGAATATTATTATTTTATGATAATTCGAAAGTTCAATTAGAACCAAAGAATGTCAATCTTCCGAAGAATCCGTCAAACCAGGAAGTTCTATTAATCGAAAATAACTCGTGAAAGAAGGATAAGGGCATGAATTCAGGGCCACTCGGCAGATTTGTTTGGCAAAGTGAAAGACAAATGTTCCTTGTGGCTCATGGAGGCCATGAAAAGTTTGATCCACCGTTTTTCTTGCGGGGAAATCTTTCTTGAATGTCCGTCTCGTGGCGTTCTTTTCTCTCGGTCGACACCACGCCCAGGTGAGCCACGTGGGCGGGGAAAATTTACGGTTTCTTTGTTCAAGGTCGTAGACGGAAATTAAAAGGATCGACTGGAGATACATGTCGCCCTGAAAGGGCGCTACGCGTCGATCGACGAAGACGTATCACCACCCACGAAACTCGGTATTTCTGACATCCGTGTGAAAATCATTTTCCCGGCCGTGGGATTTTCACCTTCGTTATCGTTATTCATCGCTTGTACGGAACCGCGGAATAATCCCGATTATACGTAGCTGAATAATTGCGACCCACGCGATTTATTCGTCCACGATTTCTACGCGTTTATCTAGAATTTTCATTTATTTAAATTCCCGCGCTGCGCTTTCCGCGAATTTATTCGTATGGAAGTGTAATTGAATTAAGTGGCCGATTAACTTTTAATACGAATTTTATTATCATTTTCTGGAAACCTTGGGCTTCATTCTTTCTCGCGGTATAGGAATATGAAGTATTGTATTAAATGTAGATAAAAAGCAGTAGAATAGTGATATTAGTGAAGAACTAATATCTTATTGTTATTCTGGGCACAGACAGAATTATTAACAATTAGAATATTTGTATATTTCCGTATTAGTATTATGCAAATGTATGTATCCTAAGCCGAAAGGCAAGGATTAGTTTTAATAAACACAGACTATAATAATCAATATCCGCTGATTCGTCTTTAATAAAAAATTCCTGAATTCATTAATATGTTTAAGTTCTTTCCACTCAGTTTAAATATCGTTCAATTTTCCGTATAATATCCATATTTACCAATGATCATCCACTTATCCATTTTTAATAAATCATTGCTCAATTCAAGTGTTTATATATACTGAATGATAACAAGATAAAGTACTTGTTCATTAATATACTTAACATTTTTCAATACCGGGTAATTATCGTTCAATTTACAAACTAATTGAAACGGATCCGAATACACCGTGTAAACGTCGAACACGTTCATTTCTTAGAATAATGAGAGTAACGAGGGCCCTCAGAAACGGGAAACCCCGTTATCCTTCATTTAACGCTTGTATCAAAGCCAACGAGTTCACAACTGGCTTTCAAGAATTGCTTTCCCAAGGGATACCAAGCACTGGAGAGGAAATAAAAAAAAGGAAGAAAACATCGGGCAGCCAGAAGAAAATAACATGGCTGGGATCGAGCCACCCTTACTCGAGTAGAAATATCGAGCAAAGGACAGACACTCGGTCTGAACCGCATAAGAAAATTTCGCGGCTAAAAAGAGCAAGGAATCATCTTGGAAAATTGGATGGGAGTTCTTCAAAAGAATCTGGATTTACTCGAAGTACCTGGATTCTGTTTTTAAGAATTATTTTAAAACACGTACGCCGCGTCTTCGATGAAATCTTAATAAATCCAATCATATAATATCTGACTTCGTTATTAGATTATTTTCATCTGTGCTGCGTTAAAGACCGTCAATTTATTCTCAGGATATAAGAGGGTTTTATGTAAGATCTAAATTTTTTTTTATGAAAATGTCTGGCGTGACAAATTTCTATGGCAATAGAGTAATAATATTTCATAGTATAACATAATACTTGTGTATCTTACGATTAGTATAATAATGTTTCAAGGATTTTTACTATATTATACTTTTACTGTAGTATAATTCTCGCTATATTATGATTAAAAAATATTTAAGAATAAATAAATTTCTCTGAGACTCCACTTCTCTTACTTTTATAAGTTTCCTTTAAACTACAAATTCTACTTCTGTTAATCTTATGAATTACAAAAAACTAATCTTCTGTCACTGAATGGATAAGTAAATGAGCACAAAACACGATGTAATGAAATAATCAGCCATTTTATCATGGATTTCGACATGCAGAATAGTCACATTCAATTTACATCAAACCTGTTGCTGCATAGAATCCCTCATCGAGGTGAAATTTATGGGTAGTTCTTTATTCGACGTTTTCACGCTAGGATCGCATTAAACCTGCATAAAAGCTCTTACGCATTGGGTCCGACTTGTCACGTGATGGAAATACCACGAGGCGATACTAATCCAATGGGACCGCTTCCGCTTTACACGAGATAATTCGATAGGACTCGTGATACGAGTTAAAACGAATAAAAGCTCTCAAGTTTCGCATCAATTTCTTGTAAAATGGTTGACATTTTCAAATTGCAAAGAGCTCCCGTTGAAAATACAAGGAAAAGAAACAATCGAAGGTTTCGAATTTCAGCGGAAAAGCAATTTCGACCTTGTTATTTTTTTACTTTAAAAACAATACGAGTTTGAAAATATAAGGTTTTAATTAAAATATAAAGTTTTATGAAATAAAATACCTTTCACGATATTTTTTATGAGGAAATACAATATGATATTAGTAACCTGAATGACTCGAAGCTGTAAATGTTTGTTATATCAGTAATGTTTTATTAATATATTATGGTTTATTGATCTAATAGCTGTTTATGTTGAATGTTGAATTCGTGTTAAACAATTTCATGAGAAAACCGTCTAATTACCATCTTAAGACTATAATATTTTATACCATATATATATAAATATGTAGATAGATATGTAATTATTAATCAAAAATGCTACGATACATCGATAGATGGCACTTATAATTTTTATTCATTTTACGGATTTTAAAATAATAGATTCTGACATTATCATTATTATCATTATTCATTCGCTGGGTTCTGAAATCAATATTATATTTGATCATTTTACTTAAACTTATTGGAATTGATGTAAAGTCTAAAACCAATGAAAACTAATATCAAAATTGAGTTCACTTTGAAATAATTTCCAGTGTACTGTGTTTCAGAAGCAACAGGAGATGGTAGTTGACAGTAATACGATGCTCAAATTTTCATGTCAGATGTTGTTCCCCCAGCAGATTTTCATCCGGAATATAATTAAAAGATTCAAAGCCCGCTCACAAGAACAGTACACGAGACTCCTCGGTGAAACATTATTTTTCCACGTAGACTTTGTGAAAAGGAATACTTTTTTCTTCCGCCATCACGGCCCCGTAGCTCTAATATTATGAAACAAAGATCCTTTGATACAGTGAATGCCTTTTTCTGCATACTACTCGACGCTGGAATCAAAGTTTTCGTTCTTACACAATATCATAACTTTGAACACTGAATTTTGTCTCTTTCAACGCGTCCTCGCAAAAGAAGTTTGTCAGACTGAATAAAATAATCAATATGTCACGCAAAGTAACATATATAACTTTTTCCTCTACAAATATAAGATTATTATTGTTTATACATTATGATTAAAATATTGTTCTTTGAAATTGGTATAAATCGAATTTTTAAGAAAAGAAAAATAAATATAATTTTTCGCGACTGATTTATACCTTCTTTTTGCCAATCATAATATTAAAATCATAAGAAAAAATGTACTTATACCAGATTCGAAAATAACGGTTCAAGAAATTTAGATTCTTCAGAGTAATATCTTGGATTCTGTAAATAATAGCAATTATTTTCGAATTAAAAATATTAATAATAATGATAATATCAGAATCCTTTATTTTTAAATCCCCAGAATAATTGTGATAATTTCAAAATCTTTTATCGTAAAATTCATAGAATTCATAAATCACTGTGTGCTTATCAATATTCTAAAATTTATTGATTTACAATGGAATGTCGAAACATAGGGGGTTTAATAATAAAATTGCCTTTAACAGGGCGTCCAAAGAGGGGCGCGAAATGTGCCACAAAACGGCATAGTAAAAACCGTAAATGAATCGGTATTGGTAACACAGAAGAGCTCGGAGTCCGATCAGAAAATAGGTGGTTCAAACGCAATTGCAATTTACTCCCTGGACGTTTAATCTCGAAAAAATCGTCTTCCCAGTCATCCACTACAACGGGATTAAACCCGGATATCCTGTCGACCAGAATATACTGAAAAACCCCTTCCAATACGCCGCTTTCGTTTTAGTACAGTATTTTGGATATAAAACTCGATTTGGTTATCAAAAATAAATTCACCTTTGTTCTACTTCAACATGCAACATAACAAATATTGTTAATATCTATTTCATCGAACAGTGGAAGTGAAAAATCAGTCAAAAATATTCTTCCAAATCAAAGCCATTTCGAACAAATTTTCATTCTGTTTTTCGTATTCATGGAAAATTGTGGAGAAATTGTTACATTTGACCTTTCGTTCCGTGAAAACGATGGAATTTTTAATTTAAATAATTTACAATTTTCGACGTTACAAGAAATTACGTATTTCCCCGATTTTTACGTATCTTTAGTATATAAGTCTCGCTAGTAATATGTTCACGAAAATAATTAATTACTTTGAATTCTGTATGATATATAATTAAAGATACAAGTATGAGAAACAGAAACATGTACTATACAATATTTTTATCCTGATATATTAAATACGATTGTTTAATTATGCCTTATTGCCGCGATAATAACAAGAATTTGATATTGAAGCTTCTGCGGAATTGTTTTTATGGCCAATTTGCATTAATGCTCGTTGATATCCTGAAAATAATGGACACGAATATCTGCAAATGTATAAATTTCATTTGTACAGGCATCAATCTCGATCGTGTTAGCTGAATCAAAATCAACTTCCATTTTGAAACCCGTGTATATAAAAGGTAAAAGTTCCTCTATCTGAAAGCTACGTACTAGGGATTGACGTTCTTCAAAATTATTTTACATACACGATAGGAAAAATGGCGAAATACCATAAAGTGAATATGTGAATCACTCTGTACATTTGCCTTGAAATCTGTGAAATCCAATTTCGAAAAAAATATATGATTCAACATTTCCCAAAGTGGTGTCGGCCCAATTCTTAAGAAAAACGTTAAGCATTTGAAAATTGAAATATAAATGATACTTTTGTTGGACGGTGCGGCTAGTAGTATAGACCAATGTTTGATTTAATCTTCTTATTGGTCTATACTACTAGCCGCACCGTCCAACAAAAGAATACTAACATTTCGAAGACCAACAAAAATATAACTCAAGATTATAAATATAAATGATAACAAAATAGTTAGAATATCGAAAAGAATGTTATACTTTAAAAACCTGATCTTGTTAAATATTTCAAGAATCATCGAACATTTAAAATTCTACTGAAACATTTAATTATCATTTTACAATTATTCTAAATAATCACTTTAACGTAGAAGTTAACGTCGCTTCTTATGTGTGCTTCGAACAAAGTTAAAAATATAGAATCCGGAAGGTTCGCAAAATGTATTTCCAAGTTTCACAGAGGCCATTTATATTTCGTGTATTTTCAGAACTAAAGGCACACGGACCGATATAAATTACATGAAAAAATTCGCTTCTTTTCCTTGAGGGCGGTCACGTAACGGAGATAAAAAGCAGTTGATTCTCCCGAAAAAAATAGGGATTCGCATTTTGCCAGGCGATATTCCTTCATTCCGGATTATATTACGAAAACCGGCATGACTCGCCTAAAAAAAGAAGGGCCGAACAAAACCCGAAATAAGTCTCTCACGAGGATACACTAATTTTTTATGCCTGACAATGGAAGAGATTTTATTATCGACTCACTGAAACCCCATTCAAACGATTCCTCCCGGAGGTTCATACACGAATGGCAGCCATTAATTAATTAGTTAATTCTGTGATAATTGCGTGTGGCAATTGTGCTGATTATCAAAGTAACTCAAGTCACTTTGTATCAATATTGTATCAACTCTAAAATACAACAATTAAACAATAATAATATATAATAATTAATAAGTAAATAGTAAACAATTCTAACATATACTGTTATTTTACATATTATCTAACATATACTATATTTTATAGATGGCGAATTTACTCGATGTTAATTAGTTGGTTAATATGAAGCTGTTTTTATTCGTATACGTTCACTCTTGTTATTACTTCTATTTTATGTATTATTTCAATAAAACCTCTGAAAAACTGCAATAGTAACGCGGGAGTGATTTAATGTCTCCGAGTGCTTCTCCCAAACCTAATTCAATTTTTAATCAACGTTTATAGTATTAATACAAACAAACTTCAACAAAGAAAGTAAGCACTATTCGTATTTCTAAAAAGGTAATATTGTTGTTCTTTATAGCTATTTCATTATCATACAATTTTGTAAATCTTCAAGTACTACACGGCTTCTCTACATTTAGCTAGCACAAGGTATACTTGAATGGAAACAGGATGAGGATAAATATCACTCAGCACGTTAAAAATGCTGAAATTAAATGGCCGGAATACCTTTTCCTTCGAATGAAAATTCTTTTAAACGACAGCGTGCAGAATAACTAATCACGGAGGCAGAAGAAAAGCAGAAGGAAAGTGCTCGAAATGAAACGACAGAGGGGATCTTATTCGTACACTTGTTGGCACGACCTACTTCCTGAGATCTAATTAACAGTGAAACGAGCATCCCCTTTCATTTGTTTAATTTCAATGTACAGGAAAAAATTCTGGCGCACCGACTTCTATTTTAGGTTTCATCTACCAAACGTTGATCCTCCACGAGGACTACTCCACATTTTCTAACCCCTATTTTTTAACCCACCCCCTCTTCAGTCTCCCCTCGCAGACGATATATTCTATCAATCTCCGTGTTTAAATCCGCTCGAATGGGGAGTGCAATCGACCGATGATATTTCGTTTTTCATTTAAGGATTCGCCCTTTTCAGATTCGGAATATTAAATGTGCTACCGTGCTCGGTGAAGTGTCAAGGAAAAGAGGATAAATAAGTGACGCTCCGCGATTAAAGAAGATCAGACGCATCGCGAGATTTTTATTAACTCGGGGGTAGTTTCTGTAGGGTCGATATTACGACGTTATTTATATATCGTGTTTCATTCGAAAGACTTCTTTGTATTGGTTTGTGATACTTATTATACCCTGTGTAAATGTTTTTATTATTGATACAAATTTTATGCGGAATTAATAAAAAGAAGAGTGTGTATGCAAAATATTATATTAGAGCTCAGCATGTTACTCGTAATTAAACCGTATCTTTTTTAGTTAGATAACAGAATGTTTTTAATTTGAATTCGAATTTTTTCGACAATTTAAAGTTTACTCTGATAATTAAATTAGTGAATTATATAAAGATCAGATGAAATCCCGAAAATATTAAGTTCCAAAACAAATTCTACTCCACAAAATAAGATTAAGTTCCAGATATACATGTATTTTTAATCTTCTTCCAATTATTTCTAATATGTCATTTTCCTAAGAAACACCATGATATAATTTTGATAAAAAAGCATGAAAAGCATAGAAAAACCATTAGAAATTATAAACACTAATTTAATAATTAATTTTATAACACTGGCTTTTATAATGATTTAATAACACTCTGTGTCTTCATGCATTGAATATTATTCTGCCATATTTGAGAAATCGGCTACATTTAGTTTTACTTATGTCAATCAAATATGTATGATCGTTCTGTTAAATTGTAACTTCCGCGTATTACATAATTATATTTTTTACACTTTTAACAATAAATCACTGCAAACATATCTTTCATCGATAATATCATCATATCAATGAAAGAAGTGGATGTTTACAAACGATGTTTCATATACGAAAACCGACACCCTTCTCCTCCGTAGAGTCTTAGTTCCCCGATGATGACTTCCATCGACATGACTCAGGGAAAAAGGAAACGTGCTAACGAGCTCCGGTCAGCATTAATTGTAACATCCTCCCGACGGTGCCACAGCACTTCCGTCGCGCGATCGCCTCGTCTCTGAAACGAAGGAAGCTGCCAAGACGACCTCAACACCCACGCCACCCGACAAAAGGCCCTTTCCTCCGATCCCCTTCGGACTCTCTTTCTCTTTCTCTCACTCTCTCTCAACATACTCTGACACCGCCTAACTTTCAACATACGAAAGATCCGGCCTGGCAGAAATAGACCCTGCATTTCCGACAACCACTACATTTATAAATCCAACCTGGTGACGGAAATTAAAATCAATTCTCGGCTAACAAACAAGAGTAGAAGTTTGAGGTCGATTGATGTATGTGTGTATTGGTGTCTGTCTTTGATATAATTTATAGGGTTTGGCTATCGTATTTTATATTTTCCTGATAATTTATTAATGATCATTGAAAATTTGATTGTTTGTATTAAGTAAGTTCGGTTGTACTGTTAAATTGGTTGATTATTTAAAAAATATTTATTCATTTATTCAGTTCAAATTCATTGGAGGTTCATCTATTATTGCTTATTTTTATAATATGATCATTGAAAAATATTATATTCCAGGTATAGAAGTATAAACAAACTACTATGAGATTAATGTCTTGATGCATTAGAAATAATTGGAAGTTCGAAGTTTTATATGAAACGATTCGCATCATAACACAGCGATTACTTATTTATTGCAGGAGAAGCAGTCTCATATTTAAGGGTTGATATTAAAATAAATACGCGAGATACACATGAGAATAATACAAAGTTGTGCACCGAAATATTTGGACCAAGAAACACATTCTATGATACCCCAATCACTATTTAATTCATAATGAATTAAGCTTGCATTCGTTCTATTCATAAATATTATATTATTATGAACACACGGTGGAAAATGAAAATTCATTGCTGTACTTCACATATGGGAATAAATAAAATATCATATAACATTCAAAAGAGAATACATTGCAAAGGAGTCCTTTTCCCAATGCGACCATAAAAATGTAAGACAATGCATAATCTTACATACATTATGATATTTAGAGGACTATACAAAGCCCTCCACAAATCTACTCACATTTATTATCGAAACTAAACATATCTCATCGTTTTAATAACTATGATATTTTGTAAACATACAATGTACAAAATTACTTTACAGCCATCTATATGTACTTCTTCTTTATTTACATAAGTTATACGTTTCGAAAACCATGTTTGAGCCTTCGTCAGCCGCAGTACAGTTAACTATAGATTACGAAATATAAATATTAATTATAGTAACTCGCTAATACGTGGAATAACAAAAATGATAGTTTAGTCTTCTAACAACACAGCGAAGTAAAAAACAAGTCTATACGAACTCATGGTTTCTTAAGCACCTAAGAGAACAGATGCCTAAAATTGTAGTAACTTAAGAAATAATCACCTCGGCTAATTACAACCTCATGATTCTTCTATCAATTATAAATCGATTATAAATGTTAGTAACATAAAAAAGAATCACCTCAGGTAATTAAAATCCGATGATTTTTCCACCGACGAAATCATGTCAATCAAAGCAACCGGGAAGCCCCGTCGGTCAGTAAAGACTCAATCTTCGTGTCAGATTGAAATCGTTCGTAGAACTGCGGAACCGCGTTCTGACAACGCGTTAATAGAATTGCATCCCTGTCGGTCCCGTTACACGGTGATCCTCGCGCATGTCGCCATGCCGAGTTTCGACGAATATCCGCTGAGAATATCGTGTTATACGTCGTCAGTGGTTTAAGTGCATTACGTCGTTTTGCGATCCGCCACGACTTCTATTCCAGAAACCTGGCTACCGGTGGATATTAAATTCAAGGCGCGTCATACGGTTCTGCATGCGGGTACCGGGGGGACAGTTGCGTGCAGAACAAGTAGTACAAGCGACTCGCTCGAGATTCGCATTTTATGTCTATTTTTGTTACGCGCGCTCCGAGAAAATTCAACTAAACCATCGAGAAGTTTTGTGCTCGAATATGTCGTTCATCGAAGGATATTCCGTCAAAATGACATGTTTCGATAATAATTAATTTTTCATAGATTACATTAAAGTTAAATGTTCACTGTAATTTTATATATAATGAGTTTTTTCTCCTACTTCACGTGATAAACGTAGCGGGACATATTCTTGAAACAATAATACGGGTTAAAAGGTTGCTGTTTTGAAAAAGAAGTGAACGATAAACTTAAATTCATATTCATTCGAGGTTTATTAGGATTATTTACTATTTTGTTTACTAAGAAGGCAGGTCAAAGGTTATTCTATAATTATTATTTCTATTAACTTATGAATATTAGAAAAGAAGAAAATTATTTCCTTTATTTCTTTAGTAATAAAAAAGAAGGAGCTGCTTCTTCTGATAACTAATTATTGTACACGAAATTTAAGCTCTAATTCTATTTATTTAAAGGGACATTGGAAGATATTAAGTTCAGAGATTATAAGATTAATATAATATTGTTAATACGGAAATATAGACAGATTGCTATGAAGTTAATGTTCCAAAATCTTAAAACTCATTTTTAATGACAAATGACATCTATACATACAAATCTTCTATTTATACATTGATATTATTATACGGCATTTGTGGATTTAGAAAATATTTCTGACATACATAGTTGGTAGAAATGGAAGGACAAGGAAAAGGGTTGAGATGTCTCAGACGAAATATCATAACGAAATTTCCATCGAGTGGAAGCCTCGGGCGCTTGATACCGTGGCCAATAATTATACTTTAATCAAAATCGCAGTGAAATTCCATTTGATCCCCTTCACCGTGATTTTCATTACGGGCAGAGATTAAAGATAATTCTGTAATTATTATTTCCTTTATCTTTGTCAATATTGCAAGAGAAGAAAATCCTTCTTGTGATAACTGATTATTGTATACGAAAGTCAAGCTCGGATCCTAATTATTTTAGTCCTCGAATTCTTTTATTAATTATGATTTTTAATAAATTTAAATGGCCCTAAATAATGAACGCATTCAATTTCATCCGCGATAATAAAAATGTTATTAAAATAGTATTTCAAGGAATATCTCGAGCTCATTACATTTTTCCATATTTTCATTTATTCCCGGTTCTAAGAATACTGCATTAACCGAGACTCCACTTACACTGAAAAGATTACAATTTTTCGTTGCATGTAATGAATATTAAAATCTCTGAATTATGAAAATTACTATTAAAAATGAATCTAAGCTGAAGATTAAAATCTGCTTAATAATTATCAGAAATAAAACTGAGATAGTATTCTAATTTCGTTTCTTAGATTACTTATCTAAGGTCATAGAACTTTTTACACTACAAGAATAACATTTTTATTTTGCAGGGAATAATAATTTTATTCTCTCAAGTATTATCAAATAATCCTGTTGAATTAAAATATGAATTAGAATATTATATTCCAGAAATGATAATAAAGGTATTCTATCAAAAGGTGTGCTTTACGGGGTACAAAATTCTATAGAAACAGACGGAGAAGATGAACGGATCCACGATGGAGTTGTAGCGCAAATATTTACCAGGTCCGGTGACATGGATAGTGGAAGTTTACGGTTTGCATATAAATTTCTCTTGAATCCAAAGTTCGCAAAGTTCAATTGAAAGTTTCAAAGTTTTCGAAATTACATCCAAGTTTAAAAATACCCGATTCTATTTAAATAGCGGACCACCGAACGGAATGTTTCGAGGTTGTGGGTTAGACGACAAGAGACTTCAACGAGATCGATAGTCGTGCCCTATAAGCGTCACCATGGAAAAGAACATCGGTTCGCACTATGCTTTACCTGGAGGATCAATATATCACCATATACCACTTTCCCCGAGTAAACACACCATAATTAAGTTACCGCAATTATCCAACTTAAAGAAATGTTACTTGGCGAATCCAAAGTTAAGATGTAAATATCACTGTTATTTCAGTTTAACGGAAATAGCATAAAAATAATAAAATAAATTGTGTTGTTGAGTTATAAATCCAAGTTAATAGTACCATACAAAATTTATGGTATATCATATCATAAATTTTCATTTAATAAATTTAATACAGGAAATAATTATTCACTATTGAATTAAACCATAACAAACTAACCTCTCGCTGGTGAAAGGGCTTGGTGGTTCAACGAAACAAAACATCGTCAAACGATAATAAGTACTCTAATGGGACACTTTATCAAATGACATGTTTTGCATGTTGATAATGCCGCCGAGGTTCTTTCAGGAGAAATTGGGCGTTGAACCGGAGGATCAAATATCCAGGGATAATCGAGGTACCCCGACAATCCAATTAAAATCTGTCTACCGTCAATTATAATAATATCCCTGGTGAACGCAATGTGTGTCGCGGTATTGTCTCCTCGAGGACTGCAATTAAACGAACACTCCTGCGACGCTGCGCCCTGATAAATTATTGCGGCACCGCCGTGACGTCGATATTAATTATATCGACGCGTCGAAACTGTCTCGAGAACCATTTCACGAAATTGACTCATTTAGAAGTAATAGCGTGACTTTCCAGTCAATTATAAGTAGAGTTAATTAACAGTGCGGTGCATTAAGCGTAATAAGTTACTAAAGGATGTTTGACATCGGAACAAATTTAATTCCAATATATTATAACATTTGTGAGAGCAGAATAATTTAAGGTTTAAATGTAATAAGCATGACTTTGAAGTCAGTTATTGATAGAGTCAATTACACGACTACTAAAGAGTGTTTGATATTACATAAGAGCGGTGACGAGTGTCAATAAATAATAATAAAGAGACAATGACAAATATAAAATACAGTGAAATATACATTAAAGTCAAGCGAACGTCAACAATATGAAATAAAGTTGCTCATAAAAGAAAGCAGAACAAGGTTTTCACGCCCGTCTGACTTATGACTGATATTCACTACTTAGAAATGTCGGAAAAGTAAGCCCCAGCAAGAGGCAATTTTGGGGAGTACATTTACCTTGACTGGGCCAATTTAGGTATTTTCATATAAATTTGACGCAAAAATGAAGGCAAACTGAATATCCACATTTCCATAAATGTAAATATTTAATAATTTTACCACTATATTATGTTATTATGCCAATATTCATTATAAAACCGCAGTAAATTAAACGGTTTCAAACGAAAATATATTAACCGATATCAAATACCTTCAGTACGTAATTTCATTCGGAATGTTTAAATCATTATTACGAGGGCGCGCTAAAAAACACCAAGCACTAAATATTCCATAGTCAAATGGTATATTAAACTGGAATATGTGTCCACGAATAGGGCTTTAATTCTGATGAACGGTGATATTTCGGTAGTGGAAATATTCCAGTTGTACGGACGAAATCGCATTCCCTATTCCACTCTGATACAGGCTAATGAGAATATTCCATTTTACGTAATTTCTCGGTAAAACTATCCACCCGGGAAACATAGATGTCCGAATAATGTTTATCAAACGACACGAATCAATTCGCCGGGCATAAAATCAAATAATCAAGGAATATTCCGCGAGCTCATGAAAAGCGTTAATACACGTTTGATACACGTTCATATAATTTACACGATATTCCCACCGTTGTCCCCTCGATGTCCAATGGATATTATTAATTAACGTTTTAATATCTCTATTTAATCAAGATGGCTTGTAACTGCTGGATGACGTGCTTCAATTTCAATGAAGCCCCGGACTTCATTCGACACGAAATACCTTGTCATATAAATTGTTGTATTACGATATAAATTTTTGCTATGTGAACTGTTTGCGGAAACGATCTGAGATATATATGTATGTGTGCGTTGTTTAAGAGATATAGATATATTTATTGTCATTAAAATATCTATTGATTAATGTTCTCGTCTGGATTTTGTAATATATAGTATATGACCTATATTAATACGAAATTAATTAAAGAATTAGTCAAAGGACGACCATTTAATGGATGCAATTTTCAATACCTAATTTAAGAATCTATTCACAATAATAGATAGTGCCTTGATTAATGTTAGTGTTTCTATTTATTTTTATAATTATTTTATAAGTACAAGTTATGCAACTAGCAAAATATAATGATGGTGTTCAAAATCAAATCAAGAATTCAATGAAAATATTCCGATAGGAATGTAAAAACTGATGACTGCAAAGAGAGTTTAATCGCAAGCTTTTTAATAACAGTCAGTACTAAATAATTTCTTGAACCACTTACCGAAATTCCTAAAAAATATCTAATAGAATATACTATATTATATCGAATAAATATACCATAATTCCAAAAACAGACTCTAATAAAAATCGGTGCTAAGTAATTCCACGAATTATTTACCAAGCATACTATAATCCCGGAAGATTTAATTAACAATAGTTCTACAAAAATATCAAACATATTAATATTCACTTTGCAACATCACCAAGTGATCCTTTGAATATAATTCCCGGTATTCAAATCATACAATTTCGTATGGAATATTAGTGTATATAGAATAATAGAGCCAGGTACCGCCGATATGTCAATTTGTATTATAAATTCGTACTATATAGCACGTCTAAATGTCTTTCATATGTAATTTTATCTGGAACGTTTAATTCACTGCTCTGAGAGTGCAATAAAAATATATCAAGTACGATTTAGGAGCACGAAAATAGGATCAATAAATAATAAAGGAGGCACATGCATTGACAGTGGCATGTGATATAAATCCGTATCAATGAGCGTGCAATGTACCGAGTGCATGTCTACCGGTTTATTACGCGAGTCTTATGTATTATTCAACATTGCCGGTCTCATCGTTCGCGATATCATACAACAGGGATAAAAGGGCCCTCGGCTCTGTTCTTTTTCTCCCTTATTTCGTATCATCCATACATGTCATGTATTGATCTACCATCCACGACATGCAGATTGGTTATATTGTGACAATGGACTTCAAATGTGTACCGATAACAGTTGATACGAATTGCCTATCACATTTTACGTCCACTTTTCAACATCTTTCAAAAGGACTCAAGTTCCAAGAACGAATTAATTCTCTCGAGTTGAACGGTTCGTGAAACACTTAAGTTCGAAGACGAACTTAAATAGGCTTCCGAAATGTATGGAATTCAGTTGTCAAGTGAAACGAAGAAAAAGTGCTTGCCAATTTTATGGGACTTTTTTGGAATTCTTATTGTATTATCATTGTCAGGTTCATCATTGATTATATTTCATTGTGAATATTAATTATGGTTAATATGTTACAGAAATAATACCAACAGATTCGGCGCGCACGATTGATGTTGAAATGTTGCTGAAATGATAACATCGAGCCAGAGATGTGATAGATTATCCATTAATACATGGAAGTTACTATTATTCTCACCAATTCTTGTATCAAGAATTTCGACTAGTTGCAGAGATATATTTAATCATAATTAATATCAATAATGGAGAATAAGGCAAGGTTAATGTCATGATAATAATACGATAAGAAATTCTAAGAACTTCTAGAAGAAGTATTATATTAAGTGTCAGAGGGGTTGATTAAAAAGCATATTAAATTTGAAAATTTGTATTGAAAGGAAGATGAGAATGGGATTGTTCTTAAATGGTTAAAAAATGACTTTTGTATTATATATTTAATGCAAGGGAAGGGAGGCTTTAAAGATTTCGCTTTGTCATGGGACTAGCTTTGTGCGAACCGGAAGCCAGAGTTTCAAGAAAATCTGACATTTACTTCGTGCCTCGGTGAAGCGGAAGCAAAGCCGGAAAGTAACTTTCGTCAAAATATAGGCCACTCGGAGTATTACTTGATACTTTTACGTATTCATGACTCCTTTTACATTTCACTAACATTCTCAAAATTGTCTATCATGACAAATAATGCAATGACACCAATACTAAAGAAATATGACGGTTTCACTGGAAATAAAATAAGTATATCATTCTAAATTAAAAAGCTTAATTTAAATAATAAATAAATTGTATAATAAAATTTGAGGATTTCATTTTGCAGAAGGACATAATAAAATTTCAAATACCGAATAAATCACCGAATATTAAGTAGAATGGTTCTACAAGATGAATTTAATTCCCACACTTTCAAAGTTACACAGAAAAAATCGCCGAGGGAAATATCACATTTAAACTGAAACTCAAACTCATACATAATAAGACTTAAAATATGCAACAAATCAATGAATATTAAATAGAATCATTCTACAAGATGGACTTAATTCCTCGGTTCGTAGGAAGACACAGGAATTCGTCGAAGCGAAACGTCAGCGGAATAAGCGATTGCGGATCGAGGTTCGAGATAAAAGCATTTGGAGTGGAGTATCAAAGGCAGAAGAAAGAGATTTTATTGGTTCGCGAACCATGAAAAGACACGTACTCCAAATTTCCCGGTAGAATCGAAGGAAGAGGTACGACGGGGGGGGGGGGGGGGGGGGTAGATAAAGAGAGGAGGATCACCGAGCGAACTTCTTCTTTCGAGTTCATCCGGTGAATTACAAATCGTTCCTGCCCGATCACGATAGATTAAGCATCTATTTTACAAGTGATTTCACCCCCGGGAGTCCCGGTGTGCGGCAAAGTGTAAAACCTTCTGCCTTGCCGGGGTCAAATCGATAAATAGGTGCTGCACGAGTAGACATTTCCGCGGCCTGCAAATGCCTTATTTCTATCCGTTTATCCACCCCTCCACCTTTGAAATAAGACATTTCTTATATCCTCGAACCTTTGACAGACTTTACAACGCCCTCCATTTTTGCGTCTGCACGAGTAAGATTTATAGAAGTAAAATTCGTTAACATTATCAAGTGAAAATCACGACTTTTCCAATAGATCAATAATAAAAAGTGACACCAACAAATAAAAAAAAGAGAATTTTTTCCTTAGAAATTCCTTCCCTCTCTTGCTTTTCCTTTGGAAATTAAAGGATTTTACCTCTATAACAACGATAGTGAACAATTAATAAATGATTATCCGTAACGTGCAATTATTCCATATTTATTAATGGAGACTGTTCTACGTCAGTCAGTTTAATTGTATAGAACGATTATAAATTACTACTTAATTACCGTGCGCTTCTAATTTCGAATGAAGCGTGATTTAAACTCGCGTTTGTTACCGGATCGATCATGCAAACGATTATTAATACGGCTTTTAATTACCAGGATCATTATTGGTTTTACGGCGGCTCGTGTAAAATCACCGAAAAATTGGAAAAAACCGGATAAGTTAATATTCGTTTCAATCTACGCGGTTCAAAAGGTTAATTGCGTGCCATACGCCTGTGCAATCACTTCAATAATTCTGACATTGCGAAACTCTGATTTGTAAAAGAATTTAATAGCATTTTCATTTACGATTATGCGTGCTGCAATTATTGAACGAGTAAAAATAACATTCTTATTATACTACGCATTTAGTCAATGATCATTGAGCGACTCAATAATTAACATTTCACTAACGATTTTTCTCGTGTACAGGAGTTTGCTCAATAAACAAATGTCTGAAATTTGTTATGTAATTGAACATGATAAGATGAAGTAACCATATCAATACCCGTAGAAACCTTTTAAGGGGCATATTTTATTACAGCATTTCCCCGAACTAAGATAATTTTCGAGGTAATTATTAAATTGTTGAATCAAGTATTAATTGCGCTATGATTGGACGAATTGAAATATGTATATGAAATAATAATTGAACCTGATAATATGGAAATGATCAAGATTAGTGGAAGTAGACATTTTTCAGGTACATACTCCATGATAGAATTTCCCCAAACTACAATACAGTAACATAGTTTTCGGGGTGAGTCATTAATTCGTTACAGTCAAGCATTAATTACACGGCGACAGGGCGGATCGAAAGGTTCGTTAAGCTCGGGTTACCTGTCTGATCGTCGGTATGAGCTTACATCATAAAACGCATCGTTAAATCTTCACTAAATTTCCGAGCTACCGTTATCGGCTCAAAGCCGATTCCCTCGAAAAGCATATTAGTTTCCTTTGGAAATATCTACTTAAAAGGCACATCGATATTTCTTAATACCCATCCCGCTCCTTTGACAAAGCAAATCCTCAGATTCAAATAGCAGTATTTTTCTCCGTTCGCCTCGTTAAAATAATCCACCAAAAGTAATTTATATAAGAAATATTACTAACCCTCTGTGACCCAATTTTTTCATATTTAAAAGGAAATCGTACAACGTGAAACTAGTTAGACGCGAATCTAACGAAGCTTCGTTACGTGAAAATAGAAACAAAATTATTACTTAAACGCTTTGAAAAAGATGACGAAGTGGAAGGTGTCATGTGGAACTTTAATCTGTCATTGATTTTATACGTTACATCTTACATATTACAAAACACGGATTACATATGCGACCTTCTTGAATGCGCAGAGAAAACAATCTTTTTCATAAGGACGATGGGCTATTAACATAACGACAGAATGAGACAAGGAAATTGTTGTACCATGTTAACAAGACTGTTGATGTAATTCAACATGACACTATTAAATCATATTCAGTATTCAGATTGAATTCATAATTAGTGGTCAATACGACCAAGTGTTGTAGCCACCAAATTTCTCTAATTATTGAACGCATTATAAGATGAATACCAGGAAGTTTTTATTACAAGGTCCGAGAAATATCTCATACCCGAGGCGTTATCATAAGCGTTAATTAACTGACTCGGATATTATTCCGTGGAATGGCTGAGAGCAATGTGCATTTACAATCCTGAACTGTCCGTAACTACAGTGTGTCAGTAGAATCCGCGGTTCGATTGCCGGTGCATACGCATCCAAACTTGACGTTGACATATTCGAATTATACACCTCGTTGTATTACTGAATTGCATTAAATCCAAGGTGAGAAGTAGATGTACCTACACGTTCTATAACTTCCAGGTTTACTTACATCCACGATTAAGCATCTGCATTGAATATTTATACATGAAACCAGTATTATTTCATCTCATCTTTTTCCAACATCTGTGCGATGTAGGATTCTGGATAGAAGGTACGTGATGACGTTATACAGGGAGAAGGAGAGTCCCATATATAATAATACAACGTATGTAATTTCAGAAATGCCTTCTTTCCAGAAAGTAACAGTAAGTTATTAATAATATTTCTTGTGACGAACGATTATACTCGACTGTATGTACCCATTATTACGTGTAAGGTTTTTTACTCCCGTTATTTCTATTTTAACACAGTAACAATGTGGTATTACAACGCGTGTCTAGAGTATACAAAGTGTGTTTTCTTTTCGGAACCAAAGAGTACTTCAATTTTCACGGCTGAGTATGTAAGAAGTTTCAAAGTAATCTGTAGATGTTCAAAGAAGAGAGAGCCGGTAGACCGGCGTAGAGTTATCTCGGAACATGTATGCATTGTCAAGTACACGCATCGAAGTGCTCGATCATTCAATGTCGCAAAGTTGCTACGTTGTAACGTTACACGTGCGAGTTGCCCAACCACATTCGCACGTACGGAAGAAACCAACTCGAGGAAGTTAATACGATACGTGCGTACGCTGGAATGCATCCGTTATTGCGTTCTCTTCTTCTCGGCTTCAAAGGAGAAAATCAACGCCCGCCTTTTTTTGCATCTCCGAAAGAAACTTCAATGCTTCCAGCAATTCTGGAGCCTCGAGGATTTAACACTTCAAGTAGTCCGTGCAGATTCAGACATTTTATTTCTATCGATAATATTTTATTAAGGTGAATATTATAGAGCTACGTAGATTAATAAATTTGATTTGTACTGATAAGATTTTTTTAAGCTAAATATTATATATTAATAATTAATAGTACTGCGACTTTGCCTCGAAAGTTATTATCAAATTTAAATGGTTCGTCTGAACGTGGTGATAAAAATTCACTTTTTCGTGAATTTTATCACTTTTATCTACATGTTGGTGGAGTACTGTGTGGAGAGAAGAGCATCGTATTTTTGTTCCAAGAGCCTCGGATATTGGGTCGTAAATTTTGGTGGGTTTATCGACGGAAATTTCTCAAATCGACTTCCCTCGCCCCGTTTATTTACGTTTGAACCTTCGTCAAAATTTCTGGCTCAGAATCAAAGATTACATTTATTTATCGCCCTACGAATTTAGAGGATTTTTTTAATTTCACATTCATTAAAATTATAAAATTATAAAATCATAACTTACATATACAAAATATAATAAAATCGATAAATCCAGAAGTTCCAATTGATAAAATATTATAAACTTTCCAAGCTTCCTCGATGACATTTAATCTCCGAGTAATTTAATCCTCGATATTATCCCGAATTTTATATCTCCCTTCCTGTGTAATATATTTCCCTCGTTCCAATTATATCATTAATTAGTTAATTACACCACGGTGCTCGAGTTATTACAATTCCACGGAGAATTCGGCTCCCCTTCGTTCGTCCTTCGGAATCTTTGTCTCACTCTGTCGGTAGGTACAAATGCTCGTTTCCTTTTGTCTACACAGGGGCTCCTTTATCGAAGTGGCAGCTGTTACGAACACAAACTGGCCGAGATTTTATTGTTGATTAAAGTAAGTAACTTTCCGGGGAGGAGTAATGGGGGGGGGGTTGGACCATCATTTTCTAGCGCAGATTATCGGCCTCCGCAAAATGTTACCCTACGCTCAATGCAACAGGCGAATCACCGATAAGACACTCAGTCTCCTCACGTGCATCGCTCTATCAGCCGCCAGCACTTCCTCCTCCTCTATTTTCACCATTTTCCCATTTTCCACGACAGTTTACCATAAACCTGCATCGCGTACCACGGTTGTAAAAATAGTGTAAAAAGATAATGCGATTTAGCTTAAAAAGTGACGATCGTAACTCCCAGCTTTAATATTTAATCACAGCTTTAAAATGGAGTATAATAATGTATATTGCAATTGGTGTATTGGATGAGGTTAATAAATTAAAATATAATTCATTTATTTACTTATTTAGCATGTACGGGTACCTTTGAATATGGAAATAGGGAGGCGGACATATAACTGAAATTATGACAACAATAATAATAAATAAAATACAAAAATAATAATGGTACGAATAATAATTAAGAAAATATAGTTCCATAAATGAAGTGTATGAATACAGAGAAAAAAATCTATGAAGTCACAGAAAGTATTAGCGGGGTTAGAGATTCTGGTGATAGAAAAAAGATAGATTTATTCTAAATTGATGAGTATAAATAATAATTTATTATCATATTATATATTGTAACAATCGTTCGAAATATATGGTCGTACGTGAGGAAATCAAAATGTGCTTAATGGAACTGAAAGAAATAGTCTACTTCATCAAGCAAATATAAAGAAATCGGTAGAAAGAATTAAGTAGAATAGGTTCGGCCATTCAAACACATTCTCCTTATCTCGCGCGGACAAAGCGCGGTGTTAACCAACGTTTCTTTATATCAAAATAAGGCATTTGTTCGAAAAATTGGTGGTTTATTTGTATCACGTTAGATATATTTTCCCAGCAAGAATATTATCGGAACAATAGCTGCCAGGTGAAATTAAGTTAACCATCGGTGATATGAAAGGAGGAGATTCAAGAATAGAAGCTTTTAGCTTTATACGTGTATATTCTTCAAAGCTCTCATCTTCAAGAACAGCCTACGATCTCGCAATATGTTGCACTTTATCCTCAAGAACGCCTATCTCCTATCATCCCAATATTCCATATTAAAGAATATGCGTTCAATATCAGGAATACTTTCAACATCAACACGAAAAAGGGTCAAATATACGCACAAATATAAAAATAATATTCACGAGTCCAAATGTTACGCTGTAACCCTTGGATTCCTTTAATCCTAGATCCTACTATTATTATTTTTTATCTTCTTATTATTATACTATATTTGTTATATATTTACATATTTATTAAGAGGACTTATCCTGCAAGTTGATTAGGGGATATGCATTTCAGTACAAGGATGCAGAATCGTCCAATGCTGAGAAGTACAATATGCCTATATTGTTTACTGGGATATATATTTAAATCGATTGCAGTTTACGGTGGGAATTATGTTAGCAGTAATTTCACCGAAAAACGTTTTCACTCTGAAGTCCCTGATATAGAAGACCGTGGCCGGTGATTAAACGTAAAAGCCTAGGAGAGTGTGAAAGCCTCTTGAAAATGACGGTGCAACGAAATATGTTGCTCGTCCAGCGCACGAAGTTACAGAAGCACTTTGGAAGATGAGGGACCCACCCTAATAATCATCCCAAGCACACTTTTATCCCTCTCGTTACTGCCGGCGCCTTTTTAACCGCGAACCTACACTTTCGGCTTATGCCAAATAAAAACAAACGGATAGACAATAGAGAAGTGAAAAATATACGAAGAAGAGGAATGAAAGAAGCTTACGAAGCGATGAACAAGACGAGCCAATAGTAAAAAGACAGGAAACTAATGAAGAATGAACTGAAAGAGGCGATAAGAAAAGCAATTCATTAAAGACCAAGCAACTCGGTCGTAATACAGGTGGAGAAAATAAATGGATTGAAGCCAATGTAGTGAGAATCATAAGAACATTGCAGAAAGTAGTGATCATGGTGGAAAATAAGCAAAATATTATGACAAGGAAGTCATAAAGACGGATGTGAAAAAGTAAAGGGAATAAAGCAATATTGAAGAAAACTGATGAAAACGTTACTTGCTACGAAAATGAAATATAGAACGAAAGAAATAAAGTATAAAAAGAAATATTGGACGTTCGACAGTTGAGGAATAGGAAATTAAAAGTGAAGAGAAATAAGGAAATTGAAATAAAAATAAGAGTCCAAGGTATATGAGAGGATGATAAAAATAGATCATTTATTCTGCTCTATTCTTACTTCCGAATAAGATACTTAATTCCGGGAAAAGGGGATGGAAAGCGAGAATTAAAGAGGGTTACAAATCTGAGAGGAACCATTGGAGGATGAAGGAAATAGTTAGAAACAGATAGGAGAGTAATGAGAATGAATAGACGAGAGGAGGAAAGAGGGTGAAAGTGAAAGAAAGAAGAATGGAATGGATGACCCACGCCAGCCACGACGGAAGAAAACAAACACTCGTTAACGAGGCGCATCAGGGCAGATTGAAGAGATTTCCTGCCGCGGTTTAGCCAACCGACTCTTTCTCTCTGTCTCTCTTTCTCTTTCTCTCCTTCCTGGCCCATAGACCCCGACGATGACGGGGGCCAGAGGTTAATTTATCGAATTAAACGTCCTACAATTGTGTTATAAGTCCGAGTCACCGTCACTTTTTACTGCTCGCTTCTCTGGCCCCACATACGTACGCACCTCGCGTCTTTATATGTTGGCTTTCCTTTTAATTCCAAGTTGTGTTTGCGAGCTCGATTTTGATCTATGCTATTTCTTTATATTTGTATGCGTTTTGATAATATGGAACGGTATGATGAATTAAGCGGATATGGGTTCGTTAACAAATAAAAATAAGAAATAGTCAATTTTGCAGAAATTTTAACATAAATTTCTATAATATGAGATATTAAAGTAAAATTGGTAGCTGTCAAGAAATATAAAGAAAGTTAAAATAGAATTTAATATAAAATTCTTTCGAATGATGATATCACGATACGTTAAATTTTGCATTATAATTAATATATCTTAGAATTCAAATATATTATTGTTTCAATCCAGCTACAGCCATCGGCATAGAACAAAATTCGAGACACAAAGTTAATTCGCCTGGAAAGCCCTCGAAATGTAAGTTAAATAAAATAAGTTTCGAAAAGTTGGTTCCACCCTCTTTTTCCTAATGGAATTCCCTGATGAAGTTTTTATCGCATTATATTTTTGTATTACGTGATTTAAAATTGCATTAAAAGTTCCGTCGTTCGAAGTTTTTTTTATCACTCAGTATTCGCATCGGTAACCCAGATATTGTGTTACTGTAAAATGATGCTTTTAGAGGAATCAGGTCTTACGAATCAAGAAATTATTTAGGAATTAAATAGCTGCGATGTGTTGATATTGACTATCATGTTTCGTAAGTCACTTGTGTATATAACCAACATGATTAAACTGAATGTCGAGATAAGAAGAAGAAGAAGAATCACGGAGAATGAGTCTGTATTCGAGTGAAATTGCCTTTTAGGCATTAACCAACAAAGGGTCCCGTGATTGACATAGAGTATCGAGGAATCAACCATGGAAATATGAGGGACGCTCGAAACAGCCAGTGATTAAAGGGGTAAAACCAACCTCCGAAGCATACACAAGTAAAACTGAAAGTTACCATGGAAACACTCTACCATCCCCAGCTACCGACGACTTCGGGAATATGCGGTTAGTAGAAGCAGAAATAGAAGACCGGATGAATCGACTATCTGTCGCTCGATCAAACTGGAAATTCGTTAAACGAACTTTTCCGATACTTTCCTAATACATATTCCATGTTGCTGGAAATACAATTACCGGGTACAGCTTACGCTTTTGTCTAACTAATTTCTTCCTTTTGACCTCGTCGAAATGTATACCAATGACCGATACCTTACAGAGCAATTCTTTTTGTATTTATAACTAATATATAATAATATAATATACTAAATATAAAACATCCAAGGTAGACTAAGTACGAACATTATATAATCATAATTATGATAAGACCTCTACCAAGATGATCACAAACTTTATTATTCCACGGAGTTACTGTTCTTGGATTTCAACGCGAGAATACACTTCAAAACAATGGGTTTAATATAAATCCAGTATAATGAAGGATAAAGGTGAATAAAGAATAAAGTTAACAATGAAGTCCAATTAGAAGTAGGAACAATGAAGCGGTAGGTTTGACTAGTAGTTGATAAAAGTCGTCGCGAGATTTTATGGCGATGGTATCACTGATCGGTTCCCAGGGGTAAGAAAATCTTAGAAATCGCGCGGTGTCAAAATGCTTGATAGAATGTAAAATCACGTTCACACCGGTGGCCATGGTAACCGACATTAAAGCCGTCACGTCTGTCGGTGGTTGAAAAGCCGATTTGGCCACTGAATACAGGCATATTGATCTCGAAATTCCCGGTGCTCTCTCGCACCTGAGATATCGACGTAGGAAGGCTATCCCGGGCAAACACTGGGAATCAGAAGTCTGAATAGCATCAGGTGAATGGAAATCCTCACCCGGAGGAGGGGAGGAGTACCTTCTCCAAGTAAAGTACGTACAAATTCACGCCGATGGACGAGAAAATTGGACGGTCAATGCCGCGGTTTCGAAAATAATAGCCGAATATCTGATGGATTAACCAACGTCGATATCCTCGAACAGCTACATCTATTACTGTGTTTCACAGGTTACTTAATTATAATGAAAATCTCGTGTATCTTGATAACGTGTTAGTTGCTTAATTGGTTGTTGTTAATTAATAGGATTGTACCAGATGAAGAACTATCCACATAGTGAAATGTTTGCTGAGTAATATCTATTGTTATATATCAATGTTAATATTTAATATTAATATCTAATAATTCTTTAATATCAATATCTTTTATTAGATATGTAAAATTAGAACATATTAGGATACGAAAATTTGAATATTTTGAGGTTTCTGAGGATACAAATTATTGATTGCTTGAATTGTTTATCCCTTTATGTACACCTCTCATCCCCAATACATCTTCTTCAGTTACTATTCACTATTCACATAGCATCGATTGAATGTATGTCACATTTCAGACTAAAAGACATCGTATATCTCATTGATGGCAACGGAAAGAAATGAATGAAATATCACGTTTTGACGATGAAAGAAATTCATGGTAAATCATGTCAAGTTTGTAACACGGGCACGCTACATAAGTCCACGTGGTTTCTCATTAAAATTGAATGAGTACAAATGGCGAAGGCACTCCGAAACGTTTTCCTTCGGATTGGATCTTCAGAGAGGACATTTAGTAGATTCATTCAACTTCTACACAGGAAACCAAACTTTAATCGTGTCGCGAGAAAGATGTAATTACCAGGAATAAATTGGCTGAATTAAAGAAACCACTTAAACGATATAACTCGTAGTACTTTGAAATGAAAAGACACGGAAATAACGTACTTAAATTAATTTCAAAGGTTTAAAATCGCAATTTAGATTACACTTTGAAACGGGTTATATAATAATGTACTTAGGTGAGTCTTTTGTGTGACTATCAAGTTTATACATAGTCCATTAACTTATCAATATTATAAAGGTTGCATGGTACTTATTGAGAGAAAACTCCTGAATATAATCGAATTGCGGTTCCTTCTGTTTTCAACTAACTCGATTATTCCCTGGCGCACCAATTGAAAATGAATTTTCCTTTCCCGCTTCCTGTCTACAGTCTATAATATACGAGAAAAGGTGAATGGATATAGAAGGGAGAACAAAGAGGCAAAAGTGCCTTCAAAGAACAAAGTGTACTTGGAACTTGTCGATCGAGATACAAACGGTCCAAAACCAGCCAGAAACCTTTGTGAATTTCCCGTCGAAGGAATACTGAGAGCTAACGCATATGTAAAATATAGATCCTTTATAAATAGCATAGTTGCATTCCTCATTATGCTTTAAATATATCTTTTAATTAGTTCTCGAAGAATGGTATAAGATGAATTCCGAAAGGAAATTAATTGAGGCCGATGCCGATTACGGATATCTTAATATACTTACGAACTAATCAATAGAAAAGCAAAACGTCAAATATCGCAAGACAATAATAATTAGACTTTATTAATACATCCTTTTTATCTCCGATTCTGAACATTCTGATACATCTTCGACGTACATATATTAATTGGATACGTTCGATTCAGGATCGAGTAGATATTTAAGATCGATATTCAATAGTTATCAGTGGCATCGAAATGTTACTGGCATAATTATCGACAGTCACATTTAGAGAAGCTTAACGATCGGAAGACGAGGTCAGATTTCATGGAGTTCAAGAAATTACCTATCCGAGGAGCATTGCTCATCCGTGCGAAGCCTTGCGAGAAATTAGCAGAAGCCAAGGATATCGTGTTTAATTAGCGAGCACGAAACTACATGTTGCTACAGATGAACTAATTTGATCCTATCTTGTCACTGCGGTTCTGTAAACGTCTGGGGACCACGATTCCGAGACACTGCCATGAGATTGCGAATGCTTCCACCAGATCGCCTTGTAATTACTCTGTTATAACCCCCCGAAGAACTTCGATATTTCAACGTGAATTATTTATCAACAGAAATTAGGTCGTAATTTAACCTTTCCAATCTACTATTACTCGAAATTATCCTGTGTGTTAGGCTTCTGTTCTGAGAGGCTATTCTTCTCAAATTCATCGATTTTTACAGCGAAACCGATCCAATTTCAGTTGCAGCAATAATCTCATAATTTTTCAGTAAGGTCGACTCTTACTTAATATTCAAACACCAAGAAGAAACTATCAGTAAAACTAATCCTTAATGTTCTTTACGGGAATTAACCCGTAAGTTTCTCAAATTCCATTAAATAAGGCTCGCCTTAACAACGGTACCATAATTAAGAATTAATGTAAAATGCTCAATGAGCAAGAATGTTTGTTATCACACAATACGACGTTAATGCATTGTAATGAAGGTCGCGCTATTCTTCGTTCCCTTCTATCGGAGATCGTTAGATGCGATATAAAACCGATAGGAAAGGACGGTATCGTAGTCGTCTAGTATATATCCATCGCAAAATGCTTTATCAAGCGTGCGAGCGAACGCGGCTAGCTAGTAAGACCAAGAGAATTGTTCCCTCGGTCTCTTCATGGTAACAGTATTTGCGGAACACTTAAATGGAATCCAGTCCCAGGTACCCGGCTCTCTTCCAGCCGATATGCAAGTCTGGACTGCAAGCGATACTATGCACACACGATCGTAAAGTATGCGCTATTATTATGTCCCTGATAGGGCAGGTATATACATCGCACTTTACGCGACTGAAGAGAGAACGATTTCCCTCGAGAAAGTGGAAGAGACCTATCGAGGAAAGCCGCGGAAGTGGGGCTAAAACTTCCAACAATGTATAAGTCCAGAAATTTAAGTAAATGAAAAAGATAGTTAGATGATCAAGGGGATCCTCTGCTTATAAGAGATTCATGCACATTGAATGACATAGATGTAACTTGTCAATAAAATGGGATTTATGTAGGATTTTATGTTAGAACCTTTATTTTAGTCTATTTATTTTATATTTCATATTTTATTTTAGAACCTACAGCAATTCATAATTCCAGAAATTTAAATCGATGATAAAGATACTTGGATGACGAAAGGGATCGTAATAAGAATATAGTTTTCATGTAAACTAGTTACAGAAGCTTTTGTATGACTTTTTTTCTAATTCAAAACAACAATATTATAATTATAGTATGATTATAAGTAAGTAATTGGTGAAGAAGTGATATGGATGGTAATAAAATTGATTTAGAAACAAGCAGAATACTAAGTATGATAATAGTCTGCGTAGCCGGAAGGAAAGCCTGTCGAGTTACTATTACTATAACACTGGTTTTTTTTACTGATAACGTGTTAACGTAGGACGCATCCGAGCATTGACGCTGCCGTTTTTGATAGCGACGTTTTACCAGCCAATTGCTGTTTACACGAGACGTTTACTGGCGTAATATTCCTTACAGAATTATTTACTTAACTACTGCAATCTTCAAGAAAATCTCCGTTTCATAGTTTACTTAAACGATTCTACATCATAAAAAATAAAATGAATAAATAAATCAACTATGGCGAGTGTAAAATTTCAAACATTTTAGAAAAAGTTCTTCTGTTTTCAACAGGTATTTTAATTCCTGCAATCAACTATTGTGAACATTTTACTTGACTTCAAAGATAAGCTTTTAACATATCTGAGTCATAGCGGGGAGATTATATCCGAATAATAAATGACAACGTTTTCAGGGAAACGTTCTGAAAAATGAGAAGGTTGTACGGCATAGAAGAAATATATCGTACAAAAAATGATGGCGAATTTTCACTAAAAATCATGCGAATATCGCGTGGAGAATCGCGAGGTGACACTCAAGATTTGATCTCGAGTGAGTTCGATGTCTAACACTTTGTCCAGCGGATCAAACTGGCCCCTCGGAGAAGTGAGAGTCAGTCGAATGATAAGGAAGTGACAAATTGTCTAACTAGACGAGCCCTCGGTTGGACTTGGGTCGTAGATCGTCGTCAGTCACGGAATATTTTATTAGAAGTGAATGCCTGCCTATTCCCAAGCTCTCGAATTATTATAATTAATATACATTCTATTCTATTACATTATTAGGGGTACCAAAAAGCAGTCAATCATTTCTTGCATATTTTATAAAACTTGATTTATTTTTTCGTATTAAACCTTAGTTTATTAGATAATTGCCATCATTATCCATGATCCCTGACCGAGGATCCTCGATGCTATAATTCCTTATTTGGAAATATTAATAATATCAATATCCCGTCTTTTAATGCGAAAATATTCTCGAGTCCCGAATGGACTTCCTTAACATCTCTGAAGGTCCTATTTCTATAGAATCATCCGAGTGAGTTCAAAATGACAAAGAATTTTTGAAAAACTGTAAGTTATAAATGGAGAATGAAATTTCGTGGTTACACAGCGCGTTATTGTTTATAAAGGATAATCGAGTTAAGTGTTACAAAACAATTGATTGCTTTCCAATATCCCTAATATATTATATTGCATTATATTACTGAGCCTTTTTCGATAAAAATAAATCACGGCGGAGTAAAAATAATGCGTTTCATTTTGGGTCGACCCATTTTTGACCCGAAAAAATTTTTTAACCGCTTCTTCCGACCAGAAATCGTCCTAGAATATGTTTATACATCATATACCATCGATTTGGGTCATTTAGAAGTGATTTTGACGACTTTTAATTTTTGACAATTTTTGAAGGTATACCCCTTCACATTTTTGCGATTTTGGGTCGACCCATTTTTTGCTCACAAAAATTTTTAAACCGCTTCTTCCGACCCAAAATCATCCTAGAATATGTTTATAGATCATTTACCATCGATTTGGGTCATTTAGAAGTAATTTTGACGACTTTTAATTTTTGACAATTTTTGAAGGTATACCCCTTCACATTTTTTCATTTTGGGTCGACCCATTTTTGACCCGAACAAATTTTTTAACCGCTTCTTTCGACCAGAAATCGTCCTAGAATATGTTTATACATCATATAACATCGATTTGGGTCATTTAGAAGTGATTTTGACGACTTTTAATTTTTGACAATTTTTGAAGGTATACCCCTTCACATTTTTTTGACTTGGGTTCGACGCATTTTTCTTTGAATAAATACAAAAAAAAACCTCAGAGTAGAATCTGGTGTTTTAAAGGTTATATTTTATTACGGTAATTTGCGTTGTTTATGTCGATTTGTCTTCAAAATTGGCTAATAAAGTAGGCAAATGTTGGCCATAAATCTGTGGAAGGGACATCACCTACCTCTAACTAATTCCAGGACGTCCTCCCTATTCGATAACATCGTTCGCCATTATGTTGCATTCCGGACAATTTGTCGTACATGCAACCACAAACGTTCCGAACTGGAGCAAACTAACGCGGAATAATAACTCTCATGCATTTCCTGCATTTTAACGATTTAATTAAACCATTCGCGACGATTTTTCAACGTCTGTCGATTTTACTCTTTTCACTGAGGCACATATAATAATGAACGATTGTAAATATGCAATTATGTTCCACTTAATTATACCTCGCCTTCGCAATTAATTTCCAGAATGCACGGCTAACTTTCATTTCGGCTATTATTATGATATTTACGTTTACAACATTAAAAACGTTATAAACGCTTGAGTACTAATAAAAACGGTTCAATAAAAAGTAATTTCCGTACGAATTAAATACTGTACTATAATAAAAACGTACATACGAGTTCCGTACAACTCTGATAAAGTATGACATTTTTGTAATCAAGTTAAGTTAAAGGAATTATATAATCGTGTACCAATCAATACGATACTTCTCTTCGAATTATTAAAATATTATCAGAGATATTTACTTAGAACGGCCATTATAAAAATTTAAAACTGGCGTGGAATGGGAAATCAAAATGCTCTCGATAGTGTCAAATAAGTAGAATAAATCAAATAAGCGTGCACCATCGATCAACATAACACGTGGCTTGGTATTATGAAAATATTACTAGAGTTATTTAACTAGAACGGCCATTATAAAAATTCAAAAATGGCATGGAATGGGAATGGTCTCGAGAATGGTCCCGATGGTGTTCAATGAAAAAGATCAAGGTTTAACGTAAGAATGAGTTTCTCGTAACTGTGAGTATGTCCATTCAGGCGTGCAGTAGCATTACGTAATCGTTCTACTCGGCGGGCGAATGCACTGGGAGATTACGGTTGATAAACGTGTTGCATTCGCGAGGTCAGTCGACCGCTTTTATGAATGGAAATTTATATTACACATCGGCGATCCACGGCGCAAGAAAAGCGTCCGTGAATACGGTAGACACGGATGTAAATTAATCAACACTTAGAATTCATTCTTGCCAAGGTGTCGCAGTTGTAACGATACCCTTTCAACCGTTTCTTGCGCACGATAAATTGCCCGGAGAAAATGTTTGATTAGCTAGAAATGGGAACTTGATTGAAACATATATTTGATTTTAGTCATGATTAATTAGTATGGTTATTTAGCACCGCGTTTAAAATGTAAGACTAATTCTGATTTAGATTTCATTGAGCATACATTTGGATTTAGATATGATTAATTATTATGATTACTTATCACGTTATTTAAACCTCTTCCTGCGCCCCAAAACTTTATTAGAACATATTGAGGCATCATATAACATCGATTTGGACCACTTAGAAGTAAAATTGGCGAGTTTGATTTTTGGCCCACCAGCCGCTTTTTCGAGAACGCCCCCCCCCCCCTCAAGTTTTCGATTTTGGGAGGCCCCATTCTAAAACTGAAAAAAGCTTAAGATTCATTCTGGACCACTAAAAAAAAATACGTTGAAACCCCAGCCGGCAGGGGATGAAAAGATTCTATCGAAATTATCTCTTATAAAATGTAACTTTTATCGAAATAATCTTCGTTCCTTTTATCTGAATTTTTTTCAGGGACCTGAGACAAGAAGGATTTTCCCAGCAATTTCGTATCTTTCGATCGGGGCATTCTGCGCTATTCGGGGAATCTATTTAACCGGAAACAATAAATACAGACGGCCATAGAATTCATGGAGTGAAATGGTCCATCTAGCACTCAAAGAGCGAAAAAACATTGTATTGTCGCCGTAGATTTCGAACAATGATGCTCGCGCACGGGGCTTTGACCCGGG
Organism: Nysson spinosus; assembly: GCA_910591585.2. NCBI lineage: Eukaryota > Metazoa > Arthropoda > Insecta > Hymenoptera > Crabronidae > Nysson > Nysson spinosus. Next base: position 4,539,594 of record OU342835.1, read on the forward strand.
AGGAGGAATTCGAAAAAATAGATATTCGATACTATTGAAAGACTGACAATTCCATGGAATGCAAACACACTGCCGTGTGCGGATTGTATTCCATTTTTTATGTAGTCTTGAAATATTTACGTTTTACCTTCAGATTTTAGAAAAAAAGAAAACCCTCTGAAACGCCATGTAACTTTGAAGTCACTCACCTCTCCGTATATTTCATTTCGTTTCGTTTCATTCTTTCGTTGTAATAATAATTATAAAAGTACAAACAACAATTGTCACCTTTTTCAGTGCATTTAAGTAATCATTTTGTTACTATTTTCATGTATTGTAGCTTCGTTAGATTCGCGTGTAACTATTATATAATAGTTTCACGTTATACGATTTTCTTTTAGTCTTCAAAAATGTCCAAAAACATCTAGCGAACTAAACGAGCATATACTCAAGTAAATAAATAACCAATTCGTAGAAAACAAATGGTACTGTTCAAAGTAAATCCAGGATTAAACAGAGCTCTGTACGAAGTCAGAAATTCATATCCAGCAAATCCTGACAAAGGATCAAATAAAAATGCACAGATCCTGGTATAAGGATATCTTAGGCTCGTTGGGAGAGGTATCACGAACAGATAGTTCTTTGGTAGGAAGCTTATAGCAAATGATAGAACGCCTCCTCGTTTAAGTTTCAACAAGACGTTGTTTGTCGGGTTTCTCTCTGTCAATTTAACAACGTCGAGGGAGTTTCAAGTATGTGCCGTTAACGTACCGTGTAATTTAGTGACATGCCTAGCCGATCCTTGAAACAAGGGACCTTGAAGGGTTAGACAGTCCCATTTGCAAACTACTGCCATAAGCAAAGAACTTAAAGCCGTACAAAAATAATAAATACAGGACTACAATTTATGACTAATGTTTGGTTGTGCGAAGAAGCTACTTGTGGTGTAAGTGTCCCGTGGAATTTCCATCTCCTATTACTATGTATGATATAGGTATACATTATAAGTTATATCGTTATTATAGGGGTAAAATTCATTAACTAACAGTTTCATGTAAACGAATTACAGAGGCTTTTGTATTTTGATTATAATTAAAATTTTAATATTCACGAAATAAAGTATTTCAATATAGCAAGTCATTTGTACATACTACCTGCATTTCTTGTAAAATGATGTTTGTTAAATTATTATATTTGAAGAAGAAAATGGCGGAATTGTACTTCTGATAGAGTCACCGTGTGCTTTTTTCCCAGAGCTCCACGGTAGTTCACGTAAAGACATGTTTAATGGAGTGTTTGCAAAGTGAATGACTAAGTTCAATGTTTATTGTTAGATTTTAATAATAATACTTATAAAAGTGGACTTAAATGTTTGGAATAAAAATGTTTATTTCTTGCGACTCTCTTCCTTGTTGCAACAAAGCAATATCCCTTCGAAGATGGTGGAATATGAATTTCCGCTTAACCATCGGACCGAACCACAAAATGGCAATTGGGTTTATCGTGCAACCATCGCGTAAACGACCCATCAGAATTTCATTACGCGTAAACCCTATGACCAATTTCACCGAATGCTATTGGTGCACCTCGTCTGATCTACAATTGATTTCTGCAACCGTGTATCGATTGGTAGAACCATTCCAACTTTAAGATCCCATACTTAGGATCAAGGTTATTGGTTAGGTTAACTGATGATTAAGTTAGTGATAATTCCTTAAATAACAAAGAGGTTTAATGTAATAAGAATTTGAAAAACGACTATGTTACAATCTTGATCAACTGCCATCAATTAAATCTGGCACTATTAATTTGATTTAAATTTATTTAATTTAATTCCATTTTGTTCAGTTTTATTTAAAGCAACTGATGAAGGTTCAAAAGTGTTACTAATAATGATAATAGTTATTAACAAATAAACCTAAAGTCCATTCCTGATCATCATCTATGGACTTCAATATTCCTGAATATCAAATGACTTTACAAATAAAATGTATCAGTTGTTATCGTGAAAGTCAGGAATGATTTAAAAAGTAAGCTTTTACGGTGACTCAGGATTTCCTCTGAATGAAGATTAGAGATAAGAAAACCAGTGGCACTATGAAAAAATCGTCCGCTACTAAAATTTATTTGAATCGTAAAAATTAAGTGGCTTCTAAGAAAAACGCGACAGACGAGCTCTTGCGGTCAGAAAGGTATTTCGAACAAACGAATCGTGAGATTGTTGCAAATAAGCAGGGCCACCGTGATTCTGCTTTGTATTTGTTCTACCAAATATATTTATGAAAGAATTGTTAGAGGTTGTCCTGTAATATTATTTTATTTAGTCGATGTGTCGAAGATAAATCTTGTACCCCAAAATTCTATGTTAATGATCATATGTTGGAAGGAAAACAGAAAACATAGTACTCGAACATTTTGATTCATTATTACCGAGTATGTGTCTCTTTTCACAAGAATACCGCACAGCTATTCATGGAAAAAAGGGAAACCACAAAAGAGTCTATTTCGACGAATCCTTACGTAGAAAAAATTCCTTGAAAAGCCCTGTTGAAAATTCGAAATACTCTCGCCCCTTTAATAAAATCGCTCACGTACTAAATCTCGTATGTAGCAATAACGTATAAACGTCTGCTGACGACTTTGTATCTTATTAAAAAGATTTGCGTTTAACCTTCCGGCGTGGAGCGCGAGGCGGTTTCCATATTGGATGCAATAACTTAACCGAACATCGGCCTCTGCATTGCAAACTAGATGCACTCTTCTTGTTCTTACTCGCCCGGTTTCTATATTTCGCAGCAAATGCACCGCAGCTATTTTTTATGGAACCGCTCGCAAGGGTTTTTTTATGAATCCTGATAAACTAGTCTCATAGACCGAGCCAGACATTTCTATACAATTTATTCGATTTTCCAGGGATGCTTTCGTCGATAAAGTGTTCGGATATTCATGTGAATATTTGGATAGAGACGAGGTTTACTTAATCGATTATAACAGTAGCTATTGAATCAAAATATGGAATACTTTATCGTCCAGGCTATACGCATAATTATAGGTATCATAAGAATTAAAATATATCTGAATATCAATTGGATATTTGCATCAACTATCCCATATATAGGGGATCATGGGCCTTCCTTTCACGTCTTATCGAACCGATCACTATCGGAGCCCCTCGATTCCTGGGATATCAGAATATTCAGAAACCGTCCTCCATAATCCACAAAGTTTCTCAATTCAAGTACGATACAATAACTAAATTGCCAAGATAATTCAATAATATCTCCCTGTTTCGTTCACGAATCTCATAACGTTTCGGACAGCGTTCCAATAATTCTTCGGGTACGTTTATACTGTCCCCTCTGGGGGCCGATTAAAGATCTTTATTAAATAGCCAAATTAGAGTGGATAAGTGACCAGCAATTACTCGGGGGCTCCAATAAATTTAGCCGGTCTCGTGGCCCCCTCGTAACTGCACACACATTCACGGCATGTAACATTCAAAGTGTGTCCTGGGGTTCGAATGTAATATTGTTTACGGCGCGAAGTTAGATTAGTCTTGTATTAACGTTAGCCGAAACGTACCTGGACAAGTCACGGGGGATTTGGGCTTCCACGACACCAACAATTCCCATGGTAACGATCCAGTTTGACTAGCAGCTTGTTTACGTGGCGTGCATCTTAGTACCACCGTGCTTCAATAATTAAAGGGAACTTGGCAATCGTGCAAGTGGAACGAAACAACCATTGCACGTGATACCAGAAACTAAACGTGTTTGTCACGGAATTCGCTCGATTCTTCGATGGCGAGTTTCCCCCAAATTGTTTTTCGGTTCTGCCTATTGCTTCGCCCAATTTATCGGCTCTTCTATTAATACGCGGCTAATATATCTTTTGGTAATTAACTTGGAGGTAAATTAGGAACCCTTTATAGATGAGTGCTGTACTCTACATCATGGTGTAATAGAGGTATTATGGAAGAGTTTAAGTGCTTTGATCAATAAACATAACGGTAGTAATATTTTCGTTTAATTCGTGAGTAATGGAAGATGTATAAAACGTTTATTAGGGGAGAATTTTATTGATCACCCGGAACACGTAATACTTCGAGACACGGAACTTCTAGTTTAATTGAGAAACAAATCTTTGAGGAGTTAGAGTGTACGTCGCAAAGTGTCAAAGCAAACTCATCCAAGTGTTGCGAGCACTATGCGGAACTCCGCAGACATGAAATTTGCACTAATGAGCTTGCTGGATTTGCAACTACTTCGATAAATGTTAGTAATCTTGTATATCCCCTTGACATTCTACAAGATACAATTTAAAGAAAGAATGAATAGGAAACAAATGATATTTTCTACAAAGTTTAATTAATGCTTCGAAGAATGCATAAATCGGTCCGATTGTATCAAATCTAAGAATCCAAGTAACAAAATTGATATACTACGGGAATATTTTTCTTGCTTTCCACGTAGAATGATTAATCTAAGGATATTCTTTCGTGCCAAGTTTAATTAAAACGGCATCCTGCAGGACGAAGTGAAATAGAATAGCAAGCCAATAAAGTTGCTGTTACCGGATACATCATTTGCACTTCAGTGGAACGTGAAGTACCTTATTAAGTAAATTACGAAATAATGTAATTATAAGCTACGAAGGTATGTATGACGATTTTACGGTAGATTCGTTGAATAATAATGTTCCCTTTGAGGAACACCTAGCATTTCTGAGGATAATTTTAATCCTAAATAGAGAGTCACGATGGGATTATCATTTTATTTCATTTTATTTCATTTATTTCATTCGTTTCATACGGTCAGTGCTACTGAATAATCGACAGTGGAAAAGCAACTTCAATCTTTATATTAATCCCCTTGCGTTTAAGTTTTCCCTTTCAGAGAAGTTTCCAAGTTCACAGTGGGAAGTTTCTTAGAAGTGTCAGGAAATGTGAATATGAAAGTATGAAATAATAAAGGGGACAATAAGAGGAAAAGATAGTTAAAGAAACGTAGGATAATGTAAGCTTATAGGAGACTCCCCTTTATGGTGTACCACCGTCAGACTCGTGGGAAGCTTTATAGTCTTCTAATGACTCGTTTCGGGGCATCCAAGCAGTTTTACGTGCAACCAAACGATACTTTGCTCCCTTCGGGTTAAGAGAGTCATAAACTCCCGACTCCTGCTACCATCCTCCCCCTCTTTCGTTAGTTCCATTCACCCCTCTATCGGTTTCATTACTATATTTAATCGCGTTAACTTATGGCCAAGAACAAACCGAGACTCCATGTATGTACAATAAAACAAGTAATATTATCAGTATTTATTCTATAGTTTTAATAATAACATATTTCTGAATGATCACTTTTATATCAAGTCTAATATCTGCCAAATTGAGACAATTCCGTATACCAAAAAGAATGGCCGAATTTTCGTCCTCGAAAAATTCGAAATTATTTTCGCGAAATAAATAATGGATAATGTCGGAATGTAAAAAGAAATTGCTTTAAATGTTGAAATAAAATGAATGACGAATTATACGAATGACAATGTTATTAGTTGAAAGGAGAGGAAGATGGAAGACGATGGTAGTAAATGTGGATAGTGAGAGTTTAAAGCCACGATAACCCGTATGCAGACAATAGTCGGGACGTCAATTAATATTCCATCGAGCACGGCACTTCGGCGTCGGTCTCTTGCGGGACTGCAAATCGCGGTATTAACGGCAGATACCTCATTGTTTACCAAGTGACACTGCCTAATATGATGGATTTATTACCAGTGAAAACGATTTGTCGTTGTGAGTACCAAATCACAGTAATGCTAAACGTATCCTGCCGCAATAAACCCAATCACCGGATCAAATCTACTAACTTATGGAAATGCGATTTAATGCTGTTAAAAATACAACCATGATAAAGTATAATAAAACGACCTTTTCCTAGTTTATCTTAAAACATTATCTTTTATATATTATCTCTTTCTATATTATTTCTCAGACTTCCTTTTAGTTATATTTCATTCCTTTATCATGCAATTTATTGCTTAACACTGAAACCGTAATAACTATTGGTTATAGAAATATATTCTCTCAGACTTTTGGATAAAATCAAAGTTTCATTTAAAAAGACCGAAAACAGATCCATCATCGAAATAATTTCCATTATTGTTGATGACCTTTTGCCCTTTTTCTGGCAGCTTGCAAAAGAGCAGGGGAATATTTCAATTTGAATGGCTGTGCTGATAATACGAATCCAGTCGGAAAGAATTCATTTCTACACCTAACATTTTAGTTTGCCATAACTTTTCAGTTACTCTCAATGATAATAGAAAATATAGAACGTTTCGAATAAATCTTTGCTCAATAAAACGGGATTCTAATTTCCGATGTTTATTGCATACATACTTTCAATTACCGAATATTACTGTAGAACTGAAGTGATATAAAATAAAGAGTAAATCAATATCGAATTGAAGAAACGGTATCAAGCTACTGTCTGCGTCTGGACGAAACCATTCCTTCATGCCATATAAATTATTTGCGAGCAGTTATCCAGACGAAAGAGAAGCACGTAGGTAGAAAGAGTCCTGAATGATTGATGCAACAGAGTTGGTCGAGACTTAACGCCAACATGGGTTAAACGTGACGACTCAAAACTTTATTTTTCGAGGCTCCTAAACAGCTACTTTATGTGACCTTTCTTACAAGAATAACGCAAATACTAAATCCAGTAGAATCATAAATATTTCTAAATCATACTGGAAATTAAATTATTCAATTTTGATATTTTATTCATACCAAATAAGAGGTATCATTATACAGATAAAATAAACTTTCAAATTACTATTGAAAGCTAGTACTATATTAGGTGTGGAAATGAATACTTTCCGACGTTTGGGTGCAATCAAAGTTTTAGTTAACAGGAATGAAAACAGACGAATCATCGAAATAATTTCCATTATTGTTGATGACCTTTTGCCATTTTTTAATAATAAAAGAAGTAGAAATTTCTCAAGTAGAAAGAAATTTCAGAAGTAGAGTTTCATTAACTAGTTTTAAGATCATCTTAGCACAACGTCCCCTATCAGTTAATGAACTTCCTGTACGACCGATAAACGCGACAATTAGAAAACTGTCTGTGGTCAGACTTTAAAAGACATCGTCGGTGGTCCTCGCGGTCGGATCAATCCTCATTACATCTTTACAGAGAAACTTCTAAATAACCATTACTCAGTAATCTCCACAAATGTGATCAAACGGATACTGAATTCCACCAACAACGATATACTTGATAAGTTTCTAATTAACTATTATCATCGATAGAAAATAGAAAATTATGACGAGAAGATACAAAGAATTAAGAAGGAATTAAAAGCTGTAGAGTTACAATATACAATTAGAATGAAGTCAAGAAAAATCAGAAGGGATCCAACAACTATAACAGGACTTAGATATTAGGACATCCATCGATGTAACTTTAGCACCCGATTCTCCCCAAGCATTACCCACAGGATACAAACAGCGATAGTTAAACTAACTAGTCATGAACACCATAAATCCTCAGAATTTTCCATCCGTTGTTTTACTTCTGAAACGAAGGACAAACTAAAGAGGAACTGAAAAACCCGATAGAGACGTGCTTGCACCAAGAGAATTCCCGGAGGCGATTGCAGCACGTCGAGGTTCTTTCTTTCGTAGCATGCACTTCCTCGTTGTAACTATTCCTTCTGCAACGGCGTAATCAACGCACGGACACCAAGCAGACATATTCATGTATATGAAATGCATATGTAAACATATATAGAACGTGTACACGCGAATAAATGCACGTGAGAATCGAGGTGGTAAAGGTGGCGCCAACAAAGAGGAACGGGGCGTGCTCAAGGTAATAAGTCAACTTGGACCTACGATAATAATCGATACCCAATGCCCACATAACGAATCGATTTATATGCTTCGCATCTGTACGCGTATAGAATTTTATTACGTGTCTATTGCCTTTCAGACGTAGACAGAAAATGCATGTGAGTTCGACCGGTTCCTTTACGGCATTCAAGGGAAGTCTGTCTACGAATGGCGTTTCTCATTTAAAGAGATTTGCCGGATTACAGTCAGCCAGGGAATTGCTTGTCAAACGGTCCATGCGATTGGTGGCGTAGTTGATAAAATAGATAACACACCGTGTATCAAATTATTCACTTAAGAGGACTCGCTTAATTAGGTTTGCGGGAACGACTTGTCAAGTGATATGAAAAATTGGGTGTCAATCGACTCGATAATGCGAACTTATGGATATTTAATGTACTAGTGGGTAAACATTTATTGAAATATGTGCTTTCTACGATTGATGGGCGTACTGTATAACAAGTTACGTGTCGCTACGTATTTTGGTGTTTTATGTATATATCGGATGCCATTATGGAAACTAGTTTGTAGTAACCCAGTAATTACGGTAATAAATCACTAACAGATTCCTTTCTCGATATTCTTAATTGCTCGCTTATTAAACTTTTTATGTCACCGTTTTATTCCCGACCCCGGGAGTCTTGTGTAGATAACAAAAAGTTGATATTACTGTTATGTAAGATAATACCGTTAACGAGGAAATGAGAAAATAATGTTCTCTTTTGTATTCATCCTCCTAGCTGCCAGTATTATTGCAATTTTTCGTCATCCGAAACGCTTTTATCGTCAAAGTATCGTCTAATTCAATTAATTTCATTAATTATCGCTAATTACCATTTATTCCTAACGCTCATTTGATAATCTTACATGATCCAATTTTTTAACTGCTTTTTATTATCATGCCAAAAATATCACAGATAATTTTGTAATCAGCATCTAGAATAAACCATTTCATAAATGTCTCGCTATTAACGTCATAAATTGGAAATGGTATCAGAAGAAATGATAATTTAAAATCCAATCGATGATTCAGTCTTTTTAGTCGCATTCTATTATCGTACCGAAAATACGGATGAATTAATTTGATCATTAGCATGTAGAATAAACAATTCGAGGAATGCCTTATTGTTAAGATCATCGTTTAACAATGGTATCAGAAGAAATAACAGCTCAAAATCCAATCGATCATCGTTTAACGAAACCGATGAAGTCGCGGATTTTGCTACTTGTTTCCTTGGCTATCTTAATTGCATAAATGTTTACTGCTATAGTGTGCTTCGCTCATTCGCATACCCGCATTAACTTACACGACGAATTGCCTTGACGATTGCTTAACGCCATTTCCAGCGTAAACACGCTACTGTATCGCCGTCCACGCCATTATATTCCCAGATCTGCTTCATTCAGATATTCACGAATAATTGAAAAGTAGAAAAAACTACACGAAAATCTAGTTTTAAAAAGTTATATTATTCGAACATATTAACGTCGTTTTAAATATGCATGCTACGCAATTTAATTATTTTTGCTTTGCACGGTCCTCTTGTTTTAATGCATTGTTTTCGTGGCAGCACCTTTTAACTTGTCCCTCAATACTTGTAATTAAAAGAATTCACAGCGCCTTAAACTATTACATTAAAATAATTAAACGTATTATACAACATTACAAGCGTGATATTTCTGAATTGTATACTGCTCTTTATGTTTCAAGATAAGTCAACCAAAATTTGGAAGTTGGAGTCTGTTAAAGTAATTGATATGAAAGTGCTGGAGGTCTGTAAAATTTTAAAAATAATTGTAAAATAAACCTGACAATATTCGTGGCAGAAACTGAAGTGATTAGTTGCGAGGTTTACTTGTGTAATGGTTAGGGTTATTATATGAATAACTGATAGTGATTGATTTCACTGGATATTAAGTTCAACCAATTTTTAAACCAATGTACAGAGAAGAGGAAGCATTTACAGAAAGTATTTCAAGATCGATTTTATCAAATGATATAAAACTAACAGACGTTACGTAGCAAGAGATAACTTTTCTTTCGTGGAGAATTATCAACGCGTTAACCGTCACGAGCTACTGTGGCTATTCTAGAAATATACTAGGAAAGAACGTCTCAGAGAACGTGGAAACGTGTCTCGCTTCAAAATGTCACCAAGTAAATTTCAATTAAATCTCTAATGCCAGCAGGCACGATTCTGATTCATTTTAGTGAAAGAAATGAAATAATACAAAAGTTTACTTTTTCAATAATTATTCCCCGCGAAAGAATAGCATTAGAACAAAAAAATGGAGGAAATAGAATTATATTGACAAATATTTTAATTTTAGCACCACTTAATAATATTATTAAAATCGAAGCAACTTGAATCTATGCCACTTTGAATTACCGCAAAGAGTTCAAGCGTGCAAATATAATTACACCTTATTCCCGTAGCATTAATTTCAAATTCGTTTTCGTGGCTTTTCGGGGTATTATTTTATACACAGGTTTATTTGAACCATTCTCCAACTCAGAGGCGCAAAGCTTTGTATAAAATAGTCGTCCGTTTTATTAAACGCAAAGACTATTCCGAATGGAAAAAAATGCGAGGAAGGAGGTCGCCGTAAAAGGCGTACGGTGCAAGAAACAATACAAAGGAATACCGGTAATGAATCGGCAAATTGTTGGCAAAGGGCTTCCCTAAGGTCTCTTTTTCAACCGCCCTAATGAGGATTGAATTCATTACTTGCCAACGGCTAGATATCATTTAAGAAATAAAGATAGCTCCTACTCTTCTCTCCACACAGTACCAACCAGGTACTATAATTCTTCCTTTACGAGCGCCGATCGATTTATAATTTACACGTATGCACCACCGTTTAATGATACAATTATGCATTCGAACGAATTAATTAATCAAAAGCTTTGATTGAAGTCCGATAATAACGATGAAAAATGATGGTGATTTCGAGCAACCCTAAGGCGAGATCTGAATGATGCTGGGGCAAGGAAACTTCTTTCTCGTGCAAACTCATTATCTCTTATTCTCATTGTAGTCATCAGTCGTTCTGATTGATGAATATATTTTATACCGATATATAGTTCAACTACAATAAAATTATTTATATACTATACTGATTAATATTTCCTTTTTAATAATAAATCAACCTTACATTTTCCATTTTTAACGCGTTAAGTTTTATTGTTTATTGTTATAATAAGATACCAGGAGTTAACTTAGTTAAGTTCTAAGCTTCACTTACTTTGTACTCCAAGTGGCCCTTGATCTTAAGTCAGTTACTTCGCGAAGTGTACCGATATTTAATTTTTAACGAAGTCAAATTGGAGAGTAACAAGAGCTCAATTCCTCCGGTTAATTCCCCTAAGGTCCAGTATTTTTGAGGAGCTCGAACTCCGGAGATACCGGAGGGCGAAAGTTCCTAATTAAGTTGTGCTCGTAAGGGATGCAGGCCACTTTAAAGAGGGGGTTGGAGTACCGTGCGCGAAAGTTTAGCATAAAGTAAGATAGATGAGACAATGAGGGACACGAATGGAGTCAATACTTGTCACCGGTGAAAACGTGAGGGGTCAAGATTGTCAGTGCGGACGTGCCGGACCATTTCCAACGATTCTACTGTGCGCGACCTTAAATCCTGAAACCCTCGGAAGACCTTAAACTTCTCCATTTCCTATGTGACATGTGATTCACCAAGGGAAGCTTAAACCGATGCTGTAGTTATTCATCTATTTAATTTTAATATCGTACGCTAAATTTACATTTAAAAAGTTATTTAAAGAACAATTTTTCCGAAAGTATATAACAGTGTGAATCAAAAGTTTCATCGAAAGAGATGTTGCAATCATGTTTGTTTTTGAGCTAAGATAACCAAATGTCTCGCGAATAATTCATTTTTGTGGTCTTTTAACCTTGAGGACTTAAATATTATCTTGAACAATTATAAAGTTATACGTTAATTGGAATTGGAATATGATGGATGCATAGTACTCCTTCTTCTTAACGACGATTTTGATGAAAAATAAATTCCATCATGTAACATAATCATGTAAAACAAGAGCAAATCCGATGGACGAAAATGGAATTAATTCTATGAAAGAGATTCCCATCATATCGGGAAATATACAGCCGACAATGTTAATTATTTTCACGTATTAATCCTATCTATAAATGGAAATTCTTATGAACATTGTCGATCAATAACTCAAAATATCAAATATTTTTCATTTTCAATAAATGGAAATTAAATTTCTCCCTTTGTGAGCTACATTGTAATTAAATAAAATCTATTTCTCTCGGCGCAGAGCTTCATAATTACTATCAAACAGATATAAAATACGGGGACAATTTTGAAGATAGAAAAAGCCTGGCAGTAAATTCAATCTCTATCTGTGAGAATCGTTCGCCGGTGAAACGGGAACACGAAGGGAGCACAGAGAGAAAAGAAAAAATATGAAAACGGGGGATGATTGATGATAGAAATATAGATGGATATAAGACTTGCCTTATACCAGAGCAGCAGTTGTAATTGACGAGATTCTTCCCTTCTGCCTTCGCCCCCCTGTGTTTCCTTGATCTTCCTCCACCTTCCTTTAATCTTCCTCTCCACCCACTACCCTCCTGCCACCCTACTCCTTTTTTGACACGAAATTTACAGTTCCACGCGACTCTTTCTCAACGTATTTCCACCGCAATTGATATCTCTAATTGACGCATAGTACTTCATTTCCCGTGGAATCGAAGGCCATTGTTTCTGAGCAGTCTGATGATCTGGAACAGTCAAGGTGATACAAGATTAGATTAGATTGCCGGCTTCTAGATAAATTACGTAAACTCTTCACGAAATTTGTTGTTTGTCGTTATTACTAAGGATAATTCGATGGATGAATTATTATAATACACGGTGGAATTATACTTTTTTATACAGTTGGTTATATAATGTTCATTATATAATAGATACAGTTGTACATGGTATACTTGAATTCTGTATGAATGGTAGTGAAGAGGGATGAATCGAACGTGAAATAATCATTTTCACGGAACACTGACGAGAAAACTTTCATTTTGCAAGCAGACGTAAATTTATATTGGCAATTTGTTAATGTCCTCAGGGGAGTGTACGCGTATTGAAGTATATCGGGAAACAAGTTAATTAAGGACCACGTAGAAGCAGCACGCGTTTGTAGAGTCCACGGGTACGCCAATGGGAAGCGTAGCAAAACAGTATACAAACGGTAATCCAGTAGACGTAAAACTACGGGAAAACAACGAAAAACGGTATCGATCTAGTCGACAGGATTTCATTATGTCTATCACCTCGAAACTCCAGAGTATGTTTCTCTCTCTCCTCTTCCTACCTCCCTCCCACCGGATATTATTATTTCACGTCAATTTAACAGAGAATAAAAGTATTGGAAAAAGTGGCCGGTAAATGGTATGTCATAAAAAAGAGGAGCACTCGCATTGTAGATAGAAATAACCCCAGTAATAAGGTGAATAGGGGAAGACGTTAGAAAGAAGTATTAAAGCGGAGGAGTCCTTACTTAATGCAGTTACGTTTCTGATTAAATTGTAATTCGAGGGACTTAATTTAATTCCGTTCGAAACTCAATTTAGAACTTCTAACGAGTATCGACCCCCTTCGGTCGAAATGCCGCTGGGTCTGATCGCCGGTTTCAATTTTTCGGATACAAAGTGAACAATGAAATTGATAACAGAGTATGGAAATCAACAACAGTTCGTTGGTATTCAAATCATACCGTAACTGATAGCATTTTCTATACGTACTGCTCAAATAGATTTTGAACTTGCACTGATATAAAAACAACTGAATTTTTTATATGATAACTAAACATTGTTCTAAAACATAATACAGAGGGCAGTATTAAGTAAAGTTAAGACTTAATAAAGAATTTTGTGATTAAAGATCAGAGAATAACATTAAAGGATAACATTACTCATAAGAGAACCTATTATTATAATCCATAACTGCTGATGAAAAATGCATGGAAATCTGTTATGCAGAACCGATGCAGCCCATTAGTATTATCCTATACGACTGAATATTAAAACAGTTTACTATAGGATCATTAAAGTGAAGAGGAGAACGTTGTTTCTTATCATTGAAAGGTCGCCCTTGTTCCCCGTCTCCGGCAATAAGCTCGAGAAAAAGAACGAATTGAAAAAGAAACTCGCGGTTGAATCCTCGAAGGACTACGACCCATCTCTCCTTTCGGTACACATTTATGTAAGGATCCACTTGGCAAAAGGACGAAAGCGTGGATAAACGTCTAAAAAGCAGGGAGCTAGTAAGCAGGGAGGATCAGCCGTGGAAGAAGAATTTTCAAGAAGAACCAGGAACCTTGAACGGTGACTTTCTCGACGGATCTTCGAAATTTATAGCTTTCCATCCACAAAGGATTAACGCGGCTAGCTGACATTGAATTAAAAACGTAGAAGAAATTTATTATGATGCCGCAAACAAACTGTACGTTATAAATCACCCCCGTGTACGAAACATCGTGGAAGGAGGAGAAAAAAAAGGATTCGTGAGAAGGATCCTGCGGCTTCGTGGTCTCGAGTTTCCTCCGGGAAACATTTTATTCTTAAGTAGTAATATACGAGGAATTAACAGACTTTATACCGATACTTGCCACCTTTAAACTCGACTAATTTTCTGTGATCATCCAATTATGAAAGTGACGCCGATGTGACTCGAATACATGTATATGTATACATATACATATATACACTTCCCTTTTACCTGACTCGCCGCTCGTAATGGAACTTAATGTCGGATTTTACGAGCCCGTAAACCGTGCAACTAACTTCGCGAACTGTCACTGAGAGAATCATTCCTCCGAGATTACCCCGCCGTCATAAATTTCCTAACTTATCAAATGTACAGTCCCCGCGAATTAAACTACGAACAAATTGTTTGGATTTATTTCGCGAAGCTATACTCGCCGACTTCAATAACAGTCGAAGCAGATTGTTTGTTAATCCGCAAAAGTTTGGAGCAGAAATTTGTACTTGCAAATCAATGCTGATTTTGTGTAATAGATGCAAATATTTAAGAGTACATTCCGGATGATGCAATTGGCGCAAATATTTAGTTTTAAATTAATTTCAAGTTCAAATTTTATCTTCCAGATATGATATGTATACTGCTTTAAATATTTTCAATATCATATACTATATACATATTGATTCTCAGCACAAAATCAGTCAAAAGTTTAAATTTTGTGTCATCGTTTATATTATATCTACTCCGTGAAGTTCATTCCATTTCTTCAGAAAATGTTTAATAATCTTTTCACTAATATATTAATAATTTCACAGTAAGAGGTACCCACAAGTTTGTAATATTTCATCAAACAACACGCTCTACTGTCACCAATAAAAACATAGACCCTTATTAATTGAATCCATTATCCTACATGAATGTCTGCCAATATTATTTCTGTAAAATGGAACAAATTCTTCGGACAACTCAATATTCACAATCACTAAAACCTAGATAGATTCTTGTTCCCGCAACAATAACTTATTTCAAATTATAAAAATAAATAGTAAGGATAACATGGCCAGAATGTGTACCATTCAGAAAACAGAAATTTGAAGTAAAGACTTACGAGGGCCACAAATGACTGTCACGAATAGTTCGTTCGAATGCAGACTATTTACTCGGCACTTCGTTAAGTTTGTGAACTGGGCTGCCTATCGATAAATATTTACACAACCACCGAATGTAGGTTAACGTTTGCATATCGTAACTAGGAAGGATATTACAAGGCATGGCAAATGTTATGGATCGAGAACAACACCGAGGACACGTGGTCCTGATAACGGCTTCCTTTCGCCCGGCGCTCTTAATTGCTCATTCTTATCACTGCTCAACCAACCATTCAACCATTGGCTCGTTAAATTTGCCAAACTTTCGCTTCATGAAACTTTACGCACGGCAAAAGCAAACGAACCGCGGAAGTGCCTTTTGTACGGGTCTGCCCGTAAACTTCCTATCCATTTCATTCGCTAATGATACGCACACTTCCTAGTGATAGTGCTGTCCGCCATAAACAGAGTCCACTTAGGAGTTCAGGTTCTACTAGCTAACGATAGTAATATTAATCCAGAATATTGGTTGAAATAATGTAATTCCCTAATTAAATATTACAGTAGTATTATAGTAAGTATTAGGTGTAGAAATGAATTTTTTTCCGAGTGGATTCACATAATTAGTACAGTCATTCAAATCGAATTATTCTCCTGCTCTTCTGCTAGCTACCAGGAAAATGACAAAAGGAATTTTTATATGCGTGGAAAAATGTATTAATTCCATTTTGGTGACTAAAAAATGGGAAAATATTCATCGAAAATGAGACTAATCTTACGAATTAATAGTTTGAGGCTCAATTAGCTTAGCGAGTTAAAATAAAACAACATGGTATACAACGTGGTATTCCAGCAATGTGTGATATTATTCAGTTATACGAAACTGCACGTTTATAATGCATTGTATAAAATGGATTCCAAGACATAGTTTTATTAATTAAATTTATGTGGCAACCATGTTCCTATATTATTTTATATAATTTTATTTTATATATAATATTTTCTTTCTTATGTTTTGTGTATAAAGGACACCGCCCAATTAATGAAACTAGTAAATAAGCAAATAAATAAGTATTTAATCAACATATACAAATAACTAAGGAAAATGGCATTCCACCTTCAAAGTCTGATAAATAAATACTAAAATAAATTATAAAACTGAATGTAGGATTCCGATTTCATTTTTATCTTCTTTTGTGTTTTAGATAATAAAAAGGCATAGTAAAGGCGAGTTTTATATTACCACTCATAATGCCATAGAAAAACTCGAATCCGATGGAAAACTACATGCAGAGAACTTGTCGAACCAATAAAACGCCGGGAAAATGATGAAGGATGTTCGTAACCATAGGCAGTAGGCGATTCCCAAGATACGATTCCCGCGAATACTTATTCAAATTCAATTCCGAGTTCGATAACTATGCTCGGGGGTTTTCGAAGGGTGCCTTCCGTCTCACAAGGGAAAAGTCATATATCTGCAAACGCGGAGAATACGACAGAAAGAGAGAAAGAAAGTGTGAGAGATCGATAGGGTGAGGAAAAAGGAAAGAAAAAATGTAGATGTAGAGAGATGAAAAGGGTGGAGGAGGGAGAGAGAGAGAGAGGGTGAAAGAGTGAAAGAGTGAAAGGAAGAAGCAGACGGAGAAAGTATGTGGAATTCGCACGAGTGACTGATCCCACCACGGATTCTCCGGTTTCTCGAAATTCAGTATTCTTATTCCTTTCCCCGCTACTATCTATATTTTCGTTCGCGGAATCCACCGAGTTCATGGAAATTCTTTAGCTCCGCAACATCGCACTTTCTATATTCTTCACCTGCGTGTATCGAACTATATTCGGAAACATTATTCCGCGAACCAGATGAGACGGAAGTTTCCTCCGAAGATGTTATGTTAACTCAAATTCATAGATTGTATATAGTGATGATTTACATAACACTCCATTTTCTGTGAATGTTTGCAATTGTATTTTGATTGTAGTTGAATTGAATTCGTAGAATTACTTGATTCTAATTAATCATAATTTATAATCGCCGATGTCTTAAGGAGCAAATGCTTTATTTATTTCACGACACGCCAGCTTATTTATACGGCATTCATAAATGAATCATTGTGCATTAATTCAAGCTCTACAGGGACTTCGAATAGTATTCAATTTTAATGACAATTGAACTCTTTTTGGTGAATATCCGCTCGACTTGATAGGTATAGAATACCCTTAGAAACACATAAGTCTGAAGGTACTATTAAATAATATAAGCATTTAAATGTACATAATCTGATTGTTAAATGACAATAGCACTACTTAATTAAAACATTAAAAATCGCACAAGCTGATAATGAAAATGCGAAAAAAGTGTATCATTATAAGCTTCCGTAATTATACTAGCAGTGAAAAACCAGGATTTTCTTTTAACGAAAAGAAATTAAATAATTGATAAGAAATACAGGCGACGCGACCGTTTTAAAATGTTCATATCATTAAGTATTAGCGTAGATCGTGCAATGGAGATTTCAAGGAGATCCCGAAGTAGTTCGTGTCGACACCAAGCAGACCGTGACTCGAGTGCTCAAGGAAATTGGAGGAATTCGAGGAACGAATTCTCAGTGCAGCCACAAAGTCGTCGAAAATCGGCACACTTGACCCGAGCCGTCAGAGTAAAATCTAAGAGCCCTCGGGTCCACGTGAGTAAGTGGAAAGTTCTGACATTGCCTTTAAGTGCACGGTCAGATGTGCGCTACCCTCCCTAAGGACTACTTCAGTAATGGCTGAGGGGAACTCAAATTGGTAAAAAGTGAAGAAAAGATCTCAAAGATCTCCAAAATCTCCTGAAAGATAATACGAGTACCGCATCGATATAATAATAAACAAGTCTTGACATATTTCAAGCGTTTGTAAAATATTTTATATCATCCTTCACAAGTACCGTACTACTATCAAATAATGATGCGAATAATGATTACATAAAATAATGTACATAAATATAAATAAAAATAATATCCTGGTAGTTGTAATATAAGTATACTGTAATAGCACTATTTTGTTATCTTCATTGCACGTTCCCAATTATATTAAATAATATCTTTCATATATCAACTATTATATAAGTTACTATAACCGATTCCTATGTATTGAAATTTTATTCATTTCACCTATATATCATTAAATAAAGTGGGTCATTCAATCATCTCGAATTGCAGTATCTATTTATTACAAAGAAAATGATTAATGTAATTCAGATATTACGACCTACATATATTACGCGATGAAAAATTCAACGAGTTCAAATCTCACCGAAAATACTTTAATAAGACTGCAAATTATTCTAATTCAGATTATCCTTAAAAAAGTGTTCGATCTCGAAAATTCCCGACATCCTGACTGCTGATAAAAAATCAAGCAACTCATTCTACGACTGATTTTTTAGCACGGCGCCTATATTCGCGTACACAAACTTGTAGAATCTCGTGGCTGTACGGTGATTGCGTTCTGTATAAACATCGCGACACGTTATTAGTAAGACATTGTAATAAGACATCATTTATCACAGTCGCGTATCTATATCGCCGGTGAATGCATCATATTTCATCGGTGTACGTGTGCCGAGTGCAACGACTCTCTGTCTCCGTTACTTGTATTGGCTCGATAGAATGCAACGTAACCGAAGAGAGTGCACTCAATCTTAAGGCGACGAGGCGCACTTTCTCGGCGCCGTAAATATCTCGGTGGATTTCGCACGGAATTGAACCCCGGAATTCGGACTCCTATAAATTCCATCTCGTTTACACACCGACGAACCACAAGTGGATACACCGTACTACTGAGTTCCGGTAAGAAGGCACTTGAGACGTAAGTGCCAAGCGAAATCCCGATTCCCGATTGGTTACATATGTGCATACATACGGAGAAAATTACAGGTGACTTAGGAGAAATATTAGTTGAATTTAAAAATGTTGACTTCTCAACTATAAAAATTTGTAAGTTCGTCATACGCGATGGCGGAGATATGAATGAAAGGTGTTTGCACGCCGTCTATGGATGTAATAATAATAAAATGAAAATATAAAATTCACAAAATTACAAATTCTAAAATCGACTGAAGAAAGCGAAATCTCAAAAAGAAAGCAAATATCCTCTTCCCGTCTAAAGTCACCGTATGCCTTCTTTCCAGAAGCGTACGGTATATTCTTCCGCAATGCATTTCAAGGTCGAACCGTACGTAATCGAAACGGAAAAACTGACCTAATTTCTTACGTAATACTACGCTGCACTTTTCTTATTTCCGGAGGGTTCAACGTCATAATGATTGCATGTGTAATTTATTAGAGACACGCTCTAATATGAGGTATATTAAGAGGGATTTTAATGAATGTAACAATCCATGATGAGATACGAGCAATAAGGAATTTCTGGATGTGATATGAGTCATCTGGAAGAATCTACGCATTCGAATCTCAGATTTGCAAGGGAAGGAAGTATTACGCTACTAACATGAGCCGGTATGCATTATGCATTCTACTACGAAAATGCATAATACATTAAACAGCCTGGAAATAAAGACGTTCGAAAGCATAATCTGCCGGACCGAATAGAAAGAAAAGTGTTGCGTATATGAGATGTGTGCTGTTTAGAATGAAAAAATAGCGGAAAAGATTAGTTTTCATCCAGGAATCATTTAAATCGGGTATGAAAATCGAATATTAAGCTTAATATTAGAATATCGCATACTGTTGCATCATATCACGTAACATCATTTTATGAAATCCGTAACTCTCATGAACAGTGCACATTCATATTTTAACAATCATAATTACACATTGAATTTAATGATCAATTGTAATTTAGCACCGGAGTCACGAATATTTCAATCTCCGTATGAAATTATAAATCACAAACTTAAGTGGCATAAACTTCTACGATTTAAAAGATGATAGACAACCAGATAATCAAGCTAGATGAACATTTTTCTAAAAATGTTTATTAATCCGCAGTGACGTATGCGATATTATATTGCCTTGCAAGGCTTTTTGGGTATAACGATTGATGTAGTAAATTAGGAATTAATTACTGATTAAATCTGATAAGGAATCCGGGTTGCGCATGTGCTTTTATACGAGAGATTATTACGTGGCTGAAGTGTACCAAGAGTACGGTATGAATCTACGATGCAACGGCGGAAAATTCCTTATCTGCTGCTGAGTAGGAGATTTCTTAAAAATCAAAGGCCGCCAGTCAGTCACTTACACGTTCCAAACGCGGATAGTCGGCACAGAGAGCTTAAGATTAATTCGCCATATTAATCGAATATGGCTGAATTATGGAGAAGCATCTACTATTCCCATAGAATTCATCTTTAAGGTTTCTTACTTATACGTGACATCGTATTCCGTGGATTAATCTAATATTACTATTTTTTAGGTTGATATTCGTTTATATTATTGAATTAAGGCGATGACAACGTTGAAGGAGGGCCGATGAAGAATTTTAATATAATTTTCTACTTGGTAGAAATATTGCAATTACATGTATAATATATTCGAAATATTAAAATAATACTAATATTTAGGTAGAAATAATAATTCTTATTAGAATATTGGCTTGTTAAGAATTTAAAAATCTTTGACAAGTTATCACTAATACTTTTAAAATATGCAGCATCTGTTAAAAAAATAATTTGGTAAACGTGATGTCCTAAAGGTCTCACTTTCTTTTAGAACTTGTAAATGAAACTAATAAAATTTCTATATTAATTAATTATTGCTTTATATCAATTAAATGTGTTAATCAATACAATGAATAATCTTGTCCATACACAATCTCAAATAATCACGAATGTGTCATGAAAGTACCAAGATATTACTATTACAGTATTCTAATATTGAAACTACAAGGATAGTTAACACGCTACGAAAATTCTCGCAAGATTTATAATATCGATACAGAAAATTACGTATATATATCTTCGAAGATAGAGAAACTGGATCTCATACTGGTAAATGGTTCAGATAGCAGGTGGATTGTAAATTACCATGGAACTTTGAGAAGCTGGATTTACCCTTTCTCGGGTATCCCAGTCAGGATTAAATCTGCGTAAGTGATATACTATTCTGACAACGCACGTGTACGTAGGTGGATACGCAAAATACCATTAATGGAACCCCAAGTGCATTTAGCAGAATGTACATCCCGAATCTCTTGTTTCTCCTTAATTCATTACTACACCATGCTATATCTCATTCAAACAAACATTCTAATTAATCCAAAAATCATCACATTCACATTCAGCCATTTAATTAGCATCTACAATCTGCTAGATATTACATCATATCATGTAACACCATTTTTGAATATTCTAACAACCATAATCACATATTTAATTTAATGATCAATTATAATCCACCGCCAGAAGTTATAAATGATAAACGTAAGTGATATAAACATCAATGATTGATAAGACGATAAACAACGAGACAATCAAGGTAGGGGAATATTTTTCCCAAAATGTCCTTATAAACTAGATATCATACAAACGCATTGTCCTGTAATAGGAAATAACTACTCTGATAGTGTTGATAATATATTAATAGACGCAGGATATAGGTGTATATTAATTAATATTCTAATTGGTGACGTCAACATTTATGTAGTCAAGGATTCATAAGGTAGAAATTATCGTACAATTATGGCAAGCGCGAGTGACTTCCGAATCGAGAAGGCGGATAAACCGGAAAGGAGATAAGGATGCTACGTTCCAGACTGCCTTCCTTAGGGATACAAAACTGTTAATGGTGTCTCGTTAATATTGAACGACGAAGCGAGTAATTAGGTATATCCGACTGGAAGTTCCCCCCGTGAACCACCCTCACAGCTGTTTATTTCGCCCCTGTAGAAATTGAGAGATCCATTTTCACCGTAACACTGATAATTTGATCCATCGCCTGATACTAGTAGTTGTTGCTACTTCGGAAGCCACTTCTCCTACTCAGAAGTATCATGTTCGATAAATACTTCGATAGACATTTCGATTGAACTTAATCTAATTTTAATAGCCCCGTATATATATTTAAATTACTCTTTAATTTATTTTTTCTATAAATCACTAATATATATCGTTTAAAAAATTAGGACAGCAAGTTTGCGACGCGAATTATTAATTGCTTTTAAACGAACATTTTTGCAGACATTATTGAACTAAGTCCATGACGATGCCGATGGAAGGCTGATTAAGAATATATTTTATTTAGTAAAAATATGATGACTGTTATTCCTCATCATCCCTCTATTTAATATCATCGATGCCTTAAATCAAGATATTGATGTGATATATGATAATAAACGTATTTCATAATAGAATGTTTTTTGTTTGACATAAATACGGCAATTAAAAATGATTGGAGACACACATGATCAGAACACAGTTATTCAGGGGCAATCATCGAAACGTGTAATTTCATTGTCCTTCTCGATTGACGTATTACCGTGTGGAATAACAATCCTGCTATTATCGATTAATACCAATAAATGGTGAATTCAATTTCGCTAAGTATTGCGTACCAAACTCGATGGAGTATAATGAGCAGTTATGTCTGCATTCGTGTAATTGTGGGTGCAATATGCAGCAAGGTATAATCATTATATTAACCGAATATTCAGCGAGTAGAGGCAATTGCGCGATAACAGATATCTCCAATACGAACCGAATTATTCGCAGGTAAAGTGACCATTTCTATGAGAATTTTGAAAGGGTGCTTGATACAATTATTTTTTATATTTCATATTCAAAGAAGCATATAAAAAGTATGTTCATAAATGGGAGGAATAGGTTTCAGATTCATAACTTTTTGGAGTAATCGACTTTTGTGAGATACCATCAGAAGAACGGACATGGAACAGGAAAAACGGAGAGAAATCGAAGAGATTCTAATAGAAAAGAGGAAGGTAAGTATCGTTCGATTGTGGAGACGAGGAAACTTCGGTGTCACGGAAATTGAAAGAAACGAAAGAAGATCCATCGAGTAGTGTTCTTTCTCTCGTGCAAGAAGAAATTCCAATTATCCTTCGTTCATTAGCTACCATCTTTTTCTCAAGATTGCGGATCCTGAGATAAAAGAAGTCGAAGAAGATGTAAGAAGAACCGAATTACACGAGGTATTGAAAAGTTTAGTTTCATGCAACGTAAACCTGAATTCTCCAAAATCCATAAAATGTCATACTTCAAGAATACAATACACCTTATAAGTATAATACTAAATCATCAACGCTACAACTACTAGATATGTGTATAGTTATTTTATACCTTCATGTATATGCTCCAAAAATACGAATGAATGGCAAAAATTAATTAATCGGTTTAATTATGTTTATTACGCAATAACAGTACCAGAAAGTTTCACAAAATAGAACGTAATATGTTCAAACATTTTTATCAAAAATTGTAGATGCGCATTTCGACTGGTTTTCGTAGTTAAAGTTTTAACCAATGTATATTCATATAATATAATATATTATAAGCGTAATCTTCATAATTTTCATCCATTCTCGAAGATTATTTTCATTTTAATATTATTAATCGTTTAATGCAAGAATACGTCGATACTCGATCGATTTCCCATGTAATTTGTGGCTATCCTCCTGGAAGATGTAATAGAACCTGGCTAGGACTATCTAGCCACAACCCATGTCCATAGAAACCATGGAAGACTATCATTTACACACACACAGTGATATTAAGCGTAACAGTGTGCGTGTAATTGGTAGTAGAATATTATTATTGCTATACGTGACATGAACCTAACAGAGGAAATTAGGAAGATAAAGAGAAAGGGAGGACAAGGGTGCCAGTTAGAGATCACCGGTCATATGAGGGTAAGCTCATTAAGGGAGATTTTGTACTTTATTGGAAAAAATAGGTATTACCGTCGAAAGGACGTTAATATCCTATGACAAATTGGGGATTAAATTATCAGTTATAATTACATAAATCATGTACCCACATCTAGTATCATGATATTAAAAAATATCACGATTAGGAATATTTACCAAAAAACGACCTTAGACGTGTTATATTTAATTTATGTTATGAAAATATTGTACCATTTTAAACTCTACGTATTGTATCATAATTAGAAATTCTGTCTTTCCATTTCGACCATCCTTCTCTTAGAATTGAACTTGTAATAGAACCGAATATTCTTATAATTACGTGAATCAAGTAAGTACAGTATTATATTATTAGCCAAATTTTTCATTTGCGGATATCTACTAGCAGCGAAGGAAAATAATAATTCTAAGTCTGATAATCTGGAACGACCTTAGAAGTATTCCGTTTACTGGTAAGGTTTTCCAAAGGGAATGGTTTCGAATTTTAAATACTACCTATTGTTTTTCCCATTTGGACCACGCCATAGACCTAAATATTTGATAAGGAAAATAGGTGTTCTAGTAGACATCGAGGTTCAAAGATCTAAATGTTGTCAACAGCACATTCTGCACATACTTTCGCGTATATGCGGAGTCGCATAAATCTGCAAAGAGTTTGTCGTCACGTCTTCCTCAGCTGTTGCATTTTTCATTTTGCAAACAGAGTCGTGGCGCTATTTGTGGCGGTGCACAAACAGACTAGAGAAGCGATTTTTACGCTCGAATTCTGGTGACGATCCGAACTAGCCACTCAGTGAGATTACAAATCAATTCGGACATTGATCTAATTATAATCATCCTAATAAACAGTTATATATCGAACGTCCAGGATCAACGGCTAAGAAAATAATTCTATTAAACTCTATATTTATCCGCGGAGATTCAGAACTTCGTTTTCTTGGCAAAACTTCAAAGCAGTCGGCCATCAGCAGTCTGTAAACTGATCTACTTCGGTTGGTATCTTAATTGAACTTTCTATGAATTCAAGAAATTTTTAATGCTGTATGATTCAGTGGGTTTAACGTAGAATCTCGAGAGGAAAAATATGAGGTGGTAGATGATAGAGAATAAACCGTATCGTAAAGGAGAGATCCAGGTTATAGGAGTTTTATCAGAGTCAGAGAAAAGTCCCGCAGGGGTAGTACTGCTACTGCGCCCCGCAATGGTGCAGCACATCAATGCACCTGCAGCCAAAGCGTGCATTCGATGCGATGATGATCAATAACTCCAACTACCCTCCGCGGACATATAGTTCGGCACAATTTCATCCGTTTAATAAATACTTCCGACACGGCACAATTTAATATAACAATAATAATACTTTAGTACTATTTATAGATTTATAGAAATCGTATCTTAAAAGATTTCGTATAAATAATACAAGTAACAATGTATAGATACTATACATGGCACTAATGAAATAATTATTTATCTCAATGGAGGAGTCAATGATATGATAATTCTAACTTCGAATAGCACTTTAGAAACCACATCATAACGAATGAAATTATTCGTGTGGCATGAACCAACTTTCCTTTACCCTATTATTCAACGTTTAATCAGAAAATGATGATCTGTTTCTTGGGACGGAATTATCGAGTAATATATAGTTTCAACTTCGATATTGAATTTGATATGTGGTATTATACGAAGAGACCGATTCTGTAGCATACTTTAAAAACGTCAACGTGCAACAAAAGCGTTTAAACAATTTCGTGAGAGTCTATATAGTAATTGACAAATTTCTATCTCCCATGTGGATGATGTGTGTGATTCGAAGGGAATGAATTGGTAACGGAAAGTGGAAGAGTTGACATGCAGGTGCCACGTTCCCCTAACATGAGGTGTCCGTATCTCGAGTTTCGAGGGGGACGCGACAACTCGTAATTCTGGTGGCCGATTACATATCACGGGGCCACTATCCGGCCTTCTTGATTCGTGCAGGTAATTTTCGCGAGGCGGGATGTCAGAGAAAAAGAAGAGGAAGAGAAACCAGGAGAGTTGGTCTAAGGGGAAGGAAGGAAAGAGAAGGTGAAGCCAGCATGTGGCCACGATACTCGTAAATTCCAGGGCCGCCAGCGATGGCCGCGTTTTTATGAGCACGGGAGCGTCGGATAAACGTCGCTCCTAATGTGGGCCTAAACCGAATTATGCGAATTAGAGGCCGGCCGTAGACAGATAATGCGATCCCTTGGAAAGCGGGCAAGTTTCGGTTTACCCGGATCCCCTCCTACTTGTTTCCTAGGCAGATTAAACTTTAGTTATGACCCTACCGAGGCTGCACATGGAACCCTTTACCTTCCTCCTAATTCTGAATGGTATCACAGTTTGGGGTTCTCTTATCAGACTCGAATAGTTTATAATAAGTACTCGTAGATAATATTCTAAATAACCTGACATTATACTAACCTTATTGGATCTATAAGGCTCTATTTAATGATATACTGTTTTACGAACATTCTAAAATTCCAATGGAGAATACGACTTATTGTGTGATAGATTCATTAATTTAGTGAATCATGATTTAATGCGTAAATACGATCTGTATAATCTGACACATTGTACGTACGTTCGGTTAAAGTTGGGAATTTCTATGTGCACGTAGATACATCTCATATGCAATACAATGTCACGTCATAAATTCACGTTTACCGGTTTCACGATTTATGCGCTCGAGTGGATACCGTATAAATTAGCCCGGCTCATCGGGAATTCAAGCTTGTCTATTATATGAACCTTGTTACAACTAAATCTATTATAGGGGGTTCTATAATTTACGAACTGCTATCTATACCGTTAATCGTAACCATTCCGAACAAAGGGATGATTTATGTGGTGTAAAAATTCTACAGATTCTATCAATGCATGTAGTTGGGAATGAACATAATTGGCCACCAAACTGGTATATCTAACGTAAGATTGAAACCAAAGATATTTCTATCCAACTCCCATCATACCTTGCCAGAATGTACTCGCTCGAAGAAATCATGTAATCTTTGACACAGAATACGATACATTTGTACAAATGTAATAATAATTTCATCTCACTAATAGTAACTATCCATCATTCTGATGAAAACACTATCTTCCAAAAATATAAAATAATAATTCACGATCAAAGTTTCTATTGAATAATTTTATAAAGCAATAAGTACGCCGATTTTATTTAATCCGTAATGAAATACTTAAAACATTTCATATTTGTCAATCAATGCAAGGACCAAGTACATGAGTACGTAGATCATCGAAGCAAGGTCTAATCCAGAAACTCTCGTGTAAAGCTCCGGTTACATGGTCCATGATATCAAGTATACTTGGCCAACCAATAAAACAAGGGCGCAAACAGCCTGGAGGTAAATAGTCGAAAATTCGTTATGGAAATAGTGGTTGATATTAGAATGTTCGTGTTACACGTCACCGTGAGTTTACCGAGTTTACTTTGGGCCTCGATATACTCGTAGAACTCGGACTGCTTCCCAGTTCCTGAGAGCAATTACTCCTGTCTACTATAATTACCTGGCGATGCACTGGCGTTACAAGGTATGTCGCTAGATAAGGTCGGGATACGACATTCTCCTCTTTCTACCGTCATCTACAATCTCCTTTTATAGCGATACGATTTGCATATCAAATCGATACGAAAGCAAATTGTTTGTACCATGGAGAATAATTAATACACGATGCATCTTTATATCACTGTGGGAGTAGTACGTTGCTTTCGAATGAAGTTCGTGAACTGAGTTTACGATTAGGTTTATGGATATCTTCCAATTATGAGTATGAAAACAGACTTCATATGAACGATGATACCGTTGTTATCGACGGAAAATTCATTAATTAATAGTTTAATGTAAGCGTGTTACAGAAGTGTTTGTATTATTCTTACAATTAAAATTTCAATGTTCACGCCATAAAATATTAGAATATAGCATGTCATTTAAATACCCCGCCTGTACTGTCTAGTGAAATTGTGTTTGTTAAATTGTTATCTTTGAAGATGAATATCTCAAAATACTAGCTAGTTATTTTTATCTATACAACAAACAATATTTTCTATAAAAACTAGAGACCTTGATGCTAAGTGTACATGTACAAATATATCAATATTAATTGAACTTCTGTAGGTTTAGAATGAAGTATATTGGTAGACTTTAAAATAATAATCAAACATCAAATTCATTTAGATTCAAGTATAAATTAATATGAATAAATAGTGTTCAATAAGCTTTTTCTCGCACGATAATTTAGGATTTATTTAAATATAAAATATATATATAATAAAGATGAATTGAATTTGTTCAATGACCTAAAACTGTGTCCTCGAGTGTCAAGCAGGAAAGCATATTTTCACGATTAATTAATTGACTGGTTTACTCGGAATGATAAAACATACGGGTTTAATTTGGTTTCATGAGATTCACGCTCAGTATCAGCTCGCAGGCATGTATAGTTTAGCTGCGTATAACGAATACACCTTCCAGGGATGTAACTGCAGTGGAATTGTGAAATTTCAATTATCTTATCCTCGGTAACGTTTTCGTAACTGTGACGCATGTAATTCGCATTGTAGGCCTCGGTGCTTCGCAACAACGTTGATGTCAAACCCTGACAGAAGATGAGGTCGACCTGTGTCGGATCGATTCGACTCGAGTTCTATTCTTGTTTTACGTCAAGTGCAAAATTCCGAGGTTTCATTATTCTAAGAGGACAACTACAAAAAGCGAAGGTCTTCCTCTGTAGTTTAAAATTGAAACTCTAATTTGACAATGTAAGGATTAATATCAGTTTTAAAACTTATCTATCATTCTTACTTGATTAAAATCACGAGGAAGGTTGACACGAAACGAATAAATTTTAGATCGAAGGATACAGCGATTGCAAATATCTCGAGCGCAAAATGTCCATCTATTTGTGAAAAGATAAATGTGTGATTAATGAAAAGGGAGTATGATAACGTAAATTAGGAAATCAATAAAAGAGGAATAATTGGAATGCTAGTTATTACATAAACTTAACGTTTTTAATCCTGTACTATTATGATAACGTCTCAACTAAAATATAACGTCGAATTAATGAGCGCAAAGATCGGAAATAAGAAGAACATGACGGGGAATTTGAAAATGATTGAAATATGCAATTTAGTTTTGAATTCAAGATTCGCACATTCGTGGAGTATCTACGTGAGGTTTGGTCGAAGGTGTCGGAAGTCCTTCATCGGTGGAAGAGAATCTTGAAGCAAAGGGACAGAGCTAAGCCATGTTTGGTCATAACTAGGCACCAGGACTGGTGGTTTGTTCTACAAACATCGTAGCGAGCAATGTCCAGAGTTAGCTTATGATGGGACTAGCCATAGCTAAAGCGAAGCAACCGCTTTGCACGCAAGTCTGGTACTCCGTCCGTCTATTCGCAATATCCTTTGGTCGGTATATTCGAAGCTACATTAAACCGCTTTTAGAAGGTAAAGGAAGGGGTGGTATAACAATGTCACTATTGCGCCAGAATTTATGGATCACTTGCATAATGCATCATTCGCGCGGAACGAGTTTCCGAGAATAAAGCGGTAACATGGCTTTCACGTATAATGACAAACAGAAATATTAAGATATAAGTAACCCAGTTGAAAACTGAATATTCATGATACTTCATAATACATCTATTAAAAATGAAAATCATTTTCACGAGTGGGTGTAAGGTGGTGATTATTCATCGCATTGGTATTGGTATTAATGCTGGTATTCCGACAAAAATTTATCTCCCGATCATTAATAAAAGCTTTCATGTCAAATTCCTATAATTCCCGAGTCCATCTATTAATATCGTATTTCACGTTGAGCGATGGATCCTGCAGTTCTTCAAACTAAACGATACCTTGTCATGGAAAGCGCTTCAAAGGGACGACGACACTCGAGAAAAGGAAATAACAGTAAGAAGAGGTAGAGGAAGGGGAGAGGCGGAGGAGAGGAAAAAGAAAACAAGTCGACAACTGGAAGGACGAGGAGAAGGACGCCGTAGTGG
Source organism: Nysson spinosus (assembly GCA_910591585.2). NCBI lineage: Eukaryota > Metazoa > Arthropoda > Insecta > Hymenoptera > Crabronidae > Nysson > Nysson spinosus. Next base: position 4,570,020 of record OU342835.1, read on the forward strand.
AGGAGGCCGACGCGTGATGCTGGATGAGGACGAGAGCCCGGTGGAATGCAAGAATGCATCCGGCGCACCTGCTTCGAGGCTTCAGCGCAAACTTGAGACGAGCTGGTCTATGTTTCTAAAGTATCCTTTACAATCGTGTGGGTGACCATCACACTTCTCTGTCCTTAGGGCATTTCAAGAATGACGAAGGACTCGATAAAGGGGATGGAGATTTGCAAGAATATACGGAAAAAACGAGACACGGGAAAAGAAAATGAAGGGAAAGACAAAGCTGATGCTTGAAATAAAAAACGGCAGGAAGAGCAAATAATTAAAACCTTTAAAAGGCTACGAACGAAAAGTATATTCCGTCTCGAGTGAATCTTTATTCTCGTTGTAAATATGTCTTCGCAATCTTCAATGAATGGAGGAATTCTAAGAATAGCGTGAAGATTGAAATTGAATTAAAACGGATTAAGCTGAAGTGGTAGTCCGACAGAAATCATATAAACAATACGAGTGATAATAATTCTATACAAAGGAACTACACAATAATGAATAAAATAACGAAACAAGAAAAACGAGTTGACAGTGAATCAAATCAAACGAGGATGAACATCAAACCGAACAAGGTGGAGACAGAAATGAGGAGATTTCTGAGAGTGATTCGAAAGATATACTGAAAAGAGTAACATTCCCTGCAACGATTACGAAACAGAAGAACTCCGCACTGATTCACAGAACCTCGTCGTTTTCTTCTTTCACAATCTCGGCAAGAGAATGAGCAAGTGATTGCTGTAGTCCACGAAAAAACGATGAAAAGCGGGATCAAGAGGAAGGTTAAATGTGAAGTTTTGGCAGAAAGTTCGGGAGTTATTTCGAAAATGATTCCGCCGGTGGCAACGATATGCGTGCATCGCGAATGCAATGGAGAAAGGGTTGTTTTATATGCCTGAAAAGGAAGCTTATTGACCGCTAGCCACTGGCCACTTCAAAGTTAATCGACTGCATAATTGCGTAAAAATGCATTTCTGATCGTACGGAATATTCACCACCACTTTTCATGTTTATAAAGATACATGCAAAATGTTCCGTGGCGATAAATCATTGATAAATAGATATTTCAATTAACCATCGATTATACTTGAAACTATTGTTTAAAATATGATGGGCGTAATGCGTGAACGAATAACATTATTGCAATTCAGGGTAATGGAATAATTAGTATTGATTAAATAAACATAAGTAAAGAAAGGTTATTAGCTGTGCACAGGGTGTGTACCAGGAATGCGTAATTGGAAAGATATTAAGTTAATGTGTATTTATGTGTTGTTACATTAATTTGGTATAATGTATCGATATATAATTACTAATTTTGATATAACTTTAATCATTTACTGATTAGAGTATTTAAATGGGAAGTATTTACATTGTTAGTTTAGATATATTAATGCATGAGTTCAGATATGATTAACAAATAATGTATGTTTCACAGGAAAGCATAATTGCACCGAAAAGCAGATGTCAACAATGGCAGTTATAATATCAATTAGTTTAACTTAAATTGGTATGTTAATTTGAGATCTGACCGCGACTTAACGATCAAAGTTCTGATAATCTGCGTGGGTCAAGCGCACTCGGCGTAATGATCAAAGATTAATTAACCACTGTATTCCGAGCGCGCACTCGATTCATCTTCGCTTAGCCCGCTATTAAATTTCATTTCTTTCGACTGTACATCATTTTTCACACCAAAAACCCAGAAACAAAAATAGAACAAAAGCAACCAGAATGAAAATGATATAAACATTCAATTTTTAATTTCTTGATATCTTTCCAGCACAAAACATTGTTTTGGCATACGTACATTGTACATGCATACATACTCCAAAAAAGCAGACTTGACAACAAATGTACCACATTCATCTTACAGATCGCTTTGAACCATGTTATACAAGATACAAATATTTTCGATCGACACACTAACAATAGAATCATCTAAGCTGATCAAGGGGCTAAGTATTGAAAAGAGACGTTGAACGTCTTCTGAAATGGTACACCGGCATAATATCGACATTTATTTCTCATCATCGGTGATATCAGTTATTCTAGTAGATATCTTGTGTGCGGGGATACCATATGTAATGCTTCAACTCTTTATCTTGTGGTAAACCCGGTTTCGACTTACAGACCGGTATACTATCACCAATCGAGACACTATGTTTTAGAGAGACAATTGAATCTTCCAATACATCCAATTAAGCAAAATTTAAGTCGCTAAAAATTATAAGACTTCTTACTAAAATATATTGTACACATAGCTAGGTAGCATAGAGATACTATATTCTAAATAATTGTAATAATTCATTAGAATTCATTCATAATTAATATTATCGTACAACTAGGATCCTGTTGGTCACTCGAATATTTATGTGAAGGTGTATTAAAAAGAATGCATAATTACTTTTTATGAAATAGACGAATGGAAACATAGCATGCGGAAAATACGGGCAGATAAAAACGATAGGTCTCTTTGGCGTTCGAGTAATCTCAAAATTGATAATAAATCACTCGAGATCACGAATCAAACGGAACTGCCTCGGTAGGATAACCGGGACTTCATGTTTTATCGGGAGCGATTTTCTATCTTTGCACTCTATGTACGCCGTACAGATATTAAATTCATTTGCGCGACTTATCTTGTTGTCACATATAATAGACTAACAAGTAGACCTACTTGACCTCGGCAGACAATATTACGGAATAATCCAGGACTTGTAAGCCACGTACTTTCCAATCTTTCAATGACGAGTGAAATATAAATCGCATTCCATTTTTGCGTCTTACGCGATGCATTTAATTGCGTTTAACAATTAGAATGCCAAATCTTAAAATTAACCCGTTATTTTAATACCGTATTTAGTGAGTCAAACATTTAATATTATAATACATATTCGGGCATCTAAAGTGAAGCTGATATTGGATGAAAAAATTTTGTCTTCATTAATGATTTATAAGAAAGCAGAATATATAAGATTCTATTAGTTAACGATATCTTAAAATAAAATGGTCTAATTAAGAAAAGGCTACAATTAAATATTTAAGATATCACGTGAATAGTGGAGCACGAATCATGCGAAGACCAATTTAAAATTTACCAAAAACGTACTTGAATATCGATGACACGGAGGTGTCCATGAGATATATTAACCCGATCATGGTCTAAAAAAACTTCGATAACACCGTTGGCACGTTCGGGGCATGTTTTTTCACGAAACTGCAGCTTTTAACAGTCCCTTAAAGAGACCTCGTGGCCGATAAAAACGGATTGTAAATGCGTCCTCGGGCACGCACACGTGCCCTGCGTATTCCACGTGGGCGTGGGTGCCCATTTAATCTACAGGGTCCCATGTTACGATCTGTCGTTCAGTTCGATCGTGCCCACGAGATACTTTTCACCTTCTTGTTATATTGCCTTCTATATCGCCCGCACCAGCTAAATCCACCGGAGATAATATTTCAGATAGAATCTACGAAATTATCGAACTTATATTTCCTTTGATAGAAAATCCAGCGAATTTTAGATTACGCTCCAATTCGAACACCTATTCGAATAACTTATAATACTCTTCATTTATTATTGATATACTATCTGTTATTATATTCTATTATTAATATTCTACTCTTTAGAAATTATACTATTCTTTGTCAGTTTTCGGGGAAGTTATATTTATTCATAATATTATTATTATTTATATATGTGTATAGTATTACTTCTAGACGAATTTTAACCTACTGCGATATCGAGAATTATTAATACATTCAATTTCCATTACGATATTTATGAACTTTGTAAGTCGACGCGAACATGTTTTTCATTAATATCCGAGTATTCCACTGTGAAAAATAAAAAAGATTACGTTGCGCAAAAAATGATCCATTTTCAAGTTCTAATTAAGATTCATGTTCTACTACTATATTTGAAATTGTGGAAACCATAATTTATCCATAATTTAACCATAATTTTTAAACGCATCATTTTGCAACACCATTTCTGAGAAATGGAACAGAATAGGACTGAACACTTCGAAGGACTCTTTTCACAGTCCAAAAATTCTGCGCAAAATTATACACTAAATAATTCACCCAAATATTCTACTAAAATTTATTCCGCTGCAAATTCTATTCACGATTATATTCATAAAATAACCACCGCTCTCAACAAAATCTGTCCTCATTCTTTCAACCGCATAAATACAAAGATGATATTTGTATACATTGATAGTTTTAAACAAATCTAAAATACCTGCCATAAAAACTAAACAAGACATTCGAAAAGTAAGTAGACATCATTTCGTACTTAATGCAGCCTCGTATTACGATTTCGATCTTGATTTTCCAAGCTTTCAAATGGACCATTTCAGGCGGTTTGAAATGCACGATTCCACGAGTAGCAGAAAGTACTTTCATTTGAAGGGTGAAATACAGATTTAAACGGCAGCTTCGTGGTCAAGTATTCAAGAGTGCACGGTGGATCTACTATTTCACAGCGAAATGCTCGGGCATTAAAGGCATAACAGTATCATAAATGGGAATGAAATGGTAACACGCGTGGTTACGTATACCTGTCCTATAAAAATCGTTCCTTATGCGAGCGTTAAACTTCCTCGTGCATTTACGTGTGCATAACCACGCGGGAAGGTATACTCGATAATAACACTACGGGTTCAACTGCGTTTGCATTATGCTTAACCGACGTAATTTCGTGTTTCGTAGGTACCGGTTACGACGGTTTAGAGTACTCTCACTCTTGCCTCTTCCGCGGTTGATCAACGAGAACGATAGCCCTGCTTCCCGTAATAGTTTACACGCGTATATAATTTGTAATTGCACGGCAACTCGAGATACAAAGTACCGATCTTAAACGGATACATATCTTACGATTTATTTTATATACCGCATAATTCCCGGTTGTCAAAAAATGAAAGTCGCCAATTTCACTCCTAAATGGCCGAAATTGATGGTATATGATGTATAAACATATTCTAAGACGATTTTGGGTCGAAAGAAGTAGATTAAAAATTTTTCCGGGCGAAAAATGGGTCGACCCCAGATCGCAAAAATGTGAAGGGGTATACCTTCAAAAATGGTCAAAAAATGAAAGTCGCCAATTTCACTCCTAAATGGCCCAAATCGATGGTATATGATGTATAAACATATTCTAAGGCGATATTGGGTCCAAAGAAGTGGATTAAAAATTTTTCCGGGCGAAAAATGGGTCGATTCAAAATCGCAAAAATGTGAAGGGGTATACCTTCAAAAATTGTCAAAAAATGAAAGTCGCCAATTTCACTCCTAAATGGCCCAAATCGATGGTATATGATGTATAAACATATTCTAAGACGATATTGGGTCCAAAGAAGTGGATTAAAAATTTTTCCGGGCGAAAAATGGGTCGATTCAAAATCGCAAAAATGTGAAGGGGTATACCTTCAAAAATTGTCAAAAAATGAAAGTCGCCAATTTCACTCCTAAATGGCCCAAATCGATGGTATATGATATATAAACATATTCTAAGACGATATTGGGTCCAAAGAAGTGGATTAAAAATTTTTCCGGGCGAAAAATGGGTCGATTCAAAATCGCAAAAATGTGAAGGGGTATACCTTCAAAAATTGTCAAAAAATGAAAGTCGCCAATTTCACTCCTAAATGGCCCAAATCGATGGTATATGATATATAAACATATTCTAAGACGATATTGGGACGAAAGAAGTGGATTAAAAATTTTTCCGGGCGAAAAATGGGTCGACCCCAGATCGCAAAAATGTAAAGGGGTATACCTTCAAAAATCGTCAAAAAATCAAAGTCGCCAAAATGGATCGTAAGTGGCCCAAATCGATGGTAGATGATGTATAAACATGTTCTTGGATCATAATTACATTTAAAAAGGCAAACTGTCCCAAATAGCCCCAGTGCCGACTGAAATTTGTTTTCCAAATTTTGTATCTAACTTTTTTCCCGAACTTTTATCAAAAATTATCCCGCTTTACCGCATGAACAACAACTACTTATAATTGAATGAAAACTGTTAATGGCCGTAAATATATAAACGTTAAATACTGTTCAACTGAAGATTAATTTTTATTTATAGGCACTAAAATCATATATCATTTAATGGACCGGTAGGAATTTTAGATCATACTCTACACGGACATCGGTCTATTTCGACATCGAATCATAATATTTCTTTACTATGTTTACAACAATTATTATATTTAATGATCTGCGATCAGAAGAAAGGAGCAGCTAGGTTTCTGATCTCGAACAGAATGTGCTTACTTTAAGCAGATACTCGAGAAACGAGTAGGAAATTCTAGTAGACGGTTCACGAAACATGCACCGAAAGGAAATTGAAGCTAATCGATGATTAAGTATCTTGGTAATCGGTAAACGAGTGATTGTAATGTCTGGATGCGTGGAACGCGTGTCTGACCGAGGCAACGGCCAAGGCACGTCGATTAAGCGCCGCAAATCGCGTGGGCAAACCCATCGGGAGACAATAAAACCGGCGCCTCCGCCAGACGCTTCTGGAATCCGGCCAGATCTCCTTGCGACTAACACTCACTAGACTCTATTAGCAACAACTACTTTTTATTTATCTTTTTATTCTAGACAAAACAACAAGAAAAATTACATCCACCTTTGCTCTGATTACGGGGCATCAAGTATTCATGAAGCGTTTAAGCTTTGTAACACCAGTCTACTTCCAATGTTGGTTGACCAAAATCGACGCAAGTCTCAGTGGAAATTAAAAATGTATCAAATCATTCTTTTCCCTTGGGTTCCCTTTATTTGAATCGATTTTTTCGCTCGATTGTATTTTGAATTTAAGGATCTGAGGTTTAAATCGATTTTTGGAAAGTAAATCTGAAAGCGCAGGAAGTTTCTGTGAATTTCATTATTTATGGATATTTACATTTGTGATTAAACATAGAATAATTGATTAACAAATAATTCATTTTAATTAATTATGAGTATTATAATATTATAAATTATAATATTCGAACATATGATGGGTAAGAAATGTCGGTCCAATGGGAGAGAAGTGAGAAAAAGAAGGTGATCCTCTCGGATCCCTCGTGTACTCGAGGCTGGATTAATGAAACTGTTGTTTCTGCAAGACACTCCATTTTTTCGTGCTGTCTTTTTACGGCACGAACAATTACGCCTGCGATTCGAGGAGAGATAACCGAGTGTTCAGCCCGGCATTTCCCACGGGAATCTTGTCCAATGATTTTTCTTTTCTACCTTAGCTTTTCCTTGGCTTCTCTTAATAAACCTTCTTAATATAGTTTGTTTACGTTCGGATATACATACAGTCTTCTTAATACTTGCAACGTTTGGCTCGTGCTTGTTATTGTCAACTGTTTTTGATTGTGCAAAAACATGAATATTATTGAGAAGTAACTTTTGCAACAAGGTGCTTCGACCATAAAGAGGAAAAATGGAATATAACGATGAAAGCTGCGTATTACCGTTAACAAAGTGATATTATTTCGCTTTCACGGACAGGAAATTGCAATGAGAAAATCACGCGCTTCCAACATCCGGATAAGACTTCTTTGATTTGAAGGCGAATTAAACTAATTGCAAGAAGTAATTTGCAAGCCGCGGGGAGTATATGAGCTAACAAGAACATAAAGTGATCTCGCAATTACAAGTTACTTGCGTGTATCCTAATGTACAATTGAAATCAGTTTAGTGTTTAAAATTAGATGGGGCTAAAATAGACGAATGAGATGAAAATAGCACGTATATTGATGTTAAGTAATAATCAGCAATATACAAAAAATAAGTAAAACTGTCCAGTTCAAACAAACTAAAATCTAAAGTTAACTTATATAAAATACAACATGATTTCCCAGTATCTCTGAAATTCCTTTAAATTCAGCTTTAGAGAAAATTCTTATCATGACTCATCACTGTGATGTTAATCAATGTTCTTCACACAGAAATTTTCCTTTTTAATATTCAAGGAAACATTATTATTACAAAAGATGAATTACTTTGCTTCAACCGACCAAAATACTTATAACTAAACTATGACTTGATTGAAAAGATTTAGCCAAGAACAACTAGAATCTTAATTAATTGCTTCAGATTTAATTGAACTTGTAATACCATCACTGTATGAGCTATATATAAGTCCGCTGATTAAAATTCTATCAGAATACCAAGCCTTAAAATGAATCCACTAAAAGTGACTTGAATGTAACTTAAGTGACTAAATATAAGTTACGATATTATAGATAATGGCTTTAATAAATGCTGCATTTTCAGTCACATGAAAATGGTCATAAAGTCGTTTACCATCCCGGTAGTTAAAAAGGATAACCTGCATTAAAGACGACGAGGAAGTCGGGAATTGATTTCCATTGAAAACGAAGCCAACAATTGTAAGTTGCATCGTGCGCCCCTCGAAATCCGAAATGCAACGACGACTTGTGATTATCGTTCGCGCGCGGCTGCCATTCTCAACGATTAACATTTTCATGTTGCTACCTACCCGAGCGACGAGAAAACGCGGCAGTGATTCATCGAACGAGTTCTGCAACCGGCAAACAAGCGCCAGGAGGTTCTAATACTTGTCCCTCGATCGAACTTGCACTCCGGGAGGATACTGTTTTCTTTACTTTTTAACGACCTCCTATAAATCCGTAAATCCATAGACATCCATAAATCCAGGCACGTGCTAATATTTCTGCTAGTGACATCATTGAAAGATACGTGTCCTATATACGCGAACGATGCATTGCTTTATCGCGATGGGCTTCGAACGATATCACCTTAAAGTAGGGGATCTAGTTGCTTTACAGTTTTACCTATTCGGATTTATTCTATGAAGTTCATGTTGAATGATACAATCTTAATTTTAAAATTGAGTATCTTGATAGAGTTTTGGTCAGCAAGGCTGAATGTAATTCATACTGTGATGGAATTAAATACTCAATTAACACTGAAGCGACTAACTAGGATTCTAATTGTTCTTAAGAACTTCGTCTAATGGCGAAACATTAATAACCAGGTTGGTATAATTCTTCGAGGACACTCAAACGATCCATTTTTCATGAACGTTGATTAGCTCATTACGAAAAAATATAACTAATTGCGTGGTGTCTTGGATCTTATGCTTGTTAACGAGCGTACAAATAATGGGTACTAATTGTTCTTCGATATTATTTCAGAGATAGTCTAGGTTTCATAACGAGGTGTTATAAACTATGGATCCCACTCGATCGATATTACAATAATTACCATTACTCCAATTGGTACAAGTCGAATAAACATATTTGATTACTTACAATCACAGTGGTAACTGCCTAAATACAATAGTATAAATACAATGTTAACAATACTTGAAATTTTACGAAAAACAATTCGAAAACCAATTAAGTGTCAGTTACTTCGGAGGACTGCAGGCAGTATAATTGATCGACAGTGAATACAGTGCAGTAAGGGGTTGGATGATCATTAAATAGTCATGAATGATCAATGATAAATCGAAACCGTGCGACAGTCTCATCGTGTCGTTTTAAACATCATACCAGCCTGTTTAACCACCGAAGTCAATTACATATCCAACGTTATTATTATCAGAACCCATCTGCACGAATAGGGTTAATGACACCTATCGCGGTTGCATCTCTATTCTTCGTTTACACTGCTTCTTATATTGCTCCAATGAACATACACGAAAAATAAACAGTAATAATAAACATGATTGAAATCAAGTAAAAATGACCCAAAACGAGCAACTTGTCCCTTTAAATATGTTAAAATATGTAGTACATGAAGCGATCTGATATCATTCCACCTATACTACTGTAATTCGAAAAGATAATGTTTCACTATGTTTAAGTATATTTCCGAGGAAATTTCTATTATTTTAATGTGTACGATAATTACGAGTTACAACGCAACACGAAACTATACAATATTATGATACAACGGAACGTAGCTAATAATTATGGCACCCATTAATGGGATGCATCTGCACATGAAACTGCTCAATAATGCATTTAATTATGCATGTATTATTGTACTGAAGATACTGCAAACCAGGTGAACGTTCTCGGAACTGTAATCACCGAGTGGAGCTGTATCGAAAATAGACCAGGCATAGATTAGACTAACATTATAATTTGCAACATGTTCCGGAAAGAGGAACATAATCTACAACCCCCGAGATTCATGTAAATTCGAAGTTCACTCGGTATGAATGATCACGTTGAGGTTGCAGAAGTCCGCAGCGACTTCTGAATTGATTTTCTCGATAAATTAAAGAAGCCATAGTCACGCGAGCACACTGTTCTCCATAACTTTTCGTTGGCTCTTATGAATCGAGGAAAGGAGATCCAGCATAGAATTCGCCATATATAATATACCACGGTACGACTTCCACTTTCTAAGAATAGCAATTACACACTTTTTAACCACGTACATATATCTTTGTAAAGGCTCAATTACATGGAACAAAGTTGTCCTCGTGCTGGTATATGAAAAATTTACGAGGGACATCCATGATGTATTTTGTATAAGACAAATATGTGAAAATAAGGGAGTGATAAGAGAAAGAGACTGAAGTCACGCGAACCCTGCACGGTTCTCAATATTTCTTTAGAACGGAAGTCCGCTCCGCTAATATATTTTTTGTAGGCTCTTGCCTTTATATTCATTTCATTTACGCATTTTACCTGCGGAAAAAAGTTGGAAAGTTGTTGGAAAAAAGTGAAAAGTTGCTTAAAAATGTAACCACGCATAGCCCAAGATTAAAATAGGACCATAATTCATACCTTGATTATATACATCTTTATCTTCATTTATTATTTGTATTATACAGGGTCTTCCACGCAACTGGGCCGAGCTATATCTTTGAATGGATTGGAGATAAAAAAAATGTTATAGGACAAAAGTAGATGGTATTGAATACTTCATATTTTTATAAAGTTTTTATGCATTTTTATGCGTCGGTGCAAGTGCAAGGTGCAATTGCACTTTTTTTAAAAGTAAAACTCAAATTTTGATTACATCAATCGATGCAGTTTTTCGCCCTTTACAAAACACGTTAATAATACTATGTCTGAAAATTGTTAGTTTAGGTGTTATTTTACTTTCAAGCATGCTGAATTTACAAATAAGACACTGACACAAGGAACGCGTAATAGAGTACGTATAACCGTGTTGAAACATTGAAATAATTCAGCATGCTTGAAATTAAAATAACACCTAAACTAACAATTTTGCATTAAATGCATAAAAACTTTATAAAAATGTGAAGCATTCAATACCATCTACTTTTGTCCTATACCATTTTTTTATCTCCAATCCTTTCAAAGATATAGCTCGGCCCAGTTCCGTGGGACACCCTGTATATTGTTTATCGTATACTGAACTATCGTAAATGAAAGGTAAACGTTACAATTTATGGAAAAACTATTTTACAAATTTTTAAGATATATCTGTGCTACCCGATGGAGCAACCGGTGAAGAAACAAATAATTTAGTACTAAATTTTATCCGAGAAGAGAAGAAAACAGGAAGCAGGAAATGCTCGGACGTTCGGAAAATTGAAATCCCACATTCTCGCCTATGAAATCATAAAAGATCAACAAGCGGTTGCATCGTTTGAAAAACAAATATGCCACCGACATAACATAGCTTCGGATTACGTAAGAACATAATTACGAAACCGACGGAGATCTCGATAGTGGAAACCAGAGGTGCGATCGACATTCTTCGTAGCAACAGGAGAAACGAACGGTAATCTTCGCATTTCCGATTGATTTCATTTCGTTCCAACAAATCCTTGGCGCCAGCTGCCTTCCACAATTCTGTGTTTTATTACATTTCTATTGTATTTTGCACGAAACACTTTATTCCGCTAAAATGACTGATAACACGACTCTGATGCTGACGAGATTACAGTACAATTCGTAATCGTGTGGGAGAAACATGGTCGTTGTCGTTAATATGATTTATTGGAAAACAGAGTAGGCAATAATTTAATTCGAAGTAAATCACGAATGCAAATAAAACGATCGTAATTAATTACATTAGAACCTATGTCATTACGTATATATGATATTCCATTTTAGATATTTGGCTACTGACAGTGATATAATATTCTGCATGTCATTTGCAAAACTAATTATTAATCGTAGCAAATAGGAAACCTGTATATTAATAATCATTACGCGAGGATTAAGCACTGATTTCAATTAAGTTCGATTTTCAGTACTCCGTTCACGTGGTGAAAACTTGTGGCAACTAATTCGTAAAAATCATCCTACTGAGACTATTCGTATTATCTAAATAATCTCACCTTCACGTCTAACATGATGAAAAATATCATAAGCATAAAGCAATGAAATATTTCCAGCAAATATCAGATGATAACGATGAAGTAATTCAATCAGATATTTCATTTGAAGTTCAATTATAAATGCAAAAAAATCGTCATCAATAAAACCCAGAAAATACAAGTAAAACGTAGCTGATCACAGAGACATTTCATTCTGGCATGCGATATTTCCTGAAATTTCTGATCAGCCAATGATTTCGAGGTCTCGATCCAAAGCCACGTGATGGCGATCATCGATATAATAAATGCAAGACAAATAAGTAGCCAAAGATCTGTTACGTCTTAGCCTTGCATTCTCTCGTTCGGCGTTTCGTGATCGTTCTTTCTTCGGCTCGTCCATCCGGCTCTATCTTTCTCCGTCTCTACTGGCCAGCGTATCTACGGGTCGTTGATATCGCCTCGCCTCGTGTTTTCTCGGATAACGTGTATAGTCGACGTCTGCCACGATCGCGGCATGCATTGCGCCCCGCACGATAATAATTATTGACAGATGCGACTGACTAATACCGGACCCGCTACGACGCTCTTCTAACGTGACTAAACTTTCAGCTTACGTGATGACGTACGCGCACTCAGCTAACTCGGTTCCATCGGTTGCACTGGTTGCGTCGGTTGCATACAAGTCCGAAGAGGAAACTAAGCTATTACCGCACCGTTTGATACAATTTTACGGTCGAGTCTAATGTGTTTATGCTTTACCGGAACTCCTACGTTACCTCGAAAACGGCGTAAGCTTCATGCAACTTTAATAAATGCGCTTTTATGCGTGTCTAGGGTTAAGTGGGTGAATACGAAAATAGACTTTATCTAGACGAGCTTTTTGTTTCATATAAATTTGTGGTAAATGCAATTTGTAAGTAATCCTACTAAAACGTGATATTAATGGCGCATAGGTGAGTTATTCTTTGTTGTTTGTAATTTCTTGTGGTATACATTGCAATTAAGTATAATTATTATGAGCTTATTGTAATTGTGGGTATGTCTGTGGCATATTTAGAAGATATTGCGATGAACGTAGAAATATAATTCGTGCTTAAAAGTGGTATTGGCTGAAACCACTTTTTGCTTGTGTTTCACGTGTTTATAGTAGTTTCGTATACTAATATATTTCGAGAGACCATAAATATTTCGTTACAGTGAATGTTTCGCAATGTTAGAAGACTCAATTGATTTTAACGGCACCGCGTTTTAATATCTTCTTCAAAGGAAACCTCGATGAAAGCATAACGATCGGGACAAGATACCACGGTCTTCGAACTACCGTATTACGGCCTTCAAATTAAAATAGTGCTACACACTTGTCGGTTCTATTTGTATTTTTATGGAAGAAACAGGTAGCACGCGACACGTTTACATGATTGTACAATTTGGTGCAACATGTTTCTGATACTATTCTATTCGACATGATATCCGTAGCGATATACACTGATGAAGTAAACAAACGATAACACGGAGGAGTTTTACACCTTCCTTAACACTCAAACACGATATGATGCAATCCATGCAAGCAGATCGGCTATCCTCCGCTCGTGACACAAGATTAAATTCCTACATAAATTAAACCTATACTCGATGCTCGATCATTGGTAGTAACAAAATCATCCGATAACAATGAAACACTTATTTCATCGTTTGGTTCCATCGCTTGAAAATCGTAGAGGGGTCTCACGGTTAACACTTGCAAAACGAGGCGAAGCTGCAAGCTACTGAGAGATAAGACCGCTTCTGCGTTTGTTTTTCCTCGATAAAAAGCTGCGGCAATGGATTGACGACTCGCGGAAACAAACTAACTTTCCATCCGAGCAAACGCACGGAATTTTCTGCGTAGAAATTTAATGTGCGAGCATCTAAGCGTGCCAAGTTTTACGGCGCGTCGCGGTTTGTCGGACGCAGGATATGTCCTTCGATGAAAAACGTGTCATTGGTTGCATTCTATCGAGCTAACAAGATATTTTCTATCATTTACAAATAATGTTTATCTGAACTGCCGTTTAGTATAACTATTATGATTTTACTGGAATCGTTTTGCAATTATATTGTGAGCTTAAAGTATTATGTGGTGCACATGCAGATATAATCCCAGATCAAAAATGGTATTATTGGAAATAAATCTGTGCTCGTTTTGAACGCGTGTTCGGTAGTATTTTATATCAAGATATTTTGCAAAACCATAAATATTACGATGCAGTTGTCAATCAATTGAAACTGTTTATCAGCATTGCGTATAATTACCGTGTTAGTAGCACGTGTGTGCAATTCAAGTCCGAGTACGCGTGTTACGCTAGGCTCGTTGCATTCTTTGCTCCTCAAACAGAACACCGAAATCCTTATTTGCGAAGAGATAAATAACTGGGTTAATTTTACGTATGCAAGCAATTCCGGGGAGAAGGGGAGATAACGGTTATCGCAAGGAAAGAACTTATCTAAAAAATCAGCAGGAATTCTCCTAAATGTAGCCAAGATATCACGCAGCAGTTGAATCTGATTTTTATGTCGTTCCTTTTCCGATAAACAGATGTAAACTTGAAGTGAACCGTGATTTATAAAGCTGATGACATTCGTGATGATAAGAGTGATAATAATAAAATACTCCTGATCGCTATTCCATTAATTCTTCGATCCTCGTCTTTAATTTAAGTCTTCCAAGAATAAGATTGTATTTAAGAAATATACTGACCGGTTTCATTTAAGAAGAGGAACGTTTATAATCCTATTATTATCATCTTAATTAGAAGATGGTAATACGCGTATGTATGTACTTTATAAGCTAAAAGTGGACGATTTATGATATCGACTATCATAATAACGAGTACTATTATTATTTGACCAGCGTTTTTAAAATGTTATATATTCAACTTTTCTTGGTTCGAGATGATTAAACTAAATTAGTATCACAGCAATATAATAACGAATTCGTGTCGAATTTAAGTAAAAATAGTATTTAAAGAAGGTCGAATAGATTATACCCGATCATTATTAACGATTCTAATTATAAATTATGATTTCACATATCTTGACGATAGTCATACTAATAATAATACTGGAATGTCGTGGAAGAAATTTTTAGTTGGGAAATGGAAAGCCATACGAGCTCTGTGCAGCTTTTCCATAATTACAATTCATTTCTGCTATCTGTCTCCTTTGTACTTTATCTACTCTTGCACCTTATCTTGCATTCAATATTAATATTATTATATGACCACTGACGCACAAAAACATGAAAAATCTATATTTCCGGAAAGAATATAAGCGTGGAATTGATTGATCTCTTTTCAAGATATGCGCAAGTATTCCGCGAAATCTCTTACGTGTAGTACGAGGTATTTATTATTAGTGATTACGCCAAGATGCATTATGGATTACTTCATTCATAATAAAACGAGGAGGTATATCATGAACGGGACATGCTCGACATGAATGCACTACTACTCGCTATACAAAAGGGAATTACGCAAATTTATTGGCAACAATGGTTAGAAACCATATTTCATATTCGGCATATTTGCGTGACAAAATGCCAGCGACAGTATCAGGAGTTAGGCCGAATAATAAGTCCCATCGATATGTGTCGATCTATTCGTTTCGCGATGAAAGAGTAGAAAGATTTGCCAGATTCGCAAGTTATTTTAACTTCCGTTCATTCAGGAAACGGAACGGTTTCGTCAGTAAGCTATTCCGGTAAGTTACCCGACGCGACTTCCATTCGGAGTATCACGGGTCGTAAGTGTACACAAACAAAACATATTTCATAAACTTAAAAGCAGGGCAAACATTCAAGATTCTTCGCAGAATCTTCTTCGATGTTTAAAGATCCATCAACTTTGCCAAATAAATACGCTATATATGGGATCTTAAGACAATTGAAGATCGTAATAAACGTAATGCATTCTAATTTATGATCTACCTATCCTCCTAATAAACATGTAAATAAATCCATATATTTATGCGATATTATTAGACATTTAACATAGGACGTTCTAATTCAATATAGAACATTGCAAATTGTTTGCTGTCTTATAATATGAAATGACAGTTTGCTTTTTAGAATTAAGAGGTAATTCAGGCCTTCTTATCGGCAATAAATATGCTCAAAATAATAAAAGAGATACGCGTCTACGTAGTCATCAAACGAAAGAGAGACAGAACTACGGCGAGTAATTCCAAAAACTTCATGAACATTAAATGCAAACGGTAAAAGCTTACCGATCTAGGAGTAGTATCGAGGATCCAAACAAGTTTTTCCAAAGTTTTCGAATGTTGTCAAAGTTCTCTGTTCGACCCCTCGTCTCAGTTCTCCTCTGCAGTAAACAAAAACACAAAAACCCTCAAACGTCGTCGTTCTTTCTCTCTTCACGCTACAGTTCCTCCCGTATCTCCGTTATCACTCGCGTAGTATATTTCTCTATTTTTCCGTTCGAAGTTAAACGAAGAAAAGTGATTAAAGCCGGCAACGCGATCGTCGTATAGGAAAAACAAATCACCATAGGAAAATAGAGAGAGCAAGAGATGGGAAGACAGAATGAAATAAAAGTTCTACTAAGGAAGCGAGAAGGAGAGACGGAACATAAAATAGAGGGGGCTGAAGATACCAGAAGAATAGATAACGACGAGTTTCCTGCACTTGCAGCTTTGGTCGAACAAAAACGAGAGACTCTTATCACCAAGCACCGTCGAAAACTTCTTATTCGAATAGAAAACGTACGACCTGATGTACGTATGAACTTTTCGAACGTTCCAAGTGCACCACTAATTAGTCCAATTCCGGCGATCCTACGACACCACGTCTCTCGCGCGTATTTTCAAAAATGCGGAACAGAAGCAAACTGAACCGGAATCTACTTATACGGGAGAGTTTCCGCCGTTCGAAAAAAATAGTAGACAAAAGATATCGATACAGATAGGATGATTTTTCTTTCTTATTTGAAGTGCGTGGCCGCGCGCGTGGCGAAGGTGTGTGCCTTGAAGTTCTCGCGCGCGACTTGAGATCGTCCTCCGGTTGTGTGTTCCTGCTCAGGATCCGATCGAGCAGCCACTGACCCCACGAGACGACGTCGGGTGCGAGAGAAACGAAGAGAGAGAGAGAATACCAGGGAGAGAGTTTACGTGTAAGAGCGAGAAAACACGACGACATTCGACGAGAAAAGGGTAGAGAAAAGAGGAGAGAGATGGCGAGAAGAAAGAGGAAACCGGGATAGAGAGAAAAGTATGAGAAACCAGAAGAGTAGAGAATAGAGGAAGAATCGAAAGAGCCGATCACCCAAAAACGCGTATAATAATCGACTCACAATTCAATCGAGTTTCTTCTTTTGGTCTTTCGTCACGCGTTCATCGGACTCATATGAATTGACCCGCGAAAATTCCCGTACAGTTCGTTCTTTCGATAAAATCACGAAGTTTTAGTGCAGAACAATACTCGCACTGTATTTAAATATTTGATAACACTCGCGAAATGTCACCGTGAAATATTAGGAACAAATCGTCCGACAAATAAACGAAT
Source organism: Nysson spinosus (assembly GCA_910591585.2). NCBI lineage: Eukaryota > Metazoa > Arthropoda > Insecta > Hymenoptera > Crabronidae > Nysson > Nysson spinosus. The sequence continues at coordinate 4,587,919 of OU342835.1, forward strand.
TTCCGCGCACTGAGAAATACTGACGAACATGCCGCGCGGATGTTTAGAACACACTGAATATATTTGAAGACGAGCGCTCCGCTAAAGGCTGCCGCTCGTGTGTATTCGGTCACGCTCGGGTATCTTCGATTTTAGCACCCGAACCAACCACGATTCCCGGCCGATCACGAACGAACTCGCGCCCTCGCTCAATCGCAAATTACCTTGCTGGAGAGACGCCTCGTACACCATTACCATCCAACAATTTGTTTACAACTTCTTTCGGTAATGTAAACATTGTCTTACATCCATTATTTAATAATTACATATCATCCATTGCTCCTTCTGCGACATATCGCCCGATATAAATGACCATCTTCAACAAATTCATCAAAAACCCAAATGCAAGCAGGCGTTCTATCAACTGTTGAAACAGCGTACTCGGTGTTTATTATATTATACATTACAATTAAAGCCGAAATTTATAATTCTCTGTAAATTTCGGTGTACATGTATACATACTGATTTCATATGTTTATTATAACGTATGCACCAGCCTATAATAATACTGTCGCAGACAATTGCGAACTAAAAGTCCTGGACGGTTTATAATTTAAGCTTGTAATTATTAGCAAGTTTATAATTTAGGACCGTTTACGTTGGATGCTACATGTTGTTAATTTAATTCCTCGCATAGACAGTTATTATAAAAGCGTTCATTATTGTTTGAGAATGTTACCGTACGTTGCAAAATTTATTTTCTAAAATGGCATAAGTCACTTTTGCGAAAAGAATTTTTGACAGCTTTCAAGAGAAGTAGATATCTTAACTGGAATTGCAAGTATGTTCGTTTTAAAAATCGCATAGTTAGTGGACGACATAGGCCACGATCATAATCATCGAAAAATATAGCAATATCTATTATCTTCCAAAATACTACGGACACTAGAGAACATAATGTCGACGAACATCGTACAAATTAAGAGATAAAAATGATCTACTCTGCTTTAACACAATGTTCCAATGCTTGGGAGTAATTGATTGTGCTTGTCGTTTGTTTGAGTCGATTATAAGAGCTCTATTAAAACTGTTCTTTCTTGGTTTCATTATTCGATCGAGTAAAATTGAATGCGATTTCGTTGCACGGTGAAGATTGCAAAGCTTTTACGGTCCATTTAAGAGTAATGCATCATAGCAGATGCCAGGTGCAGGAACCGGTAATAAATCGAAGAATAGAGGAAAGAACACCATTGTTCTACGACCACCGTTATCGAAGTAACATCAAACAGAGTATTGAAATTACTTTCTCGCTGTATTTTTAGCGGGAACTTATTTCAACTACTTTCATAGAATTGGAATAAATCTTGCGCCCCATTTAACCCCGTGACAATATATTTCTATCACTTGATAATCCCACAATTTAACAATATAATTTAACTCGATATTATTTAGTAAACATATGTTTTAATTTCATTTAAAAGAGAATTTAATTAAGGTTTACCAACATTATGATCGTGAAATAGACGTGAATTAAGAGGTAATTCTGAGGTTTTTATGGGCAGAAAATGTTCTGTAAACCATAGTTATGGTGTTATACATACGAAATCATGCAAAACAGAGACTAAGTGATTTAATAATTAATGCAAATCAAACTTCTTGCCTACTTTTATAATTCTATAATTCGTAATTTATCGTATATTCGATGAACTTTGTGAACTTTGTGGTAACGGATAACTGGTTATAAAATATTTTGAAAAGAAGAAGAACGCGAATTGATAATAGAATAATTCTGTCCAATTGATATTATCTTCCGCTGGTAAAAAGAGCTGATAGTCGCCTGATAAAAAAGTATCTTCGGAATATGTTATTACGTTGGATTATATGTAAGGGAAATGTTTTGTGCTAGGATAAGGCAAAGATATTTATTGATATCCACATATAAAAGTGACAATTACCCAAACCTAAATAATGGAAAGATTAATTTGATTTCTTCAGTATTGTAAAGATCGTTTCGTTTGTATATCGTCCAGAATTGTTCTCAATTCTTCATCTTCTAAACGTCCTTCAAGACTTGGTATCAGAGCCTTTGCTTCTTCCGGTGTCTCGGGACAAAGATTCGCTAATGACGCAAGCTCGAATTTATGAAGCTTTTTCTGCATAAGTAAACTGAAAGAATAATTTTCATATTCACATATTAACAATAACATATACGAGTCCTTTCATATTACGGTTTACACGATTGTAGAGTATTTATACCTTCTAACTGCAGCTATAGTCTCTTTATTTTTGAACCTTCGAAATCGGTTAGTGTAAGTTAAACTCTTCATGAAAACTTCGGAAAACTCTTGTTCCTCCTCGGCCGATTCATTTTGAGCTTTTCTGTGTTCCAATAACATAGAAACTTCCGCGATCAACAAAGTTTCTGCATTCTCGAATTCTATATAACAAACAATTATTTATCATTTAAACAATTGTTTGATTGCAATGATATCGATTATGAATTATAAGTTCCTCAAATCACGTAAACTTCTCCTATTTATTAGTGTAGTTTGTAGTAGGCATTTTTACTTAGGAAAAGGTATAGGCGCTGATCATTTTAAATGATGTTTTATTAAAATCTTAAAAATTGTACAAAACATAAACAACGTATTTTACCTATATTTACATACATTACACGTGTATATTACCGTATATATATTAATATATGGAAAATAATAAGATATGTACTATCGAGAATAATAATATTATTGTACTTGACCTTAATATCAGGATTTCCAGTCTGATGTTCAGGATACGTGTTTATGAAGCCTTAATATATAATATCACAATATTTACGGCAATGGGGAGCGAAATATATAAAATCTTGGAATCTTTTATCGTTCGTAGTTTATGAATGCGATACGGGTCACTGGGCGGGTTTATTTATATAACCTTCTTCCGCAAGAAAGTCGTAAATCTTTCGAGTTTTGTTTACATCGATTTTAAGTAATACTCTGGCTTGCGCCAATCTAAGGGAACCGCTTTTTTTGTTCTCTGTTATCAAAAGGTGTTTGAAATCAAAATAACTTGCGGGTACGACTCTCGTTACTGAGCATAATTCCCTCTCGGCTGTCGTAAGTTTTTCATACCCCGGAAGACCTTTTATTGGCAAAGGCGGTGCGGTTTTTCGTTGAGTTATTGCACTCGGAATAGAATTAATTGGATTAATCGTACAACCCGGTAATATAGTTCTCCAACTATACTCGGGATTATTTAAGTATTGTTTTTTCTCCCGCTCGTTTTCGTGCCTGAGTTTCGTTAATTTTTGAAACATTGGGACACTATGAAAATATTTTAAGCCATTGCTTCGAAATTCAAGAAGTTTGTGAATGTAATTCTTAAGCTCCCCAGCACGGTGTAAACCCTCCATGAAATAATCAAAATCTATGCCACCCATTAATTGCATAAAAATTAATAATCTCTCTGCAAGAGGCCTTGTTATTGTAGATTCATATCTTTGTATCCAGGACATTGTCCTTCTAAATGCAATTAAACCATGATCTTTAATAATCTTTCTCCTCCTCATCCGTTCCCTCAATCTATTATTATATGATTGTACTATAGCTACTTGTAGTGCCTTCCCTAATTGATAATTTTCTATATCTTCCTCAAATTCATTATAATTTAAATCAGATATTAATAATTCTGCATGATTATCAAAGTTCACCTCAAAATCTGACCTAGCTGCATTATAACCAGCTAAAAGTTTACAGTTAAGCGTATTAGGAGCAAATCTAGGAGGTTCTTCTAAGTCTTGTAATTTGTATAAATAAGGGATTGATTCACAACCAAATAAGCTAGCTTTAGTTTCTTTAATTTTTGGTAAACCTGGTAGAGTTTGATTATCTATATAATGTTGCAAATAATGTGTTTTACATTCCTCTGGTGTTTTCCCACAAATTCTCTTTGCCACATCAACCCAGTTACCAAAACCACATTCCAACACTACATCTAAGAGTTCCATTTCTTGTTTAGCGGTCCAGTTACTATCCTCAATTAGAGGGAATTCATTCTTGATAATAATATAATCGTGATCGTTTTTATGTTCGTCGATTTCGGAGCCGGTCGAGAAACAATGCGGACACAAATCCGTGTTCGTACAAAGTGCGCAACGAATATATGGCTCCGTGAGGCCACTTTTGCATACGCGACAAGTCGGGTCTGAAGTAATGATTTCATCCTTCACGACTGACACCTCGAGTTCTACGTCATGCTCGATCTTTGCCGTTCTACTCGACGAGCAGTCTGAAAGAGGAAAATCGTTACTTTAGGCCATGCCACGGAAAAAGCGTTTTTATAGGAAATAAGCGAAAAAACGTAGGCAAACGTCATGAAACTAAGGTTAGACACGTTGGACTTCTCGTCGTTCTTTTTATCGTATCGATAGCTCGTACGCACCTTTTGGAAACTGTAAATCTGCAACTTCTTCCTCTTGCATATCAGTCAGAGCTGGATTGGCCATGTTTCTCGTCGTTTGTTTACAAACTTGGAGAAAACTTGCCTTTTCCCGGCGTGTTTATTATTGATGTTATTTTCTTGATTCAAGAGCACCTAAAAAACGTAGGTTGTAATTTAGGACAAACCCGATAGATGTCACTGCACTATGCTGGAGGTCGAAATCAAGAATGTTCTGATCTGCAATATCATAACAGCGAAAAAAAGTGAAAATGCGTTATCCACAATTTATACCTAATATTGAATTTATTACAATTTCGATGAGATTCATACCAAGTAATAACAAGCGACCTGACATTTCCTGAATTCATTAATATTATATACTGGGAGATAAATTCATATATGTATAAATAATTTTAACATAATTTTGCCACCCTTAATTTTTTCTTTTTACATAATTATGTAGAACTGAAGCCCGTGTATTTATGTTCACTGTCCTGGAATGCACAGACTCACATAGAATTGTCAAACAGACTTTTCCAGGAAACGGAAGAATCCACTTTTTCCCGGAAACTTGTCTAGGTCATTTTTACTACTCGTCAATAGTATTTCCGGATTTTATTGATGAACTCGTATATAGAAATAACTATATCCGGAAAACGAATAATCGTATCCGGCTGCACAAGTTCTAATCTAAGCATGCTGTTTGAACAAATAGAATTTGTCTCAAATCAAAATTAATTCTGAAATTAATTAAGAGACATTTATTCTTCGAATTGCAATACTTTGCACAATAGATGTAGAACGATATATTTACGGCAAAAGATCTTCAAATATTAATATCGTCCCAGGATGTACATGCAATTAACTTGTATACTACGGAAGTTAAATATTATAGTATTACAATATTAGTAATATAATAGAACTCAAATGTTTCCGTAATTTACAAAAGAACAAATCGAGCACTCGAAGAAGACATCGAACCTTGATAACAATGATGTCAATTCATAGATAATGATTCAAACGTGCGTAGCCACTAAGGTCAGAAGTAAAAGCATGCACGTGGAATAATAAAACTGGACAATTCGGCATCGTCTTAATTAATATGCAAGGCGACATCTTTTTAAATCAGATACGATAAAAATACGCACGTCCATGGCCTCGGAATAAACGTGACAAATAAATGTCCCACAATAAACCCATCCATTTCCTATTTCTAGAAATACCGATTCGAACAAATTTCCATCGATTTATTCTAACACTACATTAGATTTCATAGAAATAACATCGATCCCAACATCATAAACTATTAAAGAATCCAATTCAAAATAATTAATATTCCAGAATTATAAATTCAAATAAATGCATTCTCTACAACTTTTAAACGATACACGATTCCAAGTAATGATAAATTACAGAATATTATATCTTTTATAAAAAGTTTATCCAATTTTATTATAATTTATATAAGTAGTAAATTATAGTCCAACGTGGATTGTAATTTAATTCTGCGACAGAAATATCGCGTTTAAAAGCCCATTAATAGAAGAGATTCGTGCGTAGATTGCATTAGGAAACAAATGGCAATCTTAATAAGAATATCAGAGAAATTATGATTCAGATGATTATGGGGAAGTGGAATTACACAACTTCATTGAGCGTAATGGAGGTACGAAGAATATAGTCGTTAAGACTCGTTTAACATTTCAAAAATGTTAGACAAAAGACGTGGAGCGCGATCAAGTTCGCCTACGTTATTATTACGGAGGGAGTAAATGATGTATGCCGGCATAAACATCGCTCGTAAAAACCAACTCACGATTTGTTTTCAATGTTGTATTCATTGGATCCTTCTAAATATAACGTACATTAATAATGTAGATTAATAATGGCATTAGGAACAATTCGATGAAAGTGTTATGTGAGAACTTTTCATTAAGTAATTAGCCACTTTCTATCAGATACGTGCGATTTGTCGATCTACATAAAAAGAAAACGAATAAAACAGCGATTCTTTATGTAGCGTAATTAAAATAATTTGAATTTTTCTTGAGTTCTGTATCTTTCAGTTTTAATCAATCTTTAACTCTTCGAGACTCCATACTTTTTTATATGTTACACTATAATAACCCCAGAGATTCCATATTTTTTATATTTCTTGCTATTACAATCCCAGACATTTGATATCTTGATACATCTGCTGCTAAAATAATGTTCACTTTATGAAACTGATTATGAAACTATTATTAAATAGTAATTTTATTTCTGATAAACATGTTACTCTTTGAATTCTGCAGAATATAGATAAATAACTGGACATTGTATTTATCCACGAATACGTGATTAAACAAATATTTTTGTATACTGGAGGTAGAACGTTAAATATTTTATTGGTAATTTAAATGTCTATTTAAACGGTCGTATTCTTATACTACAAACTCACTGTTTAACACATTTACGTTCCAGCTATTAAAAAATATTTAACCTTTGACTTTGCCAGGGTTTATTTGTAATAGCAATTTTTCATGGCTATAATAATCGGTTTATGATTCTCGTAGTAAACTGAAAAATTAAAGTTGCCCATTCATTACAGCCGCCATCGGTGTAGAAACCGGTTTCTACGAGCGTTTGAATGGTAAACCTGGAATGAATTAGGAAAATGATCGCTTTCGTAAAAAACACTGTGATTTTAGACTCGTGAAGAGGCACCCGTAACATTCCTTTATAATCAACGTTATGCAAAAACTTTTGAACGAACTACTACGGTTTGGATTCGTGAAATGATTTTCATCCGGAATGTTTATGTAACTAAATTATCGTGCATAAAATGAAGCTTTTTCTGTAACTGCATAACTTCCGTGGTTTAGAGATTGATCATTAATAAAAACAAACTTTTAAACCGATTTGCTGTTACCGGCAGATCTTGAAGTGAAAAATAATATAAATTAACTATAATGAAATGATTGATATTCAAAATATATGTCGTATTCCTTTGAACATTGTAATCCAAATAAAATACATCTTATATCATTTTCAAGCTGCTTTCAATAATTATTATGTATAAGTGTAATAAATATAAATCACCATATATATTTAATGTACTTCTTAGAAATTAATACTAATAGCAGTATAATCTGAAGTCTAATTTAATTGATGTCACATAAATAATATGCTTAAGAATTAGCAATGTTTTCGCAACGAAATTATCGATATTTAAAAATCGCAACGGATCATTTCAATCCAACAGCGGAAATAAGATCCTCACTTGTCCACTGTGAGTCAAAAGTTAGGTTTCGTTAGAAAACAGCAAAGAATCGCGATACGTAGCGTACGATAATGGTGTCTTCGAGTCTTGGATGCAATTCTAGACGAGTCTCCGGTACAACGACACCTTAGTGCGTTTCAATTTGCGAAAGGAATACGCGTGTGAATCACGGAACTAACAATAAGTACGAATACGTGGGTCGCATCGAGTCCTCGAAACTCCGTATCCGATAAAACCGCATATAAACGTTCCACTGCATTCCACTTGCAACTTCCGTGGTTCGTGCGAGGTAACTTCCTCGAAAATAAATCATGAATCCCGAGGAACCGGACTTCGCGAATACGAGGACGCTTCATTTCCACGACATCGAAGTTGCTGATACTAATAGGAAGGACGAAGGTGCTCGCTCGGCCAGAGGAAACATCTTCGAGACTGTTTATAGAGTAACTACAATTAAAGGGTACGTCCATATTTGAATAGGAAATAAAGAGGATGCAAATCCTATCGCATACCAGTTTATTTAATAAATGCGATTTATTAACACGTTTGCTGCCCTGGGGTTCACTAGTGACCGACGATGCGAATATGATTAAAATTCGAATGAATTATATCGCTAATATTTATAAAATTTTCAGTACTTTTAATATTACGATAACGATGTAAAGTAAGTAACGTATCATAGAGCGCATAAACCGTTTCGTTTTTAGGTTTTATATGATATTAAGATCAATCAAGATATCATTATAATATTATATAATATATGACATATATATACATATATATATATTCCGTGACTTCGCAAATATCTTTATACAGAACACTTGAGATGATACCATGCTTTCTTACATAAAATTTATTCCTAAGGTACAGTTATTAAAGCCAAATGTAAACTATTAGTACGAGTCTAACGTTGAATATTTACTAACGTGCCGTTTCATTTAATGACAGACATTATTACTTGTCACATTGCCGTATTCTTTCACCGTTACCGGAGAATCATTTTCGAAACATGTACCAAAATTGGGCTTGCGTTTCGCGCTGTACATTAAGACATCAAAATGTAATTACGAGCTTTCTGAGATACGATAAAATCGAAGATCCACTTATGAGAGCGATTTGTATTGATCTCCAATCTAAGGAAGGTGAAGGGATGGCTCCTTTCCAAGAGGTTGTCGGACCTTTTACGGTTCATTTGTGACTCCAATTTATCTCATTAACATCGCCTGGAGCATTTCTATATAACGGTACACGTACTAACGCCAAATGCATTCCAAAACGAACTGCAGATTCCTGGTTTACTTGGGTTGTACGACTTCTTGCACGCTGCGAAAATTTGAATGTTGGTCGACCACCTTTTCGACCGAAAACAATTTTTAAACCACTTCTTTCGACCCAAAATCGTCCTAGAATATGTTTAGACATCATATACCATCGATTTAGGCTATTTAGGAGCGAAATTGGCGACTGATTTTTTGACGATTTTTGAAGGTATACCCCTTCACATTTTTGCGATTTTGGGTCGACCCATTTTTTGGTTAAAAAAATTTTTAAACCGCTTCTTCCGACCCAAAATCATCCTAGAATATGTTTATACATCATTTACCATCTATTTCGGTGGTTTAGAAGTGATTTTGGCGACTTTTAATTTTTGACAATTTTTGAAGGTATACCCCTTTACATTTTTGTGATTTTGAATCGACCCATTTTTGACGCATACAAATTTTTTGAGCGCTTCTTTCGACCCAAAATCGTCCTAGAATATGTTTATACATCATATACCATCGATTTGGGCCGTTTAGAAGTGATTTTGGCGACTTTTAATTTTTGACAATTTTTGAAGGTATACCCCTTTACATTTTTGTGATTTTGAATCGACCCATTTTTGACCAACAAAAATTTTGTAACCGCTTCTTTCGACCAGAAATCCTCCTAGAATATGTTTATACATCATTTACCATCGATTTGGGTCATTTAGAATTAATTTTGGCGACTTTCAATTTTTGAGAATTTTTGAAGGTATACCCCTTTACATTTTTACGATTTTGGGTCGACCCATTTTTTGGTTAAAAAAATTTTTAAACCGCTTCTTCCGACCCAAAATCATCCTAGAATATGTTTATACATCATTTACCATCTATTTCGGTGGTTTAGAAGTGATTTTGGCGACTTTTAATTTTTGACAATTTTTGAAGGTATACCCCTTTACATTTTTGTGATTTTGAATCGACCCATTTTTGACGCATACAAATTTTTTGAGCGCTTCTTTCGACCCAAAATCGTCCTAGAATATGTTTATACATCATATACCATCGACTTGGGTCGTTTAGAAGTGATTTTGGCGACTTTTAATTTTTGACAATTTTTGAAGGTATACCCCTTTACATTTTTGTGATTTTGAATCGACCCATTTTTGACCAAAAAAAATTTTGTAACCGCTTCTTTCGACCAGAAATCCTCCTAGAATATGTTTATACATCATTTACCATCGATTTGGGTCATTTAGAATTAATTTTGGCGACTTTCAATTTTTGAGAATTTTTGAAGGTATACCCCTTCACATTTTTATGATTTTGGGTCGACCCATTTTTTGCTTAAAAAAATTTTTAAACCGCTTCTTCCGACCCAAAATCGTCCTAGAATATGTTTATACATCATTTACCATCGATTTGGGTCATCTAGGAGCGATTTTGACGACTTTGATTTTTTGAGAATTTTTCCCTTCACATTTTTGCGATTTTGAGTCGACCCATTTTTCGCCCGGAAAAATTTTTAATCCACTTTTTTCGACCCAAAATCGTCCTAGAATATGTTTATACATCATATACCATCGATTTGAGCCATTTAGGAGCGAATTTGGCGACTTTGATTTTTTCACGATTTTTGAAGGTATACCCCTTTACATTTTGCGATTTTGGGCCAACCTGTTTTCCAACCGGGCAAAATTTTTAATCAACTTCTTTCGACCCAAACCGGTTCTAGAACATTATTAGACATCATCTACTGCCGATTTGGAGCCTGTAAGATAAAAATTGGCAGCTTTTAAATTTTCAGTATTTAAAGCAATCGGAAAATCTTCAGACTCGTGTACGTTTGCTTTCAAAGGGTTGATCTTAGTCGTGCATCGATCTCTAAGAATATAATGATTTGCTTAAGGTGTGCCTGTCTTCATAAGCACCCTTCAATCACTGGATGTCTCTACATCGTGACAGTCCGAGGTTAAAACCGTGGCAGGTACCATGAATATTTATCATTAGAATATTCATTAGTTGACTGCACAGAAAGAGTTTACAGGGCTCACACAGATCCCTCGTGCGTCTAGTGGATGACGAAATTACGTGGTTTAACCGTAAATTACGATTTACGTAAGCACTGACCGAGGACGCACGTAAAAACATAAATGAGGAACAGCAATTATTCATTCGAACCGAATCTGGTTTCCTGGTCGGAGGTCTCAGTTATATTCTTATGTCTTAATTACCTGTTTTCACTGATCTCATGTTAATTGGTGATACTTTCGAGTATGAAACTTTTGCGGAGAAAGTATCATTCTTATATTAATATGAATGTATAATATTACTCACCATTTTAACATTGTATTCACTTTACCATACATTAATTGAATGGAATTACGCAGGTATGCATTATGCATACGAGAGAAATTATTCATTATTTATATCTATTTAGAATATTACAGAGCTAATTGTTCTGTTAATTAATCACACTTTTATTATACTCTTCTTGGTAGAGAATAGGTACGGGAAAATGAAAAACACAATGGAAGTGTACTTATAATTCCTGTCGTTGCAGCTACCAATTTTCCTTGGAAAATGATCCACAGATTTCTGTGATTGTCATGTGGACTTTGCATAATGTTATTTGCATTTAGGACACCTGCGTAATTAACGTTTTCCATGAGTCTCTGAAGTTCTGCACATTTCATTGTCAACGAGGCGCGGTTCCCCAGTGTAATTAGTAATGATTAATAACGTGGACGAGCCACAGTTATTCTTTTCTTCTTTATCATTCCAATTAACTCGAATTGCAGTCTGAATATCGTCTCGTTTACTGTTTAACATTCGGCGTTTTAAATCATTTTGGCTATCTCTTCTTGAACAAGAACAATATAGTTAAAGGATGATTAGTTAACAGGAAAATTGGCCCGGTAATATTGCCGTTGAAAATTAAGAGACCCAAAATAAGACCCAAAGATCAGCGGGTCTCGTGGCGCAATGGTACGGTCAACTCCAGAGCTCTCGAGGACCGGGGTTCGAATCTTCACGAAAGCTCTTAATTTTTATCCTGCTACTCTACAGCCTCCGTTCATCCTACATTATATTGAATAATTTGATTGTTTAATTGAAAAATAAGTCAGCCTACTTGTAAACAATCTTGGACCTTTACTGTTCAAAGCAGTCTACGTGGAATGAAATGATAAGGTGTCACCTTCGCGATTAATCTTGGAAAGAGGAAAAGACTAATTTAGGAATGTGAAAACGTCCTTTTATAAAGTTAACTTTGTTCCCTTGAGAATCCTTGCCACTTGCGGAGAACTGCATTTTATAATCACCTCTGATATCACTCATCGCTTTGTTTCTCTTGTTTTTTACCACTGCAATACAGTAGAATTCTGTTCTTTAGGAAGTTGCATTTCTCACACATTTTAAGAATATTTTTCAGCAAGCTTATTTTATTTCCAACTAACCCTTTTTGTACGTAACGACGCTAATTGAGTGCTCCGAACTCGAAGGATGCTTTTACATATCGGTTGGGTCAACGACACTTTGAAAATTCACTTGACTTTCCTCGAAGTGTCGTTGAGCCTCATCCAAAGAACCTTGACGAAACAGGCATAAAAATGGAGACAACGATGCATCTAAATTCCCTCTGGAAAGTGAAGGCGTATAAAAATACTTAGTTTGTAATTTGTTTCTTCTGCCATTCCTACGAGCTTCATATTATATCTTTCAAAATAATAATACAAATAAAACTGTCTAATTACTAATATTAATCTCACTATTATTCTCATAATTGCTACGATACTATGTTATTATTTAATTAGTAAGAATTACGATCTTTTTTAGATTAACGCGAAATGGGGAATATAAACGGCTAGCCGACTATCTTGGCCACCATTGGTGTTTGAGAGATTAAAACGTGTTTGGTTGGAAAACGTATATTTTGTATCCTATTAAATAAATGTTAGTTTTCGAAAATTAGATTTCGCATTAGAAACATTTCGTATTCTACGAAATAAAAGGAGGAGATACGAAGATCGTCGAATAGCTGTTTTTAATACCCCTTCTTCGTATTATATTATTACTATATTATCATGAATATATTATTATTAATATACCACGATATTACTATATCGCAGAAGGATGTAACTCTGTGTATAGTACACTTAAATTTAATGAAAAAAATTGGCAGTATGCAATACTGAGATCGTCAAATTTATGACGAAGAGGCTTGATGGAATGTTACATATGCAAAGGAAACAGAGTTTCATTTCGAACGCCATTGTGTCACGTAGGGTTGACTCGACCTCGTAAGACACCTTTAGAAGGACGTTCCAAGGAGAAGAGAAGAAGATTGAGACACAAAAAGAAGAATAGGGGAACCATGAAGGTAACGATGCACCGGAATAAGCAGGGGAAAGCGATATATCGTTATCGTGGCGTTTAACGATCGTAAAGGTGGAGCTAGGCTCCAATCAAATGAAAAATACTTATGGCCGATCTCTGATAAAACGATCGCTATGGAACGAAGCCTAACGGGATAACCTCAATAAACTTTGGTCGTGATTCGTTTGGAAGCCACTCCTAGTAACACCGATGAACACCTTCTACAATATATCAACCTGTACAGGTTCTTTCACTAACTCTGCCACGGATCATTTTCTACATATCTATTGACAATGTATGTAGATGAGAATTTCTCAAACTCTGTTGACTGAATCATTACGTGGTGCTAAAAGCAAAATAGAATTTTAAATCGGTTGAGAAATCGAGGAAGATGTAGATGAATTAATGGAGGAGGAATGTTGCAAACTTATAGTATTGGTTATATTTTACAGGATATTAAGTCAACATTAATATAATTAATCTGGTAATTCTTTATTTTGGATTATTATAGTGCATTAAAGTAAAACATTTTTAATAATTGTGAAATGTTTAAAAGCGCGAGACAGATGTCGTCTTAATTGTCATTATTAATAATTACACGTCCCTACTTTTCGATAATAACTGCAAACATCAGCCTCATTCGGTTCATTCCAGTTCGAGACGGGTTCCAGAAATAAAAAAACCGCACTTATGCTTTTATTGTTGCTTTTAATGAAGGCTAGGAATATGTATCCCCGTAATTAGCCAGATTAATATTTTTCAGAGACGTTAAACTTGTCAACAAGTTTCTCACAAAAATTACGAGAATGCATATTTAAAATATAACTGATATACATAATTACTACACGCATCAAATCCCGTTATTAAATACAAATAATAATTTAATCCGTTTCATCCTGAATAGAAACAGTATAAAATCCAGAGTAATAACTAACTATGTACAACTATGCAATTACTACTAGGGTTATAAATAGGTTACAGTTTCAATGAATAATTCATTCCATAAATACGCTATAATAATATCAATTCCAAATATCAATTACTTTACGTATTCAAGCATTACATCAAGAGTAATGATTAACCATGAATAACTATGTAATTATTAATAGAGTTTTCGATTAACAATAATTCCATATTATCACATAATAATATCAATTTAAAACATTAGTTATACACGTTGGATTGAACTTGGTTATGCAAAGAAATTAATGTCTTTAACTTTGCTTCATATTTGCAACTTCAGGATAGGAATGTAGTGTATTGTATGTTTTTTAACAAATGAAATTTATCTGAAACATTTTACTCGTAATGTTTTATTGCATTTTTGAAGGTATTATATTAATAATTTCAAATATGAATTATTCCATATATCCTGAATATGAATAACATGAAAATCATTTAATTAACACCGATTATACCCATAAATTCCACGTAACGCAAAATATAAATACTCCGAATATTTAGAACCTAAATGAATTCTAGATATACACCGTTCAGGTGTACAATCAAAATTACCATAAAACGACCGAGGTTTATAATATAATGAGAAACAGCATCATCCTTTACGAAGGTCATCGATGTCCACGTACCGGTTTAGAAACATAATCGGTACAGATTACGTATGTTAATGAAGTCTCCGATAAAATCTCGATTGCACGGCGAGAGGAGGAGGGGGGTGTCATAAATTCGATTTAATCCTTAATTCACAGCACTTTAATATCCATCTTGATTTTTGTGATTCTTACTTCGATCGAGGACCAAAGTGGGACGGAACGTGGAACACTGACCACCCGACTCGATAAATATACTCGCGACTCTTATCGAAGATGAAATCGCAACGTGTCCCGGTGACTACTTTGCAAAGAGCTACTATTAGATACTTCCTGTTATCACTGGTAGGTTTGCATGTGGCACTATCGACGCAACCAGCTGCCGTGTGTGTTTTACTGCTAATTATATTGTATTAAAAGAACACGCCGTGGAACCGATAGCTTCTTAATTTTCTAGAATCGTGTGCCACATTTATCCACTTGCCTGCAACGGTTATAACTGTACTTCGACTGAAACGAGTCGTCTCCGAATGATTTGCATCCGATGCTTCGAATGTGCGCCGCGAAGTGCAGAAAAGTATGCAAATGAGAATAACGTGTACGGTTTTTGTTTGTGGAAAGTATTCATATTTGAAAATGAGAGAAATACATGTTGGATTGTATTTGCTTAAGCAGAGAAATTAATGTCTTCAACTTTGTTTCGTATTTGCAACTTCAGGGATAAATGTAGGGATGAGGGTAAAGTATGTTTTTTTGAGAAATGAAACTTACCAGAGATTTTGTATTCATAACTTTTTATTGTATTCATGAAGATGTTACAAAAATTATTCGGTATCAGTATATTCGATTATCATATACCCCATACATGGAGTTTATTTTAATCTTATTTTAATTCCTTAGAAATTAATGAAGTCTTATGATACTGTTTAAAATATTGCAGAAATAATTATAATAATAAAGATGCGAGATAATTATATCAGACTAATTACTTCTACAATATTTTATCATCGCGTGATATCATCACATATTATTATTATAAGTAATACTGTATTATAATACATAGTCCAATATTAATATCTTAATAACCATAAAATCTTCATAACACTATTTAAACCGTTAAATAATTATGAGTAATCACCGCATGTAACACATCAATTACGACGCTCTAATATAAATTACGTTTAATGAACGCGCATTATATACATTTAAGAGTATTTCATTATATCAACTACACCTAATTACATTTATTATAAATATCACTTTCTATCGTCGTCATGGAGGTACAATTCATTAACCACATTTATTTCAAAAACTCTTTTTTCGTATTTATAGCTGGAACTGTTTATTATGCATCGGTTCAAGAAGCTGTGATTTTTACATGAATATGTTAATGAAAGTTAATGACAGTTAATGACCAAAACATAATTTGATGACCGAAACTTATGTTGACACAAAATTCAGAGAAGAATGCTTGGAAATGTTCCCCGGTAACTGTACATTGAATTATCGAGTACAATTTTCAATCGCATTCTGTTTCCGTGAAATCAATCGTCTGTATACCAATTTTATTAGAGAAAATTCTTGAGGCTATTGGCAGCCCTAAACCGTTATCGACAAGGTTTCGTATCTCGGTGTCGATTAATTAAAATGCGCCCATTGGAAGGAACGCGTCGTACTACTTGCTCGACATAAATGTACATTTTGTTTAACCTAATACCCGGTCGCACGATACGTCGAGCAATACGTTTCTTAAAGCAAACCAGGCTTCAAATAACATCTTGGCCACTTCGCTTGCGAACTAACGGTACCTTTGGTACTCGACCGACATATTCGTAGCAAGATTCAATGCAAAATATCCTTATCGGCTTATCTTTGTCGAGCAAGAACACGCTCAAAAACTACATCTACTTTAGACCCACTTCGTGTCACCTCATTTACATTAACTCTAACTCTAATTATAATTTGCTTAAACGAATCTAAATGCAACTTTATCGTGTCGAATGGTGATTCGCCAATGCATAAAGTTGTATGATTTTAATTAAATATATAATCTACTGGCTTCGTAGGAAGTATAAACAATTATCACATAGGATGATAGTGGAGTATCAATAAAAGGATTACAAGATGATAGGCAAAGTGAATGATACGACGTCATTTTTTTACTTCTTCGAGATACTGTAAAGTGTCAACCCATAATAGATGGGGTTTCCTTAATTAACGTCGACACACTTCTTCGCCGCGGTTCACCGACCTTACTCCAGTTGGACCTCTTCGTCCTCGTGGCGTCGTTTTATATCGATAATTTACCATGGATCTCCTATTCGACGTATCACCGATCGCGAATATCAGTCGTAGGATATCGAGGGGGGACTATTCTTCCTCGTGATTCTGCGATATACCAAAGGTGGATTTCATAACGGTTCTTTTAACCAGGCATTAACCATTGTTATGAATTTCCAGCGAAGGCAATCGATATGCTGATCCATCGATCGCTATGAGTAACATAGTTATTCTCATTGTTCCCTATTTAACCTTATTATTACGAACACGCTCCGCCATGTTGCTGCTCACGAGGAGAGTTTGTCAGCGGTTACCGAGGTTTTTCAACATTTTCATGAGACGTACAGCCAGAACTAATTCTAATTGGCCAAACCAATATCTGAAATCTAAATTTATCATCACTTATCACTCAGAAAGCAACGTGTTATGAATTTAAAAATGTTTATTAAAATCGTGGATTCGTCATTTTGACTGTTTTGGTAGGTCTAGTGTTAAGATGATCTTTTGAGATACAGTAATAATGATCTTCTTATAAAATGCAACCTGATATTCGACCTTGGTCATTGCCCTTAATAAAAGTCCCAAGTTGCATCGTCCGTTCCGCCTCATAAACAGTTTCCCCGTATCAGGAAAAGAAGGTGAAGGTTGAACAGATCATCGGGAGTCGGTCGTGGGAATAAAGTAGCTTCACCTTGGCGCAAAGATATTTTCAAAGCTTGATAAAGACTGGGTTTTCCGACTCGAATAACTGGTGACAATAATAGATGAATATTACAAAGACATTATCAAATTTAATAGAATTAATAACGAAATTTAACAAAATCAATCGTACGATTCATTTGATTTGCATCGATTGTTTGTGTAACTTTATGTAATTTAAATTTAATATATTATTTTGGGTATTTTGATAGAGATGTGATTTAATATTACATGGTACAAATGGTCCATTGCCTATTATTATTTTATACATCCTCAGAATTATGGATATAATAGAAAAATGTTGATAATAAAATTGTCCACAATACGCGTTCCCCGAATACGATTAATATTCTTTTTATAATTTTCATTTAAAATATTTTACAACATCTTCTGTATTCAGTGATTTGTGATATATTGTTGTAGAGCTTGATATCATTACAGCCGTATTGTATTACTTTTAATAGATTTTTAATCTCCATTGTTGGCCATAATTTAAAGTTACTCGAGTAACGAAGAGGAACGAAGTGTATTATATTACATTTCTGTGATAAGATGCATTTTGTAGTTCGACGAAATAACTTAGGCATTCGGCTTGCGAAGGATCGTCACATAGGAAGGAACAAAAAAATATCGGCAAATCGGATGGAATCCATTTGACTTGCATGACAGTATGATAATCGGAGGACTAAGTTTAGCCAACAATGTTCCGCCTAACCGTTGCCCAATCTCTTTGCTGCTCGATTACCACTGCCGCCAATGTACTCTGTCCTAAATCAATTCTCCGATTCTCTCAGGACCAGAATTAAGAAAGCACGATATGCAGCTGACCTTTCGGAGAAAGATATTACATTAATTTTATTCCACTGGAAGTTCGACTGGAAATGATATTTCGCCACCATTAAAAATTAGAATATGAGATTATGTGCGCGGCGGATGTTTTATTCTTCGTGCGAGAAAGAATTTAAATAAGTATTGAATGCCTGTTAACTTTGATATCAAAGTATTACGTTAATTCTAATCTTATATTAACAGTACTGTAATTGAAATATCATAAATTTTCTAGCTAATTCTAGTACGCAGATGTATTGTACGGATAGTATGTTAACTATTATTATTTTAAAGATAAAAATCGTTCTGATAAAATTTATATAATTTTTTAATTACGAGAACAATTCAAATAATATATTGGTATTTTATTTTATGAACTAATCAATCAAAGAATTTATGAAAATTTCGATTGAAATTATCGTTGTTGTTCGTCGATGAAAGTACGAGATGATCAATTTATGTTCAAAATCATCCGCAGTCTCACGATATGTAGGTTGAAGCCCTACAGAGTTCGGGAACTGCTTCTAGAACAGTAGTTTTAAAGTTCAGCAACAATGCCTTTGAATCATAGTCGTGCAAGTTTTGTGGTTTGGTTTCCCCTAACTTTCGGAAACTCGGCCAAACTTACGCATCGCACTCTCCTAGTAGACGTTAACAAATGAGTCCCGTCGAAGATACGGAACTAAAGTCTGTCTGCCTCCTATAAACTCGAACTTTCTATACTGTCCCCTAAGAAACTAAACGCGTTTAGGAAATTCTTTGCGCTCCGTTCTTCCCCTTCCGTGGTACCAAAATGGCGGCCACGAGTGATTCTCCAATCCATTGCATGTTGTATATGTTATTCAGAAAGTCATTTCGTAAACACAGTATAATGCAGTACAACGTGAATGCGCACGTCATACATTAAATAGAAAATTCTTTGAGCTTTTACATAAAGATTGCAATTAATATGAAAGTAATAGTATGTTATAATATAACGAAGAGGAGATTCGAAGTTACATAAGTTTGTAAGATAATAAAGATGACGGTTATCGACGATATTAAGGATCATTAAAACCTATATTTCTTAATAATCCTTGCACGATTATCAGTAATTATATTACATTCGGCAAACCAAAGAAGTCTGGTCCTTCGTAATGAGGAAGGATCGTCTTGTTAGGCGAACGAATAGCATGAGTCAGGGATAATGTCTTGCGACCGAAACTTGAGAAGCTTGCAAGTTGATTCATCACTCGTTTAAAACTTATTTGTTACCTTGGAATGTAGAGCAACAGAATTGATTGTGAGACGTGAAACTATTATATTTCCGCATTGACAATTTCGCGTTTCAACTGATATCCATAATAACCGCAATCACTAACAAAGAATAATAACACTATTCGTCTCAATAATAACAAATGCATCCTATTATAAATAATATCAGTGATTTATAAAAGTGTAAAACAAATATTGTTACGTGTCATGTTTACGGTTCATCGATGATTGATATTTGCTATTATTCTCATTATTAAAACTTCCGAATAACATGGTGGTATTAAATGGATTTGGAATATGAAACAAAAGATGTTCGAAATGTTTTGGTTTAATGGAAATATTTTGATTGTTGGATGATTGAAACTAATGGAGGGCATCGGCGAGTTTAAGAGGGCAATTAATAAAAACCGGGCAAGCAGATCCATCGATATCTGATATATTGTCCCTCGCAACTGGTTGGAACCAGTATTCTCTTCCACTCTCGTCAAGTTGCCTTCTCCGATTCTTATCTTCGTATGAAACCTGCATGAATCAAAGTGATCGTCTGCCGTACTCAAATATAAATGAAGTAATCGAATCATAATGCAACGTGCACGTAACAGTTGTACAATTATTTAGCATCCTTCCTTTCGACGTTTTTATCGTTTTTCGGTAATGATGCGCAATGAAAAATAATGGCGGTGTAATAAGCACGGCAGTTCTGCGTGTTGTTCGAGAAGGCCTTCGAAGTGTTTAACAGTAATTATCTACAAGTTTTGTAACATAAATTGTTCGATAATGTGAGATAGTTAAAACTATGTAACTGTTGATAATAATTCCCTTGTTTAAAGTTTACTTTTTTCCTGTAGTGCGTACGATATTCTGAACCTGTTTGTATGGTTTTAATATTGTGCTTTTGTATGAATGATGAACGCACCTGCCGATTGAAATTAAATAATAATAAGCTTCTCGAAAGATATAAATATCCCATTCTAATTTCAGAATCATGTTAATGCGGCACAAGACGAGTTTGACTCCGATCTTCCCATTTAAAGAGACAGTATAAATGAATGGTATTTGCTTAATTTTTAATACATGCTATACGACAATATTAGAATGCAGTGTCATTTAACCGATAGATTATCGCCTACTTTACAATCTCGTGCTTTAAATCATCTTCTCCACGAGAATTTCCGGGAAATTCATCGATTAATAATTGCATTTTAATACCAGTAATTATCTAGAAATAATCGAATTGTTTAATTGATAATCAAAGTGATTAATACGATGTTAGTGAGTCAACTAATAAATGGGTTAAAAATTGATACCAGAACTGCCATCAAATTTATATTCTTTATTACACGCCAATTTCGTACAATTCACGATATTACAACTGCATGTAAGGTATTTAATTATACAATATTATACCTAATTTTAAGAAATATAAATATACAACATTATAACTAAATTTAAAGCACATAAATATATTATATCACACTTAAAAGATTTAAATGTATAGAATTGTACACTTGAATCTAAAATATTTGAGTAGAAAATATTACACCTAAGTGTGTGGAATTTAAAATATATAGAAATATACATTTGAATCTAAGATATTAGAGTAATTTGGTTCGATATTCAAGAAACTGTTTGATACACTGAAAATAACAAAGATCCTTGGCTAATTAGAGAAAACAAAGAAAAGTATAGTCGATGTCGTGGAACCGTGCGGGAGGAAGTGAGAGAGGGAGTAAGAGGTAGGGAGCGGGCGTTTAAATAGGAGGAGAGCGCGCGTGGTCGTTCAGTCCGGCAGTAACAGTCCAAACAGATTCATATCCGGACCCCGGGTTCAAGAAGTCCAGTTTCCAAGGATAAATCCGTTTAAAGTTTAAAGAAGTCAGAAAAAAGCAAAATCTCGGGGACAAAGTACCTTTGGGCATCTTAAGTTCTCACAAAAGCTTTTTAACATATTTGAATCGCGAACGGAAGTGCCGAAGGGTAGTTTTTTGGCAGTGTGCATGTGTTGTTATGTGTCAGTGAACAATTGAATTCTATTCCAAAGGGAGCAAGAACCAAGTAGCAAAATGACCAATAGTATGAAGCAGACAGTTATTAAGTGAGTTTCTATGCTTTGATACGTTCAATTGTTTATTAATTTTTATTGAAATTTCATTTGAAATTAGTGGCAGAGATACTGGGCTAAGGATTGCGTCGATTTATCACTTTCTCCTTTCCTTTTGGACATTCTCCTGCAATTTTTATACTATTAATAAACGCTCTTAAACGAGTACACCGTACATCCAGAATGTTTACAACGATATAATTAAGATTTACCCAAAATTCTACGGCAAATATTTCTATAAATCACATTAATGAGAATCGTTCTAAATTTGCAATTCACAAATTACTCGAATTCGAAATACGGAAAAGAATTACATTTACATTTTCAATACGTTTCGTGTGAAATGAAGATTTTTAAGTTGACATTAAATAATTTTGAAATAATCAGGAGTTATTGTAAGAATTATTGTTGTAATTATGGCATATAAATTATATTGAATTATATTGTTATAAGTATGGAATTATTGAATTTTATTTCAATAACAATTTCATTTCGCTCCACTTTAATTGTATTTCAGTTAAATCCGATTTCATTCATCATTATTATTTAACATCATCATTAGTATTTACCATTAGTATCTATCATACTCCAATGAATGTTTTGTTTCATTCATTTAACTATCATTTGCATTAGAATCTGTCGCATTTTACGTTCTTCGTACATAAATTCTTCAAGGATACAGAATTATGTCAAATGCTTCAGCTGATTCTTCGTGCGAATATTTATTTACATATTGAACTTTGGCAATTTATTCGCGTTCTCGCGGAAGATCTCGTTTATTTAAATCTGCAGTGGAGCATTCGTTCTTCTTATTACTACATAGATTCTCAATTAAAAACTAATTAAAAGTGTTGCTTTTTATTAAATGAACGATTAAGAGAAGTAAGAAAGTGATTTCTCTCGGTTATGAGTTTTAATGGAGTACCAAATCAAAAGTTTATTTGCACAATATTTATTGATATGACTACTCTAATTATTCTTTGTTGTATTTGTTGTGAGTCTCACCTCTGCGCAGTATAAATTTCAATGTAACTAAAAAGAGCATCGTGATAGGAAACAACTGTCGAATATAATTATGTAAGCTTATTCAAACCTATTTGCTGGCGAAACTCGATAACTTCAAGGGAAAGATTGTTTTTGTCATATTACGATGAAAGTGCCTTATCGCTTGAAAATCTCTCTACGATAATCGGAAGGTTTATGTCTCTTATTCTTATTATTAATAATCAATATAATATAATATAATACGAAAAATCTGATCAATAACTTCAAACCTTAAATTAATGTTATTGGTTAACACGTGTTAAATATTCATTAATTGCCGTGTATTTTGTGATTATCTATTCGAATCTTGGAAAACTAAAAAAGTAAATTTTATGCAAAACATAGAAGATCGAAATATTTTATTCTATATAAGATTATAATCATTCAATAACAATATTCAACAATCACTATCTCTGTGAAATTAATCGATCCATTATTAATTGTATCTGAATCAATTAATCAAATATACGATAACAAAGGTTCAAGTGATACTTCCGGTCGAAAAAACGGATGTTTTTGTTTATCTCAAGAAACACGGATGTGCAATTCTTAATAACAATGGATAAACAATAATATTTCCTTTACAGTTTCCTGCGAATAAATCTCTTCGTTGGATTTTGTTCTCGGTGTATCTCGTTCGTCGAATAAACAAATGTTTGCAAACGATTGCAACCGGATAACTGAAACTATTAATTTCCTGCGCATACCAATTTTGCAATGCCACTAAATTCCGCGGGACTTCTGTTCAGCATTGATTTATAGATCGCGATTACGCGCCTTATCTACGGTATTTGACTGCCGATAAACTTTCAAAAAAAGATCGTTTCACTATCGCAGCTCATGAAGATGACAAATTTCACTTTACTTACGATTATAGTACTCTACTTAGTAATGAGTACTATTACTTTGCTTAACTCGGTGTAACCCAATTTTGTTCGTGCCCAAAAAAGATCATATAACGCGAAACTAAGTAAATGCAAATCTAACGAAGCTACAGTAAAGTGAAAATTGCAACGGAATTATTACTTAAATTGCGATAAAAAAATGTTTGAGTTAAATACTCAATACCTATTTTTTGTTAATATAACATATGGACCGTTTATTTTGAAAGTGGTGTAAGTCCATTTTTGAAAAAATGGGTCATATTATGACTCTTACACAAGCATTCAGAACTTACTAAAGAATATAAATTTTACTAGCTGTCCCTCATAATATATTTTTTTAGATATAAGATTTAATTTAAGAAGACGAGTACGCGCAGTCAGATACCATATTTTACGACCGAATACCTCAATTATTATTACAACAACAACAAATGAATCTAATAACTAGTATTACTCTACTTAAGGATTAAATCCATGGATTAATAACACGATGTTAATTGGCGGAACTCATCTAATTATTCTAATTATTCCAATCTACTAATTGTTCTATAATAATTATTCCAAGATACGTTAGCGAGGATACAGCGGGAAGATCAATTTCCAGTGTTCCAACGATTAATTTAGTATTTAATATACTATACGTTGTTTGTAAATATTTTGTACTTAATTAATTTTGCGAGATAATTAGATACTTAATTTCTTATCGTTTCTTGTATTTTATAGTCTAATATATTTCCTTAGGCTTCTATGTGTAGAGAATATAATAACTCATCGTTAATTGTGTCGGGGATTGTATAATACAAGTGCTCTAAATCACTTTGTCAAAAAGAATACTCAAAACTTGATTAAGTAATAAATAGATACAATGTTCTCATATGGAATCAATTTATTGTTAATACTTTTCGATGTCTTTGTACCGGGTTAGTGGAACCATGTTGTATTTTAACCGGAAGCACGAATGTATTTATTTTAAAAGTGTCATAGATAAAAAGTGACTCAGACCACTTTTGTAATCCCTAAGATAATTACATAGTTCCGAGTTACGTGTAAGTAATTGTTCTTTCTTGAGGAGGGGAACCTCGTGATTTCAATGCACGACGGGATTCTCGGTGATAAAGCACGGCATC
Source organism: Nysson spinosus (assembly GCA_910591585.2). Classification (NCBI taxonomy): domain Eukaryota; kingdom Metazoa; phylum Arthropoda; class Insecta; order Hymenoptera; family Crabronidae; genus Nysson; species Nysson spinosus. The sequence continues at coordinate 4,612,985 of OU342835.1, forward strand.
CAGGCGTTGATGTTACGCAGAAGAGTTGACAGCGCTAAAAAGAATTTCTCTGCTTATTGTTAGATTTAATAGAATATAATCGACACGTTTTCTGTGAAACGCATATGGTCTCTAATCTCCTTCTCGATATAAGAAGAAGTCTTGAACAAATACCCCATAATTCCGGAATATGTACATCTATTATTATACATTACCGAGATTTAATTTTTTGTGACGTGATACAAATAATTCTGCCGAGTTATTAAGATTTAAATATTTATAGTATAAATACTATAAATAGCTCTGTTATATTAGTACCATTTAATTAAGATATTATTAAGATTTACTTGCAATTCTATGACAAGCATTTTTATGAATATTGTATTAAGAATTAATAATTTTTTAAATCACGTTAATATCTATCATTTGTAATTCAACATTTAATTCATATATTTTTTTATCACATATGACATCGCATTATCTAGGATACTTCGATGTCCTTAATGATACGTGGATGAGTTTGCAGGATGATAAAAAATAGGTTCGATCCTTTCTACCGAGTTAATCGAACAGACTGTACGAAAAAATTAGTATTAAAACATTAAAGCGCAAGATAATATGCAGAAAACATACTTACTGGTTAATGACCTTCTTAATCGGAAATAAGCATCAACAAAAATATTAAAATTCATTAACTAACATTTTTTAAGACAAATCACAGCGTTTCCAATGAATGGATAACAATAAGTGACAGTCGTAAACACAAAAAAAAAGAGTTTTAAAACAATGCAGTTAATAAATTTTACGTTTGTTATAACGATATATTAAGGTTTAAAAGTAACGTGTTGGAAATCCGCATATTTTCATTAGACAAGTTTGTCTGTCTTATATTGTTGTTACATTATCAAGTGTCTCCGGCTCTGTTTAATCAGTCATTCGTGTTGACAAGCGTCTGTTTGCACGCGGAAACTATTAGTTTGGTGATAAACTCGGGACTTCTCGTTTGCGGGAATATTTGCACGATTAAAGAATCATATGCACTTCCATGTCGGGGGAACCAATTATCAGCACTTCACTAACAATCACGGCGGATGGACGAGAAAAAAGTCGGCTTTTGGTATCGAAGGCTTGAGACTGCGTCGTTTCGTGTGACTTCCTTATTAAAATATCAACAAAAGATACGGTTAAATATAAACTAAGATAAATATGATTCATTTAAAATCGCTGAACGCCTACGTCGAAATTCTTGAATAAATTATTATTCACAAAACCATTCGAATGTGATCGACTCACATGGAATTTTAATACAAATTAAATTATTACTGTAAACTAATAATTTAAAAAATTTTGATCATACTTAGATTTATAATATTACAAATGTTAACTTTGACAAATTAATTCAGTTTAGTTTCTTGTAGAAGTTAGAAAATTTCAGGTTTAAGAAACCTAACTGCACTTCAGATAAATCTTATAAAATTTTGGATGTAAAAAATTACATTTTATGAAATATTTTATAAAATTTGAGATTGAAGTTGCTTTTAATCACTTTTACTAGAAACTACAAAAATACCAGAAGCTTATATGGTGATATAATCCAGTCGCTTAAAATAACCGGAAACTGCATCACGCCAAGTGGTTTCCAATACGTGGAATAACCGTGGCAAATGTTTCCCTAATTTTTAGCACAGCTTTTTGCAACGTACATTTCAATCAATTTTCATGCTCGGCCAACAACTGTACATTAACTCCGGCCGGCAAACGTTTTCCTAACAGCTGAATTTTCTTATCATTCTCCTGATAACTCCGCAAGAAAATACTTTGCAATTTTAAATAGGCCAACTAGCATATTATCTCGCGTGCGTAAAAAAAATGGTGTTTTCGAGTAAAAAATTCTATGCCATAAAAAAATGCGATTGTTTCATTTTAAATAACAGGGATTTATTATCATCGTTCTTATATAAGTTAATATTTTTTGTCATACAATATTTGTGATCGCGATCGTACGAAACAAATAAATAAACATATAAAACGTACGAATTATTATTGGGAAACATTCCAGACGTATATTTCTTGATTTTATGGCGTTGCTACCATCACATTGATTTGGTTTACGATGGAATTCGTATACTTTGCACGTAACGGAGAGAAGGAAAGATACGGTGAAGGTATAGAAGCCATAAAACACATTCGATATGCCGATCAGCTGGTTTCCAACGCGGTGAAAGTTCCAGGAGACCAATATACCGCGCAAACATTATGGTTCATGGTGCAAGTTTACCGATGATTCTTGATCCAAATGGATTGTTCGAACCGATACTACAATATTTCTTTTATTTACCTTGTTTTATCGGAATTTCCTTGTGTTATTTTTGACAATGATGCGGTGTGGTTTTCGAAAATGACTGCCACCCGCATATTTAATTTACTATCGTATTTTACCTTGAATCGTCGTTGAATCTCTTATCTTCTGGCATCGACTACTATTTGAATTAGAAAACATCATATAAAGTGGATTGAATGTATGGAAGGTGTAATGTAATTATAATGAATGAAAATAGATGCGCGATTTTAATGTAAATAAAATATAAACAATAATAAGCATGTCATAATGCAGGTATCAGATAGGGAATTCCTTAAAATTATTCCATTAATTATAATCAATGGTAATTAGAAATATGAGCGATAAAATAAAATGAGAACGTTGCAGCATCAGTATTCGTAGGAAAATTAAAATTGTATAATGAAATACCATTAAAATAAAATATTCGGCACAAATCAATTTTGGCAAGATGAGATTAAATTAAGATTGAAGTAAATTTACTTGAAAATGAATTAAACTAAATTCACCGAATTAGAACAGTATTTGAATAAAACTTGTATTATGGAAAGGAAAACGCGAAGTATAAAATACATTTAGACTGGAAGTTGATTAAATCAAGATATACTCGTTAACTGCTTGAATTAATTCCGCGAATGTCGGGGGTCGAATGAAACCGATCGAATTTCAGGCTTTCTGAAGATTATTTCTCTAGCATTGCGGAATTAGTATTCGCAACAAAATATAAATTAGACTAACAAATAAAAAATATTATCAAACGTGTTGGTATTAAAATGAATATTACATTATCGAAGCTAAAACACAGGAATAAAAATTAAACTTAAACCGAGAGTTGATTAAATCAGGATATACTCGTTAACTGCTTACATTAATTCCGCGAATATCGGGGGTCAAATAAAACCGATCGAATTTCAGGTTTCCTTGAACCGTTCGAACCAGGTTCGTGTATCTTGAACATCGATAAGCCGATATTTAATTCTTTTCGCGAAGAGTCGTATCGTCGGTTCCTAAATCATTTTCGCAAACAATCACGGCAGCCTTGTATCACTTCTCGATGATTGCACAACTACCCCCCTCCCGGTGTACTTTCCTCTTCCCCGTTCTCGGCACTCGGTCGTAATGGGTGACGGGCGACCGATCGGCGAACGATAATTTCGGAATTTATTATGTAAATTTCGCGTGCACCAGGCCAAACAGAAGCCTGGTACTCCGCACGGATAATCGCCGGCCGATTAACGCAACGGAGCCGTCATGCACGAATTGCACTGGCTTTAGACAATGCTCTGATAATCACGTCTAACCCAGCCTCGTTATCACTGACATCTTCCATGGAGATGTTGCGGATTTAAACTATCGTTTAATTTGACAGAATCGTCTATTATCAACTGAGAAGAAGATAAGAATTCATTTTATTATATTACGATGACGATAAGAATTATTATCAGCAATCTTCTGGCTGGCATTTTTAGCTCCTACAGATATATCGTTAGTTTAAGCTACTGGAAGTTAAATGACAAATTTAATTGGAAACTAAATTCAATTTTGAATCAAATTAATTTCGACCTATATTCTTAATAAATATAATCGTAGATTCGTAATAACTTGAATAAATTTGGAACTTTTCTTTAATTATTTTCATAAATTAATTAATATAATTTTACATTCTTAATACATTTTGTTATGAAAATTATGATCATCTTTAATAAATCTGATATTAAATCCTTGGTATTGCCAATAAGGCTACCAATAAAAATTGTCAATTACAAAGATATCGTAACCCAGTAAAAGTAATTATGTACTCATTTACTAACGGGTCTAAAAGATTTAAATCTCGACAATAATTCTCATGTTCTATGTTCCTCTTTATTGACCATAAAGACCTGCTAATAATCTAATAAACCCATTCTCGGAAAGGTATAAAGTGAATCGTTTAATGGCTCCACTAATTACTCGGTTACGAGGTTTTTACATTATGCTCACAATTAACGACGTTACGTCGTCGTAACACCTGCAATACGCTATTACATGAGATTCGACGTTCGACGTCAACGGCATCGTCGTTCATGGTCGTCGATTTAATTAAATTCGTCATTTTCTGGTAAACGTAGTACAACCAGAATGTACTCTTCCTCCAGTGATAATTTTACGGGCTTGTCGTACCTGTTTGCAATAAATTATTTGTATGTCTCTCGAGGTGTTTCAGTAACAATAACTATCATTGTTGGCTTACTTCGAAAAAAACTGCGATTTAATCAAACTGATAATCAACAAAAATATATGCAATTAGCGGAAGACAGATATTGGGAAACTGATGGTGAAAACATTATTATTGTGTCCTTCGAGTGTTGATATTATTATGAAATTCAGTTGATATTGGAATTTATGATTATTTGTAATTAATATCGTTCACTTTGTGCTAGCTTGAGATATTATTGAATAATGAAGTAACTTTAATCGTGATTTTAATTATTAGACAATAATCATTATTATTTATATTATATTGATTACCATAATATTATTAGTATTATTAAAGATCTTTTAAACTGTAGGTTATTCGAAAAGCTATAAATAAGCCATGCTCTACAATATTTCTTCTTGAAATAAAACTGGAATATTCATAACTCTGGAATTCTGCCAATAGAGTCATCGTAACATATTTATTAATCATTTCAGCAGAAACCGACGTAATTGGATGATTCGTCTAGAATTAAAGGAAACGTCGGCGGGTTACGTTTAATTTCCCTGAAACTATGTTATCTAGTCAACGAACGAGGATAAATGTAAGAAAGATATAAATAACCCTCGATGTCAAAACGTTTACATTTTACAGTAAACTTAAAAAAAAATCTTGCAAAACCTGAGATAAAAACGGTTACCTAACATCATTGGTTTCACCGAGTAGCAAAAAGTACTCATTCAGCACAACTCACTTATCTAACTTCTTATCTGGATTTTCTCAAGATTTCCTTAAAAAGCTACGTTCGAACTGTCGTGCGTTAATCATCGTCGAAGGTGAAATCAGGGTGGACATTGAAGAGATTTTATCATTGAAATGTCCACCTTTTTCGCCCAACTTCTGTTCTGCCGATCAGTTTTTAGCGAGAGGAAGCGAAAGTGAAACGTTTTAGTTCCTCCGAGTTGACCAAACACGGAGAAATCTCGAGATCCTCGAAGATAAGGGACAACTTCAACTTCTGCATGTATTTTATGCACTCGCCACGATTATGAAACCTACATTGTAGAAAGAAAGAAATTCCGAACTTTTTATACGTGCAAAACGAAGGAAATAATAATACGATAACGATAATTATAATATAATCTATGTAATATGATAATATTTTAATAACCAGGTAGATCTTTATTACTTATATAGTATGTTACATAACTTTTTTTATCATGTTTCTATTTCTCTTCTAATAATATCTAAAAATATAATAAAAGATGCCATATTATGCAAAATAATGGTGGATTACAATATCCGAGCATAGATACGTCGAATATAATCCAATTCTGGATTATGAAACCTAAACGACGATTTTGCAATCGGTTTCGGCAAATTCTCGCGGCTACCGGATTGTAAAACAATCGGAAAGTGCGTGTAAACGTGACATAAATATTTATGCTTCGAACAAAGCCGACGAGTATTCCTTACCTTTTGGAAATTAACATTCATTACGTACAAAAGTCATTTAAGATTCTTTGCATTTTAAATTAGCTTTATTTTTACGTACAGAAGGCATGTCAGTTGATTGTGACGATAATTAATAATGTTTTGCAATGCAATGATTAAGATGTTTTCTGTTATAAATGTATTTAATTGTTTACGTGACTAATGAGATGAATGCTGAACATATAATATTTCTGTTAAAGAATCCAACTACGTATTTACTCATTAAATTTTGATTATCTATATATATAATAATCGTAAGAACTTGCAGAACAGTAACATTCAAATAATCGGACATTAAAAAATACGATCAATTATAATATTAGGATAACGATACAAAAAACGGATATTTCGATCCTTATCACCTTCTTTTATTAACTCTTTGGGGCACAAGATTTTAACGCAGAAAAGAACTCTAGTTACACAGGAATATGATTACAACAAATATATAAAACTAATTAGGTTTGTTTTATTTATAAACGATGAATTATGATATAAAACGACAAAGTGAGGTGGAAAACAAAGTAACAAAATCAGTCGTACATTTAATAATAATAATAAAAAACTGTACGCTTTCCCTGAATCAGGTATAACATTAACATATGTTATTCGGACCGTTGTTCCTAGGTTTTTGGGGTCCGAAATGTTTCGTTGTCATTGTAAAGTCTATTATTAATTTGTATGTAATTTTATGGTTTTTGACGGTTTTCTATGATTGAATTCACCGATGAGTTATTATTATATTTCATTCCTTATGAATTTACTTTTTCCTTAAATGGTGGGTTACTTTCTACAGGAAGTGATAGTTAAACGTGCCGGTCGAAAGCAGTACAGATTGAAATTTCGACTGTTTAATGTCTTTATTAATCCCATTAATTGTGAATTTTTCTTAAGAAGCGAAACAATTGTCCATTTATTATCACTTCCGCGTATCATATTTTTTACCATTCACGCAAATGAGAAAGTTCTAATTAAACCACTCAGAACAATACTAATATTCTCATCGTTTAAGAGTCTTTAAATTCAATGTTATAAATAAAATAATATTAATAACGTGAATTTCGAATCTGTTAAATATAAAGTGCAAAACAATCATTCTATAACAATAATATACATATACTATAATATTATTAAATTGCAATAAAGCCATCGGTCTTTGTTACTTAGTATTATACTTATTGATTTATATTACAATGTACATATATATTATATTATTAGAATAGAGAATTATGCGTGCATACAGAAACCTTGTTGTAAAAAGTATGGAAGAAAGAAATGTTATTATTATTGTTAGAATATTACGTAAAACATGTTCTATATTATTTAGTTACACGCGATACTAAATACACGGAATATAATCGAGACATTCGTATTCCATGCGAGTTCGTGCTGGTTTGTCCTTCCTTATCACACTTCCATGGAAGACTGACCACTCGACACGACGGAATAAATTCAGATGACGTAAACAAGGACTTCTTACTTAATTTTACATAGGTTTTTGCAGATTCTCTGCGTGAGACGTATCAAGGAGATAATCTGATAATTCGTAGATTATAGCGGAAAGTAGATTTCTTCCTCGGAATGAAATTCTAAGTTTAACACGTAAAAATTAGATATCAATTAACGCCTACTCGCGACATTCAACAAGCAGAGGAATATGTCTTATTTATTATTGAATAAATATATTCGGAACATAGTTTGAATATGTTTTATATGTTATCCAATAAAAATAGTATATTATGACGATAACTGTACATGGACCGAAATATTATCTTTAATTAATATAAGTTTGAATTATCCAATCAAACGAGGAAGATGAAACTCGACCGTAAAGTCCAACTTCCTGGAATACGACAATCGAAGTAATTGCACCACAAAGATCCAATTTTGCGCTAAAATGTGAATTATGATCGGGTAATTACCGGAAATGAGGAAATTCAAGATTAATGTATCACTCGTGGGGGGAGACGCGAAGGTCAAGATTAGAAGCTGCGCAGAGGAAAATTGCAAGGAACAGAAGTGAACGTTATTAAAAATTATGGACGCTTTAATCTGTTTAAGTAACACATTAGCACTAAACAAGTAGTCCAAAATATTATCTAAATCTTTATAGAAGCGACTTCGGTGATATTCGAATTCTAAATATTTGGGCGTGAAATATTATACGAAGCAAGCAGTGATTCACATTTTTGATGGCAATTGAAGGGACCCCCTCTAATATCGGATTGGATGTGCCCTCAGGATACGAATATCAGGGGCTCGGTCGATTCCAAATTTACCGCATCAGTAAACGAGCAATTAAGGTTCATCGCAAAATCTGAACGAGCATGCTGCGCTTTAAATGTCCCGGTGATTATGAAAGTGGCTTAAGTCACTTTTCCAGAAATAGTGAGTTGATTCGTTACTTTCGGAAGTAGTATTAGGGTAAGGCGAGGCTAATTGAGACAGTTAAGGGAAACTGTCGGAAATCAAATTGTTGAAACATCTCACAATCTTGGACGCAATTTCCAGGTACCCTTTATTTGCCTGATTAAATACGAACTTTTTGTCACACAACTAACAATTTCCATTTTAACATTTGGACACACTAAAACGAAAATTCGAGGGTTCGAAAGGTTGATTTCCCTTTACATTTTTGCGACTTTGGATCAAGTTTTCCGACCGGAAAAATTACTTAATCCACTTCTTTCGACCCGAAATCGTCCTAGAATATGTTTATACATCATATACCATCGATTTAGGGCATTTAGGAGCGAAATTGGCGACTTTCATTTTTTGACAATTTTTGAAGGTATACCCCTTCACATTTTTGCGATTTTGGGTTGACCCATTTTTTGCTCCAAACAATTTTTAAACCGTTTCTTTGGACCCAAAATCGTCCTAGAATATGTTTATACATCATATACCATCGATTTAGGCCATTTAGGAGCGATTCTGGCGACTTTTAATTTTTTACAATTTTTGAAGGTATACCCCTTCACATTTTTGCGATTTTGGGTTGACCCATTTTTTGCTCCAAACAATTTTTAAACCGTTTCTTTGGACCCAAAATCGTCCTAGAATATGTTTATACATCATATACCATCGATTTAGGCCATTTAGGAGCGATTCTGGCGACTTTTAATTTTTTACAATTTTTGAAGGTATACCCCTTCACATTTTTGCGATTTTGGGTTGACCCATTTTTTGCTCCAAACAATTTTTAAACCGTTTCTTTGGACCCAAAATCGTCCTAGAATATGTTTATACATCATATACCATCGATTTAGGCCATTTAGGAGCGATTCTGGCGACTTTTAATTTTTTACAATTTTTGAAGGTATACCCCTTCACATTTTTGCGATTTTGGGTTGACCCATTTTTTGCTCCAAACAATTTTTAAACCGTTTCTTTGGACCCAAAATCATCCTAGAATATGTTTATACATCATATACCATCGATTTAGGCCATTTAGGAGCGATTCTGGCGACTTTTAATTTTTGACAATTTTTGAAGGTATAACCCTTTACATTTTTGCAATTTTGGGTCGACCCATTTTTCGACCGGAAAAATTTTTAAACCGCTTCTTTCGACCCAAAACGGTCCTAGAATATCAGTAGGCATCATATACCATCGATTTGGACCCTAACACGATTTTTTCTTCTGACTTTAATATTATAAATAATAGAAAGAAGATATCGGTCTGTAATGAAAAATTATGATTCGGATAATTCCGTAAAAATTGGGATCATTCTACTTTCAAAATAATGCTTGACTTAAAACTGCTCGAGTTACAAATAAATACAATCTTTTTATCTAAAAGCAATTTATTTTCAATGTTCTTCATCATTCTTGTTATTGAACCATTAGAGGCCTAAATAAAAACTCGAATTGTAAATATATTTATTTTAAAAGCATAATCCCTAAGCATAATTCATAATCCCCGAGAAAATATAGCACCGAAATAATTTCTATTAAGAAATAATAAGGTTTCATTATAATAAATTTGGTGAGTTTGAATAAATGCATAACAAATATGGGAGTGACTTCTACGGTAATTTTATTTTATGTGACCCTCTATGAAGCATATGACTGAAATATGTTTCTTGGTTGATGACGGTGGTCAGGAAAGCGTTGGATTGCAATCAAGCGTGAACACTCACCTTTTTTACTGTTATCATTGTGAAAACACTAGTTTCCAACATCCTCTCACGTGGCGGATATCGGTTTTCTGACCTCCTACTTCTAATCGGTTTTAACAGTATTTTTGATTCCATATTAACATATTAATTTACAGAATTAATACACATAGAAAATATAGTTAGCAGAGGGGTTTCTTCTATTTGAATAATTATAAAAAGCAGTAACACGAGGACAACCAGTAACTTTTAGTTACTGTTTATCATAATTATTATAATTTATATAATTTATAGTTTATTATAATTATTATAATACAATGAACCCCTCTTTAACTATATTTTAAATTAATTAATTATTCCACTAATATTATACAATTTCTGCAGTATAAAAAACTCCATATTTTTTTAACTTACGTTCCAATAATATTTATCCATGTCTTTAATTCTCTACAATGGATTGTTATTTTAAACACTTTTAAAAGCAAAACGTAATTTATTTACTTCCAGACACGGAAGAATATTATTTACAGTCGAAGAATCTGCTTCGAGACCAGAACACACGTTGAATTAAAAGCGTTTTTCCAGGCGTAGAAAATTAGACACATTTTCCACGCTCCTAATTAATGTAATAAATTCATTACGGTATTCATTGTATACCGTAAGATGCTTCGTAATTAATTCCCCGTTAAGTGCGAAGGAATATTAATGCTTTTATGGTCTCGCTTCCAGAAATAACTGGCATATATACTTCCTCCCCGATATTTTCGATATTTTTACCTTCACCGAATAAAATATGATTTACGTTTAATTAATCAGACTTGTAAATCAAATACACAAATTAGTTCCCATTAAAATACAGTATACATTCTTTTACCTAAAACAGCGTACATTGGAATACAATATTAATCAATAACATAATAATATTTGGCGAATTAATAAATCATATTCTTTACTAATTACATTGATAGAATCATTGCGTCAATTATTTATTAATTATTAATACATTACCACAGTCAATAGATTGATTATTTACTAATATAAACTTATTAATAGAATCATTAACTGAATCAGACTGTCCTTAGACGTCATAAAGCATATCATAAAATATAATTCTTTCAAGTGTTATAAAACTCGAAGCATGAGAAAAGAAGTATCCCGGTGAGGTCGTGGTTGAAACTTTCTCCGAAAGTATCCAATTATTGAGAAATTAGCATATCGGTTTGTCCTAGAGAGGAGAGAACGACGCAGGGCGTTGACTTTTTAGTGCAGCTCGGTGCAAGGCGTCGATGGTACACGACGTCGTAGCTCCTCGAGGTCAATACACTGGTTTTATCACGCTATATACTGTATTATGCACTTCACCTAGGTATTCGTATTCACTCGAACATGCCTTTTAACGGTGCACACTACACGGTATTTAAATACATTCACTATGACGGTCACCGGTGACCGTCACTCAGTTTTTCGTTTAGCACCACCTCCACCTCGTTAGCCACTGATGACCGACACTCGCTAAACATTTTAAAATACGTATAACACGCAATTACATTTTCAAGATTATTACTATTTTTTCATAGTACCAAGAGAGCATAATAAACAAAGTGCATTGGTAGATAATGTAATATTCTTATTTTCTTCTCTCCAGGAATGTTCGTATATTTACAATTTTAATTGAAGCGTAGTTTTATGATTATAAGTATCCAAGTGTGCCGGAAATAATTATGCAATTCTAGTGAATAAACATTAGAGGGTCGGACATTCGACGTGCCACTAATTAGTGACAATTTTACTTGTAAAGAGATACGCCAATTTAAGAACTTTTAAACGTTCGTTCATTTAAACATTCATAGCATTGTACAATAATATATTATGTTTAATATACTCCATTATATGATATTTTAATAGTCACAGCTCGTTAGTTTCATAAGTTCGTTCATTATGCACTCAAGTATTTTAAATAGTTGTTCACATATTTACAATTTTAATTGAAGCATAGATTTATAATTATAAGTATTCAAGTGTTCCGGAAATTTATTGTGTTCTCAAAACTTAATTCTCGCCACTAATCATTTCTTTTTCCGTCGGCGAGTAATGCCTTCGCGTATATAATAGCACTATAAAAGTATAACCAGTTACGGCATTCCACTTGCGCGCACTACGGTAATTATCTGCCGAGAGAAAAACGATGGATAGATCTTAGCTGTCTGACTGCAACTCGCATTATCTCCTTAAAACACGGTTCTCCGCTGTAACTCGGAAAACAATATTCCCTTATCTTGCACTCAGCTTTTTATGTACCTTCCAGTAAAATAACCTGCTATTGATGTAATAGATATGATGTATCCAACAAGTAGGATTTTATAAAAATATTACACTTCCCTTAACAGAATGCTCAAATTTGTAGGAATATAAAATGAAATACCTTTAAATTCAATAAACTGGATATATCCATATAATAGAAATGATTCAATCATCCAAGGGAATCTTGTAAACGTAATACGCTTCCATTCTACAATGAGATTTTGAGATTTCATTAAAAATAGAACTATCTGATAAGGTATTGTAAGTTAGAGGTAGGCCGAAAGGCTGAACCGTAATCAGCCGTTATATCACTCGTAATATGTAACGATTATGTAACTCGATGTTGAATGTAATACAATCAAAAGGACCACCTATTTTACACGGAAGGTGCCATTGTCGTTATTAAATAAACGTTGAGAATAATGCCATCTAATCATCGGAATCAATACATTGATGAATTTCACTAGTCACGACTTCGTTGAAATCTCATAACAGGAAACGTTACTTTCTCATTTTATAAAGGTAAAAAACGAGGGTATAATCATTGCGGTGCCTGGCGCGCTTTCGTTTACATTTTTATGAATTATACCATGAATCTTGTAAGTTTCTTGTCGGCAGTGTAAAAGAGACACATAAATTCCAGCATGGCCGATGCTGAACGTGTTTTCATTCGAAGTGGAGTTTTACTGTCGACGATAACCTGAAACCGTTTTTATATTCTGTGTGTATGCGTTATAACGACACATCAGATGAGATGAGATGAGATTCTCTACTCGAATATTTCACGTTTGTACCAATTTCTCTCGCGAACAGGTGTTCAGAGAAGATCGAAGCGCGACGAATTGGAATTATTTGAAAAATTATGAATCTGTGCTACTTATGTTTTGTTCTGACGATGATAAAACATATGCATGTGAAAACTAAGATTTGATTTGTTTCAGGTGTCATTTCTATTATAAGGATGAAAGTGGATGAAATATTTCATGAATTAATTCTATGCTTATCAGAATTCGGAAATGTATTGTAGTGTATTGTATAATAATAATACGAGGCATTTAATTAATTTTAACTGATTATAAAGTTAATCACTATATTAGTATATATTGGATTCAATCGGATAATCCCTAATTAATAATCAATCTGGAATATTAATATATGTATACTCTTCAATACTTTCGTTATATTCCTCAATATTTAAATAGCATCGATATAATTCCAAGTACAAAGTAAAATTAATTTAAATACCTATATTAAAAGAGAAAGAATTAATTTTAAACTAATTAGATATTAGAGTAATAAATTTAACTAATTTAATATTAGAGTATAACTGAATAATTCCGAATTCTTTATGATTCAAAATAGTGATCATCTCAATGATCTATTTTGAAGTAATAATCACACCGCAAGCGAAATAACTTTCATAGAAAAGTCCATTTAAAAATGCACAGTGAAAGAACGAGAGTGGAATTGAAGTTAAGATATTTAATGGAATTTTTGCAGGAATCCAACATGGTGGAAGAGACGATCTTCTCTGGAACGTGGACTAACGGTGATAGCAGTTTCCGGGGTCCTTTTGTGCATCGCGCTAGCCATTGCCCTCGGTGTCTTGGCGGCTAACAGTGGATCTTGCGACGGTGCAACCGGAACCAGTAAGAAAACCAAGTCTTTCCTTCCATTACCCAATATTATGCAACCCGCCGCAATACTACATGACTATTTACGATTAATAACATCGTATCAACTCCGCTCTCCAATTATATTTCGTTGTGGTTACCGAGCTTTTCACTTTGTATGCTGCTGGCTGTGTACGCGTCGCAATATTATCATTCTATTATTATTAATACAATAAGATAGTTAAAGACAGTGGCTATACTACGATGTAAATGAATTAATTTATATCGTTGTTACAGAGGTAAAATTTGTTAAGTACACTTTTTCATATACCCTTTTTCTGTATTAATTTTGTTAATTGTTTTAATTCATTATCTGGAATTTGACTGTGAAATGTTTTAAATACAAAGACCTCTGTAACACGTTTACGTGAAAGTGCTAGTTGATGAATTTTATTATCATAACAACAGTACAGTCTGTTATATACAGATTAATTAATTTATTTAGATTGTGGAATAGCCATCTTTTGACACTTGTTATTATATTAATTACATCGTGATCGTTTTCAGTATATAATATTCTGATTATGTTCTCATCGTCATCATCATCATTATTATTATTATTACATGAATGATTCAGAACATGGTCGCAAATAATTGTCATGCATTCAATTCAATTATCAACCTTGAATTGATTAACATATTTTGGTGCTTCTAAGTAATATTAAAATGGGAATATTGTCGAAGATTCATAAAGTGAATATAAATTTCGGAAGTTACTTAATCGCATAAATTATCCGGAATGATCCAAAGTTTTTATGCTAGCGTAAATCTTAATATCTGAGTAAATATTGCAGTATTTTTGAATACGTAAAGTCTGCAAATTTACAAGCTTCATCCGTCAAGTTTTTGCGACGCGCGAAGAACAACTTCTTTTTCATTCCTCTTCTTCTAACGTCGTTGTTTTTTTCTCGCGGTATTCCGACTTGTTTTCACCGTTCACTTTTGACGATAAAAAAGGAATTCAATAATATACGTGGGTTGCTGTGTGCCTCGCAATTTGCATAAAACAATGGACGTGACGTACACGTGTTTAAACTTTGCACGATTACACGTTTTGTTGATTGCATTCCGTTACACTCGTTAAGCTAACTCCGCTTAATTGCATTAATTGACGCTACGCGAGTTAATTCTTTCCGCTATTTCATTTTCACGTGCACTTCTCAGTCTGATTGTGAATCTCGAAATTATGAATCAGATTCGCTTTGAAAAAAGTTCAGGAAGCTATTAGAAAAGTTCTGGAGAATTAATTTCTTCGAAATTCGATAGTAATTAATACATAAAGATAATAATCGAATCAAAAAATCAAAATAGTAAAATAGGTTATTATATCGCTATCGTTGTAACGAAAGGCTTTTTCACCCTACACACTAAATAAATAAATAAGTAAAAATAGGTATTCAAATTGACCAGAAACACCAATGGAAAGTCGAAATTTCGTTTATTCGAACCAGAACGCGAACTGTGACGTCAAGTATCATGACGTCAATAAAAGTATCATTACTGACGCACCCAAGTATTTTCGGTGAATCAATATTATTTTCAAAATTACTCACCGATCGGTGGTGCGTACGTTTTATAATAGTTTTTCAATGGGATTCAATAATATACAACATTCTGTGGTGCAGGATCTTAAAGTATACCCGGGGACTAATAAAAGAACGTTGTATTGACGTACGGTGGTAAAATCCGTGAAAACGAGCGCTCTTTCAACCAAAAACCGATAACGATTCGAAAAACAATGTGATTCGCCGGCCGGTGGTTCCAGACGTGTGTTTTTCTTTGATACGTAAGCTCTTACGAAGTTCGAACGTAATCGATGGGAATCGATAATAGATCTCGGGAAAAGTTTGTACAGACTTGCAGTCAAGCTGCGAGGAACAATATACTGAAATTTGTGACGTCACACTTCGCGTATTTCGACGGAAGGGCCACTTTATACTTCCGCTTACGGCATCCATTATTAACGTAGTATTAATACCGGAGAAACTATGAAGATTATAATCTTGTTACCTTTTTGAATGACATAAACGTGTTAAATATAGTCTGAGCCAAACAAATAAGGTAGTTGATGATAAGCTATTAGGTTGGTTTCGATAAAAGAATCTAATAATAATAATAATACGATATTAAGCTATAATAAGCTATCAAGTATAATCTTAAGGTTATACTTGATGATTGTTTAATAAAAGAGTTTATAAATGAAAGAAGTTAAGGATTTGTAATACTTTGTTGATTAAGGATTTTATTCGATAAATCATCGTTATTACTAATTGTAAGCTGACGCATGCTTGTATTGAGAATTCCAAAGTTATATTGTTGTGGTATGTCATGCGGTTTGCGGTTACTTTGATCATCACTTATGCTGTGCACCTGGTAATAAATTACATATGTCACGAATTTGTTTCAAGTGAATCGTGTTATCAGAAAATCGATCATTCCATGGATCGGCGGGTGTCTCGTAATAATAATTAGTCACTTTACCCGGGATGAAAAAACATCGCTATAATTATTATTGTAATCAGGTTTCGAAGTAATATTTATTTAATAGATTCCTTCAAACTTATCCGCTCAATGAAATTAAATTATATATACATATATTACATGATAAATAGATTCGCATTAGTGAAACGCAAGACATTACAACATGTAATAAAGCTATGCTTTAAACGTTACTATCCACCGATCATTAATTAAACTTCATCATGGAACACTTAACTGCATTTCATTGTGATCTTGGAATAATGAAGCGATATTTGCTACGATTTTCCAACTCGGACAGAGTATCATTTATTATTTGATTTATTAATATGTCGCTTGCCTTAACGGCAGCTTAAATGTCCGCCATCGTGACTAACAGCTAATCGATGCACTGTTTGCTGATTTGTTTGTTTGCACCTGCTATCTGCACGAGAGTAGCTCCTGTTAATACAGAAGAGTTGCCATCCACAGCCGGTGCTTTGAGCGGATCTCAGGATTCGAAAGGAATCCAAACGATAGACAGAGGACCAAGATGCGAAGAAAATGTCTGCTTCACGCCAGAATGCATTTACACGGGTCAGTAAAAAAAATAAACATTCCCAATCTATTCATTTATGAGCAGTCAATTAATCATCGTGTTCGTGAGAAACTATTTAAATTATGCAAGCGAATAATTGCATAATTACACAGCCATAAGTCAAGATTATTCAACATAGACATACAATGTATGTAAAAATTGATGCATAAGTTAATATTTAAATAAATTAATTGTTTGAGGATCCATGAAAATGTACAGATTTCTTTTGTGTCTGCTACTCGTGCAACCTTTAAGTCGTCGCATTTATTAAAAATAAATTTTACATACTTTTCATACTGCTTAACCTTTGCAGTATTTTGAACGTCGTTAGAAATGGAAATTAAAAATTGTAGGTGTATTGTTGTTTGACACCAGAGATGAATTAATTATTAGGGTTATTAGGATTATTAGTATCTGATATATCTGTATAATTTATTAAGTATCTGATAAATCTGTATAATTATTTAGCAACAAGGATATTGAAGAACATGGATACAGAAGTCGAACCGTGCGACGATTTCTACGATTTCGCGTGCGGTGGTTTCATAAAATCTACCCGAATTCCGGACGATAAAACAAGTGTGAACACCTTCACCGTAATTAGTGATGAATTACAAAATCAACTTAGGGCGAGCATCGAAGAAAAGAGCCCACCGAATGAACCGAAGCCATTCACACTTGCGAAAAATTTATATAAGGCTTGTATGAATACAAGTAAGTATGAAATATATTTTGATTTTATTAATAATATCAAAGTTTTCAGACAAAATCGACAATCAAATGCTTGCTCATATCTTTTGTATCACAGAAGTTACAATTTAATGTAAAAGGCGAAAAACTGCCGCAGGAACATAACATTTTTAAAGAATATAATTATGTGATTTTGTTTTAAGATCATAATTAACCATTTTTCTCATCAAATCTTATAATATAATACCACGTTGTATTATTTACGCGATTAATACTCTTATGCTTTTATTGATGTTACCATAAAATAACAATTCCAATGTTGTATGTTTTAGCTATTATCGAAAAGCAAGGATTAGCACCTTTGATGAAGATTCTGGAGAAACTTGGAGGTTGGCCAGTCCTGGAAGGTGAAAAATGGAGGGACGGAGACTTTAATTGGAAGGAATCGGTTTACAAATTCCGACAAATGGGATACTCCGTGGATTACTTCATCGACTTCAGTGTTGGTGTCGACTTAAAGAACAGCACTCAAAGAATCATTGATGTAAGATAACAGTACATATCATTGTTATAGAGATAAAATTCGTTAACTAAATTGGTTATTATAAATATTGCAAAATAATCACTCGGTGTATGGCATGTTAAAATAATATCTATTAATAATATTGATTAAAATGAATAACTCGAAAAAATCGATTAAAATTGATTAAATTGATATTACTTTGCAGCTGGATCAAGCATCCCTTGGACTTTCTCGCGAATATCTTTCAAAGGGATTCGACGACAAAATAGTTCAAGCGTATTATAGTTACATGGTAGACATCGCTGTAATTCTTGGAGCCGATAAAATGAGGGCGAAAACGGAACTGAAGGAGTCTCTGGAATTTGAAATGCAACTTGCCAACGTAAGTTATAAATTATATTTAAATGTGTGATTCTGAAACTCGATGTATGGCATGTTAAAATAACATTAAACGTAAGAGTATTATCTTATCTTCAACATATGAGGCACTCGGTCGTAAAACATGGCAACTAACAAAAAGTAAACTTTCGGGAAATCGATTGTAAAGTTTTGAGTCAAATCAGCTGTTACTTACCGTAACTTAATACCACCCTTTTTCTTTTGAAAATTCAAAATTCATAGATACCATAAAAATCTACGAAATCAGCTGTAAGGAATCCGTTGATGCTAATAACTTTAATTCGCAAACAATCAGATACCATGATTTACGAACGAATGCCTCATATATTTCATATTCTTGATAATTTCCATCTCTCATGCGAAACCTTTAGATTTCCTTGCCGAATGAGAAACGTCGTAACGCGACCCTCCTCTACAATCCGATGTCGGTTGATGAATTATCAAGAAACTATCCAAGTATCCCATGGAAGGAGTACTTCAACACCCTTCTGGCACCGAGTGTTCAAATGACCGAAAATGAAGTTGTAATCGTGAGCGTGCCCAGCTATATTTCAGACTTAGAGAAATTATTATCCATCACCCCGAAGAGGATTCAAGCTAATTACGTGATGTGGAGAGCAGCTGCAGCATCCGTCAGCTATCTCACGGAAGACATAAGAAAGAGACAATTACAGTACTCGACTGCATTGAGTGGCAAAACAGAACGAGAAGCTAGATGGAAAGAATGCATAGACACAGTTTCCGGAAGTCTGGCTATAAGCGTCGGTGCACTCTACGTAAGGAAATACTTCAAAGAAGATGCGAAGAAGAATGCCCTTGAAATGGTGGCTGATATCAGAGAGGAATTCACAGGGATATTAAAGAAGGTGGGTAAACCTTGTAACTTATATCTGAAATTATATACAATTATTTGAAATCCATTATTTATTTCTATTTCTGTATATGGATTAGTTTACGAATGTGTATATGGAAAAATGTTGTTAATTAATGGACATTGATGTGTTTGATTAATTCATTTATTAAGTATTATACTGTGGTACGTACTCTAATTCCTAGAGTACTATTTGCATAAATAATATAACTTTATATAATATTATATAATAGCATAACTTAATTTAATTATACTTTTTTTTATATCTTAGATTGACTGGATGGACGAAGACACGAGAAAGAGCGCTTTAGACAAAGCAGCTTCTATGTCGAGTCACATAGCTTACCCCGACGAGTTACTGGACGATAAAAAGCTGGAAGAATTTTACGAGAAATTGGAATTAACGACTGACAATTATTTGGAGGGTATTCTGAACTTAACTCTCTTCGGGGTCGAGTACTCGTTTAGTAAACTGAGGAAGCCCGTAAACAAGAGTGATTGGGTAACTCACGGACGACCTGCTATCGTTAATGCATTTTATTCGTCGATTGAGAACAGTATTCGTGAGTACATCTCAATAAAAGTTATAGGATGTAAATCGAAGAATTACTTGGGAATAACAGTACGTTTATTTCCTGGACAGAATTCCCGGCCGGTATTCTTCAAGGTCCATTCTTCAGTAACGATCGTCCACGATACATGAACTACGGAGCCATTGGATTTGTAATTGGTCATGAAATTACCCACGGTTTCGATGATCAGGGTAGACAGTTTGATAAAGAAGGAAACCTCGTGGATTGGTGGGCGCCGCAAACAAAAGAGAATTATCTCGAGAGAGCAGAATGTATTATTCATCAATATGGAAACTACACAGTGGAGGATGTGGGCTTAAACGTAAGAAAAATGTTTATGTCTACTCTCTGTTTAACATGATATGAATAGCTTTGTTTACTGATCGTTTTATTTGTCATGGATATTACGACTTACGGTAACCATTTGCATAATATACGTAGAAAAACGGTAATTATTTTTCCCAATATCGTTTCGCTAAATTACTATTCATTCATATATGCTAGTTATGATTACGCGAATGGTACGAAAGCGTGTTCTTGCGTGATAAGGGTATCGAGCATACTCGATAAGTGAACTTCGAAGAGGTCATACTCGTGTTTAGTAGATTTTTTTTTCTAAATCCGGTGAGAAAGAGATATTATTAAGTAAACAAATAAGTACGAACTTCGTGACCTTCACTGTCGCTTATCATTATCGCAATGTATGCTACGCTATATCGTGTGAGAACGTAATTAATAATTCTAAAAATGTCTTGGCGCCATTCACGCCGCGAGAAGTCCATTTCTTCGTGCAATAATTTTGCAACTGATGGTAGATAATGTATGCGGGAATAAGCTCTTCTGTGTAATATTTGGAGACCCTTTTGATTTAATATTATACTCGCATCACATATTTGCAATAGCATAAAGAAAATCGATTATAAACAGAAAGTTTTGCAAAATTCTTCTTCGACGACTGTGGTAAGAATGCCGGTGACGACGGGGCGGGTATGCGCTTTGTAGCAGGCTTCTTTCAACGATTAATTGCTTAATTTGTTCTCCACTTAATTAATGTTTTAGAATAAGATTACTTTATGAACATAATATGAGACAACTAAGCGCAAATATATGACCTGAATACGAACAAAATTGATGTGTAATTGAAAAACTATTCAATTATTTGTTGCAGTTAAACGGCATAAACACGCAGGGTGAGAACATCGCCGACAACGGTGGAATAAAAGAGGCTTATTTGGCGTACAAAGAATGGGTTAAACGAAACCACCACGAAGACAGATTACCAGGGCTTCCTTATTCGCCCGAACAATTGTTCTGGATCAGTGCTGCAAACACGTGGTGCAGTAAATACCGACCGGAAGCAATGAAGCTTCGTATCACTACCGGTTTCCATAGTCCCGGAAAATTCCGCGTTCTTGGTCCTCTGTCGAATATGGAAGAATTTTCACGGGACTTCAATTGTCCGGTTGGCTCGAAAATGAATCCAGAAAAGAAATGTGCAGTCTGGTAAACCGAGGTACAAACCGGCGAACTTACTATTTCGGAGGAAAATTGTAACTTGCTCGAATTCACGTTTCATGTCCTTCCTTGACATTCAGCGACGAAGGAAGAACACCGACGAGCGGTTTCCAAAGTTCCCGTTAATTAAAAGAACAGTCGACGATCCCGTTATCGAGACAATCCATTTTTTATGTACAGAGATCGCGTGGATCTTTATAAACCGCTTTATAGATTCCCATGGATTTCATTCATCGGAGAAGTATAATGCTTAATAGTGATGGTGCTTCACGATGGAACTGGCGACATTAATTCGAGGGTACGATCGTGCTCGAAAGATCTCTTTCGGTTAAACTGCGAAGATTACAGCGATGTCCAAATTTGGTTATTAGTGGGCCAAGTTAAAGATCTTAATATGTGTTATTCAAAATAACAATACAATCTGTACAGTTCCTGAGTCTGTATTAATAATTCATTACTAAAATGGAGTAGTTATCTGAAGCACAGTTTGGACATCGGTGTTGTAAATGATCGACTTCAATTTTTGCACGGATTATATGCTAAACAGTTTTTTGCTAATATAAGTCTTTTTATAAAAGAATCTTGCATTTCGCTGTTCACTGTAAATAGAAGCGAAACGGTTCAGCGCGTCACGGCAAGTTTAACATAATTTAAACATAATTTTACCATCATCATAACGCGTAACGTGATAGCAGTCATTCTTGACATGCTTTGTACTGATTTTTATTTTGGTATTGCGACGACCTACGTTTCGTAGGATACTCCCTTTTTTTATTTTGAAATAAAGTGACGCGCTAAAGGAACAGATCAATTGTTAAATGTGTCTTAAGAAGATAAGTTTCAATGGTAAAAGTTAATTTGTGTGTGTTTTCTAATTACCTGTATAATATTGATTAGGCTCCGTTGAGCATCATAAGGTTGTTGAATACAGTTACCGTTTCGAAGTACTTAGATGACTTAGTATTAATCATAGAACTTAAACTGCTGGTGACTATGAACATGTCTGTGGTTACTTTTCTATTCGTATTTTCTTTTCGTTTGCGCCCTATCTAGCACGATTTTTTTTTTCATTGCGTTTCTTAACTTTCTTAACGCAGCAGCTCGCGCTCTAGCAATTAACAACTTAACGATTACGAAGCACACGTATTTATTGTAACGACCGTATTATTCTTAAGTTTTAAGTAGATAGAAGTTCGATGTATTTAGTGATGTATTTGTTGAACGCTAAGTTTTAATATAAAATAATAAGAAATGGAGTTATTTCATAATTACGATACAAATATGAATGCAAAATACCTCAACTTATATCATTATAATTACGATGTAAGATGATTGATACTTGGAAATGAAAAAGAAACGTGTTGAAGTCAGATACCTTTCGGATAACATTTTTTACGCGAAATTAATAAATGTACAGTGATGATCAAGGTACGTGATTTATTTTTGATTGGAAAATTATCGGGAATACAAAGTGTAGCGTATCGGCGTAATGATCGTATATTACAGAAGTGGATCGGGTAGACCTGGGTGATTAAAAATCGGAAGTTTTAACGCCAAAAGCAGGGAATGGCATTCATCATTTTATTAAATAACTTTTTCAAGAAATTCATCGATTCCGTGTTACCCCCGTTTTTTTCGAACACACAAACAAAATCAAGCTTCATAATATATTATTATTTCCCTGCTTCTGATCTTACAATCCAATAGAAATTCCTATACTTTTTATACAATTTGGAACCCAGGAAATTGATTATTAATTGTTACTTAACTACTTTAATTATTTTGTGTATGAGGTTTAGACCAGTCTACACTTAGAATCAAATGGTCATAACCATAGCCATTAAGAGTGGCAATAGCTTTTGCAGCTTCCATCCTATACTTGAAGTGGACATATGCAAATCCTTTGCAAAGATTGGTCTGTTTGTCCTTAGCAAGGAACTGTTTAACAACAGATCCAAATGGTTTGACCAGCTCATCCAAATCTGCATCAGTGGTGCTTTCTGACAAATTGGAGATACGAATGGCTGTGGTGTCATCTCTTCTTTGCATCTGCATTGGATCTCCACGTTTGTTGCCACCTTCGCGCATTCCAGGGGGTACATATTTGCTGCCCTGGGGTTTGAGCTCAGCCATTGCTCCAGGTACTCCAGTACTGGCAGGTTTCTTGTCATCTGGCACTTTGCCACCAGCCAAGACAGTATCCTTATAAGGACATTTCGAAGTCCAATGGTCCCCATTACAATTACGGCATTTGACAACCCCCTTGTCTCCCATACTCTTCAGTTTGTCCAAGCTGTCCTCCTCTACCTTGTTCTCTTCTTCCTTGCTCGAGATGAATTGCATAAAGACATCTTCAGCACCAACTGTTGTAGCAGGGTTAGGACCAGGTCTATCATCTGCTGAATCTCCAAATTTTGACCAGTTCTTACGTACAGCAATGGTCTTTGATACTATACGTCTCTCAATCTTGTATGTACGGACAACCTTGGTCTTTTTGTTCTCACTATTGAGTTTGTATTCAGTAAGAATTTTGAAACCATTCTCATAAACCTCTGAAGGTGGAGGCAATACTCCTCCCTCCTCTTCTACCTCATCAGCCCAGCTGGTCTTTACATCTGAAGCTACTGGCATTTCTGTAACAAATAAAAAACGGAAATTATTAATAAACAATGTGCATAGATAGTCAATTCATAGTAGTATCATCGTAAAATCATTTATATGCGGGTCTATTTTAGCAGTAGCAAACATATAACTGACAGAGGCATGATTAGCTAGAGGCTATACCAATAATAAAGATGGATACTATTGAAGAATAATCTTGCGCATTTTGTTATATTTTTTTAATCAAACTACATATAAATACGTACTAGCAGCTGCTAATACATGTATATATTAACAAAAAATATAAACGTTTGTACTAAAAAAAACAGTGCGATCTGGCATGGTTAAAAAATACAACGAGAATTGAGCACAGCAAAGGGTTCATATTAAGGGGGGCAGCGAAAACGTATCGTATACCGAAGAAACAAAGCGTGGTGGATTACCGTAAAATGTTTTTCACGTGAACAGTCACCGGAAAAGCAAGAAAAAACGTCTGCACTGGCGGAAACTGACAGAAAAGCAACGTTCTTGGAACGAAGGTGAGTGAAAATTAGCCGAAATGGAGGTTCCGCATGTGGCAAATCAAGTTTATTATCCAGCGCCTCCACCGGACCACCGGAAAAACGGGGGGCCGAACCACAGACAAGATATAAGTAGACCAAGCACTAAATGGGCTTTCGTGATTCCACTCAAATAATACCGACCATTTAGTGCCTTGTCTACTTATATCTTTTCTGTGATTTTATATGTTTGGTGGATAACGTCACCAGTGATAAAAAAAATCGTTACCGGGCCCTAGGACTCGGTACCCCTGGAATTACAGATTGCATTGCGTGCTTGGTCTTCCTAAACCACCCCTATGGTCGAACGCTGCCCGAATTAAATGGCGATGTGTAGCGTTGTCGTGTTCACTGTGAAAAAATAATGTTTCCCGGAACCCTGTTCCGATCGTGCACCAGAGACCCTCGAACGAATTAAAACGCACGGTGAAAATATCCCCGGTCAAAGTAAGAGAGCAAACGCGATAATGGACCAGGCCCCTGCAGGTACTTAATAGAACATCGGACACGGAGGATCCGGTGGAGCGCGGTCTTCTTCTTACACACGTACCCTTCTTAGAACGGAGCATGTTAAAACTCTGTTTTATATATTAATTGTAATCAATGTCGCTTACTATTTATATCAGTATTATTCGATTAGAACAAAGGGTGTGTTACCTGCTCTATGAAAAAAATTCTAAAGCATTTGAGATAATTTATATACATTGATACTAGGTTATGTAAACCAGTGCTTTGTACACGTTAGAATATGTTTCAAAAGATGTATTTAATATCTGCAAATTATACTTTCCTTCAATCCTAATTATAGAGAAGCTCATGTATGTCAGAGGTGGATATAGTAGATATTTAAAGTTACTCGTAGGGTTGTTTAAGGGAACATGTTAGAATATGATAGAATGATAAGAAGTATATTACTGTATTTTAGTATTTGAGTATTTCAACAAATGGGGTTTAATTCATTGATTCATTTGATGGTGTTCAATCACAGGGTAGGGGCTAATATTGTTTATTTTCATACAATACTCAGATACAGAGTTACGGAACATCATAGACAAACTGGCTCAGTTTGTTGCCCGGAATGGACCAGAATTCGAGCAGATGACAAAAAACAAGCAAAAGGACAACCCCAAGTTTGGCTTCCTGTTTGGCGGAGAGCACTTCAACTACTATCAATACAAAGTGACTACAGAGCAAGCCAGTAAGTGGGATACAGCCCCTTAACAGCTACAACAATTGAGGAGCATAAATGGCCATGATTTGTACAACCAACAAGGAAATGAAAGTTTGACAAAAAAAATGAGATACGGGTGAAAGGGTCTGAATTTGCAATAGTGAACATACCAAAAAAAAACAGTATTATCCATCGAAACATATGAGCACTTGGTTTCAAGATTTTGGGATTCCTATTATTGAACCTATTATTCAACCTAACCCAGACCTAACCCAGACCTATTATATTTCTTGGCAATGATGATTTTAAGAAGAAAGTAGTTTTAAAGATTCTTATGTGGAACTTACATAAATAAGGAATGCATTGCAAAGTATTGCTTCAATCTATATGGGATTATCTATAATAAAGTACCCTGTAATACCCTAGTACCATAACAAAAAATACATGTATGGGAGAGGGAAAGAGTATAGTGCTCTTAAAATGACTTAACTGAATTTGCCACTTATAACTATGTACCTGTACATATACTATCCTCTCATAAATGCCAAGAATTTTCTTATCCACTGATAGAAGATAAAAGTCAACAGACAAAAAATTGGACTATTTCTCTATACTTTTTCAATATCCATTGAAGGAATCAAACATCTTACATTAATCCACCGTCATTCGTTTACAGTTTTAAAGCAAAAAGGAATAAATCCAATGCAAAATGCAGACCCACGTTTAAACGTTTCGCAGCAGCAGCAAACAGCCGCTACCGTCGCGCAGCCACTGAATAACGTCAGTCTTGCATCTGGCCTAAATACACAAAACAATGGATTAAACCCGGTAGTGGGAATCGGGCCAGTTGGAAGCCAAGGTGGTCCCGTTATACCTGGAGTACCTGGACAAATTGGAGGGCCGGGAAATGCAGGACCGCCGATTGGACCAGTTCCCGGTGCTATGGGCGGCGTGAATCCACCAATTGCTGGTGTTACGCAAGGAGTAAACCTCGGCGGCCCACCCGGATGGCTACAAAATGAATTGGCGAATCTTCAGTCGCAACAGACCACCTTACAGGAACAAGTCAGACAATCTGAGCAAAATCTAGCTGCACAGCATGCTGCATTGATGGCACAACAGCAAGGAAGAGTGGAGGATGCTGTAAGACAAGCACAGGAGACTGCATTGCAGAACAGTGCACAGAGCACCAACACTGATCTAGCTGCATTTGACGCGGTTCTACAACCGATTATCGATAGCTGCACGAAAGATAGTATCAGTGCAGGAAAAGCATGGATACTTCAAAATTCGATTACTCTGCAGAGTAATCAGGTTATCGCTGATCATTTGTTAAAAAAGTTTGTACCACTCTTCTCGCGTTTCGCTTGTGCTTTATCAAGTGGAACTTTCAATAATCTTTGGATATTACTTTTAGAGTAATTCAGGGAACAAGTTTTAGTCATAAACTTCATATTATCTATTTGGTCAATGATGTTTTGCATCATTGGTAAGTGTACCAAGATGGTATATATTTTTTCGAAGTGTTTCGTATGCGGGAAAAAAAACCTCCGCGGAACACTTTCCAAATCAGTAAAAAAAAAAAAATTTCTTGTATCATAATCATAATTCAAAAACATTTCGTAATATTTTCGCGCAAAGTACTTAATTTTAAAATTTCCCAGTGCAAGAAAAAAATCTATGGATCTTCGGAAGGCGATGGAAAGTGTTGTAGTTCCCATGTTTTGTAACACTTCGTTAGCTGCATCAGAAGAACAGCTCAACAAACTAAATAAACTATTAAGTTTATGGGAATCAAAAAATAATTACTTTGACGAAGGAATTATAGATAAATTGAAACAACCAAGTACATCTTGGTCTGAGTACCAGGCTAATCTGGTAGCACAACATGCCAGTGCCATTACTCCAATTACTGCATCGACAAAACAAACATTCGATAATTATCAAGCGCAGCATCAAGCGTTCGTTACACACGCTTTGAGACAAATTCAAAATATCGAGCAGCAAAAAATAGCGATAGATCAACAACTGAAACAGCCGCCGCCACCACCACCGCAAATGGTACACCAACCATTTGTACAATATAATTACATTTCATGTAAATGATTTTTTAGCTTCGGTATAAATAACCCGAGAAATTATTTTTTTTGTCACAGAATCAACAGAATATTTCTATACCACCTAGTCACACCGGTCCACCAGGTCCTATGGGTACAGACGTAAATTTCAGTCAACCACCACCAGGATGGGGTGTACCACCCGCAACTGAACCACCACCTTTCACGAATGTACCACTACCAGATTTTTCGAAACCTCCACCAGGATTTGGACCACCACCTGTTATACATGAACCATCTGTGGAAGACTTGATGCCTAGCATGCCTTATTTCGAACTCCCTGCAGGCCTTATGGTACCATTAATCAAACTAGAAGATGGCGAATACAAGCCATTGGATCCAGAGGCCATTAGACTTCCGCCACCCGCTCCGCCGAGCGATCGTTTGGTCGCGGCAGTTGAAGCGTTTTATGCACCTCCAAATCATGATTCTCCGCGAGACAGGTAGAATAATGACACATTTGGGTTTACAGTTAATAGATAAAATTCTGGTGACTTTATCGACAAAAATATTCGTGTATTGCAGCGACGGTTGGGAGAAATTAGGATTATACGAGTATTATAAGGCCAAAAATGCTGCGCGGAAACGCAAAGAGGAGGATATAGTGGCAGGAATAAGGCAAAAATCAAAATCACCGTCACCAATCCTAAGGCCTAGATCGAAAAGTCCCAGCCCACCAAAGAAACGTTATAGAAGTAAATCGCGCAGTAGATCACGCTCGAGATCTCGCGGAAGAAGTAGATCGCGATCGCCTGCGGCTAATCACAGACGCAACAGTCGTAACAGTAACCATAACAGTAGAAGTAGAAGAAGAAGGAATAGTAACAAAGATCGGAGTCCTGATAGAAGACTGGATAGGCAAGATCGAAGTCCGACTCCACCTAGTTTTCTGTAAGTACATTTTTCATTAGAAAATGATAATTATTTCCAATGATTGCACTAGTTTTTATTAAGTTTGGGATTCATTTCGTAACCAATTTCGTGTTTCCGACCGCGGCCGCGATCATCTTGAAGAAGCTGTTTTTTTTTTTCAGTGGTTCGACATATAGCAAAGCCCCGCAAGAAATTAGTCTCGATGAAAGTAATAAAGGTCATCAGTTATTGAAAAAAATGGGTTGGGCGGGCGCGGGTCTTGGTGCCAACGAACAGGGCATCGAAGCTCCTATTTCGGGAGGTGAAATCAGAGACAAAAATGATCAATACAAAGGCGTTGGTATTAACTTAAATGACCCGTACGAGAACTTCCGAAAGAGCAAGGGACAAGCATTTATTACTAGAATGAAGGCGAGGGCGGAAGAGCGGGCCGAGGAGAGGGGGGAACGGGACTGAATTTGTACCCAATAAAATTATAAAACAAAGTGTCCACGATCCTTGATAATGAACGATTTATGATCATCACGTAACGATGTGAAGCGGTTGTTCCGTGTTCGACACAGTAGCCAATCTCATACTTGTTCCGCCTATGAGGGCTGACTTGAAGGATTTGCATAATATTCTTGACACCTGAATATCATTCATTTTCATTGAATAGCTTATACACAATTCTTCTCGGCTAAAGTCAACAGTCGTTGATATCAGTCTAATATTAAATTTATATAATACGTTGCATGATTTTATATTTTTATTCGCGGGTAATCTACGAAAATACATCTTAATTCCTGAAACTGTGTCGGCCACTCGTGGAAACAAATCAATTACTTTGTGCATTTCTGCTTGAGGAATACACGATGGACAAGTGAGGCGGAAAAATCATGTCTGTTTATAGTGAAGATTACTTGTCAATTTATAAATAGTACGAGATCCTCGTAACTCTACGACACGTGTGCACCAAGGACACTTTCTATTTACTAATTTAAACGTTCCTTGATGCATTACAAGAAACCTGTTTCTTACATGAATTGTGTATAAAACTAATTCGATCTTGACAAGTGTATCGCTAAAAATAGATTTGTCTATTAGCAATTCGACGAATTCCATTAAAATACAATTTTAAAGAAATACAAAGAATGCTCGATTAATTCAATGCAAGAACGTCGTGTGCGAGATCGAGATCGATCTCGTAATAAATATCCAACACAAAACATCCCACATGTGGTACTTTAAAAAACTGCATTTAATTCTCGCATAAAATTGTGAACTATGAACTCGTTAAAGATTAATTGAGTGCTTGTATGTCTTTCATTAGCAAGGCTACAAATTCATGCAGTGAAAGCATACACGCAAAAGATACAAATCTAAAAGTACTTGTATTTGGTAAGTTAATAAATGATTATTATATTGGATACATATAAATAGTTGAAAGATATAAATGTCATACATATCAGACAAAAATACATCGGAAAATAAGAGAAAAATCTTGTACCAAGATAAAAGTACAAGCAGCCGGATGGGGACAACTTCTAAGAGTACTTGACGCACACCGATCAAACTTTCGAAACAAATGTTGAAGAATCTAGCAGAAAAATGGGATAATTGACTGAAAGATATCTATAATAATAGCAGTTTTTAGATGCTCTTGTCGGATCTATCACTAGCCGTCACGTGTGTAAGGTTCGCAATAAAAATGGAGAGCCTCGGTAAAACTGGTTGAGAACGAGTTGACGTCCGACCGTACTGCTAATCACGAGTTGCCTTCTTGAACTCCCCCAGCAGTAGCTGATATACAAACCGAATAAATCCAACGTCGAACCGGTTTCCGAGCGATAAAAGCCAGGGTACTCACTTGGTGGCGTAAACAAAGCTGGATGATGTGCGCGTTGTTGCAGTCGTTCCGCAAGGTCGACACGACTTCGATTCTCTTTTTCCATCACGTGATTTAGATTTCATGATGAGTACGCACAACGGGAGCAAAGATCATGCATATGTATACAAAAATATAATTATAAATTTTATACAATTACGTCGAGGCACTAATAAGGAAGACATACAACAACCACACGTTTCCCTTTCTACCCTTAAAGTTAATATTGAACATACCATAACAAACCGTTACATCATTTGGCATTAATATTACTGTTTCGCGACTTGGTTTATCGTATCAAACTTGAACGACGAAGAACGTATTATCACGGCTGAATTAAGGAAAAAAAATGGTCTAAACATTACATTCCACAATGAATCTGCAAAAATTATGATCTACCCGGGGATTTTTGGTCCTTGGTGAATGGCATAGGTCACTGATAATAATGTAATAGTTCAATGATAAAAAAAGGCGGATAGATGGAGAAGAGTTTGGATTATGAAAGACAAAAAACGTTTTCTCTTGTCTTCAGTTTAACTACGTGTCATTAAGTCGATATTCTATCCAGAAGTTGCAGTACGTTACATTCGTATACGCCGCGGACAAATAAACTGATACAAATAAAAACATTCATATTATCTACAAAAATGATGAATCTATATAAACATTCGATATCTATATAAATAAAAATTCCTTTCAAATGGCGTGATAAGTCGCGATAGTTGTATCAATGCATCTAATATATTGCATCAAGAAACGTCGCGTTCTATCATAATTGACGAAATTGAACGAGGAGATCCGGTCACGATCTCGGCGAACGTGACCACGGGCTACCGAATCCGTTTTTTAGAATCCATAACAATGCGTGTTTCGAAAGACCCAGGGAGCGAACGTGACCAGGCGGAGCATGTTGAAAACTTGTGCTTTTTCTGGTGCGATCCACTCGTTATCTTGAATCGGGAGACGGTCTTATTTAAAAGAACGGCGACTGCATTCGTGGGACATGTACGTATACGTGCGTGTGCACTGTGCAGTCTCACTGGACTGATGCAGCACGTTTAAGTAAAACGTGACTCCCGTCTTGAAAAGTTATGCGAAGATAAAAAGCTGATTACACTGACGATTTGACAACGGCACGTACCCATGGGATACGCACACCTCGAGAACAACTTATTCCCGGTATATACTATTTTATTTTAGATGGTTATTCTTAGGAATTCTTGTCCATAAATAACATCATACAACGGGCAACACAAATGGTATTTGGAATTTTATGTACAATGCCTTCTGATGTAACAGGAATGGCGAATACCCATGGAAAATACCAGGAATATCTACACGATGCGTCATGGGTTTTAGGAGTAACAACTTTAAAGTATGCTTTACACGCTCTTTCATTAGCATATTGTTTTTCCTGGGTTCCACTGGAAAAATAATCCTTTCACTTTACATCACATTGTGTGTCCTTTTTTTATGTGACATACCGGCTTTAAAATTAGTTGTTCGAAGGTGTTTTGTAAAAAGGCTAAAGCTTTACCCTTTGACCTTTCGAATAGTTCCAATGATGGAGCTAATTTTAAAACGTTTGCTACAATATGTTACATCGATAATGTAACTTCCATAAACAGCCTAGGATGGATATCCTAGAGAATCTAGGTCTTTTGAAGTTTTGTGTTACAAGTACTTTTACTAGATATCAAATCACTAAAAAGTTTACGGTAATATTTGCACGCGGAAATGAAATCACATTCGATCATGTAGTTTCTACTTTAACGAAATTCACAATTTTTCCTCATTCTCTACGATAAGAACACTTATCATTTACCATTTTAAACCCGATACATTTAAACAAATTTATAAATTCCTTATAATAAGAATATAAAAATTAAAACGTAACAAGTGCTCTAACTAATTCGTGGCATAATTAGTTCTTTTTATAACACGGAAGAATATATTTATTTTACATTAATTGAAATTCAGTAGAATTTACAGATCAACGCAATTGCAACGTTACTCTAAGCGCCCCTTATCATCTATTATCCGAGACGGGCCCCCGAAATTTCTTAGGATAATAAATAAACGTGATAGATTGGTTTATTGCTCCCGTTTACCGAGATTTTCACGGACGTTGTCAAATTAGAACGGCTTACAAACGACTCTCCTTGGACCTGTTACGTCCGCGGAGCCTTATAAAGACATATCGTGATCTTGTCGTTCGATTACGACACGCTGCAACATTCTGCAGTGTTGTAGAATCTCCGTAACGACGACTCTCGAAGGTAATATAAAAATAAATCGAAATATTACATTATTATTAACAGGACAATTTTAGACAATCTATTCCAGGAGCCTTATAATTCATTTTGTTAATAATTATGTCATATTGTTATAATTATGTCATATTGCGTCGGTGTTGATAACGCGTCCTTTCTGCATCCAATGAAATGCTACACATATGGTTCCTGATATTTACATCTTTCATTCGGGAATAAAAAAAACATTTCACAATAGTCGATCATAATATAAATAAATTTGTAATCTTCAGTAACAATGTGTGAAAGTGTCTGAGCTTTAATGTGAAAGTAATGGTATTCTGGTGTATTTTTCATACTGGTTTTTCCCCCCTTTTTTATAACAGTGAACGGAAGCAGTGAATATTTTTTCATTGATATCACATTGCATCTTAAGGATGGAGAATCGAGAATAATCGATTTAGCAGTCAGGTATTCACAGGCTTCTGGTTAACGCGCCTACTTTCGAAAGCAGACGATAAATCACGCTCGGTAGCAGGTGACCTCATAATCGTCACGCAGAAACAGGATCTTACACTCTAGGCGCGTATTTAGGCCGGAAGTGCACCTCTGGCGATAGCTTTAAATAGTTCCTGTGATAAAAATTGACTCCTTATAAGAACGCGTAAGTCCAAGTAAGAATAATCGAATGAAAGTCATGTAAACACCTTGAGATTTCGTAACGGAAGATTCGCGAAGTCTGACCCCCTATTATGTAATTACTCGAAGAACCGCATTGGAATTTCATGAAGCATGCAATATTTTCGAAATAAGGTCGTATTCAACCTGCAAACATATTCAAAATCCAAATTGTCATTTTCAGCCGATCTAATTTATTCCTTTTGTGCTTGCATATTTACCGAGTTATTCCGAAATTATTAATACGTTCTCCATTATTGATGAAAATATTATTTTCCTACTTTTTATTAAACAGTTAATGTGATCTTCCATATAACTATGCGAATTATTTAAATTGTTGCAAGGATGCTGATAATAGAACCTCAAGTATTCTCAACCTTGTTACAACACCCACAGATTGTAAGAAAAGAATATAACTCCTATTTTCAATGATATCAAAGAATTCCAAACTAAATGTTTTCCAACATTGGAACATGTCCCTGCACTGTTTTTGTTAAAAGGTCGATTTAACTCGTCTGGTTGTGATCGTAGAGGAACACCATCAAAGACTTTTTTATTCTTTCTTATATACCTCCCCATATCCCGGGCAGTTCACGGAAAACACACGCAAGACGATGCAACTTTACGTTGCAATCGGCATACCTCTACCTGCTGGGAGAGAAGGACGCAACTAGAAAACGGGTTAGCGTGACTCGGGAATTAGAAAGAAATCCTGGGACTGCAGGTGATGGTGGAAGCAAGAGGGATGCAGATAAGGCCCATACAGGTAAAAGGGAGAAGGAAAGTGAAAATGTACCGCGTTACATTCCACGTGATCGCGAGAAGGACACGCCTCGGCCGTCGAGTCACGCGCGCGACCACGCGTTTATCCTTACGAACACGTGCACGCAATGTGTCCACCAGTAAAACACACTACCTTCCATCGAGACTGCTTATTTTGCACACGGTGTACGATGACATCTCTTGGACGTTGGTCTCTCATGCGCCCACTTTATCCGTCTTACATTTCGAATCGTTTGCTATTTGTTACTCGATCTTTTCGATGATTACCTTCGACTTATTCATTAGATTGTATCTTTTCACTTTTCTTAGATGCTACTTCTTGTAGATGTTATCGGGTTATCTCGTAAGTGAGATCGTTCGTAATATCCTACAAAATACAATTGAAACGATCTTCTGTTTAAAACCTATTAAATGGGTTAATGAATATAGAATAACTATAAACAGTGTTCGCAGAGCGCTTTAAAATTGAAACATTACAAAATTCTATCTACTATTTAGGTACATCTTGTGACTCTTTACGTACAGGACTCTCGGGAAGTGCAAAGATAAACTCCGTTTAAGGAATTCCTCGGTGCTATCGTTCACACGTGTGTCATACGTTTTCTGATAAATTATGAATTTATAACTCGGAAGATTAAATTGGAGCGTGAGATACTCCAGGTTGGTTTAATATCAAGGCATCCACGTGTGGGTAGAAAAGAAATAAAAGTCTACGTGGGATATTCAGGTTCATGTATGAAGTTTATGTTAGTAGACCGTATCTTGGGAACGATTAGACCTATCGGAATCTCGCGGTTGTCGAAGTACCAGGGCTCTAAGGGTGTGCTGTAACAAGTGAGAGCTATTATTATATAGCGAGGGAATGTTCTAATTTACCAAGGACAAACGAGTGGACACTTTACAAGGTGTGATTTTCAGGCGATTATCGAGGGGAAGCACCTCGGTTACATCGTGGACGCAATCACCGTGATGTAATTCCTTTCACGTGCCCCGCATCGACCCTTACTTGATATTTTTCGTTGTAAAACGTTCCCCAGTGAACGTTCATTTCGCTTTATCGCCTGGCTTTTATCGTCTATCATTATTTTCATTTTCCCCGAATTTGCGTAATAAAAACCCGCACGCTTCGATAATAATAATTAAACACAACACTGATTCAGTCAGACATATTACGAAACTAAAACTGACCGGTTTACACGATTATTTTGATTCCTCTGATATATGCTCTTTTCATGGAAATGAAACAAAAGCACTTTACCACCTGGATTTGTTTATCGCGAACACCATGCACATACATATGGAGAACACCATTACCAAGGTTGAATAAATCTGAAGAGATAAATATCAGTGAATATTCATCCACTGTCCATCTACGTCTATTGTTCGATGTAAAAGGCATATAGATCTGTTGGGGCACGATCACCGTATCAACAACGCATAATTTAATTTCAGCTCAAAGAGGAATCTATTGATTGTTCTAGAAGGAATTTAAATTGGCCATGCCAGCCAGGAACCGGAACCAGGGGTGAAAGATCCGGTCACAGTCTGATTATTCAATCCGAAATACCATTAAACTGACGTAATTAAAGTGACGACCGAAGGTGTGCGTAATTCGCGATAATTACTTAATTATGATTTTAATTGTCCTTTCCTCGGGAATGGTCGCAGTAAGAAGATTAGAGGCGACGTCGAGTACTTAATGGTGAACCAGATCAAGAATAACTCACAGTTGCCACAGATTGCGTTTATTTTCTCCCGCGGCATGCAGAAAATAAGACGTCTATTTTCGAGTTGATCGCGTTACGTACGTCCTTTGTGGATACCTCAAGTTCGTACCTTCTTGAAGAGGGGGATAACCCTTACTTTTTAATGGTTATCAGTGAAGAACTTCTTGTGATATAATCCCTCGAATAATCCATTTCTTTATGGATTTGTCACCGTTCTAGTATAAAAATATTTGTATGATACTGATTTAAGTAGAACATCTATCCAAATCATGGAATAAGAGGAATACTTGGATATGATTTTAATATTGCATTTGTCGTAATGCACCACGATCTAAGGTATTAGAAACCAAACTGTATATGTTAATAAGAATTTGTAGATTTATAAAATGTACTATTTACGAAGATTTAATAGTGAAAAACATAACAATGTAAGGGGACCTATAACTACCTCGTGACATAATACCTACAATTCGTGCATCTTTCAGTGAAGATTAATGACGATATTACCTCCGACTATGTTCGTTCACTGACAACCGTTTACGTAATACCAGATAATACTTTACTTTCTAGCTTATCTGGTATTTCGGCGTTATAAAAAGATTTCATAATACATAAATATTATGTGAGAAAATCTCATGGAATGCTTTACATAATGCCCGTAATAATTCTGGCGATTTAAAACGTAATTGTAAAATTAAGTCGGGTGCGTAATTATCCGCGTGCAACGGCCAATCGCGTGTAACAGAAACGAGATCTGGATTCCACAGGTGACCCGCAGAACGAGAAAAGTATGTCGTCTAAAGCGAGAATTATAACTGAACCTCGATTCGATTAACCTCGTAGCTCGATCCGACTAGTTATGCTTGATTATAGTACTTCATACTTTTCTACGATATTTTATCGTATGCTATATAAGTCGGCAGATGGCCTTATTTAAAAGGAATTGACTTTTTGTTGGACGTAGATACACAGTGTTTAAACGCACGTGTCTGACAATGCCCCAACAACTGAATCTACTTAAAGATGTCGAAGTATTCCACGCATTTAAAAAAACACGTCTGTCTAAAAATGCCTCACCGACCGGAACTACTTAAATCCTCGGCATCCGTAACAGATGCATCGCATCAGAAAACGTTTAAAGATTCCACCGCGTGGGGAGATAACAGTCACACCTCCCATCTAAAACAATTCCGCCCAACTCTTTCCTCAATCGTTTCCTATGCACGAACATTATAAATGTTTACACATACCATTAACCCACATTATGCAGCATCGTAGACGCTGAATAATTAGAATTCAATCGTTCCTTGAGTCTCAACATTCTGCAAACTCGTCAAAACACACTGATGTACATTTCCCAGCACAAAAACCAGTGCAGAGCTATAAAGATATACTCGCCAAAACGGAAAGCTAACTGATTCTTAAATCTCATGTTTTATTAATTGATTATGTTAACGGTTGCCTCTAAAAAACTCGTAGGATGAATTTAGTATAACGGGAAGTTTTCTTTGCCTTTAATCGAATGAAAGTATACTATTCCTTAAAAATTCGATGAGAAACAAATTCAATGCATGCAGTTGATTCGTCGTCAGTTTCCTTAGAAGGTAAAAGTCAACAAACCTTTGTCATATCGTAATATTTTTAGATTTGGCTCAATTTCTATCTCTCGCGTTACTTCTCTACACAGTCGAACGTGGAGAAAGAAAGAGAAGTTGTTTAGTGCAGATCGTGATCAAGAAAGAAAAGGTAAAGAGGCACAGTGGACATAAGAGAAAAAGAGATAGTAGGTGGTCTCGAAGGAGGGGTACGGTTAAAAGAGAAGGGGTTGTGACGGGAATGGAGGGAGGGAAAATTGTGTGAGCGCGTGACATGACACGTGACCGGGAGCACACGGTGCTCGCGTGACCGGCCCCGTGACGTCATGCGCACGTGTCACATAGCGTGGTAACTGTAGCGTTCTTCCCGTCTCTCTCCGGTACACGAACCAACCGATCGTTCCTCACCTTCTGTGCCCCTCCACGCGTTCACCACCGACGTCCTGGTCAGTAGCGTCTCAAGTCCCCACCAAGCCCCCCCTTGGTCACAGACTTTCACCTGGAAAGTCGTAATTTTTTCCTTCTTCGTGCACCTCCTCTCTACTCCTCACCTGGACACAAACCTCGTGACATGACGGCCGTATTTGCATCATCGTGAAGTCGTTACGTGACACGGTGATCCTCCTTGTCACGTGGAAGAAAGAGAAAAGAAGAGGCAGGTTTCTCCATCGGGAGTGACTCGGTGATCGTCGAATCGTCGAATCGTACGATTAGGACTTCATAGAACCACGGAAACCGGTGTGTAAAAGCGTGCACTTTGCTTGGATGCTTTCGGAAATTTGTGGTACGGCTGGTACGGTATCGACAATAAAATTTGGACAGTGTTCAAAGGGGATTTTAGTGTTTAAAAGCAAGGTCCTTTTTAAAGCGATACCAGGAAATCGTGTATTTCGCACTTCGCACGCTTTCGGGGAAGCCGACTTTCCTTGTAAATATTATACCTGGAATTTTTGACACATTCGCATGATAACTTCGATATCACTACGTCACGTTCATTTACCGAAATCAGTCTGGTCTAATGAGTTAGTGCAACAATTCAATGTAGAACATAATGGAGTTGGAATTCAATCTGCAGGTTTATTAGTTTCGCGATTTTCAAGTTTCGAAGTATGATAATAAGAAGACGACATTAATGCAGATGTAAACGATACAAATTTAAGGCTGATATAATAATTTCTATATTCCGTTATTGAAAGATGCAATTATATATGTAAATACATAAGCTATATACATAAAGACACCATGTTCACTTATTTTCACTTTTATTGCCAAATAATACATACGGAGTACAGTCAACAAAACTATTTTGACATCGTTCCACATAGTATTATCAACGCGTGATATGGAAAGAACACTGTCTCTTATCGCACTTTCAACGCATCCTCCAGTACATCTATCCTATCATTACTTCGCGAAGTCATATTTCACGAACAAGGACATCGAAATTACGTTATTCACCGTAAAAAATTGAGTAGAAATTACGTCATGGAGTGATGATATAAAACGATAAGGAAAGCAAAAAGTAATCCGTAGGTAATACTGGACCTTGGAGTTACGTGGTTCCAGGATCTGTTCTTCCACGCCTGAGACGTTTCTGAATCGCTCCCACCAAGTTCTCCGCATGCCACACCGCGGCCCATCGTGAACCATCGAACAGGGCCGCTATTATACGCGCGTTGTAACTTGCCAAGTAAACGACACGCGTCCTTATACACACAAAACAATCCTTTGATTAATCCATTATCCGATGGACTTGTCAACATACCATTAGAAATATATTTGAATGAGAATGGTTTAAGTCGAAGGGTAGGGGAAACCGTGCGTACCATTAAAGTCGAGAATCGTGCCGGTGCGCATTTCAAGTGACGTCGATCTCCCCCGTCTAGCACCGCCCATCCCCGCTTACGTGAAATTCCAGAAGTGCGTGCGGCTCTTACCTATAGTTATACGCACGTAGTCCTCGAGTACGATTGTTTACACGAGGTACATCCGCGTGGTTTACTTGACTCTTACGGCGGCCCTGCTGGTTGTATCGCGGAATTTCGCGGTCGAACGAGTCAACGGCCTTATCGTTTGCACTCACACTTCGCGAAAACCGAAGAACCACCATCGATTCCACGAGTTTATCGGTGTGCTTTGATCGTGCATGAACAACGTTTTACGGTAGACGGATTGAAAGTTTGACATTTCGTACGCAAGGCACGTTTCGATCACTCAAAGCTGTATCGATAGGAATCAGGGGTTCCGGTGTTAAATCAAGGAAGAAAAAAGGGGCGACAAAGGAGAGAAGAAAGAGGGCGCCAGTACAGATATATCGGTGAGTGTGACTGGACGGAAAGACGTGGGCGATTCCCCGAGTACCGGCCTCTTGGACCATAGTGTCGTGACCAGTGTGTCAGTGAGATTGTGAAGGCGAACCTAACCTACCTCGTTTCGGTAGTGGTTTATCGATCAAGGGGTGGTTCATCAGTTCATCGACAATTTCAATTAATTTCCGAGAGATTATTGATACCGGTACGATCGGTGCGATTATTAAATGAAAACACGTTACGCGCGCGTTTGTACTTTCCGCGCTGAAACCATCCGAGTTGGATTTGGCATCCTGACGTGAGTGTGTTCCGAGTCCCAAGTAAAAAAAAAAGGAAAGTTATCCTTACGTCGGCGTGTAAAAGACTGGCTAACGGAAAGAGACAATAGAAAGGAGAAAGGCTGAAGAGAAGTAGTTAAAAGAACTCAGTACTTGACAGTGATCCGTGTTGTGTCCCAAAAGAAGATCTACTCTTATTCTATGCGGCAAGATGATGGAGACACAGAATTACTGGGACGACAACTCCGCTCATTCTATGCAAGTCAAATATGAAAGGTATGTTTATATAATTGCCGCTTTTTATTATACGTCACGTTCACGTTCGAGGTGATTCTTTCCTTCTGTTACTTATTTCTTAAGTCACGAGTACTATTACATGTGCTTATGAAACTCGTTAGATCATTGCACATAATAATACTTTCTCGTGCTTTATTTCTTTACGAACACTCGAAGACGCTTCCTCGGTGTAACAAGCTGTTTATTTATCAAGGTAGAGAATAATATACTGTCGGAAATAAGCGTGATCAGTTTGAGTATTCCGCCGGATGCAGATTTATTTCCAATGTAATTTAGTGACGATGTAAAACAGGGAGGAAATGTACCGTGTCGATAGTTATGAATGTAATTTATACCACAAAGTGATAAGAGACTCGTAGTATTTTTCATATTCTGCTTCCTAATACATATAATTCGGTCAAGGACTCCCGAACTAATATTTGAATCATCCTAATACTCTAAAATAGCTAATATCTTGTTCCGTTCAGTTTCGATTACTTAATTCGCAGTATATAATAAAACAAGTATACTACAAGGGAAAATGTCAGCAAAGAAATCTCATGAAATTAAATACGTGGCGCGTACGTTGCACCACAAGTGATCTGGCATTAATTTTAATACCACATGATTTTATTACATTCTCGACCTTGCCGGAATTATGTCGTTTTATGGCACTCGAAAGTATTTTTACTCGAATGGGAAGATCACATAGTGAACACATCCAAGTTACTAAGTTCACGTAACGCGCATGGTACGATACACAGTGCATCATCTTTGAAAAAGCGAATATAACGAATAAAATGTTACCGAAATAAAAATGTATACAAAGTGCGCGAACACAGTCTGCACAATTACATAATGCGAAATGTACGAATGTACCGAGTCCCAAATTTTAATAACACGATTACGTAAACCTTAAGCAATCGCATCGATTCGGGTTAAATAATC
The DNA here is from genome assembly GCA_910591585.2 of Nysson spinosus. NCBI lineage: Eukaryota > Metazoa > Arthropoda > Insecta > Hymenoptera > Crabronidae > Nysson > Nysson spinosus. Next base: position 4,654,721 of record OU342835.1, read on the forward strand.
TCAGTAAGTAATCCCGTTCTAATTAATGGAACCGTATGATATTCTTTTTACTGGATTCCTTGGGATTTGATATAAGTATGCCACGATGAAATTCGTTGAGGTATTGTGTATCAGAAGAATGTCTTTGATCTATAATCTATAAGAACGAATGGTATCGACGTATTTATGGATTCCGTGGTACACGGAAAACTACAAGGTTTGATATCGTGAGTACACAGGTGTTTCGATTTTGTTTTTGTTACCCCCACCTGTACCTCCACCCACCACTAATGCCGATCGGCAAATCTTTCACGAACCACCAGCATCGGTAATTAGACTTATATAGATATGGTTTATTTGTATCTTCTCGAAAGTACACTGCCAAAAAATTCATGGTCGCGCCAGAGATAAGATAGAAAATGAACGTTCTATTGTGGAGTAATGGCGTCAATTAAACACATATGTCGCGAGTGCACGGTTCACTGGTTCCAAGTAATCGTCTTGTCCATTCGAGATTTACTGACATGGGAATTATTGTAATATTAATTCTATTAATAATCTATTCCTTGAAGATGGTCAATTAGTTGTTATTAATGTAAATACTTTATCATAATCATATTCGCCGACCTGATTAACAAAATAGTACAATATGTGATAAGTACTTAAATGCAGGAAGTAGATTGCAAAAAGGCGAACATAACTGATATACATATTTTGTACTTCATGCATAAAGAAAAACTTTTATTGGTTTTATTTTATTGGGTTTTTATATCTTGATAGTAACTTCAAATTTTAGGGTTTAACGAAATGTCGTGCAAGTAAGTAATCAATCATTTTTCGCAAACCTTATGAAACTCGATTCGTTTTTTCATATTAAACATTATCCTATTAAATAATCGTCATCCTTATCTATGATCCTTGACCAACGATCAATGCCGCGAGTCCATTTTTGAAAAAATCAAATTCCCATCTTTCGATACGAAAACATTCCTCCTAAATTCATCATCCTAATATCTCCGAAAGCTCTACTTCTATAGAACCATCCGAGTGAGTTCAAAATTACGCAGAATTTTTGGAAAACCGCAAGTTATAAGCAGAGTATAAAATTTCAAGGTTACATCGCGCGTAATTCTTTCATAAGGGATAATTGAGTTGAGTATTACAAAGTAATTGATTAGTTTCCGGTACCCCAAATATATCAGACCCGCGAACGGAAGTGTGTTGGTGCTGTTTGTCGGCCGGTCGATTTCTTTCGGTGACTCTGTAGAATGCGATTTTGCATCTTGGCCGCTTGAACCGGCGCATCGGACATTGACACTGCCAATCGATCCGTACGGATTTATTTCCGCGCTACCTATACACCGCGATTATGCACTCTATACAGTGTCGGACAAAAGTTTACTCCTAGACACTTTTCTGGATCGATTTGTTAAAAGAAAGGCTTAATCCTCCTAGTACTTTACAATTATTCTATGGAACATCCAGAAATACTTTGTAAATATGCATTTTTGATGATATTTATTAACCGCGAGGAAAAATTTTTATATTTCGATTATAATTACATAAAATGATGAACAACATATTTTTCATATATCGGCTCAAGAGACTTAAAAGTATATACAATAAATGTACGGGGGTAAAAGTGAAGATATGGTTAGAATGATAAGGAAAAATCAAATGATCGTATTTAGTACTCTAGGATTTCGATATGTTGACGGGTAATAACGCTTACGTAACAAAAATGTGAAATTAACGATCGGTTAATGTCACGTTTACAAACCCACACGCCGAAGCGTGCCACACTTTATAAATATATAAACTTATTTTTGTTACATGATCGTTATTAGCCGTTTATATACCAAAATCCTAGAAGTACAGTTATGTAATTTGGTAGTCACACGGTGTCATATTGTGTGTATAAATATTTCTCTTGTTTATCGGCGTGTATAAGAATCGATGTATTATTGGCGTCTACAAAAAGCTAAAACTTTGATTTCTTGGAGACTTTTGCACTCTACTGTATATATATATTTACCAGTTCCTGAATATACGACGAGGGGATTCACAGAGTTAACTTGAAAGTTAAGCGACTCGTTTAAAAAGCGTGAATCGAAGGTGTCGGTAAGGTTTTCCTTATGCGAGAGGTAAGAAGTAATCGGACGTAGAGGAATGCTGGATTAAAGTTATGGAGGAAACGGTACTTCGGCAAGGGAGTCGTAATTTGCATTGAAAATTTGACATGGAATGTCACGCCACGGTTAGAGATACCGCGACCCGAGTTCTAAATTTAGATGCTTGCGTTGTTTGCGTAACATAATTTTAATTCTTCATTGATTTACATTCCATTCCTGGTTAGATAAAAAATTCCATGCCTGATAACATGAAAATTGTTCGGCGTGAATTTCAATGATTATTTTTAAAGAAATTTTTAGAGAAGCAACTTTGTATAAGATGTTCAATTCTCTGACAAATTCCTTGTAAATCAGCAAAGAATTAAAAGCCTGTCAATTATTTTGATCCACTTATATGCGTTATTAATAAAAGTATGGTTATAAATATGAATCAAAATATTCTTTCTAATGAATCAATTAATAATCGCAACAAAAAGAATTAGGGGATTGAACTATTTCTAATTCCTACATAAACTTCAACCTAGAGTATTATTAACCCGAATTAGTTCCCGATAACGTGATATTTATCTACCATACAAAATAATGATTAATTCCTATTTATTTTAATCCAGAATGTAAAGAATATGATCGGAGAATCTGCGAATTATTCGAAGCAATTTTTGCAGTTGCGTGGTGTATACAATTTGATTAATGGCACGGTGGAAGTAATATATCCCTTTTACGTTTGTCAAGTTCTAAAGCTCACGTTTGTAAAGATAAGAACAGAGCGGTATCGAGCCGTCTCGTTCGGTCATGATCTGATATCGCAAATATATCGTGGCAACGACACCTTTTGCTTTAACATTATACGTGTTACATGGAAGATCGTAGTCGCTGACGCAAATGAGATGTTCCGCGTCATGGAAACCAACCAACCATTTTGATTTATAAAAGGATTTTTTTGGCTGGCCTGGTGGGCGCCACGCCTGCCAGAATTTTCGTTTTCGCTATTTACTCATAGATAATAAGAATTCATTAAGTGCGCGCGGTTATCAGTAATTCCGAACAAATATCAGCTGATAGACCGACTCTAACAACACGCTTCTTGAATCAATAGATTCCAAACTGATTATAATTGAAACGTTTGTTTAACACTAGAACTATCAAAGTAGTGAAAATGACTTGTCCACCATTTTTAATGAAATTATTCGAATACACCACGGCGCATAGTTTGAGATACTTTTCTTTTATATACGTAACGCAAAGTAACTGAATCCATTAATTAACTTAAATCTTCTAGGCAATATTTATATGTAAATAAATGTGTAAGCATCACTGAGTGTTCGGTAATTCTGTGGTAAGCGAGAAATATTAAGATTTATTACTGGCATTCTTTCGGGTTTTTGAAAAATTTATTTTTATACTTGCTGGAGTTTGTACGTGGTATTATTGTGGTGTACCGAGACGTGAGAATAGTGTCGACTGATATGAATATAATTTATTTCATTACGAAATACTCGTTAAATTATTCAGGAGATAAAGGAACCCTTTCTTGGAAGGTGTTTTTTTTGGAACATAGAGGATTACGTTGTTTTTATTTGTACTTTGGTTTCGATCACGCCAGCACGCACTGCTCGTTTACTTATTCATGAGAATCGCGAACCATAGAGTGCTATCAGTTGTACAGTTGTATGCATGTGGACTACTGATATTTTCCCGAGAAACTTCGTTATCGAGTGATAAGGTTGTTGAACTAAAATTCGAAGGAATTTTAAGAATGATTGAACGGAAGATATTACTGGCTTATGACATTAATTGTTATTAATTAATTATTTTCATAATACATATAATGTCTTAAAGAAAGTAGTCTTGCTACACCAAAAATTCAATTCAATAATATGACAATCCAATCATCGTTAAAAGAACTCCACAAATTGCATTAATTCAATTATATAATACAGTATTCTAATATACTGCATAAGTTTAAATAATTTAATTAAGTATGATTTAAATATAAAATTTACATAGTCTTTAAAATCTTTAAAACAGAACATCAAGTAAGTTCGTTAAATTAGAATTTAGGAAAATAAGTTAAATACAAAAATTAATAGTTAAATACATAGCGTGATCGTTAAGCGATATAAATTCCTCATCGACGGAATGTTTCAGCACCTGCATGAAAGTATATTTAAACAATGGAAGATATATGTAGATTGATTGACACAGTGAGCAGGGAATTGTATCGTGCATCGATCACTGATAAATTGCAGTCACATCGGATACACGCGGCCAGTTGACGCCGGCTCGACAGTGACCGCCGTTGCATTCAATGCAATTAATGTCTCTGAAACGGCAATGCATAACCGTGGAACCGATATCGCGCCCTCACGTCCCACCATCTTGACACACATATTTGCCTGATCGCGTTTCTATTTGTCCTGAGACCAATCCGAAGGTCCCTCGATATAGAAAATCAACGTAGTTTCCTTCGTCCGGCCACGGAATGCAATGCTTCTCATTGAAAGCCGACCCCTTTTTATCCATAAACCTCTTTTCGTGTCCTTGGATCTTATTATCGTAAGTGAGAGTACGGATTGACAGGTGTATTTCTCACACAATCTGTAGGGCACCGCTTCGTAAGACTAATATCTTTGGATTTATCAATGACAATTGGAAACAATTACTTCTAATTTCTAAAGTGCGGGTACGAAATAATATTTATAGATTTAAAGACATAATCAGGTATTTTAAAATGATATCATTGAATTATATAGATATACATGTGTACGTGTATAGAAATACATCATGTATGTAAATTAATGATTAGTTACATATTTTATTTGATTTTACGGTAAACACTGCAGTTGGCCGGTGAATCGAATTAAACTCTCATCAGTGATATCTACATGATTCTGAAGTAATGTTTACCGCGGGTTAATCGATTTAACTGATTTCAACAGGGCTTTTCAATATTAAAGTATCCTCGTTGACAAAATCGGTGACTTTTCATACAAGTATACAAGTTACACCGAAAGAAAGCCACAAGTGGCGATTGCGTATTTTTCCTTTCGCGAAATCACGAGTCAATGATGAGTCGAGTTAATTTTACTAGTGGTGGGACGTCCTTGGTGTGTGTACACCAAACCTGAAATTTTCCACTCGAGATGTTTCTCATTTCAAGGAATCCCAAAAAGGATCAGAATCCCCATTTCTTCCTGTCGCAGTGTTGAATACGATAAACAAGTCCCTATGGGTTGCTCGAGTGGGATTCATATGGGCGACTGATCACGGATGGTCTGTCTACATTCTGGAATATTCTACTGCCATCGTCAGCCAGATAAGCATCTAACGCATGATTCTACTTACGTGTACTATTCCACTTTCATCATTATTAATCACGCTTAACAAATATTTAATTTTTACATAATATGTACTTGTCATGCTCTTAGTAAAAGCATGATGAAACATCGTCCACGATTAGGTTACCTGAAATTCAGGCTTACAATCGATAAACTGAATTCCCTTTAATCTCACGAGTTCTCGTAAATAGTGTTAATATTCGTAAGAGTTTTGTGTACGTAGGTATGTAGGTTTTCCTCGTGTATATAGGTTTCGACACCACCACTAATTTACAATGCGAGAGATAATGATTTTGGGTGACGGTGGCTCACGAACGGATGGAAAATTTCGACGATAAAACCGCGTACGTGTCGCGATAACAGGCCGAGTCACGGCGTAATTCCAGCTCTTTTCCTCTCGCGCATTAAAATTGCACTCTTGTTTGTTCCTTTTTGTGGCCAAAATCCAACGAACTCAATGTTTCTTCTCGTTTGTGACCGATGTCTTTGTCGTGGGGTCGATAATCCGGAGAATCTACCGTGGGGAATGTTCGGTGTTCTTCGAGAAAAAGTGAGAGTTACCTTGGACGATCCGACTGAATGTTTGTCTCGGAATACATGGAGGGGACGGCTGCACGAGTGATGCATTCTCGTGAACGGATGAGTGGGTGTGGAAAATAGTAAAATCATTTTATTGCTGGACCGATGATTCATTGTAAAACACCGTAAATCGCAGTGAACGTTCAGCGCGATCATCTCATCGTATTTCCCCATATTAATTATTCCATACTCATGAAATTCCACAACTTTGCTGATCCAGCTTACTTGATTATCAACACATGAATATGGATGATTATAATAAATATTTCGCAATACTTGAATTTTTCTCTTATTGTTTCCATTAGTTTCGATTAATTTCATATTAATTCCTAGAGAACTTAGAATATAAATTACGCCCTGTACTTCTCGCGCGTAATTTATATTAGCTATTTCTGGCGAGTGTGATGATACGTGTTAAATCAAGTACGACGGAAAATAACGAGTAGATAATAAACATTTATTAATTGGGATTAATAATAATAGGAAGTATTACCATATAATTTTTCGATATTTATCTGCTCGATATGTGTCGTTATAGGAAGTTCCATTGATACGATATTTCTGGTGAAGATTATTGTCTTTCGTAGATTACGCCCGATTACTCAATGTTGATATTAATCTTGTATTTATTCAATTAACATAAGCAACGTTATCTGTTTATTCACGGGTGCGCGAGTCACGCATTGAATCAACATTATACTGAATGAGAGAGTGATTCGATGTTTTTGCTTTTTAACTTGCCGCAGAGGGAGTCAAGGTTCGACTCGCAAAAATTTGAAATTGGGGTCGGCTTGGCCGAATTTAACCCGTGCCAGTGGAACTATTTCTAGAATTATGAAATATATTCCCTGGCTAGTGGCTAGTGGGATGATGACTCCTAGTTCTGAATATCTGCTAACGCAAATTAAGCTAGTTTTCACACTCTGCTTGTTACTTATTAATCTTCACGTTGTTACTTACAACTCGACCCGCATATAGCATCCAAATCATTCGTAAACATTATTAAGGGAGTATTTATTACACCGATCGTATTAAAACAAGAATAATTTTCATGTAAGATTTAGATCCTCCATGCATCACCACGTTCATTCGAGAAACGGTAAAATCTAGCATTATAAATTCCCAGTTTCAATTTATTATTTAATATTTATGATAATGAGAGGAAGAACGAGGTGAAGAAACTGTCGTGATTGTCCAAAACAAGAATTTTGTTATTCACTTATTTTTATCTTGCCAAGTCGACAGGGTGGAATTTCAAGCGGACTCGCTGCGTCACACGTCAAACATTCTGAATGCTATGTACTTGTGAAAAAAGTATTTTTTATAATCCAAATCTGGTTTACGAATAGTAAATTAAGCTGCCGAGACTGTTGGTGATATAAATTTAAGCATCTCCTTATTTTTGTATGACAAGAAATGGGTATACCTTCAAAAATCGTCAAATAATCAAAGTCGCCAAAATTAGTCCTAGATGGTCCAAATCGATGGTATATGATGCCTGATGATGTTCTAGGACCATTTTAGGTCAAAAGAAGTGGTTTAAAAAATTTTCCAGGCGAAAAATGGGTCGACCCAAAATCGCAAAAATGTAAAGGGGTATACCTTCAAAAATTGTCAAAAAATGAAAGTCGCCAATTTCGCTCCTAAATGGCCCAAATCGATGGTATATGATGTATAAACATGTTCTAGGACGATTTTGGGTCGAAAGAAGTGGTTTAAAAAATTTTCCAGGCGAAAAATGGGTCGACCCAAAATCGCAAAAATGTGAAGGGGTATACCTTCAAAAATTGTCAAAAAATGTAAGTCGCCAATTTCGCTCCTAAATGGCCCAAATCGATGGTATATGATGTATAAACATGTTCTAGGACGATTTTGGGTCGAAAGAAGTGGTTTAAAAAATTTTCCAGGCGAAAAATGGGTCGACCCAAAATCGCAAAAATGTGAAGGGGTATACCTTCAAAAATTCTCAAAAAATGAAAGTCGCCAATTTCGCTTCTAAATGGCCCAAATCGATGGTATATGATGTATAAACATGTTCTAGGACGATTTTGGGTCGAAAGAAGTGGTTTAAAAAATTTTCCAGGCGAAAAATGGGTCGACCCAAAATCGCAAAAATGTGAAGGGGTATACCTTCAAAAATTGTCAAAAAATGTAAGTCGCCAATTTCGCTTCTAAATGGCCCAAATCGATGGTATATGATGTATAAACATGTTCTAGGACGATTTTGGGTCGAAAGAAGGGGTTTAAAAATTTTTCCGGTCGGAAAATGGGTCGACCCAAAATCGCAAAAATGTGAAGGGGTATACCTTCAAAAATTCTCAAAAAATGAAAGTCGCCAATTTCGCTTCTAAATGGCCCAAATCTATGGTATATGATGTATAAACATGTTCTAGGACGATTTTGGGTCGAAAGAAGTCGTTTAAAAAATTTTCCAGGCGAAAAATGGGTCGACCCAAAATCGCAAAAATGTGAAGGGGTATACCTTCAAAAATTCTCAAAAAATGAAAGTCGCCAATTTCGCTTCTAAATGGCCCAAATCGACGGTATATGATGTATAAACATGTTCTAGGACGATTTTGGGTCGAAAGAAGGGGTTTAAAAATTTTTCCGGTCGGAAAATGGGTCGACCCAAAATCGCAAAAATGTGAAGGGCAAAAATACCGTATACCTTCAAAAATTGTCAAAAAATGAAAGTCTTCAATTTCGCTTCTAAATGCCCTAAATCGATGGTATATGATGCCTAATGATGTTCTAGGACCATGTTGAGTCGAAAGAAGTGGTTTAAAAAAATTTTCAGGCGAAAAATTAGTCGATCGAAAATCGCAAAAATGTGAAGGGGTATTTTAATACCACAAAAGATTCTCTAAATTCAAAATTCTGATACTAAAATAGTATCGAGTTTAATGATTTCTCTCTATGGCGAAGTTCCCAGGAGATATACATACATATTTCTCTGAGTCCGTGCAAAAACTTCCGGGCGAAAAGATTTGCACGATGTGCAGAACAGTGCGGTCGGTTGTCTTCAGGATGGTAGTGAAATATTTGCAAGTGGGGAGCAGCATGATTGCTGGCACGTATGTAGAGAAGCCAGAAGTCACGTTGCTTTGCACGAGCTGTGAGCTCGACTCGATGTAGGTTAGTATTTTTATGCGAGCGACCCGGTATATACAAATACGGCGCACCATACTGTACTCTCGACCAGAACAATATGCTGACTGATCCACATCTACTGCAGGGTTCTGGAAAGAATATGTATATCGTTGTTATAGAGACGAAATTCATTAACTAACATTTTCATCTAAGTGAGGTTTTTGTATTGTTTGAAAATTAAAATTTCAATATTAATGGATTAAAATAGTTGGATACAGCAAATCATTTATATATACTGCTTATACTGTCTAGTGAAATTGTGTTTGTTAGCTAATTTGTTGGCTAAGTTGTTATTGCTAATATATAATCCATGTTATATATAAGATATATAACAAATGGCAGATTCAAATTCCAAGAGACACAAGTGCCTTCTTTCCGGAACCGAACGGCACCACTGTTACGTGCCATTCTTTCTTCCGCCATGCTACCATGTTGATACACTTTGTTTCGGCTTCGAGTTGTTTCTTTCACGTTCTCAGGAACTTATTAAAATAATTGATGCGAACATATATTTCGAACGTGATTTGAATCATATACGATATTAACATAATGAAATTATTATTTATTTTATTTTACTTAACATCCAGAAAGATGTACGACTTAACTTGCAACGATGATTATTAAATGGTATATTTTTGATGCACAGGGAACCTATTGTTTGTAAAAAATAAAGTGTGTTACGTGTACGACTTATGTTTGGCGAGTATAATTTATAATTAAAGGAACTTGGATATGATTCAGCTTTATATGGCAAGAGAATAAGTAGCATATCGTAGCCATTTTTTACGATGTTATCGAGCTGTTATTTCTTTCTTGTACTTTGTATTATTTTCGTACATTTTCTATTCTTTTTAATCGTATGACGTATATGTACGTACATCCGTTATCAACAAGAATATAGTTGTATAAAACATGGGTCATCATACCAAATGACGCGTATAAAATGTATCAAAACAATATTTCTTTACATATTCAAAACTCATATTAATAAGTATCGTACGTTGAATGTACCTTCGTAACGAATATATTTATTCTCGCATAATTTATTCGGTTGGCCCGAAAGTTCGCACGGTTTGCATCCACTTTTCGCGGGGAAATAGACAAATTTTTAACAACTCAGGATTACGAAACTGTCGAATGACAGGAACATATTTTAAGTCCGAGCGGACGGTACATTATTAAATAAAGAATCTTGATAAGATACACAGAATTCAATAAAAACCGCTTTCAATTCATATGTTAAAAGCGCACGAGGTTTTTGGATAACCCAATAATTTTTTATTGAACCGTGCCAGAAAAAAAGGGTTAAAATAAAGATTAATTCAATCGGAGTCTTATTAAAAGCTACACATTGTGAATGTAAATAATAATGTGCCATATCATTTAAAGGAAAGATTTAACGGTATTCGCGTTATTACATAAGGTGTGTAAATAATTGGCGGATTGTACGGAGTTTAATTGTGTACACGTGAGTTTTATCTCGGTGTCCTCATTTTTTCTTATTTAGTTATGATAGGGAAGGACTATCGGAAGCCTTGAAGGTAGAAAGTATCACGATTTCGGCGGATAATTTTTGGTGCGCCAACGGAACGTAAAAGTTCCATTTGTGCGCGACGGCCTTCCTTCGGATGCTTAAGTATCTTAATTATAACCAGGGGTATATTATTATTCTACGATGCATCCTTGACCTTTTGTCGCCTGGTTCGAACGTCATCGTCAAATAAGTACACGATTTCGCGAGGACTTTCGGTGATAATCTTGCGCAATCAAAGAATTATGTCTTACACGTGCCGAGAACGTACGCGAGGTTCATCCACGATCAAACTGTAAACAACAGCCAACCCGATCTTTTACTTTGCAACACGTTCATTCCGCTAATTTTGCAATCCTGAATTATTCGTAGAAATCCGTGACTCTTTATACCTCATTGAATCGAGTGAAATTAAACGTCAAACTTTATTCGGCATGTAATACCTAGCACGTAAAAGTTACAACATTCTACGCTAATAATTGAAGGTATACCTGTTTAAATATATTCAATATTTAATATAGAATATTTTTTAAGAGACAGCTATTAATGTTTTGGGTTTTATCGAAATACTTTATATTACACGGTCGAATCGAATAAAACGGACCAACGTCTCCAGTAGATATAATTTCGGGAATTATGCTAATTTAGGATCCCAACAGTCGAATGTGGTAGCCTTGAGAGGCAAAAATAAGTTTCTCGAGTCGCTAGATCGTAAGGTGAGATCAAACGGAAACGCATAGGCCCAATACCGGATAGTTTGAAGCATCTGTTTTGCAGCTGTCAATCAGTAATTAAACATTCACCTCTCGAAATGTCCATACATCATTGGCACGCATATTTAATTACAATTGCAGCGGCAAATAAATATCTTTAATCCCCATCTTATTACAGATTCTTTAACATTCATGAAACTTCCATTCGAGTTGATCGATGGAAAATCTTACTGATTTGCAAATGCAAACATGATTTCCGTCGTGTCGTGCATGAAGTTTGTTTTACTCGTGACATTAACCTACATATATAAATAATTAAGAACCATCAAGATTTAGATAAGACGCGTCTTTAATTCCATTTAATTACTCCGATATTAAGTATTACTCTCCTTATATAAGATTTTCAAAAACAACGGACTTTAAATATCCTGAAATACCATTGGATTCTAGCCATTGAAAGTCAACAACAGCACGTGTGAAATTAACGTAACCTTTTCCTTCACACCGTAACTGGAGCGCGACGAATTTATTTTCCACGCTTTTCTCCGCACATCGTACATCACTTTACATCTCATTTCTTCGAGTTTAACTTTCTCAGTGTGTTAATCCTTCAAGAATTTATTAGCCTTTTGTTCGAGTCGGGTGACAAGAAAGGAAACACAAGAATGCCGAGTAAGTCGTAGGAGACTCGTGGAACGAATTTCGTAATGCGCGTGGAAGTGCCCTGGAAATCATGGAGGATGGCCGTGCGGTGAATCGCGGTATTCTTACATCATCAGAAGAAGTGTCACGTAGAGTCCCTCTTTTTTAAGCACCCGTTATGTGCACGTGCGCGTGCATGCGACAACGAGCATATTTATGCATCGTTACTTTCTACTTACCACTAGCCGCGGCGACGTACCACATAATGTACGATCGATTGGATTATATGGTCCACACGTGGCTGATAAGAAATTGCACGTTTAAGACCCCATCGTGTCACCTTTTTGTCCTCCCTCTTTTTTACTTGTACGTTGATAATGTCCTGCATTGCTTCCCCCTTGCATATTTTCAAACGGTTTGGTCATTGTACTATCTTTGGGCCTTATATCTTTGAAGTGTCTTAGACCTCATTTCTTCGAGGATAAAGTTCCCAGGGTACTTCGAGCATAATGTTTTCACATCTTTATGAGATTATGAGATTATACAATAAATAAAGTCATTACAGACTGTCGCTGGAACGCTTGGAATGCGCTGGATACATCACTCCGGAAGTCCAATATTAAAATACTATACGAAGTAGTTGACTTAAAATCACACTCTAATCAAATATAAATATTGAAGACAGTTCAGGTTTTAATTTGTTCAAAATTTATCAATTGTGATAGATTATAAAAATAGTCCAAAAATACATTTAAGTATAGGACATGTTCACAACACGTGCTTAAGTTTGAGATATTTTCTAAAGACACGTTCTACGTGTTTCTCGCTGTATCTAATGCTCATTTATTTGGATTATATAAAAAACGGTAAAAACTTCGGAATCTAAAACAACATCCGCCGATGTGTTTGAAGTGTTTTGAACCTTCACGACTCCATCACTCATAGCATGCTTCTTTAGGTTCATAATGCGTCTACAATACACACAAACTCAATTCTAACATCTCGTTACGACATGCGTGCGTGCATGAGATGTTCATTTCTATTCACGTGCCGTTGAGTAGCTACTATAGAGAGTCTGCCACCTTCATAGCTTATCACTGCACATATGCCAATAATGATAGATCTTGCCATACTCAAGTATGTTTAATCAATTATTTTTCTACTCCGGTAGAATTATATCTAACATTCACCTAGTATACTCGTTATTACATAATTCTGCGTTTCATCAATTTCAAACAGCCATGAATTATCCAGAGGGCAAAGAAAGTTAGGGAATCCTTAAATCCAAAAAATTGTAAAACTTTTCAGGAACATACAGTGAAATCAGCCCTTCAAGAAAAAGTGATTTGAAAAATATTCAAAAAATAACATTTTGTTTTGGAATTTCTTTAACGCAGTTTTATAGTACCCAAAGTACCATTAACATTATTACTTTACCTTTTTTATATCTCTTGTCGTTTTGGAGGTAATCGCTGAAAATGAAAAAATCAGTTTTTCTTAAAATCGTTTAAGGCACTAAGGAAAAATAGCTTCATAATCAGGATGAAATACTCTATGTTTATACGTAGTATCAGCATTTTTTTCAATTTCCGGGTTCCCTAACTTTCCTTATAAGTTGCAATTCCGGCGAAGTTATGTCGTTAGATATACGGCCACGATTTAAACAGCCAATAACTTCTGACGTGATGTTGAAAGGGTGTTAACAAACGACTGATTTGTTTTCGGAATTAGGAATGCCGTAGTAGCTGTGCTTGGAAAAAGAATTTCGTGGCAGTTGCACGGTGCTTAATGTTCGGTGGAAGGAAAAATCATGATTGATAATATATATGCGTGAAAGAGACGTGTGGCATTAAATTATCGGGTACTTGAAGGAGTTATTGTTCGAGAACGAGTAGTTATTATCGAGGAATTTGTTTGGCTGCATCATCAAAACGGTTATCTCTTACCGCCAATAATAACGTTCTGTCACTGCTCGGTTACATTTACAGTTTGTTGTATGGTAATCACGGTTAACATAATAACGTTCCGCGACGTGCTCTTAAAATAACAGTTATCATTTATTGCATAAATGAGAACTATTGCAATAACACCACGTATTATCTTTCCTTGTACGTACCACCGTAACAGTTTCATTCAAGCAGGATTGTATTGCTTTTTTGTATCATCCATTGTAGTAATAATTTAATTAAGTATTTCATAAAAACGCTTATTTATGACATTAATGCCTGTTTATAAAAATATGATGTACGTGAAATTATTTTCGAACCCTTAATATTAGTACCTTTAATATCGATATATCACTATATGCACCAATACTCAGAATAAAATTGGAATGAAATATATTGGTAATATTTTTAATGGTACGATGAAAATATAAATTAACGAGCGAGGTATCGTATAACACGGATTTCGGTTCGGCAGCCAACGTGTTAACTATTTCAATTTCCTCAGCATTTACGCTTTGCAAATCGTTATACTGCTCGTAGAACAAGGTCGTAGATTTATGATTCCTAGTCAATGCATAGCAACGTTTTTTTTTTCTTACGATTAGTTGCGTTTCTTGATTGCGTGGGTATGTTAGGCGATATCGTAGCATAACTGCGTGGATGTTTTACGCACGTGCGTGAGCCAATGGATGCCGTAATACAATGTGAAAGCGATTGGTACATACTGATGATTATGGTTGGCTTGGCAGAAAGGTCGTGGAAGGACGTTTCGCCAACGTGGAATACCGGCGAACAGATGTTTTTTAAGCTTAAATTAGATGGATGAGGTCAGAGGAAGGATGCCATGGGGCGACCTTATGCAAATTCATCCTAATTATAATATTATTTCTGCACGCTTCTTTCGATCGAAATAACTTAATTTAAAGGGTATTCGTTTGGAAACCACATCGAACATGATACTTTATCCTCCGGGATTAATCTTGATTTTTTTTTTCATTATTCTTGTCTTCAGTAAGTCAGTTAATCTTGGTAAGTCGATTTATAATTACGATGGTAATATTGCTTTGGAAGTTAGAGTAATTCGATTGAGCCGAATTAAGTAGGTATAAAAAGTAGTCTCATGTGGATACGATAAATCGAGATTAATATTTCTTGTAATTATTTATTTTGGTTAATGATTGGACAGGGGAACTCCATTAATTGTTAATGTAGCACAATATAGGTGAAAGTAGAATTTAATAGACCGTACCATTGAAGATTTCACCGTTCGATTTCTAAGGTTCTGATTGATTGATGAACACTATTCCTTTCTAATTGTCCTCATGAAAAATGATGGTGGTACAGAGATTGACCTCAAACTAGTGATTAAATAAATATCCCATATTAAGTATAGTACTATTATTAATATAAATATTATATGAATACAGTATATTACTACTATTACATTAAATATAATTCACCCATTTAATTGTCTAAAAAGCATCTCTTACCAAAAATCTACTAGTATTGGCTACCTTAAGTACCCAATTACTCTTCATTTACTTAGTTATGCTTACACATTTATTTATATATAAATTATGGCTGGAGGATTTAAGTTAATTAAGGGCTTCAATTCTTTGCGTTATGTATATAAAATAAAAGTATATAAAATCTCAAACAATGCGGCATGGTTAAATAATACAAAAATTCAAACACCATCCACATCGACATACTATAAAACGACACATAAATTCTCGCATCAATCCGCACCCATATATTGTGCCAACCTACAAACATTATCAATAATTCAATAGCGATTACATAGGGCGACGCTTATAAATATAAATCACTGTCGGTTTGTTCAATATTATCCCTTTCTGCTAATCGTAATACGACAATCAAAGTGCGCGGGCTGCACGTGTTGACCTGGAACGAGATAGTCGCGGTGTGTACAAAGATTATTAATAATTCAATAATGGTTAAATGGGTTGAGTGGATTAGTAAATAACAATCCGGTCGTCTTTGAGCACACGCACGTGCGCCGCACTGCTGTGTCGTAGCTGCAACCATACGTGAAAGTGATAGCACGCACAGAACGTGCTGCAGGAGGTAGTGGTGGGTAGTAAGGTCGTCGAAGGACGCCGTAAATTACGAGCGAAGCACGGTTTGCCGATCGCGAGGAGCCGAATTCCGATCCAATTAAAATCTGACCGTTCTAATTATCACTATCAACGCATTTCGATCGATGTTCCTCGACTTGTTTCGATTAAAAATGATAGTTGTAACGATCTCATTATTAACGCTGTTTGCGCAAGAATCGGCTTGGAAAACGGTGGAGGCTTCGTGGATGTCTGATATTTGTGTTTGATCAGACCTCATCGATTAGTCTTGTTATATCATTCCTTAATTATTTTCTGTAATAACGTGCTCGGTCGTTATGTATTTGTATTGATGAATACCGATATGAATTTTAATAAGTTTAATTCATATTGGAGTGCCTGATCTTTTGAATGAATATTATAGATGAGGTTCTTTTTATTGATGTATAGCGACAATTTGATTTGTGATGTATAATTATTAGTTCAGAGGGCAGCGGAACATTTTTAAATGAAATATTCATACATAAATTTCGAGAATTACATGATTAGATTATAGATATTCCCTTTTGAATGATTAATAATGTATTCAATTATTAATATACGAAAGAGAATTCTTAATTATTCGACTACTAATTAATTTCACAAAAAATCGACATTCAGCGCAGTACCTCGCTAAAGAATCTATTTAATGCACATAATCAATTAACGCTTCTTATGCACTTCATGGCATTATCAATAATAAATAACTGAATTTTATGACTTAACCATATTCGTCGTATTAATCATAATTAAATATTTCACATAATCAAGGACACCTTGGGTGCCTTAATATAAAATACAAGAGGACGGTAAAATAATCAGCCTCTTATTACGTTTCATTAATTATTACGTATCTTTGGTTTTGTTCTTGCATTTTGTCGTACTGCATTAAACACAAGTGGAATATTTTCCTCGATTTTTCTGCGGGAATAAACAAGGAAGCAGGGAAATTCCGTGACCTTTCGCCTCACGATCCTTCTCCTTTTTCGAAGTTTGAAGTCCGTAAGATCCGATGGCCGAGAACGAGAATCGAAACTGCTTCGCGTGCACCAGCATTGCGTCATAATGATGGTTTGCGGAGTTCGCGGATGTTCTTGCGCCGATGGGCGGAACCGTGTAATTGCAGGCACGCTATTAATGGAATAACTCCCGAGTATCGTTGCGAAATCACGGTGATCATCCTACTCGAGCTATATAAAACAAGCATTATAATCTAGCAGCGTAACACAACAGACAGGAATAATGATATTATACCGCGTGTCCCGATAGACAAATGGTAAATATCCTGCATAACACGATGACGTTGCGCTATTTTTCCCCTTTTAACTTTTTCGGATGACTTCGAGAATTACTCTTTGTGAGTTGAATCTCCCTAAGTTTATTATTGTTGTGATGTTTTATATAATTCATGGATATAGTGTAACGTGCCATACAGCTTAACTAGTGTTTTTTGAGCTTACTGTTATCGAGCAAAGAGAATTGGTCGAAATTCAACGGAAGTTACTGATTACAAGTTTAATTTAAATTTAATATTGAACTTTTGATTATTTAGAATTATTTAGACTTAATATCGAAATTTTTATTATTTAGATTTAACGAGATTTGATATCGAACTTTTAATTATTTAATTAAGAGACAGTGGACTTGGAATTCGACGACGTTTTATATCCCACAATCCTAGAATATTTGTATGCTGCGATCCATATTTCACTAACAATGATTCTAAGATTGGATTACTAGAATACACTTTTCAACGCTAAAGTATTAAAGATTACCATCGAATTAAGTATAATATTCTAGACATTCCGCGACATTCGACTTTTTAGCGGATTTGCATATCACAGGGAGAGGTGCACGTGTGTGCATCGTTGGCTAGTCGAAGCGCTTACAAACAAAGGAAGAGAAGGCAGAGAAAGCCGGATAAAGAGAGGGAAATCTATATGTGTGTGTGTGAGAGAGAAAAGAGCGGAGTCACATGCTGGAAAATGTCAACCACGTGCAAGTACACGAGGTTCTCGTCTATATCCACTGTTCAACGTGATTATGCTCGTGCAAGAAACGATGCAGAAAAATGTTTCAGGTAATTTGCCTGCCGGTTACATAATTTACAACGAAGCGCTTTAGAAAATAATATCATGTCACGGGCCAGTTGCTCGTGATAAAAATAATGTGCAAGGGTATTGTTTTGGTAAGCATTTAATTAGTGAGCGATAAGGAAATTGGTGTATTACAATAATAAGTATATATACTTAATTACCGTATTTAAATGCCTGCATCGTTAGCTTATTATTTGTGTGGCATATTTTGCAAGGACTAATTAAAATCGTTTGTACATTATAATTTTATTGCATTTATCGTATCAGAATCGTGACATTCCTATCATTTCTTTGATGATTTATTTACTACTTCTACTGCTACTTTAATCGAGGGTTCAATATACAGAGTGGTTTCGTGATGTTATTGTGAGAACGTAATTATCAATGATCTTGATAGAGCACGGAATGCGGAAAAAGCGAGGCTTAATGATAACGTGAGGAGGATGTTATTAGGTGGAGCAATTTGGAAACGAATCTGACGTAATACGTCTGTCGCGTGTCTGACCAATTTACTGTAACTACTGAATTTATTCCTGTCTTTCCGAGAGATCGAATTCGCTATTCACTCTTCATTATGCAACGGCGGATAATTATACGCGATCGCATGCACTCGATATCGTCCTTTGTTACTTTTACCACGATCATTTGCATAATTCCATAACCCATAACGTTCGAGTAATACGAAACCGGAATTAGTGTATTGGACATTGAGTTATTGAGTCTTTCAGTGTTGATCTTTTACCACGGAAAATGATATTATAATTAATTATAATGAAGCAGAATAGAGCAAAATTGATTAACAAAATTAGCACAATTGATTTAAGATAATAAATTTAACGGAAGTATGCATAGTTCCATGGAATTGAGTGTACACTTTAGAGTTACAAACATTCTATTTATAGTTGCAGCAGGTTCATATACATCACGATTAAGTTAATTAAATGCAGCATTCTAAGCGGTCAATAAAAACAGGATAAGTTAGGCACGAGGAGTAAAACACGTGCAATTTGAATACGTTGGGATGTTGGTTCAGCAATATTTTGCTTACCGCACCAAGAATAGATCGATAATATAAAATATGTTCAATATGATCTCTGGACACGTGGCTTTAAATTAACCTCCGGGTAATTGTGTCTAGTATCCCGCACAGAAACTACGCGTCTAGACACACTCACTGGCAAGCCATTAAGTCACTTCTGTTTAAGTGCCTCAATTATGTATGCATAGTAATTATATCGTGTGCAAATCCATGGTATTTCAACGCGAGTACGCATTACAAACAATTTTCCACCACGAGGAAAGTGTACTTTACACGGTTTAACTCTCCTGTATTAATAGTCCTCGAAATTGAATATTGATGTGGTCTTTGCGTAATTAAATTGTGACGTGGTATTTACCTCAATAATGTCGCACGCGGAAACAAATCAAGATCAATTAAAATGATTGCTTGCACTGTACAGAGATCAACTCTACAGTATCTATTAATAACACGGTATAAGTCCAAGATTAACTTAATCTCTTGAAGAACATCAAAGGAGAATTTAAAAATAATTTTACTCAGGTACACGTCATATAAATAAAAGCATCCAATGCATTCCATTATTCACCCTGTAGATAACACAGTAGAGGAACGCATTTGTATTCAAAGTAGCAACGTGTCGGGAAGAGGAGAATCCTTAACCTGGTTTACATCATTTATGCCGGTAGAAAAAGCAAGAGGGTTTCGTTTCGAGCGTTCGCGGAGCTCTAGAATTCAGTAATGGTACAGTAATGGAGTTTGATATGCGGTGTATAAGGGAGAGTCGTTGAGTCATCAATTATTTGCGAATACTTGCGCCTTCTTCGTGGAGTTTATTTACAGGTGGAAATCTATAACGGGATGGAGAACGTGGTAGGGTTATTGACTGAAGGGTTACGTAAAGTCGTACATTTTCCGGGCGACGAGGAAGAGTGGTTATTCGAGGTGCAAAATTGTTTTCGTATCGCGAGACACCAGGGAGTCGCGTGGGAACCAAATAATCGATGAACACGTGCTACCGTTACTTATAATTCATCCTCGACTATACGGCTCGCTGTAATTTCAATTTAATTTTAACTCTGACCGATAGCCCACGGAATAATTTCTTTGTCTCGGAATATAATCGGATCGCCTATCGATCGAGCTTATCAGATTTCTTGGTTAATCGAAACTTTATGAAATATTAGTAGATATAATCCTTTCTTTACTTTAGGTCCTCGAAATAATCACTTTGATTGATCTTGATTTATTTCTGCGACATACGTTATTGATTCGAATGTTAACTTCGAACACTTACATGCTCGTAATTTGTGATAAGAAGTATTCGAATCGCAATGAAATTAACTTAATAAGGATTCCACTTCCTATTTGTATTAATATAATAAGCACAAAAGTCATATAATAATTAGACTTACACAAGTATCGCAATAATTACACACGAAGAAATATTCTTTACCAACTAATTAGAATTCAAATATTACGAGAAAGCGATTTGAATTATTATTCCCCTCGGCGTTGTCACCGTGATTCGTGGAATCGTCACGGGAAATTTCTTTTCGTGGAATTTCTGTGCGTCACGTTCAACTCCCAAGGAATTCGCAATGGTTGCGTGATTACAATTATAAAATTATTCTATCCTCCGACCTTTCATTTTTTTTCTTATTTCCGACATGTGTTATGTGATACCTTGTTGTTACATGCGTGGATTACACAAATAAGTTTTGTGATTCGTATTAAAGTATAAATGGAATTGTGGAGGAATAAGTTATCTTTTGATCAAGGTGTATGTTAATAACGTGTGCCTTTTTGCTGTTTTTTTTGCAGTTTGGATGGCAGATCCTGCAAGGACGAGATATACAGGATGGGGATTGGAGCTGGATACTGCGAAGGAAACTTGAACTTCGCCACGGCCTCCGAGGATGACGAGGTTTACACGAAGAAGAAGGTCTCCAGGGTGAGTCATGAAATATCACATGTTTGTCCCTGCTGTTTTATATGCGCACTACCGTTCCTATCTTAAGATTTTCTTATTCTATATCCGACGACATCGCATCACCTAAAGTGCGCGCCGAAAGAAAACAATACCTTAATATTTCCTTAATTATTAGGGACTTGGCATTTATTTATTATTGCATACCCTTTCCTTGCATACTTTTATTGCTTATACCTTAGGATTTTCTTGTTATTAATATCTCTAAATAATAATTGCAGCACACCTTGCTTCTTTAAAACGATTAAAACTAGTTTGGAAATAAATAGTACACGTTGCCTCCATTTTTTCAACGTCACACGATTAAGAAATCTGATACGGTGGATTCGAAACAAGTTGCGGTAGAAAATTCAGTAGAATTGGTAATAGATAAATACATGTATATCGCTTGAGTGGCACCAAAATGGCGGGTGTAAAAGTTGTAGTCCGAATGTAAGCAAGTTTCTCGATAAAACGTTTTCGTAACGAGCGGAAGTGCGAGACGAAATTGGTACGCGTGGTACGCGAAGGAACCGGTATTTAGGCCATCGTGGAGAAAGGTTTTCCGTGTTGTCGAATTAGTCGTGATGCAATTTACTTGTAGCATCAATGGCGATCACGTTTCTCGAAAACGACGATTGGGACATCGTGACCAAGCGAAATTGGACCTACGACGTTCAGGTGCTACGTGTTTATTCTATAAACATAAGCATACTTCTCATTTTCTCCTCGTGTGCTTTTTGTCATCAGATTAATTCAATTTGTAATGACAAGTGCTTTCATGCTTGGATAAGTAAATTAAGTTTTTGCTTTGTTCTTTGTTAATGTTTATAATGATTACATAGTTTCGTTTGATTTATTATGGTGCAAGTAGGCAGTGGATTCTACTATGTAATTTAGTATTACAATTTAATACGATCTTTAAATAATTTTCATTTAACTCTTCGTTTTTTCATCTCTTATCGATTGAAACAGGAAGTCAGTTATTAACCATCCTTTTTCTAATTTGTTTTAAACTTCAGGTAGACATAAACTATTTTGTTTGTTTGGTGACGCCATTAATGTTCCACTCTTCTAATAACCCCGTCATATATATCTGCGTAGTTTGTTCCCGATATAACAGTTTCTTTCAAAACAACTCATCAGACAAACCAATCGTAATATTTTAAGATTTTATTTACAGTGGCACCTTTAACTTAAAGCTTGGAAGCATTTGCATCTCAATTACAGTATTATATCGTATTAATATAATAAATAACCTCATTAAATGTGCGTTTGCTGTAGTCATGAATATCAGATGACGAAATACTCTATGTGTCTGCAAGGTTTCCGAATTTTTGGAAATTACGGGTCCCCTAAATTTCTTTCTAGCTGGGAATCACGTGCAACGTGCACGTTCTAGTCCGCGGTCGGCGAGCGGCAAATGCCACTTTTGGCAATGGATTCAATTCAGCCGTGGCACGGATATCGTGTCTACCGATCATTCAAGGCAGAACTGCTATTATATACGCGTATATACGTACCGTATCTCACGTCCGTGTATTAAACTTACGCATGAGTGAGTCGAGTGCACGTGTTGCACCGAGAAACTCTTTCCTCGTTCTAATTTGCACCGGCTTATGCATTTCCCTAAACTAACACGTTCATCCGCACGAAACAAAAAATTATGTGATAAAGAGATTTGTGACGTTTAGTGGAACCTATCAGTAGAATAATTGAACGATAGATTTGATTAAATTTAAATAAAATTAGTTGGATTAAATTCAAGATTTATCTACTGTAATTATTTCACGTTGCAATGATTTTATATGATACAATTAAATAAACATCAAGTGGTGCTTCCCATGTAAATTATTATTGTTATAATTATTTGCTTTGATTTAATTAATGGGGTCGAAGTAAGAAGTGCGTCAATATAAATTTAATCAAATGTTCTTATTAAAGATGCACCGATGAAACAGATCCGATAGATATATATGCGGAATACAATTATTGAAAGAAGACCGTAGTGATATGCAATAGGATAACACTGCATTCTTATTTCTACGTGTTTCATAATAATTTCACAAAAGCCTGATTCAGTGTCTACCTGAGATTCTAAATCTACTGTTAACTGACCACACCAGTTCGATGTCGAAACACAAAACCCAAATAAGACCAGTTATGTGTAGAGTTTTGCAAGAGTCGCGTGTTTCAGATTCGAGTGCGATATAGTATGCAAATAGTTCAACAAGCACATTCGTAGAAACGTGTCATCCCTAATCGCTATGCCACTTTTATATAAGCCAGCCGTTTCACGGCGTGTAATTGACCCGATCAGATATACTGGAATAACAAAACTTTGTGTACTCATGGATGAAGGTCTATCCTTTATATAAGGAAATAAAAGATGGTCATAGATTTGGACACATTAAACTTAGGAATATCATCAATCCAGTTAGACTTACTGTTGATTCCCGGAAAGAAAGCACTCGTGACGTGAATGTCACGTGTAATTTCGATGTTCGATTGGTTACATATGTTTATATATATATTAAATATTATACTGGTTATATTATGTTGCATTATATTACACTAGATTAGATTATATATAGATATCCCTCGCACATACATAAAATCAACTATTTTACTATTAATTCAGCAGAAATAATCACAAAAAGTGATATTTGGGATCCACTTAATTCAACTCTTACCAATAAATTTCTTTTACCTTCGTGTTGCAATTTCACTGTTACTCAATAAAACCGATAGACAGTGAGTTCAGGAAGTGACTCGAAGACAGTGACAATGCATGTCTTCCTGTCAAGGCATTTAATTAACTGTGAAAAGATCATCTGCGTTAGCGATGGCAGTCTTTTTCGATGACTGTCACGTGTTGTTAATGATTATATTATAATTCGGTATAAATTAGACTGGTTCTCATTAATATGTATTTATATCGGACTTCCTTACTGATATGGGCCCATGATAGGGACTTACGAATTTAAAGGGGGTCGATCGCTTTGCCAACCGACTTATGGTGATTCCTCCGGTGGATATTAGAATTTCAAGAATGCCCACTGAGATTCAGTGACCCCTTAATTTCGGATTGTGAAACTTTCCAATGATCTACCGTCTCCAACTATTCAAACGCTTCTACGGTTTCTATTCGTGGGAATCTGATGTTCTAATAATTTATGGGAATTTCGGGTTAGTGTTTCATGCGGACTTTATAATATCCGATTCCTTTGCATTAATGATATTTGATTTCTGGCATCTATCGTTTATTAAGTTCAATTAAATTGGTTCAATTGCATTAGAGATTGTAGTGAAGAATTTATATATAAATTGTGATATAATATATCGAACATTATGTGTATATTATAATGTGCCTGTTTTGGTGTAAAGTATATTATATAATTTAATTATCAATCACATGACACAATTTAAAATAAATCTTTCTAATAGCTAATACATTTATATTATTAAGTAACGAACACAGATATGATTACAAATATTAGATATATGAAAAATATAATGAATTATAAAACGGAATAAGTTGTTACTAAAATATGAGTCTCCGGTTGAATATGCTGACTAAAACATTATTTATTTAGCCGGCCGTCCGAAACGGATATCCTTGACTCGATTCTAAAGATTGGTGGAAGCGGTTTTGTATCTTGAAAATCGGCACGATTGCCAATAAGAGTTGATACTACTCTCATCGAAGATGGAATACATGAGGGAAACCTTTACTCACCTTTTATCACCCGTTACGTAATAAATGCCTCAACGGTGGTATTGTGCAATCGCGATCGATTACCTCGATAGTTTTCGCGCACTCGAGTATTCCTTTATTAGTATTACCAGCATATATGGTCACGCTCTTTGTACGTCCGATCTTGTCGATTAGTCACAGCCCATTCTCTCTGTACTCGTATTGTGTTTGGTATTTCTTTATCTACTAATATGGGCGTTTTGATTAGATCTTATGATCTAACACCTTGTAAATTACCTGTTCGATAGAGGTGCTATCTCTTGTTCCAGTTTGCGAATACCAAGTATTGAATACCATGTGCCAAATACTGAATATCGAATACCAAATATGAGGTATTAAATATTGGCTTTTAAACATCAAATGTCGAATACCGAATTTCAGATATTAAATATTGAATAGCGGATACCGAATTTTGGGCACGAAATACTGAATCTCGGATACCAAATTCCAAATATGAAATATTGAGTAGCGGATATCGGATTCCACCTACGAAATTCTGAATACCGGATACCAAATTCTAGATATCGAACATTAAATATCAAATAGCAAAACAAATTGTAAGACGAATGTTTTTTGGTGGCCCCTTCGAAGCGGATTTTAACTTTCATTTACGATTACCGTGGGAAAAGAGTAGTTACAATAACATGAACATCCCTTCCGTAAGTCTTACGGAACCCTCATAGATCTCCTTTTGTTCTCTCATTGACTCGAAAAAAAGTGTAACTGTTTTCTGTTCAACTGATGCGTATACTCGTCAATGTACAAAATCGTAAAATTATTATGATAACATTAATAGTTAAAATTCTTGTTTACAACGTTTACAAAGAGCGTACGTGCCCGGTGGCGCGAACGTGATTCTCGTTGCATCCCGAGGATTCTTGCACGGGAATGCCTGGCTGGTTTCTCGGTCATGGCTCTGACTCAGGGTTCTCATTTGAGTGTCCGCGTCACCGGAGTGTTCCGGCTGGTGTATAATTATTTGCAAAAGTTGTGTTGCGTCTCTGTGCTTGACGTATCCAAAGAAAACACGGGCTTTTGTTCTGGCACAAACACCGGCTACGGTATTTATGATGTACGATCTGTTCTATATTTGTAGCCCGCTGTTCTATTCGCGCTGAGAATATCTCGATTAATCCTTTCGCGAGCGTATAATAAACCATGGATTACAATTGACGTGGGTTTATATCGGGAAATGTAACACGAGGGGATTCTACGGGATGTATAGATACTTTCAAAATTCAGTTTCTGGATTATATAATATATAATATAATCGATTCTGGATTATAATAACATATAATCAAATAATAAGATTCTATGTTATAACATTGAATAATATCGATATAAAATGTCTATTAATGTGTTTAGATTAAATTGAAATTAAATGATAATTCAGTCTTTGGTTTTTGTGTATTATTATTACCATCAAAGATGTAATATATGTATGATGATATTAAATAGTAATTCATATTAATATTTTTATGCACTCACATACGTTGGCTTTATGATATTACGTTGATTCTTGTAATCACACATTTTTCGAATCCGCTATCATACTCGACAATCTTTTTAGCGATAGTTCGAGCAGATCCTAGGAGACAGGTTTTCCTGTTGAGAACTCATATCTCTATTTGACTCACGAACACATTACAAATAATATTTGCGTTACGAATTTAATCTCGCGCCTAGATAACGGTAGATATTTTCAAAGTAGTTGCAATCGTCACGTTAAAGGGTAGTTTAATGGTATAGTGAGTTAACCAGAGTATGCCGGTTATTTTCCTCTCACGTTTACGGTGCACGAATCGCTTACTGTTTGGTTACCAATAGACGACAAAGCCGAGGTCGTCTTCACCTGTGTTTTCTCTGGCTTTTCTGGCCTCACCCCTCTTCCCTTGGTCGCTCGTTACTCGAAGTGCACGTGGCATTCGAGATAATTCGTGTCACGCGTTGCTTGATGAATTTCTAAAGGCACTTCGATATAGTGGCACTTGTGCCGGCGCGTCAATTTCCCATAAAACGTGGCGCGAGATCACGCAATGTTCATGGAAACGAGTAATCGTAATAGAAAAGTTTCACTTCTCTTTACTCAAGTAATCTCTAATTGCTAAATGAGCACTAATCGTAAATCAGTAACATCAAAGTACGAAAGGGATGATTATTTTTTCATTGAATCTTAACACTTTAAACATTTTAGAATAAATTGAAAACTTCTCATTTAATTTTAAAGTTTGATACGACAGACATTCATCCTATATAAGATATCATACTATTTATATAAGCTATATAAATACGTTGAATAACGTGATGTAATTAAAATTACGAGTTAAATCAATCTATTTTAATTGGAATGTATTAATAAACACTTTGATTCGATATTATTCCATATTAGAACGTGTCATCGTATTATTATATTACATAAAACCCGCAGACTGAATTCTATATTTAAATATATACAGTTTGAAAAGGCGTTATGAAGAGTGAATTAAATGCAAAGGCAGAGGCTGTCTGCCATTTGCGTAAGAAATATTTATAGTTTATGTTCACTGGATATTCCGTGGAACGCTTCAGAGAAACGATGATTGTCAGTGATCCGTATAATGATTGCAACTGTCCGTATCATGAGATCAGGCATTGATAAATATAGAAATATCATAGCTACTGTTCTGACCATAAGTAGTATCAGTCAATATGAGTTTCAGTAGAATAGGTCAAAGCTCAGTACAGAAATATGGAAGTTAGTGACCTGGCTGTAAGTAGAATTAGTCAATGGAACTTCAGGAGTTTCGCCGCCAGTAGTTCGACGCAAGTAGTATTAGCCTGCGTGGTCAGACATTCTATATTCGTATCACAACTATAATTATAACAGTTTATATTACAAGCGCCAGATACATGTATTAATACAGTAGATCTACTTAAGGATTTGTCGTTTTAGAATTTCACAGCCACATCGAACAGTTCTATCGTCTGATTCAACTTATGCCTTGATAACGGCTTATCTCATCATTCTCGTTTCGCACGTGTTACACGTTGCTCGACATTCTTTGGTTCCACAAGCAGATTGTCTGCCATCTGGTTGTTATTAATGCAAACTGAAATGTTATATTGTCAAGCATTTCCAATTCGGGAAATACCCATCGTAACATCGTTCCTTCCAGGCTGATGATATGTGGAAAGCATCAATGACTAACTCGATTACGTGTCTGCAGTTTGCCAATACTTTCACTTTAAATCGACGTTGTCTGTCAAGTAGAAACGAACGCGATTAGTCAGAGCAAAATCTATTCGTAGATTCATCCGCGTGCTATCTATAGATTATTATTATTATTATCGTTATACACTATCGACAGATAAGATTTAATTCTTACATTTTTTATAAACGACATTAATGCACAAAAATGTGATTTGGAAGTTGACAGATTTTTCATCAATATAATTCGTAGTATTAGAAAAGAAGAGTCACGAATTATGAATTAAGTGGAATAGATAGGAGCTCGTTATACACGTAAATATTTATACGTAAATATTTATAGTTTATGTTAAATAAAGATATGTAAATCTTTATGAAAATAATTTCCAGTTCCTTCTGCACTATTAATCTCTGAATGGCAGTATCTCCTGCGCTGACACTTGAAATTTATTAACATTTTATCGGTAACCGTACACGTCAAACTTCCCGCGTATCTTTTATGTTCACCCTTCCTCCTGCCATGTGCTTATCGAAATGCAAAAGAGGGGAATTCATTTTCTCCTGTCACGTGTGCCGTTAAAATTTTATTACGAGCAGACGTAACGTCACGAGGGCTTGATGTAGACGTAACGATTATTATGGGTATCCTACGAATAAGAGGGTAATGTAATGTATCGTTACTCGCCATATCGTGTTGGACTTCGCGCGGTGCCATTAACGATACCGATAACTTGACTCGCTTGATTACTGATCGAGGGTTAATCGTGTTGTGGACCACCAACGATATAAAATTACATATTCCACAATAACGTTAATTAAACATTCACAGTAATATCCATCATAATACACCTCTAATTTGCGATAACAAAATAACATTATTCCGTAGAATTAATCACGATGCAATGGTTAATCTTGGTACCGGAAGTCCTCCACATTCGTGACCTCAGAATGCGATTAATATAATTCGTGAAAACACACAGGTCAGCTTTCGGTCACTCTTACATTTACAAACAAAATGAGAACCTCCTTCGAATAGCATGTTTTTATAATGATACTATAGGACTATTTATTTTAATTACAATTAAGAGTAATTGTATTATACGTTTCTTAAGTATTTACGTTAATGTAAGGTTAAATACTGCACTCGGCTTTAAGTGAAGCCAATAATGTTCTCACTAACATTGATATCACTAATCGATTTAACAGGGAGTTAATAGTCATGGAATAAATATATTTATAGATAATTGATAAACTATTTGAACCCGCACGAGCGCGATGGAAATACAATAATACACGTTTGGCTGCGTCGGAGTTCTCGTTGCAGCACGTGTTTACCGACAATATAGCTCGCAATCAGAACCGGTCACATGTTTCTTCTCGCGGAAGCATTTTTCACGATCAACGTGATCGTCGCGCACCGGTTTTTATCGACGTCACCGAGGCAAGGAAAGATGATCTAGAATTAGATGACTTTTCACGAAACAGGATGTTTATTCTGACACTGATGCCGGTTACAAATAAGAATAGACATAAAGATCAAAATAACCGATGTATAAGTAGATCTCACGCATGAACTCACTCTTTGTCTTCTTCTGCGTGATATTTAAAGATCCTCTTCGTCCTCGTGCATCATCAAGTAAATTCGGTGGTTACCTTTAGTAGAAGAAATGTCACGCGTCATCATTGATTGCCGGATTGTTTGAAGTGTGATCTTTCGATGTATTTCGTACAGGACTTAAGCGTCCATATTGTTTATCCCGGATTGGTTCTCGTTCAAGCAGTTTTTGGCGCTTCAAGGTCCACCATGTTTACCGCGAACTGTTGTCGATTCTTTGCGGCAAGCGTTTCCGCGTACGACCTCGATGGAAAAACATGTTTCGTAATACGTGTTCTTCAAATTCGTTGCTCCGTGCACCTTCTTTTTAGGAGAATTTATTACGGTAATCCTTTTCCACGTATTCAAGTAAATTCAGCTTCCACGAAATGCATTGCCAGCTAGCAATAAAGGATGGACAATAACGAGACACCATATATGTAAATGCGTTTTAAGCATAGATATCTTTGTCCTCGGTCAGTTATTTTTGTAACTTGTTTTCTCCTGTGAAGTAGGAGGCTCATATTATTGTTATTTCAATAATCAGCCATTTAAAAGAGTTGCTGAATGATAAACTTATTTGTATTATTACTGCTACAGCCCGCGAAATTTCTATAAAGCCACCACGTTTTTTGCTAATATCTTATAAATATTTCATACTTATGATAAGTTTGTGGGTGATATTATTTTAGGAGTATTAAAGACACATATTTGTCGGTTTAAATAATTGAAATAACATTTATTTAAAATAGGAAACGGAAATATATAATATGACATAAAATACAATGCGAAATTTCTATAAAGCCACCGGATTTTTTGAGAGATAAAATCAATATTCACAATAATTTATTTTTTATTTATATATTAATAGCTTGTATAACTGCCATTTCTTCGAATAACTTCGAAAATTCGTTTCGGCATTGATACAATTAAATTTCGAAGTGTGTCAATTTCGATGGATGCCCACGCTTCGTTCACCGCTGTCCATAATTCATTAACTGACGATTATTGCTTGCAATTACCATAAACTATCCTCGCAATTATTCCCCAAAGATTTTCAATTGGGTTTAGATCGGGGGGCCATGATAAAATTCTAATGTTTTTTTGACAAAACCACTGCTTGGTGTGGTTCGACGTATGGACACTGGCATTGTCGTGCTGATAAATAAAATTGTCGTGCTCAATTTCTTCTGTAAAAGGTATTAGCACTGTATCTAATAATTCTGTATATTCTACAGAATTCATTTTTGTGCTGATTCGGCAGATAGGTGTTTTTGCATCAGCACGAAATGCAGCCCAAATCATTAGTGAACCACCACCTCATTGACACCTTCCTCTCCTTCGCCCAATATCACGTAATTATTTACGAGCGTACGTGATCTATTAATTTGATTTGCAATTGTGCGATTAGAACATCCCATACTTTTATAAGCATCAGTGGATGCTTTTTCTTCGCTCGTTAATAACTTTCCTTGTGGCATCTCGAAGTCAATTTGAAGAAAGACTGATTTTTCCGATTTTCTCTCACTATTTATCGATGGAGAACCAGGTCCCCACCTTCGTGGAGGCGGAGAAACTTCTGCAATTTGCACTATCCGAATTGGTCGAACCAAGTTGGGACCTTACAATTGGGTTCCATTGCTTGCAATTAATTCCAGGAATCCGCGAACTCCTATGGGTCGTGCGTCCAGGTAGGGCCGCGAGGATCGACGTTTGGTCGCCAGATGTGGGACTTATCCGTCATGTATTAGTATTAGTCATATTGTAATGATGATTAAATGAATTTATTTACAACGCGATACACGAACTGCTGCACAAGATTCAAAGATTAATAGCGTAGAAAGAAGAGAAAATTATTTTCATAAAGATTCAATGAATTTTAAAGTCCGCCATGGCACATGAGTGGAATCAAATAGTTTATCAATCGATTAGTAATAGCAATGTTAGTGAAAACATTATTCACTTCACTGAAAGTCGTGTTCAGACTTTAATCTCATATTAACGTAAATACTTAATAATACAATTACTCTTAATTATAATTAAATTATATGTAATTCTTGGAAGCATTCTTCCTTCCAATAGGAGACGCGCGACCAATGGAGGGTGGGTGTTCGTGTTGTTGCGAGGTGGCTCGCGATCCGAGATGGTGGATCCGGTGATGCCCGGTTATCGTTTGAAAAACACTGAGGGGCCACCGCGGTCAAGCGTTCCTTGATAAACCCTGGTCATAATACGAGTTTCGATGCTGGACGCAGAGATCACCGAAGTCCGGTTTTATCCGGAATCCTGATAACTCGACCCCGTTAAAGCGGTTCTCTAGCGATTTTTCTCTCTCTGCCATCTTCTTTTCTTTTCGCGGCTCCGTCAGTCAGCAGAAACTTCGTAGTCGGAGGTCAATGTGCACTTCGTAACCACCATTTCTCTCCCGGCCAAGTAAACGGTTTCTTATTATTATATTCCCTTGATTTATAATGGATTTTTAATACACCGTGACAATTTTTACGCGGGATCCTATTTGTTATATATTTCTGGCGGTGGTAGATTTACAGTGTATTCATAATGCATCAAATCATATGATTTGATTCGTGCGAAATAATTTGTCGGGGAAAGTTGTTTTTGAGGCCACTCAGGGTAGCATGACTCGATAAGATGGAAATTCAATGTTTACTAAATTTGTTATTTAAAATAAATAACATTTGTGAATAGGAAACAATCTTTTACGGATGCACAATATCCGGTACTTTAGAATATATTTAATAATATAATACTAGGAATAACTTTAATCTCTACTGCCAGCTCTGTGCACTGAAAATGTGCAAAGTATCATCTATCTCAGAATTATTTTAATTATTCAATTACTATCACTCGGAGAAATAGAGTCAATTTCGAACATTGATTTTCAAAAATTGTTTAATATTATTCTATTCGATATTTTATATAAACGAGGTGTACGACGAAAGTAAAATTAAAAATGCCAATTTTGCAAGTTACTAAAATAATTTTACTTCCAATTCCATGTAAGAGATGCAATAGCTTAACGATGGTAAAACATTTTGTGGCAGAAATAGTTTTAGAAGAAACTGATGTAACATTTTTATCATTCCACAATGGGGGTAACGAAAGTTCCCGAAAGTTCAATGAGGAATGAATTTTTTGATGGATCCCTCATGGTTTCTTATTGTGGGTCTGATTCTCGATAGCAGTTGGAAACCCCAGTTATCCGGTTATCGCTGTGACCCCGTAGATCCGATTTTTATTTCTCTTCAGTTATAACCATCGAGATGGCAGCGTAGTTTTTCGAAAAGCAAATATTGCGGACTATTATATATATTCGAAGGAGGAGGACAAAGTATAAATGTATTATTAACCCTGAGATCTACGGATCGAAATTTATGGAGTTATTAAATCTTATTTTTCTTAAACACGTGGCTTTAACACTATAGGTTGAATACTGTAACATTATAGATATAAATAGTATCGAAGAAGCTGATCAAGCTACGAATCTTAATGGAAAGCAATTTCTCAGAAATATTTTCGTATTTTAAATATATTATTTCGCATACTTTATATCTTCGAAGCTGATGGATGATAGTTTTAAGTACGTTTAAAAATATACCTGCTTCTCATTTTGAAACTTCCTAAAAATACAGCTAAGAGTAGATGGAGAAGTATTCAAATACTGTTATATACATATAGTAGATAATATTTATATTTTATTTCATTTGATTACTTTTAAATAAATTCTTATGCTGTCATAATAAATTACATGACAATAAATCATGTAATACCCAATATATGATTTGATAACATATTACTTATAAAACATACTTAAAGCACTTTAAATTGTCATGAAAAAAGAATGTTGCCACCAGTACTGGCAGTTGGGGTACAAAGGGTTCCATCACGGATATTAACGATACCAATTTTCTGTTATTGATTTTCTTTCTCCACGTACTTCTAATCACGTTCTAAATGAAATTCCACCCTTTCAAAAAGGTATCTGTTCCTAAGAACGAGCTACGAAACGCTATCAAAGCAAGATCGTGAATATTATTTTTTGTGAAGCTCAACGGTAAGAAAAGTACTGGGAGAATAGAATTCAGTGGTCGGCTTCCTCGGTAAAACGTGTTCCCTCACGTGTTGGGCGTAATGCATCGCGTTTTCAACACGTGATATATTGCGGCGTCATCGTCATCGTTATCGTCATCGTCCTCCGACGGTCTCCCCTCTTCGTCCGTTAAACTAATGTAAGCGCCTCCGACCGGCGGATTGCAGTCGCGGCTGTGCCATTTCAGAGCACGCACCGTTTTCACTTATTCTCTTTCACACGCCGACCTATACTACTTAAACTGTGAACTCCAGTCTACTTCGTACCAAAAACCTGAAGACTTAATTGATTTAATTAATACGATTAACTCAGCGTACAGAAGACTAATAAATGAACATATTAATTAAAGAGACTCTCGGAGATATAATTTTCGAATAAATCATCACATAGAGTACTCACCACGTATGCTGTGAGGAGTTCCTTATCGAACGATTACTCGACTGTTAATTAACAAGTTCGTGTAACATAATAAATAAACATACGCTTAAATAAACTGAATATAGTTCCTGACTGTTGATTATTGTTAATTGGATATATTTTAATATCACGTGAACTGTGAAGAAGGATTAAATTAAAGACTCCGAGTAATATAAACCGATAAGATAAACAGACTGTTGGATATTTTTAATAAAACAATATTCATGTGCATTGGAAAGAAATTATTAGATAAACAAGTATTTAATGAGACTATTCCTGCGAGGAAAGATTTAATGCTTACGAATTTGTTTGGTAAAAGACACTTGAAGAGAAGTGGATAAATAAATTGGTGAAGATTGCAGTTTTAAGTTCGAACGTATTTTTGTGAGTTCGACGCTTTCGAGGGAGACAACATGGTGACACATAGTATGGATAATATTTTGAATATGCAATATTATCCGACGAACAGCCACGTCGATGGAGGTGCGCATTCACCACCGCCCAGGAAGAGGCGTTGTTTAAATAAAGAGGTGATTGTTTTTGTTATTCCGTGAATTCGCACGGACGAATATCGTCGTCTCGTTTTCGCGTAAATTCTCCTTGGATTTCGGGAATTTCATTTTACCATAATTACGGCGAATTACGAATTGAATCAGTGATAATTCTGGATTCATTTACGACTTCGTTTTTATTACGATTTGAATGAATGGTTGTTGACAATACCTAAGATAGAATTTTCCTTATAAAAATTCTGGGTACTAGCTTTTCTATGCTCTAATATTATATTTCATATTTCAGATATAAATGTCATATCTTACAATATAAAATAAAACAGATTAAATACCAACGTAAATTTACCGAGCAATTATAAATCGATCGTCATTGTAATCGAGGAATCAGTAATAAATAAATTCTTTACGACGTAGTAAATAAATCGGAATGAATTGCGCTGTTTTGTAGCAACGAAAATTTCTGCTGATTATTACTAAAAAACGAAAATGTCGTTGGCGATATAATTAGTAAGTTATGCCAGACTTAATCGAAAGAAACTGGAATGAGTTAATCTGCATACCCCTCCTCCTTTCCACGATAACCGTTCGATAGACGGGGTTTACGTTTTGCGTGTCTGAAAGCGGGTGATATCGCGACTTTCTTCGAATTTAATGATTGCTCAATTATCGGTACGTGATTTAACGGTGTAATATTAGTCACGGCGAGTAAGTGTGCTGTCATGAATCAGAATCACTTTTGCGTAAGGAATGTGTATCGTCGACCAATCTTGCACCACACATTTCTATGTTGATTAGTATTGCAAGTGCGGCTCTATTAATGAATACTGACGAATCAATGAATATAATGCATAATTAACGCGAATCAATGAATACAATTTAATAATCAAAGAGAAACATGTATACGGCAATAAAATTTCCAAAACAAATTTAACCCACGAGTAATAAATTTATCTTACTAAATAACAATAATTATCCATAACAAAAAATATTAATTTACATATTAATTTACATTATAATTACATGTTATTCACTAATAACTTATTTTTACGTTGAACTTATTTATAAACCTAGTTGCTTAGTTTTCAATATCTTGATATAAGAAATTGATTTATTAGTATCTTTATCGTGATATCTAGTAGATATTTTTATT
The DNA here is from genome assembly GCA_910591585.2 of Nysson spinosus. NCBI lineage: Eukaryota > Metazoa > Arthropoda > Insecta > Hymenoptera > Crabronidae > Nysson > Nysson spinosus. Next base: position 4,690,656 of record OU342835.1, read on the forward strand.
TAACTTATTAATTATGCCTGTTTCTATAAAATAATGTAAATGGAGTAAGATAAATGGAAATGCTTTTGTGTGAGTCTCGTAACTTATGGTGGGTTTTTGTTCTTTGCTGTTGCAGCAAGATCCGATGTCACACAGAATCATCGAAAAACGTAGACGAGATCGTATGAACAACTGTCTGGCCGATCTCAGTAGACTGATCCCTGCCGAATACCTGAAGAAGGGAAGAGGTAGGGTGGAGAAGACGGAGATCATTGAAATGGCCATTCGACATATGAAGCATCTCCAAGGTCTTCGACAAGGTAAATACAAATAATTATGTTGTACAATTCATTCTGCAAAGCCATCAAATATATCTCATAATGAAATTACTTTATTTAATTCATGGCGCTCTTCTTCACAAAGCTTGTCAACAATATCCGTATTAAATCCATAAAAATTATTTCTAAAACCACATGAATCTTTGCCGAACAAAGTTCATGTATATGTTCTAATATACGTTATATAGATGTAGTAAAAGATGTATGTGATAGTTGATGAAAATGATTCATTTCGTATTCCTTTATTATTGCTTGATTTGCTTCATTTCGATTTGCATATTTCGAGTACATAATTTAACAAAGTTTTGTATCGTTTTATGTTTAGACATCAAACACCCTGCTGTAACCCCGGTACATACACACCCTGAAGACAGTGTGGATAGCGTGTCACATTCGACGGCAGCATCCACTGCAGCTGAACATTATAGGCTCGGCTTCCAAGAGTGTCTTAGCGAGACCATGCACTTCCTCGTTGAAGTTGAAGGCTTCTATGCGAGAGATTCCTTGTGTGTGCAGCTCATCAACCATCTGCAACAGCATTGTGACAAAATCTTAGCCACAAGTATGTACAGAAAGAATTGCATTAAAATTTGGACAACGCTCAAAGTTGATTTAATCTTTTCCTGCCGTTACAACATTTCCGGTGGCATTATTAATTTTGAACAAATACAGATTAATTTCCCGAATAAAATTCATTAAATAAAATCTCATTAATTTTCCGAAGCAGATATGCTTTCATTCTTGTATACCCGATATATATAATTTATATGCATATTTCGTTTCTGTCTTCAGGTGATAGACTTGGTTTCCCACACCCCGAATTGCCAACATCGAATGGCACCACGAACGGTGCTAGTTATGCTCATACCAGCATTCCTACGATATGTCAACCAAACGGGCATTCGGATCACGGGTCCAGCTCTGGTGTGAGTTCCTTTGGTGATCCTGAACGTCCTTTACGTCCTACGTTGATACCACCCCCGGCGATCGTGAGCGACGATAGCAATCACAGTACCCATTCGCACAACATGCCACCGACGACCACCTGCAAGCCATCCAATTACAAGTTTAAGAGCTCGATCAAGCAAAGGTTCTCCGAGGAGAGGATAAAGTCTAGCCCACCACCTATGACGAGCCTCGAGAAAGCATCCTCGTCTCATGGAGTACCGATATTTGCTTTACACGATGGTGGTGCTTTCTACGTTCCATTAACTGTCGAGGCGGCCTTGCTCAGGCCACATCTTACCTTCATCCCGGACACTGGACCAGACACTGTTCTTCATCCTGTAACGATATCAGTGAACTTCAACCACTCGACACCTGCCACGTGGTCGCATCAACATAGTCCTGTTCATCAACAGCAGACATAAACATTGTAAGGACGAGAGGGTGTTTACTGTCGCCTTATTATTGCATCACTCGTTTCCACCTATATGCGAATATTTTGGACACGAAATTGTAATACTGTCGTCGACAATTCCGACGTGATCGGTTCCCTGGTGGAAGAACGAGTGGCGTTTAAAAACTTTACGTGTACCGTCTCCGGATGACGGTACGAAGAAGAAGACGACGGCTCACTGGCGATTTGGCAAAGTATTTCTATTTTTCCATCGACAATCCGATCGTTTTTATGATGGTGTTCTTCGAACAGTATACCACGGAAGAAGTTCTTTGTTGAAAGAATCGTGATTTATTTGTTCTTCTTGTTTGAATGCTGTTCTAAAGTACAACGCGAGTACCGCTGTATTTTATTCGCGAGGTTGCAGGTGTTGAAAATATTTTTGTGTACACTTACCGAGGCTGTGGGTTGCTTTAGCATTTACGTGGTCCGAGAGGAAGGATGCCCAAGGAGATGTAGATAGATCGAATAGTAGGATGGGAAGTCCCCGATTGCTTTAGCTTCGGTGTGTCTTCGTCGTTATCATAAAAGAACCGACCCCGTTCCCCCATTATCTTACGCGCATGTTTTTCTTTCCTTCTCTTTTACTCTCCTATTCTTCACCATCCGTGCTACTCCTTAACTCGTGGCTCAAATCAATTCGATGTTACATTGTTTTCAATCTCCCTGGTTGGTCGACATATTAAGTATTACGAATATTCTCTTGACAATTTTTCACGAAGGCAATCAATATTCACATATGTTGCAACATATATCAGTAAGGACCTGCCCGATGTGATTGAATTGATCGACGATTAGATTTCTGTTTTGAAAGGCGTACGTTAGTTAGATGAGAAGAGATGCCTATGTATATGTATATTGATTCATGGAATTCCATTTATGTGATCCCGTTTGTACGAAGAAAGTGTTTTTTTTTATTTCCGCGGATAACTGTGTCACGTTCGATCGCGAGAGGATTGAGTCTGCTCGACGCCCAGGCAAACGGGCTTCAGCAACTAAAGACTGACCAAGACCTGCATTACACTAAAACTTCTTGTAAGATCATTGCATTAAATATATTTGTACATACCATATTTTAGTTGTAACGTTATCGAAGAGTTTATGCCGAATAAATTATATTTACCATACACCAGCGAGTGTGGAATTTCGTCACGAGTGTTTACGATGATTCGTTTACAACTTGAACAGAAATCGTTTTTATTACCTCACCTTGAATACTGGTTTTAACAATACTTTGTTTACGGACCACCGACACTGTTACAACACAGTGTCTGAGAAGATCACGAACATTTATTTAGCAAAAGGATATGAAGAAGGATACACAAGAAAACATCCGGTTGCAATTAAAAGTTTTTTTTTATTACATCAACATAATACTGGCTAAGGGTCAAAACAATGATAGAACGCGTCTATGGGAGGGTACTGAGATTAACACAAGTAACTCGTAAAACGGAAGTGGCTCTTGGTCGAACGAAGAATCCTCCTCCTATTCCTTCCGAAGAAGAGCTTCTTCCTTTACGAGTCACGATAGGATGGGGGCACAGTCTAATGATCTCTAACCTCAAGATAAATATCTTATATAAGTAATAAAATAATTTGTAGCGAGGCAACCAAGTCTTCGAACAAATCAGCCTTAACGAATCTTTCGAAACGAATCGATTAAAAAGTTTGGGATTCCGAGGCAGCGTCACTTTAATGCTCATACTTAATCCGCGTGTATCCGGTCGTGTCACGTGATCGTCACTGATCGTGTGCCTTACATTATACATATATATGTGTATATATACGAATGTTACATCGTTATATGCCTGTGTATATATACCAAATTATATTAATGTTTTCTCGCGTTAAAAATGAAGGAGCTATAATAACTTGAGACAAAGATTAATAATCGCTGCCTCGTACGTCTCGCGAGATTACATTTAATCGCGCGTTGGTTGTCCATTTTGACATATATCCCGTTTGTTGTTCCTTTAGTATTATTAATTTAAAAACCTAACTACACAGAGTCCAAGGGAACTGAGTATGTTTTTTTTTACCTGTAATTGGACACATATCGTCAAATTGTAATTAATAAGTAAAAACGTAAGAATCTCCTAGCATATGTGGGGTGTGCGAGGGGCATGGGTGAACTGAATGTGCAAATTCGGATAGATGCGCGGATTTAATACTACCGGATAATGTAACGGGGGTAAGCACAACATCTTTTCGCTTTTGGTATTAGTTGAGTATGAGTTTAATGGAGCAACCGTGGCGTACTGCTTCCTACATGGGCCACCCATTCCGGGAAAAACCATTCGGCACCGGCCAACGGATTGCGAGCTTCCGAGGAAGCTTGATGGTTACTTTTTCTTCTGGGCTTTCTCCGCGGCCTTTGTTACCTTGCCCTGTGTATCTTTGAAGTTGACACTCTGGAAATGTACAATTTTAAGTATTTCATTATTTAATATCAATTCATTCATTAATTCTTATTCAAAAATGTCGTGCGAAGAATCTTTTTCAGGTTTATCCTTTCATAATATTTTTAGAGCTAAGTGAGTATTAATAAGCCACCTGCAACTGTACAGTCTACAGAAGTGAAATTATTGTCTGATATTTGATCGACGATTTGGTTCCTGATTTAAGTCATTGCAAAATGGCATAAAAATGATTTTTTCGCATTTTTTCATTGACACTTTGCAGATTAATATTTACTTTAGAATAATCTGAAATATTTGTTTTATAACTGTGGAATTATTCTGTTCGAAATTTGAGTCATTACGTGATTCGATGATATCCCATCTTGAAAAACTATTTGCGAAAATTACGTGAGCTTTTTATATACGAAATGATGAATAATTATCGGAGTCCAATATTCGATTGCATTGCAGTTAAAAATCATAATATTATAACATATACATACAATATTTATAGAGCCAATTACGACGTGTAAGATACTAATACAAAATTTGTAATTAATCCCTAAGTAAAACATTGCCTTATAATTTCATTGCATTTAAGTAGAACAGATTAAAAAACCATAAAAAGTATATCGAATACTCACTTTGATGACACCCACAGCGACAGTTTGACGCATATCGCGAACCGCGAAGCGACCCAGAGGCGGGAATTCTTGGAAAGCTTCGACGCACATCGGTTTAGTCGGTTGAAGTATTACAATGGCGGCATCTCCGCTCTTGATGCTCTTAGGATTCTCCTCGGTAGTCTTGCCGGTACGACGATCACACTTTTCTTTAATCTCCGCGAATTTGCAAGCGATATGAGCAGTGTGACAATCGAGGACCGGCGTGTAGCCATTGTTGATCTGTCCAGGATGATTCAGGACGATCACCTGAGCGGTGAAACTCGAGGCACCTCGAGGTGGTTGGTTCTTGGAATCGCCAGCAACGTAACCACGTCGAAGTTCCTTCACGGAAATGTTTTTTACGTTGAAACCAACATTGTCACCTGGCAATGCCTCTGTCAGAGCCTCGTGGTGCATCTCCACTGACTTCACCTCGGTGGTGAGGGCAGTGGGTGCAAATGTTACCAGCATACCTGAAATCAATTAATTATTAATACGTTCATTAAATAAAAATATATTTTAGAGAAATCTTTAAGTATTCCTTCTTCGAGATCAAATTACAAATACTTCTCGAAACTATATGCAACTTCTACTTACAGTATTTAATAACTTTAATTCAATCAATTGCTTCATTTATTATTATCCCAAGAATGTTAATAAGATGATTATAATAGTGGCAAAGGAAAGAATCATTTCAATCAGATATTACATTTGATCCACCGACTTATGAAAGCGATGCTGAATATTTTTGTTTACTATACTGACAATCTCACCTGGTTTCAGGATACCAGTTTCCACGCGACCGACGGGCACAGTTCCGATGCCACCGATCTTGTAAACATCCTGAAGTGGTAGACGCAGAGGTTTGTCAGTTGGCCTTGACGGTGGTAGTATAGCATCAAGAGCTTCAATAAGAGTCTTGCCATCAGCGTTACCATCCTTACGTTCCACTTTCCATCCCTTGTACCAAGCTGTCTTCGGCGATGGTTCAAGCATATTATCACCATGCCATCCTGAGATCGGTACAAACGCTACCGAAGCAGTATTATAACCAATCTTCTTGATGTACGACGACACTTCCTTCTTAATTTCCTCGAATCGGCTCTCCGAGTATGGTGGATCAGTCATGTCCATCTTATTAACACCAACGATGAGTTGCTTGACACCCAGGGTGAACGCTAGTAGAGCATGTTCTCGTGTCTGGCCATCTTTCGAGATTCCAGCCTCGAATTCACCGATACCAGCTGCTACGATCAGTACGGCGCAATCGGCTTGACTCGTTCCAGTGATCATGTTCTTAATGAAATCACGGTGTCCTGGTGCGTCGATGATCGTCACGTAATATTTGGCAGTCTCGAATTTCCACAGTGCAATGTCGATGGTGATACCACGTTCACGTTCAGCTTTCAATTTGTCCAGTACCCAGGCATACTTGAAGGAACCCTTACCCATCTCTTGAGCTTCCTTCTCGAATTTCTCGATCGTACGTTTGTCGATACCACCACATTTGTATATCAAGTGACCAGTGGTGGTAGACTTACCCGAATCTACGTGGCCTATCACCACGATGTTTATGTGTATCTTCTCCTTACCCATGTCGACGTTCTAGCTACCTGGAACGAGGAGGGAAGTGAGAGGTCAGCTTACATATTGATCACCAGGATTCCGGAGCATCGTTCTCTTAAGGGTAATTATTTTTAACCATCTTAGAACACTTCGATAGAATGTCAGCAATTTATTCCACTATTATGATTCCTTAAAATAGAATGTTACCGGTATATATATTTTTTTCCTCGTGAATTTTAATCGATACCTGTTTATTGTCACACGATCATTGCAAAGCCTTTCATTCAGCCAAAATATAAGGTTTTTAAATTCGTGGATTCAGTAAAGTGAGGCAAATGGGATTAATTGTAACTGCCGGAAAATGAGGAAATTATTAATTATTTGTGCGTGGACATAGAGAATAGCGACGATTATGGAATGTTTGATTTCATGGAGCTCTATTCATTATCTGGAATATCAAACTCGAGTAGTGGAATTCCACTGTTAATTTGTGATGAGATAACCGGAGTATCGTGTCTGACTATATACACACTTATACTACTAAACCAGTGTACCTCGAACGGTTACGATTTTATTACATTGAAAGCTCATCGAGTTCAATCCCCATCTAAATGAACTGTCATTAATTATCGTTATCTAGAGCAAACATGTCAGCAATTTCATATCGATCATTTTATTTACAGAATTATACGCGTATTAAATGATAGGCGAATCATTCTCCTCTTTTACCTAAATTTGTTACATCCGTTGAGTGTAATCTTAATCCAGATTTCTATAAAAGATATTTTTAGCATCTTATATCACCGAGAGTGTTGGTTTAGAAATAATGGTATTGATTAAACCTCTGATATTTGACCGGGCGTCCTTGCTGGGCCAAAAGGGTTCGTTGCACTTTATTGACGCGGTATCGATAAGGTGATTATTATTTACGTATCGGCGAACATTCCTTCACCAGACGGAAATGGTATTGATTTGTTGAAAGGTACTCACGCAAGGCTCGTGAACTCTCGGAACAGTTATAAATATGAGTAGTATCGGATCGAGTGCGCGCGCTTATTCACTTGGATGTTTAAACAGCATACTTCAACAATTATTTCACTCTCCACTATTTATAAGAAATGTTCAAAGTCTCTTAAACGATTAATTATTTCCTACATTTTACATGCATACTATATATACATATAAGCTAAGATATACATAACCGAATAATAAAAGCTTCTCATTATGGAAGGAGGATAAGAAACTCAGTAGTAAAACAGTGAAATAATCGGACACGTAACATTCACGAGATGTAATCGTACATACAATTTGCGTATATCAGTACACCGGCCTTTTCTAATAATAGTCAGAGCCCAAGAAAAGCAGCCATTTCTTGAGTCCGATTAACGATTTCCAACTAGTATATATCATATTATGAAATAATATTAAACCGCATTGTTAGCTCGGTATATTTATCAATAATGAATAATGAAGTTTACAAACCGGTGATAATCGATTTATCTTATGACCTCGATGCCGTATGCACATCATCGAAAGTGCATCGTATCACGATGCAATTACGACACTTCTTGCAACGAGGTTAAGGAAAAAGCCGGGCGACCAGTGTGCGGTTATACTACTTACCGGTTCGTGCCGCTCAACGAACGATCAATCAACTCTTCGAATCGATCTTCTTAAAAGCTCAAGAAGTTCCCGCGATTTCGCGAGATATCACGGACCAAGGTGAAACTACGTCGTAGTGATTGAACGCCCCCGTAATGGCTGCAGAAATGAACGAGTGTGGCACACCTTGTCACGTAGGGGAAAAGCTTCGACATACGACCAACTTCAGTTGCACGATATCGGTATCATTACCGATGAAACACACGCGTTTGACATTAATCCAGGATCGTGTCAGTGTTATGCTCGTAAAAGTGCAATCTTGGAGAACGCAAGGGTTGATTTGCACACGCGTTCCCGGCCGGATCGAATCAATATGTCGCGGTTCTCGGCTCGAGCCGGCTCCACTCGTGTCGCAAGAGTATACGAGATTGGTGGTCTTGTATGGGGATGAATTCTTGTATTTATTACGGAAATGGATTGGGATAGGGGATGATTTACTCACCGGGGATCGACGGGATGGAGAGGCTGCGAATTCCGCGTGTATCGCACGTATTTCCGTCGCCTCTTCTAGCCGCGTTCGAGAGGAACGGCGACGAACCAGAGAAAGAGCGAGAGAGATAAAGAGAAGGAACAAGGGCTGAAGAACTATCGGAGCGACATCTGCTTTAGGTTGTGCTTTCAGAGCTTAATGAAAGCGCAAGCGCGATCAAGCTGGCCGCCGGCGATTCGTATCGTTGATTGGTCGACTCGATTAGCGACTGTCTATTTTCCCCTGGTGCCAGAGATGACAAAAGAATGAGTTCTCCGTTGCACTGTATACAGGGTGTTTCATTAAGCCGTTTATCAAAGAAAACAGTCGATTAATTGTTAAAAAGTTACTAGTGAAATGAACTGCATTCATTGTTTTTTAAATTATTATCTTACATTAAAATCATACACGATGTACGTTGATCTTAAGTACTCTAAGTGGTTCGCACGTAGGCAATGCATACAAAGAGAACATTTTTCCTTTCGTTAATTATTTCTTGCATAAACAAACCTAATTGAAGCTAAATCATCCAATCAAAAGGTACATTGCTTTATCAACACATTTAAACGTAATCTATGGATCAAATTTCTTGAAAATATCTTTGATAAACATTGGGTCACAGATCAACCCTCATGAAAGGGGAGCTTTAACTTACTTCCGAAGTTTACTTTCTACAAGATTCTGTATTAGCTTGGATTATATTTTTCGAAATTTATTGATTTCAATTAAAAGACACATTGTATAGAGAGACTGTGACCGCTTGGTTCGTACATTCCAAGCGATTGCATGCCTTGACTGTAGCCGCCGATTTCGGCTTGCTTCAAGATGCACTGATTCTGTACCTGGGATAATTTTTTGTTAAATGTTTAAATGATTCACTAAAGCGTTCTTATCGATTTATAGCCCTTGAAGGTCTTCCGAAGGGTATTAGATTATGTGAAACGATTAACTTATTGATTCCAGTGAAAGCTTAAGATTTACACGTTCTTCCTTGATGCCGTATTCTTTCTTATTTAATTTGCAACAAAATAGTTTAGTATCGAATGATAAAATTCTACAAGTTCGATTATATTTTATTACATCTCATAATTATGCATGTTTTGTAAATGTTGATGGATTAAAATATTTGGTGAATTAGATCGTAAATTGTCCATTACATTAAGATGATGCTTATACAACGTGAATAACATTAAACAATTGAATTCTAATTCTATCATTCAAATATCTTCAATAATATCTGAGAAACTTTATATAAATATTGATTCATTTTCTTCGTGTCGCTTGTCGGGAAACAGAAATATTATATTATATATTTCTTAGATTTTCTTCGAAATTATTAATGCTTCTTTCCTCAACAATTTCCCTCGAGGAGTTTGAGTCAAAATCAAATTCGCCTAGCAATATGTCGGTGGAACCACGTGTTTCCTGCAAGCAGTCCAAAATAGAATCGCGGAGAGATGGCAAAGTCACCGTGAGGGAGGTCAGTGCTACTGTGGGAAGCTGTAGCGAGTTGAAAGATTCGTAATTCGACGACTTGGAATTCAGGGATTTTTGTGAGAAAGATGGACTCTTATAGCGACTCGGAGGAGGTCAGTGATATTTCAAGGGTTTACTCCTACACAGATAAAACTGTCGTGCTTCAGCGATCGATCGGGCCTCCCTCAATAACAAAATTGTTTTCATGCCCTATTTACAACCTTCTTATCGTGTGTCCCCTTTATCTACCAGTTTATCTTCTTCTGCTTTACTTTCGTCGTTTGTGACCTTGATTACTAACTTGATCAACATGTTTATCTTAATATAAATACTCATGTAAGTAATAAATATTTATGAAGCAGGGTCTGGTATGAATATTCCACAAGATTAATGGACAGTGCAGTGTTTTATTAGTTAACTTTTTTACATTAAATAGAGACTTCCACACAGTAATCTGCTTCACGAATATATTTAACAGAAAAGTTTTCCTTAGAAAGTTTCAATTCAGTTGGGCACGTTGAGTTATAAAAGATTCAGTGGCCAGTAGTTCCGTCTGATCAACACGTATTTTTCTACTTCGATTTCTCTTGGGGGGTAAACCGTAAAGAATTCAGGGCCCACGAATCCGATATGAATACAAATGTGAAATATCAATACGTGGATATTATTTTATGTAATATACACGTGCAAAAAAATATATATACATATTTATTTTCTAAGATATAAAATTAATAATGAAGCTTAAAGTAAAGAATTTTCAATTCCGCGATTATACGTATGTGTGTATATCCCAATTTTGATAAAATTTTATATAGTGATAAAATATCAAATGAAATATAAAACACGTGTCAATTTATTTTTTTTTACTCGAAGATAAATCGGATCAAAATATATATAGGTTTATAGGTTTTATTAATTCGAGATCTAAACAATTCTAATAAATTACGAAAGCTGATACGTATTCCAATATTAATAATATTTTGTATGTGTATATATGGAACACCTATTGATTAAGCTTTATCAAATATCTAGCATTAGTTAGTTTCTTTCCATTAAATAAAGACTTCCACATAATAATGTGCTTCGTGAAAGTTTGATAGTCGACGATGATAAATCGATTGATTTAAAGCTAATACCACCTGCATATGCACTCTTTATTCATACATGTATATGCCTCTGGTATTCTCCACATGCCTTTGAGGAATGCTTCATTAATTACTCCCTTGATTAGTCTTTGGTTCGATGAGTAATTACTCAGTGACTGTACCGGTCTACACTCTGCGTGATATCTAACACCGAACAAAACTGACCTGACTAAAAAAGAAAGTTTCAACGAGCAAGCTTTTGTAATATTTATACATTATTTTCAAATTCCCCTTGTTTTATGGACAACTGTTAGGATTATTATGTTCAAGCTAATATGATATATAATATACTAATCAAATATGATACTATTATTAATAAGAATATTAAACAAATATTACACTATTTATAATCTACATAATAATAATGATGTCAATCTGAAAATAAATTCTGTCAAAAGTAGCAGAAAATCTTACGCAGTCTACATAAAGAATCAGTGAAACTTCACGTTGCAAATTGTTGACTTTGCGTGTTTTAAATAATGTATGATATGCTGCGTCAAAAAAGCAGACTTTGCCAAATGTTTCAGTAACACGAAAAGTTGAAGATTTTGGCAAAGATGGTGTGAATTTTTCGAGATGCCATGGCATAGATTCCTCGGAAGAATGTTTTAGTAAGAACAGTATATGTGCTCGGCACTTGTTTATTTCTCGGGAAGGATATCCGCAAAATGGCGATAGCATGAAACAGATGAGTTCTGCTGCGCGAAAGATCAGAGCGATTAGTCTCGTGGAATCCAAAGTCGTGATGCGGAGGGCCTAAAATAACGATCGCCAACCGAAAATAGCGGATGCCGCGCGTCGCGATTTCCGCGTCTATTCGACGACCACGTCTTTACGTTCGACGAGGATTCATCGTTTATTTCGACGCTTTCCATCAAAGAAAACAAATGGTTTGATCGTTCCACATTTGGTTTTTTCGTGTGTAATAATTTTATCATAATTGTTATTATTATTCTAAAATTATTATAAGCTGATTATATTAGTATTATTACGAGAAAGAACAAATGGTTTCATCACTTCATACTTGGTTTTCTCACGTGTCATAATTTCATCATTATGTTATTGTTTCATATTATTATGATTATTCTGAGACTCATATGAAAAGTTATGGGTTCGATTCAACAATTGGACCCTTAAATGACGCGGAATTAAATGTACAACCTTTGTCATTGGTTTGTGTATTATGATAAGAGGTTTCACGAGACTCACACGTCACAAACTGTTTCTATATTCCTCGTGGACTGGTATGGTTTCTAAGTTTCTAAGAATACTTTGGAATGTAGAATTATCTTACATGTTGTGTATTATTTTAACACACCATGTTCTGGGTTTTGTTGCATCATTATCGTAAAGGATAATGGAATGAGGATATTATAGGAAAAGGATATTACCAGTAGAAATAATTCCTAGTAAAATCAGCTTGAATACCTTATTGTTGAACATGTTGTATATTGCTGCAACACATAATAATGCTGAGAATAAAAATAAGACTGTAAAAGTACAATTATAAATCAAGAAAAATAGTGAAAATTTACAGTAAAATTTACATTATAATAAGCGTCTTTTGGTAGTTGCAAACTGTAAATTGACTGTAAATCGACAATAAAAATAAGAGCTTAAAATGGAATTATGAATCGACGAAAATAAATACGAAATAAATATCCAGTATTTTTATGGTTGAAAACTATTAATTCGAACATTATTTAACTAACGAAATAAATATCTAGTATTCCGTCTCGTGTGCATTCATTATCGATCATATATCATACATATATTTAATTTGTTCGCGTCAATTATTTTCGATACTCCGACCGCAGCAGATGTTTTCGGCGATTTATTGCACATTAGATACATTCGTATCACCTTTTGGTTCACTGGTCAATTTCACCGGATTCCGAACGTTTATTTGTCGTTATGCATCGATTCCTAAGAAATATCTTCCCGAATTATTTGCATAACGATTTAATATGTTTAGGTAGATTATTCCTAGAGAAGGTCGACTCGAAGAATTTTTGGGGATTATTGCAAATTCGAGGAATTACTTCCACGGATATAAAATACTGTTCCGGATGTATTTTCATTAATTATCTCCTTGTTAGATCATATAGCTATACTATAAAAATATATAGATAAATATAGATAAATGCCCAACATAGCTAGCTTAGACTCCTTTCAAATTATCAGTTAAATTTTTGTATTTTTTAGATGAAGATTCATTTTTAATTTAATATATAAAGGCAGATAATAAAGATGCATTAATAGTATATATATATCAATATTTTCCTAGAAAATCATAGAAGCTTAATATAATCTTTCACCAATAAACATATATATTCTGAACGTGCTGATTTCGTTAAAGAACTTATAAAATAACAATTTGTGTTGGTAACGAAAACAATATTTTAGCACTAAAACTGGACCTTTTAAAATAGTTTAGATTTACAATCGTTCTGGAGATTTTTTTTGCAGGACAAACTTATGAATGAAACTTATATTGAGTCGATCTATTTCAGTCTAACAATGAAGTTAGTGGGTATATAGGCGTAGTAGAATGAAGGTCGATCGTATCTCAGTGATCTCGAATGAGGATACAAAGAGGGTCATCGTACACTGGGGAACTCGTAATTTCTTTCTTCGTGACCTTGGTTAGGCGCCAGATATTCCTCAAGTTCGGCCGTTCCAAAATGTTAATATGGATCAAATAAATGTCCAGTGTTTTTATAACTGGAAACCATAAATCGACTATATGTACGCTATCCTGTACAATCACAATAAAAATAAAGCTATAAACCGACAAAGCTGGTGAAGATTTACGGTAGATCAAGTTAAGGGTACTTCGTGCATTATTTAATGCACGACATAAGTATCTAGTACTCTTGTAGTTGAAAACTATAAATCGACTGTAAAACTACTATGCTGTAAATCGGAAATAGAAATAGAGCTATAAAAATAAATTATAAATCGATAAAGATGGTGAAGATTTACAGTGCTGCAAGATAAGGGTATCCTCGAAGTATTTTGTATTTAATGTACGAAATAAATAGCCTGCTTTCTTGTAATTGAAAATTCTGTAAATATAAGGCTACAAACCATAAAAATAAGGCTAGAAAAATGAAACGATAAATCGACAAATACAATGAAGATTTGTAGTACACCAAATTAAGGGTACTTCGTATATTATTCGATTCTGCTCAGCCAAGTTACAATAATTTTCTCTAATCTATATACCTTGAAAGAATCTATCTATACTTCTCAATTTCACGTCTCACGCGTTTCTCACAGCCGGATAGATTTAATCCGTGAGTCGGCGCATAAATCACCAGTGATTTCGCCATTCTCCTTTCTCGAAAGAGCCGGTCAGACTACGACCGAACTAAATCGTGTCCCGGTGTCATTTTGCGAATTTTATGACTTGAGCCCGAACTGTCATTACGTAATTCGGTTGACGTGGATTCGCCTAATTACTTTGAAATTTCGTGGTGCGTGCCAACCTCTGTCGAACTGGTGCGCAGTTCGTAAGTGTTGAAAAACTATCGGCGCCAATCGGATTTTTGTTTTCAGCCGCCTGACGTCAATCAAGAAAAACAAAGATCCTCTTCGCTCTATTAGGACGCCCTTGATCTTAAGAGCAGGATATACGCAGGGAAATCTTCTATAATTATATTATATCTTGAGACACTTCTGCGAACTAAACATAGATACATGCTTTTGATTCTTATTCTATATGGATTTCATATGGAGAATATATTTTACCCCTGTGGGTGGGGGTTGAGAATTCACCCTCGGTACACCCTGCCTGTCGTAAAAGGCGACTAAAAGGGTTGGACCCACGACCAAGAATCTTTTTTGCACAAATATTATTAATAATATTAATAAACCTTGTTTGTGAGTACGAAATTAATTAAATCTTGGTCGTGGGAACAAATTCATCCAGCAAATTGCAATATAAAAAGTATTCGATGAGGAATATATTCCTGCAATTTGTAACTATTAAATAAATCAATACTTCGAATTTTCATACTATTTATAACGAGTAGACATTAATTACAGCGCAGATTGCAAATGTCTTGTAATTTATTTCGCAATTAAGAAAGAAAGATATCCGTAAGCTGATCGTGTTTCGGAGACGGAATTATGTCCTTTTTAACCGTGAGGATTATTAGCGTGAAATATATTATGGTATCTATATTTACGTAGACGTTGGCCGGGAATTCATTCAGGCGATATGGAAGATTTTATGCCGTAAATTGCGACTCGGCGTGTTGCACGAAGCTCGGCCCGTGCCTCCTGGAATTATTTATATCTTGCACGTGGTCGACCCCTGATCTCGTGCGTTACGTTAGGTTAGCCACGGCATTCCTCAGAATTTAATTTTATTGCATTATTCGTAGTCAGCTTTGTTTGTATTCACGGTGACAAGGCGATGGAAAGAATCGTCGGGTGCAACGTCTTGTGAAGGACGCGAATATAAATGCCACGAATAAATTTTTTACTCTGCACTCTTTTGAAGTATCTATATATTATATTTAGTTACATTAGAATCAGCCACAAAAGTCTTGCAAATTTATAGAATTTTCAATATATTGTAATATTAAAATGAATTATTATGCGAAACTAGTTCAGATTGATAATAATGTTCGTACAATATATCAGAGTTCATTAAGCACCTGTTGATTAATTAACTGGTAATCTTAATCTGGGATTAATCTTGGATAGTGCTTAAAGATAATATTGATTAATTGACTAAGGATAATATTCGTGAATAGAATACTGGGAGCCTCATATTTATTTATATATTATTATAATAAGGTCGCACTCGGTTTAAGGAGATCACTTCACTTGGGTCAGCCGCCTCGTAGTAGATTAAGTAGTATACGTCAAAATTAATCAGACAGTATTGATTCTATCTGTGTTGTATCCTTAAATGTATAATAATGGAAATCTTTAATAAGGGAATGATAATAGAATATCAAAGGCTGTAAATAGTGAAGTTTTAATATTTTTATGAAATATAACATATTATCAAATATATAATTTATATTAAACTGTCGATATTTAACTTAATACTTTTCATTGACTTAGCGCTTATCCTTCAGGCAGATCGATGCTTTCCTAAAAGGATAATACAAATAACTCGTGCTTTAATAAATTGTCTTATCCTTTTCTGATAACTGGATTAGTCCTCTTCATAGAAACACTATACCCTGATCAGATAATTCTGACCCTAATCCAATAAATCAATGGACTTTCCACAATGAGATAATCGTAGTTTATACCCTATGATCCAACATTTCGAATTATCTGCCATTTAATTCCTTAGTTAAGATTATTGTTACTCTTATTCGCTTCTAATAATTAATTCTCATCCTCCGATCCATTACTCTATATTGTTTCGCGAGAAACCTGTGGGAATTACGAATAAATACATTAATATTTTTGGGTGGTTTCTAAATTCGACCGGAATGCGGAGTCCCGTCGAACGAACACATTTATTAGAGTTGAATGACACTGAAGAAATGAGTTGTCGAAACTTTTGTATTTTTCGTATTCTTATCTCGTGGAGACAGTGGAGCTACTTTTTGAATTATCCCCGCGTATTTTTCAAAGTTGCAGTGTCTAGACAACGTTATTGTTTAAGATGCCATTGTGTTATGTAAGTTCATTTCATCCTGTATTGTTTAAAGAAAGTAATGTAAAAGCATTGTGTTATTGATTTTATAAATTATGTAGGGAATGCATGGGCTGTGTGTTTTTTTTTAATTCTTGCTGAGGCTGCATTTTATTTCGACACGTACGAACCATGACAAATTGGTCTAAAACGACATTCCCTGACAAAGGTCGGCACAAAAATTCACTGACGTAGGGGAGGATATTTTTACTATGCCAAGGAGTCACATATTTTGATAACAAATCGTTGTTATATCCTCAAAATAATATCACTTCATTCGACCGAAAGTAAAGTATTTTTAATACTACTTCCTCGTGTGATGTAACAATTACTGCAACGCGAACATATAAGTTTATAGCAGTGTCAAATTGTAAATCAAAGTTTGTGTGGATTGATTATTCATACAAGGTTTATTAAGTTTATTTAAGGGCTGTTAAGTAATCTTAATAACATAATTATTTGCAGATTTAAATCGATAATGGACTAATAAAATTAACTAGAATGCAAATGAAATATTAACGTTTTTACTAATAAAGCAATTTGAGGTAAATTAATAGTTTTCTGTCATGAGATAAAGTTACAAGAATCCAACCCCAGATATTTATCAAACAATTCTCTGCTATTCCAAAGAATGAATATAATTGAAGACAATGGATTACTATTATTTAAACTTCGGCGTCAAAATTGATCTCTTAAAAATTAAAGAATAGTTCAATATTCAACATCAGCGAGTACTTCCGTTGAGATATCAGTTATTAAATGTCATTATAAATCATCTAGATTTAAGTACATTTACATAAATGCGAGTCAAGGAATTTCACGAATGCGCTAGTCGATTATTATTATCTATAATCAGGTCATCGGTCAAATTTGACTCGATTCGTAAACCATCGAGTCATCGTAGAACTCGAGTGAAGGCATTTGTTGAAAAACCGAGAATTCTGACGTATCTCAGGTAAATTTAGTGCAACGTCCTCTAAGCTTTGTACACATCGGAGCGAAGAGGAATGAGTATGCGCCCGTGGAATTTGCATTTACTATTATAGTGAAGGCAAGACTGCCCACTGACGTACTCGTTCATTGATGCGCGGTACACAACACGAAAACAAATCTAATTCCGTATTTCCTGGTATCCCAGGAACTTCATTCTTCAACAATGTTTATCAGGCCATGGATATCTCCTTTTATGGGCCGGTGAATAGCCTCGGAGTTAGCAGATATTTATTTTTACGTTTATGATAAGAGATGTGTAGTCCTTCCGGTTTTATGCTTTTGTTTCTGATTCTGGTTTTGGTATGAATGATATAGGTGGTTGATTAAATGAATAGTTAATATAGTGCATTTAATATGGAAGTTCTGATCGATTTAAAATGGTCTTAGAAATGAAATATTGCGAGGTATCTGGACTTAGAAATTGTTCTTTCAAGATATGAGGATAGCGAGAAATTTAATAAATTTGATTTAATTTGGATAAACGTTTGATATTTCGTATAATATTCTTTAATATTATATTCTTCAATGGAAGATGGATTAAATAATCATAATAACAGGTTTAACACGTTCACGAGAACAGTAATTGGTTTGGATCATAATAATTCTAAACATTTGTATGTCGCATTAAATATCGCATAACAAATTTATTAGAGTAACACAACAGAATTTGAAGGGTTGGAAGAATTCAAATCTAATTCATGGAATTTCCGTAATGAACATATCAGCAACATTGTCGATATATTAGAGAAGACTTATGTGCACTCATCTCAAATATATCACTCGAAGTATCTCATATTTCAACACGCAAGTAAATATATAAATCCAATGAATTAATATCTTGAGGAACAAACTTATTCCACTTATAATATCCATTTGTATATACTAAATGAGCAAATTCCCGGGAGATAAATCGAAGAAATCTTCAAGAATACATGAATGAAGCTTCCAAGAAGTTCTCGTGGAAGTTTAAGTGAAGAAATTCGCCGTATAAACACGGACAATCATGAAAGGCGAAGAGTCGGAAAGTATGAATGAATACGTCAAGGTAGTTGGAAGATGCACTCGGCTCGTGCGGCATTGCCGTTTCCGGTGGCGGAGGGTCGGCTGGCAGCCAATCAAAAGTCGAAGATTCGAACGAAATTGGCTCGTAAAAGCAGCAAATATTTCGGCTAGTGTCGAGCCGCCCAGCCGGAATTTCTTGGTGGGAGCTTTTTGACGTCGCTGGCATCTTATAAAAAGGCGCGCGGCGTCCCGACGCCGGTATTCACGAAACGAGAGCCGCCACGGCATAACAGAGTTTTTTTTTAAAAACACGATAAACGGTGGCAATTAACACGATCCTGAAAGAAAGCATCATTTAGATCAGTGATCTTCTTTCGTTATTCCTTGACAGTATTAATTATTTATTATTGTTCGCGTTTTTCATTAATTCCGCACAACGATGTCTTCTGCAGTGTTCGTAAGTACTCAATGATATTAAATATTTAATATCTACGTGTAATATTTAATTCATATACTTTATTTATCAATTTTTACTCTGAAGTTTAAATGTTAGAGTTCCTTTTTCTTACATTAATCTTTTCTTAAATTAATGAATGCCAATTCAATATTTTAGCTCATCTTAATTAACAATTTCGTAATTCCAATCTCCTGATTTGATTTGAACTTAAATGATTTTTTATTGTAACATTTGATAATTGATGATTCAACACTCAAGTCTTAAATTGAACTTCAGATTTGATATTTATTACAAAACATTGTTAGGCTTTTGATTTATTAGCGATTCTAACAAATTTTTGATAAGATGCTTTTGGAAAAGTTCTTCTCATAATTAATTATTTTACACTCCATTTAAATCTGCAATTTGTCGACTATATTAAAAGGTTGAGTTTCAAATTACTAAATGGTTTAATGGTTCATTTCAAAGCCAGAATTAATCCTGACTTACAATTAAGCCATGCCTTATAATTATGAATTTTACTTGAGTCTTCACATATTTGATACGTTTAAATTGAATTTCCAAATGTTAAATGTTTGCTAACAACAAGTTTGCCAAATTTGAGGAATATTGAATAAGGAGTATCGAATATTACATGTTAAGCATCAACTATTCCAAACATTACATTTTATAAATTAGAGAAACATTAGATGACACACCGTTATATTTTCAAAAATGGAAGAGCTTTTTCAATTTTGACAGAAAGCCAGGATTACGCAAACTAGAATATCTCAAGTATTATTCTTAACAGCTTAACATAGACTTTACTTTATCAAGATGTTACTAATAATCGAAAAGTTCAAAGACAAACATATCGTTCAACACTGGACCCCATCTTCAATTTCGAAGTAGTTTGAATGACCTTCGACTTTGCTCCATTCTTGCGGAGGAATCTCGTGCGAGTTTCACGTGCCGCGCGTATGAATGTAAAATCCGTGAAAATTTGTCAGGATGCCATCGAGATGTCTTTTATGGTCAGGGACAGTCTTCAGGATTGGTCCAGGGTTGGCCTTCTTCCAACATTCCGCACTGATTAGACGAACTCGGCGAACCATCTGTTCGGTGACGAGGATATTGTGCTTCCAATTTTTACCTGCGATTTTTCACACTTTTTTTTCGCCACTTAAAATCTCATCGAATTCGATAGACAATTAAATAAACCAAATGAGGTCCTCAGACTAAGTACTTCGTCTACTCACGGTAGTCAACATTTTAACCAGGATAATTAAATACTATGATTTACTGAATATGATTTTTTGAGTTATTCCTTTGAAAAGTGTATTCTTGAAAGACAATTCCGCATATAGGTCGGTTATTCGGTGTCATTCATTGATTTAAGATTAGAAGCACTAAAGTCACCACAACTATAGATCTAGCGATGTCACACTTGGTTCAGTCGCGCGAAATTCTTTACGTGTCATGGACATACTTCAACCATTTCTGAATTTCCAAGAATGCCAGTATTTCAGTGCACCCCCGACTAGACTGTTGGTCCAAAGAATTCTTTTATTGTTAGTCAGTTTGGTTTTCTATCCGAGCTCATAATTCGGTTAATAATACCAGTATGTTGTATGAAAACAGAAACGATATTAAAAATGGGAATACTTAATATCTTTTATTTCGTTGAAAGTGTTTCTTTGTTTATATTATATTATTATATTGTATTGTTATATAATTGATATTATTATTCCAAATAAAGGAGTATAATATACTATTAATAGTACATTAATATTTCCTTTATATTAATATACTATGTTGTCTATAATTTTTATTAATTAATGCAAATCAGTCAATATCCAAGACAATATAATTCGGCTGCTTGTTCAAGTGAACTTATATTTGATTAATTTATGAATATATAAAGTATAATTTGTGGAAATTGGTTTATGTTTAAGGAATCCCTCAGCGACAAAGTGGCGAAGTTTAACCAGTATGCCAACAGACACAGCGACATGCAGGGCAAGAATCCATTCACGTCAGGTTTAAACCTCGAAAAGCCAAAGTTTTCCAAAGAAGAATATGGCAGGTGATTATTTTGAATCCTTAATTTTGCGTGAATTGTTTCTAGTCCCTATTCCTGAATTAGTTAAGTCACAGAGTAGATTAAAAGTAGTCGAAATGTTTGAATCAATATTTAATTAGAAATTAATGAATTCAGGGACTCAAAATCACTACTTTAATCGGGATGATTATAAATAATAATTTTATTTTTATTGCAGACCACAAGCTGGATCCTTGACAGACATCCGTGGACGCAAAGCCACGGCACATATTTTGAAAGAAGTGCTGGAACTTTGTGAAATAATTCGTCAAGAAGGCACACCGTGCAGAGACCAACCGGAAGTCATCGCCATCACTTTTGGTGACCTGTTTAATATCTATACTCATATCAGTGATAAGTGTGTTGGTCTCCTTCTCAGAGCAAGGAAACAGAAACTCCTTGATTTCGAAGGAGAGTGTCTCTTTCAGGTAAATATTAAAGATTCAATATTAAATGTCACTTATAACTTGTAATTCGTCGTGTATTAAAATAGTGAGTTTCAGTCTCCGAATTCATTAATTTCTGATTCAACGTTGAACAAATATTTTATTCACGAACTATCATTATTTATAGAGGCGAGATGACGATGTTCCAATATATCTGTTGAAACCAATTTCCGAAATCCGTCAGACATTCAAACAGAGACTTCAAGAGATCGCAAAGGAGACACCAATAAGTTAATGATTAATCACATTTCCTCGTCGATTGGTTGCAAAATTCGAGGATGGAATCTATTATTATTGTATTTATTTACGGTACGAGAGTAGGGATAAACAAAACGACCATTGTATAGTTCGTAATTTTTATTCGAATGATTTTGTATGTTGGATGAGTGGATGTGAATCGGTATGTTCGGTAAACAATTTCTGCAAATTTTGTGAAAACTTAGTGAATGGGACATGTCATTGTGATATTCCATAGGGTATTAGAAATAAAATGATTTTTACAAAATATGGGGAATAAGTTTATTACTAAAGGAGTATGGATATCTCTAACTTTTTATGATTAATGTTAACAATTTATTGTTTTAATTCAAGATCACAGAAACTAACCATGGTCCTAACATCCTGGCTTGATTGGAGTATCCTGAAATAGGTGATGTAGATTAGTATATGTAAATATTCTACTAGTACCAGTAGTTATATTATTCGCAGAATAATAATTATATAAGAATTATAATTCATTCGCAGTATTTTCATACTAAATTGTCATGGTGACGGGAAACCATAAAGAAAAAGTCGGTCTTCAAGGTAATCGCATAATTTATATATTTTATATATACAGTCACTTTACAACGCGCACTTTGTTACACAGTATAGCTCAAGTACTTAGGTCAGCGAACAGCGAATGGTCGCAGTAAAGACGTACGGTATCAAAGTAAAAAAACTAATTAAGAGGAGCGCCTTTGCCGCGTGTGTATATTAGTGTATATCTCGCACGAAATAATTGGGCAATATCGCCTCGAAATCGTTGAGAATTTCGAGGCTGAAGCTTCGGTAATCCCACCTCTCAATGACGGAGTTTCAAAATTATTCTTTCCACTCGCAACTGAAATTCCATGTATTTCATATTGAATATCATAAATTGCAATTACTTGTTGTGTCTCATGGATCACCGAAGTAGAACTTTGAGAAGAACGTCAATTTAATAATGTCTATCTATAGAATGGCAGTAGTATCAGAAGTAAATTTAAATGGCCCATCCTTGTCAACTTTATCTCCCTCTCTTTCTCGACACGCTTGAAACGGCGATTGCTTTTTCTAAGGCGGATATGATTTTGGAAAATGTTCTTCTTTTTCTAGGATATTCTTGATTGTCACTTCATATCTCGAAGTTTGCGACCGTTTTAGGAGAAATGTTTTTTATCAGTTTCCGTTGTGCATAATTGATAGCATTC
The DNA here is from genome assembly GCA_910591585.2 of Nysson spinosus. Lineage (NCBI taxonomy): Eukaryota > Metazoa > Arthropoda > Insecta > Hymenoptera > Crabronidae > Nysson > Nysson spinosus. Next base: position 4,713,851 of record OU342835.1, read on the forward strand.
GTGTGGCTGATTTTTAATAATATATAATATACGATCTGCTGCAAGCACATTTATTTTACATCGAGGATTCTCAATGCTGTAAGTTTGGTGAATTATCATTGATAATTATTGTTGATAATGGAAATAATGGGCAAGTGTGTGTATCTAATATGTTGTTCATTAATGTTTCTCTCGTAATAATGTTTACAAGAGCGCGATTTGGAAAGCTTCTTATCGCCGTGTTCGATCGAGCCGATTAAAAGATATCTGTCACGGTGACCTCGTGATAATATTGTTTATTAGCAAATATTACGTCGCCGGTATAAACATATTTTTATCAGAAATTTCTCTTCTGCCGTCGGAAACGCATTACTGGCCCTAAATATATAGTTATCGATATGTCGCCGGTGGGATAATTACTGGAAGAAAGTAATCCCTTTCTTCTAATAATAATTTAGACTTCGAGTACTTATTAAAGGAATAAAAAACACGCGACTCGAAAAGTTGTCGATATGTTAAGAGATTGCTTTGATAAGTCGAAATTCTCTTGTATTGCCGTCAAGGAATATAAATAGGGTCATAGAAATTCATATTAATTAATACTTCCATCGTTCACTTTTCACAGAATTTTCGTTCTACGAAGAACGTGTTAATTGCTAAATGCAATTATGATATGCCAGTTTTAAGAAAATTTTATATTTGAAGGGAATTGATCCCTCTTCAAAAGTCATCTTTAAATTAAATACAAATATTGCAGTCAATATTTGTTTGAAATATTTAATTATACGACGTAAGCTAAAATTAAGTGATTGCGTAGAATATTATCGATAACATTTCTTTCTTCGAGAAATAATGGCGATGGAAACTTCATCGATATTCTGAATTATTACGATGAAATTGATTAGTGTTCAGTTTAGAAATGTATGGGCAGAAAGAGAGAGCGTCTCCGTGCTTTGATTATTAATAATCATGAATTACACGAGTATTTACGACGTCGAACAATTCCAGTCGAATAAATTATTAAATTACGTACTTAAATTTAGAATGAATCCCGTTTAATAAGCTTCCGTTTTCAGTCGATTATAAAATAGATATGTGTACTTTCTATTCTCATAGTCTCTTGGTACGACTATTTAGAGACAATACATTAATTTATAATATACTAATTTATTTTATTACGATAACTAAAATAAATATTAAGTGAGCTTGATATAAAACACCTCGACATGAAGCAACATAAATTTAGTATAAAATAAAAATTCCACTTTGGTGTCTTATATTAAAATACCCGATTAAATAATTCATAGTTGACATTGGAAAGGTTCGACGAGGAAGAATTATGATGAATATTGTTTACAATTTAACAACGAGATAACAATGGGTGATAAACTTAGGCTTTTGTTGAGACAATTCGTCCAAGGAGGAATAACACGTTGCCTCAAAACTATCGAAATTTTCGTCTTCGATTAATCGAGATAGAAAATGACTCGTGATTTACTTGTTTGGGGATAGATTAGGTCGTTACGGTGACTTTTAGGTCCAGTATTACAATCTAAATAATAATTAAATCGTAGTCCGTCGAACAGCGCGTGGAATTATATACAGGTGTCGCAAAAACAATTGATCCTCCTCACGCACACTTTGAATTTCATCCAGACACTTCTCGTTGTTCATCATTCGATTACACACAAGCGGTATTATTTATTTACCTCTTGAATTAATGCAACGACTTATTTTCCGTGGAAGATACTTATTTATTTAACGGGTGTCCCTTTAATACAAATTAATGAAGGGTACAACTCCTGACCATGATCATTCTTCTGCATAATATTTCCATTAATAGCTCTTGGTTCACTTAGAATCAAAGCCTTGAATTATTACTCGTCTTATTATTGGTTCAAGAGTGATTTCCATTATTCTTCTCGCGGAAAATGACTCGTTCCCGTCGTAATAAATGCGCTCATACAACACGGTCGGTTTTCAACACGAGTCCAATTACATTTGAATCGTTCTACTGAATTAATTCGAGATCTTTTAGAACCCTGTTTTGGATAGGTTTCCTATCCTTGGCGCAGTGTTTTTTTGTTTCACTGGAATAGTTTGTTTACATTACAAGATTTCCATAGCGAATATGAATGAAACAAAAATCTAGAGAGATTGTTTCGAGGAATTATGAAAAGAACTTAGCTTTGGATTGAAATGTAAGCGGACATACTCCATTGATCATACATTTACGTGTACCTAACATAGAATTTAATCGCGTGTTGTTATCCATTAAATGGAATGTAATTTGTATAGGTATGTATAATATATATTTATTTTATTTATATATATAATATATCTATTCTCTTGCGCATTTGTAAAAAGCCTTGTTCGTTCTAAAAACAACATCTGTATGTGTGTATGTACCTGTACGCTTTTACTTTTCCTTCGTTTCTTTGTGTGTCGGATGTGCGTGTGTATGTTCTGTGTATCTCGACGTTTTTGTTTGTTTCTCTACTGGCATAAATCAACAAGTCCTTTAAAATACATTCCTATATTTCTGAAAATCCACGATCGTTAAATCTCTCTACCGAACACTCAAACATAACACCGATTTATCATTTTTTTTATGTTTACCCCCCATCCCCTTCCACGCGTTCATTTAGTCAGTCTTGGCATCGTAAAACATTTAGGTGCTTCAGTTACAACTTACAACTAATGTCTAACGAGGACTATCGATAAGATTCTTCCAACTCTTCTTTTTCTTTTTCTTCTTCATATTCACCTTCATCTTCATTATCCCATCTTCTCTCTCGCCCTCGATATGATGTCGTGCGATATTAACTTAACATTATTTGTTTTCATAATACGTATACGCGTTAAATTCATACATACACATATATAGTCATATGCATACTATATCTCATTACCTTAAAAATATATTATTGTCCTTCGATGAAAACGTAGCACTTAAATCGATGCACTCCCTACTATCTTCGATCCACATTTTCCATTCGGTTTCATCCGAAACATCACGGTGATACGATCACCGATTTATCCCGGGAACCGTGCAATTCGAAAGAGAAAATATACGAATAATCCTTGAGGATTATCTCTTCCATATTTTGTCCTTCTTATGGCACAGTTATTATCAGTATCTTCGACTTTGGCAGGAATCATTTCTCTCTCGACTGGCTTCGAGTGTACGATATATCTATTGGTCTTTTATTCTGTTCATTATCCTTTCACGTATCCTCCGATAAGGACACCATCACCGGTTTCCGTCTAACCGAATCCTTCTTTTTTCAGGTCGCCTGTTAACTTCTCGAAAACGACGTCGTCGTTATGTCGTCGAGAATCACCTTCGCGTTCGTCGAATTCCTTATTCGTTATCATACGTCATTATCGTGGCAGAACTCGATTTTCCGTCTGGCTAATTGGAGACGTCGTTTATCTACGACGAAGTCTGTGACGCAACCCTTGATTCCATGGTGACCTGGTTTTCCACCGATGAAGAGTTTTCCATTCGTTGTTAACAAGGTGCTCTCCGAGGATATTTTTACTGGCGCGAATTCGTCGATTTGTATCATCGACGCTCTTCGTCTTCTGGATGCACGGATATGGTGGAATATGCCATCATCGATTCTTTCCTGTAAGTTTTATGTAACGAAATAAGTTAGATATATTTTATCAGCTGTTAATGATATTTCTTAATATTATCGTATTATACGGTAATTATTATAGCGTAAGGTAATATATTTCATTGACTCTAAATAGCCGCTTTTTTATATCTAAATCTATATAAAGTGGATCACGAAATTGTAAACACAGACACTCACTCTGCTCTTTAGTGAAATCTGTTCGTTTTTGCTTTTATACGTAAGCACAACATGCCCGCCGTGTAATGTCAACATCAGATGCTCGACTTTGCCTCGCCCGACCCAAGCGATCAGTCCTTCGCCGTGTGTTGTTCGCAATCGTAGTTCGAACTTATTCGATTGCTGTCCTCTGCGTCTGAAATTCGTGATTTGTGATAATATTTCATTGAAGCCATGGAATTTCGTCAAGACGGACTACCATGCCTTATCAACTAAGATCATTACACGTGTTTAGTAGATAAAATAAGAAAAGGCTTCTTTAACTTGGGGCAGAACATTGAAATCTTTGGTCCGTAGTGATTTGACCTTTTCTTAAAACATGCAGATACGCTTTCCGAATATTAAACTAACTAGCATTCGATAGTTTGTCAGTTAATTTATACATGTTAATAAACCATTTACATCTGGAATACTCAAAAGTGGATTGGTAGTGAACAATAATTATTCGAGTAGAAGAGTAATTATTATTTAAGTATTTTTGCACGAAGCACGATTATTAATATAATTCCGAATTATGGAGATTTGTATTTTCAAGGAGTATATTCCAAGCAAGGATAAATATTAAATGTGAAATATCAAGTACCAGTAAAAGTACAATCAGTATTGCAATTCGATTCCTTTAATGTCGCGTGCAATCGTTTAATTATATATTAATTTTCCATTCTGCCTGGTATTTATTATATCCACTGCGTTTTAGAAATGCGTCAAATCACTCGCCTAATATAATATGATAATTGGGGTAAAAAACGAGCATATGTGAGAACTACATGGACATCAGGATGTATCTTTCCCTCAAACGAGTACAGCACATTGAAGCTTACTAGAAACTTACTCCGTATAATCGTAATTGTCGTACTCGTAGTCGACGTCCTCCTCCAAGTCGTAGTCGGAGTAGGACTCCTCAAAGTACTCGCCGAGGGTAGTGTTAGTCGAGTTAGTACTAGTTAGTGTTACACAATCAGAAGGTTAGTGATACTTCGTTAATCAGGATCTAAGTTAGTCTACCATTAGCTAAAGTTATTATGGATATCATGGATAAGCTAAGTTAGTGCGCCTAGTATGGATTATTAAAAAGGTGTGCCAGAATAATGGTCTAAAAAATGATGAAATAGATATAATTATTTAATAAATTCAAAATAAAAGCACAATTTACCTTCTTCCATTGCGATGCTTGAACTGCAAGAAATTGTCACCCTTGAAACGAACTGGCCTCTCTGATACCTCCGTGCTTGATATGTCGTATCCCATAACTGTGTGGATGAAAGAATAATTTGATCTCGAGTGGTTTTATTTAATTACATATCAATTAGTAGTTTATACTAATGATGGATTTGTAATTTATACAGATAGGATATAATATAAATTATTGAAGCATTATATCATTGTAGTTTGTAAAGGAAAGTATACTTACAGAATTCGCAATGTAATCCATTATATCCACTCGCGCATTTGCAAAGATAACTGTTAAGAAGTGGAAGGCATACTCCGCCATTATGGCAAGGATTTTCATTGCTCGGACACGGTAGTCCATCATAGATCTCAGTGTTATGTTGAGTGACATTTACAGCAAGGTTTTGATAAGTTTTTCCATTAACCATCAGTCTTTGTACCGCTCCCACCAATCCGGTCCAAGCACCTGCTAGACGATGCACTTCGCGCCAATGTCTATATTGCAAACATAACAAGTTTTTTATTTTCGTAATGCAGTTTCGTATTAGACAAAATCTCCTTTATGCAAATATTGTTTAACTGTTCCTGAAGAGATGACGTATACAGTCTGATTAGATTTCAGACTACATATGATCATTGTATATAAGATTGAATAATCACATTTAATTCTTGATATTTTTTTATCATATCACTTTACATCAGTCATTTAACATTGCTTTGTTTAATTACGTTCTCATGATATGTTATTATCATTTGTCAACTTACTTGACACCTCCAACATAAAGTGGCATCTCCAAATTAAGTTCCGTCAAAGGACTTCCGGACAATCCTCTCGCAACCGTTCCATCATCCAGTTGGAGAACACCTTCCCTGCCAAGTCTACTGATTCTAACACAATGCCAAGTATCCAAAGTAACAGGATCCGGTGATGTAATGTTGGCGATTCCACTGCCAAGATTAAACCTAAACTCCAACTTCCCATGGACCAAGTTTAAGCTAATAAAGTCTCCTCGACCATTATTCAATTGTCCATTATAAAGAAGTAAACCATCACTCGCATGAGAGAGGAACCAGAGTTCAATCGAAAATGCTTTCGAAACACCTTCCAAGCATGGAAGTTCGAGAAATCCATCTCCAGACATTTCAGGAATTAATAATTCCGTTAGTTCAGCATCCACTAGAATAAACCATAATGACATAAACCATCCATTCTTTTATGATGCTAATATAATTCTTAGCAAATAATGCTTACATATTTCACAGTGTTCGCCTGTTCTACCAGGTGGACACTTGCAAACGTAGCCACCCTGAGGAAGAATATCACAAGTAGCTCCATGTTGACACGGTTCTCCGATGCAAGGATCCAAAGATTCCTCACAATTTCTTCCAGTAAATTGTGGTGGACAGATACACCGATAACTTGGTGGATCATATTTTTCCACGGCATAATTCCCATGTTCGTAATTAGTGTCATAATCAAGGTCGTAACCGTAATCACACTTCGCAGTAGCGCAACGTTTCCTTGCGTTTTTCTTCGTCCTCGTTTGATCCACCGAGGTGCAGTGCGATCCTTTGCATCTCACGATATTCACACTGTTCTTATTCTTTGATTTACCTCTCTTCTGCCTTGCTCTGCATTCTCGGCCATGACAGAGGTCCTCCTCGAAGATAGGTTGACAAGTCGCCCCATTTTGACAGGGTAAATTGGCGCATGCATTCTCTCCGCATTCTTTTACGCGATAAGTTTCCAAAACCTCTTTATCGTGTCCTACGTGGAGGTCGACGAATATCCGGTTTATTTTCAGTTTTCTAATGCAACCGAGAAGACCGTGGCTTGTGCCAATATTATCGTAAACCCTGACAGTTAAAAAATGTCAAGAATTAGGGGATGATTTGCAAAAATTATTTATTGTTACATATATGCTTCATATTAGATGGGTTAGGCAATTGGATTCAACTGACATTTAGATAATTACACATAAGGTATACAGTGCTCAATTAATACTCAAATATGAGAATATAAAGTAATACGTACTTGGAATAATTGGTTGGCACGTTTCCAATGAACGTGTCCTGGTTCAGGTCCAAGGACTTCAACATGCCCTGACTTTGACCGCCTACTTCCTCGCCATCGTTGAAAATTAAAACGCCGTCCTTGTGGTATCTCTTCGCTGCAACTCTGTGGAAGGTCTTCATGGTGACTTTCTCCGGTGAGGTAAGAATTACTGGACCATTACCAAGGTTGTATCTAAACTGCATGTATCTGAGAAGAACGAGTAGTCTATTGAGTACTTTGCATCATCCTTGTCCTAAAAGCTATTATTATCTGCATTCTATGCTAACATTATATCCAATGTACAGGATATAACATATATTTCAAAGGATCTAGATATTACAATTTAATATTACATATATTACAATTATTTCATTAATACTAACCCCTCCACGATCGCCAATGAAACAAAGTCCCCGGTGCCGTCGCCCTTTTGCTGATTATAAAGTATGATACCATTATCAGCGTAAGTTTTGAATTCCACTTCGATGCTGAACTTCTGATACGCTTTCAGTCGATTCATTCTCACGTAGCTTTTGCCATCGAAAGATGGTACCTCGTAATCTCTCTTGTTGATCTCTTCGTCGCACAATAACCCCGTGTAATTCGGCCGACAAATGCAGACGAAGGTTGCACTTGGTAAGTCGATGCACGTCGAGGTCATGTGACAGGGATAAGAAAGACAGGCACGAAACTCTTCGGTTGGTGTTACTGGCACGTAATTTGCTGAAACAAGGTTAATTATATCTCTTTTTGTTGTCGCGGAAACTTGGTGCAGGAAGTAATGCTCTTATGCGGTTACATTGGAATCCGATGTTTAAGACCGCTTTAATTCTTAAAGAATAAAAATATTATAATGGCGGCGAATGATATTTTATATACTACATATTCATTCATTACGCAGCTATGTTAGAACATTATTAGATGATGAACAAAGATATTTTATTTTATATGTATGCTACATATTCATCAAATGTGTTTCAAGATGTATTTATTTTACGAAACAAGTTTAATGGTTTACCGAAACATTCTTGTCTATCGCTGGTTTCCGCGTAACCCTTCGAACAAATGCAACCCCCATTCGAACATTCGCTGTTTGGAATCGTGCAATCCTTGTCATCCGTGCAAAGATCACCCAAAAGTGCAGTTACGACTCGGATCGTTGCTGGTGTTGGACGGTACGCAGCAGCAAACCCTAAAAAATGTGATCATTTATCTCTAGTAATCTGTGGATCTCATTCTTGACACAGACAATCTATTTTCTAATACAATTATCTTGAATATACCGATCTAATTGGAGGACTTAACTTTGAGTTAATCTAAAATTAGGAACGACGTTAAACTATGACTCAAGCAACGAGTATGCATTTCACATTACTTCCAAATCCTATATTTTTAATGTTAATCACTCTATGAAATTATTACTGTGATTACTATCATCATCGTGGTTAAAGACGAGATTAAATTACAAATTAGTGGAATGTACTTTATGGGCATTAATTACATCGAGATTCAATTGTAAACAATTAATTTATAGTTAATTACGATTTAGTATAATAGATTGATTTTTAGGTATGATTGAAGTCAATGTGATCCATCGATTCCTATGGAAATTGGAATTGGGTATGTAATTGTGAAATTGATTTTTACCGTGCTTCAAATTGTCTCTGTCGATCGTAATTGTCTCTTGATGAGCACGATGCGTGTAATAATATCGTGGATCCGGTTCCGGCACCAAAAGATGCCTCGTGGATTTCGATAATGGCGAAATGGCTGCTGCCGGTTGGGTGTATTGCACCGCCGTGTATCTCTTTATGGGAAAATCCGTGTTCACCATAGGATCGTCTGAAAATTTGAGTAAACTCTAATATTCCTGTGCATTCTATTTCGAATTTCCCTCACGGAAAAGGAACTCCTTTACATTTCAATAACACAACAGCATTCAAAGTCCAACCAGATAAATATATAACTTTACATATGAAACGAAAATAATATGTATTAACAATCATTTATAATCTGTCTCGATTATTTGTGTGCTTAAGTCCCTTTTCATTGTGATCAGTTGGGGCAATGATTAGAAATACTTTTATATTGCGTGACACAGATAAATTGATTTGATAATTATTTCACATCCCTATTTCCGAGACTATTCTATTAATTTAAATTTAATTCTACTTTTACTAATTAAATATGGATAAGACAAATTAGCGACACAATACAATTAGTCGTCGAAATATTCTAAATCCTCGAGTACTTTGTAGCTATTTTCCATTATCTATTTTTGTCCTCGAACCTAGCTGGGACCTGTCGCGGAGTTTCCGGCGACATCGAATCGAACGAAAGTCAGAGAATCCTGAAGAGGAATCGAAAGGTGGGGTGGCGGGGGTGGTTACGGAGGGTGGCATGTCGTAATATCTCTAAATAATGAGAATCGAAAAACTAATTCTATCGGGGGTAGAAACGCGGGCCAGGAGTAACAGGAGTTCGAGGGAGGCTTGATGGGATTTTAATTACTTTCCAATTGCCGCGTTGCTTCCTATTATTTCCTGTCGACGACCTCCGCTACCATTTTTTCCTCCAGTACCCCGTTGACCTCGCCACTTGTCACGGTAGTGCTCGTGTATTTCCCCGATAGTTATAATCGATTTGTTTATTGAGTTCGCGGTGATTCTACATTGTGTCGATGCGCTTTCATCTCGTTCTTTTACAGCCAAGTCGAGAATATTTTCCACTCGGGAAGATAGAGAAGGAGTGAGGGGGATGTGGGAATGGCTCCAGTCAATTTAAGGGATGCCGATCGGGGAGCTCCTGATAGGAAATACGATTCAACGTTTACGATCTGAGAATTTCTTTCTCTTCTTGTCGTACGGATTGGCTTTTTCATCCGGGAACTATATCGACGTTATTGTCCTGCTTAGCTACTTTGCTTTCAAAAGGCCATCATCCAACCCTCTATTCCTGATTATTTCACGAAAAGGAGAAAACAACCCCGACTCAGATTAGCTTTGTATTTACTTTTACCGATGGGGCGAATTCCGGCACAAAGTTTGAGCGAGAGTTTGAGCAGAAGAAAGACTACCGTAATGGTACTTCAATTTCACGGGGGTGGCTTATTTTCTTTTTATTTACTCCTTCCCTCGAACGTAGTTGTTCCTCGAGTTTGTTACGGTTGCTTCCGATAATCTACATTTATCTCTTTCACGGGAACCGGAATCTTATTAATTTGTATTCTTTGAGGAGATTAATTAAATGATAGATTACGATCTTACTGATTTGATCATATTTACAAATTGTAAATACTATATTACCAAATCTTTGTATAGGACGAATTATTAATATTAATCATATATACCCTGCTTATCGTATACAAAAGTCTGCTAAATATAATATATTAATTATGATTCTCAAATTTAATTACTGTCAAGGCTAATTATATATACTAGCTGAATTTGGAGTAATTTTATCTTACTTCTTCCTCTACTTCCGTTAATTACATTTATACCAATGATCTCCGTTTACTTGGACGTTAAGTCCAATGTCGAATAATTAACACTAGATTCTAATTATACACAATAATTTAATTATAAACAAGTGTTCGCGAAGAAAGAGGAGTCCGTTAATATTTATTTCTTTTCGAACTTTAATTATCTCCTAGAAGTGTCTTTACTCTTTCCCTCCTGGAATATTTCTTCGAGGAACTCTCTCATTATGCTATGCTACGGCTAGTAAGCAACCAAGGATATCTAGCTTATTCACCTTCGAATCTGGATTCCTTTAGCCTCGAAACGTACCAGGATCCCCGACAAGTCCGCCAGGACCTCCGAGGAAATTGCAGCGTGCATTATTTACCGGTTTCAAAGTGGAATCGACCATATCGTCCTTCGACGTTCCTTAGACCATTAACGTAAGCTATTTCCTCTTAACGTATCGACGGGAAACTCGAAGAAACGTGGGATGTCCGATTCCGGAAGTCGCGATCAAATATATACTTCTTAATTTCGAATATAAAGAAAAAACAAAATACCAGAAAACTCGAGGAGTAAAAAGAGAAATTGTTGGTTTTTTGAGGCTTTAAAATTTGTATCTAAAGCTGTCTTTGTATCTCTACATCCATATACATATATCTTCTATATTTTCCTTGTGCCTTCTAAGACAACGCATATCAAATTAAAAGAAGATCGTGAGAAATAAATAAAGCTATATTGTTTCTACTTATATAGTGAATGATAACATATCTATAACATTCAAATTTCCGTGGGACTTTCTACAGTTTCAAACTATAACGCGCAAGATGTAGGAAGTCGAAAAAGTATTGGGGAGGCGGAAGAAGAAGAAGGGGTAGGGCCGCGAAACTGGCGTAATCTGATTTATGTTTGACTCGGTAGGGCGAGTCGCGGGGAAGAAGAAGGAAAACTTTTTAAGAGATTGACTTGGAGCCGACGACTTGGGCCAGACGATATGGTTTGGGTGTTCGGGGGGCTGAGCAATCGGAAATAGTGGGGGCCGGGGGATGGAAAGTCACGAAATAGGTAGGAGACTTTAATAGATTCCGACGTTTCATTTCGCGAACTTTGTCAGCGGGTGAGGAATAGTTCGCGGGGTGGATCCTGATGTCCTCTCGCTTTCTATTCTTTTCTCTCCCTCCATCTCCCCTTTCATGATCTACCGTATAATTCGATCCGATAAGCATTCGATCGTGAAAGAATTTGTAATCAGTGGCAGTACATTTCCATTATTTTCTTGAACTTTTATTAAAATGACTCCTTACAGCATTAAGTTGAACATTTTGAACATCGTTTATATTTTATATTTGTTATTATATATGTATATATTCTCTGTAACTGGAATTGCAGAAAGTAGATGGGACGGGGATTGGAATGATTTTAATTTGTTTCGTACAGTTACTTTATCAAACTTTTTGGAATTTGTTGAAGAATGAAGCGGAACGGGGTGTAAGGGAGGATAAGAGGATTCTTTACCTTCGGTTTTCGTAGATTTACTGCATCCCCTCGATTCGTTGAGGTCAACGCCAACTGAATTTCCGGCGAATTCATGGCGAACAATGTTATCGGAGGTTCGGATGGTATACTTTTGTAGGAACTTTGAGTGCTTTTGCCCGAGAGGACTAATTTCATTTGACAGTAGAGAGTGTAGTTAACGAGGGAACTAAGACGTTTGGTTACCCGTTTCTTAACGTTCCGATGTTAAGTTTCACCGGACATATCTCACGGGGACCACTTAAAGGTAGACTTCGACTCCAGGAGTCGACGGTGATTTAGTTAAATCCACCTTTGGTGCTTTAGTTTCGCGAGTTAATGTCACCAACTTTCTTGGAATTTACCTACCAGTGATATACTATACTCTCGAGGATAGAAGGGAATTTTGCGATTCTTCCCTCGGATTCGGCTAAATCTCTGACATTATTCAATTGAAGCCTAGTTGGATAAAGTTCATTGATACTTGTCGGTAACTAAAATAAACCATCTATGCGGATTCTCAAAATCAATTGCAAATAATCGTCGATACTTATACCTAACTTTACTCCCTTTGCTTTCTTTCTTGGAGTATTAATAAATAGAATGTATGCACGAGTATTTGTGGATTATTTAATGGATGCGCTAATTTGTTAATTACAAATAATATCGGTTAAGAAAGCAAGCAAAGCAGAGACGAATATTCCAACACAGGTGCAGGGGGTTATTAACATATATATACAGATTAGTAGAAACTTGATGAGTTTATTATCACGTTTGGATACAAAGGAGTGGGCTAATTGTTAATCCTTCCATTTTCCTTAAATCATAAAATCTGTCAACATTCTTCGTACCATAACCATCCAAAGTTCTATTACAACTTATTAATACTTTATAATCCTTGGCAAACCTACTTTTTTCAAATCAATCACCCTCTTACCCTCAACTAAAGCATATTCCATTAAAATAGGACATAAACTCATTTCACAACCAATAACATTAATCATTAATCCTATTCTTTTCAACCCCTAAATCTCTAAGTTGCCTGATATTCTATAAACTTCTATGATCCGCGAAATCGGAAGCGTAACACGCGATGTGAGTTTTTTTAGGCACGTTATTGTTAATTATCTACATAGACCGACGTCAGCAGGTTCAGTGTGAGGAGTGTACTTTTTCCGTGAAGGGTGTGTTTCAATTAATAACGCAGAATGTAAGGCGGCCTGTAAGGCGTGCGCTCAGTAAACCCACCTCTGCAGTGGCCAAATGCCAGTGTGACCACGTCTGCTTGGAGACGACAAGCGTAGAGCCTTAGCTCGCACTCGTTGTCGTATGTCTGCCCGTCGCTACCGCAAACCGGTACCGACGGTATGTCCGGTGGACAGGACAAGGGACATACGCAGTGCGGACCACCGATGTCCGAGCACTGACCCCCGGAATAACATTCCAGTTCATTGCATGACGTTGGAATTGGTGGAATCGTGTCCGCTGGAAACAGATCGATTTGCTATGTTATTTCTTTGCACATTGTAACAAAAGTATAGAAAATTGATCCTTTGTGAGGTTCCCATTTAAGGGGTAGGTTTAGTACACTTATTCTTAGCAGTGATATCAAGTAAATTAATTATGTTCGTAAAAATACGAATTTAGGTCTTGCTCAGAAGAAGACTTATTACATGTGTTACCTGAGGATTGTCAATGTGAGGTTTGATTAGGGGTTAGAGTTTGTCAAGATTTTTTGTGATATTGATATGTGAGACCTGATTTGAAATTTGAGTAATGATATTATTAATAATGGGTTTGTTATTGTAATGGTATATGTCAATCTGTTTATTCAATGTAATGAACGTGCGTTCCATAGGCGGATCGAGATGAAGTGTAGATCTATACGCGGGATACCTGCGTAGCACCCTGTCGGTGTCAGCTGTTTATTGTGATCTGTGCACATTGTACATTTCTGTCCCTGTATGTCTGGTTTGCAGACACAACGTCCTGTCATTTGCTCGCAGTCCTCTCTGGCAGAGCCAAAGAGCGAGCAGCCGCAAGCTGAAGCATTAATAAATAAATAGAAATATTAATTATCTGTCAATTAAATTCTATCTTCAGAAACGTGATTACATCTCTGTGTAATAATGGATGAAATTCCATTCATTAAAAAGCACTCAAGAGAATTCTCTTGCGTCCGATTTAATACAGACTTAATTCCAGTGCTAATTAAATTAGATGGTATAATTGGTGCACACATAAGATGTTATAATCAGTGCAGATATTGAGTTTTAAAAACACATCGAAAGAATTAAATCGTTGTTGATAGTAGTAATCCTTACGTATACATCCTTGATGTCCTTCGCTGATCTTCGGCAACCCCCAATAACCTGGCATACATTGGTTACATTTAAGACCTCCTACACCAGGTTTGCATTCGCACTTGCCGGTTTCGGGGTTGCAGGTGTCTGAGACACTGCCCAACCTGTTACAGTTGCACAAGCTCGGACAGCCTGCCCCGTTCGGACCAAGGGCTGCAGTTTTTCCGTCTGGGCAGCAACCGTGCCAGGAATCCGAGCACTTCATTATTTGGACTCCTTTGGTTAAATAAATAATACCTTTGTATATCAGGTCGTATAGATAAATAATCATTACTACAGGTTTATTAACCCTCATAAGACTGGGACTGCTTTGCAAATGTGTATTCATTTTATTTCGATGTTTGGTCCAAATATTGAATATAGTTTTATGTATTGGAACAGGATAAGCATATGGCTGAAGTGAATTTATGGAGGTAACTTTACTTAAGTTACTGATTTAAGTTAATGAGTAAGAGGTAGAGACAAACCTTTCTTACAGCACCGAGCGAAACGAGCAGTCTGATGGCAGTAGCTGTTGCTTGGGCAGTCTTTTCGTTCTGGCCCACTGCCACAATCGTATTCGTTACCATGCTCGTCTACCAATGGAGGATCACCATTGCATGGTTTCACTTCCATACCTGCGTTATATAAAAGCTATATAAGTAAAATGCTTCGACATTAGCAATACATTACTGCTAAGCACTCATACATATCATTTATAAACTCCACTTAAAAGTAAATGAAAAACATTTTAAAACGATTCGGTCGAAGGAGAACTCTATAATACTTATAATAAAAACCACCTCATACCATGAACCCAATAAAAAGCAGCAAAGGTTGATTAGATAAACGTTAATTAAGTACCATGCTTTTAGTAACGGAAACATAAGTATTAGTAAAAGCCAAAGTGGAATATGACACTGAAATTGTTCGGTCACGTCGAACCTTGGCAAAGGTCGAGCGGCCTGGGTCTGAGATCTTGCTGTCTCTGGCAGGCTTCCATCTTCATAGCGCAAAGGGACGAATAGGTCCTTAAATCGTTACCGCAAACGGGTCGCATCTTCGCTGGGGAAATCGAGGCACAGTCGAATTTACAACTGCATCTGGGATACCGGTCAGGTCCTAATTCGCAGGTTGCCTCATAGTCACAGTGAATATCCTTGCAAGCCTCACGCTCTTGGGTGCTGATCACGTCAGCTACAGTAGTGGCCAGCCGAGTCACCGCAGCCGTCGACATTGTAGCTGTTGCAGTGCGGTTAGAGGGATGGTTAGAGTAGTTTAGTTAAGGCAATTATTCCAGGCTTCGTTAGATAGTTAGTTTGTTAGGGAACGAGCTTAAAGATGCACAATTAACATTGATGACGATACATTAGTGCTCTACGGAAACCAGTTTTAGGGTAAGCGAAAAAGTATATTCATAAAGCTAAGCTCTACTATCGAATTGTTAGCTTGCACAAATATCTAGTATGGTATATGTAGTAGATAGGTACTTGGACCAATTGGTCAAAAATTCATTCGATAGATATTAATTTACTCGCTGGTGAATTCAAATAATAAATTGGATAAGTTTATCCATGATATCTTCCTTGAACGTGTCTATTGATAACACATTCGCTATCATCAATATCTGATTACTTCTTTCATTGCCGATTCAGTTGTCAATTCACAGGAAGCATCAGAACAAGCTCAGTTGACTTTGCATCGATGATCGTGTTTTATATTTAATCCGGGTATTAGACGCGTGGTATATCAATCGGTTTGGTGATAAAAAAATCTGAAACGTACTCAGTGCTGCGACTGCAAATCTCTCGCCGCAATCGCCGTAAAATATGACGTGGAGGGCCGGCAATTTGGGATCCCTCCCACAAGCTGCTCTCTGGAGCTCGCACTCGGATGGATAAGTTTTGGCGTCACTACCGCATACGGGCTCTCCGGTAGTCTCCGGACAAACTTCTGGGCACACGCATACACCGGCCATGCAATGAGCACCGTGCTCGCATTCTACCCTCGCGCATAATTCTGAAATGATTTCATGTTTTCTTGTTATCTCACCGTGTCTCTTGCTTCTTGGATCTACGACGTGATAATACTCTTTATTTCCAGCAAATATATTTTATAATTATTTTTAGTTATTACTGGATTGTTTATGAGTTGCTTTAAAATTAAAAGATATATCGGAAGGATGATATACGAAAGTTCTTGTGAATTTTGGATGGTGTATTGATATAAGGAATGGATAAAGAATTCAGTGTCGTAGACCTATATTTTATTAAATGATGACCTAGTTTATCAAATAATATTCGACACATGAGAAAAACATCGAAACATTTCCCCATTAATATTCGTAATATTATGAAGATACTTACCACAATCACCTATGTAACTAACATTGATCGAAGTTTGAGACGTGCAGGATCCCTTCTTCAAGAAACACTCATTTTCGTAAGTTACTCCATCCGACCCGCAAACCTTTTCAGATCCTATCGGTTCCTTTTTCTGCAACAAAATTTATGTTTCGTCTTTATCATTCTCGAATAATAATTACTTATATCAGCACTGGAAGTTCATAGCTTATGATGAAACCGTTCTTTAAGATGAGAATTTGAGATGAGAATTGATACTTGTTCCTTTAAAAGGTGAATTCATATTAGGATTATCTTGCACTGGAAGGACTAATGATCTATCTTCATAATCTATTTCTATATTTTCCAAGAATTCGATTTTTTCTCCAAAATTCGATGAAAAAAATCAGAGCCTCCGTCTGACAATTGATAACTGGGTTCACTTGAACATTCCTGGGAAGATTATTCTCCTGTTTACGTAAGCATAACTGTCTAGTAGTCAAGATGAAAATAACAGAAAGAGGTAAGCTTTACAGTGGTTTCGCACTTGTTGCACGTTAGAAGGGTGTAACGTGTGTCGTTCATGGGAATATATAGCGGGTTGCCGGCACGTATGCACGTAAGAGAGTTTGGTAGGGAAAAGAGGGGAATAGGGAAATAATATGGGAAAGAGCGAAACTTAATTAACCCGGCTTCATATCTAGCTTTCTTGTTTGCTTATTACATGTGTTTCATGCATGCGTTCCTCTGGCGTTCTGCCTCGAGCATTTCCCTCTATTTTGTCATATACATATACTATCTACGTACCTACATATATATCTGTATATACATATCTCATAATAAATATGCATAAGTGGAAAGCTATACGCGCTTTCACCTGGATTTATGCGTGTGTAGATGGAAATAGAGAGACTCGTTGATTGTAATTGGAATTCAAGACTGAGCTATTTGTGGCGTTGGCATCTCTGAAATGGAAGGTAATAGATAATCGCGTCCTCTCCGGTAAAATGCCTCTTTCCTGGTGTCCTCCGTATCGGACATTACGGTGGACCGTTTCCGATGAGAAAATTGAGAACGCGACATTACTTGTACGGCCAAAGTGACTTATTATTAGATCTTCCGAGATGAAATATTAATAGGAACATTTTGTACCTAATAGTACGCACTGCTTACTTCCATATTATAGATTTCCTCTTCTACTACTATATAGTATGATTTCGAGTGGTTGATAATATTATAATTATTTTTATCAAATGAAGATGTTTCCAACACTGAAGATTATCTAGGTGATTACAGTGATTGTTATATTATTTTATTATTGGCGAATATGTCATGAATGGAGAGAATATATATTATTTAAAGATTTTATAAGCTGAATTCGCACTCGATATTGACATATCATTAAAATTAATAATAAGCCACGAGTAAGGTTGTTCTAACTATTATAATGTTTAAAAATATGCTTTGAAACTTGGTTATTCAAGATCATTTAATTACATAAGGAAAAGTTATAAGTACGTTGCATATATTCATGATCATTGAGAAAGGTGATAATGATATTTATTAAAGCGAAATGGTGGGTGATAAAATCGTAAAATAAACATATTTAAAACGAGTAAAATGGCGAATGATGGTATGCTAATTAATGTAAATCCTATGTCGAAACGTGCCTCCAGTTGTAATTGAGAGTACTTGATCCCCGTCGTTTTTATTTATATTAGAATTTAAGGGACTATTACAAGGGAATTCACGGGATTATAAGGGTGTCTGCGACGTGCCGATATTCCTCGTTTGCAGTTCAAACAATGCCTAACCCTCATCCCTTTTTCCATGCTCTGATTCAATCCCCTTTATCCTTCTCTTCTCGAAAGTCCTTTCGTCCCTTTTCTCTCCCTTTTCCCTCTCATCCCCAGAGAGAATGCTGACACATTCAATCCGTAGAAACATTCTGCATTCGTATAAAGGAACTGTAACGTCACGTTCAAGATACTCTTTAAATAAACCCCCATCAACATTTTCACATTGATATTTTCCATCTTTAAATAATAAGCTTTAAGTTTAAACCCAAACTTTGTATTTGTTGGAATTTGATTTCTAGGATTGGGAATATTCTGAATCGTATCTTATAATATATGTATATTCATTATCTTCGATAATATTTCAGCGATAATTATTAAAATTCTTTTCAATGATGGATATTTCGAAAATTTTATTCCGAATCTGAAAACATATATTCATTATTTTTTCAATCTTTCGTCGATGTTTATTAACACCTTCGCCTGCAATATAGTGTGAGACTCGTGGTAAGGAAATCATGCCAAACATGAGAATCACCGGCGAGAGCCGTGGTACGTCGATCGTGCCAAACGTAAACAACACGGGTCAGGCTTGTGGTTAATTTTCGCCGATGTCTGTTTGTCTCAGTTACGTGTTATTCTCGGCCACATTCCCACGTTCAAATATATTTTATATCATAAGACGTTGCGATTGGCATAACTTCAAACCCTTAACCGAACCGTGAAATGGCTTGATTTGTGACCGTAAATCGTAGGACAAGGGGTTAAGATTACCTAAGATTACCTTAAATCTTGGATGTTTCAAAAGTGCTATAGTTTGCTAGTACAATGCCACTTTGAAATTTTTCTATCTATAAAAATCTTGTCCCACGGCTATCAACACCTATCTCCTCGATCTCGAGGACCGTAGAAATTCGGGATTGTTCGAGGTTTTGTCAGCAGGACGTTTTGCGAATCGTGAATTTCTGAAGGACTTCCTGTATCTTTAGTGGATCGGAGGGTTTTACTTGGTAACGATATCTTGGGGCTCTGACGTGCTCTCCATTCCAAATGAATATTTGTACTTCGATAGATTTGATTTCAATTGTAAAAATATTATTTCCACGTACAAAATATTCGTCGCATTATTTAACATTTATATTTCACTATACGTTACTCACAATTTCCTATTAAGGTGTGCGAGGAGCTTAATAATTATATTAACAACATTAACTAATAAGCATACTCAACGACAATGTTCAAAATACAAATAGAAGTCTGATAGTCAAGTTCTTCCATTTTCGAAGAAATATATCCAAGTAATGATAGCAGCATAAATTACAACCTTCCCCCTGTGGGTCGGGGGAAGAATCGGCCCACAGTATCCCCTGCTTGTCGTAAAAGGCGACTAATAGGGGTTGGTCGATTTTCAAAACGAGTTGACCAATAGTAATTTCGAATTTCTACCATGGTAATATAATATTGTAGAATTCTCAATCAGTAGTATAATCCTCTTATTATCAATCCCTTCGTATAATTTAATTAATCCAGTAACTTCCAAAAGAATTATCCTACCTTGTAAATAATATTTGCTCATTTAGTGCTCATTTATTATTCTAGTATATATGTAGGATCCTATATTTGACATACATGGCGTGTCTCATAGAGAATGCTCCAAGGAAGTCCGAGAAAATAAGAATAATGTTAAATAATAATAATAATAATATATATATTGACACAGTTTTCGTCTAATAATAATTAGAACCATTATTCCAAGAAAATATCACGCTGCGTGCAGATAGACTTTCAAAGTACGATCCACATCAATGAGATTAACGGTTCATTATAGCGCCATACATTTTAGCGGAAACGCGAAATATCGCATTAAGGGTGAATATTCCGGTCTGTGCATATGCGTATATATGTATACTCGCCACGAAACATCCATCATCGCATGAATATTTTACTTCGGTTACGCTAACGAGCGAGGCTTAGTACATCGAATAGCCGTGGGCAAGTAAATGGTGAAGAGATCTAGTCGTTTGATGGTTCATTATATCCACCAGCAGTTTTTCATCCAAGACTGTCCGATGGGTTACTTATTTTTTATTATTAATTGATTTTCTATTAATGATTATTATCCGACAACTACTTCGATAAGTACTCGCAGAATACCTAGTCATTTATTTATGTTTCGTTACTAATCATATTTATGACGATACTCTTCGGTACTAATTATTTATGGATAATTATGGCGAATATTATCAAATTCTAATATTATCAAAGTATGTACTAATATATTTTGTAGTATCATTTTAAACAATCAGTAATATTATTCGGCTTGGAACACTAATTATTCGACTATAAGCAAAAGTAATTTCACCAGTTAGTGATATTTTCTACGGTCTTCTTATTTAAGTAGGAAATTATTATGCGAAATAAATGATATTTTTTCTTCATTAATAAGATTCAACTTGATCCTCGAGATCGTAATTTTAGATGGTGGCTTAGTTCGAAGAGTTTTGCTTTTGATGGTAAAAGAAGCAGTGTGGAAAGGAGATAAAGATTATCGTATCACAAATGGCTCCGAAGCTTGGAAAATTGAAATCGTATAATAACCTCCTCCGTCTTATATTCCAATGCACTTTGATAAGGATTAATGCGTTTATTTTGATGTGATTAAAAATTAATCTTGTGAGGTTCATACTTTACTATATGCTTCATTATATTATTAATATCGTGTATACTCCTATTCGATACTCGGTATTCGATGTTAATAACATACTAAAATATCTTTATTATGCATAGGTTGAATATTATTACCATAATTTATAATTCTATGAAATAAAACTTGTTAAAATGCTTACCGAACTCTCGCATTTCGTGGGACAAACACATTTAGCTTCTCCTGTACTGTCACTCTCGCACTCGGCGTAGTGTTCGCATTTTTTATTTTCGCAGCCATCTGTTAACAAAAATTATACAGGAATTAATAAAGATAATACTATCGGATGTTTAAAATGAAATTAAATGGTATAATTATTAATATATAGTAATACATTTCCACTTCAGTAGATATATTATAACTATCGATATCAAGGTGCAGTTCTTCGGCAACCGAATGCAATAAAATGCATGAATCTCCGAGTAGAATTATTTCAAACCCAACTCTTCCAAAATCCACAATGCGAACCAACAACAACCCCCTTACCGCCTGCCGCACCCTTGCAATTCAAGCAGTAGATTTTTGGCTCGGGTTCAAACTGGCATTAATAAATATTCCCGATGATATTTGCATAACTGCATCCGTTTCGAGGGAAATTATCTCCTCGGTAGAAAGAAGGGTGAATTCAAATGTAGGTTGAGGGGGTGTCTGAAGGCGTACAAAATATAGTAAGCACCGACAGAAACATAGTGATAAGAGTGGTGGAAAGATGAGGCTGGAGGGGTACGAGTAACGAGAGACCGGAAGTGGGAAAGGGAGAAAGAAGATGTTAGAGTGATAGCTATTCAAGTAGGATTTGCAGTCGGGAAGTTATCTTTAGAATTCATTGAAATCCGACGAAGGGAGAAGGCGTTGGTGATTCGCCCTCCTCCACCCATTCCCTACTCCCTCCTCCTCCCTTTTTCTCTTGGCTAACGTGTCGATGATACTAGACTGGAGGACGTTAAGGGTTCAGAAAGTTGGAGGTGAGCCGCTTGCGACTTTCCTAACGACAGAGGTTGCGGGGGATGAAATCTAAGTGGCTGGAATCGCTTCTACGCGAGACGAAGCGTGTCTGTGTTTTCCAGGTATAGATCCAGACCTGGAGGAATGGGTGGTTTCGGGGTCGAGGTGCATGCATATGCAGTGTGCATGCCGCGGGGTAACAACTCATACTATTTCACCAAGAAACGAAGTCACCTGGCCTGGGATATGCATGGAACTGAATCCTACTGTATGTTTCAGTTGTAATGACCCATTTTAAACTCGGAAATTTATTGAGAACCACCGCGGTATTTTACGTTTTTATACGTATATGGTTACCATGCATTCATGACCCTGATAAGAAACGAGTACATGCATCTTCGAAAAATTGCACATGTTTCAAACAGATTTATGTTTCTTTCAATAGTGCAGTGTATTGCTACATAGTATTCTTTGATATTACATCTTCCGTATAATTCACTTTCGTGGTACTTTCATAAAGTCAAAGGTTCTAATCAGGCGTGTACCTCACTATTGATAGCGGCCGACTACTGAAATTACTGAATTAATGTTCAATATTGGATCTGTCATTAGTCATATATTATATATTATTTAAGTTATGTAATTATATAGGGATAGTCGAATAGTTTATACATACGTAGGACTTTCCTCTTTCGTCTAAAGTCACCGCGTCCCTTCATCCCAGAACCCTACAGTACTTAATATTATCTTAGAAAAATATCCATACAGCATATATTCTGTGTTTCCATAATAACACATATTTCGCAAGAAACGATGTCAATATAATTCTGAACATTTTCGTTTCTTTGAAAAAATTCGCCAGGGTACAAATTTAAGTTTTAAGTGATATATACCTAGCGGCACAGACACGATAAAGAGAGTGCGTATGGTGTGCCAAACGAAAGTGAATTTTTTTGATAGATCACCCGGTAGGTGGTTATGAGAAAAGTTTGAGCTATGTGAACGAGCCAGTATCGCTTTCAGAGATCAGAGATAGGCAATTCGATCTGTTCCCCTCTTTTTCCACGTGGTACACATACCCCCACCCCCCTGCATTGGATTTTTGTGATGGAAATGACTGTTTGCTCGAACTTCCGCAAGTTCACAGCTTTTTTCTTTGCTCCTTTTTCCTCGGAGCCTCTCTATCCGTTTGTTTCTTTGGAAAACAGAAGGTTGTTTGATATAGTGTTTATGTATTGTTTTCGGAGCTCTAATAATCTCGGGCTGCCGTTTTATTGGCAAACACGTTGCACGCGGATTTTTCGATAAAGATGCAAATGCACTGAATTAGATATTCTTAAGGGTCAAAGGATTCGTGGCCGACATGTAAATATATTAGATCCTAGTACTCAAAGGATTGATAGTAGTATGTAAATATTGTATGTAAATATATGAGTCGACGGGAATGTTGTTTTGTAAAGATACTTTACTTCGATTTCTATCATTTATTTGGGAAGTGTATGTCGTAAGTGTTGGAATCGATAATTCCTTCCTGACTCTCGACATAATGAGCTCAGTGGTCTGGAATTAATCATCTTCCATTTCCTCCGTTTCTAGACTCTTTCGTAATAACGTCCTCTTAATTATTTCCTGCAGAAGTTCGGTTTTACTATTGAATCCCTTATCGCAATCCAGATACTCGCACGATGGTTTCCAGGGAAAAAATCTAATTCAGTGGAACTCTGATTTTAATGAGTTTTAAGGACTAAAAACTTTACTTTCCTCATGGAAGATAACTGTCAGAAAATATCAGTTATTATTACTTTAATTTACCGCAAATATTTAATAGAATTTCTCGCGTCGATATTCGCGCAAGATAATTGACATATTTTTTATAATATGCTAATAATATTTATCCGTAATATTCGCTCATAAAGAGAAGCTATTAAATCAAGAGCAAAATCTATATATGCAAATTTATTCTACTTATTACAATAATAACATAATGTAATATCTCAAAGTTTTAGAAAATCCCTAGGTGCGAGTAATCGCCTCATATACTCTTATAAATTATTGCAATTATAATATGTATATTATAAAAAATATTCATTCTTGGATACATGGTCCTAATTCTTTGTCCTTTTAAATTTAATTTCGATTACATATTTTCATGTCTTTATTGTCCCTTACTTCATTGCTCTTGTCTGATACGGTATATAACACCACACGAGTTATTATGAAAAATTGTATACATAATTTTCTATTTCTGTGAAAACTGAAAAGGCAAATATTCTATGCATACTTGAATAGCGTTAGTAGCAAAAGATACTAGAATATCCGGGAATGAATGTGTGGAAGTAATTTGTGTTGGAAATGAAGAGAGATAGGTGTCATGTGGTAGTCACATCCCACGGGTCACCCTAGAGTTATGCGTTTGTTTCATAGTGAACCGGTACATTCGCGACCGATTTACATGAACGCGAATGTTAAGGTTAGACCGGCAGAAAGACTTCTGAAATTACTTCCTTCCATATTACAATATTTAAATCATTTTTTATCGGGTTTATCAAGTTCGTGCGGATAGCATAATTTTTTGAAAATTTTAAAGCAACACAAGATTGAATAAAAATTGCTTCTTCATGACACGTTAGAATCGCGCGAACTTTTTGGCAACCTAATAATTAGTATGGCGATTAAATATATTTGATCCACGTTTCTTGCGCGGTTTACAACGACACTATTTTTCCACCATACATAAAGCAGCATTATATTTTGGGCACCTTAACACTAATAAAATCAATGGCATGGTGCACAGAAATATTAATTGTGAAGATGTTCGAGACTTTACGAGGAACGATAAAGTTCCGGGCATTTAATCAGACAATGGTGAACAAGTAAGGTAGAATAGTTATAAAAGCATTTAGGAATTCTTGTCCTTTTCTGTGGAATATCTGAGGATGTTGATGGTTATTCGGCGGCGGATGAATCGGGTGGGAGGTTGAGGGTGGAGGGCATGGGCCGGGGATTAATAAGAATGAAATTGCATGGTGGCAGAGCCACCGTCGTATAGTACACGGTCGATGAAATCTCCCCCAAAGGAGGGTGGAAACGTCGTTATTAAATGCATCGTGGAAAATATTAAAATCAAATGAAAATTAATCTTGATACCTCGCGTGTGTTGTTCGGTGATGAATCGTATACGCTTGCAATATGTACGGAGATTTTTATGATATCACGCGAATTCTTATTTTCCTGGGGAATGCGAAAAAAGGGTGCGGTGATATTTATGAACGCAAAGAGACGTCTTAATGCGAGACGAAAATGTAAATGTCCGGCAGAGCGTATTAATGGGGTTGCACGGTGATAAGGTTGTTTTATTACTGAGTCGTAACCATCTGCCGTCTAAATGATTTTTAATTTGTTATTCGTTTAAAACTATTGCGTGATAAGTTGATAGAGGTCGAATACCAACCTGTTTTTCACTGGAAAGAACTATAACGATCTCCATTTCATCAGATTTTTATAAAATATGGAGAATTTTAAGATAAGTGTTATATCAGTAATTTAAGGCAGGAACAATTTGGAAACGTTGAAAATAATAATCAGAAAATAATATCTTCAGTGATAGATGTATATTTCCGTTGTACTTCAGAACTAGAAAATAATATTTGCTCTAATACAAATATATTATCGCAAGATTTAAGTATCAGAATATATTTGAAGAATCAAAAGTTAAAAAAGGAAATATGTTAGAAGTATTTTCTCTGTTCGTCCTCTGATTCGCACGAGGTTCATTTGAAAGAAATGTACTCACTGCAAAGGCCTTGATAAAGCACACGGATCTCTCGTCGATGTTGACAGGCCTCAAGGCGAAGCTTGCACTCATTGCCGTAACTGATGCCGTCATCGCCGCAAACGGGTTGAAATTCCGCCGGACAGGTCGGGCACTCGCAAACCGCGGTGCCTGCATTCTCTGCGCAGATCGCACCCCATTGACAGACCTGCAAAGAAGAAGCCTTTGCCGTGACTTTTTCAAAGAACCTGACTCCGGTTTGCCGGATGAAAAGCGAAAACCTAGATTAATCGAGGAAGATCGTCTCGGAAACCTCGGAACCCACCACCCTTTCCTGTCACACTCGCCTCTTTGTCAGCCGTTTCCTAGGACATCCGGGCCAACCTCCTCGCGTTCGTTTCGCGCGAACCTGATAATTTATCGCCCGCGATATTTTATCGTTCCGCATAATTTACCCTCCCGCGCTGGTTTAATGCACCGGGTTTCTGCAGCCCATGGAATTTCATGCGGGGTTTCTTTCGTGGATTTTTGGGAATTTTTAATACGCTATTTTCCTGGTTAATTTGCCGAAAACAAAAGCGGCTTGTTGAGAGATTTATAAGTATGGGTACGACTAGGTTTGGTGTATTTGTAAATAGTTCTCTCGTGAAGGATTAATGACCGCTTTTTTTTTAATTCTTGAGTTACGAATTTTTATTATTCTCGTAGAAAATAATTGATAGTGTTGTGTTGTTTTATGATTGCATTGAGTGTGTAGTTTAACGAATTCTTTTTCCATGAATACTTTGAATGCAAATGTGTGGCGGAATTTTAAGGCTAGGATTGTAGGTAAGTTATTCGAATTTCTTGAAAATATTCTCCCTTGTTATCCAGTCCAGATTTCTTGAGAATTTAATGACCAACGATCGTCGGTCGTTAAAATACTGAAATCTCGAGAATCCAATGAAAGAAGGGTGGTTAGATGGAAGCCAGAAATCGACGACACTCGAACATCTTCTCGAACTTCGTTCAGAACTCACCTCCTGCCTCCGACCCAACCACCTCCCCCCTTTTTCTCCTTTTGTTATATTTTCAATTCACGTAACCATCGGCACAGCCGCAATGTTACCCAACTCGGTTGTCATCCAATTAGCGAAAATTGCTTTTCCACGTTGGAGCTCGCGAAAATCGTCAAGAGTCCTTTTCCCGGGCGTTCCATTTTAGCAGGAATCAAGAGCAGATCTCGGGTACAACGGAGGACCCGTTACGTAATAAGAAGAATTCCACCGAAAGAAACCGATGAGTTTTATCCAAACGACGAACTATTATAAATCCCCCTTTCGAAAATGCATTTCAATATGCGAGAACCATTTATGGTAGAAAATCCATGAGTACAGTAAACCACACATAAGCATTAAACCATACAAAAGGTACGAAGTATTATCGATAGCTATGATGTAAGGCTCATATGGTTTTCTTATACATGTATAACAGATTAAGGGTACTTTTGGAAAACGAGGGATGGCATCTACAAATACCCTTCTTGATTAGAAATTCCAGGGCTACTCGATAGGTCGAATTCTTGCCGGATAAAATATCAGATAGACTGACCTTATCGGAACAAGGTCCCCTGGATCCGCAGGTTCCCGTATAAGCCACCTCTATGTTGGTTTTCGTCAGACAAGCTTGTCGTTTCAGATCGCACATCGAGGTGTATGTTGTTCCACCACGCGCGCAAACGGGCCTCATTACGGGTTCGCATTCTGGGCCGCATTCGCAACTCGCGATTCCGTACTTGTCTATCGCGCATTGAGTGTAGGGTCCACATTTTGCCTGGTCACATGGATTGATTCCTAAGAAATAAGAATTATAATTAAATTCTCGCAGATTTGATTACTCATCATTTATTTTTATACATAGTTTTTCATTTAATATTATGTGTTTTGACACCTAGTATATTTCGAAGATCCAATATATAATCCATTATATAATTTCCATGAAATCTTTAATCCTTTCTTCATAAAAGGATAAGATAAAGTTTGTATGATAACTTCTAAGATTCTAAGAAAACGACTTCTAAGAAAAGACTTTCAACAAGATTCTGCTACAGCCATTTATTTACATTCTTACTGGATTAAATTTATGAATGATCGTTCTTACTACATTATAACTTAGTAATATCCTTAGGTCTAGATTCCTCAGATTTTAAATATTATAATAGGGAAATAGAAGGTGATTGGCTATTAGTTAAATTATTAGTGCTCGAGAAAATCTCCTTAAAAGTGGAATCTGATGATAGTTGGAATTACGATTTCGAGACTCGAGAGCAGAAATTACCTGAGCTGCAAGCACCGTTGTAGATCTTTCTAAGCGGCAATCTGGATCTGCAGGCTTCCTGCCTGAGGCTGCACTCGTTCGAGTATGTTTTACCGTCACTTCCGCAAACTGGTGAGAACTCGAGACCGCATTGCTCACCGCAACGACAGGCAGGTTGCCTCGAGCTGTCCAGCTGACAGATTTCCGGTTCTACGCACTCCACGTTACCACAAGGATCTGGAAAATTAAATTAAAACGTAACGTACCTTAGATCTCTATTTATTCTTGCAGTATATATGTATTTCAAGTATTTAATTCACCGTAAAACCGCAAGTGTCCGACACTCAGCAAAATATATATCTTGCGAATGATGAACACTCGTACGTAAGAAACGGGAAATCACAGTTGTTTATACAAAATTGTGTTGTAGCAGTACGATATGATCTTGTTAAACAGACGAAATAAGAAAGAATTAGATCATAAATATAACCGGAGAATATTCTTCCAGCTATTTCAAGAACTTATTATGGAAACCTAAAGTCTCACTTATGAAATGAACTTATAAATTTTAATATTATTATTACATAAATCATATCTGTTTAAAATACTTTTGTATTTTTAGAACATTCGCGTCGCTTTACAATACCTCGAATCTGTTAGTTAACAAATATAAGTGGCTTCAAATATTATTTATTTAAAAGACTTTCCATTTGAGGTAGATAACAATGTTGAAGTATCTCCTCCATGATTGGCTCATCCAAATAACTTCGATAATATGATTACACTTTAACATCATAGTAAATCAATTTCTCATGATCAAATTAGGTATATTCCATATCGCATAGATAAAGATAAATAATAGTATGGTGCGATGAGGGGTAGGGTTGTTTCGAAAGGGGAAAAAAGGGTGGGTTATGTAGAGTACAGGTGGAAACATGGCTGCACCGAGATTAATCTTCGGCCTCCACCAAGGAAGGAAGTTGGATTCCGTTTCCTGTCCGTAGGCGGTAGGTTTCGAGCTTGTAGGGTGGCTGACGCGGCAAGTTCCTCGGGCGGTGGTGTTTCTCGGGGTTAGCTCGAGTTACAGACCAGTGGAGCGGTTAAACTCGACCCTTCCGCAACCACCCTTGCTTCTCTCACCCACCAGTTTAGTAGCTTGTGCACCCTTCTAATCGAACTCCCTTCTTTTAAGAATATCCTCCGGATTCTATCATTTTTATCAGTAATTAGTTTCCTATCGATAACACGAAGCACCCCTCTCCTTCGCTTGTACTTAAGTCTGTGAGTTAATCAGATACTACTTGGGATTTAAAATATATTCAATTCACGAACTTCTTAAGTTCATACCCATTTAAGTAAGATATTATTGGTTTCCTTTTCACTAATATTTATATGATCAATTATATTGTGTGATATTTTATCTTTTTTGTGTGAATGGTAAATTGCATGATTTTTGGTTTATTTATCGTGCGGAAATTCTGATATTACCAGGGCCTTTCTGCTATTAGATTGAATAGAAATTATATTGTTATAGAAATGTAGAAATACTGTTCAGAGTTTAGAAGGGAAACTAGCATACAATCATACACGAGATCTAGAATTTCCACGAAACATCCCTCATTATCTTTTTTTGTCTTATCTCGAGGAAGAACGTGGTTGCGCCGTGTCCTTCTCGGAATTCCGACCACGATTTCTAAGACAGTGAATTGGGTTGAGTCGCCATGCCGTTGTGTTAACTTTACGCGACATTACCCTGATGCGGATTTCTTTGTATTGCCGTCAGGTACTGAGTACCAACCCCATGAAAATTCTTTCTATATCAGTGCCAGTTTGATGTTATCTTGGAATACCGACGCGTGAGTTTGTAACGACCAACATACGCGGTTCCTCCATTATTATAAGGAATCAAGAAAAATCTTGGTAAAAAATAGATGAGTTAAACATTATTTTGGAGTATAATTTTTAGTTGAAATTATTCTGCAGACTTACCGGTGCTTTATAATTTGTAATATTCCGATCGTACTCTTTCTATAATGTTATGAATTCCACAAACGAAGTAAAAATTTGCACATCATTTCCATATTACTTATAATTCAACTCATGAAATGTCCATCAAATTAGCACATCATACATAGCACAAGGAATAAGAAGGGTATTAACAAAAGTACAGTTGAATAAAGGAACGAAATGAAGAGGAAGAAAAAGAAAGGAAAGGGAGGAGACGTCGCGTCAGTTGAAACTGTAAAACCTCCGTAAATTGCCTTAAAGTCCTGCGATCGTGGACAGGGTGCGTGAAGCTCTCGATTCTCACCCCCTTCCGGGTCGCCTTAGGCGATTTGCAGAACAAAAGCCATCCGGGTGAGCGATAAAAGTGTGTTTGAAATTCCCGCGTCGCCGGCAGGCAATTGTTTTTAAGTCCGTCGCTAAGCCCTACCTCCATGCCGTCGACCCGTTTTTCCAACCCACCTTCAACCCAATAACCTTTTCCAACTCCTCTTTTCCACCAGCAACATCGGCCTTCCCTAATCTTCCAAGTTACGCGGAACTTTCTACGCGCTTCCACTGCCTTTTTTCTCCTCCCACGCTTTTACTATTCTACGGGAACCCTATGGTTTTCCATACCCAGCGTACTTTGCATACCCCGACTTCGAGGTCTTGGAAGGAAGAAAAACAATCGCAGCTTGGATGAGGAAGAATGACTTGTGGATAAGGCGATAAAATAAGAAGACTGAGTGGAACGTTTAAATTATTAATAAATTTATTTCTGTGTGTTGAGTTTATAGTGAGGGTTGTAGGTTCTCATAAGCTTGGATTAAATATTGTATTTTTTATATTTTATAAAATAATTACTAAGACTAATATTTCAGAAAAATAATCTCCATTTAATTTGCTCAACAAACAGGTACATCCTTCCTGAAAATATTCTTAAACTCTTCCAAGGTAAACAAAACATTAATGAAAATCAAACAATTATTCCTCAGTACTCAGTCTTTATTTCCAAGGTATTCGTGCGAGTCAATAAAACATTTTCTCGTAGACCGTAGGGTGTAAGCCGAGGATTCAATGTACACGTGAAGAGTGAAACGAAATATATCTAGTAAGAAGTATTAGGAGGATCGTATAAGGGAATTATGCTTGGGGAGAAATGACTGGGTTTATGTTAACAGCGCTTTCGTGGGTGCTTCCTGCTGATATATAGATGGTTGGTAACCCGCTTCCGTTCGATCTCGAGGCGTCTTGACGTACGCAGCCATCACTCGTTGCACGTTATCCATGTATGGGGGTGTGTATATTTCAGCCACTTAGGTTGGGAACGCGTAAACATAAGCGCGTAAGAGCATCCGCTCTATGTCAGCCAGGAATATCATAGTAATTTATGGTGTTCCGTGGATGCGAACATCCGGACACGTGTGTTTGCCGCCTCGTAAACAGGATAGCTTGCGAAACGACTTCTATCTCCTTGGTCCTCGTCGTTAAGGAATTTCGCAGAATGCGGATAAAGTGTAAATGATTTAAGGCACGGCGGTAATGAACGGTTGAGAATTAAGTGCTGCTTGTGAAGGGGTGAGATATTATAAATAGAGATTTTCATTAAGGATTGTGTTACGCGGTAGGTTTATTATCTTTTATACGAGGTACAATTTTATGGATGTCGTAATAATTGTACTATTAGGATCATTGTGTATCCGCGATGAATGCGAAAGATACTTTTTCCTAAAAAGTGCACTTGCAATCAGTGCTCCTCTCCAATTTTCCTTTCATATTTTATGAAAATAAATCCACACTTTTTTTCTTCTTCCTGGTCTGTCCCGTTTCTAATAGAAGGAACACTTGTATTAGGAATGAGACAAACCAGAAGAGGTTTCCGTCTGGTTGAGTTTGCTCGCAAAAGACGGTTGGATAAACATATTTGAGTCACGTCACCTGCCCGTCTATGCTTTGTTTTTCTACTTTTCGAAGGCCTTAACGTGCCTAGGAAGGGAGGAAGACTTTAGACCGGCTAGTGTGTGAATTTAGTTGAGCCCATTTAAAGGTATCGAACTTGGAAGCTAACGTTTTATCGTTCACAATTCTTTTCCTACACCCACCTCCCCGTTCCATACCTTCCGGACGATCCTTATTTCGACACGCTCGAGCGTAAACGAAACGGCGAGTCTACCTCCATCTCGAATCTGGATATACACGGGAATCGAGTTAAAGGGAATTTCTCGGGGTACTGGAGATGGTAGAACGAAACGAGGGATTCGAAGAAATCCCGGGCGTAGTCTTCATTTTTTGGAGTCACATTCGAGATATTACTGAACTACGACAGATGAGAAATAATGGATCAAAGTTGGAAGATTTTATAAAAGGTAAATCTTAGGTCGATCATGCAATTTAAGCGTTAGTTTGAGTAACAAATTGCCAAGCATTGAGAAGCAATGGTCATTATTAATTTACGTCTGTTAAGGGTGTAGAAATTAGCATATTTCACGCTTCCTAGTTCTGGTAACAAATCCTATTTTACTGTGGGCCAAAAATTAAACTCCCCAATTTTACTTCTAAGTGGTCCAGATCGATGTTATATGATGTATAAATATGTTCTAAGAAAGTTTTGTGTGGCAGGAACCGATTTAAACATTTTTTTCAGTCTGAAAATGGGGTCTCCCAAAATCGAAAAGTTCAGAAGGGGGGGGGGGTTCTCGAAAAGTAATTTTAGTGTAGTATTAATAGTAGTTTAACGTAATATTGATAAGGAAGGTTACAATTGAATTTGTACAAGAAATATATTTACGAAGGTACCGCGCGAAAAAATTGCATTCTCAAAACTAAGTTGGATATGATATAAATGAGTATAGCCGATATCATATTAATTATTTTTTTCTCGAAGTATATTGACAAATTAAAAGGATTAACGTAATATTTCTGATAATTATCTCGTAAGCATTTAAGCCAGTTGGTAATCAAGGCTGAGGTGTATTTGCAATTTAGCGGGAAGCGAAATAACTACTTTGAACGAGTTCTACCGAGGGTCTTCATATCCATTAAGAAGTAGATTAATTCTTCTCAATTGCATCGCGGCAAGATACTCGAAGCGCAGCCAAAGTTCTCCAGGGAATCTCGTGGCAGTCGATATCCAATAACGCAACTTTATATCCGCAACAATGAAGTCGGTCTGCGTTCCATCGACATTAAAATCGGGAAGGACCTTCTCCCCACGTTTTTTTAATTTCCTCATCCCACGCCGGTGGAACATTTTTTTTATCATCGGCTGTTTTCTCTTTCCTCGGACATTGAAAAAGTTCCTTTACCCCGAAACTCATTTCCTCGCTTTATTCGATTTTAGTCGTGCATCACCCCCCCCCTCCCTATTTCCGAACGACTCCCCGAGTACCAGGGTGCCTAAGGGATGAACGGGGTGGAGGGTGGCGATTGAAAAGTCTCGAAAGTTTCGAGCTAATTTGATTTATCGTCGTAGCCACTTGAGATTCGCGTCCCGGGCCGTTCCAAACTCTTCACCCTTCGACACGATGTCCTTCTTCTCGAGGAAATCAGGGTGAACGGATGGTGCGGATCGTTGGAGGCGAAGGGTGAGGCTACCAGACGATACTTTAAAATGAGAATGTATTATTGATTTTAAAACTTAAATACTTCGAGCTAATGATAGTAGAGGTCGAATGGAAACTATTGATAAAGAGACTTCTATTGTTGAGTGTATCTCAACCCTCGTTAAGGTTCATCGGGATAAATAAAGGAGTATTATCTTTTATCTATTATTCTCGACTTTTTCGAATCTTCGGAATACTTTCTTTAGTCGTTATTACTTTTCGGTGTTACCGATGAAATTCGATTAATAGAAGTCACTGGATTCCGGAGAATAAAGGCTTGTAGCTTTCAAAAGTTTCCGTGTCATGCTCCCCCAATTTTCTCTCTTCTGCTTCACTCACCGAGGATCATTTTTCTTTTTGGATTGGGCCTGTGCCCGAGGAGTCAAAATTATTACGGAGGGTAAAAGCTGTGATTTAAGGGCAACGGGGTTATTCTTTTCAAATAAAGGAGTCAGAAGTGTTCGATTACGTTTCTCACTCATGTGTCTGATCAAATACTTACACGTACTACTTGTTACTACTACTTGATTTACTTCAGGTAAGATCTGTGTGAAAAATTGATATAATCAATTTTGGTCTCAGAAAGTATTCTTATAACATTCTAAAAACTTACAAGTATCAAGCTATCTATTCATTTTTAATTAACACAAATTATAGCTGTGAGATGTAAGGTAATTAATGTTGTATACGGAATAATTTTATTCAAACAGCGGGCAGCTCATTTTGATTACTTTGGTAGTTCTAATTATTCTCTTCATTTGACAATTTTCCTTTGTTTTTAATGAAAGGTAAAATTCAACAACCTTTTGTTAATATAGTCAAATATACCCAGGACTAACAATTATCTCCTGCTAATATGCACAGCGAGACTGTTTCGTCCTCCAGGGAAGTGGTCAGGAAATGATTCACCGGTATATTTCACCAGCTCGTTAAACCACCCTTCCGATTAATGTAACCGTAACCACCTCCGCCTTGGGTGGTTTGTTTGGAAGAATAAGAAAGAACGGGGGATGTGGAAGCATGAAGCCGAAGGTTGGACTTACCTAATCCTAAGCAAACACCGGCACCTCCTCCTTACAGCTACCTGTCTTATCAAACATTTGTCTTTACTACTCGGTTGATTAAACGCCTGCCAAGTTTGTATTGCATTTGAGTCTGAGATCGTATGTAATACTGTTACAACGAACGCGTATTCGCTATCAGAACGAACACGAACAGAAACCCGACAGGAAATTGCGAAGTTGGATATACGATAAACAAAAATAATAATGAAAACTCTCTTCGTAGCTAGGAAATCATTTCGTTCGGGGAAAACCAGTGATGACAAAGTGAATAGTTGATTGCTTTCCTCGAAGTTAAGATTACCAAAATGGAGTTCGACGGCTGAGAATAATTCACTGTTGCATCTGCTTACAATTCAATTGCAGTCACGTGTATATACTAGTAATTTAAAACTGGCAAATATTAAAAATAGGAATTGTTTTATATAGCTTGTTTGAAAAGTTCGCGGAGAACGATACTCGACCCAGTAACTTCTGCTTACATTTAGAATTCACTTGAATTAAATTTTGTTCGACAATGCTATTAAATCTCAGCAAGTTTTCTTGACTGTTTTACATCCGTTATACAGTTAATAAATTATATTTAATTTTAAAAAATATTGGAAAATATTGAATTCAGATTCAATAACAGAATGCATAACAGAACTCATAACGATCCGTAAGAAAAATAATTCATAATATAACATAAAGGGAAATAGGAACATCACGCATCCGATGACAGATATATGATATCGTATTCCAGAAGCGGGGAATAAGGTGGCGAATGAGAATTCGAGGTTTAACTAGTAAATCCATTGGATCAAACAGTAAATCTTAAACATTACACGTTCCATCTATCTATCCTGGAACACGTTGCCTTGGATCAGGCGTTTAGATTTGTTCCTGGCTCGGTGAACGTATGTATTGGAACGATTAGAGTTGTATGTGAAAGAGTAGGTGTGAACTAAATGCCGAGAATTGTCTGGCTATGCAGCTCGTATACCAGTAATTTATCATTGTCCTCCTTTATCCTGAATGCAGTGGGGCTCACCGATTTTGAAGCGTTCCGGTCATTTTGCTCGAAAGCATACTTTTGTATCTATTCAATATTCATTACACTTTTATTCACTTCTTCCGTTATCAGCATATGCTGTCAATAATATCCAATGTATTATGAACACGTAGAATCGATCTTTTAACGTATTATTATTCTTCGTGTGGAACTGAATTTAATGGAAATATTAATTCTGTTTAATGTGGAGATAATTCGACGATTTATTCCCAGAGTGCTCGGTCCTTTTTATAACAGTAAAGTAATATAAAACAATAAGGTTAAACTAATTATTGGAATTTCCATGCCTTCAGTAGCTAAGTATTGTTAATATTTGATATAATGTCGACGATATAATCTATCGGAACATTAATATATTTTAACATAATACTTTTGAAAGGCAGAATAAATTGCAGTTTCACGATTAAAATGAATATATTAAGTATTGTAGGAAACCGATTGATATTTATTTATAACATAACATAACAAGCGTTATGAAAGGGATAATCGGAACCGTTCGGAAGGAATGGTGTGGAAGGCATTCATTCTCGAAAGATTCATGGTTGAGCGTATCCACGAGTGGAATATGAACCGGAAGTAATCGATCTCAGGCAAATCGTTCTGCGTTTTATGGTTTTCGAATTCCGGGAATAAAGGCACCGCCGATAGCAGGGCAGGTGTCGTGAATGCATCGAGTGCATCTGCCCGGAAGTAATCTCCATCGCGTGCATAAAAGCGCAAGTAAATACACCGTGACAAACCCGCACTTAATACCACTCAACCTTAATTCGGCAAATATTTGTTTTCCCCCTGAATATTCCCTTCCGGAAAAGGGCTCAGGTTCGTGGAACATAAGCATGTTTCCATTCTCAATAAATAATCCACCGCGGATGTACTTTAACATTTTTACCGCAAGGTTTTCTGTGCATTTGATATTAGTACTTTTAATAGTGCCCTTTGAGCTTACATC
This sequence comes from Nysson spinosus, assembly GCA_910591585.2. Lineage (NCBI taxonomy): Eukaryota > Metazoa > Arthropoda > Insecta > Hymenoptera > Crabronidae > Nysson > Nysson spinosus. Next base: position 4,750,734 of record OU342835.1, read on the forward strand.
TTATCGCAGTTTGTGCCATCATGAATATGCGCTGGGGTTTACTTAGCCCTAATTCATTCGCCTCGTTAAAACGCAAACAAATAAATAAGACATTGTGGTTTGAATATCTTAGTAGAATTGTTTTGCTTTCAAGATATATTGGAGAAATATATGGCTTCGATTTTATGGTTTGTTCGGTTCAAGTACGCGGAATTGTTTGCAGATCTTTATGGCGGTTGCAGTATAAGGCGGTAAGTAGAATAAGGAGATATAGTCAGACATTGGTGTTGCCTTATCAGTAGGGTAGGATATAACATTTTTAACACTATATCACTTCCCATTCGATACTAATATGTTTAATACTTGCATACATTTTCTAAAGGATATTAAATATACACAATGCTTTAATTTATTTGTAATTATTGTAATATTTAATGTGTTAAGAAAACTGTATTTCCGCCACTGAAATGGCAACCTTAATGTCTGGCCATGCCTCCGTGTTCTACTTATCCTCTGATGTTTACCGGACAAAAACTGGTAATGGTGTACATAGATAATAGCTGATAAGCGATTAGACGTATTCGGGGATTCCAGAGAATTACTTACCGCATTTGCCGCGAAACGCGACGGTGATATTAGCACCCTTGGTGCAGGCAGCTCTGTTCAAATCACACGAGGTTGGATAGTCGATCCCATCCGTGCCGCAGACAGGACTCGATCCCTCGTGATCCCCTAAATTCGGGCAGGATTCCAAGCATTCGCAGGACGCTTCCGTGCCATCTCTACTTCTCACGCACTTCGAGCCCTGAGTACAATTTAGATTCAGGCAAGGATCCTTGATTTCTGTAACAGCCAATCATTGACGACGAAAAAATTAACAATCGATCATTCGACTCAACGTTTTACGCAATGAAAAATAAATATTAATAATTATCGGAAAAATGTTCCCCAATAAGCAGTACAAATAAATTATCCTTCGTGAAAGTTGCATTGCTTCAAGTTGAAAAATAATTGGATAAAATGTTCCTTGCTTTTACATTGTAACTAATTAATGAACGAATACGTAGATAGAAACTTTGTATTGCTAGCATTTTTAAACGATGGTTGATGAACTGTTTTCATTGTTTCACGAAACCATATGAAACTTTAGCAAGTTGGATATCATTTTTTATGTATATCTTCTGCGGCTTTTAGTCGAGATATTCTTACTTTAATATACTATTTGGTTCTGCATTTTGGCAATCAATACTCTCGACGTAATAATTTGTTACGAGGCCTTGAAATGTAATCAAGATTGGCAGTTTGCAAGTGTTATGGAAGCAGATTTGTACTCGAATCGCGGTGGAGGAGAAAAATTCATTTATCGTTGAAGAGCAGATTTATCATGAAGAGGAATCAACGATGGGGTCCAGAAAGTTTAATCAATAACTTTTTTCCCATCGTCATAGTCCCCTCGGCATCAAACGTAATTACAAACTGTAAACATGGCTCTGCACGGTAAAGCGCCGTGAAATTAAATCCACGCGATTCACGATGAATAAAGTATCTTCCACGGGGATTTACTCGTAACGAAATCCACTCTCCTTTCACCCGCCATACTTCGTATTTTCTTCTACCTTCGATTTAAGCGACTTGGAGTCTTGTAACGTCACTATTTACAAAATAAAATTCGTTTAATCACCTTGCAATTATAATTGTATTTAATGCATAACTTGATAATCTTATTCCACTTACAATTCAAAGAATTCGAATCTTCCGAATACACTTAAGATCATACAAATCAGAATTAGATGTATCTGAACTAATATCTCGCAAAATATATCAATTAAGATATTAAAGATAAATGCAAATAGAATGCGAATTCTGTTTTAATAATATTAAAAAATGAGGCGACTAGTAATACTAATTGTTTGAATATTTATCAGGACTATGAGTAGTGACGATGTTAACATAAAAGAGATTCGTTCCCTCAGTTTATTTATATGAACACAATTTCGTTCGGTTATAGCTTGTAAGGGATAAATGTACAAAGACGAGTCTAAATTAAACAGTGAACAAGAATTCAATCTTAGTGATAGGTCTGGAAAAACACTATGAATTAGTTTATTTATCTGGAGAGCACTAAATTCGGGTTCGGTTTAAGCGTGGTTCGTTACGCGTTCCAAGAACAGAGATATTCGGGCACGAATCAACTCTCGTTGACCGAGAATAAAAAATGGAGTGGGTTTAGCTGGCGTGCTCGTTATTCGCGGTAGAATACCTTTTGGGAAAACGTAGCAGCACCATGATATCGTCAACGTGCTGCAGAGTATCAGAAGCCCATGCGCTATCATTGTTCCTCGCATCTTCCGGTGTTCCCTTCTGCAAATCAAACCGACCATTCATCTCGCACACCATTCCCACCGTGCAATTACTCGCGCTATTTCACCGACTGTCTCGAACCCTTTTGCCTTTCAAAACCCAGGACAATGGGAGTGCACGTGTTATACATAAGCAAACAGCTACGTTTCCATTGGACCCCGCATAAATTTGTCGTAACACCAACCAATACATTGAAAACCATTCTTAGTATTTATGCACTAAATAACGAGTAACTTTATGAAACAATAAAATATCACACTAGTGTGTGTAATTATTTAATAAAGTATCAGACGATATCAGAGAAAGTAAAATATCACACTAATATCCAGAACTAATTAATAAATTTTAAGAAAAGCGTGTGCGTATTATTAATCAAGAAATTGATTTCGATTTATTTTAAATTGTATTTTATTCTAGTTTCTTAAAAATTATTAAATTGTTATGAATGTTAGTACGATAATTTAATTAATACATTTTATAATGTCATATCATATATTTCAATTAATGTAATTGCGGCAATCTTGTCATAGTTTGCATTCGAGACGGCTGATGAGTGAAGTCCTTCTTTCACTTGGAGGGTGTTCTAAGTAGTACGAGTAAACGTTAATGCCGGCGTGAAAAGCCAACAGTTCAGATGGATGATGGATCGTAGTCTGGTTAGCATTCAATAACTCCCTGCGCCGGTGTATTTTCGATTTGGTATGCACCCGCAACCCGATTATCATCGTTAACGCATTTAATTCGCTGGACACTCGTCGTCACGCCATTCCGATCGATGCATTATTAATTATCGTTATGACAAACGCAATTAGCGGTCGGTTATCTCGGATCGGACGGATTCCACTCGATTTGTCCCGGCTATCCGGTGCAATCTTCCTAATGGAATGAATTTTCCTAATGTACCACTCGAGAAACTAATGAATCGGGATAACGGCGAACGAACTTTCTCAACTCTCACTGGGGAACTTCAAACTTGATTATACTCAAAATTTCAACCCTCCGAGCGCCAGTTTTTACTTAAAAAGGCGCACGACTTTCCTAATTATTTTTGAAGTTTATTCGAGATGTAGAATATACGATATAAACTAGAATCGTAGTATGAACGCTTTGACTTCCATCATACGAATTTAATTCATTTTAGTTATTAACAATGCTGCTCCAATGGATGATTAAAATTAAGAGAATGATCTAGAAATACAATATAACAAAAATTAAAAGAGTGTCATAAATATCTAGAAATAAGAAGCAATGATCTTCTACTGTTTTCAAGAGGAAGACTCACATACCGTTTAATTTTATTCTTCTTTAAACCTAATATTGTTTATAATATAACCTGTATATTTTTTTAAATTAGCCACACATCAATGTTAATTAAAAATATGAGCTACGCTAATTACAGTACCCAGAGCACAATGTCACAATACGCGTGCGGCTCTAAACACCGAAAGTATAATTAAATAGCCAAATATTTCATATAGTACATTTCATCTGGGACATAAATTAGGGAATTATGGAAATACAGTGTGTGTATCATGTATTCATTTACATGCGAATTAAACGTGGAGCGGTCTGCATTAGGATATCATATAATACAATGTCGGGGGTTAATATTCCTGATGGAAATAACAGATCGAGGTATGCGCGCATTCAAGGGAACGAAATAATCATTCGATTCCAAACGACATGGGATACCGGAATAGAATCGAAAAGCGAGCTTAATCGACCTTACGGCCCATTCTTCTGCGAGTTGTTCCCAGACTCGCGGAGAATTGAATGACCGATTCAATGAGCGGGAAGTACATTTCAGTCTGACTAACAATTGCCTAATTCCACTTTGAATACTTCTACAGTAAACGAACCGAAATCGTTTGTGGACGATGATGGTGCTTGGCTAAGTCCCGATAACCTTTTTCCATTTGTTAGAATGGTACGATATCATAATTCATAATCTAGTCTTTGTGTATTTGTTAGTATATCTGCCCATAATAGTTCAGAGATAATATAGTATCGATATATATATTAATCGTATACTTCCTTCTTTTGTTAATTATATTATAAAGGTGTATTGACTGTTGATCCTTCTTTATGGGATTTGAATGTATCCATATCTAAACTATAAATTTCATTATTAAACAATAATGTAACCCCTGTACAGATTATTGTACAAATTATATAATCGATATTAAGTATAACATAAATTATATGTTAGATATTTAACTTTAAGATACAATATTAAATATTATCAAGGATCCCACAGTATAATTGCACTAATGAACAAGAAAATTAAGAGGTATTAGCTCACACCACAAAATATTTAATAATATTGGTTATTTAGTTTGCAATGAAACAACCTCCAGTATGAGGATATATAAGACGATAAATGGAACGATACAGATTCGTATTTCGTGGTTGTAACTAGACATGATTGCCAATTAGGGAGCCATTATCGAAATGTAGGTGGTCAGTAGAACGGCACAGTGGGATAGGTCAGGAGATAGTACTGGAGAGGTTGAAGGAGGATGACCTGCAGGAGGAAATAATGGGATCGTAGATCCGGTTGTGTACCGGTACCGTGGAGCCGTGTCAAATGAGCCTCATTAGGCAAACTTTGAGAGCACACCGGATATTGTCAGACCAGCTAGAACCAGATCGGACCAGCTCGGCACTAGGAAATGGAGAAGTGAACGTCGTAGTCGAACGATGACGAGGGTCCAGGCCTAGCTAAGGACTGAGCCACTCCTACCGGTCAGCCATATCGAACACCCTGGACCCATCGAGGTGCGATAGAATCCATTAATCTATGTTTACGTCTGCAACTGATATCCATGCACCACTGACGGCTTTTTGGGAAATTACTCTCTATTGTTTTAATATTAATTAATAGTTACGCGAAACTTGTTAGAAACATTTCACACTCTGACTGAGAGAGATCCAGCTATTTGAAATTAAGAGTAATTAGTTATAATTTGTAGTAGAATTTAGACAATTGGTTTCCACCCTCGCGTTCAGTTCAGGGTTGAAACACATTAAATGTGGTTATTATTAATATGCTATCCGACCATGATGGTATATATAATATTAGTGATTATATTATTAGTGTATTTTCTCGTATACTAATTTTCAATATATATCGCAACGATTAATTTATATAATGTAGGATAATAATCGATATTAAGAATATAATCAATATTTAAAATATTAATCAATATTCAACATATATTAACATGAATAGTATCAATAACGCACTATTGAGTATTAATGCATCTTCAGTAATTCGAGGAGGTATTCCATGCTTAAAATGATATGGCTGGATAGCGATAATCTCATAGGTCCGGATGTGAAATCAGTACGAATGAGATCGTAAAAAGAGAATCCGGCTGGCGTGATTAACGAGCACGTTTCATTTGTCAGGTAGACGTTTCCGCGGGCCTAAAGATAGGTAGAGTAAGGGAATGTAGGAATAGCCAGAGAGTAGTCGGTAGGCGCAAAGGCATCAGATTGAATTCGGGATTGAGCTCGGCGCATGAAAGGATCAAAAGGATAACGTACAACATCGGTCCTGATAACGCTCAGCTGCGAAATTATGTGAGTGCACTTCCCGGCTGTGAGTGATTATGTTTCGCCGTGTATGTGAATGTGCACTACCTGGTTTCATATGCACCCAAGGAGAGCGGTTGATTAACGCGTTGGATGAAGTTCGCATGTATTTCGAGTATGCATATTAACTTCGCAAAGTAAAAAGTCATTAATCATATGTTGAATTAAAATATACTAAGCGTGGTTTATAATTTAGTCTAACCTATTTTATTATATGAGAGGTAAAAAGAAACGTAATATTATTCAAGATTATAGAAATTCTATTTTTGATTATATATTTCTAGCATGGGGATTTGAAAACTAAAAAATTAATAGTATCGTTCAATAGAAATATACTAATTATGGATTATAATATAGAATAGTTTACTTATTTCATTATGTAACTGATATAAAGATAACGATTAAAAGGTGTAATATTATTTGTAATTATAAAGCTGTGGTTTTGATCATACGCTTACAAATTTAAGACAATCGTCATTTTTATTTCTACTTACGCATAAAACATATAGTATTCGGAAGGCATATGTTTACGCGTATGGATATTAAGATAGAATTACATGAATGCGGAGTTATTAAATGGACCGTCATACGATTTACGTAATACGAGTGTTTAATTAATGCAAATCCTTGAATATTCTCGTTATGTTATTATTCACCGAATTAAATGTCCGTAATTTATATTCATAATGGATTTATTATGTTCAATTAGGAAGATACGCGTACCATAATTTAATTAACCAGCCCCCGTTCGATATAATTACAATTAATTCACCGAAGGAACTAAGTAGAATGACATCGGATGAAGCAAAATTTAATAATAATCTATTGACAACAAATATCAATAACCCTCTATTATAGCCCCCAGATATACCAAGTTCTTACCAAAATTCTTTACTATTATTATTAATCCCGCAACAACAACATTCTTGCTTATCGAAAGAATAAAGAGATTAAATATGCAGGTTGTTTAAAGCACGCTAGTCTCAACTTATATTAATTAATATCAATTTTCAAGGGTAGTTTATCGTAACATTTTAATCACCCCAAACAATATTATAAATCGGTGCTTTCTGAGCTTTTATCGGAGGGTAATACTTCTTTTATCGGTTTGAAGCACGACACGCGTGTTTGACATTTTTTTCAGGCAGCCACGCGAAGGGGTCGTCCTTTGTCGCGGGGTCATTAACGGATCAAAGCGCTAATCAATTCCCACCTCACTCGTCGGAAACAATGGACTTTGTTCTCTTAGTAACCTGCAAACCGGGGACCTCGAAGTGTTGAATCTATCCGGTTGATTCCAACACTATCATACCGGGGGTAACAGAGGGGGCAGTTCTGACAGGGGGTGAGGCATTAAAAGCGCAATTATCACGAGGCTTAATTACAAGACTCTTGTAATATCATCCGGCTTTCTTCCACTTTTCCCTTCGCTTTCTTTGACAAGAAATCTTCTTTCGTGAAATCTCTTATTAAAAGTCTATCCCACTATTAAGGCTGAGGGGGTAAAAAGATTTGCGTCATAAAACCCCACTGATTTTATAGCACGATTTCGGTGGAATTGTGATTAATATAATTCACGATAAAGAAGATGACTTATTAGTTTCGGCGGAAGCTTTATGTGCAGGCAGCTAATTATTATTAACCGTGTGCATTTGTTGAAGTATTTGATAACCGAAATTTAATTAATTATGAGAGTAACTGATATTATATTCATGATATTCCGTATTTATGTATAATAGAATACTTAATTAATTTCCTTGCATAGGTTTATTAAAATTGCACGAAGGGCAGCCGTGTAAATGCTAATCAATTGTTGAAGCTCGAGATAAATTATTGGGTGAATTCACTTTTTCTTATTGTTTTATATAATTGTGGGTAATGTATTTGCATTCGTAGATTTGAATATTAATACAGATATTATAAAATAAAGAAACGATCAGATTAATAAATAAAAAGTTCCCCGATGTTTGTCATATTAAAGTCATACTGTTGCCCTTTAAACTTTTCAAACTTTATTTTATTAATCACTTCACGCAAAACCATCATTTCGATGTAAAATCCACATTTATATTAACGTGTGTTGCATATCATAAGTGGATTTCTTTATCAAGTAATCTTTGTTGATATTAGTAATAATCTGGTGTTGTTATACAACCTTGAACTAATATAGTTTTAAAGCAATTCTTTTGTTTACATTCGATTCGTTGCAAAGTGACACACTTACGATATCGAACACTCGTAAACATAAAAGTTGATTTTATATCAAAAGGATCGATTTCACTGCCCATTTTGATCAGACATTTTTTACTCTTCCCAGTGAGTACTATAAGCCCCGAAAGACTTATTGTTAGGGTCTCTTTTTTATCACGCTGTATGTCAAGCCAAATTTCTTTCTTATAAATTTATTATAAAAAATGTAGTTTCCACAAATTTATTTCTTACATTACTACATGACATTGAAAAAGTAACAAGCGCTGTGTAATACACAGTTATCACGAGCGCTATCCCAAACGTGCGACAATTTCGTGGAGCATAAGGAGTCTGCGGTGTAATAAGGAAAATGGTGTTAAGGCACCCAGGAGGTTCGCTTTCTGATAAAGTTTTCTAGTAGACTAGCGTAAAAGTTCGTATTGTATTCCATACCATTTTCTGGAGACATTCAGAAGACAAATGGAATCCTTTTACGACATCGTAAGACCTTCAAGTGGACAATGCAGGTCCCGCAAGTCGTATCGTCCGATGGATAAGTTTTTTATAATTTAACCGGCGTCGTATAATCACTTAACGATGGGCCTCATTTCAACAAGTTGCCCCGAAGGAACACCCTGAAAACTTGCACCCCTTTTTTTCTAACCCGCACATCGAGAATTATTTCTGCTAGATTACACCGCAGGGAAATACTTTCACCTGCTGAACATTTCTTCGTCCCGGATTCTTACGTGCAGATAACGCAAGTTGAGAAATAGATATGTATTGCCCACACTTCGTAGAATACTATGGTATTACGATGATATATTATACATACATTAGTTAGGTTATTTATAAGATTGTATAAAAATTATTATCTATCTATAAATTTGAGTTATATTCTATTAGCCTTCCCACCCCTTTCACCCTCATCGATTCCACACCTTAGCAAAGAATTATTTCGATGAAAGTCGTGGGTACTGAGAAATTGTCGTTACTCAGTTTTCATTTGAATGGCGACCGACAGTCGCCATTCCGTTAAAGTGCAAAAACGGTTGGCCACCGTGAGCCGTTACGACTTAACGGTCGTGGCGACTGGCCGGCGCCATTCAAATGAAAAGTGAAATCCTCATATTTTTGGGGGTTCTCGAGTGAAATTATGGGTATTGGGAAAATCTCGTTATTCAGTTTTCTTTTAAATGGCGACCGAGAGTCGCCATTTCGTTAAAGTGCAAAAACGGTTGGCCACTGTGAGCCGTTACGAATTAACGGTCGTGGCGACTGGCCGGCGCCATTCAAATGAAAAGTGAATAACGAGAATTTACCATTAACGGTCGTGGCGACTGGCCGGCGCCATTCAAATGAAAACTGAATAACGAGAATTTACCATTAACGGTCGTGGCGACTGGCCGGCGCCATTCAAATGAAAACTGAATAACGAGAATTTACCATTAACGGTCGTGGCGACTGGCCGGCGCCATTCAAATGAAAACTGAATAACGAGAATTTACCATTAACGGTCGTGGCGACTGGCCGGCGCCATTCAAATGAAAAGTGAAATCCTCATATTTTGGGGGTTTTTCGAGTGAAATTATGGTTATTGGGAAAATTTCGTTTTTCAGTTTTCTTTTAAATGGCGACCGAGAGTCGCCATTCCGTTAAAGTGCAAAAACGGTTGGCCACTGTGAGCCGTTACGAATTAACGGTCGCGGCGACTGGCCGGCGCCATTCAAATGAAAACTGAATAACGAGAATTTACCATTAACGGTCGTGGCGACTGGCCGGCGCCATTCAAATGAAAACTGAATAACGAGAATTTACCATTAACGGTCGTGGCGACTGGCCGGCGCCATTCAAATGAAAAGTGAATAACGAGAATTTACCATTAACGGTCGTGGCGACTGGCCGGCGCCATTCAAATGAAAACTGAATAACGAGAATTTACCATTAACGGTCGTGGCGACTGGCCGGCGCCATTCAAATGAAAACTGAATAACGAGAATTTACCATTAACGGTCGTGGCGACTGGCCGGCGCCATTCAAATGAAAAGTGAAATCCTCACATTTTTGGGGTTTTTCGAGTGAAATTATGGTTATTGGGAAAATTTCGTTTTTCAGTTTTCTTTTAAATGGCGACCGAGAGTCGCCATTCCGTTAAAGTGCAAAAACGGTTGGCCACTGTGAGCCGTTACGAATTAACGGTCGCGGCGACTGGCCGGCGCCATTCAAATGAAAACTGAATAACGAGAATTTACCATTAACGGTCGTGGCGACTGGCCGGCGCCATTCAAATGAAAACTGAATAACGAGAATTTACCATTAACGGTCGTGGCGACTGGCCGGCGCTATTCAAATGAAAAGTGAATAACGAGAATTTACCATTAACGGTCGTGGCGACTGGCCGGCGCCATTCAAATGAAAACTGAATAACGAGAATTTACCATTAACGGTCGTGGCGACTGGCCGGCGCCATTCAAATGAAAACTGAATAACGAGAATTTACGATTAACGGTCGTGGCGACTGGCCGGCGCCATTCAAATGAAAAGTGAAATCCTCATATTTTTGGGGTTTTTCGAGTGAAATTATGGTTATTGGGAAAATCTCGTTTTTCAGTTTTCTTTTAAATGGCGACCGAGAGTCGCCATTCCGTTAAAGTGCAAAAACGGTTGGCCACTGTGAGCCGTTACGAATTAACGGTCGCGGCGACTGGCCGGCGCCATTCAAATGAAAACTGAATAACGAGAATTTACCATTAACGGTCGTGGCGACTGGCCGGCGCCATTCAAATGAAAAGTGAAATCCTCATATTTTTGGGGTTTTTCGAGTGAAATTATGGGTATTGGGAAAATCTCGTTATTCAGTTTTCTTTTAAATGGCGACCGAGAGTCGCCATTCCGTTAAAGTGCAAAAACGGTTGGCCACTGTGAGCCGTTACGAATTAACGGTCGTGGCGACTGGCCGGCGCCATTCAAATGAAAACTGAATAACGAGAATTTACCATTAACGGTCGTGGCGACAGGCCGGCGCCATTCAAATGAAAAGTGAAATCCTCATATTTTTGGGGTTTTTCGAGTGAAATTATGGGTATTGGGAAAATCTCGTTATTCAGTTTTCTTTTAAATGACGACCGAGAGTCGCCATTCCGTTAAACGGCAAAAAGCAGTTGGCGACGGAGAGTCGCCATTCCAAAGAAAAATGAATTCCTAAAATTTGCGGGATATAATATGGGTGCTATAATTAAGAACAACAGATGTTTCACTTGCATTCATTTTTTTTTTGTGAAATCATACACATAAAATACACACATTTTTGATAACAGATATTCGTACATGTAACTACATGTAAAACCATAAGCACCGTGTAATTGTTCTTCGTTTACTTAGTCCTCGTTCATAGATGTTGAGTAAGCTTACTTCCTTCTCATCCCTTGTAACTTGAAGGGTCGCACTTCAAACAAACGTATAAAAAATGATATAAAACGTATAGGTTTATCTCGCCTTTTAGAAACTTGAGATTGAAGTGCTCTATCCGCTATCACTTATTTTCGATTGTGAACAATTTCTGGAATTGCCAGCCTATTCGTGGACGTGCCCGGCCATTCTTGGAATCCGCGCAATGATGAACTCTTTTCGTTCATCGGTGACCGTCGCTGAGCTTTCATTGACGAGCTTTAGTCCTGCAGTTCCATTGGCGTCTCGTAATCCACTCGATCTTAAATCATATACCAATGGCAGGATTCGCGGTACTCGTTCTTCATTGCACTTAATCTCCTATAAAGTTATGTAATAACTTAAGAGTACGAATATATTTCGTTGTGTTATTAATATTTAAACGGGTGCGCATACATTTTGTTCTGCGTAGAATGTCATAGTGGTTTTATTATTAATCACGATTTAATTCACCCGAATGCCTGCAATAAAACATCACGATTTGTTTTAATTTATTGTTTTCTGACGTTTGATTTAGTGGAAACTTGTATTTATGCTTTTGATACTCTCAATTTTTTATGTTCATTTTAAGTAATTATTATTTATATTTTGCTTTATATAATGTTATAATACACTTTTCTTTAATAAATCTCACTTTGCACTTCATAAAATAATGTTTTCATTTACACATAATCCGTCTTATATTTATTCAGCATATAATTTAACAAGTAGCATTGTATGAACATCAAATAAATCGTCACAAATCTCTCACCAAATATAATAATTTATAATAATATTTCGACCGGCTAATAGTATATTCAAAATATCAAATAGGAAGCTTGATAAGTGCTAGTTAAAATTTTAGGATTCAATGTAAACGAGGGAAAGTTTCCAACTCCATTTAATAGAAAATTAATGCAGTTTAAAAGTTTAATTTCGAAGCGCCATAATTATGGTCCACTTATTACACCAATTTTCAACCAACTCGTGAGGTTACATTTGGTTCTCTGTTTTATAAGGAAGAATAAACATTATTTTCTTTGAACAATGAGAAGTATTATTTTATAGAATTAGGATTGTGTTACAACGAAAGTTAACTTTCGGAATGTCATATTAACGATTCTTTTGTTCCACCAAATTTTAATCAACATCTAATCTATGTCAGGTTCTCAGTTTTTTTCTAAAAGGTTAGAATTATTTTGTCAGAGTTGTCAGAAGTCGCTCTTTATTAAGTTAGTCCGAACAAACAAGTTCTAACTGTCGTGAATTGCTTATCTACTTGGCTGACCAGTGGTGACCTCGTTCCACTTATCTCTGGCTCGTTCTAAAGCTAAACAAACATCAAATTGCATTAACAGCTACAAAAGCCCCGGGTAATATAGTGGATAGCAATTATAGTACAGAAAAAAAAGTTGTTGATAAACTGTAACCCTTGGGAAACTTAATTGGGACCGACGCTTTCGTGAACTCGTTAGGGAATATGAATTTACATACTTCAAACTTTCCACGGCGCTCACACTCAAACTACTAGAACTTAATGAAAAAATTATTTGATGTGCTTGCAAACATATTCAGTTAAATAATTCCATTACAAACTCTATCCTTTTGCCGACAGTCTGTCTGTTACAAGTTCATTAACGAAATCTTGTTTAAGGCTAACTGCGGAATACTTCGTAACATTATGTTACGTAATTCTAACTTTGTAAGATTAATGTGCATTTAATCTATCTTAGCCGTTTCGGAGAACCCTGTATTACATAAATATTTGTTCAACATTGTTGTAAGTTTATTATGACATCATTATTCCTCGTAAAAGATTGATGTTATTTAGACATTCTCAATGTATTTATTATATATTGTGAATACCACAAAAGCAGGATTAAAGAATTGATGCATTAGTGATTGCTCTTGTCTTATTTGTCCTGCTAAATATACTTTATAAAAATATAATATCGAAAATGTGTATAATGAATATAAGAAAATAAAAATAATATATCGTAAAGATTCATAATAATAAATAATAACATAAACATTCGTTACAATCTAGTTTATATCGTTCGTTTGAATGAGGTCTTATGTAACTTGGAATAAAGAATCGTCTGCGGCACTATGGAAAAGTGATGGTGATACTTTGTTTCCTCGGTCTGACCATACGTGGAGTTGTTCTACTTATCTGACCCCCTGCTGGTATTAATCCTTAGAACGAAAGCGTGTCATGATGGCGGTGTTCCTCGCGTAGGCAGTCTCGTCTCCATTATCTATGCTAATTAAAGTAACGCCAGCCCCATTGGAGTGAAGATCGGAAGAGGTTTTACGAGTGGAGGCTAAGTAGGGTAAACTCGAATGTCGTCCATTCGAGGAAGAAGGAGACGACGAAAAGGGGGACTCACCGACACGAGACTAATGCTGATAAGGCCCGATTCCCTTGTTATCTGATTCAGACACGACGAGTACCTCATGCACCTCGCATCTTTGAGACTTTTCGCTGGAGGAATGCGGCTACGAGATCATATCACTAGATGCGAAACTGGCGTAAGAGATACTTTATCTATCACGGGATCTGATACGAGCGGATCTTACCGGCGATTAATACCGTGTAATTTCTATTTACTACTGTAATTGTAATTGTTTTGTGCTTGAGCTATTAATACATGAGTACTTATGTTTGAAGCGTGAGTGTGTAGAATTGAGTGTGAGTCAATTGGAAGTGTAAGAATGAGATATAGAGTGGAGCATTAGAAACCAGGAAGCGGTAGAGAGTAAATATTATAGCTAGTTTCCATCGTAATGTATGACTGACTTAAGTTCGTGTTGATTATGATACGAGTACGGTATATTTATATTATAAAAAATTGTTATTCATTATTATAGGTATATTATTATATATTATTATATGAACGCATATATTATATATTTTGTTCTATATGATTTTAAGAACTATATTTAAGTAGTCGTAAGTTATGCATTATGTATCACACATATGTATATCGGATTGTAATAAAACAAATATTAAACGTAAATCATGAGTACGGATTATTATACCTCATGAAACTTATCCCACGAATTCCTGAAATGACTCACGAATTCTTGGAGTTTCCCTCCAACGCGGAATTCAAGTTGAGTTAATTGAGTCAGTTCTTAGGTTACTTGAGATAGGAAATTTTCAAAGAATGCACGATTTTCTCGAAAAAATTCCAGGAATTATCCACTTAAATCAATTCTTTTCCTTATAGAAACGCTAAAAATATAAACTCACGAACATGGAATTGTAATTAATTCTATGAAGCACAGTTTCCACAGAATCATACGTTTCTTCAATGACATTAATTAACACCAAGTTTCCGGGTACACCATTCACACAGAAAAGTATTTTCCTTGACTTCAGAAATCCTCTCCGAAACAGTTTTCGTTGTCTTCAATACGGTGCTCTCTAAGAAATACATCAGGTGCATTGTATCCCAAGAATATCCGGCGGAATAAAACGTCGAGTACCAATTAAATTATGTTCAATTCAGATTCGCAGAGCGTGCTTTGTCTCCTTTATACGATGCATAGCTCCATCGTTGTGTTATCTTGTCCATGAGAAGATGTACCATATTTCCATGCGTTATAATACGTCTATGTGCTTCCATGTCGAGCATGTAGATCCGCAGATGTTAATGGTTGTTTCGTTATCGTTGTTCCTCTCATTATGGCCGGTTTACGTTTCTGGGATCCTATCGTTTCGGGAAACGTATATCGGGAGGTCGTTAACTCGCCGCATTTTCCTTCGGGATTGAGATCGTAACACGGCACACTGTTCACAAGAAAGAAATCGTCCGTTCCATTACCTCCCCGAGCGCTTTAAATCCTCTCATTTAACACCACCGGTTAACTTCTTTCCGTCTGCCGACTTTTATCGTGGTTTTACTGATTTATCGCACATTTGTTACTACCAGGTAACGGTACAATGTACCTGGAAATGTTTAATTCCACTACACGCGTTCACTACCACCTTTATTTATATCATTCTTTATTGTTCCTTAAAATCAAATAATGTATTTCATGAAACAAAGTGTCTGCATTATAATTTAATCTTAGCGGTTTATTCAGATTTTCAAGAAGCTTAGAATAAAAAATCTTCTTCGCTTCAAAACAGAAATATATTAGATATATCGATTATACATCTTATCTATATTAAGGATGTAGTGAATATAGATATGTATATCTATTAAATATATTGATAAAGACATATCTAATAATAGAATATTACATAAAAATTTATGTAATATTTTACATTAGCTTAAATATATATCACTTTTATGATATTGGCAAATTATCAAAGGATCATTTCGCGATAAAAACCTTTCGCTTCAATAAACAGAATACCAGGGATTATCGAAAAAGGTTGAAGAACCGTTTTATGATTGTTTTACGATAAACGTGTCGATCAAAACCACGGCACCGCAATATAAATCGTGTAACAGCGCGGTTGTTCCAAATCATGTAAACCAGAGGATGGTGCCAAGGTGGAGGCTGAGCAGAGGTAAAAAAATGGCAGGGATAACGGGTCCTCTGACACCTCCAGGGAAATACGCGAGCGACTAGTAAAAATAATGTGCAGCCCGTTTGTTTCGTCAGACAGTGATTCGTCTGCTTCTACTGGGACATGTGCAGAAAGGGGAAGTACCATTGGGGAATGGCGCATTTTTCATCTGCATACTTAGCGTAACTAGTGACCGCAAACTTCTGTCCTTTTTTCTCTAAAATCACTGACAATGTACTGAAAACAGGAAGTATGTGGAAAAGACGTCGGAATTTCATACACGCTGATGAATCCTCAAATGTATTTTATGTAATGTAATGCAACGGTGAGTTTTAAATTGTTGCGAAAGTTAGAGCATAGTAATTATTCTATGCAACAAACGGCTTTTCTTAATCGTCAATACTTTACACATTAATTGAAAAATAATAAGGTTAGTGATAACGTTAATATGTAGTAACTTATTATACAAAATATTTCCGCGGCATAAAAGTTATCGTTTAAATATATGCCTTGAACAGGACATCGTGTGCAGTGCTGAAACGTTTAATAACTAGTTAGATAATTATTATATTTTGCTCTGATACGCTTATTATAGTAAAGAATATATATCGCTGTTTGCGATGTCTCACGTAAATCGCCGATGCATTTAAATCATAATTCACATTGAATGCTATAATAAATTATATTAAGTTTTTAACAGAGGATTCCGATCTCGATCTCCATAGTGACGTGTTTTTAATTATCCATTCTCCATGCAAATAACGTTTACTACTTTGTATCAGGAAAATCTCGCGGAACGAACCGTCACCGTCCGCAAGGATAACCGTTCGAGGGTGGAAGGATAAAATTTACGTGCAGTCGCGCTTAATGACAGAGAATTATACGAACCGTTAAAGTAAACCGAATGTATAATTTATGAAAGCACGCTCGGTGGCCGGTGCATCGTTAGAACCCGGTGCGAGTCAAAGTGTTTCCAAGGAAGTGAAAAAAAGTCACTAAAATGTGCGAGCATAAGGCTGTTTTAAAAAAACACACCAACCGAAGGAAAACGAGGTTTTCAGAGGAAGGCAACGGCACGGTCCGCCAACCCTCGTTACCACTTCTGAAAACATTTATCGAACAAAGCCAAAGAAATTGATGTTAAAAAGAACGGAATGAGAGAAAGCAGCCATTAGAATGTGGCCGAGGGTAAGAACAGAAATTCCACTTTAAAACCCTATTGTTCTGCCCGGCCTGGATAAAGAACAAAAGAATCGTTCATCTGCTAATAACAGATCGGTCGCGATTACTGGCGAAATGTAACTACTTCGCAATTTTTATGAAGGATTATTGATCTACGAATATTACGGCTCGTTAGAGCACCTATTGTAATCAATTACGATATTCAAGTTCATTTCGATCACACTTTCGATCATAATATACTACACTGTACATGTCACGTATTTTATATATCATGCACTGCATATATCACTTTATACTATAAATTATATAATACATGACATATACTATATGCCCGACATAATATATACAATCAACAAGAGATCGAGATTCTACGTAACACTTAAGCACACGTGCCTTCTTTCGAGAACTCAACAGTACTTACATATATCCGATTACATTGGAATTTATCTTCGGCAAAGGTGATTAATAACTGCACGTCCCGGCCGCAATATATCACACATAATGATGTAATAACCGGTCTGCACTTTCGAGTACCACTTCTTATCCCACTCGTATCTCGTTCTTAATAACACCGAAAGAAATGGATGCCGCCGCGGTGGGTGATGGATGAAAACTCGCCAAGGATATCGCCGGTGGAATCGTATTAAATAAACATTCCCATTATCCCGCACAATTCCGAAGTTAACGACGATCTCTGTAACCACGTGGCATTTGCATATCCGCGATGCAAATCATCGATGCCCCCCTCTGAGTCGAGGAAGATCACTTTGGGTTACAATGTCGAGGTGGTTGCTGAAATAAAGAATTTCGCGGCTCGTCTGTTAGTTAAATCGGGACTGCAAGCTTCTTAATTATTGTGAATTTAACCGTGGACAAACGAGTCTTTATGCTAACACGGGTCTATTTATATCGAGGCAAAATGATTTATATTTTGTGGACTCGTTGTGTCAGAGCATGATAATAGATGTCCGGGCAGTTATTGAAGATAATAGCTACACAAATGTAAATTTAGATATTACATCATATACGGTTTGATATACATAATTGGTACTATTAATAATGTAATATTGATTTAATTATTCGGTATTCTAATTTGGTTATTCATATCCCTTTATCACATACTTATCTTTTATAAGAAGAAATGTAAAGGTTATCGTCTGCACAAATTTAATATTCACGAATTGAACAAGTGGAGAAGAAAATGAATTAAATCCTAATTATGGATCCTGTGTATTATGTTGCACGGAAAGAACAATTCGAAGTGATTAACATTTAAGATTTGATAAATCTTCCTCAAGCGGTGTTTAAGCTTAATCCTGCGCCTTTAAATGAACGACATTGGATTAACACCATGAATATATTCGTCATTATCTTTTTTATTCCTACATGCATCCTTTGTATTTACGGTAGTCCTGTCAGGATATTTCCCTCAATTGGAATAATTGTGGAGGACAGTTGTGCGGAAGACACGGTGACACGCTGGCGTGAATTATTTCCACTCTTCGTCCGGTTTTCGCCTCTTTCTCTTCCCTCTCGCACACGTTGTCGGCCTCTGCCAATTAACGTCGGACAAAACGACGTAATTGACTTTTTTTTCGGTCCAGTCTCACCGAGCCTGACTCGTGGATCGACGGCTTGCATACAGCGTGTCCACCTTTTTAAAGGATTTCCGTAATCCTTTTTCCACCCCTTCTGCTACACTTCGTCTCTTCAAAGTCTTCCCCATTAAAACATTAGATTCTGTCACCCCCAAATTTTGGGCAAAATTCTATTACCTCCACTGTTTTTATTGAGTCCAATTTATAGATGCTGTTGGACTTAAATTTTCAATTGGATTATACAGTCTTCGATTACAGTATGTTATTAGTGATAAGAGTCACTAAAGTATGAAATGAAATTAATTATTATTTTTATTTATCTCTTCCAGATGGCGGCGATCGAATGCTACCAGATGTTATAAATGGTCTTTTTATTATATCTATTAAAGTATGCATATTAATACATATAAACCTGCAGCGCAGTGGAAACATGCATTAATAAGTTCTTAATAAAGCTCTTAATGTCATTTGAAACATGAATTATTATCTATGATATTATTTGCTGCAATATAGAACTTCCACCGTAATATAGTAAACATAATAAACTCTTAATAGAAGTCATTAATAATTACCATTTAATTTATGACCAATCAACGTTCTAATTATTTCCGCTATCATTTCATTTCATCACTAAACATCTGTTACCCACTGGGTATTTATAATCTCCATGTGAAGGACACGAGACCAATTATAAATTAATAAATGCAAATATCCTTTCGCCCATGATATACGTACTAATTCCACTGAATATTTTTATAACGTGTAAAAGGAGAGTCGCGAACATTCCTGAAGCGACGAATGGCTATTAAATTTCTTATGTCGGCGTGTACACGGGGGACAACTGTAAAGACAGGGGAGGATCGATAAGCTCGTATATAGAGAGTGATACTTTAGGGGGTCACGTAATACCGGATTAATATCGCACTAATCGTTCGCCATTATAACGAGAAGGCCGATCGACACGATACGACACTGCACTTTGCACCCTCTCGTGCTTCTAAATGCTTCGAGACTGATTTTACCTACGATTTGCGAAAACACGCGACTTTTCTACTAAAAAACTCACTCCTAAGGAGGAGGTTTAATTCAATAAAATATTCCCCTAAATATGTGAGAAACGCCACCCTTGTCGTTCAACCACGCGTGGATCTTCCTTATTATTTATTTAAGTGCCTATAGATCCGACGTCTATGGGTGGCCGTTATCTTTACGTCAATTAAATTGGAATTTATTAAGCTGGGTTTTTCTACTTCCTGGGAATAGCACGGTGTGTCTGTTTTGTGATAACTTAGTTCAGGTAATCGACATAATGATGGAAAATTGTGGTTTTAGATTTCTTGAAAGACATTGATAACTGCGGATTGAGTATGCGACGTATATAAATTTTGATCTAATTATGACTTTAATTTAAATTGATTTAGGGTATACTTCATTACGGCGATGGAGTCCTAATGCTTTATATTGAATATTTAATTATTCGATTATTTTATACGATACGAATGTTCATTAAAATAAATCAATATCATTAATAGATTTAATAGAATTATTGCACTCAAAAGCTTGTAAGAAGAAACATGAAATTAGTGTTTAAGTAAAAACGTTTTTCATAACTACGTTTTAATATAATATTATGAGAAATACACTACAAATGTGATTTAGCACCATGTCACACTTTCCATTATTGTAACTAAATTATTTATATTTATGTGATATTATCGAGAGCGCCATAAGAGTCAGAAAACCGCGTTGGAAAAAACGAAGTACTTAATGCACAGATGAAGGCAATGATACAAGACGAAGTTATAAATCATCGAAGTGATCGAGGGAGAGACTTGATTCAAGTTACAATTAACACTAGGTCTTCGTCTGCACGCGATTCGTCGCAATTTTTCTTCGTCCCTAGAGTTGAGGGATTGGGTCGATTCCCAGTTTAATTCGATAATACAACCCCGAAGGCGCGTAATATCGTGGTGAACCATGGGTCGCGTGAGTCTCCTTAATTTCAACTTCTCCGTTCTGCTTGTACGGGGGTCGTAGAAGTCACCTGGTAAGGGGTGAGTAGACGCGGTAGAAAGAAACGAGGGTGATGATTATTTTTGCGTTTCTTCTCGGCTGCTCACGGTCCTCTGTTCTTATTTAACGTTTCCTTTTTCCTTCCTTGTTTACCTCTCCTCGACCATTCTTACACGGCGGTAGTTGATCGATGAAATCACGCTATGCTAGAAATTCGCGTCCGCTCGTGCGTGTCCTTTCAGATCCGATAATTCGTCATCCCTCGGCATAGTTTTTACTATGTTCAATTCGAGGAGTCATCGTGCGCTTAGGAAATCATGCTGGTAATTAAAATTTATCGTTAATCCCGGTCAGACTTGCACGTCCTCGAGTGGAACTTCTGCGTGTCCAGGAACGCTTTCTTGGTAAGGAATTATTGCGATCGCACATGCAAGTATGGTGTTCTTGTTTCAAATAGATCCAGCGATATGGGGTATCGTTAATAGATAAATGCTAGTTGGGATTGTGCGAAATAATAGAACGAGTGTGAAGAATTAATTACTGAAATAAATAGGCTATGAATAAAAAGTTAATAGCTTCTCGTGGTGTACTTAAACATTTCCGACTGCCGATTACTGTTAAGGTTTTTATTTAAATTATCTAGTAATCAAAATAATAAAATAAACACGATAATTATTAAAGCGTTGATCATTAATGACTAAGCACGTTAATATACGTCTTTTTGTAAATCATCCCTTCTGAGTAGCATGTGTATTTTTATAAATATAAAGTTTACGATTATTTACTAATTATAAGCATAAAAACCATCACAATCTTTGATCTTTATCATCAAGCATAATTTCTGCAGAAACAGGATCAAACAGCAGTAGAAACTTCTATTAAAGTCATAATAGGATATAATAAGTATGAAGTGTACTCCTAACTAAGTGAATATAAATTATAAATGCGTAACGCGAATATAATATATTTCTTTTGGAAAATATAATAGAAACACGAGACACAAGTAGGCCGTCTTTCGTCTTGACCCTGCAAAGGAAAGCGCGGCAAAGACGCGAAGTGGGCGAAGAGGGCGAGGGTTTGAGAAGAAATTTGAGGGGGAAGAAATGTATTTTAAAAACAATTTCCACCGAGGACTCGTCTCGTGCAGTCAGTCAGGCATCGCAGCTCGCGAACACGTACGACCGGTCAAAGCTTTGAGGCTCGTCTAAAAGCGCATGAGGAAACCTCTTACCCAAATACACGAGGTTTCTAATGAGTCGGCCGAACGTGAGTTTTCAGCGTGCAGCTCGCGAAACGTTTGCCCGCGGGGTAACCTTACTGGCTGGATAGAATTTTCGCGTTTTCTTGCATGAACTAACTTCCCCTCGAAACTTCCGCGAAATACACTCCGTGACTCTCCATGAGACTTAAATGGTGAAATTCTTGCCTACCGTGTAGACATTGATGGGACTTGGACGGGTAAAACGAAGATTATGCGCCCGGTTATACGACACGAGAGTAAATTCGTCAAACTGTTACAAAGAAAATTACTATTTAAAATATACAAACCTAATACATGAATTAAATTATTTGCTGCAACCCTATAGCTTCTTTACGAAATAGGAAATTCTAGAAATCTGAGTACTTTATCTTGTCGAATCGGGAGAAATGTGGTTCCTTCGGGAATAGGGCTTCCATAGTAGAAGGCGTCAAAAATGCAGAATAAGGGATCGGTCCCTTTGACACACAGATTAGCGCTTAACCACTGCACGTTCCGGAAATCCTATTCATCGAACCAAATTTCGACCTTTTCGAAGGTTCCATTCGAAGTCCCTGAGCTGATGGAGGTTCAAGTATCGCAAGGTTCAAATATTTTCATATAATCATATGCCGATATATCGGAATATTATCATGTATGTCGGATTGGGAGATTTCGGAATTTTACTGAAGAACTTATACAGTTATATCTTATTCGCAGTCGCAGTTAGAGTTTAACTGCAGATCAAGATATGTCGGAATGAGGGGGTGAGATGGTGGGTTGAAAAGCACAGGCTGGTTCGGTATGTTTGGCTGGAGAGCAAGAAACCAGGTTAGGCATTTCCTGGATAAGCCATAAATAAAGAAGCACACTCGGTATAAGGTGGAACGTTTATGGCAGCCGCATACACGGCATATAGACCCTTTATGCAGGCAGCGTAGACACAAACTACTTTAAAGTTGCACGAGCTGAGATCTAAGAGCTCTGGCTCTTTTACGATTTTATTATACCATACGCAGTCCCGGGCACCGAGGCCGGATATCGCACGGAAAACTGGAAATTTACACCGAATTAAAAATCCAGACAGTTCCGGAAGCCGCACTGGCTAAATTAGTGACCCGCTGTTATCCGCGTATTACAGCAATTACAGCTACATATTTACATTAAGCTTTAACGATGAATAAAGTGATGACGGCACTAACGAGCACACGAATATCACAAATTACAGGGACGACATATTTTGTTTGTTTATCGCCTTAATTCGATGATAAGCGAGATCGCCGGCGGGTAATCAAAGTAACAATTAATGATTATAATTGACGAGCAATATGATTATATTCGACATGATTACTGGATTATCCTTAAACAAGTAATTGTAATCGTTATTAATGAGTAATGCAAATAATGACGGTTGAATAATCACGACTATCATCAGATTAGTCACTGCAATTATAAAATTAATAGCATTTGCAATACTGTTCTAAGACATTTTAATATTAGTTTAATATATTATGTATACATTTGCGTTCGATATCCGCGTATTCATTAGTAAAACAGCCGTAGGGTAATCAATTACTGACAAATAATAATTAATTATAATTTTGCGACGGTAGTAAATGATAGACTTCCGGAACGAGTAATATCAAGGTTTTAAATTTTAGAACAGTATTATCGAGTATGATTATGTATTTAACACTAATAAAATGTGCCTAATATTTTATCATCGGTGCACTCGATGTTGTTATTCTATAATTATAGCAGCAACAATGGTAACGATAAAGCGAAACGAAAAACAACAGAGGAAGGTGGGAGGAAATAACTTCAGGTAGTTGCATTCGAATGCGAAATGAAATGAAAACTTTCAGCGTTTATTTTCTCGCCTTTGCTTTCACGGCGGAAATCCGCGAAATTTCCGAGTCATACTTCGCGAATCGTTTAAGAATTTCCGTCTGTTATATTACAAGGCGCTTCCTCCTTTTATCTTAACCGTTGTTGAATGGAGCCCAAGATACCTTCCGTATAATCACGAAACTCGGAGTACAACTTCCGGTAATCGTAGGGGACGATGAAAAACTTTCTCTTATTTCATTGCACCGGGCTGAAAGAACAATACCGGGATACCACCCTCTTTTTATCTTGTTACCACTCGTGGACGGTGAATTAAAAAAACTGAAACTTCTCCCCCTCGATTATCCCGCCGAAAGGAAACCCACGGAAAATACCGCGTTACCTTTCAAAGTACGTGGGGCGAGGGTGTGTTTTTTAAGAAGTGGAATGAAACCACCTCTCCAGGCATGAAACTTTAAAATAATACGAGCCAAATGAATTCACGTGGTAAAGTATTTATTTCATGGCACCCACAAATTTTGTTAAGTCAATTTTCCCGTCGAAATTGTGCTTCTTTAATCGTAAGGCTCTACTATTTATTATTATAAAACAATGTTGTTCAAGTGACTTTTGTATTAAAAGTTGCGTTTCTCTAACGAAGATCTCTAAAGAATAAAGCATGTACATTTCTTATATTATCTTCTGGAATATTGTGCTAATGCTTTCACGGAGGATCAATCTTTGATATTTCAAATATGAGCTATAATTATATTGCAATAAACATTTAGATATATGGCTAATATTTTGGAATGACTATTTAGCACATTATTGTATAGTTCCAACTTATATGAATATTCTTAATAACTTTCTTCATCGAATAGATCTTTCGGGAATGAGATCACATGACAATAAGTTATCACTAATTGACCCTTTATCTTTTATATTGAAATACTGCAACTCTGTCAATCGTTCCGTTAAATGAACGCTAAATCTCTGCAATATCTGATGCAAACGGTAATTATAACGTATCAAATATTTGACGTCTAATGCATTATTTATTCTTCGACGATTATTTCAACGTTCACTCGATCGTCCGTTCTCGTTTCATCGTTTCGTGGTCATTTTATCCTCATTTATTTGTTAGCCTACCATTCCTCCGTTAGTATGCACCCCGATTTCAGCGCATCCCTAATTGCATATTCCATGTTGCGTTCACGGAAAATGACAATGCTTCGTCGTCATAAAACAATATGTCGCGCGATTTCCATCGGGGATCCATTAATGAGATTTGTATGAATTCCCTTATTTGTATAAATCGTGGTGTACGGCCGACAAACATTTAACGGCGGTGCGTAGGTTCGCGTAGGATGAATACTGACCGGTAGTCGTTGAATTATATCTGGACATGCGATTGGCCAGGACGAACGGATCTACATCGGGTGCAACCTCGGTGATAGTAACATTCTGGAGGGGCCGGGGTAGGGGTTGAAGCAACCCCTATGGACGCAGGAAAACAGATTTATGAAGGAATAAATTAGAGGTATCCGGTTTCGAATTAAAATCCCAGAGTGCACGTCCGGTTTAACCACTTTCCGTTACGTACCATCCAAACTATCCACCGGCACGGAATTAACTCCCTCTACATTTTTATATCCTTTTCGTAAAGGATATTGCTACTTATTGAAATGTTATTTTTAATTCTTTTAGATATTTTATTAAAATGATTCGATGAAGTTAGTGTTGGATTTATGTTGCAAGAGATGAACGCGTGGTGTGTAATTTCCTATGGGTTTTGTAACGAGGCTAATTTTGTATTCCATGTTAGGGGAGGATTTCATCGTGTTTAGGCAAAGCTGTAAATAACTTTCTTTATGTGCGCATTATTTAATACTCCGCTAATTACTGTCGTTTTTCAGCAAATTAAGACAGATGAATAACTGAACAAGCGGAATAATGAATTACTAATAAGCTTGTGGGTAGAGATCGTTTCATTCACTATAATGGTAGCTTCAGAAAATTACCCGATGCGGAGAGCTAATCATTTTTCAATAATTAACCAAATTATTTTCCAGAGAATGGATCGCGTATTCGTAAACTCGTTGGGAATATAGATTTTAATTCAATAATGTTCACGAATGTAATATTGGATTCGTAATTCAATGGAAATGTCGGGTACTTATGAGAATCAAATTTTAGGTTTTGCCGAGTTACGATAGTTCCCGAATTTCAAAGTCTTCCGAGTGAAAAAAGCCTACTTTGCGTCTGTCGAATGTGCATGCTCGAAAAGGAAAATGAGAGGTTTCATTGTAGTCCCCGGGTATCCGTAATCCAAATACTGGTACAAAGGTGGAGGTAGTCTAAAAAGATAGAGAGTCCGAAACTTCAAAGGGGACACGAGTCGGATAAAATTCGGATGGAAATTCAAGATCAGTCGCCGGTGGTAACGCGGTAAAAACGGAATTTATCGTCAACGTTTTATCAAACGCAATCTCCGCGGACAGTCAATTAATGATGTCAATATTGGGTTACTCGTTCTGCATCGTAATTAAACATTCGAGGAACCACCGATTAAATATGCTGGCTGTTTAAACAAGAAACTTTGAACTTTATATCCGGCATATAGTAGTAATTATGAACATATATCTCTCATATAAACGTAACACGTGACCTTTAAACCCCGTTTGAACATAAAATTCGACGTATCGTACGATGTGCTATATGTCGCTGCATACATTTATTTAATGAGTAACAAGATCACAAGCTTTGATTATTACACCACGAGGCGTAAATAATTCTAAAAAGTGTGACATTATGCTCGGAGATTTAATTAAGTTCATCTAGATATGTAAAAAAAGGATTCAAGGGAAACATGGTGCAGGATAATCCTGACATCATAAACGGTTAAGGATGTGCACGGAGTTAATGCGAAAAGTTAGATTCTTCCCACATAAATTACATCGTGATTACCCTACTGTCGGAAGTTCTATATTCTTCCAACATATTCCGAACTATCATGCTCTACTATTTGCGTCGCCGTCTCTCACCGGCAATTAGGGGGGTCTCATGGTCCCCGTCGAATGGGGTAGCGCGAAATAAACAGAACCGGAAATCGTCATTCCGACTGAAAAATGGCGCGACGAAAAAGTTGGCGGCGCTAGGGGTAGTTAAAATGGCAGCCAGACACCCTCGAATCCCACACATTCAACCATTCGCACGAGGTTACCACTGGAGGTTAGAGATCCTTCTCCTCGTAGACCCACGAGATGCTGTTCTCCTCTTAATGCCTTGACCTTCGCCTGTGACCTACTGCTTCTTATCCTCTCGTACCAAACTTACGTGAAAATCCGCCCCCCAAAAATTTTCACACGCGAAACAATCTATGTTTTTTACGTTGAAATTAGCTCGTCCCGAGGAATCTCGTGTGGTCCACCGACCGTCACTATTTTCGAGGGGTTGCCTGGCGCCAGACACGGATTTTCCAGACACTGAGATTTGTCTCCGGCAAAAGCCACCCCCGAGAGGCGCTGCCAACCTCCGATATTGATTTTCCGAGGGAAAACAGAATAGAGGTGTGCCTATGATATGCTACCGACCGGGTGACTCGCCGCCAGATAAAAAAGGAAGAGCAAGGGGATAATAAAGGGTTGAGGCAGGAGGACCATCATGGGCGCTAGGCAAATGAGAACGAACGGGCTGAACAGGAGATACAGTACGTAGAAGCAGCTGCTGTTCAAGAGGAAGATTTAAGTAGTTTAAGTCCAGCCGTACTCCAACATATTCCACTATGTTTTCTATATGAAGAACTTTGATTAACGTCGGAAGAATTAAAAATAGAAATATGGTTAGTAATAGAGTATTTTTTATAGTAAGGAAGTGTGTAATGATGTATCTGTAGAAGTTGATGGATATGTATAATTATACATGATACTGACAATGGAAACACTATTTTTGTACGGTGTTGTACACATCGAGAGCGCTGGAAAATAATGTCTTCCGCAGAGACTAATTTTAGACCTTATTTATTTATTATAGCCTGGCGGCTTGAACTCAATATTTTATGAATTCGGGATTGGAGAGCTAATTCCAAGATGGAATGTAATATATAATTATGTATGCTATGTAATTATATAACCCATGAGAATTTTTTAAATAAATCTTTTTATATATTTTAAAAGCAGTATTATTTTCTGGTTTCACTATTATGTTGCCAAATATACCTTTGTCTTTATTGTATTATATTGGATTCTTCATTTTATCCTTTCATTTTGCCATTCAGACCAATATGAGCATTCGATCTATTATACAAAAATTTAATTAGTATTTTCAGCCTCCGAAGTGGAGAAAATACAGTGCAGACATAAATATTACACAGGAAAACAAACACGTTAAATGTTTAAGTTAAGCAAATATATTTAAATGTAGACTTCCTTGATCCTCGGTTTAAACGTTCTCAAAGAGTCCACGTAATTCCATTCCTTTACGTTCGTGCGCGGTTTCCTATAGCATGACTTCCTTTCTCTGATCTCCTTTTTTCTGGTTTCCCCTGGCCCCCATCTCCTTTTTTTTCTCGTGGTCGTTTTTCCACCTTTCTCTCGATGCGTACCGATGGAAAATTTTCAAAGCTTCGTACGAGAAATGGGGTAAACTACCCAAAAAGACCGCAAGCCATTCTTGTTCAGTTGTTTCCTTCGTTTTGACCCGTGTTCTTTTATTTCCGTTGGCTTGCTATGCCCGCGAGAGGGAAACTTGGCTTCTTTCTTTCTTCCTTGGTGCAATGGGAAGGCGTTCGTACGAACTGCCAGGGTGACCTGGATCTTTTCATTCGGCTCGATTCACCAAGAGAACGGGATTCCGCGTGCTCATATGTTCTCGTAAACTCTGCCATATGACATCATCGTATCGACGACGTGTAGAAAATCCACGCCTACTTCTTTCGTCTCGTGCACAATGTTTATTCGTCATTGTAATCACATGTCCGACTGTTTCTTTCAAATCTTTATGCTGCTCCGTAATTGTGCGTGCAAAAAAATAGATTAAGAGAGTATGTCGCCAGACATGTCGATTTCTAAAAGATAAGAATAAGTAAGTGGTGTAAGAACGTGTAGAATCAGACATGCCTGAACTAGTATCCATCACTAACGAATAATTAAAACAGGCTTCCAATAACGGGCCTGCATTTTTCTGTCTTTCAGTAATGTATCTAAATATTATAATTTATACACATTTTTAAATCAATGTATACTATATTAATATTAATACAGTCTTTTACGAAGAGATTTCTATTATCCGATTCCTTTCCTCGGTGTCTCATTAATAAATAAAAGAGTTCTATAATTAACGGATGCGATATCCGGCTCTCGTTGTATTCTGATAGAGTTAACATACTGAAAGTTTAATGTCCTCCAATGACGGTGAAACGGATCTGGTAATCATATTAAAGGTTTCTCTAAAATCGAGTACAAAGAGGATGGTGTTTTGAGTCGACGTAGCCGAGTAATAGTAGTGGTGACGTAGCGTGACCTCTTGAACTTTCCTTAGAACAGTTCAAAAGTAATTTTACTCTTTCTTCGACTTTTTCTTCCACTCGTCGAGGAGAAGGTCACGCCGCAATGATATTTCATCAATTTTACATA
Organism: Nysson spinosus; assembly: GCA_910591585.2. Classification (NCBI taxonomy): domain Eukaryota; kingdom Metazoa; phylum Arthropoda; class Insecta; order Hymenoptera; family Crabronidae; genus Nysson; species Nysson spinosus. Next base: position 4,780,302 of record OU342835.1, read on the forward strand.
TCCACCTGAACTTTAGCCTTTCCTAATTCTGACATCGCGAGTAATGGTTAATTTATCTGGATGGAATTATCTCTTTGTTCAAACACATGACTGAATTTCACATGTGATAATCATTTATTTCGTTCCATATATATCCATCAAGAATATTCTTTGTAATGCAAGAAATGGAATATATTTATAATCAAACATATGTTCGCAAATTAATATTTGTTGAAAAGTATGGATAACGATAGCATATAATGTTATTGGCTCCCGAATTCTTTAAGTAAGTAGTATAAGTGTGGATACGCCAGACATCGGTCAATATCGTTGAAATATCACGATACGTTATAATATTCAATTACAAGAATACGAGTTTTTTAATAATCATAGTGCATCGAGACCAGGATGCAAAGATTACAATCTAAAAGCAGTAAAAAGGTCGTAGGAATTCGATCTGAAGTCAAGCGGGGAGGAGATTTTTCTGTATATCCCTTTCATTCCCTGCGGTATACTCGTCGAGGAATCAGTTTCTACTCTTTGATTTTATTTCTCCCTTTTCAAAGCATCTCCTAGGATACTGCTCCCTACTTTTACATTTCTCCCTGTTCCTTGACGTAGCGGAGTTTCGAAGGGAATCGCCAATATATACACTTGGGATTTAGTTAAATATTCAGGGTGCACCTGAAGTCGTGAGTACGATATCGGGACTTACTTTCTATCGCGCAAAGTGAAAGAAGGAAGGCCCGATGGAGACCCCCATAGAAGATTGATTCGCCTAGGAAACATAGACGAAAAACTTTACATCACCGCAACTGGTAGAGAATTCTTTTTGATGACACGAGAATGCTTTTATTATCGTAACAACCCTCTCAGAGAAGAGCAATATCAAATCCTCTTCTACAAAGAAGATTTTTAAAGCTTTGCTTTTCAATCATGTAAATCGCGTAGCACCGTTCTCCTTGTTTTCAATTTTAATATTAAAGGCTTCGTGGTATACAGTATTTGCAACATTTCATATCAAACGTATCAAAAAGCTATATCGATAAATCTGGGGATATTCAACATAAAAAGATACGCACATGTACGCACACATATAAAGTATATGCAAAATTCCTCTGTTGCTGCGCAAAACAATGAAGTCCAACGTCCGCCACATCCAGCAAGGAAATCGAAAGAAAGACACTACAGGGGGGAACTCAGTCGTGCCTGACATTCTTAATATCCTACACTAAAAGGGATGGAGTCAGGGACGGCTGAGTGCAATTAAATCATAAAATCCAATCGCGGCGACTCTGGAGCGGTCGCCGTCACCTGGCTACCACGTGGCCTCGCGGTCGCTCCGTTCCAGGAATTTGCCGCACCTACAAGTTTTGGGAAACCTCCCCTATAACCACCTAATTTCTAAGAACTCTCCTTCCCGGCGTGACAATTACAACCAATGGCATTCTAGGGGCCAGAAATATGCCCGCCCCAAATTGGCCATCCGAGGTGTCTTCATTTGCAAAAACACACTTTGTACTCAATCTAAAATCAAAGCTCGACTCAGAACTATTAAAAATCTAAACACTGCAATTCCAGAACCAAGAGTCAAATTCATTAGTCGACCTACCTTCCACACTCACATCAATCGTGTAACCCAATCATACAAATCAAAAAATAATCACCGTAACGACCAACATCGTGAGGTGAAGGTGTGCAATTGCGTTATATTCGGGAACCGAAACACGCAAAGGGACGCACACCACAGAGTACAATTCGCTCACATCGAAGAGCGAACAAACGTACTCAACATTTTGGTCCTTCGAGCCGGATGCTCAGTGGTCTTGGAAACAAGAAGACATCCATCTGGAGCATCAACATCGGAAGATTGTGACTCCATTCCAACGAAGCAGCACCGCTTCTGACGACGCCCTGAGTGCGACAACGTTGATTCTACGACGGGAACAGCAGATAGCGGCGAAATCCACCGGAACTGGGGACACTATTCCGAGACATCCACAACACCAACAGCGTGAATCAAAGGCGGTAAGCTCACATGCTCATATTCTAAGTCACCGACTCCTTTAAAATCCTATCACACAACCATGCAGTCCGTAGAACAACAAATTAAATCTTTGACCTCGAAACGTGCTACTCTAAAGGCACAAATTACTCGTTTCAAACATCTAGTCGAACTTAATCCCACAAAAACCGACATATGGACCCTGAAGGCAAGGGTAGAGCAGGTAGAAAGACATTTTCAAGCTTTCAACGAGATCGAGGCGGAACTCGACTCAATTGACGTTGAACACGACCATTCTGAGTATAGACAAACGGTTGAAGATGATTATTACACAGCTATCGGTACAGCGCGAAGAATAATCCACGAGGACTCTACCTCGAATAGCACTTCTCCCGTAAATTCTGACTCCCTACTATTAAATTCACCGTATCCAGCCGCGATTAATATGGATGACAATACTATAAAATTGCCCACGCTTAATCTACCTCACTTCGCGGGAACATACGAATCATGGCCGGGTTTCCGCGACAATTTTAAGTCTACAGTTCAAAATAATCAAAGGATCAGTCCAGCACAAAAATTAGTATACCTGAAGGCTTGTCTTACTGGAGGGGCGGCAGAATATATTGAATCTCTTGAGAACACCGCCGCGAACTATCCCGTCGCTTGGGAATTACTCGAAGGTCGGTACAACGACCCATACGCTATCATAACCAATCGCATTCGAGCGATTTGCGATATTCCTGTGTCAAATAAACCATCAAACCTACGCGTCGGACACGTTCTGGACACAGCATTAAAAAATTATCGCGCACTAGAAGCTTTAAAAACACCATTTCTCGAATCATTCCCCATACACATAATTATGTCCAAACTAGATGAAGAAACACAAACGAAATGGAGAGAACACATTCAAGACCGACCCTATCCAACTGTAGATATCCTATTCAAATTCCTGCACTCGCGTAGAAAAATTCTTGACGCCTCACCGTCATCCACTCAGCAACATAGATCGCCACAATCTCATCAAGGTCTATCTAAGCAAAGAGCCCCGCAGGTATATACGTCACAAATTCAACCCATGTGTGCCATATGTAAAGCCACACACTACACAAACGCGTGCGACACCATTTTAAGTGCCGACCCCGTACAGCGGAATGAGATAGTAAAGGGAGCGAATCTATGCACCAACTGCCTTAGATCCAACCACTTGGTCAGCAATTGCAAATCTAGATTCTCATGCAGAACATGCAATCTGAAACACCACACTCTTTTGCACATAGACGAAACACCGCAACCCTCAAACCTTACTAGCCTTCAAACATCTGCTTCGAATCAAGTTTTGCTCTCAACAGCGGTCGTAGATATCCGAGACCAACAAGGACGTTATCACCCATGTAGAGTATTGTTAGATTCCGGGTCACAGTCTCATTTTTTAACCAAGGCAATGGCCAACCAATTAGGCATCTCGCAAAGGCCAGTAAATATACCGGTCACAGGCATAAGCCAGTCCAAAACACATATCACATCGTCAATCGACGCGCTAATTAAATCACGTCATAACGCGTATTCAACTAACTGCACCTTCCTACTACTCCCTCAGATCACACACACGCTTCCGTCACAGATTATACCCAAGACCGAGATAACTATTCCAAAAAATATTCGTCTGGCCGATCCCACATTCAACTTACCACGCAAAATAGATGCAATCATAGGGGCTGAATTATTTTATCAATTACTGTGTGTTGGCCAAATCACTTCACCCAATCACTCAACAGTCTTCCAAAAAACACAATTCGGTTGGATACTCTCTGGTCGACTCCATTCGACCAATAACAAAGCCACAAATCAAACAGCGTGTAATGTAGCATTAGACAATCTTCAGCTTCAACTCGACAAATTTTGGGAGATCGAGGAAGGTCCACATGAAAGGATTCTCTCAGACGAAGAAAGGGCGTGCGAAACACATTATCGATCGACCACCATGCGAAATGATGAAACCGGGCAATACATAGTCAGACTTCCCTTCAAATCACCGACACCTAAACTAGGAAATTCTTATTCCACTGCGTTAAAACGTTTTTACTCGCTGGAGAGGTCTCTAAATAATAGTCCAACCCTCAAGGAGCAGTATATTAAGTTCATCAATGAATATCTCGAGCTAGGGCATATGTCTATTGCCGACCCAAACATAGCCGAGGAGGGTTACTACCTACCTCACCACTCAGTGCTAAAGGCGACCAGTTTGACCACCAAGTTGAGAGTCGTCTTTGACGGTTCATCAAAAACGTCAACAGGATTATCGTTAAACGACAATTTAATGATCGGTCCCACCATTCAAGACGATGTGTTTTCATTAATTACCCGTTTCCGTACCCATAAATTCGTATTAACAGCAGATATAGCAAAAATGTATCGACAGATTCTGGTCCATCCCAAAGACCGCAAATTCCAAAAAATCCTGTGGCGTGAAACCAATCAAGAGCCTATACGCACATATCAATTAAATACCGTCACCTACGGAACCTCGTCCGCGCCGTTTTTGGCAATACGATCATTGCAGCAACTAGCCAATGACGAAGCCCAACTCTATCCCAAGGCATCAAGGATTTTTAAAAGAGACATATACGTCGATGACATTCTAACCGGTGCAAATACGATATCCGAAGCCACACAGATTAGAGACGAATTAATTCAATTAGCCCAAAGGGGGGGTCTGCAACTCAGACAATGGGCATCAAACGAACCGCGACTCTTAAGGGATATTGCCGACAGTTCATCCATAGAACACTTATCTATCAATCTCAACGATACCACTAAGACGTTAGGAATTTCCTGGCACCCGTTAAACGACGTTTTTTCGTATGTCATTTCTGAAGATAAAACCCCTGCGCGGATCACCAAACGCACAATCCTCTCACAGATCGCGCAATTGTTCGATCCGTTAGGTCTGTTAGGTCCTATCATCATAAAAGCTAAGATCCTGATGCAAAGGCTGTGGCAAATGAAGGCTGATTGGGATGAGTCTGTTCCGGTGCATATACATTCTGCTTGGTTGGAGTATTATAATCAGTTACCACTCTTGAGTCAATTCAGAATTCCGCGACAAATAATCACAAAGGAACATAAGGAATTACAGCTCCACGGTTTCTGTGACGCGAGCGAACGCGCGTATGGCGCTTGTATTTATGTTAGATCCGAAGGGCAGGACGGTTCTTATTCATCCAGGCTTTTATGTTCACGGTCGCGAGTAGCACCTCTTAAACTGTTATCCATTCCGCGACTCGAACTATGTGCAGCCGTGCTTCTAATACGACTCTATAGAACTACCGTTCACTCGTTGCGACACATTACGTTCAACAAAATCAAGTTTTGGTCTGACTCAACAATCGTCCTACACTGGATACAGAGACCGCCACACACCTTAAATACCTTTGTAGCAAACCGAATTGCCGAAATCCAGTCAATGTCTGATCAGTTTCAATGGCGACACGTATCGAGTCTAAACAATCCTGCCGATTTCATCTCAAGGGGGCTAACCCCAATCGAACTAATAACGAAGAAAAGCTGGTTGGATGGGCCCGCATGGCTGAATTCCCCAGAAATTCAGTGGCCCACTCAGATTCTCCCTGAAATCGAGATCCCTGAACAGCGATCTACTGTCTCATTAACCGCGGTAATCAAGGAATTCGACACATTCGACAAATTTTCGTCATTCAGCACACTCGTCCGAGTCATTGCATTCTGTTTGAGATTTTGCCATAATTTAAAAAATAACAACAAAACGTATGGTCCCCTATCGACCTATGAACTAGAACAAGCCAAGCAACGTATTGTTTCGCAAGTTCAACGCGAATGCTTTATGGATGAACTACACGCACTCACAAACGGAAGACCTATAAAATCAACTAGTAAATTATCACCGCTCAATCCGTTCGTCGACAAGAACAACCTGATCCGAGTTGGCAGCAGATTAGGAAACTCGGACCTGATATACTCTAAAAAATTCCCGATTTTAATGCCTCCTCGTCACCACATCACTTCCATACTCGTACGGGAATACCACGAAAGGAATTTTCATTCTGGCGCTTTAGCCACCCTATACTCAATCCGCCAATCCTATTGGATCATAAGTGGCAAACAAACCGTAAAGGACATCCTGCATAAGTGTGTCACCTGTCGACGGGCAGCTCCTCAGACCCCCACATATTTAATGGGTCAACTGCCGCGAAATCGAGTAACTTTCAAGCGACCATTTTTAGTCAGCGGTGTAGACTACTGCGGTCCATTTTTCATAAAGGAAAAACGATATCGAAACACTAAAAGAATCAAGGTCTATCTAGCCATATTCGTATGTTTTACTACAAAGGCCGTCCATGTAGAACTGGTTCATGATCTCACAACGGAAGCGTTCATAGCATGTTTAAAACGTTTTTTTTCGCGGCGCGGAAAATGCACTGAGATTTACTCAGACAATGCTACGAATTTTACCGGCGCACATCGCGTAATAAGGGAATTGTACGCCTGTCTAAACTCAGAACAAACCAAAGCTGGGCTAAGCCACTATCTCTGCAACGAAGGTATAAAATGGCATTTCTCACCTCCTCGCTCGCCCCATTTTGGGGGTTTGTGGGAAAGGGCTGTAAGATCGGTTAAACATCACATGATCAGAGTACTTGGGGACACTCTACTCACCTTTGAACAACTTCTCACTTACGTCACAGAAGTGGAAGCAATCCTAAATTCACGTCCATTGACCCCACTATCGTCCGATCCTAATGACTTCCAAGCACTCACCCCTGGTCATTTCATTATCGGTGACTTATTAACAAGCATGCCTGAGCCTGATTACCGACAGACACCAATCACACGATTGTCTGCTTGGCAACATGTATCGCGGATGAAACAACATTTCTGGCAGCGATGGTACAAGGAGTATCTGCACGAACTGACTGTGCGGAAAAAATGGCATACCGGAGCTTCCACCGCGGAGGAAATAAGGGTGGGAACCCTTGTTACTATCAAAGAGGACAATCTTCCACCTATGCGATGGAGGTTAGGTCGCATAATCGAGGTTCACCCAGGAGCAGACGGTATCATCCGCGTGGTAACCGTTAAAACCCAAGACGGAGAATACAAGAGGTCAATCAAGAAGCTTGCACCACTTCCTATTCAGTCCGATAGCAGCGAGTAAGATCGAAGGCATACTCTTGCAAGTTTTTTAAGTCCAGTATCTCAGCATCTCAATAACTCTAAATCAATTCTATCAGAAATACTAGTCAATTCCAACATCAATATCAACTACATGTAAAGCGTTACCCATCTACCTATTGTACAGGTCAGCATACCTACGCGTACGTCACTCTGTCTGAAAGAAAAAAAAAAAAAAAATGTGTTTGTTATTGTTTGAATGTGTATATAAGTGTATATAAGTGTATATATTTCAATTCCACTAGACTAAGGAACCGACCATGTATATCTCGTCCAGTTATGTATCATTGTACTTCTAACACTGTCAATATTTTGAACGCGATGGTTCAAGGGGGGCGGCATGTTGCTGCGCAAAACAATGAAGTCCAACGTCCGCCACATCCAGCAAGGAAATCGAAAGAAAGACACTACAGGGGGGAACTCAGTCGTGCCTGACATTCTTAATATCCTACACTAAAAGGGATGGAGTCAGGGACGGCTGAGTGCAATTAAATCATAAAATCCAATCGCGGCGACTCTGGAGCGGTCGCCGTCACCTGGCTACCACGTGGCCTCGCGGTCGCTCCGTTCCAGGAATTTGCCGCACCTACAAGTTTTGGGAAACCTCCCCTATAACCACCTAATTTCTAAGAACTCTCCTTCCCGGCGTGACAATTACAACCAATGGCATTCTAGGGGCCAGAAATATGCCCGCCCCAAATTGGCCATCCGAGGTGTCTTCATTTGCAAAAACACACTTTGTACTCAATCTAAAATCAAAGCTCGACTCAGAACTATTAAAAATCTAAACACTGCAATTCCAGAACCAAGAGTCAAATTCATTAGTCGACCTACCTTCCACACTCACATCAATCGTGTAACCCAATCATACAAATCAAAAAATAATCACCGTAACGACCAACATCGTGAGGTGAAGGTGTGCAATTGCGTTATATTCGGGAACCGAAACACGCAAAGGGACGCACACCACAGAGTACAATTCGCTCACATCGAAGAGCGAACAAACGTACTCAACATCCTCAATCCATAAATATATAACATAATCGCATCAATAAAATATATCCTCAACTATCGGGCGGTACAAATAATCGACAGAAACCGCAAACTTATTCGGGACATTTACAACTCTCATAACAGGGACTATAAATTCAGAAGAAATTTGCAATTCGTTTATGAGTTTCCAGGGGGTACAAGAACGTGCAACATTTGCATCCTAGCTTGCATTGGTTACACGCTGGAGAAAGAGGGGAAGGTTGAGGATAAAGAGAGAGAGAGAGAGAGAGAGAGAGAGAGAGAGAGAGAGAGAGAGAGAGAGAGAGGGAGAGGGAGAGAGGGAGAGAGGGAGCGTGGGATCTATAGCGATTTAAACTTCCGCCTCTCTGAACCTGAAAACCCAGTCGAATGCGAACGGAGCAACGGAAGTTCAGTGAGAAAGTTTCCGGGCGCCTTGTCTAAATCGCGGTACTCGGAAGGGATTACAAGTTTGGCGGCTTGTTACCGGTGTACTGCCTCGAGAACGGGCCCATCTCGGATTCAGAGCCTGACAAATTAGGAACATTGCCTCCTCCCTTGCTAATCGTTCATCCCCTTGCTAAAACAACCCTTCCACGGGAAGAATCTCAATGTTAATCGATTCTAGGTGTCACACCTTCTTCTACACAAGTGCTGCATTAACGAGTAATAAAAGGACGCTGTGAAAATATTCCTGGAGATAATAAAAGTCATACTTAAATGAATTGCTAACATGAGTAACAAATGTAACATTACACAGTGTCATTTATATGAATAAATTTTCAGTAGTATTTCCTATTATTATATTGTATTTCATTTATGTAATCTATGTACTTGCGTACACGTAACAGAATAATTTAATATTAGAATAATTCCAATATGTACATTCTAATATTCGCCAGTTTTAGCGGCTCTTATATTATTTATAATATAATATATTTATGACATGACATAAAAAATTGCAGTTGGTTGTGGATGTAGATGAATCGATCACCGAGAATGTGGAAGTTTGGCTGAACATGCAGAAGTGCAATAAGTATTACGGACAAATTGAAACAAATTTAATAAGAGGCTCATAGCAAATTGAGGCTACAGAAAGTTTGTAGTTTGAGTCGACTTGTTCACAACTTTCATATGGTTCGACTATTTCACCCATACAAAATACACATACATATATCACTCTGCTCGCGTTCTGGAGTATCATGGTTGAAAGTTAGAATAAAAAGATATTTTGAATCACTGTAATACTATTTTATTGCACTGAGCAAGCCCTATTTAGAATTGTTTGCTCATTAAAGCTTACAAAACAATAAGTTTCACAACTTAATTTGATAACTTAAATAGCATTTCAGATTAATCAATCCTTTTTCATTATGCCTTTATCGACAAATTCGAAAGGAGTTTTTATTTAGACATTAATCAAGAGATCAAATTCAATAATATGGTACCCATTGTACATCCATTTTGAAATTGGTTTACCAATGCGACTAGTTTAGTTTGCATTATCAATACGGCCGGCGCGAATGATATATTTTGTTGCAATTAATCGAACTTAAATTGATTGAAGAAATATGGTAACCTGTGGCAACCAACACTTGGAAACTAGGCGCGGCTCTATATCAGCCATTATTGTTAATTACGCTTTGCACACCGTGGTTTCACCGTGAATAAGAGCCGCAGGCCGACACGATTGGTATTAACGGCAGATTTAACCGGTAATGCCGATATAGCGTGTCAATCTGTATTAGTCTAACCACCTACGGGCTTTGCGTATTCATCGTACAAGTAATATACCCGCCCGTCTCGATTTCTAATTACTCCCGCTTCTTCGATTTCATCGGAATCGCTCAATTCTACCTTGCTTCACTCTTTCACACTTCACGATTTAAATTAAGCTTCGATCTCGTACCCTGCTTCAATCGTTATTTATTCCTTCGCTTCTAATAGGATTTGATCCGATCCTATTTAGTTTATTTATTTGATACCAGTGAATAGAATTTCTAATTAAAATTATTATTCAAATTCAGTTTCGCTTATCTGCGAATCTGATCATTTATGATTAACCTATTAGTCAGGGACGAATTAACTCGTCATTCGAATCTACACTTATCTCGAAGGTTATGAATTAAATTACAATTATCTCTCTCGTATTTCTCAATTTTGCATACATGTAAATTTCAGTAATGAAGAGACCAACCAATATATTCCTCGTAATTATAAATTTACCGCACGGATTTGTTTTATTACTGAATTGAATATACCACCGTGATATCGTTTTTTGGATGAACTACGGATTAGCGGGTTAATTGACAATCATATATATTACATAATGTATAATAATATATAATTTCATTATATTACTATACAATCTATGTGGTACATATTAATATATTTTAATTGTTGGCTATTAATCATAAATTACGATTCGCAGAATGGTGGAAATGTGTTTTAATGATATATACAATATTATAATATTTTAAACGATCGCTCAGAAACGAAAACGAGGGAATTACCTATTCATTTATTCTCTTACGTCCCCACCTTGTTAAAAGTGCAATTTGCCTCTAAAGTAAAACCAAGGGAAGGGTGAGTAACAAACGTTTCTTCTTTTGCTTAATTTTCGCGTAGTTCTTAGTCATGCCAGCCAGTCAGGCTGCTGGAGGAGACAAGCGGTTCTCGTCTTCTTGGTCACGATTCTCTCATACATACAATTAGCGTGGGATTGCCGTTGAATTAGTGGCAGGACGTTTTACGACCCGAAGACACGACAGTCACCGTTCGAACGCCCGTCCAAGGGACGTTCTGGTTTTACTGTGTCGGGTACCCCATAAACTCCCCACGAACGCTTACACGAGGATTATTTCAATTTGTACCGGTGCTCCTTCTTTTGTCTCGTGTGCTCGCATGACTCGCGGAAAATGAACTTCCATCTTGGCAGACTACATCGTAACTTGGGCTCATTAACATAAATGTTATCTAAATGAACCTTGTGTGTCTTCCTGGAGATGTAAACGTGCCCCGTCAACTGCTGTGTTAAATCTCATTTGCGACACAGAGTGAATTTTTAATTGTTTACTGTACCGACACCGTATCATACTCAATATTTAATTTCACTTATATAGTTTCGCTGTGTATGTTCATTGTTTAATTCTAATTAATTCTATCATTTATTGATAAAAGATGAAGGCTGAATTTAATTACTTCTTATTCATTTTGGTACCTATAGACGAAACGATATCTGTGGTTTAAGTATAAATGCAGTGAATTAAATGATACGAAAAATATTCGAAAGTTGCGGTGCGTTTATCTTAAGCGAATTAGACTTTCATTGCTCGCATTGGTGGTAGAATTGCCCCGGTTAGGCACGCGTTTGTGACATTCGACCGTGCAATGAATTAGTGTTATTAGACACTTGCTGATATACCTAACCCACTGCTTTGTCATCTGCAACAGGTGGTTAAACCGAAATGTACGTGGAACGTGTCTAACGCAAAAGAAAATCATCTTTCTGAGGTACGTCACTCGCTCAACTTAGATCATCGATCCCTCTGACATTTTGTGAGAATTTAAAAATTGGTCTTTAAACCTCCGAATTTCTATGGAATATAAAGAAACCGTAATTTGATGTTAACATCAACAAAACGGTATAATTCAGAATCTGGAAGCTGTACGTTAATCCAAATATTATTATTTTAAATTCACATCCACAAAGTACATATTAATAATATACAAATATTTAATAGCAAATTGGTTTAATAATCTCGTATACATTAATGTAATCGAGTGTAAATCATTTATATATTACATGTTTATTAATTCAGATGAGAAATAATTTATGATTCGGGCGTTTTAGTGAAAAGGAATGAAATTGTTTAATAGTGTTTTAATAATATAAATCGTGTATGTATGAGATTATTCGTAGCCAATCGAATCAATTTGGCAATAAGAGCTTCCGTCGGCGTGTTTAGATACCAACACCTGCTGCATAATATATGTTTATGTTCTCAAGCTACCCGTTTTCAAGCTTTCCAGGAAGATATGTGGGTTTGCACAACAATGTTTCAGTGTTGAAAATGTACATCTATAATTGCGTCGGGTAATAATATAATGCAGGTGAAATTCCTGTGATTAAATTTAACTATACAATATATAATCTTCATTATTGACAGTAACACTCGATATACGTAAATTGCTTGGGAATTTCTTACATCGACATCAACTCGTTGTACTACTTTCTTCACTTAATTAAACGTCATTTTTTTTGGCAATTTGGAATCATTGTAGTATTTCAATAACCGCTTAATGATTTCATAATTCGTTCAAAATTCAAAGTGCAGCATTATTATTGCGCGTATTTATTCACTCTGTGTGATCAAATTGCAAATAATCATCATTAACAAATTGGCTTATCCATTTTCCACTCTGCGTGTACAGTTAATATTTATAATAAAAATTCAATGTTTGATTTAATCCATCAAATATTTCATTAAAACGAGATCAATATTCTCAAACCAAATTTTCTCTCGAAGTTTTCTCTGAAGTTACCAATAAAATGCATGGGCTTTAATTTATACAATTAATTTACGATGTACGTACGACCCGGTTAAGTTCAAAACATTCTTCATTATTTATATACTTTAGTAATAATTAAAGATAACGCAGGGACTACGATCAAAAGTAATCAAAGGACATATGTACATATGTAAATAACGATTCAACCAGAATAATAACAGAACTTTTCTTTTGGATCTACTAATTCGAAATCAGTTTCTATGGGGAACTAGACATTAGAAATTAACAGTTAATTTCTTATATAAATTATTCGAATGGTATGCTGTCTTTCTACAATAGTTATTAAGTGTAGAAATCAATTCTATACGACTTTTGTGCACAATGAAAGTTTTATTTAAACTGAATGACAATTCAGTCGGAATGAATTCATTTCTACACCTAATACCTCCTATAGGGAAGCACATAAGATTGATATGGACTCGATGATCAGTCAATGGAAAGGGCCACCCCAAAACCGGAATCATCGGGCGCGTTTACAAGGGAGTTTATGCATCAGGCATTGAGCGCAGCGCGTATGTACATACAGGTTGCATAAGGACTCGGATATGCGGGTTTACGGAAGGACGGTGCGGGCTGATCGTCCGTACATACCGGGTGATCCATGATGGTGTAAAGCGTGTATGGAGAACCCGGTATATCGTACCACGGCCAGAACCTAACACAACACAGCCCACGAATCGTGTACACCCAAATTGGACGGGAAATTTAGTGGCCTGTCTCGCGAATCTCGGGCATCCTCCTCTCTGCTCCCCTGCACCGTTTACCTCTTCCACTAGTCTCATCCCTTCGAACTACCCTGCGCCCTTTCCACCATTTTCCGGTCACCAAAACCAAAACCATCGGTCTCCTGCATTAACCCACCCCATTCTGGCTACACTTTAGCTATTCGTGAAAATGCCACCCTGTGGAGTGCCGATCTATTGGGTTTTGAATTCACCCTACGCCTGGAATTTGTACTGATTCTGGGAAATAGAAAAATCAAGGGAAATCCCTTTCGTCGATATATCTGTACACCTACTATAAATCGGAAACACGATTGGCGTATCTGTATTGTTCAGCGCGGATTACGGTTTCAAAAGTTGCTATTAATTTTGTATCCCCGTTTTTAACCCCTGGAATTTCGTAAATAGAATTTAATAATACAAAGTAGAATGTAATAATAAATGAATATATATGTTGATGACTTTTTTAATGAAAATAAAGTGTCTATGAAAATAGCGAAAGGAGAATCAATTAATTACAAGCGGTGCAATATGTGGAAAGAGATCGCGCGTTCGTAATGTGAATTCACGGGGTAGTCGCAACCTCGGTCAATTGTTGGTCGAGCGAGCGATTAGTAACAACATTATTCCTAACTTAGATTTCATTGTAATATTTGATACGTTGAGATTCATTATAAACTTTTAACTCGAATACATTCTCCTGAATAGCTTATTTAAGTTGTAATTGCTTTATACCAACGGCATGTTTCTAAATATTACTTATCCTTGTATACATCCCTACATTAAATTTGTATCATTTCATCTCTCAATATAACGAATCTTAATCTACGAATTAAGTTGTAAAATAAAACATGAAAATTATAGAATAAATTCAAACAAATATTTAGAAGGTACGAGTATAAAAATCCTGGAATCTATCTACGTGCAGTTCAATATGCATACTTGTTGAAGTAAACTACCGGCTGATGAGACGCATCAGGAATCTCCAATCCACTCCTGGCAGTAATAACAGAGTTATCGATCCCCTAATCGAACATGTCTCTCGAGATACGAATTCGTTTTCGGGATGGGCGAAAAAAAAGAGGTCTAACGATTTCGGAATAATTTCACCGTGAAAAAATAACGAATGGATTCGAGCCGGGGAAATCGTTTTCCCGACACGACGACCTTTCACCTCGTTTATCGGTTCGGCCAGTACCCAGAAAGCAAACGAACTAAAGCGAAATATAAAGTCCCGGAGTGCGATGTCGTTAAATCGACGAGTATCGTGGTGTAACGAAGTTTCTCGTAACGTCGTTCCCTCTGTCGATCGGATGTCATTGGTTCCCCGATATCTACCTCTCATCCGGGTCTTCAACTAAATTACCAGAGAGCCGCACACCGCCAGGGATGCTAGTTGAAACCTCGAAGAAGGATGAAGTCCAATGATAGAAGTGGCCAGGTTAACGGTGTTACGAATAATCGAAAAACGAGTCGGCGGATAATCGAACCGACATATCTTCAAATTCTACACCTTGTTGGGAAATATCTCGATTCGAGTACTGACTGTTAACACTGAAGATTAAATTGTGACCTAAATACTGCGGGATGATGATTGATCCTGATTTTATATCGCGATGCGTACTGTAGAATTTTAAGAAGAAGATGTACAGAGACTACGTACATTATAATATGGAGGGAGGCATTTATATAATATGTAACCAATGTAGAATCGAAATTCCACGTAATACCTAAGTCAGAAGTGCCTTGTTTCTACAATCCAATAACACTTTGCAATTAAAATAACATTCATTACAAACAATTAATAAACTCTCAGCGCTCTGTAAATTTACTTCTTCCTGGAGGGTGTAGTATTTGTTTAGTTCGAAGGTAGAAGTCGCGGGATGATAAAATACGATTATAATTTTTGGTAATTTATGATCCGACAAATTTCTGTATTCCCAGTAATTCATAAATTGTAGCGTGTAACGTCATGGTATCCGTGGAATAATACATCAGCGTTTGCATGCTCGATTAAACCCAACCCCGTAGCCTGGGTATAAACCTATGTCAGTGTGGAAACCCTTTAATACGTACCCTGACCATTATACTGACGATTAAACTCGACCTTAAAATCCCTGGAGGGAAACGTTGGGAAGAAAAGGGTTGAATTCGTGATAATGCGTGTACGTAACCTTTGTCCAGCTTATGCTCTCCTTTCATACTCGTATTTGTCTTCTCTTCACTGACAATTTATGTCGGCTCATATTTACGTTCCGTGTCTCGAATATCATGTTCCTCGTGTATCACACAATTTTATTAACTTCCGGAGATAATGTCGTTTAGATATTAATTCAACGTGATCCACGGAATTATATGTTTCTACTTGTTACACGTATTCGGAAATTATTCCACAGTACATTACGCATTTTAACTATTGTTAACGGAAAGGTGGAATATAAAAGTTTATGTTTCAGATATTAAAGAACATTGTTTGTATGTTACTCGATATAATTCAAGTTTTATATTGATCCAATTATAAAATAAAAATTGAACTCTTCAAAACACTTCAAACACTCCAACGCTTTGATTCTGTCATACCTTATCAACATTTATAACTGGAACGGGGTTAATGGAATTAGATAAAAACAAATGCTGTTAACGCGTGGGTGTAATAAATAGCGAAATAGCGCTGAAATGAACAATTCTACATGTTACTTAATTTACGCGGAGCGAAGGTTTCACGCGTACGTTCTCCCCATCAACTCCGAGCGACTGACAACGTGTTTACAATTTGACACGAGCGGTTGAACTCGAGTCGAAGTCTATTATAAAATTAAATACTCCCGTAACAAGAATTTTATTAACCATCCCCATTGCCATATTCCAGTTACTGACTTCTTTCATTTTATTTAACGAAACTTTATTAATTATAATGATCAATTGAGTTCTGCTAGATTGAAATTACACTTCATTTGATTCCCGTGCTCATTAAAGAATCTAATTTTATTAAATATTCCTTTCCTTCAGCAAATTATGTAATACATTGTTATAAAATGTTACAATATATTATAGCAGTTTTTAAGTGGATATAATATTTAATAAAATAACATAAGGTGGTTTGGAGTAATCAAGTCATTTCATCATGATTGTTATATGAATATTATTATAGTAATCAGCTACGAGTATTTATGATCATATCATCAAGAATTATAAGTGTGAAATCGAGAATTTATATCACCAAACTCTGGCCACAGGGTGTTCGATCAAACATTTTAATCGTCGTTCTTTCGTGTTCATCAAATCGTTTCAAACGAAACTTGCGAAGTGAAATTGGTTCGTGTGGCCAACGGGTCACGTACGTATAATCAACTGACAGAGAAATGTCACTAACGAGCCACGAAGTCTTGCAAAACTATTCCAGACCAGGACAGTTCCGGATTTGTGGTGAAAGTGGAAGGAGATTGTGGCAAGCTGGTCAGTCTAATTAACTAATCAGGACGATCACCGTAGAAACTGGAAAGCCAACCGAAAACGAATGTTCGCAGTGAGGATTCCCTGAGTCACAACTCCACAGAAATTTCTAGTCTGTATTAATTAGTCAAATTCAATTTTAAACGGCACTTAACCAGGTTCTGAATCTATTTCGATTCGATGAAAGTGAAACAAGAAGCTTTTCTAATCAGTTATGATTTGAATCGAAATTGCCGATAAATTTGATTCGATTATGATACTTCTCGTACGAATTCCGTTTACATTTTTAGGAAAAAGTTTTGCCTCGTATCGTGGTATGTGACTTCATAGGGAATCGGGCTGGTTGTTCAATATCCGGTGGTCCGTAGGAAATTGTACATATGTGCTGCATATTATTCTCCCGAGGACTCAAGTAGAGAAAGTCCAGGTATGCTGGCACTCGGAGATTGGAAGGGGGTTGCAAAGGAAGACTGACTGCAATATTTGGTCGTGAGTTCCGTTTGAGTGCAGCACGAAGGATGAGCCGGGAATCGATTGAACAGAGTTCGCCAGAATCAGCCCAGCAGGAAGTGCATTCTGGATCACATCCTGCCACGCTGCGTTCGCTTTTCCGTGAACGTTACGGGGTATCCCGGTTAGGTCCTGGCTCAGCACGAGGGGTGGTTCGAGGGTTGGATCGTGATGTGAAATCGTTTCGCTCCACGTGCTCGAACAAAAAGACGAATCCACCGTAATCAAGGCCATTCCATCGAATTTTCACCCTTCGTCCAGAATTATGAGATCAGCTTCGGTCGATGATATTATTCTTTTAGATTAAGCTGGATCATCGTATATTGCATCTATATAAAATGAACTACTTCCGCCATGAAATATTTCATATCTCTATAAAATATTTCCTCATATAATTCCACCATCGATGTACAATTTCATTCGTTATAATCAATACTACTCGACTAGAATTATACCGTGTCTGGTGGATGACAATTGTGGTATTAGATTATATCTGGCAATTAATGCCGATTACAAGCTGTATGAATTTCTGGAATAAATCTATATTATCTTCGAAAATGGGTACCTCTGGAGAAAAAAGTAATTTATACGTTCCCGTTCCCATGATCTACAGCATAGCAGGCATGATAACAACGACGTTGGGTTATCGCGTAGCCGAGTGGTACCATTACCGGTTTAATATAGCCTCTCATTGTCAGCGCATTACGAACGGCATGCTTTGGATGTACACACATGTACAAATGCGAGTACGTGTAGAAGCAGAGGGTATATCGAGGCAGATAGCCTTTCGGGACATTGAGCGCGTCCTGTCTGATTGAACATCCTGCAGGCGCATCCTTGTCGCTAGGCATCGCTCTCGAAATTCTATTTGCTCGACATATACGACCCGTATCTGTTTGCGGCCTGTTCTCCTACCTACCGCGTAAGGTACCACCGGATTTAATTAGCTGACCCCTTTCTCCCTATGTGTCGATTTTGACACCGTATTTGCATGCCTTCAATTGTCAGTGATATATTGCTTTCATACGGAAGTAATTACTCTTTTGACGGTCGAGATAACACTGCTCGAAGATTCTGGAAATTTGTTCCCAGATTCGTTTGGTAGATTGCGTTTGGTCGATTCATCAACAGAATTTCTTATTAAAAAGAAAAGAGTATGAATTTTATTTTGTTCGCCACTTATTAATTAATTTTCGATTAATGTTACTTGGATGAAATAGAGAATTGCTGGAGGAAGTAGAATATGTCGTTACAATAGGACATAATCCAGCATGCTTGGACCATAGTACTTACTTTATTCTTCAACATATTATTCCACAGTCCTGGACTTTGTTTTTAACGACCTTCCGATGTTTGTAACCAAGCAGCACTGAGGGTATTCCACTATCAATCGTTTATCGCCAATTTCGTGCGATTAAATCATATCGACTTGATTTAACATGAGTGCATAATTAAACATATTATTGTGCGTTAGCAAGCCGATTTTATCTTGCCGGATTACGAGTGGCAAAATTGTTACGCGTGTCTCGTTAATTATCGACTAATATATAAAATCATATTGACTTATTGTTAAATACGTAAACGCATTGAATTCACGCAGAATGTTTATATCCTATAATCCGACGAGGCGTCGATGAATAATTTTATTCGCCGTACGATAGGATATTAATTTACGAGGGACAGCCAACCGTTATAATCAGGGTACAGGGTTTGATCCATTGACCATTCCCGTTGACAATATGTCGTAATGTGGAGCACGCGAATCGATGGGAAACGCTAATGGCTCGTGTCTACCTCGATGTCAGCTATTTTTCTTGCTTCTTCCTGATCCGGCAACCGACCAGGCCTCGGTCATTTACACGGCGTCGACAACGGCTTTAACATCGTATTTATTCAAATTACCCGTTAGATCACGGTATACGCACCGTTCACACGCTCACTCAAGTCGAAATAAATGGTCCCTTCATGTAAATCGAATTTTCTTTACGGTAGGTATCAATATTTATACCGTCATCGAATTACGCCGGCATTAGTGGTTGCCTGTAGTTTGGTCATCGTTAGTCCAGATTAATCTCTACATATCGATATTTCCATATCGATCGCCATCAAATTCGAGAATTGACAACATTTCGAAACTTCCTATCCTGGACTTATTATATTCCATATTTTAAGATACATTTTCAGATACAGACATATTCTGATTTAATCAAGTTTCAATATTCTACCCTTCTATACAAATTATATTCTGTAATTGAATGTGGAAGTATAATTTAAAGTCTGTAGGAAATCCTGGACAAATAAAGTAGATCTAAAAAATAACACAAGTTAATCCTTATTATTCGGGAGAATAAAATGTGTGAGGAGAAAAGCGTGCATATTAGGAATGATATGGAAATAGATGGTCCACAAATATGAAAGAGCTTCCTAAGAAATAATAGGAACGTAGCGCGAATCATCAATATGAAAAGGAAATATTATTTCACGCCAGGCAGAAGTCAAAATTCGTGTAATACGGAAGAGGAAATTCTTAAATTTCGACGAGTTTTCATGCTATAATAGTTGAATATAATACAGTTTTCTATCGAAAGCTGTTACGTCCATTTATAGGCGTCAAATGCAGTTAGTGACGTGTGTAACGTATAAAACGTTCATGGTGCTCTTGTAAAGTACTGACAATCGTGCCGTAGCTTATGAATTTTGACTGGTGTAGCATGTCAGCGAATATTAAGCAGGGTGTTGATCAATTTGAATCAGTTACAAGGGGAGAAGGGATCTCGTACCATTGAAATATCAATCTTGACATTTCCAAACACCGTACTTGTGTTTCTCGAAACCCTTCGTTGTTGATACAGTTTTATTCTCGGTCAAAACAATGGAAAATCCGCCTTTCCAAAAGAAGTGCTTGTAAAAAAAGTGTTGTACTTCAACTACACAAATTTAGAGAAAATCATCGTAGAAGTGTAATGCTTCGCAAGAGTTATTGAAGTTTCAATAGCATCCTTCATCACATTGGAAAACCGTAAACCCTAATGATCATTAGGCTAACATACATTCATGATATGTGTCAACCCTTAATGACTACCATGGGTGAAACATCTCGTGCGAATTTTATTTTAATAATATTAAAAAACGTAGCGACTGGAAACACTAATTTTGTGGATATATTCATGAAG
Organism: Nysson spinosus; assembly: GCA_910591585.2. Classification (NCBI taxonomy): domain Eukaryota; kingdom Metazoa; phylum Arthropoda; class Insecta; order Hymenoptera; family Crabronidae; genus Nysson; species Nysson spinosus. Next base: position 4,800,941 of record OU342835.1, read on the forward strand.
ACTATCAATAGCGACGGCGTTATCATAAAAGAAATCAGTTCTCACGTACTTTGCTATAAACCTATGTTTATTAACATCAACGTGATTCTTTTTATGATAGTTTTTATAAGGTTTAATATTAAGGCTAAACACCATTCCATGATTATAAATTCGTGAATACATAACATAGTAAGAACATGGAGCCTTACATCCACCTTACAGGACATTCATGGCAACATACATATTCATAATTACGGGCGGTGTACCTCGGGATACACAAAGCAGCTGTACCTTTTAATTTTGTCGTCGTTACTACGCTTAAATTCCTGATACATAACCGGTCTCTGTGATTGGTACTTAAATCTCGTATCGCGTGAGTATAATGATACTATATGATATCCAGGATAGCCTGCTACTGATGATAATGATCACGATAATGATAACGACATCTTAGTGTAACTACATCACTACTGAATACTAATTATCTGATATGATATACGTGATTATTTGAATTCGACTAATATCTACGTAAATTTTATTTCTTGAGTGATAATTAGAAATATAAATGATAAGTATAGAATTGTTACTCGCCTCCTTCATGAAATATTACAGTCAAAGTACATACATATATACTTCAATATTCTGTAATATGAATAATATGTATATTTTATGAATACATTTCGATAGTTTAATTATAGAATTTGGTGAGAAAAGCGGCTAGTTACACGATATAATACTCGATAGTGTTATCCAAATATATTAATAATCTAATTATTTCAATACTATTACATAACTCAGTAATCTTCAAATATGAATCAAGAAGTTATTTTCAGAACTTGAATCAGGTCCAAGTACAGTCATTATTTAATCTCCCCGCGAATGTAATATCCATTACATCCGTCTACTCTTTGCATTATCCGGAAGGTACCCATAAAAAGGGCGCTCAAAAATTAGCCCGCTTCGAAGTGAAAGATGTTTCACCCCGACATACATAAAAACCAATCTTTGTTTATGCAAGGGTAATTACTCTCGAGGGTGGTGTGTATGGGATGGGGTGCGACAATAATGCCGCATTCACCCGCGATAATTTATCGCTTGTTGCAACCACCGGGAAAAGGGGGAAATGTACACGAGGCCAGTAAAGATAACATTCAGCGCGAAAAGCACGGCTGTAAAAGAGCGCATCGCACCACGTGAAATGAAAAAAAGAATTGCTGAAAGCTTCGCGGGAAGAAAGATGGAAAAAGTGCGTAGCTGGAAACAAGATAATGTAACACGAGTTCTTCAAACTTAAGTGTTTTCGTGGGTGCTTTATGCAACTTAATTCTTCCTTCGGTATAAAATGGTAGTGCAATTAACTTCGCTGCAATCATTATTTAAACGGTGACACAATGAATTATATAACATTTCTTTTCTGTAAAAAATAGGGGTGATCTTTCAAATTTTGTAAACGAACTACACGAAACATAATTCGGCGATCTTCGAAGAATTTAAAAACGACTCCATATAACTAGAATTCTTCTTAATGGCTCAGATAGTATTCATAAAAAATTTGTTCCTTTGTCAACGTTCCGAATTCTCAATCTTAATTACAACTGATGAGGGTGCACGAGCCAAAATGTTTTGTGATAATTAAATAAGAAGAATACTAATTACTAATGGAATTATGAGCAAAGAATCACGTACGAAAGTGTGCAGAAAGTGGCACATGAATTCGAAAAGTGTTTGATTTCTACCGACGCGTTAGCAGTGAATTATCAATTCCTTGAAAATTGACAGTACCGTGAATCCTTTTTAATATCTGGTACGTCAGCTGCACTTGAGTTCGAAGTTCCACTATTTTCTCTCCCTTCTCTCTTTCTATCTCATTCCGTTTCACCTCTATCGCCGTGGAATTGTAAATTTTCCCTGCGGGAGTTTGTTCTTGCGATCGCTCTACCACGTTTTATTCTTCTTAGAACTCAGTTTTCGCGCTGCCGGATGAAGAAGTTTCAAATGGAAACGGATCTTCCTTTGGTATTAAATTCTTCTGTGGCGAATCAACGCAAGTATGATTTAAAGGACTTAACGGAATAAATCTTATATTGATATAAACGAGCTTTTGTTTTGTACAATATTCGAGATAACTATATTAATTAATATGATCAATATATTACGCGACCGTTTTCATAAAAATCTCGATAATGGTTTATGACTTTCGAAAATATATTAATTTATGTAATTGCTTAATTTTTTATAATTAATATATTTTATACACTTAACTGTACCCTTCAGAATTCATGTAGTATTAGATAATCGAAAGAAGAATGTATGTACATATAAATATTAAAAAAATTATTTATTATATACAGAATATGATATTGACAAATTTATTTCTATAAATCTCAGGTATTGGATTAGTTTGTACAATAGAGCTGCACTGATTATTAATTTCGAAACATTTATTACGAATCCATTACTTTTGAATCAATTTTATTGAGTGGATGTTATATCAAAACTATTACGTATATTAATAATAAATTGAATTAATAAAATCAGAAGGAATGAATCCACAGATGGAATATATCATATTAACAGAAATTATATTCGGACCTAAGCCAAACTAGGAAAATTAAGAAAATTTAAAAACATTATTCATAGACATTACACCGTAAACATATATAAAACAAATAGTTATATTCTTGAAAATATTTTTCAATTTCAGGTAATTTGAATCAGGGTCCTTGCATATTTCCACCCCAAGGTGCGATCATCGTAAAACCGGAAGTAGAGATCCGCAGCCCGAAATGTCACGGGGCTCATTGTTCCTGAAATGTGGCCAATGGCCCACGGAATTTCAGCGAACCGAAAATGCCGTCCTGTCGAACTTTGTCCGTGAAACTTTCGAATTAGTGTGAACCGACCAACTGGAATGTCGAAAATTTTCTCTCCTCCTCTTTCCCCTCCGCGAACCACCGGAACATACATCGCGGAAGAATTAATAGTGTTTCAATTGTTGTATTCTCACCTAGGACACAGACGTACATAAATTTCCACGGTGAAATATAAAAACCGCAATAACACATTGCCGTTCCACGGCGCACGATATCGTCCAATAAAACGTTTTCCACGAGTTGATACATTTATTTCATTTCTCATCCCCGAGTTTGAGGCATTTAAAACGACTTTAATCGAAGAAAATGATTCGTTGCTTGTCAAAGTTACAAGCATTCGTAGGGATGATTAATAAACGATCTAGTAATTTATGTTAAGATTAAATATCTCTATTAATGCGAGTGGCGTTATCAGGTAGGTTTTCCTTGTGAAATAGATTCAAGTTGAAAGCAGGAGTATTAATTTTCCACGGCGAAAGTGGAGAAGATTTTCTTTTCCAAATTCATTTAATTTCACTTATGAATTACTGGCACGGCAACTAATCACGTCGTTGAACAAGTCTGGTGGCAGACGGGAAACTTTTCCTGAAATTTCGTCAAGGACTTCGAAACTCGGTAGGCGGCCGAGTGAATTCTCTTACGAGGCAGTTTGTTTTGTAACTTTCTTTCTGCCTCCCTAAATGGCCAGCTGGCGGTTTTGACGTTTATAAATAATTTCCCGCGAAACAATAAGGGTTGTTGTGTCTTCCGACATCGTTCTTTTTCGAGATTGTTGGCGTTGATGTTATATATCGAGAGTCAAAGTTGAAGGGTTAACGAAAGATCCATGTGCCCTTGGGATCAGATTTGTGGTTGGAAAAGTACGGGCAGAATGTATGTTTCAGATTTCTGAAAACTTTTCTCTGAACAGTTTGCTCGGAGAAATAAGAAACGCTCAACAATGGCGGCCTAGCTATTCTGTTGTTTCCGAAAGATATGCTAACGTTCTCCACGTTTCTTTGCATTGGAATATTTTCATTGGTATGAATTTCTCGGGAATCAGAAATGTTTATATGAGTGGTTATTTTTGAAAGTGGTATGAGTCCGATTTTTATGGAAAAATAAATCATTATAAAAATAAGAATATAATGTTGAAACAGATGCTTAACCAAGAATTATTCTTTTTATAACAGTATTAAAATTAATAAAGATAGTTTTATAAGAGTACTAAAATAAAAAAATGGTTTTATACCGCTGTCAAAAATAACCATATTTACATAATTATTCTTGACTAAAGGAGGTCATAGAATTAATTTATAATTTTTACTGGATGTTGGTATATGAATAACATATTATTAAACACCAATACTAATAGTTCAAAGACAGATTTCATAGGAATTATTATAAATAAACTGTGAACATACGTGCTGTTATGTCAGATATAAGTACTGCTTCGTAGCAAGCCGACAATCGAGGGACATCAAGTGTCACAATAATTAATGGCCTGATGAAATTCAGTAGGGTATCGGAAATCATTTTAATCCTCGATTACGCAAAGGGTCTCCCTTCCTCTCTCTCTCTCTCTCTCTACAGAATTTTCGATATTATGCTCGAAATACCACGACATCATTTCGTATTCATTCATCGTATCACGTATATCGTTATCCGTCCGCGAAATATTTACTGATAGAAGTATGTATCTTGCTTTATAACCGATTGATATTTAATACGTCATCTGTGAATGACGACCGGGAATATCATATTAATTACTTACAGATTTAAGATTAATTCGTTATAATTCGATAAAATGATATTGAAAGATATAAATTATAATGTCGGAGGATATGAATTATTACAATTATTCTGTTAAGCCAATTAAATCGTAATAAATCTGTTAATGATCAAATATTCTGAATCAAGTAATCTAAGTCTCTGCTATTTGGTATATTATCACAAAACTGTCAAAATAACCCGATGAAGTAATACTTTTAATTTATTACTCTTTAATGCTTATGGCAATTGTTGCAGAAAATATCGATATCATAATTACGAAATTTTCTAAACGCACTGATGAAACAAGATTCCTAATATTATGGCAATTATTGTTGACATTATCGATACAGAGATCATATCCTTTCCCGAAAAATCGTTGGCTTAACAGTTGCCACAGATTATAGCGAAAAGTGACAACTTAATAGTGATTTCTCCGGAAGCCTGACTTCTCCTCTGTCTTCTTATCATCTCGTCATTATAATCCCACGGCTTATAACTTTACTTTCGTGGAACTGCGAGGACATGAAAGCTCCTTAGTCTCCTGATCTATGAGAAGAAATTTATTCTTCTCTAGTCGGAAATGACTCTATGAATCTAACTTTTACTTCATTCCCATCAAGATTTATTAAATATATTTTCAGCATTCTTACAAAGTCCTGTCATCGTACGCTATTGCTTTGACCTTGAATCCTACCAAGCAATAAGATCCTTATACCAACTAGAGCTCGAATAATATTTCAAAGAATACATGGTTTATATTTATATTCTCATCTCATGCATAAAATGTATATCAGGTATAAAATTAAAAAGGGGTGAGTATGAAGTAACAACATAGTATTCTTGGTACTCTCCCTATCATTCTAAAACGCACGAATGGAGAAAGAAAACGAAATGAAGAGAAGGATGAGTTTTATTTCCCTTTTCACGCGACGGACCTTCCCCTTTCGCCGTCTTTATGGTGAATAAACGGGTCGTAACTCCGATAGTGTAATGATCGTTGCGGGATACTTCTATGGGGTGAAAAAGTGGATGAAACAGAAAGCGTAATGACATAACCGTGATGGAAGATCATTTTTATGCAATTTTATAAAAAAGTTGTCTGGGGTAGGTTGTATTGATTTTCATAGTGGGCATAAAGTTATTATTAATTTAACAAATAGTAAAGTATATTCAGTAAACTGGTCCCCACACTCGATGGAATATCTTTTGTTTGAAACAGCTGATTATTTGGTAACATTACTCGAATTCTTCGTGAAGACTACAACTATAATTCTAACAATAAGTAATAAGTTATATCACGCAGAGTCCAATATTCATCATTTCATTGTTCTCTCATAAAAAAGATAAGAATTTCACACATTACTTAAATCTAAGCGATAAAATAAGAATGGAGTATAAAAGTAGGAAACAGTAAAGTAATTACGGATTAAATAAAACTCAAAAATCTCAGCCAAAAGTTGAAGATCTAAATGGAATGCAAATGTGAAAATAGGGTTGAATACATATAATGGGGTTATTGAATGATATGGAATTTCATTAATGGTATTAAAGGGTTGCACGGACTATCTAATGCGACATTTGATAGATAATACGAAAGGAGATAAATTCTGGGAATAACTTCAGGTAGTTTAATGAACGCGCATAACATTCCAAGTTAATGGTTTCTAATACAATTTTATGGCGGAAGTATGAGTTATACTTTACGGGAATTAAATTCATCACGAATTCTGCTGGGATTCTATTCAATTAAATTTATGATACCATACAAGTGTCATACATTATATAAATATATGATTATCTAGATTGCACGATATTATAATAATTTTATTAATACTATTCACAGAACTATGCCAGTAGCAATATTCGTATTAATTAGTGAGATTGCAATGGCACATAAACAACACACTGCCCAAAAATTAATTAGCAGATTGAAATGACACTCGAATGAAGCGAAAGAATGACCGCGCTAATTCCAGATATTGTCCAATCAGACTAAAATAATTCCAGCCGAATTTCCCTTAAATCTAATTTACCAGGATTTTAGTGGAACTTTCCTTTAGCTCAAGTATAATCCCATTTAATTAAACCCATTTGCATTCTGTTAAATCACTAACCAATCGTTTTGGCTTAGTCACATATTACCTTATAAATGGCTGCCGAGTCCAAGTAAAGGAATATTTTATATCGAGTTTATCTGGCGGGCATTTATCAAGAAACGAAGTGTAGGCAACTGGTGGAGATTTATAACTAGTAGAAAAAACAGGAGACTACTAAATAGTGAAAGGAACACACGGTCCATTAAGTCTGAAAGTGGCGCGCGCGAAGTTAAGTCTGCAAATGGAGTATGGAGTTGAAGATGAAAGGGTCGTTCCAGTCCGATTACGGAGGATCGGAGTCGGAAAGTAAGGGGTAATCGTTCAAAGTGGGCTGGTATTTAGGAGGGGTTGCGGCCGACGTGGTATGCCGAGTCGGCGGGCTTCTAGTTTATTTCAATTATTTAAATTCCCTCCCCTTTTAGAAAGGGGAGGCTTTCGGGCTCGGTTTAATTTGGTTCGATTTCCGCGAACCCACGGAATCCTGTCTACGTGATCAGCCTTCCCCGAACGATTTTCCGTCGATAGTTCAGATATTCCGTGGGTTCCTCCGTGGTCGGCACAGGGACACTTTCCGTGGAATAGCCTGCCTTACTTCTGTCGAGTACATTCACCCTCATTCCACTACCTCCGAAAATCCAGTTTCGTTTCCCCGAATTCGAGACTCCTTTCAAATCCTTACCGAGATCAGGTTCCCCGTACGAGCTTCTCAAATTCGCATACTCAGCTGCGACTCGCCATTACCTGATCGAAGTACTCCTTTTACCCTCTCCTTTAGTCCTTTTATCCCCCTGATTCTGTTGCGATTTTTTTTAATTCCTTTCCTATTCCTTTTCCACGAAGTTTCAGTGAAACTAGCTTAATCCTGAACGTTCGATTGACCTGATTGAATGTGTATATCGCGGACCGTAAATGCCTGAATTTTTATTATTGCACTGCTGTATTTAAGGATTTCCTATAACCGTGCTTAACAAAGTCCCATCAGCCATTCTGTTGTGTCAGTAATTCCTCAAATAAATAAAGAGTAACAACAATATAATATGAGTATTCTCTTGAATAATAAAATCTTTTCTAGCTACACAAGCATTATTTCATCAAATTATATTAATATTACCGTATGCACTATCATGATGATTAATTCTATTTCGCCTCCAGTAATCTCACAAGGACCAACCTATAATATTGGAACATCTTCAACAAAATTCATTTTGCATAGAGCGATTGCTACAGGATAGTGAAAAAAATGGATTAATTCTTTGTAATATATTTTTCTCGGTAAGAAGGGTTTAAACATAACTCTCAATAATAGGGAAATATATAATAAAATACTAACGATGATATAATGAAATTATTTCCCGGATGAATTTAAAAGCCCGGCGATAGCGTTGCTCTAACTAAGTAGACGTGTTAAAGCGAAGACCGGGTGTAGTCGCATGAAATTACATTCATAATGCATCCGCGTAGTTCCGCATCGTGAATCGCATGCAAGTGGACGCAAAAGGCATGAAACCACGCATATTGCGACAATGCATTCTGACAGAAACGCATATGGTCACGCAACATACCGTAGAACTGCGGAAGGCAGAACGCGAATGAAACCAACCGAGCTTGCTTCTCATCACTATAACATAAGCAGACATATAAAAAACGTTTTTTTCTTGTAAAAAGGAAACTAAAGTCTACTATTACTTTCTTTGAACGCCGTATTAATTTACTGCACTGCGATATTTTACAAAAAATTCCACATACGTATTCATAATAATATGTAATTTGATCAACTCCCATATATTGGTATACGTTGATATGGATTTCATCATTTGAAAACAATTTGGTTTTGCGTAAAATAATTAACGTCTGCGTAGGGCGTGGGTTGTATTTAGTTTTTTAATAAAATTTAAACCAAATTCATATTTATAATAATTTATAATTAAATTATTTCGGGCACGTTAATATACAATGATAAGCACTTCATCATTTGAGAAAGATTTTAATGTTGCATAAAATAGTTTTGTCTGACCTAGGATTAGATCAAATTCGTATTAGCAATAATTTCTAATAATGTCATGTCTAGACTGGTATATATCGATGTCAACTTCATAATTCGACGAATAAAATTCATTCTGAGCAATTTTATATTCTAAATTCGATTTAGAATGTTTTTATGCATTGCATTCTGAATTTGTAATTATGGGTGGAAATGTTGAAATCATAGTATATTCCTCATCCTGTCTGACATAATTAACCATATATAATATATACTGTATATTTTTAAGTTCATCTCGAAGCCTGCCAATAATCGTTATGCCAGGTTTCTAAGGGCCGCGCACAGTGTTTCGATTGGTTCGTAGCGTGCATTCCGGATGTAAGTACGTGATTCACATAGCGATTATTCTCACCCCAGGAGTCATCGGCGAGCAAAACTTGGACAATTTACGAGTAGAACGATGTCGAATTGCTTTGTGAGCTCCGCAGCTCAGACTTTGCTCAAATAAAGAAACCCGACAAAGGGCAAAGCTCGTATGTTTGGTTGTATCGGGATACGCAAGTGGAATCGCTAATACAAAGCTCTTTTTCGAACTTAAAAAGAGCTCAAGGTAACCACTAAAATAATTGTAGAACTTATACATTGATAAATCTACAGCAACCTGATTCCAATGCAATAATCATTTCAATGTGATTATTAAAATATTTAACGTAGTTCACACTACTTTTATTCTAGTAGTGTAACAAGAATATCGTAATTTGAGGATAATTCAAAAATTATAAATGCACACGATTCAAGTGAACAATAATTTAAAATTATACAACTAATAATAATATTATTATATTTCGAGTGACACAAACATATCTAATATACAAAACACACTATTGCATGCTATAAGGATGAGAAGTGTGTGATGTAAATTTCAAGTTGCTGCTGACGAAAAAGATTTCCTCTATAATTGTACACCGATCACGTGCATGATATACAGCAAGAGAATCTCGACAATTTCCAAAGTCGACTTAACAACGTGGAGTTGTACACTTTGAAACGCGAAACGCATTAGGAGCTTCAAAACTTACGCTTCCTGGCCTAAACTTCCTTATTCCTTAGGTCCTTCTGGACTTGAAATGGTTAAACCTTTTTAATGGCTGACTGGAGAAGATATTCATAGAAGAAACGTGGAACATTTTCTTAAGAAGAGCATTCGTTATTTTGCGAAAGTCAACGGCTTTTGGAACTATGCTCATTTTTCATTGCCGTCAAGAGAGTTATCAGTGAGACGTTATCTTTGGGTCCAAGGGTTCACTGCCTGTGCGAAAAAAGGCTATCTGAATGGTCGAAAATATCGGCATTTCGTAAAAATATGACAAGAATATTTGTAATATCTCCAATAAATCGATTATTGTTCTCTTTTTTATGATTTAGGATTACTGTTGATTTAAATTCTGTATATTTATAAGAGTGCATTTAATACATTGTTAATAATTATATTGTTATTCTCATGAAATATATGGTTAAAGATAAGTCAGGGTTTTTGTTCCTGTACAAAATATGTCACCATTACTCACTTAACTAATATGTTTACATTTTATAGTTTATATATTATTATTAATTACACGAGCATTGTTGTCAAATGCATATTAATTAATATGAACACGAAAATTCCAATATATTCTGTATAAATAATTTCGCTCCGAATATGTGTGTTGTAAGTAATTAAAGAAATACTCGAAATTGATGATGGATAATAAATAATGCGATGTCAATTAATGGTGGTACTGAAATGGTAGTCCGATAAATAATCAATCGGTAACTATCATCTCGGTAGATCGACGCAAATCGTTGCGTCAAAAACACGAGGTGCCAAAAACAAGTGCACGATTGCTTGCCAATGGCGACAGCTGCGGGCAACACGCCCGATTTTATATTTTGAATACGCAACCCGTCAAATGGTGGAAGTGTTTCTATGTTTTCCGCTCTATAAAGAAAAATACCCGACAATCGTTTGTTTCGTATTCGAAATTTCAGAAGTACTTCAGCACGGAGATTAAAATTTTTTCGAGAATCTCTTCTTCGTAAAATTCTAATAAATAGCATGCCCCAGTCTTGAATCGTTATAAATAACTTGATTTACATTTGATATATTTACTTATTTAACCTGTAAACAGTTCGGGTGGTATATTTTTATAATTATCATTTACGTATATGTAAGCAGACTGTTCGTTACTGAAATCTCTACGTATATCAAATTCAAAGTTATGAGAGGCATAATTTTAATTTAATTCGTAACCTCCGAGAAAAGCACAGATTCGAGTGATGAGTTAACTCCTCATCCCAGTTTAACAAGTTAATATTTATTTTTGTAGTGGAATTACATTTTTTTAAATAATACAAATATTTAGAACGCAAAAGAAAAATAATTGGATTATTACTGTTGTTACGATTCAACGGTGAGATTTCCGAAATTAATAAAGTTTTACTCGAGTAGATGTTTACAGTAAAACTCTTACGATGGACTTCAAAATGGACTCAACACTTAAAGGGAAGCTTATATTTATCGGGATTGTTCTTTATAACGTGGTTGAAATTGAAATTCTGAAAATAAGTTCGATCTCCAGTAACACTTTGGAATTCCGAAATCCATTCAAGGTGGAAACTTCGTTTTTTAGTTGAGCCAGCTTCCTCTTGCGCAGTGCTACTTATAGAATGCTGCACGTCCGACTGCAGAAAGTCCACTACTACTTAACAGCTTGTTCAATGGACGTGCGTCGATTTTTTCTTCGTTCTAATTTTAGATCTCTGATACTGCAACCATTTTAATTCTATGTTTTCAACCCTCGCTTATCCATTTACACTATTAGCTGCAAAGCTATGAGTTAATTATCCCAAGTTTTAATCGAGTATTACTACTAAACGTGAAAGACATTGAACAATATAAAGTCCACTTTATGAAGTTCTTATTGTGTTCTCCTCGATACATAATTCTTCTGTAAATACATTTTCTACTTTTACTCATTTGAATTTATATTGCTTATTAAAATGTAGATGTTAAAAGTACCGGGATAATTAGCCCCCGGCTATATAAATATCTTTAAGAAGATATGATAAAGAACGATAGGTACCGAATCCGTGAGTACTTATAACACTCAAATTTATGTCTTTATTTCGGTACTCGAAATTCCCATAGTCACATACGTCGACATTTTATTTTAATTACATCGCTTTTCAACACATTTGATGAATAGGGTATCGAAACATTTTATAATAACTAAACAACAAGCAGTTTAGGGTCATATGATCGCATAGAGCTTTTTTCATCTTTCCATGCTGTCCGGATACAAATAGTTATATCGACTTCTTTATTCTAATCTCAAGTATTTCTTGACACTACGTGTACCATCCCTAATATTACTATCAACTGCTTCTTATTCCAATATGTTCCAAAGAGAAAAGGGAAGTGTAAGAGATAATTGGTGTCTGGATATGTCGTCATTTCGAAAGGAATAGTGCGGGCCGGCCAGTTACGTGGTAAATACATGAATGCAGGATGAGCCAGTTTCTAGTCGTTCAGAGTCTCTACTACGACGTCGTTGAATCTTTATGGAAATGGTTGCCCGTGTTTGCCAATACTACTAGCAGAAGGGTTGACCCGAATGTGAGAGTGCACGTCCGACGGAAGTGGGTCGGGGTTTATTCTGTGAAAGTCGATGGACACGGGAGATGACCAATTTTAAATTGATATTCCGCGTGTATTTTTACGTGACACTTTACCACTCCAATACAAAATATTCATTTCTGTGTCAGTGTCTCAATTACACGGCATACATATGTGTTGAACAAACAGGAATAACACATGTTGAAATGTTGGGGAAATTAAATGGACTGGCTTAATTCTGTTGATTTTTTAAAAGGAAAATATGATCCGGTAAAAATATTTCTGATACAAATATTCTATAGCTTATTTCAAGTATAACTTGTATTACTACATCCAATAATGACAATGCGGTGTAATAAAATAATCGAATCAAACATTCAAGGTTCTAGGTATATGAAGGGCTAATTACGATCACAGAACAATATTACTCTATATATTTATAAAGTGCGATACTTTTTGACACGAAGATTTGCCTGTCCCTCAGTAATGATTAAAGTCGAAATGTTTAAAACTTTATAAATAAGAGAAGTGCGTTTGTTATTGCGTAAGACCATAATTAGCAGTTTACATCCCTAGTAAAGATGATCATATCTATTAATTTAAATCCTAAACAGCTCTAACTCTTCCTTTCCGAAAAAGTAAGTTAGGCCACTTTTATAGTTAATTATATTTAATTAATTTCTATGATACCGAAAAATAATATAAAACATCTAAATAAACGATGTTTTTAACCGACGATAAATTGTCACTGGGGAGACTAAAGAAGATAATTCCTCGGGCTCCGGTCGAATAATTAACCATCAGATATCCCCTGTCCCCCTAATAGCTTCTAGAAGAATTTCTGCGAAGCATAAGAAGGGCTCTCCCTTTGCCGGGATTTAACGAAAGTTTCCAGGGAAGAGTAGGGTGGCCGGTATTTTCCCGGGGTAGAGAAGTACACATAAAAAAGCGAAGTCAAAAAAACGTCGAACCCCGTGGCACTCTCCTCGGCGGAGGTGCAAAAACTTTTCCCTTCTCCAGTCTTCTTTCGAGACCAGACTGTAATTAGTTCCCCCATCGTCTTAAAGTGGCACTGCCGAGTCACCGGCTGCTGCCTTCTAGCCAGAACCCCCCCCCCCCCCAGTAAAAAGACAGAAAAATTCGGGTCAACGGAGATAAGACACCTTTTCCGTGCCCCTACACTTTTTCCGAGGTAACCGATTCGAAGTTCGCCTTCTGAGAGGATTTCGTGGAGGGTTTTGCGTGCGCTTCAACTCGAGACTTTCGGTCCCCGAGTAGAAAGAACCGGAAGTTTCGTGAGTGATACCGGAGCTTCCGGGAGTAAAGAAACGAGAGTAAGCTAAGACTAAAGATGAAAGTAGGATCAGATCGAAACTGAAGGATCCAAGAATTCTTATTTGACTCTCTTCTATTACTTGGATCGACTTCTTTAATATTTGACTTGATTATGATCATTGACTTTATATGTATACATTTATTGGAGTGCTAATGGTATTCGTGAAGAATTATTCGCACTTCGTCATAATTAAACTCGAAAACCGAAGGAAAGATTCATTTAATACTCCCATTATGGCCGTCCATCGTAATATATCAGAGCCCTATCTCATTAGTCTTCGCGTTCTTCTTTCAAAATTCAAGTTATTATTTCCGTTTTTCTTTTACTTTATTGTCCTTCTACACTTTAGTTTGTTAGTTTGTCTGATTTTATATAAGTTTTCATGTTACTATCGTATCCGATATTTTTTAACATGAAAATTACTGAACGCCTAATACCAATTGCATTTACTGTAATAAAATTATTTCCTATTAGCACGATGATCAATTCCGTATTAAAATTATATTAATAATATCCAGCAAATGGGAAGAGTTTGAAAACAAATTATACTACTAGTTCGATCTTTTTCAGCTTTAAATATGGTTATGTAAACCTGTACTTTAACACTTTATAGAAAATTCCTGGGAAATCCTAACTATGCATGTTAATGAGGTATACAAAATTTGAATCAATTTTATATCGAACTCCGTGTACGAAGCTAGTATGAGGTATTAAAAGTAATCCTAAACTCAAAATATTAACAATCCCTAACACACCTTCAGTCTCTTCGTCCGGCGAATTATAAACCTGGTACATATTTATTTTTTGCGACTTACTTCCCGATAAATCTCGCAAATACTGGATGGAAAAATGGAAACCTTATCTGGTCCGATTTTTCACGGGAATTTCAGAGAGCGCGTGAAATTTCGATAAAATAGTCGAGATCGTAAAAAAGCACGCGCGGAGAAAGGAAATTTGCAGGATGCACATGGCAGTATCGTGTTCGCGTAAACGTGAAATAAAACAAAAATAGGGCATCGTGTCTGCCGGAGGTTTATAGAGCCGGGAGGCCCTTCGCACGTACCGTCAACCCTCCAACCAACTGCAATTTCGCGCGTACCGGAAATTGCGGTGGTTTATACGACTTTGTTTAGAATGCACAGAACCGGCCACGTCACGGAGTACTTGCGAATGAACTTGCGTGCCCACTGTGATTTGTCGGCCGCGCCAATTATTCACGTGCCTTTTCAATTTATCTCTTACTTCCATGCTGATTCCAGCCACGCTTCCACGGTGATACCAAACTCGTCAAAAATTTCTTTTAGAATAATTACAGTTAAATGAATGGAGACAGAACGGCTGTAAAACGAACAATAGAAACTTACCCAATTAAACCAACTAGTTTCCTGCGAGTATATTCGTTGGACATCACGAACCAATAATTAACAAAGTTGACGAACTTCAGTCAAAACCAATCCAATAAAATTCCGTTCAAATCTTAGAATCCCGTAAATGTATGGAAATACTTTTTGCGTGAATAATCAATAAAAACTCCGAGCAGAGACAATCGTTACAGCGAATCCGAATGCTTATCCCCGTCATGCTAGGATCGAGCCAATCTTGCCAAGCCACGTATTATTCTCTACTTTTTATTTTAAAAAATGGAGCGATATCTCCATGTAGATATGTAGGTGTGTGTGTGTGTAAACTGAAACGTCGGAACTTGGTGGAATCGATATCACCGTTGTCGGTGGCAGGTCATCGGTTCCGCAATCTTCCTTTTTTCCTCTTTTAGCCCATTCGAGCCTTCTACCTCGATTCTCTTTCCGTCTCCCTTCTTCCGAGTTCGATCCATATCTGCCGATCTCTCTTTCTCCCGTTTTCTCTCCTGGTAGCCTTTTATGTTAGCTCATTCTCTGTCGCAGAGGATTCGTGCCGAGGGACGCAAGCAGGACACTAAGTATGCATAGCCGGGTTCCTGGGCTCGAGTACGCGTTCGGACTTCACCTCAGGTTCGTAACTAGCTGGCACCGAGCCATGCATAGAGGCGCACGCTAATAAGTGTACCAGCTTCGTCGGGCGCTAATATTCGACTGGCTGACAAATGCTTTAATACCTGCCATCGGCAATACTTGCAAACCCCTCGTTACACCAACCATTTTCCACGACTTCTTTCCATCCATTTTCTTCGCCGGTTGCTTGCTTTACGATCGCCCCTCATCCGGCACCTATTGGTTAGGGGACTAACGAAGAAGAAAACTTGAGCCTCGGGTTGTCGCCGGGATATGCAAACCATACGTTCCACGTCGCAGAAGGTGAAACTTTATAATTGGAGGAAGTTCTAGGCTTCTGAAAACCAGGTGCGGAATGGTGTTCATGTATGCCGGAGGTTTAGTGTGTAGGGGTTGAAGAAGTATTGGGGGGGGGGGAGGTTGTAGTGTGTCACGGACCATGGAGTTCATTTTGTCGCTCGAGTAAAGTAACTACTTCGAGGAGTCGGTTTCTATGGTTTGTAATAAGGTAGTGTGGAGAAGGACAAATGAGAAGTTTATTTGAACAAATTTGTCGTTCTGTTAGATATGCTACGTAGATGAACTAAATTCTATATTTGCAGATATTTAAAGGTACTCGTATATCATTTATGTTCAAATCTGGGAAAGACGTAACTTTCTCGTCTACTTAAAATTCCTGATATTATTAGATATAAAGCTATAGAAATCAAATCTGTGGGATGACATAACGGTTAAGAATTCCTTTAACTTTCACCGTTCACCACATAATTTGTGAATAGCGCGGGGTTCACGATTAATGACTCTCGTTGGCAGCAATAATATCCATTAGAGGGAAGTCTGATTGTCGTGAAAGCGGGGAAGCAATAAATCGTAGCGGTATATTGTTGTCAAAATCCTTAGTCAAAAAATCGTGTCAAAAGCACCGTCATTCGCTTTGGTCCTTAAAAGAGGGGATGCTCGGATGAATTTTGTCAATGGGGAAACAAGGGTGGATTACTGGAATTCTTCATCGATAGCGGAGCGAAGGGTTGATGTGACGGTCAGTGGATCAAAGGGATCGAACAACCCTAATTGGTATTTACCTCGTACCCTGTTGCAACTATGGCAGTGTCAGCCCTTTCATCGAGCACCTTTCAATTTCGTTGGTTTCCATCACTTTAGGAATTTCATCTTTCCCCCTCGCTTTCTATTCGACGAGCAAAATTTATTGTCCTACCCTATCTCGTAAAATTCTATAATAAACTGTTCCAAAGAATTGTTTTCGAATAATCACTGCGTGAATTTAAATTAAAATTAATTGAAACATTCTTCCCGAATCCTAAATATTTCTGAATGTCTTGTCGCAGAATCCGTCAGTATCGATAAGAATTCTTAAAATAAAAAAATATATACTAACTATGAATTGTAAAACATATATAATTTAATATGAGATAAATATACTCCTTTATACAATTATTCGGAGGAATATTCTAGTTATAGTATAACAATACTTATATTTCGTTAAGCAAACTCTGCTTTAAAGTTCTAATTAAAACACTTTTCCATTATTTATCACTTATAATTCTATAATTATTACTTATAAAAATGTGCTGATTCCAAGTAGAACAGTTAATTATTTTAAATTAACTACTACAGTAGCATCACCTTTGCATGATATTAATTAGCTTTCCAAACTACACAGTACAATTAATTTATCTTACTGCTTCGAGACTTTCAGTACGTTTCAATTGGTTTCGATATAAAAACCGCAAACCTTATCATGATAGAGTAGTATCAGGTTTCTGGTGAGCATTGCAGGTTTCTTATCAGTGACTTGTTAGTAACAACAGATTTCTTCGATCCATTATACGTCTGACAAGGGTGTGCTAGGTTATTCACCCATTCTTCTGATCTTTGTTAAACTAAGTTCGAATATCAGTCTTCTTTCGAGCGACTTCCTACGGATCGGCGTTACATGTGCGAAATGGTGAGAAGGTCGCCCGTATCCAAGGCCTCCCGGCTACAGATTGTAACTTCGAATCCCGTGAAAAATGTTCCCTGCTATTTTTCAGGATTAGATTTACCCGGGACGGACGGAAAGAGAAAGTAAAGAATAGGAGGCCGGAAAAGAGATTTCTGAAAAGGCACCGACCGAATGCCAGATAAAATAAGAGGGCGAAATGAAAGATAAATAGACAGACACATGGAACTTCCTTTTATCAAGAATTTCTCTCAGTAATATGGAATTGATAATTCCATTTATACTTATATCTACGCTTTTTCAGAAACGACTGAAGTATACGTTATATATTCAATATTTATTGTATAAGATATAAGTTAATATAATTTGTTGCTGTTAACTGTATACGCAATTAGTGCGCAAGTTAAATAGCGATAGAATGGAACGAGATAAATAGAATAATAGAGAAGGTATAGGATGCGAAGAAAAGATTTGTAGAAATGTATGGTGGAATTTAATAGAGAAGAACTCTTTATGGTCACGCATAACTCATGGCCCTTATTGAAACTTCCACTCGAGAATGGATTAAGACGGTTCGTACGAAATTTGTCGAAATTTCCGGAACGCGTAATTTATTCTTGGCCTTGTTCTATCTACTCTTGGGAATCTGTGGTCCTTATCACTCCCGCTTGCCTTCCTTGTCGGGTATATCAGTGTCAGGAAAACTTACGAGTTCGGACGCAACTTCATCGTCGATTTCGCAGTGCAAATTTTCATATAAATGTCACATGTTTCTGATACGAAATTGCATGCCCCTCCAAGGATTCTACAAGGAATAGCTCGATAATTCCAACGAGGTAGAGATAACGTATCGATAGCTTCTGATATGAATTCTTAAGTTTCATGTAAATTTAAAACATCCTTTGTGCTTCGTGAACTGCGGAACTTTAATAATATTCCATGTCATATCGGTACTCAAAATGTGCTATTTTATGCGATATTAATATTTAAAGAATATTAAAAGTTGAGTTTGGAAATGCCATAATTTCCCTTCCACATTTCAATCACTGCTATTGGGATATAGAATTATTATGTAATAAATGAATAGATTGAACATAAATTGAAGATAATACATCAAACATACGTATATAACATTTTAAACACTTTCAAACGGTAGTCTCCCTCTAAAACCTGAGACGCTTGTTGGTCTGTGCTTTTAGTTTAATTTGACCACTTTTGCTCTTATAACTCATTGTGAGTCTTTAAATCGTTTAATATTTTTTATATTCTAGATCAGTGTTGTAGTGTAATTTAATCCTAAAATAGAACTGGGCTATTTTGCTAATAAAATCGTAAAACGTTGAACATACATAATCAACATCATCTAGTAGATCTACTTAATAATTACAAAACTCATAGTTACTTTCTACGTAAATGACCAAAAACAATATAAATAATCGAAGCAGAATAGTAGATAGCTGTATCACAGAATGAAGGGAGTAGAAAATCGAGCGTTCCTTTTATTCGTTTCCGATTAGAGATAGTCAAGAGGAAGTTGTTTGCCTGTCGAATATTCTCCGATGTCAGGATTATAAAGAGAGTGCATCGAGTTGGATAATGCATATGTGACAATGAAACTTGCAGTCTATAGCCCTCCCGGCAGTATTGCAAGCGTGCAATCATAGCGGATGTTGTTATTTACTTTACATCCGGTTTGTGCAATCCCCATCGCACAAACATGCGTAGACATCCATAGAGAGGCATACCTATCTATATGTATATCTACTGTTTGGTTCGTGTGATGTTAGTATATCGAAATATATCGTAGGTAAATAAACCGATGGAATACTCGTATAAAGCACCAAGATAAACTTCTACGATTTAACGGTACTAGTCACGAACCTGGAAATATTCCCTTTTTTTATTTGGACGCCGTAAAAAAACACAACTTTCATATTTTTTCACGTTGAACCATACAGATGCTGTTTTACGATAAGAAGTTTTAATGTAAGCTCCGTTGTGCGAGCATTCATATGTCGGTATTCTAATACCTAAAGACATATTTGAGTTTATAAAGAATACATTATATGTAGTATTATTTACGTAAATAATTAGAGTGTAGATTAAATGTGTCTTTGTTGAGCATTTCCATAGTTATGTTCTCAATAAATTAATATTTTAATATATCCTTCTATGAGTATTGCGATTGATATATATGTTTCTCATACCACTATTATTATTTAAAATTAAATGTGTGGAATAAGAAAAAGTTGGATCTGCCAGTTCGTTCCAGGATGTATCTGAATGAACGAGAATTTTAATATGCATCGATAAGAATTCCCTTTGTGAAAATATCTACTTCTTCCTTTCCGTCTCTTTTGCAGGAGATAGTCACATATACTGCATACGAATTCGTCTGCCTACTATCCAATATCGTTGAGGATTTGCAGACATATCGTGTCACGTTTTTCCAGCGTGCACGTCTGCACTCTTTCCCTTCACCCACACCCCGTGATATTATAATATTTGACTTGGACGTTGACTCGGTACAATGGTGCCAGGCATTCTCTTGAATTCCTCTGAGCTGATACTTTTTCTTCTTTCAAATTTATCCACGCGTACCCTCGATTCCCTTCCGTCACATATTTCAACAATTCCATCACGCATTTTATAAAAATCTTCTGTTAAAAGTAATACTATCTTCGCATTCCCCCAATCACGCGAAGCATGTAACTATAAGCAAGATATTATTTTTTAAAAATAATCGGATAATTGTCCTTATTTTTATAACACTATTCCCCTAAGTATACACGAATAGCATGCATTAAAGACGATGAAAAGTTAATGAAAAAGTGAGACTCGCTACTAGAAGTAGTTTGTTTGGAAAACAGCGGGTACCAGGCAGAAGATTGTGGCTTTCTTGTATCCTGTTTATTTTTTCTGCCTCGTATTTTCCCGGAAAGTATCTTTATTCACGCATGTAGAAGAGAAAGAGGGAATAAGGGCGTGGGAGTGGAGAAAGGAGGAAGAAAAATGTGCATTTCGGGCGGATATGAAATTGCGTGACGTCGACGCATGAACGACATGCTCATCGTGTTTCCGGCCACGTGATACCCACACTAGGTTTCCTGTGTGTTCCTCAACCCTCGAAAACCAAGAACTGGGAACCACCTTCAATTCCCTCGCGTACGGTTGTGCTTGGTTACATTTTTCTATGTCTCCCTGTGTACCCCCATAATCCTGCATTTTTCTATGTTTCCACTTTTTCCTTACTTTTCCGACTCATCCTGCGGACGGAATACTGCAACGCTAAAGGATCGTAGATAATACATTTTAGAGGCTTTATTACTAAGCAGGAAAATAATTATTGAAAGGAGGTAAAATCCTGTGAATTACATGGATCACCATGTACTAATAGTAATTAAAAATACTGCTCTGCCGTTCAATAAAAAACTAAAGTGATAATTATTTGAAACTATGTTTCAAAGCACAGTTAAAAGTATAGATATTATGATAACACAGAATACTCATTGAAAGTAGTTTATGATTTACCGTTTAGATATATTAATTTCTGATAGGGAAATTGATTTTTGAATATTAATCATTTTTTTATTGTTTAATTATTAATTGAATTAACATGGATCGAGGATCATCTACAATCTTCTTGGTTCTACATGATTCTAGTTGGTTACAATTGTATATATTTTTCAGTTGAAAATTATACCAGTGTTCGAGTCTGTCTACGTACAGGAATATTCTACTTGCTCTCAAGTTTTGCACGTATCTTACCGCGTAAACGTGTACTACACGTCGCAGCCGAAAAATTTCGTATTCCATGGAAGGATGAAAGCTAGATCTAGATATCGAGGAAATAAAGAATTTTATTCGCCTGTTTGGAACTTGAACCGGAGCTGCGTACATGTCGGAGAAAATCTAACAACGTGAGAAATGTACTTGAATATATGAAGGCGATAGTACGAAAATTTAGTGTGTATCCTCGGGAAACTTGCAAAGTATAATTAAATGTATCATATTGAATTACAAAGGCTTCCGGAATTTTCATTGTACATTGTTTCAATATTTGCAGAAGATATAAATATATTAGTTTTATGATAAGAATATTTTTCAAATAAATGGAAGTAGGACAATGTTTGCTACAAGCTAAAAACGCTTGCACAAATACTTGACAACTGAAATATAAGTGATAAGAAATGCATGAAACAAGTTGGCAGACGGGAGGACAAAATGGTGGAGGAAATGTTCTTATAATAGAACGAGACTGCTACGAACGTATTAGAGGTGGTTCGTCGGTGGACTAAAAAATGAAAGACTCACAATTGGTCCAGGAATGGCAAACCGCATTTATAATTGCCGAGGGAAACTGCAATGTGCAGTATGCAACGGATCGTTCGCGATATTTCACGACGATATTAGCCGGCGTATCCGCAACAATACCGAAACTTACTTTCCGTACTACGTGAGTCCGTACTACTGGCTCAATGCCCTTATAAATCGTAGCCTGGTGCAACCCTCGAGGAAACCAGAATGTTGGAATTAAATTTCGCACGCGAAACGCGTTTCCCCTGCGATGCGAAGAATACTGTTACGGTAAGAACGTACGATAAGAAAGGGGAGGTAAAAATGATGTTGAATAGACAAGAAACTACCGAATGGAACAATGCTCTTTCCTTGATTACCTTCTAATATCATTTTCCTTATTCCGGAAGATATAAGATATTCAATTTTGTAGAACTTTCTGCCACACATTAAAATATGATATTTATCAGAATATAATAAATACAAGGAATGCTACCTCGTAATAACGCAATATACTATGTGCAATAAAAGAACAGCTATACAAAGTCAGACACTCCGACACTATTCAATTATAACGTACGAAACTAGGATCCGTTTCAGTCTCATAATTCAATATTAACAAACATTTCTTGTACAAACATTCGGAGGAAAAACATGGGATCGTTAATACCGGCGGAAATGCCAGGTAATATTCGAGAGATAGATACGAGGAGGTGTTTCACGGCAATGGCGGAGAAACTTATTGCACGCATAACTGTGCACTCCATCGGCTGTTATACGTAGAAGCTCAATGTCATCATAAATCGTATATTCAGTCTTCTAACAGATAGTAGAATGAAATTTCGTAAGGAGGGGTGGTTCGCTGTTGGTGTGGTTTCAGCAACGGGTTACTATTCGTAGCGAGTAAAGAGGTATCCTGAACGCTGTCAGGGTAAGAGGTATAAAGAGAAAGACAGGTGGAAAACAATGTTTCTTGGCTAAGTGTGTGTGTAAATGTGTGTATTCCTGGTATAAACGGCCAAGAAAATACGTACGAGGCTCCTGTCCCATCAGTTATCGTCAAAATACCCTGAAAATACCACGAGTTTCGCGGGTGTAATAATTGAAGAGCTCGCAAGCCCACCGTGCAGAAGATGCCACGAAATTGAGGGAGGTAAATTGAGAAGCGGCCTTGAATTAAGGGAGGAAGAGTATAGTGATTCTCCTACGAGAACTCCCCTCGTCCCACGCTTCCTTCGTGTTGAGATCCTTAAATTATGGCGCTTGGAAATCCATGGCATTCGCGATACTTAAGGTGCAAATCTACCCACCTACTTTGACACCCGTCCAATAAGCAATCCTCGCATTCCATCGCAACTGGTTTCTATTAATTACGCACACAGGTAGAGAGAAGACGTTCCCCGAATACTTTAATACTGCTTTTCTGAATGGTACTGCTGTTGTACATTGGAAATAATTACTGCAATGACTCATCTCGAATAACTTGCTGTCATATTGCTTCGACGATTAACGATATGAGTATCCCGAAATATTGGAACTTTAAAAATATGCCGATTATATTTGACAGGAATTATATTTAAATATAAGGTATAAATCAATGGTATATGATGCCAAATTATGCGTTAGGACCGCCTTGAGTCAAAAGAAGCGGATTAAAAATGTTTTCGGGTCAAAAAATGGGTCGACCCAAACTCGCAAAAATGGAAAGGGGTATACCTTCAAAAATTGTCAAAAATTTAAAGTCGCCAAAATCGCTCCTAAATGGCCCAAATAGATGGTAAATGATGTATACACATATTCTAGGACGATTTTGGGTCGGCAGAAGCGGTTTAAACATTTTTTTGAGCAAAAAATGGGTCGACCCAAAATCGCAAAAATGTGAAGGGGTATACCTTCAAAAATTGTCAAAAATTTAAAGTCGCCAAAATCGCTCCTAAATGGCCCAAATCGATGGTAAATGATGTATAAACATATTCTAGTACGATTTTGGGTCGGAAGAAGCGGTTTAAACATTTTTTTGAGCAAAAAATGGGTCGACCCAAAATCGCAAAAATGTGAAGGGGTATACCTTCAAAAATTGTCAAAAATTTAAAGTCGCCAGAATCGCTCCTAAATCGTCCAAATCGATGGTATATGATGTATAAACATATTCTAAGACGATTTTGGGTCGGAAGAAGCGGTTTAAACATTTTTTTGAGCAAAAAATGGGTCGACCCAAAATCGCAAAAATGTGAAGGGGTATACCTTCAAAAATTGTCAAAAATTTAAAGTCGCCAAAATCGCTCCTAAATGGCCCAAATCGATGGTAAATGATGTATAAACATATTCTAGTACGATTTTGGGTCGGAAGAAGCGGTTTAAACATTTTTTTGAGCAAAAAATGGGTCGACCCAAAATCGCAAAAATGTGAAGGGGTATACCTTCAAAAATTGTCAAAAATTTAAAGTCGCCAAAATCGCTCCTAAATGGCCCAAATCGATGGTAAATGATGTATAAACATATTCTAGTACGATTTTGGGTCGGAAGAAGCGGTTTAAACATTTTTTTGAGCAAAAAATGGGTCGACCCAAAATCGCAAAAATGTGAAGGGGTATACCTTCAAAAATTGTCAAAAATTTAAAGTCGCCAAAATCGCTCCTAAATGGCCCAAATCGATGGTAAATGATGTATAAACATATTCTAGTACGATTTTGGGTCGGAAGAAGCGGTTTAAACATTTTTTTGAGCAAAAAATGGGTCGACCCAAAATCGCAAAAATGTGAAGGGGTATACCTTCAAAAATTGTCAAAAATTTAAAGTCGCCAAAATCGCTCCTAAATGGCCCAAATCGATGGTAAATGATGTATAAACATATTCTAGTACGATTTTGGGTCGGAAGAAGCGGTTTAAACATTTTTTTGAGCAAAAAATGGGTCGACCCAAAATCGCAAAAATGTGAAGGGGTATACCTTCAAAAATTGTCAAAAATTAAAAGTCGCCAGGATCGCTCCTAAATGGTCCAAATCGATGGTATATGATGTATAAACATGTTCTAGGACGATTTCTGGTCGAAAGAAGTGGATTAAAAATTGTTCCGTGTCAACAAATCGGTCGTTCACTCGAGTAATATCGTTAAGTATTATGCAAATATTTAATACATTGACAAGTGAGTACATATTCGCTTCAAATAAGAAAACAGACGTTGTCTTCACTCTGGAGCTAGTATGTTTACATTTCATCGTGACCTAGAAATGTAGCAAGAACTCAAGCGACGCTTCTTCTCCATTAGGCAGAGATTTACAAAACACATTACGCATTTATCATTCATTGGATTCGTTTAAATCACCGGCTGAGAATCTCGCGAGGGCTTAAGTCAAATTTATATCCCCGGTGGATATTTTCAGGAGGCTTTTCGCGAGTACCTAGTCGTGGTGGGCGTCTCAAGAGATGGTGGAATAGTACGAGTACCACGATGTACCGCCATTTCCAGCAGGAGCAAGGAAGAAGGAAACGGCAAGACCATTTCAAGGAATGAAGATATATGCGAAGAATCGGGTTTCCCGAAGGTTCCTCGAGAAAGGAACTCGAATAACACCGTCGTTCTGGTGTCGGGAAAGGAGACATTAGATTCCACTATATTTGAGAAAAATCATGAAAATCGATGGTGCAAGGAGAACACTGAAACTATTTGTACTTTCGATATTATCTAAATACATTTTTTATATTTTCCATATCGTCTATATTCTCTATATTCTCTACTGCATTATCAACATTATCTATATTAACCTTGAAATTTCAAACGCCTCTACTGAGCAATAAGTGAAATGTCACAATATTTCCAATATTCTACGTTTATTGTGTTCCTCCACGCAGAAATAAAATTTGGCATATTGTTAACATTCACGAATGACACAAATCTGCATTTTTTCAGTCAATGGAAATAATTAATAATTACTCGACTTGTTTCAATAGTTCAATTATCATAAATACTGAAAATCACTTCAAACATACTAATATAAGGCATTTGATATTCTCTGTTAAAGAAAACGTAGATTCAAACAAAAACATATTCCGGGAGTAATAATAAGTTGGTGAAGTAGTTGGAGAAGTTTGGGGTCAGACATAAAGGGATCTTTTAGCATAGTAAAAGTTTCACGTGCGGTTTTAGCAAAAAGGTGAAAAGTAATTCGTGAATTCAAGATTGACGGGGTGCTTGCACCAAGGACATCGAGGTCGAGTCGAATATCAGCAATTTATCATCGACAAAAGTTAGATAAGAGTTGGTCGAGCGTGGTCGAATCTCGCCTTGAAGGTGTAATGAAGTATACCGACGAGATAGTCTTCGATTAACTTAATTACATCCCGTTGGCTTTGACGTAACTTTGGAATGTAGGTGTCGGTGTCTGGCATCGTAAAAATTCCCCGATCTCCGGCAACTTACTAATATCGCTTGAATTACTCCTCGGTAACGATATCGAGTCCCTGGTGTTCCCGTTTCCCTACGAATACGATTAAAATCTAATTTTACTCGGTGAACCAGCTAATTTTAAATGCACTTCATTTGCGTTTGCTTTCCATTGGAATTCCATGGGAATAAATCATTTTACATATTTTGCATTTGCATTCAATCCCTATGCTCGAACGAATAATCCATCTAATTATTAATATTTTTCAATTTCAATATAAATTCACTATTATCGACTCGCATAATGAGTATCTTAATGACATGGTTCATAAGAATTAAATACCAGTCAAAATAGAAAACGGGAACCCATCGAAATTTCTATCTTGATTCAAATTTTCTTAATGTCTTAATAATTCTCTGGAATATTTTTATACGAATTTTTGGGAGTGCTCCAAACCTGGGATAATAATTATATTCTAAATATTAATTGAAAGAAAATATAAACTCCAATAAATATTTCATTATAAGAAATATATGTCGAGGTGGAAATATTAAAGTAAATATTGCTTAACAACAAAACGGAGATATGTAGTCTTTCGTATATAATGATTATCATATATAATCATATTGAAGAAATTATTAATGATATTTTAAAAGGTCTGATTTGCAAGTCCGAAATGTTTAAATTAATGTAATGCGCTCACGTATACCATTATTATATTAATGGTAAAATAATAAAATTCATACTCTGAATTAAATATAAAATATTCCCTCCAAGCACAATACTTCATAGTTCTGAAGTGGATGATAAAATACGTGTTACGCATTATACACGATGTTTCCCATGATTTTCAACGGGGTCAAAAGTATTTAATTTATATGGAAGGATGCGCAATGAAGAATTTGACGTAACACATGAAATATTACAGGAAAGAATCTGAAAAGGTCCGTGGGGGAATATAGAAAGGTTGTCTAATGTGCGTGGTAAGCGGTAACCCTCGAAGGAAGAAACAGGAAGGGTAGCCGGGCATTTCCGTTGGTGTGACGTGAGTCGGAAACGGTGAGATCAGGGGTGGTATCCGGGTCGGAAGAGGCCTCCCTTAAGCTGATAAAATTAATTTAATTCCTCGCCTCTTTCCTGCGACTTACACAGACCATTTTTCCCGGAAAATAGTGAAAAACAGTAACCTTTTTAATTTACAACTCAGCTGATGTGCAATCAAAAACAAATTGCTGCAATTTAAATTGCGCTTCCAACACATTGAATACAAAATTCAGTAATTAAACTCGCGAAATAATTAACAAAGAAATACTGTATGAATACTTACTCATTCGTAAAAATTATATTTAAAACGTCGTATAACGTCAATTCGAGCGGAAGAAATAATTAAAGTGGTTGTAACGTTATTACTTTTGTGCAAATTAAATCATTTAATTAGTTCTATATTAACTAAATAAGTATTTTATTTATCCTTCTTTTCCACAACAGATTATTTTATCCCTGGCATCAATGAAAGGTTAACATTTCATATGTAACTAATTGCAATAATTAAAAAACTTTATTCCGAGTACAATTCTATTCATTCTCACGGACATATTGCACAGGAGGCGACAAAGATAACTCGAGTAAATAACTAAGTCTTAATTATAAGTGATTTCGGGGGACGGTGGTATTGATACCTTCATTAAGTTTGGCGAGGTTCGTGAGGGGATTTTCAAAGAGGACTACATTATAGAGTGCCTTTGTCAGAATAGATTAGGAAACGGAGAAATCTATGGCGCGAAGTCTGAAGTAAACAGATAAAGCTCCTCTCGTAGAGCTTTCTGCTTCTCGAGTTGGCAAAACAACGGGAATGGGAGAGCACGAGCGAAAGCTCGGTTAAGACCATGCTTATCACTCATTCCGCTTCTTCATTCTCCTATCTATCCAACTATTTCTTCCCACCATACCTTTCCCTTATTCTGTACATTTTCTTTCCTACTGCTAAACG
Organism: Nysson spinosus; assembly: GCA_910591585.2. Classification (NCBI taxonomy): domain Eukaryota; kingdom Metazoa; phylum Arthropoda; class Insecta; order Hymenoptera; family Crabronidae; genus Nysson; species Nysson spinosus. Next base: position 4,829,235 of record OU342835.1, read on the forward strand.
ATCTGTCTTACTTTAAATATGAATGCTTATTCAATTATTTTGTGTTTATTTTGAATATTAGTTCAATTATTTTCAAGCTATTTTCCATGTTTCGCAACAAATATAATTCTATATAAAAAATTATTTAAACTACTATTGGCCCGATCGGAATATATTTGAATAACTCTAAACATTCTTAATTATTCTATTGAAGAAATTCTAACGAATTATTGACATAACATCAACAAATCCGAAGACATACTAGAATATATACAATTCATTGAAGAATAAACTTGTCTTTTACGAATAGTAGAATAACGCTTAATATACAATACAATATCTTTTACCAGTTTAACGAAACCCGCGGGAAAGTGGATGGCCGTAGAAGAGATCGGAGGGGCATAAAGTTAATTATATACAAATGAAGATTGTAAAACGACTTGCCAGCTAAAAAAGGTAGATATTAAAACGTGGAACAGATCTCATAAAGAATACTTTTTAAGTAACTCGAGAACGTGGGAGGGTGGAACCGGAATGGAGAATGGAAAGCTCGTGGGTCGCGGAGGTATGGCGGGGGTGTAAACGAAGTCTCGTCCACGAAAACCGCGGGGGATTTCCAGCTGTTTTACGCGATGCTGGAACGCTCGTTTCGTATTGTTTGCTCGCATAATAATTTATGTGCTGCGATCCTCGTAGGAAGCTCGCTCGAGAGAAGAGAAGCCAATGCTCCGGACGAATAAGAAATGCTCTCCGTGTATATACATGTATGTATGTATACTTGAGGAACAATCGTGCAGTTAAACACTGGCAATGTATAAACTTCTTTTTCTACGTTCGTTTACAAAAATGAGAGATATAAGGCCCCTTTAACATGTTTTTTCGAGCTCTATCTTAACAATATTTCTGTTATTGAGGATTTTAAATGTTAAATGAATGCGGTGTTCCAGAATTAATTGCGGCGTGAAAAGATATTAAAAATGTTCGGTTATGAAATCGTTGAATATCTGTTATCTAATACTATAACGTATTAAATATAATACTATGATACATTATACAATATTTAATATCTGTTATATATTATTACTACGAAATATCATACAGAATACTATTCGAGATTAATTAAACTATAGTCGAGCGAATAAATATGTTGAATTTACCTAAACGTCTACAAAAGAATCAATGCAAATAATTATCAATTTAAGTTAATAAGAAGAAACATTTAATTATTACTTTAAGGAATCATTTAATTAGTCGTAATTAGCAATACTCATTATACATGAAGGATACACGAATTACATGTACGAAATATATGTATTCCAAAGGTTAAGCTCGCTCTAGGTTCATAAGTAGACTCGAAGCAAACGATTAGTTCCATGAAGCCAATAAAATAGCAACTGAAAAACACGGAGTCCGCAGAATGCAAGGAACTATTTGTCTAAAATGGCGGTAATAATAATACGCGATAAGGTCGTGTACACGTTGAATATCAACATAACATCACCGGCGTAGTAGATAGGGGTGGATTTTCCGAACGATTTTCCCTAACGGTGATCGTGTAACTGCGGAAACTCGGAAGAATTTGCATCGCGTTATCGTTTGTAATTTCCATGAACACGTACGATTCAGTCGGTTTTGTGCTAGCTAGGCACAGGTAATATATTCCATTTGCGTAAAACCGTACGATTCCGGGTGCTCCAGTTTTCTGATACTCAAAAGGAACTCGCAGATACAAGCACATGCACACACTCGTTTGAATAAAAGATCGTTTTGAGAATCAGCAACCGTGGGGCCTCCCGGTGGGGCCGAGGGGAGTTTTTCTCAGGAGGAAAAATCGCGCGTAGGGTTTTGGATAATTCATGGTATAAGGATCTCACGGGTTGGTCAGCAAAAACCATCAACGGATTAATAATCCGTTGGTTCAAAGGCTTCTTTTATCATAGAATTATTTGTGTATTTTTGTCATAAACAATTTCCGAATATTAAATTTGAGGTAATTAATGTCAAGTTGAGATCGGTGTGACTAATTCTCGGAGAGTAAAGAAATGTATAATTGGATCTATCGGGCGAAGAAATAATTGTTTTTATGAACATCTAGGAATTTTTAACACTTGCGTAAAGGAATCTCGGAAAGTTTTGATATTCTGATATCATAAACATCAAAAATTGAAAATGTAAATATTTCTACGAGAATAAGGCTTAACAACGTGACATCGTTTTTTCTAATACGGTTATCATTCAATTTGTAGCTATAATAAATATATTCTTATCAATCCTGTCACGAGATAGATATCTGAAGGATACAAAGTTCTCGTTGCTATCCTTCAAACAGCTTCTCTGTCAGATGCATCGAAGCTGACGGATGCAGTGTATCGAAGTTGCATCTCCATTTTCATATCTGACGATATTCAGGCGAGTAATATGACGTGACGTTAGGAAGCGAGACGAATATCGGGACATTATCATTATCGCAGGATATCGCGGAATAACTTTCCACTTTGCATCGACAGATTTTTATGGCAAAAAGACCTTATCGTATGCAATAAAATGCATCATGACATATTGAGTCATTGAGACATATTGATATGAAGATGACATATTGGAAGAAATTATGTCATCGGATTTGCAAACAACAACATGTTAAATATTTGTATAATTATGGAATTCAACTATTATTAATGCATCAATCATAAATAGCTGTTATGTTTATCAATCTATGGTCTGACTTTAATTTGCATTAAATGTACAATATTGACTATGTGAATCGCTTAAATTAACTATTAATTATTTGCTCTGCTGGAATTAAATATAAATTAATATTATGTGTTTCAGTACCATCTACTTCGATATTAATTAAGAAATTGAATTGTACTAATATCTATCACGTTGAAATATGAATAACATTGACACGGAGGTCAGAATGATAAAAAGTGTAAGCAAAAAAGACAATCGAAGAAAATTGTAAACACTCTTACCGTCCGTACAGAGTATTTAAAATATTCCACCTTGCTAGGTGAAACTAAAAATATCTCTCAAATCAGTGCTATGATCTATCATAGCTAACAGTGCAATATATAGCTAAGCTCGCATGTGCGCAATTATACAACACAGATAACAAACATGAATTATCTACTGATAACGAAGAAGTACCTTTAATTCTCGTTCAACCAGTCGAAGAAAGTTAATTGTATTCTACGTACTCTAAGTAGTAAATAAACTAGTAGTAAATAAACTAAATTGTATTCAAGGCGTCTCGGTTACCGATGACCAATGACATAAGATGTAAGTCATTATATCCCGATATTAAAAATAAAAATGTTAAGATCATGAAGAAAAATATAGCGGTAAAATCGCCGGTATCGTGTGGCGCAAACAAAAAATTAAATCGACGGTTAACGTGTTAAACAATTGTTCATCACTCACCACAAGCTCCTTGGTGTTTCACTCTGGTGTTTCTTCTTTTAAAGCAGCTGGTCTGTCGTAGATGGCAAAGGTTGTTGTAGGTCACGTCGTCGGATCCGCAGACAGGTTCAGCAGGAGATGGACAATTGTCAGGGCACTGGCACAACGGTTTCCCACTTTCGGAAACTCGACAGCTCGCACCCCAAGCACAGTATGTCTTCTCGCAAGGCTCTGTAAACAGAAAGGCACGCGTCAGTGAGCTAAACCACTTTGTAATCATAATAGGACGGTTTGGTGGAAGATCGCACCAAGAATCATTCAAAGATAAACAGTTACAACTGTATATTCAAATTATCTGCTTAAGTTTTCATGTACATCACGAATACAAATATTTAAACCTAAAGTGAGACTTATTAATTGTATAACACACTGACAAAGTAATATATTAGCGGTTTCGGTTGGAATTATATTACTATATATTGGTATTAGTATATATTATACTTTGTGAGTTGAAATTGATGGCCTTAAAGGAATAGGTTTTAAACAATTATGTTTGGTACTGATACATTTCTAGATCTGGAATTTAATTAAGAAACCCCTTTTAACGGGTTTTGATAGATTGATAATAAGTTAATAGTAAGAACTACATTACAAGTATTATATTTCATAATAACAACATATTGCAGGTTATAAGCTGAATATGATTTATAATACGTTTTAAAATTAAATTGCCATTATAGCTTATCACGGCGGATATTACATTTGCTAACATTTATTCGAATACATATTTCTACCTCTTTCGAGTTGTATGTTTGATCGCTAATTTTCGTATATTGTTATTCGTGGTATTGAAATTAACGATGTATTGATAAATGAAACAATTACTGAATTGATATTTAATTACACGAAATGGAATCTTCGTTCCATTATGGTTGGTTATTCTGCTTTATTTTTAATATCGAGTTTAGATATGACGTACAGGCGCGCAGGAATAAAACGAGAAAATCTTTGTACAATATCCTTATCACTTGCAGCTTCAAAGGCGTTAATTAACGGCGTTTAATGCCTTGCTAGAAGCGACTGCTTAAAACACCACGCCTTCTTTAAGCACGTCAATATTTTGCTCGGTGCTATCGACACGTGGCCATTCAAAAACTTCGAATTATATAACGTTGTATGAAGAAGAATTTAGACTCACATTTATAGGTATTAAGTTCCGATTACTAAAAACTTTGTTTGATAATAATACATTCATACTAAAAGTTTAATAATAATAAATTATTTCATGTCGCATTGAATAATTTTATAGAGGCTTTACACTTAGCATTTCTCAATTTAGGGGTCCATACTTGCTAACATAAATAATTACAAACATCTGAAATTCCTGCGTCTCAAAAGCCGCTCGGCTGTTTTTCTTTCGTGAAAATCAGCGGCGCCATTTCTGCTAGATTTCGAAAGGAAAATTATACGAGGAATTCGAGCGTGCTTGCCGTACCTCTAACGATCCCCTTTTAATGAAGTCCAGGGAACATTCTTAAGGAAACGAAGAGACATTTCGAAAGTTTCATGGCCTGGCAAAGGGCAGTGAGAGAAAGCATTGGCTTTTTCGCGTCCAAGAAACTTTCGAGGGGATCGGCTTACTACAGCCATCAAGGACGAAAGTTCCTGCTTTCCAAAAGGTTGATATTTTTGCTCATGGACCAATGTTGGAGGAACACATCTGATAAGAAGACGCCAATTACGGTGAATTGCTCCAGAGAAATAATTAGCCGGGAACGTCCTCGAGGGATAATAAATTCCAAGAAGAACCTCTTCTTCGTTCATCGACGTGCCAACCGTAACTCGTTTCACTTCTCTTCTCTCTCACCCTCTCTTTCTCGTGGACGAAACGTTATTCTCTTTTTATCACCAGTGTTCTTTCGACCACCGGGGAGATTCAGGAGAGCGCAATCAATTTTCCAGAGAAGTTGACTCGACCTCCGAAAGAAAATCGTTGCCGAACCTCGACAGATAATCCGTGCACCGCGGCCATTAATATGGTGGACGAGTTGATCCCCGGAGAAAAAATCCCTGGATTCTTAGAATGACTCTCGCATCAACGGCTTTCCCCTTGCGGATGTCTTTCTTTCTGCATCCTTCTCGCTTTTTTCGCCGATCTTTTTCCCACCTTCTGAACTCCCTTGCAGATGTGGTCAACGAATGACGTCGTCCATGTGCCGTCGACGAAAGAAGGCGATAAACTTCCCTTTTTCCGCTTCCGCCGGATGCTTTTCTTTCTTTTACCGATTTGATGGACATCCGGTCGATCAGGAGTGTTCCGGGATTCGTGGTTTTGCTGTGATTCAAGCGAGATGGTGCTCGGAGGAATAACCTTTTTCCTTGAATATACTTCCGTATGATGATGTAATTTCTTATCTTTTTTATCAGATGCAATTTTAAAAATGTTTTTAATGTAGAACTTACTGAGATATCCGTAGATATCGGTAGTTGGAACTTATTATATATCAAGACGTTTATCTACGCAAAAATGTATACAATGTACAACTGAATAAAGAAGTACCAGAATAATTATTGGGTTTAACTGTACTCTTGTTTATCCTATGTACTTAATTAATTAATACTCGTAATTCATGTGTATTTTCGTGATCACATTTTATACGTTACTTTTGGCTTTAATGTATGGGTGAAAGGATATTTTTACGAAATTATCGATCATCGTACACCAATCTCTGATATTCAGCGAAAACCTCAATGTGCGCTTATTGTACTGCAGGCTAATTACGGTTTCGATTAGAAGACAACCGACATTCACGGTTTCCAATCGACGAGATATTTACACGAGAAATGTGTTTATTTAATGAATCCCACCAGCAGCAGAAAATTAATGTAAATAACAGGGGTCCAGTAAATTTCTGAAATATCTGCCACCGCCAGCAAACTAAAAGTCCAAATAATATAACCCAATAGATTTTTCAGCGCACGAATTTGCATAAATCAATTCACGAAAATATTTGTATTTCCCGGTATATCGACGTGCAACTTTAATTGGTTAACAAAAACTTCGTTCCTCGTATAAATCGACTGAAATAATTAATCATAATTCTTCCAATTACCCGGGCTCAAGGCTATTAATACACAACAATAAACAAGTACCAAAACGTACGTATTTAAAATACAGAAACGCAATACAATACTGCAAATAACGTGTTAAATTACTTTGATTAATTGTGTCATAAATCTTACAATACTTCGTAATTTACATTCGCATTTAAGAACTATTATTCCGCCATTATCAGATCTCCCCGTCAAACTACAAGACCCTTTACAAGACTTCACATTTTTAACGTCCGCAAAGTAGTCCCAGAACGCGGCACGGTACGTAATTAATTTCTTTCCACGAGTCGGGATATACTGTGAACTTTTAATTAGTATGATTCTTTACCTTCGAGGAATTCGTTCTGTTGAGTACAGAGGGTTGGTGTACGTATATCGCGCGAGGATCTTCCGTCTGGGCTTCTTTAGCTCGTAGATATTCTAGGAACGGGGTTAGCTCCTTTCTTACGATACACACTGATATAATCGCCAGTGTACGAACCATATTTCAAGTAGTTTATAACAGTAGCGAACGAGCACTTTACTACGTTACGGTAAACAAGTACACGTTAAGTAGTAGTACGCGGCTTATAGTAAGCAAGTAGAAAGGGTCAACGCTCCGGACATTCGAACTTCCAACACACCGGGTTCCGGGCTCATTCCTATTCTGTTGTATTTTCCATTAAATTAACAACTGATATAGTTCACAAACAAACCTCTACAACTATGTTTTATTATCCTACTTTATGACATTGATTAAGACCAATCATTTTGAATGACACAATCGAATAAAATATTATAGTGTAGAGTAGTATAGTACTTTATGTTTAATATCGAGTTTAGATATTTTATTATATCTTACTCCACGACGTTGATTAATATATCGTGAAAGTACCAGTTATAATTTTAATGTAAAATGCCGTGCTTTGTGACTCAACGCCACTAGTGTCGCCATGTAGATTGAAGTCAATATATGAATTACAGAATTTGGTGAATGCTGCACAGTCGAGATGCAAAGTAGTGAAGTATAACATATATAGAAAAATATATATCAGGGATCGGTGCATTCATACACCGGACAAGTTAATCAATACGAAACGCCGGTGAACCGAGCTAATAAATTTTTCAACGGCGGTTGCTTTGATGTCACCCAACCGACATTTCGTTTCTGCGTATTGAGAGCGAATTCGAGAGGACCGGCTAACCGAGTAGTTCACAAGCCAGTCTGCACACACACACACACACACAAATATACATATACATATATATAATGTAACGTATATCGGTCATTTCGAATGCAACGCTTCATAAAATATAAATGAATTCGATAAGCCCAATGACTTCGAACATCCCAGTAAGTGGAATTATTCATTTATACCACGATTAAAATTTAAATATATTTAAGAATGAAGTTACTCTTTTGCATCTGCTTTAAGGCACGTACAAGGTATTTACAATCTTTAAATTTTAAATAACAATATACGTGATATTATTTTTGGGGTATAGTCGGATAAAAAGTGGCCCACCATTTTAGTACTTACATGTATCTATGTGCATAGTAAGATATTTCTCATCCTACCTTGTCCTTTTAAATCGTAATTTATCCTTCATAAATAAAGGAAACCTACTTCGTTACATTTTTGTAAAACCAAATTTCTGTGCAACTAGAGTCCTTTTGTTTTAAAATGCTGCGCGCAAACAGCTGTTCCACGGTGCTCGTTGCCAGTATCTACTGATATATTATACGTTATTCAAGAAATGAAGATTATTGGTAGATCTTGCATAAAATACAATATAAGATGCAAGGTGCAACTCGGGTTTGCGAGTTTATTCAATAATTGGTATCGTTAACGCGGCCAGTTATCCGTAGAAGGGAGAAGCTTTGTGTATCGTCGTTTACGATCGTTTTAAAGTACCTGTATGTTCGTAGAACGTCGACAGCGCATAACTGGGCACTCGTATCACGATAAGGGTGCAGGAGATAATGGTGTGTAACAGTAGTTCCAAGGGTACTCTTACAACTGAGATTTCACTATATGATAGCATGTTAATTCTCACGGGGTTGTATATATTTACTGCGCACAATCTACTGATAATAGTTTTAAATTAAATAACTTTCTCCTTAAGAACAGCCAACGAACTCTCGTTTACTACATTCACCATATTTACTACCTACTCTTCTATATATAATGGCACACAAATATAATATCGATTTAAATTCTTGCTATTATTAAACCGATATTAGTGAACATTATGTTACATGGTCTATTATTACTTTGACGAATATTACTTCCCAGCATGAATCCGAGAGTTTGTAAGCACATTTTCATATTTTCTTCTATGATATAATACGGGATGTATTATATAACAATGTTGGAATACCCGAATCCATCTATACGTAATAAAACTTTTTCTCCTCACGCCATTGTGAAATATTGGAAACGGTGGGCCACGGAAACCGAGCTAAAGAAGGTATATATATATATGAAACTCCTGCGAACGGTTTCATTTTAAACGATGACTCACGAAATCGGACGTCCGGATTCAAATCTCGGGATTTTTCATGGTGCCGTTACGCCGAAGGGATTTCCCCTCGACGTGTGGAAGGTTTCATTTTTAAAAGTAGAAAAGGGAGAGGAAGACCCTACGAGGGTGGATTTCTGGTATGCGAAACAGGTCGGACATGTCGCTCGAGAAGAGATCGTTGTTAATACTTTTCACGTATAATCCTTGGGCATATACGTCCCGCGGGACTCTGAGGAAATAAAAACTCAAGGGGATGGTTTCGAAAGGTTTCTGGTCAGTTACGACGGAGATCGTAACTCGGCGACTATGTCATCGTAGGTGGAATAAATATATATCGATTTCGTGTTCGATTTCGCCCCCTTTTATGTTTGTCAACGATCCGTACGTGCAAATCGAGATTCGTCATAAACCTTGATACGCTTTCCCTGTTACTGCGTCTGTAAATTATATCTTGACATGTAGATATAGCTATGCGGTAACATGCATCAAAATTTAACACTATCATGGCTGAATTCGTAGAACATGTGGTGAACTAACACCGATTTTCGAACATTTCATTTCCTTTCATACAAAATAATCCGTTACATCACACTATAATCATAATTAAAATTAATTCATATGAATTCATTAATCATAGTGCAAATCGGATAACAAGGTGCATGAATAATTATTGTATAATAATTACAAATAACATATACATTTTCATAATGCTATAGAGCATAAATTCAGAAGCAAGAATAATATGCAAGAGAAATGTGAATGGAACTCATAGATTTACATGAAACGGGGGACATTTTTTCCGGATCTAAAATGAGGTGGATAAAGGGGCCAATATAAAAGAAAGCATAATGCTGGTAGTCGGAAGGTTAAAGACCGAGGACCGTGTCAATTTTTTTGCGTTCGACTTGGAGTTTCTTGGGTGGTAGGTCATCAGTCATGATCCGTCTTAGTTGTTGATCCAGTTGGGCAGCTATATTTCTTCGCGGGAATTGCGACGCCACCGAGCAATGCGCAAGTGTATGTAAGAATAATGACTACCTTCCAAACTTGGTTAGATCTAATCGATTTTTTAACGGAAAAATAAATATTTGATTTTTATAACAATATTCAACGTTATTCTGTACTATTTTACTCCTGCATCCATTTGTCTGTATAATCTGCAAGATATTGCACGAAGAACAGTTTTAGTATGTAAGCCTAATAATCATAGCACTCGATGAAAGAATCGAATTTCGAAGACACCAAGTATTATATGTGAACAAGTGGATTAAAATACTTTCTGGTGTAAACTATGTTCACCCAAAATCGAAGAATGTCAAAGGGTATACCTTCAAAAATCGTGAAACAATCAAAATCGCCAAAATCGCTCCTAAATGCCCCACATCGATGGTATATGATGCATAAACATATTCTAGGACGATTTTGGGTCGAAAGAAGCGGTTTACAAAATTTTTCCGGTCAGAAATGGGTCGATCCAAAATCGCAAAAATGTAAAGGGGTATACCTTCAAAAATTGTCAAAAAATGAAAGTCGCGAATTTCGCTCCTAAATGGTCTAAATCGATGGTAGGTGATGCCTAATGATGTTCTAGGTCGATTTTGGGATGAAAGAAGTGGATTGGAAACTTTTTTCAATCAACAAATATGTCGACCCAAAATCGGAAGAATGAGAACAAGTGATACCTAATGATATCCTAGAACCGTAATTTCATTAAAAAAGACAAAGATATCCAAATTATCCCAGATCGAACTCAATTAGGAACAGAACATAAATATATTTGTCGTTATCTTAATAATAATTTATCTCCGTTGATTCTCATTCTTTAATTTTTACACTAACTGTTATCACTAATTCAGACGATTCCCTAACAATTTTCAGGATTAATCAGTATCTGAATTAATCATACGCGCGCATTAAACTGTAAACCATTCAACTATAATTATACAATATATGCAGATAATCAATGAGTCGATAATTATAATGGAATCCAAACTTCGTTACAAATTAATCTACGCTCTGTTTAATCACGCGGGAAATCTGCACTGGTTACTCGTATATTTCGTAATAAAACTTTCAGCGACAAACACGTGGGTGACTGGCGCGGGGAAGGTGGTCGGTTTAGAAGGAGAAATCGCGTAATGGTGGAAAGCGAGGGGTGAACCGTGGTTCATTAACCGGAACAATTATTATTCGATCGTTGAAAGGGCAAACTCGATCTAAACGCGGATTTCCTAGTTACGAGCGTGTATAATTACTCTGCATGGTACTTGATTAGTCCCTCAGAGCTTTACCGCTCATACTGTACTTATCTTCAATACCCATAATACCTGTATTAGTATTCGTTCGAATTGCAATCCGAAGTTTCAATTGTGTTACAACTCACGCTTAAATGAGAATTATTCAAGGAAATTCTATTAATTACGAATCCATGCGGCTGCTTGTATTATTTCACCTTTTACTTTTCCTGCTTCAATTTGTATCACGATTGCATAACGTAAATTATATTTTTACAAGTTTCATTATGGTCGAAACAGTCTGCTTACGTCACAATGGAAATTCGCTGTTTCTCTAATACATCGTTTTTGAAATATCTGAATAGTAACGTGAATAAAGTTTCACGTTTCATTAACTCAATAAAATGTGAGATATGATTGTTTTCACAAGTATTATTATGTCACAATTAGAAATAAAACAAGTAAGACAAGCACATGGAACCTGTAATTAAAAGAATTTCCTCGAATAATTCCATTCAAGCATGAGTAAAGGTTATTAAAATTGTGTGACACGATTGAAATTATGTTAGAAATTATGTACATGAATCACCCTGTAATTTTAACCCCGAAATAATGTTATTTGATATTACAATTTTATGTAATATTCAGAGAAATAAAGTCACATTGCGAAGGTAAATAAAATTGCAATACATCGTAAATACAATCATGATTACTTAAAGACTTCGTATGAAAATGTTTTTTATCGACTTTCATAGACTTGTAATTCAACGGTCCCTTTACTTTTTAAGATTAAATGATAAGTGTAAAGCATTATAATAAATGATACAATATTATGTTATCCTTTCAAAATCTTCAGCATTTTGGAGCAAGAAGGGCTTAGACAGTAATTCGATTTCCTGGCAATTTGTTACTATTAGTTACCACTTGAGTCTGTCCGACCAAGCACGGCCATCTACTACTGCAGAAGTAGTGCTATTGTGGTACGAGTTAGGGAAACACTAAGTAACCTGGTTTAAGTTCTGAGGTAAAAGAATTAAAAATGTGTTCGTCTAAAATTTAGTCTTCAAGTTAAGATATTTTATGAAATATTATGCCGTATATAATTAATAAAACTGTCAGGTTTCGCGGGAAGATTATTCCTTTTCTTATAAAAGTGGAATATATGTTTTAATTAGAATATCATAATGTGATTCTCAATTCGGGAAGATATTGTTTCTTTTAGAAAAACATCCTTGAAATACTCGAAAATTAAATACAGTTTTCGAACAAGTGAATAAGTTAAATGTGTGTAATTTCTACATTCTTTTATGATTACTAATTTAATATTCGCATTTAGGAGTAAGTAGTTGCCAATAACATTTACCTGTGACAAAGTTATGCTTCTAATATGTTCCAAAATATAACGAGCTACTTCGAAGATTCTAAATAAACTTCAATCGATAAGAATTAAATAACCAGATTAAGGATTCTGATCATTGAAAGCGTCTAGATAGGGAAGTGTAAATAAACGTTCCTAAAGAACAGAGGTTGCAGTGAACCCTTCATTTTTACTCGGATCTTTGGAGAAAGCTTACCAACTAATTATCCCTTCGTTCTGACTTCTCACTCCCTTGATCGGCACTATCCAGCATTCCTTACAATCTTTTACTTTGGTTTCTTTTCGAATGTTCACTCACCCCCAACTCCAACCCATTTCTTTCCTAGCTTAAGGGAGTTCGATTCCTTTGATCAAGAAAACTAGGACTGACGAGACGCTCGAAATGGATAAAATTCTTCCTCGAAGGATCTCGATGCCAAGGAAGCTTTCTTTCGCCAATAAGAAGTCTGGGATCATTTATTAGTTTTAAGCCTCCGCCCTTCTTTCCACTTCTGGGCAATTATCTTGCTCAAGGGCCATTCGCGAGCTACGATACGATTAACGATTTCATTTAAATACTGGAGAAATGAAAGGCTTGGGTCGGATATGATTTAATTGTTTTAAGATTACGAAATTAGAGCATAAGGCATTGCAGAAGAATTGTTCTCCTTGATTATCGAGTACCGGCACAAACTATTGCAAAGGCTCTTATATTTCATTTGTATATCTGAGAGGAGCTGTTCAACTATTAATAGCATTCGTGAACCGTAGATTCTGCAGATTAAAAATAATTGTAAATCGCAAGCTGCTTCACTAGAACGAAAGCTTTGTATTCAAGTATTATAACTAACATCTTCAAAGCGCAGACAAGTTTTTTAAAACTATTATGGTATTATTCTATGTAACTTTATTTAATGAAGTATTAATTAAGATCTACTGGAACAATAATAAATATACAATAGATAAATATAGCATTAAAAAATTCTACACACGATTTCAACACATCATAAGAATCTCCTCTTATTTGAGAACTAACGCCACTGAAATTGTAATTTATCGGACATTTTATATACATAAACCAGTCAAAGAAGCATGAACGAAGATTAAGGAGTGATAAACCAGGATAAAAAGGTTGAACTCCGGCGAGCACGTCGCTTCAAGTTCAACCGTTTTTAAGAACCCCTGAAGGTGACTAGTGAGCTTATAAAATTATGCCGGTGGAAAGACTATCAGATTATTTTGATCTGAAACTTGAAATCCGATTCTACATCTTCCATGATAATCGAGTCGTTCCTGGACTCTGAGACAAGTTTAATTACTCGTAAGCTGGGGTCGTATAACGAAGAACTTTTCCTGGGAGAGTAAAATGGCGGTAGTTAAATCGGTATTCAATATCTCGGTAAGAGGAGGATCAAAATATTCCGTATTTCCGCGTACTCTACGTTTCGTTCATAGGCTCATAAAGCCGTATCGATTCAAGGGGCGGCGGAGCTTAATGCTCGTATTATGAAAGCGAGTACAAATCTCTTGTTTTACGATCGAAGTGTCTGAGGGGAATAAACGAAGAGTTGAAACGCGGAAAAGATTTCAGGATGGTGCATGAAGAAATGCCCTGACGAGACGTGAATTCAAATGCCCTTAATGGACGTAACCGGAATAGTTTTTATATGCAAGCCAAATTGCAGGAATTGTTTAAATGGAATTCAGAATTAATGCACACCATAGGACATGGTAATTAACAATACAATAATCAATGAAGATATGTGTGATTAGAAATTAACGTTACCACTGATAATTAATAAGTAGACAACATAATTAAAATGGATCTAGATAATTATCACCACGGCCACATTATGGTGAATTCCTTTTACAATGCTGAAAGCTTTCGGAATTTTGTAATAATTAAAATATTCGTTTATAGTGCTTCACATGAAATATTATTTATGGCTGCACAGGAAAAGTAATGTTTAAAACTAGATAATCTAGTAATATGACTAGAAATTATATGGTGCCGTTCACTGATGGATAAGGAAAACAGATACTGTAAAGAACCCCGCTCAACATTATTCACAGAAAACGAAGTGCAGGAAAGTGACCAGGAAGTACGATCATATGCACGAAAGTCATGAATTATTCTTCGAGATAAGACTGCCAAACGACACTAACATCGTATATGCGTCGTGGAATCCTGCTATATAGTTAATTATTGTAGACGGTTTTGCTTAAGCTAATTAGTTCGCGGGGGGAGAAGTGGCCGACGGTGATCGATGCGCACCGACTCCTAGTTACTATAAAACACGTCCTCCCGTATAAATGCTTATACCTTCTTTCAACTAATATTACTCCAATACATCCAACTAATAACCATTATAAATTATAATGCATATACCGCATCCAAATTACATCGAGTATATAGATGCATCAAATTCAACGACGAAAAATTCTTAAATAAATTCCTTGACATATCGGCATTGTATCGGTACGAAGCATAAGGAAAGAAATTTTCCAAAAACCTTCCCGAAGTAGACAGACTTTGAGCTGGAAGTAGTTGAAGTATCAACTTCAAAGTGGAAGGAGGTTAGAGATTTCGTGGCTTGATATTCGTGGTAAACAGTATACGTATGTACGTGGATAAGAGGGTCCACATAAAAAGGCAAAGGAGAGGAAAAATTCCGATAGCATGGTATTCTCGGGGTAACTCATAAAGGGTATCCAAACACGAGAGGAAAGGAAGTGTTCTTCTGAGGTGGTATTATACTTTTTGGAGCACCCTGTACTTTGTATAGAAAGGCAAACCGCCTTGGGTTACTCAACGCCGGCGATGGTGAAACGATAATCTACGTACACACGCGTCTACTCTCGTTTGGCCGGCTGCTGTTACCTTGCCATCCCGCATGACACGTCGACGATCTAATACCGGCCCATCCTCTGTACTCATACAAGGATCGTTACAGGAACTTGCCAACGAGGCTAATTACCCCTTCGATTGCTTCTGATCTGATACCATTTCCTAGACAAACACCGAACTCTACCTTACACAGAATTCTCTTTATACTGTTACTATTAATTGACTGTATGTACTTCGTATGCATAAAGATATTGGCATTTGTAAATGTTATTAAGTGTAGTACGATCTTAATGTAATATAAAACGTGCCGCTGTTAATAAATTTTATCGAGAATTTTATAGAATAATAATGCAAAAGAAATCATCCCCTGAACAAATAGCAAAAATATTAACCCAGCTACCACTAATTCATACAAGTATTTTATTCCATTCGATATGAAGAGAACGTTTGCTAAAAGATATTCATCAACCCGCTATTGAATTTCTTATCTACGATGCTACCTTAGTCTGATACTCATCTATGGACATCCGGTCAGTAATTAAATTTCCGACCACGTATGTAGCTCGTCTCGTGAAAAATTTAAAAAGCACAAAAATACCTCATTTTTCTCTCACTTTCAAAGAAGAGTATGTAAATTAGGCTGCGGAAGGATTGAAGTTAGATATCGTTGGTTCTTCGGGTGTGCGACTGGTGTAGGAAGGCAGGGTCAAGCGAGGGTGGGTTGGGATAGGTCAAGCGAGGTCGATCGGGCTGCGTTTTACGATGGTGGCGCGACAGTGGTTCGAGGGTGACGGGGTGAAGGTGGTTCAGAGCTGGTCAAACCGCAACCTCACCCTCCGCAATTACAATGCTAATTCTAGCTGCATGGCTTTACGGTTAATCGTCCTATGAGTTTCTTTGCCTTTAAGCCGGCCACGTTACCTTCCAGCCACAAATTCTTTCATATACAAATCTCGACGTTGATCTTCCAGCCCGCACACTTAATATTAATCATGCGAAATTGTACAAGTCGAGGTTTTAACGACGACAAACTTCGTATTTAATGTCGGCTATATTTCTCGAAATTGTCAAGGTGGCATTAGAACATTGTATATAATCGTACGGTAGGGTTAATGAAATGTGAAATATTCCCTCATTTATCTTACTGCTGAATTAAATAGATCGTGTACCAGTAGAATTCCATGTCGTACGATTGTATATTGTAATTAATGGAAGCGAGGCACTACTTAACATTTTGGTGGATGTTATTTGAAATGTAATCGTACGCTAGGGTTAATGAAATGTGAAATATTCCCTCATTCATCTTACTACCGAATTAAGTAGATCGTGGACCAGCAGAATTGCACGTCTTACGATTGTTCTGATTATGTATCCGTAATTAATGGAAGTGAAGTATTACATAGAGTTCTGGAGAATTTTATTTGAAAAATGGTGGTTTGGAGTGCAAAACTGTGTCTATTCACAGCACACGAATTGTGAATTCAGTACGAGGATATGGTAACAAATACCATGTTTCCTAACACGGGAGCAGGAATATTAAACTCAGGAAAAACTACTGGGATATACATTACATTTTCTATGAACTCGTTTCACATTTAACGCGGTTTCTCCTTCATGAAGAATTCACGATAACCTGTGTTTCAGTATTCGTAACAGTTGCGCTTAGTAATACCGTTAATAATAAGTTAACATATTTTACAGTGTCTGCAGTACTCATAATAAAACCATTGCACGTTCTCTGCTGCATTGTAACAATATAGTAAAATAATGATGTATATTACAAATACCTGCTTCAGATAAAATATGATCGATAATAAACTCCAACTATTCATGCACGAAGAAGTGTATGTAAATGATTATAGATATTATGTACGATAATTTGTATAACATCAGTACCTTCACAAATGATATACTATTAGAATATTTCAGCATTCAATTGACGTCAGATCCAAGTCAACGTTAAATAAACACATTGTCAGAAATTCTACTATGTAAATATGCTTTATGGAGTAGTCGATAAGAAGGGTATTTGCGGATGAAAAAGGGGAAGTAGAATAGGTCAGCGTATAGCTAGGCAGACAGCCGTTTAGAGTTATAATACGAACGCGAAATGCCTAATTAATTAGTCTGCCTAGACGTAGCTTGTCCAGTGATTATGTAACGGCTGACAGCCAACGGGATACTGCAATTACGCCCGTTCGGAATATTCAATTGGATACCTAACTCGCTAATAATCGACACGACGGCATTAACGGACCGTGGAATATTGATGGCGCACTAATTTCGTACATCGTTGTAGGACGATGGCAGAGGATCTTCCAGGGGTTCTATTCAAACTTGATATCACGCAATGCCGATAATAATCATATCTTTTGAATAGATTCTCCATGGCTGTTGCTGATAAAGTATGTGCTAATTTGAACTCAAGTGGACATCGATCTTTCAACATTTATTCTATTTTGCCAATTAGTTTTAATTCAGTTCTGCTGAATATAAGACAATCTTAATTCCTTATTTATATAAATTAGCCAACAGTATATCAATCATATACGAATTGCATGGTAGTCTAATTATATAAATCAAGGAGTATTAAACATTTATTATGCATGTTAATTCAGTAGGAAATGAGAATAAGCAGAGCGAGGGAAAATAACGCATACTAATATCGACTTTCAATCAAAGTTACACTCTTGTAATCGAAATCGTGCAAATGCTTTTCGTGCGATTTCATACTGTCAATTGAGGGATTACGTTTTGCTGAGACGTCAAACGATAAAACGTTATTTGCACAAACATTGCCGACATGGTAGCCAAAGATTCGTCAAAACCCGTTCGAAGTATCGAAGTGGAATGCATATTGCGATTTGCGTGTGGAATAGTGCATTAGCCATGAAATTGCACCACCAGAATTCGAGCCTGTCGATTCGATCCTCCAGCCAATTCTATACGCTTATAAAGGGTTTTGCACACAAGGCTTGAAGGAGGAGAACTCGGCCACTTGCGGAATAGCATCAGGAGGCAGACAGCTACCACTAATCAGGCTGTTTCCACTTAATTTGCCTGGGTAATTAACCGTCTCATTCGCTTTCGTCGACCCTAAAGCCATTCCTGAGTCTAAACTCTGATACTCCATTATGCACGGTGACTATTGTGCCCGTGGATTCCTCCGTGGAAAACCCATTGCACACGCATATTTCCCCATCCGTCTCCCATGCCACTCCCTACTTTCCTCATCCACTTAAACATCATCCCTTGTTTGCAGTTAAATTTCTTAATAAGATGTCCTTTCACTACCACTATCCATACAACCATAATTTTATAAGTTGATCAGTAAAGATATTATTTAATTCATGTGCAACATGCCATAATAACGTAATATTAAGTACCCACTGTCCGCATGAATATGATATTATAATATATTAAATATATAAAAGGGACCACAAATTGCAATTCGCAGGGTGCCTCTATTTATATAAATTACTACTTTGATTAAGTTCATGTCATTTGGTCACGATAGATTCCTAATTTTAATAGTTCTACAAATAGAAACTGAGAATAAAAGCGTTCGCATTTCAAAGGCATTTTGTTTTTTAATTTAAACGATATTTCCGCGCAATAAAGAGACCGGAGTTATTCATTTGCCCTTTGGAATGAAAATGTATAGTTAGTTCAATAGCATGGTCAGTGGAAAGGTTCGAATTCGCTGTATATGACAGGGAAAACAGCAGGAAAACAAAGGCTAATTTAGTTCCCTCTTCATATCGTACGATTTACATGCACAGCATTGCCTGATAACAATGGATCTTGAGGAAAAAAGTATTAATGAATTCCGTGTTCATGGACTTCTGGCCGTGCAATATGTTCCGTGAGCCGAAAAATATTTAGATAACGTTACTTTTACAGTCCGGTTTTCGACTGTGACAAATAGTGCACCAAATCCTTCGTACCAGCAAAAATGAATTTAATAAATCGAGTATAAATACCAATTCCTTTAACTTTAATTCCAAGAATTAAATGTAATAAAGCCGGAGTTCTATCGGTTGACTTCCATTGCACAAAAGAAGGCACGTTTAATTAAATCTATAATAAATTAATTCTTTTCATAGTGACATAAAGCATCCAGCCAACTCTATATTTGAAAGTACATCAAATATTAATTATTTTCATCTCATACGATTAATCGATTGATAATAAACACGTTACCTTTTAAGTGGAATAAGTCACATTGCCAGACAAGTGTGTTTTGGTTACAAATAAATTTGATCTTCTCATCTATAATTTTTATTACCTTTATAGGATCTTAACTTTATTGTGAGTCTCGAAACCTTTAATATTTAATCAACAATTTAATCAAGTTATGGAATAAGAGGCTACAGTGTAATTTAATTTCATCCAGTTTGCCCAAAAATTATAAAAATGAATGGCAGTGCTGAGAAATATAAAATGCACCTCATCAATCACTTCGAGCGTGGTTGAAGGAAATTATAAACGCAGAGGACGTATATGCATGATTGCCGGGGGGAAACAGATTCACTTGACAGAACTTGGTTGGCATTGCTCTTAGGAATACAGGAGGAAGAATGAGGTTCGTAGAGAGAGGAGACAGCGGCATAAATTACGTCTCTCGAGTTGGTGGAAGTGCGGGGATATAGGGTTTCTATTGCAGGCTGGAATACGGGAAGGGGTTTGCCAGACAAGGGTGAGTCCGATGCGTAACAGGCCGGTTAAGTATCCATTATCCGTTCTGTCGGGTCGCGGCCACCTACAAAAAGCTCGCATCTCGGCTAATGGTTGGTTTGGCCCTCGTCATGCTGTGGTCGGATAAAAACCCTTTCGATGCAACACACTCATGAGTCTTTCCCTTTCGTCAACCCTCCGCTTTCTGTGATTCTTCAAAATATAATACCTCTACTTCCTTCCTATTCTTTTCATTTCACCCGACTTCTCATCCTTGCACAACGCTTTGAACTTCTTACTTTGTTTGACCCCAGTTTTACTTTTCTTGCATTTATATACACTTTTTTGATGCTCCGGATTATTCGATAATGTTTTATTCAATACCTGATTAATTTTTATTTATTTTGTTATAAACTTATTCAGTTTTTCTTGTTCAGTTTTGTAATACTTGTTCATGAACGAGATTGTTTAGAAATTAGATGATTTGAATGATGTATTACAAGTTTCAGAATAACGAAGCGAAATCCATTTGAAGTTTGGGATTCAAAGGTGGTAAAGTACAATATTTCAATGAAACGGGGAGAAGGAAGAAGAAAACGAGGAACCAAAGGGAAGCGGATTCGTTGGGCAAAAGCACGTTCTTTATAGAGCGCAGTCTTTACAGATACGAGCCGGTGATGACGAAGAAGCGGATGAAGAACAGGAATAGAAACGATCGTATTTGCCGGAAAAAAAGAGAACAGATCTACCGGAACATATGGTCTCCTCAACAATATGGTGGAAGGAGATACTTCTACCCGATATACGCCCACGAAAATGAGCTTTTTTCAAGTACACTTTCCCGTGCTACCTTACTTTTCCACTCGTCAATATATTCCTCATCCTTTTCCTCCATTTGCGCACGAGTCGATTTTAAGTTCTATTTACTGGAAAATATTGTTTCACGATTCTTCAAAATTTCGCCAGAATTAAGAACTTTTTAACCGTACATTAAAACAGCTGTTGCCCTTGATCCTTTTATCATATGTGTTACTATTATTACAAAATAAAATGACGAATATTTTCTTGAAATAAATTCTTGATGATTCATAGATTATTTCCTTATACGACACATGATGTATTAGAATAAGTATACCGCATGTATATTTTTCAATGTATTACTGAATGAATTTATATCGAAGTTTTAATTAATATTCCAACCTCATCCTAATAAAAAGTGTTCTCGTAAAATTCTCATTATCCTCTTACTTTATGATATCCCCATAAACGGCATTTCATGGACAATAATGATCTTAACATTCACATCCGTAAATGTCACATTAAATCTACTCGGAAACATTCAGTCGTAACATTCTCTATCGCAATTCTCTATCATGTTTGGAGAATTCCATCAGAATGAGAAACAACCTGTAGAAATGAGACTTCTGTACCTAACCAAGTAATAATGGCCCAAGTATTTTACATAGTTACTAAGCGGAATTGAAGAGTGCTTTACATCTTCATCCCCTTTCTGCATTCTTCCTCTTCCCCGTTCTATAATGCTATAGGTAGATGCTTCCACTTTTATCACCAGTGTCATTTTTCTGTTGTACGAACATTTACGGGGTCCGACACGTTACACTGTTCACGAGCATCGTCGAGGAAATATAAGGCGCGCCATGGTGCTTAAAAAATGTTATAAAGAACGTCATACTCCTGCAAACAAACTCTTGTATCTTCCTCAAATACTTTTTTGTTCATCGAATGGCACTGTTTCTCCCTTTCGGGGTGATATATCTTGATTTTGGTATCTTGTTTAACGGGGAATATTACGTTCAACGAGGAACATAAATTCTTCGTTTCCGGACATGGTTTCCTTGAGGTGGGGACCTGCCTTTATATAGGTACCTTATTTTTCTGTTATACGACTACCTTAGGTGACATACTATTCTGTTTACGAGCAGGTGCTTTCGAAATACAACACGGATATACTGTTTATGGATTTTTGTGGAACCCGCACTCATACTTCTTCAAGAACGTTTCGACTTCTCCTGGGAATATGAAGTTATGCAACTCTGTGCTTTAATGAGTTACAGAGTTCCCGGTTCTGTTACTAAATAATTGATGAAAAAAGTTTCTGTGAATTAGTCTGGTGGTAGCGATATTTGTTTATTGTTAATTCTCAGAGGTATGCACTGTAATCGTGTGTTACGCAGGAATTCGAAAAATGGTATTATTAATATTTTAATTATGGTAACTTGTCCCCTGAATAAACCACATTTATATATCAATATGCAAGAGAGTAAAGTATCAAATGCAAAATAAAGTGTAAACGTTGAAAGAAATATATACAAAAAGTATAAATATATATATACCTAGTATGAGGTTTTACCTAGTATGAAGAAATAAAAAAGTGAGATGGGTGACTCTCGGGGAGGTTCAAACATTAGATAATAATACGCGAAGGCATGCGAAAAGGAGGCAGGGGATAATCGTTCGATTAACACGCTCGAAGATAGCGAGTTAATCGATGCAATCATTTCGGTCCCTAGCATTCTTGGATACACAATTCATGAAGAGGAAACAACCCCTCCAGCATCCCAGAGAACGCGGTGACAATATGCAGAAGGCGCACCCTCATTCCACTTTCGTTCTCGTCTACGGCAGCCCTCAGGCGTGTTACATAAACCGTGGCACATGTATCGGTGGATGCTGAATTGTCTTTCCGTTGTGTTTGCTCGTTGCATCGGCATCCCTCTTCCCTCTCGTTACCCCTCTACCATCGTATTTCGGCCTGCTTCTACGGGGTTGAAGCAGGAAGAAGGAAGAAAGGAATTGGCGATGGAAGACAAGCTGTTGGTGGGAGTTGGTATAAGCTATGCTGGAACGGAGAAGATGGAACGAGTAGATGGAAGAGGCTGCCTTGCCGTGCGCAATCTGCGAAGTGACACGGTGATTGGGAATGATGGAGCTCCGTTAAAACGACGTCTTCGACGATCGATGACTTTTGTATTACCGAACTCGTCTCGGAAATGTCACTTCCTCTTCCGCATACGCACGCTGCCTTTGATGGATTAACTCACCCCCTCCGCGGTTTATTTGTAATTATTTATCGCACCCCGCCGCGGGAATTGTTCGGGGATTGAATTTTATATTCTACACGATACTGCACTTACAACCCCTTCGTTCCTTTGAAGAGGGTTATGGAAGTCTTTATTGATAATATGGGTGCTTGAAGCTTAGAATGTATTTTGTTGGTCCTGGAGAAGATATGAGTATTTTGATAAGGATATTTTTGTACATATCTTATCAATGTTCTTTTAGAATTATAATACTAATAATAATTTACAGCGAAATATTCAAGCTAATAGAAGTAAGTTTATTTACACTTACTTCTTTCCCTGTATTTATAATTGCTGGAAATGTAAAGGCCTTATTGGCAACATTATAGCACTTATAACAGTCAATCGAAGTACAACAGCTTTGTATATAAAGGCTCCGATTTGGTATCTTGTGGGAAATTCACTTGTTGAAAGGCCAAAGTTCCTGGTTCTTGTGCACTAGAACTTTTGCTCTGGTGGGTTTCCTGGCGGTTGTCAAAAGTATGTAAGGGCGTGTTCTCTTGAACTTCCGGTAAAGGAAACTAATATGAAGAGCTTCGAGGACACCGTTGTATCATCATCCACAGATTCAAGCTTCGAATTTCAGAACTATGTACATGGTGATTTAAATTGATTCCAAATACCTCTAATAGAGAGGAAGTTTATACTTACAACCCTAATATTTATTATTATATATCGTATATCGTAACCCGCTCACTTTATAATACAAAGTAATTGTAGTCTTCGCGGTAGTCTACTAATACAATTTTCCAATTATATTTTACTCTTATACGTATACAAATTTTAATATTTACAATTGTATATAATATTATTAATTGCACAATTAAGAAATGACAATGTATTGTTACCGCGCTATTTATAAAAGTTTATATACGGTATATTCAAATTCATTCACACGAGATATATAAATTGAACCGAAATGACGAAGAGTTAATTGTCGCGGACTAATTGATGCAGTAATAAAAACATAAAAGTATCCCAAAGAGACAAACGAAATTTATAAACTTGTATTTTTATCACTGGCGTATAGAAGTATTTATTTGTTGAATTTTTGGTGATACTAGCGCGGTAGTAAATTTCCTAACAGTGAAATATATCGATTGTTCCGTCAAATTCTTTGGGGGTAGTGAAAAAAATGGTTTACACACGTGGTGCTTTCGTAGCACGGACACTTTTTCACAGTTACACCGTGTCACCGGGCAGATTTATTATTTGGCAATAATTGCGGAATGCCGATAGATTTTGAAAAAGTCAATCACCCGAAGCTCGAATGAAAATTCCGTATTTCTCGATCGAACGATCCATAAATTCCAAAGTCCCGCGAAATAATAGTTTTCCGTAGCATTGCATTCATTCGTTGATAATAGAAGATCGGATGGGAAAGAATGAAATTAATCTTCGATATTCTTTGCAAGAAAATGTTCTCATTAAAACCTATTATAATTCGCTTAAGTCTTAATTCAAGAGAAAGAATGGCAGGCTCAAAGCTCTATTCAGATGTCCGCGCAGTGAATTAAATATGAATGTCGTTGTTTACATTTCGAGGATATTGGAGTACCTTTCTTTACAATTAGATTCAAAGAATATTAAGGAAAGGATTATTAAATTATTCAAGTCGGTCCAGTTTAAGTCAAATAGGAAATGTAATATTAAAAATATTATTTCTTATCTTCCTGAGTCTAAATTAATTGGTAGTCTTGAAACCCAAATCCTGAACATAAGCCGAATAGGATTTTAATAAAACCCTTCGCTTTTAATTAGAAGAGGGAGAGAGAGAACATAAAATAATAATTTCAAATGAAACAAGATAGAGGATCGAAAATAAAATGCAGGTCGTATGTCCATCGAAAGCATGACTAAAACCAATTAATTTAAAGTAGGTCAAATAATTGTTATTATATTAAATTATGCAAATTTTTAGAATATTATTTTATAAAGAATATAAATTTCTGAATGGGTAGATATCCACTTTTTTCAGAAAAGTTAATCACTCGGTCCATAAAAGTTTTGATGAAACGATGAATATGGAGTATAACTAATGAATCTATTGAAAGCATAACTAAGATTAATGCTTAGTCTAATCTTAGATTAACCTAAATCTTAAATGGATCAAAGATTATACTATTATATTATTAAATTATTATGAATAATAATAAATGAAAATCTAAGGAAAATATTATTCTTTCTTGTCCAGTACCGAAATCGTTGACTTTCTTCCGCGGTTTGGCGATATCTACTTTTTCATGACAGTGAGTCCTTGTCGGAAGAGCTGGGATCGATTCTTTCGAGTTGCAGAATTCGCCGCGTTTTATTTGTCGCTTTGTTTGCTTCTCAGCTTTCTCTGGCTCGGCTTGAGTCCCGCATGAGTGACTGAAAAGGAAGAAGGAAAGAAGGGAAGACGAAGGAAGGCAGAGAGGAACGTCGTTCAGTGAAATTTCAGGATAGCAGGAAGCGACTCGTGCCGCATCTCGATCGAAGAGACCAATTATTTTCAAGAGGAAAAACGAGGTGGAAACCGTTCGAGAGATTCTGACAGAAGACTCCAAGATAGGAAGAAATGCGTCTTTTATTGGTTGATTATTTCTGAATGACTGCGCGTATGATATTCCGGGATGGCAAGCCATCATATATTCAATACACTGTCCTTGCTATTACGACCCCAAAAGAATACGAAGAAGCCCCCATTTAAATAAGAGCCTGCCAATAAAAATATAAATAACTCCTCTAATATGAAGAATGAAACTTAATGAAAGAAAATCAGAGCAGGTACCGGGTATTATTATTTTTATGAATTAATAATAACTTCATGAAGCATGGTAATATAGCCAGGCGCAGTTAGAGTGGTTTCCTTAATGAAATCGTATTTAAAGAATCTTTTTAGAACTAGCAATTTCAGAGGTATATTTGCAAAATTACATTTGAGATATAACTAAAAATTTTAATTTTCTCTGCCGTAGAAGAAGCTTTAAAATATGAAGTAACTATTTTAATTTTTCCTGTACAATTAATGCTACTCTTAAATAGAGTAAATATATGTTCCAATTCCCACGTCATTTTCAAGAAACAAAAATATTTCGACAGTCATTTCAATGATTTTGTATGCAAATCAATAATAAATTGTGGAGCGCCGTTTGCTCGGTGATAAAACAAAATTTATGTCCTCGCAAGTACAACTCATTATTTGTTAATATCATTTCACTCGTTTTCCATTCGTACTTCGTTCAGAATTAAATTCCCAAAAAATCATATGAATATATAATCAACATACCAATTTCATTCTGACTAATGAGAAATGCAATAATTTATGTTAAATCCTTGATATGTATTTCTGTCCAATTTCTGGATTGCTTTTATTCGAAAAATAAATAATGTAGAACTATTATATAATTCCAAAATTAATCAATGTTTTTAAATTGTACGTGTAAAGGTATTTAAGGAAAGGGTTAATAATAATGAGGATAACAAACTTTCCATTGATTATCAAGGTACCTTTAGTATCGTGGCATAGTAAGTACTAAATTTCAATCTGCCCGATCTGGTTAATGTTAATTAGTTTGTAATCTCGGTCTCTAATCTCCTTGCTGTGTTTTGAACGAAAATACGATGTTATCGTGTCGGCTCACCATTTGTCTCGAATTAAACGAACTCAGGTATTTCTGTGCTTTGCAAATGTGGAACTCCCACTTAATGCGTCGATAAAAATTATTTATAACAAGACAGGTTCTATTTTCAGAAAATGACTTTTTATTGACATAGGGCTAATAAAATCAGGTTTTAACGTTTAAGAATTATCGAATGTGGAATAGTTTATTTGCAGTAATTTGCGAAACTATAATATTACTTTAAGCACTCAACCAATCTAATTTCCATTCCACCTGCGAATAAAAATAATATTACATTAAGTACTTAACTAATCTAATTTCCTTTGCACCTGCAACCTGAAAAGCTCCAGGAAGATTGTCACTTGGAGAAATTACAAATTCATTCGATGATGAGAGAAGACAAGATCAATATTTACTCGACTAGTCAAAGAGAAGACGGACAAATCGTTATATACAGTCCAGCGAAAATAGAGGAGGAGAAAGTGTGGTATGCATGTAACGGCACCGGAAGTGAGTGACTATGAAAATCCTCGCAAACTCAATTTTCCGACGTTAACACGAACGACAAGTAGAGTCGTAACAAGAGTCCACGTCGATCGCTTAATATTCATAGAACCATCACAATGGGCCTTCCTATTTCTCTCCTGTGACCATCTAGGTTCACGACTGTTTCGACTTTCGAATGTCCCAAAGCGGATTCCGTGAAAAGTCCAACCTATGTCAAAACTCCCCGATGCTTTGCCTACAGAAACTCCCAATATGTTACTAGAAATGGGACTTTTGAATTGTTACAGAAATGTTGAACATCGTGGAGAGCAACGATGCTGGCATTAAACTTTATTCTAACATTTTTGACAACCAAGTAGTAGGTCGTTTATTACATAAATGCAAAGTATTAGCATAAGAACTATCACTCAATTGGAAATAATTTTTCTTAATTTATTTAAGAACAAGCTTATTAATTATGAAATTGCTAGAATAGTTTTTATGGGACTTTTGATAGAAATTAAATGTATGCAGGTGCAAATGATACTGAATGCAGTATGGTTATATGGGGAGTTCAGTTTAAGTAGTATAAGCATATGTATGGTCAGAATCTGGTGAAATCTTATAGCGTGGCGATATTATCTTGGGGTTTTTACGATAGAAATGGAACCTGGAATTTAAGGTGGAATTTATACCACGAGGAACTTTAGTATATATATATATATAACATGGAGTAAATTCAGTGGTGGTGGTCAGTATTTAAATTCATATCTACCGAATGAAGGTAATATTTTATCCACCATAGTCCTGCAAGAAGATTTCTTTCATTTCCACACAAGGAAAAAATATTTACTTAAATATACTTTTCCTGCTAATTCCTAATAATCATTTTTAATTTAAGTAATGTGGACATTTATAAATCCATGTAACCAGTAGAAATTAGCTTTAATGGAGAAGGATTCGTTGCAAGTTTCGGGTGCGCGGTAGAATTATACGAAATATTTCCGTAGCACAAGTTTAAATTCATCGAGCAATAACCGTACGGCTTAGTCACATTAAGAAATTCCTTTTATATTTTCCGCGGAGGCTTTTTCGTGAGTTGTAAAACGATTACGTCACTCGAGTTCTCCGGTTGCACCTGCTCTCGACTTCGATCGTCTTCAGGGAATTTCTAAGAGACCATAACGACCGAGGAGTCTAAGCATCTGCTCTCCCAGCGGTACATTTCACAATGCCGAGGCTGAGAATCCCTCGTTCCCTTCGAAATGTACGAAGCATTCGGAACAAAAAATTCTGTAAAATCAGCACAAGCACGGAAACCCGTAATATTCCTCTAAAAACCTTAGCATGATACTACTCCAGCAAAACCCAAGAATAGAACTGCAAGCTAGGGAGAACTTCCGGCGAGTGTTATTGAAAAAACAGTATTTCGTCTAATACGGATTTGGTGTTAAGTAAATATAAATTTTGACGACAATGTCTGAAACCGTTTCTTCGAAAAACAAATGACTGTCGAGGTATCGTGCGTAAATATTGAAATATTGAGTGTTGAAAATATTTTATTCCAAATTTCGTTCTTATATTTTCATAAGGAATCGCCTGTTACCCGCTTGTACATGTTCGCATTTAAAATGCATTCACCATCGACGTGTAAATGAATCCTGGACAGCAGTTAATATTCCTCGACTTATGAGCCAGTGGATGGTTCATTACGACTTTGGCCACTATTTTTGGTTAATTTTCCTGGATAACCCATTCACGGACATTTGAGGTATTTCATACATTGGTAGATAAAGGGTCAAGATAAAAGTTCATGGAAGGGTGGCGGTAAAGCTTTTCCCTTATAGTCCCAAAGGGGGACGACGGACTCTCGCCGTGGCGTGGATCAGAGAAGCGTAACGCGTACTCGTGACGTTTTCCAGTCGCCTAATTAAGGTCTACCGGGTACGTGGCCGGTAATAAGCGCTCTACGATCATACCATTAAAATCCCGCATTCATAGCCCGGGCGTTCTAAGTTTGTTTGGCAACGTCGATGCGGAAACGAGGGAGCGAGCGCAGATACGACTGAATGCGGGTTTTATGCAGGAAAGTTAAAGGGAACGGATTTAATAGGACGATTCTGACGTAAGCTGGCTACTGAAGGAACATCCGCCCGCGGCATTACGGGCCCTTCCAGCCCCATCCACCCCCTCAATCTACCTTTCCATAGAAACGAAAATTGCCTGGCGAATCGTTTTTCACAATGACGAGAAAACGTGTGACCCTTACCAAGGTATTTCCTTTCCGGAGTAGAATTACTCCAAATTGGAAAGGACGACCTTCATTACTCTGCTAGCAGCCTCATTGCGTTTATAATTAATATATAACTATGGCCGCGTCTTGTTCGCCAGAACTTTGTAACTGCTCGGAAATTACTGCGACAGATAAAGTGTATATAAAATTTCATCTAATTATTCATATTTGTACGTCATTTATGGTAGTAAGAAAAAGTGTGCAAAGTTAGATTTAAAATATGTAACTTGCGAAATCATTCGTAAGAAGTACGACGAGAACCCTTTGGATTAAAATCGAATTGATATGCGTCGTTAAAGATAAACGGAATACCCTTGTAATGCAAATCTAAAGAAATGGAAAGGTCAAGGGGCAAGTAAAAAGTAACGAACTAATTGAATCAATACAATAGGTCGGCGTAGCGGTACATTAATTATCGAAAACAATAAAATCTGATATTCAAGCAGAAGAACTTACCCTACATTTACATGGAGTACGAAGGAAAGTTTCAAACGAATCAATCCGCCATTTCATCAACCAGGTCAATAAGAACCATAAATCAAGAAACGAGCAATAGGATAAAAGCGTCCAATCAATTAGATGCACTTCTGGAGAGCTCTTTGCTAATTCGAATTAACTTGTACCTTGCCATTTAATGATATCAAAACAGATCGGTTAAAATATATACTCTGAAGTACCTCTTCTAACAAACACAATAAAAGTCCCATATGTCAAATATTCCCATTAAATTCTCAATCACGTTCCAATTTTTGTAAATATTCGATACATATAATTTACGTCATATCCACTATCCCAGCGTTTCTAAACCATTTTGCAGCGCGAACCAATATATTTCTTCATAATGGTACCGCCTCCCAAATTTTTGTATTATTCATTCACAAATAAAATTTCACCTGTTGTGAAACTCTACATTATATTGTATAACGAATTACAAAGCTGGGGATAACGCGATGTAAATCCTAGGAAGATTTGTAGATCGACGAAGTAACGCGTGAAAATCTCGTTTCTAACATATTTTTCTCGTTACTCGCATTAGTGTCTTTCCCGTTCGTCATCGTGTGATATCGAGGGACATTAAAGAGGCGGAACGATCGCGATCGAGAACAGTCGTAGTACGCCTTCGAAGGAAACGGAAATGAAATTTCTTCGGCGCAAAAGAGATTTATCGGGTACACCGTCTGTATAGATGGATGGCAAGTACTCCAGGCGAGTTTGTAGTATGCGGTTAGGGAAATTGCGAACCAGTTGGCGCTGAAAACTCCCGTTATACGCCCTACATAAAGAATAGAATAATATCTTGTCATTGGAACTCGAAATTTTACATGTGCAATCTATGCTGGTATTTATATCGATCTGTGTATCTTTGAGAAATCTAAATTATATTCTATATATTGTGTTACATTTTATGTCATACAATTATAATAGAATACAAGATATTCTATAAACAAATCCTAGCGTATCAATGTTCGCGTAATAAATAGTTCAAGTTTTAAAATGTTAAGCGGAATTTGAATAGTACGAAGTAATTTCTAGAACGTGGAAGACCCAATATAATGATCTAGTAATTAAAAACCACGATTATTTTACCAATATTTTGATATCTGACAACATATGTACGTTATTTATTATACAATGATCATTGTACAGCATAAATATGGATGTAATCTTTGTAATATAATATTTATAAGAAAAGTTAATAAACAGCCATTTCATACATGTATGTATATATTGAATCAATTTCCCAGTAATATTGTACTTAACTATTCTGTAATCACAGATGATTAGTTTTAATACAATTTTGATACGCTGTAATATCGCGTTTAATATTCAGTTCACCGAGCGATATTCGAAGTTCATAATCAAGACTACATCAATTTAAATCGACATCCTCGCTTCATCAATTAATTAACTATACGGGTTGAAAGTACGGGGGCTGATTAAACAGTAAATAAATTAAGATGCTATTTCCACGCACGTATAAGGCTGCGGTTTCCTCGAAGATGTAACTAGGTTTGAACCTAGGAACAACCTGTCGAAAATTAGGGCGACGTGTGCCCTCCCCCCTCTCTTCCACCCCCTCGGATCAATTGGCAATTAACCTTTCTCGTTGGGAACTTTATGAAATCTCGATTCGATTAGAGGGAAGTATGTAGGACATTCGTCGGAGATTGGGTGTCACTGTCGCTAACGCCGGTAAATTGGAAATTTACCTAAGCAATTTGCCATGCACTCGATTTCGTCCTCGACTATCGTCTCGTTGCTATTCTGCATTATCTGTAAGTGGGTCGTTCCCTTAATACTCGAAATTCTGGATGCCGCCTGACACCATTCAATTATAATGTCTTCACCTTTCTTAGTTACCAAGACATTGTTGGATTAAAGATCTTCATCATTCTTAATTCCTTTAATTAATATAAATAAAATATTGGATATACTTGGTAAAATCTATAAACTTATTCAAAGCACGATTTAAGTAATCATGTCCAATTCTATCTATGACTTTAATAGAGATATATAAAAGTAATACGAAATATACAGAATTTGCAAAGATTAATAAAATAATGTAACGATATTATTGTAGTACATTAAAAAGATTCAATACGAATGCATTCGTGGATGTATAAATAATACCGAGTATGCATAATATTAATATTGCTTATATAATACTGTGATAATAGTAGTACTTGCATATAATGTCCGGACATCAAAAGTACCCAGCGAAAAATATCTATAAAGGATTTGAAAATATTAGCAAATAATATGAAGACATTATTGTATAATACAATAAAATTATTTTACTGTATTAAACAAAAATTTAATTCGGATATGTTTGTAAATATATAATAGTGTCCTGTATACATGTACAATAATAATAATAGAATAATGGTAGTATTAATACACAATGTGCGGATATAAAACGTATCCATATCACATTATGCTAAGAATTTTCGAAGGATCGAAACTATCCAGGAAGATATTAATAAAGTATGTGGAAAGCAGTTCGTGAAAAATGTAGCGGTTTCCTTAGTAGGATAGGGAGGACAGAGGGCAAGGGATAACGAGGTGAAAATGGCTTCGAGAATCCTGGAAGAAAGGACGAGAAAGATGTAAAATGGCTAGGCATCAGTCAAGCATTGAGGACACGAGATAGAGACGTACCGAAGGGATGAGGACAAAAACCTTTTGTCGGCTTGGGATTCTGGGTTGGGATCTATCCCTTGTCAACTTCGACTTTCTTTCACCATCGTACAGAATCGTGCGAGAATCGAATTGTCAACATATACGCGAAAAATGGGTCCAGTAGTTGCATGGAATTGCATGCGATACTTGAAATCACCGGCAATTATTCCTCACAATCGAACCGTCTATCACGATAACACAATGATCACGATTGGATCTCTTCTTAATATTCCTGAAAGGCCGTCCATCGGTCGGTTTTAAAATTATCTGCTCCACTTCTACTCTATTTATTCCTTCCTGAAATAATTTGGCATATAATATTAATTAGTGGAAGTATGATAATGTTTTGATATACTTTGGTTTCGTATAAAATAGATCACGTTCATTTTCCACATATACTATGCTAGTGAATTATTTTAATGGAGATTTTAAATTAGCCATTATTGGAGCTGCTTAGTTATTTATACCAAACAGAAATCTATGAGAATGGAAGACAGCACATTTATAATATTACGGATTTAGCGTGAAGAAAAGTAGAATATTAATCTTTTATTGAATGGTTCTTAATATTTCAATCCAGAAAAAATGCACGCAGTGCATTACCATGTTACTGACGTTTTATGAGACACGAAAGTAATTACAGGTGAAGGAAGTAACAAATTGTTCCACAGGACAGCGGCAATAAAGAACAAGGAGTATTTTAAGTAGTCGAGTCATTTCACTGTCAGACGCGGCAGTGCTTCGGTGGAAGGCGATTTCCTGCTTGAAAGAGTACCGACTTACTTCCTTTTTCCTTCTTTCTATTTCATTAGAAACCCATTTACAACCTTGTAATGTCATTACAGACTGCTCTACACGTGAAAACATTTTTTATTGCTTTCTCGGGTCCTACAATATTGCTTATACTTTGTCTGATAAACAAGCGTGTCGATTTTCGTGCGATAAAGATTTATTATTTTAAATGGGATTTGTTGTTCCCCGAAACGAAGACAAATGGCCCGAGAAAGATTGTTTACGAAATATGAGATCGATATTAAAATGTATATATCGGTTTCTTATTGGAAAGCTTGGCAATTTTAGATGGATCTTTTTAAATCTCAGTCAAATTATCGGATTTATTGAAGCATTGAGTTCGAAGGAGATATTTTTGAGAATATTTCATGCATTAACGGGGTTACTTTACGTGTGTTACTGTCAATTACCTGTGAAAAAACACTTATCTGTGTGTTGAAGTCACTTTTCGAAAATGGCAGTGTCGAGGCGTGAAGGTACGAAAAGGACTTGAAAGGGCAATTTTTCGTATTGCTCGGAAAATCAATAGCCGGCCGTGCTTTAGACAAGTAACAATGGCTCTCTGACTAAAGGCTCTTTCTGTTTGAGGAAAATCAAATGCAGGCTATAGGAGTCGATAATTGAAACATCGTGATTTAAAATCGACACAAAACAGTGCTGGAAACCTTTAGTTCTTTTCCACAGTTCTTTCAAGAATAATTGCCATTCTTTCGAAAAATGTAAGCGAAGACATTCAACGTTCTCTTGTTTATTTTCCATCGAATAATTCTCTCCGCCGTTTTCGAGCTTCAATTAGTAACCTATTTGGATTCTCTCAAACTCAGGCTTGGTTAATTCGAGAGACCATATAACAAGAAGAAAATACCAGTTTTCATAGAGAATGATTTTTCATTCCAGATTTATGGATCGAAATGTTACTCGAAGCCCTTCGAATTCAAGATGACTTGATTTAAAGTATTTCCTATCATCGACGATGATAACTTTCTGAATATGGCACCGATCCATGCACCGAGGTCCTTAAACGTATACAGTTCCAGGGTGCTCGTCTTCCCGTGCGTCACGTTTCCGGGAGGCTGTTATTAACAGGAATCCTGTCGTGAAAACTCTCGACAAAAACTCGATTCGAATGAGTGACTACGTGTACCGGAATTGTCAGAGTACTGACAGTCTTTGACCCATGATGTGAAGTGACTTCCATCATGCCACGAGGCTAATTGCAAAATATCAACGTACCAAAAAACCTCAATGGCAGACAGGCTCAAGTACGATGGAGATCGACATCCTCCCTCGGTTATTTCGAGGGTTTCCACGTCATATTACTAATGACATTGATCCGTGCCTTCATTAATTTCAATTAATATACGCCCACGTTTCATTAAGCCAGAATCTGATTGCACAATGTTCGATCTCCATATAACACCGTATATAATAATAATAATAATAAAGATATAAAGAAGTAAATACTATTCATAACATATTAGAAAGAAAGAGGTGATAAAATTGCAAATTATGCATCGTAGAGTTTAGGGGTAAATATAATTGCTGCGAGTGCTTTATAGAAATCGATGATTAGTATCAGCAGCAGGTTCCACGTTACCAGGAACTAATTAACAAGCCGCGGTAAATTGTCTGCGGGGGTGGACGAGGATATGTTTCTTTTTCCAAGCTCATCTACCGAGCACCAATTAATTGGAGATAACAGAGTGCGTACTAGAATTTCACGAACAATCCATGGGGCCAGTGGTCGAAGGGGATGGTGAGTGCCTGGGCTAAAACAATCGGGTATTGAGTATTGAGATACGCAGACGCACACGTACTCGATCAGGCATCGATGGCGCGTGCAATATCGTGGACATATTCGTCCCTCTCGATGTCACGTGGACGATGATGCTTACTGACAGCTAGAATCGCAGGAAAGCGATTTCTGTGCGTGACATCCGGTCACACGGTACGTATACGAGTTTTGGTCCAAACTCGACCGCCTCGTGCCACGATAGTTTGAAATGGAATTCGACAGGCCACTATGCCCTTCCTCCCTTTGCTCTCTTCCCTTTTATCTATCTATCCTACCAACGCAGACCCGACCCAACGGCCATTAAATGTCAACGACAGGTCGCCAATGACGGAGTACCACCCGATCCACAATGCTCCTAGATGCAATTCCATTCGGACAAATACTACTGCTAAGGTTCCAGCAAGTACGCGAATTCCAGGTGTAAATATTTTCGGGTTTATGGACCTCATTTTGGCATTTAAGATATTATCTGTCGGTAGAAAAGAATGATTCCACACACACGAATTATCACGGGTTCTTTAGGGTTAAAATTGATCAATAGTTACAATTTTAAGTATGATTTCAAAAAATAACAATACTAAAAAGAATGGTATACATCGAAAATTTCTCAGTTATCAGGTACATATGAAAAATAGATACCACAGATATTCTGACAAATTTTTCTCGACACTAGTGGATGAATTAAAGTTAATTAATTTACCAGGGAAGGGAAGAAATACCGTCATACATCGACGTGAATAAATAATTGCCACGACATCATACATCAGTGGAAATTATTAAATGTCGAAGATAAAAGATCGATAACACTCAGTCATAATATTCGAGTGCAATTTCATGATAGAATAGAGAGTCGAGACAGATTTCCGCAATCGGTGGAATGGGATTTATTATACTCGTGATGTGAAATCCGCGTCTCGTCGTAGCCGACCGTGAACTCATCTAATTAACGTCAAGCTGCGAATAATCCTACAACTTGTCCCGATGTCACCGTCAAGGGTTTTGAATCAAACTACCCTTCCTCGCGTCTCGCACCCCCGACAGGCCTAAACGCTCGATTCGACTACGGTAATCGTCGTTATCCATGATTTTAGGTAGCGTGTCGCTTTCTCCAATTCGGTAACCGAGCGCTTATTGTCGGCTCTAGTACCTTGTATCATTGGTTTTGAATTGCGATCCTGACACGCGATTCGATAACGGGTACAGCGTACTTTCACCACGTTATCAGGGCCCTTTGAAGAATTCTAATGAAACGAGATTTATGGTAGCGTTGAACGTTGTGGAATTTCGACCTGTGCACTGTAAAGGATACCTAAAGTTCGAATAATTTGACGGTTAAATCTACTTGATAATTCGTACGTTCAAATGAAATTTTATAAAACAATATCCAAGATATTAAGTTAATACATGATTGAAGTAGTATAGATCTGTTTGTAGTCGGACGTTTAAGAATTTTGTGCTCGGCTCACTGAGATACACATTTAATAAAAATTCCAATATAGTGTGTTATATTAAGTGACACTGGGTTATCTAGAGTATCAGGTGTTGCAATTATTTATACTAGCTAAGACCTACAATTTAGATGGGCTCAAAAGAACTAGGAGCTATGACATACATACCACATGGAATATATCCAGAGGTGACAGTGAAA
Source organism: Nysson spinosus (assembly GCA_910591585.2). Classification (NCBI taxonomy): domain Eukaryota; kingdom Metazoa; phylum Arthropoda; class Insecta; order Hymenoptera; family Crabronidae; genus Nysson; species Nysson spinosus. The sequence continues at coordinate 4,866,245 of OU342835.1, forward strand.
TATGTAATTCAAAAACCACCATACCTCTGAAAATGAGTAACATAATATGGTATGTAAATTCAAACACAATTAAATTGACGAATACCACTGTTGAACAGTTGAATTACTTCTAAATTTAATAGAAGAGCAGACTAATGATCGAAACAATTTTCAGAGTTCTATTTAACCTTGATTTGCATTCTTTCTAAAGCCACCGACAATGGGCCTAGGAGGTTCAAAGAGAATGAGAACCAACTACGTTCTATTATTTTTCTCTGTAGACATCGGCTGGCTTCTGCAGGACCGAAGTCTAGAAATTAAATTTCGGTAGGTCTGCTTCGAATACCAAGCAGGCCGCTTGTAAAAGAGCCAAACTAACCTTCCCTCTTTCCAAACCTGGGCTTAAAGGTATTTCTTCTTCCTCCCCCTTTCACTCTCCTCCACTTGATCCGTTCGTTCCTACCTCAAAGTGAAAGAAGGCTTAAGAAGGAAAGAAAATGGTCAGCTATGATAAGAAGAAAGGGAGTGGAAGGGCAATATGGTTGAACGGATGTCCTGTCAGGACAAGATATAAGGGTCTCCCTGTCCCCGAAGACTTGGCACCCTTTATCCCTCCAAGCGCTATCTTTCTCTCTTCCCTCAGGCTTCCTTGCCTTCCTTCTTCCACTTCGTCCTTCTTTATACCGCGGTGTGTTTTCAAACAAGATTTTCTTCAACGGTGAATCATCCGCGTTCGAAGACATCACCTACGTGACGCGACGGAACAGAAAACTTGATTTTTCGGGTTGGAACTTTCCGCCTTGTTCCCCACCTCGTGGAGAGGAACGAATGATAGATACTACTTCGACTGATAAAAAATCAAGGGAATACGGATTTAAACTCAGATAAAAAGTTCCGATGAATCCGAACAACCCAAAGAATCAAACGTGATAAATATTGCCGATAAAAAGTTTCTTGCACGGCATACATAATTTTATTCGTAGTCGAGCTAAGCATACAAATATTGTATTGTAACAATATATTTCGATTATAACACGTTAGCCTGCTTATACGAAGTATTCATTATAAATATTGCAATTAACACGAGTGCATCGTAATTGTAATCAGATTTACGTTCTGAAAAACTCGCTTTTTTATTGGAAGCCTAATGCAACCGAGCTTTGATCTACCTTTCATTGGTTCTCTGGTAAAGTCAATTTAATTACACTTTACGCCGATAATTTACCTATATCACTTTCATTTATAACGCAATATTCGTGGAGCTAATTTCAGCGTGAAATGTTCGTATAAAAGATCACTAATTACAACAAACGCTTGAAAGCACAACGATCCTTGATTTCATTATGAATTTTTATTAACGAAGTTCAGTGTTCCCGTTTTAAAAATATCCGCTAATTATTATTCATTGCTGTCGAGGAAATTCAAAGGCAGTTTGAGGTACGAGGTACAATTAGGAAGATCGTAGCTAATTTGAAATTAAACTTGTAGCCTACTTCGGAACAGGTGTTGCTTAAGATCTCATGAAATATACTCGGTAAGGAGTAACCCACTTCATAATAATAGGCCCTGGCTTTGCAGTAGAGTCAAACACTTGACACGATCGATTCTCTTTATCAATGTATGTATATCCTTCATGGCTTTACTTCTCTATAACACGATACACAACTGGACTGAAACACAATTTTCCTCGTCCTATCAGATCCTGCTAAAGTTTATCTCGAAACTCGTAAATTAAGTGTGATTAGTTAATATGACCTTAGATTATCATATTATAATAAAATACTTCCCCATGCTATAACTCATACATTATATAATAGTATCATGGCTAGGATTACATGTAAGCATGTTGAATGTTATACGGAAAGATCAATAATTACAATCAATTAAAAATTCACCGACGCAATGCATCTATATAGTAAGCACACTTTCGTATATTACATTACTTATTAGATTGAACTTCTACTTCCCTTATTAGCTGGATAGATAATAATGTTCACCAACTTCAAGAAGGGTAGCGGAGGCCATAACCTAATGAACTTTGGACAAAGATATTAATGTTATGCTTCAAGACACAGAGGAGCCTTTTAGAACTACTATTACCACCCGAAGGACTATGTCCTCGATTCCATAATTACTATGCGTCACGAAGAACAACTCACTTACAGATATAATACGTCGAATCGTGGAAAGATTTTACGTCGATTTGGTATTATATCAACTTTAAGGTCCTCGTACCTAATTACTTATTAATACGCAGCTTATATAATGTATATCTCATGCATATACATGTCGAGATGGAAATCGCATTATATACTTATAAGCTCGAGTATGTCAAAGATGCAACGCAAGTGGTATAATAATGAAGTTAACTCGAAGACGTTGAATACATGAAGGAACGACAAAGAGGGTCGTCTGGGGACCATTTCTCGCCTGGTTATGGATCGATCTCCGATGCCGTAATTGCCGTGGAGAGAAAATGGGATTCATGATCTCGATTCTGACTATCGGGATATACGAGACCGCAGAGAATAAGTGGCACTATAATGGTACCTCAAACATACAACATCATCTCTTTTTCAACCCTTTAAACCTCATCCAGATAGTACCTTTCTGGATGCATTTATCGACCAATTTCAGCGATTTCCTCGAAAGTGTTACACCTCCGTTACCATTATTATTTAAATTTGACAAAACTGTGAAAAACATTATGAATTGCATTTAATTATTTTACTACACGCTGCAACTACTAAAGCGTACAAAACACTACATTAAATTAACTTAAAATGGAACTATATTTTACAGTCTCTAAATGATTAATAATATCGTTATGATCGAGTACCACCTTCAACTTATTTAATCAATTCAAAAGGAATGTGGACTTGCAATTATCGATTCAACGAAAAAAATATTTGAACACGCGAAGATAACTAATATATAAACTCTATTCTACCGAAACTGATATTAATAATTATATCGATAACTGTAATAACGTGAATATTAAAACGACCATTGCTGTCGAAATTGTTCGTATCTCGATTGCAGTTTTACGAGGACGATTTATCAAGCTAATTTCGATCTGTATGAAGCAGAAGGTGCCATAGGAATCTCAGTATCATTTCTTGAGGTCGTTTCGCGAAATGCACGGTAATTAAGTCAGGCGACTAATGAAGATAGTAGAGGGTGAGAGAGAGTGCACTTTCCTAATAGGTGTCTCAATAGGAAAGATGGACTTCATGCGCATCGGAACAAAGACAAAGAGGGCTCTTCTCGGGGGCGTTTCTCACTCGGTTATGGATCGAGCCGTAATGGATGGCAATTACTGTTGAGTGCAGACTATAATGCTCCACGATAATCGTACAGGCACTTGCGCTTCCACGATCGCAAATGAGAAGAAACGCGCGACTCGATCGGGAACCTATCAACTTTATACGCAAAGATTTCAGGCACGACTTACTCACGAATATTATGAACTCCTTCAAGTATTCAATTAAGTGTTTCCTTGAAATTATCGAACGATTTCAATGACGCTACTACGGTTTTAATGCGGTTTTAATACCGGCAATAAGAGACGCATTAAAAATGAATTATTCTACTATTTCTAATTACGGTTTACGTATTTGTTTTTACATCCAAAGTTAAATTATTCAAGGGATAAATGTCGTAACCTAGTAAATTACGTTTCTTTAGTATACAATATATTTTTACTTATATTATAATTGACAAATTTGTAATATAATCAATTAGTAGTATCAAACCACGTGTAATATTCAAGATATATTTATGTGTTCACTTGCGATTGATCTTGCTATCTTATTTAATATAAAAATATTTTCCACTGATTACGACCCCCCGAAGTCAACGACATTTCTTCAGGGTTCACTCTCACAAAACTTAGAGCGACAAGGCGAATGATGAACGACTTCGTCAAACAATGAACTTTCGTACAAGCTGAAGGTAGATATCAAGTTCAACATTTCATGATCGGCCGAAAATAAATGATTTATTGGAATACTTGAAAGGTAATGTTAGCACACCGTCTATCAATCGAAGTATCTGAATTAACAACGAAGGTGAAACTATATGTTGCTTGCCAGCCGCTTCTCGCAGAGCTCTTTGAAGTGAAACTGTTCGACGATGCCGTGTATATTGTATTATAAGGACCTTTCCTTGTAGGCGTCTAATTATCGAACTGCTTCGAGTACCTAAACCTCACTCTGATAATATATTCGTCAGGTTTGTTAATAGTTCAATACCGATGTCTGACGTCTAACGTACTCCTACATTATTATGGAACCCTTTGTGCCATAAACCTCCATTGTTACCCGAGTTTGAAGATATTCTTATCTGACGAATATTACTTATTGAGTACCTCTAAAAGTTCTCCAAAACCTTCTCGTACCTTTAATAATGCCGATCACTGTTTGTCTTTCATCATTGGCATTCTTTATCATTTATTAGTCACCTGATTTAAATGATATTAATTAGTTTATCCACTAATTGCAATGTTATCGTCACAAACACATTAAGCAACGGCTCGAGTCCCTGCTGTTGGAAAATGTCGCTTAGAACTTCAGTAATCAGACGAAAGTCAAACAGCAAGAAACTCTTCTACAAATAGGGTATGCTTCTAGTGATAACATAATCACTTGTCCCAAGATGTTCTTGGTTCGTAACTGTTCTCTACGTGTAGGGGCAGAAGGATTAAGTTATGTCGGGAGTGAAATAATTGCAACAGTTATAGAGAAGAGAAGGATGAATTAGTGGTAACAGTTGCAAGTCGATAAGAGAAAGATAGGGACCAAGAACGTGAGGGGTGGGAGGGTGTTGAGTGAATAGATGTAATTCCTAATGGATAGAGCGTTAGGAGACGTTTCCCGGAACGTTGAATGTTAATATCTGCTCGGGGACGGAATCGCAAAGTTTTCAATTAACGTGAGAGAACCAGGGATTAGCGTGGCGGAAGAGAATATCATGAAGCTCCAATGAGTCGTCTCTTCTGGGATTATAACTACCGCCTTCCACGAATATTTCCATCATTATTTGTAGATCACACTTTTCTCCTACGATATATGTATTTTATTTGGTTTCTGATCGGCTGCTCTCTAAGGTCAAGATAGCTAATGTGCAAATACATAGAACGTATAAAATATTTAATATCCCATTTTAATTCTCGCATATTTAATAGCCTTTAATAGTATCGTTGGATACTTTTAACGGTACTTCTATGTACGGATATTTTTCAGTTCTCTACGAACTATCTCATAGTTCAGTCAAGGTATGCGGGGTTCAATAATTCTGAGAGCAATCTCGAAACTCTGAAGAGCGACATGGACGAAGATGAACCGCATTCTAGGATGCTGGAATTCGAGAGTCCAATGGTGAGTTACGTTCGAGTGGCCGATATTACGAGAACATTGTGTGGAAACAACATACCTCGACGTACCGACAATGTTCCACGACCGCAAAGAGAGGCAGGGCCCAGACATTTTAGCAACAATTTTCGAAGCTTCAAGCACTGTGTGAGCTATCTGGACTATTTCATATTACGTAAAGGTTCGAAACATAATTTACAAAATTTCGCCATAAAACAATCACCCAAATTTTTCGAGAGATTCCTGTAAGGATGTGGATGTAGTTCAAGTTGGAGAGTTCAATGTTTTCTGTGGGTCCAGTTATTAGAGGAAGTAATACATTATATCATAAGCCAATGATATGGAAATACAAGGTGACGTATATGAGAGAAATTGTAAATTTCTTAACAATTATTGGCCCTGGAAACTAGCAGTGTTGCACGTATCGGAGAAACTCGGAAGACGTGACGTCAGGTATTGTACTGTTAGGATTCCAAAGGACGATTCGGAACTCCGCCAAGAACTTCTACTATCCATGCAACAAACGGATTGGATTACTGAGGCAAGCATACTAGATGCAACAGCATGAAAAGCGACAAGGATATTGTATTCAAGTTTGAAGGACTTCGAGGATAATAGATAATATTTATAGTTGAATCCCCACATTGTACATCACATATACCATTCAATATTTAAATCAGAAACCGTCCTGTATTATTTCGATGAAATTTAAAAAATATATAATGCTGAAGATAAAGCGTTCACTCGACCTCCTTCGCGACATAAATCGCCAGTTAAACACTGAATGTACTTCGATAGAATTGAGTCGGAAAAGTTTCGAAAATTTATTCAGGTTAAAAACTGTATTCATAGTAACTTTCCATTTCTGAGATCTTGGCTTTCATTGTAAATTCATTCTCCGAGAGGGACTGGTTCCAGTGGAAATATGTCGGGTGTCTCATATGTTCAGAAGACTGTAGGTTTATGAGATGATTTTACAAGATCCTTACGAGAAGGATTCCAGGGAAATTATGAATCAACTGACAGGATATAAACTCCGAGTGGCGAGGGCCAGGAAGAATGGAAGTGGATGAAGGCATGGGAAGGACTTCAAGTTTATTAAGATTAAGAACTTCATTCGTAGTAATTCCGGGTGAATATACCGCGCCCGTCCCCGACGGCTTTTCCTATCTACTCGTAAGGACGAACTTACGGGACCGTACTATTCCACCTTATACTCCAAATACCGGAAAGATATTATAATTATTTCACCAGGGCTTGGATCATTAAAACGAAAATGGCTCCCTGCTTTGGGGTAAAACAGCTCTCATATAACACTCGAATATTCTCTTTGAATATTTTATTAGAAATTACAAGATTCGGATGTTGCAATGTCCTGTTTATGTTTATAGCACATCTGAACTAATAAATACTCGACGCTTTAAGCGCGCCATAAATTTATCTTTACTTCTAAATTATTAATTTAAGTAATTTGCATCATTGGTAAGAAGAGAATAAATGAAGGAGGGCCTCAATAGCCCTATAATAATATACAAATTCAAATAAATAAATAAGGATTATTTAAGAACTACAACGGGAATATTGTATAGTATTGTACAAGTACAGCAAGTCTTAAACTTGTTAATAATGGGGAAATATGAATCGCTTTAAATATATAGATTAATAGTGTTCATAATTTAATCTAATGGATTCGATCCAAAATACTGGATCATCTTTGATATCTTATTAAATTGGTAAGTGATTAATGTTTTATGTCACTCGTATTTTCACTGAAGTATTCGGGCTCGATTTAAAGAGCACTGTTAAAATTTCATGGAATATCTGATTCCTCTATTATTATTGTATAATCAATTGTGCTTAATATTTCCAACATTCCCTTCCTGCAACATTCATTTTCGAGAGTACTTTATTATGGGATAAAAGTAGTGATTCGCTTTAAGCTCCGATTCTTTTTAATTAATTATAATAATATATGTATAAAAATCGTTCTACTCATTTTCTACAATAAAATGTCGTAATTATACTTCAAAATGTTTCAATAACGAATTACTCTATCGTACAAATATTTTATAACAATTTCGGGTTCGAATCAAACTTCTAAGTAGAATATTCGCGTGAGTATTTCTCTAATTTAAAAAGGCGATTGAAATGGAAGGATAACTTGTTGTTCCAATTTTTATTGTGAGAATGATGTTTCTCTAAGTGCGGATATTATTTCCTAGATTCATAGGGCAATTAATAACATTTATATGGTCTAGAAATAGTCCTAATGGTTCGGTATATCTGTTGATATTTATCAGAATTTAGTAGGTGGTCGGCCATTACTTGGACTTGGTATCGCTTTCAGAAGGTGCTACTCTACACGATGGTAACTACAAGAGAGTTCCAACGAGCTTGTTCTCTGACCATTTTCACAAAATTGTGATCTACGACGACGCCAGATATTGAACAAAATTACTCTACATTCGCGAGTAAACATCCAACTATCTCCCGCGAAAAAAAACCATTAAATTATTGTATTATCCAACATCAGGCTTTGATATCTTCGTTTTAACACACAAAGGCAATCAAGTAAATATACAACTGTTATTACCTGCTCACTGTAAATACATTATAATCAAAGCTTTCTAGGTAAGGAATTATAATTATAATCACCACATCGTTGTCATACGAGTATAATTAACTAACATTTTCGTGCAAAAATCTTGGCTTTTTAACTAAATGGATAACAAAATATTACAATAATAAATATAAAAAAGAGACGTACAAAGAAGTACAGTTCATGAATTATACCTTTATATAACTATCTTATTAAATTTACTCTTAAATCGGGATCTATCTATATAAGTTTACTTTTATAATGACTGCTATTCATTATAGTAAATAATCAGATATGGAATGATACAACAATGTTTTCTAATGCTAATACTTTAAGTGCACTATCAGTGTGTTATAGATAAGAACAAAATTATGTGAGCAAAGGAAGAATTTTTGATTTTTTGGTGGCAGAAATTCTGGTCGAATATCGGTGGATTCGTTTCGACGCTCGTTAAAACGATAAGAGGTTATTAATCGAGAGAGCCTCGACGTTGTCCAACCTTTTTGCCATAGAAGGACACATATAAAGCGTTTTATCGTCAGGATATTAATTACTTTACGAGGGAAATTTTTAATTTGACCCCTTCACGGCCGAGGGATTGTGTTGCGACGCTGTCACCACGAAAATGAAGCAAACTGTTAATTAGGAAACGACCAATCTGTGCTAAAATCGTATAAACTCTCTAAACAGATACTTCGAATATAAAATTACCATAAAAAAATTCGTGAGTGAAGATTGTGTGAAAACTTGAAGGTTCTGTTTGTAAAAATAATTTCGAGTATTATTATATTACAATAATATTATATTATGGAGAAGTGCCAAATGTTTGGGAAATTTGAAGATATTGAAATTGGAGCTTTATTATGTTATATGATACTATATTCTATTCTATTGTATTTTATTATATTACATTACAATAATACCAGAATGTTAATACCTATTAAATGCAATCAATAGCTTTGTTAAATACTCTCTCTTTATCACTAAAACCTGTTGTTTCGAAACTATATTACATCACGATGTAAGTTGTAAGATGTAATAACAAGGCTATCCGTAGTAGTTTAACAACAAAGGCACGAAAAGGACACTTCGTTCTGTTTATTTGCGTAGAAGTAATCTAAAAAGGTAGTGAAAATGCATTTCGTATATTAGAAAGGGCTGACAATTAAATGTTCAAAGTTGAACGGGAAAGCGATAATACGAACTCCGCGGATGCATCTCGGTAAGACCAAAGTTCGAACGGCCTTTAATTAACTCATACCAGTCGCTAACCTACCAGTAATCCACTTTGTAGTTCCAGGTTACGCGCCGGGACCCTCTAATGCGCTTTTTATTACGCGCCCGTACGAAATTTCGTGGGAAAATTATAAATTAAATTCTCCTGTCTGGCCTTCCCCTCTTTGAATACACCACCAGTGCAACTTGCCACTTAGACTCCTTCTGGGACTCCATAACATACTTGAGCCCATGCCGCTCATTTGAATTAGCCTCCCGCGCGACCCTCTTACATTTCAACTATTCAACCCCTTAGATAATAACTATAAATAAATTGCTTTTACTTATTACATTCGTCTCAAATCATTCTTCCTTCCCTTCCCTTCGCCAACTGAACAAAGGGCAAGGTTGTTCCGCGTGGACGCTAATGAAGAGCTTTCCATAATGGTATACTCAGAATTTCGAAAAGAACTTTCGATAATGATATATTTCAATTTGTATATTTTATCTTGGCTCTTAATAATGTTTCAATAATAAAACTTTTGATGCTTAATACTTTGACATTCACTAATTTATTTTGATCAAGGAAATAATTAATATCTTAGTTATTAGATTATGATGGAATGGTAGTCAATAAATGATTACCTTCTATTTTAATTATTTGCGTGATTCAAATTTCTGAATTTCATAAGAAATATTCGTTATTATTGTAAACGAGCGAATACTTTAAACTAATTATGGTATTAATAATTGCTATACAGCAGTGAAATAATTGATCGTAATTTTAAACACTGAAAACTGTATGTACTAAATATTTTATAAGCGCTGAAACATCGCTTCATTTGTTGGTATTAATCTAAATAATTATTCTTTACGCAAGAAATTTTGGAGCAAGTAGTTTCCATTTATTCGTAATTCATATTCAATTCACTGGTAACAAAAGCAATAATCGCTTACATAATGTTGAAGTTAATGGGAATATTTAAATAACTTTTTCATTTGTAAAGAATGTACAAACGTGGGCAACGTAGTGTTAATAATTGCTATTTTGGCTTACGAACGTTAAACAAACGAGGAATATTATTTTGAATTATGAAAAGTTTGTTCGAGCTGGAATACCTCTTTACTAAAAATCTGCTGTATATGAAATGAAGCCATTTTATGGATTCATGAGAATCGTAAATCGTTTGCAGAACCGCATTTTCACGTTGGATGCATGTTTGCTTTTACGATAAAAGTGCACAGACCTATAATCGCCAAACCGTTTATAGAATACTATTTTGCAATTATTAGAACTGACACGATTTCGGTTTATTGGGAAACATCAACAATGTTGTAACGTACACAGATTCTAAACAGTTTAGGAAATCGAAATTTCTCCTCTCAATAATGACAAACTTTATGCACCGGACGACACACAGCTGTGTTCCAGCAAACAACTGTTGGCAAATATTTCGTTTAATGGTTTTGAAAGTTTGTCATTGTCATCTGACATTCAAACAGAAGTTTTGATCAGGGATTTAGATCCTGTTTATTATTAATGCTCCTTTTAGTGAAATGAAATTAAAAGCTACATTTATGCGTAGCTCGTGGACAACATTTGATTAAGAATTTGTTACGAATTTACTGGGACTTTTGAATTTAATTAGATGCATATGAATAATAAAATTATTTCATATGCAAGGAGCTATTTAAAAGCGAATTGGCAATTGGTGGATCATATTTTATGCTGCCCTTAAACATTAATTGGCACCCTTGGTAGTAGAATAGAATTTATGAAGGTGGATGGTGAACCACCAGGAGCTATGGAATATATATCACATGGAATAAATCCAGAGGTGATGGTCTTTAAGAGACCTCCATAGCCCTATAATAATATACAAATTCAAATAAATAAATAAGGATTACTGAAAAAATGGAACGTTAGTATTGTATAATAGAAGTACAATAAGTGGCGGTTCTAAGTACTATAGGTTACGGAATAGTGAAACGCATCAAAGTTTACCAGCAAGAGTACACTGTAAAACGTTCGCGAAATGAAAGTATAAAATTATACTAACAAAAGTAAACAGATATAAAGTAAATCCAGAATTCCTGTAAATAGAAGCTTTCATAAAATGCAACTCATAGATATTTCTACAAGTAAATATTTATTCACGATAAGAAAACGTTGCACCAATACATACAAAAAAGAGCTTTTGAAAAAATGCATTTAAAGAATCTCATTGCTATAACAACGATATTATTGTTTTCATTCCAAGGAGAAGAATTATTCTCAGAATACTGTATGAAGTATAGTACGAAGTATAGTATAACAACAATCTATCTCATCGATGGTGGAGAATAAGATTGATTATGAAAGCTGCATTCATATTTAATTCCGCGAAGGTGAGCTCTGATAATGTGGGATACAGGAATGCTTTCCTAAGAGCAAGGCATTTTCGTGTTGCAACACTCGCGTGTCTCGAAAGTTCCGCCCTGGAGCCTGGTGTCCTCGAAGTTCAGGATTCGAAGACGAAAGTTCCGGTGAGAATTGGGTCGAGTCTCTGACGTAATGAAGGGACGAGTAGCAGTCCTGCGGCGGTTCACGGAGTGGCGCAAAGTGGTCTCCGAAGTAGCGGCCGAAGTTTGACCCTTTTCAAATGCATTAAACTCACGCCACCCGCGACGCCGACGACGCCGACGACGCCGACGACAATGTTCGTCCTAGTTGTTACAATACTGGTCGACGTGTCGCTGAGATTAGAGAAAGTTAACGATAAGCTTGAAAGAAAAGTTGACGATAAACTTTTCTTCCATGACGCTTCTTAAGCATTCTCGTTAGGAGTCCGTCGAGTTTAATAGTAATTAAATAAGAGCTCGAAAATAAGAATTTATATACTTCCTGATTATGACGTAATTATTGACTTGTTACCTCTATATCATAATTCTAATCCTAGGTGGTAATTGAAGGTTCTATTATACGCATTTGTATGCTTGAAACCGGAATATAAGGGGTCAAGTACAATAGTAGATGGTGCCTCAACAAGTTCTAACACCATTTCGAAACGGAACAAGTCGAATAAAGTAGTTCTCTGGTCAAAAAATAAGTCCACCTAAATCTCCAAAATCGCTTTTAAATGACCCAAATCGATGGTATATGGTGTATAAACATATTCTAGGACGATTTCTGGTCGAAAGAAGTGGTTTAAAATTTTTTTGGCCAAAATCGCAAAAATGTTAAGGGGTATACCTTCAAAAATTCTCAAAAAATGAAAGTCGCCAAAATCGCCTCTAAATGACCCAAATCGATGGTATATGGTGTATAAACATATTCTAGGACGATTTCTGATCGAAAGAAGTGGTTTAAAAATTTGTTTGGCCAAAAATGGGTCGATCCAAAGTCGCAAAAATGTAAAGGGGTATACCTTCAAAAATTCTCAAAAATTGAAAGTGGCCAAAATCGCTTCTAAATGACCCAAATCAATGGTATATGATGTATAAACATATTCTAGGACGATTTCTGGTCGAAAGAAGTGGTTTAAAAATTTGTTCGGTCAAAAAATGGGTCGATCCAAAATCGCAAAAATGTAAAGGGGTATACCTTCAAAAATTCTCAAAAATTGAAAGTCGCCAAAATCGCCTCTAAATGACCCAAATCGATGGTATATGGTGTATAAACATATTCTAGGACGATTTCTGGTCGAAAGAAGCGGTTTAAAAATTTGTTGGGGCGAAAAACGCGTCGACCCAAAATCGCAAAAATGTTAAGGGGTATACCTTCAAAAATTCTCAAAAAATGAAAGTCGCCAAAATCGCCTCTAAATGACCCAAATCGATGGTATATGGTGTATAAACATATTCTAGGACGATTTCTGGTCGAAAGAAGCGGTTTAAAAATTTGTTGGGGCGAAAAACGCGTCGACCCAAAATCGCAAAAATGTTAAGGGGTATACCTTCAAAAATTCTCAAAAATTGAAAGTCGCCAAAATCGCCTCTAAATGACCCAAATCGATGGTATATGGTGTATAAACATATTCTAGGACGATTTCTGGTCGAAAGAAGCGGTTTAAAAATTTGTTGGGGCGAAAAACGCGTCGACCCAAAATCGCAAAAATGTTAAGGGGTATACCTTCAAAAATTCTCAAAAATTGAAAGTCGCCAAAATCGCCTCTAAATGACCCAAATCGATGGTATATGGTGTATAAACATATTCTAGGACGATTTCTGGTCGAAAGAAGCGGTTTAAAAATTTGTTGGGGCGAAAAACGCGTCGACCCAAAATCGCAAAAATGTTAAGGGGCATACCTTCAAAAATTCTCAAAAAATGAAAGTCGCCAAAATCGCTTCTAAATGACTCAAATCGATGGTATATGGTGTATAAACATATTCTAGGACGATTTCTGGTCGAAAGAAGCGGTTTAAAAATTTGTTGGGGCGAAAAACGCGTCGACCCAAAATCGCAAAAATGTTAAGGGGTATACCTTCAAAAATTCTCAAAAATTGAAAGTCGCCAAAATCGCCTCTAAATGACCCAAATCGATGGTATATGGTGTATAAACATATTCTAGGACGATTTCTGGTCGAAAGAAGCGGTTTAAAAATTTGTTGGGGCGAAAAACGCGTCGACCCAAAATCGCAAAAATGTTAAGGGGCATACCTTCAAAAATTCTCAAAAAATGAAAGTCGCCAAAATCGCTTCTAAATGACTCAAATCGATGGTATATGGTGTATAAACATATTCTAGGACGATTTCTGGTCGAAAGAAGCGGTTTAAAAATTTGTTGGGGCGAAAAACGCGTCGACCCAAAATCGCAAAAATGTTAAGGGGTATACCTTCAAAAATTCTCAAAAATTGAAAGTCGCCAAAATCGCCTCTAAATGACCCAAATCGATGGTATATGGTGTATAAACATATTCTAGGACGATTTCTGGTCGAAAGAAGCGGTTTAAAAATTTGTTGGGGCGAAAAACGCGTCGACCCAAAATCGCAAAAATGTTAAGGGGTATACCTTCAAAAATTCTCAAAAAATGAAAGTCGCCAAAATCGCCTCTAAATGACCCAAATCGATGGTATATGGTGTATAAACATATTCTAGGACGATTTCTGGTCGAAAGAAGTGGTTTAAAAATTTTTTGGGCCAAAAATGGGTCGATCCAAAGTCGCAAAAATGTAAAGGGGTATACCTTCAAAGATTCTCAAAAATTGAAAGTCACCCAAATCGCTTCTAAATGACCCAAATCGATGGTATATGGTGTATAAACATATTCTAGGACGATTTCTGGTCGAAAGAAGCGGTTTAAAAATTTGTTGGGGCGAAAAACGCGTCGACCCAAAATCGCAAAAATGTTAAGGGGTATACCTTCAAAAATTCTCAAAAAATGAAAGTCGCCAAAATCGCCTCTAAATGACCCAAATCGATGGTATATGGTGTATAAACATATTCTAGGACGATTTCTGATCGAAAGAAGTGGTTTAAAAATTTGTTTGGCCAAAAATGGGTCGATCCAAAGTCGCAAAAATGTAAAGGGGTATACCTTCAAAAATTCTCAAAAATTGAAAGTGGCCAAAATCGCTTCTAAATGACCCAAATCAATGGTATATGATGTATAAACATATTCTAGGACGATTTCTGGTCGAAAGAAGTGGTTTAAAAATTTGTTCGGTCAAAAAATGGGTCGATCCAAAATCGCAAAAATGTAAAGGGGTATACCTTCAAAAATTCTCAAAAATTGAAAGTCGCCAAAATCGCCTCTAAATGACCCAAATCGATGGTATATGGTGTATAAACATATTCTAGGACGATTTCTGGTCGAAAGAAGCGGTTTAAAAATTTGTTGGGGCGAAAAACGCGTCGACCCAAAATCGCAAAAATGTTAAGGGGTATACCTTCAAAAATTCTCAAAAATTGAAAGTCGCCAAAATCGCCTCTAAATGACCCAAATCGATGGTATATGGTGTATAAACATATTCTAGGACGATTTCTGGTCGAAAGAAGCGGTTTAAAAATTTGTTGGGGCGAAAAACGCGTCGACCCAAAATCGCAAAAATGTTAAGGGGTATACCTTCAAAAATTCTCAAAAATTGAAAGTCGCCAAAATCGCCTCTAAATGACCCAAATCGATGGTATATGGTGTATAAACATATTCTAGGACGATTTCTGGTCGAAAGAAGCGGTTTAAAAATTTGTTTGGCCAAAAAATGGGTTGACCCAAAATCGCAAAAATGTAAAGGGGTATACCTTCAAAAATTGTCAAAAATTAAAAGTCGCGAATTTCGCTCGTAAATGGTCTAAATCGATGGTAAGTCATGCCTATTAATGTTCTAGGATCATTTTGGGTCGAAAGAAGTGGATTAAAAATTGTTTCGATACAGCTTCAAAAATGATCACAATTTCGAATTCGTCAATTTTGTTTCTGAACAGTCCAATTCGATATTACATGGTGCCTGAACATGTTTAGAATCATAATCACGTGAAAATATCTTCAGACCGTCATTTTGGCTGCTTTGATATTTCGAATGTTGAATTAGGATAATTGCATCAGTCATAATTGTGCAACATCAATCATGAATGACATCGTGCGCATGTCGTTTTTCCATAAAAGAAGCAAAACAGTTAAACTCGAATCATCCTTCTTCCTGCGGTTTGTTCCACATAAGATTACAATATCCATGATACAGGAAACAAGAGGAAAGACAACGTATACAGTATACAGTCGACCCCTTACATGACGGGTGGAGGAAGCATCTTTTTATGACATCCAGACGACTGAGTCCACAACATCCCCTAAGTCATCTCCCTTGAACCTCCCTTTAACCTCCCTCTACTCCTGCATGCTCTTCACTGTTGGGAGAACGAGCACGGATTCACCGGAAGATTGGATATACGCGGTTTATATGTTATTTTTCTGGGTTCTTCAGGGGTGACTGCAGTCACCGGCAAGAGGTTGGGTTAAAGAAGATGAAGTAGCCGAAGGATGGTGCGGATAACAGTGTTCAGTCCGAGTGTAGACTGCAGTCACCCTTCGTGATTTTCTCCTCGTTATATGCGTCCACTTACACGATCCCTTCTACTTACTATTTTATATTTATTCCTGGGCACAAGCTTATTTTACATTTTATCTGCGGCCAACGAGATGTTTGCGAGGACGATGTCAACAATATAGTTATTTTCGATGGATATATTGCTTATATAAAATGTGTAATGGCTATAGACACTTAGAGAAATCTGTGGTTGTATAATATATAATTAGATGGTATTCGTTACTAATTTATATATGTATTACTTTTGTGGACGATTACTTCGTGTTTGTTAAATAAATACGTTTTCTGAAACGTTACAAATTTCAAAGCGCAAGGATTGAAGTACTATCAAAATTTAATGTGTCATATGTGGAGGCATAAATCCATGAAGCCATTTAACATTCATGCAGTAGAAAGAAAGCTTTTACACATACATTGGAGTTGCGATGTAAATAATGGAGTTTTGTCATTCACTCTCAAAGTAGAATGAAAACGAGTCCTCAAAATTGTCATACATGGAATTGGACAAATTTATGTTGAATTATTGAAATTACGTGAAACGGCAACCTGAAATGACCCTGAAATCCCAGATGCACAATTACCATTATGACTTTTTCTGGAGAGCAGCGTTTCAAGTGCGGGCAAGTAAGATAAAAAAGAATGGAAAAGGGTAGCGGAAGGCGGAAGGGGTAGAGGGACAGGACGTAGTCAATATTTGCATGCCGCGAGGCAGCCGGAAGTGCACTCCAACGTCGGAGACAAGAACCTCGTGCCTGGCCAACCACTTTTCCAGGCTTGGACCCACCCTCGGTCTTCCTTCCTTTTCCCTTCCCATTCCCTCAGGAGTGCAGTCAAGGGTCGGCCTTTTGAGGGCCCTTCTCTTTCTCGAAGCCGCAGAGTTGCATCTCGCAAGATTCCTCCGCTACCCTTCTACTGTTCACCCTTTTAACCAACGCCTTATACACTCCCAAGAAATCGAGACTATCGCGTCCACCCCTCGAGATCATTTTCTGATGACGATGCACCAGATAATTATTTCTTGTCCCGGGGCTAATAAGAGCTTCCTCATTCTTCGCGTTAATAACCACCATGATTGAGACAGTCTTGACACAACTATGGTACCTTATCGTGAAGATAAACAAGAGGTGCAATAAATTTAATAGCGTGTGCTATAAAATACAAGTTGTAAGCTGAATTTGATCAATGAAACAAGATATTAATTATAATATCTGAATATCTTTAATATGATGAAAACTAGTCAGACTTCCGCATGGTTGAAATCTTGAGACACGTTACGGTTTAAATTCCGTGGCAGGTAGCAGGAAGTATTTCTCTTTGCGCGCATCTGTCCTACGGGGAACCTCGAATATTATTCCGGAAGTTTTCGACGGGATTGGCCGATCGTGCGACAATGCAGCAGACACATAATCTATCCTATATTCTAACTTGATTTGGTGGCGCACGTGCCATCGTGACATTCTAAATTCCAAAAGTCGACGGAAGTCTCGGGCTTGAGAGCCCGAAACTCGGAGGCACATACTGGAAGAACTCTTAGTAACTCAGGGACTTGCCAGTAAACTTTTCGCAATCGCGTTCAAGATGACATGAGCACCGAACGGAGAGAATGTACAAAGACTCGGAGAGAAAGAGAGGAGAAATGTGAGGTGTACGGCAGGTGGGAAAGAGAGACAGAGAAGAAATGTATATACAACTGGATGGAGAGAAATGTGAAAAGTCCCGGCCACTTGTTCTATGCAAATACTGTTTGCAAGTTCGATTTATCTGGACCCTGAAGTCAGAGAATCGAGCAGTTTCCATTTGCTATTGATAATGTCAATAAAGTATACGCAGGAAGGTGATAAGAACTTAAAATATTTCGAAGACATGAATGTATTAATATAAATTATAAAATATATTAATACAAGTATCCATTAAAAATTCAATATTATCATTAGAATATTATTCCATTAATATCCTTCGCTTCCCTCGACAATACTATTATACTTAATTTATTAAGTTAGCATTAATACTCAACCAAGAAATCTCAAGATTAAAATTAATTCAATATTTTCTTCGTGCTATATATTATTTTGCTGACATCTGCGACAATCTTTATCGTTCTACTCTTTAATCTTATATATTAATAAGTCATCATTAAGTTCTCCACAGAACACAGCACTATTAAATCATTTCTTAACTAACACATCGGAAGTACTAAATCCTCGCTCATCAGTAATTACCAATAAAAAATTACTGATTTATTATTAGCTCAATATGTCTGTTCCGCTTGAAACGTTATCAGCATCAATCTGATTACGTGTTCCGTGCACAAAGCAAGCACGGATCACGTAGCACTTTCAAGAGAAATATTCGTAGATGGAGGAAGTTGCGGGTAACGGGAACGATGGAAATTCGATTCGCAAGTTCAATTTGGTCAGACAGAGGATGACGGTGGTCAGTGGCTAGGCACGCCTTCGGGTATACATGGATAATATCGACAAGGTACGAACAGTCACCATGCTACCACTATTGGCTACCCGGGAAATTCTACAAGTTACTTAAAATTCACGGAACGAGCCCGGTCGAGCAAAGTCGGAAGCTGCATCACCGCTGATCAAATTGAAAACTCGATTTAATGCATCCTTTACTATCGCACTTACGTTTCAGGACGTATGAAACACGGATCAATCAATTTAGTTTTTAATTAGTTGAGGATGTACTATAAACAATGTGTAGTAATAGGAATAGTTTTTAAACACCCTTATTTCAATTCTTATGAGCCACTGTTATTCTGAAGAATGGATGCTCTATCAAAATTAAGATTAATTCACTCAGCATCATTAATTTTGAATAATATGTAGTTTAAAATCATTCTATTGTTTTATGTAATAAAATCTTGTTTTGCTATTCTTCGAAATACTTCGACATTAAAATAATTTCACCTTAAAAACATTTTGTGAAAAATTTTGATTTATATCAGTTATTCTTCTTGAAACTTTATCTGTGCATAATTCATTTAAAAGTGTACTCTAATTTAAGTAATATAAAAAACATAATAGTAAGTCCATGATTTATTATTATTCAAGTTTAAATGCCGAATTTGTTTCTCTTTTTCGTCACTCATTTTTGTCCTTCAATTATCTTTTTACAGCGTTGTATAAATTCGCAATTTCACTATCCATTAAGATTCATTTTAAGTCGAAGCAACCAAAGTGCACGGTTTACTTTCATAGAAATTTCATAGTGCAAACGATTTCAGTCGAGTTTTAAGATCCTTCCATTTACGGGCCATTTAATTTCCTCGTCATCAACCGAGGCGATGATCCTTCGTGTTCCCACTTCAGAGTAAAAAAATGTAATAAAAGTGGATATTGGATTATTAAAAATATAATCGCGTTACATAATCGAAGCATCGATCCAGGAACTGAAAGCCGAATATAAAAACTAATAAAGGGGAGTTACAGACCACCTTTGCCCCGTATTCAGATCATGGTGACATTACTGGAAATATGAACCTATTGAAAAGAGATTTCAATTATATGAGAATATCTAAGGATGTTGAATCTACCCAAAGCTCCAACGAGTACCGTCAAACCCAATCCCTACTTTCTTCGATGGAAACGCAATTTTACTTAATAATTTCCCGATACAAAATCGCGGATTTAATTTCAATTAATTCAAAACTTCGATACTTCGTAAATTTTTAATATCCCCGCCCCTTTTCACCAGGAAACTTTTCTTTTCGACGGTTTTATATCCTCGAGGTAAGTTAGAACAAAGTATGCATCGGTTTATCGTATTAAAAAAAAGGTTTGGAAGTTTGCGGAAAGATTCTTCGATATTTCGTAGATTAGGGGGATAGTAATGCAGTATCGACGGCTCGAAAATTTTCTTATTAAACCCTAGCGAAGAATGCAATAAAATAGCGGTGGATCGATCTAAGGTACCTTCATCCTTTATCCTTATCCTCTGCTCCTGATCTTTTGGTTCGAAGATTCCATCGGAATTCACCTCAGAGATATTGCGACTGACGACGTCGCATAATCGGCGTCTTTCGACGGTTTTCAGGTTGAATTTACCCTCGACCGTTCTCCGCAGGACAGGCCAGGACCACGAAATGACACCAAATAACAGCCGCGTGCCGTGAATAATATTCGCGGCTCGGCGCGGCGTGCTCTGCCCGGTTTTCCACGACTGTAAATTCCCGGGAATTTATCGCTATGCGCCAACGACATAATAAATAGGGGAATGTCTGCGTACTTTTTGACAAGCTGAGCGTCGTCGTTCAGCCACTTCGCTTTTTGTTCAAATCCGCCGGAAGTAAAATAAATGGCTAGCCGCGTGATACCACTCTACTGTCACGTACTGCGAATTTCCTCGCGATTTGTTCCCTTATCATCTCTCCATTTTCATCATCGCCGTGTGTGAATTTTCGTAAAAATTTTAATGCGTTCTTTATAAACGCTATTGTAATAAACCGTGTAATTTTTCGGCGTATCCGTGTTGTGGATGTTATAAAAACTCTGTGGTAACATGTAACCTGCAATTCAGGCATTAAACCTCCTGAAGCACTCCATTCGAGTTTAAGGTTTTATAATCATCATTTGGGAAGTAAGAGAGAATTCTATTGTACAAAATTGTAGAAATAAAATATTCAAAAACTGCAGTCTAATCCTTATGAATTTATATTAAAATATTATATTCATATAAGATCCAAATTGCACTTCAGAAATCTGGCGATCTCTAGTCAAATTCACAAAAATAATTATAAAAAGGATGGTCCATGTCTCAAATCTCCCTACAAGAGTAATCAGATTAGAACATATACCATGTTCACATGTAACTTTCATATGAATACATATCTGAAAAATAAGAAGTTACGAGGAACGATTCTTAAATGACGCTAATTAATTCGCCGGAGGCTAGGTCCCTTTATATACTTCTGCGAGCACATCTAATTACCAATATCTCTCATGTAACCGTAATCTATCCAATAGAGAGAATATTACGTTTCTGGTCTCAGGAGAACGGTGGCATAACGTATCTCACAAAGAAACAAGTTATCCGATTACGGTTTTTGTTCATCGAAAGAGAAATGTCATTCATCGGTCTGCACGTCTACAGATTCCTGTCGGAGCGAAGATAGTCCATGAGTATAGACTTGAAGTCTAGCAGGAGCAATCAACGCCGTCAGTTGAGAGCGGATCCAGTCGGTGGAGTGTCACGATGGTGATGCACGCTCGGCCCTTTCTCTGTGCTTTGTGCACCCCCTTGTTAATTAAGACTCGCTCATAATTGGCCAACACACGAACGCACACAGGAGAGCCGTGACTCTGACTGTTGGTGGAATTTGTAGCCACCATTCGAGGCATTCTTGCTTTCTATCTCACGCTGTTTCGCCCCCCCCCCCCCCTCTCACCCTTCATGAGCTTTCAGTCATTCTCTCATTGACTGACGGACCACGCTCCACGCCTTCCCAAAGGATTCAACTCGCTGGTTATATTCAAGGAATTTAATATATCACTCTATGCGACTTCTAAGAACAGAGAACTGAAAGGACGATTAGACGTATTCAAGGATAATGCACTAAAATTACTGAAGCTGTGGAACCGTTGAAGGAATATACATCATACGATGCTCAATCTCAAGTTTGAGAAGATAAATTGCAGAAAATTGTGAAAAATAATTGTTCGTATAAATGTAACGAGGTTAGTTAAGAGGACTCGGTAACAAGGTAGTCTGGGTTAACCGGATATATCGACATCCGAAAGCGTTCCTGTGGCTGCGTTTGAACAATAGATCTATATATGTGCAGTCCATTCCTCCAGGGTCAGGAGGAGTTAGCTACCAGTCCGAAAACCCTATTCAATTATCTCGCTTGAGTACACCGGGTGTCCTGGTGTACCGGTGTCGTGACGATACCACGTGAATACTGCACACTGTGAGGTTTGAGGGGGACTTAATTATATACGCAACACTGTGCCGGACTAAATAGTAACCTAGCTGCTGGATGGTAACGGGTTAATGCCATAGAGAATATTAGGTTACTAAAAGCCCGAGTTACTTCGCTGATCATCCCGTGATATAAGTATATTTGATACAGAATATAGTTAATCATTGCCGATTATCTTTTGATAGCGGTTAATAACTAGATGAATATCAAACGCGATCGTATTTATGGAAAACTCTTCATTGTGTTATCATCAAAGACATTGTATGAACCCGACACATTCAAATTACGGTAATCATACAAAATTAGATCTGAGCTTATATATAATTTTCCATTAAATTTCATGATAGAAGTTACACGAAAATTGTTTGTATTATGCAACAGAAGCAGTATTTTATGTACAATGCTATAAGGAATAATATATTATATTCAAATATGAGAAGTTCTTATAGTAATAGTTTAAGTATTTCACAAAATGTCCTCAGTTTAAACTGTTCGGTACAGCATGTAATTATAACTACGACAAGGATGTGTTTGTAAGACTTAATTAGATTGATATTGTCAAGTATAATCTTTGGAAAAGTTATTTTTAGGAGTACACCGGCGACGTCTACTTAATGTCTGACGAATAAGGCATTTATAGGCGTGCTTGCGGCTTTAAGACCAACTGAGTTGGGATGACGAAATTTGAACCTGAGACGTCTGAGGCTTAGTAAACTAAAGCAAACTATCGTTGCTGCTTACCGTTCTTGACATACCACCTAAATGCACCAGGAGTAAAGATATAGCGGCAGTGAAATGTGTTGAAAGATCAGGCCTTCCTAAGTTACTGCCTAACCTACCACGCCGGAAACTACTTATCGTAATACTTCCAGGAATGCATTACTTTCAAAGCAATTATCGTTCAGCAGTATCTTGGTATACTTGTTACATCAAAAACTGCATTCTGCCAAACATAAATGTATTGCGACAAAAATATCTTTAAACACACATGATTCATGTGACGATACATTGTCCTTACATATGTATGTAAGAAGACTGATCACTTGATATAGGTAACCCTAATATATCAGCGGCAAACAAATTATTAATTGCTCTCATCCTACTGGGTCCAAACATAAATGATTCTCTCAATATCCTTCCTAAATACCCAATTTGCAAGCTAATATTGATTTCCTAATGAACACAAAATAAACACCAGATATGTATGTAAATGCATCTATAGAACAGTAGTATATATATATATATATATATATATATATATATATATATATATATGTCTGGTTTGTATTTATATCCCGGTATTGTTTAGAGTTTCTTTATTCTATGAGATTATTATTGTAGTAAGGATATCGTTGGCTATTAGCTGTAACTACTCGAAGGGTTCGTAATTAAATCTTACTTTCAATGGTTAAGGGTAATGGTTGAACGGGCTTGTGAACACGAACGTAAATACATTACGTCAATCTGATCGATCTAGAGCAACTGGGTCGAGACTGGCTCTAATTGGATACAATCACCCCGAGAACCGATACGTCTCTTGTCGCACGTAAGCGAGCCCGCGGATACATAGATCTACTGTTCTCGCATTGTGCATCCCTGGGATTACTCTCGAGAATATTCACAATTCCAGGAAAAACTTATATCTTCATCCTATCGCGAATCATACAAAAGGTATATCCCTGTGAACTGTGCTTTATCTGTAACCTAGTATGACTTTACCTTCTTCATCCCCATCTCTTTTGTATGAAGAGACTTCTAGTAGACGTATGACATATGATAATACTCGAAGATAATTATCGAATGCAAGATTAGTCCAACAGAGAATCATATATTCCTACGTGTTCCATCACTGGCACATTGAATTGAAAATGATGATAAAAATATAATACAAAATAAGTAATATATCAATTTGGAATCAAATTGATATTTGGAATTATAAGCGGCAGGTTAATTGTTTTGGTTACGTTGATGTATGTATGGTATGAATAGTGATATGATTGATTCAATTGGAGTAAATTATTACCCAATCAAACATAAAGTTCTCCGGTTGTCGTACAGATTGTTGATTCAAGTCGTCTACGGTTCCCTCGCAGTATTAAATTATTTATAGTGGAATAGGAGCGGTTGGTTGACACACGCTAGAAATTTCCTCCCTCCACTTTACTTTCACGTCTTAGGACATTTATTATGCAGAGGCGATCCTGCGAGATCCAATCTCAGTGAGTGCGCAACGAACTCGTGTGAACCCTCGATCTTACGATACGTATAGATCCGCGTAGTTTATCGTTTTAAATCAATCAATTTTCCCTGAGCATTTATTAATATTAATTTCCTTGGAATATCCTATTAATTATTGTGGAATAAATTTGTAATCTAAATACTGTATAAGGGAAATAAAGTATAATATAATACTTATAGTATTATATACCAGACTTGATGATTTCCGAATTAAATGATAATACATATAAGATTAGATTGGATAATAATTCTAAGGTCAGATTTTACAATATGCTGTAATACCTCAAATTCCCAGGTTTGTTTGTATTAATTATTATTTGCGGATTTAAGATTTAAGTTATAATTAACATGATCAGTTGCAACAATTCTTATATTTTTTTGGTGGTACGTTATTATAACCAGAAATTAAATGGAAGGATAATTTAAGGGGTGGGTCTTATACATCATTTTACAACACTCTAGAAACCCGACGCAGATGATGCTGACGGCAGACGGAATGATCGACCAGGTCCAGGATATCCTGTAAAACTACCATTAAAACTTGCCCAGTAAAATAGCTCGTCTCTCGGCTATGGCAAATCGTAAATTATCGGTGTTCCGAACGCCACGTTTGAAACTCGATCGTTTTCATACGCCAGGGAGAAAATTATTTTTTAATACATTGTCATATTTCATTACCTCAAAAAATCTGTACATGCAATTAACGTTAAAACCACAACATAAAAACTTCAATTTCGAATGCAAAAATGAAGGAAAACTTGTATTAGACTTGCCTCGTATTAGAATTTTCTCAGATGTGTTTATTTTTTATTTACATCTTAAATTCGAGACATTGCTGGGTTTAAATAATTAGAATATGTTTTCCTCAGTACTGGAAATTTCATTACATGTTTTTATTCGAATTTTAATTAATTTCGAACTACTCATTAAGTTATCAGAAATCTTCGAGGCTGTACTGCAATCGTATTATTTTCAGGAGTATCGCGAATACTAATTATAAGAGATCTTAACATTCTGGAAAGCGTACTACTAAGACCGTACTTTAATTAATTTCTTTTTAATAGTAATACGTTCCCCCGGCTGTTTCTTTGGTGAGTATTTCGAGCATGACTATAGCTCCACGTAATCTTCTCGCTGAGAGAATTTTATTATCGAAACTTTGGTGAGAAACGTTGAATCGTGGTGGTCGAAACAAAACATAATTACCCTCCTCTTTCTATGAATAGAAATGTAAAAGTGCCTTGAAAATTTTAATGCAATAAATCGAATTTATTCTGCGGCGTCTGAAACCTGGGTGCAGTCCCTTAAGTGATATAAGCGTATAACTAATCAGACATGTATTCAAGAAGTTCTATTGGCAAGAGTTCATACTTAAAATATATTTTAAATCTCCAAGTACTACTATAAGTGTGACATAAAAGTTAAAGTTGATAATGAACATTTCAATGTTTATGCCAAACAATATAATATATAATCGCATAATTAATTCGAGTGAAAAAAGTTATCTACCTCCTTTAAATTGAATCAGAAACAAGGTGTACTAACTTTCTCTGTAAGAATTCTTACCAGCTTACTAATAATTGCAAAACAATAATTCGTAATAAATACCGCAAAATTCTTTAAAAAAATTCCTTAGATTCCAATAGCCCTTTCAGGCCATTTTCTTTGACGCAGCTCGGCAAACGTCATCAATCATTCTACAATGGATGCCACAGTCCCAACGAGGACAACAAGGCAAAAACCAAAGCTTCTCGGCTAACTGACGAGTATTAGTACGTGTGTATAAAATCCTGGTATATGTGTGTAGGCAAACGGCACAATGGAAAGTTCGCCCTATTGTGGCGAACGCCTTGTTGGACAACGTTCCTAGGAAATAAAGGGGTAACCCAAACCACCCTCTAAAGGCGTTTCGGCCTCCACCGCAGAAAAGACCGGACGGAGAGAAAAAAGGGTTAAACTCGGCCCAGATACTCCTCGTACTCGCCAACTTTTCTTTTGTTGCAAAACCGGATGGTCTTCTTACTTCCTCCTTTGGATCTTGCTATCCAGACGGTGCCGAGACAATGTATCATCGGAGGAGTTCAGTCTCCTTCCGGGGGAGGAATAATTACCGCACCATTTAATTTATCCTTATCACTCGCGAATATCTAAGTGACTACTCTTAGCTATTATCAAAAATTATAATACATATTTTCGATCAAGTTTCAGGATAACGGTAGGTGCTAGTGTTATATTCCTACTTTCATATTTTATTATTTTACTATTTTATTTTTACGTATCTGAACTGGGTACCTAATTAAGAGAAGAATGATATTCATATAGATTTGGAAGAACATGGCTGAGTAATTTAATTTATGTGTAAGAATTTTCCTAGCATAATTTTAATGACTGCATAAACTTAAATTTTCACATTTTCTTTATGCGCTATTCAATGTGAAATATAACAAATATCACGATGTAACGAATTCTTCTGAATTTCCATTTTGATTTGCAATCATGTTTTCAAATTTTCCAGGCCAGGTTTTAAAATACTGTGTTCAATATTTTATTAGCTAGAACGGGAGGCTGCTATTGACAGATATATTGATCAAAAATTGATTAGAATTTATAGCCAATGAAAACGCATACAGAGAATCCGTCCAGCTTGGAAGGTAGCTTATGAAACAGAGAGCTGAGCATTAAATATGCTTCTTATTTCAGAGTATTTATCATTTCTCTTGGATACTTTTTTCCGAACAGTATAAAAAAATTGTAACCCCTTTTTTCAGGGAAAGATATTAAATTCCTAGTATTACAGCTTAATGAAAATTAACCGCGAAACTTTTCTTCGACTTAATATTTCAGTTTTTAATTAAGCTTCGCGTACCTTTAATTAACTGCTTTCTTCGATTCTGGTTAATTTAGAATCATGACTAAGTGTCTTGATTAATTACTGAAAAAAGTACTACTTAATATTAGACAAAGTTGGAAGAAAAAACAGAAGACACAGAAAGAATACTTCAACAATGTTTCAAGTCGGTGTAGAATAAAATTGAATAAAATTCCTTTTCTGGAAGTAATTTATATTTATACTTCAATGATTATGAGATTGGCATATATATAATATTATATTATCCAATGTTATTAATTGGATTATTGCCATTGGATTAATATAAGATTATACATATTATATGATACACTGCCACTATAGGTCCAAAATAATAAAATTCTAACACAACACCGATGCAGATAATTTTAGTCGTTCTCGGAACAAACGTTCAGTAAAATGTGGCATTCTTTACGAGTAAAGTTTGCAATACATAGGGTGGGTATCGCAACATCGGTGTAATAGAACCGGAACAATGAAACTTCTTAGAAAACAAACTCTCCTATTACATCTGAGATGTAAAATGTTTAGCAGAATGAGAACACTCTTTTCCATACAGGTATCTTATACATTGTATCACACAGCGTTTAGTGTTTTACGAATGCCCAGAAATTTAAGGACAGATATAATTCCAAATATTATGTATTTCAAAACTAATTGTAAACGAACATTAACGAAGAAGATACGAAAACTGTTGTAAATAATTCTGAACAACAATAATATTTCCGAATATGCTCATGATTCTTGAAACTACATTTCATTTCCTATTTCTAATTAAAACCGCCGAATTAATGGGTATTCAAATAATTGTTGCTCCTTTAAGCACATTTTGTTTCCAATAATAATAATTCAGTAATATCTAATGAATGTTATGCACGAAAAATTAATCCTTTTAATAATATATTCAATCTAATCTAATATCCAATTTCATACCATATCCTGACAACTATGTACATTTAATGTCGCTTCAAACAAAATTTTAAAGAACGCTGTCGATACTTAAAATGCTCGTATAATCACATAATGAGCTCGATGCAATTGCTGTATTCTTTGAACTGATTAAAATAAAAAGTGCGTGCATAGACTATCGTTATTATATCGTTATTATAGATGAAAAATTCATTATCTAACATTTTCATATAAACAAGTTACAAAGATCTTTGTATCTACATCAAATAGTCAGAGCAGCAAATACAAAAAAGTTTCTGTAAAAATGTAGTTAATGAATTCTGCCTCTATAACAGCGATATATTTCCCTCTTTCAAACTCGATACTTTCGCGACACTCAAATTCTACGATGCGTCAAGAAGAATGAGGAAGATCCGAGGGCGAAAGTAACTTTAAATTGACGAAATCGTTAGAAGTCGGCTTCGTTAGGGACTTTCAAAATAGGTTAAAAGTGGTGCGAGATTTTCTCCAAGTCACGGAAAAGGATATTCTAGTGGAAGAAATCGACATCGGAAAATCATTATGCCCGATACTTCTGGCCTGTTAACGGTCCTCGACCAAGGAAATGACTATTGCACAAATTTATTTCTGGTCTCACTCTTTTCAGAAAAACTTCCCCATTATACAGCATTTTTAAGGCACCTCATATTTGACGCATAATACTTTACATGAAAATAAACGATATTAATGCTTATTAATATTAAATTAAAATTCATTAAATCTGAGGTATTTAAATATTAATATGATAATTCGATAATCTCATTATTAAATTACATAGCAAATATTTAAATAAAATTATGCATATAAGAAGTCAAGAATAACTTGAATTTTTCAGCTGATATATCATACTCATTAAATAAAGTACCCGTGAAATTTGGTTTTTGATAGAATATCTACGAGACCACCCTTCGTTACTCACGATCGAAAATCGATAACTCCTCAAAATTACATATCAGCTTATCAACCTGAATTTGAGTGTCATCCAATGACGATACAATCTTTTGAGCTCCGATTTCAACCCAGGTTATTACCTTTCATCCAAAAACCAGACGATACGAGTGCCGAACTGCATAGTGGAAAATTACACGCCGATCAATATCCCCTTGTGAACATGAATTTAAATCAAATATCGTATTTAAACCAAAGTAGCACTTAAGAAATTTAATTGTGAACAGTGGAAGCGTTTTAAATCTCGCGAAGTAGAATAGAGGTTTTCGTACAGACATTATGTCAGTCAATATACATAATATCGAATGAAGCAAGCTGTGTAAGACGCAAGCCGTAATTCGGTGAAATGCTGGTGCTTTAATTCAAAGTATGCGTTACAAGGTACGGTACACATGTAACCAACACATCGAGCAATGTCGATCTGGTAGCCTGAAGCAAGTAGATAAAGGGAGTATGACACAGCCGTAGGTGAGCGTGTTCTCGAGCTCGTTAAGCCTCCCGGTCGATATTTGCGTACGACCATAAAACGGTATCAAATTTAATGGATGTATTAAACAACGATCGAAATATTTCATTAACGTGTGTCAGTAAAAGGTGAAAGAGGTAAAGTCCAACGGGAATATTGTCATATTATAATGCGGCCAAACAAATATCTGGCATTTGTTTACACTGTTTTTAATGCTCACATAACAAACGAGTTTGTTATTTCCGGAATATTGTGAACCATCAAAAGGCCACGTTTGCATTGTGAATATAATACCAATTAAATAAATAGCAAAAATATTTTTCATTTTATATTGTTTCTATATTCATTGTATGCATATATTGGAGCCTTATTTAATGTAACAAATTTCTTAAAATGTACAGTTGGTTTTAATCATTTGTTCGTACGATAAAGAAATATTGAATTCCTTTTGTGTAATCCATGGCAACAGTAGTATACTGGAGAATATAAATATCTCTAAGAAGATTACAACAAAAATTCTGTAGATGTGTATGGATTAAGGAAAAATGTTATGGGAAAATGCGTGGAGTACGTGAAGCAATAATAAAGATTAGAAGCAGAAAAATAAATAAATCGTAGGATCATATATGTCGTGCTTTTAGTATTCAATAAAAAAGATCTATACGGAATTAAAAATAATACCGTAGCATTTTTTATCTCCGTGCGTCAATACATATTGTTCGATATATACAAATATCCCATGTATATCTCGCCGCATAGCCAATGCAACAAATGTCTGTTTGAAAAACTGAATCCACAAAATTAACTTAGAAATAAATATGTTGTACCTTTTATATTAATCCATCTCTTAGTTCGCCGTTTATTTATTGAAATAATCGAACACGTTCTTTCTATGAAACAAACGTATTTATTGAGAAGAGTGAGAGAGGGGAAAGATCCTACTAGGCAGTTATCTGAAAATTCTTT
The DNA here is from genome assembly GCA_910591585.2 of Nysson spinosus. Taxonomy (NCBI): domain Eukaryota; kingdom Metazoa; phylum Arthropoda; class Insecta; order Hymenoptera; family Crabronidae; genus Nysson; species Nysson spinosus. The sequence continues at coordinate 4,896,798 of OU342835.1, forward strand.
AAGGAAGACGAAAATCGAATAAGAAGAATCTGAAAATACACGAAAGAGGTGCAAATCAAATTTACGTTGGAAAATTGAAGTGTAATCTCATTGGTGACCTTTACACTTTGTTCATTTCGACAGTCTACTTTCCACACACCGAAGAAGGAGCCAATCAATAGATCCGTCCTGTATAACCCGAAGCTACACTAAATTCGAGAAAATAAGAAGAAAGATACGAATCGGACGTCCCGACAAAAAAAAGACTGTCTCTTGGCATTGAGAACCCACTGTTTCCGTGCCCGACGGCAAATCTCCTCTTCTTACATCACACAAACCTTCAATGAGCTTTCATTGCTTATCCCAAGATATTGAAAATCTTTGCGCACCTATCCTCGCAAAAAAATACATCGGAAATTCTACTCTGATACTTCACGATAAAACCACGATTTAATTTGAATAATCATCTTACTCAAACATACGAGAATTGGATGAACAAAATTTGACTCAAGTTGCAATATATTAAATAATGAAACACAATAATTAAAGCTTTTCATATATTAGTGGAAGTTTGGGATCTTGAAACCATCAGGCAGCGCGATAAATTAAAATTTATCCTTTGCTTCACTTTGATGAAAAAAAACGAATATTTTTTAATAATTCCAGAGAGGAATGAATACAAAAAAATTCAGGAGAAGAATGAAAGAAGAACAGAAACAACGCGAAACTATACTGACAAAAGTTAAATTTAAGTTACTGATTGGTTGATACAGATGTTTTACAATTGATACTCTATCTAATATTCGATAAAGTTGAGGAACTCAAATATGAGTAACAGTGTATTTTAAAAGTTTATATTAATATGTATATATATATATATATATATATATATATATATATATATATATATATATATATATTTTACATTCTATTCCGAAATGGATTTTTATTATTGTATCCGCACGAAGTGCAAATTATTCCTTACTTTCTGATTTACTATTTTACGCTTTCCATTATGGTGCAATTTCCGCCAGATATGGCTGAGAATTTTTGGTATATCGTGCACTACAAATATAAAATAAATGTGTATGATAGCGTATTTCCTGTTCACGGTTCTATCAGTGGAATAAGCTGACATTACATATCTATTTCAGATCGACGAAAATCGAAAGATTGAGATTGGCGTCGACGGTAGATATAAGGGTGGTAGATGGGTATCCCGTTTTCCAAGGTGGCCAAGAATTCTCGTCTTATGGAGTACTAAATCTAGTCGATATCTCGATAACTTTTGCGGTCTATCTACTACCGAACAGTTTCTTTAGTAGTTTGAGGAATTATTAGTAACATAGATTCTTGATTTTGATATTTTCTTACTGAACAAGATATTCCAAAATTGTGAAGAAATAAAAACCGATTTCTATTGTACATTCACGAAGGCAGCTCTTTAATTTATTAACCGGAGATGCAGAGTTAACTCGTCACTCGAATCTACACTCATCCCGATGGCTACAAATTAAATTACAGTTATCTCCCTCATACTTCTCAAATTTCGATCCGTATACATTTCAGCAACGAATAATGAAATCCATAATAACGTTGTAATTATAAATGTATCTCAAGGATTGATTTTCTGTCTGAATCAAAAGTACCCATGTGACGACGTTCTTTGGAAGAACTCCTCAGTTAAGGGGTTAAAAATCATTAAGAAATTCATATTTTCGCAACTTTTCTTTATTATGCCATTGGACATTACTTCGGTTAAAAATGTTTCAGAGATATTTTTCAGTTATTTCTTCATATCGGATAGCACGATAAATTACAATTGATCCTCTAATTGAAATATTGTGGAAGCGATTGAAAAAGTTCTTGTTCAATTACCAGAGAAACGGCTATTAGTTTCATTGTGTACGGAAGCGCGTAAATCTGTGGCTGTCGATAACCTGATTTCGAGAATAAACACTGTTCAATTTGTTAGGCCCCTCGTTTTGTGTACTTCAAATGCATGTGTCCAAAACCCGTAATCTGTTAATGGCTGTTATTTGGTCGAAAGCAGAAACTCAACTGCACTTGAAACATTTCGGTTGCTCTCCAGTTTAAAAGTGATTTATATCAAACTATTATGAGTTATTAAAATGTTACGTATCGTGTTCAATTGCTATTTAGCATTAAAATTGACTGTATATTAACCTACATTCTTGAATCATATTGAATAAAACACGGAATTATAAGTTTAATTTTAACGAATTGTAATCAGCAAGGTATTTTAATTTTTTCCTATCCCCACATACTTTAGCAAGTTATTATACATAAGTGTTTTCTCATACACTACATTTAAGTATGCAGCGTATTTCACACAAAATGAATCATCTAATTATACAACGATATTTGTTTCTATACGAAAAATATAGCTGATATGGAAAATTCTGGAAACAGGAGATAACGGAAAAATTCCTTTTCAGGATATTCGCTGTTTAAAGTCATTCTTATAATGCATTTCCTGTATTAACGCGATTAAAGGAAATAACTAGGTGGCTTATTTCACATTGGACACTCTTTCAACCTTTTACAGTACAATACCCGTAATACCTTCCTAATACGTGATGCATATCATATACCATAATATTAATCAAATATAATCAACCATTACACATAAGAAACCACCGGAACACAAGCATCCAGAAACGAAACCGCAGGTAAATAGCATCGAAGGATATAAAGCCAAAGTTCACACACCGAATCGTCTAACTAAAACGTGATTACAAGAACAAAATTACCAAAGCGAGGAGACGTATCTGGCCGAAAATCAGGCTAAAAGGAAGCCAGACTGAACATCGGGTACCGGAGGGTGTTGTGGTAATTCCGGAGGCAATGTAACCGCGAGGTGTTGGTATTACACGGAGTCATATCAACCACCACACTCAACTTGGTCCCGTTGTCGTCGTTCTCTTCGGCGTCTTCGTCGAAAGTGGAAACAGGAAACTGGAAGGTGTACGATTAACGAAGGAACACTTCGAGGAAGACAACAACCTGGATGCGGATTGCGTGGGAAAGGAGAAAGAGGTATCAACCGAGAATTACAACAGAGTAATGGAAGAAGAACGTAGAGGGTGGCTGGAAGAGGATGAAGATACAGAGGTACAGTGAATAAGGGTGGCGGAGGGAGATCGGAGAGAATCGAGGGAAACGGAGGGAAATGGAGGTAGATAGATAGAAGTTTGAGGATAGTACGTTCTGGCTCGATTGTCGGCGACGGATTGAATTAAACGGTTGTAGAAAGAGGGTGCGGGAGAGGGGAGGATCTGGAATTAATTCCAGCTCGGGCGATTAGCGCGAATTAAGTTCCGTACCAACGAGCCTCCTCGATTAATCGCACTAGCGAATGGTACTGCGAGGTATAGCAAACGATGTTCATTTTACGAGTTTCTGATACAGTTTTCCTTCATTTATTATCGCGTAGTCATAAAACGCTCTAATCACGGCTTAGTTTGAGTTTGTGGTGTGCGAATCTTTGCTTTGTGTCCTTTAAAGTAATCTGTGGTATTTCGGTGACATGGTTTTTGGGATTGCATATTTTTTATTGTAACACGACTACACGGAAATAAATATTATATGGAAAATATTGCGGAAAACGGTGTTTTATTTAAACGGAAATGACATCAATTTTTATATCCCGAGGTATTTGTCGTTTCGTATTCCGATCGCATTAAAATTTGGAATAACCGAACAATTTTTAGTAATTCCTTTGCAGAATTTGTAACATGCCCTGACATTAATATATGAATAGAAACATGCGGTTATCTCTAACTAAAGTTAGCGTTAATTTTTCCCCAAGGCTACACAATCAAAATACAATATATTCAAAAGAACGATTTGTTTCGGTACTTATACTAACAATAACCAAAGTTACATTGCAGCAAAGGGCATTAAATTAATAGTTATTTCATTTCAATGTCGATCAAGCCATAAATTGATGGATAATTAAATGATAGGTAAATTGAATAAAGCATCACGTAAGAAATACATTCGTGTATCTTTAATTTGCGGTGTTACGAACACTTTGTTTACCACCAACAAATACCGGTATCCATATTAATTCAAACTCGATACGCATAGATCACTATAAAACGCATACAAAATTGCATTACTAGGTATTTTCTCCGTACGTACACCGTATAGTTCATGATTGTATATATTTTTTATGTATCTACATACAGGAATTGTCAGATTCCATTTAGTTTCTCACTCGCGAATGCAATGACGCGGGAGGAGGGCGCGCGTTGAATACGTTACACGGTGAAACGAAACGTTTTGTTGTGCCCGGGGGTACGATAATTCAGCAGAAAAACCGCGAAACATTTGTCCGGCTGGCATTAATTCCGAAACTGCCGGCCGTTCCCCGACGAATCTGCATAAAACCGAAACGTACCGCAACGATAATTCGACCGATACAACCTCGTGCCGTGAGCAACCACCCTCCATCCTTTCATCTCCACTCTTGTCTTCCATACAACCCCTTATACCACTGACTTCCTCGAACTACCGTAGACTTAAAATAACCCTCTCAATTCTTATTTGATTTCATCCTCTTTTTTTCCCATTTGGCATTCGACTTTACATAATTCCAAACAAACTCATTCAAGCATATCGTGAAAGAGCGCTCCGCAACTACGGAACGCGGTCGCAAATGTTTCAAGCGATGTCGCTTATTGGAAAGCCAGATTTGTCACGGTTCCGTTAACACGTTGTTACTGTTTCCATCGGGATTGTTTTTTATCCCAATATTCTCAGATGCGTATGAATTCTTGGTATGCCTCATATCATGTTATCTAGCATTTTCCAGAGAAGTTTGCCGAGGGAAAATGGTAACGTAGATTATGGAACTAAGGAATGGAAATTCCTCCGCGAAATATTTTACCAGAGCCTATTTTAAAATGGAAGTAGTTTGTGTGATTCTTGAAAACAGGCTAATAAATACTGGAAGTTTTATGCAAAATTTCAAAGAACTCATGATTAAATCATTTCACAATAGATTTAAAGAGCGTCTATTAATGTTTCCATTAAACCACCCAGACAATTCAATGTTACTAATAAAATGCGAAACCGGAATTCTGGCGATGTGGAGGAGGAAGCAATTAATTTTTGAAAGAAATTACAAAAAAACGGAAGCTACGTACGCGGAAAAGTGCTTCACAGATTGTCGAGTCGTTTTCCCGGGGTACGATGGTGTTTGCACGCCCGGCAAAAGGAGAAACAACAATGGCCGGGTCTGACTAGCACGGCCAGGAGCCCAGTGCGTTCGTTTGTTTTAATTTCTCGGCTTCTAATTAAACCACGACCACCGAAAAAGAGAAATTGCACGCAAGCATTTTTTTCATACGATTCGTGCACCGTTGCAAACAACGTCGAGAGAACCGCGGACAAAAATGAAAGGGGGCCGGGGCTTGGTGGTGTGGGCTGAGAAACCCCACTAATTTACTCAGATTGCAATAATTACGGCTTCTAACGTCTGACATTTATGGGTTGACTTTCGACGGATAAAAACCCAAACAGGCAGAATATATCCGGCGGGAAATAGTCGGTTCGATAACATCGGACATTCGTGACAATTTCACAAATATAATTATTGTATGAGAAACACAAAGCGGATTTCCACAGAACTCCGTTGTTCCTCTTCGCCATCCAATTCCATACCGCCCCTTTCAAATCCCTTTGTCTCCCACGATAATCCCCTCAGTAGACATGCTCGGCTAGATGGTGCCTGCCTTTTTTCCTCTCGTTCGCCTCTTTTCGAAATTCTATTACCACTCACGTTTACGGATTTCGAAACTTGCTCACTTTTGTGCCGGCCGAGAATGTGGTACTTTTAATACAAGATTATAATCTATTTTGAATTCTGAGACTAAATGTGATCTCGATATGAACCGTTCAGATTAATGTACACAGTAATGAAATAATAATTGTAGCATCGGTATAGCTCATACTTAACAGTGCGTGTATGCGTGTGCGTAACGTGACGTTTAGAATATTAATATGAAATATTTAATCTTTTAGTAACATGTTCGTGGAGAACTTTATAGGATGTGGTATGATATCCTTGTAAACGAAAAATTATCATATTACTTTAATTCCGTGTTCATTTCATCTCTCGAATGTTTCCGTCGCTTCTGTTAAATAAAAGTGGTATTTTAAACAGGATATTTTTGTAGCAAGAGATACAATAATTGTAGTGGAAAATAATTGGCGAAAAGATACATTTTTACCAGAAATATTATTCCGTTGCTACTGGTACCACGATAAAAATATTTTCGCTGTATTTTAAATTCTACAAGCTGATTGATGTTGTGTAAGAAATATCAAAATATTGTATTAATAATCCAAGTAGAATGGCTCAGTTACGGAAGAATTAAAGATTAAATAAAAACATAACGAAGCTAGATATTCTTTATATTTACATTTCGCGTGAGGTGAGTATATTTCAGCGGCAGAAAAATGGCGGATAAGGAAGATTAAACAGGAAAAGTAGCGTTTAAAAGTGGAGGATCCATACGTTAAATCCGGAAGCAGTTAATTCGGTGCGAAATGCCTGCATGATGCAACACACGAATGCATTTCCCTTCCGTCTCTTAATACGTCTTTTCTACTTATATCGCAACGTAAATTGAAAAAGTACTGACATTATAAATAATTTAAATGCATCGCTTTGCAGTAAAAAAAGAAGGTAAAAGTGGTTTAACTCATCCGCGGGTTTCGCGCTTCCTTTCCTCAGTCGCCGTATGAAATCCAGGGTCAACACGTTTCTGATCTCGTATATGTCCGGACCATACACTATTTTATGTATTTACTTATCCCGCGGTTTATTGGATTTTCTGTTTTATGGACGATCGTAAAAACTGAGCAACGAATACAAATCTCCAGTAAGAATAACATGCGATTATTAATGTATTTCTTCTGATGCATTTGTTGGAAAAAAATAAACATACTTTTGATGTGATTTTATATACCCAAAGTAGCTCGTAATCTCATAATAGTATAATTATGTATTGTGCTTGAAGTGATATTTGCAGGCGTCTGAAAGGCTTTAAATATTAATCGAGATATAAATGTTTAAGTCTAATTCTACTATGATATAAAAGCAATAAAATAATTGACTGGCAAAGAGAACGTTGACAGAAATGGTGAAAAATGTAGAGAAGGTAAAATTATCGATATTCACTTAAAAAATGGTTATAACTCTGAACTCACCAGGATTGGTCCTATTTAGTCAAAATTAATAATGAGAAGGTTCGAAATATATTTTAGGTCATTTTCGAATAGGTGTACATATGTTGCGTACAATAATTTTCTGGTGAATAGAAGAGATTATCGTGAATACTAAACATTACGGGATATTACTTTGCTAAAGTAAGACAAGGATAATGCCGAATGAAGATCGGGATCAAGATAAAGTAAGTGTATGTCTTATACGGACTCAAGATGCAAATGAGTGGAGAGAATGAAGGAAGGAAATCAAGAAAGAGATGAAACGTATAGTAGATTCCGTATGAGAAATCTAACTATCTCTGAATCCCACCACTATCTTTCCTAAATCCTGCTCTATCCAAAGGTAGAAGAGATCTTGGTTAATTCAACTTTACTCTCACCTTGAAACTTCTTACGAAATCATTTTAAAAGCTATTTTAAACTATTATGTTTTAAACAATTATCTGGCTCGAGTAAAATAGAAGCTAAGCTAGGAAGCTTCCAATAATGATTCGAAGACATAAAACAAGCAAAAGATCTGAAAGTACATACATACATATATAATATAGGCGGTAGTGAAAGAGCTGTTTGAAGACCAAAGAAGAGAAGGGATGTGTGCATAGGCAGCGAGCCATACGCAAAATGAAGAGAAAAAGGGAGAGAAAAACGTGCAAGTACGTATATCGTGAATGTGAGCCATTGAAAGGGAACCAGAGGCACCCCCTTTCTACCGATTCAACGAGGTTTTCTCGAAGAATCCTAATCTCTTAGGACGGCGGGGATGTAGAGTCCGTAGAAAGTCGGTACTTTGAAAGCAATGCTCATTCCTTCCTCGTCCCAGTCGTTCTCGTTTCTTCGCCTAATACACGCCGAAGACTGGTGAAGCTGGTTATAGGTGATCCGAGCCCTGAACGGGACCCCCAAGATTACTACCGTAGAGCCTAATCAGCCAGATTGCCAGCAATTTGCCCTCCTTATCTCGATACATCCTAAATTCTCCTTCACTATTCTTCTAGTTCACCGAACGATACTCACCACCCGTAAAAAGAACTAAAGTGTCCCTAGACATTCAATCGATGCTTCGATCGCAAAACAGGACACCCATTTCATTAACTTTTCTGCTTACTACACACCGATGTAATGGGATATTCATATAAATTTGTGGCAAATGAAATTGGCTAATTATCTTGTAAATATAAGAATGATCCTGTGCGAATATTTATTTCAGGTATTTTATATGATTTTTATAATATATGGATTTTACAAAATGATGTGTTACATGGTAATCAAGTGAAAATAATTTGACTTATATCCTGGGTTCCGCACAGTGGGATAATAAGCTAAACGAATAACGGATAAAAGTAATTGCCGGGTAAATATAAAATGCTGATGCGTAAACGTTTATCACGAAGACAATTTGCGAGAATTATTTCACCGAATTTCGCGGAATGATATATTTTACGAGATGCTTTACGCCAAGTAATACAATACCTGCGCGTTACCGGAATCGTTATTCATAATTTAATGGGGCGATAAGAATTATGGAGACAGATATCGTAACCCTTATAAAAGTAACGACGTCACTTCTCTGTCTTATTGAGCGATACTCAAAGCCTAATCATCCAGATTGTTTCACCGATTTGTCCTCCTTATCTCGGTACATTTCGCAACCCCGATCTATTTCCCGGATCCCATGAAAGCCCACCTTCATGCATTTAGGGAGGAAGGGCTTTTTCGAAAGAATACCCGCCCCCCTTCCGCCGACTCAACCCTCCGGTTCCTTGCCCTACAATGTAGTTAAATCTTTCCTTCCTCTCTACACCCTTTGTCTCGGCGATGCATGGTAATCTTCCAAGTGAAATTGCAGTTTCGAGACACGCCAAGAAAACGGAAAGGAAGATAGGAGAAAGTAGATTCGAATAGATTTATCTCGTTATCGTACACGAATCTGTTTTCCGTGAAATCAGGAAAATTCCTTTTCATCGAAATCACCATACTCGAATCACTGTCGTAATACACCTAGAATAATCTATTGGTATTCTTGCTATTCTTGCGTGTCTCGTGATTTGATAAAAATTCTGATAAAACCCCGATTCCATCGGTACAATGATCCGACCCAGTTCCCTAAATCTAGTTTTCCCGACATGTAATAGCACAGCTGAATATTCTATGAAACATATACTCTTCCAGCTTTATCGCGAAGTCATATTTTTTTCTATCATTAGATGTGCACGGTTCGTGCAGTTATCGATTCAAAAGAATCAAGTTTATGTTCCCTCTAATATATCGCTTTTAATTGATCGAGGAATATCTTATTTCTCAAATAATAATTCTAATAAGCTTGTTCACCTGGTCGCTCATTTTTCATCACGTCTTATATGTACGTTTTGAAATCAGCATATTAAAAGTACACAATAAATAACGTAAAAAATAAATAATTATATCTAAGTCTTAATACATTCAATCATCTAATTCTATCTACTGGTACACATTATTATTAAGAGATTATAAAATCGTGTACTAATATGTTAATACAAAAATGTTGATTAATTACAAAAACAGTGCGTTTAATGGTTAATAATTCTAACAAAAAACATTGGAAAGGAAGAAACACATAAGTCACTCTCGACAAAGCAAAAGATAGAAACTAGGCTGGTATGGTAATAAGGGTATATTGTTAGAGTAACACTCACCGGCGTTATTACTGGCGAAATTTAGATCCTTACCTGAAACAGAGGAAGCAGACATTGTTAGCATGATCGAGTACCGCAGAGGATCGTGTACGTAATTTTAACATCGATTTTAGGTCACGTGCTACAACATATTACATTACGAGTTGCGAGAGGACGAAACTTGGCGCGGCTGATTAATTCTGGGCCACCGTGTATAAATTAACCTATGATCAACCTCACCGCTGTAAACCCAAACACCTGGGTTTACAATGCTAAGATTAATCGTGTAAAAATCATTTATTAGATATCGCACTCTAAATCTGCTCTTATACTAACTTCGATGATGCGTTCATCTCAGGGTTACAATTAAATAAATTAATAGTTGAATTAAAAATATTCCAGCTTCCTAAATGTGCCATTCAGTCGATCGAGAAACTCGCATCTTCCAGAAACTACATTATTATGGTGATTAATTTAAAGCTATTTATTAAGCAAATAGTGGAATAGGATTTACTATACGTGGCAGCAAAGCACATATTACCCCTCGGACATGATTGGTATTTTCAAAATTTAATTCAATATTAAAATTCATGCTGTATCCATAAATTCTTCCAGTCGCCATGATTTCTAAACAACGAGTTTGATCTCGAGTATTGCTTTTCAGATATCACTTATAGCAAACAACAAGGGAATCACTTATTTTACATGAGCAAGTACGCATGTAAATGCAGAGGGAAGCTTTGTCAGTTACTTTAAAGCAATTCCATGGGACTAAGACAGAGACAAAGGGATACTCAAGGGAAAGGGAAGGGCGCGTTGGGAAATGTGCAGTAGAGAAGAATTCCGACGAGGATCTCGCGAATACGAAGGTATGTAAATACGCAAGATATCCGGAATAAAATGCACAGTACGATAATGCTATGTAATACAAGTGTACCGAGTGTACGTAAATGTGATGTAACAACTGTTTTTGTACTGCGTGGCACTCGCGTCAGTCACATACCTTGGCCTTGAGAGTGAGCCAAACAGAATGAAGTAGATAAGGACGGACATTGTGTTTACTATAAAAACTAGCGTTCCCAACACTCGCTGCTAATATTAGCCTTAACATAAAACCTCATTGTGTACTTTCAGAAGTATACATTGACTTCTCCATTGAATCAAATAGGATTCTTATATAAAATGTTTAAATATCTGTGCAGATTACTTGTAACAATCTTCATTGTTTAAAGTAAATTGTTTATACATCTGACTTAATATATTTATACGGTAAGAAATGGTTGTTAGCCCAGCATATATTTAATGTACAGAGAATAAACTAATGCAGAAAATGTTGATGAATATATTCCATAACGCTTCAACCACAGACTTCGTGACAATGTTGTTATTAACAATTATTACTAATATCATTATCGAATATTGAAGTTGAAATCCAATTTTAATATATTATTTCTAATATTATTCAATATTAATGTTAATATCATTTCTCGTATTATTATTAGAAGATTCTACGCACAATATTATATTTACGGTATTAGAATAAAGTAGAAACTCACGCTTCATCCTTCAACATTCCTCGACGAATTCCGAATTTATGGTAAACCCGTTCAGAGTTTCTGGACGACCGCAATTTCGCCGTATTCTTCACGCAGCGCATACTGGATACCGATAAAATGGCAGACGCACATTGTTCACGCGCAAAATGTTTAAACAATTCATTGTTATGCGTGAAATTATCGCGGAAATGAGGAATAATGTATCGCACGTCTGTCGTCTAACACGCACGCCAGAAAACTAATGGCTCGTACTTGATATCAGCGCATTAACACGTTAAGGACGGGAGCATTACTCGAGCCGAGCACAACAACGGGTCTGAATCACAACGGAAATTACTTCCCTACGAATATTTTGTGTTATATTATATATATAACAAGAAATTGCATATAGTCAGAACATCGTGGTGAAGGATTATCAATAATTTGAAATTCATTTTATTTTAAAAAATGGATCAATCGTCTAATGCTTCGTATTACTGGTACCCGATATAAGAAATAAACTAAAGTTTGAATAACGAATAAACCGGAGCAAACTGAATAATGGAAGTAAAAGCTTTTATATGAATAAAAGATTTTCGTTCCGCGTAAGTAGAATAAGAACATACGTCATACATCACGTTCGGCATCTTAGACCTTTCTACTTTAAAATCATTTATTAATATATTTTTATATGACTATGTACTACAGTTTTTATACTTGATTCACATAAAATACACAGACTGATTATTTCAATTGTTTCAATTATTTAAACCAGTAATGATTCCATTCCTCTCATCCTTCATATTTTCCATTTTACTTCACCGTCGTTCTATGCACGGTGATAATTAAAGTATTAATTAAAACCTTGGAGTTCCTTGATCCTACAACAGTTTATAGAAAAAATGGACGTTTGAATACGCAAGTAAGTAAAATAAGATTATGAATATGATTCCATTTTACATTGCCGAAAAAGAGAAGACCTTAAATAGGGGCGATAAATCGCGAATGAAGATGGCATAGATTATCACGTGTTACCCAATGGCGGTTCCATCAGACTGATTTATATATTGTTTAACGGCTTAGCAAGTCCTTTTACGTTATTTATCTCTGATGACATCAGTCCTTAGACGTTACGTGGCATGGAATAAGAGTTTCGATCGCGATATCAATGGATCACCGTTGTCCACGAGAGATTTATTAGGATCCCAGATTCCAAATGGGGGATCATTCTAAGGACACCTTTATTCCGTTCCACCGTCCACTTAGATGGCTCCTTTGTCACGGAGAACTAAAGGCGGGACCACCGAAAGGAGGAAAGAAAGAAAGAAACCGGGAGAGAAAAATGCAAATTGGAGGAGGGTTATATTCCGGTCTCGTCTGGGAAAAAAAATTCCTACGGGGCAAGGTCGACATTTTTTACGACTAAGAACCCATGAGGAAAGGAAACTCGGATATCTCTCGGTGGTCACATTTGCGTCTAATAAGAAAAATGTCGGATCAAGCGACGGTATCCTTACCCTTTATTAGAGATTACAAAGGACACTTTCCTCTTTACACTACATTTTGCATCAAATGCTTGTCAGCACAAAAAGGAATTCATTGACGTACATAAGTAATCCTTCAAGTCGTCAGAAATTCAGGCACTAAACAATTCCCCTTCTATTATATCAGCAGAAAAGGGAATACAAAAGTTCAAGGGACAGAGTTAAAATTCGAGTCATCAACATAATGGCATTTGAAGGAAACAGAAGGGTTAAAAGTACCGGAGAAAAAGTGGACTTGGTGGAAGGGTAGAAAAGGAAAGTTAAGAGACAGATGGTGGCGTAAACAGTACTTTGTATCGACGTCCGGTTCCTTTCTTTTTACCTCCATCCCTTACTTTCTCTGCCATTCTCTTTCTCGTTCTCCCTCTGTGGCGTCCTCTCAGCGGGCTTAAGCCCACTTCGACTTTCTTCCTACTCTTAGTAGAGACCTTTTTTCTTCTTTATCTCAACCCCAACTTCGATCACTCTGAATCTGCCACTAAGCGAGAGACCCTACCTTCTACGAGGTGTCAACCCTTCCAGGACTCTCGGATAGATGGATCCGCCGCGGAAGGGTGTAAGTAAAAGTACGGTACGTCCGATTTTTCGAACGAAACAGTCAAGAGGTATGAAGGCCAGATAAAAAAGAACAGGACGGAACTCGGGTTCCGACAATGGACAGAAAAAGAGTCAGTTCGAAAAGTGATTGTTAGGGTGAGTAGACCTTACCAGAAGAGTTAAATGTAGATCCGAATGGAGGAGCTTTGGCTTTCAACCACTTTCCTCTTTCACGTACAAGATCCTTTAACAATATACCCTTTCACTATACAAGGCTAAGTACTAAAATCCTTCTTTACATCACTCTTTACTTGTACCATGATATTCCTTTACGTCTAATTAAACCGTGATTAAAAATGAACTCTACTTAAATCTGTTTACGTCAAATTAATAAGATTGACGTCAAATTAACGAGCATAATCCAATTCGTAGATTCACTTGTATAAACTTTAAAAATGATTAAGGATTTTAATTAAAGAGACTACCTCGAGGCGTGTGAGTTTTTGGGAAACACAAGCGCAGCGGAATTAAAGGGTTTGTGTTTTACGGAGGACTTTGGTATTTTGATCTTAAGAGGATGAGGCGTCGTTGAAAAGGTACAAAGGATGGAAGACTCTTCCTGTTGCCAGAGAATACGAGTGGAAGAGGAAGGAGAAATAGAAAAGGAAGTTGAACGAAGCTCGTAAGAGCGGAAAACTGAAAAATAGTTGGCACCCGTTGCCATGGCCACTAAGTACCCCAGTCGCGCCGACAGGCTACCACTAGAGAATCCCCCTACCTTTAACTCTCTTCAGTCTACCTTAAGTGGATGGATTTTATTATTTTTCAACATATTGTCCTTACAATATCCCAGTATACGAAGAGCATTTTGAAGATTATAAAAAACGGATCAGGTATATCGCGTGCTTTACTACCTTGAGTTTACGATACTGCTGTGGGTAAATATGATTTCGATTATACGAGAATAGAAAGAAAAGGAGCATAGTAAAATGCACCTAAATGCATCCGTTTGAACCACGTTTTCAATTTCCGTTTTCCACCTGGAACTTCATATTCTGGAATAGAACAAGAGCACGTGATTCCAATATTTATGCGTTCCATGTGCACAAAGAAACATCTAATCCAGCAAACATACACCTGCCTACTATTAAAATCATCAGAATTTTTCAGATAAAGTTATGAAAATAGATGCGAACTTTTCAACTATGTACTCGACGCATTTCACAAAGTAATAATTTGGAATATGTCTACAAATATGGAGAGTATTTTGTTATCTAGACCTTTCGGGGAATCCGATTAAATTCCGGGATATTCCACAATTTGTACGTGAACAGCATCGATATTGGGCTTGGATCCATTTTATTGGCAATATCATATTCGCCGTTCAAATAAATCATAGCGCAGAACCCGTTCATAGATGCACGCAAATGGCTGTCTGCAAGCGTTGCCAAAGTAGGATAAATAGCGCCGGCGAGCCGTATGGAAATAAGACAGATATTAAGTTACGACCGACCGTTTGTCTTTTCATCCAGCAGGAATTCAACAAAGTTAAAGCTTCAGATTTCTATGGAGATGCCATTGAAACTACACTCGTACTTAATTACATACAAAACTAATTTATCTTCACTTTTCATAAATCTGAATATACATTGAAATGAATTCTATGAAAAACTTCTATTTGTTTATCTTTTCATTCCGGAGGAATTGGAGAAAATTGAAACTTAAGAATTTTCTCGAGATAACGTCGAAAGTACAATTGATACTTGATTAAATACGAAACTAATTTCTCTCCACTTTTCATAAATTTGAATATACATTGAAATAAAATCCCTGCAAAATTATTATTATTCTACACGTTAGGGAATTTACTTTGATTTAAATATTATGCCATATCATCAAAATAAATTTCGACATCTATTCACCATGCTAAATACAAGTATCATAAATAAATGTTACACCCCCGATAAATTACATGACAAAATATCTGTTACTCTCTACGTTAGGAAATTTTCCTGGATTGAAATACTGCGCCATTTATATAGCAATATATTTTCACCCCTATATATCCTATAATTATTTAACGCACATAATATACATAACACAAATGTATAAAATGTATCTCAAAACCTTTCATAAATAATCCGAGGGATTTACATATAATGATCGAACCAGTATACCATCGGTATTGAAATAAATTTCCAGTTCGATGGACTCGATAATTCGTCACAATTGCTTTCGATATTTCTATCCCTATGGTCCTTATGCTTTTGTAGCCCTTAGTCCCTTCCTCGAGGATGGTAGTACATATTCGAAGCGGAAAAACGATACACGAAGAAAGAGCACGGTCCATTGTCACTTTCGAAGGTCTGCGAAGGGTAGGTGGAGCGTTTAGATAAAAAATTGTGGAGAAAGCGAGAGATCCTTTAGCGTTCGTAGGATGGCGGTTAACATCATTCGCGGGTATATGGACCGAAGAACGGATGGATATCTTCGCATGGAGGGAGAGGAAAAATGTATTTTCTCAAAAATTATTCTTCGGTTCTCTTCTTCTCTATACTCATTCGTCCTCTCCGTTTCTCTTTTTGTCGTTCTTCCGTTCTATCCTTTTGTCTAGGAAAGTAGCGTTCTGTTATCCCCACCCCCATCTGCTCGGGGAGCCGGTTTTCCACGAAAAAGACCATCCGCACGCGAATCTTCCGTCGTTCCTTTTATCCGGGCCGATAAATCCTCACAACGGAGCACCGGCAGGGAGAAAATTTTCACAGCCAAGCCATTGGATCAACGGATTCTCTCTGTGTATGCCGGCTGAAATGATATTTCAATCCCGCGAGAGGGTTCACTCTCGGACTATCCTTAAGCTCGGTGATATTATAGATGATTGATACTAATAGAAATGTGTTCTCGCGGAGTCTTTAAGCAACTATAATACTCAGCAGCAAGTGAAATCGACTGGATAGTGGATAAACAGGTGGTCACTTTCTATTTTATGAGAAGAATTGATTTATAATTGTGAAGGGGAAATGTGAAGGCGAAAGAAGACAACCGCATTCACTGATAATATCATATATACAAGTAGTGAGGAATCGAGACTTTTTTAAACTTGTAATGCTAACTTATATAATACCAAGTAGTATAGAAGTAATCAAAGAAGTATAATGAAAGAATAATCAAATTGAGCAGAATTTCGTAGGTTGAGGATGTAAAGACAACAAGGAAAAAGCATCAAAGTTTCAGTGAACTGAATATACAAAAATATGTAGTCCAGTAGACACTAGTTTCAATGAATTTCATCCAAAATGTTATCCCTTAAGGCTAGTAAATTAACTTCCCAAAGAGTGGACGAATAGAATTTTATATCCCAATAAATTTTTCTATCCACGTAACAAATACCTCTTTTTCAAGGAGATATCCATTCCAACTCGTCTCCCTAACGAGAGAATCAGGGGTGGGTAGATAGTAGCCGAGATTTTGGAAAGACCGCAGACTTCCTTAATCCCACGCGCCGTTGGTCGGCGAGATTATTCTCCATCTACCCCTGGTCCCACTCTCTGTTTCAGAGCTCACCCTTCCGTTCTCTCTATCGGTCACACTCCCCAGGCATCGTTCCACCACCCGACCACCCGTGCTTCCTCTTTGGCCACACCAACCGGCGTTTCCACGGCTGATTTAGAGCCCCTAATCTCGCCCTGGAAACATCCCCTACACTCCTTTCCCTCGGACACTACCAGAGACGCCTATCCTACCAATAGAATCCTTCTTCCTTTCTAACGACACGTACTTTCCAGACTTTTTGTAAATTCTTTTATTTCGAAATTACCTTGCACCTATGAACAGGGAGATTTAACTTTATCCACTTCCGCCAGGCAAACGTAATGTGCTATTTACTTGTACCCGGACCATAGGAAATAATAGACTGCAGCAACTGTAATCAAAGTACGGTAGTTCCGGAAATGTTTCATCATGGAGTTTACGGATAACTTAGTTCCCTTATATCTTTGTGTGGGCAACCAGGTTTGGGTTGGACTTTAGTTTAATCAATGATATTAATGGTGTCTCAAAAGCTTCTTGACACGACAATGCTCTTCAGCATGATTAGATAGATTGCTTTCAGCAGCAGGATGATATAAAACTTATAATTAATTGACCGTCGTATACATACCCGGATGTGTTAAGTTGTGCAAATAAGACTCCTTTGATATTTATAAACTTAGCGTGATCTGATAATAAAATTTGTTCATGGAGAACATGGATTAGTACACGAACGAGGGACGATGTACCACAGCATGGAGGGTTGGTACAGGAAGGGTAGTTCGAATAGTTGACCGTCGTCAGAGCGTTTCAAATCAATTCTTGCCCCCGGGATTCTCGTATACCCTGCACGTAGGGCTGCTGCGGCTCTATCTTCCAATAATATGACTCTTCCGCCGTCCTGGACTTTAATCTTGTCAATTCTGAACGATGAGGTAGAGCTACGTAGAATTACGTGGTAGTATGTGCAGGTAAATGTATATAAGGTAGAACGATCGTAGATATTCGTCGGACGAGAATAACGACGCCGAAGTGCGTATACCTTTCGGCAAGGATACCGACGACCCCTCTCTTTCTTCCCGCGGCCTCTGCAGAAAATGGCCATTACCAGTAGGAAAACCAGAAATTATTGACGTAATATTGGAAACCAATAAGAACACAGATGAGAATTGGTTGAAACGGCCATTATTAGATATGTGTTAGAACATGTAAGAGAAACGCGGTTAAATGTGAAGTTCCCTCAGCGTGTGCTGGTCGTACACGTGCGGTATCCAATAAAGTCATGCGAGACAAAGGACGGGGCTGAAAGAATTTTAATAATAATAAATACAGCATTGAATTTTAATAATATGTTATCTTGAAAATAGCAAGTACTTGGCTGGGTAACATTAGCTATGTATAAAGCCACGATCGATTCTCAATAATAAATATTTTCATGGGAAATCACGTTTTCCTACTGCATATTCAGTATCGGAAATTATTTAATACATTGAATATTCGAAAGGTTACCAAATACAAATTTAAGGAATAAAGTTAAACAGGTAGGTCATGTAGCTTGAAAGTTAGGGCTATGTATATTTTCCGATAAAATAATATTTGCGATAAGAGATGGGTACAAGATAAGAGCTGAGGGTCCGAGAATTTCGAGAAGGGTTTTGGGTCTAGAATTATGTAGAAATTTAAGCGTGCTATCATAATTGGGAGTCTATACAGTTACCAAGGTATATATTTTTATAATTTAATAAATGTTATAATGAGTTTTATGAATTTATCAAAGAAGCTTGCAAGATAACCTTCAATTTCAGAAAAATAAAATGCATGGAGGTATAATCTTATTCAATACAATAATATTAATAAAACCATGATCTCAAATTTGTATGAATTATTAAATTTATGAGCAAGTGGTACCTCTCCGTTTATTAAACACGCATTAATGTAGATATTGCAAACCGTTTCTTCTTATTATTCTGATATCTCTTCGATGCATACAGGTTTAATTAATATATAATTATATGCAACGTCACTCAATTCCTAATCTCTACGTAAACCCAGGATCATATGATAGAATATTCATCGACTAAGATGCACGTCGATGTTCCGTTTGGACTTAAGATCACAGGGGATGTCGTATTTGTATTAGCTAAATATAATAACTGCAGAGATTCTCAGCGAAGCCTGCTGGTCTCGGTACAAAGGCAATTCGTAGTAAAGTGTTACCATAGATCTAGTATTACTTTCGCGCAACAGTACATAATCGCAAGAAAGAGCAGTTAAACAGAAGAGAAAAGAAGCGCCAACGAAAAAAGTGCAATTGCAAGATATTCACTTGTAGCGGACCTTCCGCAGGGAATGACACTTTATTAAAACCCGTGACTCCGGGTACGGCAGCAGACAGAAGGCGCAGGATATTAAATTGGCAGGATATTAAAATGTGTTCCGCTTGGCCCAAGTGGAAACTAGATACTGTTCGAGTTATTTCCGGATCCCAAATTTTCACGAATAATACTGCTGCTAGTTCATTAATACTCGTTAAAGTCACTGTTACAGCGGATGTAATTTGTATTAATTTGTCGCTCAATATTTTTAATCACTGTGTACTTCCATTTGCGAAATACTGGAGTAACTTCTGTCTGCTAAACTGTTCTATAAAGTAGAGATTCCGCATCGAAACTTATAACTGAGTTGTAGCAATACATTCGAAAAACAATTTTCTTTGTTTGATAGAGTTCTGACTGAAATCTCTTTAATTATCTGTATCCACTTTGAAGACCTTTAGAAGTGTGACATAATCTTTATAAAATATAAACAGAATATCGCAGGGTGACACTTAGATGACTAAGCTTAGCCTTTAAGGGATGAAAAAGAGCGCGATAAAAGCCGACGAGGAGGATCAGGAGCGAGGAGTCGGGAGTAAAAATTCTCAAGTAGTAACGCTCAGCCTGCGGTCAGACGCAGCTGCAAGGGTGCATTGTTCTTCAGGAAACAAAAGGATCGGGCCACGGTCCGACAATTATTCGCCGTTTACCGGACCAACCGACAAAAAAGGCCGGTAAGAGACACTCGACTAGGGAAAAGAAAAAAGAAAACACACGGAAGAATAAAGCAAACGCGACTAGTCCTGGGAACAAAAGGCGTTAAGCGAAAAACGAGTCATGGCGACCGTGGAAATAGGAAATGAAGATGTTTAAACCGGAATGAAGGTACGTGGAGGAATGCAATGATGAAAGACCCTGAATAAATAAGAAGTTGTTTAATCTCCGAGTAATTTATACATCCAATACCTTCATTTTATACAACGTTAAATTAAACCATAATAGGACCATATTAGAACATTATAAGAAAAGAAAATGGAGATAAGAATGTTAGCATTAAATAACAATAATAATAAGGATAGATATTTGTTGATTATGATATTTCTAAATTTCCATGGGTAATTTGAAAACTGTAATATGTACAATATGTATCATTTTCGTGAAATACTTAAATGGAGGATTAAAATGAAATCAGGATTAAAGAAGCTAGGGATGTCTAAGCATTCTTATTTATCTGATTGCAGAACTTTAAATCAAATGAAGGTCTCTTTTTGTTGAAGATTCAACTTTATAGTTCGACTTGGCATCTACTATACTGTCTTCCTCAAAGATCTTTCTACTGCGAAATAGCTCCTGGGATAATGTTCCTCTTTGAGTGTACAACCGGGCTACCTTTTACGATGTGTTAAAAAAGTTACTGTAAATGAGCTTAGTCTACTTTGAAAACAACTCCTTACAACTTCTCGCAAAACTACTGTATTAAGGAAAAACCCCAAGTACCGTAAAAAAAATCAGGTCGCTACACTAAATAAAGAACCATTTCATGCTGCAAAAAGATAAGCTCAATTAAAGATCCTTGTATATAAAGGATAGCTACAACGACTCTATTGTCTAAAGAAGTCACTGAATATTAAGTTTGAATTTCTCTATAAAATACTAAAAAAAACTCGGTATTGGTCCATAAAAAGCCGTAACCCAAAATCACATATATTAAAAAAAACTCGGTATTTTCTTACACTAAAAATCAGAGAAATTTTTGTCATAATATTGTACTTAATATTATTCAACTTATTTAATGTAATATTATCGTGTGCGCATAAGAATTAAAAATCCAAGCTTCTTTGCACTCTTATTGCGAGATCGAACTTAATAACGATAATAAATTTTGTTGTCATAATAATGATTAGTATAATACCATGATTTATCAGCTATTTAATTCAAAATCAATTTTAATGCTGATATCATTATTACAGTCACACGAATGCAAATATTGGATTACATCGAGGTAGTTACATCCCTGATATAAAATTGAGCATATCTTCCATTCAAATGCAGGCGCACGAACAAGTAAATCTTAAAATACAGGTGCATTATCGTTCGGCACATTTTAGCTTCAAAGTTTCAGTCTAACATCCACAAACGCTGCTAAGGGAGCTTGAGAACCCCGGGCTTTATTATATTTAGCGAGTGCAAACAGTCGTTCGGTGCATTCTACGAAGTCGGGGTAGTAGTGCAAGCAGGTAATGCTACTTCCAAAGTGACTCTATTATTGCAGTCGAATATATTATACAAACATGGTCGACGTCGGTTAAGCCCCCTTACACCACCCTCGCCACCCCATCCACCTTTTCTCACCCTGTCTACCACCCCCTGCGCCCTTCTCACGGCTTTATGCATTAGTGATGAAGTGCTTCCTATCCTGAAATTGTCTTTCTCACCGGGACAAGCGTCGGCACGCCCCGCTATCCCTCGAACGACCTTTGTCTCAGCCTCCTATACTCAGAAGTCTCCGTCCTTTCTTGGCTATCTTCAGTCACCCGCTGAGAATAATTTAGCTAAAATATTTTAATATTCAACCACCTTCGACGTTGACTTTTGTCTCACGTCTCTCAACCCTTCCCCCCTCGATCTTCTGTCTGGCATGAAACGACTGGATGATACAGTGTGGGATGTGTAATATATTCTATATAATAGAACCACCTGTCTGGATGATATTTCATATGATGTGTATATATTGCCAATGTAATATTCTTATCAAACATAGCTGTGCTATGATCATGTCAGATATGATTTTGAGGACAAAATATTTCGAAGTCTTCATTACTTTATCGAAGTTGATTAATTACAAATCAAGCATTAAGTGGGATTGTATTGTATTAGCATTATATTAATTAGGCTTTAGTTTATCAAGAGATGTAACACGATAAAAAAGAAAGTTATGGACTTGGTTACCAGTATTGTGATACGGCAGACATTAATTCCAAAAAAGTAAACCAGCGATATTGGTTCGTTTGAATTTTGTACTATTCATGCGACTTCGATAGGAGCATATTTCGAGAACCAAATACTTCTTCCTCCTGTAGGATATTGATAATATGCTTCGAATGAATAATTTTATTTCTGTCTGGCAGAATATATTAGTTCCTTTACCATGGCGGTTCGGTAACTTGTATCCTTCTTGTATCGTTCTTGTTTGAACGATCTAAGGTACTTTCCGTCGAGACGCGCTTTCGACTTCTCGTCGTAAAAGGAACTTTTATGATCCGCGCATCTTAAGAATTTTTTGTGTTAAATTTTATGCACGCGTATACGCCCGGATATTATGCTTAGCAATATATCGATTCTATCACACATTTTTTATGAGGGGCATAGATCTTGTACTAAAAATCTATATTACGAAACTGCTCCCCATAAAATTCCTATGCAACCTATTATATTACAAGATTGATCAATATATAGATAAAATGGTTCTTAAAAATAAAACGAGAATTGGCCTGAATTAACTGAACTTTTCGAACTCATACTAAGAACTTTGGTGGTGGAAGTAATGATCAAATATTAACACATTTATCAATGAGTCGTGATAAAAATAAATCCCATCTGCATTGCTCAATTTGTGTTGTTATCAGTGGAACTAGGTGATATATTTTTATCAGCCCCAACATCATGTAGGGTAAGGTATATCAGAAGGTTAGGTAACTTGCTGAATCGATTGAAATTGGTCGAAGTACGAATGTTCTTAAAATATTTAATATTTAAAAATTGAGTTTATACAGAAAACGTATGTTAAGATTAATACTCGTGTGCATTTGATTGATTTTCATAAATTACTGAAAACAAAGATCGACAATTATAGAACGTAATGAACGCAAGCAAAGAATGTCCAAGTAACATAAATGTATACTTTAATATTAACGGGCAATTTCTTGGTGGTTCGCACTTTTTCTACTCAGAAAATAATAAGAAGGGATTACTCGATAATCCGACCTCAGGAAGGTAAGCTTGGAAAGCACGTCACGAAAGAAGATAGAGTACATTACGTAGGATTATATAAACTATCTTTCCAAGTCTTAATAACTTGGTATTATAATTTACCATGAATTTCAGACCTAGAGTCCAGTATTAACTTTAAAATTACATAACAATTCCTGTATAAATTTTTTATTATTTTACGGTAATCGAGTCCGTTATCATCCAGAATAAAAATAATATACCTGACTATATCTGACTATCCAACTGCGCGGTACAAGATAAACTCAACCCAGAAATCCCAGATTTGAATGCACGTTCGATTGCCAATGATACTGCCTATAAATCGAAATGAAATAATACAAAAAATATGAGAAAGCGGAGCCGAAATTGGGGTACAGGTGGATGATGGAGTTACGTCGAAAACCGATGAAACGAAAATTTTTTCCGCAATCTGCATCGTGGATTAAGCGCGTATGATTTTCGGGAGGATCCTGGCTATGATTTCCCCGGATGCCAGAACGCTCGCGTTTATGCGCTGAAATATAATCGGCATTTCCCTGGCTCCAGATTTTTTTTCTCGAGAATACGCGATTTCCCTTTCAAATACTCGCGAATCCTGGAGGACGACGGTGGTCCGCGTATTATTTTGCCACGTGAATGGATGGAAATTGCCAAAAATAGCCGGAAACGGATGTGCAGGCGTGGCTCTCCCAGGGAGGAAGCCGGACCATGGCCGGGATGGGTGAGTGCCATTGCGGCATTTTCGAAGGCACTACGGTTGCAAAATTATTGTGTCGATACAACAGTACCTCTGTATAATGTTACGACATTATGCCACGCATTGACTATCCTTCTTCCATTACTCCTCCATTAAATGTTAATAGTAAATTCATGATTTTTAATTAACAGTAAGTATAGTACTACAAATAATATGTTTGACAGAAAATTAGTAATGAAATGAATTCCAAGACGCTCTCGGATCTAAAACAACTCAGATTTCTCTATATACTACCTCGAGAGAGAAATTCACGCTTCTAGTCTTCCATGCAATTTCATGAAACGATTTTCGTACACGAAATATTCCCATGAAACGGAAATTCTTAAAGCTTCCTCTAAGGTTGAGTAGCAGAATATTAATTCCGTAAAACTGGAGATGCTCTCAAACAGGCGGAAGTCGGACGGGTTGAAGTTGAAGAATAAATCGTGCAACTCGGATGTATATAATGACACCTGATCCGAGGATAGTACTCGAGCGGTCGACCGGGACGAGTCCAAAACTTTTTAAATAATTACAGGGAACAACGGAGGATCAGGGGGTGGGAGGGGGAAGGAAGATTCCGAGATGGAAAGAGAAAGGTGGAAAGGTTGAAACGGTGAAGGGTTGCGATTGAGTCTGATAGTGGCGTTGGTGGCAGCACGACTCTCCTACTACGGCCTGCGGGCATTAATGGGAAAAGTTTGCTTTTATCTTTTAAACGCCCGGCAACACTACTAATTTCCAACTTCGGGCGTTACTTGTACCTACTCCAATGATTTCGAGTATACTGGTACGCCTGAATCCGCCAGTTCGCAACGTCCCAGTTTCTCTCAAAGATTGACTCTCACCATCATCCCCTATTCCTCCATTGATATTAACAGTCTGTAGAATGGAAATATTTTCAAATATTCAGACAAATTTTGAAACTTTATGTCTCGACTCTTTTATCTATTATACGATATGGTATTATAACTTAAGTAGTATTATAACAGTATACGAATAAAGTATTATATATACCACTAATACAATTGGGAAATTAGCGAAATATTGGAGTATCATATGACATGCAATGAGAAATATCAGGTTTTTCTGGAAGTTTTTCTGGGAGATTAGCTTTGTTTCTTGAAAAATAACAAGTGAAGCACGACGGGGATCTTGATTTATAATCGTCATCATCCCTTAGGATCTAAACGATAACAAGGAAGTCGGCACTCAACGTTAAGCTCCCTAAGACTTGACCCGATGTTTCAAAAATGTCACGGTCCGTTGGCCCGCTAGGATTTCCATCCGTTCAGGAGTAAAACGGAAAAGTTACGATTCCTTGGAACGCTATTAAGCTGATTTCACGTCGCATTTAAAATAAGCCGTGAGAACGGCCACGAAGGAGCAACGGCACTCCTGGCAATTACGCGAAAATCGTGGCCCGTATAGTCAACTCGCGTTAATTAATCCTCGAGTAGTATCTACAGCAGGTTACGGAGGGGGTGGGAACTCCCTTATAAGATAGACTAGAGGGCGAAAGGTAGAGATAACGTAGAAATGAGGAGAGAATGAAAGTAAGGGATGGTAAGATAGAGGGTTCAAGGATGTAGAGGGAAGGGAACGTAAGAGATGATTCTCACAGCCGAGAGCTGTACGGATTCCCAAGCGATTATTGGTCTCTTTGCGAATGATTAATTAACCCGAATTACACGCGCAACCGATATGTCTGCTTTTCTAGTACGACCCTCCTTATATACGTCCTCACACTATATGAATATCTACATACATATGTATGGATGTACTGGCACATGGTGAATATTTGAATATACGTAGATATATCTAGCAGTCATAGCTGTTCTACCAAGTATAACTCGATTACGCGCTTGAGCAAACCGTTTTGTGTCAAAACTCCTGCTTAATTGTCGCGGGTATCAAGTCCCAAGACGCGTACCAGGATTAATCTGCCTTACGATTCGTAGACGGCGAAATTTAATGAAGGATACGTAAATCCGATGAGGGTAGGGGGTGGAAATAACATGTTCGTGAGGGATGTTATACTATACCGAGTCAGCTAAGTTTATGCTATCTCATAATTGAACGATAACGTAATTTTCGTCGAAATAAAAAGGATAAAAGGAAGATTGGAAAAAATCAGCGGGTACCTTCGGTACTATAAAATTTCCATGATTTGGTATAACGAGGTCGGCACTCGTTAGTACCTTCAATTAGTAGAAGGGAAGTTCGAGACCAATTACTCAACGAGGTAAAATTCTAAGGGCGAACAATTAAACGATGCTCTTCGGTGTTATCGGATAACATATAATTTAGAATGAAGCACGAAGATTTTTCTCCCGGTAATTAAACCTAGCCTTTGTATGTACCGTGCCGCGACTATCTCGGATACCATTAGTTCTCGTAGGGAACATAACAATTCCGGTGATACGTATCATTTCTGTAATGCGGCACATAAAGCGTAATTAGGGTCCACCCTGTCTCGTCGTACAACATTGTTAATCCAAGTGAAAGGCACCGCGATTGGTCGGCCGTTTTGTGTTGCGGCGAGTCGTTGGATAAAGCTGTCCAGAAGTAGTTTAAGCCGTCCTCGGACGTAACAGCATCTGGACCCATTCAAGCCAAGACACAAGCCATTATAGGGCTACGAGTTTCTGCTTGCCTCGCCCTATCCCCTACTCCCATGCACGATTATAATAATAATTGACCACCAAGGAAAAAGCGAATTTCATTCGTTAAGGAAGCCTGGTTCATAAACTTCCCCAGAGAGCATTGGGTTTCTCGCCTACCATGCTAAAACAAAATGCATCTATGCTCGTTGCTAGTATGCTAATTCGAAGAGGTGCATACACAAGACTCCCAGCTATATTGTATTAAGCTCAAGGTACATTAACATACGTAAGACCTCGCAAACCATATTATAAAGTCTAATACACCGAGAGACTTGGCGCGTGCCTTCCTCTGTAAATGACTTTAGTGAAACGTGATACTTTCAAATTTTTCCCCTACTGTAAAATCTGACTAGTGTTTGGTGCACCATAAACCTCCAACGATACCACCAAGATTCTTTGAATCTTCCATTAAGATCTTAATTCCTATGCTATTTAAATGGAACTGCTATTACAAAGAAAATAATTAAAAATGTATAGAATGCTATATTATTCGAGCAATTAATTTTATCTGACGTTTGAAGTATCTTCTTCGTCTTCATTTTGCAAGGTGTCATTAAACCGGATTGGCGTAACACGAGATGACATCTACTTTAAGATCTGGTACACGCAATATACGATATAGATGGTAGTCGGACGAAGATGAAAATGGTATACTAAAGGAACGAAAGGGAAGGAAGCTGTAGCTTGTCGCTACCAGCAGATAGTTAATCACCGGAGAGTGGAGAGGCCTCGTTTAGAAATGTCCCATGTAACCGGGGAGCGAAAAAAAGACTTTTCATTGAAATAAAAGGAACTCGGGCAGGGGGGTCCTACGCAGTGATACACTTTTTACTAGAAGCCGGTTATACCAGCATGTTTTTGTATCGTTGCACAGTATCACAATTTACAATCCTTCTTCAAAGTTCAATGGATACTTTTACCTTCTGTAAACCGGATCATTTCGGTTATGAAAAAATGTCACAACCGCTAAATGAAAAAAACTCTAACTTTAGAAAGAGAAATTATTGAACGTTAACTTCCAAGTTATATTCTGCTATGCAACGGTAACGTGATAATTAATCGAGGTTTAACCGAGTATGAACTAAAAACTTAGCATAAGGATGGAATAAAACCTTCGATATATTAATCCTCGCACGTTCGTTTCCAGGAGTAGGTTTCGCATAGCATAGTAGTGGAAAAGGACTAGAAATACGAGGTTGAAAACGAATGAGCAGAAGGAAGAGGGAGAAGGAGTTAAACTCTGCAAAAAACGAAGATTAACCTTTTGTCTACGGGCTTCCACGGTGTTCCTTTGTCCGAGTTGAGCACTCTGTCGCGACACCCTGTTTTTGTCCGTGGTGCAGTTTGCACCCCCTTACCCCGTACATCCTTTGAACGGCCACGAACCGCCATCGTATTCGTGCCAGACTAGCCTTCGTCCTTTCGATTCTCCGTCCCCATCAACCCTCTAGAATACCTCAGCACAGAATACTACCCCTTTTGCAAAACCAGGTTCGCGACCGGGCATGCACACGTCCCACGTTCCTTCTCGACATTCCCGGAAAGTTAAATCCTAGTGCTCTGTAAAAGCTACCACCCTTCAACTCCCGAAGCCGACCGTTTCTATCGCCTTTTCTATACGTTGACTGCACCGGTAGACACATGCAGAGGCTCAAAATATTCTGACCGGTTCTAGTAGAAAGTGGGCAGTAAAGTTGACGTTCAAATCCTCCTTCGCTTCATTCATTCTTCCATTTTCGAACTCCCGATTTGATAGAACCTTATCCTTCATTCAAGGGAAACAAATATTTGCTGATATAATAACCTGAGTCTTCATAAGATGAGAGGATGAACCCCGAGGCGAATATTGATTGTTGCGAGGATAAGTAACATTTTTAATATTTCTTCCACCCTCGTCTTATAGTTGATATTTTTGGGATAGCACGGGATATGGAGGAAAGCACGTTAAGTAAGTTATGGTGTAAAGTAAGATAGAATAAAGAGAGCGGTTGGTGTAACCTTACCGTGAGGTCTTCCACTGCTACTTAGCGCTCAATACGTTCCACTTAGGTCTGACCCAACTCGACTCTTACCACTTGCCCCGTCATAGTATCTACGCTGGTATCTCCTCATATTAATTTCTCACTCCGCCTTATGATAAATTTTTCTCCGAAAGGATGGTGAATAATACCAGCGGCAACCTCGAAACGAGGTAGGAAGGTATTATTAATAAGCTCAAGGTTATATAAAATCATGAATATGAGCACGATGTTGTACATCTTGTCCGGGGCGGCACGTTTCTTTAGGTATAGAAAAATCTTGTACAAAACGGAATCCCCATACCCTTTTATATTGTCAACTAGCATGAAACATCTAATATTCCAAAAAAGTAATCATATTACGAAAATTAATATAATTTCTCTACCTAAATTCAACAGAAACGATGTTTCATGTTGATTAATTAGACTGAGGTGATATCAAGCTTTTAATTAATCACATCACATCCGGCAATGTAACGGACAATATGCAATGAATTTCGGCATATGACAATGGAAAATTTGCGAGCTTTATCCAGTTTATCGAATCGCATTTACCTTTTAATACTTTCGCGGAGAACGAGAACGTTCCGGCAGGTTGGATCGGGTCCACCTCTGGTTGAATTATGTGATTATCAAACGGAACGGGCGATATAGGTGGGCTGCCGGGGTTTTGGCGCATTGTTGCGATTGTGTGCCGTGGTGCACATCGACCGTTTCGATTTCGGTTTGCGAAAACACCAGGAGTGGAGGGTGCAGAGTGAAGTCCCGCGCGATGGTGGTACGTTACGGAAAAAAGACGAAATTGAAGGTACCGCGGGTTGGGAAAAAAAGCACGGCGTCGGGTGAAATAGTACCCAGAAAACCGAACGGTCTTCATAAATCCAGCACGTAAATCAGTCTTTATGGAGTTCTCCCTGGGTGGTAGAAGCTATTTGGAACATGGTACATATGTATAGAACATCCACCAGTATCTATATACATGTGAAACGATGTCAGGACCTGTGAGTGCATTCTGCACCTGTGTGCTGTGCCCTTTATCTTACATGAACCCCTCGCACCTGTAAATGTATCAACATTTTATGCAACGCTCTCTGGTTTCTGAGTTAATCTTGAGAAACCAGTAATATCGTTGAGAGTTAATGTGATCACTTTCATGTGCATTTTCCACCACTTT
This sequence comes from Nysson spinosus, assembly GCA_910591585.2. Taxonomy (NCBI): domain Eukaryota; kingdom Metazoa; phylum Arthropoda; class Insecta; order Hymenoptera; family Crabronidae; genus Nysson; species Nysson spinosus. The sequence goes on from OU342835.1 coordinate 4,926,731, forward strand.
ATTTATTGGAATCGCTTAGTGTTTAGATACACTTGAACGTGTTCAGGTATAAGGTGCCATCATATATTTCACCTTTATTAGATGGCCAATTTTAAAGTGAATATATATCTTGAATTTATTGTTAAGTCAAGTGTTCCAGTTTTACGATAATGTCCCATAAACATTTCTCTCATCGTTGCATCACGGAAAGCAGGAGTATCGGTCACGGATATCGCGCAGTGATTTATCATCGATTAAACGGACGTAATGCACCATTGTTACTGAAACGTGCAGTCAGATACGTAGGTATATGAGGTCATATCAGGATGAGCGAAATCCCGGTATTGAGTCGCAATCAGCCGTATAGGTTGAATTCGGTATCGGAATAGGAACGAAGGGGAGAAACCAGAACGAGCTATAATACGTGCATTATCGTCACGATCAGGATTTCGATTGGCCGTCTAGTATCGGCAGTCCAAAGATCGTGCACAATATGATATCTTCCTAAGGAATGGGATTAAATCCACGAGAAAGAGATCCATATACTTTCTGTCTATTCTTATCTACCCCTCATATAAACTATTGTTTGAAATTACAAGCAACATTTATGATCTCACTTATGGCGATGTAAATCCAGACTTTCCCAATTGCCAAATATACTTTATATTTCAAGGCAATATTAAATTCATAATATAATTTATGATATCATTTCTACTAGTGTTATTAATCAGTATCGTAGCTTCTGTTTCGAAAGCGGACGCAGATAACCTTTCGAAAGTGTTATTTCACTTCTAAGTCTTTGTTCTAAACAGGAATCATATTCTCTGGCTATTACGTTCGCACGATTTCACTTAATAGAGGAAATTCACTGCCTCCTGTTTACCGGGAAACCGGGGAAACTCGCATAATATTCCAGCAGGAGCGTTAGAATAGGAAGTGCTTCACTTCTATAAAGCAGCCAATTTCCAAAGTATCGAATAACTGATTATTATTTAACCATACCGTCATTTAACAGCTCCATTTCACTATTCCCTTCCCATTACCTATTAAACATTAAATCCTTCATCAATCCTCATTAGTACATTTTATTAAATTATTTCCCATAACCATCCTTAAATTTACACTAGAATAGCCGTTCTTGCGCCGACGATTATATAAATCCTTTAAACTCCCTTCCACGATATATCCTGAAACTCCTCATTAAACTTGCTCTGGAGGGCTGCGCTATCTCTGTTAGCATCAAGTTTAAAGTCTCCAAAATTTTAGCGAGCTTTCAAGCCAAAAAACTGAGATGAATTCTTTTGAAGCGGGGCCTTATCTAAGCGTGATAGTTGTGTGTATAGGAAGATACACGTACATTGTGAAGCTAAAGGTTCACCGGTGCGAGTAGCTAAGTGCGGTGGTACGATACAGGGGAATCGGGTCCGTAAATCTCGGTTGGTCGTCCCAAGAGAACCATGTCTCAGTCACAGTGCACGACTGCAAGAGTTAAAGGGTTTCGGCTAGAATGTGTGTGTATGTGTATATGTACACGTATGCTGGAATCCTGCGGAGCACCTTTCGACCTCAAAAGTTAACGTGACTTAATCCCCCTAATTTGAGGTCGGAGATACATCGACGGATAATAATTTCACACGATCTACGCGGTGAATGTTGGAAATTATTACACGTATATGTTCTTCAGTAGTTGTTCTTCTTAGTGAAATTTTATTAACTTTGTTCCATTTACATCCCTTTGAGAGAAAAATGTGTAAATATGTTTTTCTATTTAAATAAATATTATTTGTATGAAAGACGCATTTATAGTTGACGATATAATTACTGTTTCTGTCGAACTCTCTATGCATTTATTAATAACACTAAATTCACTTTGATTTACCTGCAGCGGCGCATTGTATTCTTACCACGTGTTATTAATATCAAATAACTCTCTAACCAAAGTGGTATAATAAAAGTACACAAAGTGACGAATCGGCAAAGTTACACGTGGCAGTAAAACGAAAAGGACAATAAAAGAATAGTCAGTGAATACCGAAAACCATCGACCGTGCATTGCTCAATTATCAATATTTAAACATCGGCACAGTTATCGAACGTGAATCGCGAACACTGAACTGTATTTAATAAATTCTAGTTACTGCACGCTGGCGCTTCCCAAAAAAAAACACGAAGCCATAGAGAATTACGAGTGTGATTCCTTTCGTATAGATTTGAATAAAATGTATTTCGGTCGTCGGAAAAAGTATTTTTTTTACGAAAGCCCGGGAAAAATCTCCAAACGATAGGCCACGAGTGCTCGTGTGGTTGATTAATTCATACCCCCACCCATTTTCAGTGGAGTTCCACTCCGCAGATATAGACATTTGCGTCTATATTTTTTTATTCGGTCATGCAGGTGTACAGACATTTTTTGTCGGTTGATATCGAATCCATTGGCCTCGGACACTGGGGCATCATCGATTATCGTCGTTCCCAGCTACCAAGCGAGCTTATTTTTCTCGGCCACTGTATATATATCACCTCAACCCAAAATTGTTTCATCGCAAATAACTGCTCGTCGTTCATCCTTCGAATACAGTGTGCAACAAAAGTTCCAGGACTCTTCGTTTAATAATTTATTGTGTCGGAATGGAAGGCAGTATAAAGGAGAGCATGCTACTTGCGTAAGTTGGCAACCTCGCTAAGCTGGAGACTTCTACTACTTAATTCAAAAGAGTCTGTTTAATGTACACTAATTCCAGCATGTTATATAAAGAAGAGAAATCTCACATTTAAAATTTCAAACAACATGTCTGTACACATATAAAAAATGTATGCAATTTGAATTCGAGAACTTTGTTACATATTCTATTTCCCTCATCTCCCATTATATGAAATGTTTCACTGTTCCTTGTCTCCATGGTTCGGTTTGAAATTTACAATTTGGAGCGAGTTGGAAGAATTACACTTCGAATGTTTGGAAGGCAACGTTTAATTTAATATTTGTTGATATGTGTGCGGCGAGATGAATTGCAAAAGGTTTCATCAAGAAATCCACGGAGGAGATATAGCAAAGCAGAAGCACTGTTCGCCGCTGATAAGAAATTGATCAGCGGTTATAATGAGAATAAAGTAAGTAGTATCGATCAGTAATATATCAGCCGCCGCCGCCGGTAGCCTTAAGTAGTCCAGGTCAATAATGTCTCAAACATTTGTATAGCTTTGGTTCTTGTAATTATGGTAACTAATTTTAATTTGAATTAATCAAAGGCATTCAAAGACCAACAGCTGCATTCAGATATTAATTATTTACTATTTACATTACTTCGTAAAAATCATTGATCAGTTTTTGTACAATCTTGGTTTCTGCAAATAAGGCTCTCCTGGTCACGTAGAATTTAAATCTCATATTAGTTATGTATCTTGCATATCAAATATTATTACAAGAAGATACATTAAATTATTATAATAATATATATGATATGATAAGTACATGATCACGTAAGAATTTTGAGATGAGATAATTATGGAATGTGTTTATATGTATATTTTTAGAATGGAATACGAGCAACAAAAAAAGGTGCTTCCAAAACTTGGTTTTATATGTCTATCTAGAAAACGCATAAATTTCTGTAACATTCTATGAATACGTAGTTCCAAATATAATGGAGATTTTATGTTTCTCTTGCATGCGACGCGGAACTTACGAACGACATATCATCCTCGAATTTCAAACAAAAATAAGCTGCATATTTTGTATAGATCCACATCGTAATATTTTCCTGCGTTAATCTCCTCGTCGTATTTATCGAATAACAACGTTTGATAACGATGTTGATTAATTGTTTATTCCTAAACTTATTTTGACAAGGGAGAAGTTATTCGGAAGAAAATATGAGACTGGAATCAAAGACGAAATTCCTGTACTAAAATTACCCGATAGACAAATTATTTACTTTTCGTTAGGATATGTAGAGAATTAACATCCGTATCGTGTATTCAGTATAAACGATGTAAAATACGCGCAAATTCCACATTGCTCGAATTAATATCAGGGATCAATTTTAACCTCGTATCTACTTTTCGCTTATAATGTAACCGGTGTTACTGACTGGTTTGTAAATATAATAAAGTGTTATTGCGTGTTATTATGTCAAGCATTACGTGGTTACTGTACACAGTGGATGCACCGAATACACAGGATTCCGGAATAACAACCAGATATTTTAGGGACTCAATTTACCGTGCAAAATTAATCCTTCCCTGGATGCCGCATCGACTCGGTATTTAACGAAAAAAGATCGCGGAATTATCGTGAAAGGAAACATAATATTTACGTACGCCCCATTTATAACATTAATAAAGCCCATTAGTTTACATTTTCAAAATATCGGATGGTTTGCCCTGTCTAAATCGATTAGATTTACGTGAAAATAATCTGTTTACATTTCTTTACGATGGCATATATTTCACTCGTATTTACGAAGATTTTAAGTAATTGAATTAAAATTACGATTATCAGGCTATTATGAGATACGATTTAACTAACCGAAGAAAGAAACATTTCAACTTAAATTCCCTGATAAACGCCGCAAATACTAGGAACAAAAATGTTTTAGACTGAAGAGAGTATTGACGATACAATCACGTTTAAATCGCACAGATGAAAAGTAATTTTAAATCATAATTTACCTTACGACCTAAGGGATCGTCTGAAACCTTGGCTCACATAAACTCAAAGATTTTACCACGGTTTCTCACGTTCCTTTGGAAGATCCCTTTGGCTTTTATCGCGGTGCATCTCAACGGAAGGAAGTAGACAGGGAAACGAAAGTTGAAGTGATATAAATAAGAGTGCAAGAGAACGAAGCAGTTCCACGGAGGGAAAAAGAAGAGGTGGAGGTGGAAGAGGACCGAGTACTAGTGTCAGCCACGGAAGATATATGACGAAGAAGAAGTGGCGGACAAGGAAAAGGAATAAGGGAAAAAGATTAGTGCACAAGGAGACTACCTTTGGGTTTGCCTTCGTCGCAAGGAAAGCAATTTCTTAACGTAACCTTATCTTTTACCGTGTATGCAATACACACAAAGCAAGTCCACTGCTTGGAAGTTAACCGGAAAACAAGAAACACTGCCGACATAAAGAGGAGGTTGTAACAACGGGACGAAAGTAGTGAAAGCAATAAACGAACCACTGTATTTACCTATATCTTCCTAAATATATCGTTAACCTTCCATAATGTGAAAATCTATTTGGTGCATTATCTGCATCGTTCTTATTTCTTCGTGTATCTTTGAATATCATAGAAATAATTTCTATTAATATTATTTATATTAATCTCTATTATTAATCTGATGATATATAACATATTATATAGGTTATATATTTGTTATACAATTTATATATTACACAGATACACTCCTCTCCTCATCTAAAGTTTCTGCGAGCTTTTTCCAGAACCCTACAGTAGATTCTAGGAAAAAATTCGATTAAAGGAATACTATATTCTAATAAGTATAAAAAACATCTTTAACCGCTTCATGAATATCCTGTTTCATTATCTCTGAGGAGGGAAAACCGGTCTTCGAATTTTCTTAGCGTTATACCACCGAAGCAGAAGCGTTCAGTGAAATTCGTTGGTGATATTAGCGGGAAGTCCGATAATGCCGGGCAGTGTAAGGCGGTTTGAAGCGGGCACGGAAAAAACTGTAAAAAGCGAGCGGTATAACCCCTCCACATTTATACCACTTGAACCGGCAATTCTCCATCTCCGGTATCCCCCGCAAAATGTCGTTTTTTCTAGTTGTAATTTATCGGTCGGAGGCTTCTTTTTTCGTTCCTCGTTCACGTACCTTTACCTTTCGTCCTCTTTCGTCCATTTCGTTAATCCTCTTCTTCGTCTAACGTACGTGTCGAGGAAAAGGGTTGGAGCATGGGAAGAGGTGAAACAAGAGGACGCAGCGATTTATAGTAACTGCACCCGCTGTCGTAGAATATTTTTGGTGGAATTTTTACTCCTTCTTTTTCCGTCGACCACGTTTTTCTAACGTCTACTTGCTTCCATGGGATATTCTATTTCCCATTCATTTTGCGATACCCCTTTGAATTAACTATCGACATGGCACTGATTTCCTGAATCATAGATGGAAAGTAATTGAAGAGCCAAAGGAAGAATAAAAATATTTTTCATTTAACACTATCACTCTCAGAGTCGAGTAATTAAAAAAGTATAATTAACATGATAGATTATCAAATTATATTTTTCGTGAAACTTAAGAACCATTGGTTACTCGAATTCTTTGTGGATATCGAAATACTTCAATGACACGATTTATAAATATTCGAAATAAAAAATGTTTGCAAAGAGAAACCTGTTTACTTCGTTATATCGTAATTTAGTTATATAAATATATTCTTAAAATGGTAAGCGAGCAATGATAATCCCGGTAACACGGTGGCAACTGTTGACGAGGAAAGCATATTGTAAACAGAATGAATTTCACACCCCGATATAGAACCTTGAGTGGATGCATCCTCAAAATGCAGATATTTGCGGATTTCGTTGGGTACCACGAATGCACTTGAAACCTCGAGCTCCCAAGAATGTTGGAATCGTTCTCCGCAAATACTCAAAGTGGTAGTCCAAGTAGTTAGCTGAGCAAAATATGTCGGATAAGATTGTATCTCAGCCTTACGTGTTATCATTTTTACGACTTTGAAAAAATTATCAAATCAAATTTAAATCTGCCATATTCCATTATCAATAATATTAGCAAATTTCTCACAATATTTCCAAGTTTGTATTCCAATGTTTATTATATACTATTGGTCAGAATTATTCAAACGGCATAGTGTATGTATTATAATTAATTGTTATACATAATATACAGTAAATTTACTGTCAATTCCAATTTCGTACTTCATTCTATCATCAATAATTCTTCCACATCGTGGAATAAGTATTTTATTAGTGCCATCAATAAAATTGATTTCTACAATAGTACTAATTCAAAAGCGATATAATAGTAGCAATTTAAACTTCTGGCAGGAAACGAATATGAAACTATTATTGGAGTATTCAATTCATGATCCTACTCACTAGACTTTATTCTCCGGCGTTCATATACTCGGTTGGAACAGAGTTTCATACTGTTAAACGTAGAATTCAAAGCTAATTGTCCGAGCGGTGCGTTGTCATCGAAACATCCAATATTACTCGAAGTAACAGTGGCCGAAGTATCCAGAGTATTCCCAATTTCCGTGTAACCATATTCAATATCCGAATGTTCAAACTTCGGATATCCGCAGTGCGCATTGCCGAAACGATCGTATCGGTAAACTATTCAAATAATGGTAACCCTATCTAACGTCCACCTCCACGTTCTGCACTATAAGTTTCCTCATAATTGATAATCGGCCTTTGGTATTCTACCAATTTTATCCAAGTATCTCCTAATCGAAACACGTGGGCAAACTAGTTACTACCAACTTCCATTTCGAATCGTGGTCATCAGTTTAATGAAAAATCTATTAATACTAAGAATTTCAATTACTTCGAATTGGACGTCTGATTCAGAAATATTTCGTGGAATAAAGACAGACATTGCCAACTATTTAACGGTTATAATTTATGCAATTGAAATCAACGACTTTCAGAAAAATTGTTTAACATCCACAAAGCGTAATCTTAAATACAGGCTAAAATATCAGCTTTATAAAATTCACGATGAAAAAGGGAAACTGTAATTAAAAGTCTGTTTTGTTACTTCCAGGCACGAAATGAAAGACTTAAAATCTTTAAAACACGATGGAAGTCATTATTGTATACTCTAGTTACAATGTGTTATAGTATTCTGAAAATGTAAACTTCTTTACAGGCTCAGATATTTGTACAACACGATATTGTTACACAGAAAAGAATATTAAATGAGGCACGACTTTTGGTGCACGCTGTAATCTTACATTTATGAGATACAATAACGTTACGGAAAATGCTGATATAATAAATTCACTATGTACAAATTACTGATAACAACGTCGCAAATTCATTGGCTGAATAATATTTACGTAGAACTTCAAATATTATTACTTCACGTAGCAGCCTTATTCTATTGCAGCGATAGGGAAACAAGTTCGAGAAAAACATTTGGGAATGGAATAAACGCAGATATTACAATATCTCGCGGATGGGAATTACAAAACAAATGTGCTCCTTTATGGAGCTAGATAAAAATGTGTGAAAATTCGTAACTATCGCGAGGCACATTTAATTGCAATAACTACCGAACCGAAGCCTCGGCCTCAGTTCCTATTTGTCTAACCTTGTTTCACGAGTCGTTAATTAACAAACCTGTCGACAAGCGGCAGTAATTACGGAAGACAGGAAGACAGGAAGACACGGGGCACTTCGTATAAATGTATATACCCCTTTCCTATTCCTCTTCATCCAATAATCCCAACCTATGTATGTGTGTCCATTTGTACAATTTTTATAATAAAACGGCGGAAAGTTTTGAATATCTAGCGTAGATATATTGCTTAGAAAATTCTCTTAGCCTTTCTATTATTGTATCAGCTACAGATATATGAATAGAAATATTAATGTACTATAATTAATAAATTTGGTGGAGCCATAGAATAAATTTGCCAGAGAGTCCAATTTTATTTCAAGTATCTATGATTTTCATATTTCCGTCATTTATATTGATGTCCGTGGTGTATATTGATCTGTATGTTACAATGAAGTGAGTGTGAAAAATAAGTCCTGTCGGTGCCTTGGAAGATTGTAAATAGAATACGTGTCAATGTGTGTATAAATGGGATATACCTAACAATAGGAGTAGCGAGTAGAGGATGAAAACATACTCTTGCATGTTACGTGGCTGACAGGATGATTTGTACCGGTTTTTGTAGAAATGTACGCTTTCTCTGTGATATGAAAGGTGACGATGGAGATATATTCTAAAAAGCATGACACTACTGGGACTCTCCATTCCCAACTGATTAATGTCGCGGTGAATTTAGTAAAAATGTACCGACTCTTAGTAATGAATATCGCGAGAACATTTTTGTAAATGAGACAGTATTTAAAGGCACAAATCACTCAGAAATATCTCACTCTAATTCCTTAAATGGGGCTTTAAAAATAGTACGTTTTTGTGTTTGGAAGTAACATGTTGTTAATAAAAATGTCATTAATTGAAGTTCAATCTGAATATGTATGAAACGATGGTATCGAAAACACTTCTGACAATTTGCAGTACGAATCCTAAAATGTAATTTATATTACGGCTTGATTTTAAATATCTTTATTTAACCATAGCTGACTTAACTCACTGAAGGGAATACTTCAATTAATTCTAGACGTATTCGAAATAGAAACAATTGGATATATTATATTCAAATTATTCAGGAGAATGAAAGAAATAAAATAAATAAAATACAGGTCTAGTAGTCAAAAGTATTAACCCAATATTCGGGTCAGCTTTTATGAAAATCATCATTCCAGATATCTATAGAGTTCATAAAGATAGAAGCAATTGGATGCATTGTTAGTAGTGGTGCCATAGTAAAATATAGAAAGCTAGTAATTAGCAATGGGTTTTCGTAAAGTAACACGATCTTAATTTGAAAAGGTACATTGACGTGTATTCTTGATAATTAAGACCTATGCCAATCTAAAAGACGCGAGCCCCTCACGTCCGTCAGTATTCAGGATAACTCGATTTTGAATATCGCGTGCATGCAAACCTGCCTTACGTACCGAAGTGTTAAAGTACGATCGTTACCGTACTTATTTGGATACCTTTTTTCTGATAATGTCAGTTCCGTAATAACACCCTGCTCAGCTTGCTATCAAACTTTGGAATTTCAAATTATCAACTTTCCTCCAATATTTCCATCTACACATAGCATGCATTCTTCACTTTATAAATATGAATTTAACGTATGAATTAATATTTTGTTTCGAAAAATATGTACGCTAATGGAATTTTAATGAATTTAAACGGTAATATAAATTTGTAATTCATTATAGTATCGTTTGTACTTCACACTTCCGTGCAATATTTTAATTATTACTGGCGACACTGGCGTGCTATATTTATGAATTTTTAATAAATACAGATTTCATTTCACTCACCCTCGATAATGGGATGGCGGGGCTTGTAGGACATGTCTGAAAAGAGAAAGGGGTTAGTATTAGTAAAATTAGTCATCGTATGTACACGTGATGGATTAATATATTTTAATGAACGAAGCCCACTTTGTGTGTCTGTAACCATCACCAATTTCATTCAATAATATCCAGACTCATTTTTACAGTAATATGTACAATGTTCGAGGAACATTTCCAAGCACATTCCATTATCCTTTCAACTTCAAATAATTCCAAAAAGTAATCATTTCAAGTTCATAGAGTTCCTAAGTATTAGAATTTCGAAGGACAAGCGGGAATTCGCGTTAAGACGAGTAAACGTACGGAGGAACATTTAAGGGGAGCAAATAACAGGGAAATTCGGAATCCAGGGAGTTGCGCAACATCCAGGGGTTGCTCTGACGTTTCTCATGAAACTTTTAATTATCCTTTCCTGGATACCCTTTAATGAAGAGGTTCCGCCCGTTTCAACGGCACACATGACGTTCAAAATAATTACAAGTTTCCATATGAATTCCAGGGGAACGAGTGGTCCTCTGAACAGGTCTACCTTCAACGCCGGCAAATATTTATTCTAAAGCGACTATAATACTGGGAATAAACGTTTTATTGCGCTTATCATCCTACCCCGTTGTAACCAAGTCAAAAAATAATAGAAGCTTTCTAGTAGATAACATAGTTTTCTCGTCACAGACATACGTCAGGACTTAACATTAATTTTCTCTCTACCCTTATCACAAAAATATCCAAGTTGAAAAGGAACTGTGTACGCAGGACAAATATGTATTTTAGAAGAAAACGTTATTGCTGCACAGCTGTGCAGTCCCTCGGCCAATGTAATACCGTCAAGCTTGCTTATGAATTGTTACCAACTTGTCAAATTTATACTACAGTCTCGGTATTTTTGAGTAACGTGAAAAATAAATGATATTTATGTGAGCTGTGTAAAGTGACGCAGGGAGGATGTAATACAATGCACCCACGTACTTAGACGTGTATTTCGTGTAATTTATTCCAGACGGCATTACCAAATCGACGATATGTATGCAGGTTGCCTGTATGGGAACTCGTGGAGGCCGATATCGCGCCGATATTCCCCTCTCGAGTTCGAACTACGACTGCGGGTTGACACACATGGGAAACACGTGTTACCACTCCCACAAACCGACGGATAACACACTGGTTCCTCGACCAGCAGCCACACGCCGGATACTACTGTGGGTATATGTGTGACTCGTAAAGGGTCACAAGGACGACAGGAAGATCCTACGTCTGACAGAAATTTCTGGCATAGATTGGGAGACACGATAACGGTTCGATCGTGAAAAATTGACCTGCTCCTCTGAACCTTCGACTTTCTGCTCTTATATTACTTCCCTGGTGATGCAGTCGCATCTTTTTCCTACCAAAACTCAATTCGATGTTACATCTCCGAGGGGATGAAAATATCTTCCCATAATCTAATAAAATATCTTCATGTTGCTATAACTCAACTATGAGAACAAACACTACGTACAATAATGATTGTAGTACTTGTTCTATATTAGGGGATGTTTAATGAACATAAATTTTACGATAAATAATGTGATGAAGTTCGAATTTTTATTAAAATCGAGAAATGAGAATTGTTTTAGAAATACGATGATTTTTGGAACCTAATTTATAGTGAAATAGAGCGTGAATTAGAAAGCAAAGCAGCCTTGTAGTATAATTAATCAGTAGAGTGGAGTAACAGGAAGCAAAGTTACGAAGTGCAACTACATCAGGCACATAGTCTGAATAAGGGAACTTAGTGATCAAGATCAATCGTATCTGGTAGCACTGTTCGGAACTAATTCGATTCAACCAGTAGAGTAATACCGTCCACGTCTATTCTGTAGCTTAGCCCACATAGATTTAAGGCTGATCGAAATTATCTCTCTCCACTGTGAATCCCGCGTTACGTTCGACAATGTCGGACAAACATCGCCCGCATCTACTGCGTACCTCAAGGGGATTCGCCTTAAGACGACTGATTAGATCCTACTGTATCTACTGACAATGAGAGCAAATCTTCAATCATCTCAACTCTTGGTTCCTACAAAAACCATTATATTATGCGATAAAGTATTATTTACTATGGTCAAAATACTGAATTATTTTAAACATGATTATGATATACTTGCTTCGCAAATATTGATTTGAAGTCTATCCTCTTAAGAAGTATTGTACGATATTTATTATATCTTGATTGTTGTATCTACAATACCTACTGTATCTGAATATCTGTGAATTGAATTGAATAGAATCTTTGGAAGATATTGACATATTGATATATTATAAAACTTTACACAGTTTATTGTTTTTAATATCAAAGATTATGAATGCAATAAGGAATTTTATTTCCAAGGAAGTCTAATCGCCTGATTTTCGGGAAAAGTAGGGCCATAAACGGCAAGCGAGCGGAACCTTAGGACTACTGGTACCTCGTTACTTTCCCCCTGTTAGCCCGAGGGAAGAAAAGCGCGGAAAATAGCGGTTCGATCGGGACCACTCGTGTTGGCGATTGATTCTCGCGATATATCAGGAAAAACTTCTGTCCGTCCAAGGAAGGACGAAAAATGAAGAAAGTTTCCTTTCCGGTTTCGTGCTCACGTCTTTCCTAACTGCGCCCACGTGCGCGATATACTTGCCTCATTCTTTCTGCACATCTGTGTACGAGCCACCTATCTACGTGTGCCTACACACGTTAATACCTGTATGTATTACATTCTTCGTGTCTTTGTACGCAAGGAAAACGCCTGGAAAATTTACACGTACGAGGCAAGCATAGTAAAGATGCGCTAAGTGATATAAACCGAAAGCAGACGTGATACACGGACGCCAACCGCCATCCACAAATAGAGTCGTCTGGTCGATGAAGTCACGGATTAAACTTGATACTCTTTATTGGGGAAAAAAATAGAAGAGTTGCGCGATAAATGATGATGGCGTAAGCTCGGGGATTTGTTATTATAACTAGGAATTACACGGTGAAAATGTAGTGGTAAGAAGAAATACTTTCTTGTGTTGGATGGTGTATGTTATCCCATATGATGAAAGAGATCTTTGCAAAATATAAATATACATATATCCAAATGTGTAATAAAATTATGTATTAACATATATAAAATTACATAATCACATATGAAAGTCGGTTTTGCCTATACAATAGTAATGTGTTTCAATGATGAAAGACATTCAGACATGTATATTTAATTAAGCTTATATTTGCAAAGGATTCTAGAACAGCTGTTGCTTTCAGATAACAAAGGACAGGATAATATGCTGGGATTAAACACGTGAGCGAGAACGAAATGTGTGATGTTTCAAGGGGTAAAATCTCCCTCGACATTTGTATTCTTAAGCACGATGACGATTACAAATCCGAAGTCATCCGATGCACGTCATGGTAGAGCCTACATGATTCCAGGCTACTCGGAAATTCCATTAAGCCGTCTCCAATTAGTCCTGTCTAGTATGACGACAATTGACAATGATGCTATTAAGCGTGTGTCGCTAATAATTGAAACTCCGCAGTCGACAAAAGCTAAGCTTTAAATCGACGGGATTACCTTATTCCCAAGAATATTCCTCACCGTGGACAAAACTTACCTTAAACATTCTCTGAATAATGTAACGAACACAAATATGAAATTGTAATGCAAATCTACTTGTTGATACAATAAATAACTGATATGTTATGTATAATTATAAAATATAAAGTTATTCTATTAATATGAATTAAGAATATATGGATACTTGAGATCTTTAATCGAACTGATCAGAAAATTTGAAATTATATAAAAAAGTTGATGCGAAGATGCTGTCTTCGTAAATACAGGTACAGGAATGATATAAAATAGTCAACAATATTAATTGCTTAAACGAGACAATCGAAGGATTTAAATGGTAAAATGGAAAAATGTAGCTGAAGGGTGGAAAAGCGTAAAACGAGTGACAGTGGTACTGGTTGAAAATTACAAACTTACAAGAAACTCTTCGAGTATAACTTCGACGTCTTTAACAAGGTGCGCCTTGAGTCGCAGAGTTTTTCCGAAGAAAATTTTACACGGAACCGGGACGGCAGTTACCGGCGCCGGGAGGAAATGGCGCGGAAACACCCCTTCATGGAATCGCAAAGGAAAGAAGGAAAAAGAGGGTGCACGACAGTGCGGCATTTATTAAATTAAACGTCAGCTTCCTTGACAGGGCTTTTCCAGAGAGTCCTCTTTACCGACAAACTTCCGTTTTATTTGCAATGTCATTCTACACGCTTTCTCTACCTATTATCAGGGTTCAAACTCTTATCGAGTTAACTTGAAATAATTAATAACAAATATCACATATATTGCTCGAGACTATGTTGAGTAGATTAAAAGCATTCAATAGTCACGGATGCAATGTGTACTTTTTAATTAATTATAAAGGAAAATATTGGTTAAATTGTTGGCTAAAGTGGCTCATAATATGGAAACTATTCGGTGCAAGTAATCGGGACAAAAAGGGTTGGAATTCCAGGAGAAAATGATCCTGGAAAGGACTCAGGGAATAGAGCTTTCTTGCCGAAGGCTTGGTGATACTACGGGGTTTTTCTCACTACGAAAGTTTTCGAGTTTCTCAAAGCTCAAAGTCGGTGTTCAGGGCGGTGTGAAAGCACGAAGGAACGTGGAAAGAGGAACTGTAATGGAGCAACCCGACGAAGAAGGCGCGGGAGAATGAAAGAAAAGAAAAACCGGTGGAGAGAAGAGGCGAGAAGGAGTTAGCGGGATTTATCGGTCTCAGACTTATTAACTCCGCAGCGAAGTTAACATTAATCTTGACTAGAACTCGGTAACTCGTGAACAATCCTGATCGCGAACGATTGCTGTGACCTTTCTCCCTATTGGCTTTCGTTTCTATCTCCGAGACTCTGTCTTTCCAAATTCTAAGATCCCCTGAGGCCGATAGGAATATCCTGCTACCCCTGAACGATGGAAGGAAATGCAGAGCTTTCATTGTCCTCTCGCCGTCACTTTTCCTTATGCGATTGCATCACTACTCGCGAGCTAACTCCTACCATCCCGTCCTCCACCGCACCATCCTTCTTCCTTTCACGAAAGTCTCTCTATAGAGTTAATCTGCCGTGAACTGCCAGGAATATTATATATTCCTGTCTAACTTGCTGACTCCTTTTGTCAGTTTAATGCCGATCCCCACGAGCAACTAGTAACGCCGTTAAAAAACTTATAATTACTCATTCTGCGGGGGTGTTACACTTTCGAGGAATCTTCCTTTACCCGATATATTACATTATAAAACGGTCGGGAATATACGATCCGGGAAAGTTCCTCCCGGGGAGGAAAAACTGGTACCCCATTACTCGCGTACCTTTTCAAAGAGAATTCCAAGTTTCCGAGAGTCATATAAGGTTGGATATTGTTGGAAACGAATAGGGAGTTTTGCCCATCGGTGAGACGGAAAATTGCGTCTGTCTCTGTAATCAGTTCTTACTGTGAAACTTCGGGGAAAATGTATCTTATGGATAAATTTGTACCATTTAAAATGAATCCAGATTGAAAGAGCTTTTAGCTCTGGCAATGTAAAATAGTTTACAAAGCGATCATAATTTAATTAACCCGGAAAGAAATTTGTTTTAGTGCCCTTTCATTCAAATAAATTGCTCCTGCTTTTCTGACCATTTTCCTTTTTCAAGTCGTACTCGCGATTCTTCGTCGAGCTTTGCAAAGTGGCTTGCCTCGCAATTTAGCTATTACTCGAAGATCCAATTTCGACGGCGTTTCTTCGGTCTAGGAGCGTCGTCACGCTGTCGTCCTGCGAGGCACGTCGCACCTATCACGCCAGTTTCTGTAGCTTTACTTTCAAGTGAAATGCGCGTTAGAGGAAAGCCGTAGAGCACTAGCCGTATCGGAATACGAGTATTCGAGGTGCAACAACCAGCCCTTTAAGAGGATTGACGCGCGATAGAACGAAATTGGAAACGTTAAATGCATCCTTTTACAACATTCAATCGTATATACATACATATCATATAAACAAATCTCCGGTTAATGAACCTTCTTCTTACTTTATACTTGACTGCAAACGATTAACATCCTGCTAGTATTACGATCGGATTAATTTGAAATTACACGTTCGTAGAATAATTCTCCTTCGCTATGCATTCTATTCAGTTTCATAGGCTATCGTTTGCAACGTTGTCCATGGAAAGTTTGACGACCTTTCGCGCCATTAAAGCTACGTACACAGTATGTACGAGTATGCATCCCTGAGCAAAGTCCTCGTAATTTAACGTGGAACAAACACGGGGCGGGTTTACTAGGATCGTACGACATCGTCGGATAAGGAGAACGGGAGAGATATCTCCTGCCTTAATATGATCGGCGACGCCCTTAATCCCGAAACCCTGAACCTCCATCCCATGAACCACGAACCCCCGTACCATGGAACCCGTGACAAGGTTGCCTGAGAATGAGAACGAAATGCTGGAATCGCGGGAAACGCTCATAAAGGCAGATGCGAACACGTGCCTTACATACTAAATCCTCATCCTGCGCCAAAGCCCCGCGATGCATGCTCACGACGTCCTGCTGCCGCGTATATACCCGGTGTCTCTAATTTCAACCCGGAGATCTCACTTATGGGAAAAGAGGAGGAAAAGCATGGATTCAACGAACATTCACGGCGCTCCTTCCTACGAATTACATGTACTTTTCTGGAAACGAGCAACATGCTCTCGTTATAGTATAGGGATTCGAATCTGTAAAGTAACAATTTTCGTTTTTATAAAATGTGAGAAAGATTCGGTGAATATTTAGCACAGTTATCCAAAATTGAGAAATATAATATGTCCGTTTTTCATTCTTGTACGTTGAAGTAGAAATGAAATATTATAAATGAATGTAATGAAATTGAGAACGGTGGATGTTCCGCATACACCCCGTAACAGTTAAAGCCTTTAAATAAATGTTACTAATTGGAATTTCCAAATGACTATTCCTTAAAGATTATGCGAAATTTACGGCAACTAACAATCTTAAACTATAAAACGAATTTGTTAAGCAATTAATTGAGCGGTGTAGCGTAACATGCCTTTACAGAATCGAGGAATAACTATAAGCAAGAATAACTACCTATAAGCAAGAATGTAGCGACACGGATGTGTAAGGTATCCCCGCATCCGAATTGACGAGTTCAGTTTGCCAATTACGCGGGAATTCCATGGAAGCTGGATTCCCGCGGTACGAACTCAGCGCAGTGACCATTCCAGGTAGTAGCGTGCAACGATGCACCACGGGAAAAGAATCGGGCTACAGTTAAATCGAAGTTCAAAAAATCCCAGTAAAAATACGATCTTCGTTCCACCGATCCGTTGGTACGTCGGCCGGTCGCATTTTCCATGATTCGAGTGAGATAGAAGTAGACACGATGGTCAGCGAATTCCTAGGTCTGCCATCGCGGTAAATGTATCGTCCAAGGGACAATGCACCGGCTGATTGCGAAGCGGTCGCCCGAAAACTTGACCCGAAAATAAACGAAATCGCTCAAACGCCCCTGCCGACCGCTGCCAAACGCACCAACTCGGAATATCCGAGAACAGCACCCACTCGTTCCAAACCCATACACGATTTATCCTACGCACTTCTTCCGTCCTTCTTCCACCCTCCTACAGGAGGGTACCCATGCCTCCTGTAGTTATCCCTTTCCTATACATTGCTGTCCAACCATCGTTCAACCAAGAACCGCCCTCCCGGTAGCTGATACTGAAAAAAAAACCCAAGCCGCGAAGGGAAAAAAGTGGATGGTCGATAGACCCGATCGTGTGAAATGTGCAACGATTTCCACGGTGCAGCAGAGTGGATGGAATGATTTGCTTTTTCTTCTTTTTGACGTCAACGGAGTAACGAGGAGCGTGGATCCCGAAGATCAAACAGAGGTCAAACGGTGCATTAAACGAAGCAGAGAGGACTAGATTACATAATGTAATTTAAATATTAATTGAATAAAGGATAATGCATTAATTATTTTCTTTCACTGGCTGAACTAGATTTGAAATCTGTCATCTAATATGTATGGGGTGCATTACATATTCAATTTGACGTACTGTTAAAATAGAATCTTTGATTACTCCGGCAGAGTATTGATTGAGTTTAGTAATTATTGATACGTTCACTTAAATCCATAATTTCTTGCCATGTTCGAAAACCTTTAATGCACCCTTTGCATTAATGGGAATAGTATATTACAGTAAAAAGTAATTCACGATAGAATATCTATAAAATAAGCGCGCGAGTGTGCAGTGGGAGATTATTTCGGCGATGGGAAAAATGAATTATTATTAGCCATAATGGTTGTAATATTATCACACATACGTGTTTATAAATGTAATCAACCCGGTAAATCACAATCTAGATCTACCTTCATAAACGGCAGGCTACCTGCTTCCGAATGAGTCAGTTTATATTCCCCAAGAGACTAGAGCGTGATAGCCGTCCGTAAGCGTGCTGCTATCTCATAAACGACCAACCAAAGTCCTACTATGATTTTCTACCAAACCAACCCTCTCAAACTACCCTTTTTTCTCTTACCAGTACACCCTCTATCACTCTTATTAGTCCCTTATTCCTACTCCGTACGCGTCTTTCGAAGAAAATAAATTTCGATCGCAAACAACGAATCCTTTTTTTTATACCAGGCGACGTTGAATACCCGTAAAATATCATCGAATCTTCGAAGCGAATAAAACAGTTCATGGTACTCGATTAAATACGATAGTATCTTTGATCATCGAATAAAGCACATTGAATTAAAATATTTCGGGCAAATATTATAGGAACGGATGTATTATAAAATGGAATAATTATCGATTTAGTTAATAAATAAATAGCCTTCTCTGGTAATACAAGGTAGGTTAATTATGATAAAATCAAGAGGGATTCATCATAGGAAACATGTTAGTTCTTCCGGGGCTTATTCCCTTAAAATTTTCCACTTCCGGCTACTATTCCCATTGTAATTCTGACCGACCAGTTTCGCTAGTGGCAAGTCCCTACGTGCCGAGCATGTCAAATTCGACATATAAAACTGCCGGAGACAGTAACCGTTTCGACTTAACGTATCGTCAGCACGTGTCGTCGACATTGCTGTCGTTTTAGGCGTCGTCGTTTTCCTAGTTACTCAAACCCATTACCATGGTGGACGCACGAACCACCGTCAACAATTGGCATCGAACGCTCATTAGCTCAACAGTATCATGAAATCGGTGGAAGAAGATAAAGCAGGAAGATAAAGGAAGCGACAAATGAAGGAACCTATTAAACAACATTTTTTAAAAGGAACATTAAAAGGACACCCTGACTATATACAAATTGTACTGACTTTCCACCTGGATATTACATGAATGTCGAATGATAATAAATTAGTATTATTAATGATATATACTTACATTAATAATTGATTTTCAAGAAACATAAATGCTACATGTAGAACAGAGTGAGGTCTAATGAATGATGAGTACATAGTTAGTGAAGAAGTTGGAGGAAAACACTTACAATTAAAGTATAAGAGTATTCCAGCGACGAACACGAAGATAACAACAAGTAGGACCAAAAGCAATAATAATATTGTAGGCCTGCACCAAGGGTTCCCCGGTACTTCAGTTTGCCTTCCATCTTTAGCTCGTTTCTGATCAACGACGCTCGATTCACCACTGACGTTAACAACGACTCCCTTATAGGTGTATTGAGGTGGTTTCTTGTCTGGCAGAAAACCATGATCATCCTCCGGGTCTGAGTAAACTCCATATGCTTCGAAGTTATTCTTTCTATATCCATTCATTTTCTCCGCGCTCGTGTCTTCCTGATCATCATTTTGCTTCCTGGCGTAAGCGCCGGAAGATGATGACCCTAATTCTCCGATCTTCAATGTCTGATCGTATGATTTATCTTGGTATCTTGAAGATGATGAACCATCGTATTTAGTTCTCTCATAGCTCTTGGAACTAGTCAGCTCGTACTTCGAATCGAAAGCCTTACTGTTAGTCTCGTATGGTTGTTCCTCGTAGGTTCTTGCTTCGTAAGATGATTCGTAAGCTTTCCCCGTCTCATACCTTGGCAAAGTCCCATACATTTTACTAACGGAATGATATTTACTCTCATATTTCCTAGCAGCAAGGTCCTGCTGAGCAGCGCAGGATAATTCATAAGTGGAATCATGTGTCTTGACTCCTGACTCGTAACCCTTCGACGGTGCAGGCTCGTATACCTTCCCGGAGTGATGATGATGATCCTTCTTAGGCTCGAGTTTCAAGGTCTCCTCGGCATATCTCGAAGCATATTCATAATCTGTTAAATCCCTGGAATATCTTCTTCCAGATTCCTGTATCTCGGAAGGATATGTTCTGCTAAGCTTCTGAGCATCGCTTCTTTCATAGGGCGCATCCAACTCAGATTCCTGGTAGGTTCTTTGATCCCCTCGTCGATCGTATCTCAGATTGTCCTCCGGGTAAATTCTATTATCGTATCTATCGACGTTATCCCTATCCAAACCAGTTGTTTTGCGATCGTAACTCCTGTAATTTCGCGATTGATCGTGGTATCCTTGATCATAACCTTCTACCGCGGAAGAAGAGGATTGGGGATCTTGGTAGGGTTTGGTGTCTTGGTACTCCAGGTATCGGGAGGACCTACGTTCGTTACCATAGTCCATCGAGCCCTCGACGACGTTCGGCAATTTGCTGCTCAAATTTTCACCGGTTCTAGTCGACAGGGCTTGACAGGTTTCCGCATGCTCGACCAAATTCGGCAGCCTCGATAAAGAGCTACCTGGTGTATTCTCCGTCAGGTCGAGCTTCAGGCTGTTGCTGCTCGTCCTGCGCATTTTCGGGAATTCGCATGATCGATTCTGAGCGACGAACGACCGTTATGACCGCTCGTGCGCTTCCACAGTTGATTAATTCTGACTGTCCGGAATTTTTCGAGTTAATTAGGAGATCATGTTTTAAGCGGTTAGTTGGTCGGGTGGTTAGTAGATGAGTATCACCAGGTGAGTATCTGAAAAGAAGAGAAGAAATCATTTGTTAGTAAATTTGAATGTTAGAATGTTAGGCGGAAGGAGTTGGAGGAATATTGGTATAAGGAATTAGTAAATATTGCTTCTCGGAAGTATCTTATTAGTTATGTACTGAGGGTGATTTTATCAATTAATTGATTTCAATGTAAGTATTTTACTTCACAATTTATGTGTAAACGGAATTAGTGGATATTAAGAGCACGCTTATCTCTGTAGTTCGTTATCGATATCTGTATCTCAATAGAACGTTCGGGCCAGCAATATTCTGTAAGCGCTTCTCCAGACTGCGATTACTCCCGTATGCTCGGTAGCTCACGAATCCTCGATATAACGATGATGATAATACTCGATCGTGCGTGACCGAAATCCGATTTTCGTAGTAACCAGCAATAATAGGACACTCAGATTCTCCTCTATTGGTTATATTTCAAGTAAAATTATTATAGAATATTTGAACTCAAATAAAAATGCATACAATACAACTGTACAACCAGTATCAGGTTCAAATATGATCGATATTTGTTTCAAATCAGCGTTATTATTCAAGATCAATATAATCCTTCATTTCGACGAAGTCCGCATTATAGTTCTCATTGAAATAACAACTGAAATATTCAATAAAATTTAGAATCAATTTTATAAAGCCTCTTACGTCAAATGGAACTGCTGAGACATCGTATTACGAAGTTCTATTTCTGCAGTGATAAAATGTGCAACGATTATCGATTAACAGGAAGGACTCACTCTTCATTGAACCACTACAATGACCCAATCGATAATTAATTAAACGTGATTGCAGAGAATGCGGAAAAGTTGCGTATTCGAAAGTTCCCACCTCCGCAAGGACTATCATTTCAGTGGGACTTCCTCAACTTCTTAAGAAGCCGTACAAAAAGTGATTGCCAAATAACGTCCCTTGAGAATGCCGTTTACCTTTCATTCGTGCGATAAAGCCCTCGCATTCATTAATGCATAACTAACGATAAAATGAAACTTCGTTCTATCGCGTAATTGAAAATCTTGCCAAGTACACAATCGGTTATTTGCTGGATGAGGAAAGTTCCATTTTTGTTTCCGGAACTTTTTATCACATAAGTGATCATCGAAGGAGGTGACAAACACTGATTGCTATTTCTTCGTAATAAGAGATCGGTTACTAAATAGAATGCAAATAGAGTAATTAAGTATGTGTCAGTTACGTATCGAAAGGGTCGGTGACGATAAGTAGTAAGGGTCCGTCATATGTCAGCCTTATTTACTCTTACGGGGTGCTGCTAAATTACATTTGTAGTTTCAAGAATATTATATGAATTATATTATCTTTTCTACGCTTCGAATGTAAACTGTAAGCTGAAACCTTGTTATGGATATATAGATAAAATATTAGATGAAAGAACAAACAGGTGGCGGATGAATTTTGAAGCGGAAGGGATACGTGTTGAATATCATACAGAGTGTAAATCAAAGTATACAATTTGCTGGTAAATTAATCACAAACATACGTTGCAATGGTAACAGTGGAAAATTGATCGATATTAATATGCGACTCGGAGGTCCGTCATAAAATTTTCTCTAGCGACTAAACTGCAGTAATAAGTACGACAAGGGCTCAAAGAAGATTGCTGTTCCGCATGCAAATATGATTAGTCCCGGAGCGTAACTTCATTTGCGTATATTAAAAGCGTGGATAGCTCACTTTATGCAAATGACGACAGGATGTTCATAAGGGAGGGGTAGGTGAGTAGTGTCCAAATGACGGAGGGGTGAGGCACGAGGTTACATTGGATAGAAAAAATGTTTCGCGGAAAATTATAAAAAGAGGTATGTCGTCCGCGGTAAGAAGAACGGAGAAGAAGATGGTCAAGAAGTATACGCTGAGGGTGGAAGTAGAATAAAGCTGGTACCATTTCCTAGTTTCTGATTGCCGGTCGTTAAACATTCCGCCAAACCCACCCTCCCCCGTTTCATGCAGCCATTAACATCCCTTTCTAAAAAAGATAGTCGTAATTACGAACCACCTCGTTATGACAATACGTCCAAACGGAGAACGGGAAATCTGGCTTTTCGAGGAACGTCACTCATTCGCAGGAACTATCGCTCGTTTCCGGTTACACATACCGTTAAGTGGCTGTCGTTACGTTTCTTCGTGCCTTGGTTGTTTGTAATTTAAATTGGAATCCAAACAAAGGAAGAAGTATACTATTCCGGCTTTAATTATAGGATAATTAGCACATACTCATTACTATGCTTTGTAACAGAAATCTTTGCCTCGTAAAAGTGTAGTAGTGAGGGTGGAGTATAGTTGGGTGGCATAATATTCGCACAACAACGCCGAGGAGTATCGTTGATTGTCAGCTTTCGTTATTTACTGTGTTTCCATGGCTGTTGCTCTTGTCACCAGTCGGCAATTATTGTCACGAAGGAACGTCGAGCAGTTGAAATTATTTCACCGGAAACCTTCGGGATTAGTAAAGTCTCTACCTAACCCCACCCCCATCCCCGTGTTAACTCTTGAACGCCAGTTCCGTGGGATCACCGTGCGAAACTATTTTCTCTAATGAAGCGGTATTAAAACTTTCCCGATATTCCATTGGTACCCTCATGTTTTCTGAACGTGTACCAAACAGTTCCTATTATCAGCTTTGTTATAAAAAATCGTCTATCCGATTATCGAAAAATATTTGAGAATATCTTAATAAAGCTCACCCACTATTAAATGCGACTGTTTACTTGATGGAAATTCGTAACTGGAAGCATTCAATATTTCATTTTATATGTATGCTTTAACGTGCCAATATAATTTTGATGAAATATTATTCTTGATGTAATTTAAATACCAGGTTAACCTAGTTAAGAGGCAAAGTAATATTTCCTTTTAATATTTATTCACGGTAGAAAGCACCTTTCATGCATTTATTTGATAATTTGGGAAGGCCTCGTTGACCCAAGAGACCTAACAGCCCAAATCACCCATTGCTGTCCACCGCCTCCACCTCCCCCTGAACCCTTCTGCCCCTTTCAGTGGTCACGTAAAAACTTTTGAATTATTTATGTTTTTCCGGGAGTCCACAGTTGCAGTGCGGGATGCAAATGCCCCTCCTTTTTTACCGTCCCTTTGAATGTTTAATGCTGGGCTTTCCAGTTTCTCCTCCACGCTATCCTCGTTCGGTTAGCGAGATATGGGGGTTTCTGGGGGTTGGAATGTGAAAGGTGCAAACGGCCTGAAGAAAACCGCCGGAGAAAGCTAACACAGGAAATGTAAGAAATTTTTAAAGAAAGGAAATATCAAAGGGACATATTATGAATGGATTTTAATTTTGCTAATCCTGGTAATACATTGAGCCATACATGTACAAAATGGCAAAGACATTCTCTCATCTTATAGAGATTCATTTAAGCACTTAGGTCAAACAAAGGAATATACACTTTGAAAAATATTTTTCACGAGTAATCACAATTTCTATCGATTACATGAATATAGGATTTCGTTATTAAATATTAATCGAAAGATGAATACGCGGATTAGAATTCGAAAATTTTCCGAGTATGAATGGAAACGATAAATGATTGTGCTCGCGTGAGAATTGCCGTGGTACACTGAATCGAATAGTCATGATACCCAGGTTAATTGCGATTGACGATAATACTAAGTGACAACTTGCTCGAAGAATACGCTTCATTATCGAGAAACTGTTATGCATAGTCAATTGGATGTCGATTACGAATGACATCCCTTTGTAACGGACTACAATTCAAATGCAACCATCTATGAAACTCATTCCACGGCCATTTGTGTAACACGTAATTAAGCCGACAAAGCTAACAATGATTAACATCCCTTAGCAACCACGTCACACGATCCTAAACTATGAAACACTCGAATAAATCCACGAACTATATGTTATTCTACAATTCATATTCCAGAATGTACATTATTCCATAATATTACTAATCAACACAATATAATTAATGCGATTAAGAGAACCACTCGACGTGCGCCATCAGATGATTTCAGCACATCTTCATTCGTAATTGAGAGCCCTAAGAGGGATGCAAAGAAAATGAAAGGGTGGAGGATTGTGGGGTGATGGGGAGGGAAGGGAGCGCAGGTGAAATCGATTTTACCCGGCTGGTGCACCGACCTATCGCACGAGTTTCGAAAGTTACGTATTAGGTGCTTCTACCGTAATGGGTGCAATCAAACGTTAGGATTACGAGTGGAACATAGACGAAACGGGTAGCATGCGCGGAGAGGGCGGGACGGGGGAAAAGTGAAGGGGTATCAAGGGAGGAAGGGAAAGGGATGAAAAGGTTCGGTATGGAGTTTCGGTTTCAGGTGCATAAACGAGCTTCTAGTTGCACAAGAGCGTGCACACCTGTAACGACAGTAACATTGATTCGGCCAAGAAACTTCCCTCGACTCAATTTCTGATCTGCGAGTACCTACGATTATCGATAAAACTAATGCCTCATTACGAAACTCGGTAAGCCATAAAACGATACGTCTACCTGCAGTCTGCCGCGGGCATTAACACGAATAATTGAAAATATTTCATTCCGCTAGTGATTCGAATCCGGCCGAGTTCTCTGCTTATTGGATTTGGCTTAAGTTCACTCATTGCGAAAGGAATGGTAATGACATTCGAGTAGCAGAATATATTTTAGAACTGCTTAATTGCTTGTAGATATTCGCTCAGTTCACGTAGGAAACTTAACATTATCTGGCCTGCACTTAAAATAGTCAATAATATTAATAAATGTTAATAATTTCATATCCAGAAATCAACAAGAAATCAACCAGAAACCGTGCAATTCCAAGTCCTGGGTTATTACTATCATTGCAGTTTGCTTTTAAGTCTCGAAACGAAAAAGCTCTATGGCGGTTCTAAGGTACAGCAAGTGGGTAGTAGAGGTGTGCGAGAATTTTTGTCAGGTATACGAGTTAAGAAGGCAGTACAATGGGACAGGTAGGTAGAGTGTGTACGTGGTCGTTAGACGGTACCCAGTATGGCACTTCTGTGTCCAGTAGATGTCCGCAGTACGCCCGCGGGGGTACTTTCCTGCAGGTACAACCTACCCAGTAGAAGAACTTTCACATGGCCAGACACCGTCTGCCATGCTCTTACTTTTCTTCCTTCCACCCTTTCTACCATCTTTTCGTTCCTTCTTGCCGCGGTATCGTTAAATAAATACTTAAATAAACGCCAAACGCTACTGTCTCGTTTATCACTCAATAAAAGCACGACTTCCCGGAAATTATTACTGTTATCTGTCCTCCGCATCACTGCTAACTGAAACTGTAAGGATCACCTCTCGTTTCGAGCAATAAACATTTCCTTCCTTAGAGTAATTAAATTCGAGTTCGACGCTTTAAGTTGTGTATTCTGTTCGACCAGGTTACTTCGTAGTTGACTCCTTTCATTCGTATAAAGTTTAATTACTATCCTAATAATTTAGTACGTTTTATTTCGACTGCATTTATGGAGGGTAGAAATAAAGTTGCTCCTTAGTCAATATTTTCGAGAAGCAATTTTTGTGATATACAATCAAGATAATTTGCGACTAACGAGAAACAAGTCACAGTTATCACTATAGGTAACCAATAGTAACAGTAATTATAATAAAAACATATCGAAAGTATTGGTGGGTTTGTTTACAGACAGACATAGTTTTCACTTGAATTTCGTTAAACATGATAAACATGAATCTTAATACAATCGTAAAAATAATTGAACTCCGTCGGAAGAATTGATCATATTAGAATATTACTTAATCAGAATTACATCGTAAATTCTACTCGTTATCTTCCAGTGGACTAAAAGTTCTCGAATGTTCCAGTAAAACCGAACTACCGTAGTTAAAGTGGAAGTTAGAAAAAGAAATTCGCAAATTGGAGAAAATTGTTCGCAACCGCTCGAGGTATCCATGATACTTTCCCACTTAGCATTGTTCTCCGAATGCACTCACACGATAATATTTTGCATGGTCGGGTTCACGCTTTCGCATGAAAGTGGAAGTTCCAAAGGCCCCAGGGTGCACTACCGGGTTTACAATGCAATTTTATCGATTGACGAGCTTTTCGGCTCAGACGTTCATTGGTAACCGTGAAAAAAGGACGAGTCGTCCTGCTCCAAAGTCCAGGAGAGTTAAAAAGATTCGTGAGAGTAAACGAATGAGCAGAAAAACCATTGGCATTGCATTGGATGCACTAAAACTGAAAAATCACGAGAAAGGGAACTCTGGCGAGGTACTGTGATAACAAAAAAACTCTTCCTTCGATCCAGCCCTGCATAATTAATTAATCTCGTGGCTACCGCAATTACGGTACGTTTTCCAGTAGATCGCTCAAATGGTTTTCTCCGGCAAAAGAGTGGCTGATCCGATAACCCCACTAACTACTGTGGTTAGTTCAGTTAAAGTGAGATGCGAAATGATAATGTGAAAAGGGTCAAGAAAGGGATGAAATTTTGATATTCATAATACAACATCAAATATATAATTTTAATATGAAAAATAAAAGATATTCGAAAATAGAATTTTAAATGAATAAAAAACATATACAAGGTGTTGCATGAATCGGGGTTGAAGAATTCAATCATCATTTGTCAACCAATCATACATGCCTTATTCAAATTTAAATACGCTTTTATATGTCAGATTTTAGCCGAGATATTAAATTATTTATTTTCTTCTGGCTAAAGCATAGTGTTATTTCATGCATAAAATTAAATAGATATTTGTGTATTGGAAAACATGTTGGCAACAAATTTCCATACAATGATAATTTCTGTACTTGTACAAGATAATAAAGATTCCCCTTCATTTTTTCTTATCAGAGGTACTTTAATTAATGTAACAACACAGGTAATACTGTTATTAGGTTGAGATTGTAAGATGAAAAAAAATTTATTTATATGAAGGCGACATATTCCTTAATGGAAAATTCCTATTAAATATAAATTACAAACGGTGGGATTTCGATGAAGATGATTGAAAGATACGGATTCAATACGAAGTATGGAATTCCTAATATATTAATTGAAGTTGGATAATATTATCTTTCCAGACTACTGCTCTCTCCGATAAGACTTTAATCCGACTTCTCGTTCGCGGACAATAATTCAGAGGATCTGTACTTAAATTTCTCTTTGGGGATACAAAAACTTCCAGAAATGATTACATCCTCATTCTCAGTAGAAACGTATAATACAAACTTCTACATATTCCAAGTTGACTAAACGTATGTAAGAAGGATGCTAGAGAAGCAAGAAAGATGCGGAACAGGAGAAGTGGACTAATAATTTTCTTCAGGCATAAAGTTTCTCGTCAAAAAATCGTAAAAATGTAAAGGGGTATACCTTCAAAAATTGTCAAAAATTAAAAGTCGCCAAAATCGCTTCTAAATGACCCAAATCAATGGTAAATGATGTATAAACATATTCTAGGACGATTTTGGGTCGGAAGAAGCGGTTTAAAAATTTTTCCGGTCAAAAATGGGTCGACTCAGAATCGAAAAAATGTGAAGGGGTATACCTTCAAAAATTCTCAAAAAATCAAAGTCGTTAATTTCGCTTCTAAACGGCCTAAATCGATGGTATATGATGTATAAACATATTCTATGATGATTTTGGGTCGGAAGAAGCGGTTTAAAAATTTTTCCGGGCGAAAAATGTGTCGACCCAAAATCGAAAAAATGTGAAGGGGTATACCTTCAAAAATTCTCAAAAAATCAAAGTCGTTAATTTCGCTTCTAAACGGCCTAAATCGATGGTATATGATGTATAAACATATTCTATGATGATTTTGGGTCGAAAGAAGTGGATTAAAAATGTTTTCGGGTAAAAAATGGGTCGACCCAAAATCGCAAAAATGTGAAGGGGTATACCTTCAAAAATTCTCAAAAAATGAAAGTCGCCAAAATCAATTCTAAATGCCCCAAATCGATGGTATATGATGTATAAACATATTCTAGGGCGATTTCTGGTCGAAAGAAGTGGTTTACAAATTTTTCCGGTCAAAAATGGGTCGACTCAGAATCGAAAAAATGTAAAGGGGTATACCTTCAAAAATCTTCAAAAAATGAAAGTCGCCAATTTCGCTTCTAAACGGCCTAAATCGATGGTATATGATGTATAAACATATTCTATGATGATTTTGGGTCGGAAGAAGCGGTTTAAAAATTTTTCCGGGCGAAAAATGTGTCGACCCAAAATCGAAAAAATGTGAAGGGGTATACCTTCAAAAATTCTCAAAAAATCAAAGTCGTTAATTTCGCTTCTAAACGGCCTAAATCGATGGTATATGATGTATAAACATATTCTATGATGATTTTGGGTCGGAAGAAGCGGTTTAAAAATTTTTCCGGGCGAAAAATGTGTCGACCCAAAATCGAAAAAATGTGAAGGGGTATACCTTCAAAAATTCTCAAAAAATCAAAGTCGTTAATTTCGCTTCTAAACGGCCTACATCGATGGTATATGATGTATAAACATATTCTATGATGATTTTGGGTCGAAAGAAGTGGATTAAAAATGTTTTCGGGTAAAAAATGGGTCGACCCAAAATCGCAAAAATGTGAAGGGGTATACCTTCCAAAATTCTCAAAAAATCAAAGTCGTTAATTTCGCTTCTAAACGGCCTAAATCGATGGTATATGATGTATAAACATATTCTATGATGATTTTGGGTCGGAAGAAGCGGTTTAAAAATTTTTCCGGGCGAAAAATGTGTCGACCCAAAATCGAAAAAATGTGAAGGGGTATACCTTCAAAAATTCTCAAAAAATGAAAGTCGCCAATTTCGCTTCTAAACGACCTAAATCGATGGTATATGATGTATAAACATATTCTATGATGATTTTGGGTCGGAAGAAGCGGTTTAAAAATTTTTCCGGGCGAAAAATGTGTCGACCCAAAATCGAAAAATGTGAAGGGGTATACCTTCAAAAATTATCAAAAAATCAAAGTCGTTAATTTCGCTCCTAAGTGACCCAAATCGATGGTATATGATGCCTAATGATATTCTAGGACCATTTTGGGTTGAAAGAAGTGGATTAAAAATGTTTTCGGGTAAAAAATGGGTCGACCCAAAATCGCAAAAATGTTAAGGGGTATACCTTCAAAAATTGTCAAAAATTAAAAGTCTCCAAAATCGCTTCTAAATGATCCAAATCGATGGTAAATGATGTATAAACATATTCTAGGACGATTTTGGGTCGAAAGAAGTGGTTTAACAAATTTTCTGACCAGAAAATGGGTTCCAAAATTGTTGTTTCTAAACACTGTACACGTGCCATTAAAAACATGACCTTCCATACCTAATTTATTTATTAAGACGCGCATTCTGCATATATGATAATTAGTGGAAAACCGAGTTGAATGTATAATAGAAAAATTCAATCAACTGCCGTAAATTGAAGTATTTTTTTTACGCTTCTCACAATTAGCGCTTGAGATATTCACAAATTTCATTCGGAGCATAATGAAAGTAATACGAAACTGCCCGACATAACGAACAAATTGGAGCATATTTCTAAGCGCGGACTTACGGAGAAGTCTCTCATCCCGTGTTTCAATTTGCACGTCCGTCTCGGTGCATATAATATCGGGGTGGTACAGGACGGACGTGAGATTTTTATTGGAAAAGGACACGGCTGGCCGGATAGTCATTCCACTGACGGCATAAAATTTTCCCTTTCTCGCATTAAAATCCGAAAAATTGAGGAACACGAAGCCGAGTCCGGATCCGCGACGTACGACGTCGTAAAGCGTCATTGACGCTACTGAATTACGGTACCCGGATTGCGTTTATAACTCACCCGCTCCCCTTTCAGCCCTCCTCTACGATTTCTCCTGATAAATCTCCTCTTCCGACAAATCTCACCCGGCTTCGATTCGTTATTATTCCTCGTAAAGGATTATGTAACCGTCTCACGAAAATATGATCATAAAAATTCGCATAAAAAATGATAAGGATTCCAGATTCGTTGAACGTACTTCGAATGTATGCGGTTGTGACTTATGATAAAAATACGAGTTATTCTTCCTTGGAAAATATGTAATTCGATATTGTTGGCTGATATGTGATTAATCGATGCTGTATTTAAATTTGCTAATTAATTATTTTTAATATATAAATAGTAAATGATAATATCTAACTTATCATTATTATTATAATCTTAAAGTTCTCGAGACACTTAAATAGTTTGAAATATTGCGCACGAAAATGAACAGATTTAGCTTTTAACCTTATTGCGAATTTCATTTTGATTTTACTACAAAGCTTGCACTAAACTGGAGATTTTATTAAGGACAGTAATACAAATTACGATATTACAGTGATATTTTGAAGACACCCTTTAGATGGTCTGCTAGCTGGCCGATTTCATATGGGGCACAATGGAAGAGTGTATTAGCTTATACGAATGTAATATTAAGCAGTTAGCTCCAATAATGCCGAGTGAACAATATGGCTTTATGTATACCGCGTTTCACGTAATGTGCGTTAACCTTGTGAGATCTCTTCCCAGAGTTGCATCGTGTGGCCTCACGTATGCACATTGTGCTGCAATGTACACTACTCCTCTCCCTCTCTCGATCTCACTATCTACCGATGCACATTCACGTGAATGTTCACACACATTTTCACGGAAATTCGCATAAAATTACGGCGTGCCACGCCAGAACCCGCATAACTATTAATTTTCGCACTGGTAATTCAGGCCTACTGTTAAATGTACTATGGCAAATAAGATGCAATTCCGACCGTTAAAGGCCTAAAATTATACTGTTCGTTCGACTATGTGGTTGCACTTCCTTTCATTTATACATTGTAATGAAATCGTGGTGTTTTCAAATAATACAATTATATATAGTTATCTAAGGTTTTATGTTTAAAATGTAAACTGTAGAATCTATATTGAAAATATAGAGTAAGGAAAACTATAAAATGCAGAGTCATATCTGGAGCCGCGTGGCAAGGATTACTGAATAATAAAAATCACAATACCAATAATAATAATAATATATCATCATTCGTTCTTATGAATAATACTTTAGTTACTTTAATGAATGTTTCAATTATCTATTTTACGTTATAGCATTTATGTCAGACAATGTAATTAAGTTCATAGAATTTTAACTTTAATGAAAATGTTTTACGATGATGATCATCATCAGGTTTGACTCCGTAATGAAGGGTAGCGTTTGACCCTTTTTGAGCAGCGAGAACAGATGATTTTTTTATGAGTCGAGTTTTTAACCGGAGACCCGACCCCTTTTAGCTGGCTTTTACGACAAGCAGGTACCGTGGACCGATTCTAACCCCAATACAGAGGGGGAGGGGTGTACTCTATACTGTTATAAAATTGAGTTACTACCCCTTGTTAGCTATTGTAAATAAAAGGTTTGACGGTGTACTTTAATACGGACACCTGTTTCGAGCAAATGAAACATATTTGTCTTTTAAATAAACTCCAATAAAATCGACCTTTCCATTGAAAGGGTTGTACTTTTTCTCGTTTATCTTGTGTCTACGAAAAGAGTATTTCGAGCACGTATGTATGCGATAGTGTATGCTGCTTTCGTTCTCCCGTGTTTAATATAATTTATTATTTCCTAGAATCATAGTGTATCTTCTAAAATCGTGAAGCTTGTATGTTATTAAAAATAATTTATTAAATTTCCCATAAGGGGCTTGTAGTATACAAAATCCAATGAGCGGAGAGTACTAAGAGCATAATTAATTTCATTTAGTCTCGACGATTATTAGCATAGTTCTGGATTATATTTAGACCATTAATTATTAAAAGTCGAATTTAATCGTAATAAAGATCATAATGTAATTAATCGTAATTGTACTTCACTGAAAACCACCAGTTTGACCTTTGGAGTATCCTTTAAGAAACCTCGAAAAAGCAAAATGGAAATAACGTATCAATAAATAGGATACGGTTCGCCATTAAGAGTAGGATTGAAAAGAAAATATTTGTAATCTTCGTAACGGATCAAAAAATCAATCTTCACAAAACCGACGCGTCGATTATTTCGCATCGGGAAAACACCTTCCGGCGTACGGTTTGTCTGTAGTGGTAACAAACAAAGGGTGATGGCAAGAAAAGGGATGAAAGGGAGAAGAAGAAGGAGAGAGTCTGAAGGAGTACAGAGAAAAACGAAGGAAAGAGTAAAAAGGAAAATGAAGAGAATAAAACAACCCTCCCACGCGGAATCGTGGTGAATTGAAAGGCAAAGGGAGAGTCAGACTTCGGGAGGTCGAAAGGGCGAGAAACGACAGCAGACGCATGTAAAAGGGTCGACGAAGATTATTCCACGGAATAGTACAAGCAGCTTCGTGGATCCTGAAATGGAACCACCCTTTCGTTTCCATCCTCTCCTCCTTCTTTCCGCATCTTTCTTTCGCCTACACCTTGGCTCTATTCGTCTCTCTTTCTTGTACTTTTTTTTACTTCTCGCTTTTTACTGTACTCCATGAATGACCAGACACGGGAAAAGGCAAGGGGTTGCCCTTTGACGATTGCTTCATGACAGACAAAAGATGGGGAGCAAATGAGAGGGTCGGCACAAAGCAACGAGAGAGGGTGCCTTAGATGGTAGTATTATGTTTCCAACGACGTGGAAAATTTCGAGATCTCTGTGTAAGGTTTCGCCTCCCCCTTAATTGCCGATATTTTTTACGCCCGATCCCGCCTGCCTCGGGATAGATTAGTCTTAGTCATATAAACAAATCAGAGCCAGACACCTTAATTAATCTGTCGAGTCAATGGAAGACGATCTACGGATTTATTTCATAAAACTGAATTCATTTAATAAAGGAATATGATATTTCTACTTATGTATACGAATACCATTAATATTAATGGTACTTGCATAATGTACATGTAAATCATTCTTAAACAAACGAACTAGTTTCAATGTTCCAAATATTCTACGTCTTCTATAAAGTTGACAATAAAGATTGGAATATATAGTCATTAAGAGATATTAAGTAGATAAGGTTTCAATGCATTACAAGAACTAAAATGACGAAGAATCGTTCTTGTAGCAAACGCATCTATTAAAAATGAAAGTTGCAAGTGTGTTTCCTCACCTTCATTTTGTGAATCACAAGTAATTTGGAGTCAAAGAATATCACGCCACGAATGAAAGCGGTGTGAGCCAAGTCATTTTTCCCTGGCTCACGATTCTTTTATTTCTGCTCTCTTTTGTTCCGGCATTCTTTTGTCAATCTTCTGCAACGGCCGATTATCCTTCTTTACAGTTTATTTCTTTGGGACTTCGTTTAAAAGTCCGCTCGTAACGGCACGCGACGGTGCCAAACGAACTTTTCCTGCAATACGAACTGGACCAACACAACGCTCGTAAAAGTTAAGAAGTTAAGAGATTGCCGGAGTTTTTTCAAGGGCGCCAAGGGCGGTTAACTATCCACCCTGAAGGTGGAAACTCGAAACCTCTTATATATGTCTTGTCTTTCACAATAAAGGAGCTCTTCAACAATCTTTAAACCAACGTACGAGTAAAAAGTGCAACCTACTATCACCTAAGAAATACTTCAATCCTATTATATGGATTATCTATGATACATCCTTTGAATAACTTGACAATTCGAAATAAAAAATGCAACTTTAAACAATAAAGAAATGGAAGTCTGTATACAATGAATACATCCATTCGAAAATCATTGAAAACGTAGACTAAGATATTATTAATTATTAAGATATATAAGCGAAATTTGCTAATGATACATACGAGTACAATATTAAAATATATTCAGCTGTCCTTCCATAGTGAATTTTATCTTCATAATTAAACAAACTTGCATAATACAACTAGTACACTCGAAGGATTCTAATCACTGTGTGTTATCCATTAATTAACGAATAACTCTTTCCGTTTTCGATTAAAACAATAGAAAATCCCAGCGGACTTTTATGCGAGCGCCGTGCGCCGCCGAATAATGAAAGGCATAACGGGGGGTGAGTGAGAAGAAAAGGGATGAAATCGAGAGGACAAAGAAGAATAGGCAAAGGGGTGCGCCATATAGAACATCCCGGAGAAGAAAAGATACACCATTACGTTAAATTACACGAGGAACACAATGCGAAATATAAAAGGCCGGAATGTAATAGGCCAGTGTAAAAGGGTGCGTGGGGGTGTGGTGCAGGGTGTACAGAGAGTGCGGGGGGCAAAGAGGAGTGTACGAAATGTAAGAGGAGTGTCCTGTAACCTGGTGAATGAGCAGTCTAAAGGCATTCGCGAGATAACCGTAATATATTCCACGTGGATAAGGATATCTCCTTAGATCCCTTGCAGGGGCCGAAAGGTGTTGGTGCTTAAGGATTACACCTACGTATATATCTACACATCAATTTCTTCTTCCCTTTTTTCTCTCTTATTCTTCTCTTTCATTTCACATCCCCTTTATTACTCTTTATACTTCTTCCTTCGGTAACCACGTACGTACATAGCCTTATATCATATTGTCGCAGGACACTTTACTTTGTCTATGTTCGCACATCCCTTCTACGCTTTAATCTTCTTCTTCTTTATCCTTGGTACTGTATTCCTTGCATACAAATGTTACCGCGCTGTGGACTCTTTTTCGGGCTATCTTGGGAGAATATCTAATTTCGCAGGTTAAAACTACCCTTATCTACCTTGGCGGTTTTGGCTGCTCATAGATATGGATGCGTAAGGTTGAAGGAAGACTACCTGGATCGCACCTTTGGGACGTTCCCTGCATAAATTCCTCGTCTCTTTTTTTTATTTTCTCGTAAATCACGAAGGGATGGTTCCGGGGGGGTGGACAAAATTTACTTTCGCCTTACCTTACCATCTTACGTAAATCGACGCGGAAGTTCGAAGGGTGGTTTCAGACACTTTGATTCCTGACTCTGTATAATGAAATATGTTGCTGGTTTTAAAATCCTGGCATGCGATTTGTTATCCATGACAAATAATAGCAGTTTAATCATTTTACTCAGAATGACGTAC
Source organism: Nysson spinosus (assembly GCA_910591585.2). Lineage (NCBI taxonomy): Eukaryota > Metazoa > Arthropoda > Insecta > Hymenoptera > Crabronidae > Nysson > Nysson spinosus. Next base: position 4,962,942 of record OU342835.1, read on the forward strand.
ATATATGTATATGATAAGCCACTATAATGCTTGAAAATTATCTGATAGAACTTTGATGACACAAATGAATCATTGTAATGCTCTAAGTAAATGTGGTACATATACATTTTTATTATCGATAGGAATGGGTTTATTTGAGCATTTTTAGGTCATTCAAGGAGTTTCTTGAATTAATATATTAGTAGGTAATGAAAATATAAGAAATTTCTTTATCTGGATAATTCCGCGAATGCTTACTGTTGAAATATTACAGAAATGTTACGCGTTTAGTTTGTCAAACCGGAATCTCTAAATGAGATCCTCCTTATCTCTTCCGCTTCGAAACACTTTCTTGAAAAGGGGATCAACTCCAGTAATTTGTTTAAGACAGATTCTCACCTTCCCAGGGATAATCGGTATTTTCAATGAACTACTTTGACGGGAATTTGAAGGAAAAGTATAAGCAATGCATGCTTCTTAAAGAATTAAGAATAATGTGCACATAAAATTACTTCCCTTCGTCGAATTAGAATTATTATATCGAATGTACATCCACTACTCTCATTACGTTAATCCCAATTACATTCAACTAATTAAAATTTAATCGTATTACCAGAGGTAGCAATTCCCTGATATTACATTCTTCGTTAGGTTCCTTTCAAATTAAAATACTTAATCTGACATAAAAATGATTACATTTAGTAAGAAATTTCATGAAATTCGTATTGTTGAAATTAAATAATAGTTGTGCTCTGACGAATGCAGACTTGATGTGATAATAAAATGGGACGACATTAATTTCTAAGAACTCGTGTAATAGTAAGATCTTCATTTTCTTTAAAATATTGCTCTCTTGAGATATGCCCTGACAAGGATGGTCAAAAAGTTTCGTGGAATTTAAATCTCCGCGAGGTTAAAGTACCTGAGATCTGAGATTCGCGTAAAGATATGAGTCGGGTCACAAGCCATAGAAGACAGCCGAGCGGAAGAAGCACGTCGTAAGGCCTTTTACAATCTATAAACTCGTTTAGCGAACATCAACTTTAGACAAACTTATCGAGCAGAAAGTTCGACCTTCGCCAAAACTATTATCACCTCAGTCACTCTTCTAAGACATGGATATATTTCCAATGAACTCTTCTTTAATCACGAACTATTTAAAAAATATAAGATTCATATTTTGGTATCAAATACATTAAGTCCGACTATTACGAAAACTGAGATTAAATCTATGATCAGCATTAAATTCAATGTATATTAAACAATACATTTCAACATGACAAAAGTGTACCACAATTTCCACCGAACACTTCTGTCGCCGGAGGACCATTAATTTTCCGTAACTGAATCCAAACGACTATTTGATAATTTGCAAATGCAAATGCGAACTAGAATAGCATCCACTGTCAATGTAAACGAGTGCCAGGCGATTTCGAACGAATTCGAAGCGCCGGACTGCGAACAGAGGGATAGATATGGAAGAGCTAAGCGAATAGAGAGAAGATACACTCGTATTAAAGTCCGGACTGAATGCACAGGAGTTTAAATGCAGCTACAGGATTAAGGGATATCGAAACACATCGAAATACAAATCGAATCAGCTACACTCGCCTGTTGCATGCAGATAGAATGTAGGATGTTCGATGAGAGGTTCCAAGGGAGGCGAGAATACAGTGTAAGTGCGCGAGTGTAGAAGGGAATAAAAATACTTTTTTGCTGACTCCTTTCAACGAAGATGTTTTAACAAAAAGTTCCCTTGAATGTACCGTAAACGACAAGCGGAATCTGTTGAAATCCAAGGAAACCATCTCGAAATATACCTGAAAAGTTCGAGGATTGAAAAGAAGTAAGTAAGTGCATGTTAGAAGTCTACTCCTGGTTTGATAATTTCATTTAAACTCCTAATGGGAATATTTTATTTCCCGACAGTTTTATGCCGGAATGATAACAATTCAATCATTTTGAAGGTACGAGGGAGCATGGAGGTTTGAAAAATGTTTTATTGCCCGAAACGTGTTCACCCGTAAACGTTAAACGCCGAAATAAAGCAGAAATCATTTCTCTCAATTTACGCCCGTGAGGAATGAAAGAGCCACCGAAAACGATGAGAGGCGTGTCGCTAATGTATCGACGATATAAATCCAAGAAGTGGATCCATTTTTTCACTCGTCCACTGTGTATCACGAATTCCCGAAAACATTTAAATGAAATTTATATCGAAGCACGTACCATAAAAACTTTACGCTATAAATATGAATTTTGTGTATATTCTACAGAGCAATGCACGATTTCTGGATGAGTGTACATTTCAGGTGTACCGGAATCACGGACACGTAATAAAATATTTTTTAAATGATTTCTTGGATATCCTATTTTAGGTAAGAAATTACACACTTATCTCTATGGTACTCTACGTAGTTCAAACTTACGACGAAGTTAATAGTATTATTTATTTTGATGTCCACCCGGGGAATTGTAAAATAATAATAATTGGAATGGATTCGCTGGAGTACACTGTTTATTTCAGTAGATGTTACAGCTGACGGGGCAGCAAAAAAGAAACAAGGAAAAATGTTTTCACTTTGAAAAGCAATATCATGCAAGCACGTGATATTTATCTATAATATCGAGAATGAAAGGTTTACTCAACGGGAGGACGATCTATCGGCGCCGTAGTTTCTGTCTCTCAGAATGTTGCAAAGCGAATGATGAAATGAAAAAAAAATGCCACGATGTGAGAGGAAAATCACGATGGACGCGCTTTTTTTTTCTCGTTCGAGAAACCTTTCGAACCGCTTTTATCCTTTGACGTGTTTTACCGAAAGGCTAATTGGAAGCTATTCGCTTGGCGGAAGCTAGGAGCACTGTTAAAAGCGGGGAAATTCCAGGGAGAATAATGCGAACCGGAAGAAGAGGAAGAAAGGGGGGGGGGGAGATATTGGACTACTATTTTATACGAAATTGGGTTCAAAAATTTTAAATCAAACCCTGCAACACCCTCTATGTAAAATACCTCGTTAAACTTAACCTGAAGATGCGCTGAATTGAAAACCACTTTAACCTCAAGTGATAACGACACAGACAACCTTCTACCTTAATGACTGAACCTCTGACGTCAAATTCTTCATCTAAATTACAAACTTCGTACGCTAAACTTAAGGAGTCATAATGTATCGATTATTACACGTTTAACATTAATAACTTACAAAATTAAATTAATTGTGATTTGCTTGAACATCGTCGTGCTTTAAGTATCATAATTATAAACGTCTAATTAACCAATTATTAATATTGGTAGTACACTTTCCCTTTACCTACGTTTACGTCACAACAATTAAAATGAATATAATACTTGAATTATTGATGTATTAACATATTAATTGTAATTTATCGCCGGATTTTCTGGTATCAGTAGTAACCCTATGTTATTAATTAGATATCCCCTGCACCACAGCTATGCAGTTCGTAAATTAATTCCATTGTATATAAGTCAATATTTTCTTTATTTAATTACTAGGTGACCAATTAATTACTCTATTAAAATGTAACGAATTGCTGAGTAAAATGCTCTAATAACGAAAGTACCTAATGAAGTAATAGAAACGAGACACCAAATCATCACGAAAATACTAATAAGAATGTAAAATCAATATTAAGGTGAATGATGGACAGAGTGAAATATCATCTACATTTTTTAAGTGGAGGTTTATAGAGTTTATAGAGATAGCGAGGTATAAAAGAGCATAGAAAACCAGACAAGAATGAGGGATGATAGTCGGGAGAAGCAACCGAGGAAGGGATCTGAAGTTCAGCCGACGGGTTTCATGAAGCTGGTCGAGGATGGCGGGATGAAAAAAAACGCATCTCTGAGGGCAATATATCAAAGAGATACGCGTGTCCAAGCAAATCACGGCCGGTGCTGCGGCTTCGTCCATCTTTCTCCGAAACGGCAATGTGCACCGCCACTGACAACCCTTACGGGTTTACCGGTTAACCCTCTCAAGAGAGATAACCTAATGCTTGCTCCTATTAACGCGGGACCCCCCCCCCCCATCCAGCCCCCCTCGACTACACGACCGAATCCAGCTTACTGAATTTCCAGCCACGTTAAACATGCTGCACGCCACTTTCTCGTTAGCGGTGAATTTCTATTATTTTTCCGCGTTTCAATTCCGGCTTTACACGGCTCTCCCTTTCTGCCGTACGGACTTTTCATTTAAACTAAGTTAAAAGTTATGAATCCAAGTTCGCTGGGTGAAGTGCCGGTGATTCAAAGATCTCGCTAAATATCTCGTGGAAAATATGAGCGCGGGATCGAAGTGGACCAAGTACGAAGATAAAGAATAAAGTTCCGAATTCATCTGCGACGTTCCACTGCAATTTACAGAAGTATGTCTCTCCATTGTATCTACTAAAAGAAAGAAGTGCGCTCGCCTGAATACTCGCTCTCTTATCCTGGTTTTAATTGCCACTATAATCCACTGAAGTATAATAGATGCTCTGAAGCTTCGTTTACCCTATTTCTTAATTTTCATAGAGATTTAAATGAATTTACTGTGTTCGAATAACTCTTTCAACATAAACGTAATAGATAGCATTCTAAGTAGAAATATAAATTACCAAGGTTCCATGAAAATGTTCATTATTCTTGTTTTACTTCCAGGAATATCGTGCAGTGATAAAATTCGATGTTATCTGGATTCGTATGCTTAAAGTCCCAGCTATATCCATAACGTACCTATATTGATTATAGGGGACGATTAGAGGCCGGCTATCCCTGATTCCTGCCCTTTAATATTACTCCGGGCTAAACACGTATACGTAAAGTACACAATGTCTGATTCGTATCGGACCACCATTACTGATACCGGCAAATTGGAAGTCGGATTGATGAACACAATTATTAATGCGTACCTATGGATTAATAACTGATTTTTCTCTTCCGTAAAAGAGCCACCGCACCCATTCGATGCAAAGCTTGCATGACATCGAAAAGTAAATCATTCCTTGGTCTGATCATTCCAATGGATTCCATCCTTTGTAATATTACCTATGCGTTACTTCAATACCGAGATCTTTCGCGTTTCTATCGTGCATACTTCATTTCTTTGTGACATTTATCTTCTATTAAGATTGGGAGCATTATGGATTATACGCGATTTTGGATTTTAACAAATGAATCTGTGCTACGTGATTATCGCGCTCGACCTATCTATACAAACTGCGGATACAATTTCGTTTATTATTGTCAGCCACTAATTATATTTGATCCATCAATCTAATTAGTTTATATCGACAACATTATTGGATAGATCTTGATATAACCCATCGGATATTTTGTTCAATCCTGACGTTAATGAATGGGTAATTTTATAATTTCACAAAATACGTCTCGTGCTAGTAATAATTATGATATGAGTCGCGATATAAAAGTATCACTTAAATTATTGACGTAAGAGTTAATTAATATCCTTCCGAAATCTTAATTATTTTCTTACTTGGTTATTAAGGACTCGTAATCATTTAGTGTCTCGGATATCGCGCTAGTTGGTTTAAGATGTAAATAGTGCTTCGTAATCGGCTAAGTTGAGTGATAACTAGTGATAATCTGGAGTTTACATGGTCTTCTGATTGCGTGTGCCCCGAGCAAACCAGAGGAAAATGGTGTTCCCCATGGAATAACAGTTGACAACCACTGCTTCCTTCCTTCGTAACTCCGGATTAGCGTCACTATCGAGGGTACTAAATGTCTGATCGTTATCGTATGGCCGTGGCTGATAAGGGAGAGGAGAGTGAGGGAGCGAGAGGGAGAATGGACGAAAAAGAGAGTGAGAGAGAGAGAGAGAGAGGGCACGCATGCCTAACACGCCCGATTCTCGTGCTAATCACTGTTTTAATCCAATCCGTGATAACGGCGAGGGTTACTCGTGACGATAAATTGCACGATAAACTCCGACTACTTTTTTTTCGTTAACCTATGAGACAGTTTCTGCGGGTCGCCCGTAAACGACGCGATTTTCTCTAATCTGTAAAAGTTTTACACGAATCTCAAGTCCGACCACCTACAAAGATAATTATTCGAAACCTTTCTTTCTCCGGGGAAGTAAAATTTACCGCGGTAATCGCGGAAAATACGAGGAACACGATATCGTGACATCCTAACCCTACAACCAGGGGCGCACGGTGTACTTCTGACTATGCTTCTCCTTTTTTATCTCTTAACATTTAATTACAGACGATTCTGACGTGTTTGAAAATATGGTCTGTTAATTTATCACGGGCCTAATTAAATTACGCGGGGAGTGTAACTCTTAACTCCGCGAAACTTTCACGAAACATTCCGATTACTGGTCTGTGAAATACTGCGAATAAATGTACCTGACAAAAAGTTTTAAAGCCACGGTGGAATTATTAATAAAGAAGGGTTATAGTGTGACATGTGTCGCAGGGTATTATTTAAACCAGTTTATGAAAATTCGAGAATAGTTCGAATATCTGACGAAGTCTAAATAAACCAGCATTATATATATATGTGTGTGTGTGTTACCATTGATGAAAAGTAAATATTAAAATATTAACAAAATCATCAAAGAAATCACTGGAATTATAACACATATTATCGTAGATCAATTCAATTAATTAATAAAAATATAATATGAAAATAATAATTGCTGAACGTTACTAATTCGGATTTCGTGTCGAATATCGACCGGATCGAAAAATCCTGCTGCTGACGCGACAAGCCAGAAGTGATTGTACAACGATATGTCAATCCCATAATAGGATTACCGAAAATATAACATTTTAAACGCAGGACGGATTACGATGCATCATTATTTCGCGCGTAATTTAACTTGAAAATCAATCGGGAAAATACTGGAAATTATTGGTCCTTTCGAAGAAAGTAAGGGGAAAGTCACAACGCATGAAAAAAAAACGCTTTTCGAGCGAATACATCCTGCTTTATACTGTAATTTCCTCTCCATTTGAACGTTTAACGATCTAGTTTTTTCCGCGGAAGCCGAATTTCCTGGCTGGATAACACTGATATTTTTTCCTTTCGCTCGGACTTCTAGTCGAGCGTTTATTATAATTTATTGGCGACCCTGCATTTCCATATTACGAGCACCGTCATTATTGCCAAACGACCAGTTCTATTTACCTCGAACAAATCAGTCATCATTATGCGTACTGACGGCAATGTAATTATAATTAACAGCTTATCCAACATCTCTACTATCACCTATAGTGTTGTAAAAGGACATCAACCCAATGACGATCCGGAATTAGCGTAGACTGATAAATTATTTCAGACGGCTCTTTTCTTTGTTAATTGTAATAATTGCTGTCAATTAACCACTCTAGGGAAGCAGCGACATAAGATGAAGATTATTATATTCGAATTCTATAACGGAACTCTCAAATTCCGTATTATCTCTAAAATACGATCGCGAACCAATTATGTCCGATATTCTGACCAGAACATTATTAATTAGTCTCCTTAAGCCGTGATAATCAAACACACATTAAACCATAATAATCGTCCATCCTAAAACGTACGTCGTTGTTTACCGACCCCGCCAAGTTGAGGCGACAAAGAATGATTCAATTTTTTCGAGGGACATACAAAAAGTTGGTACCATTCCCAGTATATTCATGTACGTGTGTATACATAATCCCTTGACAATAAAGGACGTGTGTGTACGTAAGGTTTTGCGTGAACACGGTGCCACAATACCAACAAACCCCCTGTGGCTGTCCTACTCGTTTTCCGAGGCCGATATACGGTTTTAATGCCCGAATTCCACTTTGTCGGGACAACGAATATCAGATCGTAAACCACTGACCCGTCCCACCAAGGATATATCCAAACGGTCACCACCGGTGTCACGAATCGTGTCACTCTCTCTCCCTCTCTCTCTTTCTCTTTTATAGTTCTCTCTACTTCCCCTTTTCTCTCATTCTCTTTTGTCGCTCTCTCTCTCTATGTCCTCCTCTCCCGGTTTCTCTCTTGTCACACCCTCTCCCTCTTCATCTCTGTCTCTTGTACGAGTCCCTCTCTCTCTCTCTCTCAACTTCGGCATTCGATATTCTGACACAATCCTCTGCATTGATTCCTTCAATCACCATCACCAATTTCCATAATTATCCACAATGACTCAAGACTTTCACATAGAATTCATCAAATGAATAGAAAAGGGGTGCATTATACTGCTAAGTGCTATGAAACTAGAATATATATATGTGACACCGTGCAACTTCATGTTATACAATTTTTATATTTATTATATTGAAGTACGGCTTATTAGGAGAATTAAATCATATTATTATCTTAATTGACTCGAGTCGAGTAATAGAGTCTGTCGAGTAATGTAAGAGGTGAGAGGGAGAGTAATTTAACTGTAATACTGTGAAGGACTTCGTGTATGAAAAATGGAATAATAATATAACGTTTCGTTAGTAAATTGGAATTTCAATGGTGTGGCTGTACCTGATCGCAGTGTGGAATCTCATTTTTCTTTTGATCGCGTACATGCAGATAGAGAAAGAGAAGAGTGAAAGAGAAAGGGGGATGGAGAAAGAGAGAGAAAGGAAGCCAATCATCCAGAGGCACGTTAGACGAAAGTTTCAGGGTAACTCGATGCTCGCACTATTAGCCCCCCAGTATAAATTTCAATCGCTTCGCAAAGTTCACTTCATTTTCGAGCGGGTCAAAGTGCTCTCTATTACCTGGCATTATCGTTAACAATGTATCATTACGCCCCCCTGCCTGACAAAGCACGACATCATATGATATATGACAATAATAAACCGACCTTTTTCGATAGTAATTACGCTTTTATCTCAACTATAGAATTTGATGTGTGTTATCGTATTCCGAGTGGCACAATATCATCAAACGATTCGGATAATAAATGTCCAAGGAATAATTCATTGCTCATCGGTACTCTCGTAACTTGCCGGTTGATATTGCCAATTTACTTTCAGATAAACAGTAATGTTCATACTATCCAATAATCCAAAGAAGTCGAATCCAAAGTTATAAATGTGAATGACATAATTAAGAGAAAATTTAGGGGTGGTTCATTATGGTTCATTATATTATCTCAAACATTAAATGTATTGGAAAATTCCTCTTTTATCGAGTATATTTTAAATCACTCCTGAGATGAAATATGATTGCATTGATAGTGAGAGATTTTCAGCGGATAGAGGCTTACGCGGAAGTTTTGCATACAAATTGGTCCAGAAGGAGAGAATAGGTAGAACTTGTTTACGGTGACGAGTGCTCGTCCAAGTTGTCCGCGTCGACGTATAAAGCACCGAGAACCGTGAAGAATTTTAATTGAAATTACTTAATTAACGCCGTGTCTGAGGACAGGAGACTCTTACGCGTAAGTACGAGATGGGTATATTTTATGCGAAGCTCCCGCTTGCGCTCACCAAGCTGTTAGAATAATGAGCATTATCCTTATACATCTTGCTTGTTCAAATATTTGAACCATCATACAAAATAGTAGAAAATTATAGCCATTAAAATATGTCAATCAATATATTTCGTGAACCCGAATATATCCTAATTACCGAGACTCTCAATAATCAGAGGATATCACTTCAACTAGTTGTTTCAATAATCTTGAATAACGTACAAACTAATAACACTAATATTCGGGTATTCATACAAACTGTCGGTAGTAACGACGTTATCATAAAATATCGGACCAGTTCTCCGACGTTTGCTATAAACGTTCGTTGACTTACATTAACGTGATTTCTATTGATAATTTGCTTTCAAGGGTTAATATAAATGAAGATCATGCTTAGCAAGTTTTCCTTATGAAGCATAAGGGAAATGTGAATGTAGTAACTACAAGAATACAATAACAGGGTGATCGAAGATTATTGAAGAAATTTCAACCGTGAAACAGGATCCTTGAGACTACCCATGGTCAACATTCAATACATCCTGAACAGGATTACAGGAAGGACTATAAGTTCCAGGTCTCCTGGCACAATTGACATGCCGCGGTAATACGCGTCCTGTTCCAACCCCCATTCACTCGGAGGATAGTACTGGTAGCCTCGACATATCCTGAGCACGACCTTCCAAACTGTCGTACAAAGTCCTGACTTTGTCGTGCAGTATCTGTTTTAGGTTTGTACATTGCACTCGGCAGGTTCAGGCATCCACCAGCATCGTTGGTTCGTTCCTCAGGATAGAGTGAAGTTGTTCACCAGTTTCCTCCCGGCGACATCGGCTGCGCACCTTCCACTTCGTTGAGAAGTAATTTTCAGGCGTCCGTGCGGAGAAATGCCACCCTATCGCCAACCCCCTCCCATTAAACCCCGAGCATCTCTCCAAACAATGACAAACGGCGGATTCAAAGTTTCCCGATGCTACCACCACCAGATACCGATCGATGATTTTAATTAATGTATCGACAATTTGCCATAAATGTCGAGTTAATTCCTATGATAAGAACACTTGTTTTATTATCAAGCCAGAGAGTTGTTATTTAATTATGTGCTGTATTTAGAATCTGTATTATCGTGTTATTGTATCGTGACACTTTCAACCCTAGTTGTGTATAGATCGCAATGTATTTTCGAATGAATAATTGAATACCAATTAATATTAATGAATCTAATCAACATACCAAGAATATACCAGTAATTTAGCTTCCGAACTATATGTCAATGTGTAATTCCATTCATAGAATTTAAAGTGTGAATAAACATTCTGATCTTCCGCGTGACAATATCCTGCGTAATACATAATTTCGAAAGAACACAATATACTATTATATAATATATATAATCGCTAACGAAGCAGTAATTAACTCAATATATTTTTCAGCAACGACAGTTAGCAATATCTATAAATTATTATTTCTAGAAGTGTCTTCGTGTCTTCGTTATTTGGCTTCCAAGGAGGATTAATTACTTTTAATTATACGGAGTAATTGAATGCTGATATTTCGTGAGTTTTAACACAGTTAGTATCGGATAATACTTATTCGGTGTGAAAACGATTCATCAATGTGATGGATCGCGGCGAAAGTCTAACGTTTACGAGGATGAATGTGCCCTTAGGTTATATTCGGCCCACGGCCGAACTCCATTATTTAACTTTCGGTGTTCGCTATCCTGCGCTAACATTATCGAAGGGGGTGACCATCGATTCGAAAGTTAAATATAACTATATCTAACCCACTCACTTAAAGATTGACAATTCACGATATGTCGCTATAACACTTTTTCAGACATGGTAATAATGTCCGACTATCAACTATCTCGAATTTAATTCATATTTAATATACTATTAAATGTCAATCAATTATAGCACGCCCATGCTCGAACTTATTTTGACAGTGATTGATTCCAATCAAGAATCAAATATTGAAACGAATTCTTGAATGTACGATACGCTACAATTACATGAATATTAATAATCATATTTATATATATATAGAAGGAACAATATTTAAAGACCAGAAATTGACTTTCCAAACTTGTGGAAAAGCAACGGAATCTTAATAAACTTTTCAAGATCTTTGAACTTCTAGCAACTACTCGATTCCATGGAATTAAAAGAGTATTTTCTTCAGTGTGATATAAAATCTAAGTTTGAGAGCCAAAGACAGCAATAACTGCGTTTCGTGATACTTTATTGGTAGCTCGTCTACAAGAAGGAAATTGACCAGAATTAACGGTGAAATCACTGCGCGAAAGGGCTTAGAGTAAGCCTCTTATAAAATATGGTGTACGCGTCGCGAGTAGTATTTGCAAGCAGAGTAATTTAAATAATGAATTGAATTAAAGCTCCTGGTCCTGTTCAGCGTTAGTTTGTGGTATAGACGAGCCCTTTTCCCGGGCTGAAAACTTGATAATTTCATTTTCTACGGCAAAGGAAGTTAATCCCACCGTGACGATGGGGTAGCACAGACTAAAAGAGGTTTGGATACTGGAAAGACTAAGGTGAAGGGGTAGGAAGGGAAGGCTCTATCAGGCACTTCCGGTGTGGCGATGGCGCCGACCAACCACGGGAAGCAACTTCTGTTTGTTTTGTTGGAGCCACAGTTGATGGGAGTTATGTTTAACTCTCCTTACGCGAGTATCAGCCGAGATACTTGCAAGTACTAACTCGGATGCTAACGGAAGATGCAAGGAGGAAACTGGACTAGATGGAACGTGAGATAGAAAAGACTTCCTAGCATGTTTCTTTGCTGTATTTCGTGGATGTCGCAAGATATCTTCCAAGTACGAAAATGCATCTGGGAATTAGGATAACTTAAATTGCAATGCACGTAAAACACAAATAATGTTCATAATGATATTGCAATTTCGTTTTATTCTGGAAATGTATCTTCTCGACGTGTACTGGCTTCATACCTCAAAACTCTTAGCGATTAAACCGAAACTCATTATTTACTGCAGACGATAATTATACTTTGTTTTATCTATATCTCTTTTTTTACGCCACAGTAAGTTAATTAGTACTAATCAACATTGGCGAGAATCCAAGATTTATTCACCTGGCTCACCTGGCGAGTGTTCAAGTACTCATTAAAATTTTACTCCATCTATCAAAAGTAAAATTCATTTATATAAAACACTCGTATCAGGCAGTATTTTAAGGAGTAGAGTTATTAACCCTACTCCCCACCCCGTTTAGTCGCCTCTTACGACAAGCAGGGGATACTGTGAGCCAATTCTCCCCCCCCCAGCTCACAGGGGATGATATTCACTTATATCGATTACAATCAAAAAGTTTAGTATTAATTTAGGTTTGTAGATTGAAGAGAGAAATTAGTATGATTTATGAAAGTGTCACTGGGCTACCAGAAATTATAGAAAGTAGAGCACTGGGAAATGAAGACGCCATTAAAAATGCAAAAGGCTGGTAGGAGGAGACGAATGTCCTCGGCCTCCATTTTATTCCACTTCGAGATCTGAAGAAGGAAATTATGCCAATAAAAGAGAAGATTCAACTTAGATTTAAGATTCGATAGCCATCCATCTCTTAGTTCGCGGATTAAGCTTATTTGAGGAAGAATGAAAATGGATTTCGGAGACATAGAAATTTATAAAGATTATTCAACAAAAACATTTCTAATGAAATATTTAGAAAATGCTACTTTTCTTACTTAAACAAAGTACGGCAAAATTTAATGCACTACTGGAAGACACCATAAATAATAACAAATATTTTTGAAGATAAACTTCATTCTTATAATCAACCCTATAAAGGTTACTCATTTAATCGTTGCATATCTAAATGCGAACACTTCGAGAACCAAAAAATCCCAATAAATCAAATAATTAATAAAAAGTACTAAACTAACTTATATGATAATAAGAAATAATTATTAATCATTGCAGAAATGTAAAGGTCCTCTGTGGAAATAATTCAGTAAGTTGACAGAAGGGAAGATTTGGTGACCAAGTTGATCGACAAGCGAATGAGGGCGGAGGGGACTAGTGGCCGTCAGTTCCAAGCATAATTCGGCTGATATCAAGCATCATCGACATCAATCGTGTATGGAAAGTAATTATGATCCCATCCAATATCCCGTGGCAGTGAGTACCATAAACGGATCTCGATATTTCCTTCAATGGTGCCGCCTATTTGATATACGCCAATGGAACAGAATCATTCGTTGAAATGAGATCGCTTTGCCGCACATCACCGGGACTCGGTTGAATCATTAGATTATGGCTTTGCTTTGATTCCACGCCTCGATGAAACCAACGCACTTTGCCCGAAGCCTTTGGCAGTTCCGAGTATAACAAAGTGCCAGGAAACCAAACCAGAAACAGAATGTGTGCTTCATTAAATTCTGAGATGGAATATGTACGAGCGGTGATACAAGGGATGATAAACAACCCGATGAAGTCGTGACGTGAAATAGTAAATTTGTATTGCGAATTTATATGTAACTCGTACAATAATATTGTACAAAAGGAAAGTTATTCGGTAGAATATTAATAATATATTTTGTGATGTCGATAGAATTTGATCAGTCTACTGGAAAAGTATGCGACAGAATATAATTCTAACTCAGAATTATTGAGCGTGAAACAATATGAAATATGACCGGCAGCTTTCCAATTAAACAAATACTATAAATACGAATGCAGTCATGAATGGCGCACAGCACAGCATTTCTTTTCAAGAAGAATAAAGAACAAAGGTACCCAAGGAACGAAACAGTCATGAAAATTTGTATATTACGGAAAAAGGGTGAAACGAAAATAGGGTCGATAGGGGTGGGCTTGGGAGAAAAAAAGCTGGCTTAATTAAAACTAGAAGGGGAACTTTAGATTAATAAAAATACGAGGTATGAATAGTGAGCCAATACAGACTTTGGATATTATTGGAAGAAAAAATCGTATAAAATAACGGAAACCAGAAAATATCGTTTCGCGGACCAGGCGGAGTAAATCTTTCGCTTAACCTGCGAAACAAATCCAACATTAAAACATCCGATATTTCCATGGGTTTAAATTAATACCAAAAGCCGATTACCCTGCTAAAAATGTTATTAATTGTAGACATTTTTTAGAACTACGATTTCATTATTATTAAATCCGGAAGTACACTTACTGATGCTTCATTTATCTACCTTCGGAGGGATGTGATATGTGACATTCCTCGAGGATCGCAGAGAAATAATTCGAAAGAAAAATTCGTATTTTCACGAAGTTGAAGTTCAGTTTAAATTGTATTCTTGTTCGAGTGGTGACCGTTCATTACACAAAAGTCACGCACTCGTTCCGAGTGTGGTTGCATTTCCATTTATATACAGACGCGCGTGCCCTGCAGCCAGCAACGAAATTGAATGTACCACGAAGTTCTCCCCTTCCGACAAAGCGGGTTATAAGCGGAAATGTATCAAGCAGCAGATACTAAACGCGCATATTGTTGTGGAATACGAGTTTACCGATGGAAATTAGGAACCTCGCTGTATACACTTTACCATCGCACCAATGGTTCCATCGTGCGTGAGAATTGGGAGCAGAATACAGTAATCGTGACTCTTATAGTATTCATGATATGATAGTTGATCGATAATTAAAAAAAGAGATGCGAATGATTGGTGGCATTTTGGAATACAGATAATATACTGTTATATAGTATTGTAATAGTATATTGTAATATAGTTATTATATTGTGGGATACGTATAACATGGTATGATAGAAAATTTGAATTGTTAAATTTAATTTAGTATAAGTATAAGATGATAGAGTGTTATCAAATATTTTAATTGTGTGATATACTAACTATGGAATTCAATAAAAATTAAACGTATGAGATTCGAACGAAGTGTTTCGATAACTGAGAAATAAAGGAAAATTCATAATTTATATTTTTAGAGTTCGTTGTGCTGTAATTAGCCGGCGCAGTATGGTATACCAAATATTGCTGTATTAAATAAAAACTATTAATCCTAGGAAATTCTAGGTAATATCAAAGTCTTTCGCGTATCTTTGTATGTAATTCATCTTGGCCAGTGAATTCGATATAATATTTGTATACAAGATTTATAGAAAATTTTGTATCAAGGTACATAGTAGCAGTAAATAATAATAGAAGTGATACAACTGAATAACTAACCAAAGCTCCGTAAAAGAATTTTTCTATACCCCGAAAATAAATGCTGAACTTCAGCATTTTCGGGCTTCGGACAGCGCAGATTTATATAATAACCACGTAGTAAATAAATCCCGTACCACAATGTAAGAGAAATGTCTCACTTCATTAAGAGACTTTCTCCCTCCTTTCTGCATCCCCATCCGGGTATATTCTCCATCATAGCTTTCCCTTGGCTTTCTCTTATCCAATTTCACCGTTCTCGAGAAGTCTCCCCCAGTCAGACTAGAAGTACGAGAATCTCTTCTTCTCTCCTACCAATAACACCCCTTCTCTCGTGCACCCCTTCGATCGTTCCACCCTTTTCTCTCTGTCTCAATACTAACCGTGACTCCTTCATCGAACTTGCCGGGACGAACCATCCCCATCTCACTCACACCATTTTCATCCACCCTTCGGGGGTCCGCGATTCGGCATACAGCTTCAAGAACCCTTCGAGTCTCGACTCGAGAGGGCCAGCAAATGTACGAAGTAGTTTGATACATATACATACCATCCACCTGTGTAGAAGGGAGTAATGAAGTCGGCGAATCAAGACAGAAATTGAATCCATTCGATTTTACGCCCCGATTGCTTGTACCGCCCGGAGCTACCACCGGGTACACACTCACACTCACACGTACACAATCAGTCACCCACACGTACTCGTGTTTTTTACTATCCGTGTACTCTAATAAATGGAACCGGAAAGAGCACTCTCGCGGACACGAGATCAAAATTTAATTGGGCAGCCAAATTCTGTAATTAATATCCCTTACAAATTTGTAATTTGATAAATAGATTGTTAATTGTTCCTACCGGTTGTCCAGCACTTTGAATGATATTTTATTGCGTTATATGTACCTGTATTTTTAATACTTAATAATTGTATTGACAGGTTATTATATAATTCTTATTAAAATATTTTTAATACTGTTAATATTTATTTCCATTCCCCGCGGAACGTTTTGTATAACGATATAAGAATATGTAGTAACAATTAAATTTCCAAAGGTCATTTCGAAAGGGTTATTAATAAGCAAACTTGGAATAAATTTAAGCAACGATGAGAGCTCGGTTTCTAAGAGAAACATAGTCAATTTTTCTAAAGGATTTGTTCTCCATTTCGGTTGATCCTGCTTACTCTCGAATCTCGTTCTTGCGAGATCTTTAGATTCCTGCAGTCACCGTGGCTAAAACGAGAAGTTTCCCGCAATTCGAAGACAAACATGGAATGCCGTGGACTGTTCTTATCCCCAATTCAGATAAACAACACCGCGGCATGCGACAAGTGAAACCGAGGATAGAGAATTCTTGAATCTTGGCACGATTCCTGCTTGTACCTCGGTTCGCTTAGATTCTTCTTACCACGAAGGAACACGGTGCTGGCTCGTAAAGAACACGAATTTACATTCAATAAAGTAACCCGATAATCTGAGGTGTCATAACAGAGAACAATTTCTTATGTTAAAATGCGCTTTGTTTTCTTGTATCTTCAAAATAATTCTTATCCTAATCATTTTACGTCACCAGAAATATAAGTACATTATTAACACCCCTTAAAAAAAGACGATAAATAAAATATCTCGATAAGAATATTTTATTTAAAAACTATGATATACAAGTATATGAAAAAATAGATTGCATAAAATAAAGTCGATAAGCAAGAGGATATAATGTTCCACGGAGAACCAAGAGAATAATGGAAAAAGAGCTCTAAAAAATGAGACAGGAACGAATACGAGAAGTATAATTTAACATACGGTAATGTTAAAATAAAATACAGAGGAGTTGACAGTCACGTTGGCTTGCTCGTAATTTAAGCGCGGTTTCGTTTGTCGGAAGACGAGATTACGAGTAACAAGACAAAAAGTGAGCAAACAGGAATCGGACGGAAAAAACTGGAGATAGGGAAAAAGTGGAAAAAGGCATGGCCACTGAGACAGTAGAGATGGAAAGAGTAGGAAAGAAAATTCGTTGACTGTGTACGTACTGTTCGAAGTTTCTAGGCAGTGGCGTCATTCGTGTCTGACAAGCGACCACGCTGTCGCAATAATGAATCATTTTCGTTGGCTATCGAAAAAAAAGGAAACCAGTGGGATGTTGAAAAATGGGAAACGAGAGAAGACCGTGACACCGTGATAGTGGAGGCGCAAATGCGTGTGCATATTCGCGGAAATTCCGCGGATATAAAAAATACATATCGCTTAGTTTTTTGAGTACTACACATATGTAAAAACGAAAAAAAGTCGGAGGCGGACACCTGTCTAGGATTTCTTGTAAGTGAATCTAAATTCGACACAGATCTAAAAATCTGTTGGATACATGTTAAAGAGCAGGATAAATTAAACTCCTCGTATATAATTGTCCATGTTTAATGCATGACATAGCCGATGTTAATTCCCAATATTACCAGGTCGCGAATGTCCCTAAAACAATTGTTACGCCACACCAAATATAAGTGAAACATGAATATTAAATTACAAGTGAATTATCGCAAACGAGATTTGAATAATTTAACCGGAATCACGGTATCCAGAGAACACAGGTAACTATGTTTATATCAAGTTACCGAAACAAATAGATAATATTTAGATAGTATTTAATAAAATACCTTCGGATACGCGAAATAACTCTGTATAAATTCATCCTTATAAAAAAGAGTCGAAGTATTGAAACTACTGTCTTTACAGGGCTATCAAGGTTCTTTGACAAGTCGATAACTTTGACACGATTTTCATCGTAGAAGAGAACCGTGCAAAGCAACGGTTACCAGGGTATATCGAGCTACGAAAAAAGAACTCGGTTTGAGCAAGCACCGTCAAATCACCTGGGCAACAGTCCAGTGCAGCCAACCTAGCCGATAAATCGATAAGAAAACCATGTTAGATGTCTCGTTCATCGATATCTATGGTATTTGGTTTTCATTCTCGACGAAGCGGCCTTTAATTCACGTCGTTCCGTCAGTCGAATCATCGGTTGTGACTTCGAATCCATTCCAATCATCAAATCGACGTGCAGATAAATTATTTCGATCCTCTCTTTCTCTCTCTCCTTTACATTGACTTTTTTGCACCCTCCATCCTTGAAACACCGGAGAAATAAAAAAGGCGGTGAAACCCGACTCTCCACCTCCGGCAACGTGCCACAGAGTGATATTTCTACCGTCTGTTAATCAAAGGGAAACTACCCCAGCAATAAGTAAAAATACCATGGTGTAGTTACTGTGCGCGACGCACCGGAACTTCCTTTCCCCCTTGGAGAGTAATATCGGCTGGTCCTGATCAAAATGAACCTGACTTCGAAGGTTTTACGAGAAATTTTCAGTGAAGCCTCGTGAACGTTCGACGTGAAATATTTTCCAACTTAGTTTGATCTTTTCCCTTTTAATATATTAACTCCAATTCCGGTATATCATTAAAATAATCGAATTTATTAAACTCTAGTAGAATATCCTTTGAAAATGAACAGACTTACGAAGTCCGGTATGAAAGTTGGTATACATATTCAAAATTATTTTCTAAATCCCTATGAATTTATTTTAACATTGTTTCACGTTGTGTCCATTGTATTTTACATTAAAAGCGGGGTATTATAAAAGGCATTACAGGGGTTGGAACGTCAAAATAAGGGGTTTATAATAAAACAAATGACAGAAGTAGCAGGACATCGGTGTGCTGAGAGTGACAGATTTAATTAGGCACGCAAGGTTACTCGAAAAATTGCAACGCAGGCGGATCAGAGAATGGAGGGTGGAAAGAAGCTACTAGGGGTTGCTGACGGCAACCCCCGTAGGCGAATTGCTAGCGAGTGAAGGCACGTCGACTACCAGCTAGATCCACCTCTATCTTCCTGATGCGAGAAACGCTAGTGCTGCAGCTGGCTTTAATGAGCCAAGCGAGCTTGTCGTCTGTAGCAACTCAGATCTAAGTGCCCCAGGAAAAGTGGAAGTTTGCAGTATATCTAACGGCTAGATCCAAAGATAAACAACACCAACCCTATATATGAACAGTGTTCCTGCATTACACGAAACAACCATTTTCCTAATTCACAAATCATTACTTCAATATCGTGATATCCCACGTTAAGAAATATTTGTCCTTCGAGTGAAATATATACATGAAGGTAATCCGCAAAACAATAATATTGTTCGTGTTGTAATGTTGATGAAGCAAGGACTAAAATCAGGATCTCTTAGCACAGGTATCTTCGAAGTAATTAGCAAGATCTAAACTCCCAGGGGTAAACCATCAGCAGCAAATATCTCATGATAAAGTTTACGATTACCCGGAAATCGCTTCCGTGTGCAGAAACCCGGGGACTAGTAGTTGGTGACGACGTCTATTAGATACGTCTACAATGTACAGAATCCAGCGGTGCAGCAAAGTTAACGAGACATTCGAGACATCACGTATCGTGAAGAAACGAAGGACAGAATCCTACGGCTAGGTGTCATCTCTCACAGCGTTTCATCCCCTTTCACGAATTGAAAGCGCGGAGGGTGAGATATGGAGATAAACGGCGTCTCTTGTTCCCTGAAGAAGAAGAGCCGTGAGAAAGGTGTTGGCCAGATAGGTCCTCAAAGTGAGGGGAGGCTCGTGCTTAAGAAGAGGAAAGGCACTAAGCAAACGTCTCTCTCTCGGCTCTGAAGTCCGCGCAAACCTCCCAAATGAGCTTCTATTAATACTTAGCAGAGATTGGCTAAGGACCCGTGAATCAGAAACGCACGGTGCTCCTTACAAATTCCTTCTAATGGATCCTCTTACTAATCAACCGTTTCTTCCTCCGTCAAACGAATCAATCTCACGATTATACATCTTTCAGATCTTCTCCTAAGGAATCGTGTGTTATCAATGGTGTATATTTTATGAAGGAGTGATGAGTAAGAGGATACCGTAAATGTCGAATTTTGTAAAAAGACTCTATGATTTAATAACGTGGTCTACTTCAGACACGAATTGCTTGTAGACATTAAATACGAAATTCCAACATCTGCCGAGAATTTAGAGAGAACGTGTTTCTATTAATTTACATTTGGATACCTGAAGCTTAATCTTGAACCTCGCCATAAATATATTCACTGGTATTTAACATTAAATATTATAATGTTATTCAATCATTATTCAGCACTCTTTGAATGATTATCTTAAAATTTACCAACACTTTTAAAATTATTCTAAATCTTCGTTAATAAATGATAATTTACTATGAACTGTAGAGGATGAGTCACTATTATATATTCGACTGAATACTCGACAGAAAAGTGAAGTTAGTTAGAAAATCCTCGGGGTAGATACATCTTCATCTACTGTTCTTCAAATATTCTCAAGGATTCCTTTCATTCGATACCGGAGCAGCAATAAAGTCGAGTGAAGGAACCGAGGAAAGTCTTAAGAAGCAATGTTTTATATATCAATCTCGTTCGCAATGATAACCGCAGGCATATAGAAGATGATGCATGGGAGTGTTTTAAAAGAACCAATACGATTCGTAAGTCTTTCCGGGTCGATGTACCTTGATTTCCTGTCCCGGTTTCTCGTTCCTCCCTCGAGAACGCTGATCGATAAAAATCCGAGGGGCGTTTTATTTCAGGCGAATCTACCACAATCAGTCGTAGAAATAAAGCCATTCCTTAGTAGGAAAAACAATTGCTCGCAATTTTATCATTATTCCCAACGGAATTTGTAACTCCAATATTCAATCGATTTTATTCTACCTGCATTGCTACCCCCTTATTACTATTTCCTCGGTTGGTTTTCAACTTCCTGCGATTATAATCCTCTACAGAGTACAACACGAATTTATTCTTTCAAGTGAACAGAATCGTATCTACAAAATGGAATAGCGTTGCAAAACAGTGTTCTTAAGACACCTCTTTTTACAGCATCCCTCGATTTCTCACGGAAACTTCCTGTACATGCAAACTCGATGAGTAGTTCTCGAAAGAGGAACACGACATTGTTACTCGAACGGGAATCGAAGGTCGACAAGCGACGACTAGGTAGTTCTTAGCTTAGAGCTTTCAAACGCGAACTCTCAGCTGAAAACTTTTCCCAGGGCTGGGACATTTCTGGTACACCCTCGCGAGGCATCCGTTCACAATCTCCCGTGATCCGAACGTTTCGCGAGTCCTCGTGTGTAAACAGAGATAGAAATCGTAAGAACCGAACCGTGGTAGAAGACAAAGGAAAGAAAGAGAGAAAGAGAGAGGGAGGGAAACGGACGATCGTCGACACGTCGAGGTACATCGAGAGTAGACGGAAGCCGAGAGAGAATCGAACAACTCTTTCCCTTCATGAAAGATAAGAAGAACTAGGAACGTGGAATCTGGGAAGAGGATAAAACTAGAAGAGAAAACCGTGAACAAAGAAAAAAGACGACTTCTGATAGATTTCCCTTTTAGCAACTTTTGTCTTTTAGCCCCGGAATAGAGCGGAGCTTTCGAGCTGCTATCGTTCTGACGGGGCGACTCTGCATACAAGACATCTCCATTTAGATGCCACCCTTCCTCCCATTTTCTTTCGGTGCCCACCCTTGGCCTGGGTACACCTTCGTACTGGCCACCCACCGACCCATCTCCGTTTTCTTCTTTCACTCCTTTTCCCTTCTCGATCCACTTCTATCCTACCTTTTCCTCCTATCCCTTTGGCTTTCTCCTCTGCTCTCCGTTGAGTGTACCGTAGCAAACGGTTTTCAGGCTTCTTTTTATTTCTCCTCGATTTTTTTTTCTCCAGCCTCATCCCTCTATTTTCCTTTCCTCTTTTCAACGACGCCGCAACCATCCGCGTCGACCCATCACCAGGAATGTCATCGTGTCTTCCGTTTTCATATCGTCTATAACTTCAACCGACCGCCGGGTACCCTCACCTCTTTTCTTTTTCAATGAAAATGGATGCCGCACCTTCAGGCCCTGTGAAAAACGAGGTCACCTCTGTTCTCCTATCCGTTAGAGACGATCAACGGCCCCGGAGAACACTTCGGAATAAACGGATGACGGATCCCCGACAATGGCGAAAGGACTAAAAGTTCGTTTTTAATAATCGATGGGACACCGCGTGTATAACGATACCCAGGAAAGAAGAGCCTACGAATGATATCTATTCACGTGTTTCAATTGCGAACTCTTTCTTTCAACAAAATCGAGGACACCGAGGGTATACGTGGAATTAAAATGTTCACCCCAGTGAACACTCTAACGGAATCACTGAAAACTAATGGATGAAAAATCCTTTAAAATATCATCATACTAAATGTCTCAATGCTATATGTCTAACGCCATTGTTACTGGATGACTTACTCCTTGAATTATCGAGATTGTGTCTCAAAGTAATATTTTCTATGAAAGCACATATATCGCTCTATACACGTATATTGGTTTACTTTCATTAAAGGAACGAGCGATATAATACATCCGCGGTAGAATAAACAAAAATGCTCCCGTTAGTTGATATCACCGGCGCATCTCGCAATTCCTCCGGCGAAGGGAGAAAAAAAAAGGAATACCACGGAGGAGGATTTGAGCCGTAATATTTTCAATCTACTGTTGGCAGAGACAAAAGTCAACCGATTATTTCCTATAAAATCGGCGTTCCGCGTGGTGGTTACATCGACTATATCCGAAACTCACGGTACGATGAACCGTTTCACAGTCGACAGAAACGATGATGTGACTATGGCTCACAGAGAGGAGGATATTAGAGTTCGATATCCTCGGGCTGGATATCGATTTCCGTGAGATAGGTCATGGGATTCTACTGTACGATGAAATCGTAACAGAGACGGGAATGCCCCCGGAAAAAGAACTCGGTGCACCGGGGATCAAAGTTCGTCTACAAGGATAGCTTTCCTCCGGTGTAAAAACAGGAAAATGAGGGTGAAAGAGCTCGCATGAACCCTCCGCTACTCATCGACATAATCGATCTTAAACGCTACAAATACATCGACTACCATGTAAATATAGAACATCCCAAGATACAAAATAAAAATATGCAACCTCCGCGTATTAAAAGTAACCGCAAATAGAGATAATATCAATCTTCTAAAATACATATTTATCATCCCATTAAACCGAAAACAATAATAGCATACACATCCTCCGGCATATATGTACATCTATAAAATAAACATGGCTAAAAAAAGCGTTCCAATTTAAATACTCTTATACCTCAACTTAATGTAGAAAAAATATAAAAGTTTTCCATTGAACGTAAAATAAACTACAGAAAACAAGGCTCGTTAATACGTCATAAATACTGAATACATGGTAAGGATTGCATTTCACCCTTTCACGATTTTATCTCATTTTCCCGGAAGCACATCCACCGGTGGATTCCATGAAATAAGCGATTGACGTATATGGGGAGATAGGTAGAGAAAGGAAGAAAGAAAGGAAGCCCTCGTGGACTCTTGGTAATATGACGAGCTCGTAAAGATCATGAAACTGCTGAGCTAGAAAGCTGGCTCGCCGAGCTAGGAGGAGGAGCTATTTACTTATTGAAGCCGTTCGCTATCCTACCGCATTGTTTACGTAGTAGAAACGATGAGGAATGAAAAACGAGGTCGACTTCGCGGAACTATTATCACTGAATACGTGTTTCCGCGGTAATACGCGAACACATGCGCGCACGGGATGCGAGTGCTCACGCGAGAGCAACGTACATACATTTTAATTTAAATGAAAGATATCATGGAGTTTTAATAAACAGAGGGCAAAACGTGGCCTCGCATAACTGCCAGTTTTCTAAGGGCTCGACTCTACGCGTTGGATCATAAACCGAGCCACGTTTTTACCTTCGGCTCGAGGTACACGTGAACGTACTTTTTTTCGTATCTACCGGCATAAGAAATTGTGGCTCGCGTGCACCTTATCGGACTGCTCAAGAGATCGAAAGAGGGGGGAAGGAGGCGCGGACGGTAAATTATAAATAAAAAATTGTTTTACATAGCCAAGGTGGCCCGCGAACTTTCCATGGATCGAAACCTACCGAGAAAAGGCGGTACACTTTCTTCGAGTTTCAGTTTCTTATATAATGCTGCTCTTTTTAAAACCGTACTTTCAACTAGTTTCACTTAACAATGTTTATTATGCAATGGTGGTTAAATATTTCCATAAATTCTTGAAGAGTCGAGAGACATTTTGTTCGATTTCAATGAATTATAAGAGCCTGTTTAATGGAAATAATTTCATAAATAATTATTTGAAAGCATAGTAATTAGAGTGAATTTAAAATGCGCCGCATTCTGTAGGAATGTTTTATTATAATGTATATCACTTTAATTGTTCTACATTCTTCGTGTACGTTAATCGACAGATAGGAAATGTTACGTACTTTTCTCGAGCACGGGCTTCTAAAATATGCAGAAAGCAGGTTGACATACTTCACCGATGCACTTTCAAAGCCCCCGGTCTCGTATAACACGAATGCACTTTTTAGGCCGAGGTTTAAGTACTTTTACCGTAAGACTATTCTTTCGTGAATGCTCAAAAGCACCCTGAAAACTACGAGAAAGGATGGATAGAAATAAATGGTGAATTTGTGGATTGCAAAGCACACGGCGGAACTAGATACTTCGCGGAAGGCATTCACGAATCAGGAAGACCGTTCATGAGTTTCGATCTCGTGCCTATTACAAGAGGTTTGATTAAATCGCCGTTCTTTGACTACGGGACGAAAATCGTTTCGCGTGCGGAACAATCATTCTTTCACTCACCCTCTCACCCCTGCCCCCTTATATCTAAGAAGTTCAACTCTAAAATCTCAAGGATCAAGAAACCTGGAAATGCGGTTATGCAATTCGAAGTTCCGAGTTGAATTACGTAAAGGCCTGTAAAAAGTTGTACGATGTAAGCCGTGGAAATATGCATAAAATCTAATATTATATCTTAAGCTAATATCGTTATCTTAGACGAAGGAACATTTTAATATAATAGTGCCAACTAAATAGGAATATATACAGGAATATATTCAAAAACTTCATAATATTTAAGCGCACTTCACACTCCAAGGTTTTACACCTTAAGTAAACTGAACGTAAGATTAAAGTAACCAACGATACGGAGTGAGAAGGGAAACTCGAAAAGGCCGAAGTTTTTATAATTCGTGCTCCAAGTACTCGCAGCATCCATTTAAGAAAGTAATCTTCCAGGTATAAGCAAGGCAGAATACGAAGGAGAGTAGTAAAGAGTAAAAAAAACAACGAGAAGATTACACGGTAGGTAGAATCACAACAACTGGTACACCTGAATTCATAGTGAAAGCACAATGGAAATTTAGCTGGATTCAGCAACAAACGCCGTTTCCGTGTAAGAAGATCGCTGGCTAAATAATAAAACTGACTCGTATATAGGTACTCCTCATATGGCTGTTCTGAATAAAATATTCCCTTCTGTCGGTTCTCAAGCCCAGTTTGCAATACTGCAAGGAATCAGGGGAGGGGGATGAAGTCTAGGAGAAACTTTAACGAAACTTGTCCGTGTTCTTCTCTCTCTTTAACTACTTTCCTGTCTCTACATACCCTTTACTTTCTACTCTTTCAAGTTCCTTCTCTTTTTATCTTACATTCAAGAATAGGAAAACGTTACTTCCACTCGAGACGTCTTCCCTCTTGAGGACCAATAGATAACCAAGGAATGCATTCGTACCCTCTCCATCACTTTCTTTCTATTGCTTAAAACTTTCTCCATGATTTTTCACTCTTCGAATTACTGATGAAAGTATTAAGTTGAAAATTAGCGATTATTCTTCGTTTGGAATTCATTCGAAATTAACTCGCATTTTCTTCATTTGAAAATGACGATACCTCTATGTTTAAAATATATTTTGATCATATAAAAATTGATAGGTTGACAAAGTAAAAAGTATTTGTCTAAACTTTGATTGTAAAATTCCGTTTATAGTGATTAAGATGTATGGTTTGATAATATGTGTCAATAGAAAAAGATTTAATTCCAAAGGAATCCGAATTTATACACACTGGCCTTAATTTGATTCAGTGAAAACTAGGTTTTACCGCGGTTGCTGTTTGGAAACGTCGAAATGGCCTGAGAGTTCGCCTGAATTTAACATAGATATGCGTTCCCACGGAAAAAAATACAACTTCGTGATAAAAACCCATCGAGTGCGTCGCCAGGAATTACAGTAGAAAATCAAATTCGCGTTCTCGCTGGGGACGTAAACTGTGAAATACCGAACAATGCGAAAACCAAATACCTGCGCACGCTCAGAGACGTAAAAATCACGTTTTCACTGAAAATTACATAAATATTCGCAGTCTTAATTGTTAAAAATCAACCACAATAATAACCACAAAAAATCAACATTAAATTACTATCTACAGTAGTATTGAAGCAGACAAATAGTCAAGTAAACTGATTATATATTCTTGTATAAGAAAAATTAGAAACGAGATGCTACTGAATGGGGTTTCATTAATGAGTTCAAGTCAGGCTGACACGCCAATTTTGCATGAGGCCGGTTTCTAATTACATCGAGCCTGAAAGCCGTCGATGTGTTGGCCGAAGGGACGATCCAAGGGGAACTCAATTCCCCGATGATGGACGGGCACGCGTCCCACAAAGTTGAAGACTTAATAAAGGCTTTCCTGTAATGGGTGCCCGGTGAGACCAGGGAACGATGAATAGTAGGTGGAGGTGCCGAATGGAAGGCAACGGTTCGTAGACCAGGATAGAAACACACGGTACACGAACATGTAATTATCTGCTCCCTACACCATTTTCGAAAATACCTTTCACAAAATTCCAATTCAATAATACACGGTATACCTATCGACTTTCATAGAAAATCCCCAGAAAGTTGTAATGGAAAGCAACAGGAATAGAATTCTATAAATTATAATTCATTTTCTAATTCCATGGAGAAATGAATAGTACGTATTCCAGACGAACCTGGATTATACGAAATAACTTAATACCACTAGCGAATACTGAAAAAAATGAAGAATATCGTCTTCATAAGGAAGGAGGAGTTCCAATATTCCAACCCTCTTTTAAAACTTCCCTTTTCCACCCCTTTCTTAGCGCTGCTACCAAGTATTGTATATAAATTTTCCGCTTGAATGAAAAGAACTGACACTCTGTATGCGATCAAATCTCAATCATGCCTTCAATAAAATCTGATCCTTCGACATATTGAATTTTACCGCTTAAGTTCCATCCCCTAAATATACTCTCCGTAATGCTATCTATATAATCGAGATATCATTAAACATTATTACTACGCTCAATTATTAGAATTACACATGTACAAATACACTATCAAAGTAGGTAGACAAGATCACTACGAACCTGAAGGGTTAATAAACCTTATCGTTTAATGGATGCTCAAAGATAAGAGATGAAGTATCAGTGAATAAAGAAACCGAGAAATATGTGGATGCTGTGCGTCAACTCAAGGACACCAACTTGAAAAGGACATCGGAAGTATATAAATTTCTATGATAGAACAGCACGTACTCCTTAAGGAAAAGGGTGCGCCGATGTCTTGCGTGAACGTCTAATAGAATTAGCAAGCCAAGGTTTCTTATATGGCACTTTTGTAGCCGAGTACTTAAAGAGCCGCGTAAAATCCAGAGGAAGTCGCAAACGAAATTACCGGAGAAATGAGTTTCAAAGACTTTACGATCTTTGGGTAATTGCTGCGCAAAAAGAACTATAATCAGACATTTAAATCTTCGACTTAATCAGCCTCCTTTAGGGTTCTACATAATTACATATATTTCTCGACGGACTGTACTGAGAGATAATTAGTTATGCTGAAAAAAATCCATGGTAAAATATAATACTTCGAAGACATTATTTTCTGTGACTAATTTCACCCTTATGTTGATATATCTTGTTACATGTTAGAACAATATTCCTGGTTACTTCATCATAATGTTCCCGGATATTTGTTTCTAGTTTTGATATTGTTGCCCTGCTTTCCATTAATTCTACGTATTCTACGTATAAATCAGGGGATGAAATGTATTTCATAAAAACACAGGAAATAAGAGGTACAACGTGAAAATAAAAATCACAGTACAAAGCACTCGGCAAGAGCGCTAGTCAAATAAATCTCTTTCTTACAGTTTTCGTGTTATTATTCTTTCGAAATGTCTTCCATTAAAATACTAAATATTTCATATTAAATCTTGTTTTACCGTTGTAATTCTACAAAGTTTACGAGACACGTATACTTGGACTATATTCGAGTAAAATATCTACCATGTAATACGGAATTCCTCGTAATTTTCCTCGTAATTCATCATCGGTGTCACAAGGATTTCTATTTCAACAATTTCGCGGTCGAAACGAAGGTAGGTGTATTTTTTCTATATTCATACATTCCACGATCTCGCGTCTTTTCGAATCGCCGACAGCAACATAATTTTTTCCCGGCAACGCTTCAGGCTTGAAATAAGAAATCCACTTCAATGTCTCCTGGAGCGTTAAATTCACAACACTGCAAACGAGATGCCATCGAGATTGACGTTCGTGGCGTCGTTTAACTTTTCCCGCTATTCGTTTTAGCTACTACTTAGATACAAGTTGAGCAATTTCGAAATACCTGACAAAGTTGTGAAAATACACGGAGAACACAAGAATTCCTAGAAATGTGTCAAGATAGAAATCACTCCTTTTCAATCAAATTAATCTCGATGATGCAAAATTTATTCAATCTATGATACTACACTATAATTAATTAATCTGCGATCACATTTTTTAGTGATCACAAAAAAGTTCTAAGCAGAGTCCCTTGAGTCCCTTTTACGTGTATGAATATATGAAGAACTCATATATAATAAAACTATTTAGAAAACAATTTAAGATCCACAACGTGAGAAGGAGGAATATTTTATTATAAGATCACAAGTTTTGTATCGAAGTTTGAATGTCATGGATAAATAAAATCCTCTAGAGACCTCTATTTAATCGTAAATATAAATGTGCATTTGAACTATAAGTATTTTACAATTTACAAAGTAAATATCACGGAGGCGGAGATATTTTCAGGAAGAAACATTTTCCCGGAAGAGAGATTCGTCGCGGGGTTTTCGCAAGTGAAAAACTGAAGGTAAAGTTTACTCCATGAGTAGAGGGGTCGTAGTCAGATAGTAAACCAAATTAAAGACCTCGCGAGGGGGTGGTAAAGCAATTTCGTAGTCCCGCACGGACTCAGTCGTGAAACGTTTCTACGTCACTGGATACGAATAGCGGGTGAAGGCTAATGGGGAGAGACAGAGCCACCCCCAACGACGTATCCTTTACCTCCCGATATACCTCGTACCACCCCTATCTTTGCAACCGAACACGCTCAAACCTTTCGACATCCACGTTTCCACGTAAGCTTCATGGATATTTAAATTTAAACCCGCACATATGCATCTACCAATTCGAAGTGCACATGCCAAATATGTAGATACTCATTCACTACATTATACGAGATAGTAGAACCAATGCTGCTTCTATTTCGACTTAAGACAGCTTATGTTCTACGAGCAATATATTAAACATAAAATTTCGGAGAATTCATGAACATGTTTCAGGTTCCTTTCTAGTACGTACGAGTAGAATCAAAAAAATTTCGATCAGTGTTTAGCGAATATCGAAAAGTCGGAGTCGGAATTTTACGCGAAGCAATCACTTGTTCCTTTCCACTCTGTCACTATTCTATCCTTCTTCTACTCTTTTTTAGCGGTCAGGAAGGTGGTGAAGATTGGTTCTACCATAAGACGGGAGTTTGCAGTACACTTCCATCGTCTTTCCCTCTGGACTCACCTCGTTCGATAGGATATAAAAGGGTCTCTCGAGTGACCAACTCGCCCGTTCCAACGACAATACCTTTTAACAGCGTGCTATTTTCAGCCTGTCGATGACCCATGAACCAAGCTCACGGCAGATATAGTAAAATCGTCGATCCCATAAAATGTTACGTGTACTCTAGCACATGTTCCTGTTCAAAAACACCGGTATGGGACTTCAGAAACTTTCAACGATGTAAGACGTCGAAATACCTCTGATTTCCGAACATCCGCAATTCAGCAATTTCACAAATTGCTTGCTTATCCTTATTCTTCATACCTCTTCTACTTTATTTATACTTTCAAAATATTTTATGCTCATAATTGTACTGGAACGCTTATTATTAACTTCAACCTTAATGTATACTAAATTTGCACGTACAATAAATATATTTGGTGTAGGAATGAATTCTTGAGACTTTTGTGTACAATCAAAGTTTTATTTAAAAAGAATAAAAACAAATCAGTCGTTGTCGGTCAACAAATGACCCTTTGTCATTTTTCTGGCAACTTTAAAAGTGCGGAAGAATATTACGATGTGAATGACTGTACTGATTATACGAATCCAGTTGGAGAGAATTCATTTCTACACTGAATATAAAATATGCATTTCAACAAACATCAAAACTTATTGTTATTGGATATATTGACATAATGTTACAAGTTTATAGGGTGTCAGCAAAATCAAGATGACTGGCCGGCTCACGTACCATCCTTTTCTACTTGCTTAAGTATGTCGGGGGCAAAAGCGGACGAGCCGTGGCTCTATTTCGCGGCCGGCCGGGATAATTAATGCAAATGCACTGGTGTGCGTAATCGCGAGATAATAAAGCGATCGTAGCTCAAGAAGGGTACTTTGCAGTGAGACCGGTGAATTATACGCGATCTCCTCGTAATTCCTGACGATATTAGCCACGGAGACGATCGCTGAAAACTTCATTTACATCCAATCAGATTTCTTCAATTCCGTTACGACGAGATTAAAATTCGATCGAGTACTACAATGTAAATATATCAATTCGATGTAAATAATAATTATGGAGATCATTATCACCAAGTAAAATGTCCAAGTTGTTGTGCTCAGTACTTCAGTCATTTCCAATGTAATAAAATAAAATTGAGTTATAATAAAATTCATAAAATGTTGAAATAAGATTTACGTCATGCCTAATAGATGCATAATATATATTCTTATAATGAAGCTCGAAATTAATCAACACAACACCAATCAGAATTAATTATACAATAATGCAAGAATGTAGCTTGTACTACAAGTTAAGCAAGTATCCAAATATTGCACAATCTACCAGAACTAATATGAAAACACTGTTACAATTCACCTGAAATGCGATATCTGAGTAGAACCTGAGACCCAATATGAAGATGAAGAAATAGAATGCACGGATGAAAAATAGAAAACACGGATGTTAATATCGGCGGAGAAACGAAATGAGAGGAGGAATCGGGTGGACATTCGCAAGGCAAAATGCCGAGTAAATCGTGTATTATGGAAAACGAGGACTCGATGAGGTCGAAATTTTTCAGAAGTTTCGTGGCAAAGGTTCCTGGCCCGGAGGGGTTTAAGAACGGCGATGCATGCGCCGATTGCATCGGCATCGGATGCTTTGCATAACTGCACCGCATATCGAAGTGAGGACAGAGAATGCGATCCACCTACGGAACCGACCTTCTTTGGCACAGGCTACCTCCCGCGAAATATCGGCATGAACCGAGCCAGAATATCGGGTCATAATGTCAAAGTCTTGACCCGAACGGGTTAATAGACCACTAGCACGAGCCCATGTTTGTATATCGAATATATTCCTCAAGCACGCGACCTGACATTTCCATTTCGATAAAATTAACAAGGTTTATTCTCTCAGGGATCAAAAACGAATCACGAGTTTATGCTTTACACCATGATTTTCGCCCTTGGGTATGGACGAGATACAAGGATTGCGCGAAATAATGTAAACATTGCTTATAAGAGGGGTGTTGTGTAGTTGAGACTAGTAGGCGTGAATTTGTACACATTGCGATCGTATTTTGTTTTGGGTACAACATGCCATGAAACATTATTCAGGATTTATATAATTTCATTTCCAGATATTAATAAACAAATTTCGTAATATACGACATGTTTCCATAATTTTGTCCAACCCCTGATATATACACATTGTGAATCCAATATTTGTATATTTCGATAGTTCCCAAATAAATGTGTTTAATATGTTCACTAATCAAAATTGTGTTTCGTATATATTTCTTGATGTGCCAAAAATATGAAGATATTAAAATATATGTAAATAAAGTATTAGATATATTAATATTCATTCAACTAATTAAAGTACAATACAATCCACCTCATTCAAAGTGTTCATTCATAACTATATATATATATATGAATTGCAAGAGAATATGTAAAATAAATTAATTAAGCAAACAAAGGGTTCTATCTTCTTCGATACTCAGACAATATACCGGTAGAAGAACTTGAAGTTTTAAACGAACTCCTACAAATTAAGTGATAACATGAAGTATTAATACTGCAAAAACATGCTGGTGTTATTTATATAGCAAATTAATTACATTGTTTTTCACCAATGATACTATACGTTAACCGAAATATTAAGATAAGATTTACATGGGGGTGACTCTAACATAGTCGAGGGGTGCATAATAAGGGGTAGGAAATACGTGGACAATAGAGTAGACACATGCTCCTATTTGATCAGACATAGTAAACACGATATTTTCTCACGTGTGGATACATATTCCACAAATCCTGGTATTTGTTTCGTGTACAGCACATTGTCATTATTTGTTTCGCATACATTCTATGCATTCATCCTAGAAAGCAAATCTAAAAATAATATAGCAAATTCTTCCATTCACGGGAAATATAATTAATTTATTCTAATAATTCAGATATTCGAAGGGTATAAATCAAACATGAACAATAATAGTAGAAATCCTAATAAATTATTAAGAACTTAATATGTTATCCTTTCCAATATGTTCTACAAAATACTACAAGCACCAATTATAAATGAATACAAATTTCGATTAAAACTTTCAACACAATGTTAATTAACTTAGTATAATATTCGTTTTAGTATAGAAATATCTTGTTCTTTGTAGCCGGCCAGCATTGAAAGAGCAACAATTTAGCAGGTTTCGACCACAAAGTAGCGGATGCACAAAGAAGCTGATTAATTAGAAAGTGGAGTATAAGGTGGAGTATTATCCGGGAGAATTTGTATTTCTTAGAAGCCGTAATCCTGCACGCTTTCTCATAAGAGATCGGACAGTCGCGTTTAAATTGATTCTCTTATTCTTTCCAACCCCTTAATCTCGCAACCTTTCAGAGGGTTTTCTTTCGTTCTCATCGTTCTCTCGATTCTCCTCGTTCTCGTTTCATCCCCCCTCGCACTCCCTCTCGCTGGTTCGTATCGTTTCATCCGGTATATCGCTGCCGGATCCGCGACTCTTCGCGGAGACAGAAGAACTTCCTCGAATCATTTCACAGAAAGGAAAATCGTTGGGATGCTCCCGACGGATTTTCCATCTGTTTTTATTTCTTTCTGCCAATGTTGCGGCCCCGAGTATTCCCACAGAGGACGAGATGGTAATTGGATAAGTTAATTAGCTTTTTAAATGAAACTTTGTGAAGCTTTTAGATGCCAAACCCCCTTTTTTTTGCAGTCTCACGAAGAGTTAGCCCTGCGATTTTATTCCAGTTCGTGGATCATAGACAAAAAACAAGACTAAACTTTTATCGACGAATACCGAATAACTTTTTCTCCTGGAGGACGAATTTTTTCCAATTATGAAACTCGAATGACGACGATTCGACGTATTCTTATCTACTTATGTATACGAATTTTTATTTTCGAAAATAAACATATGTGGCAAACATGGAGTGCATCTGATTAAAATATTCTATCTACTTATTTTGAAATATACATTCAGTGGACGAATAATTAATTAGAGATAGAAAATAATGCTGAGTGAAACATCCTTATTAACATAAATAATAGAAAAATAATAATACAAAAATAATGGGACAAAAAGGAATAATTTACTATATTTTCCAAACTGGAGCGAATTATTCATTCCCCTTTATAAAGAAATGAAGCAAAACGTAACAGCTAAGACAAACAGTATTCAAGATGAGATTACACAACAAATTTCGTTATTTTCGAATGCTATTTTTCCTAATACTTCGCGAACATTACATATTAAATAATATAAACAGCATTAAATAATCCCGATATTAAATAACTCAGTTTGTTGTCACTTCGTCATGAACGCAAAGAATACCTCCAGTATTCCATTCCTTTTGAGGAACCTCAAAATAAGCTGACGTAAGCCTAGCCCTAGTTGAAGTAAGTTAACCATCGTTGGTCGTCTTACTCTCCCATCTACCCACTTTCCACCCCCATTTCATCTCCCGGCCACCATCTTTCCACGGATTTCACCGTCCTTCGCATCCCCTGACCCTTAATTGAAGCCATAACGTCGTAGAGCCTCGAGCGCCCTTAATGCAGCCGAGCTACGTCACTTTAATTGAAAGCGCACGGATTCCTCTGATAGCTTTGGCTACGGGTTCTCCGTGAAAGAGTGAATGCTGGCCCGACAAGGATGGAACTCTAGGAACTCGAGCTTTCGGATGAAGTCGAGGCATTTATCTTAAATGTAAGTTGAATCGTGTTTCACGGATATAAAGTATAAGGACGCATTTGTATCCGAGAAAAAGACAGAAAGATTAAGAACTCCGTAGAAACCGAGATGTAAATCGTAGCTTCATCCTACTTCCGGCATCTCCTTCGATGAAGTAGTACCGACGAATTGATGATCACTGTGAGACAGGACTTCCAAGGCATTCATACAAAATATATTTTTATAAAATATCAAGTGAATCAAGAATTGTACGAAGTAGTTTCTTACATGGAATATTTATGAATCATATTGAACATCCTGGTCCACGGAGGTACGAGGAAGAAATTGAACATGAAGCTACACATTTCGAGAAGTATGAGAAAATTGCATGGAATGAAGAAAATGAAAGGAAAGTTCTTGTCGAGAAGTTTATATCAGCGATTGAAAACAAACTCTGGGGAAAGTAGCATCAACTCTAATAAATCATTATCAGTGGTAGTAATGTTGCAAACGTGGACTCCTTGTAGGAAACTTTCTCGAATGGAATTTGATTGGAGTTCGCCATTTGTTTAGTAATAGTATGCTTGTTCGTTTAGTAATATCTTCGAAGCAGTTTCCAAAGTACTTGCGCAACAATGTCGGTCGAAATAGTTCGATGTAAGTCGAGTGATTATAATTTACTAAAATAATTAATTATATTATCGAAGAATGTAAACGATGACAATTATTGTGAACAAATGTAACTGTTAATCTAAATGAATGATGAAAAAGTGTTTCACGTGTTCCACCACTGGCTATCGATTGGATATCTACATTATTTTGATTTCTAGACAGCAGTCGATCAACCATAAACGTTCGCCCTCGAACGGCAGTCCATCCGAACAAAATCATATTCACTGGACAAACCGTGATTAATCGAGATGAGAATTTTCATTTGCGCAGAACACACACGCCTCAAAATGTCGACAAATCGCGATCTGATTGACGGATGCAGAATGGTTTAACACAGGCACTACCACTGATCTCGATGGAATCATTTCATACAAAATGCCGCTAAGCGTTATTATTCATTTCCACGTTATAAACAATTCACTGTTGGAAATATTCCACTTCCTCGTTCCCGGTGAATATTTCACGCTCTTAATAAGGAAAGCGGAATAATATCCCCGAGTTTAATCCGTTCAACGAGAAACGACTTTTTTCAAAGACCCGCACATATCATTATCTTGCAATATGTTATAAATATTTCACTGTAGAGGAATATGAGCCGTTTCCATATGGATTTCGCTTAATGAGGATTTTAAATGAGGCATATTTTAAAATTCGCATTTAGAGAGATATTGTTTACCTGTATAAGATATTGTTAACATATATGCAATAATATTAAACTATGCATGTTTCTGTCGCTTGTGAAATATGTAGATTATTATTCTTTTATTATATTGTTGGCATTCACAATCGCAGCAATGTCATTGCTGCGAAGTAAGAATGTGTATTTTTGAGCTACCTAATTTTTTACACGATTTATATATTTTTGGGTATTCTGAGTTTTTTGTGGTAAAAACTAGATAAATAATAGAACGATATAGTTTATACTCTTCAGGAAATGAATAATACTCAATAAAGTTCTCGTAGAAAGGTAACCAATATTAAAAAATTCTATTTTTATAATCTTTAGATAAATAAATCTTTCCACATTTTCTATATAATTGAATCGTAATAGTCTTTTTAAGTTTCTAATGTAACTGTATTATATGAAGTTGTCTATTGAGCTATTTTAATATATTGCATATATGGCAAGTGGATGTTCTAACGATAAAGGAGATTTATTTGCTTAATAAAATGTCAGGTTACAGGGTCCCTGTTTTTAAGTTAAGGCAAACTACATGGTCTACGAATTTCTGGTAGTCCAATTACGCCGTTGAATAATTGTCCGAACTTGCTAGTTGTTGTTAACAAGTACCGCCGGATAACTTCCACGGTTTCTGTTTCTTGGCCCGAATAATTCCCAGGAACAGCATGCCAAGAACTTTGTAGTCGCGAACAGAATAAAGGAAGAGTTGCTTTGA
Source organism: Nysson spinosus (assembly GCA_910591585.2). NCBI lineage: Eukaryota > Metazoa > Arthropoda > Insecta > Hymenoptera > Crabronidae > Nysson > Nysson spinosus. The sequence continues at coordinate 5,000,086 of OU342835.1, forward strand.
CGAATATTCGCCGGAAGACGGCGATGCTTAAGAAAACAAGAATACTTTCTAATTAAGGTACCAGCATTCTTTGAAAATCCTTTAAGTAAACGATGAAATTCGATCATCGATAGCTGATTTTATGGAATTACTTAGGAAGACTTATACTTTGAAACTATCAATAGTTAACGATAATACATTGCATTTATGTCTGGTCTTGATAACGTTATTATCAATTATTATTAATCAAATACTTAAAAGCGGACCGCTGTACTCGGAAAACTTAAAATATATTCAGATTATGTTACTTCATTGTTCGAAAATAATTAAACATCCATGCAGAACTCTTACTTCGGAATTATTTGCAAATAAATGTTTCTATTTAGTAATAATTTTGCTTAGGTTTTTTCTATGGGTAATAATAAATGACTGTGAATGGAACATATTTGCTGTGGAAAATGTTTATGTTCTAAGTTTACGTAAAAATAGAAAATCTTTATCTTTAGCTAAAATTTAGAAATGGATTTTCAATTGTATCAGAAATGATTTGATTATTTGATGAATGGCCAGATACGGATAGTAAAATTCAAGCATAAAATCCGATCGGAGGATAAAGGGACGCTAATAATAAACGGTGATATTTCATATTTTCGATACATGAAGCGGCTGAAATTGAATTGAAAGCTGCAGCTGGCAACGTCGGCCAAAATCGAATTAACTCTGGATTACGGTGGTAATTTCATAGGCAAGCTAGTTTCGGGCTTTATAATGGGAAGGTAACTACAGCTGTCCAGGAGTTAAAGTCCAAGGTTTTGGTTCGCCGAAAGGGATTAGTGTTTACTCGCCGGTTGGGCGATATTTTCTTGTGTTATGCTTCTGGTATAAGTATGTACTTCGAAGTTACACCACTTATAATTACGTACGAGTACGAACCTTGCAGCCTCTACCTTCCTTCTCCAACTTTTAGCCCTCCGCTTCCCTTTCACTCTTTCTACTACTCCCTAATTGCCCCTGAGAAGATTATTCCCTCTTTTTCCTGTTACAGCTTTAAATTCCAATTGTCTTTTAATATTTTTTGCAATCCCTGCCCATCTTTTATTTCATTTTCAGTGCTTCCGTAATTTTCCCATGAAGTAAGTCGATCTTCGTTTAGAAGTATTTAAATGTATGTCTAGTTTAATATCGAAATATATGAACTTTGATTAATCGAAAAATAGTTTTTAATGTGTAATTTGAAAATAATTACGTTATATGTTCGATTTTTTATTAATTACATTATAATATATTATAATTATAACTTTTATCAGGAGCAGCTGATAAAGAGAAATTCTTATTTTGTTAAATATCGAAATAATTCTCTACGAAGTATAGAAACATTTTTAATAAAATTAACATAGTAGAAGACGAATCCTATGGTTCGTAATAATTTTGCAAATAATAATTTGCAAGTCAACTCATTAATTTTAACGAACTTAATACAAAAGACGACGTTACTGCATAATTTTAAGAATTAGGTACTTTGAATAATTCCGGTGGATTGAAAGAATAGAATAGAGGCAAGTACCGAAGGAAACGAGATGATAAAAAACGGACAGTAAAAATGTTACACTACCTCTTGATTAAAAATTTAATTCCCCGCCAAACTCTCCTTGAATAAACAGGGATTCCAAGGAGTGGAACATAATGAAACGCTGCGTTTTCTTTTGTGCACGTTAAATCTTTAAAAAATACCGAAGGAAATCTTATTGTCCTTTGTAAAGGAACCATTGAATTGCCTGAGAATTTAGATTAAAAATGGAATGTTACCGTGATGCATTATACATATAAAGGGCACAAAGAAATGCAGAAGATCCAAGCAGGATCCAGCTGCTAATTAATTAATAAATGAATAATAACTGTTAAATGAATAATAAAACTGTTAAACAAACCATGCTAATTATACACTTGCCATTCGTCTAAGTGTAAGTCAATGTTAACTTAAGAATATGCAGTTCATCTTAATTATACAGTTAACTAAAATTCGTAGCAATATTACCTACGGAAACTTATGTGTGTATTTTTAAATATTCTAGATTCTAAAGATTCTATATTACTGCATATGAATATTTCAATTTCAATGAATCATTGGAGTTGCTTTAATGCGGTAACTTATTAATATTGTATACAGGAAAACATAAAAAATTAAGGAAACTCATCTTCTGTATTGATACGGAATTGATTCATTTCTTATTATCGGAGACCGGAGGAATTTTTTTGTCTATCAATCACTGTGTGATACACTAAAAATAGCTTTCCATCAGGGCACGCCAATGTTCCTGATTTCAGAAGACAAAGAACCCAAGCAAAAGTACCCTTGACGGCATTCTAGAACAAAACTTTCGCGGCCGATAGGATGCGACCACGTAATTAATTACCTATTGAACAGAAAAGCTTTGTCCGTCGAGACGTCCGTATTACCATTGAACACGACAGACCACGTCTGACCGCGTACTTTCCGATTCCACTTCAACTTCATCCTTTCTACTTCGTCCTTCCGTAAACCTATGTTTCATATTCTCGATGTTCAATATTACCCCATTGTATACGACAAAGTCGCAAAATTAATATATGTACATCTTTCATTATCCGTGATTATATTTTTAACATAAGGTAGAATTATCATGAACTATTGTTGTATTACTATTACTGCAACTAATATTCAATTTTTGTTACTAATACGTTCGATATTTTATTTTAGATTTACGATTCATATAAAATAATTTATAAATATATTGATACGTATCTAATCGGAAATTAAGATACAGTATTATACGACATATTCAACATATAAAAATATTCTATTTTTAATATAGAACATCAGGGTGATATTATTGGCTTCTTATTACTGGAAAGGGTTAAACGGAATTTCGCTTACAGGTAGTCCTCAAAGCCAATATCGCGAGTTACTATCAATGACGATCACACAGTTCATTGTCAAACTAACGAGTAGTAATGACCTCCACAGAAGCTGAAATATCGTGTCCTCTTTTGCGTGGCCAGAACTTACACTTGTTAACGAGCCATAATGAATTCGAACTAATGAGATAGTTGTACTCTACTGATCGTTTCGCTAATTGTACCAAGAATATTTAATCATTGTCATCATTGTTTCCATCGTTTAATCAGGAAATTAATAGTAGAGCAAGATGGAAACAAATGAATATAGTTGGCGGGAAGCATTCACTGATATTCGTTAATGGAAATTACAATGACAGATCAATGACTTGCATGATGAGTATAATGATACGGTAATCCCCGATGAAGCTTAATGCAATTCAACCCCCCCGAAAATTAACCGAAACCTATCAGAACGTTATCTTTAGCGTCATCGTTATAATAACGCACCCTGCCAATCGATTCCCTGGATATCGAGGTAACTTAAGCAACAACACGGAAGCTTCCGACTAAAGTTTCCTACGATTGAGACCGGTAATATTTGGAATTACCAAGGATACCACAAATCCCGAGCTTTCATCAAGAATACTAATTCGGAGCTTGCACGTGGGTGCAGTTTTGAAAGGTTATCCTGCAGAAAGGATGATTTTAACGGACACACAAAAATATAGTAATTTAACAAGAATTAATTTAAAGAGAAGTACGTCATCCAGTAGCACAAGTGTCCTCAACTTTTCATGTTTTGTAATATTTATAACAACCTTTCCATTAACCAATATCAGTGAGTATAGTTATATCATAAGTACATTTAAACCATGGCATATAAAGTAAGAAGCTAACTACATTTTGGCAATATAAAATTTTTCAAAACCTATTTAACTGATTAAGATTTCTGGCCGGGGCCGAGAAATATTTAGGTGAACTGTATCGAAGAAATTATTTATTCAATTTGATATGGAATATTTGATAAAAAAAGATTCATTAAATTCCGAGATAAATACAATATCCAAATATTCGGGGAATAAAGATATACAGTCGTGTATTAAATCCAGGGGAGATCGACCCTGAAGCAAGATTTTATAGCAAAACAAATAGTAGAGCACGAAAGGTTTGCCGGTTATCAGAAACGGCCGTAAAATCCTGATCACGTCTATAACGTTCGTGACCGGCAATCAAATGTGATCCTGTCAGTCAATCGGGGAGGCTATAAAATATATTAACCGACTGTATTAACAGCATTTCAATTGCAACTACATAAAATAACTGACTTGTAATGAAGTCAATAAATTCTGACATTACACTCGCTGGAACCTAAACGCATATCAAGGTCTCCCGAGTTTAACGAAAGGTCAAACTATTCTTTAATAAAGGTCACGTGGATGCAAGTTTAAAGTCACGCCAATAAGTCTATTCGCATATCTAGCTAAGAATGTGAAAATGTCATCGAAAATCCGATCTGCATTTGTGTCCGACATACTAACAGGGAAATCGTGATAAGCATAAACTTAACGGTAAGAGTTACGGTCCCTAAGACATCGTATACGAAGTTACTCGGTCACGAGACTTCCCGTGATTCTAATTCACTAGGACATAAAACAGCGACTGTCGTCGTTCGATCCTGTTGTATTAGCATGTCGAATTGTATTATCCCTTGTTCCCTTGTACTGACTTAAAGAAAAGGGCATTCGAAACAAGAGGTACCTAAAATCCGGACCATTTACTCGTGGTATCAAAGAAATTGAATGGCCTGGATTGAAAGTCCAATTTCAAGTAAGACACGAGGAAGGATAAGAAACGATGAAGCTACGATTCCGGTGATCTAAGGAAAAACCACAAAACTTGAAAGACTAAGGGTGAGTGAAATATGCGTTCGTCGGCCATCCGACGCAATGGAACGAAAGGATGACTACGACAGGTCGAAAATCCAATTTCGTGCGAGACCAAACGATCGCGGAAGCCGTAAACGTAACATCGCCGGAAATTCGTACGCCGAAAGAGAACGACTGCGAATCAACCCACGAAAAAAGAGAAGGAAAGAGAGATTCACCCGAGCTTCACAGAAGTCACCCTTTTCCGACTATCATTCGCGTAAAATTCTCTCCGAGGGATTTTTTTACGGTGTCGTGGGCGCGACAAGGACATCGAGGAAGATGAATCCTTATACCGTGGAATTCGATCGTGCGCGAGAATGGAGGTTACATCGTCGGGTAAAACCTCCTTTTCCTCGTTGCCCCCGTTCGACGTAACAGTAAGGATAAAGAGAGAGAAGGGGAGAAAAAAGAAAGTCGTAAGCTGAAATTGCGATTTTACCGTGGCACACGGTACTGGTAAATATTTACCTGTCAGCGTAGCTGTTCGTTGCTCTCTGGCCTCTGCCGCCCTTTAATTAACACGCGTTGTCCTCTCCCTATTTCCTTCCTTTCTTCTTCTTTTGTAATCTTCTACTCTCTCGCTTCCTCAGCACTTCACTTTCCAACGGCAAAGGGGAAAATGTTGAACTTTGATGATATCGGTCCATTCACTGATCGACGTATTTCGCGCACCACGTACTTTGCACTAAATCAACGAGAACCTTGCTCCGCGGTGAACCTGGAGTCATGTGATCGTATCACCAGACTTTTTATCCGTAATAAATCCCAGTAATCTTCATCCTTCTCTTTATCAACGTCTGATATCTCTTTGATGGAGATCGCGGTGAAACGCAGCTATTATTATCAAGGAGCTATCAGTCAATCTCCTTGGTAGACCTTAAGAGTCACATTGTTTTGATATACCTTGATATGTCGTTCTCTGTGGTATTCTTATACTACACTACAGATATGTTTGTATTACACTCCATGACGATTCAAGTCACTTTTATCAACCGACATTTTAATAATCCGTCCTTCCACCGTGAATCTTTTGATGGACTTTAATGGAACACAACGACAGAAGTCGTATATCAAGGAAAAGCTCGGGTACTGGACACTCAACGGAAGGTTATTAATGGGAACATTATCGGTTTCACCTTCGTTCACTTTTTACTTATTACAATCCAGTGATAATCGGATATTATCTATGAGTCGAACGATCGCCCTATCTCGTGCACTACACAAACACTTCGCGATCCAACACACTCCGGAAGTTCGTTTATCACTAAGTATCCTTCAAGATCCAATCAATGGCGTTCATGTCATATTTAAATATGCACACCAGTTTATACCACTCTTAAATTTCTTCCAATTAAACATACTCCTTATGAAATCCACATTTGATATGATTCATTACAATGCTTTGTCCTTATCTCTCAAGGCATCCTTTATCAACCATCATTCGTATAATCGTTCTTGGACGTGGTGACTCGTACTATTCACTAACCGATGCCACGTTAGATTTGCTCTCTGATATGCACGAAAATATTTGCACACCGTAACCGAACCGCGAATATTATAAGAAGGTGCGTCCTCGACGTTGGCGGAAGAAGCTTCATCGGTTTTCAGAAGTATTCGGAAACACGCAGATCAACGACGAGGAACAAGCACCGGAACGATGGCGCGGCACGCGAGTTCGCCGGCCGACTGAAGTACGCTTCGCCTATCAGCCGACCTCAAACCCGAAACTCACCTCGGTGTGTCCCTCTCAAACGAACCAACCCTCTCTCTTCGATACACCAAGGGGTGATTCGCGGAGCAGAGAGAGAATATATAGAGCAAGAGGGGTGAAACCGGCGCTTGCGCCAGGTATATGCTGCCTACCACGGAGCTTATTTCCACTTGATACTTCTTCTGGTCCTGCGATACTCTCATAATTTTTTAAATTTGCGGATTAGGATAAATTGGTGTTGTCATGTTTGGGGGTTTCGACTTAATTATTATCTTTGTGGAAGAATCTGGACATTAATTTGAGGGCGGTTTACTCGTCTCCGACAATTGTAAACAAGTAGTGAATAACGTGGTAAGAACACTGTTAATAAAAGACAACGTAAAAAGAAATAGATGTTCAATTAATTATAACTTTAACGAGAGTTATTTGAATGAAGAGCTGACAAACATTTATGTATTTACGTGACATTTCACACAACTGTCGAAAAAGAATGGATATGATATTAGAATAAATATTTTCCAAAGAGAAAGTGTCATGATACATACTTTCAGCGTATTTTATATTATAATAGAATACTTGTTAACGATGTAACTTGAAGAAGATTGTAATAAAAATCTTGAAAAGAGCTCATACCACAATGATTTTGCGTCCTATTCTTCAAACTTCCAGTGCCAATTAATTTTCTTCAAATCCCGCTGACATTGTTTCATTCAGATTAAAATAAACAGAAATAAATGACTAGTTGCATGTACAAGAGCTTCGACATCGTTTCGATATAACGGGCTTAATTAACAATATCCATTCCAACCGTGAAGTAAGTCATGATAAAAAGCGAAGTTCAAAAATGTTGAATAACCGGAAGTCTCTTGACCCGAGTTCTCCAATGCAATACCATGGGATAAGTTCAGGGTGCAGAGTAGCTTTAGCTTCGATTAATTAACGGCGACCGCGATAAATCAATCGAATCGTTGTTCTGAGCGCAGTCAACGGTTTTCCGCGGGTAACCCATAGAATCTCAGTACTGTTCTGTCTCTACCTCTTCCTCTTTTCCGTGCTACACCTCCGCCGTTGCTTCCTCTACTTCGGAGGTCGACGTCGACGATTCGATGCGGGAAATCAATCACCCCGAAAACCACTTCCTGGGAAGTTCGGGAGCACGTTTCACCACGCCTCGAATTGAAATTCCATCGAATGGTGATTCCACCATATTCCTTCTACCACGAGGGGGCACAAATTACTGCGATACGAATTCCCGCTTATTCCAGCATTTCTAATCACTGGCTACAAGAGAATAGGAAGAACATCAGTGTCGAGTGGACTGCACTCTCCTTCGAACTTCATGGGTGATTTATATGAACCATCGTTAAAACAAAATTTACTTCCTAGACGTTTTACGAGATTATAAATGTCCATGTTACCATAAATTACTTTGTTCTTACGTTTCACATAAAATAGTTACGGTCTTGTACTACATTGGATGGAAATAAAACACTATTAGACAGCTTACAAAGTGTGTATTTATACCGAAATATTTGGTATGATATCTTAAGTGAAACTTTCTTTACTCGAGTTTGATGTATGACAAAAATACCGTAATATCTCAAGGCTTATAACACATAAAATTGCAAGTTGGGAAATATAACGCGCATCAATCTTGCTACCAAACAACCCTGAAGTTACGATTCTGTGGTTTGCTGGATACAGATACCTGTCACGAGCAAAACCATGGTTTCTCACGGAGGGAAAAAATTCGAAGTTAACAAGCCCGAAACATGTCCACGTAACTCTCAAGCGACATGTGCGTTATGATGGTCACTGAGTACGAACAATAACAATAATCGAGATAACGCAGTGCTACGCCGCGAGATCCGTTTAGCCGCGACCAAATTGCCAATATTATCAGTTATCGGATTATTACGGCAAATTGTTCGGGTTTGCCTTTACCAACTAGCCTACATACTGCAACCCCTGTGGCAACCCGATATTCTCTCTCCTATCATCCCTCTTCCTCCTTCGATTCCTCCTCTCCTCTCACGACTCGTACCATCTGTCTCCTTCCTTCATCCTCCACCACCCCCGCGGCGACCAGGTGCACTATCGTTCGCGTAAGCATATAGTAAATTCTAACTTAGCCATGCTTCATGTACACCCTCCACGAAAATGTTACTGCTTTGGTAGTCCAAAGATTAAGGCGGAGGAACCATGTACATTGAACTGCACTCTGAATATGCAACTGCATTTAACACTGCATAAAAGTACAGATATTCGATGCTGCGGCTGAAAATATGAAGGATGAAATATAATTCGGATAAGATTTCAATATGTGGTTGAGATGATATTGGAAGGTGAAAGGGTATTTATGTAAGTATCCAATAATATTGAACTCTGATAACTGATAAGCGACCATAGAGTTTTCAGCTGTGGTATGCATGTTGTTTAGTTGTATATACATAGGAGAATATAGATAGGGGTATATGTAATAGGGGTATGTAGTGTTGGATCATAATGCACTAAGTCTGAAATATAGGTATTGGCAATAACCCCTACAGACTCCATAATGTCGTTCTATCGAAATATTCCTTCGGCTTCCGTTTTATGGGCTACAGACAAGTTTCCTATGATCTTCGTTTTATGTTTTACTATTAATATACCGTTATTAACAAATTTTGATCTACGTTATCATTGCTTTTAATTCCTTGTAAATACTCCGAAGGTAGATATTGTGTTGGTGACAATTTTATTTACTACTTTTCAAACTGTATTTCTGCCGCGCAATAATATACGAGTCTGAACTAATTAATGGGGGAAACATTTTGAATTTTTCAACTAATGTTTATGGAGGTTGACACGGATAAACTAACTTTAAAACCACGGACAACCTGCGAGATAACAAGTCAGTTCTTAAGCAGAACTGAGTTCCACGTATCCTCATTATAAGTTGGAATTAATAGAATTTAAAAGTCGCGATCTAATAAAATACATTTATAATACGACCAATTAAAATATACCTAGATACGACATGTAAAATATCTGCATAAATAAGAATAAATAATTGAATTATATTAGACACTTTTTAGTTAAAACAAAAATATCAAATGAGTAGAAAGTGAGCTATAAAACTCATCTTATACGAATTTGCTTTGTGCAAGTAAGATATTTTCAAATATTTTTTCTTATAACCCGCGGAACGTGTCGTATAAACTCGAGCTGGCGTTTAATGCATTACTAAAGTATCTTGTAATATATCATTACTCCCGATAACAAATATGTTTAGTACACTTTTTATTTTACTTCCCGGAGGACCGTGCTGGCGTGGATACAAAAATGTATGTACAATGATACGACACTCGCGATCATTAATAAAAGCGCCCCGGGAATCGTGCTCGCGATCTTTCGTCGAAAGTGCATGCTACAACTCCATTATAATAATTTATTTATGCCGATATATAATTATCCACTATCTCTGCACAGAATGTTTTAACGATTTTTAAATCATAGTATCAGAGCGTGTCGTAGATACTCTGACTATCTTAATATTTCCATGCTTGAATACTTTAAATTACGTCTCCAAATGTGATACACTGTAAACTTTATCATTTTACTTGGAATAAAGGATTTATTATAATCCGAGGCTTAAACATGTGTGATTTTTATAATACAAGCTTACACGAGTACGAATGTTTTTTAAATAATTTTTTATCTCGTGCAGGCCATATCAACACACAAATTTTGAATACTTTTCTATAACAGGTTCATAATTGTTTCATTCCCTACCGACAGCCAATAGAGGAATATCAAGTGTATTTAAAACAGTGCTAAAACCTGGCTCAATACGAAATCCCAGCGATAAACGAAAGCATAAATTTCCAATGCGTTAGACGTTTCACGATAAATCACGAAACATTCACTCGGGTCAGAGACAGAGAGTTTGCAACATGCTCCGCCATACATATTCACGGATCCCTTTCATAATTCGTCGGAAAAGCTAACAACGGCCGGGACACGGGACAGTGGAGGGATGATAGGGGTTGAGACTGGTATGATTTTGTTTTAATCGTGGCAAGTTCGTGGCTCTTTTCGGCTACCGAGGAACAGGGACAAAAGAGTGAAAACGGTAAAACAGATGGAGGGAGGAAGTCGGTCCAGGTTTGAGGTGGTGTCTGTCTGCTCGAGGGGGTTGGAGTTCAGCCTTGTTACGGAGACAGTGTGCCCGGGTGGAAGTCTCGTTCAGACGTTCTAGAAAGGGGTTGGAAGTAGAGACGGTGGTTTCAGTCGGCGAGCGTTTCCGAATCTCAGCGGGGTTAATAGTCGAACGTGCCTGGAGGGATTCTCCAGGACTGCCTCGAACAACCACCTCCGTGCGCCGACCTACCATTATTGTTCGTTTCTGAAAGGCTGAATCTCAGCATTCACTTCCCTTCTTCTCTCCTTCCTATCTACAACTTCAAACCATACGATATCTCTCTCACCTTCTCTACTCGGTTTCCCTCCAACCACCCCCCTGCTTACGACCCGCTTCTGCTTCTCCCAAACACTACCCGGCAACGGCTGTCTTACTGCGATAATATGTTAATCAGCCACCGCGATGTTAATTAATGGCCACAAGCCTCTGCCAAAATGTCGATCGATGCATTTAGTTCGGATCGTCTCTTATCCGTCTCGCACTCCGCGCAATGTATCGCCGAATTAATTCCAAGAGAAGTGAAACTTTGTTTTATTGAAATTCCTCGTAAGTTCAATACTGATTGGATTAATTGCCTCCTGATGATGTACATGAGTATTTTATGAGTACGTAACGAAAACATTATTTCTGTATTAAAAAATATTATACTACACCTTCAAAAACCGACAAAAAATTAAAGTCCTCAAAATCGCTCCTAAATGCCCCAAATCGATGGTATATGATGTATAAACATATTCTAGGGCGATTTCTGGTCGAAAGAAGTGGTTAAAAACTTGTTTCCGGTCAAAAATGGGTCGACCCAGAATCGAAAAAATGTAAAGGGGTATACCTTCAAAAATCGTCGAAAATTAAAAGTCGCCAAAATCAATTCTAAATGCCCCAAATCGATGGTACATGATGTATAAACATATTCTAGGGCGATTTCTGGTCGAAAGAAGTGGTTAAAAAATTGTTTCCGGTCAAAAATGGGTCGACCCAGAATTGAAAAAATGTAAAGGGGTATACCTTCAAAAATCGTCAAAAATTAAAAGTCGCCAAAATCAATTCTAAATGCCCCAAATCGATGGTATATGATGTATAAACATATCCTAGGACGATTTCTGGTCGAAAGAAGTGGTTAAAAATTTTTTTCTGGTCAAAAATGGGTTGACTCAGAATCGAAAAAATGTAAAGGGGTATACCTTCAAAAATCGTCAAAAATTAAAAGTCGCCAAAATCAATTCTAAGTGGCCCAAATCGATGGTATATGATGTATAAACATATTCTAGGACGATTTCTGGTCGAAAGAAGTGGTTAAAAATTTTTTTCTGGTCAAAAATGGGTTGACTCAGAATCGAAAAAATGTAAAGGGGTATACCTTCAAAAATCGTCGAAAATTAAAAGTCGCCAAAATCAATTCTAAATGCCCCAAATCGATGGTATATGATGTATAAACATATTCTAGGGCGATTTCTGGTCGAAAGAAGTGGTTAAAAAATTGTTTCCGGTCAAAAATGGGTCGACCCAGAATTGAAAAAATGTAAAGGGGTATACCTTCAAAAATCGTCAAAAATTAAAAGTCGCCAAAATCAATTCTAAATGCCCCAAATCGATGGTATATGATGTATAAACATATTCTAGGGCGATTTCTGGTCGAAAGAAGTGGTTAAAAAATTGTTTCCGGTCAAAAATGGGTCGACCCAGAATTGAAAAAATGTAAAGGGGTATACCTTCAAAAATCGTCGAAAATTAAAAGTCGCCAAAATCAATTCTAAATGCCCCAAATCGATGGTATATGATGTATAAACATATTCTAGGGCGATTTCTGGTCGAAAGAAGTGGTTAAAAAATTGTTTCCGGTCAAAAATGGGTCGACCCAGAATTGAAAAAATGTAAAGGGGTATACCTTCAAAAATCGTCGAAAATTAAAAGTCGCCAAAATCAATTCTAAATGCCCCAAATCGATGGTATATGATGTATAAACATATTCTAGGGCGATTTCTGGTCGAAAGAAGTGGTTAAAAAATTGTTTCCGGTCAAAAATGGGTCGACCCAGAATTGAAAAAATGTAAAGGGGTATACCTTCAAAAATCGTCGAAAATTAAAAGTCGCCAAAATCAATTCTAAATGCCCCAAATCGATGGTATATGATGTATAAACATATTCTAGGGCGATTTCTGGTCGAAAGAAGTGGTTAAAAAATTGTTTCCGGTCAAAAATGGGTCGACCCAGAATTGAAAAAATGTAAAGGGGTATACCTTCAAAAATCGTCGAAAATTAAAAGTCGCCAAAATCAATTCTAAATGCCCCAAATCGATGGTATATGATGTATAAACATATTCTAGGGCGATTTCTGGTCGAAAGAAGTGGTTAAAAAATTGTTTCCGGTCAAAAATGGGTCGACCCAGAATTGAAAAAATGTAAAGGGGTATACCTTCAAAAATCGTCGAAAATTAAAAGTCGCCAAAATCAATTCTAAATGCCCCAAATCGATGGTATATGATGTATAAACATATTCTAGGGCGATTTCTGGTCGAAAGAAGTGGTTAAAAAATTGTTTCCGGTCAAAAATGGGTCGACCCAGAATTGAAAAAATGTAAAGGGGTATACCTTCAAAAATCGTCAAAAATTAAAAGTCGCCAAAATCAATTCTAAATGCCCCAAATCGATGGTATATGATGTATAAACATATTCTAGGACGATTTCTGGTCGAAAGAAGTGGTTAAAAATTTTTTTCTGGTCAAAAATGGGTTGACTCAGAATCGAAAAAATGTAAAGGGGTATACCTTCAAAAATCGTCAAAAATTAAAAGTCGCCAAAATCAATTCTAAATGCCCCAAATCGATGGTATATGATGTATAAACATATTCTAGGACGATTTCTGGTCGAAAGAAGTGGTTAAAAATTTTTTTCTGGTCAAAAATGGGTTGACTCAGAATCGAAAAAATGTAAAGGGGTATACCTTCAAAAATCGTCAAAAATTAAAAGTCGCCAAAATCAATTCTAAGTGGCCCAAATCGATGCTATATTATGTATAAACATATTCTAGGACGATTTCTAGTCGAAAGAAGCGGTTAAAAATTTTTTTCCGTCTTTTTCAGTCTTGCCCTATATAAATATCTGAGACGATAGGAAGTTCATTTTTTACTATGAGAAATATATATTGTATAATGATATAAGGGTGACCATGTTATTATAGTATGTTTGGGATTGATGTTAGTAAACATAAGGTGACTTAGTGCAATGTTCTACTTGGTTCTACCGAAAATAGATTCATAGCCCAGTGATCAGTATCAGGTTTTACCCCTTGTTTCGTCGGAAATACTACCGCTAACGATAAGACAGTTTTGCTCGTTATCAACGTCGATAATGAACGCCGGGGCCGAAACGAACTCCGTAATTTTACACAACGCGAATCACATCGAGCCGGTGAAACATGTAATGATGAAAAACCGAATAGAGAACGCGATGGGATTATTACAGGGCTCACTTTATTTACAAGAAACTTTCTCCTTTTTTTACCATCAAACATCATACCTTCATTACTATGAAGAATAAAAGATATCCATATGAAACGATTCAAAATAAAAGCTCATCACAAAAATCCCACGTTCAAGATATTCTTACGATGCAAAGCTACCGCTGAAGTATAAATTGAAAATTTTATGAAACTGTTTCTATTTCAACAATTACGAAAATGATACACTAGCGTGAACAGCTGAGGCTCAAAGATGACAGTGTATTGGTGCATAATATCCGCAGGAACTTTGCGCGTCGTCAGATTTCATCAGCATCTCAATGAAACCGGTTGCTTTGAGTCGAGTGGCGGAAAGGTAACTTACTGTTCAAACAAAACCAACCCTTCGCCTCCCACGCGACTGGTAATCTATTCCGTGAATCTTCGAGGGAAAGGTTGATACGAGACGGTGGGGGTGGAAATTCTGGAAAGTCAAATGTCACTTTGGTAAGTCGATGTATCCCGTCCTCCATGTTTGAAATGGAGACCCGCGGATAAATAGGAAAATGCAAGAGTCAGCGTATACGAAATATGCGTTCACCGTAGCCGATGCGTTCAAAAGGGATGCACCGAAAGCAGAACCTGTTTGCATATACGTGATCTCCTTTGCATCCAAGAATCTCCTCCCGTTTATTTTCCGATTTCTCTTGCATATACATAATAGATCAAAATACAAAGATAATCGAGTAGTCGTAATAAAAGCTCCCATCTATCATGTCTTTGATTAACATCTTCACCGAATATTAGATATACTTCAATGTATATTTCAATTACTCGAATTCATAGAATTATTTCAAATATATTTTCGCGTTGAATGTTTTACGAGTGATTCTGTAAATCTGTAGTAAATGGAAATCCAAGAGTAATTAAACGTATGTAATGGAACTTTTCACCGGTGATACATATCTCGGATGAATTGATATGAAATATCAGTCAGCAATTAAATAATTGCTGCGTACTCCGTGTAATAAGAATTTTAAAAAACGGTAGAGTTAATAAAATCTACACGAGCTATTTTAATTGAAAATTTGTAATTCAGACGAAAATACGATGATAATGAAAGTCATTTGTCATTAAAAATTAATAAAATTCCACGATTTACGAAGGATTATATTGAAATAAATTTTCTATAATGCTTATTCAGATTCGTGCAATGAATCTGAATATAGACATATTTTAAAACAATATTTCAATCATTCCCTATCGTATTCTTTAGTGAGATACTTGTTTAAGAAAATGTGTAGTATAAAATAAAATTCCTGTTATTTTTGCCGACCGATGAAGCGTCTATTATCCCCAAAGAGATAACTCAAAAGAACATATTTTTTCCAGCAAATATGTGGAGTATAAGGTGGCGTGGAACCGACGCGTAATTTCCAGGTCCGCGGTTGATGGTGAAGCTTACGCGAGTAGTTTTATTCCGCGGAGCATAAAAGTGCAAATTTTTAAGCGCCACGGCGAAAGACAATCTCTTTATACGTTTTCACCCTGTTTTCCACCGCGAAATTGCGTTGTCATCCCGCGTCTCCGTCTTACTATCCACCACTCCGCCGGTTGAGCACTCAACGCCTCCAAATAAAATCAGGACGAAAGGAAAAAGAAAGGAGATGAAAGAACCGAGAGGAGGCGCATAAAAACAAATATGCAAAAGAAAATGTGGAAACTTTGAAGAGGCTCGAGTATACATACGCGACGGTAAAGCCGAAAATACGTTATAACCGAAGAATCTTGATCCTCTCAGAAATCGAAAATAAATGTAGAAGGGAATCTTTTCCATATCGAACAAGTACCCTTAAGTCCCACTTAAAAGTGATTTCACTTTCCAACCGTATATTTGCTGAAAATGAAACAAGTTCAATCGGTCGAAGTCAGATCATAGTAAATAGAGGAGAAAATCAAGTTCTTCCTGAATTGTAGCACGACCTTTCAAGAATGTACGTTTACTGCTTTAACATTTCAAACGTGAAACGCGTGTAGATATATACATTTCTATAGGGGCTTATGCACAAGGGCTTACTTAATCCATACGGAATTCCAGGCGCGAGTATCCTCGTCCTGCATGCTAAGTATCCTTCCTAACTTACGCCTCTCGAACCTTTACTAACACGGACTACTTGAAACCCTGGAACGTCCTGCTGCGAGCTTGAAAAAAGCTCAACGATTTGGTACAATGGACAGATAATGATAATCTATGCCATGCTTGAAGGATGAATATTTTCCTCCAGTCTCAAGTTACATATATTCAAAATGGAATTGAAATAATATCTTGTTGCAAAGTCATTAAAAAATATTATTAGTGAACTGAGACGATGTCAGATAATAATAATTGTACCCCTCGTTCCGATGGACATATGACATATGATGTACAAACAGTAATGTCTAATTATTTCCCACCCTCATATTTTTGATTTGAAATGTCTCGATTGCGATATGACTATATTTAAAACCTAGTGATTAAAGTAATATTATTATTTACATAATTATTTTAATGCATATTATAATAGTTATTTCAAAATACAGGTATAATTGTACATGTAATTAATCGTGGCACAAAGGCAAAATGATTTTATATTTCACATTGTTCTCCTTCCAATGAGATAATTATCATTGAACGTAATTATGAGTGTTAACAACCAACCCCCATTGTACCCTCGTTGAAATGGAAAGTATACACTCAATTTAAACCACGCTATTCAGCTGAAGAATTGTTAATATATTAATAAAAAGTAGAACGAGAGGAAAATAAACATCCCTCATAATACTTCGATAAAGCAGCCGCTAATAATATGTTCCAAGGCACTGCGATGCCCATATAAATTCAAATTAAGACGTTATAAATAAGATAAAGCACCATTGAGATATTAGCGGTAGGTTATAGATCTTTGGAAGCACACGTAGGAGGCACTGAAGCCCGATATCTATGAGTTTGCTTATGAAGCCGTGATACGATGGCACGTTCGATGTCACAATTTTTACAGTATACCATGTAGTTCGCGCACATAAAAGCCATCATTCGCGACCCTCCCATCCATTCGCAATATCGGGTCACGATGTTACGGGATATTGTGATACTATGGAATACCACGGAATTCCAAGGTGACCATGCTGGAGACTCGGAAGGAGGGGCCAAGAGCAAAAGGAATTCAATTTCGCGCCATACGCCTTTTGTGCTCGAGCTTATCTTGGATATTTGTATGTAATATCATCTCTAATGTTTGTCGATATTTTTATCGTGCATTCTGTGGAAAGATTATGGATTATCATTGAAATAGTTACATCTTAATAAGAATGTCATTTCATTCCATGTGTGCTTATAAATTAATCACGTGTAAAATCCTAGTGTGATTAATTTCTAATTAATTTATATTCGCCTATGGATAGAGATATAAATTAAGTTATAAATTAGTTGATGTAGTGCATGTACAGAGGTAATCATTGCAATCTTGAAATAATGATGGTTATGAAGTATTGGTAATTGAATTAGAGGCTTTGGTATGCATTGCATTAATTGATTAAAGAGTGTTGCTCCTCAATCGAGTAACTCTTGAGAAGATCAACGTTATCTTGGGAAGGCGAGGTTTACGTCTCGGTAAATATTTAAACGATTAATTACCGTTTAGTTTACCGAGGTGGAGAATACTCTTGGCAAAACCAAAGAGAAGGTTGAAGAGGTCAAGAAGGAGTTACAGTTGAACGAGCTTGTGTTTACCGTGACCGTATTCCCTAAGATTTCTGACCTTCATAAAGATCATTTCAATTATACATTCAATTAAAGTGATTAAACCATAATCTTAGAATCTTTAATTCCAAACACTTAATTTTTTCCCCAATATATCTATCAGCTTCATAGCTGTCCCTCAATTATTTACCTCCATATAACTGCTACCAATTAACTCTTACACTTTCACAAACCATTAAAAGGGTTTCGTTTTATAAACCCAAAAAGAGTGACAGCATATGACGCAAAGCAAACGTCAATTTTCTCGTTAACCAACTTTTCACCAGTAATATGGCAGCGAGCTTTCCTTCATTTTCGTGATATTGCCAATTAGCGGGTTTGACCAGTACGCGGCGATACACAGTCGATGACCAAAAGAGCCTGGACACATAATCGTGCAGAGGGTGTGAATACAGTTACACGTAAACCGTGACCAAACACGGAACGATAGAATGATAGAGAAAGCCAAACAGAAGGGCGAAAGGGCGGTAGGGACGAGATACGAAGAAGCGGAGAGACACGTAGAGGAGAGAAGGTTGAAGGTTCGGGGTTGGATTCACAATGAAAGGGGCCGCGACAGGGTTAGAGGAATTGTATGCGATGCGGTCTCGAGGTCGAGGTTTACCCGGTTGCTCGACTGTGCAGAGATGCTTTGCGCGTGTACCATACCATGCTACGGGTTTGCGAGCTAGTGGACCATAGCTTACCATGGTAGACCATCGTGCATCGTTTCCCTATAGGAAACGCATAGTTCGCGGTGTCAACTAACCTCGAGATAGATGTCGATGTCATCCGATCCGATTAGGGTAAACAGACTGTAGAATAGACAGGGGAAGGACACCTGGGATAAGAGGAGAGGGAACATGAAATAAAGAGGGCCAAAAACAGGCGAAAAAAATGAAAGGGTATGGTGGTATGGGGGTAGAATAGGCGGTTGTATGTTCTGACGTAATATAGGGTTGTTCCCGTTTGCGACGCGGTTCGCTCGCGCTTTGCAATTAGCCTTTGTCGCGAGTTGCGCCAACCAACAATCCACCCCCGGCACCCGTGAAACATTCTATCTCACCCTATTTCTCTTCACCATGGTGAACCAAGTGTAGGCGACACGTTGGTATCATACTAGCTAAGCAATTGTTTTAATGTGTCATTCTGTCGGTGGAAACATAGAGGAAAAAGAAAAATTATTTCCCGAGTTCGCCGCATTTTATATATTTTCGACATACAATATCACCGGTGAAGAATAAGGTATTTTAATTTAGAAGCTATATAAAAAAATACAAATTTACCAACATTTTTTATCAAACGATACAAAAGGGGAGATCTAAGTAGTAGAAGTCCACGATATGTCAGACCTACGTGTTATCAATTCTTACGATCACCAGATTCTTATAATAATAAAACTTCCACATCCGTGGTACTATGATTTATTGAGAAACCATGTTGACGGACAAATATTCCGTAACATTAAAATATTTCATCATCTACTATGAAAGGCATTCTTACTTCACGTTAAACGAAATACACGATACATAAGAGGGCAATTCCAATAATAGATATACTCAGATATTCCATCGATTATCGTCTGTAATACATTGTTCACCAATAGGCTTCCACGTGACATCTGCCACTATGATACCAAGTCAAAGTGATCAATGATGCATACAAAATGCAAGAATGCAGATGATGTTCTTTAGATGAGGGAACAAGATAGAATGCGTTATCGAATTCAGGGCTGTACACATAGTCTTTACACGGCGCCTGATCGATTCCGCATAGTGGAACTGTAGTTTCCCAAGTGCATCGACCTCCGCTATTACGATTCCTTATATATACTTCATGCTAACTATTCCCCATAAAAAGTTCAAACGTTGCAAAGCCAGTAGTACCATCGATTACACCTATTTCACTGTTTCCCTACTATTGATTAAAACCCATAATAGACGAAATGATTACTAGATAAAAATCACAGGTGAATCTACAAATTGATAGCCTTGAAAATAACGTTGTTTACATCGTTTGACATAGATCGTTTACCTATTCCATTTAATGCTCGCTCGTATTGTTCACGCCTTGTAAAATAAAGGGTTAGAAAGGAATAAAGGGAAGAGATTCAAGGAATATGCTGAGGGAGATACTCAGAGCATAAGGTGCTCATTATATGAATCCAAAGTAACCGCACGCCCTACAGTTTACCTCCACCTTCCTCTCAAGCAAAACCCTTCTCCGGGCGCCATGGGATTCTGGCGGAGGTTGAACGAAAGTGGAATTCAAATTGTTATTTTAATATTTATCACCCGCCTCTTAAATCCCTCGAAAGCTCGTCTACCCATGGGATCCGGAATCCACCTTGAGGCATAATCTTCCCTGAAAAATGCTAAACGTTGGGCTTAGCGCCTCAATATTTCAGCCGCGCTTCAACCGGCATATAAACCACGCCGGTTTGTTGGTTGTTAATTTTACGACAGAAAACATAGGCCGTACGGTAATGTGCCACGTGTCCACTTTCACTGACGTTATTTTAATAAACTACAAATCACACTTTAATTAGTTGGTACCCTCGTTTCATTTGAAGAATTCTAGGGGAAAGCTAACACAAAGAAGTCTATTGAGTAGAGCAAATAAAATTTTGTGGAAGAGAGTTCGTTGATTGGGAAAGCTAACGAGACTGTTAAATGCGCCGAGGGGGTTGATTTTAATCGAAGGTTATGCCGCCGGCAATAATCGGCAGTTAGCCGATGAGGCTGGGGTTTGCTGATAACAGACTTAGGGGGTAGGCAAGTGGGCCGGTTAGGGAGAGAGGGTTAAAACCCCCTCCGGTACCGGGTAACCATGTTCGGATTCCCTGGTCACCGTCACGGCTACATAGCATAAGAGAGGATCAGGAACGCCGATTGGAAGGATGAACGTGTATCGATGCACCGCAGATAATCGATTGATCGTCTTCTTAATTAGCGGCCGGGAACATTTAGAGTGCCCATTCAATTACACAGTCGCGTAATCTGCTTACGCAGGCACCATCCTCGGACTTCTACTCGTGTAAACTAATCCTGGCTCGTGTCGAATTCCCTATCTCAATGGATCTCCGCGTTCAGAAGTGGTCTTTAATTTCATCCCCACAAAGATAATTTTGATATTTGAGAATTTTTATTAACGAAGGATCCACGCGGGTGTACGCCGCAAGTATCATCTTCAGATACCACTGAACGTATAATGAAATATTGAAGACTTCATTAAAAAAAATTCATTTGAATAGAATATTTAGGATGTGTTTAAGTAGTATTGATCAGTAATGTGTCAGACGGGGGTAGGTGTAAGTAGTAGAGCTTAGTAGGACGTCAAATATAGAAGAAGTCTGAAGTATCGCTGGTGTCTACCACTTAAAAGTACCGCGTCGTGTGACATATTACTGGTCGATACTACTTACGTCACGTGTACTATAAACACTTATACTCCATCTATTTACGTCGACGACCCTTGTATATTAAACATTTATTTGGGAACAAATATTTCTATCCGAAATCCACGTTGACCGTTATAATTATGCAGTCAGACGTGATACCCCAAATTATCTTTCTCGGACGTGTCTGTCAGGTATTTCTGAGTTGTCCTCTGCCATCCTTTCTCGCGTTGTGTTCATTTTTGGCACAGCAGCCGGCACGAGGCCGTACGTTCTAAAACTACGAGAGACTCTCCTTCACCCTTTTCACCCGCGGTACCACTTTCGTAAGGTTTTTACTCATCCAATTTCTCCCCCGCACCAGGGGAAGATATGTCTCGGCTTATGAGAGTGTCCTTAGCTTCGTGTTTCTTTCGCGGAAGGAAATGTTTTTAATTTCACGAAGGCCGCCATCCTTCGCTTGGAAACGAGCGGAACAGACAGGAGAAAAGGAAGGAAGAAACGCGACTCCGGAGGACGATGATAGCCAACGTAGAGACTGGGTACGTTGCCGTCGCTGTCTGAAGTACATAGTCCGGTCTGCCTCCTCGTTTAACGCTTTTTACTGTCGTAAAAGTCACCGGTTCGTGAGACGAAAGCGTTCCGTGGGAAAAGGAAGAAAACCAGCCACTACAGGTGGAAATGAAATCAACGACTGAAAAACGTCTCGAGTGTATCCGAAAGCTCAAATACCAGGGCCTCGAAATAGTTCGAAATACATCTTACTTATTTCGTAGATTTTTGGAATCATTAATCTCACATTTTCAAGAAAATTAAAGTTCCCAATAAAACGTGGATACTGAAATTGAAAAATTATCCTTGAAATGATCAATAATACAACTGCTGAATAAATAATTCTTATCCTTGACCTCCCATTACTCTGTCTGTTCTTTATCTAAATTTATCCTCTACTTATAAAATTATCATACGTTTTAATGAACATGCAAATGAATGACGAAATATCTCAACAGATTGCAAAAAATATTGGAGATTTCTTTCCTTCACACTTATCTTCAAACTATAGAAAACTAGATATAAGTATATTCGTATCAAACTTTTTAATGCAAGCACTTTACAACTCTAATTACATGGTAAATATAAATGGCAAGTTAAAATAACATGAAATGACATGAAAAGCGTAAGCGACATTTCATGTAGTAATGTTGGTTGATGCTCACATAAATTCTTTACACCCGCTCATACACCAAATACGTAATAAATTTCTCAACCGGCGCCGTGAATCTTCGTCTCTCATATTCCCACGCTCTTTTTTCCCGCACGAAAATCGAGGATACTGTATTGGGTGGCCTACCCAACTTGTCCTTCTATATCGGCATCCTACTTCTTCCCTTTTCCCCGCAAGGGAACGCGGACCATGATACGTCTGACCAGATGGAATTTTTCCACTTTATTTTCCGGGTCCTTGGTACGATATCAAATTCCATGGGCTTCTCCTATTCCTTTCTACTCCTCGCGCTCTCCCTCCCACTCTCACATTGTATTTCACATAGAACTCCATTCTTATCTACTCTTTCTCACTCTCTCGCTCCCTTTCCTCTTCCTTAAACTTGGTAACAATATTCACTTCCACCGATGCTCTCTTTCGCGAAGCAGAACGGAAGACGAGTCAAATAAGGTGAACGAGGAGGAAGAAGTGCACGCGACGACGCGACTTCCGGAATAACGCGATTACATCGAACCCGTGCCTTTAGAAGCGAACCAGAAATCAATATCTATCGAAGAAGAGGTATGAAGTGCGTTGAAATTTGTCGGAAGTCGTATAACCTTGTCGAATATCACTTTATCGAGTCACTAAATATATACTTTTATTAGAACTCTGTGGAAACATGTCATATCGCTACTTCCTAGGATCCACGCGGTTGTAATATATATTAGCAAAATCAAAAGAATAAATGTAGAAAAAGAATGAAAATGGATCTTGGCAATATAACGAATAAAACGTTACGAATTTACAGTAGATGTTAGGTTAGACGTTATTCATTAAAATGAATATTAAAATGTTAACGGTGAGTCAACTTGCAGATAGAAATATAAACTTTTTAATGCGACCAAGTAGAACGTAATAAAAAATGAATTAGAGGAGCAATAATCGTCGAAGAAAAGATCTGAATTACGGATGAACTTACGGGAAGACTTGCGCTGCCGTCAGCTCGCTTCCTCTTGATTTCCGTCGGACGAATAGAAGCGAATGACTCCTTGCGAACTCTAATCAGAGGTACCGCCCTATCAAGTTCATTCGGCGTCCTTGATTACGTAGAATGCAAGAAGATAACGTTGTTACTGCCTGAATCGCGATATCGAGCTGCCACTTTAATTAAGCCAGATTTATACTCTATGCGAATTGTCCTTAAACGAAACTGAAATATCTAGCGACAGAAAATCAAGGCTCTAAGGGATTAGTTTTTCATGCCATTCCGTACAACACTGACTTGGAAAGTTTAAATAAACATTTATTATATACGACAAACTAATTGCAATATTCAAAACCCATTATGATTATACTTGTCGAATGTGCGATTTAAAAAGGAAGTTCTATTTTAATATTGTATATATAAACTGTGAATGCTGATCACCTAGCATTGATATATAAAGTATGGAATATAGATAGTGAATTATTCCAAGTAATATAAAGACTGATAATTTGGGTTCCCATCAGGAAAGACACATGGAAGATCTGCAAGTACTTCGATCCGCGTGGTAAGTTTTAGTTTGGATGTCTTCCACGATTATTAGTTAGACAAGTAGTTCCCAAGATCCCGTGGGAATAGCGTGGATTTCCAGGGTTAAAGCGATGCTTGATTAGGCGCGGTAACTTGTATCTGTCCTGGCTCCTTACGCGAACTTAAACCATATTAAATTGTGCTTAAGTCAAGCACGTGCCAGGAAGGAAGCACCACAATTTGAGGGAACCAACTACGAGGACGAAGAACCGTGAAACTAAAAAGAGAGAAACGGTGGGAGGATGAGGTAGAGGAAATGCAGTTACAACTGGAGACCGTATAGACACGATGTGCCACGGTGTCAAATGAGAAGAAACTTCGAGGAATTTAATAAGCGCATCCGAGCACAGTCTGGCTACAGTATGGAAGGTCCAAGTGATTTTACGAGGAGTAACCAGGTGTACGAGTAACTCCACTACGCCGAACGATGAAACGAGCTATGGTGAGTTAATTCGCTTAGAAAGTTATGCGACTTTCTCAAACTGTCTTCTTGGGAGATAATTATATGGTCGGCTTCGAAGAGAAGGTAACAAGTTCGACAACCAAGTGTAAATATTATATACGCATCAAGAGATGTTCATCAGTGTCCAGAGAACTCGAACTGTTCATCTCATTTTTAAAATATTCATACTAATTGATAAATCAAAATAACGATGCAAAATTCATTCGTTATTACCTATATTGTATTCCTATATCTTTAATGTCGCGACGGGGACGTTTTTCATAACAGTATGAAATTATTTCAATGCACTTCAGGATGCCAGATACTCGAGACGGAAATTTGTTGATTCAATTGAAAATGGCTGTTGAAATTAATCCACGAATCGGTGAGACAACATCATTTTCTAGCAATCTACGGTGCAACAGCCGAATGAATTCAAAGACAGAAATAACAGCCGACGTTCGTCTCAATGTAGAATATTCGAGCGAGAAATTCCGGATCGTAGGATTCGCGGGGAGGTGTTTGACCGTATTAGCTAAGGGTGTGTTTGCCAGACACAAACGAGCGAAACCGGTAATTATATTGGGCGTTGATTTCTTAAGTACACAAAGCGGGATCCGTTACCGGAGATCCTGCGTCTGTCAAAGCGGCGATATGTACCCCTTAAGAAATAGACGGACTACGAATTGAACAAATAAATGCATCGTCCAAATGGAATTTAATATCGATATTCATTATCGAATCTAAAGCTCTAGAAAACAAATCGTTTCTAGCTAGTTGTTGAACTTAAACCAAACTCAATAACTAACTTCACGAACTATCACGAGGGTGTTAAGTGTGCCAAGTACTCTTGAACGGAAAATTAATCAATTAATTGTAAATTTATCTATTTTTATAAAATTCACAAAACTCGTACCAAGTTAACTTGTTCTTCTGTAAACTCACAGTACATACGTTTACAGAACTTTATCTACTACTACTATAATCACGAATACAAATTAACAGACATAAGTGGCTAGGTGACTCAGAATATCACGAGCGGAATTCAGTTTGTATCAAATAAACAGGTAATAAATATACTATCATCACAGTAGAAATATAAAAGTAAAAAGGAGACCGAGACAGAGTTCTATGAACGGGTAATTGTCATAAATTCGTTGTCGAGACATTCGGTGCGATTACAAGAAAGTATAAAGCGCAGTGTACCGGAAATGTATAGTTATGTCTGAGATCGTGTCCGTAAGAACGGTGCAAGTGAACAGGTACATGGTCCGTTGGTCTAATCTAAGGGTAACATGGGTTGGGTTAAACTAGACGAGACCTCAACGGTATTAGACGAACCAGGTTACCAACCTCCACCATCCTACCAAAACTTTCCTTCGGGTCTCCTGGATATTCCTTATACCCCCTTCATTGCCTTTACCCACCACCCACCATCACTCGCAGGAAGCAAGAACCGTGGCGAGAAATGTTTCTTATTCCTTACAGTCTATTTCTCTATCCACCCCCCATTGAGCTCATACATTGAAGATCGAAGATCAAATTTCTTAATCTGATTCTAATTAATTTGTTACCCGGGGAGTTCTTCCAAAAAACATCTTCACGGGGTACTTTTTAATTTTGTAATAAAATAAATCCGTGCAATATATTTATAGTTACGACGTATATATGAAATATGAGATATATTATTATATATTAAAATATGAGAATTACGAGAGAGGTACTTGTAATTTAATTCGTAACCTTTGAGATAAGTGTAGATTTGAATGACGAGTTAACTCGTCATCCCCGGTTAGCAGGTTAATCTAATTTATAATTTCTTATGGTGAGGATTAGCTTTTGATTCGGTTTTGGGTGGAATCATCCTGCGGCCTGATTTGGCACTCATCGCTTTCAATGTGGAATAATTATAAGTTCGAGATTAATTTAATAGTCTGATGGTGGCAATTGGATTCGTTTCAATTAGAGTGAATGATCGATTAAGCGGCAATTAATTATACGGTGAATGACCCGTCGAATAATATCTTCTAATGCAATACTGTTATTATCTGTATTGAAATGTAAATAACGTGGACTTTTAAATGGAACATATATAATGTACACACATGTCTGAGCTAAGTGAATTACGGGAAGTTCATAAAAATATCACTGCATTAAAATCGCTTCCAGTGAATTTCATTAAATGTTTTGTGTAATTAAAACGCATAGTGATTAATTGTAATATGTTTTCGTAGATGAAAAAGATTTCATGGTATTACGTGAATACTAGTTATAAATAAAAAATGGTTGCAAAGGGATTTAATATTCGCAGAACTCATTATCAATATGTGAGACAATATTAAAGTTGCATTCACGGTTACGAAAATTTCAACGATATCCGTCGAAACGTGTCGTAAAATCCTTTAATGCGAATATAAATCACATCTTTCGAGGGCGATTCGTAATGTTGAAAACTTGGGCTCTTTGTCAATTTAATCCGAAGTTTCCACGAAAACATATTTTTCAGCTAATAACTCACCCCCGACACTTCCACCGAACCTCCCACCTGCACATTCATATCCCGCTCTCGTAAATCAAGGAGCGGTCTTACCGCAAGAGTTTCCATTAGTCCTGGAAAAATTCACGGATGACAAATACGATTGTTTTACCGACTCACCTGTAACAGAAAAGCAAGAGGGGGATTTAAATAAAACATTTCCTCGCATCAAAGCACATTTCTACAGACACACTCTCGCACACAACCAATTATATCCAGAAAAAAAATATTGTCCTATGACTTTAACTCTATATTGTGTGTGTGTATATATATATATACACAATAATATCCAATAATATAGTAATTTATAAAAAATATTATATATATTATTAATTATATATATATAAGAGACATGAAATTACTTTTCGGATAATCGTCTTTCATAAAAAATGTAATCTACCATCCATCCACTCCGTCTATAATATAGTATGAAAAGTGTAATATTAACATAATAATAGAATGGGTTTCATATATAAGTAGTCATATTTAATAAGAAATTATAATATAATGTTCGATAACAGTGTTCAAGGAATTTATGTCGATACCTGAATCACGATATTTTCAACACAACGCGAATTCGGAGCTATAGAATTCCCATAAAAGAATTGAGGCAAGGACGATGGTGTATATGATCGTAAAAACGCAGGAAAACCTGGGAGTCAAGGGTAAATCAATCATATGCAAAACGGTGTGTCGATAAATCTCAGAGAGGCAATAAAATCGTATCAATCAGTTCGAGGGTAAACGTGGAGAACGTTGTTTTTCTTCATCGGTACTTTTCCCGTGTTTCTCTCGTAGTTTCGATGATGCCCGAAACGCGCTAGAACGGTGAAACCGAAACGAGAGAAACACGAGCCAGGGTGAAAGAAGAGGAGAAAAAGATCTGGTGAAGAGAAAAGTTGGTCGGCGTGGTAGCGCGAAGATGGGCAAAGAAAATGATGAAATAGGGAAAGTACGAAAAGTTTCATAGCCAGGCCGAAACATTCTCCGCGAATCTGATCGACTCCGTATCCTTATGTAAGATACGTGCCAACGAAGTTGCTCCACCGTTCTCGTGCCGGTAAAATATATCCTCAGGAAATCGGGAGCGACGAATCGAAAAGGCGACCGCCTCGATTTCCCTTATGGGAAAAGAGATTTTTCCCTGTTACTTGCAACCTGCACAGGGAAATCGTGATTGACGTATCAAGAAATAAACCGGAGCCACGCATTTGTAAAATACAAAGTACTATCCTTCCTTTAAGGTAATTGATGGCTTCTGAGTATATATTTCTTAGTTGCGAATTATTATAAATATTAGTACAGCTCCTCTCGCACATAAATAATTCCAACAGTAATAATCATAAAGAAGAAGAAATATTAATGAAATGCAGAGTTACACAGAAATGATCGAGGACATATTTCTATGACTGAAAGACACAGTTTACAGTTTATATTTATATAGAGTTTTCATACGAAAATTTGTAACTTTGTTCATCCACCGTCTTACATGTATGTATGTGCCAACACCTTTTCGGCATCCCACAAGGTAGATCGTAGCAGTAACTTTTAATTCGCGTGCCCGACGCCGACCAATCTATGTCGTGCGCACTCCTACTACTCCTGATAAGGCTCAGGTAATTTATTTACCGAGTAAGGGGGATGCCATCACGCGACTTCGTCTTTCTACCCTTCTCCCAGCCATCCGGAGAACTCCCGGTAAAGTACGAAGAAAAAGCCAAAGGGGAACGAGAAGGCATCGTATTAACGGGGAAGAGGAACCATTCGTGACGAAGAAGTCAGATGTATAAGAAATACAAATTTATCGATCGCACGCGGATCGCAACGGCGATAAGGGATGATAAGAAGCCAACGCGAATATTCGTGTCTACTCATATTCAGTGGAAAATAAGTTTCGTTAACCGAATGGAGATATCCTGAGTTGTATCTTACTTCATTTACTTCTCTACAACCGTGCATGATAAGATATAAAAGAATAAATGGATTATTACGGAAATATACATGATAATAGATAACTAACTTGTATAATATTAATGTCTTTATGTCATTACTCGTCGAGTCAATATTTTAATTGAATAAATTTAATAAGAAATATTAACGTTTTATATATAGTAAGGTCCAAAAGTCTCCAGCCAGAACATGCATTTTTAACCATTTTAAGAACAGATATTCATATTATTTTTTTAGAGATACAGAAAAGTTAATTTGCTGTTCTACAAAATGTATTGAAGTACCGGGTAATTATACTGAAAAATAAATATTTTTGAACCCTTTCGAGTGTTTTGCGTATGTACTTTAACATCGATATTGAGTCACGATTCATAAGAGAAATCAATAGAAATAATATTTTCTTATTCGACACAGTTGATTACATAAGACTGAACTAATTATAGGTACTTAAGAAGAAGCCGAGATTGAGCTTTAACAAGCCTAACGAAGAAATCCTGTAAGGACTCATCAAGATCGGGTAATCCGTTTACCCCAAGTAACAGAATATCCAGGGAGTATCGGAAGGGCCGAGATATTGTCTGACAATACTAGGAGTGAGGTCGGTGGATGAAAGCAAAAGGGGTTACCGTCAGGGTGACGTGATCGATGATCCCACGCGAGACATCGGATCTCCTCTATCTACGAGAAATACCCTCTTTTAAGAAATTTTATTCGTCGCCTTTGATGCAAACCACCCTGCATTGCGGGAAAATATTGGCATTCCTCTAACAACGATGTATCCACCATGAAAACCTTGATGGATTATATCCGACGACTTCTGATTAAACATCTATCATCCAAGAATAATAAACCGATATCACCAATTAAATATTCTGACAGAGTTACATCTATATACGGAACCATATATCATCATGGGAATATTTCCGGTAATAAAATAATTACTTATTGTATATGAAACCGATATTAATTTCTGCTCGATTTTCTGACAATATTTTATTGTAAAACTGTTCCAGCAATAAAAAAGAATTTGAATATCTATCTTTACTTATCATTTATTCTATTGGACTGGTACGTAATATTTATTTAATTCGGCATCGGGATATACCGTGAATGAATAATATTGTTTGCTTAACGGAATCAATGTTTGTACACGGAAATTGGCAGTGTAAGGGTATTACAAGCAGATAAAAGGGTAGGTGGTAAGGTCTCTTCGATTACAATCCAGTAACGCGTGAAAAGATTTGCGGACGTGCAAGGAAAACTCGGTTTCCCGGTGAGGGAAATAAGGGTAAGGCGTTATACGCCAACGGAAGAAAAATGTGCGAAGCGTAATCGTCGTCTCACCGTGAAAGAATGTACCTCACGGCAACTCGAATCGCTTTCATCTCCCGACACCGTCGGGATTTCATTACGCGATATTACGATTGCTACCCCCATAGTCACCTACCCCCGTAATAAAATCGGGACCGGATGACATTCGTCATCCATTCAAAGAATCCGACCAATTGGATTTCGGGAAAATCAACATTCCCAACGTCGAACAATGAAACGCGTTCTTGTATCACCTTATAACGAACGATAAGAGAATCATGATTTACATAATGTTGGAATCAAATCATATGGAATTTTATTAGACGAATTTAATGTGTGGGGAATAATATATTTATAATATCATATATTAATAATATATTTGCTGCTATCATTGCTTTGCTTGTTCGCTTGCTTTATCCATTATATTTGTCGAACACGGTTGCTGAACAATTTATCGGAATAGAACCAGAATTACAAACTTTTATTAAACATGAAAAATCACATGAAAATTCACATAAAAGGTACGTTTTGGTTTAAAATAAAATATTGTCAGGAAAATTGAAATAAAAAGAGAATAACGACAGTCATTTGAAATCAGGATTTAAGTCTACTTTATTAATCACTAGAAACTAAAATATGTAATTGAAGTATATTAAAAAATCCACAGATCACGGTAGCATATGAAAAACAATTTTTGAAAAGATATAAAAATAACAAAATGATTTCTGTATAATATATAATATAAATTATGAATTAGTATTAAAGGCGTATAAATGATTCAAAGACTTGATAAAAATCTCCCCTTTTTTTTATAAAAATAGCAGCCTCAAAAATCGGAGAACTCATTAAACAGTTTCTTAAATAATATCAGTATCGAATAAAATAGACAAAATATTAATTAAATACAATCGATTATATATAAAATATGATTTATACAGCCGAAGGCAAGGAGATAAGCTGCATTACCGCCTGCAGAAAGCTGCACTACGAACTGCAGGTAGTCGAAGGAGTCATCGAGGGATCAAGAGAGGCCAAATCAAGTATCAAACGATAACCGTTCACAGGAACCGCGTGATAAGAAAACAGAACCTCGCGAATCTCGATTGATAACGAGTCATTCAATTACAAGATCAACTCTCCAGGGTCATATAAAAAATAGACAAAGAATAATTGAAAATCAGAGCGCGAGGTAATTATCTTGTAAATCCACTTACGATTTCGTTGGTAGCAATACGTGAGATGCGATTATTAAATATGAATTTAATGTAGCCGCACTGGCGATATAAAATTGATAAACGCAAATGGGCACGGTGATTAAAAGTCGACAAATTAACACGTAACAACCGCCTTTAAT
Organism: Nysson spinosus; assembly: GCA_910591585.2. Taxonomy (NCBI): domain Eukaryota; kingdom Metazoa; phylum Arthropoda; class Insecta; order Hymenoptera; family Crabronidae; genus Nysson; species Nysson spinosus. Next base: position 5,031,748 of record OU342835.1, read on the forward strand.
ATATTGGACGGCTATTAAATAACCAGGAATATTTAATAAACGAACATTATTAAAATGAATTAATAAAAAAATGACACTCATTTCGAGAGAGAAAATAAGCTTTACTGCCAGAGACGAAGATGCTCCGTTTCAGGAAACGTGGTTTATGTGAATTTAATTATACACACTCTCACATAAATCATAAGGATAGTGCATGCAAAAATCGGTAACTTTCGAAAGCGTTTACTCGCCGTTAATCAGGTATCAGAGGCGTTAAACTTTCACTCTCCAAAATAGGAATCGTAGATCACTCCTCCCCTGGATTCACGTGGAATATTTTACGATCTATCGGCCAGTGAGTTTACGACGGTGAGAAACCTGGCAAAATTCTAGCATACTTTTTACTGCCATCCTTACGATCCCGTCCCGGCAAAAAGAAGGAAGATGATATCGTCGAAATATCTTTAAAGTATCACCATGGACCGTCCTTTATATCTCCCGGTATATTTTTGTTTCCAAGGTGCGCGAATGGAAAGGGACACGAAAGGCGAACCGACACAATCGTTTAACGTGCCTTATCCTTAGTTTTATTTCTCCTTATTTTATAATAATCCCTTTCGTGGAAGTTTCCTTGGTTCCATCGGGGGTTGGAGTTCGGCGTAAACCTTAGACTGATGCAAATATTTACGACGAGTAAAATAGTAAATTATCGAATCGACTGCGCGTTGACGATCCGAGGAAACTTTTTGGAAGGGAACATTTATTAGGCGCGAAACGACGGTGCCTCGGAAATTAATGGTGGATCCGCTTGCCGAGGTATCTTGGATATAAAATATTTCGGACGGTGGGGCCCCGTCGTTAACGCGGCACTACCTAGAACTGGCCTATCTCGTTAGCGACGCGATCGTTAAAATCTCCTGGACATCGCGTGATCTCCACGGAGCTCAAGCTTCACTTTTACCCAATTAGGTAATCGATGATCTGTTCCGATCTATCGGTAGTATTATCGATGATAATCTTCGACGGGGACAAAATCTCAACAATTCTCTTTGCGAAACTATATTCATACTGAATTATTTGCATGATTGTTAATATTTATTTATTACTATGATCAATTATCAAATTTTAATCCTGCGACTCTATTCACGATAGTCTTACGTTTTCATAGAAAATATATTTATTACAAAATTACAGACTTCAATAGGTTTTGCCAGTTCTCCGTAATGGCTCCAAGCATACTGGTATTCTGTACATAATTGTAAATATTAAGATAATCCTATCAAGTAACTAGGGTACCTGGTAATAGACTGCTTCTTAAAAGTCCACTTTACGACCTCGCTACCTTATTATATCACGTTTATTACAGTAATATCAAGATTACTGTTAACTTCGGATATATTTAATTTACGTTTCAATTATTATCTTCGTGGTACCTGTAACATGGATTAACCGAGTTCTCGAGAATCATCACGACTTGATTATTTTTTAAATATGTACTATTATTATTACTCTTCATAGTTCTGGTTCTTCGTGAAGCTTTGTGCCACGCCGACCATAACAGGGATATGAAAATCACCATGATCTACGACACATGGAAACTATTCATATACGTTCTTATGTGAAACGTCATAATCCTTGAATCGGTTCGCGATCCAACTACCTCGAAGGAGTCGAGCGTCGATCGCGGACGCCGGTCATCCAGTAACGATCGCACAATACCAGCCCTTATTTATAGGGTAGTAAAAATTTAAATAAATTTCCCCCTCGCCGGGCTCTAGTCTCCGAAGGTGAACTGTGCGAACGGTTATTTATTCACTTAAATACAAGGCTGGGTCGTACCGCGGCGCATCCTGGGAGCACGGGCGTCATTATTCGATTTTCGGCGGAGTTTTACCGCCTTGGCGATACGCGCGTGAAACCGAAGGTACGGCTAGTAGTAAATTTTCACCCTTCCCACCCGAGTTGTAAATTTACCTTCGCCTTTCAATAGGAACCACGCCAACAACGGAACAGTCTCGCGAAGAGTGTCTACCCATCTTCCCTCACCTCCGTGTCCTTCCACCATGATCTTATCTCTATCCTTCTTCCTTTCCACCGACGCGACTTTCACCCGTTAAACCGCGTCTTCGTTAGCCGCGTACTCCCAGCATCCGTTGAACCGCTTTTCTTTCTCGTTTTATTAGTTTTCGCCGCGATGGCGATTACGGTTACCTCCGCGATGGTGGCGATCGCGATCGTTTCGCGGGTTGGTAGTGGTGGCAGATACCGGTGGAGAGACATGACGGTGATACGAGGAGAAACGGTGGCGGTGGTGACAAGTTTCCAGGTAGTGGTGGACGGGTCTTCTCTGGAAGGTGGAAAGAAAGCCGAAGGTGGAGGGAGAAGAGCAGACTGCGAATTCGCAGCTTGGGCGTGGACAATATTTATGTTGGATTCTTCCTCAACTACGGAATTCCACCTTATTTCCGAACCCTTCTGTTTCTTTATCTGCATTTTTCTAGTCCTTTTCTACTTTGGTACAGGGTATATTACCACTCTTTTTTTATTCAACTCTTCTCCGCGAAGAATCCTCATCTCGACACCATACGATTTTTTAACATGGTGCTAATGGTGTTGTTTGAATACTGAAATCGAAACAGTGTCTTCTTGGAGAAGATGTTACTGGAAGAATTTGTTTGTATTGGATTCTTTTACCATGTTTTCGGTCCTTTATTTTAAGCCGTGATCTTCTTCATTAATTAAGACCTTTGCGTATAGAATTGTGTTATTAATACAGATAGCGACATTAATTTAACTCATCACTTCATTGTAATTTAGACATCCCGGCATAGTTTTAACATTATAAATAACCGATATTATTAGTGATTAAATTGACATTCTGATAAAGAAAGAATAATAATTCCTTATGAGAAAGACAAATGGAATGTAAAAAGATGTGTCTGGTCAAGTCTTCAAGTTTGTAGTTTGGGCGTGGACAATATTTATATCCCATTGGTTTCTTAACCAATGGTCCACCCAGCATCCAAGGAACCTCTCGAAGCTCGGAGTACCCTCTACCACGCGAGATGTTGTCTTCCGCTTCTTTTTCTCTCATCTGGCCAAGTCGGCTGTCGCCGAATTTGGTTCGAGATACTCTCTGGCCTCCTTTAGTGTACCAACCAGAATCACGATCGCAGATCAACATCAATTTGACGTGGAACCAGTTATAGAATGACTTTATCAATCTCCGAACTAATCGAACGAATGCCGACCCACAAAAACAAGCACCGTTCAAGGTGTTCATAATATTGTGACACAAAGCGATCGTGTGAGCGTAAACTATTTGAAATTGATTGTATAATAATTATTAGCAAAGAGTTAATGGATTATGTTTTAAAAAGAATAATGAAATATAATTTGAAGAATAAAGTGAGAAGAAAATGATTCATTAAAATTAGAAATTTCAATTATGAAAATATAAAATATAAGAACCTCTAATATGAGCCAAAACTTATTTGCCATTATCAGAACATTTTCACGATATATTACAATATTACTGGCGAACAAATAATTCTTATACCACAATTTAATTTTTCATGGCATTTACATGGAAATGTTATCATAGTATTTATTGAAAGACGATATTGTTGTAAAACTACTTGAATGTCAATAATATCATAGTTGAAATACAGAAAAACATGCGATACTCAAAGAACAGTTAAACTTGTGGACAATCCTATATATCTCCCCACCATAAAGTAACACAAGCATTACACGAACAAAGGTATAAAATGACATTCACGATAGCCCTTCCCGTAAATCTCCATTTTCCTATCTGAAACCCGACGTGTGAAGGGAATTACCCCTTTTCTAGGAAATCGTTTTAGTCGTGAACGGAGGAGGGGTGCGAGGGGAGGGCAGGACTACCCTGGGCGATAAATTTGTAAAACCAATTTAAGATCGCGGTACACGAAGCATGGAGCGCCGGATACGGCGTTCCGAATCCTTTTATCTGGTGTCCCTTTGCGAGGAACGTACACATATCAACTTTTTATCTCGGCGAAGACAATTCGACAACGACCACGCGTTCTTATAAGCGTACTATGCCCCATAAGTAACCCGGCCGCCTTTTTCAACCCACATTTCGATACCTCGCCCGAAGGATCACCACGGGGAAGAATTTTTATACCGGAAGGCCCGTGCATCCTTTATCCCATTCGCACCTTTTTATCACTCCCTTCTTCCCCCTTCGTACCATGAATCCAGGATAACGGTTCTGATAAAAGAAATCCGGTGAAATAATTGATAAAGCCATGTACACGATGTAACGACATCGCCTGCAGGAATCCAAAGCACGAATGGAATTTATTACCAAGATTGCAAGACTTTTGCTTTTAATACGTGTTACTTGCCGCTTGGGAATTCATAAAGTTGTGTGATATAATAATATCGGTTCGGAATTCTTTCACGAGATATGAAAGAGTATTTTTAAGGATGACATAAAAATATTATTGGCCACGGAAGACAGCTTCTTATCTGACGAGTATGTCATTAAGTATGGCGCGGTAAAAATACCGGAATTTAGAAGTACATTAAGTACGAATACAAAATTGTCTGAAGGGTTCGTTCTAGACGACTCTTGCGGTATACGAACCACTGCGACTTCCCTTTTAGTGCTGTATGAAATATTTCGCCGCAGGCCGCAAACGGAAAGCAATTATGGAACATTAAAAGCGGCAAGCCAGGAGGCGCAACGGCCGCAGAAGATGAGAGGCCGCACGGGAGGCTGTAAGCCTCTTTCGGAAAAAATACCTCGCAACTTTCTTCTGTAACCAACCTCCGGACGATACTATCGTCCATTGTTACGGAAGCGTCGTGAATTGCTAAGTGCAAATAATTTAACAGTTCTTGTCTCATCGGAGCGTTAAAGACCGGGCGCACATTAACCGCATGATTTACTTGAACAAACTCCTTTTAAATCACGTATCAGGCGTTACTGTTATTTATAATCAATTAAACTCTTAATATTTTCAAATAAGATACGTACATATCATTTTGTTTTTACTCTATCATACTTATATACGATTATATCATTATTCTATGGTGAGCGAGAATTCATTTGCTCGAGAACCTATACTACAAGGTGGACTACATATCACCAGGAACTATGATATCCCATATCACATACAACAAAGAAGTGAAATTAATATAATAAACATTTGCATTTTAATTCAAACCTACATATAAGACTCGTACTCAAACCAGTGCAAAAAATCTACATAAGAGAACATTTTCGAAAATCGTGCATCAAGCTAACTGGTACAGTGAGAGTAAGATTTTATCAGGCGAAAATATGTAGTTGCATTTTAATTCGTGGGTTGAACTAATAATTTAACGTCGTGGTACTCGTTCATAAAAATCCACGTATCGAATCAGTCTTGCAAAAGGCTTCGGCTCGTAAATATGTGAGGACACAGAGCATAACACATGTCGGCCGTTGGTACGTGCATGCATTACATTGCCGAAGTGCGTCTTAACTAATCGGAGTTATGGTAGCTGGGCGGTCTGCACCATTTCGCATTTCAATGCATACATCGCAGTGATTTGCGAGGGCGAGCTCTATAGCCGGTAGATAGCCTTCTTTCGCAGTCTTTTTCTTCCTCGACCACATACCAGCTTCTCCTTACGTCCTCCTCCCAAGTCCTTCTCCCTTTTCCCTTCGTTCCATCAAGATATATCGTGACTCTGATTTCACGCGAAAAATTCTATGCCAGTAATTTTTTGAAAGGATACGAATAATAAATCATTGCCGATAGAAGATAGTGGGGATTCGATAACATCGTAGTATACTAGTATTCATATGGCATAATAAAAATAATAATTGTTAGCAGGGTTGTGCTATTGGATATTAAACTTCATATAGACACAGAAATCACCGAGTAAAACCAATCTGGTTCCTGGACTTTAAAGGTCCGAGCAACTATTACTTGGCAAGTTTTATGTGCCACCATGTATAGAAAGTTATGGCAGCTCTGAGATATACGTGCGCTTGGACTAACTTGCTCCCGGAATATATAGGTATGTCTATGATAAAGTGTACCACCATAACCATCTTGGCCCGCGGCGAAAAAACGATGTGAACCGTGTAACGATATCATTTGTTTAAGGAACATGGAAGTATTTGATAAAGATATCTGGTTGGTTTAATAGGGTTATAAGTTATTCGATAACGCTCCGTAAGAAATTATACGACAAAGTTTAGATCATGGTAGGAGTATCACGCTTCACGTCGGTGGTGTTATCGCGAAAATAATTAGCGCATTTTATGCGCGATAAGTATGCTCTATATAATCGTACGAGGGGTATCATAATCAAAAGAAACAAAGAGACAAAATCTGGTTATGTCAGTACATCAAGCACATTAATGGTGGAAGCAAGGAAGACATTTGTTTCTATAAAGGCACGTGGGAGGACAGAACCGCAGCTACAAATATTCCGGTGTCCGCTTCCGCGCTTCGAACTGAACCGATCCTGCGCTCCGCCGGCTCGTAATTTCTCGCAAACCCTAAACCAGCTGTCGTATTTTTTCCGTCGATCTCGTGGAATCTCCTCCACCTCATCCCCCTCGGAATATACCGAAGATACGTGTCCTCGGAAATGCGTAGGTTCCACCAAATTAGGCGCTATTCATATCGCCAGACCTAAGGATTTTATATCAATGCCTCTTCGTGCAGGATTACGAAATTCTGGCCACTTACTGTACTTCGACTTTATACATTTTTCTATACTGCCTCTTGAAGTATTATAGGAATATTTTCTGTAAAATGTGAAGTCACTGTATGTGCAATGGAATGTTTGATTAACGAAATAGGGTAAACTTGTAAACATTTCACAATGTCATATTAGTATCTGATCAATGCGTGGATAGTAAAGATACGTGGAGGAAAAAGTGTTCAAAACGAGCTCAAATAATCCGATATACAGATAAGGACGAAGGTGGTACCATATAATAATTTATGGAAACAAGACCCACGCACGCCTTCCATTCGAACAAATCAAATTATTTATACCTGTTTACTAGGCCAAGAAGGATACCGTCGATAAAGGACACCTAATCTTTATTCAGGTGTCGCTAAGCTTCTAGTTAGGAGAAGGAAATACCGATTTCGCGTCCACCACCCGGAAAGCGCGGACTCCTTAACCCGGATAAGGAGAAATTATTACGACAGCGCGTTCAGCGCAAAGTGTCACAGCTTAATTAAAATCTCGTCGGTCTCCCCATGAAGAGGATAATCCCGCTTAAGAAAGCCGCGTGCTTATAAAGCCAGGATGAAATATAGCCGCAGATTGCGATGGTGGTTTCTCGCGGCGCTGGTCCAACTGGTAGAAGGAGACTGGTCGAAAGGGGATTTAAATCGGACGGCCGGTAACTCCGGTCATTTCGAAAGGAAAACGTTGAGATATAAGCGCCGGCTATTAAGTCGACCGTGGCGACGAGAATTTCGCAGATAAGCAATACGAGAGAACTCACCGAGCACGAAATAATTAGGAGAGACGAGAGATTAACTTCGATCGTGGTTGACACACTACGAGGATATCAACCGTAGATATCCTTTCCTAAAGTAGATTCGTATCGCGTATTACGAGAGGATCGCGATACGAAAGCGCGAGCTTTCTATCGTGCCCGCGTACATAATAAGGATATTTTGCATATATTAACGACTAATGGAGGCAATAATAGTGTATCGGCACCGCGATATTACCGCTTTTGTCGGCATGCCAAGATATCCTCGAATACCGCCACGTTCTTCTACCAGAGCGGATACACCTGCGTAAATGCTAGCCTCGCGATTTTATTCCCAGTGTTTTAGATCGAAGGATTTCACGTAGGAACATTCTTCATTTATTATTATTCTTACTACCTCAATAATATGCTACTTATATAAACGACATTATACCGTACTACTTTATATCTCATTCGCTTAAGTGCATCCGTAATATTATAACTTTAGTATACGTATGTCCATATAGATCTACATACATACATACATATAGGTGTGTATGTATGCGTTTTACGATTTGAAAAGGTTCTCGGTATATCATATTAGTAGTCTCCACGAAATGTTAAAGTGTGCTAGTAAATTGGCGGATATTAAGGTAACACACCGCGAAGTGGCACTTCTCATTGGATATGTTAATACAAGAGGCGAAAATGTCGGTGTGTTTAAGACGTTTCTGAAATTAACAGCTCGTAAAATCACCGTAAAAGCGCATCCCCCGGCACAATCCGATGAAATCTTCGGATCGGCGTACACTCCTGAAACGACCCTTTATCGCCGTATCCTCTTAAGTTCAACACGCTTAATGAACGATCGTGCTTTTGTAACATCCGACATCGTCGAGGGAAAATTTCGGAAGGCCTTTTATGTCAACGCAACCAAACCACTCTGAGAGCTCTCGAGATTATTAAGAAGCACTTTCAAAATGGAGAATGTCGAAAAATAGGATGGATCCTCCAAGTCCATGCGAACCACGTGTAAACATTATTTCTTGAATTCTTCTTTAACGAAGACATCTTGGAGTATTACTTAAACGGTATTTCCTGTACAACCCATTACCCGGAAATGCGAGTGGCCGATGGTTCTTTGAAGTAAAAAGAAGTGTTGTATTTGTCGCATTACTTTATCTCTCCCTTTCTGAATGTACTCCGAAAGACTGTTACTAGGAGTGAAATCTATAAGAGTAGCCACTGTTCAAGTTTTCACGAAAGATATGCGTATCTTAAGTACCCGGACCCGGCAAATGAATAATATCTCGTTTGTGACTCACTTGAAGAACACTCCTTTTCTCATAAGAAACTCTGGGAAACGGAAAACAGCTCGAAAGATCACTTTCAACGGAACTCGTTGCTCCAGAGTCAATTAGTAATCACGGACTATTTGGTAAATGCTTTAAGTGAATCGTTAAAAACATCCACACTTTTCTGTATTTAATAAAATTCCTTTAATAGAGGATTTAACACCAACTTATAGGTAATATATAAGTAATGATATTAATTACGTAACGTCGTGTTCCAATTATGTTTCAATTATGCATGGCAAGAAAATAAATAATTGTAGTAGAAGTTAAGATTTGAATTATTATTATTATTATGCCCTGTCAACCATATTGTAAATAATAAAGATCGCTTAAAAAATTAATTATACGGCATATAAGAATATGTTGGTTACTTTAGAAACCCTGGATTTTCTATGTGTTTATGTTCTTTCTTTTCATATTATCAGCAGTGATATTCAATAATTAATATTGTAGTGTATTAAATACGATACTATCGTAAATGAAATGTTAATTGTATGGCAATGCAAATATTAGTACTAATTAGTACTAACAATAATATATAGTAAGTAAAATGTTGTATTATGTAGTCACAAATGTCAGTAGTGAATTATTGAGATGTGTTTTTATTTTTGTTGTCAGTAAATTAAACGTTTTTTCCGACATTTTCTTGCATATTTAACTCCCTTTTCTACCTATCGCCTGCCATTTTGCATATCTCCCGAAACAATTACGAATGAAAGGGGTAAATAGAGAGAAGCACGGGTTAATATGTCACGTTACGCCACATAAAGATGTCGAGTCAAAATCGTCCCTTCCACGGAGGGCCTTTCAATTAAGGACTATTAGGGCACGTAAAGACTTTTAATCCCCGGCGGGTACACGATTTTTTACTTCAGCTTTTCGCCGTAAAAGGATAAAAGTAACCCCCGGCCCGCCATTAGTCACCAGTGGGCCCAATGTTCCCCTCACCTTCCGTGGATATATTTTTATGACACGCGTGTCTGGAAACCTGTTTCATTTGCCGTTCTACGAGAACCTTAGATTTTCCATTTCTTCCAAAAACTCGGAATAACCATCCCCCTTTTCGGGTCTATTAAAAGAGTCGAGTGGGACTGATATTTTTGTATAATTCAATTAATTCCGATTAATGAAGCAGTCAACTATGTCAGTGACAAGGCTTGAGCTTATTGCGGATGTTGAAAGAACAAAAATAATACAACCAATACAAAATATTAACTGATATTCTACTGTTTTTATAAATGTTATCGTTGAAAGTGATTAAGACATCGACAATATTCGTTATTGAGCCGTTAATTCTCTTCACATTCACCCCAGGCGTCGATTCACAGACCAGAATGGAAACGCAGAAAAAAATGCATGATTACCAAGGAACACCATAGAATCTCGTACGAGCATTGTTAGCAGAATGACGCGGTTAGTAACTATAAGAATAAAATTGATGGAAGTGGAATTCCTGTTGGTTACGCGAGGACATAAGCGTGGCCGTAGTATTGCAAGGCGTCGTACACGCTTCGTTCTGTCGCTCGGACATCTGGCAATATAACGTGCATTAATGCTTTGCCATTATTGAAGTGTTTAACCACGGACTCGCCTCCTGGTAACTGAGTAAACACGCGGACTCATTGTCAGTCACGAAACGATATTCTACTTCGAGACCGCATACCTTGGAGATGCCGATCCTCTTGACCATTAAGTGTCCTCTCTCATCTCTAAATTACTCCTCGCGCACTGAAGTACGGAGTTTCTTATTTTTCTTCAATGATTTGCACCAAATATTGTGTCTTGGAAATTTTGCTTAACAATTTCCTAATATGTAACCATATAAGCCATTACATTTTAACCTGTTAACCGCGAAGTTCCTCCGAAAACAATATCACGCGGGTACTTTTCATTTAGTAATGAAATAAAACCGTACGATATATTTATAATTACGATGTATATACGGGATTGATTGTTCATTATTGAAATTTATACGTATACAAATTTGAGAATTCTGAGGAGGGTATGCTAATTATCTAAATACAATTCCCAATTCCTTTAACATATAATAGTATGATATAATATTATAATAACATATTATATGGTAACACTGAAACAAAACTTTAACATCTTTTAAAGATATATTAAAAATCAAGTCGCATTATACTCATCAAGAATAAACGATATTACGCAATAATTAATTCCAATTCGTAAAATAAATTAATTGCATCCCTGACGCCTCGTTCGTTCGAGGCACCAATTAAAGTGTGCATGGACATAAAAGTAAATTGTGTAATCTCGGAATAAAATCGATCTGATATAAAGAAACGTTAGTTTTCCTACGATATGGCTGTAATTGAGGGCAGTGAGGGGGGGGGGGGGGGGGGGGCATAGGGTACTCGGTGCGAAAGGAGATAGCGAGGTGGGCCCGTAAGTTAAGTGTCTCAGGCGCGTGTAAGCAACCTTCGGTATCTGTAACAGATCAGATACAAATGGAAGCTGCGACCGCGGCGTTAAGTGAGCTCAAGTAAGCCTGGTAGTTGCCACCGTGGTAGGTAACCTGCCCGAAGGCCATCTCCGAGGAAACCTGACGTGAGAACAGCTACGAGGAACCTTCGAACAAAGTTCTTGTCGATTGGAACCTCCAACCAAGGAAATTTGCAACAATTCCGAAGTCTAATAAGATGTTGATTTTATTTATCAAAAAAGAATATTCAATTCTCGTTAAAACTTCTCGAAGCTTATCAACACAAGCGTCCGATACAAACATTATATTAATTTCTAAAATTGAATAATATTCAAAGAAATCTTATGGAAACGTACTTAGGTGATTGTAACGATGGACTACACAGTAGATTTGATCTGTACACTTCATCTAATTAAATCCTTACAAAAAAGTATCCCAATTATACCTCGTACCTTCATCACCCCAGTTAAGGATGAAGTATCTCTATTAATCTTCTCCCTTGAAAAACAAGTTCGATATACTTCCTCTAAACTACAATTACGTCGGAATTTTCCAAAAATCACGTCGCGCTACGTATCCAGTATGAATCACTTCAGATCGTGCGATATCAAGCCAGCTACTTTAATTAATAGTTAACACCGGTCACACCGTGTCGTTACGCTAAGAGACAAGCATCAATTGGAATTATTATGTAATACTAGTTTTCACGCGAAGCCATTTAATTCATTGGACAAGGGATGCGGGAAGCAAGAGAATCCGGATTTAGTGGTTATTAAGCAACGGTGAGCAATGCAACGGTGGGTGCACCATAATATACCATGGAAAGAGTGAACAAGCACGTATGGAACGTGAAAGGATCATGCGTAGTTACGCGTGTATTACATGCTTGCTGCTACGTATGTATAGGAAACTCACTCACGTATATGTATATTCCAATAATACATATGTGTATGTATAGATAGATACATATGCTGAAGGAAGCAAGAAACAAGCACGGCTCTCTGACAAGTAAGATCTTAATTATATGCGACCATCGGCAGGTTCTCTGTAACTCGGTGCAAGTGTTTGCAATTACCATGGCGATAATAATATAGTCATTTAACTCCAGATACATGATGTACATCGGTACCCGTGTCACGGATGCAACGACAATCGGCATGCAATTGCATGGGTCACATCCCGATGCGACCTTGTATTCCCAGATCTGTGCATAGCACGTATTCAGTGATGTGAAATGACTAGTGTCCTGATTTCTCTTTACTCTCGTTAGAACGTTTTACTCATAAGGAAAAAGGAGGAATGAAAAAGAGCAGTGGAACTGGGTCGTTGATTTTCAGGTACGTTGACCTTGCAATTAAACTGGGAAGAGGATTTATCGTTAGACAGAAAAACTGATTTTCCTACGTCAAAGAGTACCGGGGCACGGCGATTAAGCCGAGCGAAAAATAATAATAAATTATCCCTAATTATCGCTTATAACTCGGTGCTTTTGAATTATCATAAATTTACATATCGAGTTATTCCGCTGTGGTTTTAATTATTTGACTGTTGAGACGGTGAGGATCCCTTTAACGGAGCGCAGAGTAAGATATATATATATATGTGTGTGTGTGGGTGTGTGTGTGTGTGAACATTTAATTATATGCACCAATTTCAACCGAGAGTCACTTAGTAGTTATAAAGATGACAAAACGTCTCTCGTTTCGTTTGAAAGATAATATTTTCCAAGAATGCTGAACGCCGGAGTCTACGATATTTTATTATTACAAAGAACGTCCGTAACAGAGTTCCATCGGAATTTCCACGAATATTAAGGATGGCTTTGTACAATTTAAATATTTTACAAGCGGAATGCAGTTAAATTACGAAGTAAAAGTATAATGTAAAGCATCCTTTGCTCTTGTCATACTCGTATATTCTACGGAACAGAGGGACACCCTGTTTTCTGGCTGGAACTCGTAATGTTCTTCTTGTCCCTCGGTTAATTACTGCCCCCTCATTTACATAGAGGCCATCCACGTTCTGTCATTCAACCTATGGCGAATCCACGGTGCAGGATATTACGCGATACATTTTGCGGAATTCGTAATGATCACTATTAATATCCACAAACATAAGTCGAACGATCGCATCATGTGGTGGTAGATAATTTTCAGCGCGTTACGACACTCAGCCGAGTGCATTCGCAAAATTCCACGGGAAAATTATACAATTACGCTTCCCTAAGACACGAGTAATACACGAATAAAAGCGCCGTGGAATCCGAAATGATTTTCACTCCGAAGTAGATAAACGAGCGGAATATGCAGATCGTGAAGCGGAGAATACGCTTGGTAATTACAAAACGAGCGATTTCACTGGAATATCTTCGGTGATCACGAAGATTATATTGTCAACGAGCCATCCTACAGAATGCGGTCAGATCGCGCGCGATAAAGGTATGATAATCGTCGGTGGGAATTTTTAAGACCAATCTCCCAACGGCCCAGGACCCCGTTAATGATCCTTTCGACGAATTAAGAGACGCCAACCAAATATACTATCTTTATATACTTTTTTTCCAAGCTTCCTTTCAAGTCAATCCATAAGGCTGTGCATATTTTTAACTCAAGGTAAATAATAAACTTACCACGCATAGTTTTATTTAATCAATTATATTCCCGGTTGTGAGCGACAACGATATAATATAAAATGATATGGTAAAATGATGTTGCGCCAAGAAAAGTAAATAATAAAATCCATACAAATGAGACGGGGAGGAAGATAAGCGAGTAATTAATTAGTCAGGCAAACGTATTAGCGGGGTTTTCGAAGGGAAGCTAATCAGCAATATATACTATGCTAATTGCGAGTGAACGCGAAGACCGGAGAGTAATGAGCTGTCCAATATCGAAATGGACTAATCCTGAAAGCAGCTCGGCGCACTTCATTTAAGAGCTACCGCACCGTGCCGACAAGTTACGACTTCTCGTACATTTTGCGCTAGTAAATGTGATTTCGCGGGAATTATTACGGAGGTTCGCGCTTTGGACACCCTGGAGGCTGAACGGCCAAGATAAAACATTAGGTCTAGGGTGAAAGTCAGATCACTTGTTTTCCTACGTGTTCCCTAATTAATAAGATTTATCGATTTTTGCACAGCTTTGATAACACCCGATGCAATCTCAGTATACCGGATAATCCTTACAAAACGATCGCATCTTCTGCCGGTTGCGTTATCGCTATTAGCGGAAGCTGAGAAGAAGTCGAAGCTTGAGAGCCGACACGAAACCCCTCGGGGATAAAGACCGGATGATAATTAGCAAAACGTTCATGTTACTAGATTTTTCTCCAACGATACTAACTCTTGCTCTTCCTCTAATTACTGACATTAAAACGCAGACAATCCGACATCCTGACAACACCATCGGTATGAAATTACTGATGCCTCGAACTGTTCTTTGATCCTCCACAAAATTTAATGCGATTTATCATCTTACATCACGCAATGATATTTAATGCTTTTAAATAGGCTAATACGAAGACCTGTTGCAGGTCAAAATGATCAACGCGTAATCTGATGTGCGATATTAAAATATGGTAAATAATTCTGGTAATGAAGGTGTATTTCGTTATCACTCTCTTCGTGGATTAAAGTATAATCCCTTTTCGGTTCGACACGTTCCAAAGTTAATCAGTATTAGCGGCGAGTTTAAAGAGCGGATCGATTCCTTTTTCAGGGATATAATATTACTTCCATACCATGGTGTAACGCGACACCGAATTACATTTCCTGGCTTTCACGGTAAAGGCGAGTGTCCGCGTGGCAAATGGTGGTAACGCTCGTAAATTTCCACGGGGATTGAAAGCAACAAAATGAATTCCACGGTGGCTTAACGCACCGATATAATTGTATTTTCTTGTGGGCGCTCCACTCTCGCCAAGTAAATATGAAGCACTTCCACCGTACACAAATCTCTTCTCTTCCCTCTACCTTGTTATATATAATCAACAACTTTTGCTCAATCTCATTTTCCTCAATGATGTTACACCTCCTTGATACGATATATTAAATAAATTATAATCCAATAAATTCTCTTAATAATCTCAAATAACAAGCTAACACTGAATAAAGTATAATCCACACTCAACCGATACACCGATTAATAACAAAAGAAAAAGAACTAGAGGAAAGCTATCGATTCAGAGGAAGACTTTAATACTCCGTCTCGTATAATTTCCCTAAGAGCCCCACCACTTATGCGAATACAAGACGTATTTAAAGGTGCAGTTAAGTTTCACAATCGCCGCTTTCTGCGTACGTGGAAACTCGTAATAAGGCACGAGGTACATAATAAGGGTTCATGTACAAGCAAAAAGTGACTAAAGAAGTAAAAGCACGGTTCTCGAGTTCTATGGAGCTTATGTAACATATAATAGCTGGCTGGCGCCTGTATAGCGGTTTTTCATACGCGAATCGATATCGAACATTTATTACTTACCGCGTATGATCCTGCAACGATAGCATTCATACACGATGAAATTTATTGTGACCCGATGATACTCATGATCTATCTGTCAGCTGTTAATTGTACGAGGCGATAAGGTAACTAAGGAGCCCTGACTGACTTACGAGAAGAGCCAGGCAATGACTCGTAATTTATTGAACGGTGGTACGGTAGAGGATAAGCACGTTGACCTTTTCCATATCCACCACCCATGACGGTCGCACCTGTATTTATTACCGCGCCTACCGTGAGTAGGCTTCCCGGGGGAAGCACATTGATTCTCCAATTTTATGATAAGTTTCTGGACAGTTTTTAAATTGTTTGGAACTTCAGGAATGTTTCCTTGTAATTCTATAATATATCAGAATTTTTGGTATGATTTAATATGTTGTTCAAAAATTCATCGCACGATGCAATGTCGGAATGGGCGATGATGTTGCGTGCAAGCTGTATACAAAGCTAGACACCGAGTTGCAGTGTATGCATAATTGCGAGAGGTATTCTTTGATCGCCGGGAGTGAAATTTTTCGACGGAGATGCAGGGGAAGAGGATATGTAGATGAGATAAGTTAACTACAGGTCCGCGGCTGTGAGACACGACATGAATAATACGGTCATCGACCCATAATTGTGTTGCACTTTCTGGTCGAGCAGGATCGTTGAAATTCTGCCGTCCCGCGTCCCAGATTTCACCATAATCGAACGGATAACAAAACCAAAATGTTCTACAACCTGTGGATGCATTCGAGTGTACTTATCTGCGTTAACGGACCAATCGTATTTTTATTTTTTAAGTCGCTCGTCACACGAGCATAATATTTTATTTAAATGTAATGAAACATGTGAAGCAACGTATGTAAATTTACTTCCGTAATGACTAAGTATTTCGACGCACGAAATCGTATAAGTTTAATGACAACGCGTTTGTCATGGTGCGGTGGATAATGGCTCCTTTACGAACCACCTATATGACGTAGAAAGTGGACATCAAGAAATCCTGGTTTCTTGCTTGTCCACACATAAATCAACCTTATACCCCTTGCGAGCATTGTTTCGCGGCTTACGATGCATTATTGATGGGAATTCCGCGAGAGTGCGGTTGTTAATCTGCGTAAAGGGTTGCAGAGGAGCAAGGAGGTTAGAGAAGTCGGCCCTGATTTACGGCTAATTAAGGTTAACATGCCGTTTAGTCTATTATTAAGCACGCAGTTTAAGGGCCGAAATCTCGAGTCGCATAAATTACACTTCCGCGAATCCACAAGGGGGATGGGCTCAGGTGAAAAGATAACGTTGAATGGAGTCACCCCCCTCTGAGAACTCTAATCGCTCGACATATTTCCAAATTAAAGCCTGCCACGGGTCAGAGGGTCGTTCATGCTGTGATTTTAAATGGCAAATCTACCGGTGACTGTTTGTTTCGAGATTTGTTACGGCCTCCCTTAAAGATACCTCACGCTATTCCCCTTTCAACCAGGAGAAAGGTACCAATCGGTGTGCCGGTGTATTATGGTATCCTATAGACGTCGAAGTCGATCGATCCTGCCCCTTCAACGCCTTGTAAAGGTCGAAGGTCCGGACTTAATGACAGTCGTAACAAATGGCTGGTAATGTCATAATCGAATGCCAGTTGAACACCGGCAATTTCGTCGCCCAATCTGACTGACGGAGGTACTTCGTTGCTAACATGAGATATTGCTCTTTTATGAACTGAGAAAAGAATAGTGGTGTTATTGTATGTGATTTGTCACAGTGATTTATCAATCACTCATCATTACATACTTATTAAATAGTATGTAACTTAAATAGAAGGCTTGTTACAACTAATTGACTAATATAACAATTGAATTTGAAGTATCTGGAACAATACAGTGAATATACGCATGAATTTATTAATTGACTACAAATAAAACATATCGAAAGAGGAATATTTCAGGAAAATAATATCTAAAAAATAAAAAATAATATCTAATTCAAATTTATCTTAAGAATATATTCCTATCAAAATAAATCAATTTATTTAATGCTCGGTTATATAAAAACATGATTTCATGGTGAAAATAGAATAGTTGGAATAAATAGTTTGAATAGAATAGTTGGAATTGCTAATAGATGACTTCGAGAATAAGAAAAGTATCAAGTCACATGGAGCCCATGAAATATCAGTGTCCAACTACAAGCGATCGACAGATAGCGATCGACATTTGCCAGTACATAGAGTACGTGTTGTGCCGGTTGAGTACCATTAGTATGATCTATGTTCCCGCTTCTGCGGCTACCGATCCTTCAGATCTTATCTCGCCATGGCTGCCTCTCGCTCTTTTCATATTTCCATTCGGTCGAAGAAAAGGAGCCCGAAGGATACTACCTTATAGTTCGGGGCCTTACTTACATATAGATTGCCTCCCATTTCTTACACCCGAAATATTGCCAATCGTAACGGAGAGCCAAAGTCGCACTGACCGACCGGGAACGATCGTTTCGCGAAGAGTCCAGCCACAAAATTGCATTTGCATACGGGGCAGATTGTCCCGTTCCACGTGTAAAGGACCTCGCTCGTCCTTGGTGGCTCTTCGTTCGTCCTTTGTCCCCCACCTCTCAGCATTATCGTCACAACCGCACTCGATGAAATGAGTCGTCAAGAAGCACGTCGTTATCGACGAAATACGAGAAGAAAACGAAAAGTGGTAGAAAAGCGTCACGGAAATATCGAATGAATGTTTCCAATGAATTTTATGAATATTCTTTTTTCATTCCTTTATGTCGTTACTTTCTTGGCTGATAACTATTCAAAGATTCGTGTTCACCATGAATCTCGTAGCAGGCAGATTATCGAGCTTATCTCTGTGGTTTCAGCACTCGAGCGTTAAACGGTCATCTTACGTGTCCTATTAGGACCGCCGGAATGATAAGGTTGAATGCGATCCTGTTTCTCGTCAAGGAATTCCGCCCCTTCCTCCGAAAATATATGTACCTTCGCGGTTTTTGTGCCAGTCCAACAGGATCATATATTTCCATCGCTACCTCTCGAATCCCAAAAATCATCACGTGGAAAGAATTAGAAGAAAAATGGCTCCCTTATGTTAACTCGCTAACGAGGACACATAAAACTGGATACTCGATAAGGATTAGTCGGAACAAAATAAAACGAGGGAATACGTCGAATGAAATTAAAACCTTTCAAAATATTATCACCATTGATCGCACTTGCAACGAGGAAATACGAGGAAAAAGAGAAACAGCATGCAGCCTGTTAAAAGCACTCAAGAAGAGAGGAATATCGCAAATAAATTATATGGACGTATTGGTAAACAGATCTCAAGAGAGAAAGAGAAAAGAAACCGAAGAGGAACAAAGAGAAAAAATGTAAGCTTTACTCGTGATTCGGTTGGAGTAACTGGTTCCTTCTGATCTCTTCATGAAAGGGAGAAGGACCCTCCTCTTGTCGATGGTTTTTGACGATACCACCGGCCACCGTGAACGTCAGATCCATCGATAATTTCGTACTGGTCTATTTGTAATCTCTATATTCACCTGTCGATCCGTCAGTTTGTCGGAGAATCGAGATACCGTACGTTCCATTTCTCGCCAGCACTGCCAACACTCTCCGTAAACCACGCGAGCGATCCAACCCCGCTAAAGTATTCCAAATCGAATGACAGCTCGACTGACAGTAATACTATCGAAACATTTCTATCAGCTATACATATTTCTCGATGACACTGGAAATTATCACTCTCCAGTATTCGGTTCAGTGTCAATGTCATTATTTACTTAAACCCGAATATGTTTAACCCAATCAGACAATACAGGTTTCAATTATAAAGATATTCCTGGAAATCTAATAATTGAATTACGTGCCTTTTTTATTGATGTATCTCAATGTACGTAATTTAATATTATTTTCAGACTCAACGGGCTCTATAAATTTTATACAAGACTTCTATAAAGAAATATACAAAATTTATATAAAGAATATCTTATACACGAAATATAAAGATATGTCGTATAAAATTATTCGGGAAGAGAAATTTATAAATACCAAGCACTTCGAAAGTTCCCTTATTGTGCAAACCGATAAAATCGGTCGATTTATATTGTACTAAACATGGACCACCCTGGTAACCGAGGTATCTCAACGATTATAAAATTCCTGGGAGAGCCGTGGTCGTAGCAAGAAGTAATACGAAATTTAAGGTAAATTCATGTAATAACCCGTGACATTTTGGGTTCCAAAAAATGACCCGCCCACATGGTCCCTCGAGGATTCAAGAGGCTGACTCTGTGTCGAGGAAATACGTCGGCGTGATTCTAACTCAGGGAAGGCTACGCGACCCCCGCTATTAGACACAACGATAGAGATGAATTGAATTTGATTACGGTCGCTCCTGGGATCGTATAATTTTATCTGTCAAAATACAAGCCTCTGACAAACCTGCCTTAGTAACGATCCTACATATTTGCCTTTCAGTTAAAACCAAGAATTAGCGAGAATTTTAATGAATACTTGTATATAGGTGACGTTAAGTATCCATGAAATAAACGGTTATCTTTCATCGTACAAATAATGGTATAGGCTTAATATGGTGTGACTCATTGATCGGCATGGCGTTCTATATCGAAAAGAAAGCAGAGCAAGTAGAATGGTTCCAATTCGAAGTCCATCCTCGCATATTTTTACGGTCGTCCCTCGGTTCTCTACGGTTATTTTTCTTTTCTATTCATCCTCGCCCGTTCGTCCTTCTCCACCCTTCACCTCCACCCACTCTCGCTCCTGCGCCTCCCTTCTTCTGTCGGGTATAATAATTAATGACCGTTCCTACGAAGAAAGCACCGCCACCCAAGCTCGATCCTCGTCGACCGCAAAAAATAATTATGAATTCGAAAATGTTTGCTATTAATCCGCACTCTAGCCGGCAGATGAATTATTCGGGGGAAAGGACCACGAAGCATGTAATTCAAAATCGAAAGATTGGATATATCACGGAAACCATGGCGAAGAATCTGAATAGGAGCCAATGAAGGTATCCCGAAGGACAAATGTTTAGGATTAAAAAATGAGAGACGATGGAATGTAAGACAGAAGGCAATTAGTGAAGAGAAGATCGAATGAGGCAGACGTCTATGGATATACGGGGCCTTACTCGCAGAAGGGCCTCAGGATCTGAAAATCGATTCACCAAACAAATGACTCATTTATGCGCTACAGATCCCTATGCTTCTACCACCGTTGATCTCTCAGTTTCCTCTCCCAGCCTCCCTTTGCCAGACGAGGATTCCACCTCGCCTTTTTAATGGTTCGACCGACGTATGAAACTGCGGGTGGACTCGAAGAAGACACAAGCAAAACAGACACAGGCAGACGGAAAAACAAAGGATCGAAGTGAAGGCAAAAGGGGCCGCAAACATGGCAAAAAGAAGGTACATTATTATACCGGCGAGGACACAGAGAATTATAGAAGATTCAGAAGAACGGAGGGTGGAGGAACGAGGAATAAAAAAGACGCGAACCAAAAGTAAAATCACCAGGTAAAGAGGCGTGGTGGGGTGTGGTCAAATTTGTTGAGGGTTGGTTTCCCTTGGATTTATATTTCATAAATTATTCCGCAGCCTCCCGAGGTATAATACGAAAATTCAAATGAGCGGTATTTTGACTACTTGGCATTAGAATCCTCTTCACATACCTATCCTTATATCCAATGATTCTCAAAACTCTTTCTTTAAGGACACCTTTTAAAAACATATAATTACTGTGAAACACTACGCTTTGATAGATCATCAACCTTCTATCAAATAAAGGATTATTCATAGCCATTAGTGAGGATGATGAGAATATTTCAGTATTAACGAATCGGCTGGAAATCCGATGTTGACGAAGTCGATCTATAGGTATATGTCAAGAAGTATCTATATATTCTAACTGGTATCATCGGAAGGGTCTTCGACGGACGAAACGTTTAGCCCGTGTAAAAGAGCCGACGATTAGCTTATCTAACGATATAGCCGAGGCCGATCCGTAGAGGAGGCTTATCAGTAAGACAGTTAATCGTCTCGCGCAGTCGGTTCGACTGATCCCGCCGAATTGTGAATCCGATTAGGTATACGGTTTATATCTCATTCGGGATTCGAAAGGTGCACACGAGTCACCCACCGGCCATCCAAATGGATCCCTGCGCTTGGCTCACCTTCGGGGAACATAGTTTTAATTTGAATCTGTAACGTGCCCCACGCTTCTATCTCCTTATATGGAAATGATTTTTCAGTGGCGTAAGTTAAAACTCCTTCCACGTCATTGGTGCCCGATCCGTTAACCAAACACCTGGTCTTTTCGGATTTATATGTAAGAAACGTGTACATCCATATTTTATTATTATGACTGGTTAGAAAATGAAGTCAAGTCATGGACTTAAAACTGAAGAAATTCTTGTCATACTGGAAGATGGATTGGTTCTTTGTAGACTAACAGGAGAATAATTCATTTATTCTTATTATTATTCATTATGATATTTATAAGAATATCATTGTCGTTACTGTTCACTTAAATGTTTAATATTATTCGTTATTCCGTTTCCAAGCACCGAAGAGTTCCGTGGAATTAAATATAATAATAGACAAAGGGAAAAGCAACATTGTTTCTAAAAAGATCTGCTTGATACGTTTAATCGAAGACAAAAGGGAAAGATTATAAAAGAGATTTCTTTGGAACCTGACTACGCCACTGTTTATTATATAGAGAGGGTCTCGTTGAAGCGAAATGGACCTTTCAAGTCTGCTGAGATTTGCCTTTTGGTCCACCGCAGCTTTCAGAGATGACAAAGAGAAAGACCGTGGAAACGTCACATCTTGATTGTACCAGATGAAAACTACCGCTTTTTATATTCGAGCGGGAGGAATTTTAATTTTCTCGAGAAAACAAAACTGGTTCTCCCAGCTATGGTTAGGCGCCGAAAAAAGAGAGAGTTCAGTGCATCCATGGCATTCCACCCACTCGAGGTTCACTCTCGAGAAGAGTTTCGGATACGTCTATGACATTCCACCCACTATTTAGTTTCCTACGGAAGAAAAGGACAACACGTGTCCATGGTAAACACGGAGGAGGTAGACTTTGTCAAAGAAACACTTCACAAAAAATGATCGATCATCTTCTCTTTTGCCGATGACTTATGATCTTGTTATACAATTTGTACAATTAATGCAGAATATTTAAATCAACTCCTCCCTTAATTTTTCCATAAAATTTTATGGAAATCAAAGTGAAAACGAATTGAATAGACTTGGAACTAAGCTATTCAATTGATCATTCTCGATCCCAGATGTAGAAGATAGTGGACATTTGTTATACGCTATCATAAACGTTCTATCAACTATCATATTTATTTTAAAGAAGTAAATTTGTTCATAAACTTTTCAATATTCAATTAATTATTATGTAAGAGAAAATAAAAGAAGCAAAATTTAACTTGCTACTTAATTACGCCGCATAATATACGTTATATCACAAGATTATTTAAAATTTCCAAATTATTCACTCTTCTAACTCATTTAAAATCCCATGTTAATTTCGCATTCCCGGATGTCCCTCGGTGGAATAATGAACGCGTAATTACGGAATAATTATCATGTCGGAAAAGAAAGTACGAGTCATGTTTCGAGGTAAATATCGGCCAAAAACAACCCGTCTTCATCGTCGTCCTTTTTCTTCCCCGTTTTATCCACGGGAGAAGGTTTTCGTCGGCAAAGTGCTCTGAGGGTTCTCTGGGAAGTCACGTCTTGTCTCCACGAGCGGTTAACACGGTAAGCAGGACCCGTGGGTTGTCGCGGCTTGATGAATCGCCAATTACCATGCGACCCGTCACTCACCTTCTTTTCCCTTCCATTCGAACCTTTGCAACCCAACAGCTTTACGGCAACGTTCTCTGACGGCAATCAGCCACGAAAATACTAAACGATGCAATATCCTCGTCCATTCATAGGAAAATTTTCGATTAACTGCAATGTGGTACCGGGTATAATAACTGTATTAACATACTCGTAAAAATATCCAAGCTTCACACCCTCTTCTTTATAATTTATATTGTAGTTGAAGAACCTTGGTTTTCATTCACTTGCTATATTACAGTGTAAAGTGTAGAATATTAAATTCTTCGTCTATTCGTAGGAAAATTGTCGATTAACAACGACGAGGTACGAGTGTACTATAACTGTATTAATATTCTCTTCAAAATATTCGAGCTTCACACTGTGTTCTTTATAATTTCATGTATATGCTGTATTAGAGTGTAAAGTATGGAATATTAAGTTTCAGAGGTGTGTAATATTCTAGAATTGTTCTTTTGTCTTTTGCGAAAATATCCATGGTAGGTGATGATGGAAGTGTAAGATGCCGATCGGGCAATTACCAATTATCGTACGATTCGTCATTCAAGGTTGCTGGTCACGTATTATGGGACCACGTACGTAGTTGGAGGAACCGTACAAGGAGCAATTTAAAGGGCGTCCGAGGGAATTCTTCGGTTCGTTTCTTTCTTTTTTTCTCTCCGTTTTTTTTTTGTTAAGTCTCCCTTTTGCACGTTTTACTCTCCTCTCCCTTAGCGAAGGTAAGAGGGGCCTTGGTATATACGCGGCTCATACGCGCACGGGGACCTGTAATTGAAAGCTGTTACGCTTGGTATTTTATGGCTTTGTCCTCGAGGCATGCAAAACTCGATTCTTAAGGTCCTCTGACGCGGATGGGGCCAGCTTAAGTAACGGGGCACGAAAATGCGCGCCTCCTAATTAAATCCGACTAAATTCATCAAAATCGTCGTTAAACCCACCCCGGCCACCACCCCTCTGGCGGTAGCCCGTGCCAAGGGCGCATCCTTAACGATCCTTCCTGCGAAAACGAGATTCCGATCTGTCTAATTGCCGCGCCATGCTGTCCGAAAGCCGCAGCAGGAATTCCGATCGAAATCGTGCCACGATAGAAAGGTTGTCTAACCTCGCCCTCATGAATTATTTAAATCGTTCCTGTCGATCGGAAGGAATACTTGCATCGAGTGCAACCACGATCGAACACGAACGCGCTAATCGACCGAATACTTTATACTTCAACTCGCCTGATGTTAAGTCCTCTTAAGTCCTCTTCAGGGAGATGAATCCATGAACAAATATTTCTACCTTGACGATACTTGCGCACGAGTAGTAATTCGGCACAATTAAGAACGCGCGATGATATAATCGTCGATCAACGCTATTCTCCAAGATACCTTTTGAAGGATTTGGTCGATCACATGTTAAGAGGTACGATTTTCTCAGCATAGATCGTGTGCCAGAAGACTGTATGGGAGTCAAGGCAGCAAGAACATCGATAATAACGGCAATAATAGTAATAATAGCAATAACGTCTTTATGAGCATCTGGAGGAGCATCGAAGTAGTGGGCGAGGTTACGGCTCCTTGACCCTGCAGAAGGATGCCTAAAGGATCGGTTAGGGTCGAAGGGACATAATCGACGATCAGTTCTACCGGCGTGAGGGATCGGTAGCCTGGGCACTGGAAGTGACTGGAAAAACGAGAAAGGTCTTTCGTGTCATGGTGAGCCAGCAACACTATGGACCAACGAAGATAAAGCCGCTCTCGAAATAAAACACGAACCGCTCTTGCGAGCTCGAGTGAAGAAGAAAGCGGACCTACGGGAAGAAGGGAAAAGGACGGTGGCCACGAAAAAGAATCGAAAGAAAAAGAAGAAGCATCGGGCGCGTGAGCCTCTGCTACGTTGAGAGACTAATTGACGAGAGGAGCCCGGGAAAAGAAGAGAGGATCTGACGAGGCGGTGCACCCCCGTAAATATCGTGACACGCGCTCAAATTAATGGCCCCGCATTTATACGTCGGGGAAAGCGAATAAATTGGGATCTGTTCGATGACACGCTACATCCAGATTCGAACCGAAGATCTACGATTAAGTCAGCCACATATTTCAAGCTTTTCAAATATATAATTTCATACCTCGACAGCTTCTGTTAATTGAATTTAACCAGTTAAGTGGGACCGTGCCATAAGAAAAATTATTATATTCAATATCAATGCAAATTACTGAAGTGTAGGATTTATTATACAACACTAATGCAGTACATCTTTTTATATACGATAAATAACAGTTTCAATATCACCAGTATAATCAACACCGTAACATAGATGAAAGTGTTGCATTATTATAATTTAGAACGTGTGACCATGTGTTATCATTTAGCGTCATTAAATTGACGCAACATCAAAGCATACAAGCTGGACCGTATCAAAACACATATGGCTATATGCCTTTAACACTTGTAGCTGAGGATTTTAAGTGCTTTTTCATAAAGGATCTGGCGTCTACTCCTTCAGGAACACCATTCGAACAACCCTTCGTGAGAAAGTTTCAAAAGGTTCACGGTGTCAAGTGAAATTTTTTAATTAGATCCGAATCGAGGGTGGAGGATTGCCATGTTCTGCTTTAGTACTGAAATAAATGAGTTGCCCTACGTTCTCCATGGGTCCAAACAAATTGGACGAGATTGGGTCCATGCCCTAAGGCAATACGATGGTCGTAGAAATCGGATAGCTTCGTTACGGCCCATAGAACAGGAAATGGCGCGTTTCTTCCCTATTTTTATCGCGCCTTAACGCCGTGTCGAAATTCAAGAGCTTCGTCAGGCACACTTTAGGACTTCTCTCTCTGTCAGTATGTCAACTTATAAATAATGCAGATCTCTTTCGGTTCTTAGGGCAGGAATTTAAAACTACATTGAATTTATTGCCAGCCTAATTCAATTCCGAGCAACAATATTATCGTGAACGTAGAGTTCCTGGTTCGAATTATGGCGCCGTCGTTAAAAGCTTTTATTGCCCGGTCAGATGAGGGAGTGATGCCTCTGCTTCGGAACCCGGAAGCACGTCCACGGAGCTTTTACTCTTTTTATTCTACCGACGACAGAAAACATGGATCGTCACACGCCAGAACGAACACGGCTGAGAAAATAATTGTGGAAGCACGTGAGCCAGAGAAAAGAACCGGACGAGGAATGAAAAGTTCCTGGATAGAATAATTACGAGACACAATACTAGTAAACATAGTAAGCGAAACGACCGACTAAAGTAGAACGAGAGAAAAGAACTGCAAACAACTGTCTAATAAAAATCATCAGTGGAAAGTCAAATAACCAGCAACATGTGAATAATTCATGAGCTGTTTAAACGATATTTTCTATACTTTAATATCGCAACTGAATATGTCATTGAATTTGAAGCTGAATTTAAATTAACTCATTACACTCCACAGAAGCCACACATATCACATACTTATGACACAATCAGAAGCCTTCTTTCTTAATAATAAACTAACTCTGATACAATTTTCTATACCATATTTTATTATATAAATGCGTAGTTGAAAACTGTGAATATCTTTAAGGCTGTTTTATTTGTTGAATTCATATTATTTTGTACTTTATGTACATTAATACTACTTGTACTCAAATCGTGAATTTCGTTTCGATTTGGATTCATTTCTAAGTTGCAGGTGTGAAGGTGAAGGTTATTAACGCCGGGAACAATCTTAAACAAGTTATACTAATTCTTTGAAGCTTATTTTTGTTTCCTTTTCCAAGGCCGTCAGTAGGCCCATATTAAGTTACCCTAACAGACAAGCCGAGGAAGCAAAGTAAGTCCGCGGCAGATTTTTCAGCAGCTCGGTTTACAAAGCGTGCATAATACGTGCTCTCGGTGCATACTCCTGGCTGTGCAATCAGCCGCCTACCCGAGCACGAGCAATACGAAGAAGACGCTGGTAAACCGTGCCGAGCATCAACCCACCAACTAATCCCTCAGAATCAGCCTCTCCTCTCCGCAGACTCTCACACGTGCTACGCCATGGTGACAGATGCATTAAAATACATGCATTACAATTTACAATCCGCCCAGGACCTATTAGAGGAACTTCGGCTAGACACGTAATAACGTGGTTACATCAACTAGTCGAAATAATTATACTTTAATAACACTGCCAAGATTGGGTCTCTACGGACCATGTTATTATCGAAGAATATTAACTCCTGGTTTTATATAATAGACTTAATTCTTGATGTATAAATAGGTGTTTAGATCGGTTCGGATAAATCCAATTGGTTTGGGTGGTCCACGAAATGCTTTCGAGTGAAAGTGATACATATATTCTTGCGGCGCGTAAGATTGTTCGATTATTAGATTAGTAACGCGGGCCTGATTTCGATGTCGCCGATATGCCCGGCTTTGATCTCAATGAGCAATACGTGTGTACCAACGACTCAGTCCTCGTGGCGCGACAAATGACGCGAGCCATTAAGAGCCGCCGTTATAAATTGCAATTACCGATACGCACCAGGTACCAACGTACCAACACACATCGTCTCGCTTGTCAAAAGAGGGTCGGACTCTCCGTGCAGTGGACCCTCACATTTCTCCGGAGCTCTAACAGTCTAACGGCAAATTACCGCGAGGCAGCAACAGTCAATCTATATTAAATTTATCGGTCATGCTAGGCAATTCAGGAGGGAAGGATGTCGTCCCGATAGACACTTAAGGGTTATACGAGCTGCGTGAAATTTAAGTCGCGCTTAAGTTACCGCTGGAATTATATGACTGCTTTAAACCGGTGTTATCCATGTAGTTAGTAATTAACATAAATGCAATCTACACTCGTGGTGAACTGATTTTTTGTATCATTTATTTAATGCTAATATTTTGTATATGAAATAGGTAGCCATTTAATTGTGTATGGTGGAATGGTGAGTGCAATGCATGCACCAATTTCATGGTAGATTACTAATGCAAGAGGTGCGGAATGAGTTCGATCCACAGAAACAGATAGTCGTTTATTATATCGTACTTCCGTATATCGATCTGTCCCTTCATCTTCGTCTACCGTCACTCAAAGATACTGATCAAGAAAATCGTCGTCGGCGGTATGCCAACCGATTTATACACGGCAATTGCACGTAGGCGAGAAGATAATTACTGTTTCGAAATCGGAATACACATTGATAGAACCCGACAGTCATAATGATAGTCGCAAACCCGATCCATGCGGTCTATTGTCGGAGTTTTCTTTTTCAATCATAGACACAATATGATGAAAAATTTATTGTTCCCTGAACTCCCCCACGTCGAGAAATGACTCTGCACGAAACCACATATATTTCCAGAGTCTACCTTTATACGCGGTCTAATACCACTCGGCTGCGATGATTAACTACCATCCTGTGTCTTAAAACAATATAAGAGAAACACGTCCCGTGGATATTTATTTTATGTTACAACGCACTATGTACTCCGTAATGAATATTTATGAAATACATCCTTAAATGTGTGCGCGTTACAAGTACCTTAGAGCACACTTATAAAGTGTACCGATATCAAAGCGTATCAATAATTCGTCCATATTCTATATTTAGTATGCTTATCAAAGACAAGCTTATGGAAGGGATTCGAAGTACAATACGAGTAACCACGCAAGGGGGAAGAAGGGTTTAAGAAAAATCATCGAAATCGGGCACACCTGGGCCGCGTTATGTGGTCTGGGCGTGTCGGTGTTGGCACGGCCTGGCAAAACGCGTGGGCCGGGCCCGTATTATGCTGATCCCCAGAGAGTCAAGTTCCGCGGGCGCGCGAGGGGCCTCGAATCGACTTTCAGGACCCGCGCTCGCGCGAGTCCACGCAGAAATACCATGGCCTGTCGCATTGAAAATGCGCGTCAAGTGACGCTTTGCCATACACACTTCTCCTTTACGTAGTTTGCGTACGTGGGCGCAACAGCCTATAGAACACCCCGGGGACCAGGTGTTGCAGGTAGCAGCGGTTGCCATTTTCCACGATCGATTGCTTCGCGTAATTGCGCGAGGGAAATCGGTAAACGGTCGCACCTACAATTTCCCACGATCCAGTGAACAAGGATAATCCGGTGTATAATAATCCTGAAGAATGATTTCATAAGATATGTACTGTGGATATCGTGAATTATTATACCTTTTATCTTATGTAACGGTGATAAGTGAAATAACTCAAGCACTTCGTATAAAAAGGATTACACGGTAATTGAATCGGGAAAGAAAGTTTATGCAACGATATGTCTTCCAGGAGTTTGGCGAAGATAGCGTAATGGGGAATAGGAACTGATACCGATAAAGTTACGACTTCGCAGTAGATAAGACACGGAAACGATACCGTGCATGTTGCAGTACACGGGAGCCAATGAATGAAACAAACGAATCTAAATGAGCACGTGATAAATGCACTTACCGACACACACCATTTACGGAATCGGTGAAAGAATGAACTTAAGGCCCAGAATACGTCAGATTAGTGCGGCGCCAGGTTGACGCGGAACGGCAAAGAAAACTAGATGGTATACGTGTTGGAGAAAAACGCGTAGAAAGGAACAGCAATGCTAATCAATCCTGTCCGTTGATCGAGCAATTCCGCGTGGCACGAAAGTGGCGATTTTCTTCGCGGCTCTAAACCCTTTCATTATTACGCGCGAAGGCATCCGTATCGGTTGATTGACGTTTGCGAACTAAGCCTCGGGCTTAATTTGAATTTTGCTCCCGGCATACCAAAGAAAAACTCCTAATTATATACGACGGCTTTCGGAGAAACATCGACGACATTCTACGCCGGCTACGTGTATGACCCAATCGACTTGCAAATTACGAAGGAAAAGTCTCGATTGAGAGGTGAAATGATATCCTTGTCGGTAGGCGGCATTGTGAGTTATCGAGATTAAACGATTATCCCTGCTATTTGTACCCCGCGGGGACTACTAAAGGGACTTTTATTCATCAATGTCTATGGGACACCTTCCTCGCTGACATCGTTCACTCCTTTGCCTGTAAGATGATCCCAGAAAAAGAGAAAAGCCGGCGACACACCGCCCGGACCCGTACTTTACCCCTTCTTATTAAATAAATCATTCTTCCCCTTCTGTGCGATGACCAACCTCTTGGAGATTTATCTTATAATTCCTACATTAATTTCTTTAATAGTCTTTGATACTTCTTTGTCTTCTTCAAGGGGACGTTTAGTACGGGGATTATGCGGTGTATTAATAAATAATGTATTACTGAACCCAGAAGAAGTTTTGATAAATATATATCAATCTTTACGTTGTATTAATGTGCGGGAAGTATTAGAATTCATAATTCTTTTATACTCATTGAGTCTGTTATAAATCAATGTTCCGTGGACCTTGAGTAACACCTACACAGTAGGACAGCGTTCACGGAGAATGGTTGCAAAATATTTTCGTAAGAAATAAGAGACAGTAACGCATGTTGTAGCTATTTTAACTTCGATAGTAAGATATTGTATGAAGGAAATATACAGTAATTATATTTTTATATCGAACTGTCTGAGAAATATTTTTCGATTAATTCCAGCAACAAACATTAAGTATTTTAATTCGTCTAAAACTATTAGAAATTGTATGACATATCACTGGAGTTTCTGAAATATATATACATCATTCTGAATACCCAAAAATACTATCCTGGTTGAATAGGAATAAATTTCAAGATTCCGAAAAAATTCTAAATCCCAAGGCAAAGGCGCTATAAATCTTGCATGACACACCTCGATTCTCTATCAAGATAAATGTCCAACATCAACTAGAAAAATATTTCTTATACTCTAATATAAAGTATTTATGTAGAACATATCCGTCAATACGAAATCAATAAGCGCCTTGTAATCATATGTTATTTAATATTCCATCGGGAACTGTTCTTGTTACTCGATCCAAAGCGTGCACTTAGGCCTTCAAATCAAATATCAGGGACACGGAATAAATATCACGTTCAGTGATACGGAAAAATCCAAAATTACTTCCCCGGCATAGTACGCGGTAATACGATGCCCCAGGCATATTCCGACTTATCCAATTAGCAAGAAACGTAAGCGTACGGCTTGTTAAGATATGGCCAGGTGAATGTGAGAAACAGATACGACACTCACCTCTGACAGCAGCGTTCAGCCTGTCTAGATTCGCCAACGTGAGTGGCACCGGGCCGAAGTGCATCACGATTTTGCCCACGTGTCGAAGATCACCAAATCCAGAGTCACGTCTGGCCATGAAGATCCCCGTATAACTACGTCGTATATAGTGTCCGCAAGTATCGTTCAGAGTAAGATCCATGGTGCTATTTAATGCTCCCTTGATAGCCCTTTTCACGCGCACGTGTAACTGTCCATTCCTGAGATCTTTGATTTTTCCGGTGAAAATGTAATCCGCTTGACGAACCTTGCTTAAGAAGGTACTGTCATTCTTGATTGCTGTTGTAAGATTAGCTCGGCATTCAAGGAGTTCTTTCGTTGACAAGGTTGCTAAGACCAGTGTCAAGCTGGTGCAAAGTAGAAGAATACAGATCCTTGAATTGTGACACATGTTTGATGTCAAGGATTTAAATGACCATTGGCACAAATTGTTTCCAAGTGATGATCGGTGGGAAGGTGTTTAATTATTTCCCGGTCTTATGTCTTTAAGGAGTTTGGAGTGATAATCGAATTCACACCACGATTCTTTAAATAGTGAAATGTAATCGGAAACTAGAGATCTCGTAGAGTGAGATGATTGATGACCCTCGGAAAGTTTGTAGGATAATTGGAAAGCGACACCCGATGCTTCGAAGTTGATCCAGTCGAACGACGATGGAAAGGAGGATTCAGTCTTGATAGTCGTTTCACTTTGATTAGTTTTTCGAGCAAGGATCGTGGTGTCGTCTTCACGGAGTTCTCTGGGCAATCGTGGTCAGCCCTCGAAATGGAAACGAGTCCGATCTTACGAGGCGTGTGATCTTGAGCAACAGGTTGGCGCCGTGTGTCGACCCACGCTCGCCGATTTCCAATCCGCGTGCCCCGTTTCCCGTTCTCTCTCTCTTTTAGCAAGTGCGAAACCGTGCAAGATTCGATCGTGCGAACGATAAAACTGTTGGTTCGGCAGCTTGCCACGTCGTGTTTGCAACGTTTTGTAGATCAGTCGATGAGACCAGATGTTGACTTAACTCGATACTGGATTATTGCAAAATCTTCAGATTTTTAGCATTCCCCCAGTCAGGGCTTATTAACTGAATATTAAGTCCGTAAGAGAGGGACAACAAGGTGTCCAGTGTACTTAGGAATCAGGCTTCCTATCTCGAATCAATTTGCATGATCTCAATTACAGCAGAAAATCGAATTCATTATCAATTCACACGATGTTGCCTTGTACCTCGGAAAAGAATCATGCGGAAGTGTTTACACGACGGGCGATCAACTTTCACTGAAACCGTACTTCCATAACAAACTAGACTTGTCGCTTCGTATACAAACAATATTACATTACTCCATACACTCATACACCACTAAACACACTAATGTTTCAATGACACTATCAAACTGTCACTATCCACTATAATCGTGAATAATACCATGCTTTGAATTGTTATAATTATCAACAACAATTCATCAACTGCAACACAAATCACGGTCGATGTCGATTCATTCGATAATGTCTAATGACATTGTCGAACTGTCACCTTTAAACGTATCATTAAGAACCACGAGTACCGCGAATACTATCGATCCGAAACTGTCAATTTCGTGAACCATCCGTAACTAATTAATGACCCGAATCGCGGGTGATTAAAAGTGAGACCAAAAGCACTGTCAAGTATAAATTGGCGGGTGCAGGTAACATAGAAGGTGGCTGGCGCGACTATCCGCGGATCCTGCGCGAGAGTGAGAGAGCAGTGGTTAAGGTGGTGGTTGGTCGCGTGGAGGCACGCGCTGGACTGAGGAGGGCTAAGTGTGGATGCTGCAACTACAACGTGTAGGCGTAAGTCGCCTTAGACCAAGGGAACCCAAGAGGGAGAGAAAGAAAGAACCGAGTACGAGAAGAAGAAAGTGTGCGTGCTGCTTCTACACATTCCCCGGCACGTCTGATTCTGAGTCCCTAGAAGCACGAAGACTCGAAACCTGTAGTGGGGGGGCAGAGACCAAAGACAGAGCCCGGCATCGAAGTCTAACGAAGACAAACTTAAGACGTTTTCTACACGTGACCAACCGTCACACGTTCCATGTGGGTGCTATTGGCACACTTATTCACACATACACTCACCTATCATTTCCATTTACGTATGGTACTTATGAGGCCTGATGACTCCAGCATTCGTGGAAAATAGGTTGAAGAAAACGTTTCGCCAAGCGGAAGATATTCCTTGGAATGGTGATCATTGCTGAAGAGTTTACGACTCATATACTGGTCTATGTGTCTGAAAATCGAATGTTTCTTTATAAATCGATATAATGTCTCTATTTGTAAAGTTTCGTGTGATAGACATAAGAGTATATAATTATTGACGTGACAAGAAAATGAATTTCATGGTTGAACAATGGTTCTATTAATTATTAAATCTCTCAGTCTGTTTGAAATTTGGTATGCAACGATTAGGATAATTTTTGAATTAAATGAGGAGTAATTTGAGCGACGTGGGTGACGTCGAGCGAAAAGAAATATTCTTGGGATAAAACGATCTAATCGGTATCAGCTTAACGAGGGACGATCTCGAGCGGTTTGTAATTGATGGCGATCGAGAATGGTGGATACGCGGTACGGTGCGGTCCAGTCTTGGTTTAGTCCTCTCGATATCACCCACGAAACGGTGGGAATCCTCTTTAACGAGGCCGTAGGAAAAGTTAATGGGTCGACTTCGACGTGACAACGTACAAGGAAAGACGGTCGTACTATCCGCTCGCTTATTTATGATAATAGTTTCCCCTACGTGGCGTGGAACGGAGCAAGAGTGATCTACGGTGTCGTCAGTTATGGTACATCATAATTTCCGCGGATATTTATATGCTTGCGTACAATGTTATGCAGTACACCGCGTCCTGGGCGTGGATGGAATGAGATTCTTGTCTTGGCTGACCAACCAGATATGGTCTCGAGTTTCGAACATTTCGCTTGAAAGGATCTCTCAAAGTACACTCTAGAATTTCAAAGCTCCCAGCGTCAAAAAAGAATGTACCAGATCACCTACGCAGTATTTTATCCGGTTTACAAGAAAAACCACTATACATTCATTATACTCGGATACCACGTACACGTAGTACACAAAGCAAAGCTTATCTTTCATATCCTTTCCGTGTACCTGTCTATCGGAACATACGCATAAACCGATTTAGAAATTTGCAAATCTTTATCATACCTCGGTCAGAAATCTTGACTCAACTCGGGATCACGATGAGATAATGAAACACAGATCCGTATCGGGTCAAGATTCGCCCACGTGGTCATAGATGGAATGCAGTACTGGATACCGCATTGTTGTTGGAATATGCATCGATAGTAATAGGCAGCAGTGACGTTAATGAATGCCTCGTGGCGAGATCCGTACCGTATCCCTGCCGATTAAACGAGATTTCTCGTCCGCTCGAACGATCTGAATCCGCGGTTGGCACGCGATCGTTTTCCAAAGGAAACAGCCCTGGAAACGCTTCTATGGGGACATTAAGTCCCCAGTACGCGGCCTGGTACGATCACCAACGAGCATGGCGAATCGCACTGATGCCCACGCTTGCGACATATCACTGCAAATCGTTTCGGATCCATGTCTCTCTCTGTTACCCTTAACCGAGTCTCTATATCGTGTCCTCGAGGAAATAGGGTGTGGTGGAAAAACCAGATATCGTCCTCTACCTTCTACTCAAAGGATCCATTTCCTAATACATGACATTCTACGAAGTGCTATCAGCACAATTGTGCTGTTGAATATATCACATTATCCTTAACACTTACGGAATATCTTATGACATCTACGTGTCATTTCATTATGTAATTTATAACGCGACTATAAAATAAGTACCTAACTATTACAGTAATAACAACCATTTTTATGTACTCCGATCGCAATGTAATACGTATTCATATAGGTATGTTAACTGAGAGATAACAAGGTCGTATGTTAAAGTAATATTACATTAATTTTGAGCAATACTCTTGTGAACGGGTTTATGCTTAGAAAGTCAGAAATCATTTCTCAGCATCATTAGAACCTTTTGGCACCTCATTACGGAAGGAATCGGTATTCGTGAGTATCCTGTTTGTATACGGGGTTACGGGTACATAGTAGACAAATCGTCGGCTGAAGGGGGTTAAAATATGGCGATGGAAGGACGAGACAAGCTACCGAGCCGACTGATCCACCGAGCTAACGAATGGATCGATTTGCGTGGCTCGTTAACAATACACGTAAGGAACACTAATGTGCCACTTTGTTTTCGGACGACCTCGCCGCGAAGATCCTGTCGTGGACCGTATAAAAAGAGAACCAGATCTCTTGGGGCCACGTATATAACTATATCCTCGTGTCCTGGTACTCAGCTAAAGGCGATTATCCCTGTCGCATCGGGAACGTAAGTACGTGTACAGTTGATTAAGCTAATCTGATTAGCTCTCCGATTTACAACGAGCAATAACATCAGAAATTATTACCCGCTGAATTTGTTCCGCGTTAAGAGAATTCTTCTCTATCCACTATCTTTCCACACGCATTGTATCTTACTTAACGTGTCGCCTGATAACGAGTGATGAATGCCCTGCGGTTTACCTAATTTTATGTAGTCAACGCAGAAATATATACATCTGACTAGCACGGGTGTGGATCATCCAAGAGAAACAGAGCCGATGACGGCGAGGATGGAGATGAGTTATGGCGACCGTCGCCCCTGGGTTCTACGTTTGAGACCGAACCACCCTCAGTCGCGTTCCATCCTTCCGCAGGAACTTATAAATGCTCGCGTGCACGTACGCCGTAATGCTGGCATCGTTAAGTCTTTATACGTTTGTCAAGACTTTTGAGTAATGCCATTGTGGAATGATACCGCCACTGTGATACAAAGACACCAAACGGCTAAAGGCGAGGGGAACTTTGGTCGAAAGAAGACGATGAAGTCATCGCAATCTTTAACGGGTATTCCTAGTATTCAGGTTTCAAAGAAGAACCACTAATTCTGATTGCTTCCAAGGCTCTGGGATTTCGCGGAATAAATATTTCTATTAACTATGGGAAGAATAAAAGTGATAAACCAGTGCACGAATCACTTCTGCAGCATCATTTCCGATATGAAGAACCTGTTACAGGTCATGGCACTAGACTACCGTGGTTCGGTAAGACGGAACCCCATATAAAGTCTTGGCACAGGTAGAGCTCAAGAGCAAACGCGCGAAACACGCGACGATGAACGGAGAGAAGAAAATACCAGGATGAATCTGGTAAGAGAAAGACAGAAGAGGAGAACGGTGGACGCTGGCACAACTACGAGCATAAAATACACACGTGGTGACTTGGTGTACGTGTACTTAGCATAAGTCTCGCACCCGGGGCACTCTCTCATCGTATTTCATGCCGGGTATGCTTATATACTCACTTCGGTCCGCCACAGGAAAACTACCTCCCCTCCTGCCTCCCTCGAATCCTTTTTATCTCTGATTTCTTCTACGTGGATTTTTTTGCATCTTTCTCGTGGTATCCTTGAATCGGTGGCACGTTTAAGTATGCACCGATTTAAGAATTGGCCGTGGTACCGAAAGGGATTCGAAAGAATGCGTATCAGGGATTATAACGATGCGCGGATTCGTATTTAACGAGTCGATTATGGTGCCGAGCGCTCTCGAATTATCATATGAACGGCAATATACGTCGCGGAAATTGCAGATCGGCACTGTCTTATTTTCAAATTAACAGTCTATTTGAGATACCGCGGCTTAAGGCGGGGATCTTTGAGATTCTACCGGCTTATCCGAATGTTCGATAAACGATAGGGGAATTAACTGCGCTTTAGAACTTATGAACTACCAATAATCTATTCTATGATAAGATGCCCGGTATATTTAACGCGAATGATAAATACACGGTGCATGTAATCCAATTTTTTCTGGAAATGTCTGCATTCCTCGTAT
This sequence comes from Nysson spinosus, assembly GCA_910591585.2. Classification (NCBI taxonomy): domain Eukaryota; kingdom Metazoa; phylum Arthropoda; class Insecta; order Hymenoptera; family Crabronidae; genus Nysson; species Nysson spinosus. The sequence continues at coordinate 5,069,481 of OU342835.1, forward strand.
ACACACGTATGTGTTGATACCACGTGTCATTTAAGAAAATTTATTATGCATCTAATACCATTCCACGGGAGATTAATGTAGTTCAGGAAGAACGGCTTCCTGCTTAGCAGTCCATAGTCGACAGATTTATAACTTCTCACTTGACGAGGATTATTATTGCACTTCAGGTATGGCGGCCGTAATAATCTAATTAGATTTGCAACTCCTTTTAACGCACTTTCAGGGAAAGTACCGTTATCTGGAGAAAATAATAATGCCTGTATCCTGCCAAGACGAGAAAATCTTAAAAGACTTGGTGGGACACACGTGTGCGCTCTCAACTTCTTCCTCGAAAGGACTTCGGTGCGCTTAAACTAACTTAAATTAAACTAACACGCATTTCTCGCGACGGATGTAACGCAAATCAACTACAAATAGCCAAACATTCTTGATGAATTTTCCAGATGATTAACTCGTAATTCTTAAAAATCATCCGACAGTTTCGATTGCATTCGATTTCCTTATTAATCCTGAAAATATCAGGAACGCGAAGAGCAGCCAAGTGAACCATGAATTAAGTATTTAGTAGGTAAATTGTGCGATGAATAGCACTATTTACTTCTCATAAATCGTATATTATTCACCGTTGTAAAACGCGCGACCGCATTCTGCCGTCGTTAAATCTCTCCTCGATCGCAGGACCGATGTCCCGCGATTGTAATTCCAATATCAGCTTATCGGTCTCGCGAGTGCAAAGCAGTTGTATCCTGGACCTTATCGCAGTTGGATCTACGTTTTACGATGGCGAACGCCTCGTAAACGCGAAGACGAGGAGCGACTCTGATTGACTGAGAACTATCGGCGAAACCGGACAATTACTCGTTTTAAATTCAACCTGGGGGTGAATTACGGATTTGGACGTTTGCGTGCACCAACATTCCAGAACGCGAGAGTCCTTTAATGGCGTTTGGTAACCGCGCGAAGTAGCGCAGCGGTAATCTTAAACCCAAGAAAACGAGCATCTCCGTGTGTACAACGTCTACGCTTACACGCGGTGGAAATGAAATACGGGTTAAAGACGAAGGCACAAACTTAATTTAGGTTGTTACGAATGGAGGCCCTGTTGCACTCGCGCTCGCCAAAAGGGTGCTGTTTAAGCGATAAGTCATTCGGACGATAAGCCCTCCGCGCGTTTCCAACGTGAACCGTAAATGGCAGGGAGAACGTGTACAAGATGAAATTAAGCTTTCACGAAGAAAAATGTATGCACGTAATTGTCCTACGTTATTGCGCCTGATGAGATATATGGGATGAGAAGTGTAAATACTCAGCGGGATGATTTATGCAAATTCCTTTGTTCAACTGATCATGGAGATTGCAAGACGGAGTGTGATCATTTTTGTTGACCTTAAACTATAGGGTCTGGCGAGGCTTTTTTGGGTCAGTATTAGCATATTTTATTTGATACATTTGTTATACACATTTAAAGCCTTCAAAATATAAGAGTAAAATTTTGTTCAAGCTTTCTAGATGCCTGAACAATTTTTTCCTCAACTGACTTAAATACCCCCGCCTTACCTTATGATGAAGTGCAGAATTTATTAATTTGACTTAGGAGACATTGGTCTTTTATGAATATTTGACATATATTTAAATTTTATATTAATTGTTGATAATAATATGTCTCTAAGGGAAGATTTTACAGAAGAATAGATAAATGGTGGGAGGGTATGGTCATTGACAGACGTCCGGTTGCCTAAAATCCAACCAGACAGCGGGCAAAGTCTATCTTCTTCATCCCGCGAACCACTTAGTGAACGGATGAACGCGCTGCTGCAAGGAGATTCTTATCTCGCGTGTTTATCGGGACGCGTCGCTCGTTAGGGAACGCCGAAAAGCAGGATAAGGATGTTTAAGAAGCACGAAAAAGCTCGAGACCATACCGAGAAATGATTTCATCGTGAACCTATATATTTTTTCTACCCCTTTGATCTAACGACTTATTTCTATCTCTATCTCGTCCCACATCACACAAGCATCATCTGTAAAGTATAAATTGTTCATGGTAATGTTTCGTACACCATTAAATCCATAAAACATACGAACACTTATTTACTCTATATAATTATATTCCCAAGTAAATAGTATGTAATTTTCCGAATATTATGCAGCACCGTGCAGATTAACCGAAGAATATTCCTTGGAACAAAGGTACGAGGTACGACGAAGTGATCGATCAACCACCGGGTCTGGTCTCCGTTGCTTCCTGGTCTCTGAACCAACAATTACGATGCTGAAGGATGCGTCGTGGCGATCCCAGGAAAGGGTGGAATTCGTCCTTCCTCGAAGGAAGATTCAAAGATGACGAGAAGTCTCGACCAATACGACGATGTCAGACATCGGCTAACAAGAAAGAATCGAAGAAGCGTCGGTGGAAGGAACGAACGAAAACGAAGGGCGGTGGAGAAGGAGGGAGGTTATCCCCGGGGGCACGGCATAAATCGCTATGGACAGACAGCATGTTCGACTAATTACAGATCCCTGATTACCGGTGGGCGCGACTCGTCCGACTAATAAAGAAAAAATAAATTAATAAACCACTAATATCACGGCTGTACGATCTTCTCCCCTCTTGTATCCAAGGGGGAAAAAAAAGTCTTTATTAATTTATTGTGATCGAGATCCGATAAAGTTGTGGCCGTGTACCGTATGCGTTGTTTCACGCCATGTTGCCGAACGAAGAATCAAATTATCTTCTAATCATAACTCAAAGAATATTAAATATTCATTTTATTACTATAATTACTATAATTACATAGCAAACGATGAATTGATTCAATTAATGTTAGAAACTATACAAATATTACATCAAGAATTGTATAATTTTCAAACAACCTATATCTACCGAAGGCTGATGAAATTCTCAGAAGTTTAACACTGGAACATTGGTACGCTACTGAGCGAAGATTGAAGCATCAAAGTCGACAAGAATCGATCTCCCATACAGATCGAATGGGCGGCGATAATGCCGATGGAAAGGAGAGGAAGCCGAAGTGCCAAAGTGGGGAGAGAGAAGATGATGGTAGCGGAACACGGTAAACTTCCGCGTGGGCATTTCTTTGCACACCAAGATGGCGACTGGTACCGCAAAGGTGTCGATCCTTTTGGCCGCAGGATTTATTTTCGTGGCATCAGATTCAACCGGAGTTACCCGGGGGCCCTAATGAACTGTGGCGAAACCGGGTCCCGGGTGTGCACGGGGGCGTTTTCACGGGCAATTAATGTGGCCTTAAAGGGTCCGAGATACGCCCTCGCGAAACGGGGCACCCAGTTGCACTTTCGATTTAATCGGTTTCGACGTTTCGACACGTCTGATGTATAAATCGCTATCACTTGTATCGTTCCTACTTCTAAACAACAATATAAATACATCGAATACCAATTAGATTTGCATACATATCTTGGGAAATAATCTAATGCACTGCATTGAAATATATGATTTGAAATCAGGTTTCCTGAAAATGCAAATACACTACCCCTCAAAAGTATAGAATCTCTTGGAAAATCAAATCCAAGATAGTAATCAAAATAATATAAAGTATTATGTTTTAACAACACACTACAGTAAGAATAAAAAACAAACTAGCATCCAATCAGACAGTAATCGAACATACATTTTAAAATGATGGTCTATGTAAATGTCTCACGTTGTATTTATTATTAAAGGTTACAATCTCATACTTTTGCCGGACAGTGTATGTCGATGTACTTAGGCAGAATATAAACGATGCGTTATGCAAATGCGGGCGTAATATATTACAGGAATTGTTCTTGCAAAAATAAATGCATTTAATAATCTAAGAAAACTAATAATAAATAAATGTACGGCGAGCAAGAATATAATAAAAGTAGCTGGCAGCAATGAGGGAATGTGCGCCGGTGGTACGGTAGTTCAAAGGCACCGATGTCGGATCGTTAACGGATCGGAAACGCGTTCATTTAATGATTGAGGTATCGAAGTACTGAAGTAGTGAATACCTTGCAATCGCGGACCCCCTCCCCTATCCCCCCCTCCCCTTTGCCACGGCAATATTCTATTAAAGTAATAGCCGCCGTTATGGCCGCCATGGCAAGTAGCGGGGCAACAAATTTCTTATGGTCGATGTAAATCGGGCTATAAGTCGGGGTAGTTACACTGTTTAGCCAATTAGCAGAATGCGACCGGTTTTCAGGTGCACCAAGAGACGGTTTCCTTCCATCGACGTTCCTTATACCACGTCGTGATATCTACTTACTCGACCAATCAACGTCCTTCCCTTAATAAATATCCCTTTACAATGTCAACCACAGAGGAGATCGTTTCCTACGTGAAAATATAGATCAATGATCCACTCTTTCACTTTGATATTAACACGTGTACCACGATCCCCATCGAAGTAAAATCTAGTTTATTAATCGCACACTGTGGCTAGTCGAGAAGTGTCGAGGTTTCAGCGATTCAGACAAAGGACAAAGATATTATTTATACTCAATATTATTGTCACTTTACTCGTATACTCGCGAAATGGCAATTCAGGCAAACCGATGAATTTATGCCTTACGTCGAAGTCACAGTTTTAGTAAACCACTTATATAAATACAGAATGAAAGTGTCATAATATCGAAGGCAAAGAGATCTTAGATGATGCACTGAAAAGAATTTATTCAAACCTCTTGCTACCAAAGTGACTCGTTGGTATGCGAGTTACGACGGTCGTATTATGCATAGACAAGCAGCTACGTTATAAAATTTGAGAATATTCCGAAAAATATGCAATCGAATTTAAATGTAAAGTTTAGGACTACTATTGTTGACGATCGACGTCTGCCGGAGAATATGATGTCCTTTCTTACTGAAATTTATAATGAAATTTCTATCACGGAGAGAAATAAGAAGCATGTTTTTATGACGAAGTTCAACTGAATTTTGTCAGGCAATGATTTTATTAAGATGATACTAAGAACCGGTATACTCAGACGATGACGAATCCAGGCGTGTCCTCGAATCCGATCGAAGTATGTCGGGGGACACGATTGAACGATAACCGCTTCGTTTTCCAATGCAATGCTGATCATGCACTTGTCACAGACAGAAAGGAGTATTCATAAGAAATTAATTCGTAGTTTGAAGTGGCGAGACCACGGAGACTTAAGCTGGCCGCCACCACTTCTGTGAAGATCGAACTTCTGTGAAGGCGACGACCACAAGCAGCACGCAGCCAGACGCACCGGTTTTCGCGGCGCAAAACAAAATCAATCGGCTCACGAATCATCGTAAATTAACGTGAACTGACGACCAGACACAGCCGAACATCGTTGCACGTCCAACGTCAGTCCACCGAGCAAACATAAAAATGTCAGCCGCAAGGTAACCGTATAACAATCGAGTGCCGAACAAGAAAACTCATCGTCCCTTCTTCATCCTCAGACTGCATTCCTAGAATCCACGCATTTGCTTACGATGAAAAAAAGTATTAGTCATTCTCCATATAAATATACTTGAAACATTAAGGCTTTGTGGTGATTTAAGAAATCAGGGTTCCATGAAGTGGCTAGTTCGAAGTTCCTTATAAACGTATACATGTATGCACGTGAGAAAGTAGATTTCACTAAGCGTTCATAGAAATCGCATTCGTGAGCGGTGGAACTTTTAGGAGATTACCGGGTTTCCGGTTTAGCGGAACATCGCGGGAGAAAATTATGATGATCCTGCTTAGGTGAATCCGTTAAGAAAGATGTATGGAGGCAAGTTTTAACAGCGATATTGTTCTTACTTCTCCATTCAACGTCCGAGGCTTAGCGGTGAGAGTTAGTGTGTCCCTAAACTCTCACTATTGTTCTATTACCGAAAGTATTAATGCTCGGTCTACGCAAAGTTGGAAGACAGGAAGACCAGCTGGTAGAAAATAATCACCGGAGACAAAAGCAAATTCAAGGACCACGAAGACACGCTTGTCCCACGCTGGTCGGCTGTAAACAAGGGATTTCGCGCTGTCCTCCGCGAAATAAACGCGCTGCTCACCCACGCATCCTAAAACCCTATTGTTAGGGAACCCTCGCGTGCTGCCTGGCAAATGTACTAACACCTTCGCTCCCCTTTATTACTCACTCGGACTCACCTAAAGGGAACACCAAATTGTTCGAGCAACCCATTACCGTCAAACCAATACATTTTAAATTATTTCGATGGCTTTCTGTAATAATGACCATTACCGGCGAAATAAGATAAGCAATTGCACAAAACATTGAAGCATCGTTCATTCAAATGCTGTCGTATTAAGATGTCGGATAATTTGAAAATTCCATCGGATGTTGATGATGTCTTTCATTAAATCCATGATTTATTATAAGAATATACCATTGTATTACAAGAACTACAATTCTCAGAACTGCTAGATATGATTTTATCCATGAGCATGTCGTATAAGAATGATGAATAGAATGCTGTAAATAATCGAATCAAATAGAGACAGTTACAGTTGATAAATCTATCGTCGGTGGAAGACTAGATCGATGAAATCGGTGGACCGAAACGGCGAAGCACCCTCTTCGATTTCGTACACGCGTAAATCACCGGAGCCGGCTTCGGCTTAACGCGAAATTTACTGCCGCGTCGTACAAACCGCCGGCCATGTCCGAATTGCAAACGTTTACATACGGCAGGCACAGTTTGGTACCCAAAGGAATATTTATAGTGAGCCACGCGTGACATTCCTTTATCATGTTCCCTCATCTTAAATTCCGATTGAAGGCAGATAAAAACTGATTTAATTGAGTATTCAAACGCAAGGATTTTATACCAAAAATCAACGAACATTGACCTGATATATACAGGACTTTAGATCACCGTATCCCTCTATCATAAGTAAGTCAGACACTAAATCAAGTCTCGAAGCCACATGATACTGATTCGACAGATAGGATTGATCAAATGACAGTAGAGGAATAAAGAGTAAGCTATACCAGTGTATCACGACAGGCAGATTAAAGTTCTGGACAACAAAATGAATTCCATTGGGAACCATAGAAGCTACAGCGAAATCGATTTGGATCTATCCTGTTTACTCGTAGGTAGGCTTAACACAGCTTAATATGTTTATCGAGCGTGGTAATCGCCAGCACCCATTCGTCACGTCCGTACAACGTGATGAGTGTGTATGTCCCCGACATGGGACCAGATATCCCCAAAGGACCAAATGCCACTCATTCCTGCAGGATATTCAGGAATACATAGATTACCTGCGCATATATTCACACGCATACAGGTATCAGCTATACCTGACAGAAAATCCTTGGTTCGAAGCGAATGTACGAAGTGGAAGAGACCGAAGCTGAAAAAGACGAATGGTAGACAAATATGGGCAGGACGGTTTCTATGTGCACTTCCCATTACCAGGCACCCACGCACGGTAGGGTAACGCGGACCCAAGAAGTGCGTTGTACTTAATGGATTCTCGAGATTGAATTTATCTGGGCGTTCACGCTACGCCCAAGAATATACTCTGCTTACGGGCGTACGCCTAATCCCGAGTTAACGAGTATGAATATTATGCGATATCGGTGATATTAATAATGTCGGTCGTAGCTACGATCCACCTAATAATGGAGCACCGCTCGGAGACGATAACGAGAGATAGGAAGGATAATCGTGTGACTGAACGACCATGCCGAGTCATTGGAAATATCGGGGATCGATTATACTCAAGGGATACCTATGGAAAATGAGCCTCATAAGTATGTGACTATTTTATCTTGTCTAAGAAAATATTAGTTCTAATATACGATGAGGCGAACGTGGTAGAATATGCGAAGGTACTATCAATTAATGGACTAGAAATTATGGTTCAATGTGCAGAATAAACAGATTATAATAAATATGGTAAATTATGGAATATAAGAGAGGAATAAAATGATGGTTGAAAGAGTTGGAATAAAGGAATAGGATAATATCGGAACCCTTCAGGATTGTTGGCATCCTGTACCCACGTGTGAATTATGTAAATGTGGGTACGTGATCTGTCTCTTTTACGGTCCGTACTCCAAACAAGAAGAAGAAGAGTGAGTACAATGCCAATGGCATGTGAGCTGTGCGTATTTTAACTGAACATCCCACGTGTCGAACGTTTCACTCGCTAAAGTAAATGCATAACTTGTTTCGCGGGAAACGTGCGATTTCTTTTCGAATTATATCTCCCCTCGTGCGTATACCGGTTCTCCAAATATGATCTAATCCACCGGGACTCGAAGTTGCTCGATTTATATTGATTGTTCCAGAAGAACGAGCAGCCACGCGACAAATATGCAAATGCGCCTCGACGATTTGTCGGTACTCGCGATCGCCATTGGATACAGTGAATAGAGGAAAAACGAGGATATATATACCGTGCGATTGGTAATAGTGGATTGAAGAGCATTAAAGCGGTCCATTTGCGAAATGCGCGTAAAACGACATCGATCGGCTTAAGATATGGAGTTCCGCGATTTGCTACTTGAATTACTACTCTCCTTTCATATCGATATTCTAATCTAACTACATCCTTGTCAGTAGCAAATGGAAGGGACTTTAGAAATGGTAAGATGACTTCGCGTCACGATTAACATCTCTACAACATAATTATGTAATCACAGGTGATGAGAAACAAAGATGAGGTGTTAATTCCATGTCGTATTCATCCGGTACAAGGAAGTCGAATGAGAATCAACTAACAGATATACTTCGAAATGAATTCTAGAAAATGAATTGAAAGGTACTGGTATGTGAACGATAGAGTACCTAGAATTCTGATCAATCTTTTTCATGATAAACGCAGAAGATTAAGGCTTCGATAATTCCGTCAAAAGTAATCGGTCTAAATGGCGGTACCTAACCGTTGCGAACTCGTTATTAATGTCGGAGCAAGTTTCAATTGGAGTTGGCAGATTTTTCGAACGGGCAAAGTAACGAGCTCAATCCATGGAAAGTTGCACCGCCACGTGGAATGTTTGAGTAAGGACGCAGGGGGCAGCCGGGAGAAAACCGAAACCTAAGAACCAAGCCAGGGGCGTCGTAACGTAACTCAGTACTGGACCGTTTCTTCCAGGACGTTGTAGCCACGTATCAAATATGCAAATGAGAGTACATAATTTGTCGTTTGCGCGCTCCGCGAGCCGCACTGAAGCCCCGCGCGCTGGAAAAACGAGTACAATGCCGGAACGTACGGCTAACGCGGCCCACTCGCGGACTCCGGTCCACCTCGAGTCCAGTTGAGTTCGATTCGAGTCCAGTCGAGTCCAGTTGAGTCGATTCGAGCTCAGTCATTTCATCGCAACCGGGAGTGCACGTTAAGTATTTATAGCGGAGCAAGAGAGGATGCAAATTTCCATCAGATAATGTCCCACTCGAGTACACGGTTCTATTACTTCGCGGCTATCTTCGGGTTGTACCAACACTTTTTTCCTTCGAACCAATGAAGTTTTCAAACTGCCCCTCTTATCGCTATCCACCTCTTCTTTTACCTTTTTCTTACCCTTCTTCTTTCGTGGTATCGTAATTGGACTTCGAAATTATCTGATTTATTGTTCACGACTGGGGTGTCCGGAAGAACCAGTGATGAGCCTTCATGAGGTTTGTTGCTTATCATAATTTTTGCACATTCTGCGATCCTGGATGCTCAGGAATTAATCTATGTTCCAATCTTGATTAATAAAGTTGTACGTGCACGATGCAAGCATGATATATTCGTAACAGATAAAGGGTAAATGAAACGTATAATATAGACATTAACGGCAGGGAATAATATTATGCAGAATCGCACGGTGCAATTGTAAAAAGAGATATTAAATCAAGCCGGGTATTCGAAACGAATGCTTCCTGCTCGTTTGAAACCAGTATCGAAGGAATATTCGACAACCACCTACGCGTACCCCCACGGAGAAAGTTGCCCTTCGCCTTTGAATTTATTGCAATCGTTGCGTCCGCAAATGTATCCAGTAGGAATCTCGGCGCCCTTAATTTCTTCAACTATACAAGGACATAAAATTAAAAGTCTCGGAGGGACAAACAACACGGATTCCCAACAATTCAGGAATTTTATCCTCCGCGGATGCATTAAAAAAAGCATTTAAACGTATTTACCGGCACATTTACCGCTCGAAACGGTTAACTCGTTACTGGAGATGTTGTTTACAAAATTATAAAGATAGGGATATAAATGTTCTATAAGGCAGTGGTACATCTAGCAGAATGGCCGTCGCATTTAGAAAGAGCATCTCATTTTTCACAGTATCGTGTAATTCCTTCGATCCTTATCCGTGCAATGCAACAGCGAGAAACGATCGCATCACGGAGATCAAGTATCGTCCTTAGCCACGATTGGCTCAGCACACGATGAAGACATTCAAGCTTGAGCTCGCGTGGTCGTCCCGTAAATTTCCCAAGAGCGGCAGATACGATCATGCCTGCGAATAATTTCTGGATCAGCCGGGGAACCCCAGGTTTCAGTGTATTCTACACGGCAAACTAGTCGAATCCAACGAGCCAGGAAATAAGAAGAAACCGAAGGAAACAATAGAGTACAATGAAGAAACGTGGAACTACTATAAGAACGGTTTACGACTTATTAAGCCAGAAATAAGGTAGTTTGGAACGACGGGGAAGAAATGGCCCGGTGTTATACCGAGCTAAAAAAGTGGCCGATCGAAGGTAGAAAGGAACCGTCACCAGAAATTCCATTAAATATGTAAAGTGGTGTCGTAGCCGCGGTGGTTTTAGTATAAAACTGGCAGCGGGCAGGCGCGTGTCTTTCACCTCGCTCGTAAATCGTTTTGTGGGTGGAGGTGATGTAGAAAATAAGAAGATGGGTCTGAGAGAGCTCGCAGGGCCAGTTGGAGGATCTCTGAAAAGAAATTTCCCAATGGTCCAGCTGGTGAATGTGCGTTCGCACGAAGACGCACGCCGCCGTGCATCGTAACTTCTGAGTCTTTTACGAGGCAACCCGGGATAACGGGCCGCGTACCTTGCTTTTCGTCTGTCCCTCTCTTCATCTCTTACACTTTCTTTCTTTCAATCACTGGTCCACGCTATACAGCGTGCAGATAGCCGTACCGTTTTGTTCTTCGAAAATCGTAATCAGTGAGAGCACATTCTACGGAAGCACATCTCGTTCCTGGAAAGTCTGACACCTTCCACTGTGCACGGTTTACTAATTGTCTTGGGCAAAGTAAACAAGACTACTATTCCATTACGGTACCAATAATAAAACGATGTCCAATGTGTTGTTTCAGTTAAGATCCTCCTCAACATTACACGTGTTGGGCTTTTAATAAAGTTCTCTTGAATTTAACTGCATAGGTTTGATTCTCATTTGACATTTAGGGTTTGATAAAGGAAAACTGTGGGAAAATCGGCGCGCCTTTAAGTGACACGTATGAGTCTATGTTCTGGTAGGTACGCTTTGAAGGTGTCATTACGTGCGAACGACATCCCACTTAAGTGGCCCATTTATATCCCGAGGAGCATAGTACGGTGCACGTAGGAATTTATAAGCTATAATATTGCTACCACGGTAGTAAAGCGTACCAGCATATATCAGCACCGCGAAAATGATCGCCCTGGTACATACGACCTGCATATTGCCGGGTTTTATTGCCGTTGCAACGATCACCGTTTGTCGCTTTTCTATATAGAGCAACGGAGACCAGTCCGTATAACTATCCCGGAGCCCTCCTACCATTACGAGGGACTCACAAAGATTCTCTTTAAGGCGATCGACTTCTCGATCCTCCGATCTCATATCAAGAAACGATGAATTCTAAGTCGTAAATGTCGCTCGATAACAACCGTGCTACCTTGTCCAGGAAAGTAAGAACTCTTCGGAGATAATTATACTTTGTACACCACTAATTACAACTCCCCATGACTTACGATCTCCCGCCATTATTAAAATGATAATCCTATCGAGATATTATTAAATTTCCATACGAAACTCGGTGGTACGATCGCAGGTATGGATCATAGTGATTTAAATGAGTACACCGTGACTCAACTGTGAATATACAACTCTATCACGAGTGGGTTAACGCCTACCGTATTATCACACCTTGCTATATCAAAGCGTGCAATGTGCAACTGTCAATCCGACGATGCATTTAGACAGCTAGTCTCAGAAGCTAAGCAATAATAAGGTGCATGGAAGAGCAAAGATAAGGAGACGGGAGACATCGACACGTTCCTTCGGTGGTTTTGTCGTTAAGATCGAAGACCTTGCGAGCTATCCACGATAGTAGGGATATAAGGCGGCATATACACAGACACGCAATGCGTGGGCGTGCCACGCGACTCCAACGGGTTTCTTCGTCTACTCCTTCCAAGCTACAGACTTCGTACCTTCCACGTTCTACACGAAACATCCGTAATGGTACCTACGATCGTTCTTGCAACGGCCCTTTGAATATTCACACTCTTCTCCACATCGTACCATGCTACAACTGATGTGCACGTGTAACGCGCCAAAATGCTGCACCATATTTTATCCACATCTTCTATCACTATATCTATGCGTAAGATCAAACGGATGATTGGAAGTCGTTATATGTTTCTATTACTATCCATTGAAATTGCAGCATATTAAAAGTGTGAATATATCAACACCACAAGGGCTCGTAAAGGAATATTCAATTAACATCGTTCTATATCTTAGCTTATAGATAAGAGTAGAATGAGGTCAAAGTTCATCGTAAGAATTTCGAAGTATGAATAGCATAGCAAGTGACAGAATTTAATAGTAATTATGTCTGGTATCGATACCTGGAATCGATGAAACAATAAAACTTCGAAGCGAAGCGTGGATATCGGGTGACACCATTCACGTTTCTACACCGTGTCGACTTTTAATCGCGGACATTTGTTACGCTCCGTAGGATGGGCTCTCCTCTAGGATAGCTTCTGGAATGGTAGGTGGTAGCAGGGAGGTAGTAAAGAATCGAAAGAGGAAGGCAAGGACGTTCGACTCGGTAAGGACAGAACAGTATACTACGATCGTGTTTCCTGCGGTGTCACGAGTTTATAGAGACTTCGCCACAGGTGTTCTTTACGCAAGCTTTCGCAGAATCCTCTGTAATGGAATATGCCTTGAAACCAAGTAATTAAGAGCGACTCTTCGATAACATGGATAATCTCGGACATCCTTGCAAAATCACGAATGTCGTTTTATATTAAATATATATTCTCGTTCGATGAGCCTTCATAATGATCTACTTTTTTTACGCTGACATGGACGTGGACGTCTGACTGTTGTCCAACTCGATCTCGAATTAGTCTTTGCCATTCCGACGACGAGAAGTCATTAGCGCAAAATGTCCGCGGTGGACGCGCCGTCAGATGTGTAAATCAGATATTTTATTTCGTCACGGTGCGTTAGTCACCGGTGACTGAAAGACGAGAAAAAGGATGAGGAATTCCAACAGCGCGAAGTGTGGGTGGTAAAACTGGTAGATGAGAAATACAAACACCGGGAATGATGGGAAACGTTACCACACGACCCTCTGAAACCAGTGTTCTCTTGCTACCTTAAATCGCGAACGAAGAATTTTGTAACCACTGTATCGGATAACTTTTTCACTCAAAATATATGACTTGTATCGATGAACGGAATGAGAGCTAAAGAGTACACTCCTGAGCCTTCTCCAGCATCGGTTATCGGTCCACGATACCCCGTTTAGTTTGCTTTGAAGATATCCTACTTTCACGCGCAAATATTTGCACATTCGTCCTTGGACGTACAAAATTTAAGAAGAACTGAAATCCCTTTCCAAAGCGTAGACTTTCGAATCTCTTCAAATTTATCCTCGATAAACATTCGCGCTTATTGGTATTCCAGGAGCTTCCTTCATCTTTTCTCTTTTTAGGATCCCCTTAAACGTCTCGATAGATAATGTGTCTATTATATTTAAAGGCACGAAAATAACGAATTCTTGTCGCATAACAGACCTTATTATATCAAGTATGCTATATAATTCATCCGTATCTGTATCTAGCAGAAATAATTCCATCTCGTGAAATAAATCATTTGATATCGCATCAGATATAGCAAATAATTTGAATAAACTTGATAGAAATAAACGATAAATGGAATGAATCACTGGATTACTTATTCAAATTAATTTCAAAGTAGAAAAAGGGGAAAAGGATTGATTGATAACGAGAACATAGTCGACTAGCATCAACGAATCTTCCGGTCTGTTTCATCAAGTTCGACTCGATCAAGTTGATCTTCGGTCTGCTCGAGAATTTCTTCGAAACAAGTGACCGTCAAAACGAACCTGTATTAATATTCAATCTGACCGATGATAAAAGAATATTGGGAACATGCGGGTTATCGTTAAACTGTCTCCCCGACAGATAAACCTTACGAATTAATTAAACCCGAACATTGTCTAGAATCATTTTTGCCCTTCATCTGTAGAACCTTGTTCATCGATGAGCAGTCAATCAACCTTGTTTTTAAACCATTTTTTCTTTAAAGAATTTCTTGAAATTATTAAAAACATTTTACTGAAGTTTAACGAAAGACATAAACCATAATAATATTGATCAAAGAATTCACACAGTAGTCGGACTAGGTATAAAAATTACCGAATCTTATTATAGAGATAAATTAGTTCCCAATGCACCAATAGTGTTCAATTTCAGTTATTACATAGGAGAATATAAAGATATCTTCGAACGATTGGAAGTTCTCGATTACGCCTTTGGAGAATCGTAGTTATATCTTAATTGGAAATCAAACGGAATATATACGAAGAAAGTTACACCTTATGAAACACTTATCGGCTCGTTATTACCAAAGATTCAAGGAAACGAGAGTCGGCTCACGTAACTTTAAGAGAGTCTCGCGTTTACTTTATGCGAAGGGGTCAGAGGCACCAATAACGCGTTACTTAAGGCACCCAGTAAATGAAGAGCTTAGAGAAGATAAGGACGAAGTGAGCTGTCGTCTTTCAGACGGTTGATAAGAAGAGACCTTGCGCAAGATCTTCCTTTTTAGTCCATTCACACCGGTCGAAGGTGCGAATTCTTGAATCTGGGCGTGGCAAATTGTCGCACGCGAGCCTCTAATGATTTGAACAAACGAGTTGGACCACGGCAATAGGACGAATTAAGAGGAAGAGAAAAGCTGTTGTGCTCCGAAGATGTAAAGAGTAATACAAACGTGAGTAAGTACGAACTACGCAAAGACAATGGTGTAATCTTTAAGGAGAATCAACGAAAAGGAGCAAGCAGAATGTACTTCATAGAAGAGGAAGAACAAAATTGAAGCAGCTAATTGTTGAATTATATAACAACATATAAATCTGAAGTTATATCCACACTATTCTATTTTTTAAATATTGTTTTTGATAGGTATTCTATCGTCTAATTACACCAATGATAGAATAAAAATAGTAGCCCAAATATTTTCGGCACAATATTATTCTTTAATTTCACGCTGAATACAAAAAATAACACCACAACAATTCTTTATAAATATTGTATACTTTCATTCATTCTTTCTTACCACTATTCGTGCCGTTTTTATGCTCTCGTAAAAAGGAAATTCAAATGATTTGTTTCATTTCTGATACCACAGAGTAAATATTCGAATACATGGGATTAATATACGAGGTGCAGATGTTTAAAATGTGAATAAAGCGATTAGTATTGCAGTGTTACGGTCAGTACAAGGGAATAATACGTAGGTAGGAATCGAAGTATGTATAGCCGCGGTGAACCAAGAAAGAGACTGGCGCCCGATCAATCGATTCCTCTGTCTCCTTTTTGACTCGAAGCCACCACGAAGAACGAAGCCGAAGGCGGCATTCGTGGTCTGCAACGACTGGTTCTGTTTCTCTCTCACCGTCGATCGGCCACATTAATCATATTGCGAACGACGCCGCGCCTCTCTTTATTTATTCACCTCCTTACTCTCTTCCTCTTCTCTCTCTCCTCCGGGTATCTTCTTCGTGCCACGAGTTCTTCGATATTCGTCGCGAGTTCCGTGGTTCGTCGGCTTTGACTCGGCGCACCCTCCCCCCGTTCCTACCCTGAATACCACCGTGTGAAAGGATCAACATATTTCAGTTCGCCGTGGTCCGAGTTTTTGATCGAAACAAAAAGGCACCGCGTGTTGTTTACATGAGATACGCTTCACTAAATAAGATTGATATTATTTCACATAATATTTCTCAACGATTTTCATATGCAAAGTATGCCAGCTTGTAAATTCAGCGCGGTAGACAAATGATTGACTCGAGGAGATAAGTTATTAATTAATGTTTCCTGGGAGTAGATAGCAGGGTGGACGACTCAGATTTTAATCGTGTCCCGAGTTTAGTATCGTAAAAAGTATACGTTGTTAACACGGGTGAGTAAGATTGACAGTGTTTCCGGCGAAATATTATGATCGGGATAATTTATGATTATACTAGGAAATTAAATGAATCATATATATATATGAATAATAACAGATCAATGATAGATTTAAGTGGATGGGATATCCAGTGTCCTTTGTGATCAGGGATCGTTCCGCGCAGTGGTAAGTAATTCAAGGTACACCAGGATTCAGGGTGTTATGATTGTACAACGTTAATCTGACATGAAAAAGAGAGGACAGTTGAAATGGTGGATCGCGCTAATATGAGTAGTGGGCGCGATATTTATTGGCCATCAGCCGACAAGCTTAGCCATCTTTGAAGGCGCAGATTACAGGCTATCCTTGCTAACGGGGTGAAACGATTCTCAAAAGAGAACGGTTTCAAGAGTAATTCAGTTGAAAAAGGATTCGGCTGGTTAATGGTGGTGTTGGCCAGAAGCGACTGGGAAATTGATTTTTAGAAAATACATCAGGCCCCGAGACAAATCGGACCGATGGTAGCATTACATCCGAAGGTCGCTGCATCTTCGAGAACCACTAAGGATCGGCGATAAATCGAAGTAGTTATGAAACAAGAAACTCAGGAAATTAAGTAGCCGCGAACCTCTGTTCGAGAAGGCAGCCTCGAGCGATCCCAAGAAAAATGTTTCTCGCAGGATAATAAACCAAGATAGTCGTTCCATTTTCTAACTACGTACGCGTCAAACTATTATTTAAATCCGAGAATTCATAGAGTCATTTGCCAGCGAAAAAAATAACGAGTTTTATCATTATTTTGAATAATATCACTGGTCTCTATAATATTTCTCGTTAATACGAGCAGGAAGAACAAAAAAAAGAGTCGTTAAACGAGGTAGCTAAAGAACGGTTGTTCAATCCGAAGTATTTTAGGACAAACGAGTTCCTTCCATCGTTCTCGTCCTTTTATTTCTGCGAATGTAGAAACGTGTATTTCACCGAGTGCGGCTTCGTTCTTACGATTAAGGCTACATTTTGTACCTGGGAGCCTTTTCGTCCTTCCCTGGGAGAGAAAGTAAATAAAAGTAAACCCTACAAGCCCTGCTGCCTAATTCTAGATTGCAGTGTTTCCCAAATATAGCTTATCGCGTGAACATAACAAAATCCTCTATATAAAAAACTTCTATATAATTAATATAATGGTTAACATAAATTAATAATAATATAAATTTGATTGTACGGCTATCTTACTATTTACATTCAATCCAAACGTGATTTTATCAAGAAGGAACGGAAGATACGTACGAATATAAACATCATAATTTATATAAACATATCACATATATTAATTAGTTACAGAGGATGAAAAGGAGATAGTAATAAGATACTTGGCGGAGGAGACTTTGGGAAACACTGTTCTAGGACCAAAGGAAAAGAACAAGGGGTGCGCCCACGCCTGGAAGAACAACTTGATACAAGAGAGCCGTCTCGCTTACAATCTAGTCTTTATAGAATCCTCCATTCGAAACTAAGGAGAACGTGGAAGGACAAAGACAAAGGCACAACGGAACGGGAGATAGGATAAACGAGAGAAAGAGAAGGAACGGAGCAGAAAGGTGGTACGCAAAGGCGTACACAATGGAGAACCGGAAATTCGAGCCGATGCACCGAGAGGGAGCATCTTCGGTAAGAACGAAGCCAGATCTTGTCCAACGAACAACTTCTCGTGTAAGAAGAAGAGGTATAAGAAGAATAAAAGAGGGTAGAGAAAGAACTGGGAAGATGAAAGATGAAAAGAAAGAGGCACAATTGACGGTGCCTTGAGATTTATTCGAGGTCGCACGATAAAACGCGTTCAGTTATATCCGCGGTGTGAATGAACCCTTACCAGTTGAACCCCGAAGGCCGCACCCCTTGTATTAGGCAGATTTATTAACGCGGTATCGAGATGCTTCTTCGGGTTTGAAACGAAATGCATGAATAATCTGACCGTGAGATCTACAGGCGTGAATCAGTCCTTTTTCTACCGGTTGGTCCACCGGCAGTCTTAGAATTTGTAAGAATCACCTACGGGGAACACTGGTTGCATCTTCCTTGCAAGATTCGACCGATGGTACCTACTGTTTACATTCCTGACATTATTCCCTCCTTTGACGCGTACATATTGCACACCGTATCTGATCGTACAGTAACATTATTTTTAGCATTGGATTTATATGTTCTTGTATTACGAAACATTTATTTTTACGAGGTGTTTCGAGCATTATTGAATCAGTGTTTCGCATGCAATGCAAATATGTGGTGTAAACTGACCAGGATATGGAGGAGAAAAACAATTGCGGAGGTGTAAGTCAAATGCTTTTTGAAATGATACCGAGACAGTCATAAGAGAAATTATAGACCATGTATAAGACACTTCCTTGACGTTTCATTATGATTTATGATTGGCTCTATGTAAGTCACACGTGAGACTTCCTTCAATTTTATTTATAATATTTCATCCGTTCAATGGGATTCGGACATTGAGATTCGACTGTTAAAATAGTCGCTGTGACACACCTTGACGATTAGGAGATATGTCAGGTGTGATAAGAACGAAACACGAGACAATGGAATCAAGATCACTCCAGTATACATTCTATAAGTATAAAAGTAATGCAACATTTTTATCGATACGTTTATCATTGAACATAATTGTGTCTAGAAGATGAAGTATGGTGTTCACGTTAACACATCATTATAAAATTGCTCCGAGTACAAAGATACACCGATAAGGAATTAAGACACTGTAGGAAGAGTCTAAGTATAGTTTAACGTTGCAGGCTCTCCTTCATTAATCTTCACGCCCATTTATTTCCCAAATTAGCATCCCATTTTCTAAGTGTAATTATTCATTGCGCTTCTAATATACAAGGTATTATTTCGCGCGATCGTTCCCCTCGGGTCCCTACAGCCGACTCAACCACCTACTCGTTTCCTGTAAATTCACATCCAATTCCCGCAAAGCGATCTGTCTTGCCTATCAGGAAGCTCGTACTGCTAACAGCTAACATGTGTAAAACCCAGAAGATCGGCTTTCAGTCTTGAATAATAAGTAGTGCATGAAGCAAGTACAACTTTAATGCACGTACTTCAGGATATTACAAGACAATGAACGTCCTTTAAATATCATAAATAATACATTAATCGATCGACCACGCTTCACGAAGACTAATCGTAATCTTAACTGCATAACATTAAAATGTAACGTATCAGAATATTCGTAAAGGTCACAATAAATTCGTAAACCACCCATGTATTTGTGAATGTGTTACGGTGAGCAGGATATTTTGAAGATATCACTAACGATTAAAATCCCTTCTCCAATGTAATGTTATGATCGGAGACCTCCTACATGTTCTTGATAGATCGACATGGAATTCTTACAAAGGCAATTTATCTCATGGCGCGATCAATCGATCGAAGGATAGATCAGATCTCGGCTATCGGCGAGATCAGAGAAGAAATAGTAACATCTGTAGAGAAGAGGCTTGGAGAAGAGGTCGGTCCAGGATGCTGAATGGTTGGCAGAGGTTGCGCGCGTGGCCAGGGCCCCTCTTATTACTACGACAGGCTGTCTCCCCATCGTAAAACCCAGGTATATGTAAGTGCCGCGTGTGCACGATGAGAGTCGGTACGTTGATGCAAGGATCGTGGGTGTCGGTCCCACGCGTCTAGGTGGGGCCCATACTCCTGGGCCTCACCGCTCGTGTTCTCCGTCATTCCGTTTCCTTCGTCTCACTTTAACTTCTTCTCCCTTCACTTTCTTTCTTTCAGCGATTCTTTATCGTTTTTCTCCCTTCTGAATGCCCCCCCCCCTCATTCTCTCTCACTCTCTCTTTTCTCTCTTTCCTTTTCTCATCTCCCTCGCAGCCCGGTCATTACATATATGGAAGGTGGAGGTAGTCTTCCAAACGCGATCCAAACGAGTGTCCGCGATGCATCGTGAACTCATGAGAAAAACATCCTACTTCTCGTACTCGGTGGACCACTCGGAACCAATCTCATGGATGGGGACCCTCGTTCTTCCACGGGGGTTGGGAAAAAGTAATAATCTCGGAAGTAGATGATCGTAGGTGTTCGTTTTCCGGGTGAAAGACGTTAAGATGTACACAAAAGGTTTAACGTGGGTAGGAGAATTAGAAAAAAGAAAGTCACAAACGAAGGATTTACAGGAAAGTTCCGTGGAACTCTGATATTAAGAAGATTATATCTTTACATTATACCGGCAATATCCTTTGAAAGCTTGCACGATAGGAGCTTTCGAATACTGTACGTGATGTAGAGTCCAGAGTACAACCAGTACTTGATACTCGTGAGAGAAACTCGTGATCTTACGAGGCGTGCCACGATATTACACGATCGGACGGTCGCTGCCCGATCACGAATCCTTTTAAAACGGACCACGAGTTAGATGGAATCACGCATCCTAAAAGACCGTTACTTATATCACGATAGATCCTCCAAGTCTATTACAATGTCTAATAAATTATCCTATTAAAATAGATATTCCTTGAACACCAGGAATTCGACCGTTAATTCCCGAACCGAGTAGAAACACGGTTTAAACCGAATGTGGTATTTCTACGGAAAATGAGAACCAGGTCGACGACAGGCCGCGTTATCGACGAGCTAACCGTTCCCTATCTGTCCTTTTTGAAAAAGGAGATTCCGCCTGACGGAGTATACGAGCATAAGCATATGCAGATTGCCGGGTGGCGGCGTGTCCCCAAACTTCGCGTGCAAGATTATACACTTCCAGACGAGATTCCACGGCGTAAAAAGAAAGGATCGCTGAGAAAGAAGGGGGGATTCTGGATTCTGATGCTAGCAGGAGTGTAGCCAATATTAATAACGCGACATGTGTATCGGCTCTCTGGAAGTTCGATGCTTCCGCGCGCCACTATCTTTCCCTTGCCACGTGACGCAAATGGATTTTATATCTTTTATAAAAATGATACGAATCTTTTATCCCGGATTCATCAAACTCTTCCTATACAGACCCTATATATTGCGCCTTCCTTATAAATTAATTTATATGCATGCACAGTTCATCTCCGAACAAAAACTAAGTGGGGAAATTTAGGATAATCGTGATCTTAAACACTAAACGTGATTCCACTTCACTCTTAGATTATGCTTGACTCTCCTTGGTTAAGATATTTTAATAACAGTCATATTAATTACAATGGATTAGTATATCGAATACAAAGGGGAGAATTAAGTGCATTTAATACGATAATAAGAAAGAAAGATAAAGAGCGACGAAGAAAGATCCGTAGAAGAGAAAGCTTCGGATTTTATTATTGATAGTTACATGGCCGCGAGGCCAGCGGGGCATGTACGAAATTAATTTCATACACAAGGTGAGTCCCAATATATTCGAGTTGGATAGTGCATAAATCAATGATCGAATGCATTAGCTTCCAAAAGGGCCAGCCGATTACGGCGTTTAAAAGCGCATGCTTTTGGCGCTGGTACGTGATGCACCGAGAGAACGGAGAAAGAGGGAGAGAAAGAGCGAAACACTTAATGCCGCAGAAAAAGATGGGAAGTCCCATCGCGTCCATTCGCGCCCACGCGTGCGAATTAAAGAACCTCGGATAAGGTAAGGGAGTAACGAAGAAAAAAGGTTAAACGTGAAAAGAGTAAGAGAAAGAGAGAGGAGGTGGAGGAGGATGAGATTCGGGAAAAAACGCATGGGAGACCACCGCCGGCAAACTGAAAACCATGGAAACGTGTGGGACGAGGATCAGCCTCGCGAAATTGACGACCTCGGGAATGCCGCGGCGCCACTTCGACGTTTTTATTGATAGCCTCCTTTTTTCTTACTCTTTCCTTAGAAAATTAACTTCGCCTTAAGTAGAATATATATTTATCCGACTGAAATCAAGGTAGGTATACTTTGTGTCAAATGAAATGTATAAGGCAATGATAAAGGATGCAAATTACTTGGTAAACGTATAATGCACACAAGTAGATTAAACAATCTATAACAGTTGCGGTGAATAATTTCGCGGGACAGATCATTGCCTACAGGAAAGATATTCATGCCGTGATCGCAGTCAAATCCGCCTTTACGTAAAACGCCTACCTTTGACATTTAATAATTATATGCTAATTAAATCCACGAAGCATCATTCTGCAGATGTACCACAATAATAAATTTCCATTTGGCGTATGCTGGTAAGGTAACGTTCCTTCAGCTCAAGTTTCGTGGAATATCGATGAATTGAATTTCACAGTTGTATAACATTATTGTACGTGTCCTTTTAAAATATGATAGTATTCTTTTGCGATACTTCAGCCCTTCTTCTTAGAATGAAGTCATTAAAACCGAGGGAATTTATTGCACAGTACTCGAGATTACAACCAAAGAGGATCCCGATTCTGAAAACCATTCGGCATTCGCAGCTATGAACCGTGCGTGAAACGGGGCCTTGATCTTTATCGGAAGAGTTTTTACGAGGGCCACGAAGGGAGTCAGAACAATAAAGACCGCCGATGATCCGGGGTCAGTTTCAGAATATAAGCTTTCCTTAAAAATATTTCCTTGTTTGAACTTCAAAGGGACACAGCCGAAATTTGTATCACGATTGCACCTTGGTCCCAGAAGATTGTATTACTTAATGAAGATTGGCTGATACGAGAATTACTAAAATGATCCACGTTGCTACAACAATACGGAATAATAAAAATGCCTATATTGTAATATAGCAGTTTTTATCATTCTATTTTGTTGAAAATCATTAGAGGACACGTATAAGATTCACGGTGTACCAAATCTGGCTTAATTAATTTTATTTGAATTTCACGAGCAGTTATAGTACGAATTATTAAATTCTTTATTCATTAACCACGATCCTCGCGAAAGAAATTCTCTGAGAGTTTGTTGAGTGTATGAAAGCCACCCTCCGCCAATTACACCGTGACTAATGCCTCCTAGCCGCAGGCTCCTTTTCGAAATTCATCAAAATAAAATCAGTAGACCACCGAGGAGATAATTCATTGCTCGCGAATCTTCGGGATGGCTCGCTAGACTGGCATTTTTACAGGATCGAGCGTCGAGGATGCGACCAGGATAAAAATTTTCGTTCACCCGTATCTTCGTGCATTAGCATATTCTCGCGATAAAAACATGATATAGGATATCAGGCAAGGTTGCTTGGTTTTATTTGGAATCGAAGAGAATGAGGTACAAGCAGAAGAAAGGGTTTCCTCTGGGAAAGAATTCACTGCTATTTATGTGGCATGTGATAATGTTTCATAACATATCACTCGTTTCAATGTTGTCATTGCGGTGAAATTTCAGTGGAAGATGAATCGAGCTTATTAAATTAATTGCCAATTAGAAGACCTCTGGAACCTTTTAATACGTGAATTCACCATCGTCGGTTGGGTTTGATGTTCGTAATAAAACAAAGCCCCGATGTTCGTGTCAAGGTGTTTATAGCTTCTTCAACAAATAAATTAAAAAAAGAAGTATCGTTGATAAAAGACAACGGTGAGCATGAAGTTCATAAAAACTCATAATTTAACGAATAGCGTCATTATATTTCGGACAATTATATCCAGTGTTTATTCGTCGTAAATATAGTTGGCAAGCGTAGGAGGGTTATTATCAAATTACATTAAAAAGAGATGGTATCTCGGTGACCACTTAATTTTACCTCCGAAACGAGTTGGCTGATTCAATTACGAGTCTGAGCTATCGACGTGTAAATCAAGGAGAAATAAGCGCGGTTGAATCATTTTGCGAATATATAACGGTCGGTGATCGGACAATACGCAATGCTTGAGAGATGCCGAGATGACATTAATGAAATAATAACGAGCCGGGTCCAGCTCGTTTTTCACGTATACTTTCTCAGCGTGACCCGCGCGGTGCCGTACGCACAATAACTTTCTTGCTAATTATGAAATAGTGATACGGCCGCGGTGCACATATAAACATCGTAACACTCTGAAAAACACGAAGCCAATTATCTGCCGCCCGGTGAGAACGAACATACGCCCTCTCATAAACCCCGAATGCCCCGTGCGAATGTCCAACGAACAATAAGTAAAAATCAACAATGGACGTGCACCTCTACTTAAAACAATACTGCATACGAGTTACATAAAAATGTTCTTCAAATTAATCACTTCTATCGCTGACAATATTTAGTAACACATGGATTTCCATCGGATGACATTCTTCGAATAATTTCTATTAAATCGGTCAAACAAATCAAGTATTAATTGATGATGATAAGATGCTCCATATAAGTGGAATTCAATTAACAAGTCATGAGTTTTGATTCTAAACACTCGATTTGGATTATATTTGGTTCAGAGGCTGATAAAACCGGTCATCATTTTCGACTGTTAGAAGTACAGGATTCGCAGTTTCGACTGGGCCATTAACATTGTTACGCGGGTGGCGGTGTTGTCAAGTACGAGAACCATAAGAATGCTTGACTTTAATTTTAATTTAAAATCGTTGCGTCCGACGAAGAAGACCACCTACGATCAGTAAGGAGGTCTGTCTCACTTCCAGAGGAGAGTACTTGGAACTGAACTGACCAGGCTGCTAGCAGTTCACTTGGATTTCGTTCGAACAAGACGAAAAGCTTGGAGTGTACTTCGAATTTTTGTACAAGCGGGATAATTTATACATCATACATGATATATATCTGAAGAAGAAAATAATATACTTACACCACAGACATATATAAAATAATTCCAACAAATCAATGAAACCAAACTACGTCCTAAGTGAGAAACATTAAACACGTATTCATGAAGATATTTAAAGATATCTTTAATGTCTGATTGTTTCTTGAACACAAGCTGAATAAAAATCCCTATAATTTCTGGAATATATTACTTTTACCAATAAATGAGAATGTAAAAATATGAATGAAAAATATTTGTACAAGTAATACGAGTGATCGGAAGCCATCACTAAATCGGCCACGAGCCGAGGTTCTCCAGGTAGCGGTGTACCGGAGTCGGAGGCGGATGACCATTGTTGAGACCTCCCACTGGGACCGCGACTCCTTGTCATCGCTCACATCGTCTCCACCGAGGAAACAGTCACAACACAGTCACGAGTGACGAGGAAATGCGTAATTACTTTGTCGTAAATGCGTTTGCACGTCTTGCACTGGCTTCCTTCCACTTATTAAGTCTAGAGAACTCTTCGAGTTCCAATGGTTATTATAATAGAACTTGTTTCGATGTCACTATCAGTGTACCACGAAATTATTAATGATGAATAAAAATCGAACTAGGAACTGTTTCAGATAAAGTGTTACATGGAGTATTCGTTTTGTACATCGACTAATAAATTATCACTTATTAATATACTAAAGGAACGGAGACAAATACGGAGTAGCGGCACTAATGCGGTATACAAAGATTTATCGTCTTACACGTGCCTCGATTTATCAAGAACTACGAGAACTACTTCCACATATGAGTCTGAGTCACGTGAAAGAAGAAATATGATCAGCTTCGCGAAGCCACATACGTTTCGTAAATCTTGTCGATTCGTTAACCTAAGCCTCTTGTATTAACCGGAAAGGCGATAAATGTCCTACTAACCGTACTACCAAGTCGACTGAGGTTCATCCGGAAGGATTAGAAATAGAAGTAATTCTTTAGAAGTTCATTAGCATAATATACAGAAAATTGACAATAATCTTTTCCTTCAAATGATGAAATACTAATATGCATAATCCAAGGATAACTGCTACTTCATTAATCGTATTACACCTTATGAATATTATTGTAAATTTCAGATGAATAATTAATGTTTTAAAGGTTTCACGTGGCAAATACGCTAAAATACTTTTAATAAGTATACAGATGTATGCAGATACGAAACCCACGATTTATCGGAGGATATAAATCGACATCCTCACACTGTCTGGTGTGCCGTATTCGCGTGGACGCGGTGCATCGACGCCTACTGCAGTTGCATACACCCGGTACGCGCAACACCGTGTGAGGCCCTTCACACCCTGGGCCCTATGCTTCCTGCGAATCTTGAATACGCCAATGTCCTCGCCGGCAGCTTGTAAATTACAATTTTCCACGCATAATTCCGTACCTTGACTACGAACGAACTTCTTCATACCACGAAGTAGGTATGAAGTATTAAGGCTATTAAGTAGGTCCTTGAATACTATGACCACAATTATGTCAAGTATACTTGGATATATATTACACGACATAATTAAGAAAATAATTCTTGCTTGATTAGAATCTTGCATAGTATATCCGTGGAAATATAGATATCAAGATCGTATCTGCTTTATATGCAAATTATAAGAAGTATTGTATACAAATACCAGTCGCACCTGCCGAGTTCCTGGTCCCATTTTACGAACGTCGTACTCTAATTTTTTACTATTAATATAAGCGTAGGTTTCTTATTATAGACCAGGTCTATAAAATGGAGCACGAGGTACGGTGCTACCACGAAGAATCGACAAATATTCCTAGATTCCGATGTAAGAGGATTTGTTTTATCGATCGGATGAACACGTGCGTATCAATCCGATGACTTTCATCGGAAAGTTTTCTCATAGAGATTTCTGCGCTATGGAATCTCTCCCTGCAAATCGAATATCACCACCCCCACGATCAAGCGCTCGCGCCACTTTCGAAGCTGGGGGAAGAGGATTTTGCCCACGTGCAACGTCGTCCACCCACGGGGCCCGATACAATGAGCACCGGGATTTATGCCGCGGCTTGTGCTAATATAAAGGCCAATTTATTTCATGCTCGCGAGAGAGAGGGAGAGAGGGAGAGCCAAGAAGTCACAACATCCCTACACGCTCTTCCCTTCCCACATCCCATCCCTTACTTACTTCTGACGACTCGGACACAGAAGCAGAAATTAGTATATGATAACTTCGTACAATGGCAGAATTTACCGGGAAAACAATATCAATCGCAACAGGAATTATATTCCCTACTGGTTGATCATCAGCGGAGAATGAAATCAATTATTAACACGCTAACTATTCGATTTTCTTATTAAAAGCAATAATTGTTCAGGAGTATTATACCGAGATACAAGGAGAACATGATATTAGATTACCATTTTATGTAATAGTAATTAAGAGTAATTACAACGGGGGATCGGAGCTGGAGTATTCTCTTTTAATGAAGACTTGAATACCTTGACGATGTGATACATGCAACACGTAATCGAAAATCGATCGAGAGGAGCAGGCTACAAGGAAATACACGAATGGCATTCCCTGGTGAAGGAGTATTATAGGGATTGAATAGGAATCGTAAAGAATTCGAAAGCGCGGTGGGTCTCCGGACAACGAATATGGAGAGTCGTTTCGTCTTTTTCCAGCGCAGCCCATTCACCGCAGTCAGGTACGAAGGGTGCCACGGTAATTTATTTCCAGCGCATCGGGATCCACGCATAACGACTGCAGTATTTGGTTAATATGATTTCCCGAAGTGGTAGTTAAACCTAAACGGGGGTCTTAACGTGGCGCTTACGAGTGTTATGTAAATAGTGGCTCCAGCAGAAAACGGGTAACGCTTGTTGGAGACCGCTAACAATATGACTAACTACCACCACGTACCCCATGCTCCAAGAAATATATCTCTCACGAATAATTCCACTTATACGGAAAAATACCTTTAAACGGATTAACTCCATCGCGCATAAAGTAGAGACATGGTAGGTATATTGCCACAGTCACTCGTACGAAATGTTAAGTAATAAGTAACAACTAGCATTCACAATTCGCAAAATCATCTCTGATTTATAACTTAACGTAAATTCTAGAATTATCAAGTAAATAGGTGTAATATATATTCATTATAGTATGAGGAAAGATTTCAGGTATACGTGGTATACGTTCTCACCGATGCTACACGTACCAGGACCCTTTAAAAGAATTATCGCCGTGGAATCTTTGGAAATGTTGTTCGACGATTCTTAGGAAGTTTGTTAATCGGTATCATCTAACGAACGAAACAATCGGCATTCTAACTAACGACTGGAGTACCTTAAACTGTAACTCGTCCCGAGCGTGTTGCCTGGACTACGTGGGCATCGAAACAATGCCCCTGATGGACAATACTTATTAGTTTCGGAGGTGGGCGAGCATGCTCTTCCTCTTTCCCGACGTCGTTGTACCCCATTGTACAAGCTGAAGGTATGAAGAGAGCCAGGCAAAACGCCTACAAGTCTGACAAGGTGCCAGCGCATCACTCCTGGAGTACACGAAACCGTCTGAAGAAGAACCATCTCGCCAAGGAAAAATCTTATCCCAAATACCCGGATCAACTCTGATTAATTTAGCCTCTGCATATTCACGTACTATAAGAGATTATTCTTGAGCATGATACAATATTACTTATTAAATAACTTGGGAATTAAACGATGATTATATCCCTGATATTACAATACTATGTTCTTGAGGATACGTTTTTCTTATTATCCAGGATTTCAGAAGAGAGCACCTTTTGTTGCCTTGAATTTCACCGCGTCAGTAATTTCTGACGAAATATTTTCTATATTCAAGAGAACATAACTTGCGAGGAGGTATTCGATTCGCACGATACCTGTGAATTGACCGATTCCCGGAATTCAGCGAAGAGGAAGTCTTTAGGACATATATAACTTCCTCGCATTTCGCTGAATTCCGAGAACAGGTGGTCGCCAGTCCGTTTAACGGTAGAAGCCAATTGGCGACCAAGTGCCGTTACGAATTAACGGTCGTGGCGACTAGCCGGCGCCATTCAAATGAAAAGTGAAATCCTCATATTTTGGGGGGTTTTCGAGTAAATTTATGGGTATTGGGAAAATCTCGTTATTCAGTTTTCTTTTAAATGGCGGCTCTCGGTGGCCATTCCGTTAAAGTGCAAAAACGGTTGGCCACCGTGAGCCGTTACGAATTAACGGTCGTGGCGACTGGCCGGCGCCATTCAAATGAAAACTGAATAACGACAATTTACGATTAACGATCGTGGCGACTGGCCGGCGCCATTCAAATGAAAAGTGAAATCCTCATATTTTGGGGGGTTTTCGAGTGAAATTATGGGTTTTGGGAAAATCTCGTTATTCAGTTTTCATTTAAATGGCGACCGAGAGTCGCCATTCCGTTAAAGAGCAAAAACGGTTGGCCGCCGTGAGTCGTTACGAATTAACGGTCGTGGCGACTGGCCGGCGCCGTTCAAATGAAAACTGAATAACGACAATTTACGATTAACGGTCGTGGCGACTGGCCGGCGCCATTCAAATGAAAAGTGAAATCCTCATATTTTGGGGGTTTTTCGAGTGAAATTATGGGTTTTGGGAAAATCTCGTTATTCAGTTTTCATTTAAATGGCGACCGAGAGTCGCCATTCCGTTAAAGTGCAAAAACGGTTGGCCACCGTGAGCCGTTACGAATTAACGGTCGTGGCGACT
Organism: Nysson spinosus; assembly: GCA_910591585.2. NCBI lineage: Eukaryota > Metazoa > Arthropoda > Insecta > Hymenoptera > Crabronidae > Nysson > Nysson spinosus. The sequence continues at coordinate 5,099,316 of OU342835.1, forward strand.
GGCCGGCGCCGTTCAAATGAAAACTGAATAACGACAATTTACGATTAACGGTCGTGGCGACTGGCCGGCGCCATTCAAATGAAAAGTGAAATCCTCATTTTTTGGGGGTTTTTCGAGTGAAATTATGGGTTTTGGGAAAATCTCGTTATTCAGTTTTCATTTAAATGGCGACCGAGAGTCGCCATTCCGTTAAAGAGCAAAAACGGTTGGCCACCGTGAGCCGTTACGAATTAACGGTCGTGGCGACTGGCCGGCGCCGTTCAAATGAAAACTGAATAACGACAATTTACGATTAACGGTCGTGGCGACTGGCCGGCGCCATTCAAATGAAAAGTGAAATCCTCATATTTTGGGGGTTTTTCGAGTGAAATTATGGGTTTTGGGAAAATCTCGTTATTCAGTTTTCATTTAAATGGCGACCGAGAGTCGCCATTCCGTTAAAGTGCAAAAACGGTTGGCCACCGTGAGCCGTTACGAATTAACGGTCGTGGCGACTGGCCGGCGCCGTTCAAATGAAAACTGAATAACGACAATTTACGATTAACGGTCGTGGCGACTGGCCGGCGCCATTCAAATGAAAAGTGAAATCCTCATTTTTTGGGGGTTTTTCGAGTGAAATTATGGGTTTTGGGAAAATCTCGTTATTCAGTTTTCATTTAAATGGCGACCGAGAGTCGCCATTCCGTTAAAGAGCAAAAACGGTTGGCCACCGTGAGCCGTTACGAATTAACGGTCGTGGCGACTGGCCGGCGCCGTTCAAATGAAAACTGAATAACGACAATTTACGATTAACGGTCGTGGCGACTGGCCGGCGCCATTCAAATGAAAAGTGAAATCCTCATTTTTTGGGGGTTTTTCGAGTGAAATTATGGGTTTTGGGAAAATCTCGTTATTCAGTTTTCATTTAAATGGCGACCGAGAGTCGCCATTCCGTTAAAGTGCAAAAACGGTTGGCCACCGTGAGCCGTTACGAATTAACGGTCGTGGCGACTGGCCGGCGCCGTTCAAATGAAAACTGAATGACGACAATTTACAATTAACGGTGGTGGCGACTGGCCGGCGCCATTCAAATGAAAAGTGAAATCCTCATTTTTTGGGGGTTTTTCGAGTGAAATTATGGGTTTTGGGAAAATCTCGTTATTCAGTTTTCATTTAAATGGCGACCGAGAGTCGCCATTCCGTTAAAGTGCAAAAACGGTTGGCCACAGTGAGCCGTTACGAATTAACGGTCGTGGCGACTGGCCGGCGCCGTTCAAATGAAAACTGAATAACGACAATTTACGATTAACGGTCGTGGCGACTGGCCGGCGCCATTCAAATGAAAAGTGAAATCCTCATTTTTTGGGGGTTTTTCGAGTGAAATTATGGGTTTTGGGAAAATCTCGTTATTCAGTTTTCATTTAAATGGCGACCGAGAGTCGCCATTCCGTTAAAGAGCAAAAACGGTTGGCCACCGTGAGCCGTTACGAATTAACGGTCGTGGCGACTGGCCGGCGCCGTTCAAATGAAAACTGAATAACGACAATTTACGATTAACGGTCGTGGCGACTGGCCGGCGCCATTCAAATGAAAAGTGAAATCCTCATATTTTGGGGGGTTTTCGAGTGAAATTATGGGTTTTGGGAAAATCTCGTTATTCAGTTTTCTTTTAAATGGCGACCGAGAGTCGCCATTCCGTTAAAGTGCAAAAACGGTTGGCCAGCGTGAGCCGTTACGAATTAACGGTCATGGCGACTGGCCGGCGCCATTCAAATGAAAACTGAATAACGAGAATTTTTGGGTTTTCGTGCAACTTCTGAAATTTTGCCGTAAAATCGAGAATTGGTATCAGGAGAACATGATGTGCGAGGAGGTATTCGATTTCGCACGATTCCTGGAATTTACCGCCAATTCCTGGAAATTCGCGAAGTTCTCGGAACCGCGAGTCGATTCTTGGAATCCGCGAAATTCTTGGAAATTGACCGCAATTTCCTGGAATCAGCGAAATTCTTAGAAATTGACCACGTGTTCTTGGAATTCGCGAAATTCTGGGAAACTGACCGCGATTCCTAGAAACCGCGAAATTCTTGGAAATTTCTTGGCCAAAATCGGGAAATTCTGAAATTTTGCCGTGAAATCGAGGATTGGTATCAGGAGAACATGATGTGCGAGGAGGTATTCGATTTCGCACGATTCCTGGAATTTACCGCCAATTCCTGGAAATTCGCGAAGTTCTCGGAACCGCGAGTCGATTCTTGGAATCCGCGAAATTCTTGGAAATTGACCGCAATTTCCTGGAATCCGCGAAATTCTTAGAAATTGACCACGTGTTCTTGGAATTCGCGAAATTCTGGGAAACTGACCGCGATTCCTAGAAACCGCGAAATTCTTGGAAATTTCTTGGCCAAAATCGGGAAATTCTGAAATTTTGCCGTGAAATCGAGGATTGGTATCAGGAGAACATGATGTGCGAGGAGGTATTCGATTTCGCACGATTCCTGGAATTTACCGCCAATTCCTGGAAATTCGCGAAGTTCTCGGAACCGCGAGTCGATTCTTGGAATCCGCGAAATTCTTGGAAATTGACCGCAATTTCCTGGAATCCGCGAAATTCTTAGAAATTGACCACGTGTTCTTGGAATTCGCGAAATTCTGGGAAACTGACCGCGATTCCTAGAAACCGCGAAATTCTTGGAAATTTCTTGGCCAAAATCGGGAAATTCTGAAATTTTGCCGTGAAATCGAGGATTGGTATCAGGAGAACATGATGTGCGAGGAGGTATTCGATTTCGCACGATTCCTGGAATTTACCGCCAATTCCTGGAAATTCGCGAAGTTCTCGGAACCGCGAGTCGATTCTTGGAATCCGCGAAATTCTTGGAAATTGACCGCAATTTCCTGGAATCCGCGAAATTCTTAGAAATTGACCACGTGTTCTTGGAATTCGCGAAATTCTGGGAAACTGACCGCGATTCCTAGAAACCGCGAAATTCTTGGAAATTTTCTTGGCCAAAATCGGGAAATTCTGAAATTTTGCCGTAAAATCGAGAGTTGGTATCAGGAGAACATGATGTGCGAGGAGGTATTCAGTTCGCACGATTCCTGGAAATTGGCCACCGATTTCTAGAATTCCGCGAAATTTGAGGTAGCTGCTAGGACATATGGGATTCTGGATATTCGGTACGTCGAGGAAATATAAAATGTAACACAATATATTCGTAATAAAGTCATTTATTGTAAATGTAAATTTCAGGAGTACAACAATTTTCGTACAACATTGTATACTTATAAATAATATAGCATATAAAAACATAAATATATAAATATACCTAATAAATATACACTTGTAAATAAAATATCTTGACGATGGCCCTTCGTTCTTTTATCTTCTTCGATTGCGGAGGTCCGGGCGAAACGAGGAATGGCCACCCTGTAATGATTAATAAAAAACAGGTTAGATAACAAATAATAGATAAAAGATAAACTATTATGTAATTAACTGAAAGTCTTCACAATATTATGGCATTAACATAAACGCCATGAAATAATTATTATGAAACCGTTCGAATACTTTTGTGAAACAAATTCCATCGACAACTTATATGAGTACATAATAGGTTTAGAAAATATAAGGACCAATGAATTTTATTGAATTATTTAATCGGAATATGCAGTAGCATATTTAAATAATAATAAATTAATAGAGTCTTATGCAGAACTGAAGAAGCTTGTATATTACAATATAGTATTACAGTATTACAATTACAATACAATTAATCTTTATTAAATGTAGAAGTGCAAATTGCTGTATAAATACACCAATAGATGTATTGCGTTAGAGTTGATGTAAATGTGTAATATTAAAGTATAACTACTAGATAAGTTTATTAACGAGTACAGATAAGCAATCGATTAATAAATAAAACCCAGCAGCTTTGTCCTAAAGATAAACTATTATTAAATTTAATGAAATTCGTCATGTTGTTTGAATACGTCGAAATGTTGTGTCATTAAAACAAACTGCATGAAGTAATTAATATAAAATCGTTTGAATACTTGTGTGAAGTAAATTGCCCGAATTATTTGAGTACATTACAAGTTCAGGGAATTTAAGGGCTATAAAGTAATGAATATTACTTTATCGAATTACTTAATAAGTATATGCAGTAGTGTATTTAAATAATAATAAGTTAATCAAATCTCATGTCTTATTAATCTTTATTAAAAGTACAAGAGCAAATAGCTATATGAATACATCAATAGATTGTGATCATTAATGTCGCAGACTAAAGTTTCAAGTTTAAAAAGTATAGTTCATTGCTGAAAGTTAGCCAAGCAATATCCGACTCGATATTCCTAACATATTCGCTAAGGGAGGTGTCTAAATTCTAATTAAAGTATACATATTACCTCGGTTGTAATTGTTGTCAGCAGTGGATCGTCGGTTTGGCAGAGGGGTAGTTTGGGAAGAGAAAATTAAGAAAGACGTCTTTCCTCCCCGAGAGCTCCCGGCGGAATGAAGAATCGTTGTGCAGAGGGTAACCACGTCACCTCGGTTCTTCAGGAACCAGGAAGGGTGGAAATTGGTGGGGTAGAACCCCCTGGCCTATCCCGATCGCTCCTTTCTGGAAGAACTAACCGTTGAACATTTCGTACTTTCTTCGATCTTTATCGACAGTATTCGTATAATTATGGAGTTGAAAGATTTTTGGAAAATATTTCTTCAAGCATTTTCGAAGATTTTTCCCAATACACTAAAACGATTTCCCACAAGCGGCAAACAAGCAGTTGTTTAATAAAGAAACTCTTTCCGATTCACCTGAGATTTTATTAATTTGTCATTATTTCTCCAGATCCCTTGTTAATAATTAATTAATATAAGTAATACCACAATAACTAAGTCGTAACTCAATAAATTTAATAAACTATCGATGTAGAATAAAGTTTGCGAAATGAATTTGCAAATATCTTTAAACATGAAATAAATTTGGGGACACACGCTCGGTGCGCTCATTTTTCGAGACTATCTTTACATAAAAATTGTGACGTAAGTATGAAAGTTAGATAGCCTTCAGTGGCTGCAAGAAATTCTGTAGTCATTTTCGAATAAAATGATATAAATTACATTTACAATATGAATTTGTAAATATGTTTAAACATTAGTTAAATTTGGCGAGACACAATCCGCGCAATCATGTTTTGAATCTCTTTTTAAATTTGCACAAAAATTGTGACGTAAGTATAAAAGTTAGACACTCTTTATTTATTGCAAAACATTCTAATATATATACACACTTGTGAATAAAATAGGTAGAAGCACGCAATCCATTTGCATTTGTTTATAGCAATATAGTAAGAATGCATTCCCACTCAATTTATTGTAGTTCGATCGCCACGTCTTTTTTTTAGGGTGTGCTTTTGAGTGGTTGCAGTACAGAATTCTTTTACTCTTTTCTATAGGGGGCCCCTTTTTTCGCGTTAATTTTGATTGCACCGGTAATTTTTTAATGGAATCACGAAAGCCCATTTCGTACTTGATCTACTTATATCTCGCCTATGTCGTTACCGGGCTCTATAACTCGGTAACTTTGGAATTACAGATTGCACTGCGTACTTGATCTACTACATATCTCGTCTGTGATAAAAGAGGATTAACTGGAGCATCGACAAAGTCGATACCGCCGCTCGATAAATCAAATTTCGTGACCGGCTCAACAGTGGTATTAAGCCCCTATCGTATTACGCGGAAAATAGGCCGTCCTAAAGAATATTTCGGCCACGACCAGTTCGACCAGTCTTCCTAAGGGTGCTTTCACAGTACCGAATCATGAATAAATTTTAACGAGATTGCACGTGGAAGAGTGAGGCCGCACTGATTTAAACGGCCAGTGTATGGATGCGAAGAAGATAAATCAAGGTGCCTAATCAGACCACTTCATCGGGCCCCACTTTTTGATAAGTTATACAAGAGGGTGGGGAATGGATACCGTAGACTGCCAAAAATGCTTTAAATTAAATCCGGTCGGAAAGAATTCTTGAAAAATGTTTATTCAATAATTTAAGTAAAACGCATGAAAAATTTCGCGCCGACCAACTTCTTTTTACGAAATAAAATGTATTGAAGTGAAGCCATATTATATTTGAAAATAAATATACTTCTTGAAATTAGTTTGCCATTTTTAATTACGCAGGATACAACTTGTAATTCTTACCGTGTATATTTGAAAACAGTTATTCAGAAAACGGGATATAAAACAATAAAGGAAAGAAGGTAATTTTCATTTACAACTAATTGGAAGCTATAAAATGATTTTTGATAAAGCTCAAAGTAATTTTGTTCGCCGTGTGCGGGCTAATATACCGAACATGATTCAAAGTGATCTAATCGGTCGTTTTGAAAGCTATTCGAGCGAATTTCGACTCCGAAATCGCGCGACCACGGCTAATGAATAACATTAATTAAAGCCTATAAATCCACACCCCGTGGTTTGGTCCCCCTTTGAAGCCGATACACGTCACAAAACAACCAAACTATCGAAAAGTCGTTGCGAGTTGTCGGCAAGATTTTCGGACATATAATAAAATTTCAAGAATGTGTCGAGCTCATTTAAGGACCAAGATCGCGGGCAATGATATCTTAAATTCGAATTCTATTAACCTTTCAGCAACTCATAAGGAGCTGAATTTCTTACTTTAATTTACATGAATATTTTATAAAAGCTATCCTATGAAATCAGGTTTTAATACACTCTGAAAATGCAGCACTGTTTTGATGCAGACGATAAGAATTAGATCAAACATATCAATTAAAGATAATATTCCAGTATTAATTACTTTTACCAACTTATCAATAATTTATACTGCAACCTCCTACAAGTGTATGCACTTAATAAACCGTGATGTTCCGGGTGTCTTATTGCAAAGGAAACTGGATAGAACAACTCTACGGCACCGTTCCCGATCGTAAAGTCCTACACACAAAGTCTCGAATGCGCTACGTGATGACGCAATATGGAATCCTCCGTGAGAAAAAAAAAGAGAGACGAGCGATTTAAGTGCAACGAGTAAATTGCAAGGAGAGCAACAGACCATACGATTCTCGATGTCATAAGATTGCGAGTATCGAAGAATATTTATGCAAATGAAAGTGTAAAACGGCCGAGGTACAATTTACTCCATCGTTATCCGACGTTCTACGATCGGCTAAGTATTTGGTTACCCAAGGAAGCAGTTAATACATTTTCTTATACTCCACCAACTTGAAAATGACCGTTAATTGCGACTACTATACGCGCGACATATACTTGTAAACGCAAATTAACGAGATTTGACTATTTCAATGTAATATTTATCTTCCGAAACTAATTATTCCGAATCGGATTTAAAATAATTCCAATAAAAATACACCGTACGGAAATACTGATTAACACAGAATACCAATATTCTCCGGTGTCTATACATTAATAAATAAACCTCTTTATACTACCGGGCTAATTATCATTAACGTATATACAACACACGGCGAAGAAAAATATAATATACGCAAATTGTTATTGACAGGAAATTCATAAACTGCGAGTTTAATTTAACAGCTGCGGACAAAAAACTCTGCTCATTTGGATTTTTTATGGTAACTCTTATCCAGAGGATCTGAAAAATCCTGGTTCACCTACGCAGGTAGCTGCACCCTAAAGCGCAAGTGGGGGTGGGGGGGGATAAAGAGGAGAGAGGAGCGAAGGGGGAGGAGGGATGAGGACTGGGCCTTATTTGAGAAAGTTGCACTCGCCGAGTGGGTTTTCGTTTACAAACCGGCGTTTGCTTGATTCTTTAGCCGCGCACCAATAAGTTTTTTACGCGGAGGGGTCGGGGGCGGAGGGACCGCTTTTGTGGTTCTACGCAAACAGAGGTCGGCTCGTGTAAAAGTAATAATGGACCGAGAACCTGCCACGACGCAAATAGAGTCGGTTCTTTTCCTAGGGCGGAACTATTTTCGGGAACCCGGAGACTGGCACAGCTCGTATTTCAATGAGAGGAACAGGATGCACCGTCACATCAACGGGTTGCTGCATCCCTGAATGAGGTTGCGGCAAGAAATAGTGGATGAAAATAAAACCGGAGTATTCCCTGTGGATTCTCTGAATGACTCTGACTCTTGGTATTATGAACGTCAGGTAGGCCTCAGTATTGAAGAGAGAAGGAAATAGAAATGGAGCGCAGTTTTTTTTGTCTCCTAACCAAAAATACAAAATGATAGAACGATACATTTGCCGTACCCTCCGCGCTCAAAAAAGAATATTTTCCAAGTCGGTTCGGAACAGTTGAAAGCTTCACGGATGTAACTAATAACCGTCATAGAGTATAAAGTATATTTAATGGAAGAAAATGTAATCTATACTAGTGGACTAGAGCCTAATATCATCTTTCAAGATCGCAAACGAGTTGAGACGAATCGATTCAACACGTTCTGCGGAAGAGTCGAGCAAGAAACAGAAAGCAAAGGAACTTTTTGCCACCTTGAAGATCCTCCTGCTTCTTTTTCCTTCCTCAAAGCCACTGTGGATAATTGGAACCGCACCCACGAACCCAATGCTCAACTCTTCTCAAGGTTCCCCCGATACTTTCTCACCTTTTCATCTTCTTTTCTTTCCTCTTTTTTCATATTATTTAACGCTTTAATCTAAGCTTTCATATCAAATATCTACACGTTGTGCAAAATCACCGTACATTATAATGTATTCCATCAATAAACGAACTTGAAAACCCGACCTAATTTTAGTTACGGGTACGATGAGTAGTTTTATGACTTCGTAATAAATTTAATCTTTATTTTGTATATATATTGTATACATTATATATTATATATATATATTGTAATAAAATTCTCGTAATGCACACACGACGTTTAGATTTTCTCTGAATTATGTTAATATGTATAATATTAATTGGTATAAGATTAAGAAGCATTCCAAGGTTGTACATATCCTCACATTTCTAATCAAAATAAAAGTGACCCCGCCAGAGATAAAACATTTGATATTTGCACTTTAGTCTTTCGTTAAGAAGATAAGTCGTTTTTGCGACGGAAAATAAAATAGCACAATTAATCTGGCATTCCGCACCCCTTGTGAAAGTGTTAATCGTATAAGTGCGTTAAATGAATGGCGCATTATCAGTACGTGTGAGATCCAACCAATAACAGGGCAATTCGTCTCCTGTCTCCCTTAATGCAACCTGCATTCCGCCGACTTTGATAACGGAACATGTGTAAGACGATAAGCTTTTTTGAGAGACCTGAGAGGCTCTCGAGTCTCGTAAAAAATTACTTTAACTTAGAAGCAAGTCAAGTGATACTACTGATTTAATAAGTGTATAGTGCTTGAGTAAAATAAATATATTATATGTTTCTATTCTATTCTAGTGTAAGATTTATACTTAAAATAGTAATATCGTAAATTATATTTTATCTTCCATATTTTCTGACACGTGGTGTGAATAAAAATCTGTATAATAAGGAAGTTACAAAATATGGAGTCCAGTTGAATGATTTTATATCAAGAAATTAGACACGAAGCATTAAGAAACTTAAAAATCGATGTTCAAGTTAGTTAGTGTCGGGAATGTATCCGTAATTTGTCGAATATTTCTAACCCTCCTTCTCTACATTTTATTTTATTATTATTTGCATAATTAATTGAAGGAAAATGATTTCAAATACTTCAATATGTAAAGATTATTTAACATGCAATAATATACCATACACATCGGCATGTATCACGGAAGACATATGTAAAAACAACGACAGGTTAGAAAAGTTTCTTGAAAATTAGATGCATCTTTAATCATTACAAATAAATCATACAATTTCGAATAAATCCTAGGACGCATCCATTGAAATTCTCCCAATTTATCAATACCAATTAAATCATCAAACCCACCGAATATTCATAAATACTAAATCAAATAAATCAAAGCTACTTCCACCAATTCTAACGAAACCAGTCACACAATTAAAGACACCGAAACCAAGTCAATATTAATTACAGTGGAAAAGACACAGAAGAGGCTCGTAAATTTTGGGAAATGATAGTACATTGCGAAATAACCGCGTTTCGAAGAGTGGCACCGAATTTGCGTCTACCCTCGAGAGAGGTACGTATGTACAATGTACATGTGTATATGCGTGCGTGTGTGTATGCATAGTAAAGCAACTGAATCCAAAAGCCGAGAACTCAATTAACCCGAACGGCTGGAACTCAATTACGTATGTCGGCCGGTGTGAACGTGCCGCGGCTGGTAATTAAAAAGTTATTATACACACAGGCTCATTTCTACTGGCACTTGTACGTCGCGGCGGCTAAGCATTTCTACTTATACCAGAACGACCTAAATCATGCTCTTCGTGTTACATTATCAAAGTAAGAATTATACCCTTACAACGACCATGTGACTTAATCATTATTCCTTATGCAACTTACGTGATAAATCTATCAATATATTGCCGATTAATATTAACTTTCTACACTCGTCCTTCGTAAGGTTTAATTATGGAAGCAACCGGAAATGTCCTATTTGCATGTTATCTCTATTATCTATACGTCTATAGTTCTACACTTCTATTATTTGATATTATTATGGTAGTGTATCCTCGTATACTACTCTAATATTATACCACTATCCATTTTTGAGGGGTTCGCTCGTAAAACATGGTATTTGACTGTGTTTACTCTTCTTCTTAAATTAAATCTTATATCGAAACAAAATGTATTATGAGAAACAGCTAGTAAGGTTTACATTCTTTAATAAATTCTGAATGCTTCTGTAAAAGTCATATGTTATATTAACGAGAAATAGGTATTGAGTATTGAACTCAAGACTTTACAATCGATTGCTCGAAAGTTTACTTTTTGTTAGTTACCATGTTTTACGACCGAATGCCTCATTTGTTACTTCTAATAATGTTGAAAACAAAATGTATTCGTAGTATTAAAGCGCGAAGTGAGTTAAAATTAAATAGTATATTTAATTATCTCAAAGTTTGTAAAGATTAGATGTGATAAAATTGAAAATAAGATTATTTACTTTTGTAATCAAATAGCTTCATGGTGCCACACAATTGAATTATTTTTCTCGTGAAAATATCGGGTATAAAGTACATCTTAATGCTTGCACTTAAGTGAAAGGGATTGAAGTAATGCATTTTATTATTTATAAAGACTCAGGCGTAATAAACCCCAAGAGAAAATAATATACATTTGTGATCAACTAGTTCGATTGAATACTTTTGACTATCACGGACGCAGAAGTATTATAAGCGAGCTTGAACAACTTTTCCGGTAAATAAAATAAATGTCTGTATATATTTCATAGCCGTACATATTGAATAATAAAAGTTGTATGTATAGGGAATCGTTTAAAAAATACTAGAATATTAATAAATTATAGTGAACAAAAGAGCCTGGAATCTATTTCACTGGAAGGTTTGTCATTATCGTCGGACGAGGGTGTAAGACTACTATTGGCTTTGTACAACTCTCGTAAAACTATGAAATACGTATATTGTTGGCGTGCATTCAAAGGACGCGAATACCCACTTCTCCCAGGAACTGTACATTCCATTCGATCAAGATTTTGCATGAATAGGAAAACAAAGAAATGTGACTGGTTTCGTGCGATCGGTTGCTTCGAGAACCTAACCGTATTGTCCGTGAATTATGAATATATCGCGACACCCACTGGAAACTTTCTTATCAATCTCTCCAAGTACGTTCCCACTTTTATTCCTTTTTATATTGTTATATAACAATTGTTTTGCCAATGCTTATGTTAGATCTAATTTAGACAAAACGTTATAATTCTTCCTGATACATCCTGCATGTAACTATACCGAAATCTGTATTATTTAATCAACCGAATCATTCTCATATACACAGTTAGAATGGCGTTTATTATTTACTCCATGAAATACTGGAAACGTATCAATATTCGATACATTTTTCGGTGGCAATATTGAATCAATACGTGAAACAAATAGTTTTACCAAATATTTGTTATATTCTTAATGCTGTACACACTCATTGATTGTGCATTCATTCAATTTATGTACACTGTGCTATAGTTGTTAAAACAATAATGGTTTCGCGGCGCCGTACGAATTCATCGATATGCAAACGACGGACATTTTACAAATAACGAAATATTGGCTCGTTACTGCACGAACCTTTAAAAATATGTATATAATGGAGGATTCACTCACCATTCCAATTCCCATAGAAAACTTGCTGCGAAATGGCAATGGTTACAGATTTTGTACTCCGAGAAAGATATCCCGCGCCGAAATGATTTAATCAGTAATGACGAATGTCCGGTAATCCCTGATGACGCTTGGATTGAAATCCAATTTTGGGCGCCTGCACTGAAAGTACAATTTGCAATTAGTATGTGTCCTAAGAATATACATCTATTAATAAATAATAGGGTAGAGCGAGACTTTTTGAATAATGGAGATTTTTGGGTCGGTCTAAGAAGTTATAATTTTTTTAATTTAAAATATGTAAAATGCTTCTACATTTTAGTCGGAATTCCGCAATATGATCGACATAAAAGACTTTTTACAAAGAATACCCCCGTTCATACGTTCGCAATATCGACTAATATTGACCTTAAATTTCAACAACCCTGGTTTCTTGATTGCACAATCAAAACCTTGTGCCATTGGTACGAAAACTGTTTAGGTAATTATCTTCAGGCGACACTTTTAATTAGATTTAATTAACTAATTATTCAGGAATTCACAAAACGTCCAGCACACTCCTACGCACAAAAATTCAAATGGCGGTTTACTTTTACGCCGTCTATAAAACATTCGAGAACTAGCTTTCAAACCTCGTGGATAAAACACGCGGTCTTTTTTATCGTTGCCTTCTTATGGTATCAAATATTTTTTTTATCCATCGAGATAGTTTTACGTTAGATGGTATCAAATATTTTTTATCCACCGAGATAGTTTTACATTTTGTGATATAAAATTCAAGATTTCTTCTTAAATAAATCTAAGATTTTCTGTCGAATTTTAGAACTTCTAGAATATCAATCTATATTTAAGATTTTTATAGCAAAGCAATCATTTTTGGTGATTACTAACAATGTAATTGTTTTTCAAAATTAATAAGATAAATTGCTTAAATGTTGTAAAATTACCACACTATTTTATGAAAAGTTGATTTATACCTACAATTTTGGCATCATCGAGAGAATTTGGATAATCAATTATCAAGATTGTTTGTTAATTTACCATCGTTACAAGTTTTTGGATTCGTCGGGGAAATTCGAAAATTGCAAACGTTCTGCGCAATGTGTTGCCAGATTCAAGCAAGAAAATGCAGTAAATATTTATCCGAATTCGCGATGAAGACACGATGACAATACGTAAATATAGCCGACTATTTCTTATAAATTATAGACGTCCGTGATGTAAACATACAACTTCAAGAAATTATACACGCGGAGGTAAAGGGAGATAAAAGGATCAAGGACATAGAATGTTTATTACTATGCTTCAAACGAGATTTCGATGAAATGGATGTAAAATTTAATGTTGGCTTTTACTCTTCGTAAAATATATTTTATCGTATCTGGAAAGAAAATGTGTTTATTCTGATGGACCGTTTTTTATTAATTATACAGCAGTCATGAAAAATATTATAAAAGTAAATGCTTGAAGATCTAAATTGCAAATGATTAAATATCTAGTATTAATAGCTTTGCAAGTTGCCATATCTGTATAAAAATTACAATCGTAGCATTTTATGTATATCTGAATAATTTAAATAAATCGTTTTCGAAGCCTATTAAATATTTGCCTATGGTTCAGTAGATTCTTGTTGTTCGAATTTCGGATATTTTGCTTCTACTTCCGCCCAAGTAATCTTACCATATGATAAATCTCGGACCACACTAGGAATTTCATCCAACTGAAATAGAACGAGTTTCACGTTTACCGTGTTGTTGTTATCGGAGATTCCATACGATGTAAATTCAGTAAATATAACAGTTATTAATAACTTAATAGCTACAACATAAACAGAAAATCAGATATCCTTACGTTTATGCGAACTTGACCCATGTTATCTCTATCCCTAAGTGTAGCACTATGTGGTTCTTTCAAAGTATCGAAATCTATCGTGATACCAAACGGTATCGCTATTTCGTCTGTGCGGGCGTATCTGCGTCCGATGCTACCCGAAGAATCGTCTACCTTATGCGAAACGTCCACTTTCGTCAGGTTTTGAGCTGAAATTTATAAATAACGATTAGTGGGAAAAAAATATAACTTTTTCGAACATCTTCAAATGTTCTGGATTGACTCAGAAGCAATTTCACTCACATAACTGTTTTACAAATGGTATAAATTCCTCATTACCGCTAAGCGGTAGTACGGAACATTTCAACGGTGCTACAACCGGCGGTAAACTGAAATAAGTTCTCTTTTCATCACCCTCCCTTGCTCTAAAGTTATGCTCAAACAAAGCATACATAATTCGGCCGATGCCGAAAGATGGTTCGATTACAGAAGGAATTATTTCTTCTACATGTACCGTTTTCTGATACCGTTTAACTTCGATCATATCCTTCGTAATTTTGACTGTGGTACCATTAGATAATTTTAGATCATGTTCTCCCTTCTCATTAATTCCTCCTTCTAAAACGGCGATTTCATTTTCATGCAATGCTGCTAGTGCATCTTGAACGGCTTTACTGTCTTTCTTAAACGTTTTTCCAATTAATACTTTGTTTGGTACTATTTCACAAACATCTACAGTTTTTGGTGCGGGTAGTTTTTTCTCCGCGACTAATTTCACTCCGGTAGCTTTGGTATGTTGCGTTAAATCGTACGCCGATCGGTCCGCGCAACCGACGCATTCTATCCAACCATATGAAGTTAAGCATTCTGCATCCCAACAATCACGTGCATAATGAGCCATCTCATTTCCCATGTGTTGGCGAAAACGTAATTTTTTTGGATCAACTCCAACTTTTGTTAAAAACAGATAAATTCTAGCCATGAAGTATCCCAATGTTTCATTTGCTATAAGTTTATTAAGTACTGCATCTCCTATAGTCATATGCTCTGCACTCTTACCATCCATCTGATTACAGGCAGAATACAAAAGTACTTTTACATCTTTAACTGTTTCAAACTTTTGATGTCCCTTATCATTGGGATCACAGAAATGCTCAATTTCTGCCATAGTAAACTCTCTGACTCTTATAAGCCCAGACCTTGGAGAGATTTCATTACGGAATGCATTTCCAATTTGTGCTGCAGCAAATGGTAGTTTGTCTTGATTAAATGCAAGTAATCTCTTGAAATTGACAAAAATGCCTTGAGCTGTTTCTGGTCTCAAGAATCCCTTTACTAATCCTGATGGGCCAATTTGTGTTGCAAACATCAGATTAAATTCTATAGGTTCTGTCAACTCATTGCCAGAAACTGGTGATTTCATATTAAACTTAGACAGAACTGCAGCCATTTCATTCTTGGTCATTCCATCTAATTTAATGATAATATCTCTACATTCTGCTTTTGTATCTTCACTAGTTTTCTTCTCACTAATGACTTTCTCTAAATGTGCTTTAATTAAGTGGTCTAGCCTAAAACATTCCCCAGTTTTTACATCCTTGACCATTAGATCTGCAAATCTTTCTACATGCCCAGATGCTTTGAGAACAGGTTCTGGAGTTAAAATGGAACAATCAACTTCCAGCATTTGTTCTTCTAATACAAAAAAGTTCCTCCAGGCATTTATTAAGTTTGTCTTTAATGCACAACCCATAGGGCCAAAATCAAATTGACCAGTAATTCCACCATAAATGGCAAAGGACTGATCTATAAAAAATCTACGTTTCAAAAGATCCTCCATCCTTGCTCTATCAAATGTTGAGGTCTCTGAAAGAGATAACTCTTTCTCTTCCAGTACTTTCTTGCGCAATTTAAGTTCAGCAACAGCCTTTTTAACATCCAATTCTGGAGCTCCATCAGATTTAAGTTTCCGTATATAGTCACCCTGTAAGATTGTAATAACACTTCTAACAAAATTTATTATACTATTAAAAGTACAATATTGTGATATATAAGTAATGTTTATGCCAGATTGCCACATACATGATGGTAAAATTAATATATATTTTTTAACTAATCTGGATATTAGTAGTTTTTAAACTTGGCCAAGTGTGGTAATCTTGTTCTATTATTAAAACAAGTAACTAAGCTTAATAACGAATAACTAATGATATCAATAAATATCCATATGGATTATACCTGTTCCTTTACAGTCGCGCGGAGCGGCGACAGAATTTCCTCAATCTTGGGGTCCGACATATCGTTCAATATTAATACTTTCAATTTCCGATTCTTCTTCTTCGTACCCCAGTTGCTAAAATCGGTTAACCTAGTGGTTACTGAAAACTGTCTGACAGATTGTTTGTTAACAAACACTTGCTTGCATATGTGATGTGCGGCTTTTCTGCACAGCAAATATACACCGAAAGAAAACCCCTGCATTCGCGAAACCTTCCACTTTAATATACTCGTGAACCACGCGGCTCCTCACATAGTCTGATACATAAAAGGGAGAAACTTGGGCCCAGGTTTTTATTAATACGTTACTGCCCGAAGATTTGATATTATACGATTTTTAAATAATACATAATAATATTAAATACATTCGTAATACTGTACTGTAATCATTAAAGAAGGAAAGCGCATTGTAATAAGTCCTCAGTATACAATACATTTAACGAATTTATTTTCTGGAAATATAATCTCTGTACTTTAAAAGATTCCTCTTTGGAATTTTTTAAAGCCTTTGCTTAAATAATCAGGTTTTGTTATTTTTAATTGTTATAAAATATGCATGAAGATATGCATATTGACTAGCGTAGCATTTAAGTATTTAAATTGTACCTTGCGGCCAATAATGGTGTGCCGCGAAGTCTCCCCGCTAAAAGAGAAATCTTGTAATGTTTATTTAAAGATGCTTTCTCTTGATAATTCAAATAAATATATCGATTCATGTAAAGATGAAAGTATGTTCTTGGAAAGAAAGAATGAACTTTCATCTCCGGTTTGAAAAATAACATAAAATGCACTATACATATATAAATATACATTTGTATTATCTCTTTATTAAATCGGCGGGGCACCACCAAATAAACTTATCCGTTACAAAAAAAAGATGTTTCCCCTTAATTTTGAATAATTTTATTTTCCTTATACACCATAGCACGGTTTATAGAAAAATTACAATTTGAGGAGCAGTACTTATATAAAAAAGAACGTAGACGAAAGTAACGATAAGACAGATACAATGTTCTTTTACTTTATAACTTTTCGATAAACCCAGCTTACGTGCGACACATATTGAATGACATAATGTGCACAAAGGAGAGTGTACGATTGGAATTCGATTTTCTTTATCGTCCTTAACAAAGGGATGTTAAAATTGTACGATGGGGAGGAGAGGGGTGTAGATCCTTTTCTTTCCTTACTTATAGTCCTATCGATTCGACATACAAGTAATGGCTTCTCTTAAACGCTAAGCATTTACATGCACCATGTATTTAAATTCCAAGTCGATTTTTTTTTGTTGGTCAGACGCAAGGGTAAACGTCGTACAAACAAGAATATACACAGGCTTCGATCTCTCTGTATATATAACAATACTACCATCCAAAAACAATCTCCTTATCAGTGTAAACAATTTATTTTACATAAGAGCAATACTCTGACATCAAAAAAGCAATAATAATGGATAATGTATAATAATAATAAATAAAGTATGAAATGTAAATAATGGGTATTTACAAGTATGTAAATGGCAAAAAAAAAAGCTATAACAGAGACAAAATAATTGCTTTTTTTATCTTCCGTAAATATATCTCGTAGATGTCTACTGCATAGAAGTCTGTCACTTGTTCGCCAAAAAAATGCATCTTACGTTATATGATGTTGCGTTCATGTAATACCTGTACACTTAGATCCTAAAGAACGTGCGGTCACAACAAAGTACGGACAACGTAAGATGCTGTAACAGGTGCTATATTCCTTCTATTTTTGGCTAGGTATATTCTGTAAATCGTTTGTTCTATAAACACGTGACAGACTCGATGAGAAACACATACAAATAGTATATCCAGCATGAATGCTTATTTTTTTTTGTTTACTATCATAATAATTCGTCTATAATATTTCAAAGGGAGCACCATGATAGACACACTCGCGACTCTATATCTCGCTTGGAAAATTGATTAAAATGTCTCGTGCTTTGATATACACCCGATTAACTTACGCTAAACATAAATGCACAATTCCGACTCATCATGATAACAATATCGACGTAGCCCTTCTCGTTTACTATTTAAGCTCCTCGTGTGTGAAACAAAGAACAAGCTTTGCCACTCCGGAAATAAAAAATATAGCAGCACAAATTTGACACGAGATTATGACGAAATATCACAGTTCCGAGTTAGAAAGGCGCTCTCTGAAAATCATGGCTCTCCCCTGTCCTTTTCTTTATCTATATCCAGAGATAATTATTAATTGTAAGACATTCTAGTTAACAACAATCCTACATACTACTGTAAGATTATCTAGTTCTGAAATTGTAACGTTTAATAATAATACGTAGTCATATACAACTTGCTAAAGGATGCTGTAAATTGTATACTGGCTGCTAAATGTTTCAAGTGAATACTGCATGTATAATGTATGTAAAAGGTCAGAAATGACACGGAGAGATTCGGATTACATTGCATAAATGAAGTCTAATTTCATTGTTTGTGGTCTACGGAGTCTGTTAAAGTCGTAGAAAACGGACTACCACCAGTCCGTAACTTATTTCTATAGAAGAGTGGTGAATAATGCAATCTGTATTAATATATTTCAAACGAAAAACTGATACTATTAAACATCTAGTAAATGAGTTCACAGTGAAAACGTTGTACTAGCTTACGAATTCTAGAGAAAGATTTGCGTATTAATGTGATAAGGGTAATGTCATATTCTTAAATATCATTCTGCTAATTGCTTACAAGTATCTACCACTCTTCTAATGCTAAGTAAGGAGGAAATATCAATCAGTTTTAAAGTCTGTCATATGCTTTTTCCACGGCGATGTAATGTCAAAAATGGAATGCTGATGTACGATATTTTATGAACAATGGATTTATATACGAATGTTAAGATCGATTTACTCGGAATATTGTGCTTTAACAGATTGAACTTCCTCCCTCTTTCAATATGAACAATATAAAAATGACCAGTGCAGTATTTCAGTACGAAGCTAAATGATAGTTGTACAGCGTTTTTCCCTTCATTACGTTAGACGTTCGAATGATACAATTTACTCCTCGCTTAATATTTTCAGTATCGAGTATATTCACATAATTGGTTTAAATTTCATTGCTCCGCTCAAACGTCACGATCGGCGTTCTTTTAAACGACACATATCAATAAAGAATATACATTATTTATTACAAACGTATTGTAAAATAAAAAATAAAGTCAACCACTTTCTACCGAATGTAAACGTTTCACTTCAAAAATATTCAGAATCATAAATTTAAGGTGATACTAAAAATCCATCCTCCATTCGAAACTGCAAAATGTTAGTCGAAAGAGTAACTTGCGTAATTGTTGTTTTCGATGGATTAACTAGTCAAATAGACGCATCGTAAAACGGCATGACAGTGACGGCTAAATATTTTGAACATTTCAACAAATTGCACAGTTCAAAGTTAGCGGCGATCATTTCACCTCCATCGGCATAAAACCGATACTTCTAAAAAGTACCACCCTCAATCGATTACCTTAATACAATATTTGTGACTAAATATTTACATCGATGCGTTTTACAGCTTCAGTCTATTAAGCTTCTGAATCGCGACAGCCTTCGAATTTTCACAATATGCGATATCTCACGAAATAATTCAACTAATCGTTTTGTCGTGGTATCACCACTTAAATTTCCTACTGGGCAGGTGGTTGTGGTTCGCTAGGCATATTGGGATTCGGATAGGGCGATAAAAACGAATAGTTTGGATAAGGCGGTGGAGGATGTGGGAATGGAGGATAATAATTAGAAGGGTGAGAAGAAGGAGGTGCGTAACCCCTATGTATATAAGGATCCGCTGGTGGTGGAGGGCCATGAAACGCACTGTACATACGAGCGTACTCGGTATTATAAGTTGGTCCACCATATGCTGGGTAACCGGGAGCTCCTACGTCACAAAATTTGACATATACGTTAAACTCATGTATCACCAGACTTAACGTGTTGAAGAATTAAGCTTACCAGTTGGTGGATAAGCAGCAGATGAGCCAGGTGCTGGAGGATAATGTTGCGAATAAGGATCGTATGGTCCTGGCGGGTATGGTCCAGGATAACGAGTACTCGTAGGATGACTAAATGCAGTCGGAATATGCGTATCATCCCTACTTGGAGTACTTGCAACTGTTGTAGATATCGTTGGCTCCGTAACTTTAGATTCTGTCGGAGTTGCTAGAGTTTTGGCAGTAGTACTTGGAACTTGAGAATACGTACTAGGCATATTTATTATCGTTCGATCTTCCGTAGGCTTTCCTACGTCTGATTGTGTCTTTGCCGTATCTACGGGCAACCTAGGGTTACTTGCATGAGGAACACTTGGGAAGTATGTTCCATATGGAGAGGACAATGACCGTGACCGAGGATCGGTATAGTCATAATAACGAGGATATTGGGCGTAAGGATATCCTTGTGGAACGTTCGGTGGTTCTCCTTGGATCGATGTTTCTCGCATACTTGATTCCGATATTTTAGGAGAAGTCATGGTGTTTGTACCAGTACACACTGATGTGATGGGTGACCCTGCGACAGTCGTGTCTGTCATACTTTTCGGCGGTTCACTTGTTCGTATAGCTGGTGGTGTTTGCGACATTTGCATACTGGACGATGATGATTGTGGCGTGAGCAAGGATGGTAATGGCGTTGCGGGTGCCGGTTGCGTTATCACTTGTTGTTGTACTTGAGGCGGATCTTCTATTATAATATCATCGTTACAAATATCCCCTTTTTCTTGTTGACCTTGATAGTTGTGACCATAATTGCCTAAAGTATTTGTTGCCTTTGTGGTTTCATTCTCAGTCGGTGGCGTACACTGTGTTTCAACATTTGACGCTAATTCTGATTCTGTTTGATCGTGTTGCGTTTGAACACTTTGTGCGGTAGTTACAGTGTCTGGAGTATATGCTTGAGTACTTTCTTCGGATGATTTTTGTAGAGAAGAGTCTGTATCCGATGTAGCAGTACGATTATGATTAGGACTGTAATCTGTATTCGAACTCACTTCTGCCACCACATCTTCTAGTCTGACTTCTTCGACCCTTTGTTCAGTTCTTACTTGACCATCCGAAGAATTTGAATTTTCTCCAAGTGTCGAATGATCTACTGGTTCCTGTTTTACTTTCGGCAATCTTGAAAGAGAAACTTGGTTCGTCAAATTTACTTGACTCAAGTAAGGTTTTGCAGCCGCAGTAGCAACGGGTTTTGGCCTTTTCGAAATTTCTTTATCTGCAAATGGCTTGTATCCAGAACCACTTCCCGGTTTATTACTCGCACGACCACTCGGTTGATTGCTCGACGACGATTTTGGTATTATCGAGATAGCCGAATTATTTCTCAAAGGAAATCCAACTTCAGGCTTTGAATTCCTCTGTATCATCGAGGACATACCTAGGCATATATTTTTACAAATAAATATATAGCAGAGTACGCCACACTTGTCATATTTTTAATCGAAGTTAATTTAAAACTATAATTTTAACTTAATTCGAATTAAGTTTAAATTATAACACACCCTTCTTTGGTTCTTCTTCCCGTTTTTGTTGATTCAATTTAAGAGCTGTTCGAATTGCTATAATTTTGCCAGACTCTAGCTGCATGTAGATCCCCTTAGGACTCTTCAGAACCATCACTCGTTGTCCTGCCTTCAGTACAATACTTCCTTTGTCTGGTGAATTTGTTGGAATGACAACATCTAATGGTAATGTCATTTCTTGGGCACTCATTCCTTGCCGCTGCCATACTTCCGCCGGTATCCACCTGCTACCAGTTACACCACGCGACCCTAGGCCTTCAGCTCCACGTTGCTGCATTGGTCTAACGGAAGCCACAGGTTTTGGCGTGGTTCCACCATCTCCACCGCGAATTGCCCTTATTTGTAACCCACCTGCTACAATGAAAGATTTCATAAATCATGTATATGAATAATAACTCGATAAAATAAGTTTTCATTTATCGAAACTAATATAGATCATACCCCGCGTTGCAGTGTTTCCTGGAACATAATTGTAGCTAGGCCTTGAACAATTAGCAGCCATCTTTTCAAGTTCATATCCACGACGTGCTAAACGCTTCTCAGCTTGACTAAGTTTTTTATCTTTACGATCGACAAGAAGGCTTTCATGATGGAATGGCTGCTTTGTAAGCAACGATGAATGTCGTTCCAATACTCGATGCATCACTTCATCGGTGTAACTGTCTTTAGACTGAGAAAAGTCTTGTACTTGACTATCTTCTTCCCAATCCCACGACAATGTAGTTGCTTCTTTCAAAGAAAGGTGAGCATCAGGATTGCACTGATCGACAACACGATCAGCCATTCCTTGCTTACTAATTTGTCTATCATATATTTTTCTTTCGAGGCAATTGTCCGTTACCAAACGATAAACAAAACATGGCTTTTGTTGACCGTATCTGTAGACTCTACATACGGCTTGTGTATCGTGGCATGGATTCCAAGAAGCATCAAATACAATAGCACGATTAGCTCCAACAAGATTAATACCCAATGATCCGGCACGAGTAGAAACAAGGAATAAATGAATCTTAGGATTATTATTAAACTCATTGATAAGCTTCTCTCTTTCTAATGCACTGGTACTTCCGTCCAATCTATAATAATTCACGTTTTTTATCCAAGCATCAGTCTGTCCATCTGGATGTTTTAAACTATTTCTAGCTAAAAAATCTTCAATGAGATTCAAAGTAAACAGAGACTGTGAAAATGCTAAAACACGATCGCCAAGTTTAATTGCCTCCTCCAATATACAAAAGAAGAGAGTCATTTTTGCAGATGCATCGATCAATCCTGGCACATAGCCTTTCATTAATTCGGTTGCCTGTAATAACGAAAACTTAACAAATTGCAAAGTGTAAATAACTTATCAGACTTAGTGTTTATATTTACCCAGTCATATGGAATTCCCGGATCTTCTTTTCCCCCTGGAGAACTTTTACAATCTTTTTCTTCATCCTTGGTAAGAATTTCATCGTCTGACTTATCTTCCTTATCCTTTTCTATAGAATCTTCTTTCTCTCTTTCATCTTCTTTCATCAATTCATTTTGATTTAATCTCGGACTGTGAGACGAACCAACACCTTGTACTGATCTAGATACTGACGTTTGACAATTCGATTCAGTATTATAATTTGGGTTCGTAGAAATATTACTTTGATGCATCAGTTGACTCTGTACGCCGATACTCGACGTCATATCTTTGTTATTCTTTTCACAAGTCGTTGTGTTCTGCATACGATTATTTTGTTGAGATGTTTTCGATTCGTCTGCACGATGATTCAAGTCTGAATTATGATTGTTCGTGTAATCATAAGACTGGTTTTGATAATTCTGTGATGGAAAGTAATTATTTTGATATCGATTTACATTCGGATTCATGTCCCTATAATACGTATCATTACACTGTTCAGGCCTAAATGTTTGAGAATAATTTCTTTGCCAGTAAGGATCATCCGAGCTCTTAATCTGCCCTCCCTGACTTTGATGAGTACCGTCTGACGAATAATTCGAAAGAACGGAATTCTGTGTTTGAGTTTGATTACCCGGATAATTACCAGCTTGGTTTGTAGTCGATGTTCCTCCTTGATGTTCAGATGGAAATTCATGAGGTGTATTAGATGCTGGTGTATAATTTTGGGATTGTTGTTGGTTTTCTGATCTAGTATATAGCTGATCGTTTTGATTCAACGAAGAGGTTGGTGGTTGTTGATTTGGAGGATAAGTAATTGGTTGATTCTGAGACTGTTGTATCTGTCCCTGCTGAGCACCAGTATATCTATGTGTTGAAGTTTGTGGAATTGACGATGATCCTTGATGACTTGTACCATATCCGTGACTTTGGCTCGTCGGTGTCCCTGCTGGATTTTGTTGGGCAGATGTGTATGAAGCTTGATTCTGTGATGACGATGGAGATACCAGATGCGAATATCCATGCATTGGAGTTTGCGAATTTGAAGCCTGTCCTTGCTGTTCCTGAGTATATGAATGCGTCTGATTTTGTGAAGAAGTATTTGGAGTAGATTGTCCGCCAGAATAAATTGCTGGATTCTGTGGAACATTCATTTGATTCTGTGGTGTTGAAGGATACCCACGTATTTGATTCTGTGGGATTGAAGTTTGATTCTGCGGAGTCGGAATATATCCGTGCGGTTGATTTTGAGGTATTGCGCTGGATGATTGTTGATTAAAGTTAAGAGATGTTTGTGCATTTGCATTTACTTGCGAAGAATAATTATGCGGCTGATTCGGCAAGGACATATTTTGAGATTGTTGCCCAGGATATGCATGAGAAGAACTTTGTAATCCGAGATTTTGATTTGACTGATTTGGAGAAAAACCGCGATTTTGTGCGGGTGGTGGATTTTGCCCTTGTTGATTCGGAAGATACCCAGTTGTTTGAGTTTGTGGTGCCGTATTCTGATTTTGTTGATTAGTTCCATATCCTAATGATGGATTTTGTAATGGTTGATTTTCATTTCTTGGATATATTGGATTTGGTTGAACAACGTTGGAATTATAATTCTGGGTTTGACTAGGAGTCCCATACGGCGAGTAATCTGATATTGGCATATTTGTAGTCTGATTTGGCAACTGAGATTGGAAAGAAGACTGGTTTGGAACTTGGGAATAATTGTTAGCTCCTTGATTTAAATTTTGCGTATAGCTACGGCTTTGATCTTGATAAGGATAATTTTGGCGTGGAAATATTCCGGAAGAATCGTAATTATTTCCTTGATTCTGTTCTGATCGAAAATCCGAACTCGGTGGGGCTGTCGGATACCTTTGCGGCTGAGTAGTCGTCGGTTCATTTGATGGCATATAATTCTGTGGTTGATTAGGGTAAGATTGTGATGGATTATATCCTGGTGTTTGTCCATAATTCTGAAAAGATTGATTTCCTCCATATCTCTGTTGTCCCTGATTATTGTAAAACTCATTATATTCTCCATGATTATTTTCATTTCTGTAGTAAGTGTTTTGATCATTTGATCTATAATTTTGATACCCGTGGGGATATGATCCCTGGGACATGGAGTTCGAGTATCCTGGATTGCTTACTGGCATAGGATAATTAGAATAATTACTTGGCTTTGCAGCAGTGTGTGAATTGTCAGGTTCTATGTTCTCTGAATTTGACGAGGAAGAGGCATTCGGTTGTACACTAGCTGCCGGCTTGTTTTTCAACGTTGTAGTTGTCTTCTTTCCTTTCTTGGACTCGCCTTTCGGTTGACGTGCTTTCGAACGTTTGCCTCCAGGAGTAGATTTTTCAGCGATCGTTTCTTCCAAATCCAAGTCGTCCTCTTCGTTGGCTTGGCGTTTTCGAAGGAAATGGTACAGTATGTCTGGGTGATTCCAAATTTTACAACATACGGCAAATGCTTTCAGAGGATTCGGTACCGCTCGTGTTTTCACAACCTGATTCATAAATGTATCATATAGTTTCCGCTGGTGCGCTGTCATTCTAACAAGCAAGATGTATTCTTCTTTACGCGGTAGTGAGACTTGTAATACAGAATGAGATCTCCTTTGTACAAAACCCTCGAGTAGTGCATGTAAAACATGAGCGCGATATCTCATCAACCGTATGTCTTGTGGTGTTGAGTCAATACATTGACCATTCTGAATTGGCCTTTCAAACATGTTACAGAATTCACTTTTTGTACCCAAGTAATTGGGCCTTACAAAGTCAACCATGCACCAATATTCCAATAGATTGTTTTGTAATGGATAACCAGTTAATACGATTCTCCGTTTAGTGCGCATCTGTTTTAAAGCCATACTAATACTAGCATGGGAATTTTTAATACGATGCCCCTCGTCGCAAATAACTAAGTCGGGCCCAGGATTGACAAGAGCCCCGTGCATTTCATCTAACAATCCCTTGTTCTTGTCTTCTTCTTCGACATCGACTGTATCTTTGAAGGGCTGACCACGTTTCCTTTTCGCTTTATTCGGTTTTTTCAAAGATAACTGTCTATATAATTCATATCCAATCAATAAAACACCACCGCCCGCGTGCCACTCTTGAATTACTTTCGCTCTTGCTGCCATAGTTTTATGAGAATCGTTTAAAATATGCAGGCGAAAATGCCGTGGTCTAATATCCATACCGAGTGGAGCATCTACGCTATACGGCGTTTTAACTTTTTCTACTTCTTTCTTATCTTCTGTTACTGTTTCGTCCTTAGTCGTGCAAGTACCTTCCTCTTTTTTAATCTTGTCTTCCGGTTCTTTTTTCACGTTAACATCTGCATTTTGGGAAGGCAGAATACTTTCCTTCTTTGGTTCGTGATCTGTTTCTTGATGTGGCTGATTTGTATAACTTGGGAAATTATTAACAGAATTATCGTAGTTTGGATACATTGGACCTGTTTGATGTGAATCTACACCAGGATATAAAGAACCAGAATTTCGATTATCGATGCCCGTGTAAACAGTACCTCCCATAGGAGGTTGAGATCGATTTTCCATACCAGGGTACACATTGCCTTGATTCTGATTTTCCATTCCAAACTTTGACTCTGGAATGTTAGGTCTTGATTGCATACTATGACAATTGACATCTTGCTTCATTGGATCGAAAGTAGGCATTGGATTTGGATTTGTGTTGTACAGTGCGTTTTGCGAAATATCCCCCTGATAATTCTGGTTCATATGTCCTTGTTGATCAGGTATGTTTTTATTTAAGAGAGTATCTTGCATATATCCAGGCATCATGTTATGCGTTTCATACCCTGTGTGAGCATATGGATTTTCGGGAATCATATTAAGAGATTGCTGATTAGTTTCTTGTCCAAAACGATGAGATGTATCCGTATTAATAGGCCTTGGTATACTAGACATATCAGTCTGATTCCCGCACTCATCCTTAATTTCCTGTTTAAGTTCTAAACCGGGTTCCAATTTAATATTAGTACTCTTCCCTAGTTTTTCGGGGGAATTAGGGTCTTCATATGGTAACCACATATTAAATTCTGCCAGCCAATTTTGTAAAGTATTAATCGGCATAATGCAAAGTACAGTTTTGGCAGTAGTACATCGAAAAAAAATGTCGCAAAAGCTCGCAACTTGAAGCGTTTTCCCTAATCCCATACTATGAGCAAGAATGCAACCAAAACCTGAACTAGTTTTGTACCTTTCAATGCTCTCAACAATATTATCATAAAGAAAACGAATACCGCCGATTTGATGAGGTTTTATAATTCGGGCTACCTGGGGGGCTAAGAATACGTCTGGCTCAGTCTCAGGATGACCTACGTTAATTAATACCCGGCCGTGTTCATCTGGAATGTTATATCGGTCGTTGGTATGCATACCAGAATTGGATGGATCATCTTCGTTGTCTGTTTCCTCCTCACCACTCGGATCGCTTAAAACTATGCAATCGTCATCCGAACTTTCGCTAGAACTAGATATTGTAACTACATCTTTCCCCTTAGCTGTTTTCTGAGATTTCGAAACACTCGCTATTTTTCTCGCAATATGCAGCTGTTTTTCACGTAATGCTTCTTCTGCTTCTATGTCGGAAATTTCCGAATCCGAATAGTATTCTGATCTGTCCATGGGCTCTTTCTTAGGAACAACAGGGGATATGCTCACGGAAGGCGTCATCATCCGAATTCTTTGTTGTAACATATTAGAATTAGTAGAACGACAATTAACTCGTGAAATTGAGGTTTGCGCGCCCTGATAACCGCCTCTGCCTTTCTGCCAACGTATCCCTTCTGCCGATCTTCTCTGAGCTTGACTTGCCTGCATACTAGAAGTAGTCTGAGATCCAGTCCCAGATCCAGAATTTACTTTGAGCAGTACTGTACTTGGTAAACGAACTTGCGTGGACGATGACGGTAATGAAGTCGCTTGCGAAATTGTTGTACCAGCTTGGTTTTGCTTTCCTTGTAAAAGACTAATTACTCGGGTTTGCGTTTTATTATTTTGCCTATTTATTGCTATTTGACGTTGAACTTCGCGAATTATCCTTTGTTGTTCTTGTACCCTTCGGAGACGTTCCATTTCTTGCCGTTGAGCCGATAAAGTGGCTTCATCCAGCTGTGTTTCATCCATAACTTCTCGGATGTTCCTCCTCATATTTGCTAACTTTTTTTCTGCTTTCAATTCGCATTCAGACGTGGACCCGTCATTTCCGTCGTCCCTTTTTTGTTTCTTTTTCGCCGTATCGGAATGTTCCGAATCGGCGTGCCTTTTACTACCGTCCGCGGCTTCTTCTCCTCCAGAATGACCTTCTGCTTTGTCATTCTCTGCTTCAATACTTTCTTCATCATCTGTATCTTTGGAAATTGGTTTTCCAAGTAAGTCGGCCTCTGAGACTTCCTGACCCTCGATTGGCGCCCCTGTAAATTACATTAGGTAATCAAAATTAATATTAATATAATATTACAGATACTATTGACAAAATAAAAAAATATATAATATCTTTCAAACCTTCCAGTGGTAAAGTATCCAATATATTAACAGGTTCATCATCATCATCTTCGGGTGGAGAATGCTGTTGCTGCCTCTCTGACTCTACTCTGACACCAATTTGGGAGTCAATTGTTTCATCCAAGTCCATGTCATCTCCTGAACCTTCAGAACGTATTTCCTCTATTTCTTCTGACTGCATTGTGTCATTTTTCTTTTCTTGCTCTCCATCAGATGTTTCACCACTGGACTCCTCTGAACTCTCCTCATTTGGAGTTTGGGGCTCTATGTTGTTCATGTTGGCATTTGTTGAAATTTCGTTTGTAGCTACTGCTTCATTGGACTTAGAGCCTGAACGAGGTGTCACACGTTCTATAGTGACATCCCCAATACGTGTTAGAAAGCTGTCCAAACTATTAGACATGTTGTGCAATGTCCATTAAGTCACAATATGTTTTGCCAGAATTTTATGAGAAAACATGGAATGTCTTAACACTTTCCCACGCAACACTAAATAGTTATATTTTATTTAACACTTACATTGTTTACCCACAATTTTAAATCCTTTTATACCTGTAATAAAAAATGTATTTCTCTATAAATATAAGTTCCTGAATCAATGAGGTTTATTCCATTAAGCAATTTTGTATAAAGTTAAACAATTTCTATTTCATTATTGACAACATTGTTTTTATGCTGATAATAAAAAAAAACTATTTTAATCATAGAGAACAAGCTGCATATGTTAACAAAATATAGGCATCATAGAGTTTTATATTAGCATTATATTCCTTTTCTTTGTAAAGATTTATTACAAAATCTCTAGAGAAAGCAATATGCAATAACTTGTATGAATAATAGTGGTTGATAAGCTAATAATTAGCAGGTTTCAACTTTAATAATCATACTACTCTCATAAATGTATAATGCTGCTTCTTAATATCAATGAATCATAGTTCTTTATATGTATTGCATCATTCTTCTACACTTCGGTAAATGCATTTAAAAATATACAATAATACATGTAAATAATATTACATCTTATAAGCTTTACAGGGAAGAGCTTGCCCTATCAAATACAACAAATTGGACTCTTTGCCATATAAAACTTATATCAGCATACTAAAACTGCTAGAACTATATCTCTTTATGTCTTAATTACTAAATACTGACAATACAAATAACAAAGATTCTCCACATACATCAACAGAAATATTTACAAAAAAAATCGCATGCTTTCCTACAGTACTGGATCACACATAGTTACCAGTAATAAAATGCTTCAAGGAAACGTATAAATTAAAAACTTGTCTAAGGACACAAGTAATTAAACACACTTGTTGTGTCGTAAGATCATCTCATTATATCGTCGAACTCACGTCCTAAATATTCAATTTAAGAGTGTCGAAGTAGATCCTCTAGTTTAACGGAAGGGTTAGAACCGTTATAAAACCGCGTACAGTAAAACGCATCCGAAGAATTCGGGCGTTTCGTGCGGGTTTTCGTCCGCATAGTGTCCCGAGTTATTTAGGGTAGGAGCTGTCAAATGGGGAGGATAAAGGCAGGCCAGTGAGCCAACGAATGTTTGTTTTCGGGGTCTACGGTTTCGGCACGATAATTAACACTGAGCAATATTGTCGGCTGACAACCGGCGATTCACACCGATGTCCGCACGTTGATTTCTATCTGCGGTCCGCGTTCACGAACGCTTAATTAGCCGTTAATTGCGGATTAAAAAATAATGACACACACATACACAGATTTGATGGACGCCATAGCGTCGTTGTTCGCCGCTCGACGATCGCGGTTCTCCGCAATGTCCGAAGATCAGCGAGCGAGCCTCCACGGCCGGGTTAATCCGTCCATCCTTTCCACTTTGGCATCTCACTTCCTCACCGAACACCCGCGATACCACGAGCTTTCGGGCTTACCGTACTTCCACTTGGAAAGCTTCACTCACGGTTGCACGCGTTGCTCTTAGCTTTCCGCGGCATTTTTTTCACACACTTTTTCTAACGAGTATATTCCATTCGGTGGAACGCCATCTTGGCTGCGCCAGAAAACACATCCGCCGATGAGTCCGCGGGGGAACGGAATCCCGATCTACTACTTAACGTTAATTACTTCAGGATTTTCACTCTTAATTTCAGTCGCTCTAATATTACTTTATACTACTTGAATTTATGAGTAGTATTACTCAATGTATAAGCACTGCTTGCATTAATTGTGTATATAAATATAATTTGAATGATTACATCTTGGAATCTTTTACAATTAAAGGATATTATCCTCCATTCTTGAAATGTGATATATATGTATTGGATATCAGGGATTGTAATGTAAGAAATATTGTTGTAAGTTTTATACTAAAATCATCATATTTGTATTTCTTTTTGTATTACAATAACATAACAGTTCTTTTTAACAAAAAATAAAGTGTGAAATAATACATATTTGTGTGCATATGTATTCTTGTATAAGTATATCTAAAGTATTGAATACTTTATCAGATACATAAACCAGTACTTATCTTATAAGTACAATGAATATATAGAATATAAATTCAATCATATGAATATCATACGATTGAATATAGTATGCCTTAATACATAGAAGAATATTATTCCATTAGTCATTATTTGTATGCCATTATGCTGAAAGAGGTATAAGCCTACATAACTAAGTGCTTTTTTGAATCTTTAAAAAATGTCAGTAGCCTAATATCATTGTTCACACAGTGAATCCATTCATTTCTGGATTCACAATTAATGATGCAAATTTCAAATGAAAATTACTAATTCCATCAAAATTATATCAGAGGATATTAGTAAAATATTTCAATTTGCATTTTCACAAGCATCTATCCAGTCATTGTAAACATCCAAAGGTTCTGATAGTAGGTTTATTGTGGTTTGAAAATCTTCCAAACAAACCCGACATGTAATTTTTGCCGTGTTTCTCGACTTATCCCTGAGATCGGAAAAAGATATTGTCAATTTATATTATTTACATATCAGCAAAATAGGCGGCAAAAATTTGGCATACGTACATCTTAACCTCGCACGACTTTTCGTGATTACAGAATGGACAATTAAACTGTGTGTCTAAAGGCTGTATAGCTTTCTTTTTACTCGGGGGCTTTCGCTTACTCTTTCTTCGTCCCATGACGACTCAGAAATTCCGCGACAATGCGTACTATTAATAAAGAATCAATTTAAAATTCTAAAAGCTTTTAACCCCCGTACTATTTATGTTGCGAACTCTTGCAAATAACTATATATTTACCGGCGTTGTATAGTGTTGCACGATGCGTGCAAAAAATAACTAGATTTTCGCGCCTTGAAAAAACAAGTAAACAATGTCGAAATCGATGACAATAAGATTTAAATTAAGGGGAGACTATTTTGAATATTAGGACTGGATGACTTTATTGTATTGGAAACGATTGATCAACCGCAGATGATTAGAAAAAGTTTGATTTTTATACACGTGGCTTGAAACGTATAGATATATCAAAACACTTGTAACGTAGTATGAGGAGTTTCTCTAAATCCTTATAAGAAAAACATACATATGTTTTTAATATATATATTATTATTGTTATTGTTTGATATATAATGCAATGAGTGATTTAAACGTGTATCCTTTAATGTATAATAGTCACTTAAGACTAAACCATTCGGGGACGATGTACCAAAGAAATAACCTTAATAATGATTAGAAATATAGCGATACCATTTCCGACAAAGAGGGATGCGGAAATTGTTTACCGAGTTCTCCGAGTTGACAAAGAACCTTCCAGAGGTGGTGTTACAAAAGATCTAACACTGCAGGATAATATTCTGCAAGTGTAAGTTTGTCATTTCATATAAAAATCATAAAGGGCTTTTCAACTTTCTACTTCACACTTATAAAAACTGAAGTTTAAGTACAATCTATATAAATAATATCATTTATAGATTGTTTTCTGGGAAAGAAGCAAGAAAAGTTAGAGTTGGCCTAACTGCATTCTTTGATAGCTTGATTTTGGTCACTGAAACTATTCAACAATTTGGACCTCCACAACCTGCTTACAATCATTATTAAAGTCAAATATTTCTTGTTTATGTGATGATAGTTCAATTTCAATTCATAATATGGAACATACACCATCCCCTTATGGACCAAGATCAGTATATGGCTATGCTTTATATATAGGCTCTAATATGCTTTTTCTATTATATTTAATATGGGTTATAGTACCAGATTACATTTTAGAACATTATATTGGTTTAACATATTGGCCATCTAAATACTGGGCAGTGGCAGTGCCTATCTGGGCATTAACTGCCTTAGCTACTTTTGCATTTGTTATTTATCCAGCTATTAATCTATTAATGACCCCAGATGTTGACGATATTAGAACTATAAAAGACAAATTCTCACATCCTAGAAGAGAACCACCGGTTCCTGGTGGTATCCCCTCTGTATCTGACATACCAATAACAGAAGTTTGTAGAAAAATGTATTTACCTAGACAATAAAAATAATGTTCCAATAAACATTGATTTATTTACTGTTAACCCAGTTAGTAAGTATCATGTAAAATACATGCTTGAATATCTGAAGATTTTTAAGGGTGCATAAAATCCACAGTTGTGAAATTTAATATATAATAATATGTAATCGTGAAATTTAATCTAGCAACCCTTTTATATAACCCTTTATTACTTCTTATTTTTGCAATTCATTTTCATCAGACTGTCCATGTAGTGATACGGGGAAAATACTATCGGTCGACTCGTTAGCATGCTATTTGCTTAAAGAGACTGTACCAGACGACTAAAACTAGAAGTGAAATGTACGTATTGCTCAATCCGATAAGAGTCGTATTATGTATTGCTAAGAATGAGAGCAAGACAGTGGTCTGTCTTAACCGTGCTCTTTACGGGAATACAATGAAAAATCAGATTTTCGATGATGATTTACTCGGAAAAGCTTCCGGTATAGTTAGTGAGGAAGATAATGTTACGAAGCACGATTTCCGGTTAGAGAAATCAGCGCGGGAAATCGTTGATATAGGAAAACTATTAAAAAATAAGATTGCCACGAACGATGTATTTTGTAGTTTTGAGTTCTTCCCCGTAAAGAACGATGATGTTTATCAGAGGTTTGTATACTATTTGTATTATATACTGTACTGTTATATTATAATGTGCTTTGTGTGCGAAACAAAACAGGTTCTAACAATTTTTCAAATCCCACTATTCCGTTAGGTTTTTTATTGAAATGAATAAATATAACCCGCTTTTTTATGCGTTAACGTGGCACGCTAAAAATGATTTTAATTCGTATTTATCTTTGGAATTGATCGAGAAATTCCCGAACAATACACTTCTGCATTTAGCAGTAAACGATATGAATCACGATGAAGTGGATAATATTCTTAAACAAGCTCTCGATTGTGGAATAACAAATATTTTCGCATTGAGAGGAGGTAAACTATCAGTACTTGAAAGTTAAAGTCGATGTCTACTTTAAATATTTTATAAATTTCGGAAACAGTCATTGATTAACGGGTTCTTAAAATAAATCAATTTTAGACGCATCGACGAAGAATGGAAATTTTCCACATGCAATTGATCTGGTAACTTTCATTAGAAACCGATTTGGCAATAAATTTTCCATTGGCGTTGCCGGATATCCGGAAATGCATCCGGAATCTCTTTCGAAAGATCTCGATTTACTTTATCTTAAGACAAAAGTAATAATCCAATTTTATGAAAATTTAAATATAAGTAATTATAGAATAATACAATAACAACTTATAGGTAGACGCGGGTGCCGATTTTATTATAACTCAGATATTTTTCGAAGCCGAAATTTTCATAAATTTTGTAAAAGACTGCAGAAAGATTGGAATTGACGTGCCGATTATTCCCGGAATATTTCCTATTAACAATTACAAATCCTTGGAAAAGGTAACGAAATTCTGTAAAGTCAAAGTGCCACAAAAAATCTTAGATGATCTGCAGAATATAATTGATAATGATGAAGCAATAAATAAATATGGAATTCACTTGGCTACAAATATAATCAAATACATTCTTGAAAGTAGAACTGCTCACGGATTTCATTTGTTTACGTTAAATAGGTAATGTTTAATGTGAATGTTTTATTATAATATTATCGGAATTGCAAATATATTCATTTTAAAAGTAGCACAGATAGAAAATTACTTAGACCATTATTATAATCATCGGCAAATATAATTCTCTTGAATATAGCATTTTAACTTTTATGTATTTTATAGACTATCGCTATCGAAGGAAATATGCGATCGGACAGGAATGTTCGGAGAACTTATTGAATGATACAACAGTTCAAAAACCGAAGTGACAAAAATTATGAACTATTTGAATAAAACTTCAGTAGCCCTAATCCTTCGATTTTATACCGTTTTTAAATTATGAATCAATTTTTGGTATTCAAAACTATTCAGGAGGTGTATAATTGAACACTAATCGATAGTGAGTATATTATGAAAACAAATATATAAAAATCCAGATAATATCTTATTATTCTAAATTATTTTCGTACCTTTCCCGTAGTAACTTATCCCGCCTTCTCGAAATTGAAACTTGATCACTTGTTTCTGAAGTCACAGATATAAGAAGAATCACTGCACAACGTATTTCACAATTTGTAACAAATCATTAATTGTCAGTGAACGGTATGATAATAATATTGAAAAGCTTATATTTTTAATATTTAATATTTTGATTTTACGAAAAGAAACACTTCTCATGCACAGGGCTTAAAAACGATGCTGAGAATACAGGACCTGAAATTCTGCTAACTTCAGGGTTTACTTAAGCAAAGTAGGGAATCGAAAACAGTATATAAATAATTTTGATCGGCTATATTAATACTCTTGTATAAACTAAGAAAGAAGTTATGCAATTCACTGGTAGAGTTATTAAAATTAGAAATCTAATATATGCCATGGACATCCAAACTGATTCATACTATAAGAATTACTTCAAAAAAATGTATTTACGCGCCAATTCTCAGTAATTACCTAAACGCGAAATTCCCTAGTTTGAAAATTGGAACATTTTAAACGGCACTTTTTGACGCAGTGCTTAATCGATTAAGTGTATGCACGAATAAATGTTAAGGAATATGATGGTTAGTTCTGTATTCAAATTACCAGTTTCCATGATATATAAAAATATTATGTTCAACATTTTTAACATATTTCTTTGTAATACGTAAAAAAAGTAGCGTTTTTTTAAGGAAGCGCTTGCAAAGAATGCAAGTGGATGTTTTAGAACTGACCATCAGGGGCTATCCTTTGAGGATGCTCACTCTGGTGCGCATGCTCAG
Organism: Nysson spinosus; assembly: GCA_910591585.2. Classification (NCBI taxonomy): domain Eukaryota; kingdom Metazoa; phylum Arthropoda; class Insecta; order Hymenoptera; family Crabronidae; genus Nysson; species Nysson spinosus. The sequence goes on from OU342835.1 coordinate 5,135,481, forward strand.
TTGTGGATATCCGCAAACGAAACTAAACGGAGGAGAGTCAGTTGAGTTGGGCGCCAGAGTTCCGCGTGGTCAGTCGGATAGTCGGTTTTGACGGTAACAAGAAAGAAGGAAGGTCCATAAGCCAGGATATAAAGAACAATGGCACTATTCCGTTTTAGTCCGAAACGATGTGTGGAGGTCCAGGTAAGTGATCAATCTATTTAGGAATATCACAACGATCAGAAAACGCAATACGATGTTTGAATCGTTCCCAAAGTAGTACACGTTGTTCCGGTGCGAAATTCGAATTGCAAGGAAGAGCCTCGTGAATATTAATCGTTTATACAATTGTACTGTATAATATTCAAAGATGCGGTCGCAAAGTAGTCGCCGGGAATAAAACATTCATGAACTGTTCCGCGGTAGCGAACAAAATTTCACAGTTAGGTGTCTGGGACGCTTAGCTTCTAGGTTCGAGGTAGGCGTTCTATCGACCGCAACCTAGTAATTCTTGTATAATCCAATTAACAATCAAATAGATATGTGTGAGGTATCGATGACTTAGATTTATATGCACGTTATGATATATGAGGGATGAATATTTCTATTGGGGCTATCACTGTGGCAGGTAGAAAGTCGAATGTTTGTGGGAGGGGGTACAATCGAACGTTCTCTGACATATCGAGCGTAGGACAAGGAACACCTTTACGAAGCTCCAACGGTGCACATTATTTTGGAGCAATACTATTAATGTGCAAGTATTCGAAAGAATCGATCTGATGGACTTAATAACGTCACAGGGTTAATGTAGGCAAAAAAGAATGAATGTGTTCCGGAAGAATGTGCTCGTACTAACAGTATTTCGGAGATATCTCTAGTATTATTTGCAAACGTGAGACTCACCTGCCTAATACTCGGACTATATTCCCGATTATCTCGGCCTAATGATAGTTACGTAATGACTTTTTAACGGGAACGAAAGGATTATCGTTTATTATCGAAAAACATAGAGCGAAGAAGAATCGGTTTCTAAGAAGGGAAATAGTAAAATATTGTTTCTCAAAATTTCGCAACTTATATTTTCCTACCTGGCATTGTGGGTATATAGAAGTCATGAATGATAAAGCAGATGAAAACATGCATGTTAATGTGTATAAATAATATAGTCACAATATCAGCGTAATTAAATGAGTAGCAAAGGAGGATAACCGAAATATTATCAATGAACGTAAAATATGTAGTGTTATCACTTTTTCCTTGAATTAACAGAACTACGGAATTTCTCGCCGCCACGTATTTGATAGAGATCAGGAATGTAGGACGTTGGCTTCATTTATCGGCTCTAAAAATAAAAGTCTGCTCTACCCGAAACTGAATTGTCAGTAGAAGTTTGCTTGATGCAATATTCCTGTAATATGTAACATATACTTGTTTCCGCAGTTGACGAATCGGAAGTACTATAAAATATTAATTTTCCCTTACGATTCAACATCGAGACACGTGCCTATGGCCACAACTAATGATCTATATTGAGAATACTTGAGAATCCCCTTTATCGACACAGATGTTCATTGAAGAGTACACAGTAGGACGATTTTGCAAGGCATACTAATTTTAGCGTAAATTCGAGGTCAAAAATCTACACTGCCCTCTTGATCTACATTGGCAGCAAAGCACCGCCCCTAACAAACACCTGCTTGCTTGCATGAACTTTGAACTGGTTCTACTGTTTCAAGTTGATACGGTATCTCACACGATTCTTGTCTTCTCCTCGTATATACAATAAACGGTACATCCGGTTATAATTTGGCCAGGCAGTTGACTCTGATTCGTTTCAATGTCCGAAATATTATGGGACAATCGCAAAACATTCTCTGCGACTTGTTTTGTAACGAGAAGTAGACTTCTATTTTTCTCGCAAATGTAAATATCTGTCAAGCATTTGTGGTTAGCAGTTAATTAAAGTTTTAATACCGTAACAATAGTATACGCGCGAAGAATTGTATACCGCTAGCGAACATAGTAATTATACTGAATAGGTGACAAGGAAATACTATGAAATTCTCGCGACTATATAATTTTGAATTTCCAATCGAAGGTTATATGCCTTGTTCAAGCATTTATACTTAATCCTATATATGTTTATTGAATAACTTGGCTGGCTTGAAATTTTCTTACGGTATTTATATATATATTATATATACATGTATATATAAGTAGTTCACTTGTTACCTAATGTTACAAATGGATGAGTTCGACCTTCGTATCACGGAACACACTATTTCAGGGACGTTTCTTCTTCTGCACCGAATAGAGTAACGTATTATTAGATTTAACATGACCTAACTCAAGTAGCAGACTTCGTCGATGCCAAATATTTTATCAATCATTATGAATATACCAACATATATTATTATTTAATTCACCTAACAAGAACAAAGTATTTTAACAATTCTTATATAAACAAGATGTCATGTGGTGCAAGGAAATTCAAGCACATTTAGGAAGGCATAATTTTTGAGTTAAAAGCCTTCTACAAATAACAAGCATTGCTTGATTACGAAACACCGATGATAAGCGCACCTGACATTAGCTGCAATTTAATATCTGACATCTTTTTTTTGTTTGCCAATTGACGTAATCGCATCGCGGTATTTTTTGTCTTCATTTTTTAATCTAATTTGCAATATGTTATTTGCAATGACAAGAGTTTTACCCGGAAGATATAAGGGATGAAAGAATTATTGAAAGAATGAGATATTTCGAAAAGGAACGGCGAATGTTGAAGTAGAAGAATTAGTTTGATTAAGAAGCCAATTCAGCCTTTAAATCGTGACCCTTTGCGGTGGCAAGATGGTCGCATTTCAGGGTTAATAAAGATTGGCTTACGTCAGGCACCCTCTTTGGCCGTTTTAGCGCCATTTGGTGATTATATGGCGCGAAATCAATTAGATAATTGTGGTTCACGGGTATGTTCCGTCTAGTAATGCCCTTCACATGCCGGCTAGTTATGCAATCAGCGATAACAAGCGTTATCAAGTCTGGCACATATGAATTACGAACAATTAATCAAACACACCGTTAAAATTTTCGTGATTTGATTAATTAAGATTACGTTGGTCGTCACATACTTTTAGAATCGTCGGTTAACAAAAATTGATTCCGCGCGTGATAAGTCAAGGAGAAAGATTCCTTGTGAGTCATATGATACTCCATATTGTATTCGAAAAGTATAGCGATACAATAAATGATGTATTAAATAATCATAATCTGTGATTCCGAAAAAAGAATGCATAGAAATATCGTTTTCCGCGATGCTCGAATTTCCATTAATTACAGTCAAACAATTATATAATCGTTACAGCATTTTTATCAGCCTCGGAGCGTCTCTAATTTGAATGAATCCACGCGTACACTACCGTTACTAGATTTATCAAGTAATAGAGAATTGTATAATAACTTGTCGCATACTCGATTCCTGGTAGCGATAGTATCCACCTTGATATCATTCGACCCACACTGCGATCTTAAGACTGGAAGATGGAAACCGCTGGAGTGAATGTGATAGAAAGGCGAAAATAGTAGGGATTATTACGATCGAGGAGAAAAATGTCTCGCTTAAGAGGACAAAGTGAACTCAACCCACTTTCGATCGCGAGGGAAAACAAGGCCAATTCTAACTCCTACAAGCATTCATAGAAATTCTCCACGAATTTTCCGTGGATTTGATCTCATTTCGTGTAACTTCGGCAAGGAAAACCCGAGATGTGTTACGTCAATGACTTCTGCACACAACTTGAGGAAAAAACCCAGAACTTATAACACGAATGGGGTCTATGGCCTTCCCCTGAAACCGGTTAGAGTTAGCTAAGTACGTCTCCCAAATTCATTAACTTTTTTTACTCACACTTGTTTCTACGACTTCAGAAAACGACACGAATAACTTATTGAATTTCGAATACTAATTAAAAATATACTTGTAACATTGTAAGTTAATAATTGACTTGAGATGATTGCTGTTAACAAGGGCAGCATGTATACGATACGTATTTATCATACGATAATGAAATTAGATAATACTCGAAATACTTGTCTAGCTTCCGGTTTTCGAAAATTCGCACGAGTCGTATTAGTGATAGTATTAATCAGTAATATAACTGACCTAATGCGTACGAATAGCGTGGAAACATTGACGCGTGTACCCAAAGTCCATCGATAAAATAGTAATATGATAGACGAATTTATATACAAACGCGTGTCTGATTTACAGTCTGTAGACATCGAAATTAACCTACGAATTCAATAAAGGCAGACAACAGAAAAAATGTTCACAAGAGCGTCATTTTTCTTTTAATACTCCGTTATTGTTTCGTAATAATTATAAGTCACAATGAAATACCGCACCGGTAATGTTCCTTGTACGACTGAAATTTTAATATCAATCAGTATAAAAGCACTTTTTTGAGAGGAGCTTGAGAGATACGTAGTTCAAAAGACAGAAATGAACAGGAATTATCGTTGTACCGTAACGAGAATGTGAGTCACGGTGCAAAGTGAATAGTGACCGATGAATGACGTCAAATGCGTGAACACATCTTGAACACGTTGAATGATAATCTCTCTATCACTTTAAGTCGAGCCCACTTAATAAAAATCTCTAGCCATCTTCTCTTTCCTAACTAGATTTTAAGTCCCAAAAGGAATAAATCGCTTTTACAAAGGTAAAATTTATTAACTACATTGTTTGCAATAATGCTTTCTTTTGCATGAAGTACATATAATTATATGATGAGATTATGTTGGGAAGACTTAGAATTACCTGTACCGTATTTATTTTTATAATTTGTTAAATTACGTACGTTTGGGACGATGTCTTAGTTAAATCACTTAAGTAATTCCTATTAGGATAATATCGATAATCAGGATATTTAAAAAAGAAATAGATTCTGGTTCCACGGCGAGGTTCGTTGAAAAGGCGAAATACATTCCACGAGTACGTATGACGTAGAAGTAATTTGCGTATTCACGCTTCATTTCGATTCCAGTGACCCTCGTAGTTTAACGGTTACTCAGGTGTTACGATGATAGATCGCAGAAAAAAATCGGTGTGATTTTAAAATTCTAATGTCATCACGAATCGGAGGAACGAAGAACCACGCGATATTCGGTTTACGAATCGCTACGCGTGCACGATGACGCCATGACACATTTTTATGAGCAGGGATATTCGTTTGAAGACATTAGAAATTTTTATCAACGAAACAGCTCTGCTTATCACTGCAGATAATGCTTTACTGTACATCAAATACAACGCGACCTTCTTGCAGTTGGCAAACACCTTGACAAAGGTGGAACGGATATCAGTGCAAACAACATAAAGTAACAATGTTGTGTAAGCAAAAGTAATAGGAAATAATATCCAGGATACGAATAGAATAATAACGGAAAAAATAAATATAGTAGAGTTGTAGATAGCTGAAATAAGGATAGTGTTTATCGGGCTACAATTAATGAATCAATCCATGATAATTGTCCTCGGCATTTAATATTATATTATTAATTACGTAGTTCTCAGTTAGCACGATCAGTATTACCGAGGTCACAATATGAACTTTGTTCCTCCTCCACTAATTATCGCTCACCATAAAAAGCCAGACTCATTAAAAACGATATCGTCTACTATTATTTATACTCCGGTGTCTCCCTTCCGTCGGATTACTTTCCCGCGCGTTATGTCACTTCACCTTCCTCGGCACAGATTCATTGTTTGAGTCAACAATAACAAAATAATATTAAAATTCGCATCAATACAAGCCTTATTAATACATACTTATAATTTAATATTTACCAGTGGTCAAATAGGAAGAATAGATTAAGTTCCGAACACATTTCATCGAAGTCGCACCAGAATTAGTAAACAATTGACGCTCCGAATTATTCGAACGGCATGGCTTTTGAACTTTATTCCTAAATTTTTGCCATTTTCATTACCAGGGATACGCTAATTAGGAATAAAACAATAACAACGAAACCAAATTAGTATTTCTTGTTATTCTATCATCCCAAACAGCAGATGCGAATGCAAATCCTTTTTCATAACCGAAAACTGCAAACTTCTTAAACTCTGTCGCCGTTCGAATACTTTGGAGCGGTAGTGTATGTATGTGTGTGTAATGTGTAGATTCATTTTTTAACCAAGTATAGTGTCAGGTATACTGATAAAGGTATCTCGAAATATTTCATCTCGAATTTCGATTTCGATACACGCAGAATTCAGGAGTAAGATTCCAGGACTACCCACTCATTTAATCTGTTATTACATCGTTACCAGGCTCAATCTGATATCCATCTCGCGTTACATATGAAGTGCAACGCTATCTGCATCTCAATCAATGAATGTGTTAATGTATGATGCACCGCAAAGTGCATTGATTTTTCTAATTCTATTCGTCAGTCTCACTTTACAATCCTATTAATTTATTGCTGCTTTGATTTGAAATTTGCTTAGTCACATGAATTACTTGTATCTTCTGTATTATACATAATTGACAGTGCTTTATGAGTCTCAGTATATAATGATTAACATTAGAAAGATTGTACAAGCTTATTATAACAACATTATAATTATATCGGCCACTTTCCCATTATATAATGTATAATTATGTTGAGATTACTGATTTCGTAATTAGATCTGTTTACGACGACATTGATAATGATACATTCCGAACTACATTCTTTTACAAAAACTCTAGCGTGTAATTGAATTTGAATGAAGTTCGTATAGCTAATATCGCCATTAGATTCCTTATCACGATTTGCGCTATTTAACGTACCCCAAATTGTCAAACGGACATTGTATTTATAGATGACGATCGTTTTAGATACTGGCCACTTTCCAAATATCATGTTTCGTACATAATAAGGCTCTTACGTGATTCGATTCATAGACAGTCGATCTATTATTTTCAGCGGATAAAATAGGTCTTCGCTGATCTGGAAGATCGTTAAATATTTGGAAATCAGGAAACTAATGATAACGTCATCATAAAAAAGAATTCAACAATTAATACCTTAGAAAACAATCTCACAATGATAAAAAACTCGATTAAAACCTTCTTATCAGGAGTACAAATAAATGCTGAACAATATAAGATTTCATTTGCCTTAACTTGCTAGAATACCAGTTGACATTTTCATTTTGGAGTCGTAAATGAAATCCTTTTTATACAGATAAAATTCATAACAAACAGTTACAGCAATAAATACAAGAAAAGAGTTTATGAATTTTACCTTTATAATCATGAAATATTCTTTATGAATCGTGATAAGTGATAATGAGTTAGGAGCGTATGTTTCGAGAATTTCATTGGGAAAGGATCCTCATAAGACTTTCTCGAGGAAAATTATTTTTCTTACGTAAAGATCAAGGTTACTAGGAATTTGCATTCAAGTACAAGCCGCACATTAAGCCTCTACTCATCCAGAATAATCATATACGAGCATGTTTTTATAAAGTGAACCGTAATTGAAAGCGCAGTATCGCACACTGGATAAGAACGTCGAAGCATGAAACGATCTTTGAACTGAAATGTCGAATTTAAACATTGTAATTAACAACCAAACTACATATTCCCTTGCGCCACTTTTTCATTCATCTTTTTACATTCAAGAGACCAATTAATATTTAGGTAAACTACACCGTAAGATGAGGCCCGGAATTGTAATGATTTCCATGGCACGAGTAATGAAAAGAATTTAAAGTCAAGTCTGTAGAACGTTGGTAATAAAGGTGCTTTGTGCAAAAGTTTTGCTTCGCTTGGTAAAATAAAAATGTCCGAGGATGAGACTGGGTCCAGTTTGCTGGAAATTCTGTTTAACGACGTCTCCAAATTCACGGGCCCTGGGACATTGTCCTACTTACCTTTCCATTCAGATTTCACCTCGACCCAATTTCCTCGATGGCGGCTGCAAAATGCCGGCCGTATATCGGTATTTACTCGATGCTTTAGTTCTTCTCTGCACTCAACGTTATCTCCAGATTTCTGCGCAGCTACCAGATACAATGGATTCTCACGTTTGATGGAAAAAACAAGCGAAACGGGGGACATAAAATGTAGCATGCTAAAGATACCACGATGCAATAAAATGCGTTTACAATAATCCACTATAATGAATAATAATGCGTCGTGTACGAGCCACTCACTTGCGTATTATAAATAATCCGACGATTAATTCCAGTTTGGTGTTCGAGTCCTTAGATTCTATTTATGTTGATGCATATTTTCAGCAGCTGCGAGTAGCAACAGTATCTTACATAATTACTTCAGGTAGATAATGTTTAAGGTCTATTAACACCAGCCACCAATGAATAGATGTTAAATGATCGCATTTACAGTTATATAATTATATTGCCTTGTTGTACCTACATTGGTATTCGGCTTGTAACAACGTTACGTTTTAACAGTTATATAATTAATATGTATTATTGAACCAAGATTGGTATCGGGTATACAACAACGTTTTACAGACTTCACATTTATTAAACTGAACAAAATTAGGACCTTAAGATTTCTTAGTTTCAAGGCCCCGCGAATCTACTATCAGTGTACTATTTCTAGAACATTCGAAGATACCGCAGTGAATGAAAGTTTCTCTCGGATTCGACTGTGACGATATTTTCTAATTATGTTATTTCGTTTCTGTAGTTAATGTATGTCGATAATAGACATTGGAGAATTAAAGTGTTGATAACTCGCGCTTGTTCACGAGATAAGATAAATAATAAGTCTAATATCGTAATTAATCGGATGCTACTATATAACAGAAAGAACGAATTCGATGACTTTAGAGGGGATCAGGAGAGTACCAGCTATAACCAGTGGTACATAGACCACGTGACACCTACTTCGTGAGAGCCTTCTTTCCAGAACCCACCGATACTTGGCAATCATTGGAAAAGTTCGAACACGAGACAGAATATCGTATCGTATAATCGGTTTGCGTGATGTCAATGACAATACTTGTTTTAATTCAGCGGTCACCGGTGCGTTTCCGCGAGGCCACACTCTGATAATGAACTCTAATGCGAGACCTTTTCACCCGTACACTGAACACTGCAATTTATGATAGCTCTCGTGATCTCCGATTATCACGACCCGATGAGCAACAATAGTTTTGCTATATATAATCTTCACAATTTTCTACGGTTTACCATAATTGTTGTCTGCGTACAATCTCCCTCTTATAACTGCATGCAATACATAAAGGGTGATTATATTGAAAAATAAAAATTATTCTTTGATTCTATTACCTCTTTAATATCCTTGGACCTACGTCGATATACTGTTATAATTACATAATGTATAGTCGCGATTGTCTACGTGTACTTAGTGGCCCTTGCATTTATTATATAATTAAATGGATATAAGCTACAAATATTATATTGCAGAATATATTACAAGGTCGAAATATGAGAAACAATACTGACTCATAAAACCTGATACTACCGTGTCCAAATATAAGGGTGATTAAGCAGCCATAAGGAAAGTCTCTTTTCCTGTTGGAATTTCAAGTTGAATTTGATTTATGTAAATGACATTTATAACGACGTATTTGGAATGAGATCTTTCGCGATTACTATTTCGAGGCTGCAGGATTTTAAGTTTACGGAATTCCGCTGCGCGGATACGGAAATTGACGTGTTCGCGTGTGTAGTTCTATTGGAGAATTACGTATATTGGTCTCTTTACGTAATACGAGTAGTCACGTATACGCGGCTTGTTAAAACTACCGATACGTTTGTATTAATACTTGATTCTTAATGATATTTTAATTGTGGTTATCAATGCGAATACATTATGCTCTCCATAATATACGGTGCACGTGTGCTACTGTTATACAGATTTATAGGGAGTGCGAATTTATGTTTTCTTACAAATGCGAACGTCTAAAAGCAGGAAGTCTCCTATCGGAGAGATAATTTCATGCACGCAATCGTTAAGATTATCGGACCATTAAATGTAAAATGCCCCTCGCGGATACTAAGCCTTTGGTAATCAAAGCACTCTTGAAACTCACTCACGTAAAGATCGATATGAAAAATGATCACATATACTGCATCAACAGGATATTCCTCTGATAATATTCCGTATTGTATCTTCCATCTAAAATAATAACTCCGATATAATCATATTGCCTCTTTTTGATTACAGAAATTGACTTCCACGGTGTTTTTGAGACCATTGTCCGATGCTTCCACGGATCTCAAGAAAGTCCTTTCCGAGAAGATCCCGAAGGAACAGGAACGCGTTAAGGCTTTCCGCAAGGACTATGGTTCCACCAAAGTTGGAGAAGTTACAGTGGACATGGTACATATTTGTTCATTCGATTTGTTTGATACTACACGGAAGGAAATAACGACCTTTTGATTTCGTAATAGTATACATATATCGTGGCACGTGTGAGATGAATTGACTCGTAAGTTACATGGTATGACGAGTTATTTTTTGTACGATGCCGATAAGGAGTGTCTGATAAGGACCATAGAATGGGTGTGCACCGCGTGCCTACTATGTGATCATGATAAATACACCGATTAAACCGATTTATCAACACATGCAAACTCCGCATGCATAGATTATTTTTTGTTATCACACCGGAATCATCTATATTTTTCTCGGAGCAGAATAGATAATAATCTGAATTCAAATTCCACAGATGTATGGCGGTATGCGTGGAATTAAAGGCTTGGTATGGGAACCTTCCGTATTGGACCCAGAAGAGGGTATTCGATTCCGTGGAAAATCAATTCCAGAATGCCAGAAGCTTCTACCGAAAGCTAAAGGAGGAGCCGAGCCTCTTCCCGAAGGTCTCTTCTGGTTGTTGATTACCGGTGATGTCCCAACTGAAGCTCAAGCAAAAGCAATTTCGCAAGAATGGGCAGCTAGGAGCGCATTGCCAGAGCATGTTGTTAAAGCTCTGAATAACTTACCCAAGAACATTCATCCTATGACACAATTCTCGGCCGCCATCAGTCTTTTGAACAGTGAGAGCGAGTTCGTAAAAGCTTACACGAAGGGTGTACACAAGAGCAAGTACTGGGAAACGGTATACGAGGATTCGATGAATCTCATTGCGAAACTGCCGGTAGTGGCTGCAACAATCTACAGGAATATCTATAAAGGTGGTAAAGGTTTGGGATCCGTTGATGCTGGCAAAGATTGGTCCTGGAATTTCGCAAACATGCTTGGTTACGATAATCCCCAATTCATTGAGCTTATGCGCTTATACTTGACCATCCACTCCGATCACGAGGGTGGAAACGTATCGGCTCATACGACTCACTTGGTTGGATCAGCATTGTCCGATCCTTACCTTTCGTTCGCTGCTGGTATGAATGGTTTGGCTGGACCACTCCATGGTCTTGCTAACCAGGAAGTATTGGTCTGGTTGGAGAAATTACGGGGACAAGTTGGTGATAACCCAAGCGATGACAAGCTTAAGGAATTCATTTGGAATACTTTGAAGAGCGGACAGGTCGTTCCTGGATATGGCCATGCTGTTCTTAGAAAGACTGATCCTAGATACACCTGTCAGAGAGAGTTCGCCATGAAACATTTGCCCGACGATCCATTGTTCAAGGTACTATTTTTGTCTGACACGGAACTGTTTTAAATTACATCTAGAATTGTATGTAAATAGTTCAATATGTTAAACGAGGGGAAATTCTTTTTTCAGCTCGTCTCGCAAGTGTACAAGGTTGTTCCACCTGTTCTTTTGGAAACCGGAAAGGTAAAGAACCCATGGCCAAATGTAGATGCTCACTCTGGAGTCCTCTTACAGTACTATGGAATGAAAGAAATGAACTATTACACCGTCCTATTTGGTGTATCGCGTGCTTTGGGTGTCCTCGCGTCCCTTGTTTGGGATCGTGCTCTTGGTCTGCCTATCGAGAGGCCCAAGTCTCTAAGCACCGACCTCCTCATGAAGGCCGTAAAGGCTTAAATGATTTCTTTATTTATACAAATTCAGAATCATCAGAACCACCTGAGTTTCGTATCAGAACATCATCGCGTGCTCGGAAATAAGAAACTGACTGCTTCGTATCATAACAATCGATGCGCGGAAGCGTGCAAATATTCTCGAACTGATTTCGAACGAACATTTTGATACTGACTTCAACGAAGTCGTTTTAATAACCGTGTCTTACTAGAAAGATACGAGGCTAGGTATTAGAAGTGACAAATAATCATCTCGTGTAAAAAGGTATTGTTTAAAAATGTAGAAGAATTAAAATGCAGCTTTGCAATACACCACGTCGCAAAGCTCTTGTCTTTATTTATGAATCTGTGCACAGATTCTATAAAAATGACGCAGAGCTTTTGCGATATGAGTTCATATACAATAATATATCGATTGGTTCACATATTAGTTATAACTGCCAAATCCACGAGAAGACACAATAAATACATCAACGGTAGAAACGAATCATTGTAAATATAGTCGCCGCTTAGTGTTGAACTTGAATCGCGGCAGATTTAGGGAGAAATGCGGCATAACCCATCGAATCGAGAATGTAGAAAAATAAAGAAAACTTTCGATACGCAAGTTTGGATGCGCACAGTTCCCATCTTGCCCGGTAAATTAATAAACACTGCCCAGGAATATCAGATTTCATTAGAATGCAATTGGATCGTAACTAATAAGAATGGCACCTTCTAACACTCATCCTTCTAATGGAAAATAATATGAAAATATTGCTAGTACTGATGCCAAATGTACATGGTGCTACTCAATAAGCCGAACAAATTTTCTTTGGATTTCCTGGACATTGATAATAGTCTTACATTCAGGAAACACGTAAAAACGAAGCGTTGTTAATAGAACTCACGAAATAGAATGTAAATGGCGCAAGGCTAACTGAATACTTAAATAAGCAATGTTGAAGTGCTCTGTGCACTAATTGTTGATTTTAGGCTCTTTAGGCACACTATTACGGTGATTCGATCTTACATCGAGTCACTACAGTTGACGTAAATTAAGAAGGATGATCAGTGGTAGATCCACTGTTATGAGAATGAGTGAGTGTGTGCGATACTTTATTTATAACGAACGTGAAAATAAAAAGATCGTTCAAAAGCATCAGCCTTGTTTTATTTCTTCACATTAAAAAATATATATATATAGTATAATTAAGAAAATTATTTAATACCTGACACTATAAAAAGAACTACATAAATATTATGCTTTTAATTCCCGGAGTTGGACTGGGAGGTAAACAAATAGAAATTCATGGGGCGTTTTAGGATGCAGGCAATTTACGGAAGAATGAAGACAGTATATTATAGATTCCCGGCAAATGCAGAGCCAATAAATTTATTTTACGTTAACTTGAATTTTCGTATTAATTAACAAATTTTTACAAGATTATGTCACTTTGTTGCATGTTAATCGAAACAGCCTAATATTATAAAAATTAATGAGCCCGCCAACTTACTGCTTTAATAGAACTGAAACCAGCGACTTGTATTGCGCATTTTTCTCACTTTTTCGTAAAGAAAATTGGCTTTTAACGAGAGTATACATCTGTGTGTAATATCTGCAAGATCATACAGTATTTCGGGCACTCGTTCATTAATAAGTACCGTTTCTCAATATGAGAAAACTACTGAGTTTGCCTTTATGAAACTTTAAATGTAAGATCTCACTCTAGCTTTAGACGGCATTTATCTTTCGTACAATGATCTTAACAATTTCAATAATCCATTTGTCTATCCTCATCGATTCATCGTTAGCGTTATTAATATTAAGTTTTAAACGATATTATCTACTGAAATATTTCTAACTACATAAATGTGAGTCATTGCAATAATGATTTAAATAAAATTGTTGAGACAGCTGCTAATGGAATATTGATTAGGATGTCCAAACATTTATATTCACAAACCGATACTGTTATTTCAATAAAGTATGTTTATTATATGAAAGAGATATCGAGTTTCCAAGAATTAATATTACTCCCGAAAGTTTAGAATTTTCCAATAAACAACTGCCTCACCTTTGAAACCACATATCACGGAGCAGTCTGCTTTCAAATGTTTAGTTAAATTGGTTGAGTAACCTTGTCGCGAAGTCTTATAAGATATCCGAACGTATCAAGCGCTAAGAAATCTGCTTAAACTCTCGCAAGGAAACGTGAAAAATATGTGGGTAAATTCGTGCTACATTGGTTTTGCTTCTCCTTTTTTTTTACAGTTGCTTACTATTACCGAGGAGTATAAAAAACTATTTACACAGGTTGTATCTTTCAGTAGATGCACAAGTTAAACAATTTCCTCCTTTACATACCAACATAGTAAAATCGGTAATTTTCCTACTTCTTGTCCTCTATTACATTTATAAGTGGATGGGTTCAACCCTTTTGCTCAGAACGCCGGTCGTAGCTGGCATCCGCGACGCGGCCCACAAAAACGGTGTTCTTGTTTCAAAATATATCATACCCAGTTACATTATTAAATTATGGTGTATTATTCTTCGACGGCCTTCAGTTGTTAATTATAATATAAAGCCGAAAGTCAAAGACTGACCACCGACCAATGTATATTATACACTTCCGGCGCGCGGTCCCGTTTTGCGGCGGCACTTCGACGTAACGGTTCGCCGTAGCGAAAGGGTTAAAAACTTATATTTTTTTGCTAAATAAAATAAAATGAGAATATGCTCTTGTACTTCAACTCAACGTACCAAGTTTGCCAGTATTAATGTAAAAGCAAACAAATAATAGGAATGCTTATATGAAAGATAGTTTTTTACATAAACTTGTATATTATAATTTAATGATTTAATTCCAGTACTATCTCTGAGACTAATTTAATTATTTTTGAGCATTGTATAAAAATAAAAACAAGCATACCCATCCACTATTTCATACAAGATCACATTAACAGAATGTTGACATGTACACTTTAGAGGTCATACATGAAAGCAACATACCAACTGATAAAAGGTCATTCATTCTCATCTTGTTTGTACAACCGTCAAAGTGGCACAGTAACTTACACTGAACATATATTTTACATTTTAGGTAGCTTGTATTTATCATCAGTTCTCATAATGTACGTCATGTTTTTTTTAAACGACCTACTATCCATTCCAGACCTTGATAGAGCCTATAATATAATGTTTATTATCTCATGGGAATGTCATATTCCTTTAGGATTATCAGCCATTTATGAAACAGCACCCTTACCCTTCCCCAGTGAGTGCACAACAACTTTGTATATGCCACTGATGTTTTTTAATAGATGTCAAATCCAATTGTCTAGAGATCTCAGCAGCAGTCATGCTACCTTTCAAGTCTTGCTTGTTAGCATAAACTAAGACATTAGCTTTACTGAGTTCTTCATGATTCAGCATTGAATATAATTCCTCTCTTATCACACCTAGTCTTTCTCTGTCTGTACTATCTATCACCATTATTATGAATTCAGTGTTAGTATAATAAGTGGACCATGCAGCTCTCAAACTTTGCTGCCCACCCAAATCCCACATTATGAAATGTATATTTTTCCAAACTACTTCTTCCACATTGGATCCAATAGTTGGTGAGGTATGAACAACCTCATTCATTAGGAACTGGTACAATATGGTTGTTTTACCAGCATTGTCCAAACCTACCATAACTATTTTATGTTCTGGAAGGGACAAAAAAATAATGCTAATGTATTTTATATATCATCACACAGAATGATATATTCTGATGTACTCCTAGCAATTAAATATTATACTGAAGTTATATATGAATCATTATTGATTATGAAGCCATCCTTTGTGGGATACAAAAATCTCTGTATTAATATTAATTTGAAAGTGACTACATAAATATCCTCAGTGATAAAAGATAATAAGTTGTGCTGTGGTAAAAGTAGATTAGAAAGCATGTCTTGCCATATGTTCAAAGTAGGCCAAGTAAGGTATTTAATATTGGTGCCATAATGCATATGTTTCAACCAAAGTATTGCTACACTGATATACTACCATTTTTGATAATTGTCATTAAAAAATGTATTAAATACAATAACTCTGTACTTGCATTACAAAACTACTAAAAAGCTTCCAAGAAACAGAACATAATAGTCATCATAAACTGTCTTAAATAGAAGCCAAAGTGTAGATAAAGCAGCAACAAACAAAGATATCAACAGTAAACACTTGTAATAATTCGTCATGAAAAATAATTCTAAACAGTCTTCTGTTTATTATTGATTATGTTAAATATTTATCAATATTTATTATGATACACCATAGTAACATTTAGATATATGAACTGTTATGGTTTCAATACATTCAACATATCTCTAACTTCTAAATAAACTTTCGCGTGTGCCTTAAATAGGCTAGAAATGTGCAATTGTATGAATTCTAGCAAGAGAACAAAGAAATTACGAAACAGTATCAGTGAAACGTAATAATGCATTTACCTTCGTTACCGAAAAAGCTCCACAACTTCGCGAAGAGTAGACCCATTTTGTTGGAGCGTGGGCCAAACCCAAATGCAAATATTTAGTTAATGGTATCCCTCTGCAGTCTTGTTCCCGATAAAAAGGATGTATTTCAATTGAGAAATAGGGTATCTCATTGTCGTAGGGTTATGTCCACTTTATCTTCCAGATTTTTTACGTTACGTTTCTCCGAGATTCGCATCGTTATTGGCGTACCGCGATATTAGAAGGATACAATCTTGCGACTGTTACGAATTCACTGAGATTGAGCGTACGCCAAAAGGAAAGTAATATTCGCGGAGCTTTCCTAATCTAATCAAGCGAATCGCGACATGTTGCATTCCCAATTAAAACATCCATAGACACGATTGATCCAATCGTCAAGCCGCGATACTCGAAAGTGACGTTATACGCGTTTTACCACACTCCAATTGGACGTTCATACTTTTTACGTACAAGCGCGCGAAAAAACGATCTTTCTTACTACAATTGTTTATCTGCAAACTATTTTTTCCTATTGTCCTTAATCATTGGATATTATAAAATATTATAAAGTATCCAATGGTGTAGAACCACGCAAGGTTTTTGTAACTATTCGTAAGTGAATGCGCATTAAGTTCATATGTTTATAGTACATCAATTACAAATCGTTTTGTTTTTTAATATGTCCAAAATTTAGTACAGGACTTAATCCAGTATAGTCTAGTGACAATATTTAATATTGTCAATTCATTGATTATTTAATCTTTCGATCTATTAAAAAAATCGACGGTGAAATAGAACTGGTATTATTCCGGTATGGTCTAGCGGTAAAGTTCGTATCTGCCAAAAATTGCTTAAAATGATATTTCACTAATTGCAGCAAAGGTATCGACTAAAGCTACTTTTTATTTTTAATCGTACCTTTTCTTATTCTCAATTTCTTTTAATTCTAGGCACAAAATAGAATATAATATGTTATTCGCATCAACAATTCCCGCATTATTATAGCCAGCTCGTTATCATAATATTATTACATCATTTTATATAATTACATCGTTTCGTTGAGACTGTGTGAACTTTATAATTCCCCATGAATTAATGATAAGGGCTTTATGACAGTAGGCTGTTATATTCGTACAGTTCATTATCATCAAGCGTGTCTCATTAAGAATTTCATATGAACAGGTAGCAAGATTAGATAACACCGCCTACTTAGATCAGATTCTACCTCAATGTAATATTACATCTTTCTTCCGTAAAGAAGTGTGCGTCGATGGAATTACTAAATCTCGGTAGTAGTAGTGTTTAAGTAGTGCTGACACCATGCTGACCTTGTATGCGTTGCGATTGGCTTACGGAATGTCGGCTGACGTTGGAGAGTACGTGAGAATAAATGTTCTTTATCGGACTGCCCAGGCGAAACGTCCAGCCACTTGTTGCTCCCTGACATCAAACTGAACCAAACGAAATAAATCTTTTCCAACGTGCTCTCAACATCCCAAGCATGGCCGAACCGTAAGTTGATCTTTCACAAAAATCCTAAAATTCCAGTCACCTAACAGTTCACTATTAATAGCTTCATCCATGAGGGAAATCACTTTACTATTTCTCTGAGCATTGATTCTTCTTCTACTTATTGCAATTTAACAATATCTCAATGCTTCATAATTTTAGTTATTTCATAGCTAATTGAATACTAGCCATCAACTTTATTTTTCAAAATTTTTTTTTGATTAGAAAAGAATATATTTGTCAAGTCATCTACTGCATATTCAATGCATGGAATACTTAAATGCTGTCTAGGAACTATCTTGTCATGTGTAAGAAAATTTAAATTAGTGCCTCTTCTCTTAGTGCCTAAGTGCTAATTTTATCTATTAAAAAAATCAGCAATGTACTTGTTTTAATATAATGCTTTAGGATTTCATGTTATAATGCTGGGAATTAATGACAATTTTCAGAGTAGCAGATATTGCCTTGATTGGCTTAGCAGTCATGGGACAGAATTTAATACTGAATATGAATGATCATGGATTTGTGGTATGTGCTTATAATCGTACAACTGATAAAGTAAAAGCATTTTTGGAGAATGAGGCAAAGGGTACCAACATTATTGGTGCTTATTCCTTAAAAGAAATGGTACAAAAATTAAAATCACCAAGGAGGATAATGCTTTTAGTAAAAGGTAATTTGATATACTTTTAAGGAAAGACTTCAGTGAAGAAGGTAGAACTAGGTCATACTTTTGAAAGGTGACCTTGTAAACTTACTTTTACATCCTTTCATTTGGATCAACTATCATTTGTGTTGGTCCATTCCAAGGCAACTGTAATTCAAACATATATGACCTTGTAATAACCTTTAGAGTATAATATGTAAATAAAGGCAATTTTTTTACTATATTATGATATGTAACAATATTTTTTTTTAAGCTGGAGCTGCTGTGGATGCTTTTATTGAGCAATTAGTTCCCCTACTATCTCCTGGAGATATTATCATTGATGGTGGTAATTCAGAGTACCAGGATACTGAGAGACGTACTAAAGATTTGGAACAGAAGGGTATTTTATTTGTTGGTAGTGGAGTTAGTGGTGGTGAAGATGGAGCCAGATATGGACCATCTTTAATGCCAGGTGGAAACCCAAAAGCTTGGGCACACATTAAGCCTATATTCCAGGTACTAAAGCTGATATGAATTTCCAAACTCAAAGTATGTTTACTTATTCACACTACTATTAGATAATAAACCAACATTATTTAGGCAATATGTGCCAAGGCTGATGGTGAACCCTGCTGTGACTGGGTTGGAGAAACAGGTGCAGGACACTTTGTAAAAATGGTACACAATGGTATTGAATATGGTGATATGCAACTTATTTGTGAAGCATATCACATCATGAGAAATGGTTTAAACCTTAATCAAGAAGAGATGAGTAAAGCCTTGAATGATTGGAACAAAGGAGAACTAGATTCCTTCTTAATTGAAATTACTAGAGATATACTAAAGTATAAGGATGATAAGGGTTATTTACTTGAAAGAATCAGAGATACTGCAGGTCAAAAGGGAACCGGCAAATGGACGGCTATTGCCGCGCTAGATTACGGCGTTCCCGTGACACTAATTGGTGAATCAGTTTTTGCAAGATGTCTTTCTGCTCTCCAACATGAAAGAATAGGTGCAAGTTCTATATTAATTGGACCAGATGCTGTTTATCAAGGTGATAAGAAGCAGTTCCTAGAACACTTAAGAAAAGCTCTCTATGCATCCAAAATTATATCCTATGCACAAGGATTTATGTTATTGAGGGAAGCAGCAAAGGTTCATAATTGGAATCTAAACTATGGTGGTATAGCTCTTATGTGGAGAGGGGGCTGTATCATAAGAAGGTATGTTGACTGTATCAAATAATTATTTTACAACTCGCGATACATGGAGGTTCTAATATTTTTAAATCCATTGTTCACAGTGCATTCTTGGGGAATATCAAAGCAGCTTTTGATAAGAATCCAAAGTTGTCTAATTTATTGTTAGATGATTTCTTTGCCAAGGCAATGAAGGAATGTCAAGCAAGTGCAAGAGTAGTAGTTTCTACAGCTGTTACTTTGGGCATACCAACTCCTGCCCTCTCTACTGCATTAGCGTTCTACGACGGTTTTAGAACAGCAAAACTTCCAGCGAATTTACTTCAAGCACAACGCGATTATTTTGGTGCACACACTTATGAATTACTTGGTCAGGAAGGAAAATTTGTCCATACAAATTGGACTGGCCATGGTGGAAATGTATCTGCCTCTACCTATGATGCATAAATCAAGATCACAAAGGCAAAGATACTATTTACTAATAAGAACCTGATGTAAATAATCTAAGTTGTGATTTAAAAGAATTTGTGGATATATGTATATTTTTATGCATATATATATATAGATATATATTGTCTTAGAAACCGGGGGAAAAGAATAAGCCGGTGTACCAGGAGAATTATATATATATTATATATATGAGTATATGTAAATTTCTCAAGAAGAAATATAATTTTTGACAAAAGCCTACATTTCTTTATAAATTAAATTTATGAACAATTTGGTTTGTTATTATTTCCCTGATTCCTATTATGCTTGAAAAACGTTGACTCCGAAACGGTTGACGGAGGATGAAAATAAAAGCGGCGAGGAAAGTAGAAACGTGTGCGAATATCGCATTAGAAGGTGAAAACCTAGATAACAGTTTGTACCTCACTACGTTTCTCTTTCATGCGGGAAAGTTACCATGAGTAAAAATTAGAGCATGACTCGTTAAGTTGGACTAAACAATAATTATAGATCGAATGCGGAAGTTCTTTCATCTAACCTATCCTTTCCTACAATCTTTTTCCAAGTTACGATTTCAAGTGGAAGAAAGTTAAAGCGTGTAATTGCGCCCTTGAAAACCACCAATTTCAAGATCATACCTATCAGAATGTTCATAAGCATTTTATACTATATATAAATACAGTGTATTATTTTACACAACATCTCAACTAAAATGGGAATCTAAGTAAAAATAATTCCGTCCAGTGAGTCATCAAAGCTAAATAAAACGCTACGCAAATTTGGCTATTGTAAATCGTGTGTTATTAAACAACTTTTATCATTTGTAATGTCACGATGCCGGTTCAGATGTTGGGCAGTAAAGCATATAAATCAGATTTATACCCCATCATAATATAGAAATTTCTGAGGCTTAAACATTTTTAGAATGACATGGAATTCATCGAATTAGGCTTAATAATTAATAGGTTCTTCGGATGGATTCTTCGTGCAGAGTCATAGATATGAATACAATGAAACAGAATACCATTTTATATTTTTTGAAATGCAATAACAACCAAGATATTTGGAAATTGATAGCATGGCCCCCCTCTTTTTTTCCGATCCTGAAGTCGCCGGCTTGACTGACCGTAGACGGGCGACGTAGTCTGCAGCGTTCATTTGCAAAATGGCTTACCACAGAGAACGGGACTCGTATTATTCGCAGACCGATTTGCGATCGAAAAACGATGACCCGCCGAATTCGCGTTTATTTGTTATATGTCACAAAAGTTTGGAGGAAGATGATCTCCGAAAAGCGTTCGAGAAATTCGGTAAAATCGAGGATATATGGGTGGTCAAAGACCGACATTCAGGTGAAAATAAAGGTAATTTTTTCTCCCTGTAACAATTAATCAATAATTAATTCGTATTTTTTTTGTGAGGCGTGATTTTACGATTTACATTTTATTCGCAAGAGTGGTAATACGTTTTACTAAAAAATATTGCTGATTTCATTGGCATGCTTATTAATGGCTCCTGTAAACATTTCCAAAACTGGTGTGTTATTGTTCCTCAGGAGTTACCTATATCAAATTTTTCAAAACCTCTGAGGCTGCTACTGCTTTGGAAGAAATGAATGGAAAGATGTTGGGTTCTGTAGGCAGACCAATCAAAGTTATGATTGCATCTAAGTAAGAAAATTGCACTTTACTAAATAAATATTTATTTCTATTATAGATACTAAATAAATATTAATTTCTATTATAGATACTAAATAAACATTTATTTATATACTTCTATTGAATATCTCATTATAAAATGTGTAAATATTATTCTCCTAGCCGTGATCAGGGTTCTGTGAGGGAAACAAATGAAGAGGAGAGATGGGTTAGACTGTTTTGTGTATTGCCAAAAACCATGACTGACAGTGAGTTACAACAAGAGTTCTCCAAGTTTGGAGCAATTGAATATGCTACTGTAGTTAAGGATAGGAATACAAATGAATCCAAAGGATTTGGTTATGTTAAGTTTAAAAAGGTATCTAGTGCAGCAAAAGCATTTGAAGAGTGTGACAGAAAATACAAAGCTGTATTTGCTGAGCCAAAGAAACCTAAACCAGATCATATAGATTCAAAGTATAATAATGGTTTATCCTCCCACTATGATAGTACTAGTGGTGGCTATAGTTCATCAAACTTTGGAAAAAGTAGTATTAGCTTAGAAATAGCCACTAATTATCCTAATTCGGATGGATATACACACTTGCAAGTAATTGCTCACCCAGCACTGAATCAAGATCAGTTGTGGAAATTGTTTGATATAGTACCTGGTTTGGATTATTGTCATTTAAAGAATGATGTCAGATATAGAATGCCAAGAGGCCAAGCTGTTGTGGTCTACTCAAATCCCAGTGCAGCTGCGTACGCAAGAGAAAAGTTTCATGGTTTTGAATATCCTCCAGGACATAGGATGATAGTTAAACCAGATATGTCTAGTGCTGCCCCCAAAAATGCAGTAAAACCAGGAAGTTCTGGTGCAGGTGGAATTGCTACTGCAAGGACAGACTTAGCTCACCTGGCAGAAACAATTGCTCAAGCTACCTCCCTAATTCAAGCTGCAGGACTAACAGCTCCAAGTAAACAATTTACCTGTATCATAATATCTTCTAGAAGCAATTATGATACAGGTGAAATGAATAATGGGAAATTATTTAATTTATCTCTTATTAGGCCTAGAACATACAATGTGTGTTAAACTACCACCTGTACAGCCAATGGCTAGTATAGATGCAGAAGTCGCGAAAAGGTGTTTTATTGTGTGTGGCCCACCAGTACCACCAATATATGCCATGAAAGATGCATTCTGTAGATTTGGAAACCTTATAGATGTATATATGCTGCCAGGGAAAAATTGCGGTTACGCCAAATACGCCACTGTACAAAGCGCAAACGAGGCGATCGAGGTAGAGTTTAATTTTGAAAATCGATTTAACCTACGATTATTTAACTTTGTCCGATTTTCGATTTTCTCCGATATAATTTACTATCCAATTGTTCTCGTTGGTTTTATAGGTTTTACATGGGCAAGAAATCTGTGGTTCTCGTTTGAAGGTGCTGGAAGCCGAGGAACGTAATGTCGGCGAAGACCGTAGAAAACGATTAAGAATAGACGAAGACGAAAATTAAATTCTTGTTATGTACCTCGTAAGTAAATCGCTGAGTGCATGACAGAGAAAACACAGAAAGGGAGAAAGAAAGAAAAATGGAGAGGAGGCATTTGATATTAACACCCTGACGTTGTTACCGACGATCACTCTACTTGAGAGATAGGAGAAAATGTAATTTTTCTATTTGTCTTCACAGACTGACTGGTTATATACAAGCCGGACGCACGCAACAAAAGAGACGAATTTTAAGACTCACTTGACCACGTCGGGCCTGCATCCAAGGATACAACTACAACTACCTACTTTTAACTATCGCTTACGTTCGCGGTTTCAATGTTACTGAAACGTTAACGATACTTTACTTTTGTCCTTACATGTCGATACACATACACTTGACTTTCCGGTTCTATTGTTTCTCAGAGGTTTGTGCGAAAAGTGATCGTAAGACTTTCGTTTGGTCGTACACGTAATGACTGCATAATTTAAGAAACTTGTTTCTTTCGCGTAAAGAAATTACGCGGTTTTAAAAAAATTTTAAACAAATTAGAAATTTGTTACGATATTATCGAGATATCTACCGCAAAATCAAAAATGGAGAAATTCCATGAGCTTATACATTTGTATTAAATGAGATTTCGGTGAAATTTCGGATAGAAATTTGATGAGATTTATTATTTACAAGTAACTTGTAACGATGAAGATAATTATATATATAAAGATAGAAGGCTTTAAGTCGTTGTTTCTTAGAGATATTTTTATATTCTTTTTTGTAAAAAAAGAATATAAACGTGGCTCCAACTATTCGCACAGACTTTATGATATAAATCTGTGCCTAGAATTAACGGAACAAATTTTTTGTTTATATTTCGTTTATATTCAGTAGTTCAGTATACTTGTTTAGTAGTTGTATTGTGTGTGGGAGGAAATTTCAAGTAACTTCTCTTACATAGCAACAAATATTTTCACGATAATAAGGCGTTATAACAATGAACCTTATGAAATTTGGATTGCAAAACAAGATATATCCCACAAATTTTATAGTACTGGGTTGCCATGTTATAAAAAAAAAGTGAGAAATATTTCTCGTTCGCAAGTTCCGTTCGAACATACATGTTTCTTTAAATCACAATACAGTTTTACTTGAATACGAGTATGTTTTTATGATGTATTTTATGTTGTATCTCATTACATATGATTATATTGCCGTTTTAGTTCTTTGCAACAGGGTGCACGAACAGTGTTACGAAGGTAGCCGTAAGATATAAATCGAAGTTCTGATTTTATGACATACACGAAATTGTACAGAGTCGACATCACATATTTATAGTTTTACTGCATACTAGAATATTCATAATACTCAATATTTATTAGAAGCAAATACGAAGACATACCGTGGCAATCTAGAATAGTAATGTCGCGGTCGTATACGGATACATCTTGTTTTGGAAATGACAATGTATACATAGATACATATATTTGTACAAAATCTACCGTCATGTACGTTATTTTTTACAATTAGGTAACACATCACAAAAGAAAAGTCTTTGATTGAACACCGATGAATGACGCACAACGTGAACCAATTGAGATGGACATTTTTTTGTACATGTGTTAGACTTTTACTTTATGACTATACGCGATGTTGTTTCAGGGTGACTGTAACAGACTTGTTTTGGTGATATAAAATACACATTGAGTACGCAAAAACCATACACTGACTTTCACTTATTATTACACTGATACAGTTGATCCTGTTTTGCTGCTATGTATTTATTATCTTAATCTGACATTTGTTTTCTTCTAACTTTCAGGATACCCGAATCGAGGATACTAAGAAGTAATGTACCTGATGGCTGTGATATCTTAGCAAAATAAGATAAAACTTTTATAAATGTATATAAAAAACTTACAATAAACTAAACTTTTTAATATAAATCAATCTATCGAAACTACAAATACGCATACACCCCCAACTTTCATAATCATAACATGATCCAAGACTATATGGGACTATAAACTCTTCAGCTTGTAATACTCTCTTTCTTCAACAGTTAAATTGAGAGTAGAGAAGAAATACTTTACTATTGCTAACACTTTCGTGTTATTGCAACTTTCCATTGATACTCAAATCCTTGAGTGTTATTAATTCATGTTTTCGCTAAGTCTTGATGTGTACAGTTCTTGTAAGTCCGCGAACTTTGACCGAGGGTGATTGTGATTACGAGGTTCGTCGGGTGGTGACTATTTTAATCATCGTTGATTATTCGACGGTGTTTTAAGTGGGGCACATTCTCCATCGATATAGGTGAACATCCAAAGAGTGGGGTACCCAACTCACGTGTTAACGAACGTGCTGCATGATACGGAACAGTTGTACCGCGGGAAAGATATGCACCGTGCACGGCTTCAGTACTCCAAGATATTGTCGTGGAGTAGTATCACCTAGTGTCTGTTTTAAATGTTAATCATCTGAGAGTATTAATCTTTTTGTTTTGATTAATGTCATCTATACATTCAATTGACATGTTAACAACGTTGAGTAATTAATTCACTTTGATAGTGCGTGGCATCCCTTCAGTAGAATAAGTTCTTCACCGAATGCAAGTTTTAAGGACTTTCCGTTATTCGTAGATGTTAGTTAATCCATACCGTTTTTGTTAATCCTTCCACCGGGGAGTGTGAAAATGTTACGCAAACAGCGAGTTTCTTTGATTTAACAACCAGTGTCGTGATTATACGGAATAATATCACAAAGAAACATTATCCTTAAGACAAGAAGAATGGAAGAAGCATCCGCGGAAAATGCTAAGATTTCGGATTCCGGATATTCCAATACCTGCAGCAACAGTCAGTCGCAACGCAGGTGTGTTACTTTATTTTATTTCAATTACTTCCTGTCTTGGATATCTCTTGATTGCTATACATGTACATTCGACTTTTACTTTAATGTTCCGTTCAACATGTTTACTTATGTAATACTCGCATGAAATCGAAAGTAGCATCATATCATAAATCGTGCGTAACGACAAACTGTGTTTATCGAAAAAGCACTTATTATTGAAACTCATATTGCAGGATATCTCAATGACTGGTCTCCAAGCGGCCGTGACTCACATTCTTTTTACACGCGACTTTTCGCACTTTTTCTGCCTACTAAGATCAGCAATGTTATATGTTTAATATTGAAATCATAAATCTGATTACATTTGTTTTACTGTGATAATAACATTGTTGACTATTAATATGTGAATAAATTATTAACTTTGCATCCCTTAAGTTTAAATCGTGTAGCAAAGTATAAACCGAAGAAGTAAGAAGTAAGTCTCGCTTTGCGAGACATTGAAGTCTCCCAATGTATTACCTTAATTATTTCATCTATTTTGTCGGAAAATATTCAGATTTTATATCTCAAATATTAATATTTTCGAAACATACATATTAAATACAAAACAAATTTGTATATCAAAACTAGGTTGATATTTATATAGCTATTTTCTTTTTCTAGATATGATGGAAAAATTAAGTATTACAAATGAGAATAGATTCACTTTAAGGACATTAATTGTTTCTAGTAATAATAAGTCTCAATCTGAGGCTCGCAGTTATAGCTGCTTATTGAATTAATTAACCGAACACATGAGTCGCGTCTGTAACAGGTGCTTAATGAGCGCCGGCATTATTGCACTGGTTATTACAGTAAATAATAAATTCAACAAAACAAATTCAAGACAAATTAGATGTAGATTAAAAACAGTTCAATGATACGAAACCGTGATGAATACTTTTGTGAAGATGTTCGACGCATCCCCGACGCGTTCAAATAAATTATAAAAATGTTAATTTTGCTTCTGTAAACGTCCACATTTTTGGATAATTTGATACTCATTGAAATACCTTGTACCTTTTTCGTATGCCAGTGCAAGGATACTTGGCATTGACATGCTTCTCTTATGGGGAGCTGCATGAAGGTGAGAGGCACGCTGAAAGTGCAAGGAATGAGAGAAACACAAACTCGTACAGTACGGTTAAGGCTAACTAGTTTCCCAGTGAGCCACGATACTTGCATTTCCACGTTTGCATTTAGTAGAGCGATCCACACCATTGCAAAATATCGCGAAAAGAGGTCAGGTGAAGACGTGATTTTAATCAGGGGATCGAAAGGATTTTTATTATATTAGTCATCCCTTACTCGTGAGATCGCACTTCCCTGATTACTTCTAAACTACCTTCGTATTGTTATTAAATATAATACCCTTAATCAGTGTTTGGCACTCACAAATGCACAATGTTTTATTAATTCATACTATTTGTTTTGTTTTCATGATTTTATTATTAAATTATTGGCGTTATAGTATAACATACTGAGTATCAAAGAAGACAGTAGTATATATTTTATTTACTCGGAGATTCATGATTCAAGAATAAATGTTTTGTTATTATTAAGCAATTGCCGAGTTATGAAAGTCATTTATTTCTAATTAGTGATATATATCAATAAGAATTTGATAGATTTTGGGGCACAATCCTTTTTAAAGAATGGAAGGTCAGATACAGGAATTCTTAGCGATCGAAGGACATCGTTGGCATCTTATCACGGCTTGTGATAAGATGAAATGAGAAATAAAAAAAGGATAAAGTAAATCTTTCCGGTTTAAATAAGCAGCATTAAAATCATACAAAAATATCATGCTAATATAATAATACAAATAATTCACTCAACGGAATACAATAAAAATAATGTTGTACTTTGAATTCACGAGAATGAGATAAAAGTAATCAACGTTACCAGCATTACGTTTAAGTCTGATGTAGTTACAAGCATTTGATAAATAACCAGTGATATATCAGACAAAATGATCGGTGTTACATTTATTAATTTGCTATAGTTCTAAATATCATTTTAATCATCAACGACATTCCTAATACGAAATTATCAACGTTATATTTATTAGTTTGATATAACATTTCCTTGGCACAATTTCGAGGCGTACCCTGAATAGAATCGATAGTCGAACCCACGGTTCCCGTTCAGTGACGATGGTAGTCACGGGGCTACAAACGTGAAGGCAGTATTTCTTATGCAATAATTTTTCCTACTAAATGAGGTGCAACAAATGTAGGTGCACTATGTCGGCTCCGTGTAAAATAATGAGGCCAGTGAAAGGCCAGAAACGAACCCTCTCGTAAGAGCCGATTTGTGGTCACGTTTACCGAACATGTGCTCAATCCTTTTTTTTCCCCGTTTCTGGTACTCGCGATTGCTTTTCAGAGACTTTCTATGCCGGCAACTAGCCTATACTTTCTCGACGACGGTTTAATCGGCCAATGGGCCGAGGCCGTTCCAGCACCGTTCGAGAAATGCAGTTTTGCAATTATGCCTACAACATTACATATCCGCGACCTAAATGTCTTCCCAACCATTTAGCCGACTCTGATTCTACTCTGCACAATCTGCGTCACGCAGTAATTCCATTTCTTTAGTCATCGATTCAATTCGAAGGATACTTGCATTGGGATAATGACAAAATAACCAGCTATTTGGTTCTCCCCGGTGATAGAATCTAAGAAATTTTAAATAGAGAAGGCGACGAATATGTTGATTTTACCAAGAATAATCATAAAAGACTTATTGAGCAATGATATCTTTAGTAGTGCAAATAAGCATAATAATTGCCGTTGATGTTAATTGACCATAGAATATTAAGTTATTATATGGAACCTCTATAAGGTGTAACAATTATAACTCCTAGTAATATTAGAACACTATTAACCGTACACCGAATCAAATACATTGTGCGAAATAATAATACGAGGTAAACGTTTGTAATGAGCATAACTAATAGAAGAGGTTAAACAAGGTCAGACATTGTAATCCACCTAGTAGAGTAACTTAACTGATCGGTTACAAAACGATCTACTTCTCTTTTACATATCGTGTATACACTGATAAAATATCAATCGAAAATTATTCCTGGAAATGCTAACAAGTTATTGTTTAATAATGTTTCAGTAGCGGCAGTTCAATTTCGAGAAACAGCAACCGCTCAGAAAGTAGCGGGTATTGCGGTAGGCGTCCGTCAACGCTTGCATCCAGGTAACATGTCGTTTGAATTATTATCTGTGTTATCAATCATCAGTGATAATCATCATTAATCGTAACTTCCCAGTAGTGACGTTGATGATCGATTCACGCATAGAAATCATTCCCCAATTCTGAACCTTCGACGCCTATGTAATAATTCGTACAAAGAGATCCGTGAAAGCGCGTGAATAATAATCGAATATGATATACAAGATAATGAAAATTCCTTATCGAAGGAAGGCAACGAGACAAGCCATTGGCTTTGTGAAAAGTGAGAGTAAGTGGGGAGTAATTTAGAATTGTTACTGAAAAGTTATATCTCCACGGTGAAACAAAAAGCGAGGCACTTTCAAATAGAATTACATGATAACATGACGCACAACGACGGTGAAACGTGACCCTAATAATATTATGTATACCGGAAAATTAATTATATCGTCGAATTATAATCTGCTCTATTGTTCAATTGATTTTAAGTGAATCGCAGACGAAAATAACCGCACGTGAAACTAATTGACGCGATATTAATGGCCGACTCTACATATGTAATCCTCCCCGTAATTAGTGAAATTGAACGGACGTTGCATGCCAACGTGATGCACCGGGATGGCGATGTGTTTTTTTTATAGAACACGTTACATTCTCCGAAACATTCACGAACAAACAGAAACCGGTATCAATGAGCTACTGTCGAATCGATTGTATAACAAAATGCTTTTAAGTTACATTTGAATGATCTAGTACTTAGTACTCATTAGATACGTACACTCATAGTAAATAAAATCGTAATTCGAATTACGAGTGAAAACATTTAGGACGCGCATGAAATTTATCGAGGGAAATCAATGAAAATTGATTGGATCCTTTTTCTACTCGGTGCACATTAGTGACTAACCATTCCAGCCGTTTCGCAATTAGCTCGATCCTGAAGGTGACACAGTGACTACTCACACATTCTCAGAGGGATCTCGAGGCACGATCTTTTCCACGTTAGTGAATATACGTGTGCCACGATTACACCGATTGTCAGTTACGAGAAAGTCCACACGGACACAGCAAGTTGCAACTGTAAACATTAAAACATGTGTCGGTCCACGTGTTCGGCAATGTGAGCTCCCCACATATTGTTGCATCATAGGTGGGACGACCCGTTGCAAAAATAAATCAGCATGTATCTCAGAAAATTCAAATAAAACTATTCCATTCCACCGTCCGTATTATAATTTTTAATATCTCCAAAAATTATCGATATCCCGTGACAATGTCTTTAATACACAAATTTCAATATAAGATATTGTATTTATGTAACGTTCATTTTGCTTCAATGATATAAGCCTACTGGTATATAAGAATACAAACAATTGCATGTAAATTGAAAAAATGTATTTTACCGCAGGTGGGATGATTGCAATAATAAGTAACGTGTATCAGAATATTTCAGTAAAACCATTCGATTCCACCATTCTTATTTTAATGTGTAATATGTTTTAAATTATCAATAGCTTCCGAGAATCTCTTTGATACGCGAAGTTTGTTAATATTTAAAAATCGTGCTCTTTGAGACTATTTTAAACACTGCACAGTTTTATAAGTAATATTATTTATACAAGCACCATTTTTTGACGTGCCTCTTACAAAAGTGCCTCTTACAAAAGTCTGACAAAAGTGCAAGTATTATGCAGTCGTGCTGATAACCGTTCAGAGAAAGCCTGGGATCGTGAAGAGAAATGTCTACTTTCTCCTATTCCTTATACAATGCGTGTAGTCACGATTTGAAACTTTATGAGATTGTTATGTCAGGCATTTTTACCGAGTTAGTTTTCCGGGAGAAAGTAGACATGTAAGTAGATAGGCTTCGCCTACACAGCCCTCTTTGGATGTTAGATCTTTTGTCACTACTTCGTAAATATTAATCGAACCACCGAAATGTATTCGTATCTTTTGTTATATTTGATCGTGCTTAAAACAAAGGTGATTATTAATCGTGTACCATGCAGTTCGAAAATGGAATACAATCTTTCAAAACTTTGCATTTATCGCAGAAACCTGCTGCTCATGTTCGCATGCACGTCCAGCGTATTTTTTGAACATTCTCACGCAACGAAAAGCGAGTGAATTTTTAGAAGAACATGCACCTATCTTATTAATGCCAAGTACATGATAAGGTAAATAAATGTTCCATTATTGCGCGATACAACAAATTAAGGCAAATTACGTCGACATAGAAAATTCACGACATTCGCGCGTGACTGATTTTCGCTCGAAATAAATATAATACAACGCGTGAATACGAAAAATATGATTAGACTTGGCTTCGTGTAAAATGTCACAAAAAAAATCCTAAAAGGCGTTTTTAAAAGAATCGAAATATGGCGGGATTTGAACGTGAGAAAACTCGAGATAAATAATATTATTATTAATTAATACTTATAAACGAAACGATGTCAAACAGGCGACGATGTTTCCATCCCTGACCCTTCGAAACGCTACATCACCGATTTTCGCAGTAGAATTTTCGCATCTTGTATATATGTAATCTGTATATGAACGTAGCAATGAAGCACTACCGCAGCCAATCAGCAAAAGAAAGGATAAAGAGCATAAGAAGAAGAAGTCGAAGGCGATTTTAGCTATTAATGGTGAGGCAGTTAAATCCCTGAAAAGCGCCGGAACACCACCGGAGGGCATGTCCTATAATGTCATCGTTCCAATGAAACCTATACTTGAAAAGAAATCAGGTTGGTTGCGATTTGAAAATGTTGGAAAGGAGTGCACGTTATCCGTTACTTCATACAAGAATTTCATAGTAAAATTACGTAAATCAATAATATGTGCTGGTGTTTATAAAGTGGTCTAACTCGCTTCTTATATATGCCGTCTTTAAAAGAAACATATTTACAATGTTAATGGTTAATTGTTGTTTGCCGGTTAATATATATACTTCCATCCATACAGTGGCAAGGATATTCAAAAGTATTTTATTTATAATCCAAAAAGGTGTTAATTATTGTACCCGGAAAAGTGAGTCAGGCCACTTTCACAATCACCGGTACGGGTACGCTCCACTCCGCGTCTGACCAAACGTACTCTTATTCTACTGATCGCTACTCGTTATATGATTGCAGTTTCTTTCTTGGTTTTTTATAACTAGTACCTATTATTACAATACTATAATAGGTAGTGATCTATGTTCCTCACTGTTTTATAGATGTTAGTGAATTTGTAAGAAATGCTGAATGATTTTATTGGTGAAGTAAAGGGTAGTAAAGAATGAAATTAATACAGTAGGATTTCGTGCACCCTTCCCTTCCATCAGGTTTCGTTTTGTCCCTAATCAAACACTTAGAAAGAACCCTTCAATATGGTTACCTTAGTCCGTCAGATACTTGGTTCAGTTTGAAACGATCAATTGCATCTCTTCCTTCTTTTCAATGAAAACATTCCTCTGCACTCCATTTTAAGGGTTCCAATTTGAATTAGTGCAGATGCAATTGATCGGTATCGAGTTCGATCGTTCGCGATTACCAAGACGCTTCGTCAAATTTTGTTTACCCTGGCAATTAATCTCAGTTCTGCTCAAATAAATCCCTGAAGGGCCTGATACTTTGTACCCGATAACACTCCTTGTCGGATCAACAGAATTCTATCGACATTATTTTTATAAAATTGTTATATGATCTCACGAGCACCATAGTTACATTCATAACGAATTTTCCGCTGGAAAGGCTGCCAAATAAAACGAAGAGAAAAGAACTGGTTTAACGTAGCGTCAAGCCTTACGAAAAAGCACACTAACTTGTTATCTATTAAAGTCCGTAGATATACGATTGTTAAAGATCTGAATGAAGTATTGTCTATTAAAAGAGTTTTTAATATTTTATCCAGATTTCATGTTTATAATTATTCGATCATGTAAACTACTTTCAACCATCGTGACGTAATGCAAGAAGTTGTTACGATAGAGGCCTATTTGTAGGCATACGCGCATCTAAACAAGTCTTGGTCGATTGATCGTTACAATAATGTAACCCTATCGAATATGTTTCGCAAATTCGCATGCTAAGAATACAATATCCGGATTGAAACGTGCGTAAACTTGCTTTGTAACCAGCAACTATCGAGCGCGGGGGGATGGGGAGGGAAGCGGGCTGTGATGCTTAAAATATACGAAATGTCATACGCTCCTACCCCATTTGTTTTATATAATTGCAAGTTGCGATTTTACGGACAAAGGGCAGCCACGGGGGCTCATCACTCGGATATATATATATATATATATATCGAGATACCGGACATGGATAGAGTACTGCTTTATATAACACGGACGAGCGGTTTCCGTTTACGTAGTTAGTTACATAATTTTTAATAATCCGCTTTGCCCGTTATAGGCACCCGGTGTCGTACAACAGGACACGTTTTAAGCGCGAAAATAGATTCCTTTACGCAAAGCACAGAAACCACTTCGTAGTTTGTTTTTCGAAGAATAGCTACCTCCATTATTATCCGAATACCGGCGATTCGTTGGACATATCTTTTGCTTTTAATATCGCACTGGACGCCTGTTCTTTTCAAGTCGATTATTTACCGTTTCACAGCCACTTTAAACCACCAAATTTTTCTCTAAAGTCGGATCAGGCAGAAATGCGAGGCAATTTGGATATCATAGAAATGATGACAGATAAGCATCTGAGATGTCGATGTAACTAATAATGTTAATAGAGGCTGCGCTCTCGTAAGGCGATTGAAATTATATTTCGAGGGTGAAGTAATAATTATCTGATAACTAATATAGCAGTGACGATAGAGAAGCGATAATTGCCTTGGTATCAGCTTGGCGCGTTAAATAGAACCCACCCCTAAAAGAGCTCGCGTTGTCGTTGTCCTGTTGGACTAAGGAAACACTCCTATCCTTTATCTATCCATTTCACTCATATAGCATGTTATGTCTGACACACTTCTTGGACGCCCTACGGCCACTACATCACCTTAAACACCCCCCCTATTCTTGATAATTATACCCAGACGATCCTCGCGGACTTTCAAATCTCATAATTATCTTGTTCGGAAGGCCAAGATACAACGAGAATCCTCTGCCCCCTTTTCCCCGCCATAATACCGAGGACGTCCATGAAATGTTTGTAAGACGTTATCGTGCTATTTGGGTGCAAACATGTACGTCACACATGTACGTCCCACCGAAACAACTCGGGCGGGTGTGTAAGACTGGAATGTAATATTACAACGAGTATTTTTGTTGGAATCATACAAGAAGAAGTAGCCACTGTAGAATTGGTGGATGCAACGGATCCCGGCGAGCACAACGGCGATATCGTCGGGGATGCGGAAACGGGACATGCTCCCCGCACAAATCCTCTGGATGATTCTTCCTCTCAAGCCAATGTTAGTATTCATACAATGCAACAAGGGAAAACCAATTTTACTCTTACGTTAGTAACAGTGTGGTAGAAGGACACGTGAATTATAGATAACAGAATTGCAAAGAAAGAGCAATAAAAAGTACCTCGCTCTTGAGATCGGCTTGATAGCGAACCGATCAAGGGGTTTCTGTTCACGGTGATTCAGGATCGCGCATGTTCGGAGAAGCATCTATAATACTGTCTACTCACGATTTTAACCAGTGCTCGCTTCCACGTATATTATACTTTTTTACACATTTTTGTAATTTTATTTGCTTTTTACTGTACGGTATTGTAACGTAGCGATGCAGTTTCTTGCATGGAGAAAGGAGGCTTATCGAGTCTGAGGATGGTACGCCAGACACTTCTGTGGTTCAACAAGACTACTTTGGTAGATATAGGTTTCCCTTTTCTTAACAGCATGGCATACATGTTGTCTTAGAATTAACTTTAGCTTAATATTTTTGTCGATTAATACGTACACTTTTAACTTTCACTTTTATATAATTGCTTCTGGTATTAGAAAGAACCATTGATGAACAAAAATATGAAAATGATATAGTACCACTCTACATCGCGATACTATGAATAATAAATAAAATATTATATACAGTGCATTGCAAATTGTAATTATATTTACACTGTCGTTCATCACCAAATTTATCACCATTATATTAAATTCCATCGAATCAGGAACTTATAAAATTCATAAAGAATATAATCCTTCATATATTATATTTCAAACTGGTAACGTATATTTCGATTGTGGTCACTGCAAAAAATAAAACTCTTTTCTCCGTGCACGTCGTTGAGGCCCTTTGCAAATCGTTTAACAACTTTAAGGGTAAGATGAATACGAAAGTTTTTTGAACGACACCACAAAATTGGCATATCATTGCCGACATCGTATAAAGAGGAGATATATCAGGGATTTAAATAAAAGGGAAAT
This sequence comes from Nysson spinosus, assembly GCA_910591585.2. Taxonomy (NCBI): domain Eukaryota; kingdom Metazoa; phylum Arthropoda; class Insecta; order Hymenoptera; family Crabronidae; genus Nysson; species Nysson spinosus. The sequence continues at coordinate 5,171,347 of OU342835.1, forward strand.
TCTAATGTAGCGAGGAGTATTTTTTGGACTTGTTGGCAAACTAACCAGTTGTTCCGTGAAATCGATGTTAAACAACAACTACATCATTTTGACTGATAAACTGATACCGATTTCACGAGGACACATACCGTGTATGTTGTTCTCACTGATTGATATTTTCATCCTATAGGAAGGATTTTGCGCAGTGATTTCGATGCATGACGGTCTCGTGCTGTACACGACAACGTCGATATGCACAGCTTTAGGATATCCCAAGGACGCTTGGATTGGCTGTTCTTTCATCGACTACGTTCACCCCAAGGACAAGGATACCTTGGCCAATCAAATCACCACTGGCATTGCCTCTCCTCAGGGGGGCCGAACCAAGGGTACGAATGTTTCCGCAGAAATGATTTTGATAGGTTTCGTTTAGGGGACTCGAACTTGCACTCTATTCTTGAACATGATTGAATCATTAATATATAATTACGCCCTTTTTATTTCATGAGTGACCAAGATAGACTGGGCAAATTAATAATATTATCATGTGTCACCTATTGCTATAAGTTAACTCAAGTTAAACATAGACTTATTCTTTGACATTATACATTCCTAAAAATGAAATAATTTGATCATTAGGTATATGTAGAGTAAAAGGAAATTAGATGTACCTCAGTAGCAGTATCTCTACGACTATAAACGTTATATGCATAGGAATTAATGGCAGAAGAGCGAGTCTATTCTGTGGACTACGAAAGTTTACGAGAAACAATCTACAAGAGGCTAAAAATCAGCAGAAAGAGGCTCGGTCTAACTTGTACCTTCCATTTCACTTGACTGTGTCGTTCAGGGATTTCCGGGACCATGCGGCTGAACAACAATCTAGAGCAATGTTCCTGGTGGTTACTGCCCAACCAGTTCATTCTGCATATAAAGGTAGTACGATTTAAGAGCTTCCAGGATATCCGGCGGATTAAAAGACTCCGATATCGTCCCTCTTTTTTATTTCGCGGCTTATCTATCGATTTTTCGAGTATCTGATCTTGCAATCGTTATTTGCAGTGCCAGAAGAAACGATAATATCTTCGCAATTCACGACCCGCCACACCGCGACATGCCACCTATCCCATGTCGATCCCGACGTAGTCCAATACTTTGGCTATCTACCACAGGATATGGTTGGCCGTTCGCTGTTTGACTTCTACCATCCTGAGGATCTGCCTTTCATCAAAGACATCTATGAGACTGTGAGCATGCGCCAAAAAAGAAATCGACAAAAAAACCTACACTACAAAACACACTAACCAAAGTACGCGACAATAAAGAGCATAAAGAAACAGCATCAATAAAAATGAGACATCCAATCTCGAGAGAAAAGCGTGAACGAACGCCTTTCTCTAGTGAACACCAAACGAAAACAAAAATACGTCGATCGCCAACGTAAGAGTCTCCTTTTCACCGCGTTATTTATATGTTTTACAAATATCATTAAACAGGTGACCAAGCTAGATGGAGTATCCTTCAGGTCGAAGCCCTACAGGTTTGGGGTACAAAATGGTGGCTACGTCGTCCTTGAAACTGAGTGGTCATCCTTTATCAATCCCTGGACGAAAAAACTAGAAGTTGTCGTAGGTCAACATAGAGTACTGAAGGGCCCAGTTAACTCGGATGTCTTTCGTGTTTCGAGGGAAAATGAATGCGGACAATTAGCTAGCATCAGCGAGGCTGTTCTCAAGGAGGCTAAGATCATACAGGGGGAAATACGTACACTTCTCGATGAGGTACGTTTTGCTTCGAGGAACCAATCAGAGGATCGTTACAACTGTTAGACCACTTGCGGTAGATACGTAAATTGATTGGAAAATTTCTTGATAGTCGTAGGCTAAGATTACCAATTGGTAGCATGGCCTTATTATCAAGATTTATGGTATTATTACCAGAATATATTACGGCGACTTCTTCATTTCCATGCTTATATCACTTTCAATAATTATTGTACTGAAAACAATTGCATACAATTTTTGAAATACTTAAGTGTATACATTACGCTCGGCATATTAAACTGAAAATATATAATTATTATTATAATTTGTTTAATTATAATTAATGAAGGTCATTAAAATGGTAAATGAAGGAGTTTCCATATCCAGCATATTTTGGGGGCTGACGAAGCAATCGAATACTTTCGAACATCCTTGCCTCAGTAATTGAAGGGTAAACACACCAAAATAAAACAATGTATTTGCCAAAGAAAAATACTCATGGCAGTTGAACAATTCGATTCGAAATCATAGAAGGTAATAAGCGGTCACCGGCAAGTAACAAAAAATCTCTAAAAAGGGGATGACAAAAAAAAGCAAAGTGGCAAAGGGAGAATAGAAACTGAGGTGCAATGTTAGGATGCGGCGTAGTCGTGTTACCATGAGAACACAATAATCCTTACAAATAAATCAAAGCTCATCTCCCAAACTTTTTCTCTTTTGTTCTATCGTACATCTGCGCAGAACGTTCAAAGAACGTCTGATAGAAACGAACACGTGGTGTCAAAGAAGTGCAAGGACCTCGCGTCCTTTATGGAAAGCCTACTGCAGGAAGTCAAGGCACCCGGTCTTGGCAAGGACGTCTTCGCACAGGACGAAAGGAGTTTTTCGGTGACTATTAGCGACGTTTTAGTATCGCTGACATTTATCTATTTTTGCTAGTAATAATGCTATGATGCGCTCTGGTGGTATGCTACAAATATCTTTACAGTACGGTATTATTTACCTTCCGCTTATGACGAACCAACTATCTCAAAGGTATCCTTTTAGTTTCCTTGACAGCAGACTTTTGCACGGTTTGTATTCCTGCCAATTATATGATAGCTTCTTGGTACCACTTCGTTTTTTCGTACGTTTCTCTCGGTTTCGTTTAAAAGCCTTTTTATTGCGGTCAATGTTTTGAGATGCTCAAAATCTATTCCTATATAGAGAAAGATTTTGTACGGTTTTGAAATTTCTTTTTTCTTTGGCGATCCAAAGTAATAGAGTAGTGAGAAAAAATCGGAGTGGTGTAACAGAAAAAGTTCTATATTGACATATCTCTTCGTGAAGCAATCACGAAATATAGATTTTTCTTACGCACAATTCTCAAGAAATAATAAAATCAATGATTAAATTAATTAAAAAATTACTAGAATTGACGAAATGATGAGATGAAATATACTTATATTACAAGGAATAATATCCTAGGATATTTACGAATCTAATCAGGCCGTGTTTTTTTGCTTCCGAAGGATATGTCGTAGAATTTTTCCCGCTTTTTGGAGTCCGTGGTGGAAGGTGAGTAAGAACAAATGAATTGACTGAAAATTGTCCAGCCTGGTATCGCACCCAAACCGAACGGCTACTAAGGCATACGCAAATAAAAAAACTGGTGCTCAGTAAAATCTACTTATCACGAGTAGACAATGACGAAACCAAGTGACAACTTATTCTAAGTCTCTACAATATACTTGTGAAGGGATCACGCAATCCCTTGTTACAGGAGCACGACAGCGTGATGCTTGGTGAGATATCACCCCATCACGAGTACTACGATAGTAAGTCCTCCACCGAGGCACCACCGAGTTACAATCAACTGAACTATAATGAGAACATCGAGAGATTTTTCAAAAGCAAACCACCAGTTACCACTATGTACAGTAGTGACGAGGAAATCATTAACTCCAGCAACGACGAAGGTGGAAAAACTAGTCCTACCTCTGCAGGTGAGATTCACTTATTCGCTCTTGAATTTTTATTTCGCATTTTACAATTCTTTGCACCAATGAAAAAAATTTAATTAAACAGTCGTGTTTAGTACATGAAGATCTAAATATAAGCAACAGCTGATTGATTGTAAATTCCTGTTTCTTATACATTAAACATTATTAATTAAATAATTTAATTAATGTTTCGTTATTTGGCCTTTCGTATCTATTTTATATTTACATTATACTTCCATTTAGAATATTTTTGAAAGGTATAGAATAATGTCCGGTGTGAAAATGTTATTTGTCAAACAGTACAGTGAAACCATACGATTCTAACGAATGTGGACAGAAGGTTCACCCCCTTCACATTTTTTCAATTTTGGGTCGACCCATTTTTCGTCCGGAAAAATTTTTAAACCGCTTCTTCCGACCCAAAATCATCATAGAATATGTTTATACATCATATACCATCGATTTAGGGCATTTAGGAGCGAAATTGGCGACTTTTAATTTTTGACAATTTTTGAAGGTATACCCCTTCACATTTTTTCGACTTGGATCGACCCATTTTTTACCAATACAAATTTTTTAACCGCTTCTTTCGACCAGAAATCGTCCTAGAATATGTTTATACATCATATACCATCGATTTAGACCATCTAGGAGCGATTTTGGCGACTTTCATTTTTTAAGAATTTTTGAAGGTATACCCCTTCACATTTTTGCGATTTTCGGTCGATCCATTTTTCGCCCGGAAAAATTTTTAATCCATTTCTTTCGACCCAAAAGGGTCCTAGAACATCATTAGGCATCGTATACCATCGATTTGGGTCACTTAGGAGCGAAATTAACGACTTTGATTTTTTGACAATTTTTGAAGGTATACCCCTTCACATTTTTGCGATTTTGGGTCGACCCATTTTCCGACCGGAAAAATTTTTAAACCCCTTCTTTCGACCCAAAATCGTCCTAGAACATGTTTATACATCATATACCATCGATTTGAGTCATTTAGAAGCGATTTTGGCGACTTTTAATTTTTGACCATTTTTGAAGGTATACCCCTTTACATTTTTGCGATTTTGGGTCGACCCATTTTTTGGCCAACAAAATTTTTAAACCACTTCTTTCGACCAGAAATCGTCCTAGAATATGTTTATACACCATATACCATCGATTTGAGTCATTTAGAAGTGATTTTGGCGACTTTCAATTTTTGAGAATTTTTGAAGGTATACCCCTTTACATTTTTGCGATTTTGGTTCGACCCAGTTTCGACCAATAAAAATTTTTTAACCGCTTCTTTCGACCCAAAAGGGTCCTAGAACATCATTAGGCATCGTATACCATCGATTTGGGTCACTTAGGAGCGAAATTAACGACTTTGATTTTTTGACAATTTTTGAAGGTATACCCCTTCAAATTTTTTCAATTTTCGGTCGACCCATTTCTTGACCCAAATCAATTTTTAATCTGTTTCTTCCTATCCAAAATCGTTGTAGAACATGTTTGGACACCATCTGCTATTTATATAATGACACACTTGCGAAATATTCTTGAAACACTTTAAACGATATCGATGTCTTTTATACGGACTAAAACAAGAGGGCGGTGAAATGAAGGTTCTTTTTCAGCGAGGAAGTGGATGTCACCGATAAACGGAAGCGGTGCAAGCGGTAGCGGAAGTGCCGAAAACCTTAGCAGCGGTTCAAACAATCAAACCATTTCCGCAAGTAGGGGTACCACGTCGAATACTGCGAGCAACACAACAACAGCAACTGAGAGTGTTAAACCACCGACACTCACGGAATCATTATTGATTCGTCACAATGAGGATATGGAGAAATTAATGATGCAGAAGCACCGGGAATTGCGATCCAGTACCAAGAACAGTGATAGGCTCAAGGATTCCAGAATAAAAACGTCTAACGAGAAAATGGCGGTCGATCAGAATATGCACTTCGTTAATCAGGGACATGGAATCAAAAGAAGTGGCAGTCATAGCTGGGAAGGAGATAGTTTCAAAGTCAGTGGATATTTTTATAATCACCTAAGTTGCGAAGCATCGATGTTAATAACGAAATTGTCCATTTTCTGTAAACTATAATTCTCGGTTAAGTAATATAATCTTCTTAGAATAAAATAACCGAAATGAAATTATGACGGTTAAAAGTACAATCAGATCCATGCAATGACAATGCCAGACATTTAAATACAACAATTTATCATTCTCACAAAATACATCCAAGCATAAATTTGATCCATTATGATATTCTACGTTTTATCTGATAGGTATCAAAGCACGAGAAAATATCCAGAACTAGTACCGCTGACCAACTAAGAGCAAACATGACAACAATCGTAACAAATATGAACGTAGATCAATCACCTATCAATCTGTGGCCATCCTTATCAGTCACCATTCCACCACTACCCCCTGCTCAACCGTATACTGTACCACACAAGTGAGTATTTACGACCGAGAACACAACTCACAGTATCTTAATATCATAAGATAATTTATACGCAAATAATAAAATATATATAATACAATCGCACTTTAATTCTAGTAACAATTCACAAGCAATACCCCACATTCCATTACTTCCGGCAATGATACCAGTGTACTATATGCCTGTGCCCCAAACCAGCGGTCCTGCGGTAATGATATCACCCCCGCAGGAGAAACTCGCTCCACCTCAAACCGTGCAGCCCTTACCGTATAGTCCTTACAGTATGTATATTAATAAAGAAAATGATGTAACAAAATTTGAAATAAAATCTAGAGAATATGATAGACTGTACGTTTCGAAACTGTTACGATATAGAAATGGAATCGACGATGAACGTTCAAGAGCAATCATGAAATTAAATAAAATTTCTAGTGTTCGTACCAGCCTCATATGTTACCACTGCGATGCCTGGAGTTATTTACCCTCCAATGGTCGGTACACCACCCCCTGGAGCGATGATGTACAGACCTTTTTTGGTACCTGAACAAGCACCGGCGACGAGAAAAATTTCACAAGCCACGACAGATAAGTTCCGCAATAGGAAACGACCTGCCAGCCAAGCAACCAGCATTAAAGCGGAACCGGGTAGCACTATGGCAATGTCTGAATCGTCTAAGAAGGTGCGATGTAACTCGTATTTATTTTTGGAATATTACGTCATATATTATATTTAGTATACTGGAAAGATTAAGTTGATATAATTGGAAATGTTAACATCGAATTAGCTTTGTAATTCAGCTTATTTGAAATTAATTGTGTTGCATATCAGGTATTATCGCCCGGAGAATTATTCTCGTCCTGCGTCAGCAACGATGGTGGCTGTTCGACAGTGATGGGTACATCAACACCAATCAACACAAGGGTCCACAAACAAACAGAGTGTAATGGAGACGAATCAAGCTCATCGAGTTTTTATAGCAGTTTCTTGTACAAAAGTAGCGAAAGTAGTTGTAATCCAGATCAGAAATCGACTGAATATGTGTCAGAGGTATTAAGGCATATTTATTTATCAACGATTCTAAACGAGAAATAATTCAAGAAAATAATTTAGTGGAATCACTGTGTAAATTCTTCCCAGAATTAACGTAAATCGCGCGCATTTTAGTTTTCTGACCAAGTTTAACTTCAGCAGCATACAGATAAATCTGACACTAGACATTCTTTGCAATATGGATTCCTTTATGTTCCATGTTCATGTTCCACTGACTAAATCAATTAGCTGTTTTATGATTGATCAATTAATTATGAGCCTCGGAATTGGCCAAACAATGATTAAAAAATAGTGAAGCATTAAATCTGAAATTATTTTTCCAAGTTTAATATGTATATATGAAATGAAATAAGTTACAGCACCAATATGGGATGCGAAGAAAACAACCACCGTGGTTGGAAGGTGTTCAGTTGACACCGGAGTTGATATACGAGTATCAAATTCATCCGAAGGCATTAAACGAAGTGTTACAAGCTGACATGGATACCTTGAAGAATGTCAATCAACCCCTTCTAGTAAACGATCAACTGGGTCAACTTTACTTGGACTTAGAAGTGGAAGGGTTCGAAACGAAGCTGATACTCGAAGATGGTATTACCTCAAGCGGAAGTGACAGTGGAAGTAGCAGTGGTAGTTGGACGGGACTAGGCGTACAGGTAAAGAATAATTTTCTGTCATCGGTTCAATTCGTGAATTAATATATTTAAGTTCATAGAGAATTAAATCAGAAGTAAATCATTCTTTATACGTCCTTACGTTTAAAACAATGAAACATTCGAGTGACATTTGGAAGAACACACTACAACCACTACCAACAATACCAAGTGAAATCTAAACACAAACTCGTTATAAAAAAGGATTCAATTAAAGAAATTAAGTATTTATAGTAAACATGTGCCGAGAGATAGCAGAAGTAGTTCTAAGTTATACAACGAATTGGTGAAATCTTGACTTAATTAGAACCGTACTTAATAGAGGAAATGAGAATGAATCACAAGAGCGAAAGGACTATTGATATCATCATGAGAGACAAGATCGAACTTATTTCTTTCCAGCAAAACGACAGAAGAAGAATGGTAAAGTATGGTAAACTTGTGATGATTCACGAGGAGAATGCACCATTACCGCCCCCCATGTCATCTCAAAGTATACCGTGCCAGCAATCATAGGGCCAGTTTCACCACGGCCAATTTGTGACCAAAGACCTGAATCATTTTCGAAGTCGACCTTGTCGTTTTTCGAATTCGGTTTTGGTGTTCCCGTTACAAATGGTCGCCACCTGCTCTTTCAATGGTTACCGCATTACTTTTACAATACGCGTCCAGGTTATGATTTCCAGACATCTAAGTTAGTCTGTTATCATTATTTTTCACGAGTTCTCCCCTCATCGTATCTTATGATTATGATATTTTATAGTATAATAAGCAACAATCATTATCCCGATTAATTGTATTTGGAGATTTTTTAGTATACATACACAAGTAATAAGTATATATACTTGGTAATTATGAATATGTTTTAACTGCCTTAAGTCTACATTTGTCCTTTAAATACGTGAGTCAATTCATTTATATGTGCGTGCAGATGTAAATAACGAATGAAATGCACTCGTTTTGGATGTGAAAATGAACCTCCTTATATTTATCGCGAGTTTGAGATTCTGATACAACATGATAGAATGATCATCTTTATGTATATCACCTTGACCAAAAATAATTTCTTTACAACTGCTTATGGATTATGTCGATATATATATATGGCAAATGGATACACGTGATCGCATCTAATTGGATCAGTGCTTATCTGATGGCGCATTTACCCTCGGTAACGTAATCAATAACTTCTTGTCAAACACAATGGAAACGCGAAGTCTGTCGTTTGCACGTCTTTCAATGGCTCACTGATATCGTAAAAGAAGGAGATTGGAAGGAATCCAATAGTGAACTATTTAATAAATTTAAAGTATTCTGATCTCATATTTGAAATATTCTGTTTTTGATAATAATTCAACAAATATTAATTTATATAATATTATTTATGTACGTGGTTCCAAACTCAAGCTGGTCGAGAGATTTATTTTAAAGATATTTAAGTAAAATTTAGGTAACGCAAATTAGGAGGATGAAACTAAATAATCTGTGTGAATATGTTTCTCAGTTTTAAACCCAGAAATTGAAATTAATCGACAAAATTACAAAGTAGAAGGAGGTGCATTTAAATCCAGAATCATAATCTTGTTGTCCACATAGTATGGCACTATAGATACTCAAGGTCACCAAGATTTAAAGATGACCAACGATACAATTCTTACGACTCTTCCTTATCATATTGTCGGTCTTATTCAATGAAATGATATAAACTATGCTACTTGAAAAATTCCAGTTAGATGAATATACTTTGGACAAACTAGATGATAAGATATAAATAGGTGCTCGATTAAATATCAATTAAATTAATCTAATTGTAAGATGGAAGACTTTCGAAGCAAACTTCACTTTGAAATAATTTCGTTTATACAACTATAACGCGTGCATTTTTATAGTACTTTTATAGACCTGTATTTTAAACACGAATTTAGAAGCGAATTAATTTCTTATTCATCGTATAACATGATTATATCGTGATGTTAATACACTTTTGCCATGTGACTTAATTTTATACATCGTACTAGTGGTTGGAATATGTGAAGCATTTTAATACTACATTTTATCCTTTTCTATATTAGTGAAGTAATAAACAAAAAGCTTAAAGAGAAGGCAGGTCTGAAAGGGTTATATGAAAGTTCCTTTCATACGTGCCGGGTGAAACCCTTCGTAACTTCGTCCTGAGCGTTTATACGATAGAATAATATTTTCTATACCATATCTCTAGTAAACACTGATTTCCTACCATTCACATTTAAACCGCACATTATAATATTCGAGGAAAACTATTTTATATACCAGTGTCTTGTAAACGAATCCCCGTGAATCGAGATTGGGGCCAGTCGGTGGAACGATCGTGATTTTGATTTTGAGGAAACGAGAAGAAGTTTTGACGCTTTTTTCTAGACTCAAAATCGAAGTCTAGTCTAGAATCCATAAAATAGTTACATAAACGTCCCTGTGAAACGTTTCATCGATGGAGTAGATAAACTACCCTTACAGAGATCAACTCTCAATACAAAAGAGTCCAGCAATTTATATTTATAACTAATGCCATCCATTTCTATGTGAGATTTAAATGCATAACTCATGCCAACAAAGGAAAAGGTCCATACTGGATTATTTATTTATAACTCTTTAAAGGTCCATTAAGAATTCAGATTCATTAAGACATATTCTACATCTATATTGTATAGCAATTGCGATTTTAATAACTCAATAATGGGATTAATATATAATTTTATCTGAGATTAGAATTCTTGGGGACTCCGGATTGGAAATAAACATGTTGTTCCCGAAGAGTTTGTTTTTTACGAACAAGGTTTGGGGGACCTTGTTCAACCCTATTAGTCGCCTCTTACGACAGGCAGGGATACCGTGGGTGAATTCTACCCCCCACCCACTGGGGTGTAATTAATTATTAATTCCAAGTAATATTATACTCTTAACCCTTTGCATAACCGAATATTTTTTAAGTAAACGAGTAGTTACTCTGAGACATTTTGTAGGACCGATTAAAGAATTAAACATATCCATTTATGAGTTTCAGCATTAGTCGAAAATGACAAACAATCCTTTGTAAATATAATGTACAAATACTTGTAATATAAACTTTATTAATTTGTTCCGTTAATTCAGTTTGTCTTACAATAAGTAGCACTTGAAGTTCTACTTTAATATGAAAATCAAATTAGAACACGTGTCGCTGTGGCGACGCCTACGGAATGCAAAGGGTTAATTGTTAATTTGAGGTAAAAACATATTTTTAATAACTTCAGTCCTACAGAATAGTTATTCTTTACATTGATGAATGAATTAATCACTATTCATTATTAATTATGAATTAATACTGGAATCCAGTTGGCGATTTTCTCAGTTAGCAGTTAGATGTTCTTTACAAGTAACGATCGTCTTATCGAAGATCATATAGATATTCTAGTAAGTTGATAAATAAAAATATGCAGATATTCATGCATTGTTATTTATTGACTCACTAAATTTTCGACGATTACTCTTCTACCATTTTCGGGCAAAGCGTGCGTAGTGGAAGAGCGTAATTTTAATTGGATAACGCATGAAGTGCACTCGGATACAGCCATTTTGGAAAGGAAAACTGCTACAATTTGTCTAAGCTTTTAATTCACGGACATTTTTCTTCAAATTTGTTACGGTTTCCTGTTTGAAAATTACTGCAACTGAGTGCACCGAATGAATTCCGACGGTTATTGGCGGCTCATTTTGTGGTAAATAGAATTGGTATTTTTAACATTTAGAAATGGCGAGATTATATGTAAATATGGATTAGTCAATTCTGTAAGTGCCAGGATGAATGATTGGATTTTAGTTAAGAAGGAAATTAAAACTTTTTAATGATTTCTTTTACCTTTGGTATCTCGAGTATTTAATGATTAAGATATCTGTTTAAATAATTACTATCGGTTATTATTAACTTTAAAGTTCAAGATTCATAGTAATGAAAATTCTTTGATATTGGAAATTAATTTAATTAGCGTCTTACTTTTTTACCATATATAATAATATAATAATAATACGATCCTGCATGGTGCAAAACTCATAAAAGCTATCACATCACGTTTTATAAGATATATTTAAATAGAATTAATATAATCGAAATTATTGAATAAAATAATGATTTAATTTTCCACCACGAATGCATGAAGCAATTTAATAATTGCACTCTACATCTGGCACTTGAAGAATCAACATAAACTATTATTAAAACCATGAGTATTTTGACGATAATATAAAATTGCATAGAACGAATTAAATTAAACATCCGCCAGCTCTTCGTCAATTATTCGCCCACACTGGTCGTAGCTGATTGTTTAGCATACAGTTTTATAATATTAAAGTCTAAGTAATTTATATGGATAAGAATCGAAAGTATGGAACGAATGGAAAGGATCAATTCTGTTTGGAGTCTAGCTTGGCATATTATTAATAAATATGAATACAAAAAGTATATTTATATCGTGTGAAAGATGTGTCCTACGATTTATCACGTGGACGAACGCGATCGGTTCGCACAGTTCCAGTCACTTCATTCAAGTACAAACTTATCAAAAAAATCCGGTGTCTGGTTACCTGCTGTTGTACAATTATTGATATAGTAGAATGTACAAAGCCCAACGAATTATCATGTCCAGACATTGTTTTTTCGCCGATTTGTACGTATACTAACATCACCGACAAAATCTCTGTACAATCTGATGCTCAATCCATATCCATCCTACCGGAAGTCTACTCGAACTGCGCGTACCTTCTGCTCGCCGATACTTGTGCATTCAATCAAAGCGAATTCAAGTATTTGTTATACGATAATTATATTGTAAGGAAACGTGAAATGATAATATACGTACACGTACATTAAAAACTCCTTGGAATATTTTTATATGTACCCCCTGAATCCTTTTCATAAACACTTTTGGTATTATTGTTGTTAATCAACATCGAATGGTGTAACACTCAATATCAAAATGATTAAATGCATTTTGGCACAATATTAAAATAATTCAAATAGATACACATTGTATATATTAAAATTGATGATAAAATATATTTTATTTCATCGGACGAATATACTATCCTCGTACTTCTCATATTAATTAACATTTTGCATTTTATAACGTTAATAATTTTGAGGAACTACATCTATAGTAGTATATATTTCATAAAAATGAATAATAGTTGTTATTATTACAGTTTATTGTTATTGATAATAATTAGTTTGATTCAACATCTATATCGGTTTCATAGAAATAACATGAACATTATTGTAGTATTTTTTTAAACATATAGATTTATTGCATTTCCAGTTTTACGTAGTCATCACCTTGTCATTTTAAACCATCGTTCATCTTACCTAATTTCCTATTCTATAATAACAATCATTAATCATGTTATCGTAATTGTTTCGATTTTATTATCGCCTCTCGTTCCTCGTACTTCCAGACCAATTCCTGATCTTTCAACCTATATAACAATATAGATATAACCGTGTAATAATATATGCAGAAATAAGTGGACATGCAAGAAATATTAATTAACATAGAACTGTATTCCACCTCAATTTGTCCGAGATCATTAGCAGAGGGTTCCAAATATTTCCTTATGAATGGTGCTAATAACTTTGGATCGAGTTGTTTCACATTTTCCGAAGAAAACAAACTCACTACCAGACCAACACTTACAGTTACTAAAGCACCAGCAACGGTATACCAAAGGTAACTTAAACGATATACCGCCCATGGTTCTCTGAAAATGAATATTCACGACAAAGTAATGTTTCAATTCCATTAATGATATTATTTTGGTCAGTAAAAAGTTCCAAACTTTAAATTATTTTACCAACAAACTCTCCAAATTTTGAAGTACTTTCGAAACAAATATTCATACCTTAATTCATTTTGATCAACACAAATTTGATCATACACTATTCACATTTTTAATTATTTTTGTCATAAGAAATTTCAATTTTCAAAACATGAACTTAAAATTATCAAAGTAAGAAGTCAAAGATTCTTACGAAAGAAAATCTTCGTCGTCTAAGATCGAGTCCGGTGGGGCGAGCATTAATAAATTTTCTATTTGCGGGAAAGAATATGTACACCCTTCTGTGGTAACTGGTTTCTCGTCGAATCTATTCGTATGATTCAAATTATATAAATATGATTGTTGAACGATAATCTTAGGTGATTTTTTGTAATATTCTGGTACTTCGGACTCACTTTATTCTACCACTGGTGATTGCTGCTTCGGCGGAGAGACTAATCCACCCCATAAAACCCAACCCCGCGAGTCCACCGATTAACGCGCCCTAATTTTGTACAATATGCTATTTAAGATTTTTTCATTAATATATTATTGTATTATTTAAAAAACAGTGATTATCACCATACTGAAAGTAATAATTTCAATAACCTACTGTTATAATTAGTAAACAAAATTATTATTATTATTAAAATTATGATTACTGTACATATAGACCTTTGCATTAACCCAGGGTAACAGAACGCCCATACTAAAAATACCCAAAGATGGTCCACTGGTTATGGAAGACAAGCTCATTGACAACTAAAACACGTAATTCGTTCGAGATTATTCCATAATTCCTAATCAACCAATCAAATTCGTGTAAGAAAATAGAGATTAAATAGAGAGAAATAGAGAGAAAATAAGATCCAGTATGAAATTAATCAAATTCAATTTCAAGTTCTACCTGCAAGACATGGGATCCCGTTTTTTCGACAACAAAAACCAAGGCAACGCAAGCAGCTCCTAATACAACTACCGTGAGTTTCATTAAAATGTCAGCTGCTTTGGGAGTAAAGGGTGTCTTTCGAAAGGGTTTCACGAAATCTTCGAATACCACCGCGGCCATGGAATTCAAACCAGTGGACAGAGAACTGCAATAGTAGGCGAATAAATGGACACGTCCTTCCGGGTAAAGAAGAATGGGCTTGTCGGAGTACAATACGAGTAATTACCTTAAAGCAGCACTGAATACACCCGCAACAAACAGACCTGGGAGCCCTGGAAACTCTCCCAGTATATTCATTACTAACAATGGTAATAATTGATCCTTCGCGCCGGCTAACTATAGGGAACATTTTGTTTTTCATTTATTTCGAACAGCATTTTTGTCCAAGCCACGACGTGATCGTTTGATAAAATAAGTTAAGCATCGATATTTTCTATTTTTTATTAACATGCAATTGTAACTGCAACATTCTCTATTATTTGAACCTACTTTTCCAGCTTGAGACTTCTCCAATTTCTATTAGCATGCAATTCTAGCTTCGATATTCTGTATTCTTTTTTAGCAAGCGATTCTAACTTCGAAGTTTTTAAATTTTTATCAATATGGAGTCATAGCTTCAAAGTTCTCCAATTTTTATTAACATGCAATTCTAGGAAATATAATAGAAATGTATATATATGATATGGAAAGATAGAGCATTATATTAAAAAATAAAATGGAATAGAAAATAAAATGTTTCAAAAACATGAATCATTGGAATAAACATTTAACATCTACGATATCCGAAAAAAAACATTAAAACTATCTATTAATTATTTTATAACTATATAACTATTTTAGAGTAAACAATAAGTTAAATAAATGATTATTAATATTTTAAAATATCATCATTTCAGTTATATATTCGTAAGGATTAAATCAACGCTGACAAAAAAAGTAGAAGGTTATAACGCACAATAAGCACGGAGTCAATATTTATAAGCGACAAAGTGTTATTGGAGAGAATTGGGCGCCAACGATTTTGCCAACACCAATTGATTATTAAATCACCTCTGACATTGACCCTTATGACTTCTTTATATCGTGATCAAGCGTGACATTAGAGTACGAAGGAAACGTGGCAATTACCTTTGTCGTAAGTGGATCACATTCGTGATACCAGGCGTAGATTAACATTCCCGCATATCCGCATATTCCTAATATAGCCAAAACCCCGACTATAAAAGACCAAAGTGCTCTAAAACATATCACTCCATTACATCACCATCCCGTTGCGTGTATCCATATCGTTCCTCCTAATTACTTCAATTCACGACGTTTAAATTGTCACGAAAGCTTTCATTGATTAAATGTAATTTAAGGAATATCTAATATACCTTCTTGCGGAGAGTAAAGTCGGTAATGCGAGATATCTTTGTATCATATTTTGATTAATCGCGGATATCTGCAACCAGTGAACGAACCCGCCTATAACGAGCGACCAGAGAGTATGTCTCGTAAGTGGACTCCAATCTGTCCTGCTTGTAAAGAATGGAATTTTGTAATACAATGTTGTATATTGACTATAGAATATATCTAACATATATTATTGTAGATGGATCTATGTTATTATAGGTTGACTATAAGGTATCTTCGTTATTATATCTAGATATCTATATTATTACAGATTTATTATAGATCTATCTACATTATATAATAGAATATATGTATATTATTATATTTGAGATAAATCGAATATAATCGACGATTTTTTATATCGAATCTAATGGAATGCATTTAAGCTACTCGTGGTACTAATTTAATTATTATTCTGCTTGACTCACGCTGGTAATTCCAGTCTTCCAGATTCGAGATTCCTTCGTATTACTAAGGAAAACCCACCCACGTCAGAGGTACCCTTAATCACGATAAGTAGCATGGAACCGAACATTATAAATGTCTGAATAAAATCGGTCCATACTACTGCTCTTAAACCACCCTACACATAAAATTGTTTAATTACATCTTATTGCAAAGATCAATGATAATATGTGTTACATCTCAGACTAATTTCTTACCACGCAGGTGTAGAATATACAAACAATGCATACAAATGGTGTGACTATATGCACATTTACGCCAGTTACTGAAATTATATTTAAATCGCACGATATGATAATTAAATACAAGTATCATAATTATATAAGAAAATCATAATTTCCTTGCAAATACAGAAATCATGATTCAACAGGAAACTATTTGACGGTACCTTGATTAAAAGCTAACGCCGGTACATAGATAACTATAGGGAGCCACGTCATCTAAAAGCATAATTTACATTTTTATTATCCGGTATTGGTTTGGATATCAAAGAATAATTTTGCGTTTGATGCTTCATTAAAACTCACGATACCGATCGAGAAGAGTACCGATCCGAGGATTCTAATCTTTTTATCGAACCTCCTTTCAAGATACTCGTAGGTGCTGGTTAATTTCAGCTCGTGGAAAACTGGCAAATATATTCCGGACATGACAAAACCTACCACGATAACTCCGAATCCGACGAATAGGTAACTGGTACCGTGTACGTAAACCTCGGTTGGGGTGCCAAGTAACGAAATACCTAATTAACATTTCGCTAATTATACTGTGTTTATATTATAACACCATATTCTTTTGAAGTGTATAGATAAAAGTATTGATAACAATGGATATTATAGTGGATCTACGCCTATTGCATTAGAAGAGATTAACTTATACTTTCAATAAGACTCCCGAACATTATAAAAAGAGTAATATTATGTAACGTATGTAAAACTTGATATTAATTCTATCGAAGAGTGCAGGAATCTACGCTTAACCGTTGTGGAAATGTATGGGTTTTAATTCATAATTATTTATCTGCAAAAATATAGTCCTACCGGATATAAAACTGGCTATGAGACTTAAGCTGACTGGCAATGTCTTCATGTTTCTACCACCAACGAGATATTCGTCTTCACCAGTGGATTTTTTAATGAAACCAAAATAAATTCCAACGGCACCGCAGGCCAGCAACATTACCACAAAAATCGTGTAATCGTACGAGCCGAAATTTTGCATGGATTTGCTGACCTCCTGCACTGTGGGCACATCCGGTGCCCAGTTCGCAAGGAGGTCCTCCGAACCACCCTCGGCGGTCATCTTATGGCAGAATGGAATTTCGCGAGTTTTTAAACGCCCTTAGGCGCCTCGTATCCTCCTCGATTAATACCCAAATTTCTCTCTGGTTTAAGTATTTCGTAACTGGTTTTCGTATACCTTAACAAATTGGGTGACATCTAAGAATTTTGGCACTGCTTCTAATGTAACACCTTTAAGTACATATTTTTTTCAAATTTCTAAATATAGTTAACAATCTATGTTCTTAATAATGGACTATATTATTAATTCTCCTGTCTTAGATATCGAATACAAGAATGGAAATAGTCAGCTAACACTGTTCAGTTCAAAATAAATATCAAAAGAATGATGAGATATCAGAAGATTATTAGCCATTTAAATGCGTAAAATTATTAATCAATAAAATCACTTTAAAATTCAATTAAAGTCGTAATTTTCTACACGACTTATATTTATGTGACTGAATAACTAAGGAGAATGCTTACCATAAACTTTGTGCCTGACACTGTCTTCGTCCATTTAAACTATTTTACAACAAGATATTATGTATTAACAGATACTCGTAAATCCCATAATACATGTGTGAATAATCTTGTTATAAACTGATGTAAATGGTGTACACTTATACGATTCATACACTTATGTTACAACCAAATTAATAGAAGTTAAAATCATAGTACAAGAGAACAGAGCCTTACGGAAGACCGACTAGGACTATCGCGGCAGGTCGTCTGGAAAGAGGCAAAAGCTCAGAGCGACCTGCCGCGATTGCATACATCACGATCGTGCCATTGTGACAATTTTCTCATTAAGCCGACAATGGGCATTAAGTATGAAGTTGAAACGACCGGGTATATGCCGGAGCGAATCGTAAGTGGATAATACGACCTAAATATAGTAGTAGTCCTACGGATATATGTTTGATCGCATGCACGCCAGCGATTTGACCAAGTTCCTGGACGATGTTTAGAATCCCGCGAACATTTAGTATTCAACTTGAATGTATATATATTTCCAATTGATAAAAAATATGATGATACATGGTACACTGTTTGCGAAAATAACTCGGCCAACAGGTAATAAATTGTTATGAGGGTAAGGGATATAAAATAATAATTCCTTTTATTTGTATTTAATTACCAAATGCAACATTGTTGGTGTATATTATTTCACAATACGTAAGGTGTGGTATTTTAAGAGTACATTTTAAATTTTATATTATATATTTTTAATCCTCGTAGAAACGCGGTAATTGATTACCTAATATGACCCTTCTTTCAATTCCCTTTTCTGTAATAATACCCATTCGAATGACCCCACCACTACTGCCATCGCGAGCCATTGCCAATGCCAGTGCTGCCAGGGCAAGGAAGTATGATAAGTATCAATGAATTAGATAATGATATAATATTAACCAAAGCTTGAAACAACCACTCACTGTTTTCAACTAGCTTAACACATTCATCCCTTGTCATGTTTGGTTTATATTGTGAATCCATGTAACCATACACATAAGTTGAACCAGAACCACCAATGGAAATCGGTTGTCTCACGCACATACCACCTAATGGAATACTATAAACTTGACCACCCTTCAGGCTGTCCCAGCCTGCTACCAAAATTCCTGCCATTATAGCATCCCGGTAATTATAGCATAATTCACGAAATACATTAGCAGCTGTTTCAACTAATGGCTGTGAACCAAGTTCCATTCTGTGATGTGGAAAGTAAAAATATTTTTTACAGCATCCCTTTTTATAATTCGTTTTGTTATATTTATATACATTTTCATTGCGAACTTACTGATGAAGGGCTAAGTGATATGATACTATATCTGAAACAGCTTGAGTGTCCGCAGAAGAACCAGAACGGCAACAATAAATGTAATCTGTTACTTTGGTCAGTTTATCAGCAAACCGATTTGAAATGTATGCTCTAGAAGAATTTTAAAATATACTTTTGCCTAGAGAAATTAAACTATAATATGGCACAGAAACCAGATTTATGTTTTACCCTGTTGTTGCTCGAGAATCTGCACCAATTACTACACCCCCATCAAATTCACAGGCCATAATGGATGTCTATAAATTTCAGGATACTTAATATTATCCAGAAATATAGTGTTATCATTGTTGAAAAAAATGTTTATGCTTAAGGCATCATATGAATAATTATTATTATGTAAATACTATTTAGGAAATAAAATGGTAGCCATTACTATAGGCAAATATTGAAAGCAGAATATGTAAGTTTATTTAGTACATTATGTTAAACTATCATTAAATCTCTGCTAACTTTGCAATGTCATTCTAACCTCTAAATACGTTAACTCTACGAATAATCGTAACTTACTCCAGTACTTTGTTCCGAGTGAAGCCAATCAGGAACTAAATTATTATTGACCGGCCCCATGTTACCTTGAACTAAATTGTCCACCATGTAAGCCATTATTTTGATTTTTATAAACTTTTTTATTTAACCGGACACTATGAGGTTGTGAATGTCGGCCTCCTATTTGACTCTTGAATATACAACCACAGCGGTATAACGTATAGCCCGTTCCAACGAACCTTTCACCTGATTCCGACGAGTTTACATTCGATCTGCGCAGGTCCCCACTACCATTCCCTGCTCCGAACACGCTATTGGCCGTAGTCCGAATGTGACGTCAGCGACGAAGCGACTCAGAATCAATATATACGGTGTACCGAAAATTCTTGAACATGACTACGTAGGACTGTACTTATATTGTAACAAACTTTTGAAGTAAATATTTCTGAAATAAATTACTACACTCATACATACATTCCATAGTATTAAGATTACTAATTCATTCCGGAAAATCCCGAAAACAATGAAATAACACGGTATAACCGTAGGGTAAAGGTACCAGTAGTTAATTTATAAAATGCTTTATGGCACTCCAATCTAGCAGAAGAAATCCTGACTTTTCCAAACATGTGCAAGGCACATTTTTTATGACAAGTTTGCCTTAGTCTACTAGTTCTTTGTTTGCGCGAAACACTTCCCTTAATAATGGTAACAATGGCTTCTATATATACCAAGTATTGTTTTAAATGTTCTTACTGCAGCGTACACTACTAAGAAATCTTTCTCTAAGTTGCAGTTTTTCGACACCGTATATATGAAGTTTCCTTCCCGCGACAAGTTGAAGGCGTGGATAAAGTAGTGGCCGTAGTGGGGGCTGCGTGAGCTGGGTGAAAGGTTCGTTGGAACGGGCTATAGGTGATTCAACGCAACAAACGGTGCCCTCTGCAGAAATTAGTAAAAAAATCTGAACTACGCCGACTTAAGAGTGCACTCCGAAAAAAATGACGACGTGTACTTCCAAAAATCATCAAAATGTCAAAGTCTCGAAAATCAGTCCTAAATGGTCTAAATCGGTGGTAGATGATGTATAAACATGTTCTATGATGATTTTGGGTGGGAAGAAGCGGTTTTAAAAAATTGTTTGAACAAAAAATGGTCGACCCAAAATCGCAAAAATGTGAAGGGGTATACCTTCAAAAATTGTCAAAAAATGAAAGTCGCCAATTTCGCTTCTAAACGGCCTAAATCGATGGTATATGATGTATAAACATATTCTATGATGATTTTGGGTCGGAAGAAGCGGTTTAAAAAATTTTTCGGGCAAAAAATGGGTCGAACCCAAGTCGAAAAAATGTGAAGGGGTACACCTTCAAAAATTGTCAAAAATTAAAAGTCGCCAAAATCGCTTCTAAACCACCCAAATCGATGGTGGGTGATGTATAAACATATTCTAGGACGATTTCTGGTCGAAAGAAGCGGTTAAAAAATTGTTATTGGTCAAAAATGGGTCGACCCAAAATCGCAAAAATGTAAAGGGGTATACCTTCAAAAATTGTGAAAAATTAAAAGTCGCCAATTTCGCTTCTAAATGGCCCAAATCGATGGTATATGATGTATAAACATATTCTAGGACGATTTTGGGTCGAAAGAAGCGGTTAAAAAATTTGTTCGGTCAAAAAATGGGTCGATCCAAAATCGCGAAAATGTAAAGGGGTATACCTTCAAAAATTGTAAAAAAATGAAAGTCGCCAAAATCGCTCCTAAATGGCCCAAATCGATGGTATATGATGTATAAACATATTCTAGGATGATTTTCGGTCGAAAGAAGAGGATTAAAAATTTTTTCGGGCCAAAATTGGGTCGACCCAGAATCGCAAAAATGTAAAGGGGTATACCTTCAAAAATTGTCAAAAAATAAAAGTCACCAAAATCGCTTCTAAACGACCCAAATCGATGGTAAATGATGTATAAACATATTCTAGGACGATTTCTGGTCGAAAGAAGCGGTTAAAAAATTGTTATTGGTCAAAAATGGGTCGACCCCAAATCGAAAAAATGTGAAGGGGTACACCTTCAAAAATTGTCAAAAATTAAAAGTCGCCAAAATCGCTTCTAAACCACCCAAATCGATGGTGGGTGATGTATAAACATATTCTAGGACGATTTCTGGTCGAAAGAAGCGGTTAAAAAATTTTTATTGGTCAAGAATGGGTCGAACCCAAGTCGCAAAAATGTGAAGGGGTATACCTTCAAAAATTGTCAAAAATTACAAATTGCCAAAAACAATTCTAAACGACCCAAATCGATGGTAAATGATGTATAAACATATTCTAGGTCGATTTCTGGTCGAAAGAAGCGGTTAAAAACTTTTTATTGGTCAAAAATAGGTCGAAACCAAGTCGAAAAAATGTAAAGGGGTACACCTTCAAAAATTGTCAAAAATGAAAAGTCGCCAAAATCGCTTCTAAACCACCCAAATCGATGGTGGGTGATGTATAAACATATTCTAGGACGATTTCTGGTCGAAAGAAGCGGTTAAAAAATTTTTATTGGTCAAGAATGGGTCGAACCCAAGTCGCAAAAATGTGAAGGGGTATACCTTCAAAAATTGTCAAAAATTACAAATTGCCAAAAACAATTCTAAACGACCCAAATCGATGGTAAATGATGTATAAACATATTCTAGGTCGATTTCTGGTCGAAAGAAGCGGTTAAAAACTTTTTATTGGTCAAAAATAGGTCGAAACCAAGTCGAAAAAATGTAAAGGGGTACACCTTCAAAAAGTCTCAAAAATTAAAAGTCGCCAAAATCAATTCTAAACGACCCAAATCGATGGTAAATGATGTATAAACATATTCTAGGACGATTTCTGGTCGAAAGAAGCGGTTAAAAAATTTTTATTGGTCAAAAATAGGTCGAGACCAAGTCGAAAAAATGTCTAAATGATGGTAGATGGTGGATTAATATTAAATTTGACGAATGGGTTATTTTACATTTATAAATAAAATGTTGATTCCACTTATAAATGTGAATTAACCCGCAGCTGATTAGCTCGAAATTATTTACGGTGTAATAAGACCGACAACTAAATTATAATGCTGGTACTTCTTCCGTAACTTCTGCCGGAATACGAAATACTACCAGCTTTAGGTATTATAATTCTACATAAATTTGATACAATCAAACAATGCTTTAAAATAATTCTCTTGTCATTATTACACGACAAATAATTCCGATTGCCCAGGTCTCACCACGTGGAGGTTGCTGCTTCGAGACCCGCCCTGTGCGGAGGGCGGGAGGTAGGATCCTACCTCCCAATCATTTCAACAAAATTTTAACTCTAATTTATATTCAGCATAAAAAAGTATATGCTGAACTGAACAAAATTCCATTTTTAAATCCATGTAAAACGCCAATAAAGCGCTTTGCACGAGTTATAAAAAGGTACTTGACTCGACCTGCCCGAGGATAAGCTATCGCGATACCAATTATCCTGAAATCGACTGGCAAAAGGCTGT
Organism: Nysson spinosus; assembly: GCA_910591585.2. Taxonomy (NCBI): domain Eukaryota; kingdom Metazoa; phylum Arthropoda; class Insecta; order Hymenoptera; family Crabronidae; genus Nysson; species Nysson spinosus. Next base: position 5,194,979 of record OU342835.1, read on the forward strand.
GATCCATTGCGAATATGGTTTAAACATATAAAAAAATTCAAAGTATACTACAGGTACCTTTTAGCGGTACATTCCTCGAACGCGAATCCATTTACTTCATACAGGAGCTCTCTGTACGAAGTAACTGGAAGAAAATCGACTCTACATCAAGCAGACATAACTTGATTAAAAGGAAGCTACTTGAGATTGAAGACTACGTATATTCATAGTCGAAAAAACACACGTAGTCAAAAGTAGACTACGGTTTAGTAAACTAAATCGGACGGCTAAAGTAAACAGATTCACTTGCAAGCGGGGTAGACAAAGCCCTCGGGCCGTCAACCTCGCAAGAAAGTTCATCGCTTTACCAAAACTCAAAAAATCGACGCAATTCCACAAGAATGACCGCACACGCACACATGTGGAAGTAAGTCGTGCACGGATCGCAAAACCCCCTGCCAGTCGCAGATTATGATTAGTTAAAATACCAAAATTAAACCATGCCCATTGTCCGCATCCATCCGATTCACATCCGAGATCCACGGCTGACTGCGGACCGGGCAAAATGGACATGGCATAAACTACGATTTTTATCCCGGACCGATTTCGAAATGGAAGTTTAAACAAACAAAATGGGAATCTCGAAATAAACTGAGCGAAAGCACAACTCGCAGCCAACGAGACGGTGTGGAATCGAAACAGGGAAACAAAAGAAGCTGCAGGCTTCAAAATTGTTCTAACAAGATGCAGAATTGCAAGAAAATGAAACTCACTGAGAGTCGAAGTACTTAATCGTGGAAGTTGATTCCTCAAACTCTTAGAAAAAGGAGCCTAGAGCCGCGATAAAGGGCTAACAAATTTCACCCTCGTGCATGGCTTTTATATGCAATTGCAAATTAGTATCATGCTCGAGTTTACGTGAAAAAATTTCCGTGTACCTCTCAAGAAACTGATATAAATCAAAGCAAACATTGAAAATCACGTGATTTTCGGACACGTACAACTGAATATTATATTTCATATATGAATATGCCGTAATGTAATAATATATTTATTGGAAGCTACTGAGAGCCAGAATTTATTGAAAATAAAAATGCTTCTTTTACTCGGTTTAACCGTGCCGATAATATCCACCAGGACAAAAGTTTTTAAAATATGGATACTTGTAAGAATGAAAATATTTAAATATTTCATTGAAGCACGAATGGTGCAAAAAATAGACAACTTCATTATAAATTATCAATAATAAGATGTTTTAATAGTGTTATGCAATGAAAGTCAACCTTTCACAAACGCTTGGCTTATCAATAATCCCTTTCATGGGATTTCATATCGTCATTTGGACGAGCTATCTTAACTCTCCAGAACCCTCTTTCACACTACTCTTTATTTCATTTCATTTCCATTGTTATCAACAGTTCATCAATATTACCATCATTATTATCAACAAATAAATATATATATATAATTAATTATACTTCCTCTCAAAAACAATAAATATGATCATCGTATTATTATTTCATACATAACATATTCGAACCCCATCGAGGGATTCTCGAGGGGTTATTTGCAAAAACATTACCAAAAATGGTGTTAAAATATGGTACATTTTACAGGTAGAAATTCTCTCTCCTTTGTATTTCCATAAAAATGAGGGTTCTGAACAGCCGAACTGGTTCGAGTGACTCGTCAGTTAGCTTTTACAATCGCTACAACCCCCTCGGCACCTCGAACTGTTTCGATCAAACAAATCATCGAGAATTTTCGCAATGACGGTCCGAACTCTATCCGGATAGAGTTGCCACAGTGGACTCCGTACAACCCTCTCAATTGTTTAAATCGATCCAGTTCAAGACCTGGAAAGTCTACGACAAACCGCCCTCGGAGTTTATACTCGTGCAATGAACCAGTTCTCCTACGTCCCCCCAAAGAATTTTGTGCAAACAAGGCTCAACTCGCCGGAGAGTTCAAAATTCTCATGGGGGTCCCTTCCTTCTCGTGCCTCTTTTTGGGCATTGAACTCCTTCAAGACGCTTTATCGAAAGTATTTATTCGGATACGTTGCCAAGTGCATATTAGATTGGGCAAAATGTATATTGTGATACAATTCTTCATTTATATATATTTGCTGGATAACAATTTTTAATCGCGCAAGAATTCCAGCAAAATTCATCCTCCATACTTTTCAGCATAAATTTCAACTGTATATTTCTATTTCTATATACATAGTTGCAATTTACGTTAAAGAGCTGGCAGACAAATATTGTCTTCCTCCTTGGGATCTTAAAAATTGCAATGTCCAGACAATATGTGCCAGAAATGATATTTAAGTATGCTCCATATATACATGGAACGTGAAATCTATTATTTTGCATTTAATGCTTGATTTAAGTAATATTATTAATTGTTATAATAATGAGTCTTGAAGGAGTTCGTATTATTATATTCTCAAACAGGCCTTTCTATGATGAATTGGTTGGAACTATCATTCAACCAATTTTGGGCCTTATTGTCATATTCCAAATATGACCATTCCAGATATAATGAAAGCCGTAATTTCAGCTTTCGTGTGTGAACCCTGGGGACGCGGGGCAACGGAGTTCGAACACTACTAATTCAATAAAAATTACTCATAATATACTAAAGTTAATTTCAAATAATATACTTCTTCGAAAAAGATTTCAAATCATAGAATCTATAAATATAAAAATTGACTCGATTTCAATAATATTTATGTTACCTAGAAATATAAAAACTGACCCGATTCTAATAATATTTATGTAATCAAGAAATATACAAATTCACCCGACTTTAATAATATTTATGGTGTTCCAATAATTACTTCGTATAGTTTGGATTTTTTAGGAAGGGTGTCTTTTCGGACATTATGGGTCACCACATAAGAGACGACTTATGTCGCAAGACAGCGCCCCGTGGTAATGCTGTGTAGAGAGGGATACTATACGAAGCAACTGGAAGATAATTGACTCTATCTCAAGTTATTTATAATAAAAGTTTGCCTGAAAGAGTAAAAACTTTGTAGGGATATGAAACTATTATTGGAATAAATATAACTTTAACTTTAATCATCAAATTTCTTAAAGATTCGCGACGCGGATGTTTGCGTCCCAGGTTCACAAGGGGGTATGGGGGGGTATGGGGGCAGGGTGGGCACAATAAAATATAATTAGCGAGCATAGCGACTTAATAGCATAAGAATGACGATCCATCCGAAGATGAATCGTCATTAAATAGGTCTTCGCCACTTGGGCTCTTCGCACTTGGCTCTTCATCCCGCGTTGCGTGAAAAGTATTTGCTCGGATATTCCCTTTTCGTACAAAGAACTGGTGGTTCCACAGAAACGACGAGTGTTCCGGTGCAATAAACCAGCTCATAAACTACATTTACTACATTTATATAACTTGAATTATTCTTGAATATCCGCGAACATTCATCCGTCGAATACCCTTTAACATTCAAAGATTGAACGTTCTCCGGAATATCCTGCGGTGAAACATTCTCGAGTACCCACGAATAGAATATTTTCGGTGACATTCTCCGAAAAACACTTGAATTTAATTCAATTTAAAAGGATAATATTGAGATTCACTTTACTTCGACAGAAATTAGATATCAAGTTAGATATATAATAAAAAATTTACTGGTATCCTAGCACAGAGCACGCCCAGCCATTTCATATTAACGAAATGGATGCTCGTACCTGTACACATTTAATCGAATATCCAAGCAGAATACAATCCACGTGCTGAAAGAACAACCTTACTAGTCCGTGATTTAAGGACTCAGCGAATTCAGAAACCGGTGTTTAAGAACCACTGCAGCCTGTTAAACTACGTGCGTTCTAGGATTAATACTTATGAATACATTAACACTTTAGCATATCGGTGATGATATACTAATTTATTAACAGTTCCCAGGTGAGGGATCACACCTTTACAAAACAACGCCTATTGCTAACCGAAGGTGAGTCCTCAGCCCTGGCCCTACCTACTTAAAATTAACTCATAATCAAGCACACAAAGTTAGAGAAGATATGCTACCTGCCTCCCTCAAGCTATATTTAAAATGGCAAAAAGCAAATCAGGCACACCAACACAATCAGCATCAACCCACTCCACGGTTCTCATTCACGAGCCCTGGGTGCAAAGCCTACACTAGGGAGAAGGTCCCGGGACCCCTCCGACACCCGAACTCGATACCAACTCATACCACGCAAATGTACGTACCCTTTTTCCTGAAATCGACTGACAGAGGCTGCGTTCCATTGCGAATTGTTATGCTTTGAGCATATATGCAAATATAAACTCGCGTTCCAAGAATTACTTCGTATAGGCTATTTTTTAGGAATAGGTATTTTCGGAGGGGTCACCACATAAGAGACGACTTATGCCGAAAGACGGCGCCCCGTGGTAATGCTGTGTCGAGAGGGATACTATACGAAGTAACTGGAAGATAGTTGACTCTATCTCAAGTTAATTTAACTTGAATAAAAGGAAGCTACTCGCGTCTAAAGACTATGAATATTCATAGTCGTCAAAGTATAAAATATAGCAGATGACTATATTTTAAAATCTATTACGACATTATGGATAGCAAAAGTAAAGAGAATCACGTCCAAATGAGGTAGGTGGACCCCTGGGGGCTCGCCAACCTCGCAAGGAAGTTCATGGCTTTACTTAAAATTTAAAAACCGACGCAATCCCACGAAAACAACCGGTCATACACACGTGTGGAAATGCGTCGTGCACGGACCGCGAAATCCTCCGCCAGCCGCCACACATGATTAGGAAATATTAAAATTAACCCATGCCCACCGCCCACATTCATCCGTATCACACCTGAGATCCACGGATAATTGCGAGCTAAATAAAATGGGCATGCCTTAAGACTAAATAAATGAACACAGAACACAGGAGTTTGAGGTTTGCTGAAAATCCTGACTCAAAAATCCAGTTAACAAAGTGAAAGAATAAGTATTTGAGCGGACTAAATTGACTTTACTTTAAATCGTTTGCTTAAAGGGAGGGCTGAAGAATTTATTTATACGAGGGTAGGGAAGGATGTATTCTTTATTTCAGTGACGCGTGTCAAAGGGGTATCACAATATTTCATTTAATATTCAGAAAAATTCAAGTTCAACTAATATATATATATATATGAAAGTACGTACTGAAAAGTACATACGGAAATTGAAATCTTTAAGTAACCTCGGGCGACCCCTTCATCGAAGACATTACATTCGTCGTTCGACTCCGGAATCTACCCGTCGCGAATTGCCTTCTTGCTCATATCAACAAAACATTTTTTTACGTGAAGCGTACGAACGAAAATCGAACGAAGCAAAATGCACATATTCAATACATATTTCGATGTATAACAAAGTTAATAAAGAGTAATATATAATATCAAATCGGATGTATCATCCAATTTTAATCGAAAAAGTGAAATAAAGTCGCAATTAATTCATGCGACTCGCGTATCCACGATTCGCGATTCCACGGTAGGAGACTCTACAATCGGCGGAAATAATCCGCGCATACATATTATAATTGAACGCGCGAAGCTACAAAGACAAGAAGGCCTACCTTCAGCTAATAAATATAAAACATTCAATATTGATGCTACCCACGAGCAGATTCCACAAGATGAATCTACTCGCGGTCGCTATGCTCGCAAATATTTAGAAAGAATTATAACCAGCACCCCATACCGATTCGGACCAATCGTCCTACGGCATAGGATACCGGGGGGACAAGACTCTAAATTTGAAACTTTGAAAATTGAAAGTCGGGTCAGAGGGTATAAAAAATATTGAAAACTTTTGTGACTCACTCGGTGATGTCTTGAAACTGCCTGTAGTAGATTGAAGGTGAAGACGATGTTGAAGATGGTGTTGAAGACAATGATGAAGATGATGCTGGAGCAGCTGGAACTTACGAGCGTGAATTTAACACTCCCGAAACGGATTTTAGAGTCCATTATGTAGCAAGTTTTAAGTCGCGGCCGACTTAATTTTCTCCGGCGAAAAAAGATGCACTCGCGATATTTTATCCTGTAACAAGAGGGAAGAAATCCATCATAAGACAACGTTCATCAAAATATTCAATATAATGGAAGATTGAATTTAAAACTATTTTTTACTGGAAAATTAGAATTGAAAAAGAGAAATTAAATATGGATTATGAAACTTACCGGTCCCTTCGCTGCAGCCATGCCCGATGGAGGACCTCTCCGCAGGAATCGCCTTTTGACTCTAATTATCGCGGACGAGCAAATTGAAAAAGATTTTTCCAACTCTAAATACTAACATCGCGACCGTACACTTATTTCCGGCGAACAACACTGATTCTAAGTTCCGCGAGAAACTCTAAGATCGCATTGCACGCGATCACAAAATACGGAGCTCAAACAGCTGGAACCTGGGACCTCCTACGGACTTGAAGTTAACACTCGCGAAACGGATTTTAGGGTCCATTATTCAGCAAGGTATAAGTCGCGACCGACTCAATTTTCTCCGGCGAAAAAAGATGCACTCCCTATCTCGCGATATTTTATGCACACACTGATGAATCCTGTAACAATAGAGAAGAAATCCATCATAAGACAACGTTCATCAAAATATTCAATATAATGGAAGATTGAATTTAAAAATATTTTTTACTGGAAAATTAGAATTGAAAAAGAGAAATTAAATATGGATTATGAAACTTACCGGTCCCTTCGCTGCAGCCATGCCCGATGGAGATCCTCTCCGCAGGAATCGCCTTTTGACTCTAATTATCGCGGACGAGCAAATTGCAAAAGATTTTTATGACTCTAAATACTAATATCGCGACCGAACACTTATTTCCGGCGAACAACACTGACTCTAATTTTCGCGAACTTTTATTCGGAAGCAAATGACTCTAAGATCGCATTGCGCGCGATCATAAAATTGCTGAAAAGAGAACTTATTAAAGTGTACAAGATATATATCAGCCAAGCGTTTGTTCGGTTCTACCACTATCAATAAAACTGTAATTCTTCAGTAATCATCTAAAATATAATATAATACCACAATACATGTAATACAAAAGGTATTGCACACATTATAATATTAAATATATTTTCAATTCATGGTGAATGACTATCGTCGTAGTCAAAGTGTTAAATAAGGAAATAAACCGACTTCCTCGTTTTTCAAGAAACTCTAATTGACAAGATCAAAGTTTCTTGAGAAGACGTACGGCAATTAGGTTTATGTATATTCAAAAATTCAAGATGAAAATGCAATTGCAAATCAGACACACACTTCGGACGAAATCTTAAGCCCTTTATATGTTTATACAACGGATGAACGGATGTCGAGCAACGTAAGAAAGGAGTTAACGAACTCCCAATGAATTAAGAATACTATTAAACACGGATCAAAATGAGAAAGAGAAAAGATATGGAAAACTTTTAACGCGGAAATCGCGAAATGAAGTTAAGGTATTGAGATCGTAAACTTAGTTCTGAGGGAAAGAGGGAGAAAGTGTCGCTAGTGTAACTGCGTCGCGGAAAAGTTTGACTTTGAAAGGTCACGAAGTAATACGAACCAAACCGCGTCGTTGAACTGCGTAATTAACTATCTACAGTCTTCCACGCAAAAAATGGGACAATAATTTCGCGAAATTTACGAAAATCGGCCTCTAATTGATACTAGAACGATGAAAATACTTGAAAACTCTAAACGCAAGCTCGCAGACCACGAAGCCTGCGAAGTACGTCGCGAAGAAAGTGACGCTATGTCGAAAAACTCAAAAATTCACTAATTAATTATTAAGAAAATTACAAAACCGAACCGAGGAAGCTTTGGTGCACTTGTGAAAACGTGTTTCGAAACGAAAAAGTGAAATTTTGTGGAAATAAAAACCGAAAAATCGGAGCTCACCGACAACACGTCCGCACTACTCGAGGAACGACCGGCGAGAGACTTTACCATACCCCGCGCATGCTCGAAGCGTTGCGAGCCGGCGTGCCGAGCATGTGGGCCAGCGGTTCTCAACCTCTTTTGTCGCGTACTACTCAACCAATATATGATGAAGTCACGTACCACTTTGTAGGTAGTTTATATTTTTTTTACCAGAAAATGTTGCATGCAAAATGTAAAAAGGTTATAGTTAACAGACAGACCTTTTGTTCATTCTTTTAACTATCTTTTCGCACATATTAAATACTATATAATTTTTGAATTTAATATAATTTCGGGGACCACCTGGAAATATTCTAAGCCATCGGTGGTACGCGTACCATAGATGGAGAACCGCTGATCTAATCCTGACCTACTTAAGAGAATGACGTCACACATTTGGAATATTTGTTAAATAATTACTTTTAACGAGTTATTAACAAATAATACATAACTCGTTAATGAATATATTTTACATTTGCCCCCTATTAATTGAAATGATGGCGTATAAACTTAGAACAAGCATGTTTAATGCCAACATTTTTCATATAACCAACTTAAAATGTTAATTAACACATTAAGTACTTAAACTTGTATAAGTTTTAATTACCACCTATTCGAAAGAAATCGTTTAACGATGTTCAAATTAGGAATAAACAATTGAATATATCGCAATCTCATAATTTTCGACGAAAAATGACTACGATTTCTTTGAAATATCGTGATATTTATATGGAAAAGAGTCATTAAATAAATTAATGACATTTACAGTCATTTATAACGTCATTCAATGTGTTATTTGAAATATTCAAAATTTATTTAAGTCTGAAAATGGGAAAATGTAGGAGTTTCTAACAAGATTTTAGAGACTACGCATATATTTTGCGTCCTTTCAGAATAGTGTTGATAAGAAACGTTATACACTACATTAAACATTCTAAGAAGTACATCAATTCCAAGAAATCTCAATGTTTTTATATCGCGTACCTTAAGCGTGCTGCTATTTGCGGTTTGTTTTGATAAAGGTCGTTCGTGTGGAACTATCACTGACGTACGAACAGAATTCCCGGCTCGGCTATCTCAAAGCGACAGCAGGGGCGGAGGAACGAGGGTTACTAGGGGCATTACATATTTTTCGTTATTTTGTAATTACTAAACAAATAGGCCACTTTATGATCATCGTCAGAATAAAACTAAATTATTATTATTTTGAGAGTAGCATAAGTTACGCTTTCGCAATGTTACTTAAAAAAAAGAATAAAAAAAGTGACTCGGAAAGCCAAATAAATTAAGCAAATAATATTTTGTGCCACTTTGTCTTTATTCTTTTTTCAAAGGAATAAGTTAATAGTAACAATTTAATTTGATTCTCACGATGATGATAAAGTAGTGGCGAATTTATTCAATAACTATAGAATAATGAAACATACATATATATCTATTAAATGTCGAGTAATATGTATGCTAACAGATGTAAGAGTTTTTGAAAAAATAATTTCATGTTTTATTTTTGTATTTTCAGGACTAAAAATATGAAAAAACAGCTATTTTATGTGTTTGCTGGGTAACGTCACCCGTGACACAAAAATCGTTACCGGGCTCTAGGAATCGGTAACTCTGTAATTACAGATTGCATTTCATGCTTGGTCTACTTATATCTCGATGGTTAGATGTTAGGTCTATTCTATGCTTCGCATAAAGAGTGGAATATGTCCGGTAAAGCCATGCACATGGCAGAGGTTGTTTCAAATGAGTTTAAAACGGAGAAGAAAAATAAAATGGGTTCCACGGTCCTGGACACTTTCACAAAACTCACGAACGAAACCGAATCCGTTAGATTAGATGGTGGACTTACATTGTTAAGACATTTGTATCAACAGACTTTTGTGAGTGTTTATTTTCTAGTAACCTCTAACATTCTAATTAATTTATATGGTCACAACATGCTTATTATATTTTCTAACAAAATCTATCTGGAATGATAACATTCCAGGATCAGACAGACAACAAAGAATTCAAATATGCTATGACAAGACTAATTCGGAGTTTAGGGTCATCTAAACCATGCTCTAGAAAAGGATTTTATACAACTCTGACAGTATTTTTAACAATGCATCCTGAAACGTCAGTGGAACAAATCTTGTCTATAATGGAGACAGAATTACACCCAGTCAATAGCAATAACAAAAGTGTAAGCAGCCTATTGCAATTTTAATGCTGCTATGTTTCTCATATCATCTTTTTCTATACTATATGATCAACCCTATACCCTTTTAGGAAAATGCAGATATTTATATGGGTCGTATATTAGCATATGGGGCTTTAATACGGTCCAAAGTATTAGTGAAAAACAATACAGAAACACAAGTCAAAATCATAGAAGATCTCATTAAGTCAGGGAAGCAACGTAGCTATTTGTCCTTTATCTCTACTTTATTCCTTGTGGAGTTTTTCAATCAAATTGATGTTGCAAATATCAAACAAGCAATATGGCCTGTTATTGAAAAAGAATTTGGGAAATCATGGTTAGAACAAACTTTAGACACATTCTATATCTTGCTAGTAATGAAACAAAAATGTCCATCCCTTGTGAATCAGAAGTTTATAAAGAAACATTTAGATACTGAAGATATTATTACAAAAGAGTCTATGGAAAATGTTGTAAAAGTATTAACAGATCTCCCTAGAATTATATCTTGTCAGCATCCAGTATTTGAACTGTTTTGCAAAAAGTTAATATCTACTGACCTTGTACCAGACTTTTGGGCATGTATGGATCAAAGATTTATGAAACCATCAAAAAGTGATGAACACTTAGCTGTACAACTTTTAAAATTAATATTGGCAAATATTAAGGATAGGTCGATTATTACCTCATTATTATCCCCCAACTTTGTACAACATATTTTGAAGAGATTTTCAAATTGTAAAAGGCATGACAGTGATGAAGTACTCATTGCATTCAAGGAGATTTTAAATCTCATAGTTTCTGCCACAAATGATAATGATGTTAGTTTGAAAACAAAAATGGGAGTACTGAAAAAGTTCATATTATATCCAGGTGATTTAATGATAGAAAAGAAAACTGGTACCAGAGTGGTACAAATTATATCGGGAAATTTCAACTTGGATGGTGTCAAAAAACTGTCCAAGATATATAGAGACATCATTGAAAATACAACACCCAAAGAAAAGCATAATGCGAAATCTGAGTTATTTTGGACGAATTCTGAAAGGGTTTATGCTGCTCAATTATTAACAAAATTACTAGGACACTCAGCAACTCTTACTGACCAAGAGTGGAGATTAGATCAATTGAAATTTTTATTCAATTATGGGTTATGTGAAGTACCCAATGTTGGTGTAGAATTGGCACCATCATTTAAAGAGACATTTTATCGCGCTTTAGATCACAAGTTATCGAAATTAAACGATTTACGATGTGTACTAAGTAAATTAGTGCATTTTGTAAATCTGAATTTAAAGTCTAAATTGTTAAAATTAAGAAACCCATTATCAGAAGAAGCAGAGGAAGCTTGGGAGAAAGTGACGCAATTAATTGACAAAATGGAAAATAATCCGAAAAAGGCAGAAGCTTTGCCAGTATTTCATACAATGAATTTACATATGGGATTACAATTATTCTCAGATCCTCAAATGGCAATAATGTCCATTAACGAACTTGAATCTTGTTATGAAAGATTGGGAAAGAAATCTAAAAAGAATAAACTTAAAAATAGTAAAAAAGAAGATGAACCAGAATGGGTCGAAGTAGTTGTAGATTTACTATTATCTCTGTTATCACGAAATAGTCATTTATTGCGATCGTTAGTCGGCTGTGTTTTTCCACATATTTGTCCATATGTGACACCAACAGCTATTCATCAAATATTAGCGGTAAGTAATTATTGTAAAGGGAAAACGAGAGCAGTTTAATAGTAAATATTCTATAATTTTCAATTTCAGGTTCTGGATGTGAAAAATGAAAAAGGGCCACTTGTTACAAAAGGCGATCTTGATGATGAAGACTCGGATGTAGATTTAAATTCTGATGACGAAAGTAGCAATGAGAATGAAGAAGATAAATCGGAAGGTTCTTCGGAAGAAAGTGATTCCGATTCTAATGAGGAAGAAGAAGATGAAGATGAGACGGTTACTGATAGAGTACGATTAGCGGTACGACAAGCTTTAGGTGACGCAACTGTTCAAACAGATGATGAAGACATGGATATTGATCAAATCGATGAAAACGAAGGCAAACGATTAGACGAATCGTTGGCTGCTGCATTTAAAATTCTGAAAGAGAATCGACGATCGCGATCTAAGAAACAAGAAAAATCAGCACAAGTTTTAACCCATTTCCGGGGTCGCGTTATAGATTTATTGGAAACGTACCTGGAATCTAACCCGTCAATGGCGATTGCTCTTGATATGGTTATTCCTCTCTTTGTTTTATTAGAATACTGCATTCGGGATCCGCATCAAAAACCTCTTCAATGTCGAGTTCGTTCTTGTCTAAAAAAATTGTCTTTGGTCAAAAAATTCAAAGACACAGAGGGTGTCGATTCTGAACTATTAATAGTGATATTAAAGGTAAATATTTGGAATATAAAATTTAAACAGAATCACAGAAACAGGATATTAAAACATTGCAAATTTTAAGGCTTTAATTGAAAAAGGAGAACGTACAGCATCAGTGTGTCATGAGATGGGAGACAAATTAGCTGAGTGTTGTACATTCTTAGTAAGATGTGCACAACAAGCCGATTTGCCAATTGAGCCCATAGTCGGAATTTACGGAGAAAATTTGACTGCCTTTTTCAAAAAACGAGATTGTGTTCTTCCTGCTATGTTGTTTAAAAGTATATTGCAATTACATTGGGTGGGCAATTGGCAGCTGGCGCCTTTACTAGTATGTTTCTAACTTTTTGAATATATGTAAATATTAATGTGTTCATACTTGTAGATAGAAGATTCAAACATTCCTTTGTAATTATACAGGTGGATTTTGCTTTTGATAGCACAGTAAGATCTTTCCGCCGCGGATTAGCCCTTGAATTCTTAACGATTTTCTATAAAAACGGTAGATTAGTACACTCAGATACAGAACATGGTCGGACGAAAATGAAAATAGAGAAGAAACTGTATAAGAATACCGTAAATATGCTACAGGAATTGTCGAACGCGCACAACGAAGAACATGATAAAATTAATTCGAATTGTAGTAGTGAAATAGGAAAAGAAGTTAGACAAAGGTTTGTCTGCCTTCTTTTAACACTTTTGCATACTGTACATTCGCAACATTTACCACAAGCATGGGATTGGAAGGAACTCGGAAATGTTCTCACGGTATACAGATCACAAGTCTCACTCGCAAACGATGCAAAAAGAGCATATAACAAATTAGCAACACAAGTTGGTATTTCGGTTAACGTGTAAGTAAATGAGGAAACAACGTTGAAATTAATATTATTACTGAGAATATAATTTCACCTTGTGTGTTTAGATCAATGAAGAAAAACAAAGATGAAGAGATTCGTAGGGTAAATGGACAATCCGCAAAACCTGTAGCAGAAGAAGCAAATGTAGAAGAAAACGGGAATACAGATAGTGAAGATGATGTTTCAACTCTAACAAAGAGTGAATTAAAGAAACGAAAGAAAAACAAAAGTAAACAGAAAGATAAACAGTTATTAAAAAAAGAAGCTCGAATGTTGCGTGAAAAAGCAATGTCAGAGGGTCTCGAGACATTCAAATTTAGTTCAGTTGTATTACCAAACAAAATGGAAGAAATTGAAACAGTTCAAAATGGAGATTCACAACAAGAAGAAACGACAAGTCTAAGCCCATCTCAAAAAAGAGAATTAAGAAATACATCAGATGTTGAAAGTAACCAGAAGAAAAGGAAAAGATCACTATCAATAGCTTGATATGTCCTATAAAGCCTATTAAAATCAATATGAATGTGAATGATTGTTATTTTTGTATATCCATTTATAAAAGAATGTATCAAAAGTTTGTACAGCTCTCAAACAGAAATAAATCTAATAAAAACATTGAACATTTTTTATGCTTATTAAGAATAATTTCTTATGAACACTACACCACCCCCTTAAATCTAGAGGCATATGTACTGCACACATTTATTTCATTGTTACATATTCATTCTTCAGTAGAGGTTGATGATTTTAATAAAAAAAAAAACATAGGGGGCATAAGTGTCCCTGAACATGTGCAGTTATATGAAATGTTTTATTTTTTTAAAGATTTGTTTGTAAAGAAAACGTGATATAACTGTATAAACTCTATAATATCCTGCAGAGATCTATTATTCAAAGTTAAAAGAACATACTGAATGCTTTGTTAGATTATACTAATATTTCAACATAATTCATTGATGATATCAAGGTTAACCACATGGTAAGAGACATGTAAATAAACAGTTTCAATACAAAGTTTACTAATAAGAACGCAGAATTGGTAGAAAGTTATGATTTACACACAATTATCCGTAGAAATAAAGAAATATACTTATTGTAGATGAAAGCAGGGAATACAGATATGACAATTCCGCGTGATAATTCTAAATGGTATGAGGAATTTCCAAAAGGAGAAGGCCCTTACAATCATTCTGTAACGGAGGTAGATGTATTGCATTTAAAGGACGAAGCTAAAAGATATTTAGAAGCAGAAACGGCAGCTTTTCAATTAAAGCAATCCAAATCTCGCGATTCTGAGACAACATGGTTGAGAACAGCATTAACACAGGGTACATTGTCAGACAAAGTTGCTGCTGGGATTGTTTTAGTACAGGATAATCCAAAAAATAATTTAGCTCGAATAGTAACACTTGTAAATCAAGTAAAAGTTGCAAAACATAATCAATGTAGCATGGTTGTAACATCTTTGAGAGATTTATTCCTATCTGACCTGCTCCATCCAGGTATGAAGTTACTCAAATTTGAAGAGCAAGATTTAAATCAAATTGATAATACAAATGCATCAGATACAATAATTAAAACAGATGGATCAAGAAAAAAATTGATGGCACATTGGTATTTTGAAGATCAGTTGAAAGAACAATATGAATGTTTTGTTACTTCTCTTTCAAGCATTGCATCTGATACAGTGGACACAAATCGTGAAATGGCAATATCTATAATGACAGATTTGTTAATAGGAAACTCAGAACAAGAGCATAAATTACTTGAATTTATTGTGAATAAAGTTGGAGACCCTAGTAGCAAAGTAGCTTCTAAAGCTGTTTTTTGTTTAAATAAGTTATTACATGAGCATCCTAATATGAAACTTGTACTACTGAGAGAGATAGAAAAATTATTATTCAGAAAGAATGTTGGACAACGTGCACAGTACTATGCTATCTGCTTACTGACACAATTTTTATTAAGTAAAACTGATGATGTAATTGCTGCTACTCTTATAGAAGTTTATTTTGCATTCTTCAAAGCATGCTTAAAGAAAGGAGAACCAGATACCAGGATGATGGCAGCAATATTGACTGGTGTAAATAGGGCATATCCCTTTGCAAAGATAGATTCAAGCATATTGAATGATCATATAGACTCTGTATACAAAGTAGTACATGTTGGATCATTTAATGTTTCACTAAATGCTTTGAGTTTGTTGCACCAAGTTACAAGCAGAGATGAAGCACAAGCAAATCGATTCTATTCTACATTTTACCGAAAATTACTGGATCCTCAAATTGGTGTTGCCACTAAACGAGCAGTATTTTTAAATTTACTGTACAGAGTTCTACAAAATGATCAAAATATACAACGATTGTATGCTTTTATCAAGAGAATCTTACAAATTTCATTATATTTCCCTCCAAATATGACGTGCGCGACTTTATATGTAGTATCCAAAATTCTATATTCCCATAAGGAATTAAAGAAGTTAATATTGAAGTCACCAGTTTGCATCAAAATCGAAAATGAAGAAGAAAGTAGAGATGATTCGTTAAACAGCGACGAAGTTGAAGAAATAGAGAATGAGGAGGAGGAGGAGGAACAAGTGCAAGAGAAACCTGATGTAACTGTTCAAGATTCAATTATGTTAACAAACGTCACCATTGAGCCTGTAAATTCAGATACGAAATCACATATAAAGGTCGAAGATATAAAAAGTGAAATTAATAAGCCGAAAGATTATGATCCGTTTTGTCGAAATCCACAGTACGCCGGCATATCCGAGATGTTAAGTACTGAACTTATAAGTTTGTGTGAGCACTATCATCCGAGTGTTTCCTTATTTGCAAATACTATCCTCGAAGGTAATCTTAATAATTACTGTTGAATAATTCATATTAAAAAATAATGTACATATACATGTCCCATTTCTTATCTGTAGGAAAACCAATCGACTACACAGGAGACCCGCTAGAAGACTTGGCATTAATGAGGTTTTTGGATAGATACGTTTTTAAAAATCCGAAGAAATTGGAAGACAAAAATGTGAAAAAGAAAAATGATCCATTAGCACAACGTACAGGATATACTCCCAAAGGAATTCGTAGTATTCCTGTTGATAGTGCGGCGTATGTGAATGAACGAGAAGAGCGTATCCCAGTTGATGAGTTATATCTCTATCGGTACCTGAAGAAGAGAAGAACATTTAAACAAGAATCTGACGAGGAAGATGACGACTTAGACAGTGTTAACAGCGAAGAATTTAATGATATACTTGATAGATTAGGAAATGACAAAGATGTCGAAGATTTAGATATTGCCGCAGATATACGAAGCGGAAAAAATAGAAAAGGTATAACATATATCCTTTGTTGTTTATAGTCGGGCTGATGTCGAATAATATAATTTTTGTTGTTCACAATCTTTTTTATTATTTGTTGTAGTTGACGATGAAGACGATGAAGATTTAGGTAACGATGATAGCGGTAAGAGTGATGCAAGTAATGATTCTGATGAGAATGACGATCTGGAAGGAGAACCGGAAGATGATGTTTCCGGAGACGAGTTACAAGATTTGAGTGACATAGATGATGAAGATATAAGTGATATAGATTTTGATAATGATGGCGATATTTTGGACGATGATATGGAATCACACCAAAAGAATAAGAACTTGAATAGGAAGAATGGGGAACCAAACAAAATGAAAAAGTCGAAGAAAAAAGATATCGATAGTAACATATTTGTTTCGGCAGAGAAATTCGCGGAAATGTTAGAAGAGCAAAGTCGGCAAAAGGGCAAACAGGGGGGTACCGATATGTTCAGCAGCACGGATGGTGCTAGCGCTAAACAAATCGACTGGGAAATAAAGCGGCATCAAAAATTAATGGGCACCTTTAATAAGAACAAACGAAAAGGCCCGCAATCGTTTAAACGGAAGAATGCTAAAAAAGTAAAAAAGCATTAAACATGTAATAAAACGTGTCTAAATACTATATCCAATCTTTTAAGTTAATTTTCGCAGAACATTGTCACTGTTATAAAAGTTTAATTGTACACAAAATAACTAGGCAAATTTTCATATGAAGCAATAAAATACATGTCGAATTTCATTCGTTTACAAAATCTTTCTTTTCATTATAAAAAAAAGTTTCGAATAAAACGTCGCTTAACAGATCATCAATGTCTTATTTCATATAAACAACAAGATAGATAGCATAATAGATAAAATAACGATATTATGAAATGAAGATTAAAATGAGAATAAATGATTATAGTATGTTTAAAGCCTGAAGTTTAACAGAACAAAGTTCTTGTTCAATAACAAAAGTTATTACTTAATACATTTTTGGACACAAATGTTACTTGTTAGAAATAGATAATTCTACATTTATGACATAAAAGCAGGTATTTTTCTGGATACTGTTGTCTCTAACTAATCAATTTCTAATTTTGATATGAAAATGGAAATGTTTTTACACTTACATTTATTATAAAAAAAATGTTTACACTTTCAAAAGTAGTTCGGGCATTCTCTCACGTTTCTGCACATTCTGTACAATGTCAATACTGTGTTCTGAGATAGTACTTGTGCCTGCAACTACTTTGGCAACACAACAATGTACTATAAATATTGATATATTGGCATCCCAATAAATTCTATTGTAATCAAAAATTTATATAGATAAGCTTCTGCTTGTTTCTCGGAAACATTCTATTTAATTTGAACAAATTTTATGTCAGCTAACAAGAAATAAAAACAAGTCTCTCTCTAATCTTTTTATAAAAACAACATAAGTTGCAAAAGTAGTTGAAAGTACAAGACATCCTACAAGTATAGTATCAGAATATCTACTTTTTTCCCACAGATACACAGGTTTACAATAAGACTCGCTTATGTACTCAACTAATAGTTTACCATTGGTCATAAAAAAAATACACTTAAATTGATATCATCATTGTGCAATGATCAGTAAATCCACAAATATCTTGTTTTATACACGTGAATCAATCTCTCGTAATATGGGATATACTCTAAAGCGTGTGGTGTACATGTATAAAGGGGTTAATGCTACTCTGGATCAGCTTTTGTTGAACTTTCTTCGTCATGGGCTGGGCTGTGCCATGTGAGTCTCTCTTCATAAAACTTTATCACAATTTGTGGACACTTTTCGTTAGCGACTCTTGCAGGTACTAAATCTGCATCATCTGTTCCTTTCCACTTCATCAGGAACATCAGTTCACCACTTGAATCTGTTGCTCCAATTATACGCTCTGGCTCCAAATTTCTATCAAATCCTAGAATCAAATAATTTCACAAACATAAATATTTTCCATATAATATAATATTACTACTGCAAATCTACCTATAATCTAATGAGTTATACCTTCTAATTTCTTTTCCTCCGTTGCCTTTTTCTTAGCTTGAGTAGGAGTTGGAGTGTTTGAACTCTTCCTCTTTTTCTGTTCTTTTTCTTCATGACGTTTACCAGATGATGCTGCTTCTTTTTTCTTGCGCTGTTCTTCAAATTGAGCAATAAGATCTGGGCAGTCTAAGTTTTCTTCTGGTTCCCAGGTATTTTCATCATTTGAATATCCTTTCCATTTCAAGAAATATTCTACCTGTTTATGATGTACTTTTTCAGTTTATTCATTACTAATACTGATTTATAAAAAATGTAAATAATTATTTACCTTTCCTTTAACGACTCTCCTGTCCAAAACTTTTTCCACGCTGAATTCCTCCTCAGCCTCACCGTCAGCAGGAGAAGAATCCTTTCCTTTGCTCATGTTGTTTTATTTTGTAGGACACTAAATGTTTACATAATACAAAGATGTAAGTTTATGAAGCTTTGCGGAACAATGCCTTCCTGCATTACTAGAAAGATCTAAATAATAGACGCTATACACCGAGCAGAATAAAAAAAATGACTGTACAATCAATATGATTTAATATATGTTTATAAGAAATATAGTACCTACATAGCAGTAAAATTTATGTATTAAAATATATTAATATAAGAATACAATATCGAATAGAATTTGTTATGCTTCTGCAAGACCTCTAAACTACACAAGGAAACGCGACCAAAAGATGCAAAATGGCGATTCGACAACCGGGAAGCCGTTGCAACTTTATTGGATTACACTTATAAAATCTGATTAAAAATGACAATTTTAATAATTCTAATATGTTCCTTTGTCGGTTGCTTGTAAGTGAATATAATTGTTTGTAATGTATTACAATACCTACAAGATATTCGCACAGACTGCCACAAGCTCAAGGACCGATTATAGACGCGGCGGGATTTCTGGCGCCATCGAAGTCTTGGTATTGGATTGCCGCGAAAAATTCAGTGGAGCCAATCATCTACATGCAAAGATACTAGGTTTTTCAATGGAATTACGTGCGAATAATTATTTCTCATAGAACACTTTCATTTGTAAAATTAGACAATTGATTTATATTCGCAAAATTCAATTATGAGTCCAAATTAAAAAACGCAATTTATAATGTGTATACCACGAATAACAAACTTATGTTACAAATTGTATAAGTACACAATAAACGTTCCTGAGGAAGCATAACAACCAATGGCTTTAAACTACTTATACGTTAGATATTTGCTGTTCATATTTATTGGAATGCTTTAATACAAGTAATTTAAAATATGCTGAATTGGG
This sequence comes from Nysson spinosus, assembly GCA_910591585.2. Classification (NCBI taxonomy): domain Eukaryota; kingdom Metazoa; phylum Arthropoda; class Insecta; order Hymenoptera; family Crabronidae; genus Nysson; species Nysson spinosus. The sequence continues at coordinate 5,215,026 of OU342835.1, forward strand.
AAATATATACTTTTAAACACTTTAGTAATTAAAAATTCCGTAATTGCGATGCTGAAGGCAGGAAAATACTATGAAAGCTAAATTGCAAGGTTTGAATGAATAAAATTATTAATTTTATATATTTGGAAATAAATGTTAGGTAATAATATATGTCCTAATATCGTGAACCTAATCCGCGATGACGTTCTTAATAATTTTGTTGACATTTTTAGGTCTCGGTTAATAAGTCAATAATTAAAACCGTGAGTTTTTATAATAACACCGACCAGATGCATATAGGCACAGACGAGATAAAGGTAGACAGAAGCGTTTCACGTTTTACATCTTTAGGATACTACAACCCCATTAGAATTTTCACAACGCATCCAGTGTTATTGACCAGGTGCGGATTTAGATCACAGTGCTTCTTTAGGTAAGAATTAATACTAAATTTTCCGGCAGTAACGTTTTTTTAAATTGATGATAATGGGAAGGAGTCAATATTGTTTCATTTATTTCTATCATAGGCGAAAAACCCAGCGGGGAAACATCCGGTTCACCTGATTTTGGCCGATATCGGTATTTTATTACGTGCAAAACAAAGTCTCATAAAATAATAGGTCTATCATTTTCTCCTCTGCGATTATACGACAATATTAACGGTCGCCCAGGTGGCGTTAATATTTAAACTACTATTGCTGATTTTCCGTTCTACAGTGGTTACAGTTCAAATAGCGCTGAAAATTCGTAGCTCGCAAGGTCTTTCAAGGTATTGTTAAAATAGAATTTGCAGTTACAGTACGTCTTGAAAAAATATAAATTTTTCTTACTCTATTAAATAATGTAACGCCAAACATTGATAGTATTTGGTGCACTGATTGCAGATTTATCATCGAAATGGCTGCGCGATCGGTCCTTAATTATTTACGTCCGAAAACTGTTGTACCGCAAATTTACCGATGTGTTTCGTTATCTGCATTCGAAATACAACATAAAACTCCAACTATTAAAAAAGTAATGCCAATACCAAAGGCACACTATGGTGGTCGACATACTGTTACCCTTTTACCTGGTGCTGGCATTGGTCCCGAATTAATGAACTATGTAAAAGAGGTACACAAACAACGCTTTCAGTCTTGAAGCAATGACCTTCTCACAGTTTTTGATAAAATAATTATTTTGATCAAACCCAATGCATATGAAAATAATTTGCTTCAATTCAAAACAGAATTAGCTTATTACCTTCTACATAGCTGTCTTACATAATTTTGGTATCTGTTCTGACTTTAGGTCTTCGGTTATGCTGGTGTGCCAGTAGACTTTGAAGATGTAGACATTGATCCTAATGCAGATGACAATGAAGATTTACATTATGCCATTACATCCATACGTAGAAATGGTGTTGCATTAAAGGGAAATATTGAGACACGTAGCACAGAGGCTGGTGTATTATCAAGAAATGTTGCACTCAGAAATGAATTGGATCTTTATGTAAATGTATTGCACTGTGTGTCATATCCAGGTGTAAATTCACGACAGAAGAATATTGATATTGTCATTATCAGACAAAATACTGAAGGAGAATATGCCATGTTAGAGCATGAAAGTGTACATGGTGTTGTAGAAAGTATGAAAGTAATCACTAGTAGCAATTCAGAACGTGTTGCAAGATATGCTTTTGAATATGCTAAAAGAAATGGAAGAAAAAAGGTTACTACAGTCCACAAGGCCAATATAATGAAACTATCTGATGGATTATTCTTGGAAACTTCACGAAAAGTTGCAAAGGATTATCCAGATATCACTCATAATGATATGATTATTGATAATACTTGCATGCAGCTTGTCTCCAATCCTCATCAGTTTGATGTAGTACTTACAACTAATTTATATGGTGCCATTGTATCAAATGTAGTATGTGGCCTGTTGGGTGGTGCTGGACTGTTAGCTGGAAAAAATTATGGTGATCATTATACTATATTTGAACCAGGCACCCGTAATACTGGTACAGGGATTGCAGGGAAAAACATTGCTAACCCAATTGCAATGTTAAATGCTGCAGTTGATATGTTACGTCATTTAGGACACAAGAATCATGCTACTCTTATTCAGAGTGCAATTAATAAAACTGTTAACCAAGGTATTCATACTCGTGATCTTGGAGGACAAGCTACAAGCAGGGAAGTTGTTGATGCTATTATGAAATATATTAAGAGTGCATCTAACTAAGACTGAGCAATGTCCCTTGAAGAATATCAGTAGAAATTGGTCCATTGGCCACATAAGTGGCATGAGATTACCACATTTGACATCTTTAATTTTATCTGCCAAAAATACTTATTAATATTATTTAAACCGCGCAATACAATAACTTTTAAGTATTTAACAAATATATAAAAATTTCTGATCTATATTGACATTTTATGTAATATGACAATGTACACTCACTATGCCAACATTCGAACTTTGTAAAATATATATTTAAGCATTAGAATTTATAGAGATAACTCATCTAATATTTTAATTATCTTCACAAGATTAACAATGTTTACAGATGTAAATTACTTTTTGTTAATCTGCATCTTTTCAAAAAATAATTGACTTATAGTCCAAAATCTCTGTATATAATTTTAATTTGTTGAACCTATATTAAGAGCAATTAAAAGAAAAATATAACGGTTCGTCTATCAGTTATTTAAGTAACGATCTGATTTTCACCAAAAGGTACTTGGAGGTTTAATTTAATTTATTTTACATGTATTAAACTAAGCAGCATTCAGGATATCAGCGATTCGGCGATACTGTAACAGATCGTAGTTAACGAAATACAGATAATATTATTACAAAATTTTGTAAAAAATTCGTATTTGAATTCAATTTCTCAGGAGTTGCAATGCTAGTTCTTCATCTGCTTCAAGATGTGTGTTATCTCCAGCCGTTTTCTGTTTCTTTTTAGTCTTTTTATATTCCTCCTGTGTAATTAATTTCCTTTTGGGAGGCCTATAACAAATAAGTAATATTGCCAAAGATGAGAATATGATAATAAAAATAAAGCAAGTATATTTTTATATATATCTAGTTGTGTTCAGAGTGAATTGCAATGTGTACCTGTGAATTTTGCTATCCTCTTCATCTTCCTCTGATACAGAAGTATCTGAATCATTTTCGTCAGATGTTTGCTGTTTGCCATATATTTTGTCTGGGTCTGGCAGCCAGGACAAATCAGGTCCACTGTCGTCACTTTCGTCTTCACTATTATGTATATTATCGTTTTCTTCTTCTATTTCAGCTTCCTCCACCTCCTCTTCTTCTTCTTCGACCTCGTTCATTTCCTCTTTGTCTGCAGCTTTCTTACTAGCTTTTAACTTGCGTTTTTCTTCTCTATGCTTTTCTTTTACTTTTTCCCTGAAACGTTGTTTATCAAATCGATCTTCTTCTCGTAATATCTGTTTTGCAATTTCTATGTTAATTCCAGACTCGACTTCGTTCTCATATTGTCTAGCTAATTCTGACACTTTAGCTTTGGCAGAATCTATTAACTCTTGCCCATCCTCATCAAAAGTAGTTTTTTTATTTGGCACAATCTTCTTTCTCAGTATCTTTTTAGCTACTGCTGCTTTTGTGATCGCCTTTTTCTTCATTGAATTTCCATCAATATTTTCGTCTTCAGCAATAGGTATATCATCAATATCTATGTTCTTTCTTTTTACAGTTAGTATGTCATCATCATCACTATCATCTACACAAAACAAAATATTTTAACAATATATGTATAATATATATATATATACATTATATACAATATATATATTATAAGATTGTTTGTTACCGATTTCGAAGTTATTTCCATGTTCTTTTTGTATTACAGCTTTCATTTCATCTCCGTCGGAATCAGTTCCGTGTTCTTCGTCGGAACTCTCAGCATTATTTTCTTTATTGTCTGCTTGTTGATCCAAATTATTGTTTACATTCATATACTGTTTATTCTCATTCTTCCTACTATTTGCTTGTTTCTGCATTCTTTGTAAAAATCGAATTCTTGGTGGAATTGCTAAGCCCAGGGATCTAACAAAGCAATTATAATAAGAATATATTAAACCAATATTCTGGTGTTGTTTGCATTTGTGGTAGTTACCTAGCATATGCATCAGTATCTAATGCATGAACATTGAAGATCTTTTTATCTTTCATCAAATGCACTGACTTAATATATGCCACAAAGGCCCTTTGTGCTGTTTCCTTTAGCGACACATCCCGAGCTAATAACGCTTCCAATTTACGATGTGGCGATTGCAATTTGTTAGGATTAATCCTAAAGGAATACATGGTTGCGATTATTATTATCATTATAATTTCTTTATGAGGAAAAAGCTATCATTTAAAAATATGGTATAAAAGTATTCATCATACTTTATCATATTTATAGGAATCTTCCGTTCTCGAAGTTTTTCGATCATCGGCTCTTCCGAAGGTAGTAAAACTAATAAAGCTTCACCGCCCCGTTGAAGTCTAGCCGTTCTACCAGCGCGATGTATGTATGCATTTACATCTTCCGGACAATCCATTTGTACAACCCAATTAACAGCAGGAAAATCTAAATATTATTTATAATTTTAGTTTTACTGCAAATCACTTGATAATTCAAGCATAATTCTTCTCACTTGCCTAATCCGCGAGCGGCAATATCAGTTGCAAACAACACAGCATGTTCTTTTGTGCAAAATGTTTCATAAATTTCCATTCTCCTAAGTTGGTGTAAAGTACCATACAAAGCTAATAAACTCACACCTGGTCTTAATCGGCAAAATATTTCATATGTGTATTTTACCTAAATATGAATAGTAATAATATATCAATGGAATACATTAGCCAAGAATTATGTTTTACAAAAAAACATGTTTAGTACCTGTTTACAACTTGAAAAGAATACAATAATTTTCTGTTTTAAGTGGTTCCTAATAAAAGACCAAATCATTGACATTTTATCTTCCAAAGCACAAACAACATAACTTTGTTGCAAACCTTCTGGAGTGGTGTGAGTAGCATGTTCATGTACAGAAACATACATAGGGTCTTTTAAACTCAATCTAGCCAAGTCTCTCACAGACCTAAGACATAACATATAATCAGTAACATTCTCTATATCAGTAATACCTCAGGTTATTGTTAATGAGGACAATATACTTTGTTTGTGTTGCAGAAAATAAAAGGGTTTGCCTTTTAGGAGGCAAATTTTCAAAAATGGAATTCATTGTTTGTTCAAAACCCATATCTAAACATCTATCAGCTTCATCTAATACTAATATCTATAAGTAAAAACCAGTCATTATGTTAGCTGGTTATTATGGTATATAGGATAAATTGAAATCTAATATTTATATACCTGCATATTTATACAATCAAATAAAGGATTTTCATCCATATGTTGTAATAATCTTCCAGGAGTACAAATAACAATATTACATTGATCCATACGTTTCTTTTCAAATTTTAAATCTTTTCCACCAATAATTAGTCCAGCAGACATATCATGATGGATTCCTATTTTTCTTAAAGTTTCATATATTTGGTAGGCAAGTTCTCTAGTTGGAGTAATAATTAAAGCACCTACTCCATCCAATCTTGTCCACTGCTTGCAATATAGTGCTTCCAATACCTTAAATATTTATATATTTGATAGATAGACAGATTTATACTATATTATAGGAAGCCCTTAATATTTTTAATTTACCGGTATAAGGAAAGCTAATGTTTTTCCACTACCGGTTTTGGCAGCACCTAAAATATCATTACCCCGTAATGCTAAACCTATACTTTGCCTTTGAATATCTGTCATGTCAATGAAATTATTTTCTTTTAAACCCTTTAAGGTTTTGAATGATAGGGGTAGGTCGGTGAACTTTGTTATCTTCGTTTCATCGATCTATAAAATATTAGTGTCTACTTTAAAGCATGTTTTTATATTTATAGGTGCTAAATTAAATGTATATTTACATTATCATATTTTGATTGTATAGCCTCGATAATTTTACTCTCTGGTGTTCGCTTTTTCTTTCTATATACTTTGACCTTTTTATCCTTTTTGGCAGACATTGTTATTATGTTACAATATACACTTTGTATAAAAAAATGTCCTCATAGAGGTTATGTTGATGACTACTAATCAACATAAAAAACACATGGCACATGTGCAGATACTAGTGACGCCGTGGTGGTACGCGGAAAATATGTCAGAAAGTTTTAAATGAAATTCCTTTCAGTGCTATTTAATTGAGAATACAAATAATTAGGACACTGTTATATATTACATATTATATATTACCATGTACAATAATCCATTTACAGTGTTATATATCTGAAAATAATTCCAAACAGTTCTATCAATAAGGGTAACCATAATTCTTTTAATTATCATTCTACAAGACATTCCCTTAATGAATGAACGATGTATTTGTACATTGCGTTAAAATTTGATGTTAAGGATAAAAAAAGGATATTGGAACTTTTTCTATTGGTTTTATTCGCAAATGGAGAAAAAGTGCGTTTATAAGAAATAGAAATAATATATATAATATCAATTTATCGAAGAACGCCATTTATGAATGTGAAAACATTAAGTTCCTTTTTGGAGGCGCCACTACAAAAGTGAAGGGTGTACTGCAGTATTGAAGTCTTTAAATATTTTACGCTAAAAACTTTGTTCTTCTTCCTTAATTACAATATTAACAATATTATAATATTATTGGCGATGTTTCACATAGAACTGATTTTGCAAATCGTTCTTTTCACATGTACTCAGTGACTTAATCCGGATAGTAAACTGTTTATAAATTCTCTCGAATAAGCGAAGTCAAACGAAAGTTGTCTGTTTTTTGAAAGGAAAAAAGATGTATCTCTGTAACCGGAGAAAGTGATTAAGATAATGATCATAGAAGTGCATATAATCAATGAGATAGGAGATGTCACAGTTCACATTAGCTCTAACATGGTCCGGCTTCGGTCAGTGACCATGTTGATTGCGGCTATAGGGTGTCCTATACAAAATGAATGATTAATTTTGTTTATATTAAAAGAATTTAATTTTAGATATCTTAAATCATTCCGTGGTTGCCAAAAGAAAAGAATTCTTTTAATCCTCTGTCCTTAACTCTGGAATTAATCGCGATGAAGATTTAAAGCAGCTTGATGAAGCTACGAGAAAATTAAATAGTCTCGTTAACGGAAAGGAAATCTTAACGGAGGATATGGTCTCGGGAAGTAATTAATTAAAACCTATGTAGTTAACTGATGATCGCATTCAATTATGAAGCAATTAAAAATACCGGCTAAATACGAATCCGGATTAGCAGTCTGTAACTCAGTCTAATTATAACGCTTTCATTTTCCGATTTCTATGATACAGGTATATCCGCTTTTCTTAATTACTTTAAGTTCTTCGAAGAATATAAATTTAATAAACGCTAATAATTAAGTTCATCTTTTTTGTTAGCATAAACAAATAATATTTTCCTGATTAAGCTCAAGCTTCACAAGCTGAATGCTTCAGTAAAATGTAATTTGCGTAGTGCAATCTTGCTAATATTTGGTGTAACATACTTTAATATCATTCGAAATTAAGGAGTTATTTTAGTTACTATAATTTGTGTCAAACAGCCTTATTATATTTAAAATATTTTTAATACAGCGCCCGAGAGGAATCCGAAAATGCGTTCTTTCGAAAATGCATTCCTCTTGATGAGATAAAGGTCCCCACCCTATACGTAGCTCGAGGCGTCACGTGTTATCCGAATCAGTGTCAATAGAAGAGACGAGGAATTGTCATTAAAAAGCACATGTGGGAAATACGTACACGTATCGTTATTTACAGAAACTAGGGTGGGGATGCGTAAACGTCAAATAGGAGGAAAGATTCGAAGAGGACGAAGAAGAGGAAATGCGTGGGGGATGCAGATGCATCAAAGAAGCTGCGCTATAGTCAGATTACTTCTTACACATTGTGAGTGATCTATCGTGGATCTCTCTGAAGCAATATAGATATCATTTTCGAACGTGTGTAGAGTGAAACTCATTTCCAAAAATTTGGTGTAAGAACCATGATTTGACGAGGAAAGGATAGCATGCAGCGAGACCAGGGGAAGCAGCAATGGAGAACGCTGCGATTATCTCGCATTATTATCTTCCATCCCTTCATACATGTTCTCTTCCTATTACCGGGTTTACAGTTCGTGATGGCAAGTGTTACGCTGCAGGATATGGGTGAGAATATTATTTATAATTACAACATTTTTAATACAATATTGACGATTCCGTTTCGCACAAATCGTTCCAATTAAAATAGATAATTAATTGCGGACAACTTTGTAATATGTTCTACTGGAGATTAATAAGATTTGGGCACATAAAATACATTTTCCCGGAGTATTTATTTATTCATTCGAGGGGATAATTCTACAATGTAATAAATATAAATGAAAACAATTAATTAGAAGAGGGTTGTCAGATTAATTGTCAGATATTGTACTTTGTTATCATCAATCGTATTTTCTGTGAAATTTGTTATTTAGATAAAGAAATAAAAAATTATTGAATCTGAAATGGGGTAGAATACGTGCTTAACATATTTTATAGGAACAGATATTCCATATATTATTAATATCGATCATCTAACATCAACTAAGAGACGGTTTATCGGTGTCTTTTTAAATGATCTCTATTGCATTAATTGAAGTAGTCAGCGTTGCATGCAAAACCGTACATTCTACCCTGGAAAAGGGGGCTTGTTAATGGAATTGGTCCAAGCATTCATTGTAGCGGCGCGAGTTATGTCTTCTGAGGTCATGGGTTACTGGGTTTTTAGTTGTTCATTCTGTTAGTCTCAGCACGGTCATTTAATTTCATCTGTTACTTCTTGGCACTAAAAAATTCTATTTTCACAATGAAGTACCAGATTCGATAACGCAAAACTCTCGTGCTCTACAGGATATTTTCTTTTTTTACTGATTTAGGAAGGGACATTGTGGATTTAATGGAAGGTACCGGAATGTGGCAAGAACCTCTTGGTATAACAGTAACAGAAAATCGTTGCAAAATAAATGATACAGCAGCATACAGTATCGCGGAAAGCGCCCTTTTGACAATCAATACGAACACCTTATTTCCAACTGGCATGCCACGAGATTTTTCAATTTTGATCGTTGCCAGACCTAAAGTCGGTTAGTAAACAATATAATATAATTTTTGTAGGACTAAATAGTTTTATGCTCAAAATGATTGAAATCATCTTATTATGACTAATATGTTATGATGAACGTGTTCTCCAAAATGGCGTATTTTTTGCGGTAGAACCTAATTGATTTCAGTATATAAACTTTATACGTCTTTATTGTATCATGAAAAGTATTTAGTATATTTCTTTTATGATTGTATAATTAGGGTACCCAACATCCACACTGTTTGCGATCTACAGTGACAGTGGCGAGGAACAGTTGGTTTTGTCATTGGGTACTGACGTCACCCTTTTCTACAGTACTACTCCGGACGATGATGATAGATCTATTTCTTTCGGCATTAATCTAGCAGACGGATTGTGGCATCGTTTAGGAATTAGTATTAAAGGAGATGCCGTCACAGCGATCATAGATTGCAATAAGCAAGTTACCAAACAATTGTCAAGAGATCTCACAGAAACTATCAGTACCAGCGGTATCGTGATTATTGGACAGCAACTTGTTGAAGGGCACATGTATTTGGTTAGTGCTAATATTCATTCTATAAACATTTGATATAAAGTATATCAGGAGTAAAACAATGTTTGTTGAAATGTGAGAGTCTAAACTAATATATATAAAATTATAACTTGAATTTTTTTGTTGGAACTTTTTAACAGGGTGGCTTAGAAATGTTGAAGATAGCCCCAACACCCGACGCAGCTTATGAGATGTGCACAGTGTTTGCCCACGATTGTAAAAATCAAACGAAGTACGAATTGAAACATAATGTTTACGCTCATTCACGAGTCTATGGTTCTTCCATACATTCCACATCCTCGAGTTACTATGAAAGTTCAACTAATGTTGGATCTACTCAATCAATTCGGGGTTCCAGTTTTACTAGCGCGACTTCGGCAAGCGCTGGATCGTCATACTACGGAACGAATTTAAGTAATATAAATTTATCTACGAATTTTAATAGAAGTTCATTATTGTCTGGATTAAATGGAACATTCAATGAACAAGATCAATATGAAGATTTTGGGAGAGAAAGGGAGGATGATTATGAGGAAGGAAATATAGAAGCAAATGAAGATGAACTAGAGGAAGACAATGAGAATCTTCATTCACCATCTCATAGACCTGCAAATATAACTTATGTTTTAAAACCAACGATTGAAACAATTGATTACAACCGTACTTCGGTAAGTATTGAGGAAATAAATATGATTAAAATACATATAAAATGTCCACATAAATCTTTGTAGATATACGGGGATGTTGAGACAGCGACTGCAACTACAGAAGAGTACTATAAAGCAACAACGTCGGAACTTGAAGAACATTCTGGGCGTACAATTGAAAACATCTCAGACACTTCGAAATACACAAATTCTAACGAAGAGTCTTATTATAGTTCTGGATATTACAACTCACGGGGATCTCCGGGTGTACGTGGATTTCCTGGACCACCAGGCTCACCAGGACTTGCTGGAAAAAAGGGGGAACCAGGGCGAGACGGACTTGCAGGCTGGCAAGGATCTCCTGGTCCTCCTGGAAATGTTTTTATAATACCTTCGTTAAATCAGCAAGGGAATGAAAAAGGCCCGGACACGCAAGCGGAAGCACTGAGACAAATGTTGTCGCAACATATGCTAGCTTTGAGAGGAACTGAGGGCCCTATGGGTTTGACAGGTATTTCAGGTCCTGAAGGGGCATCAGGCCCAACCGGTCAGAAAGGAGAACCTGGTGATATTGGCGAGCCTGGATCTCGGGGTGAACGAGGTAAATATTTCACATCAATAACATTTTTTATGGGCGATTAATTGGGTCTTACTTCAATGTATGCATTCCCCCTGTCGTTATTTCTACTTCGCTAATAAATATAATTAAATTATTATTTCAAGTTCAATAAATTTTTGCAGGAAGTCCCGGTAACACTGGAAGAGAGGGGAGACGAGGTCGACCTGGAAGAGATGGTGAGCGAGGCTTAAGTGGTCCACCAGGTTTAAAGGGAGAACAAGGGTTGCCAGGACTACCCGGCTTACCAGGTGATAAAGGAGGAAGAGGACTTCCAGGAGCTACCGGTGATCCTGGTTTACATGGGCACGAAGGGATGCAAGGTGACGATGGCCCGCCTGGATTACCAGGTTTACCTGGTGAATTGGTAAAACATATTGCTTAATGCCTTATGATTATGTGTAGTTCAAATACATAATGAAGGATATATAAATGTTATTATCTTGTTTTCAGGGTCCCCGAGGGTTTATAGGACCAAGAGGGTTTCCTGGACTACCCGGTAACCCTGGAATCCCTGGAGGTGAAGGACCACCAGGTGCGAAGGGTAATGCTGGACCGCCTGGTCCTCCTGGTTCACCGGGACAACCAGGTCCCATGGGACCTGTAGGTCCTTCCGGACCACAAGGGCTTTTGGGGCCAACTGGCTTAGTTGTAAGGTTTTATGCAGTAGAAAAATGAAAAAATTGCACATTCCTCATGTAGCATCATGAGTATTTGTAATTTTGCAGGGACCACACGGTAAACCCGGAATTCCTGGACTTCCTGGTGCAGAAGGTCCTCTAGGTCATCCTGGGAATCCTGGTATTCCTGGAATGAAAGGGGAACAAGGTTTGCAAGGCCCCCAAGGTCCAATTGGTTTCCCGGGCGTTCGTGGAGTAAAAGGCGATGAGGGAAAGCGAGGAGTGTCTGGTGATCGTGGCGAAAAGGGTGAACGTGGTTTAGAAGGAGAGAAAGGTGATGCAGGAGCGAAAGGAGAACCAGGTTCAACAGGACCTCAAGGAATTCCAGGTCTTGAAGGGCTGGAAGGTCCTAAAGGTTTTGAAGGACCTAGAGGTGAGACTGGTTCCACTGGTTCCCCTGGAGAAAAAGGAAAAATCGGTTTACCAGGCTTTGTGGGATATCCCGGAAATCCGGGAGAGAAAGGAGACAAAGGACAATCAGGAAGGGAAGGGTTTAGTGGAGAAAAAGGCGAAAGAGTAAATATTTATGAAAACCATAATTTAACAAATTAAATGAGTAATTTAAGAATAAAAAGTACATCTAAAATTATCATTTTTTAGGGAAACAATGGTCTACAAGGCGAACGTGGTGAAGCAGGACCGAGGGCAAGTGAATAATTCCTTACGTACAACAATTATTTACTTAAAATAATTTCAATCTTTTTTAACTTTCAATATTAATGTTAAACCACTTTCAATTTTAAGCCACATCTTGACTAGCCCTAGGAGAACACAGTTTTTTTTTAATAAAGGGATTTAGAGGCGCTAGAGGCAGAAGAGGCTCCGAAGGCTTGCCGGGTCCAAAGGGGGATACAGGACAACCTGGGGCATCAGGATTACAGGGTGAACCTGGTCCACCGGGTGTCGAGGGCCCTCGCGGATTTATAGGTTTACCTGGACCAACAGGAGTCCCTGGAAAAGACGGAATTCCCGGCCCATCTGGTGAACGTGGGCCAGTTGGTGATTCTGGTACGCCCGGATCTTCTGGTGCACCAGGAGTTATTGGCCCGCAGGGTCCGGCTGGCGAGGCTGGTCAGCCAGGAGAACCTGGATTTCCTGGTAGTCCGGGAGTTCCTGGAGAAGCAGGACCACCTGGCGAGCAGGGAAAGGAAGGACCATCCGGTCCTCCAGGATTGTCGGGAAAACATGGGCCTCCTGGACCTGGTGGTTTACCAGGATTTCCTGGCGAACGAGGACTGAACGGTTTACCAGTCTGTTTTATTTGGTACATCTTATTATACTTTACGTACGAATGAACTATTTCAATCACATTTTTATATTTATTTGCAGGGTGCAGCTGGCACAAAGGGAGAAATAGGATTAGTAGGTCCTCCAGGATCAGTTGGTGATAAAGGTGCGCAAGGTGAGATGGGAAAGGATGGTGCTCCAGGACCTCCAGGAAATCAAGGACAAAAGGGCCCGACAGGAGCAGCAGGCTTAAAAGGAGACAGGGTATTTATATTTAATGAGTAAATAGATTATATGTAATATATATTTCATTTTCACGTAAAAGTTAATTTTTTAGGGGGAACCTGGAATTGCAGGGCCTACTGGTAGAGATGGCTTACCTGGACAACGAGGGTTACCTGGTCCACCAGGTCCTGTAGGTGTACCTGGTGAAGACGGCGATAAAGGTGATATGGGTTCACCAGGGGAAAAGGGTTTCAAAGGATCTCAAGGTGAAATGGTAAATTCAACTGAACGATAGAAACATTAACTAAAAGACACAAGTACACAGTGATATAAATACTGATAATTGAATACTTTCATTCTACGATATAGGGTTCTCCCGGGGCACAAGGAGTACAAGGACTTCGTGGAGAACCCGGAGCAATGGGTCTTCCTGGTGAAAAGGGCCCCCCTGGTGAAATTGGCAGAAGGGGTCCAAAAGGTGAAGATGGTCCTGTAGGAATACCAGGCCCTGCTGGTCCTGTTGGGCCTCAAGGGTTACCTGGACCATCAGGGATAAAAGGAGAAACTGGGGATACGGGAGCAGTTGGACCTGTAGGCCCACCAGGAAGTCCTGGAGAACAAGGCCCAAGAGGACCCAAAGGTATTGAAGGTGTACAGGGTCCTCTAGGACCTGAAGGGCGACTGGGAGAAAAAGGTGACAGTGGGTTTCCCGGACTTCCTGGAGTTGGTGGTCTTGAAGGCAAGCATGTAAGTATCTATTATTATATTATATTACGTTATATCACAATTATTATATACACGACTTCGCTCAGGGTGAAAGAGGTTCTCCAGGACCTAAAGGGGAAGAAGGCAAAAGTGGTCCACCAGGTCCTTCTGGAAACAGGGGAATCACCGGTCCTGAAGGACCAAAAGGAAATGTTGGAGCGCCAGGATTCCCTGGACCTCCGGGCGAACCAGGTTTAGTAGGAGGAAAAGGTGAGCCTGGTAGAGACGGTGAAGATGGTAAAACTGGACAACCTGGTCTGCTAGGAGAAATTGGTCCGCTTGGAAAAGAAGGTTTGCCAGGTCCACCAGGAAAGCAGGTAATAAAACTTATGATTTTCATAGCATGTAGATGCTGAAGTAGTAGTTATGTAATTCCTATAATCATTCAGGGTCCAGAAGGACCAGCGGGGTTGCAAGGTAGTCCAGGTTTGCCAGGAGAGAAAGGGGATGCCGGGCCCTCTGGAGCGCCAGGTCTTCAAGGTCGAGTAGGACCACAAGGACTGACTGGTCCACCAGGATTGCCAGGTGTAAGAGGATTACCAGGTATTGCAGGAGAAACTGGTTCACCGGGAATGGCAGGAGCCTATGGTTTACCAGGAAAAATTGGACCAATCGGTCCGAAAGGTCAAAAAGGTGAACGTGGTAAAAGAGGTCTTAAAGGTCACCGGGGAGATCTTGGTATTATTGGAATAAAGGGAGAACAAGGTGAAAAGGGCATAAAAGGAGAACGTGGTGCTCCTGGGCCAGAAGGGCCAAAGGGTAACACAGGGCCGTCAGGATTAATGGGTCCCAAAGGTAACGATGGGCCACCAGGATTACCTGGAATGGAAGGTCCTGCTGGTCCAAAAGGAACCACTGGAACGGATGGACCAAAAGGTGATGTTGGCCTGGCAGGTCCTCCTGGTCCTCCCGGTCCTCCGGCTGAGCAACCAATGATTCCACCAGAATTATTATTTACGAGAGAACAAATGTTACGAAGAAAGCGGGATGTTTCAGAAGAAATGTAAAGAAATTACCTCAATCTATCGTTTATTTTCTAAGGGATGTGCAGTCTAACTATAATACATATAATATATATCTATTCCAGTGACGAACAAGAAGACTTGAGAAATAATGATAGCATCGAAGAAGATTTAGGGCCAAAATTTTTAGACATATACAATTCCATATATACAATGAGACAAGAATTAGATCGAATACGAAAACCGACTGGAAGTAGAGAAAACCCTGTGCGAACATGTAGAGATTTATTTTATGGACATCCACATTTTACTGACGGTTTGTTTTGTTCATTTTATTTCTGAAAATAATTATTGACGGTAGTGTAATAAGTTATGATGACAAAGTAGGCTGGTATTGGATTGACCCAAACTTGGGAATGCCCGACGATGCTATTTATGTTTATTGCAACATGACCAACATGGGCGAAACATGTGTATTTCCTGATGTTCATACAAGTCAAATGCCAAACATCCCATGGAGAAAAGAGAATAATAAAACCGACTGGTACTCGAATTTGCGAGGTGGTTTTAAAGTAAGGGATAGTCAGTTTATAAGTTAACATTAATATTTAACATTAATACTAATAGAACCTTCACTTTTTTTAATATAGCAAATTATAATATTATCAGGCACCTCGCGATAAGAAAGTCTGAAACGCTTAAAATATGTTGCCTAAGAATTACCTGGGTGCTAATCATGTAACGCTATTTATGTTACAGATAACATATGAAACTATTGGCGTGGTACAGTTGAATTTTCTACGTTTGCTTAGTGAAGAGGCTTATCAGAATTTTACGTACACCTGCATCAATAGCGTCGCATGGTACAACGTGCCAAATTCCAATCACGATCTCTCACTTCGACTATTAAGTGAAAACGAAACTGAATTTTCTTATACCAGCACGAAGCCGCAGATTATCGTAGATGGCTGCAAATCTCGCAAAATCAAAAGCGAAACTGTATTTTTAATTCATACCACGAAATTAGATGATCTACCACTAATAGATTTTTATCCAGTCGATTATGGTTTGCCGCATCAAGCATTCGGTTTTGCGGTTGGACCTATTTGTTTCAAATGATTAGCGATAGTGTATTTAATAGGTCGCCGGTAAGACTGAAATATAACAACACGTCTTCCTTCATTATTTGCACAGAATCATAAAATGCAGTGATTCATTGATACAAATATGAATCAATTTAATGGCCGTTTCAAGATTTTCATGCGCGAATATATTACAGATAGATAATTAAGAACAACGTTATTTTGAGCGGTTTCAAAGTTGCGAATGTAATACGCATGAAATTGAAATATTTAATTAGTATATTAGTAGCATTCTTTCGTACTCGTTTTAAAATATATAAGTATACGTCGGATAGTAATTAATTAGAATATAAGAGGTGCAATATAGTATAAGCCTTAGGCACGATAACGTGCATATCACAATAATTATTTATGTGAAATATTCGTAAAGTAAAGAATTTCACTGCCAGTAGTACGTAATAGTATTTTAATAAAATGTACAGGCCTAAGTTTTAATATCTTTATAAATAAAATGCAATGCATCAAACATACGATTTTATATATTTGTAGTGCAATTGATTTTAGTTTAAATAGGAATACATATTTTTTCTATTTAAAATTGTACTAATCTAGCAATTAATATTGTGAGAAGTACATATTAATTGAGATTTTAGTCTTATTAAACATCTAATTAATCTTACAATTTACACTATATAAATATAACTAAAAAGTCGGCCGCTTTCACGTCTAATATGAGTATTTATAGTTCTATATGTAACTAATGGAATTTTATATCATGAAAATAATTAATTTTGCGCACACTCCATAATTAAAAAATGGAAGACAACTGGGTTCCGTGGTGTAGCGGTTATCACGTCTGCTTTACACGCAGAAGGTCGCCAGTTCGATCCCGGCCGGAACCAATATTTTTTTGTTACCAGTTTCTTGTTACATCTTACGTACAAAACTATCCAATTAAACGTTTCTAGCATCCAGCAAATTAGTAGAATATATACCTATTCAGGAATTATCAACTTTTTACTTTCAAAATATTATTTTAAACATCTGGACCTCGTATACTGTAATTAATCCGGTACCAACAACTGGGTTCCGTGGTGTAGCGGTTATCACGTCTGCTTTACACGCAGAAGGTCGCCAGTTCGATCCCGGCCGGAACCATCATTTTTTTATTACATTTGCTAATTCCAGATAACCCAAATCAATTAATCAAACGAATACTATCGTATTATAAATAAATCAGCCGCGCGAAATCAATTATTACTTAAATATATCTCTTTTATTCTAATCAGCTTGTATAAAGCACAAAATTCCGCGAGATTATAGTCGCGCATTAGGACTGTAATTACTCGACAATTACAACCGAGCTAATAGCTGCTTTATGTTTATACTTTAATTAGAAATTAGATACCTCATTTAGGGAATAAGTTACGAATATCGTTTCGGATGTCGCTTGACTATCTTCTTTAACCTTTTCTTAAACTATAGTTCGTCCCCCATGTTATTTTTTCAGAGTGCTCTATTAAGTGCTCGTAGCTCATAGATTTTGTTCTTATTTCTGTAGAACGCGCCTTTTCTTGCGTTGAATTTCACGGCGTCGCTATTTTCTGACTGGAATCATGAAAGCCTACTTAGTGCTTGCTCTTCCTACAACTCGTCTGTGCTTCAGGATACGTTAAACCACATTCAACTTTCACCGAATTTTTGGTGGGGAAAGTGAATTAACTTGTCAGTCAAAAGTTACCACGAGGTGAACTCTACGGGTTTTTTTCGGATAGTTAAGCGGGTAGGATCGATTCGTATCTTAAGAAGGCAGGGTGTCGAAAGTGCGAGGAAGACACGGTGTAGTAGGAGGGTTCTATGGAATTCGCGAGAATGGCGGTATATGCGTGGGCGAACTATGGGCGAACCGTGCGAAAGGACAGGTGGCATCTTGTCGTAGTGGTCGTCGATTCACACTTCCACCGCGTTCTCTTCTGGTGACAAGAAAACCAAAGTGACAGTGCAGGGCCGCCTTTTAACAGGACAAGCTTCACTTCGAGCAATTTTATTCCAGAGAATTTCTTCGTAGAACAATATGTAAATCACATAAACATCTATCTGGCATGTAATCATAATTCTGTATGAATTCTGATGTCCGGAATGGACAGATTAAAATCAAACTTAAGTAAGTTTTATAAATGTAAGTCAGAAATAAACCAAGCCGAACTTTTTGGCTGTGAGGCCCGAAATAAAGAATATTATTTATCTATTAAATTATGATATTCTGAATGGACGATATAAATCAAGTACGTCGAAATTGTCACCATAACATCAAGTAATGGAATACCATAAATACTTACTAATAATTATCGTCCACTATAATTTATATTTACCAACTCGAGTTATACTAAACACTAATAAAACACGCGTATTATTTCAGAGCCGAGGCCAGAGTATAGAATGTGGAAAATGGAATATGATGGCAATGGAAGAAGTTTGAATTCCAGCAAAAAGTTGTCACGTCCCTGGTGTGCAAGACTCCCTTAAGAAGTGGTATGAGCGATAAAAGGTTTCCTTGTTTAACAAAATATCGTCTCCGAGCCATTAGCCCGACCGTTGGCACTTCACCGCGATTTTCTGCTCCTGCCGCGTCGAGGATGTACTTCGGAATCTAAGGATCCTTCGACCTATCAAGTGCAGATCGTGTCTCTTCCTCTCGAAGGGGAAATCAAAGCAACCAGGACACCCAAAGAATTCGGTGGTTCTTCTAACCACATTTTTCCCTTCGAAACTCTCACTTTATTTCTACATTGGATCCATTCCTTTCTCTTCATCCCACTCAGAGATTAAAATATTGGCTTGATTCGCAAGTAACTTCTGTTTCATTTCGTTTACATTTTTAGTTAACTGTGCGCGTCATTTATTAGGTTGGTAACTAAGTTCGCGACCTTGAATTAAACAAACTTCATTATATGAAATAATAATTGTGTGTATTAAAATAATTGGAAAAGTAAGAGCCCTCGAATGACATTAAAATTACATCTTAAGATTACAAAAATAATCTATAAATATTGTGCTTAGAAACAAAAAAGCAGCAGAAAACAAAAGGTCACGGATTTAGTTGCCAACGTAATACTTCCGGCTAATATTAAGTATATTTACTATTATTAGTTATACCTTGACTTTGACCAATGACTTTGGTACAAAAATTACTGGGGCTTTGTATAAAAAATTCATGAATTCTTATGCTAAAGTATTGACAAGTTACCTACGAAATGTGAGACTTTATGAATAATGATTGGAAGTATATTTTATATTGAAACACGTAGCAAACAAAGGAAGAAATGTATACAGAAATTGCTCATGAATCAACCTAATAGATCGATATAATTAGATCGGAAATAATTCAATCGCGATTATAAATACGATATTATCAATTTCGAAAACGCATCGCAATTAAATTCTGAGATAACAAAATGGCAAATCGGAAGATCGCGTGTATCGTTGGGGTTTCCGTGATGCCGCACGCTTGATACGAGATAAACATCCGGTAGCACGTTGTCAAAATAAAGCTGGTGTAGAAATATTAATATAATAATTAATGATGGGACTTTGCGATAGTGGGGTTAATATTAAAGGATATTTATCTGGCGTGGATAATTGTCAATGCTTCGGAGTAATTAACCGTGAGTCGACGATTTATTAACATGTAAAAAGTTTAGCGTGTAAGGTACATGGTAATAAAACGAAGTTTATTGCGTGATTCTACGTCAATTCATAAAATATAATTAGATTGTGCATAGGCTCTCTCCATGTTTGATTATGAATGTATATATACAATAAAATATTCAAGAACAATTATTTGAACCCTTTTAATTTAAAAGGAACGTAGAGACATTTAATGTTATCTCTGATTTAGTTCAGCGATGTTTAAACTACTTTATCTCACGGCACACCAAAAAGTATATTATATTTTTTCGATCTGAAAAAAGTATACAGTTTTTACTGAAATACAATGAAAGTAATATTTTGTTCCGTTTTTGCTCCAAAGTGACAATAAAATAACGATCTTTCCTAATGTGCATTTAATGACGCGCGAAGAGAATTTTGTCCAATTTCTTTTTCGAAAAATCTTGTATTAAACAATCTTGGTTTAAAGCTTCTCTAAGTACTCTAATGACGATAACAGTAAAAATACAACGATAACTTTGTAATGTATCATAAATGTATTATTGCACTTCGTGGATCAACTTCCAAAAATTCTGTTAATCGAACACCCGGGTGAGACATTTTAACAATGTTTTAAGAGGAACCGAATTGACTTCGGACACCTTCAATATGTCGCTCGTAATGTATAGTCAAACAATCATTTTGCGTCTAACTATACGAGATGGCGATCATTGATTTCTGGGGAATAATAAATAAAATATTCAACGGCGGTGGTGGTTATTATGGCTATCTCTCATAACCGTAACGTTACAGCACGTACCGTGTGAAATATACAGATGTTAGTCACTAACGTTTCAACGCCGCCCGCTTTTCTGAAAACTGTATGAAGCAAACCACTTAGTGCCTTCAAGAACAATTGTTCAAACCCTTCCAATTTAATAGGAACACAGAAACGATCAAAGTTATCATTGCATTCTAACGAACACCTAATCCACACTTTCTGTGACTATTTTAGTGACAACAATCTATATTATACACTGGTCTCAACCTTATGTACAGAAGATTGGATAAAAATGTTATTTAATTTGTAGAAATCTAGTACCAAATGTCTGGAATAAATATTTTTCATAAAAATATTGTTTAAATCCTAGAAATCTATTGATCCAATATCTCAAATTTCTAGATGAGCCATTTTCGATATACAGTAGTACCGTATTACCACATAATTTCAATAACCATATTCCACGGCAGAGATGTTGGATGTCAAAGAATGTTTTTCAGATTATTTTTATACATAAAAATATTTAGAATTCCCTAGCGATATACATATATTGAAATACGTTATTTACCCTACGAAGGAACGAGTAAATGGGCACGCTTGGAGTCGTAGCGACAACATCGAGCAGGACTCGATTAGCCGGAGGCCTCGAGAAGCGTGTCAAAGAGTTGACTTTTGCGCTCCACCGTGGCGGAGCTTTCAGCCCCGATCAGAACTTTTACGACCCCCACAACTCGCAAGCTCAGGGGATGATGCTCCGCCTCGTAGCCAATCCAATGCCGAACACGAGCTACCCTTTGCGCACGGTTTCCTGGTTGGGCGTGTTCCACCCTTCGACCGATTAACGTCGACGTACCGTCCGCCCCAGGGGGTGCAAGCCGAGACCAAAAAATTAGGAGTTATAGATCACCTACACTGCCTGCACCCACGACTTCTCTCAGTCTTCGCGATAAAAGATACCCGACACGACCCCCTAAAGTGATTCTTCTGATGGTTTTTTATAGTTTTTTACTCAACCTTAGAAAAAGTGTGGTTTATTGAAAATAAAAATATAGGCGAGCCACTTGTGATCGAAGCTTAACTATATTTTGTGTGACTTTGATCCTGCTGCTGGATCTGGTTTCTTTTTGGCGAGTGTTCAATTCAATGGAGCTTTTGAATGGTATTTCATAATTATTTGGTGTCAGTTTTAATTTTGCTTTATTGGTGGTAATTTGTATTTCCAGTGGAATTTATTATTGTATGTAAATAGGAATTTATATTTTTTGTTTAATTTGAAAGTATAGAATGGTCAGCATGAAGTTATTCTTTTGAGAAATTGGTTTCTATTCTTGTGTTATCATTTCGATGATTAGCGTGGAAATAAGCAAATAAGTCAATTATTTGCTACATCAATTTCACCATTTAGTCTTTTAATATAAGGTTTACATACGAAGTTCTGGAACGAATCTTTAGTTATTTATTTGGAATAATAAGTGAACTACTTGCGATCAAAAATGCGTTTTGAAACGGCTTGTGATATCAAATGAATGGAGGAAATTTGTAATAAGCTAAAAGATATACTTTAATTTTCGGGCGATTCAAGATGGCCACCGTCGCTGCGTTGGAGAAATGAATTAAAGAAGAATAATCCTGCGAAGCACGTTCAAATTAGAAGGATCTAACTCAAGTTACACAGCAAAACAAGAAATCGAAATTTAGAAGAGCTATTTCGGGGTAAGTGGAATGAACATTTTAGTAAAACTATTCCAAGCAAAATTATAACTCCCGAAACAATATGGCGTCGAAAATCTTGTGCGAACCAACTTCTACTTCTGTATTTTATATTCCTAATTTTGTTACATGATATCAATTACTTTATATTTTTAACATTTGAAGATTAATAAGAATTCTGTTAAGTACGCTTTGATTATGAAATTTATAAGTGAACTGTCAAAATAAACAAAATAATGACAAATTTCTAATAACCCCGTAGAAATTAGCTTCCAAACAACTTGTTGAAATATATTCCATTCGAAATAGCTTAAAATACCAACGTTTTTTATTACTCGAAGAAACTATATAACAAGAAAGCATTTTACAATATTTATAACCAAAAACAATTACTATGTTTTCCCAATTTTTCGATTTTGTCCTTTGCGCAAGCGAGCGCAATTGACCGATGAAAAATCTTCCAAACTTAACTCTTTAAAACAAATTTTCATTGGATTGTTTATGTCTCGCGTACTATTTTAACTTGGATGGAAGTTAAACGGCAACTTATCGTTTTATAAGTTTTATTATAAGTCCATAAAATTGTTATTTTCCCTTTATTTTCCACCATGGAAATAATTCTGGCTACTTTAAAAGTCCCTTAGATATTGGTGAGTAAACCGCACCTGTAATACCAGCTTTCCATCGGGGCGTATAATTGTCAGTCCACGGTTCACTTTGTAGTCAGATAATTCCGGTTATTACGTCACGGACACGCATATGTCAAAAAAAAGTCGTCCGCGTATGTTACTGCCTTTTGCACCTGAACCATGAACTTGCGGTACGGTAACACATTTTTTGCACGCGCACCATTTTCATAATTGTTCCAGCCAAGCCTTTCGCGCACACTTAACGCAAACCTTCTAAAACACTGTATTTAACACAAAATAATATTAATTCTGTGTACTCCGCCGTGTAATTACCCCTGCATTAAAACTCCGAGTGCATCCGACTGTTACAATATTTTGTTACAACCTTCCAAGCAGCACAAGTTGACTAAATATAATACTTCTTTTATTACAAAGTATTTGTACCCTGTTACAAATGTTGTACCATTAATAATCATAATTTATAATCACTGAAGAATACTCTTCCTTCCATAATATTTAAAAACACGTCGTACCAAGATGGGAATTAATAATACCAAAGAAGAAGGATAAAATCGAAATAAAAATGCTTACATAGTCTGGCGTCTATTAAACGATCCGATTATTAATATAAGAAAAATAAACTATTTTTAGTCTAATAAAAATGATCGTAAATGATCCAACAGGGTAGTAGCAACCTTTCATGCCTGCTATAAAATTTAACTTGCACAAATTTCAATTACATTCCAATAAACAACAATGCGTACGATGCGATATGCGCGTGACAGTAGTTGACATTAAATTGTGTCGATGAAAATAAGAAAAATTGGAGAATTATTGAGATTCAGTTAATCGATCGGTTGTTATGTGATACATAACAGTATGTTCCATACTGTATGAATTTACTAAAAAAGTAAATGCGTGGTACCCACTAAATTTAATGGTATTATGTATACGCCTTTCGAAGTCAACGGGTTAAGGGGCAAATGAATGTTTTTTTCTTTTTCTTTTACGGAATAATTGATTATCATACACTCATCCACTCCAGTGTGGGTACAATCGGTACAATCTTAAATGAGATAATTAGGGCGCATTGTCAATCGAGTGTTACCAAACTGGAGGTGGTTTGTTGCGTTAAAATCAGGGATATTTACGTGTAGTTAGACAGAGGTGCGTAGGAGAATGATGCAGAAAGTAGCCAGCCAAGTCACGCGATCGCTATACCAGCCGTGTGAAGGGTGCACGTGTGCACCCAAAACTAATCCTCCACTCAGCTGGCTAAATTAAAATCGCTTTAGGAGTCAGAACTGATTTCCATTGGATTTATTAATGACAGTTTCACTGGGTCATTTCGTATTCCAGAAACGACTGAAATCATCAATCCCTTGGAGTCGCCAAGTGGAACAGAAATACTGAGCTCTGTTAGTTAACCATCAAACGCATTATCTTATTCCACCAACAGAATTTTCTAATCTTACTGTGATCAGTTCTAATAATAATATGGTAATAATATTTCATAATAATGTATACATTATCATAATAATATCAGACAATAATATAGAGTAGTAGTATCTGATATTCTGACTGAATAATATCTTGATAATTAGAAAACTGTTGAAACCTGACGCCATTGAATTTTAATTTCTGAAGTAGTTTAACTGATTACCAATCATTGACAATAATCGATTATAATTAATAATTATCTGATTGTTAATGCATCGAAGTACTTATCGAAAGTTAAGTTTCTCTGTTGGAAGGTAAAAGAAATTTATGCGGATTAAGTTCCATGGGAGACACAAAATGTCGATCATTACAGTGATGTCGATGAATCGACAGTTCAGAGGCGTGATAAAATGATCCAGGTGAAATTACTCAGCAAGGTATAACTTGCTTCACGATGGCTCAACGAAGGATGCTTAACAGCACGTGCCTTTTTCTCAATGAACCCTCTTTTGTGCTTTCTATTGTACCCGAATAATGTGACGTGATAGTTTTGTGATTAAATTAAAATGAGTTCCACGAGTGTGATAAATCTACTAGTTGCAAATAAACCGACAAAAAGTAGGACCCTTAATAACGACAAGAGTAGCACACTTCGTAGATCAGACAATCATTAGCTCGTCCATAAGGATTTCTTCTAATTACTGATCGATCTCAGTTTCTCTTGATTATGCATCATTAATTCATCACGCAATCATTAATTAATTCGTAATCATTAACTCGTTCTTTACAACTTCAGTTTACTGACATAACTTTCAAAATCAAGAAATTTGTTGAACAACAATTTACAGCAAAAGTATTGCGTTGAGCAGAAAGTTCATGCGGTTTGCATCTGTTTTCTGCGGAGAAATGGAGGGATTTTTATGAACACGCAATTATGAAGCTGTCCGGGAGACAGGAAAATATTATAAACCAAAACGGAGAATATAATATTGAATAAAAGAAATAGAATGAATATACAATATTGAATAAAAGCCGCTTTGTATTTATTTGTTAAAAACCGCACGAACTTTGTGGCTCACCCAATACTTCCTGAGTAACATTGCAAAGGGAGCGTGTAACCCTAATTGAATTAAAGCATAGGGCGTGCAAGGAAAATATAAACGTAACATTATATTTTCCCCATATAATATTCAAGGAGCCATCAGCATTTTTTATGCGAAAGTACGCACGTGACGTGACGGTGAAAAAAATTAGCATAGGCGATATCTCTCGAATTTCTAAGGCGACTTTTGTCAGATGGTGCTCCCGACGGCTTGCACCGAGTCAAACTATCGAAAAGTCATCGGATCTACATTAAACGAGGATGCAGCCGCAACTGTTTCAACCTTGTCGAACTTCGTGTGATCGATGAGCTTACATTAAACCATTTCTAAAAATAATACCTTCGAAGTCCTTCGACGACCTTGTCTCCTTCTTTCAACGATTTTATAAACTCCACCCTCGATTGTCTCCATTTCCAGTCGCCAAGTGGAACCTGAAACAGAAATACTGAGCTTTGTTAGTTAAATATCAAATCCATTGTCCTATTTCCCTAAAAGAATTTGTTAATCTTGAGGCGATCAATTGTAATTACAATCCAATTATAGTTATACGATAATTATTGAAACCAATATAAGGTTCTTGATCAATTATGGAAACAATTGAAACGAATAATTCAAAGTATGCACAAATATTAAGTAATCCTTTTTCACACATAAATAATTTCATCATCAGTATACGTATCATCTTCCTTAAATATATTTATGTAGTTATCGGGCATAAATATATAAACTAAATGCAACACACATACTTCCGTATTATACATAATATTACTAAATGAAATATAATATTATTAAATGTGCTATATATTCTAAATTTAACGATTACATCAGGGATAATGTATTATATTATATTAAATAGAATATACTCTTTTATTACCTTATATTGCAGCGGACCAATGTGTGATAGTTAATGCAATATGATATAATATATCTTCATTAAGTTAAGAATATGTCGCATATGGAAACAGATCCTTGCCATTGCGTTCTAAATTCCTTCCTGCACATTCCATATTAATTATCTCCTGTACAATATATTAAGCCACTAATAAAGGTGTATAAAAAATTGAAGGAAATCTGACTGGGAGCCAACCAAGTGTCAGGTTGTCCCGCGTCCATGTGGGTTACGACATATGTTTGGTGCGTGACGTAAATACGGCACGCGTTCGTGCAAACAGGGTTAAATAATCCGCCTCTGTCTAACTGCACCCCGCAAAGACCACCCGCTACAATATGGTAACTTAATAACAGTAAGGCCCCACTTGGAAATTGTCGATTTTTGTCAAACCCCTAAGTCAGGCTAAAGTCATGTGGATTTAACCAGGAATATTTCATTCTTATAAAAGACAAATTCATTAAATAACATTTTCATGTAAGCGAGATGCGAGTTTGTGGCATTTTTATTATAATCACAATTTCAATATTCACGAAATCAAATATTCGAATATAGCAAATCATTTATACCGGGTGTTTCCGAACTGGTGGTACAAGCCGAAAGGGTGTGAATCTACATGAAAAAGTAAGATGAAAATGTAGATTGACATTTTTTGTACGGAGTTTCATTTATAATAAATAAATCGTTGTTGAAAATTCATCGAGTAAGCATCGTACATCGCATAACGCATTTAGATTAACACTAAATATTAGAAGACTTCTATAAAAGTAAATTAAAAAATTGGAATGTTTCTAACAAAAATTAAAATGTATTTAACTTGCTATTTTTATATGTAATATAAATAATATTCTTAAACAGTTTTGGGCTACCATACAGTTTTCGAATTGCCACTACCAATAGAAGCACTGTTCTTGCATATCGTCATCACGATCGACAACCAAATGTTAGCTATCATAAAACGAAATAAAAAAAGGAAGGAAAGAAGGTGGTCATCGAACAATAAAAATATTATGACAGGTTAACGGTCGCATGTAGGGGCCACCACCCTCTATGGGCGGATTATTAAGAAGTCAGCCCCTAAGCCAGGGGTCTTCTTAGGGGGATGATAGTCAATGATGGTAGAAGGTAGTGGTAATATTCATTGAGGAAAACTGCATACTTTATGAACTTACGATATCAAATAACCACGAGATATATTTATTCGTTAGATCGTGTTTTTAGCGCTAAGGTAATAAAACAATTTATATATCAAAATATTAATGTCCAATGAGAGAAAAATGAGTCAACACAGCTTATTGAAACTAATATAAAAACATAAAAGATTAACATCCTTATATATCAACGATGCGAAAAATCCAACGTTTGTGAAATTCAATATTCCATCGTAATATTAAGAGTATTTTGAAATAATAAATAATAATATTATAAGTCTTCTCGAAAGTATTAGTTTTAATTCTCTGATCTTGTTTAAGTACGTAAACTAGTGTTTATCATTCAATTGCATTTAGCAACAAAGTTTAGGAACCGTTTTTATCAGACAAAGAATATATATATTTATGTACTGTACTTAATAGTATAAATATATACTATCACCATTATTATTTATATTAAGTAACCACGAAATATGTCATATTATTTTCGTACGTTAAAGAACATTTTAATTACAAGTCGTTATGGAATGGTACCTTCAAACAAACCACCTTGGTAGGGTTAAAGGTCAAGTTAAAGGAGTCCCCATCCTTCCACTAACTTTTCCAACCCCGCCGAGTCATCAGGGTTCTGGAAACACCCATTCTACGTGTTTCTTTTCCTCCGTGAGGTCTGTTGAGGCCCTCAGGCTACCACTATTGTGGTCTTTTTCCATCTGATGTAAGGCCAGGCCACCTGTAGGGTTCTCAGGCTCAATAATGTATCGGCGACGTGGAGCACCGGGCAGCCTCGTCGCCGATAAACCACTGAGAGTCCTGCTGGATGATGACACCCTTCCTCCAGGACCTTACCTTTATTTTCTCATTAAAAAAATAATACCAGGAAAGTCAGATATAAGTTCACTATATCTGTGACTTACTTAACATTTGCCAGCATTATGGGCTCGTTTGTATTATTTGCTTCTTTTTATGATAAGGAAAATGTTATCAAGATGTTAGTTACGGTCTTGATTTAAATTAATTACTAAATTAATAACTAACCAGTGGTTATAAAAAATTATATTGTAATTGACCGTTTAAATAACTGGAGCCTAGAATGTTAGATGCAATTTATTATACCTTATTGTTGCTTTAAAAATATAGTAAAAATACTGTATCCATTTTAAATTTCAAGAACATCTCCAATTATAGATATTTCCCAATCACTGCAATACTATAACTATTTTAATTTAACATTGAATACATTTTTACTAAAAAAAATAAATAGGATCAACCAATAAAAAATATATTTACTTCTAATATACGATAATATAAGTAGTTATTTTTCGATTATGCAAATGAGAAGTAAAAGCTTCTAGTTTACGCGGTGGTATATCATTAATTTAACGACAGTGAGCTTAAAGCCAGTAAGTCGTGAGTATCAAAGTATCGAACTCAGTTCGAGGGATATTTAGCGATCCACGAAGCTCGCATTATGTCGTACAATATGCAAAGACTCGGTTTACTCCGTGGTTATAACTTCGAATACTACTTGGGATTGGTATTGAAAGAGTTACAAGAATCCGACGGATGTCATTCGGACATGGAGCTGGAAATGACAAGTAATGAATTCTAATGTGCCAGTGACTTTGCAAATAGGAAAAACTACCACCAGCCGTGTTAGGTCGGTTGTCTCTCACTGGGTATTATATCATACCGCGATCTACAAGTCAACCAATTTTTAATAGTAAATTGTGGTGTAATGTGATACTTGTTCCAGGGGGAAGTTAGAATAAAAAGAGTTGATTAAGTGGTCTTTAATTTGTGGTATAAATATAACTCATAGTTAAAGGTTTTATAATATTAGTGCACGAGGAGAACGTAACATCTTTCATATTCACATAATGTAATATAATAGAATGATACATTTTAAAATTGTATTACCTGTGCTACGGAATTGTACATATTAAATACTTAATAATAGGGTGTGGCGCGGCTTTTTTCTGGTTCAGCAATAGATCGACTCCAAATCGCAAAAATGTAAAGGGGTATACCTTCAAAAATTCTCAAAAATTGAAAGTCGCCAAAATCACTTCTAAATGACCCAAATCGATGGTAAATGATGTATAAACATATTCTATGACGATTTCTGGTCGAAAAAAGCGGTTAAAAAATTTTTATTGGTCGAAACTGGGTCGAACCAAAATCGGAAAAATGTAAAGGGGTATACCTTCAAAAAATCTCAAAAATTGAAAGTCGCCAAAATCACTTCTAAATGACCCAAATCGATGGTAAATGATGTATAAACATATTCTATGACGATTTTTGGTCGAAAGAAGCGGTTAAAAAATTTTTATTGGTCGAAACTGGTTCGAACCAAAATCGCAAAAATGTAAAGGGGTATACCTTCAAA
Source organism: Nysson spinosus (assembly GCA_910591585.2). Taxonomy (NCBI): domain Eukaryota; kingdom Metazoa; phylum Arthropoda; class Insecta; order Hymenoptera; family Crabronidae; genus Nysson; species Nysson spinosus. Next base: position 5,244,695 of record OU342835.1, read on the forward strand.
AATTGTCAAAAATTAAAAGTCGCCAAAATCGCTTTTAAATGACCCAAATCGATGGTAAATGATGTATAAACATATTCTATGACGATTTCTGGTCGAAAGAAGCGGTTAAAAACTGTTTATTGGACGAAACTGGGTCGAACCAAAATCGCAAAAATGTAAAGGGGTATACCTTCAAAAATTGCCAAAAATTAAAAATCGCCAAAATCGCTTCTAAACCACCCAAATCGATGGTATATGATGTACAAACGCATTCTAGGATGATTTTGGGTCGAAAGAAGCGGTTAAAAAATATTTATTGGTCGAAACTGGGTCGAACCAAAATCGCAAAAATGTAAAGGGGTATACCTTCAAAAATTGCCAAAAATTAAAAATCGCCAAAATCGCTTCTAAACCACCCAAATCGATGGTATATGATGTACAAACATATTCTAGGATGATTTTGGGTCGAAAGAAGCGGTTAAAAAATTTGTATTGGTCGAAACTGGGTCGAACCAAAATCGCAAAAATGTAAAGGGGTATACCTTCAAAAATTCTAAAAAATTGAAAGTCGCCAAAATCACTTCTAAATGACCCAAATCGATGGTAAATGGTGTATAAACATATTCTATGACGATTTTTGGTCGAAAGAAGCGGTTAAAAAATTTTTATTGGTCAAAACTGGTTCGAACCAAAATCGAAAAAATGTAAAGGGGTATACCTTCAAAAATTGTCAAAAATTAAAAGTCGCCAAAATCGCTTCTAAACCACCCAAATCGATGGTATATGATGTACAAACGCATTCTAGGATGATTTTGGGTCGAAAGAAGCGGTTAAAAAATTTTTATTGGTCGAAACTGGTTCGAACCAAAATCGCAAAAATGTAAAGGGGTATACCTTCAAAAATTGTCAAAAATTAAAAGTCGCCAAAATCGCTTCTAAACCACCCAAATCGATGGTATATGATGTACAAACACATTCTAGGATGATTTTGGGTCGAAAGAAGCGGTTAAAAAATATTTATTGGTCGAAACTGGGTCGAACCAAAATCGCAAAAATGTAAAGGGGTATACCTTCAAAAATTGTCAAAAATTAAAAGTCGCCAAAATCGCTTTTAAATGACCCAAATCGATGGTAAATGATGTATAAACATATTCTATGGCGATTTCTGGTCGAAAGAAGCGGTTAAAAAATGTTTATTGGACGAAACTGGTTCGAACCAAAATCGCAAAAATGTAAAGGGGTATACCTTCAAAAATTTTCAAAAATTGAAAGTCGCCAAAATCACTTCTAAATGACCCAAATCGATGGTAAATGGTGTATAAACATATTCTATGACCATTTCTGGTCGAAAGAAGCGGTTAAAAAATTTTTATTGGTCGAAACTGGTTCGAACCAAAATCGCAAAAATGTAAAGGGGTATACCTTCAAAAATTGTCAAAAATTAAAAGTCGCCAAAATCGCTTTTAAATGACCCAAATCGATGGTAAATGATGTACAAACATATTCTATGACGATTTCTGGTCGAAGCTAGTGGTTTAAAAATGTTTTCCGGTCAAAGAATGGGTCGACTATAAAATCGGGAAATTGAAATATTACTTAACACTCACGTTATCATACTGTAATCTTTTGGCTGAATATGTTTAAAACATGTTGTCTGTGCACAGGTTTTGGAAAAAAATGGAGGAAAGTGGTCGAACGGAAACATTGTGTAAGGTTTGCGGTGACAAGGCGTCGGGAAAACATTACGGTGTTCCAAGCTGCGACGGATGTCGTGGTTTCTTTAAGCGGTCGATCCGCAGGTATGCAAGGTAATTAATTTTCTCTGGTTCCCGAGTAATGTTTGTTGATTGCATTAATATATTTCCCATTTCATGAATATATGTGCACAAATTCGATGAATCCCGATTTATTATAAGTACAACGAAACAAATCCTTCGAAATATGAATAAAAATAGTGTTGTTCTTACTGTTATGTAGAAACTTGGACTACGTTTGCAAAGAAAATGGCCGCTGCATCGTGGACGTTTCTCGTCGTAATCAATGCCAGGCATGTCGTTTTACAAAGTGTCTTCAGGTCAACATGAAACGAGATGGTACGCTTCGTTTCAATGGTGATTAATTTTCACATCTTTGATTTATCATTAAACAAGGTATCCCTTAAAAACATAAACATTCTGGGTGATTCCGACTACGTAGCACTCTTTTCATTATTTTTGCAAACAAACCACATATGTCCACAGACCACATTATCAAGTAAAGCATGGAACCTCAAATTAAAGTATCAACTACAGATTCGGATTCAAACTTAAAAGTATCAATTAAAGGATCGGACTCAAAATTAAAATAACAATTAAAGGATCGAACTTAGTATTAAAATATCAACCACAGATGAAACTCAACAATTCTTTCGATATAATTCTTGCAACTGACACGAACCAACATATCTTCAGCCATGTATCTTGATACGCGTATCCTCGCAAACATATCGAGTGCCGTGTCGTATAGCACTCGAAACTAGGGGGGACATATCACAATGCATAGAAAGGTTTCCCTCCCCGAAGAAAAAACTAGGAACTGAAAATGGGAGTGTATAAGCAACCCACATGAAACTCTATATCGAGGACTCTTGCTTAAAGGCAGAAATCCAGAAGTTGGCCTAGCGACGAGTGAAAGACCGGTGTCAGAAGCAGCCTGACGTTCACAGCTTTTGTAAACACTTTTTGGTTCCGCACCCCCTTCAGACCGATAATCCAAACACTTGATTGACCGGAGATATCAATTAGCGAGGGACCCGGCAAAAGGTCCCATTAAAAATCACCCTCCTCGCACCCCCAACAATTCTGATTGTCCCACTCGACAAATTGGTGGAAAGGATAAAAACAAAGGGTCGGGAAACCAAATGCTGTGAAAGAAAATTATCCCTTATTATCCTTCGATCTGATTCAATTCCATTTTAACACCGGTCTACGTCCTTTTCCGTCTCTCTGAATTTAGATAATCTATATATAATTTTGTAAAATAGAGTTCATGTTTGGAATTTGTTAAACAAGATTAATAGGTGATTTTAATTGATAGCAGTTGAATGAATTCTAGTATATTTAATATTTTCAGCGGTTCAGCATGAAAGGGCACCAAGAAGTACGTCGTCTTTGGTTTCCGCAGTACGAAGAGGTACTTCCGGTCTTTATCCTGGCATTCCTCATGTTTATCACACAGCTGGCAATCCTTATCATCCCCTATTGTATCCCGCGTTGTTTCCTTTTAAACCGACGATGCCGGCTTTTGCGCCGTCTGTTGGTGAGTAAACTATAACGATCTTCTTATATATTCATCATTAATTATTTCCAACGGTACTAATTAATTATATTCAATTTTTCATGCAAAAAAATGATTATAAATTATATAATTATTGATATCATATAGCGCATTTCCTGCCAAGAACTCCTGCGGAACCCATCACTGTTACAACTGCAAAGGAGGACGAAGTGACGAGTTCGGAAGAAGCAGCAACCAACGAACCGAGAATCGAGCCAAAGGGTGAGAAAGTTCACCGGCACCTACAAATAATTACACATGAATTAGTAAAAGTAAATCACAACATGTCTCCCTCCGCAGACGAACTAGTCAACACAAGATTAGGAGCTCCAATTATTGGTTCCGTGTCCACGGAATACATGTCGAACTTGTCGCTTTTACCTACGGAAAACATTTACGAATTCGCTGCGAAATTACTTTTCTTCGCAGTAAGATGGGCGAGGAGTATCCACTCATTCTTGCAAGTATGTTTGAGCATACTACATAAATAATATCGATAAATAATAACTGGTTTAACACATTGACTTCCGCGGAAATCATTACGCTAATAAATATTTATTGGTTAATAAACGTAACATTTTCAAGATTTTCAATGTTACGATAACGATGTAAAGTAACGAACGTATCACCGAGCACTGAAGCGGTTTTGTTTTTGTATTTTATATACATGTTAGAAATAAGCATCGAGAGGTATCGTACAGCACGGATCTGGGTACGGCAGTCAAAGTGTTAAAATCCAATCCAAAATAATATACAATATATACAATTTAAAATCAAATCAACTGGTTCTGCAGGGCTACTATCATTCAATGATTCTTCTTCTTCTTTTACAAGTTACCTTATCGTGACCAAACTATCTTGCTCGAGGAATCTTGGAGCGAGCTCTTCGTGTTAACTGCAGCGCAATGGAATTTCCCCGTGGAAGAAACGGCATTGGTGCCTGCTGACTTAGCATCCGAAAGAAGAGAAATCCTTGTAGATGAAGCGAGAAGATTGCGAGAATTATTAGCAAAGTGTGCCCTTCTCAGAGTCGACCACTCGGAGTATGCTTGTCTTAAGGCTATCGTCCTCTTCAAAGGAGGTAAACATTCCACGCGTACACTCAATCAATCGTTGTTATAAAGCTAAAGTTCATTAACTAACATTTTCATACAAGCAAGTCACAGAGGTGTTTGTATTTGTTTCATAATTAAAATGTTAATATTCACGAAATAAAATATTTGAACATAGCAGGTTACTTATATATTCTGCTTGTACCGTCTAGAAAAAATGTGTTTGTTAAATGATTAGATTTCAAGAAGAAAAGCACGAAACTGGTTAATCAATTGGTTAATCAACTGGTTATTCAATTTTGAATGACAATCTAATTTTAGTTCCTAATAAACTGCTGAATATAATTGCATTTACTTCTTTGTTTTATTCTTACGTTAGCATTTTAGTATTTCAGCATCTCTTTGAGTTGTTACAAGTATTAATTCGCATAGTGACGTGAGCTGTTCCATGGCGAGGAGGAATGCAATAATAATAGTTCTGTAATGAATTCGTTGAATTAATCGACTTCTAATTCCATAAATGTCTATTATTCTACGTAACTTTAAATCTTATATCGTTTAGAATCAAGGGGTCTCTGCGAGCCAGGAAGAATATCAGCTCTCCAGGAACAAACCGTTGCTGTATTCTGTGAAAGGGATGCACGAAGGGTTGGACGTCTGTTACTCCTTTTACCTCCAGCTCGTGCCCTCTGCCGAGCAACCCTTCAGGAATTATTATTTAAGCCTACGATAGGGGATGTTAGCGTGGAAAGGTTATTGGGCGACATGGTCGGTGCCTTAAGGCCGACCTAATTTACCATAAAAAAATCTCGATCTCCGTGAAACGTTAGTGGAAACTCCTCAAGACTCTCATATCATACTGTAAAAATGGCGAGAAGTATAAATCGTTTTTTATATCCGTTTTGAAAAATCCTAAGGAAAAAAAACGACCGGCTTACCGACTATCAGGATACGCTGGGGTCGATAAATAATGTCCTTCCGTACGTGGTGGATGGTAACTCTGTAAAGGGTGATTCAACGAAGAACTTCGGCTAACGATTATACATATATACAAATTTGTTATTAATTATATAGCGATCTATTACCAAATTCTAGATAACTGTTCATCGTATTATTATATCCGATCGAATTCTCTTTTAAATTCTATTGAATATATGTATATACTTGTACTAGAAATAAATGTGTATTCTATGTCAGTAAAAAAGGGAGCATTGCATTCTTTGGATCGATTCTTCGTACTCAACATTCAAAATTGATTTTATATATCCGTTAAATAACAAGCACTCGCTGGCGTCTTTCAAAACTGATTCATCTTTATATTACTTGTATCATTTAGTTCGATGAATTAATAGCATAATCTGATAGTTGAAATGTTGCCGAAAAGAACTTTATTTACGTGCGCACAGGATGTAATAAAACTCGTCACAGAACCGAAACAATTTCCACTGGTAATACCACACAGAAGTTCCGATCGAATGAGAAAACTAATTACACGAGAATCCTCTACGTTTACAAAACATTTATTTCACGTCAACAATGATTAATTGGTATACAGAAGATATTCCCCTCTTAAAAAGAACTGAACGCGTAAATCGTTACGTCGACTTTCATAGTGGATATATCAGGAAGTTTTGGCAACGAAGAAGACAACGAAACGCACACCTTGGTTTTTTTTTATTAACTAGAATAATTTATTTTTTTTCATAGTAGAAAAAGGAGAATGTATCTTAACTCATGGACTGCATTGTACTCATATATATACAATTACATACAATCCTCAATTGAATGTTACACATAAATTCATCATAAATTGATTCTTTTCTTTCTCATAATTACTTCCTTGTTGTCTTTGTGTTTTGTATGTGTTATGCAGTAATGTACGAAACCCGAAAGAAAGGACCTGGCTTTAATAAACGGTGATATATATTTATATATATATATCCGGAATATATATGACCTGATACCGTCGCATGGTTTCTGCGGAGGGGAAAAAAGTAGCTCTGAGCGCGAATTTCCTTATCGTCATTGTCTGCTTTTTCAACAGCTGTTCTAAGAGAAACGTAGAAAAATTAAAATGATACTCGAGTTCGAAGTAAAAATCGAAGGAAGAGAAAAGATTCTCCCGATATAAGAAACCGAAAGAAACATAAACCGGAAATTAAGCGACGCAAAGCACTGCAGACGCGGAGAAATAGGTTGAAGACCTGTGATAAGAAAAATGAGATAAAATAGCTTTAAAGTTAACAGGGAAAAATGTCTACTCTCTTATCTGTATAACGTATCGATTATCCATGTGATATTAATGTTCGAGCTTCTTTATGTCGAAATCATTTTGGATACTATTATAATTAGCAATTATTAATTATCGAGAAAAAGGAACATGCATTTTAGCCAATTATGCAAACGTTCAGTTCTCGGCCGTTTCTTTGAGAAATGTTCTCTTAGGAGCTCGAAAGAAATAATCTCGATAACTCGAATGATGTAAGAACCTATTAATTGTAAGACTTCGATGATCTCTCGATTTTTAATTGGCTACTCTTCGCTCTTTTTTCCATCTCCTTAATCGTTCCTAACTCGCAATTAAACCATCGGCTGCTCTTTATCTTCCAGCGTTAGTATTCCTACCGTTCTAAACACATAATACACCTTACGAAAATAAATTGGAAAAAAAACAAGAGAAAAGAAAAGATGAACCCTTTTGTCTCCTTTGAAATCTACTCGTGAAGTGCCTTTGCTTCCGCATTACTTTTTTTGTTTCACTCACTTTAATAATATATTTATATACTGTTCTCCTTAATAGCTTTTTTTTAACGCGCTTACATTCAAATAGACTTTTATTAGAGTTACACAGTTAATAATTTGCGATTAAATCTGTTCTCTCGCTGCGTTTATCGTTCGCTTTTTTCCTTTCTTTCTCTCACTCACTTTCTTTCTCTCGTTCTCCCTCGCTCTCTATCTATCTCTGTCTAGCCAATGCTCTCCCACTCTACCACTCTCTCTCGCTCTCTCTCTCTCTCGCTTTCATCTATAATATTACTTTTTTGTGAGGAATTGTTTTCGTCGAGCGTGTCGCTCGCTGATGATTACAGTGCATCTTCGCCCACGCGACAGCTTCACATCGATTTTCCGGAATTTTCCCTTCCCCTGGTTTCCTTCAGTCACCTTGGAATTTATTTTTTTTACTTGGCGTTCGCCCGTGCAAACCGGATATTCTTGCCAAAAAATTCAAACGACTCACGAGAATCTAATTTTCATCGGGAACAATTTTTCTCGTCAAATTCATGATGGAGAATCGCCAAAGTATACTGTAGGTTTCCGGAAAGCAGGCAGTCGGAGACTTTAAGCGGAGGAAGGAGAAACCCATTTTGAAACAATGGGGGAGAACCCACGTGACCTACGTCACGAAGGCCTTCTTTCAAGAACCCAACAGTACTTTCTCCGTAAATATGTTCTTCGCAAATACACCGAAGGTAGAATAGGGGAAGGGTGTAGATTTTTCTTCGTCCTTTTGTTCAATATTGTGGAGAAAAGAAAAGTCGATGTTCGCGAGCGCGTGAGCGTTACAAAAAGAAAAAGACGCGCGTCCATCGGCGTCTCGCCCGATTTTTCCTGTATCTCTCTTTTTCCTTAATTTTCCATGATTTGTTTTTTTAATCATTATCTTTTTTTCCTGTTCTTTTGGTAAAGATCACTCCTGCATCCTATTACGAAATTGTCGGTTTTCCATTTCTTTTTTTTCTCGCATCTCTACCTCTCTCTCTCTCTCTCTCTTTCTCTCTCGCGCGCTCTCTCTCTCTCTCTTCTAAAAAAAGACAAAAAACAACACAACGGCATTTCTACTATTTCCATTCTATTTTAACGCTAATATGTAGGACAAAAAACTAACAGATTTCGGCATAATAACAAATCGTCGTCTACCGAGCCCGAGAGGAAATCCCGAGGTAGTCGAAGAGTGGCTTTGATCGATCGAAACGAAAATCGGCTACTTCCTACGCGTTGTTTCGCATATGTTTTTAGGTATCCGGTTCTTCGGGATGTCGATTTTTCGTGGGTCGTTCATTTTCACGATCTTAAAAATGGTTCCTCGACTAGTCTCGAGACTCTCGAGCAATACGGCGCGACGAAATATAACAGGTTGTCGGCTCTGACGACTATCGTTCCTGATATCCCCTCGATCTTTCCCCCTCGAGAGTGGAACTTTCAAGAACAGGCAATTTCGAGACTAAATACACCTCGATCTTCAGATCTCGTTATACTCCGTTTAAGCCTATAAAAAATATGACTTCTTATGTCAAGCATCATACAGTAAGATCTCGATCGTACAGATTCGTTATTGGTATCGGTGATTCAATAATCTCCTTACATCCCTTACGCTATTATATCACTCGAAACCTGAAGACTCATACCTCGGACATAGAAAATGGAACCATGGTATCTGGCAGTGGCGTATTGTAGATTCGTCTCGAAACAACGCGGAAGACTATTTCGTAATTTTAATATCGATATATCGAATCCCATAGGGATTGACGGTGATGGTGATCAATGTAGAAAAAATTCTTATTAAAATATCGAAATAGCGTTTACATTGTTTCTGTATATTATGTCGCGAGGCATGAGTCTTCAAGAATCGATAACAAAGTATATTGTGTATCGATTAATGTCAGATCGATGGGAAGAATTCGACAACGAGAACTGATTGAGGATTTAGTGTAATTAGGGTTAAAACGAAGGGAAAAGATCGGCAAGAAAGCAGAAATTCCAGCTACTTCACACTATGTACATCCACAAGAGAGAGCCTCCCGAGGAGCAACGAGTGACTCATAAAAAATAAATGACACCCCGTCGTTGGTACCTGAAAGGGAAGCTCTACCCTCGACAGAGCTCGCGAACACAATAATTCTATTTCATAATTGTTTTATCATCACTATTTCACGTTTAACTATTTCCTATTGTATGAAGGGAGGGGCTCTGCTGTTTGTCACTTGTATGGTTATCCATATAAACATTAAGAAAGTGTTCCCAATCTCACTATTGTTTCTCTTATGTATGAATTTTTCTCTCGACAGTGCGGTGTGGATTTATAAAATTCTACGTCCGTGATCGTTCTTTTTTTTTACGTAACAAAGAGAAGTCCGTCCACGTCCTCGTCCTTTTTCTTACGTCGTCGTCTTACAAAGACCAAAAGGAAAACAAGCACAATTGTAACTGATCGATCGATCAATGACACGATAATCGCAAAATCTTTGCCCGCCACTCACGAGATCGTGAATCCACGTCCGAATAAACGCACGATTCACGAACTCGTCAGTCTCTAATCCTTCAGGTTTCGTAATCATAAAAACCAAAACCATTCTCTTTTTCGTTCTTGTGCGAGCGTTTGGTATCTGGTATCAAAGAGAAACAGAATACACGGATGATCAAAGATCAAATTCAAATCATATCGATGGATTAGACATAAAGAATATATCGGTCACGACTGCTCATCGATTACAAATCGATCGACTTATCCAGTGCGCGTATTACGACAGTTTACGACCTACACAAGAAACAATACATATTATATGCTTGTGGTTGTATGTATGTATGTGTATATATATATCTATATGTATATATATATAAAATCGTTATATAGGCTATGGATATTATATACGCGCTGGATTATTACAATGATAATCATCGGAGAAAGAAATTCTCATTAAACGGCCATAGAATCGAAAAGCAAAGATATGATAGAACGCAATTCAAAGTTTAAAGTATCCATTAAGGAAACACGGATTTCTAATCCCATTGTTATTATCGAGCATTTTCCTTTACTTTCCTCATTCGATCGCTTCTCCATTTTGGGTAGAATCTGCGTTATATCGTATATGCGTGTAGATTAGGTACGGTTACATTTGTTTGCAGCACTGAAATTTGCGAGGTAGTTTGGTGTGGAGGCATCATGGCGACGACCTTACGTTCCACGTGATATCCACCGTTTCTTTTTAACCGGCATCTACCCCCTCTCCAAGAAGAAACGTTGATAAGGCCCAGGTTTATCGTGCGCAAACACACACGCGCAACACAGATCGCGAACGATTTTTTTCAAAATAGATCGTACGGATCAGTGGAAGAGGGGGAGGCGTGTGGTGTTTCGCGAATGACCCACGTGGACGTAGCCCGAGGCCCCGATACCCTTTTCTTGTTTCATTTAAAAATCCTGTTTGTCTATTGTAACAACTATTGCACTTATGATTTGTATTATCGATGTCACGCTTCTATGCGTCGATGCGGCACGTGTGTTATGTAATATTTAATAACGGCGCTTTAAAAAGAAAACTGTAAAGAAAACAAAGATCGGAGAAAGACTCGTGTTGGACACTGTTGAATATTTAATCCTTACTATTATGTTAATAGGTACGCTTTAAATGCCTTCCGGTTTCCGTTATATTTTCTTATTTAGCTCCTCCTCGTGTGTATGTTTCTCTCTCTCTCTCTTTCTCTTTCTCACGCTCATTCTCACTCGGTTTTCTTTTCTCTCTCTCTTTCTCCCACCCACTCATTCATTTATTATGCACACCATTCTCTCACACACGCTATTTTCTTCTCTAACTATTATCATTATCGTCATCATCATCTTCATTTATCTCTTTTGCAATATCATATTATAGTTAAAAAACAAAGAAGAAACTGACAAAATATATATGACGTATGGTGTAGATATATATATATATATATATATATAATATATATATATCGTTATATATATAATATATTTTTTCTATGGTAAATCTGGTTCGTTAATAAACTCTTAAACATTTATTACAGGCGGAGAGAATCGGTCTCTTTCTTTTTTTCCTTCCTTCATAATCTTTTTTTAGTCCTCCTATGTAATTCACGTTATGTTTTATAGTTCCTATATGCGCGACAGCTTTATTATTTATTGTTATTATTGTGTCAGGTATGTTCCTGTATGATTTAAATCTTTTCTATTATGGTTGGAAATGTGGTAAACGGATTTATATCTTGATTCCTCTATCAGATGCACGGAAAACTGAATCACTTAGCGTTTCTGTTTGTTGTTTTTTTTCTCTTGTTACCTATTCCGTTTACACGCACGGATCTTCATGTCTCATTCAATCTTTCGCTTATCTCTTTCTTTCTCTCCCGCTCTCTCTCTCTCTCTCACTCTCTCTCTCTCTCTGCACTTTCCTACACTTTTTCTCCTGGCTTAGGATATATCTCGGTCTGTCGTCTTTCTTTTCGTAGCTTCATATTTTTTTCAATGATACAGGGCAATTCCTCACGATGACCTACTAATTTTAAACGATACACACTAGCGGTTGCTCTCCCTCCAGATTAGAAACGAGAAACGCAGCATTTTTGTACTTTGCTAGTAAACCATGTCCAAAAATGTGATTCGTTATTTTTTCTCATTTTTTACTCCCCTCGAATAGACTCCAAAAGGCCGAAAGTACGATCCAAACCAACGACCAAGTCAACCTTCATCGTAGACATTCTTCCTGGAATTTTTTATTTTAATTCGATAGTAGAAATGGAAGATTACGATTGATTTATGACGACGGAAATGATAGTGTTTCCAACGAACGAAGGATTGACGGTCGGAAAAAGCGAAATTTTGGTTAAAACACTAGTAAATCGAAACAGGAATTTAGTGTCTGGAGGGAAGCCGCCCGCCATTTTCTTTTTCTGCCTTATATGCCTATTTATTTTACCTCTATGCTTTGTGTACTTAATAATGATTATCCATATAGTATGTAGTTAACTTTAAAGATTATCCACTAAAAACATCATAGATTTTTTTTCCCTTTCGATCGAAAAGTTTTATGCGCCATTTATTACGAGTGTGCGTGTATGTGTGTCCTTGCGTGTGGTGTGTGTGTGTGTGTCATGTATGTTAAGTGATTTTGAAAAAACATGTTCGCGATTCAACGAATTAAAATAATGTATCAATTACAAAAAGAAGATAGGGAAATAAAACGCCAATAAAGGAAAATCAAAGAAATTCTGACAAAAATTCAAGAAGAGGGCGGGGGACGTAATTTAAAGTTACAAAATAAAAAAACAAAACAACCTCAAAACTTACGAGGCAAAGAAACTGAAACGCGACGACGCACAAAATTTTTACGAATTCATATTACGGAAGGAAAATAATTATTATTAGTAGGGAGAAAACCAGAAAAATAGAAGAAACACGCGTAATCCCTCGAGGAAATGCGCGTTTCGCGTTAAGATTATCCCAAACACCATTCCTCTTTTCCTTCCGGATTATTATCTCAACTTTCATTCCCATATTTTACGAACCTTTCCGATTTTCTTTCCTACTCAAAACGCGCGCTCACGGTTTCGTACTACCACTGTGACAAATTTCATACTTGCGATTATCCACATATTATTTCCACGATCCTTATTATTATACGCGACAATCTCCTTTAATTCGTTTCCACGATATTTCCTCATTCCTTATTCTATCCACTGGCGGACCCACGTTTCTCCGATCGTTTTATCAACAAATATCGTTACATGCCAAAAATTCAGGTCCTCGATGGTGTGATAACGCGAGTGTTTACGAGAAGAAAAACAAAAAAAAAGTATGAAATCTTGACTCTGGTAGGCATCACCGGAACGAGTTCCTCGGACCAAGAAAAAGGAACGAGTTTACATATCATACGGAATTCCTCGTCAATCACGAAAGTAGCAAAAAATTATTAAATCATCGAAGACACAAAAATGTATAGCGGTAATAGTAGTAGTAGTAGTTGTAGTAGTAGTAGTAGTAATAGTAGTAGCAGTAGTAGTAGTAATAGTAGTAGCAGTAGTAGTAGTAATAGTAGTAGTATAGTAGGAGTAGTAGTCATAGTAATAGTAATAGTAGTTGATAGTGGTAATAGTGATTATATAGTAGAAGTTTTTTTTAATAGTAGAATAGTAGCAATTAAAGTAAACTAAAATAGACAAAAAATGAATTAATTACGGTGAAATTATCGTAATCATGGGGTTGGCCATACGTCTCGTACCACGTCGATTCGATTTCCTATTAGTTACGATTTCAATTGTTTCTTGTCCTCGATCAAGACTTGGCTGTTCTCCTATCTACTTCAAACGTCGGTCGTTCGAATCGTTCGATTTCCATCGACAATGGCCACGAAACAAAGGACCAATGAGAACCCCGCGTGTAGCGCAAATATTAAAACAAAAAAAAATTATACCCAACGTAGCGAGTGCGAAGCAAATGCAAGCGCGGAGGCTGTCTCCGTCGGCAATGCGCAACCGTCTATATTATTCATCTCGAAATAAAGTGTTTCCTTCCTTGTTTCAAAGCACGTGTTACCTTCCCAAGTAGCAACTTTTTTCGCTTACTCGTTATTATTATTTAATATTATGATTTCTTCCTTTCCATCCAGAACGTTCTTCATTCACACTCTCCCACGAATCGTGTGTCACTCAGTGTGTCTTCTGCAAATGTCGTTTTTCCCTTTTCATGTTTGGTGCGCGCAAACGGCGTTGTGCCGCGCGTCTACCTGTGCTTTCTATTTATGATTAATTAATTAATTATTATTATTTACTTCGTTATGCATGCAACCATCGTTATACATGGATGTCCTTTTCCCACCGTCCATTTTCATATTCTGTTTTTCCCTCAAACTCAATTACTTCACCAACTCCTCCATCTCACGTCTCATCCTTCCACCTCTTCTTTCTCACACATCATCATTCTCGGCGTGCGTATAATAATGTATATTTATATATTTATATCTTTATATCTATAATGCATGTATATATATACATATATATACATACATATATATATAGTATGCGTGTTTTGCAGAAATGCGTAGTAGGATATATTCCGATTTCTTTCTTCTTTTCTATTCCCCATTACTTTGCGCTTGGTGTATCGGTGAAGTTAAGTTATCCTCGCGGTCGCCTTAGCGCTGTGCTGGGTCGGAACCGACATCTTCTTCTTCTCCTTCTTCTCCTGCGTTTTCTTCATCTTTCTACGTTCCCCGTTTCCATCCTTACCTCGTCACTGTGATTTATTTTTGTTACACGATAGAACCAAAAGTCGTTCTCTTACGTTGCGTCGGGAACCGATCGTGATTCTATATATTGCGGCTCTATTTCTACTAGTTTGTCCGGCCAGGTTTTCTGTATGTCGTCAGCTATTCGCGTTCGGTCGCGATGCTCTGCCTATTGTTAACAGCGCGTGTTTTTCTGCTTTTGAGTGTTTTCCGCGGCACAGTTGCGACCGCATTGTGTTTCGATCACCGTGTGTTCAAACGGGTATTTCGGAGTGATTTCCCTTTTTTTTCTCTCTTCTCGAAAAGTCCTTTTGTTCCTCCTTCGCGGTCAGAGAACTGCGGATTGCTTTTCCTTTTAAAGTTGTTGTTTTCGAGCTGCCTGCTTTTCCAAAATCATCGTCGTAGCTTCGATTACATAGTCCGTGTGTCGCATATTCTTATGGTACGCCAAAGAGTAATGATATTCTAGCACGATAATATATTTTCCAGTGTAAAATGATTTTTGATGTATTCTTTTTTTTCGATCGTTCATATAGAAATCATGACACGGACCTATTAATGAAAATTGCATTGTATATAAATGAAAGTCCACGCATTCGATTTCCATTTGTTTCTTACTCCGTTCGAGTCCAGGATGGACACTCTTTCTTTTCCAATTTCCTTCTTCCTGCGAGTGGACCGTCATAGCTAATACTACTGATCGTATTGTGATAATTAATTGTTTCCGTTTAACGCATCTTATTGGTTGTGTCGCCGTAACACTGTTATCCTTTCACTAAAATCTAAGTCCGTTCTTCAGTCTACCAATATATTTCCGTCAGTTGACATTGGCGGTTGCACGATTCGAAAGAGTCTCTCGTAATCATTAAACTCTTTACAATTAATCAACTAACACAGTATCTAATATATCACTGACATTGCTAACGATCAATTTCTGGATAAATTCAACAATCAAAAATCCACCTGTAAAAAGTGTCCAGTACTAAGAAAGACGATATTAAACCTAGTGTATCGATACTATTTATTCTATTACTTATAAACTGCCATTTTCAACCAGGAACCACGTGTTAGCTACGACCATGGAGAAACTCTAAAGATGATAGTCCCTTTATGAGCTTTAATTAGTGGTCCCACGTTAACCTGGATTTGTGCAACAATTCTTACGCATCACCAACTAATCGCAACTAACACGATACGCCCCGAGTTATCTCTATTCGTTAGGATGTTACGTTCTACGTGCATTCCTCGAATGCCGTCGCAATAACGATGGATAAACGAGCTACCAGGGACTCTTTCGAACTCGGTGCCACGTGCTTTCCTACATATATACAGAACCATATATGTATACGTATATACAACGTGTGTATCGACTTCCTGTCGCGAATGTTGACCTGACCCAAAACCTCTATCAATTTTAACCCGACGTCTTCCCTCGTTAAAAGTAGAGTTCCTGGATGTAATTGCAAATACCAATTGTAGCCGACATTTGCGTTAATCGTTAACATCTATTCGTAGTTATTCCTCATCTTTCTCACTCACTCTCCCTGTCTCTCTCATTCTCTCATGAATCCACGTGGTTATTGCATATGTGGGATTACAAACGGAATTCTATCGGAAAGGTGGACATATTATACGTGGCTCCTCTCATTCATTCTCTCTCTCTCTCTTTCACTTGTGTGCTATGATAAAAAATAACAGTAATATGTGTGTATGTGTGTATATACTATGAAGATTAAGCGAACGGGTTAACAGAACGACATTCACGAACGGATATCGTGCGAAACAGACGTGTGAACCGAACAGGAAAACGAAGAACGTGTGTGTTAAAAGAAAAAAGTTGGTCCGTGTTATTATTATCATTATTATTAAAGAAAAAAAAAGTAATATACGCTCGCGTAAACAAAAAGAACGCGAAACGAATGAATTAACGGAGATAAAGGAGAACCAAAAGAAAAATATCTGAATTCTACAGAGTCCGCTAAGAATAACACTTTCGACTTATCAATTAACAAGTTACACCAAGGCCCTTGTGACTCGTACGAGCGATCGTTACTGACTCTAATTTTTTCCCTTAAATGACAATACAAAAACTCAAAAAAAAAATCGGAGAACGCGAACAATTATTATATCGTCTTCTTTTTTTTGTGTGCTTCTGGCAGCATTTTCTATTTTCTCTTCCAATCTCTCAATCTCTCTTAATCTTTCACTGCTTAACTCCATTTCCTTTTTACCGTTCACGGAAACACTGATGCAACTTATGAGGTAGCGAATGAATGTTAAATTTCGAGTACTTTACACCTTTCTCTTCTATCTCTCTCCCGTCTCTCCTGAATCTCTCATTCTCTTTCTCTTTCTCTATTCGTGCGTGCCTCTTCTCTCCGTCTCGTATTAACTTTTCTTTCGCGATCGGCCGAACATCCGAAAAACGGCTATTTTGGGTTTTAGTATTATTAATCTCGTCTCGACTCGACTCGCGTGCGACCGCGCTCCTGATTTCCCCAATTAGACCTTTTTTTTCTCTCCTTGTGTGTGTTTTTTTTTACCCTCGTTGAGTCAATTGATCGTCCGTCGGATCGACGGAAGGCGCGACGATTTTACTCGTCCTCCTCTCCGTCTCTATTTCTTTTACTTTACTTCGAACAAAAACAAAGAAGCGTGCCGCGTGAACAATAACTCTATTGCGTAAATGCAACTTCTCCGAACGCTTGGTCTCGTCTCGCTGGCAGTGTGAAGACAGCCTTAGAGATATATACATATATAATATATTATTATATTATCGCTGATCGCAGTATAAACGCTATATAAATGTGACACGGAATCTGACGTTACGATGAATCACGAATAAATCCATTCACGTATGAATATGTAATACATAACATATATCATTGTCCATCTTAATACTATTTATCCAATGGTTTGTTTCAATAGATACTACACTGCCAATTATATACTATTCATATTAGATTACATATATTTCTTTTCTAAGTTGAACGAGATTTAAAGTAACGTAGTCGGGTTCGGTGTTATTACAATGGTCTTAACGCGTATGTAAAAATCAGTCGTTAAAAACGTTCCATAGCAAAGTGAAACGAGATTGGACGCTGGTGGAGTGCGCTCTTATTGGTTTCACGAGGCACGTAAAAGGAAAAACTTTATATAAGCTTAATAAAGGAAAAATCTCCGGCTAAAGTCGACGCACTCTCTCTCGCTCGCTCTCTTCCCTAAGGAAAAATCTTAAACATTCGCTCTCTTCTCACGCATACGCGACGAAACTACTATTTTCAAATACGGGTTGCATTAATTATTTCTGGTACATCGACTAATTCTGTTTCATTAATAAGTTTAAGCTTTACATATAATATATATCTATGTACAACAAGTGTATAGTGTATATGTAATGTGTGTCACTATATGCATAGAAGGTCTTTTTTTTTCTTCTGGGAGGGGAGGGGTTGGGGGGAGCTTGGGGTTAGGGAAGTTTTGTAAATGCAGTATAGAGAATAAGTTACATACCCGCGCGGATTTCTCATAATGCCCATTATTGGCAACAATAGGATAATAATAGATAATATATTAAAGACTCCTTTAACGTGTCCACTTCGTCATATCCTCTCATTCTATCTCTCTTACTCTCACTTACTCTTTCTCTCTCGCTCTCGCTCTCTCTCCCCCTCTCTTTCTTACTATGTGTTCTCACTCTAACTTCATAATTCTTCCTTAAGATCACCTTATGATTATTAGATTATGTTTCATTTCATTTCTAATAACTCTCTTCCTTCCATTCTTCATCGTTCCATTAATCTTTATCGTTCATAGGCGTATCAACGCCCATTAAGCTTATCTGATATATTACCTGTTTAGCGATATCACTTGAACCTGTCACATTAACAACAATGCCCAACTGTATAGAATAAGGCCCACGAATACCGCCGCGTACCCAGTTTTACAACCGTTCAATCACCATCCGGAATGATTCAGCCCTGGTTTGATTTCATACCAATACAAATCGTTCGCTCCTCTCGTAGATGTTTTTAAGGATCTTAAAAACATCCACGAAGACGAACCAACGTTTCTGAACATCAACGTAACGAAAGTATTTCTCGAAAGGCGATTCGCATCGAACGATATTCGTCAGACGATAGAATCGAACGAATAACATTTGGTAAGGAATCGAATTACCAATAAATCCGATACGAGATATTTCATACACCGGCGGGGTCTTATCACGATCCTAGATCCGGCTGTCACTTATTATCAACCTATCTCGAAACACTAATACTAAAGCCCAAAATAATCTACCACCCTTCGTTTCTGCTTTCATCTTCCTTTCTTCCTATCTGATCACACTTTCTCACCCTGACAAAACGAGGCGCGCGCACGCGCGAGCGCGATCTCAATGACGGAACGACAAAAACAATAATCGTCGTCGCCCGCACGCACAACGAATTTCTTAATGCTGCGTATCTCCTTTCTACATATTTCTCCCCTTTTTTATACGTGTATTAGATCCCTTATCACTATTACTATTTATTAAATCGCTATTATTACTTGATAAAGAGAAAAAAAATTAAAAGAAAAACAAAAGAACGGTGCTGTAATCTGCTGAGTTCGACAACGACTGGGTGTGGCTGGGTAGAATATCGTGCGACTGGCGCATTCATCCGATACTTCCCAAAGTTGCTTCATATATGCATGTATATATCTATCTATATATGTATAGAAATGAAAAAACGCTCCTTCTTTCTCCCTTTCTCTCTCCGTCTCTCTCTCTCTCTCTTTCTCTTCGCTATTGTAACTTGCGATCGATTCGCTGCGAATTTTTTCGACGTACGTTCCGATCCCCCGTCTACAAGGAATCCGTGAAATCGTCGCGTACTTATGCGTATTTTACGTGCTATGTTATCGGTATATGTAGTTGGAAAATCGTGTTACATCGATGATACCTGATTCCTCCAATCGATTATTAATTATATATGTACCGTCGAAGAGACGCGTACCTGAACATCAGTGTAGAACCATGTCCGATTAAGTTCAGTTAAATATGCATAATGGAAGTCGAAGTGTGTATTCACAAAGCCTGTATATCCTGGCCACGAAGAGCACGATATTCTTGCGTTCCCCGATGCATCCGCGAAGAACGTTGACCCCATTAAAAACCTCTCAGTCTCTGAATATTATTGACCGCTGATAACAAGTATTAATCATGTCCGACAGATCTCTATTTCCTTTATCAAAGCTTTTAGTCATTCCGAGATATCAAACTTTTTGTGGATAACTCTGGTCAACGTTCGGTATCACGGTACAACGTGCAAATGATAGTCTTCGTTGCGGAAGCGTTAGTCGAGTACGCGTGTGTGCGTGTGAATATTATTGGTATCATTATATTTATCTTACTTATTCGATTATTTTCGAAGCTTGATTCTGTCGAGTGAACGGTGATACTGACACTGTAGGTGATCGAACTATAAGAATGATTCCTTGGGCGAATGACGCGTAGAAATGGAAGATGATCCTGCTTTGGTGTATCGTGATCTCGGTCCCGTCGTGAGGCGCGAGATTCAACTGTTCCATCGTCTAAATCAATGTCATTTGGTCTCCATATTTATTTTCTTCTTCCAAAAGTCCAAACTTCTTGGCGAATCGCGTAGCTGTTACGCGTTAGACGCATTCGTTTCGATCGGTTGTAGCATTTGATATAGTTTTATTCGACTTTTCGTGATTTCTCTCATGCGATGTAGCTTCCGAAATTCTTGCATCTCGTCCATCCTCGGATATGCTGATATATCGTTATCTGTATTATCAGTCCCATTTTGCATCGAGGGAATCCGATCCCCTCGTGGAAGAGCACTTGGTTATGTTCGGTAGAAAATTACAAATGTATTCTTCGTTTAAAAAACTGCAAAGTCGATGATAAAAAGACTACAATGCGGCAATCGTCATCGGTGATATATCGACGATGATGGACGTGTTTTTGTACAAAAGGACAAGTCTTTATGTGTCTTAATTCTGTTAGTCATCGAGGCAATGATAGTTTTGGAAGTTTACGCGCGCACGTTTTTCACGCAGATTGTAGATCCTTCGATAAGAAATAATGTCTTTCAATGAATTTTGCTTAAGTAGATAAGAATTTGAAATTTAGCGTTACTGATACGGTCCATTATGTTTTTGTTTCCTCGTTTTTTTGTATTCCGCTGGATATACAATCTTAACTTAAGCGCCGAGATTACTTTTAATTTCATCTTTTTTTTCTTCTTCATCTCTCCCCATTCTTCCCTAATCGATAAGCACGATTCATTATCATCCACGGTAAAATATTCTAGAATACTAACATTTAGATTTAGCGATAAATCGATTTTGTACATTTGTTTTGTTGGTATCCTTACCCAAATAGATTAAGTTTACTCCTCGCCTTTCTAATTCACGCGCAATAATAATTTATAACGTTAAAAATCTTCTTTTAAGTTATCATTATTATATTAATAATTTCTATTCAATCTTCATTTTTCATTTTTTGTTACTTTGTTTGATTTGTACATACTCCCGAGCGTGCGAGCGGGTTTTTATCTTCCTCTCTTTCTCTCTCTCTCCCTCTCTCTCTCTTTTACTCTTTCCTCTCCTCCTCTCCGTCTTCTCACTCTTTCCTTACCTTCTACCCGAGTCTCTTATCTTTTTCCATTCTCTCTCCCTTTCTAATCTGTTGGTTGTGAGGAATCGGCCGAAAAACTAGATTTCAATTTCAATCGAATGACGAGAATGATTGTATTCTCCGTTAACAGCGCATCAGTTGTCTCCATTGTATTAACATCTTTTCTACTCTTTGATTCCCTTAAGATTCGATCCTGCCGGAATGTAAGAACGGTGAGCGAGCAATGAAGTCAAAGGGTTCTATGAGCTTCCATTAATTTCCTCTTCTAAACGTATCGTTTTTATCTCCATTTGTAACTTCAATTTCGATCAATGTCATCCAAAAATTGTTCTTGCAACGAAAAAAATTACTCGAAGATCGATGAACGAGCGAAAGGTGTAAACTAACGTGCGGGGCAGATTACGGGTCACGAAATTTTCTTTTCCTTATATAAAGAGATTTTCCGAAAGGGGGGGGGGGGGGCGGGGGGTTGGTAGCGATGTTGCTTTTCCGTGTTGAATGAAAGAAAATTCGGTCGTCGAATTTCCTTTCGCGACAACAAAATTCTGTGAAAAGAGCGATTTTTGTCACGTGTCTTACTCGCGTCGTGCTTATCTTGGTTTATACTTAGTAACATTATATGATATACTATTGCAAATTTCGATGTTAATTTTGGCCGAAAATAATTGTGCGATTTACTTCGTTCAGGAAAAAGGAGTGTCAAGTGATGATCTCGAAGTAGCGTAAATGATTTGTATTCAATGAGGTTGATTGTTGCCATTTCTTAATCGAGCCGTGAGAATAAACGAGATGTTACTTGAAATTGACTCTTTCATGTTGCGTCTTCTACTTTAGCTCTCCATATTGCTTTAATCTCTCGATAAATGGTGGCCTGCGTTACGTGCTGTTCTATCGTACTGATGCATATACCGGGTCTGTATTCTTGGCACTTTCTTCGTCGTTTTTTCTTCGTACTTTTTTTTACAAATCTTCTTTTAAATATTTACGCTTGATAAATAACCACGGAAGCTCGGCTCCCGTCGACAAGGAACGTTTCTTTCCGGGAATGACAAGGGCGAGAATCGTGTCACATAAAACTGCGAGCCCGATCGCCCTGTCGTTCATGTTCAACGGAAGTGACGTTCTTAATCGGTATCGAGATCCGATGGCTTACCGTTTCATCGAAATATATTAAATATATTATACAATTTATCCGACTAAAATCTCCTTTATTCCCCCCTGACACGAGCGAGAGGAACGCGCAGCGCAAAAAGCTGCGCGCCTTGCTCCTAATTCTTCTTCAATTACCTTTTTTTACGTATTTTTTTTTCCTTTTTCTTTTTTTTAAGTTAATTATTTCTTTCTCACTCTCTATCTCTTTTTCACGAAAAACACTTCGCTCCGTTACATATCTTTCTTTTTCTCACCATAATGTAATCTCTCCTCCCACCTATCTCTCTCTCTCTCTTTCTCTCTTCTTATTCTCTATTAAAAAATTTCATCGCCTTCCCTTCTTAATCTTCACGCCTCGCATCAATATTAGTTAAAATTCATTAAGTTATTAAAAACATCTAACAAAAAAATTGAAAAAGAAAGATTCACTTAGATCTCCCCAACAATGTATCAAAAATAAACTTATACTCTTAGATTCATTATTACTCTCTCTCTCTCCCTCAGTTTCTCTCTGTCTCTTTCTCTCATCCTTACCCACCCAACTTTCATTTGCCTTTTAACTCTCGCGAAGTTCTTTAATCATCTTTTTATCATCGTTCCTTAT
Organism: Nysson spinosus; assembly: GCA_910591585.2. NCBI lineage: Eukaryota > Metazoa > Arthropoda > Insecta > Hymenoptera > Crabronidae > Nysson > Nysson spinosus. The sequence continues at coordinate 5,267,465 of OU342835.1, forward strand.
CCTCGATTCGTTTCGACGTTTTATCTCTCACTCACTGTCTCTTGCCATCGATAAACTTTTATATCACTTCCGTTCGTCTCTTTCCGGCGCCGATCCTCGAGTACCGGTGAAAAAGAAAAAGCCAAGGAAAACGCTTGGCGCACAACTTCCACAGCGGTGAGCTTCCACGATCCTACAATCTTTTTCTTTTTCCCGACTTTACTCGTCCTCCTCCAGTTTTTTGCCTTCCATTTTTTGTTTATTCTCTACCGAATTCCGATATACACCCACAATGATGATATTCATGCGCACACTCCAGAAGTTCATTTTTTCTTATTCTTTGCCATCTCGAAAAAAATGTAAAACGCGATATACCTTTCCCGCTCCATTCTCACTACGCATTCCCTTTTTCCCTTATAACTGGATTCTTCTCTTATCCACATTAAACTCGAGTTTTTTTGTACTAAACGCATACCGAATGCCGTGAATTTAAACGGCGAACGACAACCCTGATCTTCGGCTCAAGCCTGTGAACCGAAAGTGGATCGTCCTCGTCGAACGTGAACTTCTACGAAGTTCAACGTGCTAGTGAAGCAACGATCTCATGCCACGATTAAAACACTATCTATATTTGGTTTGTTAAACCCGATTCTTTAAATATTATTATAACAGGAAGATTAGCTAATTTGTATTATTACCGGAAACTATAGTTCTTTGTTTGGGTTCGTTTTAATGAGTTCATCGGATTAATAAATATTTATTCGTGGCATGTAACCTTGCGTTACGTCAGTCCGTTATTTTCAAATTTTTTTGGTCATGTTCATATGCTACTTAATTAGGTGTACCCTAACTTAAGTAGTTTCTTCAACTCCAAGTCCCATTCATTTGTATCGTGTTAACTCTTCCTGACATTTGTCCTGCCATTGTATTTCTTTCATCTCTTACACGATCGATCTTCCATAAATTTCCTGTTTTGTCTTCAAAACTTTATGCTCGCTCGTAAGTTTTTCTCATACGAGCTATAGTCCCTCCGAACTTTATGGTTCCAATCAGAACTTGGCCGAATCGAGAAGCACCGCGTACTAATTAATCACGACACTCATCCCGATAAAAGGATTATCCGATGCAACATTTCTTGACGAAAAATCGACGATGTTTAAATTTAACCACAAAAATTAATCGTCATTAATAATACGCGCTACCTCAGAGTCCTGATATCGTCGCAAGCGTTTGGACACAATATCTTACGCAATTATTTACTGATCTACCTCTTTACGACTATATCCTATAATTAAATAAAAATTACAGAATTTACAAACATCGTCTAGAGACGGATTTTGGTAAAGTCGGCGTCCGATAATTGTTTCCCTTACTTGCCGGCGATATTCGAACTCCAGCCACGAGGCAAAAACTGACCCACATATATATATGTATATATATATACATTGATATCATTGGGTCATTTCTACCTCCCATTTTCTCTCCTTGTTCACCTCCGATAAGCCTAAAAATTATCTGTCTCGCGCTTCCTTTGCCGTATGCCTAATCAGTAATTAATTACTTATCAATTAATAGTATTATTCAACACACGCACACTCACACACTATTACATCCATGGTAAAGTAAAAATCCCTGAAAAAGTTTTGTGGCTTTGCTTTTGTCTCTTCTGTCCCCCTTCTTCTATCTACCGGTTTCTCGCCTCCTCGAGTTGTACCATTGGTCGCTTTTTCATTCTCCTTTCTTACGAACGTCCTTCTCGTAGCACGAATTAGCGTTCGTTCCATATATTTTCATATATATGCTCACCCTCTTTCTCTCTCTCTTTTACATTCGGTATACATTTTGGTGTTGTTCTCTCACTTCGTCCTTTGATCAATCATCTTTATACCGATCCTTCACAGAAAAGCGACTCGTACATTTTTCTCCGGTTTTTTTTCCCTTCCATTCTCTCGCTGTTCATCATTATTTTTTCTTTTATTTACTGACGTCAGTAACCACTCGTCGAATCCCCATATAGACGCAGATCGTCATTTTGGAGCCCCTCTCACTCTTGGCTCTTGCAAGGAACTTGAGGCGAGTTGAGCGTACACGACATTCGCGTCACGCATATTTCACTTCACTAATACGAAAAAACTCATAATCGCTTCTTTGGTATTACTGTGCGAGAGGGGCACGCGCGCAGGGGGCTCTGAGAGGCGCCTTGCCTGTTTAACTTCCGGTCAATTACGTTTACGGTAGAAACGTTCATGTTTCCCTCTTTTCATTCACAAATTCAATAATTAAGTCTCATTATTTAATTGTCTCTGGCTTTTTGTGGTATAAAAAACTGTAACTACTTTTCCTTTTAAAAAAAAAACGCCATCCTCTGTAGTAGTACTAGTAGAAGTAAGTAGTAGTAGTAATAGCAGTAGTAGGTAGTAGTAATAGTAGTAGTAACATGTATAACGTAATTGTGTAATCGTTACTTAACTTCTCTGTATATTATTATAGCTTTAATATTAGGTAGACTTTTTTGTTAGATTAGTTGGTTTATCTCGTTTCTCTCATTTCACTTTTCTTTATCATATTAAATCTTTAACCGTAATGAATGAGGTAATAAGGTTGTGTGTGTGTTTTTTTTCTTATCATCATATCCTATTTCATCGGCGAGGTGGTTTCGTTTTAATGCTGCAAAAACGGTTCTCCTACGTGTGCAAACCCTCGATTCACTCGCAAATGGTACTCTGCGGGCAAACGGGCTCGATGCAACGAGATATGTACGCGATGCGCAGAGGAGAGGTGAAAACAGTATTTTGTTTTGTTTTATTTCAATATACGACGTCATTATAACATTACCGAGCCGAATTCCATCTTACATCGTCTCATCTAGTCCCGTCTTATTCCGTCTGATATTTCGTCTTGTATTGTCTAATCCCGTCATGCCCCGACAAGGCTCAAGTGGCACAGTTTCGTTACTATTCGCGTGAAACAGTATCATTATTTGCACAGTTTGTATTTGCTTGTTTATATTCCGAGCCATAGAGAGATCGTCGGAAAGCGACGCCAGGCAGGTCACGATCGATCGCGAAGAATCAACAAATTGGTCCTTCTAGGACGCTTCACTACGATATTTCTACGTAAACGGTGGCACGATGTCCTCTACTCGATATCTCGAAAATTCCCGAAGAAATTTTCTCGATGTATTTATTTAAAAAGAAAAATACCACTGATCGTGTACCTTGCTTTGTCGACCAGATGGACGATTTCGATGAATATCGGCAATGAACTGTATATGTGGTGACACTCTGATTTTGAATCGTTGGAAAGCTTTCGTGTGTTTGCCCTTCATAATACTCTGCACATCGCGCTCTCGCTCTGTGAGAATCTCGAAGGATACAATGCCCCGCGAGAAGGAGGTTGCACGCAGCCTCTTGACGAGAGAATGTCAAAGCGATGAGGCCACCCCGGCGAATAAAACGGATTCTTGTGAGGCGTTGGTCGGCGTCAGGTGAGTTTCAGTGACGTTACTGATTTTGTGGTTGCTGCTGTTGGCTGGATGGCGAAGAGCTCGATTGCTGCTGGGTTGAATGTTGCTGAGATGCCGTGGCACCTTGCTGAGACGTAGCACTGCCATCTCTTCGACTGCGTACACCGCCTTCTTGGCTGCTGCCACGACCTGCGCGCGAGCCAGGGCCACCCGGACCGCCAGGTGCACCAGATTGCAAAACCATAGAGCGAATTCTTCTCTGTGCCGACTAGAACAATAACAGAGAACACGCAACATTTTAAGGGAATTCAATGTATATTATATTAATAAAAGAAATAGAACGTTATATAAATTTGTATTATAAGCCAATTGAAGAGAAAAGTACCTGAACGGAGAAGAAGGGGCCGATGATATGGACGGTGGTCTCTTCGTCGGCTGAAGGAGGCGTAGCTTGTTGTTCTGATAGTTTGATGACACTTCCAGTCACGCGTTGTAATTCCCTAACATTTTGTCCACCTTTGCCAATAATTCGGCCGACCTGAGCACTTGGTACTAGAATCTCGATTGTCAATCTGACGTCCTCGGTGCCGGAAACAAATCCTTCCTCACGCATTTTCTCGAAAATCAAGTACTGTGCCTGTGAATTAAAAGGACAATCGTGGTTAGCGCAATTCGATCGGTTAAACCATCGGAGAATATTTGTAAAAAAAATTGTGGAAGGATTTACGGGGCCGAAATTTGCACAGTTTTTCGCGTATTCGGTACGGAGGCCTCCCAATTTAATCTACCTGCGTTTTTCAAGTTGGTGTTTAAAACTACGACACCCACCCAAATGTAACAGGATTAACGAAACCGGAAATTCAGAAAAATACTTTTCCCACACTGAGATTTGAACCCAGTACCTTCGGATTCCTAGACTAGCACTAAACCAACTTAGCTAACATTCGAACACGATAATCAAGAATCATTAATCATAGTGCGTTATTATCATGAACTACTTCTAAACTGTGGACAATGTAAACAATCTTATTTCACATAAGAAAATAGTTCTAATAAAAATTCTCTGCTTAACATATTATCATCGCAAAATTATTACATCAGTATCATAATGTATTATTGCTTTTTCAAATCCTCTTACATACTGAAATAAAGTGAACTCACCTTCCATTGAGCTTCCGGTGTTCCAACGATGGTGACCTTCCTTTCGGTTTGTTGTTCCGCCGGCTTGTCCTGTTCGACCGGCGCGATTTTAACACTCGCTCCCGAGAATCTGATAATACTCCTGATGTGGGAACCCTTGGTACCAATAATGGCGCCGACGCTGTTATTAGGAATGTAAAGGAAGGCAGTCTCCTGCGTATCGCCCACGGGAACACCCTGTTGAGCTGGTAAGCTGCATTGGTATGGATATGGGGCGGGACCAGATCCATAGAGGCCGGGACCACGCGAGCTGTATCCCATTCCTGCGGTGGACATCATAGCCATTGGATGTAATCCAGGGAACATCATGCTTTGAGGCTGTAATTTAAACATAAATTTCCCTTTTACAATCAATCTTTTATCCAAATTTACGCTGTGATTATTGTATTAATTCTTGTACGGTGTATTTACTCTGTAAGATGTTCATCTTTAGGATGTTTTCCCTAAGTTCTGTCTAAGATGAAGAATGGGACAAATAACGGAGATATATCATACCAGTATATTCTACCGGGCGGAACTTAAAAGAATGTTATCATTGAAAATTGTGAATTCTATCAAATGTATTTATAATTATATACATGAGGATGTGTACTAATTTTCTTACAAGTCGGGATAGATTTTGTAGAACAGGAAAGGGTTTGGTAGAAGTAATACTTACAGCCATAGCTTGTAGATCATTTTCGTAGCTCTGACGAAGTTTGCTGGAAATCATGGACTCGGCTTTGCTCATATTCTCGATTGCACCCTTAACTGTGATGATGCGTTCGAGGTTAATGCTATTGATATCATTGATGCTGCTTACGGTGATCTTCGTGTCGGTATCTTGCATGATTCTCTTGATCGTGTTACCACCTTTGCCGATTATCCGGCCGATCAAGTTATTGTGCGCAAGAATCTTCAAAGTGATCTCGCTGCACACAGAAATATAACGTTCTAGATTAATTCACGGTCTACCGCGAAGTGTCAGCCGCGAAAACACATAAACACGTTCTCATATCTAAGTATATAAAACCAGAGTAAATTCTGTAATATGAATAACATTTAATAGGTCGCATCTCAAGACACATCAACTGATACTTGCACCTAAGGAATTGATCCAAACTTTCAAGTATTAACGTACTTGTTTTACAATGAGAATAAATTCTTGAGATATGAAGAAAACTCGACCAACGCGGGGATGATAACCAACTACATTCTCTTTTACTATGAATAATATTTTACATTAGTGTTTACATTTCTGAAGGCTTAGTAATTGATATTAGTATGCGAAGAAACTATTTCAACAGTTGATATAATTCTCACCCTTTGTTTGTGCTATTAGCCTCCTGTTGCATGACATCCAAGATCTTCTTGCAAGCATTTGTGCAGTTCTCCGGGTTTCCATAGATGGTGATGGCCTTCTCGAGCGAACCGACATTGTCCTTCCGGTGGACATCTACTCGCGCGCGTGTTTGCTGCGTGATTTGGCGTATAGTAGATCCCTGACGACCGATTATGGCTCCTACCATATCCGACTGGACCAAAATACGAAGCGGGAAGTCCGTTTGCCGTCCCGAGCCCGGAAGACCGGAATACGCGACGCCGCCGCGTTGGCTGCGGCCCCTTCGTCGGCTCTCCGCCGAAGACATTTCCACTTTTAACGGGTTACCCTCGTACTCGTAGCCATTCAACTGGTTCACAGCCCTAAAGCAAATATAAATGACCTTAACATGTATACTTCATACCTCCTCATTATAATCACCATGATATACGAATGTGATAAAAATTAATAATATTAATATCTCAATCTCCGATTTTTGATAAACGTAAATTCAAGTTCCCGGCAGAAAGGAATATCTCGTAGGCATTCAGTGACCAAATGCAAATATAAATACCATCTTAAAATATATTTCATGTCTCCTCATTAGATTCACTTTTTCGTTCAAATTTTCGAATTGCTAACATTAACCTTTATTGAACACCAGCAGTTTGTATATAATTTGTTGCTGCATAGTACTTGCGTACGGTACTTATTTAGTAGGGCATTCACTAAGATTGTTTCGTATGAAAACACCACATATTTGCAAAAAACATTGATGTATGTTGTTCATATGCGTGTCGGCGTCTACGGCCTAAATATGCAAATTTCAAGTATTCGTACATGCGACAATCAGCGCGTTTCGACTTTTTCAGTCCTGCCACCTCCGACACAACTCGCCTAATACGGTAAATTTGCAATGTCACGTCAGAAGTGGCATACGCCCGATGAGGGTTAATATTTTAATTTCTGATTTCTGATGAAGATAAATTCAAGTTCTCGGTACAGTAAGACAGCTCGTAACCATTCGACTGTTTCATAACCGCAATGCAAATATAAACAACTTCATAATACATACTTTATATCTGCTCATTAAAGTCAACATTTTAGAAAAGTTTCCAAAAAATTAGCAATATGAATATTTTAATCTCTGAATCCTGGCGAGGATAAATCGAAGTTCCCGGTAGATTAAGTTAACTTGATTTGCTATCAACTTAATGGAAGAGCTTAGCGTATCTAATCAGGTTAAAAGATCAATAGCTACCATTCGTAGCATATCTCCTATGAACCGATATAGAAATCGAATAAATGGATAAAGATAGGATTTAACTATTATTCTGAGTATCCCATTTAGGTATCCCGTTTTTTAATAAAAAAACGAAAGACTTTTATGCGAAAGGAATTATGAAACTACCTGAGAAGTGGCAAGAAGTAATTGAAAAGAATGGTGACTATGCATGTGAATAAAATAAATTCTATTTGAAAAAAACGGCGTTTTACTGTAACGGCTGAAAACGGAACGAACTTATTGGACCACCTAATATATCGTTCGTTTCTTAAGATCAGAGTCATTACAGAAATAGAAATCATATACTCACTGCTGTGCTTGTTCTTGCGTCTCATAGCTAACGAGGACGGTTTGTGTGTTGGGATCCCGCGAGGTCAATTTCTCGAAGGACTGCACCTGACCGTAATTTGAAAACAGAATCTCGACGTCTTCCAATCTTGCGTGACCTGGAAGATTGCTTACGAGGACCTTAGAACCCGCGCCACTGTAAACGAAGAAATAAATACACATTAATTACAATCATTAATAGCTTCAAGTTCGTTTAAGTATTAATCACGTATTAAGTGGCAATAGTGCGTTCACTTTTGAAGTTCGAAATAAAATACTGAAATACGAAGACGCTTAAATGTGCATCGGAATTCAAAGGATATATATGTATTGAGTTTAATAAAACTGTGTTTCTTAAATCACTGTTACTAATAATTTCCCAGGGGAAAAAATCTGGTGAAACAGTTCTGGTTGGGAAGAGGAGAAGTGTAGACAGGATGCAGCGCGGGAATTTCTTGGTGTCGGCGACGGGATCGTCAAAGGGGACGGCGCCTACCAAGCAAAAACCAAGACACCATGGAGGAAAGTATATACCCACTCCCGGTGTTGTTTTCGCTTGAGCAGAGTACAAGGAAGGATCCCATATGTGCGGATGCTCTTGTTGACATTTTCTCTTTCTTTTCTCCATTTAGTGCCTCGATGCCGAATATAAAGAAGGGACATACTGACTTCGGAAATCTTCGGAAATAAACGGGTACTCTTTAAGGACCACGAATACCGCTCTTATACTCGAGTCTTTCAAATAGAAGTGAAATTAAACATCTCTTAAAAACAATGTGTATTTATCAATTGTAGAATTGCCAGTGAAATGAAATTGCTGGTAATAATAGGTTGGTTCGGTACATAGATCGTAGCTTGGTAATATAAAGAAATTGAATAGTTGGGATCGATAGTGTCTACGACGCATATTTCGCAGTTGCATGCACTAAATCGGCAAACCTGACCCGCCGTGGCCTTCTACGACTATATGAATGAACCAAATGGCAAGTAAGAAGAGGATGCCGAGCGTAAAGAACAAAAAGGAGGGTGGAACGGCCGAGACTCTCACTTTCGTAGGTATCGATTTTTCAGCGCACCGACCCACTCAGTGTCGGGGCTTTCGACTAACCTTGAAGAAAACGTGTCGAGCGAACCAGCTTCTACACCCAGTATTACTACTTTATTATGCCACGCTCTATCGTTACTCGTTACATTACTATATACTTTATACTCGTACACAATTATCGGCTTGTTTCAGGAAATTATAATTCATCATTCATATACTCCTTGTATCGGCACGATGCGTGAAGTAGTATAGATAGATACATGGTCCGGCTTTTTAAAGGTGAACAAATGTAGCTATCGTATTTATACCAGTCTAATAAAGTGCACGTGCAGCTTTAATGCATCGTGATTATTTACTTCTTATAAAATTCTAATTATTTCAGCGGTTCATTTAATCCTCTTATTAAATCAAATCCAAACAAGATCTGTATAATTGACATCAATTTATATGCACCTACGCTAGAGATACGATGAAAGAAGACAGTAATGGAGTACATGTTACTATTCTGTTATTGTATGTTGATCGGTGAAAACGTAAAATCTTACATCCAAGGTTTTCGACGCGTGTCGGACAAAGGTAAAAGGCGGAGCACGCGACGGAAGTAATTCATTCCCGAAAAAAACCTTAACCAAACAATTACGGTGGTACAACGCGTTCGCGTGGTGCCATTGGGGTATCGAGGTTGGAAGGTTCGTCGGGTCGAACTTTTGAGTGGTCACGCGGATGGGCCCATACTATGATTTCAGCATAGAAAGCGAAGTCGATGTCTCTGTCCATAATACATGTTCACGTGGAATCGTGTATCGGTGGAGGTTCACAGAGAGCGAGAAGAGCAAAGAGTAGAGTAGAGTATAGTAGCGGGAAGGCATACGCGGTACAGGGAGAGAGGGTAAGAGGAGGAGAGGGATGGAAGGCCTTTGTTTCGTGTGCTTTTGGGGATTTTCGGCGGCACCCAGTGGTGTGAGGTGCATGCGGGAGCGCGCAAGGGGGCATTGATATTGCCAGTTCCGTCTGCCTCGTGGTCCGTCTCCTCCACCAACATAGAACCACCTCGGAACTAGGAAAGAGCGAGGTGGCCCAACCACCCCGTACCACCTCAACCCTTTTTGCGCCTCTTTCCCTCGCTACCCTTTCCTGACCACCAGAGACGAACCTTCCTCTCTCTTCCTTTTCCTTCTCCTCCTCCTCATCCTCCTCCTCTTCCTCCACCTCCTCCTCCTCCTCCTCCTGCCCTCCCGACATCGGCAGACGCACCACCCTCGCAGACCGGGGGCCCGCCCGGGCTTGCACGCACGTGTAACTCGCGATTTCGTCCGTTCACCTTTAACGAAACCCGCACCATATTTTCGCTCACAGAAAGGAGAGAAAGAGGAAGGGAGAAAGAGAGAGACATATACAGGAAGAACGGAAGAGCAGAGAGAAAATGACGGGGGTGGAGGAGAAGTAGGAGAGATAGAAGAGAGGAAGAAAGAGGGAAAGAGAGAGAGAGAGATGGGTCTTTTCCAAGGCTTGAATATACACATGAACAGGGGTGGACGACTGGCGCGGACCACGGGTCATCCCGCTGGAAGAGCTTTTGATGTCGCCTAAGACACCTTTTTCCGAACCTCTCTTTTTCTTCCGCCTTATTCTCTTTTTTTCTCTCTCTATGTCGTTTAACAAGTCGTTGGACCAGGACGTGATTGCCACAGCGAAGCTCTCCACCGCGCGAGAACGGGTTAAATGATACACAGAGAGCCACGGTTGACGAAAAATTCGAGAGGGTCGTAATGCGGTGCGCTTAATGGTGAGGTGAATTGGGATTCGTTGCGCGCCATTTGCCACGCGAAAATGGAGCACATTATTCCGTGATAATTAGCGATCCGGACTCCCAACTTCTTGATCTGCGCAAACTCACCCTTTAAAACATTACTGCACGTATTTACCGCCTTGTTTGATAGATTGCACGATTTTATGATACCTACATGTATCACCTTTTTTTACCTTTATAATACGATTTTATACTTCGCACTCTGGGAATAAATATTGATCATATATTTGTATAACATAATTCTTTCAAGTAGTAAATTGCACATTTCCGGTGCTGGCCCAATTAACGTTCACTTCAAATACCACGCTTTATGAATATAAAAATACAAACAATTATATACTATCATTTCCATTTTTCTACTCTTCGTAATACGTTTGAGAGAATGGTTTATCTTAACACTGCATCGTGTGTTTTAATTAAAATAAAAACAAACAATAGGAACTATATGAAATAAAGTAAGAAACAATGTTATCGGACTACAGCTTGCAACTCGATACTCTTTTTCATGATTGTATAAACAATATTATTATTATTCGTATAAATCATCATAGAATAGAACTGAACAATCGTAAGGGTTATTCTTTAAAGTTTTAATGCCTCGTCTAGTTTACACGGCCCTGGTTGAAGGACCGCCGACGTCGTTGACTGCGCCGTCGGGGCGCACGGCGCCAAAATCGATTTTGAAAAGGGAAAGTGCCGTGTACGTGCTACCGGCGTAGCTTTACATACACACCAAAAGCGTGCACACGATTCGCGGGAAAAAAAAAACATGTGGGAGGCAAAACTGCAGCAACCACGCCGAATAAAGCTTGTATCGTACGCGCGTACGCTTACGCACACCGTAACCGAAAGGAGTGCGGAACTCGACTTTTACATTGAAACTTCGATATATTCACATATACGCGATATACAGCACTTCCCGGCTGTTACCTCTTCTCCCATTCACGTGTTACGAGCAAAAAAAGGAACGTCTCGATTCGATGTAATGTGCGTGTACCTTCACATCAGTGGGATGCCACGTGTGCCACCTTCCTTTTAAGTGTACGTATGCGTATCACGCACGTGTTTACCACTTTCTATGGTCATCCCCGTGAATGGAGCCAAATGATCCCAGCTTCACTGATTTTAACCACGGAGAACCGAAAAAGTACCATGCTACCGATATAGATTATCACTTAGGACCTATTGGGTTCCCTTTCCATCATTTTATTGCATATTACCCCGATCCAATTTATATTTCACAATGAATATTCTCCAATAAACTATCGTAGCATAATAGTTTAGATGAACTAGCTTAAACACCATAAGAGTATGATATAATATGAAACGGATAATCTATGAAAGAGTATTAAAATCTTGGTTATTCTCATTAAATATATTACCGGTCAAAACTATTCCAACGACAACCGAGTTTAAGAAGTTTGTATGTTTCTATTATGAACAAAAATTTGCATTCGCATCTGGAGTTTAGAATGATAAAATAACAACAAATACTAATTTATTCATTTCTATATTATTTTCTTACTTATTAACGTATATCTGGTAATTAAGACAGAAATCAATTTCGAGGTGAAATTCAAAAGTCAAGCCGTTCGAATAATTCTGAGTGGTAATGCACGTAGCTTCAAAGAGGAAGATACAAATGTTCATTCAATCGTACTCGATGATAATCGCCGATACGTCCCTTTGAAATCTTCAAAAGTACTTGCACCAAACTTGCAAAGAGATAACATCACGGTAAAAGGTGACAACGAGTGTATCTCGTATTGCATTCTATCAGAGGACAGATAAGACAAACATGTAGGGGGCTGCGAGTATCGGGAGTTCCTTTGTGGGTGGTACCACCATTATATTCCTACTATTAGTTTTTTCAAATAATTCCCTTGTGCGAGTTCCAACGAATTCTTTCATTTTCTTCTATAATCTTACGATTCCAATCTATATGAGAAATGTACTCTGACGTCAAACGCTAGCTGGAATATAATTCACGTGGACGAATAAAATGTATGAAATTCAAGAAAATATTGTAAGTTTGTACGAAGATATGCTTATCACTTGTATCACTGGATAACTATATACTTTTAATTGGTGTGGCCAAGAATAAAACGTGCAAGATGATGCAAGATAAAGTACACGAACGCGAAGGCTGAAGGTGGTTATTCATTTTCATGGTGCAGATAATTGATAGAGAAATGTGTTAGAAACAAATCTAATTAAAAGAGTTATTGAATATATATCGCAGCAGTTTCTATATGCGCGATAACAGCAGTATCTTTTATCAGAATGAATTTATACTAATTGTCAACAATGTTAAGCCGTGATATGTAACCGCACAAGTAACTTCCAAATTTTATTTTAATACTAGAACTACCAAAGGAGTCAAAATAACTTGTCTGCCATTTTTCATAAAATTAGATCCATTAATTATCTCCAATTCTCCAGTTATAATTTGCACATAAATAAATGTGTAAGCATAACTGTGTAGTTCCAGCGTTAAATATACAAAATGATGCAATCGTGATAGTATAAGTATAATATAATAAAATGATAAAAGAGTATCCCATAATGAGTGATGTAATCACCGGCAATGTCACTCCATCATTCTTTTAAAAGGAACTTAGGTTCAAAGGGCCAATAGAATAATGTCTGAGTTCCCCAGGAGTCAATATATGAATTCCCAACATGGCCTCCAAAGAAATTACAGATTTAATGACCACAGTGGATGCTGCTGGTAGCTCGAAAGTTGGCTTCCGAGAGATACCGTTGCGAGTTTGAAAGTTGACTTCCAATTGCGGAAGCGAAAACAGGGGAATCCCCTGCATAACGAATTCGAAAGGACAGTGTCACAGAAACCAACACTCGAGCTCCCTGCAGAACAATTACAGCTTACTGACCGAGGAAATGCTGGCGCCTATTTTCTGCCGAGTTCCGTCAAGAACATCCGCTATCAGTTAAAGAATCACCACGAGTAGTTTAAAAAAGACGATTCACCGACGATAACGATGTGTTTCTTACTGATAGAAAAACTCTATGAGATACCAGCCGGTTTATCAGCCGGAAGTGGTAGCCATGTAGGAACGTACTTGTGGCTTTAAATGCACCGGGCAGTTGCATTCTCATCGGTCGAGTGCATTCTTACATTCTACTATTATTATACTTTGAAATATCACTTCTGTACACAGTTCATTACTGAACACCATTCCTTATTCGTTATTGTTAAACACGATCAAATAATTAAATGAATTTGAAAAAATGTTTAGATTATACACCTAGCTATGAAGACTAATATAAGTCTTATTATTACTGGAATAAGAGCAGAATTCTGTTATAAAGAAAACCAAATAAACAATGCTAACTAAAAAATGTAAATTACAACATGTTCTATGTTTTTTAACACATTATGGATTTAAAACGACATACGTCGTGTGATAAGACAATAAGTATTATAATGACTGAACATTATCGTGATAAAGTTAAACGATATGCTTGGCGCACAAAAATCATGATACCATTGAAGATCAATGAAGGTGAAAGATATATTACAGAGTAAGAATTCAAAGTGAAAAAACGAATGAGACGGTGTCAGCGACCGTGGTTATTCGGAATGCAACTAGCGACAGTGGGCGTCGTATTGGAAATTATGACTCAGCATTGGAATTATTAACGAGGCGAAGAGTCGCGTGGTAGAGTTACGTTCATTGAGCAGTAAACCCGCGTAAACTTACTATGAAAGAAGGTGGCTTCTCAGCCTGTTAAAATAACTGTACTCCTCGAAGGCGGTTGAGCGGTAGCGTGCGATTGTCACACACCCGAGTGCACCTACTGATAAGCATCGCTATGCAGATTACTAAGCAAGACATTTATACAATGTTATCGCCGTAGTTTCCTCTCCCGGAGGAACCGAACGAGGGATCAACCCGTAACGAATAAGAATTCGTGATAAAACTATTATCCCCACTATATATTTAACAGTAGAACTATCGAAAATATACTCGGTTATACTTATCCCATTCAACGGAGAGTTAACATAAATCTGGGCGATATGTTTATAATTAGTACTAATAAAACTTCGATTGTACCCAAAAGTCGGAAAGAATTCATTTCTACACCTAATAAATTATGTGGGTATTATACCAGTGGGTATAAGTTAATTAATGGACTCAATTATACGCGTAACGTACATAAAATAAAGGTATATCAAATCTCAAACAATGCATCGTTATTTATTCGAATAATTTTATTAAAAATTGCTGACGAGTCAGTTTGACTGCTGTGGTAGTTCTGTGTTGAAATTTTTTTTATTATGTGATTCGTAGACTTCTTTCCTTTCTTGTTTTATTGTGATTGGTGCTCTACGTGATTGTGTACTAATTGTTATTTAGAAATATTTTCCCTTAACTTTCTTTAATATTTAAAACATATAAAATCTAAAGATGTCTACTTATCGTAAGTATATTTCGTTAAGAAAAATGTTCATAAGAAAAATCGCGATTGCAGTTGGGCACAAAAGTATAAATTCAAAATGCCTGTCATAATTTTTATATAGCATATTATATAATACTGAACCATGATAGTACGAGTCGCGATAATACTACACGAAATGGAATCCCAGAAATCATTATAACCGGTAATAA
The DNA here is from genome assembly GCA_910591585.2 of Nysson spinosus. Taxonomy (NCBI): domain Eukaryota; kingdom Metazoa; phylum Arthropoda; class Insecta; order Hymenoptera; family Crabronidae; genus Nysson; species Nysson spinosus. Next base: position 5,282,511 of record OU342835.1, read on the forward strand.
ATGTAATGTTAGAAACGAAACTAATAATTTCGTTCTATTTGCCATCGAAGTTTTTCTCTATTTTTCGTGAGAAAGTAACGACAACACTGGCGATTCAGACGTCTGATAGAGAAAGATTTTCTATATGAATATGACCTGGAGATGTGACCCGGCTCTATTAAGCCGATTGAGCGTCGCAACACCATGACTTTGTTCTCCAGTCGTCCAAGTCTTCCTTTACGACGCTAATATCATTAAACTTAAAGCCACAATATGGATTTGATAATAAAATCAATGGAAAATATCCTGGTATACATATAAATATCGAATGGCATAATAGTTCGAAGAATAAAATATTAACGTATTAATATCCAGAAATCCAAGTTATATGTCAGGTCACAGATGATGATAAGATAGCACAGATAATGTCGGAAAGATGCATGGAAATTCTGCCGTGAAATTTCGCACTCCTGGCACAGAAATCGGTGGCAAAGAGAACCGATTGATGCCGGCCAGGAATTAAACAAAAACCGATCGATCGGCCGGAGCATTAAACGGGAGAAATTCAATTGACTTTGCCCCGGTTAATGCCGGAATCCCTATTCCGACACGGAGCACCATTATGGCGACTGGCCTCGATATACAAGCCGCTAAACGGTAATTTTATTTTTAACTTTAGATTCAGTTCCGCGCGCAACTGCTACTTCGAAACAAAAGGAGCTGTTTATTTCAACAGAATAATATCGAGGTGTCGTTTCAGAACCCGCCACTGGGCTCTGAAATAGGCTCGTCATATTCGAACTTATTACATCGTACAACTGCTGGCGCATTAAATCTTTTACTCTCAACGGAATTTAGTGACACCACAATTGGTCGAAATATTTATGGAGGTTACAATCAATAATCATAATAATGTATGTATATCGATCGATGTTTGCATTATCTCATTCGATATTCTGCAACGTGATTAATGTAACATCCACGATACTTGCAGTGCGCTGTGATTATTAATTCAACGTTCTTTAAAACGGTATCATAAAACCACATATTCGTTAATACGACCCTCCCGCCGGTCTCCAGAGGCTCATTATTTATACGATATTGATCTCACATTCGATATCGAGTGTGAGTGTAAAAAATATGCAAAAACGCGTTAAAGAGCCCGAGGGAAAAATCAATTTTATATATCGCATTATCGAACTCTTTAAATACATATGTCGAGTGAACCAGTATGTAAAACGAAGCATTTTAATTATGCTCATTAATACACGTAACGATTTAAATCCACTACTGCCGATCTAATTCCAATCACAAGTTCCAGTTGTAATATACACTTTCCCTTGGTGTCGTAATCTATACGCCGCTGATAAGGGATCGTCAGTTAAAATTGTTCAGTTCTCCACCTTTCTTTCAGAATTCCGCACGTGGACGGTTTTAAAAAGCGTCGAAGACTGGTCTCGCAAACGCGGCAGCAATTTCCGGCCAATTCGTGGAAGAAGGCGAGAAGACGATAAAAAAAACAGAGAGGGACCGCGTATGGAAAGAGAATCAAGAAAGGGAAGGAAAGGAGAGAGGATCGAGAAAGAAGAGAGAGAGCGAGAGAGAGAGAGATAAAAGGTACGGTGGTGAGTCAACGCGCGAGAACGATGACGAATCATCGTTCAATTTCACCGCGGAGCCGTGCTGAACAGCAACCGGTGACGTAAGCATGAAAACACCATCGGCCGGATTATCGCGGCATTGCCGACGAGAATGATCTCCTTTTCTGCAATGCAAAGGAAGGGTAGGGATAACGATTCTACGGGGATTTCCCATGTAAGCAACCAGTCACTGCCACTTCCAGCTAATCGCTGATAATTTCCTTTTTGCATATCCGCCAACGTTCTACCTGCGTATGTCAATATCTTACGTTTCGTTTCCCTTCGTTTTGTTTCATTTTCCCGAAGACATGTGAGTTCGTTAAACGAATGAGGAAAGACGGTAGAGGTGTCACCGTAATTATGCTGACCGATATTATTCATAGTATTAATTGAATCGCTTATTTGGAGAGTGTCATAGGTCAGTTTTATTACTGTCATTTTGAAAATAAATATATGGATTTTCGGTTAATACCTAAGTTTAATGCCTAAGTATGGACATGAATATTTCGTAGTCGAAATATTAAAAAGCGACACTAATCATCACCCGTTTTATTAAACGGGTTTAATTCATTTCCCTCGAAACTGTTTCAATTCATGTAAACTGGCTGCATCAAACAGTCATACATAATTAACGTCATAAAGGAACACTAATAACGCATCAAACGATGCACAATTCAATTATTCTTTCGTTCTTTCACCAGCACTGCAAAAATGAATATGTTAATTTAACATTCTACCGTCGAAACGCATCCAGTCTTTCCAGATTTCACAACTACTTATCCGTAATAAAAGCCACCGCATTAAAAGCGTTCACACGTGTCTCCGTTAGAAAGTGCCGGTAGTAAAACATTCTTAACCTCCATCGTTCCATGGAAATCGTTCCCTTTTGTCAGGCTTGCAAGGATTACGGTGAATAAATCAATCTGCTTAACGCGAAGTAAAATCAACTCATACTCGTCCAGAAATTAATGCAAATATTTAAGAACGATTCCGAACTCATGCATTACAGATAAACTTGGCTTACTGGGAACCGAAAAACAATCTAATAATACGATCATGTATCACGAGTGCTCTGATACATCCTTTATGATGTATCGATAACACCTTACATCCATCATACTCGAACACACTTTAATAATTACGAACGACAGGAAATAATGTCTGGGAGAAGAGACAGTAAATACGGAGAGCTACGTAACGTAGTAAGGTCCAAAAGTTTCCGATCCAAGAGGTACCAGAGTTAAACAATAATTTGTATTTTTCAATGTAATCACCCTTTATATCAATACATTTGTAAGAACGGCTAATCAACTGTTCTGTATGATTGAAAAAATAATCTGAGTTTCTCTTCATAACATGATTTAAGACTGCATGTTCGGGTCGGAATCTTTTGGACTTTACTACGTACACTGCGAGTGGTTCTCTCGATTAGTGTCGCGTAGGAATGGATTCGGATACCACGGGGTGTCTACGTTCTCTCGTATGCGGCCAACAAGTTTATTCTAGTAGAGGAAAATTCACAATAACGATCCGTGCCACGGCCGCAGACGGACTTGGGATATTTCTGCGCGACCAAATGGCAAGTTCGGTCTGCAAGTTACGTGCACCAGACGCCGACGGAGGAGATAGGACGAAGGAATGGGACGACACGCCCGGGATGCGGAACGTGCCGTTAGAACCGCCGACTATGACGGAACGAGGAAAAGAATTCGCATGGAAAAATAGATTAATAAATTGCAGTGTAATCGTGCGAAACAAATATCTGATTACTTATGCACTCGATATTAACTGGAGTGAAATATCGATGTATTGAGAACTTAGTGTTCGTGGCGTTATGAAGATTAACATACTACTCGATGGAATCGTGTTGCATTAATGATATTCTTTTATAGATATTAACCGCATTAGAATAAAATAGAGAGTGGTATATAATTCATTGATATTATAGCTGATAATAAGCAGTAGTTAAACTATATGTTCAATCATAATGTAGATATATTGAATATCTACATTGAATTTAAAATATACGGTGCACGAACCATGAGAAAAGTTCAGATTTTCGAAACATATTTGTACCTTTATAATCGGTTGCATTTCACGAGGTGAAGTCTCTATCACAAGACAGTGAAAAATACTCAAAGAGACACGCGATTCGAAGTTGTCGACAGGTTATCCTTGTCGCGCTTAATCATTAGCGTAATGACTAAACGAGTGGTAGAAGAATGTACCCTTCCGACGAAACTCATGCTTTCTCAGATCTGAGATGATCGGGAGATAATTATTGCTTATAACTAATGGCGCACGTACAGCCAAGCAATGATCAATTAGACTCGACGACTGTGAGCTATGTAACTACATAAAAGAATGTAATTGAATGTAATTATAAAGTGCAAGAGCCAGAGGGATATCGTAGAGAGAGATATTTGTAATCGTAGCGCCCTTCGGATAGCAACAAGTGTCCCTTAAAATCAATTGTCAATAGTAAAAGGGGAACCACGAGGTACAGAAACTTGTTCCACCAGGTGATTTAAAGGGATCTACTTATTCATTGTAAAATTCAATTTACGTCAAGGGGTGATAATCGTGGTGTTTGTAAAACACTGTATAATGGTATAGTAAACCCGATTTTTTTCGCGTCTAAAAGAAAAATCGTATAACGCGAAACTAGTTAAACACAAATCTAACAAAGCTACGTTATGCGACAATAGTAACAATATTATTACTTAAACACACTGAAAACGATGACAATCGTAGGGCGTACCTATATGATTATCATTGACAACGAAAAAATTAAACGAAACGAAGGATGCAAATAGATGAGTGTGGGACTTCGAAGTTACATGGCGTTATAAAGGGTTAAAAATTGTGGACTTTGATAGTGTACGTGAACGTATATTTACTTCACAAACTGAAGTACCAAGCTATCCACATTAAGGATTACGAAAGTTGCAAAACTGACCTAAATCCCAGATATGGGTGTCGATATCTCAGAAACGTTTTAGCCACCACGAAGATACCGGGAAACAGCAAGTACCATTGTTGGTATATCACAAGGAATGTCTTATACTACCTTTTTCCAAGATATTAACGTTAATAATACGTTAATAATCGTGTTTCGATTATTATTCGTTTTGTACTTATCACTAATAAACTGAAATTTGATAACAGGTTCACTTTGATTGGAACGAGTTTATAATTAAGTAATGAGTATCCGAATTATGCGTGCTAAAAGATAGTGAGTACCTCGATATTATTCTTCTAATATGAATTATTCGCAATTATTAAACCAAGAACATGCATATGGTTTTCTTATATCAAGATCAAGAACTAATCGTATATTTAAGTTCACGAACGAATATAGTTTTCATTATCGTTAATCGACTTGAGAGCAGATTATTGCAGCATACGTTAGAATCGATATGTTTTCGTAACATAATTATATCGCGTTGTAAGATGAAATGCACGCGATGCACGGAATTAAATAAAAAGCTGGTCAGCGTAAAACGATGAAATACGTGCGGTATCTCGTGAAAGAGTAAACAAGATGGATGTAAACAAGTGAGCCACTTACACGAATATTCGCGTTCAGAATTTGCAGATACGGCGAGGTTCGTCGTTGACTTATTGGTAGTCAGCCAATAGCGTTGTCCCCGTTTGTTAGCGACGCAACAGCGGCAACCGTTGGCAGTGGCATACGAAAAACAGTCGCGCGAAATTTCTTTTCCTACGTCTTTTTTTGTTCGCCCACACCACGGTATCCCCGATATATATCGATAGTTTTTCCGTTCTCACCTTTGATTTACACGAACTCAACGTACACGTTCGATGTTCTTCACATCAAAACACTGAGCACGCACACAGCCGCGAGGTTAAGTCTCTTTCTCGCTGGTGAATCACGGTGCGAAGATATTCGAGGATCTATTGAGTTTTCATGAAAACTCGTAGTACCAACAGCAACGTAAACACGCGTCGCGCTAATGCCAATCAGTAGCAGACTATTTTTCCTCGTTGTCTCCTATCACGCTGCGAGAATTCTCTGGATACACTTTCGTTTATTGGAGAACACCGTGCATACGGAAGGAACTTTATCTTATCCGCGAAATTTGGCCGAAGCGCGCAGTTCATTAATCACGCTAACGATGCGCGAAATACGCCGAGGAAACAGAATACATACATCGAAGTATCGAGGATCGTCTTGAACAACGTAATCAAAGTTCCGACACAAATCAATAAGTTAAATGCATGTTATTCTTCCATCGCGAATGAAAAACATATCATCGATATGCTTGTATTATTACGTGACGTAGATAGAAATTGTTTTCGTTTCATACGCGTCCGCCCATCTATTAAGTCCGAACTTCAAACTTCCGCGAAACACAGGAATATTGTTTTCGATGGTACGAAGATGTTTAGAAGATTCGTGAGAACATCGGGGAAACAAAGAAGGAATGATTATCCGTAGACACACCCCGAGTGTGTTTTTTAGTGGTACCACGTGTTCCACGATCGAAAGGAAGGCTAATCGCGGAACTCGACTATCACTTTGCAGAGAAAGTCAGGGCCCCGTTTTCATTTCTGACGATCTGTTTCCTTACGATACGATCGCGAGAGCACTTAGGACGATTATCGTACGATGGAAGAAACGATACGAATGCGACAAACTGACGAGGACCGATTTTTTTCGTTTGCCACCCAATAAGTACACTGTAACAACAATTTTTTACACGACACACTCGCTCACGTCCCGCCGCAAACTGCGAATACGAGAGGAGCCGGTTGACTTGAGCGCCACGACTCGGTCGGCTAGCCCAAGTCGAAACTGTACGAAGATCAACGAAGAACCGCGAGCACCGTTTAACTTCTGACTACGGTTGCATACGATTTTTTTTATCGCGGACTATGCAGAATTTTATTCCCGATTATTTAACGTTAATCTAAGCCCACCGTAATAAATACTTGACACAAAACATAACTGATATATTGCCTATCTGTTAACAATAAAAGAACCACTTTGAATACGTTCAAACCAATAATCATTTCTATTATGAAGAATAAAAAGCACACAAACTTTCCTTTCCTTGAAGTTCGATTGGATTATTACAATAACTCATTCAAGCCTTTAATATTACCGAGCTGTTTCATGTAACACTTCGACAACTTGTAAAGTATTTCCTGCCAGTTCCACTCAAACATTTCCTCACAAAAATCTTGAGAATCGATGATCTTTACGAAGAGCAAAATTGGAAACATAACGATTGTAATTTCATTGATCTCTATTTTTAATCTCGATGAACATCTATTACATAATATCTACGTGGAATGACAACAGATTTGGATGATGAAATCCAATAGTTATACACATTCTATGTATAAATATTTGTATACATAGATACTAATAGGGATTCCGCAATTTGCAGCAACCATCTACAATTTAGTGTCCCCTATTTGCACGTTCAGTTTTGCACGGTATGTGTATTTTAAAAAAACCAGACACTACATACACACAGCCGAACAAATGACGGACGATAGAAAATTGTCGGGGACCGGGGAGGCACGTTCATCGTGCTCGTCGTACATTCAACGAGCGAGCACACGCATAGACACACACGGAACCAACATGCTATTCGTGTTTTTTTTTAAATTGATTTCACAAGTCGGCGGACCTTTCAACGCGAATTTTTCCTAATTAATCAATATCCCAAACTCGTGGCTCGGCCATGCATACGACCAACCCTCGCGAAGAAAGGGACAGAGAAGTACGGGAAAAAAGCAGCGAGTTGCATGAACGAACAGTTTCATTCGTATGCAAAAGCAAACACTTGTGAATCCGTGGTTTCCACGGTGCCGGTAAGCAGCAGGTGCCGAGGGGATTCTTTTTCGATTGTATGTCCGGCTGCATTTAATTATTTATAACCATACACTCCATTCTCCATTATTATGTATCCTTTAGAATAATAACAATAATCACCATTATAAGTCTCACCAATTCTATACCCAGATAGAAATACTTATATAAAGTGTTATTCTTAAAGATTAATAATTAACGCTGGGTCTGTATGACTGTGATATGTTACCCTGCATCCTTTGTATTCGTCAATCAGAATAAGAACCGTGAATGAAGATGAACAGGAGATAATTTCAGATAAGAGAGCCGCGGTTCTTCAACAACGGACGGTACTTTGCTCCTCCTTTTTTCCCCATTCCCGGAGCTGTGAAGCCCGCACGCGAGCAAAACCGCGCGTTCCGCGCGTGATATCGCGACATTAAAAATCAGCAGCAAGTACAAAAAAAAACCATATTCTGGCCGTACCTTCTGATGCATCGGGGTGGTAACAGCTGTTCAAGCAGCTGCCACGTGGCCACCAGACACCTATGATTGTCGGATCGCCTCGAATTTTTTTACTCCACTGTTTACAATCGACAGACAACCCCATCCTGTCTCTATCTCCATTCTATTTATTTCGATTCTCACTAAATGTTACGACTGCTGTGTGCCTCCATATACTTTATCGACGCCCCACGATCCAATAAACACTTGTATTAATGGACTTTTTTAATTCTTACGATCGAGACACACACACTCGAGAGTATTACAGCGAAATGGTATTAATCGGGCAAAAAGGGCAAGGAAAAGCGTGACATTCCAAAAGTGTTTTGCAAATTAGCTGATATCAAGATTGCTATGGAATGGTATATACGGGTGCTCGATAACGCGATAAAGAACTACCTTGTTCGTGCGTATAGTATCTCGCTATCCGACCGGCAGGTGAGTTGGTGAATCGGTTGGCGAAACCGCGATACCTTTTTATCCCCTTTCTTAACCTGTCACAACTGTCTTTTAGCATTGGTGTTACACCGTATTGGGGTATGAAAATTACACAACGAGATACGTGCACGGCTGACGTATGGTTTTACATTTGCCGGGCAGGCACAAGGTGTGGACAGATTAAGCAGTGGCTAAGACGATGTACTTTAAAGGGCTTTAAAACCAGAGGAGGAAGCAAAAGAGTCACGTGAAAGAACCGACTTGCAAATTCATTCGTTTAAAGACAAGTGAAGTGATGCTTCAATCACTTTTGTATGGCAAATGCACCCGGAATATGGGAAACCTGGATAGACGGGGGATGAGCGATCCAACCCTCCCCCCTCTTCCCCACTCACCAACCCTGGCCAAATTTGAAAAGGCACCTTGCGTGGATCCTGTTAAATTTTCAGAGATGAGAAAACAATGATAAATTCGTCGGCAGGGGACAGAAACCAGGGTGCGTTAATCTCTCTCTCCCGTAACCGGCACCATTCTTACCCATCCTACCTCTTTCTACCCTCATCCACTTCCCTCTAGTTTCCCTTACTCTTACTTTCTTTCCACTTTTCCACCTTTCTTTCTTTCTTTCTTTCTTTCTCTTAAAAAACAACCAGAACGAAGGAGTGGGTCTGACGTCGACAATGGGCATCGAGGAAGTCGAAGTCGGGGAAGTACATAGAGATCGAAGGAGGACGGATAGAGTAAAAGTGAAAGGGAAGAAGTAAATTCGGGGTTTAGAGAAGGAAAGTGGAAGAGTAAAAGGAGAGAAACCACGTTGTGGAAAGGCAGCGTCGGTCCTGAGCCCAATTAGCAATTTAAGGCAATAAGCGGGCGCACTCCCTCGGTTACGTTCCTGCATTCGGTACACCCGACATTATTTTAGGAGGGAGACGATTCTCTTCCTCCTCCACCTTCGACTTCTCTCTTCCTTTTTCTTCTCCACCTTTGTATCAGGGAATCGCATAAACATCACGGGGCAGTGAGCCTGGGTAGACAAATGTGAAGTGCATATATTGCAGGGTGGAATATACACCGGCATTCCCTTTTCGGAAGCTCTCTCCCTCTCCCTCTTTCTTTGGTCTCTCGCGCCGTGTCTAACCCAACTCCATGGAATATTTGATTAAGTTTGAAACTGAGCTCGATTAAGCTCTTCAGGAATTACTTGTGTACATGTTGGTTCTATATCAAAGACTTTCTTCAATTACCATTTCAGACAACGTACTATATATATATATCTTCGAATTTGACCTCTAAATATATTGTTTTACACAAATCATTGCTATAAGAGACGCTAATAACTGTACTAAAACTTATTCAAATACTAAGAGTTTTCAAGGTTGGATAATTCGGCAATCCAAAGTGAATTTTCGTATAACAATTCATTTAGATAAGGAGTTAAAGATCTGACATTTAATCGGCTTGAATGTGGACCTTATAAAGAACAAACACTGTTGGCATTCTTAACCCTCCGGTGGTGAGTTTGCCAAGCGGATGAGAAAAGGAGCGGTACACACTAAGGGTGATAAATAAGAGAAAACAAGAGTTTATGGCGATGTTACCCCACGAGAAGACTTCCTCCTTCTCCGGGAGTCGCGAATTATGCATCATGCCAAATTGTATGCATTCAAATTGACAGGACACCGGAAGGAAGACAACATTACTATGCGTCCCTGGTGCGTATAAAGAGTGAATCAATTTTCAGAAAATCAGAGAGCAACCTCTTTTTGCAGTCAGCATTGAAGCTACTGTAACATGATATTTTTAAAGTAGTTCAATTATCGTAGAATATTATTTAAATGTAACTGGGTGTAATTAGCATTAATCATAAACCTAGACTAATTATAACGATGAAACATTTCCCATTACCAACGTAGGTATTCATAATTCATTAATTCTTGTCAATACGTAAAAGACTGCTCGTATTCCTTGATATTTTTGTTCAACATATGAAATTATTAGTTGAGCCCGAAATACAGAGTAACATAAGAGGAACTGGAGTACTTGGGATTTTTATGAGGGTACCGCGTCACTGGAACCCTCTTTTTATAGCTCAGAAATGGAGACGGAGGTGCCGGGCGCAATGCGATTTTTGGGGTAACAGAATTTTATGATTTCCGTCGCGAAATTTCGCCCTCACCAGGGTCTTCTTATCGGGCATTACTCTTGCGCCCGGTACTTCTGGGAGGTCTGCCAACCTGATGCGAAAATGACTCCTCTTGTTATGACGATGTCTCGAGTAACCATTGTTTGTTCTCCGTGATCAACATAATACGTAACGCATTCGTGATTATTTTTTTCCGTTAAACTTGGAACACCGTGCATCAGTTTCGTTTATGAATACCCAATCAGAAGTTAGGGCGCGACGATTTAATAAAAATATTTTTATTAATATATTGTATGATTAAATATTAAAAATACGATACTTTCGAAGATATTTATACATGCTACGAAAAACTAATTCATCCTGCAGATGAGATTCTGTGTAATAATGATTGAAATAATGATTAATGATGGCTTCTAAGGATGCTAGATGTTAATGATTTAATATCAAGAACAAAGAAAGCACCGACCAACAAAGAGGAATCCGAACTACTAGGCGGTCGCGATTAGAGTCTCATAAAGGGAAGATAGGCAGCGTTGTATACATATCTGATAACGATTGCAGCTTTAGTGATGCATTCTACAAACATAGAGAAACACACCGCGTCGAATATCACCTGAATCGTTCATAGTTCTCCAATAGACTTTCCCATACTGATACTACACGATGGTTTTGTATGGGTGAAATAGATAACCAGTAGGCAGATCAATAACGGAAACGATATACTTCATTTTCTTATCGTTTAACCTAGTATAGGTAAACTCAGATGAATATTTACATAAAAATACGTAATGCTCAACATTGTTATCAAACGTTCGTCCATCCGTATTCACGGAATATAACAAATTCTAAGTTATCACTGATAAAGGGAACCTGTTAACGAAGGAATGTCAAAAGTCTCGACGATCTCCTTGGGTGAAACAAATGTATCAAGATATTCAACCTCGTCATTAAATGTTTGTCCAATTTCAACGGAGAGAAACAATTGTAGCGTCTCACTGAAGAAGGGAACCCGTTAACGAATGAATGTCGAAGATCGATGATTTTAATTCGAAAGTCAGAGGCGACTTACCGATCGGTTTAACGAAGGGCACGGAAGTATCGGTCTGCAGAGAAGGGTTGATAAAAAGAGTTGCAGTCGTAGCAAGCGAGGGGTAAACGTCCAGTGGGAGTACATTCAGGATCACGAGTGGTCTTCCATCGGATTAATGAATCGCAAAGTGCATTCATGCACGTCATATGTATTTGTTGATAAAAGCCAAGCGCCGTTCCGGGTGCACGCGAATTTAATAACCCCCATAGCTAACAAGACAGACCGACGCCAGTAAGAAGGGCTTAATTGGTAGCAAGGAAGGTCTCCAACCTGATCGTGCTCGAGCTTCTAAGATCATCGTCTTCCATCGGAATTAATATATACGGGGTTCTTACGGAAGTGAGATAACAATTTAATGTTCCTCTAACTTCACTCGAGGGTAAGTCCAATTGTAAGACGATACTAAACCGGCAGGTGGATACACAAAAAAAGGCCAAGTTTTAAAAGTTTAATTAGAACGAAGGATTATACGAAAACCCTTGGAAGTGGCCTCAGCTGCCTTCGCTGAGAATATGAATCAATGGTAAATGTAAGAGGAAGTCCAGAGGAACTATTTCAATCGAAAGTATATCCTAGGACCAAAGATAAAAAACGAATTGACGGACATCCTATCGATATGAATATCAAATGTTCCTAATATAATGGTTGGATTAATAAATACATTCTAGCACTCAATTTCATCTACATGAATATATCTCCTAAATCTAGTAGTTATTAATATTCAACATCATCGACGGTTTAATCGCTATTTTCATAATACATGTGCACAAACCACGAATAAAAAGCTCCCTGTTTATCGTGATTCACATTCCACCGAGATCGCAAGTATTCGAAGTCTGGTGAACGTAAATGTCTCCTGCTGGGTTGTCAGACAGGTTAATAAGAAAATTGGGAAGACACTGAGTACCCTCGAAAAAACATAGACAAAAGGACATCGGGGCTGAATATTGGAATGGCAGGTAAGTAGTAGAGAAGGAGGAAGAGGTAGCAGTAGAAGTAGAAGCAGAAGAAGAAAGAATAAGAATCGATGGCGGTTGAAGAAGAGAACGGTACCGCGGGTAAATGGCACGGTGCTGGGAATCGCGAGGGTGAGGTCCGCGAGGAGGGTAACCTTGACCCGGGGATGAACGACCCTCCCCTGCAGCGCGTGGCGCCCCTTTTGCCGCTTCTCTATCCCTATTCTCGACTTCCTCGACTTCCATTCCAACCCTCTTACCCGAGCAACGCCACCACCCACCTACTCCTCTCCTCCCACCACCGTCATTACCATCACTCCGAGTCCCCCGAAGCCGGCGTCGCGGCGCTACCACCCTCCTCCTCTCCACGTCCCTTCCCATGCCTATCCTATCCTATCCTATCCTATCCTCTGGATACACCGACACTCACCCCCTTCGCTCCTCTTCTTCTTCACCCATCGTCCTCTACACTCGAAAGGCCAACTCTCTCTCTTTCCCTTTCTAAGTGAAACCGCTTTCCCTTTCTCCCTCTTTCTCTCTACGCACTCTCGCTCTCTGTACAAACTTATCGCTAGCAGGGTCGCGCTTGCTGGGCATTGCCATCCACCTTCTCTCTTCCACCCTTCATCCCTTCTTAGCCTTCTCTCTCACCACCCAGCGCCGCTTTTTTTTTATTTCCACTCCCGTCCTCTCGCGTATTTTACCCAGCGCGTATAGGGATGCTGGTGGAGGAGGAAAGTGGGAGGCTGAGAGGAAGGGTGGGAAACTGAGAGGGAAATTTCAAGGCCAGGGTACAACCCCGGGAAAACAACGATCCTCGTGTGGGCTTATTTGCTATCATTCTCCGTTATATCTGTAGAATCCCTGGGATCGCTACATATGACGCTCGAACCTGTTACCGGAAATATGGTTTTTTACGTTGAATTAGTGCGAACATGGACTTTACAGCCCTTGACGAGGTATATCTCCCTCCTGTCCAGTGATTACCGAAAGAATCGATCATTTTTTTGCAGACTGAAATTGTACGGTTCACGTGCACTGTGCAATTTGCGAAACTACGGGTAAGCACTGCCAATTTTAATGTGAATATTTCAACGTGTTGAATCATGAATTAGGAAGATCGCTAAGAGGCTTACAAAGTAGTTGTCGATGACTATGATCTTTCAAGTGAATGGAGTATTTTATCAAAATTTTATCCGCGGATCTCCACTATGTTGCAATCTTCAAACGACCCATGACCTTGGATCTTTGAACCCTTTTCAATAGACATTTTTTCGGGATACGTTTTGCCCGATCCTTATCAAGGTAGCTTGCCGGAAATCAAATGGATAATTAAGCGCGGTATTCTTGTAACGGACTGTACTTAAATACTCGAAAAAAACTGAATCGAACGGGAAGGGCTAAGTGGATGGCTACATTTAATCTCAAAGGGAGATGATAGCGAAGAGGCCGCGATTGAAAGAATTTGTTTACTCTGCCATAATAAAAGAGGACTTCATTTTTTAAAGGCACGCCTGATGCTTCGACCATCTCTTTCAATCTCTCTCTCTCTTTCTTTTTTTATTCCTGCCACGTAAATACCGGTTGTAACTGCACGGCTCTTAACTCGACAAATTGCCAGGTCTATATAACAATAATATATTGAAATGGTACGATGACTCTCATTTTAATTCACCGTGCAAATTATATTATTGTGTGGTAAGTAAAATACTTCATATAATTGTATGACAGTGGATCGTTAGCTTAATGCAATTCATTTCAATATTTTAATAATCAAAAGTTCCTTATATTTTATCGAAAATTTCAATGAAAACTATTGCAAACTATAAAGGAATCTAGAAAGGGATTAGAATTTAGGACGACTGGGGTATCGTTAAAGTGAAAGAGACTAAAGAAATAGAGCGACAGGTGGGAAGCGGTGAGCCATCGTAGGACAACCAGTTTCGAAAAATGCCTTCTCCAAAACATCGTGTCTCAGGATCGATTAATGAAATCGACTTCTATTTCTTCTACTATTCTTGGAATAGACTTTACTCCACCTGGCGATTTTCTCTCGGTCATCGATAATAAGTCGATCTAACCGCAGGTGAATCGAATCACCGAAAGGTAAACGGGAGTTTAGTAGACAGAGAGGCAACACTCACCATTGTGTCCTCAAGAAATTGCTACCTGATATCTTTTATTCCCAGCTTGTACTATTCTTTTTATAGGTAATGCCGGTACTTAAGTCATCGACGTAATACTAATTATATTAAATGTAATTAATTATGCTTGATTGATTCTGGAAAAGTGATTTAATCCATTCGGATAAAAACAAGCTTGATGTCCAAAGTCATTATGAACCTCTGTAATCCTATTAATTTGTACAAACGCGTAACATAGAGATATTCAAATATTATTACGATTAAGATCAAAATATTTATAAAAATGCTTAAGTCACATCAAAAGTGATGAACCAAAAAATCATGACGAACACTGTCCGAATAAAAAAATTGCATAAGGCAAATAATTAAAATCAGTCCAGCGATAACACGAACTAAGTTCCATATTGAAGCACTGTCAAAATAAGGGATGAAAAAAACCTCGATGACTTAAGCGCGACTATTTAATGTGGGGAGGATATCGGAGCGACGTATCCAAGGTGAAAAATCCTGGAGTATCCTTACCTGAAACAATAAAAACGGGAAGGACTCGTTAAGTGTGTTGGGAGTTGGTTATAAGATGCAGGTGAGCGAGTACACGCGTTTATATTATAGGGATTACCGGGCGGCTCGTTGGAACCAACCGAACACGGATCGATTCGGCGAGACTACGAAAGTTCCTACTACCTAAAGTGATTACACGGCTGCCCGATTCGCGCCTACGAAAATTGACGGCGTGTACACTGATAACGAAGATGAGCCCGTCATTTCGTGCCAGTCCGCGCGACTGTCTGCCTTTCACTTCTTCCTTTCTCCCGGCAAAAGCGCGCCACTTTTTTTTGCGCCCCCGATTCCAGGATCTCGGATCGATTACGAGTACCATGGATTTTGTTCGTCTAAATACTGTAATTAGCGTGATCTTAAGTTAGCTTGTCTTTAATTACCTAACAGCTGAGTTCATTCTTGAAAATGAATATACAGTGACTTTAAGTCCTGAGCGTCTAAAAATGTGTTATTCTATTTGTTTAAATAGGTGAATATCAACTGCAAGATATCATATAGTATTATATTATTTGATTGAGATATAATGTATCACTGATACGTTATCAAGAAAGGAAATCGTGATCCTTTCATCGAAGCTGACGATTAATGATCCGTGGCTATGAAAATAATTGCAGAAATGTTGCCAACCGATTGATCTAATTATCGATTATGACCACGAATATTGATTTGAGATTGATTGATAGTTAGACGGTAAGACTGATAAATCATAGATCAACGTAGTCAGCCATTTACTTGAGTGTTTAACATAAATATTAAGGATCGAATATCTAATCTCGAACGGCAATAAGCAATTCATATATATCTGGGTTAAAAGTGAACGTCGATCGACATGTACGAATAGACATCGCCGGTACGAAAGGGTGATCGCTAAACGATATTCCAGGATAGAAATCCAGGTTCTTCCATTTCTGCCGCCTAAAGTATTACGTTTCTCAAATTGGGCACACTTGCATAATGGACGAGCTAGTCGTGACACGGATAGAAAATCTGGTAGATATATTTATCTACTATACAACAGTCGGGATACGTTGTTTCATAATTATTCAACTACGACGAATAAAAATATACGAGCTAAATTAAGTCACCTTACAACGGTATCAGTTATACCTGCAAATCGGTCGAGTAAATCTAAATCGGTGGATCAGATACTAAATTGACCTATAATATATAAACGGGTACGATATCGCATGATAAATATTCACAAATACCGATCACTCCTTAATTAAGTTGAACTAGAATCAAATCTATGATAACAAAAAAGATATTGTCAAAAATGTTTCTTTAATCAGTCAGTTGGATCGTTTCTTAGTGAAATGGAGCAGAAGACATTGCGGTAATCAAGGGTGAGAAAACGAGGGTAATTTTTAAACTCGTCTTCCCCTCGGTGATATTAATTACGAGAAAACACGAGGGTGTAAGTCAATAGGTGGAGATTCGTGGATCCGGAAAATCGGGAAATCATAGAATCACTGTGCGCTCGTGAAGAGAAACACCGTAGCCTGGCAACGCATATGATATATGTCAAGCTACACCGGAGCCGAGACGAAACGCGTCAGCGTCTGGGAAGAGCAAGGCCTGCTTCCAGGAAAGCCACGGGTCTGCGGTCAAATTATTTATGGCGATGCGAAATTAAAGAGTTTCGCCCCGTTTGAAAAGGAGCGCCGATCCCCCGGCTAAGGCGACGCCGATTTTCGTCCTTGGCCCGTCGCTCGGTCTGTCGGTTGTTCCTCGATCGGTTGCCTCCTCGTATATCCTGTTCAAGAAATATTTTCGAGCAAGTAAAAAGAGACTCCATCGAGGAGGGGTACACCAGAGGTCGGTTCAGAAAATCTTCGATCCTAACGATCTACTGTGGTATCCTTCCTTTTCGTCCCTTTCCATAGGATACATTTCTGATTTGTCATGATCGTCGTCGATACCAAAATCCGCTCATTTCAGTGTACACCCGAATTTTGTTGATTTAAAGATTAAATTCTGTTACAGGGAAGATCGTAGTTTTATTCGTAATGTTCGAGGTGAACGTATATTTAAATGAGAAGTTGCTTCGTTTTCATCGATTGATAGGTGAACATGGAAAGGGGTATACCTTTTTTTGTAAAAAAAAAAGGAAAAAGCCAATTTTGGTCCTAGATGGTCCAAATCGATGGTGGATGATGTATAAACATGTTCCAGGATGATTTTGGGTCGAAAGAAGTCAATAAAAATTATTTCCGGTCAGAAAATACGTCTATCCAAAATCGCAAAAATGTGAAGGGGTATACCTTCAAAAATTGTCAAAAATTAAAAGTCGCTAAAATCACTTCTAAATCACCCAAATCGATGGTATATGATGTATAGACATATTCTAGGATGATTTTGGGTCGGAAGAAGCGGTTTAAACATTTTTTTGAGCAAAAAATGGGTCTATCCAAAATCGCAAAAATGTGAAGGGGTATACCTTCAAAAATTGTCAAAAATTAAAAGTCACCAAAATCGCTTCTAAACGACCCAAATCGATGGTAAATGATGTCTAAACATATTCTAGGGCGATTTCTGGTCGAAAGAAGCGGTTAAAAAATTTTTATTGGTCAAAAATGGGTCGACCCCAAATCGAAAAAATGTGAAGGGGTATACCTTCAAAAATTGTCAAAAATTAAAAGTCACAAAAATCGCTTCTAAACGACCCAAATTGATGGTAAATGATGTATAAACATATTCTAGGACGATTTCTGGTCGAAAGAAGCGGTTAAAAAATTTTTAATGGTCAAAAATGGGTCGACCCCAAATCGAAAAAATGTGAAGGGGTATACCTTCAAAAATTGTCAAAAATTAAAAGTCACCAAAATCGCTTCTAAACGACCCAAATCGATGGTAAATGATGTATAAACATATTCTAGGGCGATTTCTGGTCGAAAGAAGCGGTTAAAAAATTGTTATTGGTCAAAAATGGGTCGACCCCAAGTCGAAAAAATGTGAAGGGGTATACCTTCAAAAATTGTCAAAAATTAAAAGTCACCAAAATCGCTTCTAAACGACCCAAATCGATGGTAAATGATGTATAAACATATTCTAGGGCGATTTCTGGTCGAAAGAAGCGGTTAAAAAATTGTTATTGGTCAAAAATGGGTCGACCCCAAGTCGAAAAAATGTGAAGGGGTATACCTTCAAAAATTGTCAAAAATTAAAAGTCACCAAAATCGCTTCTAAACGACCCAAATCGATGGTAAATGATGTATAAACATATTCTAGGGCGATTTCTGGTCGAAAGAAGCGGTTAAAAAATTTTTATTGGTCAAAAATGGGTCGACCCCAAATCGAAAAAATGTGAAGGGGTATACCTTCAAAAATTGTCAAAAATTAAAAGTCACCAAAATCGCTTCTAAACGACCCAAATCGATGGTAAATGATGTATAAACATATTCTAGGGCGATTTCTGGTCGAAAGAAGCGGTTAAAAAATTTTTATTGGTCAAAAATGGGTCGACCCCAAGTCGAAAAAATGTGAAGGGGTATACCTTCAAAAATTGTCAAAAATTAAAAGTCACCAAAATCGCTTCTAAACGACCCAAATCGATGGTAAATGATGTATAAACATATTCTAGGGCGATTTCTGGTCGAAAGAAGCGGTTAAAAAATTTTTATTGGTCAAAAATGGGTCGACCCCAAGTCGAAAAAATGTGAAGGGGTATACCTTCAAAAATTGTCAAAAATTAAAAGTCACCAAAATCGCTTCTAAACGACCCAAATCGATGGTAAATGATGTATAAACATATTCTAGGGCGATTTCTGGTCGAAAGAAGCGGTTAAAAAATTTTTATTGGTCAAAAATGGGTCGACCCCAAGTCGAAAAAATGTGAAGGGGTATACCTTCAAAAATTGTCAAAAATTAAAAGTCACCAAAATCGCTTCTAAACGACCCAAATCGATGGTAAATGATGTATAAACATATTCTAGGGCGATTTCTGGTCGAAAGAAGCGGTTAAAAAATTTTTATTGGTCAAAAATGGGTCGACCCCAAGTCGAAAAAATGTGAAGGGGTATACCTTCAAAAATTGTCAAAAATTAAAAGTCACCAAAATCGCTTCTAAACGACCCAAATCGATGGTAAATGATGTATAAACATATTCTAGGGCGATTTCTGGTCGAAAGAAGCGGTTAAAAAATTTTTATTGGTCAAAAATGGGTCGACCCCAAGTCGAAAAAATGTGAAGGGGTATACCTTCAAAAATTGTCAAAAATTAAAAGTCACCAAAATCGCTTCTAAACGACCCAAATCGATGGTAAATGATGTATAAACATATTCTAGGGCGATTTCGGGTCGAAAGAAGCGGTTAAAAAATTGTTATTGGTCAAAAATGGGTCGACCCCAAGTCGAAAAAATGTGAAGGGGTATACCTTCAAAAATTGTCAAAAATTAAAAGTCACCAAAATCGCTTCTAAACGACCCAAATCGATGGTAAATGATGTATAAACATATTCTAGGGCGATTTCTGGTCGAAAGAAGCGGTTAAAAAATTTTTATTGGTCAAAAATGGGTCGACCCCAAGTCGAAAAAATGTGAAGGGGTATACCTTCAAAAATTGTCAAAAATTAAAAGTCACCAAAATCGCTTCTAAACGACCCAAATCGATGGTAAATGATGTATAAACATATTCTAGGGCGATTTCTGGTCGAAAGAAGCGGTTAAAAAATTTTTATTGGTCAAAAATGGGTCGAATCCAAGTCGAAAAAATGTGAAGGGGTATACCTTCAAAAATTCTCAAAAATTGAAAGTTGCCAAAATCGCTTCTAAATGACCCAAATCAATGGTAAATGATGTATAAACATATTCTGGGACGATTTCTGGTCGAAAGAAGCGGTTAAAAAATTTTTATTGGTCAAAAATGGGTCGAATCCAAGTCGAAAAAATGGGAAAGAACAAGGGCTTCAAAAATCGGCAAAAAATCAAAGTCGCCAATGTCGGACTTAAATGATCCCAAGCGACTTTGGGTGATATCAAAACATGTTTTAGGACCAGTTTTAGTCGATACAAATGAAATTGAAGTACGGGAATGATTTAAAAAACGGTATTTACCAGCGAACCGAGGAAATAAACCTAGGATGATTTTGAGTCGAATTATGAACGAGTAAGTTCACTAATTTCAATAGATATCAACTGCTGTCTGTTACATTATTCACACGACGAAAGAGGGCTATTGAATTTTGGTTTTCTTTTTTTTCGAATGAAAGACAGTCGATTCCGCGCGATCAGTGGAATCCTCTAGTAGCCCTTAACGAGCTGAGATACGAGGGTCACGTTTCTGTCCGAGTAGATGGTCGTCGTGTTGGCGGTAGCTTCTGGCGAAATGGAAAGGACAGATGAAGACGAGAGCGAGAGAAGATCGTATATAGATATACAATATAAATGTAAGCGCAAGAGAAAAGGGAAGAGATAGAGAGGAAGAGTAGAAGGCGTGGGATAGAAGAGAGGAAAGAAGAAGAGAGATAGAGGAGAATCCCTACCCTCTTACTCCCTCCGACCTTCATCATCTCCTCCACCGCCACCACCAACCATTACCTCTTCCTTCTCCTTTTCCTACCACCCTTCTTCTCTTCCTTACTCTTTCGCTATTCCTCTCTTCCTCTCTCACTGCTACCCTTCCATCCCACAGGCGGAAAGTAATCAATACTTTGGGAAGGTGTGTGGGTGAAGCACACGCCTGTGGGTGGCGGCGTCATCGGAGTTTCGCGCGTATTTTACGCAAAACCACCGTCGAGGTCCAAGGACGAGATCTGTAGGTCTTCGGGGAGGGACTCGCTATGCCCGATGCCCAGAAGATTCTTGTAATTCATCCTTCCAAATACCCGGATCCATGGGAAGATAGTGTCCTTCTTGGATTACCTTGTCATTGGCTGTCCGCGAGAACTTAAGAAAGATCGAGCAGAATACGGATGCCAGAATCCTTTGAGATAAGACGTGCACCAAGCATTATGTTCTTTCTCTATTTTTAGTGGTAATGCGATAAAACAAGGTACTCCGGTGGACTCAAACGTCGGGTGATATTACTGGCGGTTCTAAGAATATTTCTGTGAAATAATTGCAATTGTTTTTCCATAAAGTAGCTTCTAGTAACTGATGTGTCATACATTATCGTTGGTATCAGTAAGCATTTATCATTGCGGAAGTTAATTCCATGATATTTTATTTGTTACTCTGCGATGTAAATTACATAGATATCGATATACCTCAAACTCGCAAATGGAATTATTATCTTTTCTCTGTAATGGAAGGTTGAAGTTACCGACAAAAGAAGTATGGAAAATGACATGTAAGAATTTCGATCGCGTGTCGATTAAGATATCACTATCAAACCCAGTGCAATTTTCGTGGGAATGGTGAGTGTTAATTGTGAAATTTAGTCATTACAGTCATTAATAGCATTAACGAATGTTTTCCTTAGCGTGTAATAGCCAAGGATATTCTTTATTTCTTACTTACGCGGCACAACAAAGATAACGCATTTACCGCAGATAATCTGAACGATCGTGATTCTTCTCGATTCAGTTTTATGGATATTATTTACTACGACTTTACAGATAAATGCTATCGGGTGTATCTCAAGAAGAGGAGCATCGTATTTCTAATAAATCTCTCATATAATATTTCAATAGGAAAAAAACCGGTTCTCCAGATACCAAGATCCGATAACCGCACTTTAATTTTCCGAGATTCCTGGGCACGATAGAAGGTACAAAAGTCCAAGGTATTCACAACATTATTAGTCAGGAAATTAAAATAGATTGTTCATTCGGTTACCAAAATGATAAATATTGGCAAGGACGCGCACGTTAAACGGGAAATACCTTGTATTTCACTTTCATTTTCATCCCTTCGGCCGAGCCCATCCCCCACCCCCAGCCATCCTATATTGAAATGTGCTACTGATTTTTAATCGAGTTTAGGGACGCCGGCTATTTAGCAGGCGAAAAAACAACGGCGTCTCGACGCCGGTAGTAGAGTAGCTGAGAATTAATTAAATGCAGCGTGTTTGTACATTCGTTTGATAGTAGAGAACGAACGAGAGAAAGGAAGACAGGTGAGAGTAACATCATCAGCATGTACCAGGAGAGAGTACGAAAACGAGTCTCGTCGTATCGTAACGACAAAAGCTTAAGTCCCATTCGTTGTACAACGTGCAGGACAACGTCGTCTCCAGATTATGAAATTTAATTAAAATTTCGTACGTAGAGACTCGTTCGTCCGCCCATTCGACCAATACTACTACTCTTTCTCACGAGAGAAACATATGTATATTCCTAACCACTATCTCCCTCCTCCTTCTCCACTTTCTTTCATCGAGTATCTCTTGATTCCGCTTCTGCACTTATTTCTCGTTATTTCCTCTCTGGGTGAAATCGGTACTAATTTCTACCAACAGGTGTGAACATCGCAGTAAAACAGTGCACGCTATCGAGTACCGTCAATAAGATCCTCAAACATCGAGTGTACCCTGTTTCTACCAACGTTTCTTCCAGTTCGTTTATTTTTCTTACACCGGGAATAATGGGAGGGCGAAGAAAATTGAATCAACAAGGTGGTAAGGGGAAAGTGCGTTTTTTCATGGAAACAATGTTAGATACCGAAGAGTAGGGAAAAAGGTAATGAAGAACATCGTATTGCGGAATAATATAAATCGTTCGAGTACACTGTTCGTGTAAGCGATCGGAATACTCTTAGTCGGTTCCTGGATTTAATTTGTCTTTGTTCGTTTTTCTTTGGCTCTGAGGTCGCAAGCTTGCACGAGCCACCCAAGTACTTCGAAGTGGGACGAGTAGACTGTTGAATAAATGATGTCACTCGGCTTTACCTCGATCGCGAAACTCGCAATCAGATGCATGCCTCTTTACTCTTTACGCAAGCTCGCGTGACCTTCATTTATGACCGAGGGAAAGATAGGAGAGAAAGGGGCAGCCAGCCAGGACAGGCTGTCCTTATTGTCCTTGCACGAAATTCTCCCGGTCTTTATGCTTGCTAAAGGAAAGCTTGATTTAATAGACAATTATGATGGAATCATACTTGATGTTATGATATATTTATTATTGTCCCTAATAACTAGCAATCTTTGTGAGTTAACCGCTGATGTGATGAAATACTTGATAAATTACATTCGAATCCGAACATGAACATCGAGTTCTTCTCAATTACCATGGAATTATACTCGATTTTATGACGTCATATTTATTATTGTCGCTAATAATAAAAAGATATTTCATATCAAATATGGATATTATAACATTATAATGTTAAAATGAATTTATATTAAATAACAGAAAGTAATGAACTCGAAAGTAAAGGAGAGTTATTATCAGTTATAGTTGTTGAGGAGAGATAAGAGGATCTTTAACAGCGGTAGAAACTGCTGGCTTCGGAACTCCGTAGGATCTTTGCGGCTACTCTTTTGCTCTCTTCCAGGAATGGATGCGATGACGAAAGACGAAAGACTAGCCGAAGAACGACACGAGGCTCCGATTGTCCTTTCTTTTTAGCGTTTCGCGAGGTAGAAACGAGTGGTCCGCGATGGTAGCTCAACGTGCTCCCAAGGGAGACAACCGAAGTGCAAAGAACTCTGCGCGAGCTGACCCAAGAGAATTCCACGATTATCGCGAGGCTAATGTGCCCGCCTGATCTCCAGTCAGCAAACGCATCTTTGCACACCAACGACCGACACCATGAAACTTTTCGTATATCTCGTAGCATTATGCTTTGCAAAAAATCTGTGAATGTCCGCATATCAACGTTGAGTGACTTTTGTCCAAGTATTTTTCCTTAAACGCAGTACCCTATAATCTAGTTACCAGACATCTTCAAGTTTCCTCTGATAATGGAACTGTTTTTATAAACATGTTGCATTTAAGAAACTATATTACTACTTTTAATTTACACTCTTTAATAAAATTCATTTTAAATTAAATGTTTTACTTCGGTGAACAAAAAATGCAGAATCCTTGCAGATTCTTAGAATTGATTGATTCGAAAGAATATAATAATGAAATGATCCACCAATCATTGTTAATAACACGGTGTGATAAGCACAGCTGCCAATTTAACAGCTACAAAAACTGGTAAAACTGATATTTCAGTAGTTTCTTCGTCATCTAAACGATATTGCGCCACTATAATTATAAATGTTTTATACAATTGTGAGTGAAGATAAAATTACATGGAACGGAACTTTGAATGAGATAATAAATTTAAACAACTCGTGATACAAAACGATGGTGGGTGAAGTAAATGTCGATGAACATCACGAAAGAGGTTGTAATAGCAAGCTAGTTTGACTGGTACCAACTTATATGCTAATGAGCGCACTAGTGTAAGCTACTGCTTTGCAAATGGCGGCTGTCCACCCTAAGTAGAGCCGCCATTTCTACGCTTCTGATTTCCTATTAAATCTCTAAACATTATAAGTCTATAATAAAATTGATTATGACTAGAAATGGATCCTCTAATATCTTAGTAACCAACATTTATATCGTTTTCTCTGTCGTGTGGAAAGAAGAGGAACTATGTAAAATGTAGAAAAAACATATCAGATGTTACATTCCAGCAAAGAATTTCGAAAGATACGATACACAAAGAAATGGAATGAGTTGCAGTAAGTTCTTTTGTAGCTAAATTTTGATCACACCGATGTCTTCGGGTTTATTCAAGGTTCTGAAACTCAGGTAGAAAGAAGTATTAAGGAATTGATTCCGGCCTTCCTAGAAATTGGCTTGGATCTCGACAAACATAAGCGAACCGAGGCAGATGTTAGCCATGAGTAGACCAAAATTTACCTGAACCTTTTGTTCGGAATTTCCCAAAAGAAATCCTGACGGGGATAGATGGAAACTTTTGAAATCGATAAGCAAGAAACCTAAGAAAATTTCTCTTCCGTTGTCACTCTCTTGACAGCTACACAGGAATATAAATCTTCACTGTCAAACTTTTCCTTGTATTTCAAATTTCCGTTAGAACTTAACGGTTGTTTGCGATAAAACGAAAATGGCGGACGACTTCGAACATAAGTTAATACTTGAATGCCACAAATACTAACAATATTTTAATTCTGTTAAGCTGGCGTGTATCTTCCACGAGAGAATTGTGTATAAAAATAATCGAAGAATATACTATTAATTTTTATATTACTGATCAAGATTTCATACTCAGGAAATGCCTTAGTGATTTTAGTTTCGATTGTTTCGTAGTTACATGCAGTGCCTCGTGAAGTATTAGATACTTTTCTCGAGTAGAATTTCCATGATTAATATCTGTCTATAGGCACCTACGTTACCGACACGTAAAAAACGTGGCCCACTTTTTACCAAAAGATAGAGCCACGCACAAGCTCTCTCGCCTTTCTTTTTTGGGGATACGCAATATAGCACACCAAGAATCTAATATCTTTTTGGAATTCTCAGATCGGCTCATGATTCGTTCTTCATAGTTCCGATAAATACTACCAGGAATTTTTTACAAGGCGATTCGTGGAAAATGCAATCACATGGTGGCCGCGTGCACGTTCTTCCGCAACGTGGCGGTCCAATGCGTAATTCAACAGACCTGGGACCGTCTCTCTAAATTTACTCACTTACGTTTCATTATTGTTCATCGCGTATTGTCGATAACCTTCCAAGCAAAACTCCGGACCGCGGTATTCATAAGTCCTGATCGAATCTGTCCAATTTCGCGCAAAACTGACTTCCCGGAATTATCTTACCGTTCAACCTTTAAAACTAAATCGGCTATGATGTAAACAAACCACGAAATCGATTTCGTACGAAGTGTAATATGCTCGATACGAGAAACCGTTTTCAGAACCGCAACGTGTAATTACGTTATTTCGTTCACCATACGCTCGTAATCCCACGAGCCATAGTAAAACAGCCATTTACATAAGCGTTATAATAAGCGAGGCGGTATAACTGCAATGATATATTTGTCACCATAGATCGAAAGAATATAGTTGCGATACTTGTCGAAATAATTTTAATGTTACTATACGTCGAGAAATATCGTAGTAATGAAAACCTGCCATAATAAAATCCCACTTAAAAACGTTGAGAGACATTAGAATAAGGGGAATTTATCGAAGACGATAAAATATCGCATGCAGAAAGTAGAAGTATGGAGAACGTTCGTTCAGCTTCATTGAAGAGAACGTTATTAGGCGGCCGGCACGTACGGCCTTAGAAGGTAGAATGTTTTTTGAAATGTGCGTAGGAATCTACATGGGAAGTACGAAAGCAAGGTTGGCCCGGGCAAGTTACCGGCTAGATAGTAGAAAAAACGGTTTCGTACCGGCGATTATGTCCTCGGGCATGCGATCGTATGCGGCAACGCGATCGCTATTAAAGACGAAGAGGAGTGTTTGGAAGTGCGGAGGAGGCGGAGAAAAAGCACGTAACTCTCGGTGCGTGGAAAGTTTCGGAGCGCTGTAGAACGAATGTTCGAGCTCCACGTGTCTTAGGGGCTTAAGTTGGGCGGGAAACGAATTCTACGCGAGGCTAAACTATCGATATCCAAGTCCGCGTATTTTTCATCACCGGTGCGAAGTCCGAGTCAACGTACCTGCCTCCAGTTCCTCGACTCACGCTGTATATCAAGCCTTTCGTATTCACACTCCCCGAAAAAGATACTACCTGTTTATAAGACTTAAATAAAACTTACGATATGTCTACCATTATTTTACTTGGTTAAATAAATAATGTCCCACCACGTTTGTATTACACGTTGCTAGATTATATCGGTTATCGGCTCTATTTACGAGTTAAATCATGAGAGGTCATTCAAGCTTTATTACACAATACTTCCTCATTCCTAACATATCTACCTACCCCGAGTTTCACCTTTATTACTCCGTCCTTATTTATACCGCTCTGCCATTAAAACCCGTATATTGTTAGATCACTTTCCTATTTTTCCCGTTTTACTAAAGATTAGTAAAACCTTATTCTTATTCTGGATACGCTTGTATCAGGACATGTTCTGTAGCTAATGCGAGAGTATCCACATGTACGGTAGTTTTTTGAAGCGACCTTTATATCGTGTCACCTTCAAGTGACTCACATTTACGAGATTGCTTCTCTGGCCTGTCATTCTTTACGCCCCATACGCGATATACTTCCCTTTCGCTTTTTCTATGGCATAGGTTCCACTCTCTTAATCTTGGAAAATGTTTCACTTATAGCACGTGGAAGAGGAAATAATATCCTCGTTTCCCTACGTAATAATAATTTACGCCGAGCATAAGAAACGTATCACCAATTTCAAGAACTTTGTTCTAGTAATAGGATTCCGATTTACAAAATGAAGGAAGGTGACGGAATGATTGAATAATGCACCGTTTTAAAACGATCCACCGAGTCATTGAATTCAGTAAATTTGGTATATTGAGTCATCCATACTGGCGGCACTGAATGAATTACAATGTCGGGAATATTTTTCGTGGAAGCTAAGTGGTCCCGGCTAACGTTGAATTTTCATTTCCCGTCTTATTGACGCCGGCCATACCAAACTTCAGGGACGATCACGAACGAAGCTGTGCCACGTGCGATATCAAGGCCGTGACCGGTTTAATGAAAAAAATAAAATATGTCTAATCACATAGTACAATAGCCATCATCTATTCCATTCCAACCTTTAGAGTTCATGCGAGATAGTTCATCACTGTATATACTAAGTGCAATCATTCTCGAAGTATACTATCAACGTTAGAAATATTATCGTGCTCAAATATGGCGGAACAGATTATGTTCCTTGTACTACGAATAAATATCATTTCTATTGGTATAATAAATTAGCAACTAATGAGAATCGTACTCTTATTACATCACTGTTGAAAGACTATGTACGAAAAAGAGGAACACTGTATAGGCAGTTATCATCTAACCGCTTTGACTTCAGTATCAACCGATTTCATGACGTGAATCAGCTCTTACGAGAGCTCGACATTTTGATAACGCGGAACGTGACGCACGTGTAATGAAGTTTCTGGACAGAAGCCACGTTTCCGTTCAGAAATCCGCGTTCCTCGGGAGTATCGGGAGTACGGTGGAATAAAGTTTTTGTCGTCCACTAAATGCCGGCAGGTTACGGAAGGGAAAAAAACTACCTGCCCCGCATAATAATAAAGTATACCGGAAGTCCGCCTTCTAAGTTTAGCCAGTTAGATTATGCGAGTGAATGTGACCCACGAAACATTAGAGAAAGATATTTTATCAGCTGTAACTCAATTAATCGACTGCCGATTAGCATACTCTTTCATGATGTATGCGTGTGATAGTTATATGAAAATTCGTTATTGGTACATATAAATTCGTATAATATAGTATTTTTATGTAATTGAAATAATTTGTGCATTTCCTTGTCTTATATAATGAGCCGCGGTTTAATAAAGTGGTAGGTATTCCCAAATGATGTAACTACCACCTTTCGGCATTGCTTGTAAAACCGTTAATATTTCACGGTTTTTCAAAAGCCGCTTTCAAATAAGTATACGTTATGTGTTTGTCGATGTTCTGTTGACACGAAGAACCGTTAGAGAAGGCCTAATATTCTTTCATGTTTGTTATTGCCAACCTACTCTCGAAGCCGGGCTATAAGGAGCATCATTAATACTGAATACATCGAGTTCGACAAAATTCTGTGTAACGGTCAAATGACTGAAGACTCAAGTATGATATTCGAACAAATTCTCCTGAAATATTACTCGTAAGATCGCAAGGATTATAAGTTTTTTGCGAAATATTTCAAATAAAATCCGGAAATATTCGTTTGATCTTGATATTCGAGATCATAAATGTAACATTGACGAGTGGGATACGTTTTGCATGTGGAAGATTATAAAAGAGAACCGATCTGGTACAACGAAAAGAGGCGCGAATTTTTCACCGGCATGAGAATAACCAGCCAGACTCGAGACATTTCTAACCTGGTTCGGATGTCTGATAATAAAGGCCTAAGAAAAGACGTGTGTGCGAAGTAGAATTGAATTTACCTTGCGGAATCGCCGTTTTTCTCCTCGATTTCCAAACGTTCCATCTCCTTCTGCAGCATGCCACCTTCCGCGAACTTATCCAGGGACATGATTAATATCTCTCGTTCGTTGCAATTTCACCAAAAGAACCGTTAATAATTATATACAACAAATATTTGGCGCGGTTTTAGCACTGTTCAATATAATATATATATTATACTATGTATTATATATATATATATTTATTTATATATATATATATATATCTTTTCTCTTCTAAATATCTTTTAATGCAGCTTTTTGCCGTTAGCTGCCGCTAATCGACTGAGGTAGACAAACACTGGCACTAAACACTGGCTGATTTCTCGTTCGCACGACCGAACGAGCACGAATGAAACAGAGAAGAGACAAAAAAAGGATGAAAATAGGACACACGACGGTGTACACGCGACGACACACGACGCGACCGACCGACCGACGACGTACAAAGCCTATCTCTCTTCGTGTGGCCGTACAGCAGCGTCCTCTCTCGTCTCCTTAATTTCGTATTCCTTCGCGCGTGTTCCTCCCTCTTTTTCCACGTTCGCCCCTACACTTCGTCCCCCTCTTCGTTCTTCCACGTAGAACACGCTTCCCTCGTTTTCACCGTGGTTTCAACCCTTTCTACGATGAGGCCACGTCCACGCACTGATGTTTCTACGTTTTCCGAAAGAAAAACGTCCGTCAGAAAGAAGAGGCTCCAAGGATGCGCGATCACGAAGGATAGGACGTTACACGCCGGCACTCACTCACTACTTCGGCAAGTTTCACCAAAGAAAGAAGAGTCCTCGTTGGTGTCGCTCACTCAACACAACTGTCGAGGGGAAACTCGTGCGGGTGGAGCAATTTCGTACTTTCCTCCTCGCCTCTACCACGAACGGGGCTTTCTACTTCTACCGCGCGCGCCTCCCCCTTTTTTCCCTTCGTCCTTCTTCCGCGCACGGGTTTCTTTTTTTCCTTCCCTCTTTATCTCACCGACGCAGAAATCCCTCCACGTATCCGGAGACGCGCGAACCACTTTTACCAACGCAACGGAGGAGACTACTGAGGGATTCGTACGTGATTGGTCGTTCGAGAGACAATTCCGGGACCGTGCGTTATCCGGTTCCCGCCGCTCTCTTTTGCTAGAATGATGGAGACCGTGAGTTCTTTTTTTCCTTTATACGACGTGTGACACCAGGATGTTAATGCGCCGGTTATTGTAATCGAAACGTGCCACAACAGGTCTTATTAAAATCTTGTTCCACGGAAACTGCTTCCTTTTTACTTTGGAAATACGCGCGAGTAAGTCACACTAACGTATTTCTCCAGACACGTGGATCAATCGGTCGCGTGACGAAGCTACCCGGTGCGTGGTTTTTACTTCTGGTGAACGTGACACGACACCCGGTTTCCTTTCGGTTCTTACGACCGTCGTCCAATTTTCTGGATACGTTCGTCAAAATGACACTTGCTGCCTCTATTTCTTTCTAACACGTTCCCCGGTTATATTACGTGGGTGTGCCCTCTCACTCCTTCACTTTCCTCCTGGATTATATTAAATCCACCCTCTTTCTCTCTTTCCTTTTAGCCTTATGCCCTTTCTCCCCTGTTCGCCGGGTTGCTATTCGATTCGATCGAGCACTGGCTGCGATCGCGATGAGTGCGCGACGATCAATGGGGCATAAACACGTCGAGAATGGTTCTCGGCCGGGTTTTTTTTGGGGATAATGCAGCAGTAGCAGCAGACACCTATCGAGAGCGAGAGAACACGCACACGAATATGGTGTTGAATAACGGGAGAGAAAACACACACGGCTAGAGCACGGCGTGCTACGCTGGCGGCGGCTATATTGGCCGGGATATCTAGCGAGAAAGCGCGCTGGGTACACTGATATTATTTTTATAACAACGCGGTGCGCGGCCGCCCTAGGCCGCGCCCAGTCTTCCCCCACTTTCAATGACGATTCTACCCCACCATAGGCCGTCCCTCCCCCTCTTACCCAGGGAGAACTCGTAGTTTCCTCCCCACCATAAAGACCACAACCGTTCTGCTGGCATGCGGGAGAACAGAGAAAGCAACATCGGGGAAAAAGATTCTCTTTTCAACTATCTCGATTCTGAATAACTACCGATATTGGAAGGCCGTTATTTCGATTACTACGATGCTTTTAAATCATCCCCAAAGATTATCCCCATTTGATTGGTATACCGAAATGAGTACTTGAAAACTAGCCTTTTAAATCTACCTGGAAAAACGGTGTACATTTATATATTAGAGTCGATACTCGCACACTGTTGTATAGTGTGAGGAAACTCAAAGTCGCGCGTCATTGCCCGCGAGCACCATCGCCATCTGATGGACGCCGGTAGATATTAGACGTAGCTAACTATTTCCTTCCTTATTCCCTTTATTTACGACATTTTTATCGTTTGGACCAGCAAATTTTAACGCGGAACTTCGAGGGGTTAATATATGAATCTACGATGGAAAAATACCTGATTATTTTAATTACTCCGATTGCGATACACTACGCGTATACTAATTATGATAATCACACAATAATATATTCCAAATCGCCTATCAAAGAAACCCGTATCTCTTGACATTCGCAAAAAACGAAGTATCAATAATCATTTCTGGTAAAATGAAGAGCAAATAATCCACCTCCAAGAGACATTCATTTTGAATATTTTCGAGGTCATCGAAGAGTATGAAGCAACCTAAGTTCGATTATCAGAAATATTTTCAAGCATCCGCCAGACAGATGGTATCCTCTCTGATCTCTGGAGCATTGACTTCGGTTCAGTATTATCAAATATGTAAGAAACGGAGTCCGTTACCCCTCGATCCTCGACATCGGGGACCCTCCGCTCATCAACTCGCGTCCCTCAAGGGCAGAACTTACAAGTACTTACTAACCGAAGTATCTAAAGAAACGTACAAGTATATATTCATTTGCCGGAGTTCTACCTGGAGCCTGATCAATGTTCTAACTGATAATTAAAATATAATGTGCTTTTACGATGAATCCATGAACGAGGAATGTCACGAAAGCAGCGCGGTAGGGAAAGCGTGAAATCAGTGAACAACAAAATTCGGATTTCTGGCCCTTTGAAAAAGAGTCAGAGGGTTGATTCTGTTACGGAGGTCTCTTTGTTCGGCCAGGTAGAAAGGAAGGATTCGCTTCTCTTTTGTGCATGCTTGCAGGTATATGGGTGCAGGTCAACCACGGATATACGTGCCCTTACCATCTTCACCTATCACAGTCATTATCTTCGGCAATGACGAGGGTGTTATCCTTGGACTAGATTTATCATCCACCAGACTCACTGCTCGGAAACCACGTGACTCTTTCAAACCCCAGCGCTGTGCGTGACCATGTTTATACTACGTCCGAAGTCCACGTTCATTGAATACGCAAAATACTGATGCATCCGATATCGATTCGTTAGATATCATTTCTTCAATTTCCACAGAACAAATGATATGTGTACACTTCTTATTTGCAAGTATCTCTTTCATTCTTCCTGATACGCTATTCAAGATTTAGTATAAAAATGTCGGCATCACTGAGGATCATAAACTCAGTGGAGGGTCTGGGTCTGGGAGTAGATAATAATTTTGGGGTGGCATCATCATGGATCTGACCTCAATGCCGCACCTGTGCGACACGTAACTTTTTGATCCTCCGACAAGGAATAAATGATGATTACAAATCACCGAATTACGCGAGGGGGTACGGAAGCAAAAGAAGAAATACACCCGGTCAGGGGAGTAGACACTCCAACGAGAATGTCGATCCACTTGGAACGAGTAGACACCCAGTTTTACGTCAGGTCGAACTTGAATGTTGGAAGCGGCAATTTGGTCGCGTGGTGTCATTATGAATTTTTATTATACCAGATGTTTCGGATGGGCTGGTTGATCTTTAAAGAGACCTTTACGGTTGTAATGCACCGCCATGACAAGAATAATGCATAATTGAAATCACTTACGAGGTTACATAACCACAAATGTACATGGGGTTTCAAATAATGACCAGATTGAAATCGTTTAAAACATTCTGCCTATAATGACATGCAAAATCGAAGATAATAAGAAATTGATAAGTTTAACATTATAATTCAGCGAATTATTTTCGAGTTTAAATCTTCTTTAAATATCATTTTTATTATATGTGGAGATTAATAGATTTAAGTAGTTGAGGTGAAATATCTTTTATTAAATTTCTTACGTTAACTCGCTCGAGTCAATGTAGTTGTATGATGAAGATATCGTGTTTATTATTGAAACTATCATATTCGTTTTTTTTCGGGCCTTGCCACGATCGACTAAATCCGCTAGATGACCAATCGATTATACTCTTGGTCAAGCATAAATTTTACGACGCCTTCCCGGAAACCTGCCGTGATTTACTTTCAGCACAGCCGATTATAAGAGTGCAGAAAATACTTTTCATTATGGTATCTCAGACTTTAATACTTTATAGCGTTCACTTCCATATAAACAATGAAATGTCACAGATTTCCGTGAAGAAAACGGTAAATATCTAAATCAAATATTCCGGAGGCAAAAATGGCATCGAACTCTAGTTCGCATGACCAAGAAAAAAGTGCAGGGTTTATCGCGAACAACAAGTCGGCTCTTTTGTTTCCAAAGAGATAATGATGGTTGGTGTAGGTTAAGACGGCGTTTAAAATTAATTAATAGGTGTACAGCTCCTTAATAGCAGTATCAATGAAGCGTGGCTAGAAAGTATGGTATGGGATCGGCAAATGGTTTCCGGGCGCATAAAAATTAATGGATGTGGTGCTGGCCTTCGGTTAGTTCATCCACGTTCCATAGAACTCGCTCAAGGTTGACCTTTACCAGACTTCTCCAAACTTACTAATTTCCCATGCTACTTTAACAAGCACTACTCGATAATCCTTAATACTATGAATTATACGATCTTCGCGAGTGCTGCATTCCTAGTAACTACCTAATTTCGAACATACTGATTTGTTTGCTTTGATAAAGAAAATTTTGAAGAGTCATCCAATGTCATCCACGTGAGCCGAAAGAGAATGGTGGAGTGAGTACTTTAATAACTGGGACGGCGCGGTAACAGGGGTTTAAGGAGGTAAGGGAGGAATGAGAAGAAGGGGAGGAACAAGGGATGGGTTTCACCCCTCCAGGGTGGACCAAGCCGATGGAAGGAAAGCAAGGAGGAGAGACGTAATTCAGGGCAGGGAGGAAAGGGTCCTCCAAGAGAGAGCATAGAAGACAGGGTGGGAAGTGTAGAGAAAGATGAATGCATAGGAAGGAGAGAGAGAGAGAGAGAGAGAGAGAGAACGAGAGGGAACGAAGGAAAATCAAGAGGGGGGGAGAAGAAGAGAAATGCGAGGGTGCGTAAGGGTGGCGCAGCCCTGGAATCAATAGTGGCCACGCACCCTACGACAATTTTCGCACCAGGAGCCCGGATATCTCAGGAGGAGCTAGGAAAACTTTCCCTTTTTCCTACGGAGCTCCACGTTTCTCGGCGAGCACCAAGGAAAAAACGGTTCATTTTCTCTTGATCGTTAACTCAAAAATGGACACAAATACACTAACTAATATAATTACATAATGCTCACGGAGCAGGAGCAGTGTGATTCTACGAATGTGTGAATTAATGTACCACGAAATATGTAGTAATATCAAAAATACTATGTCAAATGAAATCATATTATCAGGACGATAATACAATTTCTAAATGATATAATGAAAGTAAATTAAACTACGATAATACCGTCGAACGTGGCTTTTTCTCGTTTTGAATGAATAATGAAATGAGTCGAGCTAGTAAATCTGGAATGCGCAGCTAAACTTGGCCGCTCGGACGTGAACGGTTACACGTGTAATCTTGTAATTCTAGCAGTCGACTTTAAGGCTTCCGTCCACCAAGCTTCCGAGTTCTTAACGCCGGTGAACCGAGGTCAAGATGGATCGTTCTTGGACTACGAAACACTATCCGATTAAGCACGAAATAGCAAACGTATCATACGACATTCCTCGCGTACTTAAAATACTAGCAAGTACAAATGAGATTAAGAACATTGAGAACCTTAATCGACGTAAGAAGAATAAAGTGTCGGAGTAGTAGAAGCGCACGAAATGTTTTGCAAAAGATGGATTGTCTTAGGCAGTGACAGAGGGGAGAATCTTGTTGGGGAAAAGGAAAAAGTGAAACTGCGAAGGAAAACCACTCACCTCCAACCGCTGCCAACTTGGCCAACTGGAGATTCTGGTAGGGCGGCAACGCTACCCCTAAAACAGGAGAAAAGGAATTTTGTAGGAATGAAGGATGCAAGGATCAGGACTTCAGGTTTCATAGGTAAGTTTCTTTTGTATTGATATTAATAACTGTATCATTTCTACAGCCGGTCATGTTCCATTAATTTTCTATACAGTCGTAGAAAATGAGAAACTAATGAAATACTAATCTGTGAAATATTAGATAATATTCGTCAAAGTTTTACCAGATAAATCAAATTTTGGGTAAAATGGAATATCATTCTCAATTATCTCATTTTTAGTAATACGTTTACGGAAAGTTGATTCTATTAAAGATTCTGTGAAATATTCTCAAAAACATTCACTAATAATTCTGACGTATACAGAGTATTAATAATCGCTTAATTATTGAATCATCTACATAATTTATAAATGGACAAAGTACGGAAAGAATGTCTATCACATTATAATATACTATAAATAATCCGCCCAATTAGGTAATTAATAAATTACTTCAATACATGTTATTCCTGTAAGAAATACATGTAACCATTACATACACCAACATTCAATTAATCCAAACTGCACTTATCAACAAAAAGTCTGCCCGAAAAGTATCCAGAAATTACCTGCTTATCGCGAATAAAGCAAAGTGTTACGCAAACCAGTAGTCCGTTTTAACGTACGGCGTAAGAAAAAGCTGAATACCGCGGAGAGTTAATTGGCGGGTCTCGCGACGTGTATATTAATTGCAGTTTATCTGGTAGCGTAGTAAAAAAAAAAGAAATTAATAATAAGCGCGTCGCGGTGATAGGGATCTGGTCGGTGGTTCTGGTCGGCCAGGTGCAACGTCTTCTGTGATCCGTGCATATTCCGGGAGTTTCTTTTTCACGTGCTCCTTTTGCCTCGGTCACGCCAATTAAGAGAAGCATCGCTGTTAAACTCACCTTCGTCGCATACCGTGTGAGTACTGCCTTTGTACCAGCTACCGCACCAAATTTCAATTTGTCAAAAAACACTTTTCGAGCCTACCACCTTTGAATCCCCGCTTTCGTTCCTCTCGGACAAAACCCGGAAGATATACTGCCTCGGAATAATACTCCATATACTCCAGAACCAAGTTCTTTTATGTCTGTAATCCGCCATGACTGAAGTAATCAGCGCGATTGTTGAAGAATAATAA
This sequence comes from Nysson spinosus, assembly GCA_910591585.2. Lineage (NCBI taxonomy): Eukaryota > Metazoa > Arthropoda > Insecta > Hymenoptera > Crabronidae > Nysson > Nysson spinosus. The sequence continues at coordinate 5,319,225 of OU342835.1, forward strand.
TGTAACGTGGTGTAATGATTATTCACTGATATAAGTGAAATAGTAGTAGCTCTTAACTAGAATTTCAGATATCGACTATTCATTTGCAAGTGGATGTATATAAATAGCAAAAGAGGTAGATACACATAGCATGAAGCTATTTTTAAAATCACATTTATAAGCAAATATATGTATGGTATATATCTGTACGTATTTAATGTATGGTATATTTTGTAGTAAAGACAGTCGCATTAAATAAACGAGATAAAATTCACTCCATACTCTAACTCAAGCAAATCAATTCCCACTGTTGGGCGCATCTCATAAAGATGCGTTTCGCGTTAAGCGGTAAAAAAAAAAGGTGAATCGTTCCAGTGGAACGATCCAAAATTAAGGCATCGAGCGTGACTTTCGCGGTGGCACCACGGCAGCTGCATTTCGACAGAAAAAAATCGCGTCTTCCGCAACCGTCCAAGATTTTACGATCAACCTCGGTGTGTTGTATCGTTTTAAAGCGGAACCATCGGGCGCTGTTACTTCGAGAAAGTCCACCGAAGGGGGTTTGGGTGAAAGGGCGGGGAAGGTAGAGACGGTAGAATAAGGTAGCTTACAAGAGAATGGAGAGGGGGGTATATAACAATTATTGCACGTCAGCGTACCCCAATTTCGAGATAATTAACCAAGACCCTTTACACCTGCGGATTGTGCGAAGTCTGTATACGCTCATCCCCGTGTAATTCTCTTTTCACCGTGACGATCTCTCGCTCATCTTTGGATCCTCCAGTGATAAGGAGTCCTATTGTAAAAAACCGGTAACCGCCTCCGCTTTTTCTCGATAAAAAATGGCTATCGTCATGACAGACTATAATGCGGCGCGGTTGTAAATTAATGTTTCCACCGTACTCCTTTATTTGGAAATCCTTCTCGCTTAATAACTGTTATTAAGCCGAATAACCTGCACCGCCGCTTAAATTATACCATAGAAGATTTAATATTCCCGATTCCACCGAAACGAATTTTCAACGTACTTCCTTTATGTAATGTCATTCGCGTGTGTTCTTAATTGGCCCGATGGTTGCGCAACAGTTACACCTTAGATTCTACTTCGTTAACGGGAAACGTTCAAAGTGAGGAACATTTAATTCATTTGTATATATGATCGATCAATCACGTTTGAATCTACGAAGTCGTTAAAAATCAACGCAATATTAGTATTCATTATAATACGACAAACAATTCTGTAATAGAAACTTGGTTCCTATTTAATGACAATAATAATAATTTCCAAGTGATATCATAGCACGACGTAATTAAAGAGCAACGCGACAAACAAGTATTTAACGAATTCCTCAAAATAGCCGATAATATTTAATACTTAATACATCGAACTTCAATATACCGTCATGATTTCTGTACTTCAATTGTCACTCGTTAATTACCGTTGTCATCATGAAATACAATCGAATGTGCTGCTACAAAATTGTTTGCCATATTACAACGAGTCCTAACATTCTACTATCTCTTCATAAGTTAACGGAATCAAACTTGATTCACAAATCAGATACATGACCTTACGCAAACATCGTTCATTATCACCTTCCACATTACATCATTACAATCATAATAAAAATAGGAGACATTCAAGATACAACATCGGTGAATCACGATGACGAACAATGTACAGTAACGTATTAAGATGTCAACTTTGGTGGCGTACAAAAGAATATTCGTTATGAGAGCGGTGGTCCATTCCGAAGATGAAACCGGATGTCTATTCATCAATGAAATTCCGGAAAGATAATCCTGCATGGTGTGCGTGTTGCGTGTATGCGTGTATGCGAGCGAGGTGTGCAGCTGCACGAGGTGGTCGCGTATCGGGGACCTCATCGGGATATCGTTCCTCGCAGCTTCGTAGAAAGATACTTTAAGTAAACATCGGAAGGAGCACGAAGATCCTACAAGTTGGGTCCACTGGATCGTTTTGTTTTCACTTTCACGGACCCAAAGAGGATCACATGCAGGGGATTAAAGAGAAGTGAGAAACGCACCGACAATAAACGATCCAGTTTACTGTTTATTCTGGCTCGCTTTATATGCGTCAATTCAACCGAGAATCGTTGCGCAACAGATTACCCGATAATCCTGACGTAAAGAGACGCGCGAAAAAGGTGTGTGGTTAAGGATTCAAATCGTGTTTTGGATACCGTGAATACAACGATGGCGGAGGCGATAGGAAAGAGGGGGCGCGGGGGGTTTAGTCTTCGGGGGATTTTTCGGTATAATTCGACGACGCCCCAACGATGGCACGTGCCTTGATTTCTTAAGTACAGTCTGGAATTTTCTCCTTGGTACCTTCGTGTGTTTTATTTCGCATAGTATCTTTGTATCGGATGAAGATGCTGTGAATAATGGGATTCTAGAATGTCAAGGTTCGATTCAGTAGTATTAATAATATAACGAGTGTACTAATCTTGTAGCAGTTGCAATAAAACTATCCAATTGTGCCGACAATTGTAAAGAGTAATTATAATCATATTAAACATCCATATATTAATTTAAGATTGATAAGCGGTGCATCGGAACTGAGATAATAGCTGATACCCAAACCGGAACCCTCGCACCGTAAACTCCATACTCGTCAGCGCGTTATCAATTAAATCACCCCCCCCCCCCCCAAAGAACCATCTGAAATAATTGGCGTACGCGTACACGAAGGTGTAATGCTCGCTCGCAATTGGTCTCTGATTGCGATAAAGTATATCGGTATATCGTTTGAGATAGGGAAATTGGAGTCGCGGCTGCGTGCCAGAGCAGCCGGGTGTGCATCGGAGCAACAAGTGCATACAGGATGCACCTAAGCTCAATGAGGAAGGGCAACAGGGTTGGGTGGGGTGAGATCGGGGAAGGGAAAGGAGGACGAGCAGAAGCAGAATTAAATGCAAGCCCCCGGGGGGAGAGGGAGGGGGAGGGGTTAGCGGAGAGGGGCACGAGGTTGGCACGCGCCAAGTGAACGATTCACTCGAAGGAGAGAGAGCGAGAGAGAGAGAGGGGGGAGAGAGAGAGAGAAGGGGAGGAGGGGAGGAGGAGACACAAAACAAGAGAGAGTGCATTCGGAAGAGGGAGAGGTGCATGCACCTTCACTTATCCTCCTGGTACACTTTAATCTTCCGGTAGTTGTGGCTCTTTACGGTGCACGAAATTTGTAATGATTTCGGGATAAGAATTATTGCGGACGTATAAGATTCATTATGCACTAATTAGCTCCTAATTGCAGACTATAAAAAGCGGAAGGAGTACTAATGAATAATAAACGCAATAATAATGTAATGACTTTGTGCCGGCTAAACAGATCATTGTATTCTTAAGTCACTGGAAGAGTGGATGTAGAATTCAGTTTTAATTAACAATTCAATGTAATCAGTAATGTTCATCGAATTGTAATATATTAAACGTCTACTGAAATACTGGGATGTTTGGAAATATTAGAAATGGAATTATAATTGATCAGAAAAAGATGTAACTCAAAGGACGAAGTTGATTAGAACACGTAACAAATAAACACCGATATTTATCAAACTTATTTATCAGATTGTTTATTATCATAAAATTACGCAGATGACATTTTCAACTGCACTTTGAAATCAACCTATGTACATACTTGATAATTACTTCGTAAATGAAGTTGTATTATTCGATAATAAGTAACAGCACCTCTTTGAAGAAGCCAGTAAGGGGCACCATAAAACCAATTCTCCTCCCCACGTATTTATTCTTAAACGTGTTCTGCGGTGACGAAATTAAGTGGCGAACAAGTGATGCGGAAAACCAAGTGCAGAGCCGACGTTCAAGTGCAGGAAATGCAGGCAAAGTGCAACGAGGTTGCCCGACCACCGGCTGCAGGGGGTCACTCTCTTAGTTTTCCCCTTTTACTCCCCTCGCACGATCGCAACAACCTGACCGGCCTTATGCGCCGCGAGGTGCACTGGCCTTGTTATGTAAATGTTAAAAGTGCAACCCTGCAAATGTACACGGAAATAAGTACGGTGCACGCGTGCACTGATATACAATAGCCGTACTTGGCCACATGTGAAGGTCGCGGCGGAAACAATCGTTGCCGGGAAAAATGGGGCAAACGATAGTATCATTTTACTACTAATATGGCTGCCGATATATTAAGCGAGTAAGAATATACGACCCACTAAATCGTTCTATAATCGTGAAAAGCAAAAGATTTTGATTTGCAAGATTTATAATTTCCTATATAAACTTCCTATATAGTTAAGTCCGTGGGATAATTAAAATGGTGTTTTAATTAGAATGTTTAACTCTAAAGATGTGAAAGTAGAATTTTACTACTAATATAACTACAACTTTCTGTGCTTTTTTAATATTCCAGAATTTCAGAAAGTACTTAATGATATTTAAGAATTACTGCAATGCTTGATATATTGATCAATGGAAGAAAATTGGGGGGTGATAGTGATATAAATGGTCAGCACTGTCCACTTGTCAGCAGATTCAATTACTCCTGCACATTTCACGGACTGGTTTGCCGCAGCGCAGAAGTGCATGCGAGGAAGAAATAATGCAATGCACCAATGCACCAATGCACCAATGCACCAATGCACGTGCTGGCATTGTATGAATGCACCGCAAAGTGGTGGATTTCCTTTCGTCGAGTGTGGTGTCAGACTGTTGCGGTCGCGGCATCAAACATATGCGGGGTCATTGAGTATCGGAGTTTGGGAAACACCATTGAAATGTACGCAACAAATGTAACTCGGTAAAAAAACTACTGGTAGCCACTGAAATGTATGCAGATAGGAGACGTTTAAGTGGCTACTTCAGACATACGAGTTCCACTCGGAACGTTGGTACTAAATTCTTGGAAGGGATGAAGAGGTATCATTAAAATAGCATGAAAGAGGTTACTCTATTAGATAATATCGATTGTTCGTTAAGTATCTTTTAGTCGGTTCTCACACTCGCGAATACTTGATGGCGTCAAAGAATCCCGAGCTTAACACACGGAGGCCGATAGAGCCAGTTAAAAGAGACAGAATCCGAAACGCGATGGATCCCACGGAATCATTGTCGAGGTACGCAGGAAGGGTGAGACCCCCAGTCCTTAAACTAGTTTCCGCTGATACCAGTTCGGTTATCGTTGATCCTTTTCCCTCCGTCATCGTGTACTTCTCGTCCTTTCATCTTCATGTCACTCTCGCCGGTGTACTTACGTGCTTTACATTTGAAACATATCGGCTTATATGGAAATGAATGTTTAGCCATGCGTCGGTCTTAAACATCATAAAACGAGTGGCAGAGCTCGAGGCTCACTCTGCTGGAAGCCGATGCACGAGTTTTCGGGCATTGCAAAAGACAACTCGGAAGTGATACTCGTTTCACTAAAATCCAACTGGTTCATTCGGTGAATAAAGATTTTAACATTGGAGTTGGAAGATGGTGCGCGATCGCGACTAAAACATTTCCATCGCGATAACGGTTGAATCTACCGTGGCATCTCTCCGTGCTAGACGAACGGTGTAATTTACATAAGTATAAGGATTCTCGTACTTCAAGGTGCCAAACGATTCTTTACGAAAGTCATTATTACGCGTCCGTACTTTCTCGAAGATTACATTTTAATGGGATTTAAGTTTGGTACGAAGGTGTTTGCATGCATTAGCACCGGGTAACAGGCCCAATAAAAAAATGCTGGGGTATAGCTCGTTAAATCGTACGTTCGTTATATGTTGCCTTTAATTGTTCTTATCTGTGGCCGAGCATCGTTCAGACCGGCAACAAATCCTCGGTTTATGCCGATTGCACCGTTCATACTGCATCGATAAAAGTTTCCTTGCCGTAAAGGAGGAGGACGAGCCGGTGTGTACGAAAGGGATGGAGCAAAAGAAAGCAAGGAAGGATGAATCGTAGAGGAGGAGAAGGAAAAGAGAAGCAGAGGAAGCGGCCGAGTCTGGGGGATGGTGAAATAACAGATTGCAGTTGTGGCACGAGCGAGCAGCCTGGCCTCGGGTCGGGGCTCGTAAGGAGAAGGCAGGTGCCACATTTTTTTTTCGAACGCCTGCTTCAACGTCGAAAAGGAGGCTGCCTCGGTGTGCAGAGGCTCCCAAACCTTCCGATAAATGCACCAAAAATAACACACTTATTAACGATATTTTATCTCGTCCCGGTACTCCCATTGGAAGCCTCGAAAAACTTACATTTACGAACTTAAATTCCACGGATATAGAAACTCATTCTTATATTACGAAGCTAGGCTTCGTTTCCATAAGTATCTTCCTTTACAGCGTTAGTAACTCAGTTACGAGTTTCTATCATATACCAAAGATTCTTAAAACGAGTTCATAATATAACATTAATATTTACCTCTTAGCTACTGTACACCACTATAGTGGCTTTCCCTTATGTTATCTTATTATGTTCTTTCTTTCAAACTCTTTACATGAAAATGTATAAAGAACTTATAATTTATTTATTTCTAACTGTATTCTAATGTAATTTCATAGTGGTAAGTACCACCAGACATAAATCGCAGTACTATTTACATTATTTTTTGTACAGCGCTGCGGAAAGTCCAGCCGTAGCTAAGAGGTGAAAGAATTTCGGTATCAAGATATTTACAAAGAGAATACATACCAGTGTGGTCCTATGTACATGTGAGCGTGCGAAAAACAAATGGCGATAAGGTGTGAATTGTGTTTGAATAAATTGCATGCAGATTCACGAGACAACATTCAATTCTAATCACATCGATGTACGTCAAAAGTTCTTAGATAATGAGAAGTATAGATAAAAGAGGGTCGAAATTGGCACATGCTGCCGCCAGAAGTGGTGTGTTCGGTGTAATTGGGCATTTTTGAAAATCGGCGAGTCCCTTTGAGGAGGTGCCGCGCTACTTAAAATTCTGCGAGGAGAATGAGTTCCACTGCGGGGTAATCCCCGAGGATTTTTGCCTGGACACGTTCGGCACGAGTTTAAACTCTCGTGTATGCGTTCACGCGCGCATTTACTCGCGTGCGGCCAATTATGCACCTCGTTATGCCGGTATTACGCGTGATCTCTCTTTCGATCGAGAAATTGCGCCTGGTTTAATAAACCCGCGGAAGTTTGTGTAAGGGATTACCTTCAATTTCTCCAAGACAGATGGATTATTTGCACGTAAGAGTAGCTTTATCAGGGGAAAGTAAACGAGGGAATTATTTCGAAAATATTTCATCTCTAACGCGTAATAAGGTATGGATAATTCGGCGAACACTTCCTGCACGCTAACCCAAAACTTCGATCAGTTAAAGAATGGCGGTTAAACGCTGTTACGCGTCGGATAAAAGTTTTAATTATACCTCGGTATAACCGTGGAATTTTAATCTGTTTAAGCAGTCGAGTTTTTCGGGGATACTTATATGCAGTTACGTTAAAGAAGAGAGCTGGACATGCCATAACATTTCGTTTTACGAGGGAATAATCCCCCCGAGGTTACGCGAGGAACCGGTACTTGCAAAACCAATTTCCTTAATAACTGCTCGAATATCAAGATCTTTTGGTGACAATTATTAAGCGATCAAAAACTCACCGTTTCTTCGCTCCACTTGCTACGGACGGCTCTACGACGAGGGCGGATCCCAAATAAGTATATCCTGTAACAGAAATTATTCAAGAATATATTAATAGTGTCCGCACGTATAAACGATGTATTATAATCAAAGTAATTAGCAAAATAAATACAAGCAGAAGATTATTACGAGTGTACCTTTACAACTATAATATAACAACGCTGCTGACGTTATTAAAAATCGAAGCAAATGTGTTAAAATCTGATTAAGAAGCGTTACATTCATTTGCAACATCAAAGGACAGGCATAATTTACATACTATACTTTCAACCCCGCCGTTGGATCTAGTCCATTATCATGCGACATGATTTCCGTGAGAAACCATATAGAAATAGAATACGGAAATAAATAAATTCAGAGTATATTTAAATAAAGAATAAGCACGTTAAATGCAGTGGTCGAATATTCTCATAAACATCAGGGGAGTAAAGAAATTGGTTCATTGGGTCAGCGTGGACAACCTGTTTGAAGACGCGGTATGCTTGAACTTTGACACTGGTGTGGCAACCGATGGGAGATTTTTCCCATGGAAAAACACGATGGCCACCGGTTTCGACATAAAGAGATGTAGACCTAGCTTCCATTTCCGGGTTTTGATTTGCACGTGTATAAAAATTCCGCGGCATTAACCTGGATCTATCGGCCAGTAGGTTTACTCATATTCTAATCAGGATCAAGAGGTTATGTGAACGTATCCGTGCTCCTAGGCTCCTGGCCACACTGGATAGGCCTAAGTATTTTCCTTCCTCTGTGCCAGGTGTCTTCTACCGGTTGGACCCATCTAATTTTTCCCTAACCAGTTTCTTTCTCCCTCTCGTTCTCTCTCTACGCATGTATTATTTTAGAAAAAATTCGCCAAAGCATGCGTCTAACCTGACCGTTTCGATTCGCTGTTTTCAAAGTTACGAGATATTTATATTCGTTATATGTCGGCTAAAATTAGTACACTAATAGGTAAAGCTATATTTATACTGTCCCATATTTTATATTTATTAGGCCATTATGTATTTTAGAATCTATTTTTGTAACTTTCCCAGAATCTGGGTTTATGAAATTATCTTATAAGTATCACTTCTATTCTATTAAATAAAGAAAGCATGAATGATTTTATTAATAACAAGATTAAAACCTGGTTTAATAAAATCGTGTATAAAATCAATATCGTTTATGATGTAATCTAACATCATCGTTTCACGTATTTAATTCGAATTACGTATTGTCGTCGTATGTGGATGCGCACGCATCTCCTTCTAAGACGTTCGGTTTCTTGGTTATGATGGGTGTACGTGCTAAGTGCCAGTGTCTAAATCGCAATGTTTTAACTAATCTCTTAGACGCAGAAGGCGTTGTTTTGATATATTTCGTTCAGTTGGAACCTTATTCGAACGCCAACACCTTTCTGACGTCGCACGGGTTAAGAATGAGGGGGAAGATGTAAACATAGTTGTTCCGCCAGTAAGTAATGAGGTTCCTAGCCGCGAGGCACGCAGTTTCTTCTCTTTCTACGTTCCGTCCGATATTATCGAAGGCATCGTTTATTTCTCAGTGCACTAGTGTTGTGTGAATATTCGTCAGTGTAATTCAGTTAAATCAACCGGGAGAACATTCGTAAAAGAAGACAAACTCGGAAGCTAATTAAGAACGACTCGAAGGACTGTGTCAGAAGCATATGGAGCACTCATCGTATGGTAACTGTATGATTTCTTTTCTCGTGTATCTTAAGATCATCATCGCATTTAACTGTCCCCGCTATTATGGTCCAGAATAATGTTGACCTTGAATATGTTCCGAGTACAAATCTATCTCGGAGAGCCCTAACCTCGCGCAGGTTAGAAAACCAATATAACCTTGTATCTATTATCTCAAAGTATTTTAATTGACTTAATTGTTCGCTGCAACCGTATAAGTTTCCCGCACGTACGTATCCAAGCTATCTAATTAACTTATCGTGTTTTCTTGTTTAATACCGGCAAGATATTATTTGCGTGAGATGGTACAGGCATCGATAGTTTTGTGCAAGTTAAGAAAACAATATGACGGCTATCATAGTTGTAATGTTGACCTGGAATATATCCAAATCGAAATCAATCCGTATTATCGATGTCATATTTGTACAGCATCACAAGTGATAGTGTTGTCAACTGTTTGTTGAGGTCAATTAGATTTCACGGGCGAATCTTGTCGGGGAAAAATGAGTTACAGTCGGTTTCAAATGGAAGTGGGTATATTGGTATTGTGATGATCGCACATATCGTTGGCCAAGAAGCGATAGCGATCTCGATGGCTCGCGTACATACGTACGCGGAGCGGTATTTTTTTGAATGAGGTGGCCCGCTTCTGTAAAAACCGGGTAGATCTCTTTCCGTGGGTACAATGGCGTGTGGCGAGTGGCGTAATTGTTCGCGAGGAGTCTATTAAATGCAGCAGAATGCTTCGTACAATAAGGGTATATAACCTACCGGGGCGGACTAGCTTGGGAATTCGAATGAATTAAAAATACGAGTATGAAACGTAAACGCAGAAAAAGATTTAAGAGTAAGATGGCGTATGTGTCTCTCCGTAAAGTGCTCGAATGTAAAAAAGGAGAGTAATGAGAGAGACAGAGAGAGGATGAAGGAGAGAAAGGAAAGAAAAATAGAGAAAGAAGTAGCATCTAAATGGCTACTTAGTATGTCTCGTGTCAGGTCTCCCCTCAAGCGATTCACCTCCTTCAGGTAATAATAATATTCGTAAGTGTTTCTATACGTGAGTGCTTTACTGGAGTACAACAGGTTTCATGCGAAAGCCAATTTGCAAGAAGGTGAGAGACCCACGGTAGATTATAACGAGGCTTTAATTTGATTTGTATCCCGAGCCATTCTAACCCTACGTTTTTATAAGCTCGATATCTTATACTCGACATTCTGAAACCGCATTAATGGTCCAAGTTGAATTACGAATCAATATACCAAACAACTTCGGCACGCAAGGCACCAATTGATTACATATCTTCTCAAGTTATCGAATCGCGAAGGAATGAATTCTAAACTCATCGACATATCAATGAAATATGATTTTAAATAAAATCGAACGTAGGGTATCAAACTATTACCGCATATGTATTAGATAATATCAAACACCTATTGCGGTAACAGCCACTTCGAGATTGATGCAGTTCTCCCGTGTTCTGAATTGTTTGAAAGTAACGATAATTGATAAATTCTAAAAGGAGAGGTCCATCCATAGTCGATTTTCTAAAACGGGACACCCGTTATACGTCTAAAATATACCGGCATCTCGCATGGGGCGCGCTGCTAAGAAATGCAGAAACAGCAGTTGCTATGCTAGGTGGTACTCCCTACAAACACATGGACTGACGCACACCGTGTACCTTAGAGACCCTCTCTTTCTCTTTCTAAGCACGGGTGAATTTCATGCATAGGGAAGGACACACGTACACAAGCTCGCATAGGTACATAGGAGTTACGCACGTTAACCCAGTCATACACAGCGGGCAAAATCTTTGCACACCGAGACAGATCTCTCTCGGCGGTGAGCTCGTTCTTTCTACACACTCGTGCACACGAGGGAGTAGAAAGAACGAGCTAGAACAAGGAGGAAAAGAGTCCTATGTGATAGAAAGAGACGAGGACAGTACGAAGGGTGAAATGGTAGTAGTATTAGAACAGTACCGAGAGGGGAGCAGAAAAGAGGGAGTGAAAACAAGATAGGGAAGGCACCACGAGGGACGATGGCAAACTGTACGAAAGAATGGTATAAGTGAGATAGAGTAGGTAAGAGAAGCAGGGCAGCGCGCGTGATGTAAGAAGGAACGAGATGGAGATATGGAAAAGAGAAAGAGAGAAAAAGAGAGGGAAGCTGTTTGAGCTAAGCATAGGCAGGGTCTAGAAGCAAGTTTCGGGTCGAGTCGGTGTATGTGGGCAAGAGAGTAGGTTAGGAGGCTCTCCCGAGGGAGAAGGTAATAGTGGATTGTCCCGGTGAACGAGTAGGATGGCAAGTGCCTTTATAGTGGGTCAGTACTAGCCGGCACCCGGCTAGCAAGCCTTCAAGGTCTCCTTAGTGCTCGAATCCACCTCCCTCCTGTACCAGAACCTTTCCTTCTTTTACCTACTACGAAAACTGCCAGGTAGATGAGGCCCAGCGAGAAGAGAACGAGCTGAGGAGAGCTATCCGGAGGTCGCAGCGCAACCCACCTAATATATATTCATTTTTTCTCTCACTCTCTTTCTCTCTTTCCACTCTTCCTCTCCTTCCTTCCTTCCTCCTCTCTTTTTCTTGCTCTCGTTCTTCTTTCCCTTTTCATTTGATTTCGCTTCTCCGTCTCTCTCTCTCTCTCTCTCTCTCTCGCTACGTTTTACCGGTTCTTAAGTTTCGTCAGTTTCTGCTCGACAGCGAGACTAGCGAATGGTGAATGCCAAGTGATCGCCCTCGAATTGAAAAATATGTTAATGACAGTAACCCGTAGAACGGTCTACGTTCCTCGCTTACTGTCTAGAATCTTCGAACGATAAGAACGGATATGACACTGCAAGAGATTAGATGCAAGAGAAATTGCTGAGTTCAAATATATCCCGTGTAATACTGTTGATTATTATCAGTTATTTATAACGCGGTTTTTATTAATAGAAGAAGAATCATTGCGACACTCAATAGTTACACTGACGAAGGTACTTTCATGCATTACATCTTGAAATACAAGGCCAGCGGTTTTCGTATCGCGGAACTTAATACACTCCCTCGGTTCTTCGGTAATCCACGTAGAACCTTCTTCGACGATATCAATTATTTACCAAACCTAACCGATCTATTAATACTTTTATAACACCTTGTAACGTATCGGTATTTGGCCGAAATTTCATAGTAGCTCCGAAAATTTCGGTGCAATGATAAGACAAGCATTCCAGGATGACATAACCGCGAAGAGAGTTTCTTACATGGGCGAAGAAGGGAAGGGAGATAGAAAAGGGGGAAGAAGGTAGTTAGATAGAGAAAGGGAGAGAAATGGAGCGAGATAAAAAAGGAAGGAGGGATAAGGAGATAGAGAATCACCAGCTCCACGGGGAAGTAATGAAATATTTGGGTAGCGCTGAGCGGGAATGGGAATGGGAATGAGAACAGGTTCCTGTTGCGCATTCCAGGCCGATGCTGAATACCGATGTCTTGGACACGGCGGTTGGCACGGCTAGGTACATAAATTACTATTGGGTTACATCTCGCTAGTTCAGTCCCACGGAAATCCTTTGTACCATGAGTCATGGATGAAAATTGCCAGTATCTAATAAGTAATCGAGTAATTAAGACTTGGAATCGCTTGTGGCTTGTCATAGAACAGGACTAATATCAAAGTATCCCTCAATGATAATTAGCATATAACATGGAAATTAAAATGTAACGTGTTCTTAAAAGATTTATGTTACACGAAATGATCAGAGTTATATAAATGGTTATTTATAATAGACGCACCGTTCATGCGATCGTAATTATTAACGTTTACTCTCGTGTTGGAATATGATAAACAAATTTATTTTGAGTAGGGAAGCACGAATTTTAAGATACCCGTGAAGTAACGATAGATGTTAAGTGGTCCTACCAAGAATTATTCAAGAATAAAGTTGTACGACCAGTCGGGTGATTCCAGGTAATATGCCTCCCCACGTTTTGTGTCGCTACCGCGATATAATATCGGCCCAACTTTTCGTTGTAACTAGAATCATCGATATCGAAAGGCGCAATCCGATTTATCGTAAAATATATAAACATCCACGTTAAACATATTTGTACTTCAATATCAATATTCCCGGAATAAACTGCAGTGCAAGAAGCGCTTTCTAATTCAATGTTCCGTTTAAAAAATCACTCTAGATAAATAGAGAAGGAAAGTATATCACCAAAGAGGAAAACAGATGTAACAATCGGTTCAAAGCCAAGGTTATTTTTCTCCAACCAACAGAGGATATAAAAGATTGATAGAATATCATCACGGTCTTAAGATACACGTGTATATTCAGTTAGTGTAATAAAAGAAAATATCAGGGAAAGTGGGAATCCCAACCCGTTGGTAACGGGCATCATCGAGATATCGATAGGGTCTGACAACTCGGTAAATAAAATTGGAGCAGTTAGTCGGTCCGTAGCGAGTTCGTTTTCGGCGTGGCAAAGAATAAGGCAGATTGCTTTGGGCTCGGTTGGCCTTGTGGCATACATCTTTCTTTCTCTCTTTCTCTCTCTCTCTATCGTCCATCCATACCTCCTTTTCTTTCTAACCATCCGATTCTATATCTCTCTCTTCCCCTTCATCGGGGGGTTTCTACCTTTCTTCGTCTTTCTCTCCCTCTCTCCCCCTCTCACTCTCTCAATCTCTCTCTGTCTCACCCCTGTGCCGGGTTCCCAGCGTGAGAGCGGCCCCACAAAGAGAGCACGAGGAGCACAATGGATTACTTAGACGGGTAGGTTAGTTTGCCGAATGAAGCGAGTGGGCCCACGCACGTTAAGATAGGTCCTGACTGAGAATCTGTAGAAAGCGCGGCAAACGCAATATTCCGAGGTTCTGCCCTCCGTCACGAAGGGATCGATACCACCAATGGCATGTTTTATCGCAGTTACCCTTCCCCTTTCGTCATCGACGTACAATCACGTTTAATTTCGTAGAAGACAATACTACGAGGAAGTGCTTCGATAACCTCCTCGTTTCGCATTATATTTCTAGCCAAATTGAATTTCGAGCAGTATCATTGTCATATGTAATAAATTGCATAAAAATTCGATGGCATTAATGGTAGAAGGAAAAAGGTTGTTATTATGCACTGATAGTGAACTCTTCAAAGGAAGCGGCGTAATTGGTTTTTATCTTGAACGGAGTGCCAATCAACTTTCGTCTCGCCAGTCGGTTGTACCCGAAAAAAGGAACAATTGCCTCGTAAACCTCGATTAAGTGGCGCGCAATTTCGTTCGAGTGATGCACAATAAATGAATCGCAAAACTATCTTCCTGGGCGTGCATGTTCCTCGTAATCGAATGAGAAAGGCTTCCCAAATGGTGTAAAGATAATCTTGATAGGAGTGCTAGACGATAGTTCGATGCACTCTGTAATCGTACGTTATCTTATCGGAACGTAAAATAATGCGTGCGATTAGAGAATGAAAATCAATTTATACACTTGGAATGATCAATAACAGTGAAATAATGAGCAATGTTACATCATTTGATAAAACACGAAGACAGTACGAAAGAACTGTACATCGGTACGAGATTACATTTGAATTGCCAATTAAAGGTCACTTAATCGAAGAATATAATTTCTCAATTAATATAACCGTTAACCCGTGTCGATGGATGGCACATGGTGAATCAGAAATTGCGCCGTATCTTTATCTAATAATCGCGAAGAGTTACGCGCGCAATTTATTTACAAATTTTTGTCGATTTTTACGAGTGTTGAGTTCGCGTGTCAATATTGAATTCGCGAGAAATTACGATGCGTTACTCGCGCTCGATCCAAAGTACGATCTTCAATGAAATAATTCCGTACGGCTGGGGACAACGAGAGAACCGATAACAACTTTTATCTAACGGCGAACAAAGTTCAGAGGAGCTCCACGTCGGTACAAAGTGTCCGGCTGTTTCACGGATCTTCGTGTACGACGAGGGAAAGAGAAAGAAAGAACGCACACGTTGACGTGCCATATCTTTTTCAAGCGACTATATCTGACAAGTGAGCGTAGTAAGCCAACAGTTTTTCGAGGACGCGCATATTGCTCCACGTTATCTGCTTCATCAACTACGTTTTATGTACATGTCGAATCAAACCTAAAAATTCAGCCATTAATATATCTATAAATACGAGTTACGTATGTATGGTGTTTTTGTTCCTCGCTATCGATGAACATAATATCATTTAAAGAAACATCCGGTACACGTATCGTAGACCTAATTCAATGAAAGTAATCATTTCAAAAAGAACCTTTTCCAATATCATTTTTCCCGCGCGAGGCTCGTGTTGCGAAGGTTTGAAATAGTCGGAAGTTTCGGTTAGCAAAAAAAGCGCGCGCCAATGGAAAGAAGAAATGGAAGAAGAGCATGGAGCAGAAGAGTCCGTGGTCTTCGTTCGAAGATTAAATCACTCGGTCACTTTTCTTTCAGGAAGCCGACCGGGACAAAGGACGGCATTTCTCGGAAGAGACTCGGCCCGAGACTTGAGAATTAAAATAATATCCGCCCGTTCGTAGATTAATGGCGCCGTGCCGATGCAATTTTTCTGCGATGAGCAGAACCGAGTCTCTCTCCTCTCTCCTTTCGGTCTCGAATTCGTCTCTTTTACGATGCACGCGAAAGGTTTATTACTTCAATCATTTTCTGGAACCGTCCACGTATTTATGCCTACCGTGTTTTCTACGGTTAGTGCAAGTAGTGTTTTTATCATTAACCTCGACTTTGAGTTGTCATTTGATAAATCAGGCCTCTCAACTTGAAACATTTGAAAGATGTATCGCGACAAGTCTTTTACAATAATATGTATTATTATACCTGATATATTATCATAGTAAATTTCAATGGAGATAACATTGGATTACATCCGAGACTAGTGAGATATGTCGAATAACGTTCCCTATCTACTAATTCTTAATACTCTGATTTTGGAAGTATTTCAAAATACGAGACTCTTCTACGACAACATGAACTTCAAACTCCTATTTCGTACGTCAAATTTATCCTAAAAAGAGGTAATTCAGATTCGTAGAATCGGAATCAGTTTCGCAGGCACATTCACGAAATGTGAAATCACCGTGAGCCCCGTTTAGTATACGGTCCGGGACAGGTGCGAACGAGCTGTTCGTGTTTTTTTCCTTCTTCATCGGTCTATCTTGCTTCCTATTCTGCTCTTCTCTCTTATCCTTCGATGGATACATCGTTGTCCAGTTCATTGACACCTGTCGAAAGAGACTTGGGCTTCTCTCTTCATACCTGACAATTACGCGCACGTGGGACCAAGGAGATTCGACGCTGCCGCAACCGGCAGCCGCCGTTCACTTTTTTTTTGCATCATCATAAACGTTTGATGGTAGTCAAAGAGTAGGCGAAAGGATATAAAAATCATTTCGATGATAATTTAATAACTACAAAAAGATTCGTGAACAAACGTGACATTAGTGTGTACGCATGAAATTCGGCCGAGTATTCTGGCGACGAAAAGAAGTCATTGAAACGTCTCGGTGGTGAACGGACGGGAATGATCTCTCTGAATTTTCTCGTAAGTTCTCGCACTGGGTGGTATCGGAGATAATATATTCGGCATGCAAATAGTCTCTGGGTTACGCAACTGAATCAGCAATTCGATGCGAGCGAGGGAAATGTGGTGTATGATAATGACCGATTAATATCACGTTAAATAAAAATCTGCCTATCTTCATTCGAAGAAGTGCCGTGTGCGGACCGGCGGCTCTGCTTGCGATGCATTACGGTTTAAAGTGTCCGGGTAACCTTAGAGAGGAAATTTGATTTCGCTACACGAGGCAGTTTCGTGCAGTCGAAAAAGTTCGGTGACGGTAACGCGTTGTTTGCTTGGAAGTCAATGGCCGGGTATCTAAAACAAACACGTGTCTGAAAAGGTTTCTCGAGCGTAGGCTCTGCTACGCTAAAACGAAGACAACGTTGAAATATATAGAGAACGAAAGGCAGAGAGGGGACGCAGAAATACTGCGTGGGAGGCCAAAGAGGAAATAGAGAATTCCTGACGAAGAAGTCGCTGCATATAGTGGTACCACTGCACTTGAACAAAATCCTTGGAATTATTTCTACTGGAATCAAATGCTTCATAAAATATCATTGAGTTGATTCAATGAAGATTTCCTATCGAATATAATACGTTGGTGGTATGATAGCATCCAATTTCTTTATACTACTGATGTCATTACATCCTTGTAATGACACGCCTGTTTCTGATCCCACGACCAAACATTGAGTCGATGGAAGCGGATGCCTAGACGAAAAAGAAGATGAGGAAAGAGACAGTGAGCTCTCTCCACGCCGCTCTAAAGATAGCACTTCCTTCCTCTTTCCAGGCGCACCAGCACTTCTTGCGTTTAAACTCTATATTCGTGACGGCATTAAAGCCGACTCCCTTTACTGGTGTTCTCAACTTCCAATTCGTCTCCCGAAAATTTCATATAGAAAATAACATTACTTTTAGTCCTCCGACACGTAGATATGATCGTAGTAAGCAAGTAATTGTTCGATTTTAATATCGACCCTTAAAGAGAAGGATCGTAAAACATGTATCGGCAACATTTCATATCTACACGCTATTATCGGAACTTCGTTAGCCAGTACTGATATGGAAGACATTGTACATTTTTGAACTCACTATCGAAATACGAGGAGACGTATGCAGCTGGTGGGTATCAGTTGATACCAGTTGATACGTGGTTTAGTTTGCGCCGCTGACATGTTGCATGAGCGGAAATGAAAAATAAGAGTGCCGGCTAGGAGTACTCTTGTTCACAGGCATTTTAATGAAACGACTTGCATTGAATTTATCGATGCATTTTTACTGGTTTACGAGGTACGACGATACCGTGAGATAACACTGACTTTAACTGCTTTATTTAGCACTCGGGAATTGGTGGTTTAATATGCATTGAATTTGATGTAACAGTAATATCAGATCGCCGGGCAGATAATTGTTATAAACGCTGACGTAATCCATGAAGATCTTTATTATCATAATGGGATGAGTTATACCAAAGTAAATTATTATTCCCCGATTTGAATCGATATTATTATTAGCCCTGAGGCTGTCGCAGGGTTTCAAGAAGGAAGAGAATCGTAAGACTAACAGTGTCGGTTACCGGTGCACTCTTAACAGGTAACTTTTTTCGGGGCCAGGTGGTCGCAAAGCAGGCACGCGACAAATCAAGCCAACGAGGATATAACTAACGTCGAAGTTGCGATTAAAAATATATATCCTCGATATTATCACTTGAATTGACTGCTACAAATATTAATTACTCTACGTAACGTGCTACCGAATCGCTTACAATGTATGTACGATGAAATTGGTCTCGCATTAATTCGATCGCATAAATTTCAGTATCTGCAAGAAGTGATCGGTTATTTTTATCATTGAAAGTTTTATTAAGAACATATTTACCGATATGATTGTGGAAATATTCATTTAAGTCTGGATTATTTAACGATTATAACTGGATCGATTTTAAAAAAGTGCTGTAGGAAGAAAATGGTGGGAAGTAGACTAGCTGGCGAATTAATATTGGGACATGTAGTGTAACCACGACTAGGCAGTGGTGTAGTTGGTCGAAAACGAAACACAACCCACCAAACTAGTTCTGAACTCACAATCAGAGAGTGGTAACGCTCTCGGAACTCGGCATTGTATCCGAGGATCGGCATACGTACCCCTGCTGCAAGAGTAAAGACTAAGACCTCCGTACTGCTAACGTAACCGAGAAAGAAAGAGAGAAACTATTCCCTATGAATTGATCCAATCCTCGTTCTTCCTCTAACTCTCTACTTCTAAGCAAGTCGACAGTTCTTTCAGTCTTCTTTCCTAACGTTACTTTTATATCCCGAACATTCGACCGGCAAAAAAACCTCTCCCAATTATTTTGTAATATTAAGTCCTTCGCACGGATATTAAAATTATCCCCGCTTTCAATGCGATACTAATTATTACGCGATTAGGTTTCACTTAATTAACTTGGAGTTTCTGCGATTTCATAATTCAGCGTACATGTTTAGCAAGGAAATAACAATATGCAAATGAATTTCGTAAATTATTTTCGATTTTATGTAAGAATATACTTTACTTGAAAACGGTGCCCTAATCGTCCGTGAGAGGATACTTAGTAATGATGAAGGAATCAATGAAGGATGATAGTGATAAGTGTTTTTTACCGAATTCTAGAGAGAAATTGTTTTGGAAAATAATAATTATAATAATGATTGTTCTTGCACGAGATGGGACAGTCACGAGAATGTACAGCGATTTGTCTTCCAACGATTCGACACGAAAAGGGTGTGCAATTATATTGACAAATGGTCTCGTTATAGTGTCGGCGAGACAATTTCGTGCTATTCGCAATCTTCGAGTTCTGAATTACAATTTTTTTGGAGCAGGTGATACGATACTACATTCTTCTATCTTTCTAGTCGATACTCGTTTATCTCGAAGAATATTATCAAGCCAAAACAGAAGATAAGTTACGTGAGGGTTCGAAGTTGGGGTAGGAAGCACACAGGAAATTATATTAAGTTGTTTTTTCGGGGATCTAAGTAAGTTACAAAGTCGTCCATTTAATTTACGATCTGGATTCACCCGGTTAAAATCAGCATCGCGTAGAACATATATACACGAGTGTGACTAACCGATTTCGGCGTGGACGCGCAAATATGAGGTCGTCAGTATTTCACCATGTAAATGTTAACCTCGGGACGAAGTTAGCGGGGTTGAATACGTCACCGTAGAGACGCGACCTTGACCACGTTTTTTTCAGCAGAAGAACCCGCAAACGTGCAGGCGTGGGTTCAGTTATAGTCGAGTGTTGATCTAACTTTCCAAAACGAAAACCATAAGTACGGTGGGTCAGGATCTACGAAAGTATCATAATCTTGTAAAAAGGGTGGCAAGTGCAACCAGAGTTTTGTACACCGTTTGGATTGAAACGAATCGTAGACACGAATGAAGGGAGAAATCGCCTTCAGAATAATCATCAGAAATTCTAATCGCTGACGGACGTTCATCCGACGAAGTAGCTATGAAATTTCATTCATAAATTTATGACATGGCGAACATTGCGCAATTCTTTATATCGGAATAAAATTTCACCATTCTGCAATCTTCAAGTTTCTACTGTGGAACTTGTGGAACTCGTAGACAACATGAAGTCATTCTCTTAGCTAGTAGTATTACTATTGGTGGGTAGAATGCGAATCCTAATCGTTTAAATCGTCGACAGTACGTTGGCCGACGAGAATGATTATCAGGAACTTATCTTGGAGGCGAAACCACACGCGTGACCTTGTCGGCATACCCGGGACCGCCATCTTGCCGATGCGTGCGCCTCCCTCACCACGTGGATAAGTTTTCCACACGACACGAGCATGCCTCGAAGAGTTGCTGATTTGCTCGCGCCGGTTCCTCGGATGTGTAATTGAAAGAGACGAATCTTCGCATAGATTTATACTGCATTTATTAGGGGCAACGTTGATTAGGGAATGAAATGAATTTTTGTATCGTAGTCTGCCGTTAGATACGTACACGAATAGTGACGGACGAAGGTGGAAAGACCGCGTTTTTTCGGCGGAAGCGATTTCGAGGTCGCATACAGTGGTTCTCATATGATCAGACGGTTCATGGAAATTGGTGAATGGTGGTCTCTTCAGGACCTCGCGAGTTATGAATGCAGCATCGAATAGTTGAAGGTAGAATCGCAGTAAATCCATAAATCGATTTTTGTGACATGTTGCGCTTGTAGTTATCGAATATCGAAATTTAACGATTAACAAAATGGCACGATGTTTTATCTGATAAGCAGCCGTTTAGTAAGCGTTATGAAAATGACGTTGTTGGATATTATTATATGTTTTATACTAAAATATACACTGCAATAAATGTAGTTAAAGGTATTCGCAGGAATAGGTAAAGCAGGACAAACAGTCTCAGGCGTATACATACATGCGCACATGGTTTTATATTTCTACTGAAAAATTTCTTACAGACTAATTAAAGCGTTTGAAAGCATATAAGCGTCAATGTATGAGGAAGGATTTCGATATATTTGCGAAACGTTTTTAACGTTTTAAGGCTAGTTCTTTGAAAATCAATAAAGTCCATCCTCAAGTTTATGAGCTTAAAAGCGGTACTTTAGGTACTAAATAGCGCAAAGCAGTAAAAGCGTTTAATAAATCATTGATCATGAATGCGTCGAAGCCGGTGCGTCCTTTCGTTGGTTGAAGTTTGGCTTCTTCCATCGAAGCGAGTGAATGGCAGTCTGTAGTAGCGGCAGCAACATAATGATACTAGCATCAGTAGAGTAAAAGCAGCATTGTTGGCAATATCAGCGTCAGCGTATGTACAGCAGATAGCAGCGTAGCAGTGCCGTAGCCAAGCGATTTATCCGGCATTATCTCATCGTTTTCTAAACTCACCATTAAGTTTGTCGATCGCACGATCTGCAACAGACTGGTCGGTGCAATCGACGAATGCATAGCCGCCACGTTTAACTAGAATCGTAGTGCACGATAAATTGTGGTCCTGGAAGAGCTGCCTAAGGGCACTCTCGTTGCAATCCGACGGCAGATTGCCCACATACAGCTTCGACATGGTCGTTGGCTCAGCTTTCGACGCTATGGTGGCGGTTTTTCCGAGATTTGTCTCGGTCACGTGGCTCAAGAAATTTGGAACTTAACGGCGACGCGGTAACGATACGATCGTTAAAAACGTCGTACACACGCGCGAATAACGCAATTAACACGAAAGCGAATCGGACAGACGAAAACGGCGGGGAGTTATGTGCACCACAGGACCACCGGTGATGCGACAGATATCGTGGAGGAATTCGATGACACCCGGCACCGCACGTTACGACACAAACCGAATCGCGACTAATCCTCACTGTGGAGGAAGATATAACGCGGTGCAGACAACGACGTCGACGCCAATCTTGGAGGTCCTGTTATCGTACAGGAAGAGGATTAACACGAGAGCGCGCTTTCGTCAAATTTTCTTCGTCGAAGTTTTTTGCTATTCTATCTCGATGATGCTTGGTGAACACCGAACTTCTTCGCGTGATATTCGGTGATAAATATTCGCGATTACACACCCGAACAAGAGGCACACAACGGAGGATTCTTTTCGTAAATACTTTTCAACGTCGATCTCTCTGGCGTTCCTGTCTATGTACGTTCTTTTGTTTTTTCCTTTCTTCCTTTCGTGACGATCAGCCTTCTATTTCCCGCTCGCTTCGAGACACAGCATCGACTCTGTCCCGCAGACTCGGCACCGGTAGTACACAGCTTGCCGCGTTTCCGGTGGCAATGGATATCCGCCGATCGAGCTCGATCAACACCAACCGACGAGGATGACTACGACGACGACGACGACCGTGTCTTCGCAGAAACGGATCTCCAACTTTTTTAAGGTTAAGGGACGCGCGTTGACCGATCTCTCTCTCGACGACTCACGGTGTGTCCAGGTACTCCTCTATCTCTTTCGCTCTCTGTCTCTCTCTCCTCTCTTCACTCTCCTTACCACACAACGACGACGACGCACCTTCCTAACAGGCTCTTCTCTCTTTGGCTAGACCACGACACGATGTCTGAGGGGCTCTCTTCCCTCGGCGTCCTCACTCTTTCATTCTTTCTTTTTTCCTCCTTTCTCTTCTCTCCTTTACTCTTTTGCGTGTCCGGGGGGCGATGCGATGCAAACTCGCCTCTTTTCTCCTTTTTTTCTCTTCTCTCCGTCTCCTTCTATCTTTATTACTGACGGTATACTTCTCTCGTCTCTCGATGCTCTTGTGCGTGCAGTTTCTCACTCCTTTTTTTCCCTCTGGTATCTCTATCTCGCTTCGATAGCTAGGCTCCACGAGTATCGAAGCGGGAAACCAACTCGAAATTTGCAAGCGGTTTAGCTGCTATTGGTCAGTGCAACACCACGTGGCTGCCCCACCGACTCCCGCCTTTGCTCTCCATTGGATAGTTTTCGCACGCCGGTTTTCGCAGCCGGCAACGCGCCTGCTTGCGTGCTCGCTCACTCTCGCGTGCATGCGTTCGTTTAGCTTTTGCGTGCACGCACACCATCATCGTGTACACGCAATATATACACATATGCGTAATACATAGAGTCGTGGAATACGTGTGCAGTTTTTGCACATGTGTATAACGAAGAAGCTTTAAATATGTTGAGAAACGTGCATAACGCCACGGAGCGGCTGCGCGCTCGCGCTTTCTGCCGCTAGTTCTCACTCTTACGCTTTTACGCCGCCGCTCTCGCTCTGGCTGTTGTGCACTGGGTTCCTGCAGAAATCTACCGGGTGTTTTCAGTGAACGCCAGCACAGGTTACAATCCATCTTAGTCCATTTTAGTCCAATGTCGTTGGAAGGCCATTGAAAATGTTGCATGAACCTATCAGACCTTTTCATGAAGTACCACCGGGAAACATGGCATTGTGAGAAACTAGTTGAGGAACGGTATCCGCGGGATCCTTTTGTATCTCGCAAATAGCTTTTATTTTCTACACTAAAGTTTACAACTTTTCTATTGCTACTTTTGCATCGAGATATAAGTTTTCAGTATTTACTGTTTAGAGGTACTTATCTCTAAACACTTTATGATGCTAGTTGCGGTTTGAGAAACAACTTTTCTATTCAAGCTCCTCCGTGAATCAGAATTAAGTACAATTACCAAATCATATAGTAATCTGGCATATTAGAAGACGCTTTAATAACTTAATCTACACCAATAAAATCCACTTGAATTGGATTTGTAGAATGTTAAGTTAGCAATCATTGTACTGAAGATTATACGACGATACTTGAACCCCTGAAAATTATGAGCATTAAGAATGACGTAACGGAATACATGGAGGCTGTACACGTTAGTAAGGATGAATTGCAGTTTCGATATACATATTTTCTAACATTAGGAAGATGAATTGTGGATGTCGCGGGGTATTGCTGTACGGTGTGCAGGAATAGACAAATCCGGTGTTACGTTAAAGCAGTAGCATGCCTACAAAGGGGTGGAGTGAGACAGCTGGCCGTGTGCCCAGGGTCAGGGTGCCCAGGGTAAGAGGTTGAAAAAGGAAGAAACTGCGTCCATGTTGTTTCTATTCACCTGCCTTGCTTTACCGGCAAGAGGAGACGCTGCTAATAAATTACGATTAATTAGCTGGAAACACTATCCTGCCGTCAATATACGATTTATTAATTCAGGAAAGTTCTCCTCCGTGTAAGAATCATGTCTTTCTTCGTGAACGAGACATGTTTTAGTAAGAAGCCGAGTATAAATGTACGCATAAGATGAAGCATGAGAAAGTACGATTTATTCCTGGTGCTATATTTTGGATATCTTTAAACTCTTTATTACATAATTAGTATCAATTTTAGTAAGGGATCATTTTTAATCAATGTTGAAGTAATTTATTGTTACATCAGCCTTGAAATATGTAGCGCCGCGGAAGTACTTGTTTTTAATGTTGAAGTAAAAATGATGTTTAGAAATGGTAGGGGCGATTATAGTCGGAATATAGTCGACTACATTTCGGTATGCCATCCGGTTTTCGTGTTCCCCTACGAACCCTTCCCAATTTTAGAACGCCTATTCCGACCCTCCGGTAGCTTAGAACTATTCGATTACCCCTGTCCACCGTTTAATGGGGGCGTCCTTAGAAACGTATGGAAAGGAAATTTAGCTACAGGATATTATAAACGCTCCTCCGACATGTCTAAGAAGACTCGTAACACCCAAAAAATATTTATTCAATTTGTGCGTGTAATAAACCCCATGATTTATTTTTCCATTACTCGAAAGACTTCATTATGCAAGAAAGATATTCATTATTTTAGTTTGAAATATATAGATATTATTGAACAACTTTAACTCGAAATTATTGAACGACATTACTTAATTCCTTATACATTTATAACGACGTTGGACTATTTCCTTCTGTTTTCTATCAAATCTTTCGGCGGATATAGAGACCCATTTTTACGATTACGCGCGTTCTATTAATAAACTGCCGCTCGTCTCTCAATTACACACTCCGACGAAGTAAACAGCTTTCCGTTAGTGCCGGGTCACGATTTATTGTTAAATGTCTCTTGATATTATAGAACTAAATAGAAGACTTTTTGTAACATAACGTTTATCGTCGACATACATGTATACTGAGATACTTTCATGGGAAGAGACATTCTATGGATTCCACTGAAGGAGAAATGCGTAATATATCTGTTTCAAACGTAATAGTTCGACGTGAGAGTTTATTTATATCAAAGCGTCTTTTATCACGGAAGGAGACTTATATCATAATAAAAATAACCCCAACTGTATTTAGAAATTAAAATATTTTTATTTGTGGTACTTCCTTTTATAATTTATCAACCATTTATTTATATTATATTTTCGGATGCATTTTCAAGTTATTAAGAATGGTTTCTATGAAAATATGGATACGTAGAACTCTATTTTTGGATGTTGTATAGTTTGCTTTGTCCATAAACTCTATTATTGATCGACGATGTATTTCGTGGAATCAGCATGTTTCTTGTGAACAAAGAAAATCGGACCGGGAAAATCCGGGTGACGGAAAATGAATTGGAAAGCTGATAGGCTGTCTCATAGGTGTGCACCTGGTATACGATATATTATGTGATTTCACTTGGTTTCACGGGGAATCTGTAATCCGCATCTGTGATCTGCAGCCTGCTTTTGCAGGATAATTTCTAGGAAAAATTAATTTCCATGCTTCTTCGTACTTCAATAGATTTCGAACCCTTTTCATACTGAAATCACTGTGATCTTCAGTGGTTGAAGAATTATAAATCTTTATATAATATATTACATTTCTACGAATGCCTACATATTATCGATGGATTTAATTATAGAGTTCTATGGCGGGAGAAACTATATTTTAACTAAAATGGCAGCCGAGTGGATGCCGCCATTTTTGTATCATATTAAAAAATATTATTCTCCCGTTATAAGTATTAGCACTGTAAAGTATCATTTATAATTAATTGCAGTAGGAAAATTCCAATCGGTAATAAGCTAATTCTAATCGCAAGGTCACTAATGCCTAATTTAAAATATAAATAGAGAATCAGTATTTCCTATACTTTTTGCAGGTGTTATATTTATTCTACGATATGAAGCTTGTAAAATTCACAATATATGAAATTATAAACAAATAACAATTTAGGATAACATGTGAATCATTCTGGAAGCGTGAACTCGATGGTGCAATGTTTGCGAGTGGAAATCAAGCGGACAAGGGGGAAAAGAAAATGAATCACTTTCTTTTCCACCCGCATCATTAATACTATTTTTCCACGGCTCGGAATAAATTATTAGCGACTATAGTCGATAAGTCAGGATTTAGGAGATCTCTTACTTGCCAGCTTAGCAGCCGTGTTTTCTGCAACAGCCTCGATGTACCAAAAATTTGCGTGCATCTGTCGCTAGAGGGTTTTTTATCACGCAAAAACTACATCGCCCTTATCGGGCTAATAGCGTCGTTCATTTAGCAATTGCAAGAAATTGTAAAATAAAAGGTGCGTATTACAACACAATGAATCATTTCCATTTTGGCTCACCCTCTAGAAGGCATAAGATGTTACCACCATTTTCTTTTCAATCATGATCCATTTCTCCATACATAGTAATTTATATGGATACATATGTACATTATATACGTACTATACCTGACTATATCATTTTTATCTAATAAATGGGGAGTATACGCATTTAAAAATATGGTAATAATTTCATATATTTCCGGGACAATATTCCTACTTCGGTTTGTGGTATTATTCTTAAGTTGGAAGTTGAAGTTCATGATGCAGGTTGATGCTATTATTTATTTATTAGTTGTGTATTATTATGATATTAATTACAGCCGCGAATTATTATCATCGTTTGCAAGTATGATTCGGCTACATATTCAATTTTAAAAAGACTTCGATATATTGGTAAATACAAGTGAAATAAGGGGATTCATTTGTTGTTCCAAGTACGATGGCACTTGCTGTTACCAGGATATTATTTCGAAGTTGGTGGGAGCGGATAGAGTGAACAAGAATTTGGCAAGGAAGACATTTGAAGTTTCGTAAGAGGGATGGGTTCTAATCTCTGGATGTCTAGTACACCCTCGCAATCGGTCTTTTTGAAAGACAATTTGGAACAGCCTGTACCAACAGACTAATGAACAGTTGGTTCCTATTGGTAGAAGGCGCCTGCGTTTAGGCCTCGTTATGTTACGGTAGTGCAGCTGGCATTGCCCCGGATGGCCTCTCTTCCTCTCAGTTTTCTTATTCACTCACCATTTCCCCCCTTTTTTCGAAACTATCCTCGTACCCCTGCCTAGTTCTCTAGCGGCTCTAGCTTCGCCGGGCCTAGAAAAATATTCCTCGGCTACGCGTATGTGTGTGCACGAAACCCAAAGCAATAAATCGCCCCGTACGAATCGTACGTACGAATAATCGGATGAAATATGAGCTCTACGCGCTCATTATATGCGTTTCGTACGAAAATACGACCCGTGCCTCTTCGTACTTCTTTCCATTCGAAGCTCCCGGAACTGTCACGTGATCTATGAACAGGATTTACATATACTTTGGAGTCGTAGGGAAAAGATTTTCATAAGTATCTTATGTTGCTGTCCGATATAAAGCACTTCTTGAACCTTGCAATGTCGAGAATTTATAGTACCTGAAAAATTGCCAGAGTTTCAGAATTATCCGATTTTATGATGCCGGAACAACATTGGCTTAAACCATAGACTTACACGAGTTCCAGTATTTTATAGATATACTTTTAATTATAATTATATATTATTATATTTACGAGTGAAGATGTTTTACAAATATTAACCCTTTGCATGCGTTCACAATAATTCATTCTAAATTTAAATCTTACATTTCGCCACGCAAACCCAACTAACAAAATTAAGGCATACGTTTTATATTCTAAGATTCATTCGTTAAATTCTACAGAAAAAGAACGTTTTTAATTTGCTAAATGGTATTACAAAACGTTTTAGAAATATACGTTAAATATATTACGATTAATTGCGAACAACTTTTAATCGTCTGAAATTGGATAACATGGAAATCAATATTCGGTAATATTTCGATCATAATTCTCTTTCGTGGTTCGATTACTACTCGGTTGGCTTTACATCTTTCGCTGGTATAAATTCGGGGTAGAGAATCGGGTGCGGTTTCGGCACGAGGACGCGACTTCTGTTTTTCCGTGACTCGCGCACGAGGACACACTTCCGCTTTCCCGAGATTAACATTTTCCTGTTAGTCCCGTTGGGCACATTAGAAGCAGGGAAGATCGAGTACTTTATCGGCGCGTTTAGCGTAGCAGCTGCAGCCGTTACGAATACCGTAGTAACGAGCGCATCCAAAGGATCAGGGAATCCATTATACCGCCGTGAAATCGGAAGAAAAAAGTTGGCGGTTCACAAAAGAAGCGGATCTCACGGATGGATCCTGCGATGACAATATTCAGGGCCTGCCCCAAGTTCCCTTTTGAAGGATCTCTCCTTTTTTTTTTCTTGACAGGCCTCCCTTCCTTTTTTATATTACGCTCTTTTCCATCTTCTTAGCTCCTTCTGCCTCATCTTCACCTACCGTCGAGGTATTCATGGACCGACTGTCCAACAGCGTTTTCTTCCTGATTTTATCTCTGGCTTATTATGAGCCACGTTCTCCAACGTATACTTTTGCTTTTCGAAAAAGATATCTTTCGAGGAAGGATTTTAGTTGAAATGTTTCGGTACCTGATTGTTCCGTCAGTTATCAGAATTTATATTCTGTTCTAGTAGACCATGTTGGATGAATAATTCGGCGAATGTCAAATATTTGTTGGCACTGATTAATAATAATCGTAGTAGTATGAATAATAATAATAATGACAATGATGATGACAATGTTACTTTTTGTACCTGATAAAGGCAGGAACATTTCCGAAACATCGAAAACAAATAACGATAACAATAATAGAACGAAGTTTCCTTCCTAAACAAAAGATTCGAAAGAATTCCAACCATGAAACGACAAGTTCGAAAGAAAACACTCGATCAAATAAACTAACCTAATTCATGAAAGACGTATTATACAAAGTATTTATAAACTACATGCGAAACATAGTTAAAAACAATGAATTTAATCAGAAGGCGTTAAACTTTGGGGTACATAAAACTCGAAATCAATTGTCGGTTACTTCTCAATGGCACATTTTTTGTTCGTACTACCTTTTGCTTTTATTCTAAGGGTAACGGATTTTTATTAGCACGCCATAATTTTTTTTGTCAACTTTACAACCGAACCGTTGTGTTCTCTAACGGTCGAGTTGTCCCATGGATTTGCGTGCATTTTTCCTAGCAGATGGAAGATCGGAAAGGATAGTAATAAGGTCTACTGTGGTTGGGACTCTGTTAAACCAGGATAATCGTCCGGCGAGTCTAAATTATGATTCCAACGGTTGACGTGCTGTATTCCTTCGACAGGACACTCTTTCATTCGAAAATGACAAATGGGAAGGATGACAGTCCATTATTCGAAACCGCAATTATTTGTCGGTGTAATTTCGTAAGACATTTAGACTATGGTCTCCATATGCGCGTGGATTATTATAAATAGTCGTCGTACACATTCGCTTCCGTAAATATGGTGGACATTGCCAACGTGCTTCTTGTCGATGAGAATTGCAAGTATAAGGGAGTCAGTTAAAAATGGCGTACACTATTGCTGACCGTGTTGCACCAGTGTGGCTTTACGTAGAAAGAACCTAAACATACGTAGCCTGAAGAAGGGGCAGGGTCGAACCCCAATCTTGGCAAAAGGGTCCAGCGTAAAAATGGCGACTGCAAATTCCGAAATTTTAGAGTGCTATGTTTACATTAAATGCTCTTATTACTTTGTAAAATATGGTTCATTCAACAGTCTTGAGATATCTATTAATTTATAAGAATTTAGAGAAAACAAACTTCCTTATCTGTGATATCTGACTTCCATACTTTCTGTGTTGTTCTTTACTGATATTTTTGATTATTTTATAGTTAGAGTACCGGAATACTTGAAAACAATTTAGACGTGTATGAAATATTATTGTTACGTAATGTCGACGTTCATGGAAGGGAAAGTTGCAGGGAGTTTTTCTTGCGCGTCTACCTTGGAATGAAATACATTCCATTTTCTAATCGGAAATGTTTGAAGTTACATAAATTTCTTATACTTGAAAGTGTAGTTTTTAGCTGCGATTTCTTTCTCTGCTATACATAATTTGTTAGGTTTGTAAATGACAATCTAAATAGTGCAATAAGATCGATTGTTTTAAATGTTCCGCGAAGACCTGGTATTTTTATTCGAACTCACACGAAGATTACCATATTCGTTCTTTTCTTCATTTCTTCTGACGTCATAAATAGTAATATTTGCAAATTAGTATTATTACTTTGAACAGGAAATATTATTTCTATAAAAGCAACAGTTTCGTATGTGATGCCATTTTTAGAACCAGAAATCTATTACTATTATTTATTCACACCTATTCCGTTAACTTACCGGCGCTTCTCAAAACAGTTCGTTAAGTATTATATAAAATTAATTGAAACTAAACTTTATCGAACGGCGACTCTCAGTCACCACTCAGTGATTCTTGATGTAAATCGAGTGGCGACTGAGAGACGGCATTAAGATTTACTTTTCTGTAAATTTTGCATTTCTTTCTAATTTCATTTTTTGTTAATGAATCTTAAATCACCGATAACTGGAATAAATCTTAATGTCGCTTCTCAATGGCCGTTCGACTGGTCGCAATAAACTGAGCGGCGACTCTCAGTCGTCTTCGAGTGCAAAGGGTTAATTTTGAAGTTTAAATCATACCAGAAAGGAAGATGCATATATACATTAAAAGTACGTCAGGCATCGGTTCCACGTTCCCTTCGGCAAAGGGCAACGGCGGGAATAGTATTTTCCCAAAGTACCAATGGCGGTGGTTATGAAAAGATGGATTTCACGGTGGCGGATGCAACGCTTGCGTTGCTTCGTCCTCTGCGCTTTTACGCACAAATACAAACACCAATGAACGCCCATCGAATTATTGCGTGAAACGTGTCGCGGGATTGGTCGAAACCACCAGGAGAAGTGATAGATATAATCCTCTCCCACTCCGTCCCTTTGGAACTCTCATACAGTGCAGAAGTCGTTGGGGGTTTTCACGAATGAGAGGGGAGATTTGCCCTACCGCTTGCATCTCCCTCTTTTGTCCTCGAATCGACGGTGTGCATCGGTGCATCGCTCTTATTGTATGCAACTTGCACTGACGAGGGGAGCCAACAAGAGTTCTCCTTCTCTCCCTACCTTGATTATGGTACCATCTTTGTGGTAGGGGTTCACTGCACCGGTGGAGGGGTACACAATGCAAGTGGGGGGTAAATGCACTTTGCACGCTCGAGAAATGCACCGTCAAGCGTTCCGGGCGTTTTCGGTCTGCTGCCGACATTCGTACGCAACGTCCTGCGCAATCCTCCAACCATGCTGCCGACTCCGTTTTTTATGCTATCGTGCTGACAGAATCCGAGGATTATGAATGATTTTTTATGCGTATATAATTGCACTATATCTATTATTATTTGAAGTCATAACGAATTAAATGCACAAATCGCAATTGGCGTTACGTAATTTATTATTATTTGAGCGCTTCATATCGGTGAAAAGTGGAAGGGAATATTAGTTGCATAACGAAAATCGCCGCGACTCAAATATGATTCGTTCGTCATTTTGGAAATATTTATCCACGTAAATGTTCGAAAAGAATGCATTTTTATTTGGTATACTTAACTTCCACAGTTTCCCTGTGTCATTTTTAATTGATATTTTCGACTATTTTGAAGTAAAAATTATATGATAATATCACTACTTACTTAGATGAACCAATTATCCGGTTAAATTAACTTCACTAACCAATTACTTATATTATTTTCATTTGTATACAAATGAAGAAACCCTTTAAAAATACTGATTTATCATCATCATATTTCGATATTTCTAACGTAATCGGGTCTTGAAATTTCAGACTCATCGGTGATCCGTGGTAAGCGTCCATTGGCGGATGCATTTCTGGTGGGGTTCGAGCAATGCACATTTACCGATGCGCCACGCGAGGACTTGCATCGTGCATCGCATATTTGGCGCGGCATTGGAGAGAAACTGCCGAGTGGTGGGGTACTTCATGCCGCCTTAACTAGAGGGGTAATGCACTTGAAGCGTACTGCATCATTGCACCGGACATTAATACGCTGCATGTACGCATAAATTAGTATCATTTTTCACGTTAATCCACTATAACCCGATTTTTGTTCTATCTAAAAGAAAATCTTATAACGCGAAACTAGTTAAATGCGAATCTATCGAAGTTACGTTACGCGAAAATAGTCACAAAAAACACGCGTTCCTTGGTACTCGTATTTCAAATTCTTATTACACATATTTCGCAAAGTAAATATTTTTAAAATCTATGTCTTACCAGGCCTCGTATTGCTTTTAATTAAGTACAGTAACCCTTATAACTCCATTTTTTCCGTGTTCAAAAGAAAATCGTATAAAGCGAAATTAGTTAATCGCGATTCTATCGAAGCTACTTTGCGTGAAAGTAGTATCAACATTATTACTTAAACGCGCCGAGAAAAGACACAATTGTTGGGCATACTTTTATAATTATTATTATAACTAAAAATGAAACGAAAGATACGGATATATGAGTATGTGACTTCAAAGTTACATGGCGTTATGGAGGTTTAATTACATTATACGTTATTTATTGCGAAAGTTCGCAGAAAGGTTCATATGCTTCCGTTCCGAACATGCAGTTTTAGACTATCTTAAGAACATGAGTCCAGATTATTTTTTTAGTGACATGGAAAAGTTAATTAGCGGTTCTAATAAATCTATTGGAATAAAGGGTGATAATATTAAAAATGATAATTACTGTTTGATACTATTACCTCTTTAATATCCTTTGGCCGGAAACTTTCGCAGCTTACAACGTATATGAATATATGTATATAAAATATCGCTGTTAAAAAGTTAAAATTGATGGACTAATATTTTTCTGTGGAAATCACGGCTTTTCTAATAGATGGATATCAAAAAGTTACAGCAATAAGTACAGAAAGATTTTTTGGAAAAAATGTTGTTAATGAATTTTATTCATATAAGAACGATATATTTGTTAAAACTTTTTTTAAAACCTTTTTTCCTAACTGTTTCAATTTTTTGTTTAATAAGGGTTTTCGGAGAAATGTAAAGTAACAACGGTATCATGCATTGTTTGTTATAATTTCGATTCGTGCTACCATTGTTTCTCGTTTTTTATTGCATCATGGCTGCCGTGGATTTAACTGAATTCATAGGTTTCAGGATGTTCGATTCTTGGAGAGTACTGTGTTGGTAATAAAAGTGAATTAATGCAATTCTAGTGTGACGAGTAATCTGACGAGATTTTCATTGGAAATATTTTTAATAGAATTAATATTTAATGGTGAATAGTAGAAATAATATTTTTAGTAGAATTAAATTTTAGATTGTCCGATAAAATCACTGCACTTCTATTGGCGTAATTTAACAGTTTAATTAATTAGAATTGTCAAGCATGAAGTATAAGGCGTGTGTAAAGGGAAGATTATTTTAATGAATGATACATAGAATTAGTGTGAACTCACACTGGCAATACATAGATTATATTAATAATTATTAAGAACCACACGATTCTGTTCTTAATCAGAACGCTAAATCGCAGTGCAGAATAGTTTAGTAACAACAATCATTTCAATTGCCATTTATAGCTGTGTTACTGTTAACAAGTAGCCACGATAAATTGAATTTCATTATTCAACCTTACAATGTTTTATGAATTCTATGTAAACAGTACTTTAACGCAAGTCAAACTCGTTCTATTTCCGAAAACTGGAATCGTGCATAAGATCTCAAATTAACTGTCGCTTGTGTGAAAATCTTCATATAATAAAATATATACTCGTAATATGTAAGCACATACCAAATATATCTATTAATTACTAAGCAAAGTAAAATGAACAGCATCTCTAAATATCTACGTATCCAAAGCTGTCCCCAGGATTCAAAATCCATGGAAAAAAAAACATTATGCAAAATGGCGAAGGCGAGTTTGAGTCTTCCTACTTCGAAGAATTGCGTCTCGTCGCCACAGTTTGAAAATCGCCCGAGGTGTTTCAGCGTCTAAACTCTGATCTGGCAGAGCGTAGGCCATAAACCCTGAAAAAGGAAAGTTGTTCCGGGTGTCGTCCCCCAGCGTGGCCCTTGTGGACGATCAGGGTTGTGTCGATGCTTTTCGCGTGGGAAGGCTGGCAATATAGTAAAACTTTTCTGCGGGGGGGGGGGGGGGGAGTGTGGAAAGGCTGTGAAGGGAGTGACATCGAAGTAGAGAAGGAGAGGCATAAGGACGCATCGTGGACAAAGAGCGGGAGATAAACGGAAGGCTTTGAGAACGGAAGGAGATAAGAATATATGCGGAAGCGATAGTACGAGAGAGCGAGAGGGTTTCGTATTTAGCGATGGAAATGTACGAAAGAATCGAGAGTAAGAAAGAGATTGAATCGATAGCACGTGGTATGGGAGGGGGTTGGGTTTGATGGGAAAGAGAAAGGAAAAATCGAAAGAAAGTAGAGAATGGAACGGAACGAGTGAAAAATATCGGTGTCCGTAATGAAAGGAGAAGGAAGCTCGTGCAGAGGGAGATAGAAAAGGACAGAGTGGATAGGCAGAAATGAAAGAGAGGGTTGGTAGATGCGAGGCATAGGGTTTCCGGGCTAGCAGGGGTGAGTCACCCTGTATTAACAACTGGCTACGCCCATTCAAAAGATGGCTGCTACTCGATTGACCAATTAGATTTCGCGATGTGGCCCGTGCCGAAAAAGCGCGGCAAACTCTGCCCCTCCTGACTGCCCGTCACGAAGGGGTAGTTTTATTTATTTCGCCTTTCTCCTCCCCTCCCGTCCCACTCTGGCCCTCTCCATTCCACCCATCCCCCTTTCGACGGCATGAAAAAACTTTTCCCTACCGAATGGAATCTTTCGCGCCCTTAAATTCTCCCTTGGTTTTTGCGCCAGGAAAACTCGGGATGGAAAACCATGCTTGGCTTCCGGCAACGGTGACTTCGAGCCACTTATTGGGAACGTCATAATTTTCTTTAGTGGTATTATTCTTGTAAAAAGATCTTATTGTCGTTCAAGATAATGGCTCGACATCCCGGAAATAGAAGATTTTCTGTCGCTTTATATGAGGAAATCTATATTTTACTTCCTGACGCGGAACGTTTAAATCTCTAATAATTATTAGGCGTGCACAAAAGTTTTAGTTTTTCCGAACTTCTGAACTTTTCCCATTTCATGCAACTACCTTGAAACTGTTGTTAAACTCAAAACGAGTGGAAATTATTTCCATTTAAAATCATCTTATTACGCGGGCTGAAAAAAGTTCATAAACGGTGTACATTTGAAATCGTTTGAAACAATATTAGTTTGAACTGTTTTCTTGGTGACGCGATGTTGATGGAACCGGATATCTATTAGCGTTTATTATACAATATTTATTAGTATCACATATGTTATTAATAGTATTTGTCGAATATAATATTAAATTAGATAAGAGAAAAATTTGCTCCACATTAATTTTGGACTTCTAAGATTCTATATTAATCAAAACGCTAAATTGCACTCAAAATGGCAATCAAAATATTTTTGCAAATACCATTATTTCAAATCCCACTTACGTATATCTGCGAGGAAAGAACAAACTCCAGAAACAGCACACAATATTCCGTCTTAAGATTAAACAACAAATATTATACAGCAAAAATCGTTGCGTTTCAATAGCAAAACAATACACATACATACTATACATCTATATACACATTTAAAGCACATTATATAATATTACTCAAACATCTTATTACATCCCAACTAGCTCTCTTCATTCCAGAGACACATTCCACCATTATTATTGTCTAAAACATTATTTGAAAACGTAACCCTATAAAGTCATTAGCGAAAATTATACTAAACTATTCTGATTACATAAAGCTTATAATTTGCGCATCTCATTAATTGAAACGTAATTGTTCGGTGTTTTCCATACAACTATTAGTTTCCTAGAGCATCTCTATGAGAGTGGGTCCTACGCCATTGGATTCCTAGAAGGCTTCGTTCTGGGTTCGTTAGGCGTTTGTGAGCGTGTGCGTGGTAACAGCACTCTCCAGGGTGGCGTATATATACGTTGACCTGCTACAGAATTTTCAAACCTTCCGCGACCCAAGAATTTTCTAACTTCGTTTACTTTGCGCCGGGAAATTCTTTTGCCAGAACGTACTTCGTTACCTGAAAGATTCCCTTTTCCGAGGAAGCGTCCCGGTGCCATCCGTCTCGAAATCCACGAGAGCCATGATGAAATGGTAGACGTAGAAGGATTAATTTTCATTGGCGAGTTCTGTTTTCAGGAACTGCCATGTGCGCTTCCGATAATATTTAATATTAATTCATAACTTAATTGAAGTACAGATAAAAAAGACCGAAATGTTTACTCTTAAAGTATGAATTCATTGATTTGAATTACTTCATTTATTTACCAAAATTTAATTCTACATTATAGTCATTATTAAATATAGTCAATTCTACATCATATTAATCATATCTAATGATTAATTCTACTATTGTAAAAGATGTCTCTACAGTTACTTCCGATTCTCTACATATTTAATGGTCTACTGAAATTAATGCCATCCATTTTTCGTACACTTTATTTCTTCCAAATAATGCGAGAATTTCATGAAGTAATAAATAATGATTTTTGTAAATAAATACTATATCGCTGGTTTAAGTACGGAGGGGTGTGGCAGGAGTAGATATTTTAAAGTGATCTAGATATGCAGAGGAATAAATAGCATTATTCGCAGCTGGAAATGGTTTGACAAGTTAGTTTCCACCCGGAAGTGGTCTTCATAGTCGATGAAGAATTTCTTTTTGGTGGTATTCGAAAGGGGGTTGAATGGACGTATGGGGCACAGCTGAATGGCTAAAGAGATCTTCTCTCGTTTCATAGGCATTAGGCACTTGCACGTGTGTACCACCATTCATATGCTAGAGATCCTCTAGTACAAGCTTCCTTCTATTTGCAGGACCGTAACAATATTTCGATCGCCGATATTATCGAAGATTTCCATGATTTTGACGCCGCTTACGTTTTTTCCCCGAAAAACTTCCATTCTCGCGTAGTTCTCAAAATATGTTTCTTTCTAGTTGCTGCTTGGCCCATAATGTCCGGACGCCATTATTATATTTCCTTAACGATATGTTATAATCATAATTTATACCGTGGTTCCGCAAAATGAAATGGTTATTCATTTATACCGATCATATTATAATCATAATTGAAATTATAGTTGGTTTTTTGTTACTGCTTGGTTCATAATATTCGAGCGCAATTATTATATTTTCTTAATTCAAATTAATTGAAATAAATTCATCCATTTATTTTGATCACATTTGGAAACGTCACATTGTTTGCTTCTCCTTGATACTTTTCATTCCTTTATATTAGTCAGATTTCTAATGATCATATTTATCATTTATTTCTGATGGTTTCGTTTTATTTCATGCAACTGAATGTAGAATTATTAGACAGCAACAAGGTTTATGATGAAATACGTCATATTTTTCATACTTGAATACAATAAGCGCGAGAGTTGCTTCCTATACAAGCCACCAATCGCATTTGTCGAAGAATTTAATATAAATATTTGCAATTAAGATACGGCCCTGAAGTCTATTTAGATTGCAGGTAAAAAATCGAGTATAATCTAGAAGAGAGGAGATTGCACGTGGTTCGGTTTTTGAAAGGTTGGTAGCCGAGTTCGCAAGGACAACGGCCCGGTTTTCGATGGCCACATAGACACACATGGAATCGAAATTCAAAGAGGGCCCCGCCATTTGCAATCGGGAACAAGAAAAAAGAACGGCGAACAAACGGATTCGAAGGGGCGATTCCCTGCTCGGGGTCGTTACCCCCTTTCGAATTTGGGTCACGGTTCGAAGGGCGCTTGATTCAGCATCGATGAGAAAATTCAGCCGAGCACACGAATACTAACGTATTCCGAACTATATCCAATTTTGCCGGTCCCAGTCGCCATGTTTGGTTACTTCTTTCGTGAGAACGAATATCACGGAATAATAAGACCCTTCTTAACTAAGCTTCAACATTGAGGATCACATTTCTTGAATATTTACTATTTCCTATAAACTTTCAAGAAATCCGATTTACCAGTAGATTCGAATAATCTTTTTAATTGTTTAACTTAGCTATTAATAAAATGTCGAACATCTTCTCTTTCAAATAAATCCCAATTGTCACTACAAATTATATTCCATGAAAATAATCTAATATCTTGTTTGTTAGTCGAATTATTAATTAAAGGATTCAATTCCAGAAGAAGTATCAAAGGGACTTAACTACAAAATGATTGGAGTGTAATTACAATCTAAATTCTGCGAATTGATTTTAATCAGATGAATGTGATATTAGATATCGAACTTGCCGTTGTTTCTCGATAGTTTTCGACAACATCTATGCATTCGGTTTTCATGGCGCCGCTTCCACGTCAGCACCCCAACCCCCCATTTTCCCCTGAGAATAGAAGGGGGTTTCGTGAACCAATATTCGATGGCGCGAATATTCGTTCGGTGAAAACTACGAAAATGTTCAGACCTATACTTCTATGATCAGATTGAACTAAATATAATTTCCATAATTACACATCGTGCAATATAACTTGCAACTATATTCTAGGAGTATTGACAAATTGTATTATTGGCAATATTAAACCAACAGTATTATTCAAATTCAACTACACACAAATATAATATAGTTGATTTAGCAACATTGTTAGAAGTGTAGGAATACTGGTCATGTATTATACTACACGAGGAAAGTGGCTGTTGTAAGTAAACTTTTTTGTTTTCTTGGTCTCTCATAATACGGTTGCATTCGATTTTCATGGCATCGTTTATGCGCCTCGTGGAAAACTCATGGAGCACATTAGAGCTTGGGGGGGGGGGGTCGTCTCCCCTTCTCTCTCTCTCAATATCGACCTCGGTTGTATTTTCTCGACCCAATGTGAAGGGTCGATGGCCCCCTCTCCTTTTCCTTCCCGGAAATCGTGGCTCATGTCTCTCAAAAGCGACCTTCAACCATGGATATGATTTCCATTTCAGTTTGCCAATCTAGTCGGTTTAGTCATCGTTGGATTGCCAAAATTGAACAAATCAAAATCATTGGTTGCATCAATGTCAAAGAGGATTGTATTTTGAGTTTGGTGGGTTTAACGGCTTACAGGAAGTTATTTTATTGCGAAAGAAAATGCGTATTATCGAGTCGAATTATAAGTAAGTTATACATATAAATAAATAATAGATTTGTATATTAATTTCTTCACCAGGGAGCTCTGTATATATTTATAATTAAGAGGTATATATAAGTTCAAGAAGGATAATTTTCACTGAATTCGTAACGTTCGAGATAAGCGTAGATTCGAATGACGAGTTAACTCGTGATTCATGAGTAACAAGTCGATATTACAATATTAGAATAATACAATGATTTGTAGAATGATGCTAATACAAGTTTCGCATTCTTACAATGCAAACTCCTGATTTTTCTTGATCCTCGGAGGATGCTTCTAAAAGTAGCAAGCTATAATTGATTCGATGGGAATGCAGCTAGGGAGTTTTTGATACTTTGAAAGCATGATCTCGCGTTGGTTTGAATGGGTCGATCTCACTTAATAAGCTCACCCAATAACTGGGACGATCGGGAGAAATTCCTTGAAACTTTCCCCGAAAGGGGATCAAGAGGGTCTTCCAGAATTTTATCGGTTGCCAGTGGCAACGCCTCGACTTACCTCTGTCGACTCAGCCGGGCCAAACTCCCGCGTGTTTGCTTCTTCAAAGCGAGGAACAAGGGAAATTCGAGAAAGCGAAGAAAATCAGCCTCACGGGATCAACGTAAAGAGAAAGTAACTCCTCCTGCCGATCCTCCTCGATGCAATACTTTTCCTTCCCTCTTAAAGAGGCGGGAAATTTACGGTGCATCGACACTTAAAGGAATTTCGACACAAAGGATACGCATAAATAGCTTTGCGAATCAATTTCTCATATGTTATTATATATATTATTGATATATTATCATTCCTACGAATTGCAGCTAATATTATTCTTGAGGGATGTCTTTTCTGGTAATTAATAGTACGGCTGCAATATTTTCAATTCTGCAAAGATTCGCATAAATAGCTTTGCAAATATGTTCGTCGTATGGTACATGATATATTATTGATATATTATCATTCCTACAAATCGCAGCTAATATTATTCTTGAGGGATGTCTTTTCTGGTAATTAATAGTACGGCTGCAATATTTTCAATTCTGCAAAGATTCGCATACATAGCTTTGCAAATATATTCGTCGTATGGTACATGATATATTATTGATATATTATCATTCCTACAAATCGCAGCTAATATTATTCTTGAGGGATATCTTTTTTGGTAATTAATAGTACGGCTGCAATATTTTCAATTCTTCAAAGATTCGCATAAATAGCTTTGCAAATATGTTCGTCGTATGGTACATAATATATTATTGATATATTATCATTCCTACAAATCGCAGGTAATATTATTGTGGAGGGATACATTTACTGTCAATGAATCGTAAAAGTTCGGTATAATATGAAATATGGAATAAATATGTACAATAATGATTGTACTTCAATATAATATGGAACAGAGAATATTTTAGTAGTCAATCATCTTGCATTTACAGTTTAAATAATAATTAAATAATCAAGTTGTATTTGGGCATCGATATAAATCGTTATACACGCGATAGTGTATTACACACATGCACGAAATCATTCGAATCATTACAAATATGAAAAACTTTAACAAGAGACTCTAACATTAATTATAATTCAATTGCTTATTTTGAATATCTTAAATTACTTTCAAAACTGATTCGATTTAAACGAAAAAGATTGTGAACAATACTTTTCTGTTATTTACATAAAAGTTTCTGAAGTACACTTCAAACATTTGGACTAATATACTTATCGTTCATAGCTCGATTATTATAATTATTTTTTGTTCCTTCAATTTCTTTATTTATTACTGATTGATCTGGGTGATAGTCGAATGGCAGACTTCAGATCTCCGGCACGTTACTTTTTGTGGACGGCCCTTAATAATTGAAGGCCAAGACCCTCGTTTAACCTTTATTGCCACCAAAATTATGCTATTTCGACGAAATGCCCGGTCAAAACCTGCGCCATGAATCTCCCGTTGGTTGCTCAACAGAAAGAACCTGAAAACATCTTCGAAATGTTTTCGATCCCTCGGTTTCCCATCCAATCCAAATACACCCGCGAGATGTAGACGTCACGTGGTAATTTAGCCTCTTGTTCATTGTATACGTTACATATTATATATTACATTGATATTACAAATAATAGAAAGCAGGTAGTAATCCGTAGCTGAAAAGCATGTTTATCATAAGTTTCCGGAAAATTGGACCTGTATTACTCTCATAAATAATGATTACATAGTGAAATTGATACAATTGTGCCGGCGATTATGAAAGTGAAACAAGTCACTTTTTATTTGTTATAAGTAAAACTGAACTTATGTTTTAGGTTCGTTTGTTTTAGACATTTTGTTGTCCACTTGCACTTTTAATATCGACTTATTTCGAATTCTGAATAAGATATGCACTTTTATTGACACGATTGCAAGGATGTTGAAAGTTATTGGTAATAAATTGTTTTTCGATCAAATTCGGATTCATAATTCAAATAGTTTTAACTTATTCCTCCCGGAAAAGCTTAGGTAACTTTCATAGCCACCGGCATAAATACAGTGAAAGACTGAAGTATTTGTGCATCATAATTCGGTCAACTTGAAAATGTCATAATTTTGTTATGGAGAGAGGAAACCAATATCATTTAGCGTTAAAACTTAAGTAATTAACACTAGAACTATCAAAGGGGTCAAAATGACGTCTGCCATTTTTAGTTAAATTATACGAATATACCACGGCGTATTGTTTCAGATTTTATAGACTTTTATTTCATATACGTAAATTAATCAAAAGCTTGTTTTTTATTGGTCCAATAGTAGTTTAACTATGTTTGATGGGTAACGACTATGGTTCAGACCAAGTGTAAATTTATAACTTCTTTATTTAAAGTAGAGAAACGTTTCGGCAATGGTTTGTTGCCCTCTTCAGTCTCAAACTATGGATTCTGTATGAACAAGATTACCTAATATTACAATTACTATTACGACTAAAGTGATATAACTTATAAAACCAATATTTCATATGTTAACTATTGTTTGTACGCAGTGGTTTATACAAACGTTTTAACTTACTGTTATTATTATAAATTTACACTTGGTCTGAACTATAGCCGTTACCCATCAAACATAGTCATATACGTAAAGCAAAGAATTGAACTCGTTAATTAACTTCAATCCTCCAGTCATTATTTATACATAAATAAATGTGTAAACATAACTGAGTATATGTTCGGTTGTTCCAGTGTTAAACAAGCTATCGAACATCAGTTTGTTTGCGCAGTGTAAAGTTCAGAATGGTGCCACTAAAAGTAACAAAGGTATTTGTTCACGGAAGAAATTACTGTAAAAACATAAATAAATTTATTAAGACCACCCAAAATACGTGGAGCTATTTACCATACTCTCTTATATTAAATGCAACCACTCTTTTTGTTCATTGGACATATTAACTGTAAAAATTCATGTTTAAAGATTGAATCCAACTACAACTAATTTTCTGAAATATTAATAAGCGGGGTAAAGAAAGATATTTTACAAGAATATTTTAGTAAACAGATGCTATAAATATAAATTAGAATGCGTAGTATGTGTGGAGTATGGCTGTACGCTTATCTTTACTATTTTTACCAAGATTACGTAATCTTCCCGAGAAGGGAATATTCATTGAAGTTTAAACGCGCTTATTCATCTGGAAATATTAATTATCTCAGTCTTCGATAATCGTTTGAATATTGGAATATTTCTAAACGAACACCTAATCGAGATTACATCATTCAAATGCAAACGTAGAAGCATCTTAATGATAACTACTTTATTCAGGTCGAGTATGGAATTATAATCTGAGTGAATATTATCATGAAGCAATCGATTTGCTGGAAAACAGTTGATGAAACGTATCGATAAATATCGAGTGAGAGTCACGGCGATTCGCAGTAATTCTTACGCAAGAAAATTCTGAAAATGTGAGTCACGCTACAAAATAAAATGGAGGTAAGGAGACGCGAAATTGCGAGCAGCAGAAGGCGCCACTAGATGGGATAAACAAGCGGATTAAATAAATATAATTGCGCTTTTTATGGAAATTCATCATTTTTTATTACGTGTCTTCATTGTCGATTGATCTGCGGTATTTATTATTATATTTACATTGTTCGGATTCATTGGACTTCAATGAAATATGAATTATTTCAACCGCGTTAAAGCCAAAAGAATATCCTGAAGTGAAGGTAGAATTACTTTTTCTTATGTATTTTGCGTAATCGTGAATTCTGCCTCTTTTATGCAGATACATTTCACATTATTGTTGGAAGCGTTTCATTCTGTTAATGTTTTTGTTTCTACGGATAAAGTTCCAGCAATATGTTCGTATTAACAAGCTTAGTAATATTTTAATAATAGAAGAGAATGGTGTAAATCATATAAATTGGTTAATAATATATCAATGCTTCGAAATTCATATACAAAATGATCATATTATATTTGGTAATTTCATTGAGTGTGCATTATTGATGTAAAATAACCAATGAAGTACACTTTTTTTATTTTAGATTACAAAT
The DNA here is from genome assembly GCA_910591585.2 of Nysson spinosus. NCBI lineage: Eukaryota > Metazoa > Arthropoda > Insecta > Hymenoptera > Crabronidae > Nysson > Nysson spinosus. Next base: position 5,363,571 of record OU342835.1, read on the forward strand.
TTCTAGGAAATTATGAGATTAGGGTTTATCGAAGATGAATTATATGAATTTTGATCAAAGAAACAAGCAGTTGATTAATATTATTGGTGGTAACCATGTTTTGAGAACAAATGCATTTTTATTAAAGTATGAATGTTCGTACTGTTTACCTTTATTTTAGGATATTTATATTTATAAAGAGGATTATTTAGAAATTCAAGAAATGTTGAGGTTAGTCATGGACAGTAAGACATCTTATTTATTGAGAGTCGATTTAAAAACAGAGTTAACTGAAGCAGAAGTATACTTTACATTTCATAAATTAAATTTGAGAGATGTTCCATTTTGATTTATTCTGCAGAGGAAAAATGGGAATGAATGCAATGTGTGCTTTCAATGAGGATTTAGCAGGAACACGAACCACTATTAAGTGTTTTACCGAGCAAGGGGATATGTTTTTTATCAATCGATTCGAGTTTTTACCAACTGAAATAGAAGCTTGCGGTTTACCTTCCGGCTGTTTTTTAAAAGAGTAAAGGGAACTCTTTTTTACCAGTTGAGCAAGAACACCTCAAAAAGATAAATATTTTTCTTTTACTGATCATCGGTAACATTTTGTTGACATAAACCAAAGACAAGAAATAGGAAACAAAACATTAAATGAACTTTCGTTAGTTCTGCAAAAAAATACCGATGCTATAAATTTCAACAACAGACGAGATATAAGTAGACCAAGCACGCAATGCAATCTGTAATTCCAGAGTTACCGAGTCTTAGAGCCCGGTAACGATTATTGTGTCGCTGGTGACGTTTCCCACCAAAAACACAAAACAGCTGTGTTTTTATATTTTCAGTCCTAAAAATACAAAAATAAGACATGGAATTATTTTCTCAAGCACTCTTACATCTACTAGCAAACATATTACTCGGCATTTAATGTCATTAATAAAAATCGTTAATAGAAAAACAGCTTAGTTAACAAATTTAATAAATTAGTTAATAAACAAAATTAGCTTCATCCGAAAGTTAAAATATTATGTCAGTAAAATAAACTGCATGAAATGATCAATATAAAATTGTTCGAATATTTGTGCAAAATAAATTCCATCGCCAACTTGTTTAGGGATATTATAAGTTTAGAGAACATAAGGGCTAATGAATATTATTTTATTGAACTATTTAATAAGAATATGCCGTAGTGAATTTAAGTATTTAAGTAATAATAAATTAATAAAGTCTCATCCGGAAATGAAGGAGCTTGGGTAGGTGAAGTACTGATACATTGCAGTTTTCCTATTACAATACAATGAATCTTTATTAAAAGTACAAGATTAAATAGCTATATGAATACATTAATAGAAGGTGATCAGTAATTTTGTAGATTAAATAAAGTTTATAAAGTATAGTTCATCGCCGAAAGATACTCAAACGATATCCGCCTCGATGTTTCTAACTTATTCGCTAAGCGAGGTGTCTAATTTCTAATTAAAGCATACATATGAAGCAGCTATTAGCTCGGTTGTAATTGTAGAAGAATTTTAATTCTAATTCTCTAGAATTATTACCGATTACCAGGTCTCACCACGTGGAGGTTGCCGCTAGCAGAGACCCTGGTGTGTGGCTAGGTGGCGGATCGTGTTCCGCGACCGAACCACCCACCGTTTTATTCCAAGTCCTCAAGGCACATTCTGCTTCGAGTCAAACTCGAAGAAAAATGGGACAATCGGACTTGGAATATCGTCGTGGATACAATGTTCTAACTTACTAACTATTCTTATACGAATCTTATCGCTAAGTCACTGACCGAACATTATTTGGAAGAACGAATGTACTATTGGGGGGATTGACTCTAAGAAAGTAAAGGACTCTAACTCTAAATCGCGATTCAAAGTTCGAACGACCTGATGCCCGCCGAGCCGTACTCAGAGTTGGACCATGCAGAGGACTTCCAATCTATATGGCCTGTCTAGGCGCACGAAGCCAGCACCTGGCGGTTGTAACAACGAAGGAGAACCGCACGCAGCCTCCAAACGGATAACGATTACCCCATACCAGGCGTGATTCGATCTATCGTGACTCATGTCACCGAACGACATATTACTCGACTAATAATTAGTCAAGCAATATCTCGCCGGTGCTTACGTCACGACCGCCCATACTCTGAACATGGTCCTTCCTTGCAGGCGCTGGACCCTCTCAGGATCGAACAACTATGCTATCCAAGTATTTCTTTTCGATACTCTGGAAGAGAGTAACGAAAGAGCGAGAAAATCGTCGCTCATCATTGCAAAATAAACTACTTCATGGTGCGAAAGAAAGCAAAGGAAAGCAAAAGCTAAGAATTTGAGAATTTGCAAATATTCGCTCTTCGTTAATACGTCTGTCAGTGATTTAGGTCTACGCTTAATTTCTAGAACAACGCATTCTCTGCCGCTGTGTAACTTATACTAGTTGTAATCTTAATAATTCATCTTAATAATAGAATATAAATCGAGCAAAACAGTCTTTGCAGAGAACGTGTTGAACCAACTGTACATAATAAACTTATGTTGAACGAACTGTACTTAATAAACTTATTTCTATTTTCATTTCTCTTGTATAATTCTTTCTTCCTTCTTCTCTCTTCTCTCTTCTTTCTTGTTTCTTCGAGCTCATTTTCTGAGAACTATGGAGCTAACTACGTATAATATGTATAATAACTATCAACCGATCTACCGAACCATTAACTCAAGCAAGCATGCGATTCATAAGCAACATTAGGAAATAATTAGGAAATAATTAGGAAATAATCTGTAAATAATCTGTAAATAATCAGAAACCAGTAAATACTCAAATGATCAGTTAATAATCAAATAATCAATAAACAGTCAAATAAGAAATCAAATAATCATGCAAACACATTAAAAATAAGCTCCTGGAACAAATTAGAAACAAAAATTGAATTAAGCGCAAAATGGTCAGTACTGGTCGGTAGTGTTCACCCTAGAGAGAGGAGGGTGGTAGGTGCAGGTGGAAGAGGGGTAGTTTGGGAAGAGAGAATAAGGAAAGAGGTCCTTCCTTCTCGACTGAATCCGGCGGAATGAAGGATCGTTGTGCCGGGGGGTACTTATATCCCCTCGGTTCCGGAGTGTCTAGGAAGGGGTTAAAATTGGTGGGGAAGACCTCCCTGGCCTTCTTCTTCGAAGAATTAACCGTCGAATATTGTTTACTTTCTTCGATCGTTATCGATTATATTCGTATAATTATTAACATTTAGCTTTATGAACAATATTTTTTCATGCATTTTTCAAGATTTATGCAAATGACGCTATAATTGGTGCATTAAATACCAATACACTGAAACAATTCCCCTCCAGGCATACGTTTAATAAAGAAACTCCTTCGAATGCACCCGAAATTTTATTAATTTATTATTATTTCGTCAGATCTCTTGTTAATAATTAATTAATATAATTAATATTGTAGCAACTAAGAAGTAATTTAATAAATTTATTCAATTATCAATGCAGAATAAAATTTACCCCGAGCTTGCACTTCTTGAGACGATGGAATATTACGAATCAAAGATACTATGTTTCCATTATTTTATTAAACTGCAGCTTCCGGTTGCACCAAAGGTTGCACGGTGCATACTTCCGACTCCTGCGCGATAAGTGCAACGATAAATAATTTCCTTAAATAATTACTAAAGATACGGTAGAGATATTGTTTTAATTTCTGTAACGGTTGTGCTTTGTTGTGGTTTGTTGTGGTACGGTGATCGGCGTTTCGTTCGTCAAACAAATCGATTAATCATACTTTAATTATTACATTTTTACAGCCGTTCGGTTCACGAGTTGATGTAGTTGTTAGTTAATAATGAAATCTTATAATAAACACACCCCCAACATTTATATATACAACAAGTAATTCTAAAACGAGAGCTAAAGTGCGTAAGAAAAGCTTTCAAAGTACATGCTCACGTTTTAATACTACTTATTGTTTATATAAATGTTGGGGGTGTTTTTACATAAGGTTTAATTGTTAACTAACAATTACATCAACTCGTGAATCGAACGGCTGTAAAAATGTAATAATTAAAATAAGATTAATGGATTTGTTTGACGAACGAAACGCCGATCACAGTACCACAACAAACCACAACAAAGCACAACCGTTACAGAAATTAAAACAATATCTCTACCGTATCTTTAGTAATTATTTAAAGAAATTATTTATCGTTGCAACGATCGTTGCACTCATCGCGTAAGAGTGCAAAGAATGCAATGTGCACCCTCTGGTGCATCTGGAAGCTGCAGTGCAGTAAAATAATGAAAGCATAATATCTCTGAATCGTAATATCCGGTCATCTCAAAAAGTGCAAGATCGTGGCGAACTGTTTTTCTATATCGATAATTTAAGAAATTTCTTAAATTACGACATAGTTATTACAATATTAATTATATTAATTAATTATTAACAAGGGATTTGGTGAAATAATAACAAATTAATAAAATCTCAGGTGAATCCGAAGGAGTTTCTTTATTAAATCACTGCTTGTCTGCCGCGGAAGGGGAATCGTTTCAGTGTATTGATATCTAATGCACCAGTTATAACGTTATTTGCAAAAATGTTCGAAAATGCATGAAAAAATATTTTCCACAAAGCTAGAATTCGAAGAAAATTAACAATATTCGACGGTTAATTCTTCGAGGGATTAGCGATCGCGGTTGACCTGGGGAGTCGACCCCACCAACTTTTACCCCTTCTTGGATCCTGAGGAACCGAGGTGACGTGATTACCCCCTGCACAACGATTCTTCATTTCGCCAGGAGCTCTCGGGGAGGAAAGACGTGTTTCCTAGTGTTCTCTTCCCCAAACTGCCCCTGTTCCAAACCGACGACCCTCCTCTTTCTAGGATGACCAATACCGACCAGTACCAGTCAATACTGCCAACTACTGACCAATGCTGACCAATAGTGACCAGTACTGACCATTTTGCAGTTAATTCAATTTTTGTTTATGATATGTTCTAGGGGCTTATTTGCAATATCTTTACATGATTATTTGATTATTTACTGATTATTTGACAGTTTACTGGTTATTTATTAGTTATTTGATTATTTTCTGATTGTTTGATTATTTACCGATAATTTAACTATTTATTGGTTATCTGATTATTTACCGATAATTTACTGATTATCTACTGATTATTTGACTGATTACTGGTTATTTATTAGTTATTTGATTATTTACTGATCATTCGACTGTTTACTGGTTATTTACTGATTATTTGATTATTTACAGATCATTTGACAGCGTTACTTATTATTTTATTATTTGTTATCGCATGCTTGCTTGGGTACATTGTTTGGTAGAATAGTTGGTAGTTATTATAGATATTATACTTAGTTTCATAGTTCTCAGAAGATGAGCTCGAAGAAAGAAGAAAGAAGAGAGAATTATTCAAGAGGAATGCTCCTGTAGCAAAATTCAATAATAGAAATAAGACTAGAAATAAGAATAGAAATAAGGTTATTAAGTATAGTTGGTACAACGCTTTCTCTATAAAGACTCTTTTGCCCGATTCATATTGTAAGATTGACTTGTCACTTTGGTGCTATTAGTATTTTAGAATTTATATAAGTTACACACAGCAGCAGAGAAAGTGTTGTTCTAGAAATTAAGCGTAGATCTATGTAAATCACTGACAAACGTATTTACGAAGAGCGAACATTTGCAAGTTCTCAAATTATTAGCTTCTGCTTTGCTTTGCTTTGTTTCGCGACGTGAAGTAGTATATTTTGCAGTGACGAGCGACAAGTTTCTCGCTCTTTCGTTACTCTCTTCCAGAGTATCGAAATGAAATTCTTGGATAGCATAGATTGTTTCCGATCCTGAGAGGGTTCCTTGTGGACCTCACTCGGGTCTGTTCATTCTGGTTCCGGTAATCGGGCCAGGGTGGCAGATTTCGAGGTAAATGTCCTGTGCTTGCAAGGAAGGGCCATGGCACATGTGGCGGTCGTGGCGTAAGTCACGATTAAGCAGGACATTCCTGGACGGGGTGTCGGTAATCCGATTGGAGGCCGCGTGCGGTACTCGGTCGTTGTCACTCCTAAGGGTTTGTTCTCGCGCGCTGTAACACGAGTGCCCCGCACTCGTAGTTCATGTGCCATGGTTTCGACTGAGTATGGCTCGGCGGACTTCAGGTTGACGAGCAAACTTTTTCTCGCGATTTAGAGTTAGAGTCATTTAGTTTCTTAGAGTCAATCTCCCCAATTAGTATTCGCTCTTCGAAATAATGTTTGGTCAGTGACTTAGCGATAAGTTTGGCATAAGAATAGTTAGTAAGTTAGAACATTGTATCCGCGACGATATTCCAAGTCCGATTGTCCTATTTTTCTTCGAGTTTGACTCGAAGCAGAATGTGCCTTGAGGACTTGGAATGAAACGGTGAGTGGTTCGGTCGCGAAACGCGAACCGCGACCCAGCCACCCACCAGGGTCTCTGCTAGCGGCAACCTCCACGTGGTGAGACCTGGTAATCGGTAATAATTGTAGAGAATTAGAATTAAAATTCTTCTACAATTACAACCGAGCTAATAGCTGCTTCATATGTATGCTTTAATTAGAAATTAGACACCTCGCTTAGCGAATAAGTTAGGAACATCGAGGCGGATATCGTTTGAGTATCTTTCGGTGATGAACTATACTCTACAAACTTTACTTAGTGTACAATATTACCGATCAACCTCTATTGATGTATTCATATACCAATTTCCTCTTGTACATTTAATAAAGAATAATTTTAATGTATTAGGAAAACTGCAATGTATCAACACCTCCCCTACCCAAGCACCTTCAATTCTGAATTAGACTTTTTAGTTTATTATTATTTAAATAGCCGACTGCATCTTCTTATTAAATAGTTCAATAAAATAAAATTCATTACCCCTCATATTTTCTAAACTTATAATATGCTCAAATAAGTTAGCAATGGAAATTATTTCATACAAATAGTTGAACGATTTTATATTTAGTATTTTATACAAGTATATTAAATATTTAAACTGAATATTGTTCTTTTAATAAAGATTAATTGTATTGTAATACTGTACTGTAATTGTAATACCGAAATACTGTATTGTAATACTCGAGCTATATCAGCTCTGCACGAGACTTTATTAATTTTTTATTATTTAAATACACTACTGTACATACTTATTAAATAATACAATTAAATAAAATTCATTAGCCCTCATATTCTCTGAACATATAATGTACCCAATTAAGTTAGCAATGGAACCTATTTCAATCATGTATTGGAAGGATTTTATATTAATTATTTCATGCAGTTTATTTTAATAACATAATATTTTGAAGAATCTCATTCAGGTAAATAACTCATTTAAGTAAATAAATAAGTTTCTCTTTCGAATAAAGCTGCTGGGTTTTATTTATTAATCGAGTGCCTATCTGTACGCGGTAATTAACAAATCCATTAGTTACACTTTAATTATTACACATTTACAGCTTCTCAAACGTAAGAAATGAATTATTTCACGCAATCTACTTTAATGAAATAATATTTCGAACAATTAAATTTAATTAAACAAACTCTTAACTTTCGGATGAAGCTAATATTTTAACTAATTTATTAGATTTGTTAACTGATCTTTTTTTTATTAATGATTACAGGGTGGCTACTGCATCTTTCGCGGGGACGTCCGCAATCGAAGAAGACACAAGAAGAAGGGCCATCGTCAAGATATTTTTTTACAAGTGTTTATTTATTGCATATATTTGTATATTTATGATTGTTATATTATAATATTTATTAGCATACATTGTTGTATGAAAATTCTTGTACTTCCTCAAATTTACAATTACAATAAATGACTTTATTACCTATATATTGAGTTATATTTTATATTTCCTCGACCTACCGAATATCCAGAATCCCATATGTCTTAAAAATGTCCGGAGTGTCATCATTCGAATTAACGGCGAAAAGACGCGTGGCGACTGGCCGGCGCCATTCAAATGAAAACTGAATAAGGACAATTTACGATTAACGGTCGTGGCGACTGGCCGGCGCCATTCAAATGAAAAGTGAAATCCTCATATTTTGGGGGGTTTTCGAGTGAAATTATGGGTATTGGGAAAATCTCGTTATTCAGTTTTATTTTAAATGGCGACCGAGAGTCGCCATTCCGTTAAAGTGCAAAAACGGTTGGCCACCGTGAACCGTTACGAATTAACGGTCGTGGCGACTGGCCGGCGCCATTCAAATGAAAACTGAATAACGACAATTTACGATTAACGGTCGTGGCGACTGGCCGGCGCCATTCAAAAGAAAAGTGAAATCCTCATATTTTTGGGGGTTTTCGAGTGAAATTATGGGTATTGGGAAAATCTCGTTATTCAGTTTTATTTTAAATGGCGACCGAGAGTCGCCATTCCGTTAAAGTGCAAAAACGGTTGGCCACCGTGAACCGTTACGAATTAACGGTCGTGGCGAATGGCCGGCGCCATTCAAATGAAAACTGAATAACGAGAATTTACGATTAACGGTCGTGGCGACTGGCCGGCGCCATTCAAAAGAAAAGTGAATAACGACAATTTACGATTAACGGTGGTGGCGACTGGCCGGCGCCATTCAAAAGAAAAGTGAATAACGACAATTTACGATTAACGGTGGTGGCGACTGGCCGGCGCCATTCAAATGAAAACTGAATAACGACAATTTACGATTAACGGTGGTGGCGACTGGCCGGCGCCATTCAAATGAAAACTGAATAACGACAATTTACGATTAACGGTCGTGGCGACTGGCCGGCGCCATTCAAAAGAAAAGTGAATAACGACAATTTACGATTAACGGTCGTGGCGACTGGCCGGCGCCATTCAAAAGAAAAGTGAAATCCTCATATTTTGGGGGGTTTTCGAGTGAAATTATGGGTATTGGGAAAATCTCGTTATTCAGTTTTATTTTAAATGGCGACCGAGAGTCGCCATTCCGTTAAAGTGCAAAAACGGTTGGCCACCGTGAACCGTTACGAATTAACGGTCGTGGCGACTGGCCGGCGCCATTCAAAAGAAAAGTGAATAACGACAATTTACGATTAACGGTGGTGGCGACTGGCCGGCGCCATTCAAAAGAAAAGTGAATAACGACAATTTACGATTAACGGTGGTGGCGACTGGCCGGCGCCATTCAAATGAAAACTGAATAACGACAATTTACGATTAACGGTCGTGGCGACTGGCCGGCGCCATTCAAAAGAAAAGTGAAATCCTCATATTTTTGGGGGTTTTCGAGTGAAATTATGGGTATTGGGAAAATCTCGTTATTCAGTTTTATTTTAAATGGCGACCGAGAGTCGCCATTCCGTTAAAGTGCAAAAACGGTTGGCCACCGTGAACCGTTACGAATTAACGGTCGTGGCGAATGGCCGGCGCCATTCAAATGAAAACTGAATAACGAGAATTTACGATTAACGGTCGTGGCGACTGGCCGGCGCCATTCAAAAGAAAAGTGAATAACGACAATTTACGATTAACGGTGGTGGCGACTGGCCGGCGCCATTCAAAAGAAAAGTGAATAACGACAATTTACGATTAACGGTGGTGGCGACTGGCCGGCGCCATTCAAATGAAAACTGAATAACGACAATTTACGATTAACGGTGGTGGCGACTGGCCGGCGCCATTCAAATGAAAACTGAATAACGACAATTTACGATTAACGGTCGTGGCGACTGGCCGGCGCCATTCAAAAGAAAAGTGAATAACGACAATTTACGATTAACGGTCGTGGCGACTGGCCGGCGCCATTCAAAAGAAAAGTGAAATCCTCATATTTTTGGGGGTTTTCGAGTGAAATTATGGGTATTGGGAAAATCTCGTTATTCAGTTTTATTTTAAATGGCGACCGAGAGTCGCCATTCCGTTAAAGTGCAAAAACGGTTGGCCACCGTGAACCGTTACGAATTAACGGTCGTGGCGAATGGCCGGCGCCATTCAAATGAAAACTGAATAACGAGAATTTACGATTAACGGTCGTGGCGACTGGCCGGCGCCATTCAAATGAAAACTGAATAACGACAATTTACGATTAACGGTGGTGGCGACTGGCCGGCGCCATTCAAATGAAAACTGAATAACGACAATTTACGATTAACGGTCGTGGCGACTGGCCGGCGCCATTCAAAAGAAAAGTGAATAACGACAATTTACGATTAACGGTCGTGGCGACTGGCCGGCGCCATTCAAAAGAAAAGTGAATAACGACAATTTACGATTAACGGTCGTGGCGACTGGCCGGCGCCATTCAAAAGAAAAGTGAAATCCTCATATTTTTGGGGGTTTTCGAGTGAAATTATGGGTATTGGGAAAATCTCGTTATTCAGTTTTATTTTAAATGGCGACCGAGAGTCGCCATTCCGTTAAAGTGCAAAAACGGTTGGCCACCGTGAACCGTTACGAATTAACGGTCGTGGCGACTGGCCGGCGCCATTCAAATGAAAACTGAATAACGACAATTTACGATTAACGGTCGTGGCGACTGGCCGGCGCCATTCAAAAGAAAAGTGAAATCCTCATATTTTTGGGGGTTTTCGAGTGAAATTATGGGTATTGGGAAAATCTCGTTATTCAGTTTTCTTTTAAATGGCGACCGAGAGTCGCCATTCCGTTAAAGTGCAAAAACGGTTGGATACCGAGAGCCGTTACGAATAACGGTCATGGCGACTGGCCGGCGCCATTCAAATGAAAAGTGAATTTCTACATTTTTGGGTTTTCTGAAATTTTGGGGTAAAGTTCCGCGAAATTCGAGGATGTTTTTAGGACATATGGGAGTTCTGGATATTCGGTATGTCGAAGAAATATAAAATATAACACAATATATTCGTAATAAAGTGATTTATTGTAATTGAAAATTCGCGAAGTACAACAATTTTCATACAACATTGCATACTAACAAATATAATAAAACAAACATAAATATATAAATGTGTGCAATAAATAAAAACTTCTAAATAAAATATCTTGACGATGGCCCTTCGTTCTGTTTTCTTCTTGGGTTGCGGACGTCCCGGCGAAACAAGCAGCGGCCACCCTGTAATCATTAATAAAAAACCAGGTTAGATAACAGATATAATAAATTAGGTAATCAAGAAAATTAGCTCTGCCCGAAAGTGAGAATATAATTTAATTACATTTAATTGTTCGAGATATTATTTCATTAATATATGTTGTATGTAATAATTCATTGCTTGCGTTAGAGTAGATGTAAATGTGTAATATTAAAGTATAACTAATAGATAAGTTTATTAAGGAGTATAGATACGCAATCGATTAATAAATAATACCCAGCAGCTTTGTCCTAAAGATAAACTATTATTAAATTAAATGAAATTCGTCAAAATGTTATGTCATTAAAACAAACTGCATGAAGTAATTAATATAAAATCGTTTGAATACTTGTGTGAAATAAATTGCCCGAATTATTAGAGTACATTAGAAGTTCAGGGAATTTAAGGGCTATAAAGTAATGAATATTACTTTATCGAATTACTTAATAAGAATATGCAGTAGTGTATTTAAATAATAATAAGTTAATAAAGTCTCACGTCTTATTAATCTTTATTAAAAGTACAAGAGCAAATAGCTATATGAATACATCAATAGATTGTGATCAATAAGGTTGTACACTAAATAAAGTTTATAAAATATAGTTTATCGCTGAAAAATATTCGAGCGATATCCGACTAATAAAAGTATACATAATAGTATACAAAAAGTATAAAGTTGTATACAAAAGTATACAAAGTAAGTATAAATCTAATTAAAGTATACATATTAAGCAGCTATTAGCTCGGTTGTAATTGTAGAACAATTCTAATTTTAATTCTCCACAGTCAGCTTGGATTTGCAATTTAAAAATCTGAACAAATTCTATAATACGTATCTCATTAACTGAAGTATCCCTGATTTTTCTTCAAAATTTTTCGTACACTAAGTTGGAAGATATTGAGTAAAAACCCGAGTTTTTATTTTTGCTTATTTTCTTCGTTAGAAAGTTCTTACGAATTCGATTCATTATATTAATTAACAATTCTAAACATGTAATGTTGCAATAATGAAGAGAGTGAGGAATACGAAATATGAAAGTAATAAGTACAAAATGAAATATTAGAGTAATCAATTATTTTGCATCTACAGTTAACATATAGTTTAATAATTCAGTAATCCTTAAATGATCAAATGTTATAATAGAATCTGTCGACTTACAAAAGCTAATCTTTAACTGCATACCAAAAAATGTTGTAGCTTCTTCACATTACAAACTTCAACGACAAATAATAAACGATGATTTTTTTGCAAAAGTAAATCGCCCCCGGGTGGGCTTGAACCACCAACCTTTCGGTTAACAGCCGAACGCGCTAGCCGATTGCGCCACGGAGGCCGATGAAAGATTTTTCACTAAAGTATGAAGATCATATCGAGGATTTCTTATTAAACCGAATTTTCTGCATAAAGTTCTAAAATGTATAGAATTCCAAAATATACTTCATATTTAGCAATGCCAATCTCGAACTTCGTCTGAATATTTCTTGCAGGGCAGCATTATATTAAATATATCAGGTCCACATTTCGGAATACGCACAAAACGTTTTCAGCCTTATAGTTTACGTCATTTCTAAGTTTAAACGTATAATATATTACAATGTAATATTTTATTTGTGCTTGACATTTATTATGTATCTTTGTTTCAAGGATGTGAAAAATGAAAAAAATGGAAGGTAATCTTTGGTCGATACTCTAATGACATTATTGTCATTATTATTTTCATATTGATCGGTATGATTTCAATTATTCGTGAGATTCGATATCACGCGTAATGCAATGCGATATTCATCGAAGACCGAATATATTCCGAATATGGAACACAACAATCTTTATTCGATATTTATAGTTTTTAATTAATTATAGATAGTGTGTGAAGCATCAGGTAATAGATATCTTTATGTGAATAATATTACATATATTTTGTTGTCCTACTTATGTATATGCAACCAGGTATGCATTTCTGTATATAGTGGAATGTGAAGCAGGTGCTTGATTATGCATTCGAAAAAATAATTATAATAAAATACATGAAATTAATGTACGTTAAGTAACTCTCCGTATTTCCGTATTAAGTGGTTATTATAACCGTATTTATGTTTCTCCAGCAACTTATTCCACTGCTCGAATGTCGTTGTTCCTTTTAGTTTCGAGATCTAAATTTCCAAAACCGCGAAAAACATAATATCGACTTCTAAACGTAATTGATAATAATTTCAGTTCTGAATTAGACAACACTTTCAGGTGTAGATTATTTCAGGTACTATAATGATTTGTACGGTAAAACAACACTTAAGTAACGTGTTTAATACATAGACTTTCGAAGTCCGAGAGATCCGATTGACAGATCAATTTGCATTTAAGCGCAACTAACTTAATGCTGCTCACAGATGCACATATGCAAAGTACAGCGTTGTACCTTACAAATGCCGATTGTAATGATCATTTGTTGTTTACACCCTGAACAAATTTCCGTTTTGCATATTTAGGTCGGTGGTTCTGAGAATGGTCCGAGTAATTCAGTATCTAAGCTACTTTTAAAATAATTATGTATTAAAAATCGATATTCTAGATATTCTCATCTAGAATATATCAACATCCTCGTCCTTGGGTCGATAGTAGTGTATATACTAACTGGATGTACTTATTCTATATATTTTATATATTGATTCGACTTAAACAATTTAAATAATTATAATATATAATTAATTATTGAGTAATCTATATATTAATTTAGTTATATATATGTATAGAATATCATATATATTTATAATCTAAATGGCTTTAGATCGTGCTTCCTGGAAAAGTGACTTATTCCACTTTCGTAATCATCGGCATTCATAATAATCTTTATCGCGTTACTCGTTCTCCGAGAATTCGCAAATTATTCTGCTGCGTTTTTACCAATATCAGTATACGATAACGTTATTACAACTGAAGATAAATAAATCACAATGTGTGTTCGTTAACACAGCCATCTTCGATCTTTTTCCAAGTGTGCCGTTATCTTTTGTTTACTCTAAGATAATTGTACTCTTGATTACCGCGAAAATAATATAATTTCTGACTGTTGGGTGGAATTATACGTTAAAGTTGATGCTAATCATTGTTGGTATATTATAGAACTTAAAGTATCAATACCAACTGCTTCTTATCATTCATGTGAATATTTTATCAAATTCAGAGTGGTATCGAAGCGATTGTATCAACCGACTTCAAAATTTATCAGAAATCTTAGTGGATATGAAACTACTTAAGTAGTAATTTTCAATAAATGTGATTTATAAAGACAATTGATATTGTGCGAGTATATTTTTCAATACTTACGCGCAAGAACAAAACTCTGCACCAGGTAGGATGCCAGAAAATATTGAAGTTTAAATGAAGACAGTAGCCGGTAGAGAAACGAGGTGTCGATAATGAATCTGAGCGTTAATTAGCCCCCGAAGGTGAGGCGATAGGTAGCTCGTCGTGGCATACCGATATCTTCTTCTTCTTCTTCTCGGTTCCTGCACACACATCGCAAACTAAACCCTAACTGAAACGTGACGCCACTTGTTACTCGTTAGTGTGCACGATGCCATCTTTACTGTTGCCCATTTGGCCCTTCGGCCCTTCCTTCCTCCTACCGTACTTACTACGATACCAGCACGCTCCGTGTAATTAACAATGTTCCTTGTCCTTATCCGTTCTTCCAGGACGAAGTTTTAGACAGATTTCACCGTAGATCTGATTCATCTCCTCTTTCCCAATGCCCCCCCCCCCCTAATCATCATAGTAGAGAGACTTGTACCCCAACTTGGGAACGCGAATGTTCGTTGGAATGTGCGATTTTATTTTTTTAAGGCGTTTACGTTATATTGATATCCTTCATTGTCATCGTACATTACAATTTGAAACATATAATTATTTTTTAATATTTATAGTGTTATCAATATTACAATTGTCTTTTGACTTCAATGTCTTTTGACACATACCGTCTATTACAACAATCTTTGTGCACCAGAATTTCTTAAAACTGGCACAGTGGAGGACACATGTGGGGAGTCTTCCTCCTTTTGAAAATAGAGATATAAAATAGAATATAGTTCTAATGATTATGTAAAGACACTACACCTTGGAAAGTCATTTCTAGAATAATTATAGGCGTCAAAATATTTGATTCAGAAAATATGTGCATAAAATATGTATGTAGTCAACATTGTTGAGTAGTTAGACTGTAAAGTGAAGTCGAATGTCGAAGGCATCTTGGTCGAGTGGTCCATTAGGGTGGGCGGTGGTCCCTCGTTATATCCGGGACAGGGCAAGTCCGTAGCTGTTCATCTGATAGTCCGAGGATTTATGGCGGCCCTGATGGTTCATTTAGCGGTGACAAGAAGTGGACAGGGGCGA
Source organism: Nysson spinosus (assembly GCA_910591585.2). Taxonomy (NCBI): domain Eukaryota; kingdom Metazoa; phylum Arthropoda; class Insecta; order Hymenoptera; family Crabronidae; genus Nysson; species Nysson spinosus. The sequence continues at coordinate 5,379,050 of OU342835.1, forward strand.
GGCCGGGATACACTTTGGCGTGTGTGTAGCTCGCTAACGCGACAATACGGAAATATCTTGTTAAAAACACGTTGGGTAATGCCATAGATTGGTTGATCCAACTGAAACTGCATCCATGCCCCGATTGTACCAATTGAAAAATAACTTTAAATATAATAATAACTAAATAATAATTAAATAAGTGTATTGAATTTCTGACGTCGAAGTAAATCTTTTGTGACCTTGCACAGTGTATCTTGAGATTATAGAATCTAACCGTTCATAGATACTGTGGTTTAATCGTATTGTTAAATTGGGGCATACACAGACAATTTACTTATAAGTACAACATAATTACTAAATACCTTCAAAGATCCATGAAATTTCAAAGTTCACAAGATCTGTCCTAAATGGTCTAAATCGATGGTATATGATGTATAAACATATTCTAGGACGATTTTGGGTCGAAAGAAGCGGTTAAAAAATTTTTATTGGTCAAAAATGGGTCGAACCAAAATCGCAAAAATGTAAAGGGGTATACCTTCAAAAATTGTCAAAAATTAAAAGTCGTCAAAATCGCTTCTAAATGACCCAAATCAATGGTAAATGATGTATAAACATATTCTAGGACGATTTCTTGTCGAAAGAAGCGGTTAAAAAATTTTTATTGGTCAAAAATGGGTCGAACCAAAATCGCAAAAATGTAAAGGGGTATACCTTCAAAAATGGTCAAAAATTAAAAGTCGCCAAAATCGCTTCTAATTGACCCAAATCGATGGTAAATGATGTATAAACACATTCTAGGACGATTTTGGGTCGAAAGAAGCGGTTAAAAAATTTTTATTGGTCAAAAATGGGTCGAACCAAAATCGCAAAAATGTAAAGGGGTATACCTTCAAAAATTGTCAAAAATTAAAAGTCGTCAAAATCGCTTCTAAATGACCCAAATCAATGGTAAATGATGTATAAACATATTCTAGGACGATTTCTGGTCGAAAGAAGCGGTTAAAAAATTTTTATTGGTCAAAAATGGGTCGAACCAAAATCGCAAAAATGTAAAGGGGTATACCTTCAAAAATGGTCAAAAATTAAAAGTCGCCAAAATCGCTTCTAATTGACCCAAATCGATGGTAAATGATGTATAAACACATTCTAGGACGATTTTGGGTCGAAAGAAGCGGTTAAAAAATTTTTATTGGTCAAAAATGGGTCGAACCAAAATCGCAAAAATGTAAAGGGGTATACCTTCAAAAATTGTCAAAAATTAAAAGTCGTCAAAATCGCTTCTAAATGACCCAAATCAATGGTAAATGATGTATAAACATATTCTAGGACGATTTCTGGTCGAAAGAAGCGGTTAAAAAATTTTTATTGGTCAAAAATGGGTCGAACCAAAATCGCAAAAATGTAAAGGGGTATACCTTCAAAAATTGTCAAAAATTAAAGACGCCAATTTCGCTCCTAAATGGTCTAAATCGAAGGTAGATGATGCCTAATGGTGTTCTAGAACGATTATTAGTCGTTAGCAAGTGGATTAAAAATTGTTGTCTATATAGTCGTACCACAAATCGCGATGCACCCTGCATATATTTGTCCCAATTGTGTATTAATTGTAAAATATGACATTCCTCTTCGTACAAGATTAAATTATTTCATGCTGCCAATCATCGTCAGGTCTGAGTATTAGTTTGAGTAGAAGGTGTGAAACTTTCCCTCGTCAGAATTCTGCGAGGCATCAGATCTATTTGCTTAAGGTGCATTCGAGCGTGGGATACGCAGAAGAGGGTCCACAAATTGGCGATGCTTAGCAACCTGATTATTGAATTTGACGAGGAGTTGTATAAACCGCGCTACGCGCAGTCGGTGGCCGCAAACGAGCAATAAAATGTAATCTATGTTTCATTCGGTGTGTACGCTGGATTTTCGCATTTATTCAGTGTATATTACTCCTGGATTTTGTTACGATGTTTATACTCGGTAGTAAGTCATCCGCGCCTGGTTTCCCCGAGGCGTAATGTACTTATATAATCTTCATAACAGTATTCTATTTTGCACCACTATATTTAGGTGGATAGAGAGTTCCTACATTTACTTTTATTCTACCGATCATTTCTTATCAGTTAATTTACACTGTCGATCTTAACCTACGAACTTGTCCTGCAAAAGTGATCTCGTGCGTTTAAAACTGTCATGGTTTATAATAAAAATTTAAATTAGGCTTGGACGATGGAATTCGTGGAAGCTGTAGAACTTCCTTACAACCTTGATGCCCTGTATCTCGAAGTAACTGGTAAAGTTAATAATCGTGAACACGACAGTCGCCGTATTCCTTTCTAGAGTCGTGCCAGTGAACTGATTTCCAAGAGCCATAATATTGTGCAATTGAAATTGTTCATTGCAACCTTGGTTGCCGTAGAACCTGAATATTATCACGTTGCTTATCGTTCTTAAGGTTCAAGGCACGGAACTCAAATGCACCATCGTGTTTACATTGTATCTTTATTAGTATTCCCGTTCGCATCTGTTTAAACGTATCTTTACTGAATCATACAATCATTTATCAGTTAATTAGTAAGTACATCAGGAAATCGTAAAAAAACAAATTTGGTAGATAATTACCAGGTATATTTGAAAGGTTCGGAAGCTTCTATTAATTGGACTGATTTGAAGTAAACGTTGGCTTCCCACGGCCAAAATGATTTTTTACTAATATCGTGATATTGCAATGATCTTGTTTGGCGATCTGTTCGCTGTCAGCGGACTCGGATAAAATACGAAATCATGTGTAGGGAAGAAGTGCGGTGTCAATAGAAAAATATGAACGTGCACTACCGCGCTGCTCCCTTTCGTCGTTCTCTCCTATAAGAGGGAACAGCGAAATGCGTAAAGTAGATTTTATGGCGGTGAGTTTCTTGCATGTGCGTATGTATGCAACTCGCGGTGTACCGCCGCCGTGGGAAACGTGACACGAGCTCGTGCTCCTAAAGTTGAAAAGTTGTTTCGAGACCGTAGATAGAGGTCGACGCAAGGGAACTCGACGTGCACGATATATCCAGAAGAAACTCTAATAGTCGAGCGCAATAAATTACTCATTTGCTTGTCATCAGACATGTCCGAGCTTCATCGAATCCGTCGCATGACCCTTTATGAAGAAATCGGGACGGCGATCGCGAATGTCTTGGAATCAAATCTTACATTTTAATCATATTTTCTAAAACCTAAACTGCGGGTACGCCTTACGAGCTATAAGGTATGTTAGACCACTGTCTATGTTATGTTGGACCGTTGCCCAGTGATACTTGATAGTATAAATAACAACTAATAAGTAACATTTTATTGTTTCGTTAGACTATCGAGATGCAAAATTAAACCGTTAGTTGACAGTTAAAGTTCTATATTTAACTTAGTGTAATATTGAAACGGCTTGAGTTAAATTTGGATTTATGTCACCTTAACAAACCCAATTATCCGGTATAAGGTGCAAAGGATAGTGGCGTTTAAAACAAATAAAATAACCATGGAAACAGAAACCAACCTTTTAAGTCTATTATCAGAGATCCATTTATTCCTTAACGCTTCTCGCGATTATAATTCTCTTTACGACATACTGAGATTTTATGCGCATCAATTTACACGAAGCCAAATACATAAAATTCCACAAATTATATCCACTAATCGACGGGTACTAAATTATACAAATTACTTAGCAATTTCTGCAAATATACTGCTGCTTTTTTTACAATTATCAAAAGGTTTCGAAAAATATGCAAGGCGCATACCGGTCAGTTCCGTAATAGGTGTAATTGGTTTAATCGCGGTCATTCAGATTAATAACGGTACGTTTATCGTTTTATGTCCAATGAAATCCATTTTAATATCATCAATCGGAGATAATTAAATTAGTATCATATCTAGTTTCCACAGGCGAGTCCTCACGAAAGGTGTAACTGCTTCCTCGTAGAAACGCAGGATTCATAGGGGACCTCAATATTCATCGATTCCTAGTGTTTTTTTTTAATCAGTGTCGAATGATAAATCGCGTTAAATTAAATTCACTAATCGCAACGAGCGCCCGTCCCTTTTACGAGCCGCAGACGTTTTCGTAATTCACTTTCTAATGCCCGGCTAAAATTATATCGTCACTTTTACCACGGTAACGGTCTTGCACTAGGTACCTACTATCCAATCCCTTATACATACGCAATCAAATAGCCTCGCCACGAATGTGCACGTGAGCACATGATTTATAACCTCCTCTACACTGCTTGCAAAAAGATGCTCGGTTTCGTTCACACATCACTGAACGATCTTAACTTTAACTGGTTAGAACTCTTGCCCAGATAATCTACCCATTTTTTTCACCATTAGACATCCACTGCGCTCTCGCGTTGCCATGGATATTTAAGTTATTTTCACCTGTACTTACATCGGTGTATGTTGACCCTCAATTATGACACCTGTTGCTTTTCAGCACTAAAGTAAAAACAACTGGTGTGACTCGTTATATAGAATAGTGTAATTAAAAGAATATATTAAAGGACGATGTTTTATATGACGTGTAATAATATATTATATAAAATAATTGCTGCCTTACGTGGAATTTTTTTTTATATCGACGTTTACAAATTATATACATTGTTTTGTTCGTAATTACTTCAGTCTGAGATTAATCGGTTTAAGTAAAAATGGTCTTACGGACTTAAGTAATTAATATATCGTCACTAATGAAGAAAAGTTGCACTAAGATTGCATAGTATCTAGACACTCGATAGTAATCAGTATGATTGAAACATATGCGTTTAGATATCCTCGGACAAGTAAACGATAACATGGATAATTTATCTTCGTGATCGATTTTTTCGCATATTCTCGGTAGACCGTGTCAAAAAGTCAGTGGGTGTAAATAAGTATGGTGAATAAAGCCGTGAGATTACGGTTACGGTGAAATATACGTTTGCGTATGCTTGAACATAACGAATTACAAGATGGTGTCCGCAAAGATTATTAATTGCTAGGACTATTTCGCGTGGATATATATTTGTCATCATTAGTGGATGCAAGGGTGGATATGTATTTGTACATACAGTATAATCCGAATCGTATAAAGTCATTCCATTAAAGACGTCGACTATGTTTATCGTCTTGACTCGTGAAACTCCCGGAGTAATTCGTTATCGTAAATACCGTACAATAAAGCTAGAATAACTTGTCATAAATAAGATCAGGTTTGACAATTTTCCCTAAGAATGGAATCAGTGATTAGAATTATTTAGAACTTTTAATCTGGATTACTTATACATCATGGTTCCACAGATTTATTTAAATAAAACATATTAAGAGATATATAGGATGTACGATCTAATATTAGAGAAATAGAAAATACTTAAATGTCTATGGTCTTTACATATTGCACTAAATTTAAAAATCGGAAAATTATAGAATTAATTTAATGTAAGGATAGCTGATATGAACTAGATCAATTCGTTTCGATATAGGAAAAAAGAGTTCTAACTTTCTAAGTGATAATATTGCATTCATAATATTGCTGATATAAGTCAGTGATATAAAAATGACAAATATCTTCAAAGACTACTAGCAGTTACATCAGCGCATCATAATTTTTACAGGAGCACGTACATACTATGTGTTCCACACCATTCTTTATCGACCCTGTGCTCAATAACTTCTCTCTATATAATTCCTTTCATCAAACGGCGATCCCATTATCAACACGTGCCGATAACATTCCCGTGCTCCGTAACGCCTCTCAACATATCTCGTAATTCCTATTTCTGAATTTAATTATCGTCGATAATAGACATTCTCATGGCGCGATCGGGAGTATCGTTGTTTTTTTTGTTCTTTTCCCGCTCGATTTCGCTCCCGTGGAGCGCAGACACCTTCTTTCTCTTTCTCACAGTACGTTCATATGTCAATTTGTAACCATTAAGAAGATATGGTGTTGGTTCGCGGTAATAAAACACACGATCTATCTCGGGCGCAACAGTGAAAATTGAGGGAGAACCGCGAGCATTAAGTATGTTAGGTTCGTGTCTCATTGGGCCTTGATACGATGGGAATGTCACATTACGATCGAGAAGGCCCCCATAGAAAATGGACGAGGCGGGTACGGAGGCACGTCCGTAAATTCAATTATGGAGACTCGATCCCATTAGAAGCACCGAAGCAGTAAAAACGTCGGGTTTATCCGTATGCGCTACCGTGAGTGGTTGGTACTCGATGCGGTCGCAGCTTCAGGGATGCGTGCCGCAATCGGCGATTGCTTCTCTTTAGACTTGGAGAACATGCAGATATCGTTCTTTCGAAATCACCCGTGCGAATGCGTTTTACGTGGTATCCCCTTTATTGTTTCAATAGTCCTTTCACCGTTTTCAATTACCGATATCATTTATATACCTCGTCGCTCTGCGTTGCTTTATGAGCTCTTCTTTAATCGCGATCTATTTAATTCCCATTTTAGTTCCCTGCTCTTGAATGTAATTAGAATTCTACCTGTTAAAGCTTGCGAAAAATAATATTTTTGAATACGATCGAAGCTTAGATATTAATAATTTAGACTAGAAAATGTTTGCATATTATATTATTATAGGAAATAATTCGAAAAATAGGAGAGCTGATTAGTAAGATGTTCTTTAAAAATGATAGTTATGTATAGCACAGGAGTCATTAAGATAAGTTAACTTTTCATTACTGGAAGTCGAGTTGATCGGATTACATTATTCAAATCTGATGAAGTTAATTAACTCCTATCCTGGTATAATCCGTGGTTAAAGCATACGAATTTCTTCCTCCGTGGCTACAGTAATTCCTTTCAGTATCCATTAACGTTAAGGGGTACAGTAAATACTCTATTTTGTAATAGTAATGGATACCATCAATCTGAGTACACGTGGACGCGATGCGAATGGCATCGCGGCAACTACGAGTTTCTTATCGGCGCTACCATAAGCGACTTTGTTGTGTACCCTTTTTGTCCGCATTATTCGAGAACTTGGTATGCGCTTTAGTGTTTATCCGTTTAAAAATGAAACCTCGCCAAATATTACATCAAAAAATGTACACGTGCCAATTTCTAAATATCTGGCAATTAATTCTACCGTAAAACCCTATCTGAAATACCCTTCCCCGACATCATACACGAAGAAATTCTCGAATAAATCAAGTCTTATATTCTCCACGTGGATCAAAGGTATAGATAAGTTGAAAGTCAACGATATTCAAAGTTGATTTTAACAAGTTTCCCTTGTATATATATTGTTAGGTACCGCGATAAAAATGTGTTAACACGATGGAAGTTCGTGTCGTTGATATCCAGGATTACAGGACTCAAGAGAATTCCGGAGTGGAGTGGAATCAACGGTGGTATTACGGTTAAGTTATAGCCTCGGTTATAGCCTCCGTTCGGACTACAAATTCTCGAGGAGGTATACGGTAGGATTTGTACTTACCTACTACGGAGACTACCTACAAGTTAGCAGAATACCAGCGTGCAGAAATCTTGTTGCCAGACGGGACAAATACGCGGCTACAGCTAGAGATATTGCATCCCGAGGTGCTACACTCTGGAAAATAGCCTAATGATCGTATTGTGACTGCATGCCTGTCACAAAACATCTTTGAGGCTTGCCCACTTGTGACTTTATTCGCTGTGTAAGCACTGGCCTCTTTAACCTTCAGAAAAATTCACGACGATGAGAAGGTGTTTATATTTAAATGGTTAGCAGCGTTCACAAAATAAGATTGCAGTGTGTTACGATTCATCCCATATTAAATTAGAAATTTTGTATTAAAAATTCTATTGTATAGGCAAGTTTTAATTGTACTGTTATGGGGTATTTATTAAAGTATATTTCGTAAATTAATATGAATGTTATGAGAATAATATTCCATCACATTAATATGAAGAAAGAAGATGAGGGAAGTAAGTTGTAAGTTCGAACAGAAGTATAACAGTTGATTTTATTTCTTTCATTTTGTTATGCGCTATTATTGATATACTTATATCTGGATTATACGAAATGTAATCATTTACTTACCTTAGCTGTGGATTCTCAAGCTTGTAATATTTTCAACATAATGCTCATCACAAGTGAAGAAAGAGGGATAAAACGATTGGTCGTAAACAGACGTGAAGGCGTTTCAGTTTTTTTTCGATTTTAATGTCGTAACCCTGCCAAATACAATAATAATGGTAATAGTAGCAATTATAATAAGAATCATAATAATGATAATGATAATAGTATTATCTAAAATATGTAACCATCATTTCGATAATAAGATTACCGAGAGGCGCGATGTTGTACCACACACAGGACGTACCCACGTATCATCGTGCGTGTACGATCGCACACGTACATCGAAAAATCGGCGGCGCATTAAGTAACAATGATAATAATAACTGACGTGGATCTCAATCACCGCATTATAATCCGGAAACTTACATTTCCTTTTTCAAGATTTCTCGTTCGCATTAGGAGTCGCGGTTTACAAATGTTAATCATACGCTTAACCGCACCGTTCGAGTACACTCTTTAGGACTGTTTCTCGCAGTAAAAAAAAGTAAAAACAAAAAAGAGTGAGAGAGAGAAATTAAATAAGAGAGAAACGTCTCCGGACGCATTAAAGATAATAACGTATATAAATATATAATTTGTTTTTCTTCGTGCGCGTAATATATGTTTCACTATTACTCCTTTCTTTGCTTTGCTTTCGCAGGATACAATTATAATTATACATTCCTTCAGTGTTCTCTCGTCGCAATAAATAAATTATCCAAATCAAGGACATCGATATTGATAACAGTAATAAGATTACAACCACATTTACAATATATCTATACTCTTTTATCTATATATATTTATTTATTTATAATAATATATATTTTTTTTCTTTTAATGCACTAACGAACCTCCCCTGAAACACGACAGTTTGCGCGCGATCCACGATTACCAATCGTTCTCAAGAAAGCGACGCGGCTTCAAGTATAATAGAAAGTATAAAGTTGTAATAATGCCTTCGTTTATACAGTGTTCTTTTTTTTTCTCTTGCGATATATTATTATCATACTACGCTCCTATGTAACATATACAATTATACCTTAAAAAGTAATAGTTAGTGGCGCGTGGTTATATCCTTCATCCCAGTTCGAATTTAATGACAGTCGGATATTCCTCATATTAATATATCTAATGATATATTTTCATGTGTGTTATTTCAACACCTTTTTAAGTTCCCGATATGTATCAACGTTACATTAACTACCGTAATAATACATCGACAGGAACGTGAAATTGCTTCTGGAAATAATTTCTTGGTTCATTGTGTGCTGCAAGGTTATCGGGAGATAATGAATGATAAGGAAATGCGACAAGAAGAAGACTGTGTCGAAAATTCGGATTTAAGGGATTCCACACGCCCCGCAGTGTATAAATCCGTGCGAGATCCGAGAGAGAATTACTGGCCCCCATTGGTTATAATTATTTCCAACAGAATTATGCTAGAATCTGCTAATTGTCTATCGATGATTATTAACAGATTACTTTACATACTATGTACAGTTGTTATTGCTCGTTTAATTAACAGCTTCATTTCTTCTTTAATTAATTAGCTTAACATCTAGTAGTTTCGTTCATTGAATCCACGTGACATTTCGCATTCGAGTTTATAATCATCGGTCTAATCACGCGACTTTATTTTGCCATAAAGATCTTGGACGTTTCTCACGTATATACTAAGGTGATCTTTTAATATAAATAATTCTGCTTTTTATCACATATCAATCATATAGAAAACATCGAAGAATATGAACAACGTGAATCGATTTGTAATCGGAGGAAATTTAATTCTTAAATATATTGAACTTTTATTATGATTTAGACGTGTCACATAAAAATTGAATATATTTAGATATAAAGTATAATGGTCTTATCGTGATAGTTTTTATCATTATCATCTGGTCCAATATCTAAAAGACATACTTGTGCGCGCGTCTTCTTATCAACTGCATCTTCTATTATCTTATATCATTTTTTTTCGAACCGTTCATATATTGTCCACTATTCACGTATATTTACGTACGTTAGGTTCAACATACGAAAGCACCAATAGGGATTGAGCACCGCGTATGTTCGCAGATTAAAGATGGAAATAGTAATCTTTATGCAGTTGGATTCCATCAAGCATAGAAGTCGAAAAAATTTAATTATTTAGATATTTGTGCATCCTAGAGGACCCTGTTGCATATATTCATTTTTAAACAAATTTCATTATACTAACATCCACATAATTCAAACAAGTTCCGTTATCATAATATAAACAAATTTCATAAGCTCTCTTTAACGCAAGCTAGGTAATAAAAGCAATATCACTAAACCAAGTGTTGAATGCAGCGTATATACATTTTTTGAAAAGAAATCAAAGTATTCGGGTTGGAATTTTATGCAGATGAGACTTGTAGAAATATCATGCTTTTTATATAATTTTATTAGGACTTTGAAAAGTGTGCCAGTTAATTGTGAGTTCTCAAAGTGCGAGAGCCGAGGTTCACTCAGCCTATGATGATGATTTCGATTCGGCTGCGTAACCTCGATTAGTTAGTTGTCAGCTAACGTGTATTAAGGCACTTGAAATGCTAATTACCTTAGGTGGGGCCTTCATTGAAAATCGGTCGCATTTAGTTCTTACACCTTTAGCCACCTCCCTGTCTTCCATTGATGGTTTAACCTTCTATGCGAAATTCTATAGCTCACCATTAACATGAGTAACAAGCGTTAGCGTATGTACAGATATTAGTTTTTTCCTGCTGTTCTTAGAGCGTTCTAGGAACGTCCATGATTAGGGAATGTAAATTAATCTTCACCCTGAAGAAATATGCCTAAGTGCGATAGTAGCGATAATTAAATATTGGTCAAACAAACTGCATATTTACATACGTGTGTGTTAATTCATTATTCTCGTGCACTTTGCGATATGCTAGAATAATTATATTTAAGAATGAGTACAACATATTAATGTTTCTAACGTGCTTGGTATAATCGGATATCATGGAATTATTAGTATTCCGTAATTTGCTGAAACTGGATTTTATTCTAATAACAAAGAAATAGGTATTAATGGACGCATTTAGGAGAGTGATATTTATATTAAATTTTGTTCCCTTGCAAATCTGCTCGATCAAATTAAGAAATAGTGTTCATTAAAAATCTTAAGTGCACAAGAATATAATCCATTAATACACACATTAGCACTCGACTGGAAAAATATTCATACACTAAACAACCTTTACGTTTACCTGTCGGATTAGTCTGTGCTATAATCACGGAATTTGAAGAGACTGGAATGTACCATATCTCGTTATTAATATTAGATCAAGGACAGTACAGACACAGGTGGATAGTATATCACTGACCAATTCGTTCCCATTTCTACTGATTATATCCTAAATGAATTTTCTATCTAAAAAGCAGACTATCAATGAATGAATCGATAGAAGAAGAGCTGTGTCATTTCTATGATTGACATCGGTGTATTGTTAAATAATTCGATCGGTAATCGAATGATTCGTTGGCAAATTACGGTGCACGGGTTCGGGATGCGGCTGTTGAAGGAGTGCATGACCTGGCGCGAGGTCTAAGTTAAGAAGAAAAAATGATAATGATCAAAGATGGTGTCGGCATGACGTCAGTATACATTTCTCATCGGGCGCACCGCGGTCAGATTACTGACGGCTGCTCCGCCGTAGAAATTCCCTACAAGGGAAGGTACAACGGTATCAGTCATCAGGATCGTAAAATGGCATCCTGGGTGGCACCCCGTCCATTTTCGGATTGAATTTCGCAGCCGACGACGATATGAAAATTATTCATACGTCTAGGTGCCGCGATTGGTCCTGAACCCACGGCTCCTGTTCTTCCAACACCCATAGAATCAACGTAATACGAATACACTTATAATTTCCTATTATTCCAATTCTTTCGATAACTCAGTCTAATCACTTAGGAGATTTTCATCTAAATTATTTTGTGGCCTGTAACTTGAAATTATTGCTGATTAGATTGTTCTAATAATAATTGATATGAATTAATTGCAATATAAAGGATCACATAATATTTGAAGTAAAACGACTCAATAGAATAATCATCAATGAAGAATGGAATATAATTTCGATAGGAAAAATAGATTAGTTTTCGGATACGGTTTGATGAAGATTAGAATGATTCCGTGGGAGTCAGATGTTTGTTTGAAAGATATTTGTTCTTAGAAATTGGATAAAGTAGATTGAAAATTTGGCGTGGTCCTACGTCGAAAGGAGGATATTCGCGGGATCGGATTATGAAAGGTGTCTAAGCACGAAGATTCGCGTGACTTAAGGCACTAGTAGTATACTTAAGGCCTAACGCAGCGTTCTCTTCCTTAACATTAGAAGGCACTATTCCCTATCAAAATACAACACGTAACAAATGTTAATTTATCAACCTGCGCATTAATCTTACATGTAGAGGTTTCTCTTTAATGATATAAACTGGCTCTAGCATATACTGGCATCTTGTTCCATCGTTACTCCTTTTCTCCACGTTTAGTTTTCTCGATCTAACTTTAGTCGTATTACTTATGCAGCGGCAGAAAAAAAACGCAATTCCCAGTTACGAGAACTGTTGTCTATGTTCAAGTATGTTTTACGTGTTTCTGTGAAAGTCGCCTTACGAATTCTTGCATCTATCAAGATTTCAAGGTTTATCAATTATTTACATATTCACGATTCGTGGAACGAACGCATTCGATTTTCCTTGCTGTACAATTATGGGCTTTGACTCATGGAGCCGATTATTTCATTACAACTTTGACAAGAATTTAAGGTAGAAGTTTATGTAATTAGCTGAATTATTTTCACGAAGTACTTTTATAAGGAATCTGCTGACTATCATGCATAATAATCTAGTAAGTTTACGTATATATCTTTTGTTTTGCAATGATCGACTCCATGTATCAAAGAATATCCGATATGACTCTTCTTTTATTTACAGTTTCGAAACCATTAAAAGCGGTAAAAGCAGAGAGATTGTTTCGTCAAATTTTTGATATAAGAATTATCTTAATGTATATCAATTGGCTATGAATACATACTTTGAGCTATTATTTTATTAGATGCCAAAATAAAATGTGCATTAAATAACACTAAATTTTAGGATACTATTTACGAACGTAAAAATAAAATATCTCAAGATATTTGTTACGGTTAAATCTCTATAATTATTATTATTTTCTCTGTTTTGGTATACGTTAATTTATATAATTCCTTTTAATGTCCAATAAACATTTAATACCTAAAACATTTATAATTATAATCGTCCGATTCACTATTTCATAGTGCAATTTATTTAAGCAATTATATTACTTATTCAATTAATTACATTTCATGCTTGCACCTTCTACTTTGGCACCTCATTATCTTACGCGAGATTAAAGGCGTACCGTTTCGAACGGTACACAATAAGGGAATTTTTGCGACTAAAAAAGTTTCCAAAAGCATCGTTATTATAGTCGACGATATTGCTTCATGCACGTGTAATACTGGCTTTTCATTGATTTCCTTTAGAAGATCGAATTCTTTGCTTTTCCATACCCATGATTTATCTTCGTCCCTTTAATGAAACGTCAATGATTGTCCGTCTCTAAACGCGAAATTCTTTGTGCATAATTGAAAAATTGCTATCAATGCTTTGCAAAAGGTTCACGAACACGATTGTAGTTTATTTAACTGAGCATGCTAAGTCCCAAGCTCCGATACCGGAGTTCGATATTCTCTTTACTTTACTCTTAATCTTACTTTAGTTTAGTTTAGTTTAGTTTACTTTACTTTACTTATATCGAATCAATTTAACTATCTTAGAGTAATTACTTCATTTTACTGGCTCTATTTTTTCACGATAGACGATATATGGTGCTCTAGACTAGTTGAGCTGGCCTTATTTAAACGTACAAAAGAACAAACAAACTGGATATACGAACAAGTAAAAATTGGCTAGAAATAAAAACAGATACAACGTACTTTTACATTGCTTCTCGTGCTGAACCTGCAGCGATCGCTCTTTCTAGTAATGAACATTCAAGATTTTCCACCATAAAGCAATATATACGTTTTCAACATCAAATATATATATATACCTCTATAAACGATCCAATTCAAAACAAAACAAATATAATTATTCCTCAATATATAATATTTACCAATTAGATAAATACTTTATATAATTTTGATTCGAAAGTTGCTTCCGATATTTAACATAATCCATCATATAAGCACGTCAATAATAGTCCGAACAATAACAATAAAATATATATTTACCATTCTCAATGATATTTAAGAAATGCACCACTGACAGGTTCGCGCGATTATCCGTGCTAATTACGGAAATACGTACTTCCGATTAACTCCTAATCCTAATGAACGATTTGTTTCTTCATTTTTCTCCTAGTTTCTGCCTCTCGGTCTTCGTCGTTCCGTTATCTTATCGAACGACAGAAGCCCAGCCGAGGCTCTTCAGGTCCCGAATGTAAAAAAAGAACTCGTCTCTCGTCTAGGATCATCCTCGAGTCCCGATGATTCAAGGACTCGAGGATTTCTCTGTTCCTTCTTTCTCTGGTCGCGCTCGTTTTGAAATCAACTAGCCGGGCTTCTTCATCAGTGCCTCTTCATGTGAAGCGACAGGTGATCGCTTCGCGAAAATGATCGCTGACAGAGATGGCACTTGAACGGTTTCTGACCCGTGTGCTTGCGATAGTGCCGCGTTAATTCATCCGAACGCGCGAACTTCCACGTGCAACCTTCCCACGTGCATTGATAAGGCTTTTCACCTGCAACAAAAATCCATGCATCTTCATTAAACAACTTCAAGTTTCATTGTCAAAATTTCATAATATCCTTCACGATTAGTTGATTGCTGGTTAATTATTATTATGACTTATATTTCGAATTAGCATTCGTATTAGTATTAGAAAGTGAAGCTCTTGATTTATACTTGCTGCGAGTAAGGTATATTATCTACGTATTTGTGTAATTCCTAGCAATTTTTATTACATGCAGAATTTCTATGAATATTAAGGTAATTGATGGGATAATATATTTCGATGCGTGGAAAATTTATTTCTGGGAAAAGGAAGTTTATTACAAGAATCATGATAGAAATATAATGTAAAACATTCTGACTGTTGAGATTTATTTTTCGACCTTTGCCGGGAGAGTTTAATATTCCATCAGGCCGACCTTTGAACGTCAATATGATAAATAGGCAAATATTTAATAATCTAAAATATCATTGCTGATGCGATTTTCATTGCTGAAAGAAGAATGCTTATTTAATCTACGTTCTACATAATACAGAAGCTGGCTTGGTCAAAATAAACATTTGTACATGACGCTACGAAGTGGAGCAGCGAGGAAAGTTATGAAATACCGGGTCATCAGGAACTTCAGTAATCTGGAACTCGAGTACGATATTTACGATACTGATAAAATGTCAGAGGAAAAATAAGGCAAATGGATAGTCGACGAGAAGTTAATGAGTAGAAGGAATTCCCATCTTATCACACATCACATTTCGTAATTCAAAGAATTATTTAATGTCCGACATAATTTCATATTTCACCCGCCTTACAAAAATAAGTTTCTTAAAGTGACACATATTCTAGTTCAAAAAAATTATCTTTACAAGCTCGTAATGATAAAAGTGTTTTGTGTTACTGTGTAATTTAAATTAAATGCAGAATATAGTGGGTGCATATGATATTTGTACAAAGCGTAAAACAAATGCTTACTTATGGCTATTTATTTTCCCCCGACTTTTACGCGTAACCGAAATTTAACGCGCTGGAAAATTGATGAGTAACAAGAGTAATTAGGAAGTGATTAATTTCTAAGATTTACTTTTACTTCAATACAAATATCCGTTGCTTCTTAATCTCGTAAGTAATCCAATTCTGATCGACAAATTTAAGCACCTGATATTTACATACGTGTTACATTTTATTATTTGATATAACATTTTATTACTTTACATATCGACGTGTAGTTTTTACATCGCACGATACTGCAAGTTTGAATATTTTCTTGTAACCAGATAGCTTTATTTAATCGGAGGTGCTTATAAATTATCCTATAATCTTGTTAACCGGTAATGCTGGTTCTTGCAGTTTCTCGGAAAATAATCATTAATAGTCTCTTAGAAATAAGGAATTCTCATTATTATCAAAAGTCAAAAGTAAGATTCGAAGACAGACGCGTTAGAATATGTAAACAGAGTCTAACTAATAAGATTCTAGTCAGGAAGAAGACGCACAAAAACAAATACTCGGAAACGCTTGATAATCTGACGTAGAAAAAGTGAACCGTCGTTTGAAAGGTCATCGTTCACGAGTTTCAAAACCACGATTCCTGCTAAGTATAAAGTCAGTTGACCACGGATTCTCCTCGTAGAAACATCAACGTTTTTCCAGTGATCTAAAATGTCACCGAAATTTTGTGCTCTTCTTTTCATCTTCGCCATTATTGGCACCGTAGTTTGCCAGCAAGGGGAAACTTCGCAAGGTGGTTATCTTTTTCGTAAGACATTTATCCCGATAACGTGAAATTACGAGTGCTTCGTTATCACAGTAGTGCATGATGTGAAATGATACTTTCGTTATTTGATACACGGTTCATCTTTTCAAATCGAATGTAGTGATTATTATGTTAGTTATTATATTTAATGGAGGGGGATATGTGTGATTAATTTGTTGGTAATGGTTTATCGTTATTTGATTACATAGAACATAGGAGATGTGTACTCGGCAAAAGTTATTATGATGGATGCAATTGGTGTCAATGTATGGGTGCACTGGATGCAGAGGAACGAAATATTGGTTGTACTTTCAAGTTGTGCTCGAAATTAAATCCCGACGGTACCCTTGGCCAAGTGGACCCTATTCCACCACCGGCAGATTTTTGGGAGACATATTAATTATATTCACACCATACCGTAACACGATCATAAGCTAAACGCTTACTAAAACATATGATAAACGTTGCTGTAACCTTTGACTATGTTTACAAAACCAAAGCATGAATGTAAATACGCGGCGCCTTGAGAATCACGAACATGACTATATGCTACTATAAAGTATAATGTAAAGAATAAAGTAATTTGCCAGAAAACTTTGATTTCCTTAAAACCCATCCCTTTCAGAATAAGGGTAAAATAGTTTTTCTACATTTCCACGCTGTCTTGAACTCAAGCTTTTCAGTGTGATCGTATAATCTCTGTATCCATATGCATGTATTTAATCACAGTTTAGAGTATACATATATGTGAAATTGGTGTAGTGCGTGATTGTAAGTAAACAGGGAAGTGTTTGTTATCTGTCCATGACATTATTTTGCATATGGATTTTATTAGAAAGAAATTATTCCAAATTAATTTCTGTTGGAGTAGTTTTATATTTTTTAGATCATTGATTAAAATTTGGGTTTTCATATAATTGTAAGAATTTGCGTGACCAAAGTGTTTATGATTTGTACGAAAGAATAATTATATGTAATGAATATGGAGTATTATAAAGTGTGTAAGTAACGAAGGTACGATCGTGATATATAAATCACAGGAAGTATAAGTGTTTATCGGGTAATCGGGTATCGTCTCATCGAGTTATGGAAGAGTATGTCGCTGCAGGTAGATCTCGGAGCGTTGACTCGCGTGTGTCCATACTTATTCTCACAATCAGCTTCGATCGACTCAAGATTTCCCTTTCTTTCTCTTTCTCTTTCTTTGATGCGAGCACCCTGACAGCTGTCGCGCGATCCAACGACCCGGGAACCCTCAAGAAAACTGGCCATCACTCTCCCCCATTGTATGCAAGTCACTGAGCGTATTTCTCGATCCGTACGATCTGGTGTTCTGCACGATTTGCCTCGGAGAGAGAGAAAGGAGATCGGTTACGAGATCGGGAAAAGGAGAGAGTCGGATAGTGGTAAGGTAGACCTTAAGCACGTCGTCGTCAAGCCGTCTAGATGTAGAAAGAGTTCAGTCAGAACTCGATGACGCAATCGCTATCAAGTTCAGCCCCCTCGTGGAATCGACGACGAAGATGAACTGGAGAATCGAATGTTGCGATCGGCGACGTGGTTCGCGATCCTATTAACTGCTCGAGTAAACGCGGATAATGGTCGAATAGACGAGGACGATCACGAGGACGTACCCGCCAGGGTTCTATCTCGTAGAAACGGGTTACGTTTGATCGATATATTTGCTCGCGTTTATCGACTAATTCGATAAATGGAGAATTCCAGTGGATTACACGATTATTAGAATGATGTCTATATAACAAGGAAGTAGATCTCGGCGGTACGTGTTAATCGATTATCAAAAGAAAATTAACGAGGTATATTGCGTACTTGAAACTTGAAGTAAATTAAATGTAAAGAGAATGGGTAAGGCAGGTTGTTTCCCTGCTGAGATTATTGCTCCATGTAAGATCAAAAATGGTGGGGAGTCCAGCGACTTGGAAGAGGGGGTTGGTGATCGAAATTACATCTACCACGATAGATCTAAATCGTTCGTTTTAACGTTTCGACGGCCATCGGGTGAATATTATTATGTAATTCGCTGGGAATACCAAGAACTAATGACGGGGAAGGAACCTCGTGTAGCCGGTCGTTGCGTAATTGTGAGTAATTAGTCCATTTACGAGCGGCACGAATACGTACGCTTTGGGTCTGCATATGCGGGTAATATCGGGCCGATGTGCAACCAATGGTATAAACCAGCCACGGGGCATTAGTTCTCCGGTTATTAATGCATTTTGATAGAATTTTTACGTACGTGCGTTACGTTTATTGCACCATAGATTAACGCCGCGTTACCTCGGCCGGCTCATTAATTAACCGTAACGGCAATGTTAGCCACTCATTTGTAACGTCACTCTCCGTACCAAGTACATATAGATAAGTCGGACGTCTATTAAGTAGATGAGATTCGAGGACTCCGATTTACAGGAACACAGTATTTCTATAGCTTTCGATATTAAAGACTCGTTAGATAATCGAATCACTAATGAAATCATTTTCTCATGATTCCTAAATATTATATAAAATTTATGTTGGCTTACCGAGAGCATGTGTTAGGTTCTAGAGTGAAGTTGAAAAACATTTTCTAAATATATAATAATGATTTCATTGCACAGATCGTTGATCATTTTAAGGTGTTAATTAAAATAGATGTTCTACTATTATTAATAGTAATGTAATAATAGCAATAAAATTATAATAGTAAAACATTTGGAATTTTCTAATGGACAAACATGTATTTGAATAACTGAATATTTA
Organism: Nysson spinosus; assembly: GCA_910591585.2. NCBI lineage: Eukaryota > Metazoa > Arthropoda > Insecta > Hymenoptera > Crabronidae > Nysson > Nysson spinosus. The sequence continues at coordinate 5,398,404 of OU342835.1, forward strand.
ACGCGGTGGAAAGTTTAATGATTGACAATCAAGATACAATTAGAATGGAATTCGCGCATTTTATACGATTTTAAAGCATTACCTTTATAATTAGAGATATATTAAATACTTAGCAAAATGATAGCGAACATTTTACGAGCACCAAATTTTTCTTAATGTTGACGGATTAAAAATCGTGGCTTAATTCTTTCATATCATATAATCTCGAGAATATTCAGGCTTCTTTAACGAGCATAGGATGCAAGTTTAAAAATAAAGGAGATGCATTTAATTTGAGATACAAAAACTCAGGAAATACGATCATATTACTTCTCTCGAATTGTTTCGTTTCTTTTTGCACGAAGGGAAGAGTAGAAGAAGTTAATAATTTACGGGAGGAAACATTACCAATCATTAACGGGCGATAATTCCACTAGGACAAATAATTACCCGAGTTTGTTTCATGTAGATTAATGGTGCATAATGATTAAAACCGGCGCGGCATAATTAAGCCCGCGTATCCAAGTAATTTGGTATCCCTCTTAATTGCATAGTACTCCGTTACATCTCCAATTATAGTTTCATATATCACTCGGAAATATCAAGGGAATATTTTCGATATCCGAACCAGTATTTAAACGAGGATGATCCTTAATGATTTTACGAGCGCACTTCCTCAATCCCGTCTCTTTATGCCAGGAAACCGAAATTTATCCTGGCGTTTACGAGCGTTCTCCCCCGGCTATCTGATTGATATAATGGATGAAATGAATGTCTTAATTCAAGATAAATTAGAGCTTCTGCGAAACGCAGCTTTTTATTCCCCGACATTAATTTGCAGAAATAAAAGGCCCGAATGAAATAATCGTTCACCGAAATCACTCTTAATAAACAATGTCCCCGATTCGGTACAAATGGAACTTTCATCGTGGATTTACGAAGGTATCACGCGTGACGTTTATTAACACGTGTATTAAGATATCCGGTATAAAAGATCATTAGCACGGTGAAACACTTGAGCATTATATCCGGTACGAAGTGAAGTACGCCATAATAATCTCATTACAGAGCGCAAAATGAAATACATATAATATATTCAGAATTATTAGAATAATTCGCAGTATGTTAAAACAATTCAAACATCGGCCATTTCTTAGGAGTTATTTATGTAAGATGTTATATCGTTCGTTTAATATCTGAAATCGTTTTCCAATTATCGTTCCGAAGTGAACTAAATATATGGATCAAAGAAGTGTGGGCATAAAGATATTATTCAGCTAATTATTAATATCTTCCTGGGAGTTAATAATCCGTTTCTTGCCAGCTTACGACAGTTCTGCCACGCGATACATAATTATCACATCGAGTCACGTGAGAAAGCTGCCAACTCGTATAGTTAAGTGACACGATGCGTGCTGGTAATGAGGAGTGAACTGGCAACTTACGGCTAGACAATAAAAAAAAAAGGACGGCATCCTGACTATTCCTAGATACGCACTACTGACTACGCTTGCTGTCTGACGTAATATCGTTCGGCACACCTTACATCTTATAAATAACAGTACTCATTACGACTACAATGTTGGTGATAATTAATATACCTCTAATAACTGTAATCCTATCAAGTCTAATTGCTATCGTTATCGTTTATCCCGTGCACCGTATTATTTCATTATACTTTATCGCATTAGCTTGAAACTTTTTAATGAATCAATGGTATTATTAATAAATTTCTTCCGTTGAAACTATTTAATTTCAAGTTCTATTTTTACTCTCCACAATGTAACTTTGAATTCACACACTCATCCGCTTGTGTCTTTTATTTCGTTTCATTTTTTCCTAGTAACAATAATTATAAAAGTACGCGCAAAAATGATTGTTTTCCATTGCATTTAAGTAATAATTTCGTTATTATTTTCACGTAAGGTAGTTTCGTAAGATTCGTGTTCAGTTACTTCACGTTGTATAATCTTCTTTTAAACACGATAAAAATTGGGTTATCGAGGGTTAATGTGCTTTATTAAAAGCAATACGAGGCTTGATAAGAATTGGATTTTTCAAAATATATACTTTGCGGTATATAATAAAAATTTGAAACACGGGATTCCGAGTATCGATACACGGAACCAATCGGCGGCGGTTGTCTACTTTATGCCAAGGCTAATTCGCCTTAATTAATACAGAAGATCTCACCAAACCTCCTCCTGTCTATCAAGGGTCACGCTAGCCTTCTGCTATCGAGCCTATATTCTGGTAGTTACATCAAGTGGTGCTCATATTGCGTTCATTAACCAATATCCTGTTATCTAAACATTCCGAACAAATCAACGACCTTCATCGAGTAACATTATTCTGTGTACACCAAACTTGTGCGATTTGACCGAAGTATTAAATATCAATTATTGTAAGATCTTTTATGATATCCAAGGAATGTAAAGTTCAACTCACGAGACGAGCACCTCTGTTATTACGTATTCCTGTAAGCAATATTTACCGCATTCTCATAATATTATGCTCTCCAGTACGTACAATGTAACTTCTGATTTAACTCGGCGTGTGTGACGTGATCGGGAAAGATTCACGATATCGAAAGTGGCAGCACGCCATCATTACGAGATTATGGTGCTCGTGTAACCCACTATATAAATTTGATGCAAATTCAGGACCGATACAGTGAGAATCATCAATCATGGTTAGGGAGATCCTATTGCAGCAATTAAGATTGGTCCAACATTTGATTATGATCTCGAGCATAATTGAAAAGCGAATTTAAAAAATGTGAAACGATTATAAATCACAAATCTTCACGATAAGTTGAGCACCGCGGTTACACCGTCTTGGTTGAACCATGGACCAGACAAAAGATCCTGGTTCTCACGACCACGCCCTTACCCCGCCGCCTCTGCACACTCTAGACGCCGGCAATGCCTTCACGAAGGTACCTATCCACCGGAAATTCTTCAAGCCACGGCTCTTTCGACGTTCTGTACACACACGTAGTCCTCTGTAGACCCAGGAACGAATGGTGTGACCTCTTCCAGGTTCTCGCAAGCCGATAATAAATGGCCAACTACGAATCTTCCTACGAAATGCACACTGCACAAAAATGCATTCTCACCGGATAGAAGACAGGGTCACTTTGAAGAACCATCGAACTTTTAAGATCCTTTGGTGCATAAACTTTTGCCGTGTGAACATCTTGGGGATCCCTGACCTTCGCGAGACTCAATCGTGTCGTAGGAAATTTTTCTTGCGGCTAAATATGCTTGGTATTTCATGGAAACGTGTCAAAATAGATGAAATTATTGCTATGATTAATCGGAAGGATTTTTTGTACGACGGAGTCTAATGCCTACGTAATATTTGATGTAAAACACCTTTAAATGTCCGCTATAGAAGGAGGGTAAAATAATATTATTATATTGTCCGCATTTTAATCGGAAGCTAGAATTAAAAGTATTTGAAGTATTGAAAATATTAACTAAAAATATCACTGATTAATGGCAGCTATTCAAGCGGTACATTTATTTGCGCGACAGATCGTTAACAGTTAACAATGTGTTGAATTTCACCATTATGATTATCAAGAGATCTTGCCACGTTACTTGTTAATCATGATTTCTTTGATGAGTTAACGTGGGAAATCGGCTAATGACGTTAATCTACATTAAAGTGGGGCTTGAACTGCTCCGGCAAAAAAGAAGGGATTTCCTTTTACCATTTGTGCGAGCTGGGTGCGTAGATATCGCGATACGACGAAAGTAAGAATACGTATAATACGTCGGTATGACGATAATTATAAGAGAGTAATAACGAGATATTGTCCCGGGCAATTAACTACTTTTTCAACGCGCCCACTTTTTTCTATAAAGAGCTGCGTACCCTCGAGGTTAGCTCGCGTAACAATAGACACCATGATGCCTCACCTTGAAACGGTAACATCACCTATGAACCTGACTGATCTTTCTTGCTGCCGGAGAAAAAGATCTTTGCGTTTCATAATTGTGATGAAATATACACTACGGTGTACATCTGGACCACGAAATGCTCCATGGATCATTATAAAACTAACGAAGGAATATTATTTTTTTATAAAATGTAATGCCTACATAATATAATATTCAGGAGTCCTCGATATTATGTTCAGTCACTATGGTGGTTCAATAAACAAAGTTTTCATCGTAGCAGGGTGATTTAAATAGTAGATTGCAAGCTAAATATTCATGTAATCTTTTTCGAAATATAAGGAAGTATCATCGTCAAATACAATCCATATATTTTTGTTAAAGATCGCATGAAAGGAAGATTAACATCACCGATGGTACTTAATGGTATTCTTTATGAAAGTCGAAAGTAAATTATTACCGGAAGGCAATAATTTTCTGAGGATCATGATAAACTTACCGGTGTGAGTTCTCTTGTGAGCCTTCAGGTGGGAGCTCTTCGTGTACACTTTATCGCAGCCTGCCACGTCGCATCTGTGAACTTTGCGTCTCTTCAGCGCGTCCCCGCATTCACTGTCGACCCCTAAACCACCACCGTTACCTCCAACACCGGCGTTACCTCTACCCCCGATTCCAATTCCTGTTGCTAGCGCAGGACGTTTGTGAAATACTCTGGAAATTGTAATAAACAAATATTGCGTTAGTCTAAAAAATAATCAGTTGCTTAAAATATTATAAATATTAGACTGTCTGTGATTGGTGACAGTGAAAAGTATTAGAGATTTTCACCTATACTACTTAAAAAATTCTCGTTGCCAGCGCGGGACGTTCGTGAAATACCGTGCAACAAAGAAATATTATGTTAATCTAAAAAATGGACCGAATAAAATATGTTAACCTACTACCTAAAATAATACAAATATTAGATCTCACAAAGTTTCTTTATTAAAAAAATTACAATTACAGGTCATAGAAACTTGTACCTATGGTTCTGAAATATATGTATATCACTCTCGAGTTGTGGGATTATTGAAACTTAATTTTGCTGAGGTTTTAAATTATCATTGCTAGAATTTTAATACAGTATTAGAGTATTCTTTACTCTCTTACGTTATTGTAAGATGACTATAACCGTCGACGGATTAGAAAATGAAAGATGTAAGCAAGAAACGCGAAACATTTTCTTCGATGAGAAGATACGTGTTTCATGAGGCAACCTGGTTAATAGTCTACCTCGCAATTGGAAGCTGATGTTCGTCTTTTTTGTAGTCGATTCTTTGCTCGAACCTTGTAACTATAGATCGTAGCCGCGGTGACATTGATTATGACGAGTAGAAGGGCGACAAGAAATTTGATGGCCGAGTGTCGGTTGCAATTTCGATTCCGATATGGATGAGACATCTTCATCAGGCTGTTTAACCGTTTATAGCCATGGCGTACACGATGACTGACGGGTAATCTAACATTTCTACGTTCTTTGCTCCACGTCATGGGAAAGATACAATAACGATATCATAGATACTGTATTTGTTGTGGATTTTTGAAAAATATTTTAATGTAAATGTCTACGAACTTTAATCTTGGATTTTTGATCTAATTAAGAATGAATTCTGATTATTATTGACTTTGTTCGACAGAGATACTTTCATTAGATTCCAGAGTAATATTAATTAACTACGATCAATTTTGTCGGCGTTAATTATATTCATACCTCTTATCACGCGTTATTGATATAGCATAGATTTTATGTTTCATATGTTTCATGTCAGTTTTTACGACCCTCAATTCTATTCTGTTTTATGTCTTCATACGGTGTTATTCTTGTACTGTTGCAAATCTTATTTATACACTATTAAAATTCTTTAAGTTTATACTATTTTATAACACGGTATGGGTGAGGCGATTGTGATTCCCTGACAGTGGTAAACCAGGGGGTTGTTAAATTGAAATTATATGATTCCATAAAAGCTGAGAGTGAAAGCGATCGGGAATAACCATTTTCGTAAGCGAATGTTACGTTGTTTCATGAGTTTTAACGGGATGTAAGATTTGCAGGGATATATTAACAGTCCTGTCAATCAGATACACGTATTCTGGAAGGAATCGAAAGACTGCGATTTCCCATAACGGATCAGAGATTTCAAAGTACGCTTAATAATCGGTTACCGAAGGGGGAATCAGGACCGATTAACTTTTCGAAAGCAATTCGCGGAAACGGAAATTATCACTTCGCAATACAATCCTCGCGTGATACCTAAAAATCATACTAAGAATACACAGTCAATAATTCCTTGTCCCCGGATAATTCTTTAAAGTTGTGGGTAATAATATCCGATGTTTTATTATCTTAAATAAGTGACTAATGTTACTTCCTGAAGACTGTCCTAGGAACCTTAGCGATGCTTTCTTGTATTTTACGAGACAGAACATATCCTTCGTGTAAGCTGATACCGAGACATAAAACACATCGAAGCCATTGCGAAAGTGGAAACCCAAAACATCAGGTAGCGTTTAGACCGTCAGGTATTTAGGCTAATTGTTGGTGTGCCATAGAATGCCTTACCGAATAGTAGTCATTTCAAGAAGGAAAGAAAATGCTTGTTATGTTACCACACGTGGAATAACAGGTTAACAATGATAAAAATCAGGAATAATACTTGAAAAATATATCCACCGTGCTACAATTTGGCGGAAAAAGCAAGCAACAAAAATGAGACATTCAATTACAATTATAATTTTAAACTAATTTTTCCATGAACACCTTCCCCACTTTACTATACGTGATAGTAATTAATATCAATTATTGTAACAAAATAAATGCCAAGGATTACTTAGATTACTTGATTTAATGCAAAGTTTAAAACCGAGATTTAGACACCTTTCCAACGGACCCTTCTCATTCTTCGGGCTAGTAAAATAGGTCCTATTTGGTCAGACACTTTAGAAACACCATAGCCGCGAGCCAACCGTAAAAGGGCAGTCGGTAGTTTTCAGCATCGAAAGAATTTACGCTACCGTGACTGTATTCGATGGTGGAATTCAGGGTTTTAACTTGACCAGATAAAGCAGAGAGTCGGTACCACTGATGCATCCCCGGTCGAGCAATATTTCATCGGTACGAAGCTCAGCTTCGCACGGTTCGTGCCGTAAACCAGACCCGCAGCTCGCTGCTTAAACTGGCATAAATCCGCTTCTACTTGCGATAATCCGAGTTGTTTCTATCTCGATCTACCAGCCTATCGAAGATGCGTTCTGCGTTGCCGCTTATTTTTTGTTTTAATGAGATGGAATTTTTATAAAACCCACTCATAAATTCCCGTCTATCAACTCGATGTATTTATATTCTAATTAGATCATCTTCGTAGTACGTGGTGACCCGAGATTGGTGATCTTTTGTCACACCATTATTTTTGAAATGATATTCAGATTAATACCTTCTAATATTTAACACGCCATCTTCAGAAGTTGTAGTATGCGGTTCACTGATTCAGAGGAATAAATCTGATATTTTTCAATCTACCATTATCTACATAAAGATTGAAGGAGAAACGGAATGGGCCAGACTTTTGTAAATGAAGTCGCAAGTAGGACGAGTGACTGTAAACCGCGCAGAGGGAACTGGGAAGAGTATATTTGTCGTGAAGTATTGCTGCAAGCTTGCCGCAGTTCCTCCGCAGGGGGGCCCTTGACATGGGGATACCGATGTACGTGTGCGTTTGTACGTGCGTATTCTCTCCCGTATAGTAAGTCTCAAGCATATATGTAGAACCAGACGGAAACAGACAGGGTACGGCTAAAGATTTATGCGAAACGTGAAGTATAACTATCGGTTAACGGCATTCAGACACACCGGAGACAGAACTCGGTCTGCACGAAAACTGATGATATCACGAGATACGGCACATATAAAAATCTACTTACGCAACGTTTTTTTCGATGTCTACGGTACCACTTCAAAGTTATCGATTATTATGTACCCTCGAGAGAAAAGGAAGTGAAATACTTCGGCACGATACTGAATGACAATACTTCAGCAACGTGAATGCATACTCGAATGAAATCGTGACGCGCTCCGCAAGATGAGGTTTATTAGCATTCGCTGGATGTCACGAGATTACAATGTTTTCTATTCGCAAGTAGGATCCTACGGGATATACATCGAACCTATTTAATGGTGTCTCAATCGACAATGGAAAAGACACTGGCAAGTATGCGCGAGCAAATTAAACGAGATTTACAGAGGGTGCACGATCTCGTCCTATTAACCCTCTACGTGCTTATACATTCGATGAAATATGGCTCTACCTAACCGCCGGCTCTCTGACCGAGTACCTGTGATATCCTGCTGTTTTCGACCGATTGTAAACTGATAATAAAGTCAGCCGTTCTACGTGCCAGGAGGTTGGCATATACGCGATACTTTTATGTTCACTTCGCACCGTAACCAAAACTCTACAGTGTAATAAAAGTGGTTTAAGTTTGCGACGAAAAAATCAACATAGAGTAGCAAGCAGTCTTCCAAAATCAAAATTCTACTAATATAAAAGTGAACTTAAATATTCTATACGATATATTCTATAGTTGTTGTGACTTAAATTCTATATGCTTGACCAAGTATTTATTATTCGTAAGTATTCATTATAACTGCGTGAGGATTAGGATCAAGAAATGTACTCACAGGGAGGCCTCTTTTATCCTTTGGAGTGCGAGGAGTGCTGCCGAGGAGGAAACGAAGACAGGATCAGGTGGTTCCATCACGCAGAACTCCCTATCGCGATCCCGATCCCTTTCTCGTTCCCGCGGTTCTCTCTCCCTGATCCCCGATTCTCTTTCTTGTTGCCGGTCCCTGTGTTCATTTTCCGTACTTCTTTCCCGTATCCTTTCTCTCTCCCGAGTTCTCTCCCGTTCTCTATCTCGTTCGTGATCTCTCTCCCATGCGGCTTCTCCCAAAGTAGGTAAAGAAGGTGAAACTGGAAGAAAAGAGAGCAAATACCAGTTAGCCAACAGAGAATATCAGATATTTTATTGCATACTTTATACCTAGATTCGTTTATAACTTCATAACTGGCGAACTTCTAATGATCATCATTTACCTTGATATTAACTGGATACGTTATAATATTATATATATCTACGTTCATATGAGATGCAAGACTACTTAATGGTATATGAACTCAGACTTTAACTCGCTAATTACTGTGCTTTATATAATCGTCTGGTATTTGGTGTATCGCATAAGATGCACAAATATAATTGCTATTATTTATAGGGGAAAATAAAACTCGAAGACAAGAGTGTTCCGCGGCTATTAAATGTATCTCGTGAAACGAATAACGAGCCTGGTGATTAACGTAGATTTTCTTCTCTATATCATGTAACCGGGTATGTACCGCGTACGGATTTACCGCGACGCGTGTAACATTATCGTACGTTCTCCTGATATAAATTTAACGCGATTTACGTAAAAATAGGAAAGTTATATAAGAATAGAACGTTTTCCATAAGGCAAATAGCGTTTTCGTAGAAAAGTATGTACGGCGACTGTATTCGTGTTGAAAACTCCTCCGCCATAAGTCGTTGCGCTGTTAGATAGGAATATTGTAATTTATTTTGCCGCATGAAGATTTTTGATGATCTCCGACCTCGTGACACCATGGTTGGCAAGCTTTCCAGCGTGTGCAAGAGTAAGGCTTGCACTTTGTTGGCCTTCCTGCGACCTGCGTATCGACCGACAACCATGTTAAATGTCCGTGACATTACTGTTACTAATTAATACGCGGCAATGGTCAATACATTTACCATCACAGAGATCCGTCCTGGTGATTCGAAGGTACGAGTATCATTGACTTCACTGACAATCTTTTGACTATCCTTGCTACCGGCATGTCTTTCATTTCATTATCGAACCTGCTGCTTCCAATTCTCGGGTAATCGATGTAAAATTGTAATTTCCAGGCCTACCTCGTTACTTGGTAATACCTCGTTTGCCAGCAAATGTTCGTAATTAGTGTGGTATTAATTTCGTGCGCGTGAAATCACCCCAGGTATCGTTATTCATAATACTTGTTTGCTAAAGAGAAATCATTTTGAAAGAAAGTGGGATTGGTGTCGATGAGGTACTTCGCGAAATTATATATTACACTTGTTAAATTTCGAAGAGTCTTTTTGCGCTGGCCTATCTAGTGTGTTAAATCAAGCATTGAGCTTGAATTAATGTGATGTGGATAGTTGAAATTTTCGTGTTTGGAGTCTTTTAAAAAAAGATCAGTTTGCCTTGGTGATAAGTAAGTGGTATCGGTTGTAATGGTGCGCATAATGAGAACCTTTCATGGGATGTTATAAGACACAAGAATCTCCGAAAGGTTTCTCATTATTCGAAAATAAACCACGAGGAGGGTAAAGCAGGGTCTTGCATTAGAATTAATATTACACGATGCAATCCTCTTTCGCGTTTAAATTCCCTCGGCGCGCAAATGTCTACATCCAACATCGGGACGGACAGGGCAAGTATGTTCATTGACGGACAGTCTATGTTTTTCGAAATCCTGTTTACCGCGTGAAAGCTTTGCCGAGGAATTCGATAAATTCACACCGGCTACGAGGCGGTTGGTTATACGCTTCGATTAAGCATCGGTAGAACCGGTTTGACGCGTTTTGCTTATCTACTAGATAAGGTAAAAGAAAACGTAGGTCGTGTCATCCAATGCCGCTAAATCTTATGTAATCCTTACACCACGACACTCTTCGTAGGATATGAAATTTTTCTTTATGCAAACATTTGCTGCAAGAATTATTTTCGTATTACAACTAAGAGATACGACAAAATTGTTATAGACATTATAACGTACATTATTCCGCTTTAAAACTGTAGAATTCCTCATTCATAAATTAATTGAATTCAATGCATCGATCAATCGCCGCTTTAAATCGACCTCTTCAAAATCAATCGTTCCATTTCGCAAGAATTCATTAGATAGCGATTAAACTATTTTTTTTAACGAGCATGATATGAAATCTAATATCAGCATCGACGGTTTTCGCGGAATTACAAAAATACCCGAAGACATTTAGCAATGGTTCTCTTATTCTTATTAGATGTCGCGAATTACAAAATATATGCAGCACGTGGGATAATGGGATGAAGAGATAATCGATTTTCGGGGGGAAAGACATTGGCGTTTATGGTCTGCGAGGGACAAGAGAATTGCGTAACGCAATACTCGCACGCGAGTATTCTCTGTCCCTCGTGAATCAAGAACCTCGAGGATTTATGTAAACGATCGAGCTTCCAAGGCGTACGGTGCTAAGCAATGGATCGCCGGCCGATTGCTAAGAGAGAAAGCGAAGATGCATGGCCGTCGATGAACGCGTTCACCACGCCCGTATTTCGTAGGTTTGATGGATCACGCCGGAAATTGATTTTTAGGGAAATTTCTGTATCCACTATATTCCCTTGGAATAACTTCTAAATTTAACGCTATGGTTGGTGGCAATATTTCATCGCAAATGCGGGAACCCTCGTGGTGAACTTAAGTTTGTTTTCAATCGAGTCTGGTTGTCTGATCATGAATCAAGAGTAAGGAAATACTACTATTTTCCATTCAAGCAAAAAATATTGACCGTATATGTTACGTTAAATTGATTGGTATTTAAAGAGAAAAAGGAATAAATATTAAAAATAAAATATGTGCAATAGAACTACAACACACAAATATATGTACATTACGACAGCGACTGATTGTTTCCCTTAGTCAGATAAACAATTTCCTTACTTTCAATGAAATGACACCTCTGTTAATTAAAATTCCAAATTTACGACATAACTGATAATTAAAATATACCACGTTCCTGGAAGAGGATCTTTAGTACAGACACGAATTCAATGAAAATTTCAAGGTAACTCTGTTACTGATAGGAATCTAAGACCACTTATATCTCATTATCGGTAGGGAAATCTCGTAGAGATACTCGAAGCATTTGAGCGTTGTCCAATCCTATCGAGGAATCATTATGAATTCAAGTTGGCCGGACCATGAGGTTGTAAGCATAGTATTATTAACCGTAATTTCCGTGTGCCGGGTGTACCGGGCGGCTTCGCTTAATTAGCCGGTGCTTCGGACACTTTTTCCTCCCCGAAGTCTCGTCCTCTGCGTCTCGTTAGGGCCATTAACTCTTCTCTTGGTTCTAGTTGGTTCTAGTCGAGGGCTATGATCTTCGCTATCTAATGTACCACAGAGTCGTCAGAACTTAGAACCGTCTGACAGCACTCCTCCAACTCTGACCCACGTTTTCTTATTCTTATCCACTTCCTCTTCCCTCGTGAGACTTAAGCTCTAAGAAGCCCCTCGCTAGATCTTTAGCTCTAGCACTAACAAGCTCACCTCCTCCACATATTTGTTCACGATCTCTTCACTTATTAAATGCAACATGCATAAACAGAAGTAATTCAATATAATATTAAAAACATTGAAAAACGTTCTACATTAAATTCTTTGTAAATATCCATATTTATATTTTTAGTGATATTTTGTGTTGCTCTTATTATATCGTCACGCGAAGGTGGAATTAATCCTTAACATTACGGGTAATAATGTATTCTTACGATGTTTCCTCTTCCTATTCACTTCGAGCTTTTCTACTTCTTCCATTACTTCGTTACTTCCTTCCTCGTTTCACCCAGGGATACTATCCAGCTGGTTCCTTTCTCTGGGTGAACACGTATAGACACTTCGATGACCTGGCATGGTACAGTCGGAGGGTAATTGATAATGTTAAACGCCGAGGTTAATCCGTCGATTTATGGGCAGAGTGTGTAACGTGGATTTTTCGAATCTGCCAAATTGAGGGATAATAGGCTAACATTAATGCCAGAGGGAACGGCGTGTGTGATGCGGGGATACCGTGAAAGAGATAAGTGGGAATATCGTAGAACTACGATACTTCGCGTAGAGGCTGGTGAATAAAACACTGTTGATTAATTCACCGTGGAAGAAGATACCTCTAAGTGTCCAGTGTGAAATGTGAGAAAATAATTTCTGCGCAGAAAGAGTTTCAAGATCTTCGACGAGACGATGTACTGTTTATTGCTTGTATAAATTTCAAATTAGCATTGGAATTGTACTGTCATCAGCCATCGAAAAATTGTCGATAAAAATATCTGCAATATAAAATGATAAGAAATCTGGCAGCGAAACGATGATATAGAAAATAGATATAATAACGTCTAATTGGAAAATGTTAAATATCCAAAGATGATTAATCAATAAGGGTGGAAAAAAGGATCGTATATTGAAATGATAAGTTCGTCGTTAGTTCGAGACACACGGATGATGAATAGTGCACGATCGTAGTAACCTGTCGTGCAGCATCATCGATTATCATCGTACATTGTATAATCAAGTAGATATCTGGCCGAGCATAAGTGAAGAGAAATATGCGGGAACACACGTGACTCTGAGCTTAACACGCGTTCACGGAGATGCGAGGTGGGTGGACATACCACCCGCATCGCGGAACTCGTTAGACCAGCCTTTTCAATTAAATTCCTGGTATTGCAACGAAAATGAAGATTAGCTAATCACCTATCTCATACCGATTAATCGTAGATTAACATTTTTCATCCGTGGGGCTTCTTTCGAATTTACTGTCCTTACGCTCCTATAAAGTACCAAAACATATTTCTAATCTCTGCATACACATATTAGAATTAAATTCAAATTCTACTTGACATTAAGTTACTCCCAAAACTAACACAAATAGAATGATAATAAATGATTTGTAGTAATGCAATTAATATAAAGTGCATATGTACAAATCTTTGGAGACAATAGATAGAATTGGATTAAAACCGTATTTTAAGTATACTCCGCAGAAAATGTATACAAACTTAAAGAACGATTAATGGATGGTAATTTATAAATTACTTGTTTACCGTAAGAGAAATGTGAAAATTTCGCGATACAAAATTATACGGGAGAGAAAAGGGATCGCACGTGGAACGTATACATTCGACTTAAATTCCGGTTCATTTACGATTCTGAGAATAATCACTCTTGGAAATGGTGCGCGTTTTTTTTACCCACAAGGGAGATCGGCAAATATCGGGGCTGAATAAGACGTTAGCAGGTCGAAAACGAGCGATTGGGAGTATATAATTCATTTACAGCCCGGGAGGCTTATCGGGACAGAAGTGAAAATGTTCCCCTCGTAAACTACAAAACTGACAGCAGATTAACACCTGCATAAAATCTGATTCGGTCTAATAACCGCCAATATACCAATGATAAATACAACTGCATTAAAACCTGCCGCAATAAATATAACCATAAAGATGGCCCAAATTTTCTTCGCTATTATCATTTAAAGTTACAAGTCACTCAAAATAACATTAAATTAAAAATCAGATTTATTTGACATATGTATGCGAGATACCGATATTATTGGTATTAGAGGTACCATTAATGGTCGGTTAATTATGGTTACATTAATATAGTGTTCAAAGACAGAGATCCTATTTCGAAAGGTTCGAGGCGTTTCCAATTAGATTCAGAGGCATTTTAAAGGACGATATGGGCACTCGTCAGGTCGTAAAAGGCTGGTAAACGAGCGGGTCTGACGGGGTCCGTAACCCAGGTGAGAGCTCGCGAGTTAACCATTTTGCAGATAAGTCCCTCGCGGGCAACACTCGAATTGTTCCACCTACGCTCGGGATCCTCCGTAAACGGGCCGATATGTGCGAGAAAGTTAACGTGGAAAGGCCAAAGGGATAAACCAGAATGAGAGGGAGGACACCGATAGAGAAAGGTGGAGATATAAAGAAGCGAAAAACAAGATAGGAGGTCCTCTGTAATTATATAGGGACCGAAAAAGTTTCGGGTAACGGATCGAGTCGGTGATGGTACGTAGGATACTTTACGAGCACGGCCTTCTGTCCTGATACCTTCCGGCGTCCAAATGAATTATGCGCATACGATCGAACCTGCGAAAGTTAAGGTAACGTCTTAACTCGAACCACCGTTTCGTGAATCTTCCCCTGTGATTATCAGCCTCGGTAGTTCCAAGAGTAAGACTCTCGATAATCGTATATCACGTACGCTTACCCTTTATTGCTTTTAATACTTTCATATTCGTAAATCATTTGTAACTCATTTCACAACTTTGTCACAATATTGCTCATTATAATGGAAATTATATTACGCCACATAATAATTGAGGTCCTTAGTTACATGACATTTGAAATTAAACAAACGGTAATCATTTTCACATATGATTGCTACTAGTGTATTAATAATGATAATAATCATAAATTCTAACACTTTTAGTTAACTGCAGGTTTCATGATAGAACATTCTTTAGATTCAATCGCAAGAGATTAGAACGACTGTATAGATACTTTAATTATTAATTTGAAATAGAAATGAAAAAGATGTAAAATAATAGTGACGAATCTCATAGTATCGTAATAAATGAAATACATCTAAACTGTATACGAACCAAGGATCTTTATTCGAAGGTCTTCGAATCAGTCGATTCCGTATCGATCGTTAGGTGAAAATGATCGTTAGCGAAGAAGTATTCAGAGTCTAGGAGACGATGAATCTTCTTCGTCATCTGGTATAGACGTTCGTCGCGAACCTGTCGTGGTGGGTGCTCGAGGGTCTCGCAGAGGTGTATAAATTGTCGAAGCCAGGCGGGACGAGAAGGTGCCGATACTCGATAAATCTATCCGCTCGTGATAGACGAGCCAAGGTGCAGGTTGCTCTGACCGTGCACTGTCTTCTACATTCGAACAGTCTCTACATCGCTCGGTGCACCGTTTCAGAGGCAAGATGCACATCCACGGTGCATCCATCGATGCACCTTCACCTATAATCGCTCACTCGGTTCACTCGTGTGGTGACAGTGTCTGCCTTTTCTCCTTTTACTACACTCCTTTGCATTTTCATCAGTTGAATTCACTATTTCACGAATTAATTATACTTGGCAGTTCTTTGTAATAATCTTGAACTTTAACACTGATTTTATTGAACATCTTTGATTTGTGAGTTATGGAGATCGTTGCAAATATATTATAGTCATCTTGGTTATGTATGTTGGAAATAATTCTTGGATGTTTATTAATCTTTTATTTAATTTCATATTATTCTTGTTTCTAGTTAATACACCGTATCTTCTCTCTTTAGCCTCGTACACTTTCCCGTATTGCAGTCAAGATTGCAACGCGAAGATCCCGAGGCCAGGCCTGGCTCTCGATTACCTGTATCGATGACTATTAAGTAGGGTTTATTTAAAGAACGACGCCTTGTACCGTCACGGTTCATTAAGTCACGATAACGTCTCTGGCTCTTTTATAATACTACCTCGCGAGGAAGTCTCGACGTTCGGTAGACGGATGACAGATGATTAAAATCACACTGGAAGGATGATGGTAATATTACCATTAAAACCTTCCCTAACTTATTACCTTATATCATCCGACATATTTCTAATTAAATTTTTATGCTCGCAGTAAAACCTTACAAATATTCAACCACGAGGCTTGTACCTAAAAACTCGCGCATGATGAGTATTTAATTCACAATATTAATCATATTTCAAAAACCTTGAAAAAATGATAAAAACTCTGGAATATTGTTAACAATAAGCATATTTCAAGTTATAATAAAAAAATAATAATTTACGATATATTTGCAGTATTTATGAAGTTTGAGATGTAATTATAAAATTCAAATATATTTGAGAATTTATGGAGTTTGGGATAGCATAGAAAAATTTTGTTGTAAAGGTGGATATAAGTCAGGTAGTCAACCTCCGGTTACAAAGCGATTCGTCTTACTTCTTCATCAGGAAGAGGCTGATCGGCAAGATGAAAGAAACCGGTGGGACATCATTGACGATGACGCATGACAAGTGTAGAATTATATTGCACCAACACTTGGAAATGTGTGCAGGTCAAGCACAACGTCGTTGTCGAGCATTGTCGCAGGTGTTTAACCTTCGCGAGACCAAGCTTAAGACATGTTTCACCTGTGCTTGGTGAAATGGCGAGGGGCATATGTTGCCACGTACGAGATTTTTCCCAACCGGTAAATAAATTCTGAATCTTCCCAGCTTTCCGAGTTTCCACAACGTCCGCGCCTAACACGATTTTTCACAACCTCGCGCCACGAATCAACCGTGCTGCGAAAGGACGGTGATTATACGGATTATAAATTAACGCACACGACCTTATCGAAGCGTATAATTCATCATGAGTTTACATACTTTCCGTGGGACTTGACGTCTCTATGTGTATGGTGTCTGAACAAATACTGGGAATATATTGTGTGAATCGAAAGAATGTTCATGAATATCTCTTATTCGCGATCTGTTATTAAAAGTTGGATACGCGACGTGATGCAAATACAATATTTTATATATTACTGTTACTTATTCATAAGTTACGGATAAATGAGCATAAAATACGATTTCAGAGAACACTTACAAATTTGTTCACACTTTTCGAATTTTGTATAAAGATTATTTTAAACGGACATACTTACTTTTAGAGACACTTTGTATAATCTAAATACTGCGATGCCGATTTTGCACATTAACCCCTTAAAACTCTAATGGCATTCGACCTCTACACTTGTAAAGCGATGGCCCCTTGGCGCGATGTGAAAGTTCGGAAGACACGGAAGAGCAGTGCGACGGAGCGACTACTTCGTAGTTCGAGACGAAAAAGCACTCGTTAACCGAGAACGTTATCGTTCTCTGGCTTGTTAACGATGAACCCGACCTCACAGACTGGGTACTTTTTTCAGATTAGGATGACTCGAGGTGAACTCGATCTACCGCTCTAAATACCATCCCGAGATTTCTGATTTCGTTGAAGCGCTTCTCCATGCTCGGACCGATGAACTAATGGACGATGTGCGTGCACGATTTTCTTGAAATACCTATAATTATATTTTTATCCACTTATAAGTAAAGACTTATGGTTTATAAATGATTAATATTACACTAGGTAATAAATAATAATTTATGAAATATTTGAAATATCACCTTGTAATCTATTCCCATTTAAGATGCTATAAACTGCCATAACAAAAAATGTAATATTTCATTGAAGAGTATGAATAATAAGTAAAAACATAAGGAAGTATTATTGGAAATAATGGTGGAAATATTTCTAAGCGATGCAGTGGTGTTTTGCTAGTCCGTGTGGACTGAAACACAAGTAGATACGGTGGATCTTGATCAGACTGGCTAGCAATAACACCAAAGTGGTATCAAACTGTGGGACGGAGGTAACGAATCGAAAGGGAAATAACGAGGGGCCCGGTCCAGCAATGGACAGCAAATGCCATTATCTCCAAAAATAGAAGTGACCCTATACACGCAATCGTACCTACGTTCTTTCCGTGGTTCATTAAAAGTTCTTTAAAATATCGATCGACAACGTGACTGCCGCTGTCAGATCGGTTCTCTCCTATTCCACCCGAGATATATCTGGATATGTCCCACGAATTTCTTATTAGTGTCTTGCCGAGGGAACCAGAGTGTTTTAAGTAGAAATATCAAGCCGTATCGTCTTTATCCTAAATAGCTTCGTTAGAATTAATTAGTCGTACTGTCTTCAGAGTTCAATCTCGAGATGATTAAGAGTGACTTCAGTGTACCTTTAAAATCTCTTAAACGAATTAGATCGTACCGCTTCCTTACCAAACACGTTGGTCAACGTGGTGCACGAATTTACAGTAATTATAGCGGGATACCTAGTCAACCAGGGTGTCGAGCAACATTTGTCTCCGCGTACCTTTTTTTTACTCGTTAACTCCTCACCATTTAAGGTCACGGAGGAGAAGTAGATTATGTAATCGAGAGGTAGACCGCCGTACCAGAGATATATGCAAGCCTCCTTAGTTAACGAGGTGTGCAATATGGGCGAAGGGTAATTAATTAACGGTTTCGGTGGTAGAAAATCACATGTATCTACCCTGCTCGGCCACGTCGTGGAAAATATTTTTCTTAATAAGAGATATCGCTGAACACGCTCGGCTAAGAATGGAACCCCTTACTCTGCTTGTTCTGCCTCTGGGCTGACTTAATCTACTTCCCTCTTGGTTGCACTGGTGTGCTTTGATTTTACGAGTGCTTTCTTTACTAGCCATTTACTTCATGGTTGAATACCATGCATAAATATGCATTAAAAATTATTCTCATAATTTGCATGAATACTTATTTTATATTGTAACGTAGAATATCGATAATTAGGGATATATATATGTTCGTATGGATAACCGCGGATTTATTTTGATAGATCAAAAATATTGCAATGAAAGAGAAAAATTGAAGGCATTCGTTTCCTGGTTAAATCCCGGCACGAATAAGAGATCCCATTACGCGTGGTGCATCAACAAATCACTGCAACCCGATAATCCGTTCCGACCTTCGGTTCGCAACCTGTAAGATCGTTGTTGCAAAGCCGCGCGGGCGCCCGCGAACCGAGGCCATATCTTTGAGCCGCGGAATACATTATCCTGAAGATTAGTGTGCGAACGATACGAGAAAAGGCACCTACAACGCCAATGGGGGTCCAAGTGAATGTACCATCGATGCAACTATACAATTCCACACTTTAAACCATAGTTATTGCCTACAACTAATCACTTAACATCTGTAGAATTCATATAGCAACTCTATAATATTATAGAATACTGTTCACAACTTGGTGCCTATCCTTTGGTGTGAGTTGAATTCATCGATAAACGTTAAGTAGAGCACAGTTTAGAATAGGCGTTTAGCTTTCAATTCCTTAGATCGCAAACAAAAGTTATATTATTATAAAATATGACTATTAATAATATTTTAAGTTTAAATATCTTTAAAGTGTAGTTTAAATATGAAATCCCAAAAGACCGGAGAGACTTGTTCCTCCCTCACCGGTGTATTCGTTGGAAGTGCTGGTGATGTTGACAATGTCTTTGACGCTTACGAGCCTTTGAGGAACACGCAGAAGAGGATCATCGACGTCGACAATCCGCTTAAGGTACGGCATTATTCTCGACGTCCTCGACCTGCCAAGGATTTACTGGTTGGTTGCGGAGGTCCGTAACTTCGCATGCGGCCTACGGTAACGGCGCTTTATGATATTTATGAATAGTTGTTTAACTTGCACTTCAACAACATTTGCACCGGCTCTTATGAAGCGTCAGTAGATTCGGCCAGTGTTCCTCGTCCGCGCGGATCAAGTCTTCCCGTCGTTTTATTTGCTTCTTCATACGCCCACATAAAATAACCGGAATCCGACTTCAATCTCGACTTCAGCACAGTAATGAAATTCTATTTCTCATTTTGTAAAATCATATTAGATTTCATCTGAAAAATACCATTTCAGTATTATCACGATTTAAAACAGAGTGGAGTCTAAGTGGAGGAAGGATATTAATTCTACATTTTATACTAATATAGTCCATATAGTTTGCAGTCTAAGGAGCTGCAAAATTTAATTCTTGTTCTTATTTGTGTTTTACTTAACATTAATTAATTACCCACTTCCTAGTGATTTAGTGCGCAAAAAGTGTATAGAAAATGATTTATGGTTCGAAATAATACTGTTTTATAACGACATTGTAGTTTAAATTAAAGCCATTAGATAGTTATCGGTAAAACCATATTTCTAAGAGGCTGATCCGCCAACAGATAAATGGTACCACGGAAACACAGAGCGGCGCATTAAATGAACTTATCTTTCAAGAATTCGAGTAAATTAAGTCGGATCTAAATTAGGAGCAAGGGAGTCGCATAAATCGAGCGGCGAGGGGCGCGCACAGGGTGTAACGCGGAATAAAAAAAAAGGGAGGGATTTCTTTGGAAGCTGAGTGGATTGGTAGAGCGGTATCCCTTTCATTGCATCCTCCATTATACGGTGCTTACAGTACGTAATCTCGGTCGCATCTCTGATTTCAATCTGCGCACTTACAACGCACCGCACGCGAACGATCTACAAATCAGCCTGGTTTCTTTTCTTTCCTCGTTCTGGCTTTGGTGTGTCTGTACGTGTATGGGACTCACCGTAAGACGGTTACGAGAGTAAAAAGGGGCCTTTGGAGAATTTGCGCTTGAATTATAAGGACCGCGGAATTACGACGGGGCCCGGAAGGTTCCTGCGGCAGGTTACGTGTGTTTCGTCCAGGAAATATATAAACAACGATAAAAATTGCCTTCGCACTCGACAGATATTATCGGGGTCCTTACTGGAGTAAGAACGGATAAGTCGAACTCGAGGATTCGACTTGTTCCATGGCACTTGGACACCTACGCAGCTCGTATCATATTTTTTCAATAAAATGTCTGTCGACAAGAAATTAATGATTAACACTTTATGGCGGCGGCGGGGGGGGGGGGGGGGGGGGGCTTTTCACGCGTAACTTATCGTTGGCCGTTGAAGATTTTTATTGCGCCCAGAATAATGAGTCTTTTATCTTATGTCCTTGTTAGCGTCTTCGAAACTTTAAGGTGCAACAGTTCGGCCCGTGTTTTACGAGACTCGTATATAATCACTGAAATACATCGTTCAATTAAAGTTAGATAAATGTTTAATTGGTATGTAGGGAAGGTAGTGACCGGTGGTTTGACTAACATGAGATAAATTAAGTAAGAAACGAGTAAAAGGGAACGAAATCCCAGCTCGAGTTTAAGGGGGAATACGGATTTTATCTCCATGTTTTATTTTAAGGATTATATTTTTCGTCATATCGTTTACGATCACTTGAATTTTGCAACATCTGGGACTTCTCTGGGAATAAAACGAGATTCGATCACCGGTCCCCGTGACTCCCACGAGACACAGATTCAGCGTATATGATTATCCATAAACGGAGCAATATTCCAGTCTCTATTGCAATTGCGATCCGCACAAAATTAATTAATTATCACAGTTGGCCAAGTACACATTACTTACCGCCAAGGCATTAATTAATTCTGCTACATCGTCAAATTTAATTTATTAAGCCGGGCTTAAATCAAAGCCAAAGTATTCCCAGGAAATTATCGAGCGGTTCGATACTTAAAGAAAAATCTAATATGTCAGGGTGTTTCAAAGCAATGATAATTATCTCGGTGGAATTGTGTTGCACTTTAATGGGAGAATAAAGTGATTTTAACGAATAACAGGTGTCTTTGTTAGACAAAGGAAGGTGGATGTCTCGATTAAGTTTAAAAACGTAGAGATGTGAGGTGTCTTTCGAGAATTTATACATCGAAACCGGCATGATAATCATATTGCACAAGAGTTATACTACGCTCAAGGCCTCGGCATTACTTTATATCCAATGGAATACGATTATTTCCTGTAAAAGGATAATAATTGACTCCCATATACTCACACGTATCACCAGCCTTCCCACGTTTCAACATTTATTGAATTCCAATTCCCTGATTGGAAAACAATAGACAGATTATCAAGTCTCTCTGATATCAGAACATACTTTTTCTATTACTATTCTGTTATTAAATTGTACAGAGATAATGATAATATATTCTTATTGCTACCGTTAGACAATTCATTGTAGACTTTGAGATTTGCCGAGTGTATATAATAAAATGTATGTACATTTTCGACGATGAAATGTCATAAATCACAGCCTACACGTTCTTGAAACATTAATGGCGCGAACTGTTCGTTAAATTTCGAGATTCGAGTGTTAAACGCAGAACTGAGCGATGCTTCTGCGGATAATGCTCCCGTTTATTACGCTGTTATCGTGATCGTCACTTAGACCCTGGAGTTGCAAAGTGGCGAATTAATCCATACTCGTAATTTAAACGCGCCCGCCTGAATTTCTTTTCGCGGCCGAAGTACAGCGATAAATTCTTTTACTGTCCGGAAAGACCAGAAAAATACGAGGCGTGAAAAATCTGATGTAATCTCCGTTGGTATGTTCGCGGCTTTACATCGAATACATATATTTTTAATTCGCCATTTACAGGGAACACTTTGCATTTACCACGAGTACTCTGATAAGTGATTCAGAATGGCCAATTAATTAGAGATAGAATGAATTCCATGAGAAAATGGATCGACTATTTTCACGGGTAATCAAGTCTATTTAATACAAGTAGTAACAAGGATATCCTTGTTCGCAGAGGGAGATTATTCAATCGCCGAATAAGAAATTAATTTTCTCCTAATTGGAGGCAATTTATTCTCGAGGATTGGTAAAATATTAATTCCTCGCTGTGTTTCGATACTCCAGCGTTACTATATATAGAACGCTACGATTCCCAAGATACGATTTGTCAATAGATGCCCAATTACTCTAATCGGAGAAGACGGTTTACGATCCAGATGAATGTAATCACGTGAAAGAAAAGTACGGCGAGATTGTGGGTGCTCGAACTAAATTAAGGAAAGGCTCTTAGAATGAATTGCGAGTGAATGTCTCAAGTAGTTACGAAACAAGTTAAAATTGGTACTCTGATAGTTCTTAAAGATGTTCACCAAAAAGAGTCGCGTTACTAATGAATTACAAGCACGATGTAGACTCATTAAAGCACCATTTCTTTAACCTGTGTACAACATATTATATGAAGGAGTACATCAAATATTTGATATAAAATAATAATAACGGAATATGAATAACGTGTATATGAATGGTACCGCTTTAGCATCTTCATCGATATCCCGTGGATTCTCGGACACCTCGTGAAAGGTAAGATGGAGAAAGAGAAGGGGAGGTGCCGTCACCAGGTTGATTTTTGCCCGAAACAGTAACGATCGGTATGGTTGAATCGGTCCAGCTCTCCGTCCCCCCTCTCCCTCTGAATCGTTCACCATACGATTTGCCAATAGCTCATTGATATGCAGAATGCCCATCGTTTTAACCGACACACCATCGAGTTCCAGTATTCCTGGTAGTGGTATAGGAACATTTCAAAATAGGGAATGCAAGCGTAGACCGAAGCTGCCAGTGGCAATGATATATGAGAATGACTTCTGGGATGAAAATGGGAGATGTATCCGCTCGATTTTCCTATACTCGGTACGCTCGAGTGAGTGGAGAATGGTTCGTATGGTTTGCAGTCCTTGAAGACGAACAGAAGGATTTTAAATCGTAGCCTGACGTTCCTAGGAAGAGTTTCTCGCGATGGGCGCCGAAGCATACGTTTAAATGTTATCAAGATCGCCGCTCATATCTCTCCCGACTCCGTACACGGTAGTAACAATAAAGATAATAATTCATTTCCATTGTTACCATTACGAAAGATGGAGGATCAGGGAGCATCAAGATTAACATGGAAAAAGGGTTGCGGAAAATAAGAAATATAGGAGGGAAATTATCATTATGAGTCATTGAGCTAAATACGCAATTTCCCCGTGAGATTTATGCGTCTTAAATGGATTCAATTATAATCGTCTTTATTCTGCTATCAATGTTACGACATCTTAATGTGGCTCGTGTATACGATCGCGAATTACGAAACCCATTTGGAGAACCGTAATCGAAGTGCATTGATCGCGGTGCACTATGGTTTATGCATATTCAATAGCAAAGGCTACCGTACGATTAGCAGAATTGACAGAATGTGTAAACGACGCGTGGTCCTGTACCAGCATTCTAGGAATTCTCACGGAGACCCGATTTGAAAGTACCAATCCATAAGAACTGTTACGAGCTGCGAATGAAACAGATCGAGTAAAACTGTTCTTCTGGCTTGCGAAATCGGATCGCCTTCGACGAGCAGTGTAACAGCTAGAGTAGAGATATACATGCAAATCTAAGGTGCAAGGAACGCAGATACATGTATGTACCATTCCTTTATCATCCTCAAGCCCCTCTAATTCCATTTATCCACATATTTATGAAGATCAATGTCTTCGTTCCAAACACTTTCTAGTACAACTCGAAAAGTAATTGACGAAAGGGATTGCAAAAGAAGAAATCGATGGACTAGATTTAAAGAAATAAATTCGAGAAGATTCAATTGATGGGTTGCAATACAAGATGCACCGAGGAGGATCCCATCTCCGTTTGTATTCCGGAGCGATCCTGAGCTATTATGCTAATTAATGTTAATTAAAATCAAACAGGGATTCTCCAGATTCTCTGAAAACGCATGGATCGAACATGCATGAATTCTACACGTGCATCGGTTGTACAGCCCGCGAAATTTCTATAAAGCCACCACGTTTTTTGCTAATAACTTATAAATATTTCATACTTTTGATAAGTTTGTGGGTGATATTATTTTAGGAGTATTAAAGACACATATTTGTCGGTTTAAATAATTGAAATAACATTTATTTAAAATAGGAAACGGAAATATGTAATATGACATAAAATCCAATGCGAAATTTCTATAAAGCCACTTAGTTTTGGGTGGATAATTTTGCGTCCCGGAACCGTTATATTTTCTTTTTGCAATTTGTGCATGTGGTACTACTTTCACGGTTAAACGGATGTACAATTTTGAACTTTTTACCATTTCGGACGGAGTTTTTATTACCCTAAAACCGCACGGTCGTCTTGCTTTGGGACGGACCGATGCTACAGCGGCCAGAGGACCTATTGTGTTGTTGGTCTATTGTTGCTAGTTATGCATCGGTCCTTACGCCCTGTACCTAGCTTCGCAAATTATTACTTATTTTTGAGCGAACGGATAAGTCCCACATCTGACGACCAAACGTCGATCCTCGCGGCCCTACCTGGGGCGCACGACCCATAGGAGTTCGCGGATTCCTGGAATTTATTGCAAACAATGGAACCCAATAGTAAGGTCCCAACTTGGTTCGACCAATTAGGATAGTGCAAATTGCAGAAGTTTCTCCGCCTCCACGAAGGTGGGGACCTGGTTGTCCATCGATAAATAGTGAGAGAAAATCGGAAAAATCAGTCTTTCTTCAAATTGACTTCGAGATGCCACAAGGAAAGTTATTAACGAGCGAAGAAAAAGCATCCACTGATGCTTATAAAAGTATGGGATGTTCTAATCGCACAATTGCAAATAAAATTAATAGATCACGTACGCACGTAAATAATTATGCGATATTGGGCGAAGGAGAGGAAGGTGTCAATGAGGTGGTGGTTCACAAATGATTTGGGCTGCATTTCGTGCTGATGCAAAAAGACCTATCTGCCGAATCAGCACAAAAATGAATTCTGTAGAATATACAGAATTATTAGATACAGTGCTAATACCTTTTACAGAAGAAATTGAGCACGATAATTTTATTTATCAGCACGACAATGCCAGTGTCCATGCGTCGAACCACACCAAACAGTGGTTTTGTCAAAAAGACATTAGAATTTTATCATGGCCACCCGATCTAAACCCAATTGAAAATCTTTGGGGAATAATTGCGAGGAAAGTTTACGGTAATTGCAAGCAATAATCGTCAGTTAATGAATTATGGACAGCGGTGAACGAAGCGTGGGCACCCATCGAAATTGACACACTTCGAAATTTAATTGTATCAATGCCGAAACGAATTTTCGAAGTTTTTCGAAGAAATGGCAGTTATACAAGCTATTAATATATAAATAAAAAATAAATTATTGTGAATATTGATTTTATCTCTTAAAAAATCCGGTGGCTTTATAGAAATTTCGCATTGGATTTTATGTCATATTACATATTTTCGTTTCCTATTTTAAATAAATGTTATTTCAATTATTTAAACCGACAAATATGTGTCTTTAATACTCCTAAAATAATATCACCCACAAACTTATCAAAAGTATGAAATATTTATAAGTTATTAGCAAAAAACGTGGTGGCTTTATAGAAATTTCGCGGGCTGTATAAGGGTCCAGATTTTGTTACGATTATGGCCCACCATCAAAACTAACGCGTTCGTGCTCACGATGATCTTAATTTGCTTGGTTGTCGCGCCGAACGAGGAAAACCGGGGCAATCATGTCGTTTAACCGATCGTGTTATTGGTGAAGATGTCGAGGAGTCGATTCACCTTATCGAAAGCACATGTACGTGCCAATTTAGTCGAGAAATGCGCACATTTGTTTATCGTTTCCTGGTCATTTAGGAGCCCTCGCCACGCCAGTTACGAGGGATAAAAGTGTCAGGTGTATAAGTAACGACGTGTCTTTATTATCTCGCCAATATGCATTCCGTTAAACAGTGATAACGTATCGGGCACAATTATAAATATAAATCGGTACAAATTATGAGTAGGAATTCGACACGAACGCGCATTGTGCTGTCCGAAGATTCCACTTTAAACCTATATTTAATCCACAACATTTTAATTTTGTATTTCATTCAACAATTAGAATTCCAACTCATAAAATTCATATACACGGCATGGATTCGACTGATTAGAAAGTCATGAAGCTCCTATCCTTCAATCTCGGATTTCTCCATTGAAAGTTAATTACCATTCTTTTAATTACCATTTTCAATATAGTACAGCTATTAACTGTAAACCAGGCGCGGAATAATTTATCGTAAACATTGCGAATGAGAATTTATCTATTAAAATGCACTTTGATACTTTACTAATAAGTTAACGGGGTTTCATACTTCGATATGAACTATATAATGTGACCGATTAATGACAATCAAAGTTCTGTCAGATGCAACGGGGGGGGGGGGGGGGGGTCTCCATTATTCATGAAATCGAGATGGCGAATAATAGAATAAATTAGATTACGATCGACTGAAAGGTGCAGGTGATATCCGGGCACGCTGAATCGACTGTTAGACTTGGAAATAAAAATCGGCTGGCAATCTACATACATCGCGGGGTCATATTAGAAGTAACGAGAAAGCGGGTCGGGAGCCACGCGCAATTTACGAGCAATAAGCGGAGGGCCCAGATCTCTAAGGAAGAGAGGAGAGACGTCGTTAGGATTGGAATATGCACGGCCACGACCTCGGTGAGCCCGCCTAGGTTCACCTTTCCTCGACAACTTCTCATCCGTGGCTCGACCCACTCTCCTCAAGTGCACCTTCACCGATGCATGTGCATACTCATAACGTACTCGACTTCTTCAGGGGAAGAGGATGCATCCTAACCTTCGCGGATTCGCGTAGGAGTCCATGTAGATGAGAAGACAAAAGGCTCCCTTCGATGTGCACCACGATTAGCCTTCGTGCACCGGAAAACGGAATTTCTCTATGCGCCTTTTCTCTCGATTTATAACCTACCAAGCAATTTGCAGCCTGTGTATTCGTTTCGATAGAACGGTTACCTTCAATACTTGAGAAATATATGAACAGCATTCTATTTTTTGTCAAATTGTACAACAGTAATATTTTATAACATAGGAAATGTTAACCAGACTTTTAGTAGTTTAAACTCTGATATTAACCTTTGCATTCTTCTCCGTGTCAATCCTTCCATACTTCCAATTATCAAGCTCTAATTCATGAGAATTTACAAATATTTAATCATCCGCATTTATTAATATAATCATCAGAATTACCGGGCTCAGTAAAATATCGTAATAATTACTCTCAACATCAACTCAATTTTTATAATAAAAAATGATCAGCTTATTAGACGTTACAGTAGAAGACGTGCTACAGGAGATAGAATGATCGGAAAATATGGTGGTTTTGTGGAATCCGAGGATCATCTTTATCGGGGAGCGAGGACATAAGGTAGATCAGAGTTCTTTAGCAAGTAAAAGATGCACCGTGCACCCGTGAGTGCAACGTTGACCGGTGAACGCGGACTTGAAGCGGTATCCAGGGAACGACGACATGGAAATAGTCGCGATAAATCGTTCGCCACGAACTATTCCATTATAAAGGAGCATGCCCCGTGTAACATAGCCGCTCGCGACGTTTCTTTGTGGATGGCGCACCTACTTGCACTTGTATTCCTTGCCGACAACACACATCTTACCCCTCGGACCACGACTAACGACAATCGGCTCCAAGATTTCCCTGAAACTCCTTCGCGAGTCTAGACGTATATCTTCCGAGGTTCTTCCGCGAACGAATTTTCTTTCCTTGATAAAGAACCGAGATACGCCGGTAGTCTTCAGGGAAGTTCCATCAAGTGACCTGTTCGAATTTCTGCGAAAATTCACTTAGAACTTTGCATTTACCCTTGATTGTATTTTATACTGATTATTTAATGCGTGCGTTGAGAATAATCCAAAGTTTACTTGGCGTGGTAGATTCAGTTTATTTAATTTGTAGGTATACTACGTTTTTCGTATCGTGAATGGACATATGCAATAATAACGATTGCAGAATTTGATTACACCATTCCGATTTTACGGTTAACTTTTCAATATTTAATAGTGTATTATTATTCACTTATTTAATATACGATGACCTGCTGTTCGATAATAGTTCATTCATTAATTGACTGTAGAAGTAATTTTTCAGAATTGGTGTTGTAAACTAATATAAATACTAAGGAAATTTCATAATACAAAATGTGTTATTTTTCTCTTGTAGCAAGTCGAGGTATTTCTATTAATGATCCATTTTTAATTACATACGTAATATAAGTGATAACGTAATCACACTCTCATATGCCCGTTATCAACATTCAGTCACCTTTCGTTCCAAACCAATACAATTACCTAATTAAACCACTGGCCAGTTCATTAATTAAAGTTCATCAAACCGTATTTGCAAGGAATCAAAGATTATGGTAGTCTAAACGTACGTTTCCAACATAAATCCTGGAAGCAAAACGCATCACATATCTTGGATCCATATTTACGAGCACCGATATGAACACGTAACGAAACGTACTCGCGTAAATACGTCTGGCGAACCGTAGATAGTCACGTATACATAGGTAGTAAAGTACACGCGTATGGTACCAAGAAGGCACGCCTGTTATTACTCTCGCAGATTGATGGAATCAAGCAACTAGTGATTTCGTGGTGGAATCAGTGAGAATTAATACTAGGCTATTAATTTCTCCTCGCTTACGAACCGATCTGTAGGTTCACGTGTAACTCGTACGCACACGTGCTTCCTTAGGACCAACACACGTCCTATTCATCTGGATAGGATCGAGTAGGTTTTTGCAATGGAAAAGGCATACTTTACTATCAACTATCTTCCTCCATCTTTCTACCACGGTTGATGCATGATTTAGACAACTTTTTTTGTGCACGTTGGAGTCTTGAACTTCCCGATGAACCTGAACCCTGGTCACGTCGATTGCTCCCTGATGAGCCGTAGAGATCAAGCCAGATTCATGAGCAGTTAGCGCGAATTGATGCACGGACATTAATTATGCGATCGGGTTTTACGGGTACGTGGCCTCGATCGGTGATCGAGTCGAGGTCATACGCGCCGTGATCCACACGCAGATTTGTACTAATTCCTTCATTAAAATAGTAATAGAGAGGATGGAATATTGATGTTCCTGAGAAGGATTTAAATTAGCTCCTTTTCCGATGTGCAAAGTGATTGACCGTAAAGACAAGATTTTCTTGATAGCTCCTTGATGTTCTCCGGATAACAGTAAATATTATCTTACAAATAAATTAGATGTACCTGTATATAAGAGAATCAAAATATTGCAGTATTAAACTTATAGATCATTTCAATCTGATTTCTTAATAATGACTTTGATTGTCTTTACCAGGAACTCAATCCGTGGTATGTCGACTATAATAAATATCAATTTCCCACCCAGACACCTTTCGGTTTTCTGTGTAAATGTAAAATCCGCGTAATTTATGCTGGCAAGCAACACGCCTCGCTGCTTGGTCCCCCGCGGCGAACTTACAACGGCTTCATAAAGCTTGCGAGGGTCGGCCCTCCGCGAGAAACTACTCGCAGATTCGCGATGGCTTGCAGAAATGCAAATCTGCCACCGCCAAAGCCACGTCACTCACTTATTTGTAGTCAATAACACAAACTTGCCCTTTTGTTTGTTCCACGTATATTCAGCGGAGAATATTAATGCAACGATAATTCTCGTGCATCTCTAGAATCCAAATTTAAGGAAGCATTATGCAATACGTTGAAGAAATATGACTATCTCCAATATATTTTCAAACAGACGTGTTTCAAGGATAAATATTTCATATCTAACATTTGGATAACAGTAATATTTTCAAGTATTGCTAGTATCGCACATTATCATTTGCAATAACGATATACGAATTTAGATATATTACATAATTACATATCTAATATTCGACTAAAATTTCAAAGTAATAAAGTACAGTAATTCCTTGGAGTAGAGTCGATTTTCCTTCATATTTGAATGCGTCCTTAATGGGCAATTACCGAGGACAGTGGAAGTGGCTATTGATCGAGAGCCTTTCCATCAGCCTCGATGGCAGACACTGAAATATCCAGGAGATCGTTTGTGTTGGGAAACCATATATGCTTAAGTGAGAGAATACAAGCACGTGAAGTGGACAGGTGGAAAAGCCATTCGTCCAACTTGACGATACTAATAATTATTCAAAGGAAAATCTAACAATAAGTCTTCGCGAACAATAGCCACCTTCTTCTTTATTAATACTTCAACGAAGACGCTTCCCAAATGCGGGAAATGAAACGCGCACATATTTTCCCACGGTGAAAATGTCATGGTATGCACTCTTCCAATTAAGAAGATTGGAATTCGAATTCTTTGAACCTTCGAAGCTGCAACCTTGCCGATTAACTTCCACTGCGGCTATAAATCAGTATCGAGGGAGAAAGAAGTTTTCCATTCGTGCGTTACTCAGTTCGAGACCAACAGAATTATAATTGTTCTTCGTTGCGTAAATCTATCCTCGTAATTCTTAGCAGTAAAAAGAAATGTGGCATTCAACGTTGTTAAATCCATGATTATTAATGAACTCGTTATTAACGCTATTCAATATTAACCAGGCTTGTTAATGATACGATATCATAATTATATTATAAAATTCATTCAACAACTTAAAACTTGATTCGAGTATATTTTTATTATAATTTCATACTTCTGATTTAAACGGAGTTAAAATAATCGAAATATTTTTCGAATAGGTTTAGTGAATTATTGATCTTTATATTATGAAGATTTATAATCATATAGGAAGACGTAGTATTAATTCGAACCAATGATTTCTAAGCAGTTTTAAGATTTTTATAAAATAGTAAATTGTGCTGTTTTTCAAAGTTTAATCAGTTTCCGACGTATCGGTAAATGTTTAATAATTGGACGCGGATCAGCAAGTACAGTAATGTGAAAACAGGAACTTCTCAGGGTAACCAATAACGCCTCCACTTGGAGGACTTCTAAATAAGGCAGCAGGTCCAGTTCGAACGTGGGTCGTTCAATGTTTCCACGATTTTTCATCGGGAATTCAGATAAAAGTAACCAATTCTGACTTTCCGCTTTCGTATCGCGATATTACCATTATTGTGGGAAATTACTAAAATGCTTCCAGCTAAGCTCGTTTCTAATTAATATCTAATAGAAAACACATATAACTCACCAAGGAGTCTCAACACTCGATGATTCGGATATTCGAACTTACCTGAAACAGAAAGGAAATATATTTTGTAATAAAGTTCGAACTGTATTTGCATCCTGACACAAGAGATTGCTATTATTTGCACGGAGATATAAATTATTAGTATATCAGAGGTGCAAAGTGTTGATCGTGGCGAGTGGGATTAAAACAAGTAGTGGTAGATCAGGAGGGAATTCTTAGGATTATGATTAGTAAGAGAAACTGAAAGCTCCTACTGTGAAAGGTTAACCACGCGTAACGTGTTATCGGATTCGCCGGTTATATTGCCCGGTAGTTATATCTATATCGACGATTATAATCGGAGCTGCATCACGCTCTCCTCGGCTCGTTAGCACCGAGCATATCGTCTTAACCAACGAGGTGTTTCCTTACTGCCTACCATCCAGATAGAGAATCTTCTTGTTCAGTCACTTGTTCTCCACCGATTACATCGCTATGTAAATTTATTGTCGGTACCTTCTCCACAAATGATCTTTTTTTTCACCTCACTCTTCTCTCTCTCTCTTTTACCGCGTAACGTGCACCTACATCTATGTATCTCCGATGATTAGCAAATGCAACTGCAAACAATGAGCAGTTATTCAAACAGTCACTTGATTCCTAAACGACATGGTAATTTTTTTCGATTATCTTCTGCGAACTTATTTCTGATCCTATCGCGGCTTGTACGTGCGCGAAGTGCATTAATTATGACGCGAGTTTTGTAAAATTATACAAATGGTTACTCGGTAAATAGGAGGTATAAGTAACATCCGATAGTGGCATTAGTATTTTCCTGTGATTCAAATAGTATTCGTTATATTCGGGATAATAATAATGTTTATTAATTATTATTTATGTTTGCAATAATTATGATATATTTACGTTCTATCAGTAATTGCAATTCACTGAAATAGAATCATTCTTATTTGATCAGTTATGGAATGTAATAACAGTATTTATTAAATATTATTTAGAATAGTTATATGTGTATATACATAATGTAATAATCATTTCAAACACTAGAAAGATTATTCCATCGATAGACTTCAATTACTTGAAAGTCCGTATCGGTATAATTGTACTCCACCATTTAGAATTGGTAACATAATCGCCCCGATTAACGGGCAATCGATTAATTAAGCCGGCCAATAGCGGTCGTTCTAATGATGAATAGAGATTTGTTATTCACCGGTCGAAGAAGGATGTTAAGGATCGCGGAGCAAGTACACACGTAGAAACGTGCGAGTTTCTCAGTCGGACCATTAATTATGATAATTGATTCGTACGCTTAACGCTCGAATATAGCTCGACGAAATATTGATGCCCCGTTGCATCCGTGGGAGATGAATGCGTGTAAAAGATCCTTTTTCTACACGAGCCTGAATTTTAATGATGTCACACGGTATCCTTATTAATTTCTACGTTAACTGGCACGGGTACGTTTTAATACGTGAATGTACGAATAATTTACCGGAAGAAATTCAATGTGTAACTTGAATGCGGTGCATCGCGCACGAATGGCAGGCCGTAAAAATAATTCGTTATTTAATCCGACTCGTATAGAGGGAAGTTAAATGACGCGGAAATTCCATTCTGCAAAAGGACGCGGAAGCTTTCTGTCGTTTCGAGGCGAAGGATAATCACGGCCGATTTTAGTTAAGGATAATCAATGCGCATCGTAAGAGCAACGATGGAGATCTAAACCATCTTCATGGCCGATTATTCCTTGGATCCTCGTAAAGTGAATCAACGTTTTAATAAATGATCCTTCCTATTATGAGGATAGGTAACGAATGGATACCTCGATAACCTCGTTCTTCCGGAAAAGGGAAAGTCGGCCTGGGCCGGATCACTCAAGTAGAATAACATTCTTCGGGGCAAACTTATCTATACTTTTCTGCCTACTCCTTCACTCGGAAGTATTTATACATTGACTTGACAAATCTACTGTGTTCTTGCTTTAAAAACTTGTCTGACAAATTAGTGTTAATTATATGTTATTAAGTATTAAATTGGAGATATTGCCGTTCAAGATAATTATAAGATTAAAATTCGAACTGAATATTATGTAATAATAATACGTTATAAAATAAATTAGAGAATAGAAGATTCATATAACTGTCTATATTTTTGTGTTTAACTACGATCTGCAATTCTAAAT
This sequence comes from Nysson spinosus, assembly GCA_910591585.2. NCBI lineage: Eukaryota > Metazoa > Arthropoda > Insecta > Hymenoptera > Crabronidae > Nysson > Nysson spinosus. Next base: position 5,432,912 of record OU342835.1, read on the forward strand.
TCAACATAGTTTATTAGATATTAATTAATAATTGATGTAATTCCTTGACATGCTGATACGGGTACGTGAACAAAAATATATTAATTAAGAACAATTTCAAAGCATGCATTGCAAATAGTTCCTCAACATAATATTTCATATTTCGTATTTTGCTTTAATTATATACGTACGTGTTAAATTTTCTAGTCAATTTTTAAGACCAATGCTGATATGAATAATGACGCATATTTTCTTGGTTTATTTCCTGAAGGCAACGCGATGCAACAAATGACTTAAAAAAGTCCCACACAAAAGAAAGTAATGATACAATATCAAATCGCGGGAAGTAAAATGGCGTTGCCATAATAGTAATAAATGAGGCTAATAATTCTCTAGGAAGAATGATTCCTCCTAGCAGCTATGAGTTTGCTGCATCAAAATCCCCGCTGTGAGGATCATCCTTTTTTATCGTGGAATTCGAAAAAGGATCGATGGATCGGGTGATGCAGGTGCATAGATCGCGCCGTGAAACTGCAGTGCGTTGATCGATCGGACCTTAAGTTATTAGCGATTATTATTCTTCAACGTGAAAGTTGCTGCTATTCCTATGACGCGTGGCGTGGGAGTCCTACGTGCCACGCCGACATATATGTAAATAATTCCTTATTTTGAGAATTGACGACAGTTTCTTTTACACGACGATGAGACTTACTTAAAATCGCCAGTTAATTAAGTGGAGTATTGCGTCACGGGAATGAATGAAGTTGTAGAATTTTTTAAGAAGCTAATTATACCTTGTGGGAATTTTGGTTTTAGTCAAAAGTATTTGCTATTGTTTTGGTGTTGAATGCTGATAGCAGTTCTTTGAAATATTTGATTTAATTTTTAGTAATTTTCGAATTAGAGGAAAAATGTTGAAATTGAAAACTTATAGTCAAAAAGATCTTTCACTTGGAAACCTGAAAAATTAAGGACATGCGTACAGTAAATCATAATAAGATACAATCCTTCTAATAAGAAAAGATATACGGCGACTATAAAGCGTAATCTTGACAAGAGTACGATACTTTAATAAGAGAAGGGAAGGCGAAGTCTCGGATCGGAATATTGGTCTGAAATCATAAGATACGTTTCATATGTAACTGCAATAGCAATATCGCATATCAGCCTCGTCATTTCGCGGGACAGAAACGGTGTTCGTGATAGCCAACCACCATCGTCAAACGGATCGTCTTATTCGTCGAATCCACCTCGTGTTTATACGATGATCTGGTGCCTCCGCGTCCCGTGAAAGGTCATTTCTACGAAAAACCAGTATTATATTGACGAGCCCCGAGTCTCATCTAATTATAACGTTTTGCGGGCAAACGTTGTTGTGTTTTACTTTACCGGGATGTTGAGAAGGTTAAACGATTAACGGGGGCGTCGACAGCCACATTGCGTGGACAATGAAATACGGAGGAGAGATCACCGGCTACCACACCCAGGAAAGGACCACCATTTTCATCCTTCTCTTACTTATGCGAAAATCACCACACCCAATAAAATAGGGCACATAACATGCCCTTTTTGACAAATAATGTTCTCAATAATATTATATTCAACTTACAATTTTACTTTTGCTACTTCAATATACTGTTTACTTGAATATGTTAGTTAATGAATTTTACCTCTATAATAAGAATATGTGTTGTAGGAAAATGTGATCGATTCATTGTAATAATTTTTTGTGTAGGATATATGTTTGCTAATATCGTGTGACATTATTGGTAACTGATTACTGTTGTACATAGTTTGTTACATAATATTATAGGCCAAGACATCTTGTTATCGAGGTATTATAGTTGCATTGTAATGTCTTTTATAATAAAGATAATATTTATGATTTTACAGGACACATATATTGCATAAACCAATATTAATTTAATGGCTTAGTATTCTGGGTAGTAAAGTAGATGCATTGGTGAGATATTTGATAGATGAATGAGTTAACATATTTCAGTCGGCACGCTGCATGTTGATCTGTGACGGAATGAGTGTTACTTTTGCACCGACGTATATCACTAATAGGACGTTAATTACATCCCAGGAATTGTCTTGGTTAATGAGCGCATCCTACCGTAACATCTCTCCGCGACTAGTATAGAAAGGTGCACCAATTACGATTGTCCCCGAGTAAACTGATTTGGAAAGATTTATCTTTAATTAGTTCAATTCAGCCTCGAATATCTTGAATCCGGTGCGTAAGTCTTAGCGAAGTAAAGAGGTACAGTTAACATCGACATAATACTTCCTGCATTTCATTTAAAGTAAACAATCTTGACAAATTAGTTCTTGATACTTTTATAATAATCTTATTATAAAATATCCATTTTGAAAATGTACAGAAACATGTTGCAGGTTTGAATACCATATTAAAATTTAATTCTGTGATTCGATTAATAACCTCGCGGATAATGTTGGTAAAATACATACAAAAAAATATCTTAATAAATGTACATTACACAGAGTCAGTATAGAAAATAATGATAGCACACGTCGCCATATTTTCTCGGTTTTCTATCCGCAAAAGAACTTGTAAGTATACGTTAGCATGAAACTTAGAAGAGTCATTAAGGCGCAAAGATTAAGCGTCCGCGGGACGTGTGCTTTATCTCATTACGCCGTGAAAACGTGGCCGGGTGTGCCGACAAAAAGGAAAAGCCAAGAGAAAAAAGGGAAAACATAAAACCGTGTAAATCGTGTAATCTTCTTGGTACTCCTCTTCCCCTTAAGGAAGAGCCGGGGCCCCGAAATAACAGAGATGGTTTATGCCACCGCTTTCTATACGTAAGAGGAACTCCAGGTTTCTTTTAATCCAGCTCACCTTCTCCGTAGGCGTCGCACCTCTTCCACGAGGCTCAATAATTTAAATTTTAATACTGAATTAATGCACGACATTTAGTTGGACGAGCATCGTGCTTCGAATGATTTATCTGCACCTTGAGTGAGTTACAATTTTAAAACCACACGAGTCTGTTGGTGGAAGCGCTGTATTTTCACCAGGTAATTAAGTGTATTTCATATCGGTTGATTAGAGTTATGATATTGTCGGGCGATGATGATTAAAAGCACATACGCGGAAGTCAGGGTGAGATATTAAAAATGCGTGAGAATTACTAGTAAATAAATATTACGCATCATAGATGCCCATGGAAAATAAGTACGGTGAAACGAAGTGGTTTTACGAAGCATAACACGTGATGGCTAAGTATTGGGAAGAGAGGCGATATCACGTACCGTAGCGCATATTAATCCTCGTGGTACGTGCGAGTTGTTTAGCGCAACTCTCTCTCCTTCTTTCTCTTTCTCTGTCTACGCTCACTTGGTTCTACGGTGTAATACGTAACGTAAGTAAGTAAAGCACTAATGCTCGAAGATAGCAGTTATGTTGAGCTCAGAAGACCGGTACAACGAGGCAGGATTACGTAAGATCAAAGAGGGAGAGAGAACGGGGCACAAGGAACATCCTGGTGGCCGGATCCCTGATATCGGTACCCGACTTCTAAACCGAGATTCTCTACGTAGCAAAGAGAATAGAAGGCACTCGATCCTCGAGTAGTAGATACTTGAAAGTACCTAAAGTCTCGAGTGGATTTTAAACACCGACGATATTCCGAGTGAGGAGTAATTGTACTCTCTTGCAAATACTATCTTCAATTTTCACTCGATCCGATAATGTGTGGAAATTAAGTGATGATATTTGAAGTGAAGAGTAATTGTACTCTCTTACAAACATTACCTGCAATGTGTATTTCCACGGATTTAAGTAATTGTATTTCGAGAGCTCTCGATAGAGTTTTAATAAATGTTCTTATAAGATTACTAACCTTGATTGACACAGAGTGTGGGGTTAGCTTTATTGAGAGATGCACATGTTTAATAATAAAAATGGATGGTTGGGTGATGGAGGATAATGGGTATTTCTCGAAAAAACAAATAGGGGAAATTAGAAGTGGTATAAGGGTATAAAGAGAGGATGGAAAAGTTTGAAGAAAAGTCGTTGAACGTGCAGATCGTAAGCGAGGGTCAAAGGGTTAACTTAGTCCGCATACACGCATCTTCTAAGAGAGGTGGATGAGGTTGGTCTGGATGGGTATCATCACTTTTGCCTTTACAGTCTCTCCTCGGCTTGTACATAAAATCACCGCTAGCAGTAATATAGTACAACAGAATGCTTCCAATTTTCGAGTAGCTATATTCTTCCCCTGAAAAGAACGGCTTCTATCGCCTTGAAAATCACAGCAATTTTGTGCGACATTTTGCATGACAATGAACTCAGGAATAAATCTACTATCTCTTGCACGAATTTTTATCATATTAATAGTATACCTTAATTTCAATAATTTTTCTTATTTTGTCTATGAGAATAAGTAATAAAGTATATAAAATATAACAGTTACTTTACTGCATGTTTCATTTTAGGGAAGTAAATATTTCTTTTAAGTCTGATTACTTCAGTTGTATACAATTATGTATTTTTATCCATGCGATAGAAATTAATATACTGAACATTAATTTTCTATTCATATTCTATTTCCGAGAAAGATACCTACGTTGAATAAACCCTTAAAATTATCTTCTGCATTAAATTCGCGTGTAGGTGTCCATCGTCTTCCGATATGTATTTCCTTAGACGTGTAATTTCTTCTTACCGTTGCCGAGATCATGTAAAGTTTCACGAGCCAATCAAGTATGTTGATGTATGCCGAGATAAACGATCAGATCGTTACTTCAATAATCTGCGAATTGGATGCTGTGTATAATCATTCTTACCGAAATTCTTACTCTCCGAGGATACATCGGGCTCTTTAATCGAAGATCTCGTAAGTGAAAGAGGAAAACTCTGTGCGGACAGTAATCGACTCTCTTCCAAAGTCGTTAGCACTTACTGGTTCCTCGAAAATCGTGTAACAAGGGTACCGTTGAATTAAAATACGAGCTTTTAATACCATCCATTTCAAATTATTGGTGCGAAATAAATTATTATTCACCCTTTTCAGAGTCCTCCAGTTTTCCTCATTAGTCACAATTCTTATGAAATAATTCTTTCACAGTAATATCATTATTGTAACAAGGAATTCTAATATCAGTAGCATTAATATCGTTTCAACTATTAAAATTTATCGTTAATATTAATAACATATTTCTAATATTATTTGGACAAATCACTAATTTTTCCAGCATTATTATAACAACATTACAATAATAGATAGTCCTATTATAACAGTCAATATTATTGTGCTAGTATTATATTAATACTAATAATATTAGTAACTCGTAATAATATTATCATAATGGAGATTCACATATTTACTCTATAACTCTTCCATACACAATTCCCCGAAAAATGACATAATGTCAAGTAGTAATATCGTGTTCAATGGGGTTGAATTACCGGCATTTTGTTCGGTAACGCCTGTCGTGTTCGTAAAGATCGGTAAAGATTCCCGGACCGATGAAGCTCACCGGGGGAACGGTGAAAGAAAAGAGCTGGCGGCGTGCAGAGGCTGCGGCTCGTTAGCGAACCGTACCGGCAATAAAGAGGGCTTACCACGTATTATTGTTAAACGCCTGCTAGAGGATAGAAAAGGGAACGAGTCGAGTACTCCGTTAAAAGTGGCTATTACAGCTCTCATTGCTACGGAGGCGGCGTATAATCTCTCCATTTCGTTCGCCGTACCCTCCGTCTTACTATCTCAAGGCTCTTCCACTTGCATACTCGTCTGCTTATTTTCATACACGATACTCCCGGTATTGTTAACTATTTTAATCTCAGATTTCCTTTTTTCGGGCTAATGTATATCCGTTTGTGATATGTCGTAGTGTGTAACTTGATTTATGATACAGGTTTACGGGATGAAAGCTATTATTCAAGTTAAGTGTCCGGTATTAAATATTCTGGATTATTAGACTATGTTCGATGTGATATGGAAATTGAATTATTACTTTTGATATGATGCCTGATGATGTTACTGATATTATTAGTGTTACTAACACTAGTATTTATTGTTACTTTATAATCATGCACGAATTTTATAAAACCTAATATTAGTAATATTAGGTGAAATGGTATTTGATGATGGTTCGATGATCGAGATATTTAAATTTTTGATTTATGCAAGTGGTATTCCTGTGTCGAAGCTGCACAGTGCTTATAACTATTACTAGATCATTTGTTACTCATACCAGTATCTCGTGATTCGCATTAATTATCATATATCATTACGATAAAAGCTGGACTTTATCTAGCGACACGCAAGGTGTAGACGTTTCGTATCGGTTTAGCCGGAAGTGCAACGACGTACGGACTTCACCCTCGATAAATATCTCGCTTAACACTGCAAACTGCATGCGCTACTTTCTCATATATCCGTTTCCGAGAAACCCGAGATCGCCCGGCATTTGAATAATTTAGGCTGTTACGAGTGTAACATTTCACACGTAATGAATATTCCTTGAAAACCGTTGCTCGCGCGGCCACAATAAAAGTTCAATATTTATTAGATCTTACGACGGATGAAAAATAAATTCCAAGTTCCTTATAATTGAAAGAAGTTGTCGGTGCGATATATCTTAAGAATGTACAACTCCATGATTTCTTCGTGCGTAAAATGTGTACGATATCGTATGCAATTACAATAATTGATCGAGCCCGATAAGGTGGTATTTCCTTTAATCTCCGAACTTTCATAACACTGGACAATTAGCCATACCTGTAAAGAGTAAGTCTCCTTAAATTTCCGAATCCACTTTCACGCGGTGCGCCGTGGTATCGAAATTTGGCAGGTGTATCTTTTTTCCAAGAGAGAAGTCGGATTCCACGGTGCTTTCTACCGCGTTACGCCCGCAAGAATTCAAGACTCGCGTCCGCTAACTTTGGAGCATTGTAAATTTGTCGCACGTGGAAGAGTAAGGTACGCGTGGTCCACCAGGTACATGGAAATCAGAATCTTCCTTTAAATCCTGGCCCCTCTTCTCGCTATCGGGAACAGGGATCGTTTGTCAACCGGCAATTATTAGGCCAAGCATCCGTTCTACTCGTGGAATGTATCGAGATACTTCGTAAATCAGCGCTGAACTTACGATACATCTTCTCTCGTATCCCGATATATTCTCAGAATGTCCATGCCGATTAACAATTACACGTCTCTCCGCGACGCAAAAAGTAATTTAAATCTGAATATAAGAGAGTACATATATTAATATAATAGAATATAGTACTATATATCCCCAACCGTTCTTGTGAATTTTAATGTGGTTGAGTAATATGATATAATTAATATAATTCGCTTTTAAATTATACGAACGGATGTCACACAAATATCGCGGAATGTATTCGATCAAGCGCGTACTATAATTAAATAATAATTCGATTATAATCCACAACAACGTCCATAATTACGAAATCATAATTATCCTTCGATATCGAAGGGCTGCTAGCTTGGTGTAATGAATTAAAGGAAGCAACCGGTGGAATTATCGTTCTGAAGGTTCAACGATCTTGCAGCGGCACTCAATAATTCGAGATAAGATCGCGGGAACAGAGAAAGAGAGTTTCGAGCAGTAGGAAATGGGCGTAGCTGCCGAAATCGTCGTAATTTGTGAGCGAGGCAGAAGCAGCTGAAGTGAAGGTAGGGATGTGGCTCGTTCCGTGATATTTCGGGCGTATAATCGTTAAAGGGACTGGAAGACGAGTAAAAACAAATTTCTCGGGTGGGCCATTTACGACTGTAAATTCGTGCGAGTCGTAAGTAAAACCCGCGCAGGGCACCGACGGCGTTAAAAGTACCGCAGTAAACTTAATAAAGGGATTCCTCTTTGAGCGACACGATCTTTAACCTCATGGAAGGGACGTTCCGAATGTATTTTTTCTGAGCTGTTCCCCCGGTGAACCGGTTTTTACTTAACTGCCATCCGTAATACGTACTTCATCTGCCAAACGTCTTATTTATCTGACATTCGCGACTAATTACGCGTGTAGCCACCGATAATATTAATATTTCCAACACCGATACAGTTATGCTCTTTGATATTCATGGGAGTCGGTGCGACTTTTTATTAGTCTCTTGTTACAGGTGGTTCCTTCTGGTAACTTGTACCTTCGTAAATTCAAAGCCCCAGTTGCTGGAAAGTTATGCTGGATGATGGACATGGTGTTCCACTGATTGGAGAGAACTTATTTCCTGATTATTACTCCGAAATCTGCTTAATGTACACAAATATATACAATTTTTGTGGATTTTATGCTTTACATTTATGAAGTCAGCTTTAATTATAATTTTACTTTTAAAATGACCGAAAGGGTATTTCGGGTTTTCATAGATATTCCTATGAACATAATATCTTAAATTCTGTAATTAATATGCTTAACTACAAAAATACCATCATTATATTAATACTTGATGGTATTATAATATAATTCGGTAGTTCAATTAAACACATTGGAATCTAGGAAGAACGTTACTCTGAATGAAAAAATAAAACTGATTCCAAGACCAGCACAATAACTCTTTATACAGCAACACAAATTTGTACTTAAGATCAAGTATTTCTTCCGGGAGAGTAGGTGAAATGTAAAAGGACCAAGAGGCAATATGTTAAATTCCTGCTCGTGTAGGACTAAAATACGATGCAGGTATTTCGTTACTTTAAATTACACTCTCTCCGCATAATAATTGTCGAGGGTACGACGCTTTAAGGAGTAACCCGCCGCGAGTCGGCTTAATAATAATCGAGCGGATCGAGATAGGTGGTTAATATGAGACATAATATCGTGAAATTAGCTTCGCATTAATGAGCATGGCAAATCGATCGGGTTCTCGAAACGCTTACGAATTAAAATGCGCTCCTTTACTTTATACGCGCACTGTGGAAACAGGTTAAACCGCAGGTAAAAAAGTAAACGACTCGTAAAGTCTGGGATGCGCGATCATATTTATTATAATTAATCAGACATAGTATGCTGAATATTCTTAATGTATCGAGCCGAAGAAACTGTATTATTTTCCACGAATACCAAGCAAGATCAAGATCCATAGATTTCAATTACCGATCCATTGCAAAGGCGCTAATTGATAGTAAAACTACTTAGCTGAATACCAGATTTCAATCGATCACTCGCTACAATCGTTTCATTGGAAACTATGTAAATTACGGGAACTTGTTATTCCATGGAAATACAAATTTATGTCCAGCACAATCGTAGATCTACGCACTGAATATGGTGTTATGAGTAGGATTTAAATAAAACAAGTTCGTTACGGTTGTTAAAGTTTCCAAACTCTGTAACATTATTGCGTGCATACCTTAATATTCGTTATCCAATCGCATAGACTTTTCTCTAATATCGATACGTTTGGTAACAACGCATTCTTCGTTGATTTTTATATAAACTATATTAGTAATAGAATTTATTGAAAGTTGATGAAAGGAGATGAGACGATATGGTGGTCGTTACGGTAAGACTATTAAATTCAGGAGAAAACCGGTATTAGAATCGGACTGCGTAATGATCCGCGAACAGTGTTGCACCTGTATGCAAACTATCTTATCTGATATATTTCATCGGGCGTATTTTTCCTTGGTGGAAAGTTTGCGGTTTGCGAAAGACAGGTCAGCGAAGGAGAGCTCGGTAATACGCGTATGTCTATGGGACGTGTAAGATCCCGTTTACCGATAAAATGAAATAACAAGTCGACAGAGAGTGGTAATCCGGTTAATCGATCGCTCCGGAGATAATCGATAATGTCGGTGATCCGTTCTACGTAGTCCAACGAGTCCGCGGCAATCTAAGCTAAATGATGCGTGTAATGACTGTCAACGGATAAACGCTTACCTGCCGCACATCTTCATTCCTTATTAATCCACTAACTTCTGCTTAATAAGTACACTAATGAGAATGGACTCTTACGTCGGATGCCATTTCCTTCTACAAAGCGTATATAGTGGAATCTGTGAAATTCATTCCTTATTAGTCCATTAAGTCGATCGTGATAAGTGATTATCGTCAAGTATGTCTTAGATAAATTGCTTCGGTAAAATATACTGAAACATGTTTCTATTGATACTTCATTTTTTCTAATCTTAGAAGATGTCTTATACTCCTGAAGCTCGTTAAAGCAACGGATCGTCTTTTATATCTCACGGAAATTAAGTATAGTACGATACATGCCATTAGTTGATACTTATTACTATTAATAAGTTGAACTTGCTCCAAATATTGTTTCATTCCAATTGTATCCACTCCAAATGGACTTAGAAGTTTTAGTACTCGTAAGTACTAAATCTGAACAATCTGAATCGAGTGTGATGCGACTGATATTTTAATCATGTATACTATCTGATGTTTTTCATTGATCGTATAATTGAATAAAACAAGGGAAGCAAATATTTGAAAGAAGGAAGGATAGCCAATAAATTTCAAGGTGATATCAGCGCGTACTTAAAACGTGAGGTAAGAAAGCGAACGCCGGCAGGAGTAAGCAAAGAGAATCCTCTTCCGATTCGATCGTTAAGTCCTGGTACCGGTGGTAAACCGCCTCCGTTTCCCACAACGTGGGTACCAGAGAACCGGCGGTGTGTAATCATGGATACGGGGAAGACTCCTTATGGGGTTGCAGCACGGTCAATTTGCGTCTAGCAGAAGTCATGGGGTGCCTTCGTGCATCCAGAGCCGACGTCATAGCTGGCGCATAGAAATGTCAACCGTGGTGAAGCGCGCGTAAAATAAGATGTAGCGTCACTGATAACAAGCGCCTCCTTCTACCTCCACGTTCCTCTACCCCCGTCGGCAGGAAACCTACCAGGAAAGAGTAAGAAAGTGGAGGGCAAAACTAAAGGAGAAACAAGGGGAAGGAAACCGATCTGATAGCGAAGGAACCTCCAGGAGAGAAGTACCGGCACGTCCTTATGTCCTTATGCTCTTCGCTTATAAGACCTCCTTCCTTCTTCTTCTACTTCTTCCTTTCTTTTTTCTTCCTACTCGTCCTCCTCCTCTTCTTCCTCTTCTTCTCTCGCCAGAGACTACCGTCTTTTTCTATCGTCCTTTCCTCTTCCCTTCCGTGATGCTTGTATCCTTTTCTCCTTTTCTCCCGTTCTCTTGTTGAACAGGGTCGAGCTTGTAAATTTGTGCTCGCCTCCTTGATAAAGGCACAAAAGAGCCGCCGTTTCTCTCCTGTATTTGCATAATGCGCGAGAAGAGGAGAGAAGAGGGATGCGTCGGCGCCGATGTGATGACTGATTTAAGCCGAGCATACCTCGCGCCAGCCTTGAAACCAGTAATGATTCGTTGGGTTAAATGAAATCGGGAGAAAGTCTTCTACTTATTCGGTGCACTGTCGATCCATATGGAGTTTATGCAGATTTAAAACATCTGCATCGGGAAGTAACGATTATTTGGGTCAAGAAGATCACAATCGTACGATCTCTTGCAATTCGTTTCTTTTAATTCCTACAAATTGCTCGGTAATTAGAAACTGAAATCGATGACTCTGATACGTAACTTTCCAGATTATCAGATATGTGCGAAGAAGAAATAATAATTCTCATCTTTCTGTAATTTTTCACGTGTATGAACCGCTTCCCGATTAATCCATCTTCTTCGTATATTTATGTATCGCAATAATTATTACATCGCACAAGCACTTATTTTTCCTAATTACACCGCGCTTAAGATACAGAAGTCGTTATTACGCAGACGTGTTAACAAGGTAGAAATAAAAATAAAGTACATGCCAAGTGTAATGAAAACCATCCAATACCATTATAAAACAGGAATGAAAAAGTGAGCAGAATCACGTGAAATTAGTTGCACATACAAGAATATAACTCAGGGATAAATATTGAATTCTTCATAAAACTTAAAATTATATATCCTTGCATTAATATAAGCTCTAACATCGGTAAGTTTCCCTGAAGGTAGTGACATTATTTAAGTCAATATTTCTGCTCGTTTATAATTTATTTTCGTAAGGAACGAAGAGTGTTCGATAATAATTCAGAGCGATGGAAGAGGGCATTAAAAAACCGAGTGGAAGAAGCTAAAAGTTACGGTTGTCAGCCGGTCGTCGGATCGTTGAAGTGGAAACCGTAAGAGACCAATGCGCGGGGACTTTCTTCCTTCGATTCGATCGACGATATTCGCGAGTCGTCGCACGTTTCTTCCATTACCGGCACGTCGTAAATAAGATGCGACGACGCTGAGAAATTATCGTGAGCATCTTTCAATCGTTCGTTCGTTCTTTTGCACCGTGAAAAGCGGCCTACCGATCATACATCACGAGCGACGATCTCAAAGACACCACTCGAGTTGATAACGCTGCCGATGTTCTTTCGGCCCGTTGATGAGCAAACGAACACCATCTGAGCAAATTGCAAATGTCACTGTTACTTGTTATTTGTGTGTTTCAGATATCTCATTAGATATTCATTGGATTTATATCTGCATCTCTCGAATATTGTATAAATACAATTATAGGATCAATATTCAGGGAAACCAAATTGTAATCAAGTTTTATGATAACCTCTACGATTTTTGTAACGGACAATAAATTAATCAACTCAGTAGATTTTCTAAGCAAAGTTTCCCACATATATTCTAGGCTCATATATTCTATTCATTCTAAGCCATTGGACTTTATAAATATTTTGCAAATTTAATAATCGGAGTATTTGTTTTATATGAGAATATAAGGGAAAGGCTTTCTTTATATTTCCTTATGCTTAAAGTATCAGAATTATGATTAAATGAGCACCAGTCGCAGGAGATCCGTGCGGTTCCACACTGTAAGCAAAGTGCTCACACGCATAAAACAAGGAGTTAACGTTACAAAGAGATGACAAGAAGTTTTAATCTCGGTGGTGTAACTGGCTGATAATGAATACCGCATAACTGGTTATGAATGGCCAAACCTTCCATAGGCAATTTTTTCATAACTACCGTCTGTGGTTACACACTCGCGGACTGGTGTGGTTTATGATTATTGGGAACTAACTTGCCTAGGGCTTCTGTTTTTTTCAGTAGAATTGGTTTGCCTATACTCAGACACATACACGTAACAACGCATCTAACAAAGATACTGAGTTAATTAATTTATTGTTAACTATAAACTTCAGGGATGTAAATTAGAATAAACTCCTTCTTTGTGGAATTCCATAAAATTCAATCTCCGTGAAATTTGTCTAATCACTTGATCGATAACATTACCCGGGGAACCAGTTAATTAGACTTAGATCCTAGGAAGGACATCACGTGCGAATAATGGCGGCATTGTGAGTGCAACCAGGTTTAATTATGCACCGACGCGTACACGGAATTATGTGAATAATTAATTTGAATTAGGCGGAGAGGGGTTATCAGAATGGTTTCTTAGAGCAGGGACGTTTGAATAGGCATGTAAGACAGTCGTAACGTCGGATCGCGGGGCAAAACTGTTGGCAGCACGTTCTCCGGTTACTCGTGGAAAAGAGAAGGCCGAGGGTGGTTTACGAGGAAAAGGGATCCCATGCGAGACTCTTTTACTCTTTCTCCTCCTCTGATTCTCGTTGAAGTTCGCGACCGTGTGGAGGGAACTCTCGTTAGTCGGCTTCTTCCAACTTCTCGCACGCATTGTTAGATTAATTAATAGGATATAATGGGCGTTCTCGCCGCGATCCTTGTCTTCCCTTTTCTAGCCAGCCTCGCGAGGTTCCCTCGAGAGGAACTGTCCGTTCCGTAAACACACAACCAATGGGATAAATCTCCCAACTGATTCCGCTATAATTGCCTTCCCTCTATTAATTAATATTCCTGGCACTTATCAAACGCTGCTTTACATATTACTGCAATGAAATTCACTCATTTAAATGAATCGCGTTAATCATACAGTGAAACAAGTCATATTGTTTTATGTGCGATCAGTGAAGTGGGATTATTACTATTATACCGGAAAAGATAAAACATATGGAGTAATTAATTGTTCGTTACATTATTTTTCAACACGCGTTTTGAGCGATAAGGATCCGAGCGTGAAAAACGGTGGATGTAAATTTATATGATTACGGAATTGCATAATTTAGATAAAGCTATCCACGATCAAAATACTCCATCGTATTTCTCTGGTTCTTCGATTCAGCAGACTATATAATTACCTGAGAATTACCATTAATAATTAACAAGCAGGTAAAAGCCTTTAATTGCGTAATTCTAATTACAAATCGCCATGTATCCTACGGTTGCGTGTAAATCGGTTGGATTACACTCAGCCAGTGGTATCTAAACGTTCTTCCTGCCGAGATAACTAATGCTTTTCTGTCGCTTATATTATCCGGCGAAACCGAATTTGCACGTAGAAATTGCATCCACGTACTTTCACTCTCCGCGACAGATCGTAAACATTCCAGCAATGCGGACCTTTTTTTTAATATTTCTCCTACCGTGCATTCCTATTCGGCGATGCACTTACAGTCACGGTAAGTTGATTCAGCTGGAATTGATCGATACTAGAAACGAAGAGAAGTATTTAATACGAAACGAATAGATTAAGAAAATTCACATCGCTTTTCAACGAGATAACCAATTAATTGATACTTATATTAATATTTATTTTAATATATGTAGTATGAGATTAACTTTAATTAATTCAGGTTAATTTTAGCTTCTTCTAATCAAATCAGTGATCTCAGGTGTTACTGCCTCACATTTATTTGGTTTATTTATTTTCCACCCTACATTATCAGATGCAGTTGTCGTTAGCCTTCTCGTTAGTTCGATGTATATAATTCATAATATAAAGTAATGTGATATGACAAAATTATATAAACAGATAATGGAACATAGGAATAAGGAGAGTTCTTTAATTCCGTGTTACTATTTATTATCAGATTGTAATTGTACGTAAGTTTAAAATCGAGAGGTGGATGCAGTAATACGTTATCAAGGATTCACTCGGTACGGGTGGGCTATTGCAGTCCATTAGGGAAGGCGAGAAATGCGGCAAATGATAAATAGAGTGATTACCGAGGTGGTAGGGTGCCAGCATAGCCACTGTATGTGAAATTGTCCAATCATCATCAGTCTGCCTATGCCTCGAATCATTATTTTGCGTACCCGCCAAGTAATCTACGCTCGCGATACGAGCATTCGACTTTTAGCACGGAAATTACTTATTTTCGAGAATCGCGTCTATTACAATTTTCAAATTTATGCCAAATCTGCTTAAATCAATATCATTACTTTCAAGTAATCGACATAAGAAGATAATAATAACGAATAGTTGAACTCTATAATCAGGCTGGCATATAATTATTTATTAATATTTCATATCAATGCAAATTCCGGCGAATGGTAGAATATTTAAACTTTTAACCGGAGATGATGAGCCAACTCGTCATTTGAATCTGTGCTTATCTCGTTGATTAGAAATTAAATAAGAATTACATCTGCCATAATTCTCAGATTTGAATGCGTATCATTTTCAATGGTGATCAGATAAACATATATTTCTACTAATTATGAGTATATCGCACCGATCTATTATATTACACAATTTTAATTGTAATTTTCATGTATTAATAATAATTCGAAAAATATTTTCAATTGCCGTCAGAACTTCCCAGGATCCCTGATTCCTAATAATCCAGCTTATAAATGAAAATTGTCGGATCGCATGCACACACATGAGGGTGGTTTAATGTTTCTCGATAACAGCCACCGTGGGAGGGCTTAACGCTTGTTAAGCACTGGATTGGTTGTATCCACGCGAATTTTGAAACGTAAACCAGGTCGATTTGCAGCGTGCCGGTGTAATGAAGGAGGTTGCATGCGAGATCGTATTTATACACCCTGGGCACTATACGTCGCGCGTGCCAGTATTGCCAGCATGAAATGCAATGCACGCTTGATGAAGCCAAGCCGCATGTAAAACATCGTCTGAGATTTCATGGGTTCTCAGGTTCACCTTCTTCTCTTAAATTCGCTAATTTTCTCCCCACAATTTCCGTTACTCTTTTTCCTTCCATACGTAACTTGTTCTCGCATCAAACACATTAAATTACGCATCCGAGTATCCATAATAACCATTGCAATGTTGAATACGGAATAGCAATGATTCCTTAGTAATTAATTATAGATAGTTGATGGAAGTCGCAGTTCATTGGTCACTGTAGGTCTACGTCTATAAAATTAATTAATTCGGCATGAAACTCTACTTAATATGCATTATTTATATCTACGTATAAAATAATTGAGTTATTTTGATTATGATGCCATGAAGTATTATTCAACCTAGCATTACAACATGTATTGCTGCAGCTCTAATCACGATTATTTAAGTTATTAATAAAGATGGACATGTAATATCCTTGTTCCAAGTGTGTTCGATTATTTTGTCCACAAGTAGCGTAAAATAATTTATAGTATCATAATTAAAGAGTAAGATTATTCAGGAATAAAAAGAGTATTATGGTAATATTAGATTATATTTTCCTTTATATTGGACGTATAACGTGATACTCATAGATGAATTTCATTTGGAAACGGGGCTGTTTATTATCGACTTATACTACTTGGAACCTCTTTCTCCGCGGAGTGGCAATATATTCGTTAGAAACATATAACGTTAGATCGTTGGCCGAGGTAAAACGTGCAAGAAACTCGCAATCGAAGATGTAAGGAAAGGAGATTGGTTACCTCAATCGAAAACGATACCTCGGAGGATTACGTACGATCGAGATCGTAACTTCACCCCGAGGACTTTACTCGCACCGGAATCGTATCGTTTCGACGCTTAAGTATTACATGGTCTTCTGAATGTATCGAATTACTCTGTTTCACTGTTCACCAAGGGTAGTAGAACTTTGTGGATTTTACACTTATTTCTCACCAATCGACCGTGAGAACGTACGGTTTATTGCACTTTACTTCTCATATGCATCGGTTTGGTACTTGTAGTTATTACGGTATACAAGTACTTCGATACGACAGGAATTATTAATATTTCAACGACTGCTTTCGTAGTACATCGAATTTCAATCGTTATTATAATATAAGAATTAAACTGTAAATATTTATATTTCATTTAATTACCAATTATTTACCAAGTAAAATAGTGAGTAACCAATATTCAAAACATAAATATTATAGATTGTTATGATATAATTTAACACTTCATAAATCCAAATATACTTAACATAATACATTAAATATTAATCATTCCTACGAGTTATGAATAAGTAAATATATAACAAAGCAATACCACCATCGAAACCATTCAGCGAAGAATAAAGAATGTCGACAAAGTAAAGAATTACAAGCACCGCAACAGAATTCTATGAAGTGAAAATAAACAGTTTTGCGAGGGATTGAAATCAGTGGGTGCAACACGCACGGCCACGCAGGTGCATCAGAGCCGTTAATCATAAAGCAGGGAGAAGTGTACGAGATGAGTTCTCCAGGATAATAGTACGGCGGACGGAGGTGCAGAAATACGGCGGAGAAAGGAGGGAAAAAGGGAGATAATGGAGAATAGAAAGAATTCTGTGAGGAGAGGAAAATATCAAAAAGAGAAGAGTCTAGTCTGTTCACAATCGGAATTCTGACGTGTATGTCTTGCACCTGTTTCCATAATTACGGTCTCCTTATGATCTGTATTCTTGATTGCGTCAAGGAATATTATCATTGTAAAATACTTTGAATAACGAAATCAATTGGGATAATGATAGTGTATTAAGGCATCGTCGGCTTCTTTTAAACAATTTTTTATGCAATTAAAATAATTAAGAATATTTATATGAAATTACTATTGTAACTTAGAAATAAAAAGTATTTTTATCTTTTGCACGGTCGCATAAAATTATTATTCCGTACATTTCTATGAGGTGATGATATAAGTCTAACAATAAGTTTTGTATTCGTTGTAAGTTAGCACACATATTTCATTCTTTAACTTTTTATTCGGAAATATTCATTTTATTAGGTGACTCTTATTTAATGTTTGATATTAGAGATGGCGATAATTTTTTAACCGATAAAAGATTATTTGTAGACGATATTTTTCGTAAGTACATTTATTCAATTTTCTATGTGAGAATTTCAATTTATACCGATCATTATATCTTTTATATATTACTTAAATACCGATATTTCAACAGTAGCGCAATTCTCACCGTTGATAAGGAATATTTACAATAATACCAGGAAAGAATTCAGATTGAAATTTCGTTTCTTTTACAGCCACATATATTGGCGCAGTAAATCTACGCTAATTAACCGAATCATTCCGTATTTCACTTTATAATTGGCAATAACGATAATGGTCTCTTTAATATTCCCGATCCACCACCTTACTGATAACATGCGTACTTTACTATACGATACAAAGTAACGTAAACGAGGCACCGAAAGATTAATACCTTGGCAATGGTACAATCGTCGCCATAAAGATAACGCAAAATAGTCACAAAGATACTAAAATCAGGGGAAAAATGTGGAATTCCCCATGACACGTAATATCTGTTACCTCAATGCTAATGGAGTATCGTTTCTCTCTTCGTCCCTCTGCCCCTCTCGCTGTCTTAAATCGAAGTACACCAGCACGTTTTATCTCGGAAATGTCGTATCGCTTTCCCAGTGGCGATAACGATCGCATGAGTTACGCTACGACGTGAGCTAACGAAGGACTTTCAGGACGAAGTGATGTAGGTGCATAAAGCCGACCGAATTGCATCACCGGGCTTACGCTCCCAGTGACGTAGATGCGTGAACGTCGGTGAGTGTAACCGCTGAATTTCACGATGAGGATCCGAGGAGAAGAAGAAGGACGATAGTTGATGGAACTCCTGGTAGAAGGATAAAGAACCTCGGCAACCTGGAAAATGACTACGTCGAATGGTCTCGTTAGCTCGAAGGACGAGAGCCGAGATGCGATATCTGCTGTTACTTATTGCCCATTGTCGAAGCCCCTTCTCCTTGCGCGAAATGTCCCCCCTTGCGTGAAACTACGTGCCATGAAAAACCTATTAGATGAACTCGATGCAATTAGAGCCTTGCTTTCCCGTGCGAAGCTAAGATTCCGTACTCTACACAGGATTATCCTCCCACCTCGTATCGTTAAGAATTGTATAACCATAAATGAGGGTGCTATTCGGTGGAAAAGCATAGAATGAGATTTTATCAAACGTAATATTCAACATCCATTTTTATATCGTATTATAGTCTTTAGTTGACCATGTGTAAGAAATTGGCGACTTGGATTTTTTGACGATTTTTGAAGGTATACCCCTTCACATTTTTTGGCCAACAAAATTTTTAAACCACTTCTTTCGACCAGAAATCGTCCTAGAATATGTTTATACACCATATACCATGGATTTGGGTCATTTAGAAGCGATTTTGGCGACTTTCAATTTTTGAGAATTTTTGAAGCTATACCCCTTTACATTTTTGCGATTTTGGGTAGACCCCTTTTTTGGCAAAAAAAATTTTGAAACCACTTCTTTCGACCAGAAATCGTCCTAGAATATGTTTATACACCATATACCATCGATTTGGGTCATTTAGAAGCGATTTTGGCGACTTTCAATTTTTTAGAATTTTTGAAGGTATACCCCTTCACATTTTTTCGACTTGGGTTTGACCCATTTTTGGCTCAAAAAAATTTTTTAACCACTTCTTCCGACCCAAAATCGTCCTAGAATATGTTTATACATCATTTACCATCGATTTGGGTCATTTAGAAGTGATTTAAGAGACTTTTAATTTTTGACAATTTTTGAAGGTATACCCCTTCACATTTTTGCGATTTTGGGGTGACCCATTTTTGACCAATACAAATTTTTTAACCGCTTCTTTCGACTCAAAATCGTCCTAGAATATGTTTATACATCATTTACCATCGATTTGGGTCATCTAGAAGTGATTTTGGCGACTTTCAATTTTTGCCGATTTTTGAAGGTATACCCCTTTACATTTTTTCGATTCTGGGTCGACCCATTTTTGACCGGAAAAAATTTTTAAGCCACTTCTTTCGACCCAAAATCGTCATAGATTATGTTTATACATCATCTACCATCGATTTGGGCCATTTAGGAGTGAAATTGGCGACTTTCATTTTTTGACAATTTTTGAAGGTATACCCCTTTACACTTTTTCGATTCTGGGTCAACCCATTTTTGACCGGAAAAAATTTTTAACCACTTCTTTCGACCAGAAATCGTCCTAGAATATGTTTATACATCATTTACCATCGATTTGGGTCATTTAGGAGCGAAATTGGCGACTTTTAATTTTTGACAATTTTTGAAGGTATACCCCTTCACATTTTTGCAATTTTGGGTCGACCCATTTTTTGGCCGAAATAATTTTTAAACCGCTTCTTCCGACCCAAAATCGTCCTAGAATATGTTTATACATCATTTACCATCGATTTGGGCCATTTAGGAGCGAAATTGGCGACTTTCAGTTTTTGACAATTTTTGAAGGTATACCCCTTCACATTTTAGCGATTTTAGGTCGACCCATTTTTGACCAATAAAAATTTTTTAACCGCTTCTTTCGACCAGAAATCGTCCTAGAATATGTTTATACATCACCCACCATCGATTTGGGTCGTTTAGAATTGATTTTGGAGACTTTTAATTTTTGACAATTTTTGAAGGTATACCCCTTTACATTTTTGCGATTTTGGGTCGACCCATTTTTTGGCCAACAAAATTTTTAAACCACTTCTTTCGACCAGAAATCGTCCTAGAATATGTTTATACACCATATACCATCGATTTGAGTCATTTAGAAGCGATTTTGGCGACTTTCAATTTTTGACCATTTTTGAAGGTATACCCCTTCACATTTTTGCGATTTTGGGTCGACCCCTTTTTTGGCAAAAAAAATTTTTAAACCACTTCTTTCGACCAGAAATCGTCCTAGAATATGTTTATACACCATATACCATTGATTTGGGTCATTTAGAAGCGATTTTGGCGACTTTCAATTTTTGAGAATTTTTGAAGGTATACCCCTTCACATTTTTGCGATCTTGGGTCGACTCATTTTTTGGCCAAACAGATTTTTAAACCACTTCTTTCGACCAGAAATCGTCCTAGAATATGTTTATACATCATTTACCATCGATTTGAGTCATTTAGAAGCGATTTTGGCGACTTTCAATTTTTGACCATTTTTGAAGGTATACCCCTTTACATTTTTGCGATTTTGGGTCGACCCATTTTTTGGCCAACACAATTTTTAAACCACTTTTTTCGACCTAAAATGGTCCTAGAATATCATTAGGCATCATATGCCATCAATTTGGATCATCTCTGGGCCAAAAAAATTTTGAAACCGATTGACCATGGTCTTCGTAGGACATCGAAGTATCGTTATGGTGCTATTATTTTTACTTTCATGCACACGAAGTGATAATCACGATATATCAAGTGGATAAAATATAAATTATACATAATATCACCTTACAACTTGGCATTCATACACACCATGTGTATTATATTTTTGAGAGTGGAAGAATGTAAAACACTGCACAACAATACCAGACAATAAGCGAGTATTGCCGGAAGGCGCAAAAGTTATGCTGAAGTGGGTGTCTCGTGGGTGGGACAAACCTGTGGTGGTATTCAAGCTCGATCAAGAAGTATAAGAGGAAGAAGAAGAAGATGAGCTCGAAGAAATCGAGGAGGATCGTAAGAATAAAAGAGAAAAGAATAAAAGAAGAAGAGAGGTTGAGGGTGGAAGTGTAGGAGAGGTTGAGAAAGGCAAAAGGGCAAAGAGGGAGGCGCGAGTATACCACCATGAAAGAGATCTAACGGATCAAGCTGGAATACGTAAGAACGATAAGAGCCACGGCGGAAGCTCTCGTTCCTTTGTCGTTGCACCGGTCTTGCATCCTCTTGCATCCTCTTGCATCCTCTTGTATCGCGTATATACGTAAGACTAACCGTTCGCAGTCTCTTTCCATCGGGAGTAACACCGTTCTTCCATTTAGCTATCCAGAAAAAAGTGACCGGCTATATCCTGAAGTCCTGCTTCGAGAGTGGGGCGCCCACTCGTTCCTGCATTCTTACCATCGTCCTTCCTCTTACGCGGTTATCCTGCCTCGACGGACAAGGAAGGAGGACGTTGTCAGAGTTTCCGTAAATCGAGGAAGATTGCTTGTAAAACTGTCTAACTATATATTATTGTAAAACTATCGTATAGTAATTGTCGAAATTCGAAACTTGTATTGTTGGAAATTTTAATACGACTTCAAACTTGCTACCTATTTCTGTTATCATTATTTTGGTGTTCATCGATGAGGAGTAAACTGTTCATCATTTATTGTATCAATTTAAATCATGTAAATTACGATGTATTTCGATGATTCTAAATGTATGGGAAGTATTTTCCACATCACGTATTTTAGACACATTTTGAAGCAACAAGGTAGACGTTATTTTAATTAAAGGCTTATTTTTATTAAAGGTTAAGTCGTGTCGCGAGTACTCGTGAGATTCTTCGAACATAGAAACAGAGAAAGAATAATTAGTGTCTGTGATTGTTAATATACGACGGGAGATGCATGGATTCCACTAGCAACGGTGAGAATTATCGAGTAGATTTTTGTCAATAATGTATTGTTAGGGAACAATGAACTGCGAAGGAGTGATTTAGAATCAAGTCATCTCCGTGAGTCACATATTGAGGCAGCGGTGATACACCTGCACAGATCAGTTTCCTTATGCGTTTACAGTAATTATTTCCCGCATTGTGTAGGTTGACTCATTAATTCCAAGCGCGGGCATTGGTCGATGTCGAGTGGCCGCCGTTAATGACAAACCCACATGGAACAAAGACGTCGAAGTGTCTTCGTAGAAAAATTCATTTCTCACCGGCAGCTGTGTAAATATCCCTTTTTCAAGAAAATAGTTCTACCTCGCGTGGTTCGTTACCGCGAAACACTCTTAATGAAACGATTCAAATCCCGCTTGAACATTACACAAATAATGTTAACAATGTCTCTTTTACAAGGTACTTAAACAACATGCATCCCATTGTAAGTCTCAATTTTACATCGTACCGAACGTTATGCGTTAGAAGAAAGGAAAGATAACAACTCCATTGCCAATATACCGTTTCCACGTAGCATTACAATACTATAAGCAACTGTAAGGTGTCCTTCCACCGAGTCCAGGCTATGTGTTTACTCTTCCGTAAAGTCCACCATAGAGAAATATCTTATGCGCGCGATCAGAAAACTAGATCTAAGGCTGCGTTTAAAATTGCATTTCTCCCAACTATGGGATTTCCTATTACCATTCGGTATCGTCCGTTGTATCAGCATCCACATGGTCCTGATTATTCTGTAATCGTGGAACGACGAGGACGACGACGCCTTTCTACACCTGCACCATCGTACTATCTCTACGTTCTTCAGCTCTATTGCTCCCTTTCGAGTTTCTTGTTCCTCTTTACTCTTATCTCAATGCCGAGGTAGATGAACGAAGAGAGAGGGAGAGAGAGAGAGAGAGGGAGAGAGGATGGCGAACCGGTGTCGTTTATTCCCATTTAAGTAAAGTCAAGGCGACGGGACCTTGCGCACACAAATCAGTCAACCCTCGTGCCGGTGGATCTGCAGAGGCGTCCAATCCATCTCAGTGAAATCACCCTCTCTCTAGTCGAACCTTCTCGTCCACTCTCGTCCACGGTATTCCCTGGACACCGTGAGAAAACCGATCTCGTGCCTCTATGCATAAATACCGACGACGATCGTTTCAGACTTTTTTCACAATCTCCCTCTCGCAGCTACGTTGATCTTGCACCACCGACACTCATTTTGCGTCAGATGTTATTTTCGATGCTTGCTCCGCTACGCGAGATCTTACTGCGATTTTCCGTTCGATAATCCCGATATTCTTGATCAATATCGATTTGCATGTTAATAGACTTTGAATTCCTTGGTTTCACAGGATCAAGAAGATTTCTATCCTCCATGTAATTATTGTAATAAATCCGGCTATAAATACCTCTCATGATATCAACCACGACGACCATGATTTAAGGTGATTGAATATTACCGAAGATTTATAAGTATCCATAATGTCAGGATTACGAGACATTAATTTAATAAGATCAGATAAAAAAACAATTTATCATAAACATAATATAATTATTCAAATTTTCGAGGTAGACGTAAGTCTTTCGGGTGTCCACCTTAATATACGTCTCTGGTTGCCAACGGCAGGTATGCATTCCCAAAATGCAACCAATGTCCCGGCGAGTATCGTAATTTCCCGAAACCCAGCAATAATCGTATATAATTCACCGCATACGCAATCGCACGGATCTTTGTGGTTCCGTGATCGTCCGGTTCGATACGCGAAAAAAGTAGGCGCGGAGGTGGCGGAGAGGGAGGAGGTGGAAGGGGAGGGTACACTAAAAAAAGGAATAATCGGAATGCATTAAAAAATCAAGGGTAAGGCCCGGCATTAACGCGAACATCCGCGAGAGTTTATCGTCGGCCTTCTTCTTACAACGGTTACCGAGAGCACTCATGAAACGAGAAGTCACTCGGTGACATAAAGCCGTTTTTGTTTCAGTTGGGATTACCTCTTCCCTGCCCGTGGCAGGACTATCAATTTCCGATAATTCCGAGTGGCCGAACGTTAATGGATTTCGATAATTTAAGGCGGCGCTCGTATCGCTCATTATGCTTACATGAATCATATTGAGCCGATGATCGTGTTGTGGTTAATTAAAAATTCGAGAGATGGTAGTGACGCGTTCTGCGCGCCGAGGCGCAAGATACATTATACTCGCGTACACCTTGGCTTTATTATCTCTTTCTGGTGCGTACCGTTAAAAGGAATTCATTATGGGGATACATAATTCTTTTAAGAGGGTACAACATATTTATTGTAATATGTATGAGCTACGCGAGTGATATATCACTGTGCATTTTGTGACGCACTTCGATGTGCCAGAAACTCTTCGAGTGGCTCCTTTTATTAACAAGGTTTATTGCTTTTCTTTGCGGGTGTTTTTTAAGGAGTCCATTGATAGTAGAAGTTCGATGGGAGAAGCAGCTTTCTTATTAACAGTTACCTGGTAATTAAAAGCCCCCGACTATTTTCTTTCGTTATTACTATTCATTGAACCACTTATTAATATTAACGACTTCTCATAAGCCAGTGACGTGATTCAATAATATAATCGAATATAATTGATATAATTAAATCGAATAAAGATGTAATAAAATGGAAATAAAAATTAGTCAATAAGGGTACTGAGCCGTCTTCTAACTGTATACTTCGAACACAAATTAATATCCATTATTAAAACATCATTTACTAAAAAATAAAATTTAATGCATTCAGTATGTTAACTTATCGAACTTCGATTCGACAAGTTAATACAACGGGGATATAACATTCATATTTTCCAAGATTGGTGGATATTATTATATTCTAATTGAACAGTATTAGGGAATACACGAGATTATTTGTACCTCGCGATTGTCGAATAATTCAGAGTACGATTTCCGAAACTGTCGCGTAAATGTGAAGGAAACTAGTATAAAAAGGTATCAGGATCCTTGGAAAGTATTGCCGCAGATCGCCAAACTACCTCGAAATGGGATAACCGTGTACATGCTACTCATGAAGATAATGGAACCGTCAGTTATCCAGGTAATGTAAAGTACGGTTTCCGTGATTTCACCGTGGGGCCAGTTACCGGCTAATTATACTCGTAAAGATTAATTAGATTAACGTTAACCTATCGACCTGCACCTTCCGCGTGTTCGTATCTGGACCCGCTTGCTGAGATACGATTTGTCAACAGTAAAAGCCTCTTTATAAGTACGCGAAAAACGGGTACTTGGAGTTTTACGATTAACGAACTGTGTACGTTATCGCTTACAAATTTCACGATACTTTCAGTAATTACACTTCACTTTCATTTTTTAATATTATAATTTATAATCAAATTTTTTGGTCCATTCAGAGGAAATTATTCTATATTAATAATCTAGCAAAGCTGTATTAATTTATAAGTTATTTTTGTGCTTGACAAAGAATAATGTGCGTTACACCAAGCATGAAATACAATTAATATAAAAACAAATTGATATAAAATTTATTCTTCTTTCGCCCCAAGGGAGTGATGAATATAGTCTTAATTACTTTATGACTAACGTCAATTAAGCAAGAAGTTATTTTCTCCTATATCCAAATGGGATTAGAAGTTTATCCTAATAAAACTGAAACATCGCATCTTCCAATTAAAGGAATGTTATTTATCCCCGATTATTATTAATACTCTGGATCAACCAGCTTTAATCGCACCATAACAAATCACTTGAACGCGAAGGTATATAATCTTCCCATAAACGCAGATAGTAAGTGCAACCCCGCTGGAATCTCCCCGTTAATCATTAGACAAAATACTAAAGACTAGAATCCGTCGAATAGCTTGTTTCCCTTGTTTACCGTGGCATAAACCATAATATTAATTAAGATCGTAGGATAAAACTATTAAAGGTAGTTTATTCGAGTGACGTAGAAGATTATAGGCAAGCTCGGAGTATAATGATAGCCGAGCTAATATACCTAATGCAACGTAGCACGCAGAATTATAGGCTTGCAACGATGGTTGCATCGGTGTCGCGTGTAATACGGTTGCCAGTTCGCCGTGCGTCGAAAAACGAGCGAAGAGAGAAGAGGAAAAAAAAGGGACGAAAGTCAAGGAGAAAAAGGGACACGGAACACGATGAAATGATGCGGTAGAATTCAAGCAATTTAAATGCTCATCCCGGGAATGCTCCAATCCAATCTCACACCGCCCATTCGTGTCTCGGTTCTCGCCGATGCGATAATAATTCAGACTCCGAGAACGTAATCGCACTTGCCACTTCTGATAAATACAGTCATTACGCTGGTATTTGGATTACGTGTCGGTCTCATTTTGGAAGTCTTCTAATCGATCCACTTCTGATCAGACTCGTCTTAACACATTGTTGACCGGCAATTTTATGCAGAAACTAACGCGACTAACCACTACTTAAAAAAATTAATGCTGTAATAAAATAAACACTATGCAACACAATCAACAACGTCATAATGAAAACATACATTGCTTTCAGATTTAATAATTGCATAAGCTGATGCGTGTGCAAATCAATGAAAATGAATCATAAATAAATAAAATTAAATAAATAGATGTATCTCTTCACTTCTATATTTACTAGGATATGGACAAAAGTGATGTTAGATTAAATATTATAATATCCGAGTAGTACTGACACAGTAAGCTTTCGTATTTTTCTTGTGCGATCAAAAGCGGATAAATTGTTATGTAGACTTTTATACCGACATAACTATATATTTCTGCGTGTGAAAACAGAAGTGCATTGGAATAAAATTCTGTTACTTACTTGTTCGATATTAGAGTACGAAGTAATCGAGCGTCAATTAGCGTGATTAATTGAAGTAAGGAATGCTGATTCCAGGCAGCACGGATCGATAAGAAATTTATGGCACGTGGCGGTGAGAATGATAGTCTGGACATAGGATTTGCATATACTCTGATATAGAATTTGCATAAAGCCACGAGCTCATGCTAGAAGAGGAATTAATTTCATATGCAACCGGCACCATATATATTTCACATTAATGGATTTAATGAAATCTCCGACGATGGCAGGTTTCAATTTTTGCATTCCTAATGAAGACAAATCTGTCTTCCCGTAACTCGTTTTTAATATCAGTTTTATCATTTCATATCTCCAACATTGAATGTTCTATTATCTCTAAAAATACCATTTTCTTCCGGTTGCCTAGTTCTTCTATAATCAACGAATGCAATCAAGAAAACCATCTGATACAGAGGATTAATATTAAAATATCAAGAAATATCAGTATGGAGATATTTATCGTAATTTTCCCATTAATACCAAAATTTCCATACGATAATAATATAAGATAAAATTACCATGATATCATTATTGAAAGATTTTATAATATATTATTAAGCTCTAGCTTTTTAGTAATGAAAGAAAATACGAATTATGAAAACGTAATATCATTTTTAAATGATGTCAACATACTGAATTTAATTTAAACGTAGCTAATTTGAAAATTACTATAATAAATTATACATATTATATTTATCAGATTGAAGACAAATATAATATTCCATTAAATGACAATAGTTATTACAAGGAATATATCTCTAAGTATTGACCCCCAAATATTCTTAGTTAAAAACTTCCGTTCGGAAGGGATGCTCGGTGTTCGCGAATTCTGATCGTGGCGCGTGATCGGAATGGTAATCAAAACCTAAGGAGCGGTGGCTTCAATACTTTTACCATGGCCGAGAGCGAATAAAATGCTCATGCAGCCTTGTGCCAATTGCAATCGGCACCGTGCCACCGTACACACGATCCCCTTTTACAATGTGCGCTCGCTTCGTACACAAATCAAATCGGCCACTCGACAGCCTATAAAAATGTGGGTCTTTGCTGCATTCGACCTCACCTCCCAGCTATATGTCGGAACAAAAACTAGATCTGCCATAGGAGGATCGACGAGATCGGGAAAAAAACAAACACCTTTATACACCTTCTAATGCTCGGTGTGTTTCCGAGCGTGTAGGAACTTCGGAGATAATTGATTGTGTGAACGATATGTAATTCAAGAAAAAGAATTGTTTTATGAACGATGGATAAATGATATTAATATTGAGCTGCTCGGCAAGATCGATTTTTAGGAAAAGGTTCTTCTCAGCACTTAAAAATATATATTAACCAAAAATGTTATAAATTCCAACGTTTCGAAGAATTTAACAAATATCCAATACCAATTTGTAGATCGTATTGCATTTTTAAAACTTAACTCCTCTGCGTCGAGTTATCATTAATTAATTATTAGTTAATTTGCTGTGTTCCTGAAACCTCGAATGATTCTATCATACTCGAAGAAACCCAAGTATCGCATTAAACTCTAGATTAATAAAAATCATCTAATCAAATGTGAATTTCCTTTTTCAGTCAAGTACATTCTAAAAATGATGATCGTACAATAAAAACGGAAACTTATCACCTACATTTATAGCACCCAAAGGTATCCTTTCCCGCAAACACGTGAATCTTGTCGGGTAGTGAGTTCACGATTAGACGGTGCGAGTAAAAAAAAGGTTAATCGATCCATCGATAATATTAATCCCCGGAATTATAAGACTGTAATAGATAGTATAGGCGCGTTGGTTCGAGGCACGTTAAAGGATATTCCCTCTAATACCGTGTAGTTAATACGTGGCTGTGGGGCCGGACACGCGCGTAACCTAAGATAACTATAAAGATAGGGAGTTAGGGAGGTCACAGTGCATTAACTAAATCTTTAATCAATAAACTAATAGTTTCGCGATGGTGACCGCTACTGTGCGGAACTCTGACCCCTACCTGGGACCGGTGTTTAAGAAAAATAAGAGAGGAGAAAAAAAGAATGTTGGCTGTGTCGGGCAATAACCGTAAAACCGGCTTTTAATGTTCCGTACGCATCGGGCTATCGTGCATCGTGATCAGACGTTTTCAGAACCTCTTACCGGCGCTCTGTAGGACGCTATATATATATATTGCCGGTTTCGTTTCTCGTTGCGTTTTCTCTCATAACTTTTATGCACGTTGTCCCTTCGATATTCAATGCTGAGATGTGCTTTACCTCGCGATATTGAATTGACGTTAACGTTGTACTTCGCAAACCTGAGTAATCGTAACAATCGGTAGAACAACGGTTTTATAAAGCTCTTATTGAGGCATTGCTTTTGGGAGCCTTTATTCGTTAATAGTATTTAATGCCATTATTACAGTAATAATGATTAATCATTTCTAACGACGGAATTAAACAATACTAAAGACATTACCATTCGGATAAAATATGCTATTTCGAAAGATGCTTTAACATTGTGTCAAATATGAATTTAATAATGTACTTCTGCTATAAAAATAATATCTCGAATTGTTTTCCACGAATGGACTAATACTCAGTTTTTCATCTTAGCATCGAAAGGGATCGCGATAATAAATTTGCTTCGATAAAGCCTGGTAGATGGATGATCCTCATAGGGCAAGTTAATTCTTCAGGATTTCCTTCGAAAGATGGGTAGGTAAAAAGAAGGGAAGAAATGCAGCGGGAGAAAGGATAAGAGGTCTGTATAAAATGAGGAGTCCCGATGACAGGCACGTGGCCTTACAGGGCGGTGGCCAGGTGGATTTACATTTACAACACCCGCCACTACCTTATGCGGCAGTTATCCCGGCGTTCGATGACATTTCTCTTTTATTCGTTTATTTTCCGATGACCACGTACCACGAAAGCCCCACGCCAGACGGAAGTCCTCGAGGGTAGAACGTGGAACCCGATTAAAGGAGGGCCTTTTTACAATTCGATCACGTATCGACCACATAACGGATATTTCCAATTGCAGATTATAAACCGCCTTACGCTACTTCGATCTCGCGTGTTACCAATATTTCGCACGACAATTATCTTTTTCATTTATCACCTTTATCACCCTATATTTCTTAAGATTTTTTGGTGTAAGACTATTCAATTGAGATTAATAATTGACCATAATTTTCTAGACAATGATTATCTGACGAATTAATCTAGTTGTTTTATTAATATAGCTATGAGTTATAGAAATAATAATTTTTTAATTTGGACTCGTATTATTCTACCGATAGCATTTTCAAGTGCTTCATGCTGAAGCATATGTTTTTAATATATTTTAATTACGATACGAGTATTGTAACCAGTAGATATTAATTTGAAGTACGGAATACGAAATCTTTTAACGAAATAGTTTAGCAATTATAATACAAAAGCCTCCTTTCGTAAGTCATAAATAATGATTACATAAAGCGTGAAAATGGCGCGCGGAAAGGATGCAAAGTATTACAGAAAGAGTGTCTAGATGGTAATAAATAAAAGATAATTATTTAAAGGAATCCTTAGTGTCAATAGGTATTCGTGATGCGCCAGAACCAAATTGCGCACCTCGCGCAATATCAATTTTCATTCCCAATATATTTGGTGTAACATGATGGTCAATGATGACGGTCATTACAAGGAAGCAATATACTTTAAAACGGCGTTACATCGCGGCTATATATTACGGACTCCTTTATATCGCATAAAAATATGCTGCAAACGAGCCGATGCGTGTCCATTTTTACGAAATAAACTCTTTGAATTAAGAACCAGCTAATGATTTTATTCTGCGACTCGACTAGAGGAGTTTTTGTTATCCAAGCTTTCAGTAGAGTTGATATGATGAAAACCAACATTTTGTATACACCATTCCAGTGATAAGCTGTAAAAACCCCTACAATACTCCTAACAATATTGTTATTTAATTATTTATATTACAATGTGTCT
Organism: Nysson spinosus; assembly: GCA_910591585.2. NCBI lineage: Eukaryota > Metazoa > Arthropoda > Insecta > Hymenoptera > Crabronidae > Nysson > Nysson spinosus. The sequence goes on from OU342835.1 coordinate 5,464,331, forward strand.
AGTTCAAGTTCAAATGGGGTCAAGATATCCAGGAATCCTTTTAACCAGTTTTAATTTTGATTTCATCAATTTAACAATTATTTAAAATTTATTCTCAAACTTAATAAACTCGTAACGAATGTATCCTATCACTGGTTTCCGTTACAAGTTCGAGAATACCCAAGAATATATTTCCTCGGTGAATTCCAAGGACAGATAGGACCGACGCGAAACGTTATATCATTCTCGTGAGTTAATTTATGTATTTATCATTTGCATTGGAATTCGATCTCGCTGGATATGGAAATGCATGGTTCAAGAAATAATTTCGGTAGTCGTAACTGTTATTATGTGTATATGAGAAAAATGCGGTGTGGGAAAGAGTACTCGCGAGTAAAATCTTCCTGGAAGACTCCGGTGGTCCCACCTGCGCGGCTCCGCGGGTTCTTACGACCCTGAAACCGATACCACTTCGTTGCGGTAACTTCGTTTCACCTCTTGCGGTCGCAATAAATTCGAGTGTCGCAAACACACCAATGGATCCTTTCGAAGGTAATAACATACTTTGCTTATTTAGCATTATGCGCAATTCAAGGCGCAACAATTTATTACGATATTCCTTTGGTTCGTTTAAATTACCTATCGCTCCTTATAACCAAGAATCGGTTCCTTGATCGAGCGTCTTTCGACAAATTCTTTAGCTTGCAAAGGTTCTGGGACGTTTTGTGTAATGGGTACGCTATGGTATAGAAGACAGGATGAACAAGAAGAGTTTAGTTTGAATTTGAAAATATTCTAGTATGATTTTAGTGTGAAGTTTTAGCGCGAATTATGTTAAGTGGTTTTATGTGTTATGGAAGAGGATTGTAAGATAGTTTATATCTAATATTGGTGGATGTATTGAGCATTGGAATTGTTCTAATAAAATGTGGAACGAAAGAAATGGAGTTAGTTAGTTTCCCTGCATCTCCCGTACTTCCTTATTACTAAATTTCAAGAAGTTAAAGAATTGCAACAAAATAATTTCTTGGAACTTTCAGTTGTGAGAAAACCATGTTGGGGAAACCATAGGTTTCGATAGGGCATAGCCCGAAAAATACGATACAAAAAATGTCGAAGAGGATCCTAGCAATTTTTGAATCATGAAGGAAAGAAATTTCGTAGAAATAGTGTAGAGTTTCCGAGAATATTTGGACAATACCAGAAAATAATAACCGAATATGTCGAACACGCATGGTGGATTCGGATTCTGTAGCGTCTTACATAATAAAAAATAATTATCTTAACACATCCGTGAGAAAGTGCGAGTTACGTAAATTGTTTGTAATAATTTTACTCGATTAACGTTTCTCCAGCAGGTACTTACGCATATCCAGTCCCCGAGTATCTTAAAGGATGGTAGAAATAATTCCCTGACGAGGTTCCATTTGGGAACTTAATTCCAACTTAAGTGTGGAATCCTCCGCATTCGTGACTTCATAGTATTCCACCAGCAAGAAGTATTTCGTTCTAACATTTTCATATACTACGCGATAATCATTAGGATGAATAAAATATTGCATTTTTCGCATACCCTTAAAATGCATCTCATTCTCCAGAGTTCCGTAAATGGTATTGTAATCAGCCACTCAAGAAGCCTCTATGAAACGCGACCCGATGTAATATCTAAACGATGTTTAAATATTACCCTCGAGATTTATAGTAGGCCTTAATGAAACGGGTGGAAAATATTCTGAATAAGATAAATGATGTACCTTTTCTTTCTACTGATTTATTGTATAATCCGCGGTGTAATATATTTATGAAATTGATATCAACGAGATACGTACTTTCATACCTGAAAGAATCTATCAGAAGAACAAAGAAAGGGATCCACATTATGAATATGCACTAATAATTACAGTAGCTCTGACTATATATAAAAATATAGAATATTAATTATTATATATAATAATATTATATCAGTCTGTAAATTCCAATTGATACTAATTAATTAAACTATCCGGAACAAAGTGGTCAGGGTTCCCTTGTTGACCTTCAAGTATTACATAAGTATTATTTATTTGATAACCTCCGTTCACGAAGAAGGGTGAATTCAATTATTGACTTACGCTGTCATCGGTTTCTATTTCATGAATTTGGTTAAATAAATCCACCGGTAATTAACAGTAAGGGGATCACAAATCCATGGTTTCCTCTGCGCTTCGACATCCATCAACGTCCGCGTTCCGAGTATCGGACATAGGAATGTAAGAAGAGTCGGTGTCCGTCGATAATAACCATCCCACGATCCATCGAAGAGACGTGAAAAGTCTCTTTTAGCACTAATAACATCTTATTAGTGCCCTGGCATGGTGACATATGAAGGATCACCGTAATAAGCCTCTTTACGTTTTAACGTGACAAATTGCGATTGCACGTGTTACTTCAACGGATACTCGGCTGTCCAGTCGGCAACTCAACAGAGAAATCTCGTTTCCGCGCACACCTTCTTGAAATACTTCGAAACTGATGTCAACGTTCAGTTCAATGGTTTCCAGGAATTCCTTTATTTTATCAGAGCACACACTTGTCGTTTCCTGTTTTCCTTAAGCGTTACTTTGTTGCACGGTTTTTAATTAGTCGGTGGGATGTAAGGTGTAATTTGCAAGTGTTTCGAGATTCCGCGTAAGCGCGTAACACGCAGTAAAATAGTTCTCTGGCCGATTAAACGGCGCGTTAAAATGAAACGAGCGAGCGAACACCAGAAAGGTATTCGAAGAACTTGTAATCACCGTATTAGTATTTTAGATGGTAAACAAATGGGGCTGAGAGAGAGAGAGAGGCTCTTAACGAGTACTATTTCTAACGAATTGCGACGCGCTAGCAGCCAATGATAACTAACACGAAACCGAGTTCCTTTTGCAGATGATTATGCTCAGACCTCCATAGAATTACGAGGGCACACTAATGTCCAGTGCGTGATGAACTCGATGGATCTCACGGTAGTAACCGTAACGAACAGGACGAACGATGGCAGTAAACTGACAAACTGCTCTCCGATTATTAACTACTTCGAGCTACCATTCCTTTCTAGATTCACCTTTTAACCTATCGGGGAAACTCTCGATCCTTTATCGCTTTGATTATTACTGGTTTTCATTTGTCAATGTACCTCCTGCTTTATTGGAGTAAAGTTTCATTGAACCGATATTAGAAAGCTTTGATAATGAATCGGAGCTCCTTGTAAGGCATCAGTTTCATATAACTGAAAGAATGAGTAGTTTCAACAACAGCAACGAGTGTCTCAAAGAAAATAATAATATTCAGGGAAATAATCTTTCAAATATGAGAATGAGCCAATTCATGACTGGGCAGTAGTTTCTTTGTGCAAACTTTAGGTTCCGCCCTGAAAAGCTTGAACTTGAATATACACCTATCTTATGAAAAAATATTCGATATCTCTGGGAATGTTGTAACGTATGCGATATATTTAAGTCAACAGTGACACGTTATAATTTCCCTGCTGGATTCTCTGGTGGAACGTGAGAGTTTCAAAGTAAACGAACGAGTATTGGAGTAACGTGTATATCCATCAGGGAGCATGGAACGAATAGGTAGTAACTGAAGAACAGAAGTGTACCTGGGTTACACAGTGCTCGGTGACTAATGAACCTTTACAGTCACCTTTACGTCTGACTGCTGGCTCGAGTGCAACTCGGTGAGTTTATTGCCGATGCTAATTCACCAGTCCGAGCAATTAGAGGCTTCGATGGAAGCCGCCAAAGCGAATCCTTTGAGATCCTCCCTTGGATTCTGTTGCTGCTCACCAAAGACTTGTCGTTAACTTCTAACATTCGTACAATCTACATGCAATTATTAATCCATTTGTACCTTCGTTAGTACTACTAATTGTAGGAACATATATTTCGTGGTGCATAAAATAATGTGGTAATTATTTATTCACTTACGGGCCATCTCGAATGGAATGGATGCGATGCTGGTGACACGAAAATAAGGAAAAAATGTAGAGATGTGAGAAAGGCGAGTAGTCGAAGAAGAGACGATAACCATGGAAGTGCAAGTAGAAAAACCGGTAGGACGGTAGCGCGTACACCTAATGACGGGGTGCACCGGTCATCAGGGTATACTGCCGCACGTCTTCAACCTCGGTGACGAAGACGAACGGTGCAGGTTGAACGACTACTCGTTAAAAGAAACTCGTTGTCGCCGAAAAGAATATTCATATACCAACCACGACTCGCTTAAAGAATCGTTCATGCTCCTTTGAGTATGCAAAAAATTCCGATGTCTCGGAAACGCGCGCACGTCGAGTAGCAAGAGAGTAATATATTTATCGCGTCTTTATAACGATAGTATTATATTTGTCACTCCATTAACATGAGCAGAAAATTATAAATACACATTAATTACGTTAAATCATTTGAGATCATCACTATCTGATATTGCCATTATCAAGTTATAGTAGATGTAATCCAATTAAGTATAAGAAAGAAGAAGGCAGATCCTTGGAAATGTCTATAATACATTTCAATTAAACCATAATAAAACAGAGATGGTTTTATTAGACGATTGAAGCGATCGTCTGAACCAACCGATCCCCTAATATAACATTAGAATTCAGTACATCACTCTACCAATAAGGTTAAAGTATCGTCCACGCTCGTAGAATATTTATCGTGACAGAGGTCTGTCGTTAATTAAGGTAAACACCATTAAAGTCACACCGGTAGAAAGAAAACAATTACTGCGTCTGGATATATATCGCGCTCGGGAAAAGTAGCAGGAAACGAATTCGTAAGAAGAAGGCTAAAGTAGAAAAAGTTGGTACGATCGATCTCCCAGTGAAATGACCATAGCGGAAGGTAACCCCGTTGCAAGTAAACGCGATAATGCCTCGTTCGAGGTCTCGAGAACGTAAAAGTACTTTTGATTCCTCTCTTGACCAGTTGCCCGATCGTGCAACACAGCAAACCACCGGTAAATCGGTGTGTAACTTGCGTATCCACGATGTGTGCACCTTTTGAGACGCATGTGAGCGCACGCACTCGATACACCAGATAGTGATTGATGATGATTAGCCAGCGATTTGCCGATAAGGGAATGTACCGCGTCAAGGTAAGCCCCGGCCCATGTTGCCTCGCTATGATACAGCCTTAGATATTAGAGCTCACTCTACAACCGTGTATATCGCTGTACAATGAGCAATTACAATGAGTTACACAAGCCTCTTCGCGAGCCCGATGGCAATACACATTTTCCTTCGATCCTCTAAATCATCCGCGATTAACCGAGTCCCTCCTTCCAAGGAGCGCCTGCGAAATTAATTATGTAACGCCTCAGCTTGGAAGCTCCTTTCATGCTTTATGTATCCCTGGCTCTTCAGTTAGTAATAAATACACGAAACAAATTAAATTAAACGTTAGATCTTTCCGAAAACTTGATAATAGCGAAGCTATGTAACATGTCTGACCAAACACTGCTATATTCTACTTACATGAATATCCCATTTTGTGAACACTCGGTTTATTTTATTTCCTACGTTAAAGCAACTTGTGAACAAAAGAGAATATCTGGTACACTTTGTTCTCACATCCTATTTTGTTCTCAAGATTTAATGAGACTGAAGTAGCATCGGTCAACATGAAGTTGCAGGTGCAACGGAGATCAGTACCTTCCGCAAAGTACGACAAAGATATGAATCTACCTGTTCGACAATCTTTCGATAATAAGGGAAGACGTTCAATGGAATCCTGGAAGGTCGGAGAACGTGGGTAGCACGTTTATTATCTGCTACACGTTGAAAGGAGATACGCGGTGATAACCCGTTTTATTGTCGCGTATGATTGCATCTCTTCCGGCAAGACCGTTGCAATGGGTCATCGTATAAACTTCATTGGACTGGTTCTAAACTTTAATCTATTGTAATGCATACGATAATTATTTGAATATTTTTGAGCCAATACGAAATATTTAATCACCGATATTTATAGTGTCCAATTTAGTATAAAATTATTAATGCATCGATACGTAATCTTTTCAGCTTCATTATGTCTAATTCCTGGCGTGTAATTGAGCATGCATACAAGGTCAATGAATATCATCATATAAATTAATGAATCCACTACATAATGTTAAATTAACTTCACAAAAAAGCATTAATAACAGGTATCAATACAGCTCGACAAATGTCGGGACAAGTAGAGATTAATAAACTATTGATAGCTTATTAATCGTCATGGATGAATAGGAAAGTATAAGAGGCATACAATACATATGGAAATCAGTGAAGCGTTTCACGGCACACATCTCCCGCGAGCTGATCATCGCGAAACTTTCGTTGCGACTCTAATTGCGCTAATTGAGTCCGCAGTAATATGGCACGTCTTAATATCATTCTCGATAGCCTATAATTACTTATTCATACGATCGGCTATTAATTATGCCAGGCCGGCGACCGGAGGAGACCGAAGTAGTGAGACGACCGAGAAGGAGGGGCAACGGGGGAATAGTGAGAATAGAAAATCACCAGGAGTGCATCCGTCGTATTCTCCTGGCAAATCACGGAACCCTGGGGCCCGCAGGCCCGACTGACGTAGACCGACGAGACGCAGACACATTTAAGGGCCTCGACGGACACCCGGGACACATTAAGTCCACGTATCTCGCCTAAAGGAGCAAACCAACGAAGCCTACTCATGGATCACCCTGCCAGTACACCTCGAGTCGTTACACCGTCGCTGAAACCATGCTAAATAAAACTCACTGTCTACTCACTCACTCTGACCGATAACGCTCGAATGTATGTCTTCGAACACCGAAGAGGAAAGGATATAAACCTACAAGTTGCCTTGATAATCCTCTTATGGGATTACTATGATTAAGATCACTCGAATAATTTTCGGCGCGAATATATATATTAATAATGGTATAATGGGATTATTTTTGCTCGTTTATGCGCGTGAATATAAAATGATATTTATGTTTGAGGCAGATATTATGATATTAATTCCTGTATTATTGTTAAAGCCTGTTTTCTAAGGTTTAACGTAAAATAATTCACAGTAATATTTACTGGTACTTCGGTACTTTTGTACTTTGGATACTTTTTAAAGTCCTGTTAAGTATGACGGGATTGGAAGTAAATTAATTTGGGCAAGTTAGTTATTACTGATATTCATACGATCGAATATTGAGTACTTCGGAGGAAACTGCTGTATAAAATATTTTTTTATCGTGTAGTATCTCTTATTTGAAGTGAATCAGAATTAATATCCAGTCGTACGGAAAATCATACGATGCATTCGAAGAAGCAATCAAAGAAAACAGTGAACCAGATCTCACGCAGCCGGATGTTTGCCGTAGCACTCGACGTTTTACAACCGCGTAAATTTCCTGGCCAATCGCTTCACGCTCGTAAGCGATTTACGACACGACCTCACTATGAATTCTACCTTAGTATTGAGATTGATGAGGTTGAAGTGTATACGTAAACTATTTGCCTATTTTTCTAGTAGAATTTCGCTTTTAAAACACCACATCTCTTGGCGTAAAGAAATCACTGTTGCGAAGTTCCAAACACCTCTATGAAGAATTATATGGATATAAGGCACTGTCAAGGATATGTAGAAATCTAATATTTCATTGTAGGAAATATCATAAATATTAAAATGTAATTCGAATATCTCATTAATTTCATTAATGTTTATCTCGCCGATATAAAATAAACATTAATAAAATTCAAAGACGACGACATAAGTCAGGCCTCTATAACGCTATGTAACTTTGTAGTCTCATACTGTTTTATCCGTATCTTTTGCTTCATTGCAGATTTTCGTGGTAATAATAATGATAAATGTACGTGCAAGAATGTCATCTTCTTCAATGCGTTTAAATCATAATTTTGTTACTATTTTCACGTAACGTACCTTCGTTAGATTCGCGTTTAACTAGTTTCGCGTTATACGATTTTCTGTTCGACACGAAAAATGTTGGGTTAGAGAGGGTTAAATCTTTCAGTAGCACGAACCATTGTGGGGTCTTCCATATGTGATCTCCAGTTAGCGTGATTCATTCGTGTACCGAGTTGCACACTCGAACGTCAACACCGAAGGATTCTGAGTGGTAGCCTTTGGAGGGTCCAAAGAACCGCCGCGGTAGTCGATCGGTGATTAGACCGTAGCATGTTGCTTTTGATCGCTGCTAAATATCTGGAGGACGCTTCTCGGTATCCTTCTGGCGCATCCTGCTGTCAGGCACACAGGATCCTTGGAACCGTGCCGCATTACTTAGCGCGCATCAAGAACTGGTGAGAAAGTTTTATGACTTACCCGTGCAAAGACCTCACCGGAAGAAGTCACTTCGAGGGACACCCAGAAAATATCTTCTACATCGAAGTAGATATAAATGAATTAGTCAGGAAATTTCGGAGGAAGTCAGAAGTTTAAATTCCGGGAGGATATTTCGTGGAGGGTACGCGCAAGTATTTTTTTCGGCTCGGTACTTTGGAAATATCCCGAAGTTAGCATAGATCCGTGTAAGATACGCGAATGCCACGCGCGCGATGTTACTCGTACGATTAACTCCAAACCTGGTGCGAAAGAGATATTATCGTTTGCCGCTGTGTGTAGCCGTCGGTGTCTCGTTAATTGCTACCGAGTGTTCTTTCGTATCTCGGTATGGTCATCCGAAACATCCCGGCTTTCCATATTCGACCGTGAAAAGAATAAGATTTCGATCGTTCACATACATAAGCTAAGTGAAATTCCCGAAAGGGTGGGATGGGGATCTGATGTAAGACTATTTATTCCTCAAGAATTATCCGAAGAAGTAAAAACTTTAAATACCTGGAGGACTTTTTGTTCTAAGTTGTAAGAGTACACTTTGAAATATTTAATGCATATCTAACTCACTGATTAGTAGATTTAATGAAACCAATTGGAAACTAATTTTATTGAAGAAATAATCAAAATCAAGATACTTCTAATTGATGGATATTATAATACTTAAGTATTTTAAAATAATAAAATTAGCAATTGTACTCTTATAAAAAAGAGACGATCTATTGAATATAAGTTGATCAGGCTTGCCTATGTTCGTGAATACATCCAGTTGGAACGACATTGTCACCCTGACAACTTGTCCGCATTTATAACCGCTTCGTCGAATCGCGATACCGCATCAACAGTACGATCAATAAAACATGAAACTCGAAATGAAAACGTTACAGTAAAAAATTAATGTTATCCTGATAAAAATACAATTCGAAAAAATGAGTAGTTTTACCTGACGACACGTCGGAAGAAACAATCGCGCTCCTAGATGCAATATGATAAAAACCTGTATAACATCCTCTTTGATTCTTAATTTCATTCAATCGCAAAGATCAATTAGATGATAATAGAAAACCAGAGTTTTCAAACCGGAATAGAATTATTGGGAATTTAAAACATCTATGTTCATCAGATAGCAATTTCTCATGCATTTTCGAGCACGATGCCGATATCGATGCTTTAATAAATATATAACTGAAATGGTCTGATAATAAATCGATACTGAATATTTATGTGCAATCCTCTTTCTCGATTTTCTCGAATGGAGACTGTCAATCAAGGTGAAATTGTGTTTAAAAACGATCCGATTGGAAACGGCTTTCCCTCGACACATCATCGTTGACCGAATGAAAACCGAGAACAAGACTGTCTGACCATTCACGTCATTATTCACTTTAAATGCACTAACTCTTCTGCAAGTGTGATTTCTGGTACGGTTTAAACTGCCACATCCTGTAGCACACATTTTTCTACAACAAATGCGGCTGACAATAAATATCATTCAAAGTCGCTTGTAATTAATAATAATATTATTTTCAGACAAATGAATTTCCGGACAGTAAAATAAAATAAGTATAAACTACTAAGTTATAATACCAGAATATAAAAGTCGAGGAATATTAAAATTATAATCGTAACTTAATGTGTTACTGAGAATAAAAGTACAAAGTACCAGAAAATTAGAAACATAAATAAATCTCGTATTTAGTCATTTCCAGAGTTAGACATTTTGGTTAGTAAATAAATCGATGTTTACCACATTGTTATACATATACATGTACGTGCTTCTTTCACATCTTCATCACCTGGTCTGTCGTATAAATCAAAGGTTAAAGGTTATAAATTCCTACTAACATTCAATTAAAAATATATCATCTTTCGTAATAGTCAAATCACAAAAAATTAGTCTAATAAATACTTGCCGATATAATGAGGCAAGAGAATTTCCTGGTACACCTCCGAAGGAGTAAATAAATCACTCCCTTTAATCGAAATGAATAAGTTCAGATTGACAGGAAGAAATGCTGTGCACCAGTTGGTGAAATGAATAAAATAAATGATATTCGACAACACGGTAGTGAAAATTGGAGGATAATTTTGCCATAAATCTCCGGAAGGAATGAGGGAACCAATCGGTTTTGGAATCGCATAGAGCCAGACGAAGTGACGAGTAGAATTCTCCCCGAGAACCACACGGAAAAAGTTGCTCACCTACGAGCTAAGGCTCGTGCTCGGAATAAATAAAAATTAATAAATCGATCGACACTATGCTATGCGCGGTATGTACTCGTAATCGAAAGAAAGTAGTTATACACGATGCATTCCAACTGGAATGGTATCGCAAACATAATTTTTCTACACTTTCTGCAAGGATTAGCAATCGAGAAAAAGAACTGGACGAAGTTAGTTCTGAATCGACGGAATATGACTTCAAACTTTTTTGAATGCGATGTTAATTTGGATGATTGAAAACATGGAATAAATATTCCCTGCAAAAATATACTTGTATACACAGCGGCGTATTACCATCTTTTTATGTTTCTCATTATAAACTGTATTAATTTTCTTTAGATATATCATTATTAATTCTTGTACATCATATACTTTATTTATTTTCATACGTATTCAAATGAACAAAGACTCTAATAATTAAAATTATAAATATCTTATATTTATGTTTAATTATAAGATACAACGTGTTATATCAATAGCTTGATGTATGTATAGTTCTTTCCGATTAAATATTTTTTATTTATTAAATATTATAGTATCAACTTTGTAAGATATAAGTCACAAATGATGTACCATACTTCGAGCAGTGTTTAAGTATGAATAAAATGAAATGCACCGAAAAATGTCCTCGAGTCATGCAGTGCATCCGTGGCTTTCTTATCCGTATTAAGAAGTCAGGCATTTATTCAAAGTCATTGTTGTCGGCACGTGAAATATTCAGAGACGGCATATTGCTTTGTCATCTAAGAAGGGTGCCGGTGGTATCGGCACGCCTGATTACGAGAAAATGTTTACGCGATAGCTCGTCAACCTCGCAGCTCACCGCCGGTGAACGGATTAGAAAAAAGTAGAACAAATTGCTTGTCGCAAGATGTGAAATGACACACCTTGCACCGATAAAATCCAACGCACTGGCAGTCACGGATGATAATACCCGACAAGGAGCATTGAATTAGCCGCCAAGCCCTTCGCAAGCATTCATAAATAAATTTCAATGAATCCACCCTTAAAGCCTACTTACTCTTATTGTTAGATGTGTAGCATTCGCGTATACTGTGTTAAATTCGTGATAAGATAGTTTGCGTTAGTAAAAGGGATCATTTTAAGCTCTTTGTCACCAATTAAGTATAAAAGTGCATCGAGTTCAAGGTACAAGCTGTTTAACACTAAAACTACCAAGGAGTCAAAATGACTTGTTTGCTATTTCTAGTTAAATTATTCGAATATACTTTGATTTTATATATTTTTTTATATTTGCCGCTCCCCATCGGTCTTTCAACAAGGCAAATTCACTGTTGTATCGGAATAACTAATTTAAAGAACTTATTAGGAAGTGAAGCATCATGAAAATACCTGATGACACAGAACTGTGTCCTGGTTCGCACGTACATCACCCACACGTGACGTCCTACGCCTTCTTTGCACATGAATTGTCACCTTTTCTATGCGAACAATTGCGGGCGTGCGATGACCTACACCAGTTCTTCAAAGTTCTTAATTGCTGGGAAGAAACGAGAAACGCTGGAAATAATGCGGGAGCTGGCTTCTGTTTACTCCTATTTTTACACTGCTCGCGGTTTTATCAACATTCTTGGTGGAGTGAACATATTACACCCACGATTATCACACTTGTACATATTGGCGTAGTCTAATTTTTTAGACTGACATATTACGTGTCAAAAATAAAATTTGTTTATTCAACTAGAATTATCTGTTTATGTTACTTCTCTATTCTTATTCTATCGTAATGAAGATGTATTTCAAAGATATGCAAAATATTGAAAATGGAAGTATTACATAAATAATACTCTTCTAGATTATGATAGAGTTCAGAGTAACCTATTTATTAAATCATCTATTTATTTAATATATTTCAATCGTAATGCAAAAAATATATTTCACCTTTATAATACCAAGAATACTAAGAAACAATATTTTACAACACTCGTTATTATTGGATTGGCACAAAAGTTTGTGCATTTTTTAACATATTTAAATTTAAAATTTTTGTTATTCAATAATGTATCGTCCGTTTGGACTGAAAACATTTTCCTATTTTTTGAACAGCGTTCTCCACAAAATCTGCAAACCGTACGAACTTTATGGTCAACCTAATAATTCGTTGTTTCATCAAGAATTCATACTTTCATTGTACTTGATCCTGTTGTCAAAACAACGTATAAATCAGTAGTTAGAGTGTTCGACGTAGATCTATCAGGGCTCACTGGTGGGTAGCATGTAACTGATAGGAAGAGAATGGTAGAACCATGACGGATTAATCTCGAAGTGCAGCGCGTGCACGCTGCGAGCCCTATCGAACACCGCACGGTGTATAATTCATTTTATTTTTCCGCTGTCAACTCTCGCGTATTCTGTTGTCTCGGAAACTCCAACGATAAGTAGCCTACCAGAGTTAGATATCCAAAGAGATCGACTCGCGAGTGCACCGAGTTACGCTTTGGAAATCGAAAGGACTTGGCTTGGGTGCGTCGACTTTTTTCCGCGATTATTCTTTCATCCTCGATTCACCCCCTTCGCGTAGTTGGTGCGTATTCCCTGCCGCATTCTTAGCCGTACTTTCCATTCCCCGTCGTCCAATCATTTATTTCGCGTTACTCTTACCGGACTGTTAAACGATCTCTCGAGTAGTCACCGATTTCGTCAAGTACATTAAAGAAGGGGAGTCCTGCTACCAGATCGAATATGGTCAACCGTATTACCACGAGGAATGTTGTAATCGTGCATACTTTAACCAGGAAAGGGCATAATTACCATTAAATATGTTATTAGTTGTGTTTCGTTGCAGCTGCTCTCTTCTTATCTTTACCGTGGAATGTATGCTTATTCTGTCCCATTCAATCGACCGGTAATAGTAATGCAAATTTGTAATCCTTTAAGTGGAATTAGTACCACGTGCATTCTTGGAATTCAGTACGATGTAAATAAAATAAACATAAAACTATAAAGGATGCTAATTCATTTCTTGAATTTCCTCGTAAAAACCCAATTATATTCAGAGCATTAATAGTCAATATGTAAAAAGTATAATCACTATGGGATATTATAGTTATATCTATTTTTATAATAGAACTGTCGATAAAAACAAATTTTTTTCAAAAATGTAATATTATTATGCTGAATATATAATGTAGATAATAATATTATTATATATTATATTTTCACGTCAATTTACACGGAAAATGCGGTCTCTCGTTTCTTTCCGTCGAAACCATATAATATAATAATATTATATTATATTGATACACACAATAACAGAGCGTTACTTTATGCTGCACATTCTATTACATTGAATTATACGAAAAATGTGTAATCTCTTATCAGGTTCGATCAAAATCCGTATTATAAGTTGGGTAACACGTGGGTGCTGGAATGTATGGGAAAATACTCGCGATTCCATTCGTTTTCCATTGTATAGCCGATGACAGGAGCCAGGTAAGATTTATTCGCGATTTTGTGAACACGGACGACACTCGATTTCCGATTGCATCCTAGTAAAACGCACACCTACGTTCATTATCGCGCATCGCAGACACGGTACATCGAATTACTATCCCACACCGGCGAGATAATAAATTGATAAGTCTAGCAGTCGGTAGGAACAAAGGGGCGAAAATATAACTGTTTTTACTTGGTCATTTTTCTATTACTAATTACCCATATCTATGGATTGATTGTCTGATTATGTCGAGATAAGCATACTGGGATATTCCTTGCGTCTGATGTTGCTCGCTGTGTTCACTATCGGTGATTCGTTGCCCTTATATGGCCACGGGACCGTGGTTATTTATTATTTTATTGTACGTATAAATAGAATTCTTTGTACGTTTACCGCCAATTGTTTATAAATTCAAAATGTAAAGAGAATAATAATCGGAGTAAGTATATGATTATAATTTTGTATACATTTCATACTTCGAATTTATTCAACATTTAATATTTAATATTGTATAGAATCAGCTGATAATGAAATTGCGTTAATTCCTTTTATAACAATCACAGATGCAATAATTAAATACAAGCTCAGATATGGTTATTCGTAAACCCTTTGGGTAATGCAAGTTTAACTTTTATGAACTTGAAATTAAGCTTCAGTTATCAGCGCCATTTTAATTCGAATTCATATTTTATGTAGATACGAATGGCTTTTCCAAAAACTTGTACGCTTGGAAGAAGTTCGAAACAATGTCGGTGGGCAAGTACTTATGGGCGGTAGTGTAGAAGGAGGGTCCAGCATCCAATGGACCAGCGCGGGAGAGACTCGAAATTAATAATCCGTCGTTTCTTATGGCTCGTTATCGCGCATCGTCACGTCTTTATAACGCGGAGTTAGCTCGTACGTCAGATGGTATCGTCGTATCTCGTATGGCTAGCAGCTAGTAAAGTAAGTGCGAGTAAGTATAAACTACCGCGGTGAACCACCACCCTCGATGTTCCGCCCCAGCGGAGAGATAACATCTCCCGGCAAATTCCCCTGGTCTTTCTCTTACCGATAGCTCTTTCTCCAATCCACAACCCTTTTGCTCGGCCACCGTCCTCCACGATTGCCCGAAGCCACTTCCCTACGATCGGCTACTTCAGTAGCTGCACCATCTGCCCTCCATAAATTCTCCTGGCCATCTATGCCTTGCCGATATCTTTCAACCTGATCCTCCGCCTCTCTCCCTCCCTTTGATGCTTTAACGTTCCTTATATCGTTTCCACCAAACATTTTGAGCCCGTGTTACGCTAATAATCTTGACTTTTATTATATACTTCCACGATGTTTAACGAGGCAGAGAAATGGTGGATAAATAACTATTTGATTAAATACGAGGGATAATGTTATGTTAATTATTCTGTATTAATAAGATCTTTGTTGTAACCATAAGTATGTTGATAGGGAATGATGTTAAAGAAAATAAGAATAATAGTATTTGGATGAGATACACTCAAGTATTGTAGGAACTTAGATGATTAAGTTCTGAGACGTAAGTGAAATACTCCGACATTGGTCAGACGAGAAGCGCTGGATGTGTCCATAAAATTAGAATAGTGTTTTATGATTGGCGACAAACTTTGGAGTTGACTAGATTGTAGGGGATTATGGATTCTTTTGTTGATATCTTGAAGAGGTAATAAAGAATAATGTTATTGCTTGGATATGGGACATATGGGCGTTAGAATATAAATTTAGAGAAATGGATTCCATAGCCTTGGATTCACGCGTAACGATTATTACGTGATTCAGGATACGCTTAGCTAAGACAAAGTGTCTTTCGGCAAACTCGTTTTACGACCCGAGAATTAATGCGCGGACGACTAACTTCTTCCAAGGACGCGAATTATGATATTTGATGGTTCCTTTGAATGGACCGCGTGGCAATTGCCATTGCGTAAAGATCTTCCGGTATTATAGAGGAGGTTGACAATACGAGAAGTTAATTGACTCCTTGCACAACTCATCCTAATATAGAGGTAACAAAACCATACCTAACAAAGAGTCCGCATAACAAATAATCTTCCACGAGTATCCCCTTCAAACCTAACAAAAAACAACGTTACAAAACCAGAGAAATATAGCACTAAAAATTGAGTTACCTAATATCATGAAAAGAGGCTATTGAAAGCAATACGAAGAGTTTATACAAAACACTAGCAAGATTTCTGTAAACAAATACTACTTGAAGTCTGACCGCTGACTCGTAGATTTCTCGATCTTGTAGGATCAATGTATGGCGATAATTGCGGTATACAGAGTCCAGAAGATGATTTGCCACAACGCCATAGCCTAACGATTCTACGAGCCACCGCGTGGGAGAACAGAGTAGACTCTGGTCCAGAGTTTGCCGCTTCGCTGTCCCATCTTCCTTCTTCTCTTTTTCTTCTTCTTCTTCTTCTGGTTCCTCTTCTCCCTCTATATCTAGGAGTAGAAACAGCACCTCTTCTTCTTCTATCTTCTATGGGAACGAAGTTACCGAAGAGATCCCTCTTCGCGCGAACCTCGCAATATATTGCCATTTGTTCTGCTCGCTATAAGGCAATATGTTTGTCAGTATCGCGGAATCGAAGCCGAACCCTCGAACCTAGGGAACCTAGTAAGTTGATCTTGACCGTTATTTCTCGGGTGCATATGGTCTCAGCTCCCGATACCACCTTGTGATATCTACGAAACGCGATCCGCCAGCTCTCGATCGGTCTTCTCTCGCTATCGATAAGTCCCTACACGAAGAATCTTCCTCCACTTCTTCTACTTGGTACCTTCGCCTCCATCTCCTCCACCCTCAGCCTCTTCTTAAGGCTTGTTATTCATTTGTTGCCCGTAGATCTTATATCGTTCGGCATACGAGCCTACACCAGGTTAAACCTAACAACCCAAGATAGGGTTCTATCGATGCATCGATCCTTCCACGAGCAATCGCTCGATCGTTATTCACTCGATTTTCTGGAAGAATAAATTTCGACCACTCTCCTCGCGTTCTGGCGATACTTGAAATATCCTGAATCCTTGACACTGTACTTCCTTGAACGAGGGTAGTGATATATGAGTAGATATATTGAAGAAATACCGTACTTCGACTTTACGTACCGCTATATATTCAATTATCCTAAAAGTACGACTAGGATGTGTGTATATATGCAATATACAGTGATGTTTATACTTGGGGGTTGTGAGGTCAAGGGTCCTAACGTTCTTTACGTAACCCTGAATGTTAAAAAGAAATTAAATGCTACGAAAGTTATAGGTCCTGTATTAAATCTTTCAGAAATATAATACATGAGATTTTGATAAAAGGAATAATTTTATATGCGCAAAGCTCATTTCAGAAATCAAAGGGAAACACGGTATCTAATGGGACAAAGTGTATTCACTTGTAAGTTGAATGAAACGTCTTTACTTCGATCGCGGAATCCGATATTTATCATTGGCTCTCCGCGGGGTAGAAATACCAAAGGAACGGAGATACTAATCGCAGCAGCACGCCAGGTATTATAAATAGGAAAATTATATCGGATGGAACGTAAACAGGTTGTCCTGCTCGGAAGCTAGTGATGATCGTGCCACGGTTAAGGATCTCTCATCGATCAGAGATCGATTCGATCAATGAGAGATAGCTTGGAATGACGCGACAACCTCGACGATCACGTAGAACGGAATTTCCAGGGATTTCTTTCTCAATGTAGAAAAATCGGAAGACGACTCTTTGTTGTACAGTGAATTATTATGACGTTAACGGGAACCAAGAGTCGGGATTTTAACAGTTCTTGCGGGATTTAGATTCCTCGCGGTTTCCATTTGCATTTGATAATCATCGACACGATCGATTCAATGTAAGCAATGTGAGCATTTAACTTATATGGAAATATAATGAAAATACGTTAGTAAAAAGATTACAGAACATGCTTTGGTAGTTATCTGATAGTGAAAATTTATTATAATCACCTTGTTGTACCTTGCTTACTATAATAATAGTATTGAAGAACTATTTGTATTTTATGAAATGACAACAAATAATAATACAAATAATAGAATGAAGTAATGAGCAAAATATAAATAGACTGTAAAATCCGATTCTACGCGTGCTTTTCGTACAATACAAAATATAGAAGTTATTGAAAGACAAAGGAGGACAGTCGATAACAGCCACGTGTCAGAACGTTCAATAAGTGGTAGTTGACATTTCAATCGGTTTGGAGATATTAAAACCATAAGAGGAATCATGTAGGAAGAAGCGGACGTGAATCGATATCGGACCCCTTTGTAAGTTAAATACAAAAGATAGAACACGAGGAGAACAGAGTTAGAAGACAAGAGTTGTAGGATCGTGGCTCACTAATCCGCGGGGGCGAGTTCAGATGCACAGATTGGTGCATACCGAGGTGACTGCAGGTGAAGTCGATCCAAGTAACAGAAAGAAAGAGATCGGCCTGATAGACGAGGTCGCCGAGGAATCCTTAACAAGGACTCAAATGTCACTTCTCGATCTGACCCTGGTGAAACGTTTTAACGACCTCTCTGACATTTCGCGCTACTTTCTTCTTCGACAAATTAAACCACCGAATATCTACTTTCATATGCTTTTTTCAACATTCATACTCGATATCATCTTTTTAACACGAGTTCATTAAAATTATTCATATCAGCTTTTCTTACGAGGCACGCAGATTTCGTCTCAAAATAAGAGTATATATAATTAGTATTAAATTATAAAAATATATTGTAATTTATAAAATAGAATTATATGTATATCATTAAGAGGTACGTTTTATCATGCAATGTATTATTTCATATATTTTTAAATATTAAAATATCTAATTATTAAGCTACTATTTTCGTGTTGTAAGAGAAAATATTTCCTCCTATTTAACGTATCCGATGCACGGTGACTAAGGAAATATTCTCTGTCAATGTACCAAAATTCAAATGCATCTGTTTACCGCAAGATTAATCGCCGTCATAAAATATTCTCTCCTCATATGATTAAGACCGAAAGGATCAAGTGGCTTGATAAATTCAGATTCCCGTTTAACTGGTCTTCTACGAGAAAACTCAAGGAAGGTGTACACCTGCGAATCTCCTGACGGAGGCCGTCGTCGGTTACGCGCACGCGAGGTCACGAGATACGTCATCGAGATCTGACAAAGGAATCCAGCTTTAAATCTTTTTGGAATGTTTCTCATTTACCTACACGTGACCACCGCGGAGACCGTTTTTCTGATATCAGACAGATCGAGACAACTTTCTTTTCCCCGGCCTCAACAAGATATTCCGTAAAATTAAGCAACAAGCTGCGCTCATACTTTATCTTCACCCTGTCCGCGGTTCTATCATATTCACGTAAGTTTATCATTCGACTCAGCAGCGAGTCAACGGTTTACGAAATATATTATCTTAACATTATCAATGAGACACTCACCGATGTACCTTGAAACAGGTGGCTCAGTAAAAAAGAATAATATGATAGCATCGGCAAAAGACTCACCTGCAACAAAAATACACATTGACAATGTTAGTAAAGGTATTTAATAGGCGACAATGTTTTAAATGATGCTAGAAGGATTGGGCTTTCATAGACCGTTGAGGAATTACATAGTGATGTTCAACGAATAATGATCGTTTCTTATGGGATAATATATCTTGTGCTATGGGGACTCTGTGTTTACGTTCTTTCGTAGTACTTCGAGTTCCCACGTTTACGCTTCGTGCATGCACGATAACTGCACTTTATGGCCCATGCAAATGGCCGCGTACGAGTGTACGAAAAGATACGGTAACGAATTTATCACTGGAATCAAGGAAAATCATGTATGAATGGTAATGGAGTATGCTAGGAAACCAGCGAGACCAAGTGAACTTCGATTCGTATTACACTTTTGACACATCTTCATAATCGGTGTTTTAAGCTTGCATCAGACTTGTTGAATTGTTTGAGGTAATTGTTAGTTAATCAACTATCAATTTATTTCATATTCTGATTTTGTTTTATATTTTGGTTTCATGTCTACGATCCTGGATAGGCAATGAAAGGAATTTCCTTGTAAATAATATCTGATGGGCGCGATATCATATTGTTGTAAATTTATCGCAATTTCATACATCAACAACGATAATCAACACGTTATTCACTGCTAATCGTGTAGAAATTTATCAGTGAATTGATGTGGATAAAAAACGGGTATAAACCGTCGTCACTTTCTCAGAAGCAGTTTATAAAATGGCACGATTACTGTAAACATATTTATACTGTCAACTCTTCTACTTTCTCTCATTAACACTCTATCAATCAATGTGTCTCTTAGGTACTTCAAGTGCGAGTTTTTTTAGCGCCAGCGACTCTGGACGTTTAAACTAGACTTAGAACTATGTGTGTTTGAGACTTTCTAAAATTGTGGATGTATTAATTATCTATGCAATATTGCGAGTGTGCTGCTTTAGACATAATTATATCACCACAAGATTTCAAAATATGTGATGGAAGGCAATAACATTTTAATGTTGACCTGAAACGCTGATGGCTTCCATTAGCAACACATCACAACCCCCTATGACACATAAACACAAAAAACTATTGTACCTTATACCGAGCAGCAAGAAATAAAATAAAGTAGAATAGGGAAGACCTGAAGTTCAATTCAACTGGACCTAACCCGAACACAAAAGATCAGAAACCTATATCAGAAGAGTGCGAAATAAAATGAACTCAAAGTTGAATAGGGAAGAGTCGAAGTTTAATCGAATGGTAGACTCAGCAGCAAAGGTACTTCGCCCTTTCTCAGCGGTGGATCCCTAGAGTTCTCTTACCAATTCCGGTTCCCACGTTTACATTTCGTGCATGTGCAATGGATATACCGTGTGGTCGGTGTATGTAGCGGTGGTAGCTCGTTAACCGGATAACGGTAGGTCGGTAAGCAGCACGTTGCAGGCGCGCAACCACCGAGTAGAGGATGCCAGGGCAAAGCGGGGAAGTCGGGGAAGCCTCGACGTGGCTTACAGGATAGTACAAGGTACCAAGAACGTCGGCCGCATATAGCAATCCAAGTAGAAGCCCTTAGGCTCATAGCACAGAGCCTACGTTAACGTGTCTATTTGAGATATCAGCGATCGGACCCCGACCAACCATCCAACCAACCATCCAACCAGCCCGCTACACGGCTGCTGCACGACGCGACGAACTCGCCCTCGGGTCCATCGCACTTGTAAACCGCCCACCGGATATGTACTTTGCCTTCCCGCCTTCACCATCGACTGCCACTGTTTGCCACTTTCTTTCGGGAAGAAATCATTAACCCTTCATGGTGCCTTAGTTAATCAACCATTCGTTCGATGAGTTTAATCGTTATCCGTGTCATACCATTATAATCCATTATAGTTATTAAATATCTAGGTTATATAAGTGGATCGTAGTTCGACGTGTTTTATGAAATTTATAGTGTTTTTAACACTGCAATTACCAAAGGAGTCAGAATGACTCGTCAGCAATTTTTAATTAAATTATTCAAATATATTATACTAATAATAATTTGATAATTTATGTATAAATAAATGTATGAAGAATATCGATGGAACCTTCATTAAAAAATTTATTTTCCTACTAACATACTTAGAAATAGGCCTTTAAGCTTCTGCGGGTAGCGGAGATAATAAGTGAAAACAGTCATCCATAAACAGACACGAGTTCGAAAGAAAGATTGGCTCCAATAATGATTTCACTGTTCGAAACGTCGAACGGACGTTATTTCTGGGTGTGTCTCTAAGGAGTTACGATTACGCAGAACGGTAAATCGTGCAAAGGAAGTTTAAACGTCAATCATATTTGTAGGAACAGTAAAATGTCCGAAAAGATTACAGGCAGTAACAGCTTAAGCAAGTAGGAAGTTAGGAGGGAAAAAGCCGCGGTGCACCTGCAATTTAATCAAGTATAAAGTCATTTACGGTGCACAACAATTTGCCTCGAAAGAAATCCTTGAGGAGTAGGCTTGCATTAAATGTATAATGAACACGGAGCCGGCCACTTCGTCCACAGTGCATTTTCCTAAGAGTACTAATTAACGCCGCGCCACTGTATTACGTGCAAGAACCGTTGCGCGTTAAGCCAACTTACGTATTTACGTTCTGGTACTCGTACCTTATTTTCATTTTTATTTCATGTCGACTTTTATGCTGACTCCTATCACTTCTGCGGAGAACAGATCTTAAG
Source organism: Nysson spinosus (assembly GCA_910591585.2). Lineage (NCBI taxonomy): Eukaryota > Metazoa > Arthropoda > Insecta > Hymenoptera > Crabronidae > Nysson > Nysson spinosus. Next base: position 5,486,571 of record OU342835.1, read on the forward strand.
CCCTAATTAAGTATTGTATTCTTATTCGTACTCAATTCTTGGAATTCTCTTCCTGCTCTCTTATCAAATTTAAACTGTGATGCTTAAACGATAATCCTTTGATAAATGGTACTCGAATAATAAATCTTTGATCAATATTTTTTATTTATTAAAAACCTCTTGCAATAAGGATATTATTAATGACCGATAACGGGTGGTTATTAATAATGAATTATATGAAAATGTGAGGGGTGAGTAAATAATATTAATAATAGTAATAATAATTAATACTATTCTTTTCATTTATCTATTCGTTCTTAATTCTTTTATTCTTTACTTTTTCTTTTATTGCCATTATTATTATATTGCTACCTCTCTAATTAATGCGGCTTTTATCTGTATATACTAAATAATTGAATCAATAAATAAATAACAGTTATGAATTGATAAGTGTCCAGAATTTAATGAACGTGTATTTCAAAAATGTTTAAGGATTGTTTAATTCTAAAGGCTTTAATTAGCAGAAGGCGAACGGTTAGAAAAGTCGATGGACATTCATCGACATTTACTACCACAATTATTAATGTCTTAAGTACTTATCTTTCCTTCTGTATATAATTATTGGCCAGTAAGATAGTAAAAGCAGTCTTAAATCTATCGAGTGGTTTACGATAACCATTCGTCTGAAAAATCTCTTGTCCTCCCAGGAAGATTAGAATGATTTACCTTCCTCAATGAATATATTTTTCCTCCTCACGGAAATCAATTTGTCATTAGCCATGTGTCAGATAATTAATGTCGAATATCAAGTTTAATTTTAAAACTGCCGGGTTAATGCTCCGGCGAAGATGCTGCTAGATTGGATCTTAAGTTCGACAATAATTACCTCGAACTCTCACTGATGTAAAATAAATAAGTCATTAATAAGTCATTAATGTCTCATTAAAAAATCACGGCTGATTTTCAAATACCGCTGACATTATATTCATCGATCAAAAATTTGTATCAAATGGAAAGTTCAATGTTTGAGTTTAAACATATTATTTCAAGTATCAAAGATTAGCGATTAATTCACACTTAATAAAATAATGGTGAAAGAAACACGAGGAAGGTATTGAATTGCTTATCATTCAGTGCTTAAGTTCGAGATAAAGTCTTATTCTCCATTCGAATTTTTTTCCGATAATCATTCTATTTATCGTTAATTTGGTTTTAACGACATTCCCATTCGTTCGTAATTCCATTCACGTGATTGTACATACAAGTTAAGATCTCGGAGTGGAGCACGTAGCTATTGTCTCTGGTATTTTTGCACGATCGTGGAGTAAATGGAATGGCAATTACCGGTTCACGCCCCACAAAACCCCCAGTACGGTGTCTCCGTGATTGGTGGTTTTAATTACCATTTAATTGCTAGGACAGTAAAGAATGCACGACGCGAGTGGATTGCAGAAATGTCGATGAGCTTTTACGACGTGATTAATGCCGATATTCGTCATTCCTTATCCACCTTCCAGATGACGTCTAATCTACCCCGTTAATCGGCTGGAAAATTATCAGCCGAATGATTGCCATTCACCGATCCTATCTCCGTCGTGCGTATTGAAGATTCTAATTAAACACGGTGCCATTTTTAATCGGGCAAATCAATAACGATAAGCACGCTTGCGATGGATATTTATTTTTTTGCAGGATATTAATATCTAGGAAGATAGATCCAAGGATGTAAAGGATACTATAGACCTCGATTATTTAATGTTAATTATTAGCAATCTAGGATAATTTCATACATTATTATAATAGGGATAATATTAATCATCACTATACTGATAACGAAGTTCTTTACAGCGCAGTAGTTATTGCATATTTCAGTGTTATACATAATTATAAATCCTACATATTATTATATTGTTATTATATATAATACTGAAATGAAATGTGTAATAATTACTGTCGTGTTTTAAATGATTTGAAGTTGCGGATCTTACATGAAATCGCAATCTTTTAATGTAGAATATTAGAATTAGATCCATGTTGAAATTATTGATGATACTATTAGAATAACAAAGTGACCGATACAGCAAAGGCGGAGGGTCGCGTGCGACCGTATCGCGGGAATTGACACTATCGCGCTATTATTTAATCGTCCGCCACTAAATTAGTGTTCGCCCGTTAATTGGGACTATCCATTAAAATGGTAATCCCTGGGCGTCGACGTGTTAATTAATTAATATCAACCGATCAACTATATCGTATTGCATTTTACAAAATGTTGAAGTACGTGCATATCTACATTATAATATATATCAATATCCAATATCAATTACGAATACAACATCTACTTGGTTCAAGTAAATAAAGTTTACAATTAGTTTACAGTCTCCAATAAAATTCTAATAATTCAAGAATTCGAGTGACAATCTTAAATCAAGGATCGGATAATAATAATTCCACTCGACATTTGAATAAATCATCATCGAGGTATGCGAGGTGCCGTAGGTCTGACGAAGGTAACTATAAAACTTGAACTTTCTTTGAAGAGGATCGCGGTGGAACGAAAGTCTACGAAGGATTAAAGGTAATTTACGGCCGCACATTGGTACTCTGCGTAACGTTAACGGCGACGGTGAAATAACGTCCGAAGTCTACGGTGAATCGTATATCAGTGCAATTAAGACCGACTTCTCGTGCACGAGCGGGCAAAATAAGGCAGAAGGGCCACCGCATTCGCGGCAAAGGTTACTCACTTTTCTATCAGGGTAAGATGGAAGACGACATCGATAGATATATTGCTCGAATTACGATCACTTCGCTACCAAATGGGAGAGACGTAGAAATTCGTAGAGCAATCTTATTGCTGCCATACTTCAACTTGAGTATCGTGTGTATGGATTATTATGTGTGGCATGATACCGAAGTATTCAAATTTAGGGAAGCCAATGATACTCAAATATAATTATTTGGATAGCTACAATTTGAGTACTGAATGTTTGCGTAACGTACTTGTATTGCAAAAGTTCATTGCACAGCCGTGCATTTTACAAAGTGACGAAGTGGCTGAATATTTACGTTGCTATATTAACGCTTAACGGTCAATAATTTGTTTTTAGTGCTCACTTACAAACCGGCAGAATATTGGTCAAATATCGGTTCTAAGAATAATGACCTTCGAATTATTTATCTCTTTTTAGAAATATTAGTTACTTTAAATAATCGCTTATTTTGAAGAAGACATTCATATTAATTTAAGAGATTACTGATTATGATATATTCAAATAGATTCCTGACAATAAAAGTCTGAATATACCGTAATACCTTTTATATTAAATTCGATCATTACGTGTAATTATCGCTACACGTAATGGTTTCCAGAAACCAATTAATAAAAAAACATATATGAGTCCAGAGAAAATTGAATTCAACTCTTGTGTTTTGTTTACATTCATGACTTAAACTCGGTCCTATTTTCTTATTAGAATTATGATGAGAATAATCATGCATAATAGGTAAATTATTATCTTTTCACGATGAGTATTGCAACGCAATATTTGAATTAGAATTTCAATACAAACTACAACCAAAAATTCACTCTCCTGCTCATACACTTGGAAATAATCCTAAAATGATTATGGATCGAAACAACCAAGAAGCGACAACATAGGCAAACTATTAACACTGTATAAAGAAAGGAATACCTATATAATTACTTTTAATGATAGTTCCTCGGAATTATCAAGTGTAAGTAAGACGCTTTTCCGTTCCTAATTGTTAATACTATAATTATAAGGGATTAAGTACTGAACCTTGATATTTTCCAAGATTATATGTGTATCGAAACGTCGGTAGAAGAGTAAAGAAGATTGCAACACACCTATGAGTTACGTCTGTAATGACAAGCACGGTTCGTGCGTGAAATTAAACGACGATTACCTATACGTTACCCTCTTCCACTTCTTCGCCTTCCTCTTTCTCACTAACTCCTTCTTTTCTTACTACTTATCCTTTTTCCAGCTTGTAAGTTACGCATTTTCACATCAACGACTCAATCGTGGTTCTCAACCGAGGCCCGCGGAGGATATTTTATGCAATCGTTTCCCATTATCGAATATCTACCTTCGTCCTTCTCCTTCTCCGCCTGCGTCAACTTTTCCTCTTTTTCTACTCTAACGATCGTCAGTTGTTAGATCCTCGGGTTGAATGCATACACACACGAACGTATATTATATTCATATATAAAAGTATACGTGTAAGTACGTAACTTGCCCCATAGCCTGCCTACCGACGGTAATCACCTGCCACTCTGATCTTCCTATCCGCGGAAGTGAAAAATCCAGCAATCGCCATCAATCATGGAGAATTAGAGAAAACGGTTGGAGTACGTACACATCGGTGATCTTTCCATTTCTACGACGGTCTTTCCTTACCTCCATGGCTGGGGTTCTTCCCTCGTGGCATTCTACACCCTTTTTCAACTCCCATTTATGCACCACGCGAACTCCGCACCTCCTCTCTTGTGTCGTGACTCGCTCCACCACCGAGATTTCCTTGTTATTGCCGTTAAACGCGATACCCTACGACCGGGACAAAACATCGGAATCTCATTTGAAACTCGTTACCGTCTATGCGCCGTGCGATACTGGTTGGAACTGCGATTTGATGCATCCCAGAAGGGATACCTTTTGCACCGGTCTTTATTGCTAGGGTTCTCTGCGACAGGACTTTCTATTGTAAGCCACTTTTGCCGGGGGAAACGAACCGTTAAATTGAAAACTGATAGATTGTACGTTTAACAGGGTTTACATTAACGGCGAGTACTTTTTGGATGGTGAAGCTTACACTTCGTAGGAGTCGCGAATGCGACGTACATATGTATATTATCCAGTGTTGCATTCGAATTTAAGCCTTAATTATTGTAACCCAAACGGATTTAACGAAATGGATGAATAACATTTATATTATGTGATTTATTTATGATTTTTGTGAGAAGAATAATTTCGCAACAGATCGATCAAATAAAATATGTAGAACCTAGTTATATAAACGGGACATAAAGTAAAGTCGCTAATGAGTCGTTAGAAATGGCAAACCATTTTTAATATCACTTGTATAACACTCATTTATTAAAGATTTATATCGAGCAGCAAATTTAATTATTAGACTTATAGAAATTACTTCAGGCTCTCGAAAGTTTATTACCGGAAATATGTATATCACATAAAAATTTGTTTAAATCCCAACAAAAATATTTTGACGCCAGTAAAATACTTTTGCCACATTTCACTTTCACAACTATTTTACAATGATCTTCCTGCAGCGACAACCAAATCCTACTTAAAGACACATAAATCTTTCGCGTGGATGATGAAGTGGCCGTTTGTGTGAAATTAGCTTTTAAGAAGCTTTAAAGCTGCATTGAATTCTAGGACGCGTTGGCCAATCCGAGAGAAGGCATGGAAGTATGGCGAGGACGTGATTTCGTGTGACGTGCGCTAACGCGAAGAAGATAACCCCGTCAAAAGTAATTTTCACATCTGCACGTGCCATCAGGAAAATTGATAACACTTGCCAGGAAACATTATTTACCGATATTTATGAAAGTATCGCTCACGGCGATCGCTAGTGGAACCGGTAGCTGCGGATGTTCGTCAAACGGTTTTCAACCGCAAATATTAATTCGCAGGTGTTCAACATAGAAAGTGAATTAGAATGAAAGAGAATTCTTCACTTTGAAGCCGAAGAATGATTTCGTCTGATATTTTAAAGAATTATAATTGTTAAACATCTCCGACGTAAAGTTTGGAAATTGGAGAATTATAGTATTTCGTCTGATAATTCTTCGACTTTCAAGCAAATCTTTTATTCTAATTCATTTTAAATGTATTTAGATAGTTAGGTAATAAACTAAGTATTGGACTACTAAATACAGTATATAACAATAGATTCCAGACTCTCAAAATAACAACTTATTGCGCTGCAATGTATATTAATTCAAATATGAGATATTATTTAAGATAAGACAAATGTAATGTGCATAAAATAAAGGTATATCAAATGTCAAACAAAACGCCGGTGTATATTCGAATAAATTTTATGAAAAGTACGAACAAGTCATTTTGACTGCTTTGGTAGTTCTAGTGTTAATAGAATGAATTTTTCGGTGTTCGTTTGGAGATAATAAATCATTAATCGAAGGAAGAAATCGATTCACCTGCAAGCGTGGGAATGCAAGAACGGCCTTGGAGAACCTCGCCGAGCGACGGTTTGTAAAAACGCTAATGATATCTGATTGCTCCCTATTCACGATGATACCTCGGTGCACGCTCCTCGTGCAAACTAGCGCCTCGCCTTCAGATATCTCTTCCTCGAGCTTCTTATCTTCCTCTTATCATCGCCGTCCCTTCGCTGGCATACCTATTAGATGTGATTCTACCTCCCCGACAAATGTCAAACTACCCCACCATTATACTTATAATAATGATACCCGTAATAGTGCTCGTGGAGTTACGAATTGCTCGAATCATTTTCCACCATTATTTATTTAAATGATTATCGAAGTCGTAATACTTAGTTGTGTAACTTGTGGCAATAATAACGATCCTTTGTTGAGAGTGGATTATTAGAGTGATTTGGAAAATTATATGATCTATTAAGATTATTTGGAAGATTGTTATTTACAGATGTTTATAATATGGTGTTTGTAAATACTGACTCTGATAACATTGTTGAATCGCGGAGGTCTTAAATCGCACAGTTTCACCTGTCCACGTCACGTGACATTATCAATGATCGTAGATAAGAAAGAAAGTAGTGATCCGTAACCCAGAAATTTCAGGAAGACGTGCTCGACATCAAATTACAGATTGCACGTGTAAATGGCGTTATAATGATACTCTAAGAAGAACCGTTTAATGAAATTCCACTGAATTCGAGGGGTACTTATCTTTCGTCGGCATGGAGTTGGACGATCATTAAGGAGGAGCCGGAGGACTGGTTTATAGTAAATTAAATATTTCTCGGGTGAATTGAAATACCGGGAGAAGATCTTGCGCCGATATGCTCTCTCGGATATCGAGATCGTGATATTAAGGGAAAGGATGAGACTTGCCGCGATGGAGGAGAAACAGATGGAAGAAACAATAGTTGCAAAGCTCCTGTCCAGCAAGACAAGGAAGAGACAGTAAAGCGATGGAAGAAGGGGATCGCAGGATAGTCGATTGCTTGTGGGAGGAAACCGGCAAACTCATTCCCAGGTCCTCGACATTTCTCGTCCTGGTACCCCCCTGTCTAGTCGTCCGAAACGTCGCTTTCGATCGCGATACTTCGGAAAGAGAAAGAAGATTAATGTTCCACGAGCACTTGCACCTTTACCGGGCTTCGACAAATGATACACCGACGGACGATTGCGCGAGACTGTCAGGGAAATTATTATTGCGTCTATTCCGGAGCTACGATATACTGAACGACTCGCTCGTCACCTTGAATGATTACGCGCCGACCCAAATGTCGCCGGATTATTTTCGCTTTCCGAATACAACACGTTTAAATTACCGAATATTTAATTCAATTATATCGGAATTATATCGTTATTAATTATTAGTATAATTAATTTTTATTTCAGTTAACTGTTAAGATGTATTAATATAATTATATAGAATCCTTCATAACTGATATACCAATACATCATCAATTATTAATTATTACTCCTATCACTAATAACTTGCATCGTTATATGACTCGTTCGTTCGCTTTGCTCAACTGTCTATAATAATAGAAAAGAGAATAGTAGGTAGAATAGTATAAGGGGGAGAGGTAAACGCCGATCATTAAGAATTCATCATCCTTGAAATAATGAACCGTGAACCACCGCGGGATGTAAATAGGAAGAAAAACGAAAACGGGAATTGAAAGGAGAAATCCGAGAAAATACCGTCCACGCGAGGTCTGATGTTCAACGAGAAAATGATGATCCTCCTCCTAGAAAACCGCCGGAAGGGGTTAACCTGGAACGGTACAAGTCAGCCCTTCACCTAGCAATGAAACGTCGCTCGGTCAGTCACGTGGCTTCGTCTCGCATTAATTCGTTATTTACTTGAAATATACGGATCTTCTTCTTTGCATTCGTCTTCTTCGTCTTCTACTGCTCTTTCTCCTTCTTCTTCCTCTACTTCTGCTTGAGGCGCGAGTGTGTAAAACGGCGGACATCGGCTGGCTGCTCTCGAGAGCGTTTAACCTTAATGACGCGTCTTTAACGATGTACAACGGTTATCCGAGCGGTTCGAACGGTGCTGTTCTACGTTCTTGGCACCGGTGCATCCTTTCCCACGGACCTGTCTAGGGATTCTCTTAAGGTCCTACCACGATCTCTTAATTGTTACTTTGCCGTGCATCATACACCCTCGTCCCTTGTCTACTGTATGATAAGTCCAGGCCAGAAAAACAGAATTATGAATTGCCATACGTAGAAAGTATAGAAACTTCCAAGTCATATACACGCTCTATTCCAATCACACGTGTATCTCAATGGTTCATAAATCGCTCCTGTTTTAATTTCGTTATGCGCTCCCATGTTCCTTTATGTGAAGAAGAGTATTGGCATAACATAAACTGCTTCGTACTTGTGAGTTTGTTATTAAATAACCAATGAAAACAATAGAATATAGAATGTCATACTGGAGATACAAAAGGTAAACGAAACTATCTCGATCAAGCGACGAGTAGATCTTGAAGCCAGGACCTACGTGGTTGGCCAATTGCCAAAGTATCCAGAAACGTTCCAACCCATAGAGTCTTAGATTTTCTAACGGGGTATGTACAAAGAACATCACGAAGGATAACAGGCGGTCATAGGATCAGTGTATGCAAATACCGGGAGAGAAGGAGCATCCATGTACTTTCCTAGGATTGGTCGGATATCTTTTTCACGACGCGGTTGATGGAAAAGAAGCTGTGCCTGTGTGGGATTGGCCGGTTTTCTAGTCGAGGCACACCGCGACTTTTCCGATTAGAAATCAGAACCGCAGTGGATGCCCCTCTACTTAGGAGGAGCCTGTTCAACTAGGTCATCCTATCTTGCCTTGGACTAGCGGTAAAATAGCCTCTCTCTCCTTCGAGTGGGGGTGGCTCGGAGACTTACCAGCCTCTCTTTTCTCCTTCTCTTTTTCTATCCATTATTCTAACACTTTTCTCATCTCCTTTCCTCATGCCTTCGTACTACGAGACAGTGTTTTACGGGTTTTTTAAAGAGCCCTGGGAGAAGGAGTGGGAGAAAGGTGGTCCAGGACTCGTGACGCTTGATCCTCTACGAGGAAAGACATCAAGATCGAAGAAGGACAAGTATGAGAAAGAGAATGATAGAGGGAGATCGTTAGCAGGAGACATGGAGGGGTCACACTCCACCACCTGCCAGGTAAATCCTGGATCGGAGAGAGCACTCCACGTGCCACGATTCGCCGATTGGATCCCCGCCAATCCTGTTTTCTTCGATACTACCGTGCCAAGTAATCAGGCAGAGGCTTGATAGGCCGGTGCATGAAAACCTTGCCGCGATGCTCGTTAATGTTCCCAAGAGATCGTTGCAATTTTTTCTCAAGCCTCTTCCCTGTCTTTGTTCGGTATCGCTGTATGGATGATTTCAATCAAAGCCATCATGGATTTGCCAATTAGTCAGATGTGTGACAACAGGTTGGTTCCTTTGTAGGGATTATGTAAATGATATTTCCACGAGTTTTTTCTACCGGGTGTACTTTGTCCATGTAGAACGGTACGTTCCTTTATGCTCTATGGTACGATTGGACGAATGCCAGTCGCGTTTCAGACAATTCTCAACAAACGATTGTCTGGGGACGGTAACTCGTTACGTGAAAGTTTCGAGTGAATAGGCGTATCCTGTTCGGTGTTCTCATTAAAGTTTTTAATTACCCGGCATAAATTTTCCCCCGTGGAGACAACCACACCCTGTGAAAAACATTTCACGAGTGGAATACTAACTAGTCAATCACAGATCTAGAAAAACATTTACCTCTCCAAGATTACCATTAAAGAAATAACTATAATTAACCTTACAATCCTTGATATTTCTTCACATATTAATTAAGACATATATTATACTGTTATCTAATATAATATACATGTGAACTTCTCTTGAAAACAACTAAATATGCTTCATAATTTATAAACTGTTGAGAGAAAGGGAATAAGTATCAAAACTACCTGGGATATTCAATGTTGAGTAACCTAACAAAATGATAGAAATTCTTTACCTCCACGATGATGCGTTATGATACTGATGATTATAATTAAGAAGCAATTAAACGTACTTATTTTCGCGCCGGCGAACCGTTACAGAGGTTGCAGGAGTCTACCGCTAATTAAGGGTTAACGTTTCAATCCGCGGCTCCAGCTAAATGCGCGCATTGCACAAATAATGCTATAATACGAGCTCCAGTGATTTTGCCTTTTACTAGAAACTACGTAGAAATCAAGGTTCTATTACCATGCTATTTTCTCAACACAATTGAATTCAACCTTTGTGTTCTACAATCGCGCGATTCTGGTTCCTTATAATATCCAGTAATAAAAGTGATGTATATTAATATTCGACCCATATGTCTGATATGGAACTGGTTTAATCCACTGAAATTCGAACCAAGCATTTTGTGTCAGATACAAATCATTTAAAGCTTTTTATTCTACGCGAGCATGCTACTGGATCCTTCTAATATGTTATAATAATATTCACATACGTTAATATTAGAGTTATGTGTCTGATATGGAACGAGTATGATTAATTATAATTAAGTTGGAATCGTGTAATTTTTGCAAGAAGAAATTCATTTATATCAAACACTTTTCATCGAAATGGTTGACGGTTAAAATTTAAGTTTGTCTTTTCATGTTACTGGTGCATGTTGTATTAATTTTAAATATTATGAAGTTTCCCGATTTATTTCGATATCATCGCGTAGACTCGAGTTGAGTAAATAATACCGATAATAAAATACTTTTACTTTACACTTAACAAGAGAAAGCTCAAGCAGAAGAAGCCTCTTTTGCACAGTCTAATTAAAATCTGACATTGCTTTAAAAACAAAGTTGTGTAACAAACAAGAATATATTCCCAGACTGGAGAGTACGACGAGGAACAATATAATAATTATATTGTATATTGAAATGCGGAAAATAATTGGAGAATCACGGAAGTCCGTAGAGGAGTGCCAACTAAATTGACATACTAAAACAGTGTACATAGATTACGTAATGTTAGTAATGGAGAGTCGCGGTCGAGCAGTTCCGTGGGTTTAAAGTAACCGGTTTTAATTGCGATAAAGATCAAGGGATGATCGTGACTATTGTAACCCCGAGTGGTCGAACGACACGCGCGTTACGCACCGAGTTACAGCACCGTTCTGGTGACGTCTCGTATACGGTTCCAGTTTCCAGGATCAGATACCAAATGCGGTGTAACCGATCCACCGGCGAGGTTCTTCGATTTAGTCCCGCGGCTCATTTGAATTTCGCCGTCTAGGCGTATCTTCATGCGTAATCTCTACTCAACTCCTATCTCCGTTTCCCTCCATGATTCCCTCTTTCTCGTTTTATCCTCCACTCTCTGACCACGTATCCCTTTCCATTCCTCCTTTATGCCGGAGTCTCTATTTCCAGCAATAGGCTTAACCTCACGACCGATGATCCTGCCGGGATAAGGATTCACCTCGACCGCGACATAATCGGTAGGTAGAAGAGTCTGACATTATACGGAACTTCCTGATCATCTTTGCGTTTCCTGATGAAAATCACGCTGCGCCTTGTCCTCCCACTAACGGGGATTCCTTAATGACTGAATGAAAAGGGGTTTCACGACTATTATAGCCGTTTTGATAATGGATACATGATCTTATAATAACTACATATTAGCATGAAAGATAAAACCGTTAATTTAAGAAATTATTTCTATTTTTTATAAGCACTAATATAATAAAGAATTAACGTTCCTCCATAATAGAAATATTAGTTAAACCAAGTGTAATCTATTAACCTTGATACTTAAGCCTTTGATAACTGTTTAACATTCCTAGGACTAGATATCAAATAGTTGAATCATGATAACCTAAATTATTAACTGCACAATTAAACTAACTAAATTATGGAATAAAAAATGAACTATTATTTTTGAGATATTTAGATCACCATCATATGGTAGTTCGAGGAAGGTATGTTGAATCGAAGTTACGATTAGAGAATCGATCTTTAAACAAACGTCAACGTGGAAGACACGGAAGAGTCGATGACTAGAGGAGATCAGGTACTTCGTGATCCCGATTCGAGACGGTGCATTTTGTTCATAAGCACGTCCACGTCGCACCGGGTAAAACGAGAAGCCGATGGTGGATGGAAGAATGGCAGAAGGGGAGGAACGAGTCGGTCATTACCGAAGGAACACCTAGGATGACTTATGGGGAGTCCAGAGCTGAAGGCTTCCAGGCAAGAAGTCGCGAGGATCGGATCCTACGACCCGACTCACGCGATGCATAATTCTTTGGGCTCTGCAAGCTTCGAGCAAACTACTATCCCTGTCGTGCATTGCTAACAATCACTGTTTACAGAAGAAATCAAATATTCCGTCTAATATTATGCTGACTGTATTTATCTGTATTTTCATACCTACCATGTATGTAACTACTTATTGATATTAAAGATGTGTATTTTACGAAAATTTCATGTGTAGTGTTATCCTATCTTTCAGATTACAATTTCAGAATAATAATCATCATGAAAGAACTGTCGATATTAACATCACATTTTTATTCTATACGATCTATTAAAAATAAATCCGATTCGAATACGAAGCAAGTCTACGAATGCAAGTAAGAGTGACAACAATTTAGCTTTTCGGAATCATAGAAAAATAGTCCGCGATAGCAAAAATATTTAATTACCCGAAATCCTTGCGAATGCAGATCCGATAGGAAGTTCTAAAGAAAGAAAATATGCAGGTCCAATAAAAGTAAGTGAAGCCGAACTGAACGCTATATTGGTTCGATTCGCGAAAACGCGATGCGTGCGAATCCACCGAGGATACTTGGAACTCGAAGCATTCCGGGTTTTTCGAACGTACCGGAATTAATTGCTTCGCTAATGAGGCACTCCTAAAATTGCGTCGCCATTTGAGTACGCGACGCGTTTGCCACCTTTAATGAGCATGCTTAATCGGTAGGTGAGCTATAGAATCGCGGGAGAAAGAACAGTCACCGATAAATCACCACTAAACGGCTATTCAGGAATACCTTGCAGAAGGTGCGGAAGAACGGGTATATTAAGTATCGTCCTCTGTATTCGTTTTCACTGAATACCTCACTTTACATAATACTTAAATCTGTATTACTAGAAATCTGTATATTATTAATACGATCGCCAACACGTATATCATTTTTACTTTTGCCCTTTCTCATTTTTTGGCAATTTCGGCAATTTTTGAAGGTGTACCCCTTCACATTTTTGCGATTTTGGGTCGACCCATTTTTGGGCCGAAAAAATTTTTAAACCGCTTCTTTCGGCCCAAAATCGTTCTAGAATATGTTTATATATCATATAGCATCGATTTGAAACATCTAGGACCGAAATTGGCGACTTTCATTTTTTGACGATTTTTGAAGGTATACCCCTTCACATTTTTCCGATTTTGGGTCGACCCATTTTTCGGCCGAACAAATTTTTTAACCGCTTCTTTCGGCCCAAAATCGTCCTAGAATATGTTTATACATCATTTACCATCGATTTGTGGCATTTAGGAGCGATTTTGAGGACTTTAATTTTTTTGCGATTTTTGAAGGTATACCCCTTCACATTTTTCCGATTTTGGGTCGACCCATTTTTCGGCCGAACAAATTTTTTAACCGCTTCTTTCGACCCAAAATCGTCCTAGAATATGTTTATACATCATTTACCATCGATTTGGGGCATTTAGGAGCGATTTTGAGGACTTTAATTTTTTTGCGATTTTTGAAGGTATACCCCTTCACATTTTTCCGATTTTGGGTCGACCCATTTTTCGGCCGAACAAATTTTTTAACCACTTCTTTCGACCCAAAATCGTACTAGAACATGTTTATACATCATATACCATCGATTTGGGTCAATTAGGAGCGAATTTGGCGACTTTCATTTTTTGAGAATTTTTGAAGGTATACCCCTTCACATTTTTCCGATTTTGGGTCGACCCATTTTTCGGCCGAACAAATTTTTAAACCGCTTCTTTCGACCCAAAATCGTCCTAGAATATGTTTATACATCATATACCATCGATTTGGGTCAATTAGGAGCGAATTTGGCGACTTTCATTTTTTGAGAATTTTTGAAGGTATACCCCTTCACATTTTTCCGATTTTGGGTCGACCCATTTTTCGGCCGAACAAATTTTTAAACCGCTGCTTTCGGTCCAAAATCGTTCTAGAATATGTTTATATATCATATAGCATCGATTTGGACCATCTAGGAGTGAAATTGACGACTTTTATTTTTTGACGATTTTTGAAGGTATACCCCTTCACATTTTTGCGATTTTAGGTCGACCCATTTTTGGGCCGAAAAAATTTTTAAACCGCTTCTTTCGGCCCAAAATCGTTCTAGAATATGTTTATATATCATATAGCATGGATTTGAAACATCTAGGACCGAAATTGGCGACTTTCATTTTTTTACGATTTTTGAAGGTATACCCCTTCACATTTTTGCGATTTTGGGTCGACCCATTTTTGGGCCGAAAAAATTTTTAAACCGCTTCTTTCGGCCCAAAATCGTTCTAGAATATGTTTATATATCATATAGCATGGATTTGAAACATCTAGGACCGAAATTGGCGACTTTCATTTTTTGACGATTTTTGAAGGTATACCCCTTCACATTTTTGCGATTTTGGATCGACCCATTTTTGGGCCGAAAAAATTTTTAAACCGCTTCTCTCGGCCCAAAATCGTTCTAGAATATGTTTATATATCATATAGCATCGATTTGGACCATCTAGGAGCGAAATTGACGACTTTTATTTTTTGACGATTTTTGAAGGTATACCCCTTCACATTTTTGCGATTTTGGATCGACCCATTTTTGGGCCGAAAAAATTTTTAAACCGCTTCTCTCGGCCCAAAATCGTTCTAGAATATGTTTATATATCATATAGCATCGATTTGGACCATCTAGGAGCGAAATTGACGACTTTTATTTTTTGACGATTTTTGAAGGTATACCCCTTCACATTTTTCCGATTTTGGATCGACCCATTTTTGGGCCGAAAAAATTTTTAAACCGCTTCTTTCGGCCCAAAATCGTTCTAGAATATGTTTATACATCATCTACCATCGATTTGGGTCAATTAGGAGCGAATTTGGCGACTTTCATTTTTTGAGAATTTTTGAAGGTATACCCCTTCACATTTTTCCGATTTTGGGTCGACCCATTTTTCGGCCGAACAAATTTTTAAACCGCTTCTTTCGGTCCAAAATCGTTCTAGAATATGTTTATATATCATATAGCATCGATTTGGACCATCTAGGAGTGAAATTGACGACTTTTATTTTTTGACGATTTTTGAAGGTATACCCCTTCACATTTTTGCGATTTTAGGTCGACCCATTTTTGGGCCGAAAAAATTTTTAAACCGCTTCTTTCGGCCCAAAATCGTTCTAGAATATGTTTATATATCATATAGCATGGATTTGAAACATCTAGGACCGAAATTGGCGACTTTCATTTTTTTACGATTTTTGAAGGTATACCCCTTCACATTTTTGCGATTTTGGATCGACCCATTTTTGGGCCGAAAAAATTTTTAAACCGCTTCTCTCGGCCCAAAATCGTTCTAGAATATGTTTATATATCATATAGCATCGATTTGGACCATCTAGGAGCGAAATTGACGACTTTTATTTTTTGACGATTTTTGAAGGTATACCCCTTCACATTTTTGCGATTTTGGATCGACCCATTTTTGGGCCGAAAAAATTTTTAAACCGCTTCTTTCGGCCCAAAATCGTTCTAGAATATGTTTATACATCATCTACCATCGATTTGGACCATCTGGAACGGAACTTGGCAACTTTTATGTTTTGACGATTTTTGAAGGTATACCCCTTGAGAAAAACTATCCTCGTTTAAGTGAACGTTAATTGAAATCCTGTGTTCCAAACCAAGCTACCAATCGGTAGTGGAACAGTGAAATAAAACTGATGAACAATGGTACCCTCTGTAAATCAATTTCCAACAAACTTTTCCGTAAAAAGGAACTATCGCTCAATGTCACGCGAGAGCTTAGATTTTATGCGTGAAATATCTTGTCACGATATAATATCACTCGTAAAAAGTCCTTGGTACAACGCAGTACAAGTATAGCCGAAGAAACCGTGGTAGTAAAGAATGTCGTTAGAAGAAAGGTTGTAGGGCTCTATATATCTACAACAAAGTGTGGAGGGTCAGAAAGGTATATTATTATTCCGTTATTAATCAAGTTTTCTTATGGCAATGCATGTCGGCCGGTAGCAAAATGCCCTTCTTGCATGGCACCAGAGCAAACATCAGACTGAGTTATCGATGCAAGAATATGATGCATGGCCCATCTTATAGAGCCAACTATTTCTTACTAAGAGGGTGGGAAAATACCTGGGAACCTATTCGAGGAGATTCGTATTAAATCTAGGATTTTTGTGCCATACATCGTTTAAATAAATAAGTAGTCTCCTCCACTTTTATGCTGGTAGTAAAGTCTATTATAGAGAAATATTATTTAAGCATAAACGTAGTTTACAAACGTGTCATAAAACACCTGAATATGTGCCTGGCCTTTTCACCTGTACACGTATGTGTAATCAATTTCAAATAAAACTTGCACGGTAGAAAAGTCAAGAACAAGTCGAAGGATTATACGATACACGTATAATTAATTACCGATGTTGCACGAAACACAGTTTTGGAATTAAGAGATTTACTACTCAAAGTACGATAGGAGCATAGAGGAAAAGAATGCCGATATGACGAGGGACAAGCAACGCGGGCGAAGAGAGAAGGGCATGAAGGACGGGGAATGGCGGTAACACTATATCAATGTAATTGACGTAAACCCGCGACATCCCCGACGACCTTTCACCGTTAAACTCTTCCGTGGTCCTCCTTCCACGATGCTTTTCCAGAAAGCTCGCCTACCCGCAAGCCGATCGGCGATCATCTCGAATAAAGTACCGATCGTCGGCCTACGTTCCCCGCGCAACTCCTGGAGACTTCGCAGTCTCCATCGGGGATATCGATCTTCTGCCCTGGTAAACTTACAGGACGTGGACTTCACCGATCCTCCGATTAGATCTCCTGGTGACGATCACGAGGAAATTGATAAAAATCAATAAGTAGCTCGGTTCCCATGAACCCTGATTAAGGTGCAGGAAATAAGAAGAACGACCGTGGTAGAAGAAAAATATCCAGGCTAATAAATAATGTCTTATACCTGTACAATTAGAACCTCTTCTATAATTAAGTGTAATTTCATTGCCTTTAATTCCACGGCGAAAGCACGACGAGAACACACATGAAGAAGCAAGTAGGAAAGCGACGGTCCACACTTTGTCAGGTTTGTTAGCAGGGAAAAATTTGCAATCGATAAAACTGAAGTCACGTTCGTAGTCGATTGATCATTAAAGATTTCACGGATCGTAATAGGGTCTCATACCTGCACCATATAGGTGGGTCCGTTATTCCACTTGCCTACTGAATACTCTGAAAACTGGCGGAGCCGAACTTTACGATCTTAGTGGAGACATGGGAGTACGGTTGACAGCGGTCGTCATTAGAGTTTCATTGCCGCCATTGCGAAATGCACCGGTGTACATGTATAATTGGCCTCCTGCGGAGTACTGCCACGAAATTTTATACGAGCATATCGCCGTCTATGGTGTGTGCAGTTCTTATATTTTCCACGTTGGCGTAAACCTTTTTGGACGACCAATACATGGTTAGTTTCACTGGCCATTTATCTTGACAATATTAGCGCATATTTTGGTTCATATAATTTCCATGATTTTTTAAGTCCACTATATAATTCCGTGTTGTATAATATGCTGATTAAATCAAGGTAGATAAAATCGAGAGAAATACAAGTGAATAGGAGATTTTTGAGATCAAACTTAATGTAACATCGAGGGTAATGCAAAAGTGACTGGAAGCAACGCGAACTAGTAAGCGTTACTTTGTCGGCGCGATAAACCATTGGGCATTGAATTTATTCCAGGAAGGATAACTCCAAGTTAGAACGGAAGAAGAGGCATGATAAGATCGAGCCGGCATCGGGCAAAAGTGGCCCTCCACGACTACGACGATAACAGATACGAGCTACGATAAGAAACGCTGGGTGACAAATAGCGCGTGCAACGTGCAACCCGAGTTGCATATTTTTTTATCTAGATAGCGATTCTCTACTGTCCTGTCTCGATGATAAACGTTTGCAAACTCCACTTCTATTGCTCCTGTCTGTGGATTCACTGAATCTGCTCTTGGTCCACGTATAGGTACTTGTAATAGTTACAAATGATATTAATTAAATTCAATAACAATTCCTATATTATTTGTACTGACATATCAATAATGAACCCGAATCTAATAGAGTAGAATGAAACTGAAAAGTGGATCCGTAGTTATTCTTCTTACTAATGAATATAATTGCTTACGAATATAAGCTAATTATGATAGAATCAAAATGAATATTTCAAATAGTACAAATATTATGTACATATTCAAAATAAATATCATCAGTCACAAGCATTATTAGCGAAGAAAATAGTGGTGTCTAATGAGACACTCGAAGTGAATCCAGATTTACGTCAGACACACGGACGTTTTCTACTTCGATCGACTAGCAGAGTCAGACATGGGTAGTCCATTACCACTTTCGCTCAGGTTTTCCGTAGAAAAATCAGTAGTAACAGTGCACACACCAATCTCACACACTGACAAACCTTAGAATTTCTCTTCCAAATTGAACGCACCTTAATAATATCAAACAGAAATTAATAATAAATGTGTCATCATGAGATACGGAAGATGAATTATCGAAGGAATAGTATGACACATTGGCGTCAAATAAAAAGCTAGATAAAAAGAAGACCGAGAGAAGAGTTTGAAATGGCCTGACACATAGAGCAGCGTCATGCTTCGACGCGTGTCTAAAATCCCAGAAGCAACAGACTCTCGTCACCGTCGACACACGAGCGACAGGTGACACTTGTTACACGAGTTTAATACAAAGCGGCCGACCCCTTTGAATTTCAGAACAGCCGCCTCCGCGTTCAGTTCCCGACTCCGATCCTCCTTGCATACGTAAATCCCCCGGCGGACAAACTCTCGATCGCAAGCATCCGGAGTATGTACTCTCCTCATACCACCGTTCGTATTTTCCCTTACAAATTCCCCGTTGCAAGAGATCCTCTTCGGAGGAACGTATCTAAATATAACGTCCTACACGATAATGATTAGCTTCCATCCACGAGGTAACTTTACTCCGATACAAATACAGGCAGACGGTCGTCCTCCGCTGGTTCTACTTGGATTTCCATAATATTGTCGTGTAAAAAAAGAGATACAAGAAATAAATGGAAAAGAATAGTGGAGTAGGGTAGAACGAGGCACCAAAGGGAAATAAGAGAGCCGCATAGTTAGTGGCACGAGTTAACATTTGACGCAGAAGGAATACTAAGATTCTGAATGCAAGGTTTCTACCTCTCACTCCTTTTTACTCGTTCACTTACAATGTATCTTTCTTCATTCGAATTCTTCCCTCTTCCTCTCACCGTGATACTCTTCGTTTTCTCTTTTCTGTCTCTCTCGCTCGGTCTCTCTCTCTCTCTCTCTCTCTCTCTCTCTCTCTACCTCCGACTCTCTGTTTCTGTTTCGGCATTTGGCATGGAAAGCTGGAGAGATACTCGTTGTGCTTGGTCTCTCGCTGATTTACTTTGTTATGCGAGGGATGTCACAGAACGCGTGTCTCGACGAGGGGCACCTTGCCAACTACGGGGACCCCGCGAGATTGCGGATAACGAATAGGTAACGATCGGATTGTGTTTCCAGAGATGAGGGCCAATTATGGTATAACGTCTAGCGCACGAGCTAAGCTGATCTTTGCCCGTTAGCGATACACCCACGCGTACCAGGAGAAACTAATGTGCCATACTCTCTAGCCCCGTACGGGGATGATATCTTCGAACTTTCGATGGACCGACTTCCTTGTGGCTCTGGTATTCCTTCTGACACGGAACGATTAGTACGGATACTTTCTAATAACGCATTCTGCTACAATATCATGAATATGCAGAGGTACAATCAACGTAAAATTAATTATAAGGGTAAGCAAGTCGGAGATAGAACCGCTATTCTCTTTGCGTTCAACGGAAGGGTAGAAAAGAAATGAATCTGCCCCCATTAAAACTATACTCAAAATATAGACATAAATCTGCAAAATGTGGAGAGTCCTATAAGACATTAAGAGAGGGTAATACATGTAGGATAAGAAACGCGCATTGTGTCGGCAAATGGAATGAGTCTGGGTGCAGC
The DNA here is from genome assembly GCA_910591585.2 of Nysson spinosus. Lineage (NCBI taxonomy): Eukaryota > Metazoa > Arthropoda > Insecta > Hymenoptera > Crabronidae > Nysson > Nysson spinosus. Next base: position 5,507,130 of record OU342835.1, read on the forward strand.
TGGTGTGCACGGTTTTCCCCCGGAGTGTTGTTCTCCAGCTCTCCATCTGGGCATCTATCTGTCTCGATTGGTCTCGTTTCGTTCCTCTTTGTCGGTCTCCATAGATTGCCGGGAGGTTGGTTGCGCAAGGTAGAAGATGCGAGAGTGCTCGGATGCAGAGGAGCGGCACTCTCGCGGCACGGCCTCAACCGTGCATCCGTGCATCCGTGCCAACAGCGCGCTCGCGTGCCGTAAATTTCGAGCTCGTGCGCGATGCTACGGCGTACGTGTGCCCCGAGTGTGGCACGAAGTGTGCCAGATCGTATATGAGAGTTGGGCCTGGTATCGTAGTCCCTCGAACTACAGAACAGATCCTCTCTTTTCGTCTCCTGGTAGGTGCATCGGTGCAACCGAGAGAATCGAACAACTCCGGCATCGACTATCACCCGGTAACATGCACACCTAGTTACACGCATACACACATGTTTGACTCGACATTTAATCTTAGGAGAAGACGCGTCTAAAGAGGCGCAGGTGTGCGTCGAGGTGTGTAGGTGGCTGAACGGTTTGAGTTCCATCGAGCCGCTAACGGGAGCTCGAACATCGCAATTGTCACGCTATGTTCGTGAGATCTGTACTCACGAGCGACCTGGAGACATCCATTTTACAGGTTTCCGTCGTTTCACTTCTAAACATTCCTTTGGGGCACAAGCCGTTTCTATGAATACCAATATGCTGCGCTATACTTTCCAATTTTTTTAGTTATTATAGCAGCATATTGTATATTTACTCATAAAACGTGCAGCGATGCATTCAAATCGTATAGAACTGTTAAGTCATATTGTATATCAACATTTCTGTATCAATATTGAAATAATAAACGATCGGAGAGACGATCTTCTTGGAAAGAAGTAGAAAGGTCTGTTCTTAGTAACCCCAAACAACTTGCACATTTCAGTGCATCGGCATGTAGCCAATACCTTCAGAAATCGATTCGTTAAACGACCGTGTCGGGGATGGTTCGAGGAGGTGGATTGGAACGAAGCTCGACGAGTATTTCGCAATGAAGCGAATCGAACGCGTGCCATCCTGCGATATAACCCAGTAACATCTGCATGGAATCTCCTATGCTTACATAATTACTGCAATCCATGAAATCGAACAATTTCCACACTGTTTAACACCCGTTACACTACCTTCAGTGATAGTGATTATTAAAATAGGACATACGATTATCTTAAAAATGAATTACACGAACACCTGAGAAATTGACAGGACACTTATCTCCGTGTAAAGGATAGTTCAGGGAGTTAAGAGTTCCTGGTTCACCTGTATGGTTCACCTGTGGCTCACCTGGCTGTGTTGCCACTCCCGCGGCTGCAGCACCACCTCCGCGACATGCCGCCTTTTCACTCGCGGCGGCGTTATTATCAAAGGTCAGCTAGGAGGTCGTTCAGGCCGAATTACCATAGTATAGGTCATGGAAGATGCGCAGCTATTGGGACCTAAGCAGATGATGATGATGATGATGATGATGAAGAAAGAAGGTGCGGAGCAGGTAGGAACGACTATCTATCCTGTGAGGTGCGTAATTTATTGCAATTTCTTCATCGACACTCTTTCCTCTCGATACCCGACACAATTCTCCCGAGAGCCCGTAACTGGGTGGCAAAATTTGCAAACAAATTGCAAAGTAATTTTGAGGAAACGATGTCCAATCATGGGGAACGAGTCACACCTGATTCACACGAATGATTATTGCATTCTGTGTCACGAACGGTTTCCCCATATTTTAGACCTGTTTGCAGCGTACCATGGTTATTCCCCGGAATGGTAGATATATTTTGATGAAAAGGACCGATATTAATATGTGCAATAATCAATGGTATAACAATTTTATACGGGAACAGTCAATTGACATTTAATGGTATGTGATTATTGATTGTAAGCAGTTTACCGCAATGCTGGTGCCTTCATCTTCCTAGGTTTTATTCTCCCAAAGGAAGAGTCTTCTTTATTTTTCAGAGAGTTTGCTTTAACTGATATAATCATTCAGGCCACCCGCATTGCAGTTTCGTATGCAGTTGACTCGGAGCCAAACCACCGTACAATTTAAATTATACAGGATTATAAATACTCTACTATACGTTGATAAAATGTAAATTTATGAAAATACTAATTTCTTCCACTTTATGATGCATGTTATCACAACCTTTACATTATTGTAATAATTCAAGTCTTTGGCCTATATAAACGAATATAACGAAATTGCCCAATTGTGCTTTCTACGTTTCCTTGCCGTAATCATGAACGAGGGAGACTACGCATTAAATATATATTACTTAGAACATATGGCACAATAGTCCAGAAATTGTGTGTGGAGCAGCCGGACGTAGGCAGCAATTTAAGTTCCGAGTTCTGAAACACGCGTCTATAAGTTCAGAGTTCACTGTCGGCACAATGAACCGTTTATCGATGCCTCCCAGCGGTCTCTACCCTCTTCGAGTCATTCTCATATTCAAATAGTCCTTCGAAATAACGACGTGTCAATGGACCTGTTGTAACTTCGTGAGAGATGAGGTCGAGTGGTTTCACGGTGAAAAAAAGGATTGAAAAGAAACCGAAGGGTTTCGTCGTTGAAGAAACCGTGGCGGGGAACCCAGGCAAACCTTAATGGAAACCGATTCCCACCCGCTGCGCGTTGCTCGGATTCAGGACCGTGTTACGCTGGACTATTCATAACATTTATGATCGAACCGAGATCTCATTGTGGACCAATGACGAAGCATCGTTGTAGAATGCCGCTCATAGAAAATGGTATTGTTGTCTCTACCTTATTTCCAAATAGCTGAAGGGTTTCGTGTGACTAGGATAATTGTATATTGGTCAGCACAGTTAATTCATCAAAGAGTATCATAATTAATTCGTATAAATGTGACGGATAATTAGTGTCAATCTATCCTAACGATCATTCGATTAAGGAATTCAAAGTAATCATATTGTAGCTCGTAGATACCTAACTATGATGGCAGGCCATGAAAGATGTTATGTGTTCGCTTAGTTAGAAGAACGTGATAGAGATTGTGGCAACATCTAGAATGCGGTGCCGTCGCCGCAGAGTTTTCTAAGTGTCGACAACCTGCAACGCTCTGCAGTCTTGCATTTCTGGTTCTGCTTGGCGCATGAACTTACACCCATGCATTGCCCTGCGTTATGCACCGGAGTCATCCTTCTAAAGTCCCTTTCCCTGCCCTGCTGGTCGTATGTTTCAGTTTACCCCTCTTCAGGAACGTCGAGCCCCCTTCGTTTCTCTGTTAGAAGTAGACGGGCCTCGGGTCGTTTCGCAAGGATGCAACGTATCGCTTTATCTCGGGCTGCATTTAATTCACGTAGGTAGGGGACTAGGAAGAAGAGCACGTGCATAACCCAGTCACTTTCAAAGGTTGGGCGTTCGAACGTTTGCGAAACGCAGAAGCATACCTTGCTTCTTCGCTCTCTTCTCTCCCCTAGTTTTTTTAGCTTTTACGTCTCTCCTACTTCAATACCGGCGAGGTACATGCGTCGAGCACGGGTCATAAATCCCGGTAAAGTTAAGTAATTCCTTAGATCGACGAGCATCCGCGATGATGATGCAACTGGTTGCTTGATGAAGACAAGTTTTATATTTTCTACTAATTATCGGTGTATCAGACTTCTTTCACTTCACTCGCTATTAATAGCATATACGGAACAATTTCGAAGGAGATATCATCGGATGGAGTAACTATAATTATTCTTCAATATCGAACTCGTTATGATCGCTAACTCACTGCTAGTACAATGAAATTATTAACTTGAACTTCACGGTGTAAAAATACAAAAATCGTGGGTACTTCCTCGAAAAATCTTCCCAAGATTGTATCGGCGACCTTCGCAAATAGAAGCACCGCAAATTCCATGTAGACGCAGAGGAATATCGAGGTCTTACGCCTCGTCATGAAGCCACTCTCGACGTCATAGCGGCAAGTAGAAAAGGATGATCGACGAGAGATCCAAAAGAGGAATAGAAACGCGTAGAGGATAAGATGAGATAGCATTGTGCCACGGCCTCGATGCAAGATGCCATAGGTGTAGGTGGAGAATGCTGGGATGAGTTGTGCCTCATTGTCGGGGCGGCATACCATTAGAATATATTAGAGGGAACCTCATCCGATCGGACGATGCAGCTTCATGGGTCCACCGAAGCGTTAGAAAGAAGGACAAATCCATCGTGTGGGAAGAATACGAAATAAAAGAATAAAGGGTGGGTCAAACGTGATTCTCGATGATTAAATGTCCACAGACCTTCGATTTATGGGGGGCGTGATTTACCTTACACTGGGATGTGATTAACTAGAACTCATCTCCAGCGACATTTATCAGCTAATGGCGATTAATATCGTTGCATTTGTACTGTAAGTTTTATCGATCGGACTTATGAATCTTTACTTCGATCGAAAGAATATTTCAATGTAATTTAATATTATTTATCATAGTTTAGTGCTCTTCTCCTTGTAAGTATCTTGATCCACATGAATTAAATGAGAAACATAATCCAGATATTTGGAAAAATCGCGATGACATCCACAAAAATTTGAAAAATTAATTTTTATTAAAAATTCAATTTATAATATTCATAATGCTATTGATGATGTAAGAAAACAAAAATTAAATTAAAATTGCTGATCATCAAGAATTAAAAGACTATGTTTTGATGCACAGTTCTTAAATCAATTTAATTCTCCAACCTGTAGGTTAGGTAGTTACTCGATTCTATGCGAACTATCTAACATCTCACCATGTCGAAACGAACTGTATTTTAATGTCCAATATAATTTTCTACGAACCGAGGTTGGATCATTAAATAAGTGAATCTGAATTTTCACGAAGGATAGCAGGATTCATGCTCTATCAGGGTTGTAAAATCTACAAATCTAAGGAGATATAAAATTTGTCATAGGCATTCTTCTTAGGTGCCCATTCACAGTATTATACTCGAAGCGTAGGTCGATTAATTTACGAGGAAGGTTTGTGCCCTGTAGCTCGATTTACGATTATAGTGCATCGATTTAATGGGAATTAAGAAACCTTCGAGGAGGTCTCTAATTCAACTTCTGATGATTTCCTTTTATGGGAACATTTTTTTGTTACACGGATAGCAAGATACGTAAGATATTAAATTATTAATTAGTATGTAAGGACTTGTATTAAGGTGGCGCTTCAACGTGAAGTTAATCTTAATATTGGGTAACTTAAAATAATTACGCTTTGAATATCTTAGGAATAATTTTATCCGAAATTTTCTTGTTATTTTACACATTGTCTCTGTATTAATAAAAAAAATAGCTACAAAGGCATCTGGGAATTGCAGAAGTCTAGCTCTAGAGGAATCTAGTTTACAGAGGAAGTCCTTGTCTAAGGTAGACACAGGGTCATTCAATTATTCCGATTTGCCACGAATACATTTCGCGGGATTACATAGTCCTAATTAAATTATGCATCGAGACAGAACGTAATTAAGCGAGGTGTAATTAAATAATCTGGAAGAGGCACGGCTCCGTAGGCAGAACAATAATAGCGAGGAGTAAGAGTGGCTCTTTCTCTCGGGTTCCCGCGAACGTTCAAAACCAGCGTCGGGATTCGAATTAACTCGACAAAGTATCGGCAGGTAGTCCTTAATTAGCAGAACTAATTGCGGGCTGACTCCGCATGCAGAAAAGGTTACGCGTCGTGATTTATTGACCCTCCCCCTGCCTCCTGTCCTAATTAAGTGCAAGCGCTATTGTAGCCGGCACCGTACAGAAACAATTACCGATCCGGTAGAAAGACTTCTGAAAAAACACAGCATTCACGGCCACGAAACGGCTAAGAAGAGGAATCCTTACCGCCACCATCGAGGTAAAAGGTTCGTTAACCCGTTTTGTCCTCACCGTAGGACCACGTTCGACCACATCGATACATTTCCCTTTTTAGGGTCTACACATCGTTTTACTAAACGACGGGATCGTATTTTACGAAACACCTTCCGCTTGCCCCAAAGTTACAAGACTTAGGAGAAAATACCATATATGTAAAAGTAATGACTGTGATGGAAAATTATCGTCTTTTCCGATAATAAGAATTGATCTTACTTTTGGAGCAATAGGAACATTCAAAAAACAGTATAATGCAAAATCCAACTCATAATCAAAAATAAAACCATGGTCTCATTATTCGAAAAATCAGTTTGTTCTCTTTGGAAAATGAATACATATTAACGAATACTTATGTAATTATACTTATTTCAGTAATAACATTGAAGATTAATAAAACACTACATGTTACAGTACAAAAATATAATACATAGGTGAATAGGGGTATTATTCAGGATGGGATATAAATTTCTCCTATTATAACGAACAATAATAATAATATGAAAATTTGTTGTATACGCTAGTAAAAAAAACTACCGTAACATAATCTGAAGAAGCGTAATGTAAAAAGACCATTTGTTCATAACACGAAATCAATAACATGATTTAACAGCTACGATAATCTTGGTGCTCCGCATAGCTCGGAGGTACCTGGAGAACAATTGCAAGGATCTTGCAACCGTTCTCGTCGCTACTGTATTGATCGATTGGCTTTCACCCAAGGCATGAAACCGAGTTGTTTTCTGTGATCGATCCAGATCAGAATATGTTCGATATGATTGCAATGATAAACCGGAAGTTAATGCTTAAGTCAGTTACTCCGCGGAAAACATGAACTTCAATACCGGTACACAGCACATATATCAAATAAATTGGAAATAATTATAGTTTATAATTTGAATGTATAAAGTTGATTGCAAGGTGAGAATGATAAGGCTTCGACTATCTGGATAACCAATATGGAAAGTATATTCAGTGATCCGATATGACTTTAGAATTTATGATATCGTAGGAATCAGTATATTTATGCCCGGCTAGATTAATAATTATCGATGTAAAGATATTTTTCCTAGTCATTGATTTATATAGTAATTGGCATCTTTATAGTAATGCTAGTCTGTTAAAATGTTAAAGTTACTATTCCTTCGCCTTGAAATGCTAATGCGGCTGTTCTCATGTCTCATATCGATCGAAGTAATCTTTATTGCCGTCACGAGGAATATTGAAATATCTCTACGAATATATCGGAGATCAGATGTCTAAGCTGGAATGGCATTCATACATATAATTAAATAGCAATTAAGTAATTAAGATAGAATCGGTTAATTGGATAGCATGCCACAGTTAATCAAAGCCTCCTTCACTCTTTCCTCCCGGAACAAAGAACCTTGCGCTTACTAACTGTTTTATATCGAAAAGACTCACTGTTATCAAACCGTGGAGGAGATCAATCTTCGAACGTAACAAATCAACTGTGACAGAAACGAAATCAACTACCATCTTACAAACGACTCCTTTAACTAACTCTCGTATGACTCTTGCATGATTGAAATAAATCAACGATTCAGATTTTTTTCCTTCTTATAAGATAGAGATCTGGAGAGTATTCTAAATTTAGTAGACTATAAATTCGTAATGGTTCCCTGCCAGTTCGTGATCGTGTAAAACAATACACCTCCCTCAGTCAACTATATATCCACGTTGGCAAACCTCTTAGTTACCTAACGGCACGAGTCTCCATGGTACTCGTCCTTTCTCGTTTTGCCGCGCGGTACTCATCCGTCCCATGAAGTCGTTTCCACAGGATTTCGCAAGCTTTTTATTCCTCCTTGCTCCCACCTCTCTGTCCTTCTTTCTCTTATTCTAGTATACTCTCGTAAAACCTCGCGACGAGATACGAATCACGGAGGAGTCAGGTGCAAGCACCTTGTAAATGATGAGCTACGCCTACGTGGCACGATCATAGATCCGATTTATATTTGCATGAAATTTATCGAACCCCGCGGACGACACATGTTTACTGAATTATCACGTTCCATCGTGGTATCTTCGATCGCGTCAACTCCGCCAATAGAGAGAGCAACCCACTAACCCATGATATATTATTCACTGCAATATCTTTTTCGATCGATCAGATCTTTCTCCCGATGTTTCTCAGAAATAAATTATAATACGATGTACTGCGCATTTGCCGTAATAAGAATATCTATATAATGGAGAAAATCGTACGGATAGCGCTATCGTCGGGAAACATGGATTTAATTTGTGCGATGAGATCTCAGTCACTTTTACTTTCGCCCGGTCGAACCTTTGATTCCGGATACACCTGTGATTCGTTTCGCGATTCCATTGCGAAACTCCAATTGGAAAAGGGAGATTAAACCTTTGTCGATGGCGAAGCGTTCGTTTCATCTCGATTTTTATTCACTTCTCCCGAGAGAGTATGCAGATCGAGTGTGATATAGGTCTAACGAGAAATCGAATTTGGCAATAGTTAAAAGGGGCATCGATCTAGTGAACGTATCAAACTAGAGAAACGCAAATGGTTTTACGTAATATCGTTGGACTGTTGTCGATTTAGGCGGCTCGATGCCAAAATACAGAGTACAAGATACGTGACGGTGAACGTCACGAGTTACAGTTGCAGGTGCGCCTTAGTCATTACCTTTTATCGGTGTCTTGAGCGCCGCACTCTATGCTGCCAATACTATCTCATGTTAACGATAATTTTCCAACGATCCAGATTCGATTCCCTTTGATTTTTCCCGCGAGAACTCGGCTGGTCGACCTTCAGCCGATTGTAAACTATCTGCCTCGTTGACTATAGATATCCCGGAATAGGTGGTACGAATGCAATTACCACTGGGGAACCTTAGAGGGAACGTGCGCCCTTGGTGCTACCAAGAAAGGCACTCCTGCGACAAATCTCAGTCTATCATTCGTGATCGATCTATGACTGACTCACAATTCAACTTTGCCTTGAATGTATAGTAAAATTAATTAAATTATGGCTGGAGGGTGTGAATAATTACCGGATTTCATTGTGCACGTTACGTAAATGTAATAAAATAAAGGTGCGTCAAATCTCAAACAATGCGCCGTTGCATATTCAAATAATTTTAATAAAAATCGCGGACGAGTCATTTTAACCTCTGGTAGTTCCATTGTTGAAAAGTATGAGCTTATTCGAAATTTATCAACAAGACTGTAACTGCACTGGTAATTATCCTGGAAAATGTAAAATTTGTAAGGGCGGGGAAGTCTTAACGCGGTGATATCTGCCCTTGATAAGAAGACAGATATAATATACATTGCTCTGTGCAAGGGTTCCTAAAGCGAAAATGATTTCACGAAGCAAAAGCGAGGAAGGTGCTGGTGGTAGCCAGACACAATTCTTCGGCGGTAATGGCGCGGCTACCGACGCCGCGGTAACCTTATAATTAGGCTTCCATTCTATTATGCGTCGGCAATTGCGCTCGAAATTTGCCCTTTTTTTAAGGCATTCAGCCTCAAAGCTGGTCTCTGGGTTCGCCGCGGGCGTACGTATAGCCAATATACCGTACAGAAAGTTGCAGGTTCGATCGGAACTTGATTGCACGTAACGTCAATTATTGCCAGGAGATCGTTGACTGAGAATAACCTCGGTGTAATTTCTCGTCGGCGGCGTCGGCGAGGACTAACGAAATATTACGTTGCAATATATAATGATAAATTCCAATCCGTGTCCCGAATATCTAACCTCTTCTCTTTCCACTAATTTGCATCGGGAGACGGTGAAACATTTGCACTCCTCGATTAATAAATCTCATTGAAATTATTAACTCTTTCCGTACCGATGATTGGCTTACGCTAACTTCCCTTAACCCGTGACTACTACGGGAAAAATCACAATATATTGCATCGTAGATCGTGTCGCTGGTAATATGATATTACATTCTGATTATACTTAGAATATTTAGCACTCTTTCCTTCTAAATTATCGTTCATAACGGTGAATCACTTGCGTTCATCAATTTATAATTGCTTCCTAAATAAATAACTCCGTTAGAACCAATGATATTCTAAGAAGAAAGAAATAAAAGTAAGGAGCGAATATTACAACCGTTAGGACGGGTACCTCGGCGCGGTGTACGTCGTTAAGTAACAAAGGTAAGCAAGAAATAAAAATAATCACGTCGGGTTTCTAAGAGATTAGAAGATGCGAGACAGGATGCAAGGTGAATCTCGGCATGTTTCGTGGCTAATCAGAAATACGAGAAGAAAACGCGTTGCAGGGTCTCGAGTGCTCGTAGATACGCGGCTCGTACATGAGCTTATACCGACTGAAGTGCTCATTAACATGCATTCACGCCGCAATATTTATCGTTGCTGTGCTCGTAGCTGCGCGTTAAAACTACGTCTAGATGCACGATGCCTTTATACGCGTTTCTGCGCCCCTCTAGACACGACCACACGTTCAGATTCTAGATAAAACCGCCACAAAACGTAGAATGTTACGCACCGACCGTCTCCGTGACACGCACTGCTGCCACGCACCGTGGAAACTCTTCCAATTCATTTCTTTCCAGGACGAACAATAACAATAACGCTAACTTGCTTTAGTTCCTCGACAATAGTTTCCATGCCTTTGCATTGCATTGGAATTAGAAATAATATACACCAGGGAAGGATTGGGGCTTATAATCTACTTCATGCACAACTGAACTGCTATAAAAATAACATAAGTCGTCGCGATTAAAATAATTACGCATATACTGAATGCTACGCCGTAACGCAACTAATGGAACGCTTCGCGTAAAAGGAACAATGACTATCTACCTGATTAGGATGATAATGTTCGATGATGTAGCAGAGACTCTTTGATGCGACCGGCTGACTGGATCTTTCACACGCGGCTAATCCTGACGAGCTCGGAAAGGAGGTTTAAGGTAAACGCATACGCCGACAATTAATCAAACCGATATATTAAGGTCGAGGAATCGTCTAAGTTGGCTTCGCGTTGAAAGACCATCGGATAACCGGTCCGCGAGACTTGGCGCCAACCAAGTACACGCTGGAACATGATGCTTACTGAAATGCGATTAACATCGAGAACCTCTATATTCAGATGAAAGATGGATCTGAGGATTTCGAAACTATCGCCTGTACTTGACATATATTACTTAACTTTAATAACGAAGCTTTAATTTTTATCTTTTTTCTACCATTTCTTCTTTTGGATCGCATGCTTTCCTGCCAAATAAGGAACCAATATTGTGGCTGTTTAGCATTACTGCGAATGATAATTAATATATGAAATTGTTAATAATCTACGAAAATCGATAATTAATAGAAGTAATCTTCCATTGTGTATCTAACGGGAAGTTCACAACAGTATTGGCTAATTGAATATGTTTTATGGCATCGGTAAAAGTTGCGTGCCACCGCGGATAATGAATTCTTGGTCAAAGTAGGAACGTCTGAAGCGAGAGTCGTATTCTCACAGGAAAAATGATTATTTGCTCTTCCTAGGTGAATTCTAGCACACTAATATGTAATTACTCGCGTTTGAACGACGGGCTAAGATAAGGAGATCGTTTCCGTATATGTCACGTAGAATCACGTCTTTCATAGAAAGACTCGTTCCTCCATCTTCGGGGTTGCTGTAAATCTTCGATGGTTTCGCACGGTATTCGTGCGGTACCGATCAAAGGGACTCGAAGAAAGTCTTAATTAGTGCACGAGTGTGAATTCCCATCGAGCGAACTAGTGTTACCTGACTTCGAACAAATGTATATATTTACCGGGTACTTATTGCCCAACAAATCCTCCTCATACATCATTCTATCCCACGTACTTTAAAAAAGGAAATAATTACTTATAACAGCCGATAATTTGATGTAATTAAGACATCACGTTGCTCTTATTCTCACATAAAATTTATGCAAATCCGAGGAGCGAAATGAAAGCAGATACAGTGACTGATTGTATTGCTACGATATATTGTGCAAACTTTATCAATCGATTATAAGCGATAGAATAAGAGTGAAGTGTATTGAGTATATGTAACCAAATTTGCATGAATAAATTCTATCAGCAACCGGAATTGAAACATAGTGGCTAGTAAAAATGTCAACACGTTAAGATAAGCTGAAAGCAGCAGGTGAGCACAGCCATGGGTGCGAAACTTCGGATGCAAATCAATCCGGTGATCCGAAGGCGCAATTGTGCTGAAGCACGCAAAGTCTACACGGTTTTCGATCTACGAACTTGTCAGCGAGTTAGCAAGCTCGGTAAATACGATTCGTCGTAAATACTGAAAGCACAGTATCACCGCAATTAACAGTCATTAATCGATCCCTTTAATTTATGGGATCGTTTAAGTATAATATACTTCGGATGATTCATATTTCCCTGCACTTCCTTGATTACGCGGATCGTTTAATGTTAATTAATACAACGTACGTCGCGATTGCCGAAGTTTCGTTGATTTTTATGCAGACCCATTAAACACCGGCCGGTAATAAACATACGTTATCAAATACTGACAAACCTTTTCCTTGATGATTACCAACAAATTATGGGTAATCATCAGGGAATGAAAGGCTGGCTAGCTTCCACGAATACATTAATAACATCATTTCTTCCCTCGAATCGACGTGGGTTCATAGTGATTACCGTACGTGCCAAAATGCGGGTTTTGCGCTTCTAGTAAACTACGAATAAATGCTCCCGAGATTCAAGACTTAGCCGCTTGTCCCGAGTCCAACCTTCAATCTACCTGATTCACGTACTCCCATTAATATACTACTTCATTACAGTCTGCAATAATTATTTACCCTGATAACAGATCTCCGCACGATCATAATACGTATTAATTCAAACGTGAGTAGTTTAAGTAATCCTGAAATTACCTACGAGTATGTGAAATTTTTCCTGCATCCTGCAATCGAGAATTTCGTTTGATGTAAAGTAAACGAATGGTAAAGTGATTATGACGGGATTATTTTGCATGGATTGTTGGTTACACTTGAAAGGAAAAGATCGTAACCTTTAAATGGGATCTACTTAAGACACTCCGGTATCTTAGCGTGTTTCGCAATTGCGTATATACCAACATCTAGATTAGTGCGAGACTAGAGAGGCATTTTGATTGGGTAGATTATCGTGGAAATTTACGTTTACTGCGAAACGGAACTGAGTGATGCCGGCAAAAACGACGTCTTCATCGTCCAAGCGTCGAGTGCTCCTCGCCTACCCATGTAGACAATAATTATCAGGCTACGGAGTCAGGTAGCCGTGCAGATGCAACAGTACGTCGTGCAGATGCAAATAAAGCTGATCTACAACGGCTGCAATCTCGCGGTGGCCAGCTCACGATGGCTTGCCCTCTTCAGCCTTCTCTACCTCGCATGGAAAGAGAGAGGAATCGCCGTGCGGCGTCTAGATTCTATCGTCCACAATAAGAAAATCATCCCACGGATCTACTCAAAAATAATCCGTTTCGATCTGCCGACAAGTAATCTCTTTAACAGTGCACGGGTACTTCAACAGAGGAAACCGATTCTTCGCAAGAAGAGATTAAAAACTGGACTAGAATACTTTATGTCCATCTTGAAGAAACAATTTGAAGACATTATATATTAAAAGATAAGTCGCCAGATTTGTTACCAGAGGAAGATCAGTATTACTTAAACATGCCTATACTAATTTCTCAACTATATCCTGATTAACTAATGACGTGGATTCATGATTATAATAAAGGAAGACATGCAAAAACCACACGAAAATCTTTTCTATCATAGTCAAGAAAGCGTTACCTTTCCCAACGTCTGAACATCGATGAAACGATTTACCGTCCCACCCTTTCTACCTCGACCCACAAAACCCTCCACCCAGTTCGTCTCTTCGTTATCGATCCCAAAAGCATTTCCAGGGATGTCGAGAGGGGATGGTTCATGGCACGGAGACGACGCACGCGCCTGGTTCCCGGTAATGACACGGAACACCATTGACTTCGTAAAGGTATCAATTCTCGAGAGCCAATGTGAGTAAGTACTCGCCGTTGGCTACTCGTTTCTCGAGGACGTGGTTTAACCACGGAAGGTGAGCCCTAAGCGTTCCACAGGCAGAAAGATACGTAGGCACAACATACCTGAAAACGGGTACGTAATCAGGCATAATTAGCCTGTTGTGCGGCGGTAAAAGCCCGCGTAGAAAAAGAGCGAGAGAGAAAGAGGTGGAATAGGTGAGTGACCCTTTGCCTCGGGCGGGGTTCAGTGTGGAGTCTTTGGTTAGGGTCGAAAGGGATCTTTTTCTATCCTCCTCTTCTACCTTTATTATACGCCTCTCTCTTCGGATGCGTATAGCTTTCTAGCTTCGGGAGACTATATCCCCCTTTCCTTCAACAACTTTGTCGTTGCCTATTGCTTTGCGAAACGCCTTTCTGTATTATCTTTAGGGTCAATGTCCTAGACTACCATAGTCGTACCAGGTAAATGGAGAAATATCATTTTTCGATTACCCTGACAAATATTTCCTCGCCATTTACTTGTATTCTTATACGCGTTCCTATTTAACACCCTTATACACTTAGACAGGAATCCAATCTTCTTCCTGATGAGAAAGTGGTGATGGAAAAAGTGAATCTTTAACACGCCATAGTTCTTCTAAGTTCTTGTTCCGTTCGTTGGTAGATACTGGTTTCCTCGAGTAGTAATGCAAATTGATTTTTCTAGTAGGTCATCATGTACTTTATAATCTGTGGTTTTTCTTTAGAAACGATTATTTCTCGTTACCCCCGCATGACCTTTCCACCTTTTCTTCGTGGAGGTCACCGACCCTACGGTCACTTGGAAAGGCCACCGCTATAGGAGCCGTGAATTTTTCGACGATCGATCGTGGAAACTCCATTGTAGGTGGTCGAAGAGAATTATCACGCCGGCCAACGACCGGCTATTCGTCACTCGCACACGCGATCCCGCGAGATTCAATAATGAGTTTCGTGAAATCAAACCATCGTTAGAATTCCAATCTCAATTGGTACAAATTTCATTTTCATGTAAATTGTCTTCACGATCAAACATCACACCAAACGAATCTCGTGTATTATTACCAGCTATTGTTATTTTCTGTTTCTCAAATTTGTGCACGATATTCAAAAGAAAATATTAATAAAATTGCAATATCCAAATAAGCAACTCATATCATCTTGACATGTTATACTTAGTATTTTAGATGCTAAAATAAATGTAATATAATTGAAAGGCACTTAGGAGCACATCTTATTCCTCAAAATTCCATTTCCATACGTAACAATAAATTACCGAACTAACTACCAAACCGCATAAAGTATGAACTTTCCTCGAATACCTTAGAATACTTTGTTAAGCTACCAGATTTTTCTGTAAACCGTACGTCGCTTCGTCAGGTTTTTATTCGAGCCCAAGCTCGACACGTTATTTTTACTAAGAAGAAATTAGAGCTCAGCATGGAGTGCCCAGTAAATCTGCACGTTCTTGCTAGTAAACATGACGCGGCGTTAAAGTCGAACGAAGAAAACGCGTTTCTGCATCGAAACAGGTGGTCGATTTCTTGCAAATCATTTGCTTTCTTACGACCCCCGGGGGATCAGTTACACTTGACCAATTTAAGCAATGCCGGTTCATCCTTTTAAAATTCCTCTCCTTACCTGTATTTATGGTTTACAATATACACCATGTAATGTCAATTCAGTATCAACGAAAGTATGTCAAATTTATAAGAAAGATCCCCTATTGTTATCAAACATATGCGCAACATATATATTTGAACGATGTTATATCTTATAATTGTTCCAGTTTTCAATGTTTTAAATATTTAATACAAATATAATATATTTGAACGATATCATGTATTATAATTCTCTCAGTTTTCAATGTCCTCAATAATTAAAATATTTAATATCTTAATAGTTGTAGTTTAATATTTTATTTTAAAAATGGGAATAGTTGATACCGTAATACTTCCTAAAAGATTAACATATTTGATGCTGTATTATCTATTATTTAATACTGTATTTTATACTTTCAAATCTTTAGTATTTGATTATTACATTATATTTGAACTTCATTATTTAGGATATATAAAACATGAAATTCAAAATTCTATATTTTTACATGGGGCATATATTTTGTTAAGAGCTCAATTATTGGCCAGACCGTTGCAATGTTAATGGCTTTCTGCGTTAGCCATGAAAATTTGTTATACCACGTCAGCGGATATTAAAGTGTTGATGAAAGTTCATTTAAGGTAGCTATAAATTATCAAAGCTAATTAGGTGATAATGATTTTTCTTGTAACCCGATATCATTTTATTACGCGTTCGAACCGGCAGAATTTAATGACGCTGCATCCTGTTACTTGATCGTCGCATCCTGATTAGTTCATTAGTCACGATTACTCAATAACAACGGGAGCGGAATTGTTGCAGCGCTGGTGAACTTATAAATCACATGATCCACGACGTGATAAAGCATAATGATCCCGCGAGTATCCGCGCTAATTCGAGGCTTTCAGCCCCGCGATCAGAACTATCTCCTCTATAATACGAATGACTATACAGGTTCAATATAAAATGATTTTTTAAATAAACAAACTATACTTTCTCACGTTCTAAATCATCTCGAAATGTTAAAATATATATGATTTTATTAACCATTAAATGTTTGGTATCAGTAATAGAACGTAGTCTGAACATCAACATAATTGCCATATGAAGAGATTAAAATCTAATCAACTTTAATTATCAGAAGTAGGTTAAGTTATGAAAATCTTGGTACTTGAATCAATTACTAGAATAAATATTGTTGTTCATGATACATATGATAAAGATACAAATAAATAAACTCTGAACAAATTCGGATGAATCATTCGGATATGTATAATAAATTCATCCGAAATTATTTATTTTTACGGATGTAAATAGGGAGATAAAAATACATAAACTATGAATTTTAGGAACTTTTCAACATGATTGAATTGCGTTATTAGATTTAATAAAGAGTTAGATTCACATGGGATAGATTGAATGGGTGTCTGTGTAGGTAATACACCAAAATGGAATCTAATTTGTAAAGCACCTTACGCGTAGATGTACCGAGGTAGATAGAGTGGATAAGCTAAGCTCGCATGTACGATGGTACGCACACGCGAAAGGTGTCCATCGTCCAGCTTCGTGGGAAGTACACGCACCCCATAAAGAGAGTACATTGCGCCCAGTAATCACGAGGTCGTCGTAATGATAACTATCTGACGTAATTGTAAATTCGTCACGGCAACGATAAAGGTTATTTGCGAGTCATTACTCCGATTTCCCATTACCCGTCTACATAAGTATCAGAGCACCTATCCTTTGTGTCGCGAATAGCATCGCAGCTCTGACCGTCGTCACAGGAAACGATTAATTTACAGAAATTAGCCTGATTCTACCTACATCGATGATTTGGATCAACTGATAAAGTGTTCGCAATATAAAGAAGAATCATTCTCCAAGTTTTGAGACTTAATTGTGACGCACCTAGAGAGTGACATATGCGTTATTCGGGTTCTGGTAAAGAATCCCAAAGACTCAAACGTGAGTTATCCGATGCGTGTCAACAGTTCTGCCGGTGAAGTGTCAATTATCATTTTCAAAATGGAATAAATAATACACAATCTCAAATCTAAGTAGAGGGGTGAAATATAAATATATGATTCACTACTCGGTGACTTAAGATCCATTAAAAGGGAACATTGTTATTCCCGGATTCCCATAGAAGTCAGCGATGTAGTGTTAATCGGTGGGTTCCAAGGTGATAAGGTAGAATAGGAAGAATACAAGGAAGCTGGTAACGAGGGGTCCGTGATCTTGCACGAAGTAGTTGGTAGAGAGTACCTATGGGAAACAGAGGATCGTGGCCGTATGTAGATGGCCAGAGGAGGCGTTAAGAGACCATGAGTACGTGGCCACGCCAGAAGGGTCGCGCACGAAGAAGGTGGTCTATTAGTTCTGTAACCTTCTCGGCCAGTCGAACAGGCACACCACATCTGCGATCACCACCGATAAGATACGAGACGTTACAGGAAGTCCATGCTATTCTCACCCGAATACAAGCGTTTCGTTTTAGTAGTCTTTACCGTGGACTTCGGTTTTACCAGAGATGTAGAACATGCGCTCCGAGCTTATATTTCAATAAAAATGAACTCCTTTGGACATGAGCTCCTCGGAGTGAAATAAGTGAAATGTTGTATATCAATACTTTATCCTTTATCATAATTGTCAAGATAAGACCCCAATTTTATATGATCGATGGTCCTGATGTACTAATCTTAGAGCTTATGTAGGAATGTCTCTCTTTCGACGTTCTAAGCAACCACTGTCTGCGATAAGACCATAAGTACGATATCATAGTCTATATATGGCATCCAGTACGAAAACGCGAATCGATAAGTGTCTACTATCCTTGTACGCGACGTGACATTAACTCTGATGCGATTGAATGCAATAGCGATTCGCGGGGCCAGTTCCGGTTGGAAAGAGTCGGGATCGGCTCGTTTCATGGCACGAGATCGAAGGATATACCTCCTTGGCAGATTCTTCGTGTCTGAATAATGTTAATGTCGTCGAGGAAGACGTTAATCTATCGTAGATATTCGACGGAGAAGTTTCGGAAAACGTACCGAGATAACAGCCCGCAGACTCATGTTCTATAAGCCTTCCTCATAAGCCTTCCTCCGTGAGGTCGCGTCGGAGGGTGAAATGCTATCGATTCACTCGATTCTCCGTTTCTCCCTTCTTTAATGATTCAATCCTATTCCTATTTACACATTCCATCAATTTATTATTCCTCTCCTTGTTCGTTAACCTGGATATTATAATTTCTGGATGCTTCAATTCGCAATTGGTTTCAAAGCAATTTCAATATATGTAATTTAATAGAATATTAAATTATAATATGTATACCATTGAATAAGAAAAGTTAGAGCGCATGTTATCCTAAGTAAATGTAATTCTTTCTTTCTCACCATCCATTATCCTCAAGGAACGTAATGCGGGGAATAAAAAAAGGATTTCGTGCTCGTGAAACTCGAATAGTTCGCGTATCCTGGTACTTGGATACCAGTGGCCACGGAGCCACGTAGAATTCGTGTCGGGGTAAGGGTACCAGGAGGAGGAAAAAAAAGTCTTCCGGACAGAGAGAGGAGTGGAAGATCCTCCGGTTCTGAAGTAGCACGAAGAGGACATGGAAGTTAGTAGGGTTCGAAGGGGGTAAAAGAGGCACACGGCCCACGCCAGGGATTCCACGGATGCAAATTCGCCTGAGCTATCGCCGGATCGTGAGTCTCTCTTCCCCGGCGCGGAAGGGAAAAGACAACGAGGAACGAATATAAGAGGCGAGCATCCACTGAATCGAGAAAGGACCATGTACACGCGACCACATACACACGACCGAAATACTCCTGTAAACTAACTTTAACTACGTACGTATAGGGACCGGCAGATTCTTCGGTATTAGTGGGGATATACATCGTAGGGATATAAGGGATTCGTTCATGTGGATAGAAGGTTGCACTTGCACCACGACCCGGCAGGACCACTGCGGATGCATGATGTATATCCGCCACCGGGTTCTGCAGTGGCGAATATGCAAAACCGGTGGCGTGCCCGCCACGGGGTCATCCTTCCCCTTCGTTCGCCCTTTTCTCTCTGGCCTGCCCCCGGTTCTCGTGTCGGACTCCACCGAAGAACGTGCCGGTCAATACAAGAGGAAGTCGTAAATCATATATATGTACATATACCTACATATATACGGGGTGGTCCAGTAACTAATATCACCACAAGTATCACTCAAACTGTAAGAATTACGGACAAATTCACTCAATGAAAATCCTAGAGATTCGAAGATTTTAATCGTTAAATTATTTTTTGTTATAATTTCAAGTAATTTAGGATCATAAGTCGCTGGACCACCCTGTATGTAAAGATATATGTATATACACATATTTCGCTCTAGCCGACTGCATTCACTTTCGTATCGCGTCTCGGCTCGTTAACCCTCTAACGTGCGGTTTCAACAAGCAGTAGAAATGAAACTCGGCGTATTGACTTTATTTTCTCACTTCGCTATCTGTTGTTTCAATGCATATTTCATCTAAATATACTTAATGTCACAATACAGTATCATTGGGGAATTACTACTGCGTGTAATAATGACAGTTAAACTGATATAATAAAGATGTTTTCTACACGTTTTTAGAAAGAGTCAGAGGCTGTGCATATGGAACAGTTGCATTAGATTGAACTACCGCTAGAAATGGACAGGACGAATAAATGATGCATTTTGAAATGATTACATCGGCAGCATCGATCGAAGGTAATGGCTCCCCGAAGAGAGGAACGGTGTTTCTCCCTTAGAAAGTATAGCTAGCTTTGGATTAGGGGGGTTGAAATAGGAAAGGTAACGGTAATGATGATTGCATGAAATAAGGCCAATTCAGGATTGCGTGATGCGTTGTATTCCTGGTAACGAATCGAGCGAATCTATATGCATATAGAACACTGTCGTTTAATGTTACGACAGACTGCTCAATAAAACGAATCAAGAGGATAATAGCTTTCATTAAACTTGGGAGAAATTCATTCAGCTGGCTGACAAATTATACGACTATTCCTTCCATCATTATTCACGTCCGACATAACATTTGTTAAGAATAAAACTTCATTTATTTCTGGATTACCTTTGCCCAAAAGTAGACTCAGTAAGAGTTGCCTTTATTAATAAAGCAATTTGCTATTCAGCGATATTGTTGCATCGCGTCTTTATATTTTGTCAGTGATTTACATTAAGCTGGCAAGTTGACAAGTTACACATTTATACCCGATAAATATAGATCCCAACGAGTCGTTAAAAGAGCGCCACGATTTTAATGACACAGTCGATCAAAAGACACGGATCGACACTGCTGATTGAGATTTATGTTGATAACATAAGGCGAGTTATAAATACGCGCCGAGTGAAATTACATAAATCTATTAGTGACGCTTATACCGCGAATCAAGACTCTTTTTCTTCGACATCGTTCTTATTCCTTTCTTTGAATTCGAAGATCGGTACAAACATTCTTGCCGATCAAAGGACAATTATGCAAAAATCAATCGTATCTTTCGAAGGCGTATTCAATATTATTTCTTGCGGACAACGGGTTCGTTATTTTTTGTAAGATGGGTGTGACCGCGAGGAAGATAAATTAATTCCCTTTTAGTGGCGCGCACACTCCGACGAATTCTTTGTGACCTTTTCGATATGCGGGTTAATTGATTTTTTTAATGTATCGCCAGATACATTCTTCATCGACAGATTTATGATTGATACCCTTTTTTAGCTAGATTTTATTGTCCCTCGGTTCAACGCGACGGTAAGACTGGAAGTCAAGCACTTATCACGTTTTAGCATATGTCCCGGGGCGATTATTTCTGCATAATACGCGAACCCTAACAGTGAGATTATAAACGAGTATCAATAGGGAGATGTCGTGGATAAAATCTTCGCGATAAATCAGCACTTTCTATATCTCTCCATCGAAGCCTGCCGTTTCACATGAATTAATATTCGAGCAATGATTAACGTAACGCGACACGATCAATTAATTCAAATTTCAATCTCAGCGTGAGCGGAGAAATATTCCATATCATGTACAACTGACACGCGAACAAATACTCTATTACTATGCATGGAATTAATTAACAGACATTTGCCTCGCGTATTCAATGAACACGTACATTATATATCACATATTAAACATTTCATCCCCGAAATATTCCAGGAAGAGAAATGATTATAAAATTCACTCGATCACTCGCGGAATTATGTAATATCACTGGTACATACAAAATGCGTTATTGGACGGAAGTGGATTGACCAATCAGAATATACAAAATGGTACAACGAAGAGATCGGATGCACCACCATGCATATCACAATATTCCATATACTATTTGCTTGATGGAATCGAAGATGAAGAGCACGACCCTTGGAAATCGTTCCCAATTGAGGAGAATCGGCGAGTATTCTCTACAGGTGTACAGTTCAGGTGCAACTCTGCACCAGCAGCCGAGGAAGAGGAAGAAGAAGGTAAGGAGAAAGGGATGCCGGGAAGAACTGGAAGAAAGCATTCCTACACGAGTTCAAGTTGGACCTGTAATGATACTGAAGTAGAAGAGGTCGAAACGAAGATAGGTCCGTGATCGGACTCTAGGTTTTCGATCTGGCTAAGGTCACACATACCGTCGACTTTAGTTTGAGCGATCTCCATGGCAGTTATCCACTTGCGAGTTCTTGCATTCTCTTGGATTAGCTACTACTATTGGGTCAAATGTCACTGATTTCGTACCACGGGAATCTTCAGTGTATTACTGCACCAGTTTCGTTTCCAGAAAATGATTTGTAAAATTATTCACGGCACGTGCTACGTTAAAAGCGTATTAGGTCATGGAATCCATAATTCTTTAATTTATACTATTACTTGTAAAGCGTTCTTTTCGATATGTTGAGTGCTGGTCAATACACTGCACCGGTGGATCACATGTTTCCATATTGACTTTATTACCATAGGCATCAATTTTGTCAAGGTTGCAAAAAAAACACTTGGAGCACGTGTCTACGAGGAGTCTCTCGAACGCCAATTTTCCGCAGCTTTAGCCAGCTTAATGCACGGTGTAAGCAGGTGCCAGGATACAAAACGGGTCCCGTTTAGCTTGCTCGCCACGTTCTACGATAGCAGGTCCGGTAATACCGCGCGATAATACGTTTATTACGATAGGCAATTTACGATAGACCGCGGCAGGTATCGTAACTTCTTTCCTTTCGAAGGTACCACCGGTGCCGCGGATATATACGTGTGTACATACTTTGCGTCGATCAGCATCGCGGACCTTTCTCGAGTCCACGTAATGCATCGTATGGTCGCCTCGCTTCCTAGAACAGAATCGACGCCTGCGTTTTCATACGCAACGTCATTACACGCCGGTTTAACGCTTAAGCTTTGGTCACGACATGATACTCGATTGGGTCTTAAGACATGCCCAAGACACAACCGTGTAATCGGTTAACGGTTGTCTTCTTCAATCTTCAAATCGAATCGAATTAGACTATACGCTCTGTTATAATTCTCTATATACATCTTTATAAAGGATTCATGTATTCGTGATCGTAGTTGGAGGGTGTTTCTACCCTCCGTGGTCATAGCGTGTGATTTAACTTCAAGGCTTAGTGGATATTTTATAGGAGTTTTGATATCAATTTTTTATATTGCTATAAATTTATAGTTACAGAACATACATTAAAAAATTAAATGTACAATATTTATATTTACTGTTCTTATGTGAATCCCTTGATTAATAAACACACGAATATAGTAACAGTATACGGGCTTATATTATTTACTCCCTCTTCTGTCAAAAATCCTTAGGACCACTGGCAGCAATCAACAAAGCATTTAATTGAAAAACCACGTGAGTCATAATAGTATAAGTTGCGTACGTCGAAGAACGATATGGGCCCCAGTTCCCCGAAGCTCGAGATAGAAAATGACAATGATCCAGCACGGTAACCTTGAGCCGGGAGCATTATTTATCGAATTAAACGGCGGGAAGGGAGTAGGTAGACGGGACTCGAGGTCCAGACGAGAAAACGGTCCTCGGCCTCGGATGGAAGGTGGATGCTGGTGCTAGTGGGGGCGTGCGATAGTTCAAGTCGTGAGCGGGCAGCCCCGCCCGACACGACCGCGGACCATCTCCGCTGGTCTTCTGACCCCCGCTGACTTAACCCCCTCACCCATCCACCCCATCTGCACTCCCACGAGCCCCACAGACGTCTTACGTCTCTCTTTCTCGTTACTTCCTTCCTCCTTTCGATCATCCTTTTCCATCTAACTCTCGCCTAGGCCCGGGCTTCGCTTCTCTTTCGAGATCTCTTTTCCCACTTTGATCGCTTACGGGAACGCCGGCTTTATTCGCACCACCCCACCCTGGAGGTCTAACAGCGCACCGCCAAGGGCACTGCGCTGAAGCACCGTTCCGTGGTACCCTTCCTCCAGGGTGGGGATTCACCACGAAGACGAATCCTTTCCACCTCTCTCGTAAATGACGGTGAACGTCGAACGAGGAGGTGAAGACGAGGATGAAAATAACGAAGAAGACAGTAGAAGGTGGAATGGAAGAGGAAACAGAAGAGATGGAGGAGGAAGAAGGCAGTGATAAGTGTGGGAAGGGCAGGTTGCATAAGGTCTAATATTATGCAAGACTGAATGCGTTAGATCCCTTGCGTTTTACTCCCCTCCATAGTGAGTCGCGATACGCTACACAGCGTACATGCAGAACATAAGGCCCCGGGTACAAGGGAATGGTTCTCCTGAACGTCAGGGTTCAGACTTTGTATATATATATATAATATATATAAAGAAAGAGATAGATTTGCGACGGTGTAGGAGATTTTCTGTGTGTCTGCATCCGTGTGTATACCTTTACCCTACCTGCATAGAAATCGCAGGAGCGTTGAACCCAGGAAGTGGCCATGAAATAGTCATTCCTGAAAGGTTAACTCTACTACCGCATCTCGCGGGGCCCTGGGGTCGAGCCTGAAACTCTGAAAAGTCCCGCGATCGGCATGGACCAACGGGAGAGACGAATGAGATGCGAGAGGGTCGACGTCAAGCGGATGAGAAACTGGGCAAAGACCAATAGAATCGGAAATATCGGGGAAGTTTGATCACCGGTAACCATTTGGGATAACCAATCCAATGGGGTTTGACGACCGGGCAAAGTGGAATCGCGGAGGGTCAATCGATCATGGCACGTAATGAATGACTAGTTACCGGACAAAGATGACTCCAAACGTGAGGGTTTCAAATGACTCTACCATACTTAGCCGAAGGTATACCTAAGATTTGTATATAATAATAGTCCACGCTTGTCGACAAATCCTCGCAATCATTGGAGAGGAAGATTCTATTTGCTAGTTCCAAGGAAGTACTTTATCGTATTTCCACAACAACGGGCTGGAAGAATAAGAGTCGATTTAACGATCGCCATCACCCACCGTACAAGAACAGGAGGACTCCTATGAAAACTGTATCTTCAATTTCGGTAAATTTCAATGAAGCAACCGTTACTCTTCCAGCAAGTGAATAAACGAAATAAAGAACCGAATGTCTGGTTCCCACGAGAGAACTATTGGCCATCGATTCTCGAACCAGGAGGTCGAAGATCGAGCGAAACGTCGAACGTGTCAAAATTTGATCGGGCTGTACGGCTGAACCGACGCGAGAAGGCCACGTATAGTCCAACTCCTCTCTATGGCTAGCTCTTTCTCCCTTTCTCGAATTCTCTCTGTTACTCCATTGGTGCACGATGTGGCTACGTCGAGTACCTATGGAGAAGTAGTACCGGGGTACTCTGGAGGCCACGAAGGTCACAGGGCTAAGGCACTTCTCACGCCCCCGCCATGTCGGAGAGGAGCACCCCACTTAGACGAGCCGTACATACCTTAATGCGGCCGATTAGTATACCTGCTTAATTGCTGGTAACGTGCGTGCCTGATGCTACCTATCGATCATTCTCCATATACCAACATCTACACACTTTTCCAACAATTATGACGTAAGAAGTATTCATAATGTTACTTTATGCTATTCGTTGTTTAAGAAAACTTCACTTTGAATCTTGAATACTAACCACTCTTTGGCTACACAGTGCACAATATTTATGTTCCATATATTTCATGAAAATACAAGTAGACACAGGACTGTATAACATACAATTTCTACAATTCCTGAAATACTACTTGGTTTTCATATCCATACACATCGGGCTGTTTGAAGCAACCGAAAGTATCGAAAGATATATTAATTCGCAACAATAACATTTTTAACATCCTCGATTATGTTGCAAGGTCGTCATACTCGAAGAAAGCAAGTGCTTATAACGGGCAAGAAAATAAGATTGATATACACCTGATTCAGTCTGGAAAGATCAACGATCTTGGTGACTGGATTCGATCTCTGAAATGCCAGCCGACTATCGCTCGTCTAATAGAGTTGAGTAAAGGCGAGTCAAGGCGGTCAGAATACAAGGGGACATAATGTCAAGGGAACCATCACGGAACGTTGTAAACGCGGTGAGAGAAAAAGAAGTGATGAATCGTTCCGGGTTGAGGATGGGCACGGTAAGATCAGCTACACGTTGAAACGATTCAAGATGATCATCGTTCGTTCCATTTTCTCTTTTGATTCTGAGACTACGTCACAGCGTAGGCACAACCGATGTGCAATCGAGATTTGTTAAAGCGTGGTAACGCGAGTTCGAAGTCTCGATTCCGCTAATCAATTGAGAGAGGATACTTTCTAGATCCGGGGGCACGTCAAGGTTTTGGACACTCTCCATTCGCGTATACGTACCATCATCGATATTAACCTCTCTATTTCGCTGGCCAATTTAGCCGAAAATTCAACCGGCCAATCGGCCATCATTTTTTCGAAAGTGTGCCGCTACCGGCAACCGATTTATACCGTCCATACTTTTACCGGGTACATGCTCCCAGTAACGGACGAAACTCCTGGAATCGGAGCATTAATTGCACCCGTTTTATCTGTGATAAATACAGAGCAGTTCCGACCAATTTATTTGCATATCGAGGACTACGATATTCCTCCCGGGGATATCGGTGAAAAGAAACTACAAATATTGAATATAATCTTCCTCTAATAATTACGATTTTGATCGATCGTATTCGCATTGCATCATGTCATTATCAGTAATTATTCTTTCCACTTCGATATCTCCCGTGAGATAATGAATTGAATGCCATCAATTCGCGTCCATCATCATCGATCAGATCAACGTATACAAAAAATTCTACGTGAAACAAATAACAGTATCAATAATTTCTTTAATCTTCCAGAATGTAGCTGCCTTAAGACTTATATATTTCCATGCATAAAATCAAGCCAATATTAAACTCATAATAAACGAGTTCTTAAAGTTTTCTCCATTCATACTTCCATGCATCACCTTTGGCCCGAGAGTTAGGAACAGGAAGAAGGTACAACCCGAATACCGAGAGAAATAAGCGTCGGTAAGATTCCTTTTAAGAAGAGACGCGTTTCTATCATCGTAGTTTAGACACTCGAAAAGAGTGAGCAGAAGGAGAATGAGGAGAAGGCGGCGAACGTGGTCAGACATGAAGAAGGAACGGTACCGACCGTTTACACCGTGACGAGGACGAAAACGTGGCGCAACGGAACGTTGGCGTTATATAAAAGCGTAAAGCAACTTAAAGATTCGCCTCACGCTCTGTCCTGGCTAAGAAGCTCCTCTTCCCTCCACCAAAGTCCAGCTTCATCGATTGTTCCTATCAGCACACAACCTCCATATCTAATATTTCTGTTGCCCCCCCCCCCCCCAGCCCCCTTCAGCCTTTTTGGATTCTTACGAACAGACTCTTTTCTGAATCGATTTTGTTGCTGACAAGCAACAGGGCATAATTTGAGTAAGAGCTGTAATATTATATCTATATTGAACCTATCTATCTGCGGTGTTTGTAAGAGAATGGTTATCAAAAGTCGCGGTCAAACGATATAAAAAATTACTGATCCAATCTTCGGTATTAAAAGCACTTCAAAAGCATTAATAATTCGGTACAAAATTAGCCTCGTCCAATAATTGTTTCATGTTCCGTGTTAGGAAAACACTAACGGTGATTCAGTATCGAACGAAGAAGGAAAGCCACGTTTCCAGTGTTTAATTAATTAGTAGTATAAGGGTTGATGTCGAAGGGGCAATGAAAGAAGCTTTTGAGAGAATCGGAGAAAAGGGAGGGAAGGCTTTATCCGTATTATCTGTTGACAGCCTCGAAGAAGGACCTCCGGTTGAGCGGCTTCGTACAGTTAGACATAGTCGGTTACGATTGGTCTGATTCGAACTATTCGAACCACTAGTCACTGGAGAGAGTGCCGATAATCCGTGTGCTCGTAGAACACTGAGTTGATCTCTATGTATTTTCTACCACACTCATAGAACCCGAAGAATCTAAAGATCCTATCGTCAAATGCTCGAAGCGCGATATGACCACCGCCTATTGCTACCCGTCTTGCCGGCAGCTCTCTCGACCTCCGTTCTCGATTATCGTTTTGCTATTCAAAGACGGATTTATCTCGATCAACGTGAACATGCCACCGGTTACCACTTCGCTTAAGATAAGGACAACCACCGTCTCATAAACGTCCTTTTAATTGCCACTAATATAACTTTAATCTCGTCAACTAATTGTTCCTACCGCGGATACTAGGAATCCAACTGAATCCAAGGATGAAGTCATTGTCTTTGGATAAAGCATTTTACTAAAAAAATCCTGGTGCCAATATCTTAATGAATGTAAGATATATCGATAATTAAATCGTTCCAGGAAATTACAATAATTAATCTTAATTTTCTGATCCTGGCGAGCTTAGGTGAATTTTTGTTGTAAGTACGCCACGAATTTTTAGTATGAATATACTTTATCAACAAATTCAGTAGTATCACCGATTATCGTTCTATCTCTCAGTTCGGATTTATCGGAATCAGCGAAACATGCTACTGTTGCAATGGTAGTTTGTGATAAGAATATGGTATGATAACGAGCCGGGTATCTGCAGAGGCGACATAACGTCACCTGAATAAGTGTATAGCTTGCACGTGCTCGGTCTTCTTGTTTACCGTCTAATCGGTTATAAAAGGTTGCACTGCGAGTCTCTATCAAGGAACACAAGACTATCGTGATCGCGTAGGAGTCTGACGGCACTGTTATTTCATGAAGACCTAACCCACGTAGCAAAATAACATGTAATCGTACTAGGCGTCCTTTAATTATAATGCACGCTAGGAAATATTTAATAATACTGTTATCTATGACAATGGTGATGATAGTACGGAGTAATGCCGACTAACAATCAATTTACAGTTTGCTATGTAACTGATCTTTTTCTTAAGGAATGATGCACTCTAACTACATAATAGATTATCCTAGATATTGGAAGACATTTCATTACCGTTATAGGCGCAGAATGCAAATTACTCTTTGGAAATAATAAATTGGTTGTCCGACGATTTCTTCAGATAGTTAACAAATTATAAAATTTCTATTGTTCCCATAACGTAATTAGCGAGTTCTTATTTACGGCTCGTAAATAAGCAGAGTAAATGAGGGTTGTAAAGCGGGGCATTATCACGTGTAAAAGTCTTTAAAATGATACGATAACATCGGATACAGAATAGCGTTATTATCAAGATTATCAAGAGAGACTTAAAAGGGGTCTTAAAAATGACTTTTCCCAGCCGAGGAGAAGCCGGATCAGTAGTTACAACGTTTTCTCCTTAAAGACAAAAAGATTACGCCGGACCGTTAATACGGTTACGCATTATCTAGATTGCTACCCGTCGGCTTCCGCCGGCCGAGAAACAGCATGAGTAATTAATCAAAGACAATCAAACTCTGGGAGCGCCGGCTTAAGCCGACTCCCAACAAACGGAACGCTATCCGTCATCTTCTCTCCGTTAAAACTGGGAAAAAAACAACTCGAACCGAACAACTGCGGGATCAAGAAAAAGATGAAGAACGGGGGGTATGGTGCACCGCTCTTCCTCATCCAGGATATCAATTATACGAAAAACTCTACCTCGAGAATTTACCCGCTAAACTTTCTCCAAAAAAGTTTCTCAATTTTCGTTCGTGTTCTAAACGAATCATTGGTCTCGACCGTACTGATAGTGCACTTTAAAAAACGCTGCAGAACCTGGTCCGCACATGAGATCAGGTTTCCATTATTTATAAGAGCCATTAAGAATACGAAGAGGTGAGTTGGTCAGTGAATTCGCACGGTGATTTTTTTTAGCAAATCACGGCACGCCCTGCGGTGATTTTACGTAGGCAAACAAGTGACGTCACTCCTAAACCCGTGGGACACAAGTCACTCGACACGTGACAGGTTTCCATTATAAACGCGAAACGTTTCGAAAGAGGAATCAAAGCGAACTCGATGAACGCCGTCGGACGGAATAAGAATGCTCGAATGCCGCTAATGCGGCCATCAGGTTTCACGAGAATTCTACGAGTTACACGCTATGGACTGTAATACTTAATGACCAGGGGCAAGAAAAAATAAATACCCTCTTTAGAATCCTCTCCCATTAATGGCATTTTTTCGTGACGTGATTTTTCTACGTGATGACAGCGTTTACCAGGATTTCGTGATCGTGCGGTTTCCGCGAGGAAGGCAGAAGAATATTCCGTCTGCTGGCACGATTAACGGAGGTCCACTCGAAAATTTCGTGTTACCGGAACGAATAGTCGACGACGTGATTTATCATCTCATCTCGTACAAAGTAGAAGTTCATAATTACAATTTTTCTCAATTAAACGCTGCCAACTTTCACGGCTACCTTCAACGTGTTCTACTCGATCTTAAAATACGGAGCTTCATCATCCTCGATACGAAGATTCCGAACTTTTTATAAAGGATAATTATTTCGATTTTGGCTACACCTTTATTAAGTTTCTCCTCATCGAAAAGATATAACCGATACCAAAATTCATCTTCTTAATTGGCCAACTATTTTACTGATTACAATTTTCAAGGCCCAAAAACTCTATAATTAAGTTTCGTAAATTAATGAGCAATTAATGTGCAGTAGTTCCACGAAAAATAAAAATATCTTTCAAATTACTTCCAATCATATTTCGATCTCTAATTCGTCCCATAAGATATAAATAACTATATTTCAATTAAGAGTGTATGTTTATAATAAATATATTTCGTGCATAATATGCACTGTCTTATAATGAGAATATGTATAAACGAGAATATTCTTTCTAATATTTCTAAATATGTATGCTCTTATCTATTATTGGTGTACACCCGCCCGCAAATAAAATACTAATACAGCCAATGGACGACACACAATTCGTTTCTCAAAATGATTCAACATATAGCAATATCGTAGCCACGTCTTAAGAGTTTCAATAAATCAAGTTCGTCTGCATTAAAAAGCTACATTCGACATCCAACCTCATCAGTTAAGCTGATAGGCCGAATAAAGGATTAAATGGAGTTAGAGCTGAATGTTCGAAGAGGCCACGAAGCAGCCGATCGACTCCGCGGATCCGCAAGCGTATATGGTATTCACGCACGATAGGAATTTTCCGATAGGCCACCATGAGGCGATTTATGGTCGCGCGAGGGAAACGGACGTGTGCCGTTATAAAGTAACTCTAGAAGGGGGAGGATGCTGGTTCCACGTTTAAAGACGATGTTTAATATCTGATTGCATTATATCGCCGCGGGAGATCGTTGGCCAGCATTTGCCGGAAAACAATAGAATGTCGATGGAACCGAAGGGTGCACCTATAAACGGCCACGGGGTAACCGCGACGAGATACCTCGTAAAGGAGTTTCCTGCTCGCCACGGGGAATAATGCCTCCCTTGGGGGTAATGTTTCGTCTCAAAGACCATCTATCGACTATCTTTAACGTTGTATTACAAAGAAGATTTAGGATGAACACTCGGAAGTACTGCTTATTGGATTAACGTTATTGATCATGTTTGTGTAGCAACAACGATGGAGAATAATTATCGAGAATTACGAAAATCAGTGTTTAAGAAACACATTGCGGTGGGGCTAACATGTGGAGAATCATACGGAGAATATTTAATACAGATAATACAAATTTATCAATTCAATTGCGGCTTTGTTTACATTCGTGCTGGTCCCCACATACGATGCATCATAATACGACCCTTCGATAGAACGATATTAAATATAAAATAAATCAATAAATTGATTGATGGCAGCTATCTCCTAGAGTTTAATTAATATCTGTTATTATTGAATTTAATTAATATCGGTATCCGGGACGATTAATCACCGAAGATTATGAGTGATTTGAATCATCACATAATTTTTGCTGGACTGATCAAATATCTGCGATAATGAATTGTTTTATATTATATTTCATTTTTTTAAGACTGTACCATCAATTGCGTCACTTACTATGTGAAATATCATTTGTATATAATGTATAATCTAACAATAATTTCAGGTTTTCAATAGCAGATTACTTTCCTTAAAGAAAAACTAAACGATATCAACGACACGTATGAACTTCTTAGGTGTTAAGCATTCTTGATATTCTCGCGTAATATCGCCTATTACAAAACGTTTTATCGACAGCGTGCAACATCGATGATTATTTAAAAAAAATCCATGACCTCTTAACCGAGAATTATTCACTCGACCCTTCGGCTTGTTGGTTCGCGGATTCATCGAGTGCTGGTAGATCGGTGGGAGTGTATTTTCCATCGTGACAGTACGCGCGGTTTACCTCGCGGATAAATCGCTTAGCCGCGGCGTGTAAACGACGACTCCGCAAGAAGAAAAATGCTCTTTCTCGGCGCTTCGAGGTACGACTACGGCAACTATACGAGGATGGCCCGAGGCAAGGACTACGGGTTGCGACCCCAATCGCATTCGGATTCCACTTTGTGCAGGTGTGCGTGGTCATTAATCCAGAAATGGAAGTGAATGCGGCTCCAAATACTAGTCGCCACGGCGCTGACCACTTCTTTCACCTTCTTTTCGTTTATTTTCGCTCAACGCGCTCCTTTTTTCCCTACTTTTCGACGCGATTCCAACTATAAAAAAGAGGCGTGGCCCGTGGCTACCTTTCCGAGCGATTTAGCGGTTTAAACTATTAACTGTACCCGTACGAGTCACCACGCTTTACACAGTTCACTACTTTTCGTCCAATTTTAAAATACTCCCTGTTTTATTCCGACGATTATGGTCTTTCAAAATTATTTCTGTAGATTCTTGCTTTTTATGTTCGAAATAATTCGATTGCCCCCGGGGTATCTAAATAAATCTTTTTTTCATGCGAATCCACGAGAAACTTGGATGTATTAAATTCATATATAAAATATGTAAGATTTAATATTAAGCACTATAATAGAATTTTAATATTTAAAGCTTCACACACTCTCCGATACTTAATCATACTACATGTTAACACCTAAAGATGTCACAGAACATTATTCCAACAAAATATAATTCGAGTCTTTTCTATAGGAATTTATAGAACAATCCATGTAAGTACATGGATAAAAAATACCGTCCTCGTAATCATGAAAATCGGAAGATATTTATGAACTTCGCAAAGACAGGTTTATCGCGCATAGATTTAACTACTAATCAGTGGCACCACGAGAAAAAGAACGCTGCGCGAAGGCAGCCATTGGTCCGAGGTAACTTCTTAAAGCTACCTAACTATATATACAGAAACGCGTACGATATTGCAAGCATCGGCTTTCCATAGAATGGCCGGCTCGGTGGGCTCGTCCGCGCGCGGTATGCAAAAAAACTCTAACGTAATTAACCCATAAAGCAACGCAATCGCTAGCCTATGGTTTATCCATAAGCGAGAGGCACGTACTCGCACCGCGGTATTCTTGCAAGCTTAGTGCGTACATGCTAGCATGAACACGTACGAACATACACCACATGCACACTTATACTATGTATGATTTTTCATTGTGAATTATAAATGTACATTTCATCGGAAGGAATATCAATCAAATCAATATAGCAGAGCTATTCGCCAAATAAAATATTCATGAATGTTAACGAACCATAGCAAGAGTAATTAATACGACCTGATACTATGATAAGAACACAATGTGGTTCAGGTCGAAATCCGAATTCCTCGGATTTAATCAAATATAATTCATTATTATACTTTGTCGTAAATAGAGTAATGTACCTATCTATGAGCATGTCTATTAATACTCGCAAACACAATTCGAATTATGTCAACTGATACGAAGTGATATCATGCCAAGAAAAACACCTTCATAATACTAGGAATTTATGAAAGTATAGTCATGAATTCAATGAATCTATTCGCAGTACTGTTAACGTAATAAAGTAATTAAACATTTTCGTCGACAACAGCAAGAACGATGACGTTCTATTTCGCGTTACTAGTTCTCGTCGAATGCAATGATTTTTATTGGAAAAATTCTTGATAAAAAAATTGAATTTGGACTCACCGGTAGATACGCAGAGGAGAGGCGGGGGCGTAGGCGTCGTCGAAGGTGAAGGGCCTCTTCTTGCACCGGCGGTAATTATAGCCGCTGGACTGTACCGAGGCACCTGCAGCACCACGGGAGTTTTCACGGACAGGTCCACAGGTTCCAGCTGCACCGGCGGTCCCGCCGCCTGTTACACACGGGAACACCACGATTAATATCACCTGACACCGGCCAATTATCGAAAAACATCTCGAAAGTACAATTGGAAACACCTACATGTAATTTCGTGTTCAGGTTTTAGCGTTCACCGTTATATAAATATAAGTCTTAGCATTGCAATTTATCATTGATCGCATGCTTTGCTCGAATTATAATTTTTCAATGGTATTAAGATGCCCCATGTTCAACTGGATGAATTATATATACATTAACACTAGAACTACAAAAAGAATCAAAATGTCTTGTCTGCCGTTTGTAGTTGAATTATTGGAATATACCACGGTGCATTGTTTCAGAGTTTATATACTTTTACAAAATATACATAATACATCACGCAAATAATTGAGTCTATTAGGGGGATTTGGGTACCCGAAATATCATCGAAATACTCCAGCCATGCTTTATGTATAAATAAATGTGGATAAGTAAGTATATGTTCGGTAGTTCTAGTATTAACAATCAAGGATTTCGTCGGTAGGTTTTATTAATATGTTCAAATTACAATAACAATATTTAGAAGGTACGCGAATATGTACGAAACGGATCGACAAGCCAGATGAAAAAAAACATAAACGTGCTTGTTCTAATTTAGTTCTCACAGCCAATATAAGAAACCATAACACTGCGGCTTATTAGTGTTTACCAGCACTGAGTGAGCGACAGAAAAGGACAAACATACTTACTCGGAATGTTGGGAAAAAACGCTCTAAATCTTGCTCGTATTCCGTACTCGTACAAGAATAAGATCGAACAAAATTAAAATATACGTAGCTTAAACTTCGAATAAAGCCGAATTGAAGTAAAATATATATTTTAAATGCAAATGGAATTCGATTTTAAGCATTGATCACGCACGCGAGATTCAAAACGCATCGAAGAGAGCAATTCCAATAAATCAGTAGTCTCGGATAGTGGCATAATACTAAGTATATCTAGTAGAAGTACCTTATACCAGTAGCAGACCGTAGTCCTTTCGTGTAATTAGCATAACTAGCGTCGATATTGACGTAGACTAATCACGACCAGTTCCCACGAGGTCCGAGTGACCTCCGACTATCCACCGGCTACACAACCCACCGCTATCTCGACTCTCTCGACAAACGCGGCTCCTCCACTCGTCACTAATTACCGGGGGATTGATAGTCAATGATTAAAGCAAGATCGAACCAATTTTCGAAGGAATACACTCTCACGGGACAGGCGTTTATGCTGCGCGCGCGACGCCAAGCACTTGCCGACTACACAGTTATTCGGTACGGTAAGTCACGCGCTCCGAAACCACACAAATGCTGAACTCCTCTTGGAATTTGATGAGCGGTTTTATGAGATACATTTGATGTGATATTTTAATAGAAAGTATGAATTCAATTGTAAAATGTACGGCAAAGTGATTAATTTGATAAGTTGGCCAACGTTAATTAAATGAAAAAATCAGAGTAAAATATAATTAATCAGTCGTATGCCGTATATGAGAAATTAAGTGTAACAGTGGTTAAAATCGATCGAGCAAATAAACAACTACTTTAAATATTCATAAACTGTAAAATGTGCAATAAAGTGATCAGTAATTTATTAAGATAATTTTTGTTCCTTGTGATTATTGAATTATCTGTGTACTGTAATAGATTGTTATTAAAATTGTATGATGATGTTTAGTAATGTACTGCTGAACTAAATCGATGGTTAAATATTATATACGGAATTCTTTATATAAATTATTCTTTGTAAGTTAATATTACTACGAGTTATTAGAATATTTACTGTAAGATTATATAGCATCTTATGCTTTCGTTTCCATGCATAAATATACTATTCATTTATTTACACATGTAATTCTCATAAAGTTATACTCTGTGGTACTTCGTAATAAATTGAGGTAATTTCAAGAATTCAGAAGTACTCGTACCATGGTGTTACGTTCATTTGAGAGTGTAATATCTTATGGTCCAAGCTTTGAAACATTAATTTGTCTTCGTTACATTTTTCTGGTAGGAATAATTATATGATCATCGTCACTGTGTTACACAGTCCTGGGTAATTACTTGCGGATTTCCATCCATTTGACAAGATTTATGATTCTACCACACGCGAGAGAAACATCCACTCTAAAGTTGCATTTAAATTTGTGCACTAACGAATAATTACAGTCTGCACTATCTTATCCTGACGAAGTTATACTACATTACAAATCATATTATATTATTACATATTATAATACTATATATAATTACATACATATATAATACTACATATTATGTAGTATTTAAGGTTTATAATATAATAATAAACATGTTCTAGAACGATTTTGGGTCCGAAGAAGCGGTCGACCCAAAATCGCAAAAATGTGAAGGGGTATACCTTCAAAAATCGCCAAAAAATTAAAGTCCTCAAAGTCGCTCCTAAATGCCCCAAATCGATGGTAAATGATGTATAAACATATTCTAGGACGATTTTGGGTCGAAAGAAGCGGTTAAAAAATTTGTTCGGCCGAAAAATGGGTCGACCCAAAATCGGAAAAATGTGAAGGGGTATACCTTCAAAAATTCTCAAAAAATGAAAGTCGCCAAATTCGCTCCTAATTGACCCAAATCGATGGTATATGATGTATAAACATATTCTAGGACGATTTTGGGTCGAAAGAAGCGGTTAAAAAATTTGTTCGGCCGAAAAATGGGTCGACCCAAAATCGGAAAAATGTGAAGGGGTATACCTTGAAAAATCGCCAAAAAATTAAAGTCCTCAAAATCGCTCCTAAATGCCCCAAATCGATGGTAAATGATGTATGAACATATTCTAGGACGATTTTGGGTCGAAAGAAGCGGTTAAAAAATTTGTTCGGCCGAAAAATGGGTCGACCCAAAATCGGAAAAATGTGAAGGGGTATACCTTCAAAAATTGTCAAAAATTAAAAGTCACCAAAATCGCTTCTAAACGACCCAAATCGATGGTAAATGATGTATAAACATATTCTAGGGCGATTTTGGGTCGAAAGAAGCGGTTAAAAAATTTGTTCGGCCGAAAAATGGGTCGACCCAAAATCGGAAAAATGGGAAGGGGTATACCTTCAAAAATTCTCAAAAAATGAAAGTCGCCAAATTCGCTCCTAATTGACCCAAATCGATGGTATATGATGTATAAACATGTTCTAGTACGATTTTTGGTCGAAAGAAGCGGTTAAAAAATTTGTTCGGCCGAAAAATGGGTCGACCCAAAATCGGAAAAATGTGAAGGGGTATACCTTCAAAAATCGCAAAAAAATTAAAGTCCTCAAAATCGCTCCTAAATGCCCCAAATCGATGGTAAATGATGTATGAACATATTCTAGGAGGATTTTGGGTCGAAAGAAGCGGTTAAAAAATTTGTTCGGCCGAAAAATGGGTCGACCCAAAATCGGAAAAATGTGAAGGGGTATACCTTCAAAAATTGTCAAAAATTAAAAGTCACCAAAATCGCTTCTAAATGCCCCAAATCGATGGTAAATGATGTATGAACATATTCTAGGAGGATTTTGGGTCGAAAGAAGCGGTTAAAAAATTTGTTCGGCCGAAAAATGGGTCGACCCAAAATCGGAAAAATGTGAAGGGGTATACCTTCAAAAATTCTCAAAAAATGAAAGTCGCCAAATTCGCTCCTAATTGACCCAAATCGATGGTATATGATGTATAAACATGTTCTAGTACGATTTTTGGTCGAAAGAAGCGGTTAAAAAATTTGTTCGGCCGAAAAATGGGTCGACCCAAAATCGGAAAAATGTGAAGGGGTATACCTTCAAAAATCGCAAAAAAATTAAAGTCCTCAAAATCGCTCCTAAATGCCCCAAATCGATGGTAAATGATGTATGAACATATTCTAGGAGGATTTTGGGTCGAAAGAAGCGGTTAAAAAATTTGTTCGGCCGAAAAATGGGTCGACCCAAAATCGGAAAAATGTGAAGGGGTATACCTTCAAAAATTGTCAAAAATTAAAAGTCACCAAAATCGCTTCTAAATGCCCCAAATCGATGGTAAATGATGTATGAACATATTCTAGGAGGATTTTGGGTCGAAAGAAGCGGTTAAAAAATTTGTTCGGCCGAAAAATGGGTCGACCCAAAATCGGAAAAATGTGAAGGGGTATACCTTCAAAAATTGTCAAAAATTAAAAGTCACCAAAATCGCTTCTAAACGACCCAAATCGATGGTAAATGATGTATAAACATATTCTAGGGCGATTTCTGGTCGAAAGAAGCGGTTAAAAAATTTTTATTGGTCAAAAATGGGTCGACCCCAAATCGAAAAAATGTGAAGGGGTATACCTTCAAAAATTCTCAAAAAATGAAAGTCGCCAAATTCGCTCCTAATTGACCCAAATCGATGGTATATGGTGTATAAACATGTTCTAGTACGATTTTTGGTCGAAAGAAGCGGTTAAAAAATTTGTTCGGCCGAAAAATGGGTCGACCCAAAATCGGAAAAATGTGAAGGGGTATACCTTCAAAAATTCTCAAAAAATGAAAGTCGCCAATTTCGCTCCCAAATGATCCAAATTGATGGTAGATGATGCCTAAACATGTTCGAGGACCAGTTTCATAGTCATAATATAGAAGATTGTAGTATTATGAGAAGCTGATTACGGTCCATATGTAACAGATATATATCCATATCTATATTATACAGAATCTCTCGCATAAGTTATATCTAGGATTCTCCTTTTCCCAACTAACATGATCGCATGTCTTCTACGCGGAACCCTGCACTTCATTAAGCCCATACATGTGCAATGTGCAATACATACATACCACGCACAACACAAATAATAATAAAGTAATTTCAAAGATAGACGTGACTGTTCAATTTCTACCTGCAATTTCAATACAACTGTTCGAAGGGCTACAAATAAAGGTTATCGAATCACTAAGAAGACAAGGAAAAAAGGGCTGTTTTATATTCTACGTACTCGTAGTAAGGAGTCGGCTTGGTTTACGATTAACAAAACAGTCGGACAGAAGATCAGATTTACAGCGGCGCTGGTTCGACCACCATGGTCGATTGTTTCCAGGTAATGTCTTGACGAAACGTGGGAATGCACGAGCATATATCGACAATGAAAACTTCCCTCCCTTTACCCTCCTACACCACCCGCACAATCAAACGAATAGCTCTTGTCGTGAAACGCGATACGTGGCTAATAGCGCAACTTTGTCGAGCGTGTATTTAGACGGATGTAACTGTCTAACCATAATCCCGCGATTAACAAATCGCGGAAAGTAAGGTAATAGTATACGTCATCTAATACGGCCATTACATCGGTCCAGAGTTTCCATGTTTCAGAATATTTCTTTGTAACTGAGCCCGTGAGTCAAATGTGAGTTTGAGAAAAAAGATGTAAAAATGGATAGCATCTTTAAATTTTTAATTAATCAAAAAATTTAATTTAATAGCAAGAATTAAAGGAATGAATTTGAAATTGATTTTTGTTACAAGCGGCCGAAGTGAAATGTATTAAAAAGTATTCGGAAAGTACTCGACAAAAAATTATATATACATACATATGTATATGAAACGACAAAACAGGAAAGCGGCAATCGATTTCGAAAAAGAGAGTCTTCAAGCTAGACACGCCCATCGCTTAATTTGTATTTTCTGGAAATACCCAATAACCGACCACTCGCCATATGAATGCTAATATCATTTATACCGTACTTTATTAAGTATAGCTCCGATCATGATTTCCTAATTCGAATTAAATCTAATTTATTCGATGAAATTACCCATCGTAACCTGCACCATTTATGACAGTTGGCAATAAATAATTATAAACTAATAAAGTTTAATGGTACCCGAGGCTCGGCAGTTCACGCAATCAGATATGGCGTGGACGATGAGAAAATCGTTTTATATGATTTCGTTTTGCATGGAAACCGGTAATGGTTCGGTGGTCTTTTAAAGGAAAAAGGGAACGAAAGGAAGGCGATCGAAGTTCCCGATGGATAAAATCAAACGACGTATTAAATCCGCGATGACTAATGAAATACCCGGGTAAACTGTTCTTAATGATTCCGGTCTACTCGCGGTGTACGAATACACACGGGGCCTCTCTACATTATGTATGTATGTATGTTCCTCACGGTAGCGGACTCGTAATGAGAATGTAACGTTCATCAATCATTCGTTGGGCAATCCACGACTAGACGAGTCTCGCTGGAATTAATTTAATTACTACAAATGTTTTAAGATAAAAATGGCCGGCGATCAATACATTGTCAGGTGCGAGTTACATGGCAGAACTCACCGAGATAATTTATGCAACTAACTTTTTCGATCTGCCGTTTTCGTTATCCGGGTGTGGAACGAGATAAAGAGCACCATAAAGAGAGACAGAGAGGAGAATATTGTACTATATTATCAAGCAAACACATTATCTATATTATACGCAATTAAATAATATTTAACGCACTTAATGATATCTAATGAATATAATAAGGCGTTAGCGATGATGGATAGCTTTCACTATACGAATGCTTGACTGCGAAATTGGATTATAATTGTGCCCTTCGTTGACGGTAGATCGGTCTGATTAAAATATTCGGATCTAATGTATTGCTGTAATTAAATATCTATAACCAACGTTTTCAACTAGTAACATTTGGCGTACTAAAAAATATTCCATAGAATTTCAACTATAATTGATAATCTATTCAATCCAAATAAATTAAAGAATTAGATGTATATACTCAAGTTCCAAAGTTAAAGGTGCTCTTTGCAAATACTTATCGAGAAACATCTTGCGCGAGCCAGGTTTAAACACTTCAGTAGTTCCTCGATCGCGTAAGAGGAAAATTGAGGCATCCCGGTAGGAGTTTCGAAAGAGTAACTTTTAAATGTTAACGTCTCCTCGCGACCGTAAAATAAATTAGTCGATGGAG
Organism: Nysson spinosus; assembly: GCA_910591585.2. Lineage (NCBI taxonomy): Eukaryota > Metazoa > Arthropoda > Insecta > Hymenoptera > Crabronidae > Nysson > Nysson spinosus. The sequence goes on from OU342835.1 coordinate 5,548,279, forward strand.
TCCTACCCTGTTGGAATATCATAAGAGAAGGTATACAGAGCGGCCGGCTGTCTTTGAGTTATCGGTGAGATCTACCGTGGCCGAAGTAGCAGCGAGTTATTACGAAGATAGGCCTATTACATATTATACACGGCTTCTTTTTATTAGGTTCGTTCGCGTTCTATAGGCGTCGAGCCACCGTAAACCACGACGTGTCCAAGATTAGGTTAACTGCCAGTGTAGACATCACCAGGGATAAGGTGTTTATAGAGCAATTTTGGAATTAGTAAATCAGTCCACTAATAACGCCCAGACGATCAACGTATCACCGGCCTTGAAGACGAAACCTTCCGCGACGCTGGTTTTTCTGATCGTTCAAATCTGACTTTTAAAAATTACATCAAAATTATACATTCCCCTACAAGTTTTTTTTCACCCGTTGAAGCGATATTTTACCATCGTATAATTGACAAAAAAGTAAAGGAAACTTCGTATAAATCATGTTAACGCTACGCCTGCGATTTTGAAGTTGTAGATGGTTGTTCGTTCCTGACGATTAAGTAGTTAAATACCACCTTAAGGTGCAGAGTCTGGAGAACTGTAATTACTGATCAGTTTGAAAGGATATCGATTGTATTATGTAAAATGGAATACATCGTTTCTTCTACGCTGTAAGTTCCACATCTACACCTTGCGCAAATAAATGTGATTCGCTCGTGGATTATCAAGACCTCGGTCATACGAATACATACATTTTGTTATTTTGCTATGTGTCCACAAATTTTTAAAGAATTTTCAAATGATGTTTGATACATAATAAATTAGTTGCAACTTCGGCAGTAAGATTCTCTTCATTAATGTCCTTAACAAAGAGTAATTGAAAGGAACAACCGTGGATAAATCAGTACACTTGCCGCTATAAGTCGTCCGAGGTTAATCGAGTCTGACCAAATTAACCGGCGGTGCATGGTGCACGAACCTCCGGAACGCGACATTATCCTTATTTACTGAGTGCACCCGTGCACCATCTTCCATCGTGTAAGCCCTTTTGCAGGCAGCAAACTTTACGTTTCCTTCGATTGTATATATTTCTTAAAGCGATTTATATTTTATTCAATAAGTTTTATATTCCGTATAATATCGTTGGTCTTTTCAAATGTTATAATCATGGGCTTTTAATTACTCCGCTCTTCTAAACCTACGTGTGCAATCAAGTATCAGGATTATAATATAAGCGAGGAAACTTAAATGTATCAGAATCTGAAATAACTCGAGCTGTTAAGGGAACTGCTCTTTTTTACGAAAGTACTGTCAATTGCAGTCGAAAATGGAGTCGGACGACGGCTCAATTCAACTTCCTCGAGGAATGTTTATGACACCGGTCATTGGTCTCTCTATTTGGCGTGGACGGAACTTGTTAAGCTACATGGATCAAATAAAAGAGAAAATCGATGAAAAGGGAAACATTAATTTGAAACGACTCGTGTCACGATCAAGCGACATGGCTTAAAATTTCCATCGTGGATTCGAGTCTCCCTTTTTGATTTTCTTTCCAATCAACGTACCGACCACCTTCTCACTCCATCACCTCCATATTACTCTTTTCGACTTTAATTCGCTTTTTACTGTAACATCTGCGTCATGGTAGAGCATGTCTTTTTCGGTGCGATCGAATTCAATTAACGGAGGTCGTGGAACTTCGATGGTGGTCGTACCTCACCGAACGACGCTCGCGAATCGAATGTGGATTAAGTGCAATATTATACGGCTCTAATGAAAATTTATTTCGCGGTGTACACTTCCTACAAAGAGTGAATCCCTCTCCATCGTTTCATTCCTCGTATAAACGATATAAAATCGTTCGACTTAAATCATTATTTTGCAGTATTACAACACGGATTTGTAGTTGGAACATGGAATAACAATTGTATCTTTAATGTAGCTTTTAAAATGCAGCGTACAGTGTACATTACACGGTACAACGTACTACCAAAAAATAAAATTATTCCACCCGCATCACATTCGTTACTCGAATCCCTTCATCTCCCAGAATAATTCAAGGATCCCGGCAGAAAAGCCGGCTCGGTGGTATTCCCTCAAAAAAAAGGCGCCCCACTCGGTGAAACGCAGTTCACGTTCGCGAGGTGAAGCAAGTCGCGACTACGTCCGTCGAAGGCAGAAACGAGATAAAAAATCCTATGCACGTTTCGCGACACGAGACACGCCCCATGACATCATCGCCGGTTGATCTTCTGTTCGTTCAAGACGAAAGAGATACACCAAGAACGAGACAAAGTCAGCGCTAACGAGGAAAGAAGAAGAGAGACGAACCTCTCGAATAGTACATGATGAAAGATGTTCGAGGAAGAGAGGAGAAGGGAGAGGAAGACGAACGAGTTTGAGACGCATTGTGCACCGAGAAGAATTTAAGTCGATGTTACAGCTGATGCGAATTAAGCTGCAATGGATTTATCATGCAATACCGGACACTCCCTGTTGTCCCTTCGACTTGATTCCACTTACCTTTCTCTTTCTCCCCTTTTACCTCTTTCTCCCATCTACCATGTCGAAGTCGCAAGGATCATCTCCTCTCACGGAATTCACTCGGCTTATCGCGTTCCTCGTAAAGATGTCATTGATTATACGCACCGTCCTCGCGCTGAGATATTACCCCTAGTGTGAATATACCGTGCAATAAAGATGCCTCCGATGTATGCTAGATTACCATGGCTTCGTATATCCTTGGTACATATAGATGTGCAGAAGTGTGTATGGATACATACGTAAGAAAGTACACGTCGTGAGTGCAAGGTATTGGTGAAAGTCGCGACTAGGGATGCAACGAGAGAGAATCTGCCATGAGACAGTTTAGACCGATGCATCCAGGCTAATTGCAACGAGCTACGTTCGCCTTTTTCCATCGTTGAAGAACGAAAGTAGATGATTATCAATGCTGACTCTATACTAGTATCGGGTTTGGTCGGCTGCTTTTTGTGCGCAAGCTCTGCGGTTCGAAAATTCATTTAAGTTAGCGACATACCTTGTTATCGTAACTATTTGTGAAGCTTCTAATATGATTACTTTAAATGAAATTTTCATTAAAAATGTTTAAATTATCTTGTTCGCACCCTTCTTGAAACGTGCGATAGATAACTGATGATGTTTAAGAAGAGTAATATATATGAAGTAAATAATTATATAGAAAACGGTCCACGAAACAATAAATAAAGAAGTCTATGCATAGATATATTTTTCATTCCTACTCGCCATTCAACCGACAGCTTAAAGATGTCATTGATTAAACGAGCAGGAAGCACAAAACGGAATATTTCTTCGCAAGTTTCTCACCCACACGTGAGGATGTCGGTGCAAACTCCGTGTGGGCAACGCATTATCATGCACCAACGTATGAATAGGTATGGCCCGTGCTCCTTAGAGATGCACTTGGTCGTATTGCGAATCTCTTTTATGTGCGGCTTCTATTATGGCATACCAGATGCATTCAAAAAACGATGCAATGGGAGGCAGGTTTGGCCATCGAAAATAGTCGGACTTAAATCTGGTTATACATTGAATTAGATTTAAGTCTGGCAATGAGAATCCACGCTTGCATACTTGAAAGTACCTGGATACGGTTGAAGTACATTTGCGATCGAAATTAATATCGTGAATCTTCGAAGAACGTAAGTCACGCACAGAGGTACTTCATAAGCATAATGCAGTTTATACACGAGAAGAGCCCATCGATATACTCGAAACGATTGGCTACCGGCATTTATGAAATTCTTCACCGCGGTGGCACGAGCTGCAGGAGAAGTTTAATCCTCCGCGAGATACCCGCCGCGAACTTCATTACACGCCGACTAATTATTCCTTCATTAACGGTATACTCTATAGTAATAGATGGTTTCAAATGAACGTTCCCTTGAAAATATTACCACTTCTTAATTACAAGATTCAAGCTTCCAGAAATTTATTCTTTGCAAACAATGGAAATGTTTCTGCTTTTGATATTATAATGAAAAAATCGAAAGACTCAAGATTGTGAAAAATGATTCGGTCTACTGTCTTGAAATATCTGCTCGCGTTAGTCGATACTGACGATCGCGCGGATAATCAGTAATGACGACTGGTAGCTATGCCGATTGCAAATTGTAAATTCTCCGTGAAATTAGGCAGAGAGTCGGCTACTTTCTCCTACGGATAGATCGATATTAATCTAGGTAGAGGAATACGCGCCGGTAGCTCGATATAAATCGTCTTGGCCAATTCGTTTCTAAATCAATAGTCTCGAGATTCTGGCGCCAATATCGACAACAACATGTTACGTTATGTAATTATTCCGCGGAACATCGTGCCGTGGCATCAAATTTTTCTACTGGATAATTACAGGTGAGTTATGTGAAACGTATATTCCTGATGTATCGGTAAATAAATCTGTCTTCCACGGTAATGTCGAATGTAAAGAACCCCTCGTAACACGATCCGATGTGTACCCATAAACGAACGATACGATACAGTCATTCAATTGCGGTATCAGGGACTCCTAACGACAGGTGTATCATCCTGTCGTATCGATAAATCACATCAGCGTTGGAAATCCATCAGAGAAAAGATATTCTTTTGATTCGTCTCGCGGCGAACTCTGGACTCCTGTATCAGTGATCGGCGTAATAAAGCGACACATAATATCCACCAGGAACAGAATGATGATTAAATGACTACCGTGGCATCGTGGAAACAGATTTCGTTCGTCGATCATACCGCGGCGAATAAGAATAAATGAGAAACACAAAAATTGCTTATGCGTGACTAAAGTACCTCAATGATGCAACGCTGAAGGGATACTCTATAACCCGGTAGTCGTTATTATTTAATAAGAGATTCTTAATATCCTTCTTCGAAGGATCATTATCATTACCTAATAAATATTACTACAGCAATTTATAGATGCATGCGTATGAAGAACCTACGGGTTTTCTCGTGTTCTTACTGATATTTCATACGTCAGTTACACCTGAATAACATTCAGTCTCTCCATATACTTATATATGTAGCTCACGATATCACAGGATTATCATGTGCCAAATATTAGGACTTAATTTCTGCTTGGAATTTAGAACGTGACGAATTGCATAACACGGTTTTAGCCTAATTAAGTAGTGTACCTGTTGGTGATCGATGAAACCATTGGACGAGGGAGGACAATGATCTCGTTACGTACGGGATAGTCAATGAACGTCCGGCAGCTATTGACAATACGATTAATAACTGGTCATGCAACTTCTTGATTAATTATACGAATAAAACGCAACTCCATAGTCGGAGGGTATATAGGTGGATTGGTGTTCCAGAGTTACGATCCAATTATCGTCAGGTGGTTTGCCCAAGGAACATCACGAAACGCGCTAAGACTCCGTGTAATTGCTAATTGGTGGAAGATTCGATGATGTTAATCGAAGGCTGCCCAATGAATTAATAGACTTACTATTGTAATTACATATAACGACATAGTTGTGGTAGGTCAGGTAAAAAAACGTGAAAGAATATCCTCTTAATTCTATAAATAATCAATAAAAATATACTGATTATTCTTTAAACGCCTTTGATGATGCCTGTATGAAACATGTCCGTAAACCAGCCAGGATAATGTTTTAACTTTCGTATGAAAGAATTATCGTTTTCTAATATGCTATACTTACAATGGCTTGTAGTTAAGTTTAGAATACTCCGTGTAATACAAATATATTTTAGACAGTGTTTCGAGTGGATTTGAAATAATGCATTCTAAACAACGAGCCGTGGAATTTCGAAGATTCGTAAGCAAGGAAGCAGAACCGTAGGAGTAGATCGAAAAGCAGGTAACTCTGCATAAAACTAGAGAATTATTCTTGGAGGGTCTACCACGTTGACATTCAAATGTACCGTACGGTCACAGTGGGTACCGTCCGGCTGTAGGAAGTCGTGAGGCCGGCGTCACAGAGGCATACAGTCGAGCGAGAACCTGTTTGATTAAACAAAAATGTCGCTTACTGCACGAGGAAAAGAGTAGAAAATATCAGTGGTACTAACAACGAGAAGAGAGAAGGCTGTAGAGCCACAAGATCAACCAAGAGGGGGAGTCAAGTAAAAGATAAAAAATGTGAAGAAAAAAAGAGGCGGAAAGAGGGAAGTAGAGAGAAGAATAGTCGATACCGATGGTGAGTATCGGCTCGTTTTACGGTTGAACGTGAAGAGTCGATTGGGTTTTTTCGGTAAACGGCAAACCGCATCGAAACTAATGGTGGAATATAGATATGGCGCCGCGGCGGCGATGTCCTAAGAAAAGCCGATTAAAACGACCGCTCGCCACGGTTTTTCAGAGCCGGTGTCGGTGTAGAGAAAGAGTTGGGTTCCTCTCTATATGGAAGCACGGACCGTGATGGTGAACGGACAATGAGCGTGTGCCGCACTGGAAATGACATTTGATCGCCTCCGAGGTATATCGACCAGGAACCGAGGAGGAGGAAGAAGCCGGTAAGAACTATCGGCTCGTTATTGCTACCTGGCGAACGAGGATGTTCCAGGATCGTGACTTCTGTCGGCGACCGACAGCTTTACGAATCTGTAACCTGCAAATTTCTACGATTTCTAGCGTATGCTTCTACTCGAAGATTTATCTACTTCGAGGATTTTACAAAGGTGTTTAAGGACATTCAAGTAATTTTACTTTTACCTGACCTATTGTGTACTCTGTAAGACAATAAAAAGATTTGATGATAGTTGTAGTAAGATCCTTATAGCAGTACAGTAGTACATAGCATATAGTTTTGCTGAAATTTATATGATGTCCAATGTACATTTTTAGTCGGGTATTTACTTTCCTAACAAGTTTTCTAACAACATTAATAAAAATTCCACTACTTGTATTTCGCTACGATCACCACCTACTTTAACGAAAGGGGAGAAAGTCTTAAATCGATGTATAATTAAGCATTTAGTTCTGCAAATTGTTGAATGAATGTTTCGAAATATTATAATAAATATTCTTCATCTACATGTGTTACGTGTTATATATAAAGCGAAATACCAAATTTAATCCAACATATTATTCTAATTTTACGTTATCTCGTTTGCTGTTACATAAATTCGTAAAATGAACCAGCACAGTATTATAAACCTAAGAGACCCATTATTATTTTCATTATCTCTGCTACGTATTTCTAAAGGTAAATTGAAGTGGCTTTCTCTAGAAATTCCCCTTAGTAGTCAGCAATAATGGAATACTTTGAATGGTAGCTGGTTGAGTGAATGATAATGACGTTACACCTAGAAGAGATCACGGTAAGCCGGGAGCTATAAAACGGGAGCTTCCTTGATGCATGACTTGCATTACGTCCTTCGATGTTATAGTCGGAGAAATCGAAGAAAGGACTACTGATTCCACCACTCAGAATAATCTTTAAAAATGCTTCCACGACTTCCATAGAAAATCGAATAAGAACTATTTAAATAACTATCCTGGAAGTTCTAATAAAGGAGAATAATTATCCGTTATTAAAATAACAGAGGTAACCGCATTGCGCTGTTCCATAATTGCTGACCGTGATCGATACTAATAAGCTCTAATTCGATAATAACCGTCAGCCACTGATATACTTATTCTACTTGCGTTCACCTAAGTAAATCATCCCGCTGGATGATTGAATCGTAATACAAGGTTGTTGCTTCGGTAATAACGATGCACTGTTTATTCAAATGAACACCGACATGGACTTGATTCAATATTTATTCTACCCTGACTCGGTTGTCGTAAGTCTAATAATCACTTTGGATAATACGATGCTGCGAAGCGATCTCTTCTCGATATTATTCTTGATGCCGCACTCAGGATACTTTAGTAATCATGTTACACGAATCGAGTGCAGTGGAAACTAATGCTTGTCTAACTAACTGTACGGATTTGATGGAATATAAACCGTCTCTAGTAGAATGTTAACAGGAGTATTCTTGGTTTTATAATTCAGAATTAATAACAGAGAAAGGAATGATTTAATAATTATTTTTTAAGTACCAGTAAGCAACCAAGTAGTACACCATTTACCTCTTCAAAATTCTAGTCTCTACAATTATAAAAATACTCCGAACCTGGATTCCATTAATCTTCGTGCACCATTATCATTAATCACATTAAATGCACCAGAAGAACCACGTTATTTTATTCATATTTTTTTTTACTGAAAGTAGCAATTAAGTTGTTAATTATTTTGTCCGTGATTCCGTAAAGTCCATCTGTCTGATGGTTCAGGAAACTTGAAGAAATGAATTCTTTATTCGCATATAAATGTATCATACATTTTAACAGGCGTAACACGAGGCGTGCAGTAAGTCGTCATTATTTAACAATGCGGACGCAAAGCTAATTATTTTTTGGCGAAACATCTGCTCTGAGGAACAGTAAAAGACCATTCGTTTTATGGATTTAACTCGATTCTGGTGAAACGGTAGGATGAGGCATAATTATCATGGAAGAAGAATAGAGTGCGTGCCGCTATCGTTGGGTCCCTTTCTTTTATTTATGAGCCACGCAACTTTACTCCAGGAACGTTTTAACGAACGAACGGTTCTCTTTTATAGCAGCGATTGCTCGAACAAATTAAGTGTCTTTCAACAGATAATAAACATCTCCTAGTAATTTAGAGATTTAGAAACCGTGTTGCTGCCGATGTTCATTACACGCGGTACGAAGAAATCTTTATAATCCCCTTCGTTCGATCGATGCATTATCTCGAGTGATTCAAGAATTACATTTATCTCGAACTCCGATCGAAGTATTTTTCGAATAAATTTATTAATGGTGTTCATGTTTATAACTGACACTTAAATTAAATGATCCGATATAAAGTATCGATGCAATGAGACACTGACAAATAATTCTATCAAGTTCATTGGTGCGTATAACAAGTGTATCGTTAAGTCCCTGCGATTAATTAAGGATTTCGAAAATCATGAATAATAATCTCGGTTAGATCTAAAGGCAGTTTCGAAGGTAGAAACGATTGATAGTCGGGTTTCACGTACTGTTTCTAGGGGTTGGATCATTGGCAATCTTGAGGGAACTATTTCACATGAGATAGGATCTACGGAAACAGACGGGGCAAAGAACCTACCTTCGGATACGATTCCCGTGGAATCAGTCAAGTGTACTTACGGTTGCACCGAGTGCTCGGATTCCAGATATCTTCGTTCGTTATCTCATCTAACTTCGCGGTGGTCGAACGTTACGTGATCATTACGGTCACCGGGTCATTGCCACGATCGCTTAGATCTCAATGATAGTGTGCGATCGGGGTTCAATTAAAACCACCGTAGAAAGAGATATGCACCGACGGAGAACGAAATAGAAAATTAGGTACTCCGAGCTACCTACCGGTACAAGAAGAATCCTTTTAATCCTGTAGAATCTGATGCAACGAACAATGGATTTTAATTATACCTTAAGCCTTAAAGGCTATCGTGGATGAAAATAATTGATCACATTCAAATTTTGTTTTAATAATTTTAAACATCGTAGCAACTAGTAACACTAATTTTTTAGTACTCTTCAGACTATCAGTGACTTCTTTTGATGACAGCTTTCAAGGATTAAAAACTATGAACTGTACATTTCATTAAACAATCCAGATATTAATTGGATCTACTTCTTAGACTAATTAGGTCCAGGTCCTTAATATGTTAAATAATGAACACGGCGATAATACAAGGATGCGAAGTGTTACTTTTATAGAATTTTAGTGGTCATCAATATCTGACGAATGTAATCAAAATAGGCGTCGACGTGGAATACAATATGGTCGAATCAATATTTGGTAAGCTGTCGAGCAATTGAATTCCAATATAGACATAATGAAAGATTCTGAGAGACAGCAGAGTTGAGAATTTCGCATGGAGTCTCGGAAGATCCATCGGAGCCGGATCTGATGGGCGTCTGGCACGTCAATCACCTAATTCGAGGATCAAGCATTGGTCAGCCGTGACGAGTATAGTAATTGCATGCTTGCCGATCGAAGAGTGCCTCAACCACGAGGTCGAATAAACAGGGAATCGCAACTTGCCTTTACGGATACATTTAATCCAATGATAATGTTTAATTAAAGGCCTCATCTTTCTAGGTGATTAATCGATTGGCGGAAATATGCCAGGGTCAGGTCCTTAAGATCGAATTAAAAGAGATTTACTCAACTTGCAATTAAAATCATATATCACGTTACTGCAACTCCAATGATAATTCCTAGTTAATATGAACTAATAGCACGTTAAATTATGAGCCCGATAACAAATGAATTCTACAGAAGAGTTAGTTATTAAATAAGCCTATTATTAAATTGAAATATGTATTACGATGTCGAACTGGGATTTAATAAAATAGAATGGAATCACTTCCAATGAAATATTGAATGAGCAGAATTAAATTAATAATCATATAAACCTATTACTAAATGTAAATATTTATAATAACGCCTAGATACAATGTGATGGAACAGAATAAAAAAGTGGTGTAGTATACGATGAAAATTTGGTATTAAACTTTCAGTAAAAAGAGATAGAGAAATATATAAAAGAACTATTGAAAAGAAATATAAAAATAGCAATTAATGGCAGAAATTATTCGATGTCTTGTACACTATAAATAAAGCAATCTTACCCGGAACCCCACCCTCCTTGAATTTCGATAAAAAACCTCTTGCCCGAATAATCCTTGACATCATAAAGCTGATGCATCTGGCATTGAAAGACCGAAGAGTGCTCTTACATAAGTGTCGAGGATTTCTAGCCATATAAAAACGCCCAGGATAATTTTTCTCCGCAAGGATACGCCGATCCGGTCACGAATGTACGTCCCAAAGTAAACACGTTTAATAAATGCTCGCTGATAAACAAGAAAGGTAAAGAATACGAAGAAAATATACAAGTATACATAAACATTATCCAATGATCAAGAACATCTTTCTATCGATTCAACGAGGAACATACAAATTCGTGCACGAACCAACGCAGAGGTGATGCAACAGTTTTGAGTGGATTATTCAAACGAGATCGAAAGTGCAGACGATTAGATCGTATACGTGGCAGCCCCTGTAATATAACGATTGCGATTTCTATGTACGAAGTTCAGAAGTATTCGATATAAGTCAAACGAAAGATCCACCTGCTGGAGTGACAACGTCCAACGATATAAGGTGCTCGTAGTTTACCAGCTGTTCAACTGAACAGGACGAGCGTTTCAACGTGTGTTTACGACGCAGCGGTCTACGAGGTACGAGTAGACGAAGGATAATAAATCACGTCTCACTGGACTCGCCACGGTTCTATTCTACGTGCTGGCCAGGTCTACTTTCGAAAAGGAAGACAAAAAATAGGAGGATAACGGTGGGGGTAGATCTTTAGCGAAGGCAAATTGTCGTCGTCGAAGGCGCGAAGAAAGCTGGCTCAACTTAATCGATAGTCTCCTCCAAGAGACTGACGTAATGCGGAATTTTCACTCCAAATCGTAGAACCGGTTTCACCGCCGTGTTTTCTATACTTTCGGCTTCACAATGCTGCATTGAAAAGTCGTGGGTGTGATTAAGATGACGGCTATTAATATGCAGCGCTATTAAATGTCGAGGCTAAAAATAATATTGCTAATTCCACGCTGTGATGTGCCATGATTGATTGCGCGGTCTCGTGGAAGACTTTTAGCGGAAAGAGTTGTTATCTTTATTTGAATTACTTTCGTAGAGAGTGTTAATTTTCTAAGGAATTATATGGACGATATTTTGTATGGCTTCTAATTGTTTGCCGGGTGAAATTATTCCGTGGAAACTATGTTTATGTACTCTTCCCTCGAGACCTTTCTCCGCCGCAGACACAGAATTCGCACAACGATGGAATTCACTTAAGATTGGCGAGAATAAGCTATGATTTTCGCAACGAAACGCAATAAAACCTGCGGCGGTGAAAGAAGATGACACGCACCAACACTCGCTTCCTATCCTCTGGAGTCTTACCTATACGGTACTCAACGATCAGCAACAGATGTTACGACTCTGAGCTAAGCTATCAGCAACTGACTCGACATATTTCGTACCGAAAAAAATACAGGCCTTACGCCGTCTTCTTCCTAGTAGTAACGAGCGCACTGGTACAGTGGATGAACCAAGCTAGGAACTTCCGGAAATAGTTGCTCGACATCATGGCACCTGGTACGGGCAACAGGTACAACCAGGAATATGAAAGGAGCATGAACTTCTCCGAAGATTTCCAAGGTATATGAAGAAGAAAGCAGTACGCCTACGTACACCTGTTAGTACCTCGATAGACTCGTCTTCCAGAACAAATCCGTGAAACGATCTTCGACGAAAGTTGGCACGAGGAACGAATCGTATCCCTAAGTGCATACTGTAACTCTAGGGTAACATGGTATAAGTGTACATATAGAGGAATTACGGAGAAGAGAAAGATCATCGATCGGGAATCCGTGGGCCGCGTGTGAATCGTCGGAGTTATGCCTTCGACAAAAGCCACCGGAGTGAGACTCTCAACAAAGCAATTCCGCTTGTGGAGGCACAATCGAATAAGACGCGCCTCGTTCCGACGTGCTTTGCACCGGTCTACCCTTCCACCTCCTGTAAAACTGGCCACAACACGTGTGTATCGCTGTGAAAGACGAAACGAAGGAAGCTGAAATGGTTTCAGCCTTACGTGTGCGTTAACGTCTGAAAATATATGCGACGACTCAACCACGAATACTTCGCCGTTCATACGATATAAGTGTGTTGAAAAGCTCATCCATTAATCTCGAGTATCGGAATATACTTGCTCGTCTTCGTGTGTTAGGGAAGAGGATATAACTCTAGGAGGATGGGTCGCCACAGCCACACCTCGTGCGGAATGAGATGCTCGTTGCGGCAGGCTATTCGGCATGTAAATTCGTAAACGCAAAGTCAAGCCGCGAGTTGATAAAGAATGCGTCGGTGATAAGTCGGGTGGTACCGAGATGGTAGCGAGGACAGTCCACGTCTTCGAAATCTATGGGTTTTCAAACGTACCTGTGATTTCATTCAATCTTCTAGGCGTATGTTCTAATTATTCTAGAACGAAGGGTCATTTAATGGTAGAATGATTAATCTGCATCATGAATACTTAAAGTCTCATAATTGCTTGAAAGAGGGTACATCATCCCGTTAGTGGACACGGTTGAAGTCAAGGAATCGTAGAACGGGATGATGCATTGAGTGCATCATGCGAGAAGGTCTTCCAAGTGCACTTTCATCCCTATATGCGAGAGATAGAGGCACGGACAATAGATATTCCGTAACGCCTACGTTAGCGGGAGACAAAGGCCTGAATGGCCGGCAGATGCACGGGTTTCACCAACGTAATGCACCGAGGTCCGTCGATTTAGAACGCAACGATGCGCCGTACGTCCGCCCGTATGTTCGTTTATTCCTTCTTCGTGACGAAGGTGCGGTATGTAAGAGCACGAGCATACATTTAAACTACCGTAGAGTTGTATGGGTTCGGGGGGTTTTGCGTGTTCATGTGAATGTACAGGTACGAGGATCTATCGGGTACATAGGTACTTGTTGGTTACGTAATTCGGAGAAGAGTACCGCGGCTCTAAGGAGCGAGCGGTGACGACACCTTAGCCGGGGAGAAAAGAGAGAGAAAGAGATCCGGGAGTGTCCACTACGATGCCCAGCCCACGTTCTACCACGAAACATATTTCTACGATCGAAGATTTATCTCCCTCTCCCGATATTTCTTTGGGTTCCGGTTTAAAGAAATTTTTTTCTCGAGGCCTCATTAAAAGAGATACTCTCGATAAAATATCTGATATCTTATTAAATATGTTAAAATACTCCTGTTATAAAGGGTAATAAAAGACTCGCGTATTTCTAGGGAAACTTCTAAAATAGATAAAGAACACGATAATTCTCGAGTGTATTAAAGTTGAAAGAGTCTACGATGAATTCTACGTAGGATTCGCAATGAAGATACGCTTGAAATATACTCGGCAGAACCGTTTTACTGGAAGAGGAAAAATAAATATCGAAGAATGATTCATAACCGAGCTGAAATGATACTTTTCTATATCAATGAGAATGAATTATGAGCTATAAATGGTAGGATTGTACATTTCTCTGGGCTACCTTGGGATAAGGTAAAGAATACGATCAGGCTGATAACGGACGGAGAATGGTACGAGAGGAAATCGATAAGCGTATCCAAGGAGACTGCGTGGGTGGTTATTTGCCTATTTACCCACATCCGATGGGAAATCGAAATTAGAAATCAGATATATGTGGGTGCAAGATTCCTAGTATCTAACAATGAGAAATCATGTCCGTCGATCGTGGCGATAGCTAGACATTCGAATGTCATAAATTCCGTTTGGTGCTCGAGACCTGATGATGACGATGACTCTGATTAATCCCACTTCGACGCGTCCCAGTTTCCACATTTCACTTGAGTTTCAATTCCATCTTCGATACGATAACTAATAACCATTTATTTAAAAAACTACTACCAAGCATCATTCATCAAAAGATTTAAACTCATGTATTGTACATATGTACCTCGGGATTTATATTACTGAATAAATCGGCAAGTAACACGTTTATAGATCCTAGAATAAGGATCTACAGATATGCATCTCGATTTCGTGATACGTCGAAAACATCTACCTCTAACAAGGAGCCCGGTTCCTCTGGTTGGTTGCACCAGGACGAGGAAGAAACCGACACGTTGCTTGAACGACGAAAGATTCCACGGCTGCCAAAGGTAGGCGACGAGGCACCAGGTAACCACGGTGGACTCACGATGGAATCCACGACTATCGGAAGCGATCGCAAAATCTTCGAGCAATAATTCACCCTCTTACCCCTCTTAGGGAACAAGCACGGTACAGGGACCATCGAACGTGAATGTTCCTCTCGTGGACCTAAGGAGCAGTAGATTGTGCTGGCGCATCGCTGAACAGTTAATGCGCGCATACTTGCATTGCCAGTTGAAGCCACAAAGGGGAAAGCTATTGTTACTAGTTTCCGTACCGTTACTTACTTTACCGATGACAGAGATTCTTCAAGATCCAAAGTTTCTGGTATGATATTAATGTACATCCCAAAGGAACAAGTAGAAACGGCGTCTCGTCCACTTTACGAACAAATAACGAGCGCACTAAATACAGGAAAATGAATATGTAGTTGAAATTAGTTAAGGTAATAAGCGATCGATCATTCCAAATGTGAATGGCTGTTTAAAATGAACTTCTACCGCTCGATGTCCATTGGTCATTGATTCTATTAAGAGAAGGAAATACGATACTCCCCTTGGGTTATTAACTTATGAATACATCTAATTCCAGATGATAAGTGGTTAACAGGCTGGGGAACGAAAGAATCGTAATATAGACGTCAAAACAGAGATAGATAAGGAGGCAGAAATACGTTTAGCCGGTTCACGAAGTCTTTACACACAATTACGTGTGTACGAAGTGAACGAGGAGAAATATTGCTCGGTAGAGGATAGTGGCCCGATACATGGAACTCGCAGTTACACCAGGTACCTGCGGTAATATCGCATTGCGAATAGTACGTAGAGAAGAGGATGGTCGAGATTAGTTCCGATTGCCTCTGCAGCCGGAGAGTTATAGAAGGGTTGCCTCCTGCTCGACCAGGCATCGATCCCGGCTACCGGCTTCTGCCCGTTAATGAGTCATGTTTAATTGGCGTGGGAAGCCCCTGGCTACGTCCACGTAACGGAATTGAACTGTACCCGCTGCTAACAGTGGTTGCAACGACGTTAATACCCTCGCTTGCCGACTGGAATTGACCTTAGAACCGTAAACCGTCTCTGATCCTATTCTTCCATCAGGCGTCATTATTCTTTATAATTTATATTAATGTATTCTTCGTTATCACGATATATATGTAATAAATTATGATATTACAGCAATGCGTTGCTCTAAGTGTCAGTTCAATTATCCCTGATAATATAAGACAGTATGATAGAAAAGGTATCGTTTTTCTTTATCCATGTTTGACTTCTGCATTCATGAGATACCAGTCACATTAAAGAAGAATCTACGTAGAAAGACTACCTTTTACGAGAGGTGACTCTCGTATTCTCTGCGTTACAGCACGATGTAATATGCATTACGAATGCCAACACGAGTCACACCCATTACAGAGCCCGACCCTGTGGGTGGCGCCAAGCACTCCTAAATTAGTCGCACGAATAAATACTATAATAAATAATACTTATAATCATCATCAAAGTGTAATCCTATTTCTTAACGAATCGTCGTAAAGTGGATCAGTAAATATCAAATCAATATTCATTCCTTATGTGGATAATTAGAAATCCTAATGAGGAACTTCGCCGAAGACAGAAGACTAAACGGGAACTTGTTTATGTTAAGACACGAGTTGAAAATATTCTTAAGGGAAGTCTTCTTACCGTGTATACTAAAAAGTGGTATTCTGTAAAATACTATAAGAAAATCAGGTGTCAAGGTATCTAAGGAAGCAGGTTCATTGGCGCGATTGCAATCCTTGTAAGATCACGTAACTAAATCGACACCTCGCTACGAAGTCGGCGCTAATCTTCTTTCTGGGAGTGACGTGCCGACACGGTGGAGTTCTTGCTAACCATGGCGATCCCTATTAGTATCCCGATACATAAACACGCGTAGAAAGAAAGAGTAAGAAAGAGTAAGAAAGAGTGGGAAAGAGAGAAGGTCTGACACGGAGAACGGGTGGTTGGTATCAACGATTTGGGTGCCATCACGTACCACGCGGAATCGAGCGGGTTTCCATTCGCGGCCCGATCGGCACGCGCTTCTCTCGTTTGATCGTTCTCTGATCGCGAGCCGACCTAAGCAGATCGAGATACGAACTACCGATAATACGCAAAAGAAACATAATACCCGAGTCCACCTTGTAAAGCGATTACATATTTAAATCAACTGACAACAAGGTAGTGACACTACGCTTTTCTTAATTTATAGTGTTCCGAGTTTTGGGATGCTCGAAAGTTCACTTGGATACGTAACTAGTTTGTGTTTCCATTTGTCATAATGCGATATTGTCTTGTAAGGTCAACGATTATTTTTCAACCTAATTTTTAGTATAATGTAAGACAAAGTTGTGATAATATTTTTTCCAACTAAGCTTTAGTTTGTTCGGTTGAATATGAAAGTAATGTAATACAAGAAAAATGATTAGGACATACCTCCCTAGACGTCGGTGCCCCCAGGATTGCGGGGCTGTCCGGGCGGCGGGGCGCACTGGCCCACCGCTTGCTCGAGAGCTCGCTCTCCTCCTGAAACAACAAACGTGACCTGTAATTAGACAAGACGAAGGTAAAGGTGATACCCGGTGAGCCTTGATGAGCGCTATTATACCAATCGTAATGGGCCCCTTGGAAACCAAATTGCACTTCGCAGAAAATTAGTAAGAAACACGATGGCACAGGGATGAGGGAGAACCACGATTAGTTGCACCGTGGTTTAAACGAAATGTTTAATGCTACGAGACAAATAAAATTTGCCTTCTACGCTACGCGTTTACTGCGCAATTCAATAGCGCTGTTTATAAATCTATGTTATGCAGCAATTCAGGTTTACTACGGTTTTTTCTAAATATTTATGAAAGTTGAGATTTGGCAGAAAATTAATTTACGCTACGAGTCGTATAATTTTATATTCTATATAAATAATTCAAATTAATAGAATATTATAAGACATTGATATTAATCCAATTTTTAAAGTATTCGGAATTAACAATTTTCCAAGTCACTCCAATAAATGAAATTTAGGAGAAAGTTGGAATTTATGAATCGTATAGTTTTATATCTCACATAACCGATATTAAACTCGTAGAAATGAAGAAAGGTATTATCAGCTTCCTCGCTGTTAATTATAATTATGCCTGGCTTATCGGTTAATGTGTATAATAAATGTGCATAAATTTAGATTGTATATATAATGTTACGATGTGAAAATAAAGGTTCCGTGTCTGGGAGGATAGCGAGTGCATGATTGCGAATGGCGAAGCCGCGCAAACAGTGGTCTTCCATTAAAACACCATATCCAACGTGTTGAATATCCCAATGACCAAACCCCCGTTAGACAGTCAGACATAATGTATTTACCTCTACTTATGTGAAAGTTTCTCGTTTTATCGAGTACCACTCGATAACCGCATCATGAAAACTTCGTAAATACTGCGTTTAATTTTACGATCGGCATTCTTCGCTTTTGATTCTTTTTCTCGCGCGAACACCATCGTTTCAGCTTCTGTGTGCCTTGCACTGCAGCCATATATTAGGGGTGCCGGAGAGAAATCAATCATTTTTTGCATATTTTATGAAACTCTAATACAATATGCATCATACTGAAATTTTTTAATTTACAAATTCGAGAAGTAATCTGTAATCATAATCTGACCTATGACGATCGATCACGAATTGAGAATTATCGAAAGTCATATAGGAGAAGCAATTATCAACAGGTGTCCATGGAGATCGATGCGATTATGAGTCCTGGAATTATATTTCGCGACAGGATTAAATCCGGGATACGACGTACCTCCGCGAGGAAAGTGCAGGGCCGCGTTAATTGATCAATTATACCGTCATTTCAAATAAAACTAGAAGAAGCAGAAATCTTCTGGAGACACGGTGGCATGCAATGATGCACCGGAATAATTAAGATCGCAAGTTGCCGCGGTGTCAACGTGAATCTCCGCGTCTCGCGATCAACCAAGATATTATGTTAAACCAAAAGAAGACATAAGTCCACGTAGATTAAATAAAGCCTTACATTTCACCTCCTTGAATCTATCGCGTAGTAATGACTAAAATAAAATAAATCATATCTCCAATTAAAGAACACTCGAACTTATTAAGTACATAGTAAATATCGGGAGGAACTACATTTGAAGTTCAAGTAATTGTATCATTTTATATAATATTGACTGCAGAGTCATATTACTGACAATAATTTAAAGGAAAGCAGAAATAATGAGCATGCAATGCACACGTAATACGCGTAATGCAAAGCAACATTGCTTGGTTGATGCTCTTTTATTACACCTACATACCCAAGTTGCAACAACGTGGATCGTGAGCACTCGCGCGAGCACGAGCACGCGAGTGCAGTTATTAAAACGTTAAAACAATTACAGTTGGCTCGTGACACGGAGAACGAGTGGAGAGATAGAAGGAGATGAAAGTCGGTGCGCATAGAATAATTACAGTGTCGTTCCTTAAATGCGAACGAATAGGAGGCCGAGGAGGATGGTGACAAAGTCGATGGCGACAAAGAGGAACGGTGTGCATTATGCAGCGAACGTGAGGCCACCCACGGGTGTTAATTATGTGCCGCAAAGTACTCCAAGATTCATATACTATATTTTGATATAATGGCTAGTAAAATAACGTGATATTACACAAGGTATAATAAACATTGAATTTACGAGTGATTTGTCATATATTTCTTAGGGTTACGCAATCGTGCTTCGATATCGTTCGTATAATTTCGCTTTATCGATAACTCATGACAGCAGCCCGGAATTTACGAGCCGGGAGTTTTCTAAAGACGAATTAGCTCGTTGCCGATCGTAAAATTAAATAGAAGTGATTTAGACGCGTAACATGGAAGGGTGAAAATCCATCGAGCAGGATTCATTATGTTTGCACGTTATTCTGCCAACATCGATGGGTTATTAGGCTCTTATTATTATTACATATTGCATTATTACGCGGATGTTGCAACGCCAGTTTGCCGATGTTACGTTTACTTTCCCTAGATTTCTCCTATTTTCCGTAATGCCCTGAGATTACCTTGGAAATTGAATCGGCTCCTTTGGGCACACCGTGTGCATTAACGGGGCCAAATATAGGGAAATGTCTTGCATTAAAACACTTTGAACCAACCTCATAGAGCACGATAAAACATATTCACTCTCCTTCCTCAAAGATTGGCCAAATTCTTTTACTCTGCATAAGAAGAATGTTTCTAATATCGCGACCACTCGCGCTTTCGTATTACAGATTTTCTTGTAACCTCGTGTAACTAAATAACGTTAAATCATTATTTATAATAATTACATATGTTTGCGCGTAATTTACCAGCCTCTTATTAATAAATACTATTACTTTGCACGTCGCAATATTAAATTGTTCCACACAGTTCTATCATTTTCTCGTACGTTGACGATGGTAAACGTTAATGTTCTTTCTGGTTGGAACTGTTGATTTTCTAATGATCGAATAATTATCTACGGTAATACATGAATCTATAAAATACAATGTTATAATCCACCGGCAGTCTGCGTGCCGGTAAAATTACACGCAAATTAACCTCGTATAAAAATGATCATTCCAAGTGGGAGGAAAGTTCTTAATTAACGAGCAATGAAACGTTCCGCACACGAGATACCTCTTAATTATCACGAGGAACGTGGGTGCCCGATCTACATTTATGAAGCGGCATTAAGAGAACCAACCGAACACCTATTATATCTACGTACACGTATCTACAAGTACAGGTGTGCAGTGTACACGCACAAGAATCGTACGTTCTTTTCGTTCCCACGGCGCATTTAAAGCGGTTAATAGATCGGAGCTTTTAAAAGCTCGTGTATTCTGGTAAAAGTGTTTCTAACACTGTTTCCCGGTTAGACGCGTAATCCCTTTCGTACTCGTTGAATTATGCCAATCGAGTGGAGCGTAAATTATAACTTTCGGTCATAAAAACAGGACTATGAAAGTGATTTGCAACACGGTCAAAGGAGATATCCTACTCCCCACTATAGGTACGCTTCAAACACCTCCCCGGGTGAAACTGTAAGCGAGAAGGTGGGACGGTTCTGAAATAATGTATGAAATCATCGACGAATGCGAGAGCCATGTAAGCGGCCGTCCATTTGCGCCCGTTCTCCATATACAGCTAGTAGCTGTAAGAAGGTGAGACTTACATAACGATGGGGCATTAGTGGAATATTTATAACATTAATCGTGCAATCGTACTTATAATGTACTCGCTCTTCGATGTCCTCCTAGAAAACTCAATTTCGAACTGCGAGTTTGCGCCTAATAATGTTCTTCCTGAAACACCCTTTAAT
Source organism: Nysson spinosus (assembly GCA_910591585.2). Taxonomy (NCBI): domain Eukaryota; kingdom Metazoa; phylum Arthropoda; class Insecta; order Hymenoptera; family Crabronidae; genus Nysson; species Nysson spinosus. The sequence continues at coordinate 5,569,410 of OU342835.1, forward strand.
ATAATCCAATATGTACACGTAATAGACATATCTTTCTAAATCTCTAATCAATCTTTATTTTCTGTGAGTACATTAAATTCTATTTGTTAATATAAAGAAAATAATAGGTCACGAAAGAGAAAACGTGAAAGGGTAGTTTAACGTCCACCGAACTTCCACCTGTCTTTAAACAGTCGGTATTCAGATAAGAATTTATTGATATTGAATAAGAAATTTCCAATAAGAAAGTCTTAACGTTAGAAACGAATAGGATTGATACGGGGTAGCAGTAATATCGGAACAGAAATATGGAATGCGGGAGACTACTGTGTAGCAATGCTCGGGTCATTCAATGAAGGAAAACAATGGAACCCCACTGATTTATGGGGGCATTACTTCCAACCCACGTACATGCTTAGATCTACATATTATACCAATATTCTCGATGTTTACTGTGCGACCACTACCGCTATCCTTGTACACGATCTCGGAATTACGTGAGCTCCGGAGCATCTTCCACATTAGCTATCTTTCACGATCACGAAAAATAGCTATCAACATCGAACAATATATATCCTCTTATAACCCCTTCTCACCGCATAAACGCGATGAAAAATTATATAACATAAATCAAAGTAATATTTTAAGTTTATACTGCACTTACTATAAATGAAGGTAATATATGATGCGAGAGTGTCATAAAACTTTATTCGCGGAATAAATATTATCGGAGGTATCACGATACATCAAAGTGAAATCATAAACATTATGACACAGTGACACGTTACATGATAAAGAATCATCGACGGGTTAAGTTTGCCGTAGAAAGGCAAAAGGACGGAAGTGAGGCAGGTCCTTCGACATAAATCACGGGATGTGGTTAACGCAATAAGGCGGATATAATGATGACATATATCATCTAACTAATAGTAGGCCCACGATACGATCACGCTGGGCGATGCTCACTAAGAAATCTTCGGAACTGCCCCCCAACTGTGCAGAAGCGGCCGACCCTTTCGTACGCTTATAATCGCGCTTACTCCACTGGATAATTACATTCGTTAAAATAACTTTACTTCTCCTGAACCGCATCACGTTTGTTGCCCTCCTCCCCATTTGCAAGAGCCGATTTTTTGTCGTACTTGAAATCGCCGATGGCCGGTGTTAAGGGTGCCCTTATTCGTACGAACGGTGTAACGAGGATTATTTCATTTGGACAGAAAGATGTCGATCGAAAACCGGTTAAGTACTTTGGTCATTTTAAGCTGTGCGGAATCATTGGCAGTTTTGACCCCTATATGCATTTTTGGTAAAACTAATTATCGTTGTAAGTCGAGGAAAATTAGAAAAATTCATAGTATATCTTGGCTCTGCACTAATTCGATATTAATATTAGTTAAAATTCTACTTAAGTTATACTTGTATTTACTTGCATTTCACATATAGTCCACCAAGTTGTACAAGAGGTACATGTAGTGATTAATAAATTGATATTAAAGACATAATCAATCAACCCTAACCAGGAAGAATAAGTTTAATGACGCCATTTTTCGAAGCAACGAGCTTCGAAGGAAGATACAATAAATCCTGGGAAAAAAAGGTTGCAAGAGAAGTAACCACTTAGTACACAGATCACGAGTGGCGAACAAAATGAAGAGATCGCCCATTTACGTGGAATAACCGCAGCGCTAATTGGTGGTTCCGCGGAGGATTCTACCTACTCGTTACACCGAATGTTCTCTTGTTTAACGAGAGGAAAAAAGCCTGCCGCGAAAGAAGGAGGTCGAACTTCCCCCGATGTGACTTGAACCGTGGATCCTGGGACATTAAACACGGCCGCATAAACCTGTCGAATCGAATGGCTTTTAATTTTCCCTGAGAAGCTACTTCGCTTTTCTTACACCAACGGTGAAAGTCGAATGCGAGCACGAAACTGAGGGAGAGTATAACCACGAATCAGGAGGCACCAGGAAACGTTTCTACGTGTACTCTATGGGACTTTATGTATGCACATAACCGTGCATACAAAAGTGATCGTGCAAATCATGCGGGAGAAGCGTGGCACGTGTTCTCCGTAACTGCATGGAACATCGAGCCGCCGCAAATTTTGCAATGTTACAACAATGACGTAAGTATAACATAGATATACCAAAGAAAAGAATATTTGGTTAACACATCAGCTGTATCCCAAAAATGAAATAACTTTGCTAAGAGCAGTTCATATTTGTTTAATTCATTTAGTATTGTTGATTATTTTCAAATCGTAAGCAGTGATCGTAAAATATAAGTAGTGGAACAGCAAGCGATTCGCATTCGATTGATATTGATTAAACGTTGATAACCTAAATATAGGAATATCAAGTTTAATGTGACTATTTATAGCATTGCAACTATCTTATAGTGTGATAAATGACATAAATACATAATTGTAAAGTATTATAATAGAAGTAGAATCTATCAAATATTTAGTATATAGAATATATAATATAGATTAATTTTGTTTCTACTATGGAACGATCATCGAACCTTATTCATAAAATATTAATAAATATTACATGCATACCGATCACGTGTAGTTAAAGGCATATACGTGAAAGCAATCGCGCAAATCATGCAAGTAGAACATGGCACGTGTTGTCAGACCAGCTATACGTGATCGTAAGTGCATTAGCTTGCACGAGGTTCCTTCGAGTTTATCGATAAAACGTGCTCGAAAATCAAGATAAAATTGGTATATCCAAGCACAACGATACTTAGATAATTACATATGCACTGATAATTATAGTGCTTTTATTTTTGTTTGCTTATGAACGGTCAGAAATTATACGACCCGCGCTTGATATGGATCACACGAATTCGACGATATATTATGAACACTCATAGGTGTTGCCAAGAATGCGACGACATGGAGAAAGAACATTTTCAAGGAATAGAAAGGACTCTAATTGAATCGCATTTTCATGCCTCGCGTATAGTCGTTCTTAAGATTCCATTGGCGGGCGTCTCTTTTCAGTAGTACAGCTAAATGTTATCGTGGACCACCCATGAAGTCAGTCATTCAGAGTGTCGAACACGTTTCGTGTACGGAAATACAAACAACGTAAACACTTTGGAAGACACTCCAGATAAATCAGAACATGGTTTTTCACCGTTGTACGTATTCCATAATATTTACATTTGAAAATAACATATCGTTGTTATAAAGAAAAAATTTATTAACTAACACTTTTTGAGACAAATCACGGCTTTTCCAATAGATGGATAAAATAAAGTTGCAGTAATAAATACAAAAAAGGAGTTTTTACAATATAAGTTAATACAAAGAAATTAATTTAGAAAATAGAATTAAAAGCACATAAGTTAAATCTCGTTTTCCTTATATGGTAAGTAATTTTGCAAAGGGTATTTATAAGTTTTATTATGAGATAAACGGGTAACTTTTCGCGATATTATGACCTCCCATAAAACAATGCACACCCACTGCGTTGGTGTAACAATGTCTTGGCGCCGCGAAGGTAGAATGATATATACGTACGTATATATATATATATATGAACCGAGGTCGGTTACTTTAACTTCATTGAAACCGCGAACAACAATGACTTTCTCCCTGTCGAAAGGAGGAAGTCAAACCAACTGGGATTACAACTATTCCTTCCTCCAGATGCTTTCTTGTTTCTTTGGGAAAAACCAAATAAATTATTTATTTCACACAATACCACCATAAATGGTGAAAGGACAACCGAGTATTTCAATATCCTCGAACGTTTCTCCAAGGGGATGGGAATCAATCGTAAAAATTGCACTCGCAAAAGAGAGAGTGACAGTCTCCGGACAATGTATTCAATTTAATAATTTCGTAATAATAATACTTTAATAATAATTTTCCATATAATGTATTTCGAAATTAATATAAGCATATGATATATTACGAAAAATCTATAAAGAAAAGCAGAATAAAATAAGCAAGATAGAACAGTGCTCATTCCGCCTTTAAGAATTCATTGGATAAATAAAATCCTTACATAGTAGCACTCCATAAATTAATAGCGAGACTTAATCTCTTGTTAACCTTACACTTTCACATTACCGTGTGAAATAAATGTCCGCGTCGGCAGCATCAAATACGTCAAACTTGAAGTTCGTAGAAAGCATCGCAAACTAGAAAATCTACTGAAAGGCAATCTAATGAGGTTACCATAGGTCCGCGAGTTTCGCCCTTCGCGGAGGGCGGGGGAGTATCGCGGCACGAGCCTACTCACATTACGACACGCAGGCTAGGAGGCTCGATAATTTATTATTGGTGAAGAAATGGAAGCCGCCAATCTATTAGCACGGTTCGACAATAACAGCACCGGCCGTAAGTAACTTAAGTGGTTAAGTAACGTCAATGCGGTTTACCAACCGCCTACGCGAGCTTCTTGTAGGTGTATCGTATGCTCTACAGACGATCCTCGAGCAGCTTGCGTTTGGCTTGTTTAACCGGTATCGATCTTACCGATACAAAAGCACCGATGATTATACGCCAGGGAAAACTGCAATACGCCGATGAACGCTTCCAGGAAGAAACGAATTTAAAGGAAAGGCTGATTGAATTTAAACTACGCTTCGTCCGTACGAACTTCAACGAAATCTTGCAGTGGAAGGTTCCCTATATCGACATTCCATTTGCTAATTCCTTGCAATATAGTTTGTATCGGAAACGTATATTTGTCAGCAAAAATAACAAATAAAATGTGAAATATATTACAGCAAAATACTGAAATTATTGTCAAAATCATTTTGCTATTATGTTGTAAAATCACAAAATGAAGCTCCAATTGTGCGAAGTGAAATTAAAGAAAATGTCGTTGACATTCCAAAGAAAATATCTATGTTAGTGATAACACCACACAAATGCTTATTTATTGAATATTTAATTCTAGTTTATAAATATACTATCGTTGTTTTATTTTCTTATGGAGATTTATGCAATCTTATTCGACTGCGATTATTCTGAGTCATTTGAGGAATCAACGAAACTTGTAAAACCGGGGATAGGTGTACTTTAAAAGAGATAAAATATAATTACAGATAGGAGAAAAATAAGAGCGTTAAATCGTCCCTAAGGTATTAATTATACTTTCCATTAGGCTGTCTTATTATCTCTCAAAGTAAATAATTTAATCGAAGGTTTGTGAAGTCAGGTATCCAAGGAAAGGCTATGCATTTATGTGCATCGTTTCTTGGGAATAGAGGCGGTCTCTGTTCTCTGATCTGCGAGGGATTCATTGGCTTCCGAGCATTTACGTGATTGTCATACTATCTCTCCTTTCCTTCCGAACCGTGAAACGTAGTCAACGGACTACCATCCACCGCTCCATCTCCAAGACTACTTTCCTATCTCATAAAGCGCTCAGGAAGATTCTTAGCCGTACCTCGAGTACGCGGATGAATGCAAACGCTCGGAAATATTCGGGAAATTTTCTTTAACGCTAAGAGATTGTGGCGTTTATAACACCGCAGCAGTTGCAATGAATAATAACGAGTATTTTATATCAATTATATTAGATGTTAGTAAATTTATATTCGTTGGGAAAATAAGTAATTAACTCCTACGATCAAACACCGGATGATGTCTACATGAAGTAGAGGGTTTTATGAAGGATTCACTAGTGTTATAATTTATAATCTATATTTGAATAATTCTCTTTTCCAATTCACATAAGACATCAATGTCACGCAATTAAATGAGAAAAGCATATTTCTAAGAAACAGAATCTTTTCGAAATACTCGGATCTAAGGGGCTGCAGACAGGAGAGGACTTTTTAAAGGGGCTTAGTCGATGGGACACAGTAATCGGTATGCAGAATCTCGATTGTCGTAGGACAATTCGTGCTTCGGTATTGAAGGTAAGACGAACGTCAGGATGCGACAGGAGACGAGTGGAGACGAGGGGAGAGGAGAGGAGGTAAGTCAGGAGAGCGTATGCGGTAAGATCGTGGAGCGCATCGCGGTGCTGAGGTTTAAGAGCGGCGGCGTCCAGCCGCAAACGCGATTCGCTTCGCCGCGACGAACGTTTTGTCGCCGGTGATTGGCGTTTGAAAGGACAACCACGTACAATGCAATTACCTTGGCCTTAACCGTTTTGCCCGACCGATACCTTTCGATTCCTTTAACCGAAGAAATTATATATGTGTACATCACGACGATACTCGATCGGGTAACTGAGACGTGTCTAATGGATCACTACTCCTTGCATCACATTAACTACGGTTTATTATATAATCCATCATCCAGGAGGTATGTTATGATCCAAGAACATTTTCATTTATATTTCGCCATCATGTCCATCCACTGATTAATATTTACTTTTTACTTAGTTTAAATTAAATAGCTCCTTAAGTAATCCCTCGTACATCAAAATGCTGGCGGATACTGCAATTTATACACGGAATTAATTATTACTTTTTATACATCTTCATTAACTATTATTTCGAATGAAGATTAGATCTCTATGCGTAATCAAGTGTTTCGTATTGGGATGTAAAGAACTTTTCTTTTTTCGCCCATTTCCTCGACACTCCTTAACGAACCAAGATACGGTATCTCATTAAGAGGTCACAGGTCTCTTCCCTCTTATTTCCCATTTCGTTTAAAATCCCAACTACTTAACACAGCCGCGATAACATTTCGCATTCGAATCGTGATTTCAAGTTAGAAGTTCAATGTTTCGAAGAAAAACGAGATTTCTTGGAATGATCATAATAAAGTAAAATGTAAAGGGAATGATTTTGTTAAAACTACGCTTTCACAAGAACGGAGGAATTCGAAGATAGCGGGTAAAAGTGTTGTACACACGACCCGCGACCCATTTTCTCCTTTTTATCAAGTTACACAAGAACACAGGGAGTTTCATCATAATTATCGTGTATCAATGACCAAGTTCCAAGCAACTCCAGAGCTGGGTTTCTGGGAAACCTTCATAGTTTCTCTTTTTGAACAATTCCACAAGTGAGGACACGTTTCAATGTCTTAAAGGATGATCTTTACGAGCGTTTTAAGCAAGATGGAGCAAGGATGTGGGCGTTATTGCCGTTAATGACGAATCCGCGATCGTAAAACTGCATCACCGCATCACGATTCGATGTCGTTTATTGCCTCAAAGTAGTGGCTCGTGATCCGCCGAATACATTCCATTTTTTTGTAACGCCACGACGACGATTATCACGAATCTAATTAGCCCGCAGGATCTCGTGGAGAACCCCATGACCCGGTGACCTCTAACAGGTTAAAATCATAAAGGAGTTCAACCACGAGATACATATAATTACGGTGACCAGTTATTAGCGTGGGGACCGATTAAACCAGTCGATATAACTTGATAAGGTTCACTGCACCGTTACGATAAACTTCATCGGATAACTGTAAACGAATAATTTCAAAAATCATTCAAAAATGAATGTACGGAAATTAGCGTGCGTAAGCGTCACTATCGACGATGACCATAATCCGATATTCTAATAACATCAATAGTATAATTAAAGGACTAATGCACCATCTTAGCGACAGATTGCGGAATAGTAGGTATTAATTAAAGTTTCCTGATTGAACCATAAAAGTTCTCTGGTTGCAGCACAGCTGTAGGATCCCCAAGAAGTGCGTCATTAAATCGTAGGTTACTTTGATCTGTGATTAATTCCATTTGTTAGCAGCTGCTGCCATGCTTTCCCGGATGATTTTACGAGCGCGAGTTAAGGGTGGAGAGGAGAGTAATTTCAAGATCGAAGCAGTAAGCCGGTATACCGCATTGTCAGTTAGCCTGGAGACAAAGGAAGAAGAAGAGGAGGGTGACGAAAGGAATACAGAAAGGGAATGAAAGCGGATAAACCAAAGGTACGATCAGGTGCGGCTCCAGAGATTTATGGATAGCAGGATAACGAAGAGGACTCATCAGCATCCGTAATGCCGGCATTACGCTTCTAGCCCTTTGTATTCGATAGACCTGGACCTGTAACTCTCTGCTTTGCGATTTCACGATCCACCTCTAGCATTCTATCAATTTAATTACTCTTGCGAGAAGTCGCTCGAACCAGATACCAAAGCTTGACATTTATCAGAATGCCGGGTTAGTGAAAGATCTATCTCCCAAGTGACTCGTCCGATCTAATAGAAGTATCTATGAGTATAGCACAATCAATCTACTTTAGCCGACCAACCTGAAAATTCCATCATAAAAACACTCACAATTTCGCAAAATTACACTCGCGATAAACGTCGTTAGTAAAATCCTCGATTACCGTGATATTATTATTGCAGTTATCACTTACATTGAACATGGAATACGTGTACAGGGTAATGAAGGACAATTAATGTAAAGACAAATTTGTTTTGCTAATGAAAGATGGAGAGTGATAACAGGCACTTCATGGAACATGCGATTGCCCGAAGAAGATGAAGGAGTGTGTTAATTGCGAAAAGGGCAGGCAGGTAGGCAGGCGTAGTTGAAGCACGGAAGAATGAAACTGTTTTATGACTGTTTTAAAACCGGCTGAAATACGATGACCGATGAAATCGGTGCGAATCTAGTGCCGTCTTCCTTATGACTTTACGGCTCTTGTGCAATGACACATGAAGGAAAATTCTAGTGAAACTAACATTGCTTGGGCCTCAAATCATTCCGTTCGATGCATATTCCCACAAACCTCGATTGCATTACTGCCCGATATAAGGCGCACCTGGATCTATCAACTTATCCTCTTTTATCCGATGCTGACTACAGCATCACCTCAATATTATCCGGCTATTTGATATGCATCATTTAAATCCGATATTTAAGATAAATATCATATGACAATTAGGTAAAGTACTACGGTTAATTTCGAATAGGTATTTGCAATATCACGAGTGTATTATTATTAGCAATTGAGGAAATCCTTTACTCGATAAGATTAAAAGATCACATTGTATGAGAAGGCGAACAAGTGAACCAATAAATAGAGGCCAAGAAAATTAAAAGTGGACACTCGAGTATGTTACGATCGTAAAGCACAGATATGGTAAACGAGCTTATTACAGGAGTCAATTGTAGCATTGTTCGCGGAGATCTAAACGACGTCGATTTGCATAACGTTCCATACAGTCCTCATCGCTTACGTGCGGCTTATGTAATACGAATTTATCTGCGATTAACGCGCAATTATACCACGTAATGGTAAGAATACGATCGGCGTTATTAATTTTTTGGTCATTTGGGAGAATCGCACAAGTAAAGGATGATGATGAGATGGTGGACCAGGGACCACGCCTTAAAAAATGACTAGCGTCAGATGGTATGTGAAACCAGATACCGGAATCGTTGGAATCCGTGGGTCGTTCACGTTTGCTGACGTCTCTCTGCATATAATTAAGCGCGCCGATACACGCCGTTTCATTCGCTTTTAAATACACGTTCCGTTTTAATGTGCACACTCGGCCACCACCAGGCACAATAATGTCCGCTAAAGAATGTAATTGCTACGTGATTTAATGAACGCGCGGTGGTGGGGAGGGCAGTAAAGTATTTTTAAGTACTTTGAAGGATTATCGCAAAAGTAAATTCCCGAATACGGCCGGTATAAATTTGATTATTCCATGGAATGCGGGAGCCTTTAAACCCGCGTTACCAGACGCCTTAAACAGATTTAATTGTCCTTTGGATCTATAAGAGGTATTCTTCTTGCACCGAGTAACCGGTTTTAATCGATATTACACAAACCACGGTAATAATTATTATCGGTTTTTCCTTAACGTTGAAAATATTATCAATATACGTGTCACTTAAATCGTGGCGCGTCGCATCTTTGGGATCATTAATACTTTTTTTACGTTGACTTTTTCTTGGTAATGATTCTAATGGATATTATATGTACTAGAAATTAAAAACATTAATAAATCCCGCGAATAGTTTAAGATATATATGTGTATATATATCCTTTATACATAAACCCATAATAAGTATATAAAGTGTACTTTCATTAAATATACATATATGCCGAAACTTTCTTATCTGGCGATACGGCGGGACATAAATTTCCATTAAAGGACACGGCGGTTCATACGAGATATGTAGCGAATATACAAATGGCGATAATAAATCCACCAGGCAAATTAATACATCAAGCAAGGGTGCGGCTCATTTTTTTATTTGACGTTTCCGAAATTTCTGCGTGCCTCTGTACCCGAATCCCGCGGAAAGAGACGTAGGAGATATATATATTTCGCCGGTTTTCGAGAGGCAAGCTTTGATGAACCGATAACGTTCTGTCTCACGTTCCACACGGCGAGAGCGCGTAATAAATATTCAGGAGGCTTCGTTCGTTCGTGGATTGTCGCGGAATACCGTCCACCGGAGGATCGGATCGGATCGGATCGTTGTTGCGGGCAAGTTGTTTCATAAACAACCAGACGATGTACCGGCAGGTTGGTTAGTTATGATCCTCGAAGGTAAGTGTGTACCGTAACCGGTATGCACAACGAAGGAACAACGAAAGACGGATGGTGGAGGATGTAAGAAGGACTCGAAGAAGGCGTAGCCGTATGCCGCTACGACCTTTAAAATTTTCTTCCCCGTCTACGATACGTGCCGTGTTTACACGGTATGCCAACACCTGCACATTGCAAGCGATCACATTACCGGTGCATAGCGGTTTAAAGTTTCTGCCGATATCCCCGCGAGTCTACGATTTTCTTCGAGATCAATTTATTACCTACGATCACCTCGTCTCCGATCTCCTTCGCTGTACGAAGATTATAATATACGTATATTTAAATGGCAATAATATTAATAACATAACCGAGGATATATGCAGACAGATCCATTAGGAACCGGTCGTTGTGCCACTACTATTATTATTAGTATTATTTGCGAAGAGCATCTTCATCGGTAATAAACCAAGATCACACTTTGCAGAACGTTCTACGCGCGGATATCATCAACGAGCCGACACTTGTCTCGTTTAATGTTAAATTGCATACTGCACGTAGAGTCGAGTAAAAACGAGCCAAGATGAGACGCTTTAACGAGCAGTCGCATAGCAAGAAAATCAGTAGAGTGGGTTTGCCCACTGGCAAGATCTCTCACCCTGGTTTGCTAGTATTACACTCGGTGCATCGGTGGGTATGTAACTTTACGTCGTAACGTTACCATAGAAAAAGGGTTGCGGACTCGATACCACCGACAAGGGAGGAAGGTCGTTTAATCAGAAGGTGCACGAGTTTACGACACTTTGGAACGTGACGTTCGCCGCGTTCGTACAAATGCAACTAGACAACGTGAACACCGTCGTTAGGAGGCAAACGATGCTGGCCACTGGTACTAACAGCGGGAGCGCGTTAATTAAACGCGAGCGATTAGTTAGCGGCAGTTAATTATATGGATTAATATGCAAATGCATTCCGTATCTCTCTTCCAATGGGCAACCGTGTGAATGTACAGACCAAGCAACTAGAACCGCAATCCCGATCGTTTCGCTCTCTCTCCATGGTTACCATTGGCACATGGATTGCAGTACGTTTCACTACCTGAGTTTAGGGTTGGAGCCTAATCAATCGAAACTCGAATAAGAGATACTTGGTAATTAATCTCGCGAACTCCCTCGGCGGTAATTAAACTAGCCGTGGGTAAACTACTCGTAGATCTTTCCATCTCTGGTACTCTCTATAATGGTGTTACAAGTATTGAGTTATAGACCTCGTTCTATGGTCCCCGCGAATTATGAACTGCGGATTTGTAGATTTCAATCTTGGGTTAATTGAACATAAATATAAGATGTGTACAAGATGCTTGTGGAAGATATACACTTGGAGGAAGCTGAACATGAATATCTTCATCTATGGATTTTAAAGCAACTAGAAGGCACGTGGATTCCTGATAGGTATATATAAATAAGCGGCGGTTTAAGACACTTTTCACAGACCACAATTCGGCAATAAGTCGCTGGCTGTATGGTCTACTCCATTACCGTAGCAGGAGAACCCTGGCCAGACATAAATTTGGCTTCCGCACCTCCGATATTGCCTTAGTTGCCACATCAATTAACTTCCTTAATTATCGCTAATGAAAACCAATTAAAACTTCTTGATTCGCAGCGAGCAACAAATTCACTATCCATTACATAACTTCTGGACCACTCTCAAAGGACCACCGTCAAACGAAAAGCATAGTGCACCGTATAAAATTAAGCACCTTATAAATCACGGGTTCAAGCTTCAATATACGTTCAGTTAGAAATACCAATCTTTAAAAAATGATATTTAATCCTTTAACAATCTGGATGCATTACGAATACGGGACTCTATTATTATACATAAACAATTATCTTAAATGTCTATCATAGATCTTGTAATGAAACGTAAGTAATTTGCACGCAAATATTACTCGTCAAATAAAACCGAAGGAGCAGTCGACGTACACGATGTTCTTCGACATCTAAAATCCTGAGGCGTCGAACAACGTTAAAGCCGCTTCACAGGTGAAGAAAGAAAAAGGATGTGGTGAGGTTTGATGGGAGTCAGACACGGTGGTGTCCGATCTTCTCCCAGGGCCCTGGGAAGATGGGTCTAGCGCCTTAGTATACCTCATGTAACTAACATTAGATGCATAATGCATGGTTAGGTGGCCGTGCTAGGTGTCGTAGTGACAACGCTCTACAACTCCGAACGCCCCTTGCATTGCACCGTGCCAACCACACCGGCGACTGCTATGACTACAGTTAAACCGATATTCACCGATAACACTAAACCCGAAAGGATTTCGAAATAAAATAGCGTGGAGAGAGATACCCAGTGCAGGGTATTGCAGCCAGAAGTATAGATATTCTGTCAATAGTTGGTCAATCTTGGAATTAATTCTAGATAATTTCACTTTAAATAGTCTGCAGGATGCTATTAATTGGTACCATTCAGTAAAGAACGGTGAATTCCTTCACCGTGTCAATGACTATTGTTATCAATATAAGGTGGAATCTAACAGTGAAGAAGAAGATCTAATTGCTGCATGTGATCGTAGGTGTATCTGATACAATTTTTAGATCATACATGATGTTTTTCTAGCAGCAATGTTCAGCACGAAACATAGGAAGTAACGACACCAGTAGAAGAAACAGCAGTAGCAGTAGCAGGAAGGTTTCTTAAAGAGACACGAAACAGAGTGTATCTAGTGGCCGGGTCGTCCACGTGAGATCTTCGCCGATACAGTGTTGTAAAGCATTGTAATGGTAATACGCGGCGCGCGACGACCTGATATACATCACCACTATAGGCGCGACCGTTCTACACGTGAACGTGTCCCCTATAGTAATCGTCATTGCACTCAACAATAAAAGGACAATGCATCAGATATCATTCTCGTATCTTATTCCGTATCTTATTTTGTAAATTTATCTTCGATAAATTTCAGCTGCCGCTTAGAATAAAATCGTGTCTTGCCTCCTTGTCAGGAAGAAAAATCTTCTCTATGCAGTGGCTTAGAGTGACCGTGGAAGAAATGAATCATCCGGCTCGGGGAAGGGAACATATTTCACCTGAAGTAGCAGTAGACGCATTACAAACGGGTTTGTTAGGTTACCAGCAATTATAAGTGCGAGAGTAGTAGCGGAAGATACTTCAGGAGTCCGTGTACTATTTCAACGGGGTGATTCTAAATCGATTTGTCGGGATGTCCTGCACGGGAACGTCCACGTTGGTACGTCAGGAATAAGTCGTGGAACATGCACGAACCAACCGGAAGAATCCAAGTGGACGTTGTATTCCAGGTTGTAGCGGTAACCGGCAACAGGGAACAACAACGCGGAGTGCAACCAATGGCAAAACTACGAAGAACAACGAGCTGGAACAGGGAACGAGGACGCGGTTTCCACGGGTACGGACAGCTAACAACCACGGTGGCCATTGTGGAAGGGTTCAAACGGTGACTTTTACAAAGTGGACGCATAACAAATGCCCGGCACGCATACATTAGCCCGCATTAATACCTGCTTGGATTTATTAATGCCCATATTATATTCATGCGTTCGTACGACGTTGCGCCGCGATGTATTGCGCTGGGCCGTGCGCCAGACCCGATCATATATTCAGCGTCGCGCTTACTCCATTGTTCGAAGTCCAGCCATGGAGTTGCCTCTCTCTCCGTGATATCCTACTATCTAACTTCTCTACTTACCCTCCTCACCTCCCCTCGCGACTCTTTATTCTTTAATCTGAACCCTTTTAACTCGTTCATACATACGTAGAAACCGTAAGCTCCTTGTTAGTCGCGATTGCAATAAGTCTCTAGTTGACTACCGTGTCGCTTTGCCGAAGCCGCCTCTGGTAAAGCAGAATTACTGTTCAAAGCTTAAACGATAAGAATTGTTAGTTAAGTGTGCGGAAGAAGATTAGTAGTGTTAGAAAATAGTGTAAAAAATAAATAGATATATAAATATATTTTTTATTTGGATCGAAGTCCAAATGGATGGTTGTCGGAGTTTAATGTCGAAGAAGTTCCATCGAGTTGCAATGGCGATGAAAACTGCACGATAAAATCGAAGAAGGGTGAATCATCTCTGATCGCGGATTATCCGCGGTTAATCGGGGTTTATTGTTAGGGAGTATACACCCACGCCCGAGTGCATGCCGGTGCACACCGGTTCGAGTGCACCGTGCAAACGCGTTATGCGGAATGATCCGTGAAATTGAGTGCCCTTTTAAAGGGGACCAGCAATCTCAAAGTACCCATGAAGGAGAAAAGGAAGAAGTAGAAGAGAATGCAAGGAAAATGAGAACCATAGAAGTCGTGATTTTACTGTTCCCCGCCTAGGCACAACTAGAGGCACTTCCACTAATTTTTTCTCCCCGCTCCAGCCTCTTTCGGATGCATTAAGGCCTCGAACTTTCTCGCTCTTGTTAGAGACCGTCCAGACTCTAGTTTAGACTGTCTTTTCACTTGACGAATGGGAGGAAGAGAAAAAAACTCTTCGACTGGATGAATAGAGGGATTAGTGTGTGACACTTTCACGCAACGTTCTCGTCGGTGTTGCTTCAAAGCAAAATTCTTTAAACCAGGACGATTCTCTGTATGACATAGCTGGATCTATTGATGTCCAAATTCGAAAGTTGCTTTAAATTAATAATTAATAGCGTATATTGCCCTGTTTCAGCCCTGAAATTGGCACCTTGATTTTGTGACGATTTTTGAAGGTATACCCCTTTACATTTTAGCGATTTTGGGTCGACCATTTTTCATTTTTCAACCCGAAATAATTTTTAATCCACTTCTTTCGACCTAAAATGCTCCAGGAACATGTTTAGGCACCATCTACTAGTGAATTAGACCCTTTGTGGTCAGATGGGTCTACTACAATTCATAATTCAATGCAACTTCAAACAGTGCGGTCTCAGCTGCATACATCTAAAAGTCATTAACTATACCAATATGTGTAAAAGTCCAACTTGGATCCAGTTTACATTTACATCACGGAGGATCCATGGAAGTGTCTACAACCAACCGTATCTGTGAACATCGGAGATATTCACATCGATTTAGTCCCATATCGAGGCATCCCGTGAAGGTAGATCGTGGCTTGCTATTATTGGAGCGCACGTGCTCGTCGGTCTCATTGGTTCGCAACATAGGCGCCGCTCGAACGTGCTTTACATTCGTGAATCGTCATCCTCCTTATCCTTAAGACGACACCTCCACAACGGATCAGATGGCGAGTGCACCGGAATTTCAACCAGCCCGGCTACTTTAGATCGATATCCACAATCGGATTTACCCTCGGTGTCACTCGCAGAATTTCTTCACACAAACATTTTCAGTATAGTATTCAGTATAGTAATAATTTATAAAACATATTGTATTATTTTCTAAGTTTTAGATATATAGGTCCAATTTTCCTTAATTCGAGAAATATTAAGTATCATATTGAAATTCACTAACCCTGTTAACTAACAAATATATCATGTGTTAACTATCCTATGGAAATGTGCAATTTTATCGTGTATAATGGATATTCACGCGTGTAACGCTGCGTACCATTAATCGACGATAAAGGAACCCAGGGTTACGAGGGGATCCGACCGATAAACTAGCCAAAGTTACAGCACCCTGGTCCGTGTACCAACGAGCCACGGGAAACGACAAAAAGCCTATCATTATTAACGCGTTAGCATAAATCCCTAGCAGGTTCTGCTTTTCCCTATGGAAGGTGACAAAAACGATTGTCCGCGAGTACTAAGTGGCTCGACGTTGACAATGACCGAGGAAGCCGTGAAGGCTCGTTGAACACGGCGACGTGCCACCGCGGAAACTCCACTATCGTCCTACTCTTTCGTCAACCTCGACATGGACTCGCAATATGTCCACGGAAGATGTAATAAATACCGCAAAAAAAAACAAGATTCTAATGACGGACTACAGTCCTCTTCGTGGTCGTTACGTGTGGTCAACCGGTAAAAACTCATCTCCCAGGAAAACCTAACCAAAGTACTCGTACTTCCGATTATCTAGTTACACGTTATTACTAACCACTGATTTGTATCCAGGCAGAAAAAGTTAAGTATACAAAAAATTCAATCGTCCCCGGTTTCATCGTTTGAGATTAGTACATGATTTTTTGTGTAGTTTTTATCCCGGTGAATATAATGGTGAATAATTATACAGTTTGATTTTCTACTGAAATTTCTGAGGATAGTATGATGGAGATATAACGGACATATAAAAACGTCATCCTTTTTATATGGCGTTAGAAGAGTGTTTCGTTATGTTTGATAAGCTTTCTACCGGTGTTACGGTTAAAGGACTCGACAGGGTTTCTTAGATGACTGATCAGGTTTATAAAGCGCAGTATTAACTATCGGTCCCTGTAATTAGTATGGCCATAACATGGTTATCTCGATAAAATCTGAACCGCTATTAACGCCATTAATTACTATGTGTTGTATAATTTTTAATGGGAAGAATACCCAACTGGTGTTCAACGCGTTCATTTCCTTGGTTTATAAACCACTAACTCTGCGTGTCCTTTTAATTAACCCGCTGACTGCAATTGTAGTTCTCCATTTCAATGAAATTTGTTTGTTATAAAGCATAAATGAGCCGTTTATAGAAAGTTCATAGAGAGTTTGATTACTTATGAGTAGCTGAAAATGAATGGTCACTATAGTAGCCAAAAACAGTCAGCGAGTTAAATATCGCATTAAGATTTAACAACCCTGGATACATATATTATAACAGTTAAAAACCGTTGTTTATAGAAGAAATACACTTGATGGTGTACCGTTGATGAATCATTGGTACGATGTCCAATATAAACTGTCTCCGTGATCGTTATTTATAGAAGTTATAAACCCAATCAAGGATCTTATTCGAGGTCGTATTAGTGGATTTCCGAACAATTTGTAAGGTCATCTTGGATGCAGGTTTGCGCGGCACGTAAGTAAGAATAAAGTATAATAAAGAGTACACCGTATGGCGTGGTACGAGGTACTCGGTACCGGCGGAGAATAAATGATCCCATTACCGTCATAAATCAATCGTAGTAAAAAGAGCCGAAGCTCTCGCGGACTGCCAGGATGACACGCGCTCGACTACCGAAGGATACGCATCTCTGATATGCACAGATGGAAGACGAACTCGGAATCGGAAACTTCATGCTGCTATCTCAGACACACGCGGAAGATGCACTGCAAATACCTAGTAAAATCTATAATGAAAAACACAAGTCCTTACTCCGTTATAACAAGAATGTTACCATCAATTCTGTTTACCAAGAAATATAAATATCATTCATTTCTGTACGAGCGTAAATAAAATATTTTTTCTATAACTTGTATTTTATGTGTTTAATTCCTTGCACTAATTATACATCATCGAAAGGTATGCAAAGAACATTGAAAATTAATATGTATAAAAAGAAAGATCTGAGCCTAATAACATACTATCAAAGTAAGTCCCCATTCTGACGAATTAATTCCCAGCAATCCACCAGCGATTACTGTCTCCCGCCGGCAATGAGGCGCATTCATCTGAATACGTTTTAAATCCTATCAAAGTGGACAGAAATTCGCTGAAAAAGACAAGTGACGTAGAAGTCGTAAAAGGACTTGGAGGATGTACTAAAGTAGGCAAGAAACCGCATGGATCGGCGGTCTCGAAGCGAGAGGCTGCACCTTCTTCGTGGCGCGGCGTGTTTAGGAGCTGTTGGAACGCACTCCGGAGGATCCTTTAGCAGGATGGAAAAAGCATAGAGAGCAATTTGTGAGGACGCCGAGGTGCCGTCGCTACGATATAACCACACCATGTCAGTGTGCGTTCATATATATGGACGTATATATCTCTATAGGTGTATATAAATTTATACGTCGGCGGCATTCGACGGGACAAAGACACTGCTTCCCCATGGACCGCTTGGATTGCTTTCATTAGCCGTAATGCCTAGATAATTCGATAAAACTGAAAAATTCCGATGTCGCGTAAAGGAGTGATGTATGGGCCCCCGTGTCATCCACCAATCCATTTAAGGATACTAACGTACAGGGTTCTACCTTCCCCCTTCTGAATTTGTGTATTTAAACTACTATTACGAACTTCTTGTCTCCACCCGGGAAGAATATCCTCAACTTTCCGTTCTTTAACACGGACGACATACCACTCCGATGTAAATTACATTCACATCCATCTTCACTGGAGAATGATAATTGGATTCATATATTATGTACGAATGTTGATTGTCTTCCATAATCAAGTGTGGAAATTAAGTTCGCGTATCTCTTTTGTACGGATTTATTTCTCTGCATTGATTGAGGTATCAGGGGATTGTACTGGGTTTTTATGTTTGTTTTACTTAAATAATGGGATAGAAAATATTTTGGACCTTCTTATCGTAAAATTAATTATATAATTACTATTCACTGCAGTAGTTCAGGGAGAAATTCATTTTGCAGCGCCTTTTAATAAAATGATATGATAAAAATTCTAAAAGCGAATAAGGCACATATAAGTTAGTTAAATCTAAACAAAATTATTATTTCGTTCTGTACTTCGTATCTTATAGTTTCCAACAAATATATTTAACAGCTGAGAATTTCACGAATGAATATTATAACCCGATCGAAACCGAAGGTTCCTCTGATAAAATCATTATAATTACAAAGCAAGTCGGTGAGAAGATGGGTGCATCTTTGGGTGCGTGCAGTGACGTTGTCGGTGGACGAAAACGAGCTGCTCCTCGAACAGCAGGATACGAAAAACACGATAAATCCTTGCGTTACACGTAGGCGTGCCTACCTTCCGCGGTACTCGTAACACGAGGATCACGGCACGACTAAATTACGACGACGAGTTTGGCTCTCTCCTTAAGTAAACTGCAGGTTGCTTGTCCTGTCTTCCTTTCGTCCTTGCCAGAGGAGCCCCTACACGGACTTTCGCGCGTTTAAAACACTCGTGTTGCCGTCTTACAAAACGTTTTCTGTCCATCAATAACCATCGGCTAAGTCATTCAGTGACTCACCATAATCGTTATTAAATCTGGGTTAATGTGTGAACAAGCAGATGATGAACTTAATAAAACTCGACTTAAATTATTATGAAAATTGACTAATATAGTAAAAATTTATTAACATATGCAAATAAAATATACTTGATGAACCAATCACGTAAGAGTTTGGGGTTCCAAAGGGAATAAATGGGATTTGTCTATCTGCCATACCAAAGTTCAAGTTTGAAGAATAAGGATCATCTGCTCCAATCAATGTCCTTTTTAGTAAGGATACGCGTGTTCCTCCATGTCCAAGGTTTCTGAAAGCGTGGAGTCCGGTTGAAGATGGCCAAAGGACTCCACCCTGACTTGTAGCTCGCTTTATCTTCGGATCGTCCGAGCGTTAATGAAGCGGATCGACTCCCGGAGTGCAGGTAACCGACAACTCGAATCGTGGTGCGCGTCGTGCGCGACGCTCACTTGCTCGACATTCCATACAAATGTTCGAGTTGATCAGATTACTCGTCGCCCCGACTCATTTTGCTTCTTCCCCCCGTTTTTTTTCATCGAGTCTTTGCCGTTTTTTACGAGCGATGCACCCGTGGTGGTGCCTCCCGGCAATTTCGTGGTGCAATGGTCCGCGGATCGAAACGGCTCTTATCCGGTTGTTCGGATCGCGGATATGTATTACGAGTATCCCGATCGCGATCTTGAACGACACATCAATTATTGGTCGCCAATAAATTCATCCTACCGAGACATTTACGTCGAGTGATACACAGATTAAATGTAGGGAAAAATTCTTTAAAATATTAGCAAGGTAAATGTGCAAACCTATCAACGTGAAGATGAATCATTCTTAAAAGAACGCAGTAGCACCATTGGAATTGGTGTTACTTTGAATTAGTATTCCGAATGAAAGAATAAATGAATCGCAGTTCTCGGCTAATTTCCATAAGAAACTGTGAGAATTCTGGAACAACCGTGGAATATATGATCATCGTTAGTCAGGTAAAGGAAATGGCACGAGGAAGAGGATACCTCAAAGGATCAGGAATTAATTGGGGGGTGTCGATTTTATGGATAGAAGCGGGAACTACTGCTAGCCGGTAATTTCAAGCGGCTCGCTCGGTTCGAAGGAGTACGAGGAGTGGGGTCGCGCTGTGGGAACCTTAAGTAATTTATAGGATGTTGTAACGGGATTTTTACAACATTGGACATTGCAGCATGGGAACGGTAGACCGGCAAAAAACTGGGGCTACGATCGAGGTCGCGGTCTACCCGCGTACGCCCACCACCGCTAGACAGCCATTGTCTCGCCAGCTTAAAAACCTCTTCTCCTTTAAGTCAACAGAGAGAAAGAGAGATCAACGGTTCCCACCGTAAATCACGCCGATGATCTTAAGTGACGTTGCCTGACGCTCGACCAGTTAACTCGAATCTTCTTATCCTTTTTTTTATAACTTATCCTCGTACACGCGATTGGTTGTTATTAACATACATCTGCATATCCAGTCTGAAATTGCAATCCTACCTGGCTATTAACTGCAATCGAGCCTGGTCTTTTGAGAACCGAACGATCAAAGATATACATATCTATACTACTTGTACCCCGAATTTCTGCCATCAATGATAACGATCGCTATCAAGGTAAATATACGGTTAATCAGTAGGACATTCGAGTGCATTTTTCGTTATCTTTTTCAAAGAAGACACTCGATGCATTAACGACCGTGCTAATTATGTCTCATTCACGAGATTCTCATTGAACACTGATAAAGATCTGTACCAAGGTAAATATAAACACGGCAATATAAAATATATAAAGTTAATGGAAAATCGGTATAATATATAGATATTCGAACGAATATAAGATTCTTTTCTTAATGAAGACTCGAAGGCTCGGACGAAAGTGAATCTCTTAATTACACTCGTGGCTTCAACCACTCGATATATTTCGAGAATCACGATCAACATTGAAAGTCACTTCGTTAACCAGCAAAAATTAGTTTCGAAAAAGGGAGAAATAATCGAACGTTCCGAAAGCAGTAAATTCCCTAATGCATACAAATTTAAACGAGAGGAGGATGCGTTTCTTAATCAGATCCCGATGCCGGGCGATAACGCTAATTATGCGTCACCCACTCAATATATTTCAAGTATCACGAGGAACGTTAAAACTACTACGTTAGGACCGGTGCGACACCGCATTGCGGTAATTACCACGCGGTAGGGACGCGAGCAAGAACCCCATGGCTTTTAATAGGACGATAATTATACGTATAGAAATCCTGTAAATCTACTAATCGTCCCAGAGCCACGAATTAACACCGTAAACACGTTAGTGCAAAAAGAAATCGGAATACACACACTCACCTTGAATAACGAGCATGAATAACGCGTGAGGTGTCTTTCAATTTAGACGATAAATCGGCACGTGCTGGTACAAACTTTATGTCGCAAATCATCTTTTTATAATAACAACTCTATAATTCTTCGTATTAGTAAGTGTGGATCAGAAAAGATGGAGATGAACGGTGGGTATAATCCACGGTCCAAACTATGACTTGACTCGAGCAATTTCTTAATCGGCTTCCGAGAATTCTTCCCGACGCTACTATTTAACTATAATCGGATTATAGGAAAGAAATGGCGGCAGGTGATCATAAAGGTATAACCACAGTTTTCATGGGAGTGTAGTATATAATCGAGAGGAGGAGTGGTCTTCCTTCTTGCCTCACTTTCTTCCTTTATTCGCTTTGTTACGATCTTCCACCGTGGAACTCTTCGATGTATACCCGCCTTCGACACACGCCAATTTTCAAGGTAATCGAACCTTAAAGTTTCTAAATGATACTTTGATCGCGATCCTTGGTCTCCGATAGATTAGCCAATCTATTTCGTTTGATTTCACAGTTAATTGTAAGCAAGTCACTTTCCCATCGTATTTTCAATTGCACCGATGATAATGCCCCGGATTAAGAAACTTCGGACTATCGATGGATATCAGAACACCTATAAATAATACCGATCCTTGACGAAATATGCCAGAGCTACAATCACCAAGATACACAGTGCAGTCGTGAGAACTTTGCAGAATCTCAGAGTACTTGCCACTATTTGAAAATATTTATATGATAAATAAAATACATTATTATATTGTATTTTTGTGTTCAGAATAATGTATATAAAACAAGTATGCATAACAATCGAAACAGTTCGTAGAAGCAGTTCTTATTAATTTTCATTTGGAGTATTAGTATTACAACAAATTGTAAAATTGAACTTAATTCAAAATATTATTATCATTAAATTTTAGAATACTGTTAATATTATTATTAATAGAACAAACTATTGCAGAATTATAGAAGTCCTTTTAAACATGAATATAGATGCAACGAAAGTTCATGTTAACGTATATTCAAAGCACAATTGTCAATCAATGTTACAGTTGAAAATACTACAAAAATTGTAACATGAGACAAAGCTTATCAAAATAACTAGAATATAAAGATGCGGAGCATCTTATCATGATGAAGATCAGTACAATACCATTAATACGATGCATAATTAATGCACACGAAATGTAAACCGAAATATTCGACGGCCCCGAAGGTACTTTCGAAGAAAAGTTTCTCCTCTCGTTGGTACGGCTCGGATCTTTTCCCTTAATTAAAAATAACGATTACTCGTGCGAGATGTAGTCTCGCAGTCGGCGGCTTCGAAACGGGATTGGCATCGGCATAATCATAATTTCCCTCCTTGCCACTCTTTTTTATTCTGTCCCCTGAGAATCTCGTTGTAACTAGCATACATAGCTATACCATGATTGCAGATGTTCAAGGACGCTCCTGTCACCTTTGTACACTTAGACCTCGATATACGAAGTAGTCGAATACGCGGGTAGTCAGACGAGGTTAGTATTTGAGTAGATTTTTCTACGCTTGGAAAACGGCTCGTTAATCATAGAATAAAAATTCATTTCTTTTTCACTCGTTGTTAATTAGCCAAACAAATGTCCAGCCTATTGGTATCACGATGTAGCCTGCAAACTTCTCGGATTGAATTAATACCTAACTCAAATTTTGGATGCTATATAATGATTAAAACTTCTTTGATCCGAATAGGGATATATTTCAACAGAATAATTCTTCATAATTGAACGTCCGAATTTGTTGATTCTTTTTATCGATAATTTATCGTACGAACAAAAGTTTGTCGAACACCGATCGTAATGTTCCCTTTCCTTCTTTACACAGGAATAAGTAAGGTGCACATGTATAGGATGGCAAGTGCTGGTAGGTAGAACGATTTATCGAGCTAATTTTGGGACAATGGGATAGGATCGTGGTGGAGAGGGAGAGGCGGAGGATGAGAAACCGGTGAAAGGAAAAGAGGTTGAGGATGCACAGAAGAGGGTCCGGTCTCCGCGTACCGGGTATGGATGGCAGTTAACGGTGCGAATTGCTCACCATATACGTACTGTGTCGTGCTTATGTTGGCCCGGCTAATGCCCATCGAGGTCCCGCGTACACTTTACACAGCAGTAAATATACCATGGGACTAATGTGGTGCAACTTTACGTCGCGAGTTACACGATCATCCCCCACCGTATCACCCACCTACCGTACTTGTAACCACCTCGCTGGCTATATATTCAACAAGTACATTGCACTCGAAAGACTCTACGTAAACCTGGTGGATCAATTAGGAATTTAAATTTGCTACTCGATTCCTCCGCATTTGGACATCAAAGGAATTTTTTCACCTCGGCGTTACGCGACCACTTTGTCCTGCTTTTAAGAGGTTTATGGAACCGCGTGCATGAGCGAACAATTACGAATCAAAATACGCATGGAATTATTATTAATGCATAAATTCATCGCGAAGTAGTAGGAATATAGTAAAGCAAATTCTATATCCGGAAATATTTCCGGATTAGAATTCTATTAATACTTGAGCAGTATGCCGGTACCAATGCGTGTCCGGTTGGTTAGGTTTACGAGCAACCCAATTATTGTTATTTATCTGAATAGGAAAACCCGCTAATGGCCGACCTTATTCCCGTTCGTAGCCGGTAGTTGGTGCATTTGCGTGCAATTTACTTAAATCAGCGGTCGAGCGGTCGAGCCGTGCCCGACAGTGCCACGTCGCATAAACCACCGCGGAACCATTCTGACTTCTTCGAAGGTGTAGGTTGGCGTATCGAGTGTCTGGGTTGTTGGTGGTACTGCTGCTGTTGCAGTTGCTGTTACTGTTACTGTTACCGAGACTCGGAGTTTGTACGGTGACAGGATCGGTCAGATCTCGTACCGATACGGTGGTACTCTCGTTTCAAAGCAATTACGCATAAATTTTCATGCCACGGCTACGACCTTTCCACCGTACCGAAGTTAACAACTATGACTGAACTTATGCCAGTTTGCCTTTATTTCATTCCAAGTGAAAGATAAAAATCATAGATATTAGCTCCCTTGTAAAGGTCTTAATAATTATTGCAATAATTGTAGCAAATAAGGATCGAGTAATGAGATAATGGTTCTGCATGTTGTACACGTATCGTAGAAAAAATTAGTAATATCCCTACGTTCTGACATTTTACTCATTTGAGTCATTGACGAAGTATTATAGAAAGGATTCTTAAGCTACCACTCTGTTTCTTATATGCCAGGATAAATGAAAAATGTTTATAAAAAGCAGAAACTACTTAATGACATGCTAAGTATAGAGTCAGTTTTTTCAATTAAATTAGTAAAGGTTTATGATTAGAAGGATCATCGCGTGAAAGCGGGATGAGTCTGACGAGTAAGTCGCGTTCCACTGACCCCGGAGGTTGATGAACACGTCTTTCAACGGTTCTACCAAAAGAGGACTATGCATGCACCAAGAACCATCGATTATTTTCCATGCTTCTTTATAAGTTCACAGTTTTCTCCACTCTGCCGTGTACCTTGACATCTACCAATCGTCCCTGTCCTTATAAGAATCCAATTAAAATTTACCTTCCTCCGGCATCACATTATTCCCTGAATATCTCAACGCGTACGAACCAACCACTAATAAATATTCACTGCGCAAAGTACAGTATATGATAAAGAAAAGTGGATAATATATGCAATTTAGGACAAGAAGAAATTGATAGTCCAGTTACATTGTCGTAAATACCTCGCGGTATGTTCTAGTCTCCGGAAACTTGAGAATAATAATTTCAGGATAATCTGGTACCTGGTGAGTGGATCCACCTATGGTGGTCGCTTATAACTCTAATACGAAACAAGGAAAGGAGAGGAACCCGTGAAATACGATGGTTCGCATGGAAGGAAGACATTGTCCATGGGTTAATCCTGCGGTCGCGTCATTCTTGTGCAAGTCACTGATAGGTTACGGCTGATTGCAGTAATCTTCGCGTCGATGTTCTGGAGAAAAATCATGGAAAGCCTAGCGCAAGCGTGAGGCATTACTAAATAACGGTACGCGTAAGTACGGGCTTTAATGTACAGGAGAAAATATAATCGCTCTTAGCTTCGAGGCCGACCATGCTGGAGAAACCTGTCTCATGTGTGGCCTCAAAATATCGTCCTTTATGCAGCTTTAATAAAATAAAGTTATCTAATAGCATCATCAACGAGGAATCTACAACTCGGACATTACAAAATTATAATTATCTTCTTATCGAATCCTCGCACACCTTCGCGAACAATTAAGATCTAGTTTCGATTCGACAACATAATGCATGTGATATTAAGATATGAAAAGGAACGGTATCAGGTGTTCGATTTAAACGTATAATTTGGTAAAGTTACTTGATAGTAAACTCAAGCACCGACATCAAAGAGATAGTAAACATTGCGGTTCTAAGTCCTGTTTGGTCGAGTGTGACAAGCTAATGGTGTCCTTGCTCCATCGAGGCCCCGATTGAAAATACCACAGTAGTGTCTACCAAATCGGACCAAAGTGAGCGGGACAGTATGGTTAGTCCCAGATGCAAGTGACACGCGGCCAACTGCCGAGCGAGAGGAGAACGCGAATGTCGAAGGGGAGGTGTTGGCTTTCGAACCGAGCCACGTGAACGCTTGTACCAGCATATTAAAAGAAACCACAAAATCGGAAATATCTATTATCAATGCAATGACAAGGTGCACCAATAACCTCGGTAAATAAAACATATCAAACACCGTTCGCTAAATGAAAGCCATCGAATCTTACACTAATGGAGTCTTCCTGTATAAAGTACAGTATACAGACTAAATAAACACTACAATAAGGATTCTTGTCTCCAATAAGAAAGACCTTGAATTTATAAATACTCCTTAGAGTCTATTATCAGTAAACCACGTGTAAAGAGACAGTACATAAAGAAGAAGTCAAAGTAGTAGTATAGCGATTAATTCACTTAGGGCTCAATGAAGAAGACATAATTCGAGGAAGGAGTAGTAGAAAGGTTTACAGGGAATAGTACCGGGGAGAGTGAAGGCACATCTTTCCATGGTGGAGTACGAGGAGTCCCACGGTAATAAGGGATCCGAGTGCCACCGCGGAGAATATACAACACCTGTCCGATAAGCGCAGACAGGTATGTGGCAATGCACGTGCCTGGCCGTTTACACTACGAGTAGAAGTATCCTTACTGAAAGAACACAAGTAAGAGCGCAAGGGACAACGGCGTGGATGCACCGAAAAATATTCGTGTTTTCTACATTAGGTAGAGCCTCGCCATGAAAGGATCGTGTGGAATATAAAAGTAAGAATCTTCCTCGGCATCCGTGTTTATAATATCGGTTACCTGGTGGGTGAGCATGTACAGCGTGGTATGACACTGTCGGAACTTGCACAGCCACTAACGAGCTGAATCCGTACCGAGTACCTACTCTTCGTTCTGTCACCCAGGAAATATCTCTTCTTGCGAATTCCCCGGGAGTCTCCAACCAAGTAACAAAGGTGCAAAGTGGACTATCCGTAACGATTTATGTCTCTTTGACGAGCATACTACATGATTACCTGTACAAGAATTAAAGACAATAAATATGTAGAATTTATACATCCTCGTTAACATTGTTAAGACGTAACATATCCGATGTTGGTCCACCAAGGTAGTACCTTAAAGTAAGAGAACTATTGTACGCGTCACTGATTGGCATCGGGTCTTGTAGTTCGTTGGAGAAACGAATTCTTACGACACGTCCAAACGACGGGGGTTTTCTACGAAACTGACGACTTTGTTAGGCGAACCCTGATATAGATAGAGCACAACTCCCTTGCTATGTTAGTGAACGTTTGAATGGTAGAGCGCTCGCGGTTGTAGGTTACCATGCTATCGATAGCGGTGTACAACCTCGAGGTAGGCAGCGCAAGCGGCATCGCGACTTCAGGATTTCCGTGAAACACCTTCGTGAAACGTACTATGTTACTGGTGTACCAGCCTTCTGCTGGTGCCTTGGTACTGAACGAGTGAGTATCTAAAGATGTATGCTGAATGTATGGTTTTTAGGTAGAAGAATGTGTGAGGATTATTGAAACTCTGACAGTGAAATTCTGTTGGAAACAATTATGTGTTTATAAAAGACTTGATCGATAATAAATTCAGATATGAATATTTATAGTTTACTTCTGCATGTATTAGAAATGAAGAGTATGTGGGTGTTGTAGGCAGTTCATCTCATAGGCCCTTCACATTTTTGCGATTTTGGGTCGACCCATTTTTTGACCCAAAAAAATTTTAAACCACTTCTTTCGACCCAAAACGGTCCTAGAACATCATTAGGCATCATATACCATCGATTTAGGGCACTTAAAAGCGAAATTGGCGACTTTCATTTTTTGAAAATTTTTGAAGATATACCCCTTCACATTTTTTCAACTTTGGTTCGACCCATTTTTGACAAATAAAAATTTTTTAACCGCTTCTTTCGACCAGAAATCGTCCTAGAATATGTTTATACGCCATTTACCATCGATTTGGGTCGTTTAGAATTGATTTTGGCGATTTTCAATTTTTGACAATTTTTGAAGGTATACCCCTTCACATTTTTTCAACTTTGGTTCGTCCCATTTTTGACCAATACAAATTTTTTAACCGCTTCTTTCGACCAGAAATCGTCCTAGAATTTGTTTATACGCCATTTACCATCGATTTGGGTCGTTTAGAATTGATTTTGCCGATTTTCAATTTTTGACAATTTTTGAAGGTATACCCCTTCACATTTTTTCAACTTTGGTTCGACCCATTTTTGACCAATAAAAATTTTTTAACCGCTTCTTTCGACCAGAAATCGTCCTAGAATATGTTTATACGCCATTTACCATCGATTTGGGTCGTTTAGAATTGATTTTGGCGATTTTCAATTTTTGACAATTTTTGAAGGTATACCCCTTCACATTTTTTCAACTTTGGTTCGACCCATTTTTGACCAATAAAAATTTTTTAACCGCTTCTTTCGACCAGAAATCGTCCTAGAATATGTTTATACGCCATTTACCATCGATTTGGGTCGTTTAGAAGTGATTTTGGCGACTTTTAATTTTTGAGAATTTTTGAAGGTATACCCCTTCACATTTTTTCAACTTTGGTTCGACCCATTTTTGACCAATACAAATTTTTAAACCACTTCTTTCGACCAGAAATCGTCCTAGAATATGTTTATACGCCATTTACCATCGATTTGGGTCGTTTAGAATTGATTTTGGCGATTTTCAATTTTTGACAATTTTTGAAGGTATACCCCTTCACATTTTTTCAACTTTGGTTCGTCCCATTTTTGACCAATACAAATTTTTTAACCGCTTCTTTCGACCAGAAATCGTCCTAGAATTTGTTTATACGCCATTTACCATCGATTTGGGTCGTTTAGAATTGATTTTGCCGATTTTCAATTTTTGACAATTTTTGAAGGTATACCCCTTCACATTTTTTCAACTTTGGTTCGACCCATTTTTGACCAATAAAAATTTTTTAACCGCTTCTTTCGACCAGAAATCGTCCTAGAATATGTTTATACGCCATTTACCATCGATTTGGGTCGTTTAGAAGTGATTTTGGCGACTTTTAATTTTTGAGAATTTTTGAAGGTATACCCCTTCACATTTTTGGGATCTTGGGTCGACCCCTTTTTTGGCCAAAAAAATTTTTAATCCACTTCTTTCGACCCAAAATCACCCTGTGATTCAACGAGCCCCACCTTACCCTATAGTCTCGTTGAACTGTAAAATCAGTTAAGTGTATCTATAATAGAAATTGAATCAGAATTCAAGAAAATGGAAGATTCTCGTGCCTAGACCTGAAAGGTGCATAACATCATACTCGATCGAAAGATTAACTGCAGCCGTGAAACGAGTGAACATTTAAGATTCAGGATGAGGCAGGTGAAATGTCTAGGATTGAGTACGTACACATGCATAATAAAGGTGCGGCATCCTCGATCGAGTCTCGATAGGCTCTCGCCACAGTTAATACAACATTGCATGAATTTTAATGATAATGTTAGTCTACGTATCCACGAAGAAAGAGCATTATGTATAAACAGAAATTCCATCGGTTCTTTAAGTAACCGAGTAAAACTGGAAAAAAGAATGGAAGAAGATCATAGGATATACGAATTAATGAATCGGGTTCTCGTAATTCAATAAAAAGAAACAATCATGATCGGACGCGCGCATAATCCTAACGATTTCCAGTAATCTATTAAGCGTATGCAAGAAAACCCGTGCACGAGATTTATGCACCGATGAAAAGAAGTGTTATCGTAAATTTACCGTCAAGATCGATAAGACGATCGACCTACAATTCAATTACCATAGAGTTTTCTAGAAAATGGTACTTACTACGAGAGGCTGTTGTCCGTTGCAAATTAGTAGCCGCGAGCGAGTTTATTTTTCTGCTAATTTACAATTATAATTACCCGCTATTCACCGTATATACAATCGGATAACAGAGTCGTATTGGATCGAATCGGTAATGATCGAGGACAATGAGGCGTGAAGTTAATCGTGCAATAAAAAAAGGATCGCTTTGACATGGCAGATGTGAACATCGTGATTATGCTGGTTGCCCGTCGTCCATGGATCTGTATGGAAAGCCAACCGCGAAGAAACCCCGCCAAGCCGGAATAATTACTGATTCATTCATCGATCATTAACGGACATATTATTGGGTTGTATATAATGTATGTATGTCTGCAAACCTGACGAATATCCGGTAACCCGACCGTCACCGTGGAACCATGAATTATGTTGTATCCTACGGCTAACGACCGTAGCAACACTGCCGAAGTTGATAGTCAACATTGCGAGAATACGTTAGCAATAAAGCAATATTATGTAGAAAAAAACATGATAAGAAAGACAAGTTTAGTGAGTGCGGTACATCGTACTCCTACTCTGGCATCTATAAATAACGTTTATTCGAAAACTACGTCACGAATTATTACATATTACTCGAGATATACCGTGTTACCGCAAAGTACAATACCGTTTAGTATCTTTTAACGACTGGTTTAACGACTAAACGCAAACTTAACGTCACATTCGAGTCGGACAGCGTATATAATCTATGGACGTATCTAGATTTACGGAACACTGAAATTTACTTCAAGTTGAGGATTCTTTGTTGGGAAATATATTTTCGTGATTTGTGATATGATTTTGGAAATAATTCTTTTAAATAGTGAACCTATGAAAATCGATGGGAAAGAATGAATTCTCTTTTAAGCCTCAAAATATAAATGACAGAGACACATAATGTAAACATACAAATATTTGACTTTCAAAAGACGCTTCTTTGAAATTTAATCGTCTATGATCCAAGAAACTTCTATGATACTTAAGCTTTTTCCATGATTCGTTAGAACAATAACAATAGTTATGGGCCGCGATTCTACGGCTATGGTGAACGAGTATGGCCATTAACTATTATTACACTTCGAATAATTTTAAAAAGATCCCAGATCACAGATCTAAGATCTGTTGTTGAAGAAAAAGCAAAGCGAAGAATTAAGAAGATAGCGTGAATCGGTGGCGCGTAGACCTAAGTCAGGAAACCAGTTAATAGATCCGATCCATTTTTAACGAATCCTCGGTAAAAAGGTTAAATGGCGCCAGAGGCTTGCACGATCACCAGCAAAATTAAATTAATTATAAATCGTGGATCCACCATGAAATTCCTTCGACCAGTTTTTACGCGGTCGAGTTCTCTGCCTACGAGAATTTCTGAGAGGTTTAAGTACTCCTCCGGCCAAAGACCGGATCCCGTATTAATTCCAAGTATCGAGACACGGCGAACTACGTTTTTCGCCTCGCGTTTACGAATTTCACCTGTTCTTTTGTTCTCTATGGTAATCGCCCGCTCGGTATCAACCGATCTCGAGGAAACAAGTGGAACGAGTATACCACAGCTACGACGTCGAACGTTCCACGAATAAAGATCGTCCTTTAGAAAAACTTCCTATAAATACGCATGTGTTTTGTACTTTTATGGTCATTTAGCTTGGTGCCCGCTACTTAAGGCCTCTTATGAATCACCAGGAATTAGCAATCAAGAAAAGTGTCGATCTGAATTAAATGCCTGGCTGCATCGGCACCTATTCAACACGCCATATAACAAATCACATGACTTCTTTCCGTAAATCATGAACCTCGTGAAGTATCACTAATACTTAAGAAATAATCAACCTCTGGATTCTATTGGAATATGAATGTACATACTACATTCTGGAGAAAGAATCTATTCGAGAAGCATTCTACTCCATGAAAATATACACTACCGCTCAGAATTAATCGGGCGGCATGGCTTTTGAACTTTACTCCTAAATTTTTTCTGTCGCAATTACCAAGGATACAATATACTCGTACTCGGTGAACAACGCATGATTTTCCTTCGAAGCACGACATTCTGCGACATCAACCAACCTTGGAAATCATGGACCAAGATGATGCTCACACGGTCTCATTACCCTTCGTGGGCCAACCTCATTACATGGTGGACCGCAAAGAGGGCAAAGCAGAAGAGTAGATATCTCTTGTGGATACAAAACTAGGTACGGACCTACTGGGTGGACAGGCAGTTAGTTGGATGGCACAGCGTACGGTTATGAAATATGTGACTCGTTACAACGCAACAATGTCTCCCACGTCTACGATTATTCAGTTCGCGCACCACGCCAACCGGTTCACTGATTTTAATGGTCCTGTCTAATATTTGCACACTGAATATTCAGGATGCTTACATCGTACATAGAAAGAATAATATATTATATCACCTTGAGTTACGAATAAGATCATGGATAAATTGTATCATCCAAGTATGAGCAAGGAAAAGAAAGAAAATAAAAATTCATATTTTTCGAGCTAAATACGATTGATCTTGATGAGTGAAATATTAGAAATAATATTCTAATTATTCGTATAAAAAGCACTCGTGTAATCCTGCCACCTGATTTATAATTGCTCTGATGAGAAAGATAAAAATATATCCGGTTTGATCAAAATGCATCTGTATTAATCATATTTATCAAAAGGGCGGATCATCAACAGTTTTCCGCTAAGAATACACGGATACAAGTGCACCTGCTTCGACAGTTAGCACCGGTGAACTTACATGGCGTTTACACCGACTCTCTAATTGCGTTCCTGAGTTCCTCGCTCCGCAAGGATGCAACGCGTTGCAAACCACTTGTTTACCCTGGGTCCGCAGAAAGATTACAAACAGATACGTTAATTCTTCGACAATAAACCTAGCGCGTGCTCCACGATGTTTTTTCTCGGTAACCAATATCGGTCATCGATCAGGTGGTTCAATATTTGAGGTATTAAGGGCAACGACAAACTTTCGCCAGTGTTGCGTTTGAAGTATGAAAGTGAGGTAGATTTGAGAATAATAAAGAAGCAAGGACTACGTAGGAACATATAGACTACATAGCTCTCCACCCATATTAATATAATAATAAAACTCCATTAATAATAATTTTGATTGAGTCATAATATATGACGAGGGAGATAATTAATGTTTCATTCGGCTGCATAAAAAGAGTTCGGACTTCAGAATAACGCGTAAAGGAGAATGCACTCTTTTAAGTAGAATAAGCCTTCAGTAGAACGAGTCAATATGGTGCGTCGTGAAAGCTAAGGAATTGTATAGTATTTTAAGTTAATACTGTATCCATTAATCTGTAGCATTCGATATCATCGATTATTAACTAGGTAACGAAATATCAAAAAATTATCATTCTATCTTAAGTTATAGGCAAGAAAAAATATTAAATATTGTCATCGGTACCTATAAATATTTAACTGAGAATTGAATTGTGTAGTGATTCTTATGTACACACTGGAGTAGTCGCAGGCAGTGATAGTAGTGTTCACATAGGAATATACAAACGAGTAGAAGAGGTAGAAAGAGTTTTCTCGCACGCTCCTGTATCGGTAAAACGCCCACGAGAGACCGTTTAAGAGCATTATTCATATACATATATATCACGGAAACGTGCGTAAGTACCTACACTTAATTACTTACTGCCAGAACTGCCAGCTACCGCGGTAAGGCCCGAGTGAGCGATAGTTTTAGCCTCACGGGTTGACTCTCCTTCGTTCCCACCAAGTAAAAGGCACAAATCAACTTACGCGAACGAATCTTGCAACTCGTTCCGTTGTCAGCGGCTCTTAAAAAATCTCTATCATATTTCAAAACCGACTAATCTTGCAATATGGTTTAAGAAGATTAAATGTGTACCCATGAATCTAATGCACCAATGTTATTGAAATTATATGATATTAGGGGTACCGGACAGTAATCAATTGTTATGTAATACTTAACTCGATTATCTTTTATAAAACAATTAATTTTATGCTCTATTTGTAACTTACGGCTTTCAAAAATTCTGCGTAATTTTGTACTTATTCCTTCAGAGATGCAAAGAAGATTAATTCGGAAGCGGAGAATTTTTCACATCCTAAAGACGGGAATTCGATATTTTCATAAGGTGAATTATGGCATTTTAGAATATGAACAAATAAATCGAGTTTCATAGAATATGTAAAAGATGATTGATTACTTCCCGATACCCCTAATATTTTATGCATTTTTTTTATTTTCTAAATAACTCGAATCGAATCGAATAAAAGGAGCAATTTTATAGCTGCTGCAGTGGTGTATTTTGGGGAAAATGATTATTAAAAGATTCATACAAAATTGGATAATATCTCCCGACCTTTACGTTATATAAAGAATGACATGTCTACAAATCTATATTTTACACGGCGGATGTAGGATCAACCGTGTTTTTAAAGCATACAAAGGAACAACAGTGGGAGTGCTAATTGCTTGTTTCCACTCATTTGAACGCTGATTTCTCGACGGAGCATCGTAAAAAGGAAAGCTTGTTAGACCGTCCGATTTTTATCTAACACCATTACTTTTATAATTGACAATTTTCACACGCGTTGTTGTATAAACTATGATATAAGTACCAATAACACATAACACTTTATCGAATTAACGGATTGATTTCATCAAATTTCCGCGGACTACAAAGGGATGATGATGAACTACCGATGAAAATCGCGTGCGATTTCTGAAGTCGATAAGTGATACATTTACTTGCATGTCATTTTGGGGACCACTTCTCGATAAATAATTTGCAGATAGATAAGTATTTATGGTTTCATTGCATCGGGCGAATAGTACTCGAGGTGTTCGATGGTGCGGGGCCCGCGTCCGCATGAATAACGGCTTTCTACTGATCCGAGTAGATTCGCCCACATTGGCCTTTGAATCAATTATGTACGATTTATATTTATGTTCACTACGGAGGATGGGAAGTGGACAGAAGGGTTGTGGGGTAGAGAGACGGTAGGTAACAAGAGAGTGTGGTATATATGAGAAGGAAGGGAGAGTGAGAACTCTACATTCTGCAGAAAAGGAAGGGTGAAGAGGAGAGGAGTGGTAGAGAGAGAGAAAGAGAGAGCGAGAGGGAGACGATGAAACCGGCGCGGGCTCGTTTGCAGTCGCACCGATCTCGGCCGAAATAAATCAAGGCTGCACCCAGATTTCAAAGCGTAAGAGTACAAAAATTAATCGACTTGACGTCCCTCCGCGATAAAAGGTGTCCTTTCATCCTTTTTGTCCCTCTCTCGCCCGCAGAAAAAAAAGGAACGTCGGAGAATCCGCGGTGTAGAACCGGACGCTGATTTCGTCCGTAGGTGTGTACATCAGGTACCCGGAGAGTGCTCGTGGACCTTATATCAATTACACCGATCGTACCCAGAACGATTCCACCGAGCGACACCATGGAACTCGTTAATTACACGACACCGAACTGTAAACTTCCAAATAAAATTCATATGTAGATTATAATCGATACTTCGATAAGGTGCTCGCTTAACTTCCATTTATAAGGACACGTCGTCAGTGAACAGGAGTATAAGACAGTGTTATCGAAACGTAATTCATGGATATAAATGAATAAATATGAAGACTCATGAAATATTTGATTGCATTAAATGAGTGGAATCTTAACACGAGTTTAATAAAAATGTTCAAATTGATAAGGTTCCATTTTCTGAGATTTTTTGCTTCTCACGTTACACGATGGACGTAATTGAAACCATTAATTCATTTTTTCAATGTATCTCGAAGCTATCTCGAAGAAAGTAATACGTTTATCGTCAGGGGAAAAAAGAAATTGGAGTAGATAGTAAGAGCAAGTGATATTAACGAAGGATTTAATATCCGGGGCAATACCGGCAACACTCGGTTGGTCAGTATACGTCCCTGGGATATTATGTTACGCTGCTCGATCATAATAATTACCAATAATCCCTCGCATTTAGGCGTAATAACGGCGTGGCGTAGCCTTGGTCCGTCATTCCGCCGGCCAATGAATACTCACGGCTCCATACGGGACACATTATAACGAGTATCGTAACTCTGCACGCGAACAAGTGCCAGATTTTAAACTGGTTCGTGACATTCGATTAGAAACCACCGGAGAATGATATATTAGTTTCTTCCGGCACTTCCTAATCATTTTATTCTAATTTATTTTTATTCTCGATTTCAACGAACGTGGACGTGCCATGTACTTACATCATGATAATCTTCTTTTAAAATATATTGCTGGGTTTACAGGTGTACATACTGCCGAATTAAAATAAAGATGAAGTAAAATAATATAAGTATAATTATTGAAAACACCTGACATATCATCCTTTCTATGTAATATAAGAATGATATATTAGTTTCCTCGTACACTTTATAATGATGTTATTTTAATTTATTTCCATTCTGTAATAAGAACGGTATATTCTTGGAGAAACCTCTATCCGGAAGTCGTTCAATAAATATCACGTGCATGAAAAGCGCAAAGTACAATTGAAGCTAATGCATCGAAAAATTAATATCGGT
Organism: Nysson spinosus; assembly: GCA_910591585.2. NCBI lineage: Eukaryota > Metazoa > Arthropoda > Insecta > Hymenoptera > Crabronidae > Nysson > Nysson spinosus. The sequence continues at coordinate 5,606,257 of OU342835.1, forward strand.
ATAAAAATATTTGCTACAAAATATAGAAACATATAAAGAGAGAGATATATATAGCGTATAAGATTTACTTGGAAATAGAGAATAATCCTGAAATTCAGGTTTAAATAGAAGATTGAATTTTCAGTATTGCAAACCGGAATATACGACGTGGCGATACATAACAGTGATTACATTACATGTGCGATTTCAAAGTTAAGGAGATATAAAAAAACATTGTTCCTCTTGTAAGGTATTCAACAACCTGTCAGAATTTTTTTCGCTTTATATACCCCTGGTATCGGTAGGTTATTTGTACAATTAGTACGCGGAAGAGTGCCGTAAACTCTAGACCCAACCGGTCGTTCGAAGATGATATTAACAAAGAATCGTGTCGAAGAAAGTATCCATGTAGGTGTTAAGTACGAATATACAGTGTGACAGTTACCCTGCCAACGGAGAATCATGTTCCCAAGGGAAATTAAAAACCTTTCAGAATATTAATTAACATTATCTTCGTACATTCGATGTCTTCCATACTTCCTACTCTTATTTATAACCCTTGTTCCATGTGAATAATAATTAATAAGATGAAAAGTCATTGACACATTCGTGAATACCTAGCATATATCCTACTCTGTTAAATCAATTTCCTAGTCCAGACTTATTGAAAAATGTTGCAAGACAAACGCAAGTAGCAAGTGGACTAAACACGAACTTTCTCCCGGAGGAGTATTAGAAAAGACGATAACAGTTTTAGGAAGAGTATTCTGTTAATAGCAAGATTCGGCTGTCCAAACACTCGGCAAGCATCCTGAGTTTTGGATACCGGTTTTAAAGGTGTTTTAAGCTGGTAAACACCTCAAGGTCGGTCAGCACACGGTTCCCCGGTTCCTCAGTTCGTCGGTTCCTCGAGTGCTATCATAAAATGCCGGGAAGTCCGTCGTCCGAAGTGTAGTGTGTCAGTCCCTATGTGGGTCAACCACACCAAAAAATTAATACGAGAAGCTCGTTGGCAAAGATCGAGGAAGAAGCGGAAGAGTCTTGTACCCGTGGACTCCAGCAAATACATCTTTTATTTCTTCCTTTTTATTTACACCAATGAACTGTCCCTGCCGAGCCTTATATCCATGCAAATTGATTGTTATTGGCCATTACGTTCCACGGTGCAAGACGCTGTGAATCTCGAAATTACCGCGGACTTTTACCGCGACACAAACACGTCCACGCTCGTTTAAAAAACACTACACAAATATCGCAAAACTCTGTACAATGCTTTGCAATGATCATGAAACATGGAACATGGAACATGAAACATGGCGCGAAGAACCTGTGCTTGAACGATTAAAATGATTACGTTGCTTGATCTTTTATAATGAAGGATAGTTGGACTCGCATTGGAAATGATGCGATAATGATTTATTTCTCTTAATTAAGAATCAGTGATCAATATCGTGGTTGATATATCGAACGGATAACTCGGTGTCCTATAATTATGCTAAGGAGTGCACAACACGGCACGATGCATCCGATTAATTATAAATTGTGACGTACCGATTAACTGTAATGTCAATGCACCGTATAATCGTTTCAGTGGAGTTATATGTACGTTATACACAACTGTGTCGCACGATATTTATTATACAGTACACTATGGTTCATAATTCTCCGTGTACTTAAATAAGTTTCTGCATATCATCATTTAATAATACTTGGAAATCGTACGATCTTTGTTGCCAGATTAATTGGCCGAGCGACTGACTTAAAAAAATGTAGATGCCACATAGATATGCAAACGTAATTGTATAATTATTGAAAGTATCTATATAAGTGGCAAACACGCTTTCATTGCTGTTACGTAACAGTGTCACATATCGTTGTTATAGAGGTAAAATTCATTAACTAACATTTTCATTTAAGCGGTTTGTATTCTTTTAGAATAAAAATTGCAATGTTTACGAAATAAAATGTTTGAATATAGAGAGTCATTTATATATGAGACATTATATATGCCTGTACTGGCTGGAAAAATTGTGTTCATTAAATTATTATATTTGAAGAAGAAAATGGGGAAAATGTAATTAATGAACTGTAGCTCTGTAAGAACGATATGTATCTATGAGGTTGTAAGATGCCAGAACAATTGCATATAACATCCTTTCCATATAACTTTAGATTTGTCGGAAAAATGAAGTATCCGGAAACTTCTGCTGGATAGTGTACTGCGAGCCGCGTTGTGTCTGTCACATGGGTGCGGTTGTTGCGCATACACGTAAGTCTAGTAACCGTGGCACTATTCGAATGCCAGTCAAACTGCATTTTAGATTTATCTCGAATGTGACTCCAGTCATTTTGATGGACACGGGTACTGTCTCGTGGTATCAAATCCTCCGATAAAATCGACATCGATCTATCCGTCAATCGGATAAATCGTATCTATTAATTAAGGTGTGCTTAGCAATTCAAAGTCAAGCGTACAGGAATTTGTAATCGATAAACAACCCGTTCGAATTATTATTAGTATATGAAATCTATACTCGGAGATCGAATCGAGCGTAGCGCGTTAGGCGTTAAAAGTAAAGCAAACACACCTTCAAGGAAATCGAAAGGAAAATCGAAAGATAATAGCGAAACGATTTCCTTGGATACGAGCAGAAACGAGAGATATCAATCGATAGGTTGGAGTAACTAAGAATATAATCGACTTTTAATAGGAATAAGAATTAAGTGCCTTTTGCAAGGACTGTCATCGGGCAACGATAGATTAAAGTAAAAACAACTAGAACCTGATCTGGAAGACCTTTCGATCGATCAATCCACGATCAAGTAGTGATCAAGAATCGATGATAGGTGCATCCGCGGTGCAATAAAATTAGCAGAAAAGTTTACGACGTCCCGTTCAACATACAAAAGGCGTACGCGCCGGTGCAACGAGGCTTCACGATAAAAAGTATTTTATTATGGTCTGTGCATGAGCTGGCCTGTCACTAATTATCGCACGACTAATTGATGCGCCGTACCGCTGATGAACACAGCTTCTAGCTGATTTTTTTGCAGCTGCCCGATTTGCTCGACGAGTAAACCTGATCAGAATATTTCCTGTGACAGACAAGGATGCTTAATGACATTGCGTTTATTCTTTTATCCCCGGAATGGGAACGAATTTCTGATAAATGCTCGATAAAAAAACTGTATTTTACTGAATCACGATGACACCATGGATGTCTCGCAACTTTTATCGGCCCACATGAAATCGATAAAACTCGGAATACCGTTTAACCCTGGATCTATAAAATTGAAATTTAGTACACCGTCGGGGATTGTAATCTTAAAAATGCATAAACAAGGGTGATAATATTACACGATCGGAGGCTATGAGACTTAAACTTGTACATAACAACTATATCGTGGTATAATAAATATTGTAGATCTTACTAGTGATTGTTTTAATTATGATGCTAAATCTCTTTATCAACATGAAGATCGCACGCGATCATATGTACAAGTTCGGTATCGAATACGGAAGTGCCGGTTGTCGTTGAATTTTTCTACGATACAAGTAAAAAGTATGGGGCTGGTAAGTAACGGTACGTAAGATTTTTTCGTTCGATCTTTAACGTATTCCAGTCTACAAAGCGGCTGGAATTCAACCGTGACTCCATTGAAGTCGAGCTAATATAGCCGCATTTCACACACACGGTAGCGCCTATATAATTCAATCGCGAGTATTATGCGTACGCATAAACCATAGTACGTGCAAATACACAGATAATAGTGCACGTATTAATTGTAGGAACGAGCAATGAGGCTTATTTCGAAACTTCCTAGAAACGTTTGTTTATGCCCACATTCCCTATGAAGACTGATAAATTAATCTCTCATGCTAATACGTCCAGAAGCCTGACAGAATCGGTACCTCGAAAGCACCACCGATTTCCTTACCCCGAACTCGACATTAATTCCACCTCGCTTCCGGATCTCGAGACCGGGTCAACGTTGGAAAATACGTAATTCCATGCACACTCGCTCCTGCGAGGATCGAAAGAACAAGTTTATACTTCGATTTGCATTGAATTCGCGTGGCTTCGAATCGACTCCACTCCTTCTAATCGCTGGTTCATACTTTACGTGTTACATGCTTCTTAATTAATGTTTCCTATGCACTTTATTATTTATAGTATGCGGTTTAACATTTTATACTCGAATTCGTGTTTGGATTCAATTTTGAAGGAATAATGAATTACACAGTGCGCAGTGCAGGTTATCGTCTCCAACGTTCCACTTGTTAATCACATTAACTTTTAACGTCCCATCAAATAATATCGATGATGTTTGGACGTGAAGTACATTCACGCATACAACATGAAAGATCAATAAGACTTAACCAATACTCGTCAAGTGAAATTGTAATCTCGAGTTCAAGGATCTATTCGAAGTTGGCCGAGTGGAATCATATGCATCTGTAACTTGTCTTACAAGCGAGTCTTTATTATACACTCGCCAATGACATTTGATCTAATGTCAAGGACGGTGATCGGATCGATCTGTTAGATCGTAGATGACTTTTCCGACGTAGGTCGGAGGGAAAAAACCGAGATACAGGAATATGAATGGTAGTCCGATAATAAACGAACTGATGGACTTTCCCATGGTACACCTCCGCGGAAGAGCCGTAAACGTCTTGTCTCGCGATTTAAATGTCCTGACATCCACTGGGTAGGGCACATCCAATGGTCCCAGAGTCCAGGCCACTGCCGCGCCCTCGTGCATCTCTACATATTACGCTCTCACATTGGCAGAGAATACCATCTTTTATATTCTTCATGCATTTCTATATTTCATAAATTAGTTTTTCAATTTTACCTCCTTTTTTATGTCCCATTTACTTGGTTTGTCACCTCGCACCAAAAATTGAATCAAATCTCAAATCTCTCTTTGACTCAAAGCCATCAGTATTATCGAATAATAATATGAGCCGTTTGTTATGAAAGTGGGGCAAACCCATTTTTGAAAAAAATCTGTTTTCATATTGTTTTGCCTTTTATTGATTCAATAAATCTTTTCGATAAAATACTCTCATAATGCAAATGCATATAATTCCACGCCATTGTACCCGTGCATTTGCATTCGTTGGTGCATCATAGTTTGAGTGTTGGATCCTCGTGCGTATTCGCACCAGTAAATATATTTAAATAAAATAACTGACAAAGATAATGCGTAATCGTTCTTATAGAAAAAAATATGCACAACATTAAAGGTGAAATGTTTTTAGCGAAAATAAACAGTAGCAAATAATCCAAAACTAATTAAAATGCAAGCGGATAAAGTTACACTTCGCCGTGAACTGTTCCCGAAATCAGTTTCACCATTCTTCACAGTTTCGAATTTAACACTTGATTGACTTGTCCTTCGTTCCACGCCAACTGAGCCGATCGATTTATTTTCCTAAACCTGATAATAATTGTATCGTCCGGTGATTGCATTTTTGACCTAATTCGAGTGGTGCGTTTATTCATGTTGAACGTGTGTAAGTAACTCTGCGGTATACTGCAGTATAAGATGTGGGTCAGCTACGTGACGAATAACAATTAATATTGCTGCAAGTGCAAGACACAACCTTCTCTTGATCGTAGACGCAATTTATTATCAGCCACGTTCATTTTGTTAAATTTAAACACGTTTAAAATATTCCAAAAATATATCTTATTATGCATTGCAAGTTATCCGGTTTAATGAGCGATGGAAAGATTACGATATTAAACTCGACGAAGATGGTGCTCCTTTTAATCCTTTGGCATAAGTAATGTTTATTTTTCTAAACCTTTTTTCCTTTTCACGCATCATCTAGTCTCATACTTCTTAATTTATAAATTTATTCTGGCATATTATACTTCATCGAGATTCGAAGTCGGTTAATTATAACTTCGCAGAATGAGACTAATATATTAGTTACATATAATTTATATGTTTCTTAATTATTTCGAGCAACGATGTCTAATTATATCCTTAGCTGTTTCTTGTAGGATATTAAAGTTTCTAACCGTAGAATACGAAGGATACAAAAGGATGCAATTGCGAGGATGCGGTGTACGACGGAAAAGAATATTATATTTCATCTAGATTCGAAGTGGGATAATTATATCTTTAGAGAGCTTCAAAGTGCTCGCACGCTGATAATAAACGAAGTAAGAGGTTTACCGGTGAGGTATATGCAGTGTATCATAGTATTACAACCCTGTTATATTCTTTCTCTACTGTAAGCGCGATGCAAGAGTCAGGGACTGTGTGGCTTTTACGACAAGCAATGAATGTCTCGGCGATGAAGCCTTGCAAACCTCGCCCATATATTATTGGGAACTTATTAGAATTAATTAACTTTTCACCCGTGCGCCGCATTGGTTACTGACCGCAACAGGCCAACTCGTTGTCGACTTCATCGTCGCGGTCTTCCCATTATCGATGCGCGCCAATCTTTTCATTGTCGTTGCCTTAAAATTTATTATCCCGGCCAATAAAAAACGACCGCGTACTTATCCATAATTCAATCACTTTAAATTGAGTGCAAGATTTCATAAGAAACCAGGTGCCTTTCCAATTAAGTGTGCCTCGTATTAAATACATTTCAACGATATGATTGATAACGGATTATCGTTAAAAACATGAAGGAGAATGGAGAAAGGGCGGAAGCAAAAACCAGCAGTAAAATTAGTAAAAGTGTAACATTTAAGCCCTCGTAAACTGCTTATACTTTCAACCTGAATCTCGTTTAAATCATGCTAATCCTTTTGAACGATCGTAAAAAAGTGAGGCAAAAATGTTGGAACTCCTCGGGAGGAGGGAAAAAGTACCGAAGGAAGTGAAGGAAAAGAAGGGAAGAACAAGACGAAGGTAGGGTGAGGTTTAGGTGAAGTGAGACGAGGTATACCCGGACCCACCTGCAATTATCCGGTCTAATGAGCAAACTGTTTGTTCTATCCTACTCTTTCTCTTTCTCTCTCTCTTTCTCTCTCTCTCCCTCTCTCTCTCTCTCTCTCCCTGGTTTTCTCCGTTCTCCTTTCTCTCGATACTCCTCGGTGGACGGCCCATCAGAAACCTGGGTACTTGACTCTGGACGCACCAGCAACCTTCCATGGTATCTACCTTCACCACCACCTCCTTTTCGGTTCTGACAGCCTTCACCTCAACCTCCGGTGCTCCAATGCCAGTTAATGAAGATTATTAAATTAGTACCTCTCACGGGTAATTTTTCTACGGATCTCCACGCTCCGCTCAGAAAGCGGCAACGAAAACCTTCCAGGATAACCGACTGGTTCGTTAACATTGTGAAACGCAAGTACTTCGTGCACTTAGCGGATCCTCGCGAGCACCGCGAGGAACAACTGAAAAATGGAGCTGGTGCTTCGTGGTGGAAGATGGTGGATGGAAAAAGAAAAGGAAAGAAAGTAATGCGAGCGGGTTAAACGCGAGGTAGACGGATCAAGCACTGGGGAGTCTGTGAGAGAAACTATCCCATGGTTGTTAAGAAGGCTGGGAAGAATGTAGTTTGAAGATTTAAAGGTGCTTAGGTCGAAGGGCGGGGCATTCTGGCGACACGTGGAGGGCATCTTCCGTACGTTGACCTTGATTTCTCGATTTCAGAAATAGAAATGATTCGGCATAATCGAATCAAGTGGGACTAAACGAACTCACGGGTAACCGTGACTCAGCGACTGCTCGAAGAGAGATACGAAATTGGGTAGCAAAAAGGACGTAACGACTCCGGGGGAAGAAGAACTAATTACCGAGAAATTATCAGTGGTATCATCGAGGGAGCCAGACGTTTTCATTTGGATCACATTCCATTTGCAATTATCGTTCTTCGGAAATGTCGAGCAACGAGACATATACAGATTGTGATCGATTACGAAAATGCATTTCGTCCTTCGCTAGGTGAAATGGTACCTCGAAAGAAAGGAAGACGGTGATCAAAGGCGTCGTTCGAGCAGGATGCACTCACCGTACCTCGCCTGCTCGCCACGCCCGCCATTCACCTTCAACTTCTTTTCTCTTTCTATCACGGAATAAAACGCGTGCCGCCACAATCCGGCCAACACAGACGTCGAAAAGAACAGAAAACCACTGCAGAAAATTGCAAGTTGCATACCCCGCCTAAGGATCCACCGGACGGCCAATAAATACCAGAATCAAAACCAGTCCCGGTAAATTGTAACAGATTACTGCAAATATATCTCTTCTAGGAAGAAATAAAAATTATCCCGGACAAAGAAGCGGAGTTATTTATAAAGCTGTCGAACACCTTGCAGGTTGTCGACACCAAAGCCTTTTTCGAAAGAAATACTTTATGTAACGCGTACCAATTATTCTGACTAAACCATGTCTATTTTAATACCAATCGACCCACATTAAAATCTAAGGTCATATAATAAATAAATACAACGATTGATAATGAAATTCGATACTTGCATTTATCTACATATATCAGTAGATAGCTTCCATGTTCTAATATAATTGCAACGAAGTGTTTAATGAAACACATCAATTAATTGCATACAAACTAACTAAATTTTGATGCTTCATCTTATCAGTAATTTGTAATTCGTGCATCCATACGTCGAGTCCAGCACGTGCATATGTATATATATGCACCAATGGCCTTGAGAGGAAACAACTCGATATAATCGTTACCACGTCTCGCGAAAGAACAAAGAGCTTGTCTACCGGTATACCTATAGTGCACCGGTCGTGCAGCTACCGCGGTTCCACCTTCCACGAGACGTATCTAACATATACACACATACATAGAGGAAGAGAGAGAAGTGCATCAGTGGTTCCGTTTAATAGCACCGGCTTGTATTTATTCCGGAGTCCATAACTCGGCAATCCGTAATTGCCGTAATTATGCGACCAGCTGTAATCGGCAACGATCCAGCAAGAATCGAGCAGCCGGTCGAGATACACGGTGAGATCTTCCGCAAGTAGTTTGCGTGTCCTATGTTCGATGACACGTTTTATTCGCGCATATGTTTCCCTTGCGCCAGATTCGGTAATCTCGCTTAATTTCACGTGTAATCAGCCGCAGAAGGAAACACCACGGTAAGACGCGATTCACAATTGCAGTGATCCTGGCACCGCTTATAATTTGAAATTCCTCGACAGGATACCGAAGCGATATCAACCGGAGGACATACGGTATATCCCGCCTGTGTCCTCTCAGGTTTTCGTTACGAATAAATCGTTTAAAATGCACTTTTCTCAGCGCTGGCTTTTGATATTTACATGGTTTCGTAATTTCGTAAGTCATTTTCTGGAAGATACCGCGTGATCAAGTGCTTCCTGATTACCGTCATTACATTATGATCCTTGATCACCAATGATTAACTTCGAGGAATCGTTAAGAAATGCAATATCGTAATTGAAGTATTGTATTATAATCGAAACTTTTTAATAAAACGAAATAAAATCAGCAGGGACCTAAGTGATTCACGCGAGATATATCTCTCCACATAAAAGGTTATATTTCACTACTTAACTCTTCAATTGGAAACCACAAAACCGCAATGCCAGTGTCTCACGAAATTTCACTTGGAGCAAGTAGAGCGTATATTTTTTTCAAAACGAAACAGTCATTGTTTTGCTGCCTTACACGACAGACGCCTTTTCTTTCATCCGTTGCAAAGCATGACACGGCTCATTAAAAGGTATTCAGTTCATAAATGTGCAATCGAGGAAAGAGCCATTCGAATGGGTTAATCAACCGTAATTAATCAATTAATCATCCTCCAACAATTTCTACTTTCCTGGTGAGTCTTGTTCACTGAGCAACGTAGAAGATCTATAATTTTATCAGAGGGACGAAACATCCTCCTCGTTAAAATAATCGTCTACCCGGATAGAAAGTCAAAACCACCGGCGCGTTGCATCGTCCGAGTAACCAGTTGATAAGACTTAAACCCGATGTTTAAGCTCGTTGAAACCGACAGTCATTGCAGCTGCGGAAACGCCCGATGAAACGAGGTGAAGGCTACCAGATGTAGTTACAGGAGTTTTACGTTAGTGTTAAGGTACACTGAGTCAACTACATAGTTACATGTATGTAGACGCTGCCGGCGTTAGGCGGCTTAAAGAAGCTACGGCGATGCTTAACAGTGCATAAGCAAGTAACTAACAAGCGAGTTGCATAACACCGCGCTACGAACGTCGAGCTGCACGTGGTGTCAGCTGCTCGGTTGTCGCGTAAAACGTTAAGGTCCCCCGGCCACGGTAACACCACCTCCAACTTCCTATCAGCGATTGCGTTAACCTTAAGACGATACCCGGTATGTACATATGTACATATACGTAGGACACGTTTACATATGCACATTCGTTTTACATACCAACTACCGCCTTTAGATATCGTGCGCCTAGAGTCCTGGACACCCTAACATTGTACACTGCGCCGACGATTGCTACGTGATGCAGTTGTATTTCCTTCGACGAATAACCTCCCTCGTGGAAATTATATAATATTCTACGATTCCCATCTGCGGAAAGCAGTTCCTTCTTTTCCAGTTGGAAATGATTGTATCAAAAATTGTGTGGTATTTTCATACGAAAATAAAATCTTTCTGCAACCTTCGTATCATAATATTGTTATACAGGGATTATGGTTCACTTTATATTATTATTGTAGTCTTATCACGGTTGATCCAATAGCTGAAGGAACTCGCGGAATACTTGGTTCTTGTAAAAAAATCAGTTGTTGTGAAGTATGAGTTACGCAGATGATAAAAAAAGCTTATGAGAAATTAGTGACACCCAGTATAGAGGCGAACCACGCGACATATCGTGCGACACGGGAGAAGGGCGTGCCTGCAGTCGCTGCACACTGCGTAGTTTGTTGCACGCGCTGCAATCGTCTGTACGCAGCAAAATGTAAGTGTCGTATGATAGTTTGTCCCACGTATGTGAATATGCTTTGCACACAGATATCCTCTGAATTCTATGTACGAGTTCGACTGTTACGTAACGAAGAACATATAGTACATTTCACCAGGAAACAGAAAATGAACTTGAAATGCACTGCAATCCAACTATGTTTGTCAGTAATATCGAAATTTAAATATTTACTTTCTTTCGGCTATCTTGGTGATAACTTATCATATGCTAATTGTTATTGCGAATTTTATACAGTTTATATTTATTTGAGGTTGAAAAGCATCATTTTTTAATCGCGATTTTCATATAAAAATATAATGTACCGGAATATGCTTTATGCGGCGATATTTTATTGCGTGATTTAAATTTTCCAGCACCTACTGATAAGAAGATCCGCGAACATTTTTCATTTATCACGTTCGTTCCAAGTTGTTTATCCCTCTGGAATATGTAACGATATATATGCAGCATCAAATGAAGAAGTCAGAAAGACACGATAAGTCGTCAGCAGAAAGTTTGCAGCGAAAAGAAAACGTGAACAACGTTCACTGCGGATGAAGTTCACGTGTCATCAGCTATGTCAGAACTTTAAATATATCTCGACGAAGAAAACTTTCAAATAAACTTCGGAAATTTTCTTCGCATGTAACAAATTACAGTACGTGAAAGATTGCATGCGTACTGTATACCGCAATGTGATAACACGATACTTGGCACGCCCTTTGCCAGTCGAAAGAATAAAAAGGGATGATAATGGTGGTATTGTTAAAATGTAGATTATCGAAAAGACGATAAAACGATTCACTGTAGCACCGAATCACATCGCGGATGAGGTCCCCCGTGTAGTCGAGGAGCACAGAGCGTGTCGGTGGTAAGGGTCCCCCTACTTCCGGCGAACCATATCCGGCAGAACGCCCACCTATATCTCGCTCCGCCAGACCGTGCATACTCCCTACTGCTGCAATCTACTCTATCGTTGTCCAATTGCGATAAATGTTCTAGCCGGACGAAATTGCTCCAACTGGGTGGAACACTAATAGTCGACACGTTCTAGGTGCGATACGTATTATCAATTCAATATTCATACCTTGATATGCTTAAAGCAAATGAATGCGATGAAGCTAGTTAAAAAACGGATAAATTTGATTCATCGGGAAATCATGAATTGCCTTGATTGCCAGTTGAACTTCGAATTTGAAGTATATATGATGAAGAACCTCCCCCAGGTTTATGAGAATTCTTCAAAGTATCGCGTTTAATTATATAATAATAATGACTATATATATAATAATTACAATACCCCGATTAAATCGGTGTTTGAGATTACGTGTTGAGTTACGCTCGTGTCAAAGTTACTTAATATGATGGGATAGAAAGTAAAACTTAATTTCTTGAAAAATGTGAACAATGCGATTTCACTTGGTTCATAAATACATGAAATCTTTTTTCAATATGAATTTTAGTCGACAATCTTTGAAGGCGTAAACACAGCCATAAGGAGATACTTGTGGAAAAGAGAGAACGAAAGCGGAAGAGATATTATGAAATGGCAAAAAAAGCCACGAGTGCTGCGGCACATGCCTTACTGCATACAATGCTGGCAAAAACTTGCAAGGTCTGTTCACCGACGTCATATGCGTTTTGCCTGCATTCGACAATCTTTATGTTCGCTACGATTGGAATTCAGAATAAAAATCAACGATACACATAAACTGGAAACTATTTCAGACCATTTCGCTTACAAAACTGGAGTAGAAAAATAAAATCTGATATTTCCGATCAAACGTGATTTTATCGGAACTATTCTATTATGATACATAATTTTATGATGACGCCTACAATGGAATACATATTATAGAGAATTATTATTTACCCACAATTTTAATTATCTCTTGTTTCGCATAGTAATTAAGTACATTCACACGAGTGTCTGGAGAATATTTCAAGTAAATTACCTGAAATTGCATTCTTTCGCACGAAATCAAACGGATTTCGTGCACCAATATTTATCGCGCCCACGTCCCGTTATCGTAATTAACTTGAGTCTCGCGTAATTCAACTGGCAAAGAGGCATGCACGATATGCGGTGAATACGAGGCAATTTTATCCAACCACGTGGGTGTTCGTGTGGACCCACGTGGAGGACTACTTCTAAATGATGTAACGAGAAAAGTAACAAGGTAATAATGCTTGTTACGAATAATAAATATCACATGAACTCTGATTTTGATCTTGAATACTAAGCAGCATTTGTAGGACTAAATGTTAATTTCAACGATAATAAATACCGCTGTAATTAATTACTACAATTATTGATAAAATTGTACAAATCAATGCACGACTATGTACATTTCTATATTTACATAGATCACTAATGTGCTACTAGTGTTATTGGAAAATGTTTACGATGTAATAATCATCGTGAAATAACATTTAATTGATGCCTTACCACATACTTCTAATGTGATTACTTGTTACCGTAGGTATGCAACAAAGAGTGGTGGCTATTTGTTCGGCACAAAGAAGGGTCGTTCGTTATAACGCAAGTCACTCATCACCTTTTTTCAACATTAACAACAGGCACAAGTCACGATAATTGGAAACCATACGATAAATTGATCTATCGAATCGTTAAAGCTGAGCCAGTGCCGTTCCGAGAGAGCAGGTTATCATGTCGGATCACCTCACGTCTCGGCCGAGAAAAGAAGAACGTATCGAGTTTAATGCCACCGTTTCCGCGTGTCACGCATTCACTTGTGTTTACTTTAAAAATACACGATTATTGACTTCTTCTTTCTCAACGTCTAAATCATCGATAAAGGTACAATAAAAAGATCTTGCGTCAGAAGGTACGGTTTTATAAACACGTTTAATATGCGTGGCACACCTAATTTAATATTAGACTGTTATCATAACATTAAATACAAGTTTCTCCTATCGTAGTTTTAAATCAACGTGGGATCAGCATTCTGATACCTGTTAATCATTTCTGGCTGCATGCACACGTGGTTCTCGAGTTTCCAATTACACGTAACAAGGGGTTCGTTGGTACGAGAAATTCGCAAACTCAGCGGGGACAATAAACAAGAAACAACGTGGATCAGCAATGTATTTGAACCAACGAATATAAAACCGACCGATTCTCATTACTTTCGTGTCACGGGAAAAATATGAAATCTAACGAACCAATTCCATCAACGATTTCTCTGGCAACAGTTACATTCCTACAATACTCGGAATTTTAATTAAAACAAAAATCATTTGAATATTCCATTAGAGTTAAGAATAAGAGTTTGAACGAACGAGATCCACGGTGGTCGTGAATCTATGTATATGCTAATGACATTATCCCCGTGAATTGATGAAGCGTACTAGTTATTAACTAATGAAAATTGCGCCGACATGCCACCGGGCTCACAATGGGGTAGCGAGACAGACATTTCTAAGACACATAAGTCAGCAGCTAGATAGAGCGGAGGCCGTTCGTAACCAATGTACACTAACCATTTGTCATGGTTGGTTACTGCGTGCTCGAGCACCCAAGTGACTTCATAAGCCCACCATGGGAACACCTGCGGAGTACGAGGATGCTCGCATACCTTCCATACGAGTGTCAACTTGCCTTTTACCCAAACAATCCGAGAGTGCAAACCTTCCACCATCTTTGAATGTCTCCCACGATATTCAAACAAATCGATGGACTGCCCCGTTAGAAATTTACATACGAATGTGTATTGTTCCTCCTCAAACACCTTATCCAGATTCGTATATATTCTGCTCCACTACTTAACCCTAACTTAAGACAAACCAAACACGGACTCAACGATAGGTGAATTTGATCTGAGTCAAAATAGGCCAATATTTTTTAGCTATGGTAATTTGATTTAATATAAGAAGCTTATGTTGAAATTTTCTTCGCTGGCTTGGTATGAATACTTTTATCATCCAGTTTTTATAGGACTGATAAAAAGCTGAGTAGCGTTCCAAGGCAGTATGCGAAAGCTTAGAATGCAATATCACAATCGGTTCTTTTAGCGATTTGCAAATCTGAGGCGTATCGGGTTTTCTGTTTTAATGAATACATTCGAAGAGTTCATCTACGATATTTAAAGTTCCCGAGATTTATAATTAGGATGCATACATTCTTTACATTAATCAGCAGGTATTATGCAAGCGTGATAATTCTCAGTTTCAGAAGAATATCAAAAGGAGTTCCAAGAAAGTCTTAGAATCAAGAACAAATATTGTGCCACGTAATCAGCAATAAATCAGCCGTAGGATAATGTCAGACACTTCGAGATTGCGGAACACATGTAGCATCGGTAGCGAACATCATTCGGTTGCTCGTAAAATCTAGCAAAACGAGTCGTCGTTCGCCTCCATAAGATTCAGATGAAATTTTCATTTTATTGAAATTGAATTTCACCGGTTGAATCCTAAGCTGCCGTAGGATACTAATTTCATATTCCCCGGAGAAAGACCCAACAAAGAATATCCAAAAAATTATGCAATTTTGCTGTTTAATTGACCCTTCGTATGCACCGTATCTAAGTATTCATTGTTATTAAAGAAACACGCAATCGAATATTTTTTCACTTCGGAATAATTAAAATCAAGTATGTAATTATCCGTAAGGTTATAATTATGTGCTAGTTTCTTGTGGATCTCGAAAATGAATACATCTACAACACTTAACCCCTACACAAAGTATATAAACATGGAGTATTAAAATAGATTAGTGCAATATATTATAGATGCGAAGACAGTATAAAGTTCAAAAGAAAATTTGATTTTCTACGGTAAGAAAAGCAAAGGACAATTTGCAGCAAGGAGCAAAGATGCAGTATATGGGATATAAAAGGAATAACGATATTCAACGTCGCCGCAAGGAAGTCACCCACCCAGGACCCCATGCTGAGACGATCACGTTCCAAAGACCGGTCCAACTTATAGGATCCCATGAAACCAACTAACAACCACGAATCTCGGTTTCGCCAAACGGAATTGAACTCCCTCTAAAGAATTGGATTATCAATTATTCCATTCCTTCACCTCACTCCCGACCCCCTTACATTCGCCTCGAGCGACGTGTGTACAACTATTTGTTATGTTGCCGTGACTTCAAGTAATATATCTCGCAAAGGGAAAGGGCCACACATGGGTATGTCCACCTGGGGACAATTTCTACTCGCGTGTAATAAGAATGCATACATACTCGCATCTCTATATAACGTATTCTTCAATTATATCGTAAATGATAAGTTATACAAGTTTCCCAGTTTACGTTCCTTGTTGAATGTTATATGTGGTACTTAAAAGATTGAAATTTTGTGCGTATGAAATTTGGTGTACAATGATAGCTTTTCCATTTCCATAGGTTTAAAGGCGTGTAGGTAACGTGAGAGTAAAGTGTCTAATTTCGTATTCATATTTTCCTTGACACTCGTGGTGACAGCGTGACATTGATTTGAGTTGACAGATGTGACCCTTTAAATAGGACTCTGAAGACCCGTCATAGTTGGGGTCTAATATTTCCTACCATTTACGTGATGCTTCTGTGTACTTTTCTAGGCACGTCATTTTTTGGTAAACGAGGATTTAATAAATCGCTGTCCAAGGAAGATACGAGTGGAACTCGTGGCAGAAGATATAACCGCTACCTACGATACGCGTGGAATGCGATACCTCGCATTTGCAATTCGCTTCTTGATTATTATGAATAGGATCCTCGGCAGCTTCTTAGACAAGATTCTTCTTATGTAACAAAGCATTGTAACGCGATATCACGGTGATATTTATGCAATGAGTGATAGAGGAAAAAGGGATATGAATTCGGTGTGATTGTTTCTAAGAAAATATGAAAATTAATAGGGCATTTGTCGGGGAGCAGTAAAATAAGAGGGAAACCAATGAATACGATCGTTTTAATCGTCGAAGGCACTAACAGATCATATTTCTTTCTATCGGGACAAGTACCGCTATATAAGTATGGAAAATCGACGTAACACCGGAGGCGCAATAAATTGTATAAATGGATCTGGTGGATTAATTTTCTCGATAGCAAATTACAAACGTAACGCAGTTACCGTTCCGTCAAGGATATATTCGCGAACACGAGCAACATTACTTCCAAGCCAATAAACCTTAATGACGACTAATGTACGCGTAGGAAGCTCTGCTAATGATTCTCCAGTGATACAGCTTTCTTCTAATTACTACCGATTCGGTAGTTCCCTTTTCGTCCTCTCCCAATTTCCTCGCTGAATTAACCATCGTAGTACAATCGTATTGATATAAATTACGACCTAAGAGCTACATCCAGAAAATAAGCTCTTTCGAAGGACTTTGTCATAAATCAACTAATTATTTCTATACACTCAATCTATTATTAATAAGAGCAGCAGAGTGTACCACTCGATGACATAGAAGTACAGGTATTTCTTGTATATATTTATTTATATGTCTGTACATTTGCCGCTAATAAAATGAAGTATAAAGAAGTCAAAATATGAGCCTTTCTGTTAAAATTAATGTTAGCGTAATTTTGAAGAAAGTGGTATATGAATAAAGTTTTAGTCACGAATTGATGACATTTTTATTATGTTAGATGTTAATTAGTTTGGAAGCATGAAACTTAAAATAGCAAGTTATATATTATGATATATTGGCTAGTATATATCTGTTTTATTATTTGGTAATATTTTAATGTCCTCCCACAAATAATTGAAGTTTTATGTTCATTTATCTGAAAAGTATTCTATGCGTCCACTCTTGTCAAGGAAACGCGACTAGCTTAAATAATGATATTATGTCCGATGAAAAATGAAAATTCATTGACACGGAGATAAAAGGGTGACCGAAAAATGAGTTCGAATCAAAATAAACGGAAGGATACGTTAAGACTTCCTGCAGAGGGCATAAGTTAAAGTTTCAACGATCGAATTGGTCGGCGTCTGAGTGCAGAGTCGGCAAAACCCTTCGATCGCAACAGGAAGCCGGAGGATATCAAACAAAATGAAGTTTCGTCTGGTCATTAATAAAGGAATTGCCGAACTTTTAAATTGGGGGCTCATTCGATCGACGGAGAATTTATATGTGCTTTCTCCAGTGTAATCACGAGAAATCCTTCATCGGCGCTCGATAATTATTCACGTAATAACTCATCCGCCGAGGCGATCGATAACTCATTCGCCGCCTTATAAGTTGTAAATTATGTTATTAGCGACTTAATTGCACGGTTATCGATATAACGCATTTGGACACGTGGTGCCACTAACAATCACACACGAAGATCTTTCACGTCCACCAGAGTTCAAATATTGTGATCCACGAAGAAATTAAGATGCCTAATTTATATGCTAAAACCGCTGACATATTGCTGTTAAATGTCAACCTCCTTCGAGCCATCTATTCTAACCGTAAAACTTATTATCTCCACTCTTTTGAACGTTAAATGTATTCGTCTCGATTAATAATTTCTTAACACGTCGCGCGCGTAATATATTCGTTCAAATGCTAGGATGTCTAATAATGTATTGTAAAAATCAGGAAAGACGAAGTAGAATGGATTTATGGACTACCTAACGTCGAAGTCATTTCTCACGTATTATGATTGTCTTTAACGTCTCTCGTATGGCAAAAGCCACTGATTTTCGCATGGCATTTCTTTTATTCGTGTACCAGTGGCTGAACCACCTCGTCCCATTTGTCCGTTTTCGGCGACAGCGTACGGAAGAAATCTTTCCGGTTTTGGTGGTATAACCGGTTTTTACCTTCCTTTTTTTCCCTCGTTTTTCTTGCTTTAGTGATGCACTGCGACACGAGCTCTTCTCGAGTTTTTCAGCTTTTATTTCTCGGTATATGGATCTATGAACGTGGATCTATGCTCTTGGGAACAAATATCGATCTTTCCTTACGAACGATCTCTCCTTACTTTAAGTGCACCATTAGTACTCTAATAAAGCAAATGAAGCTCTACTTGTTTCCGACAGAATATAAATAAAAATATATGCAATGGAACGAGTGTGAATTAAAAGGTCCGTTTCCAATGCATCTATACTTGGTAATTATGAGTTATGTTTCCAAAGTCTAGGAAAAGTAGTTCCTAGCTGGCGAGCATCGATATTGCAATAAAGCAACAAGGTTTACGAGGACGTTAAAAGAAAGGTCCGTTTAAAATTAAATAAACGCTGAACACAGAGGAACGCGGTTTCACGGTGAGCATAACCAACGAGCAGAAAGACTATTCATTAGCACACCCGGGAGAGAGTTCAAGCGAGTTAATTTGCCCTCTAAATAGATCGGCGAGTATGCACGAAACCTGTCATTAGCATGCGTCTAACGAAGAGGGAGAGAACCAGAAATTAAGAAGGCAAGAGACAGCGAGACTCTATGCAACTACGAAGAGTGCATAATCACGGTGGTCGCCTCATACCATTCCACTTTAATGTTTCCTGTTACGACTATACCGCCGGCTTATTGTTTCTCCATTAGATACGTATTTAAAGACGCAAAACGGAGTCGCGGTAATGCTTTACCAGGCGCCTCCTCTAACTAACAACAGTTACGTAAACGGCTTTACAAGAGGCTGAATATCATCCTTAACGAGAAAAATCATTCGAGTACCGTATAAATGAGCCATCTCATTGAATCATTATAGGAAGAGTTCTAATTAATTCAAGGTATAATTTTGCTAATGATGGTGTAGCAATTTAGTACTTAATTGTAATCGGTTCGAATTAAATCTTGGAATATATATGAGAAATATGTATTAGAATATGCGATAATGAAGTTTTCCCCTCGATCATGTAATTTTAGACCACTTTAAGAACAAAAATTCAGATTATTTTTTCAGTGATATAGGAAACCTGCGTAGCCGTTCTAAAAAATGTAGTGAAATAAAGGGCGATTATATTGAAAGCTGAAAAATATTGTTTCATTCCATTACCCCTAATCTAATCGTACTCCTAACGAAAAGATTAATATTAATTAATGTCTAATTTAAAACACACTGCTGCAAGTTTGAGGCACCACGAATATTATTGTTGATATTTATTATTTAAAAGGTGTATAGTATTTAATAAAGAAATAAAAATTTAATTAATACTACGAATTTTAACGATGCGGGACCTATGCCTTTACTTTAATTATATACTATTATATTAAAATGTGATTCTGAAGACTACCTAATAACATATCGTCCGATTGGCAATAATTATCGAATACATGATCAAACCTCTGTTAACATTTCAACTAAAGTTCCTGGACATATAGGTATCGGAAGAGGGACATGAATTCACCATGATCGTCCATTGGATGTTGTACACGGTAGGCAGTGACGAATGACGACAGGAACGATAAAATCGTTTCTTACAGTCGGCCAGCCAGCCGCGTGATCGGTGTCAACCGCGTAAATTAACGTCAATACGCCTACTTATCGAATTCTAGGTGAACCCAATACACGTTACTATCAATCTCGGCTCTATCAATCGTGGAAGGTGCACCGAGACTTTATGACGAGATTCGCATTTTCATTGATCTGTGTATCGTGCACGACGAACCATCGGCATCTATATTAATGAAACGACATGCCGTTTGCAAGATCAATGACTCTCAGCAAACATAAAGCAAGAAAGCCGCAAGAGTTTCATGATAAAAATGACTTTTCCTACGAGATAAACTAAGGATATTCGACTAATACGAGCTTAGCGTGACGATCGATACAAGTAAGACTTTGTGATCTCGATATATCGCGTGGAAAATGACGGAGCAACGGTAAATAGGTGTGATAACAGGGAAAAGAGAAAAAGCGAGGGTTTATATTCGTGTAAAAAGAGAAAAGTGCTCGTCGAGGTTGAGAACGTAAATCATTGCAGCCCGATAAGGCTACCGGATAGTGACATGGTGTAGCATAACTTTTTACTATTTCCTTATGCACTAAGTGGAACAAATATTAATGAAAATTGATAGTGAAAACATCTTGAATATTTATCATGTTGATCGCAACGCCGAAATCCGTGTTATACGATACCTCGCGATGCATGTTCGCAAAGTCTATACAACGTCTAAAAATAAAACTGTTTAAACACTCTGTGTTACGTGGGTTACTTTGTATCGATATCGCAACGCTAAAAATATTGAAAATTTTACGAATATTAGCGAGATCTTTGATTCGAGATTTAGTAGTATTAGCATCGGCGGACACCGGTGTCCGCCATGGTGATCAACGTGTTAACGAATAAATATCAGAAGAAATTATGCTGCTCTCATAGCATTTAAACTTGCAACAGTCTACTATAGTGACTCTAAAATGTGCATTAACGATAATTGCACCGATAACAATGCAAGTATCTTGACTTTTATATCAATTTCAGTAGTCTCTCTCTTATAAGACAGTTCCAAGCTATTAAGGATCTCCTCGTTTCTCATCGAACGCTATCAAAATGGCTTTCCTTACGAGTCTGATAATAAATGAGGCAGAAGGTTCGAAAGTAGCAAACAATTTGCAAAATGCAACACGATATTAGAATAAAGTACATTTCACTCGTGAAACTAGGGGCCTCTTACAGCATGGAATAGTTTCAAAGCGTTGTGTTTTCTCGGTTTTACGAGGAACCCGTTCGTGGGCGCCTTATTTATTGCCGATATTCATCGACGATATTGGACACTTGCAGACTCAATTACGCGAATAGTGATTCCAGTAAGTTAATGCCGCTAAGAGCCCGTAATGGAATAAAGTTGTGGTAAACAATAAGTTTTATTGCTTCTTTAAGGACCAATTCACGTTTTATAGATATTTGAGCAATGAGATAAAATGAGCATACAATTCAATAAAGGAGATCTGGATTTCACTGGAATTCCGTTCCACGAGTTTTTGTCGCGTAATCCGATCGTCACGCTAATGAAAAATACTAGAAAAAGTAGTGGAATAATTGGCCGTACAACCGTGTTTCGTAGGAATAGATTATTTTACTTAATTCGTGAAAAGTACTTTGATAACATTTTTTTTTAATTTAATTATTTACGAATCGAAAGATCGCTATTATATCGCAACCAATCGTTCGTTTATATTATACTTAATTAACTTATCGAATTTATAACAGACGAAGGACATCACATCCGTTCTATTATGAATTTCATATTCTGTACTCCAAACCCAGCGCAATTAATATAAATCAACATGATTTCAATGTTTCCTTTAATAACTTTGTTCGCCGCTAAGAATGATGCAAGTGAAGCGACGTGGTTTACGTGAGATAATAAAAGTCACGGAGATAATATCCTCGATGAAAAACGGCAATTGTTGCAATGATTTTTCGGGCAACAAGTCAAAAATGCAAATCAATTCCAAAAGATGAAACTGGCGAAACGCAGGTCCCCGGCGAAATGTATTCGTATTGTTGTGAAAGCGAATCGTTTCGTGAGGTGATTTAAAAAATTTGGCACCTCTTTAACACCGAGGAAATTTACAGGCGGCCTTAAACCTTCTCTTCTTTTGCCAGGAGTCCACCAGTATTGGGTTTAGTACTGACTCGGCTGACATTAACGATTCGTAAATTAAAAAAGGACGCAATTTCCATGGAGTCTGTGTGGGCGAAAAAAGAAGACACTCTTCCGCTACTCTTTTATATGAAAATCGTAAGTCTCATTGTTACCCTCTCGTATTACAGAATTATTGTCGATGAAAAGATATGTGAGATCATATATCCTTTGAGCATTAAGAAATACTGGATAATATATGCCGAACTCTTTTGTTATTAATTATTATGCTTTTATTGAAAGTATTATATATTATGTTGTAATAATTTATGTATGCATTGCGTGACATAAAGCAATATTACGTAGGTTTTTATTGATGTGTCTTATTGAAAAAGTGATATTAAAGAAGCGTAAGAATCAGGAATAGAATTATTACCCCCAGGATTTCGTTCAACGTAAGATTTATATGGCGCAAAAAATAAGAATGGGATACAAAATCATAGAAGTATTCTGTCAAATTTGGCATCATAT
This sequence comes from Nysson spinosus, assembly GCA_910591585.2. Taxonomy (NCBI): domain Eukaryota; kingdom Metazoa; phylum Arthropoda; class Insecta; order Hymenoptera; family Crabronidae; genus Nysson; species Nysson spinosus. The sequence continues at coordinate 5,629,159 of OU342835.1, forward strand.
TAATCAGGATTTATAAGCGTAAATATTAATGTTGCGATCATAAATTGATGAAATACCACGTCTGAGATTCGACGAGTTAAACGCAACAGTATTTAGATCGATGTTAGCCAAGTAAAGAAAATAAGGGGAGACAACAACGACGAGGAGTAAGTGTTCGGTACACGATATAAGTAAGTAGCTCAAGTAAGACATTATAATAATGACCGTAACTACTCATAACCATTAAGAATCGATAAGAAAAGAGAGCGGTTGCGCCTCTACCTACGTAATTGAGCTCTGCTACTAACGTCTTGTTACTCTCCTCCGTAGACACATCACGCTGAGAAAACCAAGATCGGGCCATATATTAGTCGGCGATAAAATCTTATTACACACCGCAACCACGTTATTTATTACTGATATGTTGACAATTTTGTAGTCTATTATATTACATTTCCAGGACAATCTCCAACCGCCGTAGAAAATTCTATCATGATTAACAGCTGATATATCACCCGCTTTGATTTAGTCCTCCTTTGTCTAGGTACATTTAGATCATTCTTGATAAGATCCCCGATAAAACTGCATTAAAGATGTAATTATGGAATTCAGAAATCATCAGGCCATGTTTAATTGCAAGTAATTACTGTTTATTTGAAACCTAATATTGAATTCGCCAGAAATTTCGTGCAATTTGCATCAGTTTCTTTGCAGAAAACAAATGGGATTTTATGAACACGAGATTACGAATCTGTCCAAATGATAGGGGAATATTATAAGTTGAAAGCAACGATACATTATTGAATAAAAAAATCGTAAAGATGTATAAAATTGAAAAATATCGATCATTATTCATATGTTAGAAATTGCACGAATTTGGTGGCCAACCTAATATTAGTTTAAATCGAAAGTGGATATTATACCGATGCACTCGAAAGTGTAACGAAACCGTTGGAAGTAATGTCGCCAATTTACGCGACCTAATAAAAACCTGTTTCTATTTAGAGTATCGACTAGGAAATGTAAATAAACATGGATGAAAATATATGAAATTCCCCGCAGTTCATAAATTCAGCGGGGTTAGTTAACCAGGACTAATAACGGAGAGTCACGGTGAAGTTAAAGCGAATGTTGCACCGGTTGTGCGATGACTAACACGTGACACGCCTCAAATATAGCTCAAACGATACTTCTCCCTTGCATCTTTGCAAACTACCTAATAACCAACAAAAACGAGAGTTTTCATCAAAGTACTTTAATGAATACTGCTTCCACAAACGATTTCCTCGGCTAATTAATTGGAACTAATACAATCTGCATAAAACAAAAACAAGCGGAAAATCAACGACACCATTCTATCCGATATAACCTACTCGGTTATTTATAAATAATGTAATCCATAAATAAAATAAAAAATGGTGGAAATTAATGGACACGATTCCATTCAATATTCTCTGCTCGGTTAATCATAAATAATACAATCTACAGATAAAATAAAAAATGAAAGAAATTATTCCATTATTCTAATTATTCCAAGAAAAGATTCCATTTTACATGCGCAAGTTTATCTTCCATTATACAATCATTCGTTAAAATAATTGACTTTTATTGGTTGTTCTCTTATGATGAATATTGCATTGCAAATTCGTATCCTTCCAGCGTTATGCAATTCCACGGACATACTTTTGTTACTTTTCGTGCAGGATTCTTTTACCATTGTAATGATACTCTTGAATGTGTGCAATGGCAATGTATGCTCTTGAAGAACTCGCACGTGCGGAGCTTGCGAGAAATCTGCAAGTGGCGCGTACACGAGTGCACGATTCACTATGCAATCCGAAGAAATGCAATACACGAGGACCGTATATATTTTCTGTGCATCGTGCCACACCTTTGTAAGCGATATTCATTTACTTTTTAACAAGGAGCTTGAACCCCGATCCAATTAACTCGCAATACAATGGCCGATAATGATCGAACTTGAATGAACAAGAATAATATCGGAAGGAATTTTATTATGCTAACAACTAATTCATAATTTCAAGGAATTTTGTGAGATATATCAATCCATATAATATTTCAAATTTTATGAAAATTATCTTTAGATTGGTCTCGCAAAATTATCCAATCGTAGCAATGTAAGGAAACACTATTCAATCGTAGAAATATAAAGGGAGCAAAGATAACGATAAGAACTGATATCACCGGAAATAAAATATACCATGTTTCGGAAGATCAATACATCATCGTATCTTACATCGCAAAGCAACTGGGGGTAAATGTAAAATGTTCGAAAGAAATACAATTCACGAGGAGCGCATAAATTCTGAAACCGCACGGCGCGCCTTTGCCAAGCGACATTCATTTATTTCGGGCACCGACTTTAAATCCATCGGAACAATTAACCAACATCGTACTGGTATATCACATTGCGTGGGCGTCACCCTCGAGAATTACCGGATGACCTTCCTGTATCGTACATTCGAGTACTTAACGTGAAACGGGAGATAAAGGTTATAGCATCCTCCCCGAGACCAAATGAGATAAACATCGGTGTTCATTGAAAAGGGATAAAAGTACGACTGCGAAAAAGACGCAAGAATATGGGGAATAAAAACGATAAACTTTATCATTATAAAGATACAGATTTAGTGACTCGAATTCTTGAGATTTACTTAAAACGACTAATGTGTTTCGGCTGATATAACGCAAACGGTATCCAACACAAAACCAAAGGAAGTCACCATACTCCATGTACATACAAAGAATTCACTTCTCTTTATTTCTAATTAACGATCCAACGTATTCAATGAACAGTTTCCTCACGATTTACTCGACAGACTTAACTCACTCAAGCAACATTATTTCCATTTGTTCTTATGTGTAAATAAGACTTAGTTAGCCTTAAGTTAGTTTTATGTGGAATAAAATAAGCAATGTTATAGGTATATTGATCAAGCGAATTTTAGAAAAATTAGTAATGAATGCATCACCGCGAACAACGAATCAACATTACTTTCTCGCGGAGAGTAACCGGTACACGGATGATGAATCGGAGAACGAAGTTCCTTCATTTTTCATACCCATAGGGGACCATATATACTCGATATTCAGCTGGGTACTCGGATGAATTTAATGTCCCTAAATGAAAAATATCATCACGGCGCAGTGTGTGTTACGAACATTACGAACGTTAAGCCGTCTCCACCCTTTACTGGAATTTATTCAAGTGGCAATTCACGACAGTTAAGTGTCCAACTACTTATTCGAGATATACGAGCGATAAACATTCATTTGCGAGGAAGAGAATTTTTTCCCCGAGCACCCTTGTCGACGTGTGATCACGTAACACCGATATTTACGATGCATTTTAAGGACATAGATTCCCCTCTAACTGATATGGAATAACACCTTAATGTTGTATTATTTCAAAGTTATTGGCATCCGAACGATTTCAATATTTACAATATCGCTCGTCTCTTATCTCCATATCCAATTAGATCCTGTCATATATACATACATATGCGTCCGTATCACATAAAATTACGGGGTTCGGTATTTCATAAAACGGTGCACGTTACAACACAATTATGCATTGGGAGTACGCGGAGCGCACCGAGGCAAGGACACTTGCAAAAGTGCATACAAAAATGGATTGCATCAGAACCTCGAAGGAGGTCAAGACGAATGATAACTGTCACAGACACAAACATATACACAAGTAGCTCTTTACAGATAGTAAACGTTGGTTTTCCTATTTACACGCATTATTCTGACACTTGGAGTAAATGTAGATAATCAAAAATAACAAATAATTCAGAAAAGATAATATAAAACAGTCTATATAAAACAAAGTCTGCACGCTAGAATCTTAATATTAGGTGTAGAAATGAATTCTTCCCGAGTGTTGAATCAAAACAAAGTTTAATTTAAAAAGAATTAATACAGATCAATTATCGAAATAATGTTCATTATTAACGACCTTTTTTGATTTCATTTCTGCATCTAATATACTTAATCCGATTTTTTTACATCTAATATTTTTTATAATATTTCCTGTAACACAAATATGGACGGACTAAGAATCCTATTGTGAATATGAGATGGATCGTGATGAAAATTGTTAATGTAAGTCGTGGATGCACCGCGATGAAGGTCCAGCCCAAGGCCTGTATTAAAGTTGTGACGATGCTAAGCATGGTGAATCGGCGGGCAGGTGGTTGTGGTGGTGGTTAATGGGAAGGTTGGACGTGGTGGAAGGTGACCAGGAGGGCCGACGACCGATTTTCACGGAACAACCAGGGAGCACACGTGCTGGAGGAACGGGTTCTTCAGGGAGAACTTTTTTCTTACCCGGACACCATGGACACGATCGTCGATTCGTCGCACTCGCGAGAGGAACGCGCATATTTATCGCCACCGTTATTAACCCACCATAAAGAAGGGGTTGAAGAAATTTTGACGCCCATCGCTTTCAATTTTTGACATTCTTATTAATTCTACGGGATATTCTTGAAACGGAAGTCATTTAAGTGGAGTCACTACCACTAATTATAATCAAGTATAGAATTCACCTTTATAAAAGACATCCTCAGTTTAGGGCGTCTGAAAGTTTGCTACTGTTACTGGTTTAAGAAAAAATAAATCGTAAACAAAAAGTACGATATATGGTTAGAAAATGAACTACCACTTAAATGCCTCTACATCCTACGAATAAGTGTTTATTTAAAGGGATGCCAACAAAATACGTGGAACTCGCGTTGCTACACCGGTTTGTCAAGTTCGTCAGAGGTGTTAATTCTTTGATTTTTAATACCCAAGAACGTTACAGTAAATCTTCCGCCACAGTGAAATCGCATTTTTACGAAGATATTATTCCGTGTAAACGTATCAATCCAAGATGGAGAACGGTAAGAATAACTTACACTTCGCACAAGGAACCAAGAAAAACTCCTGAGATTTCAATAATCCAGAAATAAATTCCTGTCGAGAATGAAACAAAGATCGTCAGATGATAAAGCGACTCCTCGTCGAACGTACCCTTTCACCATTGATTATCTTTTTTTCGCGATATACACATCCGACTGGTTTACGAAGCCAACATAGGGTGGACTTTTTCCTCGTGTTTTGTCCACCCGGTGTACCTTGGAGGATCACGAGGGGGGGACCAGGGGAAGAAGGAGAAAAGGAAAAAGTTCAAGAGAAGTAGTAAGGAGGAAGAAATGGTAGAGGAAGACGAAGAAGAAAATAAGGGTTAACGCCCTCGCCACACCCTGCCTTTAAGATTGTAAACGATTATTAATGCTTCACCAGGGCTGACCCGTAACCCGCTGGTGGGTCTTCTACTGCGTCCATCTCCTTTTTTTTCTTCGATTCTCCCTTTTACCTCACCTTCTTACTCCCTCAAAGTATCCGACTAAATAAAAGTAGCAGGACCGAATACCATACTCTATGGGGGAGAAAGAGAGAAAGGAAAAGAAAGATCGAGCCGATCGAACGTAAAAGAGTAGATCCTTATCCGGCGCTTTTCTTAATTAGCACTCCACGTTATGGAGGATAAATCGAAGCTTATGTTCGAGCACGCTAACTAATTTGCGTAACACGCTACGATCGGTTGTATCGACTCCCGCAATTTCGATCGTGCACCCGAGATCGCAGTACGAAATCGGTGTGAGGGAAATTGAAGAAAAATTCAACTTTGTATCAGATACATTATTCCGAGGAATAGAGAATGGAGGAAATGTAAATTCAACGTATATTAGAATATCAATGTGGTGAGAATAACTTTATCGAGAATTATATAAATTGTCGATTCACATGAAAGGTAGAATGTTCTTGGTGCGCGAGATATCCGCGGGTTTCGATAAAACCCCTTCGTATCTGAGTAGTTATGGTAAAGTGGATTGGAAAGCATTTACCAAATTATCGCTCCTGGATATATCAATAAAGAAGAATGAACATAACGCGCGCGAGAGTAAGGCGAAAGTTTGTAATATATTCGGTAGTCCTTGTTTATCGATATTTACGAGATAATTCCAGTTCCCCGAATACTCCATTACCGAGTGTTCCGTTTAAACCGCGATTCCGATAATCCAATGATCCCGCGATACAAGATGATACAACCGAGTATAAAGATAACGCGGGCGAAAAGAGCGCCCAAAAGATATTTCGATATCGTATTATGCAAATTGCAGCCTGACACGTGGTATATCTCGTGAAACTTCAAACATCTTCTTAGGGAAAAGGTCTCCCGATAAAATCCCCGGTTTATAACGGTTTTAGCTTACTAATTCTCGGCAAGTAATATATTAAATACTTTGTGCAAGAAAGTTCTCCGCAAAAAGAATGCATATTACAATGATACTTAAGAAGTTTGAAACAATTAATTTGAATGCAAGACGCATGAGTATTCGAATGAAATGTATGAAAATAAAGAATGATATTTCTGAAATATTATATTGTTAAAGGTATTAGAATTGGTTACGGTGACTCACCATGAAAACCATGAACCTTGATTGCAGGTTGGCGCTCTCGATGTAAGTCAGCGTTTCCAGCCACCGTACTCGCACGTTTGTACTGCTTATTTCCTTTCTCCGTTTCGTTCTCGTTTTCTTGCTGTATTAATTCACTTCACAGCCAAGAAATCGATCGGTCAGTCCACTTCGATAATCACAAGTCGATTACACTGTCCAATTTACGGTTATAATGGAGGAAACGCGTAAATATATAAGTCGCCGATAAATAGAAAAAGAAAGAAACGAATGATCGAGCGTCGGAGTAAAATTATGATCGTGGAAAACGAAAAACCGTATGGCGAGGAAACAATTACTCGCGACTCGTTACTTATTGCTCTTCGATTAACTGCGGGTGTTTAATGTCCGCAGACGTTTATAGTCTAATAGGGATTATTCACAGTATGTATGTATATGTGTGTACTCACTACAAATTTAACTATCTAAGTAACTTATTAATTGGCTATCGGTGGCGATAGATACAGATACTGGCTCTCTACTGGCATCTGATTGGCATACTGGCATAAATACTGGCCCGTTCGGCTTAGATCACCTGAAACATACGAACGCACGCATTTGCATCAGAAATTAGTCTCTACGGAACAAGAAAACTAAACTAGCAAGAAAATGTTATTTAAAAACAATTTTACAAACTACAGAACATTTAATCGGTGGATTAATACTAATATACATATAATGAATCATGTTATAATAATTTTAATCAATCGATAATATTAAAGGGTACATTACAAATGATTCGATGATGTTGATATTTTCTATTTCACCGCGATATTTACAAAACATTTGTACGAACTTAGTGACAGAAACTACATGAAATATCCAAGAATGACTCGCGGAAGAGGATCAAGAAAAACGTAACGGATCGAATGTAATAATGAGTAAATGCAATGGGATGATTTTGCGGGGCGCGGTCAACTGTACCGAGCCGGGCCCGTGACGCACCCGGTCTTTATTTAAATCATTCGATCCGTCACGCTATAATCGATTAGAGATAATAGCCGGGGAAATAGAGTTCACCGTGGATCGGTGATGGTCGCACGATTTCCAGCTACCGTCCCCCCTGATATCACCTCTCGGTCACTTTTCTTCTTTATAAACCCCATTAAGAATTCTAAGGAAACTACCGACATCTTCGTACACAGAATTATTTCTGTTTTATTAGAGTCGTGGTGAGATTTTTACCTATATAACGTACATTCTATATCGTCAATGTTGGTCTACTCATAAATTGGTATTAAGTCGTATAAGTTGTAAGTATATAAGGCGCCATAAAGTATTCTAGTTTAACAGGAATCGAGCGAAACAATTATCCCCCTCGGAAGCAAGCCGCTTTATATTTCCTGGCAACACGTTACACGGCGTTATTTCGAAAGAGCAAATAAAACGGACAACGGGAACGGTAAACCGTCGAGGTCCGGCACGTATGCATAATGCACCGCTTCAACATTTTGTACACCGCGTGTGTAAAAACCGCGCTGGTATTCGCACTTTCGTTAGTGCGCACTTTCACGGCAGGTTCGTAACGGTAGCCCTTGCACTCGCCTACAGCCGGTGCAGTTTTCTACGATCGAGCAATACGCAAAAGAGATCGAGCCGACACTTTCGAACAGAGACCACATAGTCCCGTAGCACTGGCATACGCAGAAATCGCGATAATTCTATGGTGAACGAGTCCACCTACGAGTCCAACTGCAATCGAGTGTTTCCATACTGCTTGGAAACCATAAACAAGGTAGAAAAGTGCATCTCGAGTTAAGCCTCTATAACGCCATATATTTCTGAAGTCACATACTTCTATATCCGTATTTTTGGTTTCGTTTCACTTTTTCATTGTGATAATCATTATAAAAATACGTACAAGGATTGTCACCTTTTTCAGTGCACTTAAGTACTAATTTCGTTACATTTTTCACGTAATGCAGCTTCGTTAGATTTTCGTGTCACTAGTTTGCGTTATATAATTTTCTTTTAATCTAAAAAAAAGTGGATTATAGAGGACTATAATGTGATGTATTTTCGAATACATAGAATAATAGAAAATAAAAAGTATCTGAAAGTAGAATTTTTGTGCACGATGTCAGTAGTCTTTGCATAAGAAATGCAAAAGGACTAACAGGTGCTACCTATCAGCGCAGCTTTTCTTGTAGTTTAACAGCCGGCGTGCGTATTGATATAATAAAAGTTTTAATGTGATTGTTTGGAAAGTTCTATGACCAGGTTCGACCTGAAACTATATACTGGTGAGATGTCAATGAACCGCGAGGAAAAGGTGGGTTTCTTGATTATACATTATTACTCGTCATTACAACCATTTTTCTTTACCTTTTCATAATTGCTGGACTAATCGCGAGGATAATTAAATTAGCAAACGGTGTGCAGTGTAAATGTTCACTATTTTACAGCCATCTTATGTTATTTAAAAAGAAATATTTATATCCCAATTACTATCATATGGTCAAACAAATACTGTATAATATAACAGCATTATTATATTTATTTACGTTCTTGTTGTTCTACTCTATTTTGTGTCCTCACATGTTGATCACCATTATATACGGATAACTAAATAAATGATAACAACATGTTCAATCAATTCCAGGGTATATAAAAAATAGCTTTCATGTGTTTCACGCGCTGATGTCTTTCTTATTGTTAGACAGAACTGTTCATTGAACTCTTAACAAGTGTGAGTTTTCTATTCGCTCTTTTCTTATTGGACTCGAAGTAACAATATTCCGAGACTTCCCAGAGGTTTCTTCCTAATTTGAATCTAGTCTGACATGGTAGAATTGATTCTCACGGATGCTGGAACCGAAGCAGTAGGTTTATGCCGATCGACATCTGAGGAGCACGTACGCTCGTTTCTCAACTTCGACGGGAGTCCCGTAGCACGATGATGGACCGATAGAATGCGTTAATTGAGTCGCATGCAGAGAATGCATACCTCACTTCACGACGAACCAAATTCTCTACTCTGTTAACCAACGTGCACCGCGTACTAATAACTTCTTATGCGTTTTACCAATGCCGTTCATTTATATCCGCCGCCGACATTGTTGCTTTGCGTAATATCATATCCATGTACATAAACAATTGGAATAATAGAACACATTGAAGTAATTATACGTCTAAAGCTATATTAGATATAGATACGTATATCATAGTTGATAAGCCGTTAGCAGTGAATTACATACATATTTATTGTTTCATATACGAAGACTTCAGTGAAAGTGCCAAATATAGTAAGAGCTAATTCTAAGATACAAGGGCTATCGATCTATCTATCGAACGATCGATCGCTGTCAACTGGTTTCATCGTAAGACGGACACCTTGACTGCGAACTGAATTGATAAAACCGGCCTGAAGCGTCGACACCAATCAAGTGATCGATCTTGATCCTAAATCATTGCAGAGTACCGACGATAGTGACCATTGAAATTTCAGACTCCACGTGGTCGAAGTAGTCCTTATATGTATACCAACTTACGATCACTACGTGAAGATACTTACAGGACTGTGATATTTGAAAGTTAATTGAAATATTATGTAATATTAAGTTTATATACAGACCGCGTGCGATATTCAATTATCTACTTTATTTTCTCCTGCATAAACGAGACTATAATGTCAACGGGGTAGCAATAAAGATATAGCAGGCAAACTGTAAGACTCTCACATACTTGGCCTGTATGAGCCAACTAATTCTGATTCTCGTATCTATAATAATGATCCGCATTACACGATACTCTTACTCGAGATTGTTTCGCAAAGTGCAAACATGAAGATCGCGACGAAGTGAGACATAGTAACTCGGCGACGTAGGTATATTAAATTACTAGGAAGTACGTGGTGTTACAGTGTACACACGTTTAGGTATCCGCGGCGGAACACCTACGTCTTTCACCGAACCGTACGCGCTTTTATAGGTTTATGAATGGAGCAGCACGCGTGCTCGACGACTGGAACACTTCGAGCCGGCAGCGAAAGTGACCTGGTCTAACTTCTACCTGTTCAAACGCACCACGTCTACGGAGACCATCGTCTACCTGCACACGCTAGACCCGTAAGAACTGCCCCGGATAATTGCAACGACTGGCTAACCGCTCGGTCCACGCAGGACTGCACGTCAGCTGCAAGTGCGAAATGCACCGCGGGCTACCGCCGATCTTCGTCCTACTGTTTTCTCCCCTTCGTCACTGATGATCAGGTATTTTGAATAAATTTTTGATCATTTATTAAAGTGTGTTATATACGAGTACTGTCGGAGATTATGCACAGATTTTTATAATTAGATCCGTCACTATCACTGAGATCAAGATGCTGCAGTAGATTACCTAGTTATAAGAGATATTCTTATTCGTTTGATGTACTCTTTATTTTATCATTGTTACTACTCATTTTTTCGAGCATTCCTTAATTAATAATAATTTACCTAAATACGTACTTAATGAATGTATATAATGGATGTGACAAAAGGGAATATGTTATTTTCTGTTACAATAAATTTAATACCGAGACACATATTTACTAGCATGTAAGGTAATTGTTATAATCTATACTAATGAGTAGAAAGTTATAAATTTTCCCATTAACAAGGAATCCTAATAACGCGAGGAAATATGGGACACAACTACGAGGACTTTCTTATTCACGACATCAGAATCAAGTTAATAACTGGATGATCTGGTTTAAAATTGAATGAAACACGGCACTAATTAAAGGTGCAGAGTTAATTCCGTTAAACTTGAAAGCCTTTACTTTTAACCATACGACTATCTGCCAATAAACCTAACTCAAAGAAACACGTCCCAATTTAATAATTAAAAAATATTACGTTCTTGGTATAATCGTAGATTTCATTGGTTCATAGTGACTTGCATTTCCTTGGTTTATAAGCAACGCCATGTTCACCTGACTGAGACGATTATTTCAATAGCAGCGATTCTGTTACACTACGTTAAAGTTCGAAACTGGTTTGACTCAGAGTTAAGGACACAGGAGCAGGATTTTTCTTTGGTACCAGGTAGATTAGCAGCCGCTATCGTGTCAGGATAAATATCGGCATGCAAACCGAATGGTTATACAACCGAAGGAAATAATTGTATTATACGGAGGCACGTCAGATAACAATCGGTGCAATTCAGTCGAATCCGCGTGTGAACTCGAGCACACGTACTCCATTGCCGGAGCATTACCTTATCTGGCCTTCTCTCTTTTCACCTTGAAAACTACGCCAGTAGTCACGTTATATGCATGCCGAGACATATGCCTGCAATGCACCTACAATGTACGCCAATATTCACCAAAAATATTTATACAATTTAATTCATAATTCGACAGATATAATTACGAGTAATATTTGATCCTTGGACATAGAATCTTAATATCACTCCGCTTACTCCCAAATTTCTTTTAATTATGATTTTGCTCGGCGTCATCAATTATGAATGAAACTTATCTTTCTAAAGTGTTAATTATAATTTTTATTCATCATAGATCTTTTTCAAATTTCGTGTTACTTAAGAAAATCGGAACCTAAACTTTCATTAATGCACTGCTTATAGTATTTTCTATTCGGGCTCGATTTAAGTGCAAATCCCATTAGGCGCGAAATTGAAGATAATAGTTACACGCGAACACGTTTAAGATAATAGAAATTGCAAAGATCGCAAACAGCGATTACTAAATCAAAGTCATTCGAGATTAGAACTAGAAGGAGAGTTTGAGCGTATAATGAAAGGGGAATTCAAGAGGTATGCTGTGAGAAGACGTATCATCAATCACGTGGTTTCTTTTGGTATTTATACCATCGCAAATAAGCCTGATCGTTCATTTCGATTCCCGATCTTCTAATTCAATTGATTGATCCTTAACAGCAATGATGCCATTAAGACCTTTAGTTCAGGCCAATGAATACGTCAGCGCCGTAAGTATCTCCCAGTGAACTGGATACTAATGCCTCTTACAATTAACCTTACTAATCATTACGAAATGATATCCATTTCTTTCATCTATCATATCCTCCCGATGCAAAAAAAGCCAACTTTCAACTCATCATCGCCTTAGAAAATGTAACAGAGGCTCGCCTAAATAATCCATTATATATAATACACCGTGTTTCGCATAACGGTTCTAATTAAGAAGCATGTTTATATCGATATACGAAAAAAAAGAAAGCTCTTTAATATTCATTCAAGTTCCTCTTAAAGTTATTTCAGATTAAAAGTAGTTATACAGTTTTCAAGCGAAACTAACGGTTCATCATCCGTAACGCTCTTCCTTGAATTTCCTCTCGAGTTCTGTTAAGTAATAATCTACGAAATCAATCGGTTTATATGAATCTGTCATAAAGTAGTTATATATTGAACCAGTGTACAAAAGTGCAATGTGCATTAATATACTCTTTCTACTTGCGGGCGAGCATGGCGTGCATTGACATTAATTTGAAACCTGTCCAACCGAGATCTTATCGATATATTTCGAAAGCGAATCGTGTTCCCGCATGCGAGAAAAACTTCGCGACATTTGAACACAAGTATGTACGACACCATGTAAGCATATACGGATATTTATGCAAGCGGTTCATTCATGCCGTAATATTCACGCTTCCATTTAGAACTAGCCTTAAGAGAGTCTATTGTTCATAAAGATTCTACGATACATTAATGTCCTCGTGTATTTCAATAAAATGTAACATTGATAGAATTATTGATACATTTGTGTTCGAGATTACCTGACCTTACAGAATAAATTTTACGTTTGATTGGATATTAGACAATTATTTGTAATAAATAATACGTTACAAGTTTGACTTATGTTGTTACACTATGATTATTCCAGAATAATGGATATGGATATACATACGTTACGGAAAAGCCTTTTTTGTGGCTTAAGTTATAAATATTAATAACGTTACTTAAATGATCAGTAATGTGACATTTATTGTATTCCACCCACGTGTAATAAATATTATATTGTTTGTGTATGCAAGTATACCACAGTTATGTTGGAATATTAAATCTGCATAAATATTATTGAAAGAGATTTCGAATGATTTAAATAGCAGATAACACAATGTGCGGTATATTTAAGTTGTACCTAAAAAATGTTAAATGAAATTGAATGGTAGATAATTATTTCTAATAAATATTCAGACTCGGATTAATATATCCTATTATCTTATAATTGGCTCAAAATAATACATATTTTGGGACGACATAGACATATACACAACTATACAAAAATATTCGAACAACGACAGAGTTTAAGAAGCTTGCAGGTTTCGGTTATGGAAAATGATTTGAATTCGCAGCTGCTGTTTAGGACGATAAAATGGCAACAAACACTAATATCAATCACTACTTATTCGTTTACTTTGTTATTATAGTCTTCCTCATTAGCGCATCCCCGGTAATTAAGACAGCAAAAATGTAGAAATAAAATTCAACGGCCAAACCGTTGGAATAATTCTGAGCAACAGTGTACATTTTTACATATTTTCTTAAATTTATACTGATTATTATACCATTATACTGGACAAGCTTCAGGCTAATGTAACGAATATTATCTTCAATGGAATTTATGAAAAGTATTTCCACGAGATATTGGGAACAAGATTTACTTACACTACTGTACCGTAACTGTTTCAGGATATTAAGTATGCATGTACCAACATATGTATCGGTATGAACATATTAATGATTCCGATACTGTAACCTGTCATGTGCGCCGCATAATGACACGCCGATAGAAATGCATTTAACGCAGGTTTCTTATGGTGCCAATATATCGATATATCGATATATCAATATATCCGGCGAACACCGAAGACTATCGACGCAATATGCACACTTTTCGGCGCGGTGCCCCGTTCAGTGGCGTCACTTCGGCGGATCGGGCTGCCGTAACGAAAGGGTTAAGCGTAAGCAACGCGGTCCGATAGAACGTCAATTGTGACACCAAATCCATCAATCAAAATACAATGTTCTTCTGTCTATCGCGATTTTCATTCCACGCGTCTATCCATACCTACCCTCTTTACTACTACCATGGTATATTAATTAATTGTAACATACGAATAATATTCATAACATTATTTCTTAACGCATGACATATGATAAATAATACTAATCTTAACATATCAAATGTGGAAGCCATAGTTTTAATCGGCCGATTGCAAGATCACCGGTTTATTGGAGACTCTAATCACCGTCAAACGAAACGATAATGAAAGAGCACTCAGCGTAACTAACTATGACTATCGAGCAGGAAATACAATCGTAACAGTGGTTTTTACATCTTTTACAACCTCGCAATAAAACCGACATTCGCACGCATTCGCGGCGGCGATGCTGTAATAAGGGATGCAGTTACAGCTACCATCGCGATGACGTGTAAATGGTAAGTCGGTACCATCAGAAAATTAGCTGGCGAAAGATCCCAGTCGGTTTTATCTCTTAAGACGAGGAATAAACTACTAATGTTGGGCGAGGAACGATAAACGTAATTCGGTAGGTTATTACATGTTAGCCGACGTAATGCTCTATTACATGTGTACCTCGTGCTCATGCGGATGGGAGATTGAAGCGTAAGATAACAAATTTTATTAATGAACAAAAGAACACATAGCCCGTGTTGCGAGCAATAACAGATGGAACTGATACGCAGATCAGTCATTAGGATTAATCATCGAGACTTTTGTTGGGCAATGTCATTGTTCCTTTACTGGTGCTATATAGAGGAGGTTTGCTTTGTGAAATGATATATCTGCACAATGAGCTTGATGCAGCTGGCGGTTATACTTAATGTCCAAGATATCTCACCAATAAAACCATCTTGCTTAAGAGCAACACCTTGCACTCAGATTTCTAGCTATGCATCTATGTGACTTAGAACGTGATCGAATAAATAACTTTGTTCTAAGAAATAATTCTGTGCACGAATACAAATACGCATGGGTCGATCCAAAATCGCAAAAATGTAAAGGGGTATACCTTGAAAAATTGTCAAAAATTGAAAGTCGCCAAAATCGCTTCTAAATGACCCAAATCAATGGTATATGGTGTATAAACATATTCTAGGACGATTTCTGGTCGAAAGAAGTGGTTTAAAAATTTGTTTGGCCAAAAAATGAGTCGCCCCAAGATCACAAAAATGTGAAGGGGTATACCTTGAAAAATTGTCAAAAATTGAAAGTCGCCAAAATCGCTTCTAAATGACCCAAATCGATGGTATATGGTGTATAAACATATTCTAGGACGATTTCTGGTCGAAAGAAGTGGTTTAAAAATTTGTTTGGCCAAAAAATGAGTCGACCCAAGATCACAAAAATGTGAAGGGGTATACCTTCAAAAATTCTCAAAAATTGAAAGTCGCCAAAATCGCTTCTAAATGACCCAAATCAATGGTATATGGTGTATAAACATATTCTAGGACGATTTCTGGTCGAAAGAAGTGGTTTAAAAATTTTTTTTGCCAAAAAAGGGGTCGACCCAAGATCGCAAAAATGTAAAGGGGTATACCTTCAAAAATTCTCAAAAATTGAAAGTCGCCAAAATCGCTTCTAAATGACCCAAATCGATGGTATATGGTGTATAAACATATTCTAGGACGATTTCTGGTCGAAAGAAGTGGTTTAAAAAATTTTTTTGCCAAAAAAGGGGTCGACCCAAGATCGCAAAAATGTAAAGGGGTATACCTTCAAAAATTCTCAAAAATTGAAAGTCGCCAAAATCGCTTCTAAATGACCCAAATCAATGGTACATGATGTATAAACATATTCTAGGACGATTTCTGGTCGAAAGAAGTGGTTTAAAAATTTTTTTTGCCAAAAAAGGGGTCGACCCAAGATCGCAAAAATGTAAAGGGGTATACCTTCAAAAATTCTCAAAAATTGAAAGTCGCCAAAATCGCTTCTAAATGACCCAAATCGATGGTATATGGTGTATAAACATATTCTAGGACGATTTCTGGTCGAAAGAAGTGGTTTAAAAATTTGTTTGGCCAAAAAATGAGTCGACCCAAGATCACAAAAATGTGAAGGGGTATACCTTCAAAAATTCTCAAAAATTGAAAGTCGCCAAAATCGCTTCTAAATGACCCAAATCGATGGTATATGGTGTATAAACATATTCTAGGGCGATTTCTGGTCGAAAGAAGTGGTTTAAAAATTTGTTTGGCCAAAAAATGAGTCGACCCAAGATCACAAAAATGTGAAGGGGTATACCTTCAAAAATTCTCAAAAATTGAAAGTCGCCAAAATCGCTTCTAAATGACCCAAATCAATGGTATATGGTGTATAAACATATTCTAGGACGATTTCTGGTCGAAAGAAGCGGTTAAAAAATTTGTATTGGTCAAAAATGGGTCGAACCGAAATCGCAAAAATGTGAAGGGGTATACCTTCAAAAATTCTCAAAAATTGAAAGTCGCCAAAATCGCTTCTAAATGACCCAAATCGATGGTATATGGTGTATAAACATATTCTAGGACGATTTCTGGTCGAAAGAAGTGGTTTAAAAAATTTTTTTGCCAAAAAAGGGGTCGACCCAAGATCGCAAAAATGTAAAGGGGTATACCTTCAAAAATTCTCAAAAATTGAAAGTCGCCAAAATCGCTTCTAAATGACCCAAATCGATGGTATATGGTGTATAAACATATTCTAGGGCGATTTCTGGTCGAAAGAAGTGGTTTAAAAATTTGTTTGGCCAAAAAATGAGTCGACCCAAGATCACAAAAATGTGAAGGGGTATACCTTCAAAAATTCTCAAAAATTGAAAGTCGCCAAAATCGCTTCTAAATGACCCAAATCAATGGTATATGGTGTATAAACATATTCTAGGACGATTTCTGGTCGAAAGAAGCGGTTAAAAAATTTTTATTGGTCAAAAATGGGTCGAACCGAAATCGCAAAAATGTGAAGGGGTATACCTTCAAAAATTCTCAAAAATTGAAAGTCGCCAAAATCGCTTCTAAATGACCCAAATCGATGGTATATGGTGTATAAACATATTCTAGGACGATTTCTGGTCGAAAGAAGTGGTTTAAAAAATTTTTTTGCCAAAAAAGGGGTCGACCCAAGATCGCAAAAATGTAAAGGGGTATACCTTCAAAAATTCTCAAAAATTGAAAGTCGCCAAAATCGCTTCTAAATGACCCAAATCGATGGTATATGGTGTATAAACATATTCTAGGGCGATTTCTGGTCGAAAGAAGTGGTTTAAAAATTTGTTTGGCCAAAAAATGAGTCGACCCAAGATCACAAAAATGTGAAGGGGTATACCTTCAAAAATTCTCAAAAATTGAAAGTCGCCAAAATCGCTTCTAAATGACCCAAATCAATGGTATATGGTGTATAAACATATTCTAGGACGATTTCTGGTCGAAAGAAGCGGTTAAAAAATTTTTATTGGTCAAAAATGGGTCGAACCGAAATCGCAAAAATGTGAAGGGGTATACCTTCAAAAATTCTCAAAAATTGAAAGTCGCCAAAATCGCTTCTAAATGACCCAAATCGATGGTATATGGTGTATAAACATATTCTAGGACGATTTCTGGTCGAAAGAAGTGGTTTAAAAAATTTTGTTGCCAAAAAAGGGGTCGACCCAAGATCGCAAAAATGTAAAGGGGTATACCTTCAAAAATTCTCAAAAATTGAAAGTCGCCAAAATCGCTTCTAAATGACCCAAATCAATGGTACATGATGTATAAACATATTCTAGGACGATTTCTGGTCGAAAGAAGTGGTTTAAAAATTTTTTCTGGTCAAAAATGTGTAGTTCCAAAATCGCAAAAATGTAAAGGGGTATACCTTGAAAAATTCTCAAAAAATCAAAGTCGCCAATTTTGCTCCTACATGGTCCAAATCGATGGTAGATGATGTATAAACATATTTTAAGTCCGAAATGGCGCAAATCGATATAAAAATGAAGTGGTTACGCCGTTAATTACCGCATAATGAAATCCCGAAATCAATTAAGAGCGGGGAATAATTTTCATATGATCGAGGGCGGGATTTCTCGAGGAAGGTTGACTAGCATGTCGCGGGGAGGCGATATTGAACGGTAGCCGTCACCGTGCGATCCCATTAGCCCGTATTGTATGCTAATAAGAGGTTGTCGCCTGTGATCCATACTTATATTGCGTTATATCGCCACCAGCGGCTCGCCATTTCTCAGCACAAGGAGATGCACGATCCATGATCCGCAGAGCGTGTTATCGTTTTATCGCGTTATCAGTGGACGTCGTGCATTATCATACAAACGTGCAATGTTCGCGGTTCTAATACGTCATCTTGCTCGACGTCCCACAGTAAACTCTGTCGATCATTTAAGCGGTACTCATCCGGCGTCGGCAAACGCGTGAAAGCCAATTAAATGGTTCATTAATGCTCGTAAGTGTGCTGCTCACTCTTATACTCGAGAACTAATTTTTGTTCGATACCGTAAGGGAGACGGATACGAGGACCCGGTTCTCGAGTTTACAATTAACTCATGCCCGATTTAACACCCTAATACCTCCTCGTGACCACCAGTGTTAAACTTTTAGAGAGGACTCTAACGCCGAAAGGATTATTCGATTTGAAGGGTTATTGAATTTTCTATTTAAAAAAAGATGACTATGGAGAAAGTGTATCCAGTGGATATTGATATTTCTTTAAACTGATAGTGGTCATTTAAATGACAAATTACTCGCGACACTCTCAATTGTAAATTGTTCGATCGTATGAGAAGTTTCCATTCGTTTTATGGTATATAATTACCATGGGAAATAATCGCTGCTATTAGTATAGTATTCATCAGAATGTTTGATGTATTATCTTGTAGATTATTTAGCATATAGTTGAACGGTGATATTAATGCATGCGTACATTTTTCAGCGAGCCATTAAAATGACCATTCTAACCTTGCGTTCTGTACAGACCTTAAGGAGCGGAGAATAGAGGTTTAGTGCAGTTGAATTTTTCCCTGGTCGACTGAAACGAGTGTAATTAACGTTAGAAGCACTGGTTGGCCATTATCCAACAGAAACCAACCTCCTCTCAAAACCGCAACCTACTCGAGCCTAGTATTTATGTGCGCACGTTGTTAGACACAAATGCGTACAACAACCTAGCATGCCTATTATGCTCAAAATAAATTAGATATCAACAATTAGCCACGTGGAGGAACAACTTTATTCTTTGAGGACAACAATGAACGTATAAAGTCATAATTATCTGCTCCCTACTGCGATCATCGAATATGAGATTCACGATTTATAATTTTAACATGATTATGTAATACATGCGTAGATGTTCACCGGAAATATAAATATGTATAATTAGCTTGCAAGTGGCATATCCAAAAATCTCTGATGAACCAATGTAAGATATTGAAATATATGGCCATAAAATATTTATGGATTTTGGGTGTTATATTATATTATATTTAAAAAAGTGTAACTTGAGGGTAACAGTAGCGGAGATTCATCGTGTCTTGTAATTTAAGGTGACGGATTTAAAAAGGTGTAGAGAGTAGGGTGTAACAGTAACATGTGGATCGTGGTTTTTCCAGAATTTCTATTGGTGGGATAATGTGTAGTGGCGTGAGGTTAATCAATGTCAATAACGATCGGAACAAGTTACACGGCACGTGTTACCGTGATCGCGTTAGCAGGCGATTAAAACGTCTCGTAGCACGTCGGAAGTCGAGCGAAGACAAAATCAGGGACATCTAGGCGTTGTCACTTGGCTCGGCGAGGCCGATCTACACAACCGGTGTCAGCATAATTATGCTACGCGCCGTCAGGTAGATCAAGCCGATATGCTCGTGGGACCATTTAAGCGCCTTTACGAGCATAAATAATCCTATTAAACGTGTCACTGGCTGTGTCAACAATCTGACAGCCAACGAGATACCACTTTAGCCAAACGAACGAATACCGCTTTACTTTTACAACAGATTCTGTTCCTCGGAATCAATGTCAGAAAAATAAAGAAATCTAATCGGCCGTACAAAATATTTCCATCAAGTCTACTGGGGTTGCGTGTTATCCGAGATCTAGTAAATAACGATATTTATAGACTGTCATATAAGGTGGATGCAAATGCATGTAATATAAATCACGGTTCAAAAAATGCATCTTTGTTTATTATTATGCTTTATGATGCTGGCATATACTGTAAGATATGTCTGTTTTTAAGATTGATCTAAGTCACTTTCTCGTAATGTCCCTCTCAAAATAAATCCAGTTAACATCTAAACTAATTGACTTCATGAAATGTTTCTGCAAAAAAGTTTAAATCTGATTGCAACCGAAACAGACTTGACTCATCTTCCCACAAAATTAAATTATGTCGCTTTGACAATAAACAACTCGTAAGGAGTATTCTATAACAAGTAGTTAGTGTCAGTCAGACACGACCAATGTCTGTTTGATTTAATTTTCTACTACTTGAAGACAATAGGTACAGCATACTCGTGTATTAATGGTTAATATCTTTCACAATTAAAAATATTCATTTACAGTTAACAGATATCGTATATCTAACCGTCTGCTTATTCGTATGGGTTCCGTAAGCTACTTCATCTCTCTCGGTGCATGAGTAAATAAAAGTAAGTACACGGAATACACGCGACTCGAGTATCATCAAGGGATTTGTAAACTTGTAGAAGACGTAGGAAAAGCATAATTTTTTTAGATATAGCGATGCTAGAAGCAAAGAACTTTATGTACAACTTGTTTTCTTCCATTTTCCATAGCACCATTCGAGATCAATTTAAACATGTTCATTGCACTATGCATTTTCAGATATGCGATAAAAATCTAGTCAATTTGTAATAATAAAATTCGATGCTATTTAATTGCTTTCCAATAGTCTATTATGAAATGAAAATAAAAATATTTTTATCCTCATATTCTAGAAATATGTCTAAATTGTAAGGGAACGAGAAGTTCTTCGAGGAAAATGTTTAGAATACAGAAGAATATCGCGAATAATGTTGCTTTTTTATAGCATAAGACTTAAATATTGCAAAATTACAAGCACATAGCTCTTAACGAGAATGAATTTCTCTGTTTACTCCGCGAATAATAAATTACATTGCACATCTTACATCAGGTACGATTAACAGTACTTTTCATAGGCAATAACTTTGCAGATGCGCGGAGGTTTGTCGCAAGTGTGTTGTCGCGAATGTTCAGGCGGCAAAGAGGTTGAGAAACACTGATATAGATGATCATTACTGATGGTTTAATACTGAATACTTATGAACTACCCCTTTAGTATGAGGGCGGAATTAATTTTGTTATTAACCCAATTTAACAACATATGAGTGGTCGTAGATGTTTGTACCAAGACAATAATCTACTCTCATGTTTATATTTAATTTAATACGTTATGTATTTACATGAAATATATTATTCTGTTGGTATAAAAGTAACGTATGATATTGATACCGAAATAATGCAGAAGTATGACAACGCTGCTTGTTTATAGAACTATTTGCATATTCTCGCGAAACGTGCATAATCTGCGGAACGTATCGTCCGACGGTTTTACATTTCATGAAAATCCCAGACATACGGGACATGAACACAATCAATGACACGTGGACTGGACATCAATATTAATTATTTATAACGGCTGAATGGTATACAGTACCACGTATTAATTAACGGGTGTTTCCCGTCATTTTATGATAAACGTCGGGACTGAAAGAACTTAAGTAACAGCTATGACAGAAACATGACATTCGCAAGCTGCATTCCTGTACGATGTCGCGCGGGGGAGGACGAACGTAGATAGGAGGTAAAAGATCGATAGAGGTTCGTCGACTCGGCGACTGACCGGACACCATACTATATTCTACCTCGTTCAAACTAGTCGTATTTTTTACACAACCTATACCAGCATATATTTCGTTCGAATCACGAACAGCGGGATCAAAGAAATTTAGTTTAAACAGTAGTTACAATATTGTAAAAAATTGTACCTTTGTCACTCGAGTAAGCCGAAGAAAAATGAAGGAAACTGGAAATGTCAGCGGCATTGAAAATGATTTATATAGATAGAAGTAACAGCATGAAACTAGTAATTATGTAGACTTACTACTGAATATATAATGAACTGATGTTATTGGTGAAAGTGCTGCTAGCAATATTCATGCTGGTGTTTATTTTATGTATATAATAAAACGAATTAATTAACTGTATGAATTTACAACATTCGCAAAGGAGTGTAAAAGAAATATTACCCTTATGCCTATATGTTCATATCGATTTTACTAGGATTTTATTACATGTATTTCGATAATATTCGGAATAATCATTTTTAAAAAGAATACGCAAAAATGTAATTGCTCGTATACATTATTGCAGGGCACTTAACCTAAAGAAAAAGTACTAATCTTCAAGTCTCTATCTTTTAACCTATTTAGTAGTTAAGTTGGTACGCATTTAGTAGTAACTGTATGCAATTTCCGACTGAATGCATTTAACGTGACATAAACAGAAAGTACTTCTTCTTCATGTATTAAACACGTACAAACTTCTAGCTTTATCGGTTAACCGCGAATCTTAGTAGTAGTTTTAGCCTGTTGTTTACGTTCTGGTAGAAACAAGTTTTTTTCGTACTCACCAAAACTTTCTATCGAGGCGATTCCCGGAATCACGTTCTCCCGGCTGTCGACTTAATCCAAGCAATGGCGTTTCTGGCATTGGCTATCACAGAGGTTCCGCATACACGAGAAAATAACCCAGACTGTCATCACTGCAGCTATAACGTAAGCTGCGTTCTTAGGCACTGCACAATGAACCACTTACGATTACCGTCCGATAAAAACAAAAGTCACCTTCCGCCGTTCTTCCTACGAGCCGAACACACCGTCGACCTAAAGTCACTCGTCCGAGGCACAAATACGATTGTCAAAACGTTTTTTCACGGACAAATTTCAAAGCTGCACCGCATAATCTATCATTGCAGCCTGCAGTTCAGATTATTGAAACAATTATCGACTGACACTTTATTTCACTACTCGTATGTTGATCTCCATGATAAATTGGTAAAAGCGCGCGATCACTGTACACCACAATCGATTCGGAATGACGTTCGATATATCGATATTTTTCAAAAGTGCACTAGGACGCCATTGTTCGATTAGTCCAAAGTCCGGGTCCGCGTCTCATCCTCGAAAACGTGCTTCGCTGCCCGATTTTCCGGTAATGTGGGTATTAATCGGAGGTGGATTTCTTCGTAAAGTGGATTATTGTGCGTGGAATTGTGTCTAGATCTTGCATTGTCCACAAACTTTAGTTCAGTATGTGATTTCGAGTAGTTTTTTGTAATTCTATTGCATTGGCAGATACACTCCATTTGTTGACATCAACGATCCCCATAGAATCGGATTATATTCAAACATTCTGTTAGCGTTACTGCTTAACAAAGGACAGCTTAAACAATTTCGTCTTCGAGTGAAGGAATCTTGCAAATTACGACGGAAATTGTAAGCTAAGGCTGTTTTCTATGTGCCAACTATACCACCAGATCCAGAATATTCGATATTCACGACAGTCGATTTACATAGATATTCGATGTTCTATGGCGTGATATACGTGGACCAATCAGATGAATCTTTGCGGATCTACCAATGGGGTGCCATAGAACTTTGTTCTTTCAGTCTCCATTTTTTCGTGCTTGGAATCGGAAAGTAGTACGCGACTTATAACAAAATCTCGGAATTTCATGCAATATTCGGTTCTGAAGTGCTCTCAACTAACTTTTCCGGAATAATTTAGTGTCAGTGAAACTGTGGTGCATCAGTGAACGTGCTTCATCGTCTAAGAATGATATTCAACGCATTAAACTTCGGAGGACCGTCAAGTCGCAACGTGAATCACCAAGCCGAAGTCAAGGGAGCATCGCGACCGAAAAATCCGTGATTAGCCAGTCGATCTTCGGAGGATAAGTGGTACCAGGACAAACATCATAACGGTGAGTGCTATTTCTAAGTTTTATTGCCAGTATTGCTGTATTGCTGTATTTTTGCCGGCGCGTATGGCAGCACGTAATGAATCGATGTTCGTACGAAGTTGGTGGAAAACGTTCGTTTGCTCGCGGTTGACTCGTGGTGTTCTGGTCTCGTGAATTTTCACGAAAGAACAAAAAGCGTTAACCAACGCGAAGACAATTTACGAAAGAATAAGTGGACGGAGCCGCTGGTGTCCGACTGCCGACGATCAGCTGATCGCCACGCGCGCTGCTATGGAAACCAACGTCAGCGGACTCGGCCAGGGTTGTACGCGCACACACGACTTCCCGGGGGCGCCTCATACGCCGGTCATCACGTAAATATTATGTATTCGTGATATCAACTTTCGTCTTTTAGTTACTTCCTCACATTTGCTTACGCACGTGGTACGCTATCCGACGTACCACATAAAGTTCTTTAACGTAAAAATCACGGAATATCGATAAAAACCGGGGGAAATATGCTCCTAACTAGATACAGGCGAACCAGGAACGACCTCTTGACTCCTACAGTTCTCTGCCTCTCTTTCTGTCTTTCGTTCGTTCGCGTTCTTGGTGTTGAGTTACGCGACGCGTACGCCACGATAGAATAATACGGGATATCGGTGTATATTGTGTCGTACTGTTCTATACGTTTGATGTGTAATACCGTGTGATACGTCACACGATTTCGACGGCGACAAAGTACTTAATCTGACAGGAAGGAAAATCACGAGGCAAGTGTGACGCGAGCGGCAACGCACACCATCCGCTCGTGTCGGCAGTCGGGCGTGCACTGCCTTCCTGAGTCGACGACTGCTTCTCGATTCTCGGCTCTAACCGCTTGCTCGCGCGATTCGTTCCCGCGGCCCCGGTACCCGTATCGCTCTATGCTTCGACGATGCTCCCGCTTAACGTTATGCGTTATGTGTTATGCGTTATGCTCAAGGTGCGTGATGCTGACGCACACCTCATCCCTGATCCTCTTGCTTTCATTTATTATTATCACTCCATTTCTTGAAATTACCCCATTTTTGTTCTAATTTACTAGTAAAGTCTAGCTTACTTTAAAGCTTGATTGAGTTATGCAAGTTTCGTACCGATGAAATACTTTCTCATTTTAAATATATAACATTTCAGTTAAATTGAGAGCAATTGCTCTCGAAAGTTTTAGTTGAGTTGAATTTTTAGAATATTAGGTCAAACAAGCTTGATCACGTAATAACTTTTTCTAGTAAATCGTTCAAAAGATTATACATTATCTATCTTCCAGTGGTGGTTGATGAAATTCTTCACAAGCGATCCTATCATTCTCCGCGTTAGATCATTTAACCCACCATTTTCCAATTGGATCACTCCCATCGTAGAAGAATTAAAAATATTGATTTTATCGTGTACGTTCCGGGATGATAAATAAAGTAAAGTTAAACAGTGAAAATTACGGAACAAAGAATCTTCCGATGAAATCGCTGGAAAGCTTGGATGTGGGTGTTACTATCTCCAAGAGTTTCAAAGTGGAGTCGATCCACGAATTTTTGCATAGTGTGACCAACATGTAGACAAATCTACAGCCACGCCTTTGAGAACGGACGATTGTGAATCAAAGACAAAGACGCCCACGCGTAAATTCTATCTCTCTGTCGATCCAAAAAATTCTATAGGAGCACCATCTGGTAATTGCTATTCAGAGAAACTCGAGCCATAACTAATTTTTCAACATCGCCAATCTACATCTTGGTTATTGAAGCCCCATAGCTTTCCTCTGTCCATTACTTCGATATTGATTAGTTTCACGTCTAGTATGATTATTAGAATTGTATCATTATGACAACTTTAAGTGGATACACGTTAATCTTTGCATATGTTTGAATATAAAAATCTAGCACCCGGTATATTTCCTAATCTGTATATGTCACATATTGACAACATAATATACTTTTACATAAAAGAGTTACTTCTACAGTTTTAACTAATCGAGACTAAGGCCAATGTCTAACGCTTATGTCATTACCATAAACATTAGATATGTAATGATTTGTATAAATTTTTACGAATCAAGAAAAATCATTGCAAATTTCGTCTATTAAGTACGTGGAAACCTTAGAAATTCAATCATTTGACGTACTCTAAAATCTAAGCTAAAATAATCAGACTCAAACACAAATTAAATGAGGCGGCTCGGCTTGATTAAGCGTTTATCAAAATACTCCACCTATTTCTGAATTATTATATACGACCCATTATTCCGAAGCAATTACATCATTACACTGGATATTAATAAAAGATAAAGACATTGGTTTTTTATATTGTTGAAATAAGCACAGGTCAAATCAATTTTGAGAAAGTTGAATTTCTATGCATACGCTGGAAATGTATTTATTACAATAAAAGAGGCGCCAATGTTTTAAAGTGCAAACAAAAAATTATTTTGAACTCCTAAAGCAAGAACATTAAGTATATACTTACATTTTTTTAAATCATATTCGTAATTGACTTTTTTCAACGGTTTCCTGTTTTAGCCGCGATCACTTTGCACAAGCGAATGGCGCCATCTGTTATATCGCACATATAAACATAAATAGCTGTCTTAAAAAACGATGTCTATTAATAGAAATTAAGGGAAATACAAGTATCATCGATATCGGTGATAAGGCTATGAAGAGTACACAAATTCTTGGCCCTGTTATATGCAAAGCAGTAGTAGCATCACAAAGGGGAATTAGTTTCATGATAGAAAGGAGCGCAGAATGAAACGAATGAATGTGTACAAGAGCCACGCCATTAACAGTTTCATCACGACAAGAAATATCCCATGGGCCAGCTTTACTCTAAAAGAAGATAAAATAATAATAAAATCGTGTAACCATTAGATATATACTCTTAAGAAAACACAAGTAATTTGCCTCCGTTTTATCTTCAATCCTTGCGGAATATCGTCCTCTGTTTCTTTGAACAAATAATATATAATACCTCTTCCATAGTAATAAAAGTATTCGTTCCAATCAAGATTTTCTAGATTGAAATTGAACATTTCACGGTCGGTCGGGTTCAATTTATCCCAAAGTTCCAAAACGTTAGCGTTACGGAATTCAAACATATTAATTGTATAATATTCTATCACGCTACTGAGCTTGTGCAACTTCTGATACGCCTTCAAGAATCTCGAAAGTATAATATGTATATTGTTAATTGCAAATGGCATTAGACGCGGTGATACTTAATATCGAAGAAAAATCGTTAAAAGTCATTTAAGTGTATACTCACAATGGCTTCTTTCCCATGGTATATAGAACCGTATCGAAGATGGCACCCGGTATTAAATGCAGAAAAACGTGACATATCGCATTCATTGCGCGGGACTTGTTTAACACAATAACATAATCCCACACTAATTTCGTGCACGGTAAGTCGGCTGAGTGAAACTTGTTCAGCGATATATAGGCATGCCACGTTATGGGATTCTGACAAGTTGATACTGCGTTATAAATGCGTACTCTCTTCTCATCAGGAATTGAATCCTCGTCTAGATTCTGCTTTATCATTTCCTCCCTGAATTCAAATCGTAATCAATCATTGACGTCTATCATAGATACTAAAACTTCTCATTACGTTTCATTAACAAACGTACTTTTCTTTACCGATGTTCCAAGCAGCTACCATAATATTCGAAACCGTATAATCCACCGGTACGAGATTGGCATAATATTTCGATTCACAACGTAGGGTGCGTAAAAATCCTAAACCAAACGCTATCGACATTCCGGTCGCACCATATACATTGCTTGTGTATCCTCTAATCGGTTCCATTGAAGTTGGAATTAAAATTGCTGGCCGAACGATGCATGATGGGATTCCTTTACTGTATTTCCTCACAACATTTTCCGCCAAGGATTTCGAAAATACATAAGTATTAGGGCATTCTCCTAAAATTCTTTTAACAATAAAGATAAATCAGCTAGTGCACATGTGATTATTTCATACTTTCGATCATATCTAATGATCTATGTTACACAATTTCATCAAAGCTATCAACATGTGTACATACATAGGTGTTAGTTTTTCTATGCGTGCATCGTCCAAACTTTCAATAAGATTTATTGCAATCTCAGGATCTACGATCGGTTCATAGTGCACTTCGTCGATTGTGGTATTATGTCGGATACAATTTGAGTATACAGTTGAAACATAAGTAAACGCCTGCGACCATAAACAGTTATATTAGTATCCACTTATTTTCATAGCAATATCTAATATTAGAAGGTTTTAGAAATATACATTCTAATAACTATCGTGCACCTTTAAATTCGGCATATTTCGGCTCAGTAAAAGTAAGTTCTTTGTAGCACGGACATTGTTCGCAACAGCGCTTTTAAATGTTTGCCCGAAGAGTACGTTAGCAGCCGCATGGAAAATAACGTGCGTTTCCATAATAAGATTTCTATTTTCTTCCGATAATCCCATGTCTTTGGCAGATAAATCCCATTCTATCAACACCACTTTTTTCATAAAATGTGGGTCGATCGTCCAAAGTTGATCGTATATCTGATTAAGAAAATCCATTGTTTTTGTAAATTGTTTCCATCTATTTGAATCGAACTCATGAGTCTCGCTATAATTCAACTCACTGGTTCATTAAAAAGTTTCTTGGCACGTTCCTCCAGCGATTTTCCGTCCTTCCCTCTTAAAGTCATGTACACCTTTTTAATACCGGGACAGCATCTGCAATTTTGTTCTACTGCGTGATACTCTTCTTGCATTTATGTAACGAGGTAAAAATACTTACAACTCGTTTACGCTTTACTTTATGTACATATTTTATTCAATTCTTATTAGTTACTTTTTGCTAACGAGCATATTATGAGGGTCATTCTGTAAAGAATGCACGCTACTTGTATTTTTTATTAGGTTGTCAGGTATCAAATGTCGGATTTTTAGAGGTGAAATGAAACACGCTTTTTATACGCTTTAACATAATTGTGTTAATTAAAATGAGGTCCATTAGAACGTTTTTCTAAACGTATTCTTCTGACGTAAAATAATGTAATTAAAAGGGTGGCCAAAAAATATTTTCTACAAGAACTATGCGCAAATTTAGCTCTGTTATTCTCTACTTTGTCTAAATTAGTGAAATAAAAATCATTAGGTCTTCGATAGTAAAATCACTTGAAACTTTTACTCAGTTAAATGCACAGTGTAAGCGCACGCAGTTCTACTTCAGATTCAGATCGTACATCCTCTAAAATATTGAACATAAAAATAATAACATTGAAAAAGTATCAAGATTCAGCAGTTTGAGTATTCCTTACTCGCGGAAAAATATGTATCCTATAGCACCCTAATTAAGATGATTAGAGTATACCAGAAGTATAAGAATTACCTTAACAGCTTTTCGATTAGTAGCCTCCCTACCAAACCGGAACCACCTGTAACGAGTACGTTACATCCCGAGTAGAATTCGGCGATTTCACTTTTCTCTGCCGATTGTTGGGAAAAGTCCGATAAGTCGTCTATGTATTCATTGCACGACACGCTCATCTTGATTATGCACCTAATAAATTCACAACAAAACAAATAATAATTTGTCTATTAATTTGTACTACTCTCGTATGACGAAATAATTGCCGGGGCTTCAAACGTTGTTCAAACGTGGTATATATTGTTTAGAATTATACCAAATTTTTTACGTAGAAGTATACATTTTCTGTGAAAAGAACTTCTATTGACAATTAGAAAGAAATCCTGATTCTGTAATTGCATCCCTACAAGTTCCATCTTTCATAAAGTTGCTTATTTCTTGAAATCGTGGCATTCATCCCGCTTATCCATCAAATAAGTATTTTGTCTAATTACTAATTAATTAATAGGTGCGTGGCTAGAGCTACAAAATTAAAAACTTATTGTGATATTACAGAATTAGTAAGCTCCCGACCCGAATTATCGAAAAATAATGAGACATTGTTGTCATATATATTTATGATAGTATAACATATTGCGGAAGAAAAGACTTGCATATAATTGACTAAAACATTATATTTAATAAGAGTCTTTATAAACGTACTCTTTATAAAATTATTATTACAACACTTTAGTATAATTATTTTTTTACCTCTTTTCTAAAGTCTATAGAATGGTCAATATATTTGTATGGATAATATAGATTTGAGTGCCGCGTTTAGTGAACGTTTCACTTTGAGTAAATTAAATTCTAATTGAAACTAGAAAATTAGAAAATAAAATTTGATCATTTCTTCGGTATGCTTTTAATGATTCGAATTGTATTATAAAAGATAGTTTTGACGAGTAGGAGACTTACCAGATTTGTGAAGCCACCGAAAGTATTCAGGAACGAAGTGTATTCGACGAGAATCAAACCTGAATTGCGATGTGTAAGAATCCGCGGGTTGCTATTGCAGCAGTGACGCCTTGTTTCCCGTTGAACTCGCATTTTACGTATATACAAACCAAAGATATGTGACAGTGGTTTATTACATGATTAAAAAAGTGGTTAATAACATAATTCTCAAGCTGACGTAGTTTTCCCCATTTCAGAGAGGAATAAATTGTTCCTCATTTATATAATGTATTGTTTGTCAAAGAATTTAATATTTATCAATTCGGATCGACTTCGAGGGCTTCGCATCATTGACAGTTAATAGTAAATGGATTATATGAGCCGTTTATTATGAAAGTGAAATATATAAAGCAGAATAGCATTTTTGCAAAAAGATTTAATTTCACATATGTAGCTGTGGCGTTTATTAAATGAATGAAATCAAATTCTTTTGAAAAATGAAGTTACCCCACTTTCATAATAAACGATTCATATATTGAGATGAGAATTTTTCGTCTTTTTAATTTCCCGCTAGGCACTTCTAATAATTATCTTATATCTTTTAATAACGAGTATGTATTAATACATATTTCAATCGAATTACATATGTAAGAATTACGTATTTACCACTTTATTATGAGTCAGATTATATACGTCGGAGTTTAATACACGGCATCTCCATCATCGAGGAAAGTTTTAATATATTCAATTAAGAAGGAATTTCTCGCGAGAGTTATCGAATTCGGTGATTCGCGAAACGTGTTATTTAAGGAAATAATCATTAATTAGTATAAATGGGATGCAATAGGAACATAATGCATTTGAAAGCAATGGCATTGACCACGAATTTACATCTATCAAGAGGTGAATATCGTCCTTGATTTGGAGAGACATCGGAAATTTCATAATTATTATTATTCTACACAAAAGATGTATACAAACCTAGTTCCATTAACGAAAGGGTCGTATGATTCTTGGAATTAAAGAATAACTAATAATAGCTACTTTAAGAGTAGCACAATTAATGGTCACGCGGAAACATAACTATCGAAGACACTAGAAATTTTTTTTATTGAAACTTGTACTATTACGTGATAGATGCTATCACTTAAATGGGATCCAATGCTACAGTAAAATTAATAATACTCGCTGAGATATTTTTTATACCAATTTATTTGTACTGATACACGACTTGTTAATACAATATATACATCATGGAATGATTGATAATACATCTAAAGCGGATTTACAGGCGACGTGAAGTAGATACAGACATAACTTTTATGATAAGTGTAAAGCTTTGTTCGTGAACTCAATAATTACATAAATGGTGTTCCACTATTCTCATTTACAGCCTAGGCCTAAGTGGGGAAAGATACGAACGCAACAATTTCCGTTTAATACTCTCGGACAAAGGAATAAATATAAACCATATTCAATAACGTCATTAAATCTTTGAATAGTAATATTTAATAATTAGTATGAACCGCTTAATTCTTTCATACTGAATTTATAAATACGTAATCTGTATAGTGGCGTGCATCGAGTTCTTAACGCGACCATAAAAAATTAGTGTACTTTAATTCTACAAGGAGATATAAATAATAAAATATATATATATAACATATCAATAGTGCTAAATTAATCATCTTTTAGAATACTCAAAGGATCTTCCCCGATCTTTTCTGCCGTCTTTTTTAAATCTCTGGTAACTGCCTTCTTAACACTCGGCCGATTGTCCATTGGCTTTGTTTTCGGCTCGTTCGTCGACGATAGTTTTCCGAAAAATTGATTATCGCTATCCTCGTCGTCGGATGGAAACAGCGACTTCAATGTAGTGAGTTTCTTAGGAACAGTTTTCGTAGCAAAAATATCATCCTCCCCGCTCAATTGGTCACCAAAGACATCCTTCACGCTCGAAGTTTTCGCGGGTTCCGCGAGACCCGAGAAAAGTTCATTTCTTGAGGTCCGCTCCGAAGCTCCAGAAACGCTCGACTTTTGTGATTGTTCAGATTGTTCGGTGAACAAATCGATGTCGTTTTCATCGTCATCAAACAAACTGACTTTCTTCTGTGGTTTCGGCGGTGGATTTTGTTTCTGTACTTCGATTTTTGCGGCTGACTTCTTAGATGCGACGCCAAATAGACTGTCATCTTCATCATCTTGTGGATCATCATCGAATAAACTAATCTTGGTGTCTTTTAGAGGCTTTTTTGAGGGTTTAGTTAAAACAGCAGAAAACAAATCGCCATCCGCCTCATCGGCGAATAAATCCA
Organism: Nysson spinosus; assembly: GCA_910591585.2. Classification (NCBI taxonomy): domain Eukaryota; kingdom Metazoa; phylum Arthropoda; class Insecta; order Hymenoptera; family Crabronidae; genus Nysson; species Nysson spinosus. The sequence continues at coordinate 5,662,265 of OU342835.1, forward strand.
TGGCCTGTTTCTGTGAAGATCCATCCACCCGGGATGTCTTAGAACCATTTGAGAAGAGACTAGCGTCTTCAGAAAATAATACATTTTTCCCCTTCTCCGGTGAAGGTGTTTTTGTCACAAATGCGAATAGTTGGCTCGGATCTTTCAACGGATCATGACTACTATCTCGTAATGGATCTAGAACCTGCGCATTAGACTCTTCATTAAAGTTATCTTCCTCTTCTGTACTTTGCATAACATTGTTTCCATTATCCTTCTCAGAAACAAATTGTATTGTCTTCACATCAGAATCTTTATCAGATTCCATTAAAGTTTTAGGCTTATTAATATCTTCCTCCTCCTCGGCGTTTACGTCTACGTTGTCGGCCTCTTTTATATGAGTGTCTCTTAATGGTTTAAAATTGTCCGATGTTTTTCCGGTGATAACATTATCAACCGGTGAAAGAATAGGCGCTCTTCCGAACAAAGCATCCTCCTTCTGCGGATCTTCCGGTAAATCAGGAGGTACATCAAATATGTCTTCCTCGTCGGTCGATGGTGATAACAGAGTGTTCTTATTAGCGCTCATGGAACTCTCTTTACTTAGGCTACCGATTTCCGACTTATCATCTGCGGCTAGGAAAACATTTGTATCCACTATTTTATGGAAATTATCGTGAACCGTCAAAGTCGAAGAATCGGCAGGCAGATTAGCAGAATTCACAGTCACAACGACAGGAGAACTTTTGGTGTTAAAGTTCGCTTGTTGATTATTATGCGCGTGTTCCTGGGCAACGTGCTCCGATGAATCAACAATATCGTAGTCAATTCCACTTTGGCGAAGTGCAGATTTCCGTGCGTGTCTACTTTGTGGTCGACGCTTCGCCTGAATTCTGACCCGACTCTGAAATCATGCCAATTTTAATATTAATAAACATACCGTACTTTTCGTTTTCCTTTACTAATTACCTTCGAAGCTGCGGTGGACAATGTCTCCACTTGTGCAGGTTCATCGAAACTGATTGCAGTTTCAACATTGTTTGCTCCAGGCACTGTTGGTTGCGTAGAAGGCTTCACTTGTACATTATCTGCTGTGAACAAATCAATTTTCATTTGTTACAACACATGATACTAAACATTTGTTGTACTATACTAAGTGCAAGTTGCACACTATAATCTCCATTACCTGGGTACTTAGTAATGGAATAAAATACTTATAATATATAATATGTTTGAGATATAATTGTTGATATATATAACATATAAAAAATTACAATTTACCTGAAATACTAGGAGGAGAAATTCGTCCTTGTGCGCTGATACATCCTCCATCATCGCTATCTCTGTCCATCGCATTATCTTCCTCATCCGTTTTCTCTTCACTCCTTCTCCACATCGGAGGTGTGTCCATTGGAGAAAGTATTTTTAAATCTCCCATTTTCCCCAACAGATTTGTTATTTTCCCGGATACAGCCCGTCGTGGTGCTTGATTATCCTCCGGTGGAGGCGACGAGGTCGACATTCGTATACTTAATGTTTTCGGTGGACTCTTCTTTGGTAAACTTTCCGTTTCTTCTGTATTACTGGAATCTTTGTTTCCGGTTGTTTGTATATCTACTTTTTTGACTTCGTCCACAATGACTTTCTGTTTTTCGGGAATAATAGGCTTTGAAACCGCGGCTGCGGAATCAGGTACCGGAACACGTATCTCGATTGATGTTTCATCCTTAACTTGAGATTCCTCTACTTTCGAGTCTTCCTTAATTACCGACGTTGATTGCTGGTCTTTCTTTTCGTCTGTTACGGTACTCTTGCTGCCAAATAAATCGTCATAATCGTCATCCTCGAAAACGAGACCGTGTGAATCAGCGGCACTCGAAAATAATCCATTACCCGAGAAAATATCGCTCCCTTTTCTCACAGTTTTTTTGATCGATTCATTATCGATGTCTTGCTCCATATCAGGTTCAACCGATTTCGATGGTTTCTCTACGGGCAAATTTCCCTCATCCGTCTCTTGTTTCTTACTAATCAGTTTCTTCGATGAAAATAAATCATCGTCATCGTCTTCTTTGAAGATATCGGACGCAAGTTTCGGTTCGGATTTGACTTGTTTAGCGCCAAACAAATCAGTATCATCCTCATCGACTTCATCGTCGAACAAACTAATCTTCTTCGTTGCTGGCCGTGTATTTTGCTTCTTTTCTACATTCTCCCTCGAAATAGTCGAGTCACGATTGTTATTCGCAAACAAGTCATTCGTTGAAGCCTCAGAAAACTTTCGCGCCGATGTGTTTGTCTCTTGGTTCGTGTTTACCGATTTCGATGTTATTCCAAAGATATCGACATCGGGAGAATCCTTGCTACCAAATATATCGGTATCCTCGTCGAATAAGCCTTTTCGATTGGTCCTTGATTTATCTGAATATTGAGGCGTGATGGCCAGGAAATCGGTACTCTTTTGAGACCTTGATCCAGAACTTGTCGTGGAAAATAGTTCGTCACCGGAATCGGAGTCATCAAAAAGAGACGACACCTTGGATTTCGGTGCCTTGGCGTCCGCTTTTGGCAACGGTGGTGGACCAAACAGGTCCTCGTTATCAAACACGTCGTCCAGCCTTGTCGAGGATGTATCCTCGGTTTGTTCTACACGTGGCTGATTACTAGTCGAGCCCGAATTCGATGCTACAACAGGACTTCGGGATTGGGCTGTGAAGAGGCTATCGCTCGTTATTCTTTCACGGTATATCTCCTCCGATCTGAGTCGAGTTGAGGTCAACTGAGGCTGGAAATCCACGCTATAACACGATATTATGAAAATCAAATACAACGTTGTAGTTGAATACCACGTATTCTAGCAGGATAAAAACAGGATGTCTTTGTTCATTTTTATTCTGATGCGACGAAAGAACTTATGCGTGGCAGTTGTTAAGCACCGAGATATTTCGTCCGTATTAAAAGAATATTCATTGAAGATACTATAGGTACTCATTGTTCTATATATTTTTGAAAAGCCAAAAGTAAATCGGCAACGCGATATTTATTCATGAAGAAACATCTTGGTTTCCTCTATATAGCATGGTTTTTATTGACAATTTATTTATGATAAAGGGGAAGGAAGCTCGATAAATCTTATCTTAAAAAACGTGCTCGAAGGAAGGCTTTGATTAACGAAGCGTACTTAAATTCAAATTAACCTTTGACCCAGTCATTTGTTTTCGCGTAACTACTGAAAATTTTCCACGACCCTCGCCTCCTCCCGATATTGCGTTTCTTTGCGGGGGTCATCGATTACCAACTGTGAAATTAGAGATCCCATGCCACTCCTAAGAACCGCACTTTGCCTGGTTTATCTACTTTGCAAATGTTGATAATACCGATGAAAATGACTTAAGATGAACTCCGTGGTTATTTATACGTGAGAATAAATCTTAGTAAATTTACGAGGCAAAGTACAATTTTACAAAGAACACTCGACATACAATAATATTAATAAGAATGGAAGTAATTTGCCGTTACGTAAGAGGCACATTTTAAGTAAACATCTATAAATATATCATGACTCATTGCAAGCCTACGTTCATCGGAAAAAATGTCTGTTTGTAACCGAAGACTCATAGAAGATATAAATGTAATACATCGACACTATTGTCGTGTTGAGAGTATCAAATGCTTTAACACAAGTAAGATGAATCGTGAGAATTTCGAGAAAGTGGAACACCACCATTATTCCCGAGGCAGAAAATGGAGTTGCTGCCTCGTGTAACGCAACAATAATTGCGATTAGCGGTGGATGAGTTAAAAATGTTCAATTACGATGAGGCAGTGACGTAGATTGACGAATATCTTTCGATATCGAGCAGCAAGTACGCCATAACAAAGTATATAAAATCGAGTGTATACTCGCAGGGGAGCATTAAGAGATCAACGGGGGCACCGCGTAGTCAACTACACAGTTTCCACGCAAAGATCTTCTTTGCATCGTGGGAGAAAAAAAATGAGGGCTTCTTATATCGGAGTATTCTTTCTACTTCTATTTTCTGTTGCTTTACTCTCGTTATCCCGCGCCTTTCGTAAGTACCCGTGAAAAAGTTCTTCGACAAATACAATGGTGGTTTAAACTCCAATTACTTTTATACGTTATTCTTCTTGTGACCGACGTACAGCCGATGTATGCAGATACCGGAAACGACAACTTACTGTTGGCCAAACGCTCAGCGACTGTTACGCTAATGTCACTTGCCTTCCTCAAGGAAAACTCGAAATCAAGGATTCGTAAGTTTCGTTGGAAACAGAGTATTTCAACAAGTTCATGGAATTTGTGATAGTTCGTGATCTGGTTTCACTGTGTATTAGTCCCGCAATGTAAAGTATGCGATTATTGCAAATATTGTACATATCAAAATATAGAAACAACGAAACATCGGAGGATCATCGAACTGATGTTGTTGTCAGCTTCGATGACTAATGGTTCTTATGATATTGCGCAAAGACGGATGCTTTTCTTACTGCGTAATATGCTTAAACGTGTGAGATCTTCTAGTTTAAAATCATTTTGTTGGTAGAAGTTTATTAATGATATTTACGTAGTTATATCTGATTATTCTAATTAACGTTGATGTTATTAGGCACCTATTTATTTTGCCAATTTAAATATTGCATTATGAAGTATCATATGATATTCAAATTTCTATTGTGTTTCTAAGGTATTATGTCACAAGAACACCGTAATTTCAGTATAACAAGATTGAAATTCACTATTATTATTTTTTAACATTTATTCGAAATGATCTTTTAACGATGACAACTTTTTAATATACATGAATATCTTATCGTCCATATGGGTATCAGCCCTTATTTATACATTAATGATCTCTTATATAAATCGAGAAATAGCATATGTGTTAAAACATATCTAAGTTCCTAAAGTCCGTTTCTTTCGTAAGTCCAAATATATCTGGCAAAGAATCCTGATTTACAGGAAGAAACGTCACAGAATATTTTCTTAACGGAACACGTCAGATCACAAACTATTATGACGTTAGAATTTCAATGAAATATTGTTGGTTGAACGTTATCTCAGTAGGGGATACTTTTTTGCAGATGCCATAGTTTCATTTGCGAGAGGCCAAGTCAACTAGTCGGATACAATGCCTTCGATCAACGTAAACCGTATCCGCATTGCTGTTCGGGACCGGTTTGCGACGGTTCCCGTGTTGTAATGTACCAAAGTGCCTCGCGAATTTATAGACCAAAATCATTTGTGAGAAGATCACCCCACGTGATGGGTATAAAATTTCCTTGAACGAACCCAACCACTTATCAGGAAGCGAAAATTTTGCTGCAACAATCTTGCGAATACTCAACTTTTGGGGGGATGGTTCATTGTTTTAAGAGAGATATATTATTCTCGAGCTTATCAATTAATCCTTATTTCGAGTAGAAATTCAAAATGAGCCGAACACTGGTCTCCTTAATCCCTTACGCGTGATTATATCTCTTAATACCGGTCCCGTATTCTACGAGTGAGAAACAAGTTCTCGGAACACCGTATTTTTCCAAATGCCAATGCTTTTGGGATCTGCTTCCATTCGTGTTACGCGGAATGCGACAAAAAAACGAAAAAACCGAAAAAAACGATGGTGTATTTTTGCAAATGAGACAACAGTATTGCTACTTGATCGAGATTAATAGGAAAATTCTCAGTATTATTCCAACGTGTCCTTCATTGAATCGGTCTAATTATATCACGCGTAATCTTATCATTAAAATATAAAAAGGGAAACTCGAGTTAATGTGATTTAAGAAGAACGTCGCTTGCACTGACTTTTCGTTTCATATAAAGGTTTATGTATCCACTTACGAACCTATAATATGCATATAAAGGAAACCATATATACATGTAATAACATTTTATATCGATATTAATAAAGTATATACGATGCATGCAATTCAAGCAAATACATTAATCTCCTTATGGAAAAGTTCACTGATAGAGTCTAAAGACTGAACAGCTTGTTGAATTTATGTTAAACACATTTCAATTATCGTTCTTTTACTCCTTAGAATAGTTTTTAGTTGTATAGATTCGTATCGTTATCTCGTCACAGCTTCCGTGATAAGGCGACTAAAATGTTTTTTTTTCTATTAGCATACGCTTTGCATACATTTGCAGTACAGAGAATTCCGAAATAAGAATAACTTGGTGGATATGACAAAGGAAATAAAGGAATATGATTTGTTGCCGTGAACAAACATTAGATAACGTAGACTCTTGGCATAATTCATACGCGTGGATATGTATGGAAAACACTACAACTAAATCGTAAATGTATTAATTAGTCGGCGTTTTGTTACTGAGCCATCTGTGTTATGCTCATCAATAGTACCAGTTTTGCGGGACGAGAGATTTCTTCAAAGGTCATTCGAGTTAAAAGAGGGGGAGACATGGAAGTATAAAAGACAGATTCGTATACTGGCGGAATATTAGTAAATTTAGAAGGACGACAGGTTTTACACGTGGTTTTACACTCCTGAACCATTGAAGATGAAGGGTATTGTTATCTGTTCACTGATCGTCGCAGTCTGCTTCCTTGTTGAGGTCCAAGGTACGACCGATCTTTTTTTGTTCATTCAAGTAAAAGCTTGGCAAACCATTGCGAAATATTGTTAAAAAAGTTCAACATATACAGCGTGGGTTACTTTGAATGAAATAATCAATAACTTTAATACTCCATTGAAATAAATAATACCGAATGTACTGACTACAACTTGATTAATGTAAAGTATAAAATCGTTGTTGCCATACTATTCCTTAATATCAGAATTATTAAAAATACTTAAAAATGGAATACGTAATGAAAAGGAAAGGGATTAAAGGTACTATCTAAAGATTGGAATCCAATTTATAATTTACTATCACTGATATCGATGACAGTCGACCGAGAGAGTAAAGACTTATCGATTGAAATACAAAGTACAATTTCACCGATGCTTTGGCAGTTGTAATAATATTGAATGATAAATATATCCGGTCGTTGAGTAAACTTAGTTGCAAAACACTGATATCGGCCGATTATATCGCGCGAAATTTTCGGGGGCTAGTTTGTTGACGGTAAATGAAGTATATATTTGATAATAGGGAACTGCGAAATCGAGGGACACCATGTTAAAGCAGGAGAGGAATACATTACTAATTGCATTCGGTATACTTGCCATGAGGATGGATCTTTTTCTGCACTTGGGTGAGTCATGTGACGCGATTCGCATTTGAAATGGATGTCTTGCACTTGCGGTGCAGTACGCGTACGTTTCTCTATCGTTATGTGAAATTACGAAACGAACGTGTACATGTCGAGGTCTATTTGGACCGATTTAGTAATCAATCATTTCAAAGTTCGCTTTTCATACGCATTAATTGCAAATTTCAATAAACAAACGAGAATCCGACAATTGTTTTGACATATAAGTGTTCACACGAAGATCAGCTTATTTTGATAACGTATGCTGATTAAACGAGCCGAATGGAATAATATTTTTAGATGCCCAGCATATCAATGCCAGGAGCAAATTGGATACAGGGAAAAGGATCCGAGCAAACCATACCCGGAGTGTTGTGAAGGCCCTATTTGTAAAGAGAATTAACGAGACGGAAGTTAAACCCGTGTTTATATTCAAGTGGAATACATATCCTGATAATAATATGAGAATAAAAATCTGCTGAAAAGTAAAGATCTAAAAGTCACCCGGGGAAAACCATGAAATCAAATAAAGAGTATTAGAAAGAGGTAGAGGGCGGAACAACACCGCATTATGAGATGGAATTGATTTAAATAAAGAAGCTTGCCTTGGAGTCGAACATTTATACAATACTACAACTTACTGATGAATCGGGTGACTAATGTTTCGATCGTTAACGCAATGACGTTTACAGGTTTCGCGTGAACTCACGCCTGCAATAAGCACTGTACACACAACTTATATTAAGCATAAATATAATCTTTGCATGCGATACTATTTTTTATTATCTTCCACCAAATACGAATCTAACATTTAATAAGAAAATAATATTGAGAATAGCGATACTGTTTTGTGCACAGTATTATGAATAATGTGCAATAAGAAGAAGATTGAGACTTACCTTATACTGGAACCTCCTGTATTATTAATTCCCGGGCGTTGGATTGATATGCCTATGCCACTGCTTGAATTACTCCCGATGGTGCCGGCTAAATTTTCAGCGTATCTCCTTAAAGCTACGGTCGAGCTACGTTCGGTAATATTGTCGTTTGGAATAGTATTCCGTGAACTATCGAGAGTGGCGTCATTGCTTCTGCCACTCTCGTGGTGTACGGCCGTATCGCTTCCAGATGAGCCAATAGACTGAGCTCGCGGCATTCTAGTTGACGTCTTATTCTCGTTATCCGAGGCTAAAACATTCCCAAGGATCGAATCTCCTCCAACGGGTTTCTGAAACATTTCATTTCCAAAATTAAATATAGCTATTATTACATGTATAAATGGAAAAAAGAACCGTTCGTGAACTTCGAAGCTACATTTGGATTTCGTACACGACACTTGAATAATCTTAAAACTTCACTGCAGAATAAGTAGTGACTGTTAAGTATTAAGTTTAAGTAAATAAGGATAATAAGTATTAAGCGTGTAAGGGTATTATAAGTTAGGTATTAAATTGAATAGATTTTAGTTTGTTTTCTATGACCTTTACCTGTCTGTCCGAAGTTGATGCATCCGTAGATTTCTGTGATTGATTCTTGGAAATTCTGAATAGATCGCTATCGTCTTCCTCATCGCTGAATAAATTATTAACATTAACGTTCGTCTCTGGTGTGCTTGTCGCCATATTACTTGTAACACCAGGAGCCACGATATCCAGATGTTTTCTTGATTTAATTTGATCGTTCTCCGAATAGCTGTTACTATTTCTATCGTTATCTCGCGTAACTTTTTTTACGGTGGTTTTTGATGAAAATATATCATCTGAACCTTCGGAATCCGCATCGGCAAAAAGATCATCGATTGCGGATTTAGGTTTTGTGGCTGCAATTGTAGTAATTCGTTTAAGTTTTTGTTAGGACTGTGGTATTTACGTTTTTTTATAACAGAAATACTTACAAACATTACTGATTGGTGGCGGTACGTCTATGCTAGCAGGAATAATATTAGTTTGTAAAGGCCTGATAGGCTTTTCTCTCCATAAATTTGCGGATGACCGATCCCCGAAAAAACCTTTACTAGCGCTGAATATGTTATCTGATTTATCGCTGAAAACATTATCGTCATCTTCCGGTGTAAACAAATCGTCTGAAAGCAATACGGTTGGTTAATTTCCCGAGATGTTGAAAACACATGATACAAATATTATGAGAATTATAATGGTGATTTAGAGTTGAATATACCTTTGTATCGATTTATCGACCCTTCGTTGTTTTCATCAACCGAGGCCGGTTTTTCGGCTTGCCGAACCGTACCCAATCTTTTCGCCAACTCTTCGGCAAAATTCGGTGTTGAATTATTTGGTAATTGAGCCTAAAAAATAAGTATGGATATGGATGAATGAAAATATATTCAATACGTGAAACATAATAATGTAATTTAATATAAGCACCTTTGGTACATTATCAACAGGTGTAATTGAATCAAGCACAGAATGTATATTATTTGGTGAGAATTCATCTATCTTCCCATTATTCATGCATGACACATCATTCCTTGGATTATAGTTTTCGGATTCACTTAAAGAAGAAGACATTCTTGTTATATCCAGTTTTGGAGTAGCACTCAAACCAAATACTCTATCTACTGCATCCTCTTTATCACTCTCTGATACTTCTTCTTCTTCTTCATCTATTTGTTCTGATTCACTGCTACTGCTTTCTAAACCAATTTTATTTGAATTCATCCATTTATCTGAGCCAATCACATATGGTAAAGGTCTATCTTGATACGGATTATTGGGCCCCAAAATAACACTGAAATTGTTATTATTATTTTATTGAAAAGGCTCTCAACAGAATAAGGAAATGTAACACTTTTAAACACCTTAACACTATATCATCATCTTCATCTTCACTATCACTGTCAACAACTTCCATCTGTCTATATTTCTCATCCATTATATTCAATCCTTGCCGTACACTTTCACTCACACTTGCTATTAAATCTGCAGTAAGCAAATCTTGGTTCTTAGATTCCTGGAAATGTTAATCAATTTTCTCTAGAACTGTGATGTTTCATTAAACAGGATAATACTTTTTTAATATCACTTATGCAGTACCTGAACAGAATCATCTACTTTCTTATCAATTTCTTCATCATCCTCTTGTACCCTACTCTCAATAAATTGGGTGTTAGCCAAAGCCAAAGAAGTATTGGTCATGCTATCTATCAATATTGCTGTTTCACTTAATTTAGTTGTCAATGAATCCAAAGTCTCTTGAGTTTTGTTAGCTCTAGAGTCTAGATTCTACATAACATTCATAGATACAAATATAAGTAGGATAGCAATCCTCTATAAGCAAATTTTAAATGTGGATCATACTTCAGAAAATTGTTGGAGGTGCCTCAGGAGGCCAGCATCTCCTGCTAAACTCCATGCTCTTCTTCTTTTTCTCATTTCTTCTGTTGTCCATGGGTGATCCCATGACTTATCCATCCCATCTGATATGTCCTGTCATAAAAGAAGGAATCACTGTTTAAATACATTATGATTCAGCTGTTTCTCTTGTGCATATTATCTTTTATTGAACTATGTTGAATAATAAAAAGTCTATTTTCTTCAGTTTTGTTCTGTTGTATAATGATACTTGATGACACTGGCATTAATTTATAATATTATTTATAGTTAGTAACCTAGGTTTAGAGCAAATGTCAGTGGTGGTACTAAATTGGTGATCTTACCATACTAACTAGCGGAAATGATCACAATTTACTATTATAGTCCTCCCTATTTACATTTACATATGTTGCGAACGCTTTTTTTTATCAATACTTAATTAAAGTAAAAACACCCACTTTATAATCGGGATTATCGGAGGCAGTGTCCGGCACTGTACCCTTTGCCAGTTGATTAAATTGATGCCTTCTTTATAGAACAAGTTTTCAATAAAATACAAGCATTCTAAAAAAATGTTTGATTCGCTTTTGTGAATATGGGTATAGTTGATAATCTATTTAAATGTATTAAATACAATACAATATAGTTACCATTGGTTTAAAATTTTTTTATGGCGGACCGTATTTAAATTTTTTGTCGCGAAGTTTATGATTAGTATGATATTTTAGTTGTGTAAAAATAGTTTAGATATCTTTTATGATTGGTACGTGTAATACTTTTGTTATTAATAAATTAAGTAAGATTTTTTATAGCTATATACGTCCCTGTTGCCTGCAATGTTGCCGAATCGTATATTTTGGTCCGTATTCAACATTCCGTTTTTCGACCGATAGAGCAACAGCGCTGTGGATTGTTTGTCAATACCTTCGTATTCTCATAGCTTTTTTCTGGCTTCATTTTAATTACAGCGCGCGTATAGTATCCGTTCTAAGGATGAGGCAAAAAGGGGAAAAAATCTCTTGATTTTGAAAGTGACTTGATACTGAAATTATTTGGATTTTTTTTTACCGTGCCCTGTATCCGCGGAATGTGTGAATGTGTAAGAGTACACATTCAGGCTCACGTGTATGTGGTACATTGATAATACTGTCAAGGAGTGCGCTGTATATGTGCAATAATGCTGCTTCTATATGCAAGTCAGGAATTCCATCTGTTTCATTAGGGAACAGAATGTTTGGAACTCTCGTGACCATTAAAAGCATCGGAACTTTTCGAAATTGATATTTTCGAATTACACATTGCCATGGATATTGAATGAAGGAATCGGTTTTGCGAGTGCAAAAAGTACAATCTACAAGATAGAAAAAAAACTAAACCATTGGTTGAGAAGTATCATAAATCGGCTCTTTTAGTCGGTATGTAAACACGATATAAATCGTATCTTCGTTAAAAAAATGTAAACACTGGATTAAGAATTAAACGGAAAATGTTGAGTGATACTTTAACATACTTCCCTTCATAATTTTGCAAGAGAACCTTTGTATCTCTCTTCCCTACAAAGCACTATCTTATTTTGAAAATCAAATTGTGGGACTGTGTAATAAGAATAGACAAAAAATTTATTCTTATAGGAATTTGTTCTTGGTCTGTTCTAGCTGATATTAAGGAAAAATGTATATAAGAATAATACCAGAAAGACGCATAAGTTGTCTATATAGTGAAGATGAATATATCAGACAATTGTGTATCTTATTTAGTTGATGCACAGAATATTGTCTTAGACAATTGTCACTTACTCTTATTGCATATCTTTAATCTTGCTCTTCCGGAGCAACCTCATTATCAGAAAATATACAGTGTTCACAAAATCACTTTTAATGAGGCTAAAGGCACGTGCAAGAAGGCAAACTCTCTATTGAGAAGGTACAGTGTTTTACAACTGACTTTCATGAACAATGAACCATTCGGGAAGTGGAAAACGTCAGGCGAAGGTTTTGGAAGAAAACTATTGGGACTGCAGTGTATGCACGTATAGGAATACAGCGGAAGCATTTAAGTGCCTCATGTGTGACGTCCGTAAAGGAACTTCTACGCGGAAACCCCGCATTAATCCTCAACTCGTGGCTCAGCAGGTTCATTACTAATTCCTAATTAAAAATTTAAAAAAATACTATAGTAGTTGCGCTCATTACTTCCGAGCGTAATCTCGCGCGTAATTTCGCATGTAATTTCGAACGTAATCTCGCGCGTAATTTCGAGCGTAATTGCGAGCGTTAATGAACCCGTAAAAAAAACAATATTTCTTGCCAGGTTGCACAGCAACAATATGTGCCACTATTGAAGCCAGGAAAAAAAGAGGGTGGAAGTGGAGGAAGTACAACTAGTAGTGGAAAAGAAAAAGATCGGAAATTGGATAAGCCAAGGCGAAAGAACCGACACCCCCCACGTCTTAAAAATATAGATCGCAGTACAGCCCAAACAAACGAGGTGACCGTAAATAATGTCACTGTTGTTATCACGGAGTATAAGCCCAAAGTGAAAAAAAGTTCGGATCAGTCTGGTTTGTCTAGCAGTGCTTCTTCCGAGAACGGAAGTCAGCACGACTCTAATCAAGACTCCAGAAGCCTTGATATAGGAACTGATGCTTAGCTCAATGCTGTGTCACATATGTGTATGAATTAATCTAATTAATATATTGTATAATGTATGTCAATCTCTATGTACTGTCATACATTCTCCGGACAAAAGGAATCATTTTGTCTATATGTTGCCGGTTATATAATATTCAATGAGGTCATGCGTTTTATGCTATCAGTGGTACTACAAACATTCTTAAGATTCTGTTCAGATAGAAAACATATATCTCGGATCATTGTATTATTACAAGATCGACTATTCTGCCCGAAAGTATCCAAAGAACTTGTACTTAATATTATTTATTCGACAAGTTACAGTGGTTTGAAATACCGTATTATTTATTTCCGCAATTTCTTATACGGCGAACAAATCACTCAACACAAGTTATTTTGGCCCAAATGGTATTTGATACACCCATTGTTGACATAACAAGTCCTTGACCTTCATTGAATCTACGAGACCACTGCCAGAAAGCATGTTGTTAGATTATTGTTAATTGAAATCTTTTAACTGAACACGTGCGGTATTATAACATTTATGCATTATAGAAATTGTTTAACTTGTTTATTTTAACACTATTACCAAGAAGAATTTTAATAACTGGCATTGGTATATAACTTTCTTCTATTTCAAATCGCCTATATATATATGGTTTTATCGGAATCTTATACTGCAAACATTTTGCTAATAAAGACGTTTCCGGAATGTATAAATAAAAGAATATGCAACTCGAATGCATAATGGAATACGACAAAAATAAGTGATATATGATATTGCACTTTTCAAAAAATATATAATTCCGTGACAAAAAAGAAGTTGGTTTCGCAATAACAACTGCTCCGATGTTTATGAGAATAATAAGTCCAGGTGGATAATTGTTTTCGGGAAACTGTTGTTTAAAACTGTCCAGTCCGAGAAACACATTTTATAATTTCGAGTGTTAGAAATTGACTTGAAGGTGATATTCGACCAATCAACGATACATTGATTTCTTTAACTACGCAAATCACACAGTGCAGAAGATTACGATGAAAAATTGTCTTGTTCATAACAATATACAGGCATAAGAATAGACCATAAAAGCTGTTAGATTATTCGCATTAGTAACTGCCCAATCACTTGTAACTGTGATTTATAATTATTTTTATATTTATTTTTATCTACCCTTATGTTACCAGGTGATAAATAGCATTACCGAATTTAATCATACAAAATACATCGCGACTGTAAGGACCACAAATAACGGAATTATTTTATATCTGCACGAAATATTCTAAGGCCCTTATTACTTAGCCGAATTTTATTAGTTCCGGACAAAAAATGTTCGTATACATCAGTTAAATTGTTATTAAAATTCAAATAGCAAATTTTTAAGAACCCTACATTCTACGTCGTAAACATGAAAGTAAACGATACTTTTATAAATATTCACACAACTACACCATTATCTAGACAAATAACGGAATAATCGGCTTATAATAGTAAAGGAACAAACATCATGTTACGAGAAATCTTGTGAAAGTGAAGCTATTGAAGTTGGTTTCCTGTAGTTCTTTTGATAACGATCAAACCGTACACCTTATTATTGAGATAATTTCGTAACTTTTTATGAATGCCGAAGAATCACAAATCAAAAAGTTTATACTGATTGCCTTCGCAGTATAAAAACTAGTAAACAAAATTAAAAGTGAAAATTGTATGTTGTAAATGATATTGATCAGAACTACGTTGTACAGAATGTAAAACTCTGAAGGAATACTGTTGGGGTTAACATTATATTACTACAGGGAAAGAATAAATTACATGTTTTAAAAAGAAACCGTAATTCATGTTGTATTATTTCTGCAAATATATAAAACAAGTAACAAACTTGAGTATGTGTGCTATTTACAGCTTTAACGGAACTTAAATGTAAAGCAAGGACACCTTTTTCCTTACTATTTACTTCTTGGCCTTCTTTTTTTTCGTAGTTACATGTTCTGCCGATTTCAAATCCATGGATTCCATTTCCTCCGTGACATCCATCATTTCTACTTGTCCTTGTACTGCCGATTTCTGACCGCTGACCTTCAAATTTACTTGACCCCTCTCTTTAAACCTATCTCGAACTAAAATAATACAAGAAGTTTAGTGTTTTTATACCTGGAAGTAGATAAATATATGTGAAAATTAGTGCATACCTGCAGACATTTCCGTCAAATCTAACACTTTGAAGTTATGTTGTTTATTATCGCCGCCGACAGCGAAAACAAACGGATTATTCGGATTCGATGCGAGACATTGCAAAGCACCCAAATTACTTTTGTTTTCCCATACACACTGCGGCTCTTTATTATCGATTATATCCCATACTTTTATGACACCATCATTCGAAGACGATACTAAACAACCCGGACATGATGAGCTAAGGGATAAACCTGAAAACATAATAGGATAGGAAGAAGTTATTAGTGATTTATATTATTCTATTATTTTCTTGGTATTCTTACCAGTAACTTCTGTTTCATGAGCTACAACTTTCCACACTGCTTGCTGTGTCCTAATATCTACGTATTCTATGTATCCGTTATTCGTGCTCGCCTGAAAAAGGGAGATATGATTTTAGAAATTGTCCTGAAGTTCTTAATACATTTACGTCAATAAACGTACAAGACAATAATTAGGATCAAAAGAATTCCATAGAACTCTTTCAACTTCCCCCGACGTTTCCCAAGATTTCGTCATAGTTTCATGCCTACAGTCGAACAACCTGACCATCCTAAACAGAATATGCAATGTGAAACGATGAAAAGTACGTGGAAACGGAAATATCCTTATTTTGGAATGAACGATGTTTATCGGTCTTACTTATCAGCGCAACCCGTTAATAACTGATGAGTTTCCGACGGGTGCCACTTTATGGACTGAACTTTTTCATTAAACGAATTGAACTTATTAACGGGTTTGCCATTTTCTAAATCCCATAATAATACAGTTTGATCGACCGAACCACTGGCGAGCACGTGCCTGTGAAAAAATTCGTATTCACCCGAATATACTCTCGAAGAAAAGATGCGTTAATTTTTATTTTGCGTAATAATATATAGACTAACGAAAAATGTTCGTTCCATGTTACATCTAGTACAGCATCTTTATGACCAATATGTTTCTGTTTCTTTTTTTTGCTTGCTTTACGACCAAGCCTATAAGCTGGTTCTAAGGAATCTATTAAATCCAAATCCCATACTTCGATTATGGGAGTCATATTACCAATTGCACATAAATTACCTGGAATACATGGTCATTATTAAAAAAAAATAATATTTAATCAATGTTTTATAAACTTACTTGGCTTATTATCTGCAGGGTCATAATTAAGCCATTCAATACATAATGGAAATGATGGTAATAATATATCATGATGGCAGTAGAAAGATCCTTCTGACTCATTATATACTGCAATTTAGAAAACATTTCATGATATATGAATATGTAATATAAATTCAAGCAAATTATTTTTTTCTAATAATTTGTAAATCATTAATCATGTACAAACCAAATACTTCTAAAATACTAGCATCCCCATCAACGTGCCCTATTAGCACAAGATTATCATCACTTTTAATGATATCGTCCTCTTCTTCTGAATCGTGGTCCTCTTCTGTTATAAGTGGATCTTTTCCATCTTTGCCAAAAGTTGCAATACCCCTGATACTGCATTGTATATTACCAGCTATGATTGAAAATAATCTTATAAATTAATTTATACCTATATAATATTTCTCATATTTTTACACTATTAAAAAATTGTCTTACATTCCTCATCATATTTATCAAAATTGAATTCATCTTCCTTGGATGCATCTAAATCAATGTCCACTTTCTCCTTTTTTTGTGAAGTACCTGCATTGCTATCTTCATCTGAATTATCCTCTAAGTCTCTAAAATATTATTATTAATGAAACACCCTTTTTAAGTTATGGATATAATTTATATAGAACTCTGTGAATTTTACTGTATGTCAGATTGTGTTTGATGTATTATCTGCTCCAATTCTGCAGGTGTCAATTCCAGCTGAAATTGGACATAAAAAGTATTAATGGAATAGTACGAATTATATTTTTCTCGCACCAGGCATTGAAATTTCCGTCTTGTACATTTAGAGGAATTTAGAAATATTATGCTTCTCAATCGCGTTATTACTTATTAAAATCTTGTGTTAAATACTTAACATTTTTGAATATTCAAGAATTGTACAAATATTTAACAAATCTGTTAATATCAAAAACTTCAAAATATAGTAAAAATATTAATATATATTAACCTTCTCGGGTACCGCAGCTGCTACTCCTCTCCTCACCCAAGTAGTACAAGGAATTACATTCATTTTTATAGAATAATATATCCACCCTTAGTGATATAATTATTTACTATACTTTACAATATCGAATAGTATTTTTTTAGAAGTATTTTACAAACACACGTGTTACGTGCATTGTCGATATATCGAATAGTGGTATGCGTTCCGACGGGGGGCACGGATACATGTTTCACACATTTATAAGATGAGCAGTCTGAATCAGCTGTTTAGTATATAGTCTGTCGAACAGAGCAAAGCACTGGTCATTTTAGATCTTTTATAAAATATAAATTTTCGTAAGTAGTTTATTATTAACTTATATTCTTATTGTTTTGCAAATCGTAGTCGCTGGTTCAACTTCAATAGTGTTACCTTCTCTCACAAAACTTAATGGTTCATGTCATTTTTTGGTCACTCTCTTTAATCATATTAAAGGAAACCTGTTAACTTGGAAAGGGGACAATAGTTTCTAAAAATCCCTTTTTTTTTTCGTATTCGAGCTTAGTATACAAAAATGTCATCGTATACGTACTCGAGAAATATTTCGAAATATTGAGCAGTTGATTTTGTATAAATTGCAGTTAGAAACAAAATGAATAGTGCATCAGATCCAAGGCGTCCAGAACGTGAAGTTCGATACAAACCTACAATAACTAGTAGTCAAGCTCAACCAGGAGATGACTTGACACCGGATTACATGAATATCCTGGGAATGATATTCAGTATGTGTGGCTTAATGATGAGACTAAAATGGTGTGCATGGGTGGCTCTGTACTGTTCATGTATAAGTTTTGCCAACTCTAGAGTAAGCGATGACACAAAACAAATTCTCAGTAGTTTTATGTTATCTATATCTGCTGTGGTAATGTCATACTTACAAAATCCACAACCAATGACCCCACCTTGGGCAACTGCCATGCAATAAAAACTATATAAATTTTTATAAAAATCGATCATTTAATAAGAAGAACTAATGTTGAAATTGCAATATATTTATTGTATCAAATATACTGGAAAGAATACAATGATGTCAGAAAGAGAATGTAGAATACACCAAGCATTGATTTTATCCATTTATTTCTTATAAAGTATTGTATTTTATTACATTAAAATCAACATTTCACTGCATACTGTATTTCCTTCTCTAAATATAATCTACAGGTATCACTTACAATGAGTCAATAAATATAACACTTTCTAAGCGCATATTATAATGACGAATTAAATGGGTGAAACGTATTTCGTCTACTTTTTACATAAGTACAGTGTTTATTATTTATTTCGATACTATCAGAAAGAGAAAGACACTCTTCTCAATCATACTTGTTTTAATGCATTTTTACGTTTCTTCCTTCCATTCGCTTAAAATTTCGAAGTATTAGTAAAAAAAGATGTAATCTCTTGCATTATGATACGTTAGGTTTGTTAAAAATACATAAATCAGTTGTTACGGAATTAACACGACATACAAACGATAATGTGAACATTTACTAAAAACCAGTTCGAAGCGAAACTATGATTTAACGAGTATGTATGATAACGTTCGAAATTTCATTGAATTGTCGATTGTTCCTAATTTTCTTTAATGAACGATATCGATGCTGAATAGGCCAAACGCAACTATGTGCAACTTTCGTTTCGACCGCGATACATAGCGATCAAAAACGGTCTATCTAATCTAAAAATTGATCTATTCTTCAATTAGCAAGGCATCTCAATTCGGGTTAAATTATCACCTACCCGACGCGTTGCGTTTTATATTACTCTCCGCTTCTATTGAATTTAGAACACACTTATATTCGGTACTGCAATTTGCATATTTATCCTTGATGTGGATGGAATTCACCATCATGTTTTGATTCGGCTCAAGAAATGACTGTACAAAGAGGAAAGTGCGATAGAATCATACGGTAATACTGTATCAGATATTGGTTCGATCGAACTATTTTAATCGGCAAATAAGTTCTGGCGAAAGATCGTACAAAAGGAGGCTACGATATATGGCCCCGTAATTTCCTGCTTTACAATAAATTGCATGTCCATCCACGTAAGGATTCACGAAGAGTATTGAACTTTCGCGCAGGAAGATAACATTGGCACAGAGATTTAACTATATCGTTTTCAACGAGTTCTGTTTGTCGCTCTTATGGTCCCCTGTCGGGTTTAATATTTCATAATTAAACGCTACTTTCTCCTTGACCAACTAACGTTATCGGGTATACATATTTCTTCCGTTTTGCGCTAAAAAATGGTGAACTATGTTGTCCAGGTGTAGGTGTAGGTGAAAGACCTCGTAGAAGAGGTAAAGATGAGTCACCACTTAAGCCTGTGGTATCGAATCTTTTCTTCCATTCTGCTCCTAAATCCGTCGCTGGTGCCATTATTGTTTTACATTCCGGAGAACTTCTCACGCTAAGGAACACGTCGTTGCTGCTACCACGTTGTCCAGAAGAACCCTGAAAAGCCTGTTTCCAGTATTTTCCTATGATACTTTATTGCTTGAATACGTTTAAACCTTGATCTTTTAAATCCATCCATACCTTCGTCTCATAAAAATCCAAACTAGAACCATTCGTATCATTCTCCTCTTCAGCGTAACCAACTTGTAGACGATGAGAAGTATGAGATATCCTGGAGGAATGAGAGGAAGTATGCGTCGAGGAGTTCTCTGATAAGTCATCTCTGCAGCAAGCAGCCGTACATATTCTCTGTTCTCTGAAATATTACATATATTACGGAATAATAATGAATGATTATCATCATATCATAACAAAAACGAGATATAAATAACACGTGTAGCACACCTCCTGATAGAAACAGAATCTCGTCTTCTCGGAACTGGCGGCGGAAGACCAGCGGCTAAGCTTTTGGCGCTCTCATAACTTGCTTCGCTATTGCCGCTGCTAGTGTTACTCCCGGCTGTCTCCTCCCGGAGGAAGTAATTCTTCGCCGAGAGCATTGCGAAATGTAGATTGTTCTTCAAGTCGTCCGCCGCCGTCGACAAGTTTCCCGGAATCTTAGGTGTTCGCCTCATCGGCCTCGGTGGCGGAACCGGGGACGGTGGACAGCTCGAAGCCGCTGATAACGTTTCCGGCGTAGCGAGTGGTGCGGTTTTCGTATCGTCCCAACGTGTTGACCTTTTTGTAAGAAATCATTTTCGATACCTTTATCTAAATCTAACAAGAAGGAATGTGCCGGATGAGATACATCTTCGTAATTGATCAAATACGATGCATTTCTCGGGGCACATTCATTCCAGATCAATGATAACACAGGAATATAACGATGATATCGAGTGCAATAAATATTCACGTGCGCGATAGTTAAAGCGGTGAGAACTGCGATTGGTGTGATAAGCCAGCGTGAACGAGAGCGTGAGATGAATTTCATTAAGTCCAATATGGAGAGATAATTCGGACAATTCATTTGGAAACGAGCTCCTATCAAATATGCATGAAATTATCAATGATCAAAAATGTTGTACTCCAACCCTTGATTATTACATTCTCCATTTATCCAAGAATTTTTATCACACTTCCTAGTAATTCTAATGCAAAGTGCTTACTAATGATTCTCGTGTACGAACCCTATATGGCGTTCCTAAGATCATGAAAGAATATCATTTTAACAAAGATTTCCCTAATTTCCCATTGCGACTCTAATTCGGGGTATTATCTTGGTGATAACGCCAGTCAATCCTCCACAAGCGGATCGCCATAGTCCGTCATCCACATGTAAAAGTGCTATTCTTACAATTTACTTCCGTCGGGCCTAGGTGTGTTGAGTAATTCGCTCGCCAGGCTGACGTACTCCCACGGGATCCCCCTGGAGTCGACGCTAAGTTCACGTCCAGCCTGCGGGAATTCCGTGGGGCTTTGTAACGAGGTGAAACTCGTCTCCAGGCAGAGTCTATGAGGTGGTGTCCCAGCCACGTTGCTGCTATGGGATTTCACAGGACTGGATGGTGACAGCAATGCTCTCATCTCTTGCTCGATCTCGATCTCCTGAATTTCGACGGCCTCGCGCGCCTCGGAAGCCTCCGTTGACGATGCGTGACCGGAAGCCAGCCTCTGCGGCTTCGCCGGTCCCAGGGTCGTTACAACCTGATATCCATACGCGTGTTTCCAGATTACCGTTTCACCAGGCCACGTACGTTAGCTCCATTTTATTCCATATCATTTAACATTGGAAAATGTGCTTCGATTTTACATCGATCTCCAAGAAGCAGAGACTTAATGACTTCGGATTTCTGAGTCTGATTATTATTGCTGTTAATTCCATAATTTTACATAATGCTGTTCATGCTGAATTTCACATTACTCTGGTTATGTTACAAATAAGTATGTAACATGTAAAAGATGGTGGCTGATATTAAATCCTCATAAATTTAGATGTTTTATTAAACAGTTCCTGGAGTGTGGGAGATTTGTTATTCAAATTTTACGATCTCATTTGTACTTCATTTTATGGTATTGGAGAATAACTTGATTTATAACTTGTGTATTTAATATAATTTCATTGGCGTAGCTCTTTCTCTCTGCTTCTCAGTTGCGTGCGTATAATTAATAATTTTTATATGACGTGGAACAGGATTTCTGGTTCCGAGAGGTTCGTACATTAATTTCAACACTATGAAAGATGCGGCACGATTACCGTTCAACGGAGATATTAATGGTATACGATAAGACATAGGGGATGATAAACATTAGATGCACATCATTGAACATGATAAATGGGGATGTCGAATTCAGAAACTTTTCGCAAAATTGCAAATTCCTGATACTATTGGAACGAATTCTATCTTATCGCACATGGATGTTCTTATTCCACCATAAATTTATAGCCAGTACTTTCATATTCACCTTCCATATTTTCACGAAAGAATTTTAATAAACCAGAAAAACATTCATTGAATGCTCAAAGACAATTATTTGTCTCGCCAATATACTCGTAAAGTTGGGAATGATTTTTTGTCTGAATATTATTCTCGTCATTATCATATAACACTTGAATTGAAACAACTCTATCACACGGAAACCATACATACATGATTAGCTATCTTGCGGTATGAAAAATTAAGATCACAACTTAAACGTCCTTTAAATTTAGCATAGCAAATATAGATTCAAACGTTAACCCGGAATTTATGGATGTTCCTTTTTGCAAAAAAAGAATACGAAAACCGTACCCGATGGCAGGAAAATCGCATTTATCTACGTAGGGTTTTATTATGGTATTTGGCATGCGGTCAAATTACCATGTCCCGCGTAAAACTGTCAGTCTATTAAGTACCTAAAGTGCGAGATATACAATGACGGTGTGATGGTATAATAATGCGTGATGCACATGCATGAGAACTACTATGTCAAGTGCCATTCAGATCTTGAACGATCGATTATATCTGCTTGAAATCACTTCTCTATGTCACTATCGTTGCAAACGCAAATGGCTGTAGAGATCTCGTTCTTTACGTTCTATTAAACCATTATACGGCTATGCTCTACATCACCTTGCCTCTTACTCGTTTTATTCAAGAGAGACATTGGAACGTGTGCGCTTTCAGGAGACGGTTTCTAAAATCTGTGATTCATGATTATGTGGAGAGTAGCATGCAACAGAGAATATACCGTGTGCAGTGTTGGAAATTAATCGAAATATCGCCGATAATTAAAGTGTCTATCCAATGATATCTAAACATCAGTGAAGTTTGAAAAAAGATGTTCAGCTAGGACGATGGTTTCTCCAGTGACCTCTTCGACCCCGTCATGCCGTTCATATTTTGTTTCTTCCCTTAATTTACATTATTCTACCGTCGAAAGTTTATCTCGATTAATTAATCATTATCTCCGTAATTACAGGAATATGAACGAAACTTTCTTATTCCGAAATTAAAATCGTCGTTGATAAAAGGATGATTGACTTAGAATTATAAAGTATTATTAAATAATCAATGTGCTTGTGAATCAGGAAAATCTAGTTTCACTCGATATGAAAGTGACTAATATTGCGTGTTAGGGTTCGCCAGGTTGCAAAACTCCGTTAGCACGATGTTTATGAGTAAGAATTAAGAAGTATCAGTGAACGGCATCACTAGTCCGAGATTTTTGATAAAATAGATCCGATGAAACCTGGAGACTTCATAGTACCTTGTATCGTGGCGAGAAGAGGGTGTGGTGGCATAGGCGTCGGCGTCATGGCCATGTAAGGTCGGCGATGTACTTTGATGATGGAGTACGATGTGTGGTTGATCGGGCTTCCTCTGGCTCGGTGGGTCTACGGGAACCGTTGCACCGGTCGTTGCACCGGCCGTTGCACCGGCTTCTGCGCAGCCCCGATCTCTGCACGCTGACACCTAATCCACACCACACACCCTCAGCCACACTCTTATCCTCTCGACTTAACATCGCTGATTAGCTCGATTATCACGTCGTAGTCGCGACGCAAAGGTTTTCCTCGTTACCCCCGTTAACCACGATTCAACTTAGCGCGACTGCTTTAACATCCACGGCCAATATTCTCGGCGCCTATTCTACTAACTGATCAAGGAATTAGTAACCTATCCTACCAACCGATCGAGGAATTAGTAGTCTATCCTACGAGTAGTTACTTAATGGTTATTTGGGTATCGGCTGACTACTTAATTCAAAACGACTCATTATATTTAGATGCTAATTGATTGGAGCATTCGGTAGTAATTCTAGGCTAGGTATCGAACTACTTTGGAAGATGCAGGAAACTCGAGTGAATCATCGTCATGCAAAGCGATAAAGGCGAATCAAACTATTTTCTATGGCTGTGATTTACGATCCAAGTTTTATGTAATTTGAGGGGGTTTAATAATAAAGGGGAAGGGGTGTTAAATAAAGTATATAATGAAACAGAACTTAAAATAGGAATGCAGAATGATTGGAAAGTATTTACATTTAGAAGAGGAGTGAATTACTGAGAGGGTAGAGCAAGAAATATAATTATTAATGTAAACTTCGAAACTATTCTTTCTGAGCACGGAAGCGATTGAAAATATTGTATTAAGAGTTAATGTAAATAAAGAATGTAGTGAATGATGTAACGGCGATTCGATTCGAAAGCGTTGACTTTCAATCACTTCAGAGACACAGAATTAGGAAGCGACATTTAGTAAATAAATAACAACATTTTGATGGCATAAAGTATATTGACCAACGTAGCGTACATCGCAAATTATACAGAATCAAAATATTACAATCTGCAATCAAAACGACCGGCGAATATTACAATTTTCGAATCAATAATTTGGTGCATTCAATTACTTCTGACTTCCATATTCGCCGCAATTAGAACATTACAATGTATCATAGAAAACGTATATCATTTACATATGTGTCGTGATTTGTCTCAGTCGTTTTGGATGCAATAAATAATAGCTGAGGAACTTAGGAGAGAAAAAAACAACAAATAAGTGTTTACACAGAGTATAGAATTATGCGATAAGCTACATGTATAATTATCCATGTAAATGTAACAATACGTCATGCAGTGTCAGAGAGCATGCTTGTCATTATGATCGCCGACTACGGCGGTGTAAAATAAAAAAACGGAAGAAGTGTAATTCGAAGGAAGAGTCCTTACGTCGTAAAAAGATTTACTGAGGTAGTGTACTGCCGTGTACTAGAAACGATAAAGCGCTGTATAATAATAAATACAAAATACTCTCACATTAATATTCGAAGAAAAGTGGTGCTAAACGACAAAAGATTACTACTCTATGTTAATGCTACAGCTACGATCACTTCAATTGTCGGCATATAGGTCTCAATAAATAGTCACATACATATACTATGTGCAATAAATTAAGGAAAGCTTTACACTATCCTAAACATTAGAAACGTGTAAGTTCTTTCTCAGTCGTGTTATTCGTTCGATTTTATAAATGTAATCTAAAGGAGTTATATTACAAGGACTCGATTCACGATTCACCCTAATCTATCTTCTCTCGTCTATAATCGAGCTGCAAATTTTACGACCACGATATTACGATCCAGGTTGCGTTTCCTTTCGTTCGTGTACCTCTACGTCGACGACGATCGAGGTACCGTTTGCTTCCACTTTATCGTCCGGTAAATTAAATTGTACTTGTCTACGATTAACATTATATTCGTTATCAACGATTTCGTTGTCCTCGACATTGACTATTACATCCCGCGGATGATCCTCTTGCTTAACAATATCCGGACTGTCCAAGGTTTCTTCCAGGGGTTCGTAGCTACCCGGTTTTACCGAGGGTAGCCGGCTAACTGGGTTCTGGGACTTTTTAACATCCCTCGTAATCGGGGCGGTCTGGCTTACCTTGTTTAAAGCCTTCAGCATGTTATCCGGCATGTGGTCCTGTATCATCACCGGGCTTATTAACACCTCGTCGAAATCGTATGGTCCGGCCCATAGAGCCTGGTAAACAGGCTCGCGTTTTTTCAACATCTGTCTGTAAGTCAACAGAAAATACACAAATTGATGTTCCATGAAATTTAATAATTCGTCGAAGCAATCCCATCGTGGAAAGATTTCCGCAAACTTCTACCGGAAGAGTAGCTACTAGAACAGTAGGATTCATGCAACCAGGTGAAAGTCATACATTAAAGTTCATCGACGGATATCATTGTCGCTATCAAAGTATCAGTACGTTCTCTAATTATCGGTAAGTAAAACGCGTTATAATAGACATGCATTCGAACAATGATCGATAGTTCTAATCGATAGTCATTCACTCGTCTGAAATAAGAGAGTCAGAAAGTGCGGTGGATGATATGATTGGCAGGAGTGTAGAGAGAAAAGGGGGTGGAGGAGGGCGGGATCCAAGATGCATGCGGATAGATCCTCAAGATGCAATACCCATCAGAGTAATCCTGAAAATGTAAAACTCTCTTGTAAACGTACCTCCAGCGTGTCTCATACTTTTGCCTAGAAAGAAACCAGAAAGAGAAACGTCATCGATTAAATTCAAAGATGGATCGTACTGGGATCACCTAACAATATACGTTCTACGGTTCCCGGCCGTCCAATAAAAGATGGTCGAGCTGGAAGCCAAGTGGCCAAATCTTGTATAAAATGTTTACACTTACTCTCCCTTGTTCGGATGATGTCGAACAACATGTATAATGCGACCTGGTGGATAGAGTGGCCTGTGCAGCGTTAACGCGATGCTGGAGTCACTTGGCACCACGGTTTGGGAACGAGCTAAATCCTTGTCCCGCTGGTACTCGCTGATACAACCACCAGCCTCTAAATTAGCAGCGGACGTGGGAGTGTAACCGCAACCGCAGCACATCACGGAACACGCTATCGTTTTCCACTGAAAACCAGGAGCCCGTTCGTTGTGTAACTTTGTACACTCTCGCGCAATCATTATGGAGTAGTAGATACCGTGAAAATCAAGTGGATTTCATCCACCGATATAATGGCCTGATATCAAAGACTGGTTTCAAATTTTCTATGAAAATCTTGTTGAATATTACACATCCTATGATTAATCTAATCAATGCTACCAAGACCGATGTATTCGATGAACACGTGATATGCCATAATCATTGCAAAAGAGTGTACCCCCTTCCCCATTATACTCGACAAGTGTGTTTATCGATTACACCCACAGCTGTTATGTACTCCGCTAAAGCAATCGTGAAAAGATACCGAATCATGGAATTTACAAATACCGGTCAATTGGATGCTCAATTTGTTTTCGATGATACTTAACGATCGATTCATTTTATTGAAGTGAATAACGACATATGATGGGATATGGTTTGCACTTGTCAGGGTAATTAAAGAGTGTCATAAACTCGGAAATATTTTCATGAGATGTTTGTATACCTTTGGATCAACGCTTCGTTTTATGGCATTGATGAGATCGGCCCGTAAACTTTCCATTTGCCTAAGTCCTATCCTGGGCACTACATCCTTTCCAACTACTACGGATGTGATGAATTCTTGGGAATATTGCTGTGCAGGCATACTCAAAAGCCCACCCGGTGGCCCAAACGAGAAGCACACCAGGTCAGGGTACTCTTGTTTAAGTAAAATTGCTAATATCGCCGCTGTTCCCGCCCCCAGAGAATGCCCGACCAGTGTCAGTCCGAATTGATGGGTTCCTCTCGAAGGATCCTGTGGCAAAGGTTTTGTCGAACTTCCGAATCACTCTTTTCTTCCTCAGTCTTTCGTGTTGTTCAAGATTAAATTCAGATTTCACGATTCATCTTATAAGATTTTGTAAGATCTTATTTTACCTTATAAAATAAACTATGAAACGTGAACGTGGCACGTGTTGTAAAGTAAATTATTGTTTCATGCAAGTAATGCTCGCGGTGTGAATTAGTTTGAGTAATAGCAATGTCCATTAATAGCGATGATCACTAATTATGTCAATGATGACAAAGCAATGAAATTGCTGAGAATTTCGGTAAATACCTTAGCAAGTGCACGGGTTATTATTTCTTCTTCGAGGAGCTTCTTTCTAATATATTCGGCTGCCTGGACCATCCCCTTGTGGCCTAACCAGTCATCCCTTGGCGGTGACAATGGTAACACTTCACCCTCTGCGTTCAGATCTGTTAGTACGTCCTTCATACTGAGGGTCCCCCGTATACTGACAACAACCTGAAAAGAGCCAACACAAGAAGCAATTATCTTCTTCGGCTTAAGTCTCCTCAAGTTTGGGATTACTTGGTCGTTAGAGACGTATTATTATATGGATCACTCGATTCATTCCGCGCCGTAAATAAATGAATTGTTTCACTCCCGAATTATGTCATATATTTGCGAACTTTGAAATAATATCATTTGATAGGTCGGATATTATAAAGAGCAATTAAATCAATTTCGAAAATGATAATGTCGAGTGTCTAGCAGAAAGGAGTGAATACTTAATTATTCGTGAAATTTAAGTGTTATTATCAAGTATTATTTGTATGCGGAACGATGGCATATGAGAAACAATATAAACCTTTTTCTTGGTGTAATCAAGAGCAACAAAGAACGGCGTCTCGCCAACGTCGACGTGAAAAGTCGCATAAATAACTTCGACTTCTCCGATATCCACCATTCTTCTCAACGCTGCATAATTACACTGGCAGCAATTGTCCTCGACGATCGTAGCCTCGTCATCGTGTGTACCACATGGGAAACATCCACAACGTAACCTGTGGCAAAATTCCAAGCAAACTAATGAATCGGTCACTCTCAGATACCACAACCCTTTAACATAATCAATATTTCGAGTAATAATCATCAATTCCGTTGGAAACACCGGACACCAAACAACGCATGCAAAATGTTACGATGGCGAAAGTATGCTAAATTCCGTTTTAATTCAAAACCAAACAACCAATAAATTAAAGCCCTTTATCGAAAGAGAGCAGGAACCCAGCCAAGCTCGAAAACTAATTAATTGTGGTTTACCATGGAACACCTCGATTGTTAACGATTTGCTTAACCGAATTGAACCGAATCGAACCGAAGGGTGGAAAGGAAGAAGGATTACCTGGTGCACAACTGGCAGAGCCCGGTGGAATGATTAACGAGGAACATGGGCCAACCATAAGCGGCCAGAGCAAAGTGCATGTAATGTATGGCCAACTGGAAATGGCCTAGATCACCATCCTCGTTCAAGGACAGGAATTTAGTGCGAGGAGTCACCGGCACACCCGATAGGAACTCGTAAGTGTCGTTTTTACGTTGCTTCACAATTAACTCCCTCTCGATCTTCTGGAACTTCCTCAATAAAACCAACCCTGCTACCACGTCGGATGGCACCACGTCGAGATCACGGAAAAAGTCACTTAGGAGCCGGGCGATGTCAGCGAATGAATTCTGAGCAGAGATTTTCTTGTGAGGCGACGCTACTTGGATTAAATTCTGGGTTATTGGAAAAGGATATTTCATCGGGGGATAACTTACTCGGTTCCTATCGGAATTTCCCATGCAACAAAACAGTAGTCTGCATCTATTGTCCCAGCTATCCTGGTACGCGCGTATCACTTTGCTAGAATGTTTGCATTCAAATGAATATTATTTACAAATTCATGAAATCTTCAAATTATCAAACTAAAACTTGATAATATTCACATATCATTAAATAATTTAATTAAAAAAATAGTTGCGTATACTGTAATATAAAATTGGATGGAATCCTGAAAAATGAAATAAGAATCGTAATAAAATTCTTTTATGTATTTTATGTACTGGGCGAGATATGATGGTGAAGGTTTGAGTGGCGCCAGTAGTATAAGACAAGATTAAGTCCGACGTGCATTAATTAAATAATTCCATTAAAAAGTAGTATACATACAACAATATAAAACTGGGTAGAATCCTGAAAAGCGCAATAAGATTCGTAATAAAACTCTTCAGGGAATTATATGAACTGGATGAGATAGAATTGTGGAAATATGACTGGCGCCAGTAGTATGAGATAAGATTGGGTCCGACGTATAAGTAGTAGTTACCGTTGTCGCCAATTTCTATTTCTGCTACCGCTACGCTTGTAATGCAACCTGCCGCATCTCGATTCCGCCTCCCTCATACTGCGCTGATATTTCTTCATTTTCACCCAAGATCTGCCCGCGGCATCGTACGTGCACCATACAGTAACCATCACCGACGCCAACACACACCAATTCGATATCACTAAACCTGCGGTACAAGTTCAAATAGAATCGACCCGTTCTGATTGCACAAAGTACTTCCTACTGTTGATTTTTCATCAAAAGGGTATTCATTCCAATCACAGAACGTGTGTCTTGACAGGAGATTTTTAAAACAACGTTACAAGAATTAATTGCGATTTCATTCTAGAGTATATCTAAGTAATAAAATTAACCCCTTGACATTCTAATGTATATCTGATTAGTGAAATTAGGAGGTTAAGGGATGAAAGTTTACATTAGTGGTAAGATGCCGGACTTACCTAACATAACATCTCTGAGCTGATCTATCGGGCAGGTCTTGTAATAACGCATTAACCATGTAACACCCGCACACAACCATCCTGTCTCTATCAGTAACAGGACTGAAACCAATTTTGAAAGGATCTACATAAATTCTATATTCTCATTAAAGTTCGATTAATAATGAATTCTTAATTTAATTGTGAAAACAAATTTTCGTAAAATAGTACACATAGTTTTCCACAAGTTATAGCCGTAAAAAAGAACTCTTACATATAAGTATCTTTCTTTCAGTATAGAAATATAGGAATGATTAAACGCGTACATTTATTCCCACAATTATGATCTTGGAAAGAAAAAAGAATAAGAGTCACCATCTTCATCTCTTGAGATGAATGGCGGGTTTTGTGTGTACGAATGTTTGTCATTTCCCGTCTAAGGGGAATATATAATAATAATGTGGATGTTGTAACTTGACGCCCGATAAGGATTGAAGGTATTGACAGTGCTTTCTTCTAGTATTAGCCGGAAGTGAGCTTACGACAAAAGCGTATCCTACTGTTTCCGTCGTGGTGACTTCTTGATGACATAGCAAATAGATTCTGCACCGTGCTAAATGAAATCTGACCTACTTACGTTTGTTTCAATGGTGGTTTAACGATAAATTAAAACACCGTGCATAAAATCGATTTGATTTTATTTTTGGGCTCTTCTACCGCGAGAATTCATTTCTCGTAGAAATATTGCATGAAATCATCCCATAGATGCGTTACAATATTCATCGCGTTATGAAAGCATCTTGCTCATACTTTTATATAAATACCACTAATAAGTTATTTAATTATTATTGGAATAATGTTCGGAGTGTAGTTCATAAGATATATATTCATGTTACTTATTTCAACTTTATTTCTCAAAAAGTCAACACATTAATTCTGGGAAATTAATAAGGCTACAGTTTCACTGAATCTTAGAGAAGATGTTTTATTTCCGCCAATGTGATTTGAAATTGTATCAAGGACCCTTCTATCCATATCACTGTTTCCCTCTTTTACTTGGATTTATAGGAAACTCGGCGTCCGACGGAACGTAATATCGAAATCAGACAGACATTCCAGAGAATCAAAATCGAAACGTGAAATGAGAGTAAGACTTGGAGTTTGGCACACCGTACGCGATTCGGCCAATCAGCTGCACGTGATCGGAATCCCCGTCGTGTTCTTTACGAGCTTACTAGGACACTCGAGGAAAAGCATACCAACCCTTGGATCCTTTCCAAAACCCTTAATTCTCTGGGAACCGTTTGTCTTTGCAAAGACCAAACGCAGATACCATCATAATTCTCTGTACCACAGTATTGTACCGCGATATATGTGTATCATGTAATACGTGGTACACTGATATAGTTCCATCGGAGGAGATTGAATTCTATAAGGAGATGTAGGAATCCGATACAGACAAAGGAATCGTTTTTTCCACCGCGAATCGTACAGTTTAACTAGCCTTATTAAGTTCAAAGTAGATCGGATTAAACCGTTAATTAATTCTTCCTCTCTTATAATAATCTTTCAAATAGCGAAATTAAGAGACTAAAAATTATAGAGATGGAAAATGATAAATGTATTCTTATACGTACTTTCGTTCACACTTAAATTAATCCAACATTTATAATATGGATATATCAGAAATATTAGTAGATTTATACGCCTCACCTAATTAATGTTATAATTACATTATTCTATATTTGCATTTATTTGCAAAATTATGTATTTTACAGTATCCTACTTTTACGCGAAGCTCTCTCACAATTTTCCCTTTCTTTCAAAGACAACCCCATTAATCCATTCACATTTATGACAGTCAGAGCCATCGAAATATTTTTTCTTAAATTTGAAGAATGCACATTTCAGAGTAAACATCTGAGTGCATAGAAACCTGTGAAATATGTATACAAATATGTTTCCATGAACACCTTTAAAAAAAAGACGAGTACGAAAGGGTTAAATGACAAATGTTAATGTTTTATTTTCTGAGCTAAAAAGTAATCGTGAATTTTTAAGACAAATTATATTTATAATTATCGAGTTGGTGGAATGAAATCTGGAAATATTTCTCGAGTTAAAAGGGTTAAAGCTGACAATTTTATTTCGCATATAATGTCTTCCATCGGCTCAGTGTAACTTTCGGTCGCATTTAATTGAACGATATTTTGCCGGTCGACTTATTATTAGGCTGCCGCATCCTTTCTTATCGTTTTCTTTCCAGCATAGCGTGAAAATGTAAACATCGCCGACAGTCTACAATGACCCGGCCTTGATACCTGCTACCGAAGATATTTCGTTCTCCAATCCCCTCTACCCTGACCTTCTGAAATGATCCGATCTTGTTAGTGTTTCGAAAATGGTCGAACTGTCAAGACCTACGTGCGTGCGTGCGTGTTAAGTCTCCTTTACAATACTACGCACTTCCCGCTCCGATAGGTGAGTCTTAGAGCCTTCGTAATAAAAATTCGCACCCGTGTTTGTTCCTTTACAATGCAACGAGTAAGATCTTCCCTAATCAAATTAATCTGTCACATATGTATCTCCTCGATACAACGCACGTTTTCTTATCTTTGACTCGACGTCGTACGACCGTTGAAAGTTTTCTTTGTCGTTCGTTGTTCTTGAACATTGTGTTTCCATATAATCTTTGCATATATTACTGGAATGTATACGTGTATTTCGGTATTTTATTGGGACAATGTAAATATGGAAGTCCTATGAAGAGAGGATAGTCGACCAACAAACCGACGCTGTCGACAATGAAAGCTTTTGTGGGAAATATTGTCTTGTTTGACTTGAAAATTACGTTTTCATTGTGCTTATGTTGTCTTTGCTGTCTTTATTGTCTCTAATATAGAGCTACAAGGGAGCGGAATCCTTTAATTGTTTGTGTTTTTGCTATTGCGAAATACATAAACAGAATTATGTGCAGCAACTTTCTCGACCGATTTCTACCGGCATTGTTTCGTATTATTCCCGTATAATAGTCAGAAATAGTAATAATAATAATAAAGACATTTAATGGCTCGTAGATTTTCGAGTCTAAGATCTTACTTTAAAGTTTACCTCACCTTCGCAAATATTTCGGAATATTTATTCTGAAAACAGAATGTCTCGACAGAATTATGTTCGTCGGAAATATGGAAGATGATTAAGTATTATAGCCTCGTTCTAATAATATTTTCTTGGAGTAATAGTTCGAATATCCTAATTTCCGGCCGGCTTTCGATAATGCAAATACATTAGGTTAGATTCGACCGAATATAATGAGGATATTTTATTTGTTGCAGTTGGAGATCCTGGAATTCAATGACCGACACTGCCGGCAACGTGACGTGACGGAGATGGTGGCCATAAAAACTCGGTGAGTGGCTTGTTTTGATTTCTATAATCTCCACTGCGGCGTAGGACCAAAGCTCTCCGACGGCACGCTTGACTAGTTGTTGTAACTTTTTTTGATCGATGAGCATGATAACACGTACTCCTTATACTGTCGCAAATATTTACATCTTTTCTGGATTTTACCGTACGCCTTAAATTAAGCTAGGCTTCATGAACTTCAATGAAACGAAGAAACTATTCGTGTAGGCTGATTTAAAAGTTATTGAATCGAATATTAATTCTTGTTAGGACGTTGACTGCCGGAACAAAATGCGTGTTATACAATACCTTACGATACGCATTTGCAATATGTATATAACATCTGAAAAATGTCAAGGGGTATACCTGCAAAAAATTAAAGTCACCAATTTCGATCGTAAACGGTCTAAATCGATGGTAGGTGATGCCTAATGATGTTCTAGGACCATTTCGGGTCGAAAGAAGTGGATTAAAATTGTTTCGGGTTAAGAAATGGGTCGACCCAAAATCGCAAAAATGTAAAGGGGTATACCTTCAAAAATTGTCAAAAATTAAAAGTGGCCAAAATCGCTTCTAAATTACCCAAATCGATGGTAAATCATGTATAAACACATTCTAGGACGATTTCTGGTCGAAAGAAGTGGTTTAAAATTTTTTTCCGGTCAAAAATGGGTCGGTCCAAAATCGCAAAAATGTAAAGGGGTATACCTTCAAAAATTGTCAAAAATTAAAAGTGGCCAAAATCGCTTCTAAATTACCCAAATCGATGGTAAATGATGTATAAACACATTCTAGGACGATTTCTGGTCGAAAGAAGTGGTTTAAAATTTTTTTCCGGTCAAAAATGGGTCGGTCCAAAATCGCAAAAATGTAAAGGGGTATACCTTCAAAAATTGTCAAAAATTAAAAGTGGCCAAAATCGCTTCTAAATTACCCAAATCGATGGTAAATGATGTATAAACACATTCTAGGACGATTTCTGGTCGAAAGAAGTGGTTTAAAATTTTTTTCCGGTCAAAAATGGGTCGGTCCAAAATCGCAAAAATGTAAAGGGGTATACCTTCAAAAATTGTCAAAAATTAAAACTCGCCAAAATCGCTTCTAAATGACCCAAATCGATGGTAAATGATGTATAAACATATTCTAGGACGATTTCTGGTCGAAAGAAGTGGTTTAAAATTTTTTTCCGGGCAAAAATGGGTCGGTCCAAAATCGCAAAAATGTAAAGGGGTATACCTTCAAAAATTCTCAAAAATTGAAAGTCGCCAAAATCGCTTCTAAATTACCCAAATCGATGGTAAATGATGTATAAACATATTCTAGGACGATTTCTGGTCGAAAGAAGTGGTTTAAAATTTTTTCCCGGCTGAAAAATGGGTCGACCCAAAATCGCAAAAATGTGAAGGGGTATACCTTCAAAAATTCTCAAAAATTAAAAGTCACAAAAATCGCTTCTAAATTACCCAAATCGATGGTAAATGATGTATAAACATATTCTAGGACGATTTCTGGTCGAAAGAAGTGGTTTAAATATTTTTTCTGGTCAAAAATGGGTCGGTCCAAAATCGCAAAAATGTAAAGGGGTATACCTTCAAAAATTCTAAAAAATTGAAAGTCGCCAAAATCGCTTCTAAATTACCCAAATCGATGGTAAATGATGTATAAACATATTCTAGGACGATTTCTGGTCGAAAGAAGTGGTTTAAATATTTTTTCTGGTCAAAAATGGGTCGAACCAAAGTTGAAAAAATGTGAAGGGGTATACCTTCAAAAATTGTCAAAAATTAAAAGTTGTCAAAATCGCTCCTAAATGGCCCAAATCGATGGTAGATGATGTATAAATATATTCTAGAACGATTTTGGGTCGGAAAAAGCGGTTTAAAAATTTGTTTGGCCAAAAAGTGTTCATTTAAAAATTTTGAAGTTTTAGATCTTATTTTTGGTCAGGTTTTTTTAGTTCATAAAGTGTATCTTCGTATACATTTATATCGTCGTATACGTATATCTTCGTATACATCGTATATTTATGTAGTCATTTTCTTTATCAAAGAAATTTTCGTTCGCCGAAAACTCCAAATTACAATAATAATTAATCGATATCCGATCGCCCTATATGCATAAAAGTACAAAGTTGCAATTTACGCGAAAAATCGAAACGGGTATCCAGGGAGCGTTTACAAAGTAAATGGAATGGTAGAGATATGAAAAAAGACATTCCATTTTTTAATGGATGAAAGAACGCGGTAATTTCGGTGCATATGTGAAGAATGCAGGGACGGGAAATAAAGAGACGAGAAACGGAAGTAGGGGTGTAGTAGTACTCGGCAAAAGCTTCTAAAATGGAAGTAGAAGGTCCAGTGAATAAAAAAATTGGCCTGCTTCCCTCTTGGGAAAATAGAGATCTTATTTCTTCCTTGCCTTACCAACTGAAAAACTCGGGCAGATATGTCGCAGATTTGTACTCCTCCATTTGTGATACTCGCAAGAACAGTTAATAGGAAAAATATCCTTCCGTGAATATCGAGAAAAACTTGGTTACTTCTAATCACCTAATGCCATCCTCCGTTTTCATTACAGTAATTACATTTGTTTCTTTAGTCATACATTGTATTTCTTCGAAGCTTATCACCCTTATCAGGTAGCTTCTGGTGTACATATACGTTTCTATATAACTCATATTTTAAATTCAATTTTTTGACTCGCAATACGATAATTTAATTAGTGGAATTTCATTAATTAACCTGCTAATCGGGGAGTTCTTCCAATAATCGACATCACGCGGATACTTTGATTTTAGTAACAAAATAAATCCGCGCAATATGTTTATAATTACGATACCTATACGTATAAAAATTTGAGAATTCTAAGAGGTATAATTGTAATTTAATTCGCAACATTTGAGATAAATGTTGATTCAAACGACACGTTAATTCGTCATCGCCGATTAACAGGTTAATAATGCAATCAACAAATCAGTATCGAATTATATGAAGCACTCGATTCAAGGTAACTCTTGGAATAAAAATAGTCAAGTAAATATACTTCGAGAGCATACCGATATTCTGCAGACGTTATATAGGTATCCTACAGGTATTCTATAGATATCATTTACATATTCCACGGACATTATAATTGTTTTAACGAGCACCGATAATTGCGGGAAATCAAGCCACTTGTTTTTAAATCCTTTCACGCGTTTCCGTGGAGGCCGAAGCCCACACATCTTCCACCCTCGCGGAGCCGAAATTTTCTCCCCTAAGAGTGGTCGTTTATTACCAACGAGAACTTAAGGGTAAAGGGCTCCGACTCTTATTAATATTCGCCCCTTGGCCAGGAGAAAATTGGAGAGAACTGCCTCCCAACCGTTCATTAACGAACCCCACGTTGTTCCCTCGGATCGATTACGATTTTTAAGCCGCTCCCATTTCTGATATCAATGATGTTTCATTTCTGTCAAATCGAAATTGCAATCCAATGTTCGTTGTATTAACCTTTTAACCGGGGAGTTCTTCCAAAAAACGAAATGACGCGAGTACTTTCGATTTACTAATAAAACAAATCCTTGCGATATATTTAATTTGAAATTTATACACATAAAAACTTCATTTTATATTATGAGAGCGATAATTGTAATTTAATTCGTAACCTTCGAGATAAGTGTAGATTCATATGACGAGTTAAGTCGTTAACTACAAAGAGATAAAACCAAACAGGTAATTAATGCTTCCACTATAATTATAATCAAAATTCGTTCTTTCTTACTTTTTCGAAATTCAAAGTAGACAGCAATAAGTAGTTGAATTAATGTACAATGGTACTTTTAATAATATTCTAATAATTATTGAAATGCGATGATCAAATAATTCCATATGAATATATTCCTTAAATTTCACTGTAATAAAAACATGATAAACTGGTATCACGGTGAATCTAGTAATCAGGAGATCTGAGAAAACCGGAAATCGTTTATTTTATCTAACAATAAGAAATGCGGAATGTTAAGGTGACACGTGTTCACGGTAGATCGTTTCCTAGTGTATTTACGAGCGATACCGAAACTCGAGGATAGAACGTGAGGAATTTGTGGTGGAAACTGCAGGGACATATAGAGCCATAGATGGAAGAATGAGAGTATAAAGGGAGGGAAGAAATATGAGTGTATCTATTATACGATAAAACCATGTCACTACGTGTCGGCATTTACTGACATTTTCAGCATTGACCTATCACATCGAAACATTTATGTTTTACATTCTTTCGTCACGCTACACATTGGCCAATGGTTAACGGCCGGGATTTTACGAGTGTCGTTAAAAAATATACAATTTTCAGTAACATTGCGTCGTAAAATGTTGGTTTTTTGTTTCGATCTATTATTTGAAATATTATATCACCAGTCGAGTCATTTTATGATTATTTTGGAAATTTATCAAGACTTTATATTTTTGTCTAAAATTTTGTTTTAATAACTAATTTTGTTGGTATTTGAGGCAATCTGTCGTGAACTATGTTAACTAACAAAAAGTAAACTTTCAATACCTATTTTTTATTAATATAATATATGACTCTTACACAAGCATTCAGAATTGACTAAAGAATGTAAATTCTATATAAGATTTAATTTAAGATGTGGGGTACACACAGTCAGATACCATGTTTTACGACCGAATGCCTCATTTATTGAAACAATCAGCAGTGACAACGTTATCATAAAATAGATCACTTCTTTCGCGTACTTTGCTATAAACATATGTTTATTTGCATTAAAGTAATTTCTTAAGATCATAACTTTAAAGGGTAAATTTCGGAAATTTCTCCAAATGACAGTCTTAGAAAATGTCTTACGGAATTCATAGTCATACTTACAAAGTCGTACGTAGAGTATGTATTGCATCGGCGCCCTCGCCGCGGTGTCCAAAATACTTCCTCTCGTTGCCAGGAAGCAGATAGAAAATTCAACCGCCATCGAAGTTACAAAAATTACCAAGTATCCCACAACGTATTCCCATAGCAGTAGAATGCACGTGACACTGCGATCCCATTCGAGAATCCCCAGTAGAACGCCCAGTACCGTCACCCTAGAATACAGAACATCGGAACTCTGACAACCACTTCCTTTCCTATCTTTTTGCCTCCTCAGATAAAACTCCTTTGACAACGAATAGCGAAACCCATCAGATTCAAAGATACCGTTGAATTTTGTGAAGATGGTACTGTTGACATAAATGTCACGTGGATTTTCGATCACCTATTTGATAGTATTTATATGTTATACATCAGATATCTATTATCAGATATAATAAGTATAGATACATGATGTATATTATATAGATCAGAGTTCTTGAATCAATATTGGGTCACGTTACATTTTTAATATGTCGCGAAATGGTAATGGCAAAAAGGTTGAGGAACGCTGATATAGTTTATATATTATAAAGGGATCCTCCCATAAGATATATGAGATTCTCCTCTCTTTTTATCTAGTCACCGTGTGCCTACTTTCCTAAGCCCTGTATTAGGTGTATATTTCATAACCGAATGAAAAATATTTTTCGTGGATAAATGAAGGTACGTGTTACAAGGGTGCCAGTAACACCTAATGAACATTGAGTGACGTGTAATTAATACGTTTCGAGATAGGGAAGGTTGATCCCGCGGTATTCTATTCAACTTAAACGAACCCTCTTGAAACGTGGAACTTTGAACTACACGGATTTAGAAGCCCTGAAGCATGCACGATAACTTTCCCAGAAACATCGTTAGCAGGTCTCTTAATAGTTAAAGTCTACCGACTTCCTTGATTTTCATTAATCTCACATATCCTCGTTTAATTTACGGGCATAATAGTGGCAAGTAAATTAAGACGATCATTTGTCGGTTCATATAAACGAGCGAATTATAAGAAGAGGAATTTAGAACGAGAGTGTGAGGTATAATTGGATGATAAGGAAAACTTTTTAAATGAAAGAGATTCAAAGTTTCGCTTTGATGGTTTTATATTTATATTTCAGCGAACACATTTTGCGTTGGCGATGTAAAAATACGTCTTTTCTAAATTATCGCATGATCAAATTATTATAATGAATTGAAGGTTAGATAAATTGATATTACATTCAGGATGCGATAGCAATAGAAGAACGGGATTAATGGATTTCTTAAATTGGTTTAATCGATAACTCGATTCCTTGAGATTCCTTTTAAGCCAACTTGGAAGAGTTGGTAATTACAGCGAGGAATCGAAGGTAATCATATTTTTTATCGGTTAGATGATTGTCTTGATCAAACCGATTCGAATTCACAGAAACGATGAAGGGCGTCAACGTTTAAAGCTTTCCACCGACTAATCGATCTTCCGCTTTAAACTTCGTTTCTTCCAATTTTTTCGCAAATTCTATGACCTCGATCGTTAAGTGAAATTACTTGGGATCAATTCAACGAACACTCGCCCCCATCGATTTCTCGAATTCCATTTCGTTACCTCCCCGAGGATCAAAGCTACAGCTTCGAATATGACAGATATCGATATGAAAATTGAAGCATGTATTAACCCTTTTAGTACCTTGTCTATGTACAATATAGTAAATTTGTCTATGTACTATCGAGAAATACCTTGAAAAATATGTATTTTTTAGGATATTTATTAAAATCAAGGTATCTTCTCTACAAATAAAGTTTTAACAATTTTTCAGTTCGTAAATATGAAAATTTTGTACGGCCGAAATATGGACTTTTCGGTATTAAAAGAGTTAAATAGGCCTGGATCATTATTTCTGTATTTTATATCTAACCCTATTCCAATGAATACATTTACCAAACGTTTCAAAATTAACTACCCCCTAAAATCCAAAATTAAATCTACGGAAGGTTAGCGAAGTGAAGCTCGATAAAGAAATGAATTAAATATTCGCATCCACTCGTTCGTCATTAAAGTATATTTAAAGACAGCTTCCAATTATCTCAGATTAACGGTCCAGAAATTTGCAACAACGGTTTATAAAAAAGAATTTTGCAAAAATGCAATCCGTCGTGCGGAATAGTTGCACGGAACCGCGAGCTTCAGATAAAACTGTTGAATTATTAAACGGAACACTTGGTAGTGCCGAAACTCCGTGCTGAAAAGGTCATCAATTTCGAAGAATAAACCTGCCTTTAAATAATAGATCACACCAACCGTGTTCACTACGTGTTTTAATATGAAGCTCAAAATAACATTGTTTCCCACCGCTTTCAATGTTTCATGTATAACAACAATGTTTAGTGTCCTTTAACGCACTCAGTATATACAACAATTCATATATGATATTCCATGAATAATTGCTAAGAATCATGATTATTCTACAGCAATCGATATCATCGTAATTTGCTACTTTATTACAATATGGAATATAGAGATTGGAGACGAGTATAACAAGATTATTATAATAAATTAGTAGTAAAGTCGAAGCTTGAACAGACTGATATTTAATTCAGGATCTGATGGTAATAGAAACAAAGAGTCGTATGCAATATATAGAATTAATCTGAATCTGATATTCCTCCAATCATTATTGGAGCTTAAAAACTGGATTACGTGAGAATAGCATTATTATCCGGCGGCGATCGATACCAACGTAATTTTAATTTAAATAGCCACAATATCGGTTCAAGGTATTTCTGACAAAGAAAACGTATCCGATAGTTCGGTTTTTGAGTATTAAGAGAATTACAATCCTTGATACTTCGTTATGTTATAAAACTACGAAAAATAAAAGCAGCATTGAACGCGATATAAGTCCTTGACAAATGGAAATGGACAGGAAAATAGGAATGTGTTTCGAGGAAGTAGGAAGTAATTACGTGGTAGAACCTTAATAATGGATCGTGTGCATCGTGTACTATGGATAAAGTCTCAAGGAATCCTTGTGTTTCATCGTTTGTCAACCACTTCAGAATGTAATGTCGACATGTTCATATTGTTAAGTTGCCCTCTTCGAGTTCGTGAAACCGATGAATATACTTTGCCTTCCTAAATTATGCTATGCGGAAATATATAACCCGTATCGTCGCTGCTTCCCACGCTACTTCCTACGCCTCTATATTAATACTATATTATCCTGTGTCATCGTAAACATATTCTATCAGTTGCCTGCTCCAAGATCATAGATATTACAATTTAATATTTTATTGTAAACATAGAATATAATGTCTAATTGAAATAGCTACTAATTGCATTCGATACCAATATCTTTAATATATGCATCTTTAAGACATTACAATATTATTATTTTAAATTCGAAAAAATCATAGACACACAATAGAATAATTAAACGTAAGAAACGATAAAGTTTCGGAAGATATTTGAAAAAGTCATTGGCATAGGATAATATTAATATAAAGACTGAAATGCCGATTTGCAGTAAAGTTTCTGAAAACCACACGAAGAAATAGAAAGTTTTAGACGCCACGGTTGCATTCATGAAAAACTTTCGATTTCACAATCCCTCCCCGGTTCCCGGGAATTCAGACATTGCTCACGGCTACGTGGAGCCAAAAAGAGCAAGGGACATTGTGAAAGAGATAAGAGATGGTAACAAGAAGGGCGAAGAAATATGCGGAAAAAGGGTATACCGAGCGAAAAAGAGAACGGGGAGAGGGGGGGGGGGGAATCGTTTCTTTACGTGGTTAAGGAAGATAGAAAGAGCTGTGGCAATATCTCTTGGTAAAGTAAGTAGTGTTGGGATCAAGAGCCTCGCGCAACCTTTAATCCCCATATGTTTGTTACAAAAGTAAAATTCATTAACAAACATGTTCATGTAAGCGAGTTACAAAGGGTTCTGCCTGTACTGTCTAGTAGAATTGTGTTTTTTAAATTACTATATTTGAAGAAAAAAATCACGAAATTGTAGTTAGTAATTTTTACCTCTATAACAACGATATGTAACATATACATCCTAAGCAACTTTATAGTTACGTGCAAATATATTATGGATATTTTATTGCAATAAAATGTACAGGTCTGAAGAAGTATCGAAAAAGTATAGATTTTATATCGATTCATTTTAATGCTACAAACATGGTTATATCATAAATCCGTAAATATTAGAAAGGAATTTTGAAAAAGTTTCACCTTAACTTTAGCTTGGTCGATGTTTGAAATCAAACTTTCATACATAGCTTTCTCAATAATTCTTTATAATTCTTGTTTTGAAGACTAAACTTTGAAAGCTTCTCCTCCGGTGAACTTTTACGCGAACATTTTTAATAGGCCACGCATTATAGAAAGCAATTTGTGCACGGTTTATTAGAAGTTCGTTATCGATTATTCTTAATTAGAACGTAGTAATTACAAGACGTTTAACGAAACTATGTCGAGGTTCGAACTTTGCCAGGAATTCTTACGTGGCCGATGACGTAAAGTAGATCGAACTGTCTGCCGTGTCCGTCACAATAGGTGCACTTTAAAGCTTTCAAACGGTTAGGTCAACCGGAAGTGCCTCCTGTTGATCAGATCAATGACTTTTGGCGTAACTTCCAGTCACCGTTCACCACCAATATTCCGTTTGAGTGTACAACATAATTCATTAGAACTATATCAGAACTATAATAATCCCTAACTTCAACATACACAAAACTGGTATATAAAACGTATTATATACCATTACATATATGAAGTGCTACTAAGAGTGTCTCTAACACACGATCACCATATCAAACCACCGTAACAAAGTTCTCTGGCAAATATCAAGTGTCTCGCAGAAGTGTTCGTAATATTAGAAGGCCATCACACTTCGTTCCATCAGGAAGTTCCGCAAATACCGCAAACTATTAGGAAGAAAAGGGAGGGAAAGTGGAGGAGTACTAGGATGGCAAAGTTCGTAGAACGAGTGGTACTCCATTCCCATCGCTAGAAATGAGCACCATAATCTGCGCGAGGGTGTACTACGATAGGATGCGAAAGGAAAGGAGAGGACGATGAAATGAAGGATAGTGATAGAGGGTAGGGGATGAGACGGAGAGAGAGGAAGGGATAAAGAAGGGGGTGGACGTAGAAGTGGTGAGATGAAGATAGATAGATAGAGGGAGAAAGTAGAGAGGACGAACGAAACGAAGGGCCGTCAGCCTTGGATGCTGCGTGGTTCGTATCGATTTACCATGTACCGGGTTTTCCGCTATGTTTCCACCCTAACTCACGGTTGCTTCGTTTCTCGTATGGTTTTCACCTAGTCGAACTAAAAACCAAAACGAATCGGTGGAGGGAAGGAGACAGAGAGAAACCACGGGAGATTTATTCTTTCCGCCCCCCCTCTCTGTCCCTGCGTATTTGTACTCCAGCACTTATTTTTCCTCGAGATATTGTCTTCACGCTAGCTAACCGATTTATCTTCCGCGAAACTCTTGTTTTACATCTATTCTGCCGCACTCTTTTCCTCGGTTACTTTAAAGGATTGGTTTACTGTTTCGTTTTCGTTTGATCAATCCTGGGACAGTATTCTTCGTGTTGTTGGACTTGTTTGTTTATTGTACGGGTAGAGTTCACTTGCTTTGTTGGGCTGCTTCCGAAGCATCGTGTGAATGGGCGTTTTTTTATGGTAATTGGTAAATAAATAAACTGGTGTTTAGTTTACATTGACTGCTATGGTGGATATTGTTTCGTGTTTTCGCCTGCTATAATTGCTGTCTCTACTTCTACTTATTTATTGCACGGATATAGTTTACTTGTTGTTACTGTTAGACGGTATTCGGAATATTGTATAAAATCATCAATTCATACATGATAATTTATTAAAATAAATAAACAAGGTTACTGTTACTTTTCATTATTTAATACCTATATCAATATTAAAGTCAATACTAAAACTGAACTTATACCACTTTCAAAAATAGCGAGTCACATAAATAATCATCTTTCGCATAATAATGAAATAAAATCAAGAGACCAGAATCTCTTGAATCCCCATTCATTTATATCTACATAGCTCTTCCATAAACTTACAATCTCTTATAACAATGCATGTTTTACTCCTTCGTTATAAAGATAGATATTATACTCCGTTTTTATGTGGCCCGTAAAAATGCTTGCTTCCCTTGTCGAGGATAGCGTTCATTGTAGACGGGGATTTATTCTCGCGCGTTTTATTTATAATTTTACACATTGAA
Source organism: Nysson spinosus (assembly GCA_910591585.2). Classification (NCBI taxonomy): domain Eukaryota; kingdom Metazoa; phylum Arthropoda; class Insecta; order Hymenoptera; family Crabronidae; genus Nysson; species Nysson spinosus. The sequence continues at coordinate 5,707,250 of OU342835.1, forward strand.
TGTGTGCAACAATTCTCGGGACATGTCGAAAGTAAAACTTCGGAGCTTAAAGAAATTCTGGAGCAGCGTGTCATAACGAAGAACCACTCAAGACAGAGTACATACTCTCGGTTACGAGGAAAACCAGATAACGAGAGTGAAAAGGGTCGACGCTTGCGCCGACCAGTCGAATAGAAACTCGTAAGATCTACTGGCGAAACCTACTTTCCTTCAATCATACGATTCTTTCCACCTTTGTTATCAAAACTAAAAACTAAGCGGCGAAACGTCTCGTTGTATAACATAAGAATTGTATTATCACTATTTATAGATGTTATAACTATTAGAAACTGTTTCTCATTTCACATATATAAATTGAAACGTGATCAATATTCGTTGAAACGAATATATTCGTTGAATATAATATATTCTTCACATCTTTGTTACTAAAACTAAAAACCAAGTGCCGAAAGATCTCAGTTTATAAAAATATAACAAAATATTATAAAAACGAGGAAGAATATCCATTAATTTGGATAAAACAGTCGGATATAATATTTTGGGTTCGATTAGAAAATCGGCTAATTACGATCTTAAGACAGAAACGGCGCCATATATTTCTTGAAAAAAAAAGAATTATTGGTATACACACGTGCGTGCGTATTATGCATGTAATATTATATCGTATGATATTACTCCCGTAATTATGAAGTTTCGTGATAACACCTTGTACAATATTCTAATTTACTCGAATTTATAGTGGAGTTACTTTTTCGCACACCACGTTCCTCTCGATAACACGTATAGAACTCAATGTTATTTCTTATCTTGAAGTAACAGAACGCCTCCTCGGTAGCAATTGGCGCCAAAATGTCTGCTATTTCCTGTAAAGTAACCACCCAAGGAAGCAGAATTTCGATCAATCAGAAAGTGGGCCAACTTAGGATCCAAGTAATCAAGTAGATATCTTAAACCGCACGGAAATATACCAGTGTTAAATTAAAGCAGAACCTTTTAAGCAATCTCTACGATGATATACACAGTGCTATATAAACACAAATATAATGTTGTTGTTTGACTCAATTTTAGACTCGTTAGTTTTACGAGTGTAACACACGAGTATTTAGAAACTAAGAGAAAGGTAATTAAAAACTACGATAATTTCGTTAACGGTGAGTTACAATTTCACTCTAAAGTCGAAGCTTAAATTCCTCTTTAAACCCCAGAGTTTCTCCGTGTGCCATTTACACTTTGCTTATGTATATTAAATTATTTTTTATAAAATACGAGAGTATTAAATGAAATTACTTTCCTAGCTTATGTTACGTTTCCGTACAGAGATTTCCAAATTATCGTTCGAAGATTATTTTTATTTCCATGCATAATATTATATTACATAATATATAATATAAATTGCACATCAATTTTACCGCGACATTTAATAATTAAAAAATGCATATTTAAGAAGAAGTAAATTGTCATAAAATGGCATGGCTCGTTACAAAGTAGAAAGACGATTATTGCATAGTCGTTTCATGATATTTGAAGATCAGTTTTGCAGTGGCATTGCACGTTTCATAATAAAAAGTACTTTGATTGTACGTAGAGTAGCATTCGGATCTTCGTTCCGCGACTGTTTCTCGTTCTTTTTTATTTCGTCAGTTGGACTTATGCCTCGGTACGGAGAAGTGCGCTTTGCTGCGTTGCAATTCGTCGAGTACATACGAACAAAGTGCGTGCTTTGATAAGTTGCCAGCTTATACTGACTGCGTCGATGCACAACTCTTTTTTATTACGAAACATTCGTTGAAGAAGCACATTCGTGTACGATGAATGGAATAAAAGTGTTCCCTTGAACTTCATTTGATACCGTACGTAGATATCCATCTACAAACACGAATGATGACTGAAAATATTAAAATTACTGTTGCTGTTATCTATTATTATTCTTTTATTATTATTTGTTATTATTATGATTCGCATAGTGTGATTAAGTTTAAATTATTAAGATTGACTGCATAAGTAACACTTGATAATACATTTTGTTATGTATTATAATCTAATAGTAGGATTTAAGGATCATTTTTTGCTACAAAACTAATCTGTTAATATATTATGAATTATTAGTATATTTATAAACATTTCATATTACTGTTATTACTATATAGTGTTATATGTAATATTTAGATTATCTGTTGAATATAATAGACGGAGTTTGAAGGTTGATTAAGTTGGTATTTGTGGAAGCGTGAAGATTAGATTTTTATTCCTGGCACGAGGTACTTCACAGGAAATAAGGCCGCCATTTTTGGCTGGAAACCACTGAACTGTTTTATTCACTGGTTCACCGTAAATTGATTTGATTTCTTCTGATAACAGCAGCGTAAGTTGTTTTTACTATCCCACGAGTCTTATTTAGTTTACTGTCGGTTTAAAGATCCATAGAAATATTTCCCTTCCGGAATAGATTCTACGTAGAATTCCATTGTATAAAGTAGGTCAGTTAGGGTGGTTTAGGAGCAATGAAATTTAGTGATCGTGAAATATTTTTAACAACACTTGCGTCCAAACTGCCGCACGTTAAACATGTGCCACATTCGAAAAGCCCAATATTTCTTATATAATTATATAAGAGTCAACATAATATCGTTGTTATAGAGGTATCACTTATCACCTACATTCTTTTGAATGCCACTTTTTTGTGTTCATTCCTGTAGCTTTTTCTTATTCATCCATTGGAGAAGCCATGATTTTTACATGAAAATGTTAGTCAATGAATTTTATCTTTATAACAACGATGTAGTAGTCCTATGTAATCGAATATAACATGAAGAATATAATATCGACTCGAATGTTTTTAATATAACCTCTTATATAATAAGAACTAATGTTGGTGTCACAAATGGCTGCCTATAAAAAATTAATATTACGTAATCTTATCGTGAAGTTGACGCACGATTTCGAGCCGAGAACCTCGAGGCATATCAAGTAGATATTAGTTTCCATAGAAACACACGAAAAGGTACAAAGGGTGTAGGAAAGTAATCGAAGATCGTAAGTTCCGAAAGTTCCTTAAAATTTCAAGGATTTCCCAAGGAAACGGTTTAACCTATAAGGCTTAGGTCCCGAGGGAATACTCGGGGAAGAATATCATAAATAGTTAGGTAACGTTATCGAGGGATTTGGAACGGTTTCAGAGCGAAGAGGCCTGGGATTCCCATGCGTGTGCTATGGCCAACCGATTAATGAGGAAAGGAGAAAAGGTAGTCTTTCACTGTAACGCTCCAAGAAGAAATTCCGCGCGCGTTATCTTCGCCTGAATAATCATGGCGTGATAAAAAAAGCCAGAGGTTCAACTATAATGAAACGTCGAGACTCTGATACTTCTCAGGATTCTCGTACGTGTTTCACGCTTTTTAATCTCACTCTTGCGCGCACCGTGAAACTTAATCCCCCTTTTCTCCTTTTTTTTATCGACGACCTCGGTTATGGTTTCTATTAACGTCGAGAAACATTGAAAAAACGACACGGCAGATCCATCGAAGATTTTATGTCGCCCAGTCGATATCTCAGGAGAAATCACTTGGAATTCTTCGGGGAATAATAAAACGAATCTAGAAGAAAGACCCCGTAACCTGCATTAAATAAATAAATGACGTAAATCATAAAGTGTTATGTAATATTATAATTCCTGTAATGCGATAGAAGGAATATTTGGACTGCTGTTTCTGAACTCTCATAAATCTAATTTTGAAAAGAAAAATCAAATATGGCTTATACCATTTGCAGATTAATATTTGTTTTTTACTAGAATTCGGAGAATTCTAAAATCTGGGAGAATTCGTATAATCGAAGGAACATTTGAACAAATGTTTCGTAAGTTTTATAAATCTAATTGTAAAAAAGGTAAAAGATGGGCTGTGCTAGTTGCAGACCAAATATTGGATATTATTTAAATATTCGGACTAGATATATTATTAATATTGTTACGTGTCAGTCAGTACAAGTGCAATTATTGATGTGAATTATATCGCGTTAAACTATGAAACCTTAATTTATATTGACCCAATACAAATTCGCCTTATACTACTTAAAACCCCTACAGGTTTATATGTATAATTACATAAAATTAATTACCATTACTCCACATTGAATATCATATAAAAAGCAGATTATATTTGTCTTTTAAATTTCCATAGAAGTTATAATGAGGAATGATAATGAAACGCAGTATCTGATGCGTAATTATGAATTCGAGAGATACGTGGAAAATATTCAGTTCATGAATGCGAATGCATTTTACGTGTCGCGAGAGAAACGAACGGAAAATGAAGAGATTGAATTTAATCCCTCCATGCTTGAAACTATACGGGCTTAAAAATCGAAAAAATAAAATGCCGGCAGACTCTTGCTTAGAATGAGTAGCTGGCATACGAACTCGATAATATCAAAGGGTGTTCCTAACGGCTACGAAGGTATTTCCCTATCGATCTTACCTTTCATGGAAAATTTGTCCCCACGTAGAAAATAGAAAATGTCGGTCCCTTTAGTATTTCACACTTCGGATCGATTCACTTTAAAAATACTTTTGCTAAATGTGTCAAATGTATCACATTTAAAGCAACATTGAATTCCACAAATTTTTTCGAATTACCTTATTATTCTTTAATATAATGGAGGTTTAGAAATTCGCAATGAGACACTCGGATCTATTTGGCTTTGAATATATTCGTCGGGAAATATTAGTTCCATGAATTTTCTTAAGTTACAGCACGGAATAATAAAAATGTACAATGAAATCCTCGATCTATTTGACTCGGAAAATACTTTTACAGAAACAATAAAATGTGTTATATAAAATACAATATTTAATTCCACCAATATCTCCAAATTACAATATCAGCCTTTAATATAGTGGAAGATTAGAAATTACAATAAAATTGCATTTAAATGAACGATGAGTAGAAACTCTTGGATGGCGTTAATCTTTCGTGTAGGGTTCATAAAGAACCAATTTCGCGCGGTAAAAAGCTCGGGAAAGCTCTTTGTTCGGGGTGAGGTGAATAATTCGAAGGATACCTTTGAAATGCTAAAATAATGGTGAATAAAAGGGAAAGGGATCGGCACGTAGTTAATTCGAGAATGCGGTTTATTCCTTGGGAGTAGACGACCTTAGTTCGATAGCCGCCTCCCTGGTGCAGCCCTACAAGACTATCATACACCGTTGGTTTCGAAATTCTATTAACATGATCCTTATTTAATTAACCCTCACGGAAACGTATAGTATCTGTACGGTGTCTTTGGAATTAGTGGTGTTTTATTACTACGGACATCCATCCGCGATCAAGTAACAATTATTCTACTTCCGATACATAATGATATTTTTGCGAATGCAAATGCTTTTTTATAACCGAAAACTGCAAATTTCGTAAACTCTCTCGTCGTTCGAATACTTTTGAACGGTGTCTCTTAAAAATAGTATAATTTTGTCTTTAAAACTAGAACTACCAAAGGGGTCAAAATGACTTGACTACCATTTTTAGTTAAATTCTTTGGATATACCACGGTGCATTGTTTAGGATTTTATACGCTGTTATTTTATATGCATAACGCAAAAAAATGATTCCACTAATTAACCTAAATCCTTCAGTTATAATTTATATATAAATAAATGTGTAAGCATAACTGAGTATATGTTCGGTAGTTCTAGTGTTAAATCGTAACTAGCTGTTTTTCTCATCAAATCCTACAATAATTAGTTGATCTTAAGTTGCACTGCATTTCAAGTTGCACTTCAAGTCGAATCTGTACTGCCTTACGAAATCCTTGGAGGTGATGCAATCACGTGAGCACGTGCGATGTAAATGCACTTGATGAAGGTGGTTACAGGATGCATGAGTTAAATTGAATCTAGCTGCGGCATAGACACCCTCACTAAAGAGGCATTAAGCTGTGTTGCAAGCTCTGATGCGATACCAAATCCGTGGTTCTCAAAGTACATCGAAATTCAATATTCATTAAAACCATTCTACCATCAGATTTTACGCGGATCTAATTTCTACCCGCAATTTAAATTGCGAATTAACAAATCTCCTTGTACCGATATAATGAAAAAGTAGATAATGATGAAATATAAGAAACTCGAGATTTATTAATGAAGATATTTATAATAATGTTTGTTTTTCATCGGCAATCTTCTGCAATAACATGTTTAAATATCTTTCACTACAAGTTAGAAGCAGATGAACGTACTTAGCGCGTCGTAAGGAAGAGTCATAAATTAAACGCCCACGGAGTAAAGTCGGTTAATTATTGGCGATTACGTTGGATACGTGTGTTATTCTGAAAACCAACTTCGTTAATTGGGTCACTACTGTTCGTACCAGCTCGTCTAACATTTGATTGTTAAATACCGTCTGTAACGTGGCTATTTACAATTACACCGGAACCGATTGTACCAGCTTCTCTAACGATTACGGAACACGCTAGTGGACAAGTACACTGCAACCAATTTAAACTACGAATCGCATACTGCACATATCGTTAAAACGAGCAGCATAATCAACATTTCAAATATTTCTGTTGAAAGACATTTTCGACAAGCACTGATCTTGTAAGTTGAGTAGTTTTTTGTAGACAAAAAGGTGCCGGAACACACATCTTGTTGAGCTTTATATTAAAAAAAGTGATACACAAATCTTTATTTAAATGAAATTTAAAACAGCTCCTAACTATATCAGAGAGTCGCCTAAATAAATGAAATCTAATTGGTTTTAAGTTTTTTTTATTTTAGACATGATCAAATCATTTCCTCGTACAAACAACAAAAGAGTTTTTAAAAAAATGTTGTTAATAAATTGGACATCTATAATAATGATATATAATATTCTCACCGATCATTATTATTACAATAGTATTATGCTACTATACTGTATGTAATGTGACTTGCTGTCATCAGCATAATCGTTTCATAACTACATTGCTCTAATCATTGGTTCAAAGATAATCCTTTCGTACGAAAACAATTTTAATAATTAAACCCGCAAAAAATTGTTGAGAGATAAGGATGTCGTGTGTGCGTGAGAAGATACTCGGTTGTATTGTCAATAAATTTCGGTGAAACCGGGTAGAGTAGCTGTTTGCGATATGGCTGATGCAGATGCCGATAACGATTTCTAGCATGCTTCACGAAATGATATAACGAAAGCCTAGGAGTTCGGAAGTAGGGATCGGTCAAAATTACCCTCGCTGCCTGATAACAACCAGCTATGCTTACCAAGGATAATAGGTTCACGATCGATAATGGATTACGTTTAATCACTAGTCACTGCCAACACAATTAGTCCCATTATCCTGTAATTATAAGTGCCGTTGATATACATACACGCGATATGAACAATTATTTTCTGCGATATATGTTGATACTGATTTATTAAATATTAGAGTCAACATAAAAATGTTCGCCACCAAAAAATCACCATACGCGAATACATATAAGTATTCACCTCGAAGTATAACATATTACTACGAATTAAATATATTTTAATCCGCAAGGAAAAACTAATTTCATAATTTAAGGAATGCAAGCAATAGATTTATCGTCTTGATTAAACCACCCCATACTCGTAAAAGAATCCAAGATATGTTCGGTACTCTCAGATTAATGGTTTCATCCCCTAGTAAAACGTTCGAAGGAAGTATCGCACTTGTCCCTGAGGGTAGAATATTTCTAGATATTCCAATGGTTGATTTTTTTCAGTCGACCTTCCTAGGAAGGACGAGCATCACATGTCGAATTGTTGATGGTTTCTGCACGTCGAGGAGGGTGCAGATCCCTTCGTGATGCAAAACCACCCACATGTCCCTTCCATGATTTCTCCTCGATATTCGGTTTGCTTTCTATCTCTTTCTCCCCTTTCCCTTCATCACCCTCGGTTTCGTGAATCGGTGCGTACTACCGGGGGTCGATATATATGTATGCGTATATATGCGTTTTTAGGGGGAACTGGCTGGCACCCTGTTGCGATAAATGGTTCTTTGTCTCTTTGGTTCCGCCATGGGAGAAGTGCCCCAGCTGTATAAGGCAGCAGTTTCAAAGCCTCTCCTATATACAAACCTTCCTTTTCTTCCTTCTGATTATGCGCTCGAAATATGTCTTTATGCCGGATACATTACTCTAGCATTTCTGCCGGAGGATTCGAAAAATCTTGGGAAATAGAGGCTGTCACATAAAAACAAGATTTTATGTAAGAATTAAATGGATTTGTAACGCTCGGTTTCCCCGCGTTCTTACTTTAGGCTCGACGAAACGAAATTGCTCGAAAACCAGTGTAATTCTGCAGCGTTACTTTCGTATATTATTATTGAATTCCTATCATGATGTTAAGTATGGTGTTGATTATCGGTTTCCCCATGTTCTGCGGAAACAAAAGTTCATATGTTCATAGTTGTGTACATATACCTAGTGTGAGCCACAAAGTTCCCCGATACTTCAGAAACTTGCGGTGTTCCGTGCAAGTTGCGTCGAATCAAACGTCGAAGTGGAAACTGATACGAAAATGTAATCTCTGTTGAGCACATCACAGAGTGTTTGCACATTTATCAGTGCAAACGTGAGATACAACGTGTGCATCGTATATTACTCTTCTTCGGCGTGCATGTAAGATACTTATATCGGTATCTTAAACTTTCGAAACAGGATGTAAGAACTGGCATCTCATTGAGGATGTTATTTCACGCATTCATCATTTTGTTGAGATGGCATTAAGGAATTGAAGGAATTTTGCGCATATATCATTGCGACGGCATATTATAGGAAAACTGATGTCATTTTACATATTTACTCGGGAATGAGATCTTCTAATAATATAAGAATAATTGCGTCGAAATGGCATAAAGGAATTGGGAAGGATATACGCGAAACGAGAACGTAATAATGAAATATGCAAATGTGGATCGATGACTGTGTCACGTCCACCATCATTTCGGGTGCCCTTTCCGAGGCTGATTTCGTAATCATTCGAAACGACCCCCGTTTCATCTTTATTTTCCAGCCGGTTCTAATACGAGATAGGGTTCCACGTTGAGATTACGTGTCCGCTTGATTAAAGGCTTCACTCTCCTTCTAATTTACACCACTCGATAATCGTATCGATCTACCGTAGATTGCGCCCTTTCTCACGAGATATGAACTGTTTTAGCACACGAGAATGTTATTAGTAAATTTCTTATCAGTACACGCACTTCTATGCAAATTTATTCGCAGCACGTATCATTTATTCCTAAGTAATCAAGTAAATTACATAACTGACATTATATAATGTTAATGTAACATAATATTGATTTATTACATCTGATAATTTTCAATAGACAACGAATCCCCTGAATAATCGATATCAAGTTCAAATTTATAACTAAATATCTTTCGTGAATTCAAAATCACAGTATTTCATTCATTTCAATGGATTTGCAGAACGCCTCCGATAATTGAAATATTTCTGTTTTCGGAAACGTTAACCGATGCTCTCTGACGTGGTTCATTCAACGTGTTATTCGCGGGAAACTAAAAATAGATGTACACCGTACATTATCGAGGATATAAAAAAGAACGAATCGTAATAGTCACCGCATATCCGGAGTGATAGAAATGCACTCTTTACCATCGAGTGTAAGTATGAATCATAACTCAGACTTCTCGCGTGAAATGTTTATATGCAGCTGATAAAAATAATGCAAGGCCAACCACAATAATCCCGGATGAAACGTTGTCCGTAGAACAATATGAATAATATCCGACTGATTACACAGCCGCGGAATAATTGTGATTTACGCACGGAGTGTTTAAGTCGCGCGTGAAAAGCACAGGTATTCCATCGTTTGTTCCCGGTCAAACAGTGCCTTCTTTCCAGAACCTTAGTATACGTGTCTAGTGTGGAAAAGAAAAGTCTTATAGGTTCTATTTCCGGTGATGTTACGAGTCACATCTGGTGTCTGGGAACGCCAGGTTTTCCCTGGTGGGACATTCACACATTGTTATATTCCCGTGAATCTCGAACGATTTGCTTGGAAAAGCTAAAAAAAAACTATCTTAACCGGTGGTCCCTTGCGTCACTATTGGTCCTCCCCCAATGGACTATATTATGTTATATAAAAGTCGACGAGCCACGGCATCGCGGACACTTCGGATTCCGTTATAAATACGAGAGTATCCGTTTGAAACATAATGGAGGAGATAAATCAAGGGATGACAATCACTGATAATCGAAAATAGTTTCCGGCGGCGGTATCGCGAGGGCGAAAACGAAAACGTGTCACGAAGCTATGCCAGATAAAACTCATCGTGCCGAGATACTCCTTATCGATTTACTATCACTCCTCCTTTCGTACATGTGGGATACTTTCACCTCCGCTGAAATCCCACCGAGATTTAACCACGAAACACAATGATTCTAATGATTATTCTCATTAAAGAACATCGATGATCAATCTTTGTCACCGTAAGTTCCAATGGTACAAGGACTCTTGAAAATATTATAAATCATGAAGAACCGTGTTGGAAAGCTTCCAAGTATCGAGACGAATGATAAATAACGTGTACATTAAAAATGATGGAATACTAGACAACTAGTGAACAGAAGTTTGAATTTGTTGTAATTCTTGATAAAGAACCTGGATCAAAGTCAACAGGCTGATTTCCTTGCAGAACGAGGTTCTTCCGAAGATCAATTGATTTGTGTACGAATGTCGAATGTTTATGTGCAGAAAGTTGTGCGCAACTCGATACGAGCTCGAGCTTATGCGGTTTAAGTCGTAAGAGCTTATAAGCTCGAGATTCTATACTTAGCTTCCTGCAGGCGGGAGAAAAAATAATATTCGGCACACGTGCATAGAACTAATCTCACGGGTGATTTTTTTGACGATTAATGGAAGATTTATAGGCATAAGGACTATGCGCGGTTTGTTCGATCCAGTATAATGCAAAATGAAGGAGTTCCGTGGCACGTGATCCTCGGGAATACGATGTACGCTCGGAACGTGTGAACTAGAAATTCCCAGGAACAAAGTACGTGTTACTGTTGGCTACGTTTCCCGATTTATGAAAATGTACGCATCCCGGTGGAACGTAAATAGGATGTTCCTCAAAGACGCCGGAATTTCGGCCAAAGAACCGATCCCCCGGCACGTTCCTTTAATATTTACGGGTAATCATTCTTCCCTGAGTATATTGAGTCTCGGGGAAGTTTAATAAATACTTGAATGTTGAATCGATTTCGAGGATCTCGTGGAAAAGCATGATCTCCCAAATCTTTCGAGCGCGAATATCCAGTGATGGATTATAATTATGAGCCAAGATTATATAAGTTAATATGAATTATTAGAAGCTCAGAGGAAGAAATATTATTATTACAGAACACACACGTTACACGGCATGCTGATCATTACAGAATTACTATGATTTCTAATAATTCATAATATAACTAGACGAAATAATTAATAATAAGCAATAATGCAATATTCTATAAATTACTATAGAATATAATAATGATTTCTAATTGAATAATAAAAATGAAATTGATAAAACAAGACTCGTGATAACGTCATATCTGAGAAATAAAAATTGCTGGATTATAATGATTTTAATTACTGGTGAATATTGGACTTATTTGAATTCTTATTCCTTTATGTTGTATAAGGAGCTTAGGGATTAAGCATATAGCTAATGGTTTTTGTGCATTTTTAGCGTCGAAGCACGGAGTTTCGAGCACATAACGCGAGTAAATACAATGGAAGTGAATGGGGCAAATATATAGGGTGACCCGTAAATGATTCATAGTTGATGGGAGGGTGTAGTAAGCCATTCACGAACGAAACCGTTGCACGTGTCACGCTTGATGTATTGATCCTCAAGTGCCACATTCGTCGACAGTTTTCGCTAATTTTACTAACATACCACATATAACTCATAATAATACACGCTGATTTACTTCGAACATAATTCTACCAAGCGAATACAAAATGAAAATCTTTATTTACAAAAGGAACATTTAACCTGTTCACCGGGGACGATGAGTTAACTCGTCACTCCAATCTACGCTTATATCGAAGGTTACGAATTAAATTACAATTATCCCGAATATCATTCAAGCACTTTTGCCAGGAAATGTTATGTTAGCGGGATAAAATAAATGTGTAAGAGAACTACCTTGTGTGAGTGGGTGTTAAGAAAACATTATACTAGGTTTCTTTTGAAGCACACTTCTGAATACTGTAGAGTACTCCGCCATTATGTTTCTTGAATGCAAATCGAAAAAGTAGTGCCGGAACAGTTGCCTTTTCATAGGAAACTTCGTACTGGTTTCCGTAACATCGTAGAAATGTTAGGTGCCAAGTTCGATAATGGCCAGCATATATGCCTGAATAAATGAATCTTGACACGAAGAAAGAAGTAGTTGACACGGGTTTGCACTAGGATTCCGTTTACAGAAAGAACATTCTTTCGGAGTCGAAATCGTCCGTCGAAATGTTAGTAGAATTTACTGCAGCGTGAAACGAATCGCGTATTCCATTTGCGAAAGGGATTCGCCTTGGAAATTTGTTTCTCAAAGTGAATCGTTTTATAAGCCTTTGAATAAATTTCACTGGCACCTATTAACTGACGTTAACAAATATTTCCACGCTGGAATCCTGGAACTCCGAATCGTTAAAAGAGGGAATTCCGCAAAATGGAAATTTAGCATAGTTATTTGTTTTAAAAATTTCAGCGGTATGACTTCATCGGAAAAAAATGAAATTTTAGTGCGCGGCTTTGAATCTATGTTGGCCAATTGCATTGTTTACTGGCATTTATTTCGTGGATACGTTTAATTGTTCGGACATATAAACCAACGAATTTTGTGCCTGTTAATTTGCAATTTCATTAAAACACCAAACCTACGCTTCGCGTGCTTAATAGATACACATATCGTTTGGTATGAGACTTCTGTATAGGAATTATTTTCCGCGTCTCTTTTTCTATCTCGTTGGACTGCATCTGTTTTCGCGCAGACGAGCAGAAATTACGCTATAGCATGGAAACAGGATTGAAATTTTTCGTGACGGTTTTAGTGGATTTCCCGAAGAAAACCCCTCGAGTTTCCACGGCAAATCTATTTACCGTTGTAAACGAACCCTATGAAGTAACAGTGTCCTCGACCTCTTCGTTCCTTGAATGCGACAAATAGAAACAGAAAGCTGTCTTATGGCATTTGCAACTCTAATTTTCCTGGATTAGGAATAAGCAACTTTGCCGAGTAGAAATACTTAAGCGATGAACGTGTTAAATGAATTTGACAACGGAAACTCTTATATGACAACGTAATTTTTATATATGTTTAATCTTAATATAGTATGCGTTTCAATTAATTTAATATCAACAGCAAAACCTTTTGTAATATAATATTAGGATTTTTGTATCGTCTATTCGATAAAATTGATCAAACATTACACCTTAATAACCATACTATGAAGTTAATTAAATGGCCACGATACGATATGTTTTAATTTTCTTATAAAACCTTATACTTTATTAACAGCCAACGATCGTTTGTTATATCAGCATCGACGAGTATTTATAATCTTTTAATTTTTTACCATGGAAACAATATAATTGAGTTTTAATCTGCGAAGCTATCATCCGTATTTACGGATTGACCCCAATTATTATTTCTCGGCTGACTTCGCTCGACTTCGATGAAAATCCTTTTATTTGCTACGAACTACAATTAAGTCGGTAGTTGACTAATATAACAGTTTTATTATGTTCGGTTATAAAAGACGTATTGCTATTGTTTCCAATTCTGACTTTCATAATTTACGAACTCATAGCCTTCGTGACTTCTTTATGTCGGTGGAAATTTCAAGGCTTTCTTATTTGCGACTTTAGTTCCAAAGGAATTATGAATAAGCAACTTTGCCGAGCCACAATGTGTACGCAATTCTCACTTTATCGTATTTAATGTAAATGCATTCAGGACGTACAATGTTATTAAGTTTCAATCCACGAAGCAGTCGATCGACTTCGATCGACTTCGATCAACATTTTCTTATCTAATATGAACTACTGTTTTCGGATTGCTGTTCTTCGTATTATCGCACTGCTAAATTTTTATACAAAGTTCACCGATAACATACGTTCAGCGACGCCATTTTATCGAACTGCTTTTTAACAAAGGTGAATAATAGAATTTCATGTTGTTTATTATTACTTAACTAACAATCTTAAATATCATCATCTATCACGGAAGGTCTTTCAAAGCGTGGTTAGTCTTCAAGGTTAAAGTCTCCGTTCTTTAATTTTTCGAATTTCCACGTGTTCTTTCAAATACCGCGTTTACTCCAAAACAATGAATAAACTTCCACATGCTCCCGTAGCGTTTTTTCCTTGTTAATAGTAAAGTTTACTCTGTCGTAAATGAATCTCATTGTCAGACATCTTTCGTTCGATATTCCTTGGTAAACACCGATGATAAAACATTTGTTCCGATACACGGCGAAGAATACCGATGATAAAACATAACAGTTAACAGAATGAATCATATACATTTGATTAAAGCACTTTCCTACGAAACACTTTTCTTGTAGCTAACAATGGTTACAAATAATTTCGTTTCGTAACTTATTGTTAATTATAAACGCTTAGCATGTGTAGTTTTTTCCATCGATGCTTAAAACACAAGGTTGACGTGCAATAATGAAAAGCGGCGATAAGTGATGCGTTACATATCATGAATATATTTAACTGGTACGTGCATACATGTCCGTAAAACTCTTCATCGGTGCATTTCCAAATGGTATCGTTGTTTTTTTGCGCGATACTCGCGAAATGAAAACACACAATCTACAGAACGTGTTCACTCCGCGTAATCAAAATTAATTGATGTAAACAAAGATCTCGATTATCTAGAATAATGTTTGCCCTGTTGCACTGTTTAATCAATTTGATATTTATTCGGTGCTGGAATAAGATTGAACGAATGTAATACTACTACGGATAAGAACGAATCGTGGGATCGAATGATATGTAAAAAATGGAGAGTTCGTGCCAATAGAAGAACTTTTAAAGTCGCAAACTTTTCTTCCTTAGTGGGATATTAAAAAGACTGATTAACATTCTGGCTTATTGGCAAGAAATAAAGGCATTTGGCACGCATTCAATGTGGGACAGACAAACAATTTCCTTGCAAATCTCGGTATTAGTTCTTTCCACTTTACGTACTTTTCCCTATTCAATTATAATTAGTTGGGCAATTGTTGAAAGATGTATTCGAGTTCTGCACATAGTTTAAGAGTTTCGCGAACAGGAATGAGGTGAATAAATATTAGACTACTTTTCGGTACTTTTTCCTATTGGATTATAATTATTCAGACGAAAGTTGCAAGTTTTATTCAAGTTGTAGATGTACTTCAAGAATGTTGCAAACAAGAAGGAAGTAAATGAATATTATACTACTTTGAGAGTACTTTAACGAGCTTCAAGTGGATGTAACGTTGGATTAATCTCTTCGGGCAACGTAATTAAAAATTACACGCGGCACGCAAAATTACCTTTCTCCTTTAAAAACGCTCGTAAATGGAATTATTTCAGATTCATGTTCGGGAACAACCCGATAACAGCGTTGATTAATTGTTCCAATAAAATCGCAGCAATGAAACGCTACGTCGTATTTTTTGATTGATTACGAGCGATTAAGATCGTCACGGAAGCCGATATAAAACTGGAATTAATGACAGTTTATATTTATAATATCGAACTGAAACGTTGAAGAGATTTAAGATTATTACGAGAATCATTCCCTCCACTCAACACATCCTACAATTTCACAAACAGGTCGAAGAACAGCAAGTATTATCAAGCTTGTAAAAATGCTTTCATATAACATTAAAATATCGCAGATCTAAAACTGATGCAAATAAGAATATATTATATCTCGAGATACAAAATCATCCCTTGGCATCTGTTTACATTGAATCACGTGATACTGCGATCTTATCGTTCTCACAATAAATTCACGATAAAGTGTAATCGAAATAATCAGAAAGAAACAAGTATTATCATTCTTAGGAATACTTGTTGGTAATTACGTAAGTTTAAAAGCAAGGTAAAAGTGATGAGCAGACTTCGATGATTTAAATGCATTTGGATGCTGTGTGCATCGAACAACCCTCGATCTAAATCAACTTACTGCAGAAGGTGAATGCTAGCCAAAGAGATACCAGGTAAGAGCAGATCATCACTACCGACTTTCCAGCCTCTTCCGAAAGCGATGAGACTCGGCATACTTTCACTTCCGATCGTGAGGCTCGATCTTCGAATCGTCCTCGTGAATTAAAACCGTGCACCGACGATGACATAACCTATACACCAGAAATACGCGGGGGAACCGCGTCCGTCTGCTCGATTCTGGGTCCGAACTTAAAAAACAACAAAGAAAACCACCGAGCTACCGAACCTCGTGACCAGCCGACTGTCACGGATGCACTGATCACTGAAACGCGAACTCAAACCGTGACCTCTACCGTCCGTTTTCTAGATAAAAACACGACCAACCGAATACGGCTACCGATCTTACTTTCGTTCTTTATGCGAGATAATCTTACGTCTTCGGATTTGGAGGTAGGATTCAAACACCGATTGATGGACCACGTAAATAGATCGAGAATGTGTATTGCTTTTTCAAAATTGGATACTTCGAGTAGTAAAATTAACATTGTGTTTATGTCGCAGCATCCCAGTTTGGTCCAAGCGTGGAATGGAATGGAATAATAAGTATAAAATATTTTATTTCACATTAATGTTATCATTGCAGATATGTAATACAACGGTGTATTTGATTATTAAATGTATCTCTTTCATTAAAGAATGTACAACTTTGTGGATAGAGTTTCAGTGATAATACTAGAATTGTTTGGATACTGTAACATCCTAATTTGACCTAGATACGTATTAGAACGAAACAGCAAACTGTAAAGAGTTCATTTTACATTAACGTTGACATTGCAAATATTCGTCGCGATGCTGCATTTTGATATTAAATTCCATTGAATATTGTAAACTTGTATCGACATATGTTCCATGACATATAACGATGCTTTGTTATTTGACATATTAGAGGACGTTTCTGGATGCCTGTAGACTGGTGAAGGTATTTCGCGGTATATCGACAAACGTGACACGATAAAGGAATAATTGCAGAGGACAAAAGAAAGAGTTATAGATAACGAAAAGAATGTCTATAATTCGGCGTGCACCTCAATTTACATGTTACGGGAATCCCTTTGGCTAGTCGAGCTCGGTGAAAAACGACACGTAGGCTAGACGTATTGAGAGGCAGGCGATTATAGAAAGTAGAAAAATGAAATGGACGTCCGCCAATTTTCGGCCGCCTCCGTTTACTGGGTTATTTGCCACGATCGTTTAAACGATGCTGAAAATCTCGAATACAAGCCATTACGTGTCTCGCGAAAACTACCCTTTGATCATTGCTAATAATAATTCCAATATGTTCAATATTTAATGTCAATCAGAATTCAAAAGTCTCTATTATAACACGATCGATTTAGATATTCGTAATTCAATTAACGAAATAAATCCAATATCATCCTCTTATTACACTGCATTGTCTACCCGAAATATAAGTGGATTCCAAACAAGAGTCATATCTACTACACAACTTTATTATTACTCGAATTCTCCTCGTTAATAATGTTAACGGGTTCGCGAGTAGGAGTAATAATTTCCGTTTGTTTGCCGCAATCCCATATTGTATCGACCTCAGGTAGGCGGTTTACGTGACAATTTTACTAAAACTGAAAAGTTTCCGCGGTTCCGCGGGGTGTATTTTCTGCGGTTCTACCCGGCATCAACGTAAATCACGGGGAAAAGAGGAGAGCACAGGGGGGAATTAAGTACGCTGCGGATGTAATTAAAGTACGTTTACAAGGATACCTGGAGTACCGTTACGAATATCGTGTAACTTTATTTGCAAACCTCGGAGAGCATATTGGGCATTCACATGCTAGAATGTACAGATTATTCTGAATGTATAATTATTAAGTTACCATGCTTGTTATTCTCCGGAAATCGTAATCCAAGAGTATCTACAACTAATCGAAATCCTCACCTATCATCCTCGTCTATATATACATATATTGCAATATGAAATATCTATATACACGCCCAGTGAAGCTCATCTAATTTAGGTCACAGGAAATTATCGTTAAACCGTGAACGAATATCATTTCGATAAAGCGGAGTATATAAGTAAACGAGTTTCTAAATAACCCTTGGAGAACGCGTTCAACGTTCATCGTATTTAAGACGCCATGAAGGTTTACACATGTGCCGGTAATTATGAAAGTGACCTAAGTCACTTTTCCGAAGGGAATAGTTAAAATGCTGTTTGGGTGATAAATAAATACGATCTCCACATCTAAAGCTAATTAATTGTCAACGCCTCAACATCTTTGCCACTGGGTTAATAAAAGTATCATTGTCATAAAGGTAAAAATCACTAACTACATTTTCGCCACTTTCCTCTTCGAATATAATAATTTGACAAACACAATTTCACTTGACAGTACAGGCCGGATATGTAAATCTACTTGCTATATTCAAATATTTTATTCCGTAAATATTGCAATTTTAATAATAAAAATATACAAAGACTAAAATGTTAGTCAATGAATTTTACCTCTATAATAACGATATATATATATTAATCAAAATTTCATATAAATCATATTTGTTTCAAAAGTCGTATATATAAAAAGTGACTTGTTAGATTACTTTCTTTAATCTGATATTTATAAAGAAGAGAAAGAAGTCATTTTTGATCGTAAATTAATACTGAAAATATAACTCACCATATAAGATGCAGAAAGAATAAAAAAGCGCCGGGGACGACGAGGTCGTCGCTGCCGACGCTCCAACGTCTTCTGAATACCACGATACCAGGCATCTCTTCTTCTCGTGGTTCTCGGAGTACTTTCCATCCAATCGGTAGAAATCCTCGTGGACGTTTCAGGATTTAGTTCCTCTCGGCATTAAGTACGCGAATCACCGTGCAGCGTGCGATAACGTGAGTCTAGGTTTCGCCACGGGATTTCTTTGTAACCCGGCACGCGTGTGACGATCGCCTCGTCGACGTCGTCGTCGAGCATCGCAACAAGCATAATGACAATTTTTAGCGGTCCACCAAGTCTGGCACATCCTCATGGGTCTCTCAAAAGAACTTTATCGTGAGTCCCGTTTGTTCCGGTGTCTATCATACGAAATTCCAGTGCACCGTCGCAACGTGAATGCATCGCATCCCCACATCTCTTTATCGTTTCTATTCACTCCACTCGAATGTTTCTCTCTTTTCGTCACTGTTTTACGATCAGTTTTATGTGTTTGGATTACAAGATTTGTTTACCGTTATTATTAGGTGAATACAACGCTGTCGGATATTAGTGGCTCGCTTTTTTTAGGGTTGTAGGAACAACATGCCGAGCTTGTAATAACAGGAAGACAGATGTATCGGTATGTCCAACAAGGGGATCATACTTATTCTTGTATATTTCGATGAGATATGTCCAGTTTGTGATTATAGTATCAACCGTGTTTTAACAAGTAATAGTATTATTTTAACGTTTATTATCACCGTGTCTTATTTTATGTACATTTTAGTGCCCTTTGAAACTATTGGTTTGCGCCGTGAACTCTTTCAATCACTCAGAATCCTGATAGTTTCAGGATAAGTGTCCATATCGTAGTCCGCTGTTTTATTTCTAATGGATATTAAGTAGATATTTCATAATATTGGTTAGCGAAAAGTAATTTACAATATGAAATACACTTGTATATTATTATTTGCAATAAATGCATGTTACATTGCCAAGAGTTTGATAAGATTGGTAAAATGGCGTGCTCTCGACAATTGAGAAGCCATTTTTTCGGTAGAAAAACGCTTTAGCCAGCATTATATCTTATTCGTGTGGCTACCCTCGATTGGTGCAAATATTCCAGTCAGCAAAGAATTGTTCGTTCCTTCGAAAATTCTCGGGGGACCACTAGAGACTCGAGAAAGACTTGAACAACCCCGAGATACTATCCTTTAGTTCATGAACCGATAGAAATAAAAACAGAAGCCGCGTCCATTAAGAGTAACAAAGTCGGAATGTTCTTATTGCACTTATTACGTCATTCGATTAATGCCAATCAAATATACGTACGAATTGGCTACATGACTCCAAAGGAACAAGATTCATATCGTGCATTTTATCGCGCGGAAAAATCATAATCTTTCAACCGATAAAACCGGGAAAAAATTCTGGTGCGTTAAATAATTATAAAGGATGATAATCAACGAAGCTAAATTCCGATTCACGGTAATTAACGAGTTAGTTGCGAGGATATTTGGAGCATGTAATGTACTCGTAGTTTTTCTGCGCAGCAAATAGATTTCACTTTTCCACGGAATATAAAAAACGGTGTTAACTGTAAAGGACAACGTAGCTTTGTGAAACGGGAGGAACGATGCTTTTATTTTTCCGGTGGCCTTTGATTTAACCGTGGTAGTTCCGACGCGATCGAAAGAAACTTACATAGGTTTACAAAGCTCGTGGGAGCTTTCACGGGTTATCCGATACCCGAGATGGAAGGAAAAAAGTATAGCGCTGAGAAAAAGCACGGCACGAAGGTAGAATTGTCTTGCTAATTATTCCCCTCGTCCTAAGAAATAATCGATACCACCTAATTTAATTATCATCGTCTCACGAACGAATTATCCTACTACGCCGTACGTGCTTCAAACTCGAGTTACTTCGAACGTTTTAAACATGTACTTACGAAACCCAAGTATCTTGATTATTTAAACGGGAAATCGGTATTAAAATTATGACCCCGAATCTGATTTTACTAGGTACTCTAAACATCGCGATCATCCATTAAAGTACCACAAACAATCATGCTCTAAAATTAGCGAAATAATCAACACGAATAGGAATGTGTATATGGAGGTTTTACCCAGAAGTACATTAGGAAATCCTGAATGGCCATCGTGACTTGTGCAATGCCGAAATGTTCCGTTTACACGTTCTTCCGGGGGTTTTACCTTCTTCTGCTTTCACCGGTGAGCGATAAGAGGGAGTAAAGGCTGAGGAATAAGGTCATAAGAAGTAGTAAGAGAAGTGGAGGACAGTGAGTGGTGAAGAAGAAACCGTAAAAGGGTAAAAGCGTAGGGAATAACGTCTCTATTCTTCCAGATATTTTGTCGTAAGTCGAAATCACCGAAGATGTATATCCCCTCCGGCAAAGCCGATCGGCCGGCGTTACCGCCTGCGGTGCCGCAGAACGTATTTATACGTCCATCCCGTCATTCTTTTCGTTCTACACGGTAGACTCATTACGTTCACTCGCGTTCGGATGTGCATTTTTTCGCGAATGCCTTACTCGAGCCACGCCACGTGCCAAAGACATATCACATTGCGGGCACGACGTCCTCGTCGTCGCAAAAAATTCAATATACCCCAAACGACCCGATCTTCGAGGTGAGCCACCTCGAGCGCGACTGAACACCAAAATTCAAGGCACCCTATGGTGCCTCCGATATTCTCGGGGGCGCTCGATCCGTACAAGTGGACGCAAGCGCGTCTGGACGACGGACATCTGTCGTGCGGAAAACGTTGCGACGAACGGACCTTCGGCTTTTTTTTACTACGTAGGCAGAAAAAAGTCAAAGACGTATTTCCGATATTTTAACATATGCTTTATTCAGCAACTCCTTTATACCTCCTCCTTGGACATAGCTAGCTTCTAACACTTCGGCGGGTGAAGTTTTCAACCCTCGAAAGTAGTACTTCATTGAATTCTATTTTCTTCTTTGTTTCTATTATTGAAGATATAAAAGATAGAGTTTTGCAAATCCGGCTACATTTTTCTGCTTGTAGTAAGTAATACGATTACTTAATACAAGTAATACAATTATTCTTGATACTTTTTAATTAAGAATGATCTGTTATGATACGTAATATGAAAAAAGAAAGAAGGGAATAAGTTGCATATGGCGCGTTGGAAAGTATCGTAGTTTGAAATGGGGGAAATGGAATTCAGGTGTACAAAATTAGGTTCGGGGATCGGGATATTATAATTCATTGTAATTGTAGAGCTCAAATTCTACAGAGTATTTATTCCAAAAATACATCTATTACCATATTCGCAAATACTTCGGGAACATCCTCACTAAATAAATACTCTCCATATTCTCCAATATGAAATGTTAAAAGTTAAGGTTTCATTTAACGATTTTTATGATGTAACATTTCTTTAATTCTTGAAACGGTTTCGAGATGAAATGTTTCGTTTCTATAGAACTTTCAGTATTGTGTATAAAAAAAAGTACAGTGATAACGTCCATCCCATAGGTTTCCCTTTGACACAGCCAGTCTTGCCATTAAACAAGGCACAGGATATTTTAACATGGAAATTAATTTCTCGCCCGATCATAATTTTCTATGTACCAGTCAACTGTCTCTTGAATAGCTTGCGGAAACGGTGTAAATTGAAAGTCTGGCAAATGTTTCCGCAATTTTGCATTGCTTGCTGTTTTCTTGTATTGCCCGTCGGCAGCTGATAAATCGTGTTCTATTTTCCCGTTGAATTTAAAGGCACTTGATATTGCCGCCGCGACTTCCGATATACTTACTTCTTGCGACTCGTCAACTAATAACGAAATCAATATTTAATAATATGTAATAGATAATATACACGATAAAAAGTTTCGTTTAATATACCTGACAATATAATAGGTTCGACGGAATTGTATTCGCGAAGTACCCATATTATTAGTTTGGCCAGATCTATGCTATAAATAAATTGCCTTAAAGGCTTTCCAGAACCTAATACAGTAAATACTTTATCTTCTGTATTTCCTGGAAATGATATAAATGGAAATACTTTTTATGTATTTCTGTAGAAGCCAGTATTAATATTGATATTGTTATTGTTACCATCTTTAATTAAATCATAAAGCCTTCTCATTAAACCTGGTATAACATGACTAGCACTAGGATGAAAATTATCATTTGGACCAAATACATTGCAAGGAATAATGCTGGTATAAATTCTACTATGTTGTTCATAATATCCCCTGTTTGCAATATCTATAAGACGTTTGGCATAACTGTACCCATAATTTGATGGGTGTGGAGGTCCATTGTGAACCTGAAATTACATACTTCCAAAAATATATATTTGGTAGCCAATAGTTTACCCTGGTAAACAAATATGTTGCTATTAATAAAGTTACCATTGTTTCATCAATTGGATATGTTGTTTTGTTAGGAAAAATGCAGGTTGAAAGACAGGAAACAACTTTGCTGACATTGTTTTCATGTGCTGTTTGCAGAACATTATCATTTATATGAATATTATTGCGCTGAAAAGGATAAGATATATACTTTAACATATGAATTGCCAATGATACTAATAAAGAATTATTATTTCTGTTACCAGGAAGTCTAAATTATGGGCCATATTGTGGAAGAGACCACCAACCATAGCTGCTAAGTGAACCACGTGAGTTGGCTTGTATTTGTTGAATAATTTTTCTGTGCTCTGTTTGTCACTGCAACCATACATTTATTTTAATTCATATTTTATATTCAACTGTATAAAAAAAGATTTCTGTAGTACCATAAATCAGCATCTTTTGATCCAACAAATATCCATTTTTCATCTTGTCTTTTGTCATTTTCCACAACAGTTTGTATGGCTTTTCCAACCAATCCTGTTCCACCAGTTACAAGAATAATCTTATTTACTTCAGACATGTTTTCAGAATCCTAAGAGAAATGCATATGGGCATACATAGTATAATTTCATTTTAATTTCCAACTTAGAAAAACAAGAAATACAGTCTAATAAATGAGACTGATGTTAATAAGACAATATGTTTGAGGGTATAACATCAATAACATGCATATATCAAACATAATTTGAAATAATTGAACATAAACTGCTGTAACATAAATCACACAAAGCTACTTTCTCAGTATGGTCGATTAAATAAAATATCTGGATGAATGGTTAACTGAATTACTGACCCACTAAAATAAAAATGTCATCTCTTGTGTATATTAATTTAGCAATGTCGCTAATAAACCACGTTTACGCGAGATATACAACTCAATTAATATAGGAATCACGTAAAACACGTACTTTCAGTAATATCGCAGATTGTAGTTGTCTTAAAAAAATACATTAAATTTGGATATTGATAAAGAACAAGTTGTACTTTATAACTGTGACCCCTATCGGCCAAGAATGAGAACTAAAATTTGCACATATCTAAAAAATAATTACTTCGCAAAAAGGTACACATTAATTTGGATATGAAATTTGGTTTTGTTTTTTTCGGATATATCTATCAACCACAGTATAGTTAGTATTTTCATATGCTAAAAGCAGTGTTAATTAAGGAAAGGAAGCTTTTATTCCGAGCTGAGGGGAAATATTCAGGTATAAAAAACCACAAAGAAATTCTAGTTACATTTCGGCAGTGTAATTTATTTCACGATTTCATTACCATTTTAATACAAAATATTTACAATTAATTGAAAGTTGGTGACTACTAATCAAGGCTGATGGCAGTGTTTGTACCCGATACTTTTAACATTCTATCGAAAGTCTTTGATAAGCGTATCCTCTCTTCTGGATTTAATATTTCGGCTATGATCTTTTCGTCACTTGGTCGTTCCGGGATTCTGCGGATTTCTTGAGTTTTATTCGGCTGTTGAATCGCACGCGAATCACCTGCCGCTCCTTCGGCAGCCGCGACCAGTTTGGCTGCTTCGATCTCAGATACTGTAAGTCTCCCGTTGATTTTACTTTCCGAAGGCATGCGTGAATGAGTTTCTGGTGCCGTAGAAATGGACGATTCCAAAGGGTCTTCTTCGATATCACCGTTTAGCTTCAGGATATTAGCTGGTTCTACATAAAGCTGCATCATGGTTTTTCCATTAGATAGAAATATTTATCTAAACTCTTTCGCATTATGTAGTAATCACTTACAGCTTCAAACGGGGAGTCTAAGAACAGTTCTTGTAGAAATCGGCGGGCTGGTATTCTATATGAACCACTACCTAATCGAGCGGCTACATCCGAAAACAAACAAGTATCCTGCTAACGTAAAAGAATATTAGTAATATTTCAGACATCAAAGTTAATAAACAATTTCAATTCAGTATAATTCACCCCACCTGAAACTTCTCTGGATATCTTTGTCGTAATCTAAGTAATGTTTGCCGGCTATGTCGGTACCACAAAGGATTCGCTAACCGCTGTGTATGCCTAAGTATTTTTCTGTTGTAGATGTAAAACAATATAAATATTATTCGAGAGTTAGAATAGTTTTCTATGAGACAATTTTTTACGATTTAACTCACCTTTGTAACTTTATATCCTGCTCTGTTACGGAATCTTTGCTACTACTTTTACTATGGTAACATACCAAGCATATGCGATAATGATCTGCTTCTACGTCGTATTCAGAACAAGATTCTTCATCTGCTTCTGTTGCCTCCACGTCGGGCTTAGTTATATCGTCCATTAGGATTGGAAGAGGCGGTGGTGGCGGAGGATCGGGAAAAATAGTTATTAGTCTTCTAGGAAGGGAAATACCCATGTAAAATAGATTCTCGCTTTCATCTTCCGAAGGTGGGGGAGTTGGAGTGAGTACGTTATCCGCAATCCAGCTGCGGGATGAGTCGTATTCCGACAGGCTTTGTAACGAGAGTCTACCATCTGAGCTATACATCTGAATATACATGCAATATGTTTTTAATTATTGTCATCATGAGTAGTATAAACAAACACAATTCTTGTAAGTCACCTCTAAACTACTTTGAGAATAACTTGGCCTACGATGACGTTGTAAATTACGAAGTCTTGCATATCCTTCGGCATCCTGTTGACTTAATCTTTGGATACTTGAAACTGGACTTGGAGTTTCGCCTCTTTCTCTGTAGATGTAGAAGTATTAATGATTTTTATAATAAATCGTAAGTTACCGAAAAAAAGTTGAACTTACGGGAGAGCATATCGCCTAGCATCGAGTTCAGTTGCGGCACTTTCGGAACGATTTCTCGTTCGTCGAACGATAGGTTCCGGTAATTCTGGTTTTCCATCGCTTAGACTTCGATGATGTCTTTGAACAGGAACAGGACTTGGTGCAGGATATCTACTAGTAGGTGGAAGGACTGGCCAATGATCACCGCGTCTGTGTCTAACACAAGGCCAGTCGAAATTTATTAGTGCATCGGCACCTGCACGAGTTGTACCAATCAAACTAAGAGCATACATTGCTGTTGCTCGTACTGCATAGTATGAACATGTCTCTGCCATAGACGTTATCATTTCTATTACACCTAAATGACTTAATTGTCCAACTCCTGCAGTTGATGTCCCTGCGTGACCAAGTGCCCACAATGCTGCCTTAACTTTCAGAATTCGTCCATTTAAACTTCTACTTTGTTCGTCCCGTACTTCTGATTCTACTATCCAGTTTCGTTCTGGAGTAGTTCGCCTCGAATCGTCTAAACTTGTTTTACGACCGATGTCCGTCAATGAATCTCCTTTCTGCGAACTATTTACATCCACTGGAAGTTTGTGTGACTTCTGATTTATAGGTACATCAATTACTTCTACAGCCTCAGAGTCCATTATTGTCTCCAATCGATTTGATTCTATAGTCTCATCTGTACCAGATCCCTCTGACATAGTGCAAGTATCATCAACCATTAAACGATTGGTTTTGGTACACTTTAAATTCAATTCACAATCTTTGTTTCCAAATTCCAATCTAAATCGTTGAACTGTACGCGCGAAACGTTGTATCACATTTCTGCGTATCAGTAATTGCATGCCTAATTCGTGCTGTGCCATTTGGCCTAGTAAATGTGGTGGAATAAAAATATTGTGTGGTGTTATTTGAACACTACTTGTTCTTCTATGATAACTACCAGTTTCGTCCCGCTGACGACGCGTTAACGAATCATGTATTTCTCCTTCTATTAACCCAACATATCGTTCCGCAAATCCACCGGGACTAATCCATTTTTCTAATTCTTCCGCAGGTGAAGAGAGAGTGGAGAAACATTGATGTAGAGAATAAAGTCTAATTTTTAATAAGTAACCTTTATCACCTAAATGTTCTAACCATTTATCCCAGTCACGGGACTGTCCACCTTGCTGCAGAAAAGCTTCCAAATATTCAGGCTCTTCGCATGCCTCGTTTAATGCCTCTAAAGCAGTCAGTGCTACAGTCTTACTAGAATCTGATAGTCTTTTTGAGAGTAATGTTATTGCCCAAGTATAAGCATCAGCCATTCTGGCTCTGAGTATCAATCGAAGGAATTGTGTAGCGTACAATCGTGTACTGTCCCACGTTGCCTCCGTGATAATTTGTGTCATTACTTTTCTATTAGGACCTTCCCTAGAGTAGTCTAAACTTGAAACTATAAGTTTAACATAGCAGTCGTGATTAGTAGCTAAAGCCAAGTCTTGTAATTTCTCTAATAGATCGAATCCCTTCAAGATCACTGTCCCTTTTGCCGAGTGACTTAGTTGTCCGAGGAATAGGAAGTACTTTTGGCAACAAGTAGTAGACATATGACGAGGGGAAAATAAACATTCATGAGCGGATTGTGCAGTTCGAATGTTCGAGATTTGTTCTGCTATATCCCCGATCAATTCGTTTAATAATTTCGTACTCTCAGGTTCGTGAAGTTCTAATAAACAATTCAGTAAATCGCAACCAGCTAATGTCGCTTCCCGCGCGAGAGTAGCATTTGTTGCGAGTTCCACTCTACTGTATGCATTAGAACATGGCTTGAAATAACGCACCAGTCTCTTTATGAATAGCCTGTGATCAGAGTCGTGCAGTATTCGTATCGTATCTTCCCGTGTACGTAAAATAGAACGTACTACAGGCCAATTCCATGCTAAAGCGTCCTTAGAACTGAGTACTTGAGCATCCTTTAAAAGAGGTGTTGTCGGTGATTCTCGACGTAACCAGTGTCTTCCAGTAGGTCTTTGTCGTCTCGGTAAAGTTGGTCTTAACCAGGTACCAGCTTGTAAAATCCGATCGAGAAAAAGACTTGCAGGCGCTGGTCTTCGTCTCATCATAGTATGCATCCGTTCCAAAATAGTAACAGCTGCTAAAGCCTGATGCTTTCCAGCACTCGCATGTTCCAATAAATTCGGCAAAGGTGGAGTTAGATCGCATACTTCCGAAGGAAGAAGAGAATGAGCAAGGTGCAATAGTGCACCTAAGAGAACAGCTGCACGTACAGAAATGAACGTGTCCGTAGAGACAATAGTTTCCGCGAGGGCATGGTGCAGGCCACATTCTAATAAAGCATAAACCAGCAATGCTAAATGTATTTCCGTGATATTTGGGCAACGCGAAGATAAAGATGGCAGTATATATTTTCCTTCAGCCGCGACGAATCCTTCCGATAGTTTCCAAGAATCGCGTGCTCTACTGGGGTCGACTGCCGCGAGCGCGACATCAGGTTCATCAGTCCAAGTCGGTAAAGGCAAATCGAGCAATTCGTATAATAATTCTAAAACAGCACCGCGTACTTCCAGCTGCTCGACATATAATATATCCGCTATAGCCTTAAGGCCAGAATTATCGCCGGGCCGACAAAAGTGTATGAACCCTGAATAAGACCTTAGTATGCTCAGTAACGCGAGCTTGCTCACGGTAAATCTTTCCCGTTCCTCTTTCGTTCTGTCTGTACTTGAAGAATGAAGCTCACAATATGGAGCAGCAAAGCATAGTAATGAAACACTGCTTCTAGTATCAGGTGTGTTCAGTAATTTTAATAAAACTCCCACAACAGATTCTGTAATAGCAGGGCTTTGTCCAGTCATAGCAGCTCTTGCCAGAGTACCAATACCTCCACAGCTTATTAATAAATTCGAATTTAAAACTCCTAATTCACACAAAGTTGCCAAGAATGCACGAAATGCCCCATCTTTTTCTTCAATACCCCCATTAGTTAAACTTACTAAAGACCTTGCTAATATGGGGCTGAAATATTTTGGTGCTAAGACTAATATTCTTCTAACAAGTCTAAGAGCTTGCATTCTCTCCATTTCATTTCGTAAATTAACATCCATACTACGTGTGACAAAGTAAGGATATTGTAATTTATTGATAGCAATGACATCCTGTTCTTTTTTGAGCATGTATCTGACTGCTCTTAGTGCTGCTGCACGTACTTGTGTTGCTTCATGCACAAGACCCACACGCAAGCTATGAATTAATACAAAATATATAGATTAATTTTTTTTGCAGAAATAATAAATCTGATATTGTAATACATTCTACTATGTATTATAATATCAATTTATTTTGCTCAACATAATATAATATATTACTGATACACTGTATGTTACAAAATTGGGGACTAGAGACAGACTCAGAAACATGCAACATTTATGACACCAATAGTTCCAGACTCTTACCAACAAAATAAGTCATCTGTGGAATATCCATAATCAGGGGCATCATTCTCACTAATCAATTTAACAATAGCATTAAGATAAGCTAGCTTCTTTATACTTGGAACATTATGACGTTGACAAATATTAGTCAATACTTCTTTCACATTTTCTTTAAGTCCTGAAAACCAAGTTTGTATATATACACACACACACCTCTCTTTGATGTAAACACTATGCCTCATGAAATAAAAAAAAACTTGTTTACATAAAACTTCCACTACCTCATAAGAAAAACATCAGACCAAAATATTTACATGGGTCATAATATGTCTGCCAAGGAAATATCCAACTGGTGTGATGTTTACAAACATTGCACAATTATAAACAATTTTTTATATTGATTAGAAACCTTACATAAAAGGAGGGAGTTACTGGCCTACATTTGGAAGACTATAAGTATAGTGGCTATGTATTGTATATTGGAATTAAAGAGGATGGAAAAGCCAAGATTATGAATTGTCATTAGGTGAAACACGTTATCAAAGTCCTAGGATTTTAACGATAAAGGTTAGGTAACTAACCTCTTGACAGATCGAGTTGCACGCAGCTGTCTTCTCTGTCTTGGCGACCTATAAAGAGATTAGATTAATAAGAATTATCTTAGTTTACGAATATAAGAACAGGGAGACTAAGTAGGAGACGTACTTCGATGAGATCTACTCGTGCGAATACTCCTACCCCAAAGCACCCAGCTAGAAATTGCCATTTCTTTGCCGGCTGCTACCCACGATCACAATCAACACTTTTTATCCGATTGTAACTACAAGTCTTTTGCACGGTATATGTCATTCTCACTGTTTGAATCGAAGCCCCGAAGCACTATAAATGCACTATTGTTAAATCAAGTGCCACATGAGAGTACGTTGCACTTGATGTACCACACCACACTCTTTCGAAAATTTGGGGGGCCAATGTCTGTATATATGTATATATGTGTGTATATATATTCTTGAATGTTGGAAAAGTCAAGGTGTAGTTTGTAAGCGGAACCAACGTTAGAAATTCTCTCTTCCTCTGGCTTCTTCTACTAGTCTAAATTCCCTTTTCGCAGATTTAAAACACGGAACTATCGGTTAAGATCTTAGCGAAGCCTATCCAAAATAGATTACTAGTCTTTGGACATTGTTGATGCAATCCACCGTATCTATTTGCTATCGATGGGTATGCGAGTTGCGGATTAGAAAATGCGGAATGCACAACGTTGAATACGATTGGTTAGTACAGCTGAAGGGATTGCAAATTCTAACGCGAAATAATGCTCTTTAGATTGTTGCTAGACGGTGCTACTTTCGCATACTTATCGTATATACTCAGCCTGCGGCGTAACGTTCTTGCAAACCCAAGTTTCGGGCTTACCGCCTCTATTTATTTTTACCTTTTCTTTTATAATTACACAATACCGTCTAAAATTAATCACTTCAAGCAATTTCAAAGGAATTTACAACAGTAATGCATTTCCTAGAATATTATTTCAAGATTTCATCAAAACTGTAATAAACTACATTATACTGTCCAAATATATTCTTAAACAATTCATTGAGAATCGCCAAAAGTGAAAAGTATGAGTATACTTTAAGAGCATAGCTTAAAAGTTCTTTCCTTTTCTCATACATAGATTAATTCTTTATTTGCAAGTGCGGACAATCTTTCTGAACGTTGATGCAATTTGGTAATTAGAGATATTCCCGTTGAAAACACTTTAGATACATAATTATTTAAAGTTCTGATAGAATAATTAGTTTTTCTTTAGTTTTCTGTCAGAAGAGTGAAATACAATCTTAGAACGGTTTTAAGTTATTAATTATGATTAATATCGTCCTGCATTACCGCCGAATACGGTTTCTCTGCAATCTGAATGTAGCTGCGGTAGAACACTCACACAAGCACACAAAAGCCGGGTTTAAATTTCTATTGAATTTTTTAAATATCATAAACATAGAAGATTCAGTTAAACTGGCAAAGAGATTCCGCTGTACTTACTAGTTTCGTAAAATTCAAAAGTTTCCAACATTCTAGCGAAAATCTACCCTGCTCTTACATTTATTCCCCATTCTAGGTAATTTAATAATATAAGAAGCCTAGTTATAAATATTAAATATTCCAAATTTTTAATAACATAGGTATACATTTTGAACAGTCTAGAAAAACATAGCAGGCCAGATATAGAAACTCCCACCACCGACGAAATATAAGTAGACCAAGCGCGCAATGCAATCTGTAATTCCAGAGTTACCGAGTTCTAGAGCCCGGTAACGATTTTTGAGTCACGGGTGACATTACCCAATAACACATAAAATAGCTGTTTTTTTTCATATTTTGAGTCCTGAAAACACAAAAATAAAATATGAAATTATTTTTTAAAAAACTCTTACATCTGTTAGCATAGATATTACTCGACATTTAATAGATATATATATATGTTTCCGCACGAACGATCCTTTATCAAAACAAACCGCAAATAGCAGCACGCTTAAGGTACGTCGATATAAAAACATTGAGATTTCATGGAATTGATGTACTTCTTAGAATGTTTAATGTAGTGTATAACGTTTCTTATCAACACTATTCTGAAAGGACGCAAAATATATGCGTAGTCTCTAAAATCTTGTTAGAAACTCCTACATTTACCCATTTTCAGAATTAAATAAATTTTGAATACTTCAAATAACACATTGAATGACGTTATAAATGACTGTAAATGTCATTAATTTATTTAATAACTCTTTTCCATATAAATCTCATGATATTGAGGTGACAAAAGAGGTTGAGAACCGCTGGCACACATTATCGGCACGCCGGCTCGCAACGCTTCGAGCATGCGCGGGGTATGGTAAAGTCTCTCGCCGGTCGTTCCTCGAGTAGTGCGGACGTGTTATCGGTGAGCTCCGATTTTTCGGTTTTTATTTCCACAAAATTTCACTTTTTCGTTTCGAAACACGTTTTCACAAGTGCACCAAAGCTTCGTCGGTTCGGTTTTGTAATTTTTTTAATAATTAGTTAGTGAATTTTTGAGTTTTTCGACATAGCGTCACTTTCTTCGCGACGTACTTCGCAGGCTTCGTGGTCTGCGATCTTGCGTTAAGAGTTTTCAAGTATTTTCATCGTTCTAGTATCAATTAGAGGCCGATTTTCGTAAATTTCGCGAAATTATTGTCCCATTTTTTGCGTGGAAGACGGTAGATAGTTAATTACGCAGTTCAACGACGCGGTTTGGTTCGTATTACTTCGTGACCTTTCAAAGTCAAACTTTTCCGCGACGCAGTTACACTAGCGACACTTTCTCTCTCTTTCCCTCAGAACTAAGTTTACGATCTCAATACCTTAACTTCATTTCGCGATTTCCGCGTTAAAAGTTTTCCATATCTTTTCTCTTTCTAATTTTGATCCGTGTTTAATAGTATTCTTAATTCATTGAGAGTTCGTTAACTCCTTTCTTATGTTGCTCGACATCCGTTGTATAAACATGTAAAGGGCTTAAGATTTCGTCCGAAGTGTGTGTCTGATATGCAATTGCATTTTCATCTTGAATTTTTGAATATACATAAACCTAATTGCCGTACGTGTTCTCAAGAAACTTTGATCTTGTCAATTAGAGTTTCTTGAAAAACGAGGAAGTCGGTTTATTTCCTTATTTGGCTACGACGATAGTCATTCACCATGAATTGAAAATATATTTAATATTATAATGTGTGCAATACCTTTTGTATTATATGTATTGTGGTATTATATTATATTTTAGATGATTACTCAAGAATTACAGTTTTATTGATAGTGGTAGAACCGAACAAACGCTTGGCTGATATATATCTTGTACACTTTAATAAGTTCTCTTTTCAGCAATTTTATGATCGCGCGCAATGCGATCTTAGAGTCATTTGCTTCCGAATAAAAGTTCGCGAAAATTAGAGTCAGTGTTTTTCGCCGGAAATAAGTGTTCGGTCGCGATATTAGTATTTAGAGTCATAAAAATCTTTTGCAATTTGCCCGTCCGCGATAATTAGAGTCAAAAGGCGATTCCTGCGGAGAGGATCTCCATCGGGCATGGCTGCAGCGAAGGGACCGGTAAGTTTCATAATCCATATTTAATTTCTCCTTTTCAATTCTAATTTTCCAGTAAAAAATATTTTTAAATTCAATCTTCCATTATATTGAATATTTTGATGAACGTTGTCTTATGATGGATTTCTTCTCTCTTGTTACAGGATAAAATATCGCGAGTGCATCTTTTTTCGCCGGAGAAAATTAAGTCGGCCGCGACTTAAAACTTGCTACATAATGGACTCTAAAATCCGTTTCGGGAGTATTAAATTCACGCTCGTAGGTTCCAGCTGCTCCAGCATCATCTTCGTCATTGTCTTCACCACCATCTTCAACATCATCTTCAACATCGTCTTCATCTTCAAATACTTCAGGCAGTTTCAAGACATCTACCGTAGTGAGTCACAACAATTTTCAATATTTTTCATACCCCCTGACCCGACTTTCAATTTTTAAAGTTTCAAATTTAGAGTTCTGCCCCCCCGGTATCCTATGCCGTAGGACGATTGGTCCGAATCGGTATGGGGTGCTGGTTATAATTCTTTATACCTGTTGGCGAGCATAGCGACCGCGAGTAGATTCTACGAGTAGAATTTGCTCGTGGGTAGCATCAATATTGAATGTTTTAGATTTATTAGCTTAGGCAGGCCTTCTTGTCTTTCTAGCTTCGCGCGTTGAATTATAATATGCATGCGCGGATTACTTCCGCCAATTGTAGAGTCTTGTACCGTGGAGTCACGAGTCGCATGAATTAATTGCGACTTTATTTCACTTCATTCGATTAAAATTGGATCATGCATCCGATTTGATATTATATATCAGTCGTTATTAATTTTATTACACATCCAAATATGTATTCATTACTGTGCATTCTGCTTCGTTCGATTACCGTTCGTATGCTTCACGCAAAAAAAGGGTTGTTTATATGAGCAAGAAGGCAGTTCGCGACGGGTAGATTCCGGAGTCGAACGACGAATGTAATGTCTTCGATGAAGGGATCGCCCGAGGTTACTTAAAGATTTCAATTTCCATATGTACTTTTCAGTACATATTTTCATATATATATTATTTGAAATTGAATTTTTCTGAATATTAAATGAAATATTGTGATACCCCTTTGACACGCGTCACTGAAATAAAGAATACATCCTTCCCTACCCTCGTATAAATAAATTCTTCAGCCCTCCCTTTAAGCAAATGATTTAAAGTAAAGTCAATTTAGTCCGCTCAGATACTTATTCTTTCACTCTGTTAGCTGGATTTTTTAGTCAGGATTTTCAGCAAACCTCAAACTCCTGTGTTCTGTGTTCATTTATTTAGTCTTAAGGCATGCCCATTTTATTTAGCTCGCAATTATCCGTGGATCTTAGATGTGATACGGATGAGTACGGGCGGTGGGCATGGGTTAATTTTAATATTTCCTAATAATGTGTGGCGGCTGGCGGAGGATTTCGCGGTCCGTGCACGACGCATTTCCACACGTGTGTATGATCGGTTGTTTTCGTGGGATTGCGTCGGTTTTTAAATTTGAAGTAAAGCCATGAACTTCCTTGCGAGGTTGACCAGCCCCCAGGGGTCCGTCTACCTCACTTGGACGTGAATCTCTTTACTTTTGCTATCCATAATGTCGTAATAGATTTTAAAATATAGTCATCTGCTATATTTTATACTTTGACGACTATGAATATTCATAGTCTTTAGACGCGAGTAGCTTCCTTTTATTCAAGTTAAATTAACTTGAGATAGAGTCGACTATCTTCCAGTTATTATACTTCGTATAGTATCCCTCTCTACACAGCATTACCACGGGGCGCTGTCGTAAGGCATAAGTCGTCTCTTATGTGGTGACCCATAATGTCTGAAAAGACACCCTTCCTAAAACCTCAAAACTATACGAAGTAATTATTGGAACACGAGTTTATTTTTGCATATATGCTCAAAGCATAAAAATTCGCAATGGAACGCAGCCTCTGTCAGTCGATTTCAGGAAAAACGGTTCGTACATTTTCGTGGTATGAGTTGGTATCGAGTTCGGGTGTCGGAGGGGTCCCGGGACCTTCTCCCTAGTGTAGGCTTTGCACCCAAGGCTCATCAATGAGAATCGTGGAGTGGGTTGATGCTGATTGTGTTGGTGTGCCTGATTTGCTTTTTGCCATTTTAAATATAGCTTGAGGGAGGCAGGTAACATATCTTCTCTAACTTTGTGTGCTTGATTATGACTTAATTTTAAGTAGGTAGGGCCAGGGTAGAGGATTCACCTTCGGTCAGCACTCCGAGGCGTTTTCGTAAAAGGTGATATCCCTCACCTGGGAACTGTTGATACCTTGGTATATCTCGGCCGATATGCTAAAGTATTAATGTATTTATAGGTTCATCGAATTTCGTTTTAAATTACGTCTTGTAATCGTCCGGGATGACAATTGTAATGTTTGGAACGACTGGCGAGACTATTATCTTGCTTCACAATTCGGGTAGAATTGAGGGCGATAGCTTTGCCTCGGGTAGGTCGAGCCAAGTACCTTTTTATAACTCGTGCAAAGCGCTGTATTGGCGTTTTGCATTGGGCTAAAAAGGAAATTTTGTTCAGTTCAGGATATACTTTTTTATGCCGAATATAAGTTAGAGTTAAAACTTTGTTGAAATGATTGGGAGGTAGGATTCTACCTCCCGCCCTCCGCATAGGGCGGGTCTCAAAGCAGCAACCTCCACGTGGTGAGACCTGGGCAATCGGAATTGTTTGTCGTGTAATAATGATAGGAAATTTATTTTAAGGTATTGTTTTACAGTATCAAATTTATGTAGAATTATAGTAATTACAGTTCGTATTATTTTGCAGTCCTTTACGGAAAAAGTACCAGCATTATAATTTATTTGCCCGTCTTATTACACCATAAACAGTTTCGAGCTAATTGGCTGCAGGTTATTTTACATTTATAAGATGGGAGTAAGGAATTAACATTTCATTTATAAATGTAAAATAACCAATCCATAACATTGGTAAATTGTAGATTCGTTATTCTGAAAGAATTAAATTTAATATTAATCCACCCATCTGCCATTGATTTGGACCATTTAGGGACGAAACTGACCACTTTGAAATATTTACCATTTTTGTGATTTTGGATTGACCCGTTTTTTGACTGAAACAAATTTTTAAACCGCTTCTTTCGACCAGAAATCGTCCTAGAATATGTTTATACATCATCTACCATCGATTTGGGTCGTTTAGAATTGATTTTGGCGATTTTAAATTTTTGACAATTTTTGAAGGTATACCCCTTCACATTTTTTCAACTTTGGTTCGACCCATTTTTGACCAATAAAAATTTTTTAACCGCTTCTTTCGACCAGAAATCGTCCTAGAATATGTTTATACATCATTTACCATCGATTTGGGTGGTTTAGAAGCGATTTTGGCGACTTTTCATTTTTGGCAATTTTTGAAGGTATACCCCTTCACATTTTTGCGATTTGGAAATGACCCATTTTTGACCAATAAAAATTGTTTAACCGCTTCTTTCGACCAGAAATCGTCCTAGAATATGTTTATACATCATTTACCATCGATTTGGGTGGTTTAGAAGCGATTTTGGCGACTTTTCATTTTTGGCAATTTTTGAAGGTATACCCCTTCACATTTTTGCGATTTCGGTTCGACCCATTTTTGACCAATACAAATTGTTTAACCGCTTCTTTCGACCAGAAATCGTCCTAGAATATGTTTATACATCATTTACCATCGATTTGGGTGGTTTAGAAGCGATTTTGGCGACTTTTCATTTTTGGCAATTTTTGAAGGTATACCCCTTCACATTTTTGCGATTTCGGTTCGACCCATTTTTGACCAATAAAAATTGTTTAACCGCTTCTTTCGACCAGAAATCGTCCTAGAATATGTTTATACATCATTTACCATCGATTTGGGTGGTTTAGAAGCGATTTTGGCGACTTTTCATTTTTGGCAATTTTTGAAGGTATACCCCTTCACATTTTTGCGATTTCGGTTCGACCCATTTTTGACCAATAAAAATTGTTTAACCGCTTCTTTCGACCAGAAATCGTCCTAGAATATGTTTATACATCATTTACCATCGATTTGGGTGGTTTAGAAGCGATTTTGGCGACTTTTCATTTTTGGCAATTTTTGAAGGTATACCCCTTCACATTTTTGCGATTTGGAAATGACCCATTTTTGACCAATAAAAATTGTTTAACCGCTTCTTTCGACCAGAAATCGTCCTAGAATATGTTTATACATCATTTACCATCGATTTGGGTGGTTTAGAAGCGATTTTGGCGACTTTTCATTTTTGGCAATTTTTGAAGGTATACCCCTTCACATTTTTGCGATTTCGGTTCGACCCATTTTTGACCAATACAAATTGTTTAACCGCTTCTTTCGACCAGAAATCGTCCTAGAATATGTTTATACATCATTTACCATCGATTTGGGTGGTTTAGAAGCGATTTTGGCGACTTTTCATTTTTGGCAATTTTTGAAGGTATACCCCTTCACATTTTTGCGATTTGGAAATGACCCATTTTTGGCTCAAAAAAAATTTTTAACCACTTCTTCCGACCCAAAATCATCCTAGAATATGTTTATACATCATTTACCATCGATTTGGGTGGTTTAGAAGCGATTTTGGCGACTTTTCATTTTTGGCAATTTTTGAAGGTATACCCCTTCACATTTTTGCGATTTGGAAATGACCCATTTTTGACCGGAATAAATTTTTTAACCACTTCTTTCGACCAGAAATCGTCCTAGAATATGTTTATACATCATTTACCATCGATTTGGGTGGTTTAGAAGCGATTTTGGCGACTTTTCATTTTTGGCAATTTTTGAAGGTATACCCCTTCACATTTTTGCGATTTCGGTTCGACCCATTTTTGACCAATAAAAATTGTTTAACCGCTTCTTTCGACCAGAAATCGTCCTAGAATATGTTTATACATCATTTACCATCGATTTGGGTGGTTTAGAAGCGATTTTGGCGACTTTTCATTTTTGGCAATTTTTGAAGGTATACCCCTTCACATTTTTGCGATTTGGAAATGACCCATTTTTGACCAATAAAAATTGTTTAACCGCTTCTTTCGACCAGAAATCGTCCTAGAATATGTTTATACATCATTTACCATCGATTTGGGTGGTTTAGAAGCGATTTTGGCGACTTTTCATTTTTGGCAATTTTTGAAGGTATACCCCTTCACATTTTTGCGATTTCGGTTCGACCCATTTTTGACCAATAAAAATTGTTTAACCGCTTCTTTCGACCAGAAATCGTCCTAGAATATGTTTATACATCATTTACCATCGATTTGGGTGGTTTAGAAGCGATTTTGGCGACTTTTCATTTTTGGCAATTTTTGAAGGTATACCCCTTCACATTTTTGCGATTTCGGTTCGACCCATTTTTGACCAATAAAAATTGTTTAACCGCTTCTTTCGACCAGAAATCGTCCTAGAATATGTTTATACATCATTTACCATCGATTTGGGTCGTTTAGAATTGATTTTGGCGATTTTCAATTTTTGACAATTTTTGATGGTATACCCCTTCACATTTTTGCGATTTTGGATTGACCCATTTTTTGACCAGAAAGAATATTAACCCTTTCGTTACGGGTGCCGGATATATCCGGCGTCACCGGCGAACACCGAAGACTATCGACGTGCACACTTTTCGGCGCGGTGCCGGTTCAGTGGCCTCACTTCGGCGGATCGGACTGCCGTAACGAAAGGGTTAACTGCGGAAGAACGAATCGTGGGATATTTTTGTCCGCGAGTTATTTTATAGAGAAAAGTCTGCTCTTTCGAATGCACTTTGTTGCATCAAAATATCTTCACGGACTTCCTAGTTATGGACACTTATTCGGGGACTTTCATTCAACTTTGTTCGCGAGTATCATCCACCGCTCGGAGGAGGCCCCGTATTTTACCGTATTTTAATTAATTGCGGAAGAACCAATCGTGCAATATTTTTGTCCGCCGTATTTTAATTAACCCTTTCGTTACGGGTGCCGTATATATCCGGCATCCATACGACGACTTGTGTGTACGGGTGCCGGAAATATCCGCGTCACCGGCGAACACGGAAGACTATCGACGCAATGTGCCCACTTTTCGGCGCGGTGCCCCGTTCAGTGGCGTCACTTCGGCGGATCGGACTGCCGTAACGAAAGGATTAAATCTACTTATTTCGACCCAAAACGGTCCTAGAACGTCATTAGGCATCGTTCACCTTTTATGAGTAAAATTAACGAATTCGAAATTTTGAATATTTTGGGTGGTATGTTTGTCATTTTTTGCTGAGTGGCCTGTGCACTGTTAAGTGCGCGTAGTTCACACTTTTTTTTATTGTTTCTGCAGAGGGCACCTTTTGTTGCGTTGAATTACAGACGAGACATATCCCACAGCGCGGCTGGGGTATCTCGTCGGTGGGTGAATTTTACCACGTCGGTAATTTTTAACTAGAATCAGGAAAGTTCGTTTAGTGCTTGGTCTTCCTAGGTTTTATAAGGCATCTGTGACATATACTTTTTAAATGCGTACGCATGCGTGATATACGCATGTACCGTGTTGCAAATTGCAGTTATTTGGAATCTTGTTTTAATTTATAGTTTGGCACCGTTTTCAATGAGTAGTAAACAAAGGGTTATAGTTTGTCAATAATGGCAAGATATTCCAGTGACTCAGATTCAGATCACAGTAGTAGATATCGTAGAAGACGTAGTAGGAGATCTAGGTAAAAATATTCTTGGCATATATCAAGTGTAGTAACACTTGTAATAAGATTAAGGTCATAATATAAGAAGGACACCTATTAAGATTAAGCTATTTCTTCAGGTCATCAAGTTCAGATTCAAGCGACTCATCCTCATATCGTAAACGTTCGTCCAAATACTCGAAAACAAAACGTAGGCATCGTTCTCATTCTAGAAGTAGAGGTAGAGACAGGGACCGTAATCAAAAAAGTTATAAGAGTACACGAAATAGTAGTTCAAAAGACAGAGATAAGCGTAGGTATGGCTCTAGTAAAGCTAGATCTCGTTCTTCTGATCGTTTGAAAAGAAAAGCTAGATCAACTTCGAGAGAAAAATCAGGCAGTCGTTCTAGCAGTTCTCAATCTAATGTAAAGAGTACTGTACCTGAGAAAACTGTGAATGTCATACCCAAAGGTATGCTTAATGTTATATGAAAAAAATACAGATGTTAAATATGTCCTCCTAAATATCATCCATAATATCAAATATTTCTAGATGAGTTTAGCATAGAACCAAGGTTTAAGGATGGTGTTCTTGATGAAATAAATGCAGAGGGTTTTACGCAGAAACAATTTTCTTCTCAGACAAAAGAAAAGAAATTTAAAAACATTGTTATAGACATTACTGCGGATACTATACAAGTTCCAACCATAGCAGAAGCTTCTGTTGGATCAGAAAGCATTTTCCACACTTCTGTAACATACCCACTGTTTTTTATTCCTGCATATTACATCCTTATTTGAAATTGGGAAATGTATACCATAATTATAATTTTCAGATTATACTTGACCATGAAACAAGGTTTGATAAATGGGTGAAAAAACTTTATACCCTGAGGCAAAAGGCTATAGCGGACATAGTGCATTCAAATGTTACTTGATATTCACATTTTCTAGTTCTATAAGTTACATTATTTCGAAATTGGTATTCACAAAATGAGTTTGATGTTTGCACATACAATTTGTAGATAAATACATAAAAAAATATGTTAACTAATGATATACAAGCTGATACTTTTTTATAATCCCCATGTTGGTAACTCCTATTTTTTTAAGAACATTATCTTTTGCATATAGTAAAAAAAACCTTAATCTTTTTGTGGAAACACTTCCATTTGATCTGCGTGTATTTTATTTAATATTCTCGATGCCGTTTTGCTAATTTTTTTATCTACATAGGTGTTAGAAAAGTTTACTTTTGCAGACTTAATTGTGTATTGATAGTACAAATATATTAATCTAAATTCTGTTATTCGTACATACACGTATATTTTTTTATAATTTTGTATTAAGTACTAGCCTTATCAAGCTAACATTATTAAATATCCAAGTGTTAGTTTTAAATTTTCATTACAAATAAATTTAATATCAAAAGTTTGTAGGTAATGTTAATACATTTCTTTAGAATAGTTCCGTTGTTCGAAAGGTTTAATTAAAAAGTTGAACACATTATGGCCTACCGCAATGTTTATTTATGCGGACATTCGTTTCTACAGCTATACTTTAAACATCGTTAAAATATACATAGCGTGATAAATACTAATAAATACA
This sequence comes from Nysson spinosus, assembly GCA_910591585.2. Classification (NCBI taxonomy): domain Eukaryota; kingdom Metazoa; phylum Arthropoda; class Insecta; order Hymenoptera; family Crabronidae; genus Nysson; species Nysson spinosus. The sequence continues at coordinate 5,749,181 of OU342835.1, forward strand.
AAAATTCTTAACAAACGTCTATAGTTAATACGTGTTGTGTTGATGTCTGTATACGGTTTATAGTATGGGTTTACTATTCTTCAGGGTCACAAAGCCATCGATTAATTTCGGTCATCACATGCGATATCTAATACTATTTTCAAGGTTTCATGAAGAAACGTGAAAATTAGAAAAGTGAGTATAAACGTGGAAAGCACTGTAATACTCAATGATTAAAATACTATGAAACTACTTGCGTATTCAAAGAAAAGAGTAAACAAAATGGCGTGACTTTGCGCTCGCTTAATACATTAAATGACACCGTTGGTACATTTCCCTTACATTTTGATCTTAACATATTAAGTATACTGACAAACTGTAAGTGATTTCCAATGGCACCATTTATATCTAAAGATAAACTGTGAGGTGTCTTGTATGTATTATATCTGAAACAAACGAACCGCTGCAATTTTCATTAAATATATCTCATATTGTGATAAACTACTACGCACGTTCCATTGCACTTAACAGATTTTTGAACGATTAAAATCTGCATGTAAGTCTGTTTATTAATTCTACTGTACTAAGTTTTTATCACTTTAAGGTGAATTTGCGGTTCCCTTGTTCCAGAGACGGATTATGCTATGCGTTACTGTAAACATTGCCGTATGTATCTGCTTCCCGTAATCACGCGATATATAAACGTATAGATATCACTGAACCTAATTATATATTTAATATTGATATCCTCCGTTGGCTGCGGTATTACCACCGCTTCCAGACGGGTAGCCAGCGTTACCATTACCACCGGAACCACCATTTCTAAAGCCCCCACCATTACCACCAGGTCTTCCAGATGGATATCCGCCTGAAAACACGGTATACTTATGATGTTGAGAGTTGTTTAGTCGAATAATACATTACGACTATTAGGATTATCTCATTCGACATTTAAATATACATCATGTTATATACTACCTCCACTTTGTCCTCCAAATCCACCCGATCCTCCACCGCTTGATCCACCGCTCGGATAACCACCATTTCCTCCGCCAAATCCATTGGATCCGCCACCGCTTGGTCCACCACTTGGATATCCACCATTTCCACCATTTCCGCCACTTCCTCCGCCGTTACCACCAGTACCTCCGGATGGGTATCCACCGTTTCCACCACTTCCTCCACCGTTACCACCAGGGCCTCCGGATGGGTAGCCACCGCTTCCGCCACTTCCTCCAGCGTTACCACCAGCGCCTCCGGATGGATAGCCCCCGCTTCCACCACTTCCTCCACCGTTACCACCAGGGCCTCCGGATGGGTAACCACCGCTTCCTCCACCAAAACCACTACCTCCGTTACCACCAGGTCCCCCAGATGGATAACCATTGTTGCCCCCTGCTCCACCAGACTCGTATCCTCCTGTATTTGCTTCTCCTTCGTATCTAATTTGTGGTTTAAATCCATCTTGATCTGCTTCGTATTCGACGATTTGTTTTCTTCCATCAGGAAGCAAGACATTGAATTCTCCTTGAGCACGATCCCCATCTCGGCTTTCGGTATGACCATAATCGGTGCCGGTTTGGTCATCTTTTACTTCGTACGAAAATTCATACTTAGCCGGTTCCTGCAGAGCAACAATTTACTGTAAATATTTCGTATCAACAGTAGCAAGTTTTGTAGGGGTTTTATATATGTGTCATGTAAGTGTTAATTTTATGCTTACACTTTCTGACCCTATTGATTATTAATTATCTAAGTGGTTCGTTGTTGTTTATTATAACCACAGTTTTAGAACTAAAACGGTAATCAATAAGATTATTGTCAGTCGTTCGTTCGTACTTACATTACTTTCTTCTTGAGCATTAGAGCCATAACCGTTACCGCCTCCGTTTCCGTTTCCTCCAAATCCACCGTTTCCACCGCCTGGTCCAGATGGGTATCCACCACTTCCACCGCCATTACCACCGGGTCCTCCGGACGGATATCCGCCACTTCCGCCGCCATTACCACCTCCACCACCACCAGGGCTTCCAGATGGGTAACCGCCATTACCACCTCCACCAAAACCATTTTGACCACCGCCTATTCCTCCGCTTCCGCCACCGGTGTTTCCGTTCCTGCCGGGAGCACCATATAATCCCGACGGAGTTCTACCGCCGCCTCCAAATCCGTTGCCACCTCCAGCACTTGGTGGTCCGTAGTTGGTCGATGGTCTTCCTCCACCGCCACCATTTCCGCCACTTCCGCCTCCACCGTTTCCTCCAGCATTCGGTGCACCATAGTTGGGCGAAGGTCTTCCGCTTCCACCGTTTCCACCACTTCCACCAAATCCGTTTCCATTTCTACCCGGGGGGCCATAAGAACTGGATGGGGGACTTCCACCACTACCACCGCCGTTTCCACCACCGAAACCATTTCCACCGGATGGAGGTCCATAACTGCTTTGCGGGCTACCACCAAATCCTTTACCAGCTCCACTGCCATTGTCTCCACCACCAATTCCATTGCCTCCACCAGGTGCCCCGTAACTAGACGAGGGTCTTCCGCCTCCTGAGCCACCACCAGGTGCCCCATAATTAGGCGAGGGTCTTCCACCCCCCGAACCACCACCGTTTTCACCAAAACCACCGGATGGTGGTCCATAAGATCCCGAGGGTGGGCTTCCACCACCTAAACTATTTCCTCTGGAACCACCGTTTCTTCCACCTGGTCTCCCACCCCCAGGAGCTCCGCCTCCAATATTATTTTGGATATCAAATCCTGGTGGGCCGTAAGTGTTTGATAAACCACCGCCACCACCACCGCCGCCACTACTTCCACCACTTCCACCAAATCCTCCACCGCCGCCTCCACCACTTGGTGGTAAGTACGAATTAACTGGTGGTTCGCAACGCACCAGCGTTAAGGCCATAACCACAGTCGCTAAAAAAATCTGCAAGACGTGTTTTTATTAAAAATAATTAATATATATTATTGAATCGTAATGTAGGTATATGAAAATCGATATGACAAATCTCCCAATTTTAATGTGTTTTCTTTTATCGCTTTATTGCCAGAACAACAATCTAACTAAGACTCTAGTAATATTCTTAACTTGTAATATATGTTCCCATACAAAATAGAAAATATAATTCTTGTCGTAATTTCGATTTTTTAAGTCGAAGTAATTCTAAGATAGTGGAAGGGTTAACAGATATTTTACAGTACACAAATCTTTTATTGAGACGCACCCTTTTAACGAAACTCGTATTAAAGTAATTAATTTCACTTCTGTTCGAATTAAAAATTTCGCTCACCTTAATCATGATGGAAAATTAACAGATCTTTTCTTCCAATAAGAAACTTGTACACTTCTTCGTTTACCCTGTTTTGGACAAGCCTTTTGATTGAACGAGGCTGTCCTCGAACTAGAAGTTGCACCAGGTGCACGCGTTTCGAAGGACTCTTTCTTGAGTATGCACACCTTCCACCGTAGGACGGTGTTGAGGGAATGACAAACTTAGGATCTAATCCGCTTTATATATCCCGAGATTCATCCGTGTTTCTAGATCATGGTTTGGTGCAGGCGGTAAGATTTACAGCGATGCAGAGTTTAACTGTGTCACGGTGGTGTGGAATCAGTCGGTGACGGTGGTGATGGTGAAGAAGAGTGGGACCGAACCAGCCACCTACCGTACAGATTCGTTCCATATTTCACGGCTTATGAATCCTATATCGTAACGCAATGTGGCGCATCATTAACTTCGAGTATCGCTCCCGGTGATTTTCTGCCAGAAATCGGCCGGTCGGGGATGGATTTGGAAACACGCGGCATTCCTCAGCCAACAGAAATCGTCACCGTTGTTCTTCATCCTCATTAATCGCATCGATTACCCTGGCTCCTCTTTAATTTGACACTTTCTCACAGTATCGCCAAGGTTTCTAGTCTTCTTCAATAAAGAAAGAAGAGAGTTAGGAATTAGGTAACAGCGAATACATAATGCTGAATACGGAAGACAGTAAATGAGGGAATTAAATAATTAGAATCTAGATTGTCACATGAATCAGTCTCAAGTTTATCTAGCAAACAACGAAGGGTAAACATTCGCACACAAAATAAATTACCTAAATACTTTTTAATGGTTCCAAGTATAGCGATGACCAGTAGATGATTTATTATCTTATTCCATGATATATCTATTATTTATTATTATTGGAAAGAAATAACCACCAATTTCCTATATATGTGATGGTATCTCTGTGCAGCCGATAATTTCGATGAAAGTCATTGTACATCAATGTATCGCTTTTTTAATCGTTTCTTACATCCATAATGGATCTCTTCTTCACGATCATCGGGCATGTAATTTCACAATCGAGTGGTAGAGATTAACCTTCGACCTGGATGCCACAGTTTTGATATACCCCAATTCCGAACTGCCAAAATACACTTTCCCTCTATCACGGGTGCCGTAATCCTTTGATACTTTCGCTGCGTTACGAGTTCCTGCTGACTCATATATTAGCACTGCTATTATTTTTTTCTACTCCTGCCATTAACTCATCTTCCTCCGAAACTATTTCAAGTATAGCACTTCTTTGCACCGTCATATATCGCGCGCAACGCATTTAACGTGACGCAAGGATATTGGTAATGAATGAATGCCATTTTGCACGCGTCTGGGTTATTTTGGGGATGTTTCATTAACCTGAATTATTGATTTCTGTTCCGCATTGACATTTATTGTCAGTATATAAATATAGTGGATATACATATCGGGATGTCGGTCGAAAAATAAAATTATTAGTCATATAAATTGATGCGAAATATGATAAAGTGGAGTGATTGAGATTAATAATCGTTGAAATATTAATTATTTTAAAAGCCAAGCATCAATTAAATATACTGACAGGTCGGCATTTAAGACATCGAAATTTGCAACATGAATAAAATATGTTTCTTATTAAGAGAAAATATTATCCAAAAGGAACTTTTAATATTTTACTCTGTTAGATATTAGAGTGATAATTATGTATAAGATAATTCGTAATACGACATAGATTAATTTATAATGCGAAATGTTTATTCCGCGATTCACAATAAGATTAATAGGGGAGTCCAATCTGTTCACGCGAAATGAGCGATAGATTGATTACGAAAGCAGATCACGTATTTCATATAGCGGGTGCTTCAAAAGGTGTCGTGTTAATTAAAAAAACTCATTGTATCTCGAACAATTACGGAAATGATGTGGTTTCTAACACGAAGACCATCCTGTGCGTTTTTGCGAGGAGTAACACGGTAGAATGTGAACTGGTTGAGAGTCTCACTATTTAAAGCGTTGCGTTATTACATTGTTGTTACCGAAATCCTAAGAAAAATTACCGCGGTTGTTTACGCGCTTATTAACATATATTTAAACAATATGTGCAATCTTCCTAACGGTATATTAATTTCATAGCTATACGTCGTTACAAGAGTTTCAGAAACATTTATAATAATCCCATTATATAACAACACATAAGTATTATTTTCCGATGATTCCTAGATTTCTACATATACATAATCATTTCGAATACTTTCTATCATAGTTCCATGGATTCTTATCAATGTCTTTAATGATCTCTTTAAAATATCCAAATCCGTAAAATATTTAAACTTTAGAAATATCCTAAAAAATATTTTAAAACACTTACAATATTGCAGAAAATATAATATAGCTATATACATTGTCAACATATTGGAAAGTATTCATTGATTGGGAAACGGTATTAGGTGCATTTAAATTAGTCAATTTAATTAGTCGATCTAATATAATTAAGTACATTGAATCGACGGTTTAATTGCTCCAAAGAAAACTGTCACATCTTTGAATGTTGTGGATGAGTGAGGGGGGCGGGGGGCACACAAACACACGGATCTCTTTGAGATGTACACACGTTTATATCCTGGATGCGGAAAGTTTGTGCAATCAGTGAACTCGTGCTGAATACAGGTGGTGGCAACGTGGGATGTTGGTTAAGATAGGGATACATTATGCAAGATTGCATCACGGGTTTATTGTATCAGCACCTCATCGTACATGAATAAGATAGCGCACTCGGTATCTACGGTTTTTCTAATTGGCGATTTATAGTTATCCTGGGATCCGAAATTCCCCTTAATCGATTTGGAATGCATTTCGGTTTTATGGTCGTATACAATGTTTCGGGATGGTTACGTTTGAGTTGATTTTCTTAACTTAACTTTTCGGTGCAGGACAATTGTTCCGATGATTATCTCCGATCGGAGTTGCATCAAGATTAAAGGACGACAATTAGCTTTCGAAATCGATAGGGGACTAAAGTAGACTTTGCTCTGTTCTAGTTTTATACTTGACATAAAATCCTGCTACAGGAACCTATCGGGTAACGATGGTATATCTATGTAGTTTAATTAATCACTACGTTATTATAATATCCTGACTAACTTGGTACCCAGTTGCGTCGAATTAGATATTTTAAAGATTTAGATATTCTAAGGATTTGAATACTCTAATGATTTAGATATTATAATAATGTCTTAAAGGTATTATAAAGGACCTTAATTAAAATGCATAGAACAATGACAGACATTATTCGAAATGAATCATCGAAGTGGATAACGACTACTAGTCAGACATTTAGTAATTCCGTGCAGGTTATCAGGATCGACAAGAGGGAAGGATATTTCGTCGCGAGGTATGCGCATTATAATGGAATAGATTCCATCGAACTGTGGCGATTTATTCGGAGGATTCGGTGGATTCGGATCGGTGTGCTTTCTCTGGCGCAGCAAATGTGATATATACTATTCGATGCACCCGTATAATCGAGAAGTTTCACCACTTCTATTTGATCTGTGAAAGTGTTGGAGATCTGTGTCTAAAGATGAGCGCTCGTGCTACAGTTAGGTAATGTTCTTTACCTGATCTAATTTACTGTCCCTACATCGATCTACAACTGTCTCGCTGAATTGCAACATCCAAGCCGTTAACGATGCAACGCGGTTAGCCGGCTGGTTTTTGGTGTATAATGCGGATGACTTATTACCTCTTAACACTATTATGTATCCCTAAACAATTACCCTCTTTCAGTAATAGTCTAATGATAGAATAATTTTTGATGTGATATATTAATACTACACGGTGGTTGAACACAAGGAACAGTCGTTTATGGTTGACGACAATTTCCCTGATGACAAATAACGATTTATAAGGCAAGCCGTATTTTACTTTTAGCGTAGCCTCAATTTTGAAACCTTTGGAAAACAAGAAATCGTGATATCTTTATGAATTCATTAATAGACATTTATTTGTGTGCGAAAATACCGGAGGTTGAAATGCAGAATTTTAAATATCTTGAAATAAAAGAATTATGATTATAGTCACATTTTTTCATTCCAAACAGATAATTCTTTAATATTCTCTGAATAACTCCTTCTGTGGAGTATCGAATACTTGAATAGTTGACAGTATTCGTTACTTCATACGTTGAAATATCATCCAAGCGTTGCAGCAGAATTAGTATCATATATGACAGCGTATTTAACGTGCATTTAATAGAATTGACATTCATTCCAGGTAGAGTTAATGGGTATTTTTTACTCGTTAAATTATGAAGTTTGGTAGTTACATTATTCAATAGCTCAAAGAGAAGCTGCATTTCAATTTCAAATGACGGAGAGTATTAACTTACGATCACGCAACAGTCGCATCGGTAAACGGTACAACAGTTGGGTACAACCTTTTACTTCCAGACATCAGAAAACTGATTAGAATCTTAGGTCAAGGGTTGCAGCAATTCGTTCGGCTAGAGAAGACACGTTGCGTATTTGTATTTATGAGATTAAGATTCGTTAATTATGTTGATCTAATATCATTAGGACGAACCATTGGTGACAGATGCACTACAGGGATGTGTACTTTCTATTTCGACCGAGGATACCATTGAATAGTAATAAATACTAGAGATATTGGAAAGGGATGTTGAGTAGAAAGAAAGGTATCTTTTGGGAAATCTTTTTTGGCTAATTACTTGGGTTCAATCATTTATATTTATTACAGTGTCTATGTTGAAGCCGGTTTTTCATTAACTCGATTAAATTTGATTTAACATAATATATATATAATATTTGAATCTCTTTTCGGTGAAAAATATTATTCTCAATTAGCAGAAAGAACTTAGGAAGAATTGTGAATTTAGCTCGAGTGGTTGAGAATTAACATCAAATAACAAATCGAACGGCAATTACTTTAAACACTTTTTTCGGTCGAAATATTTATTGTTCTATTACATTATTGCAAGGTATTGAAACTTGTAGTTGCATGATATTTCTACGGACAATATGTCGTTACGTAAATGATATGATAGCAGGGTGCAATTCATTGAGCCATTTGTGCCGATATTCAGCTCACGTATTAAAATGAAATTTCCACTTTGCAACTCGCAGAACCGAACTGAAATACTAAGCGTAATGAACCTGCGTTAAGTAACTTTCGATCTGACAATCTCAGACTGGAAGAAGATAAAGCTGCGATCTATTCGTCCATTATCCGTGTACAAAGCACCGGTTATAGCTCCACTCATCCGTCCAATACTTTCCGAGTGATGTATCATCTCTCGCCGTTACACTGCCGCTGAAGGCTACCTTGAAATCACTCTTCTTTCCTTTTCATAATATGGAGTTCAAGGAAGCGTGCCAGAAAAAAAGCACTCGTGACGAGTGGAAAAGGATCGAGGTATGATGGACAGAAAAGATGTAAGGCTAAGTACAATCGATCGGTTAAAAAACGGACCGATCAGATGGGCTCGATATATTCGAGCGTGAATCATGAACCACTCAATGAAAGTACCGTATAGTATTTATCTCTTGGTTTCAGTGTGTTGCAATTATCTTCATTACTGTCTAAGTATTATAGGATTGTGCTGTAAGACGTGTTTCTAAAGTAATTAAAATGATTAAATAATTAAGGTGATCTCTTAAAAGTCACAAATTGCAAATCAAAGAATTTCCAGAAATTTTCTATTGTCTTACAAAATGATACCTTGAAAAGGTAAGAGACGTGTTGCATCCTTGATATTCTTACAATTAGGTCTTCTTCCACTTTCGAATATAATTGTCATTTAAATATGAAAGCGTATTAACTTTCTTGTAATTCGACCCGATTCTTCCGTAATAGGTGAAATAAATTTCAAAAAGGCTCAATTAGCATAAAAGTACCAGTATATTTGGCTGCGTCATTACAAATCGGAAATATTAATACTTTCGAGAATTGTACGTAATGAAGCAAATTGAACTATAAAAGGCGTATCAAAAGTTGATCGACACTCAACGGATTCATTTTGCCACTATCTTCATTTCCATATATTACATTTCCTTTTTGGATTCATGGGGCTGCCAGTCGGGCAATTGTAAGCCTTGGCGAAGTCCTCCGAATTGGATATCGAGCCGATGACTCGTAAGCGTCCTGTGCTGTGAGAATCGTATCGCGCCATTGCAGTGGCCTCCTCAGGATCTGGCAGAGCCTCGCACCATAGCTGTAAATAGAATTCGATAATTGGTTAAATTATCGAGGAAAATCTTCTTCTGTAGCAGACTAATTATTCGAGTTGGTAAATTTTTATTATTTATATTTAATAATTATTTGCTATTGCATAAAGTAGGCAGAATGTTGACAGTAGAATTCGACGATTTGTCCGACCACGCAGTAGTATGTATCTTCTTCCGTGGCTGACCAACTATTCTACTACGTAAATTCTAGGTATTTGAATTTAATAATTGTTTCAGTTTTATTGATTAGTCATGTCAATAAGCGATTGCTTATTTCTCCCATAATATATTCCATATAGCTTATTGAATTTATTGAGTCTCTGAATAATTATGGGATATATTGTATTACTCCATTAATATTATATTAATAAGTATATTAATTATATTAATGTCGCCTCTCGTATGGCGACATTGCTCTGCAAGAGCGTTAAAATGAAGCTGACTAACACATATGCATTTACGGCACCATTATATCCATCAATTTCATGCTAATTGATGCACTCATTAATCGTCTTCAACTTCGAAACTGGGGCAATTAATTAAATGTTTATAAAACACTGCCAACTAGCCGTAGTTATATGTGTTTCTAAACTTGTTTTTTTCCGCTTTATCTTATCTCCTCAAATATGAATATTTCCAATAAATTCAAACATCATGAAACTTAAAGAATATAATATCATTTAGGAGATAATAACACGAGTTAGATCAATTAATAAATCTTCGATTAAAATATTACAAAAAATAATATCTAGAATGTTGTTAATTTAATTATGTTTATTATGCAACATCCACCGCGGAAAATCTCAGAAAATGGAATGATATAAATATGAATATGTTTATTAAACATTGTAGACCCGTCATTTTGGCTGCTTTGATAGTTCTAGTGTTTTAAAATTTATCATTCACTTACGTTAGCGAAGGACAAGAAGAAAAGTTGATCGCTCGTGAAGTCCTCTAATCCTGGCAACGCGGTATCCGGTTGTTCACAGGTTCTTTCCCTTCGCTTGTAAGCCCTGAATGCCGCCTGCAATCCCATTGTGTCCGCGATGTTTTCATCGACGGTTTGGTTGCCATAATTCTATAAATATAAATATTAAAGGTTAATAGTTCCTCTAAAGGTTACACGTCGCAAATAAACCGACAAAGAGATTATTATGGATTTTCTGCTGCATTTTTCCTGCTACGATTTAATATCAATATTATTTATTTAGAAATTCGGCTAATTGCGATCTTAAGACAACCATATTATACTATATATCTATTAAAGCTAACATATTCACAAGAAAATCAAGACTACTATTCTAAATTCTGAATAATATAGTGTTATTATTATTTTTCAAAATATTGTGTATAAATTATATGGTCGTAAAACTGTAATGTATTAATACAAATGAAACCTTTAGGAAACAGCCTTATGTCTTCATCGGTCGATTATTCAAGGCAACGTAGATAAATGAAATATGTTTACCTCGATTGTAACGTTCTTCGATTTTAAGAGACTGTATTTGTCGAATTGATCGACGAAGCATGTCGCCTTCTTCTCGTACGCTTTTGCCATCACGGACAGCCACTCCATGACTTTGCCATTCTTGTCAAAAAGACGACCTAAAAGGCAAAACTTAATCATTACATGCTTCTAATTGAAATGTCATACGATTTTGTGGTGATTCACCAGAGTCGTCGAATCCGTGGTTCACCTCGTGAGCCATGATAACACCAATGATGCTGAAGTTAATAACCCTGGATGTATAAGAAATCAAATTAAATCTCATATTCTTATTTATCTCATTTATTATTAGACTTTCTAATAATAATTATTAAAACATTTCGCAGTAATTCACAGAGAGAAGGAGAATCTGTTAAAACTATCTCTTAACAGTTCTTAAACTTATAAATGTAGGACTATGAATCTGGATCTTATTAAAAATCTAAAACTATTATTACAATATAATAATATAAATTATTGTTAGAATATAAAAATTTGAAAGTCAAAGAATTAAATTCGAGATTAGCTCGATTAAAACCTAACAAATAAAATATAATACAAATCTACAAATCGCAGGTGCAAAGAAATAATAATGAGTCTACTCACTGCGGACGGCGGTACGCGAACATTGGACTTTGGAAATCCGCCGCGGTAATTGCTGTAATAAAATATGTTTATTAGCCGAGTCAGATTCAGTAAAAAACTCGAAATTATGCACTTCATTTATAATGCAACAATTTTAGTAGCATAATAAATTATATTCCATAACGTACTTATTGAATTATCTGTCGGGATGAAGAAAGCATTCAGTGTAATCGGATCGATGAACCATCTATAAATATATTGATTTCAATTACTCAGAGTTTTATTGTAATCGCGAAATGTAAGTTGATTGTAATATGTGCGTAAATGTGAATCTTACGTGTCTATATCCTCGTCGGTTTTCTCCAGTAATCTTAAATTCTGCCACACTGCATATCTGACAAAGCTGAGTACATTTTCGTAGAACGAATGACCAACGTTTAACTGTTAAATGTAATCATTTGTAATTATAACTAAATAACAAACCGATCGAGGCCTAACACTAATATAAACATAATACGTAAAAGAAAAAGAAGATTATCATTCCAACTTCTGAACAACATAATGACACTATTATTTGTCAGAATTCTGTATATAAATTATATGGTGGTGAAATTGTAATACATTAATAATAATAAATAAAAATTGTTACCCCTTGGAAGTAGCGTTTCACAATGGTACTATTACGATACCAACTCGGATATCCGACCAGTCTTTTCATGTTTACTAATTTGTCTAAAATAAAGTCTTGGGTTTCTTCATCCATCCATTCGGATTCTTTGATTTGGTATTCGACTTCCTTCTGAATATCGTCGATCATATCCAAAGCCTTTAAAAATTAAACGGCACTCAGAGTTTAAGACATGATCATTTAAAATGTTATAAAAAAATGTCATAAGATCAATAATAAAGTAATTATAATAAAAGCAATGAAATAGAATTCACACCGGAGCGTCTCGCACTTTATAAATATATGAAACAATTTCTTATTCTTTTGTCGTAATTAACTGTTCGAATTGAATGATTGGTAGCTTGTGCTTTTTCTCATAAATTTAAATTGTAACGACAACCATAATAATTAGCAATAAATCGCAATCATATTTACCGTTTGCGTAATGTTATCCGAGAAATGCTTCCTTACATACTCGTAGCCAATAATGTCCATTGCGTACATCCCCATCATGCATTGTTCCGACCTACATAAGTTTACAAATTTGTTAAGTTTTTGCAGTTAGAAGTAGAAGCTTTTACACTTAGAAGTAGAAAGTATAATATTGAATATTTAATAAAAACATTATTAATGATCAAATCCAACTTCTTTGAATTAGAAGTCAGCTAAAGCTCTATTTTTATTGATTAGATCTCATCCAGGCCTAACACAGATCTACAATAGTTTTGAAGTTTGCGAAGTTGTTCAAATTCAAGAATTATCCATTTGAATTGAATATAATCCTAGTTTTGGTATATGTAAATAGTTTTTCCAGAAACTTATACGCGATGAAGAAGTTCGGAATAATATTGGTGGGCAAATATTTGTGAACGGTAAATCGTTATAATTTCACATTACCTAGTTTCTCTTGACTCTCCCCCTTTATATTCCCAGTTATTCTGCAACTCTCGCAGCTCCTTATTACCAGCCAGCAACATTCGACTAATGAAGTTCCAGTGCACGTAATTTACTGTAATGAATGCCCAGTCATTTAATAGCGTCCTGATAGAGCGTGAATATTTATTATTGACTTACCAATTACTTCATTCGGTGTTTCGTCTAACAAAGTTTGTAGACGCGCCATATAATTCGAACATACTACACCAATTTCAATGTCGTCTTCGACTTCCACGCTTGCTTCGTTGAGTACTCTTTGAATTTTGCGCTTCCAGTTTACCTAAAATTGTACGTTGTTTTTGATTTGATACCTTTATGATTTTACGGTGTATTTCAAAGCGATTTACTTTGCTTGTACTGGATTTTGAATCGAGAGAATCGTAGTATTCTTGAAACGATGATAGCGTCTTGTTCTCAAAATCGTCCTCCACGCTTGAGATCTGAAAAACAAGTTTTTATTCATATTTATTTAGCTATTTCGAACCGTTCAGAGGGCATTTGAATCTAATAATTGATAATGAAATTACTTTGATTAACTTGACTAAAAATTCGACCAAATCATCAATGTCCTTCTTGAGCTTTTCCTCGGGAACTTCGGCCTCCCTAGCTTCAATGATGACTTTCGCTACGTTGTATATATATTTGGTATAATTTTCTTTCGCTTCCAACACTTCATCGACAGCGGAAGAATCGCTATCATTGTCATCATCGTCATCATTAGCATCATCCTCGTCTTTGTTGTCGCTATCCTCATTCTTGGTATCATCTTCGTTCTTAGTATTCTCATCATCAATTTGTTTGCGCAAATGTTTCTTTATTGTTGACTTTCTTGCATCGATATGTATCTTATTAAGCTCCGCCTTCTTCTTCAACGTATTATGGCTATTTTTCTTAATTTTGTTAGTCTTTTCAGGACCCTCCCTGTGCATATGATGCTTCACTTTCCTCGTTGATCTCTTTGACCTTTTCGCATGACTTCGTTTCTTAACTTTGTCCTTATGACTCTTCTTCTTCTCATGACTCAATTTCTTGTTAGCTTTCTTCTTCACGATTCGCTTTTTATGGAACTCCTCCTCTTCTTCAGCTTCCTCCTCTTCCTCCTTGTCTACGTTACCACCAACTTCATTATTCCCCTCACTTTCTTCCTCATTCTCCTCTCCACTTTCTTCTTTGGTTTCTGTCTCTTTACTTTTTTCCGTGGTTTCTGTCTCCTTACTTTCTTCCTCTTCCGTTTCTTCATCCTCTTCTTCGTCATCGTCACTACCTCGCGCCCATAATCTGTACCATTGTGGTACCAACATAGGTGTGTTTATCTGTGGAAGATATACTAATTGTTTATTATGTTTTCATTACACAATTGTTTTCTGGTTGAAACACTAACAATTAGAATGTTCTCATCTGCATTCTCCTCCGCGGAAGTGACGAACATTTGGATGAAAGTTGGTATTCCAATTAACCGGGTGTAATAATCGTCAATCTTTTGCCATTTGTAGCTGCGGTCATCGAATTCTTCCGGTTCCATTGTCAACGGCCATCCTCCGAATCTCGTTAACGTAGATTCGAGAGGATCGACACCTTTCTTTTCTATCTTGTCTAGAAATTAAATAATTCTTGTCTTACTTAAATTAACCGTATAATTATTTAGTCATCGAATATTATTATTATCGTTTTATAGTTATACGAATTAAAGATCAAATAAAGGAGGGTACCTGTATCCATGCAGGACTTGTACCATTTTTTGGCAAGCTTTACGGCCAAAATATCGTCAGAAGTTGGCCCGGCATGTATGATTTCTATATCGTATATAATAATTCTATAGTATATAATATATCGAAGAATTTAATGAGATAATATAATATACGGGGTATCACATGTGACATAGGCCATCTAATTACACAAAAATATTTATTTCCGTCTAAAAAATATAGGTGATCTGGATATTGGTCGTTCGATAACATTCATATACCGCATAAAATAGTGTCTGTATTATCGCAATTAAAGGAGATAATTAGGTAGCGTATTTCATATGGGACACCCTGTGTAATAATTTTTTAAGTAATCGGTTTCAAATCAAATTACGAACCCTCGATTTTCTGTTCAATATTTTTCTCCACCATGGTCCATAAGTTCCATGTTGTTTCATTTTCTGGAATGGGATTGTTGTTCGCCCATCTACCACACGCGTAATCATAAAAGTCCTCGCATGGATCAACCTTGTCATTCATACTTTCTTTTATGACTTCAGCTGTATAAAAATATTCAATAATTTATTATTATCATAATTATTATATCAGAGACTTCGCAGATATTTCATTTTGATCTACTAGATGTTCGTTAGGACGACAAAAAAGAATCAAACTTAAAGTCGCAAAGAGTATCGTGATACCATGAACTTACCAATCACTTTACACTGCTCGGTTTCGCACACAGTTCGCTCTTTTTCCGCAGGTTTCTTGTCATTGTTTACACCGAACAACCATGCCAAATTTGTAGGGTAACTTTTTAGGTCCAATGGCAATGAAGAAGCGCTAATACTCGCCCCAAGGGTGGCGCTAGAATAATTACTTATTATTACTAATAAATTAGCTAATCGCGGAAATAATGGTACACGTAACGTTAAGAAGAATTCCTAGTAAAAATACTTAATTTAGCTCGTAACAAACTGCACATTTTTTATGATAGATTAATCAGGATAATAAGCATATCGTACAATCAAAATGTTCTTTTTTAACTGGAATTTATGATTTCTATATCGATAATGTTTTTTAGTTTCAAGTGGTATAATGTATAATATATATACATAGCACGATATAGTATAAAAAATATTTACTTACAGAATCAGTAGTCGTATCATGTTTGGAAAATGCCGAAGAAGTCAATTAACAAATGTCGTAAACTATAGAAAAGCGGAAGGCTGGTTGTGGCAGCCAACCCTTTCCTTTGTAAACTGTTAGGCAGAACACGTCGATAATTATTATATATTCAGTTAAAACGGAAACACCTTGAAACTTTGTACGATATGCTCTGATATGCGTTGGAGCGCGTACCATGTAGGGCGCCATACATCCTTCGTCCTTGCTATTTTCTGGAAACAGTGCTGTTGGTATCAGCATTTATCATTCATCTCATCCAAATAATGATATTTACTATTAAAGTAATATCTAACTCACAGATTTAAATTGAAAATCGGATGTCATTCTTATCAGAGTATATTTATATATTCAGTATATTTGGTTTACATTACAGTAGAAGATTAACTGGTGAAAGACTTAAAAGTTCCATTCATTGGGAAGATTAATGAAATACATTAATGAAACAATTCTGCCTGCAATTAACTCAGTTTCTTCTAAATTTCTTGAAATTGATCGTTGATAGTGATATCGTGGATAACATAATTTTTGTTTAATTATTACAGTTGCTGTTAATTGCTAAGAGTGTAAGTAGTATATCCGCTTTTCAATAAATGCAGACTATCATATCGCCAAGGAAATGCAATAGGTGCAGCGGATCCCGGTGATAATGCAATTTCCATGGTCAATGACGACAGGAATGTTACTATCTAGTAACATTTAGATAGCTACATTTATCAATTGTAGGACATTCGGTAATTATCAGTTCCTATTAATAATGGCGTTATATTATTGAAATGCACAAAGTTTATGAAATAAAGCCACTCGGAGAGGTGGGGATTTCATATTCCATAATTCAGCAGATTTTATTTTCAATATTCGTTTCTTGAAGAGGTAAAACATATCAGCATATAATATTTCATAACTCGAGAGATTTGATTTTCAATAATCGTTTTTCGAAAAGATAAAATATATTAGCATGCAATACATCATATAGCAGGCAGAACGCCTTTCATCGTCCGTAATGTTTGATTTCACGATTATTAATCATCGTCTTCAGAGATCTCGTAAGGCAATCGTACCCGGCCGTTCCAATAGAGATTTCCACCTGTTCCTTTTATATTTGCGTTTTGACATAAGACTCGATTCTTATCCGGGTAGTTCATAGGAGCCGAATGTATTCATAGAGTGAATAGTTTTAAAATTGCTCATAAGATAAACTCTCGATCGGTGTTACACATCGAAGTAAGAGCATCTGCTTGTCGTTGGCTAACAGCCTCGGCGAAGGGGCTGCGCAATTTGATCTTCCGCAAGAGTAAGAATTGGCCGCGCGGGCTGCGTTAAGGATGTACACGTCGTTCAATCGGAAAATATATTACCGAGATATGCAATGTTAACAATATTCCCCTATAAGTACATCGGCGTGTGCTGGTGAGTGGAATACACGTACGTGACAAGAGAGAGTAAAATAGAAGCGGTAGTTATAATAGTTAGTCGATCGCCGATCTTCTCGATGCGAACGCGAATAACTCAACGAAAACTTCATTGACCAAAGCCGAGGGATATCGAGTAATGATTGGATTCGTGCACAAAGTAGACATTTGAGTTTAACATGAATTCCTCTCACAATATTTACAAACTAAAAATATAACACGCTTGACAATGACTTGCAACCGTAGGAATAATCGTGGGACCTTTCGCACAGGAATCAGGGACTAATTGCAACTCAAAACAAAGAATGCCGTGACGGCAGAGAATTTAGAACGAACTAAAAGGGATCTATATTTCAAGTCAGATAAAATCATTCTTGACCAACTATTCTTTGATATTATAATATTTTGTTATAACGAAAGAAGTATAGTTAATATACCATAGTATAATCAGTACTAGTATCGACACAGCACAGTACTTTTAATAAGACGTATATATGCATTAAGCAATTGTTCAAATGACCGAATCCCTGATTCGTTTAATGGCAAATGGCATTGCGCATCGCCTCGAGGAATGTTATTTTAATCGCGTTTCTAATCGGTTGACACGTTAAGTTCGTTAAGCAGAATAGTGTGTCTGATTCGATGAGAGGAAAAATGTAGATAACGCAATGGGTAAGAGTGAGTAAAAGGCCCGGAATTGCAATTGGCGTAGCGGAGGCAGAGCATGTATGAGAATGAAAGTTTAATACGTGGAACGCTGTACGGGAAAAGCGCAGCCAGCTGATATAATTAACTACCGACTCCGCATTGTTATTTGCCAGTAAAATACGTTAAATTAAGGGAATTATGATTGCGAAATGAAGTATTCGAAATTGCAACACTTAAGATTACCAATGCGGAGTCACGATTATTATGAGAGGGATGCAGAAGAATTAGAAATGATCTGTAAACTAGGTTCGTGATTGTTGGTTTTGTGCATCGCTGTTGATTTATTTTATTTTATAGATGCTTTACAGTGGATATTTATCTAGGATTGTCCTATCAGGAAAAATGGATAAAACGAATGAAATGCAACTTTGTTGCTAGTAACATATATCTGTGCTCTTTTTTAATTATTATTTCTTATTAATTACTCTGGTTCGACGTGAAATAAATAAAAGAGAAACAATGAGCGTCAAGTAGACCGCCTTGATCCTCCATGAGATTTTGCGCTCTTCATCTTCATTCTATAGAGGTTAGGTCTCCAGCATACTACTTCTTGCGAGTTGCGACCCGTTGAGCAGAATATTATGAATGTATTGAAATCTTGCGATAATAGATATCTTAAGTATTCCTGTTGCTGAGCAAAGTTACACCCAGAATACTTTTTGATAATAGTATCTCAATAGTTTACCGAAACCGTTATAAAAAGAACATATTTAGAGTCCGCGATTCGACAGATTAGCTGTGTAAACAAATTGTAATTCTTCATTTATAAAGTAACATAACTAAACTTAGACAATAGTGTATAAAAAAAGGAGAGGGACGGAAAGAAGAGAGATAGTGTAAGTGGAAGGACTTAACGAGAATAGTTGTCACATCTTTACGATAATAATATATTTATATTTTATATAATATGATATAACTTCTATAGCCAAATAACGGTATTAAATCTCTACTTGTTACATAAGTTCGAGAGATCTATTCTTTCCGTGATAGCAAGTCTTTCGACATATCCTGAAAAAAAAGTAACAAGAACATGACAATGTTATTGCGCATGCCCGTGGCATGTGGTGGGGGGATCCTTCGGGGAAAGATAGTCCATATTTTCGACCGAAGAGAATTATCCGCTGCTGTTTTAAAAAAACCGAAGATGGTATGTTGGTTTTAACAGATATTTTAAGTAAATTATTGAATTATGTTTTATATTTGAACTTTTGTGACAACATAAGGAAAACGGGTAATCTGAAAAATACTAAGCAGTCATTGATATCTTTCGTTTCGAAGATTTAAGAAATAAATTAACATACTATTCAACATTATGATCAAACATTATTTAACTTTGTTAGTAGAACTACTGTACTTTCAACATTGGAAGTCATTTTATGGAATAAAATAGTGAGTGAACAAATGTCGCTGTAGAATTTTTGTGGGCGTAACAAGTGGTTGATATCGTAATTCATTCAATATTGTAATATTTTTTTTTATAACGTCGACGAAAGAAGGATATATAGCGAAAATGTTTTCTTGTTGTATAATTATCTTGTTCGCTAAATGAAAATTTTCTTTGATTAAGTAAAAGTTGTAATTTATCGGTGTCATATGTTACGAACGGGAAGGCGGTTGGAATATTTCGTGATCTTATTGATCACACGTTTGGCTTCCTACGTCTCTGAAACGTATTATTTCTGTGATTAATTCGTACGCGAATTAATTTATTTCGCTTAAAGAAGTCCGTTAAATCCATATTTATGTCAATATAAGTCATGTTTATCACAATACTTCATCTGATGTTCTCATCAGCAAGAAAGTATTTGTATACGTTTTTTATTTTGCATCGATGTTATTGTTTTGTAGGGCAAACTCACTCAAGATGAACGTGAAAAGGACTTAAAGCCATTGTTAAACAATGGATGGTCTGTTCAATCCAATAGGGATGCTATTTACAAAGAGTTCATGTTTAAGAACTTTAATGAGGTCAGTTCTGCTGTTTAGAATATCTTGTTTTGCATTTGTGTGAAATGCTGCCTTAAGAACAACATTATAAGCAATTACTTTTTTTTCCATCCATGTAAACAGGCTTTTGGCTTTATGACAAGGGTAGCATTACAATCAGAAAAAATGGACCATCATCCAGAATGGTTTAATGTTTACAATAAAGTAAACATTACTCTGTCCTCCCATGATGTTAATGGTCTTTCACAAAGGGACATAAAATTGGCAACATTCATAGATAATGTTGCCAATTAAACATTTATGACTTATGATGAAATTTATGACCACATGGTTTGACCAGATTTTATGTATACTGTTGATCTTTTGATACTTTTATGCGTTATTGTAATAATGATACTATTGAGTGTTTCACAATGAAGGCAATATGATTATTATATGAATGTTCCATCTGTTTTTGTAACTCAAATAAAGTTGAATTACTGCAATTATGTAAATCACTGGGTTGTGATTTTCAGGAAAGGAGTTCAGGTACAAAACAATGCATTATGATACTGAAACACAATAATTTATTTCTATATAACTTATATGTAATTGGATTACAAAGTTCCTAAGTAAGCATATTAACAGACAACAGGATATTTAAGATTCAACACGCTCTTCTTTCCCTATTGCCCACAAGCCTTTGATACTTTTTGAAATCCCTGGGCCATTATAGATAAGTACTATTAGTCCAGCAAGTGTAAGTGCTGACAGTAAATTCAATGTTATTGTTGCAACTTTTGGTACTATTGGTCCCACAATAATTGGGCGAGCATAATCCAGAAGCATAGCATGTAAGCCCCTGTTTAAAGAGAATATAAGTGTGAATTGCAAGAAGTGTGAAAGTTTTTATAAACACTGGTTCACAGTTCAATAATCACCAATGCATGTGCATAACTGTTGCACCAGCTAAAAGAAGTTCTACTATACAGTTGTCTGTAAGCAAAGCAGTTGGTATTAAAATTGGAAGTGATAGAGAAATTAATCTTTCAAAGACCCACACACGCACATGGCTGCCCTCAGTACTAGCTGCACGGTTTTGTTGAACATTAATAACAGAGGTCTTAGGGAGCTATTAAAAAAATTATATAAATAGATTTCAATACATATTAAATGTGTGCATATATGTAACCCATAACAAAAATATTTACATAATTCAGTATTACCTTTGCTAAAATATTGCAGTTTGCATTGTTTGACACATTAGGTGATAAGCAGTGTTTAAAATTTGCAAGGTTTGAAGAACTTCTGCCAAAATGAATAGGTGTGCAAGATTTTACAAGCAGATTAGATTTTGATAGTGTTCCTGTAAAGGGAGAATCCTGTTTATTGTGATTAATAATTATATATCTTTTCATGTAATGTGTTTAAGAAATTGTCATCATTATAGAAAAAAATGTATGGGGCTTTATACTAGTTTTATGATAAGAATGTTTCAAAGTGTGATAACATTAGTGAATGTTATCGTGCTTTTATATGCAACTACTATTCGCGACTTTATTATAAGAAAGTCAATTGAAAACTGAAAGCTATAAAAAATGTTGTTTGACTTGTTCAGATCTTAAAAAAACTGTCTGCTACAAAGGTTATGTAAATTGTGGATTATGATTATGTAAACCGAAACTGTTTGAATTTCTTTTTCTACATTTCGTACTCGACTTACCCAGCTGTCGCACTTTGTTAAATAGATTAACGTTTGCCATTCTTTCCAGAATCATATTTTCGGTTTAACGTTGCCAAGTAAAAAGGATTTCGAATGCGGCGAATATCTCGTGTGATAACAGAGATTGTGCGCCCCTTTCTCGTGACAGCTGGATCTTAAAAATATAAATTTAGTAACACTCAGGTAAAATAAGGGGATAGATAAAACTGCTGATGAAATTCAAATCGGCTCGAAATTATCTCGCAAATTAAAATAATAATTTTCTCTGATATGGTAAATTGCGACGAATATTAATTATTCTTGGCATGGGTGTTCCATTAAAATACACATAGAGAAATAATTTATTTGTAACTTTCGATTAACATGTTAAGGACACATTAAATCATCTACTTTTATTTATACAAAGAAATAATTCTACAATAATTTTCTTATTATAATTAAACTTCTTCGTACGAATTCGTAGCGTACATTATATTTTATTAAGTTGCATTGGCAGTCGTGTTGTAGAAACTTACAAATGATTTCCTTTTTTAATTGTAAATTAAGCTACATTTCTTCATGAACAAGAAGAAGCTTCCTCCCCTCTTTTCTTGAGGATGAATTCCATGGAAATAGTTATTGAATATTTCAAATTCTTGAGTAGTAAATTTTGTTCTGTTGTTACATGAGTGCAATTATAAATTGTTTATTCAGTTTAACAATATTACATAGCGATTGAGACTTTCACCTTATGTATTGTACGTTAAATACAATGGTTTCAGAAATACCTTTATTTTCACATTATACAAATAATAGGTATTTAATCCTATTAAGATAATATGAAGAAGTAGATAATATGAAACATACTTTGTATATATATACACGTATATATAATATATGTGAATATATATGTATGTTCTACACGTGTTACTTGGCTCTAACGCAGGTTACTTTAGAAAGCTCATCAGATTTTCCTCGCATTGAATCTTCGTGGAAAAATACAATTTAGAAATCAGCGAATAAAAGCTACATTATTTAAGGCATAGGTATTATATCTCTATAATTATCAAGTCTTTTCGTAGAGTTTTATAAAAACTCTTCATATAAACGAGAATGTCAGAAAATAAAGATAATGATGCTAAAAGTTTGAACGCTAATACCGGTGATTCAAAACGTGAGGATGGAAATACATTCGCACGTAATAAATATCGTAAAGATTTTCGTAATAATCGTCGGAATAATGACGAGTCCTGGGACAAACGTGATTTTAAAAAAAATCGAGGTTCCTATCGTGGTGGTAAGATTAAAGAATTATTAAGAATTTGCGTACAACATTGAATTAATTAAATTACTAATCTTTAAAACAATCACTGTTAAAGGATTTCGCGACAATAATTTCGGCAGAAAACCCTTTAAACGTAATTGGTCTAATACCCAACAAGATGGAAAGAGAAAAGTACTTGAGGTCAGTAATCGACTTAGAGAAAACGACGTCGGTATTACCGAATTTATTGGCACTGAAGGGTTCTCCGGTATTATAAAAGAGAGGTATACAGATTTTCATGTTAATGAAATCACTCCTGAGGGAGAAATATCTGAGTTGACAAATCAAGACATACCGGTTGATGTAGAGGACAATGAGAGTCTTGAGGACTTAAGAAAAACTGTATCTTCAGAGATATGGGATCAGTTGCATACTTTAAATGACCCTGATTCCTCACCTTTGGAAATTGATGTTACAAATATAGATAAAGAGCAGCGTAGGGCAATTCATGCAATTGCTAAGAAAATAACAGATGTTGTTAGTCAGACCATGGACAAGGAAAATAAGAAAATGATGATAATCATGCGTAATAAGAAAGGCAATAGTATGTTTGGGATATTTATTAATTCAGGTTCTATCTTCTTTTAGTTGTTTGATAATTCAAACATCTTTTTTAATCAGGTCATAACATACGCAGAGATACTCGTGTTGATTGGAAAAAAAGGGGGGGTGACTATTGTTACTTTCTTTTGCATAAAGTGAATATGGATACAATGGATGCATTAAATCAAATAGCTATGAGCTTGCGCATAAAGCCTAATAATTTCAATTATGCTGGTACAAAAGATCGTAGAGCATGGACCACCCAATGGGTGAGCTTAAGAAAGGTTGAGCCAGCTGAAATATTGAGAGCAGCTAAAACCGTGCGTGGTGCATATGTGGGGAATTTTAAATTTGCCAAAGAACCACTTAAGCTTGGAATGCTCAATGGTAATCATTTCAGGATTGCTTTAAGAAATGTTACAGGAACAGATGAACAAATTGAAAGTGCAATGACTTCTTTGAGAGATAATGGCTTTATTAATTACTATGGTTTGCAAAGATTTGGAACAGTAGCTGCTATACCGACTTATGAAATTGGTAAAACTTTACTTCAAGGTAATTGACACTGTTGTTGTGTTACAGAATTTAAGTAAATAGCACCCTGAGATTTTGAAAATTTATTTCGCGGGTCCGTGTAAAATTTTAGTTCGCGGCTCCTTGTAAAATTTTAATTCGCGGCTTCCTCTAAAATTTTAATTCGCGGCTTCCTCTAAAATTTTAATTCGCGGCTCCCTGTAAAATTATAGTTCGCGGCTCCCTGTAAAATTTTAATTCGCGGCTTCCTCTAAAATTTTAATTCGCGGCTCCCTGTAAAATTTTAAGTCGCGGCTCCTTGTAAAATTTTAGTTCGCGGCTCCCTGTAAAATTTTAGTCCGCGGTTCCCTGTAAAATTGTAGTTCGCGGCTCCCTGTAAAATTTTAATTCGCGGCTCCCTGTAAAATTTTAATTCGCGGCTCCCTGTAAAATCTTTGTTCGCCAAATTACAACTCTGTGTTGATTATCCTATGGTTCTGAAATGTAGGCAAATGGGCTGAAGCAATAGAATTAATTTTAAAACCTAGAGATGGAGAACAGGATAGAGACTTAGTAGAAGCTAGGAAGGTATATGAAACAACAAAAGATGCAATGGCTGCATACAGAAAGATTAAGAGGTCTGATAAAATTGAAGCTACACTTTTAAAGGGTATTGCATCGGCCGGTAGTAACAACCCACAGGGTGCATTAGACTCAATACCGCGAAATGCCCGTTTAATGTACATACATGCTTATCAGAGCTTTGTTTGGAATTATATGGTATCGAAAAGAATAAAAGAATTCGGGAGAAAACCTATCGTCGGTGATTTAGTCTATGAGCAGAATACAAAACAGAACGATAACGACAGTTTGGAAGAATCTACATTCGATAACGTACATGAATCTGTAGAAACAAACGATGAAAATGATAGCCGAGCCGATGCAGAGCCTAATGGTAAAATGAGTAAACTCGCAAATGAAACCAAGGCTAACACAGATACATTAAGTACAGGAGAATCTTCAGTCGTAACTGGAGATTCCATGTGCGTTTCTGTAGAAGAAGTTACAAATGATGCAAAATGTAGTCTCAGAGTAAATGAAAATGTGGAGAGTAATATGGCCGAACCAGAAAAAGACGAAAACGAAGAATCGTATAATTTACCAACTGTAAAGATTCTGACAGAGGAAGATTTACCGCATTACACTCTGGCCGATGTAATAATGCCTCAAGTTGGTTGGAAGGTCACATATCCAACATATGCTAAACCTTGGTTTGACGAGTTTTTAGCGAAAGATGATTTAACTACTGATCTCAGGCAAAAAAATAAGTAAGCTTGACCCCAGCATTAATAAGAAATTTCGTCCATTTATTACGTAAATTGTTAAAACAATATTTGGCTTATATTTTACGTTCATTCCGTTTTAGAAAGTACAGTTTAGGTGGTGCTTATAGAAAAATATTGCAAATTCCAACAAACTTATCTTGGAAGATTATGCATTACAAAGAAAAGCACAGTGATCTTATTCTCAGTGACATAGATAAAATGAGAAAAGTAACGCCACCGAAAGATGAGCAAGGTATATAAAACAGCGATTAACTTCATCTTTGTGCATCAAACAAAAATCAAATTATTACTTGAAATACTCGTAACTTTTCAGAAGGACAGTTTAAAGCTTTAATCGTTGATATATCTTTAAAATCTTCTACTTACGCAACGATGGCACTGCGCGAGATTTTGAAATCTGACACTTCTCCGCAAGCCCAAGCGGCACAATCCGCTGCGTGTAGTACAAAAGAAACTTCAGAGGTGATTGATAAAGATAATGATAAAAATAATGATAAAGATAATGTTAAAGCCGAAGAGGAACATTCGAAAATGGAAGTGACAATGTCAGTCGGCGACAGTACTAACGATTCTCCAAGCACATCTCAAAGTGATGTCAAAGAACAGGATGATGATAAGATGGATGTAACTCATGGAATATAATTCTGTGATATACCGTTATAATAGTATCATTATGCATTAATATTCATAATTACAATGTTAACATACAATGCTTTATGTTGAGGACTATAAGTTACCATTTATTTCATATATATTAATAAAATACTCCTTTTCATACTGTGATCATTGTTATGCACCGAAGTTAAGCTCGACTCTCAAATCACTACTCACGAATCCAGTGCCCAAAGAATTTTAAAAAATGTGTTATCCTTTATTTTATTTTCGGATATTAATATCTCTGATTGAAATATCGCGTTTCGAAAAATTCGCTCAAGACGGTGTGAATCATTAAGTAATTCTTTCAAGCTGCAAGTGCGTGTCCTTAATTTCAAAGATGCGAAAACGTGAAACTTTTCTGAATGCACGAACATCGGTTAAAATCGATCGCCAATGATAATGCTATAATACACAGCAGAAATCGGCGTATTGTGCTGTGGTCGATGATGGGGCCATTTGTAAGGATCCCAAGAAGAGTTCAATGGCGTTAATATCCTCCCAGGTGACAAACGAGGGAACGACGCCGCGGGACGTCCGGCGTCCCGACGCTATGCGACGAATTATCGCACCTCCGGTCGAATACCGTGAAAAATCGCCGGTATCGTGACAAGGCGTTACTCCTGATCGACCGAAAGTTATCGTTTTGTAGGGTAATTAAGCTCTTCTATAGCTCGGTTATAAACTCGATGTAACTTGGAACCCTCTTCCGGAACGCTCGAATGAAATATATTTCATATTATTATATGAACACTGTGAATTTGATGATGTACGCGTGATTTGCATACAAAATTTCTTAATCGAAGAAAATTTTTCATTTCTGTAAATCAAATATTTACATTCGCGGTTCTAATCTTCAGTAATGAGTGCTTTTATTTATACACATAGTTGTTTGTACATTACTTTCAATATCCGGGAGATACTACAGACTTTATAGTTTCCGAATGACTTTCATTTTATCCATTATTCTATCATTCTATTCTTGCTGGCACTGACTTGCACCAGCAAATAGTGTTGAATTCAACTATATGCTAGTAGTAAAACACAATTAACTATACTAGAAAGCCATCTAGATGACTTAGATATATTTTAGAAGTATCGCATAATTTCATTCCATATCATCTTACATTGAAAAGTTCTACAGTTTATTAAGGTCGTGAATGGACAGAATCATGTTTTACTATTGTTTAGTATTGCAGCTGATACAACCAGTTAAGTTATGTACTCCCGAAACAATTCCCGGGAAGAATATTGAATTCGATCCTGAATAACGAATGATGTATGTAAACGAGAGACTCGAATCAGGGACAACACGTGAGATAAGAAAGGAAGAAACGAGGCGACTAATTACAGGTAGTCTAGATGAACGTTTAAAGAACATAATGCAATATCATTTGTCAAATCTCCCCCGATGTAGATCGAACGTGGTGTTGATTACAAGTAGCTTCGAGATGTTTCGGTTTGCCACGATGTACATTATCAAAAGGTGTATCAAACTCCGCCCTCCGGAAAAACGCCGCCCCCGACATGCGCCGAGGCATCCCTCGTCCTGATCCTCTTTCTCACCTGTAATCGCACGCTTAATCTCTTTCGGCTTGTAACTTACTAATTCGGATTAATCCCTCTTCGAGCCGACATCATTTCTCGGGTTTATCGGTGGTGCGCGGTTCACCTTCCAAAGTGCAATTCAAAGTGACTTTCAAGGAGCATTTATCGTTACCGATTTCTTCGTAAATATTTAAAATCATTGTAATGTCTGGTAAGTGGGAATATTACTATAATTATTATAATTTTCATTTACTTATTTAGCATATTATTGACTTAATAACATGCGTTGTTAGTGGTGTATTAAAATTGATTGTTCCTTGATAAGGTTTTAAACCCAGCATTTTATATTTCCGCGTCCATTTCTTGGAAGTACTTGAATTTAAATTTCGGTACAGTTTAGTGCTATTTTAAATTTTTGATGAAAAGTGTGATTGATATTTTCTACAAACCTCGCGAATCAGAATTATTATTCGGTGCCGTAGTAGTTTCGATCCATTCTGCGTTAGATAGAATTATTAAAAGCGTTGATATTATTTCAAATATAGTATGGGGTATAGCGCAAGATACGCCATTAGATTTGAGCTGCCGTAGCTCAGAAACAAAGGTAACTTTGATGAGTTCCCCGAAATACCAGAGACGATTACCGTGCCAAACCTGCGGCAAAAATTTCGATCGTCCTTCCTTATTAAAAAGACATCTTCGTACGCACACAGGTCAGTCCCAAAAAAATAGCACCTATTCACAAATACCACAATTATCAGAAATTTCATTATCTCACTAAAAACAAACAGCGTATACACGTGTATATTTACAAGTTAGTACCAAATTTATACATTAATAACTACGCTTTATTAACAATTAATTATGTAATTATATCACTCTTACTCCCAATAACTATACAACACATCGTCGCACGAATTTACGTATTAAATATTAAAGTACACATTGCGGAACATTTGAAATACGTTACACTTGTAACACACCCGGCAGCGTGATTTTGACGAAGTAATTATTTTCATTTATCGAACGATATTTTATTATGCATTAAACAATGTGCCGATTTAAATAGAAGCGTATGCAATGCATTTTGCTTAATTGCACGATGTTATAATAAAGAAGCTCATTATGAGAGATGGATTGTATCGATAGGTGAAAAGCCCCACGGCTGCAAAGTGTGCGGGAAAATGTTTAGCACGAGTAGCTCCTTGAACACTCACGTGAGAATTCACACCGGAGAACGTCCACACGAATGTCCTATGTGTGGCAAGCGTTTTACCGCTTCATCCAACTTGTATTACCATCGAATGACTCATTACAAGGTTCCGATATTATTTAATTACGCGTACAAAAAGCATGTCTTCGTTAAATCTTATTATCCATTCGTTTGCTCGGTCACGATACTAAAATGTTCATAATAAAAAATTGGAATGCATGGATAGTGTAATTTATAATTTATCCGTATAATTTCGTAATTTTCGTACTGAATTTCATATTTAATTGTACTGTGCATTATTTAAATCATAATAAAATGTAATATAGGAAAAACCACATAAATGTAATGAGTGTGGACGTTCGTTTCCAACTCCTGGTGATTTGAGGGCCCACGGATATTCTCATACCGGTGATTGGCCAATGAGGTGCTCGGTGTGTAATCGGGGGTTTTGTAAGCCTGGAGCTCTGCAACATCATATGCTGTTACATACCGGTAATTAAATACTAATTTGGCTAAATGTCTGTGAATGAGTTAATTGATAGATTTTTGAATTTCTGTGGTTTATTGTTCGGGTCTTCTATTCAGTTTTGAAACAGGTTTTATGTAGACAATTAATATCTTTGTGATTTGTTTGGACTTAATGTCTCGTAATGTTATATTTAATCATTTCAGGTGATCGACCATATCGTTGTACCATATGCAACAAAAAATTTTCCATTATTGGCAATCTTCGATCTCATGAACAAACTCATAGTCTGGATACATCGATTGGAAATTTTGTAAGTTATAGAAATGCTGAAAATACCATTGTTAATGTGAACAGTATTGCAGTCGATGGGAAATGTGCAAACCGTTTGCAAGTACCTACGAGTTATCCATGGACTGCTTGGCTACCCTTGCAATATCGTAAATAGACTTATTTAATAATTAGGGAGACGTAATTCAATAAAAATAATATTATATGACATTTCGGAAATGCTAAACCCTCAAAAATGATCAATATTCCGATTTATCCAGTTTCGATCCTAAATGGTGCAAATCGATGGTAGATGATGTATAAACATGTCCTAGGACGGTTTTAGGTCGAAAGAAGTGGTTTAAAAATTGTTTCCTGTCAAAAAATGGGTCGATCCAAAATCGCAAAAACGTGAAGGGGTATACCTTCAAAAATTGTCAAAAATTAAAAGTCGCCAAAATCGCTTCTAAATGACCTAAATCGATGGTAAATGATGTATAAACATGTTCTAGGACGATTTTGGGTCGAAAGAAGTGGTTTAAAAATTTGTCCGGTCGAAAAATGGGTCGACCCAAAATCGCAAAAATGTGAAGGGGTATACCTTCAAAAATTCTCAAAAAATGAAAGTCGCCAATTTCGCTCTTAAATGGTCCACATCGATGGTAGACGATGTATAAACATATTCTAGGGCGATTTTGGGATGAAATGAGTCGATTAAAATAGTTCTGTGAGCAACAAACATGTTATTTAAGTTTCTTATTTTATTTGTATCACATTCCATTATTTACCATCTAATGAAGCATACGAGTTATTACCGTGAATAAGTGACTTTATATTCACAGTACGAAAAATTGTACGACCTGAATGAGAAAGTTAAATCACGCATAATTCTTCCAAACTTTTGTTTCGGAAGAAATTATTACATCGTGTCATCCATATTTTCCAACATATTTGGAGTCCTACCATCAAGATTCGGTACATTCTGTAGCTTCATTTTCCTGCTATTCGGCATGTACTCTAACTCTAATAATATCAATTCATTTTCACCAGTCTTTAAGAACGGTGCCGGGACATAAAGTGTCATTTGCGGGCCCGCCAAGGGCCAGTATCTACCAAGATTATGACCATTCACGAATGCCACTCCTTTACCCCAGCCAGTGGTATCTAAATAAGTATCCAAAGGTGTCCCGGAAACCCCGAAGCTTCCGCGAAGGAACACGGGACCCTTTCTAAGAGTACCATCATTTACAGTGATTGGTTGAAGTGTACGAAGTTGCGAAATATCGCTAATTGGGAACCCTGTCATCTTCCATGGGCCCAGAGGAACGTCACTGATAGACACGTTGAATACACCCTAAAAAATGCCCAAGATTCGTCGGGTTAATTATATATCATATATAATATTATTATGAATTGCATATATAATTATAATAATATACACAATTAATTATAATGTATTTATA
Organism: Nysson spinosus; assembly: GCA_910591585.2. Classification (NCBI taxonomy): domain Eukaryota; kingdom Metazoa; phylum Arthropoda; class Insecta; order Hymenoptera; family Crabronidae; genus Nysson; species Nysson spinosus. Next base: position 5,780,342 of record OU342835.1, read on the forward strand.
TATGCAAGGCATCCCAAGTAAAATCGGCCACCTATTTATACAACATATTTGTTTTCGTATAAAAATATGGATGACTTAGAAAGTAATCTCGATTAAAGGTGATAATAATTGGCTTATTTCATATGGGACACCATGTAAATATAACATATATACATATATAGTTAAGTTAATTATAGGTCTCTTAACAAACGGTCTCCCACCGGTCACATAAAAAAATGCAAGGAGTACCTTGAAGTCGTGAATCTCGTTTCCGAAGTTTAACCGACCCTGATTCTCAACAAGTAATTTCAACTTTCTTCCATACGGATTTTCCAAAGGCATCGTAAATATTTTACTGGTGCGACTCAAGGTGCCTGCTAATAGGTTGTCTACGTAGACCAATGCTCTGTCTTTGGTTGTGGCTTTCAAAATTGCTGGGTCAGTTGGTTTGTTTGGTAAGTCGGTTTCGTAGAGTACTAGCCAGTGGGGTAATCCAAGAGCTTCGAACGTTTGCGGTTCCGCCGATTCCAAAGTCACCGATCCGAAAATTGATCGACTAAATTGCCCGAATAATTCCAAAACTGGTGATAACAGCACTGGTCCATAGTCGCCTTTTGGAGATACCGTGGGCAGAGAGACGTTTGGCATTGGTAGATGCTTTAGAAACAGGAGGAGGTAACATGTCTCATTATTTGTTAGACAGAATGTCTAGGCTTTATGAAATCTTATAAGATATTTTTCTTGATTAAATTATATATATAATTTACAAAGGGTTATAATTGTAAAGGGCTCTGTATTATACAGAAGCAAATGCCATTTTAATACTCTAATAATAATTATTCTTATAAATTATTTTCTAATTAGAGAAAATCTAATAAAAGGCGAAAAGCATTTAATGAGCTTTCTAATATTGTAGGTTCAGAATTACATGTATTAATCTTAGTTTCATTGTGAGATACTTTTTGTATGTGTGAGGTAAATATTTTTGAACGCCAGTCATTATTTACCTTAGCAATAACTTTCCTGATTTCGAAGTATTTATGAGTTGGGTCCCCTGCTTCGGTTAACGGCGCGTCGTAATCGTAAGAAGTCAATTGGGGGTTGTATACTCCGACACCACCATTCGCTCCTGTCGATTATGAATTGTTAAATATTAATATCGGTAACCCATTGAAATTATTTGAATTGTTTATTAAAATTGGATAAAATTTGTCTTCCATTAAATCACAGAAAGCACGAGTTAATTTTAAATTAAAAATTTTCTTTTAATTTTCAAATAAAATAAAAAGAATGCTACAAAAGTTTATTAATCCGACATATTTTTATATAATTGATTTAATTAATTATTACCACTATAGCTATATGAAAATGAACACTTCTGTAACTAGTATAAAATGAATTTTATTATATATTGCTTCTAGAAGTGTTTTACGTGGACAAAAAATGTCAAGTATTCCAGCGTGTAAATATTTAATGAAAACAAAACGAAAGAATAACACAAATGTTTACTGACCCGATGTATAAGCGAAGTTAGTGCCACCAAAGAACATATAAATATTAACCGAAGCACCCACGGCTAACATTTCATCGAGTGTTTTCGTAACTGCATAGGTTCTTACTCGTGCCATCGGTTTTTCCCAATGCGATAACCATCCCGGATAATATTCGGAGTTCACCAGCGGACCCTGAAAGTAATTACTCGTTCCAGTGGTCTAATTGTTTATCGAACAACTTGCCGAAATATCCAATTAAACGGTGCTTTTCGGATGGGATCTCTTAATTACCACCCACAGTAGCATATATGTTTTTGTTAACAATCCTAGTAAGCTCAGTAAAACATAAATGAAAAGTAAGAGAAATAAATTTCTGAATATTCTTACTTACTTTCATAAAGTACTAAAATACAAGTTTTTGCAACAATTGGTATATAATGCTAGATAATATAAAAATAACTTGCTCTTGACACAGTTTTTAGATATCTAATCACTGTTTAGGAATCATAAAAACTTCGGCCTTGACATATATTTACGGAGAATCTACTAATATTCAGATCGCGTTTTCTATGATTAAAAGATTGGGATAATTTGAATGGTTAGTTAATATTCGTGGGTGATGAATTTATGAAATATCGAATGGTTATTAATATTTACCCGAGGCTGATAAAGGCGCATAATTTCGAAAGTCTTTGTCACGTTAACACCACTTCCAAAGTCAATGGTAGCATAGGCACCAGGTACGGACCCACAACGAAGCATACTCGCGGAGGATCCATCGGTTGTAAAAAGGAGCGCTTTATCACCAACTTTTCCTTTAATTATATCCCGTAATCGGTTCATGTATTCCGTATCACAGGCCTTATAACTTCCATATTCGTTTTCGACCTGAGAATTAATAATTCAGAAGAGTTTTCGATTATCGACATAATTATGAATTAATGGAGATATTATTTTTAAGAATTGGCGGTAGTTCTACCTGAACCATTATTATTGGTCCTCCATTGCCGCGCAAATAAGGCTTTACTTTCTCGAGCACAGTATTTAAGTATGTCTCCGCATATCGCATGTATCCTATAATTCAAAAAGACAAGTAAAAAGTACTGCGAAGATTAATTATAACTTAGCTTAATTAAGTTGGATTTTTTATATGTAAATCTTTTATTCATTTATGGTATAATTTTTAAAAACAGCAGGTAAATATATTCTAATGTAGCTTAGATATTGTGAACATTTTCATATTTATGTAAACAAGGAAATTAATGTAAGAGTTGTTGAAAGAAGTTTATAAACATCTTACGTGAATCCTTCGTACGAAGTTCAATGTCCGGAACTCGTTTGAGTAGCCAGTAAGGTAAACCACCCTTAAAACCAAAAGTTTTGCAAATGTCAAACCGGTAATTATCAGAAAGGTTCGAATTATAGAATTTTTAAATTGCTTTCGAGGATTCTTTATTTTTTTTACCAGATCCCTTTCCGCACAAATGTAGGGTCCTGGTCTCAGGATAACATATAAGTCTTCCTGTTCCGCAATGTTTATGAATTCTACTAAATCGGCATCACCTGACCATTTCCATTGGTCCTCCTTTGGTTGATGAAAACTCCATTCTACGTAACTAATTGTAAGATAAGTCAATTTTGTTAAAAGGAAGCTAAGGTTAGTTCAAATATTAACATGCTTATTAATGTAGACAGTTGTGCTGTCGAAATTACATTTCATGTTTCAAATACCTCGAAACTTCGATATTAAACATAAATATCAAAGAGAAGTAAAATCAAGAAATAGGAATTAAATATAAGTATAAATCAGTGTAAATGTTGGTGATTATGGTAGTTAAGGTTAAAAGTACATATAAGATTCTGATTAATTATGGATGTAATTATCGAGCAGCGATACGATTATTTGCATATCAGATGAGGGAGTTAATATAAAGGATATTTAAATATATTTCATGGAATGAGGTTTTTTCAAATGGAATTAAATCTGCTTCGAATTTTGGAGAAAGTAAGGTGGGGACGCGGGAAATTAGCTGTGGCGAAGAGTACTTGATTACGAGTTATTTACCGAAGAAGAGATTGAAAAAGTTTTGTCTATTATTGTCTGAGGAAGCACTCACGTGGAAACGGCATTTAAGCCAGCTGCCCTCATTTTCCTCAAACGATCCCTCCAGTATTGCCGTGGAGCACGGAAATAGTGAAAACTACCGGAAACGTACCGAAATGGTTTTCCGTCCAGCAAGAATTCGTTTTTTCCGTAATCCACGCTGAACCCGAACTTCCATTGTGTATCCTAGTATTTAAATTTTTTTTATCAGCGAACTATTGAACAGCATTAACCGATAAGAAACTTTAGAATTTTTTCAAGCTCATCCGAAGTTCCTTTTAAGTTTTCTATCGTTCTTATTTTATTTATCACAAAGTTGAACTTTCAAGGAACTGATGTTTAGATTTCTGAAATAGTGAGTTAGAAGATCCTAGCAATAATTTACTAATAGCAGAAAGAAACATTTTATTATACAACAAATTTTAATTTAATCATTTTATTAGCTCGGTTCATTATACAATTACATCTTATGTTTTTGTATCGAAAGTGGTTCCCGGAAATCTTTAAATACCCGAAAACTTTGAATAATCCATGAATTCTCGGAAACATTTAATGATCCGGCAACTCGTTAGAAATTCAGTTTTCTTAATTAATAACACAAGAGTGTCGTCTGTTATCGTGGTACATACATTATGTTAATAAGTACATTGAACACAAATATAATACAACTATATCCATAAATAAAATACTAGAATTCGCTCAATAAATATAAAATAAAATGGTATTTTTTCAAATTATTTTACATAAATTTTTGTTAATGAGTATATTTAATACAAGTATAACCCCGATGACATCAATTAATACACCAATAGAATTTTCTTAATAAGCATAATGTATAATATATGTATGGAATTTCTTTATATTTATGCTACATATATTATTGCAACGAGTATAATTAGCACAGTTACACTACAACTATATAAACAAACATAATACTAGAATTCTCTTAATAAATACGATGAAAATATTAATATCTCCACTACTCACATTACCCGCGTCGAATCTCATAACTTGACCCAATGCACCGTTCAGTGCCAAGGTCACTAAGAGTAGCGACCACATAGTAGTCGAGATTAATAACTCGTGTCTTCAAAATTACAAGTTCTCCACAAAGTTTTCCTCCCGCGAGACTGTTATTCACTAAAAACCTCGTTTATTAAAACCGTTCAGTCGATCATCCGATAAATTCACTGTCTAACAGCCACGCGCGAGAAGACATTGATACTGCCGAATGCTGTGGGTACTGATCGGTTATATCGGTTACGGTGGTCCGATAAAGTTATTTTTTAATATTTTTTTCGCCGAGCCTGTTTTTTCAAAACGGTCGATCTCTATCTTCACCGATAAGGTTTAAAAGATTCGCGGGAAGATATCGCGAGAGATGCCGATTTTTAAAGGATGACCGTTATCATCGTTCATTGCTTGGATGCAGTTGATGTCACGACTGACCGGCTCCGCGGGGCGAGCCGTAATGCGCGGTTCTGACCCGATCGAGGACAGGTCGTGATATCACAGGTCAATATAGGACGTGTCACGGACACTATACTGACCACTGGCTTTGACCAGACTACCGATGCATATCAGATAGGAGTGTTAAGCAAGGAAGCATCATGCTGAGAGGATTCCCGTTACGGCGTTCCGTACTGATAGTTTAGCGATGGGAATAAGACGCTGTGAAATGTTACCGAGTTAGTCTTCTTTTGAAATCAAAATATATTTTAGGTCTAATAATATCCAGTATTAAACGATATATCTTGTGTAAAATAATACTTAGTATACTAGAATTTAAATATATAAACGGCTAACAACGACCCAACAACAAACATTATTTTATATATTTATAAAGTGTCAAACGTTTCGACGTAACACTTTTTTATTCTAATGTTTTTGAAAATCTCGCAAGTTCGATATAACATTACTTCGACAACCTCGTTCAGATTGCCACAAAACGTTCAAGATATATGTTTTGTGAGTAATAATTGATATGTACCGATCACAATGATACGTTCAATCAAATCATCATTAATGTAAATGCTTATTTTGCAATTCCTCGGACGTATACCGCTTATAAGTGTGCTTTAGCTAACAAGGTTGTTCCCAACGCAGCCGGAATTTATTTGATGAGATTTCGTCGCTGCGCCCGAATATTTGTGTTAAGGTTACATTATCAGCATATACTCTATTAGAATATATTGATTATTACATTATTGTTAATATAATTATAATGTAATATCAACCTAGTTAGTTATAGCACATTAATTAATTGTCATTTCATTATCGTCTCATCATCGACCAGAAAGTATTTCATCATAATTAATACCTAACGAAGTACATAGGTTTCACAAGATTGTGGAAGTGATATAAAATAACAAATGTTGATTACAAATTTGAGTACCTAAATTTTAATCAATTGACTTGGCTGATTTTAATTGGTTATCTTTAAGGAGTAAAAGTAATCGACAAGAAAATGTACTGTTGTAAGTACATGAAAATACCCCGATGATAATAATACATTTGTGCGATAATTAATATTATCACTAACATTGTTTTTAAGAAGTCGATTTTATGAATTGCAGATAGTTGGTTCTATAGAATAAATCTTTCTGTATTATACGATATTATGTTTTCGATCAGTGATAGTTTGAGTAAGGTTTATCCAGACACGTGGGTTTTGTCTGACACCGCTGTACCTATTTCACTGCGGCGCGATCAAGATATGAGTCTATCTAGTGTCTTATTTAACTACGTAACTCCGTGGAAATGGAATGCTCGACGAACAGTAGAATTAAATAATTTTAATATATAATTTCTGAAGCGTATTACTGTTACACGATAATTAATATTAATGGCGATATAATTGAAGATCTCATTGTCACCGATACATATTCTGGACATTGCATATATTCAACGTAAAATAATTGTAAATTATTACTTCAAAGCCTCACATCTCAAACGTTTGAAAGTGGAGGTAATATTGAAAATCTTGTACTTTCATTCAGTCTTAACTTAACCAGAATCGGATGTTTCTATTTTATTCAGGTTATAGACATATTTTAATATTTCACTATTTTTACTAATTTGGAATAACCAACCTGGGCTTAACAAATTATTTTTACGTAATAAAATCTTGTTAATCAAGATTTTTGTATTCGGATAATAATACTAGGAGTAAAATAACGCAAAATATAGTAATAATACAGATTTGGAGAATGATAAGAAAGACATAATGTGACTGATTTACGATCAGAAGTGATATCTCTGGGATAACTCTTATCTGAATTGTATTACTCTTTAAACATCTATTATCGTAATTGCAGATTATGCAGTCTACTTGTAACTTTCCCTTAGAAATCTGTAAACAGGATAAGATAAGAATTTTCGTTTTGCATTAGCCATTTTTTCATGGTAGACTGCATCGTTATCAACATTTTCAGGTTTGTTGTACGGTTAATGCACTTTGATCTCCCAGCCTTCGTTGATAACATGAAAGGGAGCTAATAATGAATGAATGGCTCTTTTTATTTAACCGACAAGATGGATATTGTATTCTTACATTTACTTAATATTATCGGCATTTAAAGTGGTATCAGCAATTATTTAACATATTATACTCATCGGTAAATACAGAATAAGATGTCGTTTTTAATTTTCAAAGTAGTTTCGAATCGTGGAATCCGAACTTAATTTCAGATACAGAAATTTTATTCTAAGTTATTGAAACAACTACTCGGGAAATGCGAATTAGAATATAATATAACATAGTGATTTATTCAACAAGAATAACAACGTAACTTACGTAATATCTAATCGCAAACATACATGTTGCAAAAGTTTCCCGGCAATTCCGGTAATGCAGCTTTATTTTAATTTAAAGATAAAGGAAGCGGGGATTACCGCAATGTACTTTTCTTCGCCTTATTGCTTTCTTACATATTGCAATACTTAAAGATAACCATAATTAACTTTGTTCTGAGAAACTTCTTTGCATTTATTCTCGCTTAGTTCTAGGCGATTTTAGTTTAAGTAGTTCGATTTTTTTTGGGTTTTTGAGGTACATAATGCATAACCAATTTCGAACATAACTAGTTAAAGCTAATGCTTTCTTACAAATTGTTATCTTCCTTTTGCTATTTAATTATTGGTGTCCGAATATTTCTATTCTGCTACGAATTAATTAATTCAAATTAAGTAAGAATTTACATTACACTCAAACGTACGACATTAAATCTCGAGACACTAAATACGCGACTTATGTCATTTAAAAAACCAATGTCCAATTACAATTAAAGATAACCATAATCAATTTTGTTCCCAGAGGCTTCTTTGCATTTACTCTCACTTAGCTACAAAACGATTTTCCTAATTGTTATCCAATAATTAAATAGAAAATGTTCAAATTATAAAATACAACGATGATGTCTAACAGTCGCCTGTCTTACATAATATTGTTGTTTGTTTTCCATTTGGAGACACAATATCGTTGAGCTTGGTATCTTGTCACGATATCTGTGCAGATAAATCGACGGTGATCGGCTTCGACTTTAAGCGCCGTAAATAAGTTGTCGAATTCTCTTCATAATTTGCGAGAATAGGCCGTTTGATGTGCCAACCTCGGTGTTGTCATCTGTTATTGAAATAGTTACGTTTGGTCCTGGTTTCCATTGTTGCTTCCAAGTGTGCAGAAAATTCAGGAAGTTGATGTATGGATGGTCATTCTTCTCGGTGGTTCCTACATCGATAACAAATGTTATTGCTTAACAATATTATTCTCTATATGCATACAAATATTATTTAATAATATGAGTGTACGTGTACACGGTATATAATGCATATTGTAACTAATATATGTTGTAATTAAAAGTGATACATTGTTTGCAGTTACAACACGGCGGGGTGTGAAAAGTAGCATTAAAGCATTAGTTCGAATAAAATAATATGGTATGATAAAAGTGGGAAATTTGGTTGTATGGAATTAATTGAAATACGTAACTAATCATAGAAAATAATTACGAAAATCTATAATGATAACGCGGATGATGTGAATTTTTTAATGATTATGTGAATCCATGTCTTCCATTTTCTTTTCACTTATTTAATAAATTAAAATGCTTAATAAATTATTTCTGTTAAGTAAAAGAACGATGTTATCAATCTCAGAAGTAATCTATATTGTAGCTGTAAATAAATATAATTGTTCTTTTACAACTAAAACACTATCCACATCCACATTACTGAATAATTAATCTATAACAAATTATTATAGGATACTGTACAGGGATTTTAGAACAAGATCACCATCATATTATTGTATCAACTTATATTTTCTCAATATGCATATCCGTAATCATCATTGCGTTATTTTGAGGGTCGAGGGTCATCGTACAATAGTCAACAGTTATTCTAAATTATTTCAATTTATTTTTGTCGTGGCGTCGATTTTACCTCCGGTTGTGTTATCTTCGGGGATATTCGTAGTAGTCGGTGTAAATGTTGACGTTGGCCTTAGCGTTGTTGATGTTAATGTAGGTTGTGACGTAGATGATGTCGTCGACGTTGTTGATAGCGTCGTCGGTGTTGTGGATGACGTAGATGCACCAGGTATGGCAGTTGGTATTTCTTGAACCGCTTTTTCATTGCTTGTTCCAACTTCAATTGGTTTCTGCAGCTTTTCATTCCAAAGTAATGAACCTTGTTGCGAACCCAATTCCTTGTCTTGTCCACCATTAATTTCATTCTTGTTTTCCCCTCCATTATATGATCCCGGTTTTGTGATAAAAGATATTAAATTATTATCTGGATTCGCTGCACCAACTTTTTCAACGTGGATTTCCAATTGATTCTTCGTAGGAAGTTGATCTGGGAATACTATATCGGGGATGTTGTAGTTTGTTCCGTGGCTATTAAAAGGATTAATGGAATCCGCGGATGATACAATTCTGTGCAGGAGTCCTTCCATCAATGATGGTCTGTTTCTGTGGTCCCCAAGACTTCCCTTGTCACTTGAACCGCCATTATTAAAAGGATTCGTGGAATCCGCGGATGACACTAAATTATGCAGGAGTTCTCCGACTACCGATGGCTGCTGGTTCGTGTGGCCGCCATTACTGTGTCCTTCAGGAATATCTGCAGGTATCGGTTTTTCTTCGTTGCCTAAAATGTGCACTATTTCCACATTCCTTCTACTTCCGGGATCAGCACGCTTGACAATTTTTCCCGTAGTGTCATCATTTGGCAGAGAAGTTGGGATTGACGCATGCGCTTCAAGTTTAGGATCATTTCCACCATCTCTCTGGTTGACATCGGTGTTTAAATCCGTTTCAGTTACTGCTTTGTTGATATCAGACATTGCTTTTGGTTTGTCATGATTGGCCACATTTTGGGCACCATCTTTGACACTGTTTAAGCCAGCTTCAGATATCGAGGTAACATCTGTAAATTTTTCCACTCCCGACACTTTTCTGCCACTACCAGTGACGTCATTAATCAGAGAGGAACCTGTCGACTTTTTATCATCGTTCATTTTATTATTCTGCAGTGGAATGTCTTCAGGAATATTTATATTTGGCAACTGTTCTGTGGTCTGATTGGAGACCTCGTCATTGTGTTTTGTTATTTGCGAGATTAGAGTTCCTGCTTGCGTTCCTTGGGTGTCTTTGCTTGCATTGACTTCCGGTATCAAGTTCTCAGCCTTTAACACACTTTTGGTGACACTTTTTGGGAGCATCGTGGGAATTTCTTTTCCTGGTTTCGACGATTGCCAGCCCTTTTGAGTGACACCTGAACAAATATTCGTGTCATGTCTCAGTAAAATATATTAATATTAATGTGTCCGTCATAAAATCATAATTTTATACAGAATTAATATATAATTAATTGATATTTAATATTACAAGAATTGGTTGTTGCATTAATTACAAAATTGACTACAAAAAATTCCTATTTTCGAGTTGCAAGATAATATTTGTCGAGAAAATTTTTGCAAATGATTAGATTCCATCGTTTTTACCTTGAGCCGATTCGTGGTTTGATAATGGAGACTCGGAAGTTATTTTTAAGTCAACATTTGCTTCGCGATTTCCAGACGTTGATGCCCCCTCAGGTTTTGGGTTATGAGAAGTAAATCCTTTGTTTACAGACGGTGTAATCGTAGAAAGATATCCCGTGTCATGAGACCAATTTTGTCCTTGTGGCTTCTTATCTTCTAATAGAACAATACAGAAAAATTATTAATTTTGGAACGAACGGAATTAATATTAATTTATACTGATACTAAAGTAGTATATATACCAGTTGTACTAATGAACACATCGATATACATTAAATTATGAACAACTCAGAAGCCTTATTAAAGATCGAAGCTCATTAAAAGTTCTTAATTTATAGTTAATATTTCTTGATTTTAATATTTAAATAGATTATAAGGTTTCATGTTGAATTATAGGTAATCAGAAGTACTCACTATTTTGTTTGGAATCTTTCTTTTGGTTTTTAGTGTTCTTATTCCGTTTGGATTTGCATTCCTTGAAATTTGAATCCTCGCTGGAGTTGCTTGAGCTACTCGACTCCGACGAACTGTCGTCTTTGGAATTGTCTGGATGAGATCCGTCTGATTCCTTCCTTTTATTTTTGGATTTTCTGTCTTGGTGTACTCCTTTCTTATTATGCTTTTCTTTCGACTTCTTTTCGGAGGAGCTGGAGTCTTCATTGGAGCCCAAAGATGATTCCGAAGATCTTGCACTCGAAGAGCTGGATGAATCGGAAGAGCTCGAAGATTCTTCGCAGACATCAGACTTTCTTTCTTTACTTAGATTCTCCACTTCGTTGCCTCTGTCGCTAGAGATTCGCGATATCGCTAGCAGTCTTTGCATCAGTCTTTCTACCCTCTCTTCGCTTGTTAATTCGATGTTATTTTCCTTTTTCTGCAGCCGTTCTTCTTGCACTTGTTTTGTACTCCATCTTGGATCCCCGTTTGGAAGACCAAGAGCGCAAATAAGTAGCGACAGGAAAATTAAACCACTAACCCCTGATAAGAGTAATTAAAATAATCAATTAATTATTTAATTATGCATACAAATATTCGATTAGTTATTGAAGTAACAGATGGTTTCATGTTTCCTGAATTAAATTTTATCGGTAATATTGTTGGATACAATGATGAATAATAAAGCGAATCAAATATCTTAACAATTCTTCTCGTATTTCATAAAATTTAAAATTCCATAGATTTTACAAATCAATCAAATTCGATATCTAAGATTTTTTATAAAACCTAGAAAATATAGATTTTTTATAAAGTTGAATCTCCAAAGTGCCGTGCAAGTTTTAAATGCATCCATATATTATTCTGATTTGCGTAGATAATTTGATTATTATAAAATATGTAACATATGCACATTTTCATTGTAAAGGAAACAAGAAGACATCGTAGCTGTGTTTAAAATCGTAAAATGCTTTTTATGTAATCGTTATGATTATTTCCAATACATTGAAGTACTAATAATTTGCAATTCCAGTGTTCCCTCGAAACCAGGCATAAATATTCCCAAACAATAAGAACTTTTTACATATTCCTTCCTAAGCGACTAACATTCTGATAACTTTTATATTTGCATACGCCGCTTTCACAAACAATGCCTTCATATGTTGAAAGTAAAATCCCAGAATTTCAATATTCAAAGCTAGAGATTTCGTGTCGAGTTTTCCTTAAAATCATTGTGTCTTTTCCAGGTTTTTATAAAAGTGTGAAGTTATTTTGCTTTACAAAAATTAATCAGATCAAAACATCATGACTTTCTGATGATCTGTAACGAAGTTAACAATTATAAGTCAACGTTATCTAACTTTATTATTACCAATATGAATAATATTATTCCCAACAATTTTTAAATATATAGTACTCGGAATATTTAAACAAATGACATTGTGAGAGAAAATTGTTACAATTTAATATTGTAAATACTATTATAAAGTTGCATATAATATTCTTCTTTCTCAGTTTGTTAAATATTTCGCGTAGCAACGCATTTATTATTTAATGGCAGATACACTTCGGAACGGAAATACAACTTTTCACGAATATCAATATTTCTATCGGCGCAATGTTTTGAGAATGTTATTACTATACCTTTCATTGGATTCAATTTCAGTCGTTACGATTCACTTGTATCGTCAAAAAGTTATTAGTGTACTGTTCTGCAAAATTCAAGAAGAATCCTTTTATACGCTGGTCCCTGATAAATGATTCTTATCGCGTATGCTGCGAAAATTTACAACTATTATTTCAGTGATTCATCTCCAAAGCGCGATTGATGTTCTTCGCATTATGGGAACGAAAAGGGTACTATATGTTGAGTCATTTAAGCTTAATTAATAATTCGAGGTAAGCAAAGATAATTATACAATTTACAAGATGCTTAATATAACAATTACTGCATTAAAAAATGCAATATATAAAATATTCTAATCAATCTTTTTATTATAGTTGAATATCTTTTCATTTTGAGACCCAAGCAGCCTAGTTGAATATTAAATCTTCTTTTATTTCGAAAAAATATATTTAATTTATATTACTTTACAATTCAATATTCTCGTTATAATATAATAATCGGCTTATTTATTAATAATAAGGAACCAAGGACACAGTGGGACTTTGTTATTATTGTTTATTAGTTAATAATTAAATTCTGTTTTTAAGAGGGTGTCTGCTCGGGATTATTAATTATTTTTGATACATCACAATTGTTGTACATTTTGATACTCAGCGGAATTGGTCGTGAAAATAATTAAGTTATCGTTGTAATAATATAATAATATTAGATAATAAAATTCGTGATTAGATAATATAATTTACGGTTAATAATGTAAGGCAACGAAGAGTTGAATATTTTATTAACTATCGTGAAAAATGAGAAATGGAAGCAAATATAACTGACGTGGATAATGATAGTACCTGCAGTCTGACATAAATTCTCTGAAAAAGGAAACACTTCATTACTTCCACCTTTTATTTTGTTACGTCAATTGCGATTGATAATGTAGACGCAAGTCTACTTATCTGTGCTTCGGTATTTTTCCGGCGTTTTCATTTACTTAATTTCATTGCACGCATTCGAAACAATTCCGTCGCCATTCAGCACACTTTTCTACGGTAATTAATTTTGCAATTTATAATTAATCCCAAGTGTTACATGAAACTTATTTTATCCCTATTCATCTTCTTAAAATAAGACAACGTTTCTCAGAAGACTTTCAACAAAATTGAGAATTTAAATTATGTAACTTTAATGTGATATAAATATATCAATATCTAATATCATCTTCTTAAAAGAAAATAGGATTTCTAAGGAGATTGGTCACAGAATCAAGAATTTTTATTTTGTAACTTAAATTTAGTTTGAATAAATCAATATCTAACATCTTTTTCGCAAAATAAAATAAGTTCTCTCAGAAAATGTCCAACTGAATTCAGAATTAAAATTTTATAATTGTAATTTAATTGAAGGTTTATCCACCCTATGGGTGGGGTGACAGAATACACTCATGGTATTCCTGCCTGTCGTAAAAGGCGACTAAAAGGATTTCATTCTTGTTAAGTAATAATTTTCATACAAATAATCCTTGTTACAGGATCGACAGCCTGGAATGACATCCAACAGGATCACCAGGATCAGCTTGCTGACAGTAAAAGGATGTAAACATTCGGCGATATCGTAAGGGGAAAACAAATTAAATCTACTCTTAAAATTATTCGAAATATTTTATATTGTTATAAAATGCCTTTCAGTGCGTGAAACAATATCTCGAACTAATACAAATAAAATAGTAAACAACAGTCGAATAGTAAACACATATAATTATAATAATACAAACATCAAGCTGTGTATTTAATGATACAAATTCGGTAATTGAAACATGGCTTGATAGTCGAATACAAATTAACGGATGTGCAGCAGTATATTTAATAAACAGTGATTTTTAACTCGAGTTAAATATATAACATTTATACGTAAACCCTTATCAAAATGCTGTAGTATTACATCATTGAATTCTAAAGTAATGTCATAAAAGTTTCGAATAAACACTTCGATATTTTTTGTCATAACACAAGTTTGTTTCCCCTGCTCGATTAAATCATATGTCAAGTAAAATCGACTGCTATATACAAAAAAAATGATTGGATTATGTCGATCATGGTTAAACGATATTAATTTTCCTTATTCACATTAAGTCAATATGCCCTTAATAACTCCTTAATAATTAATATGCACAAACAAAAATAAACTTGAAATTGATAGGAGACCATATTCCCCTTATTTTATAACCCTTAACAATTGATATACATATATAGACCCTTAATAATCAATATACATAGAATCCGTAAAAATTAACACTAGAACCTGCCACAGGTTCAAAATGATTTCTCTACCATTTTTAATTAAATTATTCGAATATACCACGGCGAATTTTTTGAACGAATTAATTACACGTTAATTACACATTAATTACACATTTATTACACGGCGAATTAATTATTTGATATACTTTTATTTTATTTACATAACGCAAATAATTGAATCTATTAATTAATTTAAATCCGTCAGCCATAGTTTATACATAAATAAATGCATAAGCAAATAAGTGTATATTCGGTAGTTCTCGTGTTAATATACGCAAGCAAACATAAACTTGAAATTGCTAAGGAGGCGACGTCAATTGTCACGCGTGAGGGTATTATCGAACGCGTGGTAGAAATCGAAAGTGATGGAAATTGAAAGTGAACGTGAGGATAAACGGCGGGAAGGAAAGTGAACGTGATCCTGACCTAGGACACCACGGGTTCCTTGGAGCAGGGATCTGTTCGGGAATCGTATGCCGGGTTAATAGAAATCTCGGTTAGGTCGGGTCAGGACGATGTTAGCAGCCAGCGAAAGTGAAAACGAAACTCCGAAGTCGGCCGTGGCCAACAGAAATGGAGGAGAGTGAAATTGAGGCCGGTAAAAGTGGGCTACTAGGGCCGTGCCCGATATTTCTGTCCCTGTTCCTTCGTTCTCGATTTCGTTTACCTTACCATACATTTTCCTCCTTATTCCGAAATAAGATTACTTCCTCAACTTCTTTAGTAGCTGTTTTAAAATTGTGAAATCTTGATTATGATATTGATACGACTCCTATGAATTCAATCAGAAATATTCCTCAACTGTCAGAGCTTTTTACATATTACTTTGTCGATGCGCGACATTCCTATCCCATTTCCTTCGTCCTCGATTTTGTTTACATCTTCCTACCCTCCACTTTTTATTCAGAAATTACGTCACTTCCTCAATCCCTTAATCGTTTAGTCACATCTTTATGACATATTAATTACGAATTTAATTCAGTGCGATTTATTATTGTTTATTTAATTGTCAGCCGTGTGTATTATTCTATTCAGTTAATATTTAGATTTCTCAAAAGGTAGTAAAAATAATTTTATTGTAAAAGCGTGATATTAATTGAAAGGGTTGACACAAGACGATATAAATTCTATAATGGGATGAATCCATAATGTGATCGAAGGAAGTCTGTAATACCAATCGTCCTTTGAGGTACCATATCAATGTTTTATCTAAGAAAATGATCTGATTTCATGTCAGGTAGAAGACTTAATTTAAATCGATAGAGTATACTTATGAATAAAAGAATCACCGGGAAAATACGAGTTAGACGACAAGGAGATAAATGACGTTTAAAAGGACTCAGGTGAAGAAGAAAATTTAGTACATCGTAGTAAGCTTTGCCAAGTTTATGCGCGTTATTTGCCCCTGGCTTTAATCCATAAATTCATTTTTTATGCAGCACGAAGAGAATTGTGCAACACTTATAAATTGACGTAATAAAACTATTAAGTGTAGGATGTTGGTTTGGAGGATGACGTAAATAATGTAATAGTATTGTTTAAAAGGAATTTAAGTAAAATAATATACTTAACATACGGAAATGATTTAGGACTTAGAATTATATATTGCTAATGAATATGAATTTTCTTCATGATATATATTATTTATTTCTTACAATTTTGAGGATGCAACAAGATAGGTGCTTTGTTTTTTATCTGTGTTATCGACTTGAGTATAAAATTATAGCAAGTACAGAGCGCTCTCTTGATATGAGACTTGAAAGCTGTCGGTGTTAATCTGTCATAAGAGTGATGGATATGAAACGCAAATGTATTAAACTTCAAAATGGTTCTACATAGAATAGGTTTATACATAATCTCTCATCGATTTGGTCCATCTAGGACCAATTTTGCCGACTTTGCCTTTACATTTTTTCGATTTTGGGTCGACCCATTTTTTGACCAGAAAAAATTTTTAAACCACTTCTTTCGACCAGAAATCGCCCTAGAATATGTTTATACATCATATACCATCGATTTGGGTTGTTTAGAAGCGATTTTGGCGACTTTTAATTTTTGACAATTTTTGAAGGTACCCATTACATTTTCTCGATTTTGGATCAACCCCTTTTTGACCAGAAACAATTTTTAAACCACTTCTTTCGACCAGAAATCGTCCTAGAATATGTTTATACATCATATAGCATCGATTTGGGTTGTTTAAAAGCGATTTTGGCGACTTTTAATTTTTGACAATTTTTGAAGGTATACCCCTTTACATTTTTTCGATTTTGGATCAACCCCTTTTTGACCAGAAAAAATTTTTAAACCACTTCTTTCGACCAGAAATCGTCCTAGAATATGTTTATACATCATATAGCATCGATTTGGGTTGTTTAGAAGCGATTTTGGCGACTTTTAATTTTTGACAATTTTTGAAGGTATACCCCTTTACATTTTTTCGATTTTGGATCAACCCCTTTTGGACCAGAAAAAATTTTTAAACCACTTCTTTCGACCAGAAATCGTCCTAGAATATGTTTATACATCATATAGCATCGATTTGGGTTGTTTAGAAGCGATTTTGGCGACTTTTAATTTTTGACAATTTTTGAAGGTATACCCCTTTACATTTTTTCGATTTTGGATCAACCCCTTTTTGACCAGAAAAAATTTTTAAACCACTTCTTTCGACCAGAAATCGTCCTAGAATATGTTTATACATCATATACCATCGATTTGGGTTGTTTAGAAGCGATTTTGGCGACTTTTAATTTTTGACAATTTTTGAAGGTATACCCCTTTACATTTTTTCGATTTTGGATCAACCCCTTTTTCACCAGAAAAAATTTTTAAACCACTTCTTTCGACCAGAAATCGTCCTAGAATATGTTTATACATCATATAGCATCGATTTGGGTTGTTTAGAAGCGATTTTGGCGACTTTTAATTTTTGACAATTTTTGAAGGTATACCCCTTTACATTTTTTCGATTTTGGATCAACCCCTTTTTCACCAGAAAAAATTTTTAAACCACTTCTTTCGACAAGAAATCGTCCTAGAATATGTTTATACATCATATAGCATCGATTTGGGTTGTTTAGAAGCGATTTTGGCGACTTTTAATTTTTGACAATTTTTGAAGGTATACCCCTTTACATTTTTTCGATTTTGGATCAACCCCTTTTTGACCAGAAAAAATTTTTAAACCACTTCTTTCGACCAGAAATCGTCCTAGAATATGTTTATACATCATATAGCATCGATTTGGGTTGTTTAGAAGCGATTTTGGCGACTTTTAATTTTTGACAATTTTTGAAGGTATACCCCTTTACATTTTTTCGATTTTGGATCAACCCCTTTTCGACCAGAAAAAATGTTTAAACCACTTCTTTCGACCAGAAATCGTCCTAGAATATGTTTATACATCATATAGCATCGATTTGGGTTGTTTAGAAGCGATTTTGGCGACTTTTAATTTTTGACAATTTTTGAAGGTATACCCCTTTACATTTTTTCGATTTTGGATCAACCCCTTTTTCACCAGAAAAAATTTTTAAACCACTTCTTTCGACCAGAAATCGTCCTAGAATATGTTTATACATCATATAGCATCGATTTGGGTTGTTTAGAAGCGATTTTGGCGACTTTTAATTTTTGACAATTTTTGAAGGTATACCCCTTTACATTTTTTCGATTTTGGATCAACCCCTTTTTGACCAGAAAAAATTTTTAAACCACTTCTTTCGACCAGAAATCGTCCTAGAATATGTTTATACATCATATACCATCGATTTGGGTTGTTTAGAAGCGATTTTGGCGACTTTTAATTTTTGACAATTTTTGAAGGTATACCCCTTTACATTTTTTCGATTTTGGATCAACCCCTTTTCGACCAGAAAAAATGTTTAAACCACTTCTTTCGACCAGAAATCGTCCTAGAATATGTTTATACATCATATACCATCGATTTGGGTTGTTTAGAAGCGATTTTGGCGACTTTTAATTTTTGACAATTTTTGAAGGTATACCTCTTCACATTTTTGCGATTTTGGGTCGACCCATTTTTTGTCTAGAAACAATTTTTAAACCACTTCTTCCGACCCAAAATCCTCCTAGAATATGTTTATACATCATCTACCGTCAATTTGGACCATCTAGGACCAATTTTGCCGATTTTTTAAGGCCTTCCTAAAGTTCATACCTATATTTTCCAATAAATCGTATATCAGAAATTCTCTTCCTCATATTAAGTCACTGTGTACCTACTTTTCAGAACCCTTAAGTATTTACATTTATGATTCTCTCCACCTTTTTTTATTTTAAAACCACAAATATTGTATCCCAACAAAGTCTGTATTTCTTCTTAGTAGACTACAAATCGACTGAACTGTATGTCGTTGAATATTCTTCACGTTGCACTTTTGTTTCGATGATTCGTGATTGACATTCAATATAACCAAAATGCGAGGGAAAAACACTCCTCATATTTTACGAAGGCCGATAGATATAGTCTCGATTCAATGTAATAATCTCGAAGCAGACGGATACCCTTTTTATAGGCCGATTGGCATTCTTACGGGTCATCGTGTGGAGGAAGATATAACGTCTCGCCAACAGAAACAAGACTATTGGTTCGTTCACTACACTCGTCGGTTTCCATAAAAAACTTCAGCTTAACGAATGCATTGCAGACGGTGTTCCATTTAACGCGCTCACATTATCAGAATTTTGATAAAAACTTGATTGGTACCCGCGACTCTGATAAATTATTGAAATAAAGGATAATACTAATTCATCGAGAAGCTGTTTAAACATCGCGCAGACTTAATTGCTTCGGTCTACCTTGAACACACACCTTTGTTTATGTTTTATTGTAGGAGGAATAATAGTCGTTAGTTTCGGGAATACCCGGATATATAAATTATTTCATTTTCTGTGTCAGATTAAAGTTTAATGACTGACAATTGTTTCGGTGATAACAGTCTTATAACATCTTTCGATGGAATTGCATCATGTTGAGATTAAAAAGTGATCATATTGTCAGAAGAAACGAAAAAAATATACAGCTTATCCGGCGCAAAATAGGCCACCCAATTATACAAGATTATTTGCTTCACTGTGACAAATGTGGGTGATAGAACATTTTGACCATTTTGAACATTTTAGAACATCTAGAACATTTTGTAAAAGCACGACAACAGAATAAATTCTCCATCGGGATATTTCTTTTTTGAAAAATAATAGTCGTTATTTTAATGAATATCCGGATGTAAACATTATTTAATATTCTGTGACAGATTAAAGTTTAATGGTTGACAATTGTCCACCTAAACTAGGCTATTTAATTATACAACAATATTTGCGATGGTTTGGATAATTCTGTAAAAAGACAATGGAAGAAATTCTCCTTCGGGATGTTTGTTATTTGAAGCAAATCACGTATTGCAAAAAATATTTTCTTTTTTATCGCAATTATGGAAGATAATTGGATGGCTTGATTCGCACGGGACACCCTGAATGTAAAGATATTTTAATGCGTAATGAAAGATGTGCTTAAAATATGTTTTTATCTGGAGCTATTATTTCTAATCGTCGTCTTTTTTTGCATATTTGTTAGGGATCACTGTACTGGGGTAAAGTCAGCGAGATTTAATGACACTTTTATTCCACGAGCTTCTAATGAAGAGGGCTCTCGTCTTACCACAAAAGAGATCAAATTATTTGAACTTATTTCCTGCCTTTTTTTTTACTTTGTCCCTTAGATGTCAACTGCATGTTGTTCTATTTGAATCTATCTGTTTATTTTAGACAAAAAATATTATGAAATATGTCGTAGTCCAATTGGTATGTTACGCTACGACGAATTCCTTAAAGGATTTTGAAAGTATCCTTTCTAAATTGATGATTATGTTAAAGTTAACCTTAATTAATAATGAGTTAAACTGAATCTGAGAAACTAGCCAGATAATGGATTTATATATATATTGTATATATATACATATGTATATCTAGAAGTAATTGCCGACATATGAATATTATAAAATTAACTAACTTAAAGCTTAATTGAAAATGAAATAATTTTACATCTTAGAAATCAACGAAAGAATTATATATCGTACCTAGAACTAATAGCTAATATAAAAATATGCTAATTAAATTACCTCATTAAGTAAAATTAATTTGTTCAGTATAGGAAATTTAATTTTATTTAATTGATTTATAGAAAGAAGCAACAAGTCTCGAACAAATTCTAAATAATATAAGGGAGATTAGTACAGCGTTTAAAGAACGGCAATTCGAGCATTATTGCATTAACTCGCATCCTACTTAGGTGAATTCTGAAATTTACGGGTCATTAAACGCTCGCCTCAATTGTTCAAGCAATATAACAAATTCTTTTGATTCATTTACGAAAATCATGATAAGGATGATAAAATTATTGCTTGGATCTAGGTTAATTTAACAAGTGACTCGCTCGTATCTATTAACTTCGTTTAATTGTCAACAATTACTTGTCATTATCTCAACATGCGGGCATTTATTACGGTAAACATGCGTAGGATAAATATTGTTCATTCAGAGACTTTCGTTGTACTTCTAATAACTCACTCATAAATGATATTTTTATTATCAACTATATTTTAATTTCACAAATATATAAATTTAATACAGCTGCGTGAACAATTTTAGATCACATATTTTGATCAGATTATAAGAGTCAATGACTATTGTAATCTGATTGGAATATTAAATTAGTCAATATATTCCTATTGGAAAATTGACCTTAATTAATATTGAAATAATCTAAAATCGTAGAAAATAGCGAGATCATTATTTCGCGCAACTAGAGATAGTTGACAATATATGGCTATTAGAAAATTATTCTTAATTAATAGTGAATTAAACTGGAATCTTAGAAATTAGGGAAATCATTGCTTAACGTATCGAGAACTATTCCGTAACATCCGTTTCTTCTAATCTCGTTCTTGTTAGGGAAACTGTTAAGCGATATTTGACGAGGTAGTGATTAGGAAATTCCTGATATCGCAACTGCACTTTCCCCATCTAGCTTTATCTCAACGCTTCTACTGTACCGATAAGGCGCCATGGAGATTCTAATTGGCTCACTTCTTTGATTAACGTACCGTAGTCAACAAACTTAAAACAATTAAGCCACTTGATGCTGGCGCGCACGTGTAAATGATTATGCATCTCGTTTATTGCTTTGTCTTCATGCGAACGCTGTGTGTGCATGTGGTTTTAGGAGTACCAACTTAATCGGGGTTAATGCGTGCATCTGCATTCAAGTAACCAGCGTGTTTCCGATGCGCCATGGATGCCTGATTAATACATTTATTTTTGTATCCACGTTTTATGAAGCATTTTATAAAGATTACTCTTCTCCCATAAATAAAGTTTATAATAATTAATGTCTTATTATACGGTTCTGGAAACTTTGAGATTGTACTGGTATATATTGCTTTGTATTAGATGCATTTGTTTATAATATATATTATTAATATGATAATTCTGTCTGTACATTGAACACTAACTTTATTATATTTTATAGCCATCCTCCTAAAATCACATATTGTTATTGTAATAATAATAACTCTTCTAGTTTAGTCTCACTATTTTGTATTGGTTTTTTAAACAATTACGTTTGCGTTAAGCTATTGCAGTTATCACACCGTGTGAATTCATTGTATAAATTAACTGCGGAGGTCGGATGACGTGTTCTCATAAAACATGTAAAATAAATTCCAAGAATATGTTAATCGAAGGAATGACACCCGGAATAATTGGAGCGTCGATCAATAATCGTAATATCTTATTTATTTTGATATATTATAAAATCAATGATGAAGTCAATTGACATATATACGGACTTTCCAGTGCCTTTCATCTTGTTCTTACACCAGTTTTTCATAGCTCGAGGTTTTTAATAAAAAATTGACTAGTCCACTTACAAAAAATAAACAAACTACAGTTTGTCTGAACATTAAATTTTAATGATGCATTCAATAAAATTGTCGACATAATTCTTGTTATGGCAACAACATGTTAATGATGAATTAGCAACCTACGAGGGGTGTAATTAAAGATTATCAAAAGTTTCGATCTTCGTGTTACATTATACATTAATAATTTTCATGACGCATTGATAAGTCGATACTAAATCTTGCATATTAAATATTACTGTAAAAGACTTCGATGTTCAAGATCTGTGGAAAGTTCAATTCTTATTAAGTCACAATAAATTAGAAGAGTAGTAATAGTAATTAAATAGTATTTTTATTAAGGAATAGGAAAGAAACAATATTAAGGTACAAAAAATAGCAAGAATTATACCTAATAATAATATGCTAATAATTAAATTAAGTAACAGTAATATGTCAATAATTCAGAGAACAAAAGAGATCGATTTTAAAAATCGGTTTCAGGGCCAACCGATTTAACGCGGTATTTCCGCGAATTTGGCGGAAGTAGCGATCGCTACCTGTTTAGTTTCGTAGTGGTGTGCAGAAGACAGGCGGAGAACGCCGCGGAAGGCATAGCGGTCGCGCAGTCGAAGCGCGAACTTAAGAAGAGCTCGAGAGTAGCTCGAGTCGAGTACGCTGGCCAGTTTTGTGCGAGCAATACGCGCGAGTCAACGTTTTTCTTGCATTTTAGTTAATCGCCGAAGTTGGCGTAAGACGAACGATCGCGTCTCTCGCAAGAAGTTTTCCCAGCCACCAATCAAATTAATCGAAATAATTGCACTGACAGTTCCAACGATTAATAACTTAGACACCCACCTCTGTGTATTCTAATTTTGCTATGATTTTCCATTGAGACTTTATGCAACATTTTCATATTCTACGAAAATCGACGGGGCTATTAAAGGGCTCTTTACTTCCGCGATTGTTATTCGAATATTGTGCGCTGTCAGAGAGTATTTGGCAACGATTACTTCGATCCACCGTTTCATTTAGTTCTATGAGATTGTATGAAATTATACAAAACTATATTTCTGGAAACGGAGGGATTTCGTGGTTGAAACCGATTGGGTTAAGTTGTGCGATTGTTTTACTTGAACTTCACTCGAGTTGACAAGGTGAGATCTGGAGCGCAGTGAGTCGACAGCTCGCGTGATCGCCGAGAGAAAATCCTGGGAAAAATCTTACCACGGCACTTCGCGTAAAAGGTATGCTGGCAGAATTTCATTGATCTCACGTTAAACTCGGTTGTATTTTGCAGTGTTTATAATCTGCGGGTTTTACTTCTTCATATTTTCATCAAATTAAACTTCGATCTGCTGTCTTTTATAAAGTTGCTCTTCATTAAACACTAAAAATTATCAGCAAATTCGTGATGGTGATGGACAAAGGAGAAAGGAAAAACTTAGTGCGAAATAAGGAAACTATATATTTGACTATCAATCGTTTATTGATACCACCGGCGAATTAAAAGAATTTAAATAATTATGCAACCTTGTATTAATGTTAGTACTAAATCTAAAGTACTATTCATATGACATATATTGTTTTAGAATATCTTTTTCATGTAAAAAGATACCAGAAATAGTTGTTGATATATTTGATTAGCTCTAGAACTAATAATAGTAGAAAACTTAGGAAATTAAAGTAAGATGTTCGCAGCGATTGAAAGTTGATATAATTATTAAAATTCCAGTGTCATAACATTTTTATAACTATGTTTCATTTAACTTTGAAGTAATTTGAAGTACTTAACACTCAGAAGTGAAGGTATCGCGCAAAACGACTCATTACTTCTCGTTGTCTGGTTCTATCTAGTTTCCATTAATTTCATATTCAAGTCGTGTGAAGTCTTGCGCATTAATGAGAGTTCGTTCATACAACACAGAAACACATACAATCGCAAGATATTAAACATTAATTCATAGATAATTTCCGCATGTTCGAAATTCGAACTTTGATCAATGAAATACCTGAATTTATACTTATGCACAACGCGTGTCATTAAGAAATTATATTTATATTCGTTATTTATGTGTATCATAATTATGTTTACAAAATGGACAATTTATGGCGAGACATCTCGTTATTATGTTATTTTTTTGGCGAAGACAATCGCTCGAACCTTATGATTTATCAACGAGTCTTATCAATTTTCCAGTATAATCCAAGATAACGCAAAGCTGTAATACGTAGAGTTGGAAAATTGCGTTGATAAAGATAGTAGAAGTAAATCCTTATCAGTTTCTACATTTCGTGTTTCCGAGATCTCAGCATGCAAAACCCCGAATTCTGGAGATAATTATTCTAACTGATAAGGTTTCAACATGTTTGTCATTATCACGCGAATTAATAGTAAATAATAAATGATGGAGTTGTTTTGACCTTTTCACTATTCCTTCATAGAAATGGAATTTTACCGACATCTTGAATATCCATGTCTTTTATAGTAATATTGAAGACACAAGATTTCGGATCTGCTTATCGATGCATCATTAAAATTCGTGTAATATTATAATTATAACACCGCAAATATGTACACTCGAACCTTTCCACTGAAAGTGTCGTGTAGTCGAATATTAATTAAGTTCAACTCTTTGTTTCCAGATGTGTAGGTATCTTAACGTTATCACTAGCATTATATAATGATCAGGATAAAGTTATTTGACGTATGTCAACTTAAGGAATGAATAATCCGAAATACGTCAAACATTCCTTAAAGATTATCAACACAAAGTCTATCGTTTTGAGATGTTCATGTTTATTCTAAAAGTTAGGAATTCTCTAAATTATTTCTATATTAGAGAATCTTCAGTTTCTAAGATTCTCGAATAGGAAACACGACGTGCAGTTAATTAAATATTGTGGATATAAAGATTCTTATATTTTAGAAAGTCATTATATATTACCCTTAATTATAAAAATTTGGATATATTAGAAATGTTCTAAATATTACACTGAAAAACTAAAATTTCGATATTTATAATATTTAATATTATATAATGGCCCCTTATCTGAATAACTTCAATTCAGTTCCTTAATATTCGAAATATTAAAAATTTAGGTCTGAATCGTTTTCTCCGACGTTAATAAACTGTTAAGTAGTTGTTGTACAGGATACAACATATCGATATGATATAACAATGATATAATAAACTGTATAAATTTTAAATGCAAAAAAGTTACTTAATTAGAGGCTGATGAATAACTACGAGTACAATATACCCTAATTCGCGTTATCGCGATGAGCAGTAGGGTACAGTGATAAGGTAGCCCGTAAAGTAGTGGTTCCATAATTGGCAAACATTTTTTATCGTGACAAGTGTTCAACTAAAGTTGTGCTGTAATTAGCCGATCGTTTGAATAACGTAAGGACGCGAATGATAAGAACAGATTAGAATACCAAATTCTTCTTTTTACTATCTTCTCGAATACTTATTAACAATACCGCATACCGCTACGTTTCAAGAGATTGATAAGAGATGAAATAAATAAATCAAATACTTTGCCAAAAATAATGGAGTTGAAAAATTAGTGTAGAACTTCACGTTGAAAATATAAATATGCTATGAAATGAATTAAAAATGTTCGATAATTTTTCGTCAAGTTTCGTAAAAGCAAAACTATCCTTATGATGTAAATTAAATTTTATTGAATTTAATCACCTCGAATTATTTTGAAAGAATTGTTTTGAATTTGAATTTAAAATTCAATATGAAGTTTTCGATACTTTAATAAGTTCTGCAGTCATTAATCTTCGTAGAAGTCAAATCATATTACTATTTCGTATCACTTGACTTAATATCACTTTTTTGCAAATAAAAGTGTATTATCAATCAGAGAACAAATAGTTTCGATACCGTTAGGTGATTCATTCTGTATATGTGTATTGTTTAAGCGAACAGGTCGACGCCCACGCATTCTGCAATTGCATTTTCCGCGCTATAAACGAAACCTTGATTCTCACGCGCATCACGTGCGGCACCCGAATCTGAAACAGCATTTTGCCAATTTTCCACACATATCGTTTATCTTCCACACGTATTTCATTTTCGCTCTCATGAATGGTAACCGGAAACCATCTTAAGAGTCGAGAATATGTTCTTCAAGCCAATTAAACCTTGATGATAGACTAATTAAAACAGGTCAAATGAAAGCACAGTATTCATTGGTGTGGCACAAAATTTTAATTTTCAATATCTGTCACAGAATGTTTTATTTGTTATTTATTATTTCAGCTCATTTCGTATATCGTATATACTATAAAGCTAGATTTATATCTTTATAATGCCTTATTATTGAAATACCATAATTTAACTCATATAGTACAAATATTAAACTAATTATTTATACAAGATAATTACACTTATAATTACATTTATACAATATATGCGCAGTATAATAATATACATTTCATTCGATTAACCATTATATTTTAATAAAGCCAATAATAAATGAAGGACATCATATATAATGTTATATGTACATGTATGCTATATATTTAAAAGACATTTTCTGAATTTTAATATGTTCTTAATTCCATTCATACAAACAACTGTTTTTAATTTATGAAGTTAATGATCTTTTCTCGAGGTGGCTCATAGAAAGTTCATACAATAATAATGTTTTAAGGAAGAAAGGTATTTGGGGGAAAGTTTGTTACGAGATTACACCGAATTTTTTCGGTCGGCAGTATTTACCAATATGATTCTTACGGGTTAACGGGCCAGAAAATGTGCGCAGTTATTACGAGAGCGGTGAGTGCAGCCAAATACAACCGCGGACGAAGTTCAATGTCGGCTGAAACTTTCTTCTCTAAAACCAGAGTACGATTCTCGACCTCTAATAACTCCCCGAACTCTTGCGCAATCTCTAGCTAGAACATTTCTGAAATGTACGATAAGAATCGTTATTTTCTCAAGTGATATGTAGAGTAACTGTAGAAGTTATATATATTTATAAAAATTTCATTAAGTTTGGAGTAATATATGAAAACAAAGTTAGGTTTCAAACTTCGTTTGACCTAACATTTTGATTAGAATAATGAAACTAGACTTTGTTTCCCCGGATTTTAATATATCTTTATCGGATTTAATTTATACATGTCTATATAGATATAGATATACAAAATACATGGTATAATGAAAGTAGCATTCGTGCATAAATTATTCGTTCATCTCGTGCCAGTTGAAGACAATATATTACCTTTACAAAACTGCAAAGTCTAACTTTGTGAGTTAGTTATTTCGGTTTAAAATAGCTGACTGGTAGATTTGCCGAAAATTGTTTATTATACGAACCTTATACTAGGAAAACTTAGTACGATATTTTTGAAATATACGAATTTGATCTTCTAATGATTTTCTTTCGATCAATATTTTACTATGTAATTATTATATTATACATATTATCAACTTATAAAATTCCGAAATACTTTGTCCTACAATGTTATCATTTAACCTCACGATATTATCAGCTATTATTAAAATAGAAATGTACCTTTGATTCTTTACGATGAACTTTATCCCGCATTGATTCATGTTTGTCTGATTTGCCCAAAAAAATTCAGAGTTTGTTTTGTCCCGCGATATCAAATCCGAGGAAGCAAAGTCTAGTTTCGTTGATTCAATAGAAATTAATGGAACTATATTTATCAGAAAACATGAACTTTGAAACCCACATTGACTTAAGTTCATATCCTTGTTTCATATTCTATTCGAAACTTAATGAAACTTAAAATGGAATTTTATTTAATCATTTGAGTTAATAAATATTTCGTATATCTACACAAGATAGGAAGCTTATAATTATTATTAGTTATTCAAATCTATGTGGAAAATGTAATCTTTCATTGGTTGGTACACGTAACAACTATTCAAACTTTGAACAAATGTAAACGTCTTACGATTTGCAGGGCAAATATTGGTAATTTAAATTTGTGTTTAAAGTATTATTTTTATGCCAATTGGTCTTCGTACCTTAATGCTTCCCTATATTTTTTAATGACGTAAAGACGATGATTTAAGAACATGTTATACGATCGAGATAAGTATCCAGAAATACCTTAATTTTAATGTAATCTCAGGCACGTGGCAAATACGTGACTCGATGTATTAACACTGATTTTTGTACCCAACAACGTGTTACATTGTTGAATTCCATGTATTCTATACAATAGGTCGTTAAAAAAGTTAATTTAGTTTTTAAACAAAAGAATAAAATTATATTCGGGTGTTAAATCTGAATCATACAAAAAATTATATAAATTTAGGATGCGATAATAATTTTATTGTGTTAAGGAAACACGAATTAAAATGTGTATTCATCAGCTATAAAAATACTTCAGTAAATGCCTTCTTATGATATAATTATATAATTTAATTTTGATACAACATAATTTAAGAAAAGAAATGATTGCAGTATAATTATTAGTGGGTCAAAATCCAAACTATTAATTATATGTTAAAACGTAAGTTAAGATAAAATATGATTGTTATATATAACAAAATAAATATTCTTGTTACTTCATTCACGATAACCAGCTCGTCGACAAGTAACTAATAAAAACATAATAAATGGTAACCGAAAGAAATAATAATTCTACGAGATGTAAATATAAACAGATAAATATACTGTTGAATTATAAATTACTTATCGATATATCATATGCTAATCAACAGACAAGAGTGCCAATTACACTCGAAACCTAATCGGAACTGGAATCGTTAATAAGTCGTTGAAATTATCAGCAAACAACGATTAAGTCGAGAGTTTTTTCGTTCAAATTCAGTCTTCTTTTTTCGTCGATAAGAGATTCACTTAAATATTATATCACATCGAGTCACATCTTTTGAGTCGTGAAAACTGCACGTGAAACATCGTAGAGTCTGGTTTTAGCTTTGCATTTACGGGAAACGGAACTTTTTTACCATAAGATAACACGTTCTAATTATAATTTTGTATTTAAATACGATTTCATGCAGGTCGAAAGTAATTAATACCCAGGAACTGTCCTAATCATTAATTAGGGAGCAATGATTATCTTTCAGCTCAAGTTACTCGCACAAAAAACTTTGCGTGTCATTAACGTATCAATGGTATGAATTTCTTATGACTTTTTATGGAAAGTTACCTTGGTGTGTTTGACAGAAATATAAATGAACGTGAAATTTCATATTTATTTATTACAACGAGAATTATGATTAATATTATTTTTATCCATATTCGTGTGAAACGATTAGAAGAAAAAATTAACCAATTTCGAACAGAATAATTGCCACAGCTGTAAAATATAATAGTAATAAAATAATAATTAAAATACAAAGGGAACTGTAATAATAAAATAATAATTAAAATGCAAAGTAAATTAGTGGCAATATCAGTAAAAATAATATTATAGTTAATCAAGCTGGAATTGTGTAATATCTTACTTCTATTTGCGAAACGTAATGGTGGGCATCTAAATATACGTAGAGAATTGCAGTTTAGTCATTTTTTTCTTGATAAGATAAGAAATTACTACGATTATTATCCTTTCCAAGTAGGAATGACGACGAGAACTCTTAAAAATTATAGGTCTTTAATTAATGATAAGTCGAAGATAACTGATTGGACGCGTGTCGCGCGATTTAATGAGTATAATCGTATCTTTCAAAATCGTATCTTCTAAATTAGAGTACTTCAAAATTTTAGTAATAATTAGTCTGAAATTTGAAATTCTCATCCAAGTAGTAGTATATTTATTAAAATATTCTAATCATTACAATGTACATACATACATACATATATAGTTTGATATCAACCGATAAGCAATGGATTTGTAGTGGATACATTGAAGAGTGGTAGACAAATATGCAATTAAATGATATCTCTTTCAGAGTGTTTGAAAATCTTATTACGGGAATTAGATTTTTACGACGTGCGAGTGGCGCTCACAATGTTAAATTAAACGACTTATGTAGTTAGATACTCGTAGATAAACTATTAGATATCAGGTGCTATTAGCGATATAATCATTGATAAACGTTTTCAATGTCTCCATTTGTCAACGCGGAGACAGATTGGAGTATCGCAAGTGCAATTAATAACACTTATTTACATAAACGTCACGATGAATTTAATTTTTATAGCATTCTAGTCTTCCTATAAATATCATTTTATTTACATCGAGAAAATAAATTATTGAAAAGTATTCTTAGTTTCGTAACGGTATGAAGACTATTATGCCTTTTTAAGTTTATGATTCAATATGAAATATTGAAAATTTATTTGATTAATTTAAGAAAATTTGCGATCTTTAATCTGCATGAAAGTCGATCTTATCACACCTTCTCATCACCATTATGCAAATAAATGTGGAGTATCAATCAGATGAAAAAGTTTATTTGATTTATTATTGTATTATGCATTTTAATTATTATTAGGGACGAAGAAATTTAATAATGAAAATATCGTTAGACTATTCATTACGTTCGAAATAGCTTCTGTATTACAATGGATTTTAACATTTAAATAAATTAAGAATAACATATTCTTCCTGCTCTGAATAATTAGATTATTTTTATATTTTCAATGACAAAAGAATATTAATCCACCGCAATTAGAACGTAATACGTCACCGCACAGCTGCATGATAATATTAAATGACAATAATAAATATTGCAACTGTAGATTAACATAAACCATTAACATACTGCAACTCAAGTGGTCAAACTGCAAATAAAGCCTACTATTATCAATGCAAATGTAGACAGCCACCATATATTTAAAAGGCCACACACATGGAACTATATTTGGATTTTCGGTTCTTCCAATGTTGCCAATCAAAGTTCCTCAATTATATAAAAAGTAAAGCAACCGATTATCCAGGAATCACGATGACTTTGATTATTGATTAAGAATTCATTAGATCAATTTATGATATTAGTATAATTCAATAAACATTCGATAAAAAAGGAAAGAACCAAAAACTCCATTCAATTCAATTCATCTTGGACAATTCCAGGAACTAATGGCGGTAAAAGGGAATACAGAGGACGAAAAAAGGTCCCAGTGTTTACCAATGAAATTAGCGGACCTACATACATGGGAAATCGGATCTTTTAAAGCACAATTAGAAACGTTCGCCGGGTTCCGAGAAAGGCGAGAATAGCCAGAATAAACGCACGCACCTTGTTCCGGTTTCGCAGCAATAGGATTGATACGCGTCTCTGCAGAAAGAGCATTATGCCGTCTATAAAAATCTGAAATTGCGGGTTAAGATTGCGCGTCGACGCCACTCGCGGATTCCATGGCTCTGTGGAATTGCAATTAAGGTCCTGCGTGCGCGATAACAGTAATCAAGCGGTAATAACTCTGACAAGTACCCACGCTTTCGAATAAGTATTAAGCATCGACGTTTACGACTCTTCCTTGATTATTGCGGACTCGTTATCCTTATTATATCTAGCTAGCTTATATCGCTTTCTGCTGGCATCCATCGTTCTTTCGTCTTTTGTTTGATCCATTTTTCCATTCTCTTCTGTTTCATACATTTTTCCTTCGCCATCCGTTTCCATCCATCTTTTTTGTTGTTCTACTTCCATCCGTCTTTGCTTCTTCTTATATTTTCAAACTTGTATTTGTTTTCGATCAGAACACCTCGAATCACTAACTCTCCGTGCTTCCACTTCGCACGCGCACTTCGTAATGCACGCAACTTTTACTTGAAAAGAAGTCGTAAGTGTTGTTATTAAATAGTCTTTCCATCCGACGAACAATGGAACGAATAATAAAATTCTGCATGGAAATTGCTTCCCAACCGCAATCGTGGATTTCAAATACGAGTGCGTTGATTGGTTTGTGTGTCAGGGTTGTTATTAGAGGAGCCTCGGGAAAAATGTTGGATGTCAAAGATCCTATTGTTTTATTTTAATATCATTAATATCAGCTGAACTCTTTTTTTATCAAAAATGTATTTTAGAATTTCGTTTCTATTATTTATGTATCAAGGATGTCCTTTGATTTGTTACTTGTATCTCGAAGGATACAATATCCTTCGCATTCGTCCTTTTATCTGGTTCCTTATTTTATGTAAATTTATCGTTACTTAGATCGAGGTTCATTGAATATCTTCCATATAAGATATCGTACTTGAAGATCAATATCACTCCACTTAATTAACGCAAACATGCCATTGAATGCTTTAATCAAAGAGATTTGAATGTATCCTTGTGCCAATAACTATAGTGTTTGACATATCAAACCGAATAGGCTTAATTTGTCGGAATGCAGGAAATAATTCATTGGCGTTTATACAATTGCGAACTAGCATGCTATTAATACTAGAGAGTCAGTTATGTTTACAGATTTATTTGTACACAAATTATGGCTAGTGCATGTAAGTTAATTAATGGTTTCAGTTATTTGCATCATGTAAATAAAATCAAAGTATATAAAATCTCAAACAATGCGTCGTGGTGTATTCGAATATTTTTAATAAAAATTGCAGACACTTCTGTGATAGTTCCAGTTTTAAAATGGATCTTTGTGTCAAGACTTTTAAGTTACAGCTGATTCTAATATTCGTCTTTACAAAAATTATAAATTTTTGGATTTGTTCATAGAAATAGTTAATTACGATCAAATAGACTTAATTTCTGTTTTACCGTTTCAAACCGTTTCGAAACTAATCTGATATTAATTCTGAATAATTAAATAATTATGTAGCGTGAAACATAATTGTCTGCTAATATAATTATATAATTATATAATGAAGATGATAAATTCCAGCATTTAAACTACTCTTCTTTGTTAATAAAAATTTCTTGAAAAAGATAAATATCGGTGTAATTAAATGTGTCTCGTAACTAATTAAACAGTAAGAGATTAACGAAACGATATTCAAGAATAATAAAAAATGGGTATTTAATGTCCAAGTGCCAAGCAATGATTTTTAATTAATAAATGCAATAGTATTAAATGTGCTTTTCGAGGAATTCATATTGTTCTTTTAAATAGATTTAATCAAAGCACCAGCATCCTCAATCGGATTGTAATTAAATGAATTTGATTAGCATATTGATTACTCATAAAATGATCGTCCTACATAATGCCTGTTAACTTATAATCAACTAGTTTTGAGTTGAATAACACATTTATTATTTTATCGTTGCATACAATAGATTGCGTTGATTAATTATGTAAAATTTTCAACAGGAAATTAAATTACTTAGAACAACGCATTCCAATCATAATCTGACGAGCTTACGTTGTTGAAGATCGTTGCCAATAGACGCGTAAATACGATTCTAATTCGTAGTAATTACTTGAGTTGTTTAACGTACGAACTGAGCAATTTGATTAATTGCTTCAATAACCTATCAATTGCACGGCACGTGGCACGCGTAAGTTTACTAATCGTTTATTCTCTTAACATGCACCGAGCTTCTTCATTAATTCAAACGTTTAACTACTCCCAGTTTTTATCAGTTAAGCAAAACGTGTCACGTAAAGATAACAAGAACATCCCTTTAATACTAGAACTACGAAAGCCGCAAAATGTCGGGTCCGCAGAATTTAATAAAAACATTTAATTTTACAAAGTTCCATTTTCTGAGATTTTTTGCGGTGCACATTGCATTATGCATGTAATTATATCGATTAATTTATTTTTCCATTCATCCTTATTTTAACAACTCGAACGGCCATTAAGAGGCGACATTGGGATTAACTCCAGTTGTCGGTGATTTAAAATTCAATAATAAAAAATAAGTGGAGAAAATAATAATACTTCCTCTCGTGTCAGTCGCCATTCGAAACAAACTGACTGGCGACTGATTATCGTCTTTCGAGCTTAAACGGATAAAGATTGTTCGCATATTGAATTTCGTATTATTTGGACAAAAAGCATACACTACAATTAACACCATATCTTCATTTCCAAATAACAATGGTTTTCCACTTTAAAATAGAAAATCATGAGGGAACATCCGCGACGTGATTACGGTTATCAAAATACGTTCGAAGCGCAAGAAGTGCACGGGATTCATAAACGCAGTGCATTATTTACTTTAGCGTATTGATGCGCACACACCTTGCGGTGTGAATCATTTCCATTACACAATCGAGAATGCAGCCTTTTAATTCCTATCGCCAAGCGACTGCGTGTAATTCAATACGCTCGTCAGCATAGAATTGGGTGTAACTATGTAGTCGCCGTTTTAGGGCAATGGGTTAACGTATTTTCCATGCAGCAACGTTTATAGAAGCATTTCTGCGCATTTCAGTAATTACGGCCTTGCCATTTGCGAAGTGAAATACAACGGCATTGAGGCTCGTTCTAAGAAACCCGAGAACCTGATAATGTGTGCGATGCAATTACACTGTGATTTCTGTAGTATCAATTAATTACTGTGTTTACACCGATCGTAGACTTTAAGTGTATCCGTAAATGGCTAACGTGAGTTAAGCTAAAGCTGGCTCTAATATTCATATTTGTATAAATAACATATACTCGGATTTCTTTATGAAAACGGCTAATTGCGATCAAAAATACATGCCAATTTCTTCATCACTTTTTCATGGAAGCATTTCTCATAGAAGATCGACGCTCTTCGTGTGTTGCAGATTACGAATATACAAAATAATACGCGAACTTTGCACGGAGATACGAAATACCTGAACCACAAGACAGTGATATGAAGAATACGCAAACCAACGGTTATGGTATGTGACTTTATTGTATAACTATATTTCGCCGTGAATGAATCCCTTGTGTCGTCTGTTCATCTATAATTTTAGAGATCTATTCATTCGGTTTGATTATCATTCGGTATTGCTATTAATTAACGGTTAATTAAATAGCTTTCATTATGTGTTGCAGAATATCGAATCGATTTCTCGTCGGTTTTAGTTTATTCTTTTAATTCGTGTAGCTGATATATATTAATTAATTACTCGTCAATTAATTAATATATTAAGTTAATTCAACTGGACGTGTTTATATATATATAATTCAAGTTAACTTATAATAGTAAGATATGAGTGAATTTGATAAAATATGAACTAATTGGATTTAATCGGAAATAGTCAATTAAAAGTAATCGAAAATGGACTTGTTATAAATAATGCAAAATAGCCGGTTTCTGAATCCAGCAAAGATAATCGTTCCTTCGATGAAGAAATCAGGTTTCCACTTTTTCCTGGTCGACCCGCCGCGAATGTGGGGAAGCACGGTCATTATCATTATTAAAGTGTAGCAAGAACTCGCTTCAGTTGAAAAATATCGTTCTCTCCCGAACGAGCGTCAACAAGAAAAAATTAATATAAATCGAATGCAACGAGTGAACTAGAAAGGTATGCAACACATGTCGACCTTTCAAGTCTCCCAAGAAGGAAACTGCAGTTGCATACGTCCCACCGAAGGCTACCATCCACTGTCTCGAGGTTACTATGCAGTTTACGGTTTACACGCACCTTCGATCATTTTCTTCGCTGAAACTGGTTCCGGTCGAGCGCACTTTACCTAAACGTACCTTCAAAAAGTACAAAAATGTCCTCGCCTTAAATAAGTGTACCCTCGTTGAACCCTCTTCATGTTTTACCTTCTCAGTTTACCTAAGTTTACCCCCCTCATGTCGGAAATGGCTATAACTACATGTTGCAGGTGCGAGCTTTTTATAAAGGATTCGTGCATTTCAATATCTAATATATTTTCACGAATTTTTTTCGATATCTTATATAATCTGATAAAATGTTGCAGGCGCAGAGCTTGTTATTTTGAAATCAATCTTGCAATGATATGCTCAACAATTTTCGGAATAATGTCTCAATTTGCATTGTAAATAAAGAACATAATAATGGATGCCGTGTAACTAAAAACAGATAAAAATGGCGTGGTCCATTTATTATCACGAGTTTCATAATTCATGCTTGTTCTATTGAGTAGTCAATGGAGTACTCGGTCGACGTAAACAGGAATCGGAAAATGACGATGTTTTTAGTAAACAATTTCCGGAACAGGGATGGGTAACAGGTATTTCATTCCATACATCATATCGTGTGCATTTGTTTGCACATTAAACTTCATTTCTGATGCAATAAATATAGAAAACGTCATAAGCTCATAGCAAACGCGTAGTTTCTGTTTATAATTGCAATCGCGATAAATAAATTTCGCGTATACGGAGATTTGCATAAAACTTCTTGCGACGCACGAATATCGCGTGTTTATTGAATCCTGATGGCTTTTGGATCACCAACATTTTCATATTGACGCATAATCACTTACGAAAGCAGTGGAATATTATTCTTCAGATCATATTCTGAATAATGTTGCACAGAGTTTCATTATTGCGTTACTGTTGTCGTAACATTTTGTGGATCTTGCATTTAGAACATTTGTTTTATTTAAAATGAAATCTGTGTTCAACATTATTCTACATTTCATAAAACGTCGTTCTAAATTTTATCAATTCCATAAAGTGTCGTTTTACATTTTAGACATTTCATAAGCCGTCGCGCTAAGTTTCACAAATTTCATAAGCCGTCGTTTTATATTTCAAAATTTTCATAAATCATCTCTACGTTGCAGACATAGGATCGGTCATTCAGATTATGAGAATTATGCAACTTCGGTGATAACGCGTACAGAGTAATTATACTCGACATGAACCTGATATCCAATCTCAAGAGAATATCAAGATACATGCTTTAATCGCACGTTTAACTACTGTACTCCGCCATGAACATTTTTATTACGTAATGAAGAGCACCAAGTTCGTTAAATTCTATTTCCATTGTTAAGTAAAACGATCAAATATTACGGTACGGTAATAAATTATATTTTATCATAATTTGAAGTTTACTTACAACTTCGGTAATTCGTCATTTTCAGGATAAATGATTCAAATGTTGGACTTCAAAAAATTATATCATAATAAATATGACAACTTGTATATATACTTAATGTAACAACTGAGAGGTTCAGATATTTAATATTTTTAATTGAAAGTTATTAACATGCGTGCCGACTCATCTGTTTCATAATATATTATATAATACATATATAAATAAATAACGAAGAAAGCATTTGAAAATCTGTTTATAAGCGATCTTTCACATAAATTTCAATATGTGTTACGTTCAACCAAAGATTACTGATCGTTCATTTACCGAGGTATATTAATGAATAATTGTTTCTTGCGTGTGCTACGTTTTCGCGTAATGTAATACATAATAATATGCTGAATTATATATGTCGGGAGCATAGTCTGTAATTATCTAAAATTAAACTAGTCACACTTTTAGAATAATGAAGGAAGTGTATAATGTTCTGTAATAGCCTCGTAATCGATGATTTCCGTCAACTTTCGAAAGTTGTATCGGTCTTACTAAATTGAAAAGCACGCGACACGCAAAGACAATACGAAGAACAACTTTGTCTTTTGTTTCCAAAATGGTATTTCAATGTCAAGAACAGGTATTTGATGAAACATATGTAACGTCGCGTATGCAAATTTACTTCTGTAATTATCAACTGTCTGTTGATACAATGTCGATAAACGTCACTTTACTTCATTGCCGGAAACGTATAACGATGCTTCATTTGAGAATGAAGATACTCTTCAATGCGTAAAGGAACTTTTAAGGAAGTAGAGTATCTTTGTTCCAAGAAAACTGTATTCTGCGTGATTTAATGATTTTTAATTTCGGTATTTATTAATATTTTGTAATCTAGCAATCATAGATTTTTATCAATTTGAGCTTTCATAAATCTAATTTATTGAATTTTCGTAACGAGGACTCAAGTAATTACAGATTATAAAATATTAATAAATACCGAAAATAGAATACATAATTATACACGATCTATTTTTCTTGGATTTCTGAAATTTCTAGACAAAATAGTGATAGTCTGCAAATAGTCTGCAACTACTAGAACTATCACGACTCCAGTATCGTTAATTAGGTCGCGATAATTACAGTAAAAAAGATTCGTCGTTTTCTTACAAACTTTCAATGATATCATTGAAATGATAAACATCGTTCGCGTCATCGGTATAAGAAAATTCATTGTTGTTCATCGGTATGAAAATTCAATAAAAATATACGATTCTTGACGGTCGAACTGCGGTAACTTATTCGTGTGTGAAGTCCGATCAATTTTGATCGGGCAAAGTTCGATGCAGAGGAGTTCAATCAGTTCAACTTGTTCGCCAGACTGGCGTGTTGTAACTGTT
Source organism: Nysson spinosus (assembly GCA_910591585.2). NCBI lineage: Eukaryota > Metazoa > Arthropoda > Insecta > Hymenoptera > Crabronidae > Nysson > Nysson spinosus. The sequence goes on from OU342835.1 coordinate 5,819,494, forward strand.
GTAAGTGCAAGTTCATGTCGGCGTTCATTATATTATCATCGCGTTTCGCGGCTCGCGAAAGTTCTTTGTCCTCCGATATAATGTATTCGTTTGGCATCAAAACACCATTAAAATCCACTCGAACTCAATGCACTTGAAATATATTCCTTTTTAAGAGACCTTCGAATAAACTCAACGTATCTTTCTCACATTTGAAATTAATATTTCGCAGAAACATTTTACTTCTTATTTTTGGTATCTATTAATACTTTGTAATCCAGTAACTATAAATAAGATAATAAATAATAAGATTAATAAAAATAAATTTTAACAAGCTGCACTTTCGTAATTAAAAGTTACGTAATTTTCATGATGAATTAGCAATTACGGATTATAAAATATTTTAACATGCGATGACACTTTCTAGCAATTCTTATTTTCGAAAATATGTTTTTTAACAAAAACCCCAGTTGTTGCTGTAATAAAACCAGGTCTAATCATAGGACAAATCCGTTAATATTTTATATTCCATAACTATACATTAGGTACAAGAAATTTCAGGTGTCCAATAGAAAAATTTCCTTTATCAAAGTTTCATGAGCTTCTTCCAAGGAGAGTTCCATTAATCTGAAGAGTGGAAAAGTTGACGAGTATTCCATCGACCCTTAGGCTTCCGATAGGAAAACTTACCGCTCGAGCGAGCGACTGTTCTTTCCAGCTTTGTTTATCTCGATCGACAATTAATTACAGCTTCCGGAGGACATTCATTCTCATGGTGCAACATTCGTTTTATCTATAAACGGTGATTCTCGCGAAACCGCATATCTGTCGACAATATAATCGGAATACAAAGCCGCGTTCGGAAGAATATATCGGAGAAGGTTCCGCGGAGTGCAACCGTTTTGATAAGACGTCTGCATGCCACCAATCGCATGTGGCTTTCTCGCGCACACCCACTTGTTGCGCAAGAAAACGGTTCTTCGTGTCATCGATGATTCCTTCGGAGAAGAGTGCAAATGCAAACGGACCATAGCAAACATTAATTCAGCTTGCTGCTCTTTAACCAGGATCTCATTAACACTTATCGAGGCTAAACCTTCATCCCGCTCTTTTTTTTATACGCTAGTTGATAACGCGGTACACGTGCGGATACCAATATGCGTGGCGACACGTCTGTTTTATAATTTACTGTGGTTTCGCGAATCTCTTCTTGTCCAAGGTAATTGTGTACAACTCAATTTTCATCATTGAAATTTACTTCACTTTCGTAATGATGAACCGAGTAGTAATAGATTATGAAATATTGTATTATACGATGACGTTTTGTATCGAACTCGACAGATTTAACTCTAACAATAAGCAGAAATCAAGCGTTAATCAAAGAAGTTTTTGAAAGCAGTACTTTCTAGCAAAAATAGATCTTTATTGTATAATTCGTTTACTATGAATTTAATACTTCTTTAATTGCCCTAATTACTTAAGAAAATAGGATATAATACATTATATTTATTAACTGAATTATTAACTGAATTAATTATGAGTTATTTAGGATCTATTTACTTACTTTATTCTGATTAAAGAAAGATTTTCGTTTGAAGAAGAATAAAAGCTTGAGATTTCGGGAATATCTTTTTACGAGATCTTTGTCGCTGATAATCAATCTAATACAAACACGCGATAGTGAACTGGTTAATTTAGTTGACCATTTATGAACCCGGATCTCATCGGCGTTTATCGTGATGAACGAACCACTTTTTTTTAACGGCCTCCTGATTATATTTACGAATTCGTAATCTTATAATTTATGTACTGAAACTTCCCCTTCGCTTTTTCGCAGTTTTCCTCATTGATATAATATCATAGCAGTGTTAGCTCGTTCCGGGAAATACTTGTTTAAGAACTGGAAGATGATTAACGTTTCCCCGAATCTCGTTTATATTAAAGTTCAATTACTACAAAACACAATCTCCGTAAATAAGAATTCTTATATAATCTGTGAAATATATTATTATATTTCGAGTGAATCATTTTTTGATGCTTGATAATATTAATAGCTTGTGGATGCATTAGACGAATATAAAACTTGTTTTACTGTCATTTGTTGGTTATCTTCAGGATGTCAACTATTAGATGTGAAATATAATTAAAAGTCGTTTTGCTGCCTGGAACTGCAACATCTATTCTTCGCAAAGAATCACTTTTATGTAAGCGATAAAATATAATCTTTGGTGTGAATAATTTCCTGATGACTGATAACAACTTATTAATGTATTAAACAATTAAAAACTTGTCTTATTGTCCTTTGATCGGTATATTCAGGATGTCAACTATCGGATGTCCAACATGAGTGAAAATCGTAGAATTAATAATTTTATTGTTGCGAATTAAATTAAAGGTCGTTTAACATAAAATCTAATCTTCATAATTAAGATTTTGTATGTAAACCATGAAATATATTATTTTGAGTGAACAGTTTTCTAAAGCTTGATAATAGCTCATGGATTGATTAATCGATTATAAACCTGATTTTATTGTCATTCGTTTGTTCTATTCAGGATGTCAATAATTAGATGTGCAGTATAATTAAAAGTCGTTTTGTTGTCTGGAATTGAAAGTATAGAAATATGTTACCTTACTATCTTATCGTTAATACAAGCGTCGCGCTAGACTCGCGATTATGCGCAATTTGTTTATTCGCGATTCCCACATGGACGTCAAACTGTGTTACATAATTCGAGGATCGCGTTTTGATCGCAAATCAAACAGTAAACTCGATTATCGTACGTGTCTCTTACGTTTTTCGACGTGGAAAAATAGGCGGGAACGATAAGTATAAGCTCGTAGACGTAATTCCTGGGGACGTCTTATATCACTGTAATCAACAGATACTTATTTCTTAAACTTACTATGTCATTAAATATTCCGTAGAAAACATTAAATATTAATATTCGATATTCTGTTAAATATTAACTCTTTGCACTCGAGATTATTTATTATTATTTAGAGCTACTACGACAATTTGGGTGGCGACTGACAAGCGACACTAAGATTTACTACATCGTTTTTGATAATTTAAAATCTAGTAACAAAAAATAATCGGAGTAAATCTTTATGTCGCTTCTCGGTAGCCGCAATAAACTGAGTGGCGACTGATAGTAAGCAAAGGGTTAAATATCGTGTATTCAGATATTAAATATTAAATAGTGTATTTGATGTCACGTAATTCGAAGCGTCCTTTAAGCGAAATTATTGGCGTAATTAAACCAGATCAAAACCTTTTTCTGGTAACCCCCTGCCCCTCCGCCACTCCACGTAGAATGTTTGATAAAGATTACGTGAAAGTATGCTAGGGACATTATGACGTCATTATCATAAATCAGGTATGACTTATAAGTTGTATTTTATTAATCTAATTTAAATATTAAAATTCCAATATCGAACACTACATATTAACTCAATGTCCAATTTTTTGGCTATTGGATTTATGAAAACTAAGAAAATATTATGAGAAACGGTTACGTGAAAAATAAATAAAGAGTGCAGCATTTCAAAACAGAAGCTGTCAAAGTGTAATGTAATTGCTTTTGATGTGTTTACAAACACCTACGCTGCGATTTCAATGACGGTAAAAATTCTTATTTTGTATTCAACAGGATGTCATAACACAGAGTCAATGCGTTTATTGTAACATTCTAAGCGGTGAAAAACAAGGATATATATTTAAGACGATGCGTAATGCTCGTTAGAATGGAATGGTACATATATTTACAAAAGAAAATATCGTAATCAGCAGCAGACCAACAAATATATAACGCAATGTAGACTTTGATGCATAGGGTGAAGATCACGCTCGGACGAAAGAATCACGCTGTTAAGGGGCCAACTAACCAGATCTTATCTTGTTTTAATTGTTCCATTGAGTTAACTTGGTTATCGCAGTTTTGATATTTATTAGTGCACTTAAACGTATTAAATGCTATACGTATTTTAAACATGAAGTATTAAATATTAAATATTGATTAAATTCTAAATGTTGAAGGCGGAATTGTAAATTTTGTATATTGGACTCGAAATTTTGGATGTTGATACTAATTTTTTGATATTAAATTATAAGGTTTGGGTATTAAACACCAAGTATTAAATATTATATTCCAAATATTAGATATTAAATTCTAAATCTTATTGTTAGATATCAAGTATCAGATATTCAGTATTAAATGCTGTCACCCGTTGTTAAAGATTAAGTGGGATAGATTCATTATCAAATTTCGTTCATGTTGAAAAATAATCGTTTATAGAATGTCTACTACTTACATTACGATGCGAGAATAAATTAAATACCACGAATATCATATGCACTTCTAAGCGTTTTGTTTTCACGACAAACATTTTCCTTATAGGCTATACATATTGCGTAGTAAATGTTTCCCTGTATTATTATGCATACATGATAAAGGCATACGAGAATTCTTATTTATCGAGTTGTGCGGGTCTTCCAACATTACTACCGTTCACAAATGTTCAAAATACATTACACGGGCTATGTGTGCGCAAGAAAACGTTACGATAAAAGGACTGACGGCAGAGTGATGTGTTTTCTATATTAATTTTGTTTAACACTAAAACTACGACAGGAGTTAAAATGGGTAGTCTACCATTCTTAGTTAAATTATACAAATACACCACGGCGCATTGTTTGAGATTTTATAGACTTTTATTGTACGTACATAGCACAAATAATTAAATCCGTTAATTAACTCGCACCCCTCAGCCATATTTTATACGTAAATGTGTAAGAATAATTGAGTATATGTTCTGTAGTTCTAGTGTTAAGGGATAGTAAATTCGAGATATCTTGCCAAGAAATTGTTCAGAAGTTTAAAGGAACAATTAATGTCGGTTGTACTTTTAAGCGATTATTTTGGCGATAAGAAAAACAGTCTGATAACGCGGGACTGAATTAATCATGAGTGTTAGCAGTTAGAAATACAATACATTCGCGATAGTAAACTACTAATTGGTGTTTCATTATGATTTTTTGTCTCTATTAAAAGTTGAGTAGATAAATGTCCAATGATAATAGAACGACGTAGAGTGCGTAGTTTAAAGATATATGATCCTGGTGTTTAGTGCACCGTGCAAATGGGTTACCAAAAATTTGCAATGATAATTTTCCAACAATCCCATTCAGAACTAAGAATCGTTGAATGAAAATGAGATTTTCCAGACGCGATTCTGCGAAGTACTTTACGCTCGAAGAACTGTTTGCTTTCTTACTTTTTTACAATTCGCTGTATTATCAACCTTGAATTGCAAGTGTCTTTATTAGTTATCTTTATCTTTAGAGTAATCCATACGAAATTGGTAATCAAGGTATGAACTTTATAAGAAATAAAATCTATAAATCTATGAAAAATAACGGATCCATAAATAATTAATTAACCTGTAATAAAGCGTGATTTCTGCAAGGACTTTATTTATTTCAATACAGAGATCGATATGCTTTCGCAAATTTATGATCTGTTACAAGGTTACATTTACTTCACTCGTAAAGAAGAATGAATTAATTTCACAATTGCGCGGTTCGCAGAACTTGAGATATTTTATAAACCTCGAAGAACTGTTTGGAAACTTGTAACTAATAGGATTTCGATTGTTATTGCATGTAATCTGAGATTATGTAATAATATATTTTTCTGGAGGGAAATAATGTGTTTTACGACCTTTTGTAGTTTCTGCCCTGCATTGCTTTACGTCATTAAAAAAGTAGAATTAGTATATTAAAATAGTAGCCAAGTCATAATATTCTATTAATATAAAAAAAGTACATTAATTGAAGGAGTACACAGATGTAAAATTTAATTATATAATGTTCAACACGTTTCAGTATGCAAATATTAAATTATTATTACTCTACAAAGGCGGTAATATTAATCATAAATTTCTAGATTAACAGAATATAACTTCCAAATCACAACAGATTTATTACTCATAGATAAAATATTACACACAAAATTAATCAAAAAATTGGTCGGCAGAATTTCTTCTCGGTTTGAAATTATATATAACGATATATTGCTAAAGATCGGTTAATTGAAGATGTTATGGTTGCATTTTCCAGCGGAAGTGAATGGAAAGCAAGTCGCCAATGGCAAAGATGAAGCCGAACATTTCGAAGAGGTCGACGCCGTGCAGGAGGCAATTGGTACTCTTGGGAGGTGGCAAATATACGTTTGCCTGGCTATCTCCTTGGTTAAGTTTCCGGTAGCATGGCATCAATTGGCCATAGTTTTTATGGCTCCTCATCAGGATTACCATTGCACAGCACCGGCGCACACCAATACTTCTGATCAGTGTTTCGTCGATGTTAATGGTACCCGTGCGGAATGCACGGAATGGGAGTACGATAGGAGTATCTTCCCTGAAACCGTTATATCGCAGGTAATTATCGAAGTTTGTTAGTTTCTATGAAAATAGTCAATAATTAAGGACAATAAGTATTTAATTTCCCTGAGCCTATTATATCGCATCGAATTAACAGTAAATAATTAAGGACTAATATGTGAACCTCCGTCGATTATCAAAACAAAAATTGTTATTGAGCACTCATCAAGAAGATAAATGTTATAATTTGTAACATTTTACCGTTTATTCATATTTCAGTGGAATTTAGTATGCAGTCGCACGCACTACGCCAACATTCAGCAATCAATTCTGATGTTCGGAGTGCTTTTGGGGAACATTATATTCGGCAGCTTAGCAGATAGGTACACACAATATACAAATCATTTAACAAAGAATATGAATTTAAAAAATGCTCTAAATAGATGCCAAAGATATTGGACTACCTATAAACCAATGTAAGCAAAACAAACAACGTTAACGAAGACAAAAACTACGTTTACAGATACGGCAGGAAGATGCCATTAATGATCTCCGTCGTCCTTCAATTGGTCTCCGGAATCGGATGTGCCGTTGTACCGTGGTTCCCGGCATTATTGCTGATGAAGTTGCTTAGTGCCTTAGCAACCGGAGGCACAATGGTCACGAGTTACGTTATTTGTAAGTCACTGATGCTCTTATTAATATCACGCTAACTCGAATCATAAACTAATCTCTGAACATTGTAGTCTTCATATTTTGCACTGGACTTGAATATTCGGTCCGACGCGTAAGTTGAAAACGTACATCTTCCTTTCTCTTTGTAGATATTATATGTATAAGTATATAAATATTACATGGTATTTCATATAAATTAATTGACGTTATAAGTATCATATGTATTAAGTAATGTCTAATACGAAATAGTTCAATAAGAACAATATTTAATATTGAAAAAGTATGCGAAATATCTGAAATAATTTATATCTTACTATTAGTCTTGAAGTATATTTTTATTAGTAATAGTGAGTAATAATAATTATATAGGAAATATTCGATAGGTATGGAGATCGTTGGTACACAATGGCGAGCGGCAATCACGGTGCTTTACCAAATTCCGTTCAGTTTGGGTCACATGTCACTGGCGGGATTAGCATTTATATTCCGTCATTGGCAGCATCTGCAAATGGCCATTACTTTGCCTTCCATCATCCTCTTAAGTTATTGGTGGATCGTTCCAGAATCACCCAGATGGTTGCTCGCGGTTGGAAGGCAAAGGGCAGCATGCAACGTTTTGCAAAAGGCAGCTAACATAAATCGAATAAAAAATAAGGACATTCCAGAAATGGTCAGACAGCATTGCCTGCATCAGGTATGTCTGCATCTTACATTTTCTATTAATTAATAATATACATATACATGTATTTAGTAATACATTAATCACCTTCGAATTTTTCATTTTGTTACATGTCAGAATAATTATCAACATATATCATTTAACTTTTCATTTTCTTCAGTATCGTAGAATTATAACTACTTTTAATATTATCACTCCATTATCCTGCTTTTCCTCTCATTAGATTTCCCTATTAATTACTCGGCTCCTCGCTTTGTAAACCATCATCTTCTTATCTGCAGCTGCCTTTAATATATTAATCTTACGATATTAATACAATCCTAACTGCAGCGATAATATTGTTTCTTCTTTTAATGTTTCAATGTTCCAATTAATCGAATTTTTGCTACTATAATAATATTACGTTTTTCATACTGTGGAATTATAACCACTGAAAATAATTGCCGGTATAAAAAATTTGTTTACGAATTCTGTTGCAGAACTCGAAAAAATCTGAATCAGACCATCAAGCTTCGTTCCTGGACCTCTTCCGGACCCCGAATATGAGAGTGAAATCTCTGTCCATTTTTTTCAATTGGATTGTGTGCGGCATGGGTCTGTTCGGTTTGTCACAGTACATAGGTCAAGTAGGGGGTAATATTTTCATAAATTTCGCGGTATCCGGCGCGATACAAGTACCCGGAAATTTCGTTGCTTGGTGGGCAATGAACAAACTTGGTAGAAGGGTCACATTAATCTGCAGCAACACGATTGCTGGAATCGCGTGTCTTCTACTTATCATAGTGCCACACGGTAAGAAATCGCAATATGTTAATTGAAAATGTATCGTAATAATAATTAACTCGTATCACTAAAAATAATTAGGTTGATGAAATTCTACGAAGTATCGTTTATTAAAGAATACGTAAATTAGTAGAATGTTAATTAAGTTTTTATTCACAATACTAGAAGGTTTTATTAACCTGCGAAATTAAATTAAATAAGAAGTAATATCTACATAAAAGCTGAATCAAATGAATAAAGGCTGAATAAAAGTAGTGTTTATAAACAAGTAATATAGGAAATAATGTAGTTAGTAGAGATAAATACATTTTTCAAATTCTCTGGAATACTTTCTATTAAAGAATATTATTTATTTAGTTACTTATTGCATATTAAATAGAGAAGATATTACGGCCGAATAAAAATAATGTTTATGAAGAAGAAATTTAGGAAATAATGAAACTCATGGGTGTGATGTATTTTATTTCCAGATATCGAGTGGCTTAGATTAGTATTAGCCTGTTCCGCCATTGTTGGTATGTCTGTTTCTTTCACGACAGTTTACCTGTTTTCTGGTGAACTGTTCCCCACAGTTGTTAGAAACATTGGCGTTGGTACAAGCAGTATGTGTGCCAGGATCGGTTCCATTACAGCACCTTTCGTGGTCTCCCTGGTAAGACACGCTAACGATTAAGACAATAATCGAACAAAAAATTATGTTTAGATTCGCTCTTTTTAAACGCGCATTTCTATGTTCTTGCCTCGTAAAATAATAGAAAATCTGAAATCTGCCCCACTGTGCGAAACTGGCAAGGGCACCTCTAACACTCTAAGCACTTCGGAGTTTTTAAATACTCGTAAAAATAATTTGCTCTAAGTGTATTTTAATTTAATGTCTCATATTTTCCATATCATTATCGCACTTTATACTTTTAACAAAAACAAGGTTATTTAAAGTAGTATTTTAGAAATTGAAATGTTTGCAATTGAAGTCGCTTCAATTAATCGATTTAGTATTAAATACTGCACGTTCAAGTTTTAAATGTATCAAGTTGAGAAAAGAAATTTTAATTAAGTGTTTTATTAGATAAGATATTTGTAATTTAACACGGTAAATAGAATGATTCTGTTTGTTCTTTAGTTAAATATTTAATATAAGTTACATATTTTTAGGATCATATTCAGGGATGGTTACCGCCCGTTATTTTCGGAATACTTCCTTTAGTTGGTGCTACTCTTTGCCTATTATTGCCAGAAACCGCCGGATGTACGCTTCCAGAGACTCTCCAAGATGGCGAAGAATTTGGAAAGTGAGTCAAGTCATTTTTCAATTGAAAAAAAAGCACTTCAATTTAAAGTAAGAATTCTTTAATTATATTCGAGAATATATTTCTACCTGCATTTACAGGAAGCCCGAAAAGATAAAAAAATTAAAGGATATCGACGCTGAAGCTGCACTCTGAACGAGGACTGCTATTCGATGGTATGAAAATAAGAAAGTCATAAAAATTTCGTAAACCACAAGGAGAATGCCGACAATCAAATTTCGTATAGTAATTAGGTGTTTAAGTGATACTTCTATCATTCCGCGTTTTTATTTATTACATTGCATCTGCAAAGCCTGACGATGTCAGACGAAGTGTCGTTGGATTGCTTACGTGACCGCAATTTCATGTTCCACGAATAATATACGATTACGGCTGCAATAATAATGGCGGTATTAGAAAGCGTATAATTATTATGGAAGAAAGGATGTGAGAGATGCTAGGAAACTGCAACGTATTCGTGCCGAAGAGTTGTCACATTCTCGTATAAGGAATGTTTTTGTTGCACGGTCTGAGTGTATCAGTACTGCCACCCAATGAGGTGCCTTGTACCATTTCTATGCGAATGTGTAAATAGATATTTTATTTTATAAAATTTATTACCTCCAATCTTCCTCTTCCAGGTCTACCCCCTTCATTGTATAATGATTGATCCATAAAACAATTATTTATATTAATTTATTAGATATCCTCACTTTCGCATTTTAATTATTTAAAATGCAAATCAAGAGTATTGCGTTCGAGCTAAAGTCTAATATATTAATATAAATAATATCCTCTTAGAGCCATATTTAGCAGGTTTATTATCAGTAATAAGTTTATCCAAATAATTATCTGCATAAAGTTTAACGCTTGAATTACTTAAACCGTAAAAATGACGGATCCACGGAATTTAGTAAAAAAGTTCAAAATAAGGTTCCACTTTCTACGATTTGTTATGGCTCACGCTGCTTAATAGACGCAATTAAATCAAGTAATTTATATATTTTCTATCCATCCTTATTTTTGAGGATGTTTACGTGAATGTATAAATATGACTAAATACATTGTCCGTGGTTGTAGTGTTAACGATGTACAATAAAGTTTACTTTCCAGGAATTTCTTGGCGTTGAAGAATCACATTCAGGCGCATTGTATAACAGGTGATTATCATTTGAATAATAATTGTACAGTGATAAATGGAATAACGTGTTCTAAGTTATTCAGATACGAGGTTATCTTATAACGTTTCCGAAGAATCTCGTTATTTCCGTAATGTAAACCTCGTTAAACCTTAAGTTGCATGGAGTTTAATGTTACCGGTGATATGAATATTTATCATCGATATGAAGTGCATAATATTAATCATTATTCTTTCACGCCAGTCACTGGATTTATATTAATGATTTTCTCCGATAATTAGTAACTAATTTTGTTGTCTCACCTTCAGATTACAGCAACTAATGACTAAAATAATCCTCCATGTTTAATCTAGTGTCTAACGAGGTATTTAACTTGACCCATTAAATCTTGATCATTTATGAAATTATTTTGACTGAACTGTTTTGACGAAAATTTGACACGGAAAAGCTCGAACAAATAAACACTTTAAAAGAGAGATTAACTAAAGAAAATTAAGAATAATAATAAAAAATGGAGTGAACGACGAAACTGTTTTTACTTCATTGTTTTGCTGTAATGTTTCATATCTACCATAATAATATCAGTACATGTTGTGCGAATGTTTCAATTATAAATTGATTTCATTGAAATTCGCCATAATATCCGTCATTCGGTAACGATCTTGCGCATTTTCGATGCAAAGCCAAGGTTAACGTTACTTTTTTCATGTTCCATTAACGAAGGGGTCACCTTGGTTTTTATTTATTTCGCAGCTGCAATCGATGCCGTGCACCGGCATATTCAAACCGCGGTGCAACCACTTGTATTACCTGTCTACTTATACTTTTATCATCCACTTTTAGAGTTGTTACCGATTTATATTAAATTTCTGCTCGCTTCGGACGATCGTTGCACGAACATGACTTCGATCGGCTTTCCTTACTTCGATCATTCGGTTCGTTTTGATACGGCGAGTCCTTGTATGGAATTTCTCTATTGGTTCTTACATGATAATAAAGTAGCATTAAATGTGTTAAGGTCAACAAAATTAAATCAATTGAAAATGATTTTTTTTTATATTCCTTCGTGCATTGTTATTTCCAAGGTTTTGGTTATAATTGTATTTTATGAACTTAATGTACGTTTAAGACAATAATATGTGTATATATTTAACGGTATATGTTATATTATTTATATGTTTGTGTACATGAATGGCGAAGTACTTTAAGTGGTATAAATCGTACGTTCAATTCAACTGTAATGCATTGTTCGAGGTACAAAGTGTCACGCACGAGGTGCACTACTCAATGCAATTCCATCCGCCGGATGGAACTATTTAAACCATAAAACATCCCGTGATGTTACAATGATTATTCCAATTTTTATGGAAAAATAACAGAGTCGATACACGAGAACCGAATCGATGAAGAATTTACATCACTTTTTTTTCTGTATCAAGGTATTACTGAATATTTCAGGTGTAATTGTAATGGAAATAATTATCCATTAATCATAATTCATAGAAACTTTATATTTCTCATTACCACGTATTAATAATATTTCTAATTGCATCCACGATTGAGTTTCAAAAATTCCTGCATTATTACACATCTTATGGTATGCTTTTATATATATTTATTGATACCATTTTGAGCATAATTATCTACCTTTCAAAAGTCGAAATTCCGAAATATAACAAGTACACAAAGTGATAATATAAACCAAAATAGAAAGTGTACAATAATAACTTGCGATATCATTCAATTATTACTCATTCTAAGTGTTTAAACCTTTCAATATTTCTCTGATATCGCAGATATTATCGTACAATGCTTTATCACGTTTACATTTGAATTTCGTATACTCACCGCATTTCAGAATGTTTAAAATCGACCGAGGAAGACAAAAAGCCGTCGCCGAAAAGTATCGTCTGTAATAAATATATGGAATAATTTATCTCTTTAGATCGTAATTTGCCGTTTTTCTCATCAAGTTTTATGGATGGTTATGTTTTATGTACACGACATACTAGAACTATGTAGATTTAATTAAGTCTCACTATCCATTCGAAATTAGGGAGGAATATTTGTGTCACGTGTGTAGCCACGGACGGCCGCTTAGAAGAGACTTTACCACATATAAAAGACTATATTACAGTGAACTATAGTGTCATTCGAAGTTGTACCGTTCGAGAGAAGGCCGGTTCTCCAGTACGAACAGTGAACACCGCGTGTCCGGGTTCGAACTGTCCACACTCTTCGGTTGCTTAGTGATCCGGTTAAACCGTTCGTTTGTGCTGTGCTGCCAAGTTTAAAGAAACGGTAAAGAATTCTTTACTGTAACTAAAATATATTTTTAAACGTCATCATTTTAAATATAGTGTAAGGTATTAAAGGAATATTTTACGTTTATAAGATTATAGTGTTTATGAACATATTAAACACTGTTCTTTTCACATGTAAATAAATTTGAGCGCGTTGTTTTTCATTATTAGATTATTAAATATATTAAACTTAAAACGTTTAAGCTGAAACGAATTTCTGCTTTTATATTTCAAACTAACTTTGTTTCACCTAGTGACACTGATTTTAATAACACAATGTATTATATTAATTCTGCAATTATTATTCGCGCCACCAATGATCTTAGAGCGATACAAAGTATTACATCGATGTATCCACGTATTCGGGTACGTGTAATGTTGAGAAACAGGATTTATCAACTTGAGGAATTATTTTCAATAGTGAATGCTCGCCATTGCCATAAGATTTCGAGGTTTTAAGTACCATCGGATTCTCGAGGCAAAGAACAGTTACATCCTCAGGGCATACATACAAATCTGTCGCAAGATGGTTTAAGACAGGTAGTCTATTTAGCACGATTGACAGATCTCAATTCGAGTCCGCATTTGTAATTAAATCCGCGCACTGCCATAAGCATAAACACCAAACTGGTTCCTATTATATATGATACATATCCTTGCCAATTAAGTATGTCGCGCATTCGATTTAATTGTTATTCCAAATCAAAGAACGAATGATCAATAGATTCGTGACTCGAAATCATGGTATTATTTTTGTTTAGTATATAGTAGCAAGATAAATAATTTTTATTTTGTATCTAAACATTATTTGAAAATTAAGGTTCCTCCTACAAGCTGATTGTGTCTTATTCACTATTATTATATCCTGAAGAATATTTTTGTCTGAAATTATATTTCGCAGAACATTTTTTTCGGACATTATACCATGCAGAATATTTTTTCCAAAATTATATCGTAAAGAATATTTTGTCCAAAATCGTACCGCGAAGAATAATTTTCTTCCAAAATTATTTCTACCACGAAGATTTTTTTCCGAAAATTCAATAGGAAAAATGGGATGCAATTGAATTAATAATAAGGTCTCATTAGTTGAAAGATGCAATAATCAAAATATTAATAAACAAATAAAACAAATAATATAATCTGGAAAATGTCATTATGTTTCATTAGTGACTCGGTAAACGATTTTTCTGGTGGAGAAAGTATTGAAGACACTTAAATATTGGCAGCGGTTCAACGTGTTGAAGAAACGCCGGTTGCGCTTTCACATTTTATGTTCATTCGATTAGACAACTTTATGGTAATCTGGTTCTAATCTTGGATGCCATTTCGTAACGTGCCATTTTAGTAATAAATAAACATCAATTACGAATGTACAATATACATCTTAATGCATATCGATGTCAATTTATAGCAAATCCAATTTATAACGAATAAATAAATATGTACTAGACTTAATTTCTATTCGACATACATTGAAATTTATAGAGATATATGTATACAGTTTAATACATTTAAAACTAGTAGTATATGTATATTACCAGAATAATCATCAATATTAATAAACAGTATTATTCCATGAGAGGATTTCTGCCAATTATTTTGTTCTTTACATCATATATATATAATAATTTATTATGTTGAAGACATGCTGTTCGTCCTCCTACTTGGACTATTCGCCGTAGCGAATGGCTACGATTTAATGCCAAAATTCAACACCGTGCATTCGTGGAAATTCGTCGATTTCGAATTTCCAAACGAAGATGTTCGAAAGGAGATGATCGCAAATGGCAGCTTTATCCAGAAGAACAATATGCCACTCGGCCTCCAAATTTGGCAGGATAAGATTTTCATCACGGTGCCCCGCTGGAAGAAAGGCGTTGCAGCTAATTTGAATTACATCTCGATGAACGATAGTTCCCGTAAGTGAACCGTAAAACTAACTTTCGATTCTGGAACGAAAAATCCACTCGGGACTAGCTTTCGTAAAACGAGGCATTGCGCAAAGCGTGTCTTAATACTAGCGCATCAGTTAAACATTGTTCTAGGAGTTTTATTATGGGTTTATTAACAAAAGAACTCTTTTTTACACAATATTAGTAAAATAGTAATAATATGATATAATACATTATAATTTCATACAATTATCATTTTTGGCAATTTGAGACTATTCACTTTTCGACTGGAAATAATTTCTAAAACATTACTTTCGACCAAAAATCGTCCTAGATTATGTTTATACATCATTTACCATCGATGTGGGTCATTTAGAAGCGATTTTGGCGACTTTTAATTTTTGACAATTTTTGAAGGTATACCCCTTCACATTTTTGCGATTTTGGGTCGACCCATTTTTCGACCGGAACAATTTTTAAACCACTTCTTTCGACCCAAAATCGTCCTAGAATATGTTTATACATCATTTACCATCGATGTGGGTCATTTAGAAGCGATTTTGGCGACTTTTAATTTTTGACAATTTTTGAAGGTATACCCCTTCACATTTTTGCGATTTTGGGACGACCCATTTTTCGACCGGGAAAATTTTTAAACCACTTCTTTCGACCCAAAATCGTCCTAGAATATGTTTATACATCATTTACCATCGATGTGGGTCATTTAGAAGCGATTTTGGCGACTTTTAATTTTTGACAATTTTTGAAGGTATACCCCTTCACATTTTTGCAATTTTGGGACGACCCATTTTTCGACCGGGAAAATTTTTAAACCACTTCTTTCGACCCAAAATCGTCCTAGAATATGTTTATACATCATTTACCATCGATGTGGGTCATTTAGAAGCGATTTTGGCGACTTTTAATTTTTGACAATTTTTGAAGGTATACCCCTTCACATTTTTGCGATTTTGGGTCGACCCATTTTTTGCCCGAAAAATTTTTTAAACCACTTCTTTCGACCCAAAATCGTCCTAGAATATGTTTATACATCATTTACCATCGATTTGGGTCATTTAGAAGCGATTTTGGTGACTTTTAATTTTTTACGATTTTTGAAGGTATACCCCTTCACATTTTTGCGATTTTGGGTCGACCCATTTTTTGCTCAAAACAATTTTTAAACCGCTTCTTCCGACTCAAAATCATCATAGAATATGTTTATACATCATATACCATCGATTTGGGTCGTTTAGGAGCGATTTTGTCGACTTTCAATTTTTGACAATTTTTGAAGGTATACCCCTTCACATTTTTGCGATTTTGGGTCGACCCATTTTTCGACCGGGAAAATTTTTAAACCACTTCTTTCGACCCAAAATCGTCCTAGAATATGTTTATACATCATTTACCATCGATATGGGTCATTTAGAAGCGATTTTGGTGACTTTTAATTTTTTACGATTTTTGAAGGTATACCCCTTCACATTTTTGCGATTTTGGGTGGACCCATTTTTTGCTCAAAAAAATTTTTTAACCACTTCTTCCGACCCAAAATCATCATAGAATATGTTTATACATCATATACCATCGATTTGGACGGTCTAGGAGCGATTTTGGCGACTTTTCATTTTTGAGAATTTTTGAAGGTATACCCCTTTACATTTTTGCGATTTTGGGTCGACCCATTTTTCGACCGGAACAATTTTTAAACCACTTCTTTCGACCCAAAATCGTCCTAGAATATGTTTATACATCATTTACCATAGATGTGGGTCATTTAGAAGCGATTTTGGCGACTTTTAATTTTTGAGAATTTTTGAAGGTATACCCCTTTACATTTTTGCGATTTTGGGTCGACCCATTTTTCGACCGGGAAAATTTTTTAATCCACTTCTTTCGACCCAAAATCGTCCTAAAACATGTTTATACATCATCTGCTATCGAATTGGAGCCTTTATAGGATACTAGTAGTATCAGTTCAGAATCAGAATTTTCAGTCATAAGTGTAGCTGTTCTTCTGTAGCCTTTATTTATCCATTCTCATTTTTTAATGGTCTAGCATTTTTGACTGAATATATGAATAATTAGTAATCATTAAATGTGACTCAATACTTGTGTAATATGCATTTCTGTGTGCGCGTTCTATATTATCTGAATTTTTATTAATTAACATAAGACACTGCATTTTATAATGTATTCCAATAATGTCCGTTTTTTATTACAGAAGCTCCCAATCTGATTCCGTACCCTAATTGGAAATCCAACGACATTAATAATCCCGACGGTATTGTAAATATTTTCCGTGTTCGTGCCGATGCTTGCAACCGATTATGGGGTGTCGATTCCGGTATTGAGGATATTTTGGGCGATTTTACAGTTGTACGACCGATAAGGCTTTTTGTGATCGACCTTTTAACCGACAAGGTAAGCGAAGAATATCAATTTTAGGACATTACATTTTTAATATGTACTTTATAGTTTTATATTATAACATATGCTTCTTAATCATTTTCATGAATGAATGCATATCAAATAGTGCACAAACCGGGGCAAAACATTGTCCTAAATCAATTAAAAAGCTAATAGAGTTAGCAATCAATTAAGATGGTTACCCGCGCATAGTCCTTTCAACTTCGTTACACTAAGCTCCATTATTAATTATGTTCTTTTCGAGTTACTTCGATTACCTTGAAATAAGGAACAGTATGAAAATATGGTTACTTATTAATAACGAGGTCGATTTCTTTTTGTCAGGTCCTTCGAACTTACACATTCAAGGAATCAGATCAAAAACCAGATTCCTTTTTCGCCGATCTCGTAGTCGACGTCGATCCAGATAAATGTGACGATACACACGTTTACATTTCCGATTTAGGCGGATATGGCATGGTGGTTTACAGCTGGGCCAAAAATGATTCTTGGCGAATCTCGCATAATTACTTCCACTTCGATCCACTTCAAGGTGAGAACTTGTTTACATGTACAGATATGTATATGTATTTAAATCTTCTACTGTGACATGTAATGCAAATTAGAATGCTATTCCTTGATACGACCCTTCCGAGAACAATTTTCCGCAGAAAATGGCTAATAGAAGTTGAAGTTAATCACTGTTTAATATAAGTGAATTTGTAATTTATTTTGAGTTGTGTATGGAATATGGAATATTAGACTATCTAATATTGGAACTTAGAATATTGGAACTTAGAATATTGGAACATAGAATATCAAAATATAGAATATTGGAACATAGAATATCGGAGCATACAGTATCAAAACATAAAATTTTGGAATATAGAATATTGGAATACAGAATAATATTACGCAAAACATTTCGCATATCTTACTCTTTTAATATCTGCATTTAGCATGCCAGCTTTCCACATTCCAATTCACGATTAATTTAAAAGAACATTATTCTTAATTCTTCATGTTATATCACTTTGATTATGATCTCCATACCAGTTATTGTACGAACTCGCCCATTCATTTTTAAATGAACATTTATTATGCATCACTGTCGGATTATGAAATAATGTCAGCATTAACGAGTACCTGAATTTGATACACGAAACCTTGGCCTAATTGGATTTTCATAGGTGATTACACCGTGAGTGGTATCAACTTCCAATGGACAGACGGCGTTTTCGGAATGTCCTTGAGTCCTGCACACAAAGACGGTTCGAAGACCCTCTACTTCCACGCGATGTCCGGAATCACGGAATTTTCGGTGTCAACAAATGTTCTGAAGGACCACAGTCTAAAATTGGCTCATGATTACTACGAATTCCACGTCGAAGGTAAAAAGGGACTTAAGACCCAAGGACCCTCTTCATTGATCGACCCGAACACCGGAATAAACTACTTCACGCAAGTTAATAAAAACGGAATCGCGTGTTGGGATACCAGTGTTCAATTAGAGCCCAATAATTTCCGTAAGTATCTTCCAATCTTAATTAACATAAATACAATATCGTAAAGGAAGTATGAACAAATATCCACCTGATAGTAAAATTGATAACTAATAATGTGATATATTAAAAAATGACAGCGCTTCATATAAAAATACAGAAATATTTATTACAAAAAGAAACATTATTATCATAGCTTCCAAATAGAAAAATGGAAGCTTAATAAATCAATGTTGTTCAAATAATATTATACCGAAGTCAATCTGAAATTAATGTATTCCGTGTTCAAGCAATGAAAGAAATGTTTTATTACATAATTCTCTTCCAAGAAAATCAATATGCATCGATGCAAGTCATTAATAATCAATCTTCGATTGGACTATTATTTCCATGCATTGTGTAACGGATAATTATTGCATATATTTTCAGATCTAGCGGCGCAAGATAACACGACAATGGTTTTCCCAAATGACTTGGCCATCGATATCACATATGAGAAGCTGTACGTACTTTCCGATAATTTACCAGTATTTCAGTACCGCGAATATAATCCGGAAGCGTACAATTTCTTCCTCACAGCAGCGGATCTCAACGCGTTAACAGATCACTGTAAGCACTAACTTTATTTTAGAATAACAATAGTTTTGCATCTTGCTTTTCCGAGTATTATACTAATCGTGTTTAAATTAGCAAGTTGATTTAAGCTCACTTTAGAATAAAAATAGTTCTGGCTTTATTATTTCCGGATGTCATCTAAATTGTAGAAAATAAAATAAATCTGGATCTATTATTTCCGAGTATCATCAAAATTATAGTAAATAAAATAATTTAATATATTTTCCGGGTATTACAAAAATTATAGTTGAATTGTACAATTTGCAAAGGCTAGTACAGTTCACGTGACTTTGTATGACAATTAATCAGTTTACCATTGAACTGTTGTGACCATAGAACTGTCGTTAGTATTAATTAAGATGATAAGTCCACTAATCTATTATCGTAACGGTACTAATTACCTAGATGTTCTGTATTGACGACAAATAGATTTATTGTTTAAGGATATTAATGTTTCATGTGTATATTTCTTTGCTTGATCAGTGCAAACCTACGCAGGCAAAATGTGAACCTGTAATTTCTAAAATTTCCTTAAAACTTATAAAATCAGGTGGCACTATTAAAAACAAGTAACATTTCATAGGTTGTAATATGTTTATTGGTACAGTCAGTAGAAACATAATAATAATAACATATTATTCCATAAAATTCGAATAAGGTATTCAGTGTATCCCACGTAAAATAGGCCATCTAATTACCCAAAGTCATTTCTCTTCCGTTTGAAAAATATAAGTGATCAGGAAAATGATCCGTAAAAAGTCGAGAACAGAAAACATTCCCTTTCGTGTTATTGGCGGATCCAAGTCATGTAATATCTCATAAAAAATGTATAGTTACGTTTTAACTGAGAAAACGAAAGATTAAAATAAGTTATTTATACATAAATTTATTGACCAAAATTTATCAACTTTTACATAACATAATTTTCTAAACTCCCAGTTGCCGGAATGAATGTTTAGGTCAGCACAGTTGGCTTTCCGAATGCAAAGGTTTAATGGAAAAAATTGTATGGCTTATTTCATGCAATCCACCCTGCATAAAGAAAACGAAAGCTAGTCGACATTGAAAAGCCTGATTTAAAACCCAATAACCGAAGAAATCCATTCCCTTAGAGCCGGAACTCTTGTGAAGACGGTTGGATATCGCCTGTTAGCACATCCATAACCCCATGAGACTAATCCTATAAGTTTACCATTTGCCACCATGGGACTACCGTGCCCACCACACACATCTACAGTACGATCGGTGTATCCAGCACATAACATACTATTTGTAATAAGTCCATTATAAACCTTGTTACATCTCGTCTGATCAATAATCGGCAGAGGTAATTTTCTAAGTGTCCTAGCATACGATGGCCCGGTATTCGAAGTGTATCCCCATCCAGTAATTATTCCCATGGAATTGGTGGACACATTCGCATTTGCGTCGGCTAAAACAACTGGTTGAGTCGTATTGCTGAAGACAAATGGTGTGGTAACTTTAATCAAAGCTATGTCATTGTCATTTGTCGATGAATTATATCTTGGATGCAGGATATAAGTTGATACTTGGTGTACGACTCCTTCTTCAACTTCATGAGTACTTCCGACTTTGACCGAATAAAATTCCGGATTAGGTGAAAAGCTTTTAATACAGGAACCAGCGGTGATGGCCCAGTTTTTGGAAATTATTGCTGCACCGCACGTAGGCTTATGTACGAAACGTAAGCTGATATGGTAAGGAAAATCGGTGATGTTAGCTTTGGTGCTTCCGACGAAGTACGGTTCTGGTATTGGTGGTGTACTTTTGGTGATTGTTGCTGGAACATATTTGTTCGAAATTGGAAATCGTCGTGTCGAAATTATCAGATATTCTTAAACCAGAAATAGAACCTTCAATGACATGACATATTAATTACTGAATTAATGAATTGAGATATTTTAAGAATTAATATTATTAGATTATTTAAAATCTAAATACTTTGTGTGTTTGATGTTTGGAAGAGTTATAAAATAATAACAAATATTAAATAATATAATAGTGCAATAATCGTAAGTTAAATATATAACATGGATTCAGTATCAAATTTTGAATTTCATTGTTTAAAACATATTTCAAACAACGATCAAAAATTCTCGTGATATCCGGAATCCAATCTGTACGATTTACATTTTGACGCGTTCCCCCTCCAGTGTCAAGCGTCACGTACAGAGTACAAACTGGAATCAGTCTCTTTGTGAGTGTCGTGGTGTCAACGCCTTGTGCCGATTACTACGATTTTTCGTCAGGATTAGGTAGGAATGGCATGGTATTATAAACATAGCGCGTAGATAAGAGC
The DNA here is from genome assembly GCA_910591585.2 of Nysson spinosus. Classification (NCBI taxonomy): domain Eukaryota; kingdom Metazoa; phylum Arthropoda; class Insecta; order Hymenoptera; family Crabronidae; genus Nysson; species Nysson spinosus. The sequence continues at coordinate 5,841,466 of OU342835.1, forward strand.
GTCAAACAATGTTGACGTTTTTTGTTATTCTCGGATAGCGAAGCGAATGAACTTGAATAAACATAGTTCGATAATGGCGTGCTAAATTTCTTTCGTCAGTCGTTGCCAAGAATTGTTGAAATATTATATATTTAAATCACATTATTAATCCACACTATCATAAGAATTAATATATTACTTGCTTAAAAAATGAGTCTTGTTAAACGTGAATTACTATTACTATGCCGTGTTCATTTAAAGTATTATTATTTAAAGTTTTATCGTATTGCCGATTAAATAATATAATCGAGAAGAGTTTGGTACTTAATTAAAAATTCAAGTCAACAATAAAAGAAGGAGGTGGAATATTAGTATATAACATATGTGTAAGTTTAGTAATTATGTAGAATTTATATCATAAAAGATATAGAATTAAATATATATATATTGCGATATCGTAATGCGAATACAAACTCACCAAAAGCAACGATGAAACTTAAAGTTTGACAATTTAATAGACACATTTTAACTGCTTTATCACGACTGAAGAGAATCAACCCGGGTCTCTAAAAAATAATCGTTATCAAATCAATTATCAGAAATGATAAGAATTGTCGTTCTCTAATAATCATTTTTCTCATAATTCTTCAGCTTTTATCAGGATAACTCGAAGAGCGTGAATGAGATCTTGAATAAGTATCAATAATAAAATAATATTTATCATCGAAGTAAGAGGGTTGCGCACACTGTAACTATTAAATCGTTATAGAAGTAAGATTCATTAACTAACATTTTCATGTAAAAATCGCGGCTTGTCCAATAGATGGATAACAAAAAGTTACAACAATAAATACAAAAAAAGGGTTTTGGAAGAAATGTAGTTAATGAATTTTACATTCATAACAATGAAATATTATTTCATAGTCATAATTAGCATAAAGTTTTATTGCTTATCGTTACAATAGAATCTTCGTCTCAACATGATTGTTTATATATGGATAATGGAGCAGGCTGGAAAGAATTCATCTTTAATGCACGTCTAATTATAAATTAACATATACGGATGATTACAGTATGGTTAACGATATCGATAACGGTCAAAGAAATTATTAATCCGAATTGAAATAAGACGTTTCGTAGTTATTGTACCTTGGTCCCAAATACATATAATTTCGTCGTAAGTGTAATATAAAAAATATAATGGAATATAATGTATCTTCGAAGTCTTCTAGATCACAGGACGGTACACGTTTTCGACTGAAATTATGGTGACAGAGAAAGATTATTATAAATATATAATTATCGATATTTTAGGAAAGAAATGTGTTTTACGCGTACCTTAGGTTTATGGCTAGTAGCGCCTCCCGCTTTTGTGCCATTTTCAATTTCTTGTTGCTTTTTCGGTTTGAATAACTTCGACACTTTGCCTGTGAATTAAAGTCGAGCTTGAAGAATTTTGATGCTGAATTTAATTAATTACTGATTACTCCAATTAAGAAGAATTATTCCCACTCATACAAATAATTAAGAAGATTTATCTGTACATATAAAATCAACTAAGAAATATTATTTTCATATATAAAGGTCATTAATTCTAATTTCATTCATCCATACTAGCTTTTTAATTCTATTAGTTTCCTTAATCCTTGGTCAACGGAATATTTGATTGCAAAATAATAAATAATATAATTAAGCGCAAGCTAATTTGGAGGCAAAGAAAACAGCATCAAATACAGGTTACAAGTCACTCATAGATTACAAGACTTGATATAAAAGGAACAAGAAAAATAGTTGACAGTTATTTTTAAAATAGTTATTTAAATAGAACTCACTAGTTCTCCGCACAGGTGATTGCACGACATCAGCATCATCCTGCGCAGCTTCATGATTCGCATTTTCCTGAGCCACCATTTTATCCTTTCCATCCACTACGTCATTATTCTGCTTATCAGTTTCTATCGTTTCTTGAGTATCAACCCTGGATTTCGCCGAGCTTGTTTTCTTGGTACTCGAAGATGACTTAATCGAGCTCGATTCTTGTTTCACCGACGAACCATTTGTATGTTCAGTCACCTCAGATACCTTTGTCTCATTCTCTTCCTTAATTGCCGCGTTATTGTTTTGATTTATTATTGAATTTTCTTCTTCCTGTTCCACCAAAGACTTCCTGTCCGACGATGTACTGCCTCCACTTCCGGGTTTTAGTCTGGGCGGTTTTGGTGGAGGTGTTGGGCCAGGCGAAGACACTTCCGTTTCGGGACTCATCTTACCCCCATTTTCTTTAGATTCTATTTTCTGACTTGTAACATCTGTTTTCTTTCCCTCCGTGCTTTCTTCGGGGTTTTCATGTGTACTTTCTTTATTACTTTCCTCTTTATTGTCTTCTATATTATTTTCTTTATCATCTTGTTTATTATCTTGTTTAACATCTTCTTTACTGTCTTCTTTATTATCTTCTTTATTATCCAGTGCAATAGCGCTTACTTCATTCTCTTCTTTCTCTACTGCCGCAGTCTTTCCATCTTCTTTCTTTGCCTCTTCCAACACGTTGTTTTCTGAGTCCACTTTTGCTCCCGTTTCGGTGTTTTCAGATGTTTGTTCTACGTTGGTTTCCGTTGTTGATGCTGAAATTTTATTTGTAGCTTCTTCCGATATCTTCATTGGACTCTTTGGTTCGATATTGTTCATTGAGTCCGCTGTGATGTCTTTCACGTTTGCTTGATTATTTTCTAGATTCTCTTGACCATTGTCCGTTACATTTGTCGTTGTTTCTGAGTTACTCTTCTCTTGTTCGATTTCCGTCTTTCCTTTTTCTTCGGCCTTCTTCTCGGGGGATCCATTTTGTAATCTATTTACAGGAAGCTTTAATGGCGGTAGTGGATTTTTCTTTTGTATGTGTTCCTAAAAGAGAAAGTGAAATAAATATATAATATAATATATAAAAGTAAAAATTAATTACTATCTTCTTGTATAACAGTACAATTATTAATTAATTCTTATATTATATTTCAGCTACACAATATTATATTCGAAATAGGTTTCTAACAAATAAAATTGCAGATTTACTTCTGTAATAAATGTTATTGTATTTTACTGATATTATTGTTTATAATCACCGTTTGTGTAGTCTCCATGTCCCTTTGCGTTTGATTATTCGATTCGCGTCTTCGACCAACGAGAATCGTGTGACAACCGCCACACGCAACCTTTATTAACAATAAAATAATCGGTTAATATATTCAATTAATTATCTGGTTATCTGGTAATAAAGTAGTAGTATAAAACAGTGATAATTAACTACTTTACTAGTATAAGTAACAATCAAAATAAAAAAGAAATATAGAAATAGGTACGAAAACAAAATAACTCACATTTGTAACGTAGAGTTCTTGATATCTAAGTGCAAATGTTAATTCGTGCACGTTGTTTTCATTCTCTTCGAGTCCCAATTTTCCATGTCTTCCATCACCACAGGTGAAAACTTTCCCCGATTCTGATGTTAAAAATATAATTATAACACATTCCGAGTGAAAAAAGTTTCCAAATATCTCAAGAAGTACTCTTAAATATATTTTACATATTTATCTTCAAAATGATACAATTTCTAAGGAGTAAATGTCCATAAAAATATGGTTTGTAAATAAGACGCGGGATTGCAAAATGTAAGAATTTCGTTATACTTTTTGTCGTGAAACTTAATAATTATGTATATAATATTTTTAATTACCTGTAAGCACCGCACTGTGACTCTCCCCGCAAGCAATCTGCGAAATTATTTCATTTTGGAGGGCTCCACGGGGAAGAAGTTTCGGTGTTTGAACTTCGGTTACACTGCCCCCCAAACCAAGTTGTCCAGTAACATTACTGCCAGCACAATAAAGGTTTCCATTCTCTACGAGTTAGAAACAACTGCGTTGAATGCTTTTTATGTACGTACTTGTGTTGGATTGTAAATGGCATTCATCCAGGATTTAGGAAAACCTATATTTCTTACGATTTCGAATTTAGGGAAATCTTTATGTTTGAAGATGTCTTTGATAACTTCATAAATTGCGTGCAAAATCCAAGATAAATTTAATCAATCAAATTCACGTTGAAAGTAAAAGTAGTACTTTGAGAATTGAATTTGTTAAACACCATTATAGAACGAGAACTGGAGTACATAAAAATAAATTTAAAAAGTATATACCTGCCAATATAAGAGTATGGTGACCACCACAGACCACGCGAACAGCAGGACTCGGTAATTGCATTTGTTTAGGTGCGACTTGGGTAGAAAAATTGACATCGATTCCAAGTTTACCGCTTTCTGACTCACCGCAAACATAAATTAGGCCGCTCTCTGGAAAAGCATTTCGGAGAATAAATCAAAAACCTGACAAAAGTTTCTTCGAACAAAGTACAATTCCCGAAGAATTTAGATTTCCCAACTATAATAATAACAGCAATAATAAGGTACTTAGATATCAGTAAATTATTATCAGAATAATTAGACATTTTAATAATTAAAGACATTAATTTACATAAAATAAATGTTGTTTCCTTTAATTTTTTCATTGTAATAATAATTATAAAAGTGCGCGCAACGATCCTCACATTTTTCAGAGTATTCAAGTAATAATTTCGTTACTATTTTTAGACACAAAAACATTGTATTGTAGCGGGTTAATTAAATTGTGGATTCTTTGTAATTATGTAAAATCACATTAGAAAACAATTACCTGTAAGAAATGCAGAGTGATAGTACCCTGTACTGATTTCTTTCACTGGTTCGGGAATCTGAACTTTAGTCGGTTTATTAACCAATCCGGAAATACCAGGTAGACCCAATTGACCTTCAAGATTACTACCCCATGCAACGACACCACCATCGCTGGTAAGAGCCAATGAATGATGCGATCCCGCTGCAATTTGGACTACTTTGGGCCCAGTAAGTCCGCAATCGTAAACCAGGATTGGTGTACTCGAACTGTCCCCTATAGCGGAACTTCCGCGACCCAGTTGTGCCTCTTGGTCACTTCCGCATGCGAATATTTTTTGTGCATCTACAAAATTCATTTATTTAATTCGATCTAGAGTTTCCAAATTTAGCGTATGCCAGTTTTATATGTAAATAGAATAGAAATATTGCTGTTTCCAACCAGCATTTTCTGGGAGAATAAATTATTTTTGACACCCGCATTACTATCGCGAACTTAAGTACCATTCTTTCAGTTTACAACGTAGATTGTAGTCAGCTCTAATAAAACTACAGTGTTCGTGTTGAGTAAAAAGAAAAAGGTTAATGTGTCGCAAATCACGAACAGTTTTAAACATTTAGTGTTTAAAGCCGAGTGAAACAAAATAACAATCGTGTACTGTTGAGTGCTGGAAAGAAAGCACTCGTCACGTGTCACGTAAAATTTCGAACTCCCATCGATTATATATGTTGTATATTATATTGTTTATATATTAGATATTATATATCATATAGATTGTGTATTATATAGGGATCCTCTCGTAGTAAGCACCGTGTGCCTTCTTTCCAGAATCCAACAGTTTATTTGTTATTTTAAGATATTTATAACGAAAAATATTAGTGCGCGAATTATCAAAATAATTAGCTTAATTATTATTAAGCTTAATAATTACCAGTACAAATTAGTGTATGTGCTCTTCCACACGCAACGTGTGTGACTTTGTCAGGTTTCATACCTGAAATTTTTGAAAAATTGTTGAACGTTTATGAGATGATTTATGAATGTTTTAAAGAATTATTCATTTTCTTGTGTTCGTGTCATTTAAATTCCAGTAAACTCATAATGTCCACTAATTAAATCATTGTACTTTGGAAACATAGAAGGGATTAATAAATAATGTCACATATTAATATCTAAATTTCTAGTACAAATCGTATATTAAACAACAAAAGATGCCAACAATGGCATTCAGCATCAATATCAAGTTGAACTAAGAAAAATGTTATGGAAAACTATTTTTGATGTGAATTATGGAGTCACGTTTGAGTATTTTGGATGCAATAATTTAATATAAATACAAATAATATTAATACAAACTTTTAACACATGATGGTTTGCTGACGTGATTTTTATGACCGAGACCCAGTTGACCCCAATCGTTGCTACCGAAGACGAAAAGCCTGCCACTCTCTGCAAAATAATAAAAAATGATACATTAATAATAAAAAATACATTAATTCTGTTTATCTGATAATTGAGGGATCGTAGTTAAGTTTCAAGTTTTAAATTCAGTTTATACAACTGAATTATTTCAATCAATTTCGAAGTCTTCGTGTTCCTCAGCTATTAATTTTATCAACCACACTACGCTTTCCGCCTTTTTCAGACATCGCATGATTTCCTCGGGTGCTTATCAATTAATCAAATACTAGCACCAAGTATTCCCTAAGTTTATTAATTTTAGCTCAAAATTCATCGACTGTATAATGAGTGGTTTTGTTCCTAATGACTTGCTTCTATTTCTATTTCCTTTCACACTTTACTGGAGATACCTAGATAATTCTATAATTATATAGAATCCCCTAGTATGCTCTTTGAAATATTAATACTACTATATACGTGTAATTGTCTATATTCAATTATTATACAATATTCATTAGCATATCCATTATACCTTTTGGAATATGAATATAACAAAATCCGCGAATTTTATATAATAATATAATTTAATATGATTTACATATATCTATAATTACTTTGATATTCCAAAGAGTATACTATTCGCACAGATAAATATTAATTAAAGGACCACCGTTGGAATCAGGTATTATTGATACTTGCTAATGAAAGTAAATTATAATTAAAATCGTTACGACAATGAGACGAATTGTGTTCAACTAGGACACAAATTTATATTTATTTAGTATTTTATTGAGTTGCCCGGAAAGTTGATGTTGATTTTCAGTAATCTTCGGCGAATAGCCTGCGAAATTCTGGGAGGACGGAATTTTTAAATTGCATGAAAAATGGAGAAAAGTTGTGGAACAATACGGTACATACATAATTGAATAAATATATATATCGGCATATAAAAATGTAGTCTTTGTATTTTCCTTAAAAATCGACATTAACTTTCCTGACAAACCAATACAATGTCATGTATAAATGTAGCTGTTAATAATAACAGCATACCGTTCGTTACATACGTGTACTAACATTGCGTGGTCATATCGATTCACTGGACACTGGCTATTCCTACATAAGCATACTTTCGCTGTAACTTCTTCGCAAGCCATGCTACAGAAGCTGTAAATCATAGCTATTTTATGTAGCAGTCCGTGAATCAGTATTTGGCCTCGCGGAATATTTCCAGAAAATTGTAACTTTGAATACACTTTGTCTGTGTAAAAGCAAGGGGGGACACAAGGAAGTTAAATATATCAAAAGTTTGTTAAGAACAGTTTTCCCATGAATAAGATTCTCAAGATTTGATTTAATATTTCAAAGAGAATTTAAAAAAAATGTATACTATTTTATTGCTTTTTTCTGCTTTTTGTTTTGTGGAGTTAATCGACTTTGCAAATGAGCAGTTCATATATGAATTGGAATTTTTAATGAAAACTGAAAGTAACAATTTACTATGGGAATAATAACACAACCACGTGCAACTTCTGTGATAGTAAGGCGACCATGGGAAGTCATTCACATATTGATTTCCGTTAACATCAAGCGTGGAAATGCCCAAATCGATAGGGTAATGTACAAGTTCTTTGACTAGAGTTTGATACATTGTAGGAAAAGTTTTGTAAGAAGGTGTGACCGTTTCTCGGACAAAAATGATTTTTATTTCCGAGAAGGTTAATCGGTTAAAAAATGAACTTACAAAAAGAATGGATAAATCGGTCCTTATCCTATTACAAATAATTTCCTCCGTTATTTCCGATATAGAAATAATCGAAGAAGTTATTCACACTTAAATTGTTCTAAAGTAAATGAAATTTACTTACGGCAAATAACAGCGGAATGTTCATCTCCGCAAGTAACGGAGATCACCGGATCCTTGCGTATGAAAAAATGTGAGGCAACATTGTCCGCGAATCTGCTACGGCCAATCGTAAATACCGCACCCGTTTCTGCAACAATGGACGACGTGAATGTGCAAAATTAATATCAATATTATACTGAATTTACAAGGAATTTTAATAAATCTGTAAAGATTCTCAGTAATACATGAAGTGCATAAATACAGTGCTTACCATGCCCGAAAACATCACTAAAAATAGGATTTTATTTATAACTATTATTAATAATACTAATAACTTTTGATAAAATGATCGAATACAATATTTTACCCTTTTATGAGAAAAGCTGCTAATTACGATCTTCCGACAAAAATTACACCATAATGTATTTATTAAAAATAATTATCATAACACTACTTAAATTTTGGTTTTTAAAAATAAAACAGAACCTAGCCAATTTTCCCATCAAATACGAAAATATTATTAATAATGAAACGATTAATTCACACTTCATAAACATCGGCCTAGAATACAATAGTTCCTACGAAGTACTTTCCACCGCAATTAAACCTCAGCATATCTATCATCGCGCAATACGTAGCATTTGTTATTCGAGGGTCAAAGCTTTAACCAGGCACATCGGTACTTGTTAATGGGAGTAGGGACGAGCTAAATTCCTAATGATTTATTTAAGAGGGTAAAACGATAAGCTGATATCAGTGGACAAATCAGTTCTTTCTTTTCTTTCGCGTCTGCACGAAATGCCAGTCACGTGAAGGTTTTGCCCCGCGAAAGGACCAGTAGAAATTCTTTTAAAGTAGCGTAATGTAGCTTTCGAGTCGTTGCAACGGAAACATGAAATCAATGTAGCGATAACTATTTAGACATTATTATTTGTTGGTTTACACAATAAGTGTTTTAATACGTACTATATATATTTATTGCAACATGCTAAGACATCCTTGTTCGTCAGTATAATCAAAATATATTTTTTATAGATTTTATTCCGTTCATAATAAATTAAAACTGTTTAACTATCCAAGAATATTAAAAGCATTAGTGTTAACGCATAAAGTATTACTGCACAGAAGTGAATGAAATCATTAATTATTAAATATAATACACCGTGAAAATATGATATATCGTTATCTTTTCTCGATAGATATTTCTTAGAATCTCTAAGTTTAAGGATAAAAAAGTGTGTCAGTGGGGATTGTAGGAATCGAAGATAATAGGTTAATTTCGCAGAGCACTCCATCCAGACGTATAGCACGTGTTGGCGTAAGGTTTAAGGGTTAGTAGTGTTCCTTGGTAGCCTTGGCGTAAATGCATTTTTAACGTCATCCCCGTTTGCCGCACTTATCGCAAAGAAGGGGGTTGGAAATCTGCTTGACCACCGCGTACAGTATTACCGTAATACGAAAATAGATGCTTACTGCGTATCGAGCTATAATGGCACCTGTTTCCTATCTCAAAAGGTCAGTGATGCAAAACACGCTGTAAATCTTCCGCGGAATTTACGTTCGCCCTGTGCTTATCAAAAGTTCAAACGTCCATCCTTTACGTTATTCATCGCCCCCTTATCTTTAGAATGTTCTTGATTTCTCCTGATGTTAATTAGTAGTATTCTTGTCTTTAAGCTGGGACAGTTATAATGCTTAATTTGAAGCAAGCAAAATTAACATGAATATGTTGCGGATAAACCAAGGATATGATATTAAAATAAAGTTTAAGAAATTTTATTTGGAATTCCGATGCGTCGATTAAGTAAAAGATTGAATTATTGCGTTGGATTCACTTTTCACTTTCGCTATTGACACATTTTCTATATTCACAATATGTTATATATTCTTTCTTCCAGTATTCTATGCTCCATTATTCTGTATTTCAATATTTTTATTCCAATATTCTATGTTTCAATATTCTGTGTTCGGATATTTTATGGTCCACTATTTTATGTTCCAAAGTTTTATGTTGCAATATTCTATGTTTTAATATTCGATATTTTAATACGAAGTGCGCTAGATGTTCAATTTCACCATATTCTACTTCCTACTATTTCCTGTACAGGCAAACGAAACAATATTTCACAAACGTAATCCATTAATGCTCAGAATTGCAGCACGCGGTGATCTACTGGAGACTGAAAAATGGAAGTTATCATTCTAAAGAATATAATGAGTGTGCCCTTATTTCAAAAGGTGACATGCGAGATCGTAGATTGCCGATATCCTAGATGCGCTTATTTTCAAGCCAGGTCTGTGTCGTTTCTCGAACCCGGTCGTTAACCTTAGAGTACCTCAGTTTAATAGCCTCGAAAATACATAAAATAGTACATACATGAGGTCAAGTCAATGAACGTAGTGCCATCCAATAGAACTAATCGAATTTTACAAGGTACACTAACAATTCCTTATCCTGAATAATTGATCGCATCATCCATATCTCATGTGCGTCACACGATAATCATTCAGGATGTAACTTAATTATTCAACGTATATTTACGTATATCCATTAACACACATTTTACTAGAACGATTAAAAAATACCACTTCATTTTGCGGATAAGAGACTTTTAATTATTACTGTAACGTGTGTGAAACGTTGCCCGTAACGGTTCTGTTTACGTGTCTCATTAAGTCATAAAGAATTTTATAGCACGTAGAAATATATGTTGCAATACATATTGCATTTTACTTCGTGTAACTTAATTATCGTCTATAGACCAGTAATTATATGTTGCTTTCTTTAAACTGTACTTTAAGTCAACATACCACTAACGACATCAATTATTTACATCAATATCTTTTGTAATATTGAAATATCAATACATTTAGACAACTTCATATTTCGAATAGTAAATGAATAAAGCGGTACATCATATTGATTTTACAACTGCATCATGTCAATGATAGTTTGTTTTGTATACATTAAGTAGAGTACAAGATTTTGATTTGAAAGTGCTGCGCAGTTTGTAATAATTAAATAAAGTTGTGCCAGCGTTGCATTTATTAGAGTAAGTGCATACATTCGTGCAGAAATATGTGGGATTTTTGTAAAATGCATTACCGGGTATTGTTTCTATGTCTGACAAGCCCATGCTCACACTTTGTGCCGCGGAACTTGCAGCCGACTAACTGGTGGTCAGGCATGGCTATCATGGTAGTAACTTAAACTCAACGTTGCCTGGCAACTGGAAATCAATTTCTAATGGTAACCACGCCGAAGTGTTTCTATGATAAGAATGGAGGTGGCCGTCCACTGGTTTACATCGTATCGTAATTAAAACCAGAAACCTTGCCCTGCATTTTTTGATGAATTACTTTCTTTTATGCGTCATGTAATAGTCCTTTGGGGTTGTTCGTTGTGGTGGTTGTAGATTGTAGAGCCTGTGTTAACACGAAGGTGTTAACACAGTGAATGTCGTAGAAGTTCCCGGTGACCGACGTCCTGAATGTTATTAAAACTCTAATCAAATTTATTGTTAATATTTTTTAAATTACAAATTTTAATCGCGAGGTATTGGGTAATATGGATTCGGCAGTCAACGCGTTAACTTATACGCAGGTGTACTAGCGGGTTATCAAAATGTCAATATCACTTTGCTTCGTTATTCACTTTATTGTCATTAATTGTCATACATTTTTAATAACATCATTATACGAGAATGTCTTCCGTAATTTAAAACTATTTTTGATCACATATATAAGTAAAGAAATATTTTCAAATGTAGCGAATGCAACCACACCTTGAGTGGATAGTACAATATTACAATAATTATCTAGTTTAGAAAATATATTCGCTTAGAGCAATGGAGGATATTGCACTATGTTGTGAAATAATCGAGCAGTCTGAGCAAAAAGTGATATATTCAAGAATAATATTAAAATTTCATATTAGTGGAGGAATGCGATGTGGACTTTCATTACTGGGACTGAAAAATGGTTGAAAAATAAGTTACAAGTTTCTTGGAAACAATATATTAGCCTAGTGTCGGTTAACAACTATAAGCACAGACCAGACATAAGTAGTCTGTGCTATAAAGTTACATTTTATTCCCGAGAAACTAATTAGAATGGAAACGGCATACGGGTACATTTTTAATAATTAAAGTAAGATACAGATCGAATCTCCACAGATAAAAAATCGTGAGTTATTTGCAGAGACAAATATTGAATATGCAACTGTATTTGACTTTTCAATGCAGTTTCTACTGCCGAATCGAAGCTTCGGAGCTCTTCAAAGTTCCTTTGAATTTTGTATAATTTAATTTGTGCATTTCTTGCAAATTTACGAGAACCAACGCTTTGGAACTCTAGTTTTTTACTATCAATTATTAATTCTTACTGCCACGTGAAATTGGTCTTTCAATTCGTTCAAATAAAAACCATTAAATTCTTACACTTTAATTTTCGAATTTAAACCGCTGCTGGAAACAAAATTTATGGAAACTAGCGAATTTGATGTAGAATGAATATAAGTGGTTTTTGATTAAAAGTAATTCGTTGCAGCACTGTTTTAATTCATATTGCGCTAGTGTTATATATGTCGATAGTTTGAAATTCTTTATTTTCGAAATTGTATACTGTATGTATAATCCGATCTGGAAATGTCGTAAGGCGCTGTATATAGTACGATCGAGGCGCTGTCGCATTTACTCAATGGCGAACGCGTGTAGCGAACGAACGGCCTGTCATACTCCTGAGACGGCTCTTTGTTTTCACGTGTCAGTTTCATGGAGCCTTAGTGCAAAGCAGTGTTAATTATTTTAATAATTAATCGTGCGAGTGGACAAGTTTTAATCGGTACGATTAATATCTTAATACAGCGAAGTCGGCCCATATTTATTTCTAACCTAAGAGACAAATGTTTGGTCCTTTCAATGAAACGTATTTAAATATCGTTCTAAATAAATGTAGTTCCGATTTATTGTCGGATTAAGCTGCGTTCCATCCTTTCATTATACTTAAATATATTACGCTAGTTTCATTGTGTTAATGATATTTTTCATTTGCTGGCGTGTTGAACATAACCTTCGTAGTATTTACGTTCAAGCTATCTCTTGCGTTTACGACTAACAGTTTTTGTTCTGGTTTTTGTTTGTTTCAGGTGCTACAGTATCTAACTGAACACGGGCCACATTTTATAGAATATTACAATGAGTGAAGCTCAAGAGCCAGAGAAAGAAGACAATCAAAAGACATCCTATGAGTTTGATGGGGAATCCTATGTATATACAGATTCAGCATCTAATATAACATACAGATTTGACCAGCAGAAGAAGGAGTGGGTGGTGAAAGAAAAAACTGAATCAAATTTGGAAGAAACTAATGAGAATAGGAATGGTTCTGATGAAAACCAGAAAGAAGGCACATTTGGCTTTGAGGATGACACCCACACGTATACAGATCCAAGTGATGGCAGTGTGTACTTCTGGGACAAGGAGAAGAGTGCCTGGTTTCCAAGGGTAATTATATTTTTTGTTGCATTTTATATAAAAAATAATAGGTATTTTAATAAACATTTAGGAAATAATTAACTAACTCATAAATGTTCTTCTAATTTTATGTTACAGGTTGATGATGATTTCATGGCCAGGTATCAGATGAGTTATGGTTTCAATGAAACAAACAACACAGATGATGATGCAGAGCAGCAGCCCAGTGTACCATCAAATGTTGATAAGGAACAGAAGAAAGCTGAGTTGAAGAGAAAAACACAAGATCCTCCGACTTGGTTTGAAGTGGATGAAGCACACAACACAGCTATTTACGTGTCAGGGTTGCCACTGGACATCACCTCAGAGGAGCTCGCAGAACTCTTCAACAAGTGTGGTCTCATAGCCAGGGATGAGAAGGGAAAGGACAAAATCAAGTTGTACAGGGATTCTGATGGCAACCCCAAGGGTGATGCACTGTGTATCTACATCAAAGTGAGTAAAAAAACACTTCATTGGCATTGAATATTTATCAACTTAGAAATTATTAGTATACCGCGCTTCGATTGCAATTTCACAATTATGTTTCGGAAATTTCGAAAATGTCGTTCGATTACTTATTTCCGCTACAGACTTTAATTCCGCCGGAATTCGATGAAATTCCGCTGGAATAACAAGTCAGAAATCAAATTGTTGTTTTTATTTTCCGGGTAGTAGAATTGATAAACATAGTCATCAGAGCCAAATATCCGAACTTTATTACGATAAATCACTTGTTAAATTAACCCGCCTTAAATTTCTTAAGGTACACTTTTGATTATAGTATAATAATATAAAAGAAACATAAATAAGGTATTTATTCTGTTTGCGAATATGGTTTCGTGTATCAGTGTTTATTGACATAACGTGCTGTATTACGGTAAATACAGAAGATAAGTGTCCATGTTTTTTGCATTGACATATTTACAGTCGAAGCAGTGTAGAAGAGTGATATACATAAATGTAAACAATAATTTAAGATTACGTGTTATTATTAGCATTACTGTACGACGCGTTCGTCAGTATTCTTAAAGGTCGCTAGAGAGTCTGCATGCTTTCACAATATTTATATTTTCATCGAAAATTTGTAAGTTCCTACATCAGTAACTTTAAAGATTTCGAATTGTGTTTCACAAATATTAGACAGATTATTGTTACATGAATATATTTCAAATATTTTAATATTTTAAAGATACAATAGTTAATCAAGCATCATAAGACGTGCATTCAATGCATTTCTTCTCGTTCGATTTCATAGACTTCATTTAATCCTTTTCATAAGTGGCATGACTTTAACATGGATAATTTTCGGTTATCATATTTGAATACAACATTAACGAGCAAGATATAATTAGTTGTATCTATTTTTATTTATTTTAAAATTACGCTGCGCATATAACGTTTGAAGCGTATCGAATAATGCAACGAAGAGTTTATTATCATTAATATTCATTTGACTCGCGAAAGGAAATGCGGTTACAAATGATAATATTCTGACGTAAAAGATCATGCAGATATATACTTATAGATAAGAAATACTTGGGAAAATACGTTAAGCACATTTTCGTAGGCCTAATGTATGATGATTAATGAGTTCGTGTGACAGTACGAACCGATAACTTTCGTGTACATACTAAAGTTATTAATCTAACCGATTCGATGTAACGCTAACAACTAAGCTTTATCTCCGAAAATCTAAATGCATATTCAGAGACAGAGGAACCATGTGAGATTGTTTCGCGGGTATAATATAGTGAATAAATTAAATCTCAGTCTGTGCTCGGTTTTAATAGTATCTAAACGGTAGCGTTTAATAACTTGGTCGCATCACATTTATTCACAAGAACGAAACAAAAGTCAACCCTTTATTTGGCATAAATCGACGAGAAATTGCATTAATAATAGCACCATTTCTCAATGAATCTCAAATATCGCATCTCCGGTACTCTACAAATTAAATGATATCTGTCAATTACTAAATTTAATACATCAGTGTTCTGACTGAATACAACATTTTTAATTCAATCATTAAATTATCACGATTTAATTCGGTTGATATTGATACTTCGATGATTACACATTAGTGCCTACATAGAGTACGTTTATGCTATGCATAAACATGCATTAGAATATGTTTAAGCTATGCTGAATGCATAATTAATATGATAATTACCAAGTAAAGGGTTAAACAGACATCGCTCGATTCTAAGGAGCATTAGTTTACGGTTTCAATAAGACTTCTTCTCGAGCGAAATCATCGATCTTTACGCGGAAATCGGGTAGTATATCATTCATATCGGCTACGGCATGGGGTTGATTATGGCTGTTGCTGGGCCCATCGCCCAGGAATGCTCCATATTCACGTCCTTGGGGTAGAATCTGTGCTACTCTGGGCTCTGAGTCATGCGGTTGGGTTCTATTCGGATGGTGTCGCATTCGATTCCGCGGATATTGCCTCTGGCTGTAAGCACAATTTTGTCAACCTTAGTTTGAACAGTTTCATTCTATGAAGTAAATATTAGTGTCTTTATCGAGTCTATTAAAATTAGGATCTAATTTGGATCGATATGAGGAACTAATAAGGTGGAAAGTTTCGTAAGTCCTTTCAATATATTTCCATTAATTTTGATATACAGTGTTCATAGAGTTCTGATAAAACTGGAATTCAGACTTAATCTGAGCTTAAAATATAAATGCGTAATTAAATTATTTGATTTTACTTGGAATGTAAAACTTTAAAATTGATGCATTTATAAACAATTGTTGAAAGTCGGACTTCTTGGTTTATATTTTTGCAGTACTATTAATATACTTTTGATAAAGATTCTTTTTAGATGTCGCGCACTATTACGCGATTAAAGGTACTCTTCAATACAATTTGATAATAAATTTTATCCATATTTCACCTGGTTGGTGGTCTCGAACCCAAATTCACACCATTCGCCCACTGATGATCAACATTCCGATCCGTCCAATGTTTTCTCCATCCTGGTCGCGATTTGTTCTGTCTGTTCCGCTTCCGGTGTTCGCCGGGATACTTCTTACCCTTCTTGCGGGGCTTTAATCTTTGGTTTTGTGGTGCGAAAGGGTCTTCGGATTTCTTACGTCTTCTAGCTGTGTTTCGATCAACAAATACATTTCAATATTAATAATACTAATACGTTTTATATATGTCATATTTTATGCGAGTATTAGTATAAATAAGTTAACACGTTGACTACCGAACCGAAATCTATTTATTATTCGAGTTTTATTAATATTCCCATCGTTAGTTGTCGGTGACCCCCGCGGCAGTCAACGTGCCATTAGTAATTCTCGATTAATTACATTATATTCGAAACTAAGATTTGAAGTTTAGATGAATGTTTGAATTCAGTGCAGTAAATTTAACAGTTTTTCACCTATTCGTCCCGCGGGTACTTCGCATACATAATGCTTCCGCTCCATGCAACTTCGCGCATTCCACTTGTATTTCAATGCGGGATCCATTATGATACAGTGCCATGCGTACTGCGTTGATTTACCAGTCTGCATTTTATCGAAACTGTGGAAAACCATTTTTTCACCCGTCACACCCCATTCCCAGGCCATCTGCTGCCAGTTGAATATTCCACCGATCCATCTCTCTAATTTAGCTGAAATTCATAATTGCTAGAATAATAATTATTTTTTCACCCATTTCACGGAAAGTCGGATTTTCACTCTTTAAAAGGGGACATTAAATACAGTTGAGTATTAATCTTATTTTTGTATGTATATGAAAAATATTATTTTGCAAATTTTATTTAAAATTTGGGGCAGTGGATGGTTTAGAAGCATTGTAGGGTTACGTATTCCTACGTGAAATCTTTTTAAGTTGTATTCGGAATGCCAGCAACTTGTCCATATTTCGTAAAACTCTTACGAAGGATTCAATTTTCTTGTTTGCCCGGGAAATTCCGAAGAGATTTCGGATATCGAACGTGCTAGTTTTCAGGTATCAGCGCGGTGACGCATGGACTTATTTTCGTTGTGGAAATTAGATTTTTCCAAACCGATACTTCTATTCAAATTCATGTAATATTAAACGATTATCGATACGCGTAGCGATGCATCGGTTTTATCCCTGCCGCTTGAGGGGATTGCATTTTAAATAGCAAATGATTTTAGTAACTCTAGAAATAAATGAATAAAAATGCGAATAGATGTTTTGGATTGATTTTGAAGGTGGAGCATTTATCCGTTTAAAGTCGGAATCAATTCAGATCGAGCATTTCTCAGATACTAAGTGTCGCGTAGGAAAAATTTACGTAAGAAATGGATCGGGTAATCGTACTTACTGAACTGTTCTCCCATTAAGTACTTCCTCAACATTCTGTCCTTTCCATTCCTGTCGAGAATCGCGAGGGTAGCGTTTCTGTCCTTACAGTGGAAATATGCATCCCTCCAGGCAGCGGTGCCTGCGCTTAGATAATAGCAATATCTTTTCAATCGGAAAAATCCTATGGGACAGGCAAAACGTTTTATAATCTCATTCTGCCGACTATTTCTCGGCCGATTTCCCACCGGCGAACCGATACTGATATTCCTGTGTTCCACCAAAACCGATGACACGCCTGAAACAAATCATTTCATGAACTTACACTCCGCGCATTATTCTGAATACGGGAATATTAAATATGAGATATTTCAAAGACATCACACAAAATGTCCATATTCGAATCACATTGATTGCTCCGAATATTAAATATGAGGTATTTCAGGAATATAATACGTAATCCCTATGCACTATTCCGAATATGAAATATGGGATGTTTAAAAAACATAATAGGGGTACTTCACATTGAACCGGGTATTTGCGTCGAAGTTCTTTCCGTTTTTACGGAAATAATTTCAAAAGCCACTCTTTATTCTTCTCCTGCGAATTTATGTAAGTAATATCCGCGACTATATTTTGCGAGGATCGCGGTTAAGAGAGTGGAAATGGAAAAGAGAAGCTTGGATTTATCTTGAATCTACATAGAAAAGAGTTTTGCTCTTATTATTTGGATTCGCGTATATTTAATTACTAATTCAAGTTAGTAAGTGCTACTTGAACTATTATAATAGCTATAAGTTTCGAAAAATATGGAAGACAAAATAAAAAATGTGGAAAAACTATGTTGAAACTGCGTTTTGTGTAATTGTTCCACAAAAGTTGTATAATATTGTTACACAATAGTTAAAAATAACAGTTAAATAAATAAATCGAAGAAATAGAATGGTTCAATTAAGACCAGATTTAATTTAAACGGTACAAGCCGTTTCATACTAAAATTTAACATTGCAATTTTCCATGGAATTTGTTCACAAAACAATTCCCGCAAAAGAGTCTGTTTAGATAAGATCGAATTCGTTTGCATAAGCTTGTAGGTAAAGTCTTCTTGTGGAAAGTAATGTTTGTCTATTTCTATGGTTGGTTTCCTGTGCAATTATCCCGGGTCACGTATGTTGTTACTCGACTCATACAAATTGTATTTTAATGCACATTCTACCGTGATATATTTAAAAATGCGTTTCCCAACTTTATTGTCCGCCCAGATTCTTTAACCATTTTCATGAATATGTTTTTGTCGCCGTAGAGCAATATTTGAGTGGCACAAAATGCTTCACTGGGCTTCTGCTTTTTTATTCGCATCTGCGGAATATTTTGATTAGCATATGCAGAAAATCGATTAAAAAAGTAGAGTCTTTTTCACGAGGAAAAGTGACTCCTATAAAATCGGTTTGGGAAGAAACTTCATTTTTGTAGTTGAATTCGTTTGCACCCGCGAGAGTTGTAAAATAGCGTACACGGTGTTTCTATTATGTCGTTGATTATTGGGTAGCAATAATAATTTTCTTTTACTTTAACATGAAAAAATTAATAGTTGCATTAGTTAAACCGTTTATAGTGAAATTGATGCGATTCCATTTAGAATCTGATTCATAACTTGTTTATAAATTAAATGCCAGCTTAAATTATAACCAAATTAAGATTTAACTTAATTTTCTTCATAAATAGAGTTCATATCACTTTTATCATAAATGGCTCATTTTCGTCTCGATATTATTTTTTAATGTTTCCTGTATCGATATAAGTAGTAGGAAATGCTTTATAATAATCGATTATATTTATACATATTATCAATTCAATTTCATTTTCTACAAATTCCCTTATCTTTTTCATTTCTTAATATCATTTTATGTCTTTCCCGAAAACCATGTTGAACGTTCGACACAATAGTGGGTTAAACAAATGTTTGCCAGGACGAACTTGGTTTGGTACGTAATCCAAGCACACCGATATAGCGTGTATAGTCGCCTTGAAAGATTGATAAATCAGTGGGAGTCCGGCGAAAATTTTCGTGAAAATAAACTTTCGGTTGAAAGGTAGTCGTTACGCGAATAGAAGTATCATAATGAAATCAATCGACAATGCTCATTAAACATAATATAATATTCTCGTTTCGCTCTGACGTGCAACGCTATCTCCTAGCCTTTTATGGCAACAATCGCATAATCGGATGGAACCCTGCGTAATGTGAGATGCAGAATAGATAATCTCGAGTTACGCTCGTTCCGAATGGATACATTTGTAACTCTCGTCCTTGAACGCAATTTAAAGATTATGTAATCCCGTCTGCTTCACGGATGAATAGTTACAAACGCTTGCATTATGGAGATAGGATAAATTCATCGAAGATTGGTCCGCCGAAGGATTTTCATATCGATACATAAACTTTCGAGGTGTGTCACGTCAACGAAACATTCACGAATCCTTGCGCAACGATAATCCTCTTTGCAGTACACCATGTAATATATTTATTATATTTAATAACATTTTTCTTAATATTTGTACACTTTTACGTACACTTTTGATAATACCTTAATTAGCTCATAACTTTCGAAGTTTGAAAAACAGATTATTTTAAGTAGCTTAAAGACAAGTTCAATGATACTTTGGTCGCGAAAGTTACAAGACATCGAGGAATTTTCATATAATAGTAACACCTGACTAAGGAAATTTACCGTAAAGCACATTTATCGTTTATCATAAGTAATAAAGAAAAAAAAAATTGTTTATTAATCGGACCTATATTTAATTATTTAAATTTTGTGCTTTAGAAACTTTGTGTCAATTTTTTGTTACCGAGGAATCAGAATATTTTAAGATTACCTCGACGATGTTTTTAATTGCAATTAAATAAAATATGATACCGTGACTAATTAATAGCTAGTGTAATTAGGGCATCGAGTCACTATTAGTATCGTGGAAACTGATTATCGTGTGAAAGAGACTTTTCCTCGACAGGGCTCCACTAAAAGGGTCAATAGTCTCTGGAATTTATTAATATCTATAGGCGGATCCATCTTAACAGAAACATATGGCGGATACGTTAATTCGGGTTATTGGTGACGCGATATTACGCCAATCAAAGGAGGCCGCAATCATTTTTCCCTTAATTAGTAAGCGCCTTGTTAATCCGCATGCTCGACCTACATTCCATTTAAATGAATTGCCAGAAGAAGCACGATATGTTTAATTTGCTTTATTAGCGAGTATAATTCCATAAAGTATTCGTTATCAGAAGCACGGATTTCGTTTCTTGCGTTATAAAAACTCCAATAAAACACGTGCGGCGCAATTCGGTTGAAACGAATTAATTGACGATTTTATTCGAAGTACTGAATACATAGCACCCCGAGGATAAATATCATTGTTTGCCGGCATTGTTTTGCCTGTTAATTGATAATAACAGATACATTTTATGTCACTTACATGGCAATATTCTACGTTTCATAAGTTTACAACTCTACGCCATTATTTTACTATTATACTGCCATTAAAACAGTTTGTTTATACAATTTATTTATTCGCATTCCGTCCACGAATGCTTTTTATTTCTTGTTTACGGAATTTTTCGATGCATGAAATCTGGTATCACGATATAATCGCGATTATTTGAATTAATATAAACCAAATCGTTATTATTTAATTCAATTAGTTGTAACAGAATAGTTACTATTTAAATGTTACGGTTTTCATCCGATTTGGAAGATGCTGAACAACTTATGCCGAATGATACATTTTAACATAAATTTCTACAAGTTTCCAAAATTGTTTATAATAGTCTCTCAAGTTATTTGCAATTCGCGTGACACAAAAAGAGATGACTTTCAACCCCTTTGGTTTGAAGTGTTTAAGAGAAGTTAAGCTTCCGCGTGGCATGAAATACGTGAGCCAGAGATCAATGCGTTTGATGTTGTCCGTTCTGTGAAGCGTGAATGATATCATCTGAGAAAGTTATCTGGCGTATTGGCTCTAATAGCTTTGCGTTTGTGTATGGTAATTGCATGATTTGCAATAGCCACCCCCTACTTTGATTTATAGCCCGGGAAAAAGCCGAAGAAAATTGCAATCTGATTGCAAATAATAGTTCAGAGTTTACATTTTCTCTAACATTCTCAGATTCCTTCAGATTCTTTAATACTCTCTACGTATTGCTAGAGGAAGAATATTATAGTCATGTAATAGGAGATTAATTAAAATTTGTGGTAAGTTTAATAACGTGGGTGAAAAATTGAGAATTAAAGTATGGAAGTTTACATCGTGAAGAAACAAGTGCAAAGACACCTGTTAAATTTTGGATTAAATAATTAAGAGTTTGGCACTTGCTTCTATTTATTTGCGTCGTATAACTTTCCATGCTTTTACTTTTATTTAATTTGTATTTGAATTTAACCGGAATTTTAGCTGATTCCTGAAATAAGGTTTTATGAAGTATATTTAAATTATGGCTTGGTTATCAATGTTACGTGATTCATTTAATTGCTCTGTAGTTTAATGTAAGAGGCACTGAAGTTTGATAGTTCTGTGCGAACTATTATTTAGCACATGAAGTTTATTACTCCCATTTCAGACTAAAATCCCTATCATTGGTGAATCGATAGATAGCTTCGCGATAAGACAGGTTCCTCGATTAATGCTTTAGGATTAGTTGCAAAATATCTGTTATCTGCTATAGCACGTGATAATAGCCAATATTAATACTATCACGGAACACTATAATTCAAACCAGCCTCGGGGGCCTTGATATATTATATTAACATTTATAAACGCAAAATTGAAAGCTTTCCATAATCAATATTTGCATATTTTATTTTAAGTGGTGGATATTTTTTTTGGTCTCAAATTAGCAATATGTACTTAGATATATTTCTAAATTATGTGAATCTTAACTTATTCAAGCTAAATACAGTAATTAATTAACACTGCTAATACCTTCAACACTAGAATGACCAAATCAATCAAAATGGCGAGGCTACCGTATTTAATAAAAATAGTGGAATTTAGAAATATAAAATTATAATTTATAATTGAATTTAAAACATTTCATTTTTGCAGATATTCTGAAACACATGTTGCATAATAAACAACTAAATCAATTAATTTGTTTTCGAAATGCATTCATATTTTTACTTGCGAAGTATATTCAAATAACTTGAGAGACTATCATAGAAAATTGTAGAAATTTATAGAAAATATTAGGGCAATTTCACATTAAAATTTATCATTTAAAATAATCTTTAAAATAATCTTCCAAATCGAAGAGCATAACGGTAGTTCTAGTGTTAAACAACACAGTGTTGTTACATATTTCCGTTAACAATTCTGATTATTCAGGCACCTGTAGTCCGTTTAGAAGAAGCAAATATGTAGAAATAAGTATGTAGCTAAGCAGAGTTTATTGTTTGCAAACGATATATTAAAGACTGCAATTTTACGAACCATAAACGACATAACAGCAGAGGCATTAGCTTTATCTCATTGTGCTCATCCTTGGCGCATTACTGGCAATGCTCATTCGCTGATATTTCTACATACACACTGCACATATTCAATGTAAATTCACTTGGTCCCCCGACGATTACAATGCAAAAATTACTTTTCCATTTGGAGGAGTCTTTTGATAAATCTGCCGCTGATATCACTCGGCTTAACGTTAAGTCTTATCGCAATCACGCGTTTCCATGGTAAATTTGAACTTTCGTGGATGCGGCCTTGGATGCTTCTAGGGAATATTAACGGTATTCTAAACGCGCCATGAATTATCAGAGTTCAATATTCCTTTGGTTACTTGAGTATGCAAAAATCCATGCGAGTGGCTTCAATATTTATAAAGATGAATTATATTTACATTTGATATGTCTAGTGGTGGACGAAAATGTCTGAATCTGGAAACCATGATTAATTTATTGGAATAATATTATACTTCATATCACTGGCATTTTTGAACCTGCTAACCGGGGAGTTTTTCCAAAACGACATCACACGGATACTTTCGATTTAGTGATAAAGCATATCCGCACGATATATTTATAATTACGACATATATATGGGTTTGATTGTTCGTTACTGAAATTGAGAGGGATAATTGTAATTTAATTCGTAGCCTTCAAGGTAAGCGTAGATTCGAATATCGAGTTAACTCGTCATCCCCGGTTAACAGGTTAATATGGTGCTCAGAATATCCTCCATATTTGCGTGAGTCGGATATCGACATTTATTTCATTGGCGGTGCAATTATTATTAATGTTCCGGAACGTTAATAATACCAATATCTAATTCCATCGTGAAATATTTGCGACGTGAAGTAACGCTGCTCTATTTGATTACGCCATGAAGAATGTTTCAGTGAAGACTCACGATTTTTAGTGATTTACCTAATTATATGTTGAGTCTCATAGAAACCGTGTTTTACGTCGTCCACCTAATAAAGTGAATATAAATGATAATTTAAATGATTCCAAGAAAGGTGAAAGGTTACAAGAATCTGAGGTAGCCGGGAGGTCTCCATCTTCGATTTAATTCGCATTATCGCGACCCTCTTATTCAAGAATTCGAACAATGGCGGGCCGAGGGAAAAAGGTTTCGCGCGAATTTATAATCTTTGATTGCGTTACGTTCTTTTTAACTCTCGGCAATATTTGCATATCGAGAAATATTTACGAGCCGTAGACTTATATTCGAGAATACACGCGGTGGAAACCGGTACGCCATTTCTACCGAGATATTCACAACTATGGACATTACGTGTTTATAGGAATTTTCAAATCGTTCTTCGACCGTGCACGGTGAACTTTGATAATTAAGCCACCGTGTCTCGATCTTTGAATCCAACCGATTCTTGAATTTCAATGTGTTTGCGCGATTTTCGTAATTATCGCGATAACTTGCCAGTGGTGCATTATTTATGTGCATCTTTATTGTATTCAATACCGATTCACGTCGCTCTACCTACGATTGAAACTTTCATTCATAGTATGCATCTAGTACAAGGCTAAGTTTGTACTTCTGTTATTAGGTGCGATTTTACGGCATTTAAGTAATATTAATATTAATAATATTATTTATCCACGCACTTGATCGATTCATTCTTATTTTTGATTACTTTATCAGAAAATGCATCATGCAACTAATGATGCTTAATTAAGAATTGTCTTTGGTGGAGGGTAAACATGCATGCATTTTTCAACGTGTTAAATGCGACGTGTTTCTGATTTCCTGATAACCGTGATTTTTATTGAGGTGACAGTGTCGAATTACGTAAGTTAACATTTGGCTTTCCACGCAGTGAAAATTTATCGCACGCTTTCTTGTGCTTGAGCTATTCTTAAGACACATCCGCGATCTGGTTTGATAGCATCCTATCTGCCTTCTGCGTATAGATTCGACCACTCTCTAACGAAAATAGATTGCCGCAGCTATTTACTTCGGACTGGCAGGTATTTTTGTATGTGTGCAACACTATTTTTTACGGGGATTATGACACGAATCACTATATTATCATATCTTCTTATAATCGCTATGATGCTATCGTTATATTCGTGTAAAGCTACTTATAAAATACACTGTTGATTAATTTAACAGAATATTTCACGAGTAATTAAATTAAAAAAAAAATAAGTAACTCAACTAATACTTTCATTAATTTTCTGTATTTATAGTCAATTACATTCAAAACGTTAGAAAGTATATAACTCACAAGTTATTAATTATTAAATATCTCTATTCAGACGAAAATTGTATTTCGAAAGTATTCGGTTTAAGTACGAATGCAAATTCTACGTGAAATTCTAATTCCAGAACGAAATTCATTCTCCGATTCTATAAGTATTCCCTGGAAATCAAATAGCATCCGACGAATTCATACAACTCGAGTATATTTTCAATTTATATAGATATGTAAATTATAAGTGCAAACTGCAGTAATTGCGTGTACAGGTTGACACCTTGATCTTGCATATTCATTTAGAATGATGATCGCGGTTAGCAGTGATATGAAAATAATGTCGTACGAGATATTATCAGCCGCAAGTGACTTACTCCACTGAAATTCATTTAGTAAAACTTCATCTATAAAAGTAATTTCCGGTGTAGTCGTTCTTTGCGGAGCGATATCAACGAGGAAACCGAGGGTTTCGCGTAAGATTATAACACTGATTACATCATTGCTTCTCCTATTATCTCATAGTTCTTTAAACTGTGCGGGCATGAAGATAGCAATTGTAAATTGCGTTATCAAGCCGCGTGGTTTCTCTTAAGAACACCATTAGCCGTAATTATTTCTGCGGTACTAATTAGCGGAATGCGTAACTGCCGATATGCACACCTTGCATGCATAACTTATCATTTCACGACTTTTGCACCACTTTTCTCGTTCCATTGGAATCTGATTATTTTCATAGATTATGCGAATGCCAGAAAAAAACTGCAACATTTGCAAAGTATAAGTATCGTAAATTATAGTGCTTCCATAAAAATTATATAAATACTTCTGCATAAAAGTGTTGAGATGTCGACAAACCCCAGTTTTTTATGATCCGACAACTAGTGCTTTTTCAAGATAATAAATTTTATTCTTGTTAAAAAAAACGTGAGAATTGTGTACATTTTGTAATACGACAAGAACACAGTTTTTTAGTCGATGTATCTTGGTTGGAAGGAAAAAATTTGGTAAATTATGTGCGTTTAGTAATACAGCCGGAAGGCATGATGTTTTATGTGATGAATTTTGACTTCATATTGGAATGAAACTGTAACAGAATAAGTTACGATCTCATTTCTCATAAAGATTGCAACAGTTTCTATTCTCACTCGCGAATAAACGTACCAAACGAATTTTTTACCGTAAATCAAAAGTTCTACGTTTAAACAAGAAGCTAAACAGTGCTATACAATTTCTGGACCCCATTTTCATTTTCCCATTTTCTGGACCCCATATTTTTATATTTATTTTAATTGTAATGCTTTAATTTATAATAGTGTAAACTGTTACAAATATTATGGTATAATTATACTATAAATAAGAATATCCTTCGTATAATTTTAAATTATGTCGTATGTTTATCACCCAATTGACCGTGTTTCTTATCATATTAGCTTTTTACTATTTATTATCGCTGTTGTAACGGTCTTCTTTTTATCGTCGTTTGTTAACATGTTTAGAAGCATGCCTTTTAACATTTCATTTCGTGGATGCACTCGAAGAACTTCAAACAGCCAGAATTTTCTAATTCACACGCACTCTTGTTTTCACCTGATTCGAGCATCCTAGATTCAGTGCAGAATAGGAACTTTTCTCATAAAACCTTTTTTCCCCGACAAGTTTCGAATTAACTTTCCTCGAGTGAGGAAACAATTACCTGTTTTCTGAGCTCTCATTAAAAGAACATCTGTGATTGAAAAACACGATTTATTAAACCAACGGCCATTTCTCACTCAACTATTAACTGTAGAATCGCGGAAGAACCTCTAAATGTGATACAACTTTTAAAACATTGTATTCTTTGAAGAACAGTTTGAAGCGTCTGCCTTTCATGCTTAAAACTACTAGAAGAATTCTGAAATAAATGAATTTATTAATTCATGATTTTCTTACCTGCGGCGCAAAGAATGAGAATCCAACACCTCCACATGATTTCCAACCCTTTGAAAAGGTTTTATTCGCCGACGTCGTAAATGCACACACGTAAAGAAACAAACAACTTGGTCCACATTCTCGTATCTCGAGCACAAGTCACACTGTTATTTTCACATTACGATTTGGTCGCATAAGACATGAAAAATATCCAGGCAAAAAAACAGGTAGAGTGTTCATTCATAAAAAACGGAACTCTTTATATTCTCTATCGTGTTTATCGTTGAATCGAACTTAGAGATTCGATAACGAAACACGAGGAGAACGTTCCACGGTGGAGGTTCAACAGCGACTGAAGCTGCCGCTTCCATTCCGCTGGTCGTCAAGGTACGAGGCGAGCTTTCGATCCGGATTCGCACTTCCCTTGTGCCGCATACTTTCTCGATCTCCTGGCATTTTTCACGGTCCCCTTTGCCAGCTGCACGTTTCATCTCGTTTCATTCTTTAACCTGTTAACCGAGGAGTTCTTCCAAAAAACAACATCACGCGGGTACTTTCGATTTAGTAACAAAATAAATCCGTGCGATACATTTAGAATTACGACGTATATACAGGTATATACAAAAATTTGAGAATTGTTAAAGAGAAAAGAGTAATTTTTAAACCGGTTAATTCGTCATCCCCGGTTGGCAGATTAAACGCTAGGATTTCGTTCGAATCCCAAAGATCCTTGCCAGATTTTGCCAGCTCCGTGGATACAATTTCTAAGGTCCTTACGTATTCAACACGTTTTTGCTCGGCAATGAATACCGTTTGATGTGTCTGGACCAGTGGGAGACGATACGTGTCAGATTTTTTACGACGGTGAATAGTCATTGTTCTGTATTTTTACCGATGGACTGGTTCAGGTTACGTGCGAGGGATGTAAGTCCCCTTTAGACGTTTGTTGGGCATTATATCTTGGGTTGCAACACAATTAGATTTACTTTCTTCATTCTGCTAAGAGGCAGTATTTACTTCTTCCTGTGTTTTTCGCCATTTGTTTATATTAATAAGATTTTTATATTAACAGTTAATCGAAATTTGTGAAAGGTTGCTCGACATTTTTTTCCACATTTCCTGGAGTTAGATCTTGATGTGGAATTGTTATTACTATATTTACATAAATTGAGATATAGTAATTATATTTTACTTCAGCTTAGAAAAGGGATACATAAAAAGTAGTTCGTATCAACGAAAATACAAAAAGTCAGGAAAATAACATTTTTAATATATATTTCAGAATTGTGAACTTCCACACTTTTTGATATTTACCTAATTTGATAGCCCCATTTCATATGGTCCATTATTTGTTATGCTTACGTGGTTCCATTATTTACGAGATCAAATTGGGGACTTTAGAAGGACATTTCATACGTCGGTAATAAATGGAATTTGCCATAATTTGCATGGGACATCAGCAGGAGATTCAAATGTTCCAAATGGGAATTTAACGCGTATTATGTTTCACTTGACTAACAATTTTAAATTGCCACCCAGGGTCATTAGAAAGTCTTAAAATCCATCTTGATATAAAAGAGCAAAGGGTTAACAACTTCTAAACTGGAATACGTAGCTGCCTAATTAATGTTCCAGATTTTTCTTGTTCCCCTTTCGACGATTCGCAGTTTCTTTCTTGAAATATTTCTCGAAGGATATTGCATCGAGCCTTTACTGTGTCGTACAACGTATTATCAAGATAACAATAGCAGACGTACCAACAGACACGATTCTTATTTAAAGAGATCATCGAAAAGTCTTCTTTCTTACGAAACTTGGTGAGTCATCCGAGGAGAGATTTGACTTCATAAATCAAAGGCAATTCTTCAATCTATTTAATGTATGTAGGTTCACATATAATTGATATTGAATTTAGAGACGTGGACAAAATGGATCCAGAAATTCACTGCAATATTTTTATTCTTCGGTAAATTCTGCTATAGTAAGAGCAAAAATAATTGCTGAAAATTAATTAAACCTGTTATAATATTAGAAATATCAGAGACATAACGATATTAGGGAATTTATAAAATTTTAAAATATATTAGATATTTCAGACAATATTAGAAATATTATAAAGATAAGCTTCCTCACTTACTTAGAAACTCTTCGATATTTCCTTCAATATTTATCGTAATCGGCGATAGTTTCTTGATCCTTCAAAGTTTGGACAATCGAGTAGTATACATCTTCAAAAATAATTCTTGCTTTTCAGAATAATTGAATGTTATAATCGCGGTATAAAATGGAATTAATAAATAGGAATTGGCCGAAAAAGGGGATTTTTCCGTTGCTGCAATGTTCGGTTGAACAGCAGGAGGTCGTTAGAAGTAGAGGAAACGCGAATTGTAGGAGGAGCGTTGGCGGATGAAATATGAGGGTACAAAGAATTCATGTGGCCCTAAAGAATCGGGTTAGCCGGCTTGTATACAAGTACCATTGCCGAGCCATTAATATTCCCGTTGAGTAACCGAACGTAGTAGTAACGCTCGGTAAAGCATCTCTGTTTCCGAGTCGTTCTTTCCTAATTGGGACGAGAAACAACTTCTTTCGCGCTCTCCTTCGACGACTACCGAAACACTCTACTTAGAATTTGTCACGTCCTCCTCTGACGTCTTTCTTCCTTCAATATCCCCCTTTTTTGCCTCCACTTTCTAATTCTATCGTAATTCACTCGTTATACGCAAAATTAATTACACGAGTCATTTGCATTTTCCGTGATTCAGTGCGGCTCTTATTCGTCTGTACGAATCGTTGGTTCCTTGCCATTATTCCGTTAACTGTTTGTTAAATGTATCTGTCATTGTTTATTATACAATCTATAATAATTTATTATATCTCTGTTCTTATTTACATTTCTTATTATTTCATTACAGTATGAATATACAACAGAACCGGTAAAATTTTCATTAATTAGTATGGACCAGAAAATTCTAATATCCTAGTAATTAATATGCCTCAAAAATACAGATAGAGAAACACAAATAAACAAAGTATATTATTTATTAAATTTCAGCACGCGACAGAAGTTATTAACTGTCGACTGTCTTATCTTCGAAGCACTAATAAGTTGATGTGTAGTAACGATCCATGATTAATTAGTTTCCATAAGAAAATACCTGATTAGCGATTGAGATCGGTGATAAGGCCGGATAGAGCTCGTTATTCCAATCTATTAAATAACGATCTTTATTACACAATTGCGAATAAGTCGAATGGCATTCCGCGTAGTCATAACAGAGTGCTAAAGTGGTTCACTCACTACCACTCGGAATTCGTTGCTATCAAGGATACCTGGAGTCACAATTGAAATCGTTATCGTTTTATTTAACATATACTTGGCTTCTTATTCTACCATCATAAATAATATCTGCTACGTAACGATGTGCAAGGTGCACTGTTATCACTTACATAAATTGATCAATATATATTGCGCAAACCTGACAAGAACTTAGCGTCCGTAAAACAGCCAGGAATATCTTAATTATTATGCAGAAAAATATATCTGCAAATAGATTTAGTGAGTTAAACAAATCAACTACAAGAATCTCGTGAATTATTCTAATGTTCCCAGTAGTTTACTGATAATAATCGTGTCGAGTTTCGTGATTGGAAGTAGATAAGTGTGCAACATTCTACAACTTGTTCCTTTAACAGAGTTGTCCTTAATGCGAAATGACTTACACATCCTCGGTGATCTACTTATTTTAGTAAATAAAATCAATTAGGTTTCTTATACACTCATTTACATAGTGTAATTATGAAGTAACGGAACATCGGTTGAATCGCTTCCAAAGACTTCCTTGCATTTACTTTATGCGGAGTTAAAGTGGTTGTCTTAACTGGTTGTACAAACGTGTTATCTAATATTCTTTGGCGTGGATCGCAATTTGCCATTTCTGTGCGGAGAAAGATGTGCAGAATGCAAACTCTACGGCAAACTTCTTTTTCATATTCGTTTAGCGATGCCAGCTGTGCAAATATCGTTATCTTCATGGTTACTTTCCTGTCCTTGAACTCAAATACCGTTTTGCGGGTACCGGGGACCTTTACCTGTTGCATTTAATAATGAATCTAATTAAGCTGTTTGATGAAGTGGATACAACGATCTTCTTTGGCAGTGTTGTATTATGAGGCCTCGATTAACACCAGAATTACTAAAGCTGTCGAAATGACAGGTCTACGGTATTTAATCAAAATATAAAAATTCTTAATATTCGGCATTTTCAGATATTCTGAAACTTGTATTACCAAGTAATAAACAGAATTAAGTCGATTCATTTATTTTCGCCATATTAATTTACTTATGTATGTCTCCTTAAAAATATAATAATAAATAGTAATATAATATAATAATAAATATAATAAATAGATAAAACAATAAATATTTTTATTAAATACTGCAGCCCCGTCATTTTGACTGCTTTGGTAGTTCTAGTGTTAATAATATTTGTCTGTTAACCGGAATCATAATCGTCCTCAAAACAAATATTGATATATAATTTCAAAACGTTTCATGATTTCTTTGCATCAACTGACATATTATCTGTCATTCATTGATATCACTTTCAATTACCATAACTGATTATTTGCAACCGTGACATCTTTCAAAGTGAAATTCAATGTTCTGTATTGTCAGTATTTGAGTTCTCCAAAAATATCTTTATTGGGGACATTTTTATCCTCTTCGAGTCGGTCGGCTTCTCAGATCATCAGTAATTGCTATTGCGTTCTCATGAAATATCTGAATACTTTATCGCGCTGTCCTTCATTGAATCCAGGTATTCAGTGTTTTAACGTTAATTCGAGGCTGTCATCACGTAGCACATGCACTTTATTATGCACGGCCTATTAGTATGAAACATTCTTAGCTGAGTTCCAATGACATTCGATCATATGAGCGTATCTTAATCATTCCGTACGATTTGATTTCATTTTCACTGTTCGATCCAGTTGTTTCACATTTCCTGGACGTGTTTACGATATTCGTTCCTCGTTTTGCGCGTTCGCAGTTGCAACCTTAACGGACTGTAATTTTCTCCTAATTACATAAATTACAATATCATGCCGGCCTCTTCCTTTTTCGGTCTGATCAGAGTGATTTATTGACTACCCTTTTTTTTGGTACACGCATTTGCGAAAGTAATATCTCTTCGTTCTGTTAAACGTAATTACTACTGTGCAGGGTGTAACGAGAGACGGAGGTCGTGCATCGTTATTTTTTTCATTTTTCTGATACCAGGAATTTTGAGGGTTTTTAGAGCTGTGAGAATCACGTAATATTAATAGTATCAATAATGGAAATTTATTATGAAAATAATGTAAGTCCTGAAATTTTCATCTTTGATATTTATTAAATATTGTTGTCGTCCAAGGTGACGAATATTGGTATCATTATACTGAATGAGATGAGAATTTACTATAACTATTGAACATATGTCGGATGTAAAATGAAAATCATTCAAGAATTTTCTCTGACGCATCCCGTATATTCTTCCAATAAAATAGTAATCTCATTTTTTCAACAATATGTCGTGTTTCATAATAGACAGGAAGCTCCTTTCAAAATCTATTGTAGTCAGACACATCACATTCCACTCCTAGCATTTTAGAGACGTCTCCTTCAGTACACATAAAGATTACAAACATATTCTTTTATAAGATATTGTTCAAGAAATTCGCAAGAGCGAGGAACAACTTTTCGATGATTCACTTTAACATAATACGACGACGTAAAACTTCTGGAAGTAAGTTTCGTAATTTGCAGTTTGGAAAATAACCGCTGCAGACTTAATTGTACTATTAATTGTACAGAGGCATTAAATATTCCCATTAGTAATGACATTAATATTTTAATTAAATCCTTGTTTAGTAATGAGCTCGATCGAATTATTAATATTCTGCTCCAATATCTAGAATTCTAATAAAATATAAACACTATTACTACCATTCCTAGTAGACGCTATCAAGAGTCCCTCAACGGGACTTTCTAAATTATTTAAAAATAAATCATAAGAGATGAAGGCATGGTTTATTAAGAAAAATCACATGATATTTAATATTATAGATAATAGTAATTTGTAGTAAAATTTATCTTGAAAATACGACGACGTCGTGTAAAATACAATGTACGATGACCTGCGCGAAATGCAGATGCTAAGAACTAGTTTCTAACATAATGTTAGAACCGTTCGAGAAAGAAGACTCCCCCTCTCGAAATTGCGTATTCTGGAACACGAGACTTCATCAAATTGATATCTATTGAACATTGAGTGTCCAACAGATGCGTTTGTCAGATGAACCTACCTCTGCCCAATTGGCAGACAGCCATTTAATGGCAACGCTTGTCTGGACGCGTGACGGTACTTTCGAAGTAGGTTTACTCCTAACTCACGTTTAGTGGAGTCAAGAGAGCCACTTTATTTTTCTGCATTTTGTTGGTTTACTTCCCGGGAAGAAATAAACGTGCGCCAGGATAATTTCTGACGTCGTGTCGTTTCGTAGAACCTCCGCTATGAAATACGTCACGCTTCAAGATTATTATTATATAACGTACTTCGATTTAATTTTCCTCCATCGAGAGTACCTTTATTACTCCCGGTTACACGTCAGTGACCCAGTTACGCGGCAAATTTTTTTCTCGCGATAGAACCTCTTCCGTCCTTTCACGTTTTTATCTTTTTCTTCATTATTTAACGTCAGGAAGTGTTCGACACTAACGATGCTTCAGATTCTTGATGTGTTATGGCTCGATCACATTTTCCTTACTAGACGAGGTTTTAGTTCAACGTAGAACAGGTTTTTTGGTTTAATTTATTTTCAACGCGGTAAAAATCAAATTTGCATTCCGTGAGGGACATGAAAATTAGCTTCTAATAGGATTCGTCTTTTACATTCATAATTTCATAACTGTTTAATAACCCGTACTTTTAAGTAAAAGCTGTCACGAAATCTTAACACGTTCGCGCGCTGCCAATATTAATAATAGAAAAGGAGACAGTCGGATTCTTGTAAGCACAATGAACGTAGATTAGATAAATAATTTCATTTATAAGTTTCTAATCGTATTCATTATGAAAGTTATAGAAAACTAATGTACTGCATATGCAGTGGTGACCCACCAGAACAAAGCGAAAATACTGTATATGCAGTAGCCGTCCGCGAACGTGTTGAATATTCGATGTCTAATATTCTTTCGCTCTTTCGCGGATATTTTGAAATAAAAAAATTAAACATGGTTTTGTAAACCTTTTCAGCTCGAAACATAAATCGGGCACAGATTTTAATAATTTAGTGTTGTTAATAATTAATTGTTTAATGTCGATTGCGACTGATGTGACTGAAAAGCGGCTTTAAAAGGGGTTGCATTTTCAGTATGATATGATCAAAAATTGATTGCGTTTGTTCACGAGTGAAATAATTTATTGATGATATAATATTTCCATAGTGCATGGTTTTCGTACAAAATCTATAAAATCTGAGACTCTGTGTCAATTTTGCGTAATTTTCCATATAATCGACATGTGATTAATCGCATAATAATAATATTTGCTATCAAACATTTCTATTCTAAATAATCCGGAATATGACATGTCATGAAACATCTATTAATATCAAACATACGTAATAAAGTTATTTATTAATAATGTTTATTTCTTGTTTAGAAATACTCCAATATTTAGAAGTCCAATAGGATATTTCAATACTCCAATATTTAGGATATTTAAAATATCTAATCATTATATTTCAGAAAACTGGTAAAGTATCATTAATACTTGAAAAAAACCATTCAAACTTGAAACAGTGACTTGTTTTATTGTTTCAAAAAAAGCTGAATGTCGTCCATTAAATTCTAAACGAACTTACCATGAAAAAGTAAATTCATTCGATTCAGCTGCAGGTTCATTTCTGCTCAGTTAATGGAACAATTTGAATAAAACCGTTCAGTTAAATCGTCATAAAAATGGAGTTTTTAATCAATGGCTTTCGCCGTGCCACTAAAACTTTCACGAGTATTGAACTTTCAGTCATCGTGTGTTAATGTAATTTTCAGGAGCACTTCCAAACTTGTATTAATAAATACGGTGTTGTATTGGTTGTAAAAACACAATTGTAATATCACCAATTTGAGTAAATATTGTGTTATCACGAAATGTGATTTCATGAATTTTAACTGAATTGTTTGTTCGATGTTCTTTGCGTTTAAGTTCGTTTTCATATGGTTATTTAATCGACATTATTCAATAAACATTTTGTTTATTTTGACATACGAAGTCTCGAGTATTGCACGTTCGTAAATAAACAAATAGAATTATTCATAAAAGACTGTATATTCTGGGATGAAACTACGGTCACATTGTTTATTTAATATCTATTTATGATGCGTGTATTAATGTACTGCAACCTTCAAAATGGCTGCAGAACCGTTTACCCTTTCCATTGTGATTTCACCTACAAATAACAGGTGCATATTTAATGTTCTATCACAGTATTTTATCTATAAACACAACAGAGTGGCAGAGATTTAAAGTTGACACTGAAAAAACAGTGCAAATGCATCAGATAAGGGGAGATAGTTTATCAACAATTCTCCGGGATGTTGATGCGACGTGTGGCTACGGCATGGACATCTATTATGGATGAGAAATGTAAATTTGTATTTACCAAGTAAATAATCGATAACTTATCGCTTTTTGCAACTCGCGTTCCCTGTTCCTCGCGCGAAAATACATTCGAACGTTTCGCGACAAATATCTGCCGCGTTCAAACACTCGTGAGGATTTTTTTATTAAGAATAAAAAATGCATCTCCTTTGAATTATAACACGTTAAATATATTTCATCTCGCGCATTGTATCTCGCGTCTTGTTCCACGCGGTGCAACCATGCCGTCCATAGAACGCATAAAAATTTGGAGGGAGGTGGTTGAAAAATGTCGGGATTTGCTTGCACATCCTTCTATGGAAGAACACGAGAAAGGTTGCATGTACTTTACGTGTAAATAAATACACCGGTGCTTTCCTGGGTGAGTCATGCACCGTACGAAGAATATACAAGTTTTCTCCCAGTGGCTGTCTGCCAACTTGATTATTCAGATATTGCATTATACGATGGATACTGCACTGCCGGCTCTTTTGGCCGAGGAGCTTTTTTTCCTCTCGTTGTATTTAACGGGTCCAACGTGGAAAAATAAATGGATACAGAAAGAGAGAAAGAGAGAGCAGGCTAACAACGAGGTCGATTAATTCAACACGATCCAACCGATACATGATTTCACTGGTGATTTTATTAAAATTCTTCTTCGGCCAATCAAATCTCTACTATCGGGTTCTCGAAAGAAAGCACTCGTGACGAAAGTGTCACGTGAAATTTATAACTACCGTTAATTATATATGCTAAACATTATGTAGGTTGCATATATATTTATATATGGAATTCCCTTCCCCATTTAACAATCGATTTTTCTTCCGGTTTCCTGTACTCTCACGATTATCACGTAACTCGGAAAATTATTCTCGAATCAACGGCAAAGCAATGTGCGAGGGGTTAATGGAGAACAAGCAAACGTAGTCCCAGCTAGTCAGAAAACAGGGAAGAGAGAAACAGGTACTTTAATCGAAGCGACAAACTCGATTCCATGGAGGTCCCGACCGGATACCTGAACGGATACTTTCTTCTTTACTGCCGGGGTCGATCCCTGGCAATTTTCCGCGAATGGAAACACGATCGCCGTAGTAGAAACGCACTATGCCTAGCTTCAGGTAGAACTGGAATTCGCGTATCAATAATTTACCGATGTCTTCCATGGACATCCCTGGCTTGTGCTTACCAGTGAACAACCGCCATGGAATCTCTCGACCCATGGATTAACAGCTCGTTTGAGGAAGACGAAAAAAAAAAGTTAACCAGGTGTGCAGGTGTCAGGAGGTAAAGTCTCTCGGAATCATCGGGTTCCGCGATTTTATATTCTCCCATAAAATTGTACGCCAGGGAACTACAAGCCGAACTTTTTATTTCGGCATCACTTAATGAATCAGTATTTTTTACAATCCGAATGGATGATGTATTAAAACGAAGATTTAACGTACGACAGTTTTTTTAAAGTGATGATTGGATTTGCATTTTTTATTATCATGATTGCGGTTTGGAAGAAGTTAGAAGTGAATGGAGCTCGTGTCTAGTATGATGTCTGGGAATGCTAAATATTAAGTTGGTAACGCGTTGTAAGTGTGGACCTTAAAAAAACCTGTTTTCAGATTATTTTGCATGTGTAGACTGATAAATTCGTATGTGTTTTGCGCTGCGATAACCTCGGATGATCTGGAATAAAAGGATGAAAGTTGTTATGTAAGATGTTAACGCCGATACGCGAAAGCTTTTCTTTTATTGGTCGACATTCGACCGACGGTGAGGAAAGATTTAAATTATTGCTGGAATTGTAAATATTGCTATATTAATTCACCGTTTCTGTTACCGCTAAGAAATGTTATATATTTTTCAAATTTGTTTAATTTACAATTTTATTATGTGAGTATTTACTTTATTACTTTATTTTTTATTTTGTCAGATTTTTATTTTTATGGATATTGCGTCTTTCAGTCGAACGTCAGTTTCTGCACCAAATAAATTAGAATAAAAAATCAAACCATATAATATATTTCAAGGAACCAATAAAATTATTCATCGTAATATTATTTCTTCCAAGGAAATGATATTCCATTATTTTTATTCGTTGCAAATTTTGAAGGTTTATGTAATATTCGGCGAGACTATTAACATAATTAGTCGTAATTATTACCGATACGAGTTTATTAAAGAATTTGTAAAGTCATTTACAAAGGAAAGTAGATATTCCGAATTTATATATTCAAAGCATGAGACATATTTATCACCGGAATACTAATAATGTAGCTCGTATATTAATAGAATAAATAGTGTTATGAAATACCTAATCATCATATGAATTCTCACGATATTAAATTCCATTAATTCTAATAGCTACCTGCCTTTAATTTAAACTATAGAATGTATTATAATCATTTATTCTAGAATTCTACAATTTTTAAGGTACTTCTAGAAAATAGAAAAGGATTCTAGAAATGGATAATTTTTTTTGCCATTCCATATTTCATATTTTACTATTGAAAATATAATGTGTAGTACAATATAAAACTATTATTACTTTTATAGATGCATGCGATATTCTAAACTGCATAATCTATCATAATTATGTACACACAAATTTTTTTAAATTCTCTAAGCATTTCTAGGAATAGGAGAATGAAGAGACTTACAAGTCTCTTCTTCGACAGTTACATTGAACATGATGTAACAGAGGTGAGGTTCTTTAGATTTTTATAGTACGTGAACTTTCTGATTTACGATTGGCATCGGTGTTGGAGGTGTGTTATCATAGCTTTCACGAAAGAAAATGAAAGCATGTGTTTGATACAGCAATTCCTTGGTCCAATGGACCCTTCATACTTATAACAGGGTGTGCAACCTGTCGTTTCGAAGACCTCCGGTAATTTAATCTTCGACTTAAATTACGATGTTCCCGCGCTATGATATTAATTCTCCTTTGTTTGTGACGCGATCATCTTCACCCCGATAAATGTAATCGAACCACATCCTTGGCATCCTTCGAGTTATCTCCGCAATCTTGGCTTTCCAGTTTAAAAATCATGTTACTTGTCAGTCGCTTTAATGACCTTTTGCCTCAACTTCATTTTTCATTGATACTTTATCTCGATAAATAGTACTCTGCAAAACATCACATTAAATAGCTTGTCGAGATTACCGATTACTTAACATTTAGTTCTAGTGATATTTGATAAGGTTGTAATCTGAACTGTCAGGTTAATGCCTTAGTTTTATATTAATACCAAGAATTAATCTTAAAAGCTCCTCCCGGATATTATGTCAAGTAATTAGTTCCATAAAGAAGTAATACGATAATTTTTGGGAGCAGAAATAAGTGCAATCAAACTGAAAATTATTACCAGGAATAATGATTATCTCGGGATTTTCTGCATTAAATAAATAGCCAATTTTTATTATTGTAATTTGTGGGTAATTGTATTGATACCTAAACCTATAACTTAAAGCATCAAAGATAAACCAAATTCATAAGATGAAAAACAACTTGAAAATTGTTATAAAAGATTGTTCTTATCTCTGAATTTTTTAGATTCGAATAACATATGTACAAAAGACTTCCCTGGAATATATATACTTATACTTCTAATTTACGATTACATATAAAGTAAGATGAATCCTGAAGTACGCTTCTCGAGTGAAATGAGTCAGTCTTACTCCACTCGAAGTAGATGTTGCTTGGGATCCGCCAGTAGAAACAGACCCCTTCACGCATCAGTCGACTCTCTTTAACAGACCAGTCGATAGTTAGCTCTAATCATTAATAGACATATAATCTTCTTGGACTCTAAAATAGATCAAAGAAATACCTCTTAATTGAATCTGTTCTAACTTGGTACTAAAACTTGGTGCTCCTGAAAATATCATATAATTATTTACATTTTAACGATAACGTGTATGTTCTATGAATGTCAAATAATATTATCACAATAGTGATAAGGTTTATAGACTTCCTTACATATCCTGAACGATAGATGAATGATAAATTGACATAATTAAATCGATTGAGTGAATGGAGTGGATATCGAATGCACGCTGCAACTGGAAAATATTTTAATGATAATTCGATCGACTCATTTCAACGGATTAATCTGCTAATAATTTACATTCATCTAGCAAGCATCCGTTCTATTCGCTTTCGCGATCGATCGAAGCTGCAATTATCTATTAATGATAGGCATGCCTCCCATGGAGCATAGATCACCATATATAGAACATACAACATGATACCCGTTTTATTTTAATAGCTCTTTTTAAGCGTAACTAAGTACTTGAAAATATAATTAATAACAAGAATGTTCCCTTTGTTTTGGTAGAGTGGCTTCTATAAAATACTTATAATATTATATCTGTATTATATTGGATAGCATGAGACCTCTAAAATTTTCAAGTTGTTTCATATTCATTACGTGACAATATATCAATATCAAACGCATTTACATTTTCGTGGAAATGGAAAATTAATTAAGACAAACTCATTAAATTCGTATTTGCGATATGAGTGGCACAGAATTTCCATGGGAAAGCAAGAATTACTCCGACTAATGGCTACGCGGATACAAACAAGTTTTCAAGTACTCGAGTAAAACATCGACATATGATTCAGTCCCTGTTCCTATTGGTTTTCAGTAATTAATGTCTATACAGGTAATTGATTTTATGTTATAGTCCCTTGTAACGTAATTATAAGCTGCTGGTGGAATCAATGTTGCCGACTTCTATGCAATTTTCCTGTGTATTCAAAATCTATTTATTGCGCGCCGATATGCATTAATATCAATAACTCATTTCAACAGTATACCAATGCAACGCGATATAAATCACTCAGATTCATGATTTTCAAAATTATTAGTCGGGTTTGACTTTTATCAAAATTATTCGTGAATAATAATGTCCCTAATTTTGTTAGAATTACTTGAAGTGACTTCATAATCTATATTGAAAGTAATTGTCTGTGCATCGATTAAGTAAACAGTTTTACGATATTTAAATATTGAAGATGAGACTAGACAACGATTCCAGATGCATTTCGACTGCAACGTGAATCCTCGAATGCTCCTTGCATTCCTGCAGTTAGAAACATGTGTTTAAATCTACTTTGCTCGTTTTATTTAACCCAGCTGCGTACACGCACCGCCGCTAACCCCGTAATTACTCTTGCGCTGATCATCGTAAACAAGTAATGCCGTGTAACTTAGGGTTACTTATCTCAACGAGATTATATTCGTTACCGGGAAATCTCGCAAAATTAAGCGTTTCCTAAATACGGATACTTCATGGCTGCAATAACTTT
Organism: Nysson spinosus; assembly: GCA_910591585.2. Taxonomy (NCBI): domain Eukaryota; kingdom Metazoa; phylum Arthropoda; class Insecta; order Hymenoptera; family Crabronidae; genus Nysson; species Nysson spinosus. The sequence continues at coordinate 5,882,813 of OU342835.1, forward strand.
CATTTGAAAATGAAACGTGTCGTATTTCACATAAAATTATATATCATATATGAACCCTCTCATATGTTATACATGGTGTCCCGTTTCAACCAAGCCACCTAATTATCTCCTTTAATCAAGATAATATCGAAATATTTTATGCATTATATAAATGGCTTAAAATGGCCAATACCGGGAAACAGAATTTTTTTACATTATCGCTTTTCACAGAATTTTCAAGGTCACCCATATTTTTTAAATGGAAACAAATATCGTTGTATAATTAGGCCCATTTTACGTGGGATATCCTGTATATATTGGGAAATAAGTATTAGATGAGTAACAAGACAAATCACTAAATAAGTAAGAAGGTAACGAAGATTCGGAAAGTTTGAATTCGTAGAAAAATTCTAAAACATTGTGGACTGTAAACGACGCGTCATTTTGAACCGCATTTGACACTGGGAACTACGAGTTAACCTCTAATGTACTACCATGACAGATTTGGCTGGGCACCAAGTTGCTAACGATGATAGGCATCCACTAATTATCATTCCCAAGAGAGATGTCATATTCAGTTAAAACTGCACCCGCAGGTGAAGCTAGAGGTATTCGTGCACTCGCTTCGTTATAAATCACGATATATCAAAAGTTTATCGCGCCATGAAAACGATAACTGACATTGTCTAATGTTACCATCATTGATGGAATAAAAGCATTTTATTAGCAATAAAATCGAAGTGCTTTTAATGGAACTAGAAATAGACGATCTAAGTGAGTGATAGGTTCTGTAGGATTCCGGGGAGAAGGCGCACGGTGACGTTACAAGAGAAAAGGAGATATTGTTACGATACAAATTACATAATGGCTGGAATTTTATTTTAGCCTGTTAAAACTGTTCATTTTTCAATTTTTTTTAAATCGATGTTTTAGATAGAGATATTTAATGGACTTCTCTTGTTATTCCCGCTTTAATGACATTCGAGCAATTATTTAGTTGCTTGGCATTCGGGACACGGCCTTAATTAACGTTGTCATAATTCCACACACGGTTTAATTACTTATCCAATATTCAGTGTCATAAACGACATATTGAATGCCCATTATTCATGTCCATTGGAATCGATAACCGATCGACCATTATAATTATAATAAAGCTGTTCCGTTTTAATAAAAGTTATATCTATATCCAAGGATAAATTTAATTGGATGGACTTTCGTTTCGCGTAAGAATAACAAGACAAGGCAAAAAGATGGTGGTTGAAATTCTGAACCATTCATCGGCGTGGAATTTTATTTATTTTAACTTCGACTGTTTCGAGATATGAAAAATGTTGGTATTAATTAGTAATTAATTGGTGATCTAAGTGCATGCTATATTCGTGTATTTAATAACAACATTCCAAAGTAAAAGATATACGAAATATTTAAATTCAATATTTTGAAATACCTTAATATTTCAAATAATTTTCAGCCGAATGATAATTACTCAGATTACAGTTGATGAACATATTCGGTTTAAATATTTCTTTCGGTCAGCGCGTGTGAACAAACCACCTACTGTGCGTAGGTACGTTTGCCAGCCGGTTGTTAGGTCGTGAACAGATGGGCAAATTCGCCATTACGCAATTTTCTTCGCACATGTACGTGGAAGAAGTGTCGTGCACTTTGCACACGCAATTTCATGTGGCATCTTCTAATCGTTACACCATGTGTTAACCTTCAAGAGCTTGCACGAAGTCATTAACCGAATCATTAACCAAATCACTGTAACTCAATCTGTTTTGTGAATTAGGACACTTGAAAAGGATAGTTTGCCGAATAGTGGTGAGGTACATAAACTTGTCACCAATCTTAGTTATTTATGAAACTACTGTCTAGGCATCATCTACTATCAATTTGGCCCTTCAAATTTTTGCGATTTTGGGTCGACCCATTTTTTGACCGAAACAATTTTTAAACCACTTCTTTCGACCCAAAATCGTACTAGAACATGTTTATACATCATATACCATCGATTTGGGTCAATTAGAAGCGAATTTGGCGACTTTCATTTTTTGAGAATTTTTGAAGGTATACCCCTTCACATTTTTGCGATTTTGGGTCGACCCATTTTTTGCCCGAAAAATTTTTTAAACCACTTCTTTCGACCCAAAATCCTCCTAGAATATGTTTATGCATCATATACCATCGATTTGGGGCAATTAGAAGCGAAATTGGCGACTTTCATTTTTTGAGAATTTTTGAAGGTATACCCCTTCACATTTTTGCGATTTTGGGTCGACCCATTTTTTGCCCGAACAAATTTTTAAACCACTTCTTTCGACCCAAAATCGTCCTAGAATATGTTTATACATCATATACCATCGATTTGGATCAATTAGGAGCGAATTTGGCGACTTTCATTTTTTGAGAATTTTTGAAGGTATACCCCTTCACATTTTTGCGATTTTGGGTCGACCCATTTTTTGACCGAAACAATTTTTAAACCACTTCTTTCGACCCAAAATCGTCCTAGAACATGTTTATACATCATATACCATCGATTTGGGGCAGTTAGGAGCGAATTTGGCGACTTTGATTTTTTGAGAATTTTTGAAGGTATACCCCTTCACATTTTTGCGATTTTGGGTCGACCCATTTTTTGACCGAAACAATTTTTAAACCACTTCTTTCGACCCAAAATCGTCCTAGAACATGTTTATACATCATATACCATCGATTTGGGGCAGTTAGGAGCGAATTTGGCGACTTTGATTTTTTGAGAATTTTTGAAGGTATACCCCTTCACATTTTTGCGATTTTGGGTCGACCCATTTTTTGCCCGAACAAATTTTTAAACCACTTCTTTCGACCCAAAATCGTCCTAGAATATGTTTATACATCATATACCATCGATTTGGGTCAATTAGGAGCGAATTTGGCGACTTTCATTTTTTGAGAATTTTTGAAGGTATACCCCTTCACATTTTTGCGAATTTGGGTCGACCCATTTTTTGCCCGAAAATTTTTTTAAACCACTTCTTTCGACCCAAAATCGTCCTAGAACATGTTTATACATCATATACCATCGATTTGGGGCAGTTAGGAGCGAATTTGGCGTCTTTTATTTTTTGAGAATTTTTGAAGGTATATTCATAAAATCATTATGTTTATCGTTAGAATAAAATATTTTTTATAGACATTTATATCGAATAATTATCACGGGTAATTTAAAGAAGTAATACTCCCCTATGGGTCGGGGAAAGAATACGCCCAAGGTAACCCCTGCCTGTCGTAAAAGGCGACTAAAAGGGTTGAAAGTAAGTCTTCAGGAAACTTCTTTACATCAAAGACCTTGCTACCGTGTTAGATTTTCTTCCTACTCTTGTCGTAAATTTTCCTGAAGCCTTATGAAATTCAACGGATGAATATATCCGAAATTTTAAAATGGACAAATTAGTAATCTAAATAGATGCTACATTTGTGCATTTGGTAAAAATGTACTAAACTAAAAAAATATAGAAAATTATAGAGGCAGATCTGTATTATAAAGACTTCAACAAAGTTGTTATTTATAAACATATGACACAATACCCAAAAATGTAGATCCAAAGTGATTGTAATCAACGTATCTATTTATTATACTTTAAATGTAATAATTAGATTTAAACTGACACGTGCCACCAAAGAATTCTTTTGAGAATCATCGTAAGTATAATACATCATCGTCAGGATTTTGACACGTCGTTTATCCAATTGTTTTAATAGTCCGTTATTAAAACTCTGGCATTATGAATGAAGCGTTCTTTTTTTTATCTACAATCACATTTATTGGAAAAGCATGCTTGGAGGGTATCGCATTTCTATATCTTGACCGATTGGCCTTCTACATACTTAAAATAGATCGAGGTCACCCGTTAATATGTTCTGTAAGATTGCTATAGATTAATAGTCGTAAACGCTGTCTATGCGCACATTTCAATGGAAGTCATTCGTCGAAGGAATTCCGGGGATGTTCCTTTGAACTTAAATGAAAAATGCCTTTTAAATGAAACCACATCGCCATCCGGTACTTAAACTGGGAATCTGCCGCGCTTCAAAATGATATATGATATAACACGATATATAATGATATATATTTCGCACCTGACGGAAATATTTATTGTCGAAATACTTACGCTCTTTGAATACGTGGAAACTTCTTGTTGTCTTTCAACCAAAATAAATACCGTGGATTGTCGAAGATGTTTGAAGTATTTGAAATATTCGAAAATATAAAATGTCTGAAGTGTGATGTGCACGTTTTTGAACTTTTTCTGGGAACAAAAGTGTTCAATATTGTTGGCGGATTTTCTTGATGGATTAATAGGTAAATTTGTTACGGTAAGGTTTGACGAGCAAACAGTTAATTACGATCTTAAGACAATATTATACTGTATATGTATTTATTAAAAGTGATACGAAAATATGTCAAATTAAAAGTAAAACAAGGTAAAGAATTTTACAGTATTGATGTACTTCATCTACTTCACTTTATAACGTTATATTCGATCGTTTTATCCAAACCTATTGGCATTTCGTACCAACAAACGAAACCTATAAAATACGTTTCCTATCCAACGCAACATTCTCTATGAACTCCACATTCCGCAAATCATAAAACTCGGATATTTCTGTTTACCAATTATTTCCAGAAAGAATGATCTTACTTTTCATTCCTGAAATTACCTCGTATTACCACCGGCATTAAAACCAACTAGGAAACTAGTAAAAAGATGAACGCAGGTTAATAACGTTCGTGTAAGAATAATAAATCAAACGCGAAGTTCACACGGACCTAGGGGCGCGCCATTGATAATTGCACGTGGGAGGGTCAGTCAACCTGGAAGTAATAATTTATTCTCCGCGGTAGGTTAAAACTGTACGTAGAAGAGTACACAGAAGACAGTAAACTTTCGTCTGGAATTTACTCTGCGCTGAAAGAACATAGGGACACGGGAGGATCAGAGGATCCTTTACGGTACTGTTTGCAGTACCACGTTCCTGACACGATTTTGCCATTTTCTTCGGGCTCCTTCACGTATGACGGAGCCCAGAGTTATAGCTACCGTTTTCTTCTGCACTTGCTATCTAGCCTTTCGTCTATTTTGCCCCGGGGACGATTGCAGCTGCACGAAAGTACTGATTTGTTTGGTTTCCCTCTGTCCGATACCACTGCTTCAAATACACACATTTCCCGGCTCTTCGAGAATGTCTGCTTCGAGAATTACTAAAAATAGATTTAATAATCTTATTTAATAAGTCATTTTAGTCATTTCAGTCACTTCTGTATAAATAACAGGAACATTTGAGAAACTTTCGATTTATATTCACAATATCGCAATTCCTACGTAAAATAATATTTCTTATACTACCTAATTTAAATAATGATTCCAACAGAGCACATTCCTCCAATCAATGTACACGTCATTTTTACGCGAGGCTAATTACACGATTTACGAACATAAGACTTTTATAAACCTGCTCCTAATTGTATAACATTTCATTGGCTCTTTAATACATGTTAATATATACTTCGTCTAAACAATTATACTCGACGGCATTTTTGCAATGCTTCGTTGCATAGAAACTCGCGCGGAACTATGCAGTTCTAAATCTAACGAGGAAAAAAAACAGATGCGTCTCCAGTTGTGTTTCGAGGTCCACGGAGAATTGATTAGTTTTTGCGACGAAAAAAACCCATGCCGTTTATCGGAGGATAATTGCGTCAGAATTTTCGCTCATTACTTCTTTGTCATTAGACTGCGGCTACTGATTAAGGAGTGCATTACGAGGGAAGTTTCAGATTCGCTTGTGAACGCATGTAATTTAGCGGCGGGTTCACTCGAGACTAGCAATTGCTGCATTATAACTCTCAGCAAGATGACCGCGGGAGATGATCCGGGTGGTCCAATTCAGATCTAGGTCTAAGATCTGAGAATCAAGTTCCAAGAGTACTGAAACTAGTCGCACGATCAACTCTCGCTTCATCCACTTGCGGTGGATGCAGCAATATTGCTGATCCTCTTGCAATTCTGCTCGCCATGATGCTTTTCGTGTTTACCCCTTTGTGGATGTTTCTCTTTCGTGGCTGTAGTTGGAATATTTCTACTGGTCTCGGTAAATTTAGTCGGATTTAAGGATAATAATAAATTTCAGTTGTGACGAGTCAGGTTTAGTTTAAGTAGCATTCCGAATTTCTGATTAAGGTATGGGTAATATTTATATTACAAAATTATGTCATATTATATAATAATACAATGTAATACAGATAGTTGCCCGTAAAAGTTTCAGTTTCTTTCAGTTTTTCTTAGTTTCTAAATAATTCTATTTTTTCTTAGTTCCTAATCATTTTCACGAGTTTGTGAACAGTTTGAAGAGTCTCAAAAATCTGAGGTAACAATTCTGTTTGAAAAATTAATTGGGAAGTTAGAGAGATCGCAATTAGCCGTGTCAACTTAAAGATCCTAATATCTATTCGCGCGATTGTTTTAGTAATATAGAATATATAGAACAGGTAGAATTATATAGTATCCAACTTGTTTTTAATCTTTAACTAAATCTGTTAAATTACAGAAAATCATAAGTTCATTAACACTTAGCCGACCGCACGCGCCGCAGCTAACTGTACGGTTTCCACCGCGCTCCGGGAGCCAAACTCGCTGTTCACCGCGTTTGGTGGATTTTATTATATGTTGTGCTTTATAGAAACTGTTCGTCAATAATTGCGAACAACTCCAGATAAAGGTAGTTAATAATAACAGAAAACGAGAAACGCGTTGCTAAGGTCAAAGTGGGAAATCTCCCCGATCGGTCGGGCACCGACTTACTTTGAAATGGGGAGATCTCCCCGATCGGTCGGCTAAGTGTTAAGTCTAAGCTAAATTCTAACCATCGTTTTTTAATTACTAAGATTTACTTTATTTTAATATCCTTCGTAACGCTACTTCCAAAATACAAAACCAAGCTCTTCCAAGAACCCAATGCATTCTTTGGCCCAATGGGGCCAAAGACCGATAACAGTAAACCGATAGTTAATTTCGGATCATTCCTTATGCTATTACTAAACAATTTCCGGTGCAGACGAAACCAGAGATTATTTGTTTACAATCTAAATCCGATTTCATTTCGACGTATTATCATGTACGCCAGTAGCCCAAATTGGCTCGACGTGGCAATAGTTTTGCAGAAATAAGCCATCGAAACTGATTCCGTTTCGCGTGTTTATAATAACAAATAAAAATAGTAAGCTGGTCGATAGCCTGGCATCTGCTGGGTGATCGTTAACCTATAAATGTCATGCTCTAATCCTGACATTCTTAGCACCACCACCAAACCATGTATTAGTTTATTTCTCCGTAAACCTGGAAATATCCCTTTGATTTACGATCTATAATAAAAATTTGGTTTATAACGTAATTCAGAATCAACCGTGTAAACTTCCTTTGGTATTTAAAACTGATTTTACAATTTTATATGCCACGTTTATTAAGTCGTGTTATTTACGTCGATTGCAACAAATTGATTGTAAATTGATTTATAGATTAAATTGTATCATAATTAATTGTACATCATAATCTTTCGATTTTTAAAATCATATGACCTTTAATTACCTTTACTAAATTCCAGAAAATAATATAAAATATTTAAATATTACGTGTTAAATCGTTAAACTTGTTAAATACCAGAAAATTGTACCTGTTATTTTTAACTAATATTCCGACCGTAGTTAGTTTTGCAACTGGCATAAATCCATTCTTCTGGTTTTAATATTATAGCTGATAAAAAGATGTCAATCTGTAGTGGAAAATTACAGTTTATATATTATAATACAAAATTATCATTTTCGAAAATATCGGCTCAGTCGTATTTGCATAATGAATTTAAAGATACACTGATGAAAGCGGAAAAGAGATACTATGACAATGGAGGTCCATCAACCGATCCAAATTCGTACGCAAACAGTTGCGTAATTTCATAGTCTCTTTCTAGATATGACGTTTCCAGGTTAACTGGTCTGCCCTTTGAATACTCGTCCCGTCGTCATTTGCGTAATGACGGTAAATTCAATGTTTGATGGGTGTCGTCATGGTGTACAAAAAGATTCGTGGGGAACCGTAAAAGAATTTCGTGTCGCATTCGTAAGCCAGCGTCTTGGTTTATTTTGACATAATTCGCATAACTGAATGTGTTCATGCGTCACCGTAATTTGCATACAATAAACGTATACGTAAATTTGTCAAATATTTCGATTGATACGAATCATCGGCTCGATTGGAATTTAAGAAATTTTAGGTATTTCAAGGTGTGTAGAGATATTTCTGGGTATCGATGATATCGATAATTTATGATTAATCCTACAGAGCAGGAAATTCTAAGATAAAGATAGTCAGAAGCAGACAATTAAAATATTCGTATAAGCGACTATCTTAAGAATTAAGATTAATTGTATCTTGGACTATTTTGTTAGTCTTCCTTTATTTTTATATTTATATAATAGAGGTGAGATATAATTAATCTCAATTGTGAAGATAGTAGTTTATTCAACTATTTTGTTAGTCCGCTTACAACTATTTTTATCTGCAAATTTTCTACTCTGCACTATTATTCTCCGTTAATATTCTACAATATATAAAGACGTAATCCGAGTTATGAAATTGAAAAGTATCGTAAGAGACTCTTTCCCAGCGTATCGTCAATTAGTCGACTATTATCCTCTTCCGATACACTTCGGGAGCTCTCATGGAAAAAGTAATATCTCCAAATTCTCCTCTAAGAATGACGTAGAAGGAGAAAGGTGGGGAAAGGGGCAGTATCCGTTTTGAGAGAAATATTCTCCGTAAAGAATATATGCAAATATATATGTCGAAGGCGTATACGCGACAGGCGTAACAATCTAACGAACAGAATCCAGATATAAACGTCAAGTGCAAACGGTATAAATTCTGGAGCAGATATCTCGAAGATAGAGGACAGCATTTTACTCGCGCTCGACATTTCTACACTAAAAATTGCTTGATTTCTCGGCTTATATCGGAATTTATATGCAACACACTCCGCGTGAACAGACATCGAATGAAATACGGCAGATCGATCTGGTGGAACACGTGTTGACCAGCACAGTTAGAAGGAAACACTAATTTGCAGTGGTCATTTTGCCACGCACTCACTCTGACGTAATATACCGCTGTTTCTTCATAAATATACATTATAACGAACCTGTTAGACGAAAGCATAGTTCGACTTAATATTCCGTTACAGGTTTAAGTACGAAATTTTTCGAGATTCATATTTCTAGTGTTCTCGTATTTCTCACCGTATATTATGCCATAATCTCGAATATTAAATTTTTAATGTTCATATTTCTACCTGCGGCGTAGGTTAAAAAGTGCACTCAATTATAGTAAAAGACATTTTTGTATTATAGTTCGATTAAAATATTATTAAACAATACCAATCAATTTGCAACTTCTGCAACTCCATAAACATAGCTTTACCGGTACAATTTCAACAAACTCCTCATAAATTGCAAACGATAACCCAGTACAGCAATGGCTCGTATTAAAGAATAGCGTAAACATAGGTAATTTAATAAAGCCGAACATTATTATTGGAAGCAAATAACGCGATATCAACGTGAGCTTTTAAACAAGGCAATCGGATCGATTCGAGTAACGAAGGAAATAAATCACGATGCGCGAGTTCCTTCCGATAGAGTAATGACTGCGATATCCCGCGGATCGAAGGAATAAAAAAGCGATGGCGTGGGCGTTGGAGAAGGATGCGTCGGACGATAGGTGGAAGCTGTTTATGTCCACTTAACCGAGGTGAAAACGAAACTGCGGGGAAAACAAAAAGCTCGAATCAAGCGAATCGGGCGAATCGCGTGGCTGAAAGCGAGGAGGAGCATCCTGTCTGACGCGCGTGGGTTCATTCAGTGAGGCGCGCTCGCATTTTTTACCTGTCGGTGCTCACCGATATTATATTCCAGCCTGGATATACAGAGAGAATATAACGAGTGCATATACAAACCGCGTGGGAGGATATATGGCGAGAAGCTAGTGGGTTGGACCGGCTCACAGATTGATTTTTATTACTATACCAGAATTTTATTTTAACCCAGGATATTCGGCACCGAATTACGCGCGGTGCTCCGGGGTCCATGACCTTTTTTTATTTATGAGTTTAAGCTACCAATTAAGAGCATTTTCATTTTTATCGAAACAGTGATTGGAGCGATTACTTCTGGAATTGGGTCTCTATTTACTATTCCTCATTCGTCTGTCTGTATATTATATTTATCTTTATTTTGCATCTTGGATTAGTATCCTTTTGATTGCTTTTGTTTCAAGAAGGCCGAAGATTTCATGGTTCCCAAAAATATGATGTTCAATAAATAATATAATTTTACGAAGAAAATTAGTGAAGTATATAATCAAAGCTATACTACCAGCACCTCAATTTATTGAAATTTGAATCAGATTGTGAAATCAAACGTGTCATTAAAACTCATATCATTTTGGCATCAGATCTTTCTACAAAGAAAGGAATGTATAAGCTTGTAGAACATTGGAAAAGAGTTGTAGAAAAAAATGGTGACAGCTTCGTCAAACAAAATTACTTTCCAGAATGTCCGGAATTTCTATTTAAAAATTTGCTCTTTTCCGGTACCTAATAATTACACACACTCGAGTTCATTCAACTGATAAAATTCACGACACAAAAAGGTTCTTCGCATGGCGATCAGCACTAATGAATTCATCTTTATGGGTTAATTAAATCCGCACGCATGCACCAAAGAAGCGTACATAAATAGATAAATCAGAGGTTCTTCGAACTATCTGACTACCTCATCACAACCTCCCCGCAAATGGCCGCTTATTCATTCACGGTTGCCAGATACGATTTATTGTGGTTTATTACTCGAGGATCTTATCAATTTCTTATCCCTGGCATATCATTTGTACGTTACTCTACTCGCCAAAAATCTATGGAAATTCTGCTCCAGCCTTCCAAGAAGCTACTATAATGCATTCTCGTTATAAACGTCCTCGATATGGGCGATCTTTTTGCAAAACAGCACTCGATATAACCGATCTTTTATGTATATGACCGAGTCGTGGTATCGGTGTAATATTATTAAATTATTGCCAAAAGTTGACACTTGCCATAAATATTTTCTTGTATTCATGCATTCCAAACCTATGCAAAAATATAGTCGCATTTCTTATTATAGGAGTCTTTTTTCTAAATGACTTTTTAGAAAAAATGTATTCAACTTGGGTCGCTTATAACGAGAATTCACTGTACAACTAATCTAGTCATTCTACAGTCATCGATCCTCAATTGTGAAAGTTTCATTTTTTTCTCGCTACATGTCGAAGTTTATCACACAGGTAACGTGTTTCATAAGTCCTTCGACAAATCATGTTGTTTGACCATCATTTATTCCGTTGTCTTACCGTTATCATTTATAATACTGTCATCGTGTTTCATTCTTTCGATTTGTCTTTGCGTGCTGTTGGAAGTCGCGCATAAATGTTTGGGTTTATAAATATTGTGAACAGGTTGTTTAAGCTTGTTTTCGATTCACCGTGGATTCTTATTATCCGGTAAAAAGAGGTCAGTGATAGGAAATGAAAATCGGAACATTTAAATTTCTGTGATTTAAATGGACTTTATCCTTGAGAACATTTGTTAGACTTGTTTAATATTCGTGGGAAATGCCAGCATTTCTTCGCGCTGAAATGTAGAACATTTATCTAATAATATTTAATATTTTACTTGTAGTACTTAATAATCATCTCATAATATTTAAAACTTGATTTATAATATTTAATTATAAATCACTTCCGCAATTCGATAAGCAAAAGAATTTCGTTTTGCTAAATTCATGAGATATCTTACTGTTAGCATTTAGTTTATTTTATGTTTTTCCTCCATACGGAAAATTACTACGAACTTTTCACAAACGCGTAGATAATTAATAATCCATAATTCGTCAACTTTGTACAGAATGCAGGTTACGTTTTTATTTCAGGGGTAAGATATTTTATTTGGAGCCACTTCAAGTTCAAATTCGTAAATAAATAACTGCAACTTTTATCCTGAGATTTACCCAGATTTTCCAATATGAAAAGTTTCAAAATTTTTGAATGGCTTTTATGAACTTTTGCTTTCAAATTTATTCGGATATTTAAAATACGACTAAAAATATAATTGGCTACAGTGACATATAAATTATCTCGGATAAATGTATTCATCGTGTAGCGAGTTTGAAAGCGGACGTTCTGAGTAAATGACAAATGATTCTTTTATTATGATTGTGATTCATTCATATCTATCTTGTCGGTTAGAAGAGAATGTCAGTTTTCTCTGCGCTTCAGGGAAAATATGAAAATAGTATGTGAGACGAATCTTTATCAGCGCTGAAATGTTTAACATTTAACCTGTGATATCAAACACTTAACCTATAATAGTTAATAATTCGATAAGTCAAAGAATTTTCTTTTTTAAATTCACGATACATTTCCCGCTTTGTTATATTACCTTTAAAAAGAAAATTGCTCCTACAAAATTAATAAATTTATACTAGATATTAAAATTCTAAATCATCTAAACTCTTGAATTATTTCCATATTTTCTTAATATTATATTTATCCTTTATAAAAAAAAATTGCTTCTACAAAATTAGTGTTTGCACAAAACTGGTAGATTTGTAGCAGATATTAACATTCTAAATCTAATTTAATTCTAATTCTAACAATTTACGATACATTTCCACATTTTATTATATCATATTTATCCTTCATAAAGAAAATGGCCTTCGCTAAATTATTATTTAATAACGAAACAAATGCTTGTATCAAAGAGCATCTATTGTTGGCATTTCGTTCAGAAAATATTGCATACTCCCACAAGTGGAACGGTGACATAATTCCAGTGCAAATCTACATTCTATTTGACACGGTGATCTGTTTACTGCTCTCCCCATGCATGCCTAATATGAAGTCACGGTTAAAAGCGATTTGACGTTCGAAACTGACTTTGAAAATAAATCTGACCGAACTATCCGTCTTTTCAATCGTATAACTATTTCTAGTCCGTGCGATGTGTATTTTTATACGTATCAAATTATCTTTTAACTTTAGACTCCCGCGATTAGCTGGAAAGCAATTTTAAGACGCCGCGAGTGGATGAATTACTTTACTTCCGAGAAACTTGGCAGTTGAAATATTCTGCCGGCTAATGAAAATCTAAAGCCGGGTCTGTCGTTGAAAAAATGATATGCTACTTAAAATAAGGTAATTAAATTTTGGAGAACGGATGGATGAAAATCCAGCCATATTCCATGATCCAAAAATATTTTGTTTTAGTCTCACAAGCGCCGGCAAAAATATCACTTGAAATTGTGATTTGTTTAAATAATATTTGTGGATATCACTGTATTGAAACTGGCAAATATAATCCAAATTTCAATACAATTTTCTCTCGTTCGTCCAAAAAACATTTTAACGGAAAACAATTAAAGAGCAATGAACGAGTGGTGGAGTTAATGCAGTATCATTGAATTGCATGGTTAATTTTATTGAAATTTCTATACACAACATATCCCTTTTATGCGAATTGTATTTTTAGAAATGCAATATGATCGCAATTTGTTTCGCTTTTAGTCGACTAATTAATGCCGAATACCAAATTTTGTGGAATTTGATTCTCTATTTATATATTATATAATAATTATCATATAGTATAAAATTCCATTGTTTTAGACACAATACCACCGCATTTTTTACCATTTTTTATCTCGACCAATCAATAAGCCAAGCTTCCACCCCGTTAAAATAATACATCCTTAAATGAAAGACGAGTGCGGAAAAGTAGGTGCGTCGCATTGACGCGATGTCATTAAATTAATTGCTAGATTTCCAAGGCGCATTAACGATTCGCGAGGGCTTTGTGCCGGTGCAATACGATGTACAATGTCGGGCTATTACTTTAACACAATACGTAGGAAGTGCAGGCTATTAAACGCAGCCTTTTTATGACGGCCGTTAATTGCTCGCGGTACGCGAAGTGTAAAAAGTGCATCTTCGACGCATCGATTTCGTGTAATATCCGACCCGCGTCAGCCGACGGTGGACGTCGTTTTGTTCGACGGCACCGCTGTTTTATTTCAAACAACACTTTATATGATCCTCGCGAGGACGAATCAATTAATGCCCAGCGACGCGCATCGAGCGGGTATTCACTCGCGAATTGCGCTGCGTGCACGACTCTATTAGTTCCGGGTGATCAACAATTTTTAATTCCGAGGACCACGGAAATTGGAATTCGTTAAAGGATTTTGCCGATAAAAATTTATAGCGAGTATATGAACCCCGTGCAAAAGTTGGAATACACTTTTGATTCGGGAATTGGATATTTGAATTATTACTGGAATTCCCTTTAAATGGACACTCGGTGACAACATTTTGTAAAGGAAATAAAAGACACAATGAATAGTATACAGATATGTTAATTCAATAAACAACAATATTTTACTTACATAAATATATTTCAATAATTTTGTGTTACTGTGAAATATTAATATAGATAATGTGTTTGTTTTTTAATTAAGAAACCAAAAAGGATTCTTGAGAGCAAAATATAATACTATATATAATATGAAATATTAATATGAAATACGAGAGGATTTAAAAGTGCATAGAACAACATTGCACATAAAATATGAAAGTATATAATAATAAATCTCTTATTTAGAATTTCTTTGAATTCCTGAATAAATAATAAACTGCGTAACATATAAAGTTATGTCTAACGGACTGTTTTTTATGTTCAGGTCGAGTCGGTGGACCTGGCACTAAAAATTTTAGAAGGATGGCGAATCAGAGGCAAAGCCCTATCCGTTCAAAGGGCGAAGTTCCAAATGAAAGGTACATACGACCCGGCCTTAAAACCGAAACGAAAGAAAAAGGACAAGGATCGGCAGAAGAAGATCCAAGAAAAGTAAGTTCCTTCCTCAAACACTAAATATTTCATTTTTTAAACGTGAGTTTTACATACATTAAAAACGTAACTTCATTTTTATGGCTTCGTTTTATCTGCAATTCATGACGGTGCAATTGTGTGCCATAAGAAACTTAATTACACCCAGTGTTTTGTGACTATAAATATCATAATTACCCAGGATTAATATTTGAATTGATGTAATACTTGATTTTAAGTAATGCATAAATTAAAGTATTACTTGCTTTAAAATAATACTGGAATTAAAGTAATGCTTGGATCAAAGTATTAATTGAGATCTATAAATATTTCCAGGTTTATTAAATTCAACATAAATTTATAAATGTTTCAAATTGACGAAAATTATAAAAATCTGAATTCTATTGAAAATTATTTCTTGCAAAAATACATGTGTAATAACTAATAGTTATAAAAATTCATAAGTTCCAAGACAATAAAGCACGTCCAACTGTCGATTCTTGAAATATGAAAGTTCTATGAAAACTATTATTCGCTTCGCGTATTCGTGTCACGGAGTTGGTTCGTGAGAAGCCCAAACATCACGAATCCTGGAAACATCGAAAACGGTGCGATACCTTCTTCGTCAATACGTCGACATTCGCTTGTTTTTTACGAAATCCAAAACAGTAAGCCTCGCGAAACGTGACTTTATTTTCAATGTTATAACTCCGTGTACTGTTATTGTGTTGGCTACGTGTTTGCATAAAAATAATTGCGAGTCAACCTGGCTAAAATGATTCAACAAACGTCTATCGCATCTCGTATCTTCCAAACGGAATTTCTAAGATCGATCAGGGAGTCTTTTCACGTTTTCGAGGAATACTTGATCGGACAAGGACGTGTCTGTTTTTTAATTGAGAAAGCAAACAAGCTTCTTGAAATCACTATATAATATAAACATATAATATATAGAGGAAAAAAATACATCACAGTCATATGAATTTACACTATACAAAATAATATGGTGCAACATACACGTCCGAACTATTATTAATTAGTAATATTTTATTGATACCACGATCACATACTTGTTTTACAATCTTTTCTTATATCAGTATTCAATAGTTTCATTTACTATTATTGAGATTTTAACAAATATAACTGGATTTTAAAAAGTAACAAAGTCGCGGAAAATAGAACCTTATATTGATCGTTTTTATTAAATTCTACGGGCTCGTCATTTTGACGGCTTCCGTAGTTCTACTGTTAACGTCTCAAGTTTATTAAAAGCCGGGTGCATCAAAAGTTTCGGCGCGAAAATGATCCAAATTTGTTTCTGACTACCATAAATGTGTACGAAGTGTATGCACCGAATACCGTGGAAGATTCTTGGTCCAAGTTCAGCGTCAGGCAGACAGCCTGGCGTTGGCGGATTCCGGTAAAAGCAGCTGTGCAACTCGATTACTCATGTCAGGATGTTACGGCTCGTATGTATAACGATGCGTCTCGGCACATCAGCCTCCTGCGCACTTTCTTGCTCGTGTCCACTTTCCTTCTTGCCTCCAGCAAAAAGATTCTTCTCTTTCTCGGCTGCCTCAGACACCCAAGTGCCGCGAAGCCCGCTCTTATTCGTCCAGGTTATTTCTCCTGATTTCTTTCACGAAGATAGATAACAGTTTCTTCCGTTGATTGGTCGCCGCCGTGTACTGCGACCTCTTCGTATTACTTTCTGCCTGATCTCATTATTTCCGCTGATTATAATAAAGTTGAAGTATCAAGCTCTGTGACTTGTAGGTGTAGAGGTCACGTATATTAACACTGGAACTATCGAACATATACTCGGTTATATTTAAACATTTCTTTATGTATAAATTATGGCTGGAGGATGTAAATTAGCAGGTTTTTATAGGACTGCAATGTGTTAACATAGTTTGTATTCGATTTCGTGATCGCTTTTTTCTCGAATCTTGGCGGTTTTTATCAATCTTGATCGGGGCAGGCGGGTATCTGGCTTAGGACGATGCGATGGGTTCGATGGCCTGAACTTTGCGAAAACCAGTTACTTGCGAACGAAGCGGGCCCTACTTGACTGTTCTTTGCCGGAAGTCTTTGCACTAACGGTCTTTTCGCATTCATGAATGGTTGGATTACCTTGTTTTCTATCGGGACAATTTTCTCCTTTAACACGGAACCCGCTCATGTCTGTCGGCTCTTGCGTTATTCCCACGTGCTCGGCATACATTTTGTTGTATTCCCACGAGCGCGTATATTTATCATTTTAATTTCACAGTATATAAAACATTGTCATCATCCATCCAAAACAAACAACTAAGAATTCTGACTAACCACTCATATTTTTCCGCGATATTAAACAGTGATTACTCAAGTATCAGTAATAATTGGCAGATTTCTTCCGAAACACTTGTAGTCACCATAAATTTCTATGACTATGACATGGCGGAAGTGTTACCAGTATGACTGTTCCGCGATCAATTTCACACGTAATCAGCGCGACCGGAATTCTGAATATTAATGGAGTTTCGTAGAACTGGTACCGCATTGGCTGATAATTCTGCGTGCTAGATCTTAATTGACATTGTCGTCGATCAACTTTCGATGATCGTAATTGACTACCAGTTAAGTGCTTAATTGATAGCGCGCGGTTTACAACCGTCATTCATTTGTCGCCAATTAATTTATTCATATGTCCCATGCCTTTTTACGTACGATTGTTCATTAATATTCAATGAAATATTATGAACGCGGAAGGATGTTTATCAACAGCATTAATTGATAATACTCCATGACTCGTTGATAATAAATTTCATTATTACTATCTTGATTAATTGATAGTTAATCTTCGTTTTCACGTTGATCGTTGCATAAATAATTAAGAGAAGTAAAATTGCGAAACGTAAAATATCTACTCGGCTATCGGACTGATGCAGCTAGCATTGTAATTTAATCAACATGTGTAAGTTGCTATGCAAATTAAATGTCAAATATGACGGAATGCCGATGCCTCGTGGTTAGAATATAACATAAAAAGATTATTTATCATAATAGAAATCTATCTTCCACTTTCTACCGCGAGTAATTGTGCACTGTAAATTATAATCTACGAATTATGTTAATGATCCGTTACACAAAAGTTTGCCACTCAAGGACAATTAGTTTCTATTCGGTAAAGAATTCCAATTACAGTAACAATACTACTGCAAACTTAATGGCGCGTTAAAACAGAAATTAGCAGTTTATTAAATTTGAAATTAGTCCAATCCAATTATTGACTCAAAATTAATTGAGAAGGAGAACAGGAAATCTATTAAGATCTCAATTAGCCGTTTCTATTTAAACATCCTAGTATCTAATATACCTTACAGTACATTATATTTTGTATATTTTACATATTTTATATAATAATATTTCTTACAATTTATGAGAATCATGTCTCACAACACATCAACAACATATATCCACACATACAATTGATACACCAACCTTGCACTTTTTCTTCAGGAACTTGATAGAAATATACAACAATAATACTTCACTTAAAGATGGTAGTTTAGAAAAGCAGCGGCGAAGCTCGAATTGCCAAAGAAACGGCGGTAGTTTACTTGTGCTGAATACGGTTATAAATGCCCCAGTTAGTACGTGCTACCGAACAAATGCGCTCAGACCCACCGTACTGTTAGAACGCGTTGGGAAAATACCACACACGCTGCTGCGAAATGTTTCGCCTCATTAATCGGCCAAGCAAACTGAACTATGTGCTTTTAACGTGATAAACCGAGATATATACTCGCAACCTAAAGGGATACTGACCTAAAAACGAATGGATTCATCATCATCGAGTTTAGTCGAAATTTGAATTTATTTGCGATCATTTACGAAATAAAGCTTAATGGAATTAAATCAAATGGATTTTGCATCTCATCGAATTGATTGAGATATATGTTTGCGATATTTTAGGTAAAGCTTTTTTCGTAGCTTCTCGGATTACAACAGAAGTACGAAAGCCAAATTTCCTAATTTGGTGCAGAACTTTCTCAGTAAATGTGAAAACTTGGATCAGAATTGTTCATTCAAAGTTGAAAGTTTAGATCGGAATTTGTATATCTAGATTTGAAGATTTGGATCAAAGTTTCTGTTCTAACGTTGAAAACTTGTATCGGAACTTGTTATTCGTGAATTTGTTTTTTGCTTTTCGGTTAAGTCATATTTATATAATGGAACTAGTTTAACGTGGAATAAGATCGAATCAAACCTGATTATTACAGCATATTAACAATAATATCTTGGATATATTTGCATTTAAATAACATTCAGACACCGTGAATCCGAATGTGGAGGATAGTAGAGATCTGAAGAGAACAAGTTCGTGGGACTTTGCGTCGACTGTAAGGTGTGAATAAAAGGATGCCAAGAATTGTGGTGATTTCACGCTACAACTAGGCATCAACGATTTGTCATACCCTCGTATCGTACACTCATTCTATGAATACTTTACACCATATCCAATGTAAAATGTCACGAATACTTAGACATATTTCATCTCGCGTTTGACATACAAAATTATATCATCTTTCTGAAGTCATTTCTTATTTCTCGCGATTTGATTGCATCGGAATATTAATAAATTCTTCCTTGGAAATTCGAGAATGCGATAAAGCATCGATTTACTGAATCTTGTGAGTGAAACTGATCTCAATTTTCAATTTGAGATAAGAAATTCTGTTCCAAGTTTTCAGTTTTACATAATAAATTGTGATGCAAATTTAGTTGATGAGATTTTAGATTTAATGAATAAAATTACATGGTCGGTTTTATGTCGATACTTTTTTAAGTCTTATGGCGTTTGATAGTTTTTGTGGTTTCACTTAAGACATAAAATTTCATGGAATACTAGGCGTATCTAAAATATCGTGTATGCAATAAGTAGTGAGCAAAGCATAGCGACATAATGCAAACTTTAAATATACCTGACAAGCGGCAACCTTGGGAAACGTTAATTTATAGTCACACTTGTAGGGTAATAAATCCGTATGTATGTAAATAATTTAGGATCATTCGTAATTTCTAAGAGACGATACGCGGAAAAAATGACGTGACATTTATTAAGCATTAAATCTGCGTGCGTTTCATCATTGTATCGCATTCCAGGAAAAATGCGCATTGCTTATTAACTTTGACCTCTACAATTTTGGTGTTAAATGATCCAAATCGATGGTATATGATGTATAAACATGTTCTAGGACGATTTTGGGTCGAAAGAAGTGGTTTAAAAATTTTTTCTGGCCAAAAAAGGGGTCACCCCAAAATCGCAAAAATGTAAAGGGGTATACCTTCAAAAATTCTCAAAAAATGAAAGTCGCCAATTCCGCTCCTAACTGCCCCAAATCGATGGTATATGATGTATAAACATATTCTAGGACGATTTTGGGTCGAAAGAAGTGGTTTAAAAATTTTTTCGGGCAGAAAATGGGTCGACCCAAAATCGCAAAAATGTGAAGGGGTATACCTTCAAAAATTCTCAAAAAATGAAAGTCGCCAATTCCGCTCCTAACTGCCCCAAATCGATGGTATATGATGTATAAACATATTCTAGGACGATTTTGGGTCGAAAGAAGTGGTTTAAAAATTTTTTCGGGCAGAAAATGGGTCGACCCAAAATCGCAAAAATGTGAAGGGGTATACCTTCAAAAATTCTCAAAAAATGAAAGTCGCCAATTCCGCTCCTAACTGCCCCAAATCGATGGTATATGATGTATAAACATATTCTAGGACGATTTTGGGTCGAAAGAAGTGGTTTAAAAATTTTTTCGGGCAGAAAATGGGTCGACCCAAAATCGCAAAAATGTGAAGGGGTATACCTTCAAAAATTCTCAAAAAATGAAAGTCGCCAATTCCGCTCCTAACTGCCCCAAATCGATGGTATATGATGTATAAACATATTCTAGGACGATTTTGGGTCGAAAGAAGTGGTTTAAAAATTTTTTCGGGCAGAAAATGGGTCGACCCAAAATCGCAAAAATGTGAAGGGGTATACCTTCAAAAATTCTCAAAAAATGAAAGTCGCCAATTCCGCTCCTAACTGCCCCAAATCGATGGTATATGATGTATAAACATATTCTAGGACGATTTTGGGTCGAAAGAAGTGGTTTAAAAATTTTTTCGGGCAGAAAATGGGTCGACCCAAAATCGCAAAAATAGTCTCGCCACTGTTGATCCTAAAAAGTCCAAATCAACACTGGGTGGTATCTAAACACATTCTATTATAATAGAGCCAGGGAAGCTTTAAATATGTGAATAAAGTATAGAGTAATAAATCCGACCTCCACATGAGTGTGATCAATCATGAGTGTTTTAAATTTGTTACAGATTGCTTGATTGGAGGCCAGAACGTATGCGTGGCGAGCCTCAAAAGTGTGAGAGGGTTGTAATTATAAAAAATCTTTTCTCGCCGGAGGATTTCGACAAGGAAGTCCAATTACTGTTAGAATACCAGCAGGACATTAGGTCTGAGTGCATGAAGTGTGGTGATGTGCGGAAGGTTATTATTTACGATGTAAGTATCATTTAATTTACGAACAAAACATATTTCTTTAAATATCCACTATTTTCTACCAATCATAAATATTACATGACTAAAAAGTCTTCAAGAATACATTTCGTTAGCGTATTGAATTAATTTATTTTCAAAGACAAATTATTCAAACGGAAAACCATGTGTTTGAAGAAACCGTCTTCATCGCACTTATTAAATTCGACAAGTCCCTAAAATTCTAAACTGCGTCATTGAAGCAAATCGAAATACATTGCTGACTTCATTTAATCTTTCGTATGTTCTCTTGTATTTTAATATTCATTTACAGGTCCATATTTATTAATGTCATAATATATTGCAGATTTGCGAAAGATTAAAATAATAGTAATAAGTAACGTCAGATTTTTTGTTTATCTGTGTCATACACGTGCTATAGTAGAATTTATTCTCGGTAAATTATGATTTCTATAAATTTATCATACATTCTATCCACAAGTGTGTCATTTCCTTTGATCTCTGGATATCTTAGATATCTGGGAGTCAAGTTAGTTCAAATGAGACTTCATCCCACGCATCAATGTACTCGTCGATTTCACTCTCCGTGAAACAAGGATTATAACAGTTTAATTATAGTTTATGAGTCCGCATATTACGACATAATATCCCGAGTTATATTTAATAGTCGATTATTAGATTAGCCAAAGAGTTCTACACTGCTTGATACATCAATATTACTAAATAAATTGATTTAAGAGAAAAGAAATATTTTCTAATATCATCGTATCAAATCATAGAGATTTTTAAACTCTATAGTACATCAATATTTATAAAGAAGAAACGAAATATTCTTAAATATTACTTTTACGCAACACATCGCAACGTAGATGAATGTATGCCTTATAAAAATAGATTCCACCAGGCTTCAAAAACACTTCCGAGCAGATTTGGCCGTGCAAAAAAGTATAGATGACCTAAGGTCAATCTCGGCGGCGAAGGCACGCTCATGTAAAAGATATTCGGGTTAGGAAAGGATACGGTGGAACGAGGATCTGAAAGAAGTCGTTTCTGGTCGGACGCAAATAAACATTCGAAAGGGGATGACCTAACCCTATAAATTCGCAATAAGACACACCCAGTCGCGGTGTCTGAGCCGTGAATCCATTCAATGTCAAAGTGAATTCCATCTTCTCCGCCCTGCTTGCGCACCGCTCGCCTCGACGAAATCGCCGCGCGAGACGAACACCGTCGAAATCAAAGTGCGTTCCTTTCGAATGAAACTTGGTGGCCAGCCAATTTACCGTAAACGAACCGCAGATACTTTCTACCCACCAGTCATTAATTATACAAGTATTAAAATTATCGCGATCAAGAAATCCCGCAAATAAATGTCGATGTTTTTACTTGTAATTACATGCAGGCCAATTTAAAGTAATATTCGGCTGCATTGCTTTCTGGGTTTGCTGCGTCTTCCGTTGGCATGTTGTTATGCGAATTATTAAGGACATTTTATGTTTATATGGACTTGATTTAAGTTTTAATTAATTTTGTGATATGCAAGAGATATTAATTTGATAGGTATTTTTAAGGGAGTCGCAAGATTTGATTCTGGTTGTGATCGAGATCTTGGAATAATTGAATATTTTTTATCGTATTACTACATGCTATCATCGCTAATATTATTTTAATTTCAGGGAATTCGAATTCTTGAATACAGAGTTAATTGATTTGATTTAATTAGATTCGATGTTCCAACCCTAAAACACTCGAATTCCAAAGCTTTCTTGATTTCCTTATTCTAACTGGAAATAATCTTAGATTGCATGTTATTTTATTTACATTTCCAAAATAATTCAATCTGTAAGGTTTCTTATTTTTTAACCTTCTCAATCCAACCAGAGCTAATCTCAAACTATAATTATATAATTCCAGTTCCAAGGACAGAGCCGCTAATTGCACTTTAATTCATATTCGAGCATATAATTTACCGAAAGAAATTCATATAATAACGTGCTCTGGCATAACATGTTCGACTCGACTTTTTTGATATTCAACGACAAAAAAAGTATTCCGCGAAAAAGTAATGGATTCGGAGTAGAGCGAGTGAAATGGGTCGAGCGGGCGGTCTAAGGCTAAACACGGCAAAGGAATAAAGAATATTGTGTCGCGTATGGAACCAACCACTAAAATTAATGCTCTAACCAAAGCCACCATAAATTGTGGTTCAAGGCGAGACGAAAGAAATATTACGAAGGTCCGTGGGCGACGAAAACGGCTTTAAGTCGTAAAATGGGGACTTTTGATTTGCCTTCCGTCTCGAGTACAATGGAAGTAAAAGCGGAAATGAAAAGTCGTTGCGCTCGAACAAACAGAATATTAATCAATCCTAACATAACTCCTTTCTCGCTGAAATCCGAAAATGTATCGTGAAATACAATCGCTGGTTGGAATTAAAAAGAACTGTGTCTTTGTTCACCAGATATGTATTAATACTATTATTAATAACATTTAACGTGGTCTAAGTCCAATTTTTAAGAAAATTATGTTCGACATAATTTTCCACTACAGATTGATTTCTATGCGTAGTTCGGAAATGAATGCACTTAACAATATTGATTGAGTTATTATTTTGAAAGTGATACAAATGTAGTTTTTAAGAAGATTATGATAAACACAATCTTCCATTACGAATGGACCTTCTTTTTATTATTTATAACATTAGACACAAAAGAAAAATGACTTATACCACTTTCAAAAATAACGGTGCAGTCGGATTTGTAGATAGTATTTCACGTAACATTTTATTATAAATTTACTCCGAGAGATTTGCAAGATTTATTAATATTCCAATTTTTAATTGTACCTTGAATTGTGCTAATTATATTGATAAGATAATTACTATTATCACCATTTTAATCGAATACAAATAGTAATTCCGCGAGACAAACATTTAGAACGGCCTTATGAATAATTGTTTATGTTTAATTATTTTAATAATATAAGTTCGGATGTTTAATAATAATAATAATAATTGCACTAATCTAGTTGTATTTTTGTGCTTGCAGCGACATCCCGAAGGTGTGGCACAGGTAACGTTTAGGGAACCCGCGGAGGCACAAGCGTGTATTCAATTATTAAATGGCCGCTGGTTCAGTCAGAGAAAGATTTCGGCGGAAATTTGGGACGGAAAGACAAAATACAAGTATATTTATTTTCTAAAAATCTGCAAATTTCTTACTGTACTTTTTCTCTACTAGTTCTTAGTGCCGTTTCCCTCACGCGGAAGTTACCGAAGGATATCCGTCGCGGATAACTTACCCATCATCCATTCTCCGTAATTCTAGAATTTTCATAATTTTTTAATGAAAGTTCGGCTTAGATTTTATTATTTATCCAGTATAAGTAACAAAAACATTTATACGATTATAATAAGTTAGTTTTAACAACTCGCAATTGAATAGGATTCAACATTGCCGACTTTCGTTTAATGTCGCTTATGTTTCCTCTTTTCTTGATGGTATATTTTCTATCAGAAATCGATCAGAACGATATTCACCATGAAACAAATTTTGTTCGTAATTAAAATAATTCTTATCGCGTTATCAGTATCTATGAAATTATTAAAACTAAAAACTACCAATGAACCTATTTATCAGAATCAATGAAACCGACGCGGAAATCGAAGCTCGATTAGCGAAATGGGACAAATACCTCGAAGATGAAGACGAGAAGAAGGAACAATTGAAAAAGGATCAAACGGAGCGAGAACAAAAGCCGGAATCCAATCAACTGGAGGCACCCAAAATGGCGGAAGCGGCCGGAAACACGGAGACGTCGGAAGACTCCGAAAGTACGGAATCGGATCAATAAATAAGAAAACATGATTTGTTTTATTATTCCACGATTACCGATTCTGTGCAAGCACGAATCGATGTACAATGAAATTCACGGACACATTTTACCGAGGAACTATGTGAAATAGAAATCAATGAAATTATCCGAAGTTGGTTATAACGAAGATAATTACGATTATTGTATCTATATTACAAGTTGCTTGCAATTTTCGTTGTGACGCACTGGTAGTCGTTACAAATAATAAAGGAAAATAACTTTACCTACTACCTTTTCCCCATCGAACCTCCCTGTTTGTCAACATTCATTATGTCTCAATTCATTTTGTATGTTTACCCTGTAGTTGAAAGTTCGAGTTACTCGACATCAACAGTCTGACATTGAAGGTTCATCCCCTTGTGTTGAAGATAATTAGGATAATTAAAATAGATTTATACGAAACTGGTACGTATTTAACCCCTACAATCCTGCTATTGGTTATATTTAATTCCTTCAATTTCTTATTTATTAATACACTAATTATTTCCATCTATAAATGTCTCATCGTTAGAAGTTTCATAGCGTCGAGTGGCAGTCGCGTGAGACATTTTCTAAATTAAAGTTTCAGCGCGAAAAATACATACTTGACGGTGTTAAAAATTTGGAATTACTTAATTTTGTTAGAGAAATTCGTAGGATTAATGACAATTACGAAATATTTAACAGTAATGGGTAAGAAAAATATTACAGAGGAAGAAGCGGACTTCGACGGTAGAGCCATCGGATAAGCAAAAGGTTCCGGTTCTCGCCGAGGACTGTAACTTCAGTGGATAAAGCCAACACGGTGTATTTCATTTCCTGTATTTCTCACCCTAGTCTTTTGCCCAACAGACTTTTGTTTACATACAATTAATTCCAAGTGTTTATTTATTAATACATGTTTCACATTAATCGTAATGTTTAAAGTTGTGATATTCAAATCAAATTAATCATCTGGCATGTAGATAACAGAATTTTTTTGTTGAGTAATAACTTTTCTGTTACATTACACTATAAAAGAACAACAGTTACCTTATACAAGGTGTCCTACGTAAAATAGACTACTTAATTACATTATTTATATCCGTGTAAAAAATACAGTCGATCTTGAAAAATCTGGACTCAAGGTACTAAAAAATATTAATTATCTACAACAGACATTGAGAAATACATAATTAGTAAATATTAATTGTATATAATAAATATATTAATATCGGGACGTTGCCACTTGGAATCCACTCATATATTGCATTACAATTTCTTTATATTATTGCAACCGAAGGAGATAATTAGATGGATGGTTTCAAGTGGAACATTCTGTATTATACAAAATAGAAAATAATTCTGTTTCTTCAAAGATTTTTTAGATTCGAAGCGAATTGAATCGGTTCGGTTTCATTGTTGAAGGCAGTTCGTCCTTCGCCGTTTCGCGAATCGGTTCCGAAGAAGAAACGGTGAATCGCGTTTTTTGATAGATCAGCAACAACCTCTCAGGAGAGAAGTCCCACGAACGAGCACAACGTGAGGTTCGCGTGGAATGCCGAAATAGCAAATTAGGGAATTCCAGGAGATCTACCGTCACCCTTCCCTTTCTTTCCCCTTTCGTTTCTTCGCATTGTCCTTCTTTGAACGTCCTCCGAGCGCGATACAGTTTTGCTCCGCCGAAACTTTACGATCCGCGGCGGAACTTAATTC
This sequence comes from Nysson spinosus, assembly GCA_910591585.2. Lineage (NCBI taxonomy): Eukaryota > Metazoa > Arthropoda > Insecta > Hymenoptera > Crabronidae > Nysson > Nysson spinosus. Next base: position 5,909,895 of record OU342835.1, read on the forward strand.
CTCGGTGATTTATTGTTTCGTCATATTTTTGCAAATTACTGAAGCCGTTTTGATAAACGATCTTTGAGTAAAAAAATTTATATTTCTTTCGAAAGTATGCGAGAGAAATGTTAATATGAAAGATATAATTTTATGTAATTAATTCAGAACTTCTCATCACCGATTTTAATTATATGGTATTTTCAATTATTTAATACCTACAAGTTTGAAAATAATTTCTTAATACCATTTACTTAAAATCGAGCAGTTCCTAAACGAAGACGGCAAAGAAACGAAAGTGGATGACATATCTCATAATTTAGAAAAGACATTTGCAGATATTGTCAAAGGGAAATTAATATTATTATTTCAATATGTTTTTACGGTGCGATGTATTTAATAATTTCCATTTAAATGAATTCCTATCGCAGTAAAGGGTACCAACAGAACCATTCTTTTTTAAAGAGGTATAAGCTCTCGAAAAATAATTTCTTGAAAAAGGAAATTAATGTATTACATAATATCCCATTATAGATTGACGATCGTAACATTAAAATCAGAAGAAAAAAATGAGCTTATACCACTTCCAAAACAGTAGCTCAATCGCACTCTTCAATATAATTTCACATAAGATTTATTACAAATGCACCCCCAGAAATGTACAAAGGTCATTCTCCTAGAAAAAATGCCTCATCACGTGAGACATATCACAAAACCGAGAAGGGTTAACTTAAAAACCATTGAAAAATCCTTGTTTGGGGTGGCATTTGAAGGGATGATGCTCCACTTCTTCCTCCGCATTATTGTCTGCTATTTGTTCCGACACAGGATGCGCCCTTCGTGAAGTGGTGGGGGAGCATATTCGAGGCATCCCGAGCCATTGAGGATTCGCGAGGGGTGCCGGGGCCCCTTTCGCGTGGCAATATCATCGACAAACTTTAATGCTCGCCTATTAGCTGGCGGGGTGCAGAGGGGTTGCAGCGTGGCGTATTGTTCCGAGTGGCCACGTGCACGTTGACTGCCTCTACAAAAATGATCCTGGAGAAGAAACGTTTGATCGTCCACCCGGATCCTCCGGTGATCGTGAATGCTCCTCTCGATGGGTGAGCAAAAAAACGACCTTACACCGTGTCACACTTGTCGGGGTTATTGGATTTCGGCTGACACCCCTGATTCTTCTAGGACCCGCCTAGTTATACAGCGGATTAGACACCGGTTACGGATGACGATGACATTCGTTACGGTCAAGTGTTTCTGCAAGGCATTAGATACGACACTTTTCCAGGGTAGGTATATGTGTATGGGGAAATTGTATTCGATTATGTCACTGGTGATTATGATCGGTATACATAGTCAGGGATGCTCATGGAATTTTTTAATATAGCTACATATCATTGTTATTGAGGTAAAATTCATTAATTAACACTTTAATGTAAAAATGACGGCTTTTCAATACATGAAAGAGGTTTTGAAAAAATCTGAATGTTCTTGGTATTTGTTTAATATAGGTACATATACTTTTGGATGTTGATTACACAAAATTGTTGACGTGCGTATGAATATACAGCGTATTCCACGTAAAATAGGCCACCTGATTATAAAACAATATTTATTTCTCTGTTAAAATATAGGGTTCTAGGATATTCTGCCAAAAGACGACGTGTATCATTCACCTTCAGAATATTAGCTGCTTGAAGTAGATAATTCGCATGATGCATAGAATATTTTCTATTGTCGGGATTAAAGGAGATAATTACGTGGCTTATTTCATACGGGACATTCTTATTACTCGTGGCGTTTTTGAAATGATGATTGAAATAATCACTCGTGAATTTCCAAGCATCATAATTTTATTGAAAACTATTATTCCAGATCTGAAGTACCGTAATCTACATAAGTTCCACTGGAAGTCTACGGAATATAAGAATTAAAACTCAGCAAACTAATTTAATCTTCATCGGCGTTTGCCTTTAATTATCCTACAAGATCAATGTTCCGCTCGACACTTTCTTAACGAATTCCATTTGCGTGTCGTAAATCACCAGTTCGACACAGATTCACCGAAGTCATCTCTTCGTCTCCTTCGGAAAATGCATAACCAACGTGATTTTCCAGTGTGATTTAAGGCGTGACAGAAAACTTCCGTCCAATCTGCGAGAAGACTTCTCCGATACTTCTTCGACTCTTTCTCCCCAACGGTATTCCCTCTTCGTTTCCGTCGGCGAGGCAAATTAAGCTTCCCAAAACACCACGAAACTGTTAATTAAGACTCATTATGCACAGAGGCTGGCTTCGGGAGTCCAGCGTAGCGAAGATAAAGGGTGGAGGAAGAGGTTTTGGGGTAGCTGGGAAGGTGGTTCCCGAAAGGGTGGCGAAGCGAGTTACCAGGAGGAGTTCGAGAGGAAAGGACGACACGTAGAGGATAGAAAAGGAGAGAAGAGGCCGATGGAAGGAAGAAGGGGCAGTAGCTGTTTATGGGAGGGGGAAAGAGGGGAAAGGATGCAAAAGGACGGGGATGGTTTAACCCCGACTAGGAACTTCTTAATACCAGCAACACGACGGCAGTCGGGTTCATTGTGGGATCAATACAGAAACGAGAGAGCGTAGGAGTGGCAAACGTCGGCTCATTGGATGTGACGGTGCCTCTTGGTGATTGGCTAACTCTGGCACTGCCAGGAGGCGTTTCCTTTGGGGTAAACGATAGGGGAAAGCCCTGGCCCTCGCCAGGAAGGAGAGGACACACATTCACCGGGGCCTGCCCGAAAAAAGACGGAGAACCTACTCCTGGTGAGTTGGAAAAAGACGGGAAACCGGTCTACGGAGAGGGTGACACGACGCCGGGGGGTTCAGTCTGTGTTCGCCCATCAGAGACACATCACCAGATACGATACGGTCCGGTCCTCTCTTGTCGTTTGCCGCGAGGGAAACCGCTTTAAACCAGCTGTTACTCGGCATTCTGATTATCCTCCGTCAACCGTGTACAATACACGTCCGTCTATTTTTCATAACTCCTTATTAACCCCGAAAGTTAATCGAACTTAAGTGTTTGTTGACCTTGCGAAGAACCGCGTCGAAGATCAATGGATAAAACATTCGAGAGTGCTCGCAGTTCTACCAAGTGAGAGATTCGTACATCGCGAAGAAAGACACAGCATTGTTTTGAGAAAGACACTAAATTAGTGTCCAACCAGTTACCGGTGAACAACTTGTTTGTGGCAGTGTTCGTCCTGTCAGCTGTAAGGTGATCGATCTTCGGCCGTATTTATGTTGAAACTACTCTTAAGACATTGTTTACTACGGTAACCTGTCGAGGCACTGTTTACACGGACCCCATATGACAAGTCACGTACGTCGATTTTGAAACTGACCTTCGATCAAGAACGTACACGTAGCCGCACGAGTGTAGTTGTGTCAAACACATTATACATTTCGACTCGTGACGCCGAGGTGATCGGCACGTGTACGGAATAGTTCCGGTATTCGGTGAGGAACATTCGAACTGGTTGGTAATACAAGTGTATATCTCGTAGTGCGGATTATTTAGCATCGCCGTGACAGTGTCCTGCATTATTAACACCAGTTTTCAACCAAACAAATGAGCATATAACCTAATTCAGTACAACTATCATAAGTGTATTCTAAACCGTGAAGCTTCTGCTCCGCGCAACATCACATACGTTAATGTCAAGATATTACTTAATTCAAGATTAATAATATCACATCAGTGTTCATAAAGTCAACTATACAACCGCGGTTTTAATCTCTACTTACTCAATGAAGATGCGCCACAAGTTAAGTTAAGATTACCTCGAATCAGATACTCGAACAAGGACTTACAAGCGAGTCAGAGTACAGGAAAGTGTTCTAGTTATTCTTCGTGGACCAGTGGAATTATCTTCTTATCGTTATCAGTGGAACATGTATGGTGCATCGGCTTAGTTCAGTGCGGCTCAAACCAATTAAGGGAATCCGAACGATTGAACGCGCGAACGGGACGATCGTGATAAATTTCCGAGATCGTTGAAAGGAGCAGGTGAAGAAGAGGAAGTAGAGGAGGAGGAGAAGGAAGAAGAGGAAGAAGAGGAAGAAGAAGAAGAAGAAGAGAGTGGAGGAGACAAAAGGTAGTGTTCGAAGGGGTGGTGCGACGTTCGGGTACGCAAGTCGGCAGGCCGGCTCTGGGGTGCCGGGCCCGGGCGGGGTGATGAGCTGTTCCGAGGTGATGTATCAATATTATCCTTACCTCTATCAAAGGCCACCGCCGCCGCCGCACCCGACCCACCCCCATGCGGCCCCTCACACCCATCCCCACGCGAATCCCCATGCGGCCCACCACAGTCCGGCCAGACCGGCGCCTTTTCAACCTTTCTCGCCGGCCACCGCTACCCACCAATACGACAGGGTAAGTCTCATCAAATTCAAATACTATGCTCCTTCATTTGCGATTTTCGACTGAAAACTCGATCTATAACCGATTCGGACATAATTCGCGTTATTCGATTACTTGGGTACCAAGGTATTGAAATATTTCCTAAGCTTATGTCGACCATAATTATCATCATTCAATGCAGCACCGTCACTGTAGTGACTCATTTGGAATACAATCTACATCAAGCGCTATATCTTTAATTAGAATCCTCTAAATACTCAAAGCGAATATATGCTTCTCGTGATTCTGGGTGGTGAACAAATAAATCATAATCAACGTTCAGAGACGTAGGTTTACTTTGAAATCAATTACTGAGAAATGCATAGCCGAGGTATAGTGAAGGATAATAATATTATAATATCCATGTAATACTGATAAGAAACGAATTCGGACAAATTCCAAACACGAAAGTAAGAACGATTAGACAGAGGTGAAATTCGAGGCAGCAGCCTCGAAAACACCGTCGCCGCGAGACATCTGCTATCGTAAGAAATTTAGTTGTCAACGGATCGTCAAGAACTCATTCACCTCGCATTATTCATAACATTCTTTAGTATTACGGCACGGTGTCCAACATTCGGCTTGTCTCGTTTCAAGATTACGAACTCGAACACGGTATCCCTGAAAGGATTACAAGTAACCTGTCATGACTTATGTCTCTTTAAATATGTAACTGTCTACCGTCAGAATCGGAATTCTCTTTTAATAATGGAATATGAAAAAGTGCTGTCCACCATTCTTCCTGAGATCTGCCTCTCAAATGTAATCCAAACCGTGATATATTTGTAATAAATTTAATAATAATTCATTCAATCGCCGTCAAACAATATTACGACATTTCTTTATATTTTATGTTCTTTATAGATGTCAACAATATACATTAAATTCATTCATTTGTTACTATCGTATCGTATCATATTAATTATTTATCAAATCTAGATCCGCGATTTACCTTACGAATATCACTGGTATAAAGTATCCATTTTATTACAAGTTAATTTACACTTTTATTGGATTATGATTTATATTAATCGTGCAATTATGTTCTTCGAGAATCCGTGTTTTATGAGCCTTTATATGACTAGAATCGTTATCCGCGTAGATTGCTTTGAAAAATTAACCTTTCGATAATAATTGGATATCAATATTGAACTTAAGATGAGGTCTTGAGAAATGCTGTGTCGAAGATAGTGGGAGATTCTTGGCGTAAATAATCGGTTTTTATTTATGTGATAATAATAATAACCGTGTTAGAACCTCGATGGTGATTGGCGGGAAGCAGGATGGTTGTAACGTTGAAAATTATTAGCATAAACTGGATGTTTGAGTTTAATTGATAAGGTTTGCATAGAAAGTGGTATAACGTGTTGGTTTTTATATATGCAAATTATTGGAATAGTGCGAGATCTTTTTAGGATAAAGTTCGTTTGAGTTGTAAAACGTGAACATATGACATGTAATTTTGATCTCGAGAAATATTAATTTTTCTGTTTAAGGACTTGATTGAATGCTAGTTTTTATTCGGATATAATAATCGATCATTATTTGGAATATTTAGATACTCCGGCAAATGTAGAAAATTGACAAATTTCGAATATTTGTAATACATACTCGGAATATTTAGAAATCTAGAATATTCGGAATGTTTGCAAGATTTGCAATACTGGAATATTTCGGATATTTGGAATATTTAGAAAATGTTGAATATTTTATCATTACTTGGAGTTCTCTAATTGCCTTCGAGTACACCATAGTTAAATAAGTAACATACACCGCGGGACAAATGCAAGAGACAAGGAATAATTAAAGGAATCTATCGAGGGAGTTAACTTAAATTGGCGATTGAAACCGCATGTCCTGAAATAGTTTAGGATGTGAGGAGCGTGCGAGAGTTTAGCGTGTTTCGCGGGATCGTCGGTGTATCATTTTAATATGTCTGCTGGGAGGTCAGCCGTGCTCCTTGCCCTCTCGCGCACCCATCCGTGCACCTTGGGGTGTCGAATACCGTTTTGCCTCTTACATACTCTTTCCACTTACTTTCTTCTCTTTCTCTTCCTTCCTTTTCTTTCTATTCATTTGACTCCTTGCTTCGAATACTTGTTTCTTCTTCCTCTTTGTCGAAGTCGAAGATTTCGGTGTCGAGTGTCAGTGTCCAATGTTTCCGAAGAAGTCCGTGAAAAATAAATCGGGAATGATTTTTTCTTTCGTTTTGATTTGATGTACTTCGTCAGTAAAAAAATTCGTACGTGCAAAATTCGGTGCTGATTCCTTCATAATATCGGGAACATTTCGAAAGTATTCCAGAACTGCGATTCCTTTAAGTCCATGAAATTTCATTAAAATAGAATGAGAAATACTGGATGTAATTAAAGCGTGCACATAAAATATGTATTAATTTATAAATGATTAAAAATTCCATTGTGACTTATATTTTGTCTGAGCTATGTAGCTTGGCATTTCAAGCAGTTTCGCGAATATTATCACCGCCGTCGCATCTCGTAACGCTTATCACTGTGAATGATTATCAAAGCGATATCAAGAATGATTCATAAATAATAACTAATAGATGATATTACTTACCGGCATTGAAAGGAATGCTGGTGGTGACGATGAAGTATCATGCCGCTTACCTACTTAAACTGTTTATCAAATGGTAGATTATACGAGCCGAGAATATGCTAATGAGAACCGGGTAGATCTAACTGCATCTAAACGACGTAGATCGTTGATAATCCCGAAGACTAGTCGAGAGAAATCTCCGAAGACCGGTGCGACAGTAGTTGGACGTCCTACGGGAAGAGAAGCTGGAGCACAAATCACTTTCGTTGTCGCGTCAGAAAAAACCACGGATAGGGAAACCTTTCGAAACCCTACTATTATAATATATATATCTACCTACGATGAGTGATAAACCGTAGACAGTGATAATGTGTTCGTTGTCCTTAGGGGAAAAAGAATGATGGTGGGAAGGGAGAAGTAACGTGTTATAAGTTGACATACGTTAACAAGTCAGAGGTGATAATAATTTTGTGCCAGAGCTTCCATGATTATCCGATATTAATATATCTGAATGATATTCATTAAGCCTACCAGGCAAAAATTATTATAACTAAATATTGACTCTTACAGCAGAGGTGATATAAATATTGTATCATTTAGAACTTTGACAATTATCCAATATTAATATCAATATTAATGTAATATAATAGAATTTGTCAAGCGCATATGGGAAACAGCGTTATAACTAGACATATAATTTTGATGTTGAGGAATATTCATTTCTAGACTCCTCCGTCACAGGTGACATCAATTTCATATCACGTCCGACTTTGGTGATTATTCAATATTAATTAAATATTTTCGTGGCTTTATTCGATCATTTCGAACTGCTCCAAAGGCACTGCATGAAATCTCGAAAGAATCAGATTCGAGTGATATAGGAAATAAAATTCAGCCAGCGTAAAATAGTAGAACTAGACATAGTCTCTTGGACCAGAAGCAACATAAATTTCATATCAACTGTGACTTCGACAATTATCCAATATGAATCGAATATCTTTGTGAAAGAACCGAAATACTTAGAAGAGCCGTGCCATGCAAAAACAATTAATTCCGACTCGTTCCAAAGACACTGCATCAAATCCTCTCGATTGAATCAGATTCGAATGGCATCGGAAATCAAATTCATTAAGTCCACGTGGCAAAGAATCCCCTGTCAGGTAGAGAGTGGTGGGTGCATTTCGGGTGGAGAGGAGCAATAAAGCACGTAGTTTCGGTGCGCCGTGAGAAAACGACTCGCAGGGGCGAGCATTTTTAACGCGGGCCGTTCGTGTAGCCGTCGGCTCTGTATAGAGTCCTCGCATATACACGAGGCGAAAGGTGGCAACCGAGGAAGCGAGAAAAAGGTGAAGAGTAAGAGAAAGAGAAAGAGAACGAAGTAAATGGGAGGAAGAGGGAGCGAATGCGCGCGTATATTAGCCAACACGGCGAAAAACGCGAGGCTATTAATTCAGTGCCGGTGGACACCGGTCAGCGCCGGCAAAGGAACAAAATGAGCGCCGTTGGGTCAGGCCCTAAATAAAAGGAAGGAAGGAACGTTTAAATAAAAGTAAACTCGTGTCTGCCGCGGGCTGAACTTCCCGGCACCGGGTCGCAACGTGCTCGAGACTTTCGGAAGAAAAGTTACCGTGGAGGTGAGAGACGTCTCGAGATAATACAGCTAAGGGACTCCTTTGCGCGAAACCTGTCCGTGAGATCGACCTTGCAGCTCGTACAATTCTACGTGCTTAACGCTTATGCTCCTCCCTTATCTCACCATCGTCAGCCGTAAGAGACTCCACTGATACCGCGGTCTCCTTGTATGCCCAAAATAACGGTGCCTTCGACTGGACCCAGAATTTTCTGAAGTTTCGTGCGAAACAATGATGGAAGTTGTAAAACGGTGGCGAGAAGTTTGTCTGTTTTTATGAATATATTGCACGCGTTATAATCAATGATCTAAGTATCAGCTTCATATACTTGTTGGAGGATCTTCTTTAATTATGATCGTCATCATCTTCGTGGATTATGAACTTATACTGAGAATGTAGGAATCAATAATTTATAAAAATTCATTAATATATTATTAGTTGTGCAATGACCGCAAATTAAATACGAGAGGAACGTTCTCATTCTGAAAGAATATGGTAGATTCCTGCCGCAATTAATCCGATTAATTAAATATGAAATAAACAATAAGAGAAAGAATAAAAAAATCTAAGTTTTTTAATCGAGAATCGAATTCCTAAATTGGCCAAATTGCTGCCAGACTTCGTCAAAATGCGCATAATTTTCGCCATGCAATGAAATAATATAACACGTACATTAATCCGTACATTGACAGTCATTTTACGAGCGGTTTAAAAAATCGCGCTTGGAATACGAAGAATGAAAACATGTTAATAGATCGTCATGGTGATAGTAGTAGTAAGTTTACCTTATTCGATCTTAATCATTTTTTATCGTATTATGGAACCCCCGCACGTTAACTGCCGGGGACTGGCTTTGCCACTTAGGTGGTTGGCCGTTTAACGCTTTGCCGTTTGTTATCTTACCATCGCCAACGACGAGAACAGTAAATGCCGATAGCAGCAGGACTCCTACAGTCAGTTCGCGGTGTAAGCGAAGCAAATTTGCATGTAAAACAACTGATTTGTAATATTTAACCAGCCGCCTCATTAATTCTTCCTTTCCACCTAATGAATTTTATATTTTGATATACGCATTCGTCCTTCGCATAACGCTGGGATTAGAAGCCGCGATGTAAACATTGATTCAAAGGAGTCAGATTAGAACAAAGAACTCATTAGACTATCATAAACAATCCTTGTACCAACATCATAAACACATTTGATCATCGAAGCTTCCTAGCACAGCAATGCAGTTATTAACAAATCGAAACTTCTTACGAAGGACGATAATCATCTTCGAGTCCTCGATGAGTTAAGTTGACGAATTTAAAGCACGTTCGCAAATGTTGAAATGTCAATGGAATTAAATCACGATTCGCGGATGTTGCTGGTGCCCTAACGAGGACAAGGGTCCATATAAAGTCGCACCATACGCAATAAAGTCATAAAGAGCATTTTAGTGTCTACCAAATAGTCGAGGAGAGACCAGTGAGAGAGAGAAAGAGGTGGGGAGAGAGGCGAGTTTATTGATGTTACATGTAGGCGTTCGCATATAAATCCCAAAGTATATAAAGGCGAGTGTAAGAAATCAACGAAGAAGAAATCGAGGAGGGTCAGCATAGGCGTAAGCGAACGATGGCCCATCATGAGAGTGTGTATACAAAAGGGAGAAGACAGGTGCGGACTGCCAAGCCAGGAGGACTCTGCAAGAACCTAGCTATCCTTCATTAGCACTCTCGTTACGGGAACTCCACTTCTTCGGCACAATCTGCACGCTCACCGAACCACTCCTCTTCCTTCGTTTCTATGGATCCGCCTCTTGTTCGGGATTCTTCTCGAAGTAGCTATTATGTCATTCTATCCGTTCGTTAACAACATTTTAAGATAATCGAAGATTAGAATCGAAAGCAGAGTCCCAAAAATATTGGATATCGTTGTTATAAAGATAAAATTCATTAACACTAGAACTACCGAATATGTACTCAGTGCTTACACATTTATTTATAAATTATGGCTGGAGAATTGAAATTAATTAATGGATGAAATTACTTGCGTTATGTATACAATGTGGATTATTCAAATGATTTAACTATAAATGGCAGACAAGTCATTTTTATTCCTATGGTAGTTTTAGTGTTAACTACAATTATGCCATTTTTTTTCTTTAATTATATAATTTAGTAAACACGATTGTACTAGACAGTACAAGTAGGGTATATAAATGACTTGCTATGTTGAAAGATTTTATTTGGTGAATATTGATATTTTCATTATAAAAGGAATCCCCCGATTGAAACATCAGTATAGATTTAAATAAAGTTTCAAATTTGAGCAAATGATCAGATGTGTTGCTGGCGCATAGAGTTCCGTGTATAATTGAAATACGCAAGATAATTAAGAAACCAACAGTTTTTCCGGTTTCCTGAGAAATTCATCAATCACTTCTACCTCGGAAGTTAAAAGCCAACTCGGTATTTTTAGAAGGATCTCCATCGTTGCACCCTTCGAGAAAAATTGTCTGACAACGTAGCTCGAGTGTTAGTCCCGATGTAATTAGATAGTTAAAATCATTTGGATTTAAAAATATCGCGGGGTCATTTATTTTCTTTAATAACGAAGGAGCAGCGTTTAACTGCCATGTGCACCGACGTAGCAACGCGTCAATGGATGATAGTCACCTGATTGGAATTCATTAAAGTCCAACTATAAAGATGTTCGATAGAAAAGAAACGGAGTCCTTTTTATGCGGAAGGGGCGAGCGAGTTACAACTCCGTTGACATCGAGTTTTGACAAAAAAATGTTGACTAAAACTCTAAAGAAGTTGATATAGGGAGGAATTATGTTGTAATTTATTCGTAACTTAACTTATAGTACGTAGATATTTATTAACTCGTAATATAATATACGTTCCACTGGATTTGAAATTACTATTATTACGTTTATATTGAAATGATAAATGTAGGTCTCATATTTTTCAAACAGAAACGAATTTAATTTCATATAGCCGTAATGACATGAACTTCTCAACTAAAACAGCAATTACGCTACGAAATTCAGCAAATGTCAGTTCACGAAATGTTAGTAAATCGGTTCAAAAAGCTCAATGACAAGCATTCCTGAGAAGTTTCGAATGGAAGATCACACGTGCCTGAGCCGAATCGACGGGATCATACACAGAGTCGAGTTAAGCGGTCGGATGATCTCGATTCACTAATTATACAAAAGTTAATGAGTTAATGGAGAGGTATAATCGAGCGGGTATCTACCGGCAATTATTCCGGGCGATAGTAAGAACACGAAGTAGCTACTAACGAAACTGGTGGACAGGGATGAGAGAGAGAGAGAGTGAAAGAGAGACGAGGGAGCGCGTCAGAGGATAGCGTGGTCGAATGATTGGAAGCCACCGAAGAGTGGGGCCGTAAAAGCGCATTTTTCTCGGGTATCTGGCCGATTAATGAACCGATGTCGTCGCGGGGACCACCCCGAAGGGAACACGTACGGTACGTGCACCCCTCGTGATAGAACCGAGCTATAATGCCTAACCTATAACCAGCTCCTGTCCGTCCTTCTAGCAGCAGGTCTCAAACGAACCGCGCCTTTACCTGACCAAGTTTTACGATCGTCGCGTCGAGGTGGCGATGTGTCCTCCTGTTATCGTCCAGGCGGGATCTGCCCAGGCTAAAGCAGCCTTTTGCCACGGACCTTTTGTACTACTCCTTTTTCTTTCCGTATTCTACTTATTCCTCTTCTTTTCCATCGTCCTCTCCTCCGCCCTCTTCGTCTTCCTCGTCGGTCTCTTCCTCTGGCCGTTGGAAGAACGAGAACCGATAGCACTCGGGGACCTATGGTGATTCCTTGCTGTGCCATTCGCCACGACCTCGTTTGCCAATTTGATTTGCCCTCTTGGATTTCGAAGATTGGTCCACGCCGATAGCATACTCTCAAGAGTGATAGTGACTAATCGGGTAGGTCGATAAGTGGAGGGGCATTTGATAACTTCTTTATTTTGAGGGTTCTAATATCTATTTATTAGGAGTGTTTGCTGGTATACTTATATTGCATCAATGAATTTGATTAATTTACTAATAAATGCTATTAATAGATAGATACTAGAACATCAAAAATAAAGAAGTTATCAAAAGCCCATTAATAATATCTGTTAATTAATAGTAATCAAATTAGTGGCGTTAAGTGATAATTCTATCACCATTTTAACTAAATGGCGGTAAAATAAATAGAATATTAGAAGTGGGAAAGAATTATTTAGCTTTGATATAAGTGTTATATACATATTTTTAATACACGAAATATGGTATATCCTTGAAAAAAAATAATTAGATTTAGAAATGGACTTATATAGAACCTAAACAATTCTTTACAACTACTAATGTTTTATTTACTTTACCACCAGTAATAATTAATTTAACGTACAAAGGACATCCATCCTCCCCAAGAATATTAATTACTCTCAGGTAATACGATATTCCGGTCATAACTAACGTTAGAGCTCACAGTGATTTTGTTTTGTTGACCCCGCGTGATAAACGGATTACCGTATTATACGACTGAAGAAGAAGCCCGGCAAGAAAATGTATAAATTCAAGCACACTCCATTCTTTTATTTGCCTCGCACCGCGGCTTCTTTACCGCTTCCCCTTTATCCCACCTTCTGCTTTCTCCGAGATTGTCGGATAGATTACCGTGTTGAATGGGTGCATATCGCACCGGGAAAAGACGTACTTTAACGTACCGCTAAGTTTCGGTTTTATTTATATCGCGCTTTCTTTCGCTATTTCTCCATCGTCCTCCCCGTTCGCCCTCCTCCTCTTCTTCGCACCGACAAAAAACCATAGAGATCATATGGTGTCTTTCCTGACTTGTTGGCGACTCCGCGACACGATAAGAAATGCCTTCCGACTATTCCGCCACTAATTTGATTTGCATCCGCCGTCTGAAACGGAAGACATTTAAACCATCCACAAACCTAGGATGCCTTTTAATTGGAGTCATCTACTTGACAGAAACTCGATCGTTTTTAATAGTAGAATCTACGCTTCTTTTATTCACGCCAGTCTTCCGTGAGCCCCAGCTATTCATTCCTTTCAAGGAAAGAGTTATCTCCCTTTGTCGATTAGAGTAATGGTGACGTTTACGAGAATCTTAACGGAAGGAAACTGGCTTTACCACGTGACAAAATAAAGCACGCCGAGGAAAAACAGATAACGAAACCATGAAAAAAAGTAGCGGGGTGTAGGGACACACACGTAAGTCCTGTTTCCGTGTAGGACATACACAATATACACACCATGGCGTTTAGCATATAAATTATAACGGCAACCTCGGTTTTTGCGGCGTCACATGTTCGGCCTTTTTTCCTCGGGGTTTCCTAGGTTCCTACATAAATTAAAGGAGGAGAGGCACTCTTCCACGAGAGGAGGAGGGCTTAAAAGGCTCCTCTGGTCTGCGAGAGAGATGTACGTAAAAATATACCACGCATGCGCTTACATACTTGTCGATATTACACACCGGGTTCACCATGTGTGCTTGGCTGTTCCGCCTGCAGCATAACCGGCCAAACCGTAATTACCTTTAAAATGCAGGTATTACTGACACAGCCAGAAAACTTTCTTAATGAATTCTCCGTAATGGCCTCGCTGAAATTTCCTAGCTCCCACTATCCTGCCACTATTTTCTTATATAAAACCCTCCTCCGGTGAAATATCGTGCGCGGGGATGTCGTTCGCATGTCCCTGACTCTTATCAACGCGAATTACAATTATTATTCGATGTTTTCTTTTCCTGGTATTACTTCCCCCTTTCTCTTATATTCTTCCTTCCTTTTTGGCGATCGATGAGTTTTGTGGTCTCATGAATGTCATGCTGCGTTTAATTAATTAATATGCAATGCTTATTTGGTTTTGATTGATGTTATCTTCTGTGGAATTATTTATCTTAGATAACGAATTCTTGGTTAAGGAAGGTGATCATTTTATCGAATTTTTTATTGTTTCTGCAGATTCGTAATTTATTGTAGTTTCATTTAATTTGGTAATTCTGATATGGAATTTTATTTGTATTTTTATCGACAACAAAAAGCGTGCTGAATTTCGAATACTTTTGAAATAAATGTCAGAAGTTGAAATTATATTTGGTTGTTTTTAACGGTGGGAATAATTGCCTCTGAAAGTGCAAATTGTTGGGTTATTTTCGAAACTGGAAATCATTATTTCCAACGGTGGAATTTATGTTAGAATATTTTCAAAAGCGGAATTTATATTAGTTCTTTTTCAAAAGTACAAAGAACTAGTGAAATCCAAAGAAATTCGTACACAACAAACGTTTCTTCTAATGTTTTCTTTTATTCAAGTTTTACATTCAATAAACCCGGGATTATTTTCTCATGCGCCTATCCCTGTAGCAATCTCCTTATACAACGGCCAGTTGATTTTCATTCGATTACGAGAGACAGTCGTGATTCGCAAAAACCGGAATCGTTTAGAGCAAAATTGTTTCACTTCTTTGAAAGACTTGTAACGGTAGCGCCAATGGAATCTCGCCGGCACAGAACTATGAATTCTTGCGAAAAAGCTTCGACGCCGTGATTTCATTAGCCCACTCGAAGTCTGCTTTAATCGAATTAGGAAATACTTCCCTTTTCCAGCGGAAAACCACCAGTCGAGGCTTCTCGTTTCCATGAATCTAAATAAGAACCTAGAAAATGTGTCTTGCTTTACAAAGTAAGTTCACGAAGTTCGTTTCATGAAAAGGATAATATTCATAGAATCACTTGAAGATATGGAGACAGTTAATTTAAGTCTTGATATAATAATATTTGGTTATTGTTTCAAATTGCATTATAATATAATTAAAGGGAACACTAATTATAGCCTCGAAATTATACTATTTTATGAAAATTATAAGTTAGTCTTAATACAATTATATATTAAGTCCTAATTAAAAATTTAGAATTCAGAATCCATAAGCAATATTCCCTTTAATTAAATTTATATCAAAATTTCATATGGTATTTACTTCATATATTATAATATCTCCTTCTAATATTTTACTTTACCATAAAAGAAGTTTGAAAATAATGTATGACCTTCGGGTTCCAATATTATTGATGATTCATATCGCACCGCTACAATATACAATATATATAAAACATTGCATTAAATTCTTCCATCGTTAAGGTATTATGATAAATTATTATTTCTAATAGCGATGTAATATTAAACTGACTATTACAATAGAAAATATCAACACTGCACTTCCGAGATTTCTGCAAAGGCTCGTTAATCGTGAAAGTGGAATGGCATTCGATATCGCGGAGATAACCGATTTACTTTCACGTAAATCAATAGACTGTTAATCGCTAATGGTGTCAGATCGGCAGAGCATCAAGTTCTGGCATTCCCAACGTGTCGTATTAGCGGAGATCGATTACCGGCTGTAATTTGTTGTTCTCGCTTCGCCGGAATAAATTTCTACGGACTAGTTTCTCGAATCTCTCCCAGTGCATTCTTGTACAGCATACTGCTGCAAACTCTTACGTAACTCTGCGGAGACTGTGGAAAATCATGGCGGTATTTATGTTCGGTTTTTATAAAAACTCATTTCGTCGGGTTTACATAATTGAAAATACGTGTACGTGTAAATTTTCATTAAGTTCTTAAGACATTCCCCTGCAACTCGTTGGTTGCGCATGAAAATTCATAGAGTTATTGTGACGTTTTGAGGGCAGTGTGTACAATTTAAGATGATAATTAATGATATCTACAGATCGATGAATATCAAGAATATAGTTAGAAAAAATATTCGATCATTCTTAACATATTTGAATCTCGTGAAAGATGTCACTCCAGACAAGATTTAGGAAGTTGATGATGGTACTTTATTAATTAATAATAACTAATAATAAACCTTGATAAGGTTTTAATTAATTTATCGAAGACTAAGTGTTACGGGTTTGTCAACATAGGAAATTAATCAGAGGATAAAAAGTTACTTAAACTGATAATAAAAATATATTTTTATTTCCAAAGGATCAAATACCTTATTATATCATCAGTCTACAACGTAAGCGGCAAGCAGTTAGTTAAACGTTAAATAATTACTTAAATGCTAAACCGCTAACAAAAATATATAACAATTTCCTAAACGTCGAATTCCTTCTCACGTAATCAGACAATAACGCCAAGTGCCAAACAGCGAAGAAAGATCATAAAAAGGCATCTGCCAGGCGAAACCAACTTAGATAACTCGGCATCATCTCGAAGAATTTTAGTATACTCTGACTACTTTCCCATGTGAAAACCAAAGGTTCATGGACTGACATCTTGCATCGAGTCGATCGCAAGTACACTCAGACCTTGCCGAAGAGTTTCAACCAACTGAATTTCTCAGAGGCTTTACTTAACCCTTTGACCATACGATCAACAAGATTTTTCCGAGTCAGCCAACCATAGGAAGTCCTTCTTTTTCGCTCTCGGTTTCCCTCTCGCTCGAAGGATTCACAGGATTCACCGGCTCCCAGCTTCCGAGGTCCCAGGCTCGAGATCATCATACTCGAGCAGAATTCCATGGCATTTTCATACCTCCTTGGATACGGTACTTCTACTTACGCGGAGAAGAAAAAAGCAAGTTAATTGCGATGGATTCACAGTGAGTGCGTCATAAGGCCGGACCGGTTGACCCCATCCTAGGGAAGAACTTTATCGGTATACGGTGCCTTCGTCTTCATGGCCCGTGACGATATTGCCGGTCTCCCTCCCCCCGTCCTTTTAATCGGTTTTTATCTGCCGCGTTTCGATGCCGCAGAACTCGCTTGTGCTTTAAAACCTAAACCTTTCAAGATCCGCGTACCTTGTATGTCTTTAAATAATACCGATGTTACTTGTATCTTAAGACAAATGCAATTTAAGTAATGGTATCAGATACATTCGAATCGACTAATTTCTAGTGATCGGAAGATGTCATCGATAATAAGTTGCTCTTGCGGTAATTACAGTTTAATTGTAACGCGTGAATTAGTTTCTTCCGTGAGTTCAAAGATACGTATCGTTAAATCGGTATCTTTACGGCTCGAGAAAGGAAGGATTGTTTATCGGTTTGTTAAGTCTCGTCAAGTAACGTAATTAATGAGAGTCACGCGTTTGAGCTTAACCTGGAAATCGTTGAAAGATGGCGCGTTTGAAATTGATTAATAGTATCGTTCGATCTTCGAATTTGTATTCCGAGGTATACTTTTCCAGGTAATTATAAATCTATCGTGGATGTCATGGACACGAGTCGAGTAATTTCGGGTCTGATAAGGACAAAGTATCGGACCGATTGTAAATGGATTTCACTTTGATTCCGACACCATAGGGAGGAGGTTGGTTGGTGCTCCTGTTTGGTAGGTTGAAATGATCGTAGAGGTCTTTGGGGAGTCGGATCAGGTTTTAGCTCGGCGGTTCGATTGGTTTTTACTTGAGAAGCAGCGGATTGTCGACCGGTGTCTTTACCTGGCACCCCAACCCGATTCTCGATGCGGTACGATCTCCTATATACTATATACACCGCTCCTATACCGATCCTATATCGCGCTGATGCCGCTCCACGTTCGCCAGGACGGACCCCGATCACGGCCGGGTCACGTATTAATTTTTTCGCGGAAACCGGTAAGGCGGGTTTACCTCAATTTTGCGACGTTTCGGTGAAAGTCTTGCTGCTTGCTTTTTCGCACCTCTCTCGTTGCTCCTACCTTTAACGAGCTAACCCCGCCGCCAGGCATAACCTGGTCAATCACTTTTTTATTTATTACTCCGGACAATGTGCTAACGAAGTTTTTGCGGTGAATGATCGATTGGATACCGAAAACCGAAGTATCGCATGTGCGATGTGTTTCCCTTGGAATATAAGTGCGATTTTGCGGTTACTTCTTAAGCCACCGAACCATTTAATATGGTATTATTATTGTGAATCAGTGCAACCAATAGTGTCAAGTGATATCTTCTTAGTGACAAATAGTGTAGTATTTTAAACGGAACTCCGTAATCTGTTTTGTAATTAATTATAAAACGTGAAATTTCGGTGTTCGTTAAATCGAATAATTTTTTGGCGGTGTCATTTAATGTACATATATAATATTCATGTATATAAATATTCATTAATAACGAAAGCGAATAAGAAGTATCTTCGGACATCTACATCGACAATTAAACTCAACGATAATTACATTACAATATTAATTATAACAAAGGAAATTGAAACGATAATGAGCATAATACGAGTACCATAATTCACCCTTAATCCGCGGAAGGGTTTCGACGATAATTCATCGTAGCAGTTGTATAATTAATTTTTCTGTTTCTTCGGTAGGCAAAAATGCAGTTAATTAATCAGATGGTTGTATTACAATTTTCGTGTGTGCCGGTGATCTGTTCACCTGCTCGTTTTTCTGGATCACGATATATCGTTCCCCGTGTGGATACGTATCTCCAATAAATGACATTAATTAAACGAGGAACATTTTTAGTGCTAGTCACTTGTCTGTCGAGTATCCCTGATAGACACAACACGATAATGGATAGTTTGTAATGCCGGCTTTTTGTTTTATTGTCTACCTTGTTTTATTGCGAATGACGAAACGATTCTTTACAGGTATGTTAGTTATGAAATTATTAATTTCAAAATAATTAATTAAATTCAATATACATTATATAACATAACAGCTTTTACAAAAGCAGTAATATTATTTTCATTAAATCTTGTATCAATATTATTGCTACCACAGTCTTAAAATTACTGATCTTAGTTACCAATAATACCGCATTTCTATTAAATCTTGTATTAATATTATTGCTATTACAATCTTAATATTACTCATCTTAATTACCAGTCTCTTAGTATATTTCAGTAACATAAATATTCTTCAATCCAATCCGCGTTTCCAAGTTGTCTTAGGGTGTCAGACATATATTAAAGTCCTAAATGAATCGGAAAAGATGTGGAACACGTGGTAGAGAATATATCAACCTCGTCAGACTAGCACTCTGTTTGCAGGACCACGCCCCGCGTCAAACTACTGCCCGATATGTTAGAAGATAGAAATTCTTTTCCCAACTTTCGATTTCGATAGCGATTCTAATTAATCCAATTTGTCTGGTTAATGTAATCCAGTAATTTGTCCGCGAATTTGTCACTTCATTTGTCTGGTTAATGTAATATTCACATCGGAAATCACAGCATCAGAAACAATTGAAGTAAGCAGTCGAGATTTTTATCAGAAACGATTGAAATGGGCGATCGAAATATTTATCAGAAACGATCGAAATAGGCGATCGAAATATATATATCAGAGACGATTAATACAAGCGATCGAAATGTTTATCAGAAGGTTAAAATAAGCATATCACTGAGAATAATTTTAAATAAGAAACAGTGAAGAATTAGAAAAAGATGACGATTGCTGCGTGTATTTTTATAATTATTATTACAACGATGAAATGAAACGAAACAAAAGATACGGACAGATGAGTAGGTGACTTCGAAATTACATGGCATTATAGAGGGTTAAGAGTAAGAATGATATCAGCCAGTTGGATTGTGGTCGTCCAAGTGTCGTGCGCAGATGGTGCGAGATATCACCGCGCAGACTTGGATATGTTCAAGAAAATATCTTCGCGTCTATTTGTAACAATCTGAAGCCACAAATCACAATTAAACCTACGCGTCCACGCTTGGATTTCTATTCTTCTGTATTCCAATGCGGAGTATATTTAAGCACAATTACTAGCCGTGGTCTACGCGTAATCTAGACAAAACGCGAGTTTCTATCAGAGCTGATTAATGGCGGCGAATACTGGGAAACTACGGAGACCAGGATTTAGGGAAAGATGGAAGTTGCTGGGGTGTATTCGGTTCGGTTTAATGCTGCAAATTCGGCATATGTTATATTAGCATTTATTAAAGACCATGTGAATAAATCATTATTACTAATTTTTCTCATCGAAGTCGACATGTTCTACTTAAGAAATATTTCCGGAATTTAAAACCCATTTAAAACTTGATACAACTCATCCATCTATGCATCATTATACATCATTATATTAGTGATGTATTTTTACAACGGATTAGATCTCATTAATTATAAAATATTCATTAGCAAAGTAGAATACGAGCGAACGAGTGGAAACGGAAATCTCTTGGGATCGTAGTAGGATATAAACGATCGTAAGATTTTCAGGGACTCGTGAGTTTTTGCTTGTCGTAAGTACTGGAAGTTTGTCCATGTACGTGTCCATCTGTCCATACGAATCTACAATTCAATGACCATCGAAGAAGGAACACATCCGCGGTTCGTCACGAAGGACAGTTAGATATAAAGAGTTTCAGCTCGTCCTTTCTATCGATACTTCCTCCTGGTTCTTTCTAGTTTCTCCTTTTCTTCTTGGCTGTTCCTTCCTTCCTGCCTTTCCAGGTTTCTCGTTTCCTCCTTCTGCACGATCCTTGCGTAACCCAAATATTATTCGATCGTGCCCAACAGAACTGGATGGTTGCCGAAGGAATTTCACCCTTCGACAAACGCCCGTCCATCTGGTCGGCGATTTGCAATTCCGAGCGGGCCATTCCCTTGATATCGTATAATTTTTTTCGGCCAGCTTCCTTCCTCGGCCCGTTCTCTCCACCAATCAGGTTACCGATCGCTAACTATTACGATCGCTACCTCGTATTCTTTATTATTCCTCGCTTTGTTCCGATTATTATTCTCGAAAATTTAGGATTTCATCTTTATTGCACTGTTTAATATTCATTTAGTTAAATCAATGCCGTGTGTAGTAATTAAATGGTCGGTGTAATTGTTTGTGATATCTATATTGCACGAAGTACTGCGTTACATTATTTTGTATTAATACCGCTGATAATATTTATAGAATTTTGTAAGAATTTTATTCTTCTAATATACAACGATATTCCTGGATACGTTTGATTGCAAAGTTTGAAAGCAAAGATACTGAAAGAAATGAAAGTGCCAATAATAATTTCATCATTCTAATACGACAAATGGAAGTTTATATTGTATATAAATTTATAAGATAAATACTGAAGTATTTTAATGAGTGAGTAAGAATAATGTCAATATAAAACTGGACTTTTCAATTAACAACTAAATTACCTAAAAATAGTCGAAACAAAAAAGAAGTTACGAAAGTATAGATATATGAATATGAAAGTATAGGTATACAAGATCAAGAAATAAGTCCTGCATCTATTAAATAAAATTATATTTTCCGAAAAATAATACAGTTCAAGTGTCGACGCATAAAATATGTACTTCAAGTAAAGCGAATCGGATGTGACTCATCGATGACGGACAGCAAAATATCTGTAAACATAAATCCCAAGAAAGCCAATGGATAAGTTCCACATACATGATCTACAAGATCGATGATCCACTCAAGGATAACCGAGTGCATGCCATATAAGAAGATCGCATGGAAAGTATTCGCGGATCCCGATAATCGAATACAATATCTATTGAAAATACTCGGGTATCGAAGTGTATTAGTTTCTAGGCGTAATCAAAGATCGTTTCACGGATCGGCATGTAAGGTCTGCCGCGATGCGAGGAAAGAGAACAATGCGAGTCGCGCGAGCAACCGACTGACTTTTCTAGACGAAGAAAGACTCACAGACACCTCCCGGAAATGTCGCGAGATCAAATCGATACAGTATAACCTGTTGCCAGTGGAGGACAAAGGCGGATCATTCTGCAAAAAAGTAGTATCAACCGCGATCAGGAAGCACAGGAAACCTCGCTTCTCGGTTTCTCAACCTTCGTAACCACGACCTACGACGATTCCGGTGAATCGATCACGGACGTCGGTCAAAGCTGCTCGCATCATCGAAAAAAATTCTGAATGTAAGAAGGAAAAGTTCATTTTGTAATCTTCACTCTCGTGCGGTGATTATGACGGAAAGAATGGCTGGTGTTTTTTCCTTTGAAAATATTTGCGAGAAAGGGAATTTTATATCATTCATCCTCATGTCGTATTCATTATATCTTAGCTTTTGATGCTATTTAAATACATATTCGTTGCAACTAAATCACGAATGCATATTTTATTGCAATTGAATTTAGGAAATAATATCAAATCGTGGTATATTAATAAATTAATCGACTTATATTCGTTGCAATTAAATTTTTATTTATATTCTATTGCACTTGACTTTAGAATCCTAATATATATAACGTTGTGTTAACTCTCAACTGATATTCGAAAGCAGCCGATGATTTATTGCTACCTTTTAGTTTGTTATAATTAATATTCCAATGAAATTTTTGCGAGGTGTACTCTGCCAAGTTGTCTTCGAAGTTCAGAGTTCTATAAACTAGGAAATTGTTGGCAGACGAACGGCTACGTGAATTAATTATTACAGATGCGTGGTATGCTTTACTTTATCATTTCATTCAACTTTAACATTCGTGATTACACAACTCGACATGATATAAAATTAGTTTCATTGAAGTTAAACTGACACTCGATGGCAGTAAAATTCATCGAATATGATATTCATAATCATACGTGGAGATATAATGTAGATAAAATATTTTAACGAAGAATATTCATCATCGTCACCAAACGGAGATACAATTCATCATACATTACTTTGTTCTTTTAATGTAAATAAATTTGGAACATTTCGGCCGTAAGCAACGAGACACAGCAACGAACTGGTGTCCACATCGTGCACTGGACGGTGGACAATTAATTAGAAATTGTCCATGGGATATCTTAGATCTGATCTGGGTATAAAGACGACCGACACTCGGTCGGGATCTCTTTGATACGTCAGCTGTCCGACAGGACCAGTTTTGCCGGGCGAGTCTTTGCCTACCAGTCCAAATAATATTCTGCGTAGCGAGTGTCATTGCCTGGTTACGAACCGCGTGGTACTTTTTCCTAATGTTCCGGTTCTCCAGTTGCTCCAGCGATATCGGTAAACTGCTGCACTTTAATCATTTTTCTTATTAAAATGTTGTAAGCCGGATACAGTAGAGATTCGATTCTGCTAATTAGAAGCTTTGAATTTTTAATAATATATAGTATTTGAACAGAATAATCTTATAATTAATACTTGGGATAGTCACATGTGCGGAAGTATTACAAATATTTTCTGTAAAATATAAAGAAGCCAACTAAAGTAATTGAATATAATCGCGAAAGACGAAAGGCATTTAAGAACTAGTCATATGGAAGATGCATCAGCAGAAAGGCGCAAGATAAGCATGCAGCCTAGGAATAAGGTATTATCGGTGTAGGAAGAGTAAGATAAAAGAAAGATCCACAGGTGTGCGGAGATATGTTTATAAATCATGCAGGGAAACCCCCCAATTCTTCATTTCGATGAAAGAGGAGAAAAGAAAAGAGCGGCGGCACGTCTAATGAGAACGGCGGAACAATCTCCGGCAAAAAGAGTAACTAGGAGAGGTAGGCAGTTAATTGCAGCGAGATGCACTTCACGGCCGTGTACGTTATTTACGACTAGCTCGGTTTCCATGGCCGCTTTCCAGTACAAGGTATATACGAGCGCGTACGTTTAAGCGGATAAACGCGCCTAATTCCTCATCGATATCGAAAGAAGGGACTCGCGAGTATGCACGGTAAGTGGCGAATTAATAAACGCCATCGTGCTTTCGCAGCGAGCCGCCGAGCCTCGAACCCCGACTTGCACTCGGACTTCTGCGGTAGCAAACGATAAGCCTCCATTACTGAAATACCGGCTGTTTAACCCCGTGGAACTTACGGTCCCAGAAATTCCACCCGACTCCCTCGGCCCACCCTTTTTTCTTTTCGTTCTCCCCCATCCCCTCGATTTCTCTCTTCTTCTCTCTCCTTCACCCCGCATTTTCTCTCCTTCCGTCCTTTCTCAACTCGGTATCAACCTTTTATCTATTTCTCTTGTAACTGAACGTTTACGTGCAGACTGCATACACCGAGTCCCTCTCTCTTCGGTAGCGTAAGATCCGTCTCTTCATGGCATTCGATTAATTAATGCTGCCCGGGGAAAGTGGGAGAGTTATTAACCCTTCGCGCTCAGCCTTTCGTACCTCGGAGCTACTAGATTGCCGAGTCCTCCTCGTTCAACTACCTGCCAGCTTCCTTCGAGAACTTTCCATCGGCAAAGAATGCAGCTTATGCCGATATCGCGTGCTGAGTGGACAGATTCTGCATTAAGACTCTTACGTAATGACTCGGATGCATCGGTTTTGAGTATGTTGGTCCCCTTATTAGGTTAGTCGATCAGGTTCTACTTGATGCATCCTGTTCCCCATTGAGTATGATATACTTCGGAGAGTCACCCGAAGACAAGTTGACTCTAATCACTGTAAGCGGTCGCGCGATTTTGAGTTGCGCCGGCCGGGACCGTGGATGGGACCATGATCGGTTGCCATGTGAGCCGGACATCGGCCATTGCCTGGCAACCAAGACGGCCGATGACGGTTGACGGTTGGGGACCGTTGCAAGAGGGAGTTCCTCGCCGTGCCCCCCGGATTGATCGGATGTATCGATTATACGACTACGCTTAAACCGCTAATAAACCATCCTAACATCACGGACTACCAAGTTTCAGTTGTCGCCTTTGATGTTCATCTTCATGATGTAGGTAGGTCAGGTGCTATTTTAAGATACAGGTTTGTTCAAATTGAAGACGCCGGAGAATTAAACGTATAAACGCTGAAAAACTTGGGTTACCGCACTGTCTCGGTTTCACGGGTGCATCAGCATGCATACGCGTGCAACCGTAGGTGGCTGCAACGTGTAGGCTGTCCGGCAGGTATGATTTGTCGCATCGCCGACCAGCTGCTACCCTCGTGTTCTCCCGGTCTTTCCGAAGAAACCCATTTAGCCCGGCAAAAATATTTCTATCGGATCTCCTCCTTCGTCTTGCGAGGCGGCTCGCGCGCGACTCGTGTGCGATTCGCGACGTGCAACCGCGTTCCACAGTCTCCCTTCGAAAAAATCATCTCCATCTCGCGTACCCTTTTTAGTGGTACTTGATATATAGATGCGCTTAATAGATTGCCAAATAACCGTTGCCTGGACGATGATTAAAGTCGCGGTGTACGACATACGTCATCGAACTTGACTCCCCGCAGATAATAAACTATGCAGATCTTTTGATGAATGCGTAGTTGCCTGAATTTAGAGAAATGACAGAAGTGGATTTTTTATATGGAAAAATATTCATATACCAAGAGACTTTGATCTTTTCGATAAACACATTTGGTCATAATATTTATAATAAAAATTATCAATAATAGGTGTGTATTGTCGAAATTGTATCCGACGCGAACTTGAATTTATTATTAATTAACGTGATTTTGGATAATCATATTCTCAAATGATATCCATGCACGCCCATGATTTGATCCTTCTGCATAAATGTTGCGGTAATCCATGGGGAATGAGAGGCTACGGAACCATTTCTTCCATGGAGGCAGTATACTCGTTCAGCTAAAGAAACCCTCGTCTCGGGATGACAGCTCATCTCCCAAAAGTGATTTATGCCGACTTGACTACTTACCGGTTAACTTATAGTGTTTACCAATTCAATTAGAGGTACAACCACCGGTCTCCTAAGATGCGATACATTTGTTTCAACATTAATTTACCGAAACGCTCTGCTGTCATAACAAAACTATAATAAACCTTTGGGCGGTTGGCGCGAGGCCAAGAGATCCGCCGGTCTTTCGGGGTTCATAAAATCTATCGGAACTTTCGTTCAGAGATACTTTGATTAATCTGGAATTTTCAGATTATTGAAATTAATAATAGTGCTTCTAATGCTATAAATGTGAATGACAGATTAATGTTATCTTAATATGAGATGTTTAACAATTTATACCTGATAGTGGCTTAAATTAATGTAACAATATGATACGCTAACTGATATGCTATTAAATGTGGCAAATTTCCGAAGTCTAATTTTTGAACTGTAACTTGAGAATTGCACTTTTTAAATGCAGAAGATGCAGTTTTAGGTCTCCAAATTTGCTCGATATTTTTATTGTTGTCTTTATTAGATGTATGAAAGAGTTTGTTGTATTAACTTGTTTCGAAATATTTGTCAATTTACAGGATTTCTAGATTTATTTTTTGATCGAGTTACTCAGTGACTGTTGGTTAATCTACGATAAAATGAATCTCAAGCTACAACCCGTAAGATTAAGCGCGCAAAGCGGGCATTATTTTCCCAGCTCGCGGTGCGCACCATTCGAAACACCGTGACGCTTACCGAGGATGGGAATGTCGTGAAAAATAAACAAAAAATACACAAAAAGCACGCGGCGATTTCGGCTCGGCGTTAAAGCACAATGCCTGCGAATTCTTCTCGGGAGTGTTGGCTGGTGGCATCGCGACGCCGACGAACGCGTGCGTCTCTATATTTATATACGCGAAAGTCACTGGCCCGCTTCACTGATTCACCATTGAGCTACGGATGCATCCGATGCACGGTCCTTCCACCGTTAAATTATCTCCCAGCGATATTATTTTATATCATTAATCACGGGAATTACATTCCTCTTCGACGAGTTCGTGCTTCATGATTTATTCACGATTGCCGAATTACATTGCTAATAAATCGATGATGGTCGATCTGTTCATAAATCGGTATTCGGGTATTTAAGTTGCGAATCCAAGTTCAACGATACTTTATGGTTAATAAGTTTATTGAGTTTACTTACGCCAGTATGTTGAATTTGAATCGCTTCGATTGAAGTACTGTAGTACGTCGATTATCCGAACGTCAATCATCCGAACCACTGCTGTATCAACAAAATAATTATGTAGCTTTGAGTCCAAAAAAACGAATTTATTAAATCTTCGAATATTATGCATGATTAATTATTCGAGCTATTTAATTTGCCGAATCAACTTGGTCCCAATTAGATCGGTTAGTCGATGTATATTAATGTCGAACATGTCGATGATAAATGACATAATACCACGTAAGAATATCTTCATGCTGTTTTATTGGCTAGTTCTAAGCAGAAGTAAAAAAAACTGGGTCCACGTAACGGGTCGCCTAGGCGTCCAGTTAAAATGGAAAAGCGGATCCACTCGGATCCTTATTTTTCTTGCAACCGACGACGTGCCCGGTGCAGAAAGTATAAGTTATGGCGACGAGAGTGAACTCCCTGTAAAATATATACAGCGGCCAGCGGACATTAAGAGAGTCATTTGTAAGCCGGTGTAACTGCGCGTCGAGTGCTTTACGATAGTAAGCAGTATTTTATGCCGGCAAGAGGTCCTCGACTCTCCGCTGTAACGCCGGCTCATAATGAGACTAGCTTTTATAGAGTTACTCCTTTTTCTTGGTTTTCTCGTCCCTACCAACCCGAAAGTCACGTCGATCCGATCGAGATCGGAAAGCGGTACGCCGATCCTCCGCAAGAACCCGTCCTTTGCGACAGCAGCTTCTATCTCTGCTTATAACCAACGCGGAACATTAAACGATCACCGAGAGAAAGTTAACCCTACTGACCACCGTTCTTTTTTACTTTCCTTCTTTGCTTCTCTTTGAATGCACGGATGTGTTAATACTGTTTGGTTTTAAGAACTAATTTGAGGCACTGATGACCTTTATTGGTTCACAGGACATATTTATTTGGCTATTTAGTGGAATAGATGAAAGATTATGTGATTTTTTTAAGGCAGGTCAGAAACACTTTTAGTCTCATTAGAGGTAATAGTCATCGAAATACATACTAAATCGGCCATTTATACTTTTTAACAGAAACAAATCTTGCGTGTCATTTATTTTATTTTACTGATTATATGAAGAGTAAATAGTAACAAACACCGTGGTAAGCAGAATTGTCGGACAATGATAAAATGCAAGTATAAGTGTTAAGAGAAATTCTAATATTGAGCACAAAAGTGGTTCCTAATTTACATGGTCGTTTTCCTATGTTCCCTAAATAGTGGCCAGAA
This sequence comes from Nysson spinosus, assembly GCA_910591585.2. Lineage (NCBI taxonomy): Eukaryota > Metazoa > Arthropoda > Insecta > Hymenoptera > Crabronidae > Nysson > Nysson spinosus. The sequence continues at coordinate 5,938,455 of OU342835.1, forward strand.
ATAATGGTGGCGATATACTTAGAGAAGATGTTGAAGTGCATTGTAATCTTATCGCGGTTTAGAATGCCCCTCGTCTTCCAAGCATATATAAAGATCACTTTCAACAGTCTCTCCGGGAACTGTCGTCTCCGTCATATATAATTCTTTTCTACATGACAACCGGTAGTTTGGATACAAGTCATTAACTCTAGCCGGCGAGATCGCAATATGTTAATGTCACCGATGACAACTAGTCGTTTAATCACTTAACGCCTCTTTTGAATGCCAGGAATCGCAGCCCGCGAACTTGAAGTGATTCATCGACTGCAACGGCATCTCCTCTAATCTCGAAACCCGAAATTCCTTATAGATCGACCCAGCTGGTCCTACCGTCTTACATTTTTGTGTCTCCTAATCAAATCACGTAAGTCGGAAAACAACCTTTTGAACCCAATTTCATCATCCTCGAGTGATATTTAACATTTTGTAGAATAAAAGTGTTCGTTAGAAACGCAGCGTTTGAGTGGACCCACTAGTTAAGCGGCATATTTAATCATAAATCATTTTGTAATTACAAAAAGAAATATTTTCGAAGGGGTGAAAACAATCGTGGAAGGTGTAAGTGTAATAGTGATTAATTATCGCGAGAAACGGTGATAGAAAAGGAAGAAGGAAAGGGTAGGAATTTGGAGACACAGCGGAAGAGAACGTCCATAAGGATCGACCTTCGAGAACGAAGAGGGTCCATCGCGTAAAGATCCATGGATAAGAGGATATAAATGAGTCCTGGAGAGGTCCGAGGGCAAATATAGACCAGCGGGTTGGCAAAAGGTACTGGCCTCAGATGGGACCGAATGGGTCCGAATGGGACCGAATGGCACCGGTATGGAAATGCGATCTGCTTTTAAACGTCGAACCGCGCTCAGCTATGTTAATTCCGTACGTGTTACTTGAGGTGTAGCTTCTGTTTATCTGCGAATCTACTCAATGTAGCTTAACGAACGCGGTGGACCACCTACCTTACTGTCACCGCAGGCCGCATTTCTTCAGCCAATAGCATCATTGTTTTTTGAAACTTTAAATATCCTGGAAATTCGAGATTCTCGTTTCTATGCAAATCGGATACGTGTCGCGGAGTTGTTGACAACTTTAAGTATTGCTGGCGTGTTATGATGTTCCTTGTGTTTGTTGTGAAATATCACGGCAGATTGCTCGAAGCAATTGCACTCGATTGGAAATTATTTCCTCGTAATTAATGCATAATTATATTGCCTTACCAAACAGTACACAAATTAAGTGGTCTAAGAATTAAGACAGAGTGTCAATGTCAAAAGTCTACTTTATTTACTAAGTTATTAATATCACAAATATTAGTTGATTCAAAAAATACGTCAGAAAACGAGAAGAAAATTGAAAAACAATAGGCTGTGCTATAAAATGCGAGTATTTCAGGAGGAACATTCGCGCATTTTCGCAATGTGTTTATCAAACACCAGAATCTACGAAGTAGTCGATCGAAGGGAAACTTCGGAACTAAGATTCGGGATTCTGGGAGTGCAAGGAAGGCGAGCTTGCTTGAACTTAATTTGATATAATCCCTGGTGTCGGTGTAAAGTGAGGTAATATAGAGAGGTTCCCTTAAAGCAGACATTTTGCGCGCTTCTCTAGTTTCTCGAGTTAATACAGACACCTAGGTGCATGCCGCGGTGCGAGCACACACGTGCTCTCGAGTTGCTTTCATCGAGAAGGCAATTATGTACGAGATGCGTATGATGTTTGCTCAATTGAGTTCCATGCCTGTTGAGTAGCTTATTAAGGACTATGGTGGTTTAATTTAAAGACTATTATATTATTTAAATACGGCCATCACCTCTGGAATATTTTCCATGTGATATGCATATCATAGTTCCTGGTGGTATTCAGTCCACCTCTAATTATAAGCTATTGATCGAATTAATTGTAGAAGTGATTTTGAGGAATATTTTGGAACTCATCATTGAGCGATAATTTTATATCTCACGAATTATTTTGAAGTTCTTAATTGATTAAGAATTCACAGATAAGTGCTGACCAGTGATCGATATCGTAAAAAGGCACAATAATGGAGCATCATAATTGTTAGAAAACAGGGTTGTTATTAAGAATTTGCAAGCACAGGATGACACTAATTTCCTAATAAGAGTAGTCGCCACGATTATAGGAGTATAAAACAAACAGGTTCGAAAGGAATCCAAGAGGAAAAGCGAAGGAGAGGAAACCCTTAGCTCAAGCGTCATCGTGATCTGGCATCAAAGGGTCGGTTGAAAAAGTGAAGATTTCCGAGATGACAGTGTCACCATCTGTTTTTCATTCGGTGGCTCGTATCGGGGAATTCTTGGTGTTTTCATGTGTACTCTTTGGTGGATTGTATATCTGGCGGTAAGCGGAGGTCCGAAACCTCGTTGAGAATGTCCGCTCATTAATAAAAGCGATTCCGAGGGCGACGGCACTCTCTCTCTCTCTCTTTCGCGTTGCATTGCATGTCGTTGGCCGATATTGAGCATCCAAGCAGATGCGTTCGCAAAGCACTGTCAAAGCTGCCCAGAACTCCAAACTCCTGCGGAATGCGCGGACCAGGCATACTTTCATCAATTTCGCGTGTCTCGGCACACGGCCCGAAGTTATTCCATTGACGACTTTTGCGAATCACTTGTCCGAACTTTCGAGTCGAGCTTCGTGTACTAGGATCTCGCCATTTTGACTTTGTTCTCCAAGTATTGAGCTCTTTGAAGAACGGTCTTGATGAAGAATCGGTTTTATAAGCTTAAACGAAATTGATTAAGAAATATCTCTGGAATGTAAGATCGAACTTTCCAAAGAACCCTGTTTAATTATTTGTACTATTCGTGTATATTATAATATTGATAGTCTTGATAACAGAGAATCTCTTTTATCGGGTAATTCCATAATCACTAAAAGATGTGGATAATAAACAGGCACCCTTGAAATATTCTTCAAAAATTCGGGCATTATAAACCGCGGAGGTAAAGTTTATGAGTATCCCGGTGCAAATGGCCGAGTAGCTAATTTTTAAACAAAGCCTCAATTTCGCAACTTCATAACATCGCCGTACCGGTTATTACTCGTCGAGATAATAAATGATTATTACGTTGAAAGGAGTTTGAAGGTGGAGTTTAAGGGCTGAAGGGAACGGAAGGGGGGAGGGGGGATCCTTTGATCTCTTCTCGCTCGACCTGTTTCAAGCGGAGCGACAAATTCTTCGATATTCAGGCGATGAAAAGCTTCTCCTTGGGGGGTTAAACTGGCAAGTCAAAGATTGCGGTAAAAACTATTATATTCTTCCTTCGGTGAAGACGCTTCGCGGGAGATCGCGTTATCTCTGCCACGCGATTTCCTCTTCGTGTTTCGTCGGGTGCTCTAATCGTCTTCAAGGAGAATTCTCGAATCAATTAAGCCCTTTGCTTTCGACTTAACACCATATCCTTTCCTCGCACCTCTGCATGATTGTCACATAGGATACAAGATGCTTGGTGGTTGCTTTCGAGGATCGGTTTCGACTCGTGAATTACGGTATTTTCACATTTCGTGAATCATTTGAAATACGTAGATATATATATATATATATATATATATATATATATATATATATATATATTTAGATAAATTGAATCCAGTCGGACATAATAATCAGTCGTTTAATCAAGTATTTCAATCAACTGAAATATGAATCGAACAAGTGCCGCGGCAGACAATGCGAATAAGGAAGAACCGAATAGAGAATCGGTATTCGACGATTGCAATCGTCGAAGATGCACGCTCATTGGTTGTTTCCTGAAAGGTATCCCGGCAAGGTTTCCACGGCTTGATGAGTACGCAAAGAGGATAACGAAGGTCGTAAACCTTTCGCGGGTCTCCGCATGCGATTTCCGATGCGCTTCCACGATCGACTAAACGACGTAGCGACGTCTTATTTGCGCTTTGGTCTCGCGCTTTCGTATTCTTCCTTATCCCTTCTTCCCACCGCTCTTTTATCCCTCTCTTTTCTCTTCCACTTCATCCTCCATTCTTCTTTTTCCAGCTGGAAGATCGGCGCGCATTTGTCGAGGATGGTGAACAATGGTTTGCTGGCGATTTCCGTGATAGTCGACAGGTTTACGGTCATCTTGATCCGGGCAAAAAATTCGTTTAAGATGCCCGCGCCTCCTCGTAAGTTTGATTCTCTTGGCACTTTAGAATCTAATGCATATTCAGTAGCCATGAGAGAATAGTTAGCGTTTGCGCTTGCGCGTATCGCTTGTCGCCTACAGGATGCCGGCTGTGCGATGCCTTAAGAGCTACTTAAGATTTAATTCGCCCCTCGAAGAAGGGGTCAACAGTCGTTTGTCAGACTTCGACTTACCGCGGGGTTCTAACGTGTTTCAATGTGTTCGTAGTGGTTTAAGATCTGTGTCCTGTCATTGGCTAAAAATAATACTAATTAACAGCGGATCCTTTTAACTGGTAGGTTTTGTATCTGTGCCTCGTATTTTTTGAACGGTGCTTTGGTGGAACCAAATACTTTACTTTTGAATAAAATGGATAATATTAATTCTGGATATATTTTAATATTGATTCTTAATATTGATAATTAATTCTCTTAAATTTGTAGATCTAACTGTACATATGAGGTCGCGTTAATTAAGCAGCCAATTAAAATTTGTTTAATTCATTAATTAAATAGCGAATTTCCCTGGTCGCAGATTAACAATAATCATAACTAATTATTACCAGAAAGAGGCTAATGAGAAAGAGTCACACCAGTATACTACAGAAAATCTTTTCTTGTCAATTAACTACAAAGCCTCCAACGGTTTCCGCTTTAATAACTTTTCTTCAATCCGTTGTTATTGTAATACATTACACCATTAATAGACCATTGTGTAAACGAGTTACTCGAGGATATTGTCGCGGAAGAGGAATATTGTCATTCTTCCATATTAAGGCTGTTTCCACAATTAGAATTACCATGCGTAATCGTGGAAAGTCATTGTTGATCATTGTTCCTGCCACCTTAATAACCTACGTTTCTTTCCTCCAAACACGGAAAGCCTAGTTGCAATTAAAATTTGAACTCCTTTGGAAGCCCCCCCGTTGCACGATCCGTGTTGTGGGAGACCGTTTTTTTCTGTCAAAGGAACTGTAAAAGTAGAAAGCAGCAACATAATTATCAGGAGAGGAGAATAAATATAACGCAACCTTCTCTTTTTCAATTCATTCGGATTTCAATCATTCCTGTTTAAGACTTTCATGTTTCCTTCAATGCATCTTTGGTGAACGTCCATATCGATATACTTCTCCTTGAAATTGCAATTGACTTCTGGTGCCGGTAATAAAATAATGAATGATAATTTGGATGATTGGTAATTACTATAATTCCATGAAGTAGACATCGAGATTTTTGTGTAAACCTGAAATATCTCATTTACAGTTAAGATTGTATGCTGGAATATTAGTTGGATAATAATTCTGTTGAAAGGTCGAATTATTCGATACATGCCTTGCGTCTATAAATGAGAAAATGTAAGTTTATTGTACTTGTACTAATTAGTATTTCTTTCCTCGATCGAATTACTTTTTATGTATGTTTGCATTCGTTGATAGTAGTGGAGTTGGTAATACTTTCAAATTCCTCCGAGAAAATCAGTGTTTCGATTGTTTGTGGTGCAGTGTGTTTTAAAACATGGATTTATTGAGATATTATGAAACCGGATGAGATGTAGAAATTATTGAAAGAATTTTGAGAATTTATTGAAAGAAGTTTGAAAGCTTAGAAAAAATCCTTATTTAAATCAACCCTTCGTAATGACTTCCAAGAATCCAAATGCCATCAACTCGCAAAACAATAAACAACCTTAACATCAAAGAACAATTGTCATCTCGCGCTAGAAAAATTGCATTTTATATCGGCAATTCATAGAATCATTTTTTTGTCAAATGACATTAGAGCTACACGTGAAACAAGGAAGATTTCCGCGCGCACACGAAATCGCGGCGGGGTTTCTCGGAGTTCTCTGATTCGCGACAGCTTTACGGCTTTCCCGGTGGAAATAATTTCATCAAAAAGTCGCGTCGACCGTGGAGGAGAGCCAGGAAAGTCGGGAGAGCGCCGCGGCCATATTTCTCCGCTCCATGCAAGCGCATTTACCAGCGTAATTGCGAGGCATAATTGCAGTCCCCTTTGTTTCTTCAATTGCGCGGGCTTAGACCCCGAGAAACTCCGCGAAAGAGCGGGAGGGTTTGCGAGGGGAAAGGGGAGGATGAGACGCGAAAGAAACGCGAGGGCGAAGAAATGATGGTGGCCGGGAATTTTTATGAAATCACTTCTGTCGGCGAACTCCATCAACGCTGCAGTTGCAGTTGCTCATATTATTTTCCTTCCGTTATTGGAATTGCTCGATACTTTATAGAGGTTTCGTTCTGGTGCCTTAGTTTATTAGAATTATATATTCCATCAGAACATACATTATGCTAAGTAAATAAATTGTAAAGTGATAACATTTAATGCAGCAGAATATATTATTTCTTTTGTTTGGACCTAAAATGGACGTAGAATATGTTTAGGCATCATCTACCATCGATTTAGACCATCTAGGGCCGAAATTGGCGGCATTCATTCTTTGAACATTTTTGAAGGTGTACCCCTTTAAATTTTGCGATTTTGGATCGACCAGTTTTTGACCAATAAAAATTTTTTAACCGCTTCTTCCGACTCAAAATCGTCCTAGAATATATTTATACATCATTTACCATCGATTTGGATCATTTAGGAGCGAAATTGGCGACTTTTAATTTTTGACAATTTTTGAAGGTATACCCCTTCACATTTTTGCGATTTTGGGTCGACCCATTTTTCGGCCGAAACAATTTTTAAACAACTTCTTTCGACCCAAAATCATCCTAGATTATGTTTATACATCATCTAACATCGATTTGGGCCATTTAGGAGCAAAATTGGCGACTTTAAATTTTTGACAATTTTTGAAGGTATACCCCTTCACATTTTTTCGATTTTGGGTCGACCCATTTTTCGCCCGGAAAAATTTTTAAACCACTTCTTTCGACCCAAAATCCTCCTAGAACATGTTTATACATCATATACCATCGATTTAGGCCACTTAGAAGCGAAATTGGCGACTTTCATTTTTTGACAATTTTTGAAGGTATACCCCTTCACATTTTTGCGATCTGGGGTCGACCCATTTTTTGCCCGACAAAATTTTTAAACCGCTTCTTTCGACCCAAAATCGTCTTAGAATATGTTTATACATCATATACCATCGATTTGGGCCATTTAGGAGTGAAATTGGCGACTTTCATTTTTTGACAATTTTTGAAGGTATACCCCTTTACATTTTTTCGACTTGGGTTCGACCCATTTTTGACCAATAAAAATTTTTTCACCGCTTCTTTCGACCAGAAATCGTCCTAGAATATGTTTATACATCATTTACCATCGATTTGGGTCGTCTAGAAGTGATTTTGGCGATTTTCAATTTTTGACAATTTTTGAAGATATACCCCTTCACATTTTTTCGACTTGGGTTCGACCCATTTTTGACCATTAAAATTTTGTTAACCACTTCTTCCGACCCAAAATCGTCCTAGAATATGTTTATACATCATTTACCATCGATTTGGGTCATTTAGAAGTGATTTAAGAGTCTTTTTATTTTTGACAATTTTTGAAGGTATACCCCTTCACATTTTTGCGATTTTGGGTCGACCCATTTTTCGGCCGAAACAATTTTTAAACCACTTCTTTCGACCCAAAATCATCCTAGATTATGTTTATACATCATCTACCATCGATTTGGGCCATTTAGGAGCAAAATTGGCGACTTTCAATTTTTGACAATTTTTGAACGTATACCCCTTTACATTCTTGCGATTTTGGGTCGACCCCGTTTTTGACCGAAAGCAGTGTACAAATTTTGCTGTTTGAAATGCTCTACGAAAATCAAACAAAAGAAGTCCTACCCATATTTAATCGACCACCATATGTAATTAATTGTTTATTTAGTTAACAATTAATTCCGTTTTTAAATCGTTGTTCGTATTCTTATTCTGAAACACAAAATGTTAACGTTTATTACTGATTTGCGTTAAAAAATTCCTTTAAATCTTGGTGTTACGCCTCAGAAGTACATGGTAATTTGTTACCTTAATAAACATGGCAATAATGATTAATAATTAAAAAATAAATTATTTCCTTTTCATAAATGCTCGATTACTATCATTATATGAAGTGAAAAAATTAATTGGAAATAAAAAAAGATTCGCTGCGGACAGGATTCGAACCTGTGCGGGTAAAACCCAATGGATTTCAAGTCCATCTCCTTAACCGCTCGGACACCGCAGCTCTTGACGAAAAGCACTTTCATTTCGGACTTGTTGCCAACATAAGTCATAAACATTAATGAATGATATTATTCCGTTATATTAACAGTGTTAACAATGAGAAAAACAAAATAATTTTTGCGTTTTGAGAAATATTACGGAACATTAATATATTTGACAATTATAATATACGAATAAAGTCATAATGCAATTCTGAAAGAAACTTTAATGGGAGATCGGCAAACAATTTAATGTAATAACTAAGTAATTTTTGTAATAACAATATAACTATAATTATTAAATTATTGTTATTTCATTAGTTAGGATATAATATGATTTTTAATATCACTGAGTACATACATGCTGCATTTTTTCGGTAATTTTATATAAACCATTTACGCAATTAGTCTTTTCTCCATAAATATAATTAAATTTCAGATCCCAGATAACCTCCTATCGTTTTCATATCATATTTTTGTACTATTGATATCTTTGAAATAATATCGATAATCATAACGATCGTTCGAAAATCATGATAGCACTCTTATTCGAAGTGTTAATTAAGCATCAATTAATAGAAGTCAGTGGGTTTCTTTGAGGACGGCGCGGGTACTTAGATAAGAATTTCAATTAACGGGGGAAAAGGATCGAACTAAGAGAATTATAGCGAGGCCAGCAAACAGGGTCTCATTTCCGGGTTTTAACGAATGAACTGCGGATTAATTAAACTTTGTTCTCGTTCTTCTCTCGGCTGACTCCTGGTGTGCCAGTGCAACTTGGAAGCGCATTAACAATAATTGAGTCATCACACTTGTTATTTAATTGCGCCCGTTAAGAAGAACGATATCAGCTTTCATAAGTGCCTCCTTACCTTATGGGGAACATTGTAATGCTTATGAGCTCCGCCATAATAAATCAACAGTTCCCAACTGGAATACAAATCAATTCGCCGGAATTCCGATATGCGTTTATTAAGCTGTTAATTAACCAACAATAGTCGACGCATTAAACCCAGGTTTCATACGTCGCTGCGAAACGTACTTGATTTATTATTCCGCATTTTTTATTGATAATCGAAGTCATAATGTCGAGGCATTCTTATTTTATTACTTATGAAGTTCGAACTTTGCGTTTATGTCTTATTATTTTTAAACTAATTTAAGTTATAAATAACACAAGTTCTACAATATAGATAACTATAACTGTTGATATCAGAAATATACTGATAACGAATTAGTATCATAACCAACATAAAGTTTCCACGTTAACACCGTTTTTAACAAGAATCCAAAAATTATCAGTAAACCGATCCAACACGAAATACACGATGTAATTTAGAAGATGTCTTTAGAAGTTAAACTAATAGTCGCCGGAGTACTTTCGCCAGGGGATGTAAAAAGTCAAGATTGAGAGATCGGCGATGTTATCAGAGCCTACTAATTTGCATGTCTGGCCGCTGCGACACTCCCGAGACTCGAAACAGTTGGAAAGGAACACCCCTTTTTCGGTAGGAAAGTAGCTTCTCCAGGCGCATCAGCGCCCAGAAAACCCGTTGGGTTCCCTCGTGTTCCCTCGCGTTCCCCCGGGGGAACGGCTTACGGAATACCGAAGATTTTCGCGGATCATTTTTCACTTTCATAATCGGCCGGTTGATCTCGAGAAGCGCGTGACACTGCACTAGTTGACAGTGACGAATCGACAGCTCTTGAGTCAACCTTTGAGACATTGGTCAACCTGGTCCTCCTCTGTCCCACGCGTTTCATGACTAATGAAAACGTAGGCCTCTCTTGGATCCAACAGGACCAATACGGGCCCACCTTCTCCTCGATCGACCAAACTTGACCGTTGCAATGACAATGTATTTTTTTATAGGTTCTCTTACATTCGATTTTATTAGTTTATCTTCTCAGGACATCCTCTAAGTTACATCGTGTATTTTGTGTTGGATCGGTTTACTCATAGTTTCTGAATTCTCTTAAAAACGGTGTTAACGTGGAACCTGTATGTTGATTATGGTACTAATCTCTTATCAATAAATTTTAAGATGCTTTATTATGTTGGATCAGTTTCGTTGATCATTTTTGAATTTTTGTTAAAAACGGTGTTTGTACGGAATTATTAAATATGCAGTTATTAATACATCATGTTTGGCTGTATTAATTATGTCCAATACTTATTGAATATATAAAAGAGAAAATTTTGTATTATTATATAGATTTTATGATACTGACATAAATGCAAAAATTGATACTTATTTCAATATCATATTATTCCGGAAGAATACAGGTGATAACTTACAAAAGCAAAGATTGTAAACTTAATCACTTCTTCTCTTTAAGATGTACATATTCTTCGAAAATACTAATTATTGTTTCCGATCTAATCGTGATTGAACTATTATAATATGATAATTTAAAGACATACTTTGATAAAATTTACTTAATTGTTATATTATATTCTTTTATTGACCTATTTCACGTATAATTGACAAATCATAATGAACGCATAAACCGTAGATATGAAGAACAAATAGAACACGCCCACGTGTCAGATTTAAATTTATAGTAATAACCTTTCCAAATCAATATTTCGAGTTGGTGTTATTTGCTCTATTCCCGAAATCGTGACGAGATTCGGAAGGCGGCTACCGCGATTCGTATCTTTCCGAAGATTCACTTGTGTCAGATACACGTGAGTGTCATTCGACCACCTATGCAAATATTAATGATCTACTATCAACCTTATTTAATCATCAATGACGTCACACAATACGCAGATATATTATAAATATACCGAGAATATACATTTGTGTAATCCTTCTGAGAATTATACAATCGGCGTTTTTTCATTTTCACCAGCTGAACTGCCGATAAGTTTCGGGTATTTTTTAATTATTATTATAAAATATAGAAAGCACGAATTATTATTGTTCTTGTTATTATATAATAATAATTATTAGTTAGAGATTACTAACTTACTTCGCACTAAAGCACTTAGTTATTATAATATAATAATAATGATCGTGATAATAATCGCGAATACGAAAACATAAGTCAGAATTTTGCGTCAAATATTTACTTCACGAACTAAACTATGCAAAATTCGTAACTGCAAGAAAATTTAATGTAATTGCAACAAGGAGATGCATTAATTATAAACATAAATGGCAGCCCAGGAAGGTTTGGTGAGAACAAAAACTATGGTTCCTCACCTGTCTCTTAAACGAGCCATCGCCAAACGGCTCTCATGTGCCATATTGGTTCTGCACCTTGAATATTGAAATTGTATTTCTGACTTAAAAGACTATTGTACTTATAGAATTGAAAAACTTATTTAAACTGTAGCATATTCATAAACGTCCGCGTGTCAAGTGTCTTTCTTAAGAAAATTTACGACTTTGTCTCGCGAAGGAAAGCCCGATAAAGGAAACTCCAAGCAGCTGATGTTCCGCGTAAATTGTTTAAAATGATAAAAATCTACCGAGTAAATTCGATTATTTTCTAAGTAATAGATATATTTCAATTGAAATTAAAGCTATGTATAGCAATTCAAATCTGAACCCTTAAATACATAATATTTTTTATGTTAATTTTATTCTTTATTGTTCTTTAAATAAACAAGCACTTACGAATTTCTTTAACACTTTTTAAAAAATCAAGCATTTAAGAGTTAATATATCTAACAATCTGAATATATTTAATAATCCGAATGCATCCAATATTCCTAATATAACTAATAATCCGAATATACCTTAAACACATCTTCAAAAACCAAAGCTGATATAGATGTTCGAGGAGAGGTAGAAAGGAAGGAAGGAAGGAAAGATGGATGTCGGCGGATCGGATTTTTGAGGCATCGACACGTCCGAAGTGGAATGCACCTGCTAGGCAGAAACGGCGGGGCTCAAAGGTTAAGTAGAAAATGTCGTACAGAGGCATACCAAGGAGACGAGGGAAGATAGGCCGTTGATGGGGCTGGGAGACATCAGATACCGCGGGTGCTACCGCGGCAGAAGCTAAGCGCATATTAAAGAGCCTCGTAAAATTATAAGCATTCCTAAGAATCTGGTAATACGTCGATGCGCTGCCGAGTTTCAATGTTGCCTCTCCGCGAGGAGGACGTGTACGCGTAATCCCCAGGGTGGGTGTAATTTATATTAACGATGCCAGGCCGATGGCGGCACTTTGAAGATCCGTAATATCCGCTGTCACGGAAAACGTGGTGAGAATACTCTCATCATTCGAATGGCTTGTAAAGATGCACTCCACTCACTGCCACGATAAAACTCCCGTGATTTCGAATGCAACTATTCGCCGCATTGCACCGCGCACCGCGCCATTAGAATTGAATTGAATAAGGTTTTCCTCGAGGGCCAGTTTCCAGTGAGCGGAGAGAGCTCGTGTCGCCGTTGAGACGCCTCTCACTTTTTTTTACCATTTCCATTTATCTCCCTTCGTTTCTGCATCGCCACTGCCTTCCACAGATTTTCAGGGAAATTGTGAATAAATATTTCGTTGCATGCGGGAGCAGACTTAATGGCAAGCTGGCAGTTCAGATGCAGTTCAGATGCATATTATCAAGAGATCAGCCTAGGTCTAATTATACCGAACCGTCCAATTTTCTGGCGAATCGAACTATTAGCCCTTTCATAAGCCAATGCAACTTCTAATAATTCTGCCACAGAATGTTCAATATTCCCTTTCAGCCAGAATAATACAGCTGACGGTATTAAAAATGCAACTGATATTAATAACTACATTTATTGCGACACTATAAATTTGTTTAAATACAAGTGAAGTAAGACACGATAACAAGAAAATCACGAAAAAATTAGATAGCAAAGAGTACTACAATTCTAGGAACTCAATCCTCTTTACACTGATATTCATATACTGTTATCATAAGTTTCGATAAGAATCTCTCGATACGTGGTCCGCGTTGCTGAAAATGAATCGCTCCTCATTGGAATTGAATTGACAAAGTGGGATGGAATCGAATCGTTCCCAGAATCGCGGAAGCCACGCGACTGTTCTTCGAGTAAACAGGTTTATTGTTATTTACGATCACCAACCGGACGCCATTAATCGCCATAGGCGACTACCGTGGCAGCTGCTCTCTTGTATTTCGTATGCCAGGAGAAACTACGAAGAATTTACTCGAATCTCTATGGTGGATCGTGATCTGCATTATCCTCTTGGATTTGTCACGCGGCTTTTATCTCCGCAACGTATTTACGACCTTTATCACTCTTATCTGATCGACGGATTCTTTTACGTATATTGCTCTAATTGGACATGTGCTGTTATCAAAATTGCCCTACTTTCCCGCGATACGTTCGATTTCGGAACTTCAAGTAATTCCATGTAATCTGTGCCATATTTGGAATGAATAACTTATCAGTGAATTATTTTAAACGAACGAGGAAAATTGCATTATTTGTTCTGCTGGATTTACATTGATTCAATTCTCTTTAATTCTCATGGGATCTCGTAGATTTATGCAGATTTCGGATAATCTTAATTTATATGGAGAAATGAATAAAAAGTAGTTCAAGCTGAAATTTTATTCTATATAAGGTTTGGATAAACTTTTAGAAATTTGAAATCCATGTCAAACCAGAAGAATAGTGGGCGATTATTATTAATATTCATAATATCTTTCAGAGACTAGCGGATACATTTTTGTTAAGTACGTCATGGTATAGAATATTCTGGTAATTGTGCAAACAATAATAAGACCGCAAAGAAAGGAGAGTTTACGGCTAAATTGAAAGATCAATCTGCAACAAACAGTATCTTTTTGCAATTACCCGCAACAAACACAAGTTCATAAGAAATAAAGTAGCATTCGAGGCATTCTGAAAGTTAGTAGCAGCTTCGAGTCTCCTTTTAAGAACAAGCACGACACGTAGCCTGTGAGAATACCAAAGAAAAAGTTACACGTCACGTGATGCATATTTCAATGTTCCATGTACTTTGGATAAAGAATGGTTTTTCGTTATTGGCCATTGATCCAGATTTTTAGTCAAACCCGCGGCAGTTTTTGTTTCATAATTAAATCAATCTCGGCCTTAAATTGCCCGTTCCGACTAGATATTTTATTCTCGTTGACAATCAATGGATATCATTAATAATAATGAAAATATCATATTCTAAGATGATATTAAATAAAGAAAATTTGGCGGTATTGAATTAAAATTAGAGGCATTTGTTAAGTATATATATTTATTGATAACGGATACAAAATTTCAAGTATCAGAGCACAGTAAATATCGTCATACTTCTGGCGCAATCGTTCAAGGAAATCGTAGATTGGATGCAACAAGTACAAGATCGTGGGAATTAGAGGTCCATTCATTAAATCCGGAAGGTCGAGAGCAACGTTCGAATGTGCGTTTACGAGCCAATGGCATGTAGGATATAAGAAGGTCGATGGACAAGGAAAAGTAACACGTCACTCCAGGAGGATATCGCTCGCCGACAGATTGTGTTGACATTGTTCGGATGTGCGACAATTATCGGTATGGCGTTGCCATATCTCACGCATGCCAGGCCAAGTTACGTTGCCAGTTAACCCGTTAGATGATATAGACGTGCACGTATGTTTCCACACAACCCTCTGCAAGTTTGTAACGTAGCTTCGAGCAAGGTGTGCTGCAACGTTGCATTCCTTGGCGCTGTTCTGTTTTTAGTCTAGGAACGCCATTCTTTGCGACACGCGCTAAGAGGGCTGCGCTTCGTACCAGCTCGCCGTGATCACCTCGGTTTTCTAACACTTGCATTCCGATGACCATACCACCCGATTTTACCGATACTACCGATTAATCGGCTCGGCTGACTGCATAGGCAACGAGTTTCTTGGTTGAATGTCCAATCGGGTTCGCGTAGCTTGGGAAATAGCCGTGTTGATATTAAATCAGGCAGGAAAAGGGTTTGGAGGTCCATCGTCGTCGTCGTCGTTGATGGAGTGACAAAATGTAAGTTTAAATACGATTCTACTTTTAGAGAATTTAAACGTGATTATTAGATATTTTCGTAGTCAATTCGATTCGAATTCAACATATGTCTTCGAATTTATATTAGTATTATGAAATCAATTATATGGGGAGTTCTGCGAGTTTAAGTGCAGAATTCTGTTACCCTCTATAACGCCATGTGACTTTGAAGTCACACACTTATCTATCAGTATCTTTTGTTTCGTTGTAATAATAATTATAAAAGTAGGCATGGCAATCGTCATCTTTTTCAGCAGGTTTAAGTAATAATTTGTTACTACTTTCATGTAACTTAGCTTCGTTAGATTCGCGTCATACGATTTGCTTTTACCAGTCATTTCTAATAAAAAATTAATTTTTCACTATAATTGGATTCCAGTTAGTCACGAATATACTTTCCAATGACTATCTCCAAACTCCAGATTCGAATAATTACATCCTGACGATGCTAAGTGTCAGATTTATTTAATCAAAGTCTACTCAACATAACCATCAATGACCACACCATATAATCAAATATAAAATTCTTGATCAAAGTCTCTCAAGTTGATCAAATCCAAGATCGTCGAGTGAAAGGTCTAATTACGTTCACCAAAGACGCAGGTAAAAAAAACAGCGCAAAGTGTACTTCTGAATTAGAAAGGAACTTTATTGCATACATTCATAGAGCATAGAAATATAATTTGTCGGAACATGACGATTCCTACTTCTTAGTCCTCGGAGACAGTTTCCAGAATTGAAAGTAATAAGAGTCCTCGCTGCATCGCGAAGAGCGCGTGCGTCCTCAATATACTTGCATCGGGAGTAATGGAATACTGCCAATGGCACAAAAAATGGTACTCCGGCTACCGTATAGGATAGAGAGGTCTCACAGTTATGCGAGAAAACCGAGCTACGGGTCTCTTGGCAGTAGCCTCGCGCCATTCTTCGTTCAATATTAATCGAATCACGGCCTCCGTGCAAAGGATTGCATTCTCGGTGGCAATCTACTAGAGCTTCGAAACGAATTATCGTTATTTAACCTTTTCGTTTCCGAAGAAAAGTCATAATTTCAGATACAAAATTATAATAGCATATAAACCGAGTGCTACACTCATATCAACTTAATGAGAATAATTCGAAATAATTATTATTTTAATGAATATTAATTCTGAACGCAATCTAAACCGACGAACTGACGAAGATTTTCGATATAAAACTACTTCCATTAAGCAAAGTTCATTTTTAATCACCAGTATAAATTTCATGGGAATAATCCGGAGTGATGTGTTATTTCGGTAAACATAAATTTCTGCATTTTTACCAGTATCATAAAATATGGAGATGTCTGCGACTTTCAGTGTAAAATTGTTTAAATAATACTCACTCTGCTCAGACGACTGTGAAAATAACTGAACAACGTACAAACCGCCGTCTTTAATAAAAAATGAATTTTTCCGATATAATTATTATATTAATTTCCTGAATTATTTCAGCATGCACAACCAGTATTAATTAATTCCCTTAGTGTTTTATATGTCTTACGATTTCCCTGGTAAAATTTAATTTTAACTGAAATTCGGCCGCACGTCGCTCGGTTACACACCTGCAATTATTACTTGTAAATGTAATTGGGTTCTTACATCTCGGGTTAACTCGTTATGGTTCTCGGTTCAGGATTCCCATACAGGTATGCATATTTAGTATCGACTGGAAGTCGTAATGATAATATTACAATCTTGTGTTAATTAACGTCATATCGAGGGGAACAAACTGTTGATTAAATTATCGGGATACCGAGCGTGCCGGGGTTATTTTTTGGGGTGAACCAAGGAAGAAGGAAAGCATTCTTCTTCCGCGTGACTACATAATCCTGAGGTACGCACATATTAGTAAGTGCATCGAAACTGTTGATGCGTACTCGCGCGCAAATAAAGGAATCGCGATAAAATGCCGAACCCCGTAATCCATATAGAAAACACGTGCGTCGGACCCCGTAGACCCGCGGACGACATTCGTCGAATTCCTAGAGTAGTTCGGCCACTATTTGATGCAATGAAATGTCAGATAGGAATGCATATATCGCGCACATAGTCATAAGGAAATAAAATGTTTCGTGTCTGCCATCCTTGCCATTTACCTCCTGCCCCCCCCCCCTGCGTTTCAATTTTCGATATATCAGCGAGATTTAAATATTTATATCGTACTTAAACGTATACTGCTATTGAAGTGAATTATAACTTTATTATTCAGTGCTGTTAGCTTTACATTCTTCTTCGAATAGAAAACTCGCGAAATTAATATAATAATTATAGTCCAAAGATTGGCGTAGTATTTCGTCTCTATGGTGAAATATTGGAGTATTATATTTAAATATTCTATAAATATTGGAATATCGTATATCCAACTGCTAAATTATTGCAAGCTCGAAACTAGAAACAGAAGTGTCCCAGAAACCAGTGCAGTAATTGTATTAAGATTTGCGGGAAAAATACGAGTTGCTTAGATCTGCAATTCAATCATATCGAAACTGATTCATTTTCCATTAACGATCGTCGATCACGTAATGTCCCTTGTGTTCGCTAATGGCCACTTTTTTAACAATTAATTATTGGCTTAAGAACAAGATTATCCGCACTTCGTTATAGTCGAGGGATTATATTCCGCGTTACAATTTTATTCTTGGTTCATTAGCTTTAATCCCGACATCATACATAGTAAGGTAACGATACTCTACAATAATTAGCGAGCTTATAATCCCGGATAATGATCGAACATGTATTAATATTACATGTTTACTATCGTGCTAAATGTGGATGTTAATCGGTGCATTGAGTCTAGGACTTATCATTCTAGTTTCATATACTAGGAATAATAAAAAGATTATCAATACGTTGGTACCATCTAATATTTATGTTTAATTACATAATCGTGTGCTTCGGTGTCTATTTATTTGTTGTAATTTGTAATTATCTATTTAATTTGGTTCGTCGCACTACCATAAAGTGCTTACAATTTTATTTGATCGTTTATAATTAATTAACAATATTTGTTATGCCAGATAAGACTTGTGCATTTTTCATAGAAATTCAAGATCTACTGATTTCTAATACTGATGATAATCAGATTTTGTATCTTTCCGGATTTTATATGGTACTCGATAAGGGCGGAGTTTCTGGTTACTTAAGAATTTAGGTGAGCCAGGCCCAGGCGCCAAAATTAGTTAGGGTTAAGGGACCCTCGTTGACCCATGGAAATTCGATGGTTCCGCTGTCCCCGGAGAACTCCATTCCAAAACGAATCGAAAATCTTTTCGAAAGTGTTCCAAATTTTACGAGGGTTCCAAGTTACAGATATTTCGAGCAAAATTGTCCCTTTTTGAGGATGTCATAAAACTTCATTGTCCCTTTCAGAAAATTCATTGGATATATTGCAGCATATAGAGACAGTCCTACCATTTTTTGGCACAAAGAGATATTATTTTTCAAAATGGATTCTTCAATCCTGATGGATTGACAAAGTTGTCAAAGTTCACACTAATTATCTATTCTCATTTAATGTATAGTAATTATAAATCACATTTACTATCCATATTATAAATCTTCCAATAACATAAAACATGCATATTAATTATTAGAATATATGTTCTACCATCATCGCAACTCATCATTGCGCAATAATCCCACAATGTCCCGACTTCCGATCCCTATACTTCCGGAAATTCATTCGCAATCCTACACATCCAGGAAGCATCGAAAAAAAGTCTTTCGCGGGAACCAAAAGTTTCCTCGACGATTTAGCTGTAGAGATGCAATTTGTGTATCACAAACGTCACAACTTCATCGGGTCGACTTCAGCAGGTAGAAAGTCTATTCGGTCGACAGGTGGACAGAAAGCGAGGAGCAGGATTCCCGATAAAATCCATTAAGTTATGCATGTCGTGCATGTTGGCTGTCAGCACGTTACACGGTAAATGTAAAGAGCGAGTTTTTATTGGTCAAGAAACAGGGAGAGGTGGGGGGGAGGGACGTGAATTTTCAATAATCCTGGAAGGTACATAGTAATAAGTTCGTAATGGTCCTCGCTCGGTAGCGGCGCCATCCATAAGGCCCCGGTTAAACGCTGCGGTAGGTAGCCCGAGTTATTGGTCACCGTATCGGATCAGGCCTGATAACAGACACTAAAGGTGCTCGTATTGGTATCTCGATACCTCTCGGTTTCCTTGCTCTTTTCGATCTCCCCAGGTTTTAGTGCCTCTACAACCAACCTTCTACCGGATTCTACCACCAGCTACGCTTTTACCTAAGCAACTGAATTTACCTGACTACCTGCTTCCGTTATTTAGCTAATACGAGCTGCCTTTCGCACGCCCGCATTCCTTTCTTCCATTTCTTTTCGTTGTATCTTTACTCTTCCTTTATTTTAATAGTCCTTTGGTAGATACAGATATTATGCATAATTTTTGGAATCGGTAAGATAGTTGATAGAGTGCTGTAATCATTTTTTTATGAAATGTTATTTATCCGAATTATCAGTATTCACATTTGTATTAGATTTAGATTTATTTCGAAGATTGATTTAACTTGTATACATTTTATTTCATATTTCGATCTAAATCTTGGATGCTTTTGTTAGTTCGTTATATTATTAATTATCTTAATATAGTCTTAAGATGGAAATATTGTGAAATGTCCAAAACCGAGAAGTTTATGAGGATGAGGCGAATGAAAAATGGATGAAAGTAATTCTCAAAGAATGCACTCAATATATGACTTGCAATTAGATAAACAGTATCGTATTCCACGTTCTCCAAAGTACTCGTTTCCAGGGCAGCCATTTTCAAGGTGTTTCCTCGAAGCATAAAGTATACGACTTTATGTTTTTACATTGAAAACGATCCTCATATTACGATCAAGTGTTACTATCTAAGTCGTAGTTGCATGAACGGCACATTAAGCGGATACCAACACAATTCTTTCGAAATGAAATAACCCTTATCAGCGGGAGACGGGGGCCTCAGTCATTTGTCGATGTCTGGTAGCAATTACGCTTTAATGCAGAGCTATTCCGTAAACGGAGCAGTTAATATCTGGACGGAGGAACGATTAGTTCTTACACCGATGAGAAGATTATAATTCCAAGCATTGTAAACGTCGAGGAAAGGAATGCTTGTCGCACTCTGATAGCGCGTTCGCCTCTTGAATCTTTGGCACATAACGTGGGCAAAGAAGTCTCTCAAAAAACAGGTTGTTTCTAAGCCTTTAATTCCCGTTCTTCAATTATCCAGTTTGAGTAGTTCTACGTAAATTAATCAGACTTGCCTTATGTATATAGGTATCTACCTTTACTTGAAGGCTAATATTAAATACGAATTTTTATTTGTTTATTTTGTTTCATATCTATACAATTTTATGGAGATTTCTATATGAATTTTTTATTGACAAATATATTTTTGATTTGTCATAATATTCAAAAGCCGAACATTCAAGTACTGAAAATACTGACAAAGATCTCCTGAAAAGAGAGATATCGAACTTATTTCATATTAATGTACTCCGATAATTACAAATGATAAGGAATTATTCGAAATAGTTAGAAATTGCTAGAAATTCTAATTAGCACACATAAATACTTTTAGACATAATATAAATAACACTAGGTCCATAAACCGTTAAAATTCGATCATCACACGTGGTACGATCTTCTCATCGACTAAAAATACCAGTTCCCACTTTACAAACATTTGGCAGGGAACTCGAGACGAAAGTTTCGTTGGGTTTACGAGCTCGCTAACTTCGCGATAACCATTTATTGTGATGTTAAATCACGCAATTAATTAACGTTCCCTTAAGCTAGGTGAGAATATGAGAAAAATAAGGCGTTATTACCCGGTGGGTTACGGCGAACGATGCGCGACGCCCGATGGAATCTGGCTCTATTTATCCGCTTTACGATTATGTTGCTGGAAAATTCATAGTGTCGGTTTACACGTGCAATTTACGTAGTCGGGAAATAAGAGCGCGGGTATGCGGAATGGCGAACGAGTATGCTGAAATCCAAGATCAGGCTGACATATGGTAGCGCGCGTTAACTTAGGCGCCACGTGTGTTACACGCACCGCGTGTTAGTTATCGTGGCTATTACCGTTCTCGTTAATATTTAATTGCTCGCCAAAACGAACTTAACAACGCGCCGATTGCCGAGCTAAATTGACTGATCGACATCGCCGTGAAATATTTCGAATATTCATTTCCTTGGTGACACTGCGGAGATGCATTCATATTCGCATTAATGGGATCACTTTGATCTTTTCTATATTAATTATACGAAATTAGTACAGCTGTTAATCGATTAAGTGTAACTCATGAAAATGGTAACGAAAGGAACGTCCAAGAATTAATGTCGTTACAAAAATCGAGGACCGATGCTTGGCTAATTTGAATCAGGTCCAATGAGATTTCGCTAATCGCTGGTTAAGACTAACATCGTGGGAATATTTTGGTGATATTAGTGGAAGTGTCTCGGCTGGTCTTCTGGAATTACATGCCAACGAAATCTTAACGATTCGATTGGAAAAATCTGGACAATCGCTTTATAGGGTCTCCTTGTCGGCACGGTGGCCACCACTCTTCCTCGAACCGGTAAACGAGTAGGAATCGAAAGGGGTGGAGACGATCTCGTTGTAATTTGTCGAGTGTACGAGGGATCGCTCCATCGTCCACCTGGCGAGTTTGCTAATGAACTAAACTTAAGTAAAGGGAACTCGTTCAGCTGAACCTTATCAATAGTCGTAATCCAGCCCCGCGGCTAAGATCTGTGGCCCGAGAGTAGATAGTCGGACTCTCATCTTCGTGGAAGATAGGAGAATCGTGTCGACGAATGGCCGTGTCCGGCAAACAAATTGCAAGATACCCCATGGCCGTATAGTAGCTTGTTACCGACTTCTCTTCTTCTTCCTCTTCTTCCACTCCATCCTCTCTCCCCTGTCCTTCCTCATCCTCCCCGGTATCTTCCTTGTCCTTCGGATATCCCTTTCATCCCTTCTGCACTGCCTTGGACTTTTTGTCCCTTTTCAACATCACCCTTTCACCAACCTTCGTCCTCCTCCCTATGACTCTGCTATGCGCCTTTGTCGAACAGATTGACGAAGTTCTGACTCGGTGGTTGACTTAAATTGATGTGGGAATCGGACGACCACGCGGTAACATCGAATCACTCGTCTCTCTGGGGATCAACGTGACTTGTCTGATTCTACACGGTCTTCTGGAATCAATCACCGGTGTCTTTAAACAGTTGATTGCTTTTTAGCCCACTCGCTTCGACACGCGAACCACTTTGACGGGAAATCAACTTCTCGTGGCTTTTTATATAAATCGCCATTGGTTTTTGAGGAAATGTAATCATTACTGGAATGTGACACATGGTACACTTTCGATACAAGTGAGGGAGCAATAAAAAGTGTAATTCATCCTGGCAAGGGTTGGAATACTAGTTGAATGGGCCATTAAATATCGGATGAGATAACAAACATGGCGGAGACGGGATTCTATCAGTACACTGTTGAAAGTAGTACTATTCAGGGATAACTATAAATCCGCATCAACGTCGCGAATCATCGAGGTATTAAGTATTTTAATGGGATGGCATGGAATCAGCCGCTGAAAGGAGAAATGGCCGGGGTCAGCGGGGCTGGGAGGGGCGATACAAAGATTCAGAGATCTATAAGACAAAAGGGAAACAAATAAAGACGCGGCCTTAGGTTCGTGAAGTGACTCGACACCGGTGGTGAGTGCGGGGAAGGGATGGAAAGAAGAAACGATGGAGGGAAGGAGAGAAACAGGCGCTCGCGCTTTGGAATGCTTTGAAAGACCGCGAGCAGCTCTTGGCTAGAGCTCCTCGTTGGATGCGAGATGTTGAGGACGTGGACTGTTTCGAAGGAAGCCAGTACGCCTTGGAAAGAGAAAAAGCAAAAGAGGAAGAGAGCTTGTCGTGGACAGCCTTGCTTCGATTAATTACCACATTGTCGTCCGACCCACGCTAGATGTTTCAACCTGGTAATCTATGGAAGACCTGCTACTCCTTCCTTTATTCTCATTTACTTTAATTCTCGTAAATTATCGCTAACCTGCAGCCGCTGATAATGCGAGGTGGATGGCATTATGGATATCGGTTCCAACAACGGTACCGATTTACACTTAACTCTCTCTAACTGGACGTTTTTGCTTATGCAAAAACAATAGCGCAAACAATAAGATCCCCATGCGCCATATAGATGTATGGATACGAAATTTCTATTCATATAACATTATGTTAATAGAAACTGCACAGATATGATGTACCTTTAAATACTTATATTACAAAGAAGACTCTGAAGATTCTTGTTAACAAGGGATGATCAATATACCATACTTCTTCCTATGAAAGATCAACCCGCTCAATGTTCTCAATAGTCAATTCTACATATTCATGGAGCGGGGAGTTTAGTGAAAGGAAGATCTGGAATCGCGAGAAGAATACGTAACCAGTAGCCAAGATGCACACAAAAGAAGCGGTGGCAATTTCTTGCTGATGGTGAGACTCTCAAGTTCATGATCAATTGTACGTTCCCCGAATACCAGCAGTCATCATTCGGCATCGTTCGGCTGGTAAACTCGAGCAAAAGCTTGGTCTTCGCTCTTTGAAGATCATGGTGGTGATGTACTACCTCGTGGAATGTTGGGACCGGGTTTATTATAGTAGATAATGATAACATCTCGGAGGCGTAGTCGTCGCGAATCCGCGTATATATTCGCATTGCAGCTACGAGAAAGTTCTCCTCGTCCCACACAACCCTCTGGCAGGCAGCATCAGTCAGTGCATACATCACCGTCAGCTTATTTTCGTGCGCTGCTACCCAACGCTGATGTATGGGGGTAATTGGTTAGGCGGGGTACGTAAGTCGGCCCAATATATACACCAAAAGGCTTCTTGTCAGCGGGGACCAACGGAGGAACCGACGCACACCGTGAACTCATGCGGGACAGGAAACGCAACCGGGAACCTCCTAACGAACTAAGTACCGTAGGGTTTAAAAAAGTAAGCATGGTGGAATAAAATATGGTGAATTTAGATGGGGAGAGGAGAAATGCAGATATAACATATAAGAGAATCCTTGTATTGCATATTATTTAATATAATCTACGTAATATAATATATAACATATGTATATAACTAATGGAAGATTGAAATTCCGTATCAAACTTAAGTTACGAGTACCTGCTTTCCATTAGCTGATGGTACGTTATTCTATGTTTCACTATATAATTCAATTGGCAGACTTTCTCTTCGAATTTGTTTCTTTAATAATTTTATCCCGAATTGCGATTAATAGGATAATTAGATGTTTCAATCTTCCAGATATTAGGATCTGCTTGGTTTATCAGCGTATGGAATATAGTCTTATTAGAACCTCGTGAAAAACCGTTAGGAATTTAGTGCGAAAGAGATGGATGTTTGATCGCATTTCATTATTTTAGCGGGCTATTAAAATGTTAAAAATCTTAGGAATTTTAGCAAGTATTCCTACTTATCAGTTTCGTGGATGTTCGAGCTATTAATTTAATGTCTGAGTTACTTTGAGCATCAATCAGGGAACATGATTTCTATCTCTGGATCGTGATAGGAAGATACTTGCTGTTTTTAGATTGAAGTCATCGAATGATTATAAATTGCTAAATGTTAGCATATAAATGACGAACAATCTTGTTCGAGAAGCCGCGGTAGCCATTATTATAATGTACTAACATTAGTACGTGCTATCGTGTTATCAAAATTGTCTATAAAGTTAAACTTCATCTACATGTTTTACAAGAATTCACAAAAAAAATAGCAAATAAAGCGCGCAGGAGCGGTTCGCGTTCTTTAAAGAATGCCATATAAAACACGCCGGTTGGCGAAAAGACGAAGGGAGTTGAATCCCTTGGCAAGTTATACCAAGCTCAGGGCGTAAATTAAAATGGACCATACATCAGACGATTCGCCAGAGTTAAAGTTATACCTCATACAC
The DNA here is from genome assembly GCA_910591585.2 of Nysson spinosus. Lineage (NCBI taxonomy): Eukaryota > Metazoa > Arthropoda > Insecta > Hymenoptera > Crabronidae > Nysson > Nysson spinosus. The sequence continues at coordinate 5,963,828 of OU342835.1, forward strand.
GCCCATCTGCCAGACGTTCCCATTCGTGATAGCCCGCGGAACAATAATGGCTACCGAGAACGCATGCACCGATGCAATTGTACGTATTCCATAAATAAATCATACTGTTCGATTATTGACATCAAGGCCCAGTTTGCAAATATTCTTAACGAATTACAGCTTCTAGAATATTAGAGGCGTCCCAAAAAATTCGACCAAAGTTGGACTCATAATTGATCTGTACTCGTAATTTATTTATACCATCTGAACAGTATCGTTTACGAGAAGGATTTATTTGCGATAGTTCGTGCAACAATAATGGCTGCTGGGAACGTGTATGCAGTCGCAATCGTGCATGCTTTATCATCGCGTCGAGCAAGCATGCACGATGCGGTCGAACATGCACTTTCTGGGGTCATTACGATCGTGTTCGTTACGATCTGGAGGATCGATGTACCGGCGGAACTCAGTTAGTTACGTCAGATAGGATACTACATATAATGAATATCACTTGGATCCTGTATTCGTCTCCTCGATTAATCTTGTTCCCAATATAATCTTGTGGTAATTCCGTGAAACGATGGAAGCCGAATTCGTTGGCCTCAAACGGCCTGCGAATATCAGACTCTGTTTCTCGAAGATTTCGTTCTTGTTCATAATTCTAATTTCTTTAATTTTTAAGGCAATTTTTGCTTCGACCATGTTTGATTATAGATTGTCAGTGATAATTATTGACTACATGGACATATACACATATTCAAACAAATTCAATGAAAGTCTGAATATAAATATTGGAGAATATTGATAACAGTTGATATTGTTCTATTTTCATATTTCTAATTTAACGTCATCAATATTCTACAACATGGAAGTACTTTTCAAACCGCAGCTTTAATAAAGACGCGTAGGTGAACAGCAATAAAATCATTGTTGTCATCCAATTTTCTTCAGGGCTTGGTAAGGAAACATATGGCCTCGATGTAACGCGGAAAATTCTGAGTTTCGTCGTTGAAACGTGTCGGTATTTATACGGTCGTATTTCTCTTAGCGACTCATCATCGCGATCACCGCAACGCGTGAGTAATGCACCAGGATTGTCTTACACGATCTTTCTTCGCCGCAACCCGGCGCCATTCCCGTTCGATCGTTCCTCGATCTCGCGACCTTCGACTCTCTAACCTGGCCCAACTTGCTTTCCGATGCTAACTTCTTCGCTGCAACTTCTTTTGGCAGCAAATAATTAAACATTTGCGTATACCCTTTAATTAGTTTCGATTCTTTAATCCTTTTTGCTTAGGGATATTACATTTATGATTCTGGACGGCAACTCAGTTGCAATCTATGGAGTTCTAATTAATATAAAAATACCGAAACTATTATTATAACATATTTTTCGAGATCACAATCAAACAGTATATAATACAACTTCAATTCCTTAACTGTTTTCAGAATCTTTATATAAAAACCGCTAAGTCCTTTATCTCTCTTTCACAGCACTTGCATTATTTTTTTCATATTTATATCGTCCCGAATCTGTTTTCTTCTCGATATCATTTCTCTTAGTATTTCATGTATAAAGACTCCTTTATTCGTCCTATTAAATAAAATTCATAAATCAAGACAAATAACATATAACATATACATATAACCAACGGAAGATCAAAATTCCACTCGGAACTTACGTCACTAGTGGCTTCTTCTCAGAAGCCAACGTTAGTATGTCCCGATAGAGACAGATAACGAACCATCTCATGATCGGCAGGGTCTTTCGATCCGCCATGATCGAATAGTTTGGCTGGCTGTTGAGGAGAGTCGTATAACGGGGCTCGAAAAAATTCGAACAGAATGCCATGACCCAAGGTGGCATTTGCATCGCTAGGATCTAATGAATAGCGAGCATTACGTCCTATTTGGTCTGATTGCAAGCGTCCGTGACGACGTCGGTGCATAGCATAGCATACCTCTCGCTCTATTTGCAGTCTGCTCCCTAAACGGTGGGGGAGATACAATGAACGCCGACGTCTGCCGTCGGTATGTACTCAATGGAACCTGGCCCTCTTATACGAACATTCGTGTACGATTTACCTACTAAACGTCAACTCAGACGATGCACTTGCTTAACTGATTCGCCGGCTTCGATCCTGGAATTATCGGCTCCGAACGTTCCGTTCGAGGACCGCACGATTTAATCCATTGGTATTTCATTGCTCGAGATTATCCTGGACCTACGATATGCTTCCACTTTAATGATCTTATTGGATGTAATAATGATGTTGGAAACTGTAGTTTGTTTGGTGCTACTAGAATACTGTTAGATAGAATTTGTTCACTTATAACTAATGAATTCTTGAAGTTTTAAGTGATTGTGATATGAAATATTTATTCTCTGCAAATTAGAAGTAATAAAGTTCTTATAATATATTTTAAGAATAATAATTCTTCCATTTATAATTGCTGGGATTATCCACATTTTTTGTGTTGATTTCCAGTTAATCCTAACTTTACAATCAATAGAAAATATTTATTCGCTAGAAATGATAAGTAATTAACCTATTATAACATATTTTTACGAGTAATAGATAATGAACTGCTCTTTTTACATCCCACACTACGTATATAGTTATTACACAATTTAAATGTCATGCTGCTTTGATGAGAGATGGTGATGACAATTACTGGAAATATAAATTTCTTCGATTACATTGATTTTGATTACGCCATTAATAGATCTGCTAATGGCGATATACGCATGTGGGAAATCAGAAATATAATCCATAGAGCTATCGACTCACGGTGAATAATTTATTTACGCAATTACTTATCTTGAATTTTAATATAAATGTCAGTGGGAATCGATTGACTCGCGAATGCAACGGGAGCTTGACTAATTACCTTAATGGCGTACGCAAGCTTTATCTTCCGTAAAATCGTGCGAACCTAACTGACGTTAAGTTACGAGACTTTTTATAATTCACAAAAATAATTCTCACATACTGTTGACGTAATACTGTAATCATCAAATCTATCGCGAATAATATTATTTATGAATTGTATGGAAAACTAATATTTTTCATATCGATGTTAACTCCTATCATTCACTGTTTCACCTAATATTATTGACAATTAATATTGATAGATAACATATCAATAACGCAATGAATTTAAGAGAACCCTAAACCACATTAAATACTCTTCAATTATTTAATCATTTGTAAGGAATTCGAGCACTTTTCGAATTATTATATTATATTATTTTATATTCATTATAACTATAACTAATGAATATCAAGTAACAAACTAATATCTACGATGAATAAGGATAGGTATTTAACACACATTTAATACACAAAGTGAATATTGATATTCAAATGTTTATTACATCATTTAAAGTATTATATCTTATCAGAACATATAATAATCATGAATTTGTTTTAATTGCAGTTGAATGTTCACCAAAGATCGTTGGAAGCGGCAGGTCTCGAAATATGTAGCGCTGGCGGTAGTGTTCCGCAAGGACAACCCAGTAGTGCGGGATCCGTTGGATCGGCACCCAGTCCGGCATCACCCCGACCAACTCCACAACCACGACCACCCCTCGCAACAACCGCCTCTCAACCCTCCAGAACGTTAGACGACGACAGATCGACAGATGGTGAGTTTAGTTTTTATAAGAGACAGAAAAATCAACATATCAGTTAAATTACGATCTCATGATAGTGTTACATTCTCGCGTGTTTTCTGTATTACAATCAACTATCGTTTTTCTATGCTAATCGCATCTGTAAATCGAAGATCCCAAATATCCATGTTAAATACTTAAATATAATATTTGGTTTCAAATGCATCCAATTCATTTAAAGTTCACATCTGTTTACTTTTATCACAGTTCCTCTAAGTTGTCTTTAGCCGTAGGTACTGGAACTGCTGCGGAAGACTCGGATGATGGAGAAAGCAGAGCGCAATATGTAAATGCCAACTGCGTTGTTTTTACTCATTACCGGGGAGACGCCGCATCCGAGGTCGAAGAACATTTTCAAAGGGCACTGGCGCACGACAAACTAAAAGGTGAGTGTATTTATTTGTTTATTTATACAAATTAATACTCTCACTATGTCGTCATTCCTAAATCTTGGAAGTCGAAACAAGTTCATCGGACCTATACTGCATAGGAAATACTAATCTTGTATGCCGTAATTATATTAATGAACTTCATGATATTCGTCCATCACATTACTATATCTATTGATATGATAAAGTTTATTAATATGATGATTATCATACGCTGTACCTATCTCGACTGCGGTAATATATTCTTCCTAAAATATTGTCATTATTTAATAATCCGAAACCTCGGATTAAACAAGAAATATATATTATTAAAATGCAGTGATTAAATTGATATCTAAGTACAATAATGGCGCGTACGTCGCATATATCAGGCGCAATTGATTGATGAAAATAGTCAGCGATTTCGAGGTACATACTTTGTTAGTCAACTCGCAGAAGACAAGCAGTATTACAAAGTTCCCATATAAGTATTCTCCTCTTCGTACCTCCGTCAGTAACATCGGGCAGACGTGTCCGAAGACATCGGGCTAATCGAAGAACACGCGTCAAAGATCAGAGAATCGTAGTCAGTACCGCAACTAATGCATCAAAAGCTGGTGATTTAAGAGCATCTTGGAGATGCAACGCGCGGTCCCAACAGTGCTTGGTAATAAAGTACACCATTAGCTCGTGACAACGCTAACAAGCCTCGTAACAATTGTACCGACGTCGTACTTGGGGACTTAAAACCCTGCTGTCGGTCGAGGGAAGGAAGAATAAGAATACGAAGAGACGGCGGAGGAGGAAAAAGGAGGAATGAGAAAGCAGAAGGGAGCACGGTATGAAAGACAAGGAGAAAGAAAAGTAAGAGTAGAAGGAGGTAGGGGAGGAGGAGGATAAAAGATCCCGATGGGGATCGGTGTCGGTTCCGAAGGAAAGAGTGAGACGCGATATCGAAGTTGCGAAAAGGGCAGGAGGGTACCGTGGTTGTCAGCGGAGTGGCACAGAAGCGAATTTGGCAAGCGATCGGCGTAGCAGCCCGTCTATATCGGTATCGTTTAAGGCCGCATTTATCTCGTAGCGAAGTACTCAGGATCAGTTCACTAGCCTGCTTAGAATTCAAGACAACACGACCTAATTGTTATGTGCCCTGTGCTCCTCCACCACCTCTCACCCTCTTCCTCCACTTGATCCTCGTCATCCCCCTATCCCTTGCGGCCGTTCCACCGCGACCACGCTCTCACCGAGGAGGAAAGGTAAATTAAGAGCTTCTACTCCGAGCTACGAGATGCACGCTGTTTCGTGGAGGACCGGAGGGTGAAAAGGGAAGGAGGAGTAGGGAACGAAACGAAGAGACACTGCCGGAGACAGTTTTAGCAGTGGTATGCCGGCTAACGTATGAACAAGGCCCGAAACCTTCCCCACGGCTCAACGTGTTTATCGCTAAAACAAAGGCAGCCTAGGAACTGTCGCGGAATGATACGGTAACGATGAAAACGACACCTCGTAATTGCTGGCAATTCGAAATGGTAAAGTGTCTTTTGGCTCAAAAGTGCACGCAATTGCGCGACTATACGTACGCGTAATACTAACATTATATTGTTGGACAATATGTATATTCCGAACATTAATTATCATGTTCATGTAAAACAGGATATTCAAAATGACGATCTACATTTTTATAGCTAACATTATATATAACATTAGAACACACGTTTTAAGGTAACACATATTTAGTGAGGTGAAAATCAAACATTAGTATATACTTCCTGAATAAGTACAAATATATTTATTATTATAATATTATCAAGAATTATCGGATCGATCAAAAGATTGATAATTATTTGAATACCAAACATAACACTCATGTAGCCGCCACTTTCTTCTTTCGTACAACTGCCCGTCTCTACACGGATATTTTCTCCTTTATGTCCCTCAGGAACGTCCTTATCTACTTACACGCCGAACAAGGCATAAAATGCTATCTCACTCGGCCATTATACGGAATGAAAGTAAAAGATGATTTTCGAATGACGATGGTTCCAATATTTCAACCCCGAACAATTGAAAAGTCTTTCACTCAATTTGGCATAATATTTATTATAAAATACTATTTAATATTCCCAGTTCACTCATTTTCTATCTTCGATCAAAAGAATGCTTTCTTATCCTACTTGAATGCTACATAAAAGTCCACTCCATTTAATCTTGGATCCGTTTCCAAGTTAATATTTCTTTAGTATAAATATATTCAATATTCCCAGTCAGCTCATTTTCTATGTTTGATCAAAGGAATACTCCACTGTTCAATTCGAATGTTCCACAAAACCGGACAATCGTGAATCCATTTCCGAGTTAAGGCTTATCCATTAGCAACGTCTCGGACAACAGAGGCTAAAGACGTTATTAGCCGGTATCTTCTGACCGATAATATATTTCACCGGCTAATGGTGAAAAGAAGCGTACCGTGTTCCCCGGTACGGCAAAAGAGAGGACGAGACCGAACACAAATATCTACGCGAGTGGAAAGAACGGCGGAGATTAAGCGGCTCCCATGAGTTTCGTCGCGCTCGAAATCGCAATTCCTCTGGAAATTGGTGGCAAGTTATTCTCAGGGGAATGATTTCTTGCGACGGAGAAATTGCATTTGGACTGCGCCTTTACTCGGCTACCAACCGGTGCCGCGAGTTAAAGGACACGCTCGAGTCGAACCACACGGTCGGGCGATCAAACATTTTGTCCCGCGATGTATTCCATTAAACACCGGAACATAAACAACTCTTTGCAATTATCCACCGCCATTGTTGCGAATTATCGAACTGCGAATTCTCTTAAAAGTCTTCCAAAATTTGAGAGACGATAAAACCTTTCATTCTTATTTCTGCAATTATATTATACATTCGAAAAACGTTCGACGTTCGACTACTCTAGTGTTGTGGAAAAAAGATGCGCGGATATGTAATGCACACATTTTTGTATAATAGTTATTATATTTAATGACTTCCATAAATAATTGTTGTTTATTAGGTTGGTTTGTTTACGTAGTAATACGGTGAAATTTTTCGGGCTTGATCAGCTGTTCGAGTTCATTTTCAAGCGTAAAATATGGAAAATATTTCGATGGCTCGCGCATAAAATTTATATTGAATTCCAATATATTATTACAGTTTTCCGCGGCAGCATTGCGCGTTTCTTTCGTGCTTAAATATTCATTTTACTTAACTTAAACGACGAATAACATTATTATTCTGTGATAACCGTAATTATACAAAATCATCTACTTTCATCTACTCATCTACTCGAAGGCCTTTAAAAGTTCTGTCTGAAAATGAAATATTTGATTGCGTACAAATAACTCCAAATATTTAAAAGGACCATAATCATTGGGGGAAAGTTATTTATTATATATTTCAAGTCCTAGTGCTATGAGCATCATCGGTCACCGATGACCCTGACGGTTCATTCAACGTGTTAACAAAAACATTGCTTATAAACATTCTCAACTATTTCGACTTATCGAACCATGTTACTGCAAGCGAGTCTCCTATCGTCCACTAAGATTCATGGCATTAATTAATTATGAATCGCGTCTATCGATACACTCGGGTGCGACAAAATTTATTCGAATATGCAAGGAGCAGAGGGCCTGGTAATTTACGGGGACACAGTGGAAGTTGGTATCACGACTAATCTCGCGGCAGAGCCTTTGAAGACGGCACAGTGTCTTGTAAGGGCCATGTCAAGTAATTGCGTGTGTGTTGCACTGCGGTGCCTCGCGGACGGGGCGTTAATTTGACGCCACCGACTGGAACGATGCGCTCAATTTCCGAAACTCAAGTTTAACGCCGTCGTGAAAACCTTCCACGTGTCAGGATCACAGAGTAATCGGCGTGATCAGCGAAATAACCTGAACGCCTTCTAATTACCGCTGGATGCGTCGGCTGAGCAATCTTCCCGCTTATATGTACTATTTATCAATGTTACTTTGATTGATTTAATACTTGATTGGTTCCATTTCTTTTCTAAGCTGGAGAATGCAAACTTAACCATGATCTATTTTTAATAAATATTCGTCATTTCTATAGGTTCAGAGAAATAGGTACATTCTCAATTTCTGTAAATTCGGAGATATAGATCAATTGTTAATTATTGTAGATTCAGAAAAATATAATAGATACATTTTGCATTACTGTGGATTCAGGGAAATAGATACAACTTCTATTTCCGTCAATTCAGATAATTAGATCAATTCTTCATTTCTCTGACTTGAGAGAAATAGATAAATTTCTAATCGTCGCATAGAGTTTACATTTCCTCATAAATTTCCGATGTTAATTACACGCAATTTATCCACGTCGTTGCATCAATCCGATCTGAGTAACGTTTTGACGAATCGCAGGAACGAAACGCGAGACGTCTTTATAAAGGAACTTTTTGGCACGGTTCCAACGACACGCGTCGACGCCGACGAGTGCACGACGGATGCAAAAACCTCATCCAGTTCGTGTCAGTCAATTATTTTCCGTGGATCTTGAAGCGCAGCAAACACGAGTGTATTTTACGGAAGATTAAGAAGCTACATTTGTATTGGGATATCGTACGCGAGGGTTAGGTAACTTATTGATGTCAGGAGACTCTTGGTCCGCAAGGGACCATTAGTTAACAAGCTACGCTGGACCACAAAGATGAAGAAAGTAAATTCACCGACATCATTTAAGTAGTACGTGCTCTCGAATCAATCTCTGTCTACGAAAGTGAATTCAAATTAACGACATTTCAAATCTCACTCGAATTAACCTGTCACCCCTGTAGTTCCTCCGAAGAAGGACATCATGGTGGTACATAAAATACACTAATATAATAAATCCGTGTGGTAAATTCATAATTTATCCAAACATATGAGACCTAGTGTTCATCACTTATATTTATACTTATAAAAATTCCCGAATTATGAGAAGAATAATTCTATGTTAATTGTGCAAGTAAATGCAAATGATGACTGCCAATGTCATCATCTCAGGCTACCAGGTTAAATAATCAACAAACTTTGACTCACACACTAAATTCGATCTCCGACATTAATCAAGATAGACAAGGAGAACCGTGAGCTTTTCGGTAAACGTGGCGTCGACAAGCCATTGGGCCCCATCAGGCCTCCATCGTCTCGGCCCCGTTGAATCGATTCTTACTTGCTTCTTCCATCGTTCTTCCATCTCCATCCGCGATACAGGCACAGTAGAAGGCCGACCGCGGACGATCGACACTCTGTTTCTTTAATTGCGTTAATAAATAAAGGACAGGCGGCCGAGGCCTGGTCCTGGGGACAGGAAGACACATAGAGATGCTGTAGGGCGGGTAGAGAGGGGAGGAAAGGGTAGTGCGGCAATCGAGAAAGAGGAAGAAGGTTAAAGAGGGTTGGAGGAAAAGGACGAAAGCGTGGAGGCTCGTTCTAACCGCTATCTCGCATCTCCTCGTAAGCAAATCGCAATATTTAACGCGATAGTTAGTCAATGTTTCTTGATACACGCGTAGGAGTATGATGCTGTTCTCCATACCGGCAATCCATGGCCGGTTGCCGACATGAACGAGAAAGCATATTTTACACGTTCGCGCGGAATCCCTTACTACGTCCTTTCGGCATTCCACGCGTGGGAAACAATGCGGATCGTGGGTTCTTTATGCTCTGAGTGTTGCGGGTCAGTTGTTACCCGGGATGAACCAATACCCCATCGGATTGTAATATCGATGCAAACTTATTATGTGTAATTTTCTTATATTATTTATATATGATCATATTCAACACTGGGTGGTACCTAAACATGATCTAGGACCATTTTGGATCGAAAGAAGCGATTTAAAAATTTTCCCGGCTGAAAAATGGGTCGACCCAAAATCGCAAAAATGTAAAGGGGTATACCTTCAAAAATTGTCAAAAAATCAAAGTCGCCAATTTCACTCCTAATTGCCCCAAATCGATGGTATATGATGTATAAACATATTCTAGGACGATTTTGGGTCGAAAGAAGTGGATTAAAAATTTTCCCGGCTGAAAAATGGGTCGACCCAAAATCGCAAAAATGTAAAGGGGTATACCTTCAAAAATTCTCAAAAAATGAAAGTCGCCAATTTCGCTCCTAATTGCCCCAAATCGACGGTATATGATGTATAAACATATTCTAGGACGATTTTGGGTCGAAAGAAGTGGATTAAAAATTTTCCCGGCTGAATAATGGGTCGACCCAAAATCGCAAAAATGTAAAGGGGTATACCTTCAAAAATTCTCAAAAAATGAAAGTCGCCAATTTCGCTCCTAATTGCCCCAAATCGACGGTATATGATGTATAAACATATTCTAGGACGATTTTGGGTCGAAAGAAGTGGATTAAAAATTTTCCCGGCTGAAAAATGGGTCGACCCAAAATCGCAAAAATGTAAAGGGGTATACCTTCAAAAATTCTCAAAAAATGAAAGTCGCCAATTTCGCTTCTAAACGGCCTAAATCGATGGTATATGATGTATAAACATATTCTAGGACGATTTTGGGTCGAAAGAAGTGGATTAAAAATTTTCCCGGCTGAAAAATGGGTCGACCCAAAATCGCAAAAATGTAAAGGGGTATACCTTCAAAAATTGTCAAAAAATCAAAGTCGCCAATTTCACTCCTAATTGCCCCAAATCGATGGTATATGATGTATAGACATATTCTACGACCAATTTGGGTCGAAAGAAGTAGAATAAAAATGTTGTTCGGTTAATAAATGCTTTGACAGAAATTGGCAAAAATGATGAAAATTTCCGAGTCACTGGTTTTAGGACCAGCCGTACATTAATAACAATTCTTTACAATTAAATATTAGATATCCTATTATAATATATTATATCCCTTGATCTTAATCAACGCATGCTTATTAGCCACAAGCACGAACTCTTGTGGAGTGAAATAATAGCACTTTGTGAGGGTCGGATAAATTAGCGGTCGACACGTTTGTCGAGGGGGATAGTAAAACCCGGCAAGGGTAGCGATGAAATCGAGAAAAGAGCGAGAGGAGGAATTAGAAATATAAATCGTCGGTTGTTCGACCTCGTTGGTCCAACCTTCGAATATGTGTTTGGATTGGTCGAAAGCGATTCGAGAGAGAGAAAAAGGAATCCCGGGACCAAGGACCCGGAGACTCGCGGGAGGATACACGACAAGCTTCTGGCTTTGGAGTGGTCGCTTGTAAAACAACCGAGCGGTACCTTTCTGTCGCGCGGTTCGATCCCGTGGGATCCAGCTACTCGTTTATCCTGGCCCTTTCCAAAGAATCGCGAGCTTGCCCGTGGGAAACCATACAAATATTTTAATAAACATTCCGCGCTTTGTCTATCCGATTATGTCCATATTAATCTACTTTCATAAGAACCCATAAAGATCGTTACACTTCTGAACATCGGTCTATGGTTTCTAATAGATTGTAAGGTAATCTGTAGCAATATATGTGTATGGATGAAGGTAAATAATAATATAACAGAAATTACATTAAAAATGATTTATTTCAGTAAAGGCTGAAGAATGAAGAGACATGGAAAAATATATTTTTATTAAATGAATTATGTTGCATGACTTATGGATAAAGATAATTCTTTTACATTTCGCATCAAACAAATATGGGAATATCGCTCTAACGATTTTCTCCTTTTTTTCCAGAAAACATCTCCCCCATGTCCATGAGAAACTTCCCTCCTTCGTTTTGGAATAGTCAGCATCCCGGCGATGTCTACGAATATCCAACGGATCCGTGGCATCCGCATTATCCACAATATCACCACAGGTCAGTGCTACTTCACTATTCTTTTCTATTTTGATTTATTTCCTTCAAATCTCTTCGTTCGCCATATCAATATTAATTATTTCCTATATTCAGACATATAATAACCCATTTAATCATGTGCGTTAATGAGCGTGTATTATCGAATATATATATCGCTGTTATAAAAGTAAAATTCATTAACTATTATTTTCATGTAAAAACTACAGCTTTCCCAATAGATGTATAAAAAAAGAATTTTCGAGAAATGTAGTTAATGAATTATACCTCTATAACAATGATATTATGCTAGCACCACACGCATACTAAATTAATATACATAAACTACCACACCATACTCAGTCCACAAACGCGATCCTCGAAACGGTTCCCATAATTAGCAAACAATAACACCCGAAATAAAAGAAGAGCAACCGAATCCGGGAAGTTGACGAAAGGTCGGTGCGTTCGATTCGACGACACGATAATACGCACAATTCTTCACGCATTCCTAAAATCTACCTCCGGCAGGCGCGACACGCTCATTACGCGATAGCCCGGCAGGATAAACTGTCAGAAACGAATGCCGCGGCGGTAAGGCAAAACGAGTAGGAAAGAAGCAGTGAGTGTTGCGACGAGAAGGAGGAAAGAATACGAAGGAATAAGAGAAAATGGATTAAGGGAAGAAGGAAGATTAAAGGAGCGTAGTAAAAAAAGGTAGGGAAGACGAAGTGTGAGAGAGAAAACGGTCGAGGATCGTGGAAGGTTGGCGTAGCGGTAGTATGAAGTAAAAAGAAAAGGAGGGGACGTGAAAAATACAGAAAACCGTCGGGAGCAGGTACCCCGTAGGAGATCCTTACCGCTGATCCCGCTTCGGCCGCCGTATAAATTACCAGTCTGTCACCGTTCTTGAGAAGAGGCACGATATCGAGAATTCTTTCCTCCTCTTTGTTTCCCCTCTTTTTTCTTACACCCATTTCTATCTGTATGCTTGGTTTTCGGTGGATGCTTCAAGGGGTCCCTTGGCCGTTATATTTTACAGGGCTGTGCACGAGTATCATCACCATAACATGGCGGCGGCCGCGAGTTACGGTGGTCTTCTGTTGGGTGGTGCACGAGGACTTGGACACCATACGTCCCACCATGCGGCACATCACGCGCACGCCGCGGCTTCTTACAAAGATTGGACGTCCGCGACGCCCTCGCAATCCCTCGTCGACGCTTCCTCGGCGCCTCCTTACCCTCATGGACCTTACGCACCCCTTTCTGGTGAGTTTTTCTGAAATTTCTTTACTGGGCCTTGTTTGGTACTGATGATTCTTCTGCCGGAATTTCAACGGCAATTTCAAGGTGCCGTTCGAAATATTTTGCTTGAAAAAGAAGTAAAGATATGTAGCTTACTCTGAGATCGGAATATGTTTTAACTTTGAATTGGTTGCGGGAATTTAGTAAATTAGTTTCGTTAGTTTTATTAGTTTCACAAATCGAAGAAATTAGTTTCGTTAGTTTCACAAATGGAATATAATTTAAGTCCCTTGTATCGAGGGAGTCCCCTAATTTCTGTATCGTATACCGATGCACGCCAATTTGTGTATCGAGAGATAATCTTATCAGAGATAATCACAACACGTAGTATAATTCGCGGGGAAATCAAGATCATTTCTTAATCAGCATGTCCTTCGATTTCAATTAACCAGAAAAATACGACCATCGGTGTAGGTTCTGTAAATAGTGAAAATAAGAATCGTTCATTGGACACATGGGAATTGTAGTATGGCGCGTGATAACGACGTGCGAATGCAGATCGCGAAAGTGTAGATTATGGTCATCGAATATTCATGATCCAATCTTTATTGGCGCATATTCTGAGCAGTCGATTATCGGATACAACTCTGTTACCGATTTCAAATCGTCGATGTTAAGAATATGTTTTGTCGTTAATGGATATTTTTTATTAAAATGTGCTCCGATTTAACGGTTGTAACGATTGAATTTTATATTATAACGAATATAATAAAAAGATTCGGCCGAAACTAATTAATCCTGTCGAGTTATAAAATATGAAATGACAATTACACTAATCGTGGCAATTTGTAATAATAAACATATGAAAATGAATAGTTCACATACCAAATCAGAAAATAACCTTGAGACACTCGCGGAACAATAAAACGTAGAATAAATTTCAAACCACCCGACACTATTAGCCAATAAGAAGATCAAGCACGAATCTTGTGACGGTATATCGGCATACGTTCGCGTGCCTTTTTATTTGCAATTTACATGATAAATCTCGCGCGGAGAATCTAGTTGACATGAAAGTTGGGAGAATCCGAAGGGTGGACTCGCGGAGGTTGGCGGAGAAGAGCTATGGAGGCAGAATGGCGCGCAGGTAGCGCAAGAAAGGTCGGTCGGCCCCTCAGATGCTCGCAATTAATAAGAGCTTAATGGGGGCCACGGCCGATATACCGGTGCCACACTCGGCCCGTTTCTTCTTCGTTCTCCCACCGAAATCATCGATGCCGACGACAAAAAGGCACGGTTCACCCGTAAAACATTTCGCTCGGCTTGCGGTCGAGGTGCTCGGGATACATCCGCGCAAAAAGAGCCGCCCTTTTCCTCTCCCTCCGTCGTAGAACCGATACCGATTATATAAAACGAGGAAATCTCAGTCCGACTTCGTGACTCGCGGAGAAAACATTGAAATTACAATCATCTCGAAAGAATTCCGTGTGTATCTTTATCGTGGAAATTACGATTACTTTTTAATCCTGTGAGTTATGCTTTATTTAATATTTCATTAAAAATGACCAAGTCGTTTGGAAAGTTTTTTCGAAGATTATGATTTTAATATAAATTTCAGCTTGTTCTTTTAGCGTAGATTTCAATATTATTTTGTTTGTTGCTAAAGATAACATTAAAAATATTATGGAGTACTGCAATCTTCAATTTAATACGTAAACCTTTTACAGTCGCGTTTAGTGTGGAATATATAATGTCGCAAAATGCAAAAAATTTAAGTGCAGCTTAATAAAATTCGTAAAGAGTGTCACAAGAAGTAACCAATTTTTGTATTCATCCCATTGGAGAAATTTCAAAGTTGGACATAAAATTTGCTTTCACATTCGAGTGCAATTGCGCCTGCACGACTCGTGGTTGCATCCCAGGGTGCAGCTGCAACATGCCGTGAAAACACCACGCCCATCGTCATTGCAGAGACCACTCCCATCTGTCTGCACCTCGCACCGATCCACACGCCTTCCTTCCGTTTTACTTTGGTTTATCCTCTGTCCTAAATAAGAATGCAACCGGAAATCGACGTATTGTCATCCGTTTTCTTCATTTTTCCACTAATGCATGACATTTTTTAATATGTTACTGGATCAAACCACTTTCTAGATACCCCCACTCAAAATAAAGCCTCGTAAGTTGAGCAAAGTAGATGCGCAGATAGGTTAGGATTTTATTTGCGACGGGTTTTTGTGTATAGAGATTTATGTATTTCAGGAACAATAATCTGAGAGATATTCTGCCTTAATATAATTGACATAGGAGTTAATCTAAGACTTAACCTTACTTAATATAATTACTACAATATAACATAATGCTAATAAACATCAATATTTATAACTTACATTATCTAAGGTTTCTAAGAGACTTAAATCTTATAGGATTATTATTTCTCAAGGACATAATTTAATAGAACTTGATCGAGAAAATCGTATTCGGGATTAGATCTTTGGTTCTCCAAGGAGCCTAAGAAAGTCTCGTCGGTGTCTTCGAAAGCGAAGTGGCACCATTAGTGCAGTGGTTGGCACCCCGATTAGGCGCAGTACGCGGCACCGAGTGGTCCGGTAATTCTATAATTGCGCGAAATTAACTCGAGCGGCATAAATTGGCTAGCATTTAAGCGCGATTAAGAGAAATAAATCGCAATTACCGTGTGACGTCCGGTGATACAGGACTGTAGATGGTCACGCTACACCACGCACGCTCGACGCACGCATGACGTCCCTGTCACTCGTTTTATGCCTTCGCCAGACCTCTATTACTTCCCAGAAATCATTAATTTAACTTGCCGTCGCTACCGTCTATTGACAAATTCAAGCCGCGGAACGATTTATCGAACGACAGCCTTTCTGTTCGCATTTACGGTTGCAACCTTTCAACGGCGCAAGAACTATCGTTTTATACCACATTTAACGTCATTACTTTATTTGTTTTCTGAACGAAAATTGTACGTTATTATTTTTAATTAATCACTCATTATTTCTTATATTCTTTTCATTAATACTTTGGCGAGATATGAACATTTTTAATAATGTCCTTTTAGGCAGTTTGAGGCTGCTTGGTATATTCATTTTAATATGTTGCGAGTAATAAATTATTTTCCATTAAATTCGAGCCGCGGAATATTTATGTCGTTACTTTATGTGTTTTCAGTACAAAAATGTATTGTATGATATTAATATCCTATGAATCGATTTAAACGGTACTGATATTAATATAATATAATAGAATTTAATATTAATTTTCTTTATTGTGTTATATGATATTCCCAATGTAATATTCATTTGTATAATATTCTTGATATTAATTATATAACACTATATTGGAAATTAACTTTAAATTAATATCATATTCCATTAATATCAATATTAATTAGACTTATTTATATTCAAATTTAGAACCCCAGAACACCGGAAGTACAGTATCAATAATAACATTCAGCATTCCTAGCATCGAAACAATCATTCAAACCAGTTTCAAATTACGTCCGTTAATAACGAGTCCCGCAGTAATTAGGACAAATTAAATGTAAACCTACCATATTGTTAAAGCATTGTTCCTAATGCATATTGATCGCATTTGCAAAAACAATCCATACTACCTCATTCGCAATTAAATTAATATCACTATCATTACACGCATACACCACCATAGTGGCAATCAAATTAATGTCATTACCTTTAAATGTTGTCGATGTCGTTAGACTTATCTACTTCGCAGAAGCAATTAATCACGTTGCGGAACGTTAAGAAACCTGACGAACCGATATAAATAATGTACTCCGCGTTATTGAAGTGTCACGAGTTCCCCGGGGAAATAATAGAATGCGGAAAGTTTTGAGTAGGTTTCAAGTACGTTTCCAGTATTCGGATGAATTCGTAGGTGCGCGTGGGAATGGAAAACGTGCGACTAATAACGCACTGCCGGCTGTAAGATTCCACATGTTCAGCCACAATGAAGTCGGCTCCCATTGATGTGTCTGGTACAGTTCCTACGAATCCAGGTTAGGCGGGTTTCTTGCGCGGTTTTATCGGAAACGGAACTGGCAAAAAACCTTGGCGTATCATATCTTTCATTGACTTCGAGACCTGGTTCCCGGATTACTGAAATGTCCACATAATCTGCTAACTAATTAATCATGAAATTTATTAATAAAACACGTAGTCTTCGTATGTTTTAATTCAATACTTAAATATTAATTTTACTTGTGGTCAGCTTGGTATATATTTATTATTATTACATATGAAAAATATATGTTATCTGGAAATCTGTAAAATGACGACAACGGTAAAAATTGTCTTTCAGGATATCTTATAAAATATTTTCTATATGATCGCGATTAAAGGGGATAATTTGGTGTTTATTTCACGTGGGTCACCTTGTATATTATTATCTTATTTTATTTACTATCAGTTGTCTACTGTCAAGCAGTTTGTTTATAGCAATTATCAGTCTTGCCTTCTCAAGTGAAAGTGCTTCCGATATTCGATTATAAATTATATTTATCCATGAAAGAAACAGATGATTAAATTCAAAGTTACAGTAAGTTTTATCCGCGACGAATTTAAGTACGCGAGTTCGAACGACATTCTAAAGGAGTAATATTTAAAACGGTGAAGTCTGATCTAAGTTCAGGATCAAGTGTTTTTCGCGTAGTTATACTCACCGCGAGCGAACATTAATTTCAAGTAACTGCGCGGAAAGACGAATTTATGATCGAGATTTGTTATCCGAACCGGAAGACTGAATGGCTCGTACCGGAGAATCTATTGCTTCCGAGCACGCAGACGCTACGATATTGCGGATGTTAAACCGTTTAAATCAGAGATGCCCACGAAAGGGCCCCCCCTCCTACGCCCCCCCCCCCTTCGACGTCGGACATGCCGATTTCCTGGTGACTTAAACAATATCCCTTACGTAGCTCAAAATCAACATGGCTGATGTACGCAGAGTAACATAGTTGCGCTAGTTATGCTAAGTTATGCTGAGTTATGCCACATTGCGTCGAGCAGTGGTTGCAAGAATGGTTGCGCTTGCATATGGAAAGAATAATATTTAATGTTTCAAAAAAGATGAATTATTAAATTCATTCCAATATACTTTTTGTGTATTTAAATAGCTTCTATAAAAATTGGAAGGTGTAAAGAACTTATGATTTGAATGTGATAAAATAAGTTTAGGATCTTATTTTTGGAATAATTTAATTTTGTTGTGGTATATTCTTCGAAAGTGTATATCGTAGATAATAAAAAAGATAATTAAGAATTCACCCACGGATGAATATAATTAAAGAATTCCATAAAATAATGTAATCCATAAAATATAGATATTGAATCGTATGCCGCGCAAAAATTACGCGAATGTTGCAAAAAAATCAAGTGTCGAGTTTTTGAAACTCTGGATACAGTAAGACATTAAATGCAGCGTGTGTCAACCCACTTATATCGTTGCTATGACAACGAAGTTGCGATTGGTGGAAGCTTCCCCCAATATAAGCAAATAGAACCGCGTGGAAGGGGAAGTTTGATTAGCTCGTGAGTTAGTTTACATCGAGAATAATTTTAATCGATGTATAAATCGGTAGATTTTAATGGTACACAAAATGATTTCACTGAATAATTCATACGAGATAAAATAAAATGATGTAGCCTTTTAATCGTGATAATTAATTGCATACTAATGGCATCGCTAATTTGATATAATCATCGCTGGTGAAAATGTGATCATTTATATTTACATTGGAGAATCGATAACATGATATCGCATTAAATCGCAGCAATTAATCGGACAACCCGAAAGATGTATGATTTTAATTCCGACAGAAATCTGTTTACCTTCTCTGCCATCATTTATTTTCATTGAATTAATTTAAGCAGGATATTATGAGGATAATTTATTGCAACTCGAGAATTGTAATTTAATGCAGGGTTTTATGAGATTCACAGAAGTGTCACTCATTTTCAAGATTCAGCAATAATTTAAGAACATGCGTTTCATTTGCAATATAGTTTCATTGTGTCGTAAAAACAACGCTGTTACAAAGCAATTTTCATTCATAAATAAACTAGTAGAATTGAATGACACAAACTCGACTGCACAATTCAAATTGGATGAATTAAAATAATATATTTTTAACCGCATTAGCGCACAACATATAGGTAACGTAAATCGCAGATAAATTAGGGGAATACATAAATTAGGAATAATTCAGATTGGACAAATTAAAAGGAAATAGACTTTTAATCGCATTGACGCAAATATTTGCTCACTGATATTATTTTTAACTTCATCACACTTACAACTTTTTAGTAAATGTATTTAAATCTGCTCAAAGTATGAGTAGACTGGAATGCATTTTATAATTGATCTCCTTAAATCATTGAATATTATTCTTTCCATTCTAAGTCCAAATACTTCCAGTAACGGTGGACACATTCTTTTGAGCCATGTTCTATATCAACCAATAAAATCACCCGCAAGGAACCTCCCACTCTCCTTCACCCCCAATCATAGACCTCGGTGCTGGTTACAAGATCCGGTCGCACAAATGAAAATATAAGAAAAAGAAAGTTCGGTTATCCCAATATTTCCAGTAAAATTAATTCAGGGAATCTTTGCCATAAATTCTAGTCCGCGCGGGGCATTCTGCCGAGAATATTCTCGATCGGCGTCGGTTCCCGGCGTCGGTCGCCGGTGCTCTCGGGTCTCTCTGGCACGCGCCTCGAAAATGGCGTCGCACGGTGACGTCACGTAATCCACGCGTTTAGTGGAAAAGGGAAGAAGAGAAAAGTGGGTACAGGAGGGCAAACCGGGGATGGCCAGCGAGGCTCGATTGGTCAGCAAGCTAGATGGAGGGAGTGGTCGAGAACCCGACGGCTATATCGATCTCTCGAATTTAGCTCCTTCGCCGCAAGATACTCCGGTGAACCGTGCCGCTTTTACGGTGAACGCGTGTCCTCTTCGTCCTCCACCCTACTTTCTTCCACATTGTTCCCTCACAACGATTCTTTCACAACGATTTACGACGAATTGGACCAATATCGGACGAGCTTGAAATTTTCCAATCACCGATTCGCGTGTACGGGATTAGAGTTCTTGATATATAGCAGATAGTATACATGAAAACTGTCGAATAGAAAGTGATAGAAAAGAGTACTTCACCGAATAATTCATATGGGATAATATAAAATGTTGCAGGCTTTTAATCGTACTGTTATTAATTAGTTAATTGCATACTACTTGCATTGCTAATTTGATATAATCCAATACTGAAATTATATTTTCTCTCTATATGCAGTTATACGTGAATCTTTTGTGTAATCTGATATTTCTGTATGTAGCAGAAACAATCGAACCGAAAGTGAACCAATTATTAGCCGTTCCGCGCATATCCCTCCTACCGATCCCCATTCCTTGACGCTATTGGCCACTCTCCCCATTCTTAAATACTCACTACTTAACACACGTAAATAAAGAGAAAAGTGGGGAAGACATGCGTTGAGTTTGATGCGCGAACCACTTGGGTTCTTATTTCAAAGAAAGAGTAGTTTTCTCATGAAATTCATTTTCCACGTTCACTGCATCTAAAGATAACGAAAAACCAAAAGAACCTTAAGAACCAACAGATACTTTATTTGATTCGCTTTACTTATATTATCTAGAATATCATTTAATTACAATACCACCAAGAACATTCCTCAAACGTAGTAAAGCAACAAAAATCTAATTAAATTTGAATAATTGGCCTTCCCTGAATAATAATCCAAGCATATTAAGTGCAGACATAAACACTCAAACAGATCTTATTATCGTGTCGAATAGAAGGCCGCTTTTGTCGAAGAAAAAGAGCGCAAGCAATATTATTACGAAAGTTCGATGGGGCCGGCGATCCGGAAGATTTAGGGGCTTAATTTGTAATTAATAGTCGTTGATCGGTGCATATGAGTTTCGCCGGCAGGGTTACACGGAATCGGGCTAGGGTCTATCCTTTATCACGAGTATATTGGATTTCGTAGTACGAGGGGTTTGACCCCCATTGATAAGGGTCATCCCAATGCTTACGATGTAAACCCACACCAGTAGAGGGGTCCTCGGATCACAGGGGTCGAATCTTTGCTCTTCAGATCGGGGGTGTTCACTTTTAATTTAATCCGGATACCCGTTTCTCGTCTTTCGAACTTGAATGTGCCATCCAAGATGAAATCAATTCCGATTATAATTGAAAATTAGATCACTTTTGACGAAAGAAAGTTCTGATAAAAAATTCGTAAAACATCCTGCAACTTCAATTTTATACCTATATCTATACAGTCTTCTCTTTCAAAGTCTATTAATAAATATAATTATTACCATTAAATTAATATAGTTCTAAAGATCTTCGTTATATCAGCTTATTTAAGTCATGGTTCTTCGAAATAATCAGCGGAATAATTAATAACGTTTATTAATAAATAATTTCATTTACGTAAGACGAAGGAAGATATTATACTCGATACATCACCGAAGATAAATACTAATTAAATTCAAAGAACAGAACTTCGGATTCTTGGGTGAAAGGTTTTGTGTCGAGTTTCCTTGGTGTTTCAACGCATCGTTTCTTTGACGAAAGGACTGAAGGGAATTCCTTCTTGTAGCATCTCGCTATGCTCTTTGATATCGCGATATTGAATGCTGAAACATTCATAACAGGTGCGTTCGTCCGTAACTTTGTATTCCCCGCGCTGTGTTGCGTTTGAGGTTTCAAACGGAAATACACCGGCATCAAACGAATACGAGTATTCTTCAGTGATAGAATAAACAGGAATATTTTACGAGCCACTGTTTTAAGTCGAGATAATAATATTAATTTCTTTTGATAAAAAGAAGTTACAGTGACATGAGTTTATCTAACTTATTAAACATATTTATTTTCAACATGAAGATTATAATCTTGAGTTATATTTTTGTTGGCCTTCGAAATGTTAGTACTCTTTTGTTGGACGGTGCGGCTAGTAGTATAGACCAATGTTTGATTGAATCTTCTTTATTTAAATTAAGATGGAAACAGTCTTAATCCAGAATAAATACCTAGGACTTCTTATACAAATTAAATTAAAGAGGGCAAAAATCCATTGCCGAAACGTTTCCATCTTAATATTAATAAAGAAGATTAAATCAAACATTGGTCTATACTACTAGCCGCGCAGTCCAACGAAAGAATGCCAACATGAAGATTGAATCTTTAAGCTTTATTTAGATGCTGCATTGACTGTCATACTTTTCATTGCACCCACCATATTGCAAATATTTCAATAATAATTTTCGTTAATTTATATTATAATCTAATTTATGTGCCAAATGGAAGTTATTACCTTCTATTACTGGAATTCTTCATAAAGTCAAAAGGCATACTAATATTAATATACAAAATTGACTTCTATTCACCATATTGCAAATATTTGAACAACAATCTTCCCACATTTGTATTACATACAATTTTGTTTCAAATAGAAGTTATTATCTTCCATTACCGTAAGTCTCCATGGAGTCCAAAGATTAATATACCTATTATAATACATAAATTGCCTTTATCACCTTAAATGTGACAAAGTCAATAACGAGTAAACAGATCTATATTTCAAAGAGATCCCTGTTTATCCCAGAACGCGGAATCGCATGGTCATTCGGTGATAATCTACGTGAGAGCGCATTCTAATTGAATAGAGAGGAACCGCAAGCACCGAATAATGTAGCATAAGTGTCATGCGGGTGGAGGATTTATGCGAGTCTCGTCGCATTGGTGGCCATAACGTTTTCACGGGCGAGTATGCGTTGCCAATATGTTGGTACAAAATGGTCAGGGGGTGCCGTTGGTAAATGGTGTGTCAGATAGCCCGAACAATATTGCCCGGTGTTTCACGTGTTCCCCGAGTCACCCTCCCTTATTTACGCGGAAGGAAGACCGACCCGAGGGGATTTTAGCACTTCAGTATTTTCTTCGATACCGTTAAACACTTAAGTATGTGTTTATATTAATTTATATTAATTTCAAGTGTGTGTTTAACCCACGTATGTTAATCACTTGCTTTGGAATTTAATCGACAACTACGTGCGCCAAACGCGTGTGTTTCATTTTTCAATAATTAACTGAGAAAGATCTTCGATAAAGTAGTAGATTGAAATGTTTATCGTTTTTGTAATTATAACGGTAGAGAAACAATGTTTTACCTTCAAAATCATATTCTGACAGATCATAAAAATCACTAGTATTAATATTTCTTTTTCGCGACATTATTCGAAGATAAGTTAGTTACGAGTAATATATTTCACACAGTTTCCTGGATACTTATATAATTTACACTCAAACTACGTTCAATGCTAAAAACGCAGCTACTACATAAATAACACGTAACGCTAAGGAAACCAGTTCTCCTTGGTTCTCCGAATCCGAGTTCCACGATCATTTTCCAACCCACTGGCTTTCCATCAGATAGTACTTCAAGATAGTATCTTTTGTGCTTCCGCTCGTGTAGTTTCCGAACGTGTTTCAATATCGCGAATTTACTCGGAGAGGAGTCACTGGTGACTTTGAAGCAGGTAGATCCACGCGCTGACACGTGTGCATCCACCGACGGGAATTAATCGTCCGTGCACCAATCACGTGCCACGAATTTACTCTTCTAAAACGTCGATCTTCCTGGAACTGTAATTTACGAACGTTTCACCTTCTGTTCGAACTCATCCTCTTATTATCAGTCTGGTAGGTTTTTGATTTGAAGAGATGTATTAATAGTTGAAACATTTGAAATGATTATTGTAATATGTAGAACTTGAACTTTATGAACGCAGAGTGAATTTAATTATTGCATGACATAATGCATAATTATCAATTACTTAATATCTGACATAGATATGAATTCTTCCATTCAAATCTAATGTTTTGTATTCTGGAGTGAAGTTATATAAGTTATATATTAGATGTTATATTATATAATATTATACCAGTATACATATATTACATAGTCACCGCGCGCCTTTACTTTACACACATAACGCGTATAATGCAATCCATTAATGAACTTAATCCTCCAACCCAATTTTGAATATTAATAAAGGCGTTAATATAATCGAGTATACGTTCGGCAGTTCTAGTGTTAAGAAATCTCAAGTCGACATCATATATCGATGAATATAGTGATTATATTGAGTCATTCAAATGAGTCCCATGACAATCGAGAGACCGTTTCGATGCCGATAGTCTTTCGAATGTTTTAATGGTATGGTAAGGAGGAGGATGATCTGCAGGGTCACTCTTCAGGATATCAAGATCGTAGATAAGCCGAGACGCATGCGTGCAACCGTTGTAAGGTACATGAGATCTTAACTGGTCGATCTCGTGACATCTTCCATTGGTCCCCCCCCCCCCCTCCTCCCCCCTTTCGTCCTTTCGTCCCTTTACTGACTTCGACCGTACGTTTGGCCTGTCCGTCCGTGTCGCTCAGCGGGCGCCATCACCAGTTCTGCACCCTCGCATCCGTCAAAATGTTGTCTCTCCTTTTATTACGTGGCAGAAAGCGTAATAAATTTCAATGAACGATGTGTCCGACCGTACTCCGTGGAAAAGTCGTCACTGCCCTTTGAATAACCGATTATTAAGAGAGTTATGAAATTGTTAATCTAGGTTTTAAGTATGGTCCGGGATTAAAGAAGTTCAAGTTATTTCATTTTTATTGTTTATTTCTATACTAACAGTAAAATAATATTTCTGTTCCAGGTCTGGAGTCGCAGGTTCAGGATTCCAAAGATCTCTACTGGTTCTAGAAGTAAGCCCCGGAGTCTCGTGAACCGAACTGACTTCGCGTTATCCGGCGGATGACTTCGCGAAACCACCAGCACGTAAATACTTCGCGGGGTCGCGGAATCGCTGGAAAAACAAAAGAAAAAAAAACAAAAAACCACGGACTCCCGCGGAAGTACGTGGAAGAATATAAGTAATCGCGGTCGATACCGATCGCATAGCGCGCGAGCGACTTAACGTGATATTAGAATCCGATCGTCCGGCATCACGGAACCGGAAGTGGAGGGACTTTGTTATACGGTTGAATAAAGAAGCCGGGACGCGACACGGCAGTTAAGGTGTACATAGTGTTATCTAAATATTTTAAGGATCTACTATTAGCGTAAAACTCAGATAGTATTAGAGAGAAAAAAGATACATTGCGCGCACTATTACCTTCATAGTGACTGATGTCCAATCGCTGAACGGAACCTCTTGTTCGTATAGAGTGTAGGGAATTAAAACACTGAGGCATTGTCTAAATTTCCCAAATAATTAACGTGCCAGGTAAACAGTCAGATGTTTCAGACGCGAATGGATTGCAGCTGAATCGAAAATGCGAAAACAATACGTCCACTTGTCATACACGGTACACGCAATGAGTGGTGTGGAGAGGAAAGAATGCGCGCGCTTAAAGGTATACAATGTATGTACGTTTCTTGATTGAGAGAGGTCCATGTTCCTTGAATAATATTATCGAATCGCATAGAGCGTATTTTCTTTTACCGTGACAATTCATTGACCGATTAATTAGGCGTGTTATCGCGGATAGAGGTAACTTATTAGTGCAAAGCCGAGGATGAAATCTTGGGACTAATTATTTGGCGAATTTAGCTCCAGACTTAAGTGAAGTATTTATTGACCAATGATCTTGCCATATATATATATATATATATATAAATATAAATATATTACTATTATTATTGTATCATAACACCGGGCGCTCCAGGAGTTACTGAGGGAAAGGAAGACCCGTCGAGTCAGCAAATTAAAATAGTTATTATCCGAAGTCTCACGATTATTCTTTACATCTCCTTCTCCCTAGAATTGAATCATCCATTTGTAGCTCGCTCGCACCGTGGCATTGCCTAGAAGAATATTCTACCTTAAGCGCATCGTACCCATCTCATGTTATCGTCATCATAGGTGTTAAATAAATGATGCATTAATACCAGATCCTTGATTTTTCTAGCAATCACTTTTCACCCGTCGCTACTCTCTTTCTTCCGTGTTCTCCATCTTTACTTTGATTTGAAGGTCTACTTCAAAATCTGGCTCACATTCGTGTTCTTTTGAGTGTATCAGTAAGTATACTCATATTTATTAACAGTGCAAGTTTATATCATACTGAATATTAATTATTGATGATTATTAATATCGGTCTTAAGAAAACTAATTTTTGTAGTATGTATAGTATGTATAATAGTAGTTACTGATATTATTAAAATATGTAATATTGGTGTAGGAATATGTGATTTAATTGTACGGTAAAAGTTGAGTATCGGAAAGTGAAATTGAACGTAAAATTAGCATTTCTAGCATTTCTGAACGAGGAACTAGAATTTTATGTTGTTACGGTTCGTTACTCTTCCGCTGGTTAATTAGAAACTGTCGAATTTAGAGGCTCCCACGCTGGGAAGTTAATCGAGCACGTAATAAGGGAGAATAGTGGTGGATTTAATCTCTCGGAATTCTATCTTAAGCCTTCCATTTCGTTCATCCGCGGTAAAACAAAGTGCTAACAAATACTACCTTTCAAGAAATAGGTAAGTGCATATTAATTATTCTGTATTCTTCATCACAACTTTTCTTGGGCGCCAAATGCAATTATAATTAATTGTAAATGTTCTTACAAGACTTGTAGAATTTCCGTATATTTAATACGACATTCTACACAACTATAAATTTAATTATTATTATACATATAACGCACAATCGTAAAGGATGCACACAAATATTTAATAAAAGTACAATCTTAGAATAACTTGGATCAACTTGAGTCAAATTTGATATCATTATTAAAAATTTAACAGACGAGTTCTTCCTAAAAAAGACATTTAGTGATCAAATCAATCCCTGTGATATATTAATAATTACGACGTATATATGGATAAAGAATCGAGAATGACGAAAGTGATAATTAAAATTTAATTTCGTAACCTTCGAGATAAGTATAGATTCGAATGACGAGTTAACTCGTCATCATTGGTTAATGGGTTAAACAACTAATTATACTCGCCACCCTGAAAAGAATTCCATCAATAACAATGCAAACAAGCACGTGACCCAACTTGACAAGCACATTCCATGCAGTCGATCTGCATGTGTCGAATCGTATTGGTTCGAGTCACGGCGTCTCCCATTCGGCAGCTGCTAATTTTAATAAGAGCCAATCGGTAAGAGGGGAGCCGTTCGATTTTTCACCGAAAAAGAAACACGTGTAGGGATCGAGGCGAATAGCAAAGAATGCGGTTCGAAGACATGTGGGTCGATCGGTGAACGATTTCCTTTACACGTGTCGCGTGGCCTACGTTTCCTAAATCAGCGACGACTCGCTCCGACTAACTTTAACGAGATGAGAAAATGAGCAATTAACTTCGTCACCTATATTTGTAAGCGGGAAACCCCCGGGACGATGCTGTTATCACGTGTCAAACATATGTATCCTGATTGGCTTTGCCACCGATCTAAATGGACCGTGAATATATGGGAGCTTGTATTAACACATTGCTTGGCATTTGGGGAATATAGAAAATATACTTGAATTTTCATTACTATATTTATCGAAGTGATGTAAATATATGTAATCTATTATAGGGCGATTGACGATCATTCTTCTTGAAGGTGATGAAATGTGAATTATTAGTGTAATTATTTCATTGCTTTGGGTTAAATTCATTTAGCTATTAGTGATATTAATGATTCCTTCTGGTTGGGAATTCTTTAATCAATTTTATTCCATATTTTCCTACATATTCCATATATTCTACCGAGTTATACGTGGGTCCACACTAATTATGAATTACGTAATATAGCCGAGTAAAGTGCATCCTTGACACAGTGTTCCTAGGATGGTTTATAATCTCCGATCGACGAGGATTCCAATAAACGGTAGCCGCCAGTAAATCTAGCAAATAGTAAAATAAATCGTGGAGAATCGAGAAGGGGCTGGTACCGATCTTCGGATAAGGAGAAAGCCGGAGATATACGGGGAGCGAATCGGGCGAGTAGCTAAACAGGGAACGAAAGGGAAATCCTAAGATTTACTGCGTTGACTGAGGTGTTTCATCTTGTTTTAATTGCCGAAGTCGCATTGTTAGTTCAGGTTACTCTCGGTCTATTCCCCTTTCCTAGGAATCTTGATGGCTACACTAAATGAATTGGATTTTGTTTCTGACATATCGTTGGCCCTTGGCGTTCCCGAAAGGGTTGCTTTTACCCACGCAAAGTAAACACTATGTTTTTTATATCCCATATATTCCAGATATTCTATACAGACTTAATTTTATAAAGATAATGGTAAAGTGGTAAAATTCATTGACTACCATTTTGATGTAAAAATCACGGCTGTTCCAATAGCTGGATAACAAAAAGTTACAGGAATAAGTACAAACAAGAGTTTTAAAAAATGTACACAGTGAATTTTACCTCTATAGCAACTTTATGACCATGAATTATGATGCCATATTTATATTTTGTACAATAGTTGATCAGACTTATAATTAATTGAATGTCTATGAATTAATTTAATATCTAAAATGTATCATCCAATGCCGATAAAGATAGGAAGAACCTAGGAACTTTTTTCCGTACTATGAAACTTATTACTTTCGAAACTTCAAAAACATATTAATTGTGAAAACTTAACAGGACAGCCTGAATCATCATATAACAAGCAATAATTTCTCGTGTCAAGATGTATAATTTATTATGATATATAGTTATTGCACATTTTCAATGGAAAGATTGCATTGTAGTAATAATGAAAGGTCTGCCGTCATTTTAATTCGCGAAATCGAATTGTTATCACCTCCTTTCTCGGAGCACAACAGTTGGACGAGCGCGGATAGGACAACGCACCGTCAACATAAATCAGTCTGTTCCGTTTCTTCTGTCGCGCTTATGATTTGTGTGTTTTGTTACGCAATCGTGCATGTGCTGGCTAGACGTGGAAAAACCACAAGCAGGAAACCACGTGAGGGCCACGTGAAGCAGTATTCGAACAACTATACGCGATGACAGACTTCCTGCCAATCGACTTTTTTTTCGAGAACTTTCCGGGGGTAGCTTATGTCGCATCTAGAAAAGTCGGAAGCTCTTCGAAACATAATTAATAACGCATAAATATAATACGTTTCGGTAACTCCTCATTATTAGAACTTATTGGGACTCTATTAAGAAGAATTAATTAGACAAATGAAGAATTTAATACATTAGTAACAATTATTTTAGTAAGAAATTATTATTCAACTATCGTGTCTAGTGAGCTAAGATTTAGATATACAAACTTCCAATAATGTTAAAAAATAAAATTACTTTATATTTTATCAATTATAAGACGTTTCGATGTGCAAGTTTTTGACTTCTTCAGTCACAATTTATATTAATAATTAATAATATAAAATTAAAAAGGAGGACGATAAAAATAGTGACGGCTTATTTCCATAAAAACTTCAATTGTAATGAGAAACAAAATTATTTCATTTCGGAACTTTAATGAAAAGTTAATTGATCAAACCATACTCATCTTTATTTATCGGTGAAATTAATTTATATATACGTAAGCCTATTTAATAATTAATAGAGAGCAGAAGTCGGTGAAGTTGTCTATAACACAATATAATTCCACTAAGATTTAATAAAACGATCGAACATAATATTTCAGGATTTACTGAGAAAAGTAGTTAATTAGGATCACCAAATAAAATGAAACCATATAATGAATGATACGTTAATATAAAGTAATATATTACAATTCGGGAATATATAGAACAATTTATACGTACACTTGTACATAGATCACCCCTCGATTCGCGGTAATTAAATACCGGGTACGTCCCCTTCTTGCGAGGCGCACCCTTCTTTTGGCTACAGGGGTCAGGTTATTGATATTGCACCAAGGGAACAAATGATCCAACCGTGAATATGAATATTAATTTTACTTTGTTATCCTTCACTGAATGTGTCGTCCGCCTATTTGTCACTATTATGGATGATTTCTGGTGGCCGAAACAATTATGTCGGATTTGGATCATTTTGCATTCAATAAACTAGCCAAGAAATTATTTTATGAATCTTATGGTTTTGAATAAAGATATATATACATGTTTATGCAATAATTGCATAAAAATTCATAACAAAATCACTATTTGAAGACGATTATAGATAATATAATATAGAAAATATATATAATACAATATAATATCTTCAACAGTCTTGGATGGGTTGCTGCAACAATATTGTTTTTTATATATAATTAAATAAAATATGACGGGGATAGTCACGGATACCAAGCACCACAAAATTTTAATTACGATGATTTATTTACTAGATTAATGACATAAGAAATACACCTTAAAATAACCGTAGTTTTTCAGCTGCCAAGAAAAGCCAAAGTAAGAGGAGTAACGAAAGATGTTGGTGCCAGGGGCATCATCGAGCAAGGGGTAACGAATAGGGCCCGAGGACGGAGATCGGAGAGATCATGAGATCCAAAAGTCTCATGTGGGCTTCGATCCAATCGTATCGTAGCCTTTGCCTCGATGACATAGTGATGCTGTGCTCGACAAAGCCAGAAAAAACGTCTAGGAATGCCGACGGGCATATTTCGGCGGTGTCACCTTAGAAGAGAGATCCTACCCTTCTCTACCTATTTCTCTCCTTCCTCATCTTCCTTCTCGCGCTCCTTTATCTCCTTCTTCTTTGCTCCTCGTCTTCTGTACTTTCGGTCATTAAAACTATATTTTAATTGCTCTTCAAAGTCCCCATTTCGTTATTAAACTTATTTACTTAATTAGTTATTTATTCTGACGAAAAGAAGATCCGTCATATTTTTTATATTACACTTCATGAAATGCAGTAACAAGTCAGAATATGTGAGACAATAATATTTTGGTATTTTATGAAATTAATTATTATTTAATGAATGCGTTGTCGAATATTCTACATAATATTTAATTTAATTTATTCATAAATTAAATTAAATACCATATTATATTCTCAAATTTAATTTGGAATTATAATATTTGTATTATTACGATATCATAAAAGGAAGGTGGCCGAAATGAAGAACACACGATGAAGTATGAATTGTTTTAATTCATTATCAGTAAAAAATGGCTACACAAAAAGTTATTTGTACAACATTGTCAGGTACTACGCTACTAACTTCCGTTGAATGGTTCCAGCCGTACAAAACAATTAATGACCCGGACCCATCTCTACATGGAA
The DNA here is from genome assembly GCA_910591585.2 of Nysson spinosus. Taxonomy (NCBI): domain Eukaryota; kingdom Metazoa; phylum Arthropoda; class Insecta; order Hymenoptera; family Crabronidae; genus Nysson; species Nysson spinosus. The sequence goes on from OU342835.1 coordinate 5,995,196, forward strand.
CATCTTCGATTCGTTGTCTTTCGTTCTCCAATGGCTTTTGGATCCAGGGATGTCCCTGGTTTTCTACCTGCGGGAGCAACAGCAGTTTCGGGTTTGCCGCTGGAGACATTTCTAGCCTTCTGTTCCCACGGGCTCGAACCTTTGACGTACGATGGCCCGGGGTACCCGGTACACGACGTTCTTCCCAATATCGTAGCCCCGTGTCCTCCTCAATTCCTTTTTTTTTACCTTTCTCGCTGCTGTAGAATCCTCTTTTTGCTAGCACGCACTCGCAGAAAACCGGTAGCCGGCCGAGACCTTTGAAAGACCGACGATTCGCGAACTTCCGGATCATCCGACTCCTTCCAAGAATGGGGACATTCCACTGACTTGGGTTAACCCGTTATCAGTTTCAGTGGACCCGGAATATATCGTTTATAGCTGGATATAACAGGATTATAATATGATCTTCTGAGTGGTAAGTTAGATTTTTCTGGCATAAATTAATTCTGATTCGATTGATCACTAGATATATCTGATAATATAATATATAATGATATAAAATAATAATGAGAGGTGAAGAATAATATCAACGCATAGAGACGTTTCTATCTTCGATATTGTCAGATAACATATTATATAATAACATAATATAATTAAAATCCTTGATAATAAAATTGAAGGAAATGTGCTAAATAAACTGGGAACTACCAATCATTAACATAAGACACAGTGCATTAATGGACTTTCGTAATAAACTAACCGAGGCAGACTTTTCCCGAAGGAATTTCATTTCCAAGTTAGAAGAGTTCAAAAAAGTAAAAGATGAGGAACTACCGAAGGAGGTTACTTACCTAACATCCTTTGAAGTCTTGATTAAAGCTTTATACTTCTAGTTTATTTATTAAATACTTAACTCGAAGACTGCTTGATTCAACATGAATATCATAAACCGATATAATTCACGCGCAGTTAACATTCGTGAGGGAAGAGCCGTGTTTGTGAATCGGTTTAATCGCACCAGAAAGAAGAGCTCGTAAAAGAAATTTACAGTCGATCGCATTCACCCCGTGACCGTGATTTTTCACGAATCACGATGCACCTGCCCTTATTGGGATGGTGGGTTTTAATAGGTCGGCCAACCCCAGCGACACATTCAACGAGCCAAATGAGACGTGACTTGAAAATGAGTGGGGCTGCCGGTACCTCGAACACGTGCACCCCGTGCACCCCATGAACCCCTTGCACCCACTAGCCTATTGTTATGCGAATACCATTTCGCCATTCGCGAATAAATAAATTAGAGTGCAAGTTTTCGAGGAAACTAATTACAATAAGTCTATCGTCATCGATGGTTTATTGCCAATATTAAATGATAGATGATAATAATTTTATCGCCGTATTCACAGGAACAATGATATCTTACTTTCCTGTTGTAATCCTTCTTACATTTTAATCATGTAATAGTAATTTTAATTAATGGATGTAAATTATAAGAAAAACAGTGAACACTCGGAATTCATTTTAAACAGCTTGATTTTCGAAATCTTGCTAATTTTAGATTGTAAAAATTGTAGATGAATAATTTGGATTTGGTAGATTATTTAAAGCGAATTAATAATGATGATAAACATCGATTAATAAAATTGATAAACATTTTTGTATAAATTATTCCACGACATCTATGAAGGGTTTAATTGGAACTTTAGTTACCAAAATGGATTTGATTTATATAAATAGTATAAATTGATAATTTCATGAAATAGTGTAAACATAATAAATTGCTGTTACATAAATAATATATAATAATAATGGCAACAATGTGAGAACAGTCGATAGCATTGTTCAGAATTATGATTTGATGTCGGGGAGCACAATTAAACATATCTAGGGCAATATTTGTACTCGAGGTCAAGAATTCAGTTGTTGAGGACGTGTCTATCGAAGTAGAGTTAGTTTTGCCTCTTTCTCTATCCATGCGCCAAGGAGCCGGCAAGCGTTCGTGGAATGTCTTCATTAAAATACCCGAGCTCATCATTTATGCAGAGCAAAAACACAACGAGGTGAGCTTCACCATCGAACCAGACAAACCCCGAGTCTTCGAGGGCAACGAGATTTTCACTCAACTTTAAACTTTTTAATTTCAACATTGTTTTCCACCGGCCACTTCGCGATTTACTACCGTCTCCTGGAGTCGATTAAACATCGATGCGTTCAGCTTACGATTTCGAATTTTTAAACCGATAATTTTGATATTTTGAAAACGGTATCTTACCTGATTTGCCAATGATCCAAATATTATCAAACTTTAAAGGAATTAATAATTAATATTTAATATTAATTAAGATAAATGCACAAGTCGCAGACATATTTTTATTTTACTGCAGATGCAATTTATAATTTCATAATAATCTCTTACCAGTCGATTACGGATTCTGCGATTTTTCAATAAATCTCCGACAAGATTCTACAACTTCCTTGTGTCGAAGTGGTTGTAGTGGTACGAAAGGTGTGTAAGTTTTTGCTCGCGCTCCCCCATCATGGAAGTGTATCTTTTAAGGTGATCCGAAAGTGATCGTTGTTCTTCGAAGCTCATTTTCGCATCAGTAATTAAGTAGAAAGTTAAAGGTACATCTTGTAGGCTTGTCGCGGCCGCCATCGTCACATCAATCACAAGGACTGGATTCCAATGTCCTGCGTACGAAATTAGTATTGCAAATCGCAAACCGGAACAATTTTTTTACTTACCACAGTTTTACCGTACCGAATCGACTTGAAAAGTAAATATACACTTTTTTCCAGTCGAAGCATCAATGCAAGCAGAACTTATTTACGGGTCTCCTTTGATTTATCAGTGTGCATTTAATTGAGTCTAAAACAAAGTAGCAGATAATACTCTCATAATTCAAGACTCATTTTTCTACATTTATTCAGACGTATACCATTTGTTAGAGTATTCTGAATATTAATATTAACAGATTGGAGTACAGTTTCCAAGTTTACAGGTTTGATGAAAATATGAGACTATATTGGAAACGAATTCAATTCCTGCAACGAATTGCATGTTCCAAATTTTATTAATATTATATCCACAGCCGCGGAGGAATTTTGATTTAATTAATAATTTAATCATAGAAGTAAAGTGAGAGACTAAAAATAGTAAATATTTTTCTTACTTAACAGCATAATCGAACAACCCACCTCTTTGCTGAACGTACATTACAAGTTAAAGACAAACAAAATCTGATCGTACATAATTCCGTCATTAATTACATTATTTGGACGACTTAATTTTCGTGAGAATATTAAAAACTTCTGATATCTCTGCCCGAAATCATTGGTCCTAATGGCAGGTATTTTCAGAAAATATACTGTCTGGGCATCCTCGAAGAGGGTTTAGAAACCGCAATAAAGATCTTCGGAAAAGATCATCCCTGATTAAGCACTAATAAACGCCATATAATTTCCAGGTGCTGGTTAACCAAGGAACCAGTGACCTTCATCTTGTCGCGGACCCCACGCAACTTAGGCAGAACTCTCTCACGAGATGAATTTATGAGGAGGGAAATAGAGAGGCGTGCTTGTCTACTGTAGGTGGAATCCACGAGTAGGTATGTAGCAGTTATGTTACATAAGCAAACGGCATGTATATGCATGATGCAGCTGTATGTGGAATCTTAGGAGTCTCATAGACGTAGATAAACGGCTAGATAATACGGCACGCTGACAGAAAGTCTCCCTGGCGCTACCTGCTCCGCGGGATGCCATCTCTGTCGTCTGTCCCTCGATTTGGGACTAACTTAACCGGAATCACTGCTGAATTAGGGAGCATGATTCGAGCATTCCTACGCGTCGCGATCTTCGACGATGGAAGCATTCGATGCCCGTAGATTTTGCACACACTTTTGGGACCTATGCGTTGTTTCCCTCGAGATAATGAATCATTAATCAAAGTTACTAAACGGTGCATGAGTCCCTTCGGTAATCTTCGTAAGGAATAATATCTGTGGTCTGACTTTCAACGTGCGATTTTGATGTCGTTCGAAACTGAAGACCAGAATTATTGCTGGATACTTGAAATTAGTAGAATCAGTAGAACGAGGTAAATTTTATTTTCATGACTGATTACCGTGGACTTTTTGGAGTTGAGTCTCATCGACAGCTTTATTTTCATTTTTTAAGATTACTGGATTATTTTTAATTATTTATTGTATTTATACTACGTTTCGATTCAAGAATAGGGTTGATCCTAAGATTTTCAGTAAGGGAAAAAATGAGGTTGTTTTAGGTTGATATAAAATTCTAAGCCACGACTGGTATAATTACAATCAGACACAGAAAGTGGAATGGGATGTTAGGGAACAGAAGCAAATGCAACTATATCGACGGGAAATTAATCTTCACAGAACGCCGCGTTGGTTGGCTGTACATAAGTAACTTGTTCGTTATTTGTAGGAATGCGCGGTATTCTAGAAACAGTTGCACAATCCAGGTGTACCGGGAGTCTATAAGTTATAAGACATTTTGAAGCGCAAATGCAATGTGCTCCGAGCGGTATAAATGACGCTTCCTTGTTTCGGCCATTAACCAGCTGTCTGATATGCATACAATGTTACGACTGCCGTATGTCCATCGCCATGCAAAACTTCAAGTTTTGCAATGTCCCTGTTTTAGGACACTTTGCAGGACGACGTTGATTTATCAGTTACTCGAAAAGAGTGACATCAGTGAATATGCAAATTGTCTACTGTTGTGGGACTAGGAATAATATTAAGTTATGGATTCAACTTGCACATATTAATTTTGGAAATTCTATTAATACTTAAGTTTTCGTAAATTGAAGTTTGTCTTCCTTATACTACTTGTAGAAATGATTTAGTTGCAGCGGGGATTCTACTGATTTCTGAATTCAGATCGCATTAAATCGTGGTAATATTTCGAGTTAATATTGCAATATTAGTTATTTGAACTTTCGCGATTATAATTTCTGTAATAACTAATATCTCAAAACATTAGATAAATTGAACGTTTTAAGTGATTAAGTGACGGCAGGTGACGAAAGGAAAATGTAATTTTCAAGACAGGTAGAATCCATATATGAATTTGCACTGAAAGTTGTTAATTTCGTACTCCGCGAATGGAAAGGGTTATTTCTGAAATAAGTTCGAAAGATATACACAATATAAAATAATCATAATACACAGTGATAATGGTTACAATATGACTTTATTTAATGAAAATGCACAGAACGTAAATGCTCTGGGAATACTGTTAATGACTTTATAATGTCGGATGATAATACATCCGAGCATTGTACATAATATTTACATCGATTACTTAAGATTGATCCAATCTATTCGTACGCAATATGATTCTTTCACGTTGAGGTCGATCTCGATCTTCGGAGTAACGATCAAACCATCGAACCAGTCGATCGAGGAATCATCTCTCCACGATGAAAGTCTTTCCTCGCTTAGAAGTGAAATTCGTGAGTTAGAGTCGACTGTCGTGGATGATGACTTAGAACTTGATGGGAACGAAATCGCTGTCTCGTTGTCTGCCTATTCTTCGGATCATCAAGATGACTGTGGCGACTACCAAGGTAACTTTCAATATCCAAGACATCTGTAATCAAAAATATAATTTCTATTATTAATTCATCTATTTTGATTATATTAGTTCTATAGATATAATTTGAAGTTTTGCGATGTCTTTATAATTGAACTTAATTCTGGGTATAATAAATGCAATGGATGTGATAGATATAATTAATATAACAGAATAACATGTTGTTGTTACTGTTGTGAGACTATAAATAATATGAAGTGATAGATTCATCTCGTATATATTAATTTCTGAAATGAAATAATAGCAGCATCGATTCCACTAATTTCAGTTCATCGAAAAGTATATTCTACTTCCACGAATTTGTCTGACTCTTTATAACCCAATTTTTTCGTGTTTAAAAGGAATTCCTATAACGCGAAAGTAGTTAAACGTGAAAATAGTAAGAAAATTGTTACTTAAAAACGAGACGTGGCTTTATGGAAAGTTAATAGACTCATCGTATCAGAAGTAATGAGTTCATTGCCAGGATAATTTGTCTTATCAATAATTTACATCGTTTTACTGTTCACAATCGATTACATTACGTCAATGGAAAGTTATCGAAGCTAATCACGAGTAATAAAATAGATGTGTTTAAGAATAAGCAGAAATAATCATCCCTCGAGCTGTTCAAAGTTCATTTACATTTATGAAGTATTTTTGAAGCAATCAGATGGGAAATATTTACTGAATGGAAATAATCGGTTGACCATGAGAACGATAATTAATATTCATTGCGTAAAGAATTTGCAATTATCGGCAATACAAGCGACCTTGAATTATCAGAATTCGAATTTCGATTATTGGTTTATCCTAGTTAGAAACTATCAACTATTCAAATTAGAAACTTATTTACACGAAAACAAATAACTTCGAAATGAGACTTCTTCAATAAGTTACATTAATATCACTGTAAATAAAAACTGTATAAACTTCTCGATTCTAGCATAAAATAAAAGAACAAACGAGTAAAATATTCATGAATTAAAGTCCTCTAAATTATATAGTTCCACACGAATTATTTACCGAAAAGCATTGTTTAGAATTTTGATCTCGATTAAATACACATACATGCATATATGCTATATGTTATATTATATCGATTATGTGTTATATATTGTATGCATTACGTATTATATATTATACGAAGTATGCATTATATATTACATAGAGTCTATCTCAAGGAAAAAAACAGTCTTCTTTCCAAAACCCCAGAATACCTGCCAACCGGATGATTATATTCTGCTTGTCGATTTACGATATATATAATCCCAACTATACAACCCCAGTTAAACATAAAATTCTTGCGAATGCACTGAAAATCACTGTGAAAATCGTCGAAGTTTCATTTACTGAACACTTACACTGGCCATTTTGTATCACTGGTATCTTAAACTCTCCTTTGGGACTTTGATTTCGCACGTGGCTTTTGCGTAAGACTTAATGCTGCCTCTCATTGTCGAGCACACATATTTATACTTGCGCTTAAGCCGGCGGAAACATCTGAGTAAACGGACGTGCCTGAACAGAAGGTGTGTAACGTCAGTGCTCGTGAATTACGCCCCGAAGAAATAGAAACGACGACACATTTACGAAAACGGGGCGTTCCATAAACGCGAAACGATGACGTCGCGCTTATCATTCAATAATTCCTCTTTTTGTACACGGAACAATTCAACTCGACGTAATTCTTATCGCGCTAAAAGTACGTCGCGTGCCGATACTACTTTTCCAACTTCCAATGGCCGATTTCGTTGATCGGTGATATGCTTCGAAGGTTGAATAATGTCAAGGTAATAACATAGTTAGGCAAATATATTAATGTGTTTACTTAATTTATGAGTTAATTGAATTCGTGAGGAAGGACACAGTGGGTCTTGATATTCGAATTTGTTTAACGGTTGGATAGGTGTGAGTGGTATTTGTTTATTTGAGTCTTGTTGTATAATTATAATTTCCATTAATAATTTTATTACTATCGGAATCAAGAGATAATTACGTTAGAAAGTGGATATGAATTTTAATGGAATTTTTGTGTTCTGAGAATGATTGATAAGTGGCTATGACATAACATTATTAATAAATAATGCGTTGTTATTATAATTCTTCTCAGAACATCGAATATCTTGGACACTATTTGTTTACTTATTTTCTGGATCAAACTCGAATTATTACAGACTTGTTAAATGGGTCGCATCGAGGAGTCAACAATATTAAAAATGCCAGAAGATTGGTGATATTTATATTTATTTTTGTTCTACATTATTTATTATTTCAAGGATTCAGTCTGTTATACAAAAGTGGCTACATTTTTAGTTACAAGTCAATATGTGGTTGCCAAAATCATAAAGTGATATTTGTTTACATCGAGATTCCAGTGGAATGAGTATCGCGGAATTAAAACGTAAAGTTATCTTTGCCGTGTTTGTAACAGGAATAACTTCCTTTTATTCGAAGTCGATTGAAATGTTAAACAATTAAACCCGGCGAAAAGATTTTTTCCATTCTGACGTGCAACTGAACAATCACAAGTCGAGTATTACAGAATAATATTCCGCGGGCGACAATCGTTACATTTCCTCGTAATTAACAAATATTATATTAACAAACTTGATACGAAGGTAATAAAAATCGTTCACCATATCAGCTTATCAGTATGTCATATTTGTTTACATCGGAATCTCTTACTTTTTCATAACATCAACAACGAAGTTCCCCCCATTTATTCAATAACAATATACACAATAATCAACCCCGATAATATTTATTCGATAACGATAAGTAGACATCACTTTGATAGAAATTAAAAATAAATAGTAATTATTCATGTTTTTTGGTATTTTGCCGCGGTACAAACATAAAGAACACGAAGGTGCAAAACAAGTACTCCGTAAATTAAGAAGAAGTTATTCAACAAGTTAACTACTACATCGTAATTCGTGTTATACGATACCTCACGATACGCATACACATCTAGAAACAAAACTGTGAAGTGCTCTATGATGCGTTAGTTACTTTATATCTTTATCGTAACATTAAAAATATTAAAAACTGAAATAATATCAGCGATATATTTGATTGAAATTTTAGTAATATTCGCATCGTTGGTCACTAGTGAGTTTCACGTAAATCAACGTGTTAATTATGGGTTCCATAGAAACATTTTTTATGTCGGTCTCCAGTAAGTCCCATCGAAAGGGCCTTCTACGATCTATTTGAGTTTTACGAAACAATTACGAGGTTTGTTCGGTCTCTAGTCGTGACCAAGGGGCCCGTCGGCCCCGGCAAAAGAACAAGCGCGCCGAGTAATCGTGTATTGAGATCGTGGGCCCGAGTTGGGACAGCAGGAAAGAAGTAAAGATTTTATCTCGTGCAGCTGATCGGCACTCTCGCTTTGGTCAAGTGCCAACCGAAAGAAATGTTCTTTTTTCTCCTTCTTCAGCTTCGGCTACCCTTCGCGCGAGAATCGCCTCGGATTTGCGTACGATCAGTTACCGATTAAGTCTGATAGAATCGCCTGCGATTTCGTGCCGAATCGATGCCTCGATTTTGTGCGTTTATAAAAAAGCCGATGACGTTGGGAACAAAAATAAGGAGTTAGGTCTTTTTGGAAGATTAATTTTTATTTGTCTATATAACTCGTACATTGACAGTTGGGTAATTGAATTTGTTTGATGAGATCAATAATAAATATGCGTAATAATTAATAAGTGTCATTAAAGTTCTTATCTCATTTCTAATTCCATTCTGCCTTCATTCTAATCATAATTCAATTATTCATGGAACTAATAAAATAAGTTTATAGTATTCGAGTATGCCTGATATACGAAACAATCAGTTTTAATCATCAGATTGATTGCAACATTAATCGTGTAGTCAATCGCAAATAATAAGTTACTCGCGTAATACTTATTTCTAATAATTATGGATAACAAGTCTCTAAAATCACTGAAATTAAACTACCATCTATGCTCCCAACATCCCCACGATAAATAACCAACCTCCAAGCGCACTGATTCGCGAAACTGGCCAAGTATTCACGGACCAAAAAAACAAAGGCACGGTAATACACGTAGGTTGCAGGAAATCAGTGGTCGTAGGCCGAATGGAATTCAGCAAGTGACACCACAAGTCGCCGGAATTTGAGCGTTGCATAGCCCGGGTACCTCACGCTCCAGCATCCGCATCTCTTTCTCCCTCAACCGATTCCTGATCGTCTTCACCGTAGTTGTCCTTCTCCGGCGTTGTTACGCATTTCGCGATCTGATTCGTTTCTGTATAAGTGCATACGTGTTACATCTACTTCCATCAAGAAGCTTCGACGATGTTCCAGTTCCCTCGGCTGCATTCGTAGCGCAAGTAGCGTGCCGGGCGTGCTGATACTTCAGCTTCTGTTTGCACTACTTCGGTCCAGCGGTATGCAGCCTCCCTTTCTCTCCAATCAATTAATCGCGCATGAGATCGGACTATCGGTTTTCATCTCTCTCGCTATCATCCGGAATGATACAGACATGGATTCTTGTAAGCATCATGAACTATCGATGATCAGGTTATACCTTGGATACTATTTGCCCGCGGATTTTGGGAAAACAGGATCTTGAAATGAAAATGGCACGTGGCATTTTTAGCCATATAGAAATATTTTTACTGAACCCTTATAAACTTAAGGGGTACTGAATTATTACTATGGAGTTCAGGGAAGAAGGCACAAGGTAAATTTAGACGGGAAGATGAATATTTTTCTAAATCTAAATTCGATGATTCGTGATCGAAGAAGAAAAGGAGGAGGCAAACCTCTTCCGTATACCACGCATGCATACGCGCACGTAAATACGCAGGCCGGGCGTAGTTTTGCTTGACTAGTCGCCAATTTTTTACGTGTGTCGGATTGTCGAGATGCTTACGTATCAGAGTCATTAGAATTATCTTAAAAGGTTCGAGGTATAATTAAAGCTTGGTACGCAAAAGCGCGTTATCATTGGCGGAATTATGAACGGCAGGAAAACGTCCAATGGAAGAATTAAGAATGGAAAGATAATGAAGGGCAAAGAGGCGCAATGAATATTTATATTTTAATTATTATTTTCATTCTGTATGTCTCCACTGTAATTTTTTAGTATTAATTGAAATATGGATATTCATTATATTATTCCATTAAGTAACACTATATTCTTCTCCAGCTTGATTTTAAAGTTACTATTTTTTATCTCCCAAAAATGGGACCAGAAAAGTTTAAATATTCAAATCAACATTATTATATCTCGATCGTTGTCATAGTTTAGAACTATTGTTTAAACACAACACAGAAGTGTTTGACCTGTCAGTCGACGTATAATACTTTAACTACGCGTCTTATAATTGGCAGATCGTGCAAGGTGTTTCAGGTGTTTCATTGTTTACCGAATATCCCGAGCTGACATGTCTTTCCTTCACACCGGCAAATGTGATTGACTGAACAAATAAGTCACACTGGTGGTCGGCATCGCGTGGTAGCAATTTTGTAAAACGAAATGGAGTTACGCATGCCAGTCATTAATTTCGTTATTGGTTGACAAAAATCAAGGCGCTCGAACGACGTTCAGTGAAAAACAATTTTCAATTGGCACCTCTTAAATGAGTTGGAATTTTATTCGTGTCATTCCAAGAGTTAGGAATACCTTTTTATAATCTTTTTGTATGATTCGAGAATTTTGTTTCAAATCGAAAATCTTGTAAGCGTTAATATCAGAGCAGTAAAGCAAAAAGTATAACTTGCTTGTTTCCATATTCCAATCGAATAAGTAACGCGTAATTTAAAAGCAAAGTGTCGCGAAAATATTTTGGACGCAAGTAGCTTGCTTTTATCCAAAGTTAATTGACAAATAAAACAATTACACTAGACACAAAGATTTTTGCAATTCTGATATACAACTGAATAATCAAGTATCAAAAGTATAAAATACACTTACGTGGATAACAATCATTGCATTTGATCGTAAACAATAACAGAATTCATACGAGAGTAATAAAAATCGTTCACTGTATCACTTTATCAGTGTGTCATGTTTGTTTATATCTGAAGTTAGTCCCACATTTTTCATGACGTCCATCCTCAATGAACGTTCATTCAACAACAATTTTGTTCGATAATAATCGTCAATAGTAATAATCGTCAATAATAAATAAACGTCATTCAGAAACTGAAGGAATAATAAACACCTATCTTTCGGTATTTATGTCGATATAAATATTAAGAGGATGCAGAAGTTGCAAAGCAAGTGTCGTGTAAAGAAAGGAGTCAAGCTTCGTTGTAAGTGAAAAATTGTAATGTTAATTTCGACATGCTTTCAGTTCTTTTTTGTGGTGATTTAAATTAAAGTGAAGTTTCGTGTTTTCTTCGACTTCTGATGACCGTCTTTGTGAGTACTTTTATTGATCATTAAAGAGAAAATGTTAGTTGAATTAATCATTGATCAGTGACAAATTAATGATCTCTGAATGTTAGTTACACTACGATATAGTTATGCTATTATATAGTTATAATATTGTTACGCTGTAATATAAGAACTATCATACTACAATCAACCGATAAGTCATTGACACTAATTTTCCAAAATACGAACACTTTGATCATAACTTTACACATCAATTAAACTCCACAATCTCTACATGCCAACACATCCACATACATAATAACATAAAAGGTCTGAACCCGTGCAATTAATTAACCAACAACACAAAATTTGTTGGAACCAAAAAGAACCCCAAATTCAATTAACAAAGCAAACATCGAAAAGCAGAGTGGTTAAACGTTTCGCGGAGTTACAAATAAGATACAGGAATTAGAGTTTCGTGAAGTTGAGAGTTGGCCGAGTAAATGAAATCCAACTAGGAAGGTAGTGGTGGCGCTTAATAGGAGAAATCTCGAGGGTGTCGATTTAGGTTTGGCCCCATCGAAGAGCAGAGAAGAGTAAAGAAGAGAAGGGAAGACAAGAAAAGAGAATGCAAGAGAAGAAAGAACGAAAACCACGGACTCCCTCGAGTTCCACCCTCCTCTTTCGAGGAGATCTCGCTTCACCATCAATTATTATCGTCTTCGTCGGCTTCGTAGGGCTGACGGCGACGTCTAACGCGCCCCTACGATTGGGCGTCGGAACGCTCGACGTCGCCATGGTAACCCAACCCTCTTCGACGAGGGGTTGCCAAGGTGGGGACGAATAACTCGCGAAAACACGTAAATTAAACGCACTATGGGGCTTGATGGGGCGGAATGGGGCCGAGTGGATGTCTCAGACCGTGAAACATAGCCGTCATAAGCGGATATTAAACCCTGCTTCCGGCGTTCGAGCGGGTCCGAGCTCACTCGTAAATGCCGGATAAAAATTCGCTTTTCCTTCGATTACTGTCATCGTAACTTCCACCTTTCAAATGCTTTTGGACCATTTTTTTCAATTTTCTTAATTATATGTAATTATATAAGAATTATATAAGAGTCGGAAAATATGTCTGTTTCTTTGGAAATAGACTCAGTAAAAAGGGGAGGTTGCGAAGATGATAATGAAATTTTTCCAGACGATGTAATTTAAAGACCCTCGAAGAATATATAAATATTAATAGAAGATTATGAAAAATTTCACTAATATTTTCCAGGGAATTGGAAGAAAAGGAAAAGTCTTTAAACTAATGGATGGTTTTTCCTTTCCATCTAATTTGTCGGAAAAGAATAGTAGAATTCATCATAATTTTCCATAAGTATTTAAATTTTTGTCGATTGTCCCTAAATTAAAGTGACTGGAAATATTTAATAACCATTTCACAGCGGTCCCTTTCTACTGAATCGGTTTCCTAGGAAACGGAAACATTTTCCGATTGGTCGTGAGGAATTATATAATATCATAAACTCTTAGAAATTCGATGTTATCCATATTAATTATTACTCTAAAACAGATACATAATTAAACTTGCGTACATATACACACTATACTTTTGATTACAATACATAACATTAAACATACAAATTAAAAATTGGCTTTATTGTCATGCTTGACCTTATTAAATATTTTAATAATAATATCATACATAGATACACGGAACTTTAACGTAACAGATGGAATAAGTATAGAATGTTCTTTTTTCCCAGACAAGAAGATAATATGACGTTTACTTAAATCTTGAATTTTCACTTACAAGTTCACTTACTCAGTTAAATTCATACAAATTTTCTAACATTTCGTAACCAACACATGCAAACATTCTTTTCATATTTATACTATTTATAGCTAAGTTTTATCATTGAGTTTAATCCACGAATTAGAATGAAGCAAAGTAAGACATCGTGGTTTAAATCGTTCTTTAAATCTTTCATGATCTTCGTCTCAAATTTTATTTATAGAAGATTTATAGAACAAATATATACCCAGTGCCATTTAAAACGAAAAGATAAAGAACACAAGTTGAAAATAGATTTCACAATGTTTTAATACCCGCAATGATAACATTAATATTTGGACAATTTTCCTAGAATTCTTCGCTATACGAAGACTTGCGAAATCCATCGAAGCGCGTAATATTTTGCGATTGTAGAATCATTCGGAAGTACACGTCGATGATCTGAAACCAGATATAATAAGGAAATATGGAAGAAGATAAACACCGGTGTTTTTACGTTAACTTTCGGAGAAGTGTTTCGCGACTTTTATCGATTCGAAGAGCGCGTTATGAAATCAAGGAAACAGTCTTCGATGATATTGTATTCAAAACAAAAGCACGGCGGAATAACGGAAATCGTGAGAATTCTGCTTTATGAAATAACTATAATTTTCGTTAATAACAGGAAAACGTTAGTACGATAAAGGCTTGGGATTCGAGTACACGGAATAATTGTTTATTTATATACTTTTTGCGCGCTACATGAACAATAAGGAACCAGATATTGGTTCCGTCTGTTAACTTAAATGTCCGTGGTGCGTTACTTATTATACAATATTATTATTATATTCAATATGATTGGGTTTGATAATAAAATAGGTGTACTTCAATCACGCTGCAAATAATCTTTTTTTTATATTATATGTTTATTATAATTTCTTTGTTTAAGCATACAAAGGAATTCGAAGTAGATATTTCATATTATATATTGTCTAGTGTTTACATGCGAGATTAATTATTCAGGTCCAAAGTGACAAGTCCCGGAATATTCCGGGAGCGAATTCCAGACGGAGGACGAAAGATGAAATTCCTGGAGTATCTGCAAGATAAAAAGTAAGGTCCTCGTAAAAGTCCAGGGGCGTTCCAGAGTCGCGCGACAACTTTCCCTATATGCGTTATTTCGTGTCCGTCCGTTTTTCTGCGTATTGCGCGCCGGTACGCCGAGGTATGAAACTGCGCCAATTACCTTGTCAATTACCTCGATTGATGGTCACCGCCATATTGATTTCACAAGCAATCAATGTCCCTCGGCCTTTTCCTAGTAGATCTGCCGCGGCTCGTACGTTCGCTCGGCACTCGACTCGACTCAACTCGAGTGAGCAATAATTCTTGCTTTTGCCAACCGGATGCCGAAGACGCCTGCTATCGAACCGATCGGACCAGTAATCCCAAGTATTTCTCACTCGTGCTCACCGTGATACTGATTCCACGTATCCCGGCAAAGATTTACTATCTCATAAGTCACCATCGAAACTCTCTACTTCTTGAGTAGTAAAAACTATATCGACACGTACAACACTATCCTCCGAGAAACTCTCGCGAATGATTAGCTAGTTAAGCGCTAATGAAAGTACACTTTCAATGTTTTTTCAGGAACCTCAACTTTGCTGGAAAAATGAGGTGCTTTTTACTCGGGTGGAATTTAGATTCGTATGATAGGAGATTAAAGAATTTATGATTAACGTAGGGCGAATGAAATATGTATGTTACAATTATTTGGACATGACAATTACACGCCATAACACAAGGTAGTCTACGTTCTTTTTTATGTTCATATATTTATTTTATATCCGTGATGTTTTTATATAAAATGTACTCGTCTGTCGATTTACAAGATAATTTTTACCCGCGATTATTTAACCGAGTTTGAAAACTGAAGAATTTATGTCTTTAGATATTATTGTATATTAATTAAAAGAAATTCTTACTTGATTGCACCTTTAACATTACTCCAACTTTGCCCCGATTGATTCGCAAACAATCAAATTAATCGAATGCTGTTATCACGTATATCATATTTATTCAGACACTGCACTCATCCTTATTATTAGTACAAACATGAATCTCGAAATTTAGTTTCTATACCTTTCTTACCCTTTTTTAAATCAATGCTAATGAAGTTAATGTAACAATAATAATAATAATAATAAAGTTCAAACAACCACAACTTTTTCGTCACTATTTTTTCTTCGTAATAGCAGACTCGATTAACGCAGACTTCAATCTATATCTATATCGCATAAAAAGAAACCACCAATCCAAGCGCATGGAACACACATCCTTCGCGTAAATCGAAGGACGGGTGCATTGTCACTCGAGAAACGTAAAATGATAAAGGATCTCTTTCAGAAATTTCATTCTCTCCGCCATTCCACTATTCCGTATCATGGACGTACAGGTGTGTGTGCTAACAGCAAATGTAGTTTTGTATATATTAGTGTCAAGGACTTGTCGGTCTCGGAGGATTGACAAGCGGTGCACCGGCTTCGTTGAAGGAGCAGCTGACTGCCATGGAATCAAAGTACACAAGGTGCCATGACATTGTCACCCTTGTTACGGACGTAGATAGAACAAGAAGGATCAGGTTATTTATTGGTTCCCGATTATAATCGGGATACCTCCGAGGCCAATCTGTAATGTAGATTCGTTCGCGCGTTGTTGTCGCTGATAGAATCGTGTTTCTTCTTTAAGTTGGTGCGAGTGGAAATTTACCATTTTAGATCGAGGTGTATTTTAATTTTCATGGAAGCTGGGAGTGAATAACGGGAAAATTATTATTTAGAGTATTGTCATTACTAAGTCATTACTTGTTTACTTATAGTATTACTGTGGATACTACTTGTGTACTAATAATATTAGTTATACTAATATTAGTATTAGTAGTATAATATAATATTATCAGTATACTATTGTACATTACGTAAATAATTACCTACTATAAACTACATACTTTCTTCTTCAGACATTTAACATAACTGAACAAAGAACAATCACACGGCACAGAATTATACTTATTAAAATAATCCATCCATAATTTTTCAATGAACACGATTCAAATATACCACAACGACAAAGATGCAACACATAAATCTGCCCACCTTTCTCTTGCAACAAATATTCAACACTTTTTAATGAACACAAATTGACACGACATTACACGATTATGTTACACATCACTCAAATACACGACATCTACTTAATTAACTTCTTAAGAAACAGTTTTCCTTAAAAAGCAAGTGATTAATTTTTGGGCTCTCGTATTAGGTATTCCATAATATAATGTTATCAGTACCAATGATTAATTTTTCCTTTCGATTCATTTAATAATTTCCTAATGATAAACACGTGTAAGTATAACTTCTTAAAGCTTATGATTCGATCACTTTACACCTTTAATTAATTGACGCAAATTTCAGGAATATCGAAAATTCGTATCATATATCTGTTTAAAAGGAACGTGATCATAATTTCAACACACGAACCCGGCCAATAATTATTTAACAGTGACAACAAAATCCTAATAAACCTCTTACTTTCAATACTGAATTTATTTCCCAATTCTGAAAAGAGTAAGTTCATATAATATAACACTCAGAATTGTCCGAAAAATCGAAAATTTCCTTTTTGCTTGATCCAAGGCTCAACAAAATTTTGTCATTAATGGGATCCTAAATATTTTATGACACGATATATTTCAAACCAAGTAACATTATCACAAGAAAATCGTGTTTCTGGAAGACAAATTCGTGGGACTTAAAATCTTCGACATTTAAAATCTAGGTAAATCAAGTATATAACATCATAACAGTTATAATCTTCTAAGAACTCCAAATATTTATATGTTTAATCCAATGATCATAAACCGCCACCAGCAATCATCACTAAACCTTAAACCACCGTAAATCAAAAGGCAAGAAAATCCTAAGAAAGACAACGACGCGTGATGGAAAGTCGTAGGACATTTGCATTTAACTCGTGGGAGAAATAAATAGGACATTTGGTGCGAAGTAAGAATCGCGAGTGCAAGGCGAGTTACGTCGACGTAAAAACGGCCGAGAGACGCATTCGAAATAACCGTGGAATGCACGGATATACGGTGAGAACGTTAAACGCTTAACCCTCGAAATGTTTAAGGTGCATTGAACACATGGTTCACCTTACGTTGTCAACGTTTCTTGGCTGTTGCAAGGTTTACGCCGCCGGTTCGTTAAAGCTTCGTCTCCGAGGCTCCGTGGAAAGTTAAAGGACAGCGCTTACACGAATTCCTCCTCTTTTAATGCCAAAACTTTCAGCTGCCGAGAGAACTGGGAAAGCTGCTAATAGCCGTGGCATCCGCCACGTTTGTCCTTCGATGGTTTGATTACATGACATATATTTTCTGTATAAATATTTTGACTATTAACAGTTTATTCTGACCATATTTTACTTATAAGTGTTTGATTCTAACTAGAAATATTTCAGCTACAAATGTTTATTTCTTACTATTGATATTTTACCTATGAATATTTGATTTAAGTATATATACTTTGGATGGAAATATTTGAATATCCAATTATGAATATTTTCGCTACGATTATTTCATTTGGGCCATTATCATTTTAGCTAAAAATGTCGCATTCCAATTATAAATATTTTAGCGTCAAGAATATTTTTTTTTGTAAATTCAGATTTGTCGTATTTGCAATAAGTATATGGAATCCTAGTTATATTAATATTCGAACTAATTCATTGTATAACATTTACACTTCTTTTCCGTATTTCGTGGAATCTTAACTAACGTGTCGTTACATATACCCCCAAATATTTTTTCATGAACAGAACAAGATATTAGTATTTTTTGTTATTTTTCTATGATATCGTATTAAATACTACTAATGTCTTATTTGATATTAATAATATTTTATTAGATATTATAGAACAACGAGACGTATTAATGCACGACCACCCACATAAAAATAATACTTTCATAAACACACAATAAACTATTCATTAAACTCTTTCATCTTTTAAAACAACTTTATATTATATAACATATACACTATACACGTAATTAATATTTCATGTCTAATTATATTAACTATAACAAACGATATTAAGAATTAAATCAAAATTGTTATAGAGTAATATTATAATAGTACGACTAACAATATTAATGTATTGAAATTTATATTCAGAATACCGTATATTAAACAATTTTATTCCAACAATGCGTCATTTTGTTCCTTTCCAATAATTCTTAAATTAAATACTCACGGCATACATTTTGCATATTAATTACACTTTAGTTTCATTGCGCGCTTAATTAATCCATTCATTAACTAGCCACCAAGTTTTATCGGAGCAATATTTTTCATATTTTATATTATCTTCCATAAAATGATAAAACTATGTCAATATTCGTGACAAATATCGTGTTATGAATGAGTATTTCATTTTGCATAAATTCATAATCTTCATTAAACATGAATTTAAATCTAGTTCCCTGTAACTGCGAATTTACGCGTGATCTTTGTGTAACCAGTAATGTTATCACGCAAATTCGTGTTAACGACATCATCATCGAAATCATCGATTTCCCTCGAGTCACAGCAGGATGATGAAACCTAAAATGACTAATTCGCAAGCGTGGAAACCGCGTGTTTCTTTTTGCTCACATGTTACAAATCGCGAAATCAAATTACGCGTAATTGAAATTCTGCCACGCACAGCCTCGTCGTGTGAGTAAGTGTTAGTCGATGTGGTATGCTATTCTTATCGTGCGCGCAAATATTTACTTGAAAGCATTTCTTTAGCAATTCCAGCTACTGTAGGGTTCTGAGGAGAAGGCATGTGACTTTAGACATAAAAACAACAACATTGTTTTATATTAATAAAAAGTTAAAAGAATTAGCACTTAATTAATACATTATATACGATGTATTAATTATGTATTAGATATATAGTATTATAAGTATCATATAGTTTGTTTATCATATATCATATATCAGCGCCTTCTTTCCACAACTCAACAATGCTGATTTAATTTTCGCGTAAAGGAAAATGAACTTTTTCAACTTTCCCAAATTACCCTTTTGCTATTATTCTTTTTGCATTATCGGTTAAGTTGCCGAGTTAAAAAGTCTTCAGTATAAACGTGATTTAAAGTTGAAAGAATCGGGTTGATTAGATAGAATTCATACGAATTTACGGAAATGTGGATTTTGATATAAGTAAATATTATTAAATACTGTTTACTGGTATAACTAAATAACATATATTATTAAATACTGTTTACTGGTATAACTAAATAATATATTATTTATTGAATATAAATAAATATAGTAGAGTAGTTTGATGTAAAGTTTCACGAGTAGAAGTTTTGGAGTGCGTTCGATATAAGTATGAACTTCGAGGAAGTGTAATTCTAGGGATAGACTCAATTAGACGGGAATTCTAAATACTTCATTGAAGAATTCCTGTGCGTTGAATATATTTGCTGCCCTCATAACACAGTAACGCAAGTCTCATTCGCATTTTCGTTATTCCGTGCACGCATTGCTCGACCTTCTTTCATTATTCTAGAAATCTCAGATTCTTAAATCGAGGAATACTGTTGCAGCGGACTCGTGAGGTGTTTATCAATAACACTCGATTCGTATCGAACGAACTTATTATTACATTGTGCTCTATATCCAACCATTAAAATGTTTTTATTACAGGAAATGATTACATTAAATTACAGGATATATTTTTAATTCGTAATGCATTATCGATTTCTACTTTGATAACAGCTTCTTGCAGATAAGAGCCTAGAACGCTGGAGAGAAGACACACGATGACTAAATGGGGAAAAAAATGGGGAATCGAAATTTCTCGTGAAACCGACCTCACAAGTGCCTTCTTATCAGAGCCCAACAATAAATAAATATGTTAATTCTATAATACCGGTAATACACTAAATTGCATGGAAGGAGTCATAACACTAATATGAAATTATACATATTTTACACTACTTTTTAATAATACCAAAATTAACAATCACAAATGCATGATATGGGACTGTTATTAATATTATCACCCATACTAACTTAAACGAAATTTACTTTAAGAATCGTTCGTATTTAATTACATCAATTATAACAAACTATGTGGAGGACAAAATGAAAATTGTAGAATATGATAATATTATAGTAATACGACTCATGTTATATTATTGTATTAAAAAATGATCAGTGTGACATTTCCGGTAAACTTGAGAACAAAGATACTCGTAATTCAGTGTAATCGTAAGCGAGGTGCCACTAACGATAACGGTTATCGGTGAAATTGGAAATCGCGAGTGTGTGCGGGCATTCCGCGTGGCGAGGAGCGTAGGGGGTACCATTATGGCCGTGCACTCGCCTCCGGCGGATCTACACGAAATGGCGGTACCCTTTGTGGCCCTCTTCCGAGCGGTCATCGTCGAGGGTTTTTACCCCGTTGGAATCCACGAAACACTTTTACGTACGCGCTGGGTCCATTGAAATGCAACTCGCGTTCCCGGTTTGCTCCATCAGGCCCCCTTCCTACCCCGGCCTCGTCCTCCCCCGGCCATCCCCACCTCACGATGTATCCGTAGAAGATCATTCCTCGATAAACCACTAATCTGCCTCCCTTTCACGATCCATCTTGTCTTTCGTTTTTCTTCATCGGGAGGGAATATCGTGTGGACATATAAGTACTCTTCGACAATGAAGATCCGGATGGAACGAAGGGGAGGATTCCCAGTTGGAAGGGGTGCGGAGGTAAGGTGAAGCATGATCTTGACTTTCATTAAATGTCGTTGTTCGATTGATCGATCTAAGTGCTCTTCATTTCATGAAGAATGTTTGGTTTTCTGAATGGTTTGGCTGTTACAGTTCTGTGTTGTCTATTTATTAGTAATAATAACTATGCAGCCAATAATAAATCGAATGTTGTCGGATAATAATTAATTATGAATATGGTTTGCTGTGTGAAATTACAGGATGTGGATGGACCATGGAACAAAGTCACCGTACAAAGTGACCTCTCACAGGTAATCAATTTTGTAGGAAAAAAGAGCGCATCTTTTTGAAAAGAATATCGATGGTGAAATTTTGGGGAGGATGTTCCAAATGCATCTCCAGATGCATCTAAGAACAGAGATACAATAGCGCAAAAGGTTTATAGGTCGTAAAAGAGTTCGTCCTTGCGACCGCCGGTGGAGAAACAGGCTGACCACACGCGGCATCCTGAGAATTTGTTCATTTATTCTACATTAAACCAGGCCGAATTTTATAGCCAACTAAAGTCAGGCGCGGGAACAATGTCGTTAAGATACCGCGGATAACGGATTTATCGTGCCGTCGCGCACCTTTTAGCCACGTTAGACATTTTCATTGAAATCCAACTAATCTACTTCGTCCGGTAGGATCATCTTCCGGAATGTCGGCTCAAGATTCGCCGAAATGTTTCGGAAGATTATTCCACGAGATATCCTCGAATTGTCCGGATTGCTCCCGTTTCTTGTTTCATCGATTATTGCTCGTTTCCGGTTAACTAATATACCTTTAACTTAATGGCCCCCGAAAGTGTATTTTATGGCGCCCTAAAATTAATTTACTTCCGTTTTCGTGGATAAAATAATAAAGTGAAATTCTTTGAGGTTGAATGTGACTTATAAGGCATTACTTGAGGAATTTTTTTTAATCCGTTAATTATCGAAAATTAGACATCTGGTATAAAATATAATAAATAATCATCGTGAAATAAATAGGAAGCTTACAATTAGAGTAAATATAATATTTATTTGACTTCTCCTAATTTAAAAATTCTAATCCATATACATATATCCACTCACCTTCTTCTAGTATCACCTACTAATTTAATAAAAATTCAATAATTGTAGGAAAGAAAAAGAATTTCTAAATTATTTTCTTTATCCATAAAACTTAAATTTTGTAAGATGTGATACGCGTTCGACTTCACTCAAGACTGAAACGTAAAGTATTAGGATATCAAAGTATTTAATTATTAAAATCATATTAGAGTAATATTATGCACTTCTATATTAATAAATTTCATAAGATAATATTAGGAGTATATCTATTACTCATCTAATTTATTATCTTCGTGAATTTATTAATATGAGAATATATAATATTACTCTAAATTTTAGAGTCTAAAATAATCTCCGTAATTAAATCCAACTAAAACTATTATAATACAATTATTCCAATCATTCGATATCAATTATTTCTTTAATTACATAGAGCAATATATAATTATAAAACCATTAAGAACAAAAGAAACATTAACTGCTCACACTGCGGCAAAGCAATTTGTTTCTCATAATAAGTACTCCGTTTCCAGTAGTTTCAGTAATTGTTGTGTTTACTGTACTTCGCAGGTGGATGTAATGTATTCTTCCAGAGTTCATGAAGATGCAGGGATATTCTAAGGAGAACGGTTTTTTTTTACGTTTTCCTGCGAACGTGTACGCCATTCAGGTTACCGTCTTCCGCATTTTGTGTCGTTTAACGAGAATCACAGACTATGGCTTTCTAGGAGTCGGCATATTCAAAGAGCCAGCTACCGGTACATTCGAGATTACCACAGTTCATTATCACGGAAAAACAGGCTTGCGAGTCGGTTGCTATGCCGCCGGAGAAAATCGAGCCCGACAATTATTGGTATGTAAAGAAATCCCCTGATGCGATGAGAAACACACTAATCAATCGACTCGCATGATCACTTATAATTCCTAACTAAAGGAATACTTCCGTTACTTGAATATAAATCAGATTAGAAAGGTATGCGTGAATCTTGCCGAGATAAAGTGGATTAAATCTTAATTAAGTCAAACTTTTTGCTTTGGACTAACTGATTGCGATTATTCGGAGGAATCTAATGATTATTGATCTTAGTTTATATCATACTGTACATTGTTCTATTTTTCATAATTTTTTATTTCTCCTTGCTTTTCTCTATTTTGAAAGTTCTTTATTTGCGTTTATTTAAAAAATTCTCAACTTTAAGATTTTTCGATTTCCAAAATTAACTATTTGTCGCAATGTTTTAGATTCTATTTCATTCATGGTTCGATACACATTCGATTTTACTAAAGTTCGAAATTTAGAACATTAGAATATAAAAAGTTTCTACCACCGTCCATTAACTCAATAAAAATACAATAATTCCGAGTAAGAAACCGGTCGATAATTGAACAGTTTTTAATCAGTTAATGACCTTAATTATGCCAGGGAGAAAGAAACAAGGACAACATCCTACTGATAACTACTTAATCACGTATCAGTCTCGGAAAGCCTGTTTCCATGGCGATCGGTGCAAACCTTCGAAAGAAACCTGATCCTATGGGAAAAGGGTTTCAAGTGATTCTAATGGGAGCATAAAGAATAAGTATTTACACGTGTTCCTGAGATTGCTAGGATATTCGTGTGTTCGTTAACTACGCAGTGAGGTGAGTATACCGTAGGTGACACGTGTTACGAAAATACACTGCGAGGATTAGGGAGGGAAGTGACAAGATAAAATTAGAAGGAGAGAAAAGCGCGCGCTCGAAACCTTTCTTTTATGGTCCCGCCCGGTTCCGCGAGATTCACTGCAATTTTTCTTTCAAAGTCCACTTGCGCCGCGCAGAAATGTCCCGATTCACTTAATAGGAGATCTTCCGAGACACGCGAGAAAGGTAATACATTTATTTTCCTCTGTAGTAGCTCTAAGATATAATTAATATTATTATATATGATGAGAGAGAGATGTTTTAAATTCTTAATATTAATCCACTATTTTAAATATATCTTATTATGGTACAGATATAAAATGTATACATAATACTTTTATTTTTATTCTAATCCAATTATTACCTATTTTGGTTATAAACGTTTCCAGTTATCCTTGATACAAACTTATTAAATAATGAGGGACTACAATAATAATGTGAGAAGAATAAGTACGAAAAAACTTGAAGTAAACTGCTTGATATAATATTTATATTCTTACTTCTCGGATAATAGTGAGATTCGAAAGATGTATTAGAAAATGTATGAAGTATATTTTGTAAGGAACGAAGCGAAAAAATACATGTATCTCGTTACGCCTTATAAAATTCTTTTGATCGAAGATGTACTCGTTTCGGGCGTATCTTCGTCTTACTTACTTTTTCAGAAAGCCACCTCCCTGAATGAGTTATTGCAGCGAGCTCCTGAGCCCACTCAATTATCCTAATGAGCAGAAACGCCAATAACGCGCCACGTTTTCGGGGGTACGTCTTATTTTTAAACCTATTTCTGCGTTGACGAATTTGCGGATGCTTGTCATTCGGCGAATGGAATGCCGAGGGTGCTCCTACTAAACTGCCGAGGTAAAAAATCTCTTCTCTTCTTAAAAGATTCCATTCTTTATGATTGCCTTCCATGACGATTCGAAAAATAAATTTTTTAAAATGAATATCGATATATAATGCTCTGACTAAATTGCCGAGGTAAACAATCTCTTCTCTTCTTTAAAGATTGCATTCTTTATGATTGCTTTATGAGTGCTTAATACGCTGAACTTAAAATCTAAGTACAGAGTGGGTAAATGAAGTAATGCATGTGTTTGTATTGCATTTGTCTTTATTAAGTTTGTACTACTATATTTTTTTATAGACATATATCAGATTAGGTACTAAATCGTAATATTCCATCGTCTCAAGAAGTGCAAGCTCGCGGCAAAATTTATTCTGCATCGATAATGTAATAAATTTATTAAATTATGACTTAGTCATTGTAATATTACTTATATTAATTAATTATTAACCAGCGACGCGATGAAATAATAATAAATTAATAACATCTCAGGTGATTCCGAAAAAATGCATGAAAAAATATTTTCCAAACAGCTTTCAAGATAATTGCACGAATGCTGTCGATAACGATCGAAGGAAGTATCAAATATTCCACGGTTAGATCTTCGAGGAAGGAGCCATCGGGATTGGCCAGGGGATTCTACCCCATCAATTTTCACCCCTTCCTGGTTCCTGAAGAACCGAGGTGACCTGGTTACCCCCTGCACAACGATTCTTCATTCCGTCGTGAGTTCTCGGGGAGGAAAGACGTCTGTCCTAATTCTCTCTTCCTAAACCAACCCCTCTTTCAAACCGACGACGCTCCTCTTTCTAGGATGACCAGTACGGACCAATACTGACCAGTACTGACAATCTTGGGCTTAATTCATTTTTTATTTCGGATCGGTTCCAGGAACTCGTACTCAATGTAAGTATATGATTATTTGATCGATTAGGGATAAATTTTACGGTTTACTAATTATTTGATTATTTACTGATTACTTACTGATCATTTCTGAATATTGTTTATTAATTCATTATCATTTAAATACACTACTGCATATTAATAAATAATTCAATAAAATACTACTCGTTAGCCCTTATATTATCTAAACTTATAATGTACCCAAATAAGGTGGCAATGGAATTTATTTCACACAAGTGTTCGAACGATTTGATATTAATTATGTGATGTGGTTTATTTTAACCACATCATATATTCAAGAAATTCATTTAAATAATTGCACGCTCTTTCGGACAAAGCTGCGGGGATTTTTTTTATTAATCGATTGTTTACCTGTGCGCCATAAGAAACAAATCCGTTAGTTATACATTAATTATTACATATATACAGCTGCTCTAATCAAAGACATGCATTGTTTTATGCAACCTATTTTAATGAAATAATATTGCGAGCAATTAAATTTAATCAAATAATATTTTAGTTTCCGGATAAAGGTAAATTTGTTTATTAACTAATTTATTAGATTTGTTAACTAATCTGATTTTTTTGTATTAGTGATTACAGGGTGCCCACTGCTTGTTTCGCCGGGACTTCCGCAATCAATGAAGAGTTTATTTATTGCATATATTTATAGATTTATGTTTGTTATATTATAATATTTATCAGTATACAACCTTGTATGAAAATTGTTGTGCCTTGTGAAATTTACAATTTCCATAAATGAATTTATTACGAATACATTGTGTTATATTTTACATTTCCTCGAAGTATCGAATACCCAGAATCCCATACGTCCTACAAATTTCCTCGAAACGTGCGATTCAAGTCTCGATTTTTCAGCAAAATCTCAGAAAATGTCCGGTTTTGGTCAAAAAATTTCCAAGAATTGTCCAACGAATCCTTGGAATTATATCCGAGAAATTCTAGGAATCGATGATCAATTTCCAGGAATTGTGCGAATCGAATACTTCCTCGCACATCATGTTCTCCTGATACATCTCCTCGATTTTACGGCAAAATTTCAGAATTCAGTCGAGCAATTCTGAGAATTTCGCGGATTCCAAGAAATGACGTCAAATTCTGAGAATTTCGCGGATTCCAAGAAATGACGTCAAAATCTGAGAATTTCGCGGATTCCAAGAAATGACGTCAAATTCTAAGAATTTCGCGGATTCCAAGAAATGACGTCAAATTCTGAGAATTTCGCGAATCGAATACCTCCTCGCACATCATGTTCTCCTGATACATTTTCTCGATTTTACGGCAAAATTTCAGAATTCAGTCGAGCAATTCTGAGAATTTCGCGGATTCCAAGAAATGACGTCAAATTCTGAGAATTTCGCGGATTCCAAGAAATGACGTCAAATTCTGAGAATTTAGCGGATTCCAAGAAATGACGTCAAATTCCAGGAATTGTGCGAATCGAATACCTCCTCGCACATCATGTTCTCCTGATACATCTCCTCGATTTTACGGCAAAATTTCAGAATTCAGTCGAGCAATTCTGAGAATTTCGCGGATTCCAAGAAATGACGTCAAATTCTGAGAATTTCGCGGATTCCAAGAAATGACGTCAAATTCTGAGAATTTCGCGGATTCCAAGAAATGACGTCAAATTCTGAGAATTTCGCGGATTCCAAGAAATGACGTCAAATTCTGAGAATTTAGCGGATTCCAAGAAATGACGTCAAATTCCAGGAATTGTGCGAATCGAATACCTCCTCGCACATCATGTTCTCCTGATACATCTCCTCGATTTTACGGCAAAATTTCAGAATTCAGTCGAGCAATTCTGAGAATTTCGCGGATTCCAAGAAATGACGTCAAATTCTGAGAATTTCGCGGATTCCAAGAAATGACGTCAAATTCTGAGAATTTCGCGGATTCCAAGAAATGACGTCAAATTCTGAGAATTTCGCGGATTCCAAGAAATGACGTCAAATTCTGAGAATTTCGCGGATTCCAAGAAATGACGTCAAATTCTGAGAATTTCGCGGATTCCAAGAAATGACGTCAAATTCTGAGAATTTCGCGGATTCCAAGAAATGACGTCAAATTCTGAGAATTTCGCGGATTCCAAGAAATGACGTCAAATTCTGAGAATTTCGCGGGTTCCAAGAAATGACGTCAAATTCCAGGAATTGTGCGAATCGAATACCTCCTCGCACATCATGTTCTCCTGATACATCTCCTCGATTTTACGGCAAAATTTCAGAATTCAGTCGAGCAATTCTGAGAATTTCGCGGATTCCAAGAAATGACGTCAAATTCTGAGAATTTAGCGGATTCCAAGAAATGACGTCAAATTCCAGGAATTGTGCGAATCGAATACCTCCTCGCACATCATGTTCTCCTGATACATCTCCTCGATTTTACGGCAAAATTTCAGAATTCAGTCGAGCAATTCTGAGAATTTCGCGGATTCCAAGAAATGACGTCAAATTCTGAGAATTTAGCGGATTCCAAGAAATGACGTCAAATTCCAGGAATTGTGCGAATCGAATACCTCCTCGCACATCATGTTCTCCTGATACATCTCCTCGATTTTACGGCAAAATTTCAGAATTCAGTCGAGCAATTCTGAGAATTTCGCGGATTCCAAGAAATGACGTCAAATTCTGAGAATTTCGCGGATTCCAAGAAATGACGTCAAATTCTGAGAATTTCGCGGATTCCAAGAAATGACGTCAAATTCTAAGAATTTCGCGGATTCCAAGAAATGACGTCAAATTCTAAGAATTTCGCGGATTCCAAGAAATGACGTCAAATTCTAAGAATTTCGCGGATTCCAAGAAATGACGTCAAATTCTGAGAATTTCTCGGATTCCAAGAAATGACGTCAAATTCTGAGAATTTCTCGGATTCCAAGAAATGACGTCAAATTCTGAGAATTTAGCGGATTCCAAGAAATGACGTCAAATTCCAGGAATTGTGCGAATCGAATACCTCCTCGCACATCATGTTCTCCTGATACATTTTCTCGATTTTACGGCAAAATTTCAGAATTCCCGAAAATTTCGCGGGTTCCAAGAAATGACGTCAAATTCCAGGAATTGTGCGAATCGAATACCTCCTCGCACATCATGTTCTCCTGATACATCTCCTCGATTTTACGGCAAAATTTCAGAATTCAGTCGAGCAATTCTGAGAATTTCGCGGATTCCAAGAAATGACGTCAAATTCTGAGAATTTCGCGGATTCCAAGAAATGACGTCAAATTCTGAGAATTTCGCGGATTCCAAGAAATGACGTCAAATTCTGAGAATTTCGCGGATTCCAAGAAATGACGTCAAATTCTGAGAATTTCGCGGATTCCAAGAAATGACGTCAAATTCTGAGAATTTCGCGGATTCCAAGAAATGACGTCAAATTCTGAGAATTTCGCGGGTTCCAAGAAATGACGTCAAATTCCAGGAATTGTGCGAATCGAATACCTCCTCGCACATCATGTTCTCCTGATACATTTTTTCGATTTTACGGCACAAATTCAGAAATTGCACACCTAAAATTATGAGGATTTCACTTTTCATTTGAATGGCGCCGGCCTGTCGCCACGACCGTTAATCGTAAATTCTCGTTATTCTCTTTTCATTTGAATGGCGCCGGCCTGTCGCCACGACCGTTAATCGTAAATTCTCGTTATTCACTTTTCATTTGAATGGCGCCGGCCAGTCGCCACGACCGTTAATTCGTAACGGCTCTCGGTCGCCAACGGTTTTTGCACTTTAACGGAATGGCGACTCTGGGTCGCCATTTAAATAAAAATTGAGTAACGAGAATTTCTCAGAACCCATAATTTCGCTCAAAAACCCCCAAAAATATGAGGATTTCACTTTTCATTTGAATGGCGCCGGCCAGTCGCCAAGACCGTTAATCCTAAATTCTCGTTATTCAGTTTTCATTTGAATGGCGCCGGCCAGTCGCCACGACCGTTAATTCGTAACGGCCTTAGGTGGCCAACCGTTTTTGCACTTTAACGGAATGGCGACTCTCGGTCGCCATTTAAAAGAAAACTGAATAACGAGAATTTCTCAGAACCCATCATTTCGCTCAAAAACCCCCAAAAATATGAGGATTTCACTTTTCATTTGAATGGCGCCGGCCAGTCGCCACGACCGTTAATCGTAAATTCTCGTTATTCACTTTTCATTTGAATGGCGCCGGCCAGTCGCCAGGACCGTTAATTCGTAACGGCCTTAGGTGGCCAACCGTTTTTGCACTTTAACGGAATGGCGAC
The DNA here is from genome assembly GCA_910591585.2 of Nysson spinosus. Classification (NCBI taxonomy): domain Eukaryota; kingdom Metazoa; phylum Arthropoda; class Insecta; order Hymenoptera; family Crabronidae; genus Nysson; species Nysson spinosus. The sequence continues at coordinate 6,025,496 of OU342835.1, forward strand.
TCTCGGTCGCCATTTAAAAGAAAAATGAATAACGAGAATTTCTCAGAACCCATCATTTCGCTCAAAAACCCCCAAAAATATGAGGATTTCACTTTTCATTTGAATGGCGCCGGCCAGTCGCCACGACCGTTAATCGTAAATTCTCGTTATTCACTTTTCATTTGAATGGCGCCGGCCAGTCGCCACGACCGTTAATCGTAAATTCTCGTTATTCAGTTTTCATTTGAATGGCGCCGGCCAGTCGCCACGACCGTTAATCGTAAATTCTCGTTATTCACTTTTCATTTGAATGGCGCCGGCCAGTCGCCACGACCGTTAATCGTAAATTCTCGTTATTCAGTTTTCATTTGAATGGCGCCGGCCAGTCGCCACGACCGTTAATCGTAAATTCTCGTTATTCACTTTTCATTTGAATGGCGCCGGCCAGTCGCCACGACCGTTAATCGTAAATTCTCGTTATTCAGTTTTCATTTGAATGGCGCCGGCCAGTCGCCACGAGCGTTAATTCGTAACGGCTCACGGTGGCCAACCGTTTTTGCACTTTAACGGAATGGCGACTCTCGGTCGCCATTTAAAAGAAAAATGAATAACGAAAATTTCTCAGAACCCATCATTTCGCTCAAAAACCTCCCAAAATATGAGGATTTCACTTTTATTTTGAATGGCGCCGGCCAGTCGCCACGACCGTTAATCGTAAATTCTCGTTATTCAGTTTTCATTTGAATGGCGCCGGCCAGTCGCCACGACCGTTATTCATAACGGATCTCGGTCACCAACGGTTTTTTGCTGTTTAACGGACTGGCGACTCTCGGTCGCTATTTAAATGAAAACTGAATAACGAGAATTTCTCGGAACCCATAATTTCGCTCAAAAACCCCCCAAAATATGAGGATTTAATTTTTTATTTGGAAAGACTTGTGGTATTCTGGATGTTTTGTACGTGGAGGAAATATAAAATATAACACAGTGCATTCGTAACAATGTCATTTATTCCATTTGTAAATTTCGCGGAGTACAAGAATTTTCGTACAATAGTGTATACCAACAAATATTATAATATAATAATCATAAATATATCAATATATGCACTAAATAAACACTTGAAAATAAAATATCTTCACGATGGCACTTCTTTCTTTTATCTTCTTCGATTGTCGACGTCCCGGGGAAACAAGCTTAAATAATAATAAATTGTTAAAGTCTCATTATCGATGCAGAATAAATTTTGCCGCGAGCTTGCACTTCTTGAGATGATGGAATATTACGATTTAGAGATATTATGCTTTCATTATTTTACTGAACTGCAGCTTCTGGATGCACCAAAGTTTGCACGGTGCATACTTTGGACTTCTGCGCGATGACAATTTATAATAATAGAGGTATGATATTGTTCTAATTTTTGCAACGGTCGTGGTTTGTTGTGGTACAATTAGTAATCAAACTTTTTCTATTACGCACGTGTTTGTAATAATAATTACAATGATATAATTATTAACTTATACGATTGTAAGTACAGTCAAGCGCCGTAGACCGCATACTTCTTCGAGGTCCGATGTCCAAGTTGTTCGTTGAGTCTAATGCACTGAATTGTTTGCCGTCGAGAAATAGAAAATTAAATATTTATTTCATCCTGATTTTAAAGAGGATGCTCGTAGTTTCATTTAAAAAATGATTGTTTGTTATTAATTACAGTGATATAAAAATATAGTTGTACGAGTTTCATAAAGAAAAAGGCAATAGTTGTTTAGTTCACTCATCTGTTCTATTCTACTTAAACCACAAGTTAGGGGTAGTAAAACTGGCGATATCAAATATCTTCTAACTCTTATCGGTGTCTCCCTCAACATCCAAGTAGTATCATTGTTTAAAGGCAAATGACAGAAATATTAATGCAATAGATCTATACACGTCGAAAAATATCACTCGTCTGCGTGTTAAATAATTTCTTCTTTTATATCAAATAAAATTTAAGTTCGTATGGAGCATGCGAACTGTTGCCTGCCCATTCATCGTGTTTTCTCCTTATGATTAGGGGAGATAGTGTGGGAACCTCCGAGAATTTAAGGGGGGGAATCACGGTTTACAGCGTTATTGCAGTCTGTTGGGACGCAACGGTTCATGTGCAACACGGTGCATTGCTATGCACACGAAGTTAACACCTGCCCATACATTAAAAATCAATCTATAAAGAACAATGGAAGTACTGAATCAGTTCGATCAAATTGACGAAATGTACATATTCCATTTCATTTATCAACCATTACGCTTTTATACTATTTAATGTGAATAAATAGAATGAATTATTCATATTAAATTGCTTCTATCGATCTGCTTTCATTTAGTATTTTTTTTATATATTGTGCTTATTTTTCAGTGTGGATGAGACCACCATTACTGATGATAATGTTGGTGTAATTTTGGAGGAAGCAGAAATAATAGATTGTGACACAGAGATAGAGGCTATAACAGAAGAAGAAAATATCCAATATCAATTATGCCAAGTAAATAAAGATGACAACACAGTAGCATACAGAGTAGTACAGGTCAACAATAATCAGGTGGATAATGGTGAACTTTCAATAACTACACCTGTAAACAATACAGTTCAACTGCTAACATCTCCTATTAATGGACAATTTTACGTATTGAGTAATGGTACAGAAGTACTTGAATCTGAGACTTCTGGGTCCGTTACACCCTGTGTAGCTAAACTTCAAATAGAACCTACGCAAAATATAATTGGTATGATGAAGGTAATCTTCTTGCTGACTTGGATATCAAAGAAATATGCGCTATGCTGTTAATCACCATTATTGTACCATATACTTTGTGCCATGCAGAGAAGAGTAACACACAATGAAGTAGAAAGACGTAGAAGGGACAAAATCAATAATTGGATTTCAAAACTAGGGAAGCTTCTTCCAGAATCTGAGCAAAATACAAATGGTGAAGGTGATATGAAGCCAAACGTTGAGGCACAGGTAGAGTATTTTGTATACTTTTCATGAAACAACATAGATGTATTTAAATCCTGTTATTTGCAGAGCAAAAGTGGTATACTAGCAAGAGCGTGTGAATATATAACGGAATTACGAAAAGCTCAGGAAAATTTAACGCAAAGTTTAGACGAAAATACACAACTGTTGGAAGAAGTTAAAACACTGAGACAAGTCGTTGTTCAACTAAAGAAAGCAAATTCTCAATTGAAGGCGCAAATACCGCAAGATAAATATATACTCGGTAGTTAATTTTTAGTATTATTTAATTCTGTATTAATAAATATAATTTTTGTCCATGTTTCTTGAGTATGTATTTTACGTTACCTTCTCGATGTATTCTTCTACCGTTGTACTTCCTCCCCGATTGGGGTGTACACGGGAAACGGTATCAGCGGAGGTCAATAAAATAATAATATAGTAATTATAAAATGGTTTATTTACATATATTGAACTGAGTATATACTCATGTATCGAAAACAATCGTAATTATATCGCATAATTTCGAACTGTACATATCGTAAACAATAATTTTTTATAACGTGAACAATCGAGCAATCAGAGTAATTTATTGTTAAATCATTAAATTAGATATACAAATATACAAAACATTTCGCTAGTTAATCAATAATTAACCATCATCCAAAAGTTATATCAATGAACTTTTTACTATCGCTTACTGCCTAAGATGTGTTGAAGTTTCTTGCTAACGAGTAGGTCTACTAGTATTTACACTCTTCTTTTAAAATACACCTAATTATGTACACGAAACAAAGCGATACGTTGTTTAGTATCCAGTTTTGTTCTTTTACTTACGCATAGTATGCGTGTGCACTTTAATAACTCGCGACTTTTATTCTCTTCACAACAGTCATTAATGTGCATTCGCGGCTACCGATATATCAAATGTAGGGGAAAATATACGTGTGTGTACATACATACATAACAGTCTAAATCAGTATTACTGTAATGCCTAGTAATATATTATTGCTTCGAAGCACATTACTTTGCCATTTGTGCAGACTATCTGAACGTCCACCGAGTAACATTGCAAACCGCTTGAACAACCTTTTCTATGAATGGATACAATTAGAGAGACATTTATTATAGAGTTATTCCTTTGCTTATATCTTCCTTTAAGATATGTAGAACAATGGCCAATGCAAGGAACAGAATCGATAACTACAATATTTTTTAGTATTTGTTATCAATAGAAATCTAGAACAAGATATTCGCAATATTACTCGGCCGCGTTCGGAGCAGGTAGTTGTTTACACATGTAAGTAAAGATTCAATGAATCGGAGATATCAAGTTGTGCATTATGCGGTATTATCATTTCAGCGTTTAAGTCGAACGCGTATCCGTTTTCCCTTATACATTTAGTAATGTTGGCCATTAGATTTAATTCTGTATAGTAATGCTTACAAAGAAAGAGCATTCGAACCAATGAGTTTCTCCTACAAAAATAACTCTTAAATGAGTTAGGTCCAGCAACAAATTGTACCGTTTCCTATATTCTAAACATCAACTGGTTAATGATCTCTGTACAGCTTAGTAGGAATCTTGCTCCTTTCAGTTTTCATCATATTGTCCTCGTCGTATAGTAAATTACGGTGCCAGAAAATAAGCAAAAAATATATTTCTGTGTATTGTTCGCTCTACGGATCTTCCATTTCTTAAATTTTGTCCTTGAGTGGATGACGGAAAGTATATCGAGAGAAGCGTAAAACCGTTAAAACTGCTAAAAGTACACATCGGGGGGGTTCTTAGTAAATTCACCTTTCCATAAAGGGACACCAAAAGAATAGGAAAATTTACGTATTCGGTAAACACATATGGCAGTGTTGAAAACTTTCACGATTGCTGAGTCGATTTTGGAAATTTCAATTTTGTGGTCTTCGATGAAGAGAATACACAAAGAGACAATATGCGCGTGCTTATGTTCACCTCACTTTAGAAAACACAGATGCTTCTGTTGACTGTTTGGCTCTCGATTACCAAATCCCCGTTATATCTTTCTGTACAAGAGTAGAAAAACTTGAAGGATACCGCGGGATGTTCTTGTTTTTAGAAATTCACTGCTCTTTAAAGTGCAGCATAGAACAGGCGTGATATGCGAGTATTTACATGATCAAACGATACACCTTCATCTAATACTGTCGTCTTGCATCAGGAATCAGTAACAACAAATTGCTCCTCCATTTCTATCCTGCAGTTTCATATTCTCGTACAAACTACGATGAGTATTAATGAGTAGCATTTGATGCAGAGTAACGATAGTTAGGCAGTAAGATTCATCGTGTAACATAGTAGAGATTCTCGTGTATGTTATAATGCTCCCTTTACTTCACTGAGAGAGAAGTTCCCGAAAGTGTGACTTTTAACTTCATCTTGTCCGTACACGGGTAACGTTTAAAGGCTACTGAGCGAGAAAGTACATTGAAAATATCTACGTGTTTAAATGCCTTAATTAATTGTCCAGAATCAAATTCTTCAGAAATTAACCATTGCTTTGACGATATTCATCTCTCAGTGCAATCACGTTAACACTTCCCATACGAATCTCCCGGGAAAGAAGTCGTTTCTGTTGTCAGTCTTTCGATTATCATTAAAAAAAAATCTTATGGCCTTTTATATTCCGTTCATTTTGCTTACGTTCGTTTAAAGTTCTTGTAGTAAGACTACAAGTTTTATCACTGTTCTTATTCTGAGTTCACGATAAGAGTGACTAGTACTTTCTCTTTAGTACCACGAAAGCTCACTATCGGAATTATATATTTATTATCTACGTCTACGTGGATTTAATCGTCTACTTAATGCAGTTTGTTTATCAACAACAAGTTCATTAACGTGGACAATCGTCCTCATACTTCATAGTTGACTGTGTGTATCAGTTTCTTTAACACTGCCAACTTTACGCTGTTACTTCAGCAAATATTTTTCGGTTTAACTTCTCTCACTACCGAAATTGCGTGTTAAAGAAACGGTGTTTTCTACGTGCTGCAAATATCTTACTCATCAGATAACAGATCGGTGACTGATGTAATAGGTCATAATTTGAGATCACGTGGCAATGAACTGACTCTACGTAGCATTATTTTGTCTGCCAGGCAGTGAATCAAATCTCGTTGGTGCTACGAGTTCACGACGATAGATTCTACAGTTTCAAACTCCATATATTAAATATCAGTGCCTATGACATACAAAGCACTTTGCAGCTGTTTGTCTAACATGCCCTTGACATTATCCGACGACAAGTCAATCGACAAAATAAGTTACCTGGTTTACCTAACTACCTTCGTACCATACATTTGACAAGCACTTTAAATCGTTCGTATATCCGATAAAACAAGAATATTTTCTGATAAAACATTCGTAAACTATATAAGGTTTGCATATCAATTAATTGGGATACAATATTGGATATCGAATTACGCGTCGAAACAATTTTGTGTTTCAAAAAGTCGAAAAAGTAGAAAGAAATCTTTAGATCTCTGAAATAATGTTGAAGACTCTGTAGAGAAATTAAATGGTGTTTGAGGAAACGATCAAGTGCTGTTTGTTGTAAGTTTACAAGTCAATGTACGGCACGAAGGTAGGTCTGTCTCAGGAGGGATGAGGCCTAATATTTTTTTTGCTGCTGCCAAAATTAAACCAGGTCCCAACTTTGCGTCCCAGCGAATTAGTTGTGCCTTGTCCAATCATAGTTGGAGTCTCGTAGGTTGATTCCCTTTTATACGTCTTGTCTGTAACATCAAAATTGCAGATCACGCTCCAATATTGCCGGCCAAGTAGTATCACTCGATATCATTACATCTTATGCTTTTTCTTTAATATATAAACAACACCCGTAGGTGTTAACTTTCGTAAATATTATTATTGACAAGCCAACTTTGAATTTGTTTATTACAATGATAGTAATACTTACTACGAGGTTTGATGGGTGGATGATTTTGTAGTCTCGTGGCTGCTATCCTGGCAAGTTGCCTCGCCGCAGCCGGAAACTCGAGTCCATCGTGTCTATCCTGTGTCACTAATCTTCTTTCCTCCGCCATGGCTGACAACCACCGCCGTTTCTCATCCGCGGTACGACAACAGAATAACAACCACTTGTCGCGAACGCAGCTATATACTTTTAAACAATGCCTCACTGTTACGCCGAGTTGATGATCTACAAACAAATTGACACGTCTATTTAATCAATCTGTTTATATGTACATAAGAAACTTAGTTCGCAAGGAAACACGACATAAATATCTAAAGCGGCGATTGACGATAGTGAAATAATTATTGTGGGAAGTTATAAATATGAAGTATACAACATAATATAATTTTCAAAATATTAGATAGAAATTACTTTAATCCCGCGGCAAGTGAAATTGATCATCTCAATAATCAATAGATTAAGGCGTATCATATTGTATTGAGAATTATGCGATTTCAATAAAAGTTTGAAGGTGAATTGAGATAAAAAATACCTTTGCCATCGGGCACATCGATCACCTCGCTGGTATCAAGATAAATCCGACCCTTATACACGTAAGTGTTGCGTTTCAAAATATCTTTCTTGCAGTAGACTAGTTGATGATCGAAGAGGAAAAGGGTGATGTTGTTCGTCCACATTCCAGTTGTCACTCTCACTGCATCGCCTTGATAAATTAATTGCGACGATACCTCGATCAAATCTTCACCCTGATTATATTCAATGAAATATTTAAATTAATGCACGAAGATATAAAAGCGTGCCTTATTATCCTTTCATCAATAATCATTCAATTAACTGTTTAATCAAATTCATATAATCTTCTTTAATCAGCCTTCATCTAATCGTATATAGTATACAAATATGATATCGTCATAAATTAAGATTATTCTAAATAAAACGCCATAAATTCACGCAATAATAATAATTTAAAGTCGATAATATAATAATTCGGAAATGACTACTAAAATCAAGTTAATGAGATAATATAAATAATACAACACTGTAAAGGTTTAGTGGGAATTAAAGATTTCTATCGAAACTATAGTCAAATCATTATTTTGGTAATTAACAATAGTCGTAAATGACAAAATGGCAAACGATCTGGCACATATACCAGATCTGAAATAATTATATCGTGAAAGTACCAACGACCGTTTTCATTAATCCACGTATTAAATGTAAATAATAAATATAATCACGTACCTCCCATCCTTCGACTCGTAGCTGCCAGGCAGCCAATTTTTCAAGGCTCTCCATTCTTCGTTTCCTTTCGTTGATTAAAACTGCAACGCCTCGCATTGCCTCGAGAGCTTCCTGAATCTTGTGATAATCCGGATGATCTGTTTTCGTATATTTCAGTAGTTCAGCCAATTGAAGCGGGTATTTACATATTCGTTGCACTGGCGTAAGCAGATATCCGTCCAACGGAATCTCTATGAGTCCCCTCATTAGTCTACAGGCTTCGAAGAATTTACTATAACGATTATGTTGATAAAGTTCTTGTAAGGTAGCGGTCGCCATTGGATGACTGTTGCAGTACTCCGAGTACATACGAAATCCTGCTCTCTAAAAACCGAACATTATTATTACTATTATTTTATATGTATTTGATACTTAATAATACTATGTATATTATAGGAAATTATACATCGACATGAATCAATATATTGTTAATAATTTGTGACGTGTGATTGTTGGAATCAAGAACTAATATGTATCGATAGTGTTGATTGAATATTAATGTTGACTAATATTCGACTACGCGTGTGGAGTTTATATGTTAATTATTAATGTGCTTACTACGAAAGCAAGTATTAATAATGAATTAAAATTAATAAGAAATAAAATGATGCGGCCGACGGAAAATAATAGCGATGTGAAAGTAAATTACATTAACTCACGTGTTTTATAAAGCATTCACCGACGCAGCTTTTGTACGGAGCACTCCAATCGATCCTGGATTCGAGATCCTTCAGGAAGTCAGATTGAAAATCCAGAAGATCTTCCAGGTTTATAAAAATCGTCTCTATTTGATCCTCATTAAACATATCCGTTCGTCGTCGACATTCGGCTATGTAGCCTTCCGCCACGTCTCTTAGGATCTTCACGAAGTCACGTTCTGTTTGTACAAGTTCGCGAACAACACTCGCGCGAACTTGCTCGTTCGAGAGAAGAGAAACGCTTGTGCGTCTTCTTAATTGCGTGCTCGATGTACCTCCAGAAGCCATTGCTGCCAAGCAGTCTTCCACCGTGTCCTCTTGACTTACCCGCAACTATGGAAAGAGAATTAATAGGAATTGTTATTAATATTTAACTTAAAAGTCCAAAAAGTGGTGTTAATGATCTGTATCTAATCCAAACGATAATAATATAATTTAATTTGAAGCTAGTTTTGGAGCATCTTCTGGGTAATTGATAATCTAAAATTGGGGTAATGAAAATCTAAGAATTCCAAACTTCCAAATTTCAAATAATTAAAATATTAAGCGTCTTCGGAAATTCATTCCTTTTATATAGAATTTGTACAAATTCGACTAAATATATATAGAAAATTAATAAATAGTAAGTGAACTTCACAGTACTTCGTACTAAAAAGAAATTTTAAGTTTGGTAGCTTAATGCACGGTGAATTAAAGACTTAAGGTTACATAATTAATTATTAATTGATTATTCATAAATTGAGATATTAGATAAAACAAATTATAATTATACCCTAACAAATGCCGCCGGAAACCATCCATGTTCTCCTCGGCAGCTCCCCCACCACCAATCCTTATCCAAAGTATCGAGAACGTCGATCACATCGCCGGCGCGAAAAGCCAGCTCTTCCGGTTCCATCGCGACGTGGTCCCAAACAGCTTCCGCCAAAATCACAACCTCCTCGTCCATTGTCTGCTCGAAGGATTTCTTTCTATCCGTCAAGGAGGCGATGGAGGACTCTGAATCCGACATCATCTCATCATCGGAAGTTCCGCCTCTTCCATCTTGTTCGTCCTCGGACAGGACACTTCCACCGGGTAATCTCGCGCCTGATTTGCAATAAGCAATTCCACTTTCAACGACCGTAAACAATGAATATTATAATCACTTTAAATATGTTTATTTTCAATATTCGGTAGGAGCAATATTTTCCCATGTACCGTCAAAGTCTTTATTCTTAACTAGTTTATAAAAAGGTGTCAGAGCAATCATAATCCAAAAGTCACCCTGTAAGCATCCATCGCAGTCTTTCTGGTGTCGGCAGTGAAAGATTAAAAAATTGTTTATGACGTTTCACGAGAAGACAAATAATTCTCTCCAGGAACTCCATGAAAGAAGGAGACTTCAGAAGAACATTTCAAAAGCGTTTATAAGTAATGATATCTATGTTTTTAGCTGCCGTTCCGTATAAATTGCATTAAAAAAATAATTACAATATTTGCCAGGTGTCGAGAGAAACGACAGGAAGTACATCTTGGTGTACAACATTTTTCGCGAGTTATAATAAATATTAATTAATAAGTATAATACACACAGATTATTGAAAAGTCCTTCGTGCAGTTCCTCGAAAGTATCAGTCTCTACTGCAGCTTACAAACAAAAGCGTTTTCACAGTAAGCAATGTTTCATTTTACAAAGTGAGAGGTATCAACACGCTTATTACAGAAGTATCCCATTCCTTACGTTAAGAACTCGTCTTACAGATACGGTGCGTTCTGTGAGAATGGTGAATGCTTGATAAAATCTTTACAAGGGTGCATGCTAACTCAAAACACACTCGAAGGTGGTGTCTAAAGAGAAACTGGATACCACTGGAGAAGAAAGTGTGCACTAATCTTCATCAACGGGGGTCTACCACTGGTTCTTTTCTGCCGAGCAAACGAGCAACCCTCTTCACATATGTTTCACCGAAATGTGTATTCTCTACTTTCTTCGAAAATTATTCATGACGAATAAATAGACAAGGTAAATTATTATCATTTGGAGGATAAACATTTTACGTCTGTTATTTTACGTGCGAGCTATTTTACAGCAAACAGAGTACTATTTTTCTTGCAGAGTTTGGATTATTTTATGTACTACTCGGGATATTTTTTTATTATATTTTCTGTTTCATTCTGTGTTTGTTGAGTTTTTGTGATTGGTAGACGGTTCTTGATTAATTTCGTAATATATAATATATTAGAACCGCGGATATTACTATACAGAGATGTGAAAATAATTTTTAATATAATATAATAAATATTATTAAAAACCGAGAGAGTACTATATTAATACTGATATCAATATCTTCATATAAAAATATGATTGCTGGTTTGCTCGGAGCAAAAGACAAGAAGAAACGTAGTCTACATTAGAACTCGGAAAGTATTTCGTAAAATGACGAATGAAAGTGTATGAAATGTTTCTCACCTGCGGTTTTGGTGCGCATCAAAGGTGACAGTTGATTGATACCCAGTGGTTGGCTGAGCGAACGCCTCAGATTTGTCCGAGAACTCCTCCCTTTCGCGTTACTGGGACCAGAAGGAAATTAGCGTTAACTCTCTCCTTTCTTGCTAAGAATGGCGAGATCAACAAGCGTGTGTTTACGTATAAGCGTCGATGCAACATTCAGCAACGAATTACAATAGGTAGATATATATACACACGACAAGATATATGTATCTATACAGGGTGATACTTTGATCTGGCTAATCTCAAGAAACCTCTAATTTCACCACCTTTCACCACTTTTCAACCAACCCATATTAATTAGCAAATACAAGGAAAAATAATATAATAAACTTATATTTATTATATTATACTAATATACTAATGTAATAAACTGATATTTAAATAAATGCACAATTGAATTGAGAGGGTGTAATACTTAAATAATTTCATTTTATTTCTGGTTAATACTGTTGAAGAAAAGAGTGTATTTATAAGAAATGTTACTTTAATATTCAAAATAAGTGTATTCTGTACACATTTCCTTATTCCGATACCCAATTTACTCTCACAATGTCGACTCAGTACAGGATGAAAATATAAATATTCAAAAGAAACGCGAGTTACAATGAAACCCAAAGTGTTAAAAATCGTTTTGGGTACAAAGGGTATTTAACTCGAGAAAAAAGGCAAGATAATCGCCGAAGATGGTCTTATAATACAAATTTATCCTGCCGCCATAATATTCGAGTTAAATTTAATATCCTCCTGCAAATCGACTCTGTTGTAAAATGAGAATCGGTTGAAAATTCTACAATAATACATCTTTCACTCAAACTACACGAAACGAGAGATTATTGTTCAATAATATTGAAGCGGACGATAAACTTGTTTCAAGTATCATCGGTGATTATTATCTCACAAGGTCGCGCGAGATAAATCATTTCATTTGAGAAATATTATTATTGTACACGATATATTCTTATAGCGGTGGTTTGAAATAGAGAAGTTACTTGGCAGAAAGAAAAGCGAAAGAACCTCCCTGTAGACGATTACGCGTGACAGACCAACTGTTTACGAGGAAAAATAAAAAGAAGGTGGTTTGTTATAATACCCGTCTACCTACCACTATTCTCCCTCGATTTACTGGAAAGGTTCGAGAATAAAGAATTTAAATTTCGTCAAGGACACTCATCGTGGGATTATTGGTTGGATGGTATTGTAATGTCGCGCGATGATGCGTTCTCGAGTATTGAAATTAAAAGAAGCAGCGAGCCGTACGTGTAATACCGATTCGAGAGAAAAAGGAAGGTTTCAGCCATGTAATAAGACATATACGATAATAAAGCGTTTTTTGTTTTGTATTGCTTCTTACAGCGCTGCTAGTTTTCACATTCGAGCACCATGAATGTTCAAAAGAGATTCGGTTTAATAACTGAAGCACTTGCCAAGTAACAGATTTTAAAGTATCGTTCATTGAAATTATTTTCCCTCGAAAATATCAAATAACGTATTAATTTCAAAATATTGTTGTATAATTAGGCGGTCCATTTTACGTGGGATACACTGTTATATAAATATATTACTCTTCATTTTATTAAAGAATATCGAATGCTATATCCTATTAATACCAGTAAATTAATGAGACCACAAAATATAGAGCGATATAGGAAGCCGGCAGATGAATGTACTCCTCGAGGGACAGAAAGTAATAACGGAGGGTAAAAATGATCTTATTATACCAAAAGATACTTGGCAATTGCTTGAGTTTTTCCAGTAGAGTCTTGTTAGAGGTGGCACTTGCTGGCAGATGGCAAAAGGTCAATGAGGCGTTCGCGATAAGGGTGCGAGAGCACGAGATGAATCGCGATCATTACACGCACCTTCTGAGCGTAACGATGTCATGGGAGGAATGTCTTGGACTGAGCCTAGGTGGCCTCGTCTTAATCGGCGATGGAGTTGACAGCATCCTTCGATAACTGTGAGCGTGATTGTACCCGGTCCTTGTATCCCACTGGAGCAACCTTTGACCTCCTAAATCACTGTTAGTCCTACGTACATGATGGTGCCTCGATGTCCTGCTCTGAAGATCCGCCTGGAAATTAGCCAAACATTCCCTGTCGATTAAAAGCGGAAGTGCAATTAATGTTGACACGATTACACCGAGTTCAAGTGTATCATTGAACCCATTCGAATCGCACTTGAACTTGATATTATTCACACTTTAGCGACATATTAAAGCAATTAAGCGGGGTGTGAGATTAGGTTCATTATTCACTGATAAGCTACGACAATATGATGATCCTTGCGCACACTCTTGCGATGATTTCTCAACAATAATAGAGCATTGATTCACTGAACATCATTGCATGTATTATTTCTGATTCCACTCCATAATCATTGCAAGAAAGTGCACAATTATCATTGACACTGCATCCAGAGTTTCTATCTTGACATTGATTCTATGGACACTTTGATGTAACTCGATATCAATATTCACGTTCACCGGTGTTATTAATGGAATTTATGAAGATCTTTAGAGAATTAAATTAGCGTACATCATTTTTTCGTCTTTTAAAAAGATGCTCTTGGATGAACACAACCGAAAGAGATCACAAAATGAAGCAACGACGTTAGTTACTCTACATACTTCTGTAAATCGTGTTCGGTCAGGCATGTAGCAAGATATCAACTGACCAGGACTGCGTTTCCTCTCCTCGTATCCTGGTTAACGCGATATATTCTCTGGCTCGGCTATCAGAAACTGGCAGCGATATCCACGAACGTGGCGAAACCGTACACAAACGTGAGTAATGCGGGCTATTGTGCTGAAGGAAACAGTCACACACACACTCTTGATAATAACTACAAATCTGCGCCGCTATTAATAGCAATTATAAATCATCTACTACATTATAATATCGCATACTTCGTAAACTTCAAACAAGCCCTTACAAAATATCTCGAAATATCAACCAAACAGCAACAACGATTTCTTCCTCGTGTTAATCAAAGTTACGATGCATTAACACTGGGTTAACATTCATTAAATTATCACTCTAAAACGAGTCGATTAGTGTCGTGATTGCAGGACATCCAGGACGAAGAACACATTGTCTTCTTTTATGACTGTAATAACTGTTGTTAGTGTTACGTGGTGAACTAACACGGGAGTAAGACGAACATAGATGCAACGACAACAAAAGCTTGCTTGGAATATTAACATAAGACAAAGCGGTTATGAGCGTTATTCACGGTTGTTTTGGAGAGATGCTAATCAACAAAGAACAGGGCAAAGAACAAAGATCTTTACCTTAAATTTGTCAATCAGTATCTGGTTGATGAGCTCGGACTGGGGTCGTGATTTGTCGGCGACTCGCCTGCGAAGAGCCGGAGGGCTGTCCGTCTCGTCTTGGACATCCGTGTCATGGGACTCGGAGCTATCACCACCCCCCATTATTCCGCTACCACTGCCCCCAGTCAATGCTCCACCAGATACCATCTATATCGTTTATAATTCATTTTAATATTCTTTATTTAGCGTGGCCCTCATTTTTTATTCTATTACTGATATCGACTGCTAGAAAGCATTAGCCTAACCGTACAGGGATAGTTCGTCTGCATAATTTATGCCTTCGTTTTATTATACCTAGTTTAGATTCTGATTTGATACACTTGTATTTCAGGTGTACTTATATCGTGGCATGTTTATTGTTGGACATATATCGTTGTACCTTTGCTATTAATTCCTCTCGTTATTAGTCTAATGAATATTTCAGATATGCTGTTGCGGAGGGTGTATTATAGATTGATTATAATTGATCATTTAATATCTTGTTTTAGAATTGTATTATTGTATACTTTTAAGGGAA
Organism: Nysson spinosus; assembly: GCA_910591585.2. Lineage (NCBI taxonomy): Eukaryota > Metazoa > Arthropoda > Insecta > Hymenoptera > Crabronidae > Nysson > Nysson spinosus. Next base: position 6,040,760 of record OU342835.1, read on the forward strand.
AGTATTCATGTAATTTTAAATTTATTCAGAAATAAATATTTCCGAGAATTATGTTGTTTCGTTGTTGCCTTACCTCGATTTGGATCCCGCTGTCCCCGCTGTTGCATTTTGCATTTCTGGCAGCCTTGCTGCCCTTTTTCCTTTCCTTACTGCTCCTCCAAACTAGAGGGCCGAACCTGGAAGAACCGAAAAAATGATTGTTTCAGATAATTCGTCCCGTATTATTTTCTGCATTAATCCTTATGCGGCGATATGTTTATACCTTAACAAATCAAATAGCTGAAATAGTGATTGTTATACTGGTTATTAGAAGCATCAAAAATAAGTATGGGTCGTGATAGGTATAATATTCAATTAGGTGTGTTTTTATTAGTAATATATAACAAAACACGTTCGCAGAGAAAATGAAGAAATAACGAATATAAGATAAAGTCCGAGAGTCAAGGCAGCAGTAAAATTATTATAATCACGTTAATTTAGTGGCGGAGAAATACAACAGGAAGACCGAAAGATCTCTTATCCCGTTAATCTCGGGATTTTATTCAAGAGATAAAATCCGGAATTTATTAGAAAACAGTAAGGGTGCATTTAGCTTCGTCTTACTAACCGGAATTTCTGATCGCAACTGGGATCCTCTTTGTGAAGAGAGGTCTGTTCCGTCACAGCTGGTGATTCCCTCTCCTCCTCCTCCTCGAGAGGAGCAGAACCATCGTTGTCCTCCGCAGGACACTCGCTTTCATTGCTCTCCTTGCTACCCTTTTTATGGAACCTCAAGGAGAAACTTTTTCGAAATTTCTGCAGGACACTCTCCTGCTGGCTTTGCGTGCTCGCACGCTGGGAATTTTGAGTTCCGGAGGAAGTCACGATATTCGTGGAGGTCTGTTCCTGCAGACGGGAATGGGAAACCAGTGGGATCGACGCTTCTGCTAGCGGATGTTCCGTTGTCACGTGCCCAGTGGTTCCTTCATCCTCCTCGTCTCCTGACCATTGTCGGCTAGAAACACAATAGAAAATCTCCACTTAGACCCAATGAAATTCCTCGAAACCAACTTGCATCGATTATTAAATATTCAGTGTTACGAATCTTAATATTCATAACCGTGAAATTATGCGATATAGTAGTACGCCGATTATTCAAACGTCAATCAGTCAAACAATTGGCACACCAAAAAAGTAATTATGTAATTCAGAGTCCAACAAAATAATGTATAACTTTCATAACAAAAGTGTTTAAACCTTCGATTGCTTCCTATGTTTAATTATGCCAACTATTTAATTAATCGAACTAACTTGGTCTCAATTATATATTTCGGTTATTCGACGTTCTACTGTATCTATGTTACAATAGTATTATATTTTATTCTTTTTATATCAACCAAAAATATTATTTACAATTTGTGCAGAACACCCATAATAAATCTTGCAAAGCAGCGAATTACATCGATTGTTACTCGATAATAAGTCGAAGTGCGGAAGAAGGTTCAATAGTGTTTCTTCGTGCCGTGGCACCGCGGGAGATACATCGTAAAACTGATAGATCACGAAGGTGCTCCAGCTAAGCTGAATTACCGCGGTGCAATTTATGCAGCTGCGTAGCCGGCTTCGCAGCTGACGAAGTGACTATCCGCAAAGGTATAACGGCAATGCGATGCCACCGTAAAAAGAAACTTCGTGAGGATCTTTTAAAAACGGAAACCTGCGGTTCCTCGGCGTACATTTCGAAAGTGCCTCGCAAGTGTGAGGTGTTCAATTACGATTACTTAAACTCTGCTTACGTGTCCATTGTTCGTTTCTTTTCCGAAGAGTGCACTGTTATTTCCTGCATATAAGACAGTTTTTCTTTATCACGCGTTCCTTAGTAAGCTAATTTCTTGCTGTCAAGTGTCATATTATACGAATGCCCGCACTTCGGGGGAATAAGGATGAATTATTTTCCTTAAGCAGCTTAAGCGTGGAGAGATATCCGGTTAAAACGAAAAGCTTCGCGTGAAGATAAAGTGTGATATTGCTACAAGAAGAATTTAATAATACATATAATTGCATAACTTATATTTTACATAAATTATATTTCCGAATTAATGTTGGTTTCGACGATTATTTTCGAATTAATGTTGCTTCTGAAGCGAAATATTAAATAAGCGCGTAAAATATTAATTTTAACAATTGTAACATATACATATTAATATAACAGTACAGATCCTGCTTGTGACTTTATTAATAAAGTAACAAAAATCTAGTAGCCAGATCTCCCATAATTATCTTTGTATGCTATAATAAAGTTAACTTATGTTACATTAAGATAATGCCGATTCTTTCGTCACAAACTTCCTTCCTTCCATTAATATTTCCTGACTCGGATTAATTAGAAATAATTGTGTATCGTCACGTACCACATCATAAGGATAACCGTGTCTGCTTAGCCTTTTCCTTCGAAACTAATCCTTATCCGGTGTATTTCATAATTCGTTGTGTATGTCACGTTCCATTTTGCGCTTCTTTTACTTCACTTCAAGATTATTCACAATTTTATTTCAGTCGTAATTAAACACTTTCCTCGATCACCATTCATAAACCAGATGTAGATGAAATCATCGCACTAATAATTATTATAATAATCATTAAACTTGATTGTTAAACTAACACGGTATGTAATATACACAAAAAAGTCTGTCTCACTCAGAAGCCCGTAGAAATTGTTATACATAATAATAGGAAATCTTAGTAAAAGGGACAGCACATGCAACCACCTTTACGGACAGGAAGTGCATTCAGCGGCGACCTACGGACGACTGAAGCTTTCACGAATAGAGACCATCCGCATCTGTTCCTGTGTCTGTGTTGGTCCTGTGTTCCCATAGGAATACAAAAAAAGCACGTACAACGCTTCACTTCACTGCATAATAATTTTCGGAAGTAAAATCACCCAGGAATTGAAAATATAAAGTCACTTAATCACCTGCACCGGGTTACAACCGGAAAGAAAACACTGCACATATTAAGTACCCGTTACTGGCTTCTGTAAATATCCTTCCTTAATTCCACAAAGTTCGGTTGATTTATTCGGTTATTTTTCACTTTATTTTCGTATTAGTTGAATAAATAAATATATTGGTTGATTCAATTAATTGAGTATGTACGATTATCACTGGTAATGATTATAAAGTATCATTTAATGAGATAATGTGTGAATAATTAAAAAAAATATGTGAGCACAAGATTGAGTGTGCTAGTGTTGGTTGACGACATACTGTAGTCGATTTTTATTGTTCATCCAAAAAATGGGCTAACACTTGAAAATAAGGAAATCACTTGGCACCACTCGTATACAGGAAGTGCATTGAACGGCGACCTGCGGGCAACTGAAGTTCTCTCGGGAACGTGAATCCACATTCACGTGTGTTTCGTAAAAGTGTGGGTGTTCAAGTCTACGTGCCAGCGTACCTTCTGAACTCTTCCGAGAACAGATTTCAAGGGTCGCTTCAGGTATAAACCGACGTCGAGGGTTGCATGTCCTCCCCCACCACGCGGTAGCTCCTTTTCTCTTTCCCGTTTTGTATCATCTCCCTTTAACCCCCGACTTTTTTCTCGGTCTCTCTTTCTTCTTTCCAGAGGGTTCGTGGGCGGGAGGGCCCCAGTCGGTCCTCACAAAAGGTACCATTTATCCATTGTAGTGACAGTGGCCCGCTGTTCCTCTTTCGTTCCCTTTTTAATCGGCGGAATTTTTACTCGGCCACCTAAACGAGCCATCTTCCATCCAAAAATTTGACACGCTGAACCCATTGTAATTTGTCCCACCCTGCGAATTTTCTTCCACTTCTCATTCGCATTTCCACGTACACTGATCTCCTCCAATATGTCCGCTGTTCTTTATCGTTCCTGAACTTTTACGGTTGTAATATTTATGGGGGTCAGTTCGGTGTTAAAGGTAGATAAATGACGGTTTTATGTACGATGGTAGACAACTCTTTGTGAACAACAGTTCAGTGGGTACTTGTAAATGGAATATGGTTACGTAATGAGACAACAAAGCTTAGAGTGGTAATATATGAAACAAAGTAAAGTATGATTTACTACTTGAATGGTGGACGTAGCATCTGTGAATATAAACTTAAATAGGCTTACTAAAATATTTGAAGAACTGCATTTTTCGTAATTATGTACTTAATTTATGGTTACAAATTATAACTATCAGTTTAAATACCTTTAATACCTTAAAATATTGAAATAGCTTCAATCTTGGAATATTAAAATATTGATAGTTATAATCTGCAATATTATAATATTAATATTTGTAATTCGTAACATAAAGTTAAATCCCCTTAACATCCCGAAATATCTAAATAGTTACAATCTACAATATCATCAACGTCTTAATAATATCTTACATTCCAATTATTATAAAATAATGAAACAGGACAGGAAAGTATTAAAAATATCAGCTTAACGTTTTTCTAACTATTACAATAAAAACTAACATACACCACATCAGAAATACAACCCCCGATTGGACTAAAATTGACAAGTGAAATGCAACGAACAAAATCCTACGTTTCAAGAGAACCAATTCAAGAAGAACATCTTCAGAAACCGGAACAAAGAACAAAGATTAAGCTCGAATTACGGTGCCTTCTGTTTTGCATCTGTCAGGGAAGTTACAGACGCTTTGGGAAATACGCGATAAGGGACCTTCAAGAAAAAGAGTGACCTCAGTGACAATGTTATTTCTCATACGCCGGTGAACCCTTGGCAAAACTCTCGTAGGGTTGCTTTGATTTATAGCCTCTATATTACCGCGCACGTGGCGTGGACGGACAATAATTTAAGTTTTTATCGAGGCGTACACAAATCGTGCGCGAACATCGTATTTTGCGTGGTCTCGGTGTGATGTGGGCGAGAAGTTACTAATGTTCTCCCGTGGAATAGATCATTAATTTATACGATCATCGATCACTTTCTCTTAGATATAATCTTTTATCTTAGAAAGATCTACCGACATTTTTCAATCAATTAGAGAGAGCGTTGTGGTTCACACTTACGAATATCAATATTTTGAGATCATTAATTATTTTGACATCGAATTAATTAAGTTAAATTTAGTCGTTTATTAAATATGACGAATTTAATAATATTCAATATTAATATGGAAGATATATTAAATGTTTAATCAATCTATAAATTGTAACGCATTATTGGACCTTTTAAATATAATGAATATTTAAATTTGTCACCAATTTAATTCAATGGAGATTTTATATAATTAATGTATAATATATAAAATTGTAATATTGTTAAGGAGTTATGGTTGAAGGATATTCTGAGTCTTTTATGGCAAATTCTCGGTTAATTTGTCGAATATTCAGGGAATAGTGCGTGGAAGGCTCGATAATACTTCCAAAAGACACGAAGTAGCAAAATGTAGATGAAAGATTCAGATTTACATGCTAATAAGACGACTTAACCACTCGAATTTACTTAATAGTATTACGTAACTCTGTTAGCCGAGTTCCCAAAATTAGCAATTTTGATACTTCCGTCTTACTTATCGCATATCTAACTAAATTGGAAGAGTTTCTCAAAATGTGTCGCGAACTTATCGAACGGAAAATCGTGACGCTCGGAAGTTGCTTGGCTCACGTTTCGCTCATCTTGTTTTGCTAGAAAGCTTCCATATTTGAAGATATTTAAAGGCTCGAAGGATGCATAAGAATATAATAAATCATTCCAAGTGGAAAAATGAAAAGTAGACATTCATTACGTATTCTTTTCTCGTTGTGAAAGAAAAGGACACGCTAGAGACGATGTCACATCTATCCTCCATTCATCAGTTTCTCTTCCGTTTGATTTTCATTCATGCGCCGTGTTACAGCATATTTAAATAGTAAACATGCGTAGCAGCAGAAAACCTTCCAGGAATATTCTTATTATGGTGAGATAAATGAGTTTATAGTGAAATAAGTAACTCTTGGTTATTGGGATAATTAATATACTTATGTTGCTGTAATATACTACTATGGAACTATTTTAATTTATCATTTTATTTTATTATATTATTTGATTTCTTCAAACCAATTTCAGAATTATTGTATCTTCATTACTATTGTATTATTCATTATCGTATCTTAATTAGGTACAATATTATTAACTAATTTAACTAGTTTAGTTTCTCGTATTATTTTATTTAATTAAACTAATTTAATTATTTTTAGTGTGTGATGCTTTTATTTCGACATTATAGTTAATTCATTATGATATTACAATAATACCCACTTCATATGTTTATTATAATTTCCCAAGAACAAATTGCAGGAATAAATTTAATTAACGACACCATCTTACTATCTGAACATTCCTCCGTTTAATTGACCAATTATATTTTCACTTTCATAAAACAGCGAACGGAAATCGGGGCGAATACAGGATTGGCAAGTTCAAAGTGCGGAAAACTTTAATGAGCGAGATGTCCAGCCACGAAATACTTCACCGTAATTACGTGGAAGGAAGATTCCAGGTTCTACATGGGAAAGAGAAGAGACGGGAGAAGTTTCGGCGTGAAACCCACCGGAAGCACCGTGGAACGGTGACTTCGTGAAGTTAAAGGGGAAAGAAAGAAGGAGAGGAATGAAATGAGGGAGACGAGGTAGAGAAAGAAGTTCCTTTTCAGGTTGTAATTAGAGCAACCGTCGGATGAATGTTCGTACAGGTACAAAGTCAATGGAACCTGGCTGGCTCGTCCGAAATAACGTCTTTATTCTTGACTCGACAAACATCCCTCTCTGCGACAGAGACTCCGGGGATCAAGAGGTCACCGTGGAAAGCTGGAAACCAGGAGGAACCACTTCAAACCAAGCTCTACGCGATCAAACCGGATTCTTTGATCTATTCTCTCACAACCGATACCCTCTTTTCTTCCCTATTTTTAGCCCTCCACTCACGATCCATCGGACATCATGTCTCGAGCATAATTTCGGTAAGACTTCTGCCCTTCCTACATCTTGCTCTTCGATATTCCATCAATATTTAATATGTTAACCGGGAACACGAGTTAACTCGTGAATGATATAAATTGATCAGAATGATCTGAATACGTATAAATTTCAGTAATGAACCATCAAATATATTATATGTAGTCATTATAAATATAACGCACGGTTTTATGTTATCACGAAATTGAAAGTACCCGCATGATGTAACAGAAACAATGAAGTTATGCATTGATTTTTGATAAGATTCCAACAAAAATGCGGAGGCATGGGCATTGAAAGTAAATTCGAAATATAATATATTCTGTTTACGGTTAATAAAATTTTATTTGTTATGCGGGGGGCCCTCGTCCGGTATTTGCTCGCGCAATATTTTGTTGGTGTAAGGTAAACATGGCTTCCTGAAACCTTCGGGAAAAAAGATACAAGGCGCGGGGATCGTCGGTTTCGTAAGTTATCTCGTTCAGGTCAGGTGTTTATACGAGACAACTTTCCGAGGGTTAAAACTGGGGAACAAACGAACCCCGAAGATACTAGAATAATTCCTGACGAGGGTTCGAAGGCCGCACACTTGTTGGAATATTTTCATTCCCAAATTTATATTCAGCCTTTCGCCATTAAATTCAAAATGATGAACCGAGTTCACGTGACACCCTCATCGTCATCATTTCAATTATTACTTAATTTCTGCTACAATTAATTATATCTACTACAAATTAATTATTTTAATTCAGCAATGGCTTAATTGAAGATTCCTTTCGTACGAGAAATAAATAATATTCTAAAGATGACTGTGTAAATAAATGATTTTTATGTCGAAAATGACTTTGAATATGTGTCCCAAAAATCCCTATTTTAAATATGTAATTATATTATATATATCTTTATTATAAGAAGTCCGGTTTTGTATGGATCAAGTGACAGATGTTATCGCCTAATTTATTGCCTTATTGTTTATTGGTAATTAACATCCAATTTTTATAGAGAATTTTATAAAAACAGATATGATTATTTATTACATATTAAAAAATCACTGATATAAGTGTGCATCATTCATCGTTGATTTTATGAGTAGAGCAACATGTGCGTATTGTATCATTCCATAAATAAATAAATAAATCAGTGTAAATAAATAAAATATAAATAAATTACTTACGTCTCATGTTCCCGATCCAGCAGTGCCGGTGTGCTGGTAGCTTTGATTCGCCTCTGCGCTTTGCTCAGCCCAGGAATTCGTCTTCTTTCCTTCGCGGAATAGGCGTTGGAGCACTGATTGTGCAGCGGCTGTAAATGATAAAGAAAGGAAACAAATTATTATTTCATATTAAAGCGTAATCACGCGGTGGCTGTGGAGTCTAGATTCGAATTATAGATGGGGATTGATAACCTCCCGCGAGAAAGTCGAGACTGCTTGATCTTTTCCCATGGTTCGACACGCACGAATGATCCCGTTCATTGGTTTCTGTGTATCGGTATCGAAAAGGGGTGCGTTTGAAGGATATTCGATCACCCGGTTATTTCACTGTTGACTTTGGAACCGAAATTTCAGACGTTCCACTTGCATTTCTGTTATCGAATTTGTAAATGCTTTTTTCGAAATCCCCTAATTATTTCGTTATATATAAATTCAGATTAATAATAAATCAGGAAGAAATCGTTCCTCGATCACACTCACATTTTGATTATTATTAGTAAATTCATAATAGATTTCAATCTGCTAAATCTAAACGTAATAATGAAATAATTATGTCACTAAGGTGTTATTAATTTGTTTGAAGATATACATGTAATAACGTCACCCTTTTCGGTGCGTTTAATTAATAACTTCGTTACTATTCTCACGTAATGTACCTTCGTTAGAATCGCGTTTAATTAGATTTACGTTATACAATTATCCTTTATTGTTGGAAACGAAAACAATTGGGCAATAGAAGGGTAAAATATCCCTAGGTTGTAACAAAGAATGGTGCAAGAATGCGGTTCGAGAAGGTTGCAAAGGAGAAGTGGTTTCCAATTGTGAAGGGTTCCGAAATCAACATAGATCCGTAGTTAGAGCGTGTATATTTCGAGTGGACTACGCGGTGGTTTCCGCCTCAACTGGTTGCCGGTAGGAAATGAAAGGGGTGTAAATGGCACGGTGCCACAATGCTGATTATATCTGCATTGGTTTCCACGGCAGACAGGCCGTTTTACTAATTAAGACTTGGGCGCTGGGATGCTGCGAGATACCCTCTTCTGATATTTCTATGTTTCGGCGCGTGCAAACACAGATGTTATCTGCGGTCTGATATGGGAAGTGTAACGGTGTCGGTGTGATACGTTTATTCAGTATATGAAAATACTCTTTCCGATATCAGACCTTTCTTACATCAATTTGCACGCTAGCAGTTTATAAATAATTTATTGAACAATTTTTACAAAATAACCAATGAATTTTGAATAAAATGAGAGTTTCGGTGTGAAACGATTCGTTATCGATAACTAATCTTATTTGTATGATTCATAATAAAGGAGCTATTATTAAAATTCTTGATCTGACTGTTTAACTAATTTTTTATCGTACATAAAATATGCCATAGATACTTTTTACACTCATTCTCTTTTACACACATTAATCAGAACTCGCGAAAGAACCTTCTGTCCACCAGAGATTATTCATATTATTATGAATTATATAATAAACATTCTTTACGCTTTCTAAACCGAGTTAAAGCAACAGAATATCGATTCCAAAGTCTCTCTGATTCTGTAAACGATCTCGGACCACATTTCTGTCCACGACGGTATTTTGAAAGGGAGGTCGAGGAGTCACTTGACTCCTCGAGGATGAGCATTGTCCGCGTCAGTGGCTGCGAAGTAAAGGAATCTAACGTACCGAAATATCTCGATGTCATTGTCTCACCCTCTTAATTACAAACGGCCCTTTTGCTCGATTTTCCTTGCGTTCATTCCGTTTTCCCTTCCTCTACCGCCATTCACGGAAATTACTATCCCCTTGCCTTCTTTCTTCCTCATTTCGACGAGGGGGAAATATCTTCCGGTTAGGTCGAGAGTCAACCTCAAGATTTCTAATTTTCTGGAATCTTGGAGAACTTGGAGATCCATATCATGATCCAAACAGACACGATTTAATAATAATTATTATTCTATGTCGATTTGTTGAGAAATACATACTTGATTTTTGTAGCAGATTAATAATTAGTTCCAACAAAGAGTGATATAATTGCATTCAATTAAATTAATGATATAGAACGATGGCAGAGCGCAAGCGCGATTTTGTTCAGGATATGCGAGTATTTAAAAATTAACTGAATACTATTCATTATTTATGGATGCTGCCAATAATCGGTTGCACTATTTATTTATTTAAAAGCCAGACTATTACAAAATTAAGTATACTAACACTATGCTGGTATCATTAAATTGATATCAAAAAGTACAAAGGAAAAGCAATCGATATTCTAGAAAATATTTTGCAACGTTGAATATGCATAGCGCAGGATGCAGGACAACGTTCTTATTGGAAGTTTAATTAAAAGTTTTAATTAAGTCTGAATAGAAATTCGATAACGTCGGTGTATTTATAATCTTAGATATACGCAAGGAAAATCGAATCTAAATCTTATTAAATTTTATCTTCTATTATATTTAATTTTATATCAACATTCCTTTATTGTACTAATTTTGCAATACAGAAAATACTTTGGGAATTTCCAAAAATTATTTAAGAAATATTATGCCATTAACAGTAGAACTACCTAAATGATCAAAATAACTGATACTCGATTTTTAATAAAATTATTCGAATATATATGGGCGCGTTGTTACGAGGGAATTGGAAATTTATTGTATTAAACATTTAGGTAATCCGTTTCCATACTAAAAATCTTCCCGAAATATTATAGAATATGTAGAACATATAGAATACATAAAAAACATAGCGACGCGATTTTGTATACTTTATTTTATTCATATAACCCGGATAACTAAATCCATTAATTAACATCCATCTTCCAGCCATAATTTATATAGAATTAAATGTGTAATTATAACCGAGTATACGTTCGGCGGTTGTAGTGTTAATTATAATTAACACTCGTATAATAAATGCTATCGAAAAATTTCGTATCAGCATATAATCTAACAGCAAGTTTTTCGTAAAAATGGGTGAATTCGGAAAATCCTCGGAAGATTACTGAAAGCGGTTGATACGTTCGCAATTCAGGTCGTGGTGTTGAATTAACCAATGACGGGGATGGCAAGGAGAACAAACACAGTATGTCGGTGCATATTTTCTGGCTGATGGAATCGTTTATCCCAAATTTTCAGAGACATGCATTTATGAATTTGAATCTGAGTGGCGTGACGTAGATCGGGTTGTGACATTCGCAATTACTATCTTTGCACTCAATAATAATGCATTACTAGTAATTAGTAATTATCAGTAATTAGTTGCATGAAAGTTGTGTATAATAATTTGTATCTGAAAGTCAAATGTAAATTGCGTGGCCATCGAAAGCATTAGTTGCAGCATAATAAATTATTAATGTAAAATAGCAATTAGTAATGACCTACTGAATGATTCATCAGCTGTGATGAGTTATATGTATATCATACTAATATGATATAAAAGGAAATTTAATGGGTTTGGTCGGAAATACTAAATAAAAATCTAGAGCTATAATAATTCTTAAATCATTTTTGGAAATCTTCAAAGTATTTTCTATATTATAAAATTAATGTAATAATTAAATTAGAATATTAAATTAAATATGACATAAAACAAAGGTGAGTGGATTTCCATGAAAATACTACTAAAGAGCTACAATGCATGCATATCTTAAATATTATAATTTCCAAGCATATCTCGAAACTACGCTTTTCAATGAAAAGAACTCTCGACATCTAACAATTAATTTCAATTATATGAGATTATAATTGATGGACATCAGTAATTAAAGTCAAGACTGCGCAGTTTCGTAAGAAATGAGAATCGGTATAAACGAGAATCGTTCCATAGGCCGTCAAGATTTCAAGAGACGAGCAAAGATAATAAGGCCGAGCATCCTAGTTCGGTGGAATTTTTAAGCCATGTCAAACCTTAATTGACAGTATTCTGAGAGCATTTGCATGTACCTAGTTCGCGCTGTAACCTACATGCACTTCGATCCTACCGTGCTCGGCCCGCCAATAATTGCAGAATAGGTAGGTCAGTCTCGAATTATTCAGCCGTACCGATTTTCGTATCTTCGTGGAATTCTAAATTTATTATATTAAACATTTAGGTAATCCGTTTCCACTTCATAAACTCTGCCGCTATTATAAAATATTATAAAATCCTCAAATTATACTACAACTGCAAATCGATCATAATATGGTATAAAATACTCCCAATTAAAACTAAGGGTCCAACAAATATCAAAGTATGACCATAAAAATAATAAACATCAATGTCTGCTCGAAAGAAATATCGTTCTCACGATGAACTAAATTCAATGAACGGCAGCATGATAATCGGCAGACAGTTAATCAGAATCAATCGATATTCTTACTACCGATAATTAAACTTTAATCAAGGAAACGTTAAGTACTCTGGGGAATCCTAGACACGCGGCTCGCAATTTCCTTCTCGGAAGTGGTAGATCGAACGGTACGGAATGAATAATGGTGGATGCCACTGACGTCTCGAGCACGTGCCGAAATGCACGTAGATCTATATACCTATTGTACTGCTTGCACGATGTGTCTATGTACTGTTGGCAATACTAATCAATCAGTATATAGCATTCTGCTAATGTTATTGTTATTATTGTTGTGACTGATTGTTCTGCTCTGGATTATATTATTACATATTATTTTTTCATTCTTTTTTTGTAAAATAGTGGAATAGTAGAACTTAAGTTGGCATCTGAAGCTTCTGTTTAATATTATCGATAGTATTATTACATATTATTTATTATTTTTATGTACAATATTAACCTCTGCTTATGATGCTATTATTGTATATTTATTCTTAGTAGATTAATTCGATATTACCTTCAATTTTTATAATATAAGATCGAATTAAACGTCAACTTTGCTGACTAATAATACAATAATAATATGTGATAATATTATCCAGAGCTAAGTCATAATTTTTCCGCTACCGTATCGTGATTCATCTTCGGTAATATTTTTCAACGTAATGATTTCCATAATATATATTGTATAAACTCTCCCCTTCTATCTCTCTCCCTATAATACGCATATGTATAACAATTAATATACTATTAATATATATTAGTGCACTATTATGTTGAATACTTTTAATCGAATTATATTGTCTTTCGGCATACATTTTTAAGTAGATTGAACCCTGATCAATAAATGTCAATAAATGTCATCAAAAAAACAAGTTCCACATTTGGCAATCATCTACGTAAAAATAATATTAAACTCGTGACATTAGCCTGATAGTATTATTACAATATCCGGTGCACGCTTGTGTGTGTGTGTACCGCATATCCGTCACTGGCATTGACTTACATGCATCATTCACAGCAGCAACAATGTGTATGGCCTCGTTAACATTATTGGTGGCAACGACGTGTCGGATCGCTGGTATCTCCCACGTTTATCCACCAGGTTACTGTCACCGAATATTCAATTCGCTAGGAGATGTTACGTGACCGTTGAGCACGTGTGTCACACGGTGTGATACATATTTCGCTGAGATAACAAAAACTGTCATCTTATCTCTTCCGCTTGCACTCTTTTAGGAATGTATTTCCTATTAAACTTTGACGGATCGTCTGACTCGTAAATGATGAATCGTCTTTGATCAAAAGAGTGTTATTCACGTATGTCGAAATAATATGTGGTTCAGGAGGTACGCGATTAAACGGCCTATTAAATCGCGGATGTTTGTTAATTCATTTGTTATAAGATGTAGTTATAGCAATTTTATTTTGTAAAATTTATACTGTATAAAATGTTAGTATTTAAAATTCCGTGTTTCAGAAAATTTTGTTTTGTAACTTTCTGTACTTTATGGAGTTTTATGAGGTGTACGAATATTGCTGAAACTCGAATCGAGAACGATATAAAGTAATTGACGTATCACTGAGCATTTATACAATTTTGTTTTTAGATGTTATATAAATGTTAGAAATGCGTATCGCGGGGTATCGTATAACACGGATTTCGGTGCGGCAGTCAATGTGTTAATAATCGAGAATGAAGATGAAGTTCATGATACTTGGAGCGATCAGGAAGCAGATGTTGCTGGTTCGTTTGGCGGGTTCTGAAGAAAGTCACGTCGCGCGATTGCATATCCAAGAGATTTGCATCTCCGGTGGGAATTCCACAATCTTCCGACACGAATCCGGCATGCATCGCTCGCCATCTCGCAATCTAACGGAAAGGATTGCTCTCTCGATCGTGAATATTCTGGATCTCGACCTCGATCCAAGCGAGTCCTCGCGCATTTGTGAATTCGACTCGGAAACATCCCAGCGAAGATTCTTCCCGTAGAAATCGAATTCGAATTCAACGAATTTCGATCAAGATTTCCCTTCCGGTGACACGTCCTCGTGTTTCGCGGATATGAATCTAGCGGAACACGGATTGCGTAATGGGACAACGTAATGCACTTTAAAAGTATTCCCTCGGTTTCCAGGACAATGTGTCACACACCAACCAGAGCTGCAATTCCTTAACTTGTTACTTTGAATTACACTATATTTCGGTTGGGGAGAATTGTGGGAATGTTGTGTAAAGTGAAATTGCATATCAAAAATACCTTGCATATCTTATTTGATAAAATTTCATTCCTAAAAGTCTATATTTTACAACATTTTCCTTTCTAAACTTCTCCATGTTCCAAAATCTTATTTTCTGTAACTCATGTAGTTTACCGAATTTCAATTTAAAAAATTTTTAAAAATCTGCATACGATAAATTCAGTTATTAAAAATACATTTGTATTCCACTGGGTATACTGCGACATAGCACTCACACATTGAAACAACACTATTAAACTAACACACAGAATACAACATTACTTTTAAACAAACGATCCACATTTCCTTATGCAACACTTTACATTAAATCCATCAATATTTCATAACATATATCCGAGTGTACAAAAAGAAAATGATCACGAATGTAAACGAACGGATAAATAACGAGAACAAGAACGGCCGATTTAAGATTACTTAAAGATCGCATTGTAAATCATAGCGCGCAGCAATTCAATGATACTTATTGACGATAGATCGGTTCGATATCGATCAGGAGTTAATAGACGGTGGCAAGACAAGGTGTGGGTGGAGATGAATGACGCAGGATTGCGTTCTACCTGGTTGTATAATCTTAGAAGCAGAAGATTAGTAGCGTCGCTTGAGGTCAGCTTAATTAAACCGAGGAATGTCGCAGCCGACTAACTCGAGTGTCTACGCTCTTCCGACTTTGCGGATTTATCTACGATGCGTGTGTTACGTGCTGTCGGGTTCCGAATGAAGGTATTCGTGACATAGTGTCACGAGGATTTTCGATCTTCCGTTGATTATATATGTCATAAATGAAATATGATATATTATGTAGATTACATATTAAATACTATGCATATTATAGACATTTATTATATAGGGACATTCTCATAGATTATACGTGGGTTTATTCCTTTCGCGTGTAGTGTCAGCTTGTGCTTTCTTTTCGGAGTGTTATCACATTTTTCTCCTATCGTATTAATACTATACGACCACTATTAAACTAATTACATGTATTATATGTATACGTATTACATGTTCTCATTTATGAATAATAAAGTAAAAAATTCTGCTTATACTTTCTGTAATAATTATGTATAAATATAGGAGCTCAATATATATATCGTTACAATATTCTGTTTGTTTACAAGATTTTGTTTTATGTACTTCAGTATTTCGCAACATTTTATTTCCTGAATTTCTGTATTCTACTAAATTTACATGTACATAAATATTGAGTTCATATGATTATACAGGATTTCTCATTTTGATTGTTAACAACTATCTACATAATATTTAAAATTTAGGAAATTCTAACCCTTTGTAGATATTTAGTTAACACCCGTAAAGATGAAATTTCGACAAAGATTCGCTTTATGGTTTTGATAAAAGGTGATGTTAAAGCATCGTTTCAACAATCATGGTTAACGTGAAAAGCACTTTGTGGGCGGTTGAAGGGGATGGTGGCCCTAAGTCCTTCTTGGAAATCATTTATTGTGTTTCAATTGTGAAGCACTCAGTAGAATAAGAAGGACGTTTTCCCGGTGAAAGCAGCTCGGAAAATCAGTGATAATTCGGATGGAATAGGAAAAGCACTGAGGAACGTTTTATCGACCGCATCCGGACGTTATAAGGTGGCTAAAAACTTTCGAAGGAACTACTTGGAATCTCCCATGGGAGAGAAACTTAGAGCAGCACAACTCCAAGTTTTAAAAAGCACCAGATGCAGGGCTGCCGATCCCGAAACACTGCAACTGCAAGTGCAACCTTTTCCACGGGTAGTCGAGAGTTACTGCACTTATTTGCATATTAAATGGAAATTAGAACGAAGATGTATTACTCTCGGGCAACAAGATTCATGATTAATTTGCAACTGTTGAATTTTCATTTCACTATTAAATTTGTACGTTGGATTTAATTTAGTAGTAAACGCGGTCGCTTATAATATTAGGATGTAATATGTAAAAAAGTTATTTATGTATATCATTATATAATTGTAACCAATATAGTTGACATTTACAACTGCTGAATTTAATTCGACTAATAAATTTGTATTATGGAATTAATTTAGTAGTATTATATGACAAAAGATGATTGTTTATAATATTAGGATGCGAGATATGAGACCAAATTTTTAATATATTATATCTTGATTTGTATCTTTAACGAAAGGGATGGAGTTATTTTGCAAAACTGATATTTATTCGAAAATATTACTAATAAGTAATAACGAATCAAGGTATAACGTTTAAACCAAGTTATTTGGATTGTTTAAGTAATAATTGATTCGGCCTCTTCAAATGAACACGGAATTTCATTTGAATCAGTTCAACTCTCAGCAGACTCACTGTTTTACACATTTTCCGCCATATTCATATTTTCCACCACAGTGAAAAATTGAGAAGAAATGTAATAAAAACGAAGTACAAAATAATCAAATTAATTTCGTGTGCATTATATTATCCGTTTAATATTCTCATCAAAGCCTCCCGAATTTGTCCGATAAAAAACAAATCGCATTCATGAAAGTTAATTCACAATTTAAACGTGAATTTTACGACTGTCCTAAAATATACATTATTAAAAATTAGATGATTTGTTTAAAAAAATTGCACGGTTCGTTAAATCGGAAGATTGCGGTGCCCTCAATTTGCGCTGATAAAATTATCGAATAATTAAAATGATTGTTTGAGGCAACACAACGGGGTCGGAATACATTTGCATCGGCTAATTGAGGGACAAAAAATTGATTTCCGGATGAATTTAAATACTCACGGAAACAGGAGCTGTGTGAGGCGTGGCCACTTCCGGTGTGCGATGTGCTCGACTAGGACTAGGGCTCGATCTTTGGGAACTTTGCCCGCGTTGCCAGGATCCTCCTTTATTGTTACTGAAATCAGATTAAAAAGATGATTATTACGTGTTCCGCTTTGCTCGACAAAATTATCTTCCGCTGTGCTGCTGACGTAACTGTGTGAAATTATATGCAGTTCCTTGATTTTATATTATAATTATTATACAGTTGACCATTGGTTTGAACAACCTTAAAAATGTTCCATTCTTTGGGGAATATTTGAAATTATTTGAAAAATCTCCCGAAAGGTATACTTTCTAATACACTTTATTCCGTGATGCCTTATTTGTTCGACACAATTTATAATAGTATATCATATATTGTGAAAGTTCACTATGTCTATTATAATAATATTTTATTATTATAAATAATAATATATTTATACATTTCATAATATGATTCATCTGTAAATATGATCATAACTAAGATAATTACTTATACATAGAAAAATAAATCGTTATGTATTTAATAGATGTATATAAATCCACTTATAATATAAATAAATAACCTACCGAAGCAAAACTTATTATAAATAATGTAATTATTAGCAACAAACAAAGCTATTAAACGGTATAACTTATCTTCAAGTTCCTTTTGAGAGGCGATAACTCGTGATCCGTTGGAATTTATTAAAAAATCCGATCACCGACAGTTATCAGTTTCCCTTCTTATCTCTTTTATCTTTTAAAGAAGTATTACATATAAATCACTTAGGATTTAATACAAATAGCAATAAATATCTGATATTAAACGTAACAGTTTAATTTATACGCGGATCTGAAAATTGTCGACCGAAAAATGTCGCGACTCGAAACGAACTGACGAACGTAATGGAAAGTAGTTCAACGGGATTCGCACGAAACAGGCGTCGCGTAAAATTGCGAAGGAATGCAATCGTTGCGACGCGTAGCATGCAATCAAATCAATTTAGGTAGTTAATGTGAAAGCCGTTGTAGTGTCAAAGGTGACGTGTAAATCTAAAAAGCCCAGAAGCATGGAAACACACCAACAACCTCGCAAATGCATTTATCTTAAAGTGTGGCTGTTTGCAGTTTACTTCGTGCAACCGGTTATTTAACTGTTTTCTAATTATGCCTTAAATCACTGGTGTAATATTAGAATATTTATGAGTATGTTCTTGCGAGTGGTTGTAATAATAACTATAGTAAATACAGGTCTTTGTGTAATCGTGTATTGTACTTAAAAATATGAATTCCTTTCATTTATGTCGCATCTATTAAGACAAAGAATTCTCCCAATGAAATATTTATGTTTATATATTTCATTACAGTATTTCAGTTCTTATAATCAAATATTATAATTGTAGAGAATCAGATAATAAATTCTATTTCTATTATCGATTCTCTATCTCGATTAGATATATTAGATAATAGAAACTTCGGTAGCGAGAAGTTAATTTCATAGACATAATAATTTTTAATATATCGCACAAATTAATTTTATTATGAAATTATAAGCACTCGCGTAATATTGTTTTTTTTAAGAACTCCCCGGTTTACAGTACAAAGCCATCTGCTCGCATGATTTTTCACGGGTCGAGTTAAAAGTTCGATTCTTTTCGACGACAGCTTTCACGGAAAGGACCCGGCGATTGTTTTCTAAACGGATAAGTTTCATCCGAGCCACTCCCAGGACACGGGAAAGGATCCTCGTCTTCGTTTCTGTTTCGACTGGCAGCCACGTAGAAAGTGGAATAAATCCATGAACTTTGTTTCCACCTCGTGACCCGACTTTCAGCCAAAGACCAACCAACTGTCTGTCAGTCAAGTACCGCCAATGATGCCGCTGGTGGAAACTTGCCACAGAGTTCTTTTTCGCCAATCAAAACCGCACTCCATTCTGACATTCCAGCCACGTTTTACTTGCCGATTATTATTGTACCTTTTCCCATCTCACGGACCGTTTGTCAGAAATGTCCCGTCACTGACGAACCCTCGTTTATCACGCCGGAATTTTTCCCCACCGATAACGATGTATTAGATCACAGTGAAAGCGCCGTGGGAATTTACTTCCTCCGCGCGATGAACCGGAAGTGCTTATGCGCGAGGATGTGGCAAGTGGGTCTCAGTTATGATTAATAAAAATGAATAAAATTCTGTATAATTATAGGAACACGAGAATAATAAATAAATATGTTTATATGTAATGTTCTAAATAGTATAATATAAAATTAGTGGCAACTGAATACTCCTTATTGTATTATTGTATTATATGTATGTAATATTTATTATATAATTATTATGATAATAATATATGACTTTGTTACATAGTATGTAAGCTGGGCAACAATATTTTGTTTGATGTTTAAGTTTGATGTTTATTAATATTGATTATATGTTACATATATTATCTGCTATATTTTATTACATTATATATATAGAGAGAATAAGTATTCAATTTTCATTAAATTTATATTACACTCCTATATCCTTATACTCCTCACAAATAATTATCACGTCGATTAATCAACTATGTCGTGTACAAGCCTTGTTTATCATTATTTTTAATCAACATCCAGTTATTTCTATTTTATGATCCACTTGTTTTCAACGAGTATTTTAGTGTTCGTTGCACGCGAAGGAAAGCACTATTGTTCCTCATCGATAAGGTAATTTTGGATTACCGTTCCATTGGAAATTGTAATTGGTTCTTTTGTCGGTATTTTCGAGAGTGATTTCATTGGTCGCAGGAACAATACGCGGATATATTAAACATTTTCGCGTGACACAATGAATGACTTTTCAGATCGCTCCGCGTGTTTGAACGGCATAACGTTTCCAAGATAGAACTATTATTAGGAACAAAGCAGTGGTAATTAAATTAATCACGAAATTAATGTGATTTTATGACGAGACACGAGCGACAAACGGTTATGGAGTAGGATGTTAAACCCGGCCATTGATTTCCGAGAGAAATCTAGAAATGAACGTCATATCGAATATGATTGGCGGATATTGGCACATTGAGTTCCTCGTTGATTTCAATGTGTACGAGAGTTGGATGTGCATTTAAGTGCAGCGTAGATTTGTGCAATGCTGCACCGGATTTCTCGCTGCACAGGAGCCATGTAGTTCGTAATAATTGCACAATTTTTGTATGCCACGACAATGTGCAAGGAAATGCGTCACTTTCGTGTAGAAAGTGCAAAGAACTCAGGTAATATTTCCAAGGCTGCCGGAAACTCGTGTTCAAACATCGTATCGTACAAAGTTTAATTCGAAATTGTATGTGTGATACAATTTATGTGTGATAATAATAGTCACGCGAAATAGGACAAATAAATATTTCATAAGCTCCAGTTAGCTTTAAACTATGGAAAAATATACCTAATAAAATGAGGTAGTCCGCGAATTATTAAATTTCATTCTTATTCACAATTTAACATGAGGAACGAAAATCAAATTCTAGTTTTCCCAAATGATACATGACACGTCTGATACATAATAAAAATTGAATTTTGGAAAACATACAATTACAGGAAGTAATTATATCCTTTAACTCAGCACAGTAAAATAACTTATCTTTAGTCTCAATACCAGGTCAGTACTTTTATTGCGGACAACGTAATACTGGATTACGCGTTACATCTTTACGAGATCAGTTTAATCGAAGGTCGTGAAATAAAGCGAAAAAGAAAAAGGGTAAAGATATCGGGAGGGGCTTAGGCCGGATCCATCTTCTCGATTTTTCCGTGCCGTGATTCAGGGTTTCCCAAGATTTATGTAACCGAGCTCGTACCGGTAATAAAACACCGGGCCAGAAACCACCTGCGAGACGAGGAGAATGCCCGAAGGGACAAAACAACCCGACATTGCGCTCCTAAGATATAACACCGCCCTCGCACTTTGCCTTTATCCATAGCTACATGATAAATTCCACTCGCCTTTTTTGTCCCAGAATCCACTAAAACCCGTAACAATAGGTATATCACGTGACAACAACGTTTACAACCTGTTACATTTTATCACGATTTATTGGATTCACAGATATATCTGTATACAACACAGTCTTGAAATCGACTTGGTTCGAAGTACCTCGCATTTTCCATAATTCCATATTGCGTTGCTTAAATATTAATATTAATACTGTTTCTATGTGAATTTTGCATCACTATAGTCTAACAGTATATATAATATTATTTATGTAATTTATTGTATTAAATATTTTCTGAAACGGTATTTTAAATCGGAGAATATTCGATTACTATTGAACTATGTATCTTTTGAATTATTTGTCGAGTAGGTAAGTGAATATTATTTCTTATGAATTATGAAATTAAATGACATGCTTGTCGTAAGTTTATACTGTGAGTACGAAATATCTAATTATATCTATATTCTATACACGATAGAAATAATATCTATATCTAAATTATATATATCATTAAGGTTTACCAATGCACTGATAAACGTACGTGGTTTATATACGATCACATTATTCGAATTAATTAGATGACATTAAATTAAAGATTACATTAATTGAGTTTAATGGATTTCAGCCTCGAGGTTAGGGACCTCTTGACAGTGTGAAGTAAAAATCCAAGGTACATTTATACACCGCATACTTTGCCGGCATAAAAGAAGCTGTATTGCAAAACCGGTAAGATTTTACGACCGGTTCTTGCGACTCATAGCAGCTCACCCACGTAAATTCGAAGCGATAAATATGATTGTTTATTTGCCCCGGGCGCATTGATTTACTCGAACGTAAGTGAAGAAGTAAATGGTGGAAGTATAAAATAATTGTATGATAAAGTAAGCGTAATAGCCATTCATTCGCCAGATTGATTTAATTGAGTGCTGAGAAGCAATTATTCTTTAATAATTTTTATATTGTAATCGCAAGTATGCGATATAATATATGACATTTGTCAAGAGTATATTAAAAATATAATTTCTTACTCGAAATATCCATGATTTTTTATTGGAACTCAATAAATTCCCGGTTAATCAACCGACGTCTTTTAATTAAATTATACGGATATTGAAGAGCGATGGCTTTAACATTTAAATAACAAAGGCAGATGGGTTCCCGAAACAAGGGATACTTTATTTATAGAGTAAAAAAAAATTGTTACGAGGAATTTTTCTGTCGTTTAATAACATGGTAGAAACGCGTGAACGTGGTCGGTTGATTTGATCCCTGATGATCTTGTCGGACACGTGATAACATACTTGAGGCGTGGATATAGTCCCGTGAACCTGAATGCGTTCCCGTGAAAGCCGATATGGCCCCACGCGATGCGTGACCCCTCTCGCTACACGGCTATTGAATTTCAATTTGCGATATCGCTATCTAATTAATACGATCCTCGAGTATATCGCACCACATCGTCCACCCCGCACCACCTTTCTCCATCCCGATATCCCTTCACGCCCACATATTTCATTCGCGAACTCGTATAGAGGATGCAGCTGATAATTTTTGTTGGTTTTTAGAAGTAAGCACAGAAGCAAGCATAAAATCATTCAAAAATTGTCAAAAATTAAAAGTCGCCAAAATCGCTCCTAGATGGTCCAAATCGATGGTATATGATGTATAAACATATTCTAGGACGATTTTGAGTCGGAAGAAGCGGTTTAAAAATTTTTTTGAGCAAAAAATGGGTTGACCCAAACTCGCAAAAATGTGAAGGGGTATACCTTCAAAAATTGTCAAAAATTAAAAGTCTCTTAAATCACTTCTAAATGACCCAAATCGATGGTATATGATGTATAAACATATTCTAGGACGATTTCTGGTCGAAAGAAGTGGTTTAAAAATTGTTTCTGGTCAAAAAGGGGTCGACCCAAAATCGGAAAAATGTAAAGGGGTATACCTTCAAAAATTGTCAAAAATTAAAAGTCGCCAAAATCGCTCCTAGATGGTCCAAATCGATGGTATATGATGTATAAACATATTCTAGGACGATTTTGAGTCGGAAGAAGCGGTTTAAAAATTTTTTTGAGCAAAAAATGGGTTGACCCAAACTCGCAAAAATGTGAAGGGGTATACCTTCAAAAATTGTCAAAAATTAAAAGTCTCTTAAATCACTTCTAAATGACCCAAATCGATGGTATATGATGTATAAACATATTCTAGGACGATTTCTGGTCGAAAGAAGTGGTTTAAAAATTGTTTCTGGTCAAAAAGGGGTCGACCCAAAATCGGAAAAATGTAAAGGGGTATACCTTCAAAAATTGTCAAAAATTAAAAGTCGCCAAAATCGCTCCTAGATGGTCCAAATCGATGGTATATGATGTATAAACATATTCTAGGACGATTTTGAGTCGGAAGAAGCGGTTTAAAAATTTTTTTGAGCAAAAAATGGGTTGACCCAAACTCGCAAAAATGTGAAGGGGTATACCTTCAAAAATTGTCAAAAATTAAAAGTCTCTTAAATCACTTCTAAATGACCCAAATCGATGGTATATGATGTATAAACATATTCTAGGACGATTTCTGGTCGAAAGAAGTGGTTTAAAAATTGTTTCTGGTCAAAAAGGGGTCGACCCAAAATCGGAAAAATGTAAAGGGGTATACCTTCAAAAATTGTCAAAAATTAAAAGTCGCCAAAATCGCTCCTAGATGGTCCAAATCGATGGTATATGATGTATAAACATATTCTAGGACGATTTTGAGTCGGAAGAAGCGGTTTAAAAATTTTTTTGAGCAAAAAATGGGTTGACCCAAACTCGCAAAAATGTGAAGGGGTATACCTTCAAAAATTGTCAAAAATTAAAAGTCTCTTAAATCACTTCTAAATGACCCAAATCGATGGTATATGATGTATAAACATATTCTAGGACGATTTCTGGTCGAAAGAAGTGGTTTAAAAATTGTTTCTGGTCAAAAAGGGGTCGACCCAAAATCGGAAAAATGTAAAGGGGTATACCTTCAAAAATTGTCAAAAATTAAAAGTCGCCAAAATCGCTCCTAGATGGTCCAAATCGATGGTATATGATGTATAAACATATTCTAGGACGATTTTGAGTCGGAAGAAGCGGTTTAAAAATTTTTTTGAGCAAAAAATGGGTTGACCCAAAATCGCAAAAATGTGAAGGGGTATACCTTCAAAAATTGTCAAAAATTAAAAGTCTCTTAAATCACTTCTAAATGACCCAAATCGATGGTATATGATGTATAAACATATTCTAGGACGATTTCTGGTCGAAAGAAGTGGTTTAAAAATTGTTTCTGGTCAAAAAGGGGTCGACCCAAAATCGGAAAAATGTAAAGGGGTATACCTTCAAAAATTGTCAAAAATTAAAAGTCGCCAAAATCGCTCCTAGATGGTCCAAATCGATGGTATATGATGTATAAACATATTCTAGGACGATTTTGAGTCGGAAGAAGCGGTTTAAAAATTTTTTTGAGCAAAAAATGGGTTGACCCAAAATCGCAAAAATGTGAAGGGGTATACCTTCAAAAATTGTCAAAAATTAAAAGTCTCTTAAATCACTTCTAAATGACCCAAATCGATGGTATATGATGTATAAACATATTCTAGGACGATTTCTGGTCGAAAGAAGTGGTTTAAAAATTGTTTCTGGTCAAAAAGGGGTCGACCCAAAATCGGAAAAATGTAAAGGGGTATACCTTCAAAAATTGTCAAAAATTAAAAGTCGCCAAAATCGCTCCTAGATGGTCCAAATCGATGGTATATGATGTATAAACATATTCTAGGACGATTTTGAGTCGGAAGAAGCGGTTTAAAAATTTTTTTGAGCAAAAAATGGGTTGACCCAAACTCGCAAAAATGTGAAGGGGTATACCTTCAAAAATTGTCAAAAATTAAAAGTCTCTTAAATCACTTCTAAATGACCCAAATCGATGGTATATGATGTATAAACATATTCTAGGACGATTTCTGGTCGAAAGAAGTGGTTTAAAAATTGTTTCTGGTCAAAAAGGGGTCGACCCAAAATCGGAAAAATGTAAAGGGGTATACCTTCAAAAATTGTCAAAAATTAAAAGTCGCCAAAATCGCTCCTAGATGGTCCAAATCGATGGTATATGATGTATAAACATATTCTAGGACGATTTTGAGTCGGAAGAAGCGGTTTAAAAATTTTTTTGAGCAAAAAATGGGTTGACCCAAACTCGCAAAAATGTGAAGGGGTATACCTTCAAAAATTGTCAAAAATTAAAAGTCTCTTAAATCACTTCTAAATGACCCAAATCGATGGTATATGATGTATAAACATATTCTAGGACGATTTCTGGTCGAAAGAAGTGGTTTAAAAATTGTTTCTGGTCAAAAAGGGGTCGACCCAAAATCGGAAAAATGTAAAGGGGTATACCTTCAAAAATTGTCAAAAATTAAAAGTCGCCAAAATCGCTCCTAGATGGTCCAAATCGATGGTATATGATGTATAAACATATTCTAGGACGATTTTGAGTCGGAAGAAGCGGTTTAAAAATTTTTTTGAGCAAAAAATGGGTTGACCCAAAATCGCAAAAATGTGAAGGGGTATACCTTCAAAAATTGTCAAAAATTAAAAGTCTCTTAAATCAATTCTAAATGACCCAAATCGATGGTATATGATGTATAAACATATTCTAGGACGATTTCTGGTCGAAAGAAGTGGTTTAAAAATTGTTTCTGGTCAAAAAGGGGTCGACCCAAAATCGGAAAAATGTAAAGGGGTATACCTTCAAAAATTGTCAAAAATTAAAAGTCGCCAAAATCGCTCCTAGATGGTCCAAATCGATGGTATATGATGTATAAACATATTCTAGGACGATTTTGAGTCGGAAGAAGCGGTTTAAAAATTTTTTTGAGCAAAAAATGGGTTGACCCAAAATCGCAAAAATGTGAAGGGGTATACCTTCAAAAATTGTCAAAAATTAAAAGTCTCTTAAATCACTTCTAAATGACCCAAATCGATGGTATATGATGTATAAACATATTCTAGGACGATTTCTGGTCGAAAGAAGTGGTTTAAAAATTGTTTCTGGTCAAAAAGGGGTCGACCCAAAATCGGAAAAATGTAAAGGGGTATACCTTCAAAAATTGTCAAAAATTAAAAGTCGCCAAAATCGCTCCTAGATGGTCCAAATCGATGGTATATGATGTATAAACATATTCTAGGACGATTTTGAGTCGGAAGAAGCGGTTTAAAAATTTTTTTGAGCAAAAAATGGGTTGACCCAAAATCGCAAAAATGTGAAGGGGTATACCTTCAAAAATTGTCAAAAATTAAAAGTCTCTTAAATCACTTCTAAATGACCCAAATCGATGGTATATGATGTATAAACATATTCTAGGACGATTTCTGGTCGAAAGAAGTGGTTTAAAAATTGTTTCTGGTCAAAAAGGGGTCGACCCAAAATCGGAAAAATGTAAAGGGGTATACCTTCAAAAATTGTCAAAAATTAAAAGTCGCCAAAATCGCTCCTAGATGGTCCAAATCGATGGTATATGATGTATAAACATATTCTAGGACGATTTTGAGTCGGAAGAAGCGGTTTAAAAATTTTTTTGAGCAAAAAATGGGTTGACCCAAAATCGCAAAAATGTGAAGGGGTATACCTTCAAAAATTGTCAAAAATTAAAAGTCTCTTAAATCACTTCTAAATGACCCAAATCGATGGTATATGATGTATAAACATATTCTAGGACGATTTCTGGTCGAAAGAAGTGGATTAAAGAACTCTTCTGGACAGAAAATAAGTTAACTCATGTTCAATGCTCAACACAATTTAAGTTCCGCTAATCTAGTTCCGTATGTCTTTGGATTACAGCATCCCCATAAAAAGCGAAGTGCAAGCAGTGCATAAAAACCACGAATCGTTTTATCGGGAAATAGTGGAAAAGGAAATAAAAGGTGATATCGTTCCAAAATCGATACAAAAATTCCTCTATCCGGACATAGGTATACGCGCCGCCAGATTTATTTTTTGTGTTCATTACCTAGAAAACCGCCGGCCTGTGAAATAAACTCCACGATACTCTTGAAACCATGCAATTTTTATAACGTAATACGGAACAGATTTTGTATAAATAAACTTTTCGCATCGCCGGAATAAAACGTTAAAAACCCCGTTCGATGCGGTATAATAAAAATCACATCTCTGTTACACGCAACAATGATAAAGGTATTCAAACAACACCCACAATCCTCTTCCAAAATTGCATGAAATCGACGAGTGACCAGTAAAAAAAGTAATCGTATCGGTTTATGCAATAAATAACAACAGATGTATCTCGCTGGTGAAGTTGTTGAAATTATTTTTAGTTTTCAGTGATATTAATATTTGATTGTTGAATAACTCCGCTTCTGATTCGTGTTTCACGGGATTTAAATGTCTAAACAGACGCACTGCGCAGGTTTGGGGTGTTAAAGGGAATAATAAAGGATTCATGGTGAACCGCTTCGGCCATGAATCGAAAAGTAGACAACGGCGGATAAAGCCGAATACTTTTAGATTTTCAGAGATTATTGAAAGACCGGAATCCATCGAGACGAAAGTATCTCACGTGTTCGCTTCCCACCGACTGGAACCGTGATTTTCGACAACTTCGTAATGGCTCCCGTGGATCGAGTTTTGGGGCTAAGCAGCTTAATGTCCCCCTTCGATCGAATTTTAGACGGAAGTTTAAGTCACTTTTCCATCAAAGAGAGTTTCAAAAGGAAATTGGAAATGTTGCGGACACCTTGAAGAGGTTTATGCTAATTTAACGTTCTTGATGATTATGACATTGTTGTTATCATATGCGTGATATGTTACGGGAATTCTCTTTTCTTCTTTTATTACTCTGGGATATTAAAATAGATTTCGTTTTCAGAGTCTGGTTTATTTAAACTGTTGCATTCTGTTTCATATCATGATTTTGGAACGTAATTTAGGATTTAATTAGACAAAGAAAAATCAAAATAATGTGAGAATTATTTCATATCTTGTAATAATATAATATAAGTATATTTAACAGAACGAAAATCCCGGTTTCCAAGTTTCTAAAAAATGTCAATTTCTAAGACTAGAAACATAAAATTTCGAATTTTCTAGACACAAATTATACGAGACTAATTTCAGTAAGGAAAAAAGCCGATTCTGATCGTTCTCCTAGTTTTTCTTTAATTTTTAACTCTTCCGCTTTTATTTCTGCAGAAGATGCATGGATCCGATGCACGAAGAACTATGCAACTTCAACTTCTCCCCAAAACAACAGAAAAATCCCAAGTTCCCCATTTTCCTCGCAAGTTAAGAAGCGTGATATTAAACCTCAGAAAGCCCTCGAAAATAAAGCGGTAAAAAAAATCATCGGAATTAAAAACGAGGCGAGAGAGAGAGAGAGAGAGAATCTGGAAGTAAAAACGTCGCTAAAATCCCCGGCAAAAGTGGTTAATAATACGTTACCATTTCGCAGGGAAGTGAAGTGGAAAGGAAGGGAGTGGAGTTTTATTTGTTCTGGTTTTATTCTGTTAGCCGGGGGAAGGTCATTGTCACCGAGGGAAAAGGGAGCAATCGTACCTCGAGGTGTACGTCGAGACGAAAGGGGCAGGACGGAGGGGGAAAGGGGTAAGAAAGAAGCAAGAAAGAAGCAAGAAAGAAGGAAGAAAAGAAGGAAGAGAGAAGCTCCACGGAACAATGAAAAAGAGAGGATAAGGAGAAGATGAGAGGTAAGGAGATCGGACAAGCGAATTCCAGTGTCGCCGCTCGCAGAATGGAGGCCGCACGATGAGACGCTTTTTCTAAGGCCATCTTCACACGGAGTGGAAGCTTCCTGCGTTCTCACAGATATAACAAGAGCTTCTAAGAATAAAAACACTGTACATGGCCTCAGGAAGATGTATCAGTTTCACTTTACCATGTAAAAAGAAATGCACCTACGTTTTTAGTATGCGGAAGAGGACGCGATGGCTTTTTGATGTCGGTCGGATGATTTAAAATGATATTAAGGCAGCATTACAAAATCTGATGTCTAGCAGCTAAGTGAATATTAAAATGCATAATAAAATATGTGCATCCAGTACCAAAATATATATTAAAATGCATACTAAACGATGTGCGATAAATAAATAGTAAATAAGAAGTTATCATTTAATTAGTATCTTAAGATTGGTGGCCAACATCAATCTCTGGCATTTATTTGTATCATGTTTTCTGGTCACTCAATTATGGAATATTCATAATTATTAATAAAAGCTGTTGATATAAATCTGATAAATAAATGACAAAATTACAGATATAGTGGGCTGCCCTACATTCTTAATAATTGTCGAATGTGTATAGCAAAAGAGGACGTTTAAACGTCGAAAAAGGTGGAAATGCTTTTTTGGTGACTATCGAATGCCAGAACTGTTAAATTACCGAAAAAAATCCGAACCGTGAACCAGAATGCGGTCAGTTTCCCGGAAAATAAACGTAAGCTCTGGCATTCGTCTGTAAATAATCCAGCAGTCTTTTACAGAGAAATAAAGTTCAATGAATTTGCTGGTAACAGGACTCGTGGTTTCGAAAAAGTTTGACCATGATGGAAATTGGAAAGTCCTTTTTAACTATTGTGTGCTTTTCATGCACTGCACTGTTACTTCGCCTTTTTACGAAGTTCCTAATTCCAAGCTAATTATTTAGTGTCCGATGAGTTTCCTTCTCGATGCAACGATAAATGCAATTTTAATTAACATTTATATCAAAAGGCAAGCTAAAGATTCTATTTAATTAATTTGAATTTTCTAACAAATTATAGAACAATTATAATGCCAACCACTTTTCAATGTTATATTAATATATATATATATATATTACTATCTTCAGATAGAAACCTGAGACCATTACTACCCGAATAATTTGTAAATTAATAATATTGTTCAATATTTATTATTACTCAATGTTTATTATGTCGTATTAGCCGTTTATTACGAACTGAACTATATTAAATTTCAAACTGTTGCTTGCTGTATTATTCTTCAAAAATATAATTATTTGATGTCTCGAAGTTATAACCATTTAAAATCTGGATACATCTAAAAAATTTCACTTGCAATCAAAGCGCGACGAATTTTGTGCGAAGTGGTATATTTCTGTCTGTCGTTTAAAAAACCGGTCTTCTTGAAGAGGGCTCGAAGTGAAAGGGAGAGCTAAGAAAATTACGAGAAGAGCAACTGGAGGAACGAAGAACTCAGGAAGGTGTGGCAGGTGAAGAACAGAACGACTACAAAAGAGAATGCAAGAACGATGATAGCTCGAGGCACTAGTCGCTGAAAAATACGAAGAAAGCAAAAAGTGAAATTTAGATGCTTGAAGAAAGAAGATCTAAAGAGAAGAGTACAAGAAATCCATATTAAACAGGTGTTTATGTAGAAGAATTATTATGACTACAATACGTGTCTGCAATTAAAATTATTTTCGTGATTAGAGATAAAATAATTCCGATTTTACAATAAATGTGAATGTAGAACAAATTCCAATGTAATTAATGAAGGAAACGACAACATTTAAGATTGTGATTTTTTAAGGCAGTGATTTTCAAGGAATCAGGAAACCGGTAGAAAAGAAAAGAAAATATTGTCAAGACTGAAATTCTCGATTAATGGGCCTGCAAAAACTTGCGACAACTTTTTGTATTATGAATAAAAACTTGATTTCAATGTAGAAGTATTCTCAAAATCACCAGAATTTTGGTCACCACAAGTCAAAACCATAAATAAAATTAATAGAATGAATCTGCGGATAAAAATAGAGATTATTAATGCAGCACTGCTGGAAAATAAAATCGTGTATATTAATCTCGGAGATCGATGGTTCGACGTATCGAATATCAGACATCGAAGAAGTATTTTTCCGTACCGCTAACCGCCATGAATGAGTCTTTACAAACGGGGTGGCACAAAAGTGCACTTGGTTCTTTCTCATGACTGTTGGCATTAATCTTGATTCTTTGACCTCGACCTCGATGCAAAACGATTCGTTGACAGGAAAGGGGTCACACGGAACTGCACCCCAGGGCTCAACTCGTCCCCGATAGATGAAAATTGCCCTCTTTTGTCCGACGATATTCAATTCGAAAAAAATCAACGCCCACCAAATGGAGATGAAATTCATGCGAATTCAATCGCGAGGTATACGATGCATAGTGCGTGGTAATTAGAATGCATCGGTGTTCGTGTAATTGGAATGTTAAATTCAGGTCTGTATGGGACTGTAATAAATCATGTTTACGGAAAGGTCATCTATAATTTTAATTATTGATGAAACAAGTGGAACAGAAATGTCAGAGTTATTACGGTGCGAGTAATTTCAGGTAAAGTCTACTAAATTGTTTATTATATTTATTGCACTAAAGACGTGGTTATGGATTGAATGAACATTGAAGTACGAAGAATTAATAAACAGGTAGATTTCAAAGAAAAGAATGAAACCAATCAACAAAATTAATTCTATCAATATAACTACCACGAATAATTGCACAATAATAATATACTATTTAATACGGCAATATGTTATATATGTAATTAATAAGCAATATAAATTAAGAAATAAAAATAACGAATATTTAGACTTCGAGGGTGCAACTTAACATTTTCTTCGTCCCAAAATTCTCCTCGAATCATCTTTCATTTCGGATTACAAAATACATTGTGTCACGTTGAGCAATAATTCCAGAGGAGTACTAATGGGACACACGTGAGCAAAATATTCAGTATAATGGCGCGTACCGCAGAAGTTCTGTCAAAGGAAGCAGAATATGAAAAGGAAAATGGGTGTTTTAAACGTGTCAATAGTTACAAGTCGCAGATTTCAGGAAAAAAGAAATAATAGTACAATAGATTACGAGGAATCAGCCGCAATGCATTTCTATTTAAAACACGTATCGCTGAAATTGACGAAGCAAATTAAGGCTCTATCAGTAATAATACTATTATCTCTTATCAAAGGTTATCATTAATCAGAAGTAAAACAGTGCCAGAAGCAAAGTCTTTCTTCAAAGAATGTTTGTATGATATAATCTATGCATTCGCTATTGTTTCTTAACTGTTGTTACATATATCAATGTTCTTTTATTCATACAATGTCATTAGAAACGTGAATATTATAAATTGAATATTTACTTGCTTATTAATTAATTAATTATCAGATTCTTAGTTGATATGTGCCGTAAAGAATCTCAAACCTTCAAAGAAATGGAAGACAATGAATCTGATATTAGATCAGAAAATGTTCCAAAGTAATGGCGACGATAATTTACAGAAACGATTTCAGGGAATCGGTGTTGTCGGAGATCGTAACGGGTGGCATCGGGGACGAATAGTAATGATAAATACGTGACTGAAATAATGTTACCGGTGGCACCGATCGTGGATGTTAAGAACGAGAAGCGCGGAATGAAAGGAAGAAACGTGAGTTGTAAGCGCATCTACAATTTATCAGAATGATATGGTGATTTTCGTTGCATACAAACCACCGACTGGCTGCGTGGCACGTGCCATCAACCGAGTACGCGATAATGTTAATGAAATTCTCGTGTTGCTCTTATTGTGTAACTCGCGAGTACACAGCATCGCGATCTAAAAGAATTCTCGTTACTTTCAATTTGCATAATGCAGTAACGTCTTCGTAGTGTTATCTTTCTGCTAT
This sequence comes from Nysson spinosus, assembly GCA_910591585.2. Lineage (NCBI taxonomy): Eukaryota > Metazoa > Arthropoda > Insecta > Hymenoptera > Crabronidae > Nysson > Nysson spinosus. Next base: position 6,073,927 of record OU342835.1, read on the forward strand.
TGCACGACGCGAGTGTTTATTTCAGATGAATTCGAAAGATTATGTTCCTCAGAATGAATGCGAGAAAGATATGTTCTTCCGAATGAATTCGGAAGATGATATTATTATGATTCTAGAATCATTAAATCTCGAACGAAAAATATGTTTAATAATTTGTTGTGTTCTATACTGTTAGCTGTGTTAATAAAGGATGCATTACATTGTATTACAAGTATGATTTATTTGATGAAAGATTAGTTCATTCGATTTGTTTGCAAAATGTTTGTAGATTATAATAATACGAATACGGTGCTTAATCTACTTGCTTCATTTAATTTTTATTCTTTAATATTGTTTTATTTATTAAACTTTTAATAGCTTAATAAATCTAATAAATTTAAATTCTTTCAAAAATTCTCTGTTACATCTTTTCTTTCGTACCGATATCATAAACTGCAGTTATAATTACTTCTAATTGTCAACCAATTATGCGAGTTTCATAATCATTTTTAACTTTACATGGCAGATAAATGATTGACAACCATCAATTGCAACTTAATACTTTAAATACCAGGTATCGGAGAAAAATGGAACACAAAGTGCATAGAATATCTGCATACAAGCTGCAGTCTTCATAGCTCGTCGGTGCAGCAGCTGGCGTGCAAGCAAAATTGTACTCATCGTCAAACCGGTTTCCGTCCATCAATGAACGCCCGATTTCTTTCCTGCTAGTTTTATTCTCCCTCGCGATTGGATTGGTCTATTTATAATTAAGTAACCGCCCACATTCCTATCACAAATATGTCATTGAAAAATTATGCGAAAGATTTAAATGATGCTTTTCGTGGCCACGTAATCTTCCCTTTACGGAAGTCTTATCTTTCGGTAAATATGTACGGCAACAGAATAGCTCCTTTTTTAATAAAACCCAATGACACGCAAGAGTGTCATTTTCCGAAATAACACCGAGGGTGATAGTGGGACGAGGGTGCTATTTTTTTCGGGAAGAAGGCGCGTGCCTTAAGTCAACACCCGACCTACAATGGAACGTGCTTCTCCAAGTTTATCTTACATTTGTCTTAATTCCTACTTCCTACTTCCTGCCGCGAAGAATTGTACCGCCGAATCTTCCTTTTGTCGCTTAATTACTTACTTCTGTGATTTCTGTAGAAACGCAAGGTTTCAACGGTAATTTTTGATGACGCATTTAAAGGGATTGAAATATTTGGCTGAATTATAATTTGTAATATATTTTATAATATTGTATAATAAAATTCCACAATGAAACTGCAGAGTTTTTGGAGACTTACTTTGAATTCTCCGAATGTCCAAATTCCAAGATTTTACGAAACCCTTTTCGATTTTCAACCATTGAAGTTTTTAGATTACAACCTACAGAACATCTAGATTCCAAAATTCTTCAAAGTTCTTGCGAATTTCCCTAATTTATTTCATCTACAATAAGAAATGAATTCCTTAATTACAACTACATACATCAAAGGAACAATCTGCACCACACAAATAGCCAATCATGATTAACCTAAACGAACTTCCGTTATTGATTAAACTGATAATAAGAAAAAAGACATACTCTCGCATAATATCACCGGCAGACAGTAAGTTTGCTTATCGAATATTTAATACGTATGCAGTTATGCAAGCTCATGAAACCGACATGCGAATACACGCTCGTATAATATATGAGATGGCGACTCGTATATTACTTGTCGAGAGAAATATGCCTTTTAAAATACATAGAGACGACGGCAGCTGGTATGCAACTAAATCCGGTGCATCTGGACCGGTTTCAGGCATGCAACGGGAGAAGAACGAGCGAACTCTGCGGAAAGAGGGTGTCTTTTATTCCCTGGAAGGAAATATGTGGCACGCGTGTCGTGTGCCACTATCCTAGACGTAGGTGGTTGTACTATTTCCATGCACACTCAAATAGCTGCATTTCACAACAGTGATCCTCATCCCACGATTTATCGCACTCGTGTTCAACAATGCCTTTGGAATGTATGGAAATTGTAGTCTTATTTTGATAACGTAGTACCGTTGGTGATAGAAAATATCCGTGTAATAAAATAAAATATTTTGGGAGACTTGGCGAATAGGTGATTTTATCGTGAAGTGGTCTGAATCTTGAGGTAGGGAATTTTGCGAAATGGCGATTTAAATTCGTGGATTTCGAGTGATTTATTTTGGAATGTTGTATAAATTGGTGAATGTTGATTGAATTTTGTGGAGAGTATTTCATTATTATTACTGTTGGAATTAGTCAGATATGGTGTGAATTTGAAGGACAATTGAGAATAGTTGTTTACCCTTTTGATATTAATTTAAAAATGAGAAATTGTTGATTCATATTTTCTAATATGTTTATCAGATGTCGAAACATTTTATTTGTCTATTTATCATTATATTATGAGTTATTAGATTATTATATTATTCGATAATTCATGATTGATGTCTTCAATAAGGTGTTCCATTAACAATAAAATTTATTTACGACACTACTAAGGCATTTAAAACTCATCAAATTTAAATACCACCGATCTAATATCCATAGAGAACCACTGCATCCAAAATTTCGAGTGTCTTTCATTTCCGCCAACCCCATGTTTCTACTTTGTTCAAAGATATCGAATCGCTAACCAAAGGAAGAAGCCAAATCCTGGCGCACAGCTGTCGCGTGCCGCCACGAACATCTGCTCCTACCTGCTTCTTGTGACTCTTCTTCTGCTTCTTCCAAGCTCACCTTTCCCCCCTTCTTCGTATTATTATTTCCTGCATCTTCAAAGATTTTTATCCCTACACCATGAACTCTTGAATCGTTTACCACCTGCCACTATTTGCGACAAATTTCATACGCCTGCAAGGTGATCCTGATTAAAGAGCTTCTTCTTATTGCCACGGAAATCAGTATAATTACAGGTGGAAAAATTACTTGGGAATACGGATATATTCTATGAAAATTTCCATCTGCACTTCCGGATAGAACTTTGAAGATAACATTTTATCAAGGAAATCCGGGTTATTCCAAGTTGATTACTGCCACGGAAATCCGTGTGATTCCAGGTTGATTATTACCACGAAAATCTAGTAATATATATTTTATTGTATTACATTATTTACAACAGTTATTTGATATATTATTATATCATCTTTCTTAGATTAAAAAATGGTGGTTATTGTATTCTAAGCCTTCAATTACGGTATTTTTGTAGCAATAATATTCCTTAGATTTATATTCCCCGATCACGTGTGACAGATTGCAAATATCAAAGAAACAAGTAATAAATGAAAATAAGTAATCTCGAGGGCCAAATTAACGTCAATTTCTTTCCCGACTATTTCCATGATTGACGTGGAGATAATACGTACAACTAGTTTGCCGTTAGCAAAGCTTTCCACCGACTGCAAACGAATAAAAGATTACCAGAAGAAAAATGAAATTAGTCATGTTCTTGTCAAGCTTCTTATCGCGAAGCGATTACAGCTAAATCGGGAAACACTCGGAAACTAATTCTGGAAGTATTTCAACGATGGAGAAACGATAACGTTGATGTGTATAATCTAAAGAAGGTCATCGTACTTCCTTGACCGTTACGAAGGCCGGGGTGTTCTGTTTTTTATTGCTACTCCACTTGAGATATGAATTATGTAAGTTCTCCTAGGTCAAGGATGACATTACTTATTCCATAATCGATAAAATAATATCTCGTAATTCTAAAACTTTTATAATCACATGTTCATACAAATAAAAGATTTCTGCTTGAACACATTTAAGTCATTAATTAATTAATAACTGATTTAAAACGCTTAAGTAAAAAGTAATTCAAAGTCAAATAAAGATCTCAAAAATGTAGTGATTTTTATTGATTGCCATATAAACTTTATAAGGTTTAAATCAAGGATGAAACTATTATATTTTATAATCGACAGAAATGATATCTCGGGATACCAAATTGTCGATAATTAAAAAATCAAAAATAATTCAAGCTCAATTGAAAGTTTCAAAAATAATTCAAGTTGAAATAACGTATTCGGTAACGCAATTAAACCTGCATCTGTTCAAAACAGGCGAGTATTTTTCGTGTACATTTTTTAATAAAAAGGCAGCCGATGAAGCAAAGAGTATAAGTTTTAATTAATGTTGGATGTGTTCATTGTATTCTTATTTAATAATTCTTTTTCCGGAAAAATGTAACGGAGAATATTATTACGATGGAAGTAAACTTTTCTCATAGCTGGAAACCTTTCACTGTGGAGATCTAACGAGGCAGAAAATAACATAGGAAAAACAATTAAGCGAAATTGCTCATTTTGGACTTGGATTGCGAGTTATCGTAACATGGAACGTTATTACGAATATTTATGAGACAATATCGAAAAGATTACTGCAACGAGACTCACGGAAAACGAGGTGTAATTTTCGCGATATTACTGCTCGATGAATTAACGCAATTAGATTCTTCCAATAAACATAAGCCGGAGTTTAACAGCTGTGTGATAGAATAATAATTATTCCAATAAAGCATTCGAAAATTGTGGTCCAACATGAAGTTTCCGTTACGAATTTATTTGTATTAAAATGTCGGCTTTTATTTTATATTTTAATTTATCCTGAAAATAGGCATTCAGAAAGAGTGTTAATATTAAAGAAGAAACCAATACTGAAGCGTGATATTTTTAACATTTGATTAGAGGTCTTTTCCAGTGTAACCAAGTTATCCAAAAATTAATCAAAAACACTAATCAATCTTATCTCATAAAGATATTAAATAATACATCATTAGAACAACAGTAACGACAATCTTAATATTGAAAATGAAACCAAGATTAAAACACAATATTCAATTTACTATTAGAATACTTTTCGAAGCTCGCTGAACTTATCATAAAATTAATTAAAAGTATTAATCAATCTTATCCGATAATGATACTAAGAATACGATATTAGAACAGTAATAACATAAAATTTTCGGTGTGATTAAAAGGAAAGCTATTATTACGTGAATAATACTTTATTCCAATTAAGGGTGTGATTATAATTGGGGCGCTGGGAGGGGATAGGTGGACTGTAAGATTTTTTAATTTCGCAGGCAGAGTCCCACATCACCTTATACGGCCACGCCGTTTACTCTGCCTACGTGGTTGTTAAGAAGCACCGCTGCAATTTAGGAAACTTAATGACCCTTAATAAGCACTTGCTAATATTTAAGGAGCTCTTACTTGATTGGGCTCCCAGAGTCGTTCGCGCTCTACATAATAAAAAGTAATCTTCGCAATCGATAGGAGTGATATTCCACAAATGAAAATCATCCAGAATTATATTTTCACGGCAATGAAATAACCATTAATTTCGAATTCCTTCATATTACGCGATTAAATGTGACAAACGTTTATTTCAAAAGTGACAAAATGTCTCCTTACTTCGTGTGTTATCACAATTGTCCAGTTTAAGAGTACACAAACGGTGTCGCGTGGTGTCGATGCAACAGAATGTCAACCTACGCGCACTTACGTGAGTTTGCAGTGCCATAACGAGTGGCACGATAAACCCGGAGGCAGAGCACGAGTGCGTTGACTGGCAGAGTTCGAATTGCATTTGCATAGCTAATTCGTCGTAAGAGGGAAATGGCACCGTCGACGCTATCAGGAAGTCGTGCCAAGTGAAACCGTCGCATGCGAATCGTGATTCCTCGACTCCTCGTTTTTCTCGTCGTTTTGGAGGACGTGGTAACTGCGACACTTCTTTGGAAGCGTATCAATAAGTAATGAACTTTAGAGATTTCAAGCTCGTTAACGGAACGCGCATCGAATGAAGCTTTTTGATCTACCGTTGAATTGAATGATCTACCGATCTTTTATTTTATAGAAAATATTCGCCTTCCAGAATGAATATAAATAATATTCACCAAATAATATATATTGTAGTAGATGAATATATATATGTATAATAAATAAAAGAAGATGGATTTGACTATTGTTATTAGTGATGTTTGATTACATCTCACGATTAGATAATATTTGGAATGTAACGCAACAAATAAGTTGAAAACGAAGCACAATCGTAGATAGTACAAACACGAACGAGTTTCCAAGAGTTCATTCACCGATGCTACAGAAATCCTGAAAATAAGAAAAACCTACGAAAACTTGAGAAGAGAGAATTCTAGGGAGTCTCTGGAGATAATAAACTCCGCGGAGTAAGGAGTCTGAATTATCCCCCGGCGTGCAGACAATAACACTCGAAACAGTCGTTCCGTTTCTGATATGAAACTACCTTGGAAATTTGCAGGGCAGAATTAACAGCGATGAAAACACGTAGAAACCTGCTGGAATTGAAGTTGATGCTGAATCAACCTGGAACCTTCATCTCCTTTTACCTCCGCTCTTCTAAGAAGCTTGAGTTTCCAAGCCACGAAATTTCATCCGTAACGAGTTGAAATTTATTAAACCGCACGATAAATATTTTACATCTCGCGAAGATGCTTCCGCAATAATTACACAGCGAAGTTTGTCTCAAGCATCGTTAGCAAATGTTTAAAGGACCGTCGAAATTGTTTCTTCATAGCGGCGAAGTCCCGTGAAATCTTCAGCCTTGTAACACTTTCGGTTTCCAAGTTTAAGAATTGAATTAGCTCTTTCACGCTTCGTTAAGAGCAGATTGTGATTATTAAAGTAACATGACTTTATTATCGCTTATTATGGTATCGCGAGTTGCACACCTTTTTACACGTGTTGCTTAACGCGGAGAAACGATGTTAGGCCAAGTTAATTAATAATGAGTGTTAAGGAGCTGAAATCTTTGTGCAACGCTTGTATTTTATTATCGCGCCGTTATGAAGATAATGTCAGGCCGACATGTTAAATGATCTGAAACTAATGACGTTTTTATACTGATAGTAATTTCTCTTAGTAAATCGTGCTTACAAAATTTAATTAAATGTAGTCACTTCAGGTCTTCATAAATGTCATGCATACTGGAAGAATCAAAGGTGCGTAATTGAAAATGATTTCACCAATTTTATTTGTAATGCCAAAGATATCTCGAAGATTTTCAACTCGTCTTAATCAACTTAATCGGATTAAAACGTGATATGAAATTTTATCTTGATTTATCGCTTTTAAATTGCTGTCACATAAGGTGTCGCTTCATTATGATTTTGGAAAACATGAATTTTCTATATATATAAATAATATATATGAATTATTAAAATTATAAAATTGTAGGAGAACAAAGAAGAAATTCATCCTTCATTAATTTCCGATTTTAATAACTCATATACAACTTCTATTTTCATTAGCAAAAAAGCCGTCATACAATGCTTTCTCATTACCGGATGAACATTCAATATTCAGAACGCACAAATAATTGTATAGTAACACCACTCCCCAATACAACCAATAACTAAAAAAACCGTATATAAATACTGCAAACTAGTAAGAGTACTGCCAATATTTATATAACAAATATCAAATATAGTTATCACACATGGATGATTTAAAAGCGCCGTTTATTTACCGGTTTCACCAAAGCTAATGCGACGATACTCGATTCGCCATTACATGGTATAACCGTCTTCCCCGGTTTGCCGTTTTTTTCCATGATCTGTAATTCTCGGCTCTTCGCGGTACACTTGGCAAATCGCGCGCGAGTTTAGTTGCATCTATCCGCACATACTTGGAATTACGGGTTGTTAGTACGACGGTGAGTTCGATGCTGCCTTAGGTGATACAATTATCCTGTCGATGTACCAAACCGGCATTCATAATCTCCCCCATAATTCCCCATATAATTACGCTTTCGAGGCACTGATTACACGATCTTTCTTGTCATTACATATTATGCCCCTCTGTTGACTTCTTACTTACATGCTTTACACTGTAATCGCCATTAAGGCTTCTTAGGAATCCAATGTAAATCGGTCTGTTTGATTACGTACCAGAGATAGACAGCCAAATTGCACGTGATTATATTGTTTGCACTTTTTGCACAGCAAATCTGTGTTATTAGTCCTCCATGCCGTTATTAAGATGAATTTATATAAATAGTGGCACTATGGTTGTAAGAATTATTGGAATTAATTTAATAATTTGGAAAGTAGAGGCTCTGAGATTATGATGGAATTTTATGTGATACTGGATGGATGTTAATTATGTTAATTGATAGCGTATGTTAAATTAGACAGAGAGGGGGCTTAATTAATCAAAGGGGATTGATTTAATGATTCAGAGAGTATGTAGAGGAACCGAGATGATGCGCATAATATTGAATGGTCTAATTATATTGATTTATTGTAAATCTGCAATCGCAATTCGAAGATTATTACAGCATAATTTTGAAATTTTAGGATCCAATATGTACTTTTATTGCACTGATTGAATATTAAATGGAACAATTCAGATATTATTGCGACTATTTTGTCTATTATTACTTTACTGATTATTGATTACCTATTTTTGTTGTTCTAATGCGATTTTAATACATTGATGAAGAAAGAATGTAACCAGAATATATACAATAAATATCATACAAAAATATGCAAGATGAAAATATTCGAATTGTTTATTCTTTCTCCCACAAAAAATGGCAAGAAAACAGTATTTCGATGTTCGAGGTTTATTAGCCATTGGGGTCCTACATCGTCAATATTATTCAGGCAATTTCGCATCGGTATTAAATTTATTTACTTGGCCCGAGTGGATGTCGAATTTCGGAGAGGACCAATTAGCGATCCCGGTTAAATTCGGTGTGGTTGGAGGGGACTTCAAACGCGTTCGAAGATTCGACATGGTAATTCGAGTTGCTCCGAGTATACAATTCAAATCAATTGGACCGTAATTGCGGTCGTATTGTCGAACCCGATTATCGGCGCTCTACTTCGAATTCCTTGAATTTTAATAAGCAGTGCCCCCCCGAATTACGCGAGTACCTCAGGGATTATGTACGTCTGCGCAGACATAGATTACTATTTAATCAAAGTTAGAACAAACGGAGAGAACTCTAAAGCTTACATATTAATTGATTATCCATATTTATGTACCATAAATTATCGTATTTATATGTTTAAATATTAACTTATATTTTACTAATCGACAATATTTGATTTCAAACGATAAGAAGAATTCTTATAATAATAAATTATTCAGGAATCACCTTGAAAGAGATACTTTTTGCTGATTAAAAATATGTATTAATATTATTGATACTATGCTATGATTATCTGACATAGCAAGAATAACTCATAATTCAATTCAAAACAAAATTTATTTCGAGTTAGATTCAAATTATATTCATTACTCTCGCGAGTACGTGTGTAAGTGCAGTAAGTGTATATTATGTATGTAGAAACAAAATGAAACGAGCGCAAGAAATATCTTCGAAAACTTTTACGAGAATGCACCTTTCAAAATAATTAGCCCAATCATAGAGTTTCTCTCTGGCAGTTAAGATATTTCAACGGCATCGTTACTTGCATCCTGCTAAGAAATAAATATCGATTTCACCAGACTATATATGCTCGACTAAACAATAATAAATGGCCATCTGGTGAGCCATGGTTAACCCGTGACCGATATTCAAGCAAAATCAGCATATGATTAGTTTGTGAAATTAGGACCTAAGTGATCCACAAAATTAGGATCTGTTTGATGCGTGAAATCAGCATCTGACTGATTCGCGAAATTATGATCTGACTGATCCGCGAAATGAGGATTTCACTGACTCGCGAAATTAAACTTCAGAACTACCAAAGCAGTCAAAATTGCGGGTGAGCAGTATTTAATAAAAAATATCCAAATTCAGGACGTTCCATGTTCTGACATTTCATGCTCACATTGCATAATGGACCTAATTAAAGCAATTAATTTATGTTTGCCATCCATTCTTATTTTTAAGAATATAAATATAAAAATATAGGAGAATATATCGTCGGTAGTTCCAGCGTTCAACAAAATATTACTTCAACTGGCAGAAACATAATAAAATGAAATTTTTTAAACCCAGAAAGGATCGTGTTACTATTTCAGTTTCAATGAAAAATAGGAGTGAAATTTCGTTGCATTTGTGGGGCGCATAATGTAGCTAAGGTTTTTGCGATATTTAAATAAAGCGAATATCAAAGTGGAATATTTCGATTACGAGAGTGGAAAGGAATATTCGAAATTCCTGAAATCTAATTTCTCAAGGTAGGTTACACACATCAAGCTGGTTTGTAAACTTATTAGCCTGAACACCGTGGCCAGAAACACAAGTTATTAAGTACCGGCAGTAATTGACGTAATTACTTTCCGGCCATTGCATTAACGGCGCACGTACACTTCCACAAGTATTCCGGCCATTCGCCGGATATCTGTAAGTCACACGATTTCCACGCTTTAATCTAATGAAATGTGACGCACATTACATATCATCGCATTGATCTCAATATGATCAATGATTTATTATAAAATATTAGTTAATATATGAAATTAGTATTATAAATTTTTTGCATTAACTGGAAAATTCACGATGAAAAAACATAGAAACTTTGGTCATATTGTTTATATATTATTATTATTACTAGTATGCGACTGAATTTTCCGGCAGACCTAATAAACATTTATTTAACCTGACATTTACTTATAATATTTATTCGCGGTTCTAAGTACATCAAATCAGAAGATGATACTTGAATACAGTATAAAATGATTAAAACGATACAAACTCAGGAATCAAATGGTGATCATTCTAACGATCCTCCTTTTGTCGGCAAGGAAGAATCAAAGCAGTTAACGTAATGCGTTTCAAAGTATGAAGCAATTATCATTAGCAATTTGTTTTGAAGCGTTTCACAAACGCTTCTCGGGTTGATCTTAAATAATGTTTCGCCATGTAACGAAGACACGTGTTCCTTATTCGCTTTGCGCAGGTGCGTAAGAAACAAGTCGAAGAAAGGAAGGTCCATATGTATATTAATACCAAAAAGGTCGTTTCATTGCGCGAATCAGAGATGAGATTTCGCAACGGATTAACCGGCGTTATTTTTCATTACGTAAGATTTCAGTACGCGACATAAAAAAACAGTTCCGTCGAGAATGTCATTATTCTAATACCATTGGTAATTTCTATGAAATCATATAGCGATCTTCATGAAAATACGTATAATATTTTCAAAACTCTTTTATTTCATTGATTAATTATTATCACAACCGAAAACCGATATTTGTATTGTAATCACCAATGTTGATTTTTAAACCCCCTTTTGACTTCACCTGTTAATATTTGATGAAAAAGTTATAATTGACGGTGCATTAAGAAATACAATTTCTGATCAAACGGATGTCTGATGAGAAACGAAACTAAAAGTTTATACAAATATATACATATACGTTTATTAATTCTTTAAGTTTGTTAAAAAAGATAAAAATTACGAAAATATTTACACGTAATTCACTTGAAATAAAATTAATCAATAATAGTATTTTTACACGTTATATTACAGCATTAAAAATACTAATTACATGCAACACTCGCATAAAAACCTCGACCAAACAAGACGCAAGTAATACTCTTCAATTCCATATTTCATCAACAATTACTTTTCCATTCACTTAGCCGATTACGGATGTAAAACGACAACTGATAGGATCTTTCGAGGAAAGAAGTATTATGACTTAAGAGGATCATACATCACAAGCCACCGTGTCAGCCTTCGAGAAAAATACGAAATTATCCTGGCATGAGATACACCCTTTTCTTTCTCATCCGATTTGGGGGGGGGGGGGGGTGTAAGAATACGAAGAGAAAAGATGAATGATCCCACACACCGATTGGGAGAAAGATGGCAGCCACTCATCGAAAGAGACAGACGCACGGCTAATATTTCGTAATGTCAGCCGACTAACGAACACCATTCACTCGAAACCCACCGGTTTCGTCTCTCATCTTGCATCGGATGCGACTGAATCGCTTAACACTCAGTGCATCGGGAATGCAAGCACGCGCGCCAACTGCCCGCACCAAATTAATAAACCGGCTTTTCGTTTTATGGAAATTCGGGGGGAGGTCACCGCGGGACGGCCATTTCGAGAGGACCGAGGACAATATCCTGGGGTTCTTCTAGGAAATTTGTTGTAACGAATGGGTTTTGAAGAATATTATAATTCTCGGGTGTGCATTGCTGGGCGAAGAATTAATTGTCATGGAGTTGATTGTTATTAATTATAGTGGAGATCTTAAAATAAAACATAGTAATGAAATAATTTTTAGAGGAATATTTTAAAGATTTTTAAGAGTTTATTAATGTTCAGATGAATTCAAGGAGAAAGAATTATTAATTTCAATGTATAGTGGTGACAGTTGTCGTATAATATATTATAATATATATTATTGAGTAAGAACAATGATATTAATTAATTTGGCTGGAAATAATGTATAAAGTAAGCAGTTCGTTTAAAAGGAATGGCGAACGTGTAACTTTTGTTATGGATATAATATTATGTTATTTAACAGTGTTAGTCGATAATAAAATAAGATGTTTCCTGATCTTAATATTCTTCACTTTCGCAAAGGAAATTCAAACAGTTCAGAAAAACACATTTCAACAAAGAAAACAAGTAGGAAGTACAAATGGAAAGGAAGGATAAAAATTCTAACAAGTTCGCCGGGAAAAGACAAGAAAGGTTCTCCTTCTTAATCTTATTTTATGTATTCTTGCAACTTTTACGACCTCTTGCATTTAAATGCACTTATATATTTAACCATTCTAGAATTTCTAAATCCAGAGATGTCGAAATAAATACTCCAAACCATATGAAAAACAAGACCATTACAATAATAAATAAATTACTTATAATAAAAATACACCATCGATTACTATGCTTAATATTTTTAACCGACATTTGGTTAACGTCGAACTTCATATTATATATGTCAAAGAAAAATTCCGGGACTTTTGACAACTGTGGCAAAAATTACCACTAAAATAAGAACTTAACAAATATGTAACAAATAACTTAAAATTCGACCGAGGAATCTAAAAATGATAGAAAAATTGGAATCTTCAACTTCTCAAGCAGAAATGATTTTTTAGTGTCAGCGAACATAAAAATCTTCCTAACTTGTGATTAAACAGGAAGAATAGTATTTTTCTGCCTGTTTAATGAGATCGACGGTATGTTAATGAGCGCTACATAAAAATGATCAAGAACGTGGCATAGTGAAGGAGAGAGACAGGATCAAGTAAAAAGAGATAGTAAAAGAGATGCGAAGTTTTCGCTTTCACATCAAAGTGAGTAAAGGTTCGGTAGCGATGTACGGACGTCAACTGAAGCACGTAGATCAAAGAGATCGTCGGTTTCTATATTGTATTTGAGTTTAATGTCCCGTGCGTAATTGCTCGCGACGACTCTTTTGTGCGTAGACCGGCGCGGTCTTTAAACTTCTCCTTCGAGCTCCATCCGCACGAAAGTCGTGCTGCTGGTAATGAACCTCTCATGTCGCATAATAATGCCGTTGCGTAAAGACCACTTATCCCACACCCCACCTCACTCCGCATGCAATGTTCTAAAGAATTCCTACCACTTTCTTTTAATCCCCTCTGGCCACCAAGGACCCATTCGTTTATTGATACAGATACCCGTTCAGATTTTATTACATCAGTTGGATCATCAAAATTTTAAAGTCGCCAATTTCGGTTCTAAACGACTCAAATCGATGGTATATGATGTATAAACATATTCTAGGATGATTTTGAGTTGGAAGAAGCGGTTAAAAAATTTTTTTGAGCAAAAAATGGGTCGACCCAAAATCGCAAAAATGTGAAGGGGTATACCTTCAAAAATTCTCAAAAATTAAAAGTCACCAAAATCGCTCCTAGATGGTCCAAATCGATGGTATACGATGTATAAATATATTCTAGGACGATTTCTGTTCGAAAGAAGTGGTTTAAAAATTTTTTCTGGTAAAAAATGGGTCGGTCCAAAATCGCAAAAATGTGAAAGGGTATACCTTCAAAAATTGTCAAAAATTAAAAGTCTCCAAAATCGCTTCTAAACGACCCAAATCGATGGTATATGATGTATAAATATATTCTAGGACGATTTTGAGTCGGAAGAAGCGGTTTAAAAATTTGTTTCACCAAAAAATGGGTCAACCCAAAATCGCAAAAATGTGAAGGGGTATACCTTCAAAAATTCTCAAAAATTAAAAGTCGCCAAAATCGCTCCTAGATGGTCCAAATCGATGGTATATGATGTATAAATATATTCTAGGACGATTTTGAGTCGGAAGAAGCGGTTTAAAAATTTTTTTGAGCAAAAAATGGGTCGACCCAAAATCGCAAAAATGTGAAGGGGTATACCTTCAAAAATTCTCAAAAATTAAAAGTCGCCAAAATCGCTCCTAGATGGTCCAAATCGATGGTATATGAAATATAAACATATTCTAGGACGATTTCTGGTCGAAAGAAGTGGTTTAAAAATGTTTTCTGGTCAAAAATGGGTCGGTCCAAAATCGCAAAAATGTGAAGGGGTATACCTTCAAAAATTGTCAAAAATTAAAAGTCTCCAAAATCGCTTCTAAACGACCCAAATCGATGGTATATGATGTATAAATATATTCTAGGACGATTTTGAGTCGGAAGAAGCGGTTTAAAAATTTGTTTCACCAAAAAATGGGTCAACCCAAAATCGCAAAAATGTGAAGGGGTATACCTTCAAAAATTGTCAAAAATTAAAAGTCGCCAAAATCGCTCCTAGATGGTCCAAATCGATGGTATATGATGTATAAACATATTCTAGGACGATTTTGAGTCGGAAGAAGCGGTTTAAAAATTTGTTTCACCAAAAAATGGGTCAACCCAAAATCGCAAAAATGTGAAGGGGTATACCTTCAAAAATTGTCAAAAATTAAAAGTCGCCAAAATCGCTCCTAGATGGTCCAAATCGATGGTATATGATGTATAAACATATTCTAGGACGATTTTGAGTCGGAAGAAGCGGTTTAAAAATTTGTTTCACCAAAAAATGGGTCAACCCAAAATCGCAAAAATGTGAAGGGGTATACCTTCAAAAATTCTCAAAAATTAAAAGTCGCCAAAATCGCTCCTAGATGGTCCAAATCGATGGTATATGATGTATAAACATATTCTAGGACGATTTTGAGTCGGAAGAAGCGGTTAAAAAATTTTTTTGAGCAAAAAATGGGTTGACCCAAAATCGCAAAAATGTGAAGGGGTATACCTTCAAAAATTGTCAAAAATTAAAAGTCTCTTAAATCACTTCTAAATGACCCAAATCGATGGTATATGATGTATAAACATATTCTAGGACGATTTCTGGTCGAAAGAAGCGGTTTAAAAATTTGTTTGAGCAAAAAATGGGTCAACCCAAAATCGCAAAAATGTGAAGGGGTATACCTTCAAAAATTCTCAAAAATTAAAAGTCGCCAAAATCGCTCCTAGATGGTCCAAATCGATGGTATATGATGTATAAACATATTCTAGGACGATTTTGAGTCGGAAGAAGCGGTTAAAAAATTTTGTTGAGCTAAAAATGGGTCGACCCAAAATCGCAAAAATGTGAAGGGGTATACCTTCAAAAATTCTCAAAAATTAAAAGTCGCCAAAATCGCTCCTAGATGGTCCAAATCGATGGTATATGATGTATAAACATATTCTAGGACGATTTCTGGTCGAAAGAAGTGGATTAAACATTTTTCCGGTCAAAAAAGGGGTCAACCCAAAATCGTAAAAATGTGAAGGGAGAAAATACTCTATTCTCTCTTTTTCCGTAACTGATTTAAATAGCGTCCGCTTACCCCACAGCGCCTAGTATTAAGAATCTGTTAATGCAGTGAAAGTAAGTAAGTTCCAATAGTTGTGTTTCTCAATTGGCTTCTGGAGAGTACCAGGATATCAATATTTCTCCGATGGATTATACGCGAAGATAACATCAATCGCATTATATGATCGAATAATATTTAAAATACATTTAATATTCTAATACATATTCGACAACAATCATTGTCAAAAATGATACAAAAGGTTAATTGTTGCGAGGCTATTGATTTTAATGTGAATATAAAGCACGGTGTATCAATCATGAAATGCGTGCGCACTGTTCGCGCACTCGAATGTGAATAATTTCTATGAAGGCGTTTCGCGATACAGCTCGCGATCATCGTAAATATTTAAACCGCTCGAATCGTTAATATGATTATTTTCATATATACAGAGCTATCGCGGGCCACGTCAATGAAACGTTTCATTATGCCAGCTCGACTGACATAGGCTCCTACATTAATAACCCGTAATAAACGATATATTAGTTCCACGAATAACCCCGAATAACGAGCATTTTCCGATTAATTAACCTGAATTAATAACCGAATTACGTAGACGATGAATGTTTTGAACATAATACCCCATTTTTTATTATGTGGAAACGGTATACATACAAGATTTGCAATATCTATGAGTAAATAATTGAAATAACTTCAACTTAAATAATAATAGACGAATTTTAAAATGGCTCGATCATCTCCAATAATTTGACATTTCCGATTTCCGGCTAGCTCGATATTAAAATGGAGATAAGATAACACGTTTCATATCGGATTATATTCTCTGCTATATTAAACTAAGAAAATAGAACTTAATATCTGATTCCAAATTTTGAAAGATTCCAATAATTTGACACCCTCGATATCCGGGCTGTTGGATACCAAGATGGCGGTTGGACTAAATGAGCATATCAATTGGGGTCAAGATGCAGGACATAATACTTGCAGATTTCGGATGTCGACTTCGACTAATAGTTCCGAGGCTCGACTCTCGATTAACTCTCTTGTCACCCATACATTAGCCCGAAGGTAAAAGATCGGAAAATGAGAGAGGGAAAGGGGCGTACATAATGAAAGTACATAAAAGGGGGATAAAAATTAAGATGAAGCTTCGATGGAATTTGCTGACGCCCACTAGGGCTTTGTATCAAGAACCCACGTGCGGATAGAAATAAACGAGTGGGTTTCTTGCAAAATATGTTGTCGTAGGCATTGATCTTAGATTTTCAAAACACGTCCATTTCACACGGTATGCATTTTTACTTTTCAATGTATTCACACTGCAACTACCAAAACTGTAAAAATGGAAGTTCTCAAATTTTCAATGTAATTAATCGAATGCAAAATGGTGCATTTTATGACACCTTATACACTCTTATTGTATATACATAACACATACAATTAAATCTCATTTATTAACTTTCACCCTCCGGTCATACTTTGCATATAAATAAATGTGTAAGTGCAACTAAGTATATATTAATATATAATATATACCAAAGATATATAAGGCATTTTAGGACACAACATATTTATGCGTATTTATATTTACAACTATTAGAAGTAAGTTGAAATTAAAGGATTAACCAACAGAATTATTATCTTCGGGTTCATTTGCACGTTTTTATATTATATTCTCTATCAGCTGTTTAGTCTACGTTTCTTTTGCGGATCAATAGCAAAAGCGTTTAAAGGGCAATTACCGCGAATGCGTTTATTGACTGCCGATGCACCGTTCGGTTGCAATTTAATGTCGGATCGTAAAATCTGTGCGCTCGTTGCGGCCTGGTCGGATAAAATGTAATTTTCATACGATCCGTTTTCATGGAGTTTTATACGAGTATTTATAGATTTCAATTCCACGTTCGAGAACGTTGATCCTCGTTTCTCGTTCCCATAGTCCTCCCCCTCCCCTTTTAGAATATTACAACCTTTCACTACAGCATTTAAAACGCTTTTACTTTTGACATTATTATAAACTTCCGTTGCTATAAATATCTGCATTGATGATTAACTAAATGAACGTTTTTTAAAGTAAAAGAAATGGTTGGTGGTAATGTATTAAGATACGAGATAAAAATATATTAATATGTTTAGATAAGATATAGGTACATATACATGTATGTAGTGTTGGATTCTGGAAAGAAGGTACTCGGTGGTCTTAAATGAGAAGAATTCCATTTATAACCTTTGGGGGCTATGTATATAATATATAATTAATATAATATATGATATGTAATCTTAGATTACTATTCTATATAATGCATAATATATAATATATCAATATAAGTTTCTGCCAGCAAAAAAAGAAAGAAAGCACACGGTAACTTTAGACGGGGAGAGGTAATTCTATATATTATAATAATAATATAATACAATTCATAATATATAACCTATATAACCAACTAAAGATCAAAATTCCACGTGACACTTAACTCGCGAGTGTCTTCATCCCAGAACCCAACAGTAACAAAGTTTTAAGTGTAATTTAACATATAAGCAAATTACATATGACTACATAATTAACTACATAATTTGTATGACTATACAACATTTATATAAAGCTAGAAATAATGATATATTTCAATGTTGGAAGTTTCACGGTTGCAATTGTAGAATCGATTGTCCGCGAATAAAAATTGCATATTTTACAGTTAAACTGATGATTTATGCAGACAATTGAATTCCGACAGACGTTTCACGGTTGAAATCAGATCTTTGCAAAAAGGATCGTCGATTGTGACTGGTGTAATCAGAAGCATAGCAGGTGGTTGCCAGCCTTCCGACTTCAATTCGTAGCTTTACGAATGATGGATTCCCTAGGAATGTATCAATCAAAATACTTTTCTGACGTATGAAGAACCCTTTTCAAGTATGTGGAGGAACGTGTCTATCTACTCCGCAAAATGATCGCAAAACGATTACATTCATTGGTCCATCGATCTTCGTCGAGTTGATTGTGAATTCAATCATTTTATTCCTATAAAGTGGATTATCTTCTATCATAAGTGAAATCTGACCTTTATAATACTCTATTATTTATGTAGTATTATATACTGTTATTTATATAATATCATTTCCTATTCGTTATATAATATAATATAATATATTTACTATTTTTTATTAAATTTTATTTCTTATAATTTCCCATGGCAAGTTTGTTTCGCACTTAGTTGTATTTTGCGAGTTTCGAGAATTTCGGTCATTTTAAGATGTTATTTGGTTCAGCTAATTGTGTGATTTTAGTTTGTTTACTTAATTGTGCGCTTCGGAGCTCTGATTTCACACTTCGGCTGTATTTTGCGATTTTAGATATATTCGACAAAACTTAGGTAACACGTTAGAATTCGTAAAAGATTCAGAATAAAATGGAATGCAATTCTATGATCGAATTTGCTTAATATAATTTCAAAGGTCGGAAAGAACTCGAATGGAAGAGGATGGAATTAAGGACCTTCTTTTTGCAGCGGAGGCCTTTGTAATCAACCACACGAAGTTCCTCTCTGATTGCAAATTGATTTCGATCGCTTCTAACCAGATTGCATCCAATTAGAAGTCATCGAATGACCTGACAACATTTGCCGTCATGAACACCGTAGGAACAAACGAGATCGATGGTCGAAATTGAAGTTCTCATTAAAAAAGGGTCTAATTGCGAATGGAAAGTGAACATCGCGGAATCCTTTTCTACGTTAAAAAACAATTTCACCGTGAAAGGAACGAGAATGAATATAATAGCTTCAACAATTTTTCCGATTGTTGACGTTGTCAAATATGAATATTTTTAATCCCATTGTTTTCGGATGGCATTTATCTTCGGCGTTGTACGTGCAGACAAATAAACCGTACGATTTATTTAAATATGGATTTACAAGAGGCTTGTATCGAGTGGAAGTAGAGGATGCAAACAATTTGCCAGTAAAAATATGACAAAATAAATACAAGGTGACCGCACCGCGATTCGTTGGGTTTACTTTTTTCGGCCGCAGACAAAACAATGTCGAAAGGGCGATCGTTGTTATTGGATTATTGTACATAATCACTAACTGCGAATGACAGACAATGGGAACATTTATTCGGTTCGTGAATATAAAAGACAAGTAGGAAAATAATAGGAATTTGTGAAGCAGACTGACCATTTTCCAATTTAGTTCGGGTATACATTTTAATTAATAGGTGTAATTATATACGCTTTAACTTTATTATATGTAATTATATAAACTTCAACTATAGTTATTACTTTAAGCTTGTTAAACTCTCTAAGATTAAACATGTTGACGATATGTTATTAAATTCCAAAAATTATGCCTGATACCTTGTAGACTTTCTTATCGTGGTTCATTTATTTCTCGACTCTTCGTCATTAAGAATACGATTAAAGTGTGAAAGTAAAATCTCTAATCGCAGAATTAAGTGAACTAATTAAAATCACAATATTACCTAAACAAACTGAAATCGCAAAATTGCATAAACTACCGAAAATCACAAATCACGATTAAAAAACCGAAAGCTGAGTCGCGAAACTAGTTACTGGAATCACAAGATTTCCACAGGAAATTTGATCTTCCATCCGATATACTCTAATATTCAAGGCAAAAGTTCCGGAAGGAAAAAGGCTCGCGTCGATTATGATAGGGGGAGAATTTTTACTCGATGGCCCCCGCGGCTACCGGAAATGATATTATCGTGCATACGCATAATCCGGCGGCAGCACAATGAACGCGTGGGCATCATCCTCGGAAAGCAGGATACGCTTCTGCGGCGAGGAACAATGGGATTCCCTCGCAGGTTGCGAAAGGTGCTTATTTAGAAAATTCTCGGGATTAAATGAGATTAAACTACAGGACGCACTAATGCGCAGCTCCATATAATAATGCACATTTTTGCCGCGCCTTGGAAAACTGCACTTTTGTCCTTCTTCTCATGGTTCTCAGAAGTCTTTTATAAGTAGTCTGCCATATAACGAAATTGTTGTGCAATATGCGCTCTGTTATGCAAATGACGCATTATATAATTGCGAAATAAAGGAGAAATTAAACGTTTTAATTATGGATAGAGGATTGTTATTTTGAAAGTATAATGGGAGAACAATATTCTATTATGGAATAGAATGATTACATTTCTTGATATTCTGTTAGTATTTTTGCTGATGCAAAATGATTTAATTAATTTATATTTGATATCAGATTATTATGTTGAGTATCGTGCATCCGAATGCTTGCCCACTAATTATGTAATTATATTCTCTCGAAGAAAATAATTTGAAAAATATTCTTCTAATCTATTAGAATGTATTAGTTATTCGAAATTACCGCTTGTTAGTTAATTAATGTAATCAACTGTAAATGAATCGCACAGCAGCTGAGAAAAATAAAAAAATTATGATTTCACGGTGGAATTAATCCAGAATTGATACGAGTATAATAATGCTCTCTCTCCGATATTATATTGTATCTCGGTAATGAAATAAATATATAATACGTGGGTGGAGTTCGTCTTTCGCTTAATACGGTCGACAAAACCAATAAGGATGAACGGATTTCTTTTTTCAAGATTCTCCTCCTGAAATCCAAAAGGATTTGAAGGATATATGAGACCTGAAGGGATGAAGGTATATAGTCAAAGATAATAATGGGGTGTGTCGAAGGTTAGATGAAGGTTCGACGTCCATCCCCCGGCTTATAATTACTATCATTCAGGTCGAATCCATTCGAATGAATTGCACACAAACCCGAAGAACAAAAAATTTCGTCCACCCGATTACTTCGGCGAATTTAATCGTCTCGCATCCATTGGGGATTAACTTGAAAAGGACGCTTTAATTAGGGCATTCAATAAAAGAGAAATCATTAAGGAAACTAATAAAAAAATATGACTTAATAATCTAAGATTTCCGAATCACGTAAAGTTTGCATGCTTGAATATCATTTTTACTTTTTTGCCAACTTTGTTCCTACTTTTACCCTTTTCAAGTACCTTCGACCTTTAATTAAATATTTTACGCTCAGTAAATCTGATGAACTCTAATCTTCGAAGTAAAGGTTTTTTATGTTACTCAGACATTCAGTAATGTTTATTTAAGAGTATTGAATTTTAATTGTCTGTTTTAGTCGAATAGATGGGTTTATTTATATGCTGGACTGTTGATATATTTCTAGTAAAGTGTAAACTATGAATAGGTTTGATAATTAAATTATTATGTTAGCTTCTAAATTAATTAAATTGTTTCATTCAATTTTGACATCCTACAATATACTTCTATTAATTTAAGACACCATGATAATTACATTATAATGCAGAATATAATATCAATCTTCACCAATTGCAAACCAAAGTCAAGTTCGCATATAAATAAAATTACCTAATCCATCAAAGTGGTGGAATATAAGAATATACGTTCGCAAATATCGCGAGTTTTTATAGAAATTACATCAAGGTGGCATTTTTCGGATTCTTCCCAAAAATATCTGACAGAAGAATATGTGAAAATGCGCTGTCTTTCTGAT
This sequence comes from Nysson spinosus, assembly GCA_910591585.2. Taxonomy (NCBI): domain Eukaryota; kingdom Metazoa; phylum Arthropoda; class Insecta; order Hymenoptera; family Crabronidae; genus Nysson; species Nysson spinosus. Next base: position 6,096,247 of record OU342835.1, read on the forward strand.
ATCAGCCATCTGAGTGTGTTGGAGTAATGCCAGATTACATATAGAGATTTCGAAAAGAATCAGTGGAGCAAGTTGTCCCTGGTCAGCCGTCCGCAATACGAGAGGATAAGATCAATCAAAAGTCACCCTTACATTTTCTCGTTATTATAAACCACTAGAACTCCTATTATTAACATAACAATGAAAACTATACAATTATCGAAAAAGCTTGTGTTGGTGAATAATAATGGAAAGATATGACCAACAATACTAACAAAATATTATAATTAATATTAATATGATAACGTGTATAACAATAATTATAATAGTAAATATAGTATAGTTTAGTGTAGTGGCTATTATTAAATGTATTATTGTGCACTCAAATATAATAAAAGATTTCATATTCTATGTGTGATTTATCCCAACAAAAAATTTGTAGTCAGAATATTTCATATAAGCTGGCCTTTCAGGGAAACTTTTATAAAAATACAGTTACGTACTTCCTTTTTGAGATCATAATATTTTGCAGGAGTCATATTATATGATTTATTAGTCTGAGAATTTCAAGCCAATGCCGACGAGATTTAAGATTCTGTTTGTCCCATAAAGATACTTTCGGAGAGCAGGTACTTCTACATTCGTTTTTAGCCGAGCGAAGTTCTATCAGATTGAATTTGTCGCGTATAAGATGTTCGTCTACAATGGTATTGCGAAAAGCTTCTTTCACCTAGGAAGCATTGTCCTTTGACAGTCCAATGACCCGTGGAATTCCGTACTCGTCGAAAGACCACCCGGATTCTATGGTACTCGAGGATTCTTGAAGAACCGTCGGTTCTTACGGTCACTTCATTACACCATTCTTACCTCCTAGTATCATTCTAAACCTTTCGCCCGGAAACATCTGACGACTTAATTGTTCCATTACTTAACACTTCTCTTATTCGCGATGGTACTTGCGGGTCAAGTACTATTTCGTATTATCTAGTACTTCCTCCACGGCATAACTCCACCACGAAGAATAATAACCATAACCCAATGAGGCAGAGACTAGCAACGACATAAAATTAATATCACGTGAAATATTCCACGATAGAAGAACATGTAGAATATTCTGCGGAATGAATTCGGAATTCATACGAAAACTCGTGACCTCTGATATCCAGGCTTCCTGACTTCCGAAGTAATTGGAAATTCTAATTGCGAACGAACTTATGAACCTCAATTAATCGGCCGTTTTAATATCTACGCTAATTAGGACTCATCCGAAGTTACTGTTACTGTTATCACACGAATGGGAAGGTATGCGTGGTGCAATTTCTAGATAACTCGGAAGACCGGTGAAATCTATATTGTTGGGTGCATATGCAGAGATGGCGAAACGAATGCAAGGTAGAAAAGCGAGCATAATAGGCAAGCCGAGAAGACGAAACGAAATTATTACCGTGTACCGAGGTGAAAAAGAATCCTCACCTCGGCCTTCGTTCTCGTAGACACTGTCGAGGCGAACTGGGTCAGGTGTGCGCATATGTATATGTCTTTCTTTCTCACTGAATTTAAGACTGTCATATTGTTAGTGACGAAGAAATACCCCTCAAGACACATTATCGTTTTTCATGAACCTCGAAATCCGTCATAAAGGATGCTGGAATTAATTGCGTCCCGGAAACCCCTTTCATTGGGGAAGAATATGCGACGGGGATCGAGTGAAATTGAATTCAGAATCATCTAATTGTAAGTAAATTGGGCGAGATACTATTCACTGCGACTTACTCTGGTTAACCGAAGATGCATTTAAATGACACAGATATACTTGCCATCACAATTTCAGACATTCGAAATACAACTTTCTTTGAATTACTAAAGAAAATGTTTAAATATGTCCTTCTACTAACATGTCTTGTATTGATCTAAAAGAATCCTTAAAATAAGTCAATTATCAAAAGCCTCAAACACTCTCTTTAAGACACGATATACGGACATAAAAACATTCATAATTCCCTGGACTTCTTCGACGGTTAAAAATACAGCTTCGCCAACACTCAACAGTTATAAAACTGAATACGCTGACTGGCACATAGACTCTGTCGAAACGAAAATTAAGTTAAAACCGGCGCGATGCGAGGCTTTCATGTTTCCACCCTTCTTGTTCTCCACTCGAATGAATAAACGAGCGCCGAGTTCGACGCCGGTGAAAACATAGCAGTGCAACTTTTCCATTCTTCCATCTACCCTCCCCCCCCCCCCCCCATATGGAAAACTGGATGGAGAGGAAATTTACTTTCATAAGCTGTTCCCTGTTTTTCGACGACCAACAGGGGCTGCGGGGTGGATTCCTCCTAGCCGAGGATATCTACCCACAATTTATAGGGGATTTTCGTGAGTTACGAGCTGGCTCGCACCGAGACAACGACTTGGTCACATGAAAACTCAGATAGGATGCAATACGGTGCACTCTGCTAGGACGCATCACCACGCGTGTTTTATGTACGTTGGATAACACAACGAATAGACAACCACCGTGGAAAGGATGCGGTTAACCTCGCAAGTTTCGTGTTACCTTCGAAGCCGAAACTTCCAAGTCTCAGACGACGTACGAAAATAAAATACGAAAGTGCTTCTAAATTATGTAACTATTTCCGCGTTGTATTACTTACAGTTGCAATTCCCATTATTGAGGGTTGAATTCGATATTTACGGTTATTACCCATTTATATATTGTGTTAATAGTAAATTTATGAGAATATTATATTTAAGATTAGTTATCATTAGATTTAACATATAAGAATATTTAAGAAATTCGTCGGCAGAATATTAAGATGTGTCAAACAAGAAACAAAAGTGTTCACTCATTTTTTGAATAAGCAAAATTTGCATTAATACTCTGTTTACATTATTTACATTCACGGCGAGACTAAAAATACATGGAGGCGCAAAAACAAGAGATACACATCTACCAGTTGGTATTTAGAGAATTCTGGAGTCTCGGTAAACACGTTTACGGAACAAAGCCGATGACATCCTAAGGAGATTTCAACGTGAACTTTTTGCATTGGAAATGGGCCCAGATAAAACGTAATGCATGTTCGAAGTCTCTTTACGGATATTAGTATCGTTGCTGCCGGCAGGAGAGGCAGGGTCTCGTACACATGTGAAGGTACGGCGAGCGAGTATGAGGGCAGGTTCCTCCAAGACCAGTTTTTCTTTAATGCCCCGGTATGGCCGGCTTCATGAAGTAGTTTCTGCTAAACCAGACAATGAACGGCGCGGACGAGGCAGCCCCAGGGGCCTCGTATTTCATTGATATTGCATCGTGAATTCCCGACCTAAATCACATTCTGATAGCCAAACACCCCGTTCACTCCACCCTTTCCGCCTTACCCGCCTATTTTTACCGCGATCCACCCCCCTTACTCCGTTTCTTTATCGTATCGCGAAATTATTCACGAGACCAGAGAGCCTCGAGGAAACTCGAGGAACTTCGAACCATCCCCATCCGTGCGCTTTCATCGGAACCATGCACCGTTCCATCTGTTTTCGCAGATATCTTAACTTCGTTTCTTAAAAATTCATGAGCGAGAGCACTTGATTCTCGGTTGAGGGACTTGGTGGAATTCGAAAATAAATTTAAATATCAATAATTTTAATTAAGAGCTTTCAATATGGAGAATTATCGCTTATTCCAAGAATTCATTTCGTTTTCTTTCAGCAATTCCGCCGTGATTGATTTGCATACTGAAACTAATCAGATGAATTCTACCGGTCAGTCCAGTTTGATAGTTAATGGTCCACAGCTGGGATAATTTTTCTCATTCTTTCCCATTTTTTAGTCGTATCTTATCACAACAGTTTGTAATTTTTAATTAGTCCAGATAGCGTAAGGAATCAGCTTCTTACGAGGGCTTTAGTCTAATGATTAATATCCGTTCTTACGCGGCGAGATTACTTCCTACCCATTTTCTGACTTTCACAGTTAATCATCTTCTTCTTCCTTTCTTATCTTCCACATGCGTTCCATGTTACTTGCTTCGTTGCCTTATCGACACTTATTCCAGAAGATAACTCGGAGAAAAATCGCGCTTTTCTTGATTTTATCATAAAATTGTACGCCCTAATAATTTCATTTCTCATTCTTTAACACTAACAATTCTTCGACTTAAACTAGAGATATGGAAAAAGATTGCGGAAAGATGCAAGTAATAATTAAAAATTTTGAGAGATATTTAAATGATTTTAATACCAATACAAATTATTTTTGGATTTAATGATCTAAAACTTAGAGAATTTTTAATATAATTAAATATCATACGCTCATACTGTATCGTGAATAATAAGAATAATAATAGTAAATATTTAATGTACTTTGGTTTAGTATTATAGGAGGTCATTATAATTAAAAATTATTCAAACAAATATATTCCAGCAACAGTCAATAATCCTTAAAATTTCAGGTTCAATAATTCATATCCACGAATATTCAGCTCGGACATTTAAAAATACAGCATCTATCGTAATCGATGGTTTTCGTATCTAATTGTTACGGTGTCCGATAAAACAGCTGCAATTAATTTATTCAACCCGGAAGGTCGATTACTAGCGAATTCCAGGATCCTTTTTCAGTTTGCTTTCACAGGAAGAGAGACTGCCGGAAATTGGATCCTGAAACCTGCTGTCGTAGCATCTGTTTCGAACCCTCTTTATACGAAAGCCTACTATTATTGACTAAAGAATCTATTAATTGATATACTGCCGTTCCCCTATAAAGCTTCTCAGAACCGATACACGCGAAACCATCTTTGAAACGCGCAAACTGATCAATAAACAAATTACCTTTCCCCTAACTTGATTATTGAACAATTACTGCACGGCTTGCTATTACCATAAAACAAAAGCTTGTTGCATATTGGTTGTTTCCGTTTAACTATGATTATAATTAAAGTATTTTTTGACATATAAGCACAGTAATAATTTAATTTCTGTCATGCTGCAAGATATTTAAAATATAATATAGCAAGAATAAGAGTCGACTTAGAAGGAAGATTATTAATTTCCTACGTTATTAATAATAATATTGATAGTAATAATATTCCCCACACTGTACCAGAGATTTTTGAAAATTACAGTATATTAGAAATATTTTACAAGTTGCGGTAAAAATATTATAATTTAGTACGGTAATTAAAATAGGATCAAGATGAAAGAATCAAAACAGAATAGCGTGTGTTTACACACTTTTAAAAATCTATCAAATGTAAGACAGTTACAACATTATATCAATGTTTGTTCTCGTTGGTTTTCAATAAACCTTGAAATTATAGAAATGAAAATAATTGAATAATATCTAAGAAATAATGTTGTCAAATTATTCAAATACTCTTAATTTACAATCGCTATGTGCATTATAAATTATACAACAAAAATTGCAAACACACGACGAACTACAAAAATCTTATCCGATTATTCTTCGAGGTAACTCCATGAATAATTTCCCATCGCGAGATAAGCGATTAATTAATTTCTTGTGCGTTACGCAACGTCGTAATTGTATCTCGTGGAAGAAAAGGAAGTTCCGTGGTAGGACATAAAGGAAAGAGACGAAGAAACGCTTATACGCCGATGAAGAGTTCCATTTCGTAGACGTTTTAAACCGTCCTGCTGACGAGCTAAAGTTAATTAATGCCAAGTCACCCTCTTTTCTCTCGCCACCCTTCGGTAAAAACGTTCGTTTCAAGACCAACTTGAGGATTCTCCATAAATCCCACGATATTATACCGTAGACATCATCCACCACATTTCAGCCAACAAGATTATACAAATTTTTCGCATAACCGGATTAAATCGTTTTACTAAATTACTCGATACCATCCGCGTGTAGATGCAAAATAATCACGAATAATGAACCGTTTGGAAAACATTGCTCATAAGACATAAATGCTTGCGAAATATTGTATTAATATTCTCAAAATCATATTGGATTAAATTAAAATGATGTACTCGTGTAAAATTAAAATACTACAATAAGTAATATTCAATGATGACCAATATTGAAAATGTCTCGATGTCAAAATTAAGGATTAATAATCGTTATTAATATCGAATATTAAAAGTGATATATAGTGCATCCCATATAAAATATCCAATATAAAATAGGCTACCTAATTATGCAACAATATTTATTTCCGTATGAAATATATGGGTAATCTAGAAAATTCTGTAAAAAACAATGGGAGAAATTGTCTTTTGGGATATTGGCTGTTCGAAACCATTCACATAATGCATACAATATTTTCTGCATTATCGCGATTAAAGGAGATAATTAAGTGGCTTATTTTATACGGGACACACGGTATAAGTTATTAACATTGTTGCTTTATATCAATTTAAATATGATTCATTTAAAAACGTGACCGGATGTGTGCATGAAATTAAAGATTTTTATTGCGCACCTTTATCGTGGGATAAGAAAATGCTTCCATCGTGAAACTTCACAGTGGACGTAAAATGAAAAATGGCGGTCGTAAAATGATATTTACGTACCCCGATTGACCATGTAAAATGGCCAGGAAATCAGTCTATCAAGATGCGCAGCTGTAATTTGAATCACAGTTTATCGGAGTGGATAATAAAATTCCGGAAACAACGCCAATTCGTGGAATAAACTGGTTTCCCAGGATATGTTGCGGCGTTTAAGTAATCGAGTTCAGAATTCCCCTTTAACCGATCGAATAAAATTTTGTTCAATTTATCCGTTTAACTAGCGCCCATTCCAAAAGCCACAATTGAATATCTTTTATCGGCTTTATCGAGTTGTTTGTTAATAAATTGCCAGAATAATGAAATAAAACACGGGCGTAATAATAGCGTGCACGTTGAACTTTTTGGGGCATAACATTTTAAGACAAAAGAAGACCTTAGTTGCACATAAATTGAAAAAAAGATATAACAAAGTAGGTTCGTTTTATTTGTAAACGATGAATTATGAGATAAAACGACAAGGTGGGATGCAAAGCATCCGACTATGCATATATATAACTACTAAAAAGATGGGACACTTTTTATTCCACTATGCATCAAAGATTTAACGGATACGAAGAACTTGCTAACTAATATCAATCCGTTTACCGTCGTCCCCGGTGTCCAATGAAATACGATGAGGCAAAATTCGTTTTTATTAATTTTTCATAAATTCTGATCAATGTCCGCGCACCTGCTCGTTGTAACCCTTAGCATTCCCATCCACGAGAATTTCGTGTTTCAACGTCAAACCGAGTGTTATCGATCGCGACGGAAATACCCAGGAATCGCGGTTATCTGCTAGGCTGCTTTTCCAGAACGAATGGAACATGTCCGAATGTGATGTAATATAATTACATTGCAATCATCTTCTATTGAGAATATATCTTGCAACGTAAATACACGTCACAATAACATATTGAGGCTTCATGAACTCTATGCTTCTATTTGACTCTCATCGTCTTTTGATTGTGAGACATAAAAATTATGAAGTATATTGGGTTGATAAGCTTATTGCGATATTGAAATTAAAGCTATTGTAATTTTTCAATTAAGTTACGAGCAATATTAAAATTAAGTTAATCACGATACTGAAATCAAGTTAATCGCAACAGTGAAATTCGCCAGATTGTAATTAAGTTAATTTCAACATTGAAATCCAGTTAATCGCAATATCGAAATGAAATGAATCGTGATATCGAAATTAAGTTAATCGCAAAATCGAAAGTATTATATACAGCACTATTCACATCTAGTATTCCTGCAATCCTACATCAGATTGTACACCGTTGACGATTCAAACTGGGTTGAACGTATTGAAATTACAAGATGATCCTCGTCATTTTTAATGAACCCTCGTAAACGGGGTCAAAGAGACACTTAATCCTTAAAACACGGATGGAATTCGATTCTTACTTGTCTGTCTTGGCTCGTGCCATGTTTTCCCAGCTACGAATGGGCCCGTTGAGCCTTGTAAAGGACAATTCCCTGGATAAGTAGGCGGAGCAGTGCCAGCTGTGCCTCCAAAAGATACTTCCGCTGACCCTTTCACGATTCTTCACCGACGACACTCCACCTTTCTCACTCATTTCACTATTACAACGCACCCGGCTACTCAGCCACGTTTTACACTTTCATTCTTCCCATCGTTCTGCTTTGTAATGTTTACAGAAAGTACGCGGGAATTCACGAAAACTTTCGCAAATTTTATCTGCCTCCTCGCGCGACGACCCGGTTGTATCGGTTGGCAGTTTTTCTTTCACATTTTCTTCGATTGAGATGCTCGTTTTCAAACTATTCGAAAAAACCCACGATGTCATATATAACATATGTCACTGATTAATCGTATATAATATAATATATATTATTGATTAACCGTATATATTATAACATATGTTAATGAACCGCATATAATGTGTACATTAAATTAATTGGAGAACCATTTCTTGCCAGGATTACATAAGAAATAATATCACGTGCAACTTAAATCCTGAGATATCCTTTAAAAATATTTCATAGAATTTCTCAGATTCTTAAAAACTTCTATTTCCTAAAGACTTAATTTAAAAAAACAACATCCCCAATATCATTAAATAATCCTACACTTTGATGATTAAAATTCGCAATTCGAGAATTCAGAAATTCTTCTAATTGATATATTATATGATTGGAAGTGTGTGACAAATTATCGATGACTCCATCGATTATTAATGGATTCTGGAAGCGAAATTTTTCTAATGGAAGTTTATCGTTTTATCAAACGTTATCTGCTTCCCGGAAAAATATGTTTCTCGTCTTCCAATCTTTCAAGTTATAAAAATGAATTTCTTTATTATCATTAATTTTTCAAGGACACATAAAACGGTGAATGTAAAGTTTATTTATTCGTTGCAGAAAGTTATTTGCGATATCAGTCAGCTGCGAGCTCGCGAAAGGAGTTTTACGAGAAGAGATATTTCTAACAAATGTTAAGAATTTTAGTGGATACGTGACAAGTTTCAGGTAGAATCGATACCCGATGGCTTTAAGTATTTTAATGTTTATGGGACAGCGCACATGCGCCTTTAATAAAATATGTCTTTTATTACTTGTCTCCTGAATTTTTAACCATTCTTTGACCACTGAATTCCTGGAATTTTCCCCTTCAATGTCACTATAAATAAACAAATGCCACGCTTCGTGTCACGGAACTTTATCACGCGACTTTGCTGGAACGTACGTTTTAAATACATCTTGATAACACATAGATGTCACGTTATTTTAATAACGATATAGCGATCAGCATTCTATCTAAAGAATTTAGTAAAAAATTTAATACAAAATTGAACGTATAAGCTGTTATTTAAATCGGTAAAAAAAGCGGCTCATGTCAACATGTCGATAAATCCCAGATTTCAAATTGCGGGAATTGATTCCACGGAGATTTGAGGTGGTGTTTGCAAATGCGATTGGTTAACCACGAAAACAATTCTGGTGATTTCGTGGGATTTTCCGGGATAATTGGGAATCGATGGAGGAATTAATTCCACAGAACTCGAAGGAGTTTAAGGAACACCGCCATTTTACATGGTTTCGACGCCTCGAAGAAACTGTGCTAACAAATTCGATAATTAAAAAATAATTGGAAAGTTAGTTAACTGTAAAAACAGGCTTCGAGGTTTTCACATAATTAACCTTGATATCGCTGCTATTCACTGTTAATTAGTGATTTTAAGTGACGATTTAATTGCTGGGAAGAATAAGACAATCATTCATAGAGTTCCGTAGACTTACTCTAATAATAATTAAGCAAATAATAACCGTAACGAAATAACAAGTTTACCAATTAATTTAACGAGTAGCTACGATCATCTGAAACCATTGAAAACTTGATCAACCTTTAGGTATTATGATCTCGTTACCGCCATACATATTAAACTCCATCGCAATCTAGGTGGTGCAATAAACAACGATTAATCAAACTTCGCCAATTATTGATCAAAACTTCCGAACATGAAACCGCACACAAATTAACTTAGTTTTCAGGAAATTGTAGTGCGACGAGGAAGCCACTCATCTTTAAACATTTCGTAATTTATATGTATATAAAAATAATACAATACAGTTTGAAATTCTTGATATTTTCTTCACAATTTGAACTTCAATATAATAATATTCTCAACTTAATAATATTAGTATCTAAAGACAGCAGAATCTCAATTAACACGGATTAAACAAGTCGATAAAAAATCCAATTATAACACGGAGCTAGAAATATTTCAATTTTTTATCGTGCCGTATATTCAAATATTAATCGAGTCAAAGCAATCAGTCAAAATAAACTGGATTCGCGGATTTCAGCTACTGCGAATTTTTGTGTCTGCGGACACAGTTGATTTTTCTGCTCCGATTATGACTCTCAATTTTTCGCGAGAATTCCGCGAAAATTATTAAAACGGAAGGAATGAAAGATGATCCACGGATATCTTCGAATCGAGAGAAACCAAGGTGAACAGGTTCGCTGTAAGAATCTCGTAAGTAGAGTCACAAGTCGACCTACTCCACTCGATGGACCTGCAGCATATTTTCGTGCGTTCAAGGACGGTCGAATATGCACACCTCGTCGCGATAAAAAGAAATCTTTCGCGAATATCGAGTTATTTACGGTGATTCATCTTCCTTCTCGCGATGATTGTAAAGTTAAACAGGCGACTGACGAGGAACTTCTACGAATTGTTGCACAGTTTTTCTGCTTGGGAATCATTTCACGAAAGTATAATGCGAATTCTTTCGTTTACTCTCTTTTCAAAGGTTATTGCAATTTAGATTCAAATGACGTTGATTGTTATTGACCTTTGTCATTCATTGTTATTTCTTTCCTTTAACAAGCCGCCTTAATGGAATTCAGGTTCAGTACTCTCTCTATTGTTGTGAAAATTGTAACTTTTACAATAATTACGACCTTCCACTTGACCTTTTTTCCTTCATGCGGGGCTTTCTTTTATTGTCTTTCTTTTTCAATTTGCAGCATAAAATAGCTGCTTGAACAGGCGCGTATTATTTAAATTATTTACTTTTAATTCGCGACTGTATTAAAGTCGATGTTAACATATTGACTGCCTTGGGACCATTCAAATATCGCTAAAACTCGAATCAAACATGTCGCTAATATTTGTATAATTTTCAATATTTTTAATGTTGCGATGACAATGTAAAGTACGTAACCTATCATGGAACACTTAAATAATTTTGTTTTTAAACGATATAGAATTAATTGAATTTAAACGATTACAAGAAATAAATATTGAGTACCAAGCAAACGAGTACCTCAGCTATGACACTCGATTCCGTAATGTTTACAAGGTCGAGTTATGGCGAATGTTTTTATCTCGCGAGTCCAAGAAAATGCGTAGAAGAGTGAAAGTAATAAACGTTACGTTATAAGAAGGCGCTATCGATTGTTCAATGGACGTACACCATCATAAATATATTTCGGTACACGCAAGGTTAAACAATGCTACGTCTTGGCACGAGGATCTTGAATGAAAATAAACCGTTTGGGCGACCAGCGCGTATAAGTTAATTTAAGAAATGCCAAAATTTTGACAGTACTTATTGCTAACCATATTCGAACAAGCTGATCAAATTTGCACTAAAACCATCCTTAACATGTTGACTGCTGGGTGCATTTGTAAAATGTATATAACACCTAAAACCAAAGCTGTTTAAGTGCTCTATGATACGTTAGTTACTTTACATCGTCGTCATAACATTAAAAATGTTAAAATTGAAATATTGGATATTGCTTCCTACGACAGTCAACGTGTTAATTAAGGATTCAAAGATATAATATTTTAAACCATCTTAACACTTCCTGAAAATAAATTGTTTGTGTGATCGAGGCGTAGAAGCTAATTGAAGAAATGTCCACATTTTTACGGAATTCACCGTTCACCATATTTGAACGAGGTGAGAAAATTCTCATCGAAACGATCCGTGACATTTATCGCTGTTCTTAACTCGCTACCTTCGTAGTCAAAGCGTTTGTCATCGTACACAATAACTAATATAACAAATAACCTTAAAAATGTCAACCTCACACTTGACATCATACAACATACAGAAAACAGGTAAACCAAAGTTTGTTTAAAATGCCCTAAAAACTCAATTACCCAATCGTTAAACGGGGATGTCGCGGAGGTTCGCCAGCTTCGAAATAATTCTCCCCGACGGTTTAATCCCAGTGGACAACGCACTTTTGAAAAGGTTTTTTTTTCTATACGGTCACTCCGGTACACTGGCGAAGAAATATGGTTACTTGAGAAGGTGGGCTATCGACAGAAAATTCGCGCACTTCCACCGGTAAACAGAATGCGCAGGTCGATGCGCGCAGGCACACGGAAATACACGTTGCGAGATGGAAAAGTGGAGAACGGAACTACCAGAGATGCTTCCGGCTCGGCGACGTGCGATCTACTGACTCTTCGATCGTGGCGCCGCGCCGAGTGACCCCACGGCGCGCAACGCCGCGACGAACCTATCGCTCTCATTAAACTTGGCTCTTTCTAGTTTTTGTCTGTTTTTTATCTGTTTTAATTTTGCCTTAATAACGTGGAAGCTTTATACGTAATTTCATGAATAACTGCATCTGATTCAGTAATTTGTAACAATGGTATTCCGATTCTAAGAATGTAACTACTACGGTGATTTATAATATGAGCTGTTTATTACAAAACTGGGGCAACACCATTTTCGAACAAAATTTGATTTCATATTATTTTGGCTTCTATTGAATCAATAAAGCTTAATAAAAAATACTATTATTAAGCATTATATTGTATTAAAGAATAATTGAAATCATTCAGGTGGTAGTTATTGATTTCCAGTAAAAAATTACTTCACCATGTTGAGAGTTTCTTAACAGGATTGCAGTAACTCATGGAATGTTATAATTAAATATATGAGTAATAAAGGTTGCAATGTTAGTCAAAAAGTGTGTCAAGAATTATGAGACATATGTATGTATGTATGAAAAATGATATATGAAACATCATGCGTGGTTACATATTTTTCTAACGATGGAAGACCGCGAACCCCCATCAATTCGTATGAAATTTTTATGGTATCTAAAGCATTCGATATACGAATAAAGGTATACTTTATTATTTTTATGGGCTATAGTCCTTCGAAGGAATAAATTTCAACCCGAAATTTAAACGGACCATTTCGTTTGTACCTGCGGCATTTAAACGACATGGGATACAAACGTATTCCAAAATAAAAATTCGAATAAAATAAGAGTTCGTAGTTCTGCAAACGGAATTCGAAATAAAGTATTCTTTCGATCGAGACAGAATTTCTTGTTTCGACAATTTTAAAATAAGTAATTATGTTAGTTAACAATATTGTTGGTTGATTTAGCAACATTGGTTTATCAGTTGTTTTAACAAAATTATGTCATTTATCGTATTAATCAATGTATTGATATATTATACGAATTGTATTGCGATGTTTACATCATTATATAATTAAATTAGCACATCCGCAGGGTTTTTATTAATTCCCCCGTTAATGCAGTCGGAAAGTAGTTAACGAGATAACGACATGTAACTAATCAGAGAAAACGCATGAAAGATTTCATAAACCTCGACCGACTCTCTCGGCAAATTAGTTCTTAATTACAAAGTGAAATGAAATCGGAGAATTCTATTCCTTGCCTTCATATATTTCATGTTTTACAATGTTGGCTCTAAAAATACTTCAAGGAATTTGCATTTAATCACGTTTGTACTGATAACTATACTCGTCGATGTTAGTGGATCGTTAAAAAGATACACGTAGTAGTTGAATGGCAGACCTATAATCAGATTGTTATGCAAAGTAATTTTTTATCCTCGTCCTGGATTCGTATAGATGTTGAATATTTACAACAAAGAACACTCATAAACGAAAAATAATCAAGTAATTTTGTAATTTACAATTAATGTGTATACAAATAAGTGTATTTTAAAAAACTGTCTTCATTTAATATCGCGAGTCACCTCTAACCTTTTAATTAAATAAGTACTGACCTATAATTATATGAATTATTGCCAATCAATATTAAAATATTGTAGACTCTCAACACTACGATTTTCGATGTGAAATTAACTCCACCCTAAGATTAAGGATTCTGTCAGAGTACATTATACATGACGCAACACTTCTTTATTAATATCTTTCCATGATAAATATTAATAAGTTTGTATTGAAATGCTGAACACACTCGATACCGCGATCTTCGTTGGGAAAGTAACACCACTCAGAAATTAAGGATTACGTCAAAGTGCATTATATATGGAAAAAATGGCGTGTCTGGGCGGCTCATTCTCATTAAATGATGTGCTTTTACGATGTAATTTGCGAAATCCACGTGCATTAAAGTTGAATGTCGTTCGATAACAATGGGACAGGATATCTCGGAGCGTGCTCGCTCTGCTTACTATTCTTTTTCAGCGTTTTCCGTACGGTGAATAAGAACACGTATTTGTATATAGGATGGCGGTTTTATTCGATTTCCCCTCGACCTTCTTTTATCTTTCGACGTTTTTTTATGGCCGCGGCTGTTTCCACCGGCGATCTTGCTTCGTCCTTTTTTTGCGATTGTTCCTTTTTTTTATCGACGACGAATTACAACAAAGGTCTAAAACTCGTATCTTTGCGTGCCCTTAATTCTCCACCCGACGGCGCAGCTCATAAAGAAGTTTTAAAACTGGAGCAAGTCGTGGTCGCGGCGATAAGAGAGGTGTTTTTCAGGAACACGAAAGTTCTTCCTACAAAATGATGAACGATTAGATCACTATGAACTCCATATTAGTTTCATGGAGCTTTTTTCACCGATGGAAACTTCTTCGTAAATAAAAGTCGCTAGGATGACTGTAATTTGCACTATCAAGACTTTCATTTCTCTTTTAATTCCTTCGGAAATAATCATCTTGATTTATTGTTGCGGAACTGTAAGTCATTTACATCGCAACAATATTCTCTATTAAACCAGTAATGCAAACTACGTTAGTTTTACACAATATATTGTAATCATGCAATATGCAAATATAATTAAAAGAAATATTGTTATATTTCGTCTGGAAAGCTAACACAGTAAAAATTATATTTTATTATCGAGAACAAACATGAAGCATATTTCATAAATGCGACCTTAAAGAATGGAAGTACTATCAGTAACACTTCGAGGAAGAAGTTCTACGGCGTACCGATAACAATTTTGCGTACGTGCGTTTCACCGGCAACAATCGTCGCAATTTTTATCGCGAACCGTATCGATTAATCACGCCTCCATTCGATAGAAGCCGACGAGCATTAAACGAACGGTTTATGAATCACGATTCGAAATGCGCAACGAGTATTGCATTGGCGTTTCTTATCGTGTTCCGTGCTGGAATTGTTGAACCAATTTCCTTATTGGCATAAGTTACTGTTTAACCTTTACCGTTATATTCACACTTTACTACGAAATTCTCGTAACACCTTTTATTATGTAATAAACAAACTCGTTAAAAATGCTGCGTAATGTTATGTTAATATCTTGTAGGTATTAATATCTATAAATATATCTTATAGCTATATAAGTATATCTATATCGATATCGATATTACAAAATAGTATAATATCTTTTATAATTAATAAGCGATGTAATAACCTTAACATTGCATTCCAATGTAATATCCATATCGATAGACATATTTTAAATTAAGATATATATCTAATAGATATTAATATCTATGCACAACATAATATAAATCGTTCCATCTGAATATTTATTATCACACCAAGAAAAGGGTGCAGTTATCACGACATATTTATACCAACAATTTCTTCAACTTCATATACGAGATTTATTATATTACCAGGAAACAGATCCGCGTCAATAAATTCAATTTTAAATCGCAACAAATCCGACGGCTAGTACACGCCATACTGCAAAGTGTCAAAAGAATCAGTAATATCAAAGTATCAACTGGTCGGTCATTAATTCAAATTAAGCATCGGGAGGTGTTACTACAATGAGAAATAAAGAAACAATAGTTGGCACGTTGAAAATAATGGCGGAGTAAATTGGAGGAAAAGGAGTTTATGGCTGAGGGAGTTAAAGCCTTAAGTTAGAGTGGCGCATAGTTTCTACATATCGTAATGCAGCCGGTTCTGAATTTAAGTCCGAGTTAGTGGAAGAAAGGCGCGTAACGATCGCTCGCCTTTGATCGCAAATCGTAAACCTCTGTTCGATTAGTTATGCACCAATTGATACCGTCGAATACATTTTCGAATACATTTTCGAATACATTTTCGAATACATTTTCGAATACATTTTTGAATACATTTTCTACGGAAGGCGCCTTCGAACTTTAATTACATCTGCATTGATTCTGCGAATAATTTATTATTGTTTGTCTGGAGTAATCAATATCAGTTCGGCATATGAAATTAATAAACTTTTTCTTGCGAAGTGCAACGGTGGCGAGATATTTCCTCCTTAAAGTATATTTAAACTATTATACTTAATAATTAATTATTAATTAAGATATTAATTATTATTGATTTAATTCGAGTGGCCGGGACAAACTAAGTGGCGACAGAATTTCGTTTCTCGAGTGCAAAGGGTTAATTATTACGCGGTAGTAATAATTTTGTCAATACTTTTGTTTTGGATGTGTATCGGAGGCTGGATAAATCCAAATATTTTTAGATTAAGATATTTATCGTCATTTTTCGATTCGAGCTAATAGATATTTCCTTGCGATTGACTTCGAAGGAGATTACCTTGAAACTCTGGTAAACCGATTGGTGAACATAGGGGCGTCCGAGCGAATCGGTAAATTCCCCAAATTGTGCTTTCAGACCCTCTTTTGTGCTCGATTCTGCCGAGTTCATCCACAAAACGTTCCAATTTTATCTGTTCTGCTATGTCCAATGATTTACGAAACTCCACGGATCCGTTTCCGGACAAAGCCGCCGTCCTCTTTTCAATTTCGCCCATTGTTTTGCGCCGGTTACATTTACACAGGTTTTCACGTCTAATTTACACCAGTAACACGGACAACCACCGAACTAAATTAATTAATACTAATTAAACCCTTCCACACCATTTTGCAATTATCTAATTTGTCATCATTAGCGCCAACCACCGGCTATTTTTATCCTGGCAATGCGTGCATGTTTTGAAACCACACATTATATCATATACAATATAATATGGTATCCATATTTTCAGAAATATGAATTTGATTAATTTCTACGACAAAAATAATTGAACTTTTCTACTAATTCTAAAATACTTCTAATAACAGAGGCATTAGTAGTAAAATATTAATTATATTTTGACACACTGCTGCGTCATAATTTCTAACACAATGTATTAATATTCCAGAGTGTCCAAAATATATAGAATCTTTCTAAAAGAATATCCTTTGATTTTCCATTTAAACTCACTCTCGTCTTCACAATTATCGTTTATAAATTTATGCATATTTGAAAACCTCGAGATTGGTCGGTTAAATTTGGCATGGAATACAACATTCCAAATGGTTCTAGAATTTCTGGAATCCAGTGAAGTTCGGGGGACTTTAAAACATCTGGGATCGTGGTATCCTAGTCTTCGACATCGTGTTCCACGTGACTGATCCGAATATCACGGTCGAGCGTGTTTCTGTTCACCGGTACCTCGTAATTTATGCTCCGAGCAGAATACATCGTAAAGTACATACTCCGCAGCAAATAGAAGCCAAACATGCATGAAGGAACACATAGACACACACATACGCAATTTGTCAGGAATACCTTGCACGGGTAACGCTAATGCGAGCCTTTGCCTTTGCCATTGATTACAACCCGAAAATCCCTACGATATTACTCAATACAGAACCATTACATCGTAATTGAGTAACAGTAGCAGTTCCGCCTTTCAAACCGTTTGTTATCGCATTAGTCCTTTGCGATAACGGAGCATTCTGATTAATTTCCTGAATTTCGAAATATGCCCTAAACTGTACTCAATTTTTAAGTATATTGGCTAATTAATAAGACCAGTGATTCAACTTCTGTATTATTTACAAAATAGGGATAATCTAAATTTTTCATTATTTCTGGGGTATTAGTAATAGTATAAAATATTGAATATATTTTGACACGTTGTTATGTCATAGTACCAAGCACGATACATTGGTACTCTAGAAAATACTGCAATAAGTAGCAAGAAAATTGGATGAAATAAGAGGGAATTATAAGTCGTCAAATAAGAAGTACAGAGAGAATAAAGCGCAGTAATCTAATATACTATGATTAAAGTGAAAAGTTCTTTGTTTGATGAACCAAGGAGAATTTGCCTTATTTGTATGCAATTGATGGAAGTTCATCCTCGAAGCCGGTGCATCATACCTGGAAGTAAGAGGCTCGAGATGCAACCTTCGATCAGACTTTTCTTTGTCTACTTGTTCGAGGCGTACGTGCTGGCTCTCGTTTATACGAATTCACCTTATTCTCCGCACAAATATTGCGAACGACTGGCGAAATGAAGTGCAATGAAATTGGAATGCAATCCCGCTTCATAGAAAACCCCGAGGCGAACCGATTTTTATTATTCTCCTCCAACATTCACTCTTCTTTGTCGACTTCTGTTACTTCATACTTTATGACGTCCCAGGCTTATGACAAATGCCACGGAATTTTTAGCATTTCTAGAACTCTTCAATTATTTCCAATGTAGAGATTAGTGAGAAGATTCAATTTAATTCCGAGAAGGTTCGAAAAGTTCTGTTATTTCTACTCGGCAAATAATGGAAAAGTTGAATATTTAGCAGTGTTGAAAAGTTTAATTATTTCTATTCTAACGATAACTGAAAATTGCAATCAGCCCCACTGTAGAAATAGTTAAAAATTGGAATTATTTCCACTATAGTAATAATCGAAAAATTTCACTGTAGAATTAGTAGAAAATTTCACTAATTCTTGCTGCAAAAATAATAGAAAAATTCTATTATTATTGTACATTATTGCAGACTTTACATTACCGGTATTAAGTAATTTTTTTCAAAATGATTTCTTTGAATTAAACATGGTGGATGAAATATACACCATTAAATTTGAAATAGATTTTTCCATGGTTTGAAAAGAGGTCCGTTATATTTACAACTTCACATCCAGAGGTCTGGAAACAAATTACTTTCTCGGCGTAAAGCGTTCAACGAGATGGGTAATTGCAGCCGCGCATATTTTACGAGTTCGTGCTAATGTCACCAGAAATTCTCGTTATTAATCCGTCTCATTATGTGGCACACTGACGTAGGAGTTTTATGAGACGTATTTATGGGACGCGTAGACATACGTTCCGATTCAACGAAATAAATTGGGCTCACTGAACTTTAAGTGCTATTTGTCTTCTAGAATAATACCGTAAAAAGGGTTTCTGCAAAAGATATATCGCGAGCTTTAAAAATCGAGAATTCACAGTGTACACTTCCCATTCTGTAAATCAACTTTCATTGCCGCGCTTCTAATAAGCGATTAATCATCGACCACCACTTTACCAGGCTTCCATTTTCTACAATAAACTTTATTTATTTATGTTGTGTAAGCTTTGATTTATCTAAGTACTGTAATTTGTACACAATGTATGTTTGAAGAACCATCAATCATTAAATTTGCGTCAGAAATATTGCAAAAGTTGTAAAGAAGTTAATTTATTTTTACCGTAGAAGTAATACAAAAGTTCAATTATTTCTGTTGTAATCAAAGTTCAGTTATTTTAAGTGCGTAAATCATAGAAAAGTGTTTAAGGATTTAATATCTGTATTATTTCAGAAAAAACGAAATTCCATTCATAGATAGGTGTCGAAGCAATTTAACTAAACAAACTTAAATGACGATCAACAAACAATTTCTCATTTGCCGTTCCAATATTTGAGAAACAAACAACTCTTCGTTTCTTATATGAAAATCTGGGAATACGTGACAGGAAATCAGAATATACGGGTGGCGCGAAGAATATTAATTTAATATTCCGAACAGAAAGAAGAAATTCTTTCATTTAAAATATTTTCAATATTTGAAATTCAAAATAAGAATTGATTATAAATGAACCATTAAAACATACAAACCTAGTTATTTAAACTGGAACTTGCATTTTTGATTAAATTTAGTCTGACAATATTTTACCTTCGAAAATGTGCTAGTAATTAAATTTAAAATATGAATATCACATATCGTATCAAAAATAAAAGGAACAAAATTTAGCTAGAAAAAGGGCAATTAATACGGCAGAATTTAATAAACATCAAAATTTAAAAGCATCAAATTGAATTAATATTCATACACGAGTATAATAATATTATAAAAAATACTAGCACGAAATTCGATTGAAAAATATCACGAACAACAGCTTTATATTTCGTGCAACAAAGTGTTATAAAGTAAGTAATATAATTCTGTACAATTTGCATGTTTCACGAGAATACATCGCAGAGAAGATGGATGAAATTTTCGTCGAGAGAAAAGTTTCTTTCAGGAAACACGCGAGGAATGGACAGGTAACTCGGAGTTCGGTCGGTTTCGGAAAGTTTAACGGAGTCACGACGCGTATACAAATGAATAATTAACAGAGCAGAATAGAAAAGGCAGTTCAAGTGAAAAGTTGACTGGCCAGTGTCTGACGTCTCCGAGGATCAGTGCTTGTCCGACCGAACAATTAATTGCCACGAATTACTCTTCTTATTTAGTCCCTTCTTTTACTAGTATTGTATTACATTTAATTTGCATTTAGGGAGGTGACCTTAAAAACGAACGTGAAGTCATGCTGTTACTACTTTCTTCTCTGGAAGCAGTGTTGTAAATCCGAAATGGAATCTTTTTTTTAATTGCTCAGTACATTAATTAATCGTGAAGAACGTATATAATTATATTATAATACTTTGATCATTATTTCCGAGGCAAAATATTTGTCTTCTTTAAAAAGCAAATAATTGTTGTAAATCTCAAACAGATTCTTAGTTTTTTTAAGTACTCGTTAAACTAATTAATTGCGAAGAATAATATAAAAAAATTCATTATTAAAATTATTCATAGTTTTTATTAGATTTATAGAATACTTTATTTATCTTTGATTTGCTAAGATTATTTCGACCGTCGAAAATTTGGAGTTCCATTATAGAAACTGAACTTATTTTAATCATTATTTCTGAGGTAAATTATAAAACATAATATCAAAGACTTCCCAAGAAGGCTTTCAGACAGAAACATAATTTCCTTGGCTAGGAATATTTCTCGTTTCAAATAAAATTGTTTTAATTACACTAACTGGCAATTAACTTCATCCCATGCCACTTCCGTTCTAACGTCACGAATACAAACGCAAACGCGTGTTCGTGTATACTCCATTAAATGCCAAATGCAGGTTTCGTGTTAAAGGCACATTTTTCCAAAGACGTTCGATCTTCGACGCGAACGATTTAAAGTTCGCATATATTACAGCCGTCGGAGGCTCGGTTCAGAAAAATTGTCGAATCGTAAATTTCTCCGTAAGAGGATCACGTGGGAATAAAATATGCATTACTCCGGTAGATCTTCATGTTTCTCGAGTAATCTCGAGTTCGATTGACTCGATGCTCCTCTGGGGAAAGAGGACGTCTTCCATAACCCGTGGATCTGTAATTCCGCAGATTCCGTTATTATTTTATCCGGCCTCCTTCGTTCCCCCCAATTCTCAGGATGAAATTCATAAAAGTCTCTTCCAATCTCCCTCTCTTCCCCACCCTCATTCTTTTTTTCCAATTTTCCCGCGAGCCTGACAACCGCGATCCAAATAATTTCTCCTCGCGTTAATCCCTAGTCTGCAAACTGGCATCTACTCTCCTCCATGGAAAATTCATTTTCCAATTTCACTGCAATTCGGCGTGTTCCATAGGCATACTTCATCGTTACTCACAAATTGAAAACATTCTTGTTCGAATTTGAACGGGCTGGTAATTTTTATTGTCGGATGTAATGATGGCAATAGAATAAAATATTTTGTACTTAGAACGATTTTGTGTTTAGGCCATTTCAATTATTCCTATTGTACAATAATAGAAAATTTTTATTATTCCCGCTGTAGAAATAATTCAAAACTCTAATTATTCCTTATATTGAAGTAATAAACGATTTCAATTATTCCTAGTTGGAACGATTTAGGGTGATATATTACTTTATGTATTGATTGAACTGCTCTGAGAGTCGATGTAATGATACAGCTGATACTTGATATTTCAGTTTATGTATTAATATAGTGGATAGTTGATATATTAATTTAAATATTGACATAGTTATTAGTTGTTATATTACCTAGGTTTGAAATAAATACTTTAGCCTAACTGTATTGTGAGTCGGAAAGAGAATCCTGATTGGTTTAAAAGCGGAGTGACAAACAAGAGTATCTCGGTTTAATCAACCTTGTTATTCATTGACAAGCAATCATTAATTATTAACGTACGGCATTGTAGATGGTATAATTTCGATACCACAGGGTTGCCAAAACCACGAGGTACATATATTGCACTGTTACAGTCTCCGTATCCAATAATTAGCAACAGCAATGTTTACTGAAATCACTGATTACCGATTCAAGCGGCATTCGAATCGTTTAATATTTATACTTGATGAGATTCAAGTAATCCTAATGAGATCGTCAATCATCCAAACAAAAGTATCTCGGTTTAATTAACCTATTATGTTTCTCGAGTAATAATTCAGAATAATTCTAAATATAAGAGTCTTTGGAGAGATATTAATTATAAAATTCTATTATTTTCTTTCACTAAAACAAAAAACTGGCCGAATTTTCCGAAAGTCCTAATATATCATGTTATCCAGCAATTTACGCGAAGAAAATCGAATTGGCATTCGCGTATTCGTGTCGACGTACGAATTCAATCTATCAGAACCCGATCGTTTCTCGTAATGCTGACCAACCTTCTTCATTATCACCAGTGAAAGCATGTAATTTCATTGGCTCCTTTCAAGCGGCTCGTGTATATAGCATAGTATTAGGTGCAGATGTAACAACCAAGCAAAATGCAATTCCCTCCACGGCGAGATAAAACTACCCTACGTGAGCAATTCAACCGTGCAAACTCATAAGACGTCATGTAAATTAATTTCTTGATTAGCAGGGAAATTCTATGCCGCCCGGAGCAATTTATTATACAATGCATTTATTTACTTCACTGCGAAAATGTTGGTGTAACAAGAAGCAACACGATTAACCCTTTCGTTACGGCAGTCCGATCCGCCGAAGTGACGCCACTGAACGGGGCACCGCGCCGAAAAGTGTGCACATTGCACGTCGATAGTCTTCGGTGTTCGCCGGTGACGCCGGATATATCCGGCACCCGTACACAGGTCGTCGAATGGATGCCGGATATATACGGCACCCGTAACGAAAGGGTTAAATACGTTGTTCTACTAATTTCATTTCTGGTTTATAATGTAATAAATCTTGATAGTTCTTCCTTGCGTAATACTAATTGCCGGCAATTAACAGATCTCCCGGGCTGATGTTTGTTGAGTAGTGGATTTCGCAATTTTGCTGTGCATACTAATTAAAGTATATCGTGTGAAAAGGATTTGGATCTTCTGTGTTTGATTATGTGAATATGGTTTTATTATACTCATCTCTGTGTAATTATTTGGATATTGAAGTCAAGGTATTTTATTAGGCTTGAAAACTTTAGGTAGTTTGAAATAAGAAAAATGAGATTTGTAGCATTTAAAAGGGGTTATCTATAGCATATTAAACAAACCATCATTAACATATGACTCACGTCAGGGATAAATACCTGAATAATGACTCATGTAACGCTCTTTCACCACACTTCACGTGTTTTAAACAAGTGACGAGCAATTAAATTTCCATTTAAGTTTCTAATCAATCATCCGCGAGTCCTAATTGATTTAAGCGAAATGAACCGTTAAATATCATCGAAACAGAAAGATACACCACGGTGGATGCGCTTTGTGATTCTAATTACAATTCTTCGGTAAGATAACAATGCCAGTAATGATAGCTGCAATGATTTCCAGTCGTTCCGTATCAGTCGGTGGGAAAAAAAAGAGGGAGAGAATTGCATGGAATAATGATTATCATAGGTGGCCATTGTAATTAAGCGGTTTAGTCTCGTTTATCGAAGGCCGCCGTTTCCGAGGCCGTGTAATTACCAGGATTGCAATTAATGCTCTGCAACGCCGGAACACTCGGGAGTCCGTTTCACTCGATCGTCCGTCGAACAGAAAGGAACTCCATCGCGGATCCTAATTCTCATTAAAACGCGCTAAATCTGATTTCATTTATCTCCACACTTTCCTGACTCCTTCGCGAACCCGGATGCGCAATTCGTTTATGAGTTTTTTTGTACCGCAGACGGAAACATCCACGTTATATTCAATTGTAAGATGGCGGAAATAGAACGTGGAGAATTGGCCTGCTTCGTATTTCGTTTCGAAGTAATTAGACGATAATTAGATCTCGTGCAGTGATCATGCTGATATTAAAGTTACCGATATCATTAAAGTTTCGTAGTGTTCGAAAGTTTAATTATTATTGTTTAATTGTAGACATTATTTTCGATATATTACGTTGATGTAAATGTTACTAATATCATTAAAGTCTTCTAGTGTTTCAAATTCAATTTATTGTTGTTTAATTATAGTCAATATTTTATATCCGAAGTATATTATTACTCTTAACTTAAATAGTTAAATATTCTTTAAATATTAAAATTTGCATAGATACTTAATTTTGGAATACTTTAAATATTTTTCAAATACTTAACTTCGGATCAATGTAATTTAATTAAATATTTAAGGTTGGATTAACTAAATGTTTCAAGTTTATTTCGATCAATAATATCAGACAAGCAAGTATTTTAATTTTCCCCCCGAATTAAGTTCTGCAAAGTTTTATTGTTTTACGGATAAAATGAACTCCAATGTAATCTGTTTTTCTAAACTCGTAAAGTACCGGGAGAAGTGTGTCGAGGTCGAATTATTTTCAGGATGACTTTAAATTATATTTGCGTTCGGTGTTTCCATTTAATTTGCACGAATGGAACCTCGTATCAGGCTACGTTTTTCTGCGTAATTTAATGATTGGTGGGATTTAATCTTAATCCACTCTCCATTTAAATTTTGTTACATAAATTACATAAATACGTGGAGATTTATTCAGAAAAATAAACTTCGCTTGTTTCAAGCTTGCGATAGTTTACATTAATAAATTGTAGCACGAAATATAATTTTAGAACTGCATAAACTTCAGAAAATAAAAACTGCATTTTATGCGATTTAACATAACAAATTATTAATTGTAATAATCCATATCTGCGAAATTTGAGATTGATCAGAGGCCATCTCCTTATTTGTCATAATAAAAAATCATTCTAAATGTTTATAAACTAAATGTTTATCTGTATTAATTCTAAAGTTTACTAAAAGACTAAATACATTTGTGTTTATTCTGATAAAGTTCAGTGCGACCTCTTAAAAAAAGTAATCACAAAACTTGATTAATGTGTTTTCCCCACTTATTCGATATTCGATATTCCCGTTTCATCATATTAGCGAGCTTTCAGCAAACTAATTATTTTGGAATTACTGGTATAAGTTATGAAATACAAGGGGCGTAAGTGGTTTGTTAAACGAGTTCCTTAATTGTAACAAAGGAATTTAATTTCACTGTATACAATTTACGTCAAGATGAAAATTGATGCAAATAGAGCCAAATTTTACGAATGTATTGCTGATTAAAAAAATCTTGGGATATAAGTTCTTAATTATAGTATACTGAATTTTCTATCACCGCTATTTTTTTCATACGGCACTACACTTTTGAAAAATTATTAAACATTCAGAATTCTAAAAACCCTTTTATTCAATTAATTTCCACAGATTTTTTCAAGTAATAAGGACGAGGATTTTCGTCATTTTTTAAAATGGTTTTGATTGACTTCGTTATAGAAAACTGGATATTGTTACATTAAATTATTCCAAAGATCCAGTTAAAACAATCAAAGATGCAAATGGAAGAGCATTTTACAAATTGGGTGCTTAATGGGAATCTAAAGAGAAGGCAGTTCGAGGTAGAACAGAGAAGAAAGGTTCGATTTCGTGCGTATTCAGAGGAGAATTCCATAAATTGGATTTTTCGATGGGATTTTTTTCTCTGTTATCGTGTCGGACTTTTGAATGGAACAGCCAGAGAAATATCGAATCGATATTCAGTGATATCAGTCGGCTTATCGGGACGTGATTCATACGCGATGCCGATTGTTTCGGTGCTCGGAGAAGCGCGTGCGTCAATTAAATCCGCGGTAAATTACAGGTAAAAAGCAGCTAAGACTGGACAGGTAAAAAGAGAAACGCGAGCCATCTGTTAGCTTCAGAATCAAGTTAGTCTTTTACCACGGCCCCAATAAAACACCCAGGTAGCGCCTACTGCAAAGAAATCGAACCCGGGGAAAGTGCAGCGGATCGATGCGATCGGTTATCGATGATCTTGCAGATTCGATGGAAATCGGATGACTTAGAATTTCTTATTAATGCTGTTTTCTACTCGCAAGAAATTAGAACATTTTTTAACTACTCGTACTAAAGAAACTGTTTTACAACATACAATTTCAATATTTTCAATATTTAAGCATTTCGGAACATATCTGATATATTTCATTGATTTCAAGAGCAACAGCAAAGTGCAGAAATAGAAAGATGTTGAGATTCTTGGAGTTACCGATCGAATAAATGTATACCATTATAATAATTTAGGAATAAAATGATAAAAAAATAAAAAAATTAGTAATCATTGATATTAATATTTATTGGCATTTCATCATCCCAAACTATAGATGTTAATGCAAATCCTTTTTCATAACCGAAACCTGCAAACTTTTTAAACTCTGTCGTCGTGCGAATGTAGATTTTTATAGCCAAATATATATAGTTATACATATATTATATTATATTGTATTATATATTTGTAGTTTTCATAAACAATTCCATGTACGGAATAGAAAGATCCTCGATATTCTCGTCGACATAAACGAGCACCATCAATTCATACGATTAAACCGCGATCATAATAAATTTTAAGTGCACAGTAAATTAGATCCTGGTCTATAAGTTATTCCTACGTGGCGGATAAAGTGAACATCTTAAGATCGACGAAGTACGAAGCCGGCTGTCCATTCATGATATATGAGATCATAACCGGAAGATTAACGTCACGAGCTTGTAAGGTCGGCTGCGCGAACACAGAATGCGAAATCAAATCTTGTAAAGTCGACCAGGCGGCCATTTGTCGTTCCACCTTCACTGAACATCACTCCGGATATTCAAATCCACGCGAATACGTAGGCGTTCCTTTTCAACGGAATTCGAGAGGAAAGTAAACCAACGATTTCCTGATCTGACAGCGACTAATAATTTCATGGAAGATATGCGGAGGATAATCGACGATATGCAAAGTACTTCCCCGTTGAATCTACGGGAGGATGGTTTCGATATTTCAGAAGTGAATGCTTGGAAGTCCGTGAGAATTTGATGTTCGCGAGCTGTATTTCTTTCGCGATTATTTTGACAAAATATTAATATATAATCCTAAGATTATTCTTCTTTGAACTATTTGTATTAAGCTTCTAATGAGCTTTAAACCTTAGAATCTACGATAAGTGTGGATTTATGGAATAATGAATTAGAAATTAATAATTAAGTAAATATGCAAGAAATATACCGTTAAACAATAGTACTAATATATCCAAAATATATTGATGTTAATTGCACAAATAAGACTGGCAACTTAACAACGTATCAGGACTTAGATAAATTAAGATAAAAAAATGATCAAGACAATTATGGACACTTGCGTAATTCTAAGCAGCGCGCAAAAAAATCAAGCATAAGAATTATCCGGTAACGATTGCAGTTTCGTTTTTTCTTTCGTGATAACGATATTTTACTATCAGCTAAAACGACGTGTTGCCTTGGAAACATTCCTATTCTTAGGTTCGAGAAACGGGTTTAAGATCTCTAAGGAGAGCAAGGTCCGAGTTACTTCGAGTATATCACGCCTTATATCGAAAACACGTGGAATATCAGATCGAGAGCATAACTCACGGAATTATCCTGTATCTTATATCGCGGCTGGAATTCCTTCCACGACGTCTTTTCTGGAATATTGCGATATGATCCTTTACGGATTTCCACGGGGCGCCTTTATGCAGGCTTCCTCCTCGAAGTGCACGAGGATCGTAGCGGAAAGTTTGGCGGTTTAAAAGGAATAAAGAGACCGCGGTTGAACGGGATGGTAGACTTTATGGAAGTTCTTTTTCCGGATTAACTATTGGCCTGGAACTCTAATAAAAGTTTCTAGATAATACCTAGTTTAAAAGTCTGAAGATGCAAGTTCCACGTCTGTACGTGGTTGTCATAAATACGCTGGGGTTGATACTCAATGTGTGGACATCCGAATTTAATAACATATTTACATCAAATTTTAGTGTCAACTTGTATTTACTTTTAAAGAATTATTATGTACTATTATTAGAGGACAATATTTAAAAAATTATATTTTTTTATGCCGGACATATTCCAGTTTCACATTAATTTCTCTGTGACGTTTCATTTTGATTTATCGTCTGCGCTTTATTGGTAGATCAAATCTATCTAGTCTACTTTTCCGCTGATATTCGACTCGAAATTGGCGGTGATTAGATTCGAATCAATAATCACGCTTATTACTGTTTTATCGTGTCTCCGAGTGTATTTGGTATAAAGTGGAATCGTTTCTGATGAGGGATATAATCTCCCTTTGTCTCGTGCTGGAAGCAGTCACGGATCGTGCGTGGGAGGTGCGTTGGCGATTTTACACGCGGACATAACCGGTTCGACGAACGCACGATTACGTCGCATTACACTTTGCACGCTCGTGCGTATGTCATTTGGAAAATAACGCTTGAATTTACTCCTCTAGAAAGTATCTGCTGGAAATTCACGCTTGCGTAGGAAAATCTTATCGTCGAAGGATAGATAAGACATATGCACTTCAATCAAATTTCATTGTCGATTGTTTTGAATCCTTGATATTTCTATAAAATAAATAATCAAAAAATTGAAGAGGAATCATTGAACCTTATAGCTTAGTAAAAATAATTCATGAAAACGTATGAGAAAATAATCCAACTTACTATAATTATTATAATTATTCTATACACTTAATATGAAAATTTAACACTATAAGAACAATAATAATACGAATCATTGTATCGAATAATGTGAGAAGTAATTTCGCCTGATACAAAGTTTAATGAAACCATTAGGGGATTGGGCCGAATGGTTACCAACTGTACCCCCTTCATACACGGATCCACCCAGATAAAACTCATTCGGACCAGTTTTTACGCGAACTACACGGCAGACATTAAAATTCGGAATTTATACTTTAACTGTAAATATCCATTTTTGGAAACTGATATTATTCAGCTGGAAGCACAGTGAACACGAGAAATACGACGGCACAGAAATTTCAAATAAATTTTAATCTTGTAATGGCAGCATTTGCGGGTGTAAAATGATGATGTAAATTAGTAGGATAACGAAGACTGAATACGGGAATATGAAACATGGAAATATTTCAATATTTTTAAAACTGATGTACGATTGAAGATACGCGCAATATTATATTTGAAATATATTCAAATATATTTTGTATACAAATTATACAAATGAATTGTGATTTAATTAAATTTTATATTTAAATAGCCAAGCTTTAATTTCACTTATTACTTCCATCAGTATATTTATAGATTCGATATCTTAATAATAATTTTATAAATTGTATTCATTGAAATAATAGGATGCGGATGGTTTATAGATTCTTTTATACTATCCTCCGCATAAATATTAACATTAACAATTTAAATATTTACGATTTCATACAATTCAGAACTAATATTTTCTACTGACAAACATTGGGAATATTTCAGCTACGTTACTCTGCAAATATCCAGTAAATGTTAATTGTTTTGAAAGCCAAAATTTCCAAACTGAACAAATATTTACAGTTTCCGATTATACTGATGTGTCTAAAAGCACACTAAAAGTCTTTAAAATTAATTAATTAAAACAGCGAGATATTAAAAGTAAAAAATCTGGGTAATATTGAATATTTCTTAATTCCAAACACTAAATTATTCCAAAGATCCTTTCTTTTATTTCTTCTGTATTATTCAATTCTATTCCTTCTGTAATCTTCAATTTTATTCCTTTTGCATCCTTCAATTCTATCTCTTTTATACTCTTCAATTGTATTCCTTGTATATCCTTCAATTTTATTCCTTCAGTATCCTGCAATTCTATTCCTTCTATATCCTTCGATCCTACTGTTCTATACCTTTCAATACTAAGGACGCAAAATGGAGGACAGCACGTATCGTCGCGTAGCTTTCAAATAAATTTGAGTCTCGTCAAAGGACGTCATTTTCGAAAATGACGTACATCACTGGTAAACAATAATATTTACAGATCGAAAAACACCGTCATTTTATGTTGGGACATGTTGATTAAAACAGCGAGACGTTGAGTAGACTAAATAACCGACACACCTGTATCTACCTGGAAAAGTAGCTCCCCGAGGGAGTAGTGCATCCGTTGCAGGTGACATGCATGCAATTGGACTAATAGTAACTTCAGCTTACGATCAACTGTCTATCACCCCTAACCAGGAAACTAATATAACTGACACCGAAGTAATTGAACTTGTAGAAAATTGGATTCTACATGCACGCAAGCGCCTCTTCAAACGTAAATAAATAAATAAAGTATTCACTGGACAATCATCCGCGGTTTCGAAATGTAATATGAATTCTCGTAAAGTGAAGCACTCTTATAAATTGCAACAAGCACTTGTAACGCTTTCATTTGCACTTTATGTTTCATTTGTCAGTGAGTTTTATTAAAAAATATTATTATGGTATATATACATAGAGGATTATCCTCATTGTACTATTATTATTATTTCTCATTTATTTCACTATTACTTTAAACGTTAATTTTACAAGAAATAACTGATTAATCTGGAATTAAATATGTGTGAAAAAGTTTAATTATTCTATATTTTAATATGAATATTAACAATAATATTTATACCATAAAATATGGCTTATATAGAATAACTATACTTTTTTCAATCGTACTTCACTTTGACGAATCAGCTATTTGATTATAATATTAACGCATAATGAAATAGTTACATAATCGAAAAAGAAACCGTGTGATGAGTACCGTGTAAATACAACTTTTCCGATAATACCTTAGTCTGTAGAAATTGAGGATTTTCCGTGAAAGTTAACGTATAATAAAATAGGTAAAAATTCAAATAAGTTTGAACATTTAGCAGTTTCCAGAGGGGAATGTAGCGAGGTAAAATGGTGGAATTCTTAAAAACCTTCTGACAACCGGTGGGAGTTTGACTGTATGCAAAGCACGTATAATGGAATACCCAACGGGTATCGAGGGGGAGCCAATTAGAACTGTAATCGAACTCCCTGATAGCGGAGCAACCCAGTAAACTTAACCACAGGATTTAAATAACGTCACCATCTACCGTTTCCGCTTAAGGCAGTATCGATATGCATTTGACTCCTCTTCGCGAAATAGCTTCATTAAAGACACACGGGAACTACGACCGAAATTTTATACTGCATTCAATATAATCCACGATTTATACTTTTATTTTGTGAATACAATTTTTAGAATTTTCAATCAAGCTCTTTGATACATTATTCTGGTTGGAAACTCTATCACTTTGAAACTGTAATTTGCCGTTTCATTTTTCTAATACCGGAAAGGAAAGTATTGCTTTCTTATTGTTAAACTCAAAATCCTATATCATAGAATAGTCGACGTTTCTCAATTGTCTATCTATCGAATAATAATTTCATGGCTTAATCTGCATATAAAAATTAAGGAAACCACCTGGGGCATTCGTACTTGGTTACATCATGAAGTACTAACAATAAGAGGTTTAACTCGTCTCGAAAGGGATAAACGTCTGCATTTTTGAAAGGGTTAAAATTCAAGTGTGTAATGAAAGTCATGATTCAGAAGAGAGTTAAATCACTTACCAATCCGCAGCGTTGTGCGCCAGGAAGGATTTTGGCAGGGACAATGATCGCTGATGAGGATCCAAAGAAATATCACCGGATAAAGAATCCTCTCCTCTGGTTGGAGCACTTCCAGGCCTGGACAGCATTCCGTCTTTCGGCGGCTCCATGAGTGTTTTCAAGGAACCGATCACAGCATCTTCCATAGGTGTCGATGCACCTGAGCTTTTTGCATTCCTCGGGCTTTTCGTAACAGTTCGATCCGAAGTGGTAACCCAAATATCGCTACTGGAAGAGGACGAAGTATTCGTCGAGGAAGAAGCAAGTGGTCCACTCGGAGATCTGTTCAGTATACCCTTTCCTTGAATGGGTGACACTTTTTTGTCCTTGTTTTCACAACTATCGAAACTACTGGCAAAGTCAGACTTCCTATAAAATCGATGGTGATCCCTCTTATCCACATTCGATCCGTTTCCGCTTGTTCCTTCGAGAGGTGACCACCGATTGGATTGCTTCAGGACACTTTTAGGTGGCCTTTCCTGGTACTTCGAAACACTGGCATTGTTCTGTTCACGATTTCCACGGCTCTTTCTCGGGGTCTCGCGTTCACGGAACTCTCTGTCGTCCATTCGTTCCAAGGATGCCGGAGACGAGCTAGCACTTCCTCTACTGACGTGACTTCCTGTGTCTGTCGAGAGTCTTTGATGAGCTGGATAGCTCTGAGACACTTTCATGAATACAGGTCCCTGATTGGGAGAATACAAAGTGTCTCTCTGAGAACAGTGGGGCCAGAAATCGCAAGTGCTACTATTGCAACGTAATTTCGTGTCAGGACTTATACAAAAGTCCTGGTTGGATGATGAAGGATTTGTGTTCGGAGTAGTCGCGCCCCTTTGAAGCGTTCTTGGTCTCCTAGATTGTTGCGATTGCTGCTGCTGTTGTTGTTGCTGCTGTTGCTGCATTGCAGTACCACTGGATTTGGATGGCTGTTGTTGCTTTGACGATATAAAATAAACGTCGTAACTATTCGGGTTATTGCGTCTTTGCTCCTGACTCTCTTCTCGTCGTTCGAATCGACTGGTTAGCAAATTTCTTGCTGCTGCTCGACTTCTCGTACCATAAAGGAACTCGGTTACGGCTTCCGCTTCGCGTAGGAGCTCTTCGTTCAATGCGTCTTCTGTTGACTGTGCTTTTCCTGGTGAATACGAAGAGAAAGACATCTAAAGCGATTATTAAGATATGCAAAATGCAAATATGACATTTGGTTCAAGAAGAACAAAATCAATCAATTAATCTCATCTGCCCAACAATGTGGATATTCTTTGTTAGAATAATGCTTGTTGAAATTGATGTAAGATTTGATCTCTAATTAAGATTGTGATGAATCAATTAATTTATTTTATATTAATAATGAGTTATGCTTTTCACATAAACTGTGTTCAAATAAATTAAATAATTGAAAATGCTTACTGTTTTGAAGTGTATGGCGTTTAGATCTCTCGTTTCCACGATCGTTGGCTATCTTGACAACAACTCTATGAGGTTCGTTAGATTCCCTCGAATGTTCTCTGCTGGGTTGTGGGCCAGTTGTACCAGGCGATCGCTTCTCAGGTAATTGCAAGCTCCTAGATCTTCTAACACGGGATTGATGAGAGTCAGGAGACACTTGTGTCGTTCTTGCGCTTTGATGTTGCCGCGAAGCATTTCCACGTCTGAATGGATTTGGTGTGGGTGATCTACCCTGTCTCTCCGCACTACTCGAAGAAGACGATGAGGAAGAAGGTGAGTTAAACGATATTTGTTTCCCGGATTCAGAGGATCCCGGTGATCGTCTAAGACCCTGTTGACTTCTATGATGACGGCCCTGTCTGTTCGGTGAGATTCTCTCTCCATTTGCACGGATTGATTCTGTCGACGAGTTAAGTGCAATCACTGAAGACGAAACCAGACTGAGATTCAAGGATGAGCTAGGATTATCATCTTCGTCCCCGTCCTCGTATCCTTCCACGGAGGAATCAGTATTTTCCGCTAATCTTGGCATTGTAGATCGAGTGACGCAACTATCGAGACTTCTGAAACCCATCGAGGATGAGGACGAACTCGAGGACTCTATGTAACGTTGAGCAAACTGAGACCTCCTCGATGACGATTGATCTTCCAGCGATTTCGCTTGTGCCATTCTATATTGCTGCTGCTGTTGTTGCTGCTGTTGCTGAGACGTAGGATTTTGTCTTCGCGATCTGGACGGTGCATTGGATGATTTTCGAGAGGAAGACGGTAAGGAACTCCAGTTGGATTGATGGCCCGGCGAAGGTGGTGGACTGATGATATCGCTATCAACAATGGCGTTAGATCGCGGCAAGAAAGGAGCTTTTCCATAATTTGTACGTCCTGTTGTATGTCTCGAAGATTTCTTGCCGATGACATCTTGAAACGCTGGCGGAGGTGATATGATTGGAGTAATCGATGGCGGAGAATACGATTCAGGTATACTGTGAGGAGAAGTGCAAGTACTGCTGACTACACTTTCGAAGTCCTGACTGTGAAGCGCGAGGAAATCTGGCCGTTGACCATCTAATCTTGATAGTTCCTGCGGACATTTTCCTGGTTCACTGTTGCAATGGTAATCGGCTAATTTCACAGTCGATCTTCGTGGTGGAGGCAGAGTTCCTGTTGTCGCTGTGACCAGACTACTCTCATAATTTATTCTGCGATTCTCGTCCAAGGATCTTTGCTGTACTTGCACCCATCCAGATCGACCCAAATAAACACCATCGACTTCTCTATCACACCATCTCACCGGCGACAATTCTCTACTGCAATCACCGCTGATGAAAAGTTCCCCAGTGGTGCCACTGTTACCAGTTAGGAAGGAATTCGAGGACTCTCGACGACGAGAACTTGCCACCTGTTCATAAGTTTTGTCGAACGGAAGATAAGTCTCTCCAATATTTCGTGACTCGATAAACTTTTAACAAGACCCTGCATGCTTCGACTTTTCTTTCCCGAATTCATATTCAAATACTTTTATTTCTACCGAACTATCCTTGCCTTGTAACGTTGTTAAAAATAATATATTTATTATTGACGTGAGCCTATTTCTGACGTTATTCTTATTCTCATTTCTGATATTATTTTCACGGTAAAACATCACAGTATTTATTTCAAGATCTTTCCCATCAAGTTATTGTATTATAAGGAAATCAATTACAAAGTTAATAATACAAATTTGATATTACTAACATCAAAATTTCTCGAAAGTGTGGATGCTTTTATGATGATTTGAAATGAAATAATAACAGCAAGTACTTACCTGTGGATGACTGTCCTGGCGATGTTGCTTCAGGCTCGAATTCGACGAGGTGGAAGCCGTGGTGTCATGACGCTTTAAAGATGTTATCGAACTACCACGTGAATAAGAACCACGTGCATTTCCACTCGATTTCCCTCTGCCACCGGTTTGACTTTTACTACTGCCGACGCTATAAGCGGAACCTTGAGAACCGACTTCCCAAGGATCCGAAATGCTTCGTAGGTGGAGGATCGAAACGTTTGGACCTCTGTAAAATAGAATTTATTTCTGTATTATCAGATAATCGACAAATTAGAGATTCCAAAACATTAGGATTACCGAGAAGTAATCAATTGTTTTGTAATACTTAATTCGATTATCCTTTATAAAACAACTGCGCGCGGTGTAACCTCGACATTGTACGCATTACTTATAACTTCGAGTTTTTTCAACTCTATGTGATTTTTAACTCAGAGATGTTACGGAGGTAAATTCGAGAGCGAAGAATTTTTCATATTGAAATATAGGAATTTGATTTTTTCAAACGGGGATTATCGCATTGGAGAATCCTAGTTGAAGGATCATAGATAATGATGACGAACATATAATAAAGTAATGTTTAATATGAACAAATAAATCGAGGTTCATAAAATATGCGATAAATGATTGATTACTTTCCCTACCCGTAATATACAATAGATACCGAATGCTATACCAACAAACTAAAATCAAAACTAAATTATATTCCAATAAACACGGAATGGATATACATACAGCTCGCAACAATATTTGCCAAAGCATTGTTAATTGACAGTAAGAAACATAAATAAAAGATGTCGAATTCAGTATTACGTTAAGGTGACAATAACGTGGAACGAGTTTATAGAACCCACTATAAACAAATGTGTTTCAATCAATAAAAAGCATTCATGATAAAAAACCATGGTCCGGAGGCAAGCAAATGGTTTCACGCTTATATTAACTTTGCTTAAATAGCAATAACCAATTTACCTCACAATGGAGGCGTATTTACATGTTTCGCGGTACAATTTTCCAGGATGAAGTGCACGATGAAAAGCGTGGATTCAGACGTGTTTATCCGTGCGAGTGCATTGAATCCGCGGTTAAGGAAACAACCGGTTCCAATACACGGAAGACACGTAATAAGTGCGCGCATGTGTACCTTTCATATTGAAGAGGCATCGTTTTTAGGCGAAGCCCAATGCACTTTGCAACCTGGATGCACTGCTTTTCTCCACTCGTCGTGTACAATCTCACCGTATAAATATTCATCGTGAGTACGTGACTCGCGATACAGATATCACGCGAGATAGAAAAGGAGCAAGTAAAGAAGAGAGGAAAAGAAAACGTAGCACGATACATCTATCTTCCTTCAAAATGTCCGCGGTGACGGCACTCGCCTTTCTTCGACTCGAAGCCATCCTACGTTCTCACGACATTCTCGAATATCCGGTAAATAGGAGAGAACTACAGGTTCCACTGTAATAAGAGGATCGTTTCAACAGTAAAGACGCGGCGAGTTCCACACGACAAGTAAACAAGAAAGGCAACTGAAGCTTTAAGTTTCTTAAGAATGCGGTGCAAGCTTTTTAATCTTATTGCAAGCTTCTGCTTAGAACAGTGTTAGGGGACATCTTTAATTATTTCTTAAAGTATTGTTGATAGTTAACTAAGAGTTTGTTGGTGAACTCGTAGGTAATTTATTATACAGGGTTCTCGCATGAAATAAGCCACTTAATTATCTCCTTTAATTAAGATAATAAAGAAAATATTTTACGCGTTATATGAATGGTTTCGAACAGCCATTATCCTGAAAGTAAATCTTTTCTGTTGTCGTCTTTTTACACAGTTTTGGGGATCACGTTGGATGCCCTGTATATTATGTATAACAATATGTAATTAATCTATACTTGTATCTTACAAAAAGTAATTAATTCATACTTTAGAATCCCATGCAATTTCAGAAATTAATTCTTCGGTAAATAAAACACAGATTTAAGTTCAACTTACTGACTAGAATAAAACCAGAATAAAAAAATTAGTAGAAGCGCATTATGCTAAGTACGCTTTCTGCAGAGACCTTCTCAAAATTGAGTCGAACAAATAAGTAAAACTGGAGCGAATACATAATTCTTGGCAGACAAACATTTTTTCGAAGCATGGATTTCTAAAAAATGCATGCGGAACGGTTTGAAATAGCCGCTAACAAGAAGATGGTATTCAATTTGCGAAGGTTTGATACGGTGATGTGTGGGTCGAGAGAAAAAATTATGAAATGAAAAGTGGATTTTTTCCCCGAACACATGAACTTTAAAAAAGGAAATGTTGAATGGGGGAGTGCAGGACGGGGGCTCATAACTCGTGGGTGTTCTTTTCCGCTTATCCCGACTACACGTTACTTCGATCAAACAAGAAATTCCTCGAAAAAAAGATTGTGGAACAAAATGTCCTGGACGAGAATCCTTCAACCGTAATGTTTCGAGAAAGGAAACAAAGGACAATCGCGGAAATTGAATTCTGGCCTCTTCATACAATTTCCGCACACTTTGACAACATAAAATACTGGGAATGGATAAAATGTCTATTTTACTCGGAATAATAGTAAATATGTATTCGATGTCAGGTTGCAAATATTTTCTGCGAAAATTGTTGTAATGTTTAGTTCTAACACGATGTTATATTACGATGGACAAAAATATAATAATTTATATGTTAAGCGCTATTGAAATATGTAGACTATTCTTAATTATCATTATTAGTTTGATATTAATTTAGGATAAATATTAAATAATTATTATTAGATTAAATATGCACTCGATCTCATCATACGAATATTTTCTGCGGAAATTATGTAGATTGATATTAATTATTATTAGCTTGATATTAATATAGAGATGATGGTGGAAACATTATCATGGTAATTATTAATTAACGTAAGTGTACTGGAAAAGGAAAATTATTAGAAAGTATGTGAATATGAAGAAAACTTGCTGGAAAGACTTTGCTCGTTGGAAATTTGAATTTTCATGCGTTTCCACGAACATTGGTATTAATATAACATATTTAAAACATACTTTAATCCTCGTAGGTTAAAACAACGCTGTAATGAATTTTAATAAAGCATATCACAACTAATAAAACTTTTACTACCATCAATTAAACACATTTCCTGTTGTATTTGAAAAGCAAGCTACAAAATCTAGAAAAATAAATGGAAGACTATTTTAGTAATGATATAAGAATTAGCATCAAAACAGACGAATTTATTAATGGAATAATAACTATGAATAAAATAGACGAATTTCATAACTAAACAATAATTAGATATAAAATAGAAAAATTTAGTAACGGAATAATAATTAGCATTATAACAGACTAATTTAACGTGACATCTTGCCAGTCTGCAATCTATTACAATCGGCGTGGAATTAATAATATCGAAGCACTATCTTGAGGTTCCTATTTCTGAAAATAACCTTTTATAAAATCTGACGGATGACAAGCTATTTGTAGCCGAATATCGATAATTTCGTAATCCATCGGACGTATGAACCTTTAATGTGTTTCAGTTTGCATGTCGTAGACAATATGCAGTGTCTATTTCTAGACAATTCCATCGAACGGATCAAATATATCCGTCCCGAAACGGTTATATTTACCTTTTAACCGACATCGTCTGCAGGTAAGTTGCCCTATCCACTGGATTCGCACTGGCAATTGTATCACTTTTGCATGATAAGTCAGTCAAATGTCACACCGATAAAATATTTCGCGTACTTGCACTCGATATTCACCATTCGACTGTGCAACGGATAACAGTATTATTCACGAGTCGTTACATTTCTAGATCGAGTGGTACCAATTTATTATTCGGATCACGTTTGGTAATTAACAGATTTGGCGGTGAGAAATATTCACCCGTGGTATTCTTTGTCCGTTAATGAACCAATGATTTCACTTTTACGCGATCGTCACCTCTTCGTATTTTTATTTGCATCCCATCTGACGAATTATTCGAATATTCAATAATATCAAGTAATATCTCTCGCACCTTCAGAGATGTACAATTAAGAGTTAATATTTGTCGAAATTATTTGATAATTCTATCTCATGTCGTCGACTCGAAATACGCCGTTTCAGAAGTATATACAGCGATAATTCGTCTTCTTTCAGGGTACTCGTTTTCTCGTTGAATTTTAGATTCCCGTGTGTAAACAAGTTACGCTCTGCGGGGAAGATCCGAGTACATCAAGTAGTGCAGGAAGCAGTCGCGTCGTTCCATTCGAAGTCATGAAAGTTACATTGAATGTAACCACGATCAAATACGGCAAAAAGTAAATAGGGAGAGTAAGAGAGAGCGGACGTAAAATCTCTTCTTCCTTCTAATTCCCATGACATTCAGGATATTTGCAGCGCGCATTAATCTTACTAGAAACGATGCTTTTTCTAATTGATGACATTCCTATAAATATTTAGTACGCGATATCGCGGATAATCTTTAGTTCCGTATTCGATTACGTCGTTTTAGTTCCTACTGTGATTTCATCGTTTCCTTGTCTGACCATATATGTCCGTTTCTACTTGGAATTTCAGTACCCTTCTCGTTAACCGGCCATTAATTCTATGACAGAAGCTCTCAAGATATTAGTAATAATTCAAAGTTTATTATATCGAGTCATTACACCCGCAGATTAAATTTCTGACGTAGCAAATTGTTATTACAAATGTTATAATAAATATGGTACTACAAGTTTATTTATTTTTATAATTAAAAAATTCGATATTATGAAACTTGATAAGTCTTATAGGAAATTCTATGTTTCTTTTACGTTTGTTTAACAAAATATTTTTGAGTCGTATTCATTGCAAACTTTCTTCGACCGAGTTCGAAGAAGTATCGCTCGACAGTGTAATAATATCTTATGTCAAGAAACGTTGTGTTATTTGGTTTTTTTCTTTTTTAACGTAGAATACGATACAGTTTACAGATCGAAAGAGCCTGTACTACTCAATAACAGTCACTCTCAAAGAAAGTCGGTACACGGTGCGTTGCAAGGATAAAAACAAGATATACTGGTCTTACGTATCATTGATCTCGATAGCAACAACGGCCGAGCTGACGTTTTGAGATGACATGACATAAACATGCCTGTAAGGCTCGAATACACAAAAATCATTTTTTTCATATTATGCAAATATATCCGTTTCTTTGCTTGTGAAATGTGCTATGACATCAAGGACTCGAACTATGAGAGTGCAAGTAACATGTATATTAACTATGATATATTGTTCTAGAAGTGTGATGTGAATTGCAATTATGCCATAAGAGTACCTCAAGTAGATTATATATTATGCGTTAGATATAAAATTTAATCTAATTTGATGCATTCGGACTCTTAAATATTGTTACGTAATTTATGTAAAAAGATAATATGGAATGCGAGTACGTTTTGTTGAATTAGTACTGATATTCGTAGTCTCCTAGTAAATATGGCGGGTCTAATATTTCGAAACCGAATGACAGTAGTAGGTCCCCAAAACCCACGTAGTTCCCACGTAAATAGTTGAGAATAAAAAATCAGTTCTGCTGTTAGGTCAATGTATCTAATGTGGATCGTCCTTGTCTACCAAAAATGAATTAGAATACCACGTGACGAATAAAATATTGATTAAATATTACTTAATTCTCCCACTCGCTATTCCAGTAGAATAAGTCTATGTTCAATATATAAAAAATATTGCTCCTTAATTACCAAGGATTTCTTATGATCTCGTCACGTAAGATGCAAACGTGAATTTCACGCGTCATAAGACACCAATGAAAAGGTAGAATGATTCAATTACATCTCTACTATTGAATATGAATAAGACTCGACACCACGAGTCCAATTTAAAGAATCAACATACTGATGCATCCGGAATCATTACGTTTTTATTTCACTGGACGTGGATCGTCCCACTACCACAACGAACGAACGACTGACACTGCACCAATAAGAGTACATCCCGCGTTAATTAACGATAGTTTACATGGAAACTGTCGTGCATAATGCATGCGAGAATAAAAAAAAGGAACTGTTATGAAGCACTGGCATTACCTTTCGGCACGAGAGCCGGTGCTGGTATTCGTGATCTCGGTAGAATCCGCGGCGGGACTGAGTCTACGTGGCGGCAGGGCGGGAGCAGGGGCCTGGTTCGAGGACGAGCTCGAAACGGGCCCTACGACGCCCACATTGCCCCCACGTACCCCGTCCTCCGCCGAATGTTGTCGAGACGACGACTGGGAGCTCTGTGACAACCAACGACGCCCGGCGCCTCTCGTCGTCACCGATGATAAACCGCTACTTCCTGTCTGACGAGCCGACGCACCTTCGCTATCCAAGGATGTGCTCTGCAACAACAGATTTCAGTGATTATTATCTGTTCACAATTCTTACGAATAATTAGTAATTATTATTTATTAATATTATTTATATATTCATTATTTGTTCACAGAATTTATCAGATGACAATGGTCATCATGTATCTGTGGATCAGTAACTAGAAAGGGAACAACATATTTTTGCTAGATATTTTATGCTAATCGAGGTGAAGAGGTTGTTGAGCATGATTATAATATTAATCAATATTGTATGTTATTGACTGTGTATTATAAAAGTGTAGTAAATAAAGGCACGATATTACAAGCAGTGCATTATTTCTTCGACCTTTTTCTATGTGAAAGGATGGGTTTTATAAACAACCACCGTTATTCATTTTTTTCTCTTTAACTCTTTTGTGTTATAATGCCTTCCACCTAGGTTTTTACTACAATTATCTCAATACAAATAAACAAAATTCTGGAGCTAGATTTACCAGGTATATCGAAGCATTATATTAATCTTTATAGATATAATATTAAAAATAAGTAAATGAATGCTTTGTTTATCGAGAGAGATAACTAGACGTTATAACCTAGTTGTGATTAAGAAATTTATAAAATTCAATTTTAAGAAATTTGATAAATATTATAAGAAGTTCTATTGTTGTTTTCGTCCATTTATTAAAATATTTTTATATCGTATTAATTGCAAACTTTCTTGAACTGAATATGAAGAAGTATAGCTGGATAATGCAATCAAATCTTATGTCAAGAAACATTGTTAGTAAGTTAGAATGAAATGGAAGTCGTTGCGTAAAAATATTTGTCAATTCTGTTTTGAGTGGTCGATCACGGTGTTCCATTTATATTCCTTTTTAATTTCCTTGAAAGGCATGGGATTCTGATTGCATTCACGATCGCATCGCCGAGGATGCTCTCTTAATGCAGTATCCTGGATACGCTTAGAGCGAGAGCAATGCATTTGGCATTTCTTCCTGAACGTTTTCAATTATTCCTTTGACGGGCGAACTAATCGATTCGCCACGGACTGTCGCTTCGAGGTTTCTCATCGGCCAGCCTTGTTTTTCTTTCCCCTCTTTCCATTTCTTTTTACCTTTTTCCCTCTCGACGTCGAACAACTCGAACGTTCCTGGACGATCGGGGATGTGCATGCTCAAGGAGTATCGAGAGCCACTTAGGGGAAGAATTATCACAGAATTTCTTAGAATTTCAAGAAAATTAACGCCCTCCAAAGTTCCTTAGCCTTTTATTTCACTTAATTAATTGCTTCTGATTACCCTTTACTAGGGGTTGCCCTTCACGTTGAATCGAAATGGACCCTTATTTGCTTCGCAAGAACTTTTACTTATTAAAATTCATGATGCTTATTTATTGTTCAATTAGAAAGGAGTTTATCAATTGGTATTCGATATTTTAAATCATCCCGAATTTCTTGCGGACCGTAAATATATTCACGGATCTATTATTAATAAAGATTCCTTTATTAATCATAATAAGGATTCCTTAA
The DNA here is from genome assembly GCA_910591585.2 of Nysson spinosus. Classification (NCBI taxonomy): domain Eukaryota; kingdom Metazoa; phylum Arthropoda; class Insecta; order Hymenoptera; family Crabronidae; genus Nysson; species Nysson spinosus. Next base: position 6,139,590 of record OU342835.1, read on the forward strand.
TTCGGGTTAGGATCCGTGTTCGTATTTTCAAGGAATTTTCTTTAGCACGCAATAAATCTGACGGCAAATAATTCGGAGATCTATTTCGACAGAAATTCCGACACAAGATTGGTCTTACAATTAGTACATTGGTGAAGTGCAGAAAAATCTTGCTGCCGTTGAGAGAAGCATATCGGTGCAGCAATACCGTGACAGAGAACAAACTAAACTCTGGTCTGCACGTAAGAGTGGCTGCGGCTGTTTCTACTTCCAAATACGGGAGGAGCAGCGGAGACTGGCTGCGCAACTCCTTTCGATGAAAGTATTTTTATTTTGGCCGTGCGTCGGTGAAGAACCCGTCTACACCGTCCGACCTGTCGGGAATCGTGAATCGAACCACGGACGTGTTACTTTGTACCGCCGATCATGGACTTCACGATTAATTACGTTCATTTCCTTTCCTCGTCGGAATTGGCGCCATTAGTAAGAAATATTCGAAAATCGAGGTCGTAGCATCAGCTCGCTCTCCACTCGTTTCATCCACTAGGATGTCTCTGTTTTTTTTTCTTACCGATCTGTTTACCTAATACGGGACAGGTCGAAATAATCCCGCGGTGGGAAAGAAGCCGAGAAACCACGCGAATATTTAGGTCGACTACTAAACTAGTGTCGCGTTTAATGCTCGTGATATTTCTCTTGCTTCATCGATACTCGGGACATGATTAATCAGATCACGATCTTATCATGATGTACATTCGTTTCTGTTGCGGCATCTTCTGCATGAAAGCCATGTTACCTGCTGTATTTATTGCAATGCGAAGTGAAGCCGTAGGTTTCGTATTCCAATTAAAAACTGGTAATTATTCGTACGCCGATATGATCTCACGGTTAACATTTCATACTCTAATATTTTAATTACAGAGTATTATTATCTCGTATTCGAATTGTTATATATTATAGTGCATATGTTTATTTATTATTTAAGAACTCATCTAGAGGACGAACTTTTAAATAACATAACCAATTACACATAATTAAAATACTTAACATTATATTAATCTAATGGCAGGATAACATTAATAATTATTACTAGAAATTATTGATGATTACTAACTCATGAAAAACTTACATTCAAATGATTCTTTCTACTCGTAGCCGACGAGTCCTGCGAGGATCCTCTCGAATAATGTCTTGAAAAGACCTCGGCGAGTTTCGATCTTCCTGAGGTGGTCGCATTGGATTTCGATTTATTCGGCGGTGATCCATCGACCGTGTTACTCAAATTTGGATTACTACTCTTGCGTTCCGGGAAAACTAAGTGCTCGATATTTGGCGTGTATCCAGGATCGCTCCTGACGATATCCTGGAGGGTCACACGACTTCCAGCACTTGGCCCCCCATTACTGAAACAAGATAACGTAACATACCTTCATAATTTCCTCTAATAATACCAGTATGGTTCAACCAGATACCGAATACCTCTCTGCAAGCCATTACTGTCCAGATTATCGCACCAAAAGGTTCAAACGACAACCGATCTCTATTAGTATCCAACATTATAGCCGTATTATCAACAATGTTCATTGCATCTTCATTATCAATTAATCATAGTTCAAGTCATTTCTCTCATGCGGAATTGACTATATATTTAAAGAATGTAATTGAATACAGATTTAATTAAAGCATATTTGATACTGATAATTACTATGTTAATTAATTTTGATACCGATAATTACGATGTTAATTAATTTCAAATGTCGTTGGTACGAAGAGAATATTGATTTGTCGTGTAGCCATGTGTTTTCTTTTTATTATATCGCTGTACTCCTTCTATTGACAATATATATTACATTTTGTCTACTGATTTTCAATACCTGCTTTACAAAGTATTTCGATCTACTAAGATACATTTATTTTACCTGGTACGGGATTCAAATAATTATTATAGAATTATAATAAGGTTAAATGTAATATAATAAGTTAGGAATCATAGGACAGAATTTATAATTATGATAAATATGTTTGCATCTAATTTCTGCAGATTTATGTCATTATTTTTGTACTTTAATACATAGAGTAAGAAGTCCGTGGTCTAAAACACGCTTAAGTACTCTTAATACGTCTGATGTTTCTTTAATACCGATGTTTCAAAGAACTTGAAATCCGTGATGGCAAACAATTCAGAAACAATCTCGAAAGTGTCTAGACTGCCACCAAAAAGTGTCTTTCGCTTTTCTAAATTATTACGGCACAGAAGGGGCACTAAACACGAGTAGGTAGTATGCCGGTATAAAAACGTTCATCAAAAGCCCTCGTCTTTAATTCTTGACTCGTGTTAATATTTATGAAGTAGTAAATTAACTTCCACGAAGTAGATTTTCTTGGAGGGTCGGCGAGAAAGTGCTTCGCGTTGGGAAGTGGGATTTTTTGAAAAAGATGTCGAACCGGGGGTGGACACGAGATGAAAGCATAAAAACAACAGGGCAGGAATAAAAGGGAGGGTGAAACAAAGAGGGGCCAACCGGGTGGTACGAGAGAAATGCATTCTGAATGCAATGCACTGCACGTCAACACGTGTAATGTCGGCTTAAAAAGGTTAATTATGCAGACCCGTTGGAACCCATGGATAGTTCTACCGCCTCCGTGGTATTTTTTCCGCGGGCTTTTTCCTTGCTTCCTTCGGTGCAATCTATCAACGACGATAAAAAGGACGGCCGCCGGGTGATAAAAGTGTCAAGGGGTAGTCGTACTGGGACCCATTATAACAGGCCGTAATGAAGACACATGTATGAAAACCCGACGAAAAAAAAGATACGATCAGTGAAGCTGGAAAATTGCGGTGAAAAACCCTACGAACAATTATTTCTCTCGCGTTATATCCGGGGAGAAGTCAATGGCCGTTTAATGAGACTGCTGATCATGACAAATTAACGTCATAACATTGGACCGCTCGGAAAATTTATAAGATTTGGAGGGAAAGAATTGAATAGAATTTCGTTGAATGCAGTGATCATTTTGATATTAATAATGTGCGGCACAAAACAACATAGGCCAGTTTTGCTAATTTGAATGAGCCACCTTTTGGAGAAGAAACAGATTTTCATCCACTTCTTTCGACCCATAATCATCCTAGAATATGTTTATACATCATATACCAACGATTTGGGTCATTTAGAAGCGATATTAGCGACTTTTAATTTTTGACAATTTTTGAAGGTATACCCCTTTACATTTTTGCGATTTTGGGTTGACCCATTTTATGCCCGAAAAAATTTTTAAACCGCTTCTTTCGACCCAAAATCGTCTTAGAATATGTTTATACATCATATACCATCGATTTGGACCATTTAGGAGCGAAATTGGCGACTTTCATTTTTTGACAATTTTTGAAGGTATACCCCTTTACATTTTTGCGATTTTGGGTTGACCCATTTTATGCCCGAAAAAATTTTTAAACCGCTTCTTTCGACCCAAAATCGTCCTAGAATATGTTTATACATCATATACCATCGATTTGGGCCATTTAGGAGCGAAATTGGCGACTTTCATTTTTTGACAATTTTTGAAGGTATACCCCTTTACATTTTTGCGATTTTGGACCGACCCATTTTTTGACCGGACAACATTTTTACTCCACTTCTTTCGACCCAAAATCGTCCTACAATATGTTTATACATCATATACCATCGATTTGGGTCATTTAGAAGCGATTTTGGTGACTTTCATTTTTTGACAATTTTTTAAAAATGACAATATTTCATACAGCTTTTACCTATATTTCCCAAATATTAATAACATTATACAATTAATAGAGAATGTAGTAATTCCAACGTTCCATATAAAACTACACAAACACCTTAGTGGAACCACAGTGTGATTAATCAATAACAGAGACGAATGACAAAACTATTTCGTTTAATAAAGAAAGTTATGCATCTCGAGGAAGTAACCGCAGTCGGCGGTAGAATCGGCGAGTACCGTGGCAAGAGATTGTTTGCTCACTGACCTGGGTCCAAAACCATGGGACTGCCTTTGAGCTCGCCTTTTCCCGCTGCCACGGCCAGGCTTGATGTTCGTCGCCTCGGCTAATTGCAGCAAGCGGTTGCGATGCTGCCGTAACAGCGGGTCCTCCCGACGATTCATTTTATCCGGCGCAAGTGGAATTCTGTCGTTCCGGCATCCTGCAATCACGACATCAGATATACTCGTTTTTTATCCCATTTTCGGACTCCAATTTATACGCGCTCTGCACACTCGCTACATGACAATGAATGCTCCGAATTTTGGTGAACGGTTTCGTTAGCATTAAATGCGATCTTTGTATATGACATCGCAAATAAAATTATAATATAATGCATATAATAATATAAATTACTATAATGAATGATCATTTAATTTCATTGTACAGTCACCAGCATGATTGATGATAATTAATTGAATCTTCATTTTGTTAACTCTAATGGGTTGTGATAGATTAATTTCTGATAAATTACGTGCTTGAAATGAATACTTAATGATATAATATTTAATATTTAATTGGCGTCTTTAAATAGTTGATAATAATTGATATCTAATTGTACAGTAGTATACAAATCGGGTGAGCATTAATTAATTATTTCACTGTCTTAATATACACTGATATCCATTCTTCATGAATCAATAATGTTATATGAGAGCATATTAATTATACTAATTGACATTTTGATGATACAAAGGTTGGGTTGGCTTGGAATTAAATACTAATAAATTCCATTTCAAGGAAATGTTGTTTCGGACATCTTACTTATTTGTAGTTCTCGGATAAATGTCACCGAAAATGTCTCCCATCAACTAGGAGACAATTTGGTGGGCATAAATTTCTATCTATCGTGAGATTACGAAAGATTTCAGGTGGCGAAGGTGGCCGCCCCTTTCGTTAATTATAAGTAATAACCTTCATAATTTCTAATTAGCCATCGCTCCCAAGTCACTCCGCACTTCCTTGGAAAACTTTCGTTCATTGTGTCTAAACTTTAATGATCGCTGTGCCTTTCGAAAAATCTTCTTTTGAAAGTGCAATATTTTGTCATGGTGCATATTAAAACTTTGTATAATTACGAGCTGGGAACAATATCTAATTAATTATTGAATGTAACGCGATCAAGGATTGTGAGACACCGACATAATAGAAAAGTTAATCTAATTGTCTGCATTATATTAAACGATATAGTTTATGTACATAAAATATATTAAACTGATGCAAAATTATTGAATATAATATTTTAGGATTTGATTAGAAAAATAGATAAGTATGATCTTAAAATTTTATAATTTAAGAAGTATACAAAATCAAAATATATTAAAATGATTAAAATAAAATGGAGAATTGTAGAATAATAATCTGCGATATCAGATCATCGTATAATGTTATATCTTTTAATTCGGTTACCCTCTAGCTTTTTATCCATAAATTTTATACTTTTATTTCGTATACCTTTTGAATCATACATTTATAAAATGTGGCTGATAAAGACGAAAAACTATCGCCTTAAAGAAATATGATGTAATTAGCTGTTTCTGTAATCAAATCCTAAAATGTTACATTCGATCATTTCATCCAAATTGATTTGGTTTAGTTCTGACATTAATGTAAAATAGAATCTTTAATTCGTTTTTAACGGTTTGAAGCAGTTCTTTATCGTGTAATAAACCTGATTTTCTATTCATTTTTTAAGAGCCTGATTTTTCAGCGGTCAAAGGACTTTCATTTCATTGAAAGTAAAATATGCGCGACATCCGGAGCTTTATGAGTATTAAACTTTCCTTCGTATTGTTAATTTTCAACGCGGCATACACACTGATCTCACTTTTTTAAACGTTCGACGATAACGAAGCGTATTATGATGTCGTGTATTGATTAAACTTTGTATCCCGCTTCAGTTTTTGCAAAAAGTTCGCCTCGAAACTATAAAACCGCCGACGGAAATTAAAGCCCGTTTGAAGCTATTTTCCTACTAATTTTTTGTCAGCTCGAAGTGCCTGGAATTACATAGAAATAAAACATAACACAAAATTATTTATTAAGTATCGATAATTGATACGTTTCAATGTGTCAGGAATATAATTGATAATTATTTGGTTGCATTTATCGCTTCTGTGAACAAATCTTCATTAAATAAATGATTACGGGAAAATGATTATCGGTGATTGTAGAAACACAGGTTAAACATTTGTATTTCGCTTTAAACGACAAATACATAAATTAATTTCATCATTGAAAATTACGTATCTTATTATAACTAGCAGATATTCGACGTTGTGAATTGACGTAGTGGGTGTAATGCAATTTAATAATTTCATATTCCGTGATATTAAATTTATTGCTTGCGCATATGTCAAGGGATACAGTAGTTAGAAAATTATTTCTGAAGTTCATTTGGCGAACTTAATTATTTTCTGGGTATACGAAATTCATTAATGAAAGTTATGAAAGTTCATAATACAACATAATATAATATAATAAACTAAAATATAGCGTACGAGAAATACTCTGAAATATATTTAATTTCTACTGCTGGTATTTTTAGAATGGCAGAAAATTCAAAAACGTGGGTTGAACAAGGAAGGTCGGATGTTGCGTGGGTAGTAAGTCGGAAAATCCGATCAATTTATTATTGAAGCTAACAGATGTCCCAGTTTCCAACTACTATTTTATACGCTAACAATATATTACTTAATAACATATACATTCAAAGCGAAGTATAATTAATGCAAGTCCCCGTAAGATACGAACGAACATGTAATTAAATTTAACATAATATTAATAGAACGTTACTAAGTATTCCTATCAAACTATATTAATAAATCTAAATTCTATAATAGTGTATGTATTTATATTTCCGAATGAAATTAATTTCCCTTATAAAAAATAACTTTCTTACTTAATACAGATTCTTTTCGACAATATTCAGATTATTCAGAATATTAATAAGATAGAAATCGAAATAATTTTCAAATAATTTTCCGGGTTTAATTTAGCGTAATACTGAATATATAACATAACATATAAGAATTATATCATGAATATGGTGTGTTCGAAAGCGAGGAACATTCAATAAAATTTAAATAATCATCTTACCCGAGTATTAAGATAACTTTTATAATACAGAATATTACAAGGTTTGTTGTCCACGAAATCCCTGTTTATTGGTAAAGGTACAAATATATTCTGCTTAAAGCCACCCCATAAATACGGATGTGCAGGGATACGCGATGCTAATAAAATTTCGAACCTGCGAGAGGGAGTTCAAAGAAATCACGATAACGTTGAGAAAAGATTCCGCAATCCTGACTGAGCACGTTAGTACGGAGATTTAATATGGCAGAATTTTTTTATATGGAATTCTATCAACTCGAAAGCGTATCAAAGAAGGGATGGAAGCGTTGAAGATTTACGGGATGGCATAATGCCGGAATTCGCGAAAATAACTCCGGATACACCACAGAATGCATACCGTGATGTTCTTTATCATTTTCATGGGTAAACCAACCAGTTAGGAGCAAAATTGGCGACTTTGAAATTTTGACCATATTTGAAGGTATTTCTGGGTAGACCACTTTTTTACTGAACAAAATTTTTAAACCGCTTCTTTCGACCCAAAATCATCCTAGAATATGTTTATCCATCATATACCATCGATTTAGGGCATTTAGGAGCGAAATTGGCGACTTTAATTTTTTGACAATTTTTGAAGGTATACCCCTTCACATTTTTGCGAGTTTGGGTCGACCCATTTTTGGACCGGAAAAATTTTTAAACCACTTCTTTCGACCCAAAATCATCCTAGAATATGTTTATACATCATCTAGCATCGATTTGGACCATCTAGGAGCAAAATTGGCTACTTTCATTTTTTTACAATTTTTGAAGGTATACCCCTTCACATTTTTGCGAGTTTGGGTCGACCCATTTTTGGACCGGAAAAATTTTTAAACCACTTCTTTCGACCCAAAATCATCCTAGAATATGTTTATACATCATCTAGCATCGATTTGGACCATCTAGGAGCAAAATTGGCTACTTTCATTTTTTACAATTTTTGAAGGTATACCCCTTTACATTTTTGCGATTTTGGGCCAATATATTTTTTGACCAAAAAACATTCCAAACCACTTTTTTCGACGCTAAACAATCGTAGAACATGTTTAAACACAATCTGCTATTGCATTGGACCCTTTAGGGCCACAACTAGGGAGATAGAATAATCATAATCGCATAATAAAAATAATTGATCAAAACGTAATGGACATTTTCCACGTGTTCCGACTGACTTTCTTTCTCCACAAAGCCCGTGGCAGTAATTTCTTTGATCAGAACATGGCCCCAAGCGGTTCGAATTAATATTCACAATGGACAGTTTAATGTATCTTACCGCCTACCGTGATTGCAGTGGCTTCAGACATCATAAAATCTCAAAGTGTTCATAAATCAGTAGAATAGCAGTCATTAAACGACAATCATAAATTGTCCGCAAAAAATATCAATCGAAATTCTTGGTTAATATAATGCTGGCAGAACAAGACACGTAACTAATCATAAAGACACACATGTAATTCGTTTACAAGTGATTACAACGGATTTAAGCAAAGAGGAGGGACTTGTAACTCGCTTAAAAGTGCCTGTAAAATATTCTCCAATCGATTTGGCTGTAAAAGAAATAGCTTCTTTACAGGCTCTCTTATTTCTCGACGTTGTTAAAAGACACGATGCCGGTTCGTTTTACTGTCCAAAGAATGAGAATGTTTCTCGATAAAGTGCCAAGCGGAAAAATTTGCATATCATTTTCATACATTCTCGGAACTGTAATTCTTGGGTTTTTCGCTGAACTACGATCCGCAAATAATTTATTCGTGGCATTTTATTATCTTCTAAGTTGAGGAATATTGCGAAACCGTGACGCAAAAACATTGCTAATATTTTGATTTCCCTGGGTGATAGACTTTGTAGATTTGATAGCATGTTGTTATAGTCTGTAATTACTCTGAGTAATATTGGTAATTACGTGATGCATTAAAATCATAATTGATTAACTCGTTTGTGGTACGCGTAATATGTTATAAATTATCGAATAATATTCCAAAAATATTGTCATTCATAAAGAAGATTTTAAATGTAAAATCTATATTTTCTTGTTGAAAATTTTAGGGACGTTCGTGACTATTAATGCAACGGTATCAGAAACGAAAATGGCGTCATCAGGACGGCATAATACGTTCGGAGAAATTGTAGGATACTGTTTTTCACGCTCCCCGACATTCTACGGTGTAGGAAAGTTCGGCGAAGAGAATGAGAACTTACTTCCGATCTCCCGACACAAGTTTTGCTCTTTTGTCTTTCCACTCTAACCGTCTACTCTAGTTGCATATCCCCCGTCTAATTATCCCTCAACGAAACTTTAATCCGGACGAAACTTTAACTGAATTTCATTATGATTTTTGCTGTTCCTACACGCTCTGACATGTAGAATTATAATCCGGCGATTAGCTTAATATCAAGATTTTATGATAAAACTTATAATTAGAAGGGAATGCTATACTTTAGCGAAATACTTTAATGAAACATTCTTCCAACACTTTTTATATTTATCGAGGTCTTTGAATCGAAATAAAATTATAATTCGGTAACTAAAATAATGCTATATCTTTTATTTAAAATTAAATAGAAATATAGAATTAAAGATAATAGAAAGTTCTACTATGATAGAATACTGAACATTCTAAATTGTATCGATTTTGGTGCTCCGAATTACTTTGACGCTAATTATTTTAATCGGTATTAGAACCAAGTGCTATACTTTTTTAATATAAAAAAATATTTGTGTATGGTCATCGATATCTTTTAACTAATAATAAACTAAGTTATGATCCAATAACTAATATAAAATCGTAACTTTACCTACAAGACCTTACTTGCTACACCTATATAAATATTTATCAGTAAGGGTAATGAAATATCTAATTATAATAGGACATTAAAACGGCTGTAATAATTAATAATTTTAACTATGTATATTTCATTGCGACCGCAAAAAGGTCATAATTAGGCATAAAGCTAAGAAATATTATATTATATATACATATAAGCAAATACGATTAAAGAATACCGTGACATGTAATCTAATTAGAAACTGAATTATTAAGCGCGGCTTATAAGTTCGTGCCGGGAAAGAATCTTTTAATTAAATTGAGGTTTAGCGAAATGCATACACGAATATTTCAGAAAGGAAATAATTCGATAACGTATGTCTCGTATAATTCAGGTTCTTTAATAATATTTGCGACCCGAAATTATTTCATTGATTTCATTTCTACCGATAATTCATTAATTCTCCTGCACAATTTACACTAATATACAAATTTGTCCGGCGCAATGACCTATCAGTACTTTAAACGTTAAACAGTATTTGGAGTTTCTATAACGTTTTACAAAGAATTGGAAAATTGTTTATAAAAATGTCAGATTGTGTATGACATATTTGGATATAAAATATATTTTCCTGGTTCCTTTTAGGAACCGCCAAGTCCTAAAAGGAACTTGTATTTCAAAATTAAATACATGAAATATAGTTTTATTTTATTTTCTGTATTATTTTCTTGTTTGTATTTTATTCATAAAGGGTACGTCCGCAAAAATAAACTAATAAACTAAACTAAATAAAATTATTAAATGTTCGTTAAGTTTGGTTATTAAATATTATATTAATGGGACGTTTAATATCACGAGCAACCTAAGAATGTTTTAAAGCAATGACAGAAACAGTAATTAATGCACTAACTGTGTTTGGAATAATATTTGCAGTAATTGTTATAACATAATCGAAAAACATTCATCGTGAAACAGAATTTAATCAAAGAAACTTCCAAGGCAAAGGAGGACATTTATAAGAAAACAGTGAAAATGAACGCAACAACTGACGCGGAATATTTTCATTATAAAAATGCTTTGTTTCTCCTGTCCCTTTAAAAACACGTCTACTACACGCGAGAAAATTGCTACGGGGTTTAACGCGAATAGTTACACTTTGCAGCTGTCAATCAAACTCGATTTATTTCTATTTGAAAATAACGTTAGTCAATAACTGCTACCGTGGTATTTTTTAATAAAATAATTATTCTCGATAAAATCTTCTTTTTACAAAATAATCAAATATCACCGTGGAAATGCCACAAAGTGTTAATCATCATACTTCTAATCAAATCTAAGAATTTAAATAAAATATCTATTTGTTTCTTAATACATTAAATGTAACAATCTTTAATCTTCATAAATGTTAAATATTCTTATTGTTCTTAAATAAACACTGACATAAACAAATAACGAATCAATAAACAGAAATATTCGTTATTAAATCAAGTTCCATCAATTAATTCCACAAAAACCTGAATAAATTAACGTTTCTTTACAAAAGATTTAAGTCCCCTTCTTCTACTCCTGCAAGCACATCTCACTTTCTCCTTGATAACAAATAATCCCCATAAAAAAATAATGGTCACGCATCAAACTTGCAGGATCCAATAAGATACAAAAGCGGGGGTGGACAAGGAGGAGGTATTTCAAAGGAATCTTAAGATATCGTCATAAATAAATAAGTACCTCTTTTTTTAGGTAGGTAATGGTCGAAGATGCGGCTTGAATGAAAAAGGGAGGCTTTGGGATTTTGACGTCGGCCTTCCATATAAGCGACGTGACAGCGCGTGAACCACTGTCAATAATGTGAATGATATTCTATGTGAACGGCCAGAGAAAGCATCGTCATTTGTGGTTGGCTGCCATCAATGAATTATCAAACCGCTTTGGACTCGTGGTTTGGAATTAACGTTTATGGCGCGCCGACAAACACCGGATTTTATTAAAATCGTAAACTTTTTGAGCTTGAAATATCGACTGCTTCCGCTGCGTCCATAAACTAAAATATAAATCAACTAACATTTTATCTTTCAATGCACATAAATATAGTGCTCAATAACATCTTTTTTCGTGGCGTCTGCTCGACATCAAATAACGAGAACTTCAAAGTAATTAATATTGTCCTGTTGTATTAAATTATTGCTATGGCAAATCTAGACAAAGAAAAGATAAGTATTAATTTTCTTTATAAAAGTTGATTTAAAAACTACAGAACTACGAGAAACGGAGCTTTAATGTCACATGGAGAAATGAAGAGGTTTCGTTTGAATTTGAGCAGAAATATTTCCAGCAAGACTCCACCACCTCTTCAATGAACCCATAAATCTCGAAAACGATCCTTATTATTCTTATCACACATTAAATGGTTAAGTAGATCGTCCTGAAACATCCTCGAGAAAAGCCGTCTCAGCAAGCATGGAATTACATTTGTTCTTGGTTTATTCATCCGTGTATGTAGTAGTGCATCTAAACGCACACAAACGAATCGTGTAAATATGTGTAATATTCCAGGGGAAGACACAATGTTGGTATCCGGCGGTTTTGGTGTTCGTAGGTGGATAAATACAATGGGACGGCGTTAAGTCAACAGGCCGTGGTTATCTGGGCTTTCGAGAGAGGAAAGCACTCGTAAAGACGCCGGTCCGCTCGAAAGCTCTTAAAGCTCGACCATCATCGAATTACGCCGGTTTTTCAAGGGTCGTGTCATTCCGCCGAATTTTCGGGATTCTATGGAAATTTCGTTAGGGTCTTCTTCCCTCGAATCCACTTTATATGCCTCCATTTTACCGCCTGGTATTATACGCGATATCTTTTGTTTACTTCTGAGTTGCCCAGGATTTTGGTGATTGCGTGATCGCCATTTTGAATTGTATCCTTTTTGATAGGTGTGTTATATAGCCATCATATAATATGTGTTAGGAGAAATGGAAGTTGAATTATTGTGTGACGATATGTGGTGATCACACTCAGCGGATATTAATTTTTATATTAGAAATTAAGATGAAATTTAATATTTCGGTTATGTAATCTATAATCATTCAAATATATTATTGCAATTATTCATTACAGTAAGGAGCAATTGAATTTTCCTACTCATATTATTTTAATATACACGCGGTTATGATACACAAAAGTATATAAATAAATCTAATTTAATGATCGAAACTCTCAAACAACTCAATAAAATTGGCAGTATGTCAGGAAAGAAGACGGCGTTTATTATGCGGATAAAAATTATTTCTATAAATACCACATTCTTCACCTTTCCATTGAATAATCCTAGCAAATTTATTATTCAACGGTGTCCATAAATACTGCTCAAAATTCAGATATTATAAATGGGCATTCCAGTACTTTTTCCCGGCTGTCTTGTTGATTAATTAATCACGTAACCGAAATGCACGATCATGCTGATAGCGGATCAAAGTTGGGCCGAAGTCCGTTATGCAATTTCCCGGATGATTTCCCCGTGGAATGCACGGCTAACCGTAAGACTTTCGACGGAACATAATAACCTTGGCTCATGCTCCAACGAATTATATCGACGAGTCGTTTAAAATCAACCGGCTCGAAAGGATCCTGCATTAGAAGTTTCAATCTGCACTTTTCAATATCAGAAAGCACATCTATTATCCTTTGAATTAGAACGCCATACAATTCGCAAGCAGTCGAAGAATGGATACCAAGAAAGACACTCGTAAAGAAATATCTGTGTTGATAATGGAACCCCTTTTATTCCAACTTGCATTACTCACTTGTGTGAATTTCTCTAAAGCTCGAGCTGTGTTTCATGACGTTTTGTGATATTTACAAAAAGTGAGTTCATCTTAAGGAGATTTCAATCTATATACGGTACCCCTCAAATGTATTTCAACGACAATAGAGTTTAAGATAATAAAATGACATAAATACTATTATCAGTGACTACTGATTTGTTTATTTTCTTATTATTTTCTTCCTAATTAACGTATCCCTGATAATTAATACAGCAAACATTTCAGACTAAAGTTCAAAAGCCGTCGACACTACTGACACTACTGGCAGTCTGAATGAATACCTAAAAATTAGTGGTTTTGGTCGTTACGTTGTTTAAAATGTTTAAAACGAAAATCGGATGGGGTTAATTTTCAGCCATGTTAGCCATTGAGGGTTAAAAATTGCAGACGGTTTCAGCCGCTTTGGTAGTCCTCATGTTAATATCGTGTTAACAATATTATCAGTCAATCATGAAGATTAAGCATCGTCAAGTCGCAAACATAGAAATTAAAGGTAATGGAAATTGTTACGAAAAACGTACTCGTTATAACACGAGGTGCTATTGTTGCTATAATGAAGCTTCATGGTATGCAAGAAGCGTCACTGTTAACGATGGGATGCATACATAATTCGCACTTTCGAGAGTAAAAGGGATTGTCGGAGCAGGCGGAGAAAGGAGTGAAAGCACTTCGACGACGACGAGAAAACCGCAGGAGCAGACTTTCAATTATCCTGGAAAAGGTGCTCGAGGGATCGGAGCCAAGTGGATGGTTCCGAACCCACCTTGAACAAGTTCGCAAATATCCACGTCTGCGCTCCCTTTTATTATCTTTTTCTGGCGTAAACATTCCTCTGATAATTATTGTTCGCTAATCGATTAAAGAAATATCTATAAACAGATGCATTTACGAACTAAATTTAGAATATTATATTAATATTTAAGACTACGTTGTTCCAGGATAATTCATGGAAACCGATAAATATAAGACATTGATTATTATACCTCGTCTTAAACGAAGGTGAGAAACGAAGTGCATGCGCATTCGATATCGAATCGATGCAGAAATGACGTTGCAATTAACTAGGATTCTGCGAGACCGAAAGGAGCACGATTAAATAGACTACTCGCATGCACTTCGGTTATTCGAGACGGTGATATCTGTGCCGTAAACTTCCTGCATGTCGATTTAGTTCCCTAAGTCTTCGCCGACACCTGCGCGAAACTGATATCCCACGCGGTGACTTTATAGGAGACTTATGCCAACTTGCGGAAAGATTTACGGCTAAGAACCACTTATACACTACATCGCACTTTCGACCCGCTCATAGTCATTATTTACTCGAAATTATATGGCCTGTGCAAAAATGATTTACTCCGCAAGCTCGAGGAGAAAATTCGAAGTTTCACGTCGTTAGTTTCGGGAACAGGTCCTAATTACTATTTATATAATTACGTGATTCCTTTCTTTCTTTAATATATGAGTAATCATAATTATATAATCAAGAATTATTATCAATCAAATAGGATATAATACCGCATTAATATTCAATAATAACGATTTACACAGTGAACCTGCACAGTGAAAATATTTTCTTAAGAAGAAAAGAAAACGATAATCGATGAAATGTCTAATCTAATCGGGAATTAATCATAAAAAGTGGCAATTTGTAAGAGAGAGGTGTCAGCGAATGCCGTTTTCTAATATCGCCGTGTTAAATTGCAGCGCGCAAAGAACGAGCACAAATGAAATTACATTCTTCGTAACAAATGAGGTCGTAAAGGGTAAAAATTCAATTGAATCATAAAGATTCGGTGATATTATCGGCGTCTAACCTTCGAGCTCGTTCGTGAACAGCAACAGGGCTTTTTTTATCCGTGAAGATCGTGTCGCGCAATATCCGATACAGGAGCCCATCGGCATCCCCGGGATATCGTAAATCAATTTTCTTCGTTGGCTTGTACATTTCTCTTCTTATCCTGCCCGCCATCCACTTCCCTTCAACCCCTCCCCCCATCCTGATCCTGTTGTAAGTTTTGCTTCGTTAGACTGGAAATTGCCAGATCCTTTCGCACTTTATGAAAGAACTCACCGACGAGACTTTCCAACACGATTACCGTGCATACCACTTTTCAGACTTCTATTTAAATAAACTTCAATTTCATAACGCGATGATCTTTTTGCTGCACTAATAGACTTCTAACGAAGTTGTGATTTTCTGGATGAATTAATATGGCGAAATTCTTGATTCTGGTAATTTTGAGGATGCTGGTTAATGTTATCTCGATGCTGTTGGAGATCAGGGTTTTGTGGAATTTATTAGGTAAAGAACTTCGACGTGGCTAGCATTAAATTTAATTGAATAATTGACCGAATATTTGTGATTTAGGATAATGAGTAATAAATGTAAATAATGTTTATGTTAATGATACATTATTGGTTATTATTATTTAGTTTAGTTATTATTATTAGGTGTTAATATTATTAGAATTTAAGATGTTAGAATAATACTTTATTATTCCCTGTTAGTGTAATCATGTAAATATTATAGTATGATGATTATATACGTTATATTTTATGTATTATATTTTATATCATTCTATATTTAATATATTTGTATTTCACATATTGTAATATTATACATTGTATCATAGTATTTCAAATAAAGTAAGGAATCGAACGTATTTCAAATTACATCGATATCATGAACCGTGTCTCAATAAAATGGAAATTCAACTTATCAAGAATTATCCTTTAAAATCACTATCTAGTTATGAAAAGAAGCAGACTTACATAACGCGCATATTTTACGTAAAGCATAATATGCATGTAGGAGATAACGAGTAGTGAAATTATAACGGGTGCTTGGGGACGAAGATTGTCTCCGTCTTTAATATCTTTGTGTTATGTAATTGCATTAATGTCGGACCTTGTAAGGCGCATGAAATAAAGAAGATTTATGATCGGTAATAATCTATACACGAAAGCCCTAAAATCAGGGTAAGTATTAACACAATTAATTTGATTAATATATGCGTATAAATGTCTTTGAATAAATTTAAATATCTCAAGATATCCTGATTCCAAAATTACCTTTCAATTTGGTTAAACAAATCTGCACGTGTTTATCAATGAAAAGAAACCAGAAATTATTATTATTATAATTAACGATATCATAAATATATTATACAGGGTGTCAAGTATAAAAGAAGCCACCTAATTATCTCCTTTAATCCTGATAACAGAAAACATTTTATCCATTATGCAAATGGCTTCGAACGACCAATATCCTGAAAGGCAATTTTTTCGTTGTCGTCTTTTTACCCCATTCTTAGATCACCCACATTTTTTACACGGAAACGAATAACTTTACATAATTAAGTGGCCTATTTTAAGTAGGGTACCCTGTATATCGAATGAAAAGGGTGATATTTTTAAATAGAATAAAATGTGGAATAAAGAACTTGTTTAAAGAACAATTATAAAATTGTGAAAAAATAGACCGAATGAGGAATTTGAGTTCACTATTTGCATTTATAATAAGCACCCTCGAAACTTGAAAAATTTCAAAGACGAAGATTAAGTTTCGAAATCTTTCGGGGTGGGTTTTGAGATAAGAAATCTTCGCGTACTTGTTTCAGTGCAATTAGTGGGTAAATAATAAGAGAATTGAAAAACTATAACCGAGGGCGATTATCGTTGACTGTAGATTTATCAGTGGAATCTTAATTCCTCGTCCTTTTGAAGTCTTTCAGGATGATTCAGGATAGCGAAGGTAGTTTCAATTATCAAAAGCATCACGTGACCTCATTACGAGTCGCTGATTTAATAGGAATGCCGAGTGAATGTGAAGTCACGAAATTAACGGTATGAAATAAGCAGCCTCCACTGAGGAATACCGCGGAACATTCTACGCATAAGTTAATTAATGCAATTATCTTTTACCTAAGATCAACTATGTTTTAATCATCTAACTCGAGGGTGGTGGTTCAGCACTTAATCTTCCTCATTCACTTTTGTCATTACGTTCTTAAATTCTTAACATGTTATTATTATTAATTCCATAAAAATAAATGATGTAACAAAGTTTCTGAAACTTCAATAAAAATGTATTATTTTAATCACTTGTATTTTTTGATCTGTTCTTAAAAAGTTAACGGAAGAAGTCCACCCAGAAATTGGGTTTATTTATTGTAGTTATTCTTCAGTCTGATATTATAATAAATATTTTCTTTTCATTTACAATATCTCAGTGTTATTAGATTAAGCTATGATAATCCTAATTTAGTATATCAAAAATACAGGAATCCTTGAGCTTTAAAAGTATATGATATATTATTACGTATAAATTATATATTGAAAAAAATCTTGATTGTTTACTTAATAATATTGAAAAATCACTCTAAATTTTTTCTTTTATCTTTAATGTCGTTGTGGATGATATCACTATCACTGACCCTTGATTGTCATAGATATTATCACACGCAAAAACACAACGATATATGGAAGTCTTCAATGCCACGTTCATTTAACGAATATCATAGCTGACTAATTAGTGTAATAATGCTTTGAAACAAACTTGCATGGGCCATTCTGTTATTGATCACGTAAGAACTATCGTTCGTGACATCCGCAACAATATCGCGAGATGGGTTTAATAATTCACGGTGGTACAATACGTCTCATCGAAACGGCACGTTGTGGTTTGATAATCCTTTGCTGTCAGCTTTGTCGGCAAGTTCGTACTGTAACTGGCAGTTGGGGACTCGCGACGAAGAAGATTATCTCTTGTATAATTGAAATTGGTTGCGCCTGGAATTGCAAGGAATTCTACGAAACTGGAGTTTCCATCCCTTCAAGAAATCTCAATTTATCTGAAGGTTTTTCTTGAAATTAATTTATGTATTATTAACACTCCTTTGACGTAATAATTTGAAAATATTTCCGGTAGAATTACAAGTATCGTTATCACTTTTCGTAAAGCGAATCGAAATCTTCGAAAGATAAATAAGTCTTTAATTGAAAACTGATTAAATCTCTAATGAATATTTTGAAATGCTAAAATAATGTCAGAACATTTTTACGGAATTAAATGAATAAAATACCTGAAAACCAACATCCAGAAATGGATGGAAAAAGGTCACTTATTCCAATCCGAGAATGTAGATGAAAGAATGAAAAGCTCTCGCAAACTTTAACAAGTTTTAATATTAATATAAATACCATTAGCGAAAGAACGATCAGTTCATTATTAATTTTAGTATTTCGTAAATGCAGGAGGAGAATACATATCGGCAGAATTAATTCCAAGCAATAAATGGATGTAAAATAATGCGTCGAAAACCGGGAATATTTGAATAATGAAAAAAAGATATGTCCAACAACGATAATTTAGTTCGCGCAACATCGTCGTCATGGTAGCATTCATTTTCGAGGGAAATGGAAGGGATTGACGTGTAAAAGGGAAAACTATGGTACGCTATACTCTCTGCGTTTGAATCCGTGAGTTTGAATGTGAGTTGGAAACAATTGGCTCCTTTAATGAGATTGGACAAGGATATGTACGTGAATACATCAAGAACATAGACACACTTCCCTATACGATTCATGTAACAAGTTTCGAGCAAACAAACCATTATTACCTTGTGTGACTCCAGATGCAAGCATTTTTTTTCATTTATTCAATTTACTTACTATTTTCAATGAAATTCAAGTATTATGAATATATGATAGTAAATTATTATCGAGATATTACTAGTAATACTATGCGGACAAAGATACCATTATTAACTTGTGTAACCCCAGATATAAGCATGTTTATCATTTATTAAATTTAATTATTATTTGCAAGGAAATTCAAACATTACGAATATGTAATAGTTATTATTGATATGATATCGTGGAGATATTACTTGTAATATTAATAATAAAATCTCGTAGCGGAAAATATTATTGTCGTACAAAGAATCTTTAATAATTATATTCAACAGAAAATGAGGAAGTGCTCCAATTGTTTTCTACAAAATGTTGATGTAACGAATGCAGTAGTAACGTCAATATTCAAGTCAAAACATATTCTCGGCATGTTCCTGCGCGGTATGTAACGATCATTAAACAAACGAGCCTCCCCATTAGCCGTGTATTACAGAGGTACACTAATTACGTCTACAATATTAAACAATTAAGAAATCCGCTACCTGCCGTAATTAAGCATCAAGAATTCAATGCAACTATTAATAATTTATATACTATATTTCCATTTTCCAACAATCTATATTCTACTTGCATTGATCGAAAATTAACATAAAACGTGATTAAGTATCCCCTAGCATAAAGTTTAATCAATTTGCAACAAAAGTGGCGCAGTTGAATATATTACTATTTTTAAATGGTTTCGTTCAATTTTTGACAATTTTGGTCAAATTAGAATATTCTTTCATCACAAAAAATGGTCTCTTCTCACTTGCATTTATAAGAGACGCAGGTATATGATTCTTAATAAATTAGTCGATTGATTTGACTAGAAAATTCAACAGTAATACTGATAATAATATTATTAAATAATCTTAATAATAATTTTATACACTTTTATATTTTTAAATATGTTCGAATCACAATCTTATCGGTATTCTAATATTATAATATTAACAACCCCTTCGAGTGATAACAGCCACTAACTGCTTCCGGGTTCATTCACTTGTTCATTAAAAAGAAAATATGCTATTTATACGATAAAATTTTCATAATAAAAATACTCGACCTATGTGCATATGCGAGCTACATGAAAAACCTACAGCCGGTGGTTTTCTATATCCCTACAAAAAAAAATTTCAAAGCAATGAGAATTTTTTTTATTTGACGTATATTTCGCGCGCGCGAAAGCACAGTTATATTCGCAGTCCAAAATGGCGCCGACTTTTTGAAAAATTGAAAAATGTGAATAATCACAAGAGAGCGCAGAATAAAACAGACTTAATGAGATTCAAGAGGTAGATTTTCTAAATATTTTGAGCTGTTTTGAGTTGTTTAAAATGTATGCTTCACGTTGTTTCCTGCGCCTAAGATAAAGCGGTTTGTTTCAAACGAATAAAACGTGAATTTAAAAGCTGTAAGTTCAAAGTGCAAGTGGAATAAAGCAGACTTAGCTGGCCAGTTCGTGGAATAAATCGGTTAATACGGAGCTTTCCTCCGGGTTCGCGTTTTATTACCGGTTAAACCTGCTTTAATAATTACTGCCGTTAGCCACCGGGTAATTAACTTTATGTGCTGTTATTATGATCCACCCAGTTAATACGCGCACGTATAAACAGCGAAATTAAGCGCGGAATAAAGTCGGACCCATAAAAACTAATAAACCATTTGTGTAACAAATGCCTGGATCCAAGAAATCTTATACTCACGAAATAGCCCAATATCTTTAATAAAATTTGTTAGCAAATAAAATAACGTGTGAATTTTTGAATCATTATTAGTCGATTCACTCCTCCAGCATAGTTTCATAATTTTCGGTTTTATTTATTATAGGTTTCTTTATTATTATATAGAATTTAATTTCTCATATTATACACTTCATAGCAACCAAAAATAATGCTTCGAGTACGCAGACTTTTTGGAAGGTCAAATCATTCGGAAATAAGTAGATACAAAGGAAATTACTGGAATTTAAAAGCTTAAACGGAAACTAGTGAGAGGTAATATTTTTTATAAGGCCTCATTTAGTAGCTGGGGGTGTAACGGGTGCATAGAGGCGAGAATAAATCCGCTGGTTAACAGATAAAGGGGTCGTTGACCTGAACATGTCGTCGAGGCTTTCGGCGAGGAACGTGGGAAGAAGAAACAACCACGGAGGAAGCTGAAGAACCAGGGAGCTCCCCTCCTCACGAAAGAACCCCCGTGCAACGTATGCAACGTGTTACAAAAAAGTGGAACGAGGTCAAGGCGGTTCGTCGCTCCTTTTTTCCTCGAGGAAAATTACCTTGAGCCAATCCGTGCTTTTTTCAAGTAACCCTCGCCGGTTTCATTTTTCCTACTTCCGCAAAATTCACGAATGATAGTATCATAGATATTAACCCTCTGCAATACAACCTCAGCTCGTATTGCACGACTCTGGCTATTATTAAGATACCGTTATTAAAATCGTCGGCCATTGAATTGTTGTTAGACAATTTGATATTCCAGTATTGTTCCATATTTTTATTCTTCATTATTTTAGATCTCAGACTACTTCATTAATTTAGATCTCACTTGATAATTATCTTATATTTGTCAATGTCATGCAATGAATGTATTTTGTAAGTTGTGTATATGTGGAAGAACAATGGAAATTCATTAGTGATATTCACTATTAATATTCTTGCTTAAATTAATAATATAGCAAACAACAATATCCATTATTTTAATGGAAGCTTTGGAGGTCGTTGAATACCGAACGCTTTTAACGAGAGAACAATTATTATTATAATTTCTAGTACTACGATTACTGCGTGTTTTAAAATCTTACACTTTTCGATAGATTAAGAAATATTCATTTATTAGTATTAATAAACTATCGTATTTAACGTAGTATTAATTTACTTCGTAATATTTGATCCTATGCGAAGTATAAAAAAACGAAATTATTGTTCTCTGTAGAACTAGCTAACCGTAGAATTAATTAACACTATAGAAGTATATTTTCCGTAATTATTATCAATATTTCATATTTTTATACCAAACTTTTTAATGATTTAATTTAGAAGTTGTAATCGAGTGTGGTTTTCAACCCATAAGGATTATAATGTAACACTTTAAACACTAAACCACCTAGTGCCAAAAAATCTCATAACTCCTTAAATAACTATGAACAATTTATTGATATGAATTAAAAACTGCAACTATAAAAAATGTAGTGCGACTAACAAACGGCACAACTCAACGCGAACTAACACCGTAATCAACAGTCGACACTTTAAAACTCTCCGCTCGTCCGTCTCTTGTCCATTATATTCTAAAAACTACCCTAAGTTTCCACCCACACGTGAACTCAATCTGCGTTTAATATTAAAAACACAGTTACTACACTTTACTGTAAACACGTCTTGTTGCCATAGAAATACGTTAGATAGTAAGTGTTTTCGGGAAATTCTTTCTAAAAGGTATTTACATATCATCGTCTCACCTGGTAAGTGCGGTGTTCCTCCCACACCTATCGAGATCGTACTCCACAAGCGTCCATATCTTGAAAACTTTAAGCTCTGCTCGGTTCGAAACTATTTCGCAGGAATTCACTAAGAACAAGACAAACGTCCCCACGGTGCCGTAAACTAGCGAGTGTTTCACACCTTCCATTCGGTTACGTTTTCGCAACAATTATCGTATGCATCCACCGCGCGGTTCGTCTTGGAATCCCTCTTTCACCGGGCACCGAAGTCTTTTTTCTCTTTTCTTTCTCTTCACCGCACGTTCTTGCCGAGGAAATGTGTCTCGATCATGGAATTTAGTTCCGTCAGACACTCGTCCTCGAAGTCCTCGGTTTTGTTCAATAAATCGGACGATTCTCCATTGTCGTCGAGACGTCCGTTACCAAAAAACCCGCGGAATATTTGATCGTAGAAACGTATGGAACGGTCGCAGACTCTCATTATCTTCGAGAGAATTATGTTTCTCTTCCGCAGGCCCCTCTTCCATTTTTGAACGTTCATAATGACTACGTATTCCAGTGAAACAGTGGATAATATTCGATAACCGATATCAATTCATCGAGCCACTAGGAAACACTAATCGATCGTTTAACCGGTAATTGGTTCGGTATTAAAAAACTACTGATCGATCAAACTGTCGGTAAAAAGCATCAAGATATTTCGTTTATCGTATGATTTGTGTAAAGTTTCGAAAAACCGACACCTTGTTATGAGTGAAAACACTTATCAGTAGCAGAACGTTTAAGCATACTTCACTAGTATCGAACACATCGTTGCTCTAAATTTTCCTCGTTAATCTCTCGTGGAATTATCGTGGAACCGCGGATCAGTTCGGTTCAAGCGCTTTTTACTTTTTCGCGAATCCTGTCTGGAAAGTACAAAATGTAAAACTGCTCTTTATTGCCCCGCAGGGAAAAGCCGTCGTTTCCACGAAATCGCAAGAGGACATTTATACCACTTGTATTTAACTTCAGCCTTGTTTTGCGATTTCTTTTTGAGTTCTCTCTCGCTATATACTTGTCTGGCGAGTCTCTTTGCTGCACCTCTTGACGAAGTTACTTAAATTTAACCCTGAACAAACTTCCCCGCTCTCTAATTTGGATTTGGAATACCGAGCCCGTTAAATGTATTCCAAGGAGATTTGAGTAATACGGAAACGCAACACCGGTTATTATGCGGTTTTGTAACGTACGATTGCACAAAGGCAACTTATAAGATATGCATATTATTAAAACGAGATTTAGAATTTCTGTTACATATTTTATGTATAGCTAAATCCTGTAATTTGCGTATTATAAATTATATTTCAGTATTCCTTTTTTATGTGAATAGATATAAATCAGCAGTTACTTTATGGCGAAAAATTAATATATATTTAAATACTTGAATTAATAGAATCAGATCTGGAGATTAAATAAATCCATGAAAGTTTAATTAGTAAATTAAAAAATTCGAATCTATATTATTCCTGTACAACAAATTAACAGATTATGCGACGTATTTCTAAATTGGCTTGTCGTTGGTGGTGACAAGTCTTTAAGTTTAAGATCATCATCATTCTCACTTTCACCATCTAAAAGAAACCTTAGCTTGCTTGAGTATTTATTATTTAATTTTTTTGAGGTGAGGTCGTTAACCCTAACCCCTTTTAGTCGGCTTTTACGACAAGCAGGGGATACTGTGGACCTATTCTCCTCCCGGTCCACAGGGAGATCGGTAAATTAATTATTGTTAGGTATAACTTCCTTCTAATACATTTCGCCTTCTCCAACTAATACCAGACTATGTATTCTAATAACAATACAAAATATTATTGTTATTATTACTATTATATCCAATACTGTATAATAGTACAGTTATATATTAATATAAAAAGTACGTAAATACCAATATACTCCGATTAACTTGTAGCTGAATATTGTTAAAGAAAAGTGCACCATCGATCTCAAGAAAATATGAATTTCCTAGCACCATTATGGGGTTCTTAATGTCAAAAGATATATTTTACCCTAAAAAAATAGGTGTATGACGTACTCCTAGGTTAAACCACTTCACCTTAACACCATTTAATTACACTCTCGTTTCAAAGGCGAATGCGGAATTCTGAGTGTTCACTCTACATTTCAGTAAGCGTATATTCCGGGATTTTTCAAAGTACACGCGAAACACTCGGGCGTACGTCAAAGGGAGAAAATTTCACTGTTGAAAGTCCCCATTTACTGATACGAGATATCGAGGATTGTTCGCCTCGAGTGGGGGGCATCAAAGCTGAGAATATTTTTAGGGAAACGAGGGCTAAACTGGGTGAGGAAAAATATCCGAGTTTCCAGGTACCAAGTAGAAGTATTGAATTTCTAGCCGCATCCACCATCGGACAGGTGGATGCAACGTTTCCTAAGGAATGGAAAAGGAACACCGTGAGTGTGCGAGTGTGAGGGAGACAGAGAGGATGCAGCAAATATGTAGGCGTGATAAAAAAAAAGTGAATTTTTTCCGGCAAGCCTCTCTTCCAGCTCGTCAACCTCATTCTTCTACCGCGCCTTTCAACCCCCTTTCGCGGTGGATCACGGACTCGCTTTACATTTTCTTTACCTCTCTGTCGTGCCATCGCGAATTTTCCTAAGTAGAAATACGGCGCGTGGCCTCGGCCGAAAAATAATAACGTTCATGTTATTACATTTATGTCGGGCTTCGAGGAACACCAAACTGAAATACATTTTGGAAACGAAGTGCGCGTATGTAAACCTCGTATTTTCATAGGAAAATATTTGTTTTGCTCGACTAGGGTGTTGTTTACGTGCCTGCGGAAAATTACATTAAACAGTACACCGTTTTTTAATAATATTTCATGTCATGTAATTTTTACAATGGTTTCTGTCTGACGAAATTTGACGGATACAATTACTTGTTTATGTGATGATGTTTGGCGATATGATTTAAATAATATATCCACACTATAAATAAGTACCTCGATTCAGAACTGTAATTGTGAAATAGCAGTGGAAATTACTTAATAATCGGTATTGAATAAGGAAAATTATAAATAATATGTATATATATTATATAAATACTCGTTTTCGTTAAACCATGAAATGGAAGTCACAGATTAAAAATGCACTACCCGGGCAGTAATAAAATAAAGATTTTAAACGATTATATAATCTCGAAAGTAATGCTATTGGCAGAAGTATTCGTTACTCGAGTTTACGAGGTATTCGAAGTTTAAAACTGCTGGAGGAGGAAGAAGTCATTGGACTTACTTTCGAAAATTGTGAGTTTTCCTGCCGTGCTCATGTTCTCTTGTAATTTATCTCGATATCCACGATATCATTGTATCAGCAAGACTACTGCTTTCCGATAACGAAACATCGGATTCACGTGAAGATATACCGAGTACCTTGCGAAATCGAGGACTTCTCCTTTCTCTTTAAATCTAATGTTTTCTCGAAATTTATCTGCCGCTCGTATTATCTCCTTCGCTATTTTATGCTTCTACAATGTGATTGGAAACTATCGGATTTATAGGAATGAAAATATTACCAAAAAGTATGTGAAAGTTCTAGATTTGTCACGATTTAAGTGCATCTAGTCCCGATTACTTTTCTATGTATTTTAACATTTGTTATTATACTCCATATTCTTTAGTTTTATTAAATCTTCGTAAATTCGTTGGCTATTGCGGAACATAAATTTAGGGGAAGATTAAAAACGTATCACTATTAATAAAAATCGAGGATTTATGTCCTCGAGATTTCATGTTCGCGTTTCGTTCCGTAATAATCCTCGAAAGGTATACCAAAAAGGCAACCTCGAGGAAGGACAAAAAATTCCGCTGCCACATTTTCTGGAACATCAATCATCTTGATATCTAGCAATATTATTCTTCCCGTTATATTAAAACGAACCGCGAGAAAAAAGTGTGATACGAGATAGGCGTTATGTACGTATACATGGTAAATATATTTTAAGAAAAAACTTCAAACCGGAAAGTGTTCGTCTTATCGTTAATACACTTTGAATTACCTTTATTCTTCCTAGAGTTTTATAAGTGTCGCCTTCAATTTCATTAATAATCCGAAGAAAAAATATTTTATCATCCTGAGTTTGATATAAAAATTTTTATATTACATTTATTTATTATCAAACAGCTATTTATTAATATTATTAAAATATATTAGACGACTTGCATTACTCACGTTTTCTATTATATATATTACAAAATGAGGAAATATTATGTGAAATTCTGCTTTGAATTCGCGCGAAAGATTTCGTACAAAAATAGAATCAAATGATTGAATTTCGAGTCGATTAAAAATTCCATAGCTGCAGTTTAATTTCTTTGTCACGAAGCTGATTTTTTCAGCTATCAAAAGTGAAGCCGCGATGGTGGATTGTTTCCTGAATAAAACTCGTTCCTCCCAGATTGCATGAACATTTTTCGTACCGAAATAGGGACATCGACGAAATTGTATTCCGTGGAGCGATCGGTATACGAGAAATTCTGAAACATGAAATGGCCACAAACTATTTGAAACATTCTAGCCAATCGCCAAGATGGAGCACAAAGGAACGGGATCCGCAACGAATTCTCGAGTAATACGGTTTATTCGTGTAACGTGACCGGAACCGGGAAGCTTTAAGGACTCGGAAATACATCACGGATAAATAGAGCTGCCGCAACGATTTTCAGAATTCTTCCCGAACTACGAGAATATCATAAGAAACGTCAGGAATAAAACATGAGCTCTAAGTGTTGCCTGAGCCGAATATTTTCCGTAATAAATGGAAATAATGTTATAAGAGGAAACCCTGTACTTTAATTAATAACGTCTAGATATCTGAATCTCGAGAGTTCAATAATTATGAAATTATGAGTATCTAATGAGAGGTCGATCAAGTGCGATGCACTAATTACTCGCAACTGAAGAGATTAATTACGTGATTAAAGTGAAGCCAGACTCAAATTCAAGGAGTTGCATGCCGAAATCTGAGCTTTGTCCGAGACAAGTGAATTGAAACCTAACCACGAAGGAAATAATCTAACCGCAGAATCACGATTATAAATATTTAAAAATGTATAACATTATGAACAACTAAGAAATTAATTTCTAAATAACAAATAGATATCTCTAATTATTATTCTTTACCACAAAACATTTTACATGAAAATGGCCCATCAGAATTTTAATTAACTCCGGCTTACGAAACAGGTCTAATTAACAAATCAACAAACGAGCCAGGTAAAAATACTCTTTGAAGCGTGCACGAGGAAAATATTCCTTTAATTATATTTTTCATGCAGCAATGGAGGTTAAAATCCAGTTCGCTCGAAGTCACTCCGGGAATATTCGTGGAGAAGAAATCCCGGTGGTAAATTTGAATTTCCAAGTTCATGGGAAAAGGGTAAGAAATTGAAGTGGAGACGGAACTCGTAATGAGGCGGCTTACCAAAGGGGAAATAATCATTGTGCGGATCTTAGAACTCGTAATGTCTTTAACTGTTCGTTCTTACGTCGTGTTGTACACAGGAACACGTTGGAGTAGGCTTGACGAGAGTAGAGGATTGCTCTCGAGGCAGAGAAGTGACACGAGGTAAAAAGAACAAGGGAGAAATAGGGGAAACCGTGTAAGGGAATATTTCAGTGTGATGCCGCTCGGATCCCATTGTCGCAAGTCGCGGCACTGATTAATGACAATGCATGTTTACTGACAAAGTCTCGCGTGAAAACAACACCCTGCATTACTATAATAACACGCGTAATACATCGAACTAATATGTTCGAGTGAACCACTGATGCATCTCCGTTGGGATGAAAAATTATACTTGAAAACTATGTATTAGTATGTACATGTATTATGTATATTAATGAATAAATGTATATTAGTATGTGTATGTATATGATTTATGTACCAGTAGTAACTAGTTTCTTCAAGTTGAAACGATTATTGGAAACTTAGACTCTCGATACTTTTCACGAATTTGTTAGCAATTTTAAGAGCGCAGGAAACCTGGGCTAGCAATTCTGTTTCGAAATTAATTGGGAAGTTAAGCAGAAATTAGCAGTTTATCAAGATCGCAATTACCCGCTTCGGCTTAAAGATCCTAGGAACTAGTTTAAAAGATATCGATTCATATCTTATTTAAAGCAGTATTGTTTGGAACAATTTTACCTGAATAATTGCACTCTATATGTTGCAATCTCAATTATGTAATATACAGATTATTAGATTTATGTATGAAGTATGTGAGAACGAGAACAAAGAATTCAAACATCGAGAGTCCTTCAGAAGTGTGATTATATCAATTTTTATGACATTCGTCTTCCACAAATTCAAAGTCAAATAATTCATCCTCCGGGAATATTAAACATGCCATAAAAATCAGCACGCGATAAATTAATATCTCGTTGGAACTCAGATTCAAGTAACGATATAATCTTCTTTTTAACACGAATTGAAAGGTATTCTATGGTGTCGATCATTTTAAATATTTATTTATAGAAATTATTACAACATACGTACGTTATTAAATAACGTATGATATGATAAATGTACGTAATCAGGAATTACCGAACCTTTTATCCGTTAAACCTCTTTGATTTTACTAACAATGCATGAAGCTTATCGAAATACAAAAGATCCATCTTAAATTTTCATAATAATGGAGGAATTATCTCCACCGTTGTAATTGAGGGAATTGTTGGCGGCGATATAATAAATCTGATATATGAAGGATTTTATTAATTTGCGGTATCAAGCGGAGGGGGTCTCAACAGTCAGAAATAAATTCCGGTAAAAAAGTACGATCGAATGTTAACAATGGTACTTCCAATACAAAAGCAACGATGTTTAACAATAGATTTAATTTCAACGTGACAAATATCTCAACGCTGTATGATAAGGGTAAATATCATCGTTTATACAACCACACAGCTACGAGTACCAAAAAAACACGCACTTTACCTTTTCCACAGTGAAAGCCATTTCAATTTTGTATTTTGTGTAACGTTGTTCAGGATGTCACACAGTGCGTATATTTCACAATTTGAGGTGAACCTTTATATATTTTGCAACCGAAATATGAACATTCACCTAAGAAAAGTTATTCGGTGCGCTAACAGTATAATATTTAAAATTACAATATATAGAAAAACTGGAAGTATTAAAATAAACGTATAACGGTTTCAAAGGGTAAGATATATCTCGGTTCGTTTCTACAAGATTATTATGAAAATTTTTATAAATCGTTCGTCTTCTTCTTCGCTATTATTAACTGCCTTACCAGATATCGATCTCTATTTGTATTAAAGTAACGACGTTTGAAGTAATTCACTTCGAATAATCGCGTGTTATGTGTTACAAATAACTGTACAGTTGGATTTATTATATGGTTATGACAAGATAGGACCTTATTGAACATGTAATTATGATGTAACGGGTAATTGCGCCAGAGCAACTGTTTAAATAGCTAGAGAAGCTAGACAGTCTCGGAAGGAAGCAAGACTCACGGGGTCATTGTCCTCGAAAAGGCGCGTAGCGTCGTATCGAAGTTCCGCGAAAGCTTTGCAGCGAATTGCACCTTATCACTTGGATACCAAAGAAAATGAACACCTTCTCCAAAATACTCAAACCCGGAAACAACTATTTACCCATATAAACCGTGGAAGCAAATATCCGACGTGTCCGACAATATCCTATTTACCTTACACATGTAACCTTATCCTCGCAAGAGGCTTCACAAAGAGAAAGCATCGAGAGAATGATCAGTAAATTAATCTGTGATGCATAGACTCACGTTGTCATAACATTTCGTTTCTTATTGTTGCACTATCAAGGATCATAATAACATTCGTAGAAAAGAAGACCAGGAAGGAATATCACGAAAAAGGGAGCAACAAACGCAACGTCGTGTCACATCGCGTCACTGGTGTTTTGCATTTATCACACACCCACTGAACACCGGAAAATTTGCACACCTCATTTTGTTTTTGTTTTTTTTTCTAACCGAAATTCAAAAACGCCGGAGATTTTAGGGTGAAAAGTTTCGTTCTGACAGCACGCACGATTCCTCAGGGTCGTACGAAAATTCAAAGGACAAGGAGAGGAGGGGGGAGGGTGTTAAGAGAAAAACCCCCGTCGGTAGTTAAAAGGGGGGATGGATGGAGAACGTGTGGTAGCCGCGTGCGTCTTTTGGGGTGCCGGTCCCGACGTTGACTGCGCCATCGGGTGGACTCTATCGCGCTACTCGCCGCCGTTGCTTTCGACGCCGACGCCGCCGTCGACGCCGACCACCACGACGACGACGCCGGCTCGCGGCGGCTATCGATTTTTCCGCGCAGCCTCCGCGGCCAGGAGCACAACGTCTACCTTGCATAGTCCATCGTCATCGGTTTGTCTTCTAACCATCTTCCATTTCATCCATTTCATCCTTTTTATCCACTTCCTCCGAGTCCCTTTTTTAACTCCTTCATACGTATCACCTGGTCCCCACCTTTACCCAACAAACTTTCCTTCGCCAAGAGTCGCGAACCGGTTCCTACTTCCTTTTGTGTACTCCGGAAGTTCTTTCATCCACGGCTCTTCCTATTGCCTTGTTTATTTTGATCTCTCGTTTACTCGCCACGTTGAATCTTCAATTTCGTGAAATTCTCTAATCGTACTCTTGCTGGCTTCGTGGACAGTCGAGGTTTACCTTCCTTGTAATTGGGAACGATAATGGGTTTTGTTGCTCGTTTGTTTTTGGTTACTCGGTTAGTGTACTCGTAGAATTGGTTTCATGGAAATGAGCTTCTTATTAAGGACGCGAGTAGAACGGACTTGATGCACATTAGTGGTAACAATCACGAAGATATTACGGTTCCATTATATTCCTTTACTTCAATGTGCATTACCAATACTTTATTATTATATTCTTGAAAATCTTCTTCGCATGCTAGTAGTACTCTGCGTGTAGTACTTGTCAGTATTCATGAAGTATTTCATCAAGTTTATCTTATCGATGATCAATACCGGTAATGTCCTTCATTGCATATACATTTATGGTTCCCGTAATCCTTCCTCTCTCTTCGCAGCCAGCGCTTGTTTCCTTTGTAAGCTTTCGCCACGTCACGATGAAGACAACATTTTTCATTTCATCCTCGGGTTTAAGTTACTCTACTAAAAACAGGATATTTATTAAATGGCTGACAAGAAGATCTCTTATCATGCCTTTCTTACACTATCCTTTTCCAAGTCATGCTACAACGACCTATATTACTTTTCGTTTGACTACTACAAATAATTCCTGGGACGTGGTATGGGTTTGCGTATTTTTTGCAATAAAACGATGGAGAAGATACATTTTTCTATGAAGGTGAAGAAAGAACCAGTGTTAAGACATACGAGCTTCCAGAAAGATTTCACGTGGAAAAGCGCTCTTCCACTTTTTTCCACTTTTTGTCCTTTTATACGTTCTCGCCGAGTCCTTTTCGTCTATCAGCGAGTTTCTCAAAGCGAACGGAAAGGCAACACCTTATATTCGCGCTAACGAACGAGTCAAGAATCTATATCGGCATCTAGCTGATATTTCGGTTCGTTACGGAAAATCGATTCGCGGCGGGACCAATTTCCTTACTTTTAAAAAGACCGGGGGACCTAAATTCCCAAAAGTTGCTCAAATACATGATGCCGTGGTATAATAAAATTCAGGCAAAATGCTCTGACATTTTCAATGTCGAATTATTAAATTGATGAAGTCTGTTGAATTTTTTAATAGATTAAATACTCTAATTTCTTAAACATCCTAATTTCTGAATATATTAATTTGCATTCAAAGCGGGAACACATAAACCTATTAATTTCAAACGGACAATCGTGTACAACAATTTCGAGGATCACGGTGTCACGTGTCGACGTTTCCAAAATTTCGTACCGGAGACCCCACTGTCCGTTGATCGATCATTTACCGAATTATGTAAAAAAGTTCTGTGTTCTCCACACGATAGTAACCCTGGCAAAGTAATAATGGATATACGACTTAATAGTTTAGGCAACTCAAAACGATCCTAATTACATCACTTTCCAACAGGGCGGTAACAAAACCTCCAGGGATGATCAAAACTTTGGCGATTATCGAGAGTGTAGGCTTCGTGACGAAGGCAGAATACATTTAGGTATTAGAGGCTGAGAAGCTAAGGTTTCATATGGTGGCTCTAAGTACCGACGAAACACCGTGGAAGACGAATTAGGAGAGTGGTTCGGTCTTTGACATCCAACAAACTAAAGTTCTATACCAATGGAAAGATGAAGAAGGGATAATAAAGATTACACTTCACACGTACTTCCAGATTCTTTTCCAACTTGGTACAAAGTGATAAAGATGTTCTTCGTCGATCGATGTACAGCGTATCCCACGTAAAATAGATCACCTAATTATAAAGCAATATGAGTGATCTTGAAAATTATGTAAAGTCTATTCGAAGTCATTCATGTAACGCATAAAATATTTTCCATATGACAGTCATTAAAGGAAATAATTAGGTAACCTATTTCACAGGGACACCCTGTATATTACCCAATAAATTCTCACGAATTATATCCACCAAAACTTGTACATAAAATATAGCTATATTACTAATTTAAGTTTATAGATTTACTTCAATCAGGACATAATAATAAATGGAATTAATTAACATCATTATTCTCGTATTTAATACTTTGCCAAAATCCCGAAACAAAAGGTAACGATTTGTAAAATTAGTGGACTTGATTGCAGGCGATAATAAATGCCTGTAATCAATGTTGATGATGTATTATGATATTAAAGGCGATGAATAAATGTCTAAATGAATACGATATTAAAATAGGCGATAAGTAATGCACCGCAGTATGGAAATTGAAAATAAATTATAATTGTAGGGAAAGAATGACGGACGATGTTGCGAACTTACGCTCGTTCGGGCTGATCGCGGATAAATTCTACTTACTGACAGTAGTGGTACTCGATCTGTGATCGGACAATGAAGCAACTAACGCTTACGCCAGCACGTTTTTCACGATAATAGGTGGTCTTGGAAATTGGGAAGGGAAAGCTATGGAAAAGAAATTCAGGATTGTCCTCATATCGCGAAAAACTATCCATTTTCTACGCTACATTTCGAATCGGAGGTTGATTTGTGTGACGTCGTAAACACGAGGGAAATATTTCGTAAATCGAGGACGACCAACATATTCGACTGGAATTTGTTTTAGCACATATAAGTACAAATGTGCAAAGATAAATTTGGATATTATTAAATCCAGTTAAAATTGATTTTTTATTTCGAACTATTATATAGCAGTGCCGTTGAAAAATTAATTTTACGTTCGCGTTTAAGATGTTCAATGTAAAATTAATTAATACAAGAATGTTGTATTACTATATATAAACGACAATACATAAAGTATAATATACAGTAAAAATAAATAGAGACGTTATCAGATATTGTAAAAATAATTTGCTCTTTTAAGTTATCGAATGACATTATTCTCCAGATATAATTATATCAAAATTTAAGGCACTCGAATATATCACAAGAAGCACACGAAATAATTTAAAAATAAGTTACATAAAGCTGATACTTCAATATGGAAGTTGCGCTAAATTACTCCGCAATTTCCATATGTACGACCTTCGCAAATAAACGCAACCTCGAAAACCCGATTTAATGACACGTTTTCAGAATCCACCAATTTTCATAAAACCGCTTATCCTCCTATTAATCCTTCGGAAGGCGAGCATTTTATCTCATAAAGTAACGAGAATTATATTTTTCTAATTACAAATAGTTTCCCAACTATTCGCAATTAACGAAGCCTGTGCGGTAGGAACTCTTATCAATCTCCATGCTACGTTTTTTTCTATTCACAGTTACATAAAGTGTTACTTGTACCTTGAAAATTTACACAGATTACGCGAACTAACATCGAACATCCTTTCCGCGGTAAACGAATATGATTGAAAGAAAAATTTGTCGAAGTGAAACGATAAAGAGATATTCTTGGATTGGTATCAAAAAAGGAAGAGGATAGGGACAGGTCACCAAGATAAATTCAGAAAGCTGTAAATCTTGCGAAAATCTCTCCTCGGATTGCTGGAAACAGGACAAAAAGCGACAGATTGCCACCCGAAGGATACACCTATACTTTTCGCTCCTCCTATATCCTTGGGCAAGTTTTATCCCAAAAAACCTTCGCCTAAATATTTCATGGGAAATCTGTATGTCTATATAAGTTCGAAAAGGTTTCCATGTAGAATTAATTAAATGCGAAAGTTCTTACGTAAGCAATCTTCATTATATTATACTTCATATTAAATTCTTCGGGCTTTTCGTAAGCACTTAATATTTCAATTAATTCTGTTACAAAAATATTCTCATAATAATAATATTTTAAATCCGAAGAAGCTGGTGAAAGTGGTGAATTGATAATAAATTACTCAAAAGTGATAGTAATATTATTTCACATACACTATAAACATTGATTCGTATTAGAATCATAAATTAAGTATTTTACATGAAAAAAGATTTATTATACAAGGCATCTCACGTAAAGTAAACCACATGGTATAGAAGGAGGAAAAACATTTGTGACCGTAAAGAAAAATGTTTCAAAACTTTGTAAACACATGGCACCCACAAAAATGTCCATTTCACTTACATGAAAATGTTAGTTAATGAATTTTACCTCTATAACAACGATGTATTTTTTTTGCATTTTCGAAGAGTTATGTAGAACGAATATAACGTACACCAGGGAACAAATACTCTTCAATCTTCCTTAAATTCATGGTAAAACTTTGTCATATCAGTTGAGGAAGTACATTCTACAGTTCGAGCAGAACGGACTTCGAACTAATCTCAAGTATCCTTCCTAGAACTATAATACATAAGCCAAGATGTTAGGTCACTGCACGAAAGATGTATTGAGTTACTCGAGTGTCCTGTATCATTTTCTACCCTTTCCTTCCGCAGGAGTATCGCTGTCAGGAATGACTATTCATACCGTACTTTTCCAAGGAGTTTCAATTTATATTTATATCCACACAATTATAAAACGTGCAATTTACTTTAATACTGAAATTCCAGACGTTAAAATATCGAATTTGTGACGATTATGAACATCTGCTTTGTAACTTTGAAGGATATTACTCTTAACTTTTTATTTGAAAGCGATGAGATTAACGTCACGTAGCAATTACATTATGGCAGAGTAAGACGTTGAACTAGAAGGTTCTAATATTTTTGTCAATTGATTTATGTTAATGCATAAAATGGCCGAATATTTTTCATTTGCGATACGAATAAGGAATATATATATATATATATATATATATATATATATGTTATTAAGATATAAAAATTATTATTGAAATATAAATATGGATAGATTAAATCAGTTATTCCTTGGGCCAATTATTTTTAGAATCAACATATTACGTGATTCATTGAACATTGGAAAGTTAAAAAAAATTTTCAATAGAATTCGTTTGTTATTGAACGATGATTCCGAAACCATTTCGCTGTATCGAATGTTTCGAAACATCAACCCTTTCACCGTATAATAAAACATTTAAAGTATTTGTCGGACTCGTTCAATTTTTATCTGATGCTGCAAAGTATTGTTATTCTTCCTTTTCGACACATTCAAAAATTAATATTTGGAAAACACCGTTCTGTGTAAAGGAACAAAACGACTGCTAGAAATCGTTGAACAAAGAGCACCATATCTGATGCATTTAAGCACGGCTCACTATTGACAGTCAAATATCATTCTGTACTGTCTGGCAAAGAGTCCTGAAATCAGCATTTTTGTCCACTCAGACTTCGATTTACTCTCTTCCCGTTTCTATCCGTTTTCATCGAGGAAAGTTCAAATCCCCCGATAAATATTCAGCAGCCCTTTACGCTCGCATTCCAGACAAACAATTATTAGAAATTACATTTCCGCTAATAAAGTTTTTAACGACTCGACAAATTTTTTTTTTTTCGATAGTCAAACAAAATGTTGTGATACTAGTTTGGATTTAGATTTCAAGAGAACTAGAATCTACATTAGTTAGAGTATTAATTAGATTAATTAAATTAATTAGATATATTTAAATTTAGATACATGTCGATATATTAGTTATCTTAGATTATAATTAGATGCTGAGAATCCAATTAACATAAGTATTAATAGTATATTATAGCATAGTAGATCTTTGTTAAGATGCCACTTAAACAAAATAATATACAACGCCATTTTCTAAGTTGGAATCTGAGGTAGATTTAAGATTCATCTCGGTACGCCTGATTTCCTGCTTCCAGATTTGGACAGGCGCCCTCAAAATTCATATAACTTTCAAGTTTGTACTTCAACTTCAAACAACGCGGCCGAAGGAAAGACTGTTATAACAGCATAGGAGGAGAAAAGTGGAACAATAAAAGATGAATCTGGAAAGAACTAAACCATAATGAAGCGATTCCGTGTAATAAATAATCTATTGCCAACATTATTTTCTCGCCTCGGAAATTATCCCGAGAAATACGGAGCGAGTGGATATTCGTAAAAATTATCTCGGAAAACACGGCGTGTGCACTCGTCGTAAAACTAGTTTATTGCCAACCCAATAATAAAATCCGCTAAGGAGCATTAAAGTAATCTTTCTCAATCCATCGCGTAAAGATCTCGATCGTAAATCAGAAAAAGAAATAACTAAGATTGCAAGATTAGCGTTATCATTTGCAGGACTTCACCAATACTATAGGAAGTACTTGAGATCTACAGTGACAATGCTCGTATTTTTTACATAAATCATAAGTGACGACTGTTTTTACGAGTAACGGTAATGCCTATTGTTTAAACGTAAGTGAACAAACATTACAATTTAAATTTCAAATTTAAATTTTTCATTTTGCTTTAGAAAAATGGTAGGTGCAAGAATATGATAATAATGGAATACAGTATTGCAGTGTGCATGAATTATTTTATGTACATAAAGTCAGCAGTTTTTCCGCAATAACAGGTTTACGTTCTCTTCATGTTCCTCTGGAAAATTTTAAATATGAAATGAGCAACTTCGCAAATATTAAACGGCCCGAGACAATAATGTAATGTGCATTATTAAATTTTCGTTATTTCTGGGAACCAATTATAGTCGAGATGTAAAATTGAGGTGTAACACGTGACCTGAATCGTTTGCTGATAAAACCAAAGGCCAAGGTGGTGACATTAATTGCAAAGGTCACGGTTCCACGTGTACTAATTGCTAACAAATGCCTGCTATTAAACTTAGTTAAACAAACAAATTTATGTTAATAAGTTATTAAGCAATTTATTGAAGGAAATAAATACAATGATTAAAAGTCATGTGTCATATAACACTAATGGATCTATGAAAAACTCTATTATTAATATCATAAATTCTTCTAAATAAAACAGAGAATTTCTTGAAGTAGATAAAGCAATGGCGATTCGCTCTGAATAATAGCTTGTTTGATAAACAATACTGCAAATGTGCCTTCCTTCCAGAATCCTACAGTAGTAAAGTCCTGAACATTTTATATGAAAATTGTTTGGAATTCAGCCCTTTCTTAATTCACGTGGAACATCGTATATTATATTCATGTCGCCGTACATATCGCGGGTACGTTTTCATGAGGATCCGTCGACTGAGAAGCGTTGGATGGCCGAGTTTATGGAGATTAACTGGCAGAGAACTAGGAACTGTGCTTGGTACCCTTTGCAGTCTCTTGTCATGCAGAACTCCGTTGTCTTAATCCGGATCATTATTTCAATGAGGCACGTAATAACTCAGCAATGTTCTGATATACGCGTATTCCACCGAATCTTCATCGAGAAACTCGAAATTAGCGATTTCTCGAAACCCAGTCGAAATTAAAATAAAATCCACGAAGAAAATACCCCATTTAATTAAAGCCTATTTCTACGTACATCGATGTACGCGCGCAGCCCAAATTCAACGAGTTAATGTAGTTTTTGTATACGCGTAATGCATCATTAAAAATTATAATTGCTGTGTTTTTCACGAAAGTTCAAAGTTAAACGTTTGTTGTATAATTTAAGTTACGGAATGTAGAAGCCATTAGCGAGCGTTGAATGGAGAAACGTCAAAGGGGTGGTTTTATCAGCAGTTTTGATTTCAGGGATTTCAATTACGAAACGGTACATGGGGCTTTAATACGGCTCGCAGTTAATTTGCACCGAAACTTTCTTGAACTTACCTTAAGCTTACCATGTAACGTCTGCCCACGTGACGTAACCAAGTTTCTAAGAGAGCCAGATGAAAATCAGGCCTAATTAACTGGAGGGAGTTGTAATGCTTTAACGACTCTTCCCTTATTCAATTAGGTATCCATATATTTGCGTGATATTCGGATACCTCTCCCTCGCAATTTCTTCTTTTTCAACCGTTTATTGTATTTATGACTAACGACTGGAATTATCTCTTACTTCGTTCACACACACACGCATTTATACTTCTAATCAAACTGGTTTATATCTACTTAACTGAATCAATCCTTTTTATTACTTAACTATGATCAGACATTTACGAACACGCACTAAAACACCAAGATTAGCTTCGGTGATAATTATACACCAGAATAAAGCTATTAACACCTCGCACCTCATAAAACCTTCCAATTTCGATTAATCTGATCGATCCGAAGTACTTGTTGCAGAATCAACCTAATACTGTCACCCCAGTATACACAGGGCGTTTTTTTATCAGAGATCACTTTCCGTGGAGATCAATAATAAGGTAGACAGGCGTTTATCAGTAAGGCCGCAGAAAAGTTGTTTGCCGACTTCCTCGATTTCATTCGACAGTCTTCGCCGACTCCATTATCGGACACTTCCTTGCTCACGTTCTTGGATATTGAATTTACCGTCTGTCGCCTGGGAAAGCGCGGTTTCATCAATTTTTGATCGGTCACTTTACACGTCGAATTCTGACAGCACGCGGACGAATAAATGGACCATCAGACGTACTAATAACAATCCCCATATAGATCACAAAACGATTGAACTTCACCCTCTATATCTTTATTATTGCTAATATAATATTAATATATAATACTAATATTGCTTTTTATTCGCTTATATTTATTTTATTGATAATACTTTATTATGCGGTTTTATACTGCAATGTGAAGTATTTTCTCACTTGGCAAGTTTGGTGGCATCACTGATATAGCATTATTGTGGATATTAATGTAATTTGTGTAATAATTGTGATGTAAGTTGATGTATAAATAAAACCGTATAAATGTAACTGGATTATTATTACATGTTGAGAACTCTTCAGCTTGCAGTTGTCTTTCAAATTAGTCTATTTATTTGAATCGTGGGATTCCCTACTCGTTCTTGCAAATTCCAGTTTATCAATCGCAATATTCTTGTCACTTTAAACTACCTTTGTACTCGATAACGGAATAATGAGGATAATCAGTGCTTACATGAGCACATTGTGAGTCTTTGCTAATTACTTTTCGAGTGGTCAGGGAGAAAAATCAGAGATAAGTATGCAGTGTCACGTATCGGCGCTCTTAAACTTTAGTAGCTTTATCCCTTAGTGGCTTTATCCCTTTCGTAAAACGGATAGCCTTTGTTCCACCGATCGTTTCTTTCGTAACACGGATCATAAGTTATGCACATATGACATGAGGATATTGGATCTCTTCGGGAAGCATTAAGCTACTTCAATCCAATCGACAAATTCCTTCTGACATTCTTTTCCTTCGGATTACAAAATCTTCCTGATAACATAATTCAACGAAATTACGGTGCCGCGAATATTTTCCAACCAACTGCCATAATAAGTGCCATACGCATATTTAATAATTAATAACTTGGCATTAATCAGAATTGATAAATGAAATAAATAAGCTAATGAATTAGATGATTCAAATTAACTTAATAATTAACTACTCGATAAATATTAATATCTGAAGAAGGAACATAATGATGATATTTATGTTCATTGAAATACTATTCTTCGATTTTACATGAATGAATTCTTACTAAAATATGAATTTTAGTAGTTCAATTTCCTGATCAATATGTTTATATATTATGATATTCAATTGATTCGGTTAAAAAATAAATATTAATACATAACAGTATACTTTTGGAAATATTTCATATCGGTAGAAAGAAATTCGATGTATGGTTGTCTATTTTTGGTGGATTTTTCTGATAAATACACAATATTTCATATCCTTCGAATAAGATGAGGCAGATTTTAATACAGGCCTTAACCAAAGATTGATGGATTATTTTGTCCCTGTCATCGGAAATGTATCGTTAGGATAAAGCATTTTCCCGCATTTCGGAAAGCAAACAACCCGTCATATTTTCGGGTTGAACGGTTGAGATTCATTAGATTTTGTATTCCTTACTTATACTATATTTCTTCATCCTATATTTAGCACTATGATTACGAAATTAAATAATGATATTATTAAAAATAATT
This sequence comes from Nysson spinosus, assembly GCA_910591585.2. Classification (NCBI taxonomy): domain Eukaryota; kingdom Metazoa; phylum Arthropoda; class Insecta; order Hymenoptera; family Crabronidae; genus Nysson; species Nysson spinosus. The sequence goes on from OU342835.1 coordinate 6,180,942, forward strand.
CACAATTATTGCTAAAAGAAGTTCTATCCATTTAAACATCACAGAGTAATAAAAATTAATATGTAACCTCCAGTTAATTTTGTATCATTAGATAAAGCACTATGAAATTATATTATATTATAAGTATCGAGCATTTTATCAATTCTATATCGTATTAAACCGATTAATTTCATATGACATGATGTGCTCATTTTATGTATCATTAAAGTAAATAAAAAGAATTGTTTATAAATCTACAATACATTTGTTTCCTCGCGGTCTTAGCAACAACGTAATACTCTATCGAATACCGAGTTGGAAATCCTATAAATTATTGGTTTCCGATTAAATGTTATACACTTTATCCTCACGTAATTATCATGCTTGTATGAAACTCCAAACCATTAAAGCTTGCGGCTGGCCATATCGAATTTTCCGTAGTAGGATTAATACAACGGGTTTCCAAAATAATCTCTAGTAAGTAAGTCCGGTACATTACAGCTTTATATTCGAAAACTGTATTTTTCAACATGCACATAAATCCATACTAAGTAGATTTAGATAGAGTTCAATCGAATATTCATCAACTGCATCCTTGCAACCGACTCAAAACTGTATGTAAACTGCCGGTGAAGATTGAAGAATTGGAGTCATCAAAAGGTGTAGAGTGTTTTAATAATAATATGGACTGGATTAATTGTGTATATATAGAGTAAAGTGCTGCTATTTGAGTAATTTAAGGAAAACAGTCGGGTGACAAAATTTGGGACCACCCCTTTTTTGACCAAAAGAAAATGTTAAACCACTTCTTTCGACCAGAAATTGTCCTAGAATATGTTTATACATCATTTACCATCGATATGGGTCGTTTAGAAGTGATTTTAGCGACTTTCAATTTTTGAGAATTTTTGAAGGTGTACCCCTTTACATTTTTTCGACTTGGTTTCGACCCATTTTTGACCAATAAAAAATTGTTAACCGCTTCTTTCGACCAGAAATCGTCCTAGAATATGTTTATACATCATTTACCATCGATTTGGGTCGTTTAGAATTGATTTTGGCGACTTTCAATTTTTGAGAATTTTTGAAGGTGTACCCCTTTACATTTTTTCGACTTGGTTTCGACCCATTTTTGACCAATAAAAATTTTTTAACCGCTTCTTTCGACCAGAAATCGTCCTAGAATATGTTTATACATCATTTACCATCGATTTGGGTCGTTTAGAATTGATTTTGGCGACTTTCAGTTTTTGAGAATTTTTGAAGGTGTACCCCTTTACATTTTTTCGACTTGGTTTCGACCCATTTTTGACCAATAAAAATTTTTTAACCGCTTCTTTCGACCAGAAATCGTCCTAGAATATGTTTACACATCATTTACTATCGATTTGGGTCATTTAGAATTGATTTTGGCGACTTTCAATTTTTGAGAATTTTTGAAGGTGTACCCCTTTACATTTTTTCGACTTGGTTTCGACCTATTTTTGACCAATAAAAATTTTTTAACCGCTTCTTTCGACCAGAAATCGTCCTAGAATATGTTTATACATCATTTACCATCGATTTGGGTCGTTTAGAATTGATTTTGGCGACTTTCAGTTTTTGAGAATTTTTGAAGGTGTACCCCTTTACATTTTTTCGACTTGGTTTCGACCCATTTTTGACCAATAAAAATTTTTTAACCGCTTCTTTCGACCAGAAATCGTCCTAGAATATGTTTATACATCATTTACCATCGATTTGGGTCGTTTAGAATTGATTTTGGCGACTTTCAATTTTTGAGAATTTTTGAAGGTGTACCCCTTTACATTTTTTCGACTTGGTTTCGACCCATTTTTGACCAATAAAAAATTTTTAACCGCTTCTTTCGACCAGAAATCGTCCTAGAATATGTTTACACATCATTTACTATCGATTTGGGTCATTTAGAATTGATTTTGGCGACTTTCAATTTTTGAGAATTTTTGAAGGTGTACCCCTTTACATTTTTTTGACTTGGTTTCGACCCATTTTTGACCAATAAAAATTTTTTAACCGCTTCTTTCGATCAGAAATCGTCCTAGAATATGTTTATACATCATTTACCATCGATTTGGGTCGTTTAGAATTGATTTTGGCGACTTTCAGTTTTTGAGAATTTTTGAAGGTGTACCCCTTTACATTTTTTCGACTTGGTTTCGACCCATTTTTGACCAATACAAATTTTTTAACCGCTTCTTTCGACCAGAAATCGTCCTAGAATATGTTTATACATCATTTACCATCGATTTGGGTCGTTTAGAATTGATTTTGGCGACTTTCAATTTTTGAGAATTTTTGAAGGTGTACCCCTTTACATTTTTTCGACTTGGTTTCGACCTATTTTTGACCAATAAAAATTTTTTAACCGCTTCTTTCGACCAGAAATCGTCCTAGAATATGTTTATACATCATTTACCATCGATTTGGACCATCTAGGAAGGAGGAAGAAAATAAGAAATTCTTGGACAGTCCAAAAAGCTGCGCCCTATCTTAAATATGTTTTATTGGAATATTTATTATATATTCTGTATTTAGTACAATACACTTCAATAAATATTCCAATCAGCATATAGTGAATGGCTTACGGTTAACATGGATGCCAGAAAGTATGTAGCCAGAAGGGCAGGCTTCGTGGACATCGATGAAAATTCTCTTTCTTTTCCTATCGGCACCGAGGGACTGACAAATCCTGGATAATCTGTTAGATAACGTTTAGGTCACCATCTTACTCCAGTAAAGATCCAAAGTAAATCGTTCTGATATATCTTCTTATTGAACCAAGGTTTAAAAAATGATGCCGAATCTTCTTCGGACAAACTAATTAATTTAGTCCAGTTTATTACCTTCATTGTGTTGTTCATACACAAAACACAAACAATAGAGTAATATATGGAAGAAAATAAATTCAGTACGATTTACAGATAAATTTTGAATACAAACGAAACATATTTATTACATTTCTAATCAGAATTGGAGGACTCATTTCTTAAAAATGAACATATACAATATATCACACTCGTATTACAAATCGATGCATTAAATCATCTGGTAAGGACAATTATAAAAGCTAATTCAGTTCAGACTCTCGGTAAGGGTGACCCAAAGGTAATCCGAGAGATTATCCAGGATTTGGATTAAAGAAGCTAACTGGAGGTAAAAGAGGTGAAACGTTTCACCCTGAAATTCTGGTAGTGCTTGGAAAAACATGCTAACCCGTTATAGCGCCAGATAACTAAAGTTACAGTCGTCTATACGTATCTTGCGTTTCGTTTCATTTTTTCTTTGTAATACGAATTATAAGAGTACCCGCAACGATCGCCGCCTTTTCTGTGCGTTTAAGTAATAACTTCGTTATTATAATAGTTTCGCGTTGAACTATTAATGTTACTACTAATTTCTTTATCGTTATATGATTCTTTTAGCGAGGGTTAACTATGTCATAAACAACGTAGAATATTATGATAAGTCAATTGATTGATAATGGCGACATATGCCCTCGAAAGGGTTCAGAGTCGCTTGCGAAACACCTTTGGAGTAGGCACAGCTCATTGGTAGACAGGTTAAGCGGTAAACTTTACAGATATCAAAGGAGAGTAGATGATCAAATGAAACATGTAAATGTCATCCACACATATACATGTACACCTTGTTAAATATGCTTTACTGGATGCAATATCATCCCAGAGATGTTGAATAAACCGAAGACGTACACTCGGCGGTTGGAGTAACATTCTCGGTGGTAATTACATGATTGACTGTGTGGTTATTACTATAATGCACAGATGTAAATAATTGCTCCTTAAGTCCCACTTTATTTATCTTAGTGTCTGTATAATTATCTGATTAGGAATTCGAAAATAATTACCGTTTGAATTAATCAGTTGAGCAATGTAATTAATTGGTAGATCGTGGATTCCATTCATGTTATGAAATAATAATTGAATGAATGAATGAAGAATTTGAGAGTATAATATAAATTTTGTAATAATTTGTTGAAATAATGCTGTTGCATTCCAACTCTATGAATTAATAAGATTTTTTTATTGGAATATTTATTATATATTCGATATTTTTCACGCAAACAAAGAGTTATTAAAATTTAATAAACGTAGAATAGAGTAAGAACTCTGGGTTAAACCTGTGTAAGAACTCAGAAACTGGAATTTCATTATTTAAACCACTACATCGATGGCCCTTCTCTATACGTGCAATTGAAGAGATGAAGTTATTATCGATTCCCAGTTATTGGCGAAGTTCTTTCAAACTAATCGCTCTACAATCATGAAAGTTCCAAGTACGTAATCTCGTAAAATTATTCCCGACTATATTGAAAATCGTACTTTAAAGTATTAACTCCACGGCACTGATAAGAGCCGAACTTTTAACGTAAGTAGAAATAACTCGTAGTTCCAAAACAATATAAGACAAGATAGAAAATTCATAATCAAATAGATAATCAAATTCGTAATCAGATGGAATACGCGACCTTCCACTAATTACGTTGCTGAATTGATTAACTTAATCTGAATTCGGTCTTCACACTCTTATCAGATAGTTATAAAATCAGAGGCACACAGGTGCATCCGTCGGCAGGTCGACTTAATAAATGCAAAATAAACCCGTTCTCAGTCGAAATGAATATTTAATTCATCAATCACCATAACTCGGAATAGCGATCGAAGCGTAGCTCGTTTCTTACGAAATAAACTCAATTTAATCTCAAAACCTCGGTGAATGCACAACCGTTAATGGAATTCTGCCTGCTCCGTGCAACACGCTCCACTAGCTTCCCGAATACAATCGAAGAATAACTATGAACCTCGGTTTAGCGGAGCGTGAAAAGGATGCGATACACATATACGGAGAATATTGGATGAAAAATAATCTTCGGGTTACAATGCCCAGATTGTAGTAATATTTACCTGACCATAAATAAATGCAGTGAAATTTGAATTAAAAGTTTGCCGTAATTGGTGCTAATTATTGGGGATGATAAACGCACCATTTTAGATAAAATGAATTAAATATACACTACCGCTCAGAATTATCCGAACGGCAACTTAATTTATGTACCTTTGATTTTTTTCCTTGAAGCAAACATCTTGACGAAGACCACACACGTGAAATGTTCCCCTCAAAAATGCGGATTTCGAGTAGATTCGTCATAGCATCGGATGAAATCGCGCATCAGTCCTGAAAAAATAAAAATTGTTCCATTGTAGTACTGCTCGATAGTGATCTAGTATACTGGAAATCACAAAAACAAGTATTGATATCAAAACACAATTGATTCGATAACCAGATATAATTTTATCGGATTCTATATTTCGAGTGGCGATAGTTGGAGGTGCAAAAGAAATTTACATGAAGCAATCAAATAAAAGATAATAACTCCCGCCTTCGATTAAGGCGACAATGAATTAAAGAGCTTATCTCAAAACATATCATTCGATTGTATACCATATATGTACGGAATAAATATTGTCTTTTCATTTCAGCACCTTTGTTCCTTGATTTAACATCACACCACGTCAACATAAAAGACATTACATTACAGTCATGTAATAATAAGGATATTTAATACTTAATCCGAGTTTCGATAAAGTTTGATCTTCCGTATAAAAATACCCCGACATTGCAAGACGATTGAAAAACTGATTTTGAAATAGCCACAGCAAAGTAGATCGAACGAAATTTAAGATTTGCACTGCGATCTTCTATCTAATGTCCAGCGCGAAAATGTCAACAAAGATAGCCTTCGCGATAGTGCGTATTTTACATAAAAAAATTTTAAGTATTATTTTTTCGACGCGATAAGATACGGGCACGCGTATGTTTTCACAGCTTGGAGTTAGTTGACTGAATGTTTGACGAATTTTTGCATTAATTAAGAATTACGTACACCTCGTTTCTGTACACGCGTGCAATATATAAGACCAGCGATCGGTCCATGCACAGTCAGAAAATGCAGTGCGTTATCATTTTGGTGGTCGCAATAGTGGCAGGTACGACGGGTTTAATTAATTGAAGAAAGATTAATGATAGAATGTTTCATATTATGAGCATTAATCCTCTATAACTCAATTTTGTTTATGTCTGAAAGAAATTTGTGTAACGCGAAACGATTAGTTCAACGTGAATCTAACTTAAGGATTATTATCACGTAATATTGATGCTTTTGGAATTGCTACTTTCTTCTGTCAATACTGCTTTCTATTTTACAAAACCCTTAAGTTTGATTAAGCATGCTTGAATGAACTTCAAGACCAGATTTAAATTTGTATATAATTCGAATCAAATATTAATTAATTTATATGAATTTGTTGGAGGTAATTAGTATCGAATATTCTGTAAGGATTATCATTGACACTTTGATGCAGAACTTACGAAACCATTATAAAACAAAATCCATAGCAGCCATCAAATTATAATTATCTATCATGAATATTTTAGATAATTAAATGCTATTAATTACAATAGAAATATAATTAACAATCCTCACTCAATTTCTCTTAATTCCCTACTACTTTCCAAAAATTCTTGACAGGTTAAGAAGTGCCCGAAACCTGTGATAATAATTCGATTCAAAAATTACAAACAGATCCGGGTTTATAATTACAGTATTGTACAATTATTATATAGTCGCCTAGAAAGTCGCAAATTATGATCATAATTTCAGTCGCATCTCCGAGCTGCGTGAAAAGGAAATCTCTTGGAACTGGAGAAGACGATGGACACTATTGCGTTTGTAATTCCACTTACTGCGATGAAGTGCCAGTGTTACATAGATCGTATTCACATTCGGAATACAGGCTTGTAACTTCTAGTCAAAGCGGTCTACGATTTCATTTGTCAACCGACCGTTTCAGTAATGCTCTCCCTCACGATGGTAATTATTATATAAAGTACATTAATCAAATATAAATTAAAATATATAATTAATTATGTGTATAAAATCTATAATATAATTGATTATAAATAATGTGTATAATACATAAGCAATTAAAATTAAATGGAAAGTAGATTGAAAATTAATTTTAATAAAGTCATTTCAATGTGAGGTATCATATGATGGATTAGTCACGAATTATTTTATAATATCTTGTGTTTATATATAGACTCTGTGGGGAAGATCGTCGTGGACTGCTCCAACCGATATCAAGAAATAATCGGCTTTGGCGGTGCGGTTACAGACTCCGCTGGGTTGAATATCAAAAGTTTGTCTCATGCCACGGCATTGAGATTGATCAAGTAATTATTAATATTTGCTTATTTTCTTTCGAATTATATTTAGAATATTTGATATTTTGGTGTCTGAAAGTAAGAAACTTAAATTTTAAAATCTTTTATATACCATGGATTGAAAATGAAGAAAGTTAAATTAAGAAATAAGACCTGCATAGATTAGAATTTGAAACATTTTGTATTTTAAAAATTAAAAATTAGGAGGTTAATATTTTTGGATATTTTATATTCTAAACAGGGATAAGAATTATTTAACAAATGATCATTCGATAACACTGATAATACTTCAATATATGATAATTTAAGAACTTTTAATATTTTTATCATTTTCGCTTCTAGGAGCTATTTCGGTCCACGTGGATTGGAATATACTCTGATAAGAACACCAATGGGTGGAACCGATTTTTCTTGGAGACCGTATTCCTACACGATGGTAGAAAACGACACCCTACTTGAACATTTTGAATTGCAAGTAGAAGATTATCAGTTCAAAGTGAGTACTATGTATTTCGCACGATAATAAATGGTTATCAATTATTATTATCTCGAAGTAAAAGCATTTCTAACGACCATTTTTATTTTAACTAATACTAAGAAATTTGTTGCATACCAAATAATTACTTATCATAGATGCCAATCATAAGGAAAGCGATCGAAGTGAGCAAAAACAAGATCAAATTATTGGCAACGCCTTGGTCTGCGAGCCCTTGGATGAAACATCCAAAAATCTGGGCGAATTCGGGAAAATTACTTCGAGAATACTGGGAAAGCTGGGCCAATTACTTCGTAAAGTAAATTATTATTATTATAATTATACATACAACTTGATAATTATCATTGCATCCCATCTCTGGCATAAAGCCAATTATGAATTGTCTTATCAATTTACTTTCGACTCCAGAATTAATTCCTAATTCACCTTGCAAAATTCTTGAATTTTTGTTACCCTAAAAATTGCCATGCTCCATAATTGAATTATTTAAAGGGCATTCATGTATCAATTAAACTTACGCTGCAAGATTAATTTATTAATTTAATTTCTCCTCTAGAATTAATTTCAATAGTGCTTCATAAATGAATGATTTAAAGGGTATTCAATATTCTTCAGGTACTTTAGAGCATACAGGCGTGAAGGTTTCAAATTCTGGGGCTTAACACCTCAGAACGAACCACTGCTCCATACATATACTAACGGCAGCACTAATGGAATGGCATGGACAGCGGAAGAGCAACGTGAGTGGCTGCTCCATCATTTGCTGCCAACTTTGAAGAGGACAGGTTTTCGGTATATTAAGATTTTTGTGGGTGACGAAAACAGACCAGTCCTGCCCGATTGGCCTACCACCGTCATGGAAGATGAAAGAGTCAGAGATGCTGTCGCTGGTACCAGCATCCACTGGTACCAAGATAGTGAAGCTTCACCGGACCGTTTGGATGAAACTAAAAAACGTTTCCCGGAGAAATCGTTACTTTACACGGAGGCTTGCAACGGAGTTCAGCAAAGTTAGTATCATTTTTGTCAACATTCAAATTCAAGTCCACTTTCGAGTCAATTGAAATGAAGTCAAATGTAATCCTAGTTTCCTTTAAATTACTACGATTAAAGCAATTGAAAATAATAGTCAAAATTATAATATAGGATGTAATGTTTCACATATTAGTCAACGGAACTTTAACTGTTAAGTAGACCTTGAAATTCGGGATCGAAAAGCAAAGCGTTGAAAGTCTGGCAAAAATTGCACTTGAATCACTGTTAACAAAGCAGCTCATATAAGCTTGTGGTTAAACGAAAAAGGAAGATATATTGTGAAAGTAGAATTCTGTAAGATATGGGTCGTAAGTGACCTAGTATCCGGCAAGTGAAGATTAAAGGAATGGTCGCTGTGTGAATGTGCGCGTATGTTTTTCAGAAATAATATAATAGTATCATTTGTGATTACTTTCTTCTGTAGAGGAGACTGTAATTCTGGGTTCTTGGCAACGCGGTGAATTGTACGCTAAGAATATCATAGAAAATCTATCCCACTGGGTATCCGGTTGGATTGACTGGAACATCGCCCTGAACTTGAGAGGTGGGCCAAATTATATTAGCAATTTCGTCGACTCGCCAATTATTGTGGACGCCGCTAAGGACGAGTTCTACAAACAGCCAATGTTCTACGCTTTGGGACACTTTTCTAAGTAAGTAAACCGCCGGTAAAATCATAGTACACGTTTTACCAAATTGCACTCCTTTCGCAGATATATTTCACCCCGAAGTGTTAGAATCGCTAGTAAAGCGAAAGGGTTGGATGGCGTTGAACAAGTTGCTTTTGCTACTCCTGATAAGGGAACCGTGCTAATTATGTTAAACACGTGAGTATATGTTAGTTTAATCACTTAACAGAAAGTATCTACGTAACTATATCACCGAATGCGTATTATACGTGAGATAATACAAGTAAAACATCTTTACAGTTGTGATAATATTTGTATAATGATATTACATCTACATTTGTTCTTCTCTTTAGCAATAAGGAGGCAAGGAAAGTGTTGATACAAGATTCGAGGAAGGGTACAACGACTGTAACGTTAAACGGAAAGTCGATAAACACGATGAAGTATTGGTAAGAATAACTCAAGATACCGAAAGCTGTGATGATCTGTACATACTGAATATTTTAATCTCTAAATTATGTATCTTTGTCAATAAAAGTATTATGTTATATAAAGATCTGGTTTCTTATAAGATATCCTCCACTGTTTCTCCGCAAGATCTCGTTGCAATTAATTAATTCAATCAATGACTAATTCAAAAAGTTCAACTAATCAAAAACCCATTCACATTGAACGCACATAACATTATCGCAATGTACACTCTTTATTTATCAATAATACACCTCCAACGAACCAATGTTTTTCCAATTGACTTCGCATCGAATAAACTGATTATCCAACCTGACACTCGGTTCTTCGGCAGTCCAATTATAAAAAGAATAACAGACGAAAACTGTACAGCTTTATTTCGCTTTGAGAGTAGAGAAAAAAACCGGGTTCAGGTGACAACGACAGCGTTTAGATTTTACTTGCCGTAAGAGCGAGCAATTTCGAAACGGTCAATTTAATAGAGTTTCGTCGTTTGGCATATCCCGGGGGTGAGTCATAAAATTCGAGGGGGTATGGGATGGCACTGGGAGCAAAACGGGGATGAAACGGGGTACAAGCATTATCGATATTCGAAGGACGGTCACGTTAGTTCAACACGCATTATGTGGGTTACCAGTCCAAGGTCCGACTTCGTTCGAGTCCTGGGACAGAAGCTTGCTCGCACGCCAGGTAACTTGCTCGTACTTCCTGTGACCTATATCTCTCCTTTGCCCTTATCCTGGACAAATCCTTCCCTCTGATACACCTAACGATTTGATCTCACTGCTCTTGCCAGATACCAAGTTATGTTTCTCCTCCCTTACTTGGATCGCTTTCCATGCTTCTCTCTCTCTCTCTCTCTCTCTCTCTCTCTCTCTCTCTCTCTCTCTCTCTCTCTCTTTCGCTCTCTGCCTCACCTTATTGCAGATATTCGCGTGCATTCAAGGTAAACATTGTTTTCCGTCGACGAAGGATGTTGAAGGTTGAATATTCAATGCTCAATGTGTTTTCATGTTGCACTAATTTTTACGGGCTTCTTTAGTTCTAATTAGAACTAGCACTACGATAAATTTTATCCTTAATGACTATAAGGGGTAAAAATTCAGCCCATTCGAATTTTGTTAAATAATTTTAAACAACGTAGCGACTAGTAACACTCATTTTTAAGTATGCATTCAGACTTTATCATGAAACACTTGAGCAATTCACTCACGTTTGTTGCAGACGTATGTTTACTTACATTAACGTGATTTCTTTTGATGATAACTGTCGAGCGCTAAGGAAGTTTTATTTTCGTGCAAAAACAGGGGACTCTAAAATAAAGCGAGTATTAAAGCGAAGGAAGCAAGGCGAGAGTGATTACATTAAGAGTGACAGGATAGCAGAAGGAGTGAATGGACTCTATCGATTTGGAGGAGATCTAGCGTGGTTCCTGGAGGAGGAAGTTGTTCCCGAACGTGCCTTCGCGCCCGCCGACGTCTGTCGATACGTTATTCAATTCCACGGTATTGGATTTCCCTTCTCCGTGGTCCGCAGTAGCTCGCTGCAACTGCAGCTGCACCTCTGCTACCCGGGAACGATGCAGTTCTATCGCAGCGCTCTTCTGCTTCTACTCTTTTTTTTGCCCCTTCTTTATTTCGCTCCTTCAACATTCCGCAGACTGAATGGTGAACGAAAATGTTTGGAAAATCGGCTTGTAAACTCGTTACTATTACCGTTTCTTCGCGACAAAAGTCGTTGCAATTCCTCAGGAGACTTGAATTCTTGCAAATATCACCCGAGATAAGATAAGGGGCAGATTCGACAACGAAATTAGAATATCTTTATTTTCGTGGGAATTATTCAGTTGCATAAATCAAATTCACACTTTTATATGCACCGTTATATTTTTATAAACACTTGTTAATACTTTTTATTGTTTCGAGGTTATTTGGATATTCTCGTATTTGGAGGTGTTATAAGGAAGTGGATGATTTTTCGTGCATAGTAAAATTCAGTTCTTATTGCCAGAATGTTGGAACGACGCATCCAAGAAAATAAGTTCGGGAAGCAGTTTTTGAGTAATGTTGTGTCTCTTGGTAAATATTGCAATTTTCGGGTGATTACAGGTCATAAAAGCAATTTAAACACGCCTGTACATTCACGATAAGAAGTTGGTCTGATTTGTGGCGTTGTTACCTAGCAGTCTGCCGCATTCATTATTAATTCTGAATGTAATGGGAGCCTCTTCCTGGATTTCATACCGGCGAGGAGCATTTACTTGTAAATTCCAACTCAAACATATTCCATGTAATTATCCAAGAATCTATAAATTTCTGTGATTAAGATTATCAATCACCTGACGTCGAGATACCCGTATCGAAAGACTTGTCTTGAAGACAGCTCGATTTAATGTTGAAAATTGATGAAACAAGTGTATGATTTAATATCATTTGGAAAAATCAATATGTAATTTAGATTACCTTCAAACCAGATACGTATTGATATTAAAATTAATATTTGCATGAATGCATTCTATAAGAATATGAAATATATCACGTATCTCGATGACCACTTTTCTATTTTAATACCGATGTACATTAATATAATTTCCTCATTTAACAATTATTGTTTGTGGTAAATAATATAATTGTTAATAAAAAGGCTATATTAGATGCAATAGTGTATAGATTTAAGTAATTTGATTTCAACTTAAAGCTGCAACAATCATAATCAATTATGCATTCGTCAATTAAAAATTCAGAAAAGATTCTCATTGTTAGATAATCCCGTATAAAAAATGCGCTAATCGGTACAGCTAGATACTTAAATCGCTAATTAAAAATAAATAGAAACTCTATCCCGTATTATATACCCAGTTAGCTAAGCATTAAACTCGAAGACTTGTTCCGTGTTCATGGCGCGAACAATAAAACATGTCTTTATATTCTGCCAGAGTTTGTTATACTTTTTCTACTGCGACAGTATGATATATCTATGTTTTATGTACCGCGAAAGCCATTATTATGCTTTGTATCCGGTATTCTAATCCTTTTCCTTCTTGTCCGTTCACTTCTGTGCCAGTCGATTCGCGCAAGGTTGTCGTGCCAAGTATTTACTTCCTCGGCATACTCTAACGGTGGTTTTAAAAAAGCTGACTTTAGATACTAATTAGAAGACAAGGATACTTAATTGTGAAATAATATAGTTTGATTGTCAAATTAAATTTTTTAGCCGCTCAAGATTCACATTGTATAGCATATAGTAGAACCTTAATATGGAATGATATGAAGGAAGTTAATTTTAAATATCAATCATATTTTAGTAAAATAATATATTATTCTGCAGGTGTCATAATAATATTTACTCAAATACTTATACAAACAATTTTTAAAAATACCGGAACATCATTCTAGGTCCAAATGTATCATAAAACGTAAATTGAAAAATGATCGGAAAAATACTGTAAGCAGATCCAATGAAAAAGAACCGTTTATTCTTCGGTGCATAGATAATCTTAAAAAATGAGGCTCAAAGTCATCAAGGACGGAAATATGCATTAAATTAATCAGCACCGGTACGGAGACGTGTTAGCGGATACATATCGGTGTGCGGATGTAAAAGGCGTGACCACCTGCGATGTCATTGAGCCAAGGAATCGAGTCGAAGGAGTTGGAATACTAATCGAGGAAGAAGGAAAATGCAAGAAATAACGAGATAAACAAAGATAAAGAGACTTTGTTGTCAAAGTATCCTGGACGTCAGCAGAAATCTAACGGATCTTTGCATCAGTTGACGCGAGAATCATATCTCAAGATCAAAAAAATCGAAAGCTGTAAATCAATATGCGCAAGAAGTATACATTGAAGTCAGGTGGAATTAATGAGCAGCTTTGCAAATCTGAATAATGGAACGATATTTACGATGATGATCGATCTGTTTCGTTGCTATTCTTACGATTTAATTACATTTATTATGTAATTTATGTTAACCAAATTCTTGCGTGTATTAAACGTAAGAATGTCTTAGCATTTATTCATGAAATTCATTATACAGTGTCATTTTAAGTAGACAAAAATAAACAGAAAATTATTGTTGAAAATGCACCTGATTTAATTATGATTTCTAAAACTTGCATGGCGTAGTGACTCTTTTAAAATACTAAATGAATAGGCTCTTTCAAGTTTACAGTTACAACTTCTTTTTAACTAAAGGAAATGAAGCTGAGTTATCAATTCTAGCAATATTTAAACGTTCTACGAATAGAATTTTCTAATATTTCCGTAAGTTCAGTGTTCATTAATTATGATTAACAAATCGCAATTAAATCGAACAGAAATATGAGAAGAATTTCTAAAATTTAATATTGCCATATTCCACCTTTCTCCACAAGAAACAAATCACTTCAATTTAATATAGCACAAGTTACTCAACAAGCCACAAGTACTCCGAGTAATATTAATTAATTATACGCAACACATATACTGTCATAATCTTACAAAAGCAGAAAACCATTAACCATAATAAGCCACAAGAGGTAAAGTATTTTAACATCCGTTCACGCGTAAATATTTATGAAGGTTTCATAAATCCTCCAATAATCTTGATGTACGAGGCGCGAGGTACTTAAAAGCACGCAAACATTGAATGGCGTTAAAAAGGGTAATATAAATTTCATTTCACTGTTAGCGGACTCCTGTTATAACTTTTTCTTGGGAATCTACGAATCGTTGGTAAAAGCGTTTCGCCGTGAAAGCACGGATAAAGTCGGACTTCGCCAGGAGTATCCTTTTGAAAAATGTACAGAACCCAAGATATGCCTGTTTGAGGTTATAGTCTCCTGAGACCGGTTCCTTTTTTTTCATCCCCTAATATGCATACCTGCATACCTGGAGGTGTATATCGCTTGATTTTATTCACGACACACCCACGACTCGTTTCACCTATGACGCCAGGTTCTATGATTTTTCATAAGCAAACCGATCGTGTGACGCGTTTCGTTCCAAGTTAGAGCTGTTAAACAAATTGCACCTTCGATTTGAAGAAAGCCATTCATGTCTGTCATGATAAGCCAAAAGGAAAAGGGTGGACATTTATCAGCGCTAAATCGGGATAACTGTTCCTTGAAGACTGTAATGAAGGATGTATTAAGATGAGAGATTATTGTCGAGAAGAATATAAGTGTTTTAAAAATACGTCTCCCTTATTTAAATTATAAACAGTTTATAAGGCAAGGAATTTGTGTGATTAACTAATAAATTTTATAATACATCTAGTTTAGGGGATCATTGTTTAATTTTTCAATTTTTATGATACAATATTTTATAATCGAATTAATTCAGCAAGTTGAACACTACTGTATTAGTTCGTTATTTTTTCAAAGGCATCTTCAACAGATGATTTCCGTATTATATCAGGCGTGTTAAACCGCGTAGAACAAGTTTCCGCAAATTGAAGCTTTTACTTTTTGTGATATTACATCGTTGGGAACTCTGAGAATGTTTCTTATGAACAGTCTTACGTTATAGTGAAGTAAAGAAGATTTAGCTTGTAATAAAAGTGAAAGATGCTTGTAAATCTTGAAGGTTCCATAAAGAAATCTGCGATGTTGTTAAAAAGGTAAATGTGGGATTTTAGGGCTTCCTTGATGTCAAAGAACATAATTAATATACACAACAAAGCAGACACTTTTATTATTCCCTGAAGATGACATTTGTAATTATCAACCACAGATCTTATAAAAAAATCATTATTGAGAATTAAGTTTAATACAATTTTATAAAAAATTCAGGTGTGATTAATAATTTATTTATGTAAGGTGACAGGCACTTAGACATTCAAGCTTACCCTTCCTTTTTTACCAAACGTTTTTCTAAACCCGAGGAGAACTTTAATTTCTTGGAACGCTCTTAGATTCAAAAAAAGATAAAATCCTTTCAATGTCTTTAAAGAGTGAAGTTTACTTCATTTTCCATGCAGACGTGTTAAGCCACTGGATTTAACGAGGCTTTAAATTTTGGACAGGATTACTACTAATCTCGTACGTCACGATATCATTCGTCTAATTCAAAAGATAAGTAATTCCGAGTACTTTCTAGCACGAGATATAACAGACAATTGTCACGTAACGATAAAAACAATTTAGTTTATATCTCATTGATTTGACTTCGATGTGTGATTTAAGGATCTATTAGAAATTCATGAAGAAATCACATTTATCAATTCGATTAATTATCTTCTCAAAGCTGGTCTACCTTATTAAGATATACAACTGATAAAATGTTCCACATAAAAACTACCTGTCGTTTATGTTAAACGATCCTGATTATCTAACACCAACAAATCTTGCACCTTGACGAATAAATAGTTGAATTGTTGTGACGATTGAAATAAGCAACTTATCCATTAATTATGCAATAGTAGTTACTGTTGTATAGTCTTATAAATATTTTGTTATATGCTGACATTATAATAATCGGCTCTAAAACAATATAACTTCGCCATTAAGTAAACTGAAGTCTTATATTTTAAATCTTAAACGCCTTCATATTTAATATCTTAAACATCTTAATTTTCCAAGTTCATAATTTTATAAGGTTTAACTTTTTAGGTCTCAAAAGTATGTAGTTTTCTGTGCATATATGATTTCTTAAATTCTTTATTATAAAAGGTCTAAACTTTAAAGTTTTAACGGTATATGACTTTTTATATATCCAATTTTTAAAGTTCTTAATCTCATTTAACTGTATACAGTTTTGTATACATCCAGTTTTTTAAAGTCTTAATTTGATATATTTCAAGAAACCATAATCCTAGTCAATCTTAGAACAAAATTTGCAATTCACGATTTACTGAAATATTGCACTCGAAATCCGCAGAATAACACGTTTAACACACATGGACACCTAAAGATCTACATTCTGCATTCGAATATAAATGAAGTCTACATTATGTAATCAGGTCTCCGTAAATTCTATGTTCACGTAAAAGTAATAGCCGTAATTCAGTTTTACGATTAAGAATGGGAAGCGTTCTAAGATTTTCCGAATAACCTTGGTATCCTTTGATCTACCTATCCATTGATACTATATTTCTCAATCGTTAAAAAAATCATCTTCGCGTACGGATTAAGCTTCCCGTTTGTATAAAAGGATTCAACGAACATGACGCATTATGCCGTAGAATTTCATCAGTCGGAGAGAAATTACTATTATGCATGCAATCGTAAGCAGTGCCCATCATCGCAGCAGATCATCACGTAATTGAATGTTTTCAAAGGATACTGCTTGTTAGTTGCATTCGATAATTATCGCCCGCTGAGTCAAGAATCCTAAGCTCATTTCGAATGATCTCGCGATACCCATCTTGTGTTTGACGTTCTTCTTAACAAGGAAATGTTAACGCCAATCACACAAAAAATGATTCTTTCTCCTTATAAACTATTATGTTTTAACGCGATTACTTTCTTATGATCGTAATTTACCACGAGGATTAAACGTGGCAATTTGCATTTCTGAAGAGAAACAAGGAAAAGACGTTGTTACAAAACGACTTAGAATTCAGATTACTCATTTGTATTGTAAAGAATGTTAATTATCACTTAAATAGATACATTTCGTTATATAAAAATGATTCTCGAAGGAGAACTGCGCATTGCGATTCGTGGAAAACTATTTATGAAAGACGTCCTTAGAGTCAATCGGAATTCCAGAATTTTCCTCCGTTTCGCAAGATCAAACTATAAAAGGAACAATCAGGTGACGTTGAAGTCAAATAATATTCGATATTCGATTGGCTCGACGACTTTCTTTGATGTTGTAAACGCGAATCCTGAAGGATTAATGTGCTTGGAAATTTTTATTTATAAACCGATATTACGTATTATTGATCTGTGACATTAAACCGAACTTCTTTTAATCGCACTGGTTTTAAAATAGATTTCTAAATACCTTCTTCTTGCGTAAGGGATTTTTTGTCACGAAACATATTACAAAATAATCAGATACAAAAGCCGCAAAAAGCTGGTATCATTTTGTATCTCGAAGTGTGAATTAATTTACGACGCGTTAAAGAGAGGCATACAAATTTAATAATCGTAAAACGTCGAATATTTAAAAATATCTGCATTTCTCGATCATTTTAAAGTTTACTAGAAATATATTGTTCTTGCTTGTTACTGTTAAGTTCAAGGAAATCCACAAAGCATAATTACTTTAATCAGGAATATGCTTTAAATAGAAATTCAAACAAATTTTCTTGATTTTCTTATTGCGAGCAATTTGAGTTCGCGATAATCACAATGTAATATAAAAATCTATAAACTGACGACATGTTTATTCCTAAGAGACTTCTGTGCAATGATTTTATTTACTTAAATACGACTTTGTCCTCAGAAATATTCTATTTATAGCAATTAAATGAAATCATATTTGTTTACATTATATTATTCGCCTATTTTCGTAGCCAAAATCTCGAAACACATGAAACTGGCCAAGAATGCAGGAACTACTTTGTTCCTCAAGGCGTGTTATTTATTTACGAGGTTAACGCCTTGGGCTCGGGACCCTGGGTTCGCCATACCCATACCTACCGGAAGGTGCAGTAGGTTCCCTGGGGCACATTCTAATTTAATTAATATATTTAAATACTATTAATATTATATTATATCATTCTATAGCTATATGAATGTTTACAATGATTTCTTGCATTCGTTGTGCATCGTAAATACGTGCACCGATACTTGCATTTCTGGAACGAATTTGTCTAATATCGCGCAAGAAATTCCATTAAGCGAGTGGTCAATTTACGACGATATTAAGTCCGACAAGACACTAATGTCGCAATCATAGGTACGCTACCAATAACAATGAAATCGACTAGATATCCTTGAAAGTGGGACACTCTATCGACGTAATGAATTCAAAAATTGTTCTCGGATATGGCCTTACAATCATTACTCAGACTCTGAATTAACTAATGTGAGAGTCTTCGATGGAAGTGGATCAAGAAAATGTGTATCGTATTATTAGATTATAAACATTTATACTCTAATCAATAATGACTTCTTAAAATTTGTTGGAGTGTTATTTACGAGTAATTTTTCTATTCGAAAATAATTATTTTGTGGAATAAAGTACAGATTGGGGACACAAATATGATTTCAATATACTGGTAATTAGATGGAACGTAATTATCTTTTTAATCAAGTACAGATCGAAATATTCAATCTAATTCCAATATATGGAATATTAAACGAAATGTAATTATTTTCTCAACGAAGTGCAGATTATAAAATTACATATGGTTTCAATATTTGAGTAATTAGATGAAGTGTAAATTAAATTGCAAGGAAATGCATATCTAAGTTTAGTATTAAGTTTAAATTTAGTGTTAATTATTATTTAAGTGACAGCATAATAATGGCAATATTAATATTATATTAATTATTATTGATTTGAAAATGATCTCTTAAGTTTATACGAACCTGAAGAATATAAAGAATATTTAAAGATACGGATCTGACAGCGATGTTTTGGGTGTTTCATTTTTAGAGTTTTTATCTCTCGCAGCGTGCCAGTGGCATTCAATGCAGGTAATTAGCCGAAAAATACAAATAAACAGCCTGAAACGCAAACAATGTACTCATTTTTGTAGAATCTCCCATAAAACAAAGCGGATTCGTATCTTTCGAGTTTAAGCTTTAAAAATGTGTTATAATTTGGAAATGTTTCATCATCTTTATTGGAAGCTCAAACTCCGAGGTACTTTAGTGTCCTGTCGTTATTTATAAGCGCAGAGATAACTTCGGCAAATTGAATTCTCGCGAAATTATTATAGAAGACGAAAATACCTATAATTTCTCTTTTTCAAAAATGATGAAACTTATCGAGAATTATAGGAAAATATTAATTTTACCGTCTTGCGATTAGATGTACTGAGTTTAACTTACTGTAAGATTATACTACAATTATAATAATTATTTTACTTATACTATATCACTACCGTATTCTAAATTAGATAAAACCTGAAATGTGATACGAGCTTAATAAAAAGAGACGAAATTTGATGTTCAAATTCCGCTAATTACTTCGAATATATTTAAATTAAGGACACCGTTCTGAATATAGATGACCACTTTCGTATTGGACTTCAACAGTTCCGCGACGTTTCTACGACAATTTTATGCTTATCATCTAAACGCAGACACTAATCCAATCCTAAATTATGATTAACAATTTTTAAAGTCTGATAAATTCAACTTAATGCCAGGTATCTTAAAATAAGAAAAGGAATAAATAAAATACCGATGAAATACTGTCGATGCAGTAGTATAAGGTATTACAAGGCAGACACGCAAATTATGTCAATAGCATATTTTATCAACGATCTCTCGCGGTGATTGTATTTTTATTAAATAATATCTGCTTTATATTTCCATATTTGTCATAGTAGTCGCATTATGAAGAAGATATATATATTTGTATATCGATATGAATACCATAAATGTATAATCAGCCAATCGGACGTCAGCGGTATTCCACAGAACGTGCGTCCTTATATAACTGTAGACTTCATTTCGCAACTATATTTTCAATGAAATTCCGTCGAAGATTCTATGAATATTCATAGAAAAATTAATCAACCTGTGATCTTTCTCGTAAATGTGCTTACCAATTTGTTTAACGGTCTTAAACAACTTAAATTTATTACAGAGATCTTCTTGTATGAAACTAGCGTACAAAATATAACGCGATACATTTTATAATTAACATCTTCTTAGTTATATTACACAGAATAAATCAAGATATCTTTATTTAAGGTATGATATACACATATAACTAAGAAAATGTGTCATGCAACGAATATTATAACATAGTATGCTATATTATAATAGTAACCTGCGATACAGCTGAAAAAAGTACACGGGATTTAATGAGCGTGTAATCATCTCGATGATAAGAAAGACTTCTGGTATAATTTGAGAGGCTACCTTGCAATCCTGCAATAATATTGCATCGACTTTACACTATTGACTTTCTGCTTGAAATCTACATCACACTACTTCATCTGTCGTCAACCTAAAATAATTGTCTTAAATGGTCTCTGATATCATAAAACATTTTCTCCCTTTGTGACACGAAGTTATTTATATGTTAAAAATTAAACTTTGTACATCTCATTGGGATATGTTTATACCAAAGTTCTATGATTGTAATCGGAACCGATGATTATGTAGGTTACGATAAGTTGCAAGAAGTATCGTTTCGGGGGACCAAAATGGATAGCTCTAAATGAAAATGGAGGAGAAACTACAGTAGATTTCTCGGTATTTAAATAGTCGGCCTTCGAGGAATACTTCGATGGCGTCTCCGTAGCAGGAAAAGGATTAACGTAATGGGCAAAAGCGGGGAACCCACGATAAAAATCGACGGAACAGCAAACCTGTTCGACTGTTCCTTATCCACCCCCACTCGCTCCTGTGTTTTAGTTAAGCACAAGCAAGAATATATACTCCTTCGTAGATCGTCGAAAGAAATTGTGCATTCCGGACGTGTCTCCGACGTGGTTTATTCCTTTATCATATATTCTCAAAAATTTACCCGGGAAAAAACTTGAGAATGACTTGCGTTCGTTCGACGCTCGTGTTTACCATTATCCTTGCGTTCGTTACCTCGGCCTACTGTGATTTAGAACTACAATTGCTACACGTGGTAAACTATTAATATATTATTTAAATACCTCGTGTGAAGTTGATTATATTACGTAAATACATATTGTGAAGTTTACAACATAATATTATATTATTTAAATGAAGTTTCATCTGAAGTTTGCGCGATTATATTATTTAAATACTTCTCGCGACTTTTGCCCGATTACATTATTTAAATAGATCTGCGAGGTTTGCATGATTATTATTTAAATTCCTTTCGTAAAGTTACGCGATTATAATATTTAAACATCTCCCGTGAAGTTTAGAGGATTTTTTTAATTAAACTACATTAAAGACGGTGTCACCTGCAATGAGTTTTTTGGTGGTGTAAAAGTGAATGAATGGTTTCCTCATTTTATTAAACATTTACTTGTGTCAGTGATACGAAGCAAAGTTGAAGATGAAGATTAGAATATTTAATTATAAATATTTGCTTTTAAAGGTGTTCCGACATGGTGACAAAGTGCCACACCGAGAATTTCAAAACTACCCCAACGACCCCCATCGTGATCACTCCTATGAACCAATCGGAAATGGCGACTTAACGAATGTAAGTTGACAAATTTCGATGTTTGAGATTCATGGTGTATTATCAATCTTTATCATAAGTACACCAGGAAAAATTCTTTCGGATGCAAAAAAACAATGTTTCTTATATGAACTGCATATAGAACCATGTTTGATATGAATTCTTATCATTCATGATACAGTAACAATTCTTGTGCGCTGCTACTCTAATAAAGCGTGAAATCTTCTTTCATTCATCGTTCCGATATTAAAACTCCGCCCCGGAATCTCCGGAAATTCAAATGACATTCCGAAAGAATGTTTCCTGGTAGAAAGTTTCGTATGTTCGTTAAATATAATAGCTTCTTTATTCCGCACTTCGATGAGTCGACACGTGAAAGTTTTCAATGTTCAGAATGCCAATGACATCACAGAAGTGATAATGTACTTTTGAGTAACCCCTATTAATATAATTTAATATGAGAAAATTTCCACTCACAGTTTACTTTGCAAAACGTGCAAAGCTTAAAAATGTCTGCGTCATCAACGAATAATGATTGCTTACTCCGCTTTATCTAACAGATCATATCACATAAATACTAAATAATAGTTTGAAATATTCATTAACTGATCAATTTAAATGATACTACTATAACAGAATCGCCAAACGAGACAAAATAAATTGTTTGTAATTGCTCAGAAATATTTCACAAGGAATTTAGCGACATATATGTTAAGTTCACTTATCGAAGTCTGGAGGTGAATTTTAATTGATAATAAATAAGAAACATTAACAATGTCATGGAATTAGCAAGGTAAGATGCGAGAATACAGAATTGGCACGATGCTACGCGAACGTTACGACCGATATTTCGGGGCGGATTATTGGCCAGCCAAGATCTATGCTCGTTCAACGGACATCCCGAGGACACAGCTCTCCCTACAGCTGGTCCTGGCAGGATTATTCCCGCCCTCGAAGAGGCAGACCTGGAATCCACGTCTGCCCTGGATTCCAGCCGCCACGGTCTTCGTGCCCTATGAGGCTGATAACCTCCTATTCCCAAATTACTGCCCACAGTGAGTTCTATAGCCCTTTCACTTATCAGCCGAGTAATAACAAATCAGATTTCTTCAACTCCGTCTTCATTCCATTAGACGTTACATTCATTTAATATCGGACCTTGGATCCGCAAGATACACTACAGTGTTGAGACATATTATTTTCAAAGTTAGCATATTAGGCGTGTCTCTTAGTTCGTTGTCTTATTAAGTGTCTTTTTTAATAATACGCTACATTTATGAAAATTTCTTTCATTGTATAATTTAAGATACAATAGTAAAACTGAATTCATTTATTATCCAGAGAAGCTAAGATAATGAATAAATATATGACAGTGTTATGGAATATTATAGTTTAACTTCGAATATTAGTCGAAATTCAGTTCGTTGATTTATCAAGTGGATAATAAAAATGCGTGAAAATGCTTCATTCGTGTTGTAATACTTCAGCACAACTATTGCTTTTAAGTATTCAACTTCGCGTTAACAAATTACTTGATCACTTCTGTTTTTATCATAATATTGTATATTTATAGTTATATGGAAGAATATTCACGGTTCCTCAAATTAAGAAGTACGAAGGACATTATTAAAAAATACAAAAATGTAATGGATTACTTGACCGATCACACGGGAAAAATAGTAAACACTACTTCGGCGGTTTCTTATCTTTACAATTTGTTCAAAGAAGAGGTAACTTACATTCAATTTGCTTAGAAATTGAATTATAATGAATTATATTCATTCTATATTTAAGTTTAATTACTTCAGGCTGCCCAGAATTTGACTTTACCGAAATGGACCGAAAGTGTATATCCAAGTCCGATGAAGGAAATTATCGCGTTGGATTTTAAACTTCGATCTTATACCAAGACCCTAAAACGATTAAACGGAGGTAGGTTTGTTAATTTAACTATCTCGACAGATCATTAATAAACAACTAATTCTAATATTAGAAAAATTGTACCGGTAAACAATTAATAAATTTTCATCTTACGAATGAAATTATTATAAAGTAATATAAAAAATATATCTGATATTAAATGATTAATATTCATTGATCTACGTAAAAAAAGTATTTGGTAATAAAAATTATATATCCAATAAGATTATTTTTGTCAAATACATCATTCTTCTGCTACAATAATTAGATCCAGGTGTATTTGATTAAATTTCCGATATCGAACATCAATATCTTCATCTATCGCCATTGGAATAATGAATTAAAAATTGTATTCTCGCTCAGCTTTCTTTAAATCAACCAACCAAAAATGTTCGATGTTTAATTGAGATCTTGATTAAATGACCGATATCCAAAATAAACTTCCTGATTTAACACCATTGAATTAATGAAGGAAAGATTCCATTCTCGCTCATATTTTTTTGAAACAGCCAAAAATTATTGATATTTTGTAGGAATGCTGTTGCGCAAAGCGATAGATGATATCCAATCGTATCGGGAAGGAAGATTGTATCCAAAAGATAGAAAAGCTTTCTTCTTCTCCGGGCACGAAGTAAATGTGGCTGCATTTGCGAGAACTCTGGGTTTAGACGAACCCGTCATTCCTGCTTATGGATCCACCATAATTCTCGAAACACTTCGCGATAAGAAGGGAACTTATTACGTTCGCGTAAGTACATGAGATTTTAAGAAATTAAAAATTGATAATCCATGAAACGGACAAATTTCCTTAAATTTTCGTTAAATTAAACGGGTATTAATTCGTCAATCTATAAATCTAATTTATTTTTAATATGATAAATGCAATTAAATTATTAAAGATTCTATTAAAATATTTTATTCTGCTTACTACGAATCTATTAAAACCTTGTAATCTGCTAATTAAGATCATAACCTTTTCTCTTTCACTTACTAAGATTTTTCAAACATTTTTATATTCGACTTAATTAATTACCTCCGAATTTTGTTCAGTATTTTATAATTTTCCTAATTTATTAAAAAAATATATCCAAAAATTCGAACGAGTATTCCATAACATAAAATCTATTAAAATAAAATTCGATAATAATAAGAATTCCGTTGTCGAACGAGTATTCCATAACATAAAATCTATTAAAATAAAATTCGATAATAATAAGAATTCGGTTCTTGAATTCTATTCGCATTCCACAGTTCGATGAGCAGTATCATATTAATATTCCACAATATAAAATCTATTAAAACAAAATTCGATTATAATAAGGAACTCGATATTACGCGATCGAACAACTCGAGTAGAAAAGTTTCTTTGTGCATGAATATTGAATTTTGATGTTTGCTTTAGGTGTTGTTGTGGACCGGAGTTACCGAGCAGCTATCAATTCAAAGTATACCCGGCTGCACGGAAGTTTGCCCATTTGAAGAATTTCTTAGAATCGTAAAGGACGTAACGCCCGACGACGAGGAGTACCATTGCCATTGCAATAAACTGCCAGGAGAGTCAACGAAAAATGGCCATCAACATTCCTCGGCGTCGAATATATCCGCCAGCGAAAACTGGTACTACGTTTTAACGGCTACTTTCCTCGCGATTGCATCTGTACGCCTTTGAAATCGAACTTCTGATCAAACTTCCCGGCTCGACGTGGAAACGTCGACGTATCAATGGAATTGATAAAAATTTCAATTAAATTACGGAATATTGCAATAATATCGCCAGCTTGATGAACACTTTCTAAACTAAAACTAAGCAAAGTTAAAATAATTGTGACTATGAATATTTTCTGAACTGAGCAGTTATTTTATTGAAAACTTTCTAAACTGAAATTAAGGAATATTGAAATAATACTGTCAATTTATTGACTATTTGTCAACTGAAATTAAAATATATTGCAATAATATTGTCATTTTAACGAACATTTTCTAAACTGACGCAACGAATGTTGCAATAATATTTTCATTTTCATGAATGTTTTCTGAACTAAAAGTAAAGAATATTGGAATAATTTTGCTGCTTTTATAAATATTTTCTAAGTCGAAGATCAATTTTCATAGTTGCAATGAAAATTTGGCTCGAAATGTTATTCCGCGCATATTTAATATTTGATGAAAATAACGTTTACAATTGTTTCAATTTGAAACTCGAAATTATTTTAATAAGAGTGCGCATTAGTGTACCCGTAGATGATTATGCAGTTAATGATTCAAGTAGTGTTTGAGATAACAATTAAAAGATTCTTGGAAACATTGTAACTTGCAAAGCACGATATTACCGTAATCTCTAGTCACTGTCAATAACCGTAGAATTCTTTGAAACATTATTAACAACCCTGCACTTTGTTCATAATTGACTCGTTTTATGTACTTCCTGTAATGGTATAATGTAAATACGTGTATTTGTTGTAGTTTGTGTTAAGTAAATAATGTTGCCATGCTAAGATATACGATGATCCAATAAAGTATGGATTTTAATAAAGAAGTTATATTAATTTGCCTATTAAAGTCCTTTTAATGAGCCCAAATTTATAATGAATTTTAGATTTATTTTATTATTTTCTCTATTTTATTTATTCAATATTCATTTATTTATTTAGTGTGTATAAATTTACACAGAAATTAAAACTAGAATGTTCAATAATAGAATTTCAAATTAAATATATAAATTCGAATTATAAAGTAAGATAATAATCCTTTATCATCTGAAACAGAATTCAGATAAAACTGTGTTGGAAAATATGTAAAGTAAAAATAAAATATTTATAGACATCAAATAGTTCAAGAATTTTTTAAAAATAAGACTAGATTTGAATGAAATATTGATTCAATTAAACCACAAAACTTATTTCACGGAGATACCAGTTGTGACACAATGAAAATTGTCGCGCACAACATAAACCCCGGTTTTTATTACTTCAACGGTTATTGTTATTATTATTACTGTAATTGCACGGCGTTATGACTGAATATTATAGCGATACCACGGAAATAAATATCCGGTTCAATGGTTGACAATGCACAGATGCACCGGTAAGTAGATGAAGCACCGTATTGGACAGACACGAAATGAGAACAAATTTGATATGCAATTCCGCGGATTAATTCGTCTATTTTCGCTCGGGTTAAAGGTTCAAGAACCTCTCTCCTGTTAAATCTTGTACCACTCCAAGTATGAATAATCACCATTTTGGTTTTTAGTGGTTTAAGGATTGACTTAAAAGTGGCAATTTTCATGAAGCGCATAATTTGGAACTGGCATAATTATAATCACATTTCATTAAACGAAATTCTACCAGCGGTAAAATAATTAAACCTGAAAATATCTTGAGATTAAATATTTCCGAGTCTTCTGCATTCTTTGTACGGTTTTATTATAACATTGATATGTGAGGACAAAATTGTATTTATTACTGAAAGTATTATTCCCTAAACTTGGAAATACCAGAAAATTATTGATCAATATATGAACTGATAAAAATACTGCGGTTTAAAATTATTTTAATAATTTATGGATCATAATTAGGAAAAGGCGGGCATTTTGAAGTCAGTCAAAGATTTTTTTTATTTTACGCATTTATTATACAAACTAACTGTTACTTAAGTTGAGGCTGTTAAAGTGAGAAGCGTTCGCTGCGATGTTTGAATGAAATTGTGATTAATAAATAACAAGGTAGCGAATGACGCATGCTTTTAATGCATACTATAATTTCTTACTCCGAAGAGTTGAAGTTTTTCTATTAAACTAATTATGTCATTTATATAACATTTGTGCCGTTATATTCAGTGAAGGTTGCGCTACTTCATTATATCGAAGTTAGTGCGATACCGGTGCTTCCAAAACGAACTGTAATTTTACGAGCTCGTGCACATCGGGGCTATTTGCGTTGGATTTTAGAGACTATTGCTTCAAAAATGTCAAACTTCGAAGTCGCCAATTTTGTACTTACATGACTCTAGAATGATTTTGGGTCGAAAGAAGCGGTTTAAAAAATTTTCCGGTCAAAAAATGGGTCGACCCAAAATGGCAAAAATGTGAAGGGGTATACCTTCAAAATTTCTCAAAAAATGAAAGTCGCCAAATTCGCTTCTAAATGGCCCAAATCGATGGTATATGATGTATAAACATATTCTAGAATGATTTTGGGTCGAAAGAAGCGGTTTAAAAAATTTTCCGGTCAAAAAATGGGTCGACCCAAAATCGCAAAAATGTGAAGGGGTATACCTTCAAAAATTCTCAAAAAATGAAAGTCGCCAAATTCGCTCCTAAATGGCCCAAATCGATGGTATATGATGTATAAACATATTCTAGAATGATTTTGGGTCGAAAGAAGCGGTTTAAAAATTTTTCCGGTCAAAAAATGGGTCGACCCAAAATCGCAAAAATGTGAAGGGGTATACCTTCAAAAATTCTCAAAAAATGAAAGTCGCCAAATTCGCTCCTAAATGGCCCAAATCGATGGTATATGATGTATAAACATATTCTAGAATGATTTTGGGTCGAAAGAAGCGGTTTAAAAATTTTTCCGGTCAAAAAATGGGTCGACCCAAAATCGCAAAAATGTGAAGGGGTATACCTTCAAAAATTCTCAAAAAATGAAAGTCGCCAAATTCGCTCCTAAATGGCCCAAATCGATGGTATATGATGTATAAACATATTCTAGAATGATTTTGGGTCGAAAGAAGCGGTTTAAAAAATTTTCCGGTCAAAAAATGGGTCAGTGTAAAATCGCAAAAATGTAAAGTGGTGCACTTTCAAAAATCATCAAAGTTTCAAAGTAGCCAAAATCAGTTCTAAATGGTCTAAATCGATGGTAAACGATGTCTAAGATGATTTTGGGTCCAAAGAAACGGATTAAAATATTTTTCTAATCGCAAGAATGGTGAATTACGAATATTTTCCAACGGGGGAATCTTCAAATAATATTATCACTTTAATAAATATTAAAATATTTTTAATATCTGACATTCTAGGCAACGTATATTTAAGAAATAACGTGCATCAGTGTCTAAAATTCTTTTCCGTGTTTTCTTAAAACAAGACTCTAAAATCTCTGTAGCTACGACTCACAGAAGGTTGTATAAAGTAAGATTACCGGGGTCTCTGTACTTTCGTCACGGTGATTCACATAGCACTGAGAAACTGCAGCTGTGCGTGAAAGAAATACAGACGGTAAGAATATATTTTCAGCGTGAAAATTATATATCAATTTTTGAATTTAACTGAAAACCCCCACCAATCTAATATGATTAAATGTGGCTGCATTGATAATCACCAGAACACCTAACAGCGATCAAACATTCCAAGAAAGTCGAATCTAACAATAAGTTACTGTTCTGAATCAGTAGAAATATCTTAAAGTTAGAAGACTGAAGTTAATACTAAAAAAATAATAATTTTCTTATTCCTTCACATTCAATAATTTATATTTTATCATATTACGCTAAATTAACTAACGTAATATACTATTCGGCACATATCTAACAACGTCAAATTTGATCAAAAACGACCACTTGCGTTAATTATACCCTGAAGTTCAGAGTCCCAAAACCCGGAGTGATGATTCACTTTCAAAATAAATTGCGAAGTTAAACACAAATTAGCATTCTACGACGATCGCACACAGCCGTATCAACTTTAAGATCCTGCAATATTTCAAGCAAGCAAAGAAAGCGGTATAAGATTGTCAACAAATCCGTTTACACATCCATTTAATGTAACACCACCTCGAACGAGGCATTAGATATTATTCAAGCTGTTTTATGCAAATGTTATGCTGCATGTTGATTTGACAGTGAGTTAGTCAATGTAAGTGGGTTTCAGTGGTGGATAACGCTTTTAGCGTGATTGCAAACATAATTCACAGGTAGAAGAGCCACTGGCTCGGAGAGAACACGTTGTACGATTTGGTTCAAGCCCCGGCACGGTTCAAGTAGTCTGTGCGCTAATTTACACGAAATTCTGTATACAGACGTTGCAAGATCTGCCTACGAATCCGACTCCACAAATTACACCGAATTACCTTTTAACCCCCGAATAGGAATATCATGCTGTACTTATGTTGATTATGAAAAAACAACTCGAATACCTTACACGTTTCGAACTTCTGAATTCAATTACATACATACATGGAAGAGCTACTTCAAGAATAAAATGATCATTGTACTGTACTGTAAATTGTGTTGTAATAAAATTTTCATTGTACAGAAATGTATTAAATTAATTTTATTCAATCTTGGCGTCGTTTAAGTCTTGATTTGGGGAATGATATCTTCTTCGTCTTCAAGTAATATGTTAATTAACATATGTAAGTGATGATCATCAAACTGTAATCATCATTTCATTCGATGCACATATGCATCACAGCGCGTTACACATAATTATGAACCTTTATGTGTCGTTGCTAATCATTATTCATGAATGATTAAATGGAGATCACACGGTACTCAGCGGCGCATAAATTTAAGCGGGATAAGTGAATATAAACAGTCACGTGGGAATTGAAATACGTAATGATAAACTTTCGGAAACCCCGCACTCGAAATATATGCATTAATTATACCTTATGTAGTATTTAATTTGGCAGCCTGGATTTATTAAGCTGCGATGTTGTTGATATTAATTGAGTTGGATTACGCGTTTTATCAATTAACATGATATATCCTATTTTATTAAAACAACTTACTAAATGAATACATTTTTTATAAATTTACATTGCACTTCCTACGCAAGATAAATTCCTTTTATCATTTTATAATTTCTGAATTTCATATAATAAAATGTCTTCTCTCATATTTTAATTACCACATTAATATAATCAAAACATCGAAATATAAAATCGTGTAGTCACGAAAGGACATTCGGATGAAACGGGACGCATCATTTACCTGGCTATTAATTAGAGTAGAAATTAGCATGTTTAACCGCGAGGAATACTATCCGAGTAATTAATTATGATGCAAAGTAACTATTAATAAGCGATTGGACCGGGATGAAGCTGTTTAGCAATGCATGATGGTGCAACACGTTGCACTCCGGTGAAGGCTAACGTGGATTATGGGAATACGATTATAAACTAAACAGTACGTAACTGCTCAAGTTATTACACGATCGAAATAAAATATTCAATGACGAAAATCATTTATCACGAAGAACAATCAGTTTTAATTGCCGAGAGATGACGGCACGGAAATCACAGGAAGTTCAACGATGCGCGGCATTTTATATGGAAGGATGCGGTTATCAGTGAAACGAGATGAATGCGTGGGAATTCATTCATCGATAAATCCAGGTAATGGCCTCCCAAGGTGAGGATTTCTCAATAAGTATGCGATTGTGCTTAAAACCCGGCCCGAGATAAGTCTGTAAAGTAGCATAGTGAAAAATTCCTGAGCAACGTTACTTGAATTCCGAGCCTGCATACTTTCTTAAAAGCATCGTTCAACGAGAAATTTAGATTTATTGCATTGATTCCCGAGTTAAGATAACGTTAGCATGCTTCTGCTAATCAAGAGCTACGGAGATGCTTGTGAGTATCGTTTCGCGAATGATAAAAGCTTGTTTAATATGATATCATAATACCTATGATATAAAATTATGATTCAGAAAAAATGAAAAAAATCATTCGAAACGTTTTGGTTAGAAGGGAAAAGATGTTTACAGATGTATCAATTACAACGCTAATTGCAATGTTTACCTGGAAGAAATATTGTCCAATTAATTAATTATGACACAATATCATTATTATGTTAATTACGGTTAGATTACTATAATATAATTGTTAAGTAAAGGATGAAGTTAGTTCCAATGATTGTCCTTATCCAGTATAACGATTAAAACTAAGTACATTATACCCTTCTAATTTCTATATCCAAATAAGACTGGAGAAATGTATGATATGATGTTATCAAATTAAAATTGTATGAAGACGTTTCACAACTTTTACTTTATAAGTTCTTGCTATATAATATTTACTATAGAAATATTTTCTAGCTATCCATCTATCTCCTTCTGTTATCTATCTATTCTTTTTTATACTAGATAAAATATCATAATTATCATATGACACTTGCTAAAATTATACCCAATCATGATAATTATAGTAAACAAGAAACATATACTACATTTTGGCAACTCACTATGGCAACCTTGACTACAAACTTAAGAAGTGATGATAGCCAAGTACCCAATTAAGTTATATAGACTAATAATCCAATGCAAACAAGAATGCTGGAATATAAATAACATTGTTCCGATAATAGAAGAGTGGAACAAGGGGAAGGGCATTGTTTGCATTTTACGAGGAGGCGTACGCGCGGTCGTAGACATACCTGTGCAGCTTTACCTGACATGTAATTTAAGCTGTGTGCAAGACTGCGTATTTTCTTACGTGCAAGACTTGCCCGGCATGACGATTACATCATGCGTGGCCTTCATATGTGCCATATATTTTTTTTACTCTCCTCCGTTGCGTTACTTCTCTGGGAATAAATTGATTCTATGCATTATTAATAATGCAAGTTCGAGGTACTTTACGCTGTTAAGGTCTATCAATATTGATATATTAAAACTGCAAAATGCTTTGCTGAAATAATTATATGTTACTACAATAATTATAGTTGCAACTCTAAGCAGTATTTTCTATAACTTCGGATGAATTTATTCTCATAGAAATTAATTTTGAAATTGTTGTATAATTCGAGGGAGAATAACTAGGAAAAATATCCAGAATTTAATATCGCTTATTATACCTATATTTTAATTACCCTTTCGTGTTTTTATGAGTGTTTTACTGGCTTGAAATGTTTACATTACTTGTCAACTAATTTAGATAGTATTGAATACACTCGATTTATTTCTCCGACTTAAAGGAAAAATGTTGAATATTTAGTATTGGGTGTTTTGAAAAATATTCAGACACAATAGCTGGGGAGAAATGTGTTCGTTGATGATGGTATAAAAATTGTAAATACCAGAAAACACATATAAATGAGTAAAGTAACTCGACAAAGCGCAACTCAACGACGAGTCTCACGCGCAAAAAGAAATAAGCTTCTTAAACTAGTTACAATTTGTTTGGCAAAGAGAAGAATGATATTACTTTAACTTGTTGAATGATAAAGAAGGTATGAATATAAAATAAATTATTCTTTGCCAGAAATACGTTAACTTTAACTTCTATTTGATAATCCTAATGGTAAAACCGCGTTTGTGGTATGCATGCAAGTGCATTATCAACAGCAACTGTTACTGCGTTAAACCAGCAAATGCATTTTGCGTGTCTAAGTGAAATAGCTCACTTGTGCCACGTATTTCGACACTTTTAACATGTGCAACTTTATAAATAACTCTGGAATATTAAATATCCACTAGGAATAGATAGATCCATTAATAAAATCCAAAATCAATTCCGCAAATTCCATATTTGTTTGATCGCAAAGAGTCCTTTCATATTTCTTAAAAATTTAATGCTCCCGATAATAAGATGGGAAAATTATTTATTTAAATATGCTTAATGCACTAAGATCGCACAGCTACATTCAGCGCAATTTCACGATCGAATTATACACCGTGAAATTACGCCGAACATTCCTAGAAACCTTAACTTAATAAGCTTTCCGATGTAGTTCGCCAAAGTGTTTTAATAAGTTCTAAATGCGTCCGAATAAGCTTAAATGTTTCGCGTGAGAAAATGTAAACGGTGTCGTTGAAACAGATAAAAGTTATAATCCTCTGCGTGTGAATATTATTATTATTAACTAGGTGAAAAATAATGGAATTAAAATCCATTGTATTAAATTGCATCGAGTAATTAAAACATCGCCAATCGACCTGTGTCATTTTGTGTTAAATCGGTCATCGTAAATACAATTTATATTTACGTAAATTTAACGATTCAATATCTCGTGAAATTTAAGTTAGATTAGAAGCAAAGATCATTATAACATAAATTGGGACGTGTGAGAGTGTCAGGAGTTTATTTAACCGCTAAATACTTTGTTACTTATTGCGTGGAATTCCCATGAGAATGGCGAGAAGAGAGACGCGGACAATTTAGATACTCGTAAGAAAGGTTTCCCTCGCTTTCGTAATCGAGGAACGAACAAGAAAGAGTCTCGAAAAACAGTCGAAAAGATATGATACGCAAAGACTTTCCCTTACTTTCATCCACATGAAATCGGGTATAATTTTCATGGAAATATAAGCAGCTCGCTTAAACCTGTCGGAGATGTTAACACGTTCGCAGCGGCTGTTAATATCAACAGCCTCGTTAAATTTTCTAAGCACCTTAGGATTATAAGAGACTCTATAAGGCTCCCGGAGTAATCTAACTTGAGCGCCACATCAGATTGCGCAAATCTGACTCACACTTAAGCATTCCCAGTATTATGACACATTTTATGTAACACTCTCGCACGAGAGCTCTACTCATCGCGCACACGTACGGTACGAATACACGCGATTGGAAAAGATTGGGAATGACTATCGTAAACGTGAATCGAATATGAGCACCGTAATACCGATGCTCGAAGAAGAGCACTAAATGTACTAATAAAAGTTTCACTTACGAATTGTTTGTTCCTTCGGTAATCCTAGATTCCAAACACCATTCGTCAGGACATGTTTGTGTCACCAAATCGCAAGCTACTTCGACTAACTTCCGGTCCTGCGCACAACGAGATTTTCACTTGTCTACTTATACGTCGCACAGTGTATAATCCATGATTAAATATTATTTGTATCAGAATTGTTATTGATATCAGTATTATTTTTACGAAACAGCCACTTGTCTCTTTTAGTCTCTTATTATACTTATTCTTCAGGGCGCATTAATTCGGTATAATTTTATAACGTTTGATCCGAATTCGTATGAACTGAGACCTCTCAAACTACGTGCACCGAAAGTTAACTTCTTCGTCTATGAAATGTATCTTTCTCTCGACGGGTTATATTCTTTATTATTCACCGCACGAAAATACGTAATTCAATAACGCAAACTAAGCATTGCGGATTGCCGCGCTTCGCTCACCGAATTCCGAAAATTCGAGTAGCCGATTTTTGTTTATGTGTCGCGAAATTCTGTTGCCGTTCGTTGGGCCGTGAATTTTCGAAATTCGAGGGTACACCGAGAACACGATATACGACACTTTATTCTATTAGTGGAGGAAATTCAATGTGAACTGTCACGAATAATATGTATCCACTTGACATAAATGACAAATGTATCGGAGGACTGGCAGCGAGTGCACGTTGCCAGGTTGAATCTACTGTCACGCCTCAGGGTGCTACGGTGCATCGTGAGCAGGTGCCAGGAAAGGAACTACGATCATTGGTACCCATGGATAATAATTCCTATTTCCTTGCTAATTCTTAGTTCTTTCATAAAAATTTACATCAAATGTTTCTTGCTCATTTTTTCTAATAAATGCAATTTATTAACTGACTGATAATATTCATTGCGACTTAGATTCAGTAAATGGAGGTTTATTTAGAACGATGTTGGTTTTATAGCAAATAAATACTTGCGGCTGTCTTTGATCGACTTTTATGATATTTATTGTTTAGTTCGTATGAATACTATCGGAAACATTTTCTAATCATATTTTTCATGAACTGAGTAAGCTTCAAAACATAATGAAGTACACGTCTGGAATTTAAGTATAATACTGTGTGCTCGGGTAGTTACTGTGCGAAAATTATTGTTCTGGTTTAATATGTAAAATTTGATACTAGGCGTACCTAATAATTATAGAATTGTTGAGTTAATGTCCTAAGGAATAGATTGTTTCTTCGGTAAACATCGTACAAGGCAAATCAAACGTGCACATGAGAGGAACATGTAATTACAAGATGATTTACGACTTTCATCTTCCGCACTAAGATTAGACTTTGTTACACAACTTGATATATTTGTGCTCACAAATAAACTTGCTTATAAACAAAGATTAAAGACCTGTTAACGAAGACGTGCACTGTGTAACGCAAGCGGTCGATTTAAGAACCGCCAACTTTCGAAAAATGTTAGTTCGCACACACAAATCGCAAAGCAATGGCGCGAAATTTCAACGTGGCGCTACCACCCCCGCGTGTTTTTTTTAGAAATGGCGGGTAAAGAAACAGCTGTTTTTTAACGAAGTAAAAGACATCTACCGGAACGCGGTTGAAATTGAGCACGCGAGAACGTCGGAACCGTCGGATCGGGACGGTACGGGTCGGGACGTCGTACTGGTCAGGGACCGTTCCTGACTGCACATCTGCAGTAGTCATCCGTATTAACTAAGAAATCATGGCTGCTGGCTGTTGCGGAACGAAAAAGCAAAAGCTGAATAATTCCACGAGCGTGCCCTGCAATGGCTCGGCTATATTACAAAATGGGATACAGTTAAAAAACGCTGCGATAGTGCAGCCCGAAATGGGCTTCTATTGCTTCGATGTTCTCTACTGCCAACTACATCAGCTCGATCCCCCAAAGCCGCCCAATTTTAGCAACGAAGCGTTGTGAGTAATAATCCTTTCTGCATTGTCTCAATCTTTTTACCTCCTCTCTCTACCCGATCTTCTCCATCGTTCTTTCTCCCGATCTCTCTGTCTTTCTCTCTCATTCGCGCAGTTCGTCTCTCTTTCTCGCATCTCACTCTCCCGCTCACACTTTACTCTATCAGCTGCTCCTCCTTTCTCAATGTTTTTCTACCCTACCACTCACGCATGGTCACCTCTTTGTTGAAACTGCAGGTTGCTTGATGTTCTCCAATCTCCTTGCAATACCAGGAGAGCCCCATGGGTTTACAATTCATGTAGTTGCTTTAATTATAATATGTCTATCATGAGTTATATCTCTTTGAGTAGCACACTAATAAATTCCTGATTTTTAAATTTACCCACCATGACCTTTTATTTGAAAAAATAAGGTCACTTAGTAATTTCATGGCTTACAAAGTAGTTATCACAAAGATAAACATGTAATACTGAAATTATTATTGCATGCTGCTAAGGTCAGCTTAATGCTGGAATATCAATATTGATCTTTTGAAAGGAGACTAAATGCTCATTGATGCATTGTTGTTCCTCTCATATAATTATTTGACATTATATGAAATAAATTTGTAGTATTCTTAACACTTTGCTACCTGATGATTCATATATAATTTTAGTCCCTTATTTGTAACATGGACTATTGGAAAAGATATGAGACTAAGGGGTTGCATTGGTACATTTAACGCGATGCAGTTGCATGCTGGACTTAGGGAATATGCAACTACAAGGTAAGACTAACTGGTGTATCTGTAGTAATAATATATTGTCATACAATATTTTTTATACACATTAGTTATTTTTCAAAGTGCATTTAAAGATTCACGGTTCAATCCTATAACACGTGATGAACTGCCGCGGTTGCATGTAAGTGTGTCAATCTTAAGGCACTTTGAAGATGGTGTTGATTACTTAGATTGGGAAGTAGGGGTTCATGGAATCCGTATAGAATTTCATAATGAAAAGGGTAACAAACGGACTGCTACTTATTTACCTGATGTTGCAACAGAGCAAGGTTTGTATATTTACCATATATTCAGTATATTTCCTGAAGTATTCAAGATATCACTAGATTTTCTCAGTATAGAGAGAGAAAGTATCAAATATTAACAGCTATTAAAATTCTATATAGACACATCATTACCAAAAAAAAAACATTCAATTAACAGCATGTTTATAACAGGTTCAAAATAATACAATTATTTTGAGATTCAGTCATTTCTATGTTTAGGCTGGGACCATATACAAACAATAGATTCATTGCTACATAAAGGTGGTTACAAGGGGTTGGTTACACCAGACATTAGACGTAGTGTCAAGTTAACTAGGTACCAGAGTGAGAAGGTTACTGTGAGTTATCAAGAATACATGACACATTGGCATAGCCAAAGATGCTAGCAACTGGCTTGGGGTCCTATGTCAGGACCCCAATTGCCTCATACTTCTGTTGCTGCTCGTTATAATAGTGATTTAGTTAACACATCTCATTCACAATATGGTACTTCACAATACAATTCTTATATGGCCAGTCAACAACATACATTAGTAATGTCACAATCCACAAACCCTGCATTCATACATCCCCTTCCTTTGCCACCGATTTCACCGGTTATGGTACCTGTCTGGGATCACTCATCATTCTGGTGGAACCGTTCAGATTTACCGCAATCCTCCTCACACTCACAATTGCATACCCGCGTTCGCCGATTTTCGTCACAGGAGTCGGTAGATCGCGGTGTTCGCAAACGAAAATGACAGTGGAGACGGTTATTATTTGCAATTTTTCACGGTCTCAAGTGGTGCCTATTATACTTTGTATGTTTCTGCATACATAGTTTTCCCCTTATGATACCACATGGTCCTCCTTGAGGATAGTAAATCGATCTTTATGTATGATGGCACTTTCTTATTACTTGAACTATGCTTATATAACAGCGTAATAAATATTATTGTTTATGTAATAATTGGTACAACTAATGGTAAGGCGTGTGTCGGAAATGCGCAAGAAATTTAAACTCCGATAATGATTATTATGAATGTGACTACACTTTGACTATCGCAAATCAGTAACATATGTCGTAAAGAAAAAATCGTTTACATCAGGAATACGTAAATGTGTTTATAAACCGAACATCATTCGACCAGCTCATGCCATCATACTTACGGGTGTCCATTACATCTGCAGTATACGAGTGACATAAACAATGGTATAGCAGAGTATTGCTGACCGCAATTCACTGCGTGCTTCCCGAGATTTAATGTACAAATCCGCAAGGAAACATGTTTTTATTATTCGTATACTACAAACAAAATACAATGTCATTCATGGATATATAGTACGTACGAACGATGAATGGAAAAACGAAGATTTTCTATAAATCAAGTTTTCTTCTATTCGTGCTTTTTGAAGTTATCCATACTATATCGTACATTGTTTTGACATAATTCTCAAACGATTGGATATTTTTTTAAGATGCTATAAAAAAGAGTGTGATGAAAGATTTCATTACTATCATCCTGACAAATAATGAAAATAAAATATATACGTTTAATTAGTCGTTAAATAGATATATTGAGACTTCGGAGTTCTTTCCATTATAGTTTTTCTTTATGTGTGATGATTAATCCACGATTAATGATAAGTACGCTAATATTGAAGTAATTCATGCAAATTTCTTTGTACTAATGGTATAAATAAAACTTCTTTTTGTTACATTATTCATGAATTATTCGCTCGTAGGTGTTCGATAATAATCCTTAATTAAGCTTGTTGATCGTGTTCTATCTGTTCTTTATACCATTGCTACATTGAAGTTTATTGTAAAGACCCTAGTTGTACTATGGTCCAACGTTTGATTACAGCAAAGGATTCTTGGAAAAATGTACAATATAATAAATACACGAAATTACAGTACAATTCTCCATACGGAGTTACTGTGATAGATAATGTTCCAAGTAGTATTCACATTATTAACGGCCTTATATTTCCGCAAAATATTTTCGAATCTTGAACTACAGAAATTCACACAATTCATATACAAATAGTACAAATTAAGCTACCATTTGCGGACTGAATTCTTTTTCAAATTCATGTCATGCGTAAGTTTATGTTGGATGAACAATAATTTGATATTTCTTCAGTTTTAAACGGAATGGAATATTTGACTGTCAAAGTATTAATTACGCTTTGTTTCGTTTAAAATTAATTTTGTGAGAAATGCTTTTAACGAACGGTATTATCAGTACGATGGAACATTATTTGAAAGGAACCTCTACTGTAAATAAACAATGGACTGCATTATGACTACTAGAATATGTTAGTGATAGTTATAACATAGACATAAATTATAATACGACGATCTCATTGTGGTTCTTATAATTCTTATTGATTGGAAAAAGGATTGAAACAATGATATGGGTTTATTCATATCATAGCGCAGATCGAGGAATATTAAACGAGTCGTGTTAATATCTAAGGTTTAACTACTAGTGTATGCAAACCATCGACATTTTCACACGAAGCATTTTTCGAAATTACTACGTAATTTCGAATGTATACTTTGGTTCACGGAAGTCCTTGCTTTGCTTAAATCTGTTAGTTATGTAATCGCTGATATCATTCACTGCCAATTTATTCATTGTGGTAACCGACGGAAGTTATAGGAAGTAAATTGTGAACTTCTGTTAAACATTGTTTGACGATTTTATGACATTATATGGTATATTTTCTATTGTTTATGTAGATCATTCCTGGTATCTCCTCGCCAATCATGCATCTACATGACGTCCAGTTTACTGCCAGCCACACATTTAAATGTACTATAATGTATCATGCTTACGACGTTGAATATTTTATTGTTTGCTTACGCGTAACATACCTGCCATTACATTAATTCATTCGAGAATTCTAGCCTTCAACTAGCTAGAATATGCAGGGTAAAAAAGCTAAGATAGTTACAGACTACAAATAGCGGCAAAAATAACGATAAAGATTTCCTCATTTAACGATTATTATTCGACACGAATCAACAAGCTGCTTAGTATAAAGCTAGATTTCCGATAGCGTTCTTTCAATTCGCTTCATCTATTTTTGCAATGGAATTATAAACTGAGTAAATCTTTATCTCGCGCATATCAGCTTGCAACATTTCACACGTTTCTACCCTGCTTAGCAAATGAATTCATTGCAACGTTTAACGAGGCAAATCTAAGAACGCTTGATATTTGTTCTTCGATATTATTATTAAACCTAACTTAAAAAAGGAAGGAGAATCACGAACAAGAGTTAATGACTTATTATCGTTATTATTATTACTATCAGTAATAGATCTGCCAGTCTTTCATTGACCCTTTGAAAAGTTCAAAGATTGGAATATTGTACTGAACTCTTCATTGGTCATCGAGTACTCAGTAACGGTTTACAACCCAGTTACAACAATGTAATACATGCATTTTTTATATACAACACCGTAGAATGTTCCACCCAAACCACTCCTCCGAATGTAATAGTTGTAACGACATAATTTAAGATCGAACAACAACCTAACAATAAATAATAGTATCACGTTTGAAAGCGTTTCAACGAACTTAAAAGAACAAATCATATTGTGCCTGAATATGGGATATGAGTTGAATTCATTTGAAATGAAGAGAAAACTAGCAGGTATATGTTGAAAAAACGGATCGCTGTTTTCGGGGAGTAATAAATGCAAACGGAATAGTTGAGAACTTATAACGCATCGCAGATTGATGAATAAAAGTACATTTTATATTGTCACCATCTGTATTTTATTAAACCCTTTTCATTACTCGCAGCTTATTATTTAATAGTATATTATTATTATGTTACTTATTAGTTTTTCAGACATAAATCTTACGCTATTTTCATATATAATCAAAAAACGTTCCACTCAAGTAACAATCCGCGTAATATCTCCGAGCGCAATATCTAACATTTGAAATGAAAATCGTAATAATTAATATTACTTATATATTTCTAAGACTAGTTCTATTAATAAATTAATTTAATTTTTTGATTCTACATGAATCTTTGATTTCATACTTTTTCCAAAGGTATAAGAACATTTTGAAATTAGAGATTTCACTAATAATAAGATACGGTTTGTTTTCTCTGAATTTCGTGCTAGATTTTTTTCCCGTAAACTTAACACACATTCTGTTTTTTTTTTTTTTAGTAAACAGCATTTTTTTTAACTCTCAAATTATGATATTTCCCGGATCGTTTAAAGGGATTTCCTGATAATCACGTGACGAGAAAACCTAACATCTTTTCAATCGATTAATCGAAAGTTGTATTTTAGTAGTGCACTGCAGTGCACTGCATGCAGTTAACCACGTCGTAATGCTGGCGGTTTCTTTTTATAAAATTTGTATCACAATGTACAGAAACTTGCCAAAGATAAATCTCGGTTGCATCTAAACTAAGTTTTGGATCAGTGATAAGATTGAACTGTGATGAAAGTGATAATACTAATCGTTTAAAGTGCACATCGCCGCTTATACGTTCTCCATACGTTACTCAGCTACCAGCATTTTTATATACTGGATAATTTATTGTTTTAAAGGATATATTCTAAGTGAGAAGATCCATTACTTTCAACGAAGATGATCGTTTATAAACCAGGTAACAATTAATTTATACATGAAAGTGGCTCTTCGATTAATACTTTATTGACTTCAATTTTATCCATTGTGCCGATTTTTAAGATGAATTAGTTTCTTATACCGTAACTTATATTTCTGTTATTATTGAAACTGGGAAGTGTTTATTACTGAAAATTAGGATCGGATTTGTAAGAGTACCAGTTAATTGATCGAACGAACATCTTAATATTATAATTCAATTATCCTAAGTTTTGCTATTGATAATGTATAATTGAACATTCATAAAATAGTCGTGAAACTGCAAATTCGAAACTATTTTCGTGAGTAAAGCAGAATTACAACAGTGTTGTAACTGATTAGCTGAAAAAGTCCATCAGTGTTATGGAATAATTCAGTTACATATAGATTTTCCATAATTCCATACGTTTAGAAAATTCCAAGGACTATTATAATTATTCCACCGCTCACTATCAGACTTATTAATTATTAATTAGAGCCACATGGGATGAGTAATTGTTAACTACAAGAAAAATAAACTCTGATTAGTCCACTCGCAGATCATTTCAGCGTTTCAGTTGAATCGTTTAATCCTGTATAAATTAGCGTCGATTATATGGAATCAAGTATTTCGAAGATAATCAGTCGCGCGACCGTCTAATATAACCGCCAGTTTTTAAACGGAACGTTTTGTTTCGATAAGTTCGTAAAAAATGGCGGGCAGTGAAACAGCTGTTTTTT
Source organism: Nysson spinosus (assembly GCA_910591585.2). Lineage (NCBI taxonomy): Eukaryota > Metazoa > Arthropoda > Insecta > Hymenoptera > Crabronidae > Nysson > Nysson spinosus. The sequence goes on from OU342835.1 coordinate 6,223,896, forward strand.
TAGCGGCGGGACATCTCGCGGAGCGCGCGAGTAATGTAGCACGCGTCAGCGAGAGCGGAAGAGAGACGGACGGGTCGCGGAGTAACCGCGTCCGCAGTAATCGCTTGAGAACAGTTGAGAAATATGGCAGCTGGTTGTTGTGGTACAAAGAAGCAAAAGTTAAACAATTCGTCCAGTGTCCCGTGCAATGTCGCCGTGGGATTACAAAATGGAACCCGTATAAGGAACTCTATGATAGTACAACCCGAGATGGGTTTCTATTGCTTCGATGTCCTCTACTGCCAACTGCACCAACTTGACCCACCAAAACCGCCCAACTTCAGCAACGAAGCATTGTGAGTGCTTTCCACTGACGTCGCATACTATTTTCCACCCCCGACTTCCGAATTTATTACTTTCCTCCGAAGAGGAATTTCCCTTTGTTTTCTACTACCCTTGAAATGCTAACACGCGCGGCCTTTATTCTCCCACCTCTTCACTTTTTCCTTTGTTCTCTGACTACTTCTTTGTCAAGATATACCTACGTTTTATATTTGGAATTCTGCTTACCCGATGATGAATATACTCGCGTGCATCATCATAGATATTTTTGTAATATATTATTCGTGGGTGGATTGTTTTCCACGACCCACTCATTTCCCAAGCGATAATAAGAATTCTTTTCTTTTCGAGTCATGATCAGATATTCCAAACAAATCAAGAAATCACCAGATAAATTAGATTATCTCAGATGCATTAGTAACGACGAATTATCGTAGCAGATGATTTACCTGTGGGCTGAATATAGCGGCGATAGACGATGTTTCTTTATCAGCCCAGATTCAAGCGGGGTATTTTTGATTTAAATCTTTCCTTTGAATCGTGGTCCATTATGATGCTGATTATGCTAGATTTTATTAAATTGCACTATTTCTTGGACAAAAACTATACTGCATACTGAAGTATGAAGTATACAGAATAGTCCGATGTTACAGAGGTAAAAACTCTTTTTTTGTATTTATTGCTGCAACTTTTTCTTACCCATCTACGAAAAAAGCCGTGATTTGCTTCACAAAATGTTAGTTAAGAAATTCTACCTCTATAACAACGAGTTCTAATCAGTACACAGTACTGCTGAGTTACTATTATATGTATAAAATTAAACAGAGATTCCGTTATGAAATAAACGATAATAGGATTACAATGTCGCTACCTCATGATTTAAAATTTTGTATTGCCCAACTGATATTGATAGTCATTAACCACTCTGCTAATTTGCACTAGAAATATTCTGAATTCGTAAACATTGCGAGGTGTATTGAAATCGCGGTGAAACGATCAATTATAGTAGTATAATATGTAATAAAAATGTGTTTCTTTAATTATCATTTAAACGGGCATTAATCAAATATACCATTTCGCTTCCTAGTTTCGTATCAAAGAATTATGCACTATGATTCTTGGTAAACAATTTCGAATGAAGCAATTAGTTTTGTAAATCATCTTAAAAGAGAATTTCAATATGACTTTCAAGCCCATTATTCGTAACATGGACAATTGGTAAAGATATGAGGCTACGCGGCTGTATCGGGACGTTCAATGCAATGCAATTACATGCAGGTTTACGGGAATACGCTACTACTAGGTATTGTTTGCTTTCCAATTATGATTATTATCACATTCACGTTGTTCTTTTAAACTTGACGAACATATTTTCAGTGCTTTCAAGGATTCACGTTTTAACCCAATAACACGTGAAGAATTTTCACGTTTACATGTAAGCGTTTCTATACTTAGACACTTTGAAGATGGAGCGGATTATTTGGATTGGGAAGTCGGCGTCCATGGAATTCGCATTGAATTTCACAATGAAAAGGGCAATAAGAGAACGGCTACGTATTTACCTGACGTAGCGATAGAACAAGGTTTGCAAACGCATCATTCGTAAACGTTTTAAACATAATGGCGTAAGCGTAAATCGATATTAAATCATTGAATGTTTAGGATGGGACCAGATACAAACAATTGATTCGTTGCTACACAAGGGTGGTTTCAAAGGACTAGTCACACCCGACATTAGACGCAGTTTGAAGCTAACAAGATACCAGAGTGAGAAGATTACTGTAAGCTATCAAGATTATATGACCCACTGGCATGGTCGAAGGTGCTAGCAACTGCCATGGGGTTCCAATCGCGGGACCCCGTTCCGTCAAACCTTTGGCACTATTTACTTTAAAAATACAGATACTGTTAATTCCTACCATTTACTTGATAGTAATAATCAGTACAATAATTTGACGGCCAGTCAACCGCGTATGCCAATTATGATAAAACATCATCAACCATCACTTCCACATCCAGCAGGTTTCCAGTCATAATACCCACAAAATATTATACGCCGCTTCCATTGGAATACTCGATGATTCCGATTTCTTTATCAAATCTCAATAAACCCGATAATTTTGTTCTCGTACAGAAAGTTATAAATCCTGCGGCGTATACACGAAAATGACGCTGGAGACACTTATTAAGCACAATCATTTATCATTTATGTTGGTGCCTATTATACTTTGTATTTCCTATGTTCATCCCTCTTCTGACATTATACTTCATTCATAAAAAATAATGGATCTTTTAGTATGATGGCAGTGTTTGTTAGAATTTATATTTGCGGAATAATCGTTTGTATATGAAATGGTTTACTTTAAATATAAACATAACTTTCTAGTATGAACAATTTGTAACCATTTCATAAATTTACATTTAATTTCGTATTACATAGTATCAGGCATTCAGATAATAACATCACGCCTGCCATCATACAATTGAATCTGTGTTCACATATATATTCATATTTGGAAATCACATCCCGTATCTAAGTTTGGTAAAAGTAATTGTTTACATTACGTAGGGTGCCCTCGATAGAAATCATATACTATTCATATTACGGCTAGGACATTTTTTACTTCATTCTTATCTTTACAATTGCTTGCTAGTATTTATACTCCCGCCCGTAAGTCACGGGACACTTACTACTTTCAGCTTTACATTCGAGTTAACGCTGTTGAACGTCCGAAAAACAATAAATCCGTTCCGTTTTAAACAATATCCTATATCGGATAAAATTTGTGGACATATTTGCAACGATCGTAGATAAAAATACAGGAAGAAACACAACAAAAATCATTGCATGGCTGTCGAAGTTAGTTCGCGCTATGAACGGAAAACGGGGAGCGTATATTGATGAGAGAATTTAAAACTTTGTATATGTATCTTTCAATACTTTTTAGCACCTAGAAATTATACTTAGTGTAAGAAATCAGTAGATAATCGTTTGATTTTAATAGCGTTAATTTGAAGGTAAAGCTGAAACTAATAAGTGTCTCATGGCTTGCGAACGGGAATGTATATACATACTTTTTAAAGGGCGACAACAATTAATTCCTATCCATTCACCTTCGCAACACGTGAAATATTGTAAATATATCATGTAAAGTTTCTAGTGAATTAAACTTATACAAATGTTGTAATAGACTTTCGTAATGTTGAAGATAGGAAGGTAACAGTTCCATCTACTAATACAGCAAATATGAAATTTGCAGATTTATTGAGAAACGAAGAATATTAACACATTGTATGCGGGAGACGTACTAGTATATCTTTCGTACATAGTCGGTTGATTTGCGCACGTGTATCATTATTTGCGTAGGCAATAAGCCTTTGAAAATAAACACTACATAAACCCACTGAGTTTGAATCTTCTCGCGTCTTATATAAATATTCGGCGAAATGTAAATGTTAATAATTCGAAGGATTTCTAGAAAGCCCTTTCCGGCACAGTCAATCGCCAAAAATGACCCGCGTACAATGTGTTAAGAATATCTTTAAAATCAAATCGGTACTATATGTAGGTAATGGACTGTCTTAAAATTAGGGCTGTTGTAAACATGATATAGACATAAGAAATTCATTGAAAAGAGATCTCATTGTGATGTTAGTTACTGTATGCCTCACAATATTAGCACATGGCGTGTGTATTATAACTATATCGATTGTTTAAATACACGTTCAAAATAACAAAGGAATCGTAAAAGCCGAATGAAATATTAAAACTCTATTGTTATAAAATAATTACTACAACAAATTATTAACCTGTACTTTCAAACGTAATGTTTACCGAAATTGTTTGGCTATATTGTAGCTACCTTTATTCACTGCCAATATTTCGATATATTGTAAAATATATGAACTTAATGAGGAATAAAGGAATTATGTTATTTTTTTGCACATCTGCCTTTTCATTATGATTGTTTTATAGTTATTTAAAGTTAAAGATAAATAATCTATTAGAAACATTTATTTTGCACTGTAAACCATGCAAAATCATTTATTCTCAGGTATATACATATGTTTATTTGTAAATATACAATGCATCTATTTAGATGAATTATCTGTTGGTGTTTCCTGCTCATTATTATATTCCAACATTACATCTAATACTTGTCTCACATGATCCATTGTTTTTACTTGACTATGAATTACAAGACACGCAAAGATTGAATTCAAAATGAAAAGTGTACCAAGCTTTGGGGCCATTGGTCTCATAACTGACCAAATAAATTTACTAACATCTTTCACATCGCTTAACCTTGGCACTCTAAAACCATTAGAGGAAGCGATCTGCATGCATATAAAAAAAGTTGGTGATAAAATCTTTTTATATATGGCACTATCGCATAAGGAAGCACAGTAGTGTAAGATATTATTACCGATAAATTTAGTATAGTTGATATTGCTGCTGGATATATTATACTGGCAGTGTTAATAACAGCAATAGTTTTTAAGTTCAAACACATCATACACTCATTTCGCCAAGTCACTATTTTCTCTGTAATTGACTAGGGATCATAGAGGTTACTTACATTACATCAATTTTTTAATTATATTTTTGTTTTAAACCGAAGCATCAATGTGACGTTAATCTGTATAAAGTTAATGCTTGAGATCGTATTTTGAAATTAATACGTTAGGTTACGTTATGAAAAATTTTCTTCCGTAATACTACAATACGTCGGCAATGCCAGACATAGTTATCAATAGACACAGACGATAGGTAAATAAATAGTGACGATTCTTTACATAATAATGAGACAATGCTACTTATATACTACGCAATATATATCTAAACATACCTGAGGAATGACTATGTACAACATGATCGGGGGGGCCGCGGCACAACTTCCATACGAAATCATCGAACCTACTACTCCCATTTTTAATTTTCGTCTAAACCTAGTGTTAATATACCACCCCGCCATCGCCGATGTAATATAAAAGAGACCGTTCCCATATCTTACCGTAAATCTTTGACAAAAGACATGATTGTTAGAACATCTAATTTGTATTGTATACCTCTGTTATAATATATATTGCGTAACTGAAGTTGAGGTTACGTACACATCGATCTGCGGCTTCCAATTTCTAAATATTAGCTCTCGATTTGCAACATATGTAGTATCTAATGTTGTGTCGTATGACGAAGCCGGAAGCTGATTCATCTTTGAACTATGTATGTTTTACAAATTATTGCATTACTTGAATTAAAATCTCTAGCTTTTCAACGGACAACGTGAGTGGAACACTACGGACTATATATGTAAACTGAACGAACTGGTTCATTGATCAACCATGCGCCCGGTTTAGAGTTTTCACATGAATTTTAGAAGGAGATATTAAATGGAATATTAAACCGTATTACTATCTTCATGAATACATTGATTGCGATACACTGTTCCTACTAACAATTTACATAGACAACAGGGTCTTCGTAATGTACTTGCAAACGTGTGCCGAACATAGTCAGCCATTCCATATATGTATGGATCCCGGCTAAATTTCAAATATATATTCTATCAAGTTTAACAGTGAGAACGAATTAAAACCTAATGCTTTTCGAAATTTTATGTCATTCCGTGTCATGCCTTTGTCACATTATACCAGTTACACGAATTATAAACTCAAAGGATATGTAATGAAACCTATCCGTCACCTTCCTACGTGAAGAGTCTACATTCTACGCATGTAGAATAAAAATATATCCAACTTGTATTGGAATAATTACTTTAAAATGATTAATTTCAGTCTACCGGGTTATTTAATCTAATACAATAAACGCACAGTTTTCAAAAGCTAGAAGGGAAATATATAAATTAGCCAGCAGATTCCGGTCAAAAATTATGAAACAGAATTAATCGTACTGCACTGAAGGACATATGAATTTCTCTCGATAATTCCTTATAATATTATTTTTGGAATAAATTGTATACCTTAGAAACAAAAATATGCCCATGTTAGAAAATACCTTAAAGAAGGCGATACATTCGTGGTAGAGAGTTTAGCCATAACACGATTACTATTAAAAATGAAGAACCGAACCTACGCTCGGATAGATCTTGCGTAAAACGTACGTGGAACTTATTGAAAAGGTGTTACTCACATATCGGTGAGGTGTTTTTGAAGGGTAGTTTTTGAAGGGTAAGCGCGTGAGAAGGTGAGATGACGTTAAGCGGCGGGTCGAGCAATGGCGGAGGTGGCGTTCCCCGCGGACACACTGGGGGACGTAAATGCAGACAGGGAAGTCAGTTTTCCGGCTGGTAGAGCGAGCGCGTATCTCTGACGGTGACGCCATATTGGCCGTGGCCGAGTGGTGGCGGCCTGTGTTTATATCCGTTTCGTTTTTGCACGTTTCTACGGGCTACCGGGAGGTCTCGCGAGTGACTTGACGAGCCGCGTACGCGCCCTTCTACGCCACCCGCGAAACAGGTCGTCGTTTTTTCTGACAATAGTGTACCGTTCCGCGTTCGTGTACCCTCGTAGAAGTGACAGACCGTGTTTTAGTGCTATACTCTTTCCTTCTAACCGTTCATCCTCCTTTCGATCAAGTGCTGTTATATCTTACCACGGCCATCCTGCCGTCCACCCTCTTCTACCGTGCCAGACAGTGTGCTTCGATCAACCTCCATTAGGATATACTTGTCCCAGGAAAGATGCCAGTTCGTAAGCAAGGTGGTAAGCTTCGTATTTTCTAAACAGGGAAAACCAACCCCTCGCGAACACGTCGATCCGAAACTATACACATTGGTTAATCGTACGCGTGGGAGGGGCGGTTTTCTGCGGGTCACTCGGTCAGCTGTCATCCGACTGATAATCCCATGCGCCTGAAATTTTCCCATGAATTACAAGCTTCTTCTTTCCGTGACAGCAAAGATGTCGAACTAGTGACAGACATAATCTACTCGAGCTATTTATCGAGCGCTTTAAATATGAAATTAAGGGGTTCCACCGTTATCGTTGAGTTTTTTTTGCACGCACCAGAGTTGCGCACTACGTACGACCTTGAATTTCATCATTAAACGAGAGGGATCACGTGTTCGCGGGGAAGTAAGATTGCCTGTTCTATGTCCCGACGTAATCGCGCGTGGTTGTCAGAGTGACAATGATACTTGTTGGAGTCGTGACCATGTGTAATGAGAGCCAGATACCGTATGGGATCATTTTACTTAGTTCTACACGTTACTGGGTCGTTGCTTTCAAACGAATAGATTTTAAAGCCGATAGGCTTTACACTTTATGAACTTTAAGCTCTTAATTGTACGCCACGATTAATCGCGACCCTCGCGAGTCTTTCATGAGTCCTCGCACGTTTCCGTGCATTGTTTTAAGGAATGTTTGATTATTGTTAAAAGAATCGACTATTTGTCGCATTGAAAGCTTAATCTTTATCATCGATGTAGGCCAACATAGAATGTGTTGCAATAATCGCGCGGCTGTTAGCTGTCGGTGTTTGGACGGGGGCCAAGAAAACGCAATAATTTCGACTCTGCCGGGGCTCTTTTGCCACGGTTATGCGACGAGTAACTCACGGCCATGGGCTCGGTCGCCTTTACGTCGTTTTTGCTCTCGAAATTTCGTACCTCGTTCCTTATATATTTTTTAAACCACCCTCGAAACGCTTGTCTTCCACGTTCGCACGACGCCCATCTTATGATATAATGCACTTACATCACTGACTTATAATCAGTTTGTATTGTAAAGTACCCCTTTGTTATTCCGATACTATAAAATTATCTTGGTAAAAATATCCTGTAAAATATTATTGTAGCCTTCGGAGCACATGTTAACACGTACAAGGTAATGCAGTAGTAACATTTGTAGATTGTCTGATAACATCATAGTTTTACGGTTAAAACTTACTATTTGAGAATAAATGATTCAAACTTACTTATATTAGTTATATCAGTATTTAAGAATAATAGGATCGGGAATTGCGATTAGTGGGATTTTTAATATATTATGAAATTAACGTAACACATAATGTGCGTAATTAAAGTGACACGTTAAAGATTAGTTATACTAATTCGATAATATATTAAAAGATCGAATAATAATATACAACAGATCTAATATTTATAACGCAGTTATTAAAGTACCACAAAATAGCTATAACAGAAACAACTCAATTAATATATGTAAAGTGATAAAACTTAAATGAAAAACAAACTACAATTCAAACCGAACCATTGTTTGGTGGAAAAATCAATTTCCAAAGTCAACGTAACGTCGACTAAGGAAAAGCGTATTGTTTGAATTCATCCCTAAAATAAATCGTAGGATCCCGGGTGCAATTCTGCAGCTAAACATCTGCTCGTAGAGAGGGCATTTCACCCCGGGATTTTTTGGCAAGGGATGGAAGCGTGTCATTGTTCAGAATGGTTTGCTGCAGTGGTTCCCTGCATTTTTTTTATTTCGAATTCCCCGGAATCTATAATGGGGATCTCCTCGAATTCGATCCCCGAGTTACGCCGTCCACGATTGTTCCGATTCCGTGCTAGTAATAAGTTTGGGCATGTTGTCAAGGTTACGGAATGATTTATTTTTAAACCGCGAATCGTCTACGATATTCTTTCGGTACAATACGTGCAATCGAATAAACCAGAACTTCAGGTAAATCGTAATAATTCTCCTGCCAGACACAAATTTAAATAGAATAGCTATTTTATAACGATACATTTTGTTGCAGAAACTTACGGTTTACGAGTGCAAAGTGAATATATTTATGTGGCGTGGAAGTGTCGAGTGAACAGGATGCATTCCATTATTTAGATATACATATATTCCATTATCATTAATATTATGCGAAGTATTGTAATAATAAAGGAATTCAAGTTGTTTAAATAAATATTTCTGAAGTACTCAGATTGTTGTTCTTTAGATTCATTGGGATTATATTACTTATTTAATTAGCTGCGTAGTCCGTAGAATAATATCGAATAAATATTTATGTTATACTACTATATTATTTTCATTTAACATTGAAAATGAGGTATAACTTTGAGTTAATATACGTGTCATCTGAAGGATATAAATTCTTGCAATATTCAAATATATCATCCTTTTGATAACGATTCCACGTGTACTTTATCTTTTTCATAGAAACCTGTAATACCTCATATTTCATCAAAAATACGAAACTTTCGTAAAAAAAACTTATAATCCTCGCAATAAAACTATTATCAACTTCATTCCTGAAAGATTCCACTCGCGACAGGGGTTTGCTCCTTTGCCCTCGCGTAATTACATTAGGAGGGCTCAAAGCGGCGTCGTTTTTTGCGCATTTCGTTAATTATGTTTAATTACATTTTCCTTAATTATCTCCTTCTCCGCGGGATTTTTGGAGTAATTACACTTCGTTACACACGGCATTCGTCTTTGAATGTTTTTCCGAGCTTTGAGGATCGCGGCACACGTTGGAGTTTTTGCCTCGGAGTCCGTAAGACGATATGCATCCGAGGCTGCAACGACGCCGATAGTTTTCAATTTCTGCGGTGCAGGCACTTCGTAGGCAAAGCCGAGGAAAGAGAGAAAGAAAGAGGGAGGGAAAGAGAGAAACGGAGAAAGAGATAGTCGAGGATGGTTTATGGGTCGATGGTTCGCTTACCCTGGCAACCTACAAGCCTTTTACGTAAATATGTCGATGTGTTCCTTTTATATTCTACCTCTGTTCTTATTCCTTTGCGAATGTCTTCCTTTGCGGTGACGCAAAGAACTTTCATATTGCGCTGACTATGTGACCGTTTACGTTGAATATTTAATTTTAGTTTGTAGAAATTGTGTCTTGTATCTTCAAGCAAGTAACTCTCATATGATAGTAGACTTTTGCTCTTTAACTAATAGAGCCAACATATAGATACCCTTATCATTTAACCGAAGAAGCTACTCTGTGAATCACAACAGCATTAAATTGAAATAAGCAAGACTTTGAACATTTCCAAGTAGAAAGAAGGAAACCGATACCATTAAAATTCTTTAACTACTGTTTGAACTATTTTTAAACATATTCCACGTATATATACCATAATTACCATATAATACTTCCACTTAAATAATTATTAGGAGTGTATTGATTCTTGATAACGACCAATCCGCATCATGTCTAAAAGCCGTTTGTGGATAATGGATTTCTCTCGGGAAGAAAATAGTGTCAGGGATTATGATATACATATATGAACTAAAGCACAATGTTGGACGTACTTTCAATTGGATCCCAGCCGAATTTTGACAGCTTTAGGGATACCTATTCGCAGGTGTACTCGCGCACCCTGCCCTGGAAAGTTCCGGCAAAACAAATCGCTAGCGGCTTCCGTTCTGCATAGAGTTCGTAGATATTTCATCGCATTGGTTTCTGCCGGCAGGCCACCGTACCAGGGTTAACCGAGGTCGTTAATGTTCGTTCGAGCCGACTATAATAGTCATCCTTTATTTTATAACTTGCCATTTCATCCATATTTTTCTTTTGTATTTGCTTGTTCACCCTTGCGGAGCATTCTAATCCGGTTAGAAAGTTCAATGACCCGAATACTTGCAGATTATTCTAACGCAATGACTGGTAAAGGTTGCTAGTATTTGGCGATCTTATTATTTTTAATTTGGAATTTAGAGATATTCTATGTATCAATATATAGTTTTAATTATTGATGATAATTGTTCACGAATATGAGAAGAATGTTGAAGAGCAAGTGTACTACTTTAATATTGTTTAACGATGAAACTTAATTACATTATTTTGTTGACTTTTGTACCTCGTTGTATATTCAAGTAAATGAATTAATATGTTTTTAGCGGTATTTTCTGGCTCCCCGCTCTCTGTTCGCTTACTTTTTCACTTTTAGCATTCCGGAGTGATGGATGTGACCTAAATATTAATATTGCACTTTATGATATTCGGAAGGGAATTTCTAATATCATATCGTCCTAAGGTTTTATCGTTCGTTTTCTAATTTACTCGTTTTGAATAATATTGTCACACAGTTTTAATTGCATTGGCATTGCTTTAATCTATTCTGATTCCATTTGGTTTCGATGCATTATACGCATGAGACAGTTATCGAATATATGTCACGGTTGTCTGATTATTCCCTGGTCACTAGTGAATGGTCCACTTTTGCTCGTGTGCATGTGTATTTTACTAATCAATGCAAAACTGGAGATTTATATTGTACGCATACATTGCAGCAAGTCATATCCTATAGAGTAAGGTGGGGGCTACTTGATTCAGTTAAAGACTTGGATAAAATATCGAAATTTTGAAACATTTTTGCCAATTTGCTTCGACCCATTTTTTGACCAGAACAAATTTTTAATCCACTTCTTTCGACCCAAAATCGTCCTAGAACATATTTATACATCATATACCATCGATTTGGGTCATTTAGGAGCGAAATTGGCGACTTTCATTTTTTGGCAATTTTTGAAGGTATACCCCTTGACATTTTTCCGATTTTGGGTCGACCCCTTTTTGACCAGAAAAAATTGTTAATCCACTTCTTTCGACCAGAAATCGTCCTAGAATATGTTTATACATCATATACCATCGATTTGGGTCATTTAGAAGTGATTTAAGAGACTTTTAATTTTTGACAATTTTTGAAGGTATACCCCTTTACATTTTTCCGATTTTGGGTCGACCTCTATTTTGACCGGAAACAACCTTTAATCTACTTCTTTCGACCAAAAATCGTCCTAGAACATCATTCAGCATCATCTACCATCGATTTGGACCATTTATTCATTGATTTTAATGTACACTAAGGTCTTGTAAGCTTTAATTACCAGTACTCCCGATTTCTTTTATCTATTATTTTACCTATGAATATGTTCGAAGGGGATAAATAGTTTGTAAAATAATGCTTGTGGAACTGTACGTGACTTTACACAGACACAAATGCATTTTAGAAATTAAACTGGCGTCGGATTTGCGTCAAATTTGGCACTATCATCTCGCGAACACTAATGGGCGATGTTGAAGCTTTCGTGGGAGGGAGTTTCGTGCCGATTATTATCGATTAATATCAGCCCGGAGGTACGGCTAGTCGATAGAATTATTCATGCAGCAGATATTGCTCGCGACATGTTCCGATCGTAAACCTAATTGTGTCCGAGGGGGTGATTTCAGGACCATATTCCCCGCGAATCTCTGGATTAGGATGAATTTCAACAATTACCATCCTGCTAATTGCAATCTTTATTCAATCTTCATTTGCAATCACGTGCTATCTATCCGTATTACTGACAACTTAATATATGAACATCCTAATAAAATGTAATATAATATAAAATACGTCAAGCGCAAATAAATACAGTACCATATTGCCTTCATAAATTTGTAGCAAGTCTTAAACGGATCTGGAATTAAATGTCCATTTTATCCAAAGGACTTTATAGCACTCAACACCCTTCCCTTCGTAAATGTCCAAAGGCGCGAATGATCGAGAAATTAATGATGAATAAGGTTCATATTTCTCGACGGTGCTCTTAAAATGGACTATTAATTTCTAATAAAAGTTCAGACACTCTGGATATTATTAGCCCGTCACAACTACCGGGTTACACCAGTTCCCGATATCTTTGGCACTAACGAGCAGTGGTTCCTGCCAATTAGTATCGATAGATTGAGTCTCGGGACAACGCTGGGTGTTCGTGACATCACGCGGTATCCAACCATGTGTCGAAACCATGCACCCACCTTTCAATTTTCCTGCCCCTCTCTCTACACACTTCTCTAATTACACCACGTGAACCGTGAATATTATCAACGGCGATATCCTTCGCGACTGATAAAGCTTCGGCGTCACGAGTAATCTACACATCGTCTAATTAGGGAATAAGAATTCCTCAAGGTCCCTTAATTATTCCGGGGATATGTAGGTCTCGATGTTACCAGACACTTTAATAAGATCTTCCAAGGACAGGGCGGAAATATTTCAGTAATATCGGTTGAACGCTTTTATTAATAGTTTTCGGAGTCTTAATTGCAATACCGTCAGCCATATATCTTGGCACGCTCTATATATCCTAAGTGAAGGTGTGTATGTTGGAATTCTGGGGTGTATTAGTGGATGTCGCGGTGTACGGAGATACTTTATGCACCTGTAAATCTTACGGCTCGTACGTTTATTCCTACGTGTGTGCGTGTCCCATAATGCACGTATATATTCCCACAGTGATACAGTGTAACATTATATATGCTTGTACACATTTGTACATTGGCCACGTACAATTTATCAATGGTTATATACGCGTGCACTTGCATATATGATTGATATCGATATAGGTGAGCACACAATCCCGCTCGCGATGCAATTGATGTTGCACTGGTTAGTGCTTTATTATGCATAAAGTATATGGGATTACTCGGCTTAGGTTGGAAATGTAGATGATAGTAAATAATAAAATGAATTCTTATTATAAGGAATCTGGCGGTCGGCGGATTTAATAATGCGCTTTGTCGAATGTTCTGTATACTTTGATTTGCATCTTCGTATGAAATATTTTTTATTGCGATTATTTGATGTCAATTATTCGTTATGATTATAATTAGGCAATAATTAAATAATTAAGGACAATAATTTCGACCTTTCAGAAAAATCATTAATTTTACGAGATATAAAAGAATATTCTGATTTTATGGAATATTTATCAGTGAATATAATATCTGTATAACGTTGCATATGTTAATTGCCTTTTTTATGAGAGTATGAAGAAATGTTGTAATTAATATTTTTTATAATATTCCAAAATACTGCGGAATTTTAAAGCTGTTTCTTTAGAATCATTTTTACCAATAAATACGGACTTAAAAATGCACAAAAATTATATTACTCGATATACTTTTTTAGCCAAGCAATTATAGAAACACGAATTATTCTTTCGAAATGCATGGTTATTAATATTCCATATAACATTATATCCTCGTCTTTCCATTTCATGCAATCGATATTCTCTTCACGGCGCGCGAATAAATTCGCACGTGTTCGAATAAGTTCGAATGCAATGGAAATAAAGATGCATGTTCGAATATTTTTGTATACAGGGCACATGCAGTCGTACGTGTATGTGTATGCAGGGCAGTAGTTTAATAAAATACACGTACGAGTGCAAAGCACGTGTGTACATAAAAATACATTTAAAGACACTTGTGCGTGTGATCTTTCTAATGTGGGACACAGCCGAGAATGCTAAATTTAGGGTAGGATCGACCAGTCGAATTTCGAATCGTGCCCACGCACGCCGTAGGTGCGTCTGTCGAACGACCCGATTGGTTTTTCCACGGCAAAACTAACGAAACTTTGAGTGTCCCAGCCATTTTCCTTGCGTTTCACTTTTCAACATTAAGGAAACGACAGGTTTCCCGATAGACGAGACTTACGTCGCGCAAGGTGTCGTGCCGTCGACGGGGGTGCGAATTCGGATACCGGTTCATGTGCAATTTTACGTGTCACGTGTCATCGAACCGCCACCACGTGTATAGTCCTGACAATACAAATAAATACGAATCATATTGGCAACTTGCCAATACGCATCGTGCCTCTCTAAAATTGGAAATATATGCCTCGAATCTGCCTCCATTGAGATCCCTGTGACGTGGTTCAGTGGAACATTTTTAATCGGCTTCAAAAATATTTACAAAGAAGAATCAGCCCTTAGACTTGGACAGCTTAACAACGTTAGTTTGGACAACGTTAACTTCGAACTTCCAGGAAGTATATTTATGTCAACCAACTGTTTGGTCCGCAAGATCGAAGAGATATTTGGAATTCCTGTGGACTCTTCGTGTTGTTGGAGAAAATATCAACAGAAATAAGTATAGAAGATGAAACTGATCTAAATTCATGGTATTTGCAGACGGAGAATATAAACATTGGATAATTTAATTCTAACCGAGGACGTTACTTGAATATGTTTAAATAAGTCTATTGATATAAAGTAATGAAAGAAGCATAAGTACAGTGTAGGGTCGAGATTCTTATTAAACTTCAGTATTAAAAACTGAAAATAGAAAATAGGGTGGTAAGAGGTAAAATGTGTTCTTTCTTAAATAAGTTTTTGCGCTAAGATTAAAACAGGTTTAATAAAACCAGTGTTGGATCCTAAATAATTTAATACCGCGTGAAAATATTATCAGAAGCATATGTTCCATTGGAATTAATTACATGAAAATAAATTTAATAATTCGAATTTTAGAATCGAGTTTGTGTCATCCCTGATTTTAATAAGAAGAATACTGGTAAAAAATAAGTAAAAGATATTCCATCTTAAAATAGTATTTTTCACCATAAAATTAAAACAGTTCTAATAAATAATGAATAACCTTAGTAAATCAAATTTAATCAAAATCAATTGATATTATATCATCTTCGGCAATAATAAGATAAATATTAGCTAGAAAACTAATTAAAACCGACGCACGAAGAGTGTACTGACAAAACTATTCCAATTGTTGACGATAAAAACACTATATAATCCGTTAAAAATATTCGAATCCGACATGTTGCATTAGTGTGCGTGTTTAAAAGTGTAACACGACTGTTGTCTTGAAAATGTGACCACTGTATATATCACAACGTCTGGGATGTCTCGCGTCGAGATTTTTTCAGACGTGTCTCATAGAGTCTACTTCGCGTCTACTACGGTCGATGATCTCTCGGCAATTCTTGGTGCTTCCTTCAGTTTCGATTTTATTAATTAATTCGATTCATCCGAGGACTGGAGCAATAATAATCAGGTCGACCAATAATAATCAATTCAATCAATAATTATTCCAGAACGCGTTAATCAAGAACGCCAACTGAATCTTCTTTATTACCATATTTTCTCTCCCTTCGTGGTAGTTAGTTCTTATATCACAAAGTTACCGTGCGTGATAAGATAATATATGGTGATAATAACTGGTGGTTGTCGAGCAACATTTTTATGATAAGAGTGTGTTTAAAACGCCATTATTCTTGTGTAATCAATAATAGTGTTTTATTATTATTTTTATAATTGGAGGACGTGAATATAGTTAAAATGTGGGCGCCAGTGTTTTCCATTGCGTGGACCATCGCTTATTTGTTGAGAAGCAAAGTAACTAAATCCGTAGGGTATCAACCGGGTAGACAAGAGAAAGGTAAAGGTTTATGTAATGTTATTGTTAAAATTCTATATTAATAACAAGAGGAAAGCATGGGTTCAGAATTGACGAAATAAACAAATTTAATCAAATATATTTGTCTACTAATATAATATTGTAATCATTACTTATGTTATTATTAACGGAGGAAAACATCATCAACGAGTTAAATACTTATAATAATATAATTCTGCAATCAATAAAATTGAGATATTTCTAATTTAATTATTAATCACTGTATTATTATACAAGCTAGATATTTGTAAAGATTTTAACAACGTTTGACTTGCAGAAGTATCCACAATTTCAAATTATACGATCAAAAATAGTGGAACATCTGTAATTTAATTCTTAATTTCTTTATAGCTACATAAGTTCAATGTTTTTGGAATATTTTACCAAACTTTGTCTGGCAAAGGTACTGACTATTTGGCGCATTGTGCTTCCCCAAATATTGAGCGCGTAGAATTGTATTCCGTCGAATCATGTATTAATGCCGGCAGATTGCAATGCGACTTCTATTATCATTTGTGTTCCTCCTCATAATTTATACGCTTTCGATGTATGCTCGTATTAGACTGGAATTCGTTACAGATCGGGTACGCAATTCCAAACGAGGTATCGGCAAATTAATTAGCAGGTGCCCAAATTGGGGACGCTAATCATGCTTTATTTCAGTTGCATTCGCGTGTGATGAGATAATATTTCGGAATTTATCTGGAGAATTTATGTAACAGGTGCTTTATGTAATCGTGTTATCACCTGCGTACTAAATGTCAGTTTCATTGCGGTTTAAATGTAGTTAATAATGTGAGAACAAAATTAAGTTTATTATCACGCTTGGATTAATTACTGATCAAAGATCCTGAACTTTTATTTATAACACTTAAAATTGTTTTAATTAATTTCTTATTTATAGTACATTTAATCGAACTATATAAGTCTCGATTACTTTCCCCTATTTAATTGTCTAATTGTTGACACGCGTTGTTAAAATTTGTGGTCAAACAATGATGCAAACAAAACGTCGAAATTGGCTCAATTTTCTACATCGTGATTAATAATTTCGTGACTATTTCGTTTGATTGTAGCATGTACATTTAAATTGGGAATTCGGGCTTCTATCCACAGCGAAGCTTTCTTCTAATTGTTATCGTTTTTTCTCCATCCCCAGAACTCGAGGCAACCGTAAAATTGAGCCGATGTTACGTAAATTAAAATTTGGCAGCGGTTCAGCTCGGTCTGCTAACGAAGAGCTTTTCTTCGAAGGTTGAACAATTTACGAGCACACATTTTTTTGCCCTATTACGAATTGCATCCTTTGTGGCCCTATTATCCTGGGATCGTTATGTTTTATGATCCCCCGATGAATAAAGTCCTTTGGATCATTTACCACCTGTAAATTTACTCGAATTCCGTGGAGTTCTTTATCGCTTTCACTTCCATTAATTAAATACACGGTGAACATTGGAAGATAAAGAAAATGTTGTACATCCCATTAACGTACTTTTGAAGTAGTCCAATTTCAATTTCACGGTAGACTGGTTTAGGTTGATCGCACTTTTGTGACCAGAAAAACGTAATTAATCATTTAAATCGATTAATTTACTTTTCTCATCTATTCTTATTTTTAAAGAATATTAATAAATCTACAAATATGATAATATTTGTCGGCCCCCAACTCTCAATTAATAATGATTTCTTTCCGCGATGTACATCTCCAGGTTCTCCGATAAAAGTAACACATTTTAAATAAGCGCGAGAAGAATTTCAATAACTTTCTCCGAGTTCAAGCGTGCAAGAAACTTTGCTTCTTAATAAAGAGTATTATAATTACGTAGCCTCCGTGGCTCGGTCCTTATTTACTTTTCCGGAGATTTCAAAGGACTCGCCGTGTCGGGGATGGAAATCGGGAAAATCCGGAGGTGAGGAAGTTTAGATAATGATGGCGGAAGGTACGGCCACGGTAACCACCTCTAATCGAATAATTCTACGATCCTGCGCCTGGAAAAGTTCTTAAGACGTGACGCGGTTTATCTTCCTTTCTCCACTATTTCCCTATCGAAGAACCCGAGGGAACCAATGGCGAACTCCCGGAATACAAATGTGCTCCCATCGAGATAGAGGTATCGCGCTATATTTGCTTCGTTATGTAATTTATTATTAGTAGTTCGCGATAAATGGCTCGTTGAATATAGAAATTAAGGAGACACTGATCATTTCATGACTAACAATAAGTCACCATTGAATTTTGAGTGACACAGAAATCTTGCGTGATTATCTTCTTCACGGAAAAGTCAATTAGCCCCGTTTCTAAAAAAACTTTCTCTGACTGTTTCTTCATCGTGGAAATCGTTAGGTTTTGTTTCTTCTGTCTTTTGACTCTTATTATTTTTTATTTCGCTTCTTGTAGAGTATATATAGGCTGAATTAATATTAGAGTTCTGTTAGTTGATATAATATTTATAACATTTTTTATGTAACATATATAGTATTACATATGGTTATAACAATTTTATAGCTCAAGAAAAGTAACCATTTTAGGTTAATAAATATGATAAAATTTCGATTTTCAATTCTCGATCTTATAAAACCCTTGATATAGTTAATTTAATTTCTAGTATAAATTAAATTGGCTCTATTGAATTGATATGCTTTCAAAGCTTACGAAAGCATCCATCAAGTAAATAAGTATAAATTCAGTTTTATATAATAAGTATAAATGAAATTCGTTATGCGAAGTTCTGTCTAATAATTAAAGGGATATAGGTCGATGAATAACTTATTATACGATGTTTCCCGACTATGAACTAACTGGAAATAGTTCTAAGTAGAATGTCACGAGTGGATCAGCATGCTAATATCCGGATGGAGGTGTATAAATTATCGCACTTTGAAACTCAGTATCCGGCGAATAAATTAAGGCACTTGAAAAACAGAGTCACCGCTCGACAAGCAGATTTCGGTGGCAAACAATTTCAAATACTACATTTGAGTTCTATGAATAAATTAAAGGATAATGCATGGTATTAAAAGGTGATCATTTGCTTAAATATTATAAGAATGATATTCCTATTCATCTCTGTCTACACTAGTAACTATGCATTTTGAGATTCGTAGAGAGTCATCGAAAATGGCGAACACTTCGTCGTGGCAACGAAGACAAGGGACAAAAATTAGTGTAAGAAATAGATAACGAAAGATCAGGCCGTGACATTCAACTTGAAAATTTCGCCATTAATTGGCCCATTATCAAGTTTCAAATAAAGAAATAGTTGGGCAAATCCTCCCGAAATAATCCCAAGCTATACAACCTGCAAACGTAACGAATGTCACGAAAGAAAATTTCAACTGCCACGCGAAGACCAAATTGGCACAGAATTTTGTAGAAAGGGATCCAAAATGTAGGTTTGATAGAAAAAGAGAAAGGGGATTAGTATAAAATCGTAGGCTTAAAATCCGGGAGGAAAATTCCGGGATAAAAGTATCGTTTGCCGAATGCCATTTCGGGGAATGGATTGGTAATATCTGGGTCTATCAATCAGGCCGAACCTTTCGCGGGGCCAACATATAAATTGATACGCCGAAAAGAGCCACGCTGATTTCGATAAACGAATCACCCCGAAAGGATAATCTCCTGCGGGCGAACCGATTGATAAATTGCTATAAAGAACCTATCAGACACACCTGACGGATTGCCGTCACGAGCCGAGATTTCGACTGACGTTGGACGAATAAATTGGAATAAGCCATTCCTGACATTACTCGACTAATAGATTAGTATATTTCGAAATCTCAGATAGTGATTCGCGAAGTGATTGCCAATAAGTTAAACTAGCGGATTAGAGATCTTTCACGAGTCACGTGCTCCCCGTGAATATTCGAAAGCTCGCCGAACAACTGACTCTTTTTCTCATTCACTCTTTCTATCATTCGTGGAGCCTATTTTCGCTCTCCTCTTCTCGCATTCGTTTATACCGGGTGTTTCAAAACACCTGAACACCGTTTACCATAAATAATTGACAAATTTTAAGTTTGTTCCTTGCATTATTTCTATGCATGAAATTGAAATATTTACATAGTTGTCGTGCTATCTCGAACAATGCAGGGACAAGTTCATATCGATATTATTTTATAATGTATTGGCTAGCTCAGAAATTTTATTCGATGTTTAGGGTCGATTTTTTAATTGAAGTTGAAGTTCATGTTCAAGTTGACCCTTAGTACTTTGTTCTAAATTGAAACTTAATGTTATGACGAGCCAATTAAAAATTATCGCGTTGATAATTCTCAAATTTTTATACATATAAATTTGAGTTACGAATATTCAAGTCCACGCATACACCATAATTATGAACATATCGCATGGATTAATTTTCTTAATAAATTGCAAGAAACCGCGTGACTTTGTACTTTGAAGGAACTCCCCGGTTAACGGGTTAAGTTAGCCCTTCGAGTCGACGTGTTACGAAACATCCCGCATATCTTATCATTTCCTATCTTTCTCTTTGTCTCCGAGCGTGTCTTTCGAATTTTGCTCGGGGTAACCCAGCCGTGACGTAGATCTCGCTATTCTGGTCATCGTGTGACGTCGTCGTCAGGGTGTTCAGAAATAAACTCGAGTAGCAAGGTGCTCTACTCGTTGTGTGGCCTCTTTCCCCCCTCCCCCCACCCTGTTCTCTACCTTTTTTAACCTCCATTTGTCACTGTCTTCCTCTTGGCCCACGGTAATTCGCGCCCAATTCGACGATTATTGTGTCACGGACGAGCTTGAAAGCAGAAAATTACGAGCCCCGGCCACTTGAAATTTATCCAGCATTGTTGATTCTGCTCCACACACTTCCGTGTACGATTTTGGAAATCTTTTTTACGTCGATTTACGAGCTTCCGAGATGTAATCTTACCACGGTTTACGCGCCGTGTGTTCGTTATGTAACCAGCTTTTATTTCGAACTATCGAGTGATGAATTTATTACTCTGGGTAAATTGTGTTTCAAATTATTGCTTTATCAATGAAATAAATCGCGCGTTGAGAAGATGTTTTTTATTTATCGCTTGGTATGTGGGCTCGATTCCGATGGTATGATAATAATGATTATGTAATTAGTACGTCATGTAAGAATTATGTATGTATGTAGTGTACAATTATATAATGATTCTTTAGACTCTGATGTTATAACTAATGTTTGCCATAATCGGCAAATAAAATGAATTTAACTGTAAATACAATTTTTTGTTTGATATGACGAGGTACGTGTAAGAGTTTACCGTTTGGAAATTTCTGAATTTAATAATATTTCTATACTTTGGTATTAGTGCTCGATTAATATTTTCATTCGATATGAAATCCTTCCAACCCCAGGCAATAAATAATATTTTCGAAGTTAATTAAAAAATCGAGTAACCACATTTATCCCGGCAAAGTAGCCATATCGGCACAAGCCAGAGAGAAAGAGTGAAAGATGGTAGAACAGGAAGACAAGTGTTGGTAACAAAAATTTAATTAGAGAAACACGATTCAGTTTATGGCCCGAGGCGCCTTTTCTTAGGACGGATAATGAAGTAACGCGGACAGGTACACACACTTGTGGTTACCGCCCGAAGGGAAAAATAAACATGGAGAAAGGGTTGGAAAGGAGGGCAGAAGGATGGATCCAGGTATAACATCGCGAGTTTTTCTTTATTTTTCCCGTGGCTTCAAAGTGGATCTCGGTGAACGACGTTTTTTCGTGGTCTGCTGCATCGACCTACCTTCTTTGGCACCCACCCAACCCACTTTTCGTCCTTCTTCAACTTCCTCCTTTCGTTCTCGTTCTTTGCTTCCTCGTTCTCCGGCAGCCATCTACAAGCCACCCTTCTATTTCCTTGGTTCTGGCCTCACCGTAAATACATTTCCGCATGGCAAGCGCCGCCTTTAAACTTCGCGACCCTTTTTTCACGCATTTATCTTTTATCCTTGTAAACGCGCCTGCTTGCCTGACTGCCAGAGAAGAATCAAGATTCACTTCCTTTTCTTCACGGTGGACACCAAGAGGACACGTTCTTCTTCTTCTTCATCTTCTTCTTCTTCCGGTGACGACGACACTCGCGTTTATTGGTGTTATCTTCGCTTCGTGTTTCTAGCGATAGGATTTCTTGGTGGGTTTTTGAGTACATCAAAAAGAGAGATTATATCGGTTGGTTTAAGAACACAGGTAAAGGTAGTTTTCACTCACTAAGAATAGACTTGGGAGGAAGAATTGGCGAGGAATCTTTTCGGTAACCTTGCGATTGTGCTTGTTGTTTTATATCGGGGTAAAAGGTTGTTTATTTTAAGATATTCGTTTGCCTCTGTTGCCGGCTGGCTTTGTTTAATTAGTAATTGATGATTATAAAAGTAACTGAAATGCCATTAAAAATATTTATAAATTAAATATTTGTACATATTTTTAAATTAAATAATTGTAAATTTGTTTCCTGTTAAATCAGTATTTTATGTTAATTTTATGTCATCCTATGTTGGTTTATGTTTAAGTATTATTACATACTTGCGATAGAATTTTTATTTCGGTACATTAACTTTACATTGGGTTTTATTTTTATAACAATTGCTTAAGAAAAGAAATTTGTAGAAAAGCTTGATCTGTAAAACGGGTAATTTGGAGTGCAAAACCGGTAAATGCTCTCATCAGCGGCAAATTGAATACCACGCATTAAATCATATTTATTATTGGTATTAATATTTACTTCATCTTTGTAATGAAATTGATGTAAATACCGTCGTAATTCAAGGTCATTTCATCAAATAAATGATACATTTAAAACGTACAAGAATCAAATATTGAATTCAAAGCATAATTAAAGATCATTTAATTAATTTTTTAATGGTAATTGCTACGAACTTCATCGAAATTAATGTCACTGCGAATATCATTGAAAACGAATGAAAACAGTTCCCACTACCATCATATTGCCATATTTAATTGAATATTTTTTAAGTTCCAAACCTATCAGTAAAATGAATGTCTTTCAATATTTATTTTCATTTCACGTACACTCTGTATTGATTACTGCTTTGATTGCTATCAATCATTTAATTCCACTCAAACAAGAACCATTTGACTTAAAATTAGTTTCTAAATTGAAAACTATTTTTTAAACGTAGACTATTATTTTGCATATAAATAGTTTAAAGTCCAAGAATTACTAAAAATGGAGAATTCCGTTGCAATGACTGCAAGGATGCCTGCCACTGGTTTCCGTCGAGTTTTTACATCAATAAGAAAAACGTACACAAATTTCGTGTCGAATCTGTGATAAAGATCAGGAGACAAAAGACACAGCTCGATACTCGTACTGATTAAAAATTCTTTCCACCAGCATTGATACTCGCAGGCGTTGTGATTTCATCCCCTCGTTTTTCACCCCCCCCCCTTCCACTTTGTCACCCTTCCTTTTATATATTTCGTGGATCTTTTATCATGATGCAGGGTAGAATTTTCAACTGGCTCACATTTTCCGTGGCATTTTAACCCGTTAACCGTGGATGACGAATTAACTCATAATTCGAATGTACACTTATCTTGAACGTTGCGAATTAAATTATTATTACCCCTTTCATAATTCTCTAATTTCGATACGTATCAATTTCAATAATGGACAGTTGAATTCATATATACGTCGTAATTATGAGTATATCGCGTGAATTTGTTTTATTACTATATCAAAAGTACCCACGCGATGCCGTTTTTTGGAAGAACTCTCCGGTTAACGGGTTAAAAAGCAAGCAACTGCTTATCACATACGGGCGAATAATTAGGTAGCACTGGTGGCCCTTCGAACGAGGATATCCGTAGTCGGTACGGTTTTCTTCCTCCACTTTTCCGACTGAATTTTTCCTCGATTTTCCCAGCCGTGGTGCACCTCCCTTTTTTCACCTCCTCTTCATTTCCAACTGGATTTTTGTCGTCAAAGCTGCCACTGCTCTCCGCCCGTTTTTTGAATCTTTTCGGTCTCGTTGTTTCGCGTCTTTCCATCAACGGTTTTCATTACGTTTTTGGGGTCAATGTTGGTATTCTGATGTTTTTATTCGTGGAAGCGGATGCCTTTTCAAAACACCACCGTTTCGGCTTCTTCTTTATTCGCCTTTTGGATTAAATGAGATGAATAATGACTTTTTATTATTATTCTCGATATATCTACTGTTGGGTTGTAGAATAAGGCACTTGTTACGTTAAGTGTCACGCGAAAATTGTGTATTATTTATTTATTTAATTGTTTTATATTTAGTGGAAATGGAAATTGTAGAATTGGGAATTTAGATATTTAGTTAAATTGTATATTAATTAGAACTACTAAATTGTAGAATTGGAAAGGAACTTCCTCTTTTCAAACCCTTTCCAACCTGGATATATACTTCTAAAAATTCATATAAAATAAATATTATTAAATTCATCTCATTCATAATCCTCTACTTCATAATTAAATTACTTCTGAGTTTAGTTAAATGGGATTATATATTATATAGTATATAACTTAACCAAAGATCTAAGCTAAGACTTTCAGTTTCACGTACTCGAAAACATGGTGAACCCAAAAATAATATTTGCAATTATTATCAAAGTATATAGTATCCTAAGAAGTAAAGAATAAAATAATACTGTATATAAAATCTTCAGTAATTTGATATCCGGAGAATTTTATATTAACCCTTTCGTTACGGCAGTCCGATCCGCCGAAGTGACGCCACTGAACGGGGCACCGCGCCGAAAAGTGTGCACATTGCACGTCGATAGTCTTCGGTGTTCGCCGGTGACGTCGGATATATCCGGCACCCGTAACGAAAGTGTTAAAAACTGTATAATCAAGATTCTTTAATTTGATTATTCTTAACAGAAGTTAATTTAATAGGAGGACATTATTTTTAATACAGTCTTCGATATTTCTATTTTTATTATCAAACTATTAAATGAAATATTGTTCAGTGATACCTAAACTGCATTAGAAGAGGATGTTCGGATCCCAGCATTATAACGTACGAAAAACATTAAGTGTCGTTAAAAACGTCGCACGCCATTAGTTTTCCGGAGGTTTTCAAGGGGAGCACTTTCCCGGCGTAACTTACCCAGTTTTAGCCTCGTCTTTCGAGGAAATTGTAAGATGAGAGACCTAATTACTTTGTCCTCGTAAGTGCAGGTAATGCCGCAGATGCATAGATTCGCGTCGCACAGCCTCGTAATCGGTCGTACTGGGTCAAGGCTGACATTAGAATCGACTTCACCGAACAATCGATTTTTCTACGATATTTATAAGAACCTCCAAGATATTTCCCGACTATTTTTAACCATTTTTATTCCCTTACGTCACACCAATCACCTTACGTATACCTCCATTGTAATACCAAGCACCCAACTTTCCAACCGGAAGTCTCAACTGGAAAGTTCATTTCTCGCGGAACTCACGTACTCTTGGAATGATATGAATTAAAAGCGTTTGGAGTGCCAAAGTTTTCGCAGTTTGACGTTGTCATAGTTAATATTTGCAATTCGAACATAAATCGTTACCATCATTTTCATTATTCCAGACTAATAATAATAATGATGATTATAATGTATTTTATAGAATCGATGAAATGTATATTGAAACTCCACATTTTTTAAATTACTACTTGGGTTTAAAATATGCCTGATCTTAAGCAACATTATGGAATGTTTTTAATATCGATGAAACGGAGTGGATATTATGTCTTATGCGGCTTTAATAATGCACCACGATATTTGGTATCTTGTTTATCTTACGTGTGACTGGTATAATGGGATTAAAGTTAGAAATCGCTAGTCAAAGCCAAAGCAGTCGGGTGTAACCATAGAAGTTCAGTAAGTTTCCTCTGACTTCCGGACAGATGGATTTGCGGTGTTGCACCCTCTTCTGTAGTTCGCGATGGAGAACGCTAGGAAGGACTAAGAAGGGAATACAAAGTGGTTATATCACGATACCCAGAAGTGATAAAACCACTAATTATACTGAACCCAGCTTCACGTCAAGCAAATACACCACTGGTCTTACTATAATATTTATGACATTGTACTGCACCCTTATAAAACGTTTCGACAATAATATAATTCGAATGATTATAATGAATATAAAAACATGACAATATAAGAATACAATAGATTTTATATATCATTCGTAATCTTTCCTTATATTGCTATGTATAATTATGTAGTAACTATGTAATAAAAGTAATTTCTCAATATAGTAATTACTATAGTGATGTGATATAACGTTGAAAAATTATTATAGTAATTACTGTAGCAATATGGTATAAAGTAATTTAATATGATTTATCGATTATAATAACTTACGTAATATGCGAAGAGTATTTTCCTTAATCGCACGAATATTAATAAAAAATGCTATAATTCCTGTACTTTCTGTTACAGGTGAGTGTGACCAGTTTGTGGCATACAACACCACCGAAATCCTTTCGGGTTTCACTCATCGTCCAATTAGAAAACATACAGGTAGGAAGCATTCATCAAACTTAAATCCACCACAAACGTGTACTTCTCATTGATTAATTATCTTCCAATTCCTAATTATATCTGCGGATTTTCTATCTCATTATTATTCCGAATCAAAAAACGATCGCTATAATGGTTATTTCTGAAGTGCACCTCCAGAATATTTGAAGCGTCCACCATTCGCTATTTTCGGAGATCAATTTCTTTCATAGAAAATCTATAAGCGAAGCTATCAGTTCGCGATTCAGAATGCTTTCAGTTGGCATCCTGATATGCTGAAGCATCTCATTAGAGCAGCGAATAAGATGGAGAATAAGAAACTTATATTCTTACATAAAGATTTTATGTTCACTGATAGAGTATATTTTTATTGGCCCAAATATTCTGGAGATTCAGGTGTCGTCGTAAAAGAATTTTATAGATATTTATCATAAAAAGAATTCTGCATCTATTATTATAATATATTTTGTATATTATTATAATATATGGCTAGCAAAATCATTCAATTTGATCAAAAATGATTTTGAATTACTGTCTTCAAAAAAAGTTAGTTCATGTATGATATTTGGTTAGAATGTGATATATTTTATTGTTGGATAGAAATCAATTTTCTTCGACTCGGAAAATGGTAAAAAGTCATCAACGATAATGGAAATTATTTCGATGATTGATCTGTTTTCATTCTCTTTAAATAAATCTTTGATTGTACCTAAAAGTTGGAAAGAATTCATTTCTACACCTAATACTTTTACGAACGGAGGTTCGCAAACCTTCGTTCAACCCTATTAGTCGCCTCTTACGACAGGCAGGGATACCATGGGTGAATTCTAATCCCCCACCCATGGGGGTGTTAAAATATAATATAATATAATACAATTTGAAGAGAAAACCAGCTAATTACGGTCTTAAGACAAAAATGTCACAACATATTAATTAAACATGATATATCAGCAACAGTTTTTCGGATCCTTCAGTCAATTTCTGGAATTCTAAAGTGCAGCAAGTGTACAAAATTAAAATATAAACCGAAATAGAAACTATGCAATTATTATCTACGATATCAGAATTATTGTACAATTGTCCCTGAAACGTATTACTTTTAATAAATTCATGGTATAATTTTGGTCTTAAGATTGTAATTAGCCGTTTTTCTCATAAATCCTGTAATATTGTATTCCATCGTTTTATTCAAACTTATTCGTAATATAATATAATATATCATAATGTAGTATGGTATGGTATATGCATATGTAATAATCCGAAACTTATGCACATGAACAATAACCAATTTCTGATTCCACATAAGTGGATTAAAAACGTTGGAAATGTGGTTCACACAAAAGGCCGCCTTCATTGGTCCAATTTAATACATCGCAGTAAATCGAGTACAGCAACCACATTTCGTTTCCATTGAAACTTAAATACACAGGCTTGATCTTTTTAAGAGCCGTACATTGACGATGTTGGCCTCTTTCGTGACCCGAAGGATTCTAAAGTAACTCGTACAGTTATTGAAAGAAATAAAGTCGTGGAAAGGAAAATGTCACGTGTACCATTTCCCGGGTAGCCTTTCATCTGCTTCCTTTTTTCTCTGCCTCTTGATAACAGGTGATACCAAGTGTCTTGGTTCACAGTTGTCTAAGATCCGCTTTGTTCTCCACGAAGAAAGGTGATTTGCTAAGTCAGCAATGCTTCTATTCGTTTATTCTGCTCGAGGAATCGACGCCCATCGTTTCCAACCTTTTTTGTTTCTATCTTTTATAGAATTGCCCTGTTTCAGGATTCTCTTGGTACACCCTTCTACTTGTGTCTGCATTGCTACAGAAATGCTCTCTATTTTACCATTTTTCTTATCTAGGACAAATTTATGTTTGCTTTTCTTACCTGATACTTTTCTTTTAACACTTGAATTACCAAAGGAGACAGAATGACTTGTCTGTCATTTTTAGCTAAGTTATTCGAATATATCCCGGCGCATTGTTCGAGATGTTTACTTTTATTTTATATACATAATATAAATAATTGTATCCATTAAGTGACTTAAATTTGTCGGACGGTATGACGACATGCTTTATCGACAAGTATACGGGATTCCCCTATAAAATCGAGAAAGAAGGTTGTATTAACTGATAATGAGGTAGATGAGTCTAAACCATGTCTCGCCTTCCGCACACGAACTAATGAGACAATTATTTAGTCGAGTCGAGGATCTAAGTGGTTCCGTTGTCGCGAGGTTGTGAATGTTGAGAAGAAACTGGCCAGAAGGAAAAATGTCTCCCTCAAAAACCAACGAGATACGCGCACACTGAAAACCAAAGAAAAATTAATGCGAACGAAAAAACACATTCCGAGTATTTAAAAGTACGAAGAATTATTCCGCGAAAGGTAACACTGTAATATTTAAATTCACCTGAGAATCTTGGAATAACAACTAGGGACTTTTGTACGGGTAATTAACTTAGCAATTCAAATATGTTCCACGTAAATGGATTATATTTGTTTCATGTATTTTTGGTATTCAATGGATTGTTTTACATTTTTGGTATTTAAAGAATTAAGTAACAAGTAAAGTGGAGAACTTTATTCATATATTAGTAATATGGATATTTAGTATGGTAATTATTGGGAAGTTTTAATTATTTATGTACGCGTTTTATGAAATTCTCGATTTGATTTTGTTGTTGGATAATTGGGATCCCTTTGTATTCTCACGTTAATTATTATAATTGGCTGCGTCGGTACTTGTTCCAATTAATAATTTACGGCAATTAATTTGATCAATCGTTTTGTTATTTAGTAATTTTAGTGATCTCAGATTCTGAACTTTCCACTGAATATTATTGGGGATATTAATCCGTTTTCAAGTGACAGCTTCGTTGAAAATTATTATCGCGTTTTCCTTAAATATTTACTACTTTACATGGAAAAATGAGATATTAATTAGAGCAATTCGCGTTAATTAACACCACTAAAGTATACGAGTATCTCTCATTAACTCACTTGTAGCAAACTTGAACAGTTGCTATCAGATTTTCAGAATTACGGAGTTTCAGAATCCAGATTTTCAATATCCAAATTTTCAGTATCTAGCTTTTAAGAATCTATATTTTCAGAAACTAGATTTTCAGAATTCAGATGTTTAGAATCCGGATTTTCAGTATCCGAATTTATATGTTCAATATCCAAGTTTTCAGTGCCGAGATGTAAAACTGTTATCAAAGTCTTGAAAAGTATTGCGAAACTATGAAAAATGAAACGAAAGTCAAATGCTATTCCATGTAAGAGGGAAAATTTTGGACAGATCTTAGCTGCCGTGTGGCGGTTTTCCCGCAGGTGGTCGTTTCATGTTACAGGGGTGCGATTGATGACAATGCACCCTGGTTTCCTCACAATTCCACAAGGACGAGCCACCCCATTTTGGCTTATAAAGCAGACGTCGCAGCGTAAAGCGTCGACTGCCGAGTTTACTCCCGCGAGGTTCTCGTTTCCCACTAGTTTCTCATAATGCACATTCTCTCTGCAGTTCCTTCCGCGTTACTTTCCGACCCGAACTAGCTGCACTGCAGCTTCGAGGATTGATTTTTGTCGCATTAAATATCAAGTTTGTTCATTAATTTCTTAGTCAGAATATAAATAATCTAATGTGTACCCCAGTTGCATTTGCGTTGAATTTGAAAATCTTAATTATGAAAATTTAATTAATTCTTTAGACGACGTTTTTTGTGCTTAATCCATTTTCTTAACTGGGATACCTTTAATTCTGATCATTTCATATCGAAATTATCTGAAGCATGAACAAATTTTGAAGATTAGTTTAGTTAGAGCTGGATTTGTCGATGAATAAACCAAATAAAAATGTTTATCTAAAGAATTAATTAGATTAATAGAATCCATGCTTGCAAAATCCAATTTATAATCATTATACATATAATTTAATATTAATGTATAATAGTAATGTAATTATTACACACAGTTTAATTACTATGGATTAATTTATTCAGCATTAATTCCCGATGAGAATTTCATTATACGATACGCTCTTGCACATTTTCACAGAGATATTATTATATAATTATATCCCAAGAATTAATCGCACACTTATTCGGAAAATGATCGGTAAATCGTCACCGCCATGCAGTCATAAATTAAAGTGGTTAATCGGCTAAAATCGTACCAAATGATATTCCCTTGTTACTGATGTGCATTTAACGATAATGCGCAGTCAACAGATAGCAGTTGCATTTCTGCTGCACTAGAGTGCAGCTTACTGCATTGCTGTAGCTTTCTCTGGAAATTATCCTCCAAGAGAGTGTAAATGGTACCGGCACATTACGCGTAAATCATAATCATTTCAGGAGAGTGCAGAAAGTATCCGATTCATTTATTCCCCGCCACTTTTGATGCGCATAAAATATCGATATTACGAGGTGTAATTAAAGCATTATAGCTGCTATTACGTAATATCTATTTACTAAGAAAATTCGTGAATAATTTTATTTATCTATCCTCAATAATTTTAATATACTGTGAGACTCTGAAGTATTAAACAATAATCGATTATATATTCCAATTAAAAAATTATTTAAACCGTAAAATCATCATCGAAGAAATTAATTAGGTTTTTAGACTCCAAATATTCAGATTTTCGGTAACCAAAGTTTCAGTATCGAAGTTTTCACAATCCAGATTTTCAGATTCAATAAAAATTCAATTCGTATTACATTATTTATATTGCGATTCAGAAATGCACGACTAAAATTCGATATTGAAGCAGTACGGACGTGATAGAATCAACAATAACGTAATTACCGATATCGAGTTGGAGAAAAGTGTTTAATATCGATAGAAGTTAATTGCTATTTGCCGTGGCGGGGTGATAAGTTTTTGCTGCTTACATTCCATTAAAAGGTAGATTCGTGATGCATTGCGTCGCAGTGGCGGTCACCCATTGGCAAACAAATTGCGAAAGGGATAGTGTTAGTGGAAGGAAGGATGAGTAGGTGGAGAATATCGTCCTAAAGTGCCGTGGATGCAATTTGCTAGCCACGGGGCTCCTGTGCACCATTTACTTCGAAACAATTTAGGTTTCTGCCCACCCTGGCAGACCGAGTATATGTCATTGTCAGAATGCAACTGCATCCACGCTGCACCATCTTCCGGCTTACGTTCTTTCCTGATCTTTTATCTTATCCTTCTCGGCTACTTCTATTACACCCTCCGTGTTCTCCTAAATTTTATTTTGCGGATTATTTGTTGGATATTGTCTTGTCTTTGCACATTGTTGTTATATAATTATTAAATTTGCATTATTAGTTTCCCTCAGATGCATTATTGTAATAGTGCATCGGTGAAGTTTAATAATATGAGTACAACATTAATTTCGGGAATTTTTTAAACTTGAAGAATCTACGTCAATTAAGTTCCATTGATTATGTTATTCTTTTTAATGCTATCGTAATTATTTGGAAGCTTGTAAATATTTGTTATTAAGTTTGATAATATTATTATTTATATGTATAGTTTTATCAAATAAAGAAGTAAACGTATAATTCACCCGTAAGTTATTCTGTATTAATAATTGGAAGAAATACAATCGACTTCATGTTATAATCAAGAATTATAATTAATCTTGTATTCCGCACAAATTCCCCCAAATTATCACCGTTGAATATTACATTGAACATTAATTAAACACCCTACGCGCTCGACTGTCGAATCAGTTAAGCGACATCTGTAATCAAATCAGATCCGGAATCAAGTAATTAATTAAGTATGTAATCATTAATTACAACATCGCATCATATCACATAATATTACTATCATTTCCCAATTAATTATTATGTTGCCATCTCCTTCCTTATATCTTTTCAAGAAAAATTAGAATTAACATTATATTATTATAATATACAATAATAATATGCGGTGTTTATTCCGTAATAAACAAAGTATAAACTGTAATTACGGCATACTATAATTAAGCCACGTAAAGTTAATCACTAATCACTAAGATTCAAAATGAACGTACATAATTATTATATTTAGCTTTCCAAGAAAGAGTACATGGTTGTTATAGACGTAAAATTCATTAACTACATATTTTCAAAAACTCTATTATTGTATTAATTCAATTAATTGATTAATTAATTTAGTTACTGTAATCTCTTGTTCTCCATCTATTGGAAAAGCGGTGATTTTTGCATGAAAATGTTAATTAATGAGTTTCATCCATCATTTGTACAACAACGATTTAAAATATGAATATCCAACTTTATCACCCGTGCCAATGAAAATGTAGACATCCCTTTAAATAATGCATCGCGTATTGTACATTCCTTTCTTCGTAGTTCGATGTAACGTTGCATCGTATAAAAGATTGAGCACTAACGGTGCTCTCTGAATATTCCTCTCACGTCTCGATTTTTATCTCGTCACATTTCAATGAGTCTCCGGGATTTTATTTTTGAGAGGATCGCAGTGAAGCTGCGAATCCTGCGGTCTCCCATGGAAATAACGGAAGAAACGGAACGATATTTAAGGAGGCCATAAGACGAAATCGATTTCGTGCTAGTCGGTGGTTGGAACTCAACGGCCAGACGTCTCGTCGAGACGCTCGACTTTCCTTCATAAATGAATCAGCCTCCACGGAAACTCGTACGTCACCGAGAGAAATGGAGGGTGCTGGAAAAACCCCTCCTATCGTTTCCCTCAAATCTCACTAAAATTGTCTTGCCAAAATTCACGATATACCACGAGTAGTTCCGAAGTCCACGATTTAGTTTGCAGTGCACTGTTTAACACTAGAACTACGGATAATATATCCAGCTATATTTATACATTCATTTATATGTTTAAAATACTTATTTAAAAATAAGATATTAAAGACGATCCAAAATATATCGCGCAATATATTATATAATAGTTGATACTCGGCATTCGAGTATCGAGATTAAGTTCGCGAGATAGACCTTTTTGGCGATTACATGCGCCCATTCGGTGGTACCTGAAATCTATGCTAATTCGGGTGGATAAAATATCTGCATTGGCTGCGCATGTACCGAGTCCACCTCGAAACTCGTACTCGTACAATAGCACCGGTTGATTTATGTTATACGCCCGACTTCGAACAAATCCCACTGCTGAGTTCTGTAGAATAGTCTTCGCTCCTGAAATTTTATGGTCCACGAAACCTTATGCTACTCTTCGTTCGACGGAATAAGATCGATGCACTTTTTTAAATCGAAATTTTCAAGAGCAAAAAGATGCGTCGAAATGTAGTTTCGATATTCTGCACTCTTATATTATAATATTATATTGGTTCTGGTAGTTATAACAGCGAATTTTCGGGGAAATATTTAATCTATTACTTTTGAGATGTTATTTTAAGAATTTATTAGATTTAGATATTCAGTTCAACTAGTTGATATTGTAATAACGGAGTATTGTATTATTATCTGTTCGTATTTGGTCGAAATAGAATTTAATAGTGGAGAAATATTATTGAATTTTCCCAAATTTTATGTTCTCTTCATATCATCATTGTCCCAGTGACGAATCATTATCCCTAATTTTGCATAATTATTACAATAAGTACGTGCACTATAAAAGAATTCCACGTGTTGATAATAATTTAGCACTCTAGTCTCTTCTAAAAATAATGAAATAATGATTAATATTTAGATAAAATATTTCCATAAAATTTCTTTCTTCGTATACTGTAATATATTATGTATATAAAACTGGCTTAAATAAGCACCGATAAATTTGTTCTTTATTAGCAACGAACAATTTCTTGGCCAACACTGCACTAAGAAGGCCATAACTTTTAGTGAACGAAGAACTTTTCAACG
This sequence comes from Nysson spinosus, assembly GCA_910591585.2. Taxonomy (NCBI): domain Eukaryota; kingdom Metazoa; phylum Arthropoda; class Insecta; order Hymenoptera; family Crabronidae; genus Nysson; species Nysson spinosus. Next base: position 6,258,731 of record OU342835.1, read on the forward strand.
TGGAGATACCTCTCGGAGGTGCAGTTATGGTGCCGAATATGTCCTCGATGATCCTGGAAGCCAGAGGACCAACGTACCACGCGAGTTCCTGGCTGGAAGCCCTGCCAACTGAGAAAAGATTCATGGCGGCCATTATTCACAAACGATTTAGCGCTGGAATAATGAATACACCGATCTATACGGCTGGCTCTCTGCACCCTGAAAAGGGGTTGCAACCTAAACGGCAGATGCACCATCCACCGTTCGGTTTTTCCTTAATATCCTCTTTAACCCTTTCAGTTAGAAGAGAAGGGTTGTCGATCATCGATGATACATTAATCTTCTGACTAATGGATTTTTATTCTCCCGCAAAATATTTCTAACAATAATATCTACGCAACATTATTTCGTTAACTTCCCGATTTCCAAAACAAAAATATCTTAATTTCGGGATAATTAAGTATTTCGTGTCCTTTACAGGTCGTTGCAATTTATGCTCAATTTAACAAACTAAATAAATCAAAGTAGCTAAGTAAACAAAAATAACAAATTAAATAGTATTGACAAAGTAAATAACTAATTAAAAAATATCAGGAAATTCTATCGCTGGGAGCAGACCAACTTAGGCCTAACCCAAACTTAACCCAGATGTTTAGGCTTGCCAAATGTTTCCCCTCGGAGCGTGTAATTATTCCTGGCTATCTTCGAGGGAAGTCGTGCGATTACGTTCCTAGCGAATCGAAAGTTTCCTTCTTTGAAACCCCGCAGGCACGTGCGTGAAACTGACGCGAATAGCTGAGTCCATTGTTGTTGGCTTCCTTTGTAAAAGATACAAAAGGCAACCGGATAAAACGCTCGATACTTATCGTCCGCACAATCCAAAGCAACAGTGAAAACTAACGAGAATTATCGCTGGCCGAGTCTCCCCGTTAGATTAATTGTTTTTGTGTTTTTCTTTCCTTACAATCGATCTTCACCAACTCTCCGTGAAATCTTCCGAACCATTTGGTTCGCCATTCAAGAATCCCGGAGGATTTAATCGGATCTTCATCTGCCCTTTTACAAGTCGATCTTTTATTAACTTATCGAATCCTTCCTCGAGGATTCTCTATTATTATCATTGCCTGTAATCGGGGATGAAGTGAAATTTGATAAAATGCAGTTACATATAGAAATTCAAGGACTCCTTGGATTAAAGAGTGACGCCACTAGTAATATATATATATATAGAATATAATAAATTTGTATGGTGATATAAAGCCGAGAATTTATACTTTTTACTTGTCGACGAGAAAATATTTATCCTCCACTTGGCAGTTTTTCTTTCTAATGTAAAAAGTTTCGGTTCATGGTGCGGAAAGAGTGTGGAAGGTTAGCGGGGGAAATAAAGGAGATAAGTATGAGAAGAGTTCGAAAAAGGAAAAAGGAAGTACGCTGAAAGTCACCGGTAGGAACTTCGGTCGCGCCGGAAGGTTCACTCTCGAGATTGAAAGTAAGTAAAGTACGAGATAGAATAATTCCGTCTTGTTTTCGTCCGTGTACCTTTTGCCACATCGCGATCCCATGCCACCAGAGGCGGAAAATTATGTAACCTGGTATCTCAAAGAGTGAAGCTTGTACAAAATTTATAAAATCCGATTTCTCCTGCATTCCGAAATGACGTACGGGATTTGCGCGTTGTATTATCAGGAATAAGTGGTGTGATGACGTAGTACACTGATACCAACATTTTAAGGAACTCCGAAATATTTAAATATGCAGTTAAAAGTATAATAGAATAAAACATAATTCCTTCACGATGGCAATTTAAAGGACACATTAATCATTCTGATTTGTCGACAAATTTCTCTTCAATTACGCACTCAACGTTTGAAATTACTCCAATTGGAGGGTAAATAAATTTCAGCAGACTGATATTGGAATAGCAACATTTCGCACGGGATACTTTTTGAGGTATGGCAAATAGACGAGGCACCACAAATTCTGACATCGCGGTCGAGATCTACGAGTTCTCCTATCTGGCGTGTAGTTTGCACATAAATTCAAGAGATATGGGGTGTTGGTATATCATATAGGTTCTACCTAGATAGGTTCCAGGATCCTGTAAGCCCCAGAGGACTTCGCGTCCAGAAGCTCCTTTCTCTGACTATGTTTTCCTTTATTACCCATCTATTCGTGCCTTAAACTTCCTCCACATTTTATCGCTGCACGTATCGAATTTGCTGGAAATACAGAATCAATGAATTTGATTGAAATGATCCTGAAAAGAACCCATCTCGTCCTTTTATCATTTAGCTTTTTGTCTCATAACTTCTCTGTGAAATGAGGTATCACTGATAACGCGGGTATCGAACTTATTCCGACGATTATAGTTTCTTGAATGTTTCTATATTATCATCTTATCACTGGTTCCGTCATAGGATTCTAACGAAATGTATTCGATTATTTTAATCCATTTTATTCCGTATTTATTATTACGTTTATATGTTTTGGATATTATTTCATTATATAGAAATTCATTGCCGGCTATATATACTCGCAGATGTATGTATAAAATTATTTCATTTATGCTCGGTTCCAAAATATTATTTTTGAGGATTGTAATAAAACATAATGAGAAGATTGTTTAGGAAATAAGATAAGTTGTTTTGACTATCGGGGATAACGAATGATGCAACTAGAACACGAGATATTTCAACTGTTTTAATACAGCTTTACGTAAATACATGATCTTATTACTGCGCGTGGGAAGCTGATTCGATTAGCCACAACTATTAGAACATGGGCAGAGAATAATATGAGTAAAAGGTATAAAAGGAACAAGTAGCAATTATCGTTTCAAGAAAGCATTATTTGTCCAACGGAGTATATTATAATCGCAACTTTAATTCGTTATTGTAAAGTATAATGATTCAATGTCAAATATTGATCCTAATTATAACTAAAGGGATTCAAGGTTCATAAATCGTAGGAGCACTTGAATAATTAAGAACATTCATGCAATTCCTAGAATAACAAATTCATTAATAGCAATTTCTCATCAGTACGTTCTTTCCTCCTCCATAGAGTTCGTATCTACCGGAAGAAGATTGAAAGCCAGGAGGATGGAAATTACTGATAATAGGTTAAAAAATTCTCAAAAAATGAAAGTCGTCAATTTCGCTCCTAAATGGCCCAAATCGATGGTATATGATGTATAAACATATTCTAGGACGATTTTGGGTCGGAAGAAGCGGTTTAAAAATTTTTTCGGTTAAAAAATGTGTCGACCCAAAATCGGAAAAATGTGAAGGGGTATACCTTCAAAAATTCTCAAAAAATGAAAGTCGTCAATTTCGCTCCTAAATGGCTCAAATCGATGGTATATGATGTATAAACATATTCTAGGACGATTTTGGGTCGGAAGAAGCGGTTTAAAAATTTTTTCGGCCAAAAAATGGGTCGACCCAAAATCGGAAAAATGTGAAGGGGTATACCTTCAAAAATTCTCAAAAAATGAAAGTCGTCAATTTCGCTCCTAAATGGCCCAAATCGATGGTATATGATGTATAAACATATTCTAGGGCGATTTTCGGTCGGAAGAAGCGGTTTAAAAATTTTTTCGGGCAAAAAATGGGTCGACCCAAAATCGGAAAAATGTGAAGGGGTATACCTTCAAAAATTCTCAAAAAATGAAAGTCGTCAATTTCGCTCCTAAATGGCCCAAATTGATGGTATATGATGTATAAACATATTCTAGGACGATTTTGGGTCGGAAGAAGCGGTTTAAAAATTTTTTCGGCCAAAAAATGGGTCGACCCAAAATCGCAAAAATGTGAAGGGGTATACCTTCAAAAATTCTCAAAAAATGAAAGTCGTCAATTTCGCTCCTAAATGGCTCAAATCGATGGTATATGATGTATAAACATATTCTAGGACGATTTTGGGTCGGAAGAAGCGGTTTAAAAATTTTTTCGGCCCAAAAATGGGTCGACCCAAAATCGGAAAAATGTGAAGGGGTATACCTTCAAAAATTCTCAAAAAATGAAAGTCGTCAATTTCGCTCCTAAATGGCCCAAATCGATGGTATATGATGTATAAACATATTCTAGGACGATTTTGGGTCGGAAGAAGCGGTTTAAAAATTTTTTCGGGCAAAAAATGGGTCGACCCAAAATCGGAAAAATGTGAAGGGGTATACCTTCAAAAATTCTCAAAAAATGAAAGTCGTCAATTTCGCTCCTAAATGGCTCAAATCGATGGTATATGATGTATAAACATATTCTAGGACGATTTTGGGTCGGAAGAAGCGGTTTAAAAATTTTTTCGGCCAAAAAATGGGTCGACCCAAAATCGGAAAAATGTGAAGGGGTATACCTTCAAAAATTCTCAAAAAATGAAAGTCGTCAATTTCGCTCCTAAATGGCCCAAATTGATGGTATATGATGTATAAACATATTCTAGGACGATTTTGGGTCGGAAGAAGCGGTTTAAAAATTTTTTCGGCCAAAAAATGGGTCGACCCAAAATCGCAAAAATGTGAAGGGGTATACCTTCAAAAATTCTCAAAAAATGAAAGTCGTCAATTTCGCTCCTAAATGGCTCAAATCGATGGTATATGATGTATAAACATATTCTAGGACGATTTTGGGTCGGAAGAAGCGGTTTAAAAATTTTTTCGGCCCAAAAATGGGTCGACCCAAAATCGGAAAAATGTGAAGGGGTATACCTTCAAAAATTCTCAAAAAATGAAAGTCGTCAATTTCGCTCCTAAATGGCCCAAATCGATGGTATATGATGTATAAACATATTCTAGGACGATTTTGGGTCGGAAGAAGCGGTTTAAAAATTTTTTCGGGCAAAAAATGGGTCGACCCAAAATCGGAAAAATGTGAAGGGGTATACCTTCAAAAATTCTCAAAAAATGAAAGTCGTCAATTTCGCTCCTAAATGGCTCAAATCGATGGTATATGATGTATAAACATATTCTAGGACGATTTTGGGTCGGAAGAAGCGGTTTAAAAATTTTTTCGGCCAAAAAATGGGTCGACCCAAAATCGGAAAAATGTGAAGGGGTATACCTTCAAAAATTCTCAAAAAATGAAAGTCGTCAATTTCGCTCCTAAATGGCCCAAATCGATGGTATATGATGTATAAACATATTCTAGGGCGATTTTCGGTCGGAAGAAGCGGTTTAAAAATTTTTTCGGGCAAAAAATGGGTCGACCCAAAATCGGAAAAATGTGAAGGGGTATACCTTCAAAAATTCTCCAAAAATGAAAGTCGTCAATTTCGCTCCTAAATGGCCCAAATCGATGGTATATGATATATAAACATATTCTAGGACGATTTTGGGTCGGAAGAAGCGGTTTAAAAATTTTTTCGGCCAAAAAATGGGTCGACCCAAAATCGGAAAAATGTGAAGGGGTATACCTTCAAAAATCGTCAAAAAATCAAAGTCATCACTTCTGCTCCTAAATGGCCTAAATCAGTAGTATATGATGCGTACACATTTTCCAGGTCAAGAATTAAATAAAAAACTGTAAAGTGACCCAAATAGTCCCGCCTTTGCCGAATTTCTTTCTTCGGTTACCAGAAATGTTTAATTCGCCTATGACGTTGTAGACGTTTATGCCAGGAAACTAAAAAACCCAACGATACGAATGAAATATTTATCGAATACTTTGCGTCTTCTGGTTTATTCGTTATAATTTTGCGGCTGGCTTTTGGCAGCGGAAAGATTTCTATGCTCGTAAATATTTTGCACTCGCGGAGATTCTTCTATTATGCAGTGTAACACGAAGGCTCCCTTGCCAACTGGCAAAACAGGAAACATTGTCTGTGCAAGACTGTTGGTGGAAGTAGGAAGGATTGTATCAATTTAAAAATAATCATTATATATGTGTCACTTAGAGATATTTCATGATTTCCTGTGAAATATTTCAGTATAGAAAATGCGATGTTAATGCGTTTCCTAAAACAATTCAATAGAATTTCATTGAACATATTTCTTTGCCAGAAAACTATTTTAATCCATTAGTTTCGACCCAAAGTGATCCTGAAACATGTTTGAAGGTAGGAAGTTCGATGGAACGTATTGAAACAATTATTTCAACTTAAAGAAGAATCCTGATGCGAAGAAATGGAACTTCCAATAATGTCCTTTTCCTTAGCACCGTCATTGGACACATTTAAGACCTTACATTTTCAAGCAGAATTTTATCACGCAATAGTTTTCCTAAGAACGATCATCAAACCGCAAACCCTGGTACCTGTTTACAAAAGGCCATTGTCAGTTGTTTCTTCCGCCTTTTCTCTTTCGTAACAATTCAGAAAGGATGCGCAGCAGCATTGTCTCAGTGTTCCTTAGATCATTTTAAGAGGACTGTTTCCAAGCATTCTCTCGAGTATCGAGTCCCTCGGACTCGTTTCCGTTTCGAAGCGTCTCGTTTCATACACCTTTGGTGTATTTTACCATTTCGAGTAACCTCCCGAGGTTGGTACTCTTTCCTAATCTCGAGTTTGACTCGATGGAGAGACGTAGCTCCAGAAGTCCAAAACCCTCAAGGATTTTATTCAAGGATCCCGAGTAGTCGAACTACCGAATGAGAAGCACATCCTCGAGACGACGACAGGAATGCAACCTTCGAAGGACTCGAAGACGCTTTGCTGATGATTTCGCTTGGCCTCTCGACTTCCTTCCACAGACACGGATGTCTGCAATAAAGAACCAGGAAGAAGTAGATGAAAGAGGGCAGGTTCCAAGTAGAAAGTAGATCGAGAAAGGTGAAAGGATGTACCGGTAGAAATAATGAGGAAGAGTAATCAAAGTAAAGCATGGGTCAAGTCAGAGAAACACGTGGAAGTTGAAGAAGAAGTTGATGCTCGAAGTTAGATATAATTGCTATTTCGAAGTGTATCTGATTGTGAGTTGATCCACGTCATGGAAGAGAATGAAAGAAAGTTGAAGAAAGCAATGCCGAGTGGACCAGTGGTGGGATAAGACAAGGGTTTCGAAACTTTATGAAAGATTTGTATGTTTGAACTAAACGTGGTAAATAGAAGATTGTAATAGAAATCATAATAAAAAATATACTTGAATAAATACTTTCTGTTAAGAGTCACTGGTGATTATTCTTGGATAAGTATTCCTTCTGGCTGCATTTGGAATTGAAGGAAAAGCAGGATAAGGGAGTAAGGGAAGAAGATGAGAAATGTGGATGGAAAGGGAAGGGTGGAAGATCAATTTATGAGATGCCAATCGCTTAAAGTCCTCGGGGTGCAGTCTCAGCAGCACTTGGTAACCATTGAGACGTTCGGGTTTGCCAATAATTTATCGTATGGCTTCTCTGTTGAATGTAAAACGATCATCTTTAATATGTTTCATTCTCCATAAAGCGGGAGAATGAAGTGTACGTATTAATATAAAGTAAGTTCGATGCATAAATTCTTGAAGTATATGATACGAAATGGATAGAAAGGATTATGTTATAATTGAATGGAAAATGCGACAAATATAGTACTCGAATTTTTATGAGAAATTTGTTCCTCAAACTTTGAAAAAATAAATTGATGGTAGTCTCGGATGTAGTTTGATGTCTTCTATTTTATGATAATATTTAATTAATGATCTATCTATATTTAGTTATTTCTACATCTACGTTTAATTATTTAAGTTGAGACGTTTTAATATGTATTAATATTAATTAATGGGAGTTATTAAAGTTCTTAAATGGGATTGAAAACAGATATAATTTTGTGGTCTTATCCTAAGTCTTCGATAGAAGTAATCTGTCTAGTAAATCTTAATCATTCGTATGTTTTTTGTATTCCGTAATTGTGCCACAACGGTCTTTGTGCCCACAGTAGGTCTTTTAATTCGACTACATATTTTTTTTCTATTTTATTATTCGATGACATCGTTCTTCTATGAGAAATATTTCGACAATTTTGAGTTTCATCAACATCCGGTGACATTTGTACCTAAACCATCGGTCACGTAGTAGCAGCTGCAACTCCGCACATGCAACGATGTGTACGTGAGGGCAAAATAATGTAAAAACTAACAGAGATTCCTGCCGTCGTTGAATTTCTCTCCTCATATTTTAATTCCATGTAATTTCCAGTGTACACTGGAAAAGGCACATTTTTAATTCCGGAATGCCAACGGGTAGAATACTTTCAAAGCACAATACTTTGTGTGTTTAGAGTTAAAAGCACACCGAGGATTTTTTAAAATATTTTTCTCTATCAATACCATATTCTGTAATATGATAATTAACGGTGGATAATTTAAATTATAGAAGATCAAAGCAGATAGGATATTTTATATCTTGTCTCTCTTCGTCTTGAAATACTCATATATTAATGCAATAATTAATTAAAATTAGAATCCTAATTATTTGTTGATAAAGTTTAGTTGTAATTATATACCTTTTATAGATATAAAAGATACATAATTAAAATTAAGATTACAATTATTTGTTGACACTAATATTTTTCCTCCACAATCAAGGAGTACATATTTCACGGTTCGCTTATTATAAATAAAAGAAAATGATCTCCGAAAGCTGAAGTATTTCTCGCAGAAGTTCCTCGGACAAACATAGTAGATAAATGTGAGTTTCTTAAAAAAACAATCGACAAGTTCGTGGAACAGGAGAGAAAGGATCGTTCGTAGGAGTGAAAAAAAGTTTGTCGTCCTTTATCCAGTCGATTGTTGAAACTTGGCAATTTTAACATCGCTGCGAGGGAAGAAAATGTCCTTCGGTGGTCGCACCTGTAACGTAACTCGGAGACCAGTTTTCTCGAGGCGTCGGTCACAATGTCAGAAAAATTGTCTCGACGCCTTACGAAAACTTCTCTCGGCTAGCACCGGGAATCTACAGTTTATCAAAAATTCATGTTGCCTTGTTTAAAAGTTCGTGTCCGGAATAAGAAAAGTTCTTTATTCGGCTTCCTACAAATACGCGCAAGAATATATTCTACGTGTTCCTTTATTTCGGAATAATGCTCGGTAAGTCTTCCTCACCTTTCTTACGGATACACCGGCTTTATGTTGTTTCATCAGAATTTGTATTAGGATTGTACTAACAAGGTATCAGTTTTGGAAATATTCTTTTTACATCTTATATGTCCAGCATCTGGATGCAGATATTTAATTTGTATCAAATAAAATTGCAAACATCAATGTTTCCTTTTACGATCATTATTCTTTTAATTAGCCGTATACTTCGTTAAAAGGACCTGTATAATATTAATACTATTTCTTAACCACCTACAACGGCATCTATAATAACGCTGATAATAATAGTGATCAAAAAGATTTTATAGAAAAATACTTCATCGTTAGTATAAAAACACGTATAACACACGGCAATATTCTCATTTAATGGAATTTCATAATTAATATTATGTACGAGCACATTATGTACTCGTACATAACGCGAATATGCGTAATATAACGCGAATATGAAATCAATAACTGGATTGATATCGGCGAAGTTCATTCGCTAATGAACGCGTCCATCGAATTTCCTATGAAATTCATGGAAATTCTAGTTTAAACAGTGTCAGTTATTCACTGGCAAACATTAATTATTGGGAGATATTACCGTTGACTTTCCGATGAACACACATTTCACTAAGTTCTGATTTATAAACAATTCACGGTTATATTAATCAACTTTCCATTATGAATTGGAATACATTTCGAGCCTATCCAATCTGCTGGCAATGATATGTACAGGGGTTGGACAAAATAATGGAAACATTGCTTAAAAGTCGTGTACTCTATACTTGATATTAGTGTTTCGTTTCATGTTTGCGTTTTAATAATAATAAAGGTACGCGTAACAATCACCCCCTTTCAGTGCGTTTGAGTAATAATTTCATTACTATTTTCACATAAAACAGCTTCGTTAGATTCGTGTTTAACTAGTTTTGCGTTATACGACTTTCTTTTAGGCACGACAAAAATTGGGTTATAAAGAGATAAACATTATTCAAGATTTGTATGATTCCATTCGCATAGGCATTCAGGTTGAATCAGACGCCAATGGTGGTGCTGCCTGATATTAATAAAGAATTTTCTTAATGTACGAGGTGTTTCCATTATTTTCTCCAGTCTCTCCATGTGCTCGGTAACAAGAATATCCGTAGTTATTAAATTTGATATCGGAACTCCATTAAGACAGATTACATTTTTCAATGGGATATGAGATTGCTGGAAAGCACGTTCCTTTTCCTCCCGATTTCGCGTCGTGCTTCGAGTACCGTATTGTGAGATCACTTAGGTATCTAGTATATCTTGAAGGAACACTTCATTCGCCGTATTTTGATCGCAATCATTGTCCTCTTGTATATTCCGATTCAAAGCAGTCGCAGATGGCGTTTAAGATTTAAGGACACTCGAATCTTGGTTTTCAATGGAGCTTTCAGCACCCACGATCATCCTGAATTGCGCGAAACCTTTTCTTATTCCCGCATTTTCTACAATAATGATGCTTTCATTCTTGACAGATATTCCCGAACTTTTATCTTCTCGGACTATCCAATGTAGTTCCTTCCGTAATAAATTATTTACATTGTTTCTGGGTGACTCTGCTGCGAGTTGGTTTCAGGGGACTTCAACTTCCGTGTTTTCCTTCGAGTTGTCTGACCAATGCTTGGTTATACTACTTGGAATGATGTGCGGACGTTCAACCGGGATTTATTATTTATATATTAATTTCTCCGGATATATTGTAAGTTCTATATATTGTAGTATGTTTTCTGGGGATTATAGATGTAGATTTATTTATTTATTCTTGCTAATTGTTCTTGTTTTTTCTGTCACGTAAAATGTATTTATGCTACGAAAATTATACTCTTCTCATACGATGTCAATGTACGAGTTAAATTTGATTGATGTATTTTACTTGGACGTTGCAAATGTTATTAATATTTCCATTAATCGAAGCATATATAATCAATCAATCAATAAATTCAATAAATAGTATGCACAAACGAAATACCTCTTTATCAACTTCACCTCGCGTTCTACGGTATTTAATTTCCATCGGTAATTCCACAAAATTTCAGGACCAGTAAAACATTTCCGTAGAATCGTTTATTAAATTATGGAACAAAAAGGTTTCGACACGCGAGGTTATTAAATCAGGTTCGCCTCGCGCGAAGTCCGGCCGGGGGTTCTTTAAAGCGTGCCACGATCGTTTATCAGAAGATCGCGATAATTTTGTCGTATTTGGCAAGGTTGCCGAGCAATTTAAGGAGATCCTTGCCACCGTGAAACTCGCGGATTCGCTTTATCGCAGCTAACTAAATTCCCTCCTGGGAAGATTTGGTTAGATTTCTGCAAAGACATAGATAAGTTCTTCGAGCCGAATCCCACGAGTCGAGAAGCTCTCGTGGTTTCGGAATAAACTGAAGTAAACCAGTCACGTTTTTCACAAAGCCCTGCTTTCCCTCGCTTCCTCTCCATCGCCTTTCACGCTTCGTATTTTCTTTTCTTTTTTTCCCCTCCTTCTTTCCATCATGAATTATACTTATACACTGGCTTTTCCGCGCCCGCCATTCTTCTCTTTATTTGTATCGGTTATATAGAATTATTCGTCTAGCTTTTGTACCCGGGATAAGAACGATGGCCCACAATTACGAAAATTTCACCTTCATTTTCGAGGAGACAAAATTAAAGAAGACGGGAGCGTCGCTTAAAGTTGGCCGCTTAACTTTACGAACCGTGAGAACTGCTAGGAATGTAATAGGATTTTCGTGACTATCATTTTATTCTACTTGCTTAGTTTTCTTTCCTCTCTTTAAAACACGCTTTCAGTCCCGTCGGGGTTTTATGATTATTATCATTACTATCGCGTTTTGCAGGATTTGGATTGGCTATCGCGACTATGCATTTAAGAGAGTTTCGATGAGTAGAAGTTTTCGAATCATTCTACTTAATTACGGATTCCATACGTGTTCCACAACTTCGGATCTACTTCCACAATTAGATTATCGCAGGTTGAAAAAATGCAAAAACTGAACAATAGAAAAATGTGCCAGAAAGTAATATCCGATCCAATATTAATGATTAATCTTATATGAAGAATTTAAAAAATGTGTGAAATTTAATCAGATATTAAATTCAAATCAGGTTACGAGTACTTTAAAAATTAATTAATGTCCTTCGTAATTATCGTTCTGATCTAAATATTCGCGATGTCCTTTAAAAGGTGATTTATCATTTTCACAATGATACGAGGTTTCCGATGCCTTTTAAACTCTTCTTACTAATTTACTTCGTATTGTATTTCGCTCCCTTTAATGTTTATACAACGCTGAGAATATTAACTTACAATTTCTGGTTCGTATAGCTGCTTCCGCATTTCCTGTTCCATTAAATTCTCACAGCTGAGTTTTCACCTTTCAAGTAAGGCAAGTTGAACGACTGTAGATCGTTCAAAGGTTGCTTTATCACCGTTCGCCGTAATCTACGTTGTTGTACCCAGCTAATAAATCGCAATCGGGACAGCCTTACCGGAAGAGTCTGTTCGCCAGAGCTTTCAGAGCTTTCTAAAGACCTAAATCAGTCCAACTCTGCAAAATTATCTCCTACGATCGACCTCACTAATTTTCCACCGAAATTTGGCTTCCTAAGAAATATGGTTTAATTTCGAGTTTTACACGCGCGCTTCATATCTGTTCGAATTAAATATAAATGTGAATATTAAATATACAAAAAGATCAGCATAACAAAGCTTACAACAATACCAGCCCTTAGAACTCGTGACTCGACGATTCATAACCACAATTAAATACTTAAATAACAAAGAAAATTTAACATCGCAAAAAAGCTTATAATACTCGGATAACTCAAATTATAATAATACATAATATTAATCGAAACTTCAGAGTAATCAAATTCAGAATCATACAAATGAAACTTACAATTAGATTTCCATAATCAAATATCCATTAATTTTGGGTACCAATTTAATAGTTAAATAATAACGAAAAAGTATCGGCGTAATAAAACATATAAGGATACATGTCTTTAGAGCTTGTAACTCGATGTTTGAATAATATCCGAGCGTTGCATTAATGCAATCACAGCGAGTGGATAAAAGTAATCAGTCTGGGGGTAAATAAAGCATAGCTTACCAGAAACCGCGATGTGTGGTGGTAATATTTCTCCGTATGATATGTTCTCTTTCTGAAACCGAGACACGGACTAGCCACGTTTCCTGAATAGAGTCGAGTAGACTAGTGGCCCGGGGGCTTCGTGATTTCGTACCCGGGTCGAAAGTTAAACGTGACTCTACGATACACGGACCACCGTGAATTATGAACACTTATGGTGCCGTATTGAAGTTTCCCTTTGATACCTTCCCCTCAGACATACCCCCTCCCCTGATTTAGAACCTGGTCAATTCGTGTTAACCCTTTTTCGTTAGCCATTCATTATTAGCAGGATGCGATAGTGATATGACATATGGATATTTAATTATCTATGCTTTCAGCTTACGATATTCGAAATAGTGAAGTATATAATGTTATATACTATATTGTAGTAATATATGCGGAATGCAATGATGCCTGCTTTCATAAAGCACATAAATGATTAAGAACTTCGTGCAGACGTATTAATTCGCGGCTTAGCATGGAAGGTCTCCCTGTTTTAAGTCGTTCATCACGTATCAAAAGAATCAAAAACAATGTCTCCAGTGCGTGTTGGCCCGAAGGACATTGTACTGCCGTGGAATTACCTTCTGTTAACCGAGTTCTAGAGAGTTCTAGAGACAAGCAAAGCTCTCGAGGCGCAAGTGGCGAATCGTGGAGTCTCTTCAGACTCCATCCACTGGGGGGACGGTGTTGCATTTGTCGGTTTAGATCTTCCAACTCCTCGAAGACTCGCGTTTTCCTGGGGTATCAGTCTCCTTGACTCCTCCCCCGAACGCTAACATTTCCAGAAATGTCAACGAGACACGGCTATCTCATTGCAAAGCAAATTGCAGCTTTACGTTCCGGTTTCCTTAGTAATTCAAAAGGGACGATTCTCGAAGAACATGTTCGATGCGAATACGTGCCATTGCGGATTGTATCTGAAACAATAATTTCCGGCGACGATGGACAATTATTTAAGGCACAGTTAAATAATCTGAGTCACATAAATGATTGATATGAAACTGGTGAATATCTAACAAATCAACCGGCTCGGTTATTATTGACTAGTACTTGTTACGGAAATAACATTAAATGAGATATTTTTTTACATCTAAATGTTACTTCCGTAATAACTAGTTTTCAAATCCTAGTTCCGTAATGACATTAATAGTCATATTAGTCAGTAATTTATTTAGCAGCAGGTTAGATTTTCAATTTTTTTAGACATTCTGATTGCAGTTAGAATTTTCCAGTTAGCACTTGGGGGTTTTTTACTATGACTATATATTATAATATAAACCTTCCTCATCAAATTACCAAAACAATTATTATCAATATTTCCATTGCGAATATAGATTCCGGTTCACTTTCCATGAATTTATAGACAAGCGATTGATAAGCAGTTCTCCATAGCTCTCTGTACAAAGGTACGCATAACCTCTAATTAACCAATATCCATTGGTCACTGCATAATCCGTATAATCCGAGACAGAGCTCTGTCAAAGGAAATTCCATGGCTGACAGGTCAGAAGGAATTACGATAAAACGAATCGATGATGTATATGATCTTAATATAAACAAGGTATTATATAATACTCGATGGATATTAATTTCATTAATGTAATCTATTAAATTATTTTTCAAAATATCCACGATTTATTTTAATATAATTTTATACTGTATAACAAAGTATCAAATAATACAATTTAGGAGTTCTAAATGCCCAAACCTAGATATTTTAGGAATCTACATTTATTAAAAATATTATAAAATATTATAAATCTGTATATAATTTAAGATGAAGAACAGAACGAATTTTTAGTTCTCATATTTAAAACATATTTCGTATTAGTTTGGTATTTATCTAACTTTTAAATGATTATACGGATTTTGACACGTGATTTAATTAACGTGGTCTCGGTCGATCAGGAAAATAAGAGATTGAAAAACGCCGTGAATAATACGTGAGTACAAACACTCGAGCCCTCAAATTCTGAGCTAGCTGGGAATAATTAAATCGCATTTACTGCTCCAGATAGAAATCAAAGGGAACAAATGGAGCATGGTGGTTCTCGAGAGATCGTTAAATCAACGTTACCTCGACGAGTGATGAGAATTCGATGAACAACGTGTTCAGTAACATTCCCAAAGTCAATGGGACCCGGTACTCCAGTCACGCGAGGAAATTTGTGACTGATATTTTGTAGCTGAATACCGCTCTTCTTCCAATCTATCTGGTTATACTCAATTAATCAAAGAACAGTCACGCGTCCCTTTCGTGTCCTCGTTTCGCGTTTTCGATTAGCCGAACTAACGAACTTCCCGTCTCGCACTGTTTCGGCAAATCAATATTTCCACCGGTTCCAGAATGGAAGACGGAACTTTTAATTGGGGGAAGACCTTGCCTATTTCCCATATGAACTCTTCTTGTTTCACGTTTCATAAAAAAAATATTAATGTCGACATATGGAATGAATATTAAAGTAGAAAAATAGGGAAATATTCACGAATAAACATATTGTTACAATTCGTTACTCCATTTATGCCTTACTCGAATAATTACTAGAACACTGTATTATTTTAACCATTATTTTAACAAGATAGTAGTCATTACTAAAAAAATTCAATAATAGTAATAATGAGCCAAAATGAATCTTCCAAACCCAAGAAGTTCTGCTACCAAAATACCAGGAAAATCGAACAGCTGGAAACATTTAGGTTTCCAGGATGAGTAGCAAATTCCGATGTATATGTCATATAAAGGGTATCAAATAAATAATTCATAAACGCGAATTGACTTACGTCTCCGCCAAAATACGCGCTCGATTTTGCTCGAGGCCGAGATATTCATCGGGCGGATCTCGATCCTGCGATCCAAGGAAGGTCCGAGCTCGAATTGGGCATCCGAATTTCTACTAAATCGACAATATTTCGATCTTCCGGCTATGTCGGCGATGCACGCGAGTTGAAATCCAAAAAAGTAAGAAAGAGGAAGGAAAGTTTCACTGGCCAAAGGAATATTCCCCTTGGTATCGTAACCTGGTCTTCGTTTCCTTCTCGTCGAGGGTAATCATATATGGAGGATTCAGAGTCCGGTGACCACGAGATCGACGTGCTGGGACGAATCCACGAATCCACCAGGTTCTCATCCAACATTTTTACGTCCACCACTTCTGCTTTTTCTTATTACTTATTCCGGGAGAGGTTTGCATAGCGTGTGAGGAAGGAAGATATTTTATGTTGCTTCTACAAAAAGTTCTTCCCTTTTCATTGTTTAAATTTTCCCTCAAATATTCTCTTCCTTTAACAATAGAACTACCAAAGGAGTTATCATGACTTGTCTGCCATTTTAGATAAAAATTTTTGTCAGTCTCAAAATATGGACTCCCATAAAAATCGAAAAGTTGAGAAGTTGGGGGGTAGTTCTCGAAAAAGTGGCTCCTGGGCCAAAAATCAAACTCGCCAATTTTACTTCTAACTGGTCCAAATCGATGTTATATGATGCCTAAATATGTTCTAATAAAGTTTTGGGTCGCAGGAAGCCGTTTAAATTAATTATTCGAATATACTACGGCGCGTGTTTTAAGATGTTATATACTTTTATTTTATATACGAAGCGCAAGTAATTGGATACATTCATTAGCTTGAATCCTGCAGCCATAATTTAGATATAAATAAATTTGTGAGTATATGTTCGGTACTTCTAGTGTTAATATTGAATGGTATATTAGTGTATTAATATATTTGTAGCTTCTATTACTATTTTAGGCTGGAATGTAACATAATTAATATCTAGTTTCTGATGAAAACGATTTGAGGGAGAAGAGTAAGGTTAAGGTTATGTATTAATTGCACGCGGTGTTGAATTCGATGGGAATTAATTTACGTATTTATGTATTAATGGTAAATAATGAACTTTTAATATGGGTATATATATGTATATGGGCCTTCGATTTTATTATCTGATTTAATTAGTGTACGCGAATTGGAAAGTAGTGATCGAGAATCCCCCGAAATTTTCCTTCCTCCCTAAATCGTAATAATTACTGGTTACCTTGACTCGTGATATCATTAGGACGAGAAGGTCCCAGATGTTAATTGCACTAATTTGGGTTGATCGTTAAGTTCCTCGATTACCGTACACTTAACAAGTACTAGATAATATAATGAAGGAAACACAATCGTTTCTAACGATAATTATCACGGAACATAATTCGCCAGCACCGTATAAATAATGAATAAAAGTCAAGGACATTAATTAGTAATTATTACAAGAATATGTCCTCAGTATTATCCGAAATAAAATGAATGAATCCGTTTAATTAACATGATTATATTAATTTTAAACATTTCGATCATCCAATTCTAAAAAGCACTTATTCTAACGAATCCTGCTGACGATGGTGAATTAAGCGTTCAACTATTTACATCAGACTTCTTCTGAGGTGGAAAATGATTCTACAGAATTTACGCAAATAAAGAAAGTAATAAGGAACTGGGTGGAGTGGCTGGAAATATGAAAATGTGTAAAAAGAGGAAGTTGGTGTTGGAATACTCGAGGAAGGCGTAGTGGCATAAGAGTACTGGAGGACCGTCGACCAATCCCTTGCGAGTCCTTCCTTCCTTCCACTTGTTTCCTGCAGCTTCATTTCGACCCTATAAATATTCACCTAAAAATTTCTTTATCTCCACCTGTTTTTTATTCCTCCGCACTTTCAGTCAATTCATAAATTTTCATTGTTTTCTGATCGGTGAGTGAAAGCTTTCAATTTTTGTACTCACTTCTCAAAAAATACTAAATATATAATATATTACTTACTTAATCGACTCTTAAACGATGATGATAAATGCACTAAAATATATAGTAAGTTCAAGTGTCGAAGAATAAAAATATTGGTTACCTTAACACTTGGTTAAATTTTCTATTCTTTGCAATCTTGGAAGAATACTTGCAATAAAAATGTGTTGGACATTGTCCGCACCGGAAATTATCGATAGCGTTCTAAAACGGTGGACCGTAAATCGCGAGCACCATCGATCCACCGGAAGTAGTACAGGCTGCTTACAGGGGGATTACTGGAAGTCGTCACTCGAGAATTTGGGTCGTCGACCATAGCCCGTTCTTCCTCCATTCTTTCTTCGTTCCATTGACTATCCACAACTTGGCGACCAACCAATTCCATCGTTTTCATAAAATACTAGCAAACCACATTTCATGTGCCCGCGAACTAAGGTGCACTGAACTTTTCTGCTATAAAAACTTTTTATATCCTTTAATGCCTTTGTGAATATCACTTATCTATACTCTCCGCACTTACCGGATTACATTTTTATAATCCTTATTATTAACGTCCTTTTATTAAATCAAGACGTTGCTCATTAATTTCACTATTATTCTGCCATACTATTATTGCTTTTTACAGTTCATAATGTGTGACATTTTTATTGTATTATAAAAGATGAAGTTGACGATGTGTATTTGAATTATAAATATCAAAAAATATTAAAATATTAAAAGATTAGAAGTATTATAAGAAAATATTAAAAACAAAATTAGTATGCTGCCTCCGAGGTTGGCAACTGTAGAAAATAATAATCGAAATTAATTAGTTTATTAACTAGGAACAATTTCCTGGAAAGAAGAACTTGTTCTTTTTCCCGAAACCGAGAGTATTTTCTAATATCACTGATACAAATCAGGGATGCAATAATCCAAATTACATTTCCATGAACCTTTCTTGCATTTTCCCTGGAATTCCAAGGTTTCGATTTTCCTTCCTCCAAAGTGGTTGGACTTCCCATGGGAACAGTAGGGAAATTTTTACACGAAAATGCAAAGCCATTCGAGTATTCGCTGCCAGCTTTGTCTTTTAAGAGGATGAAATCAGGGCTATTCTATGCGTGGCGAAGGGAATTCTTCCCTCGTGATCTGCCGAGTTTCACAGCCGATCAAACACCCGCAGTTCACCGTCCTCTGAAACAAAAAAAGGGCGCACGAAGGCTGAATCACCGTTCGTAAGTGGAAAGACGATCTCCTCCGGGTTCCTTGAATTTTAAGGTCTTCGGTCTCCAGACCTGTTAGGGAAAACTCCCAAGAAAACTTTGACGATTGCCGGCACGCCCGAACTTCTCGCTGTGGGTTATTGCATTGCAAAAATTATTTGCGAAACTTCTTTATTGACTACGACTTGGAGACTTTCCATTATCGTACACCCACACTGTTTTTTTTTCTTGTCGCGGCACATTTACTGGCACCAGTTCCAAGATCCAAACTTCCAGAAATATTGATAAGTGAGAAAAATGTCCCGAGTTTTCAATATTGGGAAATATATTGTTTAATGCGTGGTAGAAAAATATCGTTTATTGTAAGCCAAGAATGTATTGTAATAAATATTTTTAATCATCGAAAATAGATGATTTGCTGGAGGAATACTTTAGTTCTAAGATTCAAAACCGAGAAATATTGATAAGTGATAACAATTTCGACAGTTTTTATCATGAGCCACAGACAAATTATAATAAATATATTTCATTATTAAAAAAAGGTGTCTTGGTGTAAGGAATAATTTTCATTTCTAATTTTAAACGAAAGAATTACACGCTATTTGATGATATATTAAAAATCATATTCGCAGTTGATACTATAATGTTGAAATCAATAAAAGACATCAAAGCTAAATGCTTGTATCAATTCGGACACATAATCTCTGCGATCACTTTTTGTTGATAGAAGATGATATCAAAAGTATCCAACGGTAACAGCTTCAGATATGATTCTACGCAAATATTTAAAATCACGAAGGTATTAACGGCGACATCCTCTCATGATTTAATTTACGTTTACATAGTCCTCCGTAAAAATGTATGACTTAACAAACCGTTTTAAAGTGGACTGCCCTCGATGCAGAAAGTTTCCACGACTAAAAGTACATAATTTCTTTGATGACATTTTTGTCATTCGAACGTTAATGATGCTAAACTGATAGTTAAATAGTCAATAAGAACGGAAACTATCGGTTTCACGAAAAAATTCAATACTAATTACAATAATAATCACGCGGGTACTTTCGATTTAGTAATAAAATCAATCTGTGCGATATATTTATAATTAGGACGTACACATGGATCTAATGATTTATCACTGAATTTTATACGCATTAAAAAATTAATAATTCGTAACTTTCGAGATAAATATAAGATTAAACAAATTATTATCACGAATTATTTCATATTGAGTGACATTATGTTCTTTAATTTTTAATACGATTTCAAAGGACATGTAATAAAATGAACGTTTCATACTCAACGATCGAATCCAAATCAATGTCAAAGAGAAGTAGAGCCGGCTAAACGTGGAAGTGCGATGAAGTATAACTTTATTTACGTCCGTAGACAAAATCGCAATCTTTTTTTTACCTTTACGGTGTACGTGTTTTTTTTTCGACCGGTTACGGCGTTCAAAGACTCCTGTCGAGGTAAATTAAACCAGCGTGTCGGGGTTGCAGGGACAAAATGAATGGAGCTGCCGTTTCGTTTTTGGCACTGCGACGGTAAAGCACGGTCTTTCATCGGGTCCGAGTGACCGGCCAGTAATCAAAATGAATGGCACACGGAAGCTTATTTTCAAAATGACGAAGGAACCTCCTGGAATTAGCGAAGATTTAAGGAATGAGATTTTAATAGCCCGATGATGAAAACACGAGAAAACCTAGGGGGGGTTGAAAGGAGTGAAGAGAGAACGGGGGGGTGACGGGTGTTCGGGGGTGGAGAAATATACGGATGAATTATTTCACCCGGGCGAAGCTCCTTCTACGAGATGCTGCCGGAAAATCTGAAAAATGAGGAAAGTTAACGTCGAATTTAAACAAGAAATGTGTATTTAAATTTCACCGTGTGAAATATTAGGGGAAATGAAAGTCCAGGAAATTAGAGATCGAATTTTATAAGAATCTCGCGGATTGGAGTTAGAAGAATTTCTGAGGACTATGTTTCGGATTAACCTTATCGCGAATTTTCTTGTTTTCGTGTTTAACACTTCATTAGGACAATTTCATAAATATGTTTTCAATCACGAGTTATGTTTTTCACTCGAATCATTACTCTGATCTAAAACAATCCACTCTAATTCCCTCTAATTAGTTATTATTCTAATAATTCCATTCTAGTTCCATTACTATTCCTTTGGATTAAATTGTGAAATAATCGAACAAATTTTCCACAATTTAAACCAATAGAATGAGAAACTTCTACTAAATTCTAACAAATGTAATCCAAACCATCCAATTAGGTATCTAATTAATCCGGATTTAATAATATTCGGTAAACGGATTTAGCGGAGGGAAGAATGTAGAAAGGGACGGCAGTCAGGATAATTGATGCGGTTTAGTTGCAAACAGTTCTAACCTAATTCGTAGTTCTGGACGCACCAGGAGGAAGGACAATTGAGTTAGTACTTAGCCGGCGATTACACTCTCGGTTCATTATGTCGTTTGACAAACTTTCTGTACCATCGTAAAGACAACTAATTTTTGTTTTCACGGCGAAGCTGCACGAAAATTTCCACGAGCTTTGTCTCCATTGAATGTGCATTTAATTGCACGTATGCATATATTTTATTTCTCTGCCCCTTCAATACAAATGTTTCCTTCGTTATTCTGCTTTCAACGATTGTTTTACAGTGTGCTCTTTTTTTCATTAAAACTGAGGAGTGTTTAATATTAGATCAACTTATTAATAATGATTTTGTAAAAAATTGTTCTGAATTTAAGTGGAAGAAAATGTTTTTCTAGTTTAATTAATGATAATAGATCGATGTATATGTTGATAATATTATTTATTAGTTGGAGGAATATAAGCGATTCATTGAATAGTGTTTATTGACGTGTTTAAATCTTTCAAATATTTTTCCGATGTCGTGGATTATTATTGTACAATTTTTTACCTTGATTTTATGTTTCAATATTGTATACATTTTGTCACAGAGTTTTAAAGTTTTCTGAAGAGGGCTGAAAATTATCGTCGTAAACGTATGTTTTTTTTAATAAATATGTGGTGAAATTTTTGTATGAAAAACGCAGTTAGCCATTTTTCTCGTTAAATTCTTTAATATTACATTCCATGGTTTCATTTGAACTTATTAAATTAATAGAATATATTCAGTTTACGAAAGAAATTATATTCCGTAATTCAAGCTATTTTTCATTCTCCGTATATTCTGCGAGCAAAATACACTTCCTGTTTGCTTGAACGGTGAATAAACTTCTCAATCTTTGGACAACTGTTCTTACGCATGAATGAGATTATCGATACCCAAGACCATTCGGTAAATTGATCTAGCATCGATTCCAGAACATTCGTGTATGAATGGGAGGTGTAGCACAAGAATCTTTCTTTTTTATATTTGACAATTAAGTAGGAATAAATTATTATTTCTTGATCCTTCTTCTCCAATTTTAATTTAGCAAATCAGTATCAGCACAGGATTGATTTCTTCGACCGTTCGATCTCAGCCTTATTATATTAGTATGCTATTATATTATTATATTATTATAATACATACTATTCTATTATATTATACACTATTCTACGATATTATATATCGTTGGTTCACAGTCCCATTATTTATTTATTTCCTTTCCCTATTTCCAACATTTTCTTTTTGTATACTAAAGGGTAGATCCCGTCTATCATATAATTATAATAATAATTTTGTAGTAATTCAATTAGACCTTATAATATATAGCTTATAATTATACCTGAACTATACTTGATTATAAAATAAAGAAATTAATGAATGATAGAAACGATCATTTTCTCGTCGATGATTGGTCGATCCGTTTCGCGTAATGTGCTTAATGATGCAATGATTGAGCTCATTTATATGTGTTATTGGTGATTGCTGTGAATAAAAACGAGATGATCGGTAAATATTACCGAGGCCTCGCAGTACATTCCGATATTTTACGGTTCATTTGGCATTCAATACTTTCGTAAATATTCGAGTTTAATTCCGAGGAGTGATGGCACTTTTACGAGGTATTTTACGAGTACTAAACTGTAATGGCTGTTGAGAATAAAAGAACAGGGAGTGACGGTATCCAGCACTGTGTAAATTAAGCACAAAGGAATCTCATAGAAGATATTAATAATATTCCTACGATAACTCGGGAAGAGGAAGAAGAGTACGAAATATGAAATTGTAATGTATAAAATGGACCTTTCATTATATTCCAAAGTGTAAGATATTGAAACGTATAAAAATTACTTTCGTATAAAAATGATATAATAATAATTGACTGGTATTATTATCATATGATAATTCAGTTATACATATAATGTATCGAAGAATATATTATACGTTGCGTAATATTAATTTAATTATATTTTTATCGTTATTTTGAATAATATATATTGATGCATTACAATGGAATATTTTTGGTACTTATGTTAAACTGAAATAATAAATAAAACGTTGATATAAAAGTAGAAGCACAGTAAGAGTCCCGGGTGGAAACAAAGATTCTCTCCTCGCGGAATCCTCTTTAACCGGATTACTTAGTTGCATTGAATTATTAATTTCTCGGAAGATAACTATGTTTCCGAGTAACAAACTCAATAACATCCGCTCGGATTATTATATGTGCTATAACACAATAAATGATTCACGAGATAAATTACGTGCCAGGTTATTCAACAAAACCGTATTTCATTCATTATCTTGGGTGACTAATAATCTACACAGTGTGACACATTTATAAATGTTTTTGGAAAAAAAGGATTTCTCCGAATCCATCTGCCATTTACTGATCACCATGTATATCACGAAAAATAGTAGCAATAATTCCCAATTAATATTCACATTTCCTAAATAATATTAATAATCTACACTATTGTCTTTTCCTTAATATAATAACAAAATCTCTAACCGAATGATAATTGCACTACCGAATAATATTAATAGATTTTTTGATTCCATTAGAAATAATTTCGTTTCATATCATATCATGTAATTATTATCGTTACTATTATATTATGATATTATCGTGATTTGCACTCACTATTGTTCGATCGTCCGTGAAGTTTTAAAGGTGGCATTCTTGCCACGATAAAAAAGAGTAATCGCGAGTGACCCGAAGTGGATACGATAGCATCCAATGTCTAAGGTTGGAAGCACGATCTCACGGTATCTGCAATGCTGTCGGTGAAGCCGGCGAGGTTAAAATATCGTCTTGTAAAATATGAAACTGGCCGAGTTCCATCGCCGGTGTTACGGCGCTTTACGTCCGTCCGAAAGAGAAATAGGTACATCGTTTCTCGGTTAAGGGAAGAATGGCGTGGCAAAAGAACAACAGCCGAGCCTCGACATTTTCTTGTATTATTATCCGAAGCTTCTATCGTTGCTTCAGGATTCGCTCAAGAATCTCGTCCCCGAGATTTGTCTTTCCGGAAGTTTGAACGACCATCGAAAGAATGAACTCTCCGGGAGAACTTAGTTCAGGAATTTTTATAAGAACTTTTATCTCACTTCGAAATATTCCATCGAAAGAAGCCACGGGGATTTAGCTTAGTTTTTCCGGGAATCGTGCAGGGATAGGTTTATATTAAAGAAAGCAATAATTATAAAAAATAACGTTGTATAAATGTAACATAAGTATCGGCACAAGAATAAGTGTCATCGTTCCTATCACATTAAACATTACTTATTAATACGCGCATCGTGAAACAGTATTTAATTATCACATCGTCGAACTCCTCGCGGCTACGTTACGTGATGGATGAGATTACGTGGATGATTCTATTAACATAATTTGTTTCGCAAACTTTTCTGATCAACCCCTAACGTAATATCCGCCGATACTCCTTATTGCGTTATACGCATTCCACTTAGCGATATTAAAATCCAGGTACACATAGAGATACTTTCGTATGGAATGTAATAAATATATACAAAATATCCCCAATCGTACGAATCCGACCACGTACGTTCAAAGTTTCGTAAATATTAAAATATTATCCTACCGACAGGTCTAACTTGTTTTTAGTAGTTCATTTTGGATTTCCTGCAGTGTCTTACCCTTCGTTTCCGGTACGAAGATCAACGTATAAGGCACTGCCGTGATGAGTATTACAGCATAAAAGAAATAAACATATTGCTCGCTCATCAAACTAATTAGTGGTTGATAAGTGGCAGTAGAAATGAAGGCAAAAACACCGGCAATGATACTTCCGAAACAAGCAGCGTAGCACTTCACGTGCGGCGGAAAGATTTCACTTAATATCGAAGTTGGTACCGAGAGGATTCCTATGAACACTGCGATGTGGAAGATGAATACACCCATGATAGGAAATATTTGCGTTGTTTCCGGATCAAACCCGTGATCTAAAAGTTGATAGCCTGCTCCGAGACACAATAAAGCTATGAAGACACCGAAACACGAGCTGATCATCAGAATCTTCCTTCCACATTTGTCGATGAGGAATGTGGATAAACAGGATCCAGCGATACCAAAGCACATCACGATCACTACCACGTATGATGGATCCATAACTGTCACGTGGGCCGATCTCAGTATTGTTTCCATATAAAAAAGTATATTGTTGAGCCCGCACATCTGACTGTATAGGAAGAGCACAGTAATCAACAACATTGCTTTCCTGATTGGCGGTGTTTTGAACTCTTTCAATGTGTTCATGAACGATTGATTATCATAGCTCTCGACGAACTTCTTCAAAGCTGCCAGTTCACTGTTCGCGTCGCAGGATGGTTTGTAGAACAGTAAAGATGCTTTTGCTTTTTCATCTTGCTTCGTTTTCACCAAATGATGCGGCGATTCTGGTAGCCAGATGAAGAGGGCCATTAAGATCAGACATAGGATGAAACTGACGAAACTGGTTGTCCTCATCGGCAAATATGCACCCATCAAACAAACTACCAGGTTTCCAAGTGATAATCCACTGGTGGCTAATGTTACCAGTGCACCACGAATACTTGCGTCCGCGATTTCACCGAGATATAGAGAGAAACAACTGTATGTCATTCCGAAGCCGATGCCACCCAGAAGTCGCGCGATGTAAAGCCACCAAACGTGATTTGCCATGACAGTTAAGACCCAGGATAATGCCAGTGGCATGCTCGTAATGAATATCGTTGTTTTGCTTCCAACATAATTCACGCAGAGCGAACCGCCGATAGCGCCGAACAATCTTCCTAGGTTCAATAATGACACCACCCAAGATGCTTCTGTCATCGTCATAGGAATTATGGAATCTGGCGCTGTTAATTGCGCTATGTACGGCGATGTCCAACCTCCAAATATCCCCATTTGTAGTAAGAGAAGTGTACCTAAATAAATGTTTGATTTATGCATTATTTCGATATTAATCGAGTAAGGATGAATGAGATTTAGGTATTAATACGTAATGAATCCCTAATCAGACTTAGGTATTTTACTTCGTTAAGTTTAAATTTGGTCGATTTAAATTATAGAATAAGACTTGTTAAATTATGTCTGATAATTCAGTGAAAAAGGGAACAAATATAATCTTGTAATATGAAATTTATTAAATATTGACTATTTACATTGTATCTATCAAAATAGATAATAATAATGTATAATAGTGTAACAGTTTAGTATTAACCGATTTTTAATATTTTACTAATATTAGATGATATTATTATAATACAATAGTTCAATATTTTTCAGTATTTAATATAATACTGGATTAATTATACACACGACAGAATCCAATTAACTTGGACTTGACAGAGTAAGAATAATCCGACTGATATGTAATTATATTTTTGATTTATTTAGTCAAATGGAGATGATATTTGTCAGTAGAATATTGTTCTGTAATAATAAATGTTGACTATTACCTCCAAAACCAGCAACCCATTGGGGCCACTTCACAACCCTTGGTACTTTGAGCTCAACCTGGTGCACCATGTTTCCTTTCTCGAGGACTTGGACCGACTGACTGAAGACTGATTTTTATCTGAGGCAGGTGCCTTTGAAAATGACAAGGCGTAAAAACATAGGGCATATTTCGTGGAGATAAGATAAAGTACGTAGACGCAGGTACTCGTGTCACCGTTCGTTAATCGGTATATGCGCTGCTTTTGCACGAAGTAACATCCGCGTGATCCTTGATGTAGAAATAGACAAAAACATGGGTGTCAGAAGAGAAACGTCGTTTCTAACAACGCATCTTTTCTTTCTCCAAAAGGCGTGCCTTGTAAATAACGTGCATTTACGTCATATTTAAAACAATATCTTTATTGGAAGTTATTTGCCTTCGCTATTCAATATTCCCGATCAATCACGTGAAATAACAATCTCACTTGTTTATTCTTCGTCACATCAACACTACTTAATATGAAGATTTAATGCTTGATGTTAATACAGGTTTCTCAGTGAACAGACTTAAAACCGGAGTATTCATTTATTATATAATACGGGCTTTAATTTTGTACGTTCGTAATGTGGGTTACTGTCTACACTTTTCAATTTAATGTATTATAATAATATCACGTCACATGGGTAATATGATTAAATTCTTGAAATTGATAATATTCAGGATATCAAAGCATATCTATATGGTTCAGGTAATATTAATTTCATCATAAAATATATTTTTATTTCAGCAATTCATTTTACTATTTTGTGATATTCAGCTGAATTAAAG
Source organism: Nysson spinosus (assembly GCA_910591585.2). Classification (NCBI taxonomy): domain Eukaryota; kingdom Metazoa; phylum Arthropoda; class Insecta; order Hymenoptera; family Crabronidae; genus Nysson; species Nysson spinosus. The sequence continues at coordinate 6,286,532 of OU342835.1, forward strand.
CCATTAATAAAAGGTTATATTATATGCTTTGATTTTTTAATTCCATAATTATTCTTAATTCGTGGACGATAAAACCCAACTGCATGTTGGATTGCATCATTATGTCGTAATATTACGAACCAATCGCGCGATATTAATTCGCGAAACGGTTGCATAATTCGCGACAGTCTCAAGACTGTCTTTTCATTCTCTCAGTTGGAACACATTCTGGCGAAATTTATGATAAGCGAGAACAAATGAAATCGTAGCTGACTCACTGTACAAAATATTTACGAAGTACTTCCTCCTGCGGCTTCACTTTAGCCTCCGTAAAACGTGTCACACCAACAGGATAAAAAAAAATTGAACAACGATTTTCATTTAATTATGTCACAACACTCAACATGTATTTCCACCGAGTTTTTTCCCGTTTCGACTGCCACATTTATCCGTGCAAATACCATGCCGCTCTCATCAATTATTATAAATTCACGGAGAGTGTTTTGAATCAATGCGCGGTTATCACGAAGAAAATGCGGAAGTTATTTTTCACCGATTGCGCTTCTGATTTTATTTCTCAATCTGTCTCGCGGCGAGCTACCTGAGATTTTATCGGAATGACACACAACCTTTTTATGACGTTTCTTATCGCTTCGAGTCGAGTATTTTTAGATCACATAATTATTTGCTTATAAAATTGTTTGGCTCGATTACTTTTTTTACCTTAATCTTGAACTTCTGGTACAATAATTGTATAACGATATATCATTTCTCAGTATCTCTTGACTAGTAATAATAGATAAGTTATTATCAGAAAAGATGTAAAAATCGTGTATAATCATATAATTCAATATGATTTTTACATCGAGATATGTTATAGTGCAAAGAGCGATAATAAACTTATCGTAAATAGAACATAATTTGCGGTGACATTGAAATCAAACGTGTATGTAATACGGTAAGCATAAATAAGGAAAGTGGAACAGTGGATCCACAAAAATGTCCACTCAGACGAGGAAGAAGTAGCGTTACCTCTTATTAAACAATGTTTACTCAAGTGAGATCATTTTCTGAGTTTCATTTCTAGACAACACCCACCAGTCGAATGAGCGACCTAAAATATGTTTAGTCACTATTCATCTTTTACCATTGGCATTAACTTATATACATCTCGCATTTCATTACCGCGGCCCGTTATCCCCCTTCTAGAAAGATCATCGTAAAACGTACCAGGTTATTTACATGATTATATTTGTTACTGACGATAAGATAAGAGCCACGTGTAAATCCAGCATTCCGCTTATTTCGCGAATCTGTTATTAATTAAGCGAAATGAGATTATTACTCAGTGCCTTCCAATTATGTCAGCGATTAATTCTGGCACATTCCTTCTGGATTTATAATTTGTGTGAGAAAGTTTGCACATATAGGTCAATGGGACATTGAATTAAATATTTGAGATACTTTGTTGTAATAAATTAAAATATTAAGAATGGATAGTCATGGATGTATTATTAATGGAGTGTATTAATTCTGTTATGAATTATTATTTATTAGTCATTATTATTCATATTTATTAATTATTATTGATTACTATTGTTAATTATTATTTATCATTAATGATTATTAGTAAGATTTTCAAATAACTCTTATAATATGAACACTTTATGTTTATATACATAGTCATTCATCCTTAGATGTAGCGAATTTCATACAATTTCTACAGAATCAGTGTCATTTACTTCTTCATGATTCCTGACAATATTTTCTCTTGCCAGTATCTCTTGAATTTCCTAAGAGATTAGAATTATGGCAATAAATTACTATGAATTTATATTAAAACTAGAAATGATAACCCAGTATTCTGAAGATGTAATACGGAGTCACTAGATTTATTATTTTATAAAGACACCGGAATTTATACAGGTTTGTGGGTAACTAAATCTTCACCATAATTTATGAGTTATGAACACTGTGCTTTTTTTTTATTTCGCGGCCTTCACATAATTAATTAACAACCGACAAAATAATACACTCGCGTCCATTCAGACGCCAGTTCAAACACTCATTATCCTAACCAATGAAACAATTCCTCGAAGGAAAACAAAACCATATCACAGCTGTAATTTATTTCGTATCAGATTAAGGAAACCGCTGATGTCACGATGTGTCTACATGAAAATGACTGTACAAAATCCAATGTCTGTCGAAATTACCTGAAGTGTCTTGCCCTTGGTTTCCGGGACACCGGTGAGTGAGTAGATCAAACATAGCACTATAATTGCACTGTAACTCCAAAAAAGATATTGCTCCGTCATCAGTGCGACCAATGGTTGATAAGTTTTGCTCGCCAGAAATGCAAATATGGCGGAGGTGATGCTAGCCATGAATCCAGCAGCGCCCTTTAAATCCGCCAGAAAAAGTTCGCTGAGCATCACGCTCGGTATTGACACCATACCGAAGCATAACACCCTGAAAATGATAAGTGCCAGGATCGGCAACCACTCGAGATTTTCCGGCGCAAAATTCTGCTTTAGTAACATAAAGTGTAATCCCAGCATCGTCAACCCAATTATTACGCCCCCGCTCGAAACGGTCAGAAGAATTCTTCTCCCGCAGCGATCGATCGCGTACATGCTGCTCCAACCGATTATTATACCTGGAAATATAATATAATAACAAGTTGAATTATATAAATCTATCAAGTAATCCAATTTAGAGAAATTTCGATGTAACACATTACTTTAATAAAATAAGAAGTGATATGCAAGAAGCAGCAATATTAATATTATTTCATTAATAATAATGATCATGTGAGATAATAAATCCGAATACCAGAAGTATTAACGATGATCACAACAGACGACGGAGTAATAGAAGTCACCATTGCATTGGTTACTATAATCTCCATGTAGAATAAAATGCTATTCACTCCACTAAGCTGCATAAAGATGTGCAATAATATAATAATCGTAAGAGCCCGACGATTTTTTGGTTCCGCCATCTGTTGAATTTTTTCTCGAAGAGATTTCGGGACGAGGGAAGCATTAATGAAATCTTGAATGGCTTTTAATTCGGATGTAGAATCCGATGTCCTGTGGTACCATCGAATAGCTTCATCCGCTGCTTTTAAATCACCCTGACGTACAAAATAATGCGGGGACTGCGGCAGAAATGGGAAGATGATCATGAAGCAGAGATTCAGAATTAAACTGATGATCCCGAACCACATCATCGACATGTTGGGTCCCATTATGTTGCCGATCAGTGTCCCTAGTGGCATCCCATTGATCACCAAACCAACCAGAGCACCACGTATACTCGCTGCTGATATTTCACCCACGTACAGAGGGAAACAGCAAAATATCATCCCCATCGAAGTCCCTATTACACGTGTACATTCTCAACATTCTTCCCTCTCCGTCCAAGTTTATTAGACGTCTGATTATATCGAACTTTCGTGTTCCGTCTGAGACGCGCGAGAAGAGAATTTTGAGGGGAAACTTCTATTTTCCATACAACTTCGCGGGATTGCAGAACACCTTGAATTAAATTAAGAATATTATACTTGACTGCTATGATTCTGTTACAAAATTATAGTATTCCCCATTTTCTTAGTTTCTTAATATCTTTCATGAATTTGTTGGCAGTTTTGAGTGCTTAAAACCTGAGATAACGATTTTGTTTCAAAATTAATTAGGAAGTAAAAGCAGATTAGCGGTCTATTAAGATCGCAATTAACTGTTTCTATGTGAAGATCCTAGTATGGAATCGCGCGATTATAAACATTTCTATAAAAATTCCTATAAACATTTGAGGTTCCTGCAATGGATTTATTTATCCCAGGTATACATATATTGGATTATTTTAATTCAAGGTGCTCTTTTCCACTCCGGGTATTCAGCGAAACAAAACTTTGTTTTTGATTACATAAAATGTTCAATTAAATGTCCATTGTACTCTTGACGAATGTTAAATGAAGAATGGCAAAGATATTAATTACGCAAACATTCATTAAGCTCACTGGGGAGGTATATTACGACTTACCCGAAAATATTCTGGAAACGTAGAGCCAGGTGGCCGAGTTGGCAGAGATTATGCAAATCCAGCCGATTATCAGTGGCACTCCTGTCAATAAGAGAGAAGTCTTACTGCCAAGACACTCGACAGATATTGAGCCAGCAATGGCGCCAGATAGCCGTCCAAGTGGCATCAGAGAAGCCACCCACGATGCTTGTTGTTCCGTTATAGGTATTGGCGAATTTTCCGCGGTCAGTTTTGCAAGGTAAGGAGACGTCCATCCTGTCACCATTCCCAAACTGATAGACAACAGGTACACTATAGTAAAATCTTCCGCTGATCTCGCAATATTTCTTATCGCTGTAAAACATCTTATCGCAAAATCGTATTCGCGGATCAAATATTGACACTAAATCGAGTTTCATTCAAATTATTACGATTTTTACGTAATCGTTCTGTTGAATCATCGCGAGAATAATCTGGGCCTTCTTTAGTATACCACAAATGTTAATCGATTCTCGTACATTCTCGAAACTGAAGTTCATTCTTTGTTCTGACTTTGAATTTTGGCTGACGCAAGCTTTCTTGAAATTTTATTTACATATTAATTCATTGAATTCAATAGTATCATTTATATATATCAAATATTTTCGTGCTGTTTCAAAGTTAGTGTCAAGAATTCGAAACAGATTGGAAGGTTCAAAAGAATATAACAAAATTAAGATCGCATTTAATACTCTTCATTTCCATATCATCCTCAAAAAGGTATAGATAATTATTGCAATTAATAGTAGCATTGTTGTGAGAGTAACTCAACATTGTTCTGAGATTGTTCACCACTGACCTACTAAAGCAGCCGCCCACTGAGGCCACAATTGTAAAACAGAATCCAGAAATTCGGGTGCCATGACACCGAGGGTGTGCCTCTGCGTTACGAGTGTAGATAACAGTTATTGTTATCACTATGTTATTCTTTCTATTCGCATCTATCTTGACAATTCAATTACTTTGCCTTCGGTGCTTATCTCATGCTAGTTTTTTTTTACGTGGAAATTCTCCACGTGATAGAGAACGTATTAACCCTTTCAATACCTTACAATTTCTCCGTGTACCATATGGAAATACCTTGAAAAGTATGCACAATCGAAAATATTTATTAAGATCGAAATACTATTTCTAAAAATAAAGTTTGCAAAATTGTTCAGTTCAAAGTTTTCCATGAAAAGCGGAAATATCGACTCAAGGTACGGTGAGGTCGAAACATTTCCGGCTCGAACATGCAGTTTTAGACCATTTTAACACTAGGACTACAAAAACAGGAGCTTATTACGAATTTTTGAAAAAGTCCGCGCTGTCGATATTTTTGTTTTTGGGTACTAAGAGGGTTAAAGTGATCGTTCGATTTTACTATTAACGGACGTAATTGTTACGAAAGCATTTCCAGTTCGAGTACACGGTGTTATGAAAGCATGACGAGCCCTTGAGCGCGGTGCTTCACTCGAATTTCCCGTTTTCGTCGAACGTCGCATGCCTAATGCATTTTCAAAAGACTCGCTCGTGTGTCAGATCCACGGAGCATTTGTATAACGGTGTAATGAGTTTCAGAAAGCAATTACGGGGAAAGCACGTTTATCGTTACCGAGAGAAAATTACGGTTAAGTCTATCTTAACTGTCATTCCGCTCGAACTGTCAGCGCTCGTTTATTTTCTTCAATCCCACTGTGAACTTTTCCATCGAGAAAGAAAAAATCGGGCATAGTAAATCGCGAAACAGTATTTTTAGATTCTCGATGTCTCGTATGCCTTGATTCATCTATGAAAATATCATTCTTAATTTTATCATAAATTTTACCTAGTCACCTGTTTCATTGATATTACACATTTTGTTTGTTGTATACAGGTAGAATACGAATTATTTATTATTGGTTTGGTATACTTGCGAAGAGTTGTGTTATATCAAGGTGCTATTACACGAATTCATTTTCCATATTTGTTTGAAATATTGCAATATAATGTCAGTTGATAATAAAGATGATTAATATGAATGAGGAGTGTACTAGTTCGTATGATTGATAAAAGCTGATATTTATTAAGTAAAATTTTAGCGTTCCAAAGATCCTGTTTTTTTTATCTCGATCGACTAAAGATATATAAACATCGCAATGCACATTTCATTTTTAAAAAACTTCATCTGAATGGCACTGGGTTTCGAATATCGGATGATATGCAGAAATCTGACTTTCAACGATCTTTTGTTTGTCTCTTTCTTTTCTGCATTATCTTGATGGCTTAATCTCCCGAGATTTCGTAACTAAAATGGCACCACGAGATTGCTCGACGTAGCCTGTTATTTGAGAAACATCATAAACATTTCTGAATAATTAAAAAAGAATGCGGCATCGCGGAGAGCACACGAATCACGAAATTTCAATCTGATACTTATTTGTCGGTTTCTATGAAAACACATCAAATTCTGATGCATCGAGAATCTGTGGATTAATTAAATTATTTCGTAATCGCGAGCAACTGGAGCCACGCAATGAACGATGTTTTGTACCCCGGAATAGTTCGTTATTCTGATAATTCTATTATTTCAAAACTGCATTGAAATTTAATCGTGTCGCAATTACTAAAACTTTGTTACTGAGCAAACAATTATATAAAACACGCGCGTTGAATTCGAAGGTTCTGCACACTTCTGACAGACTTTGATGTTCATTCATGAAAATTCCCAATATGATTTATCGATGCAATTATAGATATTATTTGTTGCAATACATCTTCATCTGTTTGAAAATAATTATCAGGTAAATATACGACAGCTAAACTTATGGATATTAATATTATGTTCCATGATACACGATGAAATTAAATTCAATTATATCTGTGATAAAATAAACTTCAGTTTATTTATTATAAATTGTAACAACGATATTTTCGCTAACGATGATGCAGAGTCTCTGTTACTCTGTTGATCATGTAAGTGCCAGGTACCGGTTTCTGTTTACTTTCTTCCTCAGCGCCTGCATATTTTTTGTCCTCCTATTATGTACTATCACCTAACAGGCAGATATATTACTGTCATATAACAGTCCTTCCAACAAGTTTCTACGCGGGAGGTAGGATTAATCCTTTCCACGATTACGTTAAATGTCTCATTACGAAATCATAATTTAAATTCACGAACTAAATTTACCTGCGCACTGATTTACATTTCCAATGTCACATTGCACGGAGAGCAATGTCACCAGGTTTGAGTTCAATGTGCATTCGCAGTATTTGTTGATGAACTTATTGTAGATTAAAATGCACTTATCAACATAATTAAATATGATAACATAATCCAGTGATGCTTGGGTATGACATTAATGAGCTTTTTCTGACGTTACATATTATCATTTATCGGAATGGTTGAGTGAAGGGTAAATTGTTGAAGATTGATAAGAAATTTGATTATATTTGTTATATTCATAACATTATTATATTATAATTATAATAAAATATATAAATTATATTTATATTCATAAAATATCATAGTTTACGAAAAATATTGGCTTAAAACAAATAACAATTATGCTAGTTGAGATTAATATCTTTCGTGTAACAAAACAAAATATGAAATATTATTAATATTTCTTTAGTTCATACGTATGTCTTAAAGCAGATAAATAATAATTTAATATGATCCGTGCAATGGGTTTTACAACGAATTATTTTCATTTCAAAGCTCGCGACTTCGAAAAATTCTTAAGTGTTTCCAACGAACTTAACCGCCCATGGCGCGCACGGATTTGTAAATGGTTAAAATACCATTCGGTTAGCGAGTACAGAATAATGCCGACGAAATTCTTTGCAGTATGCAGCTCCTATGTGCATACGCCTCCGCGAGGAGCGTGGAATTATACGCGAAAAATATTAATATACTCACGGCTCAGCACGACTGAAAATCCTTTCTGCAGCGAAGGCGTGCATAATGCATTTTTTACTTTGCCTCCTTGTCTGCAGTCGTTGCATCCTCGCGAGATGTATGCGATTCCACGTGTTTTCCTACCGCCAGCATTCTCTACAATTTCATCCATAGTGCTTTACATTCCATTGTTGAGCACTGTTGTCAGAAAGAATTCTTCGGTCGTCATAAATAAATTTGAATTCATTATCGCCATTAAAATTAACACGTTGACTGCCGGACCGAAATCCGTGTCATACGATACCACGCGATATGTATTTGTAACACGTATATAACATCTAAAAACAAAACCCTTTAAATGTTCTATGATGCGTTAGTTACTTTACATAATTATCGTGACATTAAAAATATTGAAAGTTTTCGACAAGAATCTACACTTCAATATTCCTGCTTAATTATTGCACCTGAATCGTTCGTCGCATATATTCTGCCAAGAAACAGCTTCTGAGCGTGACGTACAATTTTGTCACTGACACTGATAAGTCGAGGATTTAAATGATAACAGCACTCTCCAGCGGTGTTATTTACAATCGTGATTTACAGGCAGTCATAAAACACTTTTTACGACTAAACACACCGCTTACATCGAGTATAATTTAAACGTAAAACAGCGGACGTTTTCATACATTTTGATGTCACTTAAACGATCATAATAATTAGGTCGAAGTGAATTTGCATGTGTTTCATGTGTTCATGATATTATTACTAGAATAGTGTTAACCTTGAATCAACAATTTTCCGGTGTATGAATGTGCGATGTGGTCACAGCAATTTGCGAATTTCACTGAAGATGCAAATTCTCGTGCGGTACTTTCGAATCTTACAATTAGTGGCGTTCAAGTAGATTATGGCTAACTAGAATGGCAAGTCGACAAGGGTTCGCGCGTTTCCGGTTTCTAACAGTTATTTGGTGTCCCTCTGGGCAGTCCGACGCAATCCAGGAACTTCAATATTTGATATGTGTGCCCCGTTGTATAGCAACCTCTTCGAACTAGTTCACCGTGCGGCTTGATGACGTGCAAATTGTGTTATTCGCCCTCGGGATTCGCATAATTGAATTTGACCAGGTGTGCTTATTATCGAGTGAAACTATGTTCTGATCGAGTGCTTAAGATGCGCGACATGAAACAATCCGGGAAAAGATCACGCTTTTGAATATCGTAATCTTCTTTCGCAAGCAGTGGAAGTAATATATACTAAAAATCTGGTAATAAAAAATAATAATATATAATAGAATAGTTAATACAAGTATAATAATAAGAATAATAATAATTTGGATATACGGTATGTCTAAATATTTGTTATACTCTGAATATACTATATATTCAGATATTATACTTGAAGTGGTAACTGCATTCATTGTCAGACTATATTTTACTTCATCAACGAGTTCTTATTCTTTCGGTAGAATGAATAATAAAAATGGAAATAAATTGAAATAGTAATACTGTTAAAAGTAGAAAGAGTAGCACAGGATTTTGGCAAATTAAATAAAAATGAAACCAAATATAAGTATTTGCGAGCTGTAAGTGACCTTCTTTAAACGATTCTGGGATATTGTAAATCCGTGGTATTTTCGCATCTGTTCGCATCTGTAATTACAATTTAATATACTTTGTTATTTTTATTCATTTATGTTAAGGATCTTTAATTCCATAAATCTACTTCGTTATATTTTTCATAAAGTAATGAAGAGTTGATCATACTTTTAGTAGCTGCATTAAATGGAAAATAACTTTTCGATGAATAAGTGCGTTATAAATTTTTTAAACGATTTCTCGATAACTGACATTAGCGGTTCGATTCAGTCAATAATTTTTCGGCGACGGTGGAAGAATTAACGACATTTTCCTTGTAAGGAAAATGCTTTCCCGTTGTCGTACACGGGTTAGCACTTCTTTCGTTCTCCTGGCATAAGAAATTTCCCCGGAATTTTCTCAGATTGTGCTTGGCCAAATAATTCTCTGTGTTTCTCCGAGACATTATTTTTCACTTGCAAGGACATCCCTCAAAAACTTTATCTGTGTTAAAATATCTTTGGCACGAAGCTCTCTCTTGGTGAGATACATATATCACTTAAAAAATCCACCCTCAATTTTGCACGCTTTTTATTGGAAGACAAAAATTAGGGTGCTTTAAAATTTTAGGTTACCATTCGCAAGATAATACTTCACAAAATTGATAACATTTTATGATTTTCCTAAGCAGTATTGAAATGTTGCATACTAATTATAAGTAAATATCTTATATCTTCCACTGCAATCCTCAACATTTATCATTTTTGCTCGACAAATATGAACGCTTTCCACTCCAGGTATATTTTTGTTGTAATTTGCTCACCAGCTCTCAGAAATGATTTATCACTTTAACCGACACGAGAACCGGTCTACTGTACATAGAAGGTTAGAAAGGTTGGATTATGTTTTAGTATTAACGAGAAAATGAAGGTAAGCAAACTGTGTATGTAACCACCGAGGAACGTAAACGCAGACATTGAAGTTGGTGCCTTGAAAGTTATAAACCCGTTGCCTATAGATAATGGCTTGTATGTATCTTCCATCACTTGGCCCTTCCTTTTTCACCTTTATCCCATTCTTCCCCTTGCCTCTTCCTTTTCCACCTTCCTCTTCTTACCGCTTCCTTTTTCATCTTACTCTCCCTGCACTTCTTCATCTTCCTCTTCTAATCGGTGCTACTTTTCTTCCTTCCGTTTCTGCAATTTCTATCCTGCCTCTTCGTGATCGACGATTTTCTTGCTGAGGAGGATAAAGATGAAGCGCGGTTCCAGCGGAAGAGGTTCTCAGACTACGTTTCAAAAGCTATTATCCTTGAAGGTAAGAAAGGACTGGCTGTTTGAACATCGAAAAGGGTTATTGGGCCTATGGAATGATGGAAAATCGATGATGACAACCACTGGAAACGGAAGCGCCATTTATTCTGCAACCTTACCCTACATTCCATTTAAGTTCGGTCAGGAATTAGTCGTATTACATTAGATTACTAACCCATTCATGCGAGTACTTAGAAATACTATTATAAACTTGTTTCAAGTTTATAATAGTATTATAACGATTTATAATCGTATAAAAGTTTAAAATTTGTCTTTAAATTAAATAATAGAACGTTCGCTATGTTTTTATTTTAGCGCAGAATATCATACTTGTAGTTAAACCTAGCTGGACATTTTACATTAACTTTTAATTATCTCATTGAACTCATTAAACTGAAGTATTAAATGGATGCGACATGGGCCACATTGTTTTATGTAAATTATAAGGAGATAATTTTTTTAGAAACATGTCGTTAGATAATGTATTATGGAAAACGTTTTAGAGGATTTTTGAGGCACTTATGTTCCCGACAGCGGCTAGCAGGATGTTCGATTAATTACGCTTGAACTATCAAACGTGCATCTGCCACAGAAATGTCGATTCTTGCAGCTGCACTTCCACTTCAATTGCTTTTCTCCCTCAAAGATTGCATCCTGTAATTGGCGCCCACTGTTTCGGGTATTCGCTCGACGATTTTTGCCTTCCGGGATTTATCAGGATAAAGGATCGTCATAAAATGGGAACACAAATGAAATCGTGTTAGAAGTGGATATTAATTATCCGCCAATGGAGTGTCGCGCATTCGCGCACCACATACGGAATTAATTACAGACATTAGCATACTTTAATATTAATTAGATCGATCGATAATCGCAAGTGTCGTTTGAAAATTAATGCAATGCATTTCCGAAGATCAATATCGTAAGGTTTTAATCGGGTAACGCGATATATTATCCACCTTTAATGGTTGGAATTCGAACAACTTTGTGAAAAATTAGTTAGATTAATAGCTCGAATTTTGCATCGCTTATATTTAAACTTTGTTAAGCCGTTTCGCAGTGCATTTAAACGATTGGCTTATTTGGAAGTTGAAGTACGACTTTGAATTAAGTAGCCTTTGCAAACATCCAATTAAAACCTCCTGAGTCTACTTCCGGTCTGATCAAACGAACCAGAGGGATGTCACTTTGTAATTATTAAATCTATCCTCGTTTGTATCAAAATTATATGGAATCCAAATATAAAATCGTCAATTATTGAAACTCTCATAATCCTTCTAAATAAACTAATTACAAATTGGGGGATGCAGAAGTCAACAGATTAAGTAATTGGAAAATTAATATGCGCGTATTATTTTATCAAACCGTTGTCCCTGGATGAAGATTAATTATTCAGTGATTTATTGCGAATATAATCGTAATATAAATTTCATTATGTTCAAAGTAATGTAATAATATTTGAAATAATATCGGCTTTATAAGATAACGGCTTTTAGTACTTCAAATAAAATTATAGAAATATCATTACTAATATTTTCCAATTTCTAAATAATATTAGAAATATTTTCAAGTAATACTTTTTATATAATCGATTTTATATAACGAGTTACTTCTTATCAGTAGAAGATATATTAATTCTTCGTATTTTGAGAAATTATTCAACATTCAATATTCTGGATAGATTCAGTTTTATATTTGTTCGTTTCGCGATACGAATCGCATAAAGGGATCAACGAAACCCTTCATTGTTATCGAGCCATTAATCCATTTGATGGAACATAAAATAGTCACCGTGATATCTTTAATTAACGTCGAGCTGGACACAAACCGGATTAACGATTTTGTAGCTCTTCAAGGTTTATCAAATTTTAGCCGAAGATTTACGTTCCGCGTGCTATTCGCAGTGGCAGACGGATTTCAATTGCGACCTAACTCTGTGTGTCAGAATGTCACGAAAGTGGATGAAAGTTCGAATAATCAACGCTCACCGTAATGAAATTCATAATGAAATTACAACGTGCTCATCGATGCACGGTGGATCGTAAGCTGATTCGCTTTAATCGCTGTCACTCGAGACAAGGCTGCCTTTCAATCCCGAATAATACAATTTCAAAGTACACCAGAAATTACCTCCAGCAATGTCATGAACCAATTCTCACAAAAATTACATACTTTTGCGACTGTCACATATTTTCATTAGCAAAAATAGTATTTCCTCTAATGCATATTGTTTAGTAACTTTTTATATGCGTGCTCTGACAAATGTTAGTCGTGTAGATGTTATGAATATGAAAGGTCGAGTTGTTGATAACGTATAATTTTTAATATATTCTAGCAATGCATTAATATTATTTATAACTGCACATTTTTTAAATAGAGAATGCAATGAATAAAATGTATAAACTATGGTAAATATATTTTATATGTACATATAGTTTAAAGATATAAATATCCTGAATATTTTCGAAACTAATGATCCACTCCCATCAATTCCTAATTTCTGCAGCGTGTTAGTCTGGTTTTATTTAAGGATAAGGTATTTTTTGCGCCGACGTATTCCTAGTTGTTTCTTTTATCGGGCGTTTCGCCGGACGTTAAATGAGGGGGGGTGGGGGGTTTATTTTTTTTTCTCCTCGTCTTCAGGAGAACGTAAAACCGACTAGAATTTATACTCCATTAGCGGTCGAACGTTTTGCAGAGGCGCTCAATCGATTTACTAGACTCTAGAATCGAGATTTGCAACCGTTCGTTCGAGCTTTCGAGTGATCCTTGAAATCAGTTCATTTTTCATCCACCTCTCCACATTTTTCTACTTCTTTTTCTCGCCCCACTTTGAACAGATAAGGATTCTTTTTCACCGTGCTGTTACCTGGTAACGCTTCCTCGACAGTGACGTAACACAATGGGGATAACCTTTTTTCCCTCAGGGTTCCGTTCCGATTCTATTTTATGTCTCTCCATAAACTTGCGTGGAATGTATAGTAATTGTTTACCCGATCACGCGAGCCAAATTTATTCCGCGAACTGCCACAGTTGTTAGCTGAAAATAAATTACATCGGCCAATTTACGTCTGAATATCAGTTAACGTTAAGCTCAATAAACTCGTTTCAGCAAGAAAGATAATAAAAAATTAAAACGAACAATATTTTATGTAAGGTATTTGCACATAAATCATATGTTTATCTCATCTTCGTAGCTCATCGAAGTAATTAAACAAATCCTGCATCCAATTTGAATTACTAACAATTTTAGTTTGCATCATAAAGTCTTCCAAGTATAACTTTATGCTTCGCACGAAATACCATCAAACTAAAATATCAATAGTTATTATAAACTTCGTGTATTACGTTCTTTGGTTGTAAACTATTTTATTAATGTAATTAGACTGGAATATACAACTTCGACACGAAGTAATATCAGGAATTAATAAGATAGTTTAATACGCGATTCCGACGTTATACGATATGAATATGCGCTCGTTAATTATTGGATTCTCCGCGGGCCGGTCTCGGACCTTTAAATATTCGTTCGGGCGTAAAAGTATCGAAAGAAGAATTTCTTGGGCGTATCGGAATTTTTCGATTCAGTTACGTTATTGGTAATCGGGCGGACGTAGTAGGTGAGCATTTTTCTATGCCAGTCGTTATCTTATCAGGCGTAACGATGAGTAATAAGGCGTAAAAAGCTATTAGGTCTCGTCGAACGAGAATTCTCCATCTGATCCTTCTCCGGTACTCTTTTTCCACCCACTTTTGCCTTCTTAAGAAGACTCGATCTGAAAAGGGGGGATTCTACACTTCAGTCAACGGTAGACGTAAAGCTGAAACTAAGAGATGCCGGTGCCACGGATGGGTTTCTTCCATCGCCTTTTCGTTTCATGGGATTTCATCTCGTTTTCTTCATCCCCATATTACTTCTTGGTGCTGCTTTCTGGTTTCGCGTGTGAAAACGCGTGGAAAGCGAATACAGCCGCACCATCCACGTATGTTTTTCTTTCTCTCGTTGTTCTATCCTATTACGTTTGTGTATCCGATCAGCGACTCCCTATCAACGTCCAACCCCCCGTTAAAGTGCACCTCAAATAACTTCCCTTATCTCCGCTAAATGCTACAACTTTTACGACTTTTCTTCATTACCTTTTCCTTCCGGTTCTAAGTGATTCAAGGAAGATTGGATCTTTCGTATTGTTACAAATAATTGAGTGTTTCACTGGAATTGTATCAATGTAATTTATGATGTTCCTGGACTACAAATTACTAGTCTTCATTTAACATTAATAGAGAGTTTGATGTATGCTCGCGTAACGACAAAGTTCATATTCGCCATTACGTTTTATGAGTTCAAGGGAGCTAATAATAGTACTCTAACTAGTAAGACACTGTTAACGAGAAGACTTGTTAAGTTCCTCTAATATGTCTCGGATGACTAGATGTTCAGCTTAATAATGTACAATTAAATTCTATCATAACATCTGCCTTAACATTAAAACTACCAAAGCACGTAAAATGGATGCGCGGAATTGAAGAAAAATGTTCAAATTCATAACGTAACATTTTTTAAGATTCTTTGGTACTCACGTTGCATAATGGACATAATTGAACCCTGACGGTGCATTATTTCAGAAAGATTCTCCAAACATGTATAATAACCATAATTCTGAAATCATCGTATACTCTTAATTCAAGTAATACATCATCAAAATCAATATCATCGAAAGCACATTTTGCGGCAGAATTGAATTCAAAAAGATAGAATCCGACAGCATTGGATTTCGTTGGAGGCATTCATTCGGGACTGCCATGGCGTTTCGGGATACAAAGAAAGCGTATTAACTGTTATGACCCGGTGATATAAGGTCGGGGAAACGGGAAGGATTTCGTGAAGGTGGAAACGAAGGTGGAGGTCGTAGTTGGGGGTGGAGGGTTGGCGGAGGATATGGAGCACACTCAGTTTGGCGGGTCGAAGGGGTGGAAAAGTGGCGACTCCGGCAGTCAGCGGGTTAGAGCCGCTCTGTGCGGGTGTTCTGCGCGTACCTTCCGCCTACATTTTCCCCAAAATTTCGACAAAAAGTCTGTTCGCCGATCTTTCCCTTTTCACCCCCATTTTCGACAGTGAATTGTATTACAACCCCTATCGAAAACCTTCGTGCAGCTCTTATGGATTTATTCGGGCGATCTTATCACTGAACGAAACCATAGTCTCGGCTTCCTCGAATTTCGTCGAATAGTGAATTCTCTTATATTATTTTTATGGATCTATAAATGTGTCAGTTACAGTATTTCTCCGTGGTATTCTGTGATGTAACTGTGATGGATTAATTTTGAGGATTTCGATACTCAAGGATTTCGGTTTCATATCAGTGGTGGAATTTTGGAAAATGTTGCGATTGGTGTTCCTGTGAAAAACATCATTAAACGATGTGATAAGAGTGATACAGTGCGACATTGTTTCTTTTAATTAATCGTGGGAAGCGGATAGAAACGGATAGATTGTCGTTCTTCCTATGGCATTGAATTTGTTGAGTGCTTTGTGCTGCGATTCATAATTCATCGCCGTTATTGAGGATTAATAAATAATCGCTGATTAGTGCTTCATGAAAGTGGAAAATTTAAGTTTCGCGACATTAATATACAACGATGCGCTGATGCATTTGAATAATATAGCTATATCATCATCATTATTAAACCCTTGGTTCTCGACAACGGTAAACACTGCAATTCACTAATGCATTAATCTCGACTAAACCATTTTGCAGTTTATGTAACCGCTGTTCTTTCGAATTCTAACGGATAAGGATTATTCGAGAAATATTCTCGAAACATTTATGATAAACATCATTGTGAAATCCTCGTATACTCACAACTCAAATAATATAAAAATATAAACAATCAAACCCTCGATAAAAAATGTGAATCATTTATCGTTAAAACTATCGACGTTCCATAAAAGCTAATACGAAATTGCAGTTTGCGTTCGGCGAAATATTCCGGGGAAAATATAAAATTTGCTTTTGAATATCATGAAGTAACTTCATTTTGGGAACTATATATTCCACGTGCAATATCGATTTTTCGAAAACAAATAAAATTTATCAAACTGCAGCAACATTTCTGTTATTAAACATATTAACTTCTATGAAATATATTGTTTACTTCACGGAGGATGCTTGGACAAAATTAATATCTGAATTAATATCTCTCTTTTAAATATTGTTTACTTGACAAATAATAGATTTGAAAATTGATTCTAGTATATATTTTCATTTTTCGAGGCAAAATCTTATGTTTCGAGTTAACATTCTCATTTTGCGAGACAATAATTCTTCATCTTATCAAAGCTATCTCTGATTGGCGGATTATTAGGAGTGGATGAAATGAACTCGTGTCAAATGGATGTTTAAAGGGCTGCTCGACTTTTGGACTGTTTCATGGATACAGGAAATTGCTTCCTATAAAATAGAACCGTTAAATTCTGGTGTCGATTCTACGATACCTTCGACTCGATAAAATTTCCCGAAATGTAATCCGACATTAATTATGACATGTGGCTGCCGATAATTTTGCTCGCGGTTTCATTGTTCACCTTCTTCGATTGTAACACCGAATCACCTTTTCATTTTCTATTATCATCAATCGCCGTTACTTTGTTTCACGTTCGTTGACATTATCGCTCGAAATCCCTCGAAAGGTGATTAAATCTGACACGCGTGATATTAAAGTCCCTGCTCTCATAATTCATATTAAATATTAGTAATTCATAATAAATGATATAAAACCCGTGATTTACATGGCGTATAAAAACTAATTCATTTAATTTGAAATTTGTCGACATATAACTGGGATACGGATTTTTGAAAAAACGATTCTCACTCGAATTTTTAAATCTGATAATATTTTGTCAATTTGAATCTTCATGCTGGAAAAAGAATATTTTTACTCAAATAAATATATTTTTATTAATCTGAAATTGCGGAACTTTTTTACCGTGTAAATCGAGGGCTTACGTAACTCCTTCAATGAGTAGAACTTTTAGGAACACGTGGTACGTAAGGAATGAATTAAATTGCAATGAAAGCGTTGAAATTTAATAATAATTGTAATGCGGATTCTAAATGAAGTATCGCATTGCGTTATGGAAAGCACGGTGATTATTTCAATAATATGCAGATATTAAATTGTGAATCAACAATATTAAACACTAAATGCACTTTTGTCACCTTTTCAACCTAACTTCATCCAAAGTATTATCACATAATCAACAACTGAAATTTGACGTATAAACGATTCCTTAACAACCGTGATTTTCACGTTATCTACATAATTATCATAAAGAATCCATTAAACATAACATATTTCCTCTCGCCGAGAAATGAATAACTATAATTATCAATGATTGACAAAAATAAACCGGAGACCGGTAAAAGCAAGTAAAACTTCAAAATACCTTGAAACTTCGTAACCGATCATTTTAAACAGCGTCATCGAAAAATAACTAACAATAACAGCAACACGACTGGAACAATCTACGAACATAAGCGCGATATATTTTGGATGAAAAACTTCCATGAATTCGTGAGACTGGTGATCCATAAACTTTAATTAATCGTCGTCAAACGATGACAGCGACATTATAATGATTCACGTTTAAACGCGAAGCGCATTATGTCAGAGAATTCTCATAATTGACGCGTGACACGTCGTTGTAACGTACAGGCCGGATTAATTAAAAAGAAAAACTTACCGAAGGCCGGTGCAGTTAACCTGTTGACGACTATGCACTTCGAAAATCAATCGCGTGTTCAGTGCACCCAACTGCACCACGTGCATCCTATCAATTCCTCCGCAACTACCTTCCACGCAGTTGCACGACTGATCTCTCGCTATTCTCGCATTTAATTTATATATAAAGCTGATCGCGATTTTGTCAGGAAATGAATTATTTTCCGATACAATTTGAGGCGGATAAAGAATTTGCAAATTCTACATTTTTTATCTACTAATAAAATAATAAGCGAAAGCAATGGACACAAATAGAATGGGATTGAAAATTGTACAAACGGTTTTAATTCTTTTTGGAATAAATCGGTTGGAATCATTTAACAGCTTTCAGACGAATTACCGCTGTCTAACCCTTTAAAAATGTGTTTAACAGGGCATATTACTCGACACGGTTTTGCGCTTTAATCTGCGAACGAGTCTACTTTAAAAATTCCATTTCCGCTTCTGTGCGTGGAAAAACTTGTACATACAGCATAGAATGGAAGTTAAAAGTTCTTAACAACCCGTGTTCCACGTCGGAAACTTTTACAACATAAATCCGTCGTTTGTTTATCAAGCTTATCACAATGCGCGGCTGTAACAAAATTCCAATGAGAATATTGAATCAAAACTAAAATTAACTTGTTCAGATTCGTTGAAAATCAGAAGTAATCCTCAATGTTCTCGTATCCACATGCTTGCAAATAAAATTAATACAAATATGTTAACATAATATAAACTGCACCTCGTTCTGTAGAATTCGTATGCAGTAGAATAATGCATTTCTGGCGAACGAAAATTTTCCTACAAAAAATATATTTAAATATGAATCCAACCCGTTTGAATTAATGTGTAAAAATATTAATAACCTTATATTAGTAACGATTATAAATAAGTAAAACGAATTAAATAAATATAGCACGTGAAAGTACTATAAATTAAATATAAATAAAAACTATAAATACGTAGAAATAAAAGAAATATAAATGAAACAAATTATCCCTGCTGGCGTGTCGACAATACATGTATTATTTAAAGTAAGATAAATTAAAGTAACTGCAATAAATGATGATAAATAAATTGAAATAAATAAGCCAAACCAAAAGAATGTTGCTCGATAAAGTTTTCCTTTATAAGTTCAACATATCGTTAGTAATATTATTAATGAATTTTTCGCGGCAATGTTAGATATTTTCTCGATCAACCAGTCATATTCCAACTATTTTTAAATTCTCTTTAAGAGAAACCCAAGACAAACGTTAATAAAAAAGAATGCATAGCAGCGAAGAACCGTGGGATGGTGGACTAACATTGGTAGACGAATTTTCACGAAAGTAACACCGTCGTTAACGGTGGCTCGTCTCCGTCACGAAGAAAAAGAAAAAAGAAGGAATCGCAGGGTATTTTCTTTCGGCGAATGGAAGAAAGTAGTATTTTTAACGAGCAGACTCAGACATTTTCACGATCGATCACCATTATTTGTGGTCCATAATTCCCGTTGAGGTGGCTGCGTGTCAATTTGTCGACGGGGTCTGTTAACGAGTACAGCGATCCATCGATCCTTCGATCCATCGATCTACGGGAAACGCACATATCCGAGGCCGGAAGTACTCCGTTGTCATCGAGATGCACCCTCCTGCGCCCGGATACGCCTGTTCCGGAACGAGTCAAGGATCGTCGAGCGGATCTGCCAAGTGACAGAGAAGCCTCGGTGTTCGACCTAGACACCCGGCGGTAGAGAGAGATATATAACGCATTAACACGGGAGTTCAGGTGTTAATTAACAGACATGTACGCCCACGTGCACGGCGACAACGGCATGTGCTGTTATCTGCCCACTGTCCTCTATCTCGAGCGATACCGTAAGTTTCTACTTGTCTGGATATGTTCCACCTGATTATACTCAACGATCACCACTGATACACTGTGCTCCATTGTTTCCCTCTAATATCTAGTTATTTCGTTATACTTATTGTTTAGTTACTTTTCATCCGAGGTAAATTGAGAATGGTAAATGAATTCCATCCAGACATGGGTCTACTTTCAGCTTAGCTACTTTCTGAACGCCATGTTGCTAATTTAGGACACATGTGATCTTTTTTTTCGCTAGTGGCTTCTGGGAATCTCAGAAATTGAACCTTCCCGAAACCTCCGAAATTTAATAATTAATTTCGTATTTACGGACTTGGGTCTACTTTTTGCTTAGGACGCCATATTGCTGATTTAGGACACGTGTGATCCTATTTATTGTCAAAGATATTTCAGCTCGAGAAATTTAATAATCGATTTAATAATCACAGACTTTGCTGACATGTTTCGTTATAGTAAAATAAACCTTGAATTCACAGTCTCAAACAAATAAACAATTTTGTGGATTTAAAGCAGCTAAAAATAAACGATAAAATTTTTGCCTTCTGGTAAATTTTATGTTCTGTCATTCTGCTGGTTCCAATAAATTAAGTACAATATAATTAATTTATGACACTAATGCATATAGTATGGATAAGTAATCCATGGATTTAAGAATAAAATTCCACGCGTAATAGGTGATGAACATTTAGTTGTGCGTAGCCGAAATAAATCAGGCAATTAACATAAAACGATCGCGGTTTGTAGTGGTTCCCAGGTAATCTTCCTTAACTTCGGAAGAACGAATCGTGGGATATTTTTGTCCGCCAGCTATTTTGTGGAGACAAGACCGCTCTTTCGAATGCACTTTGTTGCATCGAAATATCTTCACGGACTCCTTAGGTACGGACACTTATTCCGCGACCTTCATTCAACTTTGTTCGCGAGTATCACCCACCGCTCGGAGGAGGCCCCGTATTTTTGTAAAACCGAAGACTATCGACGCAATGTGCACATTTTTCGGTGTAGTGCCCCGTTCAGTGGCTTCACTTCGGCGGATCGGACTGCCGTAGCGAAAGGGTTAAGCAGAGTGTATATTTCGGGGCGCATTAGATCGTAGAATGGGCGGATTAGCGTTATTTTAAGGCCGCTCGCCGGCAAACGAGCAGCAAGCCGTTGGAAGGAAACCGGCGCAACACCGAGCCAAACTTATTTAGGCAAAAGATAACGAAAGGTTTTGCATAATGAAGCAGTTAAACTACGGCACTCTTAACTCTAGCACACCAAAGCATACTCAGAACCTTGTAAATGTTATGGCACCGTAATCGAATAAATGACCGGTAAACTCCAATTTCCTCCGACTTTAAAGATCATCCGAAAATTATTTTTCTAACGTACAATTAAATCTAAACGCATTTACAAGTATATTTAACATTAGAACTATCAAATGAATATTCAGTTGTGCTTACATATTTATTTATAGAGAAATTGTTTTTGGAGGCTGCAAATTAATTAACAGATTTAATTATATACATTATGTACATAGAATAAAAGAATATAAAATCTCAAGTAATAATTTTATAAAAAATTCGGGATCAGTTGTTTTGACTGTTTTTGTAGTTCCAGTGTTAAACAATGATGAATTTTAACTTCACACAGCTCCATACAAAAGTAATTCTCATGACTTCCTGAAAAGTGAAATGGCACAAAATTCACGTTCTGTACTCGAATATTTGAATACCATAATTAATTAAAACTGAAATAATTATTGTTTGATTGAAATACACAACATTCTGGGAAATTATGAGTGATATGCATAGAACCTCTTATTACTTTATCTATTCTGATATATTTACACGTATTAATTACCATGGAAAATTTATATCTATAATTAAATTCCGATTCGGGGAACTCCATTCGCGAGCAATGGTGCTAAAATTGCACACGATTTTCATGATTTCCGCTTGTTAATTAGTTTTTGTAATTCCTGATGCAGCATTGGTCGCGTGATATCGAACTAACAGGAAGATCAATACACTTTGCCGCCATTGGTCGGGTTTTTCACGTGGCATCCGGTGTCCCAACTGACACTTTATTTTCGCAAAACAGGGAAGCGTAATTTCAGCACGGCTGGTGGCTGCACTCGATTTACACTGGTTCTTTCTATAGTTCGATGATTTATTTGAAACGAGTGCTTTATCGGCAGGCGACACGTGCCAGATCTAATAATCAAAGTATCGATGTTTAATATTTGTTTGCTGGTGCAGCAATTCGCGATTAACTGATAATAGAATCGTCCTGCACCGTGAATATTCAGCCCAGTTTCGTCGATCATCGTGGATTTTGATTTAATATGTCGAATAATTTTCATGATTTTTACGATTTCTTACTAAAAGTTCACTACAAGAGTTGTGTAGAAATGAAGTTGCATTGTAAAGCTAATATACGATAATAACACTGGAAAATTCTCAACGAATATTTCACTTGCCCGTCGCAAAACACACAATACTACCAACAAAGAAACACGCATTTAATTAACGCAACATTTCAATTCTTCGTAGAATTATTTCATACATTATCACTCGCGAAGTTCAAAGCACTCTGAGGTAACACAAAGGTACACGGACAATATTTAATTAAGATTAATCGGACAATGTAGTTTAAGAGGACATTGTTAACCGTACGAAATTACGGCAGGGACTTTAGAAAACTGTTACGTGATAGGATGACGGTTATCGGGGTTTTGTTTTTACATTTTGGGTGACCAACAATGGGAGGAGAGTAAATGGACATAGAGATTATCGCGGTTTCACGGTATAGTTGCTCGAGACAACTGCTCACTGGCCGGAGGACCATTTCAGCTGTCGTGCACAGAATGGAGATTAAATTGGCACTGTTTATACGTCTGCCTTCGTGGTTTACTCGTCACGGCTCTTTATTATCATTCGTATCAATCTGCCAGTACACGAGGTTGCGAGTAACCTTTCTGGAATTAAGGAAACATCGAGTCTCCTTGAAACTAGAACTGCCAACTATATACTCAGCAAAATATTTTTTCTTATGTACATGTATATGCTTACAAATAAAAATGAATGGCAAATATATATTGTAACTACTATATACACTAATAAGTTTATAATCGACTTAGGATGGATATTATTTAATATGAAATTCAGTTGTGAAGATATTATTCTACTTTAAGAAATTAGATCTTCGGATTTATGAGCATTAAGATCTGCGGTTCTTAAATCCGGATGCCCTTTTCTCCAGGAATTCTCAATAATTGTGATTACTCCGAATCCATTAACGGCTACATAAGCCATTAAGCACAATAATTTCATTTTAATAAATTTCAACCATCGGATGTATTCTTCTAATTGTTTCCATTCTCAAACTAATAAAAACGGCCAATTTTATTATGTTCCTATTAAATCAGTGGATAATATTATCGGCGATGAGATACGTTGCTTAGAATTTTGCGAATAATATTGGAATAGTAAGAACGTCAACATTTATTTTATCGACATTTACTTATTTTATTTCATCTCCTTAAATCAAAGGAAACTTTGTACGAGAAGAGTATTAGTTGCGAAGTAAGGAACGCAAACAGAGAGGAGGGCAAAGGGAATGTTTTAAGTTAGAGTTGCTGAACATTAGGAATTCGTTTGCTTCCCTCGGGAAGCAGTAGAATCTCATCGAATGGTATTAACAATAAGCAGAATGTAAAATTTCTTTCCTTTGTACAGTTTTCCTTTCCCCACCTTTCTCTACCTTTCTCCTTCTTTTCTCCTCCTTTGTCCCCGTCGAGATTTTATATCCATTCATTTCCATCCCACCTTCCACAGTTCCATTACTTTCGCTTCCTTTCATTTAAACTTATACAAACTTGATGTTATTGCATCAAAATGCTGTATCTTTTATGATACAAGTAATACAAAGTACATCCGGGTGAATTAATATTCTTTGTTTTCTCGAGAAATTACTAAAGCGAAAGGGATACTATTGTTAGGCAATATAATAAAGTACGATCCAATTTGTTACTTTATTAATATTCAAAGTGCTCCCTGAATAAATAGGGACAATACTATTCCAATTATTCGCAGGATAATCGATATTACGGAATCTAAGGTTGCTGTTTCATTTCATTTCTTAATTACTCATTAATCGTTACGAATTTAATCGGATTATTGTTACACAACTTAATAATCATTCTTTGAAAATTAAACAATTAAGATGTTTCTTCTTAACCGTAACGAACTGATATCGCGAAAACAACTGGTTGGTATTCGGATTGTTGTCTGAAATCCCGCAAATTCGAATGCATCGCCTAGTCACGTATATCCGCATACCTCTATTCTATGTTTGCGTATTTTCATAATGGAGGAAGGATCCGCGATCCAATTACTCAGAATTTACATAATTCTTGGGGATACAGGCCGATATTATGGTACCTGGGGAATTCGGAAAATCTGTATTCCGGTGTTCCCTTATTTATGTTATGCACCAGACGTTGCAACGAATGCAGTTGACTCTAGTGAACACCGTTTGCGGATTCCCACCGCCTCGAATTGACTCGTGCTTAACGTGGATTTATTTCTTCTCAACAATTCTGTTCTCTGTTTACAGCCAGACGTATAATTAGTTCCTCAATTTTATACAAATTATTATTCTTGACGGATTATATTTAATATCGCATTTAACATCGCTGAAAATCTATTCTTGTATTTGAAACAGGGGGAATCATTTTCATTGAAAATTTGTATTTCCTGCACACCTTTAAATTAAGCACAAAAATTGTATTTTGTATTCCAAAGTATTATTCTTCAACTGAGAAATTTAAGTTGTAATAAACTATAATAAACTTATAATTATATATCTATATCAATATCTATATCTAACTGTACACATCTATGATATGATATGTATCTGTGATAATCTCACATTTTATGAAATACGAAAATGACCTAATTAGATACGGATTTGTAGAGACGTAACGAAATAAGCAATGAAAGAGCTCAAGAAATGTTATTGCAAATTAGTGCTCTTTATATCCGGAGCATATTTTAATTCACATTAAAATATCTTCCTTCGTGCAGGATACATTCAGCAGGATAAGTATCCTTCTAGTAGAGGGCGTACATTGGACAGGATGCTATGGATCATCGGTCACAGCGATGTTTCGCGTACCATTTTTCATGAGTTTCGAAATGACAAGCGTCCTTCCATTTGCTTTTATATATGATCTCATAAGGCCTGATAAATGTTCGAGTTCCTGCGCTTTTGCATATACCCATTTGCATAAACTTACCCTCAAATATACATTTCGTTATGCTTAGCTTAAGATGCGCGAGTTTATTTCTTGAAGGGATCGTATAATCAGAGAACTGTCATTTGAAATTTTTCATCCACACTTCTTCAACAAAGAATAAAAATACATCTATACTTTCAAAAATTCTCAAAAAATCGAAGTCGCCAATTTCATTTCTAGATAGTCTAAATCGATGGTATATCATGTCTAATGATGTTCTAGGACCGTTTTGGGTCGAAAGAAGTGGTTTAAAAATTTGTTCTGGTCAAAAAAGGGGTCGACCCAAAATCGCATAAATGTAAAGGGGTATACCTTCAAAAATTGTCAAAAATGAAAAGTCTCTTAAATCGCTTCTAAATGACCCAAATCGATGGTGGGTGATGTATAAACATATTCTAGCACGATTTCTGGTCGAAAGAAGTGGCTCAAAAATTTGTATTGATCAAAAATGGGTCGATCCAGAATCGAAAAAATGTGAAGGGGTATACCTTCAAAAATTGTCAAAAATTAAAAGTCGACAAAATCACTTCTAGACGACCCAAATCGATGGTGGGTGATGTATAAACATATTCTAGGACGATTTCTAGTCGAAAGAAGTGGCTCAAAAATTTGTATTGATCAAAAATGGGTCGATCCAGAATCGAAAAAATGTGAAGGGGTATACCTTCAAAAATTGTCAAAAATGAAAAGTCGACAAAATCACTTCTAGACGACCCAAATCGATGGTGGGTGATGTATAAACATATTCTAGGACGATTTCTGGTCGAAAGAAGTGGCTCAAAAATTTTTATTGGTCAAAAATGGGTCGATCCAGAATCGAAAAAATGTGAAGGGGTATACCTTCAAAAATTGTCAAAAATGAAAAGTCGCCAAAATCACTTCTAAACGACCCAAATCGATGGTGGGTGATGTATAAACATATTCTAGGACGATTTCTGGTCGAAAGAAGTGGCTCAAAAATTTTTATTGGTCAAAAATGGGTCGATCCAGAATCGAAAAAATGTGAAGGGGTATACCTTCAAAAATTGTCAAAAATTAAAAGTCGCCAAAATCACTTCTAAACGACCCAAATCGATGGTAAATGATGTATAAACATATTCTAGGACGATTTCTGGTCGAAAGAAGTGGCTCAAAAATTTGTATTGATCAAAAATGGGTCGATCCAGAATCGAAAAAATGTGAAGGGGTATACCTTCAAAAATTGTCAAAAATTAAAAGTCGACAAAATCACTTCTAGACCACCCAGATCGATGGTGGGTGATGTATAAACATATTCTAGGACGATTTCTGGTCGAAAGAAGCGGTTCAAAAATTTTTATTGGTCAAAAATGGGTCGAATCCAATCGAAAAAATGTGAAGGGGTATACCTTCAAAAATTGTCAAAAATGAAAAGTCGCCAAAATCACTTCTAGACGACCCAAATCGATGGTGGGTGATGTATAAATATATTCTAGGGCGATTTCTGGTCGAAAGAAGCGGTTCAAAAATTTTTATTGGTCAAAAATGGGTCGAACCCGAGTCGAAAAAATGTAAAGGGGTATACCTTCAAAAATTGTCAAAAATGAAAAGTCGCCAAAATCACTTCTAAACGACCCAAATCGATGGTGGGTGATGTATAAACATATTCTAGCACGATTTTGGGTCGAAAGAAGTGGCTCAAAAATTTTTATTGGTCAAAAATGGGTCGATCCAGAATCGAAAAAATGTGAAGGGGTATACCTTCAAAAATTGTCAAAAATTAAAAGTCGCCAAAATCACTTCTAAACGACCCAAATCGATGGTAAATGATGTATAAACATATTCTAGGACGATTTCTGGTCGAAAGAAGTGGCTCAAAAATTTGTATTGATCAAAAATGGGTCGATCCAGAATCGAAAAAATGTGAAGGGGTATACCTTCAAAAATTGTCAAAAATTAAAAGTCGACAAAATCACTTCTAGACCACCCAGATCGATGGTGGGTGATGTATAAACATATTCTAGGACGATTTCTGGTCGAAAGAAGCGGTTCAAAAATTTTTATTGGTCAAAAATGGGTCGAATCCAATCGAAAAAATGTGAAGGGGTATACCTTCAAAAATTGTCAAAAATGAAAAGTCGCCAAAATCACTTCTAGACGACCCAAATCGATGGTGGGTGATGTATAAATATATTCTAGGGCGATTTCTGGTCGAAAGAAGCGGTTCAAAAATTTTTATTGGTCAAAAATGGGTCGAACCCGAGTCGAAAAAATGTAAAGGGGTATACCTTCAAAAATTGTCAAAAATGAAAAGTCGCCAAAATCACTTCTAAACGACCCAAATCGATGGTGGGTGATGTATAAACATATTCTAGCACGATTTTGGGTCGAAAGAAGTGGCTCAAAAATTTTTATTGGTCAAAAATGGGTCGATCCAGAATCGAAAAAATGTGAAGGGGTATACCTTCAAAAATTGTCAAAAATTAAAAGTCGCCAAAATCACTTCTAAACGACCCAAATCGATGGTAAATGATGTATAAACATATTCTAGGACGATTTCTGGTCGAAAGAAGTGGCTCAAAAATTTGTATTGATCAAAAATGGGTCGATCCAGAATCGAAAAAATGTGAAGGGGTATACCTTCAAAAATTGTCAAAAATGAAAAGTCGACAAAATCACTTCTAACTGACCCAAATCGAT
The DNA here is from genome assembly GCA_910591585.2 of Nysson spinosus. Taxonomy (NCBI): domain Eukaryota; kingdom Metazoa; phylum Arthropoda; class Insecta; order Hymenoptera; family Crabronidae; genus Nysson; species Nysson spinosus. Next base: position 6,314,900 of record OU342835.1, read on the forward strand.
GCCAAATGATGTATAAACATATTCTAGGACGATTGTGGGTCGAAAGAAGGGGAGTAAAAGTTTTGTTTCTTCGGATAATATTTATACACCTTGATATTTATGGAATATTTATCTAGCCGCGGGCAAGAGGGTTTGTTAAAGCACGTGTTAAAAGAACGTTTGACCTCTAATCGCGCGAGAACGCATATTTATTAGGCCCTCCAATCGGACCGTGGAGTTAAACGTTTCATTGTCGATGGAAGGCAGACGTGATGAAAAGTACCATCGAGACACGAGTGCCGTAATTCACTTCGATAATTAGCGTGGCTTAATTAGACGTACGCGAGGGGGTGGTCCTGTAATTATTGCGTGCGAACTGTGTCATCGGCGCACGTGCTAATGAACGACGAAAATAATGGCGTGCCAACCGTCTTCGTTCGTCCCTTTTCCTTCATCCTCGCGGCTTTATCTTAAATCAGACCTCGAATTAATGTCAGAAAGGAGGACGAAATGAACTTCCACCCGAATCCAGTTTTATGAGATCACCGTTGAATACATTTGTTAGTTTATTCCTCTGATCGCTCCGACTTTAATATCTTCCAATTTGTTTTCCTAACAAATGTTTGTTCGTCAAGGCCTCCTACAAAAATGGCTACCACTTTATGTCTTTGCGAATACCCTTCTTTTATATTTGTAGATGGAGGAGCTTTATTTCGCTTTCGCTTGACAGAATGATATTTAATCCTGGAATTTGCGGAGACATTAAATTACACTTACTTTTTGTTGAAATTGTTATAATATAATCTTTGAACGTTCATTGAAAAGGGTATATTTATGTGGAGGATCATGCCGGGTTATCTTTAATCAGCAATTCTCGAGCGTAAAACACGTGTTTTACGTGCAAAATTTAATTAGAGCCAGAAGCTGTCTAAATCGAGTACTAAAAACACCTCGGAAGTCTCAGAAGTTTCTCCTTATTTGTTATTTTATCAGACACTTCACACAAATCTTCAAAGATTATTATTATAAATTAAGCCATCGCACACATAGAATTAACTTAAAGCACTCGTCCAATCGAACCGGGAAGGTATCTCAGAATTTTCCTTAGGAACTAGGTCAAAGTATCATAAAACAAGGGGAATACCTCGTCTGACATTATCAAGTACAGAATATCGAGATATTAAATTGCGCCGACATTTCGTGGATAATATACTCGTGTAATAATTCACGAAGCAGGTCGCGTATCCAGATGAACCATAAAGCCGAGATAAACGACCATACTCGGCATAGTTTCGTTGTCGTTCGGGAAAGTACATGACGTGCTCATTGCCATGTTATTATCCCTGAGAAAATCTTCCCTTATTCCAAGTCTAGCTACGTTCCTGCTACGTGCAACTATGCACGGCCAACCCCTTCCGCAGACAGACTCCCTACTTTTTTCTACCAAGTTCCTAGACTATTCGGGGAATTTATTTAAATATTCCACATTCTTCGACACTTTTTGCAATTCTCGCCTAATAAGAAGCTGAACAAATCTTTGTTCGTTTTAACCTGCTAACCGGAGTTGGAAATTTCAGTAACGAACGGACGTCGTTTTTTGGAAGAATTTATGGTTAATATGTTAAGGAATTGTTCATTCATTCAACTCTTTGATGATGTGAATTCTTATTTCCTTCAAGTTTCGGGTTCGTTTATCTGATTGATTTATGTACTTTAATTTTATGATGAAATTTGCTTAGCTTTCATTTGGATCTTTAATGTGTACTATAAAGGATTTTTTTATGATTAATATTGTGTTTATAGACATAGAACGGATAATCTGGGTCAATTTTCAGGAAGCACATGAATTTTTCATTTTACGGAGTGTTCTAAATATGAGAAAAAATATGAAACACGCAGGAGGAAATATTAGTTCGCTGCACGTAGGACGAGCCTTCTGGAAATCGAAATGCCACTTCGGCTTTCGTCCTCGTAAATTTGCGAGGCAGGGGAGTCTATTTTCGCTTTCCAGTTCTACTTATCCGAGATGGCAAACGGAAACCTGGAATATCGTGTTCCATTGTATCTTCCATTATCTCGGCAACACTTTGAATATTGAGAGTCAATGCTCGAGAGAGGTACGAACGAGTGTTTGAAAGGGTGTCGTCCCAAGGGATTACGTAAAACTGTATTATTATTCTATTTTGTAATATAATAACTTCTGCAGTAGTTATTATATAGAACATATTATATCCTCGAATAATTATATTATATTATGAATATAGGCCTGGATCTAATATAATATAATACAATATAATTATTCTATGATTTAGATATATAAACGGCAAACTGTGATCTTCAAAAACCGCTAATTTCTATTGAACTTCTCAATTAATTTTGAAACAGAATTATTGCCCAGGTTTTGGAGACTTTTACAACTGTTAACAAATTCGTAAAAAGTAGCTATAAAGACACTAAGAAAAGTCGAATTATTATATGTATATAACACAGTATAATAATATAGAACCTCTTATCATTATATTATCAATATAAAATTTATATTGTCTATAATCGATTATAATAATTCTACTTTATACGTGATTCTTAAGTTACGGCAGCAGTTCGGGTTGTTACTGTTACTTTGTTGTCACACGGTTATTGCTTATATACATACATTCAATGGATAATCCAACCGTAAGTTATTTCTTTAGTGCAAACATTTTCTGAAATTATCCTTGGAAAACCAACCAAGGAAGATCCTCAGGAAATGGGGTATTCCCTGGTAATTGGATCCTGAATACACTCGCTCAAGGAAACGGTTAATGTTAATTGTGCCTGTTTTCCCGTTGCAACGATCTGGTTAATTATCTGGTTAATGAAGAGTTTTTGTTCTCTCAATGTTAAGCCAGCAGCAAGTTTTACGATGAAAATACATTTCGTAATACCTTTTATGCACCATTTGCTATCTGAGTACTTGGAAATTTTTAATGAATTGCTTACATTAAAGCCTTACGATGATATTTTCAAATATGTTTTTCCGTTTAATGTATTCTTAATATATATTTAATTATTCATTGAAATTAATGAATTTTATTCACGCAGATATCAATAATTGCAACTCACGTCGAAGATCAATTAATGTAAATAAACTTCAATACACAACTAATTCCAGTAATTCGATCATCAGAAAATATTTCCTTCACACTTCTTTGATTATTGATTTAGATTATTGAGGAACACAATCTTAACAAATTTACCCGAATACAAGAAAAATAATCAAAAATAAAAAGTACCAGAAATATTTGCATTCACTCATTAATATTAAATTACCGAGTGCCGTGAGATTAGCAAGTAGATCCATTAAAAGTTTCCAGTTCCACTTTCCGCGAGAAAGAGCAGTCCAAGATTTATCTTGTATCTGTCATCGCAAGGTAATCAGTTACTAAACGGAAAAGTTCTTGATTCGAAATGCAATCGAGTGGATCAAGGAGAGGAGGGAAGATATCTGGCGTACCCTCTTCAGCCGAAACTTCGGAAACTCGTTGAGCAGGGACGAAATGTTCGTACTTGGATGAACGATGCGAAAAAGTCGAGAGGATCAACATTATTATCGGATGGGACATTTATATCGTTGTTTGTACCCTCCCGCAGGCATTCGCGTGGCTCTATATTGTCTTGAGACGGGAAAAGGGTCAGTATCTTTGAGGAAAGAGTCTTGGGAAGAAAGTACAGAGGGTAAGAGCCGATCGATCCTTACTCCACGGGACTCAAGACTCACCCAGGAAGTAGTACGAATCAACAAGTGTGCCTGCCGCTTGTCTACAATCGCCACAACTATCTTCAAGCGGAATCGCCAAAGGAATATTCCAATTCTCGATTAAACTTCTGTTCGATCTCTTCAATGGTACTATTAGAGACTCTATCGGAAACGGAACACTTTGATAATATTACGAATATGGGAAAATTGGATCCGAAATGTCGGATATATTATATGTTAGGTACAAAATCAGAATGTGGAAATAATCATTGAATTGCTTTGAATTCAGAATTAATCGCACATGTGGGATACACATAGTTGGTAAATAATGAAGAACCGAATAAAAGCCAGCTATTATAATTCCAAAGTCATCGTATTTTTTAATACCACGTTTTCGGCAACGAATAGGAAGTGCGAATTCTAATATTCATACGAGTCTTGAAAAAAAGTGAAATATTTAAAGTTATTCTACAGCGGACCCCTATTAGTCGGCTTTTACGACAAGCAGAGGATACTCTGGGCCTATTCTATCTACCCCCGGCCCACAGGGGGTGGATTCCCAAGGAGCGCATTGTTACCATTTTAAAAATATAACGTATTCTGATAACACGGAACGTGGTCCAAAGGGAATAAAGGGAGGCCAGAGAGTTGGTGGAAGGTCGTTCCATAGAAGATTTTACTATGAAACCAATACTATAGCCATCGTTTGCTCTAGATTTGCACTCTCTACACACGGCATTCTAGAGCCATCTCATCGATGCTTACGGCATTGCTTTTACGCTTCTATTCGGGGACAATAGACGCTCTCTGTGGAAGATAATATCCGATAGAGTGGCTCAGAATATGGCTTTCACACTTCTACGAATTTATTGCTGTGCTCTGTTTTTATGAACTGGATTATTAGGATCCTCTGTTCCGTGGAATTCTTGGGTGTATAAATAAGTCTGTGAACTATTAACGGTGACTTAATTGAATTATTCCGCGAGGTGTTAAGTTATATCGGCGCAGAAGTAAATTAGGATTTTATAACTTGATGAATCGTAATGATATCTCTGGTCAGTCCTGTCTGCAGATAAGCAAGATAATCAACGATGATTACTTTTTATTATTTACGTTGGAATGATCGCAAAGTGAAATTGTGTTAGATATTTATACAGTCCATTTATGTATGTGTCTTAAGTTTCGAAAATATATGTTATATTGTGATAACAACAACTCCAAACTTCGTACATGTATTTACCTGAAATAATATGCCTATATAAGGACTAGCAAGAAAAAGTCTTTTAGTTAAAAATATTCTATTATTATAATAAGATATTTGAAAACCCCGTAAAAATCTATGAAACACATTATAAATATGAAACATATTTTACAGGATACTAAAACAACTCCTTTAATATGCGGAATTCGAAAATACTGAATTCCTTTAATACCATGAACGATTATTCCTTTACACAGAATATTAATATTAAAAATAATAAAACAAGGACATCGATCTGTAACTATTACAATTATTATTATTAAATCACCCGACTAGGTTATTCTTGACTATTATCTTCTTTTCCCTATTTAGATTGAATTTAGTACATTTATGCAAGATATCGATCTAACTAGTTAGTTAGATCTACAGATGGATATCTTAATTCCATGTTTGAAAAATGGGGCTTACACCATCCTCCAAAATAACGGTTTACATTTGATTATGTTTTTGAAACGGTAGCCTAATTAAACTCGTTCGTTGAAATTCTATTTCCTTTATTTTTCCTCTCCACGCATAACTCTGCTTCCTTTTCTCTGTTCCCCCGGTTGAAGCTGAGAACTGTCATGGCATAAATGCGAATCCTCTCCGAGAGAGGTTCTGGTTATTACTGGCGTCCTAGAAAAGTGTTTCGCGTATACAACGTCCACCTCTTCGTTCTGCGCCAGAAATCAGATACACCTGTGCATCTGACATCTGTTATATCTTGAAATTTTATGCACGCTCCTCTTGCTTGTTCTTCCGCCCCCACACAACGCGCACTTTAATCCCCTTCAGAATCAAATGTGCAATCTCTATTCCTAATAGATTCCATAGCTAGCTTGTAGTTCATTCAAACTGTTATTATTACCAGTATTTTTTCAGTTGGGTTTCAGTCAACGTGCAACCGTAATTCATTCCTTGTACAAGCATTTAACTTCTCAATTGAACATGCCATTTTTAATTTTTTTCTGATGATGATGAAATAACGATGCCATTATGCACGAAATGGCAACCTTTACGTAGATGTTCGAAGTATTGAATAGATTTCGAATCAATGAAAATTTAATATTCCAGTAATTGAAGGTTTAGTAGAATATGATTTCACGAAGAAATTAAGTCCCGAAATGGAACTTTGTATTCATAATTATACTTATTTATGTAGGATTTATTTATCCTTATATGATCTTCAACGTTTTATTCATTAACTTATATCATTTTTTAATAGGCTTCAGTAAGTGGATTCCAAGTACCGAACATGATACATTTCAAAAACATATGAAGTTCTTCTGGGAAACCTAATTAATTCTCTTCGCAATGTACACTATTATTATAATAAACCTTGTTTTAAGCTAGTTTCCATATAAATTCCCCATATAACTCCGCATAGAACTGACGCACTGTTAACAGGTTAAACGAAGTATTCGCGATACTAATAAATCGACTGAATTTTAACTACTTCATTTTTCCACACTATTTCCTCTCGCTACTTTCGACTCCCTTCTATTTACGTTTAGTTTTCCATTCCGACCTGGATTAAACTTTCCACCCTCTTTTTTTTCACTTCTGCCTTTTCATTCATAGGCAATCTGCTTCACCATACGTGGAATTATTTTCAACTTCTCGGACTATCACGTACTGCTTGCATTATATATATGTACATTGTACATACGTATGTACGTATACACTCACATATATCTGTTTACCAATGAATTCCGTGATTCTATGCATCGTTCTGTCAACTGCACTCAAGAATTCGTCTCTGTAAGATAGATTTTATAAAAAGCTTCTGGGCAAATATTAAGATATTAATGGAGTCATTACGAATCAGAAGTGCAACGTTTTATTCAGTCCGTTCTCGTATAATCAGGCTGCATAAAAATGCATCGTACTTCTAACCGTAAAAATGAATTTGTTTTATTATGTCTAGAAGTGTAACTCTTTATTCTCGTTTTAGTCTCTCGTTCTTCTGGAACTTCGAGTTTTATAGACTTTTTATAGCCGAGGTTTGTCAGAAATTTCGATACTTTATTGGAGCATGTAGATACATTTTTTATCGGCACTACACAGTTTTTATTTTTATGATATGCTGTTCTTGTATTGTGTGGAATTCTTTGTGAAGCGACTTTACAGGGACGACTTTGAAATTTTACTTTTTTGATAAACATAATAATTGTTTTATCATATTCAATTTTGTTATGGTAGATTAATATCAGAAGCATAATTTTTTTATGAATTTACTATTCACTCGACCCAGCAATCAAGATTTTGATATTAAAAAGTTAATATTTTTCAATCGACTGAAGATTACAAAATTATTTAGTACAAAAGTTAGATATTATAATATCTGTGCATATAATTATTATAGTATATCATGATAATAAATATAGTTAGATAGTAAATATAGATGAACTTATAAAAAACACCTACTTTCGTCAATTGCATTAACAAACACAATATTCGGTGATCACACAAAATTTAGAAGGCTTACTTTCAGCACAAAAGGAAATTGATCGATCTAAAGTCTTTTTAAGAAACATGGATGTTATCAGGAATATCCTTGATGATCTTTTGTATTTCTATTTTCAGAGGCTCATAGAGCTTTGGAGCTCCTTGAAGATTATCACGCGAAGCTGACTAGGCCTCAGGACAAGCAGCTGCGATTGGCCATTGAGCGTGTTATACGGATCTTCAAGAGCAGGCTCTTTCAAGCGCTGCTAGGTAAGCGAAATTTTTTTCTTTACATAATGTTTCTCGAATTAATCTTCGTTCACCGACACTCAATGGTCGTCGTTAAATCAACGTTCTTACAGCACGCTTCCTCTTTTTATGATCACGCTTAATGAATTTCTCGAATATTAATGATAACAATGAAGAATATCATAATATTACAAGTATAGTTATATGTACTTAACATTGAATATATTTACGTAGTAAATAAAAGAAAAATATATAATGAAAGATCATGCAATTTTTGAAGGTAAATTATGTACGAGATGATAAAAATATAATTCTCTTACATAATAAATCTATAATTATTTTCTGGTATAATTGGAATCATATTTCGCACAATTATATTCCTAGCTGTAATATTAATAGTATAGGTATTGAATTGCATATTTTTCCTCGGAATATTTTCTTGTATGCTGTATTTGGTACGAGTTCCAAAATATGTCAGAATCGCGAGGTTCGACAAGTTACATTTCTGGCAGAATCAATCGCAGCCAGTTCCGAGTTATTCGCGGATCAGAAAAATTCGTTCGAGTTATCGGAGATTTTCAAGCTGCATTTCCTTCCGTCTATACTTTAGTTCGATCTCACCTTATTTATCGGAACTGGCACGTTGCCCCTTCGAGGTTCCTTTCGACATTGTTATTCAAAAATAAAGCCTTTTTCCTTCTACGATTCGTTCCATGTGAATCTCCTTAGACTCAGCTCCTCTCGAATTTTATTTCCAACAATGCAGAATTAATTGTCTCGTTTCCCTGGTTCCGGGATGCTTGGTTCGCAACAAGGAATCTTGATATCGGAATTAAAATCAGCGTCCTGGAAACAATTGCAAGCAAAACACGCGAAGATCAGTAATACGGTTAATTACAATTATACTGATAGGAATGAGTGATACTGATGCAATCTGATTAAAGTACGCCGTAGTCAAAGGGTTGAAAGAAAATTGAAATGAGGTGAATTATCTCCTATGATTATCATTAAGGGTTAAGCTTGGTAATATATTTATTACTTGGATTCGTGGAGTTAATAAAGATTGCATTGTTCTCCTTCCATGCTAATATTCAATTAGGCTGTGTGGACAACGACCGCAAGATTATAGGACATGTCGCTAGTACTAAGTACCTAACAAAGTTAGAATTTAGTACTAACAAGTACGTAACCGTTGTATACGTCTCGAAACCCGAAATTAGGAGTTCAGACGGTGTTCACAAAATAATGGTAATGGCTTGAATTGAAGCAACGTGCCGCTAACTTTTGAATTAGTTCCGAACGGCCACCTATCCGGCTGCTTGTTTCGTTAAATATGAAATTTTAAAGCGCAGTTAATAAAGCTTTTTGTTTACCGTCAGCTGACGTCTACCGCCCACTTTTAACGCGATGATAACGTTATCAACTCTCATAAATAACGCCACCCGTTTAATGTACTGAATAATAACTTTGCTGTGCAATTGCTTGTACAACTATTTCCAAACATTTCATAGTTTACTAAAATTAAGTTTGGTCATCAAATAATGAAATCCGAAGAAGAATGTCATCTTGAAATATTCTCGGCAATATTCAGGAAGGAGTTCGCGCTTTTAAATCTATGATGAATTAAATGAGTTAAATTGAATTTCCCGTTTTAATATACCGAGTTTCAAGCGCTAAAGATAATTGCAAATTAAACAGTGCCATTCATTTATTTATAATAACATGGCGTAAGTAATAGGTAAGCTACGAAATAAAGGAAATATTCCTCGTACAGAATAGAAGAGTTTAAGCAGTTCCACTTGAATCCCTTGATAATTGTTAGACGGCAGTGCACTTGCAACTGCAGGTGCAACTAACTTGTCAGTGAACGAGAGTCCTCTAATTTCATTTTCCAGCTACGAACAAGCGGTCCTTAATTACATTTAATTCCTTCGCGAAGAATAATTCCTGGATCTTTTCTGCTATTCGGGAACCTCGTAGCCTTCTTGTCCAATGAATTTCATGTATCAAAATGATATAAAAATGCAACAAATTATGATTATAAATTTAGCTGCATATATAGCACTGTTTCTTATTCTATTTCCTTTATTATTTGTTTTATCATTATTTTATTTCTTCTATTAACGTTTTGCTTGTTATATTATGATTTTATTTATTCCATTATTATTTTGTTTATTCGACTTATGAAATTACTTTTATCGATTTAATATTGCTTTGGTATATTCACTTCATTTAATACATTTATTAACACGATCAAGTTTTTCGTGTTTTATGTCAAGCTTCGTGTACTTCTCTTTTTGTGGCGAAAGAGTGAATTGTACTTAGAAAGAAAAATATGACTTTCCTTGTTCGATGAAAATGCACCTCGTTCTTTTAGAGAACTTTATCAAAATGAAGCGAAGGAGACGCGCGATGCACTCGAATCGCCTTTCCTTCGGTCAGCAAACTCGAAAGGAGTTCGAGTAGCCTTCGGGGTTACTCTGGGTTCGGTTTAAATTCGGCTGTCGATTTGTTCCTATAAAAGTTTGAGATCTTGAGTGTACTCTGTGCTGAGAGCTCTTAATTTATTGCACCAATTTCGCACTTTATTTCAAACCATTATATATTCATTTTATTAATTTATTGCTCGCATTGAACTTCGCACGATAAGACGTTTCTTGCAGTGGAAAGAAAAATTTATAGATTATTCGGGATTAATATAAACATATTTGGATTCTATAACTTTGATGGATGATGATGATTTAAATTTTCTTCTCTCTTGAAAAATTATATATCTAAATATTTAATAAAAGAATTAAATATTTAATTTCTTACTAGTTGCAGAAAATAATAGGACATGCATATTTATTAATACGAATTTAATTCCCCAAGATAAAATGGAAATTTAATACAATCGAAATTGAATTATATTTGCAATACTTAATAATATTATAACAAAAAATAAATGAACGCACATCTCGAGCTCGACACAGTTTAACTTCGGTGATTTCTGAGTTATCTATTCCTTATATTTCCGGGAATTTGCAAATCTACCTGGTTTTACAAGGCTGTAAAAGGAAGTACTTTTGACTCTACTGCAATCGTCTTCTCTCGTAAACTGCAGTAACTCCAGATTGAACATTTGACGTTCCTAATCTCCTTGCTCGCCTCGATCCTTCCTCTTTATCGGAAGGATTCGAAATCTTGATTGCAAGGAAGCACCTACTTACGGATATGTGGATGTTTCCACGATTTTCCTTCGAGTTTCTTAAATCCTCGGGGAATGAGGAACCCTCGAATTGTATTACTTGTTAGTTCGAACTTTCAACGTGATTCTTGGCAGTATTTTTCAGTCGTAACTTTGCCATTGCATCGATATTTTTTTCCGAATATTTACTATATTATTATAATTTACTATTAGCACATTATGAGTATTATTATATTAATACTATTAGCATCACATTAATATCACATTATAATATTAATATCATACTAACATAATACTAAACAATACTAATTATATTTGAATTATTTCGGCGCAATTAAATCTTCTGAAAACCAGGGAGAAATTTTAGAGGCCTTCCAACAATTTATTATTAATAAGTCCAGGAAAATGAGAAATGGTCTGTTTTCCAGAAAACGATCGATTATGTAAACTCTTTGGAGGTGTTTTACTAAATTTCCAACGTTTCGTATTTTGTCGGACAGGATGTATTCGGTTACAAAGGTACTCCACGGTTTACGTATCGTCAGCTGCAATCCTAGTGCGTTCCTCGGTGCAACATAAACGTAGAACGGCAAAGTGCAGTATTTTATACCGCGTGGCGGGTGCACCGGACATAACGCTGCGGAACACGGACGGTTGACAAATTTTTGTTGCCAGGCCGCACATTCACTGGGTTTAGTCAGTTTTGCGGGTTACTTCGATGCCTCGTATTTATTTTGTTCACGCTACGTTCTATAGAAAAGTTGGAACTGAATATCTGAACCGAAAGGATTAAACGGTGTGTCCAATTAATTAGTTTTCTGGCTTAGGTCTGAGTTAGGTCTAGTTAGATTCGCTTAGATCTGGTTAGATCTGGTTAGGTCTGACCAAATCTTGTTAATTCTGGTTAGATCTAGCTAAGTCTTGAATCCAGACAAAGTAAGAACAAACCAAGACATTAAGGTCTGACTTGTGAGTTAAGTCTGGTTGATTCTCCGGGATCTCGAAACCAGACAAAGTAAGAACGAACGATGATACCAATTTCCTGCACTTTAATATTCGGTCTTACGTGCATTTTTTTGGGAAGGGGCAACGACGATGGCTTAGATGAAAGGTTTCCAAAAACTGGAGAAACGTCTGTACAAATTGTCCGACTGATGGGCCGATAAGGTGGAAGGTGGTACGTTGATAAGCAGGTAAAGGCATGCCGCGAGAAAGATGGCAGATGAGGAAGACGCGGGGACAATGAGAGAAAGAGGGTGAAAGAACTTCAATGAGAAACGCGTTAAAGCCATTTCTATTCATGGAGAGGTACGAGCGAAAACATCACCGGGACATCTCTAATTCATGATTCGCGCTGCCACCGCGATGAGCCTGTTTTCGTTTTGAATAAGATCTCGAAAGAAGGGGCCCACGAGGATTTCTTTCAGCCATCGACGAAAGATAGAGACGCGACTTACCTTTTTCAAAGAAGACGACGCTTTCTATGATATTCATGCTACGACTTCTGACGTCTTTTCACTCCACCTTTTTCTTCTTTAATAATTTCATTGTTCGGCTGTTAGTTCACGCTTCAATAGATTTCCCTTGTACAATTTCACTTCGACTCGTTAAATTTGAATAACAATTGCGCGAAGACGTATCTTTGTATGCTGAGGGCATTTCTAAAACGATACATTCCAATTTTTTGGATACAATCAGATTTTGGACTCTGTTGTATCCCCTCGAACTAAAAGGATTTGAATGAATCGATATGTAATCTGCTTTTATGATCGTGCATAATCTTAGTCTTCCGCTTATTCGATAATTTGTGAAATATTTGAGAACTTGAGTGAGTCGCGTTTCCGGTATTTCGATGCATTTGTAATTCCTTTTAATAGCTGAATTCCTATTCGCCAGTACTTAGAAATGTTTTCATTATTATCTCTTCAATATTTAGATAGCGAAATGAATATATCATATCGCATATAATATAAGTCTCATCTTATTCGCAAATTGCTCAATTATCCCCGAAGACTTAGACATGGAAACCATTTTTCCTCGCTTCATTTATCAAGTTCATAATTTCAACAATGATTTATCGTGACGAAACTAGGGAAGTACATAACAGAATAAGGCGATCTAAAATATTCATAGATCTCTTACGAAGCCTGCATTTCCACATTACACTTAAGAGATTATGTTCAACGAATCGTTTGCCAGATTCCCCCACCGCCCTCGTTTCTCAGTTTTCTTCGTCTTTTTACCGTTTATTCTTCCCTGAATTTCCCACCGTCGTGGAAAATCCGATTTATTTCAAGCGTGAGACACAACGGGCCCTGCGGAAAATTGCAACTTCATCTGTCTGAATGATCACGGATCTGTTACACTCGCGTGCTACTGAATTTTGGGTGGACACTTGATGAAAAAGTGACAAAAAAGGAGCAAAGGGAAAAATGAGAGGACGAATTCCAGATAAAAAGTATTCAACACAATGCGCATAAACCGTTCGCAGATAGCTGCGTCAACAAAAAATGCCCGGCTCTTGACACATCCGAGTTCCCACAGGTATTTTTCTATTCAATTCGATCGGACTCGACGATTTTGACAGTGCATATGCTTTAAACCCGATTTGCCGTTTGGGGTAATTATTTCGATGGTTGTCATTCAAAAATGCATCGTTTTAAAGCACTTTTAATTTTGATCATTTGGTATTATTATTGGAACTAGGTTTCAATGTATTCCACATTTTTTAGAATATATGAATTACATATATATTATGTTATTATGCTATTATGTTATAAATATTGCAAATTACAAGGATTTCAAGATTTGCTCAAAACTGGTCTTCAAAGAACTTTGCGAAATTATAAAAAATTTCGAATAATATTCATAATAAATTCCATTCCATTCTAACAAATGTTTTAATTATAAAAATGAAATGTATTTTCAATATAATCAATCTGCTTATATATATATATTCTACGTTATACATGTATAATCTATAACATGTAATATATAGATTAGATTAATTATGTTACAAATAGATTGATTATATTATAATTAAATTTCTATGCAGTTTATAATTTACACATATTTTCCAGTATCTAAAAATCCCTTTCTAAACGAATCTTCGGATTATTCATGGAATTTTACTTCCACACGGAGTAAGGGACTTTATTTTAAAATAACAAAAGCGTGGAATATTTGGTAGCCGATGGGATTCGCAGGAGAAATTGCATTTTCGGCTACAAGCTTTTCATTATCGGACTCGATAGCCCTCGCTTCCACCGTCTACCTTTTCGAAATCGAAGTCTCTATATACTAATGTATATTCCCAATGTACTTCCTGTTTCCTGTATACCTTTACATACCTATACGTGTATCTTCGATTGCCGATTCGTCCGCTTCTTTTCTTCTTCACGTGGAATATCGAACGTACGCCATTGTCGATCATCTCGGTTCAATCAACTCGTAGACTTTGCATTCAGATTCTGAGTTTATTTGTAGACTAGTCTCACTAAACTCACCATTATCCACTAAATCAAAACTCTTTCCTACGAATAAAAATCTAAATTCTCGCGATTGCTTCAGTAATTTATTTTATATTGTCCTCAACTTTAATTATTTATATAATTTTGTTCAGTTTACTCGTATGTCAATATTCGGTAATTAAATGGCACTTTTATCACTTGGCTTCAAACAATATTTATCATCATATACCATTGAATATTTAATATGTATTAAATCTGAAATAATCATTTGATTGGTTGTTGTAATTAATGTCGATGAATTTGATATATTCATCGACATTAAATAATAATTTACAGTCCAAAGATTCTTATATTACATTTGTTTCAAATTGTTGCAGAACGAACAGAATCAGACACATATTAAATTACGATTCTAGTATCTGAATTTAATATAACATTAACATTTTTATTATTATACAGGCAGTTTGATATTATACTTATTATTCGTTATTTTCACACTACATTCTTTTATCCTCGATAGGAATGTAAATTCTTATAGACACGGATTTGTAAAAATGTCTTACGCCGTAGGATTCTTTAGGGATTTTGGCGGCTGGTTCCCACAGTTGGTTTCATACGAGCTCCATATGTATATTACCACGCATAAAGGGAAACGCGAGACCTTACACCGCGAACTTTTGTTCGCGGGAATCCATTAATTATCATCGTGGAGTGGCCTTTATTGTGGAGCAACCGGGGCTCTATTTTATGTGTGAAACGCAGCTGGCAAAGTAGCTGGTGCTCCAAATGCACTTCGCACTCCTAATGCGGACTTTTCGGGGAGAAACCTTCGGATTTACCATTAGCCGTTCCAATCCTTTGAGACCAGAAGTGGGTTTTATCTCCTTTATTCACAAGTTATTTCAGCTCGCGTGGTAAATAAATTTAACTAGATATAACAAGGAAAATTAGTGTAGTTCTGATAACAACGGAGCTAGTGATTTACTTAATTGTTTAATGGAGAGTTAGGTAAACAATCATTGAAATATATGAATGAAAAGATCTACTTCTACCAATTTATGTCAAGATTAAGTAAAACGTTTCAATGCAAAATATTATATTCTTCTAAAAGAAGTTTCAAGGATAACGTATTTCTGTTATCGTTCAGGCGAAAGTTATGTTCGTTAATTAAATTATTTTCGCTTATCTTCACCGAGGGCACCTCAAATATAATTTTTTTAAGATACCCATGAAAATAATATTATCATATTTTTCGCATTATTCAATTCCTTTCGCCGACATGGGGATATATTTCCTCAAGTACCATAAACGTATCTAATAAATTACTATTGGTCGCTGATATCCCATAATATCTGTGGATAGTAGCATGTTAAACTTCATGTATTTGCCTCTAGAATGTACACACATGATATATGTAGGTATCGCTATCCTGTTAGCGTGGAAATGCCTCACCATCGACGTTTACGTTTCCAATAACCTTATTGATATTGCATACATTGCCATACTCGAACATTACACAAAAATGCGGGGGAATTTCGTAAGTTATACCTATCTACACTTACAGCTGCGCTGCATTTCACCGAGTGTATGACATTTTCTATCCGGATGTAGCACGCAAAAAATCAAATTTACCGTTCGCCCGGAGTCACATGAATACGCGATCAAATTTCGATTCTCCGACTTGTGCTTTATTCAATTTTTATATCGATATTTCGTGTATATTATTTTTTATAGCAGACGAGTCGGAGTCTACACGATCGAAAATACTATTTCTCTCTCTCTCTGAATTTCTTTTTTTGTGAAGGGTTCTTTTCTCGCCTATCTAAATTTTTCATGTTTTCTAGATTATTTTATTTCATTTTTCTAGCTTATCTTGTTTACTTTTGTTGGATTATTTTACTATTAATATGCAAACTTCTAAATATTCTAAAGACATCAATAATTCACAATTAAGTTGAAAACAGATATTATCTATTAATTAAAATTCTATTTTTCACAGCTTCAGCTTCAATCTGAATCACCTTAATAGGTCATTAAAATCGAAGCACACTCCATCAAAATTCGGAACCAACAGGAAGAAGGAATCGTATCCTGATTCCTATCAGTTCATTGCCACTTGTATATCGGTCAAATTATTCCAAAATAGTTCACATTGGAAAAGTATGATAAAGTTTATACATCGACGGTATCGTCGATATTTGGGGCGATTTTCTACGGCAACGAGATCATTAGTATCGAGTTTCCGGGGTCATAGAGTTGGCACTGGTGTCCGCCGATAGTTCAGGGTAGTATACGTCTGGCGGTACGATTTGAAATTCAAAGCACGATCAAGCACTGTTGTAAGATCGTTAACCGAATGTCACGATCGTTGCAGCCACTGCAGTCGACGCAGTTGCCTACGAGAACTTCCATACCTCTCGTTTTAACTCCGAATCATTTCCATTCGCTGCTTCGTGTCGCACATGCGAATCCAATTCATCGCAAACCTGCCCGTTATCCACATTCACTCGATTTCCGGCCATTTCCACTCTCCACTCCATCATGCTTCGATAACACATCGATATATTGGCTCATCACGATTGTTTTAGAATTATAATTCCATTCAAAATACTTGCTTTCATATCGAAAATCTACTTTGATGCTACTGCTTTGATGTTAGTTTTTATTGTGTGCTTTTTTCAGGTTTTTATCAAAGCTTTTGTGGGATTCAGATTTATTGGGTTGCTTTCAGGATATTCGTGTAATTCTAGTACCGGAGAGTTCAGAATTTAAAAACGTATAATTTAAAAAACTGCTTTAATAATGGTTCTTGAACAATGAAAATGTGGATACAGAGAAAGGGTTGAAGAATTGAAGCAAGTAGGAGATTCTAAGATCCTCGAATTAAAATATATCCTAAATTACTTAAGTAGTGATAATTCATATCACGTAATTCGACTCATCTATCATATAAAAATATGCAATCTATTAGCCTTCATCATCCACAAAAAGATAACTATAAATTACAAACAGAAAACTACCCGGTGACAATTACAAATAGTTATTAAAAATCAATTTATTACATAGTAGTAATATTTCAAACTTTGTATACCGCTACAAAGAACTATTATTCATTAATCACGTTAATCGATTTGTCAATCATTCTCAGTAATTCTCAACAATTAATCATTGATGTTCAGGTTATTTTATTATTTTATTTTTTGCTACTTCCTATTAAACTTATAAATCAATCTCAAGCTACGTACTTGAAGCCTTGCGGTAAATATAAGTCGGAGCAGAAAGGGTTGAAATAATAAGTTTCCACCAGTAGTGTGGAATTCCGGGCCGTCCCACGGATAAAGCTAATCTACCTATATTTAATACTCCATTTTTCCCATCAACACGTGCGCGTCTCGTTAGTTTTTCCTCTCGAGAAAAAGCCGCGTCCTGACGATTATTTATGTCGCGAAAGAATCTTATCCGCGGAAAGAAAGGGCCCGCAATTATTTCGTACAAAAACATTTGTTGTACTGTAGTTAATTGCCGGCCGTTTCGCGGTGCCACGCCGGAATATTAATTAGATGTCCGTAGAAATACAACGAGGCCACCTTAATGACCGAAGTTAATGAGTATCTACTCGAAATAGTGCATGCTATGTTCCGGCGGATCTTTAATGAGTGATGCAACAAAGTTAATTCCAATTTTAATTAGAATCGAAGATTTATTGCATGTTCTTATTAACGGCACAATGAATATCCATTACTCCGTGTATTGATGTTTCGCATAATGTTAAATAAACAGCGAATACTCAAATGTTTTAAATGCGATATCACTGATATTCCTCGAGTTAATTTTGAGTTTATCATTATCCACGATAAAGCATAATTAAACCACCTCTGTATTTAATCCCTGTTTAAAATATAATCTTTAACTAATTATCTACTATTGAAGCGAATGAGCATTTGTACGAGTTATTTTATATTTCATACTCATAAATAATGTAATCAATTCAATTTAAGAATTGGCTAACCATGATTCGCGCACGCGAATTTAGTTACGGAAAAAGATCCTGGCGAAATGTGTAAAACAAAATTAAATATCGAACGCATCGGGATACATAAATATATTAAATCTTATCTAAATAATCGGTACAAGATGGTAGTCACTAATAACTCAGTTGGTTGATTTGATTAAAAAATTCAATAATTATAAATATTATACAGCATAAATTATATCAGGCGAACTTTATTCATCTTTTACGCCGCTATTAAACGCGTTATTAACACGTCATTAAGCGCAGTATCGTGTGTTCACGATCTAAGCGATGGTAGTATGTATTCGAGTATAATTACTCATTCATATATGCAGGGTGTCTAGGCGAAGTGCAAGGTAGCATTGCATTCTTTTGCATCGCGTTGTCAGATCGATTCTTTTTACAGGTCGCATGGAAGAATACCGTCCCTTTGTATCGGCCGCCATCCCTACCGGCTTTTCACGATATTCCTTTTTATCCTGAAATCCCGGAAACCTCCCTGCATCTCATTATCCATCATTATGCGAGACTACAAACGTCCATACATAGTCATCGAAGCGTCGTGTTTATCAACAATTGCGTCCCACTGTCTTCTCTCTGTTTGTATCCTTCGACCATATTTGTTACTATCGACGACTCATAAAATATTTTTGTTCTTATTTTGATCCACTCGTTTCGGCCCAAAATCGTTCTAGTACATATTTATGCATCATGTACCATCGATTTGGGCCATTTAGGAGGAAAATTGGGGACTTTCATTTCTTGACAATTTTTGAAGGTATACTTTACATTTTTGCGATTTTGGGTCGACCCATTTTTTGACCGGAAAAAATTTTTAATCCACTTCTTTCGACCCAAAATCGTCCTAGAATATGTTTGTACATCATATACCATCGATTTGGGTCGTTTAGGAGCGAAATTGGCGACTTTCATTTTTTGGAAATTTTTGAAGGTATACCCCTTGACATTTTTGCGATTTTGGGTGAACCCCTTTTTTGATCGGACAAATTTTTAAAACGCTTCTTTCGACCTAAAATCATTGTAGAATATGTTTATACATCATATACCATCGATTTGGGCCATTTAGGAGCGAAATTGGCGACTTTCATTTTTTGGCAATTTTTGAAGGTATACCCCTTCACATTTTTGCGATTTTGGGTCGACCCATTTTTTAGCCGAAAAAATTTTTAAACCACTTCTTTCGACCCAAAATCGTCCTAGAATATGTTTATACATCATATACCATCGATTTGGACCATCTAGGAGCAAACTTGGCGACTTTCATTTTTTGAGAATTTTTGAAGGTATACCCCTTCACATTTTTGCAATTTTGGGTCGACCAATTTTTGACCGGAAAAAATTGTGAATCCACTTCTTTCGACCCAAAATCGTCCTAGAATATGTTTATACTTCATTTACCATCGATTTGGGCCATTTAGGAGCGAAATTGGCGACTTTCATTTTTTGACAATTTTTTAAGGTACATGTGAATAATTGTCTTCCTTATTTCTTACTCCAATTCTTTCCTGTTTCTCATTCAATAGTCAACACACAATTGTGGAAAAACACAAGGGATTCGGATATTTCCGGATTCTGAAATACCTTTATGCCCTAGATATTGTTATATCTAGGGCAGACCATTATAATTGGAATCGAAGTTCGACGGGAAGTATTTGTGTTACTCTCGACGCTCATACGACGCTTAACAAGTTTCGAGGTTCCAGCAAGTTGTTAATGGTTGCCCGCGGCTTGTCGCGGTGTCGGTTTCATGTCGCGACGCCCTGGACGACGTTGCATTACGCAAATGAAGCATAAATTCTGTAGCTCAATTCAGATTATTAAACAAGTAAACCACTTAGCAACCACTCGAGCCAGAAACGGATATACACACAGCTCCTTTGGGATTGAAGTGTGATGGACAGGATAAGGATTTCAATGATGGATTCCTTTAATTTACAGACAGAAGTAATTCGAAGAGATGGATAATCCAATTTCATTAATTACGATTTCAATTCTCGGCATTTTCTTTGAACACCTTCGTCAGCATTAAACTCGCAATTATTTCAACTTGAATTATAACCAACGAAACGGAAAACACCGAGAGGTGAAAATCTCGGTGCGCGCACTTAACTTTCGTATTTCAGGGTGACTTTACAATCGCGTCCCCCGCCACTTTTGCCTCATAATGAATTTTTGAGCGAAGGACTTCAAGCACAAACAAAACATATTGCATTCGCTTAACGACTCGCTGGAAACCAACGAGCAGCTCCAAGAACGGCAACAGGGACTCTAATACGCGACTAATTTAGCCGACAAACATCCGGGTTTACTGTCGTCGCTTTCACTGCAAAACCATTTGTTCCGCAACTTCTCAAACGTATGTTTTATGCGCGCAGTTCCCATATTTTCTCACCACGAAGCGAACAATCGCGGAGAATTATGCAGTTGTTTTTATCAAAACTAATCATTATTCCTCTCGGCTCCATGTCCCAAAGCTATTTCATTTATTTGCTGCGAGTATAATTTTATCAGAGTATGTGCATTCAATTTTTAATATATTTAATATATTTCATGTACACACTATTATTTAATGCATATACTACTATTTAATATATAAACATCTGTTGAGTATTTAACAAATGTGATTCATGAAAACCATGAATTTCTCAAAATATTATCTTAAACTTAATGAAATTATAATTATAGTAATTACTGTAGTTTATAATTTTTTATGTTATTTTTAATTCTCCATTTATTGCAGATGTACGTTCATCACCAACATCCGCTTATCCAAAATATACCTCACTACCACATTTAAATAATATTGTAACAATAATAAAGCAGGATATAACAATATTAACCGCGATATCTAAGAATCTATTATCTCATACTACTAGATTTTATTTTATGATATTAATTTATCTTGTCAGAATAATTGAATTATTATCTTACAAAAATCGCTCACATTGACATTTCGATTTCGCGCACTCGTTCTGTGGATCAAAATTATTAATACATTTATAACCATAGTTTCTTCCAAGGTTCTCCCCGAAATAGACTTCCACGCACAATGCGGTACAGAACGGGTTATGCGTTAATATAATCATTTTAATCCCTCCCGGCCTGGAAACAATAGCGTTAATCTATTCGCTCCAGAAATAGCTCAAGGCGAAACTTAAATCTGCTCACGCTAATCCTGCGAAGATCATATCTCAGAAAATTATGCTGCACCTCCAGGCAGCCCGGCCTCCATTCTGTTAACCGCATATGTCAATTATTATTCACGTCGCTTATTAATTTTCCGTGCATTATGCGATTTTGCAATAATCAGTGACGATTTTGTGTAATCAATTTGAGTAATCAATAATTCTCATTTCTTGTCATTCGTAATTCATGCTTAATGTTTTATACACTTTCAGTTTGAAGTCAGATATAAATATTGATTTTGACATGATTTTATTATCATTTATGTTTGTGTGTGTATAAATTTATTTATACTTTTATGGAAAGCGGTTCAATGTAAACAGTTTACGTGAAACTTCCCGTGTGTACTTTAAAATTCTAAATATTTTCCGCGTGTAAATAATTTCATTACCACGAGGGTGCACTGGAAGTAAATAGTTATTAAATCAATTTTTCACTTTCTCCAGAATTATCATCGCATAATGATACACTCAATACCAAATTAATTAATAGATAAATTAAACTTACTACTAACATATGCTGTAATTGCATTTTTCATTCCTCGAATTTCCGAAAAAATTCAGTATCCTCCAAGCCCGCGTGTCAAGAATCTCATCGATCACAATAAATCTTTTAATACATTAAGCATTACAGAATGAGTATCAAAAAGAAACTAAGGATAATATAATAAGAGAAAAATGAGAACTGCATCAAACATCTTTTCTCCGGCGACTTTCGTTGGTTGAATTGTTGAGGAAATTTAGTATCTCAGATGGCAGGTGGAGTGAGAATAAATGTTAAGGAAGGAGAGTAAAGGGATGAGATGGCTAGGCAAGAAAAGGAAGGGTAAGAGAAGGGAATGCATGGGAATGGCCGGTCCTTGGGGTGATTCTACTGTGGCTCGGTACTCGAGTTGGCCGGCAAGCAAATGGATTTGAATCCATCGGACTTACTCGGGACTGGGAGTTAAGAGGGGACTGATGGCTCGCTTGAAACTGCTAGACACCGTACGAGCGGATGTGAAATATTACCTCCGGATTCTGCATCCACCGTCTCAACTCGACTCGTCTGCTTCTACCTTTTTCCAACCTCTTTTCAATCCACCCACTTTGCCCCTCTAACCCTCCGCCACCACCACCACCAACGACCTTACGTTCAAGACGAAACCACAAGTTAAACGCCACCGCGTTTATTTCAGCTTGACGTTCCTACCACGATCCTTCATCTTTCCTTTCACTTCCTTTTCGATACCACCGTGCCATTTCTTACTTCACTTTATGAGCACTTCTAAATCTACTGCTCGGTGAATGGGTTTTTTATAATTTTGACATTCCACGAAGAGATTTTATGATTTTATTGTCATATCGTAGGCTGGCATGATTATTAATTGTTGGAAGTCCTTTGTTGGGTGTTTGTGAATTGTAATTTCTTGTTGGTTTATGATGTTTGGTAATTGCAATTATTTTTGGAGAAGAGTGGTCGGTGGATAATTACATTTTTGGGGTGGAAGACTTGATAATTATAGTCACTGTAATCTTTCTAGATCGAATTAATATTGAATTAATGAAAGGCATGTTTTTTATTATAAAAGTCACTAAGTTTAGATTTGAGTAATATTTTGGAGATAATAGATACATGAATATAATTAATGATCTTTCAGCTCATTATTTTTACATATCTTCAGTAATTAACTTTCCTTCCGCGGCACGCATTCTTTTTCCACCTGTTACGAATACATTTTGTCATAATTATTAATTATGCGTTAATAAAATTCTATTTCACAGAACGGAATTTTATTCCGACTTTTTCTGATAAGTTTATCACTGTGTTCGTCAAATATCGCCATTTTATGTGATTCAATATGATAGAGGAAATTAATGTGCTTTTAGCAATATCCATTATGATACTGATAGTGTGTTAGGAATTATTTTTCGAATAGAAAATTCCACATTTACGGCACATGCGAATGATTATTAGCGGTGCATCAAAATATGAAATTTTTAATATCCCCATCATGATGGGGCGCTCGTAAAAGAGCCATATTTCGCGATTAAACGCCTGCAATTAAACCCCGTGGAAATTAAAAGTTAATGTCACGCCCAAGAAATAAGTAGTAACGTTAATGCAGAAAACTATGAAACATGGAAAATAGAGTTCCGAAGCTTAATAATGTATCCATTAATAATTTTGTTAAGGTTCAAATTTTATGATTAGCCCGTAACAGTTCATTTTGAATGAAGTTAGTTTCATGCAATCCAATCGAATAATCAAACTTATCTACTGTAATTAATCATTCATCATTTATTAATCTCCGAAATTAATTAAATTGGACGCAGTTTAACGTCATACCCGGGACGGAATAAAAAATGTTGAGCTTTACGTAAATTTGGTACCAACATTGTATGGAATCTATGTTGATGTATATGTGATCATTTAACTAATTTAATCATTTTATTTAACTAAAAATATTATTATAATTACCCTAATATCTGATCATATTAAAAAACATACTAAAAAATAATAAAATTTAATCATATTGTGCAATTAAAGCCAAAAATTCAATAAAATGTGTAAGGTGATCCTGTGGCTGACCATATACGGTTATACTACTGATATTTCAAGACATCTCATACTACGATACTTTCGTTTCTTTCCGAATATTTTCACACAAATTGCAAATTCGAAATCATACATTTTTCAATCACATTTTCGTTCCACAAATTTAATCAAGATTTTTTATGAGATTATACAAAATTAAGTACTTTTATAATTATTTTCTACTCGAATTTTTTTTAGAGTGTTATTTTCACTTTGTTCCTTTCGCAATGTTAACGGCCTTTTCATTAAGAAATTAATAAATTATGTATTAATAAATTAATAAAAACAGTAGTAAATAAATATATAAATTCAATATTGCTAATATAATAATTCATCATCCCCTAAATGTATTCGCAGTCAACATAACCCGTCGACTCTCAAACGTCCATAAATTATTTCAATCCGATCACTTTGATGATTTAATTTTATTACACTTAAAAAGTGCAAATAACGAATGTAAATGCGCGAATAAAAAAACAAAATATTGCAATAAAATTAATCAATGTACAATAAACAACGTCTGACGGGGTTATAGAAGGTTTGTAGAAAGAAAATTCCGGTAAACGACAAATAAACAAATTGCAGTAAAGTTAATTAATATACAGTAAACAACGTCTAATGGGGTCGTACAAGGAAAAGTCTGGTGCGGCGGTTTCGGTAGAAACTAAAGGTATTTGGGGCATTATTCGGTGAAATATAATCGGCTTGTATCTTCGGGAAAACTGAGAAACCGTGGAGGGAAAAGCGTATAAACAGGTAGGAGTGGGTTTGACGTTTACGAGAGGCGGCGGGCCAACTTTTCCGGGCCGAGATATTAGACTTTAAATGACGGTATTAGAAGTTGCCTCGTTCGAAACTAATGGAGTCTATGGTATACACTGTTCCGCGGCATGGAACTTCATCCGGTTTCTGTCTCCGTGGAAACAAAATTCCAGACAATATCGATTCTCCACCCCGTTTTATGTCCGATGGGATACAATTACTTTTACGACCTTATCTGTTAAATATAGAATCTCAACATCTCACAATCATGTATTTCTTATCTACAGTCCTCGTGCGTCTCATTTCGAAAATCTTACTGTAATATCTTACAGTATTATAATAATATATAATTGTATTAATTATATTACATAATATTCATATAATATTTTATGTTACATAATAACTCTCCTGTAAGTTATACGTGACTATACCCTCCCCTCGTCTAGAGATTGCACGTGCCTTCTTTCCAGAATCCCACAGTAATTTAATATCAATTATAGATGGTATCTCATAATTAAGTCTATTTGGAAACCATTTCAAGTACCGGCGAAGAACAAATTTACTTTGCAACTGGCAAAGTTGTTTACGCCGTCATGATGTTTGCTCTCCGTTGATATACACTCTCTGGAAAGCTACTGCCTATCTGTCAAACGCGAGTAGCACAGATGCGATGCTTTCGTTTCAAGCTTTAAACAAACAACTCGTCAACAGAGCAATTGATGCTGCTTGTGAGACGGGTGAAAGATGGACAACGTAATAATGCAATTAAGAATTTGATTTCACCTTTTCAGTTCTATATCGGACTTTAAATTTGGACTTAAAGTAAAGGATAATGATTATAAAAAATGTAAAATTCTAGGTTAAATATAGATCTAATCAACTATAAATTTCATGTAGAATAATAATATGGCTTTACGCTATTTAATTGATGTAATGTCAAGGACAACATTTCATACAATTACATTAGCTTAGAGAATATTAATCTTGTATTATTAAGTAACAAATTCGCTAGTCAATTTTATAGATATTAGTCCCGTTTTTGAACCTTTTAAGATGGTAATTGACAATCGACGAATTCCAATCGAAAAGTAATGGAATCGAGGATCGAATCGAATCAAATCGCAAGGTCGATAAACGTAACAAAATTTCCTCGGAATTTCTTGAGTACCAAACCGTTATTCTTCCCGAGTCCTTTTTCGTCTTCTTTCAGTAACCACCGCCTCTAATTATTCAGGCATCCCCTTCCCCGTCTAAGTTCTTTTTCACCGAATTCATTCTGTCGTTTCATTATCCTACATCTCCTGTCGTCATTGTCTACGCTCCTTTTTTTTTCTTTTTTTTCCGCCCCGATGGTAGCTCTTCTTTTTATCTGGGTCAGACGATAATTCGAATGATTTCCTTTTCCTACGATAAGTCCTTACCTCCCTGACCTATTTCAAATCCTTCGCCACGAGGCTTTAAGTGGGAAATCAGGAAACAGTCTTCGGAACCCGATTCCAGGAAAAATATTACTTCGAATTTGAATTTATTTCGTTTACGTTGATAAGCCACGTAAATTGATCGAAAAATAAACAGGCGGACGGGGGAATCAGGAAACAGCTTTCAAAACCGGTTTCAGGAAAAATATAATCTTGAATTTAAATTTCCCTGTTTATTTCGGTAATTCATATCAAATCGACAGAACGATAATAGTCTATCCATTTCCCACTTCAAGTTTCATCAATAAATAATATTATTAGTTTCAATTATACAACTGATAATGGCTCACGCTTGACAGGCTATTGATTGGCGCGATACGTGATAGGACGAGGTTATTTTTGGAGCGGTGCACATCGAAAGTAAAGTTGAGATTTAATCGACCTTGCTCGTCGTTAATCGCCAGGAACTTCGGTGAAAGGTCGACCTATCAATTTTTATATACTTTTCTGCTTTTATCCTAAATTGAATGGAACGACAATCTTTTAGAAATGAATGTTCTCCAATTAATTAAAATTGTTCGCCAATTATCTACGCGAACAGAAAACGTGCTATTTTATTTGTTAAAACAAAAGTGCGAATTCATTTTTGGTTGACAGATATTCTTGAATATTTTAGGACGAGCCAAAGAAAATTATTTGAGCATAAATAATTTATGTGTAAAACATACTCTTTGATAAATTTTGTAATGCCTTTCAAAGACTTCACTGTAGACATTTTTGAGGCTTTAAATAAATACCTTCGCTACACAAATTATGTAAATATTGGGAATTTTTCTGTTTTCTTTAAATTATAAAAATTTTTTAAATTCTTCCATTATTTTCCTAGAATTATAAAAATGTTGAAACTTCACGGTTATACGAGAAACTTTATTCTCCGTGAAAACGCATAAAATATATTGTCACTTAAAATATTTCCCCGGCATTCACACATCATAATTCTTAGTTGGTGCGTAAAATTATGGAAGGCTCCAGCGATCTGAATAGCGCAAAATGGTTTTCCTAGATTCGTTAGAACCGCAGTATCAGCAGTTACATTCAAGAACTCGTGGGTTCGTTCGTGAAGCAGTAAATCCTTAATTAAATACGACCTCCGGCTTCATTTGCGAGTCTCTTGTCGTTTTGGTAGACGGTGCACTCAGACGAAATAGCCACGTTAGATATTCCGTTGCCCGTTTATGAACTTTCTCCCTCTTACCTGTACCGGGAACTTCAATCTCGTTTATTTACAATTAGTCTCTAACTGCCAAAGATATTCGACTGTAATTTCCTATAAGAATCCACGAAGAATGTCCACTCAGTATAACGTTCATTAATTATTTACTCAAAAGCCAGGGCACTGTTAATAATAAATTTATCGATTCTCGCTGAAGGTCTTAATGCTTGTATAAATTTGTACATATTTATTAATTTATTTTACTGTTTATATAAATTCGAGGGAGTAGTAGTTACTCGTCCTTTTAATATAAATATTATGCATATATTACTCATAATTTATTACTAATAATATAGAATACAATTAGAATTATCCAAATACTGCTGTATATATTAATAAATTGAAATGTATCTCATCCCTTTTCAGTATAATTTTTATAAACATATCGGATGTATAATTGTAAAATTACACACTGTGACAACTTATCTTTCATTTTGATCGAGGGTAGGTAGAACTTCATTAGATAGCGAAGTTCCATCGGCACAGTTGAGCAGTATTTGAAGTTGCGCTTGCATATAACCGGACCTAAGTGCACCGGATAAATTATGCAGTTTTGTATGCAGCTCGCTCACGACCTTCTATAAGCCATTGTATACTTGTTTTCCCGAACTCGGCCACGTCTCCCGAGCCGATCTTCAGGAATGCAATTAAGAACAGAACTTTGTAGGTAGCCGACCTCTCTCTCTCTGTTCGCCGTTAGATATCTGCCACGATGATTTTCTGGCCGTGCGGCCACTACCTGATAATCACGAGTTCTTCGCCTATCTATCCGTGTCGAGATAACACCTTCCGTTAATTAATGATACCGCAAAATGCCACGATAGAACCACCTTACCGATCCCTACGGGAATTTTCTGATAAACTGACCATCGAAGCCTCTCCAAATTCATCGCGGATATTAGATTTATATTATTACGCAATTTAAGATAGCAATTACTTTCCCTTTCGGTGCAAATACTGTTACAAACTTATTACTATTAATTAATATTAAATATTAATCCTTTGCAACTGAAATTTCTTTGGCGTTTTAGGTGGCGAAGTTCCATCAGAATTATATAAAGTTTAGCATGCTATATATCATATGTACGTATGGATAGGAAGATAATAGTTGTTTCGAACCTAATGTAATTCTACTTAGCTCCAATTCGAATAGGTTCATTTTAGCTTCGGCAAATTGGCTTACAATTGGGGATTACGTTTGAGATTCCTTGCGTTTCAAAGTCAGTTTGATTTCTCCATGGAGTACGGTCCGTGTACAAGGAGTCCGGAAATTGGCATTGTTTCTTCTGGATGCTCGAAATAATCAACGACACGAAATACAAAAAAATGAAAACAAGTAGTGACATCGATTTGCACAAGACAATCGGTTATCGGCCTAAAATTGGATAATACAAGAATTAAAAGTATTTTCACTACCACTAATTATTTTAGATATTTACAATTATTAAACTTAAATTTAACCAAACGCCAATTTCATTAAGTCATCTGCATTAAGTGCACTCATTAAAAGGAGTACATTGAATTGTTGTATTCTTAATTGTAATCATTGTTGCAAGACGTACTTGTTTACAGAACCTACTCTATTTAGTCTCAACTTCAAAGTAATTAAGGAAAGAGTGATAACCGGTGTTTCTTTAATTGTGCTTCATTCAAGGAAAAAATGTTGGCTCATCGAGAGAAGTGAAGCAAGCTTCTTTTTGGTCAGACAAATTCTCGAGTGAAAAGGTCAGCCGGTCGTTATGGCCGTTCTGAATGCAAAGTAGAGAAAATATGCATGTGGCCTGGTGGGGACCATCCTCGTCCATTGTGGTCGCACTTTTTCGTTCCCCTTCGCATCCTTTTTCTTCCCTTTCCTTCCTTTTCCATTGGATCCAGACACAGATTACTGAATCTTTTCAGGGAAAGAACTCTGGCACGTTACGGGCTGTTGTGCACCTTCAACCCACCCTTTACTTTCAGAGTAAACTCGATCTTGCATTCCAGAGTACCTCTTCGAGTATCCGAGACATTTTTCGGAATTCATTCGTACATTTTCCTCGACCGGACATTTTTTGTTGGATGCACTTGTACAAAATAACCGAGGCGCAGAGATTTTCCAAGAATTTTTATCTTTCCGTCGTTTCTTGTTCTCGCTACTAATCCTTCGTTATTTCTTACTCTTTTTATTTAGGAATATTTTGGGCGGCCGCGAGAGCGCGATTTTAAATAAGTCAGGGAAGAGTTATTTTTACGACAATTGTTGAGGATCGTATAAGTTTCTCATTTTTCTATGATAATAAACATAGTTTGCAGAATATTTTTGTGACTCTGGGGGTAATTTAATATTCAAACATTTAAATAAATTAGTATGATATTTATAGTCTAACGTAGTTAAAGCAGTTATGGCGATTTTTCTAGACAGCTGATTAACCTGTATATATAAAAGCTTAATATTATAAAATTTGTAAAAACAATTTATCAATTTGCAAATATCATAAATGATATATATGATTTACTACAATTTATACATAGTAATTTTTTCAGCATTTTATTTGGATTTTTTAATAATACGTAAACATTCATGTACAACTACCGTCGTACAATGAGACCGCTTGAAAGTCTTAAAGAACGAGATTTTCTTGGAAGCCAAGTTTCCTCCGTTTAATGTCCTCACACTGGTATTTTTTTCCTTTCCCGTATTACTGAAACTTTCGAATGGAACTTGGAGAATATCTTGCTTCGTTACCTCCGAGGTAAAAGCAGTAGCAGCGGTAACAGCAGGAGATTCGAGTCTTTGTAGTTTCCGCGGTTTCCCTACCCCGAAACTTTCTCTTCTTGAGCATGCCAATCGTCCTTCACTAAGGAAGAACTCGTTCGAAGTACAAATTGCGAGAGTGGCTACCAATTCACAATCCCGTGCAATTGAGCCGTTGAACTTTTAACTCCATAGAAATTATTCTTTTATTCTGCTGCATTAGTTGGAGCTTGACTTTCGATTATAACTACTTAGCGTTCTTAATTCGAAGTCCAATGCAACTAGTCGTACAAGTAACACTCTATTCTGACGATCTGACTTCAAAATGATACATCTTCAAAAATCGTCGAGAAAGGAAAGTCGCCAATTTCGCTTCTAAATGCTCTAAATCGATGGTATATGATGTATAAACATATTCTAGGACGATTTTGGGTCGAAAGAAGTGGTTTAAAAATTTTTTGGAGCAAAGAAACGGGTCGACCCAAAATCGCAAAAATGTAAAGGGGTATCCTTAAAAAATTGTCAAAAAATGAAAGTCGCCAATTTCGATCCTAAACGGCCCAAATCGGTGGTATATGATGTATAAACATGTTCTAGGATGATTTTGGGTCGAAAGAAGCGGTTTAAAAATTTGTTCGGGCAAAAAATTGGTCGACCCAAAATCGCAAAAATGTGAAGGGGTATACCTTCAAAAATTGTCAAAAAATGAAAGTCGCCAATTTCGTTCCTAAATGTCCCAAATCGATGGTGAATGATGTATAAACATATTCTACGACGATTTTGGGTCGAAAGAAGCGGTTTAAAAAAATGTTCCGGTCAAAAAAAATATTGACCTAAGTTGGCAGAAATGTAAATAAAGGCTACTAATATACATCCCCTAGAATTCAGAGTCCAGAAAGACAAATCGAAACCGGTTGCAAGAAATATAACATTCTATAATCTGAGAAAGGATATACTGTAATAATTCCTTCTTTTACTCTGGCATTATTAAATCATATTCTCATCGATTTTACTAATATGAAACGTAAAGCTTTTTCGTAGTTCCAAATATGTACCTTCGGTTTTTTCAACAGTGGACGCAGTTAAATGTGCAGATGAATTTTCACACATGTTATCCTATAATTCCCCGCCGCACAATCAATATTAACACTGTACTTGACGCTTTTGTGGCTGTTATCAAACCCCAGGTCGTTTAATCAAACTCAAATGCTTTCCCGAGT
The DNA here is from genome assembly GCA_910591585.2 of Nysson spinosus. Classification (NCBI taxonomy): domain Eukaryota; kingdom Metazoa; phylum Arthropoda; class Insecta; order Hymenoptera; family Crabronidae; genus Nysson; species Nysson spinosus. The sequence continues at coordinate 6,346,409 of OU342835.1, forward strand.
ACATGCATACATTCACCCGTACAATTTTCACAGGAAAATATCAGTTATTTTTACAACACATATCTCTTGCTACAATAACAATAACACTTTAGAATTGATTACATAGAATAATTATTTTCTAATGTTTATTGTTATTATAATAATAACACTTTATACTGATCACACAGAATAATAATTTTCTAATTCTAATTGCTATAATAAGAATAACGTTTTAGAACAGATCACATAGGATAATAATTTTCAGTAACAAATACGCGGTTTAGTTTTCATTGGAGTGATCTTACAAGAGTTTATGGTAAAGTTGATTATTTCTGTTCCCACGGAGACATAAAATTCCAATTTCCGTGTGTAAGACAATGAGACGCTTCGAAAACATACAGGTGGGAATCGTGACGGTGCGGAACGTCGAGAAATGAAAATAGATGGAAAAAGTTGGTCGGGCGTCTATTAGCCAATAACCTACATATGAAGGAAGTTCGGGTTCGCTACTGGGACGCCCGTATCATAAATTATTCGGGGCTTAATTGCACATTTTCGTAGCGCACTCCCAAGAGGGGGGGGGGGGGGGGGGGTAATTTCCAATTTCCCACAATTCCGTTCAAGTAAACGCAAAGTGTTTCGCAAATTTCCTCATTCTGCTGACGAAGAATCTATCCAAGTTTTGTCTATGCATCTATTTGTACATTTTGAACGCATTATTTCTGCGTTAGTTTTCATTATTATCGTGATTTATAGAAAAATATACAGTCGAAAGTATCAATAAGTATCAATAAAACGATCGATATATCATTCAATATACCACCTAAATTTGGACTTATAACGTAAAACAAGTGTCGAGCGTTACAATAAGAATAATCAGACGCATTAAAATATAATTATTTGTGGATGAAAAATTAATTAATATCGCAGAGCTCTCTCAAGGTATTTTAAAGTTTTTAATAGCACGGTGTTAAAACCATTAAACTCAGTAAGCTTTAAACTCTGGAGGAGTCAATATCATAAAGAGAAAGCGCTCATAGAATAATGTCAATTTAACTCCATTTTCTTATCGTGATAACGATCGTTATCGCGAGTGTATCAGCACATTTCTTCCATTTGACTTACGTAGAAAAAGAGGCTATTAACCTTCCAGTCATTTCCAAGTTGTAAAAGGATCCATCCAGAAATAACGATAATAATATATTAATAATATTATTATTATTGAATCTTTTTGTCAAATGAGCGAATTACATTATTATTGACTGCTATTATGTTTCGATTATTTGGATTACATTTACTAACATCTCCCAAGAAGCCTGTTATTTTTCGGTACTGTCTTTTAGAAGATGTCTGTTACTCTTCAAATTATTTTCGGCTATTTCGATTAAATTACATTTAAATTTGGTTTTACATATTTCGCAAAATTTAGGATCTTCTTTCGTAAGTAGATACTACATCACTGAAGTAATATATATTATGACGATTCTGAGAAATCTTTTCTAAAAAATCGTAACCAAAATTATGTCAACCAAAAATGAGATCCAATTTGTGGTCTGCGTTGGATGTAATTGGATTGATTTGTGAGTTTGCATTGAAATGTAGTACACGGATATAAAGAACCAAAATTGGGGTTAACAATACGGTGAAAAACAAACTCTCCTAACAAAGAAATCGGAAACCGTGATCGCTTTTTTGTCATCGAAGATAGAGAACGTTAATCTGTACCTACAAAAGAAATCGAGTGTCAAGTGTTCTCTAGGGATAAAAAAGGAAAAAGGGGTGAAAGGTGTCGATAATGATAAGTCGACTTCGACTTTCTCAGAAGATTCTGTCGCAAAGCTAGCTTGGCATCGATTTACTAACTTATAGTAACTGTACACGATTTAATCCCCGATTTATTTAATGTCCTTCGCTATTTAGTTGGAATTATAGAATCGATATTCAATTTCATTATTTTATATTTGATATGTTATTTTCATAACACAGATTTACCAACAATTCTCAATATTTTCCATTCGTTGATTTTTATTTCCGCCGAACCTGTAATCCTCATCCACTTCTTCTCAATTTAGTAATAATAATAAATGATTGTTGTCTTTATACGATATTATAATATTACCCATATATAATGTAATCCATATAGTCTTTTTTCTGTATTATACTTTCTTTTGAATTTTATTAAATAATTCTTGCAAAATTGTTCGAGTTTGAAATGGTGTAAAACACACTTTTTCATCTGGATTCCTTTTTAATCTCCATTAATTAATGTTACTGGAATGTTATTATTAAAATCATTGTAGTGAATCCAGTACAATATTTCATAGTTATTATATTATATATTTTATACTATAATCACATGCTAATTATACTATTTTAATTTAATTGCAGCAAAATATGACTATGAATTTTGTAAGTTCATTTGATTCTTGGTCGCACAATTTTCATCGGTCATTGCTCTGAAACCACCCAAAGTTCGAGTAATTTTGCAAGAACTATTTCATACAATTCAGAAGAAGTGGACGGCACCGTGGGTTTGACGAGAATGTAATTAAACGATTTAATATCCCGTTTTTGTCATCGTTGCTTTAATAGCCGTACTCGTGCTCGTTTTGCTACTCCCTACATCCGAACCAGAAGAAATCCGTCGACAATAATTGCAGCTATTTTATTGAAAGTTTTAACCGACTTATTTTACATATATTCGTCGTAGCATTCTCTCTCGAGGAGTTCATAATTATTCAAATTCCTTCCATCCATTTTTATCGCGGAACAAAGGAATAGGAAACGTTGCCGTTAATAATTGCATTTCCTAGTTTTATGTGCATTTTAAACGAATTCTTTATCACTCAAACTATCAAACACTAGATTATATTTATACATTTGTTTGAATATATGGCTGGATGGTGAATGTTAATTAATGGATTTAATTGTGTGCGTTACGTGCATCAAATAAAGACATGTTAAATTCTATACCATGCACCGTTTTATATTCAAATAATTCTGTTAAAAAGTACGGACCAATCATTTTGTTTACTTTGGTATTTCCAACGTTAAAATGTTGAAAATAATATTTTCTATCTCTGTTCTCTGTGAAGAAATAAACCAATGCATGGTGGATCAATGAAATTCTTCACTTGGGAATAAATATTTATGGAAAGTGAACTAATAAAGATTTTCATTTGTGTTGAAACAATGAGTGCCATAGCTAGATATAATTATTTTATTGTCGTTCTGCTAGTTTAATTTCTGGTTAGTTCTAGGAAAACTGTTTATTTCTTATTTTAAGTGCACAATTCTAATACACTGTTGCATTTCTAAATAAACAAAAATTCGATGAATAAAAAATGTCTCAGTCACTTGTTGATCGTGTCTATATTTATATAAAACATACCTCGTTATAGTTAAAATACTCAGCGGTTGGATACCGACGGTTTGAAATCGTCGGTACGGAATTTCGAGCTTTTGGGCAAAGGGTAAATTTCCAAGAGCTTGCAAGCTGCGCCTGCAAAGCTTATACCGACGTTATCGACTGCTAAAAAGCCCGAAGGTGTTCGGTAAACTTGCGGAGCTTGCAAACTCGGGATGAGCTTCGAAAATAGAGCATACAATCTGCTGATAAGGGAGAAAGCTCGATGTGCTTGCTGGCATTTCGGCAACCGACAATATTATCCCCTATTTTTGCGGTTGCCACAATATTTATTATAATTAATAATACTGTTTTATAAGAACCCTTCATAATTAAGCTTTATCTAACATTCGGCTTTGAATTTGATTGCAATTAGAAATGGGGTATTAAAATTACTGCGAAATTCGATAATAATAATACATTTGTGACAGTCGATCTTCATCGTGTTATTAAATATTTATTTATTTGGGCAGAAATTAAAACTGCATAATTCTAATAGATTCTATTATATATTTTGCCTTTTATGATATAGTGAAATGAATTGTATCCCTTGCGATTGATTAAAATATGGCTGATAAAGCAGTGACCTCTGATTCCGCGATTTGCTAATATCTGCAATAATTCGCTAAATTTATGCGGTTTTTTTAATGCTGATGCTTTTCAACGGCACGAATGAAAATTTACTGGAGGGATCGGGACAAATCGACTGCGCAATCAATTCAATCGGGAAATTAAAAGTTCATGAAAAACGCAACGATTTCGCTGGGCTAACGGCTGCCGGAACAGCAATTTGCAATTATTTGATTAACACTGCCTGCGGAATACGAAATGATTCGGTCGATTCGTGGGAACGAAATTAAAACGCATCGCCAATCCAACCTTTTCCCAGCTTGATTTCCCTTCGCGAGGTATAAAATATTTAAAATACTGTATTTTGGTTGCCTGGTAATGAAGGGTCTATCATTGCTTCGCGTTACTTCGTGTAGTTGGTTGAATTACAACATTGTACGGTTTTTCTCGAATTTTATTAATTATTACCGTGTGGTTTTGATTTGATTATTATATTGTACTATTATTATCGGTCTATATACCTATTATTACCATTATTATATATTGATTATATAAACATTATTACGTAGAACCACTTCCAAAAGTATAAGCTAATTCAATAATAAAAATAAAAATTATATGATCTCAATCGACCATATTTCTCCCCACTAATATTTCACTAAAAGGAATAGTGCAGAAGCAATATACATACAACTTAAATATTTAATGACAATATACGATAATTCATTAAATATCTCATCAGTATTGCGCAAATCGGACTTTTTTTAATTAATGTATTTCTTCTCGTTCATTGATACCATGTTTAAAATTATATGCAAAATATTATATGTATATCCGAAATTACGCATTGGTTATTAGAAAAGCATATCCACCACTTACAGCTAAAAGCATTACATCGGAGTGGATTAAAAAAGCGTGATGTCGGAGGGATCCGCCGTACTACTGGCGAGTGTAACAAATAACATAAAAATCCTGAGAATGCAGTTTTATAAGAGATCAGTTCTTGCTTTGGTAACGAGATACTTCACCGAGCTAGAAGGGGCGTTCAACCCTCCAAGGAGGAAAAATTTAAGACGTGAATGGCACAGATCCAAGCCGAGATTTCTTCTGGCCCTGACATCGGCATATTTATTATTGCATGAAATGGCATCAGAAACGAAATCAAACGAAGACGTATTACGAACCCGATAATCATCTGCATTTTTGCTTCGTCTCCATATCTATCCTTCTAAAACTTATTCTATTCCTTTTATCTCCATAATATCAGTAAATGCAAGTACGAGCTTTTTGTAACATAAAATATCTGAATACTAAGAACATGTTACAAGAAACTAGTATTATCGTATATCGATACGTCGTATGATCGAACGTCTCTTTTTTACTATTTAATTATTTGAAAATATCTGAATATACGAATTATTTGCTCAAACTTAATTACTATATCACTTATAATATATTCAATTTCATTTCGTGGGAGTTCGGATAACTCTTTAATTAATTTTCTTTTCCAGCGTATAATTAAATACTGCAAGGTTTTCTGATAAAAGAATAAATATTAAATCATTATCCACATTCAGGTACACCAAACAGAAGACACTTCCTCACAATTAATGTAAATATCAATTAATTTCCATTTCCACCATATTTTCAGAATTTTCATCAAACCGATGAATATAATTAATGTCAGCAATACACTCCGTTTCTATTAAATTATATCCATTACGCACCCTCTCCATAATTTAAAGCCCCGATATTATAATACCAATCAAACCATTCAATTTCATAATCTCCGAGGTAATCCACACTCTACACAAGTAACACGTGGCACATAATATGATACATCCTCCACATAATATACAGTATATAGTGATATCCATAAGTTTGATACCCTTCATAAAGTTTTTATCGCGTGCCTCATAAAACATTGGGGTATCCGGTGTGTCCAGTCGAAAAGAGTATCGCGTCATCAGGAATGATAGGCCGATATAAAAAGTGGCCCCACCATCCGCGGGGGTGGCGGGGTATTTTTTTTGGTATTTCGAGGGATGTCGAGTGCCGGAGGTCTATCAATTCCCTGAAACGCCATTCATCCGGCGAGTAGAAGAGCTCGCTTGGTGGCAGCTTCGGACGGAGATTGGCCGGAAAAGAGTGAAGGGTTAAACGCGTGGGTGGAGGGTGTCCAGTGGATGCCAGTGGAACATCACCGATGAGAATGGACGGTGAATCGTGTAGAAAGGGCGACGGTTAAAAGCCAACCCTCGATTCACCATCGATCGTAAGTGCCGGAAAATTTTCGTGTTCGTTTTAAGGCCCACGGTTTATAGACCAGTGGGTATCGCGGCCAGAATTCTCCGATAAAGAAATCGTTCGGCCGATATCTACGACCACCACGAAAAAAGCTCGCCAAGGACGCTTCGAGACGTTGCTTGGAATTTATTCGCTCGCTGAGAGGAATCAATGTGTTCTATCATTTTAAAGGGGATGTTCCCGCTACTTGTAATTTATGCGAATTTTTACTAAATAAATATCATTGATCGTTCCAATATTTATGTAAACATATCTCTTATAATTAAAATATTCAGTCGTTGGATACCGATGGTACGGAATTTTAAGCTTTCGAACCAATAATTTGTTGAATTACTTTCGCTTCTTAATATCCAGAAACGACGCCGAAAAATATAAAAACCTGTGAATTGTTAATGCTCATTAGAGTGGAATGTCGATTTCTTTGCTTTTGAAAAAACGAGTGAAAGAATGAAACATAATTAGAAAGCAAGATAACGCAAGAAAATCCGTTGGAAATATACACGTTGGTTGGAAGGATAGCAGCCGAGTAAAATCAGACAGCTGCAATTTATATGATAATTGCTTTGCTGATTTTTCTCTAGTCAGCGGGTATTCGTTCGACCGCAAAAACATTGTAGTCTTTTCTTCAATTTTTCCCTTTTCCCAGTCTACTTCCATAAACACATGCTCCAAATACTTCTTCCTGCATTTTTTGTATTCTCGTTTGTGCATATATTCATTTATTCTTGCGGTTGGCATACTTGCATACATGCATCGATTCCCTTCTTCCTAATCCCGGTATCTCTGATTTATACAGATTGAATATTCTAACTTGTACTTTAGCCACCCCAAAAAGTGTAACACAAATATTTTGGCTCTGTGGCTTAGGTTTTTTCGATAATTTTCTGTATGTTCTAAGTCTATAATATTCTTTATATTGGAATCCTATAGTATTCTATATATTCAAATTCTATAACATTCTATTCATTCGAATTTTATGTTATACCATATCTTCCAATTTTATAAAATTCTATTTGTTTTCCATATGAAGACAAATTCTATAGAGCCACCCTTCTAATTTCTTCGAGATATCACAATAATGACGATATTTAAAATAAATTTGGAAATTGATATTTCACACATAATCAACGTAGAAGATACAGCCAACCATAAAAATTTAAGTTTGAACGACATTTTTGTGTAAGCAATCGAGTGAATACATACTCGGGTTTGTTTACAGAAACGGTTAACTGCGATCATAATACACTTGCTGATTTCTGTTTCACCTTCTAATAACCTTGAAATAAGCAAGTTTTATAATAATTAAAGTTGTAGTAATAAGCTTGGAAACAATTCGCTTTCCGAAATAAATCGAAAAGGTAAAACAGAAAATAGGTAGTCCATTACGATCACAATTAACTGTGCCAATAACCAAACCCGAGCTTAAGTCACTCAGTAACAATATAATTGAGAAGACTCTTCCAACGAAAGTGTAATTTACCGCAAATAGCGGTTCGCCGAAGGACGTGATTCATTTACCAGTAGAACTTGTCTCAATAAAGAGAGCCAATCCATCTATCTGTCCATGTATCCCAATTTCGATTATTTTCTCTTGTCTCTTTTGATTCACGAGTCCAGGGTTATATTGTGTCTCGTATGGAAGGTAGTTCTTCCTCATGCATAATGCAGCTTCGGATCAAAGAACGTTTGGTACAAGGATCTGCCTTACGTGTTACGTGTACGTGTATGTACCTTACCAATATATATATATATATATCACGAAATTTATACGTCTCTATGTATATACCGACACCATTCTCTCTATATATGTGTTGGTATACCTATATACATGTATATAGAATACATACACATATATCATTTCGGTTATCGCACGTAGTATTATTAACTTTGGTGAGGTCGAGGAGGATCACAGGTCTACCGTAACAGCTTAACGACCAATCCAACTCGTAAGTCGTTAGAAGACGTGATTTCATTCTCCTCTCCGCTAACCGCCACCGGGAGACGGTTTCACGTATTTTTATCGAATTAGTGTCACAGTGTTATTAGAGCTTTATGAAACTCCGATGTTTTCGTGAAAATAGAGGTTGTTTGTGCGACAGAAATGGGATTATCCGGATCCTACAGTATAGCGTTCTAATCTTCTGTCTTCCGCCGTGTATTAAATATTTTATGATATATAAACATTTATTCATTGGCTAGTATTAGTTTTTGCGGGTTTCCCCTCGGCGAAAGTTAATTAAAAATACTAATGCTTGCAAATAATAAATTTACAATTATTAATGCTGATTACTGAGTTTAGTTTTTACAACTTTTCCTTTGCAAAATGCTTTTGAATCTTATAATGTTCCGTGAATATTTTTAAACCGTAGTTAAAAATATGAAAGCTTTAAATGCTGTGTTTCCCATAATAGAGAATGTAATTACTCCGTGGAATAATTTATTTACTTGCGCAAAGCGTGCTTTGATATTTGGAATATGAATTACGAATGATAATTCTCATTCCTGACACGGAATATTAAAAAACAATGCGAACGGGTGGATGATTAAATTATGACGGAGACGCAGGCGCACAAAGTGTACGATATAAAGGAGAAATAGTTGGTTGTTCGAAAATACTAGCGACTCGTGGGAAATACTGAATAACGTTTCGAAACACTTGCATTTTAGATGCATAGAATTTTTTAGAAGGCTTTAATAGCAAAACTTTGATATACCTTTTGGCGCTTTCAAGCGTGTAACCAAAGTTAGCGCCGTCGACATCAAAACTGAAGTAGTTTTAGCCTTGTTTTTGACCAAAATCCGTGCACCAAAAACTTTCATTTAACACATGGCCGTTTAAAACTTCATTATGCCTGGCTTCATTATTTTCGGGTTTCTCTCCTCGTATTTTGATTTAACGGCACGAATAGCGAAAGAAATATTATTTTCATTTTTGCATATACATTATTGTGCTATTCGATATTCACGAAGAAAAATTTGAATTAAATATATTAATCTATAGTCTATAATCTATAATGTAATTACTACGATAATATTCCGTTCGGTTACCATCACTCTAACAAATAGTTTCAGTTAATCGATTGGCTTGCGAATATCATACAATTTTAATATTATTGAAAAGCATAAATTGGAAAAAGTATTCAGTAAAACTTACCCATTTAAGGCTAAAACTAACAGTTTCTATATATGTTATATTTTGAGGCGAAGTTGGAGTGTTACTACTTCAATAATTGTATATTAATTCACTAATTCTATTATTTAACTAATTGAATCTTCTTAAATATTCGAATAGAATTCTACAATTCTATACACATAATTGCATAATGTAGCTCAATCATAAGATATTAAAGAGTTCATATTTGATAGTTCATTTCCCGCGACTCAAATCTCGAGTTTTTCATCGAATTTTGTATGGACTCGGTAATTACTGATACCCGGAGATTAATAGTCGCCACGTCGGTTGCTCGACTTAATTTAGCATGGCGCGCTTAAAAAAAGATTGACGATGTGGAAAAATCCCTCAAGAGAGGGATGAGGGGGTTTGGTCGGTACCGAAAGCCACCGGGAGTAACCAATAATTGCGGCAGGATTTTCAGAAAGAAACTAACTGGTAATTCTATCGATCTATCGATTATCGATTTTCCACTATCTCAGTGATCATATTTCTTTAGTAAATTCAAATATCCGTGTTTCTGAAAAATTCATTTCATTCAGTATTTTTATCGTGTCCCAGAGATCTTCATTTGCAGCCCTAATTTATTTAAATTTCGAAATTCGAAGTATTTTGTGTCTGATACTTAATTAAGACTTATTATATTGATAATACATAATTTCCTATAGATATACACCATTTTGCAATTCTAATTAACCTGGATACTCAGATTCTATTATTCAAAATTAAATTGTGCTAAATTTAATTATATTTCAGTAGATATAATATATTTATCGAATGTTATAAGAAATATTAATATTTCTTACAGAATTTTTGGTGTGTATATTAAATTATTATTTCTGTATATTGGTATATTTAATTCATTCCGTAATAAATATTGCATTCTTAATGTACTATTTACATATAATTAATATCGCATATATAACATATTATTTGGTATTTAATATTTATTACAGAATTATTAAGTATATAAATGTCTTCTATAAGTTCCACAATAATATTTCCAATACTCATAAAATCCTATGTTATTTGAGATGCTATTTACATTCCTGAATGTTTTTCGAGCACGTAAACATCATCTTATTTCCTTAGTCGGACAGTGTTGCATAGTCATATTGTCGGTTTACGCGTCGAGGTTTTTCACCTCGGATGGACGCCGAACTTTCACACTAGCTCACTCTCTATCTGCTCTGTTTTGCAAGCACTTTCAGGTTCAACAAGAACTTCGACGAAATTGTGGCCCGAGTTTCTATTGGGGACTTAAGGGAGAGTTCCTCGAGTAATAATGGTGATTTATTGCTGGGTGCACACTTTAACTTTATAACCCGGAATACTGAATTGTGACGTAATTTCATTCGTATCAGTTCGTAAACTTCATTAAGCTTGCACGGTGTATTTTCTCTTAATTACTGGATCTCTTAAAAATGACCCTATTTTCGACGATATTCGATGGTTCGGGGATCAAAGTTGCAACTTATTTACTTTGAGTTTCGAACTATGATCTTTCGATTGGAATATTAAAAATATTATTCGCAAGTACAATAGTTAAATGTATCTACTATAAGGGTTAGTTACGAAATACTGGAGCTTTTATACGAGAATTTAGCGATGATCGATGTAAATATAAATGGCGATATAAATTCGCGAGTCTCGGATTCAGATTGTTCCAAGCTCTAATACGATTGAAAATAATATTTCCAATATAATTTAAAACATAGTATGCGCAGTGCACGTGTTTAACTAACTAACTACTACTACTAAGTATTTAAGTACATATCTAAGATTGTCTTCTATCAAAATTGAAGTTTAAAATCAAATACAAAGATACACAACGTTGCCCAGATTTGACTGAAAAAAGGTTAGTTCCTACTTGAATGAAATCATGTACTCACTCAGGATGATTTATGAAGTTGCGTTCTTGATTCTTTGGTTTCGTTGACACGGGATCAAAACAGCTTTTGATTGGCGAACGAATCGAGCCCGTCAGCTGTAAAGTTTATTCGGGTTTGGAGTTTCGAGATTCCGAGATTTCGGAGGCGAGGCAACTGCGCCGAGATCGTACGTCACGGAAGCACGCGCCACTGCCAGCAATAAAATACGCGCCGTTACCTTCTGGATTTTATGACCCTTCCGTTGTAACGAGCCCTTAATTTTCTCGAAATCCCCGCTGGATCACGTGCATGGATCTCCCGCTGTGTTCGCGAGTACACTTTGCTGCAATAACTGTGATACAAAAACAGAAACCAGAATTGGAGTTAAATTACTGTTTAATTGGGAGTTGCAGAGAATTACGAAAAAGACGGTAACTTATGTACGCGTATAGATATGGATGTGTTTTAACGTGTACATAGAAAATATATACTCTTATGGAATAATTAGGAAAAAGAAAAACAGTGGATTCAACAGGAAGCTTGTTATTTGTTTAAAAGTGTTGAAATTATTAAGAAATAATTATATATCGTAATACGTACTGCGCGGACGTGTGGCTGCATCACTGAGCTCCATAGCGTGACTGAACACCGCGCTACCAACGTGCCGGCAGGAAGGTGAGTCAGTGTAGGCACCAAACAAACCTGTTAGAAGTTTCCGTTAATTATAGATGTAGAATTTAAATCGTGGATTGGTTATACATGTTCAATATTATACAGATTATAAACTACATATTGTATATTATAGAAGTTATATATTTGTTATTATGAATTATATATAGAACCTCTAATATAAATATAAAGAAAAATATAAGATTCTACATATTATAATCCTATCACGTATATAAGACGGTATATTATTAATCTTTCAATTCCTTTGTTCTTTCTTTCAATTAATTACTGCGGATAAGCTTAAATAAATATTTACTTTTTTCTTTTATTAAACGATTTTTGTTCGTACTTCCGCGAATCCGTAAAGTTTTTTAGTGATGGAATTATTGCGAGAAAGAGAATTTGCATATTTGATCGAATTTACAATTGTTTACCACAATCAATCCGGATTTCGTTCGCTGATTTTCTCTTTTGTGGAATTATTCGGAGGGTCAACGTGTACAACGAAGTTTTTTGTAAAACTAGTGAATATTTGCTTGGCATTGTAATCATGGAAGTTCGTGTTAATATTTAATATATAATCCTGATTTCTCAAGGGGGTTGGGTTTACAAATCTGGCGTGGTAATATTCCGAAGTTCGCAAACCTCCATTTTCAAAAATTAAAATTGACTAACTACCTTCATCCTGAAGTAATTATACCTTGCGTTAACTTCTTTGTGATCGACTTGTAGAAGTGAATAACACTTTAAATTGCTTTATAACGTATCATTATTGCTATATGGGTACAATTACTTATTATGCATGTAATTAAATTCTACAAGAAATTAATTAAACTCGGTAAAGATGTATTCAATTAACCTTGATTGACTGTGCTATAATATTTGTTAATTATCTACTAATATAACTCAAGAGTAAATATATAATCACAATAATTAAACTTTACCAATTAATACTAGGTTAAAGCTTGTTCCATTAATTAACATCTCCATTGTTTCCTTGATTAAGTGATGTTTAATTAAAAATCTTACAGTGTTTGCACCATCATGGAAAATAGAAATTATCACTATAATATGGAAATACCCGAGAACCTTATTACTATTTCACATCCTTGGTAATTAAAGTACATTAATTACATATACGAGAAAGCAAACACCGTCTTTTACAGAGCATCTACATTTCATGAAAATATACAACGTAAAATACGGTTATATTACTCTTGATAGGTGAAATGCACTAAGGCCTACGGCAATAACATTTATAATCCGCTGTTGTCAACAGAACGTGTTTATCTCGGCGTCCAATTACTGAGCCGCTTTGCACATCACGATGCTGTTCTTTTTTATGCGAGTTCGTGTACTAAATTCTTTCTTTACACTCAACTTGCAACGTATATCACAATTCTGATTTACTGACTACTTTGGATACCTTTTAACAACATATATAATATATAATATATAGCTCAAGATTGTATTCTTTGCCGCGAATATTTAATATGTGAGCGCATCAATATTATTGCACTAATTTTAATAATAGCAATAGTGTTCGGCTTTATTCCAAGCACTATATTTTAATTATTCTACCTACTTGTACGAATCAGCATTAATACGAATTAAACGGCGGATTGTAATATCGATACAATTCAATCGAAACACGGAAGATATCTAATTGTTAATCCATCAATATAATGCTGCGATAGTTTGATACGTTTGACTTATCGATTCGTTACTGATGGACGGCAAATAACTAAAGCGAAATAATTCGGCACAATTCAACAATTCGAATCTCGGAAGATATGCCGCTAATGAAATTGTTGCTAGAATAATGGCCGGCGTTCATGAAAACTAATGGCAAAAAAGAGGAGAAAGAAATTTCAGCGGGATCCCGTTATTGGAAGTAATCAAATAACGAAAAGCACGCGGAACGAGGTTGGATTTGCTGAGGGGAAAAGGAATAAATGGAGAATTATTTGTACAGACAATTCCACGGATTCCACCGGCTGGTTGCTATACCGAACTGAGTAATACGATCAGATATTTTGCTTGCACCTCAGAGACTTCCCCCTTCCGCGGATGCCAAACAAAGGAACTACTAAATAACCAGAGTTTCTTTGACTATAAAGCCCATTGAATCCTAAAGTAATGGATTCATCCAAAATAGTGGAATATTAAAGTTACTTAGAGTCTTTCGCATTACGTAGAACCTTTCAGATATCATATAAAGAAACGAACCGGTTTTAAACACATAATAAGTTATGCTTTCGAATTTTCCTCCTAAATGCCCCAAATCGATGCTAGATGATGTATAAACTATTCTAGAATTATTTTGAGTCGAAAGAAGTGGTTTAAACATTTTGTTTGGTAGAAAAACAGGTCGATCAACAATCGCAAAAATATAAAGGGGTATACCTTCAAAAATTGTCAAAAAATGAAAGTCGCCAATTTCGCTCCTAATTGCCCCAAATCGATGGTATATGATGTATAAACATATTCTAGGATGATTTTGGGTCGGAAGAAGCGGTTTAAAAATTTTTTTGAGCAAAAAATGGGTCGACCCAAAATCGCAAAAATGTGAAGGGGTATACCTTCAAAAATTGTCAAAAATCAAAAGTCGCCAATTTCGCTCCTAATTGCCCCAAATCGATGGTATATGATGTATAAACATATTCTAGGATGATTTTGGGTCGGAAGAAGCGGTTTAAAAATTTTTTTGAGCAAAAAATGGGTCGACCCAAAATCGCAAAAATGTGAAGGGGTATACCTTCAAAAATTGTCAAAAAATGAAAGTCGCCAATTTCGCTCCTAATTGCCCCAAATCGATGGTAAATGATGTATAAACATATTCTAGGACGATTTCTGGTCGAAAGAAGTGGATTAAAAATTTGTTTCGGTCAAAAAAGAGCTCGACCCAAAATCGCAAAAATGTGAAGGGGTATACCTTCAAAAATTGTCAAAAATCAAAAGTCGCCAATTTCGCTCCTAATTGCCCCAAATCGATGGTATATGATGTATAAACATATTCTAGGATGATTTTGGGTCGGAAGAAGCGGTTTAAAAATTTTTTTGAGCAAAAAATGGGTCGACCCAAAATCGCAAAAATGTGAAGGGGTATACCTTCAAAAATTTTCAAAAAATAAAAGTCGCCAATTTCGCTCCTAAACGACCCAAATCGATGGTATATGACGTACAAACATATTCTAGGACGATTTTGGGTCGAAAGAAGCGGATTAAAATATTGTTCTGGTAGAAAAATGAATCAGATATACACCAATTTACACGGAATCTATGAAAGCTATTAAAAATAAATACAGAAACTGAGACTATAATTTTGTACTACTGAAAATAACTAGAAATGAATGTTATCAACATATTATCACAACCCTATAGTATCCTTTAAATCCGCTTTTTCATATTTCCCTTTCTCCCAGCATTATTCCATATCTCCCCATCTATTCGAATGACCTTTCAGTTTGAAATTTTCGCGTACGAAATACAGTATTTGAATTTTGTTTTCCGCATACATTTCCGTGTTCTCGCGGGCGCCGAATGTAATTTCCTGATTTTCGATATAAACTGGCGCGTAAGGCGGAGTAATAGCCGGACCAAACTTATTCCCCACCCCGAAATTAATTCGGGAAACCAATTTGCATCGTCGCCTAATTCAATCGTAGCGGGTGCATCCAGTTTGTCTATAAGCTCACGTGTGAAATTGCAATTACTGGATCGCACGCGAGCTCGCGGCATTGCACGAAAATCTCGGTGTATGTTGATAGTTCTAAACCACCCTTCTAACAACAGCAAACACAATTTATTTTGCAAAACTCAATTTTTACCATTCTCGTCGATAATTTAGAGTAATCAATATTCGGGTTGTCATTTCAGTAGGAAAATTTGGCCTGTCGATCGAATTAAAGAAATTAAACACGAAGAGTTTCTTCGGTTCAGATTTATCAAGTTTTGTTTGCAATTGAGCTTGAATACATTTAAATCATTTATAAAATAAAAATATACTAAAATATATTAAGAGAGAGTGTAAAAAGCGAAAAGAAGGTAGGAGAAACATGTATGAAAGCGACATGCACATTGATGTAAATCGGGATTAGTAGAAAGGATGTGGAAAGTAAAAGAAAAGAGTTGGTGAAATCCATTTACCTCGGAAATTCGATTTCCTTGTACAAAGTGCTTGAAAAATCCATAGTACTTGGCTCGGAAGTCTTCGAAAATTCTTTGGAATTTCTCTGGTTTTGTGTCACCCCAACGTTTCGAATGACTGAGCCGTCTCGTAGAACAGACTTTCACCAAATAGAGCCAAGACGAGTGGCTCTTAACCACCTTCCATCTCCGTTTCTGCGTTCTCTTTCGTGCCCCTTGACCCGACTGACGTGAGATAAATTACAAAGGGCTCCACGAGACTCTCGGTTTATATACATACACGTGAAATATCACGTATTTGCAAAAAGCTCGATTACATATCCCATATTCTCGAATTACATTCAGGTAAATGGAGTGAGCGTAATATTAATGGATGAAAATGTGAGCTATAAAGCAAAAATAAATGGAGCAACCCCCGGATGAAGTAGACAACGTAATACTTCTAGTATAACTAAAATGTTAGGAATATTATATTCAATGAAAAAGTAAATAGAATTTTAGGTTGATATTCTCGACTTTGTGTATCAGTCGTTTTGGAGCGTGTAAAAAGATTAGGGAAAAATACAATTGTCTATACGTCGAAGAGTAATGACTCCTTAGGGAATTCATGTAATTTCCGCGATACGTTTGTTGCGAGAATGCGATGTGGCTTCGTGGTGTTGAGCGTTCTGATAACGTCGATCGACGTAATATATCGCAGGAATATCGGCACGCAATGCTAGATTCACGATGACGGATATTGCCAAATTCGTGCACCATGAATATTCGATTCTCGTAAATCAGACGAAAATGTACTGACCATTTGCTACCCTTCTCAACTACGGAAGTAACAATGAATTCCTTCATTTCAACATCATTCTCTTCTGCTTATCATAACCGATAAAATAGTTATACTTCTTATTAACCACCTGTAAAATTTGTTTTAAGATCTTACGTATTATATTATATAATATTAAGGATTTAAGCGGCTTAAAATGGGTCCATATTTAAGGGTGAAAAAGAGGACGGAAAATGTTTGTAAGACATCCCTAATAATAATATAAGTTGCGGAGCATCGGAGGTTAAGTTGAAGAATTGTTCAAGAATAGGTTAAGTTTAAAAAAAGTTAGTTCGTTGGTGTGTAAAATGGAATTACTTAGTCGGCAATGGATGTCGGATTAGAAAATTGATCGGGAAGCTCAAGGAACACAGATAGGAAGTAGGGAGTAGGAAGTAGACGTGGTAAAGCTTGGAAGGTTCGTTGGGTGGCGTCCTTCTTCGTGTAACTTCCATTTCTGCCGACGGTCGGACGTACAAACTTGTAGGATATTAATAAAGTTCAGCCTCCGCGGAGGCCGACAGTAACCTTTTTCGTCTCTAAACGGGAGACTCTTAAAACTTGCACACCCGGGAAATGAAATTCCCGCGGATTCCAGACGCTAAGAGACGACTAAGCATCGGTAGGCAAGTGAACTCGTTAGCGGGGTATCTAAAAAAGTTTCGCGACGAGGAAAAGAAGTCCTTAACGAGCTAATAAACTCTAAGCCAATGGCTACCACTGTCGATCCTTAAATCGTGACAGAAAATCACTTCCTAAGATTTCTTACAAACCGTAAGATCCTTCCCCATCCTAGCGAATGAAACTTTCATAACTTCGCCGGGGACAAACTTAAGTACGAGATACCAGGGGATTCCTATAATTCTAGGAAATGGCTCCAATGAAATTTTATTCGAAACTTTTCAAGTTAACCCGTATGTAACCAGTGGACCTGTAAACTATAAATTACTGGAACTATCAAACTACATATGACATATGTAGGTTAAATTATAAAATCGATAAGGAGAATATAAGAAATATATTACCGCGATAAAAGTACGGTGATTTATCAAAGTTGGAGTTTAAGTAAAAGCAAAACCAACTAGGTCACATTAATTGTTAACTCCGAATTACGGTAGTAAGTTTGCCGCTTATATTTCTGGTTTGATACAAAACACAAGCTTATTTCTCTCATAAAAAGAAATTAATATCAATCAATTTGATCAGCTGTGACATCATTATTTCTTTCGGTAATCTTTATAAATAAATAAAAAAGTTTATTTACATTCTTAACTGCCATCTCCGAAAATAAAAAAAGAAGCACAAGTTCGAAAACCAATAATCCAATTTCAAGTACTTGGAAGGCACACCTTTTGATAATTGAAGGAAAACGATACGAGCAGTTCAAACTACTCGAAACACGGACTTCAGCTAAATCAATCAAACTGATTAATACTTGCGCAAACTTAGCTTTAGAGTGACAGAAGGGGGTAAGAGATGTTCGTGGTCGATGTGTCGTGGCAATTACTAATTATGCGGCCAATTGCCACGAGACAAACTAACAGCAAGCAGGTAGTAGAACGATTTTGTCGTTTGAGACGAGAGAATGATCGAGCGTCGGTCGCAGCAGACGAACTGCAACCGGCGCTGTGTTCCACCTGCCTACCTGGTGGGTCTACTATTGTGTCTCTATGTACAACTCCGCTATATGCAGATCACGGTTATATTCATGAAAATGACTAGCACGAGAGATTACCTTGAGCCATCATTAAAATGGATGATACCATTGTATGTTATCCAGGAATTTCAGGTGTCGTAAGATGCTCGCCACTGGAAATACATAATATTAATAGTTATGGAAGTCTTAATGAAGTCATTCGGTTTGCACAAATTTTCGTTTCACTTTAATTATGTATCGTATATCTAATGAATTGAAAACTTTAACACAGCTTGTGTCTTTTAATAAAATAAAAGATTAGTCTTCTATATTTGTTATTATCAATCACGATTCGTAAAAAATGAAAATTTAGTATCGATTTAAAACTTAAGAAAATCTCTGCATAATAAAATTCTTCGTATAATATATAAGTCTTGTTAAAATATATAAATAGATACACATTCGAGGTGAATCTTTATATCATCCATATTTCATCGCAGATATTTTCAAAGTTCTCTTTAAATCACGCCCGGAGGTTAAATCTCGGTGCTTGGATTCTAGCTGGCAGATATTTGTAATGACTTTTTCTAGCGGGCCATTACGATGCAACGTGAAAGGGAAGAGAGAAGTACGGTAGAAGCTGAGAAAAACGAATAGAAGATGCCGCAAAGGGAGGCCGGGAAGTAATTGAAAGTCCTGGGTGCGATGGTAGAATGATTCGCAAAGAGGCGTCGATGCTCTGGCACTGTAATTGGCCTGGGTATTATTAACGACTCGGTATGCTATTTATTTTAATGGACTCAGACTCATACGTACCAACTACAAATCTGAATCTCTACCCAGTTTCGAATCTTCGATCTTCTCAATCGAAAACCACCGGGTCTCCTTGTCACCTTGACACGTCCATTTATTTAAGTGCGCTCCGCTGTTAGGCACAGATGTGCATGTGCAATATGCATGTGCAAAGTGCATACGGGATTAGATACACTTGCGTGTGTTTCACCATTGAATCTTAACTTTGCTGATCCATCGTGAATTTTTGTTGTATTGTTTCTTCCGATTGTTCTCGCGTACGAAGTTTCCATTAGGTTATCATTGAAAAGCTAATATTTGCTATAATTAGGATACAATTTTTGTACGGAGAAAGTTCTTGAAGTTAATTATTGTGTAGATAAATAATATATAAGATATATCAGATGATATATAATTCATTTATCATTCGTAAGCTTATTACTAAGCGATTTTGATTGTATTGATGTCGGACCTATGTCGAGCTAGACTCGATTCTGTTGGAACGAAATGTGATGTCGAGTCACATCTCGATATAAGGCTTGCTGGAACAAAATCTGATGTCGAGTCATACTCGACATGGAACTTGCTGGAACGAAACGTGATGTCGAGTCGCACTCGACATAGAACCGCAGAGGATTAATACAATAAAAGTATCGAACGTTTCATCGGAAGATCAGTGGAGTCAGAAGTTTGTCCATTTCGAGAAGGTTTCGTGTCCTTTGGTGGCAGCTGCTCGAATACCGATATCCTTCGAACGATTCCCATAGACCGCAAGCGATCCTGTTAGGTGTCCCTGGAATTTCATCCGGCGGTTGCATTCTCGACGTCCTGTGGGAAAGTCCTCGGCTGCTTCCGCGCACCTAAATCAATTAAATATCTCGCACTGTTAGCTGTTCCGTGAACCGACCTCTTACTGCGGCATAGTTCGCGCTTCTTTTCACTGCCATATTCACCGATCCGATCGAGCTCATCAAATTAAGTTCCTATACAAACTAAACATTCCTCTAATCAATTGTTTCCTAAGCTTTCCTCTGTGCTCAAGATATAAATAAATAAACAATTCATTATACCTGATATTCATACAATATTATAAATATATATTGTTTGTTTTCACTAGAATCTGAAATAATGAATGTCTCTTAAAATACGGGATTTTAATTATGACATCTCTGAATCCCGATGTTTAATAATATACTTAATTGATAATAATTAATAATGATTATTTTAATTATCAACAGGTTACAAGAGGAAGCACAAAGTTAATGTAATAATACTTGTAGTGAAATTAAATTCTGTGTTTGATCTTCAATTGATTTGAACATCAAATAGCATCAATTAACATTTAATTCAAAATATAAACGACAGAGAGTTCAAATGAATATCTCATTTGTGGACGGAGAATTAACATAATCCAAAGTATCGAAATGCAAATAATTGATGAGTGCAGAGTTCATTCATTTGTTTCATCACGTTTCGGCGGTGATCAAGGGTTATTGCGCGTGAAACAATTTACATTCCATTGTTGAAACATTTCGCACACCACTTTGTACGAGGGTTATTGTTGGTACTGTAATAAATACAATAGACGATAATTACGTTACATTTCACGTGTGGATTACAGTTAGTATTAAGCTTATCAACATTTATAACTAGTTCCTGATTGTGCATCAATTATTAAATCACAGTAAAGAGTAATTACTGGAAACAATCCTGCCATCGTTTTTAACACGGTTTCTGAAACATGATGTCGGCATTCAATAATAAAAATTTATATTTATTGATTAAAGGATGTTTGAATTTTCCTCCGTTAATTATGATTTTGAGAATAGCTTCCAAGATATCAGTGGAATATTATAAGATATTTCAAGACATTAATGGAGGATTATAAGATATTCTATGTAATATGTAAGTGTTACGAAGGACGCATTTGCAAATTTAAATTCAGAGATTTTTAATTAAAATCAGAAGCTAAATTTTGTACAGACAATCGTGAAATCAAGTTAGGATTATACAATAAAAATCAGTTCGATAAGCCGAGAAGATAAAATGAAATTATCGCATGATTTCGAGGTGTGAGCATACTGGCTTTTGTTTCGGGAACCAATAAAACGAACTCTCGTCCGGCCGCAAACCACTGTTCACAATGCATTATTCGTGCCTACGTGTCGATCGCCCAATCTTCATCATTATCACTATCGCATGTACGCACAAATGATGTTCCACTGGTGCATGACATATCATTATTATCATTATTGTCCATCACACTCTTCCAACAAATATTCCACAAAATAATACCCTTCCCAAATTCTAATACCATAATATTAAATATAATATCATCAAATGTATCAAAACATAAGAAAATTTCCGAGAGTTACAAAATTGAAAGTACTACATAGAAAGCATTCGCAAAATGCAATTCACAAATATGAATTTGTGAATTAAACTTGGAATTCTAAAAGTAAGTTTCGTTCTCCACAAGATTTTTACAGCAGACTTTTAAATAAGCAATCTGTGCCGAGGTGGGTGAAACAGCGAGTGGCTTCATTTGGGTGGATACTAAACACTTCATTTAAGCGCGACTCTGTCCAGAGCGGAGTCGTGAAACGTTCCGTGGTATTGCTCATTAAAGGGGACTCTGGTGATAGAACCTACAGGACATTCAGAACGACATGCTCGACTGTCACTAGTCGCACCTGTCACGCCAGGATCAAGTCGTCCGTTACGTTAATTGCTCTCTCGTGTCGCATGCATTACCGCCACTATCTTTCACGGTTTACTCTTGGTTTGCGTCCAGATGAGCTTCCGGTTACCGCGGCAACGCGACATTCCTCCTGGTACTCCAAATATTTCTAGCCTGCTGTCGATCGAAGGAGTGACTTTTTGTTTATTTTTTAATTTAGCAATAAATTTCTTCTAAAGTTTTCAATATTTGATTTCTGTGACCGCGGAAAGATTCCAAGACTTCAATTCTTAACTGAATGGCTTTAATCCTTAATGATTCTCACCGGTGAAAATTCAGCTGATTCGTATTTTGTTTTAACAATTTTAAACAAGACTAATTTTTGAGTATTCATTCAGACTATCAGTAGTGACGACGTTATCATAAAACATCAGATCAGTTCTCTCACGTTCGGTATAAACGTAGTTCATTTACTTATATTAAAGTGATTCTTTTTATCACAGCTTTTAAGGGTTAATGTGTCTATTAAATAAGGGTAAAAGAAATATGGAAGAATATAGCAGCCGAATTGAAGAGTTTGGCAAAAAGAGGGATAAAAATGCTCGTCATAAAAGTACAGTAAATATGATATCCTAGGAATATAGGTGTTCCGGCTTTAAACCAGAAGGCCGAGGAAAGAGTTATTTTAAACCGATTTGATCGAGACGCGGGGGTCCGAAAGTTAAATCGACGTTGCATGGAAAGTTTGAGTCCCTTCGCAAAGGACACGATGATCTATCCCTGTCGAAGCTGAAATAAAGTTCAGCCTCGAAAGTTACTTTCAACTGACATGCTGAATTTCATCCCTTTTCATACGTGACTGTCAACGTTCGAAGTGCCGGATGAACTTCGCATCTGGAAGGGGTCATCCTCCGGGAAATTGCGAGTGAAAAATTCAGCGCGAAGGATAAAAGAATGTTGAAAGTCTTCAGGGTTTAATGATAACAAGCCTGCCGGGGAATGTGTATAAGAAAATTATTCCTAACTTCTTAGGAATTCCTTTAAGACTAGGATGAACGTAGAGTTACGCGGCGGGTATGAATAAAGTTGTAAAGCTTTTTATCACTGTATCGAGCGAGTAGTACTTGCTATCTAAAATAACTCACCTTGTTTACTGCGGAAACCGATATAATGAGAAATATAGTGTTCTTCGCTTTTCCGTGAGGTTAGAGTGCATGTGTGCACTGAAAAAGTGAAGATAAACCTTCGGAAGTTACCGATTAATTCTTTAAAGAATATTGGAAGAGAAAAGTAGCGAAAGAAGGGTAGACATTTTTGTACTTTAAGTTTTAAACGTGTACAGCGTGGGTGGGGAACGGAAAAATAAAGACGATGTTTGTCTAGTCGTAACTGCAAGAATAGAATTTTAAACGGTTCAACTTTGGGGGCAGAGTTTCAAGAATGAAAAGTTTACTTTGCAAGAACAACGGCAATTTTATTTTAATTTCATCGACCAATTAATGAAACAAGAGATTAAGCAACCAATACTACTAATTATATGGTTATTGTATTCACGAGTACTGAAAGCCAGTGGGATTTAAATTCTTTTTTAATCGACGTGAAATGATATTAAGTTTCCAATAACAAAATGTCCACGTTGGTTGGGGAAATTTGAATCATTTACTAAATACAATTTTGTTCCATTATTTTAGTCGCTGAATTTTTTTTTAATAAGCAACATGGGTTTTCTGCATCCTTTATTGAATATTTTACATATGCAACTAGTATATATATGTTCAATAACGGAATTAAATAAATATATAAAATTATTCATTATACCGGAAATTAATCCGAATTTGCAAATATTCATTTATTTGTTTCCAGCACAATCAGTGAATAATGAGTATTTATTAAACATGGGTTTTGAAATATAACCCTTCTAAATTCCTATTTTCCAGAGTTCGATGTTTAAATGGACTCAATCGACAAATTCAATGCGGCAAAATTAATGGGTTTCTATTAATGCTTTCACTAACAGATTCCCTATGTCTTTATTACATATTCTCCAATATTACTAATTATTTCAATATGCCATAACAAGATTAATTTAATTACCTAGACCTTAATTAACCACAAAATATATGATATTAAATTTTATCGTTGCAAATTTTATAAGGAATTTAAATTTCCGTAGTAAAAAGTGAAGCACTTGTTGGACAAATATTTAATATCTGTGCTTATGAATTATGATATATGTTTTCATTGAGTTTTATTGAATGAGAATTAAATGCCAAATATCACAAGACTTTTAGAAAAGAACCTTCCTTATAGTTGTTTGTTTACTTCAATATTATCATCTCCGTCTTCTTACACCATCTTTTAATCGAAGAGCAATGCCTCAATAAATAAATGAATTCAATAATATCTCAAGAAATAAATAAATGTAACTAATTAATTTAACAATACGATGTTGTGTTCAGTCATGAATATTATAAAATTTCAATTCTCGATATTTTGTATTGAATTTGGAATGAAATTCCCGAAAATGATTTTCGCCAGTGTATCACGAGTCTCTACGTTTTCCGTGTTTTAAGTGATTCGGAATGTTCGCGGAGAAACGTGTGCGGAATAATCGACATTCTGTCATGTTCAGATCTTCATGTTTTTTCTTCTTTATACTTTCTTTCGCTTCATCCACGATAGAATCTTTTAAGACGGTCAACTGGGAATCGCTATAATACTGTCGTAGATGATTTTAAAGCATATTCTTTAGATTATTAACGTCTTTGATACGGCCGTCCCGGCAAACTTTCTATACAACTTCCTTTTGAATTTCTTATCAACCTTGTTCTCCTTGAAAAATGCCCCCCTCGACGGACTCGATAATGTCCGACATTTAAATGGCGAAAGGCGCGGATAAACTTTTCTTTCCGAATAATCATCATTCTGCAACGATCTCTTGTAAGTTCACCGCGAATTTGTTTCCTCTTCTTATTATTCCGTGAACTTCCGCGATTATCTTGGAAACATAATTAAAATTACCAACATTTGTTGCCTGACTCTGTCCATAGTTTTTAATGATTCCTTTCTTCGAATCTCTGTTAATGTTGAATTTTTCGACGATACAAAATGGTTGCACAAAATATTAATTAATTCGATTCTACTTATGCAATGAAATTGGAGTCGTTGATTTGAAATAAACAAACCAGATATTGAATAAACAAAAGTCCATAGAACACTGATAGCACTCACGATAAATAAATCATTCGCGTTTCAAATGGGCGTGCTTAATAAATTTCGAAAGGAACAAAAGCAAGCATATGGGTTGAATAAACGTTTAATGGAAGAAAATATAACGTCATGGCGGATGAAAATTTGGCGAGACTTATTTGAAAAAATATCGACACGAAGAAGTTCGTTGAAGGGAACGGGAGCGGAAAGATTTTGATTCGTTTCTCCTACGTAGCCAGGAATAAGATTACGGATCGTCGGGGAGGGCCGAATTAAATTTTCGGTTGACAGGCTCCACCGTTCCATACTCGAACCTGTCGTTCGGCCAAGTTTTTACCGTTCGACATCGTATGAACGATAACGATAACTCGATGCTACTAGCTCGCTTATCGATTCTCTCTTCTTGTTGTCCTAGCTGCTCCTCTTCTTATGAACTCCATCCCTGTATTCGTTTCTGCTACTTCGACGGCGACGACAGTTCCGATGACACCGAACAGGACTTCCATTCTTGTCCGCTTTTCTGATATTGCAAACTCCATCGTATCGAATGGACTTGTAAAACTCGCGCAATCAGCCGTGGGATTGCATTTGCTCTTCCTTCAAACCAGACTCGCCTTTCTTTAACGTTCCAGTGTTCCTCTCCTGTCCATTTTCTCTTTTCACGTCGCATCAACGATGGGCGATGAACTATGAATTACTTCGTCCTCACAATTTTTCCAGTTCAATATTATATCGAGAGAAAAGATCATTTTTACTTGAAATAATAATGAAATTATATTACATTGAAAACTTACGTCAAAATACTAACATTAATATTATAAGAAATTTTTGATTGTCAATAATTTCTTAAATTTCATTGGACACTGAATTCTTTAATGCACCAGTTTGAGGTCTAAGCACCCTCATTTTTTATTCTTATATTTTCCACGTTAATTACGGTTTCGCTTCGAAGTCTTCCACGCCAGAATCATATCGGAAGATGATATGACATCAAATAATTAAATGGATGAAAAGGAAACCTTTGTTTTTGTAGAGTTTCCTCTCCTTATTCTTCGTTCCTATATTCTTCAGTACTCTTCATCTTTGTCCACTTTCTCCGAACCTTTTCCTCGGGAACCTGACGATGGTTTATAGGCACTCGGTAGTTCTTTCTTCCTTGTCATTTCATCGTAGCCAGTGTCTGCAACCGAATCGAATTCTTTAAAACTCCTTCCGTGGTCCTCGACGCGTTTCCAAGCCATATTTACTTGGCCTCTGGTATGTAACGGTCGCAGTCACCAAAGATGCATGCTCTGCATTACAAGAAGCAATATTTTATAGTTTGCCATCCCTGCACTGCTGAGGTATGCCTCCTATAAAGTACGGTTTACGACTCGCAATTTCTAACTTTCGCAAAACAGCCGGGGTAGACGGCACCGGATATGCCATTCCAACGAGGAACTACAGCATTTGGCTTCCGTTTATTGCTTCTGACGATTATGCCGATCGATATTAAGGCGATACTGTTTAGAAATACTTTTACTGCTCAAACTACTACCAGATAACTGGAATAACGGTAGTTTTCATAATGCTATCACGACCGTTTTAACGATTCACTACATCACTTTTTACGCCCGAGATCTCGCGAACTCATTCGTGAATTACCACGCTTTGAAATATCTCCTCCTATTCCTCTTGATCTATCTTTATCTTGCTTAACCACGTTAGATCATACTTAGCGGTTAAAAGGTAGTTTTATTTCTATACTTATTATATACGATATATTACTGTATGATTTTTTATTCTATCTTTGATATTTGATCTTAAATAATACTTTATGTCCAGTCCAATCGTTTCCATATCATTCTGATAATATGGAAATCTATCTAAATAAATCATTTTGAAATCGTAACAAAAAGTGTTCAAATTTATATTTCATATTTCCGATTAAGCAACAGGAAGTGATTCTGTGCACGATACGAGCAATGTGTTATTAATTTCAAGAGCTAAATTTATACGATAGCTTGACCCGGCTTGGAATGACCGGTGATTACAATAAGCGTTTGATTTGCTTTAATCGAGATCGTGCAAGCTCAAATCCGATTGAGCTCTGATCCGGATACAATAGGATTTAAATATTCCGCTCGAACATCCCAGATTATCGCAATGAATTTAATAATGGAAATGGACCATCGCGGCCTAAGTTCTGATTCGTCTGTTTAATCAAATCGACGTAAGGGGATGCTTCGTTCATTTGAACCGATAACGCGTGGATATATTCATATTATGTAATTAATAATATGGTATTGGTAGATTATGTAGTACAGTATATATTTTGAGGTAATTTCTCAGTATTAAATTATTCAAATGGAAATAGCACAGTTGAATTATCTGATAAAGATAATAGTTGAATAAATTTATTTTGCTTATCGAACTTTGGACTGCTACTTTTCATTAATATTTAAAACACATTATCACGATATTACGATACCGGTTTCACATCATCCACTAATCAAAATTGATCAAAGTTTATAATGAAATTTTCTAGCGGCCCGCATCCAACTTCGTAACTTTCAATAATTATTAAGAATAAAGTTGAAGGTGGACATTTCCAAGGGGGCAGCATATCGCAAACAGGAGTAGATTATAATCAACTTGAATTTTCGCAAATTCCAATTGAATTCCGAATGAAATTTGCAGCGATAAGGAAATACTTGGAAGCAGCACTTACGCCAAGAATTGATAGGGTTCCCAAATCAATCAGAATCTGTTTGCGCGAAGATAAATCTGAAACGTCGATCTCTCACCCATCTTTTATCCGTTCGTTTTCCGTTTCCTGCCGATCTATCCGTCCATCTAGATCGACTATCTTTTTTCCCCTTGATTTCTATGGTTTCAATGTTTTTACTCCGATCCCACCACCCTTCACTTCCACCTCCCACCCTTATATTTAGCCCTTTCTCTATCTGTCTATATCTATCTACCTTTTGATCGTTCGTCGATCGTTTCTTCGTTCACGAACGTGATCTATCGGTGGATCTCGATGGAGAACTTTGTGTGCGGACTCTTCATCCTGGCCAAGTAGGATATCCTAATGCAACGACACGAAACTATTCTTGATCTTAATCCCGTGGATTCTGCGCCAGTAATTACTCACAATTTCCACGAGATGTTTGCTGTAATCTGCATACTCACGAAAAGGATCTTTGTGTCAGAATAGGATGAATCATTTATATCATGAATGCATATAACTTCATTTTCTATAATATAACATTATATTATACGAATAAAATGAAGATTACAGTCTTCAATAATTTGACAATTTCGTTCCAATTAGTGAAACAAAAAATGATAAAATAATTAATACTGCTAATTATAGGGTTATTGTTTCGCGAGTGATAAAATCCACATGGATGTACATAGTACTACAGTGATCAACAATAAAATTAATTAAGAATTGTATGCACTAATAATAAGTTAAGAATGTGTAAGCGAATGATACTTCTTTCCATTATGAAATCACAATGGAGTGTTTGTTGCACTTTAAAATTGCACTGTAAAATCATTGAGAATCGTTTATAACTTAAGGAACAGTATTACGGTTAGAATATTTTATGAACACAATAAAGTGTCTACGAACTTACGCAACTAAAATTCATATAAACAAGTTTAGTAGATTTACAGCCGCGTTTAAACTCACCGAGAGTACTTCCGTAGTTCGAAACCTGGAGGGTGAAATCGGTATACTTATTATTGCCACAAAAGCTCGTCGCGCTATATTTCATTCGGCGAAGCGTGGGAGTAATCGAGTTCTCTCTCGCATTATGACGTTGTAACAATGCTACTGGTCCTTACAGCGTCGAGGTAATTTTGCGCCTTATCGCGCGCCACTTTTTTCCCCCGAAAGAAAAATCTCCCCTTTGTATCAGCCGCAGTGGAAACTTTCCCACTCTTTGTTCCTTAAGTAACTCTATGGCAATAGTTTGGAAACAACCGACGACGATGAAGTTTCCTGCAGACAATAATGTCGCATGCTTATTTTAACCTGCTAACCAGAAATGACGAGTTAACTCGTCAGTCGAATCTACACTTATCTCGAATGTTAAAATTGCAATTATATTACAATTATCCCTCTCATAATTATTAAATATTGATACAGTAGCACGTCGATTATTCAAATGCCAATTATTCGAACTGTCAATTATCGGAACCACTGCTGCACCAACAAAATAATTATGTAACTTCCACCCTAAAAAATAATTTAAAGCTTTCCGTTAATTTTGGTGTCAATTAGTTTGGTTAACCATAAGATGGAGAAGTCGTATTTTTACATCACCAGGGCAAAATGTATTAATATCACGTAGCGTCAATATTGTGATTCGAAATATGGGTTGGTATTTTAGGCTGTTCACGGTGAAGCATGTCATTGGTGATGTTGTCAGGTATGTCCATCGTCGTTTGATAGCAAGAACAATGACGACACAAGGTACAATCTGAAGAGAGGATATAATGGCTCGTGAAGCACAAAAGCAATGCGGGTCTACTCGTTTAAAACGCTTATGTCGATCTCGGAATTCTGACTCTCCTACCTCGTTTCCGCCACCCTTTCCCGTACCTCGTGCATTTTCCTTTACACGGTACACAATTGATACCTGCATTCTGAATGCATGAAGGTTTCTCGTTGTTCTTCTGGTTTATACAATATACGAGATACTCCGAAAGATATATCCTTGCCTTCCTATACTGCCATTGTAAATGTATGCACGAGCCAGATTTCATTCCAATTGGATCTTTCCATCTCGCGCTCTGATTTTCTAGACATTCATTGTTGCACTTAAATTTAATACCAGCAGTCAGTCAGTGTCGCGTTTATCCTGCACTTTTAGTGCTCGTTTACTATGCGGTTGAAAATGTCAAGGTATATTTTTAATTTCAGACTTTTCTAGTATATCTTTCATTATTTAATTTTCTCGTATATTTTAATTATTTAATTTTTTGATATATTTTTAATTTCAGATTTTTCTCGATATTTCAGCCATTCTCTTTCTACAATTTTTTGAGCCAGTTTCTGGCGCGTTCATTAATATATACGAGAGCAGCAGATTCCATTTCTCTATTTTAATCGAACGTAATTTTAGTATTGCTTAATATTTTTTCTTTAAATTCCAGGCCACTGGCATTCACAGATTGAATTAAAAATGTTACATTGACCGAAAGCGATTTAGAAGTAGGTCTCGATAATTGGGTCTTGTTGTTCCAATCGACTGGAAGTAATTTGTGTAAACGACTTCGATAAAAATAAAAAAAAAATACCTTCATCGACCACCGTGGGTTTCGCCGATTCTCTAAACCTGGCGAAGACATTCCAATGGAATTAACCTACCGAAAGCTCGAGGTTCGAAGAATATAAGAAATGAATTCGAGAACTGGGTTTACCCGGGGATCAAGAAAATTGCCTGGATCATAACGATACTTTTCAAGATCCCGATCAGTCGTTGCTTTCACGAATGTTTCGAGTTCCCTTATTTCGGCAGCTTAACTCGAGGAGATCTCGGGGGCCTTTCGGTTAAATGTTCAAATAAATCCGCCGGACTTTTAAGAAATTCTTCGTCACATTCACCGAGATTGATTTCAGATAAGAACCTAAAATGCAGAGCCACAAGATTAAAATGATATCTGATCGATCCGCGTAGAATTGAAGTCCAAGATTACCTCTCAGAAATATAATCACTAAAACTTAATAACAGGCAACCCTTGTATATAAAGCATATAAAGTCAGGTTTCATCACATAATTTATTTCACTGATTTAATAATTCTGTTCCTGTTTTGTTAAATGAAATCTTCTATATTAAACAAAATTATATTTCTTTCTTGACTTCATAGATCACGTTCATACTTTACTTAAGCGTATCATTTTTAGAGTGTAAGCCCACTTTTCGTACGTAATCCGTGTCTCGCTTAACGCGATTTTCATAACATATTTTTTTGCAACCTAACCTAACCTAGCGTTATGCGGGGGTATATGAAATTGTGTATGAAATTAAATAGGGAAGCAATTACACGAGGCTTGCGTGAAACATGATCCTTTCGAACACGCGAGTTATTCTTCCGCCATTTATGAAGCTTCTCAAATTGTACGGTTTGTCAAGAACTATATCACCTACTTTGCAGAAGCACACACGAGGGATGGATGGGATCCTGAAATTTTTACACCTCGTAATTTTCCGTCTTTTCAGAGGGGCATTAACATTACTGGGTTTTTAAGAGCTTATTCCGTTGACACTGCGTTATCACTCGTTTTCTTGCTACGCGACAGAATAATGTAAGGAGCTTAATATTTCTACATCATATAAAAGCTTCGCAGCACGGATTAAAATTAAACCTTAAGATAATTAAATCGATTGTAAGTTTATTACTCATTCGTATTGCCAGTCGCTATGTTGTTTAAAATTATTAAACCGAAATTTTGATTGAGGTGTTTTCATTTTGTTCACCTATGATAACTGTTGAGGGTTAATCAAAGTTATTGGTGAACGTTAAATAAATATCTGGTTCAATGTAGATAGTTGAATAAATAATAATAGTATTTTTTTGCGTTGCTCAATTTCGTTTGTGCCTGGAAAATATTTGGCGTATCGTAAAAAGTTCTGAATATCGATTACCCTTTTTATGTTTCAGGTGAGTACACTTCTCTTTCTCGGATGCGCAACAAGTATTAAGCGTAAGTACTTGATGATTATAAATTACCGTACTCTTTTTACTTGTTATGTTCCTCGTTATATTGTTGTTGTATTTCAACTTTATCTTTCTTGTACAGTCAACAATGGAAACAAATTTTCATAAAAATACTTACTTGTTTACGTGGAATGCTTAGAAATATTTATGAACATCTCAGATTTCATATAGTATTTTTGTAGATATTATAAACTTATAAACGTTCCACGAAACATAAATTACGAAACTAATCTAATTAAATTAAGTATAAATTAACTTACTTGACTAATCCATTCATCTTAAATATAAATTAACTTCGTTGATCAATCAAGAACACAATAATCTGCTGAACCAAAATAGCGCTCAATTAATATTTCATTTCACATATACATATTTTGTCAACATAATTTTCACCTAACACTTTATTACAACATTAAACTCACCCAAACTAATCCCACACCTAATTAAATAATTACGACAACAAACTCCACTCCCGCGCCGCACAGCCAGTCCTTAAATCGAGCAGAAATATAACTCGTTAACTCTATCAGCGCCTGGTAATCTTCATTAAACCCACCCTTACCTTATCGCGAAAGATAAAATATTTACATTTCGTAAAAACGAAGCAGAAATGGCTGCGAGAACAAGTAAAGGAGTTTGAAAAAACGGAAGGTCCAGTCGAAAGATGAAGGTGTAATCGGTGTGTGGGAGTCCTTAGGGGTAGTTGGAGGGTAGAACTTGGCAGGGAATATATTAAGCATCGCTAATCGAGGTAGCTTAGTTGTCGGTAGCTGCCAGAAGTAAAGTGGTTGCTAGACTGGTGTTGCACGGGGGTTGGAAACAACCCCATCCCCCATTCGAAAGCTTCTCGCTAACTGCTGCAATTTATTTTATTACCCCGCGTCTAGGTTTCGAGGCCTTCGTAGCCTCGAAAAGTAATTTACACTACTTCGGGGATCGCGGGTTCGCCAGTGAATCAGCAGCACGTTGAAGACAAAACCTTGTTTTGCTGACTGTTGTTGGCACTTCATTTTTTGTCGACACCCGTACGCATGACTTTCAGATAGGATTTTTTGTTCGATACTCTTTTTGATTTACGCCATGCGCGAAACGGTGATCGTGATAGAATCCAACGAAATAAAGAAAATACGAGGGAGAATGGAGTCGATCGAGTGTGCTAATCTGAATTGGAACACCGAGTTCATCCGGTACATCGAACTTTCTCCTGTTAATGCGGTGATTGTTCGCCTCGGGTCTCGCGAAGTGCGCATGTAGATTAATGTCGAACTAATTTGAAAAGTCGATTGATTTCTGAGAAAGTCGCGCCAAATAGGTGACAAACGGCAGCATTTCAGGGAACGTATCTTGTTTATTAAAGAATCGATTGCTTCTTCAATTATATCGCCCCAATAAATTTTTGCCGGATTTTCATCGGACTTTGTTTTTAATATTGTTTAATGGTTCATGCGATATCAGTTTTTTCGAGCATTCCTGAGGCATTATATTAAATATGCTTCATTTTTTCATCACATATATAATTTTGTAATTCAGGCTCGCTTTGATGAAAATCACATATTTAATCAGCATGATAGTTTATTGTATTAATCACACTTATTCATTAAATCATATTAATCTAATGCCATTCATCGACGTTTTAAATCAAATGCTACTCGAGAATTAATATAATGAATGTTTAAGTTGCAACGTTTAATTGGCAACTTTATTATTATATATTACAACCTCGTATTCGACTCCAAAAATTATTACGTTGAAAACCATAAGTTTGTTTAAAAGATACACGGGGAGAAAAGTGATGAAATAAAACGCCCTCGAGTATAAATATAATGAAAACATACATCAATTTTTAATTAGCAACTTTATTAAATTATAAGCTCGTATTCAACCCAAAAATAATTACGACGGAAACCATAAATTCGTTTAATGGATGCACGCACCAAAATAAGGAGAAAAGTGATTAAATTCTGCGAACCAATGAGAGAAAGTAAGCACGTGGGTTCTATAATACATTTGCACGTGACAAAACGATAGTGAGTATCTCACGGAAGGAAAGACGGAATTCCGGGCCGTGTAATTCGACTATAATTTCTAGTCGGATTACAAGCGTGTCCACCGACACATGAAATAATTCAGTACGGTTAATATGAAACAAATCCGGCATACCGGCTCCCATTTTCAAGCTTATATACAGTTAAACAGGGGTTAAACATATAGTTAAGTATAGTATAATTTGTTGTACGGTTTAATGCTTCGAGGAGTCCTGCGGAATAACGCTGTTACCCCTGTATCTGTATTTGATAGCTTGGACCAAGGAATTTACATGCATCCCATTTGTTGTTCCGCGATGTAGTGCATAATTTGATATGACGCCGTGCATAATACGCCCACCTACTGCATACACTTCATTTGCAAGTATACTAAACAATGGAATATAAATATTGAAAATGTGTTACGCCGAAGTCAAGAGTTTTTCATGGCTTCTAATATCGACATGTATATTTCATCCTATTTACTCGCGAAATTAACTTCCAATGCGACAATTTGGAACTCGCAATACTTTATAATGTTAAACGCTCGAAAACTTGAAAAGCCGTGGAGAATAATTTTCATTCGTTGGGAGTGTAAATTTGTCGTCATTGAAGTACGCGAACGTATACTTGAACCGATGAATAATAAATTTGTCGGTGAAATTATGGAGGGGAAATGATGTATTTGGAAAATGATTTGAATTTCGTTGATGTCCTTCCAATTATGAGTAATGGTGCATTATTAAAAGGAATTCGGTGTACGGCGCGAAACGTGCAGCGTAACGCTCGACAATTACCGAACCCGTTGATACAGAAAATGGGATCGTAACTGAAACTTGAGAAGTGCTTCCACCGGGAGGAAAACGCACCGTTGAAAATGGATGAGGACAGATAGATCGTGAAAAGGGGAAAGGCGAAAGGAAAACCGAGAATGAGAGATGCACAGATAAATTGTTCCACGAGAGAGGATGCCACCACGCGATTTTACAGGAGTTACCATATTACGGGATCGATGCTAAAACTCGAATTACATCAGTAAAAGAATACGAAGACTGAAATGGATAAATATATCCGTGACGCGAACGAGGATACTACAGATTCATCACATAAATCCGAGGTTATTGAATCTTACGAAAAATATTGCCTATAAACGTTTATCATCCGACCCCTTACGTTAATCAAATATTTGATCGTTCGTTTATAGAACTTTATCTACTTGCGTTTACATTTTAATTAAAAGCAATGCAAGTTTATTAATTTGTTGGTATTCGTTAGTTAAGCACATTATGTTGTTTGATGTCAGTTGTATATCATTCACCAATTCAATTAAATTTATGTTAGGTTTCATCTAAGAAATCAAGAGGCAGAAGTTTGTTATCAAACACACGCTGGTTTAATGAAATAATTGAAATTGCACGGTGCATTGCCGGACAAACGGCAAACCTATCAATTAAGCGCTCAATTGATCCAGAAAGGGGTCTGTATCACAACACAAACACTCCGTAGTATCCTAGACAAAGGAGAACAGGAAATCTAGTAGTTACGTATATAGATAAGCAGGAGGAAACAGGGAAACTCTGATAAAAAGGATAAGGGAAACTATCCAACGTACCAGTGGTGCCCAAATTACATCCCGCTGTATAGTTTTATTCCCCCCTTTGGAGATATTACGCCGGCTGTTATATAAAATTTACAAATTCTACAAGTTACAGATCTCGTTTATCCCAAAATTGAGAATTCAGGGGAATACAAGGCATATAATGTCAGCAAATAGTGAAGTAAAACTGAAATAGAATTACATCGGAAAATTTAATGAAACAGGAATGAAATTCGTAAAAATTCAACAGAATTATTTGATGAAATTTATGGATTATAATCCACAAGGAATGAAATTGGTGGGAATTTAACACAGAATTATTTGGTGAAATGTATAGCCTTTAATCTATATAGGTGTGTCTAATGTGTCTAACATAAAAGAATTTTTGAGTTCATTGTTTGCTTTTGAATTCAGCAGAGAATTAGTTACTGAAGCTTATTAATTATAATCTGTATGGATATGTATACCTTTAGTGTATATTATATCTACCTAAATGCCGATCTTCTAACATAAAAGGATCTTTTTTTACTGAACAATAAAGAAGCCCGTTAAGTTCCACACGCACCGAAGACAAAATAAAAGATAAAAGTAATGTAGACGGGTTTCATTACGTTTCAGAGTGTAATCACCGAAGATCAGAACTTTATACAAGATATAATTAACCCTATTCGTTCGTGGAATTTTATATTTTTATTTTTTGGTATCGTTCTTCGTATTTCAATGCATCCGAAAAAATAAAATTAAGTAAGCGAAAGGAGAAAGAAAACGATGAGGGAGATCGAATCTGTGAGAAAGGTGGAGAAAGAGAACTGGTGGTGGCGTTTGCGCCTGGGGTCGTGGTGGAAAGCGCGAAGAGGGTGTGTTGGGGTGTTCGGTGGAGGGTTGTGAAAGTAGGAGGGTGGAAATGTAGGAAGGGAAAAGGAGGGTGGAGGGAGGACAGGGAAAGGCGTGGAATTGGTCGAGGCAGTCAGTGGCTCGCCGCGCGCCACAACGACCGCTGGACCTAGTCATTGAGTTTTTCCACTTGTTACTGTGTCCTATGAGATCATTTCCACTATTTTCCCGAGCAATTCTCTCGCTAGCAGTGCCAGGTGTTTTCTACCCCGACAAGAACGTGACGTTTTAACTTCCATGAAAATTCCATTTCCACCGCGCGATTATTGTGACGAGGCCCATTTGTGCACCGAATCCTGTGGATGAAGTGTGGATTTCAAAATTTGGATTTAACAGTTGAATTTCATCCGTGCGGTGTACGTCGAAATTTTTGTGGATCAACGGATTAATTCGATATTTTTTTAACAACCATTCTTGGTATTTCATTTTAAGGGTTCATTCTTAATTTTGTGTGTTCTGGAATTTTACGTTTTTATATATTAATATCATTCTTGCTGTATTCAATGTGAGATAACGCTTTTGGGCATCTTCTTATCACGTTCAGAAAACTGTCAATAAAATGTATAATGGTTCTTACACAGTTAAAAGTATGGCGTGGGTAAACTTGGGAAATGTAAACTGCTGATTCGTGCTTTATACTTTCGGTTGTTTGTCGGCGGAGTATATTCTGGCAGTGCCTTTTTTGCGGAGCATGTTTATTTTAGTCGATTTAACATAAATTTCCAGGGGTTACCTGTTTTTCTTGGTTCTATTATTAAAATCCATCGGGGTCAGTGAAATTTCACCTCTCTCGCTCTTGTTTTACATTATATTTCACGATGTTTTTCCTCCGCCACGAGAATTTAGGACGGTTGAAATCTGTAATTCTTCTGCATCACGCAAAAACACAAAAGGGCCTGGCTAAAAAATATCAGGGACCACTTTTTGAATAAACCAACAGCACACTTCTCATAATAAGAATAAATATTCCTTCCACTAAGTATTTCGAAGAGTAGTAGCTCGGAAAATTATTAACATAAATCTGCATTTGTCCAATATCTTTAATACGGCCAAAAACCGTGCTCCATTTTCCGTGGCTTATATAATTTTGTAATATGCTTTGTTCATTCTACGTTCATTTTCCAGCACAAATAAGTTTGTAATTATTTATTCCATGTTAAAGTCTGATATTTTCCTTACGATTTTAATGATTTTCTTTACGTTTGTCACACGAAGAATAATTACGAGTCACATCATTTTACAGTTTAATAAACATGCAGGAACCTAAAACCCCCGAAGAAACAAGATTAATAATCACCGGATCAATTAAAAGTGCATCAATAATAAAAAAAATACCAAATTGATATTCATTATTAAACACATGAACGTTGAACAAATTATCTGCCACTTCGTGGACCAAAGTCAACGTATTCCGAAAGTGATATAAATACATGCACTACGTGAACATCCTGTGTATATTTTCAAAAAAAGCATCCTGAACTTGAATAAATCAGAAACATTCAAGAATCCAGGACACGTGACATTTAATACATCCTGATCGAAGTACCGATATAAAACCATCTAAATATTATTTAAACAATATCCTTCATCCGCTTTCACCAATATTAACCCTAAAAACTAATGCAAGTATAACCAAGGTGTTATCTTAACAGCGAACGAAACACTGTACGAATGCTTGAAAATTGAAAGGAAACGCTAGAAACTCGTAGGATCAACTATCGTATCGTAGTCGATTTAGTGGTGTGATCGGCAAGATAATCTCGGTTACGATCGGCATTCGCGAGTGAATTCGATCGATTGAAAAACAGTGGGTTTCAGATGTTCGGTGTGCCGATGCAGTTGTGATCGCCAATCTGGATTAGCATGTGATTAGTGTGTGATTTAATGTGCCGTATTTCGAGACCCTGCGCATTAAAGTTCCGCAGGGTTGTTCGCTGATTAAGCGTGAAAAAGACGCGTTGATCAGTGATTACAGTTGGAGAATCGAGTCGTGGATTAATGTGAGTCGGTGGATCGTGTCGGTGCATCGTGGATTCATAAAAGATAGTAGAACCGGTGCCAGATTTTTGACCAACGAAAGAAGATTAATTCGAACGTTCAAGAGAATGGTGTGTCGCAACTGCCAGTTCCTTTAGTTCGTTCACTTGGATAACGTTCCATGGAAGTGTTCCTTTGGGTCTTTGTACCACGGAATGATTAGTGCGTTTTTACGTCGGAAGATAAATCTACGCGGGTACCGGAGGAGGTAACGTACTATGGAAATAAAGGGAGAGGGGGAGAATTTTTCCTTGGTCTGTCGCACAAAGGAACGGTTATGGTTGTCGATCTCGACCGAGTACTGAAATTGCTGGCACTCGTAAATGGGAAATGGCTCGGCTGATTCCATTATTGGGAACAAAAAAAAATTCCGAGCCCTGATAGATCTACGAGACACACTAGCTGGAATCACGGGAGATGGAATCGAATTATTTCGCGATTCGATTTTCCAGCTTAAATGACAAAAATCCAACGTGGATTAGTAACTCTTCGTTGATTCGACTTCGCTCGCGACTGTACAATATTAATTAATATCCCTCTGGGTATAAGTTTTTGATGAAACAAGTTCAGATGGAATATTATGTGGAAGAGTATTCGTAATAACTTCTAACATTGTTCGCAAATATGTAAAATATGACGATTTATATAATATGCAGCGGCACGAAGGTTTATAATGAAAGGGAGAACGATATCACTGTATGCTGAGTAGAAAGAAATCGAGAATTATTCGCCGTTCCTTCTTTCCGGTTACATTATATCCTGGAAAATATTCATGTTTAAACAGCGCGCACGTAGCACGGGATAAGCAGAAACTTTCATTTCCGGCTAAGGGAATCGCGAGACGTCTTCACTGTTAAGTAAATCTCCTAGAATAATAACAGGAAGGAAATAACCAAGTCCCCGTCTCGTTCTTCCTTCCACTGCCCCCCGAGTTCCTTTTAACATTAAACCGAAGGAATACTAACCTATCCTCTCTCGCCTCACTTCCACCTTCTTTCGTGCAATTTATCGAAAGATCAATGTAATTACAAAATATCCGGTATTCCATCCCTTTTCTTTTTCGGATGTCTATTCACTTTGACTTCACTTTCAAAGGGATTTTGACAGCTTCCTTATCTTCGACATGGTTTCGACTTCAAAAGCGGACTTCACGAAAGTCCGAATAAGAAGGGGTCTTTAATTTCCTGCCGGAAGAATCGTGACTTGGTCGCGTCGGATAATGAAAATACTGCGCCGTGACTTTCACGATGGCCAACCGATGAGCATCGAACGTTAAGTGAATTCTTCGGGACAGAATAACGAGAAAACCAACGAAACGTCAAAGAAACTCCTTTTTCTTTTTTTTCCGCTGGTACCTCGTCTTTTGTTCTCGCGGTTCGTTTCTCGTTTACCGCGTTATTATCGTTCTTGCGAGAACTCGGAGTTTTCGCGGCGCTCTTTCACCCTGATAAATGCAATACCAAGGTGAAGATTTTCTTCTGCTTTTCTGCTAACCTCGCTGTGTGTTCTTCTTGTGCAATAAATCAAGAAAATCAATGGAATCTGTACCGTTTTATATAACGCATTCACTTGAAATTAAGATAAATTGTGTGTTAATTGGATTTTAATTAAATTACGACTATACATGTATTATATCGATTAGTTTGTTTTAATGAACTATGAAGTATTTTGAGCTTGAATACGAATTTACATGAACGAAATTTGAATGAACGTCAAAGTTTTAAAAAGCTTCTTAATAGTTACCACTTTATAAACGTTAGCAATATTTCCAAGAGTTTTAGAAATTGCGAATTTTAATAAAGTGAATGCCATTACTTCTTACACTGTCTTTAAATAAATCTATAATCTTGCCATGTAATATGCATATAATTACAAAATATTTTATCTTCAAATAAATTATCGATTTATGATGATATTTACAAATTAAATACAGTATAATTATAATTCTTACTTATTGTATCAAATACACTGGTCATAATATTCGTATATGTTATTTAAACGAGAAGATGAAGTTAAACATGAGATCATTTTTATGCAACAAAAATAATTTTATTCTGGATTTTTCTGCAAAATATTTAAATACCATAAATATACATTCGTTCTATCACCACTGTATCAAATAAATCGGTAGTCCTATCGCGGCGTAATAAAAAAGTCCCCTCGATTCTCGGCCTGATCTCGAAACGAAACAACACGACGAATAAAATGGCTCGTTACAGGATATTTCACATAGAGATTTCCCTTGAAATTGCTATCAAGTCTCTTTCATGAAACCTAATATCGATGCAAATACTACCGAAAACGTGTACATATCTCTTTCAGGGAAAAAACGATAAGAAATATAAGAATCACCAATGAAATCCACCGATATTATTATATTACCTGTATTATTTAAAAAATGGTTCGATTTGAATCAATGCTTCGTGAATTCCATGGCCTGGATATGTTTTTCCATATACTACTTTTTGTCTGCGTTTCGGTGATCTATTTATACTGTTTCCAAATTGCTATATATCTATTTGTATTTTGAGTTATGTTTAGAGCATTTCTGTTTGCAACGTTCAATTAATTTATTGTAAATATGTTCAAATAAAATAATAAATAAAATCCACCACAGCAATTCAAACAAAAATGATATAAAAATGAATATAACATTTCAGTTGCATATTTTATCGCCTAAATAAAAAACGAGAATTGGGTCGCTTATTCAATTTTTAGGAATAATTGCACCAATTACGCTCCTGTAATAGTTAATATACAAACGCTATTTAACTTAATCATGTAACTACACAAACCACCAAATTTATTATTTTTATTTAGTGAAATTAATTAACTACTTGTTGATTGCCACTCACGTTTACTCGAGGTATTTAATTGATCGCGTGAACCCGCCGATAAACACGTGGACAATAAACCTGTCCATAATTTCCATGGCTCCCGAGACGGTAGTTTTTCGAGGTGGGATAACATTTCAAAACGGCCATTACTCGTATCCATTTACCAGGGGATGTGATCGTTATATCGGGGTCAGAAATGGTAGAAGGTTTATTTTTTTGTAGCATTAACCGGCATCCTCCGGCAGGAGAATTTGAGGCAGAGTCTCGTCACGACTCCGATCGGACGGACAAAACGATTCGATGGACACGATTGGCCGGTGTAACGACTTTTATGGGCAACTCTCGGAAGAACGATCAGCCAAATAAATTGCTGGCACACGCGATAAAAAAAAGTGAGAGAAAGGTGCGGGGCGGTGGCAGAGGGGGTGCGGGAGCGCGGGAGAGAAAAGACCGGGTGTACAGTAAGAGAGAAGGGGGATATCGCAGTCCGCACGAGTTTGGAAAAGTTGAAGGGCGATATTACGCGGGCGTGAAAAACGAGCGGGACATAAAAAAAATATCACCCCTCATTCCTTTTATCCTCCTACGCAATCGACCTCGTGTCAGGTCGAGCACTTAATAAACGCAAGAAAAAAAGGAAGATGTTCACCCTAAAGTGCTCACAATGATATGTACGATGGCTTCAGACAAAATAATCTCTACTTTTTAACTTTCTTTCAACCCTATAGGCTTTTACGCTGAGTTTCGACCCTCTATGTCTTCGAAGTCATAATCGCAGATTCTCTATTTTTACCGGAGA
The DNA here is from genome assembly GCA_910591585.2 of Nysson spinosus. NCBI lineage: Eukaryota > Metazoa > Arthropoda > Insecta > Hymenoptera > Crabronidae > Nysson > Nysson spinosus. The sequence continues at coordinate 6,388,570 of OU342835.1, forward strand.
GATTGATCAAATATGAATTTCAAAAGTTGGAGAACCTCGATCGATGAACTTTTTGACCCGCTCGTAAATTCGGTTGAGTTATGCTGTAACTTGAGTCAACCCAAATTTTAATAACAACAGCTGGAAATAAATGTTCTACGTAAAAGACTTCTAATGACAGTAATATTCAACATTTTTTAAGAAAGTCATTTTACAAAAACGAAATTAGTAAGATTCGGTTCGTACGTTTTAATATCGTCTCATTTCGCGTTTTACTGGGCCTAATTATAAACAGCTTTCTTCTTTTAAAGCCCTTTCCCTACATTTTAATATTCTCATCTTCGGGGATTGGCCCTCACAGAAACGAAACTGGTAGCCCATAAATTCAGTTTATATCTTCTAATTTCAAGTTAAGCTCGTCGGAACTGTAACAAACTTTTTTAGTTTACAGATCTTCCCCGCGCTTTAATATTCCCGTGAAAACAGAATTAATCAACCATAAATTCGGTTTATGCTTTTTCGAGTTTTGTTACATTTACTCCGACTTAACCTGAATGATGTTATTCAATGCTTTAAAAAGTCTTTTAATAGCAACCACTTTATTCAAATTAGCAATATTTTCAAGAATGTTGGAAACTGTGAATTTTGAATTGGGAATTGCCTTTATTTATTATTAGATCAGACTAAAGGGTATATATATAAATCAAGGTAGTTTATACCCTTTAAAATTCCGAATTTCTAACATTTTTACAAACGTTATTAATTTTAATAAAATAGTTGTTATGAAGAAGCTTTTTTCAAACTTTGTATAACCTCATCTAAATTTAATCGGAACAGATATAACAAAACTTGAAAAAGCATAAAGCAAATTTATTGTTTCTCGTATTTATAAGAAGAGCCCGATTTTGTGTTATAAGAAAAGAATTTTTTGAATATTGTAAGCGAGCAAAGTTTAATATTAATTGGATGTTAATCAATAATATTGTTGAGATTTTTATTAATTCGTTACAAAACAGTTTACGTTGACGTCTACAAAGAAAGTATTGATGTTCTTTATCCGCCAAATATAGAGATAAATTACCGTGATTGTACAATAATTGACGCAGAACATTATTTAACTGTTGGATTAAATCAGCTCCATGTTCGTAAAAGATATTGCGCAATACTATACAGTAGTTGTTTTAAGCTGTTATCACAAAATGTTCTCGGTATGTTATTGTTTCAGGAACACGTGTTATCGATGATTTCCTTTTCAAGGGTAAATTTATTTCATCTGATAATAAAATGTATAAATCTGTATCATCAAATACTACGCCATATCGTTTTTATGGTAATAACATTATTGGAAAGTTCGATATTATAAACGTTGGAAAATAATTTTTAATAATACTACGTAATCGAAAACAAATCTTGTGGTCGGTATTTTAGAATTTACGATATCATAGTATTTTCGTGTTTTTTTATCAATTCTTCCTTCTTTTTTTATCATTTTATTTAGGAAAAAACCTGAACCCAACATCTTCATTGCGGACACCCCATTTTACAAACAAATTGTAATATTTAACGAACCCTGCTTACAATTAACGCGGATGATAATAACTTTTTGTGCATCAGAGTTTTCTTGTTATATCACATGTTTTCTCCAAAAAAGAACAAAATTACTTTTTTTTAATATTAGAATTGAAGTGCATCTCATAAAAGTGAATGCTGACGCGGGTTCAATGCACGACATTTATTGTTAGAGGTTGTTGTACATTCCGAAAGTTGTTCGACATACTCTACGCGAATAATTCAGACGGTAAAAACATATGAATATGAACTGGTTGCAATTGAATGAAAACGCCCGTTGAATTGACGTACCACGGACTAAATTAAAACACTCGTGAGTAATCTATCTTTTTTTCACCTTTTTATACACCCGCTCGAGCATTCAGCAATTTCAGGCTTCGAATTTAAATAACACGTCGAGGAGAGGTTTGCCGGAGGACGACGAGCGACTGTAAATATTTAACGTTCTTCGAAAGGGTGACGATACGATGTGGATGGTGCGAATCGCTCGGAATTTCGTGAAAACGAGAGGTCATCGTTGGTTCACCTGCAAATTACGATACACCGGCAAATTTACAGGGGGAAAACTCCGTGACAGAAACCTCTGGCTCTGTCCGATTGATTTTCGAGACTGAACCCTCCGCAAATCGATCGTCCGCTTAATTATTTGCACGATCATTATTTACTTATCCATCCAAATACGATTTACCAATTAATCGACGAGTATAACAGAACTATGGTGAAAGAACTGAACCGTACATCTGCTTTATTTCGAATAAACGAATATTTCGAAAACATTAAATTCTGATTCCTAGAATAGTTTTATTTAGACGATTTGAGTAAGCTAAGTTTTATGAACTTTCCTGTAATATTATAAAATATACATCGTTTGCCTGTGTAACACAAAATCACCGTAGAATGCATTTGATTACTGGGGGAATTAAACGACTAGTTAACAACGTCAGGGACAGTTTAAGTGAGACGATACGTTATTTACAATCCCGGAAACGGAATGCTGCGTCGATGATTTGCATATTCGCGAATATCGACTCAAACGGATTGCGAGGATGCACGTTTGCGGTCGGCCGGGGAATGGAATTAGATCCAGATCTATGTACATATTTGTATATATGTATATCCAGTATATATATATTGGGTCGCGAGGAATCGGTACGAGGATGGCATTGAATTAAATACACAGGATTGTCTATTAAGGCATTGCGTGACCACCGAAATTTAATTGGTCGCTGAAGCTTAGTACTCCAGAAGCTCTGGTTGATCCTTTAATCCTGAAAGTTAGTCCCTTTACGTTGATTACGAGCATCGCTGTGGAAACATGTGGATTCGAGCATTGTTCGATTTCTCGTTGATTCTGAGAATTAAGTGGTATTAATCGAACCTACGTCCTTTAATTACTCGTAACTAATCGCACTAATGTCATTCGTGAATCATGTATGATTATAAGAACTAAATGATGGTTCATTGTAAAGTTTAAATGTGGTTATTTATGGAACGAATATATTTTATTCGATACGTTAAGTGTTCAAGAATTCATTGATTCAGGTTGATTTGAAATATTCGTGTGTACGAGTGGGTGTTTCGTGAATGTGTGCATTAAAACAAGGCTCGATGCTGCATTTCTATTGTACAATGAAATTGCAATCAAGGACGGCGCTTTTGTTGATATATTACATGTCATGTTCTAGAAATCAATGACTAGCCGGGTCGTAGCACTACGTGCTGGTGACAACCACTTGTGGCTAATGACCAATCGATACTAATATCAGACTCAGACTTACATGGAAGAAATGGGAAATAGAACGAGAAGTTATTTTGGACTTCTGCGCGTGAATTATGATTCGACCATAGGTTTCTGAACAACTCGTTCCATTAGAACTACAAAATATCATTCTATTTGTAAGACAATCATAAACCCTGAAAAAATCTCATAATCGCTCCATGAGTATTCTCCAATATTCCATGAAATCAATTATTCATCGGTCTCGGCGATATTAAATATTAATGTCAATATATAATTAAATTTCTAGTATTAGATCTCCCACAAAACTCTGCCGCTTTTTCGTATCAAAAAATGGAAGTCAAGAAATAAAAATTATAAACTAAAAATTAAACTTAAACTTAATATTAAAAATTAGTAATGGAAAAGCCTAATGGTACATTTAATTTAATTTCATTGTCTGAAATTCAATGATAATTAATTACATTGTCGGTCATTAAAAGAAGAATATGGAATTAATATTACTACAAGTTTGAAAGATATTTTCCAACCTTGAATACCAAAGAGTTAAAAGTATTTAAAATTCAAATTGGATACCTTTCGAAGCAGTCGAAACGTATTAAGAAATTAACGTATTCTTTTAGGAGTAATCCGGTAATCTGATATAACGAAATGGCGAGTGTCTGTCGAATACATCTTCCATCAGTCGTCGGCCACTTAAAGATGATCCGCTTAAGTTACTCGAAGGCCATTGTAGTCTGTCGCGACATTCCAGCAAGAATAATTACAGTACCCTCCAGTCTGCTACTTCCAAGTTCAAATTTGCAAATCTCGCCGTGGCGTTCTTCAACCGGCATCCCGCGAAATTTGTCGAATTAACTTTGCAAATTCGTTCTCCCCAATGACGCTCGAAATTCGCCCTCGCCTTGTCGCTTGTTAAGACTTCTGGAATAGCAGGATGAAGTCGATTATGAACCGGCTCCCTTCCTCCAGGCCATTCTTAGTCCTCCCTTTCTCTAGAAACTTTTAACATACACTAATGCTGGAAAGTATTGAATTACTAAATAGAGTCTCATTGTTGGAATAAGTAAATTCTTGGATTATTTTCTGCAATATTTTTATTAAGTAGACTCCCATTTCTTAAATGAGTATTTTAGTGGGTTATCCTTTGCAATTATTTTTATTAAATTATTTGTAGAATAATGTAATTATTTTTGCAAGGGAATCTAAATGAATCTAGTTTTGTAATGTTCCTCTGCTTTAAATATTCCCAGTTTAAAATGGTCGATTCTAGATGAAGGCTTTTATATGTATGATAATATTTCGCACAAGCTTAATTAATTTTAGCTGCATCATTTTTACAAATATATACTATATATTACTGGCTGGAAAATGATTCTGTTTAATAGTAGTATTACATATATATATGTTAAATGTTTAACATATCGTGGTCGGAATAAACCGTCCCCGTGTAAAAAGCAGAATGGACATCTATAAATATTTAGTGATCCCAATTTTCTGTGGCATGGCGTACCATCCGTATCTGCTTGTCTCCCCCTTTATTCAGCCGAGAAACAGGAAACTTTCGGTTCCTTTCCTTTCCTTTCCACATAGAAATGATAATGAAACGCAATTAAAGTCGCTGTCGAGGCCAAACGAGCGGAATACAGTTTTGGCTAGCAGCTTAGCCGCGAGCGTCAACAATATTCCGAAACGAAGTCGCTTTGTATTTTGTCGCGGGTTGCTCGGTTTCGGAGTCCGCTGGTTTATGCTAATCTTTCGCGGATGTGCTTTGCTCAGTTAACGGAGTCACCGGCATGTTTTGCATTATTTAATGAAACCCTGATACCACTGCCCTACGATGGGAACTTCCGCATCCGGTTCCATTATATACGACAAATGTATCCGCAAAATTTGAAAATTTACAATTTTCACGGTTTGCAACTTTCGTATATGATCTTTGTGATCATTTTAAAGTTTGATTAACGCTTATTCGTCTACGCATTGACAATCGACTATTGTCTGATAAAATAAAATAAATATTTTCGAATTTCTGGATCAATAGATCTATAATGATCTACATAACTAACTGAATGCAAACAATCGAAACTTAAGATAAATTTAGCGTGATATAATAAAGAAACGGAATTAGAAGTATGTAATTCCTGCCACTCAATTCTATTGCTTCCTAATCCACGTTAATCTCTTCTAAAAATCTCGTTATATCTCATCAGGTGTTTTTCGTAATTGAAAATTATTAGAATAATTATAGTTTCATCCAATGTGTGAGGAAAAAGGTAGACTAAGTTTGACGAGTTAAAAGGAAATTTGCTTGGGGAAAAAAGAGTAGGACAAGCGAGGGCTGTAAAATTTCGAGGTTGATGCGAAGCCAGACGTAACTATATAAGAAAGTTTCTGCTTGGTAGATTTCCATCTACTCGTTCAAGCTTTACTCTGCAACACGGAAACTCGCGGAACGAAGGCATAGTGCGGAGTGCAATTCAGCTTAAACGTATCCACATTGCAGCACGATGATCCTCAGATAATATTGGATAGTTCGTTAGTGCATATCCGGCATCGCTAGTGTAACTAACCCGAATTGGTTCACTTCAAAACTCCTTCATAAGTATTCCTCGCGTCTTCCTGATACTTCAGACGATCATTAAACCCGATTCAAAATAAATACTTTCCATCGGCAAAGTTTGTCAGTGGATCGGTTCTTCTTCAAACTTTACCCACTATTTACTTCTTCCTGCCGATATTAAGAAATTCGAGCTACTTCCAATCGAGGAATGAAGATTAATATTACGATGTTCCGCGGTATTCTTCTCTTAACCAATAATGTCTCTTCGATAAGTATATCGGAAATGGACTTAGCGAACGATATAAATACCTTAATAACAATTTTGATTTGCTTTAAGTTAATTCCTCGTCTGAAACTGTCATATTAATTAATTAATTAAAATTCATAAATTCGAAAGCCACCAAGATGTTAGTAGTGACAAGATGTGAATACGCGGCGTTAGTAAAAGACAGCAGTCAAAATAAAATATTGGCGCACAGAGGGCACATGGTAATTATCAATGCTAATTAGAAAGAAAAAGTAGCGGGAGGGGGCATTCGAGCGTGGATTTGAATCAGTAAAATTTCAGTTCGAAAGCATTTTACCTGGAATTTCGAAGGGTTTGGTATATGCGGTTATATGCAGTTGTATATTCCAAAGGATATCAGTGTAGTCTCCCTCGGGATTTTGGACGTTCCTTCGGGATGAGATGTGGCCGCATGAGCGAATCGGCGGTGGTCCTGCTCGCTCAGACTGCACTTTATGCACCCGACTGGAATAAACGCGTATGTTTCTACCACCTGAATCCACCAGGATAGTCTACGAGGCTCCTAAAGCCGCGGAGTCACGAAGTCACGGAATCACGAGTCTGCAAAACCGATTGGAGAAATATTGTCATCTGGAGTTCGTGAAGAAATCTAATCGACCTTGAAATTTTGTAAAATGCGGAAAATATGAATAAACGAAAATTGAACATTTTACGGAGATTACTATAATAAACATTTCCGATATCGATATGATAGTCCATAATTTAAGAACATTAGTTATTACAATTATGGATATAATTAGAATCTATTCAAGACCATAAATCAACGTTGTTAAAATATTCTTTCTCGCCGTTGATATAGCAAAGAAAATGTGAATAAATTCTCGGTAGAATTGTTTGGAATATTATTTCCATACTCGTGTCATCGTAAAAATAAGATCTTCAACTTATATCGTACCCCGTAAAAAGTGACAGTAGGCAGGCTGGAGCTTTTTCCGCCGCATTGCAGAGTGCAATTTGCAGAAACTCGTAGAATTTCGAAGTCCCGTGCACTCTGCTTCGTCTCGACTACTCGAGGATGCGAAAGACATTCTTTTCCACCCTTTTCGTTGTCTCTGGAGTGCGCGAGACTCCCTTTTTTATTCGGTCCTTTCATCTCCATCCTCCGTTTCGTCGTTTCTTTATTCCCCTGACCCCGTGCGCACGTACAAACTTCATCTCCTCTCCGTTTCCCAAGGTTTGTCTTTCGACGTTAAACACAGAGGCTACGGAAGACTTCCATATTTTGGAATCCATCGGATCTGCCGTGATACGATTACATAAAAACCGTATCGTAGAAATAAAGGAGGATTCATTTTTATTAATCTCTTTCGACCTTCCCTTTCGTGGGTGAAATATGCTTACTTTATTCGCGATGAAATTGATTACACTGAATTTATGTTATTAAAGAAATAATTATTCGAGTGCACTTTTTATCACGAATTTAGAATGGCCATTTTATTTTTATCAGGCGACAATTGATATCAGTGTTAATCTTTTATTACGGTTTCTTGCATCCCATATTTGGATGTAATAATGTAGATAATACTTTAAGGTTGTAATATAATTAAAAAGATCACTAGAATGTTTAACTTATCATTTTATATTGATATCGATTATCGATACCTCGGAGCTTTAGGTTTAATATAAAATAGTTTTTAATATTATATACAGTAATATATAGTATATAATAAAATATGAGCGATTCGAAAACTAAAGTGTTTCACTCCATCAAACAAAAACTAAAGAAAACTGATAATTATGAAAGTCAAACACCACTCGTTCAAGAGTACTCAATCACTTCAGCATTCTAGCGACTCACATAACAGTCGCACCACTATTGTTTCTTATTAACAAATTAATAATTACTCTCATACTTCTTCAATCTAAGTGCTTCCAGAATTCATACACACACGATTCATTATACATTCCATTTCTTACAACATATGCATACGCACGTTTCCTGATTCTATTCGACGATACGTGTAATACAATATGCAGTCTACAAAATGAGATTTTCCGGGTCAACCACGCTCGAGACATATTTGCTCTTCTTATGCATACAATTTTTGTTTTGTTCGCATCAACAAACGTCTAAATGCATGACGTTTTAACGGAGCGATTGTCATTCCGCTTGAAATGCGTTTCATGTTTCCAGATACATGTACATATATAGGACAAAATATTCATCTTGCGTATCGATTTTGATGATGTAAACCCTCTCTCTTTGACTGAATTGCCAGTATACCTCGCTAGTAGTCAGATATTGCTAGTTCCGAATACATCTCGCTAAATGCAGAACTCTTGGATACTTGGCGCTAATCAGTATTAGCGCAAAGCGTTTCGGGATGCAATAATACTTGTCAGAATGAATCTAATTTATACTTCCAGAAAGATCGAACTTTACGTTGCAAATTTACTGCTACGTTGGAATCCTTTAAAGTTGCAAATTGCCCGCGATAAAACTATGTACATTTAGAAACTCTTGCTCGCAGACGGGGTTAGTACTTGCTCTTAGAGCGACTGAACACTATTGCAACTATTCGAAATTAAATAATTAATTAACTAAGTGGAACCGTTGTACATTAAGTGTCTGGAAGGAACATAATTTAATATACAGTGTATCGATCATATTGAACGTTGTTTAATTAATGCATTTTATGATGCAGGATGGATAAATGTATTCAGAGATATAACCTTGCATTGTTTGAGATTTTATATGGTGATAATTTATGTACATAATACACATAATTAAATCCATTAATTAACTTGATTCCTCGGCTATAATTTATGTAAATAAATGTATAAGTATAACCAAGTATATTGTTCGGCATTCCCAGTGTTAAACATTTCATGTCTCTAATTTCGTGAAGATAAATACCTCTGATTATTATATTACACGATATTATATCATATTTCAAGGCACATAAAGTGGGGAAAAATTGCACGACACTACATTACGATCATAATCCACATATATTTATATTCTGTTCTATCCACGAGCATCTTATGTGATAAAAATGAATGGCTTATTCAGCATTCCTAATACTTCCATTCTAAATGTATCTCCTTTGTTTTCTGTTGGTACCACTGGATGAATTTCGCGACACAGTTTATACCTTTTGGCGGAATCCCAGACTCAGTTTCATTGAAATCGCTCGTAACTTAACCACCCCTTGTTACAACCTCCGTGATATTTTACCACATGTGTTCCTTTCCGCCAAAAGATTCTTGTATTCTTCCATCTCCGATTCGCGGGAAACAAAGTATTTGCCAAAGTTCGGTGTTTCATGGCGGCTGGTATCCGAAGGTTTAACTTTGACTGGGTCATTCCACTAACGGAGTGTACATAAACCTTAGATTTCGAGGTAAAACCATAGGGGCGGGTAGAACGAGGGAGGAACATTGAAAGTTCTCTGAGAGTACTTTATAGAAAATGGAATGAAGAGGAGGATCTTAACTTCTCCCTATTCCCACAAGGATCTTATTCCCTTAAGAATGACTTCGCCAGGAATGGAATATGAAAATCTATTTAATTACCGTTGCGTCGATTCTTCGAATCGCTCTGAGTTTAATGAATAATTATCTTATACTGATATCATCTGCGGAGGTAGCAATAATTGTCTTTTGCAATATTTCTAACAGTATAACTAGTGAACATATACTTGGCTATAATTATACATTATTTATATATGAATTATGGCTGGAGGATGTAAGTTAATGAATAGATTCTATTATGTGCTTTACCTTCATAAAATGAAGGCATTTAAAATTTCAAATAATTAATTAATCATTAATTAAAATCATTTATTAATAAATCTTATTTAACGATGCACCTATACATTGGATGCGTAACATATTTACACTTTCCTTATCATGTTATCAGACAGGTGCAAACGAATTTAAAGCGATTTAAATTGTGTAAATCGCAGTAGTATAAATTTGAAATATGTAAAAGAAATACATCTCGCGGATGTAACACAATATTTTTGTAAATTACTGATTAAAGGTGTAATTAGCGTCCCGATTTTAAATTCCACTGTAACGTGTTCCAAACTCGGCATTTATTCCCGAAACGAATGGTGCAGTTAATGACAAAATATAACAGCAGTGCGCTGGAGTATTCCGGGAGATAACCGCGGTCACTTGTCCCGAAAACTTTAAGTTCCATTATACTAACGTTACCATTTCTCACCGCGATTTTCGTGGTAGTAGAGGGAAGAAGACGAAGAAGGAATAGTTTGCTCTGACATCATTCGTGTTATAACTTCTGAATTATTTCAAACGAGGTTAAATCTCTTCTGTTGAAGAACAATCGAATTTTCATATCTACTTGTGTTTGGAAATGTTGAATTCAGGTAGCGAATAATTACTGCACGATAAGTAAGAGAATTTCCGAATTAATTATGTTCGCGTTATATTATGGATATGAATGAATCCATAGTCATCCGTAATAATCCGTAACTATAGGTGTGGATGAATTCATAATTATCCAGAATCATTCGTAATTATAGATGGGAATTATTTCGAATATCGGATTCCAATTTTGTTTACCACTCAAACTACTTTTACACTACTGTTTCGCATCTAATTAGGGATTCCACAATATACATTTCATTATTCATGTTTTCCTTTATCAGATTCATAGGGGTTATTGCCATTTTGGGGATGGTTATCGAACATAATTCAGCATCGATCGTATCGTGTCGTGAGTCAGTGATGCGGATACCACATACGTTCAGTCGGACAACCACAGAATGTCCAACAGAATGTCTCTCGATGGTCTGAGACTCCCAATTGGGATATTTATCGAGGCAATTAGCAACGGTATGGTGAAGAGACACAGCAAAGGCCGAGTCATGTGAGAGAATCAACGATTTCCCGTATCACCATACAACGCTCGAATTCCTTTGAGCTTTGCTTACATTGGTAACATCACCAATGGACATTGAATTCCTCGTAAACTATTCTCATTCCTGATAGTCCCCTTCGATTTCAATATAAATATAATGTCGTGACGTAACTTCTCCTCAAAATTCGGCTCCATTCAAGGCGACTCACGATTACAGACATTAATTGGAGCAATTATAAGCAAATAACTCATTAACCTGTTAACCGGGGATGACGAGTTAACTCGTCAATCCAATCTACACTTATCTCGAAGGTTACGAATTAAATTAGAATGATCACTTTCGTAATTCTCAAATTTTTATTTCATTGTTATATGAATCTCATTTTTACGTTGTGGAATGTGTTGGAGGAATCTTGTTGCCGTTTTATTATCCACGCTATCTATGAAATATTTTTAGTTTAATGTTTTGTGGCAATTATTCGTTATTAATGGATTTTGAATAATTTTGTGTTTGGATTGATGTTAATCATTGATAACTATAGATCTATAATATTTGGATAGTGGAAGTAATATAAACGCAATGGATAGTACAATGAATATTTCATTAAACGGCAATACTGAGTGAATAATTAATGAGCGTAATGTATTAATGTTAACGAAGTGTTATATTTCCCTTAGATAAATGTTTTGTTACACGCCGATTAAATGCGTAAACGTTAATGATTTTATTATAATGCACGGATTATTACAAAATAAAAAATAGAATAAAAGCTCTTTTTAAATCCTCGTATTAATGAAGAATAAGTCAAAGCTGATTTCCCACATCCTTAATAAATATAATAATGAATGTCTTTAAAGTTCTCCAAACTCTCAAAAATTATTCCTCAACAAAGTAATTCATTCTAGATTAAAACGTTATCTATAGAAATATAGTATTCATATATCAAAATAATTCAAAGTCATTGAATACAGTAATAAATTTCATGAAAGTTCTCGGGAGTGTCGGAAATTATTCTCAACCAAAATAATTCATTATAAATTAACACTTTATCCATAGGAACGTAATATGCCTGTACAAATAAAATTCATACTTTTCATATGTTTTGAAGAGATTTCAATTCTAGCTGTGAGAGGAATTGAATGGTACTGTAGTCGTTATCTTGGTATAAACGACGACAGTACCACCCTATTCGTGTCCTCTTAGGGTATACCAGGGGGTCAATCTGGGTTCACTGGCATAGGTAGGATTGAAGAACCATACCAGGTCACCTAAGAGAGAATTAATTAACTACCGGGTCATCGCTTGTATACTCGTGATCGTGGGTTAGCTACCCTTCAACGTTATTTCAATTTGAGTTGAGTAAACGGTCGCAAAATTAATTCTGACCAGAGAACAACAGTGTGACCACATTAATTCATTGCGATTAGATTGTTTAGATTATATAATATCTCAATACAAGGCAAATTTAATATCGTTCCTATCAACGCACTGCTCTAAAAACGGAATAGTTTGAAACTTCGATGTTCGTGTATTTTATTTAATAACTGGTGTTAAAATTCAATCATTATTTATAAACCACTTATCTTGAAAATTGATACATATTGCTATGGAATCAATGCTAACAATCGAGAATTTTTATATAAAAATTTTTTCTGTTGAATTTTTACGGAAAAAGCTCGAAAACGAATGGTATTTGAAGGCGGATTAAAATGTATATTTTTCATCCAATTTTATAACGAACTCTAAAAATTCTAAAAATTCCATATAATTCTAAATTCTGAGTATTTGAATCATATTTATCTTAAAATTCTAGAAAATGTTATTAAGCCAACCCGTGTGATTTCCATACGTGGCTACATAAATCTTTCCTACAACGACATTCAAGTCGACGATCCTTTTTATGGCTATGTATAATCTTTCTCAACGTTTTCTTTGTTTCGCCTCAATTTATCCTTTCAATTATGTAGAGAAAATTCTTCTCTCGCGGATCTCGATGTCGGATCGGATATAGTTTTTCAAACGGTGCGTGTTGAATAAGTAAATGACCGGGAAATCTACGAATCGGTTTCCAAACGTTCAATCCATTCTCGGGGCAAAATAAAAATATCTCTGGTACACGCGATGTTTGTGCTTCTCTCCTTGAGAAACATAGGACGGGATCTTCCGATACTCCACGGAGCCATCTCCTAGAAACCGTTTACTCACTATATACAGGAACTCTATTTTAAGTGAAACCTCTCACTTCTAGTACGTATCGATCTCGATTCTACTACCTTATATTTTACAACATTGTACAACGATCGGGAACCCTTGTCCAAATACTACTCGAGTATCATTCAAGTAGAATGGTTTCGCGGAAAATCTTTCATTGATTTCAGCGTACGAGAAAAATGAACTGTATTAATTTTAATATCAATCTAATATTTCGGATCTCATAAATCCAAACATAGACTCTGTTAATTTTTCAACTGTGTTTTGAGGAGGTTCAGGGTACGACATTTCCTTCTTTTGTTGGCATTTTGTTTACACACTATATAATACTTTTTACTACTACGTTTTCAGCTGTTCAATTCATCCGACAGGAAAATACAAAGAAGTTTCTTAATAAGAAAAATATTGAAAATTAAGAAATCGTGATTAAAGGAAAGGGGCGATTTTTTAAATTAATTATTCATTTTCTGCAGTCGTTTTTAACTTTCGAGGAATATGAAACCAGAATTTCGATTTCCGAACTCAATTTCACATTATGAATAGGGTTTTACAAACATGCTTCGAAACCACACTCTTTAAAAAATGCAATAAAAACATTGGGAAAATCGGCATCAAGATTTTTGGATTAGAATACCCCCTTATGCCGCGACAAATATAAAAATATATAATTCCTTATAAGTCTCCGTAATTAAATCCAGTAGATTTAATTCGATCTTTAATCATTCGTTATCTTATTATTCGCATGATTTAATTTACTCTTCAATTCGCGGATGTTAGTAAATCCGAGTTCACGCCGATTTAATTTATAGTTTGAAAATAGGATTTAGTATCCAATTTGCAGGATGCCTCATGTTACTACGATGTAAATTAATTAATGCATACTCAAATGCGCGTATCATAACGAAATATGAGAAAGTGATTAGCCACAACTGTCCAAGATGGCTTCATGGAGTTACAACGGTAACTACTAAATGTCAGTGCGTACGAGGAAGGACGCTGATCGACGGAATTCCCATCAGTGATTCGGTGAACGCATTTCGGTAATAACCTACCAAATCAGCATGTAATCAATGATCCTTCCACGAAATTCGAAACTACAAACTGCGAATCACCGTTTGATAAACCAGTTTGATATTTCGATTGTTTGATATTGTTCCTTAACAATATTAATAGTATTGTCAGTTTCCACTGTCTGGGCCATCCGCATTTTATCACTGCGATTATATCGTGTATTTTAAAAGCTTATCACATTTTCAGCATATATTTATCGTGTAAGATGCACTTTTTACAATATGCAATAACTAATCTAATTAAAAAACTGTAGGGCACTTTACTTTATGGTTTTAATCTTCGTAAACCTTGTTCAAACGAAACGAAAATAACAAACGTTCCAGGGTATTATTTTAAGTCCTTCAAGCTGTAAGAACGAGTATAGTACAAAGGACACGATATATCACTTAAACGGATGTCCTGTGACCCCACTTGTTATCCTTTTTCCTTCTTTTTGTCATATCTTCTCCTTTTTCACAGCGATACCAGCTAGCTGGTAAGACACTATTCGACTGTTTTCTTGGAACTTCCTGTCTCCTCCTCGTCTTTCTCAAGCGTTTACCACTCTTTTCTTACTTTGGCTTTTCTTTCCCTTCGCCGAAAACTTTCGAAAATAGAATAAACTTTATGACACGCCGGTGATATTTATCACTGCACAACACTTCCGCCTTTGTTGCTACACCGCAATTCTGGTATGCACAATAGCCGGGGAAATAAGAAAAAAATGATTCACTGGCTGTTTCACGGTTTCACCGACTTTCGTCCGCACTTGATATATTCGGTTTATTGCAATTAGATAAATGACACAGTACTAATGCGGTTCAATTATCTTTGATTGAATCAACCGAGAGTGTTGAGGCTTTCAAATCTTTTTACAGATAAAATGCATAAATTGTCAGGGACCAATTCTCAGGAATTATATTTTTTAAATTAACACAATTCCGTAACTATAACTCATCACTTTAGAAACCTCGAGGTTGATATTTTACAAGCGTACGCGGAGATCGACTGTCATCGACTGACTGACGATAGCGTCTATACTATGGCGTTCCGGATTATGGGATTTATATATGCTCATTATTTACTTGTCGCTCATTCTTGAAATCAATAATCTGCGAAACCACGACATTATACGGTGTGTCCTGTATATAAAAAGCCGCCTAATTATTTCCTTTAATTGCGATGATACACAAAACATTTTACGCATTATATTAATGACTTCAAGCAGCCAATATCATTTTAATATTAGCCTATCTCTAAGAAAGAGAATTTCTCCTGTTGTCGTCTTTTACAGAATTTTCTATTTTAATTTTCTATTTTAATTTTCTATTTTAATTTTCTATTATAATAGATCACCTGTATTTTGACACGGAAACAAATATTACTCTACAATCAGTTGGCCTCTTTTACGTGGGGTACCTTATACAAAGTTTATATAAAATATTGATGAATTCATTTGCGTATAGCTACGTGTTGACAGTATTAATTAATATTGAATATAATAAATGGAGGAATAATTGCCCGTCTGGCAAACTACTGTCTCTGTTAGGTACTTTATGTCTAATTAACCAATTAATTGAGGCAATGTATTGTACATATTCCGCGGCATACTATATTGCAACATTATATACCGAGATATTAGTGCACTGGAACTTCAATTACAACAAATACAGCTTCCATTATGCTGCAAACGAGTATAAACATGAGAAAATACGAGAAGGAATAATTATACTCGAACATTATACATATATTAAGGCTCTACAACTTCAATTACGCCAAATACAGCTTCAATTACGCTAGAAATGAGTATAAATATGAGAAAATACGAGGAGGAATAGCAATAGAACCGTCATGGTATTCGCGACTACCAGTCACCATTATTAATTGGCGCAATATCCTGTAGCATGTCGTATTCCAGGATGATATAAGAGTTAATTCTGCGAAGTGCATTCGATAGTCGACTAGCGGTACCTAGCAATTGCATCCTCTGCATTCTCTGTCTCGTCAACCATTCGATCGGTGGACCGCGGAACATCAGTTCCCTCTTGCTCTATGGTTAACCGACTAAATGCACCGTATTTGCATCGTTGCATATGTAACCACGAATAATAACGGGGCTTTATGTGCGCCCAACTTTTCCTCGGTCCACTTTGACCCCGTAGAACTTCCTCCGTTCATGAATTTCCTCAGAATTATGAAAAGTTGATTTTAAAAACCTTTAACCTTGCTTCGTAGCCTGTAGTTTGCGAAACTTTAAAACTAATGTTCCATTATGTGATAATTTTTGCGGAATTTTAACGTAATTGGTATAAATTAGAAATTTATAACTTTTATCGAGCTCAATTATTTCTTGCACCGAAAGTACTTTTGTATTTCTATTCTTGCATTTCTGATATTTTATATTTCCTATAAAGAATGGAAGATATTATTTCTGAGTTTTAGAGGACGTATTCATTTGAGTTAAATAATTCGTCAGGATAAACTATAAACTGGTTGACATACGAAACTAAAAATATTTTATGTCTTCAAAACTGCAATTATTTAATAAACTATTTTCCAAGCACCAAAAAGAAGGAAGTACAACGTGAATTATCTATAAAGGAACATAATAATCGTTGAATCTAAGAGTCCCCTTGGTATCATAGTTCTTAACGATTTCCCAAACTTGATTAATAATGGATACCTCTCGGGAGTCATAAGAAATTCGAGTTTCCCATACCGAAGATATTTTCCGAATTACTTTCAGAATTGCGAGGGATAAGTTAAGGGACCACAACGACTGAACTCTGCGACCTTCCATTTACATTAATAATGCAGGCCCGTGTACCTTACACTCCCGGTACTTTGTCATCTTTGCAACCACCAGAGTCTGGCTACTAATTAATTGCCTTCGTGAGGTTGCCCGTCCATCTCTTTCAGCGGACCCTGAGTCAAGGGATGGTGGTTATCATGGTGGCAGAATTCAAATTATCTTCGGCCACGTTAAGAAAACTTCACTTTTTATGTCCCACCACAATGTTTTACCTCCCTCTAATTCTGATCTTACAATTTGTTAGCGCAACTTACAAGCTGCTCGTTGTTCTCTCGTTCCATTATCGCCAATCACAAACTAGACAATAAGAAATATTTTCAATACTTAATTGGTTAACACAGATAATTGCTCTGGATGTTTATTGTTTGTTAGTAGATTTCTAAGCTTCAATGATCATAAGTTTCGTAGAAATGTAATCTGTATAATCTGAAAATACTTAAACGTAAGATTCCATAATTAATTGTTATAAAGATATGGAATATTTCAGCCTATATCTTTGAGAATAGTTAATCGTAAAATTCCACAATAATGAATTATTATAGAATTTTTTACTCTATATTATGCAATTGAATTTTCAACCTAACTTGATTCCATAATTAATTATTACGGAATTCCGGAAATTTGGGATCTATGTTATTCCATATTATTCCATAATAATTAATTATGGAAATTTGCGCTTAGCAATTCTCAAATAATATATGTACACCCCAAATTTAAAAACACAACATTTGTGACCATCGAAGATTAGAAATAATTAATTATGGAATTCCACACTTAATTATTCTAAATATTTGTGTTAAGTTTAAACTATTATATGTATCGTATATGAAATACTAAAAATACAAGCTACACAGGTTTACATGCTACTTCTACAATTAGTCAATTATATTCGAGCCAAAAGAATAGTGTTTCCCCAGGGAAATACTTTCCACGTAAACCTCTTTCGTATTAAGTCCCACTTATTCGGACGTCGTAATCTGTTCCTGAAACTAATTGCAACGGATTGCAGCCGGTTCTTTTTCCTTCGCTCTCTTTTTGTTGAGCTAGCGTCTGTGAACTTGTAAGTTACACTTATTTAACAAATACCAACGAGTGGCACGAAGTTGCTATTTTGCAAAATAGAACACGACTTACGAAACAAACAATATTTCTTCACAAAGACTCCTTTACATCGTATATTAAAAGTTTATTAAAAGTTGTCCAACATCCTTTTGAATACATCGAACAGTACGGTATTATTACTGTAACGTAAAGTCGAGGATTGTTTCTTATGGTGTTCTTTGAAAAATTCTGTTTTACGTGATATTTCATTCCGTGTCACAAAAGGACGAAGGCAGAGCCAAATAATAAGACGAAGCAAGGATAGAGTAACCTTTCACTATATTTTCCATGATATTTTCATTATTCTGACGTAGAGCCTTATGCATTACAAGCAGCCGTATCGCGGTAAAGCGAAAAATCTTTTACCGTGAAATTTCTATTCAATGCCACCGGCGGCTTCCTCGTTTCTTTAAAAGCGTGCATGTAATTTCAATTCGTATAATTTTCCTGTTCCCCTGCATCATTAATTCACTATTAGAATATGCAACAAGAATATTTCACGTTCCATTGCGATTTTATATTATATGCTGACATGGCTGCATGGAATAGTTTGAATTAAAATTTCAAATCGATCCGCGTGCGGTTTGGTTTTAATTTATAATAAGTAGAAGAAGGTGTCGTCGCACGTGTTTACAATAATTATCGATGAGATGGAATATTTTTATGGACGACTTCAAATCAAGTACTCGAAGGCTGATAATTAAATTTATTTCTGTGCTGTCTCATTTTATTTGATTAAATTTCTTTGAACCACCCTTTAGTCGAACATTTCAATCAGGGAGCCTATCGTGTCCCAAATCCTTCACTTCAACGAAATCCATCGAATAGAAATGTTCTAACCGGAAGCAGCTTTGCACGATGGTATTCCATTTCCATTCAGAGCATAGTATTATATTACAGCTGATTTGATCATTAGATCTCTTGAAAGGTAGTTATTACAAAAATATTGAATATATAATGCAAGATAATTTCGTGTAAGGAACGGCGATTTTACATAATTAACTGATAATAATTCTCCAACATTTTCCCAAATTTCCAATTTATCAAAAATACTACAGCGGAAATAATTTGCAGGCACTTTACAGTGTGTTACATATTTACAAGACTGAAACGTCGGCCCCGGGGTCCTGGGTTCGCCATACCCACATCTACAGAAAAAACCCAGTAGATCCCCTGAGGGATACCGTAATTTAACCGACCAACCATATTATTTATTCAAAATTCTAATCATTTTGCTAAAAACAGAAGTACACTATGAACCTATTACGAAACTCGCAATTCAAGCGACTCCTCGAGGAGCACAAATGTTGTAATTATGATTTCACCAAGCGGGTGCCAATATCCTTAGTTAAATAATTAGTACACCATCCGCATTAGATATCTACAGTTATATTTCTATATAAATCCTATATTTTGGTAAAAGCTATATTTGCAGCTAAATATAAATGCTATTTGGATCCTTTCTACCTCAAGCTAGCTTAAAGGAGACATGGAGTGATCCGTCTAGTTCAATTGGATCGTTTTAAAGAGTCACGATTCCGTCGAAGTGTAAAAATGTAGGAACAGCAAGCAGCGTAAGTAGGAAGACATTTGTAAGTGACGACATCGAAGTTGTAACGTAGGAATTTATCGTTGCAGCGGGGCTAACTGCACTCGAGCGTGCCGCACTCCTTTATCCGTAGGAATCTTGGCCGTGAATCAAATCCGTGATTTACGGCTAGTACACGTGTATATCAATTCCGCAACGACCCGATTATCGGTCTGGCAGAAGCGGTCCGACCGGCGGTCGTTGCTTTACCTTGGATTCCCGCCAACGATACACTATCCTGGATCAAAGGAAAAATATCCTTGCGAGTCCTTTTTTTTACATCAGGAGACTTCCTTCCACTTGTACGATTTTACCATCATCCTTACTTTTTTTCCTTTCCTTCCACGTGGTTGCTAGTCTCTCTCTCCATAGATCTGTAACTGATCAGGTATTCCTCGAGACGAATCTACAATCCGGATTTCCTACTTTCGTATTTTGATATTCATGTCAGAAGACGGAATAGGCGGCTGGGAAACGGATCGTTCCTTGGTAACGCTAAGGAGAAATACGCCTAGAAATTTTCGTTCCGTTTCATTCCGATACTTTTGTTGGAATTTGTGATCAAAAAAGTACTATGTACTGCGTGGCCGTATGAATATCGCATTTAATATTTCGATGTGACGTCTCCTTCAATTTTTGCCTAAAAAAACTTCATGTTTCGATAGAAAGTGTAACCTTTTCAGCTTTGTATTTCTTTCAAGTTAATGTTGAATTTAACTGAACTAACTATTTCATACAAAATTGAAGTGAATACAGCATATTTGTATTCTTATTTTTCCTCGAAGAGCATTTTTAGTATTACTCGGTATTTAAAGAAATTGACGGTTTCCTAAAATATTGAGAACAATATTTGTCTAAAGGATAAAGTTATAAATATTTATTTAGGTACGATAGCCAAATCCGAAAGTTTTGAAAGCTTCATGTTTGCTGTAAACATAATACGTTTGCATACCGGCACTCTAGAAGGTACAAACACTGTGCATTCATATCACTTATACGGAGCTAAAGCCTGTCTAAAGTTATAACTATTAACATTCCGTAGTGCAGTCTGATTTAGACATTACATAGCGAAGCTAAGCCTTGGATTACTTTGTGGATAATTTGTAGATTAAATCAACGGCTAATGCAAAGTCAACGTAGTCACGGGAAATCCTGATAATGGTATCCTGGAAATCCTGATTTCACTACAAAAATGCCTACCAGTGTAATCTTATATACAAGGTATAAATATTCCATTTAGTTATACAATATTTGTGCCCACATAAAAAGGATGCGTGATCTGGAAAATTATGTAAAAAACAACAGCAGAACAATTTTCGTCATACAATATTTTCTGTATTATCGCGATTAAAGGAGATTATTATGTGGTTTATTTAAAAAATCTATTAATTTAAATACTCTCTCATTCTTTATGCAAAATTTTAAGCAATGAAGCACAGAGGTGGCACTGAGTTGTGAGCCTGCAACAAACCCTTGTTTAAATTATCGCCTTATTTCATTCATATCCAACTTATTTTACTTGCATTCAAGTTTGAGTTAACAACCTATTTCACTTGCAGCCGCTTAACTTACTTGATATTCAACGAGCACAACAAAGGGCCATAATTAAATTCTACTCATATCGAGTTATTTAAATTATTATATTACACTGCATCAGTGCAAGGTTGTGGTTCCAGAAAGCAATGAGGTAGGTCGAGAATTTTTCGGGAAGATTTAAGAGGGTGAAGGTTTTCGGCAAGATGAATCGTCGGAGGGATTTAAGTCCCGTAAGTTAGTGTCTTAATACATCCTGCAGTAGCAAGTGTAATATAGGAGAAGGTGGTTATTTGAGCACTTTAAAGCGCTCCAGAAGTGGATCGTGAAAAGAATCCCACGGTAGCCGTCCCCCGCGGACTTCGCGCCCCATGTAGAGAGTATAATTAATTGGGCGCCAAGTTTATTAATGGCTACTTCGCCGAAACTTTCTTAATCGCAATATTTCCTTAATCACGAAACTTCCTTCATGATCGACACGGCCATCCGAATTCTGTCGCGAATTTTTTACAATTATGCGGGGACATATTACCGCTGACCTTCGTCCATCGTTACGAATTTATTAGGGTTTATTAGGGAAGTCATGTTTTAATATTTCTTAAGGAAGATGACACGACCAGAATTTATTAATTAGAATTTATAATCGTACTTAGAATTACCTATAGAATTTGACATACTCTTCTGTGTTTTATTATCTTTGAGATAAATAAATAAGTAACTAATAATGAAATAATAATACTTTATTTTTAGGAGAAGGTTGATTATATATTTAAATAATTGCAGATAAAGTAACTAGTTTCTAGCTCTATGTGTCTGTGCCAAATAATTAGAAAGGGATTTGTAATATTTGAACAGCTACTTCGAAAATAGGAAACTCATCGTTAATGTAGAATGTTTTCAAATATAAATTAGGAAATACTCAGTTATGCAAGAATACCTTCGTTGTTGCCATTAGGGAGATTATCAAAGGCATAATCCATACACGGTATTTGTTGTTTTGACCCATTCGGAATTTCAGATAACTGATAATAGGATACCCGGATATTCCCTGTAGGCGATATTACGATAAGCAGGCTTCCACCAATGCATTTCTACCTCCATTCCAGAACTAGGATATTGTTACGCGCCATACACGCTTCGGATTGGTCATCCTTCCTCTCTTCAAATTGCCCTGCCAATGAATCGCCACTAACCAGAATAGTTCGCATAACATTTCCAGAATGAATTTGTTTCCGATACAAATTGATTCTCGACGATTATAAAACAGAAGATTTTTTAACTGACGATGAGATATGAAACAGATTCGAAACTGATATGAAACTGATCAATTAATATTTGATTGAATATAATAATTTTTCAATCTGATCTGATGAATTTCTTCTATGAATCTTTACTCTATTATTAATTACTACAAATTATTAAAAATATGGATATTAAGTTGTTATTATAGAGAAATCTTAAGCGTCTGAGCAAACTTCGACTAAATTGGTATTTCATAAATTACGATTTATTCCTGCGGAATTAATGGATGCCGATTTCACAACATCACATCAATGTTCAATCAATCTCCGATCTACGATTCATCCTCATCTTCTTTGTTTCTTCTCGACAGATCAATAAACCATTTCATTCGCGGTGGCCCCACCGTAAAAAAAGTATCAACACGTAGCAGAGGAATTCTATCAAAACGAATCCGAGAAAAGAGTATTAATGCGGCCTCGTTGTATATCCGAGGAACCGGCGGTGAAAAAAACCTGCTGCGATCGCGTCTTTTTCGGTTTTGCCATTCGAATAAAAAGCACGGATGTCCGTTTAAAACACCGTCACGTATAAAGAGCATGAAGGGAGAAGAACAAGGGGAAAGCAGTAAGGGGTGGTTTGGGGTATTCGTTTAGAGGGCGGTTGGCATTTCAGTTTCTCGTTAACGCCTCCGGTATTCGTGGAAAATTTCTCTGTCGGGCTTTCCTGGATGCTGAAAGAAAATAGTATGCCCAAGGAGGAAAAAAAAGACTATGAATATTGTTTTCGCAATTCACCGGGGACTGGCCTGAGTCATGAAGTTTCGCGAATAGCGAACTAGAGAGTAATTGATAGAAATTGTGGACGGTGCTTTCTCGAGTGCAAATGCTTCGAGTGCCGTTATTATGAATGGTTGAACAATACGTTCTTCTACTACCACCTACGAAAATGCTAGGTAGAATAGTTCTACCATAGTCTCTGCCATTATGCGAACGATGCATTAAACTCGGTTTATCACTTAGTAACTGCCAGTATGATATGAATATTGAGTGCCACGTATGCCAATTCTACATCGTAAATGTGGCTAACTAATCCTTTTAGAACTACGGCGCTCGATATATTGCGCTTTGTTTAAATTATCAACAATGCTTGCAGTGCCTATTGTACTTGCTGTTTAATATAAACTTCTACCGCTTTGTATTCCCTTTCTATTGCTCTCGCCAACTTCGTGCAACCTGTGAAAATTCGGTGCTCATTGAAACGTACGTATCGTTTCACCTCGAATATCAGCAATAATTCTTTTTCAGACTAACTTCATGTTCTTCCTATACATTCTATTTGTGCCATGAGATATGTACAATTATATATTTGGGTTACTTATTCATAGAGTATTATGTAGAATATATATCAAATGTGCAATATTCTACGAATTATGTTATGGAATCATATTCCTACATGATTGTACTGGAGTTGCATGACGAATTCATCATAAATTCAACAGAATAGGTTGTAGATGAAAGTTTGGATTATTGTTCGATGTGGAACGCAAATTGGGCCAGAAATGGAACTGAATACACTGGACTATCTATCTTTTCAATTTTAAAGGGAAACAGCGTTACATCCGGCATTTGCTACTTTCGTTTCCGATATTTACATGAAAATTGTTTTTTTACCCCGAATATCGTCGTCTGTTACGAATCGACTGGCACGCGCGAATGCAAATTTCCAAGTGCGAGTAACGCGATTAAATGTCATGTTACATTCATTATATATAGTTAGAAATATTAATATTAAACGATGAGTTAGAACATCGTAAGGTAATAAAAAAGATATATTCATCATGGAGAGAACATCTCACTGCTGTTTAAAACATTATGCACGCCATGTGATACTATTCCAGCAAAGGGTTGGTGTTTTTGAAAATTTTAAATTCTGAAAGTACTTCTACAAGAGCAAGACTTCTTAGGTAGTTCGTAAACCCTCTATTTTAGCTTTCTATGGTCAAGTGGTTCCTCAAGCTACTTCATAAATTATTTGCGGTTGAAAATCGTGCACGCGGCTTACTCCTATAATGTTAAACTTTCATGAAAGCTTCGTGCCGGTCTTTGACATTCACGCTTTTGAAAGTCCCGTAAAGAACAGTGAGAAGTACATGTTCTATTCTCTCACCTCGTCACCTCCTTTTATATTCTTGCCAAGTGTTCCTCCTTTTAATCGTGTAATTATATCGCGAACACTGAGCGGGATTCCGCTAATTTCATGTTAGAACCAAATCGCTTTAAAATACGCCAATTAGAACCAAATTAGCTTGAAAATATTTCAGCATAATATCTTCGTTAAATTATTTTCAATATGTAATATACTTGAGAATAATTATACAATGTGGAGCACTCGATATGGATCGATATCGAAACACTATTCAAATAAAGATGGAATTTTGCAAAATATTGTTCTAATATTATTCAACATACAGGAATGACCAAAATATGTCTTATTAAAATATTCCTTGATAATTCATCAAGTGTTAAGTAAGATAATTCGCCGTAAATTAAAATGTTCTATTTAAATGAATATGAATTCGAGAATTTCCAATAAACATTCATTAAAAGGGGTAGATAACATGTGATATAAAATCTATCGTTTAAAGGGGAAACGTGAATGTGCATGTTGATCCTGCTTCTTGATAAATATGATCGATTAACGAGAAGTTTAAGCGGAGAAAGGAATTAGGTGGCATATGGAAGGCTATAATGCAGTTAACGGCGTGAAATCTGTGGAAATCCACTTTTCTTTTGTCGGCAGCGACGACAAAGAGTTCTGGCATTCTGCCATGAAAGTCTCTACTCGAGCGTCCAGCAGAGGCGTAGCGACCAGAACTTGTTAAACATTAATTATCATCCCTGAGGCATTCCTTTATCTCCACCCACCTGGCCCGCTACCTACTTGGATCCTACCCCTTATGAAATTTTATCACGTCTCCGGATATATGCATGCACGCGTAAAACATTACGGGTGAAAATAGGCTGCGGAAATTGGGTCGAGATGAAAATTACTTTATTAGGGCTCCCGATTTATCTCCCTCGCTCCTAACTTTTTCTATTACATTTCACCTCTCCTCTTATCACGGTTTATTATAGAAATTCCAATGTGCTGGTATTTTAATACCTTCCTTGTTTTCTCGAATTTCGACCTAGCAAATTATTAGTTCCCTTAGGAAGTATATTTGCTAATTATATTCACTAATTTTCTTACTGTTTATTATATTTCGTTAATTGATTTATTAGAAAATTATATGTTTCTACGAATCAATATACGCCGTATATAATATATCCCCAGATATTATAGTATTATGAGTTCCAAATTTACAAGAAATATAATCATAAAATAATATCGAAAACTAAAATTCGTTTCAATACACGGCTTTCCACAAAAATTTCATAATTATAATTGTCGAAGTGTCAATAAGAAAAACTCCTAAATATATACTATAAAAATAATTTCAGCATTTTATTAATGCTGAAATGAATGTCTTTAGTTTATGATGTTTTTTTTCGAACTATTTAAACTCAACAATAACGAGTTGCGAACTAGATTCCCGTAGCAAAAACAGTATTCGTAGCCAAAACAGCATTTGTTAGGTCCATCAGGAGCAATATGAAAATGGATGTCCACATTTAGCAGAGGAACGGAGAGTCCGGGAATAGCGTAGAAAAATGAAAGAAGAAAAATAAGTATCGGCGGTAGTAAAAGTAGAAGAAGAGGATAAGAGAGAGGAAAGAAAAGAGAGCTGAAGCAAGTGGTAGGGCAAACCGTAACAAAAGTCGTAGAACGTAGGATGGAGGATGGAAAATGGAGGATGGAAGGGGAGCAATTACAGTGGAAAGGAAAAATAAAAAGAATGACCCAGGCAGTAATCTTAATAATGCTTTCAGCCAATCCACTCGACGTCTTTCGAACCCTCTTTGTCTCTCCCACGTACTACCCTTCTTACGAGCCCAACCTCGAGGTATTTGCCTCCCAGATCTCCGTCTCTATTTGTTCATCCACTTCATCTTGTTGCTCCTTCGTTCCTCTGATTCTTCCTGCAAGAATTTTCATCCAAGTATCACGATCTTCTCTTACTACATCTACTTCGTCCCCAATCTTCCTGGTATTCGTATGCAACCGTATATTAGATATGAAAAATGTACCCCCTGGACATCCTCTACTCGTTCGTCAGTAATATGCATCTTTATCGACGTTCTTTACCTTCTATATTATGTCTTATAGTTAAACAGAAGTATTGCGAACAATAAAGAGCTGTTTAAACGGAAGAATAGTTGAATTATTTCAATTTTAATGTAGTGAGAGAGTAGGATGTGTTAGTTCGGTGGTTTTAATGGAATTTTTATAAATCGCTAATGGAGTTTGGTATATTCTATTGTATAGTGTTATATATAATACGTTTTTACTATAAAAAAGTGGACAATTTTAAAGTCAAGACACGCATCACATACGAAAGAAAAATGTGGAATGGGAAGAGTAGAGAATTCTATGCCAGACCGATTAAGCGACCTGGAATTCGATCACGTTCAACTCAAATCACCGAAATTACGATTCGAATCTCGAGTGCCGATCGACATTGTAAAAACGAAATTTCTCGTGATTCCAAATCCTGAAATTCCCTTATACAATGTGTGGAGTAATATTCGTAGAAGTTCGCATTTTTATCGCCGGATTGTTGTCACCGATGCAATTATAACTTAAAAAATAAATCATTGAAAAACATATCGTAGAACTGTTCCAATATGAAAGCATCGATAAATATTGTCAGTGATAATCCAATTTATGATCAGGTTGTTATTAGAATAGGATACAATCAACCGAGTTATACGAATGAATATTTGTCAGTAATTAAAATTAGGAGTACTTTGATCAACGAGCTTCGTATATTTAATTCCAGAGAAATTCATTAGCGCACTTGTGAACGTTCGGTGGTTAATAAAAAATTCAGTCTAATCAAACACGGGAAATATCTAGTTGCGACTGCGCAGTAAAACAAGAAGGGACAATAAAACACCCGGAATGACCACTCATGACCCATTTTCACCAGATGCACCTGCATGCTTTTACAAAGTACTCGCATTTTGTTTTAATCATCTATTCTAATTTTCCTCTGAGTGCTCGCGTATACGGCGCCAACGACATTGAATTATTTCCATGAATTTTCCGTTGGAAAACATATAAATTATAAGGCTTCGGTTCAAACAAGTCATGTTTTATGGTACATTGAAATCACCCGGTAATTTGAACAAATCAACTATTAATAAAAATGTTTATAATTTGCTGCGTAGTAACTTACGATGAAAATGAAACGGTGCTCCATTCGGACGTTCAGTTTTCCTTAATTAATATCCGCGCTTACATTTCATTTTTCTAGCTGTTCGACGTTGATATCGCAATAAATGTTGCAATAAATTCGCGATATTTTTTAATGGCTCAAGGATTTTTTGTAACGACAATCAATTTAAGTTCCACAGGGAAATTAGTATTCAGCGTGAGATTAATTCGGCCGTTTAAAGGACGTAATTGTGGCTATTAAAGTATAAACATCCAGCTCAGCAGTTTGAACGAATCCAAATGGTTTCTTCGTAATTCGAGGTAATTCTGATGCAAGGCAAGACATTTCTCCCGCATTAATTCCCTCCGTGCCGAGAGGGGAGAAAATCCGCGGCAAATTTTAAAAAGAGATTTCCCCCTGCCCCCGACCCTTAAGGACCTCAATAAACTCTGCTAATGATTTCCTAATCGCGTACCCAAAGAAGGAAAATCCTTCGCGCCCGTAACTAATTATACCGTAATTAAAGGTGCCTTTGACAACGTATAATCGAGTGGAAACTTTCCTCTAATAATTTCTTTTGCAAACGCATTTTAATACCCACGAATTCTAACTTCTTTAAACTCTTTCCCGTTTCCTGTCATCTACAGGAAGACACTTTCAGAAATGCTTCCTTAAATTTTTATTTAACGAGCCGCTGGAAGCAATTCATGAAAACAAGGAAATAAAGCTTATATGATTAAAATGTATAGCTTTTTACACTATCTGTAAATTTTACTATATAGTTCATCAGCATCTATTCTGTGTCTATGTGCGCTGAAAATTATTGAAATATATTGAAAATTAATACTCATTTGAATGCAATTAAGTTTCCATGTTTTCGAAACGATATTTATAAAAACATTTATTCAATAATACAATAATAATAACGTTCTATTTAACAATAAATGTATAACGATAATAGACCGTTATAGCTGGCGAAGGCTATTCGGCAATTAAACGGGTCAAATCGAGGGGTAATTTTATTCGACTAATCAAACAAATGTCCGATCGTTTTTATGAGCTCAGCAGAAAAAGAAGATAATTTACGTTTGGCAGGCTGATAAAGTAACGACTTATCGATTGGCCTGTCGTGGGTTGGCATGAATATTCAGGAGCTCGATAGTGGAACAATCAGAAAAAGGGTTACAGAAAGAAAGTATTCGTATAATGTATCCGCAATGTGAAAGCGCTTATCTACCTACGACACTTTTCAAAGGACACTCAGATAACCTCGGAATTTTCTCATTTTCACACCCGTCTACCTGTCCGCGCCATTTCCGAAGAAACAAAAACGAGCAGAAAACCCCGAACTCATTCGAGAGGAATAAGCGACGAGAATGAGAACTTTTAAAAACACATTGACAGATTACCCGACGTGAACTCGCGAACGAAATTCATTTTGAGAGGACTGTTGCCTGTTTCACGGAAAATCGTGTCGGTGTTTAAAATACGCGTGTGCAGATCTATCAGAGCCGTGTGAATTTAATCCTTCGTTTAAATCTGCCAATTGGATGCGTGAAATTCCGAAAGCGAAAAGATATTAAACTTGGTGATAATAAACCCGTTATATAACTGCTGTACTTAAAGTATATCAAGAATAAATATTATAGTATGCTTTGGCTCTTATAAGACACTCTATTTTGAACCTGGAACTATTCCTTACTTGTAAATTATAGTTATAACAATATTAAAAAGGGGCTTATTTTCAAAGTCTTCATAAATCGCATATAATATCGTTCGAAATATTTACCAATTCTAATAATGTGGATTCATAGGCGATGGATGAAACAAAGGGGAGAAAAAGGACGTCAGTATAAATTCGCACATTCTTTTCAATTTCTATGCTCGTAGCTTTTTAAAGTCACGGGAGGACAGATATTACGTGTTATCGATCCTTCCCTCTTCGAGGCCGCGAACAGGCTTGCACGAAATGCACCGTGAACGTAAATGCCAGTGCACGTCTGCGAATATTTAACAATATGGCTACTAGTTATTTCCGTGTTACATTCTCGGTACATGTACATACATATCTGCGAATGCACGGCAGCCAACGTTATTCGGATGGAAACTGTAAATTTGTGGATCATAATGATCTAACTGTGCCATGGAAGTCAGGATTTTGCACGGGAATGAGACTAACGTTGCCCCACCTCACATTTTCATTGGCCGATATGTTGGTACCAACAAACTCTAATAACTGGCAGTGTTGTTTCTGTCATGCGAAGTTGGCGCAACCGAAATTTCGATATGTAAAAATTAGACGTGAATTTGTGGCGGAATAAGTTCATTTGTCACAACTAGGTGAAACGAATAATGCAGTGATATTTATTATAATGGAAATTTAGTGCGACTGAAATTTCAATTTGTAAAAGTTTGGCGGAATTTGGAGCAGAATTGGTTCGTTTATTGTGTTGATTTTCTGGGATAGAAACGAAGCGGGACTGACATAATCGATAGCATTTATTTATTATATCGTAAATAGTAAAACAGGTAAAGTACTGTTTGATGCATTAAAATGAACAATTATGTTAATAACGATATTCTGTCATTTATTTATTCTACATGTGTTCTAATCAAATAATTGTATATAATTTGAGATATATGAAATAATTTGATATAATTTGCGAGAAATTGCACTTGATTTGCATTTATCGATTAGTTTTTAAAATATATTAAAATATTAATCAACCTCCGAATCGAAGTCTTCCACTATACAATATTTTCTATACACTTCGAACCTTCATTGTACGATTTTGTGCATATTACAAGGATTTACTTAACTATGTTTAAAAATAAACAATAGAGTGTTTTTGCACTGTCCATGGACGAGATGTGAGTATTTATAGACGATTATTTATTTGAATACGTATTTTTAAAATAATGTCCGGGGATTATGTTACGAAGCTGTAGAAGCGTTTGCCAATCATTTTCCATAAGAGGTATGAATTCTATACACATTGCACATGCATGCATCGATTGTAAATTTGGTTGTAACCCCCTTCGTTAGCTTTGCCTAGGGAATTTCATGATATGTAATAAATGGTATAATAACGATCCTTTGAACTATTAGGCAACATGAGAAATGCTTGTTAGAGCTGTTAAACCGTCTCTATTATCTTCGATGTTATATCAACCCCTGGCATTAACCGTTTTCGAATATAAATATTTTTTGGATTTTAGAACATATTTATTATAAAACCGTTCACTTTATTATTTCATTACAGTGCCACCTCGTACTTCGAACGCTTCTAACTTCGAACGTTCCGGAGTTCAAACTCTCGAGAAAGCAAGAAGATTCGAAGTTCGAACGTCGTTTCTAAGTTGGCACTATAATCCAGGAGCAATATTTTTGTCTTTGTGATTTTCATATTAAAAAATTATTCTTCCCTTCTATTCCTATGTTGTAATAATTAAAATTAATGAAATGAACGACTAATTATTTTGTTTAATTTTTTTCTAAGTTATTGACATTAAAAAACGTAAAATCTATAATCTTTATTTGGTCTTCGAACGATTCATAGTTCGAATGGGTTTCTGGAACGAATTAAATAGAACATACGAGGTACTACTGTATTTATTATGAAACAGTCTGCCAGAAACTATAGTTCCTTATATATAACATCAGTATATTATATATGTATATTATGTATTTACTTATCTAAGAAATCAAAATATATTTCCGTTAATAAATTGGCGTTTTAGGAATTACATTAGTACTTGTTTGCATTGCCACTTTCTGAATCAGTTATATTAAAAAAATAGATTCGCAGAAATTTCTGAGATTTTGCTCATCGTTTTGCGCGTCGTGCATCACGGCGGGTTCTTAAATAACGCACAACTACGCGGATTATAAAATGGTAATTACTTTCAATTCGTTGTGTCAGATAGACGATAAAATACGAGGAATTAACTTTTTAGATCATGCTTTATTATCCTCCGGTGAGCGAGCCAAGGATTAAAGAGCATACGGTATATTTGTCGTAATAGCTTTTTATTGCACTATAAACTCGAGTATTATTACGCTGTTTTGTATAATCACAAGATTTGTCTAATAACACAACCGGTATATTGTTCCTAAAACTATTACATACCGTTGAAACTGAACGAATGATTTTCTCCAAATATAAAACATAAGTTCGTGGTTTATTAATTATTCACAAACCACCTTTATACCATTACATTTTCAAAAATACGGATGAAACAACATCCCATTTTTTTACAGGTGTTAAACTGAATTTTAATAAACCATGTCGGCGATATAATTTTTAAAGCTCTCCGTAAGTTTTGTGCTGATCATTCTGCAAAAATAAATTCTACCGAAGGTTGGAAGATTTCAGTAAACGAAGTGAAGATAAATCGGGTTTAATCACTAATTACAAAGATGTCGTATTACTCTGATCCCGTTCCATTAGAAAATCCGACGATTCGAGGATGAAAAAGGTCTTTGGGGCTCATATAGGTCCAAAATGGGATTCCAGATTCATTGGAAAGGGTCAAAGAAACGACTCGCACGATGAGAGGATCTGGCCTTAAGTAAACATTTCTCAGAGGATCTCTTAATGGTAAAATTTGCACATCGATGGTTAAAAAGAGGGATGGGTGGCAGGGTTAACCCTTTGTGGCGGGAGTTACTTTTCCTACACATCGTTTGCATGCGATTTATGTAAACAGCAATGCATATGCATGGTGCACATCCACGGGTACTCTCGTTCCTGAAAAGAGAACCCAGGATGGTAGACGGATAGTAGTGCGGATAGAGCTGTTATAATGGTGGGAGCGTGGTAATATTCCGTAATTAGCGCTGGCACGCACCGTGCTAGAAGCCAAGCCCGATTATATATCGATTCGCTTATGCCAGGAATAATAATGGCCCCCGATGAGGAACGCTAATTCTACCAGGGCACATGCTCGATTAAAGAATTCAAGTACATGCTCCAAACTCTTCTTCTAATTACGGAACAAGTAGATTCAAATATGTTTCTAATTGAAAGATATGTAGCGTCAAATTGACAAAGATGAAAGAGGGTATAACTTCAAAAATTGTCAAAAATTAAAAGTCGCCAAAATCGCTCCTAACTGGCCCAAATCTATGGTATATGATGTATAAACATATTCTAGGACGATTTCTGGTCGAAAGAAGCGGTTAAAAAATTTTTATTGGTCAAAAATGGGTCGAATCCAAGTCGAAAAAATGTGAAGGGGTATACCTTCAAAAATTGTCAAAAATTAAAAGTCGCCAAAATCGCTCCTAACTGGCCCAAATCTATGGTATATGATGTATAAACATATTCTAGGACGATTTCTGGTCGAAAGAAGCGGTTAAAAAATTTTTATTGGTCAAAAATGGGTCGAATCCAAGTCGAAAAAATGTGAAGGGGTATACCTTCAAAAATTGTCAAAAATTAAAAGTCGCCAAAATCGCTCCTAACTGGCCCAAATCTATGGTATATGATGTATAAACATATTCTAGGACGATTTCTGGTCGAAAGAAGCGGTTAAAAAATTTTTATTGGTTAAAAATGGGTCGAATCCAAGTCGAAAAAATGTGAAGGGGTATACCTTCAAAAATTGTCAAAAATTAAAAGTCGCCAAAATCGCTTCTAAACGACCCAAATCTATGGTATATGATGTATAAACATATTCTAGGAGGATTTCTGGTCGAAAGAAGCGGTTAAAAAATTTTTATTGGTCAAAAATGGGTCGAATCCAAGTCGAAAAAATGTGAAGGGGTATACCTTCAAAAATTGTCAAAAATTAAAAGTCGCCAAAATCGCTTCTAAACGACCCAAATCTATGGTATATGATGTATAAACATATTCTAGGACGATTTCTGGTCGAAAGAAGCGGTTAAAAAATTTTTATTGGTCAAAAATGGGTCGAATCCAAGTCGAAAAAATGTGAAGGGGTATACCTTCAAAAATTGTCAAAAATTAAAAGTCGCCAAAATCGCTTCTAAACGACCCAAATCTATGGTATATGATGTATAAACATATTCTAGGACGATTTCTGGTCGAAAGAAGCGGTTAAAAAATTTTTATTGGTCAAAAATGGGTCGAATCCAAGTCGAAAAAATGTGAAGGGGTATACCTTCAAAAATTCTCAAAAAATGAAAGTCGCCAATTTCGCTCCTAAATGCCCTAAATCGATGGTATATGATATATAAACATATTCTAGGACGATTTTGGGTCGAAAGAAGCGGTTTAAAAATTGTTTCCAGCCAAGAAAGGGGTCGACCCAAAATCGCAAAAATAGACAGGAAAAATTAAAGTCACTAATTTTGCTCCTAAATTACCCAAATCAAGAGGAGATGGTGCTAGAACATATTCTAGCACCATAATTACTATAAAACGGTAACAATACCAAAATAACGATATTTAGATGTCTCGAAAATTTGTTATCAGCCTTTTTTCCTTAACTGACTCAAGTAGCCCCGCCATACCCTACTTATATGCACCATCACGTAACAGATATATATGTACATCTCTTCCTATGATAACTTGGTAACAGTTGGAACATGGCACATTTGTAAGGCGAGGATTTTTTCGAGTCAGCCAGGTCTCGGCATAACTATTATTTATCACCTACATTATTCCGCAGTCAACTTCCAACGTAGTGGAGATTCGGAGGCAGTAGTCAGCAAGTATTTTAATTCAGGGGAAGCTTAATTCTCTTTAACAGAGACAAACGGCCCGATTATACACGCGATTTCTAACGAGCCACTTCATACCGTTGGAAGTTCTTTGAAAAACGTCACTCGGAATCTAGATGCAACGAATACTTTGACCTCCAACGTCTGACCCCTTTATGACACAGCTCTCGTTCGCGATATTATTTCGACCTCACCTTTTTGAATTTGTCAAAGAGTGACCGAGTACCATAAAGAAAAACAATAATGTAACTGGCATATCACAAAGCCGGCATAGTTTTCCGTATAACATAGCGGAACAGAAGATTTCCCCGGAGAGTAGTGAGTCTGAGAGCACCCATCATTCACGCGAAGCTCTGGAGAGCAAAGAACCTCTGGGAAAACTTTTCGGTATACTTCGACTGTGGAGAAAACTTCCGATACTACTGATTGGTCAACCGGAATTGGTTTCCTGATTTACATTGTTTTTGTATCGTCGGATATTTTTCGAGCCTAGACAAAAAGTTCTAATTGATGTCTTGGAGATAATTCTGTGATAATATACTATAATATAATATAAATAAGGATAATCTTTAATTTATACAGCTTCACACTTAGATGATATTCAAATTTTGCATAATTATTGCCGTATAAAGATTATAGTTTAATTATTTATTTCAACCAAAATAACAAAATATTAATATTTAATTATATAATCAGTTTCTGTAAGCTCTACTTATATGATGGACATGATAATATTAAGATGCCTCAATATAAATTAATGAACTACTAAAGCTTATATAAAGTATAAAAGTAAAATAAGGAAGAAAAATAATGTCTCTAATAAAAGTTTTTATCAGTTACATTGCTCAAACCGTATATCCGCGAAAAGGATCGATAACGGAAAATGAGGGTTAGAAATTTAATAAATCAGATTTATATTCCGGTTTAGTGAGAGTATTATCAATCGAATACTTCGGACATAGTTCAGAAGTTCGGAATGGGATGAAGAAGCGTGATATATTTTCGAAGGTTAAAAGGATCCCCCGATAAAGGGTAGAACACATATTGCGAAAATTGGAAGAATGTAGCGATTCGCGCCAATGCAACTGCAAATATCGTAATATTTCGCGAATCAACGAAGTAGAGATAATTGTTGAAAGTTAAGCATAAAGCGCTTAACGGATAGTTTTATCCGCGCATTGTTCTTCTGAAAGTTTCTTAAACGAATCACTTAAACCCTTTGTCTTATTTGCGGAGATTATTTCATGTTGACTATTGTTCCCTTGAAAATGTTGTATTCCGTTTATTCGACCGACTTCATTATATCCGATGATTTTTAACACAATTCCCTCCGTGTTAAGAAATTTCATTGCGAGTCTTGATGCTTGGTATCTTTTATACTTAAAAGTTTTATATTCTCCAAAGTGTTAAGGAAATATATATTAGAATAAAATATGCGATGGTGTTGAAAGTCAAAAAATATTAAGCTGAATATATGACTGAACAATTTTATATATAATATACAATTTATTAAAGAACATAATAAAATCTTTAATCTACCCGATTTCACACTTGGATGAAATGCAAGTTGTGCATTATGAATATATAATTAATACATCATTATTATAATACAAAATTACTTACTATATTTATCATAGCATTTTTTCATTGGAATATTTTCCTACTTTTACCACCATTACAT
Source organism: Nysson spinosus (assembly GCA_910591585.2). NCBI lineage: Eukaryota > Metazoa > Arthropoda > Insecta > Hymenoptera > Crabronidae > Nysson > Nysson spinosus. The sequence continues at coordinate 6,424,778 of OU342835.1, forward strand.
ATTTTATATCACAACTTATCAATTAAGTAATACTTCAAACTGCTCGACGTGCAAATAAAAATCTTTATTACTCCGGCGAGTAGCTCGAACAAGATCCATCAATATAGCCGACGTTAAAGTAATCGATACATGATTAATAGTTCGATCTAAGCTCTGGGTGTTCGTAATACAAGAGCTGATTAAATTGGCAAGGTGCAGTATAGTGAAAACAAGCGATTCGTGTCCAGTGACATTGCAAGTGAAGTATTCGCGATAACGGACAGCTATCAGTCTAACGAAGCGTGTCTTGCTCCTTAAACCTTCCACCTACATCCAATTTACTACCGGTCTTCCAATATGTATGAACGTGTAGTGCGTGAAACCAGAATTCCGTGTCGACCAGTTAGTTGGCGACATTCCATCCTCTGATTAGTGAGATTGCTTTCGACATTTGATAATCCTCCAATTATTTCGATCCCGTAGTGATGCGCTCAAAAATGTCGGCCGCTCTTATCAATAATTCTAGGCATCGATCTTTATTACGTTTGATCGTCCATGCGCTTAATCAGAATTAGTGTTGCGTAATTAAATACTATGAATTATCAGGATTTTTGTTCGTCGCAACATTATCCAGTTTGGCGGAAATTAATCAGTAAGGAGTTTTATATAAATATTTCTTATACAAAGCAATTACGGAATACTGAATTTGGATAAGTTTGCCGAAAAAAGGAAGGTTGGTGGAATTATGTATCGCCACGGTAAATAAAGTTATAGTTCGAGTGAAAAGATGTAAACACGAAGTGTTCACGCGGAAGTTTCAAGTAAATATACCGAGTCCAGTAAGTTTACATAAAACTTCAGGTTCGAAGCAGCAGGTACTGCTGTCTTTCAGATTAGTTTTCAAATTAGTTTATCGTGCGGGTCGTTCTAGTCTCTACGGGCGGATTTTCCACCGGAAAATCGCGGCACACTATAACTGTGAACTGTTCTTAAGACTCGCGACAAGAGAAAACGTATTTCGAACTTTCCCTCCTTCCGTTCTGACGTAGTTTCGTTCGCGTTTCCTGAATAGAAGAACGTTTGCCGAACACCTCGTCGAATCTATTTGTTTCCTTTGGTTTCGTACTATTCTTCCGTTACTCCATTCGCTATTTCTCCGACTTCTGGCGTCCAAAAATAAGAGAACCATTTTCTCGCTTTAAGCCTGAATTAAGATTGGAAATATTATAAAAATACTTTCGTAGATAAATAAACTCAATTGTACAACAATAGTGATGGAACGTGTAGTTTATAAAAATATTCAAAGTAGGAATATGCGAAGGATTAAATTCACACTGTTACGTGAACTACGAGCCCTTTAATCCGAAACGATTTAAATCCCTTTAAATGTGAACGGTGTTCGATGAGTTTCATAATCGCATCAAAATCTGCACACTGAAGTGTCAAGGGATCTCATTTTCGAGGCACTGTTTTTCGATGTTAATTACCACGAGGTTCCTTTTGAAAGTAATGGCATCGGAATGGAAATGTTTTTCCTCGTTGCCTCGAGAAAAGGAAAATTTACTTCTGTGTATCATTCGGTTTATACAGCGTTTCACGTTACTCCGAACTCGAGAGGTTTCTTTAAAACGTCTCTTCCACCGGCTTTCTCCTTCTCCCTTGCACCATACGTTGCATCTCTTTCGCTTTCCTGGATTTTAGAGTAATACCTTCCAAGTATTATGGTCAAGCACTTTGCGTACTCGCGGAGTGTACTTCTGTGCTCGCGGGACTAAGTGCTGAACATTTTGTACTACTAATTTACGATAAACTTCAAAATTGCGCCATTGTTTCTGCACGCCCTATTTGCGATGGAATAAACAAATAATATGAAAAATTGGACGAAATATACTTTCAATATTTCACTGTAAAGTTGGTTCATGTAATAAGAATATTGGTTACTTGATTAAAGAGTTTGGCTAATATATGAAAGCTAAATGTTATTAATTTCATCTGGTGTAATCATCGCAATTAAAGGAGATAATTAGGTGGCCTATTTCATACGGGAGACCCTTTACAGTTGATACTGATAATGCATTTGTATCGTAAAAATTCTGCTTTTTCAAATATTGTTAGATAACTCGAATTATGCAAGGTTAACGATCATTATTGTTACATTTTACACCATCAATAAGTGTGTTACGTAATGTTACGTCGAAGAAAGGAAATGCTGAATGTAATTATTCGAAAGCGGTCTCCTCGGCTTATTATCGGGGATGAAGGATGCCTTGGAAAACGAGGAACGACGGCGAGAGGGAAATTTAATTAAATGAAATTCTGGTGACCAAATAAAATTTGAATTTCACGACTAACGAGGAACTGGAAAATGGTTCATTTCTAGCAGGTGGCGGAGCCTATTATTTAAAGAGCCACTCGGGATGGAAAGCTGTTCCACCCCTTTACATAGCATTACTCAATAATTTACAATTCATACTCCTGTTTTGTTTCATCTTGAATGAAAATCTGGGAACAAGGGTGTTTCGTATTTCATGCCGTTCACGTCAACCGTCTTGAATTTTCAAAAAGATTTCACAGTGGTGCGAAATATAAAAGGAATTTTAAGTGCAAGAGATTTTATCGACTGCAACAAAAACCATTTTTTATTCAACCTAGTCGCGGCGCCGTTAAAGTAATCCATCTCTTTCTCTTCTTTTCTCTTCTTTTCTTTTCTTACTTCCTTTTAATTATAAGCACATATTGTATTAACTGTATTTCATTTTTCATGTGTATTAAAGGGCCTGTCACACTAATAAATAAATATCAAACAACTATAATGAACGTGAAATCAAATTAATAATTAACGATAATTAAAGTCCTTAATCGCACATAATAAACGATTGCGTAGATGCTAATGGAATTAACGATAAACAATTGATCAGCATCTACTAATGAAGACGTACTAATAAACGGAATAAACTAATGAGATTTTAAAAATTAACGTTGGATTTTTTAATAAATGCGCCTAAATGAACATGGTTCACTAATTGTTTAATGATTACCATATGAACACTAGAACTATCACCACAGTGAAAATGACGGATCCGCTATATTTTACATAAGCATTTAGTTTTATAACGTTCCATTTTCTCCGTTTTTTATGTACACATATTATAATTAAATAATATATTTATATCATGCATCCTTATTTTTATGAATGTACAAAAGTATACTTAATAGATTGTTTTAATCAAATATAATAATATATTAATCCAATATATTTTCAGTTATACTCATAGTTCTAGTGTTAAAAATGATCTTGAAACCTCATTTCTGAGTAACTATATCATAATCAATTCTCCTCCAACACATTTTTATTTGCGAACGTGATTTTCACGAGAATCCACGAATGACGTAGAGATCTCTTTGGGAGAATCTTTATTATCATCCTCGCTTCTGTGTCCTTTGATTTCTATCGGGAAATGCTGTCTGGAATTTTAAAGAAGTCTCAAAACTATTACCGCGCTTCCTTTGATCGCTGCTCAATTGAACTGTTCCATGTAATACCGTCGAGTGCGTTTTAATAGCATCGCAAAATTTGTTCTCGATATCGCAGATGACTTTGATGTGATATCTTATGTCAAAGCATAATTCAAGAGCCCTAAGGCTCTTTTAACTTTTTTTATCGCATTACAACTTTCCAACTTTTCGAAAAGGGGTGTCGTTCGTTATCATTCCTTCTACAGCTACACATTCATACGGTGCTTGATAAAGACGATAAACAAATTTGAAATGCACCCCACAGTGAAATATGATTTCAACATAATCCACGCAAAAATATTTCAGATTAAGTAACAAAATATTCAAATTATTATTTTTTTTCGGTTTCGAAAATTTCGAATTTAATGTCCAGAGATAATTGTTCAAGTAATTAAAAATTCGTCCATCAGATTAATTTAATTCTTCTTCAAATTTGTCTGCGATCTGTTTTAGATAAAGTCAGGGTGAAAAACAATCAAGGGATTAATCTTATACTCAGAATTTCTAAAATAAAAAGAAACATAGCTTAACGTATCACACGAAATTTGACGCGACTTCTCTCGAGATTCACTGAAGCCGGGATGATCGCGTGGGAGTCTCACCGAGGCGTTTCATCGACATGAATCCAGTTAATTTCCTGTTGGTTGGTGTCAACATAATCCACTCGCTGAACGGGTATAACGTCACTCGTGGATATTTTGAAAATCCAGATCTATCACTGGAGTGCGAGCGAAAGAGGTTGTCGATGTTGGTGGGAAAGCTACGTGTACGTCAACCTGTCAGTACTGATGTGCTGAAGGGTAGAAATCGAGTGACTATGGGGTTACATTGATTCACAGATCGGCGGATGGATGGGATTACATCGGGGGTGCCTTTGTCAGATAATCACGATTACGGTGTAAAGTTTTTCATCTATGTTCTTGTCTTCCAACATGTTGACATCTGATAAATGAAGAATCTCTAAAGAGTTTCATTGTTAGCCTTATATCTCTGTCTAAGGATGTTCAAATTGCAACACGTTAATCTCGAGTTATTTGGAATTTATGTAAATTCGTGTTAAAAGGGGCAACAAATGCATAACTTGTGTTCGCATGCTTGTAAACGGTAATATTTTAGCAGCGGAGAGTTAACACGCACGTGACGATATTAATCTCGGGTTGGATGCCCCGGTCGGTTCGTTGCACGGTACACTTTGTCTTTGAATATTTTACAAAACTGCAGGCGCTTTTTCTCCACGGGGATTTTAATTACATTCACTGGCAGTTCTTTCGTGGAACCGAGTTTGCGTCACGTACGAAATTCAAACGACAGCCTTGACTGTGCCACGTTTAACGACCGTTTATAATCCCCCCCCCCCCCATCTTTCGTTGCATCGTTTCATCTCGGAGGACCTATCTTCTTAGAAGCCACTTTCCTCGGCTTTAAAGAAATTTAATTGACGAGCACCTTCCTCTGCGTGACACGAAACTTCGATATGGATTAATACGAAAAATCATTATATTTATATATATATATTGAAATTATGGATAAAGAATCAAGAGAGTTTTAATATCAAATACAGTGATATAATGACAAAATAACAGGTAAATGATAACATTAGGATCGAATAATATAATGACAATTTAATCCGAATAAAGATAAAACTGCTCAAAACCATAATCCAAAACAATGCATGGTGGATCCAATTGTATTAGATCACGCGATAATATCCCGTGCCGCGAAGTTAAACGGTGTTGAATCACATCAAACGTAAGATTGTTAATTTTCAGTAAGTCATTAGGAGGGGTAAAAGTAATTAGCGTGGTCCTTCAGAATCTGAACCTCGGCAAAGACGAGGACTGATTATCACCAAAAAGGAGTGAGCTCGCGTTTTTGAGTACACGGAAAGAGAAGCTGTTTTTGTACCACCACACAGCCACCGCCATGTCGGTCGCTTAATTAAAGCATAATCAATGTTCCACGCATTAATTAGCGAACCACGCGACCTTCTTACTTCCCTCGGTTGCGATCTTTATTAACCGTAGACTCGTTTCGTGACTTCCCTCGACGTGTTACTTGGAAACGCAGATATACATGTATACAGGGAGAAATACAGGGTGGATTGTAAAGTGATAAACAGAAGAGTAATTATCTATAAAGGGGGACACTATTTGATCTTACTTAACGACTCTGCCACGATAATTAAGCTTTCTTACTACTTTATAGGTCTTCCTTGAATTCGAGCTTTTTTCGCGAAGTAACGCTTTACTTCGCTTTCGCCAAATAATTGCGGAGAATTTGTATTTTCCAGGCTCTGCAACGAGATTTTCTTTCAGCTTCTAAGTACGATGTAATATAATATTTCTGTGTACGTGAAACTTCATATCTCGCCGTCATCCCGTTTCATTGCGGCGCAGCCGGTTTATTATTCAAGCTATATAGTTTATTTCATATTATGCAAAATACGTTTGTTTGAATTGCGACTGAGAATCATCCACTAAAAAACTCGCGGTTGAATAACGAGTTAGCTTCGGTTTAAATTGAACGCTACCAAAAAAATTTCTATTTAACTTATTCTCGTCAAATAGTAATAATGTAATTCCAGATGCAAAACTTCCAGTACAAATATTCTTTATTCGCTGTTTCGGAAAAATCGTAAAGAAAAGATCCAAATAAAAAATTGCCCATTAAATCCATTTCAGTACCATCAAAATCGCACGAGAAATATTAAACGAATATAATCGGTTTATACGTAAAGAGTATAAATTAAGAATTCAACACCGATCCAGATTTAAAATTCCAGATAAAAAAATTCGACAAATCAATTTTATCAAACTTCTCAATTTCGCTCCGAGGTGGAATATTTCCATATAGCTGGAGGAAAGTGTCCTTCACCGAGTGCGGTGAGAATATCGTGAGGTAGAGATTCAAGCAGATGGACACATTTTTAAGGACGTTTCTGCAGCATAAGCAGAGTCCATTGGAAAAGTCAGCCAGCGTATCTGGCATGTATTTATACACGGAACCCCTTTCCATGGCATCCGGAAACGTTTTCCTGACGTGGTTAACAGAGATCGAGAGACGGTCGATCTGATCCTTTGCATCGAACTCTCGACTCCGCGTATTTCGTCTGCCGGTCTGCTCTGAAAGCCTTTTATGTGGCTTTGAACTCGCATCACCGTGAATCTACCTACTCGGCCCTAAATTTCTCATCACCGTGAAATGGCATACCATACACACGTATCTACCTACGCCCATGGAAAGTGCAATGTACATTCGTTACTGTATTTGCGCGTCATGTTAAACTAACAAAGTATTATTGGATTACGGAATCTTGCTAATAAGCGCGGTGAAACATGCCTCTGTGTGCTCAAGCTAAAGTCAGCTACTTTAGAGTTTTGAAATAACCAAACGTTTGGGTGTCCGTGTCCGTTTATAGCAATTTCTGAAGCCTTACAACATAGAAAGAGTACTGGAATAATTTTTGATAATATAGGAATTAAAATATCCTCAATACTTTCCTGATAGTACATTTAATATTTTTTTATATCGCGACATACGTAAATAAGTGATTTATTTTAAGTTGTTCTCTTTACTGTGACTGTTACTGGGACTATTAATTATAATCTAATGGAAATGTATACCAAGCGATAGTTTATTCATTCAGAATACTGATCAAATCGTTAGTGAAATAATAACGTTCCGTTGTTTATTATCTGATTCATTTTAAATCCCTCTACATAAATAAATTTTCCGAAAGTAGTATAAATAAACGTGTACCGGTTATCCGGAAAGTATCATTGGATTATGCAAGGCTCAGTGTGTACGTTCCTGAGAAATACTTTAGAGAATTTTGATGAATAACTGCCGGGATAATCTGCTTTCGAATTTATGAGTGGCGCTACTGAATTAAACCTTCACACAGACTTAATTCGAAAAGATGTATGGTGTACATAAATGAAGAGTACTTCCCCGAGATGTGTACTTTAAGAATGTACATTAAACCCATAGCCTTTAATTCACTCAGCGAGTTGTAATTCATGGATTATCTGCACTACATCTTCGTTTGAAACCATTGTAAATATTACATGCACTCTTTGAACGGCTTTCTCAAGATAAATCCAGAGCCACTATAAATTTATGGCAACTTAAATGGCGATCATTAATGCGCCACGAGGGTTGTACTATATATTGGGATACATCTTGGATGAGAAATAAAAGATACATTGTGAAATAGTCTTTAAAGAAGCAAAGATAAAGAGACAGAACGAAACGCGGAGGGATTCGGTCATACATCACACCAAGATAAGAGTTTACCTTTTTTTCACCCCCCATTCGGTATTGTGGTGGTCCAATCACACACCAAAGAAACGCTCCACGCTCTTTTCTCTCGCTCAGGTGATATTTCACTTTTTCTTTTGCCGCGCCACGTGACATTATAGAGAATTTCTTTTGTCTTCTCGCAAAGGAGTGGAAAAGGTTTATGGATGGTCGATTTTTATGATCGTTATTAAAGACTTGTTATTAATAATATAGATAAGCATTTTATGATATCTTTATGCGTCTATATCTGCAATAATATATCATTTTGATTTTAGAAATTCTCGACACTGGAACTTAAAATATAAATACATGTCTACAAATAAATGAACCCAATTAGTTTATCATTTAATATACACATTTAATATGGCAGCACAAACATTCTTAAATTATTTAATCACTCGAAATTCATTAACAAATTAAAAACCATTGTTCCCTCTAAGGTTTCTGCGGAATTGGCGCCTTAAAATCCGATTTTCTTCAAACCATCCCCAGTTGGTCGTTGAACTTTATGTCCCTCCAAATAGGCGAAGCGTATTTCAAGTTTATTACATTCCAATCGATATCGAAACCTTTCCCCAATATTTCATAAGTTCGCATTAGAATCTACTATTCTTTTAATCTCTGATAACGCGCCTAACTTGTTTCATGTGGAAACCAATAAATAACGAAACTAAAAATGAATGCGGCGGTTTGTGTAGAAGACGATTTATTTCTGTTTTGTCCTTCCAGTAACCAGTCTGGAAACGCCTCGAGCGAAATAATCGGCATCTGAAGTGACGCATTGATCAGGGATCACTTTCGACGTTTCCACCCACATCGTCACTTTTTACCACCAAAAACATTCTTTTCTGTGAATCTTATCTGAAATGTTTTTTCGTCGGCGCCGTGATTAACCTTGAAATGAATTGAATATACGGGGGAAGTTATATCGAAGCAAGAAATTTAGGGGATGAAATATACTCTGCGCCTTCATTGAAGCATATTTATGATGACTGAAAATTCGAAATTGATTTAGTTGCTTCGGCAATATAACATTTTAATAAATCACTACGTTATGTACGAAGTTTATGATTAATCAAAAGTACACATAAAGGATGCCAAAGATTGTAGCTGAGATACAAAGGCAATTGTTCGAAACCACTTATCGCAATAAAGATCAAAATCCAAAATGGAAAAGGAACAAAAGTCAGTAATATTTCATGGAAGTGAATTATGCCAACATTCGATATGAAGAATCTTCTTCCGCACAAAGAAAGGCAAGGTTCAAAGCGTTGTGAATGTAACGTGTAATAAATAAAACAAGTCTGACACCACCGCGAAGATATATTTTATTCCGCGGAGAAGGTACTCCTTCAATCTTCGTGGATGTTGTAATCTATAGGTAACCGAAAGTTCAACAGTTGACACTGATTGATGGAGGAAAGGAATCACCGGATTCTTCTATCCAGAACATTAAGGCTTTCGCCGGACAGATAAGAACACATCTCTACAAGAGGGATCGTTTCCGCGAATGCGATCGCATGTAGGATCTTCTTCTGATATTTTAATAGAAATTGCCTGTCTTTTTCAAACTTTCCGATATAGTTTCTCGAGGACATTCCAAAACTTTACGGATAAACTATGTATACGATACCTTGAGTGTTTATGTTAAATGGTTGTTTTGTGCTTTTTTAATTGTTAGTCGGCAATCTTGTTTCGTATTGGTTGTATTTAACAATCAATATTTGATTTTATCGTGCCGCACTTTCTGGTTTATTCCAATAATCGCTGCGAATTTAACTCCATCGCAGAACACGTTGTTCGATGAAGGTTGGGATCAAAAACAAATTCATCAGGTGTTTTTTCTTCGAATCGATGTACGCGTACAAATATGTACTTCGAATAATCATATGTTTTGTCTCGTTCTGCGGACGTTATTTTATTTTATTTTCATAGGAATCGATGAGAAAATCGGTTAGTAATATATACTGTAATTTATGTTGTCTTAAAATCGTAATTAGCCGTTTTTATCATCAAATTCTATAAATTATATTCAATCTAATTTGTCCGATCAAAAATATTATATTTCAGCCACAACCATTGGTATTTTATTTTATTGTGCTATTTGATACAGTGCTACAATCAGTTGCCAAAGTCTAACATAATTAACAACAACATCTCACAGTTGATACAAACAAATAATCTGCGTTGATCACCAAATTATTCGTTTCTTGTTAAATCATCGCAACCATAAAGATGAATAAAACATAAAGCTCATTAGGATATAGTCATAGATGAAGATGGAATATTTTTAACAGTATTGATATCAATGTTTTCCTGCCAATAGAATGCGAATTGCGCTTCGCGAAAGCCGCATTAAAACCGCAGTTTCGATGTTCGCGTGCTTCCATTCGCGGAATATTGGTACGTGTGCATTACGAGATATTTACGATCTGTGGCTTGCGGCAAATCGATTTATACCCTGTCAGGTGTTAACAATCGGACTTCGGTCAGATTTCGCGTTTGTCAACAATGCGAGAATATCGAATAATAAACACCGAGTATTACCATTTTTTGGAAATTTTCACATTCGCTTAATTAATTGTTCCCGCTGTGATCAGACTTCTACGAATATAGTCATTTGTGCTTTTCGTATTATTCATTGTTGTTTGCTTTTTTAATTACTTGTAGTAGAGTTTTGTAATTGGGGAATCGCGGAAGAATAATATGACTGCTATCGTTTGTATTGATAGTACGGCATATTGGTTTATGTATGATTGACTTTATCAATTTGTTTATTGTTTTATATTGAATTATATTTATTATTTTATATTTTTATATTAAATTCGAAAGATTTAAATTATTCTATAATTCTAAGAGCACATTATTTTAGTAATTTCAAGAAGTTGATAGAGAGATAATTAACATATTCTCACCGATCACGCATGTTTCATTTGAAAATTAAATATTGTTAAAATTGAAATCTAAACAGTATTAAGATTACCACCGTTGTTTATGGAGGACGATCCAAATTTTTATTTTCACGAAAACGGAGACATTTTGAAGTCGAGAGAATTCGTCCACATCGTCAGTAATCTACGAATAGGGAAGAATAGAGGTAAGAAAGTAAGAGGATGGATTCTGGACGATTCTCCTGGAAGGAGAAACGGCAATTATAGAAACTGCCGTGCCTGCCGCGAACGTCTTACCATTCTGCCCGTAATTGCATCGTATTGCTCAGGGAAAAACAAAGTGAGCAAGAAAAACCATGGAAAATGAGGAGAAATAGGGTAAGGCACAAAGAACGAAGACGTGGAAAGGAGAAAGAAAAAGGAGACACTGAAAGCCACGCTCCTTTTCTGATGTATTTGCCTTCGCTTCAACCTTCCCACCCGTTAGACAATTCTCGGTGAATTTCATCCCTACAGCGACACTCTAATGGTCCGTGAAAATTATGAAAGCGCGTACTTTTCCCTCGTCTGTCCGACGACCACGAATATCCTGAAGCTTACCCGAACCATTCGTGATTAAAAATATCATTATTAAAAATACCACCCTCGTTAAAATACCTGTAATTAAAGCGACATTTTATCATTACAAAGGTGCACTCGCTTTAGAAACTTACAATGTATATTACAAAAATTATGATTATAGTAATATTGAAAGAATTTTTCCATAATTCAATTGAGAGAGGTCGAAATATTACTCAATATTTTTTAGGTGTAAATGTATTCGGATTATTTCTAAACCTAATTACTTCGAGGACTTTAACAAATATTATTAATAATGAATATTTTTATAATCCTAGAAAATGTTGCGTAATATTAAAATTCGACTCCTCTGAATTTAATTATGGAAAAGTTATTTTAGTATTATTACAATTTGAATATTCTTTGTAATTCATATTTTAATTTTCTAGAGCAACTGCATCGAATCATTTTTGTAAACCTACAAAATATTATTAATAGCGTATAATGTTTCGTGCGTTAAATGTAGATAAGCATGGAGTTGTTGCAAAAGTTCGAGACAAATTCGGTATGAAATGGGATTTTCTGAATATTTTATTCGTAGATTGGTTCGATTTAAAACGGTCAGAACGCGTGGAGAGTTTTCCTTCTGGATAACGTTGAAGGGAAACCCGTAGATATTGACGGTCCTTAAGGGAATAAATCTGAATTTCGAGATCCTACGTGTTGCGCCCCGTGAACGCTTTTCTGATCCCAAGGGGATCCCCATGCATTCAAATGAACTGCAAACAGGATATCGGGGATATCATGAAACAGTGGCTGCCAGGCTGCGGGGTCACGTATAAAGGATGAACGAAGAATGGGAATGGGAGAAAAATTCGAGCAGAGGCGACGATTAAAATCAAAAATATGTCGACAGAGAAAAGGAATATTATGCATCCTCGAATGATATGATAGATAAAAGAGAATGAATAATGAACATTACATTTTTAGATTTAATTTCGACAATGAAGTTTTCGCTTTAGGTACAAATCATAAGATCAATCGTTTTATGTAGATTTATTATGTATTCTGTTTATATCTGGTTTTATAATACTCTGTACTTAACAATCGAATAATTACTCAGTAATTAATTTACGCTAGAAAATGTTTAGTATATACAGTGAAATACAAATATGTACTTTAATCCAATGTACCTAAAAACTCATATAAACACGAATGAATAATAGACGCACATTAAACAAATGAAACTTAAGATTTTCTCGAAATGGAATATTTCATCATCGTACAAATGCAATCTAAAAATACAAATTCTGCAATGTCCGACAAGATTAAAGTTCTAAAAGCAAAGGAATGTAACAAATTCAACTGCGAACAAGTTGTATGGCTTTAGGGCGAAGGATGAACGAGGAGATCGGTTAAAAGTACGATACATAGGACATTCGGGAAACGGATTCCACGGAGATGTTCCGTTCGACATCTTCGAAGAAATCCGAGGCAAGGTGTCCATGAAACGGAGATTCTACTTTATCTCCCAATGAAAGATTTATACGACGAATTGTCAACTAGGAGCATTAGTTTCGAGTTTTGGGAATACGTTCGAACCGGTCGTCCTTCCGTAGACTGATCGAAACTATTGCGTAATTTAGTGGATGGCTATCTATGCGGAATTTGAATGCAGACGTTGGCAGTGTCCAACGGAATACGATATGGAATCCGATACTAAATTCCGGACAGAGAAATTCAATTATTAACGTGTATTCTCACCTGTTTCTTAAGCTAGAATAGGATGAATGAGATTTCTTTCCATGTGTTCCGGGATTGTTTTGGTAACAGCCAGAGTACAGTTTTAAAATCGGCGTTATAGATTATATACCACCTTTAGGTCTTCATCTTGTATTTACATTTTGGCGTCAGTATACGCGTGACTCCAGAGTAGTGCGAACACGTGGCGTGGTATTCTATTTTACTTGATTCTTATTATACATATATGTGTATATTAAGTCGTTTCATATAAAATAGCGAATTTCGAGGGTGAAAGTGAAAGTGACTGTGCGTAATTTTGCTTCGATGGGCTCCTGCCAACTTGTAAGTAATTAAAATATCCCTCTTTTTATAATTAACAATAAACTGCTCGAAGGCTTCTATATGTTTTATAAGATTGCGAAAGCCTTTATTACGTATAAATATTCGCAAATGTTTAAAAAGATGATGATCGATTGTGGATACAATTTCGTATACTAATATGTAGAAGAGGGTCGGATGAAGTTTATTTTAAGCCTCTCCACGATTGTTTCCGTAACAAACAGAAAGAATTGTTTTCCACCTAGAATTTTTCATTCTCTCCGTATTTAATGATCACTAAACTAATCACCGAGTCAGACGAACCTCCAGGTTCATTAGGGGAACAAATAGAATTAAATTCGCCTTAGCCAGTGTGTTTTACTTGTGTGCACCCGATGGTTGCACTCACGAGTACGAACTTACATCTTGTGATTTACGCGAGTACTCACGCGTACGTTATCACTGTCCTTGGAGAAAAAGAATTCGGTGGTTGTACGGTGCGATTTATACTCGGAATCGGAAGGAAAAGGCGATTAAATTCTGAATTCGCCATAGCGACGCGTTCTCAAGAAATGGTGGCTGCAAGTGGCAGCAGACACTGCGACTCGAGTACACAAAATACTTCGGCAAAAGAAAGCTCCCGCATCCTTGGCAAGGCTTTAAAAAGCTCAGAAAAACTACCGACACTTTCTTGCTTTCCACCGAGTTACGAGACTATTAACCTCCCATTACAGTACAACATACCCAAACAAATCCTCGGTTTTCGTGTAATCAAACGTTTTTGCTTCACTGAATTTCTGGGAACGAAGTACCTCGAGTTTTGTTTACACCATTCATTCTTGCTAAATCACCTTTTTTGGGAGAAGGCTGTTAATGGATTGCTATGTTTCGATACTTTTGTGTTATGTTTTCGGTTGACCACACTATTTATATTTCTAGTTCAATACACTATTATATTTTCGATTAAATATACTATTATAAATCTGTTTCAAGTCAACAGTCTAATTAGTGCCTTTTTTAACTAATTATAGTAGGGGTACTTACCGGAAAGTAATCAATTCGGAAGTGAAGAAGTTTTGTCGCATCGAAACTGGGGAATTCGATTTTTTGAAAAAGGGAATAATTGATTACTTTCCGGTATCCTTAATAAGTGGCACAAAATACTAATAATATAGAAAATATTTGAAGCAATATATGAAGGGCTTCCAAGAGTCAATATTCCGAAAGTGAAATTTTACAAAGCAGAAAAAGAATAATATATAATTACATGGTCTGGAACTTCAATCCCCGTTGAAACCTTCATAATTTTTTTAATTCATTTCATGAAATTATTAACTGTTTTAAAAGTGCCAAAAACCTCGGGTAAGAATTCTATTTCAAAAGTTAATCGAGAAGAGAAAAACAAAAATCGCAAGGCTATTTGATAGCAAGTAGCTGTTTCTATAAACAAATACACTATTATATATTATAGTTGCAATTAAATATATTATCACAGCAATCATTATCAGTTATTTTGACACTCTAATTTCGCAATCTCCAAACAATTGGAAACAGTTAAACCAATACAGGGATTACATATTTCGCGTGTACATAAATTACCAAATAAACTCTCAAACAGGACAACATAATCAACATAAATTATTAACATACTACTAAAGCGTGAATAATCATTTCCGTGTAAATAATGTAACACTATGCAACATAACAATAAAGTGATTTCATACCCTTCTCTATATCCATTCTATTAACATTAATTATAACTTACACCTTGCTTACCAACAACCTTCCATGTAAATAAAAGTTCGTTAACAAACATAATTAAAAATGTTCCACAAAATTTGCAAACAACTGTAACTAATCCCATATTAATCCTTAATTGCTACCGTCGGTAAACATTCACCCTATTCGAACTTTGTTTTAATAACTTTAAACAACGTAGCTACTGTTAACACTAACTTTCAGAATATTTATTCCGGGTATCAGTAGTGACATAAACATAAGTTTATTGACCTTAACATGATTTCTTTTGATGATAGCTTTCAAGGATGAAAATTCTAGAGGATTATATCATATTCCTTCGTCATTTTCATCCGCGTATTCCCAGTAGAGATAAAGTGGCACGTGATTAATAATTGTTTGCGCGATTTCTGAAGTAATGAGAAAGTATATCGAGGATACGTGAGTCGGGGGTCGCAATAAAGGCGAAATAAAACCTGAAGAAAAGTCCTCGGATGGTGTAACAGGACTGTTCTCTCTGATACTGCGAGTCGAATGTCGACTTGTAATGTAATTCTGTTTGCGAATCCCAGAGGAAGACGTAGATGAGAACAAATTAGTTTAGTGGTAATCGTGGTCTCCGCCAGCTACCTCGCAATTCTTCCCTTCTTCTGCTCCAACGAATGTATACCCTCCTATTTTTTTCACGATGCACTGTATATTTAAACATTTTCTTTAAATATATCGTTGTTAACTAAGTATCAATATTCGCCTTCATCGATGTCACTGAATAGTGTTACTTCTGTGATCCCTCGAATAAGTTGACGTAACATAACATAATGTAAATAATTGTAATTTAATTTGTAACCTTCGAGATAAGCGTAGATTCGAATGACGAGTTAACTCGCCATTCCCGTTTAACTGGTTAAATTAGTCAGCGCGGCCCACCTGACCAATTAGGAGACTGATAATATAATCGACAGTTGTTGCATAATTATTAATTATTATTTGATTCGCTAAATGATTGCGATACGATAAATAAAAATGGTCAGCGCATCGAATGTGCAATTAAATTCTCCTTTGACTTAGATTTTATGGACTTGAGGAGAAATTAACGGTCAGAAATCGTCCTTCCGGGTTTCCTGGTCCCCAATTATGCCACGTCTATTGTTTCCGAACATTTCAGCTTTGATTATGCCACCGTTAACTAACCATTTATGAACCCACCGTCTCAGACTGTAATTCCGTAAGTCATTGACTTCTGTGTTTTATCGTGAATTATCTGTTTGATGGCCTTTGAAATAAGTCGATGTTGATCGCGAGTTTTTATTAGTTTGGAGAGTTACATATATTGCAAGGTAAAATTTATTACTAGAGGAAATTATATTTCAACATTATGTCGTTTGAACGTAAATATTACTCCTGTTGGCAAACTAGGAAGGTTTAGTAACCTTTATTATGTTGCATATGCTGGGAGTGGGTCATTAAAATATTTTAATTAATTAAAATTGTGAAATGAGAATGTGGCATTTTTAGTTATAAATTAATAGTCTTAAACATGTTTTATTATTAATAAATATATCCAGTCTCGTTGCAAGAATATTACAACAAATTTCGCGTACAAATTTGTAAACTTAAAGCTTCGTATCTTGTAAATATTGTCTGACACAATTTTAGGGCCATCTAAACAATAGTCCGAGTTATTCTAAGAATTCTAGAATCTAAATATTCATAATTAGAGAAACATTGAATATACATTACAAGCGATATGCACTTATCTAAATACTCACACCATTTACATTCAAACTTGTAGTATCTTTATGAACAAAGTGTAGCGTAAAACGGAGCGACGGAGAACTCGATATATAGAAGTGAAAATTTCTTGAAAATCGGGGGAAAAAACGGAGAATATCGTGCATAATTCGCAGGACTCCATGAGCCCCAGTGTTTTGTAGCATAAGTATGATCGTGCAACTGCAGCAGCAGTTCACGGGAGTAGACACAGCGGATCACCATTCCGGATAAATATCTTGAGTACTTAGGGTGGAAGTAGAACGCGCGGAATCCGGTCCGCGGGACGCCTGGAAAACTTTCTCCATCCTTTTTCTTTTTCTCGCCTTCTGTTCGCCTAGAGTCGTTAGAAAGGAGACTTTTTTGTCTGCAAAAAGCACGATTGCCTGGAAACTACGAGTCTCCCTCGTACGAGAAAATCCGAGCGGTGGATTTTACCGAATGGCGGTTCACGCATATCTTCTGCTTACGATTATGTCCTCCACTTGAAAAAACCCACTGAGATCGGCGCTCGTATTTTTTAGTATATCCTTTATCCTCAAACTTTCCGGTGTTATGTACAACGATAATCCCAAATTGTTTCTTATATTTTTCTCGATATATATACATTCTCGGAATAAATCACAGATGAGTATATCTCGTATAAATATTTGTCGTTTAAATCTATTCCAACGATTTAACCAAATATAATCTTGAATCATAATAATAATCAAATATCAACATTGTAATAATGAAAAGTCACAAATAAAAATACGGGGGCGAATATGAATCTAAATATAAATATAAATGCAAGGATAAATATGATATCCAATGCAAATGTAAATCGCGCGACTTATCGTATTACAGAGTCTGAAATTATTGTTTGCGCTCGGACACAATTTCCATTATCAACATAAATCAAAGGGCCGATTCAATTAGCTTAATTATCCTACGCCGAAACGAGAGGAACTCGCTTAAGGCGATAGTTACACGTACCGTACTCGTTCGAGGCTAAAGTAACACGAACCCTATTTAGTACGATGAGACATAAACTCCCAAGAGAGTGACGTATTCTGCTCGTAAAGACACGTCTACCTTCCCTTCACTGTCCTCTACGTCTCTTTCCAAGATTCGATTTGTCCTGCACCCATTAAAAGCGAATGGAAACTGAGAGCTTAGCTGTCCAC
The DNA here is from genome assembly GCA_910591585.2 of Nysson spinosus. Lineage (NCBI taxonomy): Eukaryota > Metazoa > Arthropoda > Insecta > Hymenoptera > Crabronidae > Nysson > Nysson spinosus. Next base: position 6,442,758 of record OU342835.1, read on the forward strand.
TGTCCATGCACTACTTCGTACTCGTTATTACATCTATATGGATATATGACCAGCTCTAAAACTACCAGATTTTATTTCACCTTCTTGTAGTTCACGTCTTACGTGGTTTAAAAGGACAGCGAAGCGTTGTACAGTCCACTGAATGTAATATATGTATATTAAGTGGAATATACAGTATACCATGTAAAATAAGCCAGTTATGATTAATTATGCCATATTTATTTCCGTGTGAAAAATGTCTCTCTCCCCATATTGGCCATTTGAAGCTATTCACGTAACGCATAATACATTTTCTGTATTATCGAGATTATAGGAGATAATTAGGTGGATTATTTTATACGGGAATATTATGTACATATGTCTAGTGTATTATATGTAATAATTATTGTTCCAAAGCTCATTGTCCTTGACTTATGCTGATTCACGTGCTTATAATACATATGAGCTTTAATATCGAGTGAATGTCTGTTTCCTATCTATTAGAAATGGTATTTTTACCAGTATTAGCACTAGCTTTTATTCTTTTTTTATTGTATTGGTAGCTTTGAACATTAACTTCAGATTCTAACTCAACCGTCTTCTAACAAGAAGCATAAATACGAAGCAGAATGATCAGCATCTAAATGCATTGGCTATACGAGCCACGAAGAACAAAGCGTTCATCCGCGCATAGGCAATCGTGTTCAGGCATTTTTTTCCGAGGTTCACCGGTATTTCTCCTTCCTATTTTTTTATCCAAGCGCGATATCGAGCCTGGAGTGAAAATAAAAAACAACATTGTACGGCTCCAGAGACTTTGAATGCATTGAACGTGCGACTTTCTACCTCGTTATACGCGCGGAAATATCGACGGGGTAGTTTATCCCTCGATCCCCTTACTCGCCTCCACCACCCCCTGGCGCCGCCGGCCTCTTTTCCACCCTCACCGTCATGGTGATCCTTTTTTTCACGTTCTTCCAACCCCATCCTTTAACCGGGCTAGAAGCTACACCATTGCAACGGGTAATTCGAGCGCGATTCATCAAAGGTAAAAGCTCTGGTGTGAATAGAAGAGATGGTTTCATAGAGGGGGCGTACGAGAGGGGGCACAGCCACGGGGAAAGGGGTCACGCAACGAGGAAAATGAAAAATGGAACATCAGGAATAAATGCGCGGCAAAAAGAATCTACTGGAAATTGCTACCACCCGAATGGCAATATTCTTTGTGCTATTTCATCGTCCACTAGCACCACCCACCACCCTTTCCTCCTCTCCATTCGTGAGAGCGTTCGCGCCACTGTATTTTCGTATTCGAGAAAAATGGCTGCATAAATGACCATTATTATGGTGCGCCTACCGTCAAATTGTCCGGCAAAAATGGATAAGAGCCATTTTGAACTTTCTTCTGCGGCGCGCTTTGTTGTTCCGCTACGACCATTTCGTGCTAGCTGCATTTTACTTCGATAAAATATTAGGCTTCGATGAACACGATTCTCGTCATTTTGTTACTTCATACTTCAAATAATTTTATAGGAATATATTTATACAAAATTAAGTTCCTTGCACGTATGAAGTCCCAAATATAGTAAGTCAGCATGAAATGTTACACAGGGTTTCCCACGACATAAGCCACGTAATTATCTCCTTTAGTTGCGATAATATGACAAATATTTTATTCATCATACGAATGGTTTTAAAGGGCTAATATCCTGAAAAGAATTTTTATCGTGTCTTTTTTTTAAGTTTCCAAGACCACCCATTTGTTACTCACAAAAAATCGTTGTATAATTCGGTGTCCAATTTTACGCAGGGGAACGTGCATATTGTACATAAAAGCAACAAAGATGGGTTGCATTTTATTTTTGCGTATTTATACACGATATAAACAATGTAATGAAGACGAGATGGAAATATTTGTGAACATTGTTGGAAACGATTTGTTGTTCTATTATGTTGTATGTTACGTACTTATTGGTGCAATAAAACATAGAACTGTCTCAGTGGTGGCGCGCATAAATATTCGTTTTCGTGGATTTTTTTGTTTACCGTTCACGAGTAGTAGCTGTTAATGTCACGAAAAGTCTTGTAAAATAAAGCCGTAAATCACTTTGGCTATCGGAAAAATAAAGCGATAAATTCGCGTGCCGCTCGTAATATCCCATTATCACGCGGAAAGGTTGCGAGGATATAATTCACAATAGCGTTTGCGGTAGTAAAATGAAGACAAAACTTTCCAACAGTACTTCTTCGTTCTGTTAACTTTAACTGAATACACCGAAGATGGATTACCGTTCCCACGATAAAAACGCGCCAGATACTAGATCCCCTTTTTATTTCGAATGGAATCTAGATATTTTTCCATTGAATAGCAAAATCGCTGGCCAGAATTTTCCTGACAGTTGAAGTTACCGCCATTGTTCTTAATCTTTCCCCTCGAACTAACAAAAGTTAAGTGAACGACGGTGGAATCCGCGGATTAAATCTAGGTAATAAACTCCGTGATTTCAATAGGGACTTTATGAACGGAAGGAGGGTATTATGAAACTTTCCGAAATATAAATGCTTCATTATATAAATCATAGAGTACTTTCATTTTCTGGATTGCTCTTATAACAAGTTTTAAGATGTTTGTATATTCGTTCATCTTCCATGGAATTTATTATAATTTTTATTTAAATAAATCAACGAAAACATTCACACATTATTTGATATTACAATAAGCAATAACAGTACTGCTTCGTAAATATATCTTAACCCTTAAATGCATACAATTGCAGATATGCAACCACTTTTTATGTTACGTACATAAAATGAAGTTACATAAAATCACAAACAATGCGCCGTCGTATATTCAATTAATTATATGAAAACCAGAAGGCCAGTCATTTTAACTACTTTGGTAGTTCTGCCGTTCCTGTCACATGCATTCTTCTTAGTTTCATTTTCCGCCAGTTAATTATCCAGTAATACATTATAATTAGTAAAAGTATATGCACTGCGTATGGCGAGTGAAAATTCAATATCTGATATTTTTCAATGCGATAAGAGCCGATAAAGTGTAACACGCATTAATATCCGTTCCACTTTCCTCGGAGTAGCGAGATATCGGGCCGAGTTTCTCATATACAAACTATTGCATTCCGCGAGGCAGGGCTGAACAAAAGCCAAGAGAAAATCGAAGAAAGCGAGGAAATGCAGTCGTAAACTTCATCGTATAAATACGAGGGAGGCGAAAATCTACGGGGTGGGTACATCATTCAGGCGAGAAAGTAATAAGAGAACAAATAGAAACAACCTCTTAACTGAGCATTCCAGTTGCCCTTCCGTAAACTACTTTTACGTGCTAGCCTCCAGACTTACTACGTTATTCAAAATTTAGTGCTCCCTCAACGTTATCATTTTCACGAATAATTTTATTCAGCTCGAAAAGTTTAAAGTGATTTAAAATACCATAAATGTTGATATATAATAAAGTACTAAGGTGTTAAGATATTGAAATATTAAAATATTTAGATATTAAGATATTAAAATATTGAGAGGTTAAATATTCAGATATTACAATATTAAGATATTAAAATATTCAGATATTAAGATATTACTTACAGACTATTTAAAAAATAATTCCTTTCAAGTAACATAATACTGTTTTGTCGAAACCACCACTTACATACGCGTTGAGTTTGGAATTGAAGGAAATGGGTTCGAATAATAAAAATATGAAAATTCATTAGGAATCTTCGGCGAGTCACCCGCGGCATCGAAAATATGATTCATCCTCGAGTTCCCTAGGGCACTTTCTCCAGACAACTCAGGAACGGAAGGGTAACTAATTGTAATCTTGTAAGTATAATTATCCAACCGAATTGCTACGCCCGCGGGCTTAATTAACGGGGACAGTCTGCACAAGTTTCCGTACCTTCGTAATCACTGAAAAAGTGAGCATCCTGTTTACGAAGTGGGAAATTTTAATGACCGAAATATTTCGCGAATTTCAGCATCTTCCATTAATTGCAATCGAAAAACGGGAATAATTAATCCTGAAATTACATCGCGCTTGGATTTCTTTTAGGTCATTAGAAGAATCGGAATAATTTTGTAAACGCTAATGGCGTCTGCCAAATTCTTTCGAGATTTAATTCAATATTCGTTCGTCATATTTCGAGAAAATTAGAATTAACGACAAATAATTATTCTAATATAAATATCTTAAATACAAATTGTTTTCTTTTTCTTGGTACATTCTGGAAATGTTTAGAGAAGCTTGTTTGTAGAATATAGTAGTTAAGATGTATTTGTATCAAGATAAATATTATTTTTCCGAGAATTACAAATATTGAGCACAAATAAAGAGCATACAACCACCGAAATATCTTCAAACATGTAATCCCATCAGACCGTCTAGCCAGCTCGTATTACATTCCGACACAGTATCCAACACGATTTCTATTTGTTCCGAAATTCCACTCGCCTTTGCTCACAAAAAACCGACCATCGCGTTTCAGCAAATTATGTTTTTTATACATATTTGTATTTTGTAAACTAATACCGCTCCTTAAAATCCATTGCGCGACGTATTGATAATTCGGTTACAAGTTAATACAAATATGAATTATGAGATTTGATCAATTTTAGATTATGAAATATGGAAACGCGGTTTAGCGTACAATTATTCTGAATGGAACGTTAATGCGCAATCAGCTTAGATTACCAAAAGGCCTTGGTTATAAGAGAAAACGGTTGCGGTGCAACATAGTAATAACAATATTTTTTAGAAGTATGTACAATGTATACTAAATACTCTGATATAATATACTGCAATTATCAGGGATTTACCAGAATGGCAAGTCGTTATTGCGATTCATAATTCATAGGATTTATCTCGTAGCAATCGTTAGACATTCGCGGCGAAAAGTATAAAGGAAAATCTACACTATTCCTCTTTCCTGACAAGTTTAGTATCCGCTGCTAAACCGGATATACTTACGGATCGACGTTTTTCGAATTACTATCCGTCGAAAGAATACGCTTCCGTGTCTCCGCAGAGCCATGTTTTCTTCGACTACCCCTCTCCATGTCTAGGAAAAGGTACTTGCTGAAAGATTAATAGGAACATCTCGACAATCGATTCTATCGAATTGGCGTATTTATGATTTTCAGTTGTTTCGCAAACTGCTGCACATTTCCCTAATAGAAAAGATTTCCACCCAAATAATATCGGCGCGTTTTTCGACCAATAAATGTTTTATTTAGTCCTTTCGACCCAAAAGCGTCCTAGGATACATTTCGACACCATACACCATCGATTTAGGGTATTTAGGAGCGAAATTGGAGACTTTCATTTTTTGACAATTTTTGAAGGTATACCCCTTTACATTTTTTCGATTTTGGATCGACCCGTTTTTCGCCCCAAAAAATTTTTAAATCGCTTCTTTCGACCCAAAATCGTCCTAGAATATGTTTATATATCATATACCATCGATTTAGGGCATTTAGGAGCGAAATTGGCGACTTTCATTTTTTGAGAATTTTTGAAGGTATACCCCTTGACATTTTTGCGATTTTGGGTCGACCCGTTTTTTGCTCCAAACAATTTTTAAACCGCTTCTTTCGACCCAAAATCGTCCTAGAATATGTTTATACATCATATACCATCGATTTAGGGTATTTAGGAGCGAAATTGGAGACTTTCATTTTTTGAGAATTTTTGAAGGTATACCCCTTGACATTTTTGCGATTTTGGGTCGACCCGTTTTTTGCTCCAAAAAATTTTTAAACCGCTTCTTCCGACCCAAAATCGTCCTAGAATATGTTTATATATCATATACCATCGATTTAGGGCATTTAGGAGCGAAATTGGCGACTTTCATTTTTTGAGAATTTTTGAAGGTATACCCCTTGACATTTTTGCGATTTTGGGTCGACCCGTTTTTTGCCCGAAAAAATTTTTAAACCGCTTCTTTCGACCCAAAATCGTCCTAGAATATGTTTATATATCATATACCATCGATTTAGGGCATTTAGGAGCGAAATTGGCGACTTTCATTTTTTTAGAATTTTTGAAGGTATACCCCTTTACATTTTTGCGATTTTGGGACGACCCATTTTTTGCCCGAAAAAATTTTTAAACCGCTTCTTTCGACCCAAAATCGTCCTAGAATATGTTTATACATCATATACCATAGATTTGGGCTAGTTAGGAGCGAAATTGGAGACTTTAAAATTTTGACGATATTTGAAGAAATAGCTCTGAGAATTCATTGTTCCGTACCTTGTTATATACAAATCACATTTCATTAAGAATAACGCTAGAAAGACCTGTAGTTTCAACAGGCCTACCTGAAGTAACAATTAAATAGTTTACTTCTATGCTTCCAAGTACGCGATTTTCCATTACGAGTATAAAAATGAGAAATTGTAGGCTGACCCGAAAAGCCCTGTTCCACCCTATATACGTTATAATGGTGTCATAATCGAAGACAAATATCGCAATCCAATTTCCTGATCTTTGAACGATATCCCGCTATTCACGGCAACTGTTCGCGCTGAGGAACGCTCGTTGTACACGTACCTCGGCTTTTTATTCGCCCTCGATTTTACCTCGTTTGCAAAGCACTTCGACTCCACTCGCGCGAATACGTACCAAAATTTGCAGGCGCACAAACACAAGCGCAAGTACACGAGTGTTTCCAGTTCGGCATCGTCGACTACGGATGTGTTTGCCACAGTAAATTGGTCGAGGCGCAACTACATAGTGTTCCTAACTCGCAGATGGTTCACCCGTTGAACCACCCCCGCGAACTCGAATAGGGCTGGTTTTGTTTGAAAGATATTTGGCGATATTTTTGCACCCGTTTTGCCTTGAATTCTTGTACCAAATTCTATTACTCGTCACAGTTTCCGCGTTATGTAACGACATTAAATTCGAATTTCAATTTGCTGGGATAAGTAAGGAATTTGGAATATTTGTATTAATGATAATCTCAGCAATCAAATTATCAGCTAATTTGATAGATATCGATTAATTCTAATCATAGCCATCACCAATCAATTCAACTCTCATTCTTGCAGTATATACATTGTTATGATACCAGTATCCTTATAATTGGCTGATAAAAAGGACCGTCAAAAATAATTTTATCGCCCGCGTATTTTCTCTTTACATTCGCAGTAACTTTCATATCTACCAAGATATTTCACATCTTCTTCCACCAGTATTTCCTTGCGTACACAAATGCACCTGGGTACAATATTCGTGTAGATGTACGAGCGTGTAACAGACAATGACAAGGGAGGGTATTATTGCAAATTCACTGAATACCGGACTCTGCAAAATCTCACAAATCGTGTCGTTCTACTGGCAAGTCGTTTCGAAGATACCTCAAACGCACACCAGCCTCCATTGCTATACATAAATCCTCGTATACGATACCACTAACTTAGGCGGTAGAAGCTTGTTGCTATCGGATGGTTCGTCCCATTCTATTTTCCAGCTCTTACCCTTATCCCGCCATTCCGTGCCTCGCAAATATTTTCGTGGCACGGAACTTTTCAGCTGGAAGCTTTCTCAAATTCATTCTTCCGCGGAGGCGCCTCTCCGGACGATATATATTTGCCGGGTGAAACGACGAAGGCGGGAGAAAACAAGGTTGTAAAAGAAAAATTATTTTCCTACGTCACTCCTCCCGCTTGTTTAACTATATCGGCGAACTTCAAACACTCCACTTATGTTTCTAATGGAATCCAATTTTTTCCATAAAGTGCAAATGTATGTATGCAATCTTTGGACTCTTGTCCATGGATGGATTATTGCAAATGTTCTGATCAGTGAACAGCGTTTTTTATCGTTGACTATGTCCTTGTAATATCGCATATAATGTGAAATGTAAAATTGTCGTGATGGATGCTAACTTAAAGTACTAAAAACATAATGAAATACAATATGGAGAATCCTCGCATAACGCGGGACGAGGTGTTAGAAGAACAGAACGTGGATTTATGTTTCGAAATTCTTTTAAATAAAATGTAAGCTTTATCTTTCGAGCTGTGAAAAATATAGGTTTATTTGTTGGGAAAATCTCATTTAATAAATCCAAAACAAAAGTATTCAAATTAATCATATTATTAATTGTATTATATATTACATTCGCTGCTAGTACCGCGTAAGTATTATACATAATTATACATATTATAAATATTATACATACTAGAAAGAACGATACTAGGATAAGATAAAATAGACGATTATAATCGCGCTGTACAAGTACCGCGTTGTACGAGGGTTACCTGCATTTGAAACATATAACAATCTTGAACGATGACAGACAACTGATCCGAGTTGTCTATCGCAAAGATAACACGATAAACGCTGCCTCGACCAGATGGAATCGAAACAGCACCGGAAGCGCTAAAGCGGATTGTTTCGCGTAGTTTATTCGAATTGCTTCCCATCGAACTCCTGGGCCCCCTCACAAACCGAATCAAAAGATACGTGCTGTCAGCAACAGCGTCAAATTCCTAGTGTGAACCGGAAAGATTGGAAAGCTTTACGCAAAAGCACAGAACAGAACGGGTGGCTTTATAGCTTCAGAGCTGACGCGGCAATATTCCGGTGCGGGGGAGGCGGCTGGAAAATTCACCGACACACTCCTTTTCGCTTCTTGGTCTACCTCTTTACCACCTCGTTCATCCGCCTCGGAAAAAGATCGCCTTATTCTTTCCCTTTTTCGTTTTCTTCGCGAGCATCCCTACGAAGAGCCGGTAATTGGCTCGAGCTCCGACGATCCACTCTTCGGGAGCCACTTTGGTACACCGTCTACCTTCGTTTTCCGCTTAGCTGACGGCAGAAAAAATCAATTTTCAGGTGCCTATTGGCAGCGATATTTGTGCAAATGCGGCCTTGATGACAGTCACGGTAGGTAAAGAAAAATTCAACTTGCAAACCGTCATTTGCGCGTAACGTGTGAATAAAATGAAGGTGGACTTCTTGGAATAAGATTAACACATTCGCTCTGGAAGATGCTAATTTGCGAAATTCTTTATGTTACATCATGGGCTAATTACTTTACATCGTTTTCGTAACATTGAAAATATTGATAATTTTACAAACATTAACGATACATTTGATTCGAGTTTTAGCAAAATTCGCATCGTCGCATCGTATTAACGAATATGAAAAAATGAATGAAATAATGAAAACATTGCTGATTAACTAATAATCAGATATAATCAGTATTTTGATTGTGTGATATCAAATTATTTAATGATTTAGTCATCGAAAAATGTTCAATTAAGTGATAGTCAGACATAAGTGAATGTAGTAATTCCATAGTCAGACATAACTCTCGACGTTCTATGAATATTAATCGTATTCGAAGATAGTTAGGTAGTTGATAAGGGTTGAAATATTCTTCTGACTACATTTACATCATACGCGTGGTTTCCTTTCACGAAACATTTCCGGAATAGGATCGTTGAATAATGAAAACATAACCAGTACTTGTAAATGAAGGGAATAACGAGATACAGTGGCGCGCAAAAAATGAGGGCATCCATCAAGGTTGATTGGATGGAATCTCGAACCCAGGTGTTACTTCGTGAAAAGTATCCCCCATCAGAGTAAATTAAGTGCTAATACATCTCTCGATATAAAACAAGTTCCACAGTCAACCCTTGTTTGTCGATAATTAGGCAAAAGATAAATTGATATAACACAGAAACTATAAATATTAGGATTTCTAAATTATCTGAGTTATCTGTGAATTGTGGTACCTTGAATTATTAGGGTGAGGTTAATTTTTAGTATAATTACAAAAATGATTTAAGCGTGGATGAAATAACTTTCTGTTTTGGTGATATTAAACGTTGCATTTTCGGATAGTGAATGAACATAATTATGAAATATGATAATTGTATTTTATAATCGTCAACATATTTATCCATTTCTATAATCGATATTAAACATATTATATAAATTTTATTACTTTATCACAATTGTCACTAAAACTACCAAAGCAGACAAAATGACTGGTCTTTAATATTTAATAACATTATTCGAATATTCAACGGCTTGATATTTTATATTCTTTTATTCTATACATAACGTACACAATTGAATCCATTGATTAATTTACATCATTCAACCATAATTTATATGTTAATACACGAATAAGTATAACTGAATACATGTTCGGTAATTTTGGTGTTAAAATGCAGCATGATATAAAAAGCTATCTCTTAAAAGGTAAATTTGTCACAAAGAGTAGCAGTATATCATCAATTACAGTTGAAGCAAATAACGTAGAGATTCGTTTCAGACAGTAAAAGCACAGTAATAATATTCATTGCCGGTAATTGAGTGCAACTGAAAACCTATCAAACCTTGCCGTTCCCTTTTTCGATCATACATTTGTAAGAAGAAACGGAAATTCTGCTTCGGGATGCGATCTCTTTGCGATCCGACTGGTAGGCAAGCACTTTGAGCTCTGTCCCGAGCACGGCCATGTCGGAAATCTCTCTTTTATGTCTCTTTTTGCCTACTCAGACGGACCTTTCAGACTTTTTACTTGCAGAACTCAAAAATCCAATATTACGACCTCTCTGATCGAATGTAATATCGAATCCTGCGAATGAAACCAGTCGCGTACTGAATTTATGGTAATTGGACATTTATTTTCCCTGAGTAAGAATATTTAAAACGGGACGGAATTAAACATCCTTTAATTTATCGGTGTGTTTCATTAAATATTTTAATTAGATTTAGCAGATTGTGGTATTAATATTTGATGCACTTGTTGAAGGTAATCTAGCTGTATCAAAATGGAAAGTAACACAAATAAATAAAATCAGAGTATTGCCATATTAATAAACACCTATTTTCTGTTTTAATTTGCCGTTAAGTTTAAAACAGAATTTTTACCGTGAAACTGTCAACGGATTCGTGACAAGTATAAATAAACAAAGAAAAATAAGCGGTATTAGAATTCAATGTACGCTTCTAACATATTAACATAATATAATATCAATACAATATAGTAAATAAAAACACTAATATAATTTCTGCCCACTTAAATCATAATCGGATCGATAATAAAATTTTACCATAAATAATTCAACCAAAATAAAACGAAATTGACATTTCTATTGCGCAAATTAGAGAAAAAGGATGAATTGCTGGACCGGAACTCGAACACCGTATCTCCCGCTTTCTGCACAGGTGCTTGGAGTATATTAAACGGAGTAGAAAAATGGAGTATATAAATATTGTATATCATAAAAATTCTCGGATTTCCATTTTCCGTGATTTTTGATATCGTCAGATGCGACTGACAAGAATGCAGTACCGCAAATAGCGTGAATTTCGCAAATAGTAATCAAGCAAACCGTCGATGCGAGGGTTGCGGCTTTATTCGAGTGTAGTAACTAATGCTTTTGGCAATGTAGGCTGCATAGTGGCGAACGCATAGTGCCAAATGATTCACGCAACAGTAAGCGAGCAAACAAACCTTGTTATTTGAGCTTTGATCAACTTGACACCCCGAATGCCATTTCTACTACGTTATCAGTCAGCGACGCCTTGAAATTTCACTGCATATCGGTTCGATTGCCTCTGAGAGCTCGTCCCAAAAATCCTCTTTCATTTAACAGTCCACTTCGGATTGCTGCTTTGATTTATATTATATTTAGTGTATATTATATATTTACTTTATATTATGTACATAAATTATTATAATCTTAAATTAATTTATTTATTTTCATGAACTTGGATCAATTAATTCTTAATTCAATGAATTTTAATGACTGAATAAATATATTCTTAATTTGTTCAACGAACGTTAATTTTTAATTCAACTCATTCTATTTAATGTATATTTTGTTAATAAAGTAACTTTTGATTGTTTATTTATCAATATTTATCAGTGTTATTCAAATAATGATACCAAAGCCGGAATCTAACTTCTCGCGGTTGATTATTATAGCTTTCTGGAAATAGGGAATTTTTCTATTCGTTAGAGAAGTTCACTCTAATTTTATTATCGTAAACGTCATCCGAGAATACCGAACTGTTCGAATCGCGGCCAGCGGTGACGTGATTACGCGATCTCCATAAAAATTTTACGATAGCCAACCTTGTTATTTACGATTCCTTGAAAGGGTCGTACAGGGTTTGCGTTTTTAGATCGGCCAAGACGTGGATCTGATTCCTAATGATTTACGAGAATAAATCTTATCTCGATGATTCCATAAATTCAACCAAATTCAGAGAAAAATGAACTAGAAGCAAATAAAAATTATTTGCTTCTCATTTCATTTCATGATGGAAATAAATCAATAATATTATGGGCCAGTAACATAAGCCTGATAATATTACGTATTATAAATTCAATACAAATTCAATATTAATTCTCACAACATCATAAAATGAATGATATTATTATCCAGAACTGTATTATTATCCTGAATTAAATACGAACATCAAAGGAAGAATTTTCAATTTAAATTCTACAGTTATTTCTCATTCAAGATTATAATTCTTAATTTTTCTAATAACAGTACACCTGCTGTTTCTTGAGAATTTATTAAAAGAAGACATCTCCTAGTATTAAAGGGTTAATCACGGTCTTACGAAAAGAAGAGCAATTACAACGCTCTGCTTTCAGAGGGCCGAAAACAAAAGAGCACGAAGGGGCGAACGAGATTTTCTCAGATTTGCATAAAAGATTTTTCTAGGGGTTGATTCGAGCGAGGGAGGATTCGTTTATCCACTCGATATTGTCCCGTCTCCCTAATCCTCGCTAATGAGAAACAGATAATGCAACGGAAACGAATGTACTTAACTGCCAGAACGGGACAAAACCTTTTCCTTTCATTTTTCTTTCGAAACGAGTCTCGTGTCACGGAACGACTTCCTTTCCCCGGTAACCAGAGGGCTGCATTAAAACGCGTTTATTATTTCTCCTCACTCGCTTTCTTACTTTTATCTCGCGCTATTTCCTGGTTGGCTGGCGCTATTATCAAGTATGATCAGACCGGTGCAAGATTTTCAATTTTATTTCCAGTTATTCGTGGAGTTCTATTAATTTATATTAAAAAATTCTTCGTACATTATCCGTGCTTTTGTTGTTTTATAGTATAGAAGTTTGTTTAAAAACTTTCCAGATAATTGTGCACTTAATATGGATTAATTTATGGCTGCCTTTCTATTAAAACGTAATAATTTAATAAGAGACTTGAATTTATTTTTATCGTCAGTTATATGTTTATAGCGATATTATTGATATATCATTATAATGATATCCGTGAGAAAGGTTTGTAAGGAGCACACCTTTGAGATGTTCTTTATTTAAGACATACATATATCAAAGAAAATAATAATTTCCCAGGGTGATTCCTTCGCGTGATTGCCAACCGTGAATTATCCTTGCTTTCTCGCTTAGAGAGAATTTTTCATTGGTGCTTTCATTTTACAAATATGTTCGTATTTTTACGTTAAATAAAATGGAACACGCGAAACTAACGGTACGTGTTGCGGACAATCTACATTCTACCTGGCGATAAATATTTCACCGAGCACGCTCCAACGAATAAATCTCGCGCACTGTAAACAAGTTGTCGTTGAACGAACAAAAATATTCATACGTCGATAAACTTGGATGAAGATCAAATTCCGCGTGTCGAAGACTTTTTATTTTCTTCACGCATTCGGAACTCTCTTATAACTTATCGGGTTTCGGAAACTTCTTAACCCGGTTTTCATAAAATTTGGATAAAATACGGGTCACGTATGGCGCGAAGGCGAACGATATTAACTTCACAGAAATTTAAATTAAGCGCTTATCAACTCCTCGCATCTCACGTATTGCGAGGATTATGTTTAACCAGACACAAGTCAGTTCTTATCGCTTGATCTTAATATACTTTGGGTTACTCGGCCGGAAATAAACAGAAGTTTTTGCAGAAAACTTTTAATTAACTATTCGTGTCACTGTTTTTCAATTATTTTTACTTTGCACGGTTCTGGAACTATTCAACGTTATGTTAGATTGAAACTGTTTCTACTTTAATGCATTAAATTACTCTCCGGTGTTATTACGGCGGAATATTTTCGAATTAATTGGACTTTATTAAAGGGTTCGGTTTAATAATCCTGAATGTAATTAATTTAGGATTTAAGGCTCGTACCTCTATATTATAAAGTTTTCAACAGACCTAAGGAATAACTTATACTCGTGGTTCGGACAACCACCATTTTAGTTAATTTAGGGGGCTATTAATTGATCCGTATTATCTCGGCTGGAGAACTAATAAATCCACCGAATAGATCTCCCTTAATTCACGCTGAAGTTCTTCTTCAATTAGGGAGAGTTTACGTGCCAAACTTTCCTGTTCCGCGATTCTCGAATAATATCTACTGTATTAAAGGTAAGCGAGGGAATCTTCTGTTAGCTGGTTAACCTGATCCACTTCTGATCAAGTTGAAGGCGTTTCTAATCCTATAAAAGATCTTAAACTTGTAACCAATGAATATCCGCGAAAAGCCTAATTTTACTAGAATCTCAAATATGTCGAAAATAAGAATAGCATATTTCTTGTTCATTATCCTAATATTATATACGGCTGTTTTTGACTATAAAATTATTTACAAATAAAATAACGACCACTTTTAATGGCAAAGAGAATAAGACTGATTGTTGTTCAATGTAATTAATAATCATACGTTGATGTCCTGGAAAGATGGTTCGTTATTCTTACTTGATTTTAGCTCATTAATGTCCACGACAGAGATATTGTTCCATGATCATCATTTATTATCCGATTATATGCTCGTTTCCGTCACGACGTCCCACGAAAAAGAGGAAATATTAACTCCCCTTGAATTGTCCTGGTGACGGGGTCGGAGGGGGTGACTGAGAACTCCTTTATCTTCGCGGAAAATCCGATGTCCGGTTTTAGAGTCGAAGATAAAAGAGCTACGAGATATTCCATTTCGCTGCTAGGAGTTCCGCCGGTATCCTTTTCGTTTTTCCTATTTCTTTCTTAACTTCTTCTCTTTTATCTTCGTCTTTAATGGATCTTTCATCTACACTTTGAGACCTGGAAAACAAGGTCTCTCAATACTTGATGTCGTTGAATACTTGTGGAATGATAATTGCGATGTTCTCTTTTACCCCGCAAAGTGTTATCAGCATATGATTGATTAAACATTATTGACATTTATTGGTTCGAATAATAGAATTTTATACGCTGTTTAAGAAAATTACGTTAAAATATTTATTCGGTATTATTTCATGGTAGAATTTGTTTCATTGTTGGGGTATTAATAATTTTATTTTTACAATCATATCGGTGGTTTTAAACGACCTGGCGAAGGTAGAATTATTGTAAATGATAAATATCAGAAAATGAATTCATCCGCGCGTAGAATCCGATTATGGATAAAATCTATTTATTGCTTCCGATTTGGAGGAATATTTTGTTTCAACACGAGCGGATTGGTAGAATATAATCCACGGCAGAAAGTATTTGTATTTCATCGGAATCTTTGTTTGTCTTTTCTATCCTCCTGCATTAGGAATACCTTCTTTACAATACCACAAAATGTCGGCAGAAATCTCAAGGTAAAGTTTCATCTTCCAATCGTGTTTCGGGGATAAAGTACATGTTTGTTGTACGTATTGAAAGGATAGTTTTCTTAGAACACAAGAAACACGGTGCATACAACGCGTAAAAACTTCCGATGGAACTATTTGTCTTTAAACCGGAAACTAACAGAAGAGGAAGTGACTCGGAAAATACGGCAATAAATATGTAGAAATAAGAGGAGCTCGAATTGTCAGCTGTTTACTTGGGATTTTTCGGGTGCCTTCGAGAAGTTTGCACCTTTCCCGTTCCAGTAATTGAAAAAGCCTGCCTTGGTCGAAGTTCCATTCGAATGTTCGCATTATCGATGTTTGGTGAACCATAAAATATGGTGGAAGTTTTGAGTTCGCGTGACCGCGCACAGAAAACCGGTATAGCAACCGCGAGCAAGTAGCAACAATAAGGTTGCTGCCCCTGGCACTCGACTTTTCACGGAGACGAGAAACTTCCCTTTCTATTCGAACTCGCTCCACCAAGGACATTCGTCTCAACTTTTAATGCTACTTATTGATGTATTCTGAAACGTCTTTGCAATCATTGTGGCTTTCTCGAACAAAAGAAATGATGAACTTAATGAAATTCACTTTAAATGTGTTATTCGAGTTTACCTTTCGATCTTGGATCATTGATCTGCGATTAAAGATATATGCATGAGTCACAGAGTTCTTGTATATATTTTAATAATTTTCTTGATTAAGTATTTTGGCTAAGTATTTTCCTCCAAGCTGTTATTATTCTTTTTAATTAGTAAGATATTACTATAATTAGTATAATATATCAATATTATGTTATCATGTTATATATATTATTATATTATAAAATAAATATTAATATAACGTAATACTTTATTAATATTAATTTCGAGAATTCTGTTATAATACGTGCATCAACTCGTGCATGCAATAATATTTTTCGGAATGCAGATAGGATAGAAAGCTTGTCAAATATTAATTAAGATGAATATATTGTTCCGCATATAGATGCTGAAATATGAACATATGAATAATTACATGATAAAGTTTGCAAGAAATCATTTTTACCGTAAATCTTCGCATTGCAGTCGACTCTAATCAGCTTACTATCATCCACCGGAATAACGTATCGACGAAATAAATCAAGTAATAATATGCGACTTGACATAAAAAAGTGTCAAACACGTCTCCCGTGCAATCGCTTTTAGCGTCCATTAATTCATGCAAAGTTTCCTCGCATATGCAAGAATTAAATAATGAGCCGTGCAAGCTTGTTCCATCATTAAAAGAGATTACGCGGCCGATTTTTCCCGAAGCGAATATAACGCGGAAACATAACCACGTAGAAAATTCCATGGCTGATCCTTCCGTGTGCTCGGTGGAAAATTATATCGTTGAAAATGTTCGTAATGACAGTGAGAATTTCGAGGCAAAAATTCCACCTGAGACAAAATAGGAATTGGTTAACGAACTGTGTTCAGGAAAACCATGAAGAAAAGCCGGTTTCTCGTCCGAGCCGAATCACTAACGAGACAAGGACATCTTCCAAAAAGACCGGAAGTAGTTACCGGGGACCTTCGTGTTCACCCACCTGGTGCCACATCCTGCAAGACCTACAAAGTCTTTTCTTTGAAAACCCACAGCTCCATGTATTTGCCTCCCGTTTACTTTATAAATTTTCCTTTGCCACTTTCAACCACCGTCCTTTATGCACCTTTTTATATTCGATGCATAATAAATTGAATTTATAACACGCATGAATTATGAACTCAATTAATGCATTTCTACACTGTACTCCCGCATATTAAATTATATTATAACTTCTTAAAGAATTACTAAAAGATAGGGATATTCAAGGACCTTAACCTAAGATCTTATGAGATCTTATCTACTGTATCTAATAACCCCGAATCTACGTCTAGTGGTGACTATTCTCAAACTTCGTCTAGTAACTCAAAAAGATGTCGCCCCAGGACAGAATTACAGTTTCAATAAAAAAAGTCTAGAATACATCCAGTTAATTGCAGGAACCCGTAGCATTCAGTACCAACGCGTATAAATCGCGTGTGATTCCAAAAGCTTACCACCTCGACACAATTCCACGAGCGCAACAATAGTTCGCGTTGGCAAATGAGCTCTCAACGTCCTCCACAAAGAAATCTCCATCGAGACAGCAGCATATATGCCACCAATACGAGAGCGGCAGTTATTCATAAACCATTCAAGCCTTCCACGCATACATTTCCGCCATCATTCCTTTTTTCACACGGCAGTTTTTAATAATCTAGTTGCATTCGGGGATATCGCATCTCTTCATAATCGAGATATAAGAATTATTTTGACGCTGGGAGTTTTCACCTTGAAAGTGATTATTTGGGTTATGTCGGTGTCGTGGGATGAAATGAAAAAAAACGACTCGAGGGTTCACGTCAAAACACAAAAAAACAAGGGTGTCAGGGTCCAGTCGACAAAAATAATCGAAAAAAATGGAGAGGTTAACATGTCCCGCGGGACGTTACCGAGAAAAGTCTGTAACGAGGTAAGGTTTGGTTTTCCACAAAGAATTTTTCCGGGCGACAATCTGGCGAAAGGAACCAGGGGTAGCACTTTGAAGACCCAAAGCCCTCCGGGAACTGACTCGACGTCAATGAGACGACCAACTTTTCTTCTATGGCAACGTGCCACAGCTTCGGTACCTCTGCCTAGGCTTTTTAGTTCTTTCCGTAGCACCCACTATCAATCTTTATATCTATATTCAATTTTCCTTTACGAAAAGTCTAATCGGCTGTGCGACAGCTTACAAACTTACTTAACTTCCTGATAACTCGAACCTCGGGAAGTTCCAATGTTTATATGCTCCTGGCAATAATTCAATGCATAATTCAACGGAACACTAACGCGATAATATTCAGCACTTGGAATCAGTGATGCTACTTTGTATTAATATCAACAGTTATTAATATTAATATTAACTCAGAGTAAGCTTTTATCGAGCATCCTTAACATTAGAGAAATATTCCATTCCGTAAAAGAATTTAATATTAGAAATACTGAAACGGATATGTTATCGATTCAAATCCTTATATAAACTGTACTAATGTATCAAAATAAAAGTTATATCACTTAGAATCACAATTATTTTTTTGTAAGTTGTATCTGCAAGAGGAAAGCGTTTCATTACTCTTTAGATGTGTTTGGCAAACGGATAAAAAAGAAGCGAGCGGAATGATTAATAATGCATAGAATATCTTCCTTGACAGAAGCGTTAAGATCGAAAGGAACATGCCATCATACACAGAATGTTGAGTTAATTACGGGACGAATATGGGAGTCACTCGTGTTATATCGAAGACGCATTCAAACTCCCTCAAACGATTATGACCCATGTATGTGTGGATGTTCCTATGTGTGCATGCAGTTAAAGCACGAAGGTATGTACACGTGTGTGAATCTATTGTTTCTGCCTGGGCTTCTGAATTAGGACACGCACATCACCGGAAATTACAAAGGCATCAAAATCAGATGGAACCGATGGGTTAGGAAAACAGTAGTTGAGAATTCACACATATTCGTATG
Source organism: Nysson spinosus (assembly GCA_910591585.2). Taxonomy (NCBI): domain Eukaryota; kingdom Metazoa; phylum Arthropoda; class Insecta; order Hymenoptera; family Crabronidae; genus Nysson; species Nysson spinosus. The sequence continues at coordinate 6,461,921 of OU342835.1, forward strand.
ACATTTATATCTCCATTAAAATTTCTGTTACAATGAATGTGTCAAAATATTCTACTCTTATTATCGTAAGCTTTTGTTTCTCCTCCTTAATGAAATCATTTTTAAGACGACAACAACGGAGAAGATTCTCTTTCAAGATATAAGCCGTTTGAAATCACTCGTGTAATGCATAAAATATTTTCCGTATTACCGCGATTACAAAAGACATATTATGTGGCTTATTTCGTACTGGACACTCTGTATGTAGCACGTGACCAAGAAAGAATGGCAGAAAGTTCCCTTATTAAATTTTGACATTGATAATGGCATTATGTAGTTCGTGGTATAAACTGAGTGGGCGTACGTACCGGAAACTTCGTTTCGAGTTACAAAGTCATAGTTGCTGGAGTAACGAAGGTAACGAAGCAAGAGCACGCAAGGGATCTTGTAAATTTCGTTATTATCCTCTGTCTACAAACAAACTTCGAATTTCACGTGATCGTATCTCACTCGAGCTTTTTCTTTCTCCGTGGAAAGAATACGCGTGGCTTTAAGCTCGCGAAATAAGCGCCCTTTCTAAAAATTAATTTGTATACAGTTAAAATCTTCGTGGTGCAAAATGTGAGTATTTTAAAGTTAGTAAATATGTGAGGCATTTATGTTTCCTTTCTGTATGATATGTTACTGATTACTAATCGATATTAGTATTGTAATTAGTATCGTAATTATTTATTGAAAAAATGCGAGACTAAATGTGGCCCTTCTTATTTTCATTTCTTCCGCTTTATACTTTATTAATTAAATCTTGAATGAGCTAGTTTGTCCAATATTAACGTAATAGTTTCAACAAAATTCGGAAGTTTAGCTTCGTGAAAGTTAAAATGAGTTAAAATGGAATTTGTGCTTCAATTATGAATTTCATTTACACCGTGGAGTCATATTTCACGTTTTATTATATAATATAAAGTAATCAAGAAAGGAAGATGCAGATAGAATCATTTAAAACAACGTATACTATTTTAACCTGTTAACACTGAATTTCTCGGGGAATGAAATCGTAGAAAATATGTCGTTTTTAATTTCAAGATGTTTGATATAATATGTGAGAGAGAAAATTATGCTTATAATATTAATTATATCTTCGTCTTCGGTTCCAACGAGCTTACGGTTTCATTTAACTCTATCTAACGTGGTTACATTATTACGAAGATTCCTTCCAAGCTTGTTAATTAAAGTTTATTATAACTAATGAAGTAATGAGTACCAAGACACCCTGCTTTCCTTTCAAAGTTTCATTCACGGCCACCAACCCTCCGGTGTTAATATCAGAATTGGTTTGTTAAAGCTTAGAATTTAAACAAGAATCTGCAGAGAAACATTTCGTGTTTAAAGTAATCTTCATTTAAGCGAACAATTTATCTGTGTATGATTTTACTGTTTATTGGTTTATATTACTGCTATTTCTTCTTAATAAATAATTCTGTATTTCGATTATAAATAAAATATAATTTTCAGCATAAATTGTAATAACGTAGGAATCATAACGAAAATAATTGTAAAATTTGTTGTAATAATATCCGACATTTATTTTCAATGATTACCATATTTTAGTAGAAAAAGCTTATAATTGAGATTTCATATAATTTTACCTTAATATAGGATTGCAAACAATTTAGTCTTTCAGATTATTCTCCTTGTTTTCCTTCTTTTTTTAGACATTTCTTCAGTTAAAGCTTATTATATTAGGCTAATTAGGATCTTAGGATAAAAATTGCACTATATATTTATTAAAAATGATACGTTTCCGCGACAGTGCGAATTATTATCCGAATTTATTAATATAATTCACAGACTTATCCATGTTTATTAGTACTATTTTTACAAAGAATGAATCAATAATATGAATACATCACCAGAATGAAATAATAAATCTATTCGCAAATTGATTTCAAAGCATAAGCCACATACTTCCTTGTAAACACAGTAGAGACTTTAACTGGACAGGTTACGATCGTAATTCATCAGTTTCCGTTTTGAAGTACGGGCCGTTGATCCAGGATAAAAAGCGAAGTTCAGGCTTCACATGAATTAAAAAACGAACGGGAAGTATTCCGTTTCGTTGCACCGCGTAGCAACGATGCACATCCGCATCGTTGCAGTTCTTTTATTGCGTTTCATCCGCGCCGACTATCAGCTAAAATCGCAACGACACTCCGTGGAGGCTCGCGGAGCCTTAAAAATCGCGATGCCAGAAAGGCATGTTAAGTCAGTTTTTTTCCACGGAAGTATAAAGAACGGGAAAAAAACTTCAACGTACGTAGTTCATCCCGTTAAGGGATTCCCGAAAACCTGGCCACCACACCTCGTAAACCTGCAAACTAATTCGGCAATCTTTTATACTGCTTCCCACGAAACAAGCAAGAATTACTGGAATTGCGAAGGAAAACGTTTTCCGTGGAATTCAAGTGTTAGTAAAAGCTATTTGATGCGGTAAGGAGGAGATACTTAATTCCGTGAAACAAGGGAATTTCATTCCTTGCGTTTAATGTGTATGCAATTTTTGAAAATTTCTTATTTTTGGTTCGTACGATGTTGGTTGCATATTTTGATAAAAATTGTTTAAGAGACTTACAATGTTTCGGTAATTCTTGAATCGGAGCTTTCGATGAGAGGTGATCTTAAAATATTAATTAGAAGGATTTATTCTTAATATGTAATAATTTTTACGGACGAAGGACATATAATTTATTAATATCTTATTTCTTTTACCTTGTTGTCGTAAATAGAAAAAAATTTGTTTAATCGGGCGGATTACTCGACCGAATATTAATCGATTATCAACAATCCCCCTGGCAATTTCTGGATAAATAAAATTCATTTCATTGGAGAACCGTGGAATAATTAAAACTGTGTCTTGCGCGTTCGTAAAAAGTTGATCAATGACTACAGGTAGCTAAATAAAATCCTACAAAACCGGCGAAATATATCGCCGCAAACATCGAATGTGAAATTACAGAAAGTGGGAAAATGAATTTCATTCTCTTTGACGAATTTCATCATGTTTTTATTGGAGCGTGAGTTAACAGAGAGAAGGAGAGAGAGGGAGAAGGAAAGAGAGAGACGGGGAGATATAAAAAACGTGGAAATTCGGGCTGATAGTTTCCCTCTTCTCTTGGCAAGTTTCGAAGCCATTCGGGGGAAAAATCGGTTTACACGGTTTCTCGTCAGAGCAATGTAGAGTTAACTTTCGGTCAGCAAGCGGAAACCATTTTATATTTGCAGATTCGTTCCCCTCACCGCGAGCCACCTCTACAAACTTTTGCGAAAGTTTTTCGGTGGAGAACTTTACTCTTCGCACTCCAAGCCGTATTTGAGGCATTAAATCTCTATTTAAATAGCTTTGCAGTTGCAATGCATCGCAATGAGCATTCTGACTGAAAACCGTGTTTGGCCTCCTTTTTTATAAAATCTTTCCTTTTTATTTATACCGATGCTAAGTTCCTTCAGAAAGTCTGCGCTGCTCTATTAACGAAAATATTATTAAAAACTTTAAGCTGTAAGCAAGAATGCTTTCAACCAATTCTAGTACGATGGAAACATCGTCAGATAAAAAACCTCCATTTTCATATTTTTAAATCCTTTTGCATTAACATATAATAATGAAAATACCAGGCATAATTTTTATTGTATTTTTCGACAGATGCAACAGAAATAGTGTTACTATTACGAGTCCTGAGTTACAATAACGTTTACATTTAAGATATGTAAATCAATATTTTGGAATTTAACTTGTAAATTTAACACAGAAACTTGGAACTTAAACTGAACGTTACTTACAAGGTTAATTACTGTAACGCAATACTTCTTAATTATCTCATTATTAGTAATAACTGCAGCTTAATACCTTCATTATTTTATCACAATGATAGTGACTTTAATTTTATTACTCGCGTGTAACAACAGATTGAACATAATCATTTAACTCCCAAATCCAACAGTAACAGATTCACTACTCTACGTAAAACATTGTTCGCCATTGATTTATTTCTAATTGAAATTCCAACAGTGGAACGTAATAACATTCTCAGGAACAAAAGCTTCCGGCGTCGATCGTTTTTCCTGGCAATCGTTAATCTGTTTTTGTTGAAGAATTATCCACAGCCGAGTTAACTCGCGAAGGAAGTTGTTTCCTGTCTGTTAGCACACCCTGTCCAGTCTAATCGCATTAGAATCTAGATTATGCTACCCGCATAGGTTCACATTCGAACAAACACAGGAGGCTGAAGTTCAAAAGCCTCATTCGCCTTGTGATCCATTTTGCAACGTGCTCGTTTCGAAAGCCCGAGTCAGCCATGTTGCGAAAGCGATTCTATCTGCACACCCGAAATCATTGTTTCGCTTTCCTCTTTCAGTAAAGAGAATGCAAAGTGGTACACGTCGGTGCTATTGCGAAACTTAACCCTTTGCGGCCCGCGATATTTAAGCAATTTCCTTCTAGCCCAAGCTAAGCTGACTCGATTAGTATCGCATAGTTTACCGTTTCGCTTACTTTTCAGTCATTACGATCCAATCATATATTATAAAATATTATATTCATCCTTTATTTACTTAGTTAAATATTATTCGTATTAAATATTTGATAATGCATCAACATGCTTGATAACAGAAATAAAAGAAACCGGGCGTCTGCGAAGCGATGATAGGTTCGACGTATGATAGTTTTGGGATTAAGGCGGTGCAGTGAGATCCAATAAACAAATCGATCGATATTCATTTGCGGTTATTCGCCGAGGATTTACCTGTGCTAATTCCACCTGAATCGAACCAATTAATTCGACGGTCAACCTCTCGATCCTACAGAAAACCAATTAAACTGATGCCGAGCGCGAAGCCCGCCGAGGGGTGAATATTTGCATGGAAAATCGGAATTGATCGGTTCGGTTTCTTCCGATTTTTACAGGAAAAGTTGATTGAAACAAGTGCGTCCCGACTGAACCGATTGTCCTCTTCTCGCGCAATCCTTTTACCCTTGAATCCAATTGTGCCGGCTTCTGCGAACAAACCTCATATCATTCAATTTCACTCGAATCAATTTTCTACTTCTCTCGAGGCTTTTTTATTCCCATCGATGTCATACATCGATTATTTAATTCATCACACAAAATCACCTCGCCGAATTTTGCGGACGTTTAATATTCCTCGTTTCTCAGTAGCAACTTCGAATAACTGATTACGCAGCACTGATCACGTGGAATAAAATCTTTCGAATTAAATATAATGAATATTAAATATAACGTCAAATATAACATTTTGTGGAAACGATCGTTTGAGTTCAGCATAGGATCACTATTGAATTCCAAATTCTTTATTGTATGTTTAATTTCGAATCTTAAAGTTGAAACGACTAACTGCGATACATTATTCTTCTCAATTAAATAATAATTTCTTTAATTCAATTTCTTCTTATTTCACGATTACAGCAAGTTGATAATAATACTCTATTTAAACATAAATACATTATACGAATTATTAGGAACGTTTTCCAATTTTTAATGACTGGTTATAAGATTATACAGGAATTAAATTAGAATTATTCCGTTATCCTTTTACGAGCTCTATAAAATGTTCATCGGATGTTTTAAGACCTTAATGCATTTTAATGCACTGGACGTTTGCGCATCATATCCTATTAATCCCGGGATAAATTTTATTTGAGTTGCAAATTGAAAGCAACACACGACCAACATTTCGGGCTGTTAAAACATTTCGCCATCGAAATCGCCCCAGATATGAGTATTCAGTTTCATATTAAATAAACGATCAGTTTAATGTTTATACAGCTCCAATCTATCTAAGTGTAGCCAAATAATACTATTATTTAATTCCATTTCTATAACAGATTACTTAGATTATCGGTAAAACTGATCTGAACTGTATCATACCTTTAATGACGAACCGATTTAATGTACTCTATTTATCATTGTAGTTCAATAAATTATTTATTCAATGACATTTAAAATCTCTCTAAATATAGGGTGAATGACGAAGCGTGATCAGCTTAGATTATTCTGTTGATAGAGGGTCTATCGATAATTCTTGTATTTAGTATAATATGGTTCAAAGTCAGCTTTAAGACGATTGTCATAACTTTTTTGTCAACTCATTTTTTCAGTTGAGTAAAACGAGGCTATAATCATCTTAAATCGCCTCCACTTTGTGATATAATTATTTCCAGTGGGAATAACAAGGTTAAGAGTTATGCTACTCCATTGTTATTCATTTGTTAATCTTAAGTTCGAAATTCAATCATATATTACGATGCATAGTTAATAAAAAAAAAAATTGCGACAACCCCCACGTTCCGAACTCGGGGACGGCTTGACCCCGACTAAGAATGCGGGATGGAGCGGGGAGGGTTATGGGTCGGTAGTATTGCGCAACCACGAAAATTTAAAGGGCATGTAGGCAATGGAACATGGCTGCGTACCCGCAGTTGGGGTCCCGACGTCCCCGACTTCAGAACGGGGTGGTTTACGCAAATTTTGTTTATTAACTATACATCGTAATACACGATTAAATTTCGCACTTAATAAATTAATAATAATGGAGTAGCATATCTCTTAAACTTGTTGCAAGTTTTATTAAAGCTCTCTTTGAACCTTGTTATATCAGATAAAAAGATGTTCAATATTGGAATTCTAATATGCGTATATTTCCTCTTACAAATAAGTCATATTACAGTAAATATAATCTGGCTAAGACTGCAACGCTCGTAAATGAAACACCCTTTTCAATTATCACTTTACAGCGCGCTTCTGCATTTCAATTCGCGTGTTTAATTCCTCGGAATCACTGCAGGCGTGTGTAAACTATCGGTCTGAATAGTTTTCGCAAATCTCGGTGCCGTCGGCTTTGTCAAATCCACATGGAACGAAACAACGGTTGGTTCTAGAAATAAATCGTTTCTCAAAAAAACCACCTCCCGGTAGAAACAGCTGAAACCGCTAAACACAAAATTCACCTGGAATTTTTGTTTATTTTCGCGCGCGCACGCGTTCATCCAACGGAAGCTGATCGATCGCTGTGAAATTAATGCACCGACACTGAGGTGTTACGTTTTATCGGGGAGGGGGGCAGGAGCCACATAATTTACACCAAGCAATCACTTCCAACACGTAAAGCCTTTCGCTTTTTTATTTGTATAATAAAACATTGTTAATTCGTTGTTGGTGGAATGAATGAACGCATACTGTTTGTTTGATCTTGTTAAAGTCGAACATTTCCTGCATGTTTTTTTTGTGTTTTATTTATCAGATTCGTACACGATGAAGAAATAATCAATGCAAACAGGAAGATTCATTTTGATGATATTTTTAAACCCGTGCAAAAGAAAATGAATATAACTGCTATGTTTGTATTAGATAATCGGTTTATATTAATCATCTCAATGTCGATTATTAAAAATATTATTATTTAACAGTTGCACAGTCTATTTCTTTATCTAACATCGTTACATTCCAAATAAATTTAACATGAATATATGTGAAAAATTCAAAATTAACATAATGGAATTTTTCAGTCGCCTATCATTTTTCGCGGTCACAAATGTGTCCCTAAAAGGGAGGCAATTCAACTTTTGCTATTAACTTGTAGCAATAATTCTGCATTGCAATTATTATGACATTTAATCCATGTAGGGATATAAAAACTATTTTACGACACAAAAACCTTTATATACCTTATAAAGCAACTATAGTCGACTTGGTTTCAGAGTAAAACTCTGTTCGTTTTATAGCGGCGCGAACGTTATATTTCTTATCAATTGTGTAGTAAATCCATTTTATTTTACCGGGGAAACAATTACAGTCGGAACAAAGAAAACGTAATACCGCCACTTGATAGAACGCCGGATCGTTGTTTCGCCGGTATTCGCAGGGTAGTTTTTTCCTGACAATCCTGAGGGTATTTATTATCCAAGGTGAATGGTTAAAATTTGCAAATGGCTGGTTTCCATTACCGGTTTAAACTGCTGGCACTCGATCCCGCTTTTTTCGACAGCGATGATTTATTTCTACACTTCACGTCGGTTCCGCTTCCGATGAATTTGGTGACGTCAACGAAAATTTCGCGACAAACAATGTAACGGTTGCGTTACGTGACCAATATATTCGAAAAATTACGCGTTGGCCCGGCGAAATGCATTTATAAATAATGTTGATTTATTTTATATTTAATACGAGATAGGAATAAAAGCGGAACCTTTTGTTGTTATTCCTCGATAAACGGTTGAATAAAATTTTTTACTTATTAATAATTAATTTTATTAATAATAAACAATATTTGTCGTCCAATTTGTACCTATTTTTTATTTCTAATCCAATATTATATTAAATGTCCATGAAAATGGTTATTATTCAGCTGCATTATTTAACCGAATAGAATAATAACTGATTTAATATTACGAAGAACAATGTGATGCAACTACTTGTTTCGTTCAAACTTTATAACTAATTAAAGGTTCTCATAGATTTCAATCCACCGTATTTTCCAGAAAAAGAACTTTATTTTCCAGGTAAATAATATAATTACTCGTACACGTGCAGTATTTTCCACTGGAAATAATAACAGAAAATATAAATTGTAAATTTGCATTATTCAGCGTTTTCCATCGTAACGTTCCCAGCGTGGAAGTATTACATTCCATGAAATAACAGCTCTGATACTTTTACGTTTTATTGTAATATATTATAATCAAATATTATAACGAATGTTATTCGACAAATTCTAAACTGGTTTCTATCTATAAAAATCGTGTTATTAATAAACAAATGCTGTTGTATTCCGTAAAACTAAACTAGAAGGAGTACAATTTCTACATCTTTCTCTCATTGATTCTGTAATAAATTCATACTATATCAATTTCGTATCGTATCTTATTTTATATTAATTATCTTATATTAAGAGCAAATAAATCTTAATACAATATTTTAATATTTCAAAGAATTTTCATTCTAGATAATATAACTTTATACTTATAATATCATATTATTCATATTTCCTTTCAAAATTAAATTCTTTAATCTCACAAATAGTATTTTTCCAATATTACAATAAATACGATCAAACTAAAATGGCAACTCTTGCCAATTCAACTCCGTTTTAAAGTGCTTGTTTATCGGAATCACTGCAAGCGATTGTAAACTGTCGGTCTGCGTAGTTTTTGCAAATCCCGTTGCCGTTCGCTTTGTCAAATGCCCATGAAACAAAACAACGTGAATTCTAGAAACAAAACCGGTTCTCAAAAACACCGCGTCCTGGTTCGTTTATCGAATCGAAACACTTAATAAGCTTAAACTTAGATTTTCCAAGGAATAATGCATTTATCATGCGGTACAAAAGGCGCTTGTCGAGGAACGAATGCCGGTTTATGAACCGCAGTACTCGGCTGCAATGCATCAGCCGATTTCAATCGTATTGTCGATCGGCAAGAGGCCACGATTTATCCGACGATTCTTTGGGCCACGACACCGATTCATGCTGGATGCATTATTTCGAAATGCATCGCTGTGATTTACAGCAGCAACGTGACGTGGCCAGCTGCATTATTCTGACGCAATGTAATCGTGTTAGTCCGCGTGTTATTTATCCGGTGGGCGATAGTTTTTATAGCACCCTCAGTGGACAAAGAGCTGAAACGTCCTTCAATTAAATCCTCGTAAAGAATACGAGATCATTGGCTTTCAGGTGGTATCATATCCCTCCGCATTATACAGCGTAATAAATCCGCTTATCACTGATATCACAGAAATATGGGCTTTAATCGCAGCCACGTAATTCGGTTACTAAAGCACGGTATTTTTGGAAAGAATAAAATGATTTTGATATAACGCGGTTTTATTATGCGACGTAATGTTGTCATTATTCGTGATGGTAAATGTTAATTTAAACAATGACACAATTAAACTTGTAACACATTTCCCGCGCTATTCTTGGGGGTTAAATTTACCGTACTTCATAACTGTCGAAATATTTTATATTAAAAATGATTATGAATGAAGGAATGGAATTATTGAATGGTGGAAAATAGTCATAGTCATTTATTTATTAAAAATCAGTAATTAATCATTACATATAATTATTTGTATAGATATATTTGTATCTTAAACTGGAACTTATCAGGTTCCAACGGTATACATTAAATATATTGCCAACAATAATTTATAAACTATCGATGAACTATAATTTTCATGCTTGGAGTACACAGTTGGGTATTCTTCAAGGTACAAATTCACGGTAATCAAAGACACAAGAATACGAATTATAATAAAATTACTGGCGGCGCTAATCTAAGCTGTTAAAAGCCGTGTAAATAGTGGTTCAAATGCAATGAAATGACGCAAAAGCCCATATACGAGTAGTCTGCGAAATGGTGGTTTTATTAAAGTTTTAATTGCTGCTAGTACGTGAGAGATACAAGCATCGTACTCGGCCCTAACATAAACGAGATGTGCCAGCAGTCAGTACTCGAAGAGCATACAAGTGTTATCCAGCCCTCTGCCTCCTTCCACTTCCGTGGCAATTTACAACTCACTCTCTGGGGTACTCTTTGTCCAAGTTGATCTAGGAAATCCTGTTATGGTCTTGTTCGATTTTCGACAATATTTATTTCCCAATCTATAACTATTTATATGTATCCATGCATCACAGGCGTGATATGTCCATAGTTAACGTTCTTAATAGAAACTGACTGATTAATGTTTGCACTGTAAATACATTGTTACAGAGGTGAAATTTGTTATCCAATATTTTCATGTAAGCGAGTGACTGAGGCTTTTGTGTTTCTTGTATAATTAAAATTTTAATATTTACAAAATAAAATATTTGAGTATAGCAAATCATATCCTGCCTGCACTGTCTAATAAAATTGGGTTTGTTAAATTATTATATTTGAAAAAGGAAATGGCGAAATTGTTAGTAATTTTTACCGCAATAACAACGATATAATTATTATAAACAGACTGTCGTACAAGATCAATCTTTTCGAATCTTGGAAGGGGGTTTATAAAATAAGATCGACACATTAGGCGAACGAAAAATTCTCCTCCTCGTGGAAGCCTTTAACTTTCCATTGGAAAAGCTTCGACTCGAAGTCGAATGATTTCTGTTGCTTGTCGAATATCGACGACTACTTTTTCAGGGAAGAATAAGGGAGGATGAAGAATCGCGAGCCCGCAGTGGAATATACGAAAAAGGAGAATCGAATCCGATTGTCTGGGTAAAAGATATCCGGTCACTTATCGAGGATTTCTACCCAGTGGTTTTGACGAAGAAAACCCCTCGAACTTGGATACAGAATTCACGTTATTCTTCTGGTATCAACTCATACTGCCATTCGCGGACCTCTAGCCGAAGAACCTGTCCACTCATGCGTATAAAGTGAAACACACAACAGTCGAAAGTGTCGCCCCAATGGGAGTGAGTTTTGGTTTGCATGAGTCACTTTTCAAAAGACGTCAGACCTGTGCAGTTCGATGGATCGCGAAGAAACCCGCGAAAGCGCAGCACACTGGAAACTTCGACTGACAACGAGTCCTGATTCCTCGAAATTTCAGTGGAATATGGTTCCCGGTGAACTTCAAAACCCAAGAAAACGATTCTGCTTTCTTGACCACTAAAAAGTTCCTCGCAAGCAACACTGACCACTGCTGAACTCCGAAACATCTTTTTTACTTTTATAAGTGAATCGTCAACTTTCTGGGACCAACTGTGTCGTGTGACCACGAGCTGATTTCACTAACTATACTTCTCGTCAAAAAGGATATCAAGCTTTACGTGGACGATTTTCGAGCTTTTTATTACCGAGTGTCATCCTTATTCAGCATTTTTTAAGGACTCCCTTACCACGATTTACTGTTCAATTGTGCACTTGAGAATAATATTCCTGATTTCAAGAAAGCACATACATGTTGAACTTGAAAACCAACATTTCAATGCACTGACCATCCTAGTTCTCGTTCACAGGAACTGTGCCTTTGACTCGTTTAGTGTTTCCGTACTTGTTAGAATATTAATAGTTCCAAGATAATCATCGTCAGATGAACAATTTGAAATGTTTTGTAACATCGTTTGTGTTGGAAGTCCCATGAAAGCAATAGCTGAAAAATGCTGAGTTCAGCGAGGACGGGGAATTTTCATAAATTATTCCGCATCTAGCTGAAACGGCAGTTAATCCTGAAGGATCTTCTAGATTTACATCGCCAGTGAAAAATGTGGAAACTAAGCGGCAAATACGACGAGCCGGATCTTCCATCTCGACAAATTTGTGGAACAAGTATCCTCATCCTCTTCTGGGTACGAATCGGCTCGGGTTATAAGTGGCAACCGTTTTAACCATCATTCTGGATATGGAAGTGAAGTAGAATTGTTCCGGTGCTGCAAACTTCGGAAGGAAGATGGAGGTAAAGTGACAAGAAATTCGAGAGAGATACAGTTTTAGACTGTCAAGAAAGAGAGGGGTTCGGGAATAAGAAATAACGAAATCACGGTGAAATGAAGAAGAATACTCCATGCAGTGGGGAAGTAAAAAACATTAAAAATCTTCGCATAAAACTGAAGAACTAAATCGTTACCCGAGGCAAAAAATGTACAAAGTATAATCTAGTTTTAAATGCACGGGGAATATTTAAAAGAAACCGAGCAACACTGTGGAAGTAATAACAAATGAAAGGCAGGTCTGTGCACAAACTTTGGTAAAATAATACCCAGCAAAAAAAACCAATGCAAAGAAATGAATTACGGACGTGGTCTCTGAATATCGGGATAAAGTACACGAAGTTGAAGAAGTTGAATCGCTGATAAAGCAAGCGAAGAATAATCAGAGAAGCGAAGTTATTCCTATTGTACAAATTAAAGAAGGGAATTAATAATTATCCTACCAATTTTCCCGTGTAAGATCCCGAAGTGCAGTAAGCAGTTCCGCGGAAAATATCAGCAGAGAAACGTTTCAAAGAGCAACAATTAAATACGACTTTCAGTTTAACTCGAGCGTAGTGTAGTGACTTGTATAAAGATAAAAGAACTCAGTAGAGAACGAACACTAAATATAAGATACAATAAAACAGACAGGTGTGATTAGTAAAGAAGGAAATATTAGTTGAGAGTCGAGTGATATGCATCGCATTGGCTCCTGGAGCCTCGATGACCTTGATACAGCAGGCATGAAGCACCCATCGAGGTCACCGGGTCTCGAGGTTGCTATGGCACTATTCGGCATGGTTTGGCTGCTGCGTGTTCGCTCGGAGATGCGTCGTTGCTCGAAATGTCGTCACGAAGAAATGTTAACAGCACAGCAACAACAGCAGCAACAGCATCAGCAACTTCATCATCATCATCACCATCATCAACAACACACCTTGTCACAGGCGACAAGTCTTCTTCAAACTCCCGAAGACGGCGTCAGTTCCTCCGTTAATACACTATTTACTTTGGATACACCTGGGGCAGCTGGTCCTGCCGGCAGCTACTGCGAGGTTCATGGATACGTCCAGGCAAAAGAAGGTAGTGTCCTAGTATAGGTATCTGTTTATTAATTATGAACTATATTTCATTTCCCAATTCTGCACCTCGAATATAACTTATTGAAACACGACCAGAAGGTGTAAAAGAGTTAAAAGTATTTGTGGCGTTTCGCAGCCAGTCTTCAACTAATATTGCAATCAGGGTGTCAACTCTGAAAGTATTGTATTTCATGAATTTTAATGCGTTTTATGGACTTATGTTATTAATTTGTCGAACGTAAAGCTTCCATTTTTTCTTGGAATTGGAGAGGTGTGGATGCATATTTTATTCGTTCCATGAAAGGACAATTCTTTAGATTTAGATTTATATGTAAAAATGATATTTTTTATAATGCAGGAATTTATGAAAATTAAAAATTCGCATGACACTGAATTTTGTTTCAAGTAATTCTGAATCGCCCCAAAATTTTCAAGCGAATGATAGTTTCAAACAAAATCTTATCGTTATTTCTGAAAAATGGCAAAGTAGTCGTGCGATATACGTAAAATAAATGTTTTTATCCCTTTAAAAATTGGTGCGAGCAATAACAGTATATTTGAGATTAAACTGGATTAATGGACATCAGTTTTATACTGATGGGAAAAGATCAAATATTTCAATGATATTGGGAAACTCTTCAAAGCAGATAACATAAAACGTGGTCGATATGAAAAGGTAGCGATTTATTTTTATCTTGCGATTTCGAACATTTCACTTTAATCTGAAGCAATACATTAAAGGAACGATTATGATTTCTTGGTATGTGCTTCAAAAAGTTTGTCGTACTTCCGCAATATGGTAGGATCGTATTACCAAGGAAATCGAAGAACGAAAAGAGTCGGCTTGTTCCGAGGAAACTTTTTGAATTTATGGTGGCAAGGTAACTGTGTTCCATATGTGCCGAGAGTAACCGGAATCAAAGTAGGTCGTTTATGTGAATGGTCCAAGCTACGTGGGGAAACAAAACAACTTTTATTTGCGTGTACGAAATTTAGTTTCCTTTTCCGGTGTACCTGTTCGGCATATCATTCTTGAGTCGTTCACATCCTAATCCATCTTTCGATTTCCAATATAAAAATTTGTATGAATAACAAACAATACCGATGTCCTACGTTTCAAGTACAAATATGATCTCATTTAATATCATATTTACACCTCTTAATATTTGTTTAGAATCAATTCTAGGAAGTTATTTACTCCTTATTTGCGTTTATGAAAATGACTTTCCATTTGTGGTATACATGCTCGACATATCATTTTTGAGTGCTCCAAATCAGGAAATCTTTCGGTTTCTAATATCAATATTTTTATGAGCAATAAACACTAACAATATTTAAAGAGGTAGATTACTGAATAGCATAAGTGCCGATTAGTGTTTTGAACGGAATTATTTATCTCTTAATATTTGTTTAGAATAAAATTTTTGAAAATTATTTATTCTTGCTACAAATTGGAAGGAATCTAACTATGGCTCGAAATAATTGTAGCTTCTCGTTATGCATATCCTTTATCATCGCGCGCGATATTTATTCGCAGCTTGAAATAATTCCCACGAGAAGTAACGGTGTTGTGGGAGATGTTTTAATTCAACATTCATTCGGTTAGATATTCGTACACCAAACACGTGTCTGATTATAAACAATTTTATGCAATAACGAATGTGTACAGTCGCTTCATAAAGGGTCGGCAGAGTGTTCCTCCATTTTCTATTTGTGGTGAGTATCATTATTGAAACCAGTGCAATGCAATTATTCCTTCCAATTATCAAGGTATATTTTTTAAAGATACTTTGCAATGCAAAATATATTTCCATTATTAGTGAATCTCAAAGAAATCGCACATATTGTTTCCTCTATTAAATTTATATCTTTAAAAAATATAATTATATTCTCGTTACATCATATTTACATTCTGAACAAATATTAAGACTTAACAAAATTAAAGAAAATAATCATTTCAGAAAGTAGAACATTACAAAGTTTAATATTTTTTATAGAATTCGAATTGGTAATTCTAGTCTTAAACAGTATCAATCAATTAATAATTTCAACCACAACATAAGTGTAAACTAACGTTTAAAGAAGTATCTTTTTTAATCCAACAATATCATTCTTCTAGTCGAATATAAATTTTAAGTAATTGGCTATTAAAAACAACAAAGGATTCTGCTTTCACACGAGCTCTTTAGTATCCATCCTATTAAAGTATCATTTCAGAAACTATTACTTTGGGAGAGTGTCACATGCACGTAGGCTGTTAAAGTGGAATTCCTGGTATCAGTGGCGGCGCTATAAAAGCGGAGTGCGAAACATTTTCCAACAAATCGTCTTTTATCGGTGTTCCTCATCTGTTCGACGTGCGACGTTATGACGCCAGGAGTTTGTAGTCGCTTTTGTCGGGTATCCTCATTGTTTCTCGCATGACAAGGGAGCATCTGTTTCATAGGTAACCAACTCACACCACCATTCCTTTCCTGACTTCCGTCACCAGCTTTTGAATACTGTCGACGACAAGGGTTCGCATTAAGGATCAACCTGCTAGAATCCGCTAGGGACTCCTTTCTGATAGAAATGTGTACAATTTGTATGGAATACCTAACAGGTGAAAATTAGGATCCCATATTTCAACACATTTTAATTTAGTGATTTCACGTTATCTGATAAATCTCATTCTGAACTTAGGAACGTCACGCCCCCGACTGAGATTGCGCATCATTGCACTACTTGTATATCCTGGAAAAAATCGCGCTTGCGATTCAGTTTAATTCAATACAATTATATTGCACTTTGTTGGAACTAATTATATTAATTAACACGCTCAGATGGAAACGGAAATTCAGAAAATAATAAGTATCATAATAAGTTTACGAGATCATCATTTTTAAATAAGCTTTAGAACCCTTAGATAAGTATTCGAGTACATGCAAAAAGATTTATACAAATAATGGATAATTACAAGTCTGACTTAAGACCTAAACATTTTCAAGTTTATATTTTAATTATTTCTTTACTGAGTTTTTTCACTAATTCCACAGCGGAGTACGCTCGACGTTAAACACGATATCCGTGGTATTAAATCTCACGTATCAAATTTCGATAGGGAATACGCCATAATTTAGGGTAGAATCGGGGCAAAACTAAAAAGTCTGAGCAGGTTTTCTATTTTCTTTGGGAGGAATCCTTCCATCCGGTAAACCCGTAGGTAGAGAGCAGCTACTCGCTCGACCTAGTTATGAAATAGTTTTCCCCGCGTAATGCCGAGTGGCGAGTCGCCGGTATCGCGCTTTAAAGCTGAAAGCATGTACGTGTCATGCAGGAAAGTCCTCCCTCGTCGTATTGTTTCGAGTTTATTATCTGCCTCTGAAAGCTGCCTTCCCTCCTCGAGTGTGACGAGCGTAGAAAAACCAAACAAGAAGAAGGAACCACCGAAACTTCCATGATTCAGGAGATTTTATAGACCGCTTCAGCCAGAATCTTGTTCCTTTTCCGATGGTACTTGAGACTTTCGAATCTCACCAAGAAGTCGATACTGTTTGCAGCCCAGAATCGAAAGTATGTGTGGCTCGAGGCAAACATATTATCTTTTGTGGATTTTGGAAAACATGATTCTCCCTCATCGCAAATTTGACTCTTATCTTCTCATACATATTAATTTCGAATGGAATCCACCGAAATCCGGTAATCCAGATCTCCCAGGAATCTACCACTACATCCTCGTATCGTTGCAAGTTATAAATTATTAATATACAAAACTTCTAATTGCAACCTAGGTATAATCACATTTCTCCGTAAGGATTTCTCCAAACTCCTCAAAGGATGCTTAAACAGGATTACTTAATGAACTTGATGGTGTATTGAAGTCACCAACGACTCATCTACGCGAGAATGCAATTAAATTCTTAAGCGACATTTTTCACGGGATACTTATTCACGCATCAGATATGCCAAGAATAGTGTGAATTTATGAGGCGGTTTATATCATTTTGTTCGTAAGCCGGTTTATTCGCAGGCTGGAAAAAGAAGTGTTAGGCAAAGCAACTGTCGTGTTGGCTGTTATATGTTGGTAACGAGAATAATTGGAAAGCGGAATCCGCAAACGGGGCGACGTGCGTCGGTTCCTGTGTGCCGCGTTATTAAGGGAAAATGCAGGCCTCCGAGCTATAATTATTCATGTAGTGACGCGCAAATGAACCCTAAAAGGGCGGGCCCACTATGTAATTTTCATCTGAAAACCTGTCAAGATACTATCTTCACCGATACACTAATTAAGGAGCAGAATCAGGAGTTTATTAATCTATTGGGATGATTGAACAACTCAGAAGCATTTATGAGTATCATTTACGTAACATGTAATTTAATGTGCGTGAATTAAAAAGCCGTTAATTAAAATGTAATTAAATCGGGAATACAATTATGTGAGTATACTATTCACATATATTTAGATTTCAATTCTAATTATAATGGATATTTAATTCTAAGCAGTTGAATTTTTAAAATGTTACAGAAATTGTAGAAATATTCAGAGATTCCGAGCTTCAGAGGTTTCCGTCGGAAAATATTTTTTAACCGCTTCTTTCGACCCAAAATCGTCCTAGAATATGTTTATACATCATATACCATCGATTTGGGTCGTTTAGAAGCGATTTTGGCGACTTTTAATTTTTGACAATTTTTGAAGGTATACCCCTTCACATTTTTTCGACTTGGATTCGACCCATTTTTGACCAATAAAAATTTTTTAACCGCTTCTTTCGACCAGAAATCGTCCTAGAATATGTTTATACATCATATACCATCGATTTGGGTCATTTAGGAGCGATTTTGGCGACTTTTAATTTTTGACAATTTTTGAAGGTATACCCCTTTACATTTTTTCGACTTGGATTCGACCCATTTTTGACCAATAAAAATTTTTTAACCGCTTCTTTCGACCCAAAATCGTCCTAGAATATGTTTATACATCATATACCATCGATTTGGGTCATTTAGGAGCGATTTTGGCGACTTTTAATTTTTGACAATTTTTGAAGGTATACCCCTTTACATTTTTTCGACTTGGATTCGACCCATTTTTGACCAATAAAAATTTTTTAACCGCTTCTTTCGACCCAAAATCGTCCTAGAATATGTTTATACATCATATACCATCGATTTGGGTCATTTAGGAGCGATTTTGGCGACTTTTAATTTTTGACAATTTTTGAAGGTATACCCCTTTACATTTTTTCGACTTGGATTCGACCCATTTTTGACCAATAAAAATTTTTTAACCGCTTCTTTCGACCCAAAATCGTCCTAGAATATGTTTATACATCATATACCATCGATTTGGGTCATTTAGGAGCGATTTTGGCGACTTTTAATTTTTGACAATTTTTGAAGGTATACCCCTTCACATTTTTTCGACTTGGATTCGAACCATTTTTGACCAATAAAAATTTTTTAACCGCTTCTTTCGACCAGAAATCGTCCTAGAATATGTTTATACATCATATACCATCGATTTGGGTCATTTAGGAGCGATTTTGGCGACTTTCATTTTTTGACAATTTTTTAAGGTATACCCCTTTACATTTTTTTGATTTTGGGTCGACCTCATTTTTGACCGAAAAATTTTTTAATCCACTTCTTTCGACCCAAAATCGTCCTAGAATATGTTTATACATCATCTGCCATCAATTTGGACCATCTAGGAGCAAAGTTGACGACTTTGAAGTTTTCTAAGATATGCAGAGGATGATTTTAATTTTAGCAAACAGCATGACATTCACAAGTGCGATCCTTTATGGGCATTTATTATTCCATGCTATTTCGTAATGAGCCTCACAGTACTTACCGAATGAAAAAGTGGTCCCTTCGTGGAGCCCTCGCGCCCTGATCTTTTTTTCCGCGGAATAAGAGGGAAAACACGTCAAAGGTCGGTCCAGTTTTAATTTGCACTCCTGCGAAATGAAACCACTTCGTACACTGGACGTTTTCTATGCCCTTCTGCTAAAAAGAATGTCCCTCATCACTCTCCGCGAAATACGTTTGCGATTACCTGAATTACAGCATGTAACGTATATACTTTTCAAACCGTCGTTCAGACCACTTCTTTTCATTCGTTCCTGGCATCCGCGGAGATACATGAAAGCACAAAATACCCTGAAAATATAGGTGGCGAAAATCATTGCATAAATATTAAGTATCATACTTTGTTTTTATATTAATTAACTAAATAACCGATTAAAATCAAATAAATTCTTTAAGCATAACAATTATTGAAAATGTCACTATTACTTTACATACCATTATCAATAAATTGCACATAATTTATCAATATATTAAATTATACATTAGATTCAGGATGAATCAATTTTCTTAATAAATTCCAATATTTGTTCTTTAATATTTTACTGAGCCGTCAAACTATGATACTATTCCTGTAAGCGAATGCATAATTTCGGTGCTTTCGAATATTTTTTCCAAAAATTCTTGAGCTCATCTTCAACCATCTTGATTATGGTGCAATTAAAGTTCCCTCAAAGACAGATTTTCCCGAAGGAAAATGGCGCTCATTAAAGTTCCTTTCATGATTATGTGCCGAGCTTTAGGGCAATTCTAAATCGTGAACTTTCCCTGGGAATTAGGCACGCGGTGTTCGTTACTCATCAGGCTGGTTACACTAGAATTATAAAACTCTCTTGACTAATGCAGTTTCTTCAAATTGCAATTCCCCTCTCTTTTTGCGGTAAAATTTCAAACGGTCCTTTTGAACCTCCCCTCAGAAACGCTTGTGAAATTTCGCGTATTATTAAACTTCATTTTAATTGTCCGTGCAGTCATTCATTTCACACGTGATTAAAATCCTGCTGGAACGAAAGGCATTCCTAGGAATTCCGTTATAGTTTTGCGTACCGTTTTTCATTTCATCGCATGAAAGTTTTTATTTTATTTACGTTATACTTTCTATACTGTCCTACGCTATGTTTATTGCATTAAAAGTTCATGTTTATTCTCAGATATATTCAGACTCTTGTCGATACACCTTAAAGTAGAATTTATTTCGTCCTTTTTATAAATTCATCCGTATTATCGTTATAATATATGATCCTTAATTCTGTGAAACTTAATAATAATATTAATAGTCTTTATGTGACAATATAATACTTTCTAAATTACTTTATACAGCTACTAAATGTTTAACATAATACGCAACATTATCTGCACACATTTCTTTCGCATTAACATAAATCTATTATATTTCATGTGACGCGAGCAACACATAACAAACAGTTTTAATCCAGAACACAACAAGGTTGATTTGCCAGGCATTTTTTCAACCCAAGTTTCCTTAACATTATCTCTCTTTCTCCTTTCGTTTCACGCATCCTTCTCTCTCTTATTACGCCACGTATTCCTCGCATTTTTTTTTCGGCCGGTGGTTAGCGAGCGATATAAATTAAGCCGAAAATAAGGGTGAAAAATGTGAAGGACCAAAGGGTGGTAGAAAGGAGGGAATGTACAAAACCCGGTAAAAAATTGCAGGACGAAACTACCGCGTACTAATTACCTATACTTACGTCGCCATGCTCGCGTGTCAAATTAATTTCGTGCGCGAGCGGATTTATTCCGTAACTCTCCCTTTCCGTCTTGCCAACCGTATTATGCCACTTTCGCACAATACGCGTTTTGTATGCGCATACATACGCGAGTCCCATTATACGACGTGAATGGATAATTAGTGTTAATGAAGATATGCAACTTCGCTGTTCCATTGAGCTTTCGTTTCCAAAGTTATTCATTGCTACCCCTGGAATTTGCATTTTAATGCTTCATAATTGGCGCTTGACCAACGGGTATGTATTAAGTTATTGATTGGGTGGTATATATATAATAAGAATTGATTAACATAATAAAAATTTCTTATAATTATATTTATCATAATATAAATATCTATATATTCAAGTTGGATTACCAAATTTCTATCACAGAAATTTTAAATTAATCTAACACAATTTTAATCTAAAGTTTAATATATTTATAAACAGGATGAACCAAATAAAATTTTACAAGGTGTTTTCGCAGAATCTAATAGAAATATCGACTTCATTTTTTTTAGTGATATGGTTAAGGGGGCCTAATATCTTAGTATATATTAAATTTTTAGGAGTAACTGCTGGGGGAAAAGGAGGGTCACCCAACATATTTTTAAATGGGAAGTAGTATTAATTTTTTATTATTGTGATACCTCTCATTAAACTGAATAGCATTTACTTGAATCATTTTTTTTATTGTGCAGGATTGTAAGATTGAAACTATATATAGATCAAATTATCTATAAGTATTATAGATTAAATGTCAATTGGAAATTTGATTACATAGATATCGATAATTTTCTTCCAAAGCTTGCCTTCATTTTATAATAATTTAATATTAACACACGTAAGGTGATATTTCATTTGTCCGATCGTTGGTGCTTTTTGTGAATTATAAAAAACATCGTAATCTCCATGCTTTATTATGATCCTCTTTCAGTCGTTTCATGTACTTTCTTCGAGCACTCCTTACGCGGTATGAAACCACATATAATCGTTCGGGAGTGTATTCTTTGTGAGTCGCTAAAGAAATAAAAAGAGCGACAGCTTGAAGGGATTACAGTCTCATAGTATGACGTAGAAACAACGAACGCTTTATTTCCACTCCTTTGTCATTCCACTCGAACGGTTCTCTTCCTGGACGTCTTCTTCTCCAAGCTCCGTTCTCTATTGTTTCTGCCCCCTCCCAAACTTTTACTGATTCGTCTACTGCGGAAGACATTGGACATAAAACCATCCCGAAATATAATTAAAATCGTCAACCTTCCTTCAGGATTATTTCTGCCTTTGTTTCATTGAGTGATTTATTCGCAAAGTTCATTGAGTATTTAATCGTTTCGTGCTGAGAATAAACTAATTAATTGGATATCTCTAATGAGATAATTCTAATCAATCAGCTGTTTAAAAGTATATACATTTAATCGTCCTTTGCTGAGAATAAGATAATCAATTAGAAAGTTCTAATTAGACAATTCTAGTTACATAAGTTTAATCACTCGGCTGTTTATCGCTCAGTAATTAATTACCCGGGTTCCACTTACCATTTGTTAAATAGTTAATATTAATTCTACATTAATTTCACACATTCGCATCGTGATTGCATCCATACATATTCTGATTAAATTAAATTGACGATCTGATAGGACGCGGAAGAATAAGGTAGATTCGTCGAATATAAAGAAGTGCGGTTAATTCAGATCCATTTTCACCGCGATGAATTCCCATTCTTTGACAATGGCTGCATTATGAGGGATGCAAGGAGTCGGATGCATCCGCTCGACTAGGAAATGCATTATTGCGTTTTAGAGAATGCCAGAAAAGCACCTGGTTCGTGGCTAGCCATAGATGCGATGCTAACATGAACATTACTGAGATTACTCGACTTCGTTTCTTCCCCATTCTATCTCGAATGAAACCCCAGATGCACTCTCGTATCTCTCGGTGTTGATTGCGATTTCTAATGCAACAAGGGACCCCCTCTTCATTCCGGTGCATCACTTACAGCCCGATCATTTCCAACACACTAACGAACGCGATTCGACTTTCGATATTCCGCTCTGTCACACTTTTTCCACTCGATCCTTTTGCATTTTTTTTAATCCCAATAATTTAATATTTCCTTTAAATGACGATGCTTTTCCACCTTTTTAATCAAGGAATATTATCATTACGCCACCTTCATTAATGGTGCGTAATGCATGCACAAGCAGTAGATAGAATGATTTCTTCGTATCTAATGATACGAATCACATGATAGTTAATAGTTAATAGTTATGTACGAACAATCTAAGAACTAATCAATTAACTTAATCCCTTGGTCTCAAATGACGAGTGAGACTAATCATACTAATATAATATCAAGTTATATATTTTTACGTATACAACTAACACGAAGAGAAAATGAACTCGATGAAAGTTAATTAATCACGGAATGATCTGAATGAAATTGTAGTTCAAGTTGTTAATAATTAAGTACTAATAAATGAACTTGAGAATTAAGTACTAATTATAAGTTCATAATATCTGTTAAATATGATCATGGATATCGGGGCTAATATGCAATAAGCAAATAGACCGTTCCTGTATCTGCGCATTGCTACCATTTGTCTCGCAGCTACTATTTGTTACTACTGTCAGATTGACAGTAGTAACACTCGATTCCAAGAGATTCCGTCAGGTTTATTTCACGTGATCCTGATAGCGAAGTTAGATAATAGATCTACTAACACAAAACGATTTTCCACAATGACGAGCGTACTTGTACCGTGAAGTTCATTTCACAATGGCCTCTTGGTGAATCAGTGAAGATAGGTCAGAAAATGGAGGGAAGTGTGACAATGGCGTTTCTGGTGCCTTTGAGAGATACGGTGGATTCTTAACGTTTAATAGATTACTGCCATGTTGAAGAGAGTCAGTCTACTGGTGATTGAATCCGTGATACTTGGAATTATATTCCTTCGAGTATATTATGATGTATTTCTAATAATCTCACTTTGGAAGCTTTTAATAATCATACTCCATAAATATATTACTGGCGAAACTGATAAAATGTCAATAAAGTACTATGTAGATAATCCGGATTATTAATATCCAGTGCAAACTTTAATTAACTCTCGCATGCCACGTTTCATTCGAATTTTAATTAAATGCGTGTCTTTAAAGAATAATGCTCATTTTCAACCGAAAGACTAATATATTCATACGTATGTTACATTAAACAAATATTAAAATGTAATTTATTTCGGCAGTTGCGATTAATCGAATTCGATTAAATCAAGGATTATTATATTCATATTGGTCAAAGTTCAATTGTATTTTTCACGTGATATTATAAAATGTATAATTTATACAATTGCGAAATAAGTCTGACAACGGGAAGAAAAAACTGGAAAAAAGATCATCTTGGAACAAAGGATTCATTAAAGTGTAATCAATCTTAGCTCTCAAAGTATCGGAATTGTAATTTGGAGGGAAATCATTTTCGACAAGTAATTATAAAATTATGCTCCAATCGATATAACTTTAAAAAATTCATCTTCGCGATATTAACTTAAACCGGTTACCGATATCAATCTACAGCCGAAGAAGCTCTGGCAATAAATGTACCGAGAGTTTGATAAATGACTTCCCTGTCGAAGTTCAGATACTATCTGGACATTGCCATTCATCTTTTACCGGAAACATAATCGATTAGGAATTCTTATCATTTATATCGAACTCTCTCCATGAACATTTTTTCAAAAATTGCATTATATTCTAAAATGTAAAAATGTATTATATTCTACATTGCAGAACAAATTTTAATTGTTTGATAATGTGAAAAATGTGATAGAATTAAAAGTCAGCAAATATCAATAAAATGAAAAAAATTCAATTGCGATTTCGATGAAAAATAGTAAGATAAGAGGTGGACAGAGGAAAATATTATTTCGTGGGAGAACGAAAGGGGGGCTGAACGAGATGACAAGAAAAGGAGGAAGGCTCACATCGTAGAAATGAATAAGAGGGATGGTCTTTGTTCGTGACACTAGTGCCGCGTGGAGTAAACGGTCTACACAAAAGCTCGAAGATTAAAAATGAATTAGTAACGCCTTATCTTTCTTCGTACATTCGAGAATGGTGTGCAACCCTCTCCGAAGCAAAATGTCAACAGTTCTGCATTTTCTAAGAGGGTAACAGCCGGTGGAAATGGTAGATACAAAGGCAAATGTTGTTCATTTCCACAGAAAAACAATTTATCTTAAAAAAGCAGTATTAATATTGTAGACAACGCCCTTTTTGCATAATGTATATAGCAACCGTAATAACGTGACAAATTTATTTAAATTTTATTCTGCTGTCTTATAATGTATATTAAACATTTCGTTATTAGCAATTATGCATTTACTGAAATTCTGATTCATATTCATTTTGGGCCATAGCGGGTCTATCGATAATTTTTTTATCTAGTACAATATGGTTCAAAGAGAGCTTTAAGAAGATTATAGTAACTTTTTTGTCAACTCATTTTTTTCAGGTGACAAAAAAGATGCTATAATCATCTTAAATCGCCTCCACTTTGTGATATAATTGTCTGCAGTGGGAATAACAAATAAATATTATTACTACAAGTTATAAGATCCTTGGGTAGAATTCCAAGTATTTTTTTATATTAAAGAGATCCGCAGGCTTACAGTTTCGAAATGCAAATTTAAATTCTACCTGTCTAGTCGAGTAAATACGTCCACAAGCCGCGATTATAATTCATGATGGCGCTGACGCACGTCAGCGTGTAGCACACGGGGAAGTGCGTAGTGCGATACTTGTTCAGTGAAGTGCCACACTCTACTGCGAATTTCCCCGATAATCTACAATTTGTAAGTCTATTTTAGTGCTTTCTATATTATTTTGTGCTCTTAGAATAAGTATTCTGTCTGCTGCAAAATAAAGAATCGAATAAAAACGAACAGAGTACTGATACGCGAATTCGTGATCGGCACTTCGACATATTGAGGTTAACCGCACGTATTATTACGTTCGTAAGATCATATCTTGATAAATAACAACTAATAACGATACATTTATGTTATTTGACCGAAATATTATTAAAGTACTCTAATATAACATTAATGAAACAACAGTTTGTCCCTGGATAGTTGAACAATTCTCTTGTCATTTAATTTTGAATAGCGTATAAATATTGCAAAATATTTGCAAAAAGTATGTTGAAATTAATTCCATCATTAAGATTACTTGCTATACAGCTGTATTGGGGTCGGTGACACGAAGGTATCACGAGATCTTAAATAATTAATATCTTTATTCAACAAGCAGTTACGTTTAACTCCGAATCCCATTGGCGGAATACTTTTTCCTTCCTCCCTCGAATACTACAATTTATACATTAATATGTATGCCTTTCGGGGCTTAGGCTAAAAGGTACTCGGCGAATTCGCATATCAATGTACACGAAGCTTCCTCGTGATATCCCTGAAATACTTCTCATTATCTGGTTTCACGAAGAAGCCTTATTTTGCCTGAATTCTAGAATATCTACTACTATAATGATATTCGGATTAGGAAGAGAGAAATATAGAAAATAACGTTAATTACATCGGGCATTAAAGTTAAACTAAAAAGTGTTATGAGTGACGTAAGCGTAGGACGAAAAAGTGACAGAACTTCGTGGAAGATGTAATATCCGAAATGAATATTTGGCGTATTAAAAATATACTCGTTATAGACGTACTGTTAAGGAAGGTTGCATTTGCTTAATTTAATAACTGCAGTTGTAAAACGTCTTGGTAAGAACCACGTAGGGGTGATCCAGATGATTTTATTTTTCCACTCTGTGAGCCATTCAGGCCACATAATCCGATAAACGTGATCCGCATCTTAAGCGGAATTGGCATTGTATCCTCCCGGTGCATTCAACGTTGCACGACGAGCTCATTTTATCGACCTGTGGCGGTCTCCCGACTATTTCCATAAATTCCCCTATAATTAAAAAGGGAATCGAGTACGGGATGTGCATACATTGCTTACAACTTCCACATTTATACGAGAAACTCTTGAGAGCCCTGAAACCACTGGAGTGATCATTAGAGACTGACTCTTAATAGACATTTTATTATTTTCTTATATATTCCGTGCGTTTTTTAATTGCCCCCTGCAAGCGTTATATCTTAACATAATATAATAAATACCGTAGTGGAACATCCATGTAATGACTTTCGTAAAGGAAATCTGTTAATCATCAGTTGTGTGCTTTGTTGTTATAATGATCGGAATAAGATTTTCTGTATTAATTAGTAGTATTAGTAAATAACAATAAGTATGTAAACATCAGTAATGATATTTCTAATTATAAAATCCACAGAACACTTACGATGTATTAATATTTTATTAATACTATATTATTTTGTGTGGGTCACATATCGTATAAAATAAGGAGCTTTTAAGCTACAAATATGAATTCGTATATTTCAGTATTTGATAAAGTTAATTGCTTCAGATTTTATTAAGAAAATAGTAATTATCCTGCTTATAAGGTCGTAGCTTAATACACGACCTTATTTACTCTCCAGTCATTACTTATTAATCTTATTCGTCTTACACTTCCTCTTGTAATATTAGTAGAAGTTCTGTAGTCCCCCGGAGCTTATCCGTTTACTTAAACGGTAAACTGTTACAAGGTTTTTTCTCTAAACAACTGGTTAAGAGGAAGTTTCAACGCTACAAAGCCGTCGCATCAAAGAGCACAAATTATAGAAGCTTCCGGTTTCCTGAGAGCCAAAGTTTACTTGGTGCGCCGGACTTAAGATCTAGCCGTTTACCAATATTCAGCTACTCAATAAACCCATTATCTACACCGTACACTGCAAGGATCGGTTATCCAATTATTCAATAAATGGTCCCCGTGTTCTGTTACTGATTTCGTTTTATATAATCCAATTATATCTAAGAAAACTTTGCTTTGCCTTCGAGGTTATCCTTCAATCTTTTTCAAGGTGGAATTTACATCCGCTGTTTAATGATAACCCTTGTTCTACAATGTACGTATATGTTTCCTAGACTACTTCGAGATATTTCTGGAATACTTTAGTTGATAATACTTCTACAAAGTATTATAGTACAATAATAAAACAAACAAATAAGTAGTCACTGATATTAGTATTTGTTATTCATCATCCTAAACAGCAGATGCCAATGCAAATCCTTATTCATAACCCAAACCTGCAGACTTCTTAAACTCTGTCGCCGTTCGAACACTTTTAAAATTCTTTTTCACTCTCTCAGTATTCTCGAAAAAGTGGCTGGTGGGCCAAAAATCAATCTCGCCAATTTTACTTCTAAGTGGTCCAAATCGATGTTATATGATGTCTAAATATGTTCTAGTCAAGTTTTGAGGCGCAGGAAGCGGTTTAAGCTGTAGTGTATATTAAGTACAATATAATACTTGACGTATCAGAGGATTAGCAATATCGTACATCTATCTGAAATACCACAAAATTACGTTTCCTATATCAAGCTACAGATTAGCGCGATTCAAGTTCGTTTGGTGCAGGCATAAACGGTGGCTTCAACAACGTGTCATACCGCGAAACGTTTTGTCAACTCGCTTCGGGATATCATTTGCAGCGGCGCGTTATCGCTCGTCTATTCGACCTCGTATCATTTTCCCTCCACCCTTTATGTCTCCCTCAGGCTCTCTCCTCCGCATCTCGTTTTCTCGCCCTTATTCTCTCCCATTCAGTTTTCCGTTGGCTGCTACGCTCGTAACTAATTACAAATCTAATCAACGGGTTGGCTCGTTACGGGCCGCTGTGCACGACAGCGAATTCGTACAAGATCATTGTGCATAATACTGCACCCGAGTAGAATACCTATGCAGAACTGTGTGTACGATGTACCTACGTGTTCATAGAGTGGATGTAACTCTCAGATACTACCTTACAGTTATTACAAAACTGGGCTGAAGATAGTTCATTCATGTAAAAGCAAATGCACCACGCAAGTTAATTATGCTCCTTGCAAGATATCTTTTTCTTCGGAAAATTCCTCTCGTTAATAATTCCTTCTACTTCTTCTTTTTGTCGTACTTCTCGATGGTATTAATTGGAAGTAATAATTATTATCCTTTATGTGGATATCGTATACTTAATGAAAAATGTGGTGCATTAAAATAAGCCGATATCCGAAGCTCTTAAAAGCACTTGAAACTCTCCTTGTTTTATGTTATTATTATTGTGATTATTTTTATTGTAACTTTTAATAATATCCCGTTGTATCGTGCAATTAAATAGTTTTTGAAATGCGGAACAAGAGTAGTGTGTTGTTTCCTTTCATGCTTTTGTGTACGAAATTTTAGTCGCTGGTTAATTAGAATTTACACAGGAACCTTTCTTTGTTGTGATTCATTTTAAAATGAAGCTTGGATTGTTTCAGGCGAAATGTATTTCTAGTGAAATCATAGGGTTTAACATTGATATTACGTATAACTGCAAAGTGTACTTTTTACATTGACAGCTTGATATTTGCATGGAAACTTCCTTGCATAATCGCTGTGTAAAATAATCACTTTACTCTTATAAGGTGGTGCGCAAAGCAAACCTCGTTAGTATCTGCTTTTAATTATTCTGAATAAAGTAATTGTACAATGTAATATAATAAAGGAGTTTGTAGTTATAGTAACATAATTATGTTCTTCATACGTGAGGTGAAGTTAACCTTTGAAGAAAATAAATGTTACATTCGTATTGACATAAGTTAACGGTTGTAAAATGTGTGCTCCTTTTTTAGATGACTTCTGAGAATAGATTGAGAGAGATATTTCGTTGTTTTAGAGCTAATATTCATTAACTACAATTTCGCCATTATCTTCTTAAAATATAATAATTTAACAAACACTATTTTGCTAAACACTACAGGCATGATATAAAAATGACTTGGTATATTAAAATATTTTATTTTGTGAATATTGGAATTGTAATTATAAAAAAATATAAGAACCTATGTAACTCGCTTACATGAAACCGTTAGTTAATGAATTTTACTTCTAAAGCAACGATTAGAAAGTTTTAGCCTTTTGACATACAGATAAAATGGAATTCGATGTGTTTAACAAATATCATTTAATATATCTCAATTACTGAAAGTATATAATTTTATTTTTGTAATACTTGTTTTATAGGCGCGTTGAAAGAGAATTTAATTGTCAAAAATTCTTGTCCTCTCAGAGACAACAATGTTTACAATTACGTAATAAGCATTTAAACGACGATATTGATTTTAATACATTTAATTTAACATTACTTGAAAGTGACTTAATTTCACCGTTAATGCTGTGATAATAAATACGAATTTTGAATTTCGTAGATGGAATACGACGTAAGTCAGTTGAGTTCGGTTATAATTATTCGCGAGACTAAGCGCATTAAATCCGTGAGATGGAATTACATGTCGTTCTCGTCAAGGTTACAGAAGCTCGCTGGTAATTGCGAACGATTTTGCAAATGGTTCGATGGGCGTGTAACCCAAGAGTATCCTAAGGGAATGCGAGCGAGAATAATTTTACCTCCGGTTTCGTTCCTCCACCATTCCTCGTCCTTCCTCCCCCTTCCCCCTGATTCCGCAACATCCTTTCTGTCCCACGAAATTCGTTGTGGTTTTAGACTCACAACAACTCCTAGTCACCCCGACGAAAGTTCGGCTAACTCTTGCGTCTATCATCTCCTCACTTTTGTCTCTGTGTATGTGTGTCTCGGAGGCCACTATAATTTACTTTCCCCAAAATGCAATACAGGCGACGTTAAATCTCTTCCGTTTATCGCGGTTAGAAATTCAACAGCCTCTGTTTACGTCTTTCAGGCTTTCAACCTACCTGCGTCTTTTGTTCCTCCGTTTTTATGCGGTGAAAGAGATTTGAAAGGTGTTATAGAATGTCTCCGTGTATTCTTGCTCTCGATTATATTAGTTAACATTCTTCGACAATCACTTTCTCCCATCAATTCATTGAATAAGTTCATTGATGAATACGTATATTCGGGTTGGATAAGTTGGATATAAAAATACTATCTTTTTATTAAACTTATTTCATTTCCTAGTAGTATTAATATGATACAGTGTGAACAATTCTGGATAAAAAATCAAAATTAATTGTCTCGATCCGGATACAGTTAAAACGTACAGTTTATTCGATCAGAATTTAATGTACACCTTTTCTTAAAATATATTGGCACATTCACAAGAAGAACGATTATTATGATACCACAATATGACAAGATTATAATCACGATTCCAAGTTTGCCATCCTTTCGTGCACATCCTTCGATATCTAATTCGCAATGTCGAACGCAAAGGCCGCTTTAACGCGCTTCGCGATCCACCCGAAGGAGAGAAGTTTAAACCGCGACAAGTAATTTCCACGCGCTGGAAGTTTCCACGGTGTGCACACCGTGAAGACGAGGACTACGACGACGACGAGGACGACGACGTCGACGACGATAAACTGGAGCTCGTTAACACCAGCCGTGGGGCTGTTCGTAGGAGATACGCCATTTCTGTAAATAACTTGAGACCCCGTACCCATCTAAGTTTCCTACTTTCCACCCCCTTGCTTTGTCCACGATGAAGTGCACATAAAACGAAGGTAAAAAAGGAGCTCGTGGAATAAGGGAAATCGCGATAGTACACCCTGTGCTTGACGTTTAAAAGGGACGCGTTATGGCCTTTTCATGTGACTGGAGGCCTAAACAGAGAGAGGAAAAATTCAAAATTATTTTCCGCGTAAACATTTGGATAAGACTGGGTTAGGTAGTTCAAGTGACTAAGTAAAATAAATGAAAACGTGCCATTATATGTCGTTAAAGAAAGATTCCAGGAAGAGTCGCCGTGATAAGAGTCTCTGAGATAGTGTACAATGGAAACATACCATTTTTGTTGTCAAGGATCTGGAAGAATAGTTAAATGGTTCAATGTCGTTGGTAGGGTAATATTTCCGGGTCAAAATGCGGGAGAAATTCTGTTTTGTTAATGGAGTACCTTACCTTCAACTAGGAAGAATCGTTTGTATAAAAAAGGAGTGCCTATTCTCCAAACTACAACTGGCACTTACTTTTTATTTTTGTGACTCAAAGCGCAAGAAATAAAAGCGAGTGCAGGCATTCAGGTTTTTATATATTGTTCCAATGGCTTGGGAAATTCTATATGTCTTACTGAAAGGCATAACGTAGCCAATTTTGTTGAAAGACAAAAACAGGAAGGCTAAAGATATCGGTGAACATACATTGTTTGTAAACTAAACATTTTAATAGTAAATACATTACGCGGCAGTAAACATCCACGGGCAGAAACACGGAGTACCGCGGGGATAATAAAAACTAAGCTGTTAGAAGAAAAGGGTGGCGTGTAGTAAAATGGCAGCAAATTAGGGAAAAGCTCGAGCAACGATACTCTCACTTGCGCATTGCTGCAGCTGCAGCTGCAACTTTTTTCATCGGCGCACTTTGCGGTCAACAACCGCTGCTGGAAAAGGGAATGCGTTTCGAATAAATCGTTTGGAAAAAGTTTCCTGGTAAAAGGCCTCCATGCGACGAGAATATTGTCGGGAGATCCGTATTCAAGTATTTTACATTTCTGATTTGTTATTTTATTTCTAGTGAGGATTTCAAGCACGTTTAGTTCGCACATATAAAGCGTAGTATTTCATTCTTAATTGTCATCCATCTTGGCATTTTTGTTAGTATTTCTTAAAAGTGAATACGTTACTGTTGCGTCGTATTATTGCATTCAAGTTCCGAATCATCTTTTTCTGAATAAAAGGACCTCGTTGTTGAATCGGCAATTAATTGTAGAATTTTATAACAATATCTGTACTCCGTTATTTTCGATAGATGAATAACAAGTGCGGCTATCACAATATTTTCCAATAGAGTTCAATCAATTGATCCCAGAGGTACACAACGTTAAAGTAGAGAGTACTCGACACGGTTATTGATTTATAATATTGTCTGGTCAAACAAAGTCTGCAAAAATGTTTAAAAATGTATCACAAGCCATTTGACATGTTTCAGACATGTCACTTTTACTATATTGATAACTGCATCCCATCTTTTGCAATTACGTTAAAGATTAACTTTCATTACGGATATGGAAATTGGTCGGAGTACATCTTCTAATTTGTCCGTTCAAAATTTGTTGAATTTTTGAACTTCAATGATTAAGAAACCTTAAGCAGAAATGATTTTACAAGTATTTGAAAAAAGTATGATTAATGTCGACACTAATAGAATCCATAAATATTAGAAGTTCGCTATATGAATTAAATTGATATTATAAAATGCATTACAATAATTATATTATTACTAGATTGGGCACATCTTCTACGAAGCAATTAATTTACTGCATTCTAAATATTTTTAAACATTTAAATATAATCGGACATAAAACAGTAATCGCTTTAAAGGGCAATCATGCGTTCGTCGTAATCGAGCGACATATGATTTCTATCTCGAATAGGCGAATTCTCGGAAAGGTAGAACTTTACGTAAGTTGTAATAGAAAGCATCCTGCATGCAGAGACTTCCACCGGAAAGAATTCAGCGCGCATTTCGCATACCGACCTGAATATCTTCCCCGAAGTCACATTTGAAAGGAAAGAGAGATTGAAATAAGTCCTCGATATTTCTTGCATTCCACGTGAAAAATGTGCCAGTAATATTTAGACGTGCTGGGAGCAGGTATTACGAATCATAGGATGGATATGGAAAAGAACCGAACAGGATTGATGTATGTTTTCCTAGCGGTGAAGCCAGGAAATCTTTCAAAAATGTATCACGTAATAACTGTAATACCAGTCACCAGTGTAAAGTCGTAAGTCTACTTTTCTCCCCATGCAGCAGGCAATATGATTTTTATTATTAAATTGAAAATATTGCATAACGGCGATGGCTGGAAGGAAAGGTATATAATATTGCTGCTGTCGAAAGATTTATGAAAATTATGATATTTATCTGGTACGTTAAAAAACAATCCGCATTTTAGATTAGTAGAAATTTCAATAACTATTTTAGCGAAATACTAATTTTTTATTGAATCAATAATAAAGTGCTCCACAAATTGTATATTCTATTATACAATTCTGCACTTCGAAACATTTTTTGTATATTATATAATTCTTATAACTTGCGTTCATTGGTAGGTTCTTCTACAATTTCCGCAATTTTTTATTCAACCGTGTAAACTGAACTGCGATTTAAATACTGACGAGTTTTAAAATATTGTGTCACATTTCAAACCCCTCCGGCTGTTCATACGCGCGCATTTTTTTTTAAACAAGTCAGAAGGTAATATTCAAAAGAAGATATAATGATAAAATATTTAATTTATTTTAATCGTGTATAACATCCTCGTTGATGCACCATAATTTGTATTAATGGTGGAATGTGAAAGGCTTCCCACATAAAAATGCAGTTCATCCTCTAACGATCATCGACAAAGAAGATATGCGCATATTTCTCAAATATTCATCCAGTTGATACGACGAATGTGAAATCTTCGAAATGAAAGCAGACCGGCATTCACGCGAGATCCCGTCCAGTGACTTCTTACAGCTTTTTATCAAACCAGTCGTCTAGTGCATCCATCAAAAGAGCCTTTTCCGTGCACTCCAGACTGAATTAATGTCACCAGCTACACCCTGGGGATTGAAAAAAGGATTCTTCTTGGTTACGTAAGAGTACCGCGGGCATATTTTTAAGAGGATCGTGAATGATGAAGAAGATGGCATATATACAAATGGGAATGTTTAATTAGAAGATAATCCTTTTAGAATATTACTTCATATCTGTGGTTTTAGTGTTTTAGACCCGGTGACCTTAATTATCCTCGTTCAAATAACTCTTATAATACTCATTAATTATAACTTTTCGTCTCTGATGGTTTCCCCACAATATCGATGTCTTAGATATCGAAACCCAAATTTAACACCTTACTTTCATCACCGTACTTTTCTTTTCGTCGAAGAACGGCAAGATATGATTTTTGCTATGTATACATAATCAATATTTACTGTACATACGTGAAATTATAAATATCATGGGTCCTGCCTCCGCGATTAGTGTGACGCCAAAATGCGTCGGCAGCCATTAAAATATTAATGAGATGTCTTGACTCTGACATAGTTGGAATAAATCAAAGTACTTAATTATGCTAAGCTTAATGCGAAGCATAATAATGATCCTAACGGTCTCGGCTTTCATATTCTCGTTCACTTGGCAGGGTCGTCTCATAGGTTACCGATTCCGAACGAAATTAATCTATGCACATAATCATCATTCGCGCTGTGTCTCGGCGAAAGACACTTTATCCGAAAGACTATAGGGGCTTAACATACTTGTAAGGAAACACGATCAAACATGGAGGACCTGTGTCAGAAGTGTCGGCGTCGGTATTATATCCTCAACGTCGTTGCGAAGTGAGTGGAGTAACGTTGAAGACGATCTAACTCGATCCCTATGCGGAGGAGAGACCCTTCACTGCGGTATTGAAAATTATGTGGTCCGTTATCGTGGACCTTTACTACTAGCCTGACCTCTCTTCACCTTTAATGTCCACGAGAGAGGAATAACATATGAAGGTCAAGTGTTCCTGATCCTTGGACGAGGACTGAATTATGATATTCCCCTTACTTACCGTCAGAGGCATTATTTTCATAAAATATACTAGCACCGTAGTGAAGTTATTCCACATAATATGCAAATTCTATCACATCCTGGTCGTGCTTGATATTTTATTTCTATTTGTTGACAATTGGAAATATCATTTTATTTCCGAATATATTCAACTTATATATTGATCTAAAAATATCTAGTAAAATAATCTTTTCCTAATCGTAAATAATGTTGTATTAAGCCAAAGAATTTGGTATCGATATCCAAATACTTTATATCGGTGGGAATGTAGATTAATTTCTTATATTATGTTACAATTTGCAGTGAAGCTAGAAATGTTTTTACGTGTATTAAAAATGGAACAGAATCAGTGGATACCATAAAACTAATTTGCTTCTCCGTTCTTCGTTCTGTTACAGATATTCAAGAGTTTTACGAGCTGACGTTGCTCGACGAGTCGAAATCTGTGCAGCAGAAAACGGCGGAGACGATCCGCATCGCCGACAAATGGGAAGCCAGCGACGGGCCAATCACGCCAACCTTCGCTCAAAACGACGTGAGTCCGATTACAAGTATATTCCGATACACTACGATATTTCATGCCAGATCCCGGGTTTTATCATTTTTCCCACGGACGGATATTCCGGCACGATAGGGGTATTCGTTACGCGCTCATGGCTGCTCGTAGATGCGTGCACCCGTACGGGAATTTCATTTTCGAGTCACTCGTTACTGAATATGTATGCTACTACCTCGCACCACACTTCCTTCTTTATAAAGTAACTGGAGGATTTTCAGCAAGTTTCCAGAAAACCAAGTCCCATGCAGCTGCCATGGGGCTACTAAACTAAAAGTTTCTTAAACACGCTAAATTATTCGAGAAAAGTACATGTTTCAGAAAACAAACCAGAATCACGTCTTTTTAAACCTTAAATTATTCATATATGATATAATAATCTCATGTATTAACAAAAAAAATTGTGTGCGTTTCCGGGTTCGTAATATGATGAGTTTTAATATTAAAATTGTTCAATAAGTAATTATTTTCATAATAATACATTATACTACAAACTCCGGGTTACAGATTTTAATAATATTTCAATATCGCTGAAATTATTTTTAGTCCCGGACTTTTAATCGAGTGCTTCCATAGAATCATTATCGAGATTTAAACGTAGTAATTACACTTTCGGCACTCGGATTGAAATTTCTTTTATTTCATAATATAAAGGCGGTTCTTATATTCGACTAGAATTTCTACACATGTTTGACACGACAGTAATAATAAGAATTAAAAACCTTTAAAGAAATGACACGCGATTAAAACAAAGTCCTTTTCTTCATTGATACTAAAGAAAACAGAAAAGTGAGGTTCTCCTGTAAATAATATGAATATAAAAGAGAGATTCTTCTATAAATAAAATAACCCCAATACTCTAACTTGGTGTGCCAAGTACTAATCACACAGCCGGTGTGTAGGAAGGATGGTAGGTGCCGCGCAATTAGCGCCAGTAATTATAATCCGAGGATTGATTGGCTCACGGGTCAGGCTAGTATCATGGTAGGCCGATCAATCGACGAGTTCCCGATTTTAATTGCTAATTGCTTCCGTCCCATGACTCCCCTTCATGCAGCGTGTCGTCGTGGCCAATCGACGACGTGACGCGGCTGCTGCAACGATTGCAAATCCGTATGCAGTTGCCATTCCGAACATGTTTCTCCTACTTCCCTTCGATCGGTTTTCCATCCTGGCATTACGAAATTTATCGACTGTCAGGATTTGATTATCGGATATTAAACTTGAATTTTATCTCGTACGACAAAAGCGATCTCTATTAGTCATGGTTTACCATCGACCCCCCACTGACTCTCAACACGTTGACTATCAGACCGAAATCCGTGTTATACGATAGCTCGCGATATGCATTTGAAACATGTATATAACATCTAGGGAAAAAACTATTTAAATGTTTTATAATGCGTTAGTTACTTTCAATCGTTATGGTGACATTAATTTTTTATAAAGCAATTTTTTGTGCTTAAAAGAAAATTGTATAACGTGAAACTAGTTAGGCGCAAATATAACGAAGCTACAGTACGTGAAACTTAGTAACACAATTATAACTTAAACGCCATGAAAAAGATGAGGATCATCGCACGTATTCTTCTAATTATAATTCCAACGAAAAAATGAAATCCTATCAAAAATACAGACAGATGAGTTCGTAACTTCAAAGTTACATTTTGTTATACTAATATTCCCATCATCGGTCACCAGTAACTCCCACGGCAGTCAACGTGTTAAATAAATACGTATAACAATGGTGGTGTTACAGTTTATGTTAATTTGTTTTCGAGCACATATGAATACAATTGCAAGTACAAAGGGGATGGAAAATTTATTCTCCCGCATTTTGCCCGTTTATTTCATCGCAGACAGATCTCGTTGTATGAAGGACGCCACTGCTGAAATTCTTCCGCGAAAAAGGCGCGTGTAGAAACGACGAACGAATGAACGAAAGAGCCTCGACGATTCTCACCTATGAGTACAGCGGATGTTAAGTATTCTCTTGAGAATAGAACGCTTTTGAGTGGTACACAGACGGATGGCACATAACATCCATTATGAAGAACTTCTCTCTAAGCGCACATTTGCATCTGCATCTCCGGTGCGTGTGTGTAGGACCCATGCAATGCCCATATACCAGAACAATCTACTACACGTTGGCGCTTTGCAATGTGTTTCGCAGAATATCAACGGAAATGCATGTAGCATATCACAGACACCATTTGTTGACAACCATACGGGCCACGGATGGGTTAGGCATTTTGCGGTTGACATAGCTGTCAAACTTTCGAATAAGAATTATGCGGCTTTCCACGCAACATTTGGATTCTAATTTTAGTTTGACGTACCCCGGTAAATCTCCCGGAACATCGCAGACAATATAACGACAAAAATTGGTATATTCTTCTCGATCAGTCTTTTTGATTATTCTTATGTTAATTCAATTATGAATTATGTTTCTTCGATTATAAATCAGCTTCTGTAGAATTATGTATGGAATTCAGAATTTGAAGGACCTTAACTTTCAAGTTAATTATTCTTTAGTGATGGTTGGAACTATCTGTTTGCAGTCGTATACGTGGAGTTGATGTGAGTTGACATTAGACAAGTACATATGAATAATTTGCATATGTATATTTGCGTGTATGACGTGCAATTGCGAATATGTGTTCTGCACGTCTAATGGTGAGCTATATTCTTGTTTAGATATTGTTATGACATACCAGATTTGATTAGGTTATTTGCAATTCCGAAGTTGGTAAAATTCGGAGTTTCGGATCAGAATATAATTTATATAACTTTATTTTCCTGAATAGTATGAGTTGTATTTAAAATATATTTACATCGGGTTGCTAAAAGTCAACTTATATTTGCAGTGTTGCACGTAAAATGTATTGTTTGCACAGCTAGTGTTTCGCGTATCATGAAATATTAAGTAGTGCTTGCATAAAACTTTCAGCACGAAAGCAATCACACATGGAATGTTGTTAAATTCAAAAACAACGGAGGATAATAATAATGGAATCAATAACGCGTGCGTGCTTGGAATTAAAACTAATCAAAATTATATTGGAGCTCATTATAACATTCGAGTAAAATTAAGCGATAAATTTGCTTGAATTGCATAGCTTTCTAGCACGGTGAAGCACTTTTCGTGTAATTACCAGTCCGTATGTAATTACCTGCCGCTCCTTGCGCACCTTGCGCACCCATTTTGTGAAGCCACGAATTTCGAGGAAATGTATTTACCAGTAAGTGCCATTAAGGTGCCAAAAAGTATTGAAGCTTGGCTTATTTCTGCTATTTGGAAATATTTTTGTAATTTATATCCTTTTTATTAGAAGCATTTGAAAGGGTGACACATGAATAATTATAGTGTAACTTGAAATTTTCATTAGAAACATCACACGGTATTTAGATCGTGAAGTTAAAAATTAGCTTCTTTCCACTTTGATCTCAAATATAAAAACACGATTAGCTTTAAGTCAACTCCATAAAGGATGTACTGCTCCGAAAGGTGAAATCACATCCGATCGCGGTTTACGTTGCCCGCAATGGTATTTCTACGACAGCAATTAACAACTTCTAATGGGACATTAAACGCGAGTTCATTACTGTTCTGTAACAACGTCAGCCTTCTTCGACGTGATCGCGGTTTCGCCATTCGCGAACTATCAAAATTGCGGTGAATGTTACTGACTAGAATAGCGCGAGTTGGACCTCACATTTTACGAGACTAAATTTCCCCCGCAGGTTTAATCGCCCTTGAGATTCTCCGCACGTGCATATCAATTTTGTAGATACAATATCATAGTTCGGATCCTTGGAACTGAAACTATTAAAATTAATATGAGAACGTTTCGTATGTTAGTCGCTCAAACAATTCGAGAGCCACTATACTCGCCGAAAATAATATAATACAGTGTGTTCAAAAGATCAATGAGTAGTAGTTGTATCTTATTATTATCAAACATTCCATAAAATATAAATAATATGACATTTTTTCAATTATGTAGACAAAGATATCAGTATTGTTAGTAATATTATTAAGATTATCATTCTTGAAATATTTTATAAGTGCATAGCGACTTTCTGAGCATATTGTATAATTAATCGTAGTACATGATATTAATCTATCGACATTAATTAGTGTCAATGTACTATATTTATCGCAAACATTTGGAGATATGAAATTTATTCGGATACATAAATCTTGATACTATAAATCTTGAATACAGCTACGACTAGACAGTCTCATCAAGCTAATGTACCAGCTTAGTATCTTATCAGCATTGGAACGAATTCAGAGTACAAAAGTTCATTATTAAGCGAAGCGTTATATTCAAACGTGGTGGGATACGAGCAGGTGAAAGAGATAGATTTTAAAAAATCCCTCTATCTGGAAAGAACAATCCAGCCGAGTGGAACCTCATCCGCTGTCCACTTTCGAAAATTTACGATATGGCTATGGCATTGCGCATAAAACCGAGTTTAAAGCGTTCGATGGGAGGAGAACGGGGAACACGTCAGGGGGTAATGGCCGAGCTGTATACGAGCGATATTTCCCTTGTTTGTTTTCCATTACCTGGCAGGAGGCTGTCCGCCAACGGCAGAATATGCATAACGATGATAAGAAGTCTGCACTCGGTATAATGAAAAATTTTACTTCCGATCTCATTCACGTATCCTTTAAGCGAAATTTACTCCTCCGCCATTTCGAGTAGAATGGAAATTCGATACAACGTTTCGAAAGGGGCTCCAGCAATTTATTCTTAGAAGAAGT
The DNA here is from genome assembly GCA_910591585.2 of Nysson spinosus. Taxonomy (NCBI): domain Eukaryota; kingdom Metazoa; phylum Arthropoda; class Insecta; order Hymenoptera; family Crabronidae; genus Nysson; species Nysson spinosus. The sequence continues at coordinate 6,503,035 of OU342835.1, forward strand.
ATTTCTTTTTAATCTATCGCGTTGTGTACGATTTTCAGTGTACCATTTTCATGGAGGTCCTCTCCATCCGACTACTTGAATGTTAACCGATTTCCCAGGGGGGTTCGAAATCGATAAGGGTTTCTTCCTTTATTCTTACCACTTCTACCGCCGTGGAAAAATCGAAGGTCCTGAAAAATGGGCTTGGGATTACTATGTCGACATTCGTTATAACAATCGTTCGATAATGATTTAGGATTTAAGTGCCGTTAAATCAAGCTCACTGGAGGGTATATTTAACGATTGGATATTTTTATTATTATACGATTTTTATCATTATTACATGTTCTTCTATTTTTATGTTTCGATATTTTCCATGGTCACTAAATAGCATGAATTATAAAATACTAACTAAAAAAAATACCAATTTATATATATCTCTGATCAGTCATGGTTATAGTTTATAATAATAGAATATTCAATATAATAAAATATAAATAATAAATATTTAGTTAATATATTTCCGTAACGAAAGTATCTCCTTGAAGTCCTAAAAATGTTCAGTACTACGATCGTTCGAAAAAGTTCCAAATTTCCGTCCAACTTTTGCGACGAGGGCTCCCGAAGTAGTTGAAGAGATTTTTAAAAGGAATTTCAGGAAAACCACAGTTATCGCTGGAAATTGCTTAGAAGTTAAAGTATGCAGGAATTCGTGCGCCGTGCAAACCCCGTTCGAGTCTTTGATCGTGGAATCTCGTAGCAGTGGAACCACGAAAATCGCATCTTAACGCTGGCCATGATTTCGTTCCTGGAATCCAGGACTCTTAACTTGTATCCTGGAATCGATATCCAGGATAACGTAGCGAGACCCTCGTCGTCATTCTGTTATAAAGATCGAGGAATTACAACCACGAATTCACAGAGGTGCACTTAAGGTGATGTAAATCACAGGAATGGCCTCCTTGATCCTTGAAATATCGTATCCTTACTTTCGTGTAAGGAACACCATTCGAGAGCACGTACTGGAAATTTACACCCCATTTTCAATTTCAACCTACTTTCACATTCTTCAAACTTTTGTATAAATTTTCCTAATTCGTAGAACATTTGAGCCCTTTCGTGCTTTTATAGCCATTTCTTTTTTAGCCCGTATTATACATTTTTCCTTGTTCAATAACACGGGTATTCGCTCATAGATTTTACGGTAAAAAATATAATTAATCGAATATAATATTCGGTATATAGTATACTACAGAAAAAAGTTATGATATGAGATATGAGAGAAATGTGTTTCTAATTAGATGATTCAATTCTCCACGCGAGATCGATTTCTTCCTTTAAATTTTTTCCAATTATTCTTGCACGGATTTCCGGGGAAATGCTACCGGATAGTTAATATATTACCATCGTCATGGGAGCAAATGGAATTTAGTACCCAACTAAAACCCATTTCATTTTGAACAAAAGGAAGAAATTTCCAACGAGAGTTACACCCACACCACATACACCTTACAATACATTCGTTGCGGTTCAGACTTAATGCACTGCGTGCACTCGTTGCATTTGTTCGTAAAACTCGTAGAAGGGATTTTTCCCTTTACTTGGCCGCTCGAGAATTATATATCAACTTCTACAAATATGGATAACCACCTTACATTTTAAAAAATCTAACGTTTAACAGCTGCGATGCAGGTTATCAGATATCAGATCTCTTTAAAATTCCATTATGCATTTTTTAATAAATTTTCAGTAACAAACAAACTTATAAACGTATGTATTTGATAATATAAATTCTCTTCTTCTTCAAGATTTTTTTGCTACGAATTTGTCAGCAAAGTAATACAAATATTTATAATAATTTAATAATAATAGAACCGGTAATAATAAAAAATAATATAATCATGATTGGTAATAAAAAGTTTCGCACTAAAGGGTATATGACATATGTATTAGAACCAAAGAAATGAAATTGTATTGCTTTTCTGCTGCGCAATCTGATCGGGAATCGCAATAGGATCGATAATAAAAGGTAGTAGAATCATAATTGATAATAAAAAATTTCGCATTAAAAAGGTATATGACATGTTAAAACCAAATAAATGAAATTGTATTGCTTTTCTGTCCAAGAAATTGAAGGAAATGGTAGCTTCAAAATACCCCCAATTACGCGACCTGGTTATCAAGACCTTCGTCTTCTCAACTCTTCCTTGGCTGTCATTCAACTTTATCCTTCTTAACGAGAACGTTGTTATCATTATTTCCCATCGTGTCCTCTCGCAAGATCTAAACTGTCGTCCAGTGTTTCTCCTCTCTTTCTCAAAAGATAAGATAATGCCAGTAATAAAATAAAAGGGTCTTCAAGCTCACTACTTGCGTTCACTGAATTTAATTTGATTTCGGCCTGATAAGGAATCAGGCGTTATTTTTGCAGTTACCTATTGCTTTAATTAGGAGGACCTTCAAAAGGACTCGGTGTCTATGTTTATGTCGGTCAACTTCTGCATTCGATACCAGATTCGATCTCAAATATGTATTAACACATAATGTGTTATATATTATATATATAAATAAAACAGCACCTCAAATCTTTCGAAAAAGCCTAATTAATAAATTTATTAAGATTTTCTTCTTCTAAAATTACATCAGGTACCTAATTAATATATTGTTATCAATATTTATCCTCAAATCAGGTAATATGATTATAAGAATAATAAGTCGCCGATAATAGACCTTAGTAGCACGATTCAAATCTTCTTTTTCATACGAATTACCTTTTAATATTTCCAAATCCATATTCACTGCCATAATTCAATTTAATCTCTAATACATGATAAACATATATCTATACACAAATTTGTATCTTATTTAAATTTATTAATAAAGTGGAGGGTATGCTGTGCCACCAAACACCCAATTTAATTATCCACATTAGTGCTCGATATTAGAAAAATGCCACGGCACAAAGGCTTAATTTTAAATGAGATTACAGCATCCATTACGTGGCTGTATAAAAATCCTTTTATCCCGCGTGTTCATTGTAAAATATATACACGTTATAATGGTATCGTGGCGTAATCCCTTTTCACGGCCAAGGATCCGAGTTTGCATTAATGAACATCCCACGATGAAGTATCAAGAAGCCTCGGTTGAGAGATAATAGTGTTTCAGAATAAATAGGAAATCGATTTCGGTAAAAAGCTTCCGTGCGGGTTTCTCACTTCGACCAACCTTTTTCTACGAAGATTATATACACTCCATGTTCTCATTGCCACTGCGAAAACATTTCCACCTTCCACGATTTTCCGTAGGAGATGCTATATCGCGAACGGAGGTGATTTTTCTCGCTTAATATTTCGGCCTTTTTCCTGAATTTCGACGTTAATAAATCGCGCGGAACTCGTTGGCGCGAATAAGATCGATGATCGCACCGCGATATACATGCTCTCGCTGATCCTCCAACTTGCTTTATTATGTTTACGTCTTAACCCTTTCGTTACGGCAGTCCGATCCGCCGAAGTGACGCCGCTGAACGGGGCACCGCGCCGAAAAGTGTGCACATTGCGTCGATAGTCTTCGGTGTTCGCCGGTGACGCCGGATATATACGGCACCCGTAACGAAAGGGTTAATTAAAATACGGGGCCTCCTCCGAGCGGTGGGTGACACTCGCGAACAAAGCCGAATGAAACTCGCCGAATAAGTGTCCATAACTAAGGAGTCCGTGAAGATATTTAGATGCAACAATATGCATTCGAAAAAGCGGACTTTTCTCTATAAAATAACTCGCGGACAAAAATATCGCACGATTCGTTTTTCCGATATCATTATCTTGTACGCCAATTATACCTGGTTTCGCTTGGATGCCTTCTTATATTAATATTTTATACATATATTATTACACAATACTTTTCGAACACAGAAATTCAGTTTAGAAATTGAATACTTAGAAACGAAATTTTATATAAATTCTATACGATTTAGATAACATAACTTTACCATTCTAACAACCACCGGCTGGTGAATATTAATATTAAAATATTGCAGCACGACAATAATGATGTGTTACATTCTAGCATATATAGTGTACGTAATAAATAATAACTACCGCGATAATAATTTTTAATTCGCATCGTTCCAACACGGAAATAATAGCTCGTGAAATAAAGTGATTCGGTAGTTCGCGAAACGGAATGATTTAAGACGGAATTCGCGGAGTAACTGCGCGAAGCTAAAGGACTATTGCGCGTCTCGCAGTAAGGTTTGCTAACTGCTTTAATGATGGGACATTCATCACTCGCGGTGTACACATCTTTCGTTTCAAGAGTACGTGTACAGATACCGGAAGCTAATATCGCGCTTGCATCCAGCAAATATACACAAGCGGTTGCGTTTGTGGCTTAAGGGACCTGTAAAATATTCGTAAATTACTGGCAGCGGTAGTCCCTACTTTACACCCTCCAATGACTAATTAGTCCGTCTCAGTCCACAGGTAGCGTGATTTAGGGATTTCGTTAACATTTATTTTCACTTTAATAAAGGTGACCTTTTTACACAAATATTATCGCAAAGACAGAATTTATATTGCACATTTAATATAATCAAGTTTGGAAGACAAAGTTTGGTTACAGACTTCAAAAAGAAGTAGAGCAACTTGCCATCTTGGAAGGTCATTTTAAAGTTAGATAAAAAGAGCTTTTTAGTATTTTCTTGAATTTGTGTTTACAGTCGAGTTCACGTGTAGAATTTGTAGAATTAATATCAAAATATTATTTTCAGTGTAAATTTATATTTATTCTGTCAATTTTGTATACATTTTATGAAGTAATATTATTAAGCAATATTGACAAGTACATAATATTTTCAATATTCCATATGCCATAAACATTAATATATGTATATTATCCATAAAAATTAATATATGCATGTGTTGATATTGGATTGCATTCCATATGATAAGTCCAATAAATCATTTATTAATATAAAAGTAGACGGAAGATATAAAAGCATAAATCATAATATTCCACATATCTCTTCACCTCTTCAAATATTACATTTTGTAGATAGGCCAGATAAAAATATGTAAGAACTTAAAATAAAGCAATGCACATTTTTCTTCGGTTCGATGAAAATTAATATTTTTTAATATACTTCGTGCGATAGTAGCAATATTTGATTGTCAGGTTAAGTTATCTTTCTGGAGTTCTATCAACAGAATCGTTTACTAACATCGCTTGGCCTAAGGGCTGCGATGTCAATCAGTCAGTAATATCAGGTAGAAGCATGTACCGAGCACTACACGGAGCTAGTTGATCTCGAGTAAATGCTCCATCCTGTCAGTTATGCTGTCAAATTGGATCGTGCAACGGTGTAAGCCCCTGTACTACGTAGATAAACCTCTTGGATACCTCTGACCCTTCCTCTGGACCGTGATAAAGAGAGATCCATTTGACTTGGAGCTTATCAGTCGCTTCCTCCGTCGTTTTCTTCTCTTCGCCCCTTTTTCTATACGAGATAATTTACCCGCCAGGTGGAAGGTTTGAGTAATTCCATGCACTAACCCGGATCGCAACGTTACCTTAAAAAATATCCACCTTTTGTGATCCAACCCCATTGCACCTTCGACAAAGAAAGTGAATCTGCGTCTATTCGATTTTTCATATGACACCGATGCCTCTTTGAATCCACTGCAAAATAAATTGTAGGATATTTGACACCCCGAATATGTTTCACAGTGTTCATTTTTGGGAGGGAAATATTTCAATCTTATTTCTAACTCTATGATACTTGACATCGATTTTTAAAGCGTTATGGTATGTGTTTTTATTAAACTGCTTTTCATGATGGAATGGAACAAATTTTTAGGTGGAATTAAAAGATTGGGCTGCGTGAATGTGTAAGAGTTAATGTAAAATATGACACCAAGTGCTGTTTTAATATTTGTTTCGAAGTAGCTGACGCTGAGAGAAACTTGGTCCTTTTTGGGAGAGTTCAGCTTTTCCAGTCACCTAGAAGAATAGTAACTTATACAGATGTGAAATAACTGTTATCAGTTATTTTTTATAGATGATAGTTCAATTGGAATATCATTTACTCGCATTTAATTTTCAACCATTTATTTTCATATTAAATTATTCGAAAATTAATTGATTCTTTTTTGTAAGATTACATAGTAGCTTTTAACAAAAGGGATCAAATACGAAGAATAAAGAAATGTTTAATATTCCACGATCCAATTTTGCTTCGAACAATCTGCAGCTTTACGAAAACCAGATCTCCTTATCTAATCGTAAGAAAATTATTTCCTACCTTTTATATCTTTAAATTCGTTCTCGGACAGAGGAAAGTAAAATCGAACGTCAAGAACAAGTGCGATAACTTGACGATCGTAAATCAGGGAAATTTCCTGTATTAAAAGTTTCTTGCGGTTTAGTTCACCATTTTTTTTCTTTCGTTCTCCTTGTTGTTCTGCAATGGTCCTCGAGGAAGTTAATCGCGCGTAACATTGCTTCTGTATATCACCAAACCCTAGTAGTTTGTATTTTCCTTCTCATCCCTTATCAGGGACTTCTTTCTCTTTTCGTGGCGTATTTTGTCAACAAATCCCATATTGATTCCCATTGTTTTCCTTCATTGCTTCCATTTTCTTCCTTAGCGTTTCTAAGGAGTCAGACTTTGTTTTAATGGTGCTTGGTGAAGTACGCACATTACTTTTATGAGTACAATATAAAATATATTACTCAGTTAAAATTATTCTATTATTTTTGGTATATCTTGTAATAATGTCTTATTTTTGTACAATTAAATATGTTCTGGTCTATTTCGCGTCAAAATAAGTGGAACAAAATAGTTTTCCAATCAAAATATAGGGCTACCAAAAACGCAAAAATTGAAAGGAGCGTGCTTTCAAAAATTGTAAAGATTTCGTCCAAGTTTGGTTCACAAGCATGTAATTCAACACAGGATGGTATTTAAATGTCGCTCCACCTTGAGTTTATTTAAGTTGGGTCGCCCCAGAAGAAAATTTGTGGGGCTCTCCATCTTAGTTGTTTAGGGGAAACGAATGTTTTCCTTCAGCCTGTAACTTTACATTTTCAACCCTTAGAATCGTGCCTGAAGTTTGTGGGAAGTTACGATACTCGTTAGAGCCCCACAAAATGTATGTACGTACGACACTCGAAATACCCAAACTTGTACAATCCCTAAGCTACTTTAAACTCACTACCTACTAAATCTGTGAGCCTGTGCCGCATAATTCTTTTCACTTTCCGTTTAGTTCCCTAAGTTCAGTCTCTTTAATCCTCTTTAGCCGTTGATATACAATTGAAACTACAAATGTGACGCTCAACTATTATGTTTCCAGAATATAAGATATTGGTTATAGAAAGATTAGTAAGAGCGATCATTGTTAAATCGTTCTTTTCTTGTCAAGTATAGAGTATATATAGCAAAAGTTTAAAAAAGTACCTATTTTTCATCGTTGGTATATAGAGTGAAACAAATTTGATTCATCTAATGAATTGTGTGTAAAATTATGATATGATTCGTACTCGGTTTATCGGTACTTCTTCTATTCCAATTTCGTACATCATTACATATGGCATACGTACGAAAAGTATACCTTTGTATTTCTATATATTTGGTTCAATAAAGTTCAAATGTCGAAAACATTCTGTTTCTTGGAAAACAGTATTGAAGATATTCCAGAATCGGCGGAATTGCAGTGAGTATAATATTTCACGGATAACGTTGAGAACATCCCACACCTCGTCAGGGGAATCATAAATTTCCAGAAGTCCTTAAAACTACCTACGAGAGTTTCCGATAAACCGGATTAAGTCAGACTTCGTTTACATCAACCTCCACGTCACCGTCTTCGGCAAGCCTCTCGGTAATATCGTCAACAAGAGGATCTAATCTAGACGCATCTTAATCCGCTGTTTCCGCAAGCTCATCTACCCTCGATGCTTCTCATTCCTCTTCCCCTACACTCTCTTCTACCTTCTTCGCTACTTGTCTTCCCATATTCGTAGGAACAAAGTTCGCCGAGCGAACTACTTTCAGTAATTTGTTGGTATTAGTTACACAACGTGATTTCTGAAAAAACTCCATGCCGGAGATGGAAAGCTCGAAAGGAAAATGATATCTTTCCTGACAAGTTGCTGAGCTATGATTAGGAAGGTTACTGAACCATAATTTGTTGTACCATCGATTTAGGCCACTCATTGTCAGAAGCGAAATTGGCAACTTTCACTTTTTCACAATTTTTGAAGGTAAACCCCTTCACATTTTTGGGTCGACCCATTTTTTGCCCGAAAAAATTTTTAAACCGCTTCTTTCGACCCAAAATCGTCCTAGAACATGTTTATACATCATATACCATCGATTTGGGCCATTTAGGAGCGAAATTGGCGACTTTCATTTTTTGAGAATTTTTGAAGGTATACCCCTTGACAATTTTGCGATTTTGGGTCGACCCATTTTTTGCCCGAAAAAATTTTTAAACCGCTTCTTTCGACCCAAAATCGTCCTAGAATATGTTTATACATCATATACCATCGATTTGGGTCATTTAGGAGCGAAATTGGCGACTTTCATTTTTTGGCAATTTTTGAAGGTATACCCCTTGACATTTTTGCGATTTTGGGTCGACCCATTTTTTGCCCGAAACAATTTTTTAACCGCTTCTTTCGACCCAAAATCGTCCTAGAACATGTTTATACATCATATACCATCGATTTGGGCCATTTAGGAGCGAAATTGGCGACTTTCATTTTTTGAGAATTTTTGAAGGTATACCCCTTGACAATTTTGCGATTTTGGGTCGACCCATTTTTTGCCCGAAAAAATTTTTAAACCGCTTCTTTCGACCCAAAATCGTCCTAGAACATGTTTATACATCATATACCATCGATTTGGGCCATTTAGGAGCGAAATTGGCGACTTTCATTTTTTGAGAATTTTTGAAGGTATACCCCTTGACATTTTTGCGATTTTGGGTCGACCCATTTTTTGCCCGAAAAAATTTTTAAACCGCTTCTTTCGACACAAAATCGTCCTAGAATATGTTTATACATCATATACCATCGATTTGGGTCATTTAGGAGCGAAATTGGCGACTTTCATTTTTTGGCAATTTTTGAAGGTATACCCCTTGACATTTTTGCGATTTTGGGTCGACCCCTTTTTTAGCCACGAAATGTGTAATCATCTAGTCCACTAGTCAACGTATATTTACCTTATATAATGGCGATTAATGTGTCATCCATCTTTTCATTTATGTTTTTACATTTAATATTTTACAGCTTGCATTTTTTCTCATATGAGTCTTTTAATGCCGAATATATCGGTAATTTTGGTTATTATTATACATAGGTTCGTTTATATCAATAAATATTAGAATGGATGATAGAGACATAGTGTTTAATTACAACTGAACATTTGATTCCTGAAGCTTCATTCTGTTAATTATTACCGTTGAGGCACTTAGGAAATGTTATATTAATCGAGCTTAATGGAAAATCTTCATACCTTACTCAGCGCGTTTTGCATTTTCTTAAATCCGACGAGTTTCCGCCTTCCGCCTTTCTTTGATATAGCATCCTAAACGTTCTGCAAGCTGCTTCCTTGCTCGCTTTTCGAGAGATCCTTCTTGGCTGATCCGGACAAGATACTACACGGGGAGGAAGCAAGAACTAGGCACGCCGTGCAGCACCGGACTTCCGGTGTTACGACCAAAATGCTGGGGCTTCGGCAATTTGTCAGACGGTGATTAATTAGTGGTGCTGTTTGCCGCGAGCTTTGCTCCGTGTAGATAATATAACTACAACTAGAATTTACGTACTCAGCTTCAAAATGAATATTCTAGAAGCAAATAAGGTATTATTATTGTTGCGATTTCAGACGATTTTATTCTTCCTTAAACAACACTAAAATGTTCTTACTAATATTATAACTTTATTCTAAACAAAAATTGATTTAACTGAAAAATAATAGAATTTGTATTGATTGAATCATATTGGTTTGACGAGTCTCTTAATATGGTTCGATTACCCATAATATAGCTTTTTCATCTCAAATAATTTAAAGATGCATTAATTTATTTTCCGAATTAAAAAACTCTGAAACTCCTCGAATTTTTAACGATGATAAACTCAAAATAATATATCAAAATCGATTGCGATTTCGCCACTCTTGAATCCCGCATTAATAGTTTTCCATAGTTCGTACAGTTCCACGTGGCATTAAAATTTTTCTTCGCCGTGAAATGAAAAATGGAGGATGTGATATTAAATTTTAAATAAAGGGGATGAGTATATATCACGATACGTTACATCCAATGGGGATGAAGTTTGAGATAAAATTGCTAACATCTTAGACGTAAGACGAAGTTCCTTCCGCGATGTTACTTAGACTGCCGAGTAAGAATACATTTTCGAGCAATTTAACGTATTTCGAAAGTTCTCATTTTCGTGTCGTGGAACGAGGAAGGGAGCGTGTTTCTTCCCCAGGTATATTAAGTCAGCAAAACAACCTGCTCCGAGAAGTTTAGCTGGCAAGAGTGGCACGTTATGGCAGAATAAAGTGAGATTTGTCGTACTACTTTAGAGTCTACTATAACCCGTGAAGTCGTTATGGTGTGCTCAAATGGGAAGGCAAAAAAGGAAATAGCCGACCTCGAAATTGACGTTTCGTTATATTTCTTGTACATTGTCTTCCTCGTCTACTTCAATTTCCTTTAGCGATATAAATTCTAACTAGCACGACTTTGGAGAACTTTTAAATTAACATTATTATGTGGACTTCGTAGACTGTGATGAAGGAACAACTTTTTAATGTTGGAATTTTTATGGCAAACATTTTGTTATTTTAATCTATTCTGTATAAAATTCCCTGGCGCCCAATTCTATGTCATGTATACTTAGTTTTATTTTTGTAAATAATAATGTAAATATAGCCTAAAACTCTATATATTCTGCATTATACACAGAATCATAATTAATATTTTCGTGAATAATCATTATAATTCGGCAATTTTCACGGTGTTCTATAATATGATAATATTGTATGGTATATACAATAATATTTACTATATAGTAATACATAATATATAACAATATTGTATAATAATATTATACAATAGTACAATGTCGAATATGGATGACACTAAAATGAGAAAGAAAGGAACTATTTTATGTCGATTTATTTGCTTTGCTTTGATAAACAAGGATACACATGTTCACCTAATCCCAGCATATGCACCATTTCTCGTGAATCACGTAATTTTCATGCGAGCTTTGAACATCTTACGGTTCCGGTTTAGGTGGAACTTACGTCACCTGTAAGCGAGAGAATAGCGGTTTCATCCGACTTGATGGATGTGGCGTGCATCGTGAGATGGTTGCTGGTTGCTTGTTGTTACCCAGAACCAGGCATTTCGTGTCTAACAGAATGTAGAACCGGCTGAGAAATCAGCCGAGTGAAATTTCACTTTAAACAAGCCGAACAATATCTTTTCTCAGTTATTAAGTCTTCTTTTTTCTGATCTCCTAATGATATTCACATTTTATCTCGTGCCGACTTTCTTAGAATTTTGTATTTTATAATATTATTACATAATAAAACACAGTGGAAATTTTTAAATTGTAATATAAATACAATCTTCAACTCGGAGGGTTTTATATTACACACATAAAGAATCTAGAAATCTCCACTATGTTCTATAATATATAATATAATATAATAGTACATGGTCCAGAATGGTATAAGGTTCATATTAAATGCACTTTCATAACTTCAATTCCGCTAACTTTATATCCTCGGAAATTCCGCAGTTGGATATCAGAATCAATTTCTTAAACAACAGTGCCAGACAATCAAGAGTTCAGACCAAGAGACGGAGTAATGGGATTCAGGATCATGTTATGTCTTCCAGGTAGATAATTCATTATTTACGTTAGGGATTTCTAGCCGGATGAATTATCTATCCCGGTACTCAGGATAACGCGTGCCGGGAGAATATAACGATTAGGGAATTCGAATATAGTATTGGAATATCGTATCCCAGGGGTGATCCTAGTCGGGGTGAATCATAATTATTATTATACAGTTCTATCAATTCCATTATCGCTGTACTTCCGTGTGTGTACTCGGTGACGGAGAATAGATGGATAGCCGGATAGAATTCGGGCATGCAGTGGGTGGCTCAATTTCTCTTCTCTACCAATATTGACTATATAGGCAATATGATTGCACGAACCTACGGGTGCCAGCTGCTAGTACAACCTGACCTTTGACGAACATTAATTTGCACTTCTAAATAAACATAGCTCAACATAGATAGTATAATTACAGTTTTGAGTATAGACAGTATAATTGCAGGAGTAATTATATATGCGTGATTATCAAGTTTGATTATTTGGTTTCAACGTCTTTGGTTTAGCGTCTCATTTTTCTACTACGCTGAAACTCAGAATAACTCGAACTTCATTTTGAACTCTACATCTAAATTTTTCTTGTTTTAATTACCAAGGATACGTTAAATAAAGATTACTTGATTAGACACGTAATTTAAAGAAGACCTAAATGTTATAAGTACTTCTTAAATATTTAAATTTCAACTTCATTATTATGCATTACACTGTTAGTACTTTATAAGTACAAATGTGGATATTGTACGCTTAAAGTATTACGTTATGGGAGATGATCGTAGAGCAGTTTAAACTTTTTGGGGCATATAATATATTTGGTTTTCATCGGTGTTCCATTATCGGCGATCCTATTATAATGAAGTACTTCAAATTGACGGTTAGATAGAATTCGGAAATTCAATGGCTAGCTCCATTGCGCTTCTGCGCCAATATTGACGCTACGGTCGATTCGATCGCATCCACCCTCTGGGTATTCTCTGGCATCGAATGAATACAAATCGACGACGTAGAATACACGCCACATAATTATAGAACACCGTCCGAGAGTATCGCAATCCCATTCTACGGGGATCGAAAGACTCCATCGAAAGTTTCACGCTCCTCGAACCCGCTTACGCTTGCAGAACTTTCTATTGTAGCTAGTTGCCTTGAATTTTGAACACTTCCCACTTGTATTCATCCTCGTGATTTGTTTCATTGATCTTATTGAAATTCCAATGCTTCCCTTATAGGACATTTATATTGGTTTTAACTTAATATTTGAAGATGAATTAGATTATCCCTTATACGTTATATATTTATACTTGAGGATAAGTACTTAAAAGGTACATTGAAACTATAGAAATGTCAGTTCTATTATTATTTTCTTTATGTATAATAAGCGTCAATAATTAAAGAGCATTGAATATTACAAATATTAATAACGAGTAAGAACAACGAAATGGTATACGGAAGTCTTTGGTACTTCATTTTATAGTTACACAAATACGCTGAGACTTAAAAGTAATTTAGGACAAAAAACGTTGAAGGCATCGAGGAACTCGTAGTGTTCATAACACTTCAATAGTAATTCCGGTGGTATTGAACTTATTCCGCGAATTTGTCTATACTCGGTTCGATATTGATGCCGATTGAGATGTAGGGAATGGATTGTGTCCGAGAGAGTTATTCAAATACTATACAACGGCAACAATCCATTTTCACCGGGACCAGAAGTTTCTCCGGAAACTTTGATGCCGATTGTGTACAATACTATCACATCCAATCATATTCTCCATCTTTCACTTTTATTTTAAGGAGTCGAAAAACAATGCAATCCGAGCTACAATCCTCCAAAAATAAAGAAGCTACAAAATAGTAATTCGAAATAACAAAACTAGTGGTATCTGAAAAAATAACAAAACTGATGGTACTTTAAGAAATAACAACACTAGTAGTTCCTGAATTAGTTAGCCCGGAAGTAATTTCGCTAAAAATGAAATTAAAGTTTCTCAGCCTCGTGAGATCCGGTGTTAGTTGAACCAATTAGTTACAATTAAATTTGTTTCCCCCGCGATGTTAATGGGATTACTTTAAATTTCATTGCTTATGTTTTCGTTGTGAAGAAGAAATATGGGTAAGTTTAAAGTTAATTTGCGAGGGGATAAGAGGGTGGCAGGGAGTCAGAGAAATTCTACCGAGCAGACAAAGGAAGTGGCAATTATTAATTCTATTTTCCAAGGAAGGAAGGAGGTGAATCAAGGAAAGTTTCGGGGCGTGTACTCGGAGCTGTAGGAACCGGCACGCTCCACGTGACACGCCCGTGTAATTTAGAGAATTTGTTCCTCGAATTTTCACGTGAAAGGAATTCCAGGAGGCTACCAAGAACACCGGTGTACATTCTCATTTACGATGATGTGCTGCTGGAAGATAACGCTCGAGCTTTAGTACTACGACGCTATTTTATTAGCACATTTTTTCCACATTTTCACAGGGGAAACACTGTTCCACGTAACCACGTAAACGTTTCGGTAAACAGGATAAAAATCCTTTAACCGCAGAATCTTGGAAATATAATATTTCTGAATCACCGTGTGGTTCACGAAGTGCGATGTACTGAGAAAGAAGACGGTGTTTAGCAAATAATTCGTTGTTATTTAACGTATTGCGTGAAGTGAAATTCGTGCCACTTTTTCTGCTGCTTTATTAAACCTACATTAATTTGTGGTTGGTATTTCGTTATTTTCGTACTACTTGTTAATTTACTTTGCAATAATGCAGAAATTCCTATTTTCACTGCTTCCGTACTTTTACGTGGAAAGTTTATGTATACAGTAGAACGCCGATTAACCGAACTTACTAATTGGGACCAAGGTGGTTCGGTTGTTTAAATATAATAGTTCATAACTGCAATTAAGCCTAAAATTTGTTACTGAATGCAAGATTATTAGTACTCTATTTTTAAATAAGCTATATTAAACAAAACAATTGATGTTTTAAGCTCTTTCTAAATAACAACTCAAATGTTTTTATGTAACAATACGTATTTACTGCATACATAAATTAATTTATACCTTTCGTACACATAGTTTTAGTTCAAAAATTTCAATTAATTTTCAAGTGAAGCATTAGTTTGGATGATTAACGTTCGGAAATCAACGTCCTACTGTACTTTCGGGGTGAAGTACACATTTTGTTGAATTTGAACATAATTCTGTCGTACATTCGAACAATGTTGTTCTTCTCATTGAATATCGAACGTCGTTCTAACCGTTCCGGTGACGAACGTTTTCGAAATTTCCACTCTTCTTAGTGCAGACGTGTGTGAACGCTCCAACGTGTACCTGAATACGTAAGCGCACCCTTATTCCACTGCGAACCAAGCGAAAAGAATTGAAGGACATTCGTTACAGCTTCTATTCACGATGGGATTCTACTGGCGAACCGTTTGTCTCGCCTAAATATTCGTGCCTTTAATTTTTCTGAGTCACGATTTTGCATTTCTCTAATTCCGCCGTCAACGCTCCCAGAAATGTCTGTCAGAAGTTTTTGAACTGTTGAAAAGTGGAATATTCATAAAGATGGAAGAAATAGCGGGTTGACATTAGACTTCTTCAGGATCTATGCAACTAGAGAATCCCATGAATTGAAATTGTTCGAGCGTTATTTAAAAGTAAGTTCGCAAATTGTACCAAAGTAAATAAATTTCAGCTACAAACTTATAAAAGATTAATAAAATGATGTAATGTTAAATTAGGTTATAGGATCTCGTGGATTTAAGTTATTAAAGAACGATATAAATGTTTATATTTAAAAGGGGTAAAATAAACCGACAATAACGAAGATAATCAGAGAGTTAACTAAGCACTAAATATTATTAATGTATATTACGAAAACGATTAAATCGTAGATAATTCGCATCCATCTTTTTAATTTTGTTTGCAACCGCCTGAAAGTGCATCGATGGGATCGCAATCTTTCAGAGTTGGTTCGCGGCATTTGTGAAGTTTGAAGAGCTTCTACTCGGTATGGCTCTTCAAAAAAGACAAAACGTGTGCGGTATAAAGAGTAGACAGTTCGCTTTGCCTCGTACCAAATAAACTGAACTTTTTCGAGGGGCGTTCCAAGAGAAATTGATCGAATAAATATTGACAGGAAGGAATTTTTATAATGTGGTCTTTCTTCGAGTACCTGGGAAGTTTTTCGAATACAATTTCGAGTGAATTTCCGAACTCAGTGAATACCGAATATACTTGTATTATATATTTGATAATATAAAAATAGAGATTCAGATTTATCATAGTTTATCGGGACAATCATTTCTTGACGCTCAGTAAAAATGATATCAATAATAACGATACTGATATCACTAATAATAATAGTAGCGGTAATTCTACAGAGTAGGCCAAGTGTGAATGTGAGTGAACGGCCATTTAATAGATGCTATTTTCAGTACCCAATGAGAAAAAACTATTGGCGCTAATAGATAATTTCCTGATTAAAGTTTCTGTCTTTACTTATTTTTGCAAGATTTACGTATGAATCATCGGAATTTGTAACTTGAGAACAAAATAATATATTCTAAAATGCTTTGTTATCATTGTCATAGATAAATGGGAATTAATTTTGGAATCACGTAGATTCTGGTTGCGTCATCAAAACGTCCGAGGCAAAACGAAACATTTGTTACAAAGTAGATGAAAAAAGGGCGCGGAAGAAAAGGGGAGGGTGATTTATTTGGAATTCTACGCGCGTTTCATAATACTTTCATTCGGTAGTCTGCCCAAGAATCGACCGCAAATGCCTTCCCATACAAATTCGAGAGGGAACTTTGGCTTTGTCAGATGATTCGAAAGGCAAACCGAGAAAAGGAGACAAACTTGCGGGAAAGTTTTGGATTAATTAAGGTCCGTTAATTAAACCTCGTTAGTAATTAGGATGTTAATGTTCTAAATACCTCACAACTATTTCCTACCTTTCATCGCCACAATAACAACATGTTCTGCTAATTCAAGGCATTTGGATCACCATAAATATTCTATGGATTAATTATACAAAATTCTACATTTTATTGATCCAGAAAATCTGATTTTTTCAGTAGAATTTAGTACCTATGTGAAATTGGATAATAATTGCAGCGCGATAATACACCTGAAAAATAAATTGAACAACATGATATTCTGAGGTATAATATTAAACTTAGAAAATTTATAATAATTATGTTATGCTTAGGAAAGTCATGACTACTTAATATAAGTAGTATCGAGTTTTACCATTAATTAATGAATAAAAATACTAAAGTTAAAATATAAGTGAAACCTGAAAGCACTAAATACAAGTAGAAAAATTCAAGTTTTCTGATCAATAATTCTGGAGTTAGTTTCAAATTGTAGCTTTCAAGTAACTTCGGTTTTGATTAGGGGTCTTCCCGTGCTTTTGTTCGTCAATTTAGTTGAGCAGTACAGGTTCCCCTAATGGCGGATAATTCTCTTATTGGCTCATTCGATCAGAGCAAGAATTTCCGATCTTATTTCCAGCAGCCCCTAGCGATTCCGACCACGGTTTCTAATCAATATAAATCGAATTGCGTATCGCTGCCTATGGCACTCACCCACGTGAAAATCAAAGGTAGAGAGACTTCAGGAATTATCCAAAAAAAAATTGAAGAGTGGAACTTTCATCCCTCGGAAACTTACGGTCTAGAAGAAAATTGTTTTTTCAAGAAAGTTTCCCTTTCCTGGGAATTGCTTTTCTTTACAATTTTCCACTCCTCCTTCTTAATGCTCGAATAATTCGATGAAGCAATCAACTTTATTTTATCACCGACGTTACTTACAAACAATCTCCTGTAATTGAGTAAATTTGAAAGCTTCGTCCTACTCGGATATACTTTCCTCCATTTCTCTTCATCTTTCATTGCTCCCCGAGTAATAATCAAGATTTGTTTGGTTTTCTTGAAGAAAGCAATATTTGATTTGCCCGATGTGATTGATTAAAATCTTCATCGAAACAAGATTACGCGAACTTCTTATTAATGAAGATTGCTGATGTTATGTTCGACTATTTTTAATTTATTGTATTAAGTGTACTGTGTACTTAATATTATATTACTAATTATATAAATACTAAGTATATATTACAATTGAGACCACCAGACCACCAGAATATGGGTTAACCGAAAATAACAGATAGTATAAGTATAATGTCTCCACAACAAACCCTTCGACTTTAAAGGGTTAATCAACACATCACGAGATAGAATTATATATTATTCAAGGAGGGAATGAAAAGGCGACGAAGGCTAGGGGAAAGTGATACAATAAAAGTCCTAGTGAGAGAAGTTTCGTCTCTAGAGGTGCTATAGGCTCGAAAGTTGCGGGGGAAATTGTTTTTACAGAAAAGTTTGCTTTATCGGTAGCAGTTCATCCCCTTTCCCTCGCTATCAGTCTCTCATCGAGCTACAAACTCTTACCTTCTCGTCGTTTCTCGCCGCGTCTCTTCCCCGGGGATTCATTAGAACGTGAGCACCCCCTCCCACCCTCCGGTACTCGAATCTTTTTTCTCTTTTTTTGTTTTCCGCCTTTGTTTTTCCCTCTTTGTTTCACCCCCTCGTTTTTTCGCCATCGAACACTGCGCGAGCCAAAGTGATATCTTACTGGCTCTTGACTCCCAACAAAGAGCTATCCCTTTATCCGTTGGATAAATACAGAGAGTTGCCAGTGTGGATACAATTAACGAGGGTAAAGAGTTTAATTGTTTCTAACATTCAGTGTCGGGTGGACTCTTTGGCCAAAGGACAGAGTGCTTTTTGTATGTGTTTACAAATTAAAACCGTTTCGTTAAATGTTTTTGTAGAATAAAGTTCAAAAAGTTCGCGGATTACAAATGCAAATATTTATTTGTGGTAAATATATTGTACTTTAATTGAAAGATAGGAAACTAATCATCAAATCGATGATGTACATATTACATAATTACAAAGAGAATTAAAGAATGATTATTTAGTTTAATGTCAATGCTGATAAATATTATCTGTTAATAGATGCATACGAAAAAGTATACAAAATTCTATTAAATTTGTTCATTGGGAGGTAAAAGTAACTTTAAACATATCGCGCGAATCGTTAAACGAAAAAGTTAGAAAAATAGTCTGACACATATTTCTTTGAAATTAATTTTTTCTTGATATCATTATAAATTTCCAGGGATTTAGAGTTGGAATTAAATTAAACGAATTTTTTATCGTCATTAATAGAAGTAAAAAATTGTAATTAAACCAGGAGACTCGCGAGGAATAATTTCCTCCAACGCTTCAAAATTTGTATATCAAATGGATTTTAATTACAACATTATTTCGATAAATAATGTGATTCAAATCTGATCCAGATTATTAAAATGATGAAAATTGAGGGAAAGAAGGCAAAAACAAAAAAGGTATATCCGTTTGAGTAGAAACATATTATAGCACCGAAATTCAAATTCGTTCAATCGTGGAACAGCTCATTATTACCAACTTTAAAAATCCACATTAATTATTCTCGATTTCAAAGTTCTCCAACCTTCAAACGAGTTTGGTAATCGCTCGACTGGTTTCCATTCGGTAACATAATTTCTAAGTTTAAAATACTTTCTCATAACTCTAAAAAATATGTAACACGATAATTAAAGAGAATATCTAGTTTTCAATTATAGCAAATTTTGAAAATTCCTCGTTGAATTTATTAACTTCTGTTTCTTTTCATTAAACTTAATAGGTTGCTTATTACAAAGTATACAAGATTTACTTTACTTCAGATAAATAATTATCAACATTTATTTATTCAGAATACTCGCTTGGTTACTACAGACGTATACATAATAATATGTTTAAAATATTTAATAATATTAGTGTATTCGTACACAAAAAAAGATAAAAATTCACGAAACATTTTCACCCGATTAAAATCCATACACAAACAGCAATTATGGAAGAAGTAAAAGCGAGAATTCGATTCAACGTTAAATTACAGCAGCTGTGTTTAATTAGTCCATTAATGATTTTGGTCAACATCAGATATTCATTAGCTAAACTGGCAACGTTTATAACGAAATAATATTGGCATAACGCATTCGAAATGATGCATGACGCTCAGATTTTGTTGGTATCTAAAGTTAGCGCACTCCACTGTCACTTATTTTGCAGCTGCAAATTAATACCAAATATTTTGCATATGAGTGGGAACGGCATGAAATACGAAGTTACGCGTAGATACCAAAGCAACGCGCAATCGCATATGGCTTCTTTTTTTTCAAAAAATATGTGGCTAAATATTACTCGAATTTTTGTAATGAATGTACGTGTTTTTAAAAATCGTAATCTCTTGATTCGATATAACTCGACCGCAATGACGATCATGAATTTTAATCGAACCTCAAATAAATACTCAATATAAGTTTAGAATTTTTGCTAAAATATTGTACTTTCGAAGAATTTCTCATAATATATTACATCTTCATGAATATAAAAGAATTCTATATTATTTACCATTTTACAAATAATTTAAGACGTTTAGGATCTTTGTCATTTTATTTCGAAACGTGTGTGAATTCGTAAATAATTATGAAATTATTGGTTGCAGTATTAATTAAATATTCAGGTTCTTCATTTTACACTTTAAATTTCAACGATATATGAATTATCAAAAGCAATCAATTTCATCAAAGATTCTAAACCTATATTGAGTTAACAGCTTAAACCGACGGTCGTAAAAAGTAGTCGTAAAAGTGATATTGAGATTTCGGCATGTGAAATAAATCGTGCGATAAGTATATCCAGTTCGATGGGATGACGAACGGTGGCTCTTTGCACATTTCTTCTTCTTCTTGATCAATGCATTCTTATTCGCCTCCGTATTCATTCGTGCAGCCCGACATGCACTCGGGCACGTAGAGAAGAAGAGGGCAACCCAGTCAGAGATCAGAACGAAAATTTCATAAACCCGACGATATAACGCATTGTCAGCGTTTTATAAGGAAGACTTGGTAGACGTCGTCTTCCTGCGCACGTACGTCTTCAACAATTCCGGGCAACTGCCAACAGTCTTAAAAATAATTCGCTCGGCTTAAGAACGACAAGTAGACGTAATCTCAAATTAATAATCTTAAAAATGATACAGTGCACAATAGAAACATCAGAATCATAAACATATAGAAAATGATAAAAATAATACGTTCAACTTAAGACTACACATGATTGGAATTAATAATAATAAAATTATATCGTGCACGATAGAAGCATTAGAATAATAAAATTATAGAATATATTTAAAATAATTCACATGACTTAAGTATGATTACTATACATGTTCACGATTAGTGATAATCAAAATTATATTAAGACATATCGGAGACTTACTTATAAAACTTATTATCGATCTTATTAAGATAGTATACGGTCAAATATCCAATGCAGCTATAAACTTAAAAAGATGTATCAAATATTATGTCGAACGTGATGGACACCCAAATTTCCAAGTTCCTTATCGTTGCTTCTTGGTAATTATCGATCAGGATACACCATGGATTTAGGTCTACCACGGTGGGTAATTAGTCCAGTGGGTCCGTCACTCTGGCGGTTTCGAAATGGAGTGGTTTGATGCATAACTGGCTATTTGCGTCTTGCAAGTTTTACCAAGTTATCAGGTCATTGATCACCAATGAAACGCTTGCAACAACACTCTATGGAAACCTTTCGTTAACGTAACAATTTATCGAACTTTATGACGTACGTGTTTGCAAGCAGTTGAGAATATTTCGCACGTGCGCTTCGAAGGGATTTATCGTGCTTTGAAGTTTTGACCAACCTGCTGTCCCTTCCGGTTACGGTTTGACTGAATATTGTATTTGTGGTTCACCGTTCTATTGGCTAGTTGCATTCTAGGAAGAATTGGGAATACTATTTAACAGTAGGAAATGTGTGTTACATTTATTGGTAATTATGGCATACTACTGGTAGCTTTGCAACACTTTTATTTTTTAATA
Source organism: Nysson spinosus (assembly GCA_910591585.2). Classification (NCBI taxonomy): domain Eukaryota; kingdom Metazoa; phylum Arthropoda; class Insecta; order Hymenoptera; family Crabronidae; genus Nysson; species Nysson spinosus. The sequence continues at coordinate 6,524,938 of OU342835.1, forward strand.
ATTCCATAATGCGATTTCTGACACTTCCATATTTCATAAAACATATTCAAGGTGTATCGTAATTTATATATTTTTAATTCTGCTTTGCAAAGAGTTATAACTCTTTCCCTAAATCTACTGAAACAGTTCGACCCGTAATATTTTGTTTTAATAAATTCGGCTTTTACAATCCAGTGTTATAGTCATACGAATCATATTTCACTGTCTTTTCGTGGCCGTTGCCGACAGAAATATTTGGCAGAACGGCAGGCTACAATGAATGCCAGATATGCACGGTTTAATCCAACTCGAAGTCGTTTTGCCGTTTATTCATCGATTTCAGCCCGATATCCGCGCCATGTTACAAAGTTCGTAACAAACCACTGTTTCACTGTTACCTGGAAATGCAAAAAGTGTCTTGTATCCACGTATTTGATACCCAAATTTCGATATATGTGCATCGACTCCCAAATGTCGATATTTATTCAAACCCATCGAATAACCTGCGCGTTACACGAGTGACGTGATTTTGAAATTTATGTCCATTACATCATTTTTCACGGAATAGCTCGATAAGGTTTCCGGACGATGAAACAAGCCCACTTATAAATAAACCTCCAAACAAAAAGCAATCTCATTTTGAATTACGTAAGCGTACTTTGAACACTGTTAGAAGAAGAGTACTAATAATGCACGATCTAGGAAATTGGCAGTTTCAACTTAATGAGTCATAACGTTAATTACACACTGCATGGTATACACGTTAAGATAAAACTCCGACTTGTCTCGTTTATGATTATATGCACGTAAAAAGAGTACTAATATTATGATAGTGTACGACAACATGGCGATATGACTTTATTTTGGAGGAAAAGAGGTAATCTTGGCAAATGTACAGCAATAAATACTTTACATTCGCGCATTGGTATCACAAGATTAATAAATACTTCACAATAGAATTAATAATTATAAGGAAGCAATTTATCTCCAAATTAGCCGTATATTAAAATTAATTATACTGAACAATTATTATATATTACATTTCTAAGACCCACAATAATTACCTTAAAGTGAGCTTAAACTCCACAACATGGAATTAATATCTAAATTATTATTGAATTGGTACATAAAACCAAAGTAGAGTGGAATTACTAAGCACTCGAAATTATTAAAGAGACCACCATCCGAACATCCTCCAATTTGGTAGAAAAGGATTGAAACAAAATTATCTATCAAGGGACACCAGGGTGTACAACAGAAGTAGCAATAGAACCGAAGGTAGAACTGACGCCTACACACGTAGGGGATATAACTCGACATCAGAGCAGAATGTTGCATCGAGGTTTGAGACCGGACAAGGAGATATAGAATACTGAAAACGAAGGAAGCGAGGATCTCCCCAGTGAGAGCAAAGGAGATGGTGCTATAGAGGGCTGGTGTTCAGAATGCACTTCCTGTTCGCTATATTCGGTCACGTGCCGGTGCGTGACTTTCTTTGATCGGCTTACAAAGTCCAGAGCAATGACACGTTTGTCTCGTAAGGCCGTGACAACGACTTTAGTCGTCGGGGTTATATTCCGTCCATCGGTGAAGGCTGTTGCCCTGAATCTCTCTCTCTCTCTCTCTCTCGCCTATATCGTGGCTTCCCAGCATCCGACCCGATCGATGGACCCATAAACCTGTCCTGTTCCGTTCCCACTTCGGAAGAATATATTGTGAGCGCTCGCCTGGATATTCGCATTTATGCGAGGCCGACCCAAATGCATGTTGAATTTAAAATTTCCTAATGGTTCCTCCCCTTTTCTTCTCTCCCCCCTTCTTCCTTCCACTTTTGACAGAATTCCTTTGTTCCTTTCCCTTTGCGCAGGGTTTTCTTTCCTTTCGAACTTCTAAGGGCGGAATTGTACTTCTTCTAACTCTACCCGAGGGTAATGATCCTCGATCCTTGAATTCGAGCAGTTACAAAATATAGACGATCAAGTTACCGATGTTGGATTATGTAATTGGAATGCAGTAGAGATATGGGTTATAATAGTGTAAATAATAATAATATGGTTTCCGACACATTCAAAGGGTTCGAATATCGAGGTTCGAGATCAATGATATGTTGTTTCAAGCAGAAAGATAGAATTATATTTTCACGGGAACCGCGCGATCATGGAAATATAATATTAATCACCCCCGGCTAAAATTTCAATGGCGATTATATTCAATAACGAGTTTAGTTTAAATTGTTGTATCGGATTACGAGCCGCAGCTTCGGTTACGATCGATGGCGCTACAAATCTGCCGCGGCCTGCTAATACTATGGCGTCATATAATATTAAAAACTAATTATACGAGATTAATTTCTATTAACATTACAAGTTAAACTCCTCGTAGAGCGAAAATTGTGATGTAATTATAGCCCGCCGATCTCCATTACATCACCGAGGATCAATCTGATAATTTAATGTATGATATAATAGTAACTAGAGTAGCGTTAAATTAAACTTTTCACACGAAGGTGAATAGAAATAACAAGATTGGTGGAACTAATCCCGATTTCTTAACTAATAAAAACAGTGGCAACTGTCTGCCGAATAATTGAGTTATATCACTGATTGAACCTGGAGCGCCAGCGAATGAAAGTATAATAAATGAGATTCCATTTTTCTATCCGTTCGATATATGGTTATCATCGATTTTGGGATTATCAAAATTCATTTTAAACTTTAATTAAGTTGTACGAGCGCAGATTTCAATTTTAATTAACGTCGCGGATACCTGCGAATATCACAACAGACGTGCCTATAAAAGATTCCTCTACCATGACATAATTGGCAATCTGATAAACATTATTATACATTGAAGTTATAATTAAAATTCTAATATCAAGTATTCTTTCAATTATAAGTTTACAGTCTCATTCATTTTTTTATTGTTTTATGCAAGATTTATATCAGCTTTGATGCGTTAAAATTTTTGGGAAATTTTATAAAAATAGGGCTGTTAATTCTGCCTGTTTTACATCGATGATATCGTAAAAGGACAAAACTAATTAATCGCTGATTAGTAATTAGCAGAAAAAGAGAAACACTCGAGATCGAGTTTATTGTGTTCTCAAATAAATGTATAAGCAAAGACTAGAAGTAGAATGGGGGCTCACGAACCGTAAATACGAGTTTTAGTTCGTCTAGCCAATCAGTGCGGATTACATCAAGTCACCGTAATTTTCCAGCATAGAGAGATAGAAGCTTAGTTCAGCGACAATCGTAATTTAGATCGATGTTCGCTACGCTGCGGAACTTGCCGTTCCAAGAATTAATTATGCGATTTTCTTCGAGCAATTTCACGAAACCCATCGCCCTCCCCTTTTAATTATTTATATGATCTTCCGAGTAAACCTACTACGGATTGTAATCCAGTTTACTAATTAACACTGAATTGCAGTTTATTGTAATGTATTAACAATAAATAAGTAAAGTCTACCAAATAGGGCCACGCTAGAACCGCAGACTATTAACAAGTTGCCAATTAACTGTAAAAGAATGAGTATAAAAAATACTGCCTAACAAACCGTAGTTAAAGATACATTAGTCACTAAGTCTAAGTACAGGAATTAATTCAATGGCTAGAAAAAGGATAATTACGGGTCGAAAATATTTTACGTCCTTAATGATAACGCGATAACGAGGCGAGGGAGTCCTTGGAAATTTGCGAGAAACGAAGAAGGGTGGTCTCATTGAATGCGGAGCTTAATAAAAGCATGCATAAATATCCAAGAACTAATACCACCGTGGAGCAACCAGCTGGTGGCTGATAATGACGTCGTTATTTTACGGTGTACCCTTATATGTGTGCACGGCCAGAGTGTTCCCGCATAACTATACTTTCCAACCCTCCCACCCACTCTTTCCACCTTAAGTCTCTGTAATAACTCCTAGAAGCAATGGAGTGCGTCTCATTCAACCATTATTCTCCTCGCCTCTTGATATTATTTTCTATCGTCGTCATATAATTACCCGTGTACCTGATGTACTATTATAGCCCCGGCCATGCTATTAGTAAATTTGCACTGCCAAATAATAAATTTCAACATTTAAACTGAGTTATTTTTGTATTAACGTGAGATCTCGGTGTAAGTAGAATAGGTCGATACATAGTCAGCCGCGTTTGGCAAGGATGAACCACTAAAGAAATATTGATGTAGATAAATATTCTTTCATCTTTTTTGGTTTCTACCAAGGTTTCTACGTAGAAAAAATCATATGTTAGAGATTATTTTGACTATTGATGGTAGGGACAATTGTTGCATATAGATAATGGAAGTTATGACTGTTGAGAATCTAGTTTAATGGCAGAGGCAAATACATGGAAAGTGATCATAAGCCAATACGCATTTTTAAGAGGAACAATATTATCAGAGGTTACGCGATGCAATATCGACTCATCAAATCCTTGACCCGTGAAAGCTTCCGCGCGACGGTATTTCATTCCATCGGGTTTCAGAGGAACAGCGTTCTTTCATCTCCCGATAAAAGTGTTACGTTCTTCGTGGCATCATCGCGCCACCGAATAACCCCTGAAGCTATCCAACGAAATTAGTTTCAGGCCAGTATCCGTGGTCTCGTAGTCTGACTCGGTATAAAACGGCGTACTACCACTAGGATTATCGTTGTGTCGCACTACCAGGAGTCGAACGGTTCGATAGTCGAGTTGTGTTCCGAGAAACGGATATACACTGACAGTTAGCTGCGAGCACCTATCAACTCGCAACCTGTAAATGCTCCTTCGCTACGTGCTTTATTGTTACTCTTTTTTTTACGGTGCTGGCGAGCCTGACATTTCTTCGGGTAATTAAAATCGAGACATAATGTTGCAGACTCACATTCACCCTCTACAACCGTTTAATCTTTAGATTTATGAGGAACAAAGGATTTACACGAATTTCTCTTGTTTTATGTAACAACGAAGAAACGATAATAGATTTTCGCATAATATATATTTATCTATTATCTGTAATCGTAGATGTCAAACTGGAAATTGGGCATGTTTGCTCGTAATAGAAATATTTTAAAGAGACAAAATTAATAGCTCTTTTCTTCTGAATAAACTTCAGAACTTTGATACATTAAAACTAATAAAAATATAGTATAAATCGATAAACAAAATGTATCGAACCATATGCTTATAATTACGAAGGATTTGATATTAGTACGAAAATATTATTTTTATGACCATCTTCCAAAAAAGAGAACGCGGAGGGGTTGAAACGTTGTACTTCTATGGATTCTAGGATTTCGGTAGTTTAAGGGTTATAAGTAATAAATATGTAGACTACGTAGTCAGAATTTTCCTTTATTCTCCGGTGCTTTAAATTTCGCTTAACGAGAGCGTAGAATACCAGGATCGAGAATTTGCGAGATAAAGCGAGAATCATCATCATTGAGAGCGATCTAAAATTTCCTAATCAGAGGTTGAATCGTCTTTGAAAGAAGCGGTGTAAAGCTACGTATATTCGTTACAACGTGGAAGAGAAAGCGATGGACCGCCGTAAGAAAAGGAACCCAAAGGTTTGAAACCTTTCCAATTCGCTTTCCACCTCGGATCGAAGAATACAGAAGAAGTAAACTCTCTCATTTTATTCTCACAGTTACGATGGGGAACCTTCGGTACTCGAGCGCTCGAAAATCTCGGAGCAGCAATCCTCGAAAAGTAAGACTTCCGAACCAATCCGGCTTCCTAATAGAGGAAGTACAACCTTTGCTCGAAACAATCCCAAAGTACATACATTCCGCGCAGATATTGTTACGTTTGTGTTTGGCGACAGAATTTCTCCGTCATTTTCGATTACATATTACGTATACTTACGTAAATTTCGAAAATAAATTTCAAGTGTTAATTAATACGATATAATATTTATATAGTTACAAGCTTAAAAATACTTGCTAACAGAACAAACTATATCACGATAAAAGTCTAATACATAGGAACCATATACATTGATATCACATTTAAGTTCGATTAAGTATCCACGAGTAGTAAAGAAAAAACTAAATGGACTTCATTGAAATATAAAACTCGATAACCGTTGAATGAAGTATTCGAGGCTATAATTAAGTCGATTTCTATTTGAAAATATTTAATTAAACAAATCCTTCAAATCGAACAAGTTTCACGGAATTACCTTGGAGTGGTCTTCTATAACGTTGAGTAAGAATTTGTCCTTATTTCACGGAATACGAGTACCTGAATGTACTCTTCTCGAAATTAATTGAATTAAAGGATTATTTCACTGTGGATTACTCCCGAGACGTTATCAAAGACCATTAACATGTTTATCGAGCCATTTAAAGAAATCCAGGAGTAACTTTCGCAATTCATGCAATAAAACTTGTCAAACTGTTAGGTGAAACATTGGGTAATGTCCGTATTTCTAACGTGACTGCGGAAAGTCTTTACAGACAGGGGTAGAGTTTTCGACTTGTCGAACGGAATATATATACTCATTGCCTCGAGGGAGGAGACTACGTGCTTTGAACCCAAAATGCACAACCCGGAAGTATCAGTTTCCACTTCCACGAGAAGGCTTCCTCCGTAGTTCCTACTCCTATAAGATTCCGAAAATTAACCGGGAATCAAGAAGACTGGAGAATTCTGCGATTAAAATCGAATCATGATATCCAATGTATTTTAATTCCTCCGATTTTCTCAGAATTACGAATTATTTAATGAATTCAATTTTGTTACAAAATATGAATTCCATTACTAGTGATATTTAAGAAACTGCAGTTCTATCGTAAGCGGAAATTAATCGAAATTCAAGAAGACCTTACAGGAGTTTCTATTATATCTGGAAATCTAACATACTGCGACTAAATATAAAAAACATATAAATTAAAAATTTCACATAGTATTCGAAATCTTAGCAAAAAATTATTGAACCATATTTTGGGAATCAAGACCTTTAAATATTTAATTTCATTAACATATACAAATGTATTCATTTTTTTTATAATATGCTTCATAAACTAAGAAATACTTAAAATATTTCAAGAGATTATTAAGTCACTAATTTTGTTACCGAATAATAAATATGGATTCAAATGTTCGGAATGAATATGATAGATCTAACCCAACTAACTACTCGGGCTTTCGACGCTTCATCGTACTGGTGAGCTTATATCAAAACTTTGTTCCCATTGGCACGGTACTTCCGGTAAATTTCCAGGTTGGGGAGGGGAAGAGATTCGTGGTCCATGTTGGAAGCGTCGAATGAAGAACGTAGGATTATTGGAAACGCCCGTCTGGTATGGTTCCATGGAACGTGGGTGACTCGAGCGTATATTAGTAGAACGTACTCACCCCAAGTAGATAGTGTCCCTTTGCGGTCAGACCGAAATCACTCAGCGAGCGTCAGGTGCCAGTAATTTCACTCAAAATACCGCCAGCCGCCAGTATTCCACTAATGTTTTGTTCGATTATTCTTCCTAAACTTTTTTATAATAATTCTTCGAATGCAATCACAATTTGTTTCCGTATGCAAGAATAAAGAGTAGATAAAATTACAGTTCATAAAACAATGTATGATATATGTATGTAATGCATATAGTTAATATAATTCAGTTTATTATCTTTAAACTATATGAAGCTTTATAATGCACTTCTACATTTTAACATTAATAACAGAACGAAATATTTCCTGCATTTAAATATATGATGAAATTTAGCTAATATTCAGCGCAATATCTGGCTCGAATTATGCGTATCAGTTTGCTCGTTTTATTTATCATATATACATCGTCGGAAAATGATAATGCATTCCGTTAATTAATTCATACAATCTGTCCCTTCATGCGAAATGACGGGAACAAATAAATATTCCCTTTTTACATACAATTTAAAATTAATACATGAAAGTTTTACCATAAAATCAATGCATCGCAATTAAAATATGAATATGAAAATATTTCCGGTACATGGATCTAATTTTGAAAGTAACATGTTATCTTTCAATTTACACGAGCTGGTAGACCGAACTCGAACATTGTATCTGTCTCGTTTGTTTCTGGACTTTTCGTAAAATCGAAATATGTCTGTTTCCAAAAAATCGCCGCACCTTTTCCATAGACAACCTTCTTCTTTAAACCTGCCTGTCGGCTGTCAAACACGTATCGCATTTTCCCTGTCGCGTGTACCATTTTCTTTCCATGGAAATCCAAGTATAAAGAGGTCTTCTGTCGTTTTTATTTTCCGTTCTCAGAAATAGATCCCGCTCTTTCATTTGCTTGGCAGCATCTTCCTATCAAACGTGAAAGAACAGTTTCACGATATTGTTTTCACGATATTATATTTTGAACAGCTTGGAAATGTACGCGTTTTGAACGAAGAATATCTGTGCACAGGTGGTACACCTGCGTGGAATCCATAGAGATCATAGAAACCACACAATTATTAACATTATGCAATTATTATTACAGTATAAAACATTACGTTAATAGATAATCGGCATAATTATCTATGATTCTCATTATCGACGATCCCTCGAATGCCATAATCCAAATTTGAAAAACTCAAATTCTTATCTTCCAATATGAAGTTATAATTGTAAGTTAAAATTGTCGTTATAAGTGCTTAACGCGAGTAATTGGAAGGTGCGAATATAACCAGCAAGTTCTGATAGATGCAGCCATTAAAAGAGTAGAGTTAATTCAAGATATACGCGGATTTCGTGGCAATAAAAAGAAGGAAGAAATTGATGTTGACTTCATGGCGGATATTCATGAATGATAAAAAGAGTGCGGCGCTTTACATCAATGGAACACTTGACGTGAGAACGATGACGGTGGTAATGCAATATTTAGTAAAGAGCGTAGCGTAGGTTGGAATACCGGCAAAGTGGCGTGGGACGTTAAATGCACCTGTGCGCATTGAAAGTTCACGATTAATAATTCCGTTTTAGTTCGTTTAACGGTGCAGTTCTGCGCATAGTTCCTCAAACTTCAGTCTACTCGCGCACCGCGATAATTTGCATCTCGCGATTCTATTTATTTGCGCACTTACTAGCGAGATCCCACCTCGTAGCACGGCGTGCGGAAAATGCGAAGGAGACTGAAGTTTAAATTGCCGTCGGGGATCGGGTTAAGGCTTAATTGCTAATTGATCCTGAAATTAAATATCCCTCTCGACTACCTACTTACACCTACGAATCTGCTATGCTGTTCCGTTCCGAAGATCCCCTATAATTTCTAGATGAGTCCTAGTTCATGGCTGTAGTCGAAAGTTTTGCATAGTTCGAGATTCTTTGAATATAACGCGATAACGAAGTGGTGTTAGCTTTGCGAGGGTCTGCGAATTTCTAAGCACCTCTGAGAGCTGTGCGTCTAACTTCTATCTTATCAAAAATGGTGAGGATGCTGTATCAAAGATACATTTAATAATTATATCGCGACTTTTATTATTATATATCGTTATCCGGGAAAAGATGAGATATTAAAACTGCATTTATTAATAATATCAGGACTTTTATTATTTCATAAATATTAATATTCCATTTAATGATTATATCAGGGCTCTTAATAATTCATATCATTATCTGTGAAATGCAATATCAAATTCCCGTAGGATAATTACATCACAGCTTTTATTATTTGATATCATAATCCATAATTGTTGTTGATGATGTTACAATCCACGGCAAGATCCTCCGATGCGTGACAGTGTTTTATGGGGAGAAGTAAAAGTAATCGTCCATGGTCAGACACTAACACAACAACAAGCTGATAATTGAAATTGACGTTGATCGAAACGCGTGCAACTTTGGATTCATATTTTTCGAGATTGATAATTCGAAGTGACACTTCATAACACGATATAGACTGCTGACTGATGTTGCTTTTGGCAATGGAACTGCATATATGCACCATGCGAGGAGATATTGATCTCTGTAATCCGACAATAGTCGACTGACACCCAGTAATAAATCTTATAGTTACGCGGATTAATGTTTGACAGATTATAATATCGACTGATATAGGTTCCATTACATTCTCGCGTTTATTATAACAGCAAAGTTAATAACACCAAATATAATATTTCTTAATGAATTAAATAAAATCCAAAATATAAGTTTAATACATTAAATCCGCAAATTGTGATGTAGCATAACAAAAGATGTTAAATTGACAGATTTGTAATTTAATAATATGCTTAATATAATACATATAATAATATATATTTAATATAATATACAGGGTGTTCCACGGAAAACAGCTCACACAATTATCTCCTTTATTTGCAATAATACAACAAATAATTAATGCGACATATAAATGGGATTCAAGAGTCGATACCCAGAAAGGAATATTTTTCACTATCTTTTTACAGAATTTTTAAGATCACCTATATTTATACACAGAAACAAATATCCAAACTAAGGGATTGTTGTTCGACAAATTGGAGTTCTATTTAAATATTACACCCAACAGATATAAGAATCGTGACTTAATATTTCCTGTATAAAAAGATAACTTTGCGGCAGACTTTATCGGAAGCGCACATATTTTCTTTCAGAATAGGGCACGTGAAAATGTTTTTCAGAAAATGTGATAATTTCAGGGTGGTCCAGCATCAGCCTTCCCGTTGAACCAGACTCTGTTGAACATTTATGGCCGCAGGTCGGCCAGCCCTGATGTTCCAGGACACGTCGATGAGAATCAGGTTCGTAAACGTGCAAATAATGTCGTGTTAGAGTGCCTTCTGTCTTTCTTCTCCAACTACTTCTGCCAATCTTGAAGCTATATAATATTTTCTACAAAACATATTTCCTTTCAATCTTCGTTGAATGTCAATAACCTCGTTGTAAGATACGATTTAATTTCCTTTCATCGTTAATATCTTGTTGGCCCTGGCCAGATAACTCCATTTAACTGACCGCTAATGAATATCCTATAAGTGAAGCGTAATTGCTTTGATGAGAATTTAATACCTGGTTTAATACATGATTCGCAGTAGAGAAGTGCATTCCCTGCAAGCCAGAATTCTGCAGATTTCTGTAGGGTTTCTGCAAGGTTTCTGCAAGGGTTGCGTGCTTCCTAGCTTACCGGCTCTTTCACCCCTCGAAATCATCCCTTCCCGTGAAGATACAAGGGTGGATGAAGCGTATCGAGATAGTCGGTAATTTACCCTTTCCAGATAGTCTTCCACTCGTTTCAACCCCTTCGCTGATACGCGAAGCAATTGACTTAATCGCGAATATTAATGTAAATTAAACGAGTTCTTTGATATACGTAAGATTAAATCTTTTATGGAGATTTTCCCGGGAAGATTATTATAAGTTCAGGTTGGCAGGGCGATGAGTAAATTGAAGCGTCGAGGAAAATCAAATTTAATTTCCGGTATGTCAAGAGGGGTTTGTAATTTTCTGAGGTATGCATTATTCTTCGTCTTTTGCTTATCCTGGTTTTGATTGCGTAAGGAAGCCATGAAAGGACGTTGGAAACAACAATGGCGTTTAGGCTCAAAACGGGACTTCCGTTTAACGTTATCTTCGTGTTTTGCTTTCAATTCAGTCTGCGGTGCCTCGGAAGACCGGAGAATGGAATCCATTATCTCGGTACAGCATTCCGCGTTTATTTCTAACAATACGCGCCTTTGAAGAAAATTTCTTCGCTCCATCGGTCCTCTGCGACCACGCATTTATTAAATTAACTTCCAAGAGCTATATTTATAATTGTGATTGCCGTGCGTTACTTTAATAGTTTCGTGCCTTTATGAAACCGACATCTAATAATATTCAACATAAATATTTATTCCAATAAATTTCGATAAAATGGTATATAATCAAATGTTACAGGATTTGACAAGAAAAACGGCTAATTACGATTTTCAGATTTTAAGATATAGGAGCCGTTTATTATGAAAATCTTGTAACTCCATTTTTCAAAAAAATTTGATTGATTCAATTTTTTAGTTTAAAATATATTTGCCCTACTTTCGTAATAAACGGCTCATATCATAATTATTTATGCAAATTTAATATCAAACTTATCTGAATTCCCGGTAAATCTTGCTCATTGTATTCAGACGAACCAATTTCCGTACATAAAAGTTTTAATTATTGTCAAATGATGCAAATCATAACTCGACCTTTTCGGAAAACGTGGGTAAATTTTGTATGAAAAGTCGAGCATGTAATAATTCTCTCGTGTAAGCTAATTAATTATACTTATGAGAAAGCAATAGATACAAAGCGCTCATTAAACATTCATATCCCAGAATTGATTACTAATGATTTGATTGCTTATGGGGTGGAAACGGGAACACATAAAGCCAGATTGACCATGTGGGGCTCGACTATGGTTAGACAATTTGTAAATTATACGGGAAATTAGCATGCCGACATTATCAATGCCGTTTTGCGGTTTTCCTATTTGCAAACGAACTGCAGAAGCTGCGGGGTCAGATTAGGGATTCGTTTCGCACCGTTAATGTATTCCATTTGATTTCACCGAACTGATTAGTCCAGGAATATTTCCCCTGATAATTGTTTAATCCGCGCGAGAACAAAAACATCGAATTTTATCGTCGCCATCGAAACTTGTTTAATTAATTACGAATCTAAAGCCGGCTTAATTATGATCAGCGTGATTCAAGATAATTGTCAAAACACCTGAATTATTACAGGATATCACGATCCTCGTTTATCAGCTTATTTTAATTCTTTCAATTTTAGTATCCTGGTTTGTTGAATATAATACGCAAAATTTCCACAAGTTTCGGGTAGGTTTCATATTAATGTTACCATACATATTTATTATATATTTGAAGATCTAATGATCTTAATTAGCTGTTTTTCTCAACAAGTTCTGTAATACTATATTCCGGTGCTAATTTTGGAATCGCTTTTCATTAAATCCATATTTATTCAAAATTGATTGAAGATCAACTGAAAGAATCTTCGTTGAAATAATCTTATCTTAGTTCCTCGGAACCAAAGAAGTTAAATAATAAATGATATAACTCGCCATTCCGAGGTATTGAATCCACAATCCCGCCATCGCGCGAAACGCGGGGTTTAATTAAGCAAGATCTTAATCAGCCGGGTACGTAAATTTTCCGAGAAATTTCCATGGGAAGACAATTTCTCGGTGCATCGATCTTCAGCAATCCGAAGACTCCATTGTCTGCGAATATTTATGGGGTTGAGTTATTTCTCTTAAGACTTCACCTCCGACTAAGAGCAATTATAAATCCTACCGGGCTGCGTGAATTCGATGGATTATAGGCAATTAAACGTGATTCATATAAAATCCAATGAAATTCAGGATAAATTAGTTCTCGATGAGAAACTTCTCGAAAGCCTGAGGAATTATGAAGGGTTAACAGGAAGAATTAAACCAAATTTGATTTTATATTCTGCATGTACACAAAAAACGTTCATTATTTGAGGAAGACTACTTGGAATTATTATTCATTGTAATATCTCTTGCCAGCAATATTTTATTACTATAATAATTATCAAGGACTTATTATTAATAATTTCATGGGATCTTTATGTTTGAACGGCTAATTGCGATCTCGGTAGACTGCTAATTTCCGTTTAACTTCTGAATTCATTTTGGAACGGATGTATTAACGCGGGTTTAAGTACTTTTTTAAACTGTTAGAAAATTCGTGAAAAGGTAAAGAAAACTAAGAAAAATTGAACGACGTTGAAATTTTTATGGGCAAATTGGAGAAGAAGGATTTGTAAAATGTATTAAAAACTAAGAGAAATTGATCGAAATTGGAATTTTGATGTACAAATCGGAGAAAAAGAACGCCTAATGAACTTTCTTTTTCGAATAAATTTATTATTACTTAATAAGTCTTTCGAGACGACGTTCTTCCTTCATAATTGGTTAACATCGTTTTCAAGATGTCTCCGATTCATTATGAAGGTAAAAATGGTCGATCAAAAGGAACTTGTCGGAATTAGACCACGACGCCTTCGTACGAGCATCGCGACGCTACAAACATTGAGACGTTCTCGTAGCAGTTCCGATGCCGACGTCAATCCCTTCGAAACTCGTCTCTTCGAAAAATTCTCAGTGCTTCGAGATACCTTCTTATAATTAGCGCGTTAATTGCCTCGCCTAATTAGTTTCTCCCTCGTCACATTATTAGCTTCCTTTATCTCGCTTTTTTCCAGTGCTTCAAAATGTCTCGAACTTATTTGCATACAAAAAGGATGCTTATTAAGTCTGCGCTGTTCCGAAACCCGTTTATCACCTCCGAGGAAGTAATACTTTATTAATAATAAATAGAAAAGAGTGCCCTAAAAATTGTGATCGTTCTTTGAAATTAATTACTTTAAGATGCAGGTTTTGGCGATCACGAATAATATAAGTTCCTGTTTCTGTGCTAGGAAGTGTAATAATTTAAATTCTGTAAGTAATATAAAATATAGAATGAAAGAAGAAATTATGTACACGGAGTAAAATTAAAAAACAAACATTTTCACGTAAAAAATAAAATTAGATTTCTTACCGTGTCAAGAGTTAGACAGTTGAAGTGAATTTCTGTCAGGATGAAACCAGAAAAGTTCCGAACGAAATAAATTTATTTTTGATAATACACTGATAATTTATTAAATTCAAATAAATCCAATATTTTATAGCGCGATAATTTATAGAATCCAATCAAATTTTATTTGCCGAATAAGCAGATATAATTCGATGGAAAGTTGAATAATTTTATACGTTATCGATATATATTTTTATTAATGTCATTAATATCGAATGAAGATTTAACGCGTATTTTATAATTCACGACTTTAATCAGGACGTGGTTCGATCGAGGTCGGCTTTGTTCCTATCATTCGAATACTCGACACGTCATCTACTTCCTCGAATAAAACGAGTTGAGAAATGGAAGGAGAATAAGCGAGCGAAACCGATACTTATGACATGGCTCCAAGGAAGAGAATTATCCGAAGGGAAAGTAGAATCCGATGATTCGTGACATTCATCCCCATTTCAATTTCCCCTCGAGATACTTGATGAAAAATCCTCGCACGTGTGCCGCTGTAAAAACTTTGAGAAACACGACTTTTGAATATTTCCCCTGGAAATGCTGACTCGAACAATATTACATCTTAAAGCAGCTGCTGCAAAGTCCGATAAAAACGCTGGAATCACCAACATTTCGCTGTTAGCGAATCAGAACGAACCAAGAACTCATCTTCTTTCAAATTCCAGATTTAAATAATCGCTTTCAGAATCGGCACATTGAATTTCATAGAACTAAAATATAGAGTTATATCGTATAGAATTAATATTACATATACTATGTTTATTATTGCAAATAAATATGATACGAATTAGAAAGAAATTTGTATACCCTTATAATTTCGATAATTTAAAACAGAAAAACGGGAACTTAAATTGGTCGTCTATAGAGGTTTTTCTCAATATGTGTGATATTTATTTTTAATAATAAATATTATATATATAATATTAATTCTATATGACTACCCCTCGAACTATAGTTCAATAAATAAATATTAATAAGTGCCGTTAAGTGATAGACATGATTGATTGGGTATCCATTTTTCGACATTCACGGCGTCGCTTCAGTGATTACGTGTACGCAGTGCCATCAAAAGTTCGCAGAAGGCGAAGGAAGAGGTACACAAACGTATTAAGTCAGTCGGTCGATCGCGGTAGTGATAGCGTCTTCTCTCGTAATTGCGGGTATCAAAGTGATTTGTGCTCTTGCTGTTGGACCCAAGTAAGTTCTTCTGATTAAAACTGAACTTTTCCATTACCAGTGCTATCATTATTCACTGGATTTTTCACATTTCCATCTATCACTTTTCCTATCATATCGTAATATTTCCGATATCGGTGTTATACAGGTAAAATTCATTGACTAACATTTTCATGTAAAAACCACGGCTTTTCCAATAGCTGGATATCAAAAATTTACAACAATAAATACAAAAAAAAGGGCTTTTGAAAAAATGTAGATCATAAATTTCACCTCTTTCACAACGATATACTTATTATTATAATATTGTATACATAATACTTACATTTTGCATGTTCATCTATTAATATTGTTGTCGTATGATATTAGCTATTATTATTCCTTGCTTTCTATAAAAACAAATAAGGTGCGTCTTACTTCTCGACACAAGAAATATTATCGAAATAGACGGATAGGTTCTATTTTGATAGACGTCGAAATGTCAAGTGTTTAAAACATTCCGCAGGATATAACATTCGTAAACACGTGGGTCCGTTTATTTCCGAAATATCTCTTCATCGACGTTTGATGGAAGCCGGAATAATTGAAAAACATGGCAAATTTGGCGTAGAAATTTTCACTAAATTCCCTTTGAAAACGTGAGGCAACCATTTATTTATAGAAGAGTGTTCTCAGACGTGGTCGAGTGGATAGTTGATTTATCGATGTAACCGAATTAAATCGGTTACAAATTACACGGGCGTAAAATTCTGGCAGGAAAACGAACGCGATTGTTACATCGTCACGTTATTAATCATCCATCTCGTTGAGTGATTATTTCTGATTCATCCATTTGATTTCAACGATGCATGATAATAGCCACGGAAAAATGTCGTTGATATGTAGATCGCATTCCTATTTGTCAAAAAAATATTTTCGTTTCAGCACACATGTGAAAAATATATTCGATTAAAATTCAAATAATTTTAAAAATTTGTATAAATGTTTCACATAAAGTTTCATCCTATATAAAACATATTGACAACTGTTAGTAGCATGGAGGTCGTTATCAATAAAATAATTGATGAGACACGCTATCATCCACTGCGCCAATAATATAATATAACATAATATAATAAAATGTAATATAATTTTCAACATTCCATTGCCACTTTTAATAGCACCACCTAACATAATTCACAATTTTACACTATAAATTTATGCATAACTCGAACCTCATTCATCACTTAAAGTTATAATCAATGTAAATTCATTAAAATTAAGAACACTTCGAAAT
This sequence comes from Nysson spinosus, assembly GCA_910591585.2. NCBI lineage: Eukaryota > Metazoa > Arthropoda > Insecta > Hymenoptera > Crabronidae > Nysson > Nysson spinosus. The sequence goes on from OU342835.1 coordinate 6,541,925, forward strand.
GTAATTGATACGCGATAGAATTAGTCGACGATCCCGCCGATCATTGACATAGCAGGGTTTGTTGACGGGGTTTGAATGTATCCGGAAACCCTGCATAGTCAAGATAATTGGGCGAAATCCGGGATTCTAAGAGATTAGTCGCTCAAAGTCAGGGCTCAATACGCGAACGATACTGAAACCTGATCAAACGACTACGTCAGTCCGAGTTGCAAATGCAACTGCAACTGCATCGTTCAGTCGGTCTCTTGATTAATGCGGGTCTACAACATTGTCCGATCGATTCGCTGTTTCTCCTTGCTCGCGTAAAATGATCTTCCTGAATATTCCCAAAGTTGGATCTCGTGAAACGTCCATTTCAAAGGTTCGACCGCTTAACAGTGATTAATTTGCGCCTTTTTGATTTAATTTATCGCTGAGCAATCGGAATAATTTAGAAAGTACCGTCTTTATATTTCAGTAAACCATCTGCAATAATTGATAATCTGCAATTCAATATTTTTGTACTAATATATAATATTCTATTAATTCTAATGTAATATAATATAACATACTTATTCTGGTCAATCGTGGCTCAATTTAAAAATAATCGGGATATTCAGAATATGTTATAATAATAGTTAATAATAATAATAATAATAACAACAGCAACAACAATAATAGTAATGATTTTGGACAAAACAATAAAATATTATATTATAGGATTCGATGTGAAAAACAGTTAAGTACAATCTTAAATAGAAAAAGATAAGACCTCTCTCTCTCTCAAACACCGGAGACACTTCTTGGTTTATCATTTCCTATTCCTTTAAGTACTTGAATTTTTAATACATCAAGATTTAAAAACCTACCGATCAAGGCGAAAAAGTGTCGCCAACACGTATCTGTTTAATAAACATATGGTATTTGCGACATAGTCGCGTGAAAAATCTTTACTGTTTACGTGATTGTTTATGAAGGTTATTATAGTCGAAAGTAAGAATTATGGTCATCGAAATTTGTAAAACGGTTCTTTTTTTATGGTTACAGAAAACGAGATATGGTGTTGGAGGAGTGGACGAGCAATTGCCACCACCGCCATCGCCACCCCAAGTGAAGGAAGGAAATCAGCCGGATGGAGTTCCTAGACCGAATTCAGTAGAACGTGTCCTTCATCCCGATGGTACGCCCCATATCCCGACGAGTCACGAGATGCTCAACAAGGTTAGTTTTATAAGAAATTTCTTACTCTTCTATTTAATAATCGTTTTTTTAAATATTATAAATATTTCGTGCTCTCAAATGCTTCATAATCTCTATGTGCCAATATTCGTCACCACGTATTTTACACATATTTTGCAATGACAAATCTTCCATAATTTCTAATTTTAAGTGCGTAATAAAATGTAAGTATTCATACTGGCGTATATTATGAATATTTTGCAACCACAAAATCTCCGTAATCTCTAATTTCAAATATTCATAATCACGTATATTACGCATATTTTGTAATCAGAAATCTTCCATAAGCTCCGATTTCAAATATTCATAATCACATAAATTATGAATATTTTATCATGATGAATGTTTCGTAATCCCCAATTTCAACTATTTGTAATCACGTATAGCATGAATATTTTAATCAATATTCAGAAATGCGTTATCAAAATACCAAAATCGCCTTCAATCATACGACCGCACAAATAAAATCCGTCACCTTAAATTATTCGCATACACAATATATTCAGGAACAAATTTATTTTCAGCAAAATTGATCTACATATTATTAGTTTAATTGAGAATTATAGGTTTACGTTGTTAAATTGAATTTTTTATGTAACTTTTCGGTAGAATTTTTACCATATTATTGTGATAACTGGAGTGCAGTATATCATATAATAGCTACAAAATATTCTCACAGATGAATTGACTTTAAGCTTTCAAGTTAAAGACCAATTTAAAACTACTTTGAACTCAAATTTCCTAATCCATTCATTTTCCAACGTACAACGATCCAAGCATGCTCAGAAAGCCCCAGGTTCTTCGCCATCTGTGCTTTTCCCTTCCAAGTGCAGCTTAAAAGTCGATGGAAAAGCTCTGGGTACATCATCCATACCGACTTTTTATGCCATTAAATAACCGAAGTTATATATTAATTAATATACCAATCTATTAACATCCGATCAACAAGAACGTGAAAATTATGCGTGAAAATTCCAAAATATCTCTCGAGCTTTTTTACGGACCGACATACATCCAACCCTTATCGACAGTGCGCTTTCAACCCCTAAATCGATAGAACTACCCTGCAGAACAGGGTGAACCGGGGTTGAAATTCCAGGCAGTTTCCGCAGTCGTTCGTTTGGTGGCGGTGGCCTGACATCCCTGATAAGAAAGCGGACTGTGTTATCACGGAGATAATCTCCGAAACACGTGGACAAAGCAGTCCACCCGCGACTTTGCGTGCTGTCGGCTTAAACTCAAATACGAGCTGTTTTTACGGAAACCCAAGGGAAGTCCGTGGTTGAAACGCGTGTGAAAATCAGGCTTGTTCGCGATAGATATCGGTAATATTCGAAAAAATTCATGGTAAAGCACGGTAAAGAGCTTTTTCTATAAACATAGGAAGATCGTCCTTGAGCTTGTGTGACAATACATTATTGATCTATTCGTGACACAGGTATCTTGCTGCAAATAATGCAAACGTAATGGTTTTGTATCACGTCCTATTCAATGACTCACTCGACTCACTTAAATTCGCACATTGCGGACCAGATATTTTATTGTTATTTATAAACAGTAGTCAGCTATTATTTTATATCAAATATTTCTTATCCACTTATGGCAAGGAAATTATTAATTTTTATACCGTAAGTAAGCACCAAGAATGACTATTTATGCTAATATAATAAATTTTTTACTAAAAGTAGCTCAAAAATATTTGATACAAATGAGTAGCTGGCTATTGGATATAGATAACGATAACCAATCAAGAGTAATTATTACTTTCTATACCACTCTGTTACAACCAGTTCTTATTGTAATTTATTTTGTTACTCAAGCTTTGTGTATACATTTTAAACTGTGTTTATTCGAGCAATCTTCTGGCTGTCTAATATCTCTTAAAGTAGTTCACACTCGAGGATAAAAGGAAAGCTTCTGTCTTCGGGGAATCGATGGGTTGAATTTCGAAAGGTTAAGCTACAGGAAAATTGAGTGCAATCTTATAGACTTCAGACACTCTCTATTTCCTCTCGAAGATTCCGTTAGATCTTTCTCTGCACTGACCCAAATAAAACTACCGGCTATTAATTTACTTCCGGAATTGAATAAAATTCAGGCTTGTTTAAATGCCTCTCAAACATTGACCACCCCGGAACTGCATAAACTAAACGAAGAGTAGAAGCAATATTCGAGTAGGAAATATTGAGGGATTAATTTCTACAATATTTTAAATATTTAATTGTTGGACAAGTGAATTTTATTAAATTTCCACATATCAGGTTAATCTATTCATATTAAACACGAGGCAGATTTCCAGCTAGTAATAAAGAATGATGTATGCGTTTAATTGCAGGATGATAATTCCATAATTATTAGGCGGGCAGAAATATCAGGAATAAAAGTATAATAATTAACGCAGCATTACAAGCACGCGAGAGTAGATCACGGATGATTGGTTTAATCGTTTCTCACATTCGATAAGCCACGTTCATATCTGATGACAATTCAGCATTTATCGTTCCCTCCTCGGATAATCCACCCACGCGGCTAAATTATTATCGCACTGAATTCTAATGCACCGCAATGCAATAGCCATTCGGATAATCGATGGACGTCCAGCCATTTGATGACTTTTACGACCGACTTTTTTATTTATTTAATTATTAACTTCTTTATTATCTATTTATTACTTATTAACTTATTAACTTACACATTCGAGAGGAAGTCAATCAACTTTGATTATCGTGGTATAATTACAGTAAATGATAATAAACTATATAATAATTCAAAATATTATCAAAGTAGAATATTTTCTAAGAATAAACGAAAGAGACTAGATAATCATTCAAAGTATTGATCGAAATATTTTGTTCGATAGAAAGGATGACAAAACAAAAAAAATAAAAGAGAGACTAATTCTCGTCAATATTCGTGAGGATATTTTCAAAATATTTATTTGAAATAATATAACCAGTATAGACAAAAGCGTATAGAAAAGTTTCGCGTAAGCCTCACCGTTTATTACACGATAAGCTCGGATACCGTTTGAACGAAATGTTAAAAAATTCATGGAGAGTAAAGTTCCCATTTCGTGCATCTATGCTCGCATTTTCTGGAGTACGTATACTTAGGCAATATTTCAAGACCGTAATACCTTGTTATATACTACTTTCTCGTGAAATTACAGTACGTCCGATGTACCTGCGAATATATTAAACTTTCGTCCCTGAATACAATTTATATGTTTCGGATAAAAAACTAGTGTGTAAACCTGGCGGTACGCATACATGTATGCACTGATAACTTTCAGGTGTATTGAAACGTTCCTGGTAGATACGTGTACCATTCGGGATGAAGGAGTTAAATCCATGTAATATAAAATTACAGATATAATCGTAACGAGTTAATTGGTCCTTATCACACCTGATAAAAGTGACTAACGCACTTTTAAAAATTATGGAACAACGAAACCCGTGCACGCATAGAAACATTATATCAAGCTTATATAATTTTTTTCATTATGCGATATCAATTAAAGATTTATATAAAATTCTTATACATAGTTGAGTTTAGTTTATTAACGGAACGTACTATTTATACGTAAAAATATTGTAGAATATATTTCTTACTTTTGCGTAAAGAATATTATAGCAAAATATTGGAGAAATTATAGAAGAAAGAGTAATAAAATATTGATTATGCACAGAATCATAAATAAAAAAAGTCAACAGAATTGTATGATAATTTAGTAGACATGAATTTGATAAAATTTATCGTTATTGCGCCATAATCCTTGCAAGTGTCGGGCGTAGTTTGTAATTTAATTTGTCAACTAAGGAAGAATAGAACAGACGAGTTATGTCGGAACACTTGAACTTTCAATCAGATTAAAAGTAAGTCGTCGCGAAGTTACTCGTGTAAGTGAAAAGTTGCGAACTGGCTTCCTAGATAGAACTATAGCTGAAATATGTCTATAAACGTTATAGAATTATACTCTAGAGCTTCCATTTCCTACGTATATACCAGAGATCAATCAACACCAAGTAGGTCTTCGAAGTTGTGCAAACTCGTGCTCGATCCATTTAAGTGACTGGCCATTTAATATCTTAATAGATGTAACAATTCCTTTCAAGTTCATTGCAGTTGATCTTCGAATTATTGAAGTTAGTTAAAAGCAATTTTAATTATTTGATTGGTACAAGCAGAAATAATTTGGCATCGCATTCTTGGTATGTAGATATGATTGAGTCAGAGTGTTTCACCAAATTTATTAAGCATTCCATTTTCACGTTACATCAAAAAATTCTTAATCAAATAATCAAATATAATTCGACATTGCATTCTTGGTATGTAAATGTAATTTGATCAGTTTTTGTTCTCTTAAATTTACTGATTTGATAATTCCTTCCAAGTTCAACGGAGTTAATCTTTGAATTATTGAACTTAATTAAAATCAATCTTACTTAATTAATAGATATAATGAAAAATAATTTAGCATCATAATCTTAATATGCAGATATGATTGAATCAAAGTGTATTCACCTAAATTTATTAAGCAGTCCATTCTCGTGTTACACGAAATTGCTTTTGATTATAATCAGTTAATGAAAACCAATCACAATTAATTAGTCGATGCAATCAAACATAATTTGGTATCCTACTGTTAATACGTAGATGTGATTGGATCAAAGTGTGTTCTCTAAAATTCATTAAGCAATCGATTTTCGTGTTACCAAGAAATTAATCGAGAATTTGTAACTCCTTCCTTGTGACGCGCATAACGGAGGCGAAAATCAGATTTGCATCCTCGTATCATGTCACGAGTGCATCCAACTTAACTATTCCTTGGCTAACTTACCAGTGACTTTCTGCCGTGACTCGTGACTACCATGCCAGTCTTCCGTCCCACTTTGCAAGTACGTTACTCCTTAAATACAATGACACGCAAGAAACATTTACTTCCTTGGAAAATCTGGTACAACCAACATTTTGTATAATTAGCAACGACTTTAAACGCACCGAAGGAACTGCATTGCACGAGAAGCATAATTTTCCTACCGGCCATATACTTGCAATCGATGCAACAAAGTAATTTTTAAACTCTATTTCTAACGTGTTATTATTAATTTTTGAAATATTGGGACATATTTGACCTTTCTGAAACACATTTACACGTAAATTTAACAAAAACGATTCAGTGTTTTAATTCATTATGTATCTACTAAGATAACTAAAATAAGATTATTTATTTATCAAAAGTTTAACAAAATTTTATTCAGGAGGTAACGTATAAATAATATACGGTGGATTAATAAAAAACAAAAAATGTAGTAATTTCTGAGTAATAAATATTAATATTAATAAAATAGTAATTGAAAATTCGAAAATTATTCGGCATAAATTTTCATACCAAACGTACGGTTGGATCAAAAGCTTGATTTCGATCCGCATTGGTTGAACTTCACAAATGACGCGGAATTAATGTCTGGCGACTACCGGGTACCTTCTTTAAAGCAAACAGTGGGCTCAGCGTTTCTTTTGTCCGTCTGAAAGAACATATTTTTATCTAGTCTGGCATAAGTTTTTCTTTATTTCCTGGTTTCCATTACAAGGAACTTTTCCCTTGCTGTTCATTCCGCGCGGTATGTTTTAGCATTATTCGAGAGGAAAGAAATGAAGATGAATGAGAAAAACAGGCTGAAAGTTTTATCGTGGAGTTTTTTGTAATATAGATCTCTTAAAACCGACGTCCTATCGTCTACTTCTTCATTCCCTTTAAAGATCGTTGCACCTTCCCGACCATTTCGCGGAGTATTTTGCTTGCGAAAAGACTTCCCCCGGTAAGAAATTCTTCCCGCTCGTTACGCATTTTCTTCGGCAGATTACTTCGTAATACAAAAGAAAATCTTGAATAAGCGGGAGACTTTGAGATACTCCACTCATTTAACGCGAACTTTCCTTCCACTGAGAAACATTACTTCAGCTCGGTATAACAATTTAACTCTTTAACGAGGAGAAAGAATTTAAATGAATTTTGAGAGTAAAAAAAGACACTAATTTTATGAAATATTTTGAAGCAAATAATATTTTTCATATATTCTTAACGCTTAAAGGAAGAGTAGGAAGAGAATGAATAATTCCTTCTTAAAGAGCCCTGATTTATTATTAATAAAGTTTTGAATAATATGAAAGTTCTGAATGGCAGTTACGAGCGAATAAAGGACAGACGTTTTTATTCGCGGGCATTATCTTCCGATATAAAAGAAGTATCGATTAATGCGACGGATTCAAACTGGAAGCTGTCAAATGCCACGGGATACAATGCCAGCATTGTTCGTATCCTCTCGCGGTAGGGGTGCTTTTAATTAAAGCATTCGCGCCGATTTTTTATTTACTGCGAGTGCCTTCGAAAGCACCGCAAAAGCTGTGACGGCAGAAACCGATATTGATTCGAACGTGCGCCAACTCGAGCTCTCCTTTGATTTCACATTGCGTTCAGCCACCGATAAAAACCTTCATTCATCGTAATAGTTTAACTCAATTTCTGTCTACCGATTTCGTTATCAGTTATTACACTCGTGGTATTAATCGGAAATAGATAAAACACCAGTTTTCAATAATTACCCATTGAAATTATATTTGGCGACAGTGTGGCGTTCAGACCACGTATCGTAACTTAACAAACGCATGTAAATAGTAATAATAATAATACGTATATCATAAATATAATATGATAAGTGCAATATAATATGTAATAAATAATAACTCTCCAAATAATACAATGTTTAATCAGTGCAATAATAACATTGTGTGAGCAAGAAACAGCTTTTTATTGTGAGGGTTAGTTGTTGGTCTTCCATAACAATTTTAAATAATAAAATGCTGTTTATTCATATAATTTGTAGCTGATACATATATGGCGTGTGCTACGTGATACAAGCCACCTAATCGTTCGATATTTATTCTTATGTAAAAAACAGACGACCTTGAAAATTCTGTTAAAATATGTAAACCAAATTTTATAAAACTGAATTTTCATTTTGGAATGTTGATCCTTGGAAGGCATTCGTATATCGCATAAAATATTTTTTCTATTATCGCAACAAAGGGAGGCAATTAGGTGGCCCATGATTCGAGCATTGTTGCATTGTTATTTCTTCCAGGCATTGATATCGATGACTGATATAAACAACTAACCCTGTACTTTAAACAAATTCAGTATCTGAACTTACAAAACTTAAACACGAGAATATAAAGCTGTGAATAGAAGTATCTTCTTTACACCCTCATGAAGAATATTCCCTGCACCCCCTTATTATAATTATGGATATAAAAAGAAGCATCGAGTCGCTTAACGAGTTCCTATAAACCTAGTAAAAATTGATGAATTCTTCTGTTGCATAAAACACCTGTTACCTTTCCATCTCTCTAAAAATTACCACTACACCCCTCACCTGAACTTCACAATTAAAACATTATCAATATCAATACTTGAATCTCTGAAGATATTCATCAAATTTGACTCGTCTCATATCCAGCATACGATTATTGCATTTTAAAATCGGAGCTTTCAAAACGTGATTGGTGCCAGCGTAGGGTGAATAGAATTTTTTCACGAGGATGACGGCGCAGTTCGCGACACATTCGTATGATGGTTGCACGGACGCAATACAGACGTACTTCGAAGAGAGAGAAAGACAGTGGGGTTGAAATAAAGGAGAAAATGCGAGAGTAAGAGAGGGTGAAAGAGGAAGAGAAAAAGGGAGAGAGAGAGAGACAGAATACCACCCACACGGAAGCAGCCGTACGCGACGACCGGCGCACTCAGTAGTGTGCCAAGTGCGCCCAGTGACGTAGGTCAGTGCTCGCAACTACGACGCCCCCGCAAGCTCAGGATTAAAGCTCGTTTTTCCGCTTCTTGATACGAGGAAACGATGATGTTTGCTGATACCACTCGTCATAGACTTCGAAAACGAGTGCACCACGTTTGGATCGCGTTCCACGGTGATCATCGCGTGTGCTTTGACGTGCAGCTTTATTGAAAAGCTCCTGTAGGTTAGGTCTCGTGTATCGCCAGGACCTTGGATAACTCGGTGCTTTAGAGAAGCGGATAAGGTATATTTTGTGAGCCAGTGAGAAAAACACTAAATCATTGGAATTCATCCTTGATTGAGACACATGTTTTGGTTCGTCTGTGGGGATCATTAGTTGGCATTAATTTGCTGTGTTGTGGTATTGTTAATTAATTCGAAAGAATGTAGCTGTAGAGTATGGAGATCATAAACAATTTCGTGGTTTGTTATGATGAACGAGGATGAAGAGAATGGAACATTTGGAGGTTCATGTTTGAATGAACGATTGAGATATATTAATAATATCTTATTATTAGCTTCGGATGTTGAGATCATTTTTAGTTAGATGAAAGTGTGACATTTCAATGTAGAGCAATATTAGTTGATTTCGTGTTTCATTTAAACTAAATCGTGCCAAAATATATTGAACATCCGAAGGTTCATCTGCAATGCTTCATCGTACAGTAAATACATTGACATCTTTCGCAACCCTCTTCGGCCTCGATTTGTTTATTAATTAATTAAGAGGGATATACTTAAGCTGGAAATATTAGCGATTCTTCTCGTGAAGCTGCTGTATCTCGGTTGAAGCCAGTGTTTGTTGGTGATATGAGTTTACTATACATACATAACGTATATACACATAACAACCAGGACAATGCGGAGCACGGATAGTGCTTGAAAATGTACTGCATCTGCAAACTCTTGTTGAAAGCACAGTTTTGCGATACGTAGAATAATTTCATTTAATGATTGTTCAGCTCTGTTTCAAACTAATCTGAATTATTCGCGTTTCTATTGAGTGTCTCGAACACCGAGGACGCTTTAAAATGTGCTTTGCTGAAAAAGCTGCGCGATCCTTTGACTCGAAAGGTGAACTTTTCATTGGAGAACTAAGGAACAGAATGGTTAGGTAATCCTTGTTATCTTGTTAGGTCTATTTGTTGCATAATAATAGTTAGGATTATTAAGGCTTCTAATAGATCTTCAATAGAATTCTGATGCAGTGTTTATATAAACGAACTATAGGATGAAATCTCTCACACTTTTTGCACCGCGGAAAGTATTCATACTCTTATTTCAAAAGTATTTATGTAAATATGTATGTCACTGTCTGAATGCAGATTTTGAACGTAAAATGTTTATGTGCTGTGTATTTTACGATACTCTTTTATTACTCGCAGCGAAAAATATTACTCGGCCGGATTTAAAAAGCGTGTCCTACTAAAAGTGACAAAACCGGTGTGCACTTCAAAATTTAATGCATTTCACATTTAAACAGCGTGTCACAGTTTCTAAGTGCACCGGGTGCAACCAATGATATTAGTCATTACTCGTCACTCGAAAGCTCTAGATTACACCTCAATTAATCCATTCTGTGAAACGTGTTAAAGATTTCCCATCGTGATTACGTTTCAATTAAAATCATCCAATAAACAAGTAATATTAAATTAAATACTCTGAAAGTGCATTACAAGATGTTTTCTAAATAATATAATGGATTTCGGAATAAATAACAATCCTCTAAATACAATATTCAGATATTTCTTCTTTAATTAATTTATTGAATATCATATGTTAATTAATGATAAAGAGGATGTTTGGTACGTTTGGTAGAATTAATATACTCAGCCTTCTGAATTCTTCTAAAAAGATTGATAAAAGATAATTGAAGCAAATGAGATGTATTTTGATTAAATAAATATTATACTGTAGAAAACAGAACACTTTAACTTCCATACAGAAAATAAGCCATTTCACGTGGGACGAATTAATATATCAACAAGTCCTGTTACGAGATATGTAAAGATATTATAGATAAATACTTCCACAGACGGTGACATAATTTGTCCAGGCTTAAAAATGTAATGCAGTTTGCACGCAGCTAGAGTGCAATACTCAACTGTGCCAAGTGCAGCCAGTGACATAGGTCACTGTTCTCTGTGACCGAGCTTTCATTCAATACGCATGCTTTTACGTGCTCTAAATATGTTACTATCGATCAAGTTTTGCTAAATTTCTGCATCATCAGATATATTCATTGTTACAGTATCTGTGCGCCACATATTTTGGTGACTAATTATTATTAGTCTATATCTTCATTATTTGTAATTCGAATACTTTTTTATATTTCTTGGAGGTTTTAATATTTAATTCTTTAAGAGCCTTAAATATTTAATTTCTTGAGACTTCTAATTTCTAATATTCCATTTCTTGGGATTTTCGATATTTAATCTTGAAATATCTGCATATTTAATTTCTTAATATTCCATTGTTTTCATTCGTAAAATGAATTACAAACAGACTAAGTGTTTAACACTTGTACACTTTCAAGGATTCATTGCATAAACAGGGGATTTAATTGTAAGCTTTGTGCGAAGCATTTGCATGGGGTGTTTATATAATAAACTTAAGACTTCCTTTAGCTGCAGCTGCTCGCCGGAAGTTAGAGAATAACCGGTAATGCAGCATAGTTGGAAAACACGATTTACTCTCGCGGAGTACAACCCCTGGCGTGCTGGGAAGTTGTTAATCTAGCCAATCACGTCTGTGCTTCTTGAGACATTTATTAAAACGACCTTTCGTAATTTCCTGTATAGATCGAGGTAAATTAATCGCTCACCGATAGGACTCCTTCTTTGAGAACGTCTCGGATATCGATAAGTAATAAACTCGAACCTTCTTCTTGTCTTTTGATAGACTTTCCGGGTTGATAAGTTTGCTGGAATATCCCCTCGGAAAAGGTAGAAGTTATTTAATTTGCATCTTATCAGACAACCTACTGCCAACCTACTATATGATAAAATAGAGCGAAGAAAGTGAAGATTATTTTCTGAGAAAGATCGATTTATTTGTGTATTTATTAGTTTATTTCAACGGGTCGTGCACTTTATACATAACATACAGTAATGAAAAAATCTTAAGTTGAATTTAATTATACATACATATATAATGTCCGGTTCTCAAGTCAACCCATTTACAACTAAAAAATATGAGTTATATCCAATACACTCTTATTACTCGGAACGAAAAATATTACTCTGCCGAACTTAAAAAGCGTGTCCCACGAAAAGCGACTAAAATTCAAAATTGTCGATATTCCGCATATTCGACTAGAAAATGTTCATATTGGAAGAGCATAAAAATTGATGAAAAACAAACACGTATCATACGTTGTACTTGAATATCTCGTAAATGTCGTTTTATTAGTAATATCGCACATCGTTTCATTTGGCGAGGGACGATATTCATTCCGCGTTATTGCATCTCGATGGCGGCAGAATGTTATCAAATTACAAATGGCGTTTACCCGAAGCCAGGTAATCGAAAGTGTGGACACAGTTTTGAGCACCGCGCGGAATGCAATTTTGGTGCAAATTCGAAGATCCATTGGTTTTGTTTCGTTCGTTCGATGCGAGGGTTCTTGTTCGAAATGCGACTGAACAGTAAAGACCTCTGCATAATTTAAGCTCGCCATCCATTCTCTTCACAATCACCGGCGAAGATCACTCATAATTTATACATCGGGACGAGAAAATAAAAGCTCGACGAGCCTTTGAAGTGGTACGAAAATGAACCCACAGAAATATCCACACTTCCTGAATTTAAATAACCTCCAGAATCAAACGATGTAAAGTTAGATGTTCATCAATTTCATAATTTTCTTTCTGCAAATTCTTTGCCAGTAATTTCAAATCCAATCAAGATATATATTTCTAATTAAATGATATATTTCGAATTAAGGTATATATTTTCAATTAAATTTAGATGTCTAATCAGAGACATGAATTTGATATGAATTCAGAAATTAAGATATAAATTGAAAATAGTAAACTCTTTTTATTTTAATTAATTACAGAATATAAAATTATTCAGCTTATGTTACTGCCAAAATGACCAAAGTGATAATTACAAATAACGTACATGATAAATAAAATAATTTATATGTTCCAACATTCAGTGATAGGTATTTCCATCCAATATTTATTTAACAAAATCTTATATTTGTTTTAAATGTAAGGAATATTACATAACGATTCGAGTGTATGGAACGGTGTGTATACAGTTTAATAGCAGATTAAACTCGAAACGATATGTTTCATTTCCGTTGGAAAACTCTCTCGATGTGCAAAAAGAATGAATAACGAGGGTTCTAGGTAATATTGCGACATGTTTAAATCGGGCCGGGTCGTTGAAGCTCGTTGTACGTGAAGATATCGACCAGCTCGTAAGGACAAGCTGCAGGTTTAAGATTCTTAACGTGGAAGAACTGACATGTAAACCAACATATTTATTACATCAAGCATCATCATATCTATAAAAACAATTAAATATGTTCTTAATCACCAATATATTTATATTAGAAGAATTCGTATCTTGCACCAAAACAATGATTATATTTTCCAACATCGATATCGTGGCTAATTATTTTTTGTGAATATTCTAAAATCTCACATCGGCTGTTGTATTTATTTTCAGAACTGTTATCAAGCCTCTATTTTCAATTTTTATTTTTTCTGATTTATAATTGATTTATAACTTATTTATAATTGAAAATAGAGGATTTTCAATTTTTATTTTTTCTGATTTATAATTGATTTCATACATATATTTTTTATTTCAAATTAATATGCAATATGAAATTAATGCGAAACTGATTGGCTACGTCCAATAGGACTCAATATTTTTAATATTATTTTTAATTGGAATTCAGTATTTTACAGTTCAATTTAAGATTGGCGACGTTTAAAGAGTTAAACAATAGTTTTATATAAACGTTCAAAAATAAACTCTAAAGTATTACTTCGTAGAGAATAATGCCGCAGCTAATTATTCAAAGAAAGTTTGGTAACTCGGTGTTTTACGACAAGCAATTTTAAAATAAGTCTCAGTGATTACTTTCTTCCATAGAAACTGTGCTCACATTAATCCTTTTTGAAGGACCCTATATAGGGCATAATTTGTTTCTCCAGAAAATGGGTCGCTTAGTAGAAGCGTAATAAGAGGGACCGTTTAAAAAAAAATTTGTTTCTGGCACGCTCGTTAAGTCGCGTAACAAATTTAGATTAATTACGCGCTCGAAGATACATCCCCCAACAGAGAACTCATTATTTTTTCTTAACGAAAATATCCATCTGCAATTGTTATTCCAACATGATTTCAGTTCGCTATTATCCCGTGATCCGGTAAACCTTAATTGTATGATTTGGTAATTAAAAATACGTGGTCTATAATGAAACAAAAAAAACGCTTCACCGATTTTGTCCCATTAATCTCCGTAAATTACATGCTCGTAATTAGTGTGCTCATTAGTCGGGTAATAAATTGCGAGATGATACTTGAAGAATAACAGGTAGTTACGTCCAATTTATTCTTTCGGCTTCTACGTTACTCCGGGCTCTCGTTTTTCATTTTGTAAATAAACAAGCTTGGCAGAATTTAATTAGACTCTTGAATGTAATTCGTTATGTTCGGATTATTTCGGCGACACTAGAGGCAGGTTTGTTACATCTGCCAATTAATGGAATACGTCGTAAAACATAAGTATGTCTGGGAATCTCACTCGTCATTTACTCGCACTACAAAATCTCCGACAAAAAGCTTTTGTGAATCGGTACACCGATTTTTCGTTTCGAAATTGCTTTTGGAAAGATACGTTCCGCGTAATAATTATGAAGAAATGAAAGTCGATATTACAAAAAAGCTGTTCGTTTAATTTATACGCGAAGATGGATCTGAACGATACGCATGTAAAAATACATAATGTATTTAGCTCGTGCATAAAGATATATCTGTGAAATACGGTATAAAAATATATGATATATTTAATATAACGGAAATTGAATTATCATTAATATCAAATCATCATTAATTTAAAATAAATTTAGATAAATTTAGATGTTGAAACCCATAACAATATATTTCAAAATTAATAAAATTGAATCAACATCTGTGAATCAGTGTATGGTTTCTAAATTCCAAATTTGAAGATAAAATACGATTTAGAAAATAACATAAGTGATATCAGCAATCAACAAACTACCGATTAATTCTTGAATTTCACTAAAGAAGCACATCTTCCCATAAAACCTGGCATCAGCGTTACAAAATTAACTTGCAATTATCATACCCCGATTTTACATCTTCATCTTCATGAAATTATATTTATATCTATAACTTTGCTTTTATTGCAAAAATAACATAGTTAATAATTAATGTTTTGCAATCATCGCAAAAATGCGTACGACACGCTAGATTCGATCGTTGTCCCCGATGCGACTAGAATCAGGATAATTAATGATAACGAGCGCATAACTAGCCTTTCAGTTTTAATAGCTGGTAACTGTTTAAGCTGTTTGCGTCTCCTCCCCCGCGCGCAAATGCGCATATGCGTTCACGCACATTAACGCGAATCTAACAATTAACATTGCAGTACGAATTGACAGGAAACGTGCACTTCCTGTTCCTGGAATTCATTGGGATTCTTCTTCGTTCGGCTTTCGCCGATAATTATCCCGACATAATAGACGGCATCGTTAATAATTCTCGATTATTTTGATGTACATTTTTCAAGCGTTTAATACGATCCTTGATATTCCGGCATTCAATGAAGGCTTTTGAAATGTACTCGAATCTTTTGAGTGGTTCTCGTTAAAACTGCTAATTAACTTTTTTACTCTTTATCTTTTATTGTCTACCTCCACATCGCTTTAATGTTCGAGATCTTGATGGTGATTTAGTGCTTTGTGTCTCTGTTTTTTTTACAATGTCTCCAGTTTTATTACATTTTTTTATACCGAGTGAATAGCTCATTAGAGTTTGATTGAATGAAATAATAATGGCAAGGGTAATAATATTGAATAATTTAGTTTAGAAATAATTTATGAACTTAATTCGACCGATCAAGCTCTTTATGAAAAAATAATATACACATGCAAATAAATTCAGTGCAACGAAAATATAAATACAAACAAAGTAATGAGTGTACAATTCGTAAAATTTACATTTATTAAAACACACATTTTTAATAGTTAATAATCATTAAGATACACGTTTCCTAATATAGTAGTTCTTTAACAATGTAAATGGAAGATATATTTAAATACTTCCAGTGACACACATTTTCCACTTTACTCGAGAACTAGTTATTCAATAAATCAAAGTACCCCGAGTGATGTTTCACGTTTACTTGGCACTGTTTCCGTAGACAATAAGTTTCCATATAAGTCTCTCGACCATTTCTCAGCCGTTCATCCAATAATGAAAATGTCAGGTTGAAAGTTCGAAAGGTGGTTAAAGAAAAATCCAAGACTCTCGAAACAGTATTTCTGACCCTCCAGCACGGGTTCCTGGTTGTAGAATCTGCTTCCGTCTTCGACGTGTTCCCAAGAACTCGAGTTCCCCGAAGTTTTTTACTGCTCGGACCATCAACTCCAACTGCTGCAGGCGGCAATAACAACGGATTCGAGCGTGCTTCTTTCGACCCGAATTTAAAGTCCTCCCCTTTCGAACTCCCACCTCGAGATTTCCGAAGCTGATGTAAATCGCTTCTTACTTCGTTATCTGTTTTACGGCTCGCTTACGTAATTAAAATTCCCCCGCAAACTTGATACCGTGAGATTCTCGAACTTTGGGAATTTAGATTATATATTATGTACATATATCGCGGTCGAATCAGATTGGGAGTTTAATCTTGCGAGTAGTTGAATCCAACTAAATAATTTTGAGAATGTGTTATATGAAAGTTTTACAAGTTTGCTTTTATTTTGAAGTAATCTAGGAGAATATATATATAGGATCTACATGAGATCCGTAAATCTCTGCAAGAAGCATCAATATTTCTGCTTATTTATTTTCGTCCATGTTTTCCTTTGGATTAGGAAAATAGTCAGACGACCGAACTTAATCGCTTCCGCGAATACTTTTTAGCCAACGCCGGAATTCGCGCAACTATTCCAATTTCCGGGCATCGTGGGAAAACAAGCAGGCTCCGAGAAACCGAACTCACGTCACGTTAGAGCTAAGCAATTAAAACAACTGTGTCGATTAGTTCACCGAAGCAGAAACACCTTCACTCATTTGCCGGCATTGCCATTCATGTTTCGGAAACGGCTACCGATTAGTTTCAACCTCGTGAACGGTAAATAAAAATAAACCTATTTCTCTGTAATTAACGCCGTTGCTCACCTTTGCTCTTCTGTCTTCCAATTCTTTCAATTTTGGTACGATCTAATGATAAGTGTTGCTTACTATGTTTTTATGAAATATAATATCTCTGTAATATGAAATATACCCCAGATTTTTCTGTGTTCCGATACGTGATAAAAAGGTTCGCGGATAAAAATTGATTAATTATGTTCATTAATTGACTAGGTTCGTGATTGGAATGAATTGAATGTTAAATATGAGATGTAAAAGAATATTATGTTTTTTGGTGACTTCATTACTTAAGATTTGTATCTTCGACGTTAGATCTTCTGACCTGTTTTCCTCTATCTTAGCATTAATTACAGTACAACTGTTAATTTCAACGAACATTTTCTGGGCCACGTGTAATTAAAGTAATGTAATCTTTTTGGTGAAAGGAACTAGTGTCAAGTACTATCAGAGTTATAACGCGTATTATAATACATTAATTATTATATTATAATTACAATAATAGTGATCTACTATTATATATATTAGATTAAACATTATCTTAATTCCTTTTAATAAAATCCTTATTAACAAATATCGAATAAATATCGAATAAATATCGATAATCTTATCCTCGGATAGGTTAACGAGTATTTCTCAAAATTGGTGGGCAGATTGGCCCTCTTGTCCCTAAGTTAGGGCCGTTTACGTCCTCGTCACTAATTAAGGATAGGCGTAGAGCGAGCAGCGATGCGATTTGCTGGCAGAGCTTAATGGAAATTAGCTCTGGCTTGCGATTTCCAACATCGCAATTGTGTCGTGCATCGGCTCGCGTAGATTCCCTTAGTCTCGTTAGTTCGTTCGAGCGTGCGGTCAGACTGTCCGTGCAGCTGCACCTGCAGATAATTCGATTGCACCTGCATACATGACGCGTCTATCGGGCCGAATCTATCTCCCGAACCTGCATTGTCGTTTCACGGTTGCCCTTTGACTTCGCGAATCCTCAATCCGACAAACTTGATTGTTTCCCGGCATCCGACGGTTCGGGCTGATTACGATTCCGTCTTGGAAGACGATTAATTATCACTGACTTTACTTCGCTCGACCACGTTCGGAATGTTATAGCAAGCTATTAGGCCAAAGTATCGGGGGAAGACAAAGTTGAAGGTTAATTAATTAATTGATATTTCAGTATATTAATTCTGCATATTAATTTGAGATATTAATAGATACCTTATCATTACAATACTAGGCTGCGCAATATAATTATACATTAGCGTAACCACTGCGAACTCAAGGCAGCTTAATTAATAATTAATTACAGAATTATTTATCTCGTAATTATATCCTGATGTTAAAGTATTTCAAATACTCTCATATTTCTTACACAGAGTTTCTACATCTAATAACTTAATTGGACTAGTTTTTAAAGGTATTGGAATTAAATCAGTATTTATTCCTTATCTGCAGTAATTCAACTGCCATTAAATTCTGCTAATAGCATGTTAATTCATATTTTGTGAGACATCGATTTTTTGGGGGTTTATAAGGTCTAATATCGAATAACGAATATTGTCTTTTGATAAGGGGATGATAAGAGATAACAGGGAATTTAAATTTAGTTATATCCGTTAAGAAGAATAAGCGTTACTGTCAGTAATCACAAAGTGCAATAAGCACGGTTTCGACTGAAACATTTCGGTAAATGGAAACCAATTACAGAAGGAACGTAATAATGGACTTTGCAGTAAAGTTTGACGTAAACTAAGACGAATGTTTACTGCACACAAATTTAAACATATACAAAAGCTTCCCTATTTATACATCCTGCAAAGTAATCAATAAGTAAACACCACTAACAAACATTTGCAAATTAAACAGAAAAGTAACGCAGACTGTAATCATTCATAAGATACATAATCGTATTGCAAATACCATAGAAAATTAAATTTATAATTTTTGATTGTACCCGCGAGATAAATATTTTCCTTGCAATCGACTTCGAGCGCGAGATACTGCAGTTTCGTGAATGCATTTCCCTGGCAGTCGACGTGGAACTTTCTATTTTACCGGCTTCTGCAACGACTGCATTATACAACGGCAAGATGTCGACTATTTGCTGCAGTCGATGCATTAAGAAATTGCCGTGGAATAATTAAAATCTCCAGAAACCTTGTCGAATTCGTACTTCAGAATTTCTAAAGAATTAAGTGTAACACAAAAATTCAATGATTTGTTCAATGTTTATATACAATAAACATAAACTTTATTCGACTCCTTACAGCAAGAAGTGAATTAATTAAAAGTGCATAGGTTGATTCGATTATTTTTGTTACTAAATCATTTTATTATAGCTAATAAGTTAGAACAAGTTGAATATACTTATTCTTCAAACTTCTCACGTGAAAATAGGCCTTAATAATTGAAGACAATAAAATTCACTGCCCTGACATTCTCCATATAATCCGGACAATAAAATTATTCGAATTCTATAATATATTATAATATGACCAATTAAAATAGACTTTCGTAAACATTAATTCCTTGGGGTTAACCTTTTTACAATAAGAATAATAATAATAATAAGACTGTCATAACTTTCATAATTGCTACAGTATAATAAAAGTGAAGATCGGTTCTGTAAACGTATAAACAGTGCAAACAGAGGAAGAATTCTCGCGTCAACCGAGGGACGTAAACATTGACGCAGTATAATGGAATATAGTGTTGCATACAAATCTTAAAAGTACTGACTGGATCCTGTGATATAAAGAGTGTGTTATATTGGTGGAAAATCGTGAAAACTTGAGGAAAATCGTGTTTAATTCACGTCGAATATGCCCCCTACGACACCGACGGATTCAGCCATGTGCTCGCTCTGCCCGCGCTCGAAGAAAGCTCACCACCCGAAGAAGCTTGTTCGATTCGACTCCATCGTCGATACCTTTTCCATCTCCGATTCAAATACAACCACCAATCCAAGGGTAAGATTTTTGTCCAGATAAAAATTTTGAAAATCTTGGCAACCGAATTTTCGTATTATTCCCCTATTACGAGTAGTTAAGTGGGGACAGTTAAACATGTTCTAGGACCATTTGAGGCTGAAAAAAGTGCATTCAAAATATTTTGCGGTCACAAAACGAGTGGACACAAAATCACGAAAAGGCTGACAAATATTAAAAAATCGTGAAAATCAAAGTCAGCAAAATTAGTCCTAAATGGTCAAAATCGATGGTAGATGATGTATAAACATATTCTAGGATGATTTTGGATCGAAAGAAGTGGATTAAAAATTTGTTTCGGTCTAAAATGGGGTCGACCCAAAATCGCGAAAATGTAAAGGGGTATACCTTCAAAAATTGCCAAAAAATGAAAGTCGCCAATTTCGCTTCTACATGGCCCGTATCGACGCTATATGATGCCTAATGATGTTCTAGGACCGATTTGGGTCGAAAGAAGCGGTTTAAAAATTTTTTCGGGCAAAAAATGGGTCGAACCAAAATCGCAAAAATGTGAAGGGGTATACCTTCAAAAATTGTCAAAAAATGAAAGTCGCCAATTTCGCTCCTAAACGGTGCAAATCGATGGTATATGATGTATAAATATATTCTAGGACGATTTTTGGTCGAAAGAAGTGGATTAAAATTTTTTTCGGGCAAAAAATGTGTCAACCCAAAATCGCAAAAATGTAAAGGGGTATACCTTCAAAAATTGCCAAAAAATGAAAGTCGCCAATTTCGCTCCTAAACGGTCCAAATCGATGGTATATGATGTATAAATATATTCTAGGACGATTTTTGGTCGAAAGAAGTGGATTAAAATTTTTTTCGGGCAAAAAATGTGTCAACCCAAACTCGCAAAAATGTAAAGGGGTATACCTTCAAAAATTGCCAAAAAATGAAAGTCGCCAATTTCGCTTCTACATGGCCCATATCGACGCTATATGATACCTAATAATGTTCTAGGACCGATTTGGGTCGAAAGAAGCGGTTTAAAAAATTTTTCGGGCAAAAAATGGGTCGAACCAAAATCGCAAAAATCTCTAGAGATACACCTTCAAAAATTGCCAAAAAATGAAAGTCGCCAATTTCGCTCCTAAACGGTCCAAATCGATCGTATATGATGTATATACATGAAAATATTCTAGAACCAATTTGAATCGACTGTTTCGGGTCAGTATACAGTTCACAGAAAAATTCAATACCCAGTAATTAAATCACATACAGGCATGTGTATACAAAATTAATTCTGACTATACGAAATCGTTGTTTCAACAACTCAAATCAGAATTCCCAACTCACTTCGTCGCATTTAAAGTGCAGACACAATTCACTGAAAAATTCATTATCCCTCCAGAACATCTAAAACGTATAAACGTGCAAGACTTTATATCAACGTGCACATCAAAGGCACAGAATGAACAAATTTCTTCATTTCATTTACAAGTGGGAGTAAATTCAGGCAAAATTCATTTTCCTAAATGTTTCTAAATTAGGGGCCAAAAATGTGTCGTGCATTTAATTTGCAAAGTCGCAGTTACGAATTTTTCCGTGGAAATCCATCGTGTTAAAGCCGAGATACACCGAGCTCGGTGATATTTCGACTCGTAATTAAGCCACGAAAACCGTGGATGCGTTTGCAAAGCAAGAAAAAAAGAGCATCATGAATAGCCAGGGGTCACGAAAAACAGCTCGTATCCCGTGGCTCTGAATTTTGTTCGTTTACCGAAATCCTCAAACAGGATGCGCATCGTCATTTGCGGATGGAGCAACATGACCGTGAATGGCGGACGTTATATAATGGTTTTCAGTTATAATAAAGCAAAATGAAATTGGCTGCTGTGGCTGGCAGTGAAAATAGCGTCAAACGCCAGAATTCACTTAGACGGCGACAAATCAAAATAAAATTAGTGTAGCTTTAGATGTTCGGGGAAGAAAAAGAGTCATCGTCGTAAAAGTAATTCCTACGAATTAATCCGCATTTAAATTAATCTCGGTTGTTGTAAAGTTTCGGAGATAGTAGGAGAACCCTTTCTGTCCTCGAACGGGTAGAGGGGTGGTGAGGGTCGAAAAAAAGTTAGGCGTGGTTTTGATCCTAATAGATGTGCTCCATGTCGGGGATCATTATCATAAAACCTTCGTCATTCGGGATAACGTCTTGTGTTTTTTTCGGGAAATTTCCCGGGGATAAAGGTTGTAGTCGGTTTACTCCGGTAAAAATCTCGGATCGTCGGAATCTAAAGCCCTTTGGCCTGTTCGCCGGAAATCGGTGAAACGGATAAAAGGTAGGCGTGGTTCGAGGTCTGCTCGTCGTCAGAGAAACAGCAGGTGGCCGATAATGTCCTCCGGGAAAGCTAAACCCGAAAGCTATTCTTTTATGATAATACGTCCGTGCTCGGCCTGATGTTCCCGAAATGTAAATCAGCCCCGACTTCCACGTTCCTCGTACTCGTGATTCCGCACATGTCGATATCCGACCAACCTATATTTTCCCCATCTGCGCCCCCATCCACCTCCGCCCCCCGAACCCCCTCTCACGTTTATTAAATCCCCGTAACCGAGATCGGATTCCTCCACATTTTTTAATAAACTTAAACTCTCTTTCGTTCTCCATTTCCAATGCTCTTTCCTACGACATTTCAATTTGTGTACATTGTACGGTATCCTTTATTAAAGTCTTTTGAAATTATTGTACCGGTGGAATTAAATTTGCCCTGAGCACAGTGTTGTCTTAATGTGCCGTGATTTATTTTGGACGCGTGTTTTATTAAGTTGTATTTTCTGATTTTAGTGAATTAGAGTTTGGAGTTATTGATGTGGTTTTTGTAATGTTAAAATATTATTGACATGTTAGGATATTGATAGTAAAATAAATTCTATCATATTGAGATTCTGTAATACTGAAACTCTGTACATTTTATTATACTAAAATGCTCTAATATTAAAATTCTATAATATTAAATTTCTACAGCATTAGAATTCTGTACTATTAAAATTCTATAATATCGAAATTCCACAATATTAAAATATCATTAAGTATAAGATTCTAATTTACTAAAATCGTAAGTGTGAACAATAATCTATCCTAGCGGAAAAGTTAAAATTTTAGTAGTCATTCTTCAGACTCGGTGGGTGAGAATATTTAGGATTAGGTGTAGTCACTGAAGAATACAGTGAATTGCATTACCCTCAGGGGAATCAGGTGTAATCCTCTTGACATGGGATCAGCTAGCACGTAAAGTGGTTCGAAGGACCCTCGAATGACAAAGAGTCGAGCTGCTGATGGAAGTGGAATGGGTTTCCGTTTGTCCCCCCGCCCTTTCAGACTCAATAATTTGCGTCTCCCTTAAGTGCAATCACTTTCATGCTAATGTTATTGAACATGAATTTGTTTCGTAGGTTTATCTCGTTGTTACATCGGAATAGCGGTTGCCTTGACTCCTGCCACGTTAGCATAATCTTGTATCGATCCTTGTATTTTATATGTTCGAACCAAAAAATTCTATACCTTTCCTTTGTACTATTACATAGTTCATTTCTATACGTAATTGCATACTATGGAGACAATTTTCATAACTTTAATTAATACATTAATTTGTATAACTTTATACATCAGTTCTTTGTATTTTATTTCAGCTGTAATATAATGTTGTATATAATATAATAATTAGATTTGGTTATAGATCCTTCTTAGATTCAATATTCTATTATATTATGATAGTTGATATCACTGAAAAACATTTGTAACATATTTTACATGTCTTACAATGCATACGGTATTACATAGGCGTCATTAGTTTAATTATAAACCTAATTATTTCTGATATTGTACGGCATAACTTTTTCCCACGAAGTAGGTTAATGAATGAGCTACATGTAGCAGTTACGTTAAATTTGAAACATGACATTAATTAATCAAGATTATTATAGTTCCCGGGACGTCCAATATATTTCGGTACATGGCAGTGCTGATTCGGTGAAATAATTTTAATTCCAACGGAATTTATAACGTACATTATAGCATTTTCGGTTATGTAGCGGGTCGGATAATTTATAGGCGATTTATTTTGATAAAACAGTATTGCTATGCCTGCACTTTCCAACGTGATATAACGTTCCATTATATCCGGTGAAAAGAACGCTCATCATACTTATCTTCGACTCCCAGCGTATTAAATGTCAAATATTTGATCTGCACTTTCCAAGTGAGAACTATTCTTTATTTTCGGGCTGACGGCATTCTTCATTATTTCTTTATTTTCAGTCGGCCACGATTCCATTCAATTTTCCGGGTTACTGATTCTTCTCATTTAATAAATTCCCTCCTCCTCGAACGTATTATATTTTATTAACTGATTGATCAAACACAATTATCAAAGCGTAATATTTGTTATCAATTATTTTAAGTCGAAGGTCTGAATTAAGTCTGATTTAATAATTGGTCAAATAAAATCATTAAAATGCAATTTTATTGGTCAATTATTTGATGTCAAAGCTAACTGTTATCCATGTTTGTACTAATTATTCTTGATTTTTTGTTTCAGGTAAGTTCTTCGACTGTACTGATACCCTTCAACAATGCCTGCGACAATTTCGTAAGTGCGTTTATATATTCATTAATAGTTATTTATATGTATTTTTGGGGAAATTATTTATATTTAAACGGTACTTTTTTAAATTGGTGCAAATCCATTTTTTCCGGCATCTTTTTCTGGAACTTTAATATTATAACTAATGAAAAGGAGATATCAATCCTGAGTGGAAAATGAAATTTAATTCAATTTGCCTACAAGTTCTTAAAAACTCCTCATATTTGTTAGTGTTTCCCGAAAGTTGTTTTCCAAAAACTACTATAACATTTTTTAATCCGGTGGTGTAAATGAATGCACGCTAGTAACACGTGTTGCGATCGTTTTTATCAATTTGCCGTGGCCATGCGCATTTTTTGCGATAAATAACTGTTTACACTGTACATTCACGTTCCGGTAATTGGAAATAATGATATCACCGTTTCCACGTAATGACTTTATCGAGGTGCCTTCGTAAATTCTGAATGGTTTACGACATTTACAAATAAATCTATTATTTCAAGCGGGACGAGTTAGATTAGAAGAATAGAAATCTATTTTTTGCAGTATGCCATCCATAGCTTTTCCGTGGAAACAGATATTGTCGTACAATTATACGGTCTACTTCTTCATCCCACATGAAATACGGATGAAATATATACTACACATAATCATATAAATATCACTCGCTTCCCGAAGAAACAAGAAAAAAACAACACCACAGCTTATCACGCAAATGGAATATTAATTAACCTCATCACTCGCATTCATAAAATTCATAATTCAACCAACCGCATTTATGTAACAAGCTGTTTCTATGATTGAAATCAGTTATATCATCGACGTCGGGATGAATTTTCGAAAAGATCAGCCCTAATCTGTACGGATTGAAACGAGCGATGGAATGTCCGGAGAGTTTCTAAAATTTAATACACGTCATTGTCTGGAAAGCTATTGTGCTTCCCCGTTCTCCTGATTTTATTTAATCTCGTTCCTCGGTTCACGGGATAACTGAAAACCCGAATGGCGCGGGGATAACTGAACATACTCGGCACGTTTCTTATCGCACCCCGACCTAAATTACGACATCTATTTCTTCCGTTTCTCCGCCACGAACACCCACGTTTTCTGGCTTCCTTTCGATTCTTTATAATCAGTTTGACGTACTGAGAATTTTAAGACCGTTTCCACCACCGTCGATGTATCGCGAATTGGAACGTGCCTGGCAGAACTTCTACCGACATGTCGTTGCGCGGCACACAGGTTTGCTTCCTTTGGAAAAACATACCAAAGCCAATATTTTACGGTGCTCTTTATATTCATTTGCCATTTCGAAATTGAATTAAACGCTTTTGCATTCGATAAATATATGTTGTTTATATATGCGATATAGAATACTATTTCTAATTCAGCTAACATACATCCTAACATACATTGTTTTCTACAAACAGGATGCCGGGTGTATAATTCCTAGAATTTCTAGTTTCCCAATTTCTATATCTTCTATGATATGTAAAACTATTTTAGAATTTCTGTAGTCCCCAACATTGATAGATATAATGTCTATACTTTCTATGATGTAGAATATTATTTTATAATTCCTCCAATTCCGAATTTCTAATTTCTAATTTCACGCGAAATATAAAATAAAATTATATGAGTACATTTTAGACTGCTATTTCTTCCGCTTTTATGTGGCTGATAAAGTGTTTCTTAATTTTTGATATTATAATATCCACTTCAAAATACACAGTTTATTAACTTGTTATGTGTAATGTGTGATTCTTAGATTCGTATATGTTTAATTAGTATATTTTTAAAATTATCTTTAATAGTATTGTTCCACTTTAAGTTTCGTCCTGGTTTGCCACAGTTTCTCGACACACTTTGTCCTTCCTCTCACCCCCCCCCCCCCTTCTCACATTTATACTCGCGGATGCATTCACGGTTTCCGGCGCAAGTTCGGCGGACTTGCATCACAAATATTTGTTCGCGCTTCCACATGGCAGCTTCCGGTACCGGACAACCCTTTCCAAGACCTTGATCTAAATTATCGTATCGCTTGGCAAGGATCCATTTCTTGGACAAGGATACGCGTATACTTTACATTGACTTTCCGCCATCTTAAAGATGTTCATATCATCGCCAATCTTCCACTTCCATTTTCCTCCGACGATTTAATCCGAGCAGTTTCCATATTTCATCTTATTCATGTCACAAAAAATTGGTCCTCGACATTACCTCAACCTCGATCTAACTTGGCGATTAATCCTTCCACTTCATCCATGAATTGAATTAATTAATAATAACTTCCACTGTTTATCGAGGTTAACCGCGGGATTGGTAAATCGTGATCAGTTATGGAATCAATTTATGCAGCATCCACGAGTGATAAGCAATCCCTTTATTTAAACCGATTTTTCACCGCAAATCGGATTCCGCGAATTAAATCATTCGATTTATACACGCTCGACTGATTATCGGGTCCGATTATCACGACATATTAGCAATTTTGTGTTTCACTTAACTGACTAATGCTAATCGATTTTAGATTCGTTATCGTGTGATAATACTGATTTTCATTTAAATAACGAGCCTTGCGTTTGCCGGCGAACTAAACGCGGGTTCAATTAAGTGTTTCGTTGATTCGGTAGCACGTTAATATAATATTTCTCGTAAATATAAACGATAATTCTACAAACAGGATGCCGGGTGTATAATTAATTAAATAGTTACTTATCCGGTGGTCGGGAATATGCGTTAATGTGGGGTATTTGTTCCACTTTAACTCTGTGGATTATTATACTTAAGAATATGGGGAGGGGGAACGGGGGGGAGTGACACGAAATTGCGGATGTTTCGCGTGTCGAATAATTACGCGCACAAATTGCTTGCGAGTCTAACGAGATGCGCGAGGTTCGGTACCTCTCGTTGATACTGTTTTCGTTTGGCATTAATGTATCAAGGAAATGGTTTCCGCGATTGCATTTGCTTTCTGTTTGATTACTGTTTTATTATTCTCCCATTGAAACTTAACGTGTGTAGAAATAAAAATATTCTGACGAATAAAATTGTAAATACTTAAATCAATGACTAATCAGTTTCACTAATATTCATTGAGAATCAGTAATATTTTTATAAGGCATCTTATCGTCGTTAATGTTGATTGATAAATTTTGGAAAATAATCATAATTGTATTTCCACTACTTCTGTAATCTCAGCAGATATTAATGTTATTATAATTTATGAGTAATATATTGTTGTTACTGTTTGAGCAAAATTCAAAATTACATATTTATCTATTTATTTTGTATAAGTTATAGTTCTATAAGCCTTCTACGAAATCCTAAAATCTCTTCTACAAATTGTGCTGCTATTGACGTTCACTAATTCTTATCACCGATTTTTTCTTCTTATCGACAATCAATGCTCGAGAAACCGTAAGGTACGTCCATAGATCATACTTCATAGAAAAAGATTCACGGTGATTTGTCACTAACGTTTGTCCAAGGAAGACAATGGCGGTATCAAAGAGTACGTTTCACGTACTACGTCCTTTCTAATGGGTACAATAGAGTGTAACAAAGAATGCTCGAAGAAAATAGCTGGAGAGCTAAGGCGAAGTAAACTTTGTGTGTTTGATGGTGTGCAACGTGAATTACTATTTCCTTGAATTTTTCCACATCTTCCACCTTTTCCCACATTTCTTTATACACTTCATTTATTTCCAGTTTCTATCAGACTTACTTGCGATTGCATTCACATATATTATTAACAGTGACAACATTTATGCATTACACTTTCCCCGTATTTCGTACTAGATTCATCTCGTCGCGTTGAATTAAATTATTGCGATAGAAATAATTCTGTGGAAATAATTTATCGAAACAATTCTGTAGAAATCATTTATTTATTATGGGTATTCATAATTATTATCAACTTTTAAGTACATCTGGGGAAATATTTATTATATTATAATAGTTGATTATAAATTCAAATCCATAATGCGGTAATTCTATATAAACATATGTCTGGTCAACAAACATACATAATTTAATAATAATTGCTCGTTCCATGTTATTCATATTTTCACATTCGGCCAAGGAATCGCGAATAAAAAGGATCTTTCGACTCGTTAGAAATTATTCCCTATAGTGCGTTGTTCACTCCGGAAAGCACAGAATTCGCGCGCTTGTTTTCAGAAGACATCGTGCGAATTTTTTACCACAATTCCTAAGCATCCCTTTACGTAAAAGACGGCAAAAGAGATCCTCTCGCAACGGCAAGCAAAGCGCAGCTGGTAAACCTTTTTCTCGTCTCCTCCTTTTTCACGATGGCGGACAAGCAGGCAGGAAAAATTCGAAGGAGCCTGAAAAATCTACGTGACCGCAGGATTTATTTATAAAATGTCCGTTGAGTACTTCTCCCCAAATTTCTCTTTTTACTCAATTATTTGATAATTCATAGTCATAGATAATTTCGAGTCATTCACGGGGGCTGCTTAAAAAATGCCACAGAGATCTTATGTATCACTTTTGCAATTCTTATTAATCGTTTTTATTATTCTTTATCACTTCAATATATTGTAACATTAATTATTATCTGAATTACGAAATACTCAGTCTAAACTCGACCTCTTTAAACCAGCAACATTTTTCTCTAAAATTCACAAGAACTCTAAATTATTCTTCGTTTCGTTAAGAGTTTAATATCAAGCCTAAGTGGTACTTCATATAATCAAACAACTATTATCATTGTAAGTTTTGCAATTAATATGCGGGAGGGGATTGATTTAATTGCTTTGGTAGCCTGATTATTAGCACTTACTGTTATCACGATAAGTTGGAATAGGTGGTATCAGTTCAAAGGACAGAGATGAAAGAGCTAGATTACAGGAACTATAATATCCGGTACCGATCCTACTTTTACTTTAACGTCTCCATCAAGGCGTTATCTTACGCCTAGTCGAGCAAAGTCGGGGATCGTTTTTCCGTTTTGCTGGCAACGTACTGCCCACGAATAGGAAGATGAGCCGAGGAGTTGTTTGTACACTCGATCTCCGTTTTTTTTTTTTCAAAGGGATTACTTCGAATAAGCTCCGCGAGGATAAGAGCCATTGGCCTCCGAGACTCGGAATGACTTTTAAAGCGGAGACGTAACGTCTTAAGAAAACCAGACGTGGAATGTAATATTTCGGAGATACGAGTGTATTTTAAAATATTCATTTCGGAGAGATGCTTGTAGTGAATTATTATGAAAAGGGAAGCATGGTGTGTCTTTGAAATATGTGTTTTTGCAACGATGATACTTGGTGTAATATAAATATATATTTTGGGTTCAGGTTCAAGTGATCCTAGGAATAATATAATGCGATATATAATAATATAATATAATGTAATATACGCAGGACATAATATAATATCATACGAGTTTAAAAGAATGAAGAGTTTGCTCTTACCCGAAAAATGTCATAAGTGACGTGAATTTCATTATTATTCTACAAATAGAGGAAAATGTCCGCCGCCTTACACTAATACTTATTAATTAACTTAACAATACCATTGATCCTTTTAATATCTTACAGTTTTCTATGTACCACCTAGAAATACCTTCGAAAATATCCATTTATGAGGATATTTCTTGAAGACAACATATTATTTCAGTAAATAAAATGTAGAAAATCTTTCAGCTCCAAGATGTCAATATTTCTGTCAGAACTTTGAAAAGCCGAAGTATCAGCTCAAAATATTTGCGACAAAGACAACGGTGGCAATATTTCGGCTTTTAGGTAATAAGAGGATTAAACGAATATAATATTGACATTAACACATTAACAGGTCGTTTAAAAAGTATGTAAGAAAGAGTTGAAATATTCATTGCCAGAATAATATCCGATTCGCATTGCCCGTCTCTCAGAAAAGTATCCGTTGCACTTGATCGCGCGAGGGTGGCATGGTGTGAGGGAAGATTTTAGCGCTCTCCGAAAGTGGGCATCGGGTTGTTTGTAAGCGAAAGGGGGATGAAAGAGTGGAGTTGCGCCGGAGATATGTCTGGGTGGTGGGTGGTTTTGGATCGTGTGGGGGTAGATCTTGCGCCGTCCAACCCAGCTGGCAGCATCCCTCGCCGCACCATGGCCCGCCGAGTAAAACCACTGCCAGTCATTCGCGCGGATCCTGGCCCGCGAGTTCTACTTCTCGCTCTTCTCGTCAAAGCCCAGTGTGTTTTTTTTTCGTATCACTCAAAATACACCAGAAACATACGTTCTCCCTTCATTTTGTGAATCGTGATTCGTTCGAATATATCATTGCGACAGCAGGGCTTATCGAATTATGAATTTCAGATCATTTCACCGTTCTCAGTAGTCGGACACTTAAGAACGGTTAGAGTCGTTGAGTTATAACATTATAATGCACGGAGATAATTGCCTGGTTTATTAGTAGGATGTTTTAATAAGATGCCGATGAAGATCGCGTTGTACGGTAGAATTTTTTCATTGTTTTTATGTGGTTAAATACGAGATTGTAGCTGGCAGAATTTGTTGTAGACAGTTCCTTAAGTGGTAAGAGGCTTCATGATGTTCAATGGATTTTGATTGTTCCTTTATAATTACTGTAATAATCACAATTATACCGGATGTTTCTTAATACGCGGGACCCCCTTCAGGAACTTGGACAGGGGACACAAAAATAATGAAAAAAGTTCATATACACATGTGTTCTATATGACGTTGTTTCAAAGTTATAGCTACTTTTGTGTTTCAACAATCCGCGAGAGCTTATCTTCATTATCAGAATTAATTTAAATCGATTTCGATAGTTTAATTAGGACCTTCGCAATCTAGTATTTTAGTAACTTCCAATTAAAATCTCCGTTTCTTGCTGTGTCGGGAACATGTAGATACCAGAAGCAATTGAAATTCTACATAGTTGCACGTTGAGTCACCATTTCAAGGTCACCAAAATTGATCTACCAACCCTTTCACAAACCTTGTGTATTTATTATCATTTACGTAGATTTGCAATCAATATCCACACCATACATCAATGTTTAAATTTTCCCTCGTACATTGAAAGGAACTGGCAATCTTAACAAGTAATGCGAGTTAAAGATCAACTGCAATGATACGATCGATCATGATTAGAAATACAAATTCCATTGTCCTCGTAATAATTCGAATACAATGGAACAGTGGAAACCGTTTGGGAAGCTTTGAAAGCATTGTGCAAGAATAATCGGTTGTGCCTGAAGAGAAAGTGAAACTTTGAATAGACTAATCAATAAGGAAGTGTGTTTATTAGAAAGGGTTGATAAGGGAGGGACAAATCTTTAGTTGGATGAGCCCGTGTGTTATCGTAGTGAGAAACAATCGGTTAGCAACCTGGAGTGCCAATGCGGATCACGTGTGGCGCCCGTCTTCATGGGGATGGGCTTTAACGATAAGAAGCTGAGGAGATTACGAAGATTGCGGCTCTTTGGCCGCGCCAAAGTCTACCTCACGGTCCGCTGGCCACAGCTGGTGGGTGATACTTGTACTATTCCTTTATACATTTTATCCACTATCACATTTTCCAGTAATTGAGACCCGTCGAAGAACAAGCAGATCTTACTTTGTCCACTTCCTTGTGAATGTGTTAATCAATTTATTACTGGAGTAACCTGATACTAGAATTACCGAAGGAGTCAAAAGGATTTGTCTGCCAATTTTAGTTAAATTATTTGAATATACCACGACGCATTGTTTGAGATATTATATACTTTTATTTTATAGACATCACGTAAATGATTGAATCCATTAATTAACTTCAATCCTCCAGTCTTAATTTATATATAAATCAAAGTGTAAGAATCACTGAGTATATGTTCGGTAGTTCTAGTGTTAATTATTCTCCAATTTTTATCGTTCCTTTATAATTACTCTTACGATCATCATAACATAATACTGTCATTATAGAATCATAAGATATATGGGATTATAAAACTATAAGATATAAGCATTATATCATTATATACGGGAAAGGATGTCCTCTTATTTGTAAAGTATACATCGAAAAATTAATTTGAATCGATATCGATAGCTTAATTTTTTTAGTATTTTAGTAATATAGTACCATTAGCAATTAGATTATCACAAGAAATTGAAAATAAACCTTTTATCGTTAATAATGCTCGCTCTTAATACGGATTTATTTTGTCGTAGTATATTCAGTAAAAAAACGGATATAAATTCACTCGGCAAATGAAGAATTTCTGCACTGACCATTCCCGTCAGAAAATATAAAATATAAACTTTTCTCAGAATATTCCGACTGGTGTGTAAACTTGAAAATTCATTACATTTGAAGTGCTGTAACTTTAGGTAAAGCGTAAAACTTTGGAAGAGCAGTCATAAATGTAATGTGTACATTCATATAAGTAATATTACTTGACAAATATGTAAAATTTCAAACGGTGAAACTCGTAGCCTTATACTTAATTAAATCATTCCATTAAAATTGTCTTATTTAAGACATTCCTAACGTGATTGTAATATGATAGCAATTTCCGGGTTGCAGAAGTTGATATTCAAACATCAAATATTTTTTGCTATATACTTTTAATGAGGTGAAATGAGTCTTCCGAAATTAAGCCTGCCAAGTAGGTTTTAAACTATGCCTTAATTGGGACTAATTGTTGTTATAAAACTTCCAAAACTGCGTTCTCGTAACATTGAATGCGACTCACGTAGAATGCGCAGATCTTCCTGAGAATAAGCATTAAGGATAACAACCTGCCAAGACCGAGATAACGGTGGCCTTTTGACCCTACGAAGCTTGTTTTTATCTGAAAATCTCCGTCAATAACAATTTTCAAGATGTGGAAGCCCAGCCACTTTCACGACACGTACCTCATTTTTACTCTTATCGTTTCTATTAATGGCCGCAATTAGAATCTCCATCACGTAGCCGCAACCTCCGACATTCCGAAATTTCAACCACGCTTATTTTTATCCCGATATCTACGTGAATTATGATATTAAACTTTTCAAACATGTATGTTATCTCTTCAGACTCGAATCTTGCTATCGAGTCATATGTATCTTAGGTAGTAATTGGTATTATAATTATTATTGTTTATTATTTTAATTCAATGGGTCGCCTTGCATTTCATGGAGATATTGAATTCGACCCCTTAGGACCAAATCGACCAGCCGGAAAAATGTTTAAACCGCTTCTTTCGACCCAAAATCGTCATAGAATATGTTTATACATCATTTACCATCGATTTGGGTCATTTAGGAGCGAAATTGGCGACTTTCATTTTTTGGCAATTTTTGAAGGTATACCCCTTGACATTTTTGCGATTTTGGGTCGACCCCTTTTTTGACCGAAAAAATTTTTAAACCGCTTCTTTCGACCTAAAATCATTGTAGAATATGTTTATACATCATATACCATCGATTTAGGCCACTTAGAAGCGAAATTGGCGACTTTGATTTTTTGACAATTTTTGAAGGTATACCCCTTGACATTTTTGCGATTTTGGGTTGACCCCTTTTTTGACCAAAAAAATTTTTAAACCGCTTCTTTCGACCTAAAATCATTGTAGAATATGTTTATACATCATATACCATCGATTTAGGCCACTTAGAAGCGAAATTGGCGACTTTGATTTTTTGACAATTTTTGAAGGTATACCCTTGACATTTTTGCGATTTTGGGTTGACCCCTTTTTTGACCAAAAAAATTTTTAAACCGCTTCTTTCGACCTAAAATCATTGTAGAATATGTTTATACATCATTTACCAGCGATTTAGGCCACTTAGAAGCGGAATTGGCGACTTTCATTTTTTGACAATTTTTGAAGGTATACCCCTTTACATTTTTGCGATTCTGGGTCGACCCATTTTTTGCCCGAAACAATTTTTAAACCGCTTCTTTCGACCCAAAATCGTCATAGAATATGTTTATACATCATTTACCATCGATTTGGGCCATTTAGGAGCGAAACTGGCGACTTTCATTTTTTGACAATTTTTGAAGGTATACCCCTTCACATTTTTGCGATTTTGAGTCGACCCCTTTTTTGACCGGATAAATTTTTAAACCGCTTCTTTCAACTCAAAATCGTCCTAGAATATGTTTATACATCATTTACCATCGATTTGGGTCATTTAGGAGCGAAATTAAGGGCGACTTTGATTTTTTGACAATTTTTCAAGGTCTCAATCTCTTGATGTTTTTGCCATTTTGAGTTAACATGTTTCTGACACCGTGTACGAGGCTCCGTAGTGATAAGAGTTAATTCAAACCGTATTCTGATAATTCATATTATAGCACAAGTGAATTTGTACCACTTTCATTATAAGCAACTCAATTTTCGATGGATACACTGAAGTTTATTTTGCTCCTGGTCTGAAAGCACGATCCTCTGAAGATCGGAGAAATTTTACACCTTACCTGCTATTTTCTTAATCTGGTTTAACCAGCGTCGGTTAAATTTAAAGGTGGCTTTCCGGTTGTAATTTCTACGTTAGCCGAGCTTAGTTATCCTGCGAGAATTCTTCGGGCTCGCGATTCCTGTTCGAGCAACATTGAGATGAGAATGCCAAGTGTTTGCATCACGTGCATCTCTGGAACCAGCGCCACGGCTACGGCATTCTATTCTCTTCGGATGCTGTAAATGTCCGGAGTTCTTGCGCCAAGTTCTACCCTCGAATAACCTTTGCGCAATCTTTGAATTGTTTCCCTTTCTAAAGTCCAGTCATTTTTTTCTTTCCAGCCATATTCCTGATAATGATTTTAACAGTTCCTCGTTTGAAACTGATAGCAGTGCTTTCGGACTCCCGAGTTTTCAGCTCGGCAAGTATTCGTTCCTTTTCCTTTTTCTTTTTGTAGTTCGTGTGTTAAATAAGACTGGAATTTTAAGGAACCATATTTCGTTATACGATGTATGCATATAATTTCTTAATTTGTAATTAATAATATAATATAGGTCATTCCTTAATATAACCTTAAGATTTCATTTATGAAGATACAAGAAATTTGATAATAATTTCACTGATCTACACTGCAGCGATAATAATATAATTTGCAGCTTACTACCAATTATTGATACCAATCAAGCGTGATTACTAATGTTGCTCTGATTGGCTTCAATTATCGCGTTACACAATATTGCAGTCGTTCAGTATGAAGTAACCTCGCGTAATATTAATTACTAAATATTAATAGCGGAATTTAATTCTGGAGGGAATTTGCGCGACGAACTGTATTTGTATTACATCCGCGAACCGTGTTTTTTGCCATCACAGTTACAATCTGTAATGACTGCGGAGCAATGACAATATTTTGTTACGCGAAACTTTTTAAAATGTAGGTCGTAAGTGACCCGGCAAGGACGTGAACTTTGAACTTTTGAACTCTTTAACCGGAAGGTTCTTTTATTTTCATGAAAACGGAGTTCTTAGTTGCAAGTATAAAGTTGAAAATATGCCACACTTCTAAATGAATTACATAAATAATGAGTACATGGAATTCGTCTAATATAAATGCCGTGGTGGAACAACACTTTTCGTTAGTTTGATGTACTTTTTATCGCGAATTGCAAGAGTAATATATTAACAATTAAAGAGTATCAAAGAGTATCAAATTCAATAAAATTGTCTAAATCCATTCATTCTTCATTATGATTTAAATTAAGCATAAACTTAATAATATCGTCAACTAAAAAGCATGTATTGTATAAAATATTATTTATAAGTCTGAAATATAATATAGAAGTATAAATTTCAAATTGATCTAAAAACAAACGACTCCATGAAGAAACACATAAAACATCAGCCTGGAATTAATTTACAAATGCATGATGTCCCATTTCTGGGTTCGCTTGAGAACCCTGCCTTCTCCGATATCCATTTTATCCTAGATTTGATTTACGCTCGGAATCTGCGAGAGCTCGAACTATTTCTCGAATTTATTCGGGGCAACGATACCGTAACGAGCACACGTAGAACCTACAAATTCCGGCGGGACATTTATTCTTTTACACGGATCTCGGAGTCACGAGGATGCCATTTCCTGATTCCGTGGGAAACTGAATTTCCAAAGGGCCACAAATATTTCTTGGCGGTTTAACTGTGCCATGGATCTCTTTGGTCCATTAGAAAAATTTACCAAAGAATATCTTAAATATAATATCATATGTCTCTTAGCATCCCATCGCACGTGTATGTATCTATTTTTCGTGTAAAACCTGACGTATGACACTCGAGGTTTAATTAAGTCATACGATTTACGAGGTCTTGCAGGAGACGCGAGGAATTTCATTAAGCGACATTGGCAGACGTTTCACGTGAAATTTCATTCAGTGAACCAGTGAAATTTTCATCGAATTAAATCTACCTTCAAATTTAAAGTTCCTCGTAAACACACCCGCTACGGATTTATCTTTTTTTTCACGATGCGGTGAGCAGAAAGAAAAATCGCGCTCTATTATTGCGGAAACCGCGG
This sequence comes from Nysson spinosus, assembly GCA_910591585.2. NCBI lineage: Eukaryota > Metazoa > Arthropoda > Insecta > Hymenoptera > Crabronidae > Nysson > Nysson spinosus. The sequence goes on from OU342835.1 coordinate 6,579,389, forward strand.
AACGAGAAGCGGCCTCGTTCCTTCTGGATCCAGAATTGAACTGGATATTCCGCGAAGATGTTAAAATATTTCTTGATGCATTTCCACCCTGATAATCCCCGGCTCCACTTCCGCGCGAAAACCTCGGCGAATATAAAACCTCCTCCTTATTCGCGACCGCGATAGTAAAAATTTTCACGCGTATCTTATACCTTCTTTAAAGAGAGAAATTAAATTCTCAGCCGCTGAAGTGATACGCGAGTTTCATTCGAATTTTACGACTTCCAGTGATTACCTTTTTCATAAAAGTCAACTGGGTTTCCTTCACACTCTTTTACAATGTTTCAAAAGAGGTATTGCATTTTGGTCAATTTCATATTTTGTCGACTTTTGGAATATTTTTCTTTGGAAATACAAGGTTCAGACATTTGTTATCAGTGATATAGCTATTCATTAAGCGTTTTTTCTGAGATGGTGAAGATTTATTCCATGTGATATGTATATCATAGTTCCTGATGGTTCAAAGTACATCTTCATTTAGGTCATAGCAAATAATTATATATCGATTCCAACAATCAAAATTTAATAAATTCCACGCATTCCACATCGCGATAAAAGTTTCTATACATATTTCCATATAAGTTTAACAAAACTGTGACTCGTTCCCGCACATATGGTGGACAACATTACAAAAGTCCACTGTAATATTTTTACATACTTTCTCCTAAATTGTCTTACGATAAAAGTCAGAGTTAGGTATCTGAAATATTTCACGTAACTCGGTTCATTCCTGAGGAGTTTTAGCAATTCCACCGTAGTTTTTCCTGGCGCTTCTCGTTCCTCCAATATGCCGGTTGATGCGGAAGAAACCACTGTTCAGAATATTCCCGCGTATTTCAATATCGTATCTCAAATCCGTGCCACCGTGAAATTACGGGGAAATGTATAGATTTCGATGTTATGTGGTGTCGTCCATTGGATTTCCGTATTCGAGAAGAAGATCAAACGCGATGCTTCATTTGCTACATTTATCATATTCCATTTCTGGTTATAAATATATTCATATATACATATATAATATAGTTACAATATATACAATAATATAATATATAAATTAAATATGTTCCTGACACGCATCATAATTACCATACGTTATTTTGAACTTAATGATTTATAAATATTTGGAACTTTAAAATTTGTATTTTACATATAACATTTTATATATATTAACTTAATTTAATGCAAAAATGTATAATTAAAGAGACAGTTTCATTTAATATACATTTTACCCCGATTCATTACAATTTTTCGATCTCCAATTTTTACAATTTTTACTTAGTTTTTAAATGTTTGTAAATGACATTTTAGAAGTTTCAGAAGAAAATGTTATTTTAAATAGATTTTGACAAAATGAAGGGAGAAAATGTACATTGAAACTGACGTAGGATTAAAAATGAATATGCAGCGAGGTGTGAAAGTTTTATTAAAATAGTTTTGAGATTAAATATTAGACCATGTAATTCTATGCATAATCTCCGTAATCGTGCGTTACGGAATCTTCCGATACTTCGCTGGTAACAATATTTTAGTTCCTTTATGTTGGAATTACAACAAAAACTTGACGAGGAAGAATAGGATTTTATGAAGTATTAACACGCTTCATGTATATTAATGTTTAAATAACAATATTACCTTCAATATTGGAATAATACACTATAACGAATATTTTCCAGCAACAAAAATAAATATTTATTAAGGGTCAAGTAGATCTTAAATATATACTTCACTTATTTCGTGTAGCAAGTTAAAGATGTTCTAGGACATAGGAGGGCCATTAAGTTAGGGCCGCAAAGGAGCTTAGGGTATAGTAAAAAGGGTGTCCTAGAAAAGGGAATAGTTTCCCGACGGGGTAGCTGGTTACCTCGTTATAATGGATCTCATTACTTTTATCGCCAGGACATACATCTACCCCAACTCGAAATTACTTTCCTGTTCCTCCTTACTTTTCCTTCCGTCTACAAGGTAGGCCAAGGTTCGCCACCAATCTACATGCAAAAATTTGGATAGTTCGCATCCAAACCCTCCGCGATTCCCAACACCATCTGGCCACCCTAATTTTTCCCGAAAATTACACCAAACGAGGTAGATATCACGGCTTTATTACAAACTAACTTTATGTATATCGCTTCCCTGCTACGTCATCGGTATCCTTGCGCTTCCCTGGCTTTATATCTGCATAAGGAAATAATATATTTAATAAATCCCTTACACTATTCCTGTTATATTTTATGGGCTCTCGTGGAATTAGAATTTGATATACTATCTGCTATTTTATGGAAATAGTATATTCAGAGTTTTGAATCAGATTTCGAGTTTAGATTTGAATCTGAATAGTCATATTTTGAAACATGATTACTTTGAAGTTTATATTAGGGCAAACTGTTCAGTTTGTAGAATTATCTTTGAATAATAATTATTATTCTAGTAATATTGTACTAAATAATCTCCAATTAAAGTTATTTCTGGAGATCGTATTCAATTTTCTTAATTAAACATCGCATAGTTAGATAAATCAACTAAATTTAATTTTCTTTTAATTATTACTGATTTATGTATATTATATTACAGATTATACGGTTATAAAATGTTATTCTTTTATAATTCCTATCAAGAATATATTGTCGTATATTAGCTGCATGAAAAGTGTTATCAAAAATTAATTCAGGAGTACTATTAAATTAATATGATAGCCTGTTTGTTACATCTTCCTGTCATATAAAGGGACACTGAATCCCATAGATAAATGAAATTTTCTGAAACTGCCGATATTGAATTTTTCATCGAGCGGATGAATATCGGTGGATATTAACGAAGCCATATAATTTTTCCGGGCGACGGAATTCGATGAGCGTCGACCACCGGATATGGACGTTGCCGAAATATTCAATGACCCGCATAATGGTCCGATTATGAAATTGGGGAATTATATTTGGTCTGATATTCATTGGGAGTCCGCTCTGAAATTACACATCCTGGCCCACGGTATACTTAGAGAAATGTGCGGGCACGTACGGGCCCCTGTATTTATGTGTTATCATACGTATCCAATAGGATCACTGCAAGTTTCAGAGTTCCGTGCCATTAGCAAAAGTGTCGAAATATAGAATCATCGGTTGCTAACTATATGAAGCGTTATTTTTGAAAATGGTTTAAGTCCAATTTTTATCGAAATTGTATTAGATATAAATGTAAATACTATTAAGATGACAAATCAAAGATTTTACAATTAGATTTTTTATTTGCATCATCTATTTTATTCAGGTAAACTATAAACTTTCTTCCACTCTTATGGGGTGCCATATATGCGTCAATTGCACAATAAAAAACTGCGAACTAGAAAATAGCGGAGTACCATTCCACGGCATGAATTATCATTTTAAACACCTGTTTCGTTAACGACAGTTTCTTACTTCGTAAGAACCCCGCGGAAAATATTATCACGGAATCCCCCCGCCACTCAATTACTGGAAAAGCAATAAGCCGTTAATCGTAAAATTACCGTAGCATTAATCGACAGTGCATTAGAAGCATAGGACGTTATTTATATAAGTCGGGAGACCGGCGAATGCTCGAGGCTAGATTAAAGCGTTTTGCATAACAATGCTATTGGCTGCAGCTTGTGGACCATCGGGAGGGCTCGTAAATATGAACGTTTTTAATAAAACCAACTAATTTAACGCACACGCCGTCCGCAGTTGGAAAAAAACCCGGTCGTCCTGATTGTATTATTGTCAGTGAACTGACCTATGTTCCGTTTTGAATAACGAAACATTTTTCACTGCATACCAACAAGTTTCCATCCCATTTTTTTCTGTGGATTATAAACCTCCATACGTATATCAAGCAATATGTAATTCTTTTAATTTCTGTGAATACTTAAAAATGGGATGCACTAGAAACTAATTAAAGCAAAAGATAGAAGTATTTCGGAAGGAAAACTTTCGGAAGTTTTAAATGTGTTAGATCATAAAATTAATACAGTTTTGAAAAATTAGGAATTAAGAGGGATTTCAGAGTTTTTAAATCAAACTGTGCGTGATGGTAAAAATAAAATTGTGGTCGAATATTCGAAGTTCGAATATTCCACCGCATATTGTTTCAGATTTTATGTACTTTACTTCATATACATAACGCAAATAATTGAATCCATTAATTAACTTTAGTTCGGTAGTTCTAGTGTTAAATAAAACGTAAAATGGAATGAGTTTGATGGAAGGATCATATTTATTCCTTTTGCAAATATCTTCTTCTCGCATTAGAAAGCGGAAATACACTTAGGAGCACTGGCAGGTTCACAGGAACGTGATTCCGGCTCTAAAAGTCTGTAAGTAACTGGTATAGGGTGGACTATAGAAAACGTTTAAGACCATTTCTAAGCCTCGTTATTGGTGCTTTAACCTGCAGGCATATGCAATATAGTGTACTTATAGATCCGTGCACGAAACGAGAAATGTTTCCGGGAACAACGTTTAGTTTGAAAGATACGATCGAAGTTTATCCAGGTCGGTACCAGAGAGTTCAACGTGGTACCATTGCGAGCCAACGATGAGGATTCACTATCGTTTTAATAATTGAAACTGATATCGACGTGTGCTTTATCTAGTTTCCAGTATTCTATGAAACCTCAGATTTCCTACTCTACCGTATACGTTATGTTTCATAATTATAATTCACATCTATTCAATAGTATGAGTACTAATTCAGGCAAAAAGGATTAAGTATGGCGAGTTCAAATTCATCACTTTTTCTATAATAATTTAAAGTACATTTGTTCAATTCTACGCATTATATCTCACAATTTTAATTCATATCCATGAATATTAATTCATTCATTCGCTTCCTGAATTATTAAACAATATTTGATTCATCAAACATAATAACATAGATATACTAATGAAATTATTAATAACTACTTAATTAATAGTCTCACAATATTCTTCGAAATACGATGATCATTTCCGAAGTTTAAAGATATAAAATAAAGTAATACGATGAAAAACGACATAGTAATAAAACTACAATTTTCGATTATTTTCACAATTTCTATAAAAACCTCGATTCACGGGTACTAAAAGGGACAAATCGTTGGGGCGGTTCGTGTATTGGAGAAGACATTTCGGAAAAGCGAGGACCGCGGAATTTTCAGAGGATGTATAAAGAAAGTAAACTGTTCGCCTTTCCTTCGATGTGTTTGATTAAAACTTCTTCCCTTCGGGTATCGATATGGAGGAAGTTGTATCGGCGCTTATATTTCTTCCGGTACTTTGCCAGCTTGTCCTCCACCGTTTACAGTCCACGATTGCGTGTATCGAGACATCTTGCTGCGTCTGGCATCCCCGAAGGTTTCTAAACCCCGAAAGGAAACCGAGATGAAATCCTAACCGCCGTTTCTTTCTGAATATCTTCAGAAAAAAAACGACGCTTCTGAAAACTTTCCAAGATTTTCTGTGACATATACAACCCCCTCACTCCTCGACTCACCTTTATTCAAAGCTAGAGGGTGAAGAGCTATCGGAAATTTTGAGAGCATTTTTAAGTTCGTAAAGTATAAACCCAATGCGAAATTTCGTTTTTTTAAACCTCGTTTTTTTGAGATTATACATATATTGATTTATATGTTAAGTGAAATATTATTATTTAAGTATTACTTTAATACTTCGAATATTCCAATTAACGTATTGCTTGGTCGAGCTATATTCCTAATGCGCTTTAATATTTTTTTTCGAGGAAATTATATTTATATTATCTTCCAAAGTATATCTTGTTCGAGGAATATATTGTCTTCAAGGGAAATCCAGAAGTGATTGATAATATTTGTTCATAATCCACTTCGGTCTCTTCACATTTCATTAAACGTAGGAAGAATATAATAAAATAGTTTAGCTTGAGATCGGTAGGTTTATTATCGTTTCTATCATAACTAGACATAATATCGATAGACACAGGTCGAGTCGGTTGTCTATAGATTCTAGTGGAATATTCCGCGTATGAAATACAAACGGAAATGCAAGCCAGGATGATCGATACTTGGCGATGAGCCTCGACACTCCAGCAGAACTATCTTCCAGATGACAAAGCAGAATGCCGTATTGTTTCGTCATGCATCAGGATACACGTTAACTAGAATAATCAAGCAGCTGGCGTTTCTCCTCGGAAATCCGTCTTTTGAGGAACATCTCGACTCGCGAACGAATCATTTCTACCATGTTAGTGTTAATACGTTGAGATTCTCTGGAAAGAAGATACCAGCAAAGGATATTCTGAAATACCAGTTAATTAAACTGAAATGAACGTCCGAGATACCGAATCATCTTCTAGAAACATTAAACATCATACTTTCCACTTTTAAAGGCAAAAAGTGACTGTTAAAATATTTGGATCGTTCAAAAGTATTTGCCCATCAACATTATTATAACTAATACTTACGAGCATCAGCGTATGCATAGCAGGATAAAAATGATCGCCTATTCAATTTCGATTATTCCCGATCGATAATCATTGAATATAAAACCATACTCCCGGAAGTGGATTCAGTCGCTTGATAAAAGTAAGAACTCGCGTTATGATCATCGAGCACTCACCCTTTGTTCCCGGCAGTTTATCTTCCGCGCCTCCGCAGATCTGCTCTGAATAATTTATCGCGACCGACGATATTCCTTCACCCCCCCCCCCTCTTGGTGGGGGGAGCCTTTTTCATTCCGCGAAGAGGCACCAGTTGCCAAAGGAGAAATGCGCCATTTCAGAAATTCTCGTGAACACAGTCTGAACGTTCTCGGATGCATACTGTGCGTCGAAATCGCGTGTGCATTAGTGCGTCCATGCGTGACGCGAGGAAAATGAGACATTAAAAGGGAAGAGGAGCTACTGAAATTAGCCGTGGAACAGTCTTCTTGAATAAATAATACTTCCACTATTTTTATTGCTTCATATATTTTTCATTGGGTAATTCGTATTGGATATATGGTTTGATATGATTTACTGGATGAATATATTCTCACTATACTATTTTTTAATTATTATTGTTCTCGGATTATAAAGATATGCTCGTTGATTTTAATGTAAGTTGCAAATATATTTTTTATATTCTATGTTGAATATATTCAATGGCATCGTGTGTATTAAAATATTACCGTAATCATTAATTGATTCGAGAAACTATTTTAGCTATTTCGCGAAAATCATTTTAGGTCGTTAGTTTGAAATAATAAATGAAATATGATTTAATACGGTGAAAAGAGCACACGGAGTACATTTTGCAAATGAGATAATGTAGAGTAAGGTATGAAAATATAATTAATATTAGAGAACTTTCTAACAGTACGTTAAAATCTATAATATTTCATTGTTAAATTGTTAGGTTTTCCTTGCTTCCCCGCATTTTCTTGTTCTACCGATCCACCGAACTTGTGCAAGATCTATGTATATTTCCAGTAGGTCGCGGTTGATATTTAATATGTCAAGAGAAAATATTATTCCGGGTATCACGACAGTGATTAAGAACAAAATTTCAGAGATACCGGATGCGTAATAACATTTACGAGAGCAGCAAAGAGAAGATCAGTTATTTATTAACGTGGTACGCTTTTGTAAGGTACGCGGGAAATTGCGCGCGCGAAAGAGACTTTCCATGAGTTATTCAATGTTTGTATAGCGATAATGTCGCGGAATAACGTAAAAGATATTTCCCAGCCGACACTAATGGATACAATCTCCGTCGATTAATTTGGAAGATTAAAATTTAATTACGAGCTTGGATCTCGCTTTTGAATGTCCCCCGATTTAACTACGAATAGAACGTACAAATAGAAAGTTCCCTCTGATATTGCATTTTGGCATTCCGCAACAAACTATTCCACTCGCTAAGTTTTCTGAACAAAATCAGTAATTAAAAAATTCTCTGCTCCCCAAATAAGTCGATTAAAATATTATTATCAATGTGTATTAAATATATTAGAAATATCAGTATACATGTGTATATTAGATATACCTATAATGTTTATAATTATAATATTCGTTATTCCAATTTTGGACTCAAAGTTACAACCTGAACTCAGGGTAGTTATTAAACTTCCGATAATTATTAAAATAAATCTTGATAGTATTATTTTCTTTATAATATCCTGAATGAAACATAATGTTGATTACGTAGATTTTGATATATATATATATATATATATATATATAACGGTATTATAAAATATTTATAACAAACCCGAAATGACGTAAATAAGCGCAGAATGGATCGAGGTGATCCTGAAATTCTAGAAGAAAATTCTGCCGATAGCGTGAACGCGAGCCGGATTGGTCGATTAATTCGTGTAATTAAATTTTTAATGGGCCCTTCGGAGGCGGGCGAGCTGCATAATTTATGTGTTACGTCACGCACTGCGGTGCAGACGAAATTCATTGAATCATTGAGCACGATGACAGTCCAAGCAGAAACGAGAGTTCCAGGTAAAAGGGAGTTCCGAATCTATACGGTGATCCTGTTAATTGAAAATCTATAGGAATGACTCTCGTTCGCCATTGGCTCTGCCAACGTCCAGAATCCTCGATAAAAATGTACGTCCGATCGCACGTACGCCCAAAAATATTTATGCTTTTAATTACCAGCGCTTTCGAAATGATTGCAAATTAAATCTCTCGTCCGGATACTCGATAGATTTTGATTTGAAATTTTTCACACGTTTCCGATTTAAAATGTTTATCCACGGTGCCGCGTGTAAATATCACGGGAATTTGTTCACTCGAACGACCTGTTTGCTGCAGAAAATGTATAAATATTTGTATGATTAATAAACAACTTGAATAAATTGAATTTAACTTATACACTATACATTAACTTAAATTAATATAGATACATATCAATAAGAATCTCGTCCTCTTTAATTAAACACCACAATAATATAGAAAAAATTATGTGAGAACTAAATCCGCTAAAAACGGTGAAGTGTCTTTACTTGAAACCCATAATTTTTTTATGCAGAAATTGTTGTACCAATTACGAAGTAGATTTTGTGGATATTCAAGTACTAAGGAATTGAAGGCCCGGAAACAGTTCGGATCATCGTAAACTTGAAATTTGTAAATGAAGTTAGTGTATCCGTATCAGGAAAACCGCATATTTCGCCGACTATGGAAGACGTCGCATGGTATACAGGAAGTTCGTTAGCGTAGCTTGTATCCGCAGTGGGAAACAAACGCCTCGTCCATTTTGGGTACTGTGTCGTTCAATTAGAGGTCCATTTCGGTTCCATTGGACGGTACCTCGGTAATCTCTTTTACACCTCCGCTGATCCGTACCTTGTCATTCTCCAAATATTATATTTACAACTTTCAACATGTTCCACACTTCAGTATTAAAAGAGTCACTCTACTGTGATCGAAATTAATTGGGTCATTTTGTTAATTCGCATCGTAAAGTTTTTAATATCATAATTTCATTGCGTCGAATTTCTACAATTCTAATAGAAAATTAAATAATCATACAAATCGAAGAATATAATTAGGTGTAAATATATGATATTTATTTTAATGCGGTGAAATGTAATATTCATTATAAATTATAATATCTACATATCTTATTATTTCTGGTGCATTCAAAATATGTAATTCAGAGGAGTAATAATATCCGTGTATCCAAAGACTAATAATTAAATTATAGAAATTTAATGTGTTCCAACATTTTTTATTTCACCGCAATAAAATTGTTTCGAATATTCGTGAACTGCGAATTTCAGCAGAATCATTCAACGAGAAACAAAACGAGATTGCCGAAGCACATTTGAATAGCTGGCTCCAAAACCAGTCTGAAATTCCATATTAAAACAGCTTCAGACTCAATTGTGCGCCTCAGCTCGAAATGTATTCAAATGATACGAGTGTGCATTTCTAAGTTCCACTACGTCCTCCCACGATTTCAGCTTGCTTTTCAAAATCGAATTGGTGGCTTTATACGGTGAATTTAAAAAAAGAACACGAAAATTCCAGGTTGCCTCTTCTCTCGATGATGCTGCGATTCCAAAATTGACGTTCGATCCAATGATCTGTCCTCAAAGAATCCTTCGGGAAATCGACTCTGCGTGTACTTCATAGGTTATTCTTGAATTTCGATCTTCCCTTTTCCACTCGAAAACTCTCGAATCAGAAAACACAATGGCATCGGTTCTGCATCTTGATTCGCGGAAACGAATGCTGAGATGAGCATAGTGCATTTGATTGCGTAGCCGGTTTACATTTCAGTTGAGCTGAGGGTGCATTTAACGAACGAGGTGGACTTGTTGCGTAACGAGAATCCTGTCTGTGGATTACACTCCTTATTCTACTCGAGTGATATCGGGAATGTTACTAAATTTCCCTGAGGTATTATGAAATATGTATTTTAATAATCAGCATATTAGTTTGTTAGTTCAGTACATTAGTTTAATTCGACGGGGTAGATATATATGTATAGAGTCGGCCATGGAATGCATGGCGCATTGATTCGAATCCAACAACAATTGTTTGTCCAAGTAAAATGATCCTCGAAATAGTTCCAATCGCTAAACCAATCGTAGTGCAGGATGACGTAGGATTAGAGTGCGTGGAGTGGTCGGTCGGGCAAAGATTGGATTTCGAAAGCTCACAATGTCCCGGAACCGATTAAATAGACTGCAAAACGGTTGTAATATAACGCATTACGAATTCCTCTACGGCCGTGAACCATGACAATGTTAACCTCGCGTGGAATGTCAACCATCGTTGAATACTGTGAGTGGACACTGGGATGGCAGGAGCACTCGAATACCGGTATATTTGACCGTCGTATGTGAAAGCCTCAGCCAAACGGCAAAATGTCGTGTCAGCAATTGAATTTCGTTTCCTCCCTCACCACGAAACATTCCCCTTTTTCACTAGTCACTCGACGATGTTATTTCACAATGAGAAGGTTCGAGGACGTCTAAGCACGAATCTATTATCCATGATCCTTCCCAGGATAACGATGTACAGAATTTACGGTGAAAGCATAAACGTTTCTCGGAAAGAACATTTATTATTATATTAGAGCGCTGTCTGATATATAATGCTCTCATCTACTTCAAATTCAAAATGTCGGAGATCTTCCATTGTCCAAGAGATAGCTAGCGTAATAGGAAATCTGGGTATAATTATTATGTTTTGGAATCAGAATTATTACGAGCATCTAATTCTTTCCGAAACATATTTATTTCGAAAATATAATCATTTTGAAAGTACAATTTTCCAAGAGATAGTCATTGCCATACAAAATCTAGGTCTAATTATAATATTTTGAAGTAGTCATTATTTTGAAACCTTAAATTACCTCCGAATTTATTATCTTAGAAATATTTGGAATATATAGATACTTGACAACCATATGTTTTAAAAATAAAATAGTATCATGAACTACAAGTAACAGTTATCACCTAATACGAGGAATCAACTTGGTGAAATAGCTGACGCTGTTCTTGATAACCTCCTGGTAGGAGATCAAAGATAATCATCGTCTACGGGCCTGCTGAAAATCGTCCTTTCGACGGCTGCAAAAGAGTCTATTTGACTTCAGTCTGTCCCCCTTTCGATTCGAAGGGGAGCTCGACGAAGAGCTTAAGGGGAAGAGGGAAATCGTAGGAAGACGAATGGTCGACCGGCTGCCAAGTTTCTGAGTATTCTACTTGTGTCTCTTACGTTTCACTGGTGAATGTACCGTTTTTTATCGCCGGGATATCCTTTACGCTGCAGGTTTTTATTTATTTGCTGAATCGCACTTTCCTAGTGTTAACTTTCGTCGACCTCGAAGGAAGTACTTAAAAAAATATCCTTCATTCTTGTATTCTTCCATTGTGTCTATTTTCAGGAAGAGTAACCTTTTTATTCGTCTTCTTTCAATTAGTAAGATAAAATATTTGTTGGTCACTGGACATTTTTATTTTAACAAAAACTTCAGAATATTGGCAAGTTCTTATAATAATATATATCTTTATGATAATATACATATAATCCTAATTTATATATTTTTACCTACAAATTAGTATATTTCCAAATCTCAACAAATAAGGATAAACGGGAGTTTGATTTAAGCTCGGAAGATTGGAGGATCTTATTTTAGCAAGACACGTAATTCCCTAAGCATTAAACAGGTTTTATTTATTTGAACCAGATATACATAGAGTACTCGAAAGAAACTTCTTAAAGATCCATCCTTAGACTGCAGTGAAAGAAGTACTTTCGGCTATTCAGGTAGGAATGATCTAACTGAATTTTCTCTGAAAACAGGCCGTTAATTTAACGAGCTGCCTTTGACCACCCTCGAACCTGGTTTTTATCGTCTGGCTAGTTCTTCGAGCGAAGTCGAAAGATTCACTTTTCGGGTATTGAGATCGAAACTACCTTCCGTCGTTATCCTTAATCCTGTCTGCGTCCTATCTAGGACTTCTTTTTATTTACTCGTAAATTCAGTGTTCGTAGTTTTTGTTGAATAAACATGGCACCATCAAATCTTTACTTCGAATTGTTAGTGCTACGTAATAATTCTACGCAATAAAAGTCCTACAGTAATATAACTCGTACAAGAAATAACACTTAATGTAACTATGAGTGTAATGCAGTATATTATTTATAAAACTATTATTCCTCTACCTATTTTAGAAAAGTGTAACCCTTTCATTCGATTTCTTACCGTTAGTAAAGTAAATATTTTTGGGTCATTGAACATTTTTATTTTAACGAGAACTTAGGAAAATTTTGCGAGAACGAGTTTCCAAGAATTTTTATCTGATACCGATTCTAGTATTTCGATTTTCAAATCTCAATCACAAATGATAATATACGAAGGCTAAATTTGAGTTCGGAAGATTATAGAATCCTGTTCTCCTAAGAATCATAATTCTATAAATAATATATGTAATTACACTCGCAGATACGTGAAACATAATTTACAAGCAGTACCACTTAGACGCCGTTAATAGCAAAATAAAACGATGCGCGAAAATAAATCTGTTTCATTGGAACATTGCAAGCGTGGACGAGCGCATTAGCGGGTTGATGGACGAGGAAATCTTGGTGAAAAGCTTAGATATGCAGATACGTGGATAGGCACGATGGAGGCAGCATTACACGGTCTAAATTATCCGGAAATGCTTCTGTGGGAAGCACTTTAGCCGGACGTCTCAAAGCAAGAACCCTCTGGCGCAGCCACTAATCTGCACGTCATCTGCATCAGAAGCCACTGTGCGTTCAATATATATGCACATTTCCGTGCATCCGATTCTATCAGGACGTACGTAAGCATTTATGTCTATAGAGACGTATCTAATACCCCCGCCATTTAACGGAACTCACAGAAACATATCGTATTTCCATTCGTTGAGTACAGATGCGATTTAATTTGTAATTAGATGAAGAAATTATTAGTGTCAGAGGAAATAATGTTGTTAACCCTTTACGAGTTTATTAAGTAACTTTATTATTACGAATGTATTATGTTTTGGTAATTACATTTTTTCTATTTCTTGGGAATATTATTATTATTTTGTGACGGTACGTTTGTACTTGACGGACCACAATTATTAAAAAAAACACACGTCTCACATATTATACACAGTATTATAATATATCCTTGTTCAACAGCTCACCTTTTCACATCTTTTGAAGCTTACACTTTTTATGCTGCATAAAAACATGTTTAATTATGTACACATTCTTCGTGCTTCCGTGGTACGTGGTTCATTGAATGTTTAAATTGTGAGTCTTATCATAGAAATGATACATGACATAGACTCAGGAGCATGAATTCATGAATGCGGAAGGTGCTCCGAGAGGAAATGGACCGACTCAAAGCATCTGGCCGTATACGAAATTATGGCTTGCACCGGCTGACGTCACGAGCAATTTGTCTCGGAAATTTTGCTAGAATATGTGGACTACCTTACGGTAACGCGGTAGATAAGCTCGAATAGTAATAATACACTGTCGCAGAATATCCTGATAACACAATCTTACGTATTAAACTAATAATGAAATCGAACAATGAGGTTCACGTGCAGCGAACATTCACCTAATTCTTTTTAAACCACTTACCGTAGGACATTTCACTGGGCGATCAAAAATCTACGACAGTCCTTACATTTTTATAATGAATGTTCCTGGTGCAGGATTCATAAAGTGGAATAACAATTGATATGAGTATGATAAATGCATTCCTGCATACGTACGGTTACGAGATTCTATTTATGCCGTAATTTTGCTTATAAAGAATATACCGCGTACATAGATTACCCGGGAATAGTAAAAGGATTTTAAAGAGCTTTTGAAGTAGCACAGTAAAGAAAGAGTATTTCGTTGAAAAATATTAGTGAAGTTTTATATATTGTGGTGAAGGAGTTTTATCGTCTAGCGGATAGTTTGATACTTTGTAATCTTAGTTTATCGAAATATTAAACTTTTTAAATGTATTTAAGAAAATCATTCTTATATAAACATAGCGATTTTTAAAAATTCCATACGCATTATTCATGTACTTTACAGTTAATTAAGTGCTTCATCTTAGCAAACAAGTTATTAGGATCACGTATGAAGTTTCATGCACGTATTTTCATAGCGAATGATCTCAGACTAATTCCAATAAAAGACTCCCACGAAACGTTGGCATAAAATAAGAACTGCAGTTCGGTCGCATAATGCAATTCCCGAAACACACGGAGGTGCAGTCTCAAAGTTCCTTCGGTTCTAACTGTATCAAAGTTCCGCGAGTTGCTTTGTAATCAAAGTCATGCCTCGGCCAGGGAGGTCGACCGTGAGCGGAAGCGAAAATCGAGACTTCCCATTTCCGTTGATTCCAATGCGTTCACCTAAGCATTATGCCTCTGACACGATTTCACATCGCTTCGACATTCCGTGCCGCGATAACATTCACCGGTGACAGTGCTCTCCAAAGTATGCCTCTCCTTTTACTTAAATTTCAACGGAGTATGAAATTCACTGACATGGCGCTTCTTATTTGGAGCATGTCATTAAAAGATGTTGCGAACGAAGCTCCTTCGTCCCGTTACTTCAAGTCGGAGAATTCGACAAATTCTTTACATATTCTTGTCCCGAGAAAAATGTGTAAGAATGGTGTCCTTAATGAAGAAGGTCGAGTACGTTTTCTTCATTTCAAGACTAATTACTTTTTTACAATCTTTCTTAATTCCTTCAAAATGCTTACTCTATTCATGAATATATTATGAACCGTTTATTATTGATTCAATAAAGCCAAAACAATATGAAACCAAATTTTGTTCGATAATGAAGTTGTGCTAGTTTCATAATAAACGGCTTATATAATATAATATAATAAATATTCGAAATCAATTCATAAATTCCGATTCCCTAATTCCTTTCCGAAATTTAAATTCCTTTCCTTTCTTTAAATTCCTTGTCGCCAAATATACTGTGTTATATTATGCGGTGGAATAACTAATTTACAAAGATTACTATATTTTTAATAGAATAAAGATAAAGCTTATTTGATGTCTCTTAATATACCGTTATTTGTACAGAATAATATTCCTTACTCTATTCTTTGTAGGAACAGTTAAAGCACCTAACTAACGGCACGAATTTTAACAAATCATAATACTCACCGTTCAATAAAGACATCTACAAAGTGATCGCAAAACACTCTCACAAAGTATCGCGTAATAATCCCAGGCAAGAAAACGAGGTGAATTCTTTTATGCAGAAAGTAGCTGCAGTAGTTTCCGCGAGGAAAGAAGAGTGAAGCGAAAGGATGAAGCTCGCGGAACGAGCCGAGCGGCTCTTTATCCCTGCGACGATAAACTTTCACGGAATTAAAGTAAAATACGAAATATCACGGCACAGTGAGTAGAGCCAGCACGGATGTATCCATTACCGTGGAGCCGTGCGTTTTCTTGAGGAAATTCGTTTCTCCGTTTTCCACCTGCAAACCGGAATACATGGCCGTCCGAGTACAAAAAGGGGTTAGAAGGAGGCGAGGGTTGGCCGAGAAGGGAGTAAGGGTGGAAACGGCTCACGCAGAGCCTCTTTAGTGGCTCGTAATTCAACGAGAGCTTTTCCCGAATTCCCGGCAGCTCGGGCTTCCACGGGGATACAAATTTTGCACGCACATTTCCATGGAAACGACCATTGTGGTGGTAGTCGCCGTAAGAATAGGGAAAGTGATAGGGGTAAGTGGGTACAGCCGCCACCCTATTGGTCCACGGTCAATGCAATGGAATAAGAGTTTTGGAAATTCTATCCGACGGGGCTCCCGGTAGTTGATTCGGGAAAAGTAAATGCTCCTTTTATTGTGGGAACCTCCCATCAAATCGAGGGATATCAAATTTATCATAAAAATGACTCGGCTTTAAACCTTTATGCGCGAACTTTCGATTTTACAATAGTTTGGAGCAAATATCAGTTGAGTTTTGTCAAATAAAAATAAGTGTGAAAAATATTTATCCCAGCATAATTATTCTAGATAATAATTAATGTCAAATGTATAATATATACATGGCAATAATTAATATAAAACTGTAATACAAAATATTTTAAGTTACTAAAAAATTTCTTTGAAAGAAGCACATTCGAAAATGACACCATTTTAATTTTTATAATTTTGATTGTAGTTTAAAAAATTCTACAATATTCGATGTATTAAAAATTCGAGAGAAAATATTTAACTATACTTATATCCATCACATTAATATATAACAAATTCTGTTAGTATCTTTTTAATTTCGATTACAACTTTTATAATCAATGATAATAATTAATAATTCTTATGTCAAAAATAATGGAAATATTTTTTTTTGCTTTCATTGATAAGGATGTTTCGCCTGTCGACAATAAGCCTTTTACTAATTGACTTTGTTGAGGGAAATTTACTCGGGAAAAGCGTGTTTTGATTTCAAGTTTCTTCGAGGGAGAACTTAGTTCGGTTATCATTATTTGCTTTAATAACAAGTGCCAAGACTCTCGAAGTTTTCGCAGGAAACTAAGAACCGGAAAGAGGTACTACTTTTATAAACGAACTGCCCGATTATTATTATAGTTAGTGACTATTATTAGTTATTATAAGTGATTTATCGTAAAAATTAAAAAGCTGTCATTTCCGAATGTGCTACTCTCAAAGAATTTCTTTTGTAACTTAAAATATGTTGAGGTACAATTTAATATTAATTATTGCCACACATTTAAAAACGTATTAAACGATGAGATTTAAACGTGAGAATAATGCCGAATAAACCGTTTTGAAATATTAACATCCCGAATAAGATCCCGGATAAAACAGGTATTAGTTAAGTATGATGATCAAAGAAAATATGGCGGCGCAAAGTTTCCCTTCTCGTAGGAAAGTTTTGTAACGTCGTGTTTATGAATATTGCCCTTACGGCGAAAAGAAGCTGATACTTGATCTTAATACGAACCCTTCACAAGACTTCCCTACGCTGAGATTTCCAAGAACTTTTATAATTAGTAGTTCCTGACGTCCTGAATTTTCAAACAAGATACTTCAAAATGCAGCAAGAAACTGGTGCCTTAAAATTTAACTTCTTCCAGCCAGTGCTTACTTGTAAGCAAATACATTTTTGTAACTTCCACCGGACTTTTTCAATTTTTAATCATTCCACTAATGGAAGTTTCCTTCCTCGTGTAATATTAAATCCAGTAATTGCAACTCTACCCAAGTCAAATTGATAAATTAAATGTAATTACAGCACCATCCATATTGAAGTTTAAGTAAAGTCCTAATCAATCTAATGAACTGCACCAAGATGAAATATAAATGTGTTTAAAAGTTGGGTGGAATCGAAAACAATTGGAACACAGTTTCGAAGAATGTGGAATTTGTCAATCTTTTCGAGATGCATATAAAAACTTAATATTTTAACAGTGACAACTCTTCATGCTTGGAAATCGTTCTCCATGGCGAGAACCGAGGAGGATAAGATTGTCGTTGCCGGTGAGTTGGTGTCTGGTTGAGTGCTGAAAATGGCGAAGATGGTTGAAGCCGGTGAATGTGATGAATGCTCTCCCTCTCACTTTCACCCCATCCTTTCCTCGAACAGGGATTTCTGGCAGGGTACATTTATTCATGAGGTTGCTGTTTGCTCGTATAAGTTCTATCTTCCCAGTTAAGGGCTGTACGCGCATCCACACCACCGCGAAAACCTGGAAAATAGTCGTGGAAATAAACTTCGGTGAAAATGCTCCGAGTAAACCGGACTGCCCATGCTATATTATCCTCATTGAATATTTTTATGCTCTTAAACAGTAAGTTTTTACTTCCCAGACAAACGTTTCTTATAAGTCCGTCACACTTCGTAATGAATTTAATTGGTGTATAATAGCAATATTCAGTTACACTTGGATTTAGTTGCTTCTTCACGTAACATGCCAATTAAATTTTAATTAAAATAATTATTACGATGAACAAAATAAAAATATATTGCGTAATTGAATATGCAACAAGTTCCGGAATTCAGCATTCAACTCCAACAAACTTAAGCGTTTTCAATATTTAAATGTAACAAATTAGAATATTCTCCATATAAACATGATGGACGGCTAATATTAGGTTACTCTTTTGTATTGGATTACTTGCTTTATAATTAATATTTCCGCGAATAAAATAGCGTGTACTTTCCGTTGGAACATAAAGAGCGACAAAATCAAATTTCATCAGGATTGAAGAAAAATACTAGGAATCAGGAAAATCAAGCAAACATACAGATTTCGAGTTTTATATGAATAATTCCATTCGACTCCGCGCTTTCCGGGGACAATTCTGCCGGTTCTTCTTCACAGTCAGCTTTAGATCGTAATATCAGAAGGGCATTATTTTATGTATTTACAAAGCCAGAGGACTCGGTTTGCAAGTGGAATATACCTTTTGACAAGAACCCTTCATAAAACCTTTCGGAACGACATCCCGCGAAGTAACTGGATTCGCAGCGGAAGGCAAATGTCTGCGCAATGTTGATTCCATCGTGGTGCAGTTCTCCCGAGGGAAACTCGGGACAAAGTAATCTCGGCTTGGCAGGTAATACTCCGTGATAACGAGCCTTTGTGCCCGGTTACATATGTAGTTTTGAGCATTCAACCCGGCAATTCGATCGAGTCCCTTGACCCTTTCCCTTTCTCCGTCAGTTTCACCCTTTACAACTGAATTCTGCTGGCGATTTACATCGAAGGCGTTCTGTGAATCATCTACCGTGGGACTTTCGCAAACTGCATGGATCGCGAATGCATCGTAAATGCATAACCTGACTGTGTTACATCGGCATCTCTCGATCGGTTCAGTCCCTTTGTCCAAAGGCGTTTGATATCCCCCTCGTATTAAACTCAAATTGAGTTTGGAATTTGTTGAACATCCGAAATCGATTACGGATTTGTACTTCTCCGTGTTCGATACATTCTTGTGGTTCTGTGAACCACCCGCTAATTCCAAATCACTTTCGATTTGCAAGATTCAAATATTTAACGTTGCACACCGATGACAGTGGAAAAATTCGTGCTGATAAGAAATGGAATTTTTTGTTGAGCCAATATTAATATGAAGCTAATGTTACTGTTTCCAACATTTGCATTGTTAACTCGGCGCATTGAAAGTATTTCGCACTTCTGTGACTTAATTATGCCATACGAAGGGGAACATGAAACGAGCTGCTACTGCAACAACGGCAGAAAGCATTCGAAGTATGGCATAGAATCGGTAGACACGAGTTTAAACTCAGTGCATGCCGTTCTTTGCTAGGTATGCCGGAGTACTTAAAGTTCAGACGCTTTCTCGGTGCAGAAGGGTGCTAAACGCTGGAAATACGGTGGGAATTCTGAGTCTCGTAGCCATATAATATTCACTTCTTCTTTAACTTATATATCACACTTTATGAATGCGAACGCAATGACTGCGAGAAAGTTCGAATCGTTTCGTGTTTGGACAGCTTCAATTACAAGTACTTCACTCGCCTTATTTTATGTTGAAGCTCCTTTTATTTTCACACTAAGCTACTTCCATATTTGCATATTCTGAAATACCAAAAAATGTCGGTTCTTAAGTAATCAAGAGGGTGAACTTCAATTAAAAATGAAAGAATTCATGATGAATAAAATATACAATATTATACTCAATATACACCAATCATGTTAATATGTATCAACTCAAGAATCGAATTCATCAGAAAGAATGAAAAATGAAAATTCAATGACCGATTTTGAAAACAAGTGCATCAAACGATTCATCAAACCAGACTCCACCCGACAGGCTGATCGCAAGGGATATCAAAGATGCGCCCTTAAAATAGAAAAAAATGGTCGGTATAGTTGTTCGATAGGATTAAATAGCACCGGTCCTCGATTTATGATCCACCATCCGCTGCGCATATATTCCCTTCCAGGTTTGTTTCCGGTCCGTGAACGAAGCGGAGCGAGATCTTTATTGCGTTTCGAAGTACCGGGACGCGCAAACAAAGCGGTAATCTGTCGTGCAGGTTGTTTCGTCGGCGTGTACCAACGCGGCACGAAATTGCATTCCGTAGTAAACGGGCGAAAATGGCGAAGGCCGTGTGTTGTCCATCATGGTCCACAATGTGGTGTCGTTGTGTACACTGTAAACATTCGCGTGCAGCAATACGAACATTCACAGGGGTAGCTGCACGCGAAAGCGCCGATATTTTCCTGTAATGCGCGCTTCAAAGGATGAAGATACAGCCTCTAATGAAATAGAAGATTATTGGACTCCATCTTTTTTTCGTTGTGGACTTTTTGTCCCTTACGAGTTTGATTGAAGTGGTATTGTTTAATTGTGAATATTTTATGATTATTTCATTCTGAATATTTCATAATTGTTTCATTCTGAATTCTTTCCATATGTTTTTTATTGAATCGTGTATGTCATATATATTATTCATATACCGAGTGTCTGATATGAATTAAATTATTTACTCCTGGATTCAGAAAAGGCAGCATGGAGATCTGAATTTTCTGACTTCCCTCTTATTCTTCGATACTTATACTTCGTTATCAGTGGATGTTAACGAGGGTGATGAAGTCCCGCCGATTGGATTAAGCTTCTAAAGACCCGACCCTGCATTTTACATCTCCATTAACCTTAGAAGAAAGCTCCACTTCCCTCTAAGCTGAACATCGTCCTCAAACGATAATTAAGCCGGAATCTTCTTTCGTTAATTCTCCTTCGATCCTTCAGTGATTGGGAAGTTGAGAATTATTGGTGATTTCGCGACAGAGTCTGATAAAACTCAAGTTTAATTCTTACATTTAAAGTTAGTAATTTTCGAGTGAATTTCTCAGAACTTTATAATTTATATTAAATCAATAGATAAAGTACCTAAACATCATTTTTTACATTTTACTTAATTTTATCATGAACATTTATAATACGTGTGACAAGTATATAATCGTCGTTTAATTAATCTGCAAGACAAAGAATTAAAAAGTTGTAATTTATATGAGAATTCTGTGGCTGGCTCAACGAATCTGATATTTTGATACCATGATATAAAAAATTGCCTTTTTATTAGATATTAAAAGCTCATCAGTATATGTTTGTTATAGTTGATAGAAGATTAAATTCAATACAGAAATAACACAATTAACACCGGGCCAAATAGTCCATTCGAAGCGACACAAATCATGAACCCCGCGAAGCGAGTCTTGCAATGTTAATAACCGCAATTTAATCGAAACTAGTCGGTTTTATTGTCAGTTATTGTACATCGTCCATTGTCGATTTTCTATAAATTACAAATAACGCAGCTTCCGTGATGCCCGTAGCGTTTATTACAATCCAGGAGCGTAACATCTATCGATAAAATAACGAAGCCAGTAACGAAAACAATGCAATGGCCTCCGCGACAACGAAATATCGAACACCATGTTTCCTGGAGCTTTATCATTGTCCGCTCGATACGCCCTTTTTCTTTTCATTCTTCTTGCAGAGCTGTGTTTTCGACAATGATAAATCTTGTTCCTTTGTTTAAGAAATCAATGGAACCTCATTGGTTAACAGTGATACACTCGAAATATGATATATAAATCAATGGAAACCAAGAATAGATAAATTTGAATCTATTTCCCCATCAAGTTTTAATCATTCCTACTGAATTACACAAAGTATCCGTGATATTCTTCGTCGACCTTTGAATATTTATTTTGTCATTTGTGGAAGCTAAAATGTAGATTTTATAGAATTATGATACTGTTAGTGAATTCATAAGTAAGACATTTCTAATCAAAATTATATTGCGAGATATTATTCGGTATTCGCTGTAACTCGAGAGGACAATATGATTCAGTTTGCAACGGGGAAGTATCACTTAATTTGCGGAAGAATTGAAACAAAGTCGGTTATATCAACAAACACATTTGTTATTAGCTTAGAATTTAATATCCATCTTTAATAATCCGGAAATCAACACTCTTGCTATTCCACTGCTGATGGCGAGGTAATTAAAATTGAGTATTAAATTAATCTAATTATTTTACGTATAAGACTGCAACTTATAAAATTATTATGTGATATTTTTATATTGTTTTGATATTATACACATACAATTACAGTCAATTAGATATATATGTTACATGCAAATTACAAATTACAAATTACAAATTACAAACTCAGTGATCGTCCGAAAATGAAGACACAAAGGATTTGAATTGAACCCTCGGTAAATACGGATTGTATTACGGATATATTACGGATATATTACGGATATATTACTCGACATCATTATCCGCTCATTCGACATGAGAGGATCGAGTCCTTCGATCTGGCCAATGACGGCGGTTCTTTACGATTATGGAGGAGTGCGGTTATGAAGGGAACGTAAAATTCTCGTTACAAGGACGTCGAACCTTATAGGTGGTACCTACAACTCACGGAGTTCTCGTCACGCTCGTTAATTCTTTCCGCATGTACTGTCGTCGGTGGATCTTCGTTATTCCACTCTTTATGAGATAACCTGGCTCCTTTGTCTTTATCATTTCCACAATTCCCCAGCTCCGTCATAGCTATGGTTTTTTGCAACTCTGTCAGTTTTCTCTGCTCGCAATAAAGCAATGTTGTCTAAGCCAATAATTTCGACCATCAACTTATATTAATTGATCATTTGATTAGATGACATTGGATTCTTTCAAATGTTAACTCCTATATTCTTTTTATTATTTTCTATAATAAATTTAATCTTTAAATTTTATCATTGTCCACCCCTTGTAATTGAATAAAATATTATTAACTCGATATATTGATTTATCTGAGTTATAGAATAAAGATGCAGATATATTGATTTATCTGAGTTATAGAATAAAGATGCAGATATATTGATTAAAAAATATATCCTATTATAATTATGCAAGTTGCAGTCTTCCACTCAAATTAGTTAGATTAATTTAATACTCAATTTTAATGACCTCGCCATCAGCAGTGGAATACCTCCAGTGTTGATTTCCGGATCATTAATGATGAATATCAGATTGCAAACCGTGTATGGATTTTCATTAAAAGTTAGCGTACAGTTGAGATAACAAATGTTAGGTCATCTACATTAAGGATAGTCATTTTTCATTTAACACGCAATTAAAAATTTGATGAACGCACGGCGGAGGAGAGTGATATATATTTCATTTCGTTGAAAAGGGATTCAATTATAATAGAATACCCTGCCATCATTAATATCGCGGATCGTTTTCTTAGATGATCCTGCCGGCGTTGTAATTACAAGGGGAATTCGCTTTTAATTTAACGGAGCTTGATAGGAAAATTTTCGGACGTCGACTTAGATAATTAAGAAGCGGAAGAGCAAGAAGAGCGGACGAAACGAGATGAGATCGTTAATAATTTAGCGGGGGGTTCGAGATAGGGGTTGAAGATAGCTGTCTCGTGACCCCGAAGAACAGTCCGGTGTTTGCACGAGGCGTGGTTGGCACCTCTATTAATTATTACCAGAGACGCGTGTTCATAATTAAGAGGTCCGTATCGCCCAGAAACCATCCTCGATGCTGCAAGGATCACGTAAGATCCTCGATGAGCAGGTTGAAACTTCCAGAAAGCCCTTGTAACACCGGATTTACGAGATCCCGCCAATTCTGAAATTTCTGTATCCGCATTAATTCTGGTTTCTTGCGGGTGATATGGTTTTATTCGAATTATGAAGACAAAGTCTTCGATAGTTTGTAATATTATTATTCAGTTTGAAATAAATCCAATGAAATTAACTCGTAGTATCTTGGACGATTTACAATATTATGAAGTAATTTATTTATTGCGCGTACTATAGTTGAATGTTCAATTTGTAATAGGTCCCCAGAAGAATTGAAGAATAATTTATTTAATTTTTATCATATTTGCCTTTATAAAAGAACTCGATGGTCGTCTATCAACTCTTCCTGAATTTTCAAAAATTATATTAATATTGTACAATTTTCCCGATAATTTACAATTGCGACCCGCAAGGCATCCTCGTTTTAAGCTGGTTGGTTTACTTGGGAAAATTATAGATACGCGACTATGGTTATAATAATTTGCTTTTGTAGCTTAGCGTAAGCCGAGTTCTCCTAATTGCTTTATAACTCTAACTCGATACACAGCGGGGAACTGTAGCAAAACACACGAACCTCTTCTACTGAATTCTAGTCGTTTTCATTAATATTAGCAAGTACAATTACTATATTATACAATAACTTTTGTGCTAAACATGCACCGAATCGCATCACTATAATCCCTGTAATAATAAACATTTAATATAAATGCAATTAAACAACCACTTTGGAATGAAGTAATTAAAACCCCTAAACTATTCTGTGGAATTAAAAATTCCTTTTGCGCAATTAACTTACCGAAGCCAACCTAATTTTTTTAATTTGAGAAAATGCATTATCATCGTAGTAAATACTTAAATGGACCCGTGGAAATTTGCTAGATAAATATAATAATATATATTTCCAAACATTTATTTAATAAAGGATTCAGCGGTCCTGTGAAGTATGTTACTACCTTAAAAGTTGTAATACACGATTCTGGCTGTTAGAACCTTCACGAGATCAAGTAATACGGGGTTTACGAGATGAGGTAAAATTCTCAGATGCTAAGAGACCCTCCTTACACAAGCTCCTTATTTGTTAGAAGTGGTGTAGGCACATCCACCGGATGGAACACCCTTGGATCAAGGGGACAACCTCGCCCTGAACTCGTGCCACGTCGGTACTTAATGTTACCCTGAAATTTATGCTCCTCTCTATTGCATTCCCCCTACCTGCGAGAGCATCGAGTAATTAAATTACATCTTTATTCTGCATAACCTTGTTTTAGGGGCGCTAGGGAAATTGTTGTCTTATATGAGGAGACAGTTTAATTTGGAAACACTGATGATATATTTGGAGACTGTAATGAGTGGTAAAAGTGATTGGATGAGTTTAAGAGAAAATTGTAAACGAATATTTCTTTATTAAAATAATCAAGTGATACAAATTATTCGCTTATTCTTAAGGTATACATATGTCACATGAGTGCCTTATCTGAAAATATTATTAATTAATTACACAAGGATAAAGGAATTATTTTCATTACAAAATGTCGAAACAAATTCATCGTCATCCGGGATGTTTCTAAATCCCATCCAATAACTTGCTTTGAATATTTCAGTATTAGATGAATTCTTTATTTAGGTTGATCACTGTGAACCCTGTTGGACATGAACTCCGAAGGTCCACTTAATACTCTGTCCCTTTGGTGGCCTTACGACGTGGATCTTATTCCCTTAGCCGTTAAACCGCGGTCTTAGAACTTAGAGAAGAGCTCGTAAGTCGAGTTTCCTCGGAAAACGCACATCCGCTCTCTCATCCCTTCGCGAATTTCACTGCCATCCCTTATTTCCCGTGTCGCGCCCTTCTGTACAACCATTACTCGATTTATTGTCAATAAATCATAGCCACTTTAAGCACGCTGACTTCCTGTATAATGAAATTTATCGAGATAATTAAGACCGTGATACGAGTGCACTGCATCAACCCCCTTAATTCACGATACGCGTGACTTTAACACAATTCATCGTTCACTTTGCACTGAATCTTCAACAAATTCGGTGAACATTTTTGCTCTTTTTCTCAGAAAATTACCGAACATATAATTATAGTACTCGAAATAAATTCATTACTTAATAATATTATAAATCCTCCAACATACTATGAGTTCACTTCATACGATTTATTCCATCAGATTTTCTTTTTAAATGGTCTGTTATCGTGTCTTTCGCATCCGATAGTTTGTAGCGTATAAACGTTCACAAAGGAGGCGGAATAATCCTCATGCATATTTCGTGGCATTTTTGTGGCGGATTATCGGGATATCGGTACACGAGGAAGAGATAACCGTAGCTAATGGATTTGACTTGTCCACGTTGAATAAACCGTTCACTAACCGTTGCATAATGCAGACTCCACGGACTGAAATCGATCCCTTCTCTTTTTAATTACTCTTTCGTCGTGGCAGACAGGGTTTCGTTTCATTTGGCATGATATATTTTCAAAAATGTTAGTTTTAGTCAATTTAATAGTTATGTAATGGTTGGGTTTTAATTGTACACTTATTACAATTATATGATATCAATATAATAATTCATTTAAATATCTCTTTCTAAAACCACCATGTGTGATCAAATATTATGAACAAAGCAGTGGATTAAAGAACTCTATTTAATCTACCATAACTTTAAGTATCTAAGAAATTAATATAAGTGCCAATATTAAAATAATAATATTCGTAATATTTCACAACTATATTCAGCCCCTGGTAAAAGATTATAGGTGAATAAAAGCTCACCCATATGGGAGGAAAATAAATAACCATAAAAAGAATTCATACTCCATCAAACTACTTTTATTTACAGCAAATAACCAGACGAATAGGGAATATCGACATTTCTTTAGCCGGGTATCGACAGCTTAGAAAGCGGACGTGTGCGATGTCTGTTTTTCCTCAACGCCGTGAAATTGATATCGGTATTATCCGACTACATCGTTGAATTCAGCCAAGACACGGCTTCCGGCCCATAATGGGATTTTGATAGTAACTAGTCGAGGGGTACCAACCCTCTGTTTTCTGATAATTTCCAGGCCGTGTCTCTAGCATGTTAGATACGACCACCCTATCACCCACGAGATACATATAGATCAAGCACGCAATGTAATCTGTAATTCCAGATTTACAGAGTCCTAGAGCCCGGTAACGATTTCCGTCTCACTAATGACGTTACCCGCCAAACACATAAAATAGCTGTTTCTTATACAAATATATTACATAAAATGATAAACCGCTTCCTTCGGTCCAAAATCACCCTAAAACATCTCTTTCATTCATTCTAAAAAGTCAACTTTGCAATCATAATTTACATCGTAATTATTATGTGACACTAGATATCATACTTTTAAGTTTGTGTTCGAAAAAAGTGTAAGTAGTAATTAAATTCTTGAAGAAGCATCGGATATAAAATATAGAAAACTATGTCTTGAAGAAAACAATTTTTCTTCTGTGCTTGGTAACGCATGGCACGTAAATCCGCAAATGTAATTAGCTACGAATAAAAGCTATCACGGGCAGATATAAATCGAGGCACAGTGGTGTAGATGGTTTTCGAGAACATTAGTAACAGTGTTATATCACCCTGATAATAGTGCATTGTTAACAGCAGAATGTTGCACGGAAATCTTGGCAGGCATTTCGGCAATCGCAGTGTGTATCAGTCACATGTATATCAGAAGAAATATTGCATTGGATCAGGTCGGCGATATAGAGCAGCGTTTCCCAACCAGGGTAACGTGCATTGTGTTTTAGGGGTACGCGAAAAAAAATTGAACAATGTAGAGTTTCGCAATACAAATCTTCCCCCGACGCGACAGCGTTACCTGCAATCTTGCCGCGCCAATACTACTCATCTGCAACATTAATTGCAACAAGTTTGAAATAACTGCAACTGTATAAATTACAACCATTTTTCTAATATTAGGAGGGAAATTTAGGGAAATTGGCTGCGGAGTAGTGGACAAGTGAAAAAAGGTTGGGAACCGCGGATGTAGAGGATTTGAACGCGGTTCGTGACACCTACATTGCCGTCATAAATCTAACAAGGCGGTCCACCGTTAACCCACCAAGCGGCGTCTATACTTCCGACATTGGTCGACCCCATGTCCAATAAAATACCCGTCCATATACTCACCGATATTATTTATCCCGATTTAATGAACCGTAATACAGTTGCGGTTTCCCCGGCGGAAATTGTTCGTCCACCTGAAAAATCAGTGCAAACCCTATTAACATGTATACTTGGCTTATTCGTAGAATCGAAGATATCGTTATTAGTATCACCGTGAATTATCGTGATTCGCAGTAATTAATATTTGCTTTGTCCTTGAAGAAAGTCTAATAATTCTTTGCTTTTAATCTGTACTAGAATTACTTGACGGTTATTTTATAATATTATTATGTATTAATGTTCGTGACATAATGATTGTACTTGGTTTTCTCAGTGTTTATTGCTCCGGGCACGATAATGATTCTCGTATAATAATTTTGTTTGCGCGATATAAATGTTACGATCGATTACAGCTGCAATTCCATTTCGCGGCTAGATTCCGACACGATATGAGTACTATTTTACGTCAATATAGCCGAGAAATATTTACGCTTATATTTATTGCAATCATGCGGATAATGGGGGACTGAATTTTGCGGTGTAAACCTCGATGCGGCAATAAAATATCAAAAGATATGGCTGGGAATTGTATTTCGATTTTAGAAACAAAGACATGGAGTTCATCAGAAAATTGTAACAAAAACGTTGCATAAATTTCGTAGAATGAATTTAATATAAAAATAGAGATTAAAAAGAAAATATTTTAGAATTAGACACCAATGTTATATTCTACTAAATTCTGATTTAGAACATAATCATAATTTAGTTTTTAAAGATATTATAATAAATTCACTAAAAAAACGTTTAATTCGAGAAATTAATAATACAAAATAATAAAAGTAATAAAAGCGAGTTAAAAAATTCGTTCACGGCATGAAAATCGTCGTGAAACATTTAACGGAACTTACAATTAGATCATCTTCGGCGGAGTGACGTGTTTTCCCCCGGAGTCTCTCATTACTTGAAATCCGCAATGCAATCAAATAATTCTACAAACTTTGGTATAATCATTTAGCAATTGCATCAACCGCAAGCTCCAGTTTGCACGGCACTCATTGGTTGCCGGGGTTTGTTTAATATCGATGATAACAGCGGTTGCACAATAGGGGTGCATCAAACACGTGGCGTGCAGTATAACTGGCTGAAACAACGGTGCCCTGAGGTACTGGCATTTCTCGGCGCGCATAAACTACGTGACGATCCTGGTGACGACTATTATTCGCAAACTTTATAGTCTAACATTACTCGGTGCCAAGCTGAGGCACGTTTCCGATCTACGAGAGAAATAAGGGAGGATATAATGGTTGTGAATTTACTGTTACCTAGGAACCTCGGCGAACCATTGATGCAACCCCCTTATTCCGTTCTCGTGACTCTCGTCATCAGCTCCGTAGATATTTCCATGCATGTCAGAATATTAATTTTAAATGAATTGATCTTTATAAGTCGATTCCTTCCTGTTGATTGATATTACTATTTATGGCTTCATCAACTCCTAGCATCGTTTCAGATAAAAACATTATCTATGAACTAAATGCAAAATCAGTAACTTTAAATGTTATTTTGTAATATGGACCTCCTCTAAGCTCTTCTAATTAAATAAGAAAACTATATTTTATTTTTATAATTGTGGAGGTCAGAACAAATTGTAGGAGCATCGAATATTGTATAACTTATATTTCACTCACTTATATTTTCAATATGATTTTAATTAATTCTTATCTTGGTAAGAATAAGTTTGAGAGTAGGAATCTTAAAAATTCTCAGGTTAATCTTTACTAACAAGATTTCATTTTTTGTTACAGAGTCACGACAGCTGGCAGGGACACGATGGCGATCAGGTGAGAATGAGCTTTTCAGTGACCACTATAGAAATTAATATTTCCATCACTCTATACCAAACTTCACTTCTCTCTCCTCTACTCTGACTTCATCTGCTTGGCTTTCAATCATCTATTACCGCTTGCAACTTTTACATTACCTCGCGGATGCATGGCTTTCGCAAAAACAAGAATCCCTTATAAAACCGTAGAACACTGAATACAATTTCCTCGGATGTAATGCATGCGCATTTGCATTATTCTTCTGCATCGATGCTTATCGGGGATACGCTAAAAGGAATTAAATTCGATGCTCCACGATAAATAACCGTTTCGTTGTAGCGATGCATGCAATCCATACTCTTATTGAATTACACCATTACTGCATATATCTTCTGCATTTTACGTACCAAGAGATGAGTGTAAATAATCCAAGAACCATTTCCCTGGAAATGCATACCTTCGATGTGATAATTACAGTTTCTCGGTATTGGGAAGAATTAGAGGATAACAATGAAATAGGAGAGATATTTTGTGAGGAAAGAGTATGTGTGGGTGGATGTACAAACAATTCGCATGACACCGATGCATGTGTTTCGTACTCTTAGCATCTAGTTGGGCGATGTACATCGGTTAGAACGATGTACTGTATCTCGTCGGTTATTAAGGACGGTGCGGTTTAATGACGTTGTGTTTCGAACGACCGATGCATCGGGGATGCAACGATTCTCGTTAAGCACTAGTGATTAGTCGGCATGGTGGTACCGCTTGCGAAAATATTTACCGGTTCGCGGAATCCCTCTCGTATAATGCCTCTTGCACGTTAATCAATGCGCCATCGTGCCAATAGGATCCTCGTTGCGTGTACACTACGGGTTCTTCATCCCTTAAATTGCGGCAAATAGAACCGCACCACTTGACTGTACTAATACTTCATCAGATGCACCCCTCCGCCCTCTCCCCTCATCCAGATCCAATACAACATTGTTGTGCGCCGGAAATTGAAGGCAATTTTCCGAATGCGAGAAATTGAGCGTAATGTACGTGCACTGATATTTACGAAAGATTTTATGAAAATACGCTATTGAAATCATTATTAGATAGAGTAATGTAATCGTATAATGTTATCGTGATAAAAATGAATATTAAAGATACTGCATCAAATATTATGAATTATTAGTGGTGTGTGGTGGACACATATGGCGGTCCCCATTGTGTGCAAGTTTGGGTTCATTATTGAATTTGCGGAAAAGAAATCGTGATACTTCCCTGATTCAAGATAAAATCGAAAAACAAATGTCAT
Organism: Nysson spinosus; assembly: GCA_910591585.2. NCBI lineage: Eukaryota > Metazoa > Arthropoda > Insecta > Hymenoptera > Crabronidae > Nysson > Nysson spinosus. The sequence continues at coordinate 6,610,756 of OU342835.1, forward strand.
GTTAAGATATACGTTGACAGAAGTTTGAAGATAAGCCGGAATTATTATTTAAATACTAAATTCGAATTTTGCAGGTAGACATATATTAACGTCTAGAATTTGGTCTCTCTAAAACAGATTATCATAACTCACAATCAGTATAATCGCTATGAAATACAGACAGACGTTGATTATTCTCTTCGAAGGAGAATGCAAATGACATTTTCAGGAAGTGGATCATCTTTCAGTAATCCAGTGTGATCGTAGGAGCCGAAGAAAGAAGGTCGTAGAGGCAGTTAACAATGAGGGTTGGTTGAATGAGATTTAGTGTACCGTCTAATCGAGTTTACCCTCGCCTTAAGGCGCTGTCGCAGCCTGATACGCTGATACAGTCTTCTTCGCAAGTGATGGCAGGACTTTAAGGCGAAAGGAACGAGAGGAAGGAAATTTCAGGAAACTGCGAGTTTAAGTGGTTAGAGAACGCGGGCCGTGAATTTAAAAAGATTCGTTAAACACCGATATTGCTATAGAGCGGATTCCCTCGGGAACTCTTTATAAAGTTCAATTTCTCCTCGACTTTCACGACGCTTCCTTCTGATTTACTTCATTTATGAAATATTCGGAGTACTCGCGGTATCACGGCGATATGATTAATTGGCTGATGTCTCTTTAAATTGATATTGGATAACGCTGTTTCTTACGTGACCTGTATTTTTCCCTATTTTTAAACTGCAGGTTTTATATTTTCATTTATTTATTTTTTCGTTGTATTCATCTTACGATTAGTGAATTATGACAATACTTATTATTGCCTTATATTACTTCAAGAATTATGACATTCTTGAATGGATCTGAAAAATAGATCAACTGGATGATATTCGATAATGTGGTACGTGGTGAATAAGATACTTTGGGATTATGAAGTGATTTATTAAAAGTTCGCTGTGTAGCTGTTTAAAAACGGTTCATATTGAAAATCATATTGCACTTGAAATTTCAATATCCGCGATGTCATTGGAGAGTGTCTGGAAAAATCGAGTTTCCGTTGGGAAGTTCTACGGCATAGATACTCGAAGGGACCATTCTACCACTCGATAGCCTCTTCGATCCCTCGAGAGAACTTGTTCTATGTTCCACCTCCTTGTTTCGAATATCCATAATACGTCACCTTTTCTCTTATCTTTCTGGAGATTTTATTCCCTTTGTAACATTACAAAGCAGATCACTCCAGCTCTCCTTTTGTTCGTAACCCACCATTTTCTATCAAACCCCGTCTATGTCTTCTCCTTTCCCACTTCTTGAAAACTCTTTCGAACTCAAGTACACCACTCCACGCGGCTTTTCTACTTCTTTAAAAGGCCCAATTTTATTTTCGTACTCTGACGTCGTTATGGCAAATCCGTTTAGATTTTAAATTGAGTAATCCTTGTATAGAGAAACGTGGAGATTGTCGCCATGTTCCTCGTTCTGTTATATATACTTTATCTATATTCGGTTTATTATAAACATTGGAAACATTTTTTTTTATCGTATTTATGATACTTTTAGGATTATCTTATTTGAATTAATATATCAAGCATATAATATGAAAAACGTAAATTATAGAGAAACGTGGAGAATATGAGATTATGATATAAGGAGGATGACATCTGAAATATAAATTGTAGTACAAGATTACAATATAAAAATTGAATTATAATATAATTCATATAAAATCCATTACATTTTTTGAACGTTAACTACCGAAATTGCGTAACTTCGTTTCTTTGGTTGCAAAATATTTATGACTTTTACGCGAAACACGGAATTTCCGGAGATCGTTGAGCCACGCGAATATCTAATAATTCTCTCTTCGACGTGAAACGAAACCAGTGACAGGTTTGGTCTGGCAAAATACGGGATTCTAACGAAATCTCGAAGCGACCGCGGACGTGAGCTCTCACAGGAATAGCCAAACGTGCGTGTAGATCAGATTCGTAACCCCAGCTTTGTCCAATTCGGACGAAATCGCCTTCAGGAAAATACAATAAATTTCTGACTACGAAATCGATTCAAATGTATTTCGCATAAACTTCGAACCTTGCGATTTCTTATAAATTCAAGTGGGAACGCTTTACATTAACTGTGTAAAGAAGCATTAGGAAGAAGAAGGATATATAAAAATTTAAATTAAATACAGTTAAATTTGTTGCAACGTTTAATTTGAATTTGAGAAATGTATTCTACTGTTTAATACCGTTAATATGGGATAATACTGTTTTATTATTTGTTTTATTAGAATCTCTTTCTATATTATTGGATTGGCCAAGAATTTCGTGCATTTTGCATTAGTTTCTTTGCGAGGAAACAGAGAGATTTTTATGCACGGAATTACGAAGCTATCCGAAAAACAAAAGGATGTTATACGTCAAAATGGAATACAAATCGCTTTTTATTTATATGTTAAAAGTCACACGAATGTTTTGGCCAACCTTATAGAAACTTAAAACCGAAGAAGAATTTTAATCTTTCCTGACTAGGATTCCAAAATACCTTTCTTTTAGAATTTATATAGAATTTAATAATTCTTTTCTATAATTCTGTATCATTTTAAATATGGAACTTTTAATTCGTATTGTTATGGATTTCCTTAACGGACATAATATTCATTAAAAAAGCAATTAATTCTAGGACCCAACGGCTGACACTGATTCCACAGAAACATTTCATTTCCGGAGAAAATCCAAAAGTAATTCCAATTCAAGATTCCACTTCAATATTCGGAATACTCTTGAGAGCTCATGACTCTTCTGGAATATTTCCACGGAAATGAAAAACTCCAACAGAATGCGGAATTCTATCGGTGTCGGACGAAACAAAATAACACAGCAAACCAAAATAAAATGAAATGAAAACATTGATTATGAACTACCACTATGATAAGCAATTTTAAATATTCATACGTGACATAATTTTAACGCAACCCAAGCATCTTAGAAGGATTAATAATAATCCTTTTACTAACACATCTATTGGTATATATTATTTCTAATTTTCTCTAATGCGGTTTCATTGTCTTCGGAAATAGGACGGTCCTCGAAATCTCTTTCACGCGCAATGTTTTGCTGTAACTAATACGGGAAGCAGGGCTTGGTGCCAATTACCTTAACCCACCTCTTTTTCTAGCTTTATCTCTGAGCTCTTTCTTTTTTCGACCCTTTCTGGGAAACGCGTGCACACATACGTGTGTTTTTCCTGCGCGTTTCCCCTCTTTTCAGTTTTCTTTTCTCGACGTCGAGCATTCGCGACCCTCGACCACAAATGAGCCACTCCGGTTATGAGAGATCAGCCTACAGTGTTCGGCAGCTAACTTCCTGTCCTCGTCTTTTTTTTCTCTCATTATTAGGGTCGTACGGAATAGACGAGCTGAGAACGCTGTGATCCATCCGCAAAACAAATGAATTCTGACAAAAAAAAAATGGCACGACACAAACGGAACTGCTCGTGGCATTTCGATTCTTGGCGCGCCAATTATGTCCAGGCTTCGTTGTCTTCGACCTTCCTTCCGATTTGTGTTCGATTTAATAAAAAACAATGGTAATCTTTTGTGTTTGATTTTTTTTGTTCCATGTTCTCCCATTATCCTATCACCATCATTTCGTGATTATTCTTTGAGGTAATTATGCTTTGTTTATTACAATGGATTGAAAAGGTTGGTTGTGTTTGGTGTTACGATTAAATTGGACTATGATTAAGGAAGGATTCTCTATCAATGTTAGTTATCATTATCATATAGTTATAATATAATATATGGATATTGTATCATGCTACATGATAACGCGCCTAAACAGCAATAAATTCTGCGAACTATAAATTATGGCAATCAGCGGAGAAAGGTTTAATCTGTGATTAATATCATTGTTCTTACACGGCATTGCGTGCCCATCGTAATTAATGCTACGATTCCTAGCATGCGCGCTGAATTATAATATATCGCAACCCATGATTTATAATATAGTTTCATCTTGCTTTAAAAAAGATTACATATTTAAGTAACATATAATACTACATAAATAGTATATAAATATCTTCAATTATGTTACTTCCTTAAAAACAGTTTAATAAATTCGGGGCACAAAATTGACGTAATGAAAATATGGTATCAGGCAAATCCTCTAATAAACCGAGTAAACTTAATGTGATTATCCCGTAACCCTAATAGTCCAATCAATTTCCATCGGACAATTTCCCCGGCGAGCCATTCTAATCTGCCGATCGGAATTTTCGGTGTTAGGGGTATGGATAGAGAATTTTATTGAAACCACTTCAAAGACCCGGTCAAAGGAGTGGCGTGTAAACGTTAGATAGGTTTCGATGCATCGACACGGTTCCGATGGGATCGGTTTCGGTTTAGAGAACCCCCTTCAGAGAGGGATGCAAATTACACGGCAACATTAAACGCTTGGCATTGTTACGTGGTATACTTCAGAACGGTGGCACAATTGCATACGGTAACACGCAAAATGTTCGTGCCTCGGCAAAATTGCCTCCCCGGGGAAGTTCTAAAGCTTTCGTTTAAGTTTCCAGGTCATATGGCTCGAAGCGCTCGAAAGAAAAGGACCTTGAATGTGCCACGGCTCGACCGCTTTTAGCCGTGAGCCTGTTTATTTTTCGAGAGCAATCAGAAAGAGTTCAAGCGGCCGCGTTTCTTCTCCTTTAGAAAAAGGAAGGGGTTTTTCGACTTTTTGCAGTTATTCGGTCGATGGGGGCAGTAAAAAAAAGGGAATGAAATTGTAGTGCACCCACACCTTAGCCCGCTTCGCTGAATTTCAATGCATCGTGACTGCACTGAAAAAAACTCGTTCCTGCAGGTCGATGCGGTCGGTGAATGTCCGTTCCAATCATGATTATCCGTGTTCCTCTTCGCAGTGAAATTCGTGAAAAGAACTTCGGAAGATTTTCAAGTTAGGTGCTTCCGCGAATTAAATCCGAATCTATTATTGGCAAGTATACTTTATGGAATTGAATGCCAGTATTTTGAATTCGATCACTTTATTTGTCTAAAATCAAGTCTACCGATCTTCTAGGTTGAGACATCAGTTGTAATACTTACGTATTTGCGATGATATAAATTTGACAATATCACATGAAAGAAGGGTAATATAAAATAAAATATTAGGTGAAAAGAATTAACAACAGATTGCATTGCATATTAATTATTTATTTAACTATCACATACAATATACTTTAAGATTATTCAAACACTGTTCGTCAGAAAACGTTTTCAACCTGGTCGGTGTATGTAGAACAAGAACGATACTTTTGCCGGTTACGAAACGCGTTGCAAGAGCAAAATCTCTACTGGTAGACACTTACGTACATTCCAACTTCCAAAATGGGATTTAGAAGAGTTTCTCAACAACCACATACCGCTTTGTAAGACTCGAGAGTTGAAAAGAGTTTCAAGTAGCTGTATATTAAGGCGTATCTTGTGCTGGCAGAATTTTATTCCCTCCACGTCTCCACAAAAATATTCGTTTCTCGAAGACCAGGAAATAATCGCTATGGTAATATTTTATTAATTCTTTGTTATTCTTCGAAATATTTTAATGAAATTCTTTAAGCATATTACGATTCATTAAAATTTTAACATTTAAAGAGACGCAGGTCAAATATTTATGACAATTTACAATCATTAAAATTAATGACTGTTTTATATAGATATATAATAATTATTTGGATCTCCCATTTCTGCGACAATGCTTCATCATTTCTGTATACATTACATAATCATGTAATGATAAATGTAATATTCATTTTTCAGTAACTAAAATTCTGGACCGACTAATTGCTAGATATTACTCCAGTATGCATCGTTAAGTTACTATTTCATGGCATTATAATTAAAAAAAATCGTAAGTACTATTTCGGCGATATTCGATAAAAACTAGTTGGGAATTGGAGGAATAATAGAGTCATTAGAGTTCAAACATATTTTATTGTCTGAAGTATTCGCATTGGAAGGGTTCCTGGGAGGGGTCATCCGTGCACCTTAAATTCCGTGGGCCACGAAAAGGTTCGCGACGAGTTTCGCGATGGTGCTGGCGTAAAATTGGCGTCCTCGAGGAAACGAACGTCTTTCGTACGGTTAGTAAATCCTGACAAGAGGGAACGAAAAGGTAGGAACGCCAGTTCTCTCGTGAAGGTGATCGTGCACGTTCGTGCAGATCCGCCAGAGTTCGGGATTCAGCACTCCCGTGCGTGCAGCGAAGTTCATGCCGGCGGTCGACCGATGACGTCAGCAAGCAAAGAGGCCCATCCACAGTGAGCTCGTTCCTCGTACCGGAGAGCTCTTGACGTTTCACCTCTCTTTTCTCTGTTCACCCTCACATTTTAATTGCACGGCTCGCTACTTCGATCATTGAACGATTTCTTCGATCAAACATCCTGAAGTGTACGGCGAGAGGGGACGCGTCACACGTGGCGGGAAAATGTAGTAAAATCCTCGGAAGCCGCTTACGATTCCGTCACTACGATCGTGAACCAGCAGGTAGTGCGAGAAAGAGGAGAAAGAACGACGAGAGGAGGACGAGGAGGCGTCCGTGTCGACCTAACCTCCCAACCGGTGCGTCGGTGATTTTACTCGGCGATATAACACGATCGTGTGCCAAGCGAGCCTGCACGAAGATCGACGGAACTCTTTCGTTCGTGAACATACGCCACGAGTGTTAGTTTACTCGCCGTTCGTTTGACAGTCCCGTGATCGTGGCCGTGCCTCTTCGCGAAGTCGTGATTTCTAACCTCCGTGCACGGAACCGGTAGGAGTTAGCTTAGTGCAGAGATTCCGAGAAACTTAGTGATCAATGGGGCAAGAACGAGAAACAGAGGATGCCGAGAACTGCCAAAGATAAATGTAGAAAGGTATCAATCTGTTTACACCCAAAGGTGTCCTTACGAAATTGACAGTCTCGTTGGTGTATTCCTTCGTCTCACTCGGTTTTATAAACCCGCTCGGATGTATGCTTGAAATTCATCGTACAGCCAGCCCGGGAACCAGAGAAGCAACCTGTTTCTAAGCTGTGTTTGTGTGTACGTGTATCTCGTGGAATGCAAGGATCGCGCGTTACAAGGGCGTCTTGACGTTCAGTGATTTTCGACGTGACGGCGGATAAAGTGCAGTGTGCTCTCAATTACATGGATTTCTTTTGCATCCATTGAATGTATGTATACGGTATCCATTCCTCGTAATCCTTGAGGAAAAATCTGCGCATCTACCAAACGACATTTCGAACTCGTCTCTTTGCCTCCACATTTTGGCGGGTAACTCGTTGTGCGGAAGGAACACGTGGCAAAAAGGTAGACTATCATTATCTTCCCATAATCATGTCATCATCTCACGTAACCTGTCAGAGTTTCGCCAATATTCATACTATATAGTACGTATATAATATATACAATAATGAGTCATTTGAGCCGCAACCATTGATACCTTGTTAATCAACAAGAAACCGGTATAGCTCCACGTAAAGACCACGCTATTATTTACATAAAAATTCGTATAGACTGACGCAGAAAAATACCGGACATCGATTTTTTCTTCTTTATTGTCGGTCCTAGTATACATTATCGTAAAGTCCACGTGGAAATCGAAGGTACGATTGTAGATTTCCTTATCCGCGTCCTCATTCGTCGCGGTGGGTTGAACAGGAGTACGTTTCGTGCGCACTAGAGTGAGACGGATAGACAACCTGTTTACGATATGTGCATTCGTATTTGTATATACGTGTACGGGAATATCTACACACCACGTTAGGGACCGTGAGAGAAACGTACAGTTTTCGTGGGAGAACGAAATTAGTTTTTGCGGGCCTCCACTTAGGGAATACATATATATATAATTCTTGCGATAAGCATCGTGCTGGACGAGGCTCATGTGCCACTTTATACTCCGTACTTTCACTGATCGATCGGCCAGGGTGTGCAGTTCACCGGTCGAACCGGAGAGTGCATTCTTTTTACGATGATTCTACTAACCTTTATCCATACCTTGCTTTCGAAATTAAATGATAATACAGTTTCTGCTATAAAGTCATAATTCTATCGATAATTATTGTAACTTATTTTCAAGCAGAGGTCTCGGTCAGGTCTACAAATTCTTCATTCAATAACTTATTAATGGGCGCAAGTTTACGCGTTCACGTTTGTATAATGGTTTATGACGATTTTAGCTCGAGTTTCTTTGTAGTACAAATTTTCTGCCATAAATTTTTATGGAGGCCCGTCGTAAAACGTTATGCAATCGTAGTGCTTAGTATCGTGTAAAAACCGATTGTTTCCCATGGTGTTCGTTGAGTAATTTGGTTCAACCAGCCGAAGTAGGGCACATTGTGTCCCTGAGTTTTATCAATTAGGTTGCACTTGCGTGAGGCACAAGTGTGGAGTGGAATATGTGGGTCCGCGAAAAATAAGGTGCCGGAGAATTACAAGGTGACACTAAGTCACGGTGATCAAATTTTATAATCACGAATCAAGTAATTTATAATTTAACGCGTTTCTGTTAAGACGAAATTCGTATTCCATTTTATATCGAAATTATGTAATTATAATGTTAATTAGACCGGCATATTCTAGTATTACATCTAATCTGAATTTGTTAGTCAAATCAACAGACTTGGTTATTATTGACTACCATCTTGTTTTGACTAAACTCAAGTACTTGACACCATACAAGAGATTTATATTTGTTTACTATGAATCATGCTGCAAATTTGTTGTGCAGACGTCTGCATACACCATGTTTAAATCAGTGTTAATATATACAGTAAAACTGAATAATTTGTTGATATTTATTTGATAAATCTACGGGTTCTTAAAATAGGAATTTCAAAGAATCACCGTTCTCTTGTCACATTGTTTATCTTTTTTTAGTCCCCTTATCGTTCTATGCCCTAATGGATAGCGTATCGTGAGACTATCGCTCACCTGCGGAATTAGAGTCGTTAAGTACCTGGGCTCGGAAACCCAAGGAAAATAACGCCATGTGTATCGTTTATTTTACTCCATTGTCGTAATAATATTTCCTATGATTTCCCGCAGAATTTATGTTTCCTCGAATTAGAATCGAATATTAAATGAACTCTGATCGATCGCGGAAAAGAGTACTCAAAGATTCGGATTTCCTTACAGTTCAAATAAAATTATAGTCGGAAGAATTTTATTGATATACTTTTCCAAGTAGAGACCCCCTTTTAATAATACCGAGTATAATTTTATTATATATATTCAATTTAGCAACAGTAGATTTTCTTAGGATTAGAAAAAGTCTGTCCGGATTATTAGTAAACAGAAATTTAATGGGGCCGAGATTACTGGAAAATAAATACTGACTTAAGTCAACCCGTGAATTGCATTAAAACTGCAATAATATTCCACAAAAATGTCACGGAAATTAATTTCATTCGGTTCACAAGAAGTTCCTTTCGCACAGACGAGTCACGCGCGAGACGTTTGCAGTTAAAATCGTGGTCGATTTTACGCGATCGTTTCTTCACAGCGAATTATTTAGTCTTCGTAGTTGGGTTCAGTGAATTTCGTGAAAAAGAAATTATGTGCCTCGGTGGTATCTGAGTGTGCGAATTAATTGGATTTCCATCGAGAGGCAGCCAACTTGGAGAGAGGAGAATGACCACCAGGAGAAAGAAGAAGTCGCAGGACGGGTTCCTGAAGAAGGTCTCGAGCCTGTTCAACCTAGACACGGTGAGTCATTCTGCCACGACATGTATCGTGACACGAATTTTCTGACACTTCCATATCCTCGACTATCCTATTTTCGAGGATTTCTGAGTGTCACGGTGAATTGGCGTTTATCACCTACGATTGTTTCACGTCCCGTTTGAAAGCGTTTCGGCGTAGGAAGTGATACAACAACGTTTTGTCCAAGAAACACGTAACCGGCCATTTAAATACCTTCACATGCTTTTTCAATTCTCTGCGGTTTTGTAATGATTTCGTGGCGACCGTGTATGATGCCTTTTTACGGTGACTCTATTCGAAGCACGGAAACTGAGGAATCGTATAATTCTTTTAATTACAGTGGTCAAGTTCATGGTATAAAGAAAACAATTATAAATTGTACGTGTAATATTTTAATGCGATGAGCCGACTGTTTGTAGGACATCATTTATAAAACACCGCGAAAATAGCCTTAATATTATAATTTATTAATAAATCCAAATAAAAGTTTGCGCTTTTTATCATTCACTGGATAAAATTGACACATATATTTAGCCGTATGATACTGGACGTGTTCTGTGGACTCTAATTAATTACTAATTGGCTGCGTAAATCAGATGCCTTAATGATTAGGATATCATGAAATTACATTAAATAAGGCGTCACTCAGATTAACTCATACGTCTAAGGCTTAATAAATAATGCGGCGATTAATACGCTCAATTATATCCATCCTTAAGAATTCCACAGTACGAGGAACAAGGTAAGGGGAGTTTCCGTAAGCGTAAAAAGATGAGCAATTTATCAGGAATATTTATCGCGGGAAAAATATTTGCAAGCACAAATAACGTAACCGCACGAAAAAAGGAGATTATATTAGCGTTGAATGGGTTGGTTGAGCGTGGAAGAGGGTATTAAGCTGAATACACCGTTTTTTGCAATCCGTCGGTTGTTTTATACTCGTGTTTCAACGTGGAAAACTGAGGGAAGCCCCTGCTAAACGATGCACTAACAAGCTACAGAATAATTTCATATCACACCGGGATGAAATGGATTACGGTGCACTTCAGTCCTCGGTACGTCGATCAATGCGCAAAACTGACGCTGTTGCTGCCGAATCAACGAAAGTCCCACTGAATTAACGCAAATTATGTGTAAAGATATTTTCCAAATATTTGCAATGAAATTGTCGGTCGTCCTCGATCATATTTAAAAGCGCGAAGGAGAATTCGACGCGCGATTGCCGCTTTACGAGATTATCCTTTAATTCGTTCGCGTTTGATTTCGTGCGAATTCCGCCGCTAGCGAAAATCGATTTTGTTTATTGAAAATATCTACGGTGATGGATATGCAAAGCAGATTTATGTTTTTGTGAATGTGAACTTTGATATTCCTCCGAGACCAGACAAAGAGATCCATTGACAAAGAGCGCCAAATGTAACATCGGATTTTTAATAATAGCGTGAATAATTTATTTAGATTCTTGTTTATTAGTAATTCCGTCTAAATATTTTGCATAAGACAACATATTTGCGCGGCACCAATAATCTTCAATATTTGCAAGAGCATCTATTACAAAAACCAAGCAATAAATAAAATACGCATGTCGAAGACATCAATATAAGATTAAAATGAATAATTATTTTATCTCTACGCGGCATATATGAATACTTCAAAATATAGATTTACCATTTGTCAATATCATAGCCACCAAAGAATCCCGATTTCCCATATTATAGCTTGCAAAAAAGTTCCAGAATCCCAAGATTTCTTACCTCTCCCTCGGCAAGATGGTTATCATCTGATAAGAACAAGTTTCAATTGTATTTCTAAAAGATTCTGATCTGAATTTCCACCGCTATCCGCGTCGGAATGTTTTTCACGGCAGAAAAAATGAGCCGTCAGAATTGGAAGAGAGAAAGGAGAAATGTCGACGCGGAAAGCGGAAGGGAAATACGGGGAACTTGGAGATGTGTGGAACGATGTTCGAGAACTGTTCGACCATTTTTCCTCGGGTTTGCTGGCTCTCGAACGTTTCATACGATAAGAGAAGGCGGAATAAGTTTGCGAGCGTACATGAAGGTTTGGGTGAGAAAAGATGAAATAGGAACTAAAAGAGAAACCTTCGAACATAAACAACATCCTCGTAACGCTTGAGGCACACCTGCTGACTCCGAGAGATGAAAGTAAATGCGCTCTTCTGCAATGCCTCCTACGTTATTGAATAATGCTAGGAAACCTGATTCCGAATCCTGGGAGAAGAATGGACGTGTTTTTCTATCGGGTTGACTTTTTGTCAATCGTATTTCCCTTTTTGAAAGGAAGTGGAAATTACCAACTTCACACGTTTACATTTTTTGCCCGAAAAAATTTTTTAACCGCTTCTTTCGACCCAAAATCGTCCTAGAATATGTTTATACACCATATACCATCGATTTGGGTCATTTAGGAGTGAAATTGGCGACTTTCATTTTTTGGCAATTTTTGAAGGTATACCCCTTCACATTTTTGCGATTTTAGGTCGACCCATTTTTTGCTCGAAACAATTTTTAAACCGCTTCTTCCGACCCAAAATCATCCTAGAATATGTTTATACACCATTTACCATCGATTTGGGTCATTTAGGAGTGAAATTGGCGACTTTCATTTTTTGGCAATTTTTGAAGGTATACCCCTTCACATTTTTGCGATTTTGGGTCGACCCATTTTTTGGCCGAACAAATTTTTAAACCGCTTCTTCTGACCCAAAATCGTCCTAGAATATGTTTATACACCATTTACCATCGATTTGGGTCATTTAGGAGTGAAATTGGCGACTTTCATTTTTTGGCAATTTTTGAAGGTATACCCCTTCACATTTTTGCGATTTTAGGTCGACCCATTTTTTGCTCGAAACAATTTTTAAACCGCTTCTTCTGACCCAAAATCGTCCTAGAATATGTTTATACACCATTTACCATCGATTTGGGTCATTTAGGAGTGAAATTGGCGACTTTCATTTTTTGGCAATTTTTGAAGGTATACCCCTTCACATTTTTGCGATTTTAGGTCGACCCATTTTTTGCTCGAAACAATTTTTAAACCGCTTCTTCCGACCCAAAATCATCCTAGAATATGTTTATACACCATTTACCATCGATTTGGGTCATTTATGAGTGAAATTGGCGACTTTTATATTTTGGCAATTTTTGAAGGTATACCCCTTCACATTTTTGCGATTTTGGGTCGACCCATTTTTTGGCCGAACAAATTTTTAAACCGCTTCTTCTGACCCAAAATCGTCCTAGAATATGTTTATACACCATTTACCATCGATTTGGGTCATTTAGGAGTGAAATTGGCGACTTTTATATTTTGGCAATTTTTGAAGGTATACCCCTTCACATTTTTGCGATTTTAGGTCGACCCATTTTTTGCTCAAAACAATTTTTAAACCGCTTCCTCTGACCCAAAATCATCCTAGAATATGTTTATACACCATTTACCATCGATTTGGGTCATTTAGGAGTGAAATTGGCGACTTTCATTTTTTGGCAATTTTTGAAGGTATACCCCTTCACATTTTTGCGATTTTAGGTCGACCCATTTTTTGCTCGAAACAATTTTTAAACCGCTTCTTCCGACCCAAAATCATCCTAGAATATGTTTATACACCATTTACCAACGATTTGGGTCATTTAGGAGTGAAATTGGCGACTTTCATTTTTTGGCAATTTTTGAAGGTATACCCCTTCACATTTTTGCGATTTTAGGTCGACCCATTTTTTGCTCGAAACAATTTTTAAACCGCTTCTTCCGACCCAAAATCATCCTAGAATATGTTTATACACCATTTACCAACGATTTGGGTCATTTAGGAGTGAAATTGGCGACTTTCATTTTTTGGCAATTTTTGAAGGTATACCCCTTCACATTTTTGCGATTTTAGGTCGACCCATTTTTTGCTCGAAACAATTTTTAAACCGCTTCTTCCGACCCAAAATCATCCTAGAATATGTTTATACACCATTTACCAACGATTTGGGTCATTTAGGAGTGAAATTGGCGACTTTCATTTTTTGGCAATTTTTGAAGGTATACCCCTTCACATTTTTGCGATTTTAGGTCGACCCATTTTTTGCTCGAAACAATTTTTAAACCGCTTCTTCCGACCCAAAATCATCCTAGAATATGTTTATACACCATTTACCATCGATTTGGGTCATTTAGGAGTGAAATTGGCGACTTTCATTTTTTGGCAATTTTTGAAGGTATACCCCTTCACATTTTTGCGATTTTGGGTCGACCCATTTTTTGGCCGAACAAATTTTTAAACCGCTTCTTCTGACCCAAAATCGTCCTAGAATATGTTTATACACCATTTACCATCGATTTGGGTCATTTAGGAGTGAAATTGGCGACTTTTATATTTTGGCAATTTTTGAAGGTATACCCCTTCACATTTTTGCGATTTTAGGTCAAAATATGTTTAGAACCCAAGAACTAAGCACGTTACAAGATCTGAATTTTAACGCACATTAAATACAGCATCACATAAGGATCCATTTAAAGCAGAATGTGATATTGATAATATTAATTCCATTGTAGATATTTTAATTATAATTATCATCATCATTGTTACAAACCTATAGTTAATTTCGAATCGAAATGGTATCACCATTCCATTACGAAATGGGAGTGCTGTTAGCTGGTTTACTGGAGCGTTGTAGCCTTGTAGTTGACATTGGCACCTGATTTCGGCACGCCCAAGCCGCTTCCAGTGTCCTAAGTCAACTTGGGTTGTGGCTCGATGTAAGCTTTCTTGCGGTGTAGTGCTTTCGAGCTTGTAAATGTCCAAGCCATTTTCTGCCAGAATACTCGACATGATTCAGGGTCTAGTGTCATAGTGTGTATCTATGTTAAAATCTCCTCCGCAAACAAACTGTATTTCCGGCGTAACTCTGCGCTTCATGGTAGTTATTTATCGTTGTCTCTGCAATAAGCAAACCACTCTTTATATTTGCAAATGTTTCATCTTCGTTCCAACTTTTTTTCCAATACGGTGGAATTCGAAGGTGGCTGAAAAATATTCTGATTTCGTGGGAGTGTGCAGTATTCTTGAATGCTTAAAATCTCAACGTCGGTAATTTGTTTCTCGCAGGGTTTTAAAGTGAGCCCTACTTTTCTGAATTGTGCCATACTCGTTGCAACATCGAGCTGCCTCCTCCGCCCTTTCCTTGTTCTCCTTCTAACAAAGAGTTACGAAAGTATTCGAATACTTTCATTCTGAAAGGTCAATGCATAAGAATATCTACTTTTTGAAGACGTATATATTAATATTTCGAGAAATAAAAGGGATTAACGGAAATGAAGGGCACGAACCTTTAAGGAAACCAATAACATGCGCACAAATAATTATATTTTCCATGAACATATACATTTTCTTTGGAAAATACAAACAGCATAAACAAAATAATTCTCATACTTCCCACGAAGACCTTATAATCTATTCCATATAATTTATATTACCAACTTAATACATCTTATTTCGACACGAGCTGATGCAAAAGAATAAAGAACAGCAAGCATCGTTTACGGAAGTGCAGAATAGAGCGGTATTATTCAACGACAAGAAAAACATATCGCGTAATACATTCGCGGGAGCTAAATTAGTCACTGATAACAAAAAGCTGCGATAACAAGTACCGCAGCAGTTTACCGCGCGCTTAATTCACCAAGCGTTGTACTACTTCGCGGAGGATCCGAAGGTCATCTTGACCTAGTTGACACGTTTGCCTCGTATGCACATGGTTAGCAGGTTGGTATGGTTACAAAATCACGATAAACAGGTCGGTGATAATTGGATGGATTAACTGCCAATTGACAGTCAAAGTGGCTACCGGCACGTCCTGATCTTTCTTTCTCTACCTCCCGGTACATATTCTATCATCAGTGTTGCTGGTACACGCGAGTTCTTTCGCGAGCAATACGCGAGTCCGCTATGGGCTTACGTAAGCATTTGCACGCGTGTTGTCAGTTTGCGTTATGTGCGCATATGTGTAGACTAGTAATTGGATATCAGTATGACCTTCGCATAAAACACGACATGTTTCCAGCCTCGATCACGTGAAATCCACGGTGAGGCTTGTTCGGATGATTGATGCAAGTTCACCATAAATTTTCACATTTCATCGTTTTAGAAACTATGGTGTCTATTGTTGTAACTATGAGTGGAATTATGAGTTTGATTAAGGGAGTTTTGCAGTAGTGGGATAACTTGGTACGAAGTGTTCTTTGTACATATATCTTCATAAGTTCCGAATTATTTTTATTGATACGAATGTTGCTACGCATCAGTGGTAGATAGAGCGAAATTCTACTGGTTTTATTATCGTGTTTACCGAGTGATCAGCTTCATTGGATAACGCTTCCCTCATCGATGAAGTATTATTGTTTCGTATAATAATAGATTTTGGAGTTCTTATCAAGCTGGTCCAAAATGTTTTCCGATAATATTTCGTATGAAGTCTACATGCATATCAGTTTGTTACAAAAACAAATTGAATATCGTAGGACAGGAAGATGAAGCTGAGTATTCATTAAATATCTGTTGGCAAGTTTGTGAGATAGAAAAGGTTAAAATCGTTGATCTGGTATAAGGTCATTAGAATGTTCATTTTGACACCCTAAACTGAGAATCACTGGCCTTGACGGCTCTCTCATTCTTGTCAGAGGCAGATCTCCGTTGGTCGACCTTCGTAAGGTGCATAGAACTGGAGGTTGGAACCGTAAACCTCAGCGAGCTGTGTGCGCCAAATGTTGAATCGTATAACTTGCACAGGTTTCCCCCAATCTCCAGGTCCCTCCACCCTCGGTTGGGAAGCAAATGCCATTCAATGGTGTGTTTCATGGCATTCTGCCTATTCCATACGTTTCGTGCCAGACACGAGGGTCTCCCTCTTATTTCTTTGCTCCTTGATTCCTACTATTCGGCCTTCTTCTTTTGTCTTTCACGCACTGCTGCCTCGCATTCTGCACGATAGACCTCTGGTATACCTCTATCTATAATCGTCGAAATTCTGTCCCAGGACACGACTGTCGGGTTGATATTGCACTTTGAATTTTTATGCTCTTGGGATTGAACTGTCCTTTGGTGAACACTGTGACATGTGAATTAGATGCCACGAAGTAGAGAAGGCTGTGGCTGCCCATTCTAAACAGACATTCCATGATGTAGCATGGTGGCTTGGTTACCTTTCATCCTTTCGAATGATGAAGTTTATTGAGAATAATTTTGTTCTTGTAATAACTTGAGTTAGTGTAATTCATAGAGGAAGTTTCATGTATGGCATCGCAGGAAGAATAGTGGAATAAGATGTTTAGCTTGATGAAGGTACCATTTACGTAGTTCAGGTTCCTGGTGATCTCTACTCGAGACAACAAGTAGCATTCCGCGGATGGTCGTTTGTGTTCCTAGTCGAAGTGACGGGACGATTCCCAGAGCTGTATATTTCCCAGGCACGCTTTGAGAGTTCACAGTGGTAGAGGAAAAAGTCACTTTGCTGTAAGGTAAGGTCTCCAAGGGAAAACGAACCAATTTATCGTGCACCTCGAAGCTGTACGTCACTGCTTTCGCATTGCTCACGACAATTTCCTCCTAAATTTAGATCCTGTTACGCTCGGAATTACTTTATCAGCTTTAATTTTCTGTGGTATACCTACTATCCGCTATAAATTATTCCACTTCTTTGTACCGGATTCCCCTACTTTGTTGCAATGCCATACGTCTTCCTGTTTCTCTCGGTTCTTTTTCTCTGAATTCCTTAAAAGTGGAACGACCATTGTTTTGTATGCTCTTTTTTGATGTTGCGAATTTTCCTTATAAATCTTTGAAGAATGTGTCGGTAAAGTTACGAAGGACATTATTGCACAAATTCGTCAGTGCAGCTGTGTGAAGTATATTCAAACATTTTGTGGATAACTATTAATTTTGTTAGCTACTAGTCTATAATTTGCTTATGGTATTAGAGAAAATTTAATAATAGTAACACAAATTGGGCGACTAAAAAGTTACACCACAATAATTTTTATATTGATAGCTGCATGGTGAATTCGTGGAGCTGAATTTTATGTATCATCGTTGTACATAAATAATTATTATGGAAGATAGATCGTTTAGAAAATAAGCACAAATGGATCATGCCAGGGTCGAAGCTGAAGAAGTAATATCGATGGTTGGTCCGAGATAATTCACTGTTTTCTTTGTTCCCAAAATACCGATGGAAGCTGATTCCATTCTCTGTGGTGTTAGGACCATCGAGCTCGAGTAGGTTTAAGATCTGAGTAATGGCAAGATGAAGGGAGTAGCCACTAAGCTACCAGAGTTGTCGGACCTTCCGTCTGGTATCGAAAGCTCCTCTTCTCACTGTACGATCCTTAGCCGTTTCAGTCTCCTGTGAGTTCTTTCCTTAACATATTACCGAGACCTGGACCCTCGCACGGATTGTCCTCTATTTGCTTTAGAAATATGTTTTCTATCAGCCAAAAAAATAGCCTGTCGTCCAGGGAGCTCTTCCAGCCAGTAAATACTAATTCGACCCACTGAAGTGTCGAAAAGGATCTTGTTTTACGAGTCTAAACTCTTTGATCATGTATGGCTAGCTAGACCTTCTGCACCTTCTTCAGGAGCAGAAGATATATCGTTGCTGATGTGTTATTTATCAAAATAGACTGAGATAGTTATTTGGATTGCTCCAGTATAGACTTCTTGATTAGAAACAGGTGCAGTATCGGTATTGATTGAACCTTAAACTTCGAACGGAAGTATTAGAACTTTCGAATGGGACCAAAATAGAATTGATAGAGATACGTAGATAAATTGCAGACCATGAGAGTCAAATATACTTAGTATTGACTGGTATAATATTGTTTCCCAAATTTATCAACGATGAAAACAAAGATTAATAAGATCCATAGGGACATAGACTGGCAGTGGTCAGCATTAAGAGTCGATTTATCAGGACGATCTAATCAGTGCCATTAATTTCTCGTAACACCGGGAATTGTTGGGATAGCCAAGTGTCAGATTGAAAGATGACCACGTAGGTGAGTTAAAGTTGGAATAATTCGCAGCTGAAGCTATCGACACGAGGCGAATCCATAGGAATGGATAGGTAGCTGTGCGTGGCAGGCATTTTCGTTAAATTGGACCGGCTGAGAAATGGAAAGCAACCAGTTCCCGGGTACTCCGAATTCGAGAGAAGCTCTTGGGTTTGTCGAGGGTGGAACGGGAGGGAAATACGGACAGCCGACAAATGGACGGCAGTTCGTATTCGCGGACGTATTTCACCTAACGGACACTGACCAGCCTGCTGCCCTCGAATCCAATACTCCTCCCCAAGCTTTCACCTTTTCCTGACCATCCTTTCGTATTCATTGTTCCGTGCCTGTCCACTTCAAACCTGCGGATTTTCATTAGACCCTTGCTGTTTGATGAATTACATTGTTCCATGGATACCTTTAAACTTGTATAAGATTTATTACGACTTTTAAGTACATTCTAAACTTTGCCTTCTTTTTATTTTATATTCGTAAATATTATGTATCAACTAGTTGATCACGTTAGAGTCCGTCTCGTTGATCTTATTTATGGAAATCGATGGAGAATTAGAAAAAAAAAAAATTAAACAAGTCACTCCGGATTTTGCAGGATCTCCCTTGAAATTGTGCAAATCTAATAAGCCAGTAGCAGATTTTCTCTTATATTAGATGTAACTGAAAGAAATGATTTTTAATTATTTTAATCAGTGCATTTTGAGAGTCTATAGCTACCATATTTGATTGTAGCTTTCTAGCTGAGACATTTATATTATTGAAATTTTACGTAAAACACGAAATAATTATTTTGTCGGACACATTCGGTTTGTAATTCCAAGTACATGAATTCATTATTAACATTAAGGGTGCTAATTGAATTTCGGCCATGATTCATGCCCTAATTGTGTCTCCTTCTTCTCAACCTTCAAAGTCCCGAAAAGATTTTTTTGGAGACTACGATATAATTATAACATCTCGTTAATCTTATCTCCGGAAATCGACAGTCATCAAAGAAAAATTAAACGCGTCATTTCGGATTTCGCAAGGCCTCCCTCGAAATCGTACTCGTAGCATATTAAAAATGGTATCGCATTGAATTCCCAGAGTGTATTTCATTTTCGTAATGAACCCCCTGTGTATCCATTATGAATGAGACATTAACTAATTGCCAGTTAATACACTCGGCTAAATTGTTCCCCGCTAACTAACTTCGGAATTGAAATTTATCGGACACAGACTCGCGGAGAATTTTATTAATATCCGCTACAATAATATACCGCCGCGTAAGTTCTCATTGAATTAAGATAATTATATTCTCGATGATGAACAATAATATTTCCTTAACTCATGACATTTATTTCGTGAAATGGCAATTTGTTATAATTAGCTTCGTCGTTGAATTATACGTGGCTAATTACCAATATTATATTTGTATACATATCTTTATGTTTTTTTTAATTGGCCAGTATATTTTCCGCAGATTAGGGTTGTTAATTAATTATTTGTCAGTCACACATCAGCGGAGCCTTTGCAAACAACGGTAGATTTCCGCTCTATTATACCGTGCACCGTGTTCCACGGAACGTTATTGTTTAAAAGGGAATAACAGGCTCCTACAGTTGGCAATTAACGTGCAAATTATCCCTTCGTTTCTCTGGAAATTGTAGGTGAGGCGGATACCTGGTAGCCATGGAAATAATCAGACATTTTCCGCCATTTAATAAGCATGCTTCGCATATTTGGTATCTTTTCTTGATTAAAAATCTCATGATATTGGGATTGTTTGTTTACCTCATTTTATCGGCGCCGATAATCGATGCAATCAATTCAAGTACTCACGAACTCTTATCGAGGAAGAATTTATTGGTAGGCGGACTTTGATGATGTAAAAATAAGAACACTTATGGCAACAAAATTGATTTATTTTAATACGTTTTAGGAAATTTATCCTCGTTTTGCATCTCGCAATTACGTCATGCATTCAGAAGTTGTTAAATGTTCTGTTCTTAATGAATTCCTTTTAACAAAGTTAATGCACGTCGGGAAGTAAATCTGTCGATTTTATGAAAATTAAAAATGATGTAAATGTAGAAGCGATGTAATAATTAAACGGGAAAGAATCCACGTAAAACAAAATTGCTGATAAAAATATACCGGTGAAATAATTTCCTCCGTGGTTTACGATACTCTTCGTTAAGAGCAGCTTCCGGTTATCACACTTTCTTTCATCGATTCTATTTCAATCGCGTTATCTCTTTCCTCGCCTGGAATCTGATAGCAAACAGCTTTTGAAACTGGAACGATAATCGACAAAAGCCGTGATTATTTTTTAAAATAAGTTTCTCAGAATATAAAAAGAAAATCTTGGAGAACTTACTGCAGTCATATTGAATTCTGACGTGATAAGAATATATGAATAGTGAGATTGATAAGAAGTATTGATTATCGAGCGACAATAAATTATTAAACGAAAACCTGACAAAGTATTGAGAATTATAAGAAATGTAGTACAAGATTTCATAAGGAAAGGAAAGTTATGGTTTTCGACAAATACTTTTATTTTATGTCTGCTATGAGAAATCGATATTAAATGTCCGTGCATTACTTTGGATTTGTAGTTTTGTAAAGTGAATTTATTTCGATTCTTACACACCGAGTAAAAATTTAAAAATTTCCAGATTTTCCAAGCGATTTAGAATCCAGTTTGTCAAATCTCTCGTGCTCCCTCCGGAACCAATAACCATATATTTTTAAACCGCTTTTGAAAATCAAACCATCCTTTCCATGATCCGAGAAAAAGACTTCGATGCCATACAAAATTTAAAAGAATAAGATTTTCCGACATACGAAAACAAAATCGGATAATTTTTAATTAAACCCAGCTACTTCACTTAAACCTTTCAAGAAATTGTTTCTTTGACTTCGATCACCATGTTTCAAAGTCGCAGAAAAAATGTGCATAAAATAAATTATGCGATGCCTTTCACACTGAAATCTTGCATTTCCGCGAATACTTCTTTTACATTTATATAATGCACTCATTCAGAAGCTCTCAAAATCCCGGTCGAAAATGACATTTCCAGTGTAGAAAGCGCACGTGGTGTAACGATAAAAATATCTCGAGGTAAGAATTGCTTGGGCATATTTGGTCCATTCGCACCTGGAAATTTACGCGATGGAAGCCGGAGTGAAAGGATGAGCCGCCGGTTGCGGTGCTCGAGGAAGAATTATAACCAGACATTTTTCAAATCCACGGGAAGGATTTACCTACGTGCCTCCCACGCCAGGAGGGCCGAATCATATTTTATTTCTCCGCTCCGCGGGACGTTTCTCTCGAGTTTTAAACTTCGTACACACTCGGCTCCCGGTGAATCTTCGACAATTTTGCTTACAGTTTTTTTCTTGGTGTTACTTCGAATATACACTACGTTTCATAAGTATTTACTCACAGACATTATTTTGAGTCTTTGAAAAAACTATTAGCATCTGTAAAATTATCACACTTATCTCGAAGGTTACGAATTAAATTACAAATATCGCTCTCGTAGTTCGCAAATTTGTATGCTTACAAATTTCAGTAATTTACAGTCAAAGTTATTTTATCACTAAATTGAAAGTACCTGCGTGATGTTTTTGGGAAGAACTCCAAAGAAGCGAATTTCTGTTTCCAACAATATTCAGTTTACATGGAAAAATTAGCATGTTCCTTAATCCTTTTTGTTTGTACTTCGGCAAAGTTTCGATGACTTTGGCATAATCGAATTCTAGACTTTTTTTTTATTCGGTTGATCGACACCGGAGGTGCAATTCGATGACTTCGACAGAATCTACACCTGGGTGAATCCCCCTCGACGAATACATGAATACTCTTATCACAGGTTCTTTCCCTTCGTAGAATCAAAATCGATATTCCATAAATGTGTAAATGTAACTGATTCAGAATGATTCCCTTTTCTTAAGGAACCGAAGTAACAGCCTTTGCTGAGGTGCTTGCACCTTATATTATTATTTTAAGATACACGATTGGCCAATCTGCTTTTACTACACTAAAAATATGTGTTTTAATAACAAAGTCGAAATTTAAAGAATATATATCGAATACTTCACTTTTCAAGAAATATTTTATTAATATAAACATAATTGTAGTAAATAATACGGAAATCAGATATAGAAAATTGCAGCAAATAATACAGGAATAACACCGAAATTAGATACAGAAAACATTTTGGGAAATAATACAGAAAATTGTAGAGAATCATACAGAAATTATTTTCAGCACATTATTTCGTAAATATGAAAAATTATTAGGCACCAATGACAAGACTATATAATTATTCTAACGAAGAATAACATAATAAATAAAGTTTAAATCAGAGTGCATAAAACTTGTTGATACGAGGTAGCTCGTACATGTTGTAAGTTCCAAGTAATTATAAACTTATTTTAATGCTTCCCGGGATATTAATTTCATGCTTATCGGTGAATTCTTCTCGATATATATCCGATTCCTAATCGAACCGGTTTCCGAAGTCTCATTAATGATTCGAGCCTCGGAAACTCAAGGATATCTGATTAAACGTGTCTTCACTATCCGCAATAAATAGTTGAACTGGATAATTTAAACTGCAATTTATAGTTGCCATGGCTTGAAATCCAATACCGAATTTTTATTGGCTCTTACGAGTTTATCTTTATGTCATTGATTATCTCAAATTGTAACAGGAAATCCTGGAATTTTTATGAATTTTAAGATCGAGTTTCTCTGGTTGCAATAGTTATCAAATGTTAACTTAAAATCCTAACACTTTTATTATCGAATATCGTAATATAATATATAACATATCACACAAAATTATACAGATTGGAACACCTTTGAATACCACTAAGGCAATATATTGTTTTATGAAGTCGATTTACCGAAATAAAAAATTAACGAGCACTTTTTGGTGGCATACATAAAATATCAGAAGAATGTGAAAACTTCATCTTCGGGGAGGCCATTCATGGGATATATTTTGCAACAACAAAGATACCCTTTTACTGGGAAAAAGAAATTCATAAAAGTAAAATGAGAAGGCCAGGTCGAAACGCAAGACATAGAATCGCATTTGTTGAATACACG
The DNA here is from genome assembly GCA_910591585.2 of Nysson spinosus. Classification (NCBI taxonomy): domain Eukaryota; kingdom Metazoa; phylum Arthropoda; class Insecta; order Hymenoptera; family Crabronidae; genus Nysson; species Nysson spinosus. Next base: position 6,634,643 of record OU342835.1, read on the forward strand.
TGACTTTATATACAAGCGAATGTATATCTATAGATGGTGTTCCAATTTAAAGGGCCTGAGTTATCTTTGGAATATGGGGGTGGATGGAAAAATGTTTGATTGTTGAATAAAACTTACATTCTCTCAAGGATATTAAGTACAGTTCAAGGTTTCTCCTTTTATCTCCTTCTTAGATTTCTAGTTATATGTCGTTGTACACTTTCAAAATTCTGAATTTGCTAGTAATTTTAAAATCGAATTTCTCTAATTGCAGTAGGTGATTACATGTTAACTTAAAATCGTAACACTTAATATCATATATCATAATATTATTATTATGTATTATATGTTAAAGAACTTTTTTTCATTATCGAGGTGAAACTAGTACGAAGGAACTTATTTTATTTCAATTATATATATAATTTATATAACAACCCAATTTATTATACAAATTTTCAATGTACTAATTAGAAAAGTGAAATCTCAAATTATTATTAAAAAATAAAGAACACTCATCCTTGTATTAAGGTCTTTAAAATGTTCAACACAATCACTTATTTTGTCAAATAAGAATAACTAGTTTCCGAAGTAATTGGAAGTCACGTACCCGAGTCTTGTTGTCGGAAAACCAAAACTTTTTTGAAAAAGTAAGGAAGTAGAAAACCAAGGAAAGCTCTTAATTCTCTTGTGGACCGAGAACCGGAAGTGAGCTCACGTAGGGGTCTAATTGAATTTCATATTCCAGCGCGCATCGCGAATGCTTCGTGGCTCCGTCTCGTTGTAATTAATTACTATTCAGGTCTTCCGCACCATCTTTTCTTCCATCGTCCTTCCACTTTTCTCCTCCGTTTTTTTCTTCTCCCAGCGAAGTGACGACGAAAGAAAAGCAGGACACTCCCCCAAAACGAAAGAAACTTTTCCAAAGGAAATCTCCTTCGTCAAGTCCTCCGAATCAACCTTGTAATTCTCTTTTCTCATTGGCTAGGAACCTTGCTCCTCTCTTTTGCTCTTCATCTTCGAAATGAAGACAATCTTCTTCCAGATTCGAGAGAGAATCGTAAAGAAAAATACGTTAATGGAGATAAATCGACTCCAGTGCTCGGATTTAACTTTTTCCCACTCGAATCAGGAAATTATCCGATTACTTTAATTTTTCTCAATTATATTAAATCTTGATTCGTAGCAACATCGCGTATTTCTTCGAATGGAGAATTTAATATTAAACTGTGTATTTTTGTGTACTACAAGCAGATTGATGGATGGAGTGTATAAAAATAAGGAAATATGATTACATGGAATATTATTAAAATTTTAATTCATTAAATGGGATTTTATATTTGTGTGACAGTTGAGTCTTGTTGAAGCTACTTTATTCGTTTGGTAAGATTGTGTTAGTTTTTTTTAAGATAACGTAAAGTATTGATTTGGTGAACAAATTGTTCTCTTGAGTTTCTTAACTTCAAAATATGGATAAAATTGGAAATAGTTATGTTCAATACATTTTGCTTCCTTATTTTATTTGCATATGATAAATCATATTTCTGAATTCACCTATCTTGCTTGTCCCAGGAGAAACTCGGAAAATTGAATTTTGACAAGGTAGTCGATGAAATGGTTTTATATATTCTGCCGAAGTACGAAATGACAAATAAGCATTTATGGTACGAAAATATAGAACACCGATAACATACTTCAATATACTTTATTTTAACAATTCTGTGTCTCTAAAGTAGTGAAATACCTTCCGTATCCCGAATATGGAATTAATATGACTTAAAGTTAACATAAAAATGAATGATTAAGTCCAACCCAAAATTAATAAAATAATAAATATTAACTATCGACTCGTAATTACATTACATTAAATAGAATAATAACTTACAACAATACTGCATTATTCTATATAATAGAAGAATAATAATATAATATTGTACATCATACAGTACATAAACAGAAATACTTTCTCCAATCAAAAAAATTAATTCCAACATATGTTTCGAAACATAGTCGCAATAATAATATATCGGAAATAAAATGATAAGTAAATCGGATACTTTAGAACCGCGAAACTTAACGGAGGTCCTAGAAACACGAAGTACAGGAAGACATTATCATATTTCTTCGTTATAATTAGTACAATACCATCTGGTTTCCAAGATTCATATCCCATCCAGCAGCACAATTATATTCAGTATACATATTTATAGCAGCTACTCGCCGGAGTATCCTTGAAAATATGACACGCGCGAACGCATAAACGTAAATTCCTATACCAGCTGACGGTTCCATGAATAACAAGAACGTCGGGATTTCCTCGTAAAGTAAAACCGCGTTATCGGATTCCCTTCCGCCGAGGCGTACTTGTTGAATGAATCCCGATTCTTTTCAACATCAGTTAGTTCGGGGTCGAGGGTCGTTTTACTTCACTCCAAGAAATTATTCCCCGGTGAACCGAAGGAAGCATCTTATCTTGTCATTCGTCCTGATCCAGGACAGGAACAGGAGCCTTGATATCTTTGCACTAAGCGACTGCAGACATTTCTCATTCTCCGCGAATTACAGCAAAAGAAATATGCCCCAGATTACCTGTCCGTTATCTTTTCGCGATTGTTACTTTCCGCGGACCTCGCCGCCATTATGACGGAGTTGTTAGCGGTGGGACATTTAAAATCCTGGAAACACCTGGTGCGAAAATAGTTTAGGTCCTGGTGATAAATCCGGGTGAATTAATGGTGTGTGAAAATATCTGGCGTTTATAAAACACTTAATAGATGTAATGGACTTAATGGGGTTTATCGTGGCTGGTGATAAATGTGATGTTGTTTTGTGGTGATAATTCACCCGCGATTGGAGTATTAATATTTAGTTTTTTAAACAAGGTCTATTAAGGAAGAATTGGAATATTATTAATAATTAATATGTTAGTGATATACATCGTTTGAGGATTCTTCCTCGGGTCTCGTAAGAGTGTTTTAGAATAATAATATAATAAACGGCGCATTTGGTGAGATTTGATATCCCTTCATTTTATGTACATAACGCTAATAATTAAATCCATTCGTTAAATTGACATCCTCCAGCTATAATTTATATATAAGTAAATGTATAAGTATAACCGAGTATATTTTCGGTAGTTCACAGTGTTAATATATTAGTAATATGTACATCTTTAGAAAGTTCATTTTTTTCGTATTTATGATACAGTTTCGTAATAAATTATATTAGGATCTCGGTATCTATTTCTGTTCTGAATAAGTATTCGCATTTGAGGCACTTTAAGTAACAGAGTTTCGAGTAGCTACATTTACGATCGCGATAAATCTCCCTGTCGATCGACGATACCCGAAGGAGTCACGGATGCATACATACGAATAATAAAATAGAATCGAAGATGGGATACGGTTCGATTAGGAGTGGTTTCGTATCAAATGCGGAACGCCGAAACGGGAAACGGCTGGGTGGGGGTTGGTAGATATCCAATGGAAATGAAAAAAAAACGGCAATTCATCTGGGTCACCCTGTCGAGAGGGTAGCCTCCCTCCTTTTTTATCTTCTTCTATGGCGATAACGAGCCTCATAACGTCGTTTTATCTTTCCTCAGCCTCGACGATGGAAATCTCTTTTCCCTTCATTTTTACCGCGCGAGCCTCGCCTCCTCCTCCGCGAATCAGAGAAAGAAATATCCCAGGCAACTTTGCGTCTAGATAACGCCTCCTCTCCATCTGTCACGGGCACTTTATTTAAAAGATAAGGGAGTTGATTGCACGCCAGACGAGCAAATAGCTCGATTAATAGCTCGTTCTTGGGAATATTATTGTGGTATGCTTGTATTGACTGATTTTGAATATTTGAGTGGAAGAACAAACTGATAGTTTGTTGGCTGCAATTAAAGTTGGGGACATCTATTAGAAATCAATTAATTATAATAAAATTCTTACGAAAATACCAAGAGGATTGCGAATTAGGTTTTCTCCCAACTTTTATAATTGTATTATTTTATAATAAAATCTTAGAATTTTAGAATTTCACAACTCAGAATCGCGGGATTTTGGAATTTTAGAATTTCTGCGAAGTTAATAATGCCGTGGTTTAATTGAAGAATGTTATATCTAATTAACTGACTTGCAGTCAGTGTATTAAGTTAACCGCCAGTTGTGGAATTATTAATTCTAAATTTGTTTCGGTAATTAATTAACGGGCATGATTCAACGGCATTTGATTTAGAATTCTCAGTTTTCCGGGGTAACTTTTACCCACAAGTTTACGTTATCAATATATCGACCATCTCCAATAAATTATGATATCTATTATTGGCTTCGCCTCAAATTTCGAAGAAGGAGGAACAAGTCAATCAATGGGTATCAGTAGATAAAGTTTCCGAGCTTCAATTAATAGCTTTTCACGGGGATTCATAAAACCGGAGTCTATTTAATTGCCGCTCTTAGCTAAGGAGTTAAGTGTACCACACTTTAATTAAGTAAAGTTATACGTACTCCATTGGTTAAATTTCTCTATAATTGAGATGAAAATTGAACTCTCATTGGTGCGTATTAATAAAATTTAGAAAAAAGCGCGAATATCAGGGTGGAATTTTATCTTTCTAACGTGACTTCTTTATTTTCCCTGAAATAGTTCGTTGAACTTTAAAATGTAAAACAGAAACATCATAGACTTTGCCCTTCAAATATTTCTATCGCGCAATACTTATTCTTCAAGATCAAACTTTTCATCCCCCAGCCACCCCCTCCGCAACCTCCCTAAATAGTTCCTCTTCCATTTTAATTTTTATGACCATTCGACGTTTTGTAAACATCACAAAAATGTCCAAGATTATCATAATCGTTATAACACGATATCAAAATCCATAATATCTGGAATCAATCAAGAATTCAGAATCATAACGCAAAACTATAATTATAATCGTATAATAATTATAATCGATCGGTATAGTATAATTGCTGTAGTTAAGCAATTAATTAACGAATAAAGACTGTCAATTAATACTGTCCAAGACATCGATGGCACTACAAAAAGACTACAAACATTATATTAATTAATTAATGACCTGAAGTTTGAACAGATTTAATAAATAAGTATCAGCGAGAAAATTATAAAATTAATATTAACAATGAAACTATCTATACAAGTTCAATATGTTCAAACACATCTTAAAATTAATAGAATAATTACATCGATAATTGAAAGACAAATTGAGGTGGCAGGAAATGACACGAGTTGCATAATATCTCATAAAGTAGCAGATAGAAAATAGTTTCACGGGTAATGCAATTGGCGCATCAACGAAGAACCTATAACGAATAAGGCTTGCACTTTTTTGAGGTCCGCGGAGACCGCATGCGGGTTTTTTGTCTGGAAAACTTGCCGTGAGTGAAATCGTTCCGAGATCGCATGGCTCTCGAGAGGCCATGGAAAATGTTTTATGCTCGCCACCATTGGAACTATAACAAGTTTATTTTATTTCTACTCTGCAATAAAGAACCACGCTCCCACATGATTTAATAAATCCTTTCTACTACTCTTCCAATTTCGAATAAAAATCCTCTACTTAGAATTCATTGCGGATATACGACCTGATAGAAAACTGGAAAAAGTTCAGCGTTCTGAGATATTTCCCAGTAATTATATATTAACGTCGAATTCGTGGATGAACCTTCAATATATTATTTTTCTAAATTTCGAATATATAATTTTTACGAGCTTCCAATACAATTTGTACAAATACAAATATGTATGTTTTCGTAATCTCAAATATATCATTTTTATATGGAATTAATATAAGTTATGAAATCGGTAGATTTAATTTTCATATGAATATTTTTCAATATTTATGAGATGTAAAAACTTTGGTAGAACGTAAGAGACGAATTCTTAAAAAATCAGTGGCTGGTTGCAATCCTCATGTAATGTTTTGGAGAATAATTGTTTAGGGCTGGTTAGGGAAAATTTTCGCTTGCATGCGCCAAACCCTTTGCCAGATGCAAACGCGTGTTTTACCGCATGAAGGCATGGTATTTTTCCGAGGAAATTCTATTCTCTCGGGAGGCCGTCGAATAAGCGGACTTGGCTGAAGCATGAACGTCCTTAGTAAACAAAAAAGAATCTTGTTGCGCCAGAATTATTCTTCTAATTTTTCCGGGCACTCATTGTTGCAGGCACACACACCCCTTCTTGCGGCTGACACGAGACACGTAAGTAAAAACTGACTATAAACAACCGAATGAATAACCCCAGCAAAATAAACCGCGAGTACACTTAACGTTCAGTTAATGAAATAAACCCTCTTAGCTTTTCACCTACCTTTATACCTCTTTATTTTAATATTTCTCATTCCGACCTGGACTTTCCGAGATTCGTGGTTTTTTGAACCTTTAAATTTATGTATGAAATTCATCATTTTTATTCAGGCGGAAATAATTTCAAGCATTATTTTAATATAAATTATGTTATCATTTTATATGGAAATAATTAATATCATAGGTATGTTTTCATTATCAAAATTTAGTTTACCAAGGTCACATTTGTTTTATAGTCTTTAATTTAATATCAGTAGGATATTAACAGCAAGCAAAAACAATTTTCATACGAAACGGAAATATTTTCGAGGTTCGATATATTTGAATAAAAATTTCATCTCCGCTGACATTGCTTCGACATAAATAATACTTCCGTATAATCGAAGGTGAATGTGTGATAATGAAATATTTTATGTGATAATTTTATATGGAAAATATTGGAAATACTTTTCGACGGTTATCAGAAGATATTTATGTCACGGGTTAGGTTTTTCGGGCGATACAATGGGAACAAATTTCCATACGATTAAATGGCACCATTAATGTCCCCATCGGGGACCCAGAAGCATTCGTGCCATTAATTACACAATTAGTCGTATTTCGATGCTACCCCAGTGCGTTGAAATTTCTGTAAATTAGTCTCCCTTCGTTCTCGGGGAATCCGATATGTAAATCAGGATTATATTTTGGTCATTTGCCTATTTCCACTCGAATCACGATCCCGTAATATTCTACTATTTGTTCTAACTTTTTATTCGCGTTGTGAAACCTGTTTACGAGTCGATGAATTATAACGATATTGAAGAAGCAATGTTGTTGCATATCAAAAATATTTTATTCTCATTTCGACTTTATACAGCATCAATTATGATATTATCGAAGAATAATTCGTGTAATATACGGTGTAAATTAATTACGTATAATACTCGGAAGATGAATTAATTGTAATACATTCTAAGTTAAAAATCTATGTTGGCTTGTTTAATACATTTTTCGATATACATTTTCGAATAATATCCATATTTCTAGATACTATAAATTATTAAAGGAAATACAAGATAGTTTTTAAATTCTAAAATCTTTTACGGAAAACCTATGGTGGTTTATCCGACACATTAATATATTATCAAGTATACTATGAAGATATCATAGGAATTTATTAATATGTATTTTCATAAACTAAATATCGAGCAACTACAGCCGATAATTTCGAAGTTATAAAATCTTATATAAAAGTCCCCGCGTTCGTCCTCGTAAACACTGCAGGATACACGAGTTAAAAAGTTTAACGACTGCGTGGTCTCGATCATTACGTCGTTATGGTGTCACTTTAAGTTTAGTGTAGTTTAATTACAGTTGGTGTCTCCCTCGGCGAACATTATCCGTTGGTTTAGTATGCGCGTACAAGAAGACGAAACAACAGATAACGATTTGCACCTGGAGACATTAGTGTTAACGATCGAGTACCGGCTAATCGACGAACAGTGATTCGTCTAATATCCCCGAAGCCATAATCGTTTCCTGATCAATAAACATTGTCGACGATTATCGGTGATCAATGCAGGGTTTTAAGTAGCATTTAAATCACCGCCGTCATTCAGTGGATTTGGCAAATGTCGCGGACCACCCTTATTTCGTTCGAGAAGTTAGTCAACCCCCTACCATTACTCGATTGGATGAAAAGATTCATACTGGGCCCGATTCGATTTGTAGGGCCGTTTGAAATTCAGTAATGGCGATATTTCATTCTAATGTTATGTGCGGGAGGAAGGGTTGGGGCGTAATGGGAGGGAATGTTGGAATCGTCAAATGGGGTAAACTGTTGGGTTCGGTTCTTGTATCTTTATGGAAATTAATGGCTGTCCTTGATTGGCTTCTTCTGAGTTAGATGATCTTCGTGTTTAGAAATATTGTGTTATTAATATGTTTTTTCAGTAGGTGTTTAATTATGCGTTGATTAACTTTTGAATGAATATATTATTTATTCTTATTTATCTTCTCCGCGATTCCCACGCATGAATTCGTTCAAGATAAAATTGAATTTCTTCACATTCTACATCCGAGTTTAATATACTTCTATTTTTTATCGTGTTTCGTATATTTATTTTGGTATCAAAAGATTCTTCATATAGTTTCGTGATCAAGCCATTTATTTACCCCAACATAAACGTCTCGTTAAAATGCCAGAAATTACATTACAAGACTAAATTGTTATAATAAGCATCTGAGAGGTCGGTGACGCGTTAATTACGCGTGGAATAATTTTTCACACGAGATCGTGACAACAGTGTCCATCGCCGTTAAGAGCTCGTTGGTGAACCGGTCAGAGTGGTCACCACGTGGTCCAGCCTCTTGATGTCACTTCCTGCGTTACCACCCCCTGGAATTGCATTATGGTCGGCAGTGGCATTATAACGTGACATGGCATATAAATCACGTCGGTTGACGGGAGTGCGTCAGTGTTGGTACGCGTCCCTTGGTGTCCACGCAAATTGCCCAGATTAGTTGTTAGTGACGGATCATGAATCGCCCTTCCGCCCATAGAACCTCACCTATTGGACCTGGGAAACCTATATTAAAGGATGCGACTGTCACTTTGTGTATCGTCCTCTGTTCAGTTTATTTCGAGTGTACTATATTCATTTACTTACTTGATTTCGGGACCAAAATCATCATATATTTACTTTATTTCGAGTACACTATAATTATATATTTATTTTATTTTTTGTGAACTACTTTCATCCATTTAATATATTGCCAGCGCAATGTAATTATCTATTTACATTCTTTCGGCTGCACTATATTTTTATATTTCTTTTATTTCGAGTGGAATATAATCAAAATAATCATCGGACATTGATTGTAAGTAATCACTTTTTGTCTTCTTTACTTGATCATTTTCTGACTCCCGTCATACGAGCGATTAAAACGTAAATGAAAATTTAATTCCGGTATAATATCCCCCGTTTCAAATGAAAGTCACTGTAGTTAATATCGAAAAATTTATGAAATGTGCTACACGTTTGTTAGTAAAACATTCGGTACAATTGCTTCCTATAATTGGGTTTTCAAAATAAATTAGGTGTTCCATTAATGAGGCAATTCATGTAAATAATTAGTGACGATTTCCGTGCACTGCGAGTGTAATTAATGTAGATTTTATTAAGCACTTTTCATACTACATTTGCTGTAACTAATTTATATGTGATGTACATAGAATTGATCAAATCCATTATGTTAGTTAATTATTGCAAACATCTACTTTATTATTTTAACGAAGAATATTTAATCAAATATAAATTTACGTCGTAATTTTAACGGAAGCTTTAGAATCGAAATTCGTTTAAAGTCTCCTCGTTTCCTGACGCGGAGAACACTCGAAATCATAATTCTTCACTGTCGCCTCTAAAAAGAGAAACAACAAATATATTCTGAGTATTTTGCCGGAGGAATTCGTCCTTGTCTCGATGGAATTGGCTTTAAATCTACCACCGGGAATAAGACACTTCGGTGTTTAATGGCGACTCTTGTTCGCCGTGTAATCGTTAATCGTTTCAGCACTTTCATGGTATTCCCAGGAACGATCCCGTTTTACTAAGCTCCTAAGGACCTCGTAAATCCGCGCATTTACTTCGCTTGAATATATATATATATAGGCCAAGGAGTTCGTGGTGTTCTCCTTTAATTTTAACAATTACATCATTTTATGAAATGTTTCAACATATTTTAATCTTTTACCTGGGAAGTTCTTCCAACAATGTCATCACCCGGCATTTTCGATTTAGTATTAAATAAATCCTCGCAATATATTAAAAAATAGCTTTTGCAATCAGGATGAAATACTTTATATTTATGCATAGCTCCAGAATTTTTGGAATTTCCGGGTTCCCTAACTTTGTAAGAAAAATGATTTAAGAAAGAATATCGTCAGTTAAGAAACTATCGATGCGTCGGTGTCTTGAAATGGTTGTCTAGGAATATTTGCAGTGGAATTAGATCCGTCGTAGTCAAACTCTTGCGTGCACATGCAAATGCATGTCCTTCGCAGGTGCATAAACTTCGACTGGCAAATACAACGTCGTTGTGGTCGAGTTGCCCGTTGCGCATCCGGGCGAACTGCAAATCCACCAGAAAGCTTGCAGTTTGCAAGCTCGATGGCGCTTTCGTTCGATCGGACAGATTCGGGGAAGAAAGGAGCAAGCATGCAGGAGACAGTTTCGACTTCGAACTGTTCGATAATTTGTTATAAATTGAGCAATCGCGATGCAATACGAGTTGGACTTGTTTGTTGTTCTCAGTTTTTAATCGCATCCTTCATTCATTAATGATAAATATATTCTATGTTATGGAACAATTTCTAACTATTTATATTTAATGTACGAATATCATTTTTAGTATGCTACAATAATATGTAAGATTGAAACGTATTTAATATAAATGTACTAATATTTTGTTTCGCACCAGCGAAATAATTCAGAACTGAAATGAGAATGAATTTATGTGAAATTCTTGTCAAACATTTTAAGATCGGCATTCATTTATTTAATCAATATGTAATATTATAACATTTAATTACATAATATTCTCTCATCATGTTCAATCGGCAAGTTCGCAAAAAATGTCAGTTGAAGGAGCTTCAAAAGATTCAATTCGCCTTATCTCCCCTTTAGATGTCTAATGTAAATTCAAATTATCTTCTGCGCCGGTTTCGTGCGCTCGCGTGCTGAGATTGGTGCAAAACTCGGAAGTTTTCCAATTTACGTGCAGCAACCGGTACAAGAAACCTTTATGCAAAATCCCCGCGGGCTCGCGTTGGAAATTGGGATGGATGAGGGAGAAAGAACGATAATTTTGGAAGAAGTGCATTAATATTTGCTGACGTTATATTCCATTAATTTGTCTACGGTGACCTTCGAAATTATTTAATTCATTAACTCCGCGTTATTTCACATTAAATATAGTAACATGCTAAAAGTGAAATGTGTATATGTAAAGTAAATGTTAAAAGCACAAGTAACTTCACGAGTTACTCCCATTTTCCATAATATAATAATACCAGATTAATAATGGAAACAGACGAAGTTAATAACAGAAATAATTCCGTAATTTATAATAATAAAGTTGTATATTAATAATAGAAATATAATTCAAATATTTATTAGAACTAGAGAAATAACCAAAATTTAGAGATCTCAATCCTTTCCGGAAATTTCAATCTTCTCCGGAAGTCGAAATAATTTGAAATAATCGGAAGCCTGCTTGTGATTCTGGTGAGGAAGATATGACGAAGAGACTTTCATCTGATAATGCAGCTAGGAATTTTACGAGATCGCGTTCGAGGGTTCACGGGAATAGAATGAACCAGGATTGTTCACCTTACTTCCTTCCACCGGAAGCCTGTTTTCTATCGAGATCCGGCGAAGTGACGGACTCCATTCTACTCTGGCACGTACCATTTACGGTTTACGCCCAACACTTTACGAGCTTATTTTGTGCTTGGGTTGTTGAAATCCATGCAGCTGCAATCACGCACCTTCAGCCTGTCTAAGCATCCTGATCCCAGCAACAAGATGCATCGGAAATCGGCGTCGTTTTATGTTAAATAGACACGGACGATCAACAAGAATGTGATGGCATTCTGGTTTAATTTCTGATCTATTTCCTTATCGTGTTAAAAGAATGAACTCCGTATTTGGAGGGATAAGAATTATTTCTATTATATAATAATCGAGCAACGCTGATGAATCTTGAAAATTCTAAACTTTTAGGAGTTTATAAAATTTCGAAATTGAATTGCACAATTATTCCTATCACATGATATTCGAATAAAACGAGTAAAGTATCTTCGTGTTTCTAAATTTTTATTATAGAATTATTTCTATCATAAAATAATAACCAAATAAATAGCAGTAAAAGATTAAGCGTACAAAAATAGGTTTACTTTTCCCGTTTAAATCGTGTCTTTTATATCAAAAGATCCGACGTTGCTTTTGTGATCATTGACAGCAGAAATAGTTGCGAGAAGACGGACATTCGATCTTCCGAAAGAGCGAAACACAGTATTGTAATTCAATGCTTAAATTAGCTCGTGCTACCATTTATCTCGTAGTATACATTTAAAGGGACAAGAAAAATGATACATCCTTTACCGGGAATATAGGTCAATATGCAAATGACACTATTTACTTGATCCTCCTATTTACTTCGTACACACACGTATCAACATAAAATGCACTCGTGCATACATGTTTTCTAATGGCGCATACCGAGAGCAGATCTTATTAAAATGTTTATTAAAAAATACTACAAAAATTCAAGCTTATACGGAATATCTGTATAATGAATTTTGCTAGTGTTTTAATATATTTAATATGCAAAGAATATATTGAATAACTTCAAACAACATCGAATATATAAAACATTCCTCTACTGTTTCAAAAATGAACGGTGAATTAAGTTAATATTTACTTATATATTTATTATTAAATTTGTTTAGCGCAATCAATCGACTTCCACATCAGATTTGTGTATTATGTGCACTTCTGTCGAAATTATGATAAAATTCTAATTACGACATGACACTGATTTCCTGTCCACTGCAAACTCCGATTTTCCTCGCACACGTTGTTTCCGATTTTGCCTACGAAAGACTTTGGTTCCTTGTTCCATTGACGTTAATACTTCCTCTAATAATAAAATAGGACGCTAAGGCAGCGGCATTAATTCAAAGTGGAGGAACGGTGAATTTATTCTATGGGTTGTTTGGCGCGTCAGCATACCATCACTAAAGGTTCAGCCAGATAAAAGAGGTTCGTGGACGAGGTTGCAGTATCCCGGTCACGTTCATCTAGCTTTCTTTCTCGATTCCTTTTCTCGCGAGCATTCCTACGTCTGCGTTTCCTCCGATGCCCGCAAAAAGGTTTATCAAACGTTACCCGCGCGTCGAATCTCCATCACGTCTTTGGTTTATCGGATTACGCGGTGAAACAATCGATGAACGAGTAATGGAGATTGAGATGTATTCCAGACTAGCTTCGTGTAAACTGGCTGTCTCCTGTTAGATGTGTATTGTATACAGGTACGAAATGTTTTTCAGAAGACAGCTTTCCTAGTTTTCTGGATGGATATCGAGAAACGAGTAAACTCGGGCCACTTTCTCAATTTACCGAGATTTATTCCGTTGGGGATAAGAGCTTTCGGGACACTCCGGGAGGATAGATTATTTCATGTCTTGCTTCGTGCAGGTTTTGTGCCGTGAATAATAAATAGAGTGGATTGGATAAAATCATTTATTTTATTGATATTATTCCGAATATTTCACGCGTTATTTGATAACATAACATAATAGAAAATTTTCTAATTCATATTTGTTTCACTCCGTATATTTAATATTATAACTTATGATCTCTTCCTTAAAATATCCTTTAATAACTTTAATCGTTAAAATATAATTTAATATTAAGACAATACAAACTATTTACAAGTTTAAATTTAATCGATTATCCGGTTACTTACAAAATGCTTGATTCATTTAAGCATCGAAATTAATATTTAATGCGTCTAAATTTGCGTTTTGTACGAAGAAAGACATTAAAGTGGATCATCGTAGGTGCAGGAAACACTGTCAGTTGATTTAATATGTATGAAGATACACTCGGGATGAACGAAGGCATACGGAATCTCGAAGCAAGTGCACGAGATTACTCGTTAAACTATAGTTTCATAGAAGTTGAATTGTGCTTGAGACTCGTTGTGTAACTTATCGATATACGGATTAAGGAGCCGTAATCATGGCTTAACAAATTTAATATTAACTCCTGAGATTATAGTCTACTTAATGTGATTAGACTGACGTGCCATTCTCGATGGTAATTTTCTGTAGCCTTCTTATTAGATAACAGCTTCCAATCTTGATACCCTGCCATAATCGATCTTGCGAACTTCCACAAACATGTCCAAGTATAGTTTCGGGTTTTTGGAAATAATTATTGACACGTTATTGGAAATATTTGCTTATTGAAGTACATAAGTGAATTGTAGGGATATTATGTAAGTTAGTGATGCCAATAAGTTTGGATAGAAGGATCGAGTATAAAATTATAATTCGCTTGTTGATTTATCCATTCAGGTTAATTTGACCACTTCTTACTTATTATTTATCGGTTTTAAAAATTCGCCGAAGAAGACTGTGTCGAAAAGTACCGTTTCTAATAAATATATGGCATAATTGTTGTCTTAAGATCGTAATTTGCCTTTTTTCTCATCAAATCATGTCAGTTATTAATATAAATTCTATGAAAATACAGGGAAATTTCTTATCGATGACTTTAAGTTTCCTCCTGTATTTTATCGCGTTTCATGAATTAATCAAATCATCCACGAAGAAATCATTTTTTCAAGAATTACGATTTTTATTCTTAGAGTAATTAAAATTTCTTCTCGTTTTCGTGTTCAAAATGGAAGTTGTTAGTGCAAGCCTTGCTACTTTTAGTTTGTGACTCGCAATGGAACTAATCGTAGATTTCAAAATGAATCTTCGATTATTCGAATCAAGTCATTAGAAATTCGAATGAGTATTATCTAATACAGGGATACCGCCATCATCCCTTATTGTCTTTGCAACCCATCTCAAATTTTTGAATTACAGGTTTATTCCATCATTGGATCCTAATTCTCGCTTCGAAAGATTCGTTTTTAAAGAGTTGTACATCAAACACTTCTATTAAAGTTTCTTGACTTGCGTATTAAAATAAAAATTTAATATAGCACGAATTAATTATTGGCAATAGAAACCCTCGCGAGTCCCCGAATAAAGTAATTAGTAATTCCATATTTTTTAACAGAAATCTCTGTCAGCGTTCCTATTGAAATTCAAATTTAATACGGCATTATTAATTTTTCCTAATTAATTTAAAATAGTCTCAAATGATGCAACAAAGCAAGAATGAATTACTTTCCAAATAGTACGCAACACGTGTTAATGGAAATTCATGTCATTCTTGCTGCAAGATATTTCATTCTGAATTATTTAAATGTTTCATGGTAGAGAAATTAAGAAAATATCGCGCGGAAACGCTTTTAATTAGGAGAATTCTTCAGCAAGATAAATACATTTTCATAACTTATCTTCTTTAATTTGCAGGCTTGTAATATCATTCTTTTTAGTCCACGAAATAAGTCTTCAAGTTTGTCAGATTTCTTATATAAAATAAATATAATTCTAATAAAAACGAAACCAAGTAATTCTTCGTCTTAAGAGAATTATTTAAAATGCTCTACATTTTTTTATTACAATAATTTTTTTTAATCGAAATAAATAATTACATATAAATTGACTTTTATTTGAAATGCTTCATAGTGAATAATTATATAATACATTTTAATTAAGTATTTACATAACCATAAATATATAACCAGATCATAGTTCAAATTACTACCATTAATTACAACCTTTACAACTTAAAAAAAACCCATTAATTAACATAATGGTCATCCGCGAAATTAGAAAAACGCCATATTATTTTTACTAACTCCGCAGTCGCGATTACTTTGAGCTTCCTCGTCTCAGATATTTTCATACGTTTAGCAAACATAAATAACATATCTAAAGCATCGAGAATCCACATCCCTCGGCCTCGTGCTTCGTTTTTCTTTCGGGAAAGCACAAGCTCCAAGCATAACTTGGGTTCCTTTGAAACACCGGAGCCGGACCGTTATTCGTTTATTTATATTTTTTTGGGGGGAGCCGCTTTTCCGCGGAGTTATCTCGTTCCACGGAAACAGGCGCGGAGAAACACCAGAAACACCGTTAATGAATATTTATATCATTATCGTGGCTCGTGTATTCTTGTATATCGCTAGCTTAGACTCCTAGTTCTGCATTCTTTCAGAGTCGATTTTTCCCCTTCACGTAAAAACACACTTGGAAAAACAAGCTTCGCATTCGTGAAGCTTCCACCGCGGATTCCACAACGAATTTACAGCTTTCATTTTCATTGCCGGACTTCTACTCCATCGGTGCTTTCCGCGACTACGAATGCTTCACTTACTTTTTCCGTTTTTTTACTTCCATTTACTCGTTTTAAACGACTTTGGCTCTTGCGGTAGTGGAATTATGTAGTTTCTGTCACCCTGTTTAGAGACACGGAAGCGTTGACATTAATATTTCAATGGGAATTATAAGAATAAAAATATGAAGTAGTATTTGGTCGGTTTTCTAATTAACGGTTCTGTGGTTTAACTGATATGAATTATAGAAATTGTTTAATTAATTAATTTTGTGTCATTTGAACTTTAAGACACTGCTATATTATTGTTATATTAAAAGGAGAATAGTGAAACTAAAATTGTGGTTTCCTGTAACATCTAACTACGTGAAAACTTCTTATAAAATATTATGTTTTAATATATTATAATACAGTAAAATAAAATATATTATAATATTATAGAATATTACAAGAAGTTCATTTGACATTACGCAATTTTACTTTGCATTATATTAAATATAATTTATACCAAAGAAAATCATATTTTCACCGGCTTTCAGTACAATTTCGCTAATATATTTCTTATCAGAATACAGCATCCTCAATAAATTCCACGGAAGAACACAGTTGATAAATATTCATCCGCGTTAAAAAATGTAAAGGATAAAGCGTAATATGGCAGATACTTAATGCGTAATAATTAAAAATAACAGACCGCCCTCTTAATTCTCTCTTAAGGAGTAAATAATAAATATGGGTTGAAAATAAGGAAAGAAGCATCGTTCGCGTACTCCGCGGTTTCAAGCGCCATATTTAAACCTACACAAAGTGCTAGCCAAATTAATATTCTTTCCCCATTTCTTCGTCATACTATCTTTATTCTTACTTTAATACCACGACGCACCCTCTACCCCTCTCCGCACCCGGAAACCACCAAAAACTTTTCACCCTTCCTTTGCTCAATTATCTCCATCTTGCCTCTTTTATCTCCCCGGATTCCCTAATTGATCTATGAATAAATTAGCCCTGCAGCCACGTCGTTCGGGTAATTTTTATTTATGCATCGAGCTACGAATGCTAAATATTTCTGCTAATTTACATTTTAATTGTGAAATTATTGTAATCTTACGTAACATGACTTCATACTTTCTCACCTATAAAGTAACTAGCACACAACTAAGTTAATTGAAGAATATCATTATGTAATGAAAAATGTGATGGAATTAAAAATTTGCGACTTAATGAAAGAAGATTCATAGTGAGACGAAAGCAGCCTGCGTTGTTGCAAGTTCATCGGATCAGATGGTTGAAATTAAGTTTTAATATAATTAATATAACGTGAGATATGATATTTTAATATAATAAAATTTGATAGATAGATATATTCAAAATTAAATATTTAATACATATTCATCATCGGAGGAAAAAAAAAAGCTCCTATAATTAGGACGGGACGGAAAAGTCAAGTTCAGTTCGCGGGGTACAGAATTTCATAATTTTTCCATAAAATTATCACCAGCATTTTTCTACGCCATAAAGAAGCTCTAAGCGAATTTTTCTCGTTAAATCAGAAAATTAAAATCCCTTGTCCGCGAGAACGTGTTGAAATTTGTGTAAATGCGGTTCAGCGCGGCAAAACGTGATGTGAATATTTTATTCATTTTTTTCCCCGGAGTCCTTTAAAGGACCCGGCGACGAAGTAAACGTTAATATTGTTAATCTACGATGAACCTTTAACAACGTCAAGCTGCCACGTTTCCTTCCGCGGCATTTAACAAATTGCTAATTACTCTTCCGTGCTGCTGGTATTTTTTTCAACTTTCATTTCCAACCAAACTCCAAAAATTCGGTTTAAATATCTACGCCGGTATTTTCGTACAACACTGTAGTGCCTTCTCCCGCGTAGCAACGCAAACCCGTAAAAATTCCTCTTCTTCGAAAGCTCGATGTAAAACCAGGCCATAGTTTTTTTCGCGAAAAAAATCTTCTCGAAATTTGCACTACTTGCAACTTTGTAACACCTTTTTAACTAGGAACTTTTATTCTAAACATTTTTACCGTTCGCTGTAATTTAAGAGATTTTGAATAATTTAAATACAACGAGTTTGAATAAAATACAAGGTTATTTATATATTAAGTTATTTTATATATCTGCAGAATGTGTTTAATTTCAGATGCGAATTAATTTTCTTTTATCGGCAAATTATTTTCTTAATGTTTTGCGAATAAAGCAATTGATAGATTTGGTTTATTTCACAAAAATGTATAATCCAAAAATGAAAAAATTAATTGTCGTTTCCAGCCGTTCTTCTCATCAGATTTTATAATATTACATGTGAACCAAGTTAATTGTTATCCAATCTCATTCGTGAATCGTAATTAAAAAATATATTAAATCAAAATGTCTTCGAAACAGATTTAAGAACAAGAAGAAACATTTCATTCTCTTATAACTATTATTATTTCAATGTAAACCCATATACAAAATTAAATCTTACATTTAATACATATTCATAATCAGGTTCATTTCCGGAATACAGAAAATCATAATTTTTTCATAAAATGATCACTAGCATCTTCTACGCTAGAAAAAAGCTTCAAGCGAATTTTTTGCGAAACCTTCGGAGAATATGAAAGCGTGTTGTTTAATTTATCCGTAACTTTATACAAGCATTCCAACACAAGCTCCGCAAACATTGGAGCGAGTTGTACGTTGTGTTTTTTTATTGTGTGAATGGAACATGATATTGTTAGTGGCTCGATGAAAACATCTTTTCTCATCGAGTTCCCTTGGAACATCTCGTGGAGTGGCCATTAGGATATTAATGCGGTATATTCGAGGCATTGGCTTTGCCCTTCTCTCGTTTTGTTCGGAATACACGTAGAACGGATCACCAAGGGAACGTTTACTGTTTGCCAAGCCGCGCGCAAACTTTTTGCAACTTTGGCTAGCTATCCGAGGTACATCAAACTGATTGCTTAAAACAAAGCGCGTGTGGTTGGAGAACATTTTTGTTCGTCCTCTGTGCTGTTTTCTTATCGATTATTTATTTGGATCTGAATACTTGGCTACCAACTTTTTGTCTGCGGGGATGCGATGGAATAATGGTGATTAGAATGGATAACAGAAATAAGAGAATTATATTCGAGCAGGTTCGATGTACGAACCGATCCAATATTTAAAAATGATTTCTCATTTTTAGTGGAAATATTCTAACGTCTTTTCTTATGGCAATTGACGAGTGAATCTTATAACATAAATCTCATACGTTTATCTTGCTAATTTAGTTTGTGTGACAAATATTGGATTGTCCGGGAAGTTCATGCCGATTTTTAAGGAAAATTCAAAGACAACATTTTTGTATGTCGATATATATTTATTTAATTATGTATGCACCGTTTTGCTTTACAACCTTCCCCCATTTTTACGCAATTTGAAGATATCACCGTTGGGGCGCCTACGGAGTGCAAAAGGGTTAAATATCGTTTACTATTCTGTTAAGTATATCCAAGTAAACCAATTAGTCTTCGCATTTTCTGGCAGTCGACGGCGATATAAGTTTTTGAGTGGCGCGGGGAAGTAAAGAGAGATGAATGTACATATGTAGGAAACGTAGATGAACATAAAGTCCAGTGGCGATTCGTCGCCTCGTAGTTGGAGTTTCTCCAATTTTGCTAATGCACCCGTGCCCCGTTGAGTAGCCACGGCTCCGACTAGTTTCGAGTTTCGAGAACTGCACTTGGACCTCGTTTACTTCGCTCTCACCTTGACTGCGATATCGTACACGGTTAAATCTGCGACAAAACTTGACAACTTTTTGCTCATCCTCCCTCATCCCTCGTACCCTGGTTCGCTTAAAGACCGCCGAAGACGCTTATATTTCTAGAGGCTGGCACGCTGCCGGATAATCGTGTACATTTTCGTGCGACCTTTCGCCGGGCCAAGCTATTAGCGGATCGAAATTGCTGTACCAAACTGGGAAAATTAATTTTACTTTTGATGAATTTCGAAACCGCGGATCTTGGTATACGGTACAATTTTAAGTGTATTAAAACTATTGTCCAGAACCGTGCTATATTTCGGATTACTTGTATTATTAATACAAAAAGTTTGATGTGATTTATGTCGATCTTGAGACCACTCGAAGATAAAAGTTTTATTGTAGATTTATTTCAACGTAGTAATATCTTTATTCGGGATTGTCATTATTATAATTATTGTTCGATATATTATTCTTATCTTTGATGATCGCGTAAAATACCATATTTAGCAAAGAATATAATAAGATAAGCCTTGCATAGAAAGCAAGGAAGTACTGACGATTTTACCGTGGCGACACGCTCTGCATGTCATTTCCGGATGCGCGGGACAAATCCAACGGGACATCGAATACTTTACGTAAAAGCGTGAAAATGAAAACCAAGGTTGCAATACGTAAACCGCTTTGTTAAACGTGCCGAGATAATACTGCAATCTCAAGATAATACACTTGTTACTGTGACTTATCAGTCGAGATGCTTAGAGTTTGTTGGGATTAGAGATTATCATCGTTACTTCACACCTTATGAGATTTCGCGAAGAGATTATTTTCATCCTGAAATAGCTGGGATTCTATGAAAGTCGTGATTTATCTGTTTAGAAGATTCTAATCTTTTATCCGGCAATTATTGTTAATAGCAAGATGGCCGATGTGTATTTAACGTAGTTACATTATGGTTTTAATATTATATTTATTAATCATATTTATATTTATTATATTCCTCGGATTCTAAAATTCTAAAACAGCAATTTCCAAATTCGGAAATCCAAAATTTCAAATTCCAATATACATATTGCTTTGGATTTCACACTTAGAAAGATTCAAATACTATTTTGAAACTCCGAAACTCAGTTTTACTATACTACCAACAATATTAAAATCGGGGATTAATTGGCTCGTAATTACAGTGCACGAAACCAACACATACATTCAATCAACTCTATCGTAACCCAGATCTCCATGCCGTGCAAAAACCGGTCAATTAACGGATTAATAAAAGAGTGAAATTCAATAGCGAGCGATTATTTTTACTTTTGCAATTTAATTGCTTATCAAAATGTTGATTATCCGACGCCGAGTGACTCGGATCCTATTGATTCAGTTTTGCGGATGAAATACTGTGGCACATAAACTGCTGGGACTTCAAAGACGATTAACGAAGGAATGTAACCCGTGGCACCAGACTACTTGAACCACTTGATCTCGAGTCTCTCGCTGAGTGTCAAGTGCACGAGCAATACTTGTTGTTTTATGAAGATGCACATTGCAACTTCACCGCTACAACGGTTCAATATTGCTACAACCTACACTTCCCCGGAACTGTGCCAATTTAGTTAGAAATTTATCCCAATCTAATTAAGACTAGAACTGCCAAAGCAATCGAAACGACTGGTCTGCAATGTTGAATAGAATTATTCGAATTTATCAAGGTGCATTGTTTCGGATTTTATATACCTTTATTTGATGAATATGATGCACGTAGTTGAAGCTATTAATTAACTTACATTCGTCAGCCATAATTTTTGTATATATATAAACGTATTATAAATGTAATATAATATAAGTATAACCGAGTTAACTTGCAACACGAACGATACTTCAACATCTTCGAACTATTCCGAATTATTTAGATAATAATCAACAATGAGTGATAGGAGAATGGTGTTTATCTCTTTGTATTATTCCATTCAATAAATTGGAATAAAATGAAGTACAATAATAAGATTGTTTAGGTAGAAATATTCTTTGAAAAATGGTTTTGAAAATAATATAACATAATAAGTCATAATAATATCCAATTCATACGATTTAATAAATATTCTATTACATCATGTGGAATTAGACAAATATTTTACATAAATATTTTACACTGTAGTAAAATGATAATATTTTTGTGCGCTTACGATAGGCGAGAAATACCGGTTTTTTTTAATCGTATTATCTGAGGGGAAAAACGTGGAAGAAGAAAATGTTGTTACGATGGAGTATAAGCTTACTCCAATGATGTGTTTCCACGTTTTTCTCCGGAAACCGTCGTTGTGCCAAGCTCTTTCGATTACCCTGAGATTCAGCGTGTATCTACAACCCGATCCTTTTCTACCTGCGAATAAATGTACGAGGTCTGAAACCTCAGAACATACGTGATAATATTACGAAATCGCGGGTATCCGGATTAAAATTATCCGAAATGTAGCAATTGTTCAAAACGCATATTACATTTTAGGTGTTTGCAAAAGTTTTAGTTTTTTTTCAGCCACCAAATAAAATTATTTTAAATTGAAATATTTTCCCGTAGTTTTGAGTTTTCGCAAGGCTCGCATTGAACTTTCTAAATCGTCAATTACAATTCGTTAATTTAATCTAAATTAGATATCGTAAATTAATATAAAAATGTATTATACCCATTGTACTGCAGGGCACTGCCCGTTAGTAATTAAATAAATAAATACATTTTTACTTAACACAGTATTTTGAAGACAACTGCATGAAATGGGAAAAATTCAGAAACTCGGAAATACTAAAACTTTTGCATAAACCAGTAGATATATGAAATATGTATTGCTAAATATTGAACAATATATAACAAATTAAATGAATAATTTGTAGGTTGAATAACATGAAATAATTCATTATTAAATAGCCAGTAAGTTATTCAGGTTAATAGGATTATGCTTTCAACAAAATCTCTATTGTCCTTCGCTGGGTGTCCCTGAAATTGCACGCATGGTTTCCCGCGAGTTTCTTTTCGGAACAGGCGGAGGACGTTTCTTCGTTTTAATTTCCGAAAACAAAAGGCGCCAGAGAATATCTCGCGAGGGTCGAGTTACCTGTAGCGTTAATTCCTCTTAACGCGAGACTCGGTTCTCGGCTTTTACACGCGTGTTACGTATGCGCGCATTACTTACGTTACTTTAGGATGTAATAAA
The DNA here is from genome assembly GCA_910591585.2 of Nysson spinosus. NCBI lineage: Eukaryota > Metazoa > Arthropoda > Insecta > Hymenoptera > Crabronidae > Nysson > Nysson spinosus. Next base: position 6,657,889 of record OU342835.1, read on the forward strand.
CGCTCACCTTGCCCAACCCTCTATGCAACGAGGAGGAAGTATCAAATTTAAAAGCAAATTTCTCGCCACTTGAATTTATTTCACTCTTACATTACGAATATTATAATTAGATTAATTACGGTGTAATGAAGTTTAAACTGATATGAATTGTAAGCATTTTATGATTACATGCATTACTGTGCGATGAAGTTGAAACGGTTGTGAATTATAAGAATTTTATAATTCGAAGAAATATGAGAATATTATAATTAGTATGATCCGTTTTTCCTTAATAATTCTGACGTCAATAAATATTATCAAATCTTACTGATAATATAACTAAGAGGAATTTAGAATTTTTACGTATCAGAATAAGATAAGTACTTAATAGAGATTTTCAACTTCGAAAGTAATAAGGTATCATAATTGAAGATAAGGAAAAGGAAGGAATTCAAAACACTACGATCCACATTAATTTAATATCATTGCTATTTATTCAAGTATAAATCAATACAAAGCACGAATTTCACATGAAACAAGCCATATGTGATACTTTCGTCTTCAATGACGACGAACCTTAACTTGAATGAATCCACCCCTTAAAATGAAAAGTGAAGAACACCCTAAAATCCAGCATCTGCTACCGTACTTCGAAAGACGTAAAGTCCAGAAAGGACTCTGGACTTTCGAACGTCCGGCAACCCTTGATAACCAACAGCGTGCTTTCAACCCCTCGGAAGTTGAATCTGCTATTTATGGCGACGAGGGTGAAACCGAAACATTCCTGTCGGATACACACGGTAATTTCATTCGCCGCTAAACCCGCGTCTGTGTCAAATCACCACGTGGAATTTGCGCTCGTGAAACTGAAAGGAAGCAGCAATGAACTATCGTAACTGAAGTATGCTTGACTTTTGGCGACATACCTCGAGCACTTCGAAGAAAATGTCTTTCAAGTGGTGAGATTAATTATGTGCAGTATTTTATTATAGATTTGTTACTGTTACCACTGTCACTAATTGCTTTGCAACATTAAATAATGACATTAGTGAATTTAATGAACAGATATAAACTGTTATTTGCTCTATAAAGAAATCTATAAATTTGGATTTGTTTTATAAACGAATCTAAGTCTTAATATAATTTGTGAAACCTACTTGATTTCGTTAATGAATTATTAGGATTTAGCGATGGAAGAATTATTGACAAAGGATATAAGGAAGAAAGCGTTATCCTTGAAGTGGCATAAATTTTATATCGGCAAGCTCGTAAGTTGCACTCATTAATTTTTTACGGTGCACGTTTTTCATCACGTAGTCTCGGAACCGTTTCATAATGCGTCGTAAAGCGTCGGGTTTCCCATAAAACACTTGATATTAGGTAAAACCTGGTTTCTAACGGGAAGATTGTTCACCGATTAGGATATGAAAAACTACAAAATTTCTTCATTTAATTCATCGAGTTCTACAACATATACTTATATAGGATATGCACAGTGTAAAGTGCAAGAAATATATGCAATGACAAAATATAATTGCGGAAGGAAAAAGTTCAAAGGGAGAAGACATCTGAAGTATTCCCAGGTACACGTAAACCATATTCTGACCGACAAAAAGCTAATAAAAGAGTGCCACTAAATTAATTCGCACAATGGCCAGTAATTATTTTCAAGGTCGGCGGAGCTCGAAATCCCGTCTATTTGCCACGAAACAGAGCTATCTTTACCTCTGGGTTGGGATTCGCGTTCCGACAAAGGCCGACGAATATAGCCGGCGGTTCCTACTCGTGATGTTAATTCGAAACACGAACGCCACGGAAACCGAGCCGTACGAGTTTCACAAGCCAAAATTCCGGGACCACCGTGTCGGTCTTTGGCGTTGCACCCACGTATCGCATCCAAAATGTATTCACTTCTGAGCTCCGTCATCCACCAACTTCCGACAATTCGGGTGCGAATGCTTTCACCGATTGACACGTGCTTCTTGACATTGATAAGATGATCGTGGAATCTGTGACATTCGATATTTAGGTACGTGTACTATTTGGATAGCTGATACTAATGTCTTTCTGATGTATGCGTACTATGGATATTAGTGGACGGTGTTAATTAATCCAATTAATTTATTATTCAGGTGCTATTTAATATTGAAATTAATTTTAAACGGAGAGTATTAATAATGAATTTGTCTTTCTATTATAATTGTTTGGATGATGAACTGAAATGCATTATTATGTTTTCTATCGTAATCCGTATTTGAACGGAAGATATTAATTGTAGATATTTAAATGAAGTTAAAAATTCTTGATTAACTATATATTTACATGTCGACATTCGAACAGACATTGCGCGCGAATTACTGTAAAGTGTCCGTTACAAATCAGGAGATGAATTGGAATCCGATACACAATCTAATCATAATATTATTATATCACGTATAGGGTATTTTTCTAGGGGAGTACAGAATCGTTCGACGAGTAGAAAAGCAATAAATCGCGAGTGATATCTGTCAGGGCGTGTGACTGACCACGCGAACGAGTTATTTCGGAAATCTCGTCTCCTACGTCTAGTACGCGTGCCGCTAGTATATTTTCACAGTGAGTTGGAAATAACCGGCCACTGGTCTAATATTATAATAGCGATGACTGCCACGTAAAGGCGAGTCAGTCCGGCTTCTCGTGCGCGGTGCTACTCGCTCGAAGCGAAACGAGTAGCAGTTTAGAGAGCAAGTGACTCTCCGGGAACAAGAACGAGACAGGATAACGTTACTTCTTGCTTCTAACCGTGACAGAATCGCCAACCGCAGTATCACGTTTTCTAGTCTCCGGTAAAGACTGTCGCTTCCGTGTCTTAACGTGTGCACCGACTAGAAATTTATGTCCCTCGGACGTGATCTTAAATATTACAAAAAGTACCTGCCGCCGACACCTCCATGGAGCCCCTGAAAAATCGGTGATAACTAGTTCCTACAAGTTTCAAGTTATTATTGGCGGTGTGCTGATTACGTGGTCCATCTTTATAGGATCTGGGTTCGCGTGGCAATTAATAGTGTCGTGATCATGATATTCAATTAATATCTTGGTATTCATAATTTATTAGTAATTCCTTGATGCCCGAAGAAAGCAGGTTGTAAGACTTAATTAGATCGACTTGTGTTTGGTCCAGTAATAAGTGGTTTGGTAATATTCAACTTTAATTCTGCGTCTGACGTGCGTATTGCGCAACGTCCAACTGTTTTCCTCGCGGCATAAAAAGGAACGGCAGGTTTTTTCCGCGAAAACAAATGGACGAGGATTAATCGGGACTTTTATTCGGAATTATGGACTCGGTGTGGTAAGCAATGATATGATAAGAAGGAGGAAAGACAGTGGATTTTAATGATTGAAAATCATCAGTGTTTTATGGAAGTGAGTGTGAGATGTGTTATCAAAAATGTTAATTAAATGGCATTAGTCGATGCTGTTGTTGTGAGGTGTTGTTAATAATTGGTATTTTAACAATGTTGATAACGGGACAAAAGAAACTCGTGCGATAACCACCATGGTAAACGGACCGCATAAAATGGTAATTTGTTATTTGCACTTGTTTACTTGGAATTAGATAATCATTAAATAAATGTGCCCGTCTGCGCGGCAGAAATAAACATTAAGTTTATAGACGCTGCTTTGATCACTCGTGAATGCGTTCGTTTATCGTTATCGTAATTGGTGCAGTTTTATCGCACTTGTTGTATTGTGCTTGGCAGACATGATAACAGTGCATCGATCAGTCCGGTTGGTCTTTAAAGATTTTACTGTTATTGCACTGTATTTTATATATTATTTTTTATTATTAATATAAAATATATTGATAATATATTTACAACCGATTCTTTATTGGCGGGATTAGGGAAGGATTTACGGTAGGCCTTGATTGGTTTAGAATAAAATTAACAGCTCTCCAAGTTTCTTATTTAAAATAGGTTTAATGTTCAATAATTATAATAATAGAATTGTAGGAATAAAATAATATCTGTTTAAAAAATTCCAAGGTACTAAATATTTCCTGGATAATTCTGTTGAAACTGTTAGTTTATTTTAATTTTCTTTCAGAATTTTCCAAAATTCTTCACATATTTCTGGTAAAAATATTGATAGATCTAAATCTAAGAACCTAAAATTATGTCTGATATATTTGTATCTAATAATCTAATATTAAATCTGACATACTTAAATTTAGTAGCCTTGCATTAAATATATTTTATTTAAATCCAATAACATACTATTAAGTCGCATAATTTTAAGTTCCACAGCCTAATATATCCAAATCTATTAAGTTCTGTTTAAGAAGTATCAATTATTAAAATAAAAACTTCAATTCAATTGATTTTCGTTACATCGTTACATCGAACACAACCCGAAGACGCATTCACTACTTACATAATTTAACGCGATCGATTTGCTCGATAAATGCATCGCTAGGCAGATTAATTGACACTTCAGTCGCCAAAGTAGACTCGCTAATCGTTGATCAACCAATCAGCGCAGACCCATAATTACATTGAAATGTCGATGTTGCACCTGCATTGAGAGCTTTGCCAATACAACGGGGCACCCTTACGGTATTACATCTGTCCGGCTTGACACCATGGAATGGTAATTGGGGACAATTAATTCGCGGTTCGGTTGGCAATATCTGACCATCGGTACAAACGCGTGTATCAAATTCGCAGGATCCTCCGTGATTGCATGTGAACCATCCAGATACGAAATGGCACGCAGAATGCATTTTGGTATGCACGATAGTGTGTGCACTGAAAGGCCATTTGCAGCTGCATATACCATTATTTGCGATTTCAAATATAGATATAAGGCGTAGAAATGAATTCCTTCCGACTTTTGGATACGATCAAAATTTTGTTTGAAAAGAATGAAAACAGATTAATTATCGAAATAATATCCATTATTGTTGATGACCTTTTGCCATTTTTCTGGCAGCTTGCAGAAGAACGGTAGAATATTTTGATTTGATTGGCTGTACTGATTACGTGAATCCAGTGGAAAAGAATATTTACGATGTAGAATATTATATAATCGATCAAGGTACGGTATTATGATGTGCTTCTTTTAATACGTAAATTAATCTGGTTTGGATTACAATATGAGAATATATTATTTTTTAATTAAATTGCTCCAACTCAACTCATAATTGTTTAATCTCGTTACGAAAGAACTAAGAATTTCAGAATCTAAATTATCTTAATAAAATTAATCAAGTTGATTTTCCAAGAAATTTAGCAAATATATCGATAGTTTCTTGTTCGGTGCTTAATTGGAAACTGTAATTTCCTGTTAATTTGGTATCATAGTGTATACAAAGAATTTTACTTTATAAATATCCATAAGAATCATTTCAAGGGCATCAATAAGGACGAAAAAAGTAGTACGAGGAACATTAATTTGTGACTATAGAAATCGCATCCACTTAAGATAAAAGTGTTCAGGAAATCCGATTTAATGAAGGATACCGTAATGGTGAGATCGCCGGAAGCGTTCGAAGCCATTCTTCAAGGAAATCTCATTTAAACCGCTTCCTGCCACCCAAAACTTTACTAGAACATATTTAGCCACCATATAACATCGATTTGGACCACTTAGAAGTAAAATTTGCGGGTTTGATTTTTGGCCTAGGAGCCACTTTTTCAAGAACTACCCCCCCTTCTCATCTTTTCGATTTTGGGTGGCCCCCTTTTCAGACTGAAAACAATTTTTAAACCGCTTCCTGCCACCCAACGAAAGGGATATCATTTGTTTACTTTTGACACATATACATTGCGTTGACATAATTCAAACTAATTATTGTATACATTGCATGATTGCAGGTCAACGGAGACGATGATTGGGAGTACGAGGAGATCGTCCTCGAGAGGGGTGGTGCAGGACTCGGTTTCAGCATCGCCGGCGGTACGGATAATCCTCATTTCGGAAATGACACCGCGATTTACATCACGAAACTTATACCGGGTGGTGCGGCATCCGCGGACGGACGCCTCCGTGTCAACGACACGATACTCCAAGTTAATGACGTATCCGTCGTCGACGTACCGCATGCGGCTGCTGTCGACGCACTCAAACGAGCAGGGAACACCGTTAAGTTGGTGAGAATCTTTATTTATTATTTTTCTGTTTATTTAGATTTCGCATGTTACATTATCTGACCAATTAAATTGCAAAATTACCTTATTCCCTCCTAATTGGACCCAAATAGACCTCCAATTTATTTAAATACACAATCAAAATGTTTGCAGTGCGTTTAAATAATCTTGTTATTATTTTCACGTAATGTAGCTGTATTCGCTAGTTGTTTAGCTGTTTAACTAGTTTGGCGTCACACAATTTTCTGTTAGACACGAAAAAATAGGGTTACATAGGATTTACTTTGGAAATATAATTTTATTATTTGAGGCCAGGTTTTATTAACTCCTTTAGTGCGTTACAATTTTGGTATGTACCATCTCGAAGTACAATAAATTGTACTTAGGAAAATATGCATTTTTGAAGATATTTATTAAAATCAACAAGAATAGGAATATTCCGATATTTCTACTTTTGGATATTAAGAGAGTTAACGAAGGATGTTTCGATTCACGAGCAATCAAAGTTTGATCTCCAAGTTGCCGAACTCTAAGCTAACTTAGGGAAGTGTGAATGATCGGATGGATCCTTTTTCGCTCCCCCTTATCGAGAAATGACATTAACGTATATCAGAGTGACGTGTAACGAACGAGCTCTTCGAAACTTTTCTCGCAACCATGATGACTTACAACCGACGTGAATTTCTGACGGCACATGACCGATTGTCTCACTGGGACTTTTTTCCGGGAACTAAGATCTCCGAAATGTTTTCAAAGAAATATAAAATCTGAAGGGTTCTCACCCACGAACCTCCCTCGAATTTTTTATCCTCGTACACGCGTATGTTCTTTAGAAATAAATACATTATTATTTATTGTCGAAAACGGAGAATAAACTAATAATCGCGATTAGATACACTTAAGTAATTTATTTGCTTCGTTTTGTAGGACAGAATTAGATTTAGTTTATTTGTTGAAATTAATTTCCATTTTTTAAGTTTTCGATTGACCATTCTTATTTTTCTTGGGTTTTAATGAATGATAACTAACATATTGTTTAATGTAGAAACTGTAAATTCTTCGAGTTGCCGTTTATGTTTTATGTTTCCGATTCATTTTTAATAATTGTGAGTAGATGTGACGCAACCTTATAAATGTATTAATTTCTAAATAATTCCTCTTTTTCATTAATCGGGTTTGATAGAAATAATCGTACTCATTATGACAGAACAACCTCGCGGCATGGATAGGATTTCGAACAATGACATTCTTGGAATTGAAAAGAACGCGTCCAAGACGTTCAATAATGATTTAATAACGAGCTGCGAGATAATTGCAACCGACAACAATGCCCCCATGCATCTCACGGAAAACCATAATTTCCTTTTCCCCCATTAATACACAACCCCGTCCTCTCATTTCTTTAATTATCTCGTCACAATACATCAAAATAATGGAAGCGTTTTGAACGCGTCTCGTTAGAAAATCGATACACGCCTTGTAATCAAGTTTCGAGTATGTAATTAGTTTCGCGAAAGTGGAAAAAGGAAGTTTGATAAAATTGTATGTTCAGGAACTCTACTTTTTGCGAAGAAAACTTATATGATTATAATTCTATAGATAAACTGTAGAATAATCTGCAGAACAATAACTTATAAGTTGTAGATCTATATATTATTGTATATAAAATGTAAAATATAATCAATTATAATTATATAATATGACTAAATATAATATATTAGATCTCGAAGTTAAAACTGTTAATCACGATCTTGATAGACTGCTAATTTCTGTTTAAGTCCGCAATTTATTTTGAAACAGAATTATTGCCTCAGGTTTTTGGAACTCTTAAAACTGTTAACAAATTCATAAAAAGTTAATATACTAAGAAAAATTGAAAGTAATTGAAATTTGTATGATCAAGTTGAAGAAATAGAAGGGAGATCGCACTTAGCGATTAATTTAAATTTAATTTCAAAATTCCCTTCAATTTTTGTTAGAAGAACTCGGAAATTTGATTGATAGGATTTCAAAGTTGATCGCAAGAAATTGTTAACGCATCGATGGAACTTCCAGAGAACATATATTTTTACGGTCGATTTCATACTTGATTTATATATATATATATATAATAGTTCATTCACTGCACGCGCTACTAAAAAATATGCTGGAAATTAATATTAAAGTTGCGTGAGAGTCGACGAGGGCACTCGAGCCTGAAATCATTTTTCGACATTGGTTCGAAGTGTTTGGACCACGTGAGGTACTCGACTGGAAGCTCGCGATATTAACACTAGAACTACGGATAATATATTCAGCTATATTTATACATTCACCTATACGTCCTAAAAATAAAGATGTATGAAAACAAAATAAATTAACCGATTTAATTACATCCATTATGCGATGTCAAGAAAATCTCGCAGAGAATCTCAGAAAATGGAATCTAATAAATTTGAGTGTTTTTATTAAATTCCGAGGACCCGCCATTTTTTACGGCTTCCGTAGTTCTAATGTTAAGCTTTCTACGAAGACTCGAAAATGAGAATAAACAGGATAAAATACGTTTCCAAGAACAAATTTCAAGCCCTTATTTTAAAATAATATATTTTTCAGTTTTTATATACTCCTCTATCTTTAATAATAAAGAAACGTTAATCTTTAATTATAACTTGCTTCTATGAACTTATTTCAGATAGTGAGCAATTTAATTATTTATACTGCATACTTTATTATAAAACTACATTGAGATTTGTGACATATTTGGGAGCAGATTTCTTTTAGTTTGAGGTGTAGAAAGTTTATGTATCAGTATCGAATATGTTCAATTAAAAATTAAACAAGAACACGAATCGTTGGAACCAAATACACCTTGTAAATCTTGAAAGTAAATGACAAGAAACTCTTCCGGAAAGGAAATATATTCCGCGTCAAGTATTGGACTAGCATTTAATTACATGAATTCATTGTTTCGACCTTCTCTTGGAGAGAGTCAGAAATGCCTCGGGACTGACAATGAGAGAAAGTGCCATTTATTCCGGGATACCAAATTATTTATTGGAAACGTAAATTTGAACTATTTAAAGTTGATTGCGATAAACTACGAACGCATCGATAGGATCTCAAGAGAACGTATATTTTCACGCTCGGTTTCATACTTGATTTATGCACTTACGAATCAGAACTCTTACTTTCCCCACAAAATTCCTCGTAAATGTCTTTCTTATTACATATAGCAATTATAATCGCTTCTTATCAATAATTATTCAAGTATCTTGATTTTTTGAGTTCATATCAAACAATTGTTAATGATAATAAAAGTACCATACTTCGATTCAATTTTGATATCTTCAAGAAATATATAAAAATATATATTTAATAGTGTACTAGAAAATAATTGGAATAACTTCAAATATGCACTGATAACTAATATATTTCGATAGACTGCTAACTTCTATTTAACTCCTCAAAATATTTTTTAAACGAAATTCGTAATTTCAGAATTTCCAGGTTTCGGCCACTCTGAAAACTGTTAACAAATTCGTGGCACTATTAAAAAAGGCAAAAATTCAATAAAATTGAACGAAATTGAAATCCTTACTTATATTTACTTCCAAGATTTAAATGACACCAAGCGCACGACAACGTAAGTCGTCCTTAAAAACTTTCCCTCTCGGGTTCATCCGAAATTTCTTCATCCCCGGAATTAGAATGTACTCCACGGTGTTCAGTACTCGCGAGTGGAATACGTAAGGGGTGGTTTTCTTATTTAATTTAATCTAAAGAGCGCGATGTCGGAAGTTTCTAAGTGCGCCGAGTTGCATCGAGGAATTCAGAGCGCGTGCAGTGTAACAAACGCCGTGCACCGAGGACGAGCTCCACTGATAAGATTGAATTTGCCACGTAAAGTAGCATTTAATCTTCCTCCGTTCCATGGATGAAATACTTAAGGGACCCTTTCCTTAATTAATTTCCAGTATGTCCGCCGAAGGAGACACACGCAGCTGATGGAGATCGAATTGATAAAGGGAAACAAGGGCCTCGGTTTCAGTATCGCCGGTGGTATTGGCAATCAGCATATACCGGGTGACAATGGAATCTACGTGACAAAAATCATGGAGGGTGGAGCGGCACAGGTGGATGGTCGACTCGTCGTCGGCGACAAATTGGTCGCCGTACGAAATGCTCTGGTGAGTTTCACGAAATTCGATTTCTATTTACTTATTTTTTTTATTTATTACGAATTTAACGCTGGAGCTACCGAAGCAGTCGGAATGACGGATCACCATTTTTAATGACTGCACGAATACAAAACTATCATTTCGTGAGACTTGATGTATGATACATAACACATATAATTAGATCCGTTAATAGACCTTCGACCTCCTGCCATAATTTATATATTAATAAATGTATAAGTATAAATATTTATATATTTAACGCGTATATAATTATTTAGTATACATAGTGGAACATTAACTTTTGAAATATGATTTATTCATATTTAATATGTATTGAACTCGTAGAATTAATATTCTTAAGAAAGTAATTTTTTGTTGACATTGGTTTCACGTAAACGTTGTATTAAAGTTACTAATAATTTTATACTTTTGAAAATTTTTCATCTAGCGCATTACGAACGTCTTAAAGTTAATACGGTATAAAAATGTGCTATGTACAATCTTTATAGATTTATGATAACCGATTCACTTTTAATATCCCTATTCCGAAGAAATCGAAGATAAATGAAGCCTAGAAAAAAGGTTCCTGCATGCGTGGATCAAACGATTTTTCATGAAGTAGATTAGTCTGCGCTTACTCCGAGAAAAATGAAGTTGGATCTATTTTTCATTTGTGGAGAGTGCTATCGTTCCATTTAGACTTAGGGTGGGAAACTACCATTCCCTTCTTCTCGAACTTCTCACTCAGAAATGAGAAGTTAACTGTGGCTCGTGAAAGTAGATTAGGATGTTGTTGGGCAAACATGATTCCGAATCTTTCGAAATGTTCCGGGTTACTTAGACAACTCATTTTTACATCAGACTGATAATATAATAATTGAGCCGTTTTGAAAGTGGCCTAAGTCTATTTGTCCAACAAATCAAGTTAACGTTTATATAGGTACAAAGTAACTTTGTGTAACTATTATAAACGTTAACTTGATTTCTTTTAAAAATGTATTCGGTGATTTACACATGAAACGCTAAAAACGTATAACTAGAGGATGAAGTGATGATAATACCAAATCGAGATAATTAAATTTTAGAATAATTTTCTACCCGGAAAAGTTTTGTATTCGTGCTTTAACTCCGGCTTCCTAGAATTCCGAATTGAAATAAATTACAAATATCCAACGTAAAGTAATATCACATCATGTTCCAACCTAATATCATTATGCATCATAATTATTAACTTTATTATTCATCCTTTAATAAAGTGAAAAGGATACACCTCCAATTGACATATAAATCAATACATTCCAATAAAATATGGAATATGTAAACATAAATTTGTAGCCTTCATTATCTGTTATAAAATCACACTTCGCGATCTAATTAATGGGTATCTTTTAAATATAAAATTTCATGACATCAAAGTTATCCTATCAAAAATTGCGAATAAGGAACTTAACGAATCAGAATGTCAGGAGGACTTTGAAAAATCTCCGATTGGTGGTTTCGTTGGTGGATCGTCCAGAAATGGGCAGTTAAGTGCGGACGTGGGAAATGGATTAGGGTGGTTTCCGATGGCGACGAGTAATTGATAGCTCTTCCGTCAGCGTTCTCTGGATCCCGGGTTCCACGGGTTCTATGGGTTCCATGGGTTTTCTGGGTTGCTGGATGAGCTTGTAGGTGCGAGCCTCGTCGTTTCGCAAGTTCCTGCGATTTTTCGCTTCGACGAATCACCCCGAATCACCCCGTTTCTTCTTTTCGTTCCCTCCTCCCTCGAGATTCCCAGGAAAAAAGCTCCGATTAAAACAGCCGCATCGGTCCGGTTGATTTATAACCGCGGCAAGTGAACTTTAAAATGCGCCCGGACCATCAAATTGAGTTTCCCCTGTTACGGTAGATCCGTCATAAAAAAACCAATCTCAAACCTTCCACGAGATCCTTCGGGATTTATTTGGCGGTTAATTGTTGGCAAAGCTTCCGCGCAGTTTAAATATACGTCCCTTTAAATCCTCATTTCGTGGCACAGTTTTGAAAGTCCACCTTATTTTGTAACTACTTATCTGTTAATATGTAATATATTATAATAATATACTAGTCATATTTATTTATTTCAATCTTGCCGGCTATGAAATAAACTTCATTTACAATTGTTAATAAACTATAATAATATATTACATTCAATTATATAAATTGAATTAAATATCCCTGAATTAAATTAATATTGCAGCCGAATTTCATTATTTACTGGAATTTGTTAAAGTCATGGATGTTGTCGGAAAAAAATGAATTCTATTTACATACCCTTCGCGGAGGATATATTTAAAGGAACCTTAAATTTATATAAGTTTTAATATAATTATTGTTACGGTAATTCGTGTTTGTGTAGGGTGTATGTTTTTGAATTTAATATAAAAATTACTCGCCTTGTTTCGAAAGAAACTTAACGGTGAATTGCAAGTCTGTTCAACTTTCTAGAGGATTATGTCGGTGCATACTCGAGAACGAGTAACACCGTGGAAAGTTTGCCAGTTGTTTATGGCAGCTGCTTCAAACTTTCACGGCGGAGCTTTTTCCTGCATGTCGGTGATCGTTTGATAATTAACACGCGTGACATCGAGTTGCGTCCTCAAAGTTATCCTATCAAAACTTCTGAATAAGGGGATACATCAAATATTAACAATCATTTGAAGCTCGGCTGCTTTTATCGGCGTTAAAACTCAACCATTAATTTCCATCCATATCATTTTAAATCTGCGACAATTAATACTCCGGAAACTGGAAATTAATACGAAATATTTCTCGTGTTCAATTTTGCAGTCGAATTTCATTATTCACTCGAATTTGCTAAAGTATGGATTTTATCAGAAAAGTAGAATTTTTTGTTTTATCTGAACTTTTTAAAATGACTGATAATATTAGAAAAGTCGAATTTCTTGGTTTGCTTAAATTGTTAAAAACTACGAATGCTATTGAAAAAAATCGAATTCCATTATTTGTCTAATTTCCTTAAAATAACAGATAATATTAGAAAAGTCGTATTTAAAGTTGTAAATGTTATTGGAAAAAGTCGAACTCCATTATTTCCCTGAATTTGTTAAAATTCTGAAAAAGACTAGACGCATCGGATTTCATTATTTACCTAAATTTATTAAAATTGTACATACCATTAAAAAGAGTGTAATGTTATACTAAGAAATACGATACATAATAATTGTTAGGATTACGTAGTAATCTGTGATCGATTAGAGAAGATGGGAATCGGAGGTAGTTGATTGACAAGGAAAATTGAACGGAGAAAATCAATTACTAAGAATCTCGTCGAATCTCAATCAATACGTTTTCACAAGCATTCAGACGACAAGCCGCATTTTACTGGTCGGCTTTTCCGGCGTATCTTTCCTTTTGGTTTCTCTTTGGCATGGAATGAAAAATAGAGGCAATTGTATGGGGAAACAGAATGTCAGCGAATAAAGATAAATGAAGGCAGCCATGAACCGGGAAAATTATTATGTGCCAAGTAAGAAGGACGATAAAAGTATATTTGCAATATCGACTTTGGAGTTTTTCATATCACGTAATCCACTAATTATTGCATTTTAATTTTGAATTCCTACATATTTATATCAGTCATTTTTAACTTGAATAATTTTGAATACTTGGATTTGTTATTACCATTAATTTACTATGGATACTAACTTTGAAAGAGGAAATTATTTCTGCCTGATGTCGAGTTTCTGGCAATTGATTTTTCATCCTATTATAATTTAAAGAATCTGCGGAAAGACGAGGTGCTTCATGTTTAGTTTTAATCTAAACTTGCACTGGTTGGAAGAACAATAAAACACGTATTTAAAACATAGATATATATTTTTCATAAAGCTGAATATTATTTTTCTCATCATCCATCATCGACGAAAATATTAATCACAAATAAAATTCAATATCAGTACGTTCTAATACATCTTCTTGCAACTCAAGGAAACTCAAGTTTTCTACAAACATCATTGTTCCATATTTAAGTGAACCATGCGCTTTTTGTCTGTTTTTATTGTTCTTTTGTTGTGCCGAATAGAAGCTAAGGAGTTGTTCGTTGATTTCAGCAGGGCGATAAAAACTTGGAAAATGTGACGCACGAAGAAGCCGTGGCGACTTTGAAGGCGACGCAAGATCGTGTGGTACTTTTGGTCGCGAAACCGGAAACCGGAATTATACCACCACCACCACCACCGATGGCCTCGGACAACTCACTCTCGCCACAACCCCGTAAGTCATCCCTTGAATTTCATTTGCATCCATTTGTTTCGTTTATATGACTTATAATTACTCGTCACGATAACAATGATCATAAAACAAGGGAGAGATGATTAAAAACATTGAAAATGATTTTTATAGGGAATTTTAAAAATACCAGAATTTAGATATAAAAGCGGCTAATATCGATCGAGAAAAATACGAAATCAAAATGGAAACGATTATAAAATAATTACAAAATAATTAAAAATACTAAAAAAATAATTTGCTTACAGAATTTAATAATATCTTCACTATTCATTTTCAATACAGTAATCCAAGATACCAATACTTTTGCTTTCAAAAATAGTGAACTAAAACAAACAAGACGCGTATTGTACTCGATATAATAATTTATAATAATCGAAAAAGTTAAGGCAATTTGTTTCTGTAACTTGATTATTGTACCTATTCGAACCTATCATACACCGAGCATAGTTTTGCCAAGATAAAGTTAAATTGCTATTGTAACGGAATTATGTAACACGATGGTGTAAATTCCCTTTACTGTAACATTCCACTATCAAAATATTCCCATCGTCAGTGGATTTCCTGGAATCACTGACATGCTATATTCGTCATGGCGGTGTTCCGTGAGTCATCCTTGAAATTCTGTCCGCGGCGCTTGCCAAAATTAGCATCAACGTCCGAAGCAATTGCGATATAATTCGAAATGTGATTAGTCCTTGATCTGTTTGCAATAATGCCACTACCAAAAGACAATCTAGAAAATTGTTCCATTTATATCAATCTTGTCCTCCCTCGTCTATGTATCAATATTTTGGAATGCGAAGATAAGAGAATTTTGTGATGCCTTTCATTTAATTAGCGGATGTGGATCGAGGGAAAGCAATTCATTAGAAAAAAAAAATGAATTTTCTGAGACAAATGTTATTACTCTTTATTGTCGGAGTTATTTCTAAGTAGCAAATATCTTGCAATTAATATTAAATTCGATATATTTATAGACAGAATTAGCAGTTTCCAAGATGATAAAAGTTATATTTATCGAATGTTGAGAAACGCAAAGTAACATATAAAATCTGAAATAATATATTAAACATGTTACAATTAATATATAAAATAATTTATAATATATAGAGAGATTGGAATTCTACGTGACACACCACGAGAACCCAACGATAAATAAATATATATATTATCGTATGGCTATTTAAATAACAATGAAAGTTATTTCAAAGTGGAAAGTGTAATTTAAATAGCAATCATGCCGATTCATTTTATTGATGTTTTATTCGAGACTCAAACAAACCATACAACTGTAATACTGTTATTCTTCATTCCGAATATAAACCGAACCCGTCGTTCCGGTTTTGCCGTGGATGGAGAAATGAAGTTTTGATCCCGGTGCCTTTTTCGCGATTCCGCAGTTTCCTGTCCGCTTCCCGGCTATCGGGGGTAACTTATTCATCGTGCTCATAAACTCAGCCTCGTAAACTCCGCCCTGTTCGTTGAAAGTGAGCCGACTTACCTCTCCTATGTGTCACCCGGGTGATATTCCCTCGAAACGGATAGGAATAATGAAAACAAAACGGTTTTATGGCGCAGAATTTTGTTAGAAGGTAGATTTCATAAAGTTTCACCGCGGCGGTGAAAAAGCTTATACGGTGACCAAAATATCAGTTACAATCTTTTAATAATACTGCGTTATAAAGATATAACATTCAAACTTAATTCGTATCGTATAAACTGTGATTATGTATTGGTATAATTAATAAATCCAATTGTTATTTCAGTATTATTTATGTTTAATCATTTTGCAACCACCGAGTATTCAGGAATGAAATATAACTATTAATCTTCTGCAAGTTATCAAATCAAAATTTAGTATTAACATTAGCTGTATCATTTTGTGTTTGATACAGTATTATTTTAATTGCGTTCTTTGAGTACCGCACATCAAACAAATAAATCCAATCGGATAAATATGATATTAAATATTTATTAATTCTGAAATTCACGGGTCAATACAAAATTACAATTTAACGGTATCAACATTAAATTCATATCATATCATACACATATCAAATCATACGATATGAAATACTATATTTAGTTCGATCCCTACATTGGAGCTTATAATACAATACATCAACATAGATTGTACTCGAAGCATTACAGGATTGTAAACACCGGAAGTAATCGTATCTACCGTTTGATCGCAGGTAAACAAAACGGATCAGTGTCAGCATTAGAGAACAATTCGACATTGGCATGCTCGCAAGAATCACGTCACGCGTCTTCTCTGGCACTTCACGGTACAGCCACGCCACGAGCAGTTTCTCAGGAGGACGTATCACGGTGAGTCTCTTCCAAAGTATTCTTCTTGGCTTTCTTCACGAAGAAACTACGAAGTAGTAGTATCCCACTTGTACATTGCACTCGAGTCTTCGCCCCTTTTTCCTTCTTCTTCTTCTTTTTTTCTTTACATCGACCTTAAGCAAGAGACGTATCCGTTCTTGCCCTTCTACGGAACATAAAAATCCTGTTCACTTCCGAAGTACGAAGGATAAAGAGATCGAGTGTCACGTGCGCTGTTTTTTCAAACGAGATACTCGGCCGTTTGAACATTTCACACTCCCTTATTTTCTATTCTCACGGATACCACTACTTCTTTATTTAGATGCAATAGTTGAACTTCTGTCTTCGCGTCTCCTCCGTCGGAGAACCGTAATCCGCTGGTGTCGGAAGACTTTAAAGTGCTGATTCATTTTTAAATGTTACTTCGGTTTACGGTAATCCACTTCTAGTGAAAGTGTTACTCCGTCCGTGGAATATTATGAAATATTTAGTGAGAGTATTATAGATTGAAATTAATCTTAAGACATAGGTGTTCAGACACCTTTAACTAATATATTTATAAACAATCTAGCCGTGTTCAAGATACTAACGATAAGTATCACTGAATTCTAAGGAACGCAGAATAACATATGAAACTCGATATACACGTAGCATATTAATAATACATGCTACTTTATAACTCTAAGATTTATTATCAGTATACAGTGGAGCTGTAATTCATGATTATTTCGCGGAAAAAGAAGTTCGCTTGATACGTATTCGTTCGCTTGGACTTAGTAATTTTCGAATTAATACTAACAGTAATTATATTAAAACTATAATATTAGACGTGAATATCACTAAAGTGCATTCCATTAACATTGTTTATGGTGAGTGCTTATCACAGGAAGTACGATGGTGGTTGCTTAAATGCAAATAAGTTAGAAGTTAATAGTAGAGTTCGAGAGCTAGGGAGGATTGTTGCATGAGTCAATGACAAAGAGGTGAACCTGACGGGATAGTATTTGAAAAGAGAAAGAGGATGGGAGAGGATGAGAGAGGGATAGAGAAGGATAATGGTCATTTAGGGGAGGATGTAGGTTCGGTTGTAAGAGGAATAGGTGAAGGGATTGCGGTGAGCAGTGGGCGAGCTAATTGCCGATGGATTAAGGGCTTATCGAATCGGTCCGGCTGCCAGAGGTAGGATTGCTTTGGGCACGTTGTGTAGCCCATACGAACCTGTCCTGTACCAATTCGGTTTCCTTCTATTCACCTGCTATTCGTTGTTGATCTCCCTATTGGTTCCACCACGTTCAACCGATACAACATTGTTCCCCGGCTTCGTTTGTTCGGGTTAAGGTCAGTTGAGCAGTGAATTTGGGTGTCCCGTTGCTCTTCGAATTCGAATCCGTAATCAACCAACTTTAACTTTTATACTATAGTTTAGTGCTAGATATAATACTAAATATACGAGGTTGGCAAAAATGGAAAGGGATATACCTTCAAAAATCGTGAAAATTTCAAAATCGTCAAAATCGCTCCTAAATGTCCCAAATCGGTGGTACATTATGTGTAAACATATTCTAGGATGATTTTGGGTCGAAAGAAGCGGTTTAAACATTTTTCCGGTCAAAAAAGGGGTCCACCCAAAATCGCAAAAATGTCAAGGGGTATACCTTCAAAAATTTCAAAAAAATGAAAGTCGCCAATTTCGCTCCTCAATGGCCCAAATCGGTGGTATATGGTGTATAAACATATTCTAGGACGATTTTGGGTCGAAAGAAGCGGTAAAAAAATTTTTTCGGGCAAAAAATGGGTCGACCCAAAATCGCAAAAATGTCAAGGGGTATACCTTCAAAAATTTCAAAAAAATGAAAGTCGCCAATTTCGCTCCTCAATGGCCCAAATCGATGGTATATGGTGTATAAACATATTCTAGGACGATTTTGGGTCGAAAGAAGCGGTTAAAAAATTTTTCCGGTCAAAAAAGGGGTTGACCCAAAATCGCAAAAATGTCAAGGGGTATACCTTCAAAAATTTCAAAAAAATGAAAGTCGCCAATTTCGCTCCTCAATGGCCCAAATCGATGGTATATGGTGTATAAACATATTCTAGGACGATTTTGGGTCGAAAGAAGCGGTAAAAAAATTTTTTCGGGCAAAAAATGGGTCGACCCAAAATCGCAAAAATGTCAAGGGGTATACCTTCAAAAATTTCAAAAAAATGAAAGTCGCCAATTTCGCTCCTCAATGGCCCAAATCGGTGGTATATGGTGTATAAACATATTCTAGGACGATTTTGGGTCGAAAGAAGCGGTAAAAAAATTTTTTCGGGCAAAAAATGGGTCGACCCAAAATCGCAAAAATGTCAAGGGGTATACCTTCAAAAATTTCAAAAAAATGAAAGTCGCCAATTTCGCTCCTCAATGGCCCAAATCGGTGGTATATGGTGTATAAACATATTCTAGGACGATTTTGGGTCGAAAGAAGCGGTAAAAAAATTTTTTCGGGCAAAAAATGGGTCGACCCAAAATCGCAAAAATGTCAAGGGGTATACCTTCAAAAATTTCAAAAAAATGAAAGTCGCCAATTTCGCTCCTCAATGGCCCAAATCGGTGGTATATGGTGTATAAACATATTCTAGGACGATTTTGGGTCGAAAGAAGCGGTAAAAAAATTTTTTCGGGCAAAAAATGGGTCGACCCAAAATCGCAAAAATGTCAAGGGGTATACCTTCAAAAATTTCAAAAAAATGAAAGTCGCCAATTTCGCTCCTCAATGGCCCAAATCGGTGGTATATGGTGTATAAACATATTCTAGGACGATTTTGGGTCGAAAGAAGCGGTAAAAAAATTTTTTCGGGCAAAAAATGGGTCGACCCAAAATCGCAAAAATGTCAAGGGGTATACCTTCAAAAATTTCAAAAAAATGAAAGTCGCCAATTTCGCTCCTCAATGGCCCAAATCGATGGTATATGGTGTATAAACATATTCTAGGACGATTTTGGGTCGAAAGAAGCGGTTAAAAAATTTTTCCGGTCAAAAAAGGGGTTGACCCAAAATCGCAAAAATGTCAAGGGGTATACCTTCAAAAATTTCAAAAAAATGAAAGTCGCCAATTTCGCTCCTCAATGGCCCAAATCGATGGTATATGGTGTATAAACATATTCTAGGACGATTTTGGGTCGAAAGAAGCGGTTAAAAAATTTTTCCGGTCAAAAAAGGGGTCGGCCCAAAATCGCAAAGATGATAAAAATTGCGAATTCGTCAGTTTTGAATCCAGAAGACAAAATTGCATACTCAATGTTACCCAAACATGTATTAAGACCATTTTGGGTTGATAAAATTTAGAAACCCCCATTACGGGGCGAAGGAATCGGATTCTGCCGCAGGAATTTTTCATATCTCCCACGGAGTAACAGAAAGATGAAGAAAGAAGTAGTCTTCGGATTCGTAGGCAGAAAGAGAAAGTAGAGGAGTTATTACGGCACTTAGACATCGGCGTAAATGTACGCAAAAAACTTTAATTTCTATCCCCCGTAAATTAGCTCGAGCCATTATGCCATGCTCGTAATTTATACCCCCCTCGTTGCAAACCCTTGCAACCCTTCGCCAAACCACCCGTTTGAAATTTAAGGAGAATTAGGATAATTATTTAGTGCTTGCTCCAGGATAACTTTACTTGCTCCCTTACTTCAGACGTCGAAAGGACACTCTTAAAGTAATAAAGGATGCGCCGGATTTACTGAAACGGATTACTTGCTTTGAGGATGTTTCCGTGCTTAATTTGCAGAACAAATTCGGGATTAATTTGTAGATGTTTGAAAATGCGCCTTTAATGCAGAGAGAATTAATAATCATGCAGATTAGATTGTCTATGATAACCGCGTCTTCTTTAAACTGCGGATACACTTTTGGAAGTACTGTTATATAATGTATAGTTGAGAAACTTTGGTAATAGACATTCGTATTTTTCTAGTTACTCCTCATAATTTCATGCAAACTTTTTATTTTAAACCGAAAATTGAACTTAAAATTAATCTTAAAATGAAATATTATAGTAATTCATATAATAATAATTATAATATAATTATTACTTTATCTTGCAGTACATTTCATAAACATTTATATTTACACTATAATTAAACAAAATCATTATTATTCAGTTTCTGATTGAAAGTATTATTTGAGACTCGAATGAACGTTCATTCGGCAAAGCTGTTCTTTTCGTTTTTTTTCTTTTCTTCTGTTTCCCTTTAATGTTGATTCTCTCACGGTTTCCACTTGTATTCCTAAGTCTCCTATTCGCCGATGTACCTTGAATCGCCGGAAAAAAAACGGTGACGTCGATAGGGGGAAGTGAAATACTGGCATACGAAGAGGAACAAAGCCTGGAGCTTCCAGTAGGTTGGTTGTAATTTTTATCTCGTTTGATTGGAACAATTCCGGCATTGATTGGTGGCTCTTCTTTGTTCCATCGTGCAACGACAATCTTGTTTTGCGTATCCGGACGATCGAGAAGCCTCGATAATAAATTCTTTCCATTCCGTCTATCGACGTTCTGCGTTTATAAATGCTTTGTTCGCACGTCCAACGCTAAATTGGCGGGAGAAAATATTTGGTGTTTTCTTTACGATTGTGTTACATTCGGAGTATTTTGTGTCGGAGTTGTGTTTTGCCTGATAAGAAACACCTTTTCTTTCATTAATTTAACGAGATATGAGATCATCTTTCGTTCTAGTTTTGTTAATTAAGTATTAAGTAATTTCTATACTTTTTATAGTGCGAAATTTCTTTAATTACGCAAATGTGGTTCCAGATATTACAAAAAATGTATTGTTGCACGATTGCAGATTATTTAGCAAACTATTAAAATAAAACGGTATCAGAATTGCAATAACATATGAAAGCATTAGTTTATTTTGCAAACTCTTAACATAAAATGGTATCTAAATTATAATAATATACGAAAAGATTGACATGGATCATTTTGTATTTCGAGAACCTGGAAGTATATTGGTTGCTGGATAATGTTAATATTAAATTAGGAAATTATGTTAATGTCAATAAATACGGAACCCCGTACTTGTTAAAGGATAGTTGAACATCTGAAACATAAGCAAACGGCAGTTGCTAAGTCGATTACCGGGTGTAATTAAAATGAAACGGGGACCCATTAGAAAGCTTCTACTCCGCGCGCGAAGGAAATCCTTTTTGCAAATAACTCGTGCTTAATCATCGAGAATTATGGTTTTCTAATCCTCTGCAATATCTATGAAGGATCTGATGTAGCTGGTTCACTAAGCACTGGCATAAATCCTCGATGCACCTGAGGTTCAACTTTGATAATATACTATACATTAGATCCAATCACGATATTCATACGATATTGTATATTAATATTGATAAACTAGGTTTTTTTCAAATTTCTTACATTCAGTGTGATTCGAATTTTATTAGGCAGTTTGAGAAAATTGCGAGTATAGAGACCCTATTTTTGACGAGGTCAACTTATATAGTTGTAGCACTATATTAACTAAATATATCTACAAGGAAAACTATATAAGTAAAAAATACCTGGGAATTCCGAATTCATGAAGTTCCAAATGTTTTATAGAATTATATTTATTATGTATGAACTATAACGTTGAATCTTGAAGTTGAGGCAGCTAATTGTGATAATGATAGGCTGCTAATTTCTGATTTCTGAAGTTCTTAATTAATTGTGAAACAGAATTGCTGTCCCAGGTTTTGGACGATATTAAAATTGTTTGAAAATTGGTGAAAAGTACCGGAAAAAAAACAAAGAAAGAGGTTGACATTTGTATTCGTTATTAAAAGTTTCAATGACACTTAAGGCTTATCGTGCACATCAACCTCGTAAACCAACGTAAGCCGTAAAATCAATAAAGATTTATGACTGGAATTTGTTATCTATAATCGTTGAGGGGTATCGCTGGAATCGTGCGAATTAAGGTAATATTGATAAATACTATCAGATTGCTGATATGGCTTTTTATTCTTAATACAAACGAAAGTCCACCCACGAATTACTGATACTTTACATTGTACTTCACGCGATGATACGCCTTGTATAAATTTGAAATAGTCTTGCGGAGAAATATTTTCGTTTACATAGTTTAAGAAGTTTAAGCAATAAATTCTTCTAACCCAATCTTTCTTCTAAGACCAAAAACATACAAATTAAGACGACCCCCGTTATCTTATTACGCATCAATTATTGAATTAAATATTAAATTATATTGATACATTACATTATCTCGTTAACATATTTTAATATCGTACTGTCAAAATTGTCTAGTATGCAAATTTCCTAACACCATAATTCTCTAAAATCATAACATCATAATATAAACACGATGAACTTCAAAAAACGTGGTGAAAACATAGAAAGAAAAATGGCAGAATGTAGGAGAATAGGAGCGCCATACGCGAGGTCGGCGATAAAATGTAGACTCAGGAAGGATGATTCTACAATCGAATGCATTCGAAGGCAGGAATTCGCAGATTTGAAGTACGTGCCAGCGGTTTGTACGTGTCCGCAAACTTACGTGGCTGTTCTCTAGGAACAGCAACTTCATCCTAAGGTCAACTTCATCCCCTGCCGAAGGGTAGATCATAAAGGATGGCTGAATTCTTGGCACGAATTCAGTACCTCGTACACCGGAGATCTATGCACACGGACACGCCTGTGAGACCATAAAGTCACCGGTGCATATTTAACAGATAAATTCTAAGGTAGAATTAGTCGAAGAATTTCTGCGTGCGGAATATGTAGGTTATTTCAAAGGTAGATCTTCTGCGAAGTAGAATTTGGAATTCTTGAAAGGACGTTATGTTTCACCACTGAATTCGATATCATTTTATAACAAATATTATATTGCCCATAACATTATTTTACTGTTGCATTTAATTATTGAAATGAATTTATTCCACCGACAGAAATGATGTAATATTGGTAATCTTTTTAAATCGGACTTCAAGATCTGCTAAGGAATTTTAATTCTTCTAAAAATCATTAACTAAATTATATAACTTATAACTCGCTAAGATCAATATGATATAAAAGATTACAATTTGGCTTCGAAGAGGGATTAATTACGAACTTCCTTTAATTATGCATTCGGAATTTTCGAATATTCTCAACCTCGTTATTAAACATTTTCAATAATATTTCAAAACATCACGAAGTGGATACAAATTATTTTTATGTAAACTACTTATTATGAATATATTATATGCTGTTTTAGCTTTGATAATAAGTAATTTGCATAAAAAATAATATTTGTGCACTTCCTGGTGCTAGCAATATAATATTGAAATTTTATTATCCTAGAAATGTGAAATGTAACTAACAATTAAGAAGCTTAAAATAACATCAGTTGCCCTATAACATCTGTAAATAACATCTGTACCTTTAATGACAGATTGCAGCAAAACCACCAGCATTCAGAGTTGCAAATTGAACTGGATTTAATGAACTTCCTTTTAGAAAAGTAGTGTGTTATGACGTACGCGTGCAATTATATGTGCGCAGATATCGACTTTCTTGAATGCATTCGTTGGTATGCGTAAATGCATGTGCAGCTGCAAGCTCGAATGCAGGCCAAGGTCAAAGCTAGCCCGGGTCAGGAGCAGAGCTTTCCTGGCTTTTGGCAATTTCGCTTACGTAATACACGGCTATCGATCTCTCGAATCAGCGCACATTTATTCTGGTTCTCGATTAAGTGACATAGAATTCTCCAAAATGTTTAATCTCTTGATTAACGGCCTTCGAATGGTTTAATTTTCGATTGCATTCGGTAAAACGGCGACTCTTCTGACGGATGGAATTTATTCAGATAACAGTAAGATATCCACTCTTGAAACCTCAAAATATTTTCGCGTATAAAATTTATTGACAGTTTTTTTAATGGTGCAAATAGCAGTTGGTAATAATAATTAGTTGCTAATAATAATATTGCAGTAAGAATTGTATCCTAATGAGGAATGAATTATTAGATATTCAAGATGATCCTATCAGAGATATAATATTTTTATTTCATTTAAAATACGATCCGTTCCGAACACAAATATTAAATTAGTGTTTTAATATCTAAATATTCTAATATATGGATATTCTGAGGTCTAATTATTTCGATATATGATTATTCGGATATCCAAATATTCTAATTTCATTGCGTATAACTTATTACTTTTGAAAGCGTTATAAGTCTAGTTTTCAACAAAATTATATTAACACTAGACCTGCCAAACATAAATTATTTATATATAAATAATGGCTGGGATATTTCAATTAATTTATGGATTCAATCATTTAACTAAAACTGGAAAACATGTCATTTTGACTCCTTTGGTAGTTCAAGTTTTAAATGTAATTTTCTGCTCTGAATTTATATATTCTTTCTATCATTAATAAATATTAAAGTCATAAAAAATGAACGTATACCAGTTTCAAGAATAACGGTTCATACGTTAACTCCACCATCTTCTCGGAAAAAGAAATTTATCTCGGATTTGGAGAAAGTATCTTTTTCCGATTCGTAGAATGATGAGATAACAGCGATGGTTGGACTGCGATGGCTGTCGAAAACGAGACTGATACGACAATCTAGAACTAATCCAGGGACCCCTCATCCGGCTTATTGTGTCTCACCCTCGTATAACCCGACAAATTTAATTTCTCTTGCGGACCGTTGACTCGATCGAGTCTCGTCTGGCTCCGCGTTCCAGAGATGTCCGGTCCAGGATGACTGAAACTACTGGAACACCATGCTCTCATGGACAATGGGACACTCGTAAAAATGTTCCCTGGCACTTCACAATAGACAAACGAAATAATTCTCCTTGCCGCAAAAGAGTTTGCATTGAAAATTCGCTTAATATCGTGTCGTTCATGCGATTTTGTTTTGGAAATTATAAAAATGTTGAGCTTAGAATTGTTGAACATGAAATGGTGGAATTGCACCGAATATGAGTTGCATCGTTCACAATTATACTCGTTGGAGAAGTAAAAGAGGAATGGCGAATGAAACCTCAGAGGAACCGGAGAAAGAGGAGTCTCCGAGAACAATGGGGCGATCCCGGTGTCGCGTTTTAGAATGGAGGAGGTGGTGAATAAAAATTCGCGCGACTTTTCTCCTAGAGAAGCCTGCGGGAAATCCTAGCTCGTTCAACCCGTCCCGTGGTAATGTAGGATCATCTCGTGCCAGGAAATCCATTATTCTTCGATGCAAAGCACTCTTTCCTCCTGGAAATTGTTCGGTGTGAAACTAGCTTTAGTTCGCTGGTACACGTGCTTTTCGTTCTTTCAACCTTAACAAGGAAAACTGCTCGTCTATCACAGGTGGAATAACTTGTCCGAGTATCAGATACGTTTTCTACTGCGATAAAACTTGGATCTTTATCTACTTACAGTGAAGTGTTATCAAGTATGTATGAAGTTACTGAAGTTGAAATCTAACTTGTGTGTATCGAAAATATCTTTGTCTTCGAAGTAGGTCATGGTTTATCCTTAGTTATGGATGACTGCTATAGGATATTTATATTATATTATTAGCGATTTACGTTTGGTTCATTTTCTTTTAGTCTCATTCTATTCAACATCAATAACATGATTGTGGATTCCAAATTGAATTACAGAATATAAAATTAAAGAATAATAATATGACACAAGTGTAAGTAATAAAGCATCATGATTGATGGCTACAATAAAATAGCACTCTTGTATATTCCGGCGAATACGAATATCTCAAAAAATAGAGCAATGAAACGTGCCAAAATATTGTGCTGAATCGGCTTCTTCGAAAGTCAGCAAACATCGGTGATAGTGGAAATCTACGGTTTGAAAAGTGTTAAACGACAAGCGCAGGTACCGATCACTTAGTCGAAAGTTCCTTTCGATAAGGTGACGTCGGCATCAAGGACGAAAGGGCTGAGCCAGCGATATCCTCCGAGACAGAATCCTCCCACGCCAACAGAATTATTGGCCAAACCTTGATGCTCAGTGAACGGATCATATTAATTTATTTCCTCACTCAAGTTGGCGTAAAATCCCCTCAGTTGGACCGTGTGCCAATCAGACACATTTTTAAAGCCCCTGCAAATTGGAACGGTAATCAGAACGTTTTAATTAACGTCCTTGCGTCGATCGAAATTGAATGTACTGCTCGGTTATGAATTTTGAACCGCTATACGTATCGGAATTTTACTGGATTTTTCCAGAACAGAACTTTTATTTTTCAAATATTTTCACGAGGGTTTCACGTGTATGGAAATTTGGATTTTATCAAAGACTAATAATGTTCAATTTTAATCCTGTTTCGTAATTCAGAAAATTTCATTTACTAATTCCTAGATATACCACAGTTTCAGTGACCAATATTTCCTCTGAAATTTTTCGAATAAAATTCATCGGAATTCTTGGAAATATTGAGTTATACGTGATATAGGAAAATGAGCTAAATTACTGGCATGTATATCGATGATGCAATTAACGAGGTGTCAAAATGCAAATGGCCATTTCGACTGGCTGATTGCATTGTTTGTTCCCGAGTGGCGCATCAATCTCTGTGTCAATAAAGCCAGTTTGATCTGCCACTGTATATTTTGTATCTTCCTGCTCCCCGGTGGACACTGTTTATTACATTGATACGCGCGATTGTGTGTTGGAAAAATGCAGAAGGTAGAAGGACGACAGTCATTTATTTACATATCATTCGTTTGCTAGATGCGGATAAAAATGAGCGATAAAAATATTTTCAAATATCATCGACATATTCCCTACCTGCCCCTATTGTACAATACGTAGTATTTTTTATTTACATAACACATTTATTTAATATTGAAACATATTAATGAAGATACTATGTGCAATCTGTCTGTAATCGTGTTTACATCAAACGCACGTGTAAATGATTTGAACATTTCTCTATATAATTCAATGTTATAAAATATTTAAGATGTTAAGATACTAAATGTCTAATTTGTTAAATATCCAAGATAATGTAAATTAAACATTTAAAATATTTCATATCTTAAATATTTAAAATATCCTATCTCGGCAACTTAAAACACCAGAACTATTGAATATCTCAGTATCCTAATATCTTAAATATTTAATATATCTTATCTCGGGAACGTAATCTGTCTGAAATCTTCAATACCTTAATATCTTCAAAAATTGA
This sequence comes from Nysson spinosus, assembly GCA_910591585.2. Taxonomy (NCBI): domain Eukaryota; kingdom Metazoa; phylum Arthropoda; class Insecta; order Hymenoptera; family Crabronidae; genus Nysson; species Nysson spinosus. Next base: position 6,685,946 of record OU342835.1, read on the forward strand.
TACCTAAAAGATAATAAGGAAGCGTCGAGATAAATTGATGGCCGCAAGAATCCATCAATAGTTGCTCCTTCGAAGCGAGTCGTTGATCGATCTCGATGTCGATGGAAAGTCACCGTAGCATTTGCCTCCATGGGGGAAGTATGGCATATCGATGTTCTAGAATCAAGATTTATCGTTGGCCTTCACAAAGGCGCCAGTTTTCCAACACGTTTCACTGGATCGGTGGTGTCACGGTTGGAACATATTGATCCCAGGACTAGGAAAGGGTTTTTGGCGCTGAGGGAATGTCGTTACTCGACATATATCGGCCATTCGAGCTCAAACCGCTCGTAAACAAGTTTGTTGTATCCGACCGAAGGATTTTCACGGTCCATGTCGTGTCGTATAAATAATCCTGAACTCGAAGAAAATGTATAGATATATGAGGGCAGACCAAGAGAAAGAAATTGAAATTGTGCTAAGCACAATATCCTTTATGTCTCAGATACGGTTATTTTACGATTGACGTTTAGCACTGAAGTGTAAAACAATCGTTCGACCATAATAATATTCAAGAAAGTTCCAAAGTAATTGACTCCTCCAAGATCAAGCTAATTGTAAGATGAAGAAGTCAATTTTATAAAAAGTTTTAATCTTAACGTATCGTTGGTGAACATTAATATTACTTAATTCGAATAAAGTAATATTGAATTAACACCCATAATACTTCTTTTCATTATTGTTATGGAATTTATATAATTATAATACCATGTGATATTCGACTAATACCTTGGAATACAAGCATCCATTATTTTGTGTTTAAAATTAAAAATTCTTAAATCGTACCGAATGCAAAAATGTTGCAATCTTGACATCTATACGCCGCCAGTAACCAGTAAAGTAGCATTAAGGGGAGTTAAAGTACTTGAAGGGTGTAATACGGTTATTTTTACGGCGCGCACACCACCCTGTAAGCCTCGGCTATGGCGAAGTACACGGCAATTTCAAGCGACAGGATCAAAGTTCGTGGTTATCGTCGAGGCAAGTACTCACGGCACTTCATTAACTGGCCGGAAGTTATGCCAAGAACGTGACGGACAGGATAAGAGGGTAGACACTTCGACCGATTTCCCTTGAAGCTGCTGGAAAAAGTACACCTTGAAAAAACAACCTCTTATCGTGTGCAATGCAACGCTTTGTTGCAAACGCCTTGTTGTATTTCAACAATCTACCTTTTAATATCCACGGTACCGTATTTTTATTAATTGATGAATTATTTCTGGATTGTTAATAGACAAATGTTTTGTTCCGAAGAAAAAGAAATTTGTAAACGCTAGGACGTAGTTTAATTACAGTATGGTGTAGATATTATATTTTAATATAAATCAAAAGTAATTAGTATGACATTTTTTCTATATATGATAACAGATATTCAGGAATTAATGTAATATATTTGTTTACTGATACATTTTTCTTGTTCTGAATACTTATCGCGATTAAGTTATCAATCAGGATGCGACTTTCTTAGAAAATATATTTCGACTTTCTTTTTATATTATATTTCATTTGTAAACACATAAAAATAAATACAGGAAACAGGAATTCCTGGGTACTAGGATTTAGTGTAGAAAAATTGCAAGAGGAAGGGATGCAGGTTATAAATGGCGCTTTCTTTTGACCTGACCGGTGGATACCTTCGTGAATTAATCAAAAGCCACCCTTCCTTTGTTGGATTGCCGAGAAATCAAGTACAAAAGGGCACGGTGTCAAGTACTCTTGGAAGCTGAAGGTGCCTGATGGATGACATGATCTAAAATTTAAGTCAAAATTCTCACTTACAGCCCCTTAACTGACTCTTAAATTTGGTTATCAAGATAACACAGCAGTCAAATTAAAAATTAAGATCTTTTCAGATTTTTAAGGATTTTTATACAAAGTCCTTATTATAATTATCCTATTGTAATTTAATAATTTCTTAAAGCTTTTATTTAGCTACACTATTTACAAATTTAATTTAAAACTATTTAAATACAACGAATTATTTGCACAAAATTAATAAACGAACGTATCAGAAAACTTGGAGGAAGCATAGAATCCAGACATTGAGGTCGAAAGTGGAAGTCCAACGGGAGCTTATAATTGGTAATTTTTTCCCGCGCTTTCAAGCATCGCCGCTTTGAAAAGATCAATGCCACATTTTAATCCACGTTGTCAAGTGTACGTTATGACAGCAGCAATCTACGGATATTGATTTATCGTGAGAAACAAAAGGATCCAGGCTGTCAATGGTGTCGAAGGCGAACGTAGACACCACCTGCGGCCCTTTTGATACCCGCGAAATGAGAACTTTGCTACGGACAGTTCTCTTTCTCTTGGCTTTCCACCCCCGACATCTACGTCGCTCGACATCCACCGCCCATCCCCACCCCCTACCATCGCCACTAACCTTTTTCTCCATAAACACGCCTGTTAAGCGTTATTCTGGTTTTGTCACGTGAAAGGACCCGTTTCATCTGAAGCGTTTTCGCTTCGGTATAATTTGAAAAGCAGCCGTGGGCTGTTCCGCGACTTCAAAGGACGGTCATTTTCTCTCTTTTCTCTACCTCCTCTTTTATACGGCCCGCCATGTAATGAGCTATGAAAATTTCTGATCTGACGCTTGATACATTCCTCCATCCCCCCTCCACGTTCCTCGTTAAGAATGCCTTCCACCGAATCCACGTTGCGAGGAAACTTCATTTTTTAACTTTACCCTCTTGTGGCTGGTTAATGGATCGCGTTAATGTTCCTTTTGAGAACAAACCAATTTCGAAGCCTTTAAACATTCTATTATTGGATTTTTGCAATGTTGTAGTTTGAGGACTGATAGATTATGAAGATTAATATTTAGCGATGTTTTATAAAAATTGCTGGATGTTAAGTAATTATATATCTCGTTTGAGATATTCAAGAGAATTAATAAAACAACCCCCTGTGGACCGGGGGTTCAATTAGTCCACGGTATCCCCTGCCTGTCGTAAAAGGCGACTAATAGGGGTTTAGGGTAGAGCAAACATGTTACTCCGTAAAAATGACTTTCACTAATCATTATGTTTACCTACTGACTTTCCACAAAGTACTTTAGTTCGTACGAGATATCGTCGGAAATACTTCGAAATTAAATGTACCTTAACCATCGAAGTACCAAACATATACTTAGTTATGTGCGGTATGCTCATAAAACAAAAATATATAAAATCTCAACTAATATGTCGTAGGATATTCGAATAATTTTAGTAAAAATATTAGAAAAGTCATCATGACTGCTTTGGTAGTTTTATCGTTAATAAGACGAAACATATGACAGCTCCTATCGCCACGAATATTCATAACCAAAATGTTCCGTCATATTTAAACCCCGATTAAAAATAAGTACCTACATTAGACGATAATATCAAGGGAATAAAATCGTCCTCGGTAGAAACAATAAGGAACATATCTTTCCAGTTTTATTCTGGGAATGCTTGGCTCGTTAAAATAGTGCTGGTGCACTCCTTTATTCGAGTCCGAGTGACTTTATGGGGTCGAAGTTACGTGCGAGACATAGGAAGCGTGGAATGCCGCTTATAAACAAGTAATACCGTCTGCTCTTTCAATTTTTATGAGAATTTGGTTTAAAAAGAACTTAACTTTAACGGAGCACTGAATTGATCGCGTACTTCCACGTGCGGTTCTCTCTCGCTCTCAACCACCTAGAAATTTTTAATTCCAGTCTTCTATTACACATTTTTGCTTCGGCGGAGTCAGTTTCACGACTTTTCAGTTACGTGTGAAAAGTACGGAATGTAATGTCTTTCTCTTGGATAGCGCGACTAGAAACCCGTAATATAAAAAGCTTTCGCGTCTCTTTTTTAATACCATCACGATGGCGAAGAAATAAAAAAGGATCTCTGATATTACATCCTCCGATGTAAACCTAGACCCGTTACTGGTAAAGTTACTCGTGCCAGCTTCGTACGGATTGTTTATGGTTTATTGCAGAGTAATGTTGGGTTCTGGAAAAGAGGCACATTGTGTGGGGACAGGGTCCCTATATATGATATACAATTGATATAATACATGATATCTAATACATAACCGATATAATATGTAACAGTACCTTCTTCCCAGAACCCAGCAGCACATACTTACATGGAATAACGTAAAATGTACTATCTATATGATATAAGACGAGTTAACTCGTCATTCGAATCTACTCTTATCTCGAAGGTTACGAATCAAATTATAATTATACCTCCCATAATTCATTTTTTTTAAATAAATCGAAAGTACCCACTTGATATTGTTTTTAGACGAACTCCCCTATTAACGGGTTAAATCATAACCATTTACATCCGAGAACCGAGTGCCATTTAAAAAGTCGGAAGTACCAATAAAAGTAAAAAGTGATAATCTTTCATTCGCCTATGAAGGACAGTAGATCAAATTCGCGATTCTATTAGCGTCATATTAAAGTCAAAACGGCGAATTCGCGATTGCACTTCCTCGGTGATCTCTTCCGAGTTGCCGAATAGTCGGTGGATATGAAATCACATTAGGAGAGTTTCTGGGAGTCTGGATGAAGATGGTGAGTGATTGAGGGAGAGGGATAAGGGGTGGAAGGAAGAAAGGGGATAAGTAGAATGGGCAGCGAGATGAAAAGATCCTTTCGGTAGCTGCGTGTCGTAAAGTTCGCGAAATCACGTTGCAAGCAATTCCAAGTGAAGTGTACTCGGGAATGGTGGGGGACGATTTGCTAGAACGTGGACAGACACTCCTTGTTCGTTCATTAAATAAGTTTGTGATGTCTCTTCCTCACAGAGAAGTTCGCCTATCAAACCCTCCCGGGAACAAAGCTCAGGTAACACCTTGGACAATGCCGTAAACAACCTACAGATTTCCTATATTCCCGAAACTTTCCTAATATTAATATGTCCACTACGATTTGCGGAATATTACTCGCCATGTTCACCGCAAATGGAATGTTCAACGCGCCGTTTCCGATTATATCAGTTCGAATCATTTTACTAGAAATTGTTTGCCCAGTAATTTGCTTTATACCTTTATTTACATATTCTGCCAATTAGGTACTTTGCGTTATTTAATCAGATAAACGGTCTTAATTAGAATTAATTAGCATCGATGATATTCGATATTGAATATCAGTAACAATAATTCATAATTTTAATCCAGAATTAAATAGAATTTTATAAAATGGTATTTAGTCAATGTCGCGATTTTATTCCATTAATCTTGAAAACAGCAGTATATGCAAAGTACTGGAATTATTGTAATTACTGGAAATATTATATGTTCTTTTGAAAGGCAAAATTATGTAATTTTAAGATCCGTGATTTATTTTCTGGATAAAGTACAGATACATTTTTGCGTAAAACGTGGAATGTCGTTAAAATTTCGTTCAGTGATGTTGTTCTCGGCCAGTTACTTCTATTCTGGCCGTCCATCTTCGCGAATAAACACTCCTAGATAACGGAATTAACCCTCGTCGGGTAAAGAGATTCTGATTTACTCCGAGTAAATCTGTAGACGACCAGGTTGTTCATCGAGCTGAAAGGGGTTGTAACTAAGAAACAACCCTTTCGTTGATAAAGTGATAAACAAACTTTGTTAACGACAAGGCAGTGAAATTTCAGACGGTGTTTAAGTTACATTGTAAATATATTTTTCTTGGATCTCGTTAAATTTCTAATTGACACATCTTCAATTATTATTAGAACCTCCGGAGTTCAGTCAATTTAATATAGCTCTTGTAACAGTTACGCGTAATGGAAATATTTATTTTTTATTCCACTACGATAATTTCTAAAATATTAATGCTTAGAATTTCATTCCAAAGTTTAATGTGTCTTTATCACATTATGATGATTTTCAAAATATCAGTGCTTGGAATTTTCTTATTTATTGCAAAAAAACAATAAATATGGAAGCCAGAAGTTTATGCTAAATGGTGTTTAAGAATTCAAGGAAACTGAATGAATAATAACACAAAACTGTTAAATGTTTAAAGAATTCGAATACTGCAAACTACTTCATCCTTGACATGTATTACGTTACGCATATCTTAGTTCTTTATCGTTTAAACTTTCATGTTCGAAGAAATAATCAGACAAAAGAGCATTATGCTACTGATGGTATCGAAAGACACACTTGCTGATACTTTTGCAAGTACAATAGCACGACATGTTGCGCAATTTCTGTTATGCGGTTATTGCGTTACAATATCGTTAAATTATGTCGCGAATATGCATCATTGATACATCATTATTACATAGGTAAAACTCATTAACTAACATTCGACAGTTAAATTGCATATAATGAGTTTAACCCCACAAATCTTTTAAGACTAATAAATTGAGACAAATCACGGCTATATAATATTACCAGATAATATTAATTCGATACCTAATAATATCAATATTGGATTTTGAATGAATTTGAAACTCAAACGGTGTTATTAATATTAACACATTCATATTATGTATTCAAAGTTTAATACATATACAGTAATATTAATTTGTAACGTAACAATTTTGTAACCATTTTAATCCTCGTGGTAATGTTATGATCTTGCTGACAGTGTCATGAGTTAATCCTTCGCGTTGCCGATGATTGTTGATGTTTCGCGACTTTGGCGGTCGCGCTAACTCAGTCTACGACGTACCTTGAAGCTGAGCGGTTGTTCGCCGTGTATTTCTCGAGTTTCCGATTAGAAATTGTGTCACGTATTGTCGAATATCGTTTTAGTGTTAGATGTTTTTTGCGGTTGCCACTTGCACAAGTGCTATGGAGCTGTCTGTCGTGCAGTTCTTCATGGTACTTGCAGATAGACACACTTTTAAGGTAGGAAGTACCTTCTAGTAGCAGATAAAGATTTCGTATGACATCCGTGAAGTATATTATATATTTGTAATCTTGTTAGACTTAAAGATATGTGCTATATACATTATTATTACGTTCACGTATTTCTTATTTTATATAAAATAGGGTTTTATGATTTTATACAAAATAAGACTATCGCGAAGTGATATAATCGTGTTTACCTCATAGATAAAATTACGCGAACATAATTGATATAAAACAACCTGACTCCACACTTTCGCCTGACTGCACAGGATCATAAAAACTGCCATTTACAAACATTGAAGGTAGGAGATAAATTCGCGGAAGATTGTTATTCATTGCGTAAAATATAACATCCTTCGTCCACAATAATATATTTACAACCCAAATGTTTAATATGCAAGTATTTAGGTGTCGCAAGACTATCGATATTTTTAATACGTTGACTGCCCGAGCGAAATCTGTGTTATACGATACCTTGGGATACACATTTGTAACATGTACATAACATCTAAATAAAACTGTTTAAGTTTTGTTACACGTTAGTTACTTTACATCGTAATTGTAACATTAAAAATATAGAAAATTACCAAATATTAACGATATATTTGATCCTAGTTTTAGTAATATTCGTATCGTCGGTCACCAGTCCCACGGCAGCCAACGTGTTAACGAATACTATGAACAGGTTTGCATAAACGATCGTTTCGTTTTACAAAACCACGTAACAATATGAAGTGTCGATGTTCGTGTTGTGTAACGAAAAATATTGCTTCGACACTCGGTAAATGTTGATTAGCTGTTAAAAAAATGTCGTTTCAGATGATGTTTGTTGTCGCAACGTTCTTGATACATAATATATTAACTGAATCGACTGCAAGTTTAAGATATGTTTATTCATCTAAAATATACTTCCCATCATTTTCCACAACTTTCTGCCATTTTCCAACCAGACATGTAATATCATAATAATATCATAAATATAATTTCTATAAAATTCTTTCGGTTTCGAAGCAACAAAACTCAAACAACATCGTTTCGACGGTCCTCTCTTGTGGTCATATTTATTCCATTTAAATAATTTTGTAAATTCCGAAACAAATGGTAGTCAGATGAGGCAAAGTCCGGCGACTACATCCGATACTGCATGCAAACAATTTTAATCTCACTTTCAAAATTCCATACACATCCATCCCCTTACGCACATTCAAAGACACAACAATGAACATATAGGTCAGTAAAGTATGAATCAAAGTGATTGGTAATTACGTTATCTACATCAGAATTTAAGCGAGTCGTTTAATCGCGATGTATTCAGTTTTCATGAGTCACTCGGTTAGTTAACAATATAAGAAACTGAATATAAGGTGGTGGGGATAAAGACAATCGGTGAATCGTAGTCGAAGGGAAATGGCGTGGCTCTCAGTACGTGCGTTCATTACGTGATTCAAAGGACGCTTCGGAATGTTCATCGTCTAGTATACGCATTACCGGTTGCCACTTGCGCCTCGTATTTGACCACCGTCGCGGTTCTCGACTTCCTGGCCACTCTTCATTATCAATATACCTAGAAATATGAACGTGACAGTATACCTGCCCGACAGTTGACGTACCGTTATTATAACGGAGATAGTAGAAAGCTTTTGATTAGTCTTCTGACACGCGTTTCCCGACGTCGATGACGACGAGAAGTTCTACTTTTTTCGCTAATATCAGAGATACCTTTCTATATTTGCGCTTATCATTTTTCCACTCTGTGTATGTTTGCAACAAGGCTGATGTGTGTGGAATTCTGATGAAGTAGGAACGCGGTTTACAAATATTAATTGATTAATTAGAGTAATCAAGAATTATTATCTTATAAAGATGAAAATATTTAGATGTGACAAATATTGAATTTGTCGTGAAGTGGAGATTTAAAATATAAGAATATATTCTCGATATGGAAAGATTTTGGAAAGAAGGCACCAGTGACGAGTATCACGATTTTGATTTCCCATGTTGTATAGCTTACTTATATATAAAATATTTTATATACATATTTTTGATATAAAAAATGAAGGATGATTTTAATGAATTTATGATACCCGAAGTTGCATTTCCTATATACTGTGAATGATGTACAAATAAGGTATACAAAATAGACATTAATTACATAATTTATAAAAATGTTTACGATTATAGTCTTCTTGTTATTTATTGTTGTATCTTGTTTTCTGTACAAAGCTCTCCGTTTTATACAGGGATTTTCAGGTACAGAAATATTTTATTATTAATGCTGCTTCTAGTGCAATTATATAGTCCTGCGAACGAAGCAACTTAGCATTTTTGCATGTTTAAAACTCTTTCACTAATTCATTTTCAAGTCTACACAATTAAAATGTATCATTATTTATTATAAAATAGTATTCACTGTTTTACACGTCAAAAAAAACATTTACATTTCTCAATGTTTTATGGCAGTTCTACCGCATTATTTATTCTATAACTCTGCAAGGAAGCACTTAATATTTTTCACGATTAATAATTGCGATATTTATTACATATTTTAATCAACTTATATTGCACCCCATTCCCTGAATATAATATTCTTATTCGACTTGCATTGCTTTAAACACTTTTGAGAATGTATGCTTAAAATTCATGCACTTTACAAAATATTAATATTTATTCTACTTCCACCTATTTATATTTAATGAAAATCTACCGTCCAATTATCGAACAATATTACTACGTACAGTTTAGTAATAATTGTTTCTCCGAATCTTCGAATATTATTAAACTGTCAATAACGAGTTAATTAACGAATTAAATTACAATTATCGCGTGAATTTATTTGATTACTAAATCTAAAATACCCGACTGTTGTTTTTTGGAATAACATTCCGGTTAAAAGGTTAATCTTCATTCTTCATTGATTAATTGATTCGCTCTTCTATTTTGCACGTAAATACCAAGCAAAAGTGGCGCGTCATTAATTCCTTTACGTAATAGCCTGCTCTTAAAGTGCGTGACTAAGATTACAGCTAAGATTAAATTTCCTGGGGAATGAGAAAAAAGGTATTGGTAGAAGTTCGAAAAAAAGGTGTTCATCGATGGGAACTATCTCCCGGTGAGTAGGGAGGGAGAATCATATATTCCGCGTGTGTTGCATTCGTTACGTATTCCCGTATAGTAATCTTAATACTCACGAATATTTCCTATTAGATAATTAAGCATCAACATGGCTTAATCGGCGCAATATTTATTTCATATTCATACTTACAACCAGAAATCCAAAAGGGATAATTAATTAAAAACATGTATTCGTGATAGATATTCAAATATAAATATAAGCAATTTTATATTAGACAAGTAAGATTCAAAATTAAAATGTCAATTAAAATTTCCATGAAGGAAAAGCGACATCGTACAAATGAGGCAAATAAATTGAAAGGATTTATTATTTATCATGGATATACAGATATCAATATTAGTAATTTAACATTAAAAAATTAGCTAACTGAGAAAGAAAGGTATTGGTACAAGTCCAGAAGCAGATGTTTGTTGATATACGGTATAAAATATTTATTATATAAATAGATACACAAATTAAAGAATAAGCTAGCTGGGAAAGAAAGGTATCGATAGAAGTCCGGAAAAAGGTGTTCGCCGATGGAAACGATCTCCCGGGGTGTACGAGGGGAAGAATCGCATATTTTGTGCGTGTTGCATTCGTAATCATCGTGAGTTCCTCTCTGTCTTCCTTCTTCCACGGTTCTCCGTCCTGCCGTTAAGAGCCGCGTCAGATTTGTGAGTCAGAAAACGATGTCGAGTCTACCTTACTGCAAAGGAAGCCTCCCTTCTTCAGTCTTGAATACACCTCGAGACTTTTCACCGTTCGCTTTTGCGTCGCTCCTCGCCATACTCTTTTCCTTCCTTTTCCACCGTTTCCTCTTCGCGCATCACAATCTTCGACTCGTTTAACCGCGTGCTCCTGTATTTCCTTCGAACCGGCATCCGGCCAATCGTGCGGATTTCTCTCGCGAAACGTGAGCGCAAAGTGCGTTTATCGAGCACGTTCGAATACGGGGAAAGCAAAATTGATAAAAGGCAAGTATTACGTATCGTATTCATTGCGACACTGATATCGAATACTGCAGTTTGGAAACACGTGTCCGGCACGTCACGTGTTGATGTAAATTTGGTGATAATAGTAATTGTGATATTGCGTGTTTCTTCGGTTGATACTCAGTATCGCTTAACGCTAGAACTACCGAACATATACTCGGTTATATTTACACATTTATTTATAAATAAATTACAATTGTGGTACCTGAGTTAATGGATCTAATTATGTGTGTTGTGTCAAATAAAGTTATATAAAAATTGCCTTATAATGGTGTTATGTCAAATAAAGCTACATAAAATCTCAAACAATGCGGAGTTGTATATTCAAAGAATTTCATTATAAATCGCAGACCAGTAATCGGTTTGGTAGTTCTAGTGGTAACGATATTCATAATTACGTTATAATATTCCAAAGTTACATGTGATTCAGAGTGATTAGTGATAATGGCATCTTAATACTCCGACATTTAAATTCCCAGAATGTAAGTATTCGGAAATATAGTGGAACGTAGAACGGTGATTTAATGCTAGCTGAATCGAAGTGGACAGTGATGTAATATATTGTGAATCCGAGGGAATTGATTTTGTTGATAACGGCAGATAAATATCGGAAGTTAAAGTGCACTTTGGATCTTTTAAGTGATTTACATCGTGGAAGAGTGTTCGTCGAGTGTACTGTTAGTTTTATGGTATTCGTGACTAACTCTATCGGGAAAACGTTTCATTCATCACTCCATTGGATTTCGTGGAATTCCTGAGCATACCTTGCGGGAATCCCTGTCCGGTACAGGTTCGTAAGACATCGATTAATCGGACACCAATCGATTGCAAAAGATTGATTTCATAATAACTACTTAATTAAATAATGATTAACTTGTTCACCGAGGAGTTTTTCCAAAAAAACGACATCCCGCGAATACTTTTAATTTCATAATAAAATAAATTAGTGCGATATATTTATAATTACGACTTATCAGAATTTGAGAATTACGAGAGGGATAATTATAATTTAATTCGTAAACTTCGAGTTAACGAGTTAACTCGTCATCCCCGATTAACAAGTTAAACATGCATATCTTATCACGAGTATAAATAGTCGGAATGATTGTAAAATTGTGGTTATGCAATTAATATACATTTATTATGACAACCGGTAGTTGTGTCACGTAGACATTTATCTTTCGAGGTCAACAAGATGCATCCAATTACTTTAAACGCCTTTATAAAATGTACTACCTTAAATGACTTCGCGCCAATTAAAGTTTCTTGGATAATTTTTTTTACCTCCCAAGAAAAAAATGCCACTTTAAAGATATAGATTCTTGCAAAATTGAGAACGTGTCTAGGATATGTATCGCATAAATATAATTTATTCTAAAAATGGATAGTACAGATTTTCATTCCCCAAATTCGTACATTCATTATAATTCCATGAGTATCCATGAATGAACACAAAACAAGAGTCCGCGAAGCATGGAGAATGAAACCCGCGATATTATTTTCTCTCAGCTGTATAATGCCATATTTATGAACACGTCTATTCACATTCGTGGAAGAAAAAAAAATGGGTGCAATTAGCGAGGAGTCAAGAGTCAATTAGAGAGGCTGGGATGGCCTTGCGAAGTACGTGCGGTGTTCGTTGCATCACGGATTCGTATCGTGCTCGTAAAATCGACGCTTCGTCACTTCCTTTCAATGCACCGTTGTTTAGAACACTCCACATTTGCCGGGGAACCTTCCACTCGATTCTAAACAGCAAACATATAAATCGTGAAACGTGTCATTTTTGAAATTAGTGCAATTTGTCGAACACAAATTTCACCGTAATTGGAATCCGCAGTTGACTTTAATTATCGTGTAATTATAATAAATACACGGGTAACGTTGAATAACAAGTTAAGTAGCTCCATGTGTATGCAAAACAAGAGGAAGATACACTGTAAAGTTTTCCGTGATTCATTACTGAAGTTTCTCTGCGTATATTTTATAACTTATTGAGAATTAATTGATCGAGAATTGATATATTACACGATGTAACTTAATTATGTATTTGGATTTGGATTTTAGTTGTAATAATATAAATTAATTTCACTAGGAGTATCTTATGTCCATTAGTATAGTAATTATTATACTTTCTATTTGCAAATGATATCACGTTGATTAATATGTACCATAATATAACTTAATTATATATTTGGATCTTAATTTGAATTTTAATCATAGAAATTAGTTTCATTAAAAGTGTCTTATTTCTAGCATAGAACTACAAGTACAAACTTTAATTTCTATAAGTAATCTATAAGTTATTATATATTCTATTAATAAGCAATATCGCATAATTTCTCAGCAAACCTAAATATAGCACAAAATCATATTTATCTTCAACCCCGAAAAATGGACTACTATTTTAAATAATATCGAATTTTTTGAACTTCCAAAAAGTAGATCCGATAAGTAAGTAAATTTAAGAGACTGTCGGTTCGCGAAAAATGGGGAGTGCATTTAATTCGCCACAAACAAGGCGGCCGACGTGTCGAAGCCATTCGTTGTTCGGTTTGCATCGCGAATCGACAATCAGGGAGGGAAAACCTCGCACAATCGACTAAAATATACAGAGTTTTCACTTTGACAGTATGATTCGTTTGCACGCTTTTTTGAATGCATGCACGTGACATACACAATCGACGTAGCGATTTGCATTTCTGGCCACATTCCAGCTTCCTCCCTTCGCGTGTTGCTGCGTGGGATGTAATTGTGCGGTGACATTTGACATTTTTCCCCGAAAGGCTCTCGTGATATTTTCCTTTTATGGGATTTTCTGAAATTCATACAATGTTTACTTTATCACCGTACTTATATCACTTTATAGTCAGTAACCAAATTATATAAATAAACGAAGAAGCAGTTTCATTAAAATTTTACGAAAAAATATGTCGATATTGTGGAGGTACTTAGTCAGAACTTTTTTAGTTAAAATGATTTTTCTGCGTAGCTTTCTATAGCCATTAAATCAAGGCTACAAAAGTCTTTTGAAAAAATAAAAATGCATATTAAATATAATTAACTAAAGAAATTCAGTAATTATAACTAGTGAATGAAATTATAACTAGTAATGAAACATATAAATTTATCCGTAATAATTCCGCGATAATCCGATTTAATATCGTGGTGTGATTTAGTGGAATTTTTATTCTCCCAATTCTTATTCGTCGTTTAAACGTCATTAATTCACTGAGACAACAATTGCATCGCAATCGCTCGATATTTTTCCGCTTCATCCAAGTAAACAAGATATTTTTAATGCAATACATTCTATTTTGAATAGATTCGCATCTCGCGATTCCCCATCGCGAACTCGCTTCATAGTTTCCAAGTAACAAGCATTATTCAATTCCCACTAAAGAGTGGTCGTCTTGAATACCAATTATCCCAAGAATAATTCTCGGTATTTTGAAATATCTCTGATCAAGCCGAGAGGCAAAACTTTCATGAATCATCGGATAATTTCTTAGCGAGAGAATTCTCGAGCTTTCAGAAATCTCCGGGAAACGAGATAAGGTGCACTCTTAGAATGCACCGAGAGAAATGTTCCCGAGGAGATTCGCCGCGGGACGGCCATTACTTTTCAATATTTCTCATCATAGAGAGCCATCGATGTCATATAGAGTCGCGTTATAGGAAAACCTGATAGCAAGAAATCTCCTCTTCTTCCAAGTAAAAAGAGACTCGAGGAAGATATAAGCGTTTATGTCCCGTAGTTGATGCTCTATCTATCGTGTCACAATTGGTTGAATATATTGCATAGAAATATGTTTCAGTAGAATTATATAATGCAGTAGAATCATATTCTTTTAGAGCTTAATTATATGTACAATATAATTAAAGTTTAACCCTCCATAGCTCAATTTTGTCCTATCTAAAAGGAAATCGAATAACATAAATCTAGTTAAACGCAATTCTAACGAAGATACATTACGTGAAAATAGTAACGAAATTATTACTTAAACGCACCGAAAAGGTGACAATCATTGCGCGTACTTTTATAATTATTATTACAACGAAAAAATGTATACACAATAAAGTCTTGTAACCACGTATATCATAGAAAGTTTGGCAAGTAACAAGACAACATTTTGCGTGCAAAAATATGAATAGTTTCCCCGCGATAGTAATTTAAACGACTCTTCAACGTTGAAGAGAAGTCTCCCGGGAACGAATCGCACGAGCCATGCATTCTCTCGTACCTCGAAATTCACCTTTGTGTCCTCGAAACTGGCCCGCAATCTCTGCGGATGCAGCTGCCCTCGGGTTACGAAATATCAGGATATTTCGACCGATAATGTAAACCGCAGAGTTTCGAACAGCAACCGAGGAGGGTTCAAGAGATGCCAGGAATGTCCCTTTAAGGGTCGCCAAACAAGAACGACAATCGTAAACAGCAATCTTATGCTTTCACGAATTTGAATACTGCTACATCGATAGCAGAATTATTATTTGCTGATAATTTTAATAATTATTATGATAATACTAATCATAATTGGACGAAAGTGAATTCTTTTGGTAAATCAAACAGAAGTTTGGATTCAACGAATCATCCTTTGATGTTCACATTCTGTGATTATCATTAGTAATTATTATACTAATTATTGATAATTTGCTCGTAACAATCGATCGTTTGTAATATGAGGACAGTGATGAAAAATACGAAGATCGAAATAGCCATTTTCTTGAAAATTAGGATTATACCACTTTCCAAAATAGCTGTTCATATTCATAATATATGTATGTCTGTGTCCCATCTCCACGAATATACGAAATGTCTGGTACATGAAGGTAGTGTAAACACTCTTCGCAACGGACACCGTGCAAATTTACATAAGACGGTTGCATTTTCTCGGCGATTGAAATTTCAAGACGCGAGGAACATAAAAAAGTGCTTTCACGAGGCCTCGACTTTCATACTCGATTCTGAAATACACTTCTCGAACCTCGTGACGCAACATCGAGGTCGTTCGCATATATTTGCTATCGCGAGTAATTAATTCGGTGGTTTGAACTCTTAGAAATTAATTGATTATAATATTATAATGTTTGACTAGAATTAATAAGTTCTCTTTAATTGAATATGAAATTGTACATTTTTAATTATTTTAATAATTGGCGACATGGTTTTAGTATTTGATGATCAATTAATTCGAATATTTCATTTATAAGAACATACTTGAAATAAATCGCGAACTCGCCTTCGATAATTTTCAAAAAAATCATCCTTCAATGAACTCACTTAACCAAACCCATCCATACTTCAAATGATTAATCGTAAATCAAATTATTTTTATTGAATGCATACAATATTCGTATCGCATTGCAGCGACAAAGTCTTTCCTTTTATCGCAACCGTTCTCGAGAAACAAATTATACCACCGCCGGGTAAAAAGATAGGAAATCCCTGAAATATCCCGCGGCAGTTTTCATCGGATAATAAATCACCAAGAAAAAATTAGTCTTCGAAGTGACCCAAGCGACGTTTCCTCGACCCAGAAATTCTTGGAGGAACTAATAATTCGAATGCACCGTCAGTTCGGTTTTCGTCGAAGTCCTGGCGTATTTTTCAGCCTTGACCTTGGGGAGGGTTGTCGTAAATCAAAATGATTTTCTCGGGTCCAGTCCCGAAACTTCAGCGAAAGCTTTATTTTTCCTGGCACGGATGCAAGCGACAGCGGTTGCTCTTTTAAAGTAGGCCATGGGAATCTTTCTGACACAAACAAGTCCTTCTTCACCTTTGTGTGTCACCCCTGCTTGGAACAAACTTTATAACAGATACGACTTGTTTGAATTATTTCGAGTACGCTGTACAGCACTCGAAAGATGGCAATTAATTCTTGACAATTTTCGGAAACATTTGAATTTTTATGATATATCTGTGGTATAATTGTTTCGATATATTTATGATACGATTAGTATGATATATTACGGTATAACTTTTATGATATATTTGTGATAACGTTTTTACGAAAAAAATGTTGACATATTTATGATATTTTAATGATATATTTATGAAATATTCCAAATCTTGACATTTTAATCTGATATTAACGGATAAGCTATATGATTATTAACTTCATTAACTGCAATAGTTGAAACCAGAAATAACATAATATTTTAAGGAAAACAATGTAAAATATATATAATCGAGATGTTACAATGAATTTATTATTAAATACATAGTTCCCTTTAAATAAATAAGAAGATATTACATTTGATTGTCAAATAAAGGGAAACAATTCGAAGGGTTGATTCTTCCTGAGTTTACCTACGACTCATATTTATCGTCCTTTTTAGTGTCCAGTATATCCTATAGAAATCTACCGAAATATCCTAGGATTTATTTGATCGGGTGCATCGCGATTATTTGCATGAACGTGCGCAAATAAAGAGAAATACGACGAAATATTGTAGTACAGATAAATGCACACGGTAGTCAAACACGACGAGCCACGGAAAACGCGGAAAGAACGTGGAAAACATGGGAGGCGGTTTTATTACGCGCCAATTATAAATTTATGGACGAGTTACGTGTGCCTTGATATAAATCTCGAAAAACCAGGCTATTCCTGACAATCGTTTTATTGTTGGCATATAATGACGGCATTGGATGAATTTTTACTGCCATCGGTCTTTGTCAATTTAGATCCGTTTGAGAAATTTTGAAAATAAATAATCCCGACGGTTTCCACTTCAGGAATATGTCTAATCATTATTTAATATTCTAAAGGAAGTAAAATAATAACGGAGGGATTTAGGTAATGCAAATCGAAAGTTGTAATACGAAGAAACTCAATCACAAAACTGAACTTTTCTTTGGAAAGTAAACTGAAAATTATTAAATCTTGACTAGGCGTAAAAGAAATCAAATTATAATTGAAAGCTTTAAGTAAAGCAAATCGAAACTTGTAATACAACGAAAGTAGATCACAGAATATAGCTATTCTTAGAAAAATACAGTGAAATTATTAAACCTTGGCATTACGTAAAGTAAAATAAAATAATAATTGGGGGTCTTAGTTAAAACAAATCGAAAGTTGAAAGAGGAAGAAATCGGATCACGGAACTTAACTTTCCTTAGAGAACTAAATTGAAATTATGAAATTTTTACCCAGTAAAGCATTTTTATATTTAACTTCAATATGTCTTTAACTTGGAGGCCATATTTTTAGGATTAAGTAACACTTACGGAAACAAATATTCTTCGCTTAAATAACCGCGCCAGACCCAGTTTCTTCGACAAATAAACTTCATAGGTAGTTCCATAAAATAAACCTTCATTGCGTCACCTGTGATAAACTCTGGGATAACACTTGTTCATACGAAGTATGCGATTAAACACATAAAACGCTAAAAATGGAGCAACTCGTAAGATCATTTTACATGTAGTTATACTATAACATAACAGATAGATAATTTCAGATTACTCTAAACGAATATGTTTATTTATTTTTTTATCGATATCTCAATGCTTACCGATGTCATTTATATCTTGTAATTTTATTACTTCACTAATTTTGTTTATCGATCGTTTCGAACACGTCGTACATCTACGTTCTCGTTAATTGCTATCTATATTCGTGCATCGAGAGAAACGAGATAAAACTGAATAATGATATATTCATATTTCACGGTGGAAGTACGGTGATAGCAGATATCGCGAGAAAGTGCGAGAAAGCTGGAAAACCACGGGTTGCTTTCGAAATCAATGATGCAGGAAAAGTCGAACTAAAAGTTATCGGAGCATTCGATTGTAAAAATACGATTAATGCTTTTATTTTCGAATAAAGTAATTAAGGACGTGCGTGATACTGATATAATCGGGAAGTATATAATTTACAATGTATTATGTTACGTTTACAGTTTGGTGACTCTATTGTCATTGGCTTGTATTATTAAACACAAATTATGGATAATTGCTTGGATAAATAATTATATTTTTCTTCCATGATGGGATACAATTGTCATTAGTCTTCATTAATGTTAATGTTTTTACCTATAATTTAATTACTGGAAGAATGGGATGGCTCAATTAAATGGAAACATGTCAACAAAGTCAGTGAACATTTAACGTTGAAAGTGAAGTAAAAAGTAAATTTTTTATTAAATATAAAATAAAATTTGTCGGGGGAATATCAATGTTTCTCGTTTTACTTTGACTCCTTCCAGCAATTTATAAGCTGTCGACATATTTACTCGATAAAATGGATATTGTTTTTCTTTTGTTTACTGAGTCAGCAGCCGCGTTGGTTTCGAGTTGACAAACCGCCCTTTGACGAATTTCTCTCCAATGCATGCTAAACAATAGATCTCCGCTGATCTGACTAGAAAATATTACTTTGCCCTTCCATTTTTTGTTCGTTTTTTATGCGGTTTTAGCAAAACTCTGACAACGTTGCTGTAAATAAATTTTGAAATCAAATTTTTTCAAAAATTGAGTGCCCACTTTCATAATAAATGGCTCAATACAGTACTCACGAAAAATCTTTAGAAACCAAAGAAACAGTGAATCCGATTCTTTCTCTATTTTCTACTTTATCTCAATATTTTTCTGCAACATACATTCATCACTGCCAACTATAAAAATACATTTGCAACAAAACACTCTTGGTATATGAATCACGACGGGAATACCAGTAGACGATAGAAGCTTTGGAGGAATAGAGGTAGCATAGGTTGCATCCTGTTTCGTGGCAGGATTGTAGGAGGATCCTAGAAGGATCCTGGATCGTCCCGTTGTAGCTTGGCGCTATTGAAACTAACAGCCGAAGGTATTTGGCATTAACAAGGACTCACGAGGTTCGTTTTATGAAGCGTAGCTAACGACACGGCGTTTGCTGCCGCTGGTCTACGTGCTCGTTTACGAGGACGGTTGTTTTCGTCCGTCGTTAACGGTAATAACACGCCCACCAACGTGTACCCAACATTCCCGGCCGTGCTTGCATATATTCGCGAGTTTGCATCTACAATCCTGCAACGGATGCATCGGATACTAAAGATTGGCATTTCACTACGGTGACGAGGTGTACTTGGGACACTGCTTGTCTAACATAAGACCCGTTACAATATCACAGATAATGATGGCTGTTTAGTTCACTGTCTTTAACCCTTTGCGGTTCACGATATTTTCGCGAATTCGTTCCAGCCGATTCGTGCTGACTCGATTAGTATCGTTTATTTTGGATATATTTATATCAAGTTTAATTTTAATGTTTGGGAAACATTGTCTGTTATTGTTTACAACTTATAATTTATGCCGAATTAACTCGACGTGGGATCCGTTGGAACAAAATGTGATGTCGAGATGCTGCATGTTATTAAAGATTAAGTGCGATCAATTTTGGGCGGTATTTTAAATATTGTTCATAGTTAACAATTCTGGTGAGATGTAAACACTTTTGAAGTGTAGAGCTTCTTGAAAGTTGTGAATACCTGAAAAAACTATGGAGGCCTTGATAACCTTCAAAGTTTCTGGAGAAATTCACTCAATGATACTGAAAGGCGGTTCCTTTATGATGCTAATGTATGATTAATCTTTCTTATATATTTAATATTTAAATACGACCTAAGAATTTGAAAAGACGTCGAACATTCATAATTCCCAAGATATCTGAAGATTTAAAACGATGGAGAGAAATTCGAACTTCCAAGGTGTTCAAAACTTCGAGGAATTTTTAAGGTCGAAGAATATTCGGGGTGATCAACATTTTCAAGATGCTTGCGAAGTGATTCGAAGCATTTTAAGCCCATCATTGATTGCAGCTAATAAACATTATCGGCGGATTTTGACGACCTGAAATTTAGGTCCACGTTAAGAATGTGACTTCCATAAACGAGGTTTCAAAGTACGGTTCAATTTTACGACGTCTGTTAAATTGCTTACGATCCATCGCTTATTTAATTTATTCTAATTGATCTTCTGGGAATCAGATTTTGCAAATGTGTCATTCAACAATTACGATACTATCGACAATTTTTTTTATTTGCTGTGTAGGCCTTTTATTTACTTATGTTCCCATAAGATTATATTATTTGAATTCTAATTGTTTTATACAAAATTCTTGAATCGTAATTATTTGAAATTAATTCCTTCGCCATAGCTGATATGTTTAATAATAAAAAGTACAACAACCTCAGATCTTAATTTAACTTAGTTTCGTATTATTCTATCACGAACAATTTATGGATTCCAACCAGAAATATAACAAATAAATAGCAACAATAAAATCAAGTCAAAAAATGATGGGTTTATAATTCTTAATAAGATTATTCAAATACAAAACAGTGCATTTTGTTGGATTTTATACATATAACAAACATAATTAGGTCCATCAATCAACTTGCATCTTCCAGCCATAGTTTATATAGAAATAAACGTATAAGTTATTTACTTGCTTGAAGTTCAGCTAAGTATACATTCGGTAGATCCAGTGTTAAAAAATGTGTAGTTGCAAATGAAATAGAGTTGCGCAGCAGTGAACGAGTTAAATAAAATGGAAAATTCAAGAGGCCAGTGGTGCCTGTCGGTCCTTTGAGTATTCCATCAGGAGCATAATGTCCGTATCCTGAATAATGTTTTGGACAATTTCGCGTGCTAACGAAGCACAACGGGGCCTGTTTCGAAAGCCGTGCAAACGGAAGGAAACTACTTGGTCAGTGGGTTTATTTGCTAAGGGCAACAGGAACGACCAGCCTAGTTAAATCGCAATAGTTCTTGGACCCAGGGCAGTTTCATACTCGGCTTGATATCGCTACCAAAAGGTTAAAAGCTATCAGCACCAGGTGCGATCTTTAGTTTTGGAACTTGACACCTTACTCCACCACTATAAACAGTTTCCAGCGGTTTTGATCCTCCGGTTACAGAAGTTCTAACATCTAAGTGAGGGTTTATTTAGTGGATTGAATTTGTCAGATGTTAATTCTTTATCGTACGAACATGTATACTAAATATTAGTATTACATCTTATATTTAGTAGTTTATGTTAAATGTAAGGAAACATGAACATGTGCTAGGAACATTTAGGGTCGAAAGAAATGAATTACAATTTTTTTGTATACCTTCCAAAATTGTCAAAAAATGAAAGTCGCCAATTTCGCTCCTAAATGACCCAAATCGATGGTAAATGATGTATAAACATATTCTAGGACGATTTTGGGTCGGAAGAAGCGGTTTAAAAATTATTTCGGCCAAAAAATGGGTCGACCCAAAATCGCAAAAATGTGAAGGGGTATACCTTCAAAAATTGTCAAAAAATGAAAGTCGCCAATTTCGCTCCTAAATGACCCAAATCGATAGTAAATGATGTATAAACATATTCTAGGACGATTTTGGGTCGGAAGAAGCGGTTTAAAAATTATTTCGGCCAAAAAATGGGTCGACCCAAAATCGCAAAAATGTGAAGGGGTATACCTTCAAAAATTGTCAAAAATTAAAAGTCGCCAATTTCGCTCCTAAATGACCCAAATCGATAGTAAATGATGTATAAACATATTCTAGGACGATTTTGGGTCGGAAGAAGCGGTTTAAAAATTATTTCGGCCAAAAAATGGGTCGACCCAAAATCGCAAAAATGTGAAGGGGTATACCTTCAAAAAATGAAAGTCGCCAATTTCGCTCCTAAATGACCCAAATCCATGGTAAATGATGTATAAACATATTCTAGGACGATTTTGGGTCGGAAGAAGCGGTTTAAAAATTTGTTCGGCCAAAAAATGGGTCGACCCAAAATCGGAAAAATGTGAAGGGGTATACCTTCAAAAATTGTCAAAAATTAAAAGTCGCCAATTTCGCTCCTAAATGACCCAAATCGATAGTAAATGATGTATAAACATATTCTAGGACGATTTTGGGTCGGAAGAAGCGGTTTAAAAATTATTTCGGCCAAAAAATGGGTCGACCCAAAATCGCAAAAATGTGAAGGGGTATACCTTCAAAAATTGCTAAAAAATGAAAGTCGCCAATTTCACTCCTAAATGACCCAAATCGATGGTAAATGGTGTATAAACATATTCTAGGACGATTTTGGGTCGGAAGAAGCGGTTTAAAAATTTGTTCGGCCAAAAAATGGGTCGACCCAAAATCGGAAAAATGTGAAGGGGTATACCTTCAAAAATTGTCTAAAATTAAAAGTCGCCAATTTCGCTCCTAAATGACCCAAATCGATGGTAAATGGTGTATAAACATATTCTAGAATGATTTCGGGTCGGGGGAAGCGGTTTAAAAAAATTTCTGAGCAATAAATGGGTCGACCCAAAATCGCAAATATGTTAACCTTCAATTAAATCTAATTTCAATTAAAATTTCCACAATATAGAGAGTGTGTAGTCACTCAGTTAATTTGATCAGTCTCCTGTACTTGATACTCAATCAGAATATTTCATTTTCGTTCTTGCAGAATATATCGTATACCAGATTGTAATTAAATTTACCCCGGCCAAATTCAATTACCGTTTCTTTGCATTGCCTTCAATAAGTACCGTGGTTCAAACGGAAACTGGAATCTGAGAAAACGGGGCTTTGTAATCGTTTTAATTAGGAACACGATTTCAACCCCTAATCGCGGCTATCGTGAAACCTGCGAAGGGAAATCGTGTAGAATATTGGAAGAAACGATGGAAACAATTTTAAGAATTCGCCATTGTTTCAAGGCATTCAAATTGGTTGAGATTTTTTTCAAACCTTAAACGACTTTAAAAAATAACGTATATACATAATCACATATACAATTATATATAATTTACAATTTTTCTTTATTATTATTATCTTTCCAGAGTTACAAATTAGAGATTAAATTGTAGACCAGTTGGGGGATTTATCTTGCGTTATTTGTACTTTGGTTTCTGGCATTCTTTCCGTGCTATCTAACTTTCGTTTCCCCGATGGTTTTCTTGCCGGGCTACCTTCGAGTAATTAGTTTCTTCGTTACACCTCTGCAATTTGTATCCGCCATCCTTTTCTCTCCGGCGTTTGGAAGTTTCTTGTTTAGCAAGGAAACTTCCTGGATGGAATTTTAAATCGAATCGGCTTGAGGAAATCTGGTCTGCTTATAAATCAAAGACTGAAGGCTTCGCGCAGCTTTTGGTCACTCGGAAGTTTTCATTGAATTCATTTACCTCGAAGCTCGCCTATTAAAACACTCGAATGCGAGAGACTCGTTTTTGCAGATTTAAAAGTTTACGTGAAACATTCCGGGGGGAAACAAAAGGTATAATTAACATCACGCAAATCTAGGTAACGTAAATGTTATAAATAAATAAACGTATATATTATATGTAAATAATACATAATGCACAGTATGAATATATAATATCTAAATAATTCCACGTATTATGACATATTTTACAAAGTGTCATATTTATAAATTGTCAGCCCAGGTTTTGAGCACTCTGGAAACTGTTAACAAATTCGTGGAAAGTATTAAAAAACTATGGAAGGTTGAACGAAAAACGAAACTTTGTTGTTGGTGAAACAGGAATTAGTTTATTGTTTATTGAGATCTCAATTAGCCATTTCCATAAATCAATCCTGTTCTGGATTCACCCGATCGTTTCAATAAAAATAATCAAGTAAATAAATGAATGAATTAACGAACGTGTTAAATTCACTTCTCGATAATGGATTCATTTAAATCTGATTAGTGAATTTAATTACAGAATCTATGCAATTCGAGTAGAAACATAAGAAATAAAATCGTAATAGAATTATGAATCGAATAATTAAATGTCGCGACAAAATACTTGCACGGAACGTGTATCAAAGTGAATAAAATTATCAATATTTCACATGCAGTTTAAGTTGCAGTAATTGGAAAGCATCCCCGATTTTAATACCGCGTCCAAACGACGGCAAAATGTGTATCGATGTAACCATCGACGAATTAAAAGGACGCTGGTCAACCCTCGTCTCCGCCGGCAATTGCTCGCGTTGAATAAATGAAATCGAATGAAACGAGCAGCGATATGAATTTGAAAAAAAAAATTGTGGTAATCGTTTTCACTTTGCTTTGATGTCGGCCGATCGAACAAGAGGGATGCGCGACCGAACGGTTTCCCCTTCGATGTTTCCCCGGATCGTTTTAATTCCGTCGAATCGATGAATGTCATTCGACCGAAACTTCCATCGGCTATTTTACCCCTTCTGTTTCTTTATATCCTCCATTTTGGTTGCATTGCTTTCGCGCGTTTTCCACCGTTAAAAGCGACGCAAGGAAACAAGTGGGCTGCAAGAAATTATTTGTCGACGTGGAACATTGTTTGTGTTAAGTTGACATCTATTCTAGAAGATATATTGTTTTCATAGAGATAACATTCGTTAACTACATTCTGTTCAAGGACTCATTTTTTATACGATATGTTAATTCACATTCTGCAGCCATAATTTATATATAAATAAATGTATAAATATAATAGAATCCTGGAGTTTAAAGTGTTAAATGATAATTGAAGACATTCCATAATGATTCATAATTCTCGCAGAACCCCGTGATGCCTTTTGGTAATTATCACTGATTTTCTTTTAATACTCTATTTTCTATTAATACTCATGCGAGAAATGAAAAAGTAGAGGATTTAAAGATGAGCAATAAATACTGCAGCTAAATATAATCATCATCGCGATGCAATTTAGGGGTAGTTCGCGGCAAGGATAATCGAAACAATAAATTGCATAAAAATGTTGGGACCGCGGAAGATATTGATGCAACTTGATGGGAGCAAAGTAAAATTTGTGGCGATTTCAATTATCGTGAGTAAAAATCGACACGGTTCTACGAGTCTCACAACGGAAGCGACATCTGCAACGACGCGGTCTGAAATATTTTCCGAGGTGAATATCCGTTCATTGGTAGGATATTCATTTTGCACCGAAATTAATATCGTACAGTGAAATCCGTGTGCGGACCGCGAACCGGAAACCAAAACAATTTTGATGATCGATTCTGTGTTAGGAATCGCGAATTTTTGCAAGAATGATGAGCCACGATGAGCATCTTGAATTATTATTTAACTCGTTTATTATCAAGTGAATAATGTATCCCAACATTGTAATAGATTATGTTTATAGCTTGTTTACATTTCCGAAGAGCACTAAACGCGTCTTTAATTCTAAAAATATTATATTATTTAACAACCTTTTTTCTCCTTCTGTTTTCAGGTGAGTGTCGTTCAAAGGATTTTTTAAGGTTTTTTGTTCGTTCCGCTGGTTGGTGAGTCACAATCTCTATAGAATAATTCCGCTCGTGTTATATTTCTATATTTAATATATCTGAAAAATGGCGGTCCGTGAGAACCTAAAAAGTAATGGAATGCCAATAAAAACTTGCCAATGTCAATAAAAAGTCGGACAAATCGAATGAATCGAAAAATAGGAAAACTGTTGGCGACCCAATAATCATTATTTTTGAAAGTGATATAAGTCTAATCTTCATGAGAACTGAATTAATAGTAATTTTCCATTATAGATTTTGATCTTCTTTCTATTATTAACAGTATTAAAGTCAAAGGAAAAGTGTGCTTACATCACTTTGAAAAATGCCGGCTCATATATCAGGATATTTGGAACGTGTGAAAATTAATTCTCGGTCGGTGCACAAAAAAGGGATTTGTATACATCGTCCCGATGTGCCTGGATATTTATTCCCGATGAGGGTAAAGTTCGAAAGAGGAAACTTATTTCATCACGTATTTTCGAATCCCACGGGAGGATCTGGAAGGGATTTGTGACCAGAAGGAAACGGTCACTTTTCGAGGGTCCTCGGTCGGCTTTAGACTTTCAGAAGTCCGAGAACAAGCAATATTCTTTCCGCGGACCATTTCTTCCTAAACTTCTCTTTTTCCTTTTATGCTTCCCTTTCTAATCCTTCAAGAGTTTTCCTCTCGAAACCAATGAACTTTTCAGTTTCCGTGGACTTTAGATTTCTGATTGATATATGTGAAATTTATGCTTGTATATGCTCTCACGAAAACAGGATAGTTTGACGAGTTCTCGTTGGAAACTTTTATAGTTTTAATGTTTAACTGGGTTAGCAATATATTATTTAATATCTAATAATCCTAATACAATTAGATATTAAATGATATATTGATAAACTAATTAAAGTACCCTTCATTGTATAATTCATTAAACATACGAATTACAATATAACTATATTGGTAAAGTAAATTATATAATATAAAGGTAATTATATAAAGTAATTAAACAAATTTGTATTTTAACACTGGAACTACCAAAGTAGTCAAAACGGCTGGCGGTCAAAATTTCAATACATTTCAGTATTCAAATTAGTAACACCAATATATAATAGATGAATATGTGACTTCAAAGTTACATGGCATTGTAGAGGGTTATAATATTAGTTATTACTTCATAGTTGAAATAATAACTGCGACACTTCATATGTTATCTATTAGAACCGCCATAATAGGGGTTCTGTTTGCAAACAAGCCAAGGATAATATTTGAAAGATTCGAATCGTTGAACAAACTGGAAGTACGAATGTACGTCTCGGCAGATATCCTCGAGGGTCTAATGACATTTTGCTTCCTTCTTGTAATTAGGCGTGAGAACCATTAATGGCAGATCTAATTTAACTGGTTACGCGTTTCCTCTCGTTGGAACGCATATATATATAAACCATATGTATATGTATGTGTGTATATATATATATATATATATATATACACGATGGTTTTATCGATACGCTTGAATTAACATTCTCTCGGATTGCAATTGGTTAGCCTCGACAAAGTTCCGCACAACTCGCGTCTCCCGATATCCCGTTTTGACTAAATTACCGTTTAATTATACCGCCATTTAATAGCGAATTAACAGTAAAATATAATTATAGGATATCTTGTCGATCCATCTTTTTTTAGACTGTCTTAAGTTCCATGGAAATTACACCGTTTAATTACTAGATTATTAGAATTCAACGTTTGATGAATCGAGACATTTTTGGAAAGCAGAATTATTGAACTTGCGTAATCGCGTAATTAATTGATCATTAATATTGAATGTGGAATTATTGTGCGGAATTTATGGAAACGTATTTCATTTACTTTGTCAGAATTTTATATTTGATCAACCATAGAATTTTTGAGAAGCATAATCATTGAGTTTACATAATTATATAATTATGTAATATGCAATTCAAAAAGCGAAGTAAATGGTCCTGCTTCGTGACGAAGTTAACTGGAAATTGATTAAGCAATAATTATTCGTATAATTTATATCATTTGTTTAATTCGTGTAATCTTGGTGTACGGTTTTACATCCTTTTCGTCAAATTGCTCCCATAATCTTATTAAACGAAGTTCATCCGGGGTCCTGGGAAGAGTTTAAACAAAAGATATTATTACTTTGTGTGCACGGATAACCTCATCGTACGAATATTTTTTGTTACATCTTTGTTTCATCGAGGAAGTGTATTATGGCTTACAAGCAGTCCATTTAAAGACCACCATGGAGTTTTCCCGCCGAGTAAAATTTTATAATATTAGACAAATCTTCGTCATTAACTTCTTAAGAGTTCACTAGATTTTAATAAAATTGCTCAAAATTAATTTTCAGGAAAAACTTCTGCTTTCCTATTTATAATAAAACTTAAGAATATCAAATCCAGTTAGGATTCTAAAAAGAAGGTACACGGTAATCTTAGACTATGTGCCTTCTTTCCAAAACCCTACACTATGTCGACTTTAAGGGGTTAATATGCTCTAAACGTTAATTCTTTCGTAACTCCGTTTTGTTTTAATTTAATATTCCAATGTTGACGCGGGAAACCATGAAATCCAAACACGATTATTTTCACAAAGTCTGCCAGTGTAACGAACTCGACCAATGGAAATTCAACAATGAACCCGAACTCGGAAATTATAATTTCAGTAGTAAACAAATCGAAATTCAACATTTCGTGTATTCGAACCGGAAGTGATAACGGACTTCGAATGTTATCGAATTGAAATGATTTTCTATCGACTATTGAAGATAAATATATAACAGTCATATCGAACTTTATTTTCACGTAATTACGTGCTAATTTATTCCTGGAAATTGACAATTTTCGATAATCAGTTAAGTTCGTTAATTTCAGTTGAAGCGTGTAATTCGCTTGCGAATTACCTCGCAATAGGATTCACAATTGACTGATTCATTATCTCGTTTTATAGCTCAATAAATTCCTTTTCGAGTAATCCCAATACTTCCGTTTTCGTTAATGGAACATTAATTAGGTTCACCAGGAAATTGCTTTACCATAATTTCTCACAAATCCCGGAATATAATAAAATAATAATAAAGTCCTATTTCTAATCTTTTATTTCCGCAATATAAATGCGTCCACTGTCGATAATTCTAAAATAGAGAAATCACAGGAATATCGTACATTGAATAATAAAATTCTTAACGATCCTACATCGTATCACAAATTCTCAAGCGTCTGAATAATTAAGTCAGAAATGTGTCTTTCAGTCGCGCGCTATTTGATAAAATAATGATCGTGACCCGTGCTGAAAAGCGTACGCTCCGCGGAAAGGAAATTTGCGAATTTTCTTGGCGAACAATGAAGCGATATAACGGTGTCTGTCGTTGCACGTGGAATCATCTCGTGGGATACATTCAGGATCAATTAACTTTGCGAAGCCGGGGGCGGCAAGTAACACCGAGCCTCCGAGCGGTATTTCAACCGGGTACATGCGAAAATAAGGCCGGAACCCTCTCCTCTCTCTGTCTCCCTTTCCTGAATTCCCACGAAACTTTTCTCAATTAGCTATCCCCCTGTAAAGAACAAACGACGAACTGCTGTTATACATTTCCAAGCGAACCGTATGGACTTTACAGTTAAATGTTGCATAATTTTCTTCATTACAATGTTAGGAATGGAGATTTTTCCATGAACGATCGATCTTCGTTCAGACTTAATTTCTTAATCATTTTGTTGTGCGCCTTTTCTGTTCTCCCTTTCGTAAAGCTATTTTGGAATTGGCTGACTTTATTTACTTCATTTATGGAATTATGATATTTATGGAATTTCAAGGGGTAGTAATAGAAAATTATGATGTGGGATGTTGTGCGTAGGTCAAGGGGGAATCTGAAGAGCAAAGGCATTCCAATTCCAGGCGCTGTATTAATATATTTCTAAAATTGTCGAAGCATATTTATAGGACAATAATATTTATAATTGGACTTAAATGGACTACTTTTTCTAATTTTTTCTCAAGAGGCTATTTTCAGTGTTTTCCAATCTTCTTTTTAAATAATTTGAACCGACAGTTTTACAAATTTTTACAGACTTTTTATTGTGTTGAACAGTGTAATCTAATATTTTATAGTTAACACGACTAAATACACTCTGAATATCTCGTCGAAAAGGTGATGTAATTCAATTAGTTGGCAAGAACATGATCAAATCAAGAATACAAAAGAAGAGGTGGTTCGATATACTTCTCTATTATGCAAAATAGTAGGGCTGACATACGTCGGATGTACACGGAGGCTTTATTAATTGCTAGAGCAGCAACGCGTTATAAATTCGACGGTTCCCCATTCATCGGACTCCCGTTGATCTCTCACTGTAGATTGAGACACAAAGAAAAATTACAATCGTGTTAAACTCTTCTTTTAAGCGGTGCGTTTGCTATTCTGGCTTCTAGGAGGCGTGAGAACAAATTCAAAGGTTCGAGATCAAAAAATAACTTTTTATATATTTATTCCATTTTTTCAAATTTTGCACTTATCATATAGTAAGCTTTTCAATATGGCTGATTTATGTATCTTTATACGTTATAATGATTATAACGATATGCTTCTTCCATTTGTCCAATTTCTTACTTTTTATATAGTAAATTGTCCACATATTTATTTCATTCTTTCAAAAACTACCTCAGCTTCCGAATAAACCTCCCCGCAAATTAATGACTAATTCAGTTGCTCGCGCTTTAATTACCTCCCACTCGTTTATGATCTCAATAATAATAATGACGTCCGTTAATTGTCCGAGCGTATGCCAGCCCGGCTTTATCACTTGGCATTATTCTATTTCTGATAAAGTGGACATCGTTCCGCGAGAAAGTAACGATCGTTATCGCCACGAAAACGAATTTAATTAGTGGTAATTGCTTATTAATTTATTATGCGCCACTGATTGTCGGACGCGTTATACAGACACCGGACACTGTTTTATCGGCGAACTAATTTTATGACGCGCCAAGTTATCAAACTATTGGTGTAATTAATAACCTTCTATAATAACCTTTTTGAAAGACAAAAATATATGAAATAACTCTATCAAACAAAAACTGGGAAAAATTGATAATTATTATAAGTTAAAAGGTAATTCAAGTAACTCCGATTTATTCAAATCCGCTGTGTACGCCGTAATACAATATATTATATAATCTAAAATAGCACACACCGAGTGTAAAGTTATTCTTAATTATTCTTAGTAAGTTTATTAATTATCGATAACTTTCGATTTAAGTTTTCGATTAATTCAATATACTTTTAGCATATGAGATAATTCTATAGATTTCTTTAATAATTATTTATATTTAAACACAAATTATTTTTGTTAGCACTATGTCCCTTGGCATTAAAATTAGAATGATTGCAAAAGCCGAATTAATCACTTTGGCATTTGATCTCAAATAAAGGTAATCGTCCTCGAAACTATCTTCCTCCGACTGAATTGTTTGCATAAACAAAATTGCGGTTGCGGTTGTGGCGAATAGTTGCTTTCTGATTAAACGATAACCGCAGCATCGATTTATGGTTACCATTCGATCATATCACAAACTTACTATGTGATTAATTAACGACATAATTAGAAGCTAATTAACTGGTTTCGATTACTATTCTTTTTCCCTGGATTTTCTCATTTTATAATTATGATTTTCAGAATTTTCCAAGTGCATAATACTATGTTATATGATGTGTAGTTAGTTACTGACGTAATGAGAACGTGATTGATATAGGTTTTGTATTCTTGTTATTTGTGCTATCATATATTCGCTATAAACCCTTGATAAATTCGTGATGCTGCAAGTTTATAATTATAAATTTCTCTTTTTTCACATAGCAACCTTTTAATATACTTGTCCCATTTTTCCGAAGTTTTTACTTTTCATACAGTACACTTCGCACGTATTTATTCCAATCTTTCCAAGTTTTTCGTTTCATATACTTGTTCTATTTTTCCGAATTCTGTATTTTTCATGCAGTAAATTGTCCACATATTTATTCCATTCTTCCACAATCTTTTCTTTTCATATAATAAGCTATTTATATAATTCTTTCATTTTTCCAATTTTCCCTTGAAAGTCGATTAACCACGGTGAAAAGAATAATGGCAAGAAAGAAACGTAAGGTCATACGTGATTCGGGATTTCCAGTGATACGCGTGGAAAATCACATTACACCTCCATAAATATACATGAATCGGTAGAACGCGAAACGTGGAACTAAGCTGTGAAACTAATAATTAAATTCCTCTAACCCGATGGACGAGGCCAGGTACATACGAGTAGGCAAATTTCGCGGTCCTGGAACTTCCTGACTTCGCAACGAGGATGCCTGCAATTCTCCTTCCTAATTTTCCCACCGCTCTAACAAAATTCACGCGGAATAAAAAATGTGTTGAACGATTTTAAACCGTGTCGGAACATTATTTCTTCATCATTGGAATTCATATTATAATATTTATTTTTGAAGCACCAAACATCAATGAACCACGAATTAAACATACTAAGACATATTCTATATTATGCATTTATTTCTATACTAATTATTATTTTTTGATAACACTACAGTTTATCCAAATTTAATTCAAGAACATCTATTACTCCACCTTACGATCCACCATAGAAATTTCCCAATAATTATTAAATATCATACACAAAGTTCTGCGCAGAGAAATCAATCAGTATCGATTCTTTTTATTAAAACCCGTGTATAGAGTTTCGAAGGGTACAGTAAATGTAGAATCATAAAAATCGTAACAATGAAACCGTGAATGTGTCAACGCACTTTTGGCACGATAGACTCGTATTATTTAGGTGGTTTTATTTAATCGGTTTGGCTAGTATTCCATCGTGTGTGGATGGTGATAACGAGGGAATATTCCGTTATACCGGGTGTTCACCTGGTATACGGAGACGGCCGAAGTAACGCAAGTTGCCATGTATGCAGTTAATTGACTCGCTGTAACCTTTATTGCCACTTACGGGAGTTGTTGCGATAAGGAAGACGCGGAGGATGCAGAAGTGGATGGTATAATTGACTGTCGGGAAAACACGTAGACTCAAGCGATATACTCGAATTTTCGCTTATGTTGCCTGCCTGCCTGCTCACCGTAAGAGGCCAAATATTAATTACAAAGGAAACTATTTCCACCTAGGTGCAACTCAAAGCTCGCTCAAAATTAATTACTTACTGTTAATTGGGAAACCTTTGAATGCACGTGGAAAAACGTTTCGTGAGTCTCAGGAATATTAACTTGAGTCTACTGTTTATTATGCGTGACTTAAATTTCGAGTGTATTAAGTACTTGGTTTTACCACGATTTACGTGAAATCCTAATTGGTAAAGTATGAAAATGCATTTCTTAGTCCTACGAATTTTTTTTAATACGTGTGATTATTTAAGAAAATGTTTTATTTATAATTTTTTAATTCGTTAATTATTGCAATGAGATACTTTGAAGAAGATCTCAGGATTTTAATCGCGAAAATGACCAGAAATCGTTTAAATAGAATTTTGTAATAAGTCAAAATATTCGTTAAAGTCGGACTACGAATAATATTGAAATCAATTTTTTAAAAAGCTCCACTCGAGAGGTGAACGTTCTTATCAATATTCCGATAGTTAAAAGATCGGAAGGATTTTTATGTAAATCCAAGGTAAAAATGTAGATGAAGTTATCCACCCTTATGTACACTTGACATGGGAATTCGTTAGCGAAGTGATAATAGAGTGTCCGGATAAGTTAAATGATTTTGCGGCTTACACGTGTAAACGTGGAGTGGACTCGCGGCTCGCCTCGAGCACTCTGTAAGTTGGTCCAACTGAATTCCAAAATTTCAATGTATCGGCCATTTGAATTGTAAATTCCTCGCGCTTCGGGCTTTGCGTCGTTGCATTTAAAAGCGTTCAAGAAAGTTTCGTCGGTCGAAAACGCGCGCAGACAGAAGCGAGGCAGAGACAATTTTACGAGGAACAAAGAGTTTACCGAAGGGAAGTGAAACGCAATCGTGAAAAAAGGGAAAAGAATTACGGAGTTTGATTTCATTTTATATCGCATTTGTTTTGACACGTTCTTCCGGTGCAATGGGTAACCCTTTATATACAAAAGGCATTAACATTCAATATAATACAATTAATACTGTTATTCATGTAATCGTCATACAACAGCCATATAGAACCAAAGTATTTCAACCTCCAATCCCACCAATAAGGTCACCGATAAGGTATCAAAAAACTTGGAATTCTCATTCGTTTAATCTCGATACGAATGATATTCCCGAGGTCGGGATCCTTGAATGTTCTTTCGTTTGTTTTTTCGATGATTCTCGGTGGCGCTTGGCCATCGAAACGACCAATGGCAGTTTCTTGCAACGGCTTACAGTGGCACACGAGAAAACCAGTTGTATAGCTTTGTCGAAGAGACCTTCGTGTAACAATGTCTGGTATGCCAGTGGAGTGCGTACAACTTTACTTTAAAAGTCCTCCTGCGTGAGGTGTTGCGTAGCTGCGTAAATCTACACGCAGACCGCACTCAGTCACCGGGGAATGCTAGAGCAAATAATAAATGATTAAGTAACGGACTGTGGATAACAAAAAGTATCTCCGCGGGATTATGTTACGCGTTGCATTAGTTATTGCAGTCTCTACGGTGAGTTCGTGAAAAGTGTTTGCGTGGTATGGAATTATTTTATTCATATTAAATCATTTTAATTCATATTACACTATTTTATGAATATTAAATAATTTTATCGTTATTAAATTCTCTAATTTTTCATATAAATAAAAAATTATGGTTAGAAAAGGCGTTATAACAAATATTACACATATGAAAGAAATGCTGCATCTAAAAGTAAAATATTCAGAATCGAGGTTACTTGGAATTCATTTTGAAGTAGTTAATTAGGTTTGCCGCGACGAAGCTCTTCAACCTCCGGATCCACGGACATGTTCGGGTATAAGTTGGCCACCCTTATTAGAAATATTTAGCCCCTCGCGGCATCGAATTTATTTTCCAAATCAATGGCGAAAAAGCAGCTGGCAATGCGAGATAGGCGGTTCCTGTTTTCTCGAGATAAAAAGGGTAGCTAGGAGTGCGACCCTTCTTGGCTCTTTCCAGGCGGAATTCACTCCGTTCCGACAAGGTGGAAAGGGTCCACGTAACCGTTATGACTTCATGGCGTTTTATACGATGCAAAGGTTAACGGCACAACGTACTACGTGTCTTTAGCATTTCAATGGAAACCGTCTCTTGCATACTAACCGAGTCGTTCGTTTCTAACGATTCACTCTACTTCAGCGATTGTCGGTGCATCTTTCTATTCCCAAAGATATTGATCTCAAAGGAGTGTTTAGATATATAAAAATGTGTATGAGAATAAAATTCTGTATAATAATAGAATATTATTCTCGAAATGACTTATAGAAATAGAGAATTACAGAATTGTATATTTGGTTAGCTAATGGGATATTATAGGAATAGAAGAGAATTCTATATAATCAAATTTGGTGAATTCCATTTAATATAATGGAAGATTAAAGCTTATCACATATTTTAATAATTACTGTGTAGACATTATAACAACTAAGATCAATTAACCCAATAATACCCCAACTTAAATACATCTATCGTAATTATAATAATTACAAAAGCAGATTATCGTGGCAAGCCATCGGATAATTATTAAAACGAATGATGTCTACGCATTTAAGAACGCCCGGCAACAAATTAATTGGACAATTTCAAAGCCCATAAAGAATTCTTTTTAATACATCGATAGCATCGCGATTTTCATGGACATTAGGAGATTAAATAAAAAGTGAAGCCCACACAGATAGCAGGTTTTGTGTCGAGACAAGGGATCGTTGGAAAGGTCGACTCTGTCATAGGGCTGCCTTTACCGAGGGTGGAGGGACTCCATCGTAGCAAGGGGGTTTCACAATTGTGAAACGAATATTCCCCTAAGTTAGCACGAAGGGTGAAGCCCCCCGTGAGCCACCATAGCCGGGTGGTTGCATGCATCTTTGCAACGTACGTGGACGTTAGTGCCGGCTGGATCGCCGCTAACACTCCACTGAAACTTTATAACGTTTCTACGGGAATAACAAGAAATTATGGTGTAAATCAAACATATTTCGAGTGAAAATTATGCTTATTTAAAGCTAGCTTTAGTGTAAATTATGTTTATTTGAAGTTATTTTTAGTGTGAGTTATATATATTTGAACCAATTATTAATATAAGTTAAACTTATTTGAAGTTATTTTTAGTGTAGGATAAACCTATTTGAACTTATTTTGAGTGGAAATTAAATTTATTGGAGTTGACTTATAGTTGAATGTAAAGCTATTTAAATTTATTTTTAACGTAAGTTGAGCTTATTTTTAGTGCAAATTTTATTTATTTAAAGCTATTCTTCATAGAAATTAAATTCTCTTGTACATTCCCTTGCAATAACTTGAATGTATGTACGAATATATTGTGATTGCAATTAATGGCCTTTATTATTTTTAAGAATTTAGTAAAGAAATTATGACTTCGTGGAATCATGATTCTCATTTAAATTCCTCTTCTTCAGATGGCAATTGTTGGAAGGGAGTGTACTTTGAATTTGCAATTTTAATGAAGTTCGGTGGTCGGAGAAGTTTGAAATGTGGAATTGGTGCAAGTTACTTGTGTGTGGTTTTAAAAGTTGATCAATGAAGTACTTTGTATGTGCAATGTTCAGTGTTAAAAATGTGGTGTTTTGTATCAGGCACATCAGTAATTTAACGATTAATTTAATGATAGCATGATAACGATATGAGTTCAACAATATTTAAATATCAAATTAATCATTTTCAATAAAATTAGACACGCCAAATTAAAATTATAAAACGTACAGAGGATACAACATATAATAATTACATAAAATAGGTAGAAAAGGATTTAATGTATATTTTATGAAGTGAGAATACTAATATTTCAAACTCAAATTGAAATATCCAACTTCTTCGAATCGTATCATAATCTTTAGATATTCAATTAAAACTGGAAATAATAGTTAAATCTTTTTCAATCTGAATCGAAACAATTAATATTTTAATATTTAATATATAAGGCAAATAATACAATTTCCTCGAATCATATTAAAACCTTTGGATATCCAAACAAAACTGGAAATAGTAGTCAAATCTTTTACTACCTGAATCAAAACAATTAATATTTAATATACAAAACAGTAATCCAGCTTCCTCGAATCGTATTAAATTTCATAGACATTCAAGCAAAACTGGAAATAGTGGTTTATGGTGATCCATAACTTTCGTACCATCCAAAACGAAGTGCCCATTATCCGCGACACCCTAAAGAAGATTATTTAACACCGTAGAAACCGTGAAGCGTCTCCTGCTTTATTACAAGACGTGACGCCATTAAGTCTTCGTTTAATACCCGATCTCTTTTAAATAATAACTCAGTTCTGATTACATGTCTGCCATAAAAAAGGGACGCGGAAATCTGTGTCCGTATTCCGCGCTTTATTTAACACGGTTTTTGCCGATCGCAATTACACCGACACCAGATCACCTCTTCGACGGCGAAAGCTCGTAAGTTATTTTATGTCCCCGTCCTCTCGTCGAGTTTAATCGAGCCACTTTATTTCCACCAGATTTCAATTACCTCGAAAGGAAATTAATTAGCAGAAACTTTTTTCTGGCGCGCATACCGGAAGAGAATGAACAAGGGGTTGGAATGTATAAATTAATTATTACAAACTACCACCTTCGCTGATTTTATTTGCGCACCGATTAGAAGGTGGGTTATGGATTGAGTTATTCCTGAAATTCCGCCATTTTTGTTTACCTGTTCACGGATCGTATATTAAGAGAAATTAAAATATTTAAAAAATGTTGCATTCACGGGAATTTTTATAAATATGATTGGCGTAACGAAGAGATACAAAATATTCAGTTAAAACTGGATTCAAATATTTCATATTTGAGTAATTAATAAAAAGTAAATAGGAAGGAATTCACAGTTTTCAAAAGTACAATACCAATTAAATTAAACTAGATATAACGCAATTACATTTTACAATGATTTAATTATTTTGAAACTGGTATGAGTCCACTTTCTTCTTTTATTTGAATATTATAACAAATAAAAATAAAACATCAGTCTGCAACAAAAAGTTGGACTTACAACACTTTAAAAAATCACTTTGTATCCGTTTACATGGCAATAATATTGAATTGAAGCGAACGACTCCCCATTTCATGCTCTTCACATCTGTCATTTATAATCCAGAATTTTTGCCATCTCTCAGGATACTGGAACCGCGAAAAATGTTGATTAATGATGAATAACGTGTCAATGCGTATCTTATCAGCATTATGACAAATTATCGGGGATGCTTAGGAGCCTATAATTTCGTATAACGGGTTTCTCCCGGCTACCAGAACAGTGAGAATTGTTCGATGCCTACTCCGGGCGTCAGCTGCAATTCCTGTTGCACTTTCTCGATGCACGTACGCGTGGCTAGATTTCTCACGAATCACGATCGTTAGGGGCCGTTCTACATGGTGGGCCAAAAGTTCCTAGATAACTTGAAATAGTAATAACTGTATTACATATGAACTTTTCGAAATTTTAATTGCACGCAAAATTTGTACAAATAATACAGATTTTTTTCACATAAAATGTGAAGAATAATGTCACGTAAATGTCTTCCGTTTTCAGCTTCACATAACTCTGCTCGATGTAGGATATTTTCTGTAACAGATCGGACATTTCAGTACTAATTATGGAATGATTATTTTCAAAGTAAAATTGTACAGTTTTCGTTCTCCGGTTCAAAGTGAACCTCTTCATTATAAATCTAACAGGCTTGCAGTTTTACAATCTGAAAGTAAATCCAATTCAAAAAGTCCCGGAAAAAAGTAAATAAATTTGAAAATCACGTAGGAACTTTTGGCCCACTCTGTAATACGTTGCAATGTTCTTTTCACGTAACAGTTTCAACGGCGTTCACGGTGTTAATATCGATTATGTCGGCTTATCGTTGGGAATCAAACAGGAGAATCGGGTGTACCGTTATGAATTTATGCACCAGCAGTCGCGAGATAACCTTCATGTACCGAATCTATGAGGAATATTTATTCTTAATTTCGAGGGCACCCGGAGCTCTCGTGCACGCTGAGATCATTTATTATTTCCTCATCGTAAAAATTGTAACTCGCTTGCGTGCACTGTCTGATGATACTCTGAATAAGAAATAATATAAAACATGTCCAACTCCGGAGGAAATAATTGAACACCTTCGCTGGAGATAAAAGAAACGAGGTTGATCAAATATTTGCTATTAATGAGTTGGAATTATTTGAGATAAATAACGTTCTTTAAGTATCCGTTATCACGTAATTAGGTAATTTTTGATTTATTTAATGATATCATGAGATGGGTGATTAATGAATGGAATTCTATGAATATTGTGTTTCGGTAAAGGGACAACAATAATTATTTTCAAGGTATAGAGTTGGAGCATACAAAAAATGATATCCGTGATTTATGTAGATTAAATATAGTAATACATTTATAGTATATTGTAGTTCTTAAAAAATTGTATATATTATGTGTGTAATAGTTATTTCGAAACTAGTATATTTCCCCATAAATGCATTTCTTACACATACTTCACTAAAGAACACAAAGCACCGTGGTTTAAACGAGCAATTTAAAAGAGCTTGGTAAACCACACCTAATTCAATACTAAATAGCCACTCTTCAAAGTCCGTCCAGAAAGAGCATACAAATTACGAGGCAGTGTTATGTGATTTCTAATTTCACGCTCGTTTTCGAGTCGACGCATTATCACGGGAAGTATCATAGTTTCTCAGAGGCATTTGATTGGAGCATATCAAACAGCGTAATGACAAGAGCAAGAGTGCCAGGTAACGAAGCCACGATCGCCTCGAAGGTAGAAAGTGCGATGAAACGAAACGAAGGCTATTTCTCGACGTTCTGCTCGCCGTGGAAATAGAATCGAGAGAGGAGGTCTTTTGATCACGAGAACCTACCTCTCTTTTTATGTCTCCCGACGAATTCGCGTGTTTAATGATGCCCCTTTGGAATTCCACGAAAAAAGGCCCATTCTCCCGTTTTCGAGACGCGTTTTTCTATTATTTTCGTGGCACGGAATATCGGTCGTTTTTTCGCATCGCACGCCTTGGTAATTTCTCGACTGTGCTGTGGATATTAATCATGATTTTAATGTTCCCCGGGAATATGCCGTGGCTGGTTAATCGACCGTGAAGATAATTCCCTTGCAAAAATTGTATCCCTTGTTATGAGAGTATTGTGTTAGTGTTTCTTTTTTTCGAGTAGATGAGTATCTTTTCTTTTGCCGTTCATTTTTGAGGACTTCCTTTCCTATGATTTTTCTGGCATTATTTTGCTTCGATCTATTTTATTTTCTTATTTATATTTTATTTTTATTTGTCTTCGTTGGATCGACATTGGCAACGTAATAGATTCCTGAGTTATTGCCACATATTAAATACATAAATTAAATTAATAATCTTTCCATTCGTTTCTGAGAATTTCCTTCGGTATTATTTCTGGCTATGATTATTCTGCTTCGATCTGTTTTATTTTCTTATTTAGATTATATTTTTACTTGGTTTTGTTGGATCGAGATTCGCGATGTAATAGATTCCTGAATTATTGCCACATATTAAGTATAAAATAAAATTAATAAATCTTGTGGTTAATCGACTGTGAAGATAATTCCCTTGCAAAGATTGTTTCCCTTTTTATGAGCGTATTGACTCAGTGTTTCTTTCTTTTCTGACGAAATGAGTATCTCTTGCTGTGCTATTCGTTTTTGAGTTATTATTTCTGGGTTTTATTATTCCGTTGTAATCATTTTATTATGTTAATTATATTATAATTGCAATGATAATAATGAGTTCGAAATAGTACACAGTTTTCTGTAACTATTACATTTTTATTACCGATATTGTTACAAACAGTAATCAACTTGGTTAAAATAATATTCTCTTAGAAAACGTGAGACGGAAACATTTTTATAATCTCATTTTTCCGTATTTATCGGACGCGACAGTAAATCTATTTCGCAGTGGTCAGGTATTAAAACTCGCGTAGATTCTTGACAGGAACATCATGTTTTATACTCCTGGAAAAGCTTTGTCTCGATTCACCAGCTCCACTGCTTCAGCATTCAAAGTTACTCTGGTTTTTTGCATTTTTTGATTCTGCGTTACGCCGACTTAGTTGAAACGAGATTATGAAAGAAGATTATACATAAAATACGGGGCCAACTGCATTCAACAAACCACAAAAGATTTCGGGAATTACTAGTGCTCATCTTCCTCCTTTTTCAGCCTTGGAGATTCTCTTTTAATCAAGCATGAGAAATGATATGCATATCCCTGTTAATCGTTCATTCCACTGCCACTGTCTTCCTCGTAATTAAAAATAATAAAGTCTGCAGTGAGTTAATCAACTACGATAGCAGATTAATGAATGATACGACTCAAGTTTTTAAAACTTGAAATTTAACATTATTATATGACGTTATTTATACCAAGGTATTTCATGATTCATTGTTATACTATATTATTTAATACGAAACGTATTATTTAATTGGAAACATAAAGTGACGGATAATATAATTTTGTCAAATAGAATATTCAACTTGGACAATTATGGATGAGACATTTCTGATAGTTTAGTGAATTTCTAATTTCCTCGGTTTTCTCTTGAATATTTCATCGGGTAACTACAGTCCCCTCTCGGTACTCTAATGGTCTCATTATTCCAGGACTTACGAGGAGACCAGTCACGAGACGAGTAACTTTACTCTCTGTGTTATACGTCCCGTGAAATTTTAAATGACGCACTTATTACCTTCCCCGGCGTTTCTTCTTACGAACCGTGAAAACTGTCGGCCATATTATCAATTATTACGCGACGAGAGATCAAGCTGAATTATTTATGGGGCCCCGAGCATGACAAACTTCTTCCCCGATTCTAGTTTCTTTTCCTTCTTTCCCTTTTACTTTCACTTTTATCAACTTACACTACGACGTGTCGACGTAATCATCTTTAAACTGAACAACTTGTTCTTTATCAAAAATCAAACCATTTTAAACTTCACCTAAATTCCCAAATAAACTACTACGATACTTTGTTTTACTTTTTACTTATAAAAATGATATCCAATTAAACATTTTGCATTTTTAATCATTTTTATCTTCCTCGATCTACTCGTCATTAATTAAAACGTGACATTCATTTTTCTGTAGAAATTCTCTTCTCTTTATTCATCGCTCGAAAGGAAAGCGGAGGAACGGATGTTCAAGATTGGCAATTAATACGTTAATATCCCGATTCTCGCAGCGAGTACCGCCGCGTAGGATAGGATTCGCGAGACGTTCCGGGGACCGGTTAACGTGGGTGGAGATCGGCGAGTCTGGTGACGCATAGGGAGGCATAAGAACGTGTAAGAAGGCATAAGAACCTATAAGAAAGCATAAGAAAGTCGTTTCTAGCAGAAGGGAGTGTAAGACATAGTGGTCTCCGCTCTTCGAGTCACGGCAAACAAAGCACGAGCGGTGGGAGAGAGGAGAACCGTGGCATCTGTCACTCGTAGTACGGCCGACCTACCGTGCAGATCCTTGAACGATCTATCGTTCAATTTTCTTTCCCGCGTAACTGTGTTATAAGTTCCTTTCGTTCATCGAATATTTATTCCATTTTGAAGAACTATGGGATTGTTGCAAGTCTACGTTAACCATTTTCTATCGAATATTTTGGAATCTATAAAATCATGAAGAGTGTGTTTATAGTGTGATGTGTTGTGATAATTCGTTGACGTCGCAAGTTCCTTTCGGCAATCGAATATTCGGTCGATTCTGACGAACTACTTGGTTATTGAAAGTTGCGTTGAATATTCTTTATGAAATATTTTCGAATCTAT
The DNA here is from genome assembly GCA_910591585.2 of Nysson spinosus. Lineage (NCBI taxonomy): Eukaryota > Metazoa > Arthropoda > Insecta > Hymenoptera > Crabronidae > Nysson > Nysson spinosus. The sequence goes on from OU342835.1 coordinate 6,729,168, forward strand.
GAAATCATGAAAAGTGTGTTTATAGTGGGATGTGAAATGATAATTCGTTGAGATTGTGAGTTCCTTTCATCGATCGAATATTTATTATATGATTATTACGTGATTATTATTGGTTACTTTGAATATTTTACCTCGAATATTTTTTATTGAATATTTTGGAATCCATGTAAAGATGAAGAGTGTACTTTACAGTGAGATGTCACGTGATAATTCGCGAAAGTGATCGACCGCAACTTGACCCTTTTTGCACGGTTTGAAAGTATCTCGAACTTCTGTAGAAATTTTTAATTTAATTGTACTTCATTAAAATATAGGTATTTCATTTTTGACGATTAATGATCATTAAGTTATTATTGTACACATGGATTCTTGATATTATGATATAATATTATAATATTGGAAATGCTTATCTAATATGATATTAGATGATTATTACGCAATATTCGACGCTTAAATAACACCGAAATTCTTCGAACAATAGTATATTATTTTATTTCCGTAAAATCCCTCACGCAGTACCGTTGTGTAAGTGTATATTATTATTATATTAACAATATTTCACGTTTCTTGGTCACATCGACATCACTAATTTGCGCAAATGACAGCAACACCGCAGGGAGATTCAGTTAAATTTACGAGTTGGCACATTTGGTTTTCCAATTTGTTCGACGAGAGCGTTGCTCGTTTTTCGATTCGATGCCGGAAGTATCGCCTTGCTCGCTTTGCAATTCGGATTCAGGCCGGCCTTTCCATTTTGTTTGCACAATTTTTACAGTTCGCCCGATCGACGCGATAAAAATAATTTTTCCGCCAGTGAAAAGTTCACTATAAATGAACTAAATCTTGATTGCGCCGTTCCGAACAAAAGTTTCGTTTCGAATCGATCGTTCATTAGGTGCGATCCAAAAATTCCAAACAAAAGAGATCGCTACATATCAATTCGCATCGAATTTTCGTCAACAAAACAAAGCAAAAAACTTGGCCTTAAATTTCTGTATTAAAATCCATTCGCTAAGGATATTACGATATCAAAAACTGGTATAAATGATGTTGATTATTAAAAATAAATAACACCGTAAATTTCATAAACCGGTAAAACCTAAATTAACATAACATTATTTATTTATTCTTCATTCATTAATAAATATTGTCAATGTTATAATATTATTGATTATTCCTCGAATTTACCCGATGAAACTTGTGTTCAAATTCTAAGAGTATTTTCCGTGTCCATGTTCAATATTAATTATTATAGTATTAAATTCCGTTTTCAAAATTATGATAAACATTCACGTGGATACGGAATTCCGGAGGTGCGTTTGGAAGATGACATTTTCCATATTCCTTGAGCTTTACCGTCTTTAAAGGGGCATTGAACTAAATTCGACTGTAGTTTCCAACGCCGTGTGAGCATGCAGAGAAAACGCTCTTTTACGGACTAGCACGCGTGAACGTTCTGTCCTCCCTTGTTCCTCCTTTGTCGAAGAGATGAAACGGAAACGCGATGCAAAAGGCAGAAATTGATACATCTGACTGTTCAGAAGTTCCATTTGATCTTGGCCCGCTTGTAGGAACAGAATGTCAACGTTGACACTGCTTCGAGTTTATCGTTCATTGTAATATTATAATATCGTGGTATAGTTTCCATAATGTTCTAATAGTTCCAACGTTTCGTAAGTCATTTTACTTTTTGACGAGCTCTTTAGTTAAATTTCGTGTAAATTGATTCTTCGACATATATCAAACGATATCATTTTTCACGCCACTTGTTTTGCTAATTAGCTAGAACCACTTTAAAAAATATACTCTCATCAATTGTTAACACCGATCACAAAACCCGTATCGATTTTCCAAAATCGTTTATAAATAAATAACAATTCCAGTAGTCGTTTCATTATTTCTCCGCGAACAAACCACAAAGGACGAAAAAATCAAAGAACACGTGCTGCGAAATATATTCCGCGCTTTCAATTATTTACAATTCAAAAAACTCAGAAATACCAGGAACGAAGTCATGAAAATCTGCTGCATGTAGAAATAACTCGTAGCTCTACGTCAATGAACTATTCGGGGCTCAAACGGAACTTCCGGTAGCAGGATGTAATTGGCATCACCCTTTGCTAGAAAAAAATCACAGAACCCGGAAGATGAAGCGTTTCATCAAATATTTGTGCCATCGAAATCGCAGTGGTATTTTTTTATCTGCGATACCCGTGTGCGTGTTTAACGTGGTGTTGACCCCATAAACAGCCTCGGCATGCCTGCCAACTAAAAATATCCTTTCCGGACGAACCAGTTTGCGCCGGGAAAAAGAAGGTTCGCGCCGAAGACGAGGTAGGAAGAGGAAGACGAAGAAACCTGAATGCATTGGATCCTTCGAATCCAAGAGAGAAAGAGAGAAGGAAGCTCAATGAGAGGACACTTAAGGTGGCTTTAATTGAGCCGTATAAACCGATCGATTGACTTATTTAGAGTGATTAGTGGGTGAAACCTGTGCCACGATACATCCAGACGTCCACATGGAAAAGTTGAACGTCGAATTCGTGATAAAAGACTAACGGTGTAGCAAGTTTTACGGGACTCTCCAATGAATGCTATCCAAGTATATACACTTCTGAATATTGGATGTTGTTTGCAAAGAAAACTATCGAGAACGATTAGATTTAGTTTGTGTCTCGTTGTTCGACGTTGAACTTAGAACCTCGCGTCTCTTCGTGATACGAAAAACACGTGTTGCGGATGCTGAATCGGAAATCGGTGGGAAAGAACGAAATATGACGCGGAACAGGCAACAGATCTTCCCTTTGCGTCCCTTTGCGACGCTGGGACGACGAATACTTAGGAACAAGCTGTACAGGAGGTATGTTAGAAACATGTTTTACACGTGTACGTGTTTTGCGGGGGATTACTTATAAAAACAGCTGCACGGTTTAATTATTTTACATCTCGAGCAACTTTAATTTACGGAGAGTGAAAGAAATGAAGTCGCAATTCTTTTTCATAAGTACTCGTAAATGCAACACTGACAATATTTTGTATAATCTCTAGAAAAGTCATATTTTTATTAACACGAATAAGAACTCTAGATTTATTTCCCAAGCCGACAGCAAATAGTTCCCTACTAAGTATAACAATACCAGAAATATAAAGTACATCATATCATAAATTATACAAGATATGTACTTAAAATTCGCGATTCCCCTCCAACGCGGAGAATATTTCTCATATCCCAAGTACAGTTATAAAATATTAAAATTCCTGACACTGGTTCCATTATACTTAGAAGAACGGCATTTTTATTGCAGTTAAATCAAACAGTATTTTGCAGCGATAGGAATATGTAAATGTATGAAGTATGAATGTAGAAGGTAATGCCTTCTCTAATGTAAATTATTCAAAGTACGTGCTTAAAGTTCGAACCTCGTTTCCTTGATGTTCACCGACACATTAGGGAGGTGATTAATTTTTTCCACCGATGTAATTGCCTATAAAATGTCGTTCTCTCGTAACTCGTCGGCCATCAAAATATCTTGGACATGTAACAATTTTCTTGCGGAGTAAATCACTCCACTTGGAAAGCCGCAACTAGTTGAGAGATTACGCGGGATTTCAGAATGGTTTCTAGGTTAATTTTATTGCTCGGATGGCAAGTGAAAATCACTGAAATTTGCGGTATCGATAGCTCTCACCATTTAAAGTTCACCGGCCAATTTACAAGTATGTTTTACTGAACTAGAAACCTCTAAAATCGCGATACAACTTATTCTTTTATTTCCGTATTATCGGTAACTGGATTGCATTATTTCTAGGCCAAGTTTGTTCTTGAAATAGAATATTAATCTTGCGATACCTAAACATTTAAATAATTTTAGTCATTTTAGAAATTTTAATAACTTTTTATCGAAATTACTTTACATATCAGAAATAAATGGAATTTTAATAATCCGACACCCATTTAATGTAATTATTAATGCAGCTCAGTATTCTTAAATAAATGTTTTAATCAAGTCTTTTAAGAATACGAATTAACTTAATTTTCAATTTGCCATTTTTCCATCAAATCACTTATAACTCACCTAACTCTAATCACATACGAAATAATGATCATTCTTCCCAAATACCTCCGATAAAATGGGGCACTTTCGAGACCCGTTATCCAGAACAAAACGGAATATAATTGCGGTAAAAAAATATGGTTCGAAGTTTCACTTTGCACGGTGTAATAGCGAGGGTCAATAATGAACTGTCATCGATATACCCCTGAGAACATTTCTCACTAATAACATTACTCCTTTCACGAATCACCGTTTAACCTGAATTCCAAACACGGTGGTTGCACCTCGGCAAACCAAGCGACGGCTTCTCATTCGCCACGCGAAATTCTCAGCACGAATCGAATTGTCCTCGAAGCTGGACGTAAGAAAAATTCGTAACTAAACTCGATTCTAAAACGATTCTACGAAACAGCGCACCGAACCACTTCACTCTTTCTCCCGTTCTGCATTATTACTTCGTTGGTTCTCGAAATTGATTCGATTATCTTATATTACAGTTTATCGAATTAATTCAATCCGAACTTACTTTGCCTTAATTTCCACTTGGAGTAGAACTTCGTGATAAAGAAACAAATTATTCCACTTTCAGATGCTTGGACTCATTGATTTTATGCTTCGACTAATTGATGTCGTTTCATATTCAGGTTATATTTCTGGTGGTTGTGTACATATTCGTATTGGTCTGTGTAGGGATTTCTATAAATTTGGAATATTATCTTATTTTGCTCCTAACATTATTATAATGGCATGAAAATAAATATCGTATACTTATACTGGTTTACGTCTACAGTTTATTAACAGACATTATTATTATAAAAAATATTGATTAATAACTGTGATTGTTATTCCATAATAATACTTTGGTACTATTAATTTAAAATGTGTAGTTAAATTAATATACATTCCACGAAGATCATCATCGGAAGATATTACAAGAAATCTCAATAAACGTATCAGCTGCTACGTTTTTTAATATGTTTTAATATTATTATAACAAAATTTGCACGGAGTGAATTTTCATTCATGGTAAGCATTAAGGGTTAAGAAATACGTAAAATACAAATTGAAGAGCAGAGACTTCGTTGTTGGCATCACGAAGCAGTTGACCCAGGTCGGGTACAGAGATTTCCCCGTAGGTCATGAATGAGAAGAAAGATGAGGGGACCCAGACCCTTAATCTTGTTTAAGGTCGTGATTTTATGGGATTCAGGACACTGCCCCAAATCGATACTACTACTATCACTGCTACTACTACAACTACTGCTAGAAACACCGATAACAATAGGATTACCATTTTTGCCATATTTACTATCAGCCCAAAAAAATTAAATAAAACAAAATTCAGCTTCTCGAGACCAAATTCAATTATATTATACGGGAAAAGTATTATTTTAAAATACTCATCGCAAGTTTGATAAATATTTCATGCTATTTAATTCGGATTTGTTTGTCAAGATGACGATATCAGTTATTAGATAATATTTCTTATAGATTTAATAGCTGATATCGCCGACTTGATAATCAAATGTGGATTAGATAAAATCAGATATTAAGTAAACCTGCTATGTGGATTCCAAGAATGTACTTATTTTATCAAAGTGTAATATATAACATGATATTAATTGTATTATAGATTCTATTGCATAACTTTAGAATTCTTATCGGGAGTTTATGCAATGTTTGATTCTTTTTAATCCAAATTCGTTTATCAGGATGGTAATATATAATATAGTACATTAATATCAGACATTTATTAATATTTTATCATCGAAAGGAGGGCAGAGAGAGTAAAGCCTTCTTTTTATGAGAGGAACGCGGTTGAAAATGTCATGAAATATAACTTTAGTCGTCTTAATCGAGGAAATAGCTTGAAAGCTCTATAAAGCCATAGATAAGGGTAGACAAGGATTTAGGTTGGATTTTAAGGGTGTTACGAGTTCCATCAACGATCTGCCGCAAACAAAAGCGCGACAGCTCGTTCCTTCGTCCTTTTCTCCTTTAAATCTCTAAAATGAAATTTTCAGGGAAATAATAATTTTACGTATATTATTGTCACACATCTTTATTCTTACAACACAATCTTACTACATCACACTATTTTTAGAAATATATTTTATTTAGTAAATTGAAACTTTATTCCTTTGGAATCTGTAAGTGCCGCTACGGTGACATGCGTTTTCAACAATTACATTAAAACACGTACCTTCCTTATTGTAAAATAAACTCAATTAATAAAGTGAATGTGTACAATATTTATAATGCTATACATTTTTATATGAAAAAAATGTTTGTAATATAATAAACGATATCAAAAAATGTCTTACGATTAGAATAATTCATTTATAGCAGATATATTTTTGGAGTGCAAATGGTTAATGCTTTTAAAGAATGATGCGATGTCGATTTATGAATGCCGGTTTCTAATTGAATATTTATTAAATTCTTATCGTCACTTGTTAGAATTGGATGAAATGCACCAATGGGAAGGAAGCGGAAGTACGGTTATGGCTTATTAGAATGCACCGTCAGACCACTGGAATCTCACGGTAACCCATTTCGGGTAAACAGTAGGATTTACCCTTGTATTTTCCAATTTGTATGTTAAGCTTCACGTCGAAAGAAGAAATGAGAACGACCGCATACCATTTATAGATTTCCTCTGAAATGCTAATTTCGACAATCGAGTAGACGCCGTTTCGTTTTATTGCACGATTCACCAAAATTTTCTAGCTGCACCAATAAGAAGAAAGAAAGAATCTTTCCAAAATCTAGTTAAAGAAGTACACCTTTAAATCTTAGTGTTATAAAGAATTAGTGGGGTTTCATCAATAGTGGATTAATTTGATAAAGCTTTAACTAACTTTAAGAAACTTAATGCTGTAAAAGATTTAGTTCTTTCAAAACCTTAATATTTTTAAACACTTACTACTTTAATAACTTTATATTTTGAAACATTTAATACTATACAAATTTTAATATTTTTAAAATCATAGTTAGATCTTTAAAAAACTTAATGCTCCGAGAAACTTAGTAACTTTAAAAGTCTTAACTCATTAAGGCTAAGCGAATTCCGATTATAACATTAATTTTGAGGGTTCGAGAATATTAGGCGGACTATTATTATCTATATTATCTGCATTAATCTGTGCTACATAATATTTGCAATATAATTGTAATATTATAAATTATTACGGGCAAACGAACGAAAGGGGATTATATCGATGATTATGTAAGAGATATTATGTCGAAGGAATAAGGTGATATCTTAATTGCTGAAATCTTCGGAATATAATTTTCGCAATCTTCGCCGTGGTTTCCGGTGTTTCGGAGGATCCTTGGAATATGACAAAGCTTTTAATAGTACAGGAAGTAATTTATGTACAGACACGAGCAATCTCTGCCGACAACCTTGAGTTTACCGATCGCCCAGGGTACTTTAGTCCAAACTTTGGAAGGCATCACCCCTAATCCTATTAAAGTCTTCAAACTGCTCCGGAACTCGAATTTTGGATTTTACTTCCATCCTTACTTCGCCGGCTGCCTCGGGCTCCATAATAGAAATCGTTATATATTCCTTTTACCACCAAATCCTCGAAGCCATTCAAGCTTAACAATATGATAATTCTTTCTGAAGTATAAACGACATTTATTTATATTTCCCGTGAAAAGAAGGTGTCTTGAATTAAATAAAGTATTACGGTTTTATATAATAGTAGAGATTAAGATAAATATTATGTTGATCCACGAAGTGAGTTTTATAAAATTCTATATTTGTAACATAGAATCACATTCCTTCTTTCAACCGATTAATTCGAAACTCAAACATTTACCAAATTAACTTCACAAGAACGTTGCAATTAAGATACTTTAATTTGTCGTCTACTTCAAGAAATTATTAATTAGCGAATATTTTTATCCAGGAACTGAATATTATTAAACGATATCATTTCAAGTATTATTCTCACACTTCCACGGTACAAAATAACTACCGATACGAAACAATATTTTCACATAAATATCGAGTATGCTTATCTTTCGGAACCCTTGAAACCAATATAATTCTTCATTCGGTGAACGTTGATTCACGTGTTTCATAGAAAAAGAAGGTTAAGAGGTTCAACCAATTAGTAAAACAACCACCGGAAATAGCCCGTGACACATGTTGCCCGGTTTCCATCAAGGCGCAGTCACACGTGCGTGGTTTTCATTAAGTCTCGTTCGAAGTAAACGACACACGATTTAAGTGCACTTGGCCGTGTCGGTGGAAGCTCGACACGTGAAATTGGATACCGAGAAAGAATTGTAGGGTAAAGTGACGTAGTTTGCGAGTTTGACGAAGAAGGTGCAGTCGGCTGAAGGACGTCCTTCTGTCCGGTCACCGAGCGTCCTTAATAAGGAGCACGGTCAAATGCCACTCCTTCCACGCGACCGTGACTCCTGGCTTCGTGTTACCTCTATCTTTTTGGGTCAAGTGTACCTTGATTAAAGTTCGTCTGCTTTTGTCGCTAATAGCGTATAGTCCTAATTAAAAGCCCCCGTCGGATACTAATTGATACTCCTAATTCGTCCTGTTTCACTGAATTCAATTCGGTTGGGGTTTCGTGATGTATGCAAAATGTCTTTCGTCGATGTCGTATTTATTTATTTATTCGAAGATGATCATTCATTAATGTTCGTCTGGATTAATTAGTAATAGAGCTCATTAAAAGAACTAATCAAAAGCAACTTCAGATACTAATTGCTACTCCTAATTCGTCCTACATCTTGGTGTACGCGATATGTCTTTCGCAGATATCTTATTTATTTACTTATTCAAAGATCAACATTTATTCCGCTCACAAATTGCATTGATATTGACCTGTTAATAGCGTTGCTATGTTTAGAAGTTTTTATAGTGTGCGACATTAATACATGAGATTCACATTATTGGTGATACTCTCCCAAAGGTCACAGCATCCCCTGGACGACTAGTATCGAACATCTGCGTCTATCAGCCTAATAGTATTAGTGTTCATCGAGGGTCGGGTTACGATTCCCCAGAGAGATTTTCGATGGATAGAGAATAGCATTATCAGACTAAAGATCTGACCTTTACCTATCAGAATATTCCAAGCCTTTGACTGATACTCGTAAATATTCATTCCGAAGCCCGAAGTCTTATCCGATGTTTTCAATAAAGCAACTTTCATCGGGTAATGCTTTAATACCTTTACCTGGTTTTATACATATTTATATTGGATGTATCAAAACTATCGGAAAATTAAGTACAAAATCATTCTTTAAGTCTCATACGTGAGAAGAACTCTTTGATTAATATATAAATGAATGTATTCTTATTAAATCATGTATTATTAATATTATATCACGTATTTATTCTCTCCTAATTTTTATTAGAAAATCAAAATTTGTTAACAGTCCGAGGTAAAAGTCACAGGGAAAGGATGTTCGAATAGGGATGGAAAGGTAAACCGAACCGTATAGGATTTTCGATTAATCGAAATTATCAAAGGGGTATGGAGTCGATGCGAATTCGGAATGTATGGGTTGCGATTCTCTGTATAAGTAGGTCAATCGTAGAAGCGATACGTTTCAGTGAAATTTCCATTTTCGCAAGACTGAGTTCGATCACGTTCACCATTGCAATTAGCGGCGATCCATGCCACTACAAATTCGATACATAATCGCTTGAAGCCGCGATTAAAATGCTACCGCCACCCGAAGAACCTTATCGAAGAACGCAGTTTGATATTCGGGGATTTCTCGGTCAAGTGGTCGTCCATCATACATCGATGTTTGTATCACTTTTTTTTACTCCCGACGACTTGACTCCACCTCGAGTGGCTCTAATTAAAATATCGAGTTAATTAGCAAGTATAAATATCGCATGAATAAATTAGAGAGCCTTGTAAGATGTTTCCTCGAGATCTACACTCTATTAGATTAATTACATATTAATTTATGAAGAATTTTTTACTTTGATTTTGTGTCCTTAATATTTAACGTTTCTCGTGCAGAGCTCTAATTAAGAATAATATTAAACTATATTTATTTCTTGCATTAAATTTGTTAAGGAATGATTGTGTAAGAAAATGAAAATATTTCCACCCTCAAATTTCATTATTAAATATGTATGGAGGTTTAATATCCTCCTCGCATTGTATGCTGAGAATGAAATCAAAATAATTCACGTTTTTACAATTTCGTATTTCAGTGTACTGTATGCTTTATTCTTATACAACAATATGTTTTACAAAAAGTGTTGGTAAATGGAATTTATTTAGCACTTTGTTCAACGAACTTAAAAAATAGCATACAAATATATAGTGAATTGTAATGTTTTCATAAAAAAATTATTTTCGTATCAAAGTAGCCGTAAGAACAAGGCATCAAAGGGTTGGTTGATTTTTTTTATATCAGCAACTGTAGCCATAAAGTAATTATATAAATTAAAATCCATGTAGTTCTTTTTGCCATGACACAAAGCGATTTCGTGGATTATTTATGGTTTACGGTGGGTAGGCGTTACTTTGATCGTATATACTATATTTCTAAAGGATATTAATTGGCCACTCACGCGGGCCGCACTCGAAAAAGAGGAAACAGGAGAGGCAAGATGAGTAATTAGATTGTTTCCCGCTGCCGGTGGAAGTAATTTTTCAACGTGTTCATAAAAGCTCGAGTTCTGTATCGTCTTATTAGCTGCCAGGGGTGCTTATTATACTCTTTTATTTTGAACCTGTTAACTCTTCAAATCGAAATACCTTCGTTGGACCCTCGAACGAAGTGATTAACAGAGTAAGCGACACGAGGACTAAGAGTGAGGGACTTCAGGTGCAAAATTGGCGACTTTCATTTTGTGACAATTTTTGAAGGTATACCCCTTCACATTTGTCCGATTTCGGGTCGACTCATTTTTTGGTCGAAAATTTTTTTAAACCGCTTCTTTCGACCCAAAATCATTCTAGAATATGTTTATACATCATATACCATCGATTTGGGTCGTTTAGAATTGATTTTGGCGACTTTCATTTTTTGACAATTTTTGAAGGTATACCCCTTCACATTTTTCCGATTTTGGGTCGACCCATTTTTTGACCGAAACAAATTTTTGAGCCACTTCTTTCGACCAGAAATCGTTCTAGAACATGTTTATACATCATATACCATCGATTTGGACCATTTAGGAGCGATTCTGGCGACTTTCAATTTTTGAGAATTTTTGAAGGTATACCCCTTCACATTTTTGTGATCTTGGGTCGACTCATTTTTTGGCCAAACAAATTTTTAAACCACTTCTTTCCACCCATAATCGTCCTAGAATATGTTTATACATCATATACCATCGATTTGGGCCATTTAGAAGCGATTTTGGCGACTTTCAATTTTTGAGAATTTTTGAAGGTATACCCCTTCACATTTTTGTGATCTTGGGTCGACTCCTTTTTTGGCCAAACAAATTTTTAAACCACTTCTTTCCACCCATAATCGTCCTAGAATATGTTTATACATCATATACCATCGATTTGGGCCATTTAGGAGCGAAATTGGTGACTTTCATTTTTTGACAATTTTTGAAGGTGTACCCCTTTACATTTTTGCGATTTCGGGTCGACCCATTTTTTGGCTGACAAAATTTTTAAACCGCTTCTTCCGACCCAAAATCATCCTAGAATATGTTTATACATCATATACCATCGATTTGGGCCATGTAGAAGCGAATTTGGCGACTTTGATTTTTTGACAATTTTTGAAGGTATACCCATTTACATCTTTGCGATGTTGGGTCAACTTTTCTTCCGCCCAGAAAACTTCTTTAATCCACTTGTTTCGGCCCAAAATGGTCTTAAAACATGTTTACATACCATACAACACACAATTTGTCCTGGTATCAAAACAACTCCATGTTACTCTTCACCGAACAAGGCACGTGAAAGAGCGAGAAGAGCAAACAAATGAATTGGATCCCAGGTTTAAAAAAATAGTTACTATCCACCCGTATAGTGCAATTTTAATTCCACCAGTATAATTACATCGAAATATCAAACGATACTTTCAAAGGAAGTGCATAGGATCTACGAAGTACTACACCGAGTGGGGAGTATATCAAAGTTCATTCTTTTATCACACACTGGCAAAGTGAAAAGAAACGCCGCGGTAGCAGGTTCTATAGAATTTTTCGTGGGTTGGCCCCATTTCCAGGGGGAGAATGTAGTGTGGGTGGTGGGGGTGGTTCAGTAGGAGGGTTGTTCTAGGGAGGTGGTGGAAGTATGCGAGAGTCAGCTTATTTCTATCGATCTGATGATAGCCCACGGCGCGGCGCATGGCGACACGGCGGCCACCTATGCGGCCTTTAATCCGTCGCGACGCCCCCGACGTCGGGACGCGTACGAAACGGCGAAACCTCGCGGTCTCCCTCGGACAACGTAGCATCGCCTTCCACGATCGATTCGCGTTACTTTCTCTCCGAAACTACCCGCGCTTGAACACTTTCTTTTTCAATCCGCGACTTTCGGCGGTTGTGGATCTGTCTTCTTACCACGAACTGCTTTCCCCTGCTTTCAACGAATACACAGGGTACCGGTGGCTGCAACGATTACGTGACTGTTGGCGAACAGGTGCGTCGACGAGAACCAACGTGCACGCATCCCGACGCAGTGCGCGCGAACTCTTTCGAAACCTGAATGGAACTTTGAGCGGGAATTAATTAATAAGTGCAACGTGGATGTGTGTGCAGTTTATTGCGATCCCCACGGAGGATTTTTAATTACCGGATATCATTGAAATTCTTCGGTGAGTTAGTTCATTTAATTAAGAAAAACTTATTTAAGTATTCGTATATTTCATTCCGGCTTATACTGATATGTCATTTATACTTTTTGATTTTTAATGTACTGATACCTATTGTATTATTCACTTGGGGTGATATCATATTTATACATTATTAATAATGTAGGATATACTTCGGTGTAATTGGTGGATTAATATTAACACGATTCACTCATAACTTAATTATTAATTATAATTGATTTAGCACTTCGGAACATACGTACTTACATCCTCGACTCTGAATGCAAGTTCCACGGAACACGAAACCAGACTTACATCATTAATGTAAAAAGTAACTCGTTGCACTTCGGTCAAGTTTTTGTTAAAAAAATGCACTCATTAAATGCAATGGACACTTGTTAATAATAATATTTCTTGAATAATTCGAGATGCAGTAAGGCAACACTATCGTGCGTGAATGCGGATGATTACTTGCATCTCTAATGGTTTAACTTTAAATGTGGTACAAAATTCATCAATTCTATGAATAAATGTATAATTCATTTTACGGAATATTATAAAGTATCTGAATGGAACAGTCTTAAGAACTACGGTTAAAAATATTCGTGGCAAAAATATTCCGATAAAGCTCTTTCTTGCAATTCTTAGATAATAAGTGCTACAATATGGCATTGCAATTATAATTTTTATAATTATAACAGGTATATTTTATTCTCGGGAATCTTATGAATTATCGAAATGGAATGTCTTCAGGAACCAAAGATAAAAATATTATTAATTTGGCTTTAGAATTGTGAGTTTCTGGAAGGATTAACCTTGCACTCTTGTTCTCTTTATTCGGTGATATTTCGAGTAAGCCGCAATGTGGTTCCTTAAAGTAGACGTTTCTGAAGATAAGTAAATGAAGTCATTCATGAATTAGCCGAAGAAGGTTTGCGTTCCGGCGGGGCTCGGGAAGTCAATTAACCATGAAATCGTGTCTCGGTTTAGCTACCACCGTTATAAATATTTCACGATCCGAATCAGTGGCAGGGTCTACGACCGCAACTATGTCTGATTCACACGAGAGAAAATGGAAACTCTACTTATAACTTCATACAACTCTTGGTACCGCGAAGGTATATTACGCAAAATGTAGTACACGAAACATTAAAACTGGATTATTAATGTGAAATCAGTTTTTAATGCGGAGTGTGAAATTAAAAGCCACATTTTGTAGATCTGATTAGTTAGAAATATATATATCGTGATTATTATAACAAAGGTCATTATCGCAATATTTTTTCAAATGATATTGCTATCAGTATTTCCTGAAGATATTTCATTTCAATACTTATAATATTCCACGAAATGAAATATAGATTTATTATAAAACCTGAAATCTCTCATTGAATCAACTATTGATAATATTGTTTGAAATCAACTATATTAATTATGATATAGGAATATGATAATAATATATAATAGTTGGAACGTTTTAAGAAGTAAATAACCATGAAGTGGTGATTAGCAAAAGCCAAGTTAATTCTGTTACACAACAACCCCCATCTTCTAATCGCAATCGGTGGAAATAAGCTTGTATTTATTTAACAGAGTATTTTAATCTAGAAATTTGACTGAATCCATTTTTTTCTTGCGCTTTCTTAAATACTGGGTTTTCGAAAATATGTTTGTAACTCCCCATCCCGAAATTCTTAAATTTGGCGAGTTTAAGACGAATCTGACTCTGCGAAAAGAAGCTCATATTTATTTAATATCATTTCATAGAAAACAGACCCACCAAATAATGATATAGGAATATGATAATAATATAAACAGCTAGAAGTATCTCAAGAAGTGCATAACCATGAAGTGGTGGTTAATAAAACCGGGGCAAACCCACGTAACACAGCAACCACGGTTTTCTAACCGTAGGCAGAATAACGTGACCCTAATGGAGCTCTGGAAATGTACCTGCAGCGGCTGGTGGACCGCTAATTTGAGGTCTTTGTTAACGCAAGCTGAAAAGCACAGCATTGCAGGGGTAGCTTCGAAATGGGGTGAAAATCTGGGCTTTCGGGGTGCAGACAAGGATTCTCCATGCTTTGGGGTAGGTTACGTATATCGCATACGGTCATAACTCAACGTGTGCATCGATATTACGGTGAAACACTTACCCCTCTGCAACGCCATATAACTTTGAAGTCACACACTCGTCTACTCGAATCATTCGTTTGGTTTCATTTTTTTGCTGTAATAATAAATATAAAAATTTTACGAAAATACGCGCAACAATTGATACCCTTTTCAGTGCGTTTAAGTAACAATTTTATTACTATTTTCGCCAATAAATAATCGAACGTCAATTTAATCGATTACTTATCACGTACTTTCACCATGAAACTAACGTCGTTACTAAATTGAACACAAACAACGATTCCGTATTTCAATTTCGCAAGAACACATGTTATTTAAAACAATACCCGTTGTATTCTCGGCAGTGTGTCAGTAGAATCGTGTAGGTTTATTCCGGGTGGTGATAATCTTACCGCAATTTGGCACACCGTTGGAGGGTTGTAGAACGGCGGGGGGTGGAAAGTGGGTGAACCGGAGGCAGCCAGGAAAGAAGTGTATTTTGCCGGTGCACAACTCGCGCCAAGCGGTTTCTCTGACATGGAAATGAACCCGGTGATATTCCGAGGTGCTCGTCACTTCTACGAATCCTCATATTATGCGCCCTGTTGCAGCGAACAGCCTCTCAAGGTTCACGTAGGCAACCTTAAACCGGTCGAATTTCAATGGGGACCTTAATTAACGTGGTAATTTCAACGGGCGCACTCCCTGCTTTCCGATGTCTGCCTAACTTAAGGACACGAAATGTCGAGAGTAATATTTGCATGCATATCACTGCCTCTTCCGGGGTGCTCGAGTATCGGGACGCACTTAATTATATTATAATTATATCTATTCACCGTAGAAGTATATTATGTATAATTAAAACACGTGGCATTTGAAATGAATATCACGAAATTCATATTTGGAATTATTATTTACTGCGGCGTTATCATACTGTAATTGCACTATGGATTTAACTAGGAATTTTATAATATACTTGATATATTTCAATAGTATATTAAGTGAAAATCAGATTTGACTTCATCATCCTTTATTAATAATAATTTACATCCTTTATTCTTCGGAATTCTTCGCGAAACTCTTTATCAACAATGTCTACGCATAAAACATACGTTCGATGATAATTGAAGCAAAAATCAGTGGCTCCAGATTAAGGTCAACTTTCTATTCAGCTCTTACATCTGCCATAACGAGGCATGAAACCAACGACTATAATTATAACAAGAATTAATATTGTCAGTGTGAGAATAATAAAGTACGACTTATCTCAACCGCAACATTATGCATAAAATATCATATTATTTGTTTATTTATCAACCACACCTCAAGTTACACAAACATAAAACATAATTAAACACCTGTGTCACTAATATCCGAATCATCCACTTAAAACGACGCTTGTTACCCAAATTATTATTTATGTATTTAAACGATGCAACTGTGTAGAAGATCGTTGCCTTTGCGTTTCCATTCGTGCTGAAATGGGATCATTAATTACCGAGATTAACAATTACTACGCGTGGATAGTTAGAAATGCAGATTTTCCGCGCATCCAACGTGTCAACAGATTTTCAGGGACACTCGGTGATCGCGGTCGCATCAATTGCAGACAGGCGAGCTTTTAAAATCACATTGGTGGTCGGGTCGCACGGTAAATTTACCGTGAAATGAGCCGAGGCCTCAGCCACGAGTTGCTTTATGCTTGCAAACAACATGCGCGGAATTCTATCGTAGAAATTAATGCATTGTGCTAACTGGAATTCAACTCCGTCCGCGAAGAACATTAAATTTAGTAATTAGAAACGATCGTTTAAATATAATATTAAGTAATGTGATTTAATAAATTACTTAATGATCCGCGGTTTAAATCTTTCACTATTTTATGTGGCGGCCTACGTGGTGTATTGTTCTTCTGTGACATTTATTAGTTTTATAAAATCTATTTTTGTGATCTACTTCTTGTAAGTTTACCTTTGACATATAAATTTACTTTGGTGTGTAAAATGAATTTCAGAAAGTGATCGATATGTGTGTGTGCAAAGTTCTGTACCGATAAAAGTTCTTCTAGCAATGGACGCCGCCATTGTTTATTTTTATGTGACATATTATTATTTGACTCTAAAATAGAAATGCTAATCTTATCATTCTGACTTCTAATAACTGTGATTAAAATTCGTAAATTGGAAATATTTTGTAATAAAAAGCTTTCTAAAAAATGTATTTCGTATTAAAGTCGTATAATAATCTTTTATAATGTAAAATGCATTTAATAAACATGAGGCTTTAATACAAAATAAAATGTTTCGAACGCTTTTTATTACGAAATATATTTGAACTCATAAGCTAAAAAATAATATTATAATCTTCTAGCTTATGATTGTCATTACATGGGAATACTAATTACATGGTTTTTCGTTGCTCCAAGTAAAAGTACGATGAAAATCTTTTCCCTTATTTTTGTGAATCTCTACTTGATCCGAGCTCAGAGTTGTCTCAGGACTTGACGGCGTCTACGCCTTGTTTTTCCGGTGCAGTTACGTTGGCTTTAATTAAAGTGCCATGAGAAGTGGAGCAATTAATGACCGGCGACATAGTTTAGAAACTCGATACTACGCGAAGTCTCTAATGAAAAAAGTTCATCCCCTCCCTCGGGGAACAATGAAAAACAACGAATTAAAGAGACCACTATGTATCTTTTATCCGGTCATGTAAAGATCAGATTCTCTTGGGCTTCTGTTTAACAAAGTTGTTTACTTAGTTTTTCCTAGATTCATTTTTCTATGCTGCACATTTTTCACAGTTCGTATAAAACATTCCGGAAAAATTGTCTATTGTGCAAATAATTAGCATCCAACGATGTGATTGTGCAATTAATTAATATCCCAATAATAAGGAATCATTTATACAAAAGTTTATCCCCAGTGAAAAATGTAGTATAAATCTAGAAATAAATCTAGAATAAATATAGTTAAATATAATATATAATCAGCATACTAATTCATACAATATAATAAGATACATAATAATAAATTATTTCAGTATATACACTTAACTCGGAACACAGATGTAATAGACTTTGAATAAGTTTTAGGACTCGCCGTCGTGCAGCTTTTTATTGTCTCACTCATCATAACGTTATTAATTAATTTTGCAGAGAGGTACGCACAGTGGTACTGAATAAAGGCTCATCCGGACTGGGTTTCAACATCGTCGGCGGAGAAGATGGGGAGGGAATATTTATTTCATTCATCCTAGCTGGGGGTCCAGCTGATCTCAGCGGTGAATTACGACGTGGCGATCAGATTCTCAGTGTCAATGGCATTAATCTGCGAACAGCTACGCACGAAGAGGCCGCCGCGGCCCTTAAGGTATGTTTTTTGCACGGATCATTCTATTGAACATTACTCAATATAATATGTTGTTTATTATTGTGTTTTATAATTATTTAAAGCTATGATGTTTGAATTATTGTATATTTATAAAAGGTGGTCTAATTGTTTGATTTCGTATGGAACTATTACGTGTTTCGTATAAAGTGGCACATTGTTAGGGTCAACTTTAAAGTACTGTATTTTTTACAATACAATACATACAATACATTACCAAAATAAAGCTTGTTAAGCGTAAATTTTACTTAAAATAATATTTATTAATTTTTTTGAAAATTGAGTGCTACTGATGCAGAAAATGAAGGTTTTTTATGTTACAATTAATTACAGTTACGATTAATTACAATTGGTGTTAAGTTGCTATCCGTGCAGAGATAATTTTTTAACCAAATCCTGTAATTGTTGTATGTTTAGGGAACTGGTCAAACAGTGACGATCGTGGTGCAATACAAGCCCGAAGATTATAACAGATTCGAGGCGAAGATTCATGATCTCAAACAACAGATCTCGCAGCAGAATATGATAACAGGCACCCTCATGAGGACCTCGCAGAAGAAATCACTTTACGTCAGGTAAATTCCTTATCAATACCATCCAAAGTTCTATTTATTTTTATCTACATCACTCTTTCAATTTAAATATAATTTACATTTTAATACGCATTATCCTAACTCCTAGAATGAATTAGAAAATATGCGTGGCATTTTCCATTATTTCTCACAATTGATTTAATTAAACCCGAAGCACCATTAAATGTTCCGTTCATTTTTACCTGCTAGTTTAATCTATTCCAATTACCTATTTATCTATATATCACCTGTTTGAATGTAAGTATAATTAATATTTTAATTCTCGATATTATGATTCATTAGAACATAGACGTGAGACTTTTATTTATTTCTCACAATTGATTAGATTAAACTTATAACTTTGCACGTCTTGAACGAGTATATAATCGGAATTAAATTGTTCGATCAGTTAACAATAACATCAGTAAATCATTGTAACATTAATACATGGACATATTCAATTTCGCGTATATTTTATTCCGATTTTAATATGTTTCATCAAAAAGGATGTATGTCATACATAAAAGGGAATATTTTTGTGGTGTTTTTCGACAGAGCCTTGTTCGATTACGATCCTAACAAGGACGATGGATTACCGAGCCGCGGATTGGCGTTTCGTTACGGAGAAATCCTGCACGTGACGAATGCCAGCGACGATGAATGGTGGCAGGCTAGAAGAGTCACTTCTCAGGGCGAAGAGGAAGGACTTGGCATAATTCCCTCTCGTAGACGATGGGAACGCAAACAACGCGCCAGGGATCGATCTGTCAAATTCCAAGGTCACATGCCGGTCATTCTCGATAAGGTGAGTTGAATCCACAGGTTAATTAATCCCTGACATAATTACTCCTACTTTGATGATGGATTTAAATGTTGCTACTAAGAGTCATTATATTATTATTTCGTTCACAATATTACTATTAAAATTCTAATAGATTCCGGCTATCGAAATACAGTAATTGCTTTGATATTATTTAATCATTAGGCGGAAATATGATCTGGATTGTCAAATCTCACGATTTTCGGTATTAACATAAATTTAATGCCTTGGTTTCTAAGTTTCAATTATTACAAATAATAAGTCTAATCTTAAACAAGATTGTCCTAAGTTTCCGCGATACATTAATCAATGTATTAGCGTTTCTAGATGTCCCAAATAATTGTGCATAACTTTCAAAGACTCGTCTATAAATTTTATATTTTTTTGATTCCAGCAATCAACTCTGGATAGAAAAAAGAAGAACTTTTCGTTCAGCAGGAAGTTCCCCTTCATGAAGAGCAAGGACGATAAATCCGAAGACGGTTCGGACCAGGAACGTGAGTATCTCGAAATCTCTCCATCGACATCCTGCACGTTCTGTGCATGTTCCGCCCCATATTTATTGTGTTACATCTACGTGTTTTTTCTCGTCGTATTTCTCAGCCCGTATATTACAATGTATTAACTTCATTCTCATGAAGAAACGTGCATCCTCATCGGGATAATATGAATGTCAACGTAAATATCATTAACATCGAATAATTAGATCCGTAACCCGTTTCAGTGTTTAATTCTATCAGTAGGACGTGTACGTATCAAGTAGTTCGTAACACTCGATGATACCATGGGACATTTCTCATAATTAATTTCATTAATTATAGTACTCTCTTCATATTCCTTCATTAATCGTGTTCGTTTTGGAGGTATTTTGTACTGCGTGTTTTATGAAACTCGACCGATCTTGGTAGAAATATTGTCATGTTTATCCTATTCAAGGAATCACGATTTTAGTAGTCGAGCGTTTCCCGACGCCATTGACTTGAGTCATGGTGCCTTTTTAGATATTCGTGAACAGGTACAACTATTACGGCCCAACTCTCCCGAATGAGCTTTTGTGTTTTTTACCATGTGAAAACGTGACATGTGTTTTGTTTTTGCCTGCTTGTGTAGGGTCGCCCACGACACCCGAGAACGAAAACGATCCTACGCGTAAGTATATGAAAAAACAACATGTTGCTCAGCAACCAAAACCAAAAGTGACAAATTCACGGAAATATGAAACACCATCTTACTACTTCTTCCTCTTTCTTTCTTATATTTGTACATGTTATTATACATACAATATACGATACATCCTTGTGAATGTATATGTGTCTGTCTTTTTTTTTGTTCTTTTGTAAAATGTTTCGTACTTCTTTGCTTGCGCCATGCACGCTGCAAATATTCATCCTTGTACAAAATTCACATGAGTAGGTATTAACATTTTAGAGCTAACGTTTTCAAGTAAGCTGCGGAACTTCTCTCGACTCGCTTTCTAACTTGCTAATCTTTTGGCGAATCAGCACATAGAACACGGTAGATATGCTGCTCTTCGAAGCTTTTAGTAATACGACACGGTAGTTGACATCAGCTTGCGACGGTTTCGCTGTTACTCGTTTAAGGGTTATTAATCTCAGTTTTACAATAGGGTTATTATTTTTGCAAATGGGATTAATATTGTGTTGGGACTAATGTAGTTTTACATCTTACGTAAATGACCGCGGATATAGTGATACCAAAATAACAGATGAATTAATAAAGCTATGGCTCATAACGCTGTCGGGATAATTATTATCGAAATATGAAGGGTAATAAAGAACAAAATTTTGCTTAAACCACTTTATTCTGAACTTCACGATACATCTTGCTACATAATTTTTAGATAGAAAAATTAGTTTTAGATATATCCTAATACCTAGATCTATACAAAGTACAACATAGTATAGTTTATTTCGTAGTAATCCATTAATATAATATAATAAAGTGAACGATAAACAACGAAACTCGCGCATTCATAACAAAGACAGACGAACGTGCGACATCATCATGGGCCATCGTGTCAGGTTCGAAAATGAATTTAGCCTCCCGTTTCCACGGTAGGAGAACCTCGTGCTTAGAAGCTTAATTAATCCTAGTAATAATTAATGGCCGCTTATTAGTACGCAACGTATACTGAAATATTGAACTTGTTATGTTTTAGCATTCATGCTGTGCTACACCCAGGACGACACTAACACCGAAGGTAATCACGTCTCTCTTCTTTGTCCTCTTCTCATCTCAGTGTTTCTTTATCACTGTCTTTTCTTTATCTGAAACCGACTATCCATTTTCTTTTTCAATTCTCACTCGTTCAATCGCCCGACACCTTTCTTCCTCTCGTCTCTCTCTCTCTCTCTCTTTCTTTCTTTCTTTCTTTCTTTCTTTCTTTCTTCATCTTTCTCTCTCCATTTCATCTCCGTCGCATCAATTAACCAGAGCACACGTTCATTACTGCGAAATAACGATCCGGGCGCAGGACGAATGCATTGTTCGAGGCGTCCTTTTGTACTCGCGCGTTGTCACTTTCGAATAGCGCCGTTCTTCTGGTCGCATTGTCACCTAACGAAGGTAGTAACATCGAAGTATACCTCGGTATGCTAAACGATCCCATCGTCACCAACTTCCAGGGAACTTTGATATTTCATGTCTTTTTTCAATCGTCCCTCAATCACGAGGAAGCGTTGCGCAATTTATTGCACTAATAGCGTGGGCGAATCGGAGTTCCGGATTATTTGCAATCTGGCATGTAAAATCGTGAATACCCTTTCTCCACATTCTATTTCGGGAACCTAACATTTCTTCCACTGCTGTGATTTTTGTTCGTTATTTTATGTGTGGAAATTGAACTGAATAATTCGAGATCGATCTCTAACGCTTTCTACTCTGATTTTCATGGAAAAATCTTTTGGAGAACATTTTTTCTATAAATAGGAAATTATTCAAATTATAAATAGGAAGACATCGAAACTATAAATCGGAGAATATTGAAGTTCAATGCTATTGGATATTTATCGTATTGATTTTCACTGTAAGATATAGGGAAGTAAAAAGTTTGATGCTTTACTTGATAATTAATTAAAGGGCCCACGAAGTAATTGACAAGTACGCTTGATCCTATACGGATCCCTTTAGGGAGCTCATCTAGTAATTATATTAAGAGAATTGCAAGTAATTACAAGTAATTAAACACAGTCCTGGATGGTTAGTTAGACTATACACATAAAATGAACGCATGGTTAACAAAACAGTAGTTTAATATTTTGTTAATATTTTGTTAATATTTAGTTTGACATTCATAGTTTTCTTGTATAATTTGTCCGTATATAATTTTTGAATCATTTTTCCTCGCCCACGTTTTTCGTTTCATTAAAGTTTTAATTATATCCTCGATCCAGGAACAACCATTTTTAATTATACATAACAACGTTGTCCATTATCACGATAATTCTTTTCCAAAAACTAATTCCCCCAATCATGTAATTTTCACTATTAAGGATACTTAGAAATATTCAAACATAATGTTAGTAAATATTCAAACATAATCCGACAAATCTTTATGATAAAAACAATGATTACGGTTTGTTTTAAAAAATGTTTATCATCGTCCATTCTCGCCTCACACTGACACGCATTTCGATTGATTCTCATTAAAGATTTGTCTTCCGCCGCAGGGAGTAAAGAAATTTTGTATCGCGTTGAACTACCTTATATGGAGGAACTGACGTTAGTTTATCTGGAAAAGGAGGATGATGAGAATAATGACGATCTTAGTAAGTCAAAGAAAAAGCCAAAATTGTGTGAGCCGGAGTGAGCAGCAGATTTCAAAATAGGATCTCGCTAACAACCGATATTTATATATATATATAAATTTTCTGTCGTTTCACCCCGTTTAATAGCAGTCTCCCCATCCCCCTCTAATCGCTGACAAAACGCCAAGACGCTTCGCGTAATTGGGACAGTCGCGACGTGCTTTCTCTGTTTGTCTGTTGTCCGTTGATTATTTTAGATTTCCTTAGAAAGCGACTAATCGAATCCATTAAACGCACTGAATTATGACGTTTCTTACTGACAGGAATTTTGTATTAATAATGTGATAATTTACTTAACAATTCTGTACTTAATACGCATCTAAACTTTACTCTTTACACTTACAGTTAATTTGTAATATATTTTTGCAAGTATAAAAATAATTAAATATTACATAAGGTATTTCGGTTAATTTAATATTTGCTGTATTTATTTGCCACTGTCATTTTGAATAATATGTTTATTAAATATAACATGAATATGATATATTATATTATACATAGACTATTGTTTCATATCACAAGTAACTTGCAATGTAAGCCGACTGCACAATTAAATCCGATAAATCGAGAATTCAGTTAAATCGAGCCACCAAATATCGCTTTACTTGCAACTCCATGTATTATATTCCCGGAATTCTCTATCAATTTGTACTCGACCGGAATCCGCGCGAAACATTTTATCGCGTCAAAAAGCTACGTTCTTTATAATCCGACAAAAACCGATATCACTAGGTAGAAGTGTCAAGTATCGATTACAGTAGCCAATTCATCCGCCTTCGAGCATTAGTACTAGCCGCTATTTACTAACGCTAGTTCGTCCTTGATACTCTTTGATCGCCTAAGTTCTAGACATTCAGAGAGCTTACACTTTTCCCGCTTCGATTTCTCAGGTGCTGCAGCATGAATATCGCATCTTCATGCGCCACTACTCGAGAGCCGAGTAGGACTTTAATAATACTGTCGTTTTTACTTTTAATAATGACCGTAATATTCGATTTCTAATTAATAGTGTTCCGTTAGATACTGTACTGTTAACTCTTTTAATATCCAGACATCGAAGTATTGATTTTATTGGTAAAGGAGTAGCTTAATTTTTCGATTTTATTTCAGTATTATACTATATATATTTTTGTATTACTACGACTGTTGCTGCTATAGTTTTCTCGTGGTAGAGTTCATATTACTTGATTTTTATTGTAATATAAATGTATTCATTTATTAAATTTTAATACAATACGATATACTGTATTATATTATACCGCGAAGATTTAAGTATAGAAGTATAAATATTATATATGGTATTGATGGATACTAAAGGAGTTAATTAGACATGGATACTCATTAAGATGTTTTTAGGCGAACCGCTTCGACGTTTGCTTTCACAAGAATGTTTTCTTTAATACGACTCAGTTTCTTACTATTTAAACAAAACAAATAATGTAGCCACTGTTTTTCTCGTGTTTGAAAGAGTGCAAGAAATCTAACCGAAGAATAATGCGATTGGAGGAAAGTGTAATACGTTTGTAATTAAAATTACAGGCAGCGAAGAAAATGTACTGTCGTACGAGGCAGTCCAGCAGCTCGCTATACAATATACTCGTCCTGTCATTATCCTTGGCCCTCTCAAGGATCGCATCAACGATGACCTCATCTCAGAATTTCCAGACAAATTTGGCAGCTGTGTGCCGCGTAAGTCTAATCGCCTTAATTAAGTTTCATCATTTTGAATTTAATACCAAAATGGAATGCTTCCTGATGCAAAAGACTCATATCGTACTATATTATTTATCATAATAGTATTATTCAATCCTTTGATAAAAATGATATGTAATCAGATTATTTTCATATTTATATTATGTATATAATGATTTTATTTAATTATAAATTTATACATAAAATAAGTAGATCTTCCATAAGGAGATTACGTGACTTGTTGCAGACACGACCAGGAGTATAAGGGAGTACGAGATGGATGGACGAGATTATCACTTCGTGGCCTCCAGGGAGGAAATGGAAAGGGATATTCAGAATCATTTGTTTATAGAAGCTGGACAATATAATGACAATCTTTATGGAACGTCCGTGGCATCCGTACGGGAAGTCGCTGAAAAGGTATTTTTTCATTACGAAACTTTAATTACACCTCGTACAATTAAAGTTACAGTCGTGTAATTACTTACTCAATATTTAAATCATAACACTATCAATATAAATGAGAAATCTAAGTCTACTAATCAATTTTTATATTTTGTAACAGTTATTCGAATTAAGTCGAAGATTAATTATAACTCAGTATCTGTTTGTATTATTATTTTAATATTTGATCAATTAAATGCCGTATAATTTGTGCTTTGTAAGGCATAAAAGAATAAGGTATTTTAGCTTTTTCCTTTATCGGAAATCTCTTCGAGTTATTAATTTGTTTATCTTCAATACTACTGTATATCATCAATTAGTATAATTGGAGAGATCTGAGTGTATTTGAGTGGGCGAATGCTAGACAAACAACTTTGTACTTTCAGGGAAAACACTGTATTCTCGACGTGAGCGGTAACGCTATCAAGAGGTTACAAGTGGCACAACTCTATCCGATTGCCATTTTCATCAAACCGAAGTCCGTCGAGTCTGTTATGTAAGTCAATCTTTATATTATCAATAACTAATTGCTGTCCTATATTAATGTTGATCAACCATTAATTTTCAATCATACACGAAATAATTACAATAATTTGAACATTTTTCCCCGTAGTATTAAGACTTATTAAATTAATATGGAATGTGAATACCATTTATAGTTTAATTCTCGAAAATTCTGGTAAAACGAATATTTCATAAGTGATCTAATTTCTTAAATAATAAGGATTTTTTAGAAATATTATTAGAGTTTTGGTATCAAGATGAATTCGCGGAATAACGCGAATATATTTACTTCCTCTGATTCCAGGGAAATGAATAAGAGAATGACCGAGGAACAAGCCAAGAAGACGTATGAACGCGCCTTAAAGATGGAACAAGAATTTGGCGAATACTTTACTGGTAAGTCAGCCATGATTCATCAGACACGCCTTTTCTAAACAGCCTTAAACTAGTGCTTCAGAAATATATTTCAAATTTGCATCGGCATATTTTTATTATCAGTGAAAAGTAATATCGAAATCGCCAAGTGTCATAATAATTAACATTCAAAATCATCGGAATAAATAAATAATCTATATAACTTACTACTTATCTATTAGAATATTAGAAATAAAAATTCGGCACCCTACTTAATATAAGATAAATGACATGATGTACGATAATCAATCAGCAAATTTTAATATCGGCCGACAATCAAGCATTTCGAACGTCTCGTTGTAAATGATGTAGCGTAAATCGGGGGACAAAACCGGAAGCAAAACGTCGTTTCCATCTGTTTCAGCCGTCGTCCAAGGTGATACACCGGAAGAGATCTATGTGAAAGTGAAGGAAGTAATTGCCGAGCAATCCGGACCGAACATCTGGGTACCCTGTAGGGACCAGCAACTGTGACGTCCTGCCCCCCACGCTCAGGCCAACCCGAATGCTTGGACCCTACCTCCGAGGCGTCAAGCTTAATTACTCTTAATAAAAATAATTAAGTAACACTAACGCCTTCCCCATCCTTATCCGGCTGTCCTTTATACCCCTCTCCTCAATCTCCACACACCGTTTCCCCGTGTAGCACAATCTCCTAGTTAAGGCGTAAATGCCGCCGCGCGCGAAGCACGAGGAGGCTTCGACGAAACATTAGTCTCGAAAACGGAAATCACGTGACGAAGAATCTACCGGTTGACATGCATCGAGGGAACGAAGAAAACGGGGGGAGGGTTTCGAGTATGCGATGCTTGGCGGGGTGTTTTAGTCTCCCTCGTGAATCCCAGATACACACGTTGTTTTTAGAATTTGTAACTTTAACTGTTGATGCTAGAAGTGTTGAGTTGTTCCGCGATATTTTTGCATGAATAGTTAAGATTTATCGTATATGAGTAACAGTGAGAGAGGTTGAGAGAGTGTATGTGTGTATAGCGTAATTGTTTGTCCTGTCAACACGTTGGGTTGGATAATGGGCTTAATGGTATTATGTGTAGACTATTTTAAACTGTTTTAAATGTCTTTCTTAAGATGCGACGTTAGCAGGATTCGTATTATAGAACGTTGACACCCGAAGTGTTTCCTTGCGCCACGACGGTTCTCGTGGTAATATTTAATGGAGCCCTGTTGAGGGGAATCAGGGAGGGGGACATCGTCGCGTACTCGTCCTCCGTGTTGATTTTGAAGACGAAGTGAATCGTGGAAAGGTATGAATACACGGCGCTTAGAAAGAATATTTACCCCTTTCTTTCCTCCGCGAGAAAGAAGTTGATGAAAGTGTTATCCGAGTAACCTAAATATTGTTGATACGAACTACATCCAATCCTTTTCTATGCGAATCCAAGCGAGAATGACGTCGTCGTGTATTTATTATTACCAACGGTTTTTAACTCGATCGACGATACGAAAGATGAAAATTATGAATCATCCGGGGTGCGCGTTTTCGAATAATAACAATTTCGCGAGAGCTCGTGTACCTTGTACAGTTACTGATGTTTGCTTGCAAGCATAGAAGGGCGAATTATTCAGGTGAAGTCGAAGTAAAGAAAGGGAAAACTCAATAATCTCAGATGAAAATTGTCGAAACGATTCTTACGGTGGTCGTTCGCAAGATGCGCACAGAGCATGATTAAATACTTAAAGGAACGGATCCTCGAACTTGAAGTGCAAATGTCGCGAAGACGATACACGGAAGTGCGGAAAGGAATTTGACTTCACCGATTATTCTATCGCTTGTTCGGTTCATTCTGAGCGAAGTAGCGCGGTATTTTTTAATGTACTTAATTACAATTAGGCGAAATAAAGAGAGTGACGAAGGTTCGTTGCACGGATCAACGTTAACCGAAAGTAAACCGTTGTGAAGTGAACGAAATTAGCTTGAATTCATGATGAAGCGAAGTGACGACGTAGAAGACGGGGAGAATAAAAAAAAAGAGAGAGATGTAAACGAGACGAGATAACTCTCGTCGAGGGTATTCCAATGTAAACCAAGTATATATATGTGTGTGTTTTAAAGCAAGAAAAAAAATCCGGACGCATATTAATGAAAACCTCACGATTCGTCAGACCTCACAAGACAAATCTCTAGATGCTAGAATAGCGATATATATAATGTTTTGTACAGCTAGAATACTAAGCCAGTACTGGGTTATGTGCAACATTATATATAGGCAAAAGACGAATGTGGCGAAGGAAGACGGAATGAACACTATTGTAATTTAAATACCACTACTAAATTATTATTATTATGATAGTAGCTATGTATTATTGTAAATACCTGTACCCGGGTAATCGAGATGAAAGGATGATAAAAGTGTAAGCGGATGAAAAACCGGAAAGACCGGGTCGAGTCGAGGCAGAGTCGAGGAAAATACTTCTATCACGTTTTTCGGTGATTTCGAGAATCATTTTCCATTTTAGTTTTCCAGGATTGGTCGGGCCAATCTGCAGAAAGCAGAATCGATGAGTTGTCTTACACGGTAATATGAAATTCTAGTAACGCGATGAAATTAGTGAATTACTTTTCAGTAATTAAGATATAACGTACTTTACTCGACCCTGACTACTAAAAAGCTGTTTAACTATAAAAAGAGATGGAGCTTGATGATGTTTGATGTCTCGAATTATTCATTGATTATTTCTCTTCGGAAACTGTGTTCCCACAAAATCAGGATGAGATCTAAGAAACAGATTCTCAAGATTCATCGTAGATCACGTTCGGAGGAGATGATCATGAATGATCGAGATATTAGTAAGAAAATTCGAGATCGAGTGGAATAAGATATGTCAGATTACAAACGAATTGTACTTACATAATATAAATGAGAAAGAGAGGCATAGGATTTCGATGTAATTATGAATGGTAAAAGAATACGTAGACTTCTAGGAAGACAGACGAGAGTGAAGAAGCTGGAACGCGGATTATTAAGCACCGATATTATTAATACGATGGTCATTTGTCAATTTAATTGTAGCATAACTGTATCATCGTAACACGGACCTGTATAGCGTTTGTTTGTATCGATTCACAGTGATTTCGCAGATCCAACGTTTCCACGGATACCACCGAGATATAATTAATTAGCAGAGCATACGTTTATCGGGAGAGCAACGATTATGTTTTTCATACAGTGGATCGAAGCGGCCACATGTTTTCTCTTCGTTTTACGTAGAATCTTTTTGCAAACGGGCCAATTTGTATCTGGTAAATGTTAGATGACGATGGATATGCTTTCGAGCTATTTTTCCTATGGCGGATCCTATGATAGAAACGCGTTTTAATGCGCGAAAGAAGGTCGAGATATTGAAGCGAGAAAGCATCGCTGTACTCCGCACAGATTGTGCCTGAAGACAGAGAGCCAGGCTTCGCCAAGTAACAAAAAGACGTCTGTCTCAATGTAAAGGAACGTATAAAGAAAATAATTACTACAGACACTTATTATACACCTCTATAGTCTATTTAATAATATTACTTATTGAATTGTCAATCTCATGTTCACCTTGTTTCATCGTTTTTAAATAGTTAATAAACGTTTTACCAATTTTAATCCTGGGTGTGTGGTGCCTCGATACATCTCCTTCCATGGAAGTTGCGTGAAAATTTAGTTAGAACATTTCACGTGTGAACTTCTGCTATACAATTTTAACGTAGTTTAATTATTTTTATAGCGAGTCACAGTTAACAATGCTCGAAACTCGCCCGGTCACCACTACTTTTTTCCCCGCCAATGTTTTATCCCTTACCTCCTGGCTGCCAAGGGTTCATATTCACGGTCACAATTTTTAGAATTTTTAAAATTCCTTGAGCATACAAAAGCAACGTGACCATTCTTTAAAAGAGAAGTGAATACGTTTTAGGAATAAAGAAAGATTACATTTAAAAGATTCTATAGAACTTTAATCTATTTAATTTATTTCTTTAATATTAGTATTATTTGTGATTTTGTTTTTGGAATAGGATAGTGTCAGTGATAAAATAAAGATAGATCGGATCGGTAAAAATACTTGGTTTTATTACATCCATAGAATAACTCGTTACTGTTATTAGCGAAAAGAAAATCACGAGTCGTTTTATTACGAAAGTTGTTCGCCGGTCCAATTGTGACTTGTTCGTAACGACGATACTTAGCGTGAGTGATAACGATGACGATGACGATAACGATGAGAATGACTGTGATGATAATAACCATAATCATAACTCTTTTTTCTTCTTTTAATTCCTTCTTTACACGAATCACAGAGAAAATCTAATTTGTATCTTTCCGCGTCACTTCGAACTAAACTCCCGAAACATATATATACACATGTGTATATGCATATATATACACCCATTTTTCCTCATACTTCTCCGCATATAATTTCATAGTTTTTTTTTCTCATAAAGCAGCAGCATTAACACATTTAGAAGTTTCTTGAATATATAAATTACAAGGGGGAACGTATTACGGCTAAGAAAATGTACATCCATCAGTTAACTATTATGTATATATCGTACAATAAAAAAGCGGATAGTTATAATCGTAGTGGTAATAGTAATAATAGGTAGTATTGGTAATAGTAGCGGTAGTAGTTAATGGTATTATTAATAATGGTAGTAATAGTAATAATAGTTAATAGCAAGTAATAGTTAACGGTAGCCCTATGTCGAATAATATTTACATACGCGGCAGCGTATTCCCGTTAATTGAAATTACAAGTTAGATCACATAACGCCGGTTATGTTTTACATACACATCGGGGGGTACACGCTAATATGTATGCATAGATTTATATTTATATATGTATATGTATTCTGTATATATATAAACAAGTACCGTATTCTCTACTTATATCTACTTTACATTTAAAGGTACACACAGTACGTACACTTTTAGGTTTATTTAGTAATTCTCTCTATCTTCGAATTGTACAGAGTTGCAATGATCGCTGCAAAGAAACAGGGAGGGCCTTGGGCACATTCTGAATCGCATTTTTTATTGAAAATAGGTATGTACATGTAACTGCACTGTCCACGTTGATAGTTTGCTTGTTTTTTGTTTATTAAATTGTCAGCTAAATAAAATTAAAGGCCGTCGAGCGTTCAGGCAACGCACATTTGTCACGTCGGCTTCCATTCTCTCCACGCGTTCATTGTCATTTGCTATATGCGAATGTACATCTTTTTACTACTGTACATTGGTACACAATTAAATAATACACGGGGGATTAGTATTTAATATTAAGACCGACGACGTAGCCTGCACGCGTCTCCGTCCATTGATACAACACATAGGTATCGAGAATACACATACTTTTCCCTGAGACTGATTATAACGATTGAAAAATCTGTATACAGAGTGAAATCAAACGCGCAAGTAGTTTACTGAACTGCTGCTTAGAAGCTTGCGATGGAGCTCTCTCGTGTTCTTGGTCTTTCATCCCGCTGCCGATATACGTATGCATGTATATATATATTTATTTATTTATCATTTATGTATATGTCTTCACCGAAGAAAAACAGATATACGCGTCATCGATTTGAAATAAGTACGTATATTCGTTTCATCAACGTCACCAAGGATCATCGTGTCTCCCTGGTTTGAATATGAAACGCGTTTAACTAAATTGCTTCGGTTCGGAACGGGTGTCGCGTCGTTGATGCTCACGTAATTCTCCTTCTTATCTCTGCCTCGAAAATTAAAAACGTAACACGTGATCTCCGTCGCGATTGTACATTCACGATGATCATTAAATGGAAGTAATAGCTGAAGAATAAATTATTGATTGGGTACGTTATTGCACTGTAAGTATTTTACTACATTCGTCAGTCCGATATTGCATTCGGGATATCTCTTAGTCGAGTCCCCGCATATCTCTCCCCGGAATTGCTAACTAAATCGCCCCATCGGTCGGCTCGTAATTCTTAACGAAAAAGGTTCTTTCGCGGATTGCACTTCCCAACTTATTAAATGCTCCTTCTGCGACTAATTAACGTTATACCTAGAAATGTCTAAACGTAACACAATAATAATCAGAGCATTGCTTTCGGCTTCCTCGAACGTTAGAATGAGAAAGAGGGAAACAAGATAGAAACTTAAGAAATCTGGTAACACGAACGTCGTAATAATTCGATGTTATACTTCAATCCTCGTTTTCATAGTTTAATTAATAATAGCTTTACTTAATAGAATCGAGGAAGGAAAATCCAATATTGACTCGCGTAGAGTTATGTCGTATATCTTCACCGACGAGAAGTCCATCGTTTCAACGAGTGTCTTATTCGAAAGAAATCATCTTGGCGCATCACATTATTATTCGTGTTGCAATAAAAATATCACTAGTACGACAATTTCCGTTTTCTTGACCGCGACAATGTCGGTACGCAATAAAAAACATTATATTTATCACTCTTCACAAGTACTAAGTTTCCCCCTTACTCGAATTTCTTATTAAACATTTAAAAGTATCGTACACTCTCCTTCAGACAGGAATGACATCATGTTGTCATTATCGCTGCCTCAACAATTCTTTTTTTTCCTCTAAAAGCGTTACATTAAAGACCTGATTATTTGATCAGCCCTTAGGTATATTAATAAAATATCATTGTTTTTGCGGATATACGCGTACATATATATCCCCAATAAATACTGGTAATATAATGTCACAGTTCACGGTTTTTTTTTCCTTAGAATTTAATTCTCAATCGCAAGATAAACGAGAA
Organism: Nysson spinosus; assembly: GCA_910591585.2. Lineage (NCBI taxonomy): Eukaryota > Metazoa > Arthropoda > Insecta > Hymenoptera > Crabronidae > Nysson > Nysson spinosus. The sequence goes on from OU342835.1 coordinate 6,762,538, forward strand.
AACGTTCTTTACTATGTGAACTTACCTTTCGCATCAACAAATAAAATCTTAACCGCAGGACGCAACAAAAAATAGTATATCTCATATTCGAGGTCCACGAATATCGCGACCAGCTCCAATTCGCATTCAATCCGTAGAATTCTTATTACCCTGTCGCGTTCTGCCGTGCCTTTCGCGTTTTGGCGATACAGTGGAACTTTTGTTCTCGTTTTTCTTCGAGGTTTCTTTCACCGGCGTTGAAGTCGATGGCTTCGCCTGGGGCGATGAACGCCCCAGCGACGCCTCCTGTCACCTCAGGCTGATCACAACTTTCTCAACGTTCAACAAGGACTTAACTTTGTCGTTGTACTTAATCAGAGTCACTTTCGATCCTCGGACATTGATCTTTTCACCACCACTCAGTAAGTGACAGCATCGGGACTGTTCCAGAAAGTCTGGTAGTTTAAGTTCTCTCATTACATCCCGATGCGCGATAGCCGGTGGTCCGGCGTGTGCTTTCGGATTCACTTGTCGTAATAAAGCATCGCGGCTTTTTATTCTCAGGGCTGCCATTAAATCTTGTAACAGGACCCACTTGTCAGGATCATTGGTTAAGGAGAACAATACTGGTAGATTTATGTCGCTCACTTCAATATCTATCTCTTCTAACTCTGGTTCAGGACTAGCCAATGGTGGCGCATCTAGAGGGTTGTAACCCGTTTCTTCAGGATCTGTAATCGTTTGAATAATCGCATGATTATTTAACGTCATAATTATCTAATGACATAATTTGCGATAGATAGACTTTTATGGATATATAACTCACCGAATATTCTGGACGGACCATCAAACGACCATGGTGTGTTAGTACGACCTTGAATATCATCCAGATGTTGTTCGAGAATTGAATAGGCATCCGTGTCTGCGGCCAGCATTAGAGGGGTTTGTCCAGAGTAAGTGGCCAGCAGGGGGTCGGCGCCATAGGAGAGTAATAAACGTACAAGTTCAGTAGCACCATTTTCTGCCGCCTCGTGGAGTGGCCTGAAACCGTACGGATTATTACGTTTTTTACTTCCTTATTTCTTCATATAATAATAATAATTTTCAGCGAAGGTTAGATTAAAATATTACCTTATTCCGCCATTTGCACTTTCACTTGCGTTAGCCCCGTATGCGAGCAACAATTTCGCGATTTCCAGATGACCCTTCGAACATGCTTCGTGAAGTGGTGTGTACCCTGCATTGTCCTTGGGACTTGGTGAACTATTGAGTTTCTCCAAACAATATGCAGTAACATCCTGTAACGAGAATGATAGTTGCACAATCAGTTTTAATTGGAAGCCAACGAAATTTTCATTGCAAATATTGTTCAATCGAAAGAGTCTTCGGCAAAAAATGTTAATATTGATATTCATATTATTACTCACCGTATATCCAAGTCTGGCTGCACGATGTAGTATTGTTTCACCAACCCCCTTCTTGATCACCCAAGTTCTAATTTCCGTTTGAATATCCGCAACACACTCCGGACTCGGTCTCGACAGAACCTGCTGCAATCGAATTGCCATAAGTTTACGCCTTTAAAAACCTGACATCAGAGTTAGTGTTTTCTTTTTTATTTTTACATACCCTTTTCCTTTCCTTCGGCATTGTTTCGTCCTTCTTCAGCGGTTTCTTCTTCTTACGAATGTAATCGAAACCGGAGCGGAATTTCCGGCGACCAGTACGAAGTTTAAGTTTCCTCTTGCTAGGAACTTCCGATTCATTAGTTTCATCGTCCAATTCGTTGTTTTCCGCTTCCTGCGTATCATTCGTTTCTTCTTGCACGACCCCCTCCTCCACTTCCGTTTTTATACGCTGCAGCTTCTTCTCAGCGAGAGATTTCAGTAGATCCTTTCGTCGCTTCGCGATTAAGAGATGACGCTTGGAATTCATTACTGCTTTCTGACTTCTTAAAATCCCAGCGTTTCTCAAACGCGACACTACTTTCTGTTTCAGCGATCGAACTTTCCCCAATGTATTTTCCGGAATTTCCGTTTGAGAATCGTCATCCTGGGAAGTGTCGCCGTAGGTTTGCATTGGCGGTGCCGAAGCTGGTCTATCTTCGCCAAATACTTCCCTGATGGTTGCTTGCTTTTTAAGTACACGCGTTTCAGTTCTAGTTCTGCTCTTCAGTACTAACGTCGAAAATTCATTAGGTATCGCGTGATTGTTCTTGAACGTATTCCGGAAGTTGTTTACGGTTTCCTTGCGGAAGTAACCAAGCAAGAATGAATCGGTAACTTTGATCGGCCTTAAAGTTCTATTATCCTTCGTCGGAGTCTTGCCTTTTGCCGATTTGCTCGTTTCATTAGCCAATAAGGGTGTAAGACTCGGCGTTGGTAATAATTCAGGCTCATTGCTACCTTTCTGAATAACTTTACCCCCCTTTTCCGATTTGTCCTTCTGCCTTTTCTTTAGTTCCCTTTTACTTGTACCAACTTTCTGCGCAAGGACATCAACGATCGAACTATTCTCCGACCTGATATACTTTGTGGTCTTCGGTGGACAAGAGATCGTAGTGGATGACGTTGCTTCCTCATCATCGATTTTGCTTCCGGTTCCGATACCCACAATACCGAAGCTACAATTAGACTCCACGTCGCTATCCAGGAGTCTTTTCCTACTAAGACACACGTCCGAACTATCCATTGATACAGAAAGCGCCGGTGATCCTGGATCCAAATCCGGTAATGAGGTAGACAATCTATGAAATCTTGATGGTTTCGAAACGGTAATCAATCTCGGCGGCATCCTCAGAGATTTCTTGTACACGTAAACTTCTTCTTCCCAACCAGGCCTAAAATCACTACCGTCGCCGAATAATGGCTTTGGCTTTCCCTTTTGCGAAGTAGTATTCTTTGAAGTCGAAGATTTACTAGGTTCCTTCTCTGTCTTAGCTTTATTAGGTGTAGTATCCCTGGATCTTAACTTCATTCCTTCCGCCTCGGTGGTATTATTGGTGGAAGATCGTTTTCTTGCTCGTAATCTGTCAGCAACGGACGACCCATGACCGAATTCTGTACTCTCGTCAGTATCGTCGGAAGATGATTCGCTGCCACTGGAAGATTCCAATTTAATTCTACTACCACGACGAACTCTTCGTTTCCTGCATATGATTTCTTCTTCGCAGTCGCTATCCTCTTTCTTCAATTTCTTCTTCGTGGCTCTTCGTATAAGCGGCATTTCATCCGAGTCACCGTCGCTCGAGTTTCTCTCAACTTTTTCTTTCTTCACTTCCACCTCTGGTTTAACTTCAATCTTTATATCCTTGATCACTGAACTTTCCTCCTCCTTATTCGTCTCGGGAGGCACCTCTTCCTTGTTCTCCAACGGTGGCTCCACTTCTTGTAATTCTTTTTTGATATCTTCAGGTTTGATTTGTGAAATATTGACATCGGACTCTTTATCGCTGTCATTACCCGTATCATCCAATTTTGACATGCTGCTGCTTATTTTCTTTTTACGTCCACGTTTCTTTGCCGTATCACCGGTACGTAATTGTTCCATGAACTTATCGCAGGTAGCTGACCAAAATGGATCGACTTCCGTGATCTTATCGTTCTCCTAAAACAGATGCAACTTTTTTAATCTCTTTTCATTTCTCGCTGCCATGCGTTGGCAGCAGCAATAATTTTCAGACCGCAATTGATTCAGAAGCAATTCATTAAATTGATTTGGTTGTTAACCACTCAATTATCTAAAGCATATGAACACTAAGTAATAAGAGTATGAACCGCTAGGGTTATAGAAGTATAAATGTATGACTCTAATATAGGAGTTCAGATCCAATCAAAACACTCCTTCACGCGGCAAAGCGCATGTAATTCTATTGAACTGATTAATACTCTATATTTACGCTTATAAGTCATAAACTAACGACATGATATAGAAAGTTCAAACCACTTTAAAATTGACTCAATCGCACAGTTACGGTAACATTTCAGATTATTAACAGAATCTTAATGAAATTATAATCAACATTAATCTTTGATAAATTGGAACCAGATGTGCAGAATATCATGCAGTATTTCTAAATCTTGGTAATGTGAATAGCAAGAAAAAATAATTCTTGCATCTAACACTATGCACTTGTATCGATGGAAAAATTGACCAAGCACAATTTCTATATTAGTTAAATACATTTTGCTGTTAATGCAAAATACAATATTATATATATATATATGGACTTACCTTTAATTCTATCTTCACGAGGTCTGTCGATGACGTCATCCCCATACACATAGCGTCATTCAGTGGAACCGGGGGTTGCACCTTCGACAGTTGTTTTCTATCCCTCCTCATCTCCTCTAGAGTCTGTCGTTCCAACACCGGCATTTCACTCTCGGAATCACTTTCCCGGAAGTCGAATACCGAAGTTTCGGAAGAACTCCTGCAGCCACTGGCACGTGGTGACACAGTGGATGCAACAGCAGGCGCAGGAGTGGAGACGGGAACCGTTGCAGCAACAGGCATATTTTCTTCCTCTGTTCTTGAAAACAGTCGTCTCCGCGGAGGCAAACCGGCCTCCTTCTCGCGCGTTAATTTTGGCGGACTTCCGGCTGAGGAACCTGATTGCGGTGTGGACGTCGATGCGGCGCTATCAAGTTCTGTTGACACATACACATATTATTAATATTATGCCAATTTTTGATTTATTTTAGGAAATAGAATAAGAAGGTACTTTGGGTATCGAATTCATTTTTCTATACCTTTTGGAGTGGATGATGCATCCTGGGACGGCAGGGTCGTCGGTTTCGCTACAAACTGTCCTGTTCCGACCTTTAAAGAAATTAGAGATAAGTTTCTAATATAGTAAATCTTATGTATTTTAAATACATAATTCGGATTGTGACCCATCAAATTGTATAAAGTTAATTTGTCCGAGTTTCGATTTTATTCAATATTAAAATTGAGTTGAAATTACTTGTTTAAGTTCCGCCTTTGTTCTAATTTTGGCGGCTAATATCGCGGCGAGGCCATCGTCCTTGTCACGATGAATCTGATTCTCGGCACCTCGGGGTCCCAGGAGTGCCTCCTTGCCAGGTAGCGTGGCGGATGAATTTACCCTGGAGGCGTACAAGCTACGGGGGGCCTCCTGAGTGATCGAGTCTACCGCTCTCGGCACATGGAACTTGTAATGGGGCGGCGTATTGCTATTTCGTTCAAGTAAGCTCGCTGCTGTGAACGGTGACAGGTTGTGTCTCCCGATGTTCGTTTTGGGCTCGACCGGTGCAACAACCTTCGGGAATGGAGAACATTTCTATTAGCCCGACTAGAAAGGTCTCTCGATTTGGTCAACATTACGTACTCGAGATTTCAGACTTAGAAATGTGGATTAGTAGCAAATGACATAACTAATTTGTTCAGAAGTAAGGGAGGACTCCCAAGTTAGAAGTAAAAATATTTAGCTGGTCGTGAAACATTACATTTTGCACTGAGTAGCAAAATGATATAGGGAATAGTAAATTTACCTTATTCTGGAAACTTTGTTGACTGTGATTCGCTAGAATGGGTTGCTGACTATTGAGTTGTTCTTCTCTCTGTTGCTTGTTTTCCAAACTGTTTCTTAGCAAACTTAACACACGTTTATCGGCACCAGTGTTACAGGGTGGATCGACCGGTTGACCTCCCGAAGTTCCACTCGGAGGACACACAACTTTTTGATTCTGTCGATAGTTTATATAAGCCGACGATTGACTACCACTTAATTGTTGCGGTACAGGGTGAACATTCGTAGGTTTCGAGACGATCGGATGATTGTACAACGCCGAACTATGAACGGGTTTAGGCTCCGCGTAGGTTCTCTTATCACAGTAAGCTTGCTGGTACCTTGAGGATTCCGATGAAGAGTAGCCACTGTCGGACCTCTGCTCGTAGGTCATAGGTGCTACAAGGGTACCATTTGGTAAAGGAACAGGTAGATTCATTTCTTGTCTTTTTTGCTGCTCGTGCAGCGCCCTGGCTGTCGACAAACGTTGCTGAATTTGTTTGTCGATAGCTACTCGCCATGTATCGAGCTTGGGCTGTTTGTTAGGTACACCCGCGCCATAAATCGGCTCCGCGGGTCGTTTCGAAGGTGTACGATCCCGTTGCGAAGACGGCTGCCCATATTTATTTCTACTGTCCAGATAATATTTTCCAGGCTCGGACGGGTATTCTTGTAGAGGCAGTGCAGCCGGACCTATCCTGGCTGGGTCCACCATCGGTGGAGGATACCTCGATGATCTCGGTGCCATTGAATCGTTTGGTGGTAGATACGAGGACGACGGTGCCGATGGCGGTGGTGGTGCACTCACATCGTCGTAAACTTGCGACGAAGGCAGTGAAGTCTTTTTAAACGTAGACATGTGGGGCAGTGGAGCAGTATTATTAGGATGTTGAGATGAGTGAGACTGCGGAGGTGGAGCGTACAACTGTTGCGCCGAACTCCTTCGGAGAGTATTTTCGTGTGGCTGATTGTGATGGTGACGTAGTGGTGCAGAATTAAAATCCGGAAGGAAGTCGACCTTCGGCGCACAGATTGGCTGAGAAGTAGAAGTTCGAACGCAAACCGAAGCTGATGGATTTCTGCCACTGCTGGATAATCTAGAATCGAAAGGTTGGTACGATGCCGCTTGCGGAGGAGGTTGTACCGGAGGTGGTAGCATCGTTCTCGTCCCGTTACTTCTCGAAGAACTCAGATTAGAACTGCTAACATATTTCTCCGTCGATACTGCCTCGATATCGTCTTGTGCTGTGGAATCGGCAGATGTTTTAACCGTTTTCACGGACAAATCTAATGGAGATTCTCTTTTCCGAACTCCGTTAGTTTGTGGTGGCGGCGCCGCCATATTGATGGCAGATGTAGCTTGGGATGCGGTTCCGGAAGAATTTTGATAAGGATATTCCTTGTAACCATAATCTTCATTGGTTCGTACCGGATGGTGATGATAAGACGACGCCGTACGACTCGCTATGTCGGAAGACTGATAAGCATGCACCGTAGCTGCTGGAACGGAAGATCTCGCAGTGACGCCAATAGAAGTCACCCTCGTACTACTCGAAGAATTACCACCATGATGACTAGGTGCCATTGTCGTAGCATATGCTGAATAACTTGGTTGACCACCATATCTACTACCATACGATGAACTCGTTACCGCAGTAGTCCTTCCGTTTACAGGTATGGCATGATTCATACCCGCTACTGTCGTCGGGTACTCGGGAATCCTTTGAGGAGCAATCATCGAGGAAGTGGGAGGCGTTACGACGGATACTTTATTCGTTGCACTGGCAGAGTATACACGTTGACGTTGCATCGACTGCGCTTTGCCTATAGATTCTCTCCTGTTGGAATGATAGGACGACAGAGCAGCGATGGGAGGGAGATTGTGCGTACTGCTGCTTCTTGGAGCAGACGTTAACGAGGATCGATAAGATCCATAAGGTACTCCCGGCTCTATTGGATTCCTTTTGGAATCGACTCCATTATATGTTACGGATTTACTTTGCAGGTAACCCGAGCTATTACTGCTTCCAGTACCAGAACAAATCGATTGTGGCGGAACAGGCATTGGTAGTTGCTGAGCGTACGATTGAGATCGATTCGGTTGGGAATAATAACTTCCCTGTGTATGCGACGGTGGTGGTGGTGGCGGCTGAGAACCTTTTTGGAAGGAATGATACGAAGACTGAGGCGGTAGTGCATAAGGATTTCCGGCATATCCTGTCGCGGATTGGTAGTGTTGCGACGTAACTGGCATATTGTAAGAATGCGGTGTTGACGAAGGAGGAACCGATGGTGGATACGTCGGCGAATGTGGTTGGAAACTACTGTGTGGAGACGGTGTATGGTGAGGAGAAGAGGCATGTGGATTGTGCAGGGTTGACACATGTGGAGATTGTCTATGAGGCGAAGGAGTGGCATGATGAGGCGGATCATGGGGAGAAGCAACAGGATGATAACCACTCATAGCTGGCGGCGGTGGCATTTGTTGGGAGTGATTCGAAGATGAGGAAGATGCTGGCATTCCATGTGGCACTGCCATTCGTCCATTATAAGAGGGGTTTACACTAACTGAATGCGGAGATGCGTTTATTCGACTAGAAATCTGTTGTTGGTGTTGATGGACCTGCGACGATTGCTGATGTTGACTCGGATGTACGGCAGAAGCGTTTCCGGCAGACGACAGACGTGGCGAAGGAATGTGTGCTGGAGGATTTTGAGACGGCGAGGAAGGAATGTGACTCGAGCTGCCACCGTGACGTGGACTGCATGGATTTGCCGAGGAACAGGACGGAGACGAAGAAGAACAAGAACTTTCCGCACCATGGGATGGCCTGTCCACTGGATTCGTTGGAGTACTTAAACGGTTCTGCTGATGCCCCACGGATCGGTAATTCTGAGGTGATGGTGTTGCATATACCGAAGACCCGGTAATAGGACTTGGAGGAGGTGCCACATTGCTATAAGAACTCGGTACTCGTTGTTCCTGTTGAGAGTGGCTCTGTCCAGACACAGAATTAACGTTGCTTTGTTCCACTGCTGTTGGCCTTGTCGCTGGTTGCTGGATAGTACTAGAGGATACCGGTACCACATTAGCCGACTGATAAATCGAGTTTTGCGAAAACGGTACCGGAGCACTCTTCGTGATGTCCGGATGATGATACCGTGGATAGTATTGTGTTCTCTGTGCGGCTATTGACGTATTGGACTGCGATTGTCGATCACTGGCAGTTTGATAGGTCGATTGATGAGACGTGGCAAGCATTTCCGCAGCGGAGAACGATGTTCTACTAACACTGTTAAGCTGCTGGTATACAGGGCCAGGGGAATGTGGCTGCTGCGGTGTTTGCATTTGATGCATATGAGGTGAACTCGATGCAGCGCCAGCTGTCGTCGGTTGCACATGTTGGTGATGATCGTTTGCTGAGGAAGAGGAGGACGACGACGATGAGGTTGATGGTTGTTTCTGTGTAACGTTGGACGTCGAAGAAGACCGATGACTCGATGGTTGCATCTCCGTTAAAGTGATAGTGTTAGAAGATGATGGTTCCAAGGCGGAGCCTTCATCGCCTGGCCTCGTATCAGGGACTTCGACCCTAGTTGGTTGAGGAGGATAAGGTTCGACCGGTGGATTCCAGAAATTACTGGAACTCGTTGCGCCATTGTCCACGGACGGTGGTCTAACGTCGGTGGGATATCGACTTGTTTCCGGGTCGCCAATTGTACTCGATGACGACTGCGATGATGATGACGTTGGCGGCGGTGGTGGTGGTGGTTGTTGTGCTGTTGCTGACGATGGAGAAGCCACGGATGACGCAGTGGCATGGTCGTGCGCCGTCGATGTCGACAAGGTGAAACTCGATGAAGATGTCGAGATTGTGTGTTCCGCTGACGCGGTCGCACCACCTGTACTTGGTGCGGGCAGTCCCTGGAAGTACTGGCGAGCCCCCTCTAATACGTTCGTGAAGCTCACATCCATGTCACGCCGACTGCTAATCTGGAATCAGAAAAAGACACCTTAAAAAACTGGTTAACTATAATAATACAAAATATTATAGTCGCAATTAGTAAGCGTCATAGTTAAAAGCTTAATAGCAACGTAACAGGGCACCCCTTGGCAGTCATATTTTGCGTTGTCAACATATTTATATTCGAGTGGAATTGAAGCATTCAAGTCGCAGGAAGATTGTTTTTGTGTAGATGAGAATTTTTCATCGGAAGAAGGGTGCGGCCCTGAAGATTACCGAAAGGTCTGTTCGCACGGTGATGTCGGCAACGAGAACGGTCAGAGGCGAACGAGGACGAAACATTAATCTTCATTGTCTTGTATTTGTCTGCCACGACCCTCTCTCTTTCTTCTGCTCTTTCGTTGCTCTCGTTCTCCCTCCGTAACAAGTAACTTCGGGTACGAGGCAGCTTGATCTCGTGTTATTAATCTCGATGCTCCGGGTTGCTTCGTGAAAGATAAGATCATCACGAGCAGCAACCTGCCGAGGGGAACAAACGCGAGATTGTCCGGCGACAACGATCACGTGTGCCACGGTTTTAAATGGCCGAGATTGACGAAGAAACGGCAGTGTAATTAAATTTAATTCAAGAATGTTCAACCTCCGTTCCTGGACTTTCATCCTTGAGGATACTTAACTGATTAAAATTCCTTGCTCATGAAACTACCAACGAATAAAAGTCATGTTTATTGATATTTCTTATACGAGATTATTTCATGCTTCCAGAGAGATTTTTGAATAACATAACGACCGAGCGGTTATAATAATCCTCGTATCTCGTAAGGGATACATGAATCCTATTACTATTATATCGTGAAATCAGGCGTATTTCCTCGATCGAGGGATGCCGAAGATCTTATCCCCATCTTGGAGCAGCCACTTCAATACCGATCGCTATCGATTATCAGGGATAAGAAGAGGTAGTAGGTTCTATTGGCATAGAGAGGGACTCGATCGTGTCGTGGCTCATTGAGACGTGCAAGAAGGTACCCAAGTCGTCGTAACCGAGGGAGGAAGACAGAAGTTAGATATCGGAAAGCTGTAAACGTATAACATGGGAAGCCGTACGTCGACGTGCACACTGGAGACAACTACTACTACCTAGTATACAGGTACTACTACTAGTATACAGGTAGCATAAGCTGGTTGGAGGTGGTAGGCGAGAATCAATATCGCGCACCCTTGCAGACCGAGGAACCTGAGGGGTTGGTTTGGTCCCCTTCGTGCGCCAGTCAAAGGCCCTTCTCCAAACCACCTCCCCTCGTACCTCTCTTCCCTCAACCACTCTCTTCTTTCTACCCCCTACCCCGTCCACCACCCCATTTCGTTCCGTTCCAGTCCATTCCATTCCATTCTACCCTGGTTCTACTATACAACTATACACGCGTACTCATACAAGTACATTTCGCGGCGAACATCGGTGGATCGGTTGTATAGTATGTGCGGGAGGGACGGATAACTGGAATTCTCACGATTTTGGGCATGGCAGGGTACTCGATAAGGCTCCACGACTGGGTAATAAATATCCGGACTAAAGCAGTGGCCGATGTATTCCAGGGATACGTGGAAGGGGAAGAGATGGATAAAGGGAACGAGTAAGGGATCGCGGGTTAAGGGCGCTTTACGACTGGATAGCTTCGAGACGAAGAGGTGAGCCGATAAGATTCATGATAAATAACGCTGCTACAGTGTCTTGCGATCCTTGTGAAGCAGGAAAAATGTGGACCGATTCAGCGAATTACATCCTCCACCATTTTCCGGTTTTATAATTATTACAAAAGAGTGCATGGTTTCGTACTATAATGTTCACCGAGGATCGATATATGAATAGAGTCAGAGAAGGTCATGGTAAGTTTATGACTTAACATTTTATACTCGTACAAATTAAAAACTCGCGTAGGTACATTCTTACATTTTCATTAGAATCTGATTTGTAAGCTTCCTATTAGTCCTCAATCACGATAGAAATAAATATAAACGTAATAAGCATGGAGGCGATCGTGAGGGGAAATAGAGACACAAAGGGACGAAAAGAAAGTATCAAACCGTCCAAATTCTTGAACGTTTCCCAAGCAATCTGAGTCCCCCCCTCTGGTTAGTCGGTCTCAAGAGAAATCAAACCTTCCAGAAAGCTGACTCGAGGAGCTCTTGCGCGTTGAATTCGATAGAGGGTCTTTTGAAATCCATCACATATAGACTGTCCATCTATCAGTCAATTCGGACTATGAACAGAAAATATCTATGAACCATGATATCCCGCTCGAATTCCTCGAAAGTCAACCTGCATTCGTTAAACATCGATCTTATTTATGCGTAAAAATCGGGAGGTTCTATTACAGTATAAAGAAACTTTATTTAAATTGATTTAAATTTATTGATATCTATATCGTCGTACTGAACCGATTTTCCGTTGAACTTAACAAAATGATCAGCAATTAAATTTTATATTAGAAATATATTATATTTAATTACAATTTAAACTATTTAATAACTATTTAAATCTTTATATTATATCATACTATATCGCAACACTCACGAATTAATGCAACATCCAATAATACACCGGGAAATCAGAACCCCACGCGTTAAAGAAACTTGGTTCTGCGATTAAATGATTTATTGGCATCTATTAATCCAAGTCAGCGAGAAATTAACCCCAGATGGGATTGCAAACAGTATAATATTGGAATAACCGTACTAAAGTATCGATACGAGACTATTGAGCAGAAATGACGAGGGTTCGAAGTTTAGGTGCCGAGGGGTGGGTTGCCAGTGGAGATTCCGAGTGGAGATAATCCGGTGGTGCTCGATTAAAAGCCGCAATGCAACGGTCAGGCAAACGGAACGGGCCGGAAGTACGAGAAGGACCGAAGTAACTCTTTAATCCGGGTTAAGCTGCGGCTTAAATGGCTACTATGCCGCGAGCTCTCTTTAATACAGACGCTCTAGAGTTGTGCGAAACATATATTCCCGGGATAAACTTTTTATTGCAGTTTTAATGTAAAAAAGGACTTTGCTATTCCATAACTGCAACTTTATTATTTTCTGTAGCTGCTACTTTCATTAGGGAAGGCGAATATTTCCGCAAGTAATATTCTCGCTGATAAAGGAGTATGATAATATCATTTGATATCATTCCGGCTTGCGAAACATTATAAAGTTTTTATTTCAATAGTTTGTGGCACTTTTGTCTGCTATAAATATATTTGCGGAAGATCAGCGTTACCTTGCATAATTCGGTGTATCACAATTTATTTAACAGATAATAGATACTTTTATTATTGTGCTCAATGGAAGATCATAATCATTATAATCATCAATATTTACTACCTACCATCTACATATTAATATACATTATTTCAATACCAATATCACTAAATTAGCATATTGCATCCTGCTCTAATAATACTGCTTATCATAAGAGGACACATTAGGGTCATTGACACAGAGACTTGGCTGTGTCGTGGTTCATGCATGGCTTTTATTATCATTCTAAGAATCGATCCTGATTGCGATGTATTGTTCACGTCGCTATCCGTAGCTCAAACAAAACTCGGCGCGCGGCAACACCCTTTGCCACTTCAGGGTCGTTCGCACCGTGGCATCCATCGGACTCTCTCACCGGCTTTGTCGCTCTTCCATGCGTTTCTCGTTGCCAGTGTTCCGTTCCATGTCGTGAGTTCCACACTTTCACGGTGCCATCGACGTCCCACCACCAAACAGCCAAGAGTTAATCCTTGAGATACCTTCTCGCTCCGACACTCGCAGAAGTGAACGTACTGTCGAGAGATTTTAGGCTTTTGCATCCTCGAGAAAGAGGAAGGCGAGATTTTTCGATGCTTCGGGCACACGGCTTCCACCATGGAGGTCAACGATCTTTAACCTGTGTTTAGTGACTCCGGATTTCGGATGTCCGTGTGAGACAGGGATGTGTGTGAGAATCTACAGTAATTAAATAAGTCTAGATTCTCGCTTTAACTGTCGTGATGCGAATATTATCAATGTAGGAATATCAATCGACGTTTTCAAATCTATTTAATTTATTCAAGCGTCTTCGCTTACGTTTTCGTTTGAGAGGTTCTTCTACGAGATAGCAGTTGCAAATTTATTTTTGAAGTCACTTTACTGGCAAATATACTTGGAAGGTAATTTCATATAAAGCATTTTTGGCGGGCCAGGTAGGATCTATGAAGGAGCAATATTTCAGTAAGAAATATAATTTTGTATCAATGTATTGTGGATGATAAATGTGTTTGATCGATTGGTACGATACACGCGAGCTCATGAACTTTGTCCATTCGAACTGAAATCTTCGACGAAGTTCCCACGGTTAACCACCCGCTCCTCCAATCTTTTCTCTCTTTTGAGGGTAGAGATTTATCTCAGACTTAAATACCTCACAAATACGCCCTCGACTTTCCTGAGACCCTTTTTTCAGATTTTATTCCTTCTACGATTCCATATATACCTCTTCTACTTGGTCCGTCTACTTTGCTCGATTTAAGCCAATTCCTATCGTATCGTCTACGATCTTTAGAAATTTGAATTGAATTGATCCGCCAATGTTCGGAATATCAAAGATGAATAATAAAACGGACAAAGATGAATAACAGAAAGTTATAGCGTAGTTAAAAATAAGCCTTCTTGTATCTTCCGTTAACTACATTTTCATGAATGTTATATATTTACTGCGTATGCCAATTAAATATTCCACATCAATTTATCGTTACTGAGTATTCGTCAATATACTAGAATTCAGGTATATAAAGGGCTGATAAAGATCAAATAACAGAAATTTGTTTATGTATTTATAGAGTGTGAAACTTTTCGGCGTGAAGATTAAAGTGTACCTTCAAAAATGGTCAAAAATTAAAAGTCGCCAATTTTGCTCCTAAATGGCCCAAATCGATGGTAAATGGTGTATAAACATATTCTAGGATGATTTTGGGTCGGAAGAAGCGGTTTAAAAATTTTTTTGAGCAAAAAATGGGTGGACCCAAAATCGCAAAAATGTAAAGGGGTATACCTTCAAAAATTGTCAAAAATTAAAAGTCGCCAATTTCGCTCCTAAATGGCCCAAATCGATGGTATATGATGTATAAACATATTCTAGGATGATTTTGGGTCGGAAGAACCGGTTTAAAAAATGTTTGGAGCAAAAAATGGGTCGACCTAAAATCGCAAAAATGTGAAGGGGTATACCTTCAAAAACGGTCAAAAATTAAAAGTCGCCAATTTCGCTCCTAATTGCCCCAAATCGATGGTATATGATGTATAAACATATTCTAGGACGATTTCTGGTCGAAAGAAGCGGTTAAAAAATTTTTATTGGTCAAAAATGGGTCGAATCCAAGTCGAAAAAATGTGAAGGGGTATACCTTCAAAAATTCTCAAAAAATGAAAGTCGCCAATTTCGCTGCTAAATGGCCCAAATCGATGGTATATGATGTATAAACATATTCTAGAATGATTTTGGGTCGAAAGAAGCGGTTTAAAAATTTTTTCGGCCAAAAAATGGGTCGACCCAAAATCGGAAAAATGAAAAGGGAGATATTTAAATTATACCACTTTCAAAAACAACGGTTCACACAAAGCTACTTTAAATCCTTTCGTAAGTGACTTCGTAACAAAATTTCATAATGCGCCCAGTTGTAAACAATTTGCCGGAGGCGCAAAAAAGAAGGTGCTCGAATATCGCGTGGGTATTCAAGCGGCGCAAACGGAATAAGGTCAGGGAAGCCAAATCGAAAGACAACAGAAGTAAGTCTCAAAGGATTAGTAGAAGAATCGTAACAGTAAGAAACAAGGCGGTTTATTTAGCTGGTGAAATATCAATCAACAAGTAAGGTGCATTAAAATTATTGCACGGACAAACGATATAAATCGAGCTATTTTATCGAAGTTACTTTATCTAATTGTCAGCTACATGCTCTGGCTGGAAGATTAATATGCATGATGTGTAGGAAGTGGTTATGGCAATATCAGTAATAGATATCATGAGAACCGAGGTGTAGGCGGAAGAAATCAAATTGAAATGTAATACAACTCGCTAGTCAGACGGTTTATTTCACTTGCAATCAAATGAAGTTCGGTGATAAAGAAAATAGAACCTTAAACGAATCATATTCGGTCTTCAATTACGAATAATTACAAATATCTGGACAAACGGATGTCCAGAGGATTTCGATACAAAATAGAACGAACATTATTCGTTACTTATTTCTCCTAGAATTTATTTCTTAAATCTTAAGCATCATGAAAATGCGACGTCGATGTAACACGCGTATATAATCCGAGTCTGGCATAACGCGATTTCGATAACACGAACTTTTTCTAGAACCTAACTCCCGTGTTGTACAAGGGTTACCTGTACCCCCCAAAATTAATATATAATAGTAATATTCGAAATATTCGAAGTATTCGAATTGTCAGCACTAGAGGAATAATAATAGTAAAAGCAACCGAAAGTAAACGCTTCATTTAGAGGGTTGAAGGAAATACGCTAATGACATCAAAATTGTCACCCCTGCAAATGATGCTTAGAAATTTCGCCCGACTTTCGAGGGGTGAAACTTTAGTTGAGTAAAGTGGAAGAGTGGAAGAATATGACCTTACGTCAGAACGTCCTCCAGGAATCGTGATTCATCGAGGTGTGAATTTACACGGCTCGCACACGCATCAACAACCGCGCAATAACGTTGCAAACTGCGTTTGATGTGCTGATGTAATTCGATAAAAAAGAAGTAATTGAAGCACTGATTGAAGCGGAATCTTATTTATTCGACTATAAAGCCTATTCTGCTCGGCAGGATAAATACTTGAATTATTTGCAGACCCGTAACATAACTGTAAACAAGTTTTTGTAGAATTGTAGTAACATTAATGTCGACGATGGAATCATTTACATTATTGATTGTAAAACGATCTTAGTACATGATTAATTAAATAAGTTAAATATCGAGTAGCCTGGAAATCTTGGTTCGGTTCGAATAACTCGTCTGACTTTTAAGGAAGCATTATACTTGTTTAAGAATATTATAACGTAATGGATGAAATATTTTTATTTTGTCATATTTGTCTCATAATTTATAGTAATTAAAATTTACCTTCAAAATTAAATTCTAGAATAAATCAGTAAGGACTGATAATCTTCGGGAGAAAGTTCAATATTTTTCAAAGAAAAACAAATAATTTTTGTAAAACAATAACTATGATAAATATTTAATACATGAATGAATCTTCGTGACAATGGAGTAAAATATACACAACTAGTACATCTATCAGATAATTAATAAAACCAAAAATTTGTTATGAATCTTTTAATTCCTTCCTATTGGACTTCGATTTGAAAATATCCGAAAAGACTACCGTCATATATCTAAACGATTTTGCGAATGATTTAGTCAGCGCTCTAAAAGAGCCGGCTTTCATATCATCGGTGAAAATAAATTCATAAAGAAAAAAGATATGAACGTGAAACGTAGTGACATCGGTTCGTAAATTAAAAGTCTGGATGAAAGCATCAAAAAAGCATCTACCGCTTAGCCATTTGATACCGACGTTAATAAAGTACTCGAAAAAGCTCCTTATACTCTTACACGCCCGCATACCGTGCTCGCGGAAGCGCGTAAATGCGTACATATATGGCGCACGCGTAAAAGTGCGTGTATGTAAAAGAGAGAACCATAGAAAGGGGGGAAAAACATGATCCCCATAAAAGGTAGTTTATAGCGAATCGCGTGGATTTGTTCGACGCTTAAATCGCCTCTGCAGGTGCTTCCATATCAGCGAATTGCATGTAACTCCTTCCACCTCAATCGCCTGACACTGGAAACGAGTATTTTGACATTAATACGCATTATTGTAGCTTTTAGTTTTATTGATCATTACCTTTACACAGAGTCACTCGAATACTATCGGAAATATGCCTGTCGATTTTATTGACGACTTTATGGCGGAGACTTCCACGCTCGCAATTGTGAATAATGTAATTAGGTTGTTACTTTACGTTCGTAAGAGGAGAGCATGTAAGTTTATTTATTTATATTTGTCATATTTGTCATATATCATATTTATGGCATGTATCATATAATGTTATATATGATCATCTGGAAGTTACTTTTAAATACAATTTTATGAACGATGTAGAAACATGACATATTTAAAATCATAATATTAATTATTGTGGGAATTTAAGGTTATTTATATATTTAGTATTTGGGTTGGAGAAATTGAATAATATTAGTGTAATTACTGGTATAAGAATAATTAATAACGGAGCAATATTTTTAGTCACCAACCGACTAAATATGAAATATGAATTTCGAATAATCGGTTTATGTACGAATATATTTCTAATAAATATTAGAGTACGAAACTGCATATACCGTAAAAATATCAAATAAGTATCGGAGTTAAATGGCGATTCACAGTAGTTTCAAACGGAAATAGTCAGACTTATCGTCGACGCTATCCAAAAACGGATTTAATTATTCATTCGCGTTGCTTACACGCTACAGGCATTCGCTAGTCGAATCTCTAAGTACGAAGATTGATTGGTGTACTTTAACGTCATTAATGCCGGAGATTAACGAGCTGGGTAATGACTACCAGAAAGTTATTTCGGATAAACGACGCCATCCCCTCGTGAATGAATTCATTGCTTTCCTTAAGTTAACAAGCATGTCCACTTTCGTAATTCGTCCCGTAATCTTCGTTAATTATTTCAATATTAATAACAACATGCGGAATAAACAAGAATATATTTGCAGTAGTCATAGAAACATTATCATCACGATCATTATTCCGATATTTTCAGTGTACAAAGGCAGTCTTCTATTTCGACGACTGCCGAGAGTGCAGTGCTGTTAATTAATTATATCGTCCTCGTTATCGTTCCACGCTCGAAGGGAGGACGCAAAAATATCTAAGTTCGCGTCGGGGAAGAGTCGACATTTTATAATCCGGCGTCCCGACGTCGAGGGTAAGGCGAAAGAGGCGAAAGATGCAAGGAGAGGCGCGTCGTCGGGTTAAACGACATCGGCAGCGGTAGTTTTGACGTTTTAATTACCGAGAAGGGAAATCGACGACGGACGTCTCTGCTTCAAAGTGCAGTCCTTTCCTTCTCCTTTCCTTCTCCTTTCCTTTTCTCCTCGTCCTCCTCCTCCTCCGTCGGTTCAACTCGCAGGAACTTTGTAAAATTCTGGAGGAAAGATCTAGTAAAAAGGAATCGGTGGGGGGAGGGGGTTCAGGAGACGTAAAAAGGGGGGACGAAGGGTGGAGGACGGCAACGACGACGGTTTATGAATGTCGACGGAGGTTAAGAGCTCGACCCTTTCTCGGTTACCGCCTTCCCTCTTGCCTTATCCTTTTATTTAATTTCATATATTCGACCCACCAACAGCGTAGACCCCGCGATCTTTTCTAGGAAAGCACAAATGTCTACCGGCGAAATGGAAATCTCGGTCCATGGCAATGAATTCATGACTTCGTAAAATTCCCTGGATTTATTGTTGGGAATCTATGAAATTATTCAGCATGATGTACTTTACTGAATTACAATGAAGCAATTTAGGAAGTACAGTGTTTTGCGAATATGAAATATTCCTGAATGGAACTTTTGTGAAACACCGGAGAGTTTGTTCGCCGCGATAAATTGTTGGGTGTTTTATTGTGTTCTTCGTTGTGAGTTATTATTAGAAATAATGATATGTATTGATATTAAAATTGTGCAATATAAATTCGACTATATAATTAACGAGATAATCATGTGATTTTAATGGAATAAGATTTATGAAAAGTGTGAGTGACGAATATTATTCATCGATAAAATCTATAAGTTCATTAGTCACGAATTGGTTAAAGATAAATTTATTAGAAAATAATTAAGTACATCGATAAGTGATCCAGTTATCTGACTCTAAAATACTTCGAAGTACGAGGTAAATTCTAAAAGGTTTATTGTTTTTACGAGTAATTTTATTATAAGAGAGGACAATAGAA
Organism: Nysson spinosus; assembly: GCA_910591585.2. NCBI lineage: Eukaryota > Metazoa > Arthropoda > Insecta > Hymenoptera > Crabronidae > Nysson > Nysson spinosus. The sequence goes on from OU342835.1 coordinate 6,782,053, forward strand.
GATTGAGGTCAAAGTACAATATTCATCACGAAATGAATATTAAGAAAAGTTCCAAGAATAAGTAGAGTACGAAATGAACCCTAATTTATGTATTAACCCTAATCCTTCAGGGTTCCTTTATTGACCTAAACTACTTGTCTTCAACTTTGTAACATCTGTACCCTTCATTATTAACGCTATTAATAAAATTAAAACTTACTGTTTAAAATATTAACAGCCATATTTTCGAATCCATAAATATCGAAAAATAAACATATAAGACTATGAAAAATAAACATAATAAATCATGATTAAATAGGTTGGATTAAGGAAACCAATGCTGGAACTTTAGTCTCAGCATACCGATAAGTAGTGGTACAATATAATGGCAAAATAATCAAGTTTAAACTATCTACGCCAATGGAAACTGGTATTTAGCAATCGTGGGGGAAGTTTTCTCGGGGGGCAAGCAATTTTTCCGGTAGTTTCTCGTTCTTCTCGAAGGCGGAGAGTGAAAAAGGAAGGATGAAAGTGAAGGAGATAGCCAGGAGGGAAAACAGAAGCTCGTTAACGTTCGCCTCCCGATCCGCTTACAGAGAACCAGTCGGTTTTCGAGAAAAGTATATTCTTAACGCGAGAGGACGGACGTTTAAACGACGTCGAATTAATTTAGTGGTTCGAAACGAAAAACTTGAAGATGCGAAGGGGGTGAGGGGTGGGAACAAACGGCAGTAAACGTCCTTCTGTTGCCACGGTTTTTCCTTCGACTCGGAAAATTTCAGATAAAAACCTCCGCCTTTAAAAGCGTGCCGCATAAAAAGGATTCAGGCACTCGAGTACACGATAAAAACCTCGGAAATTTCTAAATAGTAATTCGACTTGGAGAGAAACGAGCCTTATCAAAGAAAGACCGTGAAATGTACCTCCCGACATATTTATTATCCTTAATTTCTTCTATTAACGTGCCTCGCAAAAAATATCAGACATTTTGGGAACGATAAAATAAATCGCTTCCCGGAAAAGGTATATCATGCGTTACCCAATATTTTCTTTCATGTTTCGTCGTATTAATTTTAATCATATTTTTCATATGTCCAGGCGGATCAATGGCATAATCAGGATACTGGGAAAATCGCTTGTAAAGCAATTTTTCTACGAACATTCATAATATTAATATTAATGTCGGTACTCCTTTAATGTATGATTTATTTTTTACTTGATATATTCTTTTTATTATCTGTATTTCTAAACTTCTTTCTTCTTCATGTGTTCGCAATTACATTGGCCGATATTATTTTGTTTGCACTTTATTTTTATTATTTCTTTTTGCTGTGTCTCATTTACTTGTATAGATTATTTTCGTTCTTTATTATTTGCGTAAATCAGATCATTTAAAAATTGGAGAAGAATCTGATATGACAATATGAGAATTATGGTGACAACATATCCGGCACTTTCCAGTACCTCTAATATTTATATTTTAATTTATCCTAATCTTCTAGGATTATTGTTTCAGGTGACAATGCAACGCGGAGCTCCTTAAAGTGCTCCGAAATGCACTTGCAAAAGCTGCGATGAAACTGGCCGTAAATGGATGAGCCAGGTAAGCGAATAAATGAAATTTGAATACCGTTGGCAACGGCATAAGTAGATTCGTCAAACTCGGAAATTTGACGTGTGCAAGTTATGAGTTGTACACCGGAACCAGGACCTGTTTCCTTGATCCTTGCCTCTCATTTCTATCCGTTTCTCTTCTTCCTGGTTCTCGTGCTTCAAACATTACACGCGGTGGAGGATTGCGAAGGGAGATATGGTTAAATGGAATTAAAGCGGAATGCAGGAAGGTTGCTGTGTGGAAAACTTGGTCCTCCACGGGAAACCGGATACGAACGGATCCCAGCCAGAAGCATAGAGCCAAGATTACGTCGTACTTCCGACCGCACGTGGATGATATCGTAATGAAAACTTCCAACTACGATAACTTCTCGGTTTTAAAGTTCCTAGTGCGAGTAAATCTTACCCGTAAGGTTACTTAATACCGTGCGACATCGGGCTCTTCGGTGCACCGGGAAGACACGGTGCTTTCGAACTTTGTTTAACTATGATGTTTTGTGTCGTGAGATATGAATTCTTGTAGTGAGTGGGGGATAAGATAAATTTTAGATTCGATATTGAAAATACACCATGATATCTTACAGAATATGATAATGTTTATGCAATTCATTAATAATATGTTGGTTCATGGAGTGAGTTAGTGAATATATCGTTGAGCTTCAACAGGTGATTGATTTCCATGAAGAGAATTATTCCTCGTTAAATGAGATGTTGCTGTAAATTACGTGAACTTATGAATGAAGCACATTTCTGCTCATTATTTAATTACCATAATATATTAGTACATTCTCCTGACATATAGAGATGAACGAAGTAGATAATTTATATCTCTACAATTTACATTCTTCATATTATTCATATTTTTCCTGTATTTTATGAATATCAATATCTCCTAAATTACCGGTTCTACAATGTAATAAGCGAAGACACGTTGAAATAAGGATGATGTTATAATCGAAGAATATCCTCCAATACAAGGTTAACATTGATATATTCCATATATCGTAGATGGAGCGAACGGGAATAAAAAATAAAGGAAACAAGGACATATTAAAAAACACGGGATGTATCATCATTTATCCCGTATGATAAGTAAACGATAAATTCGCCAGCTGGCGTATTATTACTTAGAAGCTTGCATTTTGCATACTGGATTCGCACACTCGACGTTCATTCCTGGCTGCTGAGTGTGCAAACTCGATTGGAGAAGCACCGTTATGGAGATCCAAGCCGGGCGCCTCTCCTAAGAAGAATAAGGGCAAAATTTACGGTTATTACGAACGGACAAATAAATGTAATCGCGGAAAGAATTACGACCTGGCAACCACCGAAAAGGGATCGCACAAAATTCGAATCGATTCCAGCGTCTAGCGGGCCGATACTTCAGTCGCGTCTCCCGGATCGGACAATTTCATCGTCATCAGTTACGAAGAACTGGAATCGAAGATGAACTCATGAATTCTTCATGAACCATTGGATTTACTTATTAAATACGAGACTTCTCTACTTCGAAGTAATTTACCTGCGACCTCCAAGAATTTTTAACGGCGCTGAAAGCTCAATGGCTACTGAGGTATTCAAAGGAAGAAATAAGCAACCCCGTGTTATCGGATGCTGAGGAATATCTAAGATACTCGGAGGTCTATTAAGGTATTGGTAATCTGAGATGATTGAAATTGCGTTGGTGATGTTATCAACCCTTAGGAATTCAGTATCCTTTGATTAATCATTTCATTAATTCGATCGTTATTATTTAATATTCCTTTAAAATCTAATAATCTTTTCGTCGTAATCGTTCGATTTATTTAGGACATCTATTCATTTCGCAGTGTTTTGAACCTCTTGTTATCAGATATTATCAAATCTTAGGAATTTAATATGCTTTAATTAATCATTTAGCTGATTCGAGTGTGATTAATTAATATTTCCTTAAAATCTAACAATCTCCTTATTTTGGTTATTCGATTCACTTGAGATATATAAACAATTCAATATAATTAACAGAATATTATTTTATAGATGTAGAAGATTGATGAGATTACTAATCTGCATAAATAAAATTCTAAGGTGTTATGAGATGATAATAGAATTCAATAAAATTTTGGATAATTATCCTGTCGTTGAGTGCAAAGAGTTAACGGATAATAATCCATCTCGGTGTACAATGACGTGTAATACATATACTTGATCGGGCCTCGTAAAGCGCGGATCGTATAACCGCGCGTAAATCACACATAAAAGATGGAAAAAGTTTCTTCTTACTGTTGCCGGTACTAAAAATCAGTGTATAGCATAACTTTAGCATTATACAATCAAAAACAACATGACGTGTAGTAAAAAGAACGTTTCGATGGAAGTTGTAATAAACTTTCCGCTAAACCCTCGGATAGTAAATCGATAACCTGGAAAACACATTTTCCGATTTCCAGAGGATATTCCGAAAGCTACGATTTATATATTTCTCTATAAAACAGTAACTTCTACCACTAATAAAAATTTATTACTTTCGAGCGTAGTATTAAAATACGTTTATTAAAAATTCTTTTTATCATACAGTCCTAGATTAACTGATAATATCTATGTACAATTTTGAACAAAACCTCACCCATAATAATAATATAAATAAATGAGTATTCTGGAATAATTTAATGCAATCGCAGAATAATTTTCGAAGGTCCTAGCAGCGATATTGGGGAGTTCAGAATAATCTTCGGTTATTATCGAATTAGTACCATAAACATATAATCATAAAAATATATTCACATACACAATATAATATAATATAAATCCATGCAATTAATTTATAAAATACTCAAAAGAAAATTGAATAAAAAAATTCAAAAATCCGGCAATCCGGTGTAAGGAAATTTCTACAGGTTATCGTCCGTTCGGGAGCGGGATCGGTAAGGCGGTGAGACTGGAGGTTCGTTTGATTGAATTTCCTGGTGCGGGGAACAGGTCCACCTACGCAAATACGTAAAAACGATGTGCACGGGGCCAGATATCGCAACGTAGTACGCGGTGCAAAAGCCGTTTCCAGCAGAATAATTAGATTCAAGGCCGCTTGGAACAATGCCTCACCCACTTAACGCCGCCACGAGTTTTGCCTGGTTGCACACGCTCTTTTACTTCATGCCCGACTAGTTTCACGCTCAGATATTCTCTCGTTTTACCTTCCTGTATCGCAGGTTACGTTTCCCGACGAATTCTTTTGGCTAATTGGAAAAACTCTTTTCATTCACGGAGAAACGCTGCAGGTAACTCGTTGAAGTAAGTCGATTTATTATAAAGCTGACTCCCATTCCCCGTATACATACTTGTTTGCTTAATTTGTTGGTATAAACTCTTCGAGTGCGTGTTAATTAAAATACCTAAATTTTCGATGGAAATTAGCAGGTTAAATCGGGAAGAATTACAAACATTAGAAACATCGAAAAAGATTTTGTTGTTCAGATTTATATTGTCTTATCTTTTAGATGAAATAAGTAGAGGAATGTCAAACAATTCTATTATTGAAATTTTGGTTACAGATTTGTACTAAATGTTAGATAAAATATTAGGTTTCGTCATCGAAATCTCGATTACAGATTTCCAATAAAATATAACATATTTTCTTATATCATAGATGATAATATTTGTTTTTAAATAGAACAGAGAAAGAAGAATAACTATTAAATGCATATTTTAATATACAATACTTATACGAACTTCAGGAATAAGTACATGCTTGACCTTTACTTCAGCTTGCGAAAGTATTTGATTTGGATGTAGGTCAGATTTTAAGATCGAGTTAGATTAATTTTGACAGACCGGTATTGTATATTTTATATAACCGTTATTTGATCTATGACTCTGATTAAAATCGTAAAGGTTTGACTTCGCGAAGAGTTTTATAAAAATTATAATTTCAGCGTTGTCCGAATAACTGTTATGTTATATTAAAGAAAATGACGATAAATTGTAATTAATTAACGACGAGAACTCCCGAGAAGATGCAAAACAAATATAGAAACTCCTCGTGATTCTTGGAGAATTAACTAGCTTAATTAATAGCTTATATTATGATACCCGTTTATGACCTCTCGTTTTATCAAAGATGAAATCATTCCATTTATAGAAACTGTTTTCTGTCTGCAAATATTTTACAAGCTCGCGGGGAAAAGCTCTTCTACTATCAGTACAATTAATTAAATTATCTGTCACTTTGAACATTCTGCATTTGCAAACATTGACTTCGATGATACAAATAATTTAGCATTAATAGTACATTTTCTTCAATACTATACAATGTCGCCAATTTCGCTCCTAAATGGCCCAAATCGATGGTAAATGATGTATAAACATATTCTAGAACGATTTTGGGTCGAAAGAAGTGCATTAAAAATTTGTTCTGGTCGCAAAATGGGTCAACCCAAAATCGCAAAAATGTGAAGGGGTATACCTTCAAAAATTGTCAAAAATTAAAAGTCGCCAATTTCGCTCCTAATTGCCCCAAATCGATGGTATATGATGTATACACATATTCTAGGATGATTTTGGGTCGGAAGAAGCGGTATAAAAATTTTTTTGAGCAAAAAATGGGTGGACCCGAAATCGCAAAAATGTGAAGGGGTATACCTTCAAAAATTGTCAAAAATTAAAAGTCGCCAATTTCGCTCCTAATTGCCCCAAATCGATGGTATATGATGTATAAACACATTCTAGGATGATTTTGGGTCGGAAGAAGCGGTTTAAAAATTTTTTTGAGCAAAAAATGGGTGGACCCGAAATCGCAAAAATGTGAAGGGGTATACCTTCAAAAATTGTCAAAAATTAAAAGTCGCCAATTTCGCTCCTAATTGCGCCAAATCGATGGTATATGATGTATAAACATATTCTAGGATGATTTTGGGTCGGAAGAAGCGGTATAAAAAATTTTTTGAGCAAAAAATGGGTGGACCCGAAATCGCAAAAATGTGAAGGGGTATACCTTCAAAAATTGTCAAAAATTAAAAGTCGCCAATTTCGCTCCTAATTGCGCCAAATCGATGGTATATGATGTATAAACATATTCTAGGATGATTTTAGGTCGGAAGAAGCGGTATAAAAAATTTTTTGAGCAAAAAATGGGTGGACCCGAAATCGCAAAAATGTGAAGGGGTATACCTTCAAAAATTGTCAAAAATTAAAAGTCGCCAATTTCGCTCCTAATTGCCCCAAATCGATGGCATATGCTGTATAAACATATTCTAGGATGATTTTGGGTCGGAAGAAGCGGTATAAAAATTTTTTTGAGCGAAAAATGGGTGGACCCGAAATCGCAAAAATGTGAAGGGGTATACCTTCAAAAATTGTCAAAAATTAAAAGTCGCCAATTTCGCTCCTAATTGCCCCAAATCGATGGTATATGATGTATAAACATATTCTAGGATGATTTTGGGTCGGAAGAAGCGGTTTAAAAATTTTTTTGAGCAAAAAATGGGTGGACCCGAAATCGCAAAAATGTGAAGGGGTATACCTTCAAAAATTGTCAAAAATTAAAAGTCGCCAATTTCGCTCCTAATTGCGCCAAATCGATGGTATATGATGTATAAACATATTCTAGGATGATTTTGGGTCGGAAGAAGCGGTATAAAAAATTTTTTGAGCAAAAAATGGGTGGACCCGAAATCGCAAAAATGTGAAGGGGTATACCTTCAAAAATTGTCAAAAATTAAAAGTCGCCAATTTCGCTCCTAATTGCGCCAAATCGATGGTATATGATGTATAAACATATTCTAGGATGATTTTAGGTCGGAAGAAGCGGTATAAAAAATTTTTTGAGCAAAAAATGGGTGGACCCGAAATCGCAAAAATGTGAAGGGGTATACCTTCAAAAATTGTCAAAAATTAAAAGTCGCCAATTTCGCTCCTAATTGCCCCAAATCGATGGCATATGCTGTATAAACATATTCTAGGATGATTTTGGGTCGGAAGAAGCGGTATAAAAATTTTTTTGAGCGAAAAATGGGTGGACCCGAAATCGCAAAAATGTGAAGGGGTATACCTTCAAAAATTGTCAAAAATTAAAAGTCGCCAATTTCGCTCCTAATTGCCCCAAATCGATGGTATATGATGTATAAACATATTCTAGGATGATTTTGGGTCGGAAGAAGCGGTTTAAAAATTTTTTTGAGCAAAAAATGGGTGGACCCGAAATCGCAAAAATGTGAAGGGGTATACCTTCAAAAATTGTCAAAAAATGAAAGTCGCCGAAATCGCTTCTAAACGAACCAAATCGATGGTAAATGATGTATAAACATATTCTAGGATGATTTTGGGTCGGAAGAAGCGGTTTAAAAATTTGTTTGAGCAAAAAATGGGTCGACCTAAAATCGTAAAAATGTGAAGGGTTCGTCGATGTTGCTCCTAAATGAACCAAATCGATAGTAAATGGTGCCTAACCATGTTCTAGGACTATAGTTACATATTAGTATTATAACATTATCATTTCAACACACAATTCGTATTCAGACTTCAGCACTAAATATATAACTTCAAATATTCCTTGCATTATACTGGGTTCTACTGTATAAGATAAAACCCAGCATATATTTCAAAGAAGAATGCAGTAATAACGTGAAATGCATAGAAATCAAAATTGAGGTTGTCTTTGAGAGTGGCGTACAGCTTGCCGATATCCGGGAATTGACAAGTAACAAAATATAGGTGAAAGAAGATATGCGGGTGGAAGAAGTAGGTGTACCAAAGGTGGGTTCGATATAGACATTTCAAAGGCAATTTGGTATGCGGGTTATCGGAGCGTATCTACATATTCCCGGAGCATTAGGAATATCGAGCTCCCAGTTCGTGATGTACGATCGAACCCTAGTTTTCTCGTTGCAAGATAAACGAGCACCTCGGTGGAAGAAAGCCAGGAAACTATGCAAATCGTGAAAACGACCGACAGATGGATTAGTTGGATGTCAAGTGGACTAATGGATATTAGAATCCCATCCTGGATTACGGAGTCTTTCTCACGCCACAGAATATGTCGGACTCCGATTGACTAAATTCGTGAAGTATTAGCCAGGCTATGTGACTCTGGTGTTTATTTAAAAATAATCATATAATACCCTCTTAAAATTGTATCAGATTCTATTAACATGTTGCGATAGCTTAGAATTTTGTTAATTTCTATTAAAATCTTGCGATATCTAATAATTTTATTAGATTCTATTAACATTTTCTAACATTTTAGAATTTTACCAACTTCTATTAATATCCTATAACTTAGAATTTTATTAGATCCTATTAGAATCTTGTATTATCTTAGACTTTGACTAAGTTCTGACAAAGTGCCGTTTATTTGACGAAATTCTAAGAACTAAAAGATTAGATATGAAATCATTGAATCCTCAAATGGAATATTTTTCTCGGTTTATAAACCCACGCGTAAATTTACAGGCATTACACGTTAGAACTCAATTTATAAAGGTTTCATTAAAAACTGATAGTAGCCTGGCTAATGTCCAACGGGAACGATTCGTTCAGGATTAGGGGATTAGTTTCGAGCCAATAACGTCATTCGATTTACACAAACCAACCGTAATGTCACCAATTTCCTCGATAATCTCCGCATAACAAATAGCTGCCAAATAATCAAGATTAAAAATACGACATATTTATAATCAACATAATATAGTTATACGAAAGTATGAATATTTAAAATTAATACTCGGTGCAAGTTAAGACTCATCTTCCATCTTCGAGTTATGTACTCTTCGAATCAAGATTGAAAACAGACATATTGCCCCGAAGATGTTTCTGCACGGTTAAAATTCAAAGGCAAGTGATAAGAAAAAAATTGGTAGTGCAATCTCAAAGTTTGGTACACTGAGTGAATGATTTCGAAAGCAGTCCAGCGGCTGCATCGAGGCGCATCCACTTTCACTGGAAGTCTCAAGAAGAAATTACGGTGGTGACCATAAACTGAGCTCGGTGGATTTAATTAAATATTTGCACTCGGTTTAATCGCACCTTCTTCCTACATTCCTTCTTCTCAACACGTTTCACTCGCCCCACCTCACCCCTCTTCATCACCCCCTCTGTCTCTCTCTCTTTCTCCACCTCTTTTTCCGCCGCTTGCCATTCACACGATTCCCGCTACGAAACTTCCTTTCACGGATGAGGGAAAATAATCCTCGACAATTTGCATTTCGAATAATTGGCATCACGCGTTTACTACGTCTACTTACATTTCGCCGGAGCGAGTCGAAGGACAATGACGTTCCGTATTACAAATTGCAGTATTAGTTTTATGGGAATTGTAATGTTTAATGTAACAGATACCCGGCGATAAAATTAAACCTTTTTCTAACATGTAAATCAAGTTTATGTAAATGTGAACGAAGAAGGGGTAAGATCAGATTCGTAGAATTCGCGGTTTGTGGTGATTATTGACATGGTGTGTTATCGGAGACAGTATAAAATAGTAGGATAATAACAGTATGTACTGAATTATGAATAACTAATGATTATACGGATGTTGCTGTTTTACGGAAATTGCATACTTGTTTCATAAATTGAAATAGTTTAACCCGTTAAGCGGAGAGTTCTTCCAAGGAACAACTTCACGTGGGTACTTTCGATTTAGTAGTAAAATAAATCCGTGCGATATATTTATAATTATAACGATAATTGTAATTTAATTGGTGACCTTCGAGATAAGTGTAGTTAAGTCGAATGACGACGTAACTCATCATCCCCGTTTAACAGATTAATTACTATCAACATCTGTAGACTTTCATTTACAGTTTTCCATGAATTATTTGAAGATGAAATATTAATTACACTTATTACTCTAATAATACGTATTTATTATGATAATTATTCAACTATACCGAGACTGGTTCCGTAGGGTCTTATCATCGGAATAATCTCATAATCCGCGTTGCATTTACCTGAAACAGAAAGAAGAGATATCGCATTAAGCACCGTGTCAGGAGAGCATTAGGAGATATAATTCTAGTTAAAGTGTGGAGGAAAGTATCACGATCGTACGTAAGAGATTTAAATGGCGCGAGAGGTATAGATATTTCGAGATGTAAAATTTGTTTGACGTGAACCGTGATAAACATAGGAAACCACCTTCCTCGGAAGTCGACGTGGTGGTTCTTTAAAGAGACGACGAATCGTGCGAATCGAGTCGATTCGTTCCATCGGAGCTTGCGAACGTTCGCGCTTGGATTTCCTTTCGACACGATTTCTCTGCACGATCCACTTAAATCGCTGCGAGATTTAAAGTTATTCTCTCTCCGATATTACTATTTCCCTTAGGTCCACGCACGGACTATTATGTTACAATACAATCCACGTCTGGCACAAACGGTTACTCGCTGATAGTTATTTTAATAATGATGCCGATTTCAATTCAATATGCATTTACAGGGTACTTATACTATCAGCACTTTAAGGGGATTACATTGAATCGAGATTGGAAATGATCGAAAGTTCTTACGGTCTTATCTTAATGGTGTAATCCGAGCCGTAGGGTATCGGGGGAAGGTGAAAACTTTGGGAAACGCGCAAAAGATATCCGTCTTTTGTGATCTTTAAATGGCGTCATACAACTTTTGATAGCGTTCGCCTTGAAGTTAGACTCGAAAACACAGACTCGTTTTTTTGTACGCTTATAAGTATGCAAAGTACATTCACATGCAGTGGAGATGCATCTAACACTTCAAATCTGCTATTCGTTATCCAATTAGGTAGAGATTCCAAGCTTACAAAATAATTCATCATTTCAACTGAACAAGTCATTAAACATTACTTCATTGACATCAAATGAGATCTAAATGTTCCATAGTCGTACATTGTCGGAAACAAACTACCGCTCTCCATCTGTCGAATAAATTCAGTTGGACGCAGAACCCAATGCACTTAGCGATCGAATCAATCGAACAACAATGGCCGATTAAGTAATCAAAGACCGCGAGCTGATTATCAAGTTGGTCGAGTCGAAAGCAATACGTTCCGTCAAAAGATGGTCGAGCGAAGTACGGCCCGATTGGTGAGCAGCAATTAAGACGATAATGGACGGCAATTAAGCGCACCGAATTTACCTCCGAATCCAACAATTAACGTAGTCCTCGAACGGGGTAGGAACACCGTGAATCAGGATAGGAAACAGCGCGAGGTAAATCTGCTGAAAGCGAGCCACGTGGTTGGAGGAGGTAGAAGTGGAAGGGAGCAAAGTAATTTGGCACGACGAAAGTTCCCGTAACGGTATAATGTGCTCGGCAACTCTTACGCGTGTCGTCACCTTCCACACGTAAAAAAACGGAAAAGGACTCAGGAATACGAGCTCCGCTTTGTGCGCGAGATCCTTTTACTTCGGAGTTACGAGTTAACGAAATTAGACGTATACTTCGCTGTTTCGGCCTTTAATTATAGTGCAAAGATAGTCGCGGAAAGATGCTGTAAAGGTGGCTCTCGACGATGTGCTTCCGCGTTAATTATGATGATTTAATAGCGTGTTACTAAGACTCTTTACGGAGGGAGTTTAGTATTTATTAATTCTCAAACACTTAGGTAACTCGTATACAAGTTATGATAAAGTACCATTGTATAATAAGTGCATCTCGTCGTGTACCGTGTTATAATTATATAATTAATTACCTCTCGACTTTCGTATGAACATCTTTATTCAATGTAATCAAGGTTTTACGAAATCTTTAATTATATCTGATATAATACTCTCATCGATATGTGTCCATAATTACATTTCATTTTAAACACCATAATAATCTATCAATTTAAGTCCGCAAAAGGAATGTAACGTAAAAACCATTTAGTTTGAAAGGCCGCGATAACGGAAGATCGTATCAAACTAAGTCCTTCATAAATACGAGTTTGCCGTGCATTCGATAGATCTCGAAATCCGGGAAACGATCGTACGAGTAGAAAGTGGCCTGGTTGCGTAATTGTTGGAAAGAAGTGAACCCCAAGGAAATCTTCGGAGTCCTGGCATCAACCGTTAAACCACTTTGCTTCCAGGAAATAAGAAGCGATATGCTCGTTATGTCTGACACCCGAGATAAAGTTTACACAGCAATTTAGTTTACGCCGATATTTGGTATTTCGCCGGGAACCGAGAAGAACAGGTGAGAAAGGTGGGACGTACGCCATGGCACACGTTACGTGAACCAGGTAAACCTGTCAGATATATGTCGACATTTTTAGATAAGAGAACATACCATCTAATATAGTAGTCCAGGTTTATTCCATGAAACTAGTTATTATCCTACGAATTTTGATGTGATAGAAACGTGACGGTAATGGCGCTAATTATAGTGATTATGGATATTGTTACCGGAGGGTACCAATTTGAAGGCATTTGTCGCTTCAGTTGTCGTATGCCATTTCATAATCTATATTATTTACTTGCATTTATTTAACACCTTTAAGGAATGTAAATATTTCCTCAAGATTTTCAAGTGCTGGAAGAAAGTCGAACTCTTTATTATTTGCTGTAAAGATTCGGTTGATATAGCCGGGTATGATTAAGAAAGTACGTGCTCGAAGGCTGCGGAAGAATATCAAGAGAACAAACAGGTTGGTTTGCGGTCAACGGAAGTGCGATGAAAGGTCATATAATGAAATTTAGGAGTACTACGAGGAGGGGTGAAAGGGATGGAAAGGAGGATCGTAAAGGGAGGAAGGGTTGGCAGTGAAGGAACGGAAAACCAGAAGGAAGTTAAGGAATAAGCGGGTGAAATTTGCCCAGACATCTCGCAGATTTTCCACGGAGGAGGATTCCGCGTCTCCAGAATCGTCGTAAAGCGGGTTACTCGTTTCGCGAAGGAAGAGAAAGCGGCAGGGGACGACGCTGGAATGGGTTCGTCGACATTTTCTCTTCTTTACACGGAACACCAGGTTTATACCGGGAGCTACCAGCCCAGGATAACGTGACCAACCCTTTTCCCAGGGTCTTAGGAGAGAAGAAATGTCAGGGGAAAAGCATCGTGTTTATGATGCCTTGGCTCGCCCCCACGGGACTTGTTTCCTAAGGATTTTGAATATATCCTAACATTGCTGGATCGTAATTCTTGGGAAGCAGATGACGATTTACAGATTCGCAAGACGTATTTAAGATGAGTTTCCCCTTAGTAGACCTTGCATACTTTATTTACATCTACCATACTAGGAGTATTAAGTCAGTTATAATTAATAATTCGTAATAATTTATTCTGAGGCTTAACACTGGTAAGATATTCATTATTATTATTTTTATTGTTATCAGCTGATGTTTTTTTGATTGAATATTGTATTTTGATTAAGCTTTGCAAGAACTTAATGTAAACTTCGATATATCATTTTATTATTGACATTTTTGAAATCGTTATTTTTGCTTGATTAAGACTAACAAATTTAACTGAAAATATGACTCCCATTACTACAGTGTATGATATATAATATCATTAGTAGAATATTATTTTAACTACCATCATTATCTATAAACGTTATAAAAGTCATACATTTAAGCAAGGAAATAGCAAGCGCGGTAAATTACACGACGAGAAATAAATAAATGGCCGAACGTAATAACACGCCGTTAATAATGGAGATTAAAACGTGGTCATGTAACGTCATACAAAAAATATTTATGCCGGTGGGGAAGGTGGCTCGTGACGGTGGAAAACATTGGTGTGTATCGGTGCAATGCTCGTCTGCATTCTATGCGGCTCTGAACGATCCGAGCCAACGATTACCCGGATTGCACATATGCAACTCGAGTGCACTGACCGACCTTGCGATCTTCAACCCACCTTTCCGGCTTGGCGGCACGCCGTCCGGAATATTCATCATCGCCGTGTTCCTGTTCTACAAATTTACTAAAAAATACACCAACACCTAGTATCTCTACTTCCACTTTTATTTCGGATAGTAAACACGTAATATTAGTTTTGTTTTACACAAAGGAAATTATGTTGTTATTACAAAGCAATGTCGCGGTATCGTAACACTTCTGAATATCTTACAACTTGTTAGAAAAGTCAATACATATATTGTAGTTTTAATGGATTAGACTTACTAGTAAGATCTTCAAAAATGTCGAGGCACGACGACATACTTTATAATAAAAGTATAAGTTCCTTTTTACATAAAACAAATTTTAGAATATTAGATGTATATCAGATTTGTTTAATTCTTTAGTTATATGATAGATTGGCATTTATTTTCACATCGATTATTTATTAATCTATATACGTATCTAGAATTCACCGATTAATTCCCGCCGAATTACTTTCCCTCAAATCGGTGAATAAAATAATACTGGATTATTAGCGATCGCAATAATCAAGAGATCAAAGAACCTCGATGAAGCAATGCAAATTAACATATAGTTTTTAAAGTAATTCGTTTATAATTGCTTAATTCTGTTAGTCCCTGAACTCCATCGAATAACACCGCGCAGCGAATAATTACGTTAATCCTTAATTCCAGCAGTAGCCCGAAGACATTGATCGCACAATTGCCTAAACAATTAGCATCCAATTAATGGTAGAATCAGGGCCGAGGAATTACAGGGTACGAACGGAGGGAAGAACGAGGAACGAATTCAAATTCGTAGTTGCGAATCCGATCGGAAGGGGATTGTCAATAAAATCCAGGTCCGTTTATTCGTGCCGGCGAATCGTTGTGCGTGGACGCATACACGCACAAGAGGGATGATAAACGGCCCTGGGGTGCCGTTTAATCCCAACATTCCCCTATTCTCGTTCAACGAGAGTGAACCCCAGCTCACAAAAGCCGTCGTTAGTAACTTCCCCTCCCACGTTCCGTTTCTCCATCCTCAAACTCGGTTTTTCTCCGGATCGTTCAAATCGAACTTGGAATGCTGTTCAAAGTAACCCGTGAATTCTTAAAAGTATCCTTTACAAGTCCTTTTGAAGAAAAATATGCGCTATTTTAGGTACAATTATCTTGGTATTTTTCACAATATTATAAAACATAACGTATTATAATATTATTTATATTGTAACGATTCATAATTTTTTAATCCTAGACATTGTACAATGTAAGGTAAATTCGAATTTAATTGATATCAGGTGAAAATAATGTAATATAAGAAATTATGATAAACACATATATTAGTGGAAATCATTGTATATATTATATAATAGACACAAAAAACTATAAAGTTACAAAGAAGTTTTTCGACTCCATAGAAGGTTCTCTTGAATAAGAATCAGTGGAAGAGCTTATCCGAAGGGATGGTTTAAGGATGTGTTGTCTACCACCAACGAAGGTAACGTATCGTTCCAATTAATTGTATGACGGGCCGGGATTATCGAGTTAGGAATTTACGACATTAAAATTCATAACCATCGGCGGGAGATAATTAGCCGCTCGTCCCTCGCCAAGATTTACTCGACCTCGTCGCTTGCACGGGACTTCTGTGACCTTTTAGCCGACAGCCATTCCACAGTGAAGCTTTTTTCGTACCCTTTTTTTCTCTCCCCCTTTCAAGTCCCAGGATTCTTATTACACAGTCTTTATACTTTATCGCGAACGGCACGCCGAGAGTAAATACATTCAAACCTGATGGTTTTCTGAATATCACGATTAATAATAAATCGGTTTTAATTAGTAATAACGGCATAAATTAGAGTTGCCTTTTAATATCGGATTCTTTGCGGTCAAAAATGTTTCAGTTTACGGATTCTGTTTGTACCGTAAATATTATGATATTCGTTGATCTTCCTCGCTAGTATTTGCCGCTGTGTTTTCGGTGCTAATATTTCATGATATTATAAGAATATTTAGTTACAATTTTAATGTCAACCACCGGAATTATTGCATATAAAATCCGATATTCGTCATTGCAGAGTGTTCTACATCGAAAAGAATCAAGAGAATGGTGGAAATAAAAGATCTAGAAGGTAAAGAACGATTAGTCGACATTCGTTTAAGTGAGAAGGCACAATCGGAAAATAATTAAGCTGTGGCAGCAGAGAATCGTTCGGGGTCCATGGAGTTTGGCCGGCTCTAATGACCGCTTAATACTCCAACGTGGCCGCAGTTCAAGGAACATTAACGACCCCCTCCAAAATCAACTGCTAAAGCAATCTATAGGCACACCGTGATCTTACTCGATTTAAGATCTACTAAGAATCCGCTGACACAAACTTTTATTCTCCATTGTCATCCCTTAGTCTCCTTAGGTTCATCTTCTTAGAGTAACGTATTACAATTACTTCTTAAACCTTTTAATTGGCTTAGCATTAATATCCGTTACTAAACTACTACAGGAAGTGGAAGAACTGCTACAACCACTATGTTAGAGATCGGTATACTTTGATGAGGTTTAATGGCTATAAATTATAAATATCAAATTTATGAACGTGCTATAAATATCATCTGCTTCTGCAGATCTGTTTACTCAGATTTGTGTATTAATACAGTTTACACCGTAAAAATACGTCTTCTCCACATTACCACATAACTTTTGGTGACGTAAAAAATGTACGTACATTATTTTTAATTTTTACATACGTATTTTAATTTTAAATTGAAATATGAGAATTTTTGTCGACGACTAATACGTTGAACGCTATGTCAGATGCCACGTCAATATCATGCCAGGATCAAACTTAAAAAATAATACTTTATACGTCACATAATATTAAAAATCTTTCACAATTTACGCGCCGTCTAAATGGATAATAAAACTAAATGAGCTGCGCGTTTAACGTGTTAAACATGTTTCTTATATGGCTGATGCCGCGCAGAATGTGTTAACAAATATTATTTGTAAATAACTAGTGGCACGCAATCCAGAGAAGTAAAGGTGAACATAAAGTACTGAAAGCTAATCTCGTATTCCTCGAAAATAGTTTGTTCGATAAAGGTATGAGGGTTGTTAGGTAAAACAAACGATAATGTAGGATAACGGGCGTGGCAGATAATACTGGAAGCGTAACACGAAGCTTATTTGCTGCGATGTAACGTGGTTGTGGTACCCAGGAACACTTTGTGTTCCGAGGTTCGATGTTGCAGCTTTCGAAAAGCTCTGGTCCGCGTTTGGAAGACCACGACGCACAATGAAACCAGGCCGATAAAACGACGTCCAGATTTATCCCTATTGCACACTGCCAGGAAACCATGCCATAAGGTGCATACGTTTGCATGTTTTATTTACACGTGTTGTCTCACCGCTTTGTTTGTAGCCGAAGTTCGAATTTAATTGCGAATTAAACAAAACATCCCAAATAAAACAATTGAATTAAATCAAACATGAGGACGGTACATGATTAATATCATACAATGTTGGACATAATAATGTAATCTAAATGCATAATGCACATAATAGTATGGTATTTAATAATATAATATAGGTGGTGAATAAATCAATGTGAAATTCAATACTTGTACCGCGGAAAAATATATTTGACTTAAATATGGAAGGATATATTCGATTATAAATTTATCAGAATTATTCATGATAAAAACATAGGTTATCTTACTATGTCAGTTTTATTCAGTAATTAATAATATTATTGATATATCATCTATTCTTGTTATGCCACATTTCATGCGTTAGAAGGATCGCATTTTATAACACAGTGATATGATAAATGATAATCTACAAGAAATCTGGAATTTGTGCGGATCCGCATACTCTTACTTGTACATTAACAAAGTTTATTTGTTAAATATTATGTGTGAATACATAGTAGTACATAATCTCGAATTCCTTCAAGATATAATAGTTGGTCCGATAAAGTTAAATGCAACAGTCAAATTTCTTAGAGTACATCCCGCGCAGCATAATAATAGTTATTATCAGTGACGTTTATTCAAGATGTCATCTTGTGTCCCTGATTTCCTTCGAGTTTCTAAGCGAAATGAAATCCAGAGGCTGCTCGGTTGGAGATTCGTAAGCGGGTTTCGCTTTTCGGAGGCCGCGGAACACAATGGAGCGGGTCCGATAAACTGGGTTTGGGATTTATCGGTACCATATTTAGCCAGGAAATCGCACCGCCCTGGAAATATATGGCTGTATATCCACCGGACGGTGTTGCCTCGATTCCACACACTTGGAAACCCATGAATACCCGTCGATGGACCTCAGACCATCCCTCGGGAACCTGGCAAGCCTGCCACGGTTGCTTATAAATCACCGGCACTTTAATCGACGTGAATTAAAACTGTTGGTGAAACCTACGCCGAGATATCGGAACTTCCCTCAGGTTCGAGCCAAGAAGTATCAATGTTTATAATCGTGATCTAGTTTCGTTTAACTCTTATTTCACCCGATATCGACATTTTAATATCAAATATCGATATGCATGAATTAATTTCACTTCCTACCAGTGAAATTTGTATATATGTCGTCATAATAAATATCTCGCACGTATTTATTTTACAACTAAATCGAAAGTACGCGCGTGATGTCATTTCTTGAATAACTCCCTGGTTAACGGGTTAATGGTGTTTAATACTTATATTGTTCCTTGTAAGCGGTTTTCCCGTGGCCTCCTCTACGAGGCGATCTGAAATAACTCGGTACGACTGGCTCGGCATCGATCCTGATTTAATAATAGCCGTGGCATCGTTCTCATCGACTATTTTTAGCATTACCCAGTCAACGCGACCTACAGCAGTGCTTCATCGACTGGCGATTTTCAATGGCAATCGCCTAACGGGAAACTCACTGGTTTTCCGTGTTCACTTTCTCCGATCGTATCGTGCCGGATGAATTAAGGAAATTATATGGGATGCGTTAATCGACTGGTTTCCGATAAGTATTTATATCTTTACTGGCACACGATTTCTATAAAGTCGAGGGTGCACGTAATTCTAATAATTAATTTGAGACGTTAATGATGGGTGTTATTTTTGCTTCAGATGGAAGTACTGGTGGAGTTCCGGGAAGAAGGTTATACGGTGACCTTAGAAGGGAAGATGAGTTTATTTATGTAACATATGATATATAACCTATATAATACGTAAGATATAATATATGCAACTAATAGGAGGCCGAAATTCCATGTCACCTATGTCACGAGTGAATGACTTCTTTCCTGAACTCACCAGTAAATTAATCTACGGTAGTAGCAGTAACATTTTAATCAAATAAGATCCGCGTCATTAAGTCTATATTATTATAATTCGTACAATAATATTGCAGTTCAATATAATGAGTGATTGTTTGAAGGCAGAAGATTCACTTTCGGGGGGTAGAACGGGTGTAAAGATCCACCGGAGTCTCGCGTAGGTCTCGGCTGGAAAAGCGTGAGGATCGTTAACCCCCGACCTTTGCCGACACCCGGCTGACCTTGAGATCGGCAGTAAAGATCCTGTCGAGGTTCAAACTCGACATAGCGAGGCGTATAAAGTCGAGAAGGGCAGAACAGACCGAGCATACCGGCAATTACCAGTTGAAAGCGCCAAAGTAACAGAGCGCTACAACTCGATTGCACGGTGCAACAGGCCGAATGCACCGGGCGTACGTTGACCCCATTCAAACCCGTATCTCGCCACACCGCCTCGTTCTCTTCCTTCTTTCGAAGTCTTAGCCAATTCGAAGAATCGAATCGATACAACTATCGATAGATCAACCTTCCGGTGATTCGATTCATCGTTGCATCATTCTTAAATCGATGATATTCAATGCTTGTTGACGATTAATATGGCAATCGGTTATGTAGTGTTTCTGGTAAACTGATTGGGTGGTGAATTTAATGTATATTGTTGCAGGTTCTTGCAGAAAAAGTATTGAAATATTGTTAGTGTTTGGGAAGTGTTTGAGACATAATTTTACTGACAGTTTCATATTAATTATAATTATATCCACATGTTACTAGTGCGAGAACTATAAGCAATAATTCCTGTGGAAGAATATATTTAGGGAATTAAAGTGATAAGATTTAATAAGGCAGGTATCAAAATGGAAGTGTACGTGAAATGAAAAACTTAATATAGGTGACATAACAGGGGAAGATAGAAAAAAGTGAGTGGTAAGATGAGGGTAGCATAATCGCTTTATCTCTCGTTCCGGGAAACGAGTGTCTCCCTTCTCGAGCGTTAGGAGAGAGTTGTGTTTTGTTGGGGAAGAACGGAACGACTGTAAACCTCGTGGCTTTCGGTGGAAAACGTTGTCGGAAGTACGGCAACTGCACTTCCGTAGAACATTCCGCGTTGCACACCCTCATTATCCCTCCGTTCTCTGCACCGGCCACGTAAACGAACGAAAGAACAACCACTGGAACAATTTGGAGGAGACATTCCCTGGTTTCCTCGAAATCCAGAATTTACCAGGCCGCGAACTGTTCCGCGAAATTCATGTTTACTTCGAACGTGTCATTCGGGACTTGATGTGCATCTGACTCTATACAGAACTACTTTTGCAAGCCGATGAATAAATCTACTTCTAATTAACAAAATCCAGTATCAAAATTCATATCATACAGCGTCATAATTACAGTATAACCAAACTCATTACTACAAGTGGGTTACTATAATCCAACTGTTTTCCAGTTTAAAAGAAACTCGTATAATGTGAAATTAGTTAAACATAAATCTAAAGAGCTGTACTTTTATAATTATTGTTACAAACGAAATGAAATCAAACAAAAGATACAGATAGAGTGCGTCACTTCAAAGCTACATGGCGTTATATATGGTTAACTTATAAGTTTGTATCGATACAAGATAATTCATGTTAATAGTAACAAATATCCCTTTGCTGGACGGGTATGTTAAATGTCGCGAGTCAAATAGTGCATAACTAATACGTGGATTTTAATGGAGCATCTAGTTCAGGGATGCAAATCATGGATAGATAAAGGCTGAGAGTGAAACCTAGGATAGTCGAGGCGAAGGATGTAATAGGAATGCGTATGCATGTGCGTAGGCTCTAGTACTCGAAGAAAGGAGAGGATAGGCGAGGGATTGGTGGCGATTCACGTGGAACTGTATAATTAGATTAGGTACAAGGCATATTAGCATGTCATGCATATTCTATGAGGCATGGACTCCGCATCGAGGTGGGAATCATATTGCATTCGGTGACCGCGATGCAGTTCTCTTCGTAACTGCGATACGCTCGTTTCCTCTTCTCCACCTATCCTTTTCGCACTGTTCATGCCGAGTACACGTTTTCTTGTTTTCTGTTCCGTATATAGCACGTGAATTAACGATGTCAAGTAAATCGGTGGTTTTCTTTAGCCGTTCCTTGCATGAGCAAGCTAAACTTCCAGTTTATGTTTCTTTAGATTTTATTCACGTTTTTAGAATGCGACCGGCGTGTAGAAGTGATTAAATGATGTTCATCATTTTATCCTCTAAGCTATTTCTTGCTTGTCTGTGTATACGTGCTTTTTAATTAGAAGTGACAACTTTCGTGAGAAATGTGGGAATTCGTTTAACCCTTTCGTTACGGCAGTCCGATCCGCCGAAGTGACGCCACTGAGCGGGGCACCGCGCCGAAAAGTGTGTACATTGCACGTCGATAGTCTTCGGTGTTTGCCGGTGACGCCGGATATATCCGGTACCCGTACACAGGTCGTCGCATGGATGCCGGATATATACGGCACCCGTAACGAAAGGGATAATATTCAGAATACTCAACTGGGTTAAGGAAAAAGTAGTTGCGACTAGGAATTTTCGAAATTACTATATAATATTGCCAAATAGAATACTAGGTATAAAATAGATAAATATTCATTTTAAATATTATTTTTTAAATTGGTACACGATCCAATAAATTATCACAATATTCACAAGCTCTTGATTTGTAACACTATTCCTACCGATAGTATGTATGCGTATTTTTGACAAAAGAAATGGAACAGAAAAACATAGATCTAGAAAAATCAATTATACAATATATATTTCAGAAATGTTTAATTCAAAGTTTAAAATGGTTCATTTGACCACCCGTGGTAGGAATAATGTTAAATACATCAGGCATATTAACACGTTTTTATAAATACAATTATCGGCAACATATTCCTAAAAATTCAGAAGTAAAACTATCAATGGCCAGTTGAGCGATATCGATGTAATCGAAGGGGGATGAAGTGAAGTCGTAGAACGTCATCGCTGTATTTTTCCTGGGTGGTTCGCGAGCTTACACATCCGGCGTCTTGGCACCGGCAATATCCCGTCTCCAACCCCTAACTTGAACCCCCTTCTTTGTCGAAGTATCTCCGACAATACAGAAGGGGATGTGCAATACGACGTTTGTCGTTCCCAAGAACGTATTACGGGCTTATCCCTTTATTGCTCGTCGAAGAAGAAAACAGTGGATACGGTTCAATAACCACGAAAAGTGCACCTTTCGACCATTGGTATAATTATGCTATCACATTTTCGTGAAATATCAATATGCTCCCATTAAATATTAATATTACTCTAATCGTTTTATATCAGAATACATGCAGTAATAACGAGTATATATTTTCGAGGAAGTAATTATTGTGTTGTATTCTGATAATTCTGATATTATTAATCCATAGTTTATTACTTATTTATTACGTACTTATTAATAGCGAGAGCGTGATGCATGAATAATTTTTGGATAATTGAATTCTGTTCCCACTGTTTTTTATCCGATTCAGTTTGTTTCAGGTATTCTTATCATCAAACACGTTTATTTTTCCCTCAGCTATTATTTCGTATTTTATTCCGTTTCAACTTATTGCTTCCAATTAATATGGATACAAATAATTGCTTTATTTCTG
The DNA here is from genome assembly GCA_910591585.2 of Nysson spinosus. NCBI lineage: Eukaryota > Metazoa > Arthropoda > Insecta > Hymenoptera > Crabronidae > Nysson > Nysson spinosus. The sequence continues at coordinate 6,805,359 of OU342835.1, forward strand.
TTATTAGTTAGTCGTGAGTATATAATTATATCACCAATACATAATTATATAAATTGATATCATTATTCATCAGATATTCATTGAGTTATTAAAGCACAGGTATTTGTTGATAGAATGTTTGACGGTGTATTATTGTTTATTATAACTGATACGGCATTTATGTTGGTGAGAATTGTTAAATAAAGCAAACGCAAATCATCTGTTAACGACTATTCGCGTTGAGTAATGGGCGGTATTTTGCGCTCGGTAACAGGTGGTCCGAAAGTATCGTAAATAGAGGGTCAGTTCGCCGCGCATCCTGCTAGTATCGAGTAATTAAACTATCCGGCTGGATCTAATTAAGAACGGCAGCCAGTTTCGGCCTGGAATTATTCAGAGTGCGCCTAAATTTAACCTGGATTCAATCGAAATGCCCGCTAACAAAATTTAATCAGTGGAATCGATTAAACTCGAACAAAACGGAAGAAAATCTCGGCGGATGGCGACACGATTTTCTTCGTGAAACTTTATAATACCGTAAAAACACCAACGATAACTAATTCATTCTGATATTTAATTAAATACAAGAACAATCATCAACATTGTTTTAAATTGGATTTGTACGGAACAATTTGATACATTTCAATATTAACACTGAAACTACCAAAGCAATCATCAAAATGACTGCTCCGCAATTTTTAATAAAATTATTCAAACACATTATTTTATGTATATAACTCACGCAATTAAATTCACTAATCAACTTACATCCACCAGTTATCAGTCATAATTCATATACCATTAAATCTGTAAAAATCACAGAATATATGTTGATAGTTCCAGTGTTAATAAAAACATAATTTAACCCACGATCTTCAAAATTACTCGAAGGAACGAAATCTTTGTGCAATGACAATGCGAGTGCAGATGCAAGGAGTAATACGATCGTACGAATGCAATTTACGAAAGACGGGAAAGATGGTCTTATCTCGAAAACGAGGATGGCAAAGATCGATGCACCATCTTCCATCTAACCAGTACTCCCTCCTCCGCCCCCGCAGATGGTCCCCCTTATTTTCTTCCTTCGAGGAAACAGGAGGACCTTTTGCTTTTATGGGGATGCAAGCTTAGACTCCGTCTTTCTAGATTCGAGATAGTTCTTGCCACTTCTGGGAGTCGATAAATCACGAAACCCTACTTAAATCTTATTCACCAAATTTCACTCCTGCTGGAGAGAACGTAATGTTGATATAATCATGATTAATGCGGTGGATCCACTTGATTGGCTCGGACTTTGGTTTATCAAATTAATCATAAAGATATTGCAATTTGAAATAATATTACGTGGAGTAAGTCGTAAAAGATAAGGAAAAGTATTCTTAAACAGGTTATCAAAGTTGATTGCAACTATGAAAGTAGTGAAAGTAACAAGCACAACTGAACATCCCGACACAATTAAATTCATATAAAAATACAATATAAAGTATTCATATTAAACCATCTTAACTCCGTGTTCCAAGTACTACAACTCTAACTTAACTCATCGAAGTAAATCGTAGCATGTATTAATTAAAATTAGCTGCATTATAGCAAGCGTAGTTTAAGGGTAGATAATGAAGTAGCGATCTGGGATCGATGATTCTTGGCATTGTCGAAGATGCAAGTACAAAGGTATCCTGTTGATCGTGGCAGATCGATAGTTGCTTAACCGCCCAACACCTTCCACCAGCCATTGATAACCGTCGCCTACCGGTTAATTAATTCGCTGGGTAACGTAATTACTTGGTGCTCCCAACGCGTATAGTCTCTATAGATATATATACATATATACAAATACATATGTGTCCTCGTGTGTGTACGTATAGTGGTGCACACGTAGATGATCGACGTATGATCAGACCGACCCTTATGTAAGGGCTGTTCGCAGATTTACGCCTGAACGAGGATGATCATGTTAATTCGCATCCGGGTTAACGGCTTCCATGTCGCGGCACAAGTATTGTACCACATTGTACTGCACTTTGTATTCCTGTTTTGAGCCAATATTGCATCCAACATAATCATTTGGATTTCGGCGTGACGTTCAACATATTAACGCGTTGACTGCCGTGGAGGCCACTGGTGACCGTCAATGTCAATACTACCGAAACTCGAATAAAATATATCGCTACTATTCGTACAATTTTCAATATTTTGAACGTTGCGATAACGATGGAAACAGTTTAAACAGTTTTATTTTTAGACGTTGTATACATGTTATGGACGCGTATCGTGAGGTAAACACAGATTCGGTGCGGCACTCAGTGTATTAATATAAGTAACCCTCGTATAATGCGAGAGTTAGATTCCAGAAAAATGTGGTTCCAGCAAAATGTTAGCTCGTATAAACGCGTTGTGTAAGTAACTACCTGATTTTTAAGAAACTTATATTCTTCGAATAAAAATAATTTCTGATATCATATTTTATAATGACGTACTTGGAATATTATTAGTTTAGTTTAAAACTGAAGGGTTCGAAATATGGTGAAAAAACATTCACGTTAGTAATTCGTGAATTCTATGATCATAATTGTCTGTACAATCAACGAGCTTCATAATTCCATGGCGCGGCTGGTACGTTCATAAAATTTTATTAACACGAATTCCTGATCAGACGCGTGAAATATTATACAAAGTGATTATCCGCGCTAATGATTTCACGAAAACTCAAACTGAACGATACACCGGGACACAGTAAATATTCTACATTTCGCCACATTGTTTTCACCTATGAAGTTTTATTAACCGGAACACGTATCTGCGCACGTGAAAGGTATTGTATTATTTACATAAATATATCATTCTGGGTGCAAACATTTGTGCAGATATTTTCGTTTCGAAAAATAACTTCTAAAATAAGTAACAATTATACAAATTATGAAATAAGTGAACTTAAAACACAGTAATTATCAATTAGCACTAAAATCCTGTTATTATCTTCATTTGTACGATGAATAATATACAATTAATTGACATAATGTTACAGAATACATTGTAGATTAATTCATATTAAATATTTGACAAAAAAAAACAAAATTCTTTATATTCGACAAAAGCGCACGAATTATGAAGTAACCCATTATACCGAGAAATTGAAGACATTATTTAATATCTTACTGCATGCATTAAAGAATACGATATTAAATAAAATAACTTCCAATAATATTAACTGAGTTAACTAATGGATTTAATTATATGAGTTATGTACATAAAATAAAGGTATGTAAAATCTCAAAGAATTCAGTTTCGTATTCTCTAATAATTTTATTCAAAATTGTAGACCAGTCATTTTGGCTGTTTTGGTAATTCTAGTGTTAAGTAAGTTCTTAAGTTTCACGTATCCCGTAGAATAATCCGAAAGATTGAATAAGTTATATTATATAATCAATGCAATTCAATAATATAGTAATGTTCGTAACATTTGTAAGAAACGTTGGAATACGTGTAACATTGGAACCCATAATGTTTCGAATTTGATATATTGGTTCGGGTCAGCGAATTACCGAGGACTAGGAGAGGTCCTTCGATGGTAATGCGATCGATGTTCACCGAGGACGAGGCACGTCAACCGCACATAACGAGTTTATCGGTTGGAGACCCAGATTCCTGGTAAACCTGTCCGTGGGAAAATCCAGGTCGGCCGAGAAAGCGAATTCCGAATGCGAGACGCAGAATTCGCTCGCGGCTTGGTAGCTCGTGACACGAGGAAACGTGCTGGAGGAATTATTATCGTCCCTCGTTCGAGACCTTCGAATAGTCAGCCGAGGGGAAAAAAAAGAAAGCTCACTTTCCATCGATCGTGACTCACGGCCGCGGAGGCTCGATCTTTACCGGCACTTACGATCAATCCTACCCGTTGATCGATTACAAGCTCGATGCTCCTTCGATCGGTTCTATAGCTCTATTAATGCTTATCGATCTCTCACGCTTTGTATCCTGCACCAATTACCACCCCGTTTCACTATTATTCTGTGAACCGATATGGTTCGGTAAGCGCCGAATTTGTTCTCCATTTGTCTGCTGAAAATGAATTGCATATTGGCTGGTTTCTGAATCTAGAAATATGTAACATTTATGTAGTACATTTATATATCTGGTTAACACCACTGGTACATATTTGTGGAAAAGTGATACGCACTTATATTTGCAGATTAAAATTGATCTTTATAATCGCACGAAATAGCAATTATATAATGATATTCATTATCACTGTTGTATAAGAAGATTAACATAACAATTAGATATTAGATATTCATCGATAGATTTCTTTCCACATTACTGCGAGACCAATGTATTTCATCGGGGAATACCAATAGATATTCAACGAAACACCGAAGAACAACGTAATCACCTGTAATCAATGTGCGTGTCACGACATATGTATATCACTTGGATGGAATACACGATTAACTGGAATTCCTATTAGCCAATCGATTCATATCGAACTATCCGTGAAATTAAGCTTAACACCAAACATACCGTGCTACGGAATACCACCAATTTAATAGCATTATTTAAACCATAAATCGAAACTTTTAAATCGTCCAACATATTTGTCATGAAGTAATCCTAGATTGTACTAATTGAAAATAATACTACACTAATGACATGATTACAAGAATATAATAGTGGAATCGATATGCAGTAACACAACGGGAACTTGAGTTACATCCGAATTCTTATAACTCACTCGCTAAACCGTAAACGGCAGACGGCTATTTAATTTATTCGATTTCTCAAGAATAATGATCGTCCGCGCATCGTTTATGGAGTTTCATGGAATTGCGAGCATATTCCAGTCGGTTTCCCGGATGGAAATCCCGAAGGAACGATGCCGAGGAGTCGGGAAGTAAGCCACGGTTTCGGAACAATGTAATCACTCCTAATCTATGCACGATAATCGCTACGGTATGTACAAGATTCTGGATTCCCGTTGTGCTTCTTCCCTTCCGTGCGCTTGTAATCTTCCGTCACTTCGAGATAATTCCATTTATCTCGATGATTAAAATCCGATTAATATTCACTGCGAATATTTATATTCCACCATCAAACATAAATCCATAAATATCGCTGGCCTTTCGATCAAGCGATAAAGAAACAACCACCGGCCATCAAACAAATCGAATATTAATTAACCTCATCACTCACATCCACCTAATTCTGTCTCCAACCAAACACATTACCAAAAAACACGTAGAGCCAAGCCATTGAAATCTTTTCACTGAAACGCATACAGATTTGGATCGAAAATGTCGCGTGTTGGTGAGATCCTGTTGGCACGCGCACGTGGCACACATTGTGACACATTAAAGAGAGAAGAATGGGAATGAAGTTCGGTAGACATCAGGTCAGAATTTAATGAGTTTGGGCGGATGGAAATTAGCGCGTGGAAACGCGCCCTGCCGAAAGTAGTTCTCCTCTGAAGAGGATATTGCGGTTCTCCGAGTAGATTCCGAAAGGACAAAAGGGAGACATGGAATTAGTAGAAAGAAGGTACTCGTCGAGTAGCATGGCGTAAAAATAAACAGGCCCGAGGAGAGGACACGAACCATGGAAAACCGGGCAGGGAGGGAGGGGCGGAAGGGTAGGTGGACGCGTAAGAGTGGAGAAAAGAGACTCTTCTACCTAGCAATTTCATTACCAACCACAAACGCCGCCGCGAGAAAGAAGTAGAGAGGAACCACGTGTACGTGTAACCAGAGAGAAGAAAAATGACGAGTTGAAGGTAAACCGCTGACTCGTCTCACCGGGAAAAAGGGGGCAGAAATCTAAATATTTAGAACCACCTCGTGTGGCTTTTAAATATTAAACGTCCTCCCTTTATGTCGTTCCTTCTACCAACCTCGAACTACTGTGTCACTCGTTTACCCAGTCTTCTCTCTTTTTGTTACTCGGGTTTGGTACAGTTGATTATAATTAAGGAATTTTAATAATTTTATGATGATAAACTCGGATATTATAGGTATAATTAACAAGATATAATATAATGTAATATCATCAAAATGTTATGATTTGTGCTTGATAGGAGTCTACAATGAAAGTGATATAATAATTGAAATATAAGTAAAAATAATTATCAGACTGAAGAGTTGAGACCAGTTCAATTCATCTATTTTTATTATATTTATATGATGTCCTTTTTCATCGTTTTTCATGAAAATATTCGGCATCCAAGAAGATTATTGGAAACACGTATACTTCATTCTAAATGCATTATATTCTCAGGTAAAATCGATTTATTTCACATGAATATTCCTAGAATTCCCACGTCTCTTATTTGTTCGTCTTATTAAAGACTAATACCAGTGAATACCAACCGCCTTTTTATCGGGATAATGAGATTTGTAGAATCAGTCGGGATTATTGGATCCGCGGATGAAAGTGCGGGAAGAATGTAGGAATTAAAAAGCTAATCGATGAATCAATTTAAATCGTTAAATACATTCGTTCTCGTTTCCGCTTCGAAGAGCCTCGAAATAATCATTTCACTGACGTGTCCCCGTTTCAGCGGGCGCATTTACACCGAAGATTAAAAGTGATTTAAATCATCACGCTCGGCATGCTTTCACGCTGACGGAGCACAGACAGGAAAAGCAGATTCGAGCTGAAAGTGAGAAGGGAATACGAAAGAAACGAAAAGAACGAGCGAAATAACGAATCGAAACGAGATGAACGAAAAGAACGAATGGAAAAACGAATGGAAAAACGAATCGAAACGAATCGAAACGTAACGGAGAAGAAACGAGGGACGTGTTAGATAAGTAGATTTATAAATTTGCCATTTAACTCCTTAAGGAGCATTAATAACGCACGGGGCTCGAGTTTGGGACGAGCTTGCAGTTTCGAAGTTCATTGAAAGCCGGTAAACATCGTTAGCCGAGGATCGCTTCACCAATATGTAATTAAAGCCCAGAACTAAATCTGTGAGGAATTGCGACGGTAATCGATTCGATATCGGTTACGGTAATGAAGAATCGTATCACGCTCCTGGGAATGTTGAACAACTTCGATCCCCGGAAATATCGGTTTTGATCAGCTCCTTTTTGGCGAAGGTAAATGACTTATGTATTAATAATCTTTGGCAGGAATATGTTTCACAGACTGTGATCTAATTGATTACGCATATAGAATTATGGAAATGGAGCTTGTTAGAATTTTAAAATAGTCGCATTACAACATGTTTATATACTAAAACTTAGCAAAATTCCCGTCTAATTCAGTTGATATTGATTAATCATTGATTATTTTTCTTATTTAGTATTAAATAAGAACGTTATACTAAGCAAGTTGAAAGATTATTGTCAAGTGTAAGTTGTTGTTGCTATATAAGTTCAATTCTGAAGTTATCAAAAATGATTATATTAAAACCGGATTTATGTGAACTTACATTTAGCCTATCTTATGAAATTAGTTTCAATACATTTCAACAAGATTAAAAATTAATTAAGCGTATCAAGAAGTTTCTAATTTCCAGTAGAAAAAGATCGCATGTTCAGACTTCCAGATTATCTTTCCCTTCTTATCTCCGATTGCATGAAATTGCGATACATGCGCAAAAAGGAGCGCGAAAAGTTCTCATCTCGTGTAAATAGCTTTGTAAAAGGATAACAAAGCGTGCACTCTCTCTTTGCACACAGGAAAAAATACATCGAACGCGTAGGAAATGACTTTCTTTGACGATGTAATAAAACCAGTTCTAGCAGAGGCTAGAAAGAGAATCATCGACGGAATGGAAGCAGGAGTATAATGAGAGATAAAAGGAGGAGTGAATGGACGTGGATAGTAGCAAAGGGATGATAAAGCGGGGAATGCAGTATTAGGAAGGGAAACTAATTCAACTGGTTCGGTATATGCACTCGGCACGCGATGATCCTTTGGGTTACTGTAAAGTTACACCGAGTTACTTTAGCAGTAGTAAGACTCCCGATAACTCAGACGTTAGTTAGTCGAGCCGGAACACTGGAATATCCGATCGTAAAAAGGGAACAATCGTGAGAGAGTCACGACAGTTGATTAATCGCTTTCTTCGTAATAATCTCTCTTGGACTTTGTAATCATTTCACATCATTTTCTCGATAAAAGTGTAAAACGTGTAATGATATAAAATATAATTTTAATGATAAGATTATAATTTGATAGAAGGTTATCATTTTTAAGAATCGTTATTTGAAGCTTCCTCGTTTCTTGTTCGTTAGCGTCTTTCATATTATTTTATATTATGTCACGAGTCATTACGTGACATTCGATAAACTTGATAATAGATTTTCTGGTACGATTGTGTATTCTCTCTGGTCCGTCGCAACCTTCAAATTATAAATCAGTAATTAATAAGTATCCTTTCTTTCCTTTCGAATTCATAATGAATTTGATTTGGATCTTCTATATTAATTTTCACGTCAACTATTAATTCAACTTCTCATACAAATCCATTCCATGTTTTAGAAGACATACTTCCGCTTTGAATTTCATTAATAACTTCCATATTTATATCATAATCATATTCATCACTCGACTCAACTAAATACTCGCGAATTAAAATAAATTCTTAGCAAACATTCAGTTAGGTAGCTCATCGTACGAATAAATAAGTGAAGTAGACACGAATCCAGATAAATTGGAGCCAGTGAATATGAAACTCCATTACTCCGAGAATTCTGCCGCTGGAAAATGGCAGGTCCTCGACTCCGGCGATTCTTCGCCAGCTATATGTGAAGTATAAATCTTTAAAAGGTGGAGGAACACGGTACTCGGCTTAATAATTCGCGAGTCAAGAAAAGCCAGTGGGTTACTGGGCTTTTCGAAGCACGGGGATGCCGATTCGCGAGCACGATTGAAATCCTCGAAATTAGGTTGACACGAAACTCGAGTTCCAACCTGAAAACTTTCGAAACTGCTTCTCTCTTTCACCTTTTCTATCTATCTCTCATCCCTCTCTCTTCCTCAATTTTTCTATCCCTCTTCCACCCTTCCCTCTGTCTCTCCCCGCCTCTTGTACCCTTTTATCGCCCTCTTTACTCCTCTACCCCTATCACATATCTCTTTCTATCGGAAATCCCGACGTCGTGCTCCCCCTAACGACCTGGAAAACTTTTCCACTCTTTGTCCGCCAAGAGAAGACTACCGGTGTGTACTCCGATCGGGAAACTGTTTTCGAACTGAGGGGAGCAAATCGTAGGAAAAAAGAATTTCACGACTTTAAGGGGTGCCCCGGAAAATCAAAGGAGGGTGATGTAGTTATAATACCACCAATGGTGTAAAATCACGAGGGTTATGCTATTAATTATGTTGGTGCCACTGTACTATGGTATTTTTATTGTTAAGAAACATAAATTTTGGACAAATGTTCATTACTGTCATTAGAGAAAGAAATATTTGAAACTGCAATGCAATCTATTGAGATTGAAATAACGTATGAAGTATGTTATTGATTATTATTATTGATATCGCGGAGTATATAGTTAGAAGAATGAAAGAAATAGTGGAAAGTGATTTAAAGCTTAATATTCATTAAATTATAAATATTATAATATAAAATATCAGATGAAACAAGTCGAACAATAAAAACCAATTAATAGAAGTAAAATGGCTTGTTAAAATTCAGTTAAAAAATTGCTGTTTTCTTCTAAGGTGATCCAAAGTTTCACAAACCGCGGGATGTAATAAAGGATGATAAAATCGAATAAAAAGTGAGGTTGTTTCAAGAGGGAAAAAACACTTGTATCAGATATCTGTTTCTATTTTAAATCTCTGTTAAAGTTAGTCAAGAATACCTGTGCGTCGGGAAAATCGGTAATGAAGTTGGTATTAATGATCGCCTAAGAAAAGTAGGTAAACTTTTCGACCGTAGAACAGTTTGGCGTCTTATTTTCCTGAGGGAAAGAAAGGGAGTAGCTGCATTTCCAAACTTTACCATTCGATGGAGACTGCTTGCTCCAGGAACATTTCGAAACTTGCAATCTCTCTCTTTCTCACCCTCCCTCTTTCTCTCTCGTTCACCTTGTTCCCGGTTTTTAATGAATCCTCTCGGCTCAGAATATTCGACTGCTTTGTTTCGAAGTCGTTTCTGTCTCGAGGAGAGTCGCTCTTAAGTCCAATGACTTTCTATTAAGAATATTCAAGACGTTGCGCATTTCGAACCCTTTCGAATGTGCGATTAATCGGATTTCCACGTAAAAATTGAAAATGATCATATTATACTAAATAAACAAACTTTTGAACAGACCCACTCACAACGGAATAATCAAAACTGGTCACGCTTCGTGATTCACGCTGTACAGAAAATTGAAGCATAACATAAAAAGTGATAATCAGCATGTATTACTTTTATTGACATTAATTCTCGCGAGAGGATATTAAATTCTGGTGAAACAATTAACAGCAAAATATATTCTTAAACATATTATCCATATTAATATTAAAGTATAACGCATATTAAAGCATCAATCACTAAATTTATTTCGAAAAATTTATTAGAAAAATAAGTCAGGTGTCATAAAGCGCATATATTTGCGAATCATCAACGAAGTTCTACTCGCTAAGTGGATGGAAGTTTCGGTTGGTTGGTTTGCACGGTAATTTCAGGAAGATACGCGAAGCAAAGAGTTAGGCGTACGAAGTGAAACAAGAGTTTAGTGAAGGAATAATCCAGCATACGTATAAATTCTAATGACTCGTTGCAGTGTAAAGCGAGCCGTGAATATTCATTGGCTATGGTCCGGGTGGCTCTCAACTCTCCGGACACTTGTCGACGTGCTCTACGAAGAAAACCAGCCACGCTCACTTAATTCGTGTATCTGCTGATTTTCAAACACTTCCCGTGAAAAAGATACGTTTATTTGTTTCTCGAATGAAGAATAGATTGGTTTTTCATTATCGATGTACGTTTATATCGATTTATAACGAAAATTAGCAGTAATCACTAAAATTAACATTTTTTACAAAAATTAATATTGAGCACTAAAATTCATAGTCATTACCAAAATTTATAGTTCATTAACAATTAAGCTTCTCTATCTCTACTAAATATACGGTTGATATATTCAATATTTATAGATAGATTTCAATATTTTTAGAGCTACATAAAATTGATTTTTCATTATCGACATCCATTTATGTCAATTCTTTATTAATTAAGCTTTTCAATTACAAGCAAATATACGCTTTGCTTATGTGGGACGAAGACAGTAAATTCTGGTGAACATTTTAATATTGAATATTTTTTCCTTCAGAATTTTGAGTGCGCTCTAAATAGTTAAGAAGTGTGATATGCTATATTACAATAATTATGAATTGGCACGTCTCTCCATGGTTTTGATAAGCCCACGATTTATTTAATAAAACACCAGGTTCCAATCATGCATTGATTCCATTAAAAAAAACGTACAAAATACCTTTTCAATCAAAATCCAAGATAATTGCTAGGCTATCGTCAACATACCTTCCAATCGTATATTACTCCGAACATATTTATTTAACTAAACAAACCCGCGAACGTATTAAATTCATAGCTTTCTCCGATATTACGGCAGAGCGTAGCAAAAAGAAGAATACATTCAAATTAAGAGTACAGTAAAAAGTATTCCAGCTCTCGGAATTGTTGAGCGACGAATTTAATCGATTTGATTAATAAAACATAGAGAAACAAATTCTTGTATATGCACACGTAACACGTAGTAATACAAAACTTAGAATGATAAATAAATCAAGGACATTTTTGTATAGAGCGGGCAATTAGTATCGGCCTCAACGTTGCTTATTAATATTTGATTCCGACACGAGAAACACGTACCACAAAACCGCATATCAGATAATTAACTTTCTACCAGGCAAACTTGCCGGCGCACGTGAAAGCAGACAGGCAAACATTGTTTTCACATCGAAAAGTACGGACTCCCATATATACCGGATGGAATTCAACCGAAGTAGCCAACGGAGTTAAAATTTCATTGTTTCCACCGTAACCAGCTTCCGCTTCTACCGAGATAGGTATTAAATTTCCACCCATTTCGCCTTCACCGACAACACACGGGAAATCCAACGTACGTACATTCATCCACTTCCCACGTACAGTCGAAAACTACATGAAACTACAAAAATCCAACTAGAAAACGAAAAGCATAAACTACCAAGTGAAGCCAGTATTCAGTAGAATTTGTCAAGTGTGCTCGGGCCGGAAGGACCAGAATTAACAATGACATTCTACAAGATATATTTGTATTGCATTATCTGATAAGTAATGTCGTTTTTGGACTCCAACTCTCAGTGCAAAGTCTTTTTTCAAAAGAAAAATATTGATTTGATGAATAAGGAACCCTAGGTAGCTATCCGGTATTTTTTTATATCTGCGGAATTTCAGGTTAAAGGGTTGAAATGCCCGTTGAAAGATTTGACGTGTAACAAGAATAATTAGAGTTTTGTGCAATAGCAATTTTGAATTCTTTTCAATTTTAGAGGATGTAAAATATTTTTTATCATAAATAACCTAACATGGAATTCCGATTTTTCGGATGTGTTTATATATTGAATTTTTCTTGGCTACATAAATAATTTGTTTAAACCGAATAATTATTTTTTGGACGACTTATATTTATAGTTTGACCGAAGTATTCAAATCAACAGTTCCAATTGGAATTTATGTAACAGCACTGGCAATCGAAACGGTTATTTTAATTGTGAAAAATACCTAAAGATAAATCAGGATTTGTATCCCGGAATCGATTTTTTTTAATGTATATCTCGCATAAAAATGTCAAAAGAGAAATGTTTTGAGCATTCGAAGAGTACCTCGAGGCTTGATTGGCCCACGCATGTCGCCATTCAAGTCACCACATGAGATAGAGTCAAATATTCCTCTGCTATTCTGACCAATCGGAATACTAAATACATACGTCACGTTGTTATCCTGGAAATATAAAACTCTGACATACAAATAGTACCAGAGAAACTAGAAAAATGTGCTTTTATAACATCACGTTTTCCAGAGAACAGAGTTATTTCCGAATTACTATTGCAATCTCGCGAGTGCGGATTCTCGGTATTCGTTCTAAGATAATCACATTCGACCTTCACTTTGCGCGCAGGGAAATAAATGGTAAAAAAGAGGGACAAAAGTAATTACCTTTCTCGACGAGGAAAACTTTCGGATGAGGTTTTATTGTTTCCACGAAACGATCGTGAATACGTAATAACGATCCACCGAACAAACAAGAAATCACCGGCGACAGTTCTCGCGTTTAAACGTTTTACGCTCAACCGGACATATATTTACGATAGTGACTCGCGAGAAATATGTATTTGATATGCTCGTATGAAACCGCTTTGAGGAAACCGGTTTCCCCGTACAATTAAAGGTGTTTCATAAGACTTGGATGGTCCATATTCCAAAATTCATGCCAGATGTATGAAATTTGTTTATAACGAAATTAAAGGAGCTGTTATGTGGGGCTAGAAATTGTATCTAGTAATATATAACAAAATATAGTTTTTTATATTATTATTACTATTATTATAACAGTACTGTTATATAATATTACTATATTATATATTTCAAAAAGTTAAGAAATTCCGTATTCGTAACTATATAGAGACAGCTTTATTTATATTAATAAAATATATTTTATATTACATTGATATCATTTTTGACCCACTAGTTCACATAATCTTATCTACCTAGTTACCAGGTGCCTTTTTTCCGGAACTCATAATAATGCAATTAAATAAGAAAGCAGATATCCTACATTTATTTAACGCAGAATACGAATAACGACCAGAGCATGATTTACAAACGATCGACTATCAAATCGGCAAGTACTCGGAAAAAATAGCAGGCAAAAAGCATAGAGTCAATTATGCCTTTCCATCAGTTCGTTTGCCAAATATGGACGAATAGGATTTCAGGGGAGACATGGTATATATATATACCACAACAAACCCCCTCGTTATTACTTATTCGATGGATTTACGGGCTATCTGGGCATTTCGTCACGATCGGCCGACATAAATACACACCGTGCGATCCGCGATCGGCTTGTTTCCAGTACACGCTTGCACCGTGTTCCGAAGGCCGATAAATTATTTCACGCAGGTAGGATTATATCCACGGGCCATATTTCGGAGGCGACACCGGTCGAAAGAGCCACGGCAGGATGAACTAAATGAAAAAAGGGGATGGTTCATGAGGCATAAAAAAGTGACAGATATTTATAGATGGAGAGGAATAAAAGATCGCGATCGGAATCGATGGCTCGTTGTAACGTATATCTAATTGTTTCATTGATAGACACGCGTGATTTTATTATAAAATCGTAGTGATATTGGAATTAGATTTGTTTGAGAATATCGACTTATTGTGAAATATGATTCATGCTATATTTTTGATGAATTTTAATTATGCTTTGTACTTGAATATATTCCATTATACTAATTACATTCTTTATATTATTCTCCTCTTTATTATCTCTTATATATATAAGATGTTACAAAGTTATAATGTTTGATGCATTTGAGATTTATTAGAATTATTAGATATGTATTTATCTTATCAATACTTCAAAAGACCGAACGAACCAAGCTTTTAAATTATTATCAGTAAATAATATCACAGATATCGTCACATATAAATATACGACCGAACCGGTTGGCATCGATCGGTATCAGATCTCGCGGTTCTACGTGAATTTTAACGAATGTAATTCTCTTTACATGTACAACCACGCTGTTGTATTTACGGTGCGTTAAATACGTTATTAGTTAACAGAGTAAATCCCATATAAAATTCAGCGCGTATATAATTCCGGGAACACATGTGCCTGCTTAATTGCGCGAACGTTCCACTATTTTTCAGTGAATTATCAAAAGAACGTACATAGATCACCGCACCGGAAATTAATACCAGTAATCTGCCCGGTGCAGATACGAAATGCAAATTGATATTTTTATCCGCATGTTCAAACGAACGTTGGATTACTCCGAAATATCATATCGAATAATACGTGCCGCAGAAAATACAAAGAAAATAGGAATTATTTAATGATCATCGCCATTGTGTTTCCGGGAAACTACGGTATAAATTGCATTCATTGATGCATGTTGTTTAAATAATTTCACTTGTAGAGTTAAATTATAAACTTAATAACATTATCAGTAATAGGTGTCTTTTAAATAAAATAATATATCACGATAAGATTATGAAGCGATATTAATTATGTCGTTAGATAGATAGAATGAACAGGAGATAAATAGTTGTAAATTAATCAATAAAAATAGCAGATCCGCGTTATTTAATAAAATTGTTCAAATTTATAATTTTCCATTGCAAGAGATTTTTTCCATTTCCCGAGAAATTGATTACTTTATTTTTTCCATTCATCCTTATTTTTAAAGACCTATACTTGAACTTACAAATATAACCCGTGTTAAATATATAATTCTATTAATTAAATAAATCATAAATTATATCATTCTATTAAATCTATTAAATCTACTAAATACTAATCCTCGCTAAACTTAAATTAATAGTGAAATAGTTTGTGGTAGAATTCCGGGGTAGATTCGGGCAAACCGATGAATCAAAAACGATATGAAACGTGCTCGAAATATTCGCAGATTTTCACGCGGTATCTATTGTTTTAGTCGAAAACTGAGGTTGGATGGAAAATTTGTCATTAAATCCTGTAAACGCCGCAAACGAACCAATACGCAGCTGTGTCGCGAGTGCTCGTGACTGATATATTCATAGGAATATAAAGCGAGGGAATATGCACGGCTGTGTGTTAACCTTATCGAACGGATATCGAAGCACACGGATAATGCTGCTCATAATCGGTTCCACTGCATTACACGACACGTCCTACCTCCAGCATTTGTCCTGACAGGAATGCATCCCTGATAACCCTGCACAAACTCATCGAGTTATGCGCTATCATAAGTGTCCCTATTCAATGTTAATAGGATAACATAATTAATATAATCCGCGCCATATATAACTATTATATGCCACTATCGTAAGTATCCCTATACAATGTTAACAAAGCAAAATAATTAATATAATTCGCGTCACATGTAACTGTTTAATGACACTATCTAAGTATCCCTGCGCACTGATAGCAGGATAAAATAATTAACATAACTAATAATTAATAATTAATATAACGTTATAAAATGTTATACATGACTGTTGTAAGTCACGCGAATTTAAAGGTATAACTTTTGTATTGGTCGTGTCAGTGAATTCACGAAGAGAAACGCAAATCATTGGAGGAATTATGAAGTTAGAGAGCCATTTATGGATTCGATGGTGTAAATAATTATGGCACGTCCCCACGTGTCAGTGACACGTAGCCGTATTTGCGATGGCAAATGCATCATCGATAAACCTGACAAGCCGCTTCTAACCACGATGGACCACCTGTGCTCGCTGGAACACCGTGCATTCCAGTTATCGTTCGCTCATCGATTCGTTGCTGGATTAGCACCGAATGTCCATTATCCGTTCTCCAGCACGCACCCACTTCGACCAACGATCCAGAAAATTTATTATCCGCCGCGTCATATTCGCGGGATACTTGTCCGAATTGTAATCGAGATTTTGTGGAACACGGAAATCATTAAGCGATTATTTCAAGTGGTTCCAAAGTGTTGCAAAGATTCCTTGTAACCCTGCATTCTCCACCGACGAGTGCACCAAGGTACATAACTCACAATATTAACTTAATAACATTTTAAGTTGACTTATTTGATATCTTTATTTTGGTTATTAAATCAACTTAATAAAGAAATAAGAACTTCGGCGTTTAACAGTAGAGGATATTATATTGAAGGCAGAAATTATATTTATGTCGTATATGAAAAGCGTGTGTTAAATTTGTGTACTATTTTAAACTCATATATTAACTTTATATTATATATTATTATTGTATATTACATTATATGGTAATCATCTAATAACTTTACATATTAAATATATAATGTGAAGAGCAGGAATATTTATATTTAATATGTACTAATTATTTTATCCCCATTTAAGTGTTGGAGTTATAAATTCCAGACATTAGAGTTTGTAATGCAAAATTAAGTACTTCGACGTCGATTAAAGTCTTCGTTAAATAATTGCAAAAGTCGAGATGGAAATACTATTTTACGTACTTCTTGTTTGAAATACGTAGCTAACGATTATAATGTTTACATAACAATCTAGATTTACATTAAAAATGAGAATTTAAATACAGGATCACTATTCCACTCAATATTCATGGTGAATGATTAACATGCTTGTTACAAGCGGTAAAATGATCGTAATGGAGTAGGAACGGTGCGCAGCGTTCGCAGATAAAATCCAAGTTAAAATATTCATCGGCGCAGAAGAGTAAACTCTGCTCGATACGCGAAAGAGAAGGAAATCATAGCGCAATTTCCATTTTGTAATCAGCTCAGACAATTAATCATTGATTATGTAAGCCTCGTATAGGACGAATGCATAATGCATCGCGTGCACGGCACGATTATAACGGCAGAAAATAACTGGGAAAACATTTCGCGCACCTTGATTACAGTTATTTGGAATAAAGTTAATAAAAGGAGATTCATTCGATGTAACTTAATAACCGTGCATATTCCGACCCGGAGGAAAGACATCCACGTTGCGTGTCCGACATATTACGTTTTCCAAAGGTACCTTTTATTCCGACCATTAAATACGTACAGTATTCTGCAATGCACTTTCCAGAAAACAATGTACAGTCGTGGCGGATGATTTGGTTGCAATTTGAAGTTGGTTGCGAATGTTCCCGATATGTCTTTTATTTAAAGTAATCATTCGCCTATCTGAAATCGAGTTGTGGAAAGAAGTCACTCGTGAGACAAGTGTCGTTTGAAATTTCGATTGTCCATTTTTTTATATGTTTTTTTATTATACATTATACATTATAGGTTGTATATTAGTATATGTAATATGTTATATAACGATTATCCCACACAGTAAATGCTCTCTTTAACCATGATTCCATAATTATAAATGAATAATAACATTATAATTTAAGTGTACATCTGGATTCGTAGGTTATATAGAAAATGCAACCACCTGCTGCGACTAGGTTCATGATGCAAACGTATCATCTGCCAGGACTGTAAAATTCCTTTATCAAAGAATGATTGCAAAGGTGTACTAGAAAGTTATGGTGCCGGCGAAAGCAGCAGTCAACGTGTTAAATCACGTGCATGCAACCGGTGCACTTGCATTATTTCATTATATCGGTGAAACCGTTTCATTATCGGGATACGCACTGCCGGCCGTTTAACGAGGGTTTATCTTCGCCGTTATCACCACTGTTATTGTCAATATTGGCCACGTATGTGGACAAACCTGTCCATAAATCGAATACTAGCTGCGGGCGATCAGCACGTCGATCATTATCATCAGTTTATAGTAAAACCGTGCAGCTGATGCACACGCGATTCCAAGATACAGGAAAAAGATTCGGATGAGTTTGATGATGAGATTACAATTTGTATCTCTTGCGCGGGTATGTTGACGGATCAGTGTACAGAATAAGGTAAACAAAATATAACAGTGGGGTGTAAATAATGCAAAGGATAATAAATATATTAAACAAATTATTTCACATTCATAAACATATTTCAAACTGCATAATAATCTTGCAATTCCATTGGCGTCTTGTAATCCACTCGATCTTGAATCGTGTAATAATGACAGGATTCACGGAACTCTTTCTACAACTTGGTTGATTCAAAAAGTAATCGGAAGCAGTCGGCTCTCGGAAAGATATTCTGGCAGATATTTCAAAAAAGAATATCGAAAACGTTAGAAATTATATAAACCTGTATTATCTATAATGTGTTATAAAACAGTTGACATTTTTAGAAAGACACTAAGAAGCACGTTTGGAGAATTTGTTATCGAGGATGTCGGACATAGAGGAAGTCTAGAAGCGACGGGACGGTTGTCGTTGGAAAATCATGGTGGAAGGCGATTGAATATTCATGCAGAGAGGAATCTCTGTTTCCCTTCTCCTTTCACATCCTCTCAACGTAGGCTTCGCTTGAATCCTGACACTGGCACCTGATATGGTCTATCCTGCACCTCGTGAAATGCGTTTATCAAGGATCTCTCCGGGAACGGAATATGTCATGGCATTCCACCCCTTGTAACCTTCACTGATACATCGTTACGAAATATCACCCTAATATTTTCCTCCGTGGAAATTCTTGAAAATACTCGGAGAAATGCAACTCGTCCGAAACATTATTATCTGCCTCTTGAAATACTCCATCGGAGAAACATTCCACTAGCTTCCTTATTTTCATATATTTCGTAATGATATTAACCATTAGATTAACGAATTACAAATGCCCTTTTCCTATAGAAATGTATGAGTCTTAAATAAATATTGACAGGCATAAATAGATGAAAACTAAATTCGCTTCGAGGGATATAAGATATTTGCTGCATAATAATCAACTGCGATAAAAGAATATTTTGCACCGGTCGAAATGAAATAAATATTCAGGGAGATAAATAGATGAAAACTAAATTCGGTTCAAGTGGCAGGAGATATTTGCTGGTAGATTTGTTTGTCGAATGAAAGAGGAAACAGGAGAGATAGAGGAAGAATCTCTCCTGGTACCGGGTTCGGGACTTATTGCCGGAGTTTCCGAGCAATTTCGTACATGCCACGTACGTAGGTCGAAACGGAAGACCGTTGTTCCTCGGATGTGAGAAGTGGCGAGAAATACGTGGAGGGAGCGAACTCAGAGAACGAAACTTGGCGAGTTTTCAAGGCGAATTTCTGGGGTCTTCCTGCTAGCGGGGCTTAAACGATGGAAAGAGGGGTGTCCTCTTTCCTTCGGTATCCAGAAAGGCGACGAATCCCAAGGGTGGAACCAACTTGCGAATTCCTGACACGAAAACGAACCTAGGATCCTTACCCGTGAACACCAATTCCCGAATAGAAAATACTAACACCGCTTATTCATGCTTTCGAAAAGATTCATTTAAAAGCGTACAGATTGAAAGGATATGTCTACCTTCGAGCGAGAACGAGACAACTGAATGGCTCGACATCTTTCATCCTATATAATGCACTATATGTTCAATCATATATATATAAAAACAAAACAATCCAAACAATAGACTCATTAAAACAATTAAAGAATTAAAAATCCAAGAATGATCGAGTAACAATCACACTACGTTACACATTAAATTCCAACAACTACTTCAGCATTACTGAACAAATTACCGTGAAGTTTTAAAGAGTGCTTTAAAATACGAGAATTATTTATTCCTCACAGTAGACGTGGAAGTATTTCGATTGCGCGATAAATATTTTATTCACCGACGGCGAAGTAAAGTGTATTTAAAATAATACCCAGGAATGTAATCAAAATTTATATGGCGCGGCTGAATTACGTAAACCTCATGGAGAACTACGGAGACAGTTTGCCTGAGTTTCCATACATTTGTGGTCTTATCACACGAGGAACCCTTCGACAGCGAGTACTTTTACGGAATACTAACGTATTTACACCGTTTTCGCAGGTTGTTTTAACGGAATTGCCCTGCTTCCGGAAACCACTATCGACCAACGCACCGGCAAGTTTAAAGGGAGCTCCTCCGGCTTCTCGACCTCGAAAAGTACATAACACTTTCATTCATCGGGATCCGTAGGAAACAAGAGAGGAAAACCGGACGAAGTTGAAAAGCTTACTGGTACGATGACTTCCCTTTCTTGGACATTATAACAAATTAATTCCCTCGAAATATCACGAAACTTAAAAAACACTTAATTAAAACATAATGAATTTTAATTAATTCATTAGATGTAAAAACATCGGACTGAAAGCATTCAATGATAAATATTCAATGTACGAAAGTTGAACGTAAAAGGCATAAAAATACGAGCTACATAAATTTAACCGATGAATAAACCACCGGTGGAATAAAGTACTTCGTATTTGCCAGACGAAGTACGAGAAGAAGATAATACTTTTCTTCTGGAGACAAGAGAAGACATGGAGCTGGAGTTGAAAAGCTTGTTGCTACACTTGCGAATTTATCCTGCCTCGTATCTTTATTCCCAAAAGAAAACTCTACCAGTAAACTTTCAAGGTACCGGAAATCTTTATATATGTAATCTGCCTGCTGCGAAACGCTTGCCAAAATATTTCTCCTTCCACGTACGAGCCTTCGCAAAATATTATGATACCTTTACTAAAATCCCTAGAGAATAAAAACGTCAACATTTTTATTGTATGTTTCTTATATATTTTACTTCTATGTGTTTATTATACATCTTCAATTTGTAGACATTAATCTCAGATCAATTTAAATTCATATTAATATCATCAATATTCAGTAAGAATATTAATCGATATTCGTCGAACACAAATTTTTGGATTTTGTTTATCAAAACAGTGACACGAATCAACAACTTGAAATTTTTAATTTGCCCCTGATACTCCCTCACTTAAAAACCTCGTGAATATTTAATTAATGACCACCTTCGTTTGCTTCGTATTTAATATTATTAAAACTGTTTTTTACGGTTGGATTATTATCTCCAGTTTTTCGAAGTCTTGTTTTTATTAAAGCAGCTTAGAAGATTTTAACATCCATTAACATACATTTTCTTAACACATTTCCAACTTTGTAAACACTTGTCTTCCACCACAACTTTGAATTGCAAAACAATTCAAATTCTTCCGCCAGCATTCATCGTTGCATAAAAATTCCTGAGCACGCGAGTGGACAAAGCGGCAACAGTGAAAACAGAATGCTTTAACGGTGTTACATTTATTTAAAAATTAATGGCGCTTTTCGGCGATTTAAACCGCGGTAAAACTACTTTCGCACAGCTGGTACACTATCGTCGAGCAAAGTGGCGAAAAAGGGAGAAAGTGGTCCGCCATTTCGAGCACGGGGAGGGCATTACATTTTTATGCGCGCAATGGTTTGTCAAGACAACACCGACAGATAAAAGGTCGCGCTTAAAAAGCTTGCATTCATCGGAAAAAAAAGGTTTTATAGGATCGTGTTATGCGGTTGAAAATTCCTGTGTCACCTATTAGAAAATTTCAGTGGTCATTTATTCCCGTGGAATTTGCAAAATGAATTTAAAAAATACCGATTTGGGACGCTTTGACTATTATTGGTTCTCTGGCCATTACAATAAAATTTTTCACCGACCTTTAAATATCAGACGCGAATAACTGTTTCCATTGTTGTTTAGAATATATTGTTATTTTTGTAATAAACGCTACTACATAAATTATTATTATTTTCGTTATTATTTTCACAGCACATTGTCGTTTACAATATATTCAACATGTACCAGAAATGATTAAATATACTGTGCATTTTCAGCCTGAAAATGTATACTTGAATAAATCACACTTATCAATGAATGGCAATTTATGCGATAATCGATATAATGTTCCATTATGACCCTATTATCGCACGGTATAATTACTCCGTAATTCAGTTTTTGGTGATTGCAATGAAATTTGACTACGAGACGGGTATTTTTCGATGGAAGAAAAAATGGTAAAGTGGAGCGGGTAGAAGAGAAGGAGATTGGAACGGTTATTCGTTCACTCGAGAATTATAAGAGAGCCCTTTAAAGAGCTTGCTATTAAATAAATTCTATTCAATTATTATTTTTATTATTATTATGGAATTTTTCACCCCTTCCCAGGTCCTGAGGAACCGAGGTGACGTGATTACCCCCCGCACCACGATTCTTCATTCCGCTCGGTGCACTCGGGGAGGTAAGACGTCTTTCCTAATTCTCTCTTCCCAAACAACCCCTCTTCCAAACCGACGACCCCCCTCTTTCTAGGATGACCAATACCGGTCAATACTGACAACTACTGATCAATGCTGACTAATAGCGACCAGTACGCAGTAAGATATTTTGCGCTTAACACTCAATTTCCCCAATTAGTCCATTCGCTTTTCCAAATAATGTTCGGTCAGTGACTTAACGATAAGTTTAGTATAAGAATAGTTATTAAATAACATTGTATCCGCGACGATATTTCAAGTCCAATTGCCCCATTTTTCTTCCACTTTGACTATTAAATAATATTTTTCTTTCGCATAAAGTTAATGTTGTTTATTAACTAATTTATTAGATTTGTTAACTGATCTGCTTGTTTATTGAATGATTACAGGATGGCCACTGCTTGTTTCGTCGGGACGTCCACAATCAAAGAAGATGAAAGAACCAACGTCCACCGTCGAGATAT
Source organism: Nysson spinosus (assembly GCA_910591585.2). Classification (NCBI taxonomy): domain Eukaryota; kingdom Metazoa; phylum Arthropoda; class Insecta; order Hymenoptera; family Crabronidae; genus Nysson; species Nysson spinosus. Next base: position 6,828,639 of record OU342835.1, read on the forward strand.
TTTATTTACAAGTGTTTATTTATTGCATATATTTAAATATTTATGTTTGTTATATTATAATATTTATTAGTATACAATGTTGTATGAAAATTGTTGCACCTCGTGAAATTTACAATTACAATAAATGACTTTATGACGAATATATTGTGTTACATTTTATATTTCCTCAATGTCTCGAATATCCAAAATCCCATATGTCTTAAATACTTCCTCGAATTCCGCGGAATTCCAGGAAACGGTGGACAATTTCCAGGAACCGTGCGAATTGCATACCTCCTAGCACATCATGTTCTCCTGATACATTTTCTCGATTTTACGGCAAAATTTCAGTTTCCCGATTTTGGCCAGGAATTTCCGAGAATTTCGCGGTTTCTAAGAAATGACGTCAAATTCCAGGAATCGTGCGAAATCGAATACCTCCTCGCACATCATGTTCTCCTGATACATTTTCTCGATTTCACGGTAAAATTTCAGTTTCCCGATTTTGGCCAGGCATTTCCGAGAATTTCGCGGTTTCTAAGAAATGACGTCAAATTCCAGGAATCGTGCGAAATCGAATACCTCCTCGCACATCATGTTCTCCTGATACATTTTCTCGATTTTACGGCAAAATTTCAGTTTCCCGATTTTGGCCAGGCATTTCCGAGAATTTCGCGGTTTCTAAGAAATGACGTCAAATTCCAGGAATCGTGCGAAATCGAATACCTCCTCGCACATCATGTTCTCCTGATACATTTTCTCGATTTTACGGTAAAATTTCAGTTTCCCGATTTTGGCCAGGCATTTCCGAGAATTTCGCGGTTTCTAAGAAATGACGTCAAATTCCAGGAATCGTGCGAAATCGAATACCTCCTCGCACATCATGTTCTCCTGATACATTTTCTCGATTTTACGGCAAAATTTTAGTTTCCCGATTTTGGTCACGAATTTCCGAGAATTTCGCGGTTTCTAAGAAATGACGTCAAATTCCAGGAATCGTGCGAAATCGAATACCTCCTCGCACATCATGTTCTCCTGATACATTTTCTCGATTTTGCGGCAAAATTTCAGTTTCCCGATTTTGGCCAGGAATTTCCGAGAATTTCGCGGTTTCTAAGAAATGACGTCAAATTCCAGGAATCGTGCGAAATCGAATACCTCCTCGCACATCATGTTCTCCTGATACATTTTCTCGATTTTACGGCAAAATTTCAGTTTCCCGATTTTGGCCAGGCATTTCCAAGAATTTCGCGGTTTCTAAGAAATGACGTCAAATTCCAGGAATCGTGCGAAATCGAATACCTCCTCGCACATCATGTTCTCCTGATACATTTTCTCGATTTTGCGGCAAAATTTCAGTTTCCCGATTTTGGCCAGGAATTTCTGAGAATTTCGCGGTTTCTAAGAAATGACGTCAAATTCCAGGAATCGTGCGAAATCGAATACCTCCTCGCACATCATGTTCTCCTGATACATTTTCTCGATTTTACGGCAAAATTTCAGTTTCCCGATTTTGGCCAGGCATTTCCAAGAATTTCGCGGTTTCTAAGAAATGACGTCAAATTCCAGGAATCGTGCGAAATCGAATACCTCCTCGCACATCATGTTCTCCTGATACATTTTCTCGATATTACGGCAAAATTTCAGAAGTTGCACGAAAATGTTGAGATTCACTTTTCATTTAAATGGCGATCGAGAGTCGCCATTCCGTTAAAGTGCAAAAACGGTTGGCCACCGTGAGCCGTTACGAATTAACAGTCGTGGCGACTGGCCGGCGCCATTCAAATGAAAAGTGATTAACGAGAATTTACGATTAACGGTTGTGGCGACTGGCCGGCGCCATTCAAATGAAAAGTGAAATCCTCATATTTTGGGGGGTTTTCGAGTGAAATTATGGGTTTTGGGAAAATCTCGTTATTCAGTTTTCTTTTAAATGGCGACCGAGAGTCGCCATTCCGTTAAAGTGCAAAAACGGTTGGCCACCGTGAGCAGTTACGAATTAACGGTCGTGGCGACTGGCCGGCGCCATTCAAATGAAAAGTGATTAACGAGAATTTACGATTAACGGTTGTGGCGACTGGCCGGCGCCATTCAAATGAAAAGTGAAATCCTCATATTTTGGGGGGTTTTCGAGTGAAATTATGGGTTTTGGGAAAATCTCGTTATTTAGTTTTCATTTAAATGGCGACCGAGAGTCGCCAATCCGTTAAAGTGCAAAAACCGTTGGTGACCGAGATCCGTTACGAATAACGGTCGTGGCGACTGGCCGGCGCCATTCAAATGAAAACTGAATAACGACAATTTACGATTAACGGTCGTGGCGACTGGCCGGCGCCATTCAAATGAAAAGTGAAATCCTCATATTTTGGGGGGTTTTCGAGTGAAATTATGGGTTTTGGGAAAATCTCGTTATTCAGTTTTCTTTTAAATGGCGACCGAGAGTCGCCATTCCGTTAAAGTGCAAAAACGGTTGGCCACCGTGAGCCGTTACGAATTAACGGTCGTGGCGACTGGCCGGCGCCATTCAAATGAAAACTGAATAACGACAATTTACGATTAACGGTCGTGGCGACTGGCCGGCGCCATTCAAATGAAAAGTGAAATCCTCATATTTTGGGGGGTTTTCGAGTGAAATTATGGGTTTTTGGAAAATCTCGTTATTCAGTTTTCTTTTAAATGGCGACCGAGAGTCGCCAATCCGTTAAAGTGCAAAAACCGTTGGTGACCGAGATTCGTTACGAATAACGGTCGTGGCGACTGGCCGGCGCCATTCAAATGAAAACTGAATAACGACAATTTACGATTAACGGTCGTGGCGACTGGCCGGCGCCATTCAAATGAAAAGTGAAATCCTCATATTTTGGGGGGTTTTCGAGTGAAATTATGAGTTTTGGGAAAATCTCGTTATTCAGTTTTCATTTGAATGGCGCCGGCCAGTCGCCAATCCGTTAAAGTGCAAAAACCGTTGGTGACCGAGATCCGTTACGAATAACGGTCGTGGCGACTGGCCGGCGCCATTCAAATGAAAACTGAATAACGACAATTTACGATTAACGGTCGTGGCGACTGGCCGGCGCCATTCAAATGAAAAGTGAAATCCTCATATTTTGGGGGGTTTTCGAGTGAAATTATGAGTTTTGGGAAAATCTCGTTATTCAGTTTTCATTTGAATGGCGCCGGCCAGTCGCCAATCCGTTAAAGTGCAAAAACCGTTGGTGACCGAGATCCGTTACGAATAACGGTCGTGGCGACTGGCCGGCGCCATTCAAATGAAAACTGAATAACGACAATTTACGATTAACGGTCGTGGCGACTGGCCGGCGCCATTCAAATGAAAAGTGAAATCCTCATATTTTGGGGGGTTTTCGAGTGAAATTATGAGTTTTGGGAAAATCTCGTTATTCAGTTTTCATTTGAATGGCGCCGGCCAGTCGCCAATCCGTTAAAGTGCAAAAACCGTTGGTGACCCAGATCCGTTACAAATAACGGTCGTGGCGACTGGCCGGCGCCATTCAAATGAAAACTGAATTCCTAAAGTTTGCGACATGTAATAATATAGGTGTTACAATTAAGAACAACAGACGTTTCACTTGTATTTGGCGTTTATTCGTGAAATCATATACATAAAATACTCGCATTTTAATAACAAATAATCTAACATATAACTACGTACATGGTACTTATGCTTGTACATATATATCTATATGCCTATATACTATGCACTTATAGATATACTTAATCTATTCAGGGTGTTTCTTAAATACATCTCCATATTCAGAGGGCGTAACTACACTACGCGTTAAAACCGGTAAAAAATGATTCACTCAATGGTTTATCATCCGTAACTTGAAAACTAAGGTATATCGGACACATGTTCCTAGGCTACTTTTTACATGTTTTAACGTGTGAATATACCCCTGAGGTATGGACATGTATTTAAGAAACATCCTGTATAATATAGACAAAAAATACTAAATTGAAATTCCACGCGACACCTATGTCCCGAGTGCCTTCATTGCAGAACCCAATAGCACCTATATAGACATTCGCAACTACATATGTGGTATCAGAGAAACAGAGTATCTACATAGGATATAGATATATATAGATATAGATATACATACATATGCAAGGGTGTACGGTCCAGGTAGATTATCGGCGATCCAACCGGTTGGGAGGTTATACCCAAAGGGGGGAACTGATTGGAATTGCTAATTAAGCGCGTGTAAAATTATTGTAAATCGACGAGCCGACTATTACCGTAAAGAGCATATACCGAACAGAAATGTTTCACTGTGGAGACACAAATACCACGTTCACCCATCTCTTGGTTAGTTATGAATTTTAAAACGAGCTCCACAGTGATTTTCCACTTTACTCGAACCCCGTACTTTTGTTCGTATCTTGTACTCCGTCGATTCTGAATGATTGTAGAAATCTTGTTAGGGGCTGAGATATGTATGCACGAATGAAGATGATTATACTGATTATAAGATATACTAATGTCAATTGACTCGTTTATAATTTTTCCAATAAATAATTGGCTGAATTAGTGGTTTAAATTAACAGATCTGTTTACTGTTCTGAAGATGAAGATACGGGAGAAGATCTCCAATATAAAATTAATTTCTTGGCGGATGAAAACTTTCCGCAATTCTCAATTTTCTAAAATTCTACATTGGCTAAGACTCGAAATTTGCCTATGATCCTAAATTTGTTGAGTCCAAATTCCTTGCGATTCTAAATGATCGGATTTCAAATAATCTGAGTTGAAAAATTTGTTAAGATTCGAAGGAGAGAGATTGGCGTAATAGGAGTCGAGAGGAGCGAGAGATTCGATAATAGAAACAAGTCACTGGGAAGCAAAGTGGAACAAGGACTACAAGGAGATCCAGATCGAGATCGAGATCGACGAACGATTTGTAGCCTCTGGAGGAACGGTACGAGCTCTGTTGTAATTTCTAGCTATGGCACGCGATACTCGTGGCTGCGTTCTTGCGTTTCAACGGTCGCCGTTACCAAGGACGCGATTCCCTATTCCGGTTAAACTCCCCCCTCGGACACGACTAATTCATAAGCCCATGATATCCATGAATTTCAGATTCCAAATATGCGGTTACCTTCGCTACGACCCTTTACCCTAATAATTTCTCCCAAACGACGTTCCATTAACCATGAATATACTACTATGAACTCGTGTCCGCAGATTCCATTATTCTGCTTCATTCTTTATATTTATCTAGCAAGTACGCAATTAACCCTCCATAACGCCATGCAACTTCAAAGTCAATCTTTGAAGTCCATAATATTCAAATGTACCATGGAAAGTTTATATTATTTGCTTTCCATACAATCAAAAATGGATACTTGTTTAAAGAACATTTCTTTTGATAATATGACATAAGTAATATTGTAATATGCCTGTGTCGAATTGAATTCGCGAAGAACTCGTGGCGTGCACGCGTTGCAACTTCTTTCACGTGTCGCAGAAAACTGCGAACGTTCGCACGTGCGTTTATTTAGATATAAAACAAGCGTCGTAGTCTTTTTTCTGCTAAGCCAGATTATCGTTGAATCCGAGTGTCCAACAAATATAGGACTGTACTTGATATAATCTCGGTTAGAAATGTCGCGGAGGAGATCGTTAAGAGAGAAGAATGGACCGTAAATTCAATGGGATGGCTCCCATAATGGACCGACAAATGGCACCACTAAAGGTGTTTTAAAGATTATAAATTACCACTTTCAACTTGGTACCACTTTGGCATCGATCTTTGATACTAAACAAGAATCTATATATATTTTATTTGCGATGACATTACGAGTAGAAATAAAATCGAAAAATTGATACTACAGTTACGAGTGTGTTTACTTTATGGCACGATCGGAAAACTTAAAACATTTTGCTACTTCATCGTATTTCTGATTCCGTTTAATTTAATACCCACGGAAATCGGATCGATAAAAATGTGTTTTAAATTTGAGTGCCCTATTCTTATTTAATTGCGCTCGTATTATATTTTTTTTTATAGAATTTCAAATCTTTCAATAGCCTTCAGCCGACACATGGAATTTATATAAATTTAGTAATAATTATTCTATTCTAAAAGCTGAAAGTAAACGTTAATGTATCTTTCATAATATAAGCGTACCACGATTAGAGTTTTTTGATTCGAGTATTTCTGTGTTCGGCTACGAACTGCAGATGATTATTAAAAGGGTTGAAGGGTGAATGTAAAATTCGTACCTGGTGTGGCTGCAGGGTGTCAGGGATGGGCTGCGGTACTATTAGCCAGCCGTGCTTACGGGGCGCATAAGCGCTACCTCCACCTCCAAGCTACTCTGGCTTTGTCTCTGCATCCTGAAAAAATCCAAGGATAAGCGAAATGAGTTTCATGTCAACGAGTCACGCCTACGATAGTAAGTCTCGTTTAACACTGGTAGACTTATCATTCTAATAGAATACTGTTTCTCGAGTAAAGATTCAGATAAAATTAATTGCTCGATTAATGCAAATAATCTTGATTCTCTGAGGTTTTAAATTTTCTGGAATCTCCAATTTTCTGTCGTTCTAAATTTCCTGAGATTATAAATTTTCTGGATTCTACGTTTCTTGGGATTTAGAATTTTTTAAGTTTCCAAATTTTATATGGTTCTAAATTTCCTGAGATACCAAAACCAACAATTTTCTTAAAAAATGCAGACCAGTCATTTTTACTGCTTTAGTAGTTTCACTGTTAAATCTAGGCATCGAGAAACAAACTCCTCAAATTCATATTCACCTCTTCGCATTATTTTTATATTTAATTCTGGCTCAGTCCATTTAATTAATTAAGCTCAACGAATCAACCGTTCATAATCCTATCCCCATCTGCATAATTACAACATTCAAATAAATGTTTGGAATTTAATACTTTACTTTCATTACAGTTCCTCGCGCTAATTATGTAATTGAATTTAATGATATAATAAGGCTTTTGCAGCCCATTATGTACTTCCTTCTTAATTGCTCCCAGTGAAAAGCCACGTGGAAAAATTCAAACTCGTCTAAAATTAAACGAACAAACAAACCTCCAGCAATTCGCACAACTTCAAACATAAATTTACAAATTCATATTACTTAATCACTATTATCGCAAATTAATTTCATCCATCAGCAAAAATGATTTGGGCAAATATTTATTGTGACAAAAGTCGAGTGTTTCGAATGTACATCACAGCTTTTCATAAAGTAATATATTTTTATACGAAAAATAAGTCATTTTTAGATTTACGGTAGCAAGATGGATGGCTCGCGCGAAAAGGGGTAGAAAGGCGGAATTAAATCGAGGAACGTTGGGGGTTCTACGGCTAAGGGATAAAAAGACCAGAAAGGACCAAAACTGCACTGATAGTTGGACAACACGGGGGGTTGTGTTGGGGTTGCATTGGTATACGAGCGGTGTGTTTGATTAAACGTCGATATGGGGGTTCAATCTCACCCCCGCATTACGCGTGGAAGCAAGATCAGCGCAGAAAAACGCGTACAAACATACCGCCATTGGCGTCTGCTTCGTTCTCCCTTTCGCCTTTCTTTTTTTCCACGAAACGGCAATGTCAATAATAAATTTATTATTAAACGTAACTGTAGAAATACCTCGCTGATTAAATTGATATAAGCCACTTCGCAGTTGAATTGAATCTATTAATTTTTGAGTGTTATATAATTCGGATATTCATAATTATTATTAATACTCCAACTATTATTTACGTTTAATAATAAACGATTAAAATCGGAAAAGGTTATGCATTACACTTTCTACATACTTCGAGTGTCATAATTATCATAAAATGTTAAAAAATGTATTTTTATTATTATATTAATATGTCGATGACTTAGTGTCATACATCTGTGTTGGGTTTACAAATCGTAATAAAATTGTGCATGAATTTCGAACTGGATTTCCTTGGAGCATTATTCATATTAATATAATATCAATTACACTTTAACGAGATTTTTATCCTGCATAAAACGATCATCGCGAAACAAATCCGGCGATGGAATATTTAAAAAAAAACAAGGTTGGCATTTACGGCGATAATAACGTCCGCAAGGGGAGAGGAGCAAGCGAGAGCCCATAAATCATTGCACCTCTAACAGGGGCGGTTCATTTTTATCAAAAGGTTTGTGTACACAGTTTAAAAGTCGACGCCTATGAGAGTAAAAGTTCGCGTATATATACGTCGAAGGTACCGAGAAAGAGGGTCCGGGGGGTAGTGGTAAGGGTAACCTCGAGGAAAAGTTTATATTGGATTTCATATTTAATGCAACACACACCGTTACTGCCACGAAACCTTCTCCCCTTTCCAGATAAATTATTTATGTCGGTACTCTTTGTCTCTGTCTCATGGCAGAGGGTGGCTGATAGCGTGAGAAAGACGGTAAAAAAACCTGGTAGCAGAGAAGGGAAGACAGAAAACAGACGAGAAAAGGGGATGATCGTGGAGAGCCTGAGATAAGCTCGAACCGAATGAAAACCGTCGATCCTTAGGGGGCGTTTACGACAAAATCTTGCTGACGGGATAGGATATTGGCATCGAAGAACGACATTTAACAGCACGCGACTCAAAATTACGTGTTCCCACTAAATCCATGTCGATTTCGATTACAATGTTGCTACATTCTTGACACGGTGGGCGGTAAAATATGAAATGGGACTTCAAATTACCAGAATATAAATTTACACCCTGTAGGAAATCTTATAAGTCCTTCACTCAGAGTAATTTAAATATTTACGCACTACTTCGATAGGATAATTATACAAACTAATTATTGCTAAAACATTCTACATGTTTTATATTAAATTAAAATAAAATTAATCTTCATAATAAACTTTAAAGTGCATCGCACTTATTAGGATCACTTTAAAATTTCATATTTCTAGAATTATGTGTGTCCGAGAGTATCTTCCAGCGGAAGAATAAGTATAAAATAATTAAGTACGATTATCAAAGAATGAAGATAACAAATTGTTCTGATGATACACGAGGCTTATATTTCTCTTAATGAAAAGGTATCAGAAGGACAATAAAATTTGATAGTGGTTTCAAGAGTCAATATTTTATGATCCGTAATTATCGGAATCCCTCATCTCCAGGGATCTCGGAATGCATTACACGTGGGATATCAAAAAAGATGGAAAAGGTGGAAAAGTTGGGAAAGTAGTTTCGAGGGCTTAGCTGTCTATCAAACAATATTCAGTGGTTAGCCGCTAGTCACAGCGACGGGAGAAGTCAATTTCGAAGAATCAATCTTCTAGATTTAAAGGTCAACATAAACAGCATTCCCTAGAACTACAGAATTCCTTACTTCGCAGAATTTCGCGAAATTCGCCAAGTTTTATCCTTCAAACAAATGTTAAAGTCGTTGGTGTACTTGATCTCGTAATTTTATCAACTCCACGGAACGTTTCATTTTAATACAGAGATCTTCGCGGAAGCTCGGCAAAGCTCCGAGAATCAAGTAATAAAGTACTCGTAAATGTGAAAGTTCATTAAATCGAGAGTAATTTGTTAACGATGTGAAACTCGTAATACAATACTAATAATATCTTCGCCGTGAAGCAGAATATTTAGAACATCATTATAAATTTAGTGCTCGTACTCAAAGAGCTTAGTGAGTTCTTAATATAGATACCTCAAGAACGGGGAAGATATAAATATTCATTTCTATAAATATTAATACTCCTTCCTGGTTTCGCTCTATCTTCGTGGGAACAATAATAATATCTATTTCGTTCTTATTGTGCCATTAAATTCGTGACGTTCTGCAATCTGCTCGTTGCAAGGTGAATATTTAAAACTTTAAAGACCTCGAGCGAGATGAATATAGAATACTAAAGTAGAAGAAGTCGTTTCAAAGCAGCCGTCGAGTTAAGCGATTTTCAGACGTTTAAATTCGTACGAGCACAAGGTTCGACGTCCTCCGGAGGATCGTTGTCGAATGATTCACAGAATTCAAAGTATATATTGAAATTTATACATACGAATAGTAGGTAAACAGAGGGAAAAATAAACAGTCGGAGTGCATCTCTATGTCCGTTCTTCTCGAACCGGTGACTCGGCTTCTCTAACGGCTAGCTCCTTAATTGAATCACTCGGCATGATCTAATTTCCTCGAGCCAGCAGTGATCCGAGTCACGACTCAACGAAAAACCCGCTTACGTTACTCAGTGATCCAAACCTCCGACCGCAATTTCTAGAATACAATGGAACGACCATGGAAAGTCAAATAACTTTTCTTTACCCACATAAAGTACAATAAACATCCAACACCAACGAAGGTACGAAGTTCCCTCTTCGAAAAGGATAAATCTTATGTTCATGATACGCATAAATATAAATTGACGATGTTATATGGTGTGAAATACTGCGAGGAAACGAGCGCGATATTAGAACGTGGCTGGCTGTAAAATGAAAGCATAAAATGACAATGTAATTCGCGAGGAGAGAAGAATTGAAAAAGTGGTCGGATCGTACATTTGGAAATTGAACTTTCAATATTAAGCATTTCCTGTATTAAAGCCGTGGTGGAGGGGATAGGCAGACAGTTGAGGTACGAAAGAGAGTGGAAATAGGTCAGGGGGCAGAGGTCAGGCGCAGCAAAGAAAAACGGTCATGGCTGCCTTTTCTACTTTCCACCTTACAAGCTTCGCGATCAATTCTACCCTTCAGTTCTGCCTTTCGCCCCTTCTTTGTCGCTCGATTTGTCATTCGAGATTCCTCCGAATGCTCGTTGAAATAGATCGAATAATCGAATAATCTGTCGAGAATTAACTACGATGCTTTTAATCGTGGAATCAGTTAATTGTAAATGCAAAATAATAACATGATGTAAAACAAATAATATATGTCGAATTGGATCTAGGTTATTAAGGAGTTATAATTAAAGGCATACAGAGAAGTAATAGAAAATTGAGATTCTAGAATGGAATTATCGTTCGATATGTAAGTATGAAATGACGAAGGTTTTATCATTAATTATCAGGCGATCATTACGTTGTTTAATGGTTGGATCCACTCGCTAATTGGCGCGGCAGTGGAGTTTCCTTTGGACGAACACCGGAAGAGGAACGGTTGGATCCGTTTGAGTCGACTACTTCTCTCCGTTCATCTCGCTCTTTAACTTCGGAAAGAGACTTTATGCGAACTTAACTCGACGATAACGAACCGCCGCCGGTGAGTTCGACGATGGCGTAACGCTAATTGGTTCAACTCAAACCGAAGGTCGGTTTCACTTCTGAATTCGTAGCGCTACCTTACAATTTACATTTATTTTCCTGCGCACCCACTTCGACTTCGGCTACTTCTCTTCCAGTTCCCGAGAAAGTGGAAGTTTATCGTAATATTTGCCTCTGTGATCTTCGTGATCCTTTATCTGATGAATTTCAATTACTCAACTCCCCGCTTAAACTTGACAAAACAAGAAAAGAAGCGCGTGCTTTGAGAGTTTGATATTCGAGTATTTGTTAACGTTAATAAATAAATATTGCAAATTTTTTAAATATTATCGATATAGTTGGTTCGAGTTTTAGTAATATTTGTATCGGTGTCACTGGTGACCGTCACTGCGTTCAATGTGGTAACAATTCACACCGATAAACAGAGTAACAAGTTGTCCGTCGATGAGAATCGCGATAAATCTCCGACAAGGCCTTCGATGCTCTCTGCTTCGTTTCTTTGTCATTTACAATTGAGGTGTTCCTCGATCAATTTACACAGCTGTTTTCTGTAATGCCTGCAATGCCATTCGTGATCTCCAGCAATAAAACACCGCGAGAATTTAGTCTCGAAGTAAACACCTACTTTAATTTGTTTAACTTTACTTCACTCATCGCAACTGAATGGTCCTTCTATTTTCTCATTATTAATTTGAATTTTTCCCTGGAAATAATGCGTTAATGTAATCGAACAAAATTGATTTTCACATTGTTCAATTTAATATTGTTATCCGAATAATCTGCTCGCGATGAAATAACGAATATCATTATTCGATGAGAATCAAATAAAACTCAATAACCTCCACGAGCTTTAATATCGAAGATAATCCCTTTTCTAGTAAGTATATTAGAATTCGATATCGTGCCACTTTCATCTTCACTTTGTAATATTTAACGTTGTTACGCGGGATAATACCGATGGCCAATCAATTTCCATATCGATTCTAAGTGGAATAATATATATAATACGCATCGATAAAAATATTGGAAAAACGTCTGCCGCTCGGGAAACGACTGTATTAAAGTACACGCGGTGGAATGGCGCGATGTATCCTCCCGATTTTAACGTCGCGCTAATAACGCGTAATGTGGAATTAACGGAAGCCGAACATTTATCCGAGCTACGCCGGTTATCAGGACCCCAACTACGGGGTGCTCCTCTACAGGGTGGGATTCGAACAATTTTTAAAAATTCATAGAGTGGTTATAAAATAATGTTAAAAACTATGGAGTGGTACCAAAACGATTTTAAAAAATTCATAGGGTAGTTATAATATAATATGAACAAATTATGGGGTGGATCTAAAATAATTTTAAAAAGGGACGTATAAATAAATTCACATGATTGGCAATGAAAAATGCAATTTAGAGATTACTGACACTAATGGAAACCAATTATCTCATATTTTATGGAAACCAATAATATCGTCGATAAGTTAAAAAACTTGGAAGCACATATCCAAATTCGAGGAATGCAATTGCAATCTGAAATGAATTCGATCGCATTTATATAAATTGAATACCCGCATACGATATTCGCAATGGAATTATACCACAAAGCTTGCGAACAAAGTGCATCCGACAATGGTACTAATTTTTCCTATCAAAACCTGCACAGATGACTTCCCTTTTTCCGCGTGGCAGATGTAATTTAACAAAGCAACAAGCGGCGCACTCGGGTCGACATTTAATCAGTAATTTCCAACGCTTAATTAACGCTCGATATAGCGTCTCGACTTCGTTAATAAATAAACCGTGGCCGCCGGCGTTACACTCGACGGATCGAGGTCATGTCGTGCATCAATAAATTTATATTCGTCTCGACTCGTGCAGCGCATTCGACGATATATTTTATTTTGTTCGATACGATAATCCACCATCGAACATCATCCGGGAATCAATTTACTTTCAATACTTTTTCCTGGTAAGCGGTTGATCCGTCACTCACATTTATCCTCAGATTAAAATTAAATATAATACAATAACGTATCTTCATATTTCACATTTCATATAACACTCGAACTGATTTACCTCAAACATGGTTTTATCTCTTTCATATTTAATACGTATGATATTACAGAATATTATCTACCACATTCACTTTAATAGATAAATAATTCAGTCAAATTATTATCTCCGTAAATAGAACCAATTATCTTCAATTTACTTGTTTCGATCGAATGTGCGTGGCGATTAATAATTTCACTACTGAAAGCAACTTTTTCACAAGTTAGAGAATTGGACAATTTTTAAGTAGGTTCGTATGCCAAAATGATAATAATAATAATAAGCTAAAATAATAGCATTAAACGAAGCATTAAATGAAGCATTATACGAAGCATTAAAAATGTTTTATATTTTCGGGTTCTCAACGGCAGCAGTTTTAAACTCGGATGCATTTTTCGACGGTAAAAGTACGATCGTGTTGTTTAAGTGTTTAAATGTCCGCGCAGGGAAACAACGGTGACAATACGCACGAGTTTATACGGCAATGTAACCTATTAAATATTACCTAACTACGTGGGTGTATAGCAGTCGAGAATAAAGTGGTAGATACGAGGTCGTGTGACGTCCATGTTCATCCAAGTTCGTGGGCACGGTTTACAATTCTTTACCTAGGACTTACGTAACATTCGTTTCCCTCCTATGAATAGAACAATTTCTGACCTTATTTTATCTTGACATTTATTTTATTCCCATTCTTGCGCAATGCGACGCTGTTTCCTAATGCTGCCCTTTTGTTGATCTTGAATTCTTTCCCGTGGGATCTCGACAGTTTTGAATTTTGTGAATACAAAATATGTATAATGAATACAACATTTAAAATGATGTAATAATTTTTATAAAAATGAACACATCACGTTTCTCACAAATGTTATGGCATTCAGTAATAAAATGAAGTTATATTCTGTATAATTATTAATAAAACTTCTCAAAATCTCGCTCATCAAGGAATCGACAAAAGAAAACAATATCTAATTCATATAATATCTCAATGAAATTTCTCAAAATATTGCTTATTAAACCGGCATTATCTACGAAATGAAAAAAAAAGAACTAATCCATACCGTAACAGAAGACGCTGTATAGACAACACCATGAAAAATGCAGATATAAATTTCCAAAGCGGGTAGAAATTCGTAACGATTATTCTCTCGTGTTTTACCAGAATCGTCGATTTTAAACGCCACCGTAAAGCCAAGGATTTCAGTGCGATGGTCATTAATCATCGTCCATTAGAGGGTGCTTACAGTACACTGGTACTGCCGGTATATTTTGCAATCGAAATATCCTGCCGTATGACGATATTCGAATAACCAACGTTCGCTTTTGTGGCTCGTAAAATGTTGCCGAATTCTCCTCCTGGTCTACTCTTCTAACCCGCCGTCCGAGATTAATTTACATTTGACGTGTGTTGTCCCACTGTTTTTGGGAAAATGAATAATTAACGCGCTGCGAGGATCTCGAATGGCTTTGTTTGTTGAAAGTTTCGTGGAATCAGCTCGTTTTACAAACCGATTTCACGGTGTTTAGCATTGGCGGTAAATACTTAACACTTGGACTACAAAAGCGGTTAAAATGGCGTTGCATTGTATATAATAAAAATATTCGTCTATATGACGTTCCATTTTCTGAATAAACGTAATTAAATCGACTAATTTATTTTGACCGTAGATCCTTATTTTTAAGGATATATTCTTAAATACAATATATAGCGGAGTGTATCGCTGGTAGTTTTAGTGTTAAACAGGTTGTTGGAATTGTATATATTTATTGCCAGTATTATCTGCAATGTTAAAATCGCAGCATTTTTCGGTATTAAATCAGAGACAAGATATCAACAAAGAATTATGATGCTTTGCATAAGAATGTACATAAAACACGTAATGCATTAAAGATCAACTACGAAGTAAGCTCATCATAGTCGTTCGAGGCATGAACGACAAAGTAAGATCTCTATTCGACCGATCTCCAGCATCGGCAGTGTGAAATCGATCGACTGTGACTTTAATGGCGCTACTACGCGATGGAACGCGGAAAATCACGGCGGTGAAAGCCGGAAAAAGTCCGTAGAAATCCGTCCACGCTTGATAAGAAAGAGAACTCGTTCGAGTGCGCCGAACTTACTTGGTGGCCAAGGTAAATTTGTTCCCACGTTTCGACATTAAGTCTTGCATCATTCTTCACCCAATTAACACAATAATAATATTACAGTCAAACCCATATAAAATATACGTCGCAATTATAAATATATTGCATGAATGTATTTGATTTCCAAATCGAAAGTACTCGCGTGATGTCGATTTTTGGAAGAACTCCTCGGTTAGCAGGTTAAAATTCAACTAGAAATGATGGTTTATGTAAAAATAAACCAAGTTACAATGATTCCATCGGTGAAAGGGTACTCTTCTTTTATGTTTTATGAAATACGTTCTCTAAAATAATACAGTCCAGAATTAACTTAAAGTATTAATAAGTAATATATTTATGGGATGTTTATGCAACACACGAGAGAGTAAACTATTTAATGACCTTCGAATTAAATAGTGATACGAATAAATAGTAAATCACTTATCCGCGTTAATAAACTGCATGGGAATTGTCTGAAAGCACCCGCGAATGAAGGCAAAAACAGATGGCGTCAATTTAAATAATTACATAATTCCATTCAAGAGTTCATAACATGATTACAAGTGTCTGCTAATTCTCAGCGCGAAACAGAGACTGGCCGTGTGTAACGAGTGAAACTGTAGAAAAAGAGGGTTTTCTGTGAGTCGTGTTTCAGGGAGAAAATAATCCAGGAGTGGATCCGCAAGTAAACGACCTCCCGTATAAAGAGCCGCTCGAGCCACCCACGTTGACTCGTTGACTTGTCCCGCGTGGATTATGCTTTTTACCTTCGATCCCACGGACGACAATGCGTTACATCGTGCACCGACCCTTTCGTCCTGAAAATCCACCGACGTTGTCCTTACACCGCTCCTCGAGGATTACAATGTTGTTTCACGGTGAGACAATCGGATCGGCGCGAGACACGATCGACACGGCTCGCACCAAAATTCCCACGTAAACAACCCTGATACTCTTAAATCTCTGCTTTCCATTGGGATTTATGTAATCCTGCTGGAGCATTTTTTATTTCAGTATTACATACACTGTGACGTTCTACAAAGAATACCAGGGATACACTCCTGGCCCACCCCGCCCTAATCATCGGTCAATTAAAGCTGTCGTAAATCCCGTTACCATGGTAACAGAGACGCGCGTCGTCTTCTTTATTCGACACATCTGGAACAGCTGTGATATCGCTGGCGCGTCTTCTTTGTAGAACCAAATTTCAATGTGTACTTGAATTGAATGTTATGGATATTGTACAATTATTGTGTGCGATGTATGTTTTAAATTAATAAATTGTTTATGAATATATCAATTGCGGAGTTTCGATTTGAGTGATATTAGTAATTATATTGGGAATATTTAAGTAGTTTAGTGACTTACTTAGTATTCTAAATGTCAAAATAAATCAGAATATTTTAATACTTTTTGGAGACATATAATGTTAAGTTATTTCTCCACGTAATTTGCAGTAAATTACTTCACATTCATTAAACATGATATTAAAAGCTAGCAACTCGAAACGGGATAGGCTTTAAACATCGTATAAAGTTAAAATGTGAAATAGAGAATAAACGTGCAAAATCTGAAGTGAATAAAGTGGGTTAAATATGAAACGCGGTGAACCTGCAAAAGAGCCGAAGTAGACGGGGCATAAAGAGGGAAATAAAGTTAATCTCATTCCCAGAATTTAATAATATCATATGATCCTGAATCTTGGTCCATTAAAATACTAAAACTTTATATAAAATATTTCAACGAATTTACTGCAACAACGTTGCATATCGCGTAGCCAAGCAAAAAATGATACAAAACAATATAATTATTATCTTGACTTAAAAAATTATTATAAACCACTTCGTTACTCGAAAGTGATTGGAGTACACATCGTCGACTTTCTTCCTCCATTTTATTGATCAATTTCTATGCAATAATTATCTCAATTTTTATATCGGTGTCATTCAATATTTAATCAGTTCAGTATTATATTTATTTATTTATTATTATCTCCATTAAAATTCCTGACCAATTAAATGGCAAAGAATAAAACTCAAGTTATATCACATAGAATCGAACCGAAATTCGTGGCTAGAAAATAATTGGATCCAGAAAAGTAGCTGAAGATTATCATAAAGACCGAAAATAAATCATTAATTTCTCCAAACGTTATCGAATAATAAAATAAACGACTTACCATCGCGCGATGTAAAAAAGAATGGTTTGAAAAGATTTCATTTATGGCATTACTTTCCACGTAATGGCGAGGAACCTCGTCCTATCATTAAATCGTGGAAAAAGTAGGAAGACATAATTAACGATCGACGGATAGCATTAAACCATTGGATTAAAGGTTAAAGAGACGGTAATCCGATTAAGTACGATCTCGCGGTACAGATCGGATAGCACTTTGATCGAAGAAAAATGGGTTTCGTGACGGTGAGTGAAAACGATCCACGATCTACGATAAGCTCGATCCTTTAACGCGGCCACCAGTCACTCCTCCGGTTTACAAGAACTGCAGAAGAATATCGTTGTTATACAGATAAAATTCATTAACCACATTTTATCAAAAACTCTGATCCTGTATTTATTGCTACAACTTTTTGTTATCCATTTATTGAAAATTCCATGAATTTAATGAATCATCGAAATGAGTTTAGTTATAGAGATAAAGTTCATTAACTACATTTTTTTAAAAACTCTATTCTTCGACGAATTTTGAATCTGATTGAATCAGTAATCTTCGAAGAAGAACGTCAAAACGAAAGGTAATTGCATACGTGCTTGACATCGAAAGAAAATTGATAACGGAAAAGAAAAAACCTCACAATTCCCGGGGTATCGTGCATGTAAAATGTTTGCAATCGATAAACAGCCGTTGCTTTTATGAAACTTCGTGCTTTTTTACACACATAGGACGAAGCACGCGGAACACGTCGACTATACAAATCGGTCTGAAAATTTTACGTGGACGTCAATGGAGGTAGCTCGTGCATTCTGCTTTTTTGATTTTTTCTCTGCACATTCTACTCCTTTCTTTCACTCGGATATACAGCGAGCACCGTGTTTTAACATCGAACAACGACGCGCTTGTTTTCTCGTTTATTGAAACACGACGTTAAACTGATTTTGCCAAACCTGCCTGTCAAACGCGTCCCACGGGGAGGTGATTTTTATCCATTAAGGTGATTATCAACGAAGAAGAAATAACAATGTTGAACTATAATTTTTATAAATTACGAAATATATAATAATGTTACATGTTATAAAACATATCATAATTTTATAAGATAGTACCATTTTTTATAAGTTTCTATAATTAAGAATTTGGAGACACGAATCTTTCAACGAAATAAAATTGATAACTTCCAAATTTTATACATGTATAGAGATAATAAAAAATATAAAAATAAATATGGTACTAGACTGGTTAAAATTATCACTGTCATTGAATATCAAAATAAAAATTGGGATAATTATTATACAGAAAGTGATCGATAAAAATGAGGAAGAAAGTCAACAACGCGTACCCCAATCACTTTCAAATAACGAAACAACTTCGCCCGAAATGGGAGATAAAATGAAAAGATAATCTTTATGAGGAACCTTGACCTTCCATATCTCACCAACAACCCCTATTAGTCGGCTTCCACGACAACCAAGGGATACTGTGGGATTAATCCACCCCCATGTCACAGGGGAAAATAATCGTTATTGAATTTTAAAGAATATTCAACCTTCGCTAACTTAGCCCATTTTTTGTGCAGTATTAAACTCCATGTTGTTAAATAATACACACCGCACCCTTGCATACTCAAATTCTTTAAACGGGGAAAGTGGATAAATTAGAGAAATCCAAAAATATTAAGATGCACCAAAATAAAAAGCAAAATTTTTATAGAACAGGCATGTTTTTCGTTCGTTTCGAATATCTTGTTATAATTTTAAACAATTAATAATAAATCCAGAAGGGTTGAAGATGAGTATTAAGTCGAAGAACGTATATATTCGAGCAGAAGAAAATTGGTGCCGTTCCATTCCATCCAAAGGGGTGAAAAGAAAGACGCGAACAAAGAAAGAAAGAAAGTTTCAGGACTACAGAGATCCTAAGGCAGAAATACTACCCCTCGAAAATCGGGAAATACGAAGGCACTTCAATGCTCGTTAGTTACCGTTCCCCGTGGAATTTATCCGCGCCATTTTCCTTTCTTGTATCCAAATACCGGATCCTGGTGCTTAAGCTTGGATTCCCTATGCCTTGACTTATCCTCACTGAATCATTCTACCTCTTTTTTTATAATACCTTTCACATTTATCATCCTATATCCTATTTCACGATCGGAGCCTGAAACTGATCCTCTTAATTATTTTTCACCGGAAACACCTTTCGCGCAGTAAATTTCGCATGTTAGTGACTGCCTTTGTAAGCACTTGAAATTCATTTTTCAACAAATTCACGCATATATCAATTTCAAAATACCCGACGTATCTTGTATGTATATTTACTTTCAGATATAATATAATACACTTAAATATAATTGTAATACAACTACATCTACTAATATAATACAAACTATTCTATGATATAGACCCACGTTACAATAGGAATACAGAGTGGCGGAAGTACCGTAACAAGATACCGAACCATCAAAGTTTTCCGGTTAAATTCGAGCACGAAGGGTGCAGTTTCCGGCGTTGATTCCGCGTCACGAAATACGGAAGATAACAGAGGATAACAGAGGACATAAAGGAAACCATCTACCGGATTCGTGTTTCTGACGTCATCGGTTATTTATGCTCACCGGAGGAACGTTCGTTCGCCAAGTTCGGTTGGCCCGTGTAAAAATATTCCCGGTCTCTTTGGTCTTTTTATCTCTTCCCTTCCCTTCGTCTTGCCGCGAAACACGCTGGCATATGTGCCGTGGAAAAAGTTAAGGATATTTAAGTTTACCTTGGTAAACACGCCATCCGCGAATACCACGGAACTTTAAAATACCATCGGAGTTAGTTCCACGAGTCGTAGCATTCTCTTTAATAGTTTCGAAACTGTTGAGAGAAGGACTTTTTAACTGCCTCTACTGTTTATTCTTCTCACCACCTGTTTTTTTGTGATTGTCGTATATATTTCTACAAGCATGTATAATGGCTGCACTGATTAAGTGAATTCAATCGGAAAGAATTCATTTCCATATCGAATATTTTTGCGGGGTTTTGGTGAAAGTAAACAGGGCAAGTTCGTTCGCGAGTGATTCCAGTATTACTCATCGATCAGTTTAAATTAAGCCGTTACCTCACAAGAATAATGTAGCTAATTTAGGATTATGTTTATGCGTGAGCCAATTGCATCGATCGACTAGAAATAGCGCAACGGAATTACTTCAGCCTTTAAAGCTCTTCCACTTTCTATTCTCGTAGATGAAGTAGACTTTAGTGCCACTTTATTGTTGTGATTTCATGCATTACGGCGTTGCGTAATAAACGCGTAATAAATAGTCTGATGAATGTAATTATAATTATAATACTTATAAGAGGCTTGTGCTCTGGTAATTATTCTATCAATTATTATATACCATGATTCAAAAATAAGCACCTAATATTATAAATTTTTGCATTCACTGTCAGTAATGACAATTAGAAACTACATACAATTTTGTGATATCCCAGATTAGTAGGATATTCCTGGCACAGCTTTATATTTAATGTATTTAATGTTACAAACGAAACAAATGTGGTGTTATTTGACACATTTGAAATCGCTTACCCAATAAATGTCAAACCACCAGTCCAACCAACCAGGTTGAAGTATGGAACGATCTAAATCTAAAAATATTATGTTGTTGTAAATCTCCAAAATTGGAGGGATAAAACACGGTTATGAAACGAGCTTGGCGTATCGGTATTTTTAAGCACATTATTGTATGATGGATATTAATAAATGATAATTAATGAATAATAATCATATCATAACTGAATGCTAATTATATCTAACTAAAATTCTGATGTGGTTATTATTTTTTGATAATCAGATAATATTGTGTTGGGCACAAAGTTCGCACGGTTTCCATTATTTTTTTTTTGCAGGGAAATGAGGGATTATTATTAGCATGGGATTACAAAGCTGTCCAAGATATAGGCAAATATTATAAATCAAAACGGACAACATCTTATTGAATAGAAGGTTGAAGAAATATACAATATTGAATTAAAGTCATTTCCTATTTACATGTTAACACTAGAACCACCAAAGCAGTCCAAATAACGGGTCCTTGGAATTGTTTAAATTTACATAATATCATAACATATAATTTACGTATAATACCAGAATGTTCAAATTTATAATCTTTCATTTTCTGAGATCTTTCGCGGTTCAAGTTGCTCAATTGTCATAAATCAATCAATTGATTTATTTCTTCAATTCTTCCTTTCTTTAAGAACTAATTAAAGTTCTTGAGTGAAGTAGTTGGTCTTTGTAGTATTAATATATAGTGGTTTTTTAGCGGCTATTTCTTTAAGAACGTACACATAAATATACAAATATAACTGAATATATCGTTCTATGGTTAAAAACCGCACGAACTTTTTGGCCAACCTAATAAATATG
This sequence comes from Nysson spinosus, assembly GCA_910591585.2. NCBI lineage: Eukaryota > Metazoa > Arthropoda > Insecta > Hymenoptera > Crabronidae > Nysson > Nysson spinosus. The sequence continues at coordinate 6,850,593 of OU342835.1, forward strand.
TGGTGCGGTAAACAGAAGTCGATAAACCAATTTACGAGCTGGTAATTGCATGTGTCATAGAAATAAGACGTAAACCGTCGATATGACGGATGATTAATTTACTCTACGTCGGATCCATTTATCTTCGCGAAACTAGCCACATCGACGTTCAGCCCGAACTACGGGAACAAACTCGAAAGATTCGCCGTTCGAAGGAGAACTTCCTTAACGCTTCGGGACAAATCGTGAACTCCGTGAAACTGGAAACTAAGTTTATCTTCCGCGCGAACTCTTCCCGCTATCCTTGCATATCTTTGCAGTATCCTCGGAAGAATGAGATTAGGATTAATATCAGCTTTCTACTTGAATTAAACACACTTTAACAGATTGATAACAGACCTTTGTTTCCTATATTTTCTGATAACAGAGCTGTTTCTTGTCGTTAAACTAACTATTATTCTATGATGCCAATAAAGAGTAGTTCTAGTTTTTCTTATCGTAGTGTAACTTCTGTGTCATCATTCCTTATCTATGATTCAATTGTTATCACATTTATAACAGTCCTTAGACAATTTTATCTACTACTGTTTCTAAGTCCACATATCCGCGAGTTTACTAATTAAGTCTAATTGTGGAATAGAATATAATTCAATAAAAATAACGCGATGAATAAAAAATGGACTAAAGATTAAACACGAGCCATCAAGAAACATTAATTTAAATTTTATACGGCTGCATCTCCGTGCAATTCTCTCCGCAATCGTGACTTGCGAATCCGGAGGTCACTCTCAATAGCGAAAAAAATCCGCGGACATTAAACTTGCATCGTTCGCAGAATCCGCGGGCGAACGCTCTTCCTATTTGTCTTCCACGTCGTGTGCAGAAGCCGCTTCGCGTGTTACGTTTCAAATTCGCGATAACTCAGGTAGACTCTCAGCCAATCCTGTTCACGTAACATAAGCAAAATACCTGATTTTGTTTCCAATCCACGCGGAACTGCGAGTTGACTGAAATCTCACATAGCAGAGCTGGCTGTTCAAATACATTTCTGTGTGCTTTTGACGTCGATGGAACTTGCGAAATACTCCATGTTTATTCGCACAACTGATTGCTACTGCGATTATAATTAAACGTAATGGAAGTGGGAGGGGTGCGCGCGAGGGGACGAGGGTGCGCAACATGTGAAGGTTAACATTTCGGACGCATCTCGTTTGATTATATATTAACGTAATATCTTAATGTTCAGATATATTAATATATGATCAGCATATGAAGTAGACAAAAAAGACAAACAGAAGACAAAATAAGGCAAACGTTACACGATATTTTATTTATTATTATATATTTACTATGTTTTTCGCCTTCTTTAGTTTATAAATTAATGGATAATATTTAAGTGGTCAAATTAACGTGGGAAACCATTTCTCGCATTAAATCCTATAATATTATAATCGATCGTTTGATCAAACGTAAAAGTACCAGTTTACGTTAGCAGAATTAAGTTTCAATCACGAATTAAATTATTCACTTTCAGTGCCACTAATTATTCCTCGGAATTCTCGTAAAAGAAGAATGTTCGAAAAAATGTACTAAAATAGAGAAGTTCTGCAAACCAACAATTACAATAGAACTCGATTAATTTAATAATGCACTTCGAATTATAGCGTCTATTTGAAGTTACAATGCGAACGTCCGCAAAATACTTCGAGTAGATAAAGACTTATTGCATTACTAGAATAACGATGCACGTGTGTGGACCGAAGTGCAGTTACACAGAGATATTCGTCCACATATCACAGGATCCATCCTCGTCTCTCCCAATGATACCGGACTCTCTTTTCCTCCCAAATGATTCGCTACGCCGGTTAGCCGAGCTGAACAAATTGAAATCGCCGAGTGGAAAGCGCGTCTGGATCGTAATTAACGCGGTTAACTGCACCCCGCACCGCGAATTCCACGCTTAATCGTTCCGCGGCCATCGCCGAAGGACGACTTTCGATTAGACGTTATCGTGGAAACGCGAACTGTCGCTTTAAACTTCGGGAATTTCTTGTTGATTATATCTCAGTGAATGTTAGTAGATCTGTGCGCGCAAAAATCAATTATATTTTAATCGACTAGAATTAACTTTGAATCTTTATTCGTTGTTCGTTATCTTGTATTGTTGTGTAATGACAATCTGAGTTTAATTAAACCTTAATATTTGCAATCTATCAATTTATTTTATTATGAAAGCCTTATGATTTTCTGTGTTTACTAAGATTAATATATAACAACTAATTAATATTTAACTAACTGATAGTCAATATGAGCTAAGATCGAGAATGTACTGAAATGGTTATTTCCAATATTAGTCTTGAAATAATAAATATATTCTGTATGAACATCTTAATATAATAAATATTCTCTATGCGAATGTTTTGAAGTAGTAAATATTTTCTACATGAAGGTCTTAAAATAATAAAAAATAACTACGCCAACAGCAAAAGATGGCAACACAGTCACAATCTTTGTTGCGCAACGACCGGTTTATATCGATAAAAAAGTCCCAACTAAATACATCGTTAGCGTGTCTCGAAAACGACGATTCGAAGCTACGAAAACGCGAAGCACAATGGCATTACTTTATTCTTCGTCACGAGTCTCGACAAACTACATAGAACTCTTTGATAATTACGTCTGCCTGATAATTAGCACCGAGTCTCTTATCTCGTGGAAGGCCAAGAGTCGCGCTATATGAAATGAAACCAGTTCGAATTTCTAACGCAAGGAAAAGTCTCATCGTCATCGGTGGACCGCTGGAAAACCAGACGCGAGATAACACTCGAAAGTGTCCACTGTTGCATCGAATGCAGAGTGTTTAAAAAAAGGGGTGGAACGTCGTCAGACTCGACACGCGATGTGTCAATAGCGAGAGTCATTAATGTTCGCACGCGAGACCAGAAAATCGGTGCGCGCTGAATTAATCGCGTTGCACAATGCGATCGAGATTGTGACATGGAAGAAAAAGTTTCACTCGCTGTGTCACCTGCAAATATTTATAATTAACAACGTTACCCCATACGTGGAACAATAAATGTCGTGCAAATGGTTTTACGTTCGTAACGAGTTTCTTTCGTTCAAAGTGCAGGAAATTCTGGATTTATGTTTGCCGTTACCAAGGAAACTTCGTTAACTTAAAAGCAATTCTTTGAACGTATAATACAAGTATAATGTAAGAATAACAAATAAGAATGAAATTTTATTAATATTGAGCATCGTTGAGTGTAAATTAATTGATATCATGTTCATAAATATTCTAAGAAGATAACAGGTGTTACTGAATAAAATGATTTAATGTTATAAAAATCAGCAACTAGTTGATCAAGCGTGGTAAACGGATATTTCTTCATTCACTTTATCCGATTATGCTGAATTAACGATGTTACACAATTCGATCGTGATTCTGACATCGAGAGCATTCTACATAAAAACGTTTGACTAGCGATGCAATATGAAAATACTTTTAATTGGCTACGTTATTCAATGGACGGAACAATAAAATCCCGTATGAAGGATTAAGCTTTGATTCACTTAAAATAGATAGAAAATCAACGTTACTTTAGTAGCCAAACGATGTTCCCTGCGCCCAATTAATTGTTAAAACCGATATAAATTTTTATCTCCGGGATATTAATACTGACGTTTCAAGCACATATCACCTGCGACTGGATTATATTTGATATGGAAACGATATAAATGATACTAGATATTTAGTATCATTTCAATCGTTATTCTAAGAGTGGTGGTTCTAGTGTTAAAAGGAAGCGCGTCTCAAAGTCAAGCGAGGGGATAACGTCGAAAGATCTGAATCTAATTATCAGGCGATAAACGTAGACGTTCGCAGTGTTACGTATTGAATGGCTATCAGTTCGTGCACGGGAAGCTTTACAATGTAACATCAGTGTCGTGTCGATGTCACTCGATTATATCGACGTGAACTTCGTAATCCCAGCAGCTACGATGTCTCCCGGGCTTTTTTACACGGTGGAATCGATGCGTCGGCGTCGATGCGTAAAACCGTGAAGGTTCGTTAAACCTGAAGGATTTGTCGAGATGCTGCGATTAAACCTTGCCGATAATTATTTCCTATGTTGCATGACGTTAATCTATTACGTGTTACGTGCTGGATGTAACTTCGTGCAATTAAACTCTGATATAATTCCGTATAATCAAGTTATACAGAATCGAATGTCCGGCTGGCCGTTTATTCCTTTTTATTTGTTTTCAAGGTTTTTGTGTGACGCTTGTGATTTCATTTGTACCGGCGGAAAAAGCGTGTAGTTAAAATTGTGAAGGAGCTGTGGAACTGAAAGTATTGTTAATGTAAATTTTTGTTAAAGTTAAGAAACCATAATGTAGAGAAATATGTACGGAGAACTATTTGGTTTATGATAAATAATCAACAGTTGTTTGTTATTGCAATTTGTTTACTGATTTGTTTAGAGATGCTATGTTAATAGAAATGTTGTAAATTCGCATTATTCTCGACTTTATTGCCAATCTTGTAAATGTAAATATTTCTCCGTGTTTAACAATCTGGTTAATAAATCTCCGACGAACAATGAACAGAACAAGTATTCCAGGCAATATACAATTTTGTCGATAATTTAACTGACAGGTTCCAGTGAAATGGCATCCAAAAATTAATCTTAACTCAGAATTCAAAAAAATTCACTTTAATATACTCATATTTTTTGCAGATGTTAAAAGCTTTTCCAAAAACTAGTACGCGTCGAAAAGGTTCAAAATAGTGTCTCTGGGCGAATACCTATAAGCGATAGTTTACATAATATTCCACAAAATACTTCTCAAAGTATGACGAAAGTTAAACAACTCTTAGGCTTTCTCATAAAATCCATGGAAAGATACAATGAAAAAACTAATCCAGTCGTTATTTAATCGATAACACTTTTTTGCGTCGATCGGTGGATATCGAATTCCAGGATGTATTCCTTTCGGCGATACCTTTCTTTCTCTCTCACTCGGAATAGAATCTGGAATTTCCACGATGTAAATGTCCCGTCTGAACCGTATTCTCCTCAGTTCTCTCACCTCCTCCCCCTTATCAACCCCCCCCCCCCCCTCAAACCCGTCCGTCTCTTTTTCACGTTTCTTTCCACTTTTTTACACTTTGCTCGTCGCTTCGACTGTTTTCAGCACGACGAGACGGTTTCGCTCGAACTCAAAGTACGACGACCCCCGCACGTCTCCGCGCTATCTCTTTTCCACCAATGGGATTCACGAGAGAGGAACTACAATTTACGAGGTCTTCGCAGCCGCTCTGAGTATCGGACTTTAGTTACAAATATTTTCCTCCTTCTCCGTGAATCCTCCTTTTTATAAAAGACGAAAAGCGTTGCCTTAATATCGAAGAAGTAAGGCGAGGATATTAAACGACGACGGTGAGCTTCTTCCTGCGATGGTTTCCAGTAAATATTTCGAAGAATTGTATTAATTTGTGTTATTGGGAATTTTAATAAAAGGATTATGTCAGTTGACATGAAAAATATCGTATTAATTGGAAACGTCAGCGAGAAGTATTTATGTTATTTGAAATGACCAAAATTATATTGTTTGGAAAGATCGACGACGACTATTTGATTATATTATTTGGAATTACAAGATTTATATTACTCGGAAAGATAGTCGACAAATATTTGATCAAATTATTTAAAATAAAAATGATATTACTTGAAAATATCACCGAGAAAATATTGTTGGACACAGAAAACGATAGAAGGAAAAGGAAACTATATGAACCAGTACTTACATGCAATTCTTCGTGTAATTATGATCTAATTAATAACAATTAGAACCAAAACCCACTGATAAACATCGATTTCATAGGATAAGGATACAAATTAAAGTAAAAAATTCTATTGTTTACATCCCCCCTATATAAATTATAATTCCATCGTCATCATGTTTAAAAATGAGTAATTATCTTCAACGCATTATGACAAATTTCATCGGAAATTTAGTTATACTTAATGAGTTTAATAAAACCGTAAGGCGAACCTTGATAGTGCAATATGCACAGAGAACGGGTTCTGCATCGGCCATGCGTTATTACGTTCAGTCACGAGCACGTGTAATGACGAACTTCACCTTGTAATCTCGTAAAACACGCGACATCTAATCAAATAACGAACCAGACTCTCATTTCTGCGGTCAATGTTGTTCGCAATCGAGCCACGCCGACAACTGATTTATATTTCGGAATTTTGCGTATCACTGTCCCGCGAAAGCACGGATAACAATAATGTTATGTAAACAAGGAAATCATTCTATCCACGATATGTTATACACCGATAATTATTATCAAATATAACGTGCAACGTTTCCTTTTACATCATAAATGCAACCGTCAATAAACACTGTGCGGTTTGTACAATGAAATCACTATGAATGCGTGGCGTTAACTAGAATACGTAAGCTATTAAATCAATATGAATAAACCTGTAATTGTGATACGCTTCGCGTCTCGTTGGATACACATTTTGCGCTAACGAACAGATGAATTGTAAACAACCGCTCGATTTTCAAAAATAAAAATTAATATACAATATTCGGATATCGCAAATTGTGTCTGGTATCCATAGACCTCGATGCGGGGGAACAATAACACGCTTGGTTTTTATTAGACTACGTGTGAATTATTACAAATGTTTCATCGTTCTCAGTGCAGTTAAAAAAATGTGTAGAATAATGGACGATTAAAATATCATAATGGATTATTGAATTAAATTGTTTATAAGTACGGAGTGCTAGTTGATGGATTAATAGTTTGGTATTCAATATTCATTAAATTTAAAAGGTTTCAATAATGGTATGATATTCACATTAGAAATTAATTAAATTTTCAAGATCTCCAAAGTAGTATTATATTTCTACTATAAATTAATCATATATGTAAGCTCTCAAAAATAATATTACAAAAATAGTATTATAACACCATTAAAAATGTATCAAATATCAAATTAATCAATCTACAAAAACGCGAATCTAACGCATAGCAATTTATATTTCTGCAAAGTGGCAGCATTGAATGACGGTAAAAGACGCGTCGAAGTGACTAACAAGAAAGAATTCTGATTCCTCAGCTGGTGGATTGCGGTTAATACCGTTGCAAGCACGCTTACCTCGACTCGCTCCTGCAAATCGGCATTATTTCGAGAGCTGGCTCGCGGCCAGCCGCATTTTCTCAGATCGGTATTTTAATAAGTCCGTCACCTCGCACACTTTTCGTTTCCACGATCCTCCAAACGGGAGGGCACGATAATAACCCTCGTAAAAATTTCTAACGCCGGCTTAATTTCAACTGAAACTTGTTAAAACTCCAATATTTATATCGCAAGAACTCTGGAAGATGTTCGTGGAACGTGAATTGTTTTGATGTTATTTTTGGAAGAACAGTCACCCAGCTGTTTGGCATTGTACTTTGCAATGTAGAAAATTCATATAATGTGATATGATGAAAAGAAGACAAAGAAATAAGACATTGTAATCTCGCGGAATTAATATTTAAGAAATGGAGAATCGTACAAAGATTATTAATGAATTAATTCGTGAGTGATGAAAGTATACAAATATCAAATTGTACTGACAGTCAGCTTTCATAATATTAACTTATAATTGATTAAAACATCCGAATTAAAAAAGATCAGGGGAACAATATCTAAGTCAGATTGTGATAATAGAACTGAAAATTAAATACTTGCTGTTTAAGCAACAGGATTTGCGAAGCTCGAAAGGTCAGCCATATTCGATGAGGCAGAATAAGCTTCCGCAAAGTTTTAACCTTTCACTTTGCCGAAGAAGATCGCATTTCTTCTCAGGAAGCATGGAAAATCAACCCCGAATTCCGAGGAAGTTCGCAGCTCCCATCCCAACCTTCCATTCTCTGTTCCATCTAAAAGAGACGATGGAAGCTCGGAGGGGAACGGGGAGAGGGGGGAGGGGGGGGCAGCGGAAACCTTCGGGAGAAAATATAGATTTTCGTGTAAGGAGGGTGCGAAATGAGCCCTGGCACGCGGCGGGAATAATATTAATCTCTTTCCTGGCAAATGTCAGATGTTTCTACACGCTACGCGTTGCCACGGTGACAATATTTTGGTTCATCTCATCTCACGTTACAAAGTTTCACGCGCGATTGAGGAACCATCAAATGCTGGAAACTGCGGCTACATTTGTGAAAGTTCAAAATGTCCGACTCGAAGAGCGACGGTGAAGCATATCAATTAAAGTTTATGTTAACGAACCGAGGGAACGTGGAATACTAAAAGGATATTTGTAATTCCATTGTTGGTATACTTCTGGCTTCTTTAATTGGCGAGTTATTACATCGCCTACTATAGGAAACAATAATTATAACTTATTATACAGACCAATGAAAGTTAGATAAAATTATTATCACGGATGTAAACAACTAAAGTATCAATATATGATACGTCGACAGTTTTTTGTTTATCATAAATTTCGCTGAAGCAATAATTTAAAAACGATTGTTACTAACGATTAAATACATATCGATGCAGTAATAAAATAATCTCGTATCATTTTACACTGCGTTATAACTTGTTCCACCAGAAAATATCACAAACTGATATATTTCTCATGATATTTTGAACACAATCATTCCCATCACTGAATCTGACTAAATTTGACGTACAGATATTCTTGATTTATTTTGTATTTATTATATATTTTTGTTGAATGATCTAATCGAACGTGATACGTCATTCGCGAAGCTTTTCCACTCCAGAAACGAAGGAAGCGAATCGGGTATCGTGGAGGAAGCGTGCCAGAGGCATACATAATGGTAACCCGGAAGGTTTCCATGCTGGCAAAGTACTTCCACGAGGTACAGCAAACCATCGACGTACACATACGCGACTAATAATGTAGCGAATAAGCGGTATATTACGCGGTGCACTTCTCCGGCCAACATTTATTAATATTGGAAAATCTCCATCCAGACTATCGCGACTATAGGGCTTCTCCGTAAATTCCAGCCACGGTGAAACTGGTTCGACGCAAGCTGTACGGTGCCTTCCACCAATGCACTCCGTGTAAAACTATATATTCTAAACTGATACAGAAATATGGGATTTTCCCTCGCTTTCCACGAATTCAACTGAATAATGTTAACCGTCAACTTATTTATGAAAGCTGAAGTGTGAAATGTAGATCGACGTGCGAGCGGTGAATACATTTAAATGGACTTCCTGAGACGTTCTTTTGCACTTATGTATTAGACTTGTGTTTTATACGTTTGTATTAGATTATGTTAAATAAATGGAATTCGTGTTACAATCATTGTCTTGATAATGTGTTCAGAAATATCTTGCTTTTATAATGTAAATATAGGGCACGGCGGGGCGTTCTGAGTCACGGGGGTTCTTGGGTTAGTCTGAGAATTTTTCATTTTACGCATTTCATGCGTACTTCAAAGCATAATAATTGATTAATCTTGAAAAACGGTCCAAATTCTGAAGTCGCCAATTTTGCTCCTAAATGAGCCAAATCGATGGTATATGATGTATAAACATATTCTATGATGATTTTGGGTCGGAAGAAGCGGTTTAAAAATTTTTCCGGGCGAAAAATGGGTCGACCCAAAATCGAAAAAATGTGAAGGGGTATACCTTCAAAAATTCTCAAAAAATGAAAGTCGCCAATTTCGCTCCTAAATGCCCTAAATCGATGGTATATGATGTATAAACATATTCTAGGACGATTTCTGGTCGAAAGAAGCGGTTAAAAAATTTTTATTGGTCAAAAATGGGTCGAATCCAAGTCAAAAAATGTGAAGGGGTATACCTTCAAAAATTCTCAAAAAATGAAAGTCGCCAAAATCACTTCCAAATGACCCAAATCGATGGTAAATGATGTATAAACATACTCTAGGACGATTTTGGGTCGAAAGAAATGGATTAAAAATTTTTTCGGGCCAAAAATGGGTCAATCCAGAATCGCGAAAATGTAAAGGGGTATACCTTCAAAAATTGTCAAAAAATGAAAGTCGCCAAAATCGCTCCTAAATGGCCCAAATCGATGGTATATGATGTATAAACATATTCTAGGACGATTTTGGGTCGAAAGAAGTGGATTAAAAATTTTTTCGGGCCAAAAATGGGTCGACCCAAAATCGAAAAAATGTGAAGGGGTATACCTTCAAAAATTGTCAAAAAATGAAAGTCGCCAATTTCGCTTCTAAACGGCCTAAATCAATGGTATATGATGTATAAACATATTCTATGATGATTTTGGGTCGGAAGAAGCGGTTTAAAAATTTTTCCGGGCGAAAAATGGGTCGACCCGAAATCGAAAAAATGTGAAGGGGTATACCTTCAAAAATTGTCAACAAATGAAAGTCACCAATTTCGCTCCTAAATGCCCTAAATCGATGGTATATGATATAGAAACATATTCTAGGACGATGTTGGATCGAAATTATTCACAGAAATACATTTCCGCGGAGAAAAATTCATTTCACCAGCCAATCGTTCGATTAATTGGAACGAATTCCCAGAGAATTTCCGAGTTAGATCCATAAAACGAACGACAAGCAGTTTAACAACGTGCCATTGGTAGCTCATATTTCGGATAAATATCAAAACAATGACTGTAAAAAAAATCATTCGGTCGAGTTAGTAGCTTGGCGATTCCAACGGTGGCGATGCATCGGAACGATGGAGGCCATCGGAGCAGTAAAAATCAGTGAATTCCCACCCTTCGAGCGTTGATTACGTTTCGATTAGCAAGGCCATTTATTGGCTATTCATAACATTCGCAAATGCGCAAAGGCTGCCGTACCGGAAGGGGAGAAAAGAGGCGGCGCATCGAATTGACATGCCGGCCGAAATGGAATTGCTCCCCGGCAATGTCGGCGCGCGATTTTCCACGTGATTCCACATCCCTGGGATTCGTATTCTCACCCTATAAAGCTCTATCTCCGTGCCAGATATTCCCAACTAGGTGAAAAAATACGAAACACACCGATCGATTTTCATCTCAGCCTTCCAAACCTGAATATATTACCGTCGATTAATTGCGAATAATTAATGGCCGGCTCAATAATGCACTTCTAATTAGTGGAGCTACGAAAGTGCAGAGCGGCGTACATTTTCGTGGTCTTCGTATGTTTTTAATTTCTATATTATGGATCGTGATGCAAGTAAATGACTACAGAGAACATGATAGTATTAATTACAATAATTACAATATGATCGTGTATTATAATAACAAACATTATCACGGATATGTGGGAGTTAATGACACGACTTTATGCACACGTTGATGACGATAATTGCCTAGTTTTCGTAGTTAAATATATTACTATAATCTATTAGAGAACTTCTCGTAATTAATATTACCTTCTATTTAGTAATTATTAAACAATCAAATTAAATCGAATTTCATTTCACTACTGATATTCATGAATTCTTCTTCACATTAAACTTCACAAATTCCCAGATATTTTTGCAGAGCACAAAACGAGCTCAGTAAAAATGTAACCAAATTAAAGTAGCCGAAGAGAACTAGATTTCGAAAGTGGTGTAAGTGAAAGCAGTTGGCGAAACGTGTATTTCATGGATCGCAATCAATGAAGGTACCAGCGTGGATCTTTTAAAACGGTAAGAAGCAATCTGTCGAATCGAATGATAAAGACTCGCCGATAAATCGCCGGCTCAACTTGGCAAATAGGAACGCTGGAAGGTTGCCGTTCGAGGTTGGCTTCTATAAGCAGTTCGAGACAGGCTGCTCCCAGCATATCGGGCTCTTTGAAGGCTCGAGGAGCTGGGTAAGAGGTTGTGTAAGATCGATGAAGCCACTTTGACGGCAACGGATGACACGTTCTACACGGGATATTGCAAATACCCGCACGTACTCTCGACCGTCTACAAACTTTTACGATCATCCCTCGTTGAGTGGAGCTCTTCCGAGTTAATCGGTATGTATGTTTTTACACCCCCCCTCCCCCCGCGGAAAAAAACGGGGGAAGAACTACACTTCATTTTCTTAGCGCCACCTTTACACGCCGAATGACACGATTTACTTAATCAGGGGTTATTAACGATGATCTTCCGACGTGAAGACGCCTGGTGGTTTAATTGAAGACCGTTTAACTAATTGGACTAACTTCTTCATTAATAAACTTTGTAGCTTCAAGTCTTTGGCAGAATTGGTTATTATTTTGTTAAGTTTGAAAGTGATGTAAGTCCCATTTTTAAGGAGATTGAATTAAATGTCATTTTCTGTTATATATTCACACCTCATTTTTATTCCTACTTAGAATTAATGCTTATCATATGAAAGTGAGAAGAAAAGGTGGACTTATACCACTTTCAAAAATGATAGCTCATATCGGAATGTATTATATATCATCTAATCATACTTATATCTGATTGTCATAGTTTATGTTCTAATTCATATAAAGCTGGAATGTAAAATATAATTTTTCAATATTATATATGTGTGTGTATCTGTACAGTGTGTTTTAATGGCAAGTCTAATTAAGATCCTATAAGCACTTCCGAAGGTACGATGTATCCGGTACAACCGGTATCACTCTATCTTTCAAAGCATTATGTAAAGTAATCAGTGTTGCTCCAATCTCAATTTTGGGAAATTCCACTAGAAGTAAACACGAAGCATCTGCAAACGGTTGGTTCGTTTCGGTGGGAGAACTTTAGGAAGTCTGAAGCTAATTGGTCTACCGAGCTTACAATGTTTGCAGTTTGCTTGGTTTCCACAACACCAAACATGATGATGGAAATTCGTAAAGATCAAGGTAAACGTAACGCTTATTACCATGCAAGCTGCTGCGTTATTTCGACTAAATCAACTTATAATCACTCGATTTGACGCATTCAGAAATATCACTGATATACATACAAGCCGCTCAAATGCCAAATTGAATAACTCCACTTTTTGCAGTTTTTCCTATTTTGTAATTATAAACGTATCTCGCGGATTTATTTTATTACTAAGTCGGAAGTGGCCGCGTGATGTCCTTTTATGGAAGGACTCTCTGGATCATTATTTAAAGTAATTTACATAAATATAAATCAAGAAGCAATAAAGGTTTCACGTGGAGCGACGAGAGAAGTAGAAACAGGTCGCTTATTGTCAGACGCGAAGGGAGCAAATAATCGTCGTTCTTTATCTACCGCCGACGAAAAGTTCGAGGACGTTTCCGTCGAAATCGGGGGGAGAAGTTTGCTTGTAAAACTGGCGGCAAAAGTTTGCCGTGTTAGAGTCGGTGCACCGAGTCGACGGTACTCGGGGAAAATATGACTTTGCCAATTACTCGGATCCTTCTTAAGCGTCCTATTTCTCTTCCGGCCATTTCCCTGGCCCTCATTTTCCTTTTCTTCATCTTAGCGCTCTCTCGATCGATTACTCGTAAAATACTTGCTCCGGGCACTCCTTTATTTTACGATGTAAAACGTGATTCGAAGTTAGGCAACCGGCGATAACCTGGCCGGTGAATGACCGTGACGAAATATTGATCGTGTACAAAAATGTCACGGTGTTAGTTTTAGTGCGTTGTAAATGAAATCAACGTGGGAAAGTATGAAGTAAAGCGAGGTGAAATGTGCAACTTAAAAAGATATTCCACAGGTGGGAAGTTCCACGGGTTCGATATCGGATTAGAAGCGGAATAATGGATCACCGAGTATCTCGATAAAACGGCAAAGGGAAAGATTATTAATTCGCAATCTTGTACGGCGAGGTATAGAATATTGGTCACTCGGGTGGGTCGTTGTAAATATTATACTGGCAAACATTAATGCGCGCACGACACAGGGCTATCGAAATCGAACATCGATAATCTCCGGGAGCATTGAAATAAATGGGATGGCGAAGCACAAAGCATCGGGTTTTCAAAGTTTGCGGCCTGGAATTGGCCGTAGCCGGCGGTACGAGTAGCGGCTTAATGGAGCACACGATGAATATGGAATTCCCGATGAATTGGCTCGTCTCCAGAAGGCAGTTTGCCCTTCGATCATGGACCGATGTTAATTAAAGTGCTTTTAATCACCCGCAGTATCACTGAAAAATCTTCATTAAATCAGTCCTCACGAATTCCTACGATTTATCGCGTTCCTGTGGATTTATCATTTAACACGATCTTAAGCGTGCCGATCTGATTGCATATTAATATGAATATTAATTGCCACAAATACAGTAACTACGTAGTATTTCATAGTACAAATGTTACTGATATTATGAATATAATTAATATAATTCCATACAAATATTCTACGTTAAGTATTACAAATCCATAACTTTAGTTGAAGGTAGAATATTTTTGTATAAAGTGCATAGAAATATTGCGCATGATGTACGAAACGGACAGCGATAGATATTAAAATTGAAGCTGCCGAATAAAAAGATAATACCGTTATTGAAATGGATATAGTGGACCGATGGAGAATATCGGTGATGCAACAAAACGTGTTAGAGTTGAATTTCCAGGTCGGCCGGCTACGATCGTAGTTCTCGTTCGAGAGTACGCGAGAGCACTTAATTGACTTTGGACTAAAACCGAATTGCGGTTCCCGTACAGCGGTACAGCCTTACACGATAAATTAATAAACGGGGACAGTTTTCCAGCCGCTACCTCGCGGAAAACGCGGTCGCCATCGTAATAGCAAATTCCAGGTCGCAAGTCATCGCCACGCAATTTTCTACCACACCACAGCTTGACTGTTTCAAGGGTAAGCCATTAAATCCCGGATCTGTATTTGAAACGATAAAACCCAGATCTCCTCTTAAATAACACTACAAATAATTAATTACATCGGACTCCCCTATAATGCACCGCGCGTGTTCCTCGTTCTCCGGAACCACGTTAAACGAAGATCCACCGTAAATTCATGCAAACCAGACTAGTAATACTTGTATAATGAAACCCGAAACACATACAACGAAGATACTCATTATAATCGCGCTGATTAACGATGAAATTAAAGACGCGCTAAAAGGTGAGGCGAAATTAAACACGAGACGCGATGAAATCTTAAATCGATACAATATGCACTGTAAATTATAAAGGCAAGTAGTGAATGCTTTAACAACCTGTTTCGTCGAAGTCACTCGAGATCGTTTCACCTGATCCGGGCTTATTCGAATGCCACTTCATTCAGCATCGTCAAACCCACATCAAGCTACAAACCCGATGTTGAACCGAAGGAAGTCCTAACTGGAGAAATAAACAAGAAACTATGCTAACCGACACTTCAATATTCACGTCCAATCTTGGAGGACACAAATTATCCGTGGATAACCACGGTAAAGAGTATTCAATAATTCAGGTAAACCGGTAGAACCTCTCTGTGGGGCTCCAACGGTTGACTCCGTTTATAGCACGCTCCAGGGAGCCAAAGAGTACCAAAGGGAGATAGGTTGAGGAGAGAGAAGGAGAGAAGAGCCAGAGAGAGAGAGAGAGAGAGAGAGAGAGAGAGAGAGAGAGAGACTGGGTTACGGGGGGTAGAAAGAGGCCGAGAAACCTTGCGCGATCGATGTCACGTTAACTCTCGACACGGCTCCTAATCAAACTTTCTCACTATTTCGTACAAGTTTCCTCGAAAGGAGCCTTCAACTAACGATACGCTCCACGTAGCGGGCTTTTGTTTTCTAGCAACACGGTACGTCAGCATTTCAGTACTTCACTCCGCTCCTACTTCTACGAGTTCGGATTTGAATTGCAAATCTACGAGATGTTATAATTGAGACAGTAATCGCTCTTGAAATATACATTCCCATGATGTACTTCTTCAAACTTGTTCCGCGATGATTGTTGGAGAAGGGAAAGTTGTATTATGTGAAAATTAATCAGGTATTTCGCCGAGTAGAATGTACAGTAAATACTTGTTCGTTCGATATTAAGATATGTCCACCAGTTATAATAAAAAAAATTATGGTAAATTAATAATTATTGAGATTATAATTCCTGTTAAAGTATCAATGATTGACACGCACTTTTAGCTATAATAATAATATTCTAACTAATGAGAACTTAGCGTTTATGCTTTCGGAACATCTCTAAGTCCATTTAAGTTCTAAATAAGAAATTAATAAAAATAGGCAAGCAGAGATATTAAAGGACACGAAATGTTAAAATTTACGTTTACATATTTCAAGAATTTCAATAATCGAGGGAAGATTAAATTTTCTTTAGCGCCGTCACCAAAATTACGAAATCCCCGGCTACAGCCGTGACCCTAACACCAGTGTGTACCAGAGACTTGAGTGTTTTCATCGCGAAATTACTCGCAAATCCGCTTACGCCAAGTCCCGACACGATCGCACAACAAGCGCAAAAAGTTCCAAGATGTCGGTTTAACGGTTTCAGAACGCAGCAGGTTGTTCGAGGTTTTCCGTAGATATAAGGTCATACAACGGAACCAGGATACATCCTTCTGATCAAAAGAAGTAGGAAACCTGAATAAGCGGTAGATACGGAACTAACTGGCTCCGACACTACTTAATGACACAATTATCCATTTTCATTCATTCATAAGTAAAATCAATTCAAAGTCGATTAACTCTTATATTATTATGTTATGAATATTATATTATTGGATCTTGGAAATTAATAAATAAATATTATGGTATAATACTGTAGTTATAGTGTACTATATTTATTATTAAACAGGATGGTCGGAAAATCACAAATACCTTGAAAAGAGCTAAAATTTGTGAATGTTCGGAACATAGGTATTTAATGAATGTAATATTCCACCCCTAATTAGAAAAATCTATTTGTTTTAATAAACAGCTTCCTAATTAAGCTTTGAGTTTCTATTTATTTTTGCGAAATTTAGGGTCAAAGCAAATCAGAAAGTGACTTTATCTTGACTTCTCTTATATTATATTTATAACAGAAATATAATTCTTGTACTTACAGTTATATTAAAAATATGAGAGTTCAAAAGTAGGTTCATCTACGATCAATATGATATAAAACGAAGAACAGCTTTGGGGGGGAAGATTTTGCTATAAGTTCTCGATAGCCTGTATAGACTTTCGAATGGGCTATAAATGGGAGATGAGTTTACGTCTTATTCCTTTCCGCAAAGAAAGGAGAAATATCGTTTCGAAGTAGGACACCGGGATTGGTAACATCTTATAAAGGCGATACGCATAAATCCCGGTGGATGAATGAAATATTATCTTCTCCTTTAAAAGACAAGTAGACAGATGCCGGTTTCAGTGGAATTCGCTACAATTCCAGCACAAATAAGTTCGTCGTGTTGAAGTTTCTAATAACGATGCGTGAGAAACAAGAGAACGATATTATGCTGAAAGTGTCAGGAATGATGAATGTTCCTTAGATAAAAACAGTTGGAATCCTAGTGGAAAATGTTGTCGTGGAAGATAAAAAAGAAAATCGTGATCTGACTTCGAATCTGAAAAAAGAAATGTCAAATGCCGAAGACGTGGAAACGATGGGACTATTTGGACCTTCTATTCTTAGAATTAGCACATCACGCTTCATCGCCGCGGATGCTCTATTTTTAAACATCCGCGACGAGTGTCTTTCGATTCTTTTCTAATTTCCTTCCACATGATTCCTTTTAAATCTACTTGAAGACCGACTTCAACTATCGTTTCAGGTTACCGTGCCAGAATTAATAACCGAACTTTGAGACAACATGCGAAAATACATCGTTAACGCTCACCAAAATGATCGTCTTCTTAAGAATGGGTTCGAATATTGTTCAATATCGTGAGCTTAATACTTACGAAATATCCAAGTATTATAAAATAATTATCAGAACGAGAATTAAATAACAATAAATTCCGCGAGTACACAGGAAACAAGTGTCATCAGAGAATTAAAATAAGAACAAATATTGATATTAAAAAAACCCAGTGCCAAATAATCCTCCCTTACAACATTAATACTAGAACTACCAAAGCAGTCAAATGACGGATCTGCAGTATTTAATCAAAATATTCAAATTGAAAACGTTCCGTTTCTGATATCTTTTACGGCTCATCTTACATAATGGACGTAATTAAATCAATTACTTTACTTCTCCCATTGATTTAAAATTTTAAGTACACATATATAAATGCACAAATATATCTGAATGTATTATACCGTCGGTAGCTCTAGCATTAAATTATACTTCTAAACAAAATTCGAGCCAAAAATCACGGTTTCCGTAATGCGGTTTGTCTCGCAGTTTAATTGAGGTAAACGTATGAATTCCGAAGTGTCGATGCCTCGTACTTGTCAGGTTCTTAACCACAGACAATTTCATGATACGTCTGCATTGTCAAAGTGGTTATCCAGTGCGGTAACCGGAATCGTCGATGACAAGGATTCTCCTTCGATCGCCATAGATCGCGATAGATCGCGAAACGGATTGGATACCGGTCGTTAGCTCGCTCGGATTAACGGAGGACGTATCAGGAGTGGACACTTCCACGTGTGAGTAAACGCCGTAGTATCCCGCTTCCTGGAGGCATCGGTATGTAACTGCGGTCTACCGCGAGACGCCAGGTCCTCAAGAGTTACATTGTAATTTGGTACCGGTTTACAGGTCGGTTACTGGTTGGATACTACATCCAGGCTCTGGCACCGTAACCTCATTTGTCTGAATACGAGGAATTATTGCTCGATCGACTGCGTCTTACCCGGCGAAGATAATTCGCCCATAAATGCAATTCCGACGTCTGTTTGGCAATGCGCTCTAATTGCAACTAATGAGCCGAAACTTCCTATGATATTGACATCAATTACTCGATGACGTACTCATGTAGTAATTCGAGAATTATGCGCAAAGTAAACATACGCAGACATTAATATTTCTTAAAATATCTGTTTATAAGTCTATCACTTTTTGTAGAATAAGTTACTTCATAGTTATCGAACTAAATAAGCGATACATTAATATAAGCAAATTTAACTGCAACATTAATTCTGTTTATATTATTCCGATATACCTTGTAATCTGCGTGGATAATTTAATTTTTTTTTTATCACACAATAAATGTGGTGCTTGATAAAGTATCCGTACTTGGAAGTGCGCCAGGTACTAAAAACGACTAATGATAACAGGGTTATCATAAACATGGAAAGGAATTGGACCACCGATGTCTTCGTTAAAAATTCACCAATGGCGATCGTATTCTACTTCACCTTAATACGTGTATACCAATCAGTTCAAGCATGTACTTTAATGGTCAGTGAAAGAAAATGTCAACGAGTGTGTACCGAAGTATACCGAAGTATAGGTCACTGGGTCAGCGAATGGACGCGATATGTCTGAAGATATTCCACCTCGATGATTCGAATCCATTGGAAATGCTGTTATTATTTTATCCACGAATCCACGATAAAACGTCGACGGGAACGCGAAATATATAAATATTATAGATCCGAAAATATTCGGTGGCATTCGGCTCCCAGGAATCGATTCACAGCGATTCAAGCGTGCAGCCAATTTCGATAACACGTGCGCCGAATTTTGATCCGAGTTTATCGGTGGCGCAATCGATGCATCCGACAAATGGATGTCCGTTTGATTCCACGAGTTTATAGCGTATAAGTACATCCTCGTACTTGGCAAAGGTTTGGTAGGTCAGTAGGTCAAATCGCCGGTGCATACATACGTCTCAACAAGGTGAACATATCGATCCTGAAACGGTGACCCAGTAAGTAGGCACACGCTTCACTCCAGTGCAACACGCAGGTGCAACGCACGAAAGTGCAACAACTAACAATTACATCGGAACAGATTCTACACGCGTCTCGCGTGTTGTAGATCATTCGATCGACATTTATACACTCGGGAAGATGATCAGATTACGACATTTTTTTCTTATCACTGGAATAAATTATTTCATTTCAGACAGTATTTATATTTTATGCGGTAAGAAATACTGTGCTTCTTTTGAGGGTCTTGGACACAATTATACATAATTTTCGTCGTAATAATTATTTTTGTAGTCTTATAAATATTACGAATTATATTTTATAAAGATATATAATGAACACAATAACGTGACCTACGTGGCCTGAACGCGAAGTCACGCGAAACTGGCGCGGCACTCAACGTGTTAATTAAATATGGTATTATCGATATGTTAATTTTGAATATTTTAAATGTACCGGAATATATATGAAGTCTAACTACTAGTCAGATATCATTCAATAAAAACTTTCCACAAGTTCATGTTTTTAGTTCTACAACGAAAGCAGTACAAATATGGCCCTCCACTGAAACCTCTAGAGTTAATAAACGTACGAAAAGTTTCGAAAAGTTTCCGACAATACCGTTAGCAGGAAGAACCTTAACTTGGAATACTTCTCGGGTGTACACCATAAGATTCCTATCAAAGTGTTTCTGGTAAGAAGCATTGGACTAGCAAACGAGTCCCGGGAGCAGAAACCAATTAAGCAGCAGTGCGTTTCCCGGAAAGCAAGGAGCTAGAGTTCTATGGTTATCCTCTAGTTCCCACAGTTTCTCTCTACCTTTCCCCTCTATTCATCCACTTCATTCTCTTTATCTATCGTCGGTCCCTTCTCTCTGCGCCTCCTGTTTCTCCATCTCCATGTACGTCATTCCATTCGTATCAACCCTTTCTCTCTCTCTCTCTCTATCAGAATCTCCCTCTATTTCGCTTTCGGAAGAGATCAGTGCTCGTACATCGTGGCGAAGTGAGTTAACCAGCAGGAGGAGCTTGTTTGAATATAATGCTCGTAGTTACCGCACCAAGGATGCCTCGTCGTCCCTCCGTACGACCAATCTTCGTCCCTCCTTCGACCTCGACAGCTCCGCAACAGTTTGCCACTTACTGCACCTTCTCACTCAATTCACCTTCTCTCATTAACGTCCGTTATTTCCCACTCGATTTCGTATCGGTCTACTTCGACAATTACTCTTTCAATTCCACCATTCCCCTTTGATATACTTCGATTCCTATTGAGAGAGGTTTCCTCCGATATAATTGTGGAAAGTATGAATGATAGTACTGATATCTCAAAGTAATCATTTATATTGGTGATGAGGGGGTATGAAATACAGCATTATATGTAATATTATATTATTATATCAGATTATATTACTGTACTATGATTCGTTATAGTTTAATACCTCCGAGTTAATATTTTTGACTTTATAAAGCATCGATTATCGTGATATTCCGGACAGGAATAAAATAGATATGGAATTTATAAGATGTCGCGATTCGGATTAAGTCATATTTAAGGTATAAGCAAATCGATTTCGAAACGTCATTGGAAATTTAAATATACTCGTATATCTATCTATTGGCAAAAAAATCAGGAAGTAAATTTACAGGGATTCGAGTTTACGAGCAACGCTTCCATTTCCGGTGCCTACGAAAGCGAATACACCGGCGGGAAAGGTTTCGCCGCATCGTTCAATTTCCGCGCGACGTTTCAATTTCTCCCGCAACCCACCACCGCACACTCTCCTACGTCCTATTCAACCCTCTCTTCATTCTCTCCAATGGAATCCCCGCTTCCTGCACAACTCATCACCCATTTTTAACACCCAAGGAAATTTAGTCACGCTCTCACCAAATATTATTGCTGTAACTCGTATGTGAGACTTGAATCTTCTATTCGAGGATATAAATGGAACTGCGTATAAATTCTTTAGCTCGTTAACGACTACGTGATATTAACTTAAGAATAACCCTGCTTCTAGCTGCAGTCTATTTTTAATAAATATCGATGTTAAATATCACATCGTTTCCTTAAAATTCTTCAATTTTCGAAATACGGAAGTGATCAAAATATTGTTAACATATTAAAGTAGCGTATTGAGTCGGGATCAACTTTATATCACCACACAATCGATTGACGATTGCGCAACATTTAAGTTCATATAAGTTAACATAATTAACATCAGGAATATAGATAACATCTACGTGTCGTAAAATATAAATAAAAGGCAAATAACGCGGAAGAAAGCACGCAAGATTACGTACGAAGTGAGCCATTAAAAAAGG
Source organism: Nysson spinosus (assembly GCA_910591585.2). Lineage (NCBI taxonomy): Eukaryota > Metazoa > Arthropoda > Insecta > Hymenoptera > Crabronidae > Nysson > Nysson spinosus. The sequence continues at coordinate 6,872,619 of OU342835.1, forward strand.
TAAGTGGAAGGAAAAATATGGCATAGAACAATCTGCGGTTATGTTGTAACTCGTTACCGCGTCGACAACTTCGAGATAAGGTAACATTTGAGTTAACAAAGGTTTTCGTTTACCGCCGTTCCACGCGTTCTTTAGGGTACTCCGTAACCTCCACCACTCTGCAATCCGCAAACCAACAACAACATCCCAGGGACGCTTTAAAGCCAAACCTCAAAATAGAACAATACTGTTCTCCAGGAAATTACAGAGAAACCAAATTTTGTTTATACCATGCCCACGAGAGCCAACGCTAAAACTCTTATCGATAACATACTTTGTTTAAACATTTTTTAACATTGCACAGAATAAACTGGTACATAACGCGGTGTTTCACCTTTAATTTGTTAATCGCAAAAAAAGCCACGAAGGAATTATATATTGTTTATACCAACTTATTCTCGAGAGATAAGTTCGGGATTGTTCTTAATAACCTCCGTCTTACACATAATCTCATATCGAAATGAAGGGGAAGGAAAGTTACTGAATTCCTAAAATTTCTTAACAACTTGTAAGCAATTTCCTCTTTTAATATCCCAAATTAAGTAACGGGCACTTAGGTTATTACGCGCACTTATTTTGTTCCTACGAACTTGCTCTCGAGAAGCAAGGTCAAGGTTTTTACGAGTACATTCTTTCCATCGTAAACATTCGTATCAAGATGGAGTCGCCTGGAACCAACCGGCGTGGTAATAAAACAATTCATGTACATTGCGCAAACAACTCACCATCTCGGGACGAAGACAATCCCCTAAAACAATATCTAGTATCGCAGGTCATTAGACCCTCCGCCATGGACAAATCGCCTGGTAACAACGTCGTGTTATGAAGTCCCTTACGTCCTTGCGCCGACCCTTTTAGTCGCCTTTTACGACAGGCAGGGGATACCATGGGTGTATTCTATCCCCCACCCATAGGGGTAGTTGCACAAAACCTTTCCCCCATTAACCGCACTGGCACTCTCACTTTAAATTAACACTAACAATTACCTCGATACTTCGGATATTGTTCGCTCTAACCACAAATCCAGTATGCTCTAACAGTCGAATGAAACGACTAATCACAGAATAACGTTTATCTCGCCCACGAAGATGTTAATAAAGAGATCGACATTGAAGAACAAAAAGTAATCACTGCGAATCGAAACGGGAACAGAAACGAACGGTTTATCGATGGATTTTGTGACGAAATGATTGTTCATATTCGATTGGATTTATGTTGAATGAATATCATTCTATTGCACTCAAATGGAATATTACGAGATCCGAGAGTTGAACTACAATTATTAATCTTTAAAAAATGTCTTTCATGCAGCTTTGTAAAATTCAAAATACTACTCGAATTGTACCGTAAATATGCTAGGAATTAAAAACACGAAGCACTTCTATTTAACTAATAAAAATATCAATAATATCGGAAACTCCATAAAAAGCACATGTTATACTGCCATTCGCATATATCTTATATTTCTAGTTCTTTGAACCTACTTGGATATAATTCTTACAAGTATCATTACTCGATTACAGTAATTTCAGAGCTGATATCTCAATGACCATAATCACCCGGAAATAAAGGAAGATCGGAAAGATTATAATAGGCATATTATAGTCGCAACCAATTTAGAGTATTACACGGAAAACCCGTAAGTAAACATAATTTCTGAGAGCACAAGAGACAAGACTATGTTCACCGTTACACGAAACTTCCTATAGAAAGAGGGACATTCGCAAAGAATGAACTCGAGGTGGACACAGGGCAACGTACTGAAATAGAACGCGGAAATTACACGTGGAAAAGTAGTATCGCGGTTGTACTCGAGCTGACATTTTGCAAAAAGAAAAAACTATCGTAAAACTGGATCAGAAGACTACACGTGGCCGTTAAGCCGCGATAAAAATCTGCCGAGCAGCAACCTTCGCGGTAACGCAAATAAATGCCTGAGCTTCGACGATAATTTATCGGTTACATAAGTGATGCTTGCTTCACCGAGGAGAACCTTGGACGTAAAAAGCTGTATTACGCTTTATACGATTTATCCAGGCTTTTTTTTATACTCTCCGTAGAGCCGTGACCGGTAAATTTTATAGTCACCGCACGATCCTGTATCACGGTTAAATCTTCGGTAATCTCGGCTAATGGTAGACTTCTTAAATCTAGTATATTTTCTATAGCAACGTGGAAGAAAGAATGTTGAATTTTCTCGGTGAATAGCTCTGTTAACACTTCATTACCAGGAGAATGGAAACCGGGATTAAACATTCACGAGGCTCCGCTTACTCGGGGGAAAAGAATGAGCCTCCACATTTGCATAAGTATTATCTAATTATTTCGAATGAATCTCGTGTTACACACGGCGTGCCATGTTTCTTTCAAGAATTCACTCGTTTGCCGCAACATCCTTATTTTCGTAAAAATAATAATCATAATTACTTAAATCCTTACAATGTTTCATAACTTCCTATGTACCAATAAAAACTGCACCATATACGACATATGCTGTCACACTGATCACGTTATCGCTAATCAAACTGAAAGTTACGAATGAAATAAAGCGTACATAGCGAAAATATGGACTCTCATCCTTCCATGGAACATGAGAATCACATTTGATTATTCACCCCTCCAGGGACATAAATTAAACTCGGCGTGGCAAGGGTGGAGGAATAAAAATCCAGTAGCCCGAGCAATTTCGAGGATAGCATCCACGATTGCGGGGGTTGCAATCGAAAATAGTCGAGAATACCAACGAAAAGTGGAGATTGAGAAGGGTGCGAGGAAGATCCGCAGTAACGTGAGCCACGGGAGATTGTAGAGTTGGCGGCGTTACTGGCTGCTAAGTAACGGCGCCGTATCTTCAACGTTGGATAGTGGATACAGAGAACATACGTTCAACACTGTTACACGGACAATTGCATCTTGCAACCGTACACGCCGGAGAAGCAATTCGGTGACCCGACATTGTTAAATTCTACCCGAAACTGATATCGTGGACAACGGGACGGGGATAGTATAAATACGGCTTAAAACGAATCTACAGTCTTTTCTATTCTCGTGCGATGCCAAGGGAACATGGAACTATTGGATTAAGAATATGGCAGTGATATATCTTGTTTCACTTTAAGACGGCACAAAAATTAGAATTAAGAATATTTCTCGATTATTCAATTTGAAAAAAGAGGAGCAGATAGAGTTCTGTATTTATTTAGTGCGGAAATAATAAATTTATGTACAACGTTATACTGGCTTTTATTGACTTTTATATCCCTTCTATATTTTGATCGACTGACAAAAATATAAAATAAACCGCAAATATTTTATATTACATATTGTATAGTATACTATATTTATTCTATATTTTATATTTTCAATTCTGTATACTAAATTTAATTTGATAATAAGAATTAGATAATTCTATTATTCTACATTGAATTAATTTATCAATATTTCCCATGTCTGCTTTAATTATGTTGCGTTTTAAAGTGGATTACATGTTACGCAGGAATATAAGACATTGATAAGTTGCAGCATTGGCGTGCAATTGATCAGTATTTCCTTATGAAAAACTAGAAAACACTTCAATGTACGTACAGCTTTGAACGACAAGAATACGCGTAGTAATTACCAATGCTACCATTATCCATATTGTGCATTATACGCGGATGACAGAACAGAAATTCAAATAGCATCTTTATTTATATTGTGCATTATGCGGGAATGACAAAACAAGAATCAAAATAGTCCTCGGTAGTTGCGCGCTCACGATTCCACCAACTTGGATTTCCCTCGCGGCACCGGGTATCAATATTCACGAGCAGCGATATATCGATACTTTATAGTCCCGCTATGAATGTAAAACATAGCGAAAAAAGTCGATGTTGAGGGAAGGAATATTTATAAGGAACAGAACACCGGTGTCTTACTGCGGGAAATATTAATGAGATCTTGAGTTGATCGTGATGTAGGATGCACACTGTTTTACAATAATTATAGAGCGTAAGGCATTGAAGAAAACGCTGCACTATTTTATTAGTTATGAACTAGGAGTCATAAAAATGAATGTGTATAGAAATCAAATTAATATTAGAATTACGAAAGCCTTCCAAATGACAGGTCCGCGAAATTTAATAAAAATGTTTTTAAGGACGTCTATGTGAATGTATAAATATAGTTGAAAATACAATATTGTTCGGTGTTGTAGTACTAAAAATGAATACGCAATATGACCCAGAAATCTATTAAACACAATTTCCCATAATTTGTCTGTCTTTCATCAAAATCAAATATTTCGAAATAATACACAAATAGATCCATCAACGAATGATTATGATTATACATTACAAAATGTGTGCATACTATTAAATAAAATTCCAAATCCACCAGACTTATCCAACTCACGTAATTCCAGAATAATTGATAAAAGCCGGCCAACAAAGTAAATAACATCGTGCAACTTAATTCAGCATTGCGATAAAACTCGGGAATTAATTATGCGTTTACATCAACGGCGTGTCACGTCTTTTGTCGGAGACCCGGAATATTAATCCTTTTTTGTTATCCAGTGTTTGTTCTGTTTTTTGTAAAAAGTATCATTAGAGGCACGCGTGCGTGTGTGTCTCATACGAAAAGGTATGTGACCAACCATGGAGCCGTACACGACGGAGAAGCAATTACGTGCCACGGCAATGATAATCCCCTGGTTGTAACTGCGCGGGTAACTATATCGTGGTGCAGTATATATCCGTGACAACTGCAGCATACTCTATGGCTGCAGTTTATATGCCAGCCGGTCGTATAACGTTTATGTCATTCGAGGTGAGCAACTCCTAGGAATCATACGAACCGGCGCTCGTTCTCCTCCACTTCTATTCCTATCTCTACTTACAATTGGATTTAATTACAAGAAGGAAGCGCGACGTGCTTCCGCTTCTAACATTGAGATCCTAATTAACTCGACGATGGAAAATCGTATCTTAAGTCAACGGGGAAAAAGGGAATATGGAGTTTTTTCGGCAGGAAGTCGCGTGTTTCATTAGCACTTAGGGTTCTGGAAAGAAGACTCGGCGACCAGGAGGGGAAAGGAAAGTCTCGTGTATTGTTGAGATATTAATTAACTCCGCGATGGAAAATCGTGATTTATAAGCTAAAGCGCGGAAAAAGGGATTATATAGATTTTTTTCGGTAGGACGTCGCGTGTTTCATTAGTACTAAGGAATATTAAAATGTTTTTATTCGTTTTACGTTTTACTGTTGGGTTTTGGAAAGAGGACTCGGTGAGTAAAAAGGGGTAACACTGAAGAATATGAATTTTTGTTTTCACTCGGTCAATATATTCGTATATTGAATTATAGTCGTATTTAATTGAAGTGTGAAGAGACGTGCTGTCGCCTTCAAGTTTCACGGCTTAATTAACCTGATGGTGTAAATCACGTGTTACAAGTTAATATGCGATTAAGTTGTTAAAGTTAATCGACTGAGTATTAACTTCGATAACATACGACATACTTCTGCGCCGACGAACAATGTTCTTTAATATGTATTAGAATGATAAAATATAATGATATAGTATTATTATAATCCGTGTTGTAAAATGTACTACACTTAGCATAATTTTCCGAAAGAATTATATATTTTGATCATATATTAGAAAGCTTGAAAAGTACCAGCAGTTTGTATAATAATAAAGCAGACTAACAAATCCCCGCGAAGAAGGAAGACATTACTGTCACGTAACAGATACAGCACACTGTATTTAACCGCAATAACTCGCGGTTGGTAGCCGTCACGATAACGTTACATCGAAATATACTATTCCGTGTCGTGATTCAACGTGACATTCCATTTCAACTTATTTCTCACGTACTTATTGCTTCCAATCTCGGACACTGAAAGGAGGACTTACACCGTTCTTTCGAGGCGTTCCAAAAAGACAATCAACTTTTTCTAAACCAATGTTAAGAATTAATAAAGGTATAAATAACAGAAAACTGAATAAAAGAAGATTGAGATAGAGAATTAAAGAATAAGAAAATAATTGATACATATAAAATAGATGTGATACTAAAATCCTACGACTTAAGAAAGTTGAAACTAGAGTAGTTACGACTTAGTATTCTTTTGATATATTCACTGAAGAGAGGGTTGAAATTATTACGTGTTCTATTTTATGGTCACAACTGCTTTAAAACAGTCTCATTGTGTGAGGATATAAACGAGAATAGAAATATGGAGAATTATTATCATCAGTGGTTCATTATAAAAGATTATTAACATGGGAATAGAGTTTTCATTCTCGATCTGATTCGCAATCGCATAACGCAGTGATGCGTTTAAATGATAGAATTCCCTGATACCTCTTATCGGGTTTCCTTCAACGATTCCCTCTCTTTGCTCCTCCAGCTATGGCTACCACCACTGTTTCCTGTTCATGAATATTCCAGAGTCGATTACCGGGATGCAGCGTCGCGACGCTTTACCATTGTCGTTTACCGGAGCATCGTCATTCCGGTGCATCATCCATGAGGTTCCACGTATTGTCGTACTTTGCGACCACCCTGCAAGTGCTTTACTTGGAAAAGTAAAGTGAATTATGGGGAACAGTGCGTTTCCGTTATAAGAAACACTTGATAGATTTTCATAAAGTATGAAGTCCAGTAAACGATATGTCCAGCAACAACCTTCAATATATCGTTACTATATCGGTAACATTCATTAACTACATCTTCTTCGAAAACTGATGGAAATTATAAAACTAATTAGTACTCACTACGTTGAGTTCTAAAAAATAATGACGAGCATTGTAAACTCAAATTATTATACTACAATAAGCTTGGTGCTTGCGATAAGATATACAATCGTGTGCTCGTAAAGAGTACAAGATACAAGAGGAGCGAAGGATAGTCTTTACTTTAAGTCGAGATTTACCGCCGATTTATATAATGCTTAATAATCCCGATCACTGTGGAAAAGAATCGAAGAAGCGTACCAACCAAGCGACTCTTTTACGAGGCGAGATCTCTCACGGAAATATAACGGTAAACTGCGGCGGCCGGTGCTCGTTCCACGCATACCACACTGGATTGCCCACTTCTTTTGCTTCTTATTCTTGAATTCCGCGGCGGGTTATGCAACCTCGATGCACCCAGCATCCGGGAAAGAACAATATTTGCTTCCGTTCCTTTCTCCTTTCGTTATTCAATTCCCGCCGACTCATTCCGTGTAATACACCGCCGATGTTCTTCGATGTAAAGGATTGCTTCTTAATGACTTAAGTATCGCGCTATTTACACGCTTCAGGAGGAAAGTGGTGAGAATGAAATTCCTTGGCTTTTTATAGAAATGAAGGTGTATTATGAAAAACTTTGTGTTCGAATTATATTGTCTGGTGATATGATCATTAAGAGTTAATTTCTAAGAATTATGTTTGGGATGTGACTGTGATGTATTAATGATAATAATGCATGAATTAATATCGGAAATAAATAAGTTTAATGAAAAATAGAATTAAGGTAGATCCTTTTTCGAAAAATTTCTAATTATTTACTTGATCTTGAGTGAAATTAAAATACCACTTCAATCGTTTCCGAATAAAAGAAGTTTGATATTAATATTTATGAAATTGAAATTATATTAAGAGGGTGGAATTGGACTCAGTGAAAATATATTTGATTTATGTATTACAATTTACGATGTATTGGCTAATAAATAAATGTTGAATGTAGAAATTTATGCGTTGACTTTTGCAATCATGTTGTACCAAGCTCCATGTCGTAAGTTTGTATTAATAAAAAACGTTCATTTCGCTAATTAAAAAAGATACGAAGGTCGACGAGATATTCATGAACGATCGGACATTTCGAACAGGAGGGTATGAATCCAATTACGTAGACTTTTATTTACCGGCGAGACACAATCAACGTCCACCCTCTCAAGGTTCTTCTCCGAGCGAAACGATCTTCCTTTCCAGCATCTCGTACACTTTCCAACCCGTTCTTCACCTACACATTCTCACTCTCCCTATCCCCGGATACACTTTCACCACCAGGCAAAACGAATCGAAAAACTTTTCACTTAAATCCAAAATTCTCTTACCAAATTGAATATTAAACCCCGAATTCGTAGCCGACACTTTTTAACCCGGTTTTATTGGATCGCATTGAAATCCCATGGAAATTGAAGCGCTACATTTGCATTCAGAGACACCGAAATCAGTCTAACTTTAATGAAATCTTATTTCCGAGAATTCTACGGTACGCTCGTAGAAAGTATCGCGGAAAGACACGTGGAACGGTGGAACACGATTTCACGTACGTGAGTGCTCGACGACCTCAATTCACGAGATATCTCGAGGTCCGTGCGAGACCTTCTTTCGAGTCTTTCCAAGGTAAGGTTACACTGCATTCAGGCAAACCATCGTAATCCCTCGTAGCAAAAGGTTCCTAACACTGTAATTGGTCACCGACAGTTTGCCTTTGATCGGCAACCTCGTATCCCGATCTGGTTTCAATTTCAGTTACTTTCCATTGATCCATCACTCAATTTACAACCCCTCTTCAAACGCGAGCACGCCTCGCGATTCCCGGCCATGATCTAATCGCCGAATCCATTAGAATCCATTTAAAACTGTTTACGTACCGTATGTTCTCATAAATATTGATCGCGTAAGCAGTGTTTCTCCTTGATATTTACTGATCAGAGGGTTTTAAGTACGCCAAGTTTTTGCGAAGTATGATCGTCAATTAAAAGAGATTGAATTAGAGTTCGATTTAATACGCGGTACATTTAATCGGAAATGCACCGATTAATTTAATCGGACCTGTAAGTTTACTTTGGTACGTCTACTTGTTTCAGTACCTTGAGTACTCGAGTGCAAAGGATTTTTGTAAGTAAGAACGGCTTTAAGTTAACTGCACTTAAGGTGCGTTAGAAACCTAATCAAGATACGGGGAGTAATTTAACGTGGATGTACTCGGAGGCTATTTAATTCACGATATACTTAAACCACCGTACACGGTCAATACTCCGTGTAAGTCTACACCAAAGTCGAATGTATCTAGTGAGAGTCAACGACACAAACCGGTTTCTCCTTAGTTTCCGTTTGAGTAATTTCGATAGGAACTCGATCTGTCTTTCTTTCGGTTCTTCTTTTACTAGCTTTTTCATCTACCTCCATGTTTCTCGTTACATCCTGGGGATGGAATAGGAGAAAGCGAGGTATGCATTTCAATCAACAATACACACTTCACAATTACTTATCATGAAATTTCAAATGCAAATTTCCAGTAGATTAAGTAAAGAAAAAGTATCTGAACATACGGTCCTACATGATAATAATAAACAATGTTCTTAATTTGAGGTGTTTCCATTTTTTGTGTCCAACCCCTATATATTGTCAGTGTCATTACTGAACTCATCCGCATTACTGACTTCCATGTAGCCACGATGCTTCCATTATGGGATGCCTTCAAGTAGTTTGGAAGCAGCTTGAAACTCGAGGTCCGAACCGAACGAGAACCGAACCCGGAGGGTGACTACCAACAACTAGGGAACGAAGATTAATTAGGCACCGATGACAAAGCGGAAGCGTATCTTCATAGCCCGTTCACGCTGACGTTCATAGCCGGATAAACCTCGAAATTTCGACAATATCCGAGCAGCGCAGCTTCCTTTCTTTGTGCCATCAACTCACGATAAGGATAAATTGATTCGAGTTATTCTCCTCGGTAAGACCTTGGAGAAGGAAATCCTTAAAAAAGGATCTTAAGAATAAGATAGTTGATCCTTCTCAGTATTATACCACTTATTTACACCGTATCACAATAATAAAGAAGAAGCTCAATGAAATTGCCCGTGTTAACGATATAATGAATATTACTAAACTAATGGATGAAGTATTGAATAGATTATGTTATATATTAATGGATGAAGTATTGAATAGATTATGTTATATATTAATACATTGAGTGCCGGGCCGAAATCGATGTTATACGATAAAGAGATTTTCGATCGAAAAAAGCAAGGGGGAGAAAAAAATTAATGGGACATCATATCGGAAATTCATGCGTCGATATGGAGGACATAGAAGTTGGAGCACGTGGCAGAAACCTGTCGCTCATCGATCGTCGAGGAGTCTGTGGACACCGAGAAGAAGAGGAAGAAATGACCCTTGACACGAAAGAGGGGTGCGCAAAGAACCGAATGGTTCATAGGGCGTCGGAAACCCCGTCAAACCAGTGACGAAGGGTTCATGCGACACAATAACGAGAGACACCGATGAACATGAACAGAACAGTGTGTATCTGTGGTTCGATGCGATACGTGTCTACAAGTCAGAGCTTCTCACTTCCATTATACTTTTATTCCACTCATCCTACTTCCCTGGCAACATCGTCCTCTATCAATGTCAAGATGATAGGTTAAAGATTTATAAAAGAAGGAAAAAGATGTCACGCGACCGAAATAAAATCACCACTCGTGAAAGCTAGTGAACCTTGATAATTGATTTCGTGAAAGAGTGAATATATCGACAATGTGGAATCGGTTTCACGTTTGTTGTTTTACTAAGAAATATCTTCGTAACATACTCAACGATTTCAAAGAAATGATCTAACTCGACCTGCATCTGTCAAAAAAGATTTATAGAGATATAATAAAGAAAACAAAAATCATTCAATCGAAATCTGCACATTTTCAAGGAAGCATAATGCACCCATAATAATCTGAGATCCCGAAGAACTTAGAATATGCAATTAATATTAATTATCCAAAAAATTCACTCCACAATGTAGGTAGACGAATGCAAAATGTTAAGCAAAAAGAAACTTCAGCCATTTCTTCCACCTAACTTTACAACCCCGTTGTAACTCGAGGACGTAGGTATCAGAAAAGAATGAGAACCGCGGTTAAAACGAAAGGGGGAACACAAGTCACAAGGAAGGTTCAATGTCCTCGTGTTGAACGGGCGTCATCCTGACAGTCCTGGTGGTTCTAGTGTATCCGCGGTCGAGACCTCATGCGATCCTTATCGGACGTCCACGAAGGACGATCGTGGGACGAGGAGGCAGCCGATGAATGAGGATATACGTGCACCTTCGAGAAACGGGACACTATCGTTTCTCGGATGTGATTTCGGCGGATACCACCTTCATTCTTACCACGTACGACAATTTTTCGTTCTTCTCGATTGTTCGAGCAACTACTACGAGCCGGTCGAAAAAAAGGGTCCTTCTTCGTTTGAGCTCACAAAGTGGATCGTCGAAGGACATCGCATGAAAGAACCCGTCGCGTCGCGGTCTAATGGCTATCCGAAATGGAAGGTCGATTTTGCAAAAAAAACTGTTCTTCGAACTCTGACTTACTGTGATCTTAATCGAACTATCGTCACGATTACTTCTCTTTGTACTTCGTTTTCTACAGTTTGAATGTACAATATATTTGGCTGACAAAAATGTCCTTATTCACTTTGATGATACGAGTCATTCACGACAAAATGGAATCTATTCCTTTCACGTTAATATTCTAATAGTGAATATATATGTAACAAAGATTTACCTGATAACCGGGGATGACGAGTTAACTCGTCATTCGAATCTACGCTTAGATACACGTCGGAATTATAAATATATCGCACGGATTTATTTGATTACTAAATCGAAAGTTAAAGGGAATATTTCATTACTTGAATCCTAACAGAAACGTTATTTGAAATACCTTTGTGTAAATGCAAATTGGTTGAAAGGGTGGAGATAGAAAATGGCATTCGCACGGCAGTGCTGGCAATTGGTAGGTTTAAATTCCGTGTTCGTAGAGACCGAGAGTTTAGGACGGAAGGATTCGCGAGGAGAAAGCGAAAGCGAAAGCGAGCAAGAGGACCCGAGCGTGTTATAAACGTTGCACAAGGTAGTAAAAGGCTATGTTAATCTCGTGAGATGGGGGCGGAGCACGTGCGTGCGAAACACTAATAACATATGCTGCGAAGTGTCATTACAACTACCGCGTGTTTCTGATACTATTGTAACGGTATCTGTGACATAATAACAGATAGGTCTAACGAACACTTCTATCTCCGATCAATTCGATTAATTATAACTTAACCCTCTACGACGCCATGTAACTTTGAAGTCACGTACTAATCTATCCATATCGTTCGTTTCGTTTCATTCTTTCGGTGTAATAATAATTATAAAAGTACGCTGCGTTAGATTCGCGTTTAATTAGTTTCGTGTTGTGCGATTCTCTTAAAGACACGAAAAAATTGAGTTATAGAGAGTCAAGGATAAAGTTATTTGAAAATAAGTTATTTGAAAAATTAATATTATATTACGAATACCTGAACCAAGTAACGTCGGATATAGTCCATGTAACAATAACCGAAGACTTTCGTCCGTGAAACTTACCTGAAACAGAAAAGAATTTGGTTAGTAGAATGTCAAAATGTTCAATGTTTTTCATTATGACATAAATAAATGAACCATGTAATATTATAACAGTAACACCAAGATAGAACTTTAACGAGGCCCAAATAAGGAATGCTATATCAACAGACTCGAAAGCCGATTAATTCAAAGCCATCGCAAACAACTAAATAAATAACCCCAATTATCGGACTGGCTCATAAAAAGGATAAAACCGGGGTAAGAATGGAGGGGTGGCGCAACCCCGGTATGTCTGTGACCGCAATAATCCAAGAGAGTGGAGCAATGTCGACGAAGGACAAAGATGAGTATAAGAAACAAAGAAAGCGGGGTGTTCCATGATCCGTAAGACAAGAAGAAGTCTAAGAGAACCGAGGAAGCAAGGGACAGGTTAAAAGGAAAGATCGAAACTTGTAAAAGGAGTAAAAGGATAATAGAGGAAGGCTGGAAGAGTGGAAGAGAATAGGAGAAGTATACGGTGGTACAATATCACGGGATTTCACCGTAGAAGAAAGAATAGGTGGAGCACGGGGGTGGAATTCTCGGAGATAGAGAGAACACTCAACACCGGGACGTGGAAACCACCACTACCAACTCAAACCTTCCCCGTCGCCACAATACCCTGACGAAACTGCTGCTGGCGTTATTACCTTACGTGCCTGCATGCCACCGAAGTTACTTCGAGCCCCCTCCAGCCCCTCTCCCCTATCTTTTTCCACCCTACTATTTCCTCCGGCTTTAATTCAATGGACACAGACGCCGCAAACGAAACTCTTCGAAAGTCCTCCGCGGGGGAACTCGATCGACTTTCGAAGCACCCTTGCGTATCATCGAACGAAAAGTTTCGATATCCGGAGAAAGTAAGGATGATATAAAGAAATACGCTGTAAACATGTATGTTTTTCTTTCAGTAAGTTTGTTCATCGATACACGGGAAAAAGAAATTCCATATATTTGATAAGGTTTAATCACGTTGGTTCTACCGATGGCAATATATGTTCTTAATAAATCAATTTCTCTCGTTTACATTTTATCATCGTTCAGTATTGGGATTCTTTGAAGTAGAAAGTCTATACCGCACTCGGATACTAATTAATCATTAGATACTTGATTGATATATCGTGCGTGTTACTCGTCGAGGTTGTATCAACGTATCCACTGTTAGAATGGAATAATGGTAGTCGAAATACTTCAGGAATCCTATGCTTTCACAGGTTAATAATTATACTTTGTTCGAGTCCATTTTCCTCGACGTAAATTCAGCGAAGTGCACGCGAAACTTTGTGCACGATTTATTAAAGTTTCTTCGGCCCTCGGAAAAAGGGAGTGCGCGGAGGAAGATGTGTATATGTATATATAAACGTATACATAGGTATATAAACTCGGTATAAACATCTCCCGCTTTTATCCCTCTTCATTTTTTGGTCTACGAGAATATGAAAGAGAGAAAAGAAGAGAAGGCGGATGAGAACATTTCCGCAACAGAAGACATTCTTTTCCGCGTACTTACAATTCCCGTCCAAGCCAATCCTCTTTTCCCATTCACTTGCAGATGTACATTCATCTAGTTAATTGTTAAATGAGATATTTATTCTCGCTATTACATCGGAATTGCTTCTGCAATTTACAATCCACCGCGTTACGTTGGAATCACGAGAATACATTTAAACGAACTTGATACTGTTCAAGCTACTTTCCAATTCTATCATCATCTTTGCTCCGTTTCCATTATTTTTATTCGCTCGTGTATACCTTACACCACTTTTTCATAATTACACCGTACAAGGTTCTTTTATTCTCTTCCTTCTTGGAAAGATACAACTTCTTGCTTTAATCTCGTTCATGGAAATAGAGTGGCGTGGCTATTTAAAAGAAACCACCGAAGGCATTTGGGAAAGGACGAAATCTCGACTTCTCGTGGATGCAGCACTACGTTCCTCGATTGGATTCGAAATTACAACGGTGCATCCTGCGAACAACCAGTTTCCTGGCTTACCCATTTACTTGCCAGGCTTTATCTGCACTCCGAATCGTCCCTGACCTTTTCGAGTGCCGTGTATCTTCAGTACTTTAAGGACATTGTGCAATTTTGTTCATTCCCTTAAGTCAGTATTTCCCAAACTTATTCTGTATGCCGTACACGAGTGTTCCACGAAAATTTACGAAAATTAATATAATTTACATTTTAATGAAATTTATATTTATACACTTTATATTGTAACATTCTTTATGTGAAGAACAATTACAAATTTAATATTTGTGGTAAAACTGTTTTTAATGTTATAAGTGTAGTGACAGAATATCGCAAATTATTAGGCTAATTATGTGCTGGTTAAATTTGATTATGAAATAGAAATTAGATTAGAGATTGGATTACGTGTTGATGGAAAAAGAATTTCAGAAAAAAATATAAAAGGTTCTTTTGATAACGGGATAATAATTTTTCAATCTTCCGCGGAATAAATTGATTAAAAGTATGAATTGGTAAAACGAGAAGAAGTTAAAGTACCTTCGTTCTACTGAATTTTTATTTCCAAAGTGGATAAAGTTTGAAGTTCTACTTTGAAACTTTTATTTTGATTTTATTAGTGGAGCAACGAATAGATTATATGTTCGAGGAACAGGAAATGCTCGGTTCTGTGTTAATTGATATGGCCCATAGTAGTTTTCGCAAGTACGTCCTAGTTGACTCGTTTTGTTGGAAAGTTTGCGCCCAAGAATTTCCTGCAGTAACTTTTGAAACTTGGGAAGATGCTGCGAGATCGTTTATCTAAATTAAAGGTCTTCTTACAGCGATGCGCGTGAAGCTATTCCAGGAAATCACTATTCCTTCGACGAACACCCTTTTACGTCTTTTCCTTTCATAGACACTTTCAAAATGATTGTTATTCCACTGCGAAATCCACGGAAAATCTTCGACGCCATTCTAAGATGAATCTTAAATCCAAGGATTTCTATTATCACAATTTCAGACTGTAAAAACATATATTGCATGCAAACAAACCAATATCCCAGAGTTGGCAACTATGACAATCTTTCGTACATCACGTACATTAATGCATTACATATTATTTAAGATTTAGCAACTAGAAGCAATCTCTGTATGGGATATTGAATATTTCACAAATATTAATAAATAACACATCATTATTTTTATAAATAATCTGTCCAGCCTACCCTTCCAAAAGAGTATTTGATCACTTTCAAAAACAATTACATTTCGAAGAAAAATTATTCTGATACGATAGTCGAGTGTTAAGAGCCATGTACACCGATTCGAAAAGTTTGACCTTGACCCAATACTAGCAATGAACGAGGTAAGATTTGAAAGCGATTTGTGAATTACAGCAGCATGCCATTGAGGTAAGTTCTTCGACGTATGATTCGCTCATTAAAGAGGTCACGCGACGACAGTGAGCGAGGACTTAATACCGTTAATCCTATCGTAAGATCCGCTTCCGGCAAGTTCCTCTTTCCTCTCTCGTTCCACCCACGTCGACGACTTTCTCCGTCTACCGACTATCTCTTTCGTCCCCCCTCTTTCTCCCTCCACCCTCACTCCTTCTCCTTCTCATACTGGAGTTCATTACCCACGACTGGGATCAACGGGTCTGCCTTTAAATCTACAGTTAGGCACATCTACCTGTCGGGAACGCTAATTAGCCCCCCCCCCCCCCCCCCAAATCCAAATCGCTCTTTACCACCTCGGACGGGACGCCGAGCGTCTTCCTCTGATCTTATCCTCGGTGATGTAACCGGAAACCGATGAATCTCGTATCACTTGAAAATTACGCGAATCTAAGTATAAACGTTGCCCTCAAAAAGAGCACGAACTACTTACTTTTAGAAAGTTTTGATGGTTGGAAGAATATATGAGTATATTAGTTGCATCCGGTGTAGAATTTAAACAAGAATCCTCGCATGTATGAATAGAGATTGATATTTGTCATAAAAATATGCGCCACTCTTTGTAATGTCATCTAAACTTGGAAGAATTCTGAAACTTGTTTTAAAGGGGTAGTATATCGCTCATGGATTTATTTATGTTATATTACATATTTTAATATACGCTGTGTTATAAAATTCATTTAAGTATGACAGAAACAGGGTATAATATTAATTCCATTTAATTAGTAAATAATTAGTAGGTTTTAGCAAAATTATTTTACACGATTTGAGAACTGTGCTATTATCGCGTAATGTTGATTCGACGACTGAAACTCATACCTTATGCCGTACCTCCAAAGTATGATGCATGATAAGAGGAATTAGCATATAATAAGAATGCTTAATAAAAATGCTTTTTATGAGTCAGAGAACAAGTGATCAAACGTTTTCCTGTAACTACAGCTCGATTACGTCATCGCAAACCTACGTGCGAATAGATCAGCATAGAATTATTATATCCTCGATAATTACGTCAAAATGTTAAGCATTATTTCTTCCTGGGAGGAAAGTATTCATGGTATTCGGAAACCAGTACATTTCTCTCTTTAATAGTCGAATGAAATGTATCGAGTAACATTCTTCGAGTTCTTCAAATCACAATCGTACTTTGCATTACATAATTAGCAATATCTTTCTTTCGCCTCTGAAAACGATTCATAATTGGATTCCATTTATGACTCGTGTAATATTACCGTTACGCTCACACTTGTTCTCGCCTTTTATGATTTCTGATTAATGAATAGATCTGTTATTATTACCTTCATAAATAGCACGTCGCGCGGTAAATTACCGCGAAGAATATTAATCCGCGTGATCGTGCCGTTTCTAACAACGTAATCGTACGCGCCATTTACAATTACGAAACAATAAGGATTAACACGAATGTCTGACATATCTCTGCTTTTTATGTGTGCATTATTTCACGGGGAATTTCGTAGTTCGTACGGATAATGTACGAGGCATGTAAGCGTTAAGGAGAAACTCATAAGTGCACTACATACTCCACGCGCGTAATTGCGTAATTATTTACATGCCGTATACCGTAAGCGTAACTGACCATAATTACGGGAGCATAATAACTGGAATCCAGTTTTCAGATTATGAGGGAACTAAGAGGCTCGCACGAAAGGTATCTTATAAACTTGTATATTTTTTAATCATTTATCTGTGAATATTTGTAATATTATAATATTATAATATTGAGCAATTAGCAACAGAATTTAGTGCAGTTAATATTTTGATTAATATCTTTTATATAACATAGTGCAAATGATGTCCCACATAAAATAGGCCACTTATTATATAACAATTCAATTCCATATGTAACCTGAAGTTATTCATATACAACAATTGAACATTGATCATCGCGTAAAAAAATATGGGTGATCCAGAAAATTCTGTAAAAAAAGGAACGGAAAAAATTCTCTTTCGAGATATTAGCCGTTTTAAGCCGTCCAGGAAACAGAAAGAATAAATTATAATGTTATAATACTACATTTAATGGTTACTATTTTATTTGTATTACAATAGCATAATTGATGCAGATATCCGAAGAACTATACTTGGACCTTGGATCCCGCATCATTATTTTCCATCGAAGTTCGTTACATGTAACGATAAATCACTCGCGGATGTAAGTAAACGTTGCAGAGGAAGCAACTCGTTAGAACTTTCTCCGGTGAGATTGATCGATAAAAAGATAATCGAGTGATCGGTAGATTTTTATGTACCGCCGGTTATTGATAGGGGTCTTCGAGGAAGTCAAGTGTCGTTATACGAATCGTTTATGTAGGTCGATAAGAGATAGTCGGATCACCGGGAGAGAGAAACCACGGAGGAATTACCGGCGTCAGAACGAGGTAACGATCGTCGTAACGACGTACTTCACCCCGAGCTAATAAAAGAGTGAGGATTGACGGTTACGTGGAAATTGGCGGTGTGCAGGAAAATCGATGAAACTCGAGAAAACTCGAGAAAACTCGAGCGAAGAAGTCCAACCACTCTCGAAGTAGAAAAGGATCGAGGGAATCTTTACGAAAGGTACCGAACGTGGCGTGATCCTTGACGGTGATTTTTACACAGCAGCCAGAAAAGTTTCGACCTCGACGAACTCCGATAACGCTGGGAAGATAAAGTAACCGTTCCGAGAAATTAGGAAAACATTTGTGCAACTTAGAAAGCGGTGCTTAAATATCGACTTGCGACGCTCGATGAAGTTTAAATGAATTTAAAATGCCGGATACCGTGACTCCGTGGAACGATGAAGGGTTGAAAAGTTCGACCTGCTTGAAACGGCTTTCGAACAGGTACAGAACCAGTTTCTTTAAGATCGAATCACTATTATTGAAGACCTTTTACTTCTTATAAATGATGAGGCATTGAAGGTGAGAAGCCGTAGGGATACTAATCGATTCGAGGGTGAAATCCACCCTTCTCGTTCGCTCATTCATCACCGAAATCATTTTTAAGATCCCTCAGGATGAATTGCGTTTCAAGGAGGAAATTATTATTTTCTTTGAGGTACTGAAATATTTTCAATTTCCATTAACGATTAAAATAATGATTGGAGAATTAATACGTTATCGAATGTGTGAGTATTATTTGGAATAATAAAAATTATATAAACGATACCTGATCCAAAGTAAGTAGGTATTATTATGTATGATGGTACTGATATTAATAAAATATCTAGTTAAATTTATTATGCAATCATTAATACAAATGAAATTACACCGGTAAACTGATCGAAGCAATTTACTTGCTAATTACCCTCATTTATCTACTGCACCGAAGTACTTCTTAATAATGCAGAATAAAAGATAAGATGTAATCTCAATATGTATTCTCGATCATTAAAAGCTCTTCCTGTTTGTCAGACAATAGATAAATGCGTGGACGTTCGAGAGGCATAATTTAACCTTTCCAATTTAAACCACTCAATATCAGGATATTTTACGTCGGAGAATAAGAAAGTAAGACAAAGTCGAACTTTTTACTTCAGTATCCAATCTCTAGAGAAACTATATTGTACAACAAACTAATTAGTCTGGTGAAATCGTAAAACTCATCTAAACACATTCACGAAGAAAGTGGCAATCAAACTGCAGATATTGCAAGAATGTATAATTATGATACATCATTATATGAAACGTAATACGAAGAAGAAGATAACAATATGATATTAGTAATTATGTCTCTTAAAAGGACCCAGCTATTTCAAATATTCTTGGCCGACATAGTTTAAAATTAATCAACGCCGTCTCTAATTTAGTAAAATTTCGAAATCATCAATTTTAGTCCTGAAGAGTCCAAATCAATAGTAGATTATGCCTACACATGTTCTAGGATGATTTTGGATCGAAAGAAGCGGTTTAAAAATTGGTTCGAGCCAAAAACTGGGTCGACCCAAAATCGCAAAAATGTAAAGGGGTATACCTTCAAAAATTGCCAAAAATTAAAAGTCGCCAAAATCAGTTCTAAACGACCCAAATCGATGGTAAATGATGTATAAACATATTCTAGGACGATTTCTGGTCGAAAGAAGCGGTTAAAAAATTTTTATTAGGCAAAAATGGGTCGAACCAGAATCGAAAAAATGTAAAGGGGTATACCTTCAAAAATTGTCAAAAACTGAAAGTCGCCAAAATCAATTCTAAAGGACCCAAATCGATGGTGTATGATGTATAAACATATTCTATGATGATTTTGGGTCGAAAGAAGCGGTTAAAAAATTTGTTTGGCCGAAAAATGGTCGATCCAGAATCGAAAAAATGTGAAGGGGTATACCTTCAAAAATTGTCAAAAATTAAAAGTCGCCAAAATCACTTCTACATGACCCAAATCGATGGTATATGATGTATAAACATATTCTAGGACGATTTCTGGTCGAAAAAAGCGGTTAAAAAATTTTTATTGGTCAAAAATGGGTCGAACCCAAGTCGAAAAAATGTGAAGGGGTACACCTTCAAAAATTCTCAAAAAATGAAAGTCGCCAAAATCAATTCTAAAGGACCCAAATCGATGGTGTATGATGTATAAACATATTCTATGATGATTTTGGGTCGAAAGAAGCGGTTAAAAAATTTGTTTGGCCGAAAAATGGTCGATCCAGAATCGAAAAAATGTGAAGGGGTATACCTTCAAAAATTGTCAAAAAATGAAAGTCTCCAAAATCAATTCTAAACGACCCAAATCGATGGTAAATGATGTATAAACATATTCTAGGACGATTTCATGTCGAAAGAAGCGGTTAAAAAATTTTTATTGGTCAAAAATGGGTCGAACCCAAGTCGAAAAAATGTAAAGGGGTATACCTTCAAAAATTGTCAAAAACTGAAAGTCGCCAAAATCAATTCTAAAGGACCCAAATCGATGGTATATGATGTATAAACATATTCTAGGATGATTTTGGGTCGAAAGAAGCGGTTAAAAAATTTGTTTGGCCGAAAAATGGTCGATCCAGAATCGAAAAAATGTGAAGGGGTATACCTTCAAAAATTGTCAAAAAATGAAAGTCTCCAAAATCAATTCTAAACGACCCAAATCGATGGTAAATGATGTATAAACATATTCTAGGACGATTTCATGTCGAAAGAAGCGGTTAAAAAATTTTTATTGGTCAAAAATGGGTCGAACCCAAATCGAAAAAATGTGAAGGGGTATACCTTCAAAAATTGTCAAAAATTAAAAGTCGCCAAAATCACTTCTACATGACCCAAATCGATGGTATATGATGTATAAACATATTCTAGGACGATTTCTGGTCGAAAAAAGCGGTTAAAAAATTTTTATTGGTCAAAAATGGGTCGAACCCAAGTCGAAAAAATGTGAAGGGGTACACCTTCAAAAATTCTCAAAAAATGAAAGTCGCCAAAATCAATTCTAAAGGACCCAAATCGATGGTGTATGATGTATAAACATATTCTATGATGATTTTGGGTCGAAAGAAGCGGTTAAAAAATTTGTTTGGCCGAAAAATGGTCGATCCAGAATCGAAAAAATGTGAAGGGGTATACCTTCAAAAATTGTCAAAAATTAAAAATCGCCAAAATCACTTCTAAATGACCTAAATCGATGGTGTATGATGTATAAACATATTCTATGATGATTTTGGGTCGAAAGAAGCGGTTAAAAAATTTGTTTGGCCGAAAAATGGTCGATCCAGAATCGAAAAAATGTGAAGGGGTATACCTTCAAAAATCGTCAAAAATTAAAAGTCGCCAATTTCGCTCCTAAAGGGCCCAAATCGATGGTATATGATGTATAAACATGTTCTAGGACGATTTTGGGTCAAAAGAAGTGGATTAAAAATTTGTTTGGGCCAAAACATGGGTCGACCCAAAATCGAATATACCTTAAAAAATTATCAAATTTTCAAAGTCGTCAATATCCCAGTTTTATAGCATCACTAATCATAGTTCAAAATTGTATGGTACCATAATCCAGTTTTATCATCCGATTTTATCACAAGGCGTAACATGGCAAGGCCGCGAAAAATTGTAAAAATCCAGACATTTCTGCTACGGTTCTGTAGTTTTATTATGGATGGCTGTAAGTAAAGAAGTACCTGTACATTGCTAGGTAGACGAAGAAAATAATAGGTAGAGAAGAATAAAAAGAGAAGCGAAGTGAAAGAAGAATCGAGGAAAAGAGGAGGAGAAATTCAAAGCGAGAAGACAGCGAATTAATCTCCCTATTAGCGGTCGCCCGTCTCAATTGCCTTCGTCCTCCTGCCTTCTTCTCCTCATTCTCCCTTTCGGCCTCGTTCTCCGCCATGTCGAACCGGAAGTCGAGCAATTTATCTCGCCGGTCCCCGACGAAACTGAACGTTCGAAAAATTCCACTAATTGGCCCGTTTTAAGGATACCATTATTACCATTACGTGAGCGTCGAATTCGCGCTTTTTCATCGTTCGACCATTTAATCGCAATGTTAAGTGACTCCCATCGGGACGACTCTTGAAATCCCAGAACGCTTGCGCAAACATCAACCGAAATTAGCTTTTTAATTGTTTTAATTGCACCTGAATTACGTGTATTATCTGTTGTTAATTGACATTTTAATGTTAGATAATAAAGTACCCAGTAACGATTTATTACATGCAATAATTATTATATGCATTATTGCTTGATGCACAAGGAAGGACGTTCGAAAAATTTCTCTTTAAATTAGCCTTTTGTTATAAAAATTCTAAATTTCCCATCTAGGCCAAAGAATCTGCTAAATTGTTTATAATGGTAAATTCTTATCAGGAATACAACCACGAACTCTTTTAGTACGATATTATATTAAAAATGAAAAGTTGTCCAGGCTGAAAAAATTCTAGTTTCCACGAGAATGAAAATTGCTGTAATACGAGCACGTAATATTACGAGAATCGTAATAGCGTAATACGAGGAGTGCATTCATGTCCTATCGGGTTTAAAGTCACGAGATCTGACCTGAAAAATTCATACAGTCCCCTCGCCGTTCTTCCGAGGAAGACTCTCAAAATATCTGAAGTAAAAGAAAACATTTCGAGGTAAAATACGTGTTTATGTAATATCTGCATAAATAAACGAGCATAAATCTATTTATGCAAGCGTATCCTCGTGGACTATGTATAAAGTGGATACTAAATAATTCCCGGTACAGTTAGTGACGTGTACGTTCCCTGTATTCCTCCCACTATCGATCTCAAGCAATTCCCTCGCAATACACGTACACATAGGATTCCACGGAAAGTGTATACCCGACCTACTGTGCTATTCAAAACCCAATGGGATAAGTCGTGCCGTGGAAAATGATATTACCTGTCGTGGGATAATAGTCTATAATCGAACTCAAAATGAATGTTTCATTAGCCTCCGGTGTTGCAGTCTAAATCACTGTTTTCCAACTTTCACTGGATCCAGTGTTTGTAATTCAACGTTGAATGAAATTGTCGTGCATTATGAACGATATTGTCCTTTTCCTTTAAAGCATAGAAACGGTTCAATATTTCATTCTCTGTAATACGGCGATCGAAGTGATACAATAATGAGAAGACAAAATATGGAATCAAAGGAATGCGGCATCAAAGAATACGAATGCGAGTATGATGTTTGCCGGTAGAATTTCATAAGATATTAAAACAATAGCGTGACGGAGGTGTACTTGTGGGATAGGACATAAAAAGAGACCGGGATAGTCAACTTAGTTTGGGTGGCTAACGAGCATTAAGAGTTTTTATTGGATCGTTGGGAACAGGATCAGGATGCTAATTAATGGTAGCCGGTAACTAAAAGCAGCTGGTATACCGGGGAGGATAGTACGTCGATGGATATAAATAAAATCAGGTGAAACAGGTTACCCGAAACAGCGAACGCCGGATATTATAATCATGGGAATTCTTCGTGGCCTTTATCGGCTTTTAATTCATTCCGCTTAATCCGTTGGAATCGTCGAACTAACTTCAAAGATTCACTTTACGCAATCCTTTTGAATTGCATTATCTCCCGGCTATTCATCGATTTCCCCTAATTATTGTCTCGATCCTTATTATCCCCGAATTAATAGCAGAAGTCTCGCCGCGGAAAGTGCTCGAGTGTCCCCTGATTCCATTTAATTAACACCGCAATGATAATTATAATAACCAAAACATTTCAGCGAGTATATTTTCGATAATAAACCCGCGTGAAATGAAATTAAATGATAAATATCAAGTTCGAATTTCTACTTAACAATAGATTACTTAATATTCATTATTCGTATTAGACTATTCATAATACTAATCGGCATATAAACATTGTTCGCGTAAATAATATGCATTAAAATCTACGAATAAACGGCGAGTAACGTGAACAATGGAAACCGGGTGCAAGCGGGGAACTGTAAATAGGAATTTCGATTCCATGCGAGAGCTTATCACCAGATTCCCTGAATAAGGTGAATCGTATAATTAGCACGATCATCGTAGATTTAATCGACATTAGATAGAGAAGAGACTAGCATGATCGAAGCTGCAAATCGATGAACGATTGTCGAAACTACCGAACCGGGAAGTGGAGGGAAATTCCCGAGAGAAGCGTGCCAGCCTGGAGCCGAATCCTGGAACGGGAGAAATGTATATCAAACCAGGATAACGTGGGTTAAAGGGAGAAACCGAGATAGACGAGCTGGATTCCGTTTAGCATAATGAACGACACGACGATACATAAACATGGCGCCTCATCCCTTCCCCAC
This sequence comes from Nysson spinosus, assembly GCA_910591585.2. NCBI lineage: Eukaryota > Metazoa > Arthropoda > Insecta > Hymenoptera > Crabronidae > Nysson > Nysson spinosus. The sequence goes on from OU342835.1 coordinate 6,897,215, forward strand.
TTCAACCGAACTGATTTCTACGTGCCCAACCCTTAATAATTAATGCCGAGCGCGTCGATATTCATCCCCCATAATTCAGGAAAAACGAGTTAAAGCGCTTGTAATAACTGAACCGTAAAGTCATCGATGTTCGCTCTCGATATTATAAATGCATTCGACCTTTTAAACTGATTCCTTTTTTAATAGAAATAAATGTATGGTGCACTTAAAATTAATTGGCACAAATGTCTAGATGTTTCATCTCGATTTATATTTGAATTTTGTACATCCCTTGTATTTTAGAATTGTTTCAATCTACTTTAATATTAAAATTGCAGTTGTAGGGAGAACACATTTTTCATGGAATTCTTCGCGAGAATATCTGTAACTTGAAAAACAGCGGACGGAAAGATGGGTAGCTAGTTCGAAAGGAATAGGTTTCGAAATCTCTGTAGGTCGTTTTAGGTATTCGGTCTTCCATCTTCGTTCGTAGGAATTTTCTTGTTCCTGGCCCAGTCGAGGTCTTAGTCGTCGTAAACGACAACGGGGACGTACGATAAGTAAGTTTCCGACGGAAAATCGATGTCTAAGCGCCATCATACCCACCGGCTGCTACGCTGGATCGTCTAAGTTAGTTACACCACGTTCCACGTTACAACACCTTCTCAGACACATTTTTTTAAAAAACTTCACGTGCAGCTTAACGGCTTCGCGTTATCATAGCATTTTACGTAACACGAAAATGAATGCAATAACATTTTCACATTTAAACATAAAATCTAAACGATCTGAGTTACACTTCATTTATTATCGCATTAAGAAGATATGCATAGAAACCCAAACCAAATAACTGCAGATATTAACACCCTTATCGGAGCAAAATTAAAATCAATTCTAATAAAACATAAAGAGGATACTCAAACTCTGTTTGTATTTATATCGTACTGAATTTATTTTCTTTTATATAGTATTTTCTTTTTTTTGTATTTTACGTGAAAAAGGCACGTCTCGTGAGTTAGATTAATTAATAAATAAATTTGCTTGAATCGAAATAATTCTTAGCCACGGAATACAGTTCTAACATAGTCGACGAAACGATCTTTGGCCTTTAAACTTCTACTGTATACACTGTTTATTTTATATTATATCATAATTATTACTTTCTAAAAAAAATCTATACCATTCATTTCAATAAAGAAAAAAATTGCAGTAAACTAAATCGTGGAATGCACAGATGAACTGGAATTGAGTTCCCGATGACAAACACTCCTCGCTTAACTGGATGATTAACTTAAGGTAGTTAATTAGCTCGATTCACGTTCCAATACATATTGATGGTAGGCACGATTGATGGTTGACATTGAATACCGATGACGTAACGACAGATATTTCGAAAGAAATACGCAACGGGCGTGTAAAGTGTAATCAATAAATCGAGTTTTATAAATGCGGTGTGCGGATGCGTCGGGAGCATCCGCGAATGACGCGAAACGAGAGAGCATCGAATTTAATTACTCCGTTTGGTCTCGTATTTTCGGTAGTTCCGCAAAACCGTGACATTTACAAGGAAACGTTATTACGCGAACGTATATACGCCCATTGCCAAACCCGGACCAGAACTCCGATTTTAATCGGCTCGGGTGCGACTTAATTAAATTTCGCTAATGAAGCGCCGCTGAAGCGCGCCACTCGCCGAAATTTCAACTCGAAAACTGAATTGTCGCACGTCACATTAACGTTTTTCGGCACCCGTCATCGTTCATAATCATTATTGACAATATTTCCAGACCTAACCGGGGACAATTAACGTGACACTTCTATCTGCGAAGTCCACGTGTTACACTCGTGTTACATGAAATAAAATCATTCTGGGAAATGTGTAACGACATATTAAATTTTGAATTACAGTTTTAAATCAGAACATTTTTAGATGCTTGTAATTATTGTTCAGGAATTTTCAATTAAACAGTTTTAGATAACATGTTTTTGACCAGAAAAGTAGTTTAATCCATTTGTTTCGGCTCTAAATGGTCCTGAAACATGTTTATACATCATATACCATCGAGTTAGGCCATTTAGGAGCGATTTTGGCGACTTTCATTTTTCGACAATTTTTGAAGGTATACCCCTTCACATTTTTGCGATTTTGGGTCGACCCATTTTTGGCTCGAAAAAATTTTTAATCCTCTTCTTTCGACCCAAAATCCTCCTAGAATATGTTTATACATCATATACCATCGATTCGGGCCATTTAGGAGCGATTTTGGCGACTTTCATTTTTTGACCATTTTTGAAGGTATACCCCTTCACATTTTTGCGATTTTGGGTCGACCCATTTTTGGCCCGAAAAAATTTTTAATCCTCTTCTTTCGACCGAAAATCATCCTAGAATATGTTTATACATCATATACCATTGATTTAGGCCGTTTAGAAGCGAAATTGGCCACTTTCATTTTTTGACAATTTTTGAAGGTATACCCCTTCACATTTTTTCGATTTTGGGTCGACCCATTTTTCGCCCGGAAAAATTTTTAAACCGCTTCTTCCGACCCAAAATCATCAAAAAATATGTTTATACATCATATACCATTGATTTAGGCCGTTTAGAAGCGAAATTGGCGACTTTTAATTTTTGACAATTTTTGAAGGTATAGGTATATTGACACGAATCAAAATTAGAAACGCAACTGTAAAGCTTCATTTGCATCACCATGAAGGAAACATTCTCGAACGTGTCGAAAATATTATATTAAGCGACTCCATAAATAATCACGGGGTAACTCCTATATAAACTATCCGATGAAAGTTGGTTCGGCTCATTGAAAAGAACTGATCGACTTTAATCCGGGAGAACTTCGTGGAAGATTAAACCCTATTCCGACGGGGGCCGCAAACTTGTCGTCTTTTTAAATCGCTTTCAACCCCGGGAATTTTACGTAGTCGAAGTACCAAGAACCCACGTTGGGAACGTTAATAATTTGTCGGTGAAACCGATGTAACTACGGTGTGCCATAGTTACGTTCGCATTTCCGACGAAAAATATTCTTCGTTCGAGTGGATCCTATGGGTTCGCCTGGATGCGCACCATACACTGCACCCACCGAGTACCCACACGTACTTCAACTATGAACCTTCTACATAAACCAAGGAAATATAGGGTGGTCAATTTTACTGCACCACTATCAATTCCCAACTTTTCCATTTCCATAATGATATTTTAATAATCCCAAGGGGATGAATGGTGATTGAAGAATTAGTTTCAGGCCAAAAGCTTGTAGTTTAAAACCATCTTAAGAATAAGCATTCAGATTCTTTTTGAGGTGTCTGGAAAAGTTAATTAGCCGTTTTAAAAAATGCACTGAAATAAAGGGTGATTATAATGGAAAATAAGAATTACTGTTTGATTCTATTATCTCTTTAATACCCTTGGGCCGGAAACGTTTGAACCTTACTACGTATATTTATATCTATATCTATATTCTATAATACTTATTATCACTGTTGGACATTATCAATTTTTCATTTAATTAGTTGTGCATTCCTCGACAGTTTCGGTTCAATTATATATACGTAGAATCAATATGTATATAACTTATATGTCTGTTTCATGTATTCATACATTATTTGCTTTTCATACATTTTCTAAGATGGCCAATTCAAGCAGAACACCCGATGCACTCGAGACACGTTGCACGAAGGAAAATAATGGGGGGAAAAAGAAGAATGAACCTGAGAATCCAAAAAGTAGAACAACAAAGCGGGAGATACATCGGAACGAAAGAGAAAATACGAGGAAAAGGAGCGGAAAACACAAGGGGAAAGAAACACGGAGAGGAAAGCAATAATTATACGAAGAAAGAAAAGCGGGAACACGTTTATAACGTTGGGGTAATAAAACTAGCCGAGGCAATTTTATTAACCGTGATTACGGTTTTATTAATGCGCCATACCGTGCTCCGTACTTATACCGTTTTCCGGTTTAGTTTCCCTCGACTTGCGATCCGCGATCGTTAAAATTCATTATCGCGAGGCGTACACGAAAATATATGTACGAATTCACACTTATTTGGAATTCCGTTGGCGCGTTGAATTATTTCGACGGGAAATATCAGTGGAAAATAAAAGAATCCCGATAACGCGGTATTACCAACTGGGGATCGCTCGCGACTACTTTTTCGTGAAAATCCCCTGGAAACTATATCCGGTATTCGATACCGGATATGAACACGGTAGCTTATCAATTTTGCACAACTACGGAAATCAATCGGACATTTAACATTGGATTAGTTTCGAATTTGTATACGGAAATGGATCAATGTTATCGCTGCGAATTATTTGCTCCTACGAATGTTATTGTTTATTGGAAATTCATTCTTTTTAACCTTTCATGTTTGTTTCTGATTTCTTTAAAACATATTTGCAAGATATTTTTAGAATTATCTTTTTTCTGGAAGATTGAATCCTATCAACAGTGTCGAATATACATATTGAATGTTTATTCAAATTGTATAAAAATTTGTATTAATAATGGTATAATGAAACAAGTGAATTAACTTTGAAAGAATGACGCTGAATAAAACTAATGAAAGGAAAGTTGTTAGAACTAAGGAAAGAGAATTTTATCACGATTCAAATATTAAAATATTAATATAATACCGCAGGTATAAATAATCTTCATCGATGTACTTATTTAATATAAGCTGTTGAAAATAATTCCGAGTATCTGATTGACTAATTCCGTGTTAATTAATCATGATGGAAATCCATTTGATTTGAAGTGAAAAATAACCCGATTACCGTCTTGCTTGATTTACCGGATAATATTTTAATATTCATACGCGGTGCACGCGAATATGCGAATCGATGGTAATCCACGGGAATTACATAAGTATTACATGAATATTATTGCCATTGAAATGCTTCGACGATCACGAACCTACGTTTCTGAATAAGTAGATGACATAATTTCGAATATTGAATCCCACTATTACTCTGATAATGGACATCAATGATATCGAATATCCAGTTACCACAAGTTCAGATAAGCGAATTACAGATATGGAACTTTATCGTCCTCTCGATAAGAAACATCAAGTACTGCCTGACATAAAAAGCTTCACGATAAAATGATTCCGCTTCGTATAATAATAAATCACATAATAAATATAATTACCTACAAAACTGTTTGCGCACTCTGAAGCGAATAATTTCAAACCTGCAGAATATGAAAAGTTATTAATTTCAGTAATATATTTCATTTAACGTAACAGATTCACGGTGAATTTTTTGTACCGTGGAATATTTGCAACTCGGAAACTTATTTAAAGATGAATTGAATAAATGAAATAAATAATAAAAGTCGTGTCAAACGCTGACAGTAAATTATTCTATCGTAATTATTTTATAAAATATAACTCACTATGAGAATGCAAAATATGACTCGAAAAATGCGCATAAAAGAGCGGAGTCAAAACGAATCAAGACATAATTCCAGTTTTCTTCCATCCTTGAAAGAGCCAGAAATCACGTCCGAGTGAAAAAAAAGCGGGATAAGTTAGGGCAGCAGGTCGAAAGGGTTCATCGTTCTAGGATTTTTCGCGCGGCACACAATTCGTGTGCCATTGTTCATATCTCTTGCATTCCGACTACGTAATAAGTTTATCGAGAAGGTCTTTTTGGGGCGAGTGCCTGTGCTATGCAAGCCGAAGGCGTATCTCGAGGTGAGCTCGACTTTATAGCGGCACGGAGGAAAGAAGAAAACGTGGAACACCGGCGAGTTCTGGCACACTTTATTGCTATGGCTTCGCCAACCTCACCACCCACCCTCCGCTCTTCTTTCCTTCTCATTTTGCTTCTCAAACCCCCCTTCATACCCACCCTCCTCCTTATCCCGCTCCTTTGCTACTTCTTTATGCAGCCGGCAGCTTCCTCCTGAAACTACTTCTCTCTTGGTCTGCTACCTACGATCTTTCTATAGTCTTGTACACGTAGAAACCTATAATCCACCTATATCTATGTATAGTCCATTATCCGGAAGTCTGTGGACACTTGGCTCTATATTAATATTTATAATATAATATTAATATAGAGGTATCTATTTTAATTAATATATTATTATACTACACATAGTTCTAGTCTCTACGAATTATTTATGTCCTGTTCATCATTCCTAAATCGGGCGTCTATTTATATACACGCCCCTAATCAACTTCGCTACACGCAATTTAAAATAAACATTCCGATCAAACAAATTTTTAAAGTTAAATATTCGTAAAGCGGCAATTATTATAGTGAGAACCACCTGTATGTTGTAATAGTATAAGAATTAATTTTTGATGGACATCTAACTGCTTTAGGACTCGATAATTAATATTGCATTGTAATAAGTAATATGAATTTTAAAAGTATATTTATGATGTTATACTGCTGCATTGCTTATGTAAAATGCAGTTTAGCAAAAAAATATATAGTTCCTAGTCTCATGGATGATAATATATATATTGGGGATATCTAGAACCTCAGGAAACGTATGTGCACTTATGCAGGTGTATTACTTATATAGAACATCTGTGCTCGCATATATGCCAATAGCATGGGAGACACGTGCTACTCAATTTACTGCTCACAAAGGAACGATTGGCACCGGTTCTCCTTTTGATTGAGAATAGAATGAAATACGACTGACTCAAGAGAATCGAATGGAAGGGAGAATTAATAAAAGTTGAATTACGGCACCTTGGATTTCAGAAGAATCATGGGAATTGTTCCACTATTCGCAAACAGATTATAAGAAGTGCACTAAAATAATTATTCTAAAAATCTTTACTTATAGAATTATCCTTGTCGAATACTTCTACTTGGATTTATGATCGAAACAAAAAGTATGGTTCCCTATTTCAATTTTTAAACTAGAGAAATTAAATGTTGATTTTTCTGTAACTGAATCTATTCAATATAATAAATCCAACGCAAATAAGTTGAATTGTGTGTAACTCTTAGGTTAACGACGTAAGTCAATGATTTGTGGAACAACTTGTCACGCTGTAATTAATCATTTATCTTGTATCAACGTAGTGCGCGATCGATGTGATACTATAGATATCGAAACGATTTAACGCGGATGGAAATTAATAGATCAATGAGGAAAAAACTTGAAAGACATTACGACGAAGGTCGTAACAGTAAGCAAGGTTACGCAAAAGCGGATTAATTCGCGCTTTCTCTTGGATAACAAATGGAGTCCAACGAACTCCCTTTTCCTGAGTCTTGCGGCACTTAAACTCAGCGGTTCCAGCAGCATCAACGGAGCTTAGCGAACTCTAAAGTCCGGAGCTCGAATGGCTAATTAGTTACGGTAATTGGTTCAGGTTCGATAGTTCGCGAACTTTGCAAGCTCAAAGCTCGGCGAGAGTTCTATACACGGTGAGGTACTGATCGACCTCCGGATTTAATTACCGGCCAAAACTCGAACATCAGGAATCAAAAGAGTTAGCGTGGCTTTACGAAGAGAAGCGAATGGTACTAACGTACGGAACGGTTTTCTCGATGTCCATTCCCTTTAATCACGGCGGTCAAGCAAAGAGCCGTTTATGTTACGAAAGTGGAAGACTATTCCTTTGTCCCGACAATACCTTCGATGGAAGAGACGCTCTTGCACTCTGCAAACGTAAAACGTTTTTATCCGACTGGCGTTTGAGGGATTTATCGCTCCCCGAGATATACCTTCTGGCTACCAGGAATAACGAGACCCGTTTGCTTTTAAGTACTGACAGCAAACGTTTCCTTTTTACCTTCGATACCCGATACGTCGATTTATCCGAACCTATGGATATTTGAAATTTCTCGAGAGAAATTATTCCCGGTAATTGGAAGGGATTTAATGTTCCGTGTGTAATCAATTTTAATCCGTGTTGCGTGTAACGAGTGATCATTCTTCGGTGTGCTGTTGGATAAAGATCTATGGTAGGTGCACTGTATGAGGTGCAACGGCATTGAAGTATACAACTCATACTCAAGGTGAGTACAAATATTTCGCTTTATTCGTACTATGTATTATACCCGCAACGCGCGCCACTACTATTCACTGAGCAAATATTTACCGCGGAAAGTACATTCCGCGAGATTTACTTTCAGACTCCGCGCCATGAAATGTAGTATTAATATAAGGACGGCCACTAACTAAATCACTTGTGAAATGGGATACGGCATTGGATACAATCCTGTAGAAAATTAGCATGGAAAAAGAGGCGTTTGTTCGCGCTAATATATAGAACCATCGCGAAATATGTTTAACGCGCATCGTTGTATAATTGTAACTTCTTCATTGCAATTATATTCTATAATAAGTTCTATGATAATTTTCCTCGATTATGCTGCAAATTTTTATTATGAGTTCTCTCTAATTCTTTCAAGTTGAAATATAAATACCGATTTTACCGATGTTTTAATCGGCAGTATTAATCACCGATTTATACTGATACATTTTTTAGTCCAAACTTTCGGTCTCGATTTTAAAATGCTTCTGGATTCAATTCTTTGGCAGGTTGACGGAAGATCTACCGATGCTTCCGATTCAATTGAATTCGGTATTCCATCCCTTCCGCTTAGTAAAATCGACGAAACTTCCCCTGAAAGAGGGTCGGAGAGGGTGGAGAGTTACCGAACGGCCATTTACCGTTTCGGCGCACGAGCGCAGTTGGATCGATGGTAGTGCGGCTCACTTTCACGATCGGTGACTCGCCTTCGTTCTCCCTTCGACTCTCACCCTTCCCACTTTCCTCCCTTCGTCTCATTATATACATTTTACTTTCTCTCCGTGCCCTACACGGCTTTTACTTTCCTCTCTCTCTCTTTTCACCGCTCGGATGCATCGAGTACGTTCACCCCTTGCACCGCCACGTGCACCCTTGTCTCTTCGTCCTCACCATGGCTCGTTTCTCCCGCAAACGCACGTGCGAGCCTACCAAACTGACGCATGTTTCGACGAGTGAGCACTATGTGTAACCAACATATCTATGCTTACACGCCAGCCACATTCTGGCGTACTCTGAATGCAATATTGGAAAATACAAAAATAACAACATGATATTAAAACCCATAAATCCATGAATCAATTAATCTATCAATTCTCAGCTTTGGTAAACCCGAGCGCAATGTTTGACAAGTTTACATGAAACATAAGACACGTAAGCCTCGAATAATTCGAGTAATATTCCTACTAAGATATTATAAAAAAATAATCATTTAAACTGAATAAATTGATTCTGATTTTGGTTAAATGTTACCACGAGATTTATGGAAGTTGGATGAAACATGAGATAAATAATTCCTGGATAATACTGCAGCAGAATGTATGATATTGATACTGTACATTATATATTATACAAATGCTAGATATTATAATATTATTATTAGCGAATAGTAATGAACGATGAACGGATGTTCAGAATAGCAACACAATAATAAAACACATAGATCCACGAAGCGTATCAGCGATGTATCTGCAATCGGATTGTGACGGATGACTAAAAAAAATGTTTAATCAAAGCATCCTCGTTACCGTGGCTATATGTAGATTGCTCGGGAATCTCCTTTGTCTGTTCTCCATTTCGCTATCTCCGACATCCTCAACCCTCGGCGCACAATCTTTCACTAACGGAGTACCAGGATCGCGGAAGAGACGAATATTGCTGCGGGGGTTTGGCCAGACGGGTGCATAATATTTTTCAAGCAATTGGAAATGCACCGACGACGTGCGTTTAGACTTCCGCGAAGTGGATCTATGTATTTTATTATTGCATTGTTATTCGTCCGTCATTTACTCTGAATAAATGAAGATCATAGTTATGAAATTATGATGAATAATGATTACTCTGTCAATGCTCATTTTTGTTCATTGTTATTTTATTACGAACGCGATATTTATCAAAGATTCGTTAATCGTTCATTAATTTCCGCTGATAATAATAATACATAATATTTATGTATAATATATAGTGTTAATATCATACATTTTGCTGCAATAAATAGCGTTCCAAATTATATAAAATTCTGCGAAATCATTACTTAAACTGGAAGTTTAAAATGTTTAAAAAAGATGGAGGTCAAACTTGAACTATAAACCGGGAATTAAATATGATGTAATTAATACATATTGGATGACGCTGCACATATAATTTAAAAGGGAACAGTATTATTATATCTGCAGTAAAATCGTGCAGAATTATAGATTGAATATCTTGATAGCATAAAAATGAATGTTATTTGGGATATATTTCCCGAAGGATATTCACGATTCTACATTAATCAATATTCCGCGGAAACCCTTCCTTTTACGATTTCGCTCAAAGGTGAAAAATATCTATATTAGATTAATAGATATCAGCTTACATTTTCCGTAACACACATCTCACATTTATTTCTCTAGTTTCGTTCGCTGAAAGAAAGCTCAGCCTTCATCCCGTTTTCAACTCGATCAAAGGAAGACTCTTGTCGAACGTTCTTTGTAAGCAATAAATTGCGTGGCGATACACGATCGCGTTGCAGTTTTTACAGGTCATGTCACTGCAAAAAAACGTCGTCCCGATACGTACACGTACCGAGGGATGTACTTTTATCAAACACACGGGAAACAACACCGATCCGTTGAAATACCGTTTATACCAATTAATACCAGCAAAGACTTCAGAAGAAATCCAATTAATTTACATTTTAAATAATAGGACTGCCGAAAAGTAATCAATTGTTTTATAATACTTAATCCGATTATGTTTCATAAAAAAGGTAAATGTTTTTCAAAAGGGGTATCATGTCATTGGAGCATCGTCAGTCAAGAATCATAGATAACCCTGGCGTTCATTTAATAGAATAATGTTTAATATGAAAATATGAATCGGATTTCATAAAATATGCAAAAAAGATTCATTACTTTCCGGTACCCCTAATAGTAGGACATTGTACTACTGCATTATTAAACTATTTCACTAGCTTATTTCAATTCTGCTATGATCCTAATCCGGTGACAAAAATAAATAAAATAAAAAACTTGAAACAAATCATTATTCCGGGTATTATCACGTACTTTATAGTTGCAGCAATAAATGGCGAGGTTCTACTACATCGTATCACCTACAGCAAGTATGTGCATCCAAATAAAAGGAAAAACGCTCCAAGGCAGGAGAACCGACTCAAGGTACACATTCAAGTCGCATAATGAGCCACGTTGGTACACGTTTTGCCTTCTCGTGGCTACTCCGTGGAAGGTGTCTGCATGTCCTTTATAAAGGCGCTTCAGCAATTACTATCGCGACAACCGTAATGCGACTCCTCGTTCCTTCGTGGCATTTAAATCGCCAAAGGCGCCCCTCAAAAGACAAAGCCGCTGGTGGTAGGAGATAAAGCTTTTAGACCCGAACAAAGAGGAAAAACGACTGATGATACGGACGTTTCGCGTGATTTATATTTCGCTATTAATCCCTACGCCGACTGGCACCGCTCTTAATTGGATTACTTCTGATAAAAATACAGCAGGGGATGCTCGAGTAAATTCAACGGACAGATCGATTTCCAAGAGAAATATCAAGAAGATACTATTTCAAATGGTTTATAATAACTTTTTTCTCATCAGTATAATAAATACCGATTATTTAATACATTATACAAAAACTTATGTATACCTTGGTTTCTTTAAACGTACAAGGTATAAAACTTGTGTTAAGCAATTTCAAATATAGAATTGCACGCGGTCTTAATTAGTGATTAATTAACAGCGGTTTTGATATCCGGACCCCCGAAGAATTACTGTAAAGTAGCAATATATTACGATCTTTAACTATCTTAAAGCCACTAGCCACCTTTTGGGATTTCGCCATAAATTAAAACCGTTTAACTGCGAATAAAACATGTTAAAAAGAGACCCAGGTGTATATAAGGGATTGAACGAAATTCGATAATCGCCAAGAAAATGTGTCGAATGGTTACGGAATACGATGGAAATTGCTGAGGAAATATGTACACGCGAATTCCGAAGCACATCTCGTTTACATATTACTTGGCCATACGTCGAGCGTATAATTCCTCGCGTGATATCCTAGCGTACGTGTTCGCGCATCTATTTCGCTACTTGATTTTTAAGATTTATATACCGACAGGTTTAAAAGTGCACGATCGATTGGATTCTTAATGGAATCGCATTGAATTCCATTATTTTATTGTTCCTATTCTTGCCTCTCTCAAAGTTGCGCTTTGTGTCGGCACTTAAACAAATAAAGTCAGAATCAGAATACGTGAATATATTATATTCCTACATTTTCAACTAGTTATAAATATATTAAATATTTTATGTACCACGAAAAAGTCTGATATTCATTACCTCGTAGTTACTTAGTTACTTACTTACTTTACATCGTTATGGTAATGTTAAAAATGTTCAACATTTTACGAATATTAACGATATACTTGATTCGAGTTTTAGCGAGATTGCGCATTCAACGTGTAGACGACATCACAGTTCTTTTATTAATCATAAAATATCGAGTGTAATAAAGAGCGCTGTTACCGCAGACAAGAATTTTCATATTTTCATATATTCATATTTCACATATTTCATCGTACGTGGACTAAGTATGCACAATATGCGGTGTAGCACATAATAATACGTTCTATACACAGACGAGCGACGATGCAATTTGGATGTTAACCTCGGCTACCAAAATAATCGCGTTTGTGCCGTGGCTTTCCTCGGGCGAGAGCTAAGTAATAACCTCGTGTAAGATTTCCTCGAATAAGCAGGCGTATGGAGTGCTCGGAATAACTATGGCCGCGAATAAAGTCGAGGAAAAGGGAGTGGATATCACAGACCGTGCGGTGCCTCTTTCGAGAAAATTATAAAACGGAGAGTGACAAACTCCTCGGTTCACTTCCACGAACGGATTTCACTTAAAGTTCGCCCGTGCGTGCCACGCGATCTTATCAACGAGCTGCATCTGTGACTCTTCCTCCTCTTAAACTTGCCTTTTATCGTTCCTACGAATCTTTGTATCCCTGAAGAAAAATCACTGGCTCCTAAGGTATCCTCCACTTTCGACGAGGACGAGGAGATCCTGATAGGTACACTCGTAAATGTGATTTCAAGCTCGTTCGAGATCACAACATTGTGATCGTACGCCGTACTGAATCTGCACGTGCACACGTGCCAAGGTGGCGGAAGATTGTTATACATGGTACTCATGCAGCTGCAACTTAACTGACCCAGGAATGTTCCATGAAATTTACCTGGTGATATAATCGCCTTGTAACGCCCTTCTTTCCGTCAAGCGAAACTTGTAATATGCCTTTCGGTGGGAATTCGTTTACGGATTCCCTAAGGCTTTGAGGAATTAAGTTTACTACTTGAACAGTATATGAATATGAATAGAATATTGATATTTGTTTTACAATGGAATTTAAATGTTACCGAATGAAACGGCGCTAATTAATTCTGGGAAATATACGATTTCTATTTTACTTAAAAAAATTCGATTTGAGTTCAATTCGACTAATAATGGATATAATTAATCGCTTAATCGGTTGAATTACTTCCATTTTTAATGTGCATAATAATGGACAATTTAAGGATTGTCTGTAAAGAATACAAATTTCGTAGAATATTCTGAATCGCACACGTACCAATTTCATACGTGAGTGAAATTTGTACGATGTAAAATGGCAGTTAACGAAGACTCGTGTAATAGAAAGCAGGAAACTAGAAGTATAATTGGAAGTGTAAATCTCGCAATCAAACTATCGATTACAGAGACTCGGTTTCTCTCATCGTGCTCTTGATCGTGGCGTAGGATAGATTACAGGGAGCAGAAGATAGATAAGACAAACTGAAGGGGGAGTCAAGATGGGGGCGAGAAACCTCGAGCAATGCGGAGAAGGTGGTGCGGGTGGCACGAATCAACAGTTTATTCGGTGCCCCGTGATGTTCTCACCACGTTTGATCGTAACGTTTGCCGAAAGTTCACCACCCGCCGGAGGGTTGTTAGAGAATCGAGTCAACCGAGTTTCGCAAGCAGAGGGAGAGAGAAAGAGAGAGAGAGAGAGTGAGAGGAAACCAGCGACGAAGTCACCTCGAAACGAGCCTCGAATATCATCCAGAGTTCATCCTGCTAACCGACAAAATTTCTGATTCAATTTCACTGCTCCCTACGTTTATCATTTCCGTATTATTACACGACAAACAAATACGTACCAATAAATTGCTAAGTAAATATTACAAATGAATTTGCTGAATTCTTTTATAACTGTATCTTTAAATCTTGTAAATAAATTGTATATAATTATTCATTCACGTAAATCATCTCCGTCTGATTTCACTCGGCGATCAAAAATCGACCATATCCTTATATTATTATATTAGAGAAATACTTTAGTGCATGAAGATGTACGTGATTTATAGAAATATTGTAATTAGGTGATTTTAATCAATGTCGATTTTATATATTTTATTATATAAGGAAATAATTGGTAATAACATGAACATTTAGAATACTAGTTTACAGGCAGATTAAATGTACACGATAAAGAGCACAATTATCAAATAGTTATTCTATTGTAGATATGCACGAAAGTGATGTCTCTATATCGTTCGAAAGGTTAATCGAAGCTCTCGAAGTACTCTCGCAGTGGAATCACAATGCAATCCTCGTTAAAGAACACTCGAGTTTACATTCACGGCGACGACACGGTCACGATCGCACGATTCTTGTTCACCTTGCGCTTTATTGTTCGATAATTACTGTTGGCTGGTTGCGCACGTGCCAAGTTAATTCACTCGGGCTTTAACGACTCCTGATAACGTCGAACCATAGATAAAATATGACGCGTTCACTGTCAGCCACTATAATTGCAGTCTTCCACACTTTTGCATCGCTACGTTCTCGAATTTCCTACTGACATCTCTGACAGTGCGAATGTGACAATGAACTTCGATCTGCGAGTTATCGTGACGAACAAGATGTACGTGTGTTGCATTATTTACTGGTTCAACAATGGAAGAATTAAGTAGACTCTAATCAGCTCTAATTTGTAATCAATGTATAATAATAATTTAGGATTCAAATATTATTCGAAATGATTCCAAGTTTGCAATGATATAGCTGGATATAAATTGTTACGTGCATTCTCGGGTTTCCTATATTTTATTTATAAAAATTATCAAATGTTTTTAGTGTAATTAATTACAGAAATTATGGAATCCATCGAATACATCGTATTTTTCTTCAGATCCGCGATATATAGTAAATAAAATAAAACTCGCCTGACAGTTTTCACTCAGAATTTGAAAATCGAGATAAGCGTAAAGATGTTATAGAACAAAGTATTAAAATCGTGAAAATGACTTGAGTCTTTCGATAATTGAATGAATAAAAGTAACTAGAGTAGAATGATTATTAAGCAATATTCGCGCGAAAACTTCTTCCCATGCAAGAAATATGAGAGCGATGGAAAGAAAGGCGCGAGAAGGACCCCTCGAAAACGTGTGTTACTCGTGTCATTCACCGACTTACCTGCATCCTCGTTAAGCGAGTCTGACTAACGATTCAACAGGTGTTGCGCGACGGATCGAGTAGCGCGAATTTACTCGAAACCCTAGAATTTGTACGCTCGAATTGAAAAGATCGGCGGAATCAATTTCGTTGAAACGAGTCAAAAGGTAGCCAATCCGTGTGTCTGATATTTGATTAGCACTTTAAGGTCGACTACGGAACCGTCGGTTACTCGGAGTTTGTTCCTCTCATTGATTCGATCAAATGCCGTTGATTGATTTCTAATCTCGTGGAAACCCTACGATTGTTAATCTTGTTTGCTCGGTGAACAAGATCGACATCGTCCGATAAAATGTAATAAAATTATTCCGTTATCAACGAAATGGTCAATAAGTGGTCATATATTATGCGTTAACTATGTAAGTGTAGATATTTATTAACATTTAACTGTATTGGGATTCCAAAGCTGACACTTATTACGTGGGGATCATCAATATTAAAAAATGGTAATCTCAAGCTGATTGGTTAATTATGCTAATTCAGTGGATATTATCGAGCTTATCGGAGATTAATTTTAATATGTTTGATAACCCACTTGCTCTCCAGGATTTGCATTTTCTTTAATGCTTAACACGTATGAGATATTAACATTTTTGGAAAAAAGTTCGTAAACGTTGTACTATTTATTTCTACATACGACTTATGAAAAGAAATAAATATGTATGTATAATAAATATCGTGGAATAATATTCAATAATATTAATCCATCATACAGGATATTCAACCTAAAACTGACCTACCTAAAGCGGATTTTACTACGTAAAAATTACATAATATTTGTTCTGCGAAAAAAATCTAGGTGACCTTGGAAATTCTGGTAAAAATGTTCCTACCTGGATATTGACCCTTGAAAGCCAATATGGGTTTTCCCATTCTTATACTGCAATCAATAATTTTTAAATTATCGCAACTAAAGAAGATTATCTTTATCTTTTCCGTGGGACATCCCGTATATAATATTCCATACAGTAAAACATCCCGTAGATAAAGCGGAAGCAATATACTTCCTTAAAGTGAGAATTTAAGAGAAAAGATAATTCACGTTCTTCATTCTGATTTATGTACCAAGAGAATCCCGAGAAGTGGATTAAAATGGAAGAGGATGAGGATACAAAAAATCTCATTAAATAAGAGATATTATCTGGCAGGTTATAATACACGTATATCTACGAACAGCAAGTATCGTCGAACTTTTAATTGGAATATAAAGCGACTTTCTTCGCGGACGGTGAGTCGCGGCCAATCGGAAGGATCGATATGAAAACTGATAGATAGCGGCAAGGTGATTTTTAAAAAAAGGAGGACGCGGATACACGGTGTACGCATCTTGTAAAATTAATGCCGTCGTCAACGACAGCGGGACAAACCGCAGGTGGGGGGCTGACATTGGGTGGTTTTATATGCTCGGTGCCATTCGTTCCGGGTTTGAAACCAGTTTACGGTTACTTTACGGCCATATATAAATTACGACACCGCGGGAGAAGAGCACCGGCGTTCTTCGACTACGCAAAGATAACATCGAGGGAGAAATATAAAATTGAGAAATAAAGTATACGATGTATCGACGTGCGTGTAAATATTCATCGACGTGGCGAGCTGATTCGCTCCAAATGGAGAAATTTTTCTCATTCGTTTTTCGTACCACGTGAAATTCATTTTTGTATAGTATTAAGTGTAAATCAGTAAGTTATTAATACACTAAATCAATATATACTACTTCATCAATTTATTGATAATTTTATAATTATCATAATTAAAGCAGTGGAATTAATTTGTCATTTAAACAAGAGTTCACTCCATCTACTATAAATTAATACATAATTATCGCTCTCAAAACCCTGCACTATAGTTACGATATTAATCAATTCAGAGTTATCAAACTATCATAAAACACTTCAAATCAAAATAATCGTCATCAAGAAAACATAATTTTAATACGAAAACACGATCGGTTACCACATTATACATCAACCACCATTCATCAATTACAATTTCATGCACGTTAATTGATGGCGAGCTTCAAGTATCGGATAAAGCCACATTAATCCCGAGTGTTTTACGAATCGCGCGTATGTAAAGGTAAAAAAATAAATCCGATCCGCGACGGTCGATCGATCGATCAATAAGATACCTGACATTGTTCATCGATCTATTTTGAAAAGTAACGTGGACAGGACAGAAACGAGATCAGTCGTCCGGCGATGTCGATATTCGGTTCGAATATGAGTTTCCTCGTAATCCCATTAGCATACTGGCAGCAACGGTACTACCGGAAAAACGGACAGAGACGGATGTAAGGGAGACCGTGTAACGTCGATTAATATCCCTTGGATACCGTCTCGCGGATCATTTACCGCACTCTATCGTACTCAACTATTCCATTCACGTTCCTGTTTCATCCGTCGTGATTGATCGACGCGTACGCTCCTACAATTAAATCTTCTCACTCCGACAAAAATCTCTTCCTTCCTGTGCGTTACTGTCATTATTATATCTTAATGTAATAATATCTTATAAAAATGTGTTGGCTGATTATGTTCTTCTTACGCGCTCGATTCTACCAATTGCTTGTGCGGGTGTTATTTATGTGCGTAAATATGTAATTATATATCTGGTATTCTATATGTACCATGTATTTCATAGTAGTATTTGTTATATTTGAAGGTTATTTAAAATCTCCTTCTTGAGCATTATTGTCATGGTTATATTTATAAGGTTAATATAATATATTTGAAATGTTCCCGTTAGAGTAAAAACTTCCTCTTCATCAGTCGTCATATTCATTATTATAACGGTAGTAATGACATTACTACAACGACAACAACATTATTAAAACGATGACACAATCGATGCTTTTAGAACTCGACCGACATCATGAATTTGAACCGTATTATTATCTACACGGATTTTTATCGCGCCGCTTCCCACCCCTCGAGACGTCCTCGAATAATAAATGATCTTTTCTATCTGTCTTCGAGTGATGTCGAGAAGTCAATGAGACGAGCCGTGAATGAGATTATTTTTATGTTCTCGCTTCTACGGACGGGTAATCGAGAGAAAAGAGTGTTAGTCTATGGTTTCCCTCCTTTCGAGACTCCGCTCTTCTACCGCCATTGTCTCACCCTCTACGTTGAATCTCCTTGTGGTTGAAACGTCGAGTAAACTCTTACTTATCGTCGCTCTTCCTATTAATCTTGAGAGTGGTGGATTCTCTGTACCGCATCCTAAGCGAATGTATGCCGACCTTCGTCATTTTATCGAAATATTCAACTTTTTTCCATACATTTCGTACGGTGAATTGTGTCTCGCATTTTACGAAGAACTCGTACAGTTTGAGAATTATATTGAGCCGCTCTCTGGGGAATTATACTTTGTGGAATTATATTTTGAGAACGTTAGATATCGGATGGTTTGATTCAAATTTATACTCCGCATTATCTTATTAATCTTGAATAGTTTTTATTTAAAGTAATCTGACTCCAATTTTGAAAAATATAGAATAAATTTATTCGTGAAGAAGGATTGTATTAAGTTCGTATTATGAGGATTTAAATGTGTCAAAGTACCGTAAATTACGTTAATTAATTATATAAAAGTGTTAATTATACGATCGCGTCGAATCGGTCGTAAGATATTCTTAATCGATTTCCACGAGAATTAAACGATGACACAGTCTTCGACCTTGCAATTAATCAAGGCAATCCCCCACCCACTCTCTCCCTTAGGCCCTTCTCGATAATTTAAAGCGATAAGTCGGGAAGCGCGAGAGCGGCACGAAAAAGAATAAATCCTTAATTGAGATCGAAAGCAGCTTGCATCGATTGGCGGGGCTTGCCGATACTACGCTCGGCCCCTCGTATCGCGAAAACGGGAACACGTTCAAGTTCAGCCACGCCAATAAAACCGGCGACCCAGATCGCTCGGTTCTATCTAAGTTTAGACCTCCGCTTTCCACCGACGAGTCATTAACTGCCGATCACCGAGGCAATGCCGCCAGACTAATTACTACCGCATTAATTTCGTTAATTGATCAAAATAATAATGAAATAATAATAAAATAATAATTCCATTGAGTTTGTAAAACATGATCATCGACATCGGAAATTAGTAAATTTCATGTCCCTCCTTCACACAATAATACTAAAATATCGAATATGTCGAAGTCATGTGAAAATGAATTTTATCGTGAATGGTGTCGAAAAGTAATGTTCGTGTGAAATGATATAAGCGGTTGGAAAGCGGTAACAAATTACGCAGACTCGTAAATTCGCGACGCGGCACGAGCTGATCGGAGTCCGGCGGGAAAGCAATTCAACATTCCCGAGACAAAAAGGTATCGATCGAACGAGATGAGAGGAAACTCGCCGGTAATTGGTCGTCTCCCGGACAACAATCCATCGAGACGAGCTCATCGAGGCGGGAGGAGAGGGAGAGAGAGAGAGGCCGCCGTGAATCGTCGGGACTCGTTATGCAACGAACACGATAGAAAAGAAGCCGCGTTACCGTTGCTTCCCAGTGAAACAATGGCCAACCACAATGGAGAAAATACGCTCGTTATTAAACCACTGGGTAATAAGGTGAGCGTACACTTTGCCAACTCGAGCGTTTTCACGATCATCGAGGAAACGCTTAATAAACTTTCGCCAGGGATCGTTGGATCGGTAGATTGATATTCAAGTCGAAGAGAGAAGTGAAGTTAGGCGGACAAAGATATAAGAACTTCGTTATTATAGAGACGCTTGGTTCGGTGAGTTTTATGCACGTGGACCAAGATCGAAGAACGAAGCGGAGCCGAATACGGTATCGGAACGTAAAGTTGTTCATTTGAATACTCGCGAGACAGAGCGATATAATGCTCGTACGAAGCACCGGGATAATTTAAATTCAATGTATCTGCTACGTTCCTACGGTTCTCTGACTTCCATCGTTCGTCTTCCTATCTCGTTTCTCTATCTCCCTCCATCTACCTCTATCTCTCCTATATATCTCACCCCTGGGGTATAACGAACGTAAGAATTTCTTATTTATTTATTCCCTCTTCTTCTCTCGCTTATATTTTCCCTGGCTTCTGAATGAAATAAGAGTTTCCCCCTTCGATATATTTACGTGAGAGAATATATCCCGGGTGTACTTATTCATCTGACGTCGCCCCGATTTTCGTCTTTCTTTGGATCTATTCGAGGAGCGAGTTAATAATTCTCATGGTCGACTTACATCAACTTCATCGGCCCCGATGTAAGAACATCGTAGAAACTTACATCGGATCGCATGTCAGAGAAACTCCGCGAGACTTTATGCGGAGTTTCTCTGGCAAATTTATTCCAACGTTTGCTCTACGCCCACTCTCGTCTCCGTTACCTTTCTCACTCTCTCTCTCCCTCTCTCGCTCTTTCTCTTTGTCGCTTTGGCTCACGCTTTTTTGTCTCGAGAACGTCCCGGGATTCCTCACCTCGACCGATCGCACGGGAAAGACCGAACAAAGCTACGGAGGATTTAGAAAGAGACAGAATCGGATGGATTTGGTAGACAGAACTTTCATTATTCCGCGACAAGGGAGCCAGTACGATTCTAAAGGCGGTATTATTAATTGAACCGACGGCGAAAAAAAAGCCTCCGGTGAAGATGGCCGAAGGTTAGAAACAAGCACGCTCGCAATCTAAATCGACCGAGCGAATGAAAAAGTGTGGAAAGAAGTGAAGAGAAAGAGAAAGGAACGTCGCGCCTCGGACGGTTCTTCCCTTGAAAATAAACTTGCTTCGTTAAATATGATACGAGGCTTTATGCCGCGGACGCAATTTAATCCTTCGCGGTACGATCCTTCGTTTTAAGTGTCAGTAACCTTCGAGTTATTCCAGCGTGTGTGTAAGGGATGCGATTATATTCAAATGAATTTGAGAATTTTTAATAAACCTGTCCGTAAACTTAATACGATCCTTGGAATAAATAAGCTACGTCTAACGACTAGGGGTTGAAGGCAACCCTTCATAATTCATTTGATCGTCCTTGCGACTTTAAGTCTACTTCTTCTCCTTTCAACTTTCAAAGCAGATATTTTCTTTTTATTCTACTAGCAATATTTGCCAAACTTCTAACGCTATGTTAAGTGTACGAATTCGTTTAGGACCTTTATCATTATGCAATTCTAATGAGTATTTTAGTTAATACTTAAATACATTCCCGTAATTAAATCATCAATGGCGACAATTTTAATGATCGAGTATGTTGTAGCTTCAATAAACAAACTTTTAACTTTGTAAAAAAAACAGATTAATTTCGACACCTCATATTAATCCACGCGAAGGAGAACATGATTAGCATTACAACGGAATTCGGATCAATTGGGATTTCCAGAAAGGATGCACATATCTCTTTCGTGTGTCGAATAAACTGGTTTCAGTGAAATCCGGTAGACAAGTCGTGGTGGTTGCTTCTGTTTTGAATGCAACGAGAGGTAGCCGCGAAAAAAAAATACACATCAATCGAACTGGACGGAAACAAAAAAAGCCTCTCACGCACTTATTGGCGAATTTCCGCTTGTAAAATCGGAAGTGCTGGACGCGTGTTCGGTTTCGATGCATAAACCCACGTATGCAGGTATACATTAAATTGAAGCCTGTTTTTAGCCGGGCGCCGAGGTAAATATCCTGCGCGGGTTATATCGCGGTATACGGGCAATTAATCGTCGGATTTTCGGTAGAATGCCTAGGACACACCGTGCGTCCCGTATATACGCGGACCTTTATCCGAAATCGATATCCACCCCCTCGCATTATGCGAGCAAACATTCCACGGAAATCCCACGGTTTTACGCTTACGCTCCATTGTTGTTGGAAAAACGACTGATAGTCGAGGAGAAATTGATGAAAGTGACTGTACACCGCATTCAGACTATTTCTAACTTCCATCACTTTTCAGTCGATAATCAAAATACATAAATAATAAATACTTTATATCAGTTCTATCGTGTTCCATTTTTGAAATCATATTCATTCACTGAACGAGCTCCGATTATTTTCCATGGAATTGTTGTTGTGGTGTGCGGCAATATACTCCGTTTAATTATAAATGAATATCGCGACTGTAAATAGATCGTAACTTTCAGTGGTATAAATGTGGACGTTTATCGAAAATCGTTATCAAATATTCAAACCACTCGGTTGTTATAAAAATGCAACCAGATTTCCGTCAAAATACGTATCGATAATTAATGCAATGGAAGTTTGAATGGCTTCTCATGCATCATGGAAATTATCGGTGTAACGGAAAAAGTAACAACAAAATTATGCCAGAAAAGCGAATGTAAGAAAAAGTGGCTAATAAATACAATTGCAATAAGCATATAATTACAGATCGACTTAAAAGCATGATCCATTGAATTTCGATTCGCGCAGATATTTTTCATTTTAAATAACAAAACAATTTTAATCGACTTCATATCGACGCGATTTAGAATCCCCGGAGTATTTCGTATCTTTCTTTTTATCGTGTCTACGATGCGATGGACAATGGAAACAGTCTCGAAGCGATATCTGCCGCATCTGTCGTTTCATTCTGTCTTTCCTTATCTTTTATTCCCCATTCTTATCGTCCACCACTTTTCTCTCATCTCGTTCCTTCGTATTCTGCTTCCGTTCCTCTCTATGCCACCGGCAAAAATGTGGTCGAAAGGAGAGAAAGATTACGACACGGTAAGTGCCGTGAGACAAAATGTAAACCACACCGAAACGCGCTCAAGATCGCAATCTAACTGAGAAATTGTCGAAACAAATGTTTACTGTTACGATAATTACGTCATTAATCTTAATCCTCTTCGTTAAGATATTCCAAATATATCTCACCAACTGAATTTTGAGATGTTTATCTTTATTCGGCCCGGAATGTATTAGTGATTTAATGATATTAATAATATAATTAATTAGAGCACAAACGAAACATGTGAGATTTCCGTGGAGCAACTTTTATATCTTTACGCTTGAAGCTACTTTTTAACTAATAAAAGTGGCTACTAGAATATTATATAATTATGCTTAGAACCATGTTAAGCAGTAAGATACAATCATATTGATATTATAAAAAATCATATTAACCGTTTGCTTTCGAGAAATATTTCGGTATATGAATTCAGAGATATAAACTTGACGAATACAAAATTCACGAGTCCCAGGTTCGATACGGTTTTTTTAGATTCCATACAAGAAACTATCACCGCCGATATACAGGATATGCATATCGATATCACGAGAAGGAGATCCCGTCTAGCTATTCTAGCAGAGACGATATCTTCATAGGAAAGTACGATGAATAGATAAACGATCGAATTATCGACAGCAGGATGTCAGCATGACGGTTTATCCGTCTTGAAATTTCCACCCCCGTGATATTCACAGGCTGGGGATCCAGTCAAGAGAGACACACCATCTCCATCGCTATCGCCATCGGCAAGTACGACCCGGTTGCATAATGCATCGGCTCCTGTACTCGACTTTGCCTGGATGCGACGAGTCCTTCGACAAAGGACCTCTCCAGGACGCTCGTTCACGTACCTCGCAACTCGGAGGAACTTGTAACAGCTCTGTTTTCAAATATTCATAAGCCCCCGATGGCACTGCTTCTTCCCGAAATCGAGAAGTTTTACTTTCGAATCAGTTGCGGATTATCATTTTTAATTCATGAAAGAAAATAAGGCGTGATTGTTTTGAATTGTTTGATCTCGAATATCGTGAAAGCAATTAATTCTATTTTCCATTCAGTCGTCGAATTATTATTTTTAATCAACAGAGAAAAATAGGGTGCGATTGTTTTGAGCTATTTGATCTCGGAAGTCGTGAGATCGTTGAATTCTATTTTCGAACTATTCCCCGAAGTATTATTTTTAATCGTCGGAGAAAATACGATGCGATTGTTTTCAGTTGTTTACACCCGAATTAAAATACTCGATGAAGATTGGTTTATTAAGAGGAATATGGAAATATTTAATAGCGATTTATACTTTCGATTAAATATCCAAGTTGTTACGGTAAATTGTTTATCTATTTAATCGAAATAACATTCGCGGTACGCGTAACTAACATACATGGATTTTAAACAAATATATAATCGAATTAATATTCGCGGTCTATGCTGCAAATATTAGCTTATATCAAATTGATTAATTGAAACCTCAATCTATTTATAACTAAAAAAGACTGCAAATGAACTACTGATAAATGTCCCGCGAGTACTGCCATGAAACTACACCCGGAACTTCATTTATGCAAATAAGCTCTTTAAATACCTCATTAGATGCAATCATTTTCCAGGAATCGCGTGGAATAAGAATGGAGTCATCAAAGCATTGGTAAAACTTACCTGAAACAAGATAAAATAAATGGCTAATTAAACAGTCACACAGCATAATAGTCAATAAACATCACTGCTACGATAATTTGTTAACAGGTCAAATTACAATGTACATTAACACCTTAACTACCGTGTGGTTCAAAAGTGGCCGACGATGCAAATATTATAAAAACTCGAATCAAATACATCGCCAATATTTATCAAATTTGTAATATTTCTAATAATTCGATAACGATATAAAGTAACTCATGTATCACAGATTGTTTGTATATGTGTTATACATGTTGCAAATGCGTATCGAGAAGTATGGTATAAAACAGATTTTGATCCGCCAGTCAACGTGTTAACTTTGTCAAGATAACAAGCGAAAACATAGTGCAGTATATAAAACAACAGAAATATAATTGCTACAAAAGCGAGTAGCACAGTATGGAAGCGTTCGATACTCGAATTGAGACGAATACGGTAGGAAGGGCATTCCAATAACTCAGTTTTTCGAACTTCATTCGTGCGCACGTACACTCCGTCAAAAATTCGTCGGAATTTCGGTAGGTTCGTGCTGACAAATATTTTCTCTACGGCACGGTAACCGGCGTGACGTGGAAAAAAAATGAAACTCCAGGAGGACGAATTTCGCGTGGTATTCCTACGTGATCTGTTATCCAGGAATATTCTCTCTCGTCACTGCCAACCCCTTGTCGTGCATTTAGACCCAGCAAGTGTACTTGTATGAATATCCTCCTATGTTCTACGATATTATTCTATTTACTCTCGTCTAGCGTAACATTTCAAATTCACCGTGAATTACCATGCTATTTTCTCTTTATTGTTTAACATTTACGAGGGATCCTCTGTCACGCGTGTATAAAGTTCGTTATGAACCCCTAAATACACGCGCTCATCCCTCTAGTTGAATAACCATTGCGAATACCACGCCTCTCGATTAAACCCGATGTTCCACGATTACAGCGACGTGTCGGAAATTTTGCTCGCTGATAAACTTCGAAACTCGAGTAATATTGAAACTACAACTTTTATTACCTCCGAAACGAGAATTTGGATAATATCTATTTGTGATGTAACGTACTCGGCCATTTTGTTCTCATAAAGTACTCTGTGTGGTATAATTGTGAATATAGGTGGTAATAGTTCATTAAAATAATACTAATTATTTGATCATTTGTTTAACCCTAGATAACTAAGTTATCTGCGAATAACGTCGTTACTAAGCATTCGATGTCAATTAAAAACATGAATATACTTAAATTTTTTATTTAAGAATGAAAATATTTTATCTTATAAAGAAACCGATGAATGAAATTATCGAGATTCAAATGTTACGATCGTCATTTTTAGAAAGGTTAATTATCCAGGGTTAAGTATTATTATTTATTATTAAGGTAAAGCGAGTAAGGAACATTGCAAGGAAAAATACGGTAAAATTATGAAAATAGAATATGACGGTCGAAGTATATTCTCGATAAAAAATGAGTAGCCGTAACGATAGGAAGTCGACGATTACTTGGAAGTACATCGTGATCTGGATATCGAACGACCGAGTTTTCATGAGGTCGTTCCATTAACGAGAAAAATCGTTCCGGTAATTGTCAGAGAAGAGGGAAAACTTTCGTTCTTGACTTTCCTTTCGCACGGAGGGGAAGGAAAGTTCACAGTGGAAGCTGTTCGCGGGAAAGAAAAAACAAGTCAAAAAGGAAGGAACACGCATTTCTGGACGGAAAGTTTTGCGACGTAGAATTGTATAATTCTGATGGTAACGGCGGTCGTGGACGGTGTTATCGTGACATTCTTCGCGGGACAGACCGAGACTTTCCTTTTTTTCCGCGAGAAATGGGAATATCGCGGGAACGAGGAAACTAATTATAAGATGGGAATTCTCCCGGTTTATTTTTCACCGTGAAACTTCGAAAGAGCTGAGTAAACGTAGTGTCGCCGGTAGAAAAAGAAAAGGAGCGCCAGACCGAGAACACTTCGATGAACGAATTCATACGGCAGAATGGATAATCATTTAACAAAGTGTGTTTATGGCACGTTAAATTTGGTATAATTAACGACATTATGCATTTCAATTACGCGACGGCCCGTTGCCAATATCATACCCTTTAATTACCACCGGCAATATGCATGTAATAATTATTTATAAATATGATATTCACGTTAATAATTATCACTCGTGCCGCTAATATGTCTCCGTAATAACCGAAAGTAAATCGATGTATGGGTTTATTTGAGTGTACATTAAATTCTACGTATCAACGATCATAAATTATGGTAAACTCCGAGCGTGGAATTAAATCCGATTAATTGATATTTGTTGAGGAGCACGGAAAGTCGAGAAACGCAAAAACGAGCAAGTCAATTTCACTCGAAAATTGACGTCGTTTCTTGTTCGTTTTCGAGCGAGAGCATAACGTGATAAGGAGAGACTAATATAAGTGAAAACCCCGGTGTTAATATGTGGCACGCAGCCGAGAAGAGGGATGCTTAATGGCTAACTAACACGCAATCCTTCTGATCCTCCCTGTTTTCTTGTTCCCTTCATCCTACCCCTTTTCTCCTCTTTTTACCGAATCCCTTTTCACGCTCTTCCCTTCCATTTTCGGTTGCCACCGCAGTCTGGTGTATATAATTCGGAGCAATAACTTAATAACAATACAACAATATTCGTTTCTATGTAAACAAAAATGAGTGGTCCAGATAAATTCTTTACAAATAAATAAGTAAATAAAGAAACTACATTTCTTTCAAAAACCCTGTTTCGCATTTGTTGCTGTAACTTTTTATTACCCGTCTATTGGAAGAGCCATGATCTTCACATAAACATGTTAGTTAATGAATTTTAGTTCTATAACAACGATATAAGAATAATATATGACATCGAAGCGAGCACTCGATTAGCGAATCCCCGAAACATGCCAGGAACTCGTGACTTTCGTTCTGTGTAAAGGAGCATAATCTTTCTCGAGGAGTTACCGGTAGTTTCCGGCGGGAACATCGAGCAGGTAGTGGAGGAGGAGGGTAAGATCTATGCCTGGGCGGAGGGGGGAGGGGGTGCAAAGGATCTTGAGGAGGAAGATCCGAGGACGCCGGCGGCTCGAAATTTCCTTGGAAGAACGAGGTACGGTTCGCGCTCGGCTGAACTTGATTTACTCAGCTCGACTTTCTTAAAGCGGATAGAATGGTCGGCGAACGTCTTAGAAACGAGCTGATGCCGTTGCACTACTTAACTCTTTGTGGGTCACCGCATAAAGCGGAATTTACATGAGAATACATCCGTGTACCGGCACCGCGAACATAACAGCCCGTTCCACCTCAATTCTTTACCTTTAAATCTTCCCTTCGTTCTGCTCCTCGAGTAATCCTTACGTGTCAACTGTTATGCAACAGATCATTTTACACGGTGACATAGCGGGACAATGTTCTACGGTGGAACACCTGATTCGAATAAGATGGCGTATGAAGGAAGAGTTTTATGGGACTTGCTTTCTGTGTTAAACTCGTGTGATGTAAGTAGGTTGGCATGAATTGAACAATCCAGTATCATTTATATCTCTCGGAGATAAACAGTTTTGTTAAATACGGATTTGATTTGAATTAGGATATTAATGCATCATTTTTATTTGACTACAAAATACTAAAAACGTGGGACCGTTTTTGGTTTGTATATTATGTGCATAATATATTTCATTAAATCCGTACTCTTTTTGTACCATGATTATATATTGCATATTTATCGATACACTCTGATAAACATTTTAACATCGACTTTCCAAATCACATAATTTATCATTAATGAATATCATTACAGCACTAAAAAGTAATCAAGCAAGCCGACCAATTAATAATCTACATTTGCAGCACATCTCCCATTTACTCGTTGCGTTACATCAATTTAATAATTTCATGCTCCAAATAACGAATTCCAGTCGGCCAACATAATTTCCGTGAGCAAAAGACGGGTAAACATTCGAGATAAACATATCATAATTGCACGAGTATATTTGCCATTAAGCGGAATGACTTAAGCCGAATCCGTATCCCTCTGGATTTAGTAACTCATTAAACGTTAACGTTTCGGCGGTGTATAGCAAAGTTTATATAAGAATATGTCTAGATAATTAAACTTCGTTTACAAGCAGTCTACTTGAATTCCGGTACGCCGAGTTTCGGGCTTTCACGTAGATCGTTGCGACAGGATTTACAACGTAAGCCGCAACCGCTCTTCGTGACGTACATTTCATAATTAACAAAGACGATGTGCCTGCTGTAATAGTTAATTACGCGCCTTCGTAATTCGCTCGAAAACTTGTCGCTGTATTCACTCTATTCGTACGATCGTTGAATATCCATTCGGGCCAATTACCACTTTTCCTCATCACTTTTTACCACCCTCTTTGCCTCGACTGATCGTCAGTAATCCACCGTTTTATTCTCTTCGAAGACACCGGAGAACTTCTATTTCTTTGACTCGCCAAAGTTTACGTTAACTCTCCATTTTCGAGAAATTCTTTTGTCGTTTTTCACCCCGTGACACTCGGAGAAAGCAAATCCTCTATTACTGTTGAAAGAACTGAAAAATGTTGCATTCTCTCGTCGACGGATTTTCCCGACACTTCCACGTTGCCCCGATCTTTTTCATTGAATTCTATCGTCTTCGTTGATCGGTTTCTCGTGCATTGAATTTGTTTTATGCTTCGTCATATTCCCGATTTAAATTGGATTATATTTGTTGAATGTATTTCGATGTTCTACATAATTAATTCAATCGATCGATTCTATAGTTTAAATATGAAATTGATAACTTAAGCCCGTCTCATAGAGGGTAAATATAAAATTGATAACTTAATCCGATTCGTATCGGAATATCATCGAAAGGTTAATGAATTCCTGGCGAGCAAGTGGGAAACTGAAAACCGTGATCGGTATCGTGTGTATCCTTTACGCGATTCACGCTTGTATCGTAAACTTTGACATTTCTCGTTTGAAAGGCGGCCTTTACTTTTTCCAATTTTCTCCGGGGCTGTTTCCGTCGGCGATCACCCACGCATCCCATTTCGACCTTTCCAAGCTCTGCTTTACAACGCGATTTATAATTTCATCCAATAATGTAGTCGGATAAGATTAAATGCGACTTTAATAAATATCTCGAACGATCGTCCTCTGAATTCGTATCAACCTTTTGCATTCCAGTTAAAACGTTGAATACCGTGGGGTCACCGGTGACACCAATATTACTAAAACTCGAGTGAAATATATCGTTAATATTCGAAAAAATTTCCAATATTTTTAAAGTTACAATAACGAGGTAAAGTAACTAATATATCGTAGACCGTTTAAACAGTCCTATTTTTTGACGTGGACCGCTGGCTATGTTATAACACGGATTTAAACCCGCTACCCAACATGTTAATATTTAATTGATACAAATAATCCAATTATTCCACCCTACATTTTCATCTTAACACTCACAGTTTCATCAAAGAGGTATCTAAATATAAACATAAAATACAGTGTCTCGTAAAATCTGCAACTCCCCGAAGACATAAATATTCATTCGATCGGAAAGTCAGAGTGTGGGAGATAAATGTATGACTGTTCAAGGATATATAAACCCGTTGTGATGGGAGTACATATTACAGTAAATCGTGGATACGATAATCCGAAAATCCTGCCGGTATCGTAACTGGAAGAGCAAGCGTGTTACCCGGAAGCTGCTTGCATATCCACTTGAAAATGGAACAACGAGATTCCTGAGTACGGCAATTCCATGGAGACCGGAGACCGGAGACCAGAGACCATGGAAACTAGGGAGAAACCAGGATCGATATAGGCCTACCATAGCCTACTGTCCTCGACCTGCTCAACATTCTACAATGTCCAAATGGAAGCTTTACCTAAATCCGACGGAAAACCAGAATTTCGTTCGACAACATAATCCTGATGATCAGATGTTTATTGTTTACATCGTAAATGTGCAAACCAGAGAAGTCTCATTACGTATATTAATTCATGTATGACTAATAGCATGTAAAAAAATTCGATTGCAGTGGATTATACTTTTTACTTCCGGCTATTTCGAATAGTACTTCAGGTTGGCCAGGAATTATAATGTTCGCTGGAAACTAATAATCTATGACATTTAACGCACTCTGATCTGTGATTATATGTCTACGATGTTAATTTCATATTCAAGGGATAATTGCAATAAATGACTTTGTACTAGTTATTACAAACGAAATATGAGTATTACATATTACATATGTGTGCAAGTAAAACCGGCGAGCCGAAGTGACTCAAGGCTAACGAGTGTTTGCTCCTGACAACTCCATTCGATATGTCTCAACATTCGTCTCCTCATATTTGGATACTCATATTTGTCTTCGGATACGTTTACTTCTTTTCCAACTTCACGACTACTTCTTTATATCGCCTTCTCTACCCATACATCAACGTCTGTTCTCCGGTTAACAGTTTTTCGTGGCAGAACACTGGAGGAGGTTCTTTTTCCCTCGTGTAAGGAGAAAACAGAGGACCTTTCCAGAGCATCCAGAAAGTAACTGCGCTCTTAAATATTTATGGTCCTCTATTTACAACGACAATGTTTTCTTACTGTATATTTAACATGCGTATCTACTAAAAATTTTATGGCACCCTTAACCGAACACGACTGACATAAACGGACATCGGGAACCCATTCGCATGAGTTTATATGTACCACACTACCAACAGGCGAAACTTGAGGATACCGAAAAAGAGACGGGAGGATTTTCAGACGATAAAAAAAAAGAGAAATATAAAGAACGCGTCCTTCTGAATATCGATGATCGATCGACACGGCGACCTCCTGGTGATCCAAATATACCCCGGCACTCGTAAGTCTACCGACTTATAGGTTTTCGGGGGGAAAAAATCTGAATTATGATGGAGATAGGGCTGTACGTGTGGATTTCATCGGCATATATTATCATATCTTCATGTATTATATTAATAAATAATGAGAAAATAGATGTTTCTATTCTATTTCTCTGAATGATGTATCAAGTGTAATGTGTTTAAGCTTTAACCGGTATATTGTCAAGTATTATTGACTACGTGTTGCAACTATTATATATAATACATATTTCTAATTCGTGACATATAATGTCAGGTAATTATAATAATAATAAGTTAAGCCACCACGCAGATCGCGATCGACTAGTCGTGTAATAATTCCAATCTAAGAAATTCGTAAAGCGGGAATTTGTAGAGTCATAACTATCTGTAATTGTTGCCTTTTAACACTTTGAGTACCAAATAGTACCAAATAAAGCATCGCAGGAACCATAATCAAAATGCGCTTGTCACTGAAAGTCTTAATACTAATGTGAGCACACTGTACTTCATTAATGGTATACATTTTATACCAATAACGACAGAATCCACGTCGAACAGTTCGAATTAGCAGGGCAATATCGAATAGCGTAAACTAAGCCTAAGGGTGACGCATATGTCTGCGGGATACCTGACCGACCCTCGTCTCTCGGTACATCAAGTTTCCTCGTCGTATCCACTATGATTCGGGGAGGGGTGGGAGAGAAAGGGAGAAGGATGAACCTCCCGATCAATGCAGCAGCCCCCGACGGGGGTCTGCTATCCGACCACTCTGATATATATATATACCAGAAAGCGAGATCGAGGAACCAGGAGAAACGGAGATAAACGAATCAAACGTGGAACGGGAAGTGCAACGGCAACATTTCCCCGTACGCACCCCGTGTGTTTACGATTGGATGCATCCTGCGTGCGCGTGCCGAGGAACACGTTGTATAAATGTCTGCAACCCTATCCGCGACATAAAAACCTTCCGCGTATCCTCCGACCGTATTGTTTGTACTCCGTGCACAGGTAATTGTATATTAAGGTACATTTTTTGTTCTTCCAAGCTGATGCTTGCCATGAATGAGAACAACGAAGAGGAAGCAAGGGACTCCACAGAGTTGACTTTTATACACATTTCTCCTGACTCGGTGTTTGAACTTTTTCACGAGGTTTAAGTAAAGCACGTGTATTCCTTTCACTCGGTGTTTATATTCTGCGATCCAATGAAACCGTGGTTCCGAATGCAGGCGAAAGGAACTGCATGCACTACAATCCCATTTACACATATTCATTCAACCGTTTGCAAATCGGTATGTTGAATATCCTCTTTCCCTCTGGTTCCGTGATAAATCAGTGTGACAATTGTTTCTCGTATGGTACATAACGGTAAACATGTGCTGCGGGATTCTTTTTTTCGAACAGGTTATGCGATGAATGGAACGGTTTAACGTGTATTATTCGATGCGTTTATCTGGATCAAATGACTACGAGAGCAAACGCGGACACGTGCGAAAGAAAGAGCCGTGAGGAGGGTTGAATGTTCATTTCCGTGATGGGAAGTACCGAGGTTTCTGAATAGTAAACCACCCTCGCCTGGACCACGCGTAACGAGTTAGAAAGTCCTCGGGGTCAGGAATACCGACGTCCGAACGTTGACCTTTCTCCGTTAAACCGGCCGACGCATGGAAGGACACATCGTTGACCATGTTGATATTTTCATAGCCAGTCACCTCGACTTTATAGCCGGTTAACTTTTAATTCGATTCTTCCTATCTTTCTACCCTCAAATACCTTCATCGGGTCGGGCTAATATTAATTTTTTACCATCCATTAATATTCATAATGTCATCACCAATTAAGATATCCTTAAAGACTTTCCAACCAGGTTCCCATTAATGCAATGAACAGGAAGCTTTCGAATTTTAATAATCATCCGTGTTAAAAAATATTACAGCGCTTCTTTGAAATTTAAACCCTTTTAGATTGAAAGCTATAAATTATTTTTGTTGACACAAAGTTACATAATTATATCTTTGGTGCAGCAATGGTTCGGATGATTGACGTTCAGATAATCGATGTCCTGTCCTGTATTTCTTCGTATACTTGAGTAAACCAAATATTCTTTTAATATTTACACTGGCCATCGACTTTTGATTATTACAGGATCTACATTATGGATACCATTGTTCTATATCGCATTCTTCCCGGATACATATCCCATTTTCAATAAACACGATAATATTCACCGAGCATGATCCCGGAGATTGCATTGAATGCTCTATCGAATAAATCAATGGGAAATGAAAGTTTCCGAAGCGTTCTATTTATATTTGACAGGATAAAACGAAAAGAGTTGAGAGGTATCCATTGGAATAGAATCTTGGATGGATATCGACAGATCTGTTAAATATTAATAGATTAAATGAAATATAGGGAATATTTGAGGAACTCATCGTTGGCTCAGCGTTACCGATGTTGTTTGCTAGCTCGCGATGCCGCTACTCGGCTCAACGACTCGTTTACTCGGTTCAAGGCTTATAATTACTCGAGCCGCAAGTAGGTCGCTTTCTCCTCGGCACTTTGCGCCACTGCGCAAAGACTCGTTCCTGCCCGGTTGGCATGCCTTATTCCGCGAACCCTCGATTCGCTCAAAGTGTTTGTAAAAAAAAAATCCGACTTCGATTCCGAACACCATTTACGATCGTGTGCTTCAAACTATTACCTCCTTTGACTACCTTGTCGCTCGCTAATAAACGGAGCTTGCGTCGAGTACTTTGATTAGAAAAGGCAATTGATTTAATCAGCTTTCGATAAGAGAACAATTTATTCTGTATAAAAGCAGATGTCATATTTCACGCTTTTCAAAATTGTGTTACTGGAACGGGTGTCGATTATTTGAAACATTAATATGTTTTGGATGCAGTATAATTAATTCAATCAATGATTAAATAAGAACTCGGAAGAATTATATTTTATACTGTGTAATAACTCGTGTTAAGTATTAACCGTAAATAAAATTCTGTAATGAATTGTTTTCACGAAATATCTCAAATACAGCCTAATTATTTTAAAGTCTCCCGGCTCCATAACGAAAGAAAAAAGACGGGCGTTACATTAATAATGAACTTTACATAGATTCCAGCAGAATCTTCGCGATTAAATATTTAAGTAAAGATCATAATTTATTAGCGATTTCAAGTGAAAGTAGTATAATATTGGTTTTCCAAATGATATTAAGCGATAAAATAAAACCTCCGTGAACACGGCACGCGGAAGTATCGTTAATTAATTTTTCCCGTTCGGTCTAGATGGACAGAGAAATATCAGGGAATACGTTTAATCTCCATTACGGAATACCTAGGAGTGCGTTTATATTAAACGTTGAATCCTTTAACGCGGGATTCCAGGTGAAATAAAAGAGAAACCGAGCCGCTAATTGGCCAGTAATTTTTGCCAGCCGCGAATCTCTGACTCGGCAAGCTTGCGGCTCGAGAAGGATCCGGTAACGGTAGCGAGCGGATAATTACCATGCTGGTAATGTTAACCCGCAGGAAAATTGCCCACCGGAAGATCCCGGTGCAAGCCATTTTCCTGTCTGTCTCGTGTACCCGTCAACGTTTCGCGGTATGTTAAATATCTACCGTATCGCACACCAACAGTTCCCCTCTCATCATCACATTGGCACGCATGTAAAAACACTTACTTGGAAACCTTATAATAACAAAGTACTTTAAAGCGATCACAGTATTCCGAGGTACGATAATAACGTTATAATGACGGCCTGTATAAAATCAGTAGGAGCCAATGTAAATTTATATCGATTATCAAATGTTTAACAAAACTGTTATTAATACAATGGTATATTCAAACTGACAAATTCAATGGAGATAAGAGGTAAGAAAAAGCTGTAGGTAACGTTGTAGGTTGAGTTAGTTTAAGAGAAGAATGTACAAAATTATTATCATTACTTTAATATTACTACGAATACTACTGTAAAATATATCCCGAATCTCGCGACGAAGAAACGCAGTTTAACTTCGACTTTAATTCCCCACAAGGTCACCCATGTTTATTTGCGTTCTAGATATATCTTCGCTCATAGAGATTCTTATAAGAACCACCGTTTTCCCACAATCTTAATATAATTAGAATAATCAACCACAGCTTAAATTTCACAAAATAATATCAATTATGAACCAAGATAACAAACGAATAACAAATCTAGCCATAATTAGTAATACAACATCAACATGGAGTGCGCAAGGGTATAATAAAGTCGCCGTGTTCTGAAACTAACCTTAACTTAAAACCACCTGAGAAAATGTTATCCACTTACGGATTAACGACGATGTACCGCATCGGGGATCCCCTGAAAGAAGCGGCTGCAAAAAACCGGAGGATGCACACGCCTCGCACGCGTTGACGGATCCTAACATATCGTTCGTTCCCAGTGGTCTTCAGTTACCAGATACCTTGAACACACCTCACGCAGGTGTGCTTTACACGAATACGCACGCGATTCAACAACAACAACAACAACGACAAGAGTGTACGGAGGCTTCTGCTCACCGCACACCTCACACCGCAGCATAGCTGAACCGTGTGCCGGTACAACCGCACTCTGCCACTGTAATTACACGCTCCTGCTAACAGCTATTCCGTCCGTGGTATTTATGCAAACTAAATCATTCGTGATCGGCTACCAACTCTCCGACCTTTTCCTACTCTCACCAATCTCATCCACCAATGCCAGACAAAGATGACTAAATGCGAGCGCCGATTTCGAGCACTTTGATGTCTCCCTCCGAAATGTTTTCCCTGGGAAAAAAACCCCACCGCGAGTTTGCCGATGATAGAATTTTGTTCGTGTTCCTCGTATATCGAACTTCTCTGGAATGATTAGGATTTTCTAATAGAATCGAGAATATTGATGAATGATTATATTCAATTCAAGATGGTTATATATTGCTTATATAGATTGGATATTGATGCACAACTTATGTTACAGTTTAAATGCTATTATGATTTCAGGATTTATTATTTTTTCACGATGTTAATTATTGGAAAAATAATGAATTTGGTTAATAAAGTTATAGATTGTAGGAATGTGAAAATCGGAAAAGTGGAAATGAATCGTAGTGACGATGTATGCTTCAAACGGAATGTATTGAATATTCGAGTATCGGGTATCAAATAAACAACGAGATCATAAAATTGAAGTGGGCAGCTATTGGTTGAACGTAATACTAATTCTCTATAGGATTCCATTACCGTCAAGTTTCCAGACTCCACCGAACATCCCCCGTATTGGTTTTTGAGGCCGGGGTCGACATCAGCGTCGACAATACCATCAATACTAATCTCAATGTCGCCACTTCGATCCTTTTTTAAATCATCCTACCTTGACTTCATTTTTACCAATACTTTAAATATACCTCGTCACTTTCTTTCGTATCGACTTTCATTTCATTCGATGTCACTTCGATTAATTTATATGCGACTATAAAATTATTCATAGAAATCCAATTAATTCTGGGGGAAATTCAGGATCACCCTTATATCATCAAAGCCGCAATGAAAAATCAGATAAACGTTCAATTAAACAAATAAATATATGAATACCGAGTGTTTTCATGAAAATCCGAAACATTATAGTCAGAAATACCTCGAGCTGATATTTCTGAGCTGTAAAATTGTCCAAATATTATTTTTGGAAAAATATGTTGATTTTAATACATATCTTCAGAAATGCATATTTTCCAAGTTATTTCTAGATGGTATTATTAGGTTGATCAATGAGTTGATGCGATTTTAATATACGAACAGGAACCGATTTTTATTCAATTTTGTATATTTCTTAAATTTTCTTTATTACGTAATATATTCGAATGGGATGCATTTTCAGCCATGATAGACATTAACGGTTAAGAGTTTGATATACCGAACCCTCGAGAAACCATAAGACGAGGTAGAGATTTTCGCGTAAGGATCGTTGGAAAAGAAACATGTACCAGTGTTCCACGAAAGGGAAGAAAGAGCGGGGCGGAAGTGAGAAATCACGAGGCTCGTCTCGCGGGACTAATTTACCGGGGAAAATTACCCGCGGGAAGCGGCGAGAAAGAGTTTCTTCTAACAACGCGTCAACGTTCGCCGCATACATATGTCGGAGAGGATACTCGAACCACAGAACCAGTTCTATTTAAAAGTACATCCACGAGGGATGATTTATCCTCCTAACTCTCCTAAATCCCGACCTTTGGATAATTTAAATCGCGCGCGCAATTAAATAAATTTCATTAAAAACAAAGTCGACCATCGAGTACTGCACGTGTTGCATTTGATACTTAAACGCATGAATTCTTAGTATGAAATCGTCCTATCAGCAGTGGGAAAAATTAATGACAACAGAGCAATTTAAAATTCTGTCTGCGGCAACAGTAAATTACTTCGATATTAACTACCGTGACTTAATGAGCCACGTGGAGTGGCGTCGTTGTGTTTGAATTCTCATTAAAATCGCGATATCTCAGTTTACGGAATCGTCGGTTGATTTCCTTCTGAATGCGTCTATAATTAAAAAGTGTAATTCTGAATCTGTGATATTGGATGTTTGATACAAAAAATGATAAGTTTAATCACTCAAAATTGAGCTCGATAACTTCGTAAAATGAAAGGATAAACAACAAATATTTACGTCCAACATAATCTAAATCCTTTTAATAAAGTATGCATTATTACGAGAAATTAATATAGTTATTAATAAAATCTAGAATCAAGTATTATGTATACAGATTCGTATAAAAAGAATAACAAAAAATATTGCCGAGAATCAAGCTATCGGAAGCGATAAAAAATCGACAGTTACATGGACGACGAATTTCATCACTTTTCCATTAAATTATACGCAACATTCATTCTATCCGCGAGAACGAGTTATTTTTATATTCGGCGGGTTTTTTTTCCCGGGTTATCGATAACGTCCATGATATCGTATTGCCGGAGGCGCGAAAAAAAAATATTGTCGGACTAGTTAAAGATTAATTCCAGAGCGTTATAACGCGTAAGCTGTGTGCGATCTTAAATACAGGGCGGAGAGGAGAACAGAAGAGAGACGAAGAGGGAAAGAGAAAGGAGAAGTGGAGAGAAGTGAAGAAGAGAGAAGGAAAGAAAAGAGAAGAGAGAACCGAGAGTGACTTAAATCCGGCAGATTGGTTTCGCTTGCCTCGCCGACTCTGGCAACGATCCAGTGGCCGGGAATTTTGCTGGTATATAATGCCACAAGATGCCTTCGTGCCCGAATTTTACTTTTACGTTTCACTGTAACCTCAACTCTCCCCCGTCCTTCTTCTTTCGCCTTCACCCCCCCGAAAACAGCCAACAACAAAAGCCGACCAACAACAAAGCGCCAAAAAGAATATTACTCTCTTATAATAATACCGAAATGGAAGTAGAAATGATTAGTATATGAAGAAAATGACGTGGAAACGAATAAATGGTATTAAAATGGAATTATCGGGAAGGTAAACTGCTGATTCATAAAGCCTGCTTGTTTGGAATAATTGTGTTATCGTATGCGGTAGAAAAATTCAAAGGTTTCAACGAGTATAATGAATATTAATTGCGACGTTAAAAAGCAGTAATTTTCGTTCCAATAAATTAAATCCTGATTGAACAAAAGTTCGGAGAATTCTCCCGAAACAAACCGCTTTCTATGTATATATGATTTTGCATTTATTATTAACGTATTATTTTATATCGCAAATATTATCTGAAACTGCCATTGAATTCAATCTGTGGTCTAATTGTATCAACATTATCAAGGTGGAAAACATGCAGTTTAAACATAGTACCAACTGATGTAGAATAAGCAAACTTTTTCCTGTCCACATACTAAATAAACATTCATTGTCCACGTCGAACAACGTTCGAAAACTTTCGGAAATAATGGAAGTTGCAGGGTGGATGTATTTCCGCGTAATAACATCAGAGTCTTATATTTAATGTCGTTAATGAACTTTGGTGGAGCGAGCATAGTCGAGGACCGTAACGTAACGGGGTTGTAGATCACCCCTGACCTTTTTCGCCCCAAGTCGACCACCCTTGCTCCACCCGATAATAACCCACGGTAAAAGCAACCGCGGTAAAAAGATTATATCTACGGTCGTGAGCATGTTTTTTGTCGAATCCAACAGATCCCACGAAGCGATTAAGCTCTCATCCACGTTGAACAACCGGAGTTCTTCGGGGCCACGAGCCACGTAAGGCCACAATGTTGCATAAATCCACAAACCGGATAATTCCCTAGCTATCTCGATAAGAGTGTTGCTACTGCTCGGTAATAACTCGTATGTGCATGAAAAACCAGCTTATCGAAGACGTTGTTATCCGATTATTTCTGTGCTCTAATTTCACGACTATTATAACATATAACCTTTTGAAATTAACCCCCTCGAATTTAATTGTAAACGAAAAACACCAATATTGTTATTTATATAAAACAGATTTGACTATCGAAAATATTTTAACAGTTTACACCAAACACCAATCAATCGGAATACGATGGAAATTTTTACAGTCTCAGCTTAATTCCTAACTTAACTTAATTGTATTCGATAATTAATTCTGTTTCACATCAATAATATTTGAGGTTTTCGTTTATAATTAAATTCGTGGGAGTTAGACTCGTGCGACCGATCATCGAAAAGGGATGTTTTACAAAATAGTGATGTATCTTCATAGTGCTTCTTCATGGATTGGAAGTTTGCGTTAACAAGATTCTAATGCAACCACAATGTAATTAGATTATGTAGCGCAGTATTCGCAGGAGTACACATTCGCTGTAACCGCAGTCTAAGAAACCAGATCGTTGTACATGCTTCTGTGAACTCCGAGAGAATATAGTCAGCGATAGGTACAATACCCAAGGAGCGGCGCACACATCGAAAATTCACTTAAATGTTTCACACGCCGGAAGTAATGTAACTCTACTTCCGGGAATCGAATTCATGAGAGCACCTTCAACAATACGCGTTTGTTAACTTTCATTGCATTCCATGTTACAGCCAGACCTTGCTCTTTACGTAAATGATTTTTAGACGCATTACGTTTAGAAGCATAGTATTCATTCGGCTAACGGAGATGTTGATAATAAATTCTGAATGCTTTTTTGGTGTGATGCGCTTTTAATAATTCGTGGAAAATTAAATATTTATACTCGATATATGGATCATTATTTAGCTCTTGCTATTGTAATACAAATGTAAAAATAAGGAGTTGCGAATTTGATTTGATATTAATTTGAAACGCGGTAAATTTGATTCTATATGCATTTGGAAAGTGATCAATTTTATCTGATATTCATTTCAAATTATTCTATTATCTGTAATAACAATATTATCCATAACATATAATATTATTCTATAATAAAATCATTATGGTATATCATTACTTTTTCATAATTGCAATACAAGATATGATTACTTTCTATCACGACGAAACAAATTCTGAAAAGAATCCAACACTATTTCAGTCATGAAAAATTGATGATGCAGCAATTAGTAACACCAGCAATTAAAAGTCCTTGTTTCGCGTTGCTTCAGTTTCGGGACACGTTTTAGAGTCTATTAGTGGTCTCATAACAAGCAACCGAGTTATCAAACCAACGCGAAAATCGTAATTTCCATTCTGTTCTGCGTTATTTCGAAGAACCACGAAAGGTTTTTCTCGGTTCTAGGCAACGAAACGTTTCACCTTCGACGGTGAATAACGAACGTGCATCACGATGCAATCTTGTGCATCCTCCGCGGGAGCAGACCTTGACACACTGACGGACACGATGCGCGAACGAGATGGATTCAGGTCGGCCGCGCGTTGACAATGATCCTCGTTAAGAGAAACGTGATTGCTCGCGATTGCCAGCGCATTGGAACCAATTATTTGCGAGCCCGGTTCTACGACCACTGATTTCATTCCCCCATGGACGAAATCCGACCTCGACTTCTTTCTCTAGACACCATAACAATATTTCGCATCTTGAGCCACTTGGTTCGCGATCGAAAATTATTGATGTCGTACGCTCGTTAAATCATTTTTAAACAATCTGTCTTCAAATATAAGCAACTCCTTTCTTCATAACAAAATATTAAATCAAATTAAAAAAGTAAGAGTTTTTTAAACCTTCATGACTATCATGGGTGAATTTTCACCCAACGCGAATTTTTCTTTAATAATTCAACAAATCTAACGATTGGTACAATTAATGTTGATATTTAAAACTTGGTAGGTCTGTTTATATTAACCTGATTTCTTTCGATGATAGCTTTTAAGGGTTAAATACTCTTTTGTTTGTGTATTTAACATTATCCTTCATTGGGATAGCGAGTTATTATGGATTTAAGAAATTCTAGGTTGAAACCAATTTAAGATAATGGCTGGTGTGCTCTGTTTTATTTGAATGTTATTAAGTGGACGTCTTTAAATATCGGAAGATAAAAGATCCTGATTTTTCTAAGATATCAAAGAGGCTGGAAACAGCTTGAGAAATGTTAATCATTCAAATAATGGCAATAGGAGACACAAAAGGCTAGCTGGTACTATCGTACGTTCTGGCCGACAGTTCTCGAGCAGCTGCGCATTCGCCTATACAAGGTCCTCGAACTCCTTTTTCGTTTCCAAAGGACGGCTAGCTCGACTTACAAGTATTCCGTTCATTCGAGGAATTTAACTTCTGTGCCAACAACTGAAATTCCATGACGCTTTTATCGGCCGTTATTTATGAAGAATACGAAACCCCATTGATGTTTTACTACCCTTTAGAATAGCGAGCCTTGAATATCACCAGTGAAAATGATTCTCGATTTATGTAGATAAAAACTGTTAAACAAATAACCATTTTAAAACTATAACCACGGAGTCATTGACTCTTATTCATTCAAACTGGAAAATCACGAACAAAAAAGCTGACTTTCTCGAAGAACACCTGAAAATCTATCCAAGACATTCCTTACGATAAAACCCGCTATCATAAAACACGTAGAGATGCATCACGTGTACCAAGAATGTAAACTCACCTGAAGCTAGTCAATACAAATACAAGCCCTACAACGTGTCTGGAAATTGTGGCAAGTTAATTCAATTTTCGTGAGATTCTGATTAACCGATTGACACACTTGTGCCCGGAGACAAAGTGGCAGGGTGTCGTCTAAGTGAGCACCGTGTACGATCAGCGCAACGTGCTGTATTTCCATGTAAATGTATGCGGCCTTGACATCCCGGTCGGCAGCCGGGCAAGCCAACCGACCGGTATATCATATGCTAACACGCTGTCGTTTCGTCGTTCGCGAGTACAGTGGTTTCGCAATCGCGAGTCCACCGATATCCTAACAACATAACTTTCTTCCCGATTAAGGCAAAGAGGAAAAGTTCCAGTGGACAGCTGCTCTACTCGAACCGAATTTGGCTACGTGACTCAACACTGAAATGATAAGATTCGAATTCTTTCTCTTACTAATTAATATCGGGTTTTGAGTAGAAGGTACTCTACAGTTAGTTGACGGGGAGATGGTAGTTCCACGTAGAACTATTAATATTTCGAGGTTAAATGTACTGTTGGATTCTGGAAAGAAGAGACTCGGTTGTAGGAAACTGGGAGAAGAGAGTTCTATATAGAACTTTGTGAAGCAACTTGTTGAAAACTAATCCAATAATCGCCTAATCCCATTAGATTGCTTTGTGAACATCTATCGGAGGACCCCAAAAAGGACAACCCTCATATATTTCCGAAAATATCGGTAACTGTGGGTATTCATTGGCAAGAAGGACAGCAGGAACAACAATAGGTGGGACAAACGTTAACGTTGTTCGAGCGACGACAAAAAGGTCGTTCTTTGCGAAGCATGGATTTATGTTCTCTCGCGGGGATTCTAATCTGATCCTTTTTTTTCCGTGCCGCCATATCGAGCGGTCGTAGCCGCATGGTGCAACACAACAGAGCCGAACCACGTATAGACTCCTCCATGACCAGCCGAAAGAAAGAGAGGGACACGAAACGGTAGAAAA
The DNA here is from genome assembly GCA_910591585.2 of Nysson spinosus. Lineage (NCBI taxonomy): Eukaryota > Metazoa > Arthropoda > Insecta > Hymenoptera > Crabronidae > Nysson > Nysson spinosus. The sequence continues at coordinate 6,941,056 of OU342835.1, forward strand.
AGGCATAAGTAAGGAGATCAAGAGAGGCAAGAAACGCTTAAAAGACGAGGAAAGAAGAGAACGAAGAAGAAGAAGGCGGTCGTCGTCTCGCACCGGATCTACCTACAGATTATGGCCGACGGTACTCATGGTCAACCAGAAACGCCAGTCCTCTTTCTCTCACGGCATCTCCTTTCCGCTATCATTCCTTCCCTCTCCCTCGCACTTTACCTTTTCATGCGTTCTGTTTCTTCGTGGGTACCCGAAAAAAGAGAGGATCAACGAAACTGGGAACGACCAAAGCGAACCGAGAGTCAGGAGGGAAAAGAGAGGAGAACAGACGGTACCGAAATACCAACGACCGCGAAACAAGCGTCGACTCGTCGACCTCGCTCTCTCGTCCGACTTTTACGAATGTGCCCAAAACCAGACGACGTTTTATCCCGCCTGTCTCATGATTTATGTCCACCGATTACGAGGCTCAGCCATTACCTAGTCTTACAACCAATTTCTGTAGCTTCGAAAACGTGCTCGTAATCGTGTGCCTGGTCGCATAGCATCCGACAAATCGAACGAGAGCTTCTTTCTTCGATCTCATTCTGAGCTTCACCCGGTAACTTTAGATTTAAACGAACGAAGAAAACACGAATCCGTAATACGACGGATAACAAAAAACTTTGACACTCTGTTATGTCAATCACCTTAAGTGATGGAATGTTAAGCATCCAGTGTTAATTGGGCACTCTTTAATATCCCATTATAGTTCGTCATTATGGATGGTTTATTACGAAACATGGTTAATTTGTAAAATACGAGTTTCATATCTTCTTTTATTTTATAATATGTTCTTTTATCTTGTGTTTATTCGGTGCATTTACTGTCTGAGTGTTTAATCGGAACGAAGCATTTCTTGGCGACAGTGATGTGCATAATGTACATATATGAGTTTACGCTGAACAATAATTTATGACCATTTTAGAAATCAGCAATTAACCTCGCGTAATTGATCCAATTAAAGATCGTCGACGGTTGTTAATAAATGAAACGGTACGACTAAGAATTAGCACGTAAACCTAGTTACATATGAAGTCTGAATAATTCATATGAGAATCCCACGGCTCACAGATGCGGTACGTCGATCCACTTGTTTGATCACATATTACTTAGCTGGCGTATTGAATGCAACATCGTTGATCATAGATTGTGTACCCGAAGCACATTTCCCTGGAAGTCACTTACAGGGTCTCCGTTAAATTGACTTATATGGTGGGAGCAGTTTCCAGGCCGGAATCACGTCGTCTCGGTAGACTCGAATCAATAGCAAACTACACCACCATATATTCCCGCGTGTGTGACCACACGTGTATACATACAAGTGGTGTCGTCGACTCGAGTTATCGGTCGACGATAATAGAGGCCCATTATCTCTCGTTACTTTACCACGGTTGTTATTTGCCATCGTATGTGGGTCGCTCATTGTTCCTCCTCCCTGCGTTTCCACCTTGTCACGCCACCCACCCTCGCTCTTTTCTCTTCCTCACCCGCTTCGTTCATTACTCCTCCACATTTCTCTATTTCCTCCTTTCCTTCCTTGCCACCTTTCACTCTTTCTCTCTCTCTTTCTCTCGCGATCGCACAATCGCGCTATCGGCCAAGTTTTGCGCTCCGTTTAGAAGCGGTTAGCTTAGGTATATATTTAGCGACATTTGTGGAGCGGATGCTGCTGTTGGCCCGAGTCCAGCATCGGTCTCAGGGATTGCACAGAACTCTCTCTTTCTCTCTCTTTCTCTCTCTTTTCTTCCCCTTCCGAACCCCTGGTTCGTCTTTCTTCTGCACCTTCGACTTTCTTCGTTCCGTCCTCGGCCCGTCCTACCCTCGGCACCGACACCCTCTACCCTCATTTCGTCCTTTTTCCTCCCCGCATTCCATCCCCATTGTTCTCCCCCTTTCGGAATGAAATTTAAATGGTTAAACTCGAGGATAATGCCTTTAACCGTGACACTTGTTCACCTTGTTTTGTGTGCGTTAAACTGGGCTTGATAACAATCTTAATACCCTGGCCTTTGTTGTACACTGAGAATATTAATAATTACTCTTAACTCTGACGCGTGCTACTCGACTATTCTTCTTGATATCATCGATTATAGTAGGCGAATCAAAATGGAAATGTTTACTGAAAATGATTAACGTAGATACGGGTTTCGGATGTTCCATCTTGCTTTAGTACTGAAAGGTTTCATTGCCCTGTGAAATACTCGCCGATTTTATGACGCAGTCGTTAGTTTTAATGGATTGGTGACTTTATTAGCTTCCACGATTATAAACAAGGCTTATCCATGTTTACTTCCACGTGTCCGCGTAAATCCACCCACGCGACTGCATTTCGAGTCAGGTGATTCCAGAATGTAGGTCGCGCGAGTTTTATCATTCGAATCATTATCGCGAGCACTTATTTTTGGGAAATAACAGATGCACACCCTCATTGCCGATTTACATCAACCAAATCTGCAACAATATTTCAACAAAAACTCGCTTTAAATATCAGAATACGAACGACGAAAATATACTTCCAAGAGCGTCATTAAATTGCTTTGTGTTCCGACTCAATCGAGTTTCATTATTTACGTCGCATCAGTGATAAAATAATGAAACTGTGCAAACGTAATTTGCATACCGATACTTCGAGCATTTTTAAAGGCCGGAAAAAGATTGAAGAAACTAAGCGTTCGAAGAGTAATCGTGAAATAACGTCATCCAGTTCTACGATCGATTTCCAATGTCAACCATCGTGCCTCTCCTTAACGTGGTTTCCGCCGGAAAGTAGGAACCTGGCCTCGGGAAGTAGTACGTACGGCCACTTGGCAATCCTCTCCGGAGACCTTGAACTCCTCCACTCGACGATTACGAAGTCGTCGAGCCGATAAGAGAGTTACCGAGTACATTTCTACACGGATATCGGTCGTTCTAATTCCGCAAAGTGTACGTTCTGCGTTGGAAAAAAAATACAACGTAAGCCGATAAGTCCTATGAGAACTAAGAAAATACCTCACGCGAAGTTATTCCCCTCGATATCGGTGTTTTATCTTAGAATTCATTCGACGAGAATAGAAACGCCGATGTTTCGATAGAAATCTTTCCCGGTCATTTTAATCTTCCATAATTAAAGTACGTAACGAATATCAATGAAAACGTGACAACAATTAAAACTTTAAACAATTGTCTCTATAAAAATGGCCTCTTATTAATATATGTAACAGTGTAACTCTGCCAAATGATAAAAGTAGACTGTATCTACGTTATCATATCTCCGACGTATTCGTGAAATTCTCTAAACGGAAACCACTGGCGAGCATTGCGAATGGACGTCCCCGAGCCACTGGAGAAACGACAAAATTAGCGAATTAACTGCATTGTTGCACAAGCGGGGATGCACCGGGTACTCGTTAATAGTACTCGTAAAAAACGGCACGTTTACGTACCGCGGAGATCCACAAAGGCGGAAGGGGGGGGGGGGGCGGAAGCGGAAATAGCAAAGGGAAGATTCGAAACGGTAATATGATCATACAAGAGCGAAAAGCGCAAAGTAGTGTAAAACGGGACATAATTCCGAAGGGAGGGTAAATGCGGACAAAGTACGTGCCTTTAAAGGGCAACGTCGCTCACCAGTGAAAAATAGCAGCGAGTAATAATGAAAGGCGACACACAAACACGACGGTGCAACGTAGGTTTACTCCAAAGGAATTAAGTACGATACGGGGTTGGAAAGGGCTCGGGTCTACTGCAACGTAGGACTCGCCGAAGTACTCGACGGTGCAGTACAAAGCATGGACGACGCTACGAAGCACAGCTCAAAGCAATAAAGGGTGATGAAGAGCGACCCGCCGAGTAATAGACATTGCTTGCAAGGGGTACTTTCCAACTATCGTAAGCCAAGCTGGAACGACTAAGGGAAGTTCAAGGTAATCCAAAATAATAAGACAACCACTCTCCTGGAACTTATTACAAATAGTTCTAAATAACAATACGCGAGAAACGAGTCCGTGGTTAACTTCGAGAATATCGTATATCTAATTAGAATTGACTAAGAATTGGTTTAAAGTGGTGATACGTAAACCTCGGCGAAGGAAATCCAAATGTTCGCCATCTTGGAATCTTAGTATCCTGATAGTACACGAAGTATGGCGCAGGCCATATTAAAGGGCCAAAGGGTGCAGCGTAGGGTAAAGGACAGTGTGAAGTCATAAAGGGGTGATGTAGAGCGACTATCACGTAACAGGAACTGCAAGCTTGCAAAGGGTAATTCCCGAGTATGATGGGAATGAAGAAAATGAATAAAGAATTTGTCGCTACTCGATATCTACGTACAACGTTAGGAAGAAACAAGGAAATGGTAAGAATGAAGATTTCACTTACTAAAGATGCGATGTAAAAGAGAAGAAAGAGGAAGAGGAGGGAAAGAAATTGAGTATCGTAAAGAGGGAGGTTGGTTGAGTAGAATACGGGTCCAAGCGCGGTGCAATGTGGAGGCCGACGGTGCGCGCTCCAATTCCCGCCTCGAATAAGCTATTAATATCGTGGGCTCGTCGCAAATCAAGCCGGACGTAAAGTATGCCTGGAATGGTTAGTTGATTCTCTCCTGCCTCTCTACGAACGCTCCCACCCTCCTGTGCGCGAGGTTAAATCCGTGAGAGCATCCACATATACGAATCGCGACACGTATGCTTTTCCTCTCCAACTTTTCTCTCCTCCCAAAAGAGTCAACGTAAACTGTGCTTGTACGAGGTGAATCGGGCGCCATGGACCTACAGTCTGAATGGTTCTGAGATCACAGCTGATTATGTTCGATAATCTGTCCGTCATCCGTAAAGATTTTGATACGAAGATATTAGGACGTCGAATTGATAACAATGACTATCAGGTAGAGAATGGTGCCTTCCAATTGTGAAAGTAATGAATGCAGACACGGAGGATGGTATTAATTTGCGAACTCTTTATACATGCTGATGGAAAAAGGATATTTTTCATTGTCCCTGGTATCGATATGAGGATCATTCAATGTCGGGAATGAATAACGAGAAGCAGAATTTAACGCGTAACATAAATCGAGGGAATACTTCTTCACGGCTTATCGAGGCTGGTGCATTTACTCAAAGCCGGATTATATGGTAAGGTGAAATCAATGTTTGACTTACGAGAGAACGGTGCATCCATCGATTTCTCTATCACGCGACGTGGATTCACTCGCGAAGGGCTCGATAGAGATTGGCCGGGTTCCAGGGATTTCTCGGGACGATTCCTACAATGATTCGTCTCTTCTGATACATCGAATGTTTTTGATACGTAGCTCGAATGGTGCCAGATTGATACACGAGTATCGTGGAAATAACAAATCCAATTACTCCCAGGCGATATGTACTTTTTCGAATACATCTGGTGATCAACAACGCATGAATATTTTACTTAATTCCCGGCAGTCTACAACAACATCTATTAACACCTAACTATCAACCAAGAACGTTATTCCATAGTGAACATTATAAATACATTGCAAAAAATCAATGATTTTACTCCAACTAATAAACATACTTGTATAATTATTTAATTGAGACACGTAATAATAACATAGACACGTAATAATAACATCATTTGGTAACGTAAGACGACTGCAATGATTAATTAAGTAAAAAGTCCAAATGTAAACCCTTCCAAAGAAATACCAACAAAAATATTATATTACAATACAAATCGACTGCGATGTTTAAAATTCCCGGAATATGGTCTTCTACAAAATTCGGAATACGAAAGGGAATCCATCTTGCAAAAGATTCCAGTGGAAAGACTTAAAGAGGTGAAACACATAACCATGATAAAGAGAAACGGTTCGCTTCGCGGATTCGAAGCCAATATATAAGGATATCACTGATTTGTAAAGTCGGAAGCACCGGTGCCGTAGATGTTTCTACATTTCATCGGTAGGAAAGAAGAAATATCGTGATAAGAGGAGAATACGGTTTATAGCGAAGGAAGGTAGGCAGGCAGAGCCAACAGAACCAGCCAGCAGCGAGTATTTACGATCGATTCGCAATAAAGCACAGCTAAGGCTTCGTTCCGCGTTATTACACGAGAAACCGGTAGTACATAACGGTTACGGGGTACCGGCACACACCGGTGCGCCATTTACCTCAAGTGCCCGAGTAAATTTGCTCTTCGAAAATTTTCCAACTAGCGCTATGAGAACTTCGATCTTTTCGAGCTCTTTAAACCTCCATAGATCCTATCGGTGATATATTTAGACGGAATCGCTGCCATTTAAACGTAACCAGTATTACGGCATTAAAACAGCGAGCAGTTGTAAACCCGAGATAAGACGCGAGTTATTATTTTCATGCACGATTTTATAATCCGATACTGTCATGATAATCATATCCTACCATTTTAATATGCGTCATGTAATACAGTGTTATTAAAATGAAAAGAGTATTCGTTGAATAATGAATTCGTAATTAATTGAATTTATGAGTAAATGATTGATTAATTAAATACTAATAAACTTTAACCCAACTATGATTAATATGTATAAATATAACACAGGTAAATTAAAGATTTTTAGTCGTGAATATAGTTGCTGATATTTTTTTATTTTTTTCCCCACCATCTTGTTTTCAGACCCGGCGGAGAAAATCGTCGGTTGGATGAAGTCGTTCACCAACATCTTGAATTAATAAATGTATATGTATATACCTTTAGTAAATAAATGGTGTATACATTTTAAACTCGATTTTTTAATCGTATTCCAATACTAATTCCTATCCTCACTTAATCAATATATCCCAATACTTCGAGAGATACATTCCAATTTTATTACACAAGTTGTGTGTAAACTCTTACTCGATATATTCCAACACATTTACGGTCTTCCGAATACCTGTTCGAAAAGCCAATATTTTACCACACAACAAAACCAACCAGCTCTCGTCGTGCATCAAAAAACATCGTTTCAATAGCGCACCGTGGAAGAGAGTACGCAAAATGTTATCACTGTTTCAACGGAGCCAAGAATTTAAGTGATGACTGTGCTCCGAAAATAAATCCGCACGGTCTAATGACCCTGATCGCGAGCACCGACACATAAAACAGGATCATCGACGGCAACAAAGCAATTAATCGCGGTTTATTATCACGATCGGGAAATCAGCCGAGGAAGCTTTTGGCGGCGATAACCTTTTTACTAATCCCGTGGATGATATTTGCATCTGGTAATTGGAAAGATATCAACGAATACGTTCAGAGCGGGAAAAAACCTACGAAACTGAAGAAACCAGAAGAAACAACGAGTCACTCGAGCAAAGAATACGAGCAGACCGAAACACATGTACGAGATTCAACCTTCCAAGAAATCCTACGGGACCAACCCTCCGTATACGCGACCCGCTGACACTCCGCAATCAATTTCGTACATCGTCGTAATTGAAAAATATAGATTATCCCGGATTACGTAAAGAATGTGATCGATGGCAGATCATACGCTGATTTCACGGAATATGTGATTTTACTGATCCCTTATTTATCTTGTTTTTTCATGTAATATGTATAAATCGGTATAATTTATCAGATTTTTGTGTGAATTACATCAATCCATTTTTTTAAAACTCGTATTACTTTCCCAAGTAGATAGTGATTTATGAACACTATAATAAGTTATGTTAGAATTATAAAAAATCGCCGATTATCAATGTATCGTATTATTTACTATGATAGAGTTTATCAATTTATATACGATCCAATGATTACGAAATCCGCGACAGCCGTTTTGAAATGCATTTCGAAAACTACCGAGCGCCATGTATTTTTATTCTGTATATAGAATACCTGTTGACTTTGATATCATCGGCGTAAAAAAATGTGTGCATACCGCGGCGATGCAAGTCTGTTGAACAACTAAATATTTATCACCGCGATATCTGGCCGAGATTACGTGACATCGAAATCCTCCGGCGGGAAAAATTCCGCTTCGAAGAATTCGATTTTCACGAGAGAGAGAGAGGGGGGGGGTCACGGGGATCGTTTTACTTGGTGACCACGTGGTCGGCATTAAATCGTTAAATTTTAGTATTCATTAGCCAAGGGTAGTGTAATTCACAGCCGGTTAAAGCCGGGGTTAAAATTAATTATCGGCCACTGCAAATTCGCCAATACACTTTGCCCAGCCGCGTGATTAATTTAAGTCACTATTATTAATGGTCAGTTGGTACAAACTAATAATAATAACATTAATTACGCCCGGGGTACACGCGCTATATCCACGTAGAAATATACCGAGGTGAATCAAGAATAAAGAGCGATTATTATAAATTAATTAGCAAGGAAAATGATGAAAATCTGTCGACAATAACATCGCAAAATACAGGATCAAAATGAGGACCATAATCTTGTAAGCTCTGAATAATAGTATCATGGAGTTGTTCCTAGAGAATATCAGAAGCGTATTTTCTTGGTTACTTATTTTTCTGCCGCGTTTCCGGAGGATTTTCCTTCGAACGATGGAAAAAGAATGGCGAGGTTAAAAAGTTAAAAAAAAACACCGGGGGGAAAACTGCGGAGAATGGAAAAGAGAGGAAAGTGGGAGGATCCGATACAGATTGATATTGTCGTGCTCTTCCTCGCTCGAACGATGATCGATAATGATCGATACGATTGCGATCGAAGGTTGGAGAGGAGAAACCACGGTGCTTAGAAGATGATGGTTTACTGGAAATGGAAGTACGCCATTGCATCCGGAGGAAAACGCTTCCAACGTTTTTCCAGACTATGGTAATATGCATGATGTTATTACAGGAGAAATAAATCTCCGTTTAAAATTAGGAGGATCAATGAACGTCGAGAATTTCGTAGCTTACATCGCCACGAATGAATATAAGTCACTCTTATTGGCTGCCAATATTTCAAACACAATTAACATTCAATTTCATCGAATCGCAGATGAGTTCAATATTTATATTTAAAGATTACTTTGAAATATCGAAAGTGTTACTTAAACTTCCAAGCACAGCCAATTTTTGGAATGCAATTATGTTTATCCTACAAATGTGGTTTGAAAATATATGATGTTCCATTGTGTTTAATGTGATTGATAACGGAATGTGTTATATATTATATTGTATATTTTAATAAATAAATCAAGAATGATAGTAAGATGTGGAAGGTTGTATAATGAAATATATAAAGGGGGTAATATTAATAATCGAATTTGAGTAATGAAATTAATATCTTTAGACAAAAAAGTATTCAAAAACTGAGCAACTGGGTTAAAAGACAATGAGACTTCCATTATTCCTATTGAACCAAACCAGTACCATAAGGCAGAAGAGAATTTCTCATAACCCCGATCGTAAATTACAATCCCTAGAATTCCGGCCCAGTTTCCTTGCGAAGAAACTATCTTATCACCAAACCGTAGAAACTGACATCTTTCTGCGCCGAGAAAATGGATATTCAGTTACTTAGTTTGTGTAAATTACACGAAGATATCGGATCATGGTTCAAGAATCTAATAAATTATCAAGGAGTGATTTAATCAGAGATACAGGATAAAATATAAGGGATAATCTAGAATATGAAATTGATACTAATCTCAATTAATTCTCACCGTGGAAGATAAAGATGGCGAATTTTAAACAAAATAATGATTAAATAAGTATAAAATAATTAAACGGATTTAAGTAATTTTTGGTATGGGACACATAAGTCATAGTTCATTCAACTCACAATCAGTATTCATTATCACCCAATTTGTTGGTAAAGCGATACGAATGTGAACGATAACTCAGGAACTTATCGTTCCTTTCAACGTAGACCAACGACCCGTAAACTTTTTCTTTCCTGCGACATCACTGTTCCCCTGCCGTCCTTTCTTTCTTTCTTTCTGGCTTTCTAGTGTCGGTCTGTCATCGATTGCTAAGAATGAATGCGCTCGGATTATCGACATGAGCCATCCATTATCCCGGCCTTTCTATCTCCCCTCATGTATTCGAAACTTTCCCCGTGAGTTACATGATTTATCCCACCTCGCTCGCGGCTTCTCACGCCGCCGAATTTTTACGAATTTCCTCGGAATGAATGTCACTCTTATTTGTCTGGATTCTCGGTAGATTCCAACGCATAAAGCGTTTCTTTTATTTATTCCGTCGGATAAACTGGGTCACGTGGTTAATGGAGAAAAATCTTCAATCTTAACATTTATTTATGGCCGTATATTATTACCTAATTTTTATTATTAATGCCTTATGGAGATAAGGCTCGTGTTTAGAATTAATTACTTTAATATATGTTATATGTTATTCGATCTTATTATTTATTGTCATTAATTAAAATAATTATTAAGTCCTGGTATAGCTTGAGATAAAATTGAAGATGAATTGAATTGGTTTCAATTCGATGACTTATAATATCTTTTAGTTATTGATCGGAGTATTGTTTTTCTACTTATTATAATAATAATGCTATTCAAGTCGGATTGTTGTTACCTCGTTCGTACGAAGCTTTCCTGCCATTTTTATCGTTCCACGTGTCTTCCTAGCGATTTAAGTGGAATTGCGCAAAGCCGAGGCGGAGAAACGCGTTCGTGGAAAAAGAAGCGGCCGTCTTGAATCCGGAGAAGGGAATCCTGCATGAATAATTGATTTCCGGGGCCGTGAATGAAAGCGAGGCGGGCTCGCCTCGTGTTTGCGACGGCTATATAGCCGATCACGAGATCCTCGCCGGAATAAAGCTCCTAATAAATGCGAATGCCTTAAAGGCCCGAAAAAGACTGTCTTCCATGTGAAATATCACGCCAGCTTCAGATTCAAACTGATTTCTGGTTTTAGCCCTTAAACGATCACCTTCTACAAGATATATTTAGAACTACACCCGAACTGTTCTAATTCCCAGAACACGTTACATCGATATTTTACCTTCAACTTTTGATCTAGATTATAGATCATTATTATAGTAATAATATCTTGAAAACAGAATAAGATATAAAGAAGCAATCTAAGGACAGTTGAGATTCCACGCGAATCAAATGACAAGCATTACTATTAAATAACATCCTAGATACCTAAAATACCATTTTCACTCGTAATCCTGTAGGATTTCTAGGAGAAGGTAAAAAGAACGGATCCACGGATTAAAAACGATTCGGATTCCGAGTGAATAGCAGTAAGAAGATGGGCAACCCAAATAAAAGGGACGTGTACAAATGCAAGTAACGAAGATACGCGAGGACCGAAGATGGTTCCACCCAAGATCCTCCTCGTCTAGGCATTCCAAATGAAATATCGCGGCACGTTAGACCGAAACTGGTTCCCGGCGGGGTGGTGAGGGAGAATACGGAGACAGAATGGGATGGAAGGACAGAGAAATCGAAGGAACCGGGAGATGGAGAGAGAAGGGTTCCTGTTAACCAGGAATTCCGAACATATAGTGTCGGGATAGTTTCAATCGGACAAATTGAGGCAATCCATTTCCCCGTCGTTTGTCGATGGCGTCACGGCCAGCCGGCTAGCTGGACGATTTCGGATCAACCATCGCTAATTACGATTTAATTTCCTTGATTATAAACAGTAGTCGATCGTGGATATCGTTACTACCTGTATCCCCGAAACTCCGCACGACTCGTTATAGAATTATTTATCGTATCACCGCGTACCTTCGAGCTACAGCTTCCGACCCAGTTACGTCAACGGTGGAAAGTTATTTTGCATTTTCTGCAGATGTATCGTAAACCCGATGATTCTACTTCGTATAATATTATGTAATTACGTTCGAACCAGTGAACCTGTCATACATACGTGAGATACGTGAATATGAGACCTAGCATAACCGTACCGATATACTAAACATATAGTTTATTGAGTCATTCATTCGGTAATGCAATTGTGTTCGCCTCGTTGCTCATTGAATCGAACCTTTCCGCTCATACGGTCAATTTTACGGTATTTACTATTCCACGCAGTCGATTTAATTACACGTTTGCCAATCGAGAATGCATTCAAGATTTATCCAGTCATTTACACGGCGATTATCCGCCCTGCGGACATCCGACCCTTTACCCATTTCGGATCAATGTTATCTAACGGTGTTACGATAAACAATAAAAATAGCTGATCCGATCGATGCTGCTGAAACCGTCGACATAAGTGGAATCATCGGTGACACCGTGTTGCTCGTAATGCAATAATAATTACGCGTTCGACGTAAATGGTAAAGGAAAGAATGCGAGAGCAAGAAATATGTGCAACGAAGGACACGGATTTACAATGGTTTAACAATACAAGAACGAACCTCGTTACAAGTGGTTTCGCAATTCCGTCAGTTACCTCGCTTTATAACGCGCAACTTTCAATGGCCGACTAATTAGTATCCGGATAAATGTCATCATTATAATAAGTCAAAAGAATACTCAAACTAGTACCTAGAAGTATGAACTAAGAAGTAATTCAACTTATGTCAAATTTCAACTCAAACTATACCGCAATTTACTAACAATTATGTTAATTATTATATCTTGACACGTTGAACGCCGTGGCAATCACCGGTGGCCGCCGATACCGATTTACTAAAACTCGAATCAAATATATCGCCAATATTCGTAAAATTTTCAATATTTTTATTATACGATTTTAATATACGAAAACGATGTAAAGAAGTTCGATTAGCCGTGTTCCATCGATTCTCAACGAGTCGTGATAAAAATCCACGTCTTTCTTTTGTTGTTTCGCGAAAACGTGTTGCAAGTCAAATAAAAGACTCACCTCTGTGGTGGAATCGAACTCGGGTTCGGAAAAGGATGAGTTTGACCGTCGCCTAGGACTCCTGGATAAACCTGTTGCTCCTGGCAATTAGCAACGAAACCTACGAAAAAAAGGAAGGAATAATAGGAGTGGGCCGTCGCGTTCGTTGCACCGAGGAGCTTTTATGAAATTCCCCGTTTCGTTGGTAGGAGAGCATAATAATCGTGATGAATAGTTAGCACGCGCAAACACCATGAGGAGAGGATGAATTTTCGAGGAGTGAGAGAAGAGCGAGGAGGGAGGGAAGAGGAGTGAGAAGTGATATGTTTAATGTGGTTGTAGGAACCACGGCACATGTGCCACGGTGTACCTGAAATTACAGATCGTTATTCCGAGTTTATGGGGGAAATTAACATTCATTTCGGTAAACTGAACGGAAAACGCCCGACGTTTACGTGCCGGGATAATGTAAACGCGACTCGGCTTGGAAATTTCAATGCACGATTACCGGCGTACGCGAAAAATGATATTATTACAGCGCCGAGTCAACGGAATGATAAGCAAGATGCATTTCGAGAGCTTGTGTACGAATCGTATAAAATTAATATGTTTTCACTGCATGAAATACAAATTAAAAGATCAACGGTCGACCATATCATTTCCTAGCACGTTATAATAATAATATCATAAACGTACGATGAAAGTCAAAACACCAGTGCATAAATAAATTACGTGAAAGCGATTATCATTTTACACAAAAAAGTATCCTTTGCAGGAAATATTTTGCTAGCCACATTCAACAATATGTTTCTACTTGCACGGAATAAAAGTTAAACTATCAACATTAGATCGCAAAATTGTCTAACGTGGTAGAATAATGTTGCGAATAACAGCAAGGATAAAACACTGCTATATAAATATGCCGCCTTAAAGTAATTCTCATTTTTTCGTAGAATGAATAATAATGGATCTATTGGTAAGAGATAACTGTAGTCTGATAATAATATCCGACACACTTATTAATGTCTACTATTCGAATATTGAGATTGTGGAACATGTGAACAGGTGCAGAATTAGTACTCCGATCGAAGGCTGTAGATTACATCGTCATTAGGTGAACCGGAATATCAAACCAGCCAGCTTCTACTAAGCACCGATCGTGTTAACAGAGTCAGAAAGCAAAGACGATAACATTTGTCAGTGATCTATAATCACTGCCGACGAAACATTTCCAAGAATTTTAATGTGAGAAATAACTTATTAATTAAAGTCAAGTCAGCATATATCGATGTTGTAGAGGTAAAATTCATTAACTAACATTTTCACGTAGGCAAGTTACAGCTACATAAAATATTTCAATATTACAAGTCATTTGTATATCATGCCTACACAGTCTTATAAAATTGTGAACGACATCGTAACAAATTGTAAATAAAGTTGTACTAACAGCGTATTTATTTATTTTATATTAATTGCAATTTGATCCTCTACTTTAAATTTGTTTAATTTGGAATAAGTTGGGATTCTTTGATAACTTCGTTATCAAGTGTCACCTTCCATTATAGCACATAATTATTCGTATCATTCGTGTAACATTCGAGACTGGTATTACAATGATAACGAGGTAATAGTTTCTTGCGAGATAATAGTGACACATACAAACACCGAGGAAAATTGGAATCCGATTAATTTGGCTTCTATGCACCTACGTGAGCACATCCGCGTCCCGCCACTTCAGTTAATTAACTCACCGATAAAGAACACATTATATGCATGTTATACGCTACCAGGATAACCTACGTTTCCTCTCATTAAATTAATTTTGTTCTCACCAAACCGTCGTGAGAAAAAAATTAATATTTTGTCATATAATAGCTACTTTGGTCAAACGACATTCGATCAAGTAGTATAACCTTGCTAAGGTCGAACAGAGTTCTACGATATTATACAACAGCGGTGTCTATTATTTTCTCCAAATGATCTATTTCTAATAAATATGAATATCAAAAAATATTACAAGCTTCTTGAAACATTGATCTGTCTATCCGAACAATTAATAGAGATCTAATCCCTGAATATTTAATTAAATAAAATATACTTTTAAAATATTCATCGACTTCGTATTCTAACTCGGATCTACTTTACGGATCCTAATGGAATTAAAAAACGATCGATTAGTATGTACTATTAATTGATATATTGATAGTACTCAGGTATATGAACACGAGGAACATATATAAAGACAGAATAATGATAAAGCAAAGGAATAAGGCAAAGTTGAAAGCAAGCACGGAGGAAGCGTGTAAAACCGATGCACGTGGCTCGGAGGTGAGACGGGAAACGTACTTATTCGAGATCCCTGCACTTTGTTTTAGCTCCCTTAAACTGT
The DNA here is from genome assembly GCA_910591585.2 of Nysson spinosus. Taxonomy (NCBI): domain Eukaryota; kingdom Metazoa; phylum Arthropoda; class Insecta; order Hymenoptera; family Crabronidae; genus Nysson; species Nysson spinosus. The sequence continues at coordinate 6,956,197 of OU342835.1, forward strand.
GTAAGTGTATCTGCTTGTATAGAAGCAGAGGTTGGCACACGTGCGATCGACTAAACAAGTAAACGTATGTCGGTGCACTTTGCACAGTGTATGCATGTGAGCCGCGTTGCTGGCTATTATCGATTCTGGATATCACGGACATACCTCGCCAAACACTATCCTGTGCTTGCGACGCGCCTATCCGACTACCTCTCTTCCTTCTCTTTCCTCTCTTTCCTCTCTCTCTTTATCTCGTTTTCACAATGTACGTCTTTCCCATGATCGTACACGGGAAACGAACGATTACAAAGGACCCCAGGCCTATTCGGATAATTAAAAAGTGATGTATGAGTTCCATATCTGATAAGAGCTACGTGTGCCTAACGAAGTAATTCTTATAGGTCCCTGAGGTGAGTAGAATTGTTTTGTTGTGGATTCTTCGATTTCATACTTTATGTGAGATACAAACGTAGTGCGAAGAGATTGGAAATTCTAGGAATTATTCTGGTTTGTTTTATTTCGTGGGATTAACTAACCGTTGAAGTTCTATGTCGTAGAATTTATTAAACGATACAAAAGATTGTTGAATAATATTTCCGCAGACTGAGCGCGGAATTGTTTGAAAGTGCAAATTCTAACACGTCGGGAAGGACTCGTGTAATTTTAGCTGACGAGGCATTAGAAAACGGTGAAAACACAAGGACAACATCACGCTTGATTGGTGGGACGCATCGTGAGAAATTTATGTTGAACGTGCGACGACGAGAATGAAGTGCCAATGCTGTCCAATTAGAAACCGTCTGCGCGCAAATTTAACAATAGCGCGAAGCCAACAATAGAAACATCACCGGACCACCGAAATGCGTACGAAAAAAATAACCACTGTTTTGTTTCGGAAAAATGTAAGCATATTCTTTCGTGTGTAGATTGCTGGGTGGCTCATTTTTTTTATTTCTAACTGAATAAAAGCGCAATTACGAGATAATGATCTGTCGTTATGACGCTGTTACGTTGAAATGATCCTATTAATCTTCATATAATTATTAACTTCCAACGGATAATTTAATATAATTATATTAGTTGATCAAATTGATCGTTAATTATGTATCCATACGATTCCTTTTGCCGATGTCACTAATAGCATAGAAATGATTTGAAAATACATAATTTGAATATATAATATATAATATATAATATATAATATGCAATATGCAATGTATAATATAGAAGAGAATGATAAATTATTGAAATGATCGACAAGCAGCCGCGTCGATTCCACGAACAATGGGGTGCTCGTAAAAATAGAGAAACAAACGAGCAGCAATTTGTAGAGAGCAGTGGTGGGTTTTAGGGTGGTCGCGGAGTATTTTTACAGAGTTTTTGAGTGGAGGAACGAAAATAAACGACGAAGTGGGGGAAACATAGGCGACCGAGACTGCAAACGAGAACGAGAGACGGCCGGCGACGGCGGCGGGCGTCGAGACGCGTACGCAAACGCTCGGCCGTGCGATAGCAATGCCGGGGTTTATTGATTCATCTCGTTCCATAGCGTGGATGTCGGTTTATCCCATCGTCGACGTATTTGCGGCGCGGGCATCTCGTGATTTGCGTTTTACGGTTTAATCGGCATCCGTTCGAGAACGAGCGCTCGGTAGAAACCGAAGCGCACCGGTTATGCGCGGCGCGTGCTACTACGGAATTGCCTCCCCCGCCGTTCACCCTTTTCCCTCCTCTTCCTTCTCCGCCGCCACCTTTCTCCACTGATTTCTATCAAGCCATTCTCGATAATTGAAAAACGATTTTGGACCAACAAAGCTAAATTGTTTCTATCACTCGACAGATTTACTTGTCGTGCTTCCGATTTACGCGAAACTGCGGTGAAGGTTTGATCATCAAAGGAACCATGATTCACGGCGAAGAAAGAAATTGATTCAAGGTGTGATGTTTTAGGGGTGTTCAATTAAATTTATATTTCTCTTTCGGCCAGACGATTTAAACATATTAATGTTGGTACTTTCAATATTACTTTATTATATAAAGTAGTTGTGTAACTGTAAATTTGTCAGATTTTACAGATTATAATATTTTTCACTCGAATTTGAATTTATATTTTGCCTAATATTAGTGATATTAATTTTTGTAATTTCTATTATAATAAATTATAGAATGACTTGAAAGTCAAGAATAGATGTATTTATCAATCTATTAAAACTATTATCCATAATAATTCCTTTTGATTTTTACTGATCCATATCTAGATCTTTATAATTGCCTACAAATTAATTATAGTGTAGTTTACAAGTGAACTACAAACCGATGTAATACTCGATATTAAGTTGTGCCACATCGTAATCTAAAATCGTAGATAAAAGTCAAGTCAAGTATCTATGTTTGTCATCGAGTAATTTTTGTACAAATTCACGAAGATACGCCAACGACGCTCTGCGAAGGAATTGAAATATTCAAAAAAGAATTTTTAGCAGCGGTTACGAAGACTGGCAAGTGTCCAAGGATCCCTCGAACAGGGAGGCAGTTTAATTTGTTAATGTACGTCTTCATTGGGTATTTCCTGCTCCGAGTATTTCGTGATTCAATTTAATTAGAGTACCGCGGAAGGATCGCTATCTCGGCGTTTCACCGAGAGAAACGACATCGAGGCTGAACGTGCATTTAGAAATTTCAGAGGCAAGTGATTTTCACCGACAATTTTCCTTTCTTTTGCTGGAAGTTATTTCGAAAAATTTTGAAGTTTTTTCGGTGAATTAACACCCGCCTTATCGAGCCGATCTCCAAGTTGGTTATATCAATGCTAAATATTCAGATAACCGACAGTGAATGATAAGAATAATTCAAAGTCACCGGAGGTAACGATAATACTGCTATCACTCGATCACATTACATTGGAATAGAACATCGATGTCATTAAGGATTTAGAGAATATATTGGTATTACAACTTGTGATATTTAACTGAATCCATAACAATTGAATTCCTTTTTGATATAATGACATTATATATCATGTACCATCGATTTGGGCCATTTAGAAGCGAAATTGACGACTTTGATTTTTTGACAATTTTTGAAGGTATACCCCTTCACATTTTTGCGATTCTTGGTCGACCCATTTTTTGGCCGAAAAAATTTTTAATCCACTTCTTTCGACCCAAAATTGTCCTAGAATATGTTTATACATCATATACCATCGATTTAGGCCATTTAGGAGCGATTCTGGCGACTTTTAATTTTTGACAATTTTTGAAGGTATACCCCTTCACATTTTTGCGATTTTGGGTCGGCCCATTTTTTGGCCGAAATAATTTTTAAACCGCTTCTTCCGACCCAAAATCGTCCTAGAATATGTTTATACATCATATACCATCGATTTAGGCCATTTAGGAGCGATTCTGGCGACTTTTAATTTTTGACAATTTTTGAAGGTATACCCCTTCACATTTTTGCGATTTTGGGTCGACCCATTTTTTGGCCGAAATAATTTTTAAACCGCTTCTTCCGACCCAAAATCGTCCTAGAATATGTTTATACATCATTTACCATCGATTTGGGCCATTTAGGAGCGAAATTGGCGACTTTTAATTTTTGACAATTTTTGAAGGTATACCCCTTCACATTTTTGCGATTTTGGGTCGACCCATTTTTTGGCCGAAAAAATTTTTAATCCACTTCTTTCGACCCAAAATTGTCCTAGAATATGTTTATACATCATATACCATCGATTTAGGCCATTTAGGAGCGATTCTGGCGACTTTTAATTTTTGACAATTTTTGAAGGTATACCCCTTCACATTTTTGCGATTTTGGGTCGACCCATTTTTTGGCCGAAAAAATTTTTAATCCACTTCTTTCGACCCAAAATTGTCCTAGAATATGTTTATACATCATATACCATCGATTTAGGCCATTTAGGAGCGATTCTGGCGACTTTTAATTTTTGACAATTTTTGAAGGTATACCCCTTCACATTTTTGCGATTTTGGTTCGACCCATTTTTTGGCCGAAATAATTTTTAAACCGCTTCTTCCGACCCAAAATCGTCCTAGAATATGTTTATACATCATATACCATCGATTTAGGCCATTTAGGAGCGATTCTGGCGACTTTTAATTTTTGACAATTTTTGAAGGTATACCCCTTCACATTTTTGCGATTTTGGGTCGACCCATTTTTTGGCCGAAATAATTTTTAAACCGCTTCTTCCGACCCAAAATCGTCCTAGAATATGTTTATACATCATTTACCATCGATATGGACTATCTAGGACCATTTTTGGCCACTTTCAATTTTTGACAATTTTTGAAGGTCTCTTTCCATTTTCGCCAATTTTGGTGAGCATTTTTTTGCGCGGGAAACTACTTCAATCCGCTTATATCGCCCCGAAATGGTCCTAGAACATATTTAATACTATTCCCTCCATATTCTCCATGCAGTGTTCATAATTAACACATAAAGTAAACTGACTTCTCTAATCATTCTCCATAATACAGACACACACAATAAACATAAAGAGCACCTAGAACCGGAAGGAAATCATAGTGCAGACTGAATAAAACAGATACGAAGATAGATATCCAGGAAGGTGATACTCATAGTTTCGAAAGCCGTCGGCGAGAGTTTCTATATGGAAGTAAAACGTTTACCGATAAACGGTTCCCTCGTAAATTCCACGGTATCTTCGACAATGAAGTCGACGACGAAGAGACGCACCTTTAAAACGTCTACCGCGGAGATCGTCGCCGTTGGCATCGTCAGTGCGAAGCGTGTCCTTGCTTTCTAATTGTCGTATAATTACGGCATGCTCGTAGCCAGGGAGCCTGTTCGTCGTCCGTGAAGCACTCTGTGGTTCGTCTATATTTATCCGGCGTTTGAACGTGCTAGCAGTTCTTGCTTCGTGAGCCCGAGCCGGCTAACCGTGAAGCGAAACAACCGAGGAGACCACGAGGAAAAGAAACACCAGGAAAACAAGGAAGAACGGAATTGCGTAAGAACGCATAACGCGCTGCATCGCTTTCGACATTATATGTCTTATCACTACGATCGATTACCTCGAAGAAATTCTTCCCAACAATTTTACACCGCGATTCTTCTTATCATTATTGTTGGGTTCTGAATAGAAGGTACCCGTGACGTACTGTTAGAGCCACAATTAACATATGGAAGTGTCTCTACATAATATATGTATAATATACTATATAACGGGGAATGATAATTTCACATGTCACCAGTGCCTTCCTTCTAGAATTCAACAATGTCTTATTATTACTATCTCTTACATTGGATCATACGCGCATGTTTTTATCATCCGTAAACGAATCGCGATAAGATGGGAGCATAGTGTGAGCCAATAAAAGAGATTGCATCGAACAAAGGAATAATATAAACTGCGAGTGAAAGAGTACGTTAATGACGATTCTTTTCGAACGAAAAGGGGAAAGAAAAGGAAGGGGAAAAAATGGCACGTCCCGTTGTATAGATACGAGGAGAGTGTGGAGCCCTGGTTTCCTCGTTATTTCGCCATCCTGGCGCGGGGGAGTCGTTAATACTCTCGGTACCCTCCGCATCCCTACTTCAAATGGAATTCGATATTCGACTCACGCTTCCCGAACGATCCGCGAGTATCGACTGTGAAAGACTTTTAATTATTTTACGAATGAGCCGATCAAATATCGCGCACGATTTATAATCACTCGAATAAATAACTTTGAACGATTGAAGATGGCATTTGTGCCATTTACACCAGCTTTCTATGTAAATTACTTCATTACGTTACTTTATTAGTTTATATGTTAAGACATTGTTGACGGGAGACGTGAATCGACGTCTTCTGTTTTTAACCTGTTAACCGGGGATGACGAGTTAACTCGTCACTCGAATCCACACTTATCTCGAAGGTTACGAAGTAAATTACAATTATTACTCTTATAATTCTCACATTTTTATATGTATACATTTCAGTAATGAATATTCAAACCCATATATGTGTTCTAATTATAAATATATCGCGCGGATTTATTTTATTACTAAATCGAAAATAGCCGCGTGATGTTGTTTTTGGAAAATCTCACCGGTTAACGGGTTAAAGTGTTGACGACAGGAGATGGCACTTCACGTCTTCCACAGTTCACGTGTCATCGTATGATAGATAGAAACGACAGTTAAATAAATAAATAAATGAAATGAACGTTACGAGTTATAATTAAAATGTGAAGAATACAGCCATTTTAATAACAATTAAATGATGCCGACCGTAGTACACCGTCTACGATGCGTTAAGATATGCAATGAATTTATGTTTAAAGTTTGACTGTTTAATTAGGTCAATCCCAGCGTGTTTATTTTGTTGGTTTAATAAGTAGTATATTATGATATTCACGGAGAGAAATCACCGGTGGAAGAAATAGAACAGAACTAAAGGCGCGTTCTCAGGACGACCTTCGATTATCGTGTTAGACTCGTAAAAATCAGCCAATCGTTAAATAAGTAAGAACTGTTGCGGTTTCATCCTGAGACATTTCCGTTGCATGAAATTGAGGCATAAAGTATGAATGAAAAAGGTAATATCGTTGAAACAAGGGTAATAAACCTTTGTATCGCCGCCAGTTATATTTTAATTGTTCCATTAAACGGCATTTGTAAACTAGAATTCGTATTGCATCGTTTTCACGGAATATAAACCGTTCTTTTAAACCGTGATTCAAAGACCAAGATTCTGGTCCGAGACATTTCAGATGCAGTAAAATTCTATTTACTCCATGTTCAAAAATATCGGATGATATATGTTTTTCATTTTTCCATGACATCCCATATTTCTACCTCAACGTCAAACAACTATTATATTAATTCCTTTAGAACTTGTGAGGTAAATGTCACATGGAATTTTGATCTCTCTATGTTTATACATTTTCTACATATTATATATTATATTATATAGAAACTCCCCCACAGTTTATACATGAAATCCTAACCTCCCCATCGGAAGTCAACGTGCACATCCTTTCCACATAGCTAGCACAAAGTTCGCGTAGTCAGTTGAAGTTTCGAAAGAGGAGGCGTTTCAAATTTTCCTGCCATTTGGAATTAAGGTGCGCGAGGAGAAACTATAACGGAGTATCACGACGGTAGTTGACTATTAATTGAGAGGAAGTTCGCCGGCAATGTAGAAGAAGAAGAAGCTAAAGGAGTCAACAAGCAGTTAGCAGGGATTTCGTTCCATCGCACGGAAGCAACGTCGGAAGAGGATGAAAGAGAAAAAGGAACACAAAGCGAAGGATAATATACGAAGGGACGAGAGGGAGAGGGAGAGGGAGAGAAAGAGAGAGAATGGGAGTGGGAGTGGGAGTGAAAGGGAGGATAAAGTTCGTAAGGAGTTTCTCGAAGAGGGGAAGAAAAACGAGGTTCGAAGAGAGAGTCGGAAGCAAAATCACAGGGAGTAAGGTGATTAAGCGATGGTATATCGCGTTCCACTTCGGTAAATCGTTGATGGGAGAGACACGGAAACGGTGCCGGGAGACGGAAAGCTGACGGCGTCTATGCGAAAGAAGGATGACGCGTATAAAGCCATCCACGGAAAGAGAGGAACCCAGTGTCTGCCTTCGTGAAAGGAAGCACACGATTCCGTTAGAACGACTTCGAGAGACGAGTAGAATGAAAACAATGTCAAGTATGCGGTTGTTGCAGTAACCAACCCGACGAGGATCACTATTTATTTGATGAGCCGAGAAACGTCCACCGCTTTTTTCCGAACTCCCGAATAAATTTATGGAACACGTCCCCGTCGATGGGTTTTATCGTCCTCGGAACTTCTCGACGTACCAACGAGTTTTCTGATTTCGAAACTTTTCCAATCTGACTTACACTCTCGCCACGCTGTTTTATACTGCCACTGGTCATGTAATCATGCGGAATAATTGATGTAATATTACTACGTTACACGCGTCAGTTATATCTATCGAATGTAATGTAATTTTACTTCAACTATTAACGAATAAAGTTCGAATGAAAATCCGCGTTTCATTTATTCGCCCATGTCTTTTCGTTGCTATTTTCATATTAATATAAAACCGTTTAAATGCACTAATTCAATCGGAGAGATTTATTATCCGTCTCATAACGCCATCCATCGAGTGGGTTAAACATTTATTGTTTATCGTGCAGTTAAAAAAAAATTCTGATTCGTTACCGGCGTTAACCACTCACTCGACATATTCGATTAAACTTGATCTGCGATATATAAATTAACAGGGAATATCGAGACATTTACTGCACGCCGAATCACTCTTGTGTTTTTATCACTGTGAGAATAAATTCGATTATTCCGATTGCACGCAGCCATTACGTTTATCACTGTAAAAGTCAAATAATACGTGTCTACTCTCGTATGCGAGCGTGCAGCTCTTTCTTTAGTGAGTCAGGGCGCAACGGATAATAGAAATAAATCGTCAATGTATCTGAATTATCCCACCGGGTTACGTTTTGTACTTTTGTAAGAAATCGTAGTCGAGGACCCGGATTTGTGTACCGTTATGCTGTGCCGACAATCCCACCGTGTGAAAGCGGCCACTGCGAGTCGAATTGTTGTCTCTAACCAGTGATTCATGTACTTCGTACCCACGATGCACGTGCCTCGGATATTTCTTCTCCTTACGTAAAAGATACGAGTTAAATAATCCTCGAATATACTATGCTTTCTGATATGAAACATTCTTCCTATTCTACTTTCAGCCGTTTCTTAAGTCGCCTTTATCCTTATAGTATTACTGTATGCTTGATACAATTGACGATCCAATTTCTAATGTTATTTAACGCCTAATATAATTCGATTCTACTTCTAATATTATTGGATGCTTAAAATTATATACGTTTCGATTTTTGATATCACTGACTGTTTGATCTGATTAATGATTCAATTTTTGATATCCTGTGGATTATCAAGAAGCTAGTTTCAGCAATATATCAAATAAAAATTGTCAAATTCTCAAAAAGAATTACTCGAAATTACTATCCTGTGTCACACTGGAGTACGCATCTGCTCAAAACGCAGTCATTATTCTCGTGACTTTTTTTTGAAGTTTCAGATCTGAATGTCGAATTTGGCATGCATATTCATTCGCAACTGATCGTAGAAAGTCCCGTTGATGAGTGGCACGCGAATTCGCTCGAGGGAAATGTAAGATACGTCGTTGTCGCGTTAAAATGCATATGGGTTAAGCACCGCAGTCGTTATTGCTACCTTAAGCCTTAAGACTCGACTTTAGAGCCGATAAAGTTTCAAGGGTCGGACAAACATTTATATCACGCCGTGGAAGAGAATTCTTTAAGCTGATCGGATTTCGAATGCTCAAAATCGTGCATCGTATTAACGTCAAAACCACCGAACATATACGTCGTCATACTTATACATTCATTAACATATAAATTATGACTGGGGAGGATCTAAGTTAATTAATGCATTCAACTATGCGCGTTATGTATCTAAAATAAAGATACATCTAATGTCAAACAATGCAGCATTATATACTCGATTAATTTCATTAAGAACTCCAAACTAATCAATTTCACTGCTTTGGTAGATGTAGCATGAATAGAGACGCAAAGATTCCAAGCACTTATTGTTTGCTTCATTAATAATAAACACGAATCTATGGATAATAAATGTGCTATTGATGTTGATATCAATCAAATTCCAATAAGCATTGAAGGAATACCAATAAGAGAAGACGCCACGAGGGAAGCAGTAGCTCGATGCACCCGGGTGCATAATAAAGATCCGCGAGGAAGGGAGGCGGGGACAGGGCCTCGCACGAGCCAAAGAGGAGGACACGTATCATCGATGTAGTGGCGGAGAGAAGAATCGTGTGGAAAGCTCGAGTGCAAAACTATCATATAGTAAACGCATACATATATCGGATCGAGGAGAAGCCGGGTCGAGTGCACGCAACGCTTTGCCATGCGCCAGAGCGTGCCACATGGCCGCCACCTTGGCAATGCGTTGACCCTAAAGTAGCGCGGCTGACTACCAACACCGTTACAACGCTGTGCAACTGTATTGCACCTTCGCGACAACCGCGCGTGCTGTTTCTTCCGAATCTGACTCCAAAACATTTGTTTGTAAAGTATTCAAGATAGGAAGATTTTAATCCGCACTGACAGAGCTTTGATTAATGAAGATGAGAAAGGGAGTTGAATTAGATTTGTACATTGGAAAGGAATTCAATGATAGTAGTTTATTTGAAGGTAGAATCGATGAAACTTTGCTTTTCATTTTGATATGAATTCGGGTAGACTTACTACTTGAGTGGATGTTGGAAAATGTTTAATCTCCTTTTTATGAAAATTGTTTTGTTATTAACAGTAGACTGTAGGAATGTACATCGAAAAACATCTCCCGATAAATATCTTTTCTATGAAATGTTTTCATAAATATACTCTCAAATATTTACTATTTACCATTCCTGTCTTATTCAGCTGGCTCAGATCCTCGGAAATTTCGATTTTGCTCTTTTTGAAATACCCCATCCCACCGCGCACGAACTATTCGCGGTTTCGTCTGCGTTATTCCGAGATTATCATGGATGACACAGTTATCCTTACCACGCAAGTACCACGGTCAAAATTTAGTTAGAAATTCACCGCACGGGTATCATAATAATATTTCCCGGATACTTTTAATCCGATTAAAATTATTTTTCATATCTTAGACAAATAAACCAGTGTCACTGTTCCATAACATATAATCGAGCTCCGTAACATACCGGGTTTTTAATGGTAAAGATAAAGGTATATATAAGACGCGATCTTATTATCGGAACAACCTGGATTGTTATTACAAAAAATATTTTCGGAGATAGTACCAGGCCTTATTTTTGAAACGATCGATAATAATGCAAATTTAAAAACAAAACATAATTCGAAATATAATTCATAAAATAAGACCATGGTCTTATTTTTGCGAGGTCGTATTATAAAAAAACGGTAGTGTTAAAAATACATGAAGTCAATCAATGTCTTTAAAAAACGGATTCAGAAGTCTCGATGAATATCGGGTTAATTAAGATTCCTCGAAACAATTGAAAAGTGCATTGCGACAGATCGGAAGATTAGAATGCAACGTGGATAAAGGGAGCAAATGATAGCGAAGGTAGGTCGGTAGCGAATGGAGACTACAGGAAGTGTATGATAGAAGGAAGAGGAAAAAGCTCGATGGAGAAAGAGAGGATAGAGAGTGGAGGGAACCACCTGTAACCACTTATCCGGCAGCACTTATCTCTTCGGTGTTTACAGATCGGGGATAAGATTACACGAGCGAGATAACGTGCCGGGAACGAACGCATTACTGAAGTATCGTCGTGTATCTCGTAGCGCACGCGGGCTTCGGGAGCAAGTGATACACTCGTTAAATGTCCCTCTCACGATACTCTCCGTGCCAAATTCCCACTGTCAAATTATTTTCGTCTCCTTGGACTCGTGGGACCTGATCTTCCACGCTAGAATACTATTCTATTTGCGTACCGGTGAACCGTGAATGCAAAACTTTTCATATTTCCCTTTTCAAGCGTAAAAACAGTACATCGAAGATGCTTCACCCAGCAAACGCGAGATAAGAAGATCATCTGCCAGTGTCGTGTGAAAGTATACGATTTTTCGTAAACAAGACTATTATATATAATTTACGTTTATGGAAAATAATAATGGCTATTATTACAGTGAATTAATGAAATGATAAATGATACAACTTCAATTGAATCTTTTTTCTAAAATGCAATAAAATAAATATCATAAAGTGAATGAAAGAGCTTCGTTGCAGTGATATGGCATTTTTTATAATAACTGTTCGATGGAAATCTTGTAACGCATGAAATCCAGTACCGCCAGTATTAAAAATTGAAAGTGCAAAAATGGAAGTTAAGGTATTAAATGAACGGTGAACGCGGATATACTTTGCGGTTTGCATCGTGAGCACTGCGAAAGCTCAATCGAGGGGAATGGGAGCAAATCGTCAGCTGGATTTCACGCACCAATGGGGAACCAAATGGTGTACACCGCGATCGAGCTCGAGTATGGATGTTCCATTATTTCCATTACCTAAACCACTGAGTAATTTTTGCTTGATAACTTCTGCAAACCGTATCTGCGATCCATTAAAACCACTCATTTTAAACACTGCGCATATCTATGTAATAAATATATACATATCATTACTTCAACGTTTATTATATTATTAATCTGTGCGATTACTTTTGTACACAAGTTGAATTCCCGATACTTCGACCGCAGACCGATTTTCCGAGAGGTACTTGAAACTTTCATTATCTTTTACTTATTTAAGTAGCACAAATTATATGTCGGGAATAATAGAGTTTAATTAAGAGAAATATAAATGAGAGACTTTAATCCGCGACTCTTGGCGTTTAAGAATAAAAAGATAATATCTCTAATAATATTAATATCAAAGATTATTAATTTAGATATAAAGATATTCTACCGCGAGATGAGGTTCAATACATCGTTGTTGCAGAAGTAAAATTCATTAACTTCATCTCTTTTAAAACTCATTTTTATATCTATTCCTGTATCTTTTTATTATCCATTTAATGGAAAAGCCGTGACTTTCACACGGAAATATTAATTAATGAATGTCACCTCTATAACAACGATATGTAGCAAGTTGATTCACAACGAGTATAAAGTACGTATCATAGCCAATCTATTAACGCGCTTTCTACCATATAATATCACGAAGCGTTTAATATATTTGCAATGCAAAAAGGAGTAACTAAGAAAATCGTGAGCCAGGGTCTTTCCATAAAGTCGATAACAAACGAAGTCATTGCTCTCGTGACGTCCTTCGCGGCCCACGCAGTTTCGCAAACCTTATTCCCGTCTACGTAAACGAACACACTCGACTCGCAAAGAAACTTTGCACACTGGTCCAACAATAGTCACATAAAACTACATCGTCCGATGCACTCTCACACCCGTATCCTCTCGTATACAAGTTGATATTTTGCAGTATACCTTGCCAACGAAACGCGTGTAATTTTCATACGCAAGTTTATGTGAATTCAAAGCGTGCTGTAATTAAACGTTGCATTATGATAATGCGCTCGGTGGGGTTACGAGAGTGAATTAGGAATAACTCATTACAGCTTAATTTCTGAATATTCATTATCTCTAGCGTCGCGCGATTGTTTTATGCGGAATATATTACGCCGCGGATCGGGGTATATGATTTTCTTGTAAAACTCTGATAAAGCCAATGTAAATATACCAGTTCCGCGATTAAACGATTATCTGTCGATTGAAGTAGAACCATACACATAGGAATAGATGATTTTGATTTTCGATAATGAAATTCTTACTTGATTTCATTATTTGCTATTTATAATTTTGTATGCATTTTATACATAGATAGGTAAATATATAAATGAATGAATCAACAATTTTCGTGAATTTCAATCCATTTTATAACGTAAACAATAAACGAACATCTTCGAAAAAGAACCGAACGCGATCGCGAATACATCACAATAAAGCATCGAACATGTTTTTAATGTAACAAGGTGACCTCAAATTTGCGCTACGAATAACCAATAAATATTCGTGACAGGGCGGGCGTACAGGTCGCGTTTATAGTTGCATACATGTGTGCGCATAATTTGCAAACGCGATGGCGAAAGTCGATAAACGCGCGGAAAGAATCACGGTCGATCGATGTCCATGCCGCGAGTCCATTGCGCAAACGAACGAGCACGGAATCGTTTATAACGATCGTCCGCTAATGAAACATAGATGCGCCGCCGTTCTCCGTCACTCGCGTTTTTTTTATCCTCCGCGTACGTAACGATTCATTCGTGCCGACGGCTCGACGCGCCGTCAACCAAGTATTTTCAAGAGATAGAAAAATAAAAGTCCATCCGGCGTATAAACTGATATATACATGTATATATATATATGCTCTCGGAGGCTCGATGTCAAACGCTCCAACGTAACTATCCCGCGCGCGTTGCAATTTACGTCTTTTGTTTTGTGCACGATGCGCGGACCATTTTTACAACTCGCTCTACACTGGATTCCAGACATCGACGAATCAATTGAGCGAAATATCAATCTCGATAACGATTGGAAATTCTGTAAATAATGATGTCTTAATATGGATGAAATTATAACGAGGTTGTAGAAGTGGTTTTCAAGAAATACGGTACAGATTGTTGACAAATTGCGAGTTCAATGGGCAAATGTATTATTAGAAGCCGTAACGCTAATAATAATATGCTATCATAATAGTATATTATTAATATTGATATGTTATCAAATTTCTATAAAAGGAATTCAGGAGTCTCGATGAGTATTGAATTAAGATTCTTCGAAATAATTGAAAAGGCATCGCGAAAGATCAGAAGAATACTGAATAAATATTAATACTATTATCAATATTAATTAAGATAATATTCATTTATTCTTAAACATCAAGAATTGCGGAATAAAGTCTCTCATTTATATACTTCTTATTTGAACTCGATTATTCCCGGCATATAATTCATTCCACTTAAATAGGTAAAAGATAATGTAAGTTTCAAGTAGTTCTCGAAAAATCAGTCCGCGTTCGAAGTATCGTGAATTGAACTTGTGTACAAAACTAATCGCACGGATCCAATATATACGTCGCCCTGTAATCGGATGCTTCGTTATCAGCAGGTTATCAGGTTTCGTGCTGGCATCCCACGATATCGCTAGGCCAACTTATACACTTGTTTGCTCTTATATACAGTGTCTATACGTATAAACGACGCGATCTGTTTCTTTGTGCTATCGTCGGTAGTATGCACTTCGTGTATGATAATGAATTGATTAGCAGCCATTGGCTACTGTATTCAATGCACCATTATAAGTGTTAGAAACATGCAACTCCAACCACGGGTATAAACATTGCATTAAATACAAATAAAGGTAACTGAACCTAAATTGGAGCTCCTTAACAGTCGTTTCTTTTCAAAATTAACACGAGTGCAAATGGAAAATAATTCGAAATATCTCGCGAGATAATAAAGTGGTTTTAATAATGGATTCTAATATGTGCACGATTGCCAAACTTTTTATTTACACTTTGAGAGGTGAAAATATTGGCGATAATTTAATAACATTTAATAAATGAATTAGTTTGAATATTCGATCGTTGGTATTTCGCTCGAACCGCAGTTAGAGATGGTAATAAATCTATTCGCGGAGAGAAAAGTGAAGTGGTTAATTGAATTTGACGATCGTATTTCTACCAAGCACATCGATGCATCGAACCAATAAAGAGCTCCCTCGCAACAGAGAAGAGCAATTGCAGCATCATTAAAGCGTCAAAACGTTAGTCACGCCAGCGCGCTAAGTAAGATACGGTTTAAAGGCCTAAGGTCAAACGCGACAACGAGCGGATCGTTGATGAAAACCCGAACGCCACTAATGAGACTCGACGAAATGGCTATTTATCTTTAATTCAGCCCATTTCACTTAATAAAGAAAATCCACCTGCAATCATAGCATTCTCTGCACCTCCATAGATTCAACATTGTTCAAACCAGCACAAAACAATAGAGTTGCTTATGATACTAAACTCCAGTATTTACTGCAATTAAAGTGTATACTTACAGCAATAATGACTGAAAATGAATTTTAATGAAAACGATGAGAATAATGCAAGCTTAAGAATGCGAGAAGTCTCGAAATGGAATTCGATCGCGAAGCAAGAGTTGTCTGTAATAACAAATATGAAAAAGAAGAAGAGCATCAACTTGAAAGGCGAGAAAACATTGCCACCTGCAAAAGGCAGAAGTCTAATTTCTTCGACTGGAAGTTACTTCCTCATTACGGGCACGATTTTACCGAAGAAGAGAGAAACGTGGAGAGAACTATGGCGTGGAGGTAGATCCACGATGTCTACACCCTTCTGCTTCTCACCCGGATTCCCTCCTCGTATCAGACGTAATTTTCTCTTTCCCCATTTTACTCCCCTACCCTCCGACAGCACTTCTCTTTCCCGTCTCTCTATTTCTGTTCCAATTCCAGGCAAATTGTTATGCGATTCACTGCACACCGATCCACCGGTGTCGTTTGTGCTCTCGATACTTTACGACTCTTTCGATGATAAAGGAATTTCGTAGCCGGATGTGCATCGTTCCGAACAGTGATGACACTGTTCACTTTTCGATTTTTGATCGAAATATTGATGATATAAACTGGATGTATTTTTCTCCTAACAATATACTTTTTTAGAAAATTTTCTGGAATATTTAGGATTCGATCTATTCGAGAAATTGGTACAACGTAGCTGTAAAAGTTCTTTTAAATTGGCGTTTTAACACACACAACTCAATTAATATCTTATAAACATGGGTTTCTAATATTATCCTCTTATCAGCTCGAGGTGTTTACTGTTATATAACGGAGCGAGTTACCATTTCTAAAAATAACCGCGGGGGAGCTTACATATGCTGAGATAACGACACGGTACACGGCACAGAAGGTCTTTCGTAGACGAATGCAGTCCAACTTCGTAAAAATGACAAGCATTCAATCCCGTCATGGCGGAAGATGCACCGGCAGACGCAGCTAAATTATGGAAAGTAACAACGCTTCGAGGTGCCGTTGATATTTCAACGCGACTCTATGGAGAATCTACGGATTTTAGCATCACGTAAAGCTGATAAAACGAGGCTGAATCGACTCCTTTTTACTGCCGCGTGGTACTCAAACGATAAACTTCTTGTTATCCCTATTTGAATCCCTACCGTCTTCAAACTCGACGGAAGTCCCTTCGAATAGTAAATTGTAACGAAAGCGTGGCACGCACTCCCGCCATTGATAAGATACGGCGATTCGGTTTAGCGAATAACAATGCCGAGGATAAATAATGTTATCCAGATACTTTAGATTAAATTCATATCTGGTATTCATGAGGAATTTTTGGAACAGCTGCAATTGACAGTTTCCCGACTCCTGCGAGGAATTATCCGAGTGCTTAAATACTTCGGAATTTTCTATCGAGTGCCTCTCAATTGTAGTACCATAGAATGGCCATCAGCCACCGGTACTTTCGAAGTACAAATTGAGTACTTAACAAAAGAATCATTATTTTCGTCGCGGTTCGTGAAGAATAAATAGTTGAGTCATGGAAGAACACTAAGAAGTCAGTATTTAACAAGTTTATATATAGTAAGGATCAACATCACGATACAATAGGATGTCAATTATCCGTACCAAAAGAAATAATGATGTCGCTTTGAGACCGAAAAAATTATTCATAGCTTTCAGTCTAAAAGAGTTTAAATCTTCGAATACTAATATCACGAAAGTTCTCAACACTGTTTGAACTTTGGCTAATAACTAATTTTAGGCTTAATTGCAGTCATGAACTGAATACGTCCACGTATGTTTAATTATACGAACTACTTAGTGAACCAAACCACCTTGTTCCCAATTAGTTCGGTTAATCGGTATTCTACTCTACTGTCTTTTCATCTTTCAATCCAGAACGTCTATTATTCCATCATATTTAATAAATCGTATTCCTACTGTCACCGTTATATCGATAAGCTCCATTCTTCCACTACGTGAACGGAAGGCGAGGACTGAAATTCACGAAAGAAGCCGGTAAAACATAACGGGTGAAAGAAACGGGAACGAGGAATAAATAAGGAGATAAAAGGAGGTAGGAACAGTGTGTAAGAGGGAAAAAGAAGGAGGTGGAGGAGTACGATGGGAGTTTATCTCGGTTATGGAGCACGTAGTATATACAAGAGAAGTAAGAAGGTGGAGGAAGAGGCGGAGAAGAAGCTTTGGTAAATCGATATTACCATCGCCATCGCCAACGGCACGAACGTCCTAGCCTTTCGAGAGACCTGCCCTGAACGAGACCTTCGCGGGATACTGGGTTACCTATGTCGATTATCATTCATTTCTTTTCTTCCATAATCCTCGTAAATCTCAATCTCCCGAATCTCCACCAATTATCCACGTGATTCGTACTACTGACTGAAGGTGCAACACGTTAAATATGTTATGAAACTCTACGTGCTTCGGATCTACGATGAATTCATTTACCGGTTGGATGCATCATTTAAAGATCTTCATCCTGAATGTTATTCAATTTTCTTCCGATTGAAAACTAATTTCAAATTACACAAATAT
Organism: Nysson spinosus; assembly: GCA_910591585.2. Lineage (NCBI taxonomy): Eukaryota > Metazoa > Arthropoda > Insecta > Hymenoptera > Crabronidae > Nysson > Nysson spinosus. Next base: position 6,974,362 of record OU342835.1, read on the forward strand.
GTTTTTGCTTCCCTATCGATATTAATTAGCGCACGTTTAAGTAACTTAATTATTATCCATTATGTTATTTATTAGATAATAATATTCACCATAATGTTGATATTAATATTATCCGTGATCATGTAATTTTTGATATCCTCGACTTTAATGGAATATTATTTGTGATGTTAACAGCTCGAAAGACATCGATCAATTGATTAGAAATTTATTGATCGTTTATGGGGTTCTAGATCCGTGACGTGGACCGATAATCCAAAACGGAGGATCAAATTAGAAAAATTGTGATCAGCATGATTTACGAGTCGCGGACGAACGGCCGCAGGCCGAGGGGAAAATGTGCAAAAGGGAATGAAAGTACGGGGTGGGGGAAACGGGGGAGGAAATTTATAGCCCCGCAACAGATGCGTCCCCGAAGGACGATATATTCCTTTCCCTAAGAATATAATACGAAAAGGTGGCGGATATACAACTGCTGAAACGCAAGAAATACATTAAGTACTTATTTCTTTAATTCGCTCCGTGATAAATCGTATTTGAATATCATTATCTCATTCGCATCAAAAGCGTACTAACTTCGTCGTAGCAATTAGTGCATCATTGCAACATATAATGTTTATATGATACGATAATAATAATACTTAGAATCTGATAAAATAATGAATGTATAGATTAATTTGTATCATATATTTGTAACGAGTTCTACAGTCAATAATCAAAATGCCCAGTGATTTGCACTAATTGATCGTTTAATTAATTTTTGTACTCTTTATTATAACTCAAACTAATTAAGCTTAAACACTTTCGTCTTCAATGCATAATTTTTCATTTAACTTTTCTCTGACTACGTAGAATTTTAATCTCAGCATAAACGCGCGAATGCGACATTATTCATTGTTGTATAGTTGCGTTTAAACTCGATGCCGCGACAATGTATAATTATTAATTGCGCGAAATATTGATACAGAAACATGATATAACAAGAACAATAATACCGAACAATAACCATGTAACAAAACCAATAGGCTTTCTGTGGCATTTCTCCGAAGCACCTAAAAGACTTTCTAAATTCCCATCCAGAGTCAGCACATAAGGTTGCACTTAAGACTCTCACTGCATTCGAAATACATACACACACACGCACGCATACCGACACTTAGAAACCCACAGCAAGTCAAGGGGAGTAAAACTCGCATAAAAAGGAAACTGGGTTTTCAAACTTATAAGTAAAATTCAACGTGAAAGTTCCCCTTTATTCGGTGCAAAGAGAACAACTGGAGTCCTCGACAAAGAATTTGCCATTGGCTTAAGTGAAAGCCTTAAAATCCAAACATTTCAATCATCACTTAATACGAAGAATCTCCACTTAACAAGATTCCCAGAAACCCGTCTGATGGATCCGAAATATTTCGACACGCTTTCGTAGCGTTGGTACAAGAAAAATATACAACATCTTGGAAGAACAAGAGATCGATTTAAGCCGAGGAAACCTCTTGCGGACAAGTTGAGTCGTTGAGTTTGGGGTTAAGAGAAGAAGGGAGAGAACACTCGGGAACCTTCGAAGGGCAATTAAGGTTTGGGATTTTTCAAATATCGAAAAGCAGACCTTTTCCCTAGCGTCGTTTGCCTGGCTATCTCTCTATATCTATCTTTATCCTGTTGGGTCTATGGCACAGCCTGCAGTCGTAAACCCACCCCTACAGGAACCCCTCTCATAAACGAGGAGCATTGTGCTCGACCTAAGTTCTGCGAACGACACACGCGTGCATCGACCACAAGATGAGAAGGAGGAAGCCGAGAGACCCCCCCAAAAAAAAGACATAAAGAACCTCGTGGAAGCCCTTCGACCTCACTTATTTCTCTTTGCTTGCCGTCCTTCGTCGTTCTTCTGATCTGCTCGCTATAACGAACCTCCTATCTTACTATTTTCTTATGCCGCAGTTCCAAACATTTTTGCAGTATTACTAACAATTATCAATTATCTTCGAACACTTGACTCCCTTAAAGCAACTGTTTTTATCATGACAGAAGTGAATTAAAAGAAAAATCAAATTAAGAATGATTGAGAAAATTTAAATTACTCCAAGCATTTAATAGCGTGAAAATAAATCAATCAATTCTGTTTTGTAAAAGGATGACATTTTAAGATACGATAAACGGAAGGTAAATAACGAGATATTTAGGGATAGAAATGCAGCTGGATTCTGTGTGCATGACATTCGGTAACCAAAGAGATATACGTAAGTGCAAGTATGCAGTGTGTAAGGCTGTAAGCATCGGTGCATGCCAACTAAACTGAAACTAACTTAAGCCACGGTGACAAGTGCCTTCGTTGGACGGCGCAACTGCAACGCGGGAGACCAGTTATTACTGTCATAGACACGCGCGCCTTGCCCTTCCCCCTCCTCTACCTCTCCTAGCCACTACTCTTGGATCCATTAAATCATTGGCCCACGATACAGATTTGTTGAAGGAATTTCTGAATCGTACTATTATTGTCGTATGATTATAGTAAATAATCAATTTATATAACAGTATTTGCATTAGAAATAATGTTAACGGGTCAAACTCGAAGCAATGTTATTGTCTGCGTTTATTTCGTCTCTAAAGTCACTTTTCGCAATGCAAATTATTGCTTTTAATTAATATGGTATTTTTCACTGTTGACAATAACAAATGAAAAATCCAATTATCTGCGAGGGTATTTGAAATTTAGGTTTTGGGAAGAGCTTAATTTCATAACGGTAAATGAAGATAAGTGTCTTTGTGGAAAAGTAATATTTAATTCGACGAGATCGAAGAAACTATCGTGATCAATTTCGTGGTTCGTCTCGTCTCACCTACCATATGGTTCGCGTGTCAAAATTGTGGTAAAACATATCCGTAGCCCGCACGCGATTCTGTTTTACATTATTCACTCGAAATACGTGAAATCCGAGGATCGAGGCGAGTAAAGTAAAAGGAGAATCCGAGAATGCAAAGACGACACGAGATTGAAAAGCAAAGAAGGATTGTCCCTTAGTGTGTTTGTATTCAAACACACGAAGATGGAATACGATACACTATATTCATAAAAATATTCGTTTCCCAAACACGTATGAAAATAATGTTACTTGCGTTCGAACACCACTGTGTTGCCTCAAAATTGAATACACTTAAGAAACAAGTATGTTTCATTATTATTCTCCTATCCCGTGAACAATTTCCAAATTCAAACAAATCGAATAATAATTATGTTACTTTAGATCGAACTACCGCATTGTCTCGGAAATAAATATAATAAACAAACAACTACATCATTCATTATTTTCCACTTACGAACAATTACAAATGCAAGCAAATCGGATGAAAATAATGTGACTTTAACTGAAACCATCGTGCTGCCTCGAAATTAAATGTAACTAATAAACAACTGTAATACTTCAGTTTTGTTTTCCCGTACAATGTGAACAATTTACAAATTCATGCGGATCCAAGTTTAACGGATAAGTAGAGCGTGAGTGTGGAGTGCACTCGAATTGTCCGTGACTGTAAACCGTAATTACGTGAAAAATGAATTAAATATACGATGAGAGGAAACTAGTACGCGCAGATGATACGGATAAAAAGCGCGGGTAAATAGAGCGGAAATATTTTCCCTCCTTGAAGCCGAAGTGCGCCCCGGTGGTTGGAGCTCACACACGTGTAGATATGCCTTGATTAATCTCGCGTTTTTCTAATCACGGCAATTTTCACAGCCGATACGAGTCACGAGATCCGAGAGCCAGTGGCTTGGTAATATCAATGATGGTGACCTCGAAGGCGTTAAAAGTGGAAAATAAATGCTGTGTCCCGACGTAATGTCGTACGCGTACTCGTATGCCGCGCCTAGACTTTAGAAATCATAATTAACCTTACAAACTATTCTTTTGGTGCGACTGCAATTTTATTGGAAACACTGATATGCATAACTCGCGAGTGTATTCGTGATAATGCAGAGAGCGTTTGATCAGTATTATATATCATCAGTAATGATATTACTAAATACGTATTAACGTAATAATACTATTAAACACATTAGTATTATTATTACGTGTATGCTAATTTAATCATCGTGTATTATTATGCAGCTATTTCATCCGAATTATGAACATGAAGAGATGTCATAATAGATCGATATCCGGATATATTTGATATACGATTAATTATATTAAACTTGTGGATATTAATAGAAAGTGGATTAAGAGGAATATGGAAATATTCAGATTTACCAGACTACGTAAACTCGAGCAACTACAACGGTGATCATCTTGTCTTCAGCTTCCGAAATTCGACAAAAGCATCATCCCGACGATTTTTAGCATACAGACTCTCACTTGTCAGATAAATATCACTGGGGTACCAGAGAGGGCGAAACAATTTCCTGCGGATACAGAAATCCGTTTCTTTTTCTTATTCCAACTCCGATCGTCGCGACGGAGAGAAATCTTCCTCCGTAAATTTTCGAAGTTGGTTTACCGATACGGGAGGAGCATACGTATCGAGATCCCGAGGTATGGAATGAAAGCGCTTTTCATGGTACGCGTTTCCATGAAATTGGACTGCTTCAATCTCGAAAGCGGCATCGGCACAGCATCGGCACAGCATCGGCACAGCATCGACGAAGGTAGAATTCACCTGGATACAACGGAAATCTCATGGAGACCCATGAAACGATGGGTCCACCGGGCCCACCCACCGAGATAGAAATATCCTTTCCCTCCAGATATATGACGTTTACATCGTCACTCCTGGCACGCGGTTCTCCCTCCGGTATCCGATCAAACGGGTTTCCAGACCGATTTTTCTACCTACGATACAACTCCACCAGTTTCTCCTCACCTTCTTCTTCTTCTTCCTCTTCTTCTTCTTCGCTCTGTCTAACTGAATCTTTTTTACCCGACACGCGCTAATAATGATAATTAAACGGTACGGGAAAACTGGCCCGATAAGTGTGAAATCGAGTCGATCTTCGCATTAACCAGCTGTAAAATTGATCGTACACCGGACAGTCCTGTTATTATTATTTCCGGAAATTCTTACGCGATGAAGATAGCTACATGATGACACTATTAACTACAGAATTGCTTGTTATTATGTCATGGATATAATGTGTCTGGTATTTGATTAGATGATAAGACTTAATTATGCATATTATTCTGTGCATTATATAAATGTATTATACAACAGTATTATTATGATTATTATTATTTAGATGAATATGTGTACATTACACGCGTAATAAAGTTTATATTATTTGATTAATTGCGCTGTTGTATACGTTTAAAACCTGCATCTGTTAAATAGAATTATCGATAGTTTATTAACTTCATTTTGAAGTTATCACGGAGTAGAAGAAAAAGCACGTGAAAGGTCGTGCAGTGATAACAGAAATCGGCAGGAAGGAAACCCCTTTAATCTCATCGGGAGAGGACGTGTAAAAAGAACTACCGCGGCACCGGAATTCAGGGAAGTTTAAGGGGTAACGGACATTCTTTTATTATCTCCTTCCCCGGTTCCCGGCTACTCATAAAACTCCGTTAAAAATAAGTTTTCATTCCAGTCGGTGGTGGTGCGGGTAATGGAGTCTAATCGGATTTAGCAATAGATATATCCCATGGTAAAGCGTGCCATAAGTATCATCGGGATTTATCTAATCCCGAATTTTCCTAAATAAAGTTATGTTAAAAAAAACTCTATAAAAGCTAAAATATAACTTTCCGAACGTACCGAAATGTTCTGAGACCAAAGTATGACGTATCTAAAGACTCAAATGTGTTCAGAAACACATTTTCTCCAACGAGGATCATATTTCTCGATTTCAAGTGACACTATCGTATACAATGATACTATACATACGAAGCACGATATTGTTCGTCGTATTTACTGATGAAATCTCGAGAAAAGGATTAAGATTGCGGAAAATACAGCAGCGTGGAGTAAAGTTTTCCAGAAGAAATAGCTCAAATACCGTGGAGGCAAGTTTTCCTTTGAAGTAGCTAACTCCTAAGCGAACATTAAAGGAACACGTTCGCTATTCGTGAGTAGTTTGCAGGTAGTTGGTGAACTCCCATGGATAGGGGGTGCACAGGGCGGAGAGATGAAGGGGGCGAGGGTGGATAGAGAAGGACAAGGGAGGTTCGTCTATGGCAATAGACGATCGAACCTGGTCTATGCTCTTACACTGATCCTTGATACCTTCTTGCCTATATAATCTCCATCCTGTTCCCTCCTCTCCTCCTCCAATCAAATTCTCCTACGCCATAATCAATTGACAACAATATCGATATTCTTCCCATTTCGATTTCCATCCACCGAAGAATTTTTAATTTGCTTTGTAAACTGTGCTCCTCAGCCAACACTGAATTTATTTGTACGGTGCTATTTGTAATAAAAGGCATCCGAAGATTATTTGAATAATTATGTATTCGTGCGAATGACAATGAACGTTGTATATCATTTATTTGATTATTATTACTGTGTGACTTTGTACCAGCAATTCATTTGGTAATTTACACTGATGTGACATTTTCGTAAATTAATCGAACGGTAAATGAATATAATAAATGAGAATCGATATTTTAAATATTGCATGCAGGGTTGGTTGAAGTTTAATAATAATGATTGTGCGGAATTTACCATTGCATTGGGTATAAATATTGTATGAATACTACGCGCGATGATAGGTTATAATTGGAAAGGTTTCCGATATTGAACCAGTAATATATTAATTCGTTAATCGATCAAGAGTTGAATTATAAATGCTATAATAATGCACAATGCGGATGAAAATTTATGGATATCTCTACAAACGTATTATGGAGAATATCTAAAAGATATTAGTATTATTATATACGATAGTATTTTACGAAATACTTTCAAAATGTATCGTTAAACGTGCAAATTAATTATGCGATATCGAGTGAAAAGAATTCGCTGCAATACCTGTTATCAGATAACGCCATCAGATAAGCCAGAATATTCTAATTAGCGGTACTCTCGTAATTCCGGTATATCCGTTGAAAATTACCTCTTTTATCGGATACGTTCCGATCGCTTGCATCGGTAATCTACAACCGTCGGAAACTTATTCCTTTCTTTATCCGCTTGATTGTTTTACTCCTTATCCTTTTATCTGGCTGGCATAACCATTAAAATACTTCCCTAGTTTTCCTCAACACCCCTTCCACGTTAAACTACTTTTGTTTCAACGATAAAAATGCATTTTCAGTTTCAAACCAACGGAGAACTGATATAGCAAGTAGTTAATTACATTTTCCGTTTAATGAAAAATTTCCGAAACTTTCTCTACAATTAATAATCAACATCCGCGTAAAAATCGAGTATTATGAGGCCGTTATTTAATGAGATATAATTAATATCGATAAAGTGAATATTCGGTGTCACGGTTATTATCATTAATGGTACTATTATTACTTTTAACTTACGTATTCAATTATTATCATTAATAGTGGTATTATCATTCTTACTAATACCAACACTAAACACTATTATTATCCCTAAGAGTCATTTACGGATGAAATTGCAGATTTGCTCAAAACCAACGGAATTACGACGTGTTATCTTGGTCCTGGTGATCGACGTGTCAGCCATGATAATAATTCCCAAAGGGACGCACAAAGGCGGAAGAAAAGGCAGACGGTCCTTCAGCACGGAGGAATTTAAAGAGGACCGGCGGAGATGTCGGCCCCGACTAGAGAGAAGCCGTATTTGCATTTACATTGCCGCCCAAAGGATCGTCGAACGTAGAAAGACGGGGAATAAAGAAACCAACCGTCGGCGAGAAGAAAATTTTCTAACAGGATTCAATGGATTACGCTTCCGATGTTATTTCTTTATCATATTCGAATTAATACATCGTCCCGATAAATGGATAATAAACGGAGCGAAAAGAGAGCTTAAGGGATTCTAATAGATTTGTGTAATGATATTAATTCAATATATCTTGAATGATGCTAATGGATCGTACATAATGTAACCTTTGTATGGATGTCAATATACGTAGGAACAGGCTTAGATTTGCCTCCAGTTATTATTATTTATAGTTGATTGAAGTAGAAAATAACTGAATTGTTGTCTATGATTCTGATTGCTTGAAATTGGGATGGTCTTAATTACTTGATGTTTAACGAACTCTTCTGACTCATGTTTATATTTCATGAATAAGAATGAAATGATACGTGAGATATGTCCGTTAAAACAATTATTATGATTAAAACTGTCTAAGTTGAATTACTAAGAGACCGGTGGCTCAAATAGTAGTTAAGAATTTAACATCGGATTATACCACCTGGCAATGTTACATTTCATCCCGCCATGTTAAATTTCATAATTAAACACGTCTTGTATAATTACATCGAGCACAATAACTAAATAAAATACCGAATAGAATACAATAACTCCTGTTATATATAGCCGTGAACGAACACGATATATTTTCTTTTCATTTAACGCGCTATAAATTTCAATATACACTCAGCCACGAATATATTCAATCGATTCGTGAAAATACAATTAAAATCCATATAAAACATCAGCCAGCTAGAACGAGGGCATTCATCGTCGCGAGGAGTGCGACGGATGAAATCGCGATTAAAACGTGCTTTAAAGCAGCGCGAGAATAAAAGAGAAAGCGAGTGCTTTACTTAATGCGTGCGCTTCGGAAAATAACAGCCGAGGTCCTTACGACGGGAATTTCCAGCGTCGGTGCTGCGTGGACACAAAGTTGCGACGGGGAAAGACGAAAAACCAGAGCCGGAATGAAAGAGGGGAAAAAGGTTGGTCCGACTCCCTCGAAGAATGCACAAAGAAAGAGGCAGGGTAGGTTGGAGAGTTGCTAGAAAAAACCGAGGGAAAGAAAGAAGACTACGGGGTTCGGGATTCTGACTCTACCAAGAGGAAGATATAATACCGGTTGGTATGGGTGCGCAGGCCAGCAAGAATGTTGACCAGTAGAATTACACGGGAAAAAAAGAAATTCCCCATTTAACATCGTTCCTGTGTACTCTTTTGATCTCTTGGTTCCTCGGCGCTTATCGGTAATCGAGCTTATCTGTTCTCGGTAGCACATGCCAGCTGATTAAGCCAGTTAATCCTTTCATTGTGATACTAATTGTATAACAGTCCACGGAATATTAAGTCGATTTGCTTCGATGGGATAAAATAAATAAGAATGAGATGAGATTGAGAATCTAAGTATGTTGGTGCTTGGTAAATATTACTTGAATATTAATTTACAGTAAATTTGAAAATCTATTCTTTTATTCAGTCAATTACTAGCAGGGATATTTAAGTAAGCTTTAATTGAAATTACTTTGATCAGTTAAGTCTAATTGAAGGAAGATTATTTCGTTAATTAATAGAGCTATAATCGGATTTAATTAAGCCAGTATTAGAGTTTTTTCTATGCACGATATATACAGATGAAATGTTTTAATAGCCCGGTTTTGTGACCGTAAATAAACGTGCCATAACTTGAGCTTTACAGAACAAGGAACAAAATCTGTGCTCGATATATAAGAATTAAGTAACAGGTTCAACATATATTCCTTAATCCCATTTATTTCGTAATAAAGCGTCTTAAATACCATATCTGGTTATTGATAAAAAAAGACTCGGGTGACCCAGATAAGTCTCAGATCGATTAACGCGGTAAACTTTGATTAACTATGTTCGCTATGAAATAATTCCATATCGCGCTGAATTCGCCGCGCTAAAATTCCCCCAAATCCCAGGAAGACAGAGAAATGCAACGTCCGATATAATTATCACCGTTTATCTGTCATGCGATACAAATTGCTGATAACTTAGTTATCGCGTTGCCTTCGCCTAAAATGGCGCTCACCTTTCGAGCTTAGAGTTCACTTCTGGGACAAGTTGACGAGAACGTTCATTCTTAATTACAATTAAATCAAATATCTGTTAATATAAAATTCAATGAATATTAATATCGATAAAAACGTGCCCGATTACTTAGACAGTGCAGACAACATATTTATGGACGCACTCTTTAATTTCAATTATTTCGAAACCAAGTTACCATGACAACCGGGAATGACAAGTTAACTCGACGATCGAATCCACGCTTATCTCGAAGGTTACGAATTCAATTAAAATCGTCTCATAATTCCCAAATTTTTATACGTATAAATTTCACCAATGTAAGTTTATCGAAGATCACAAATATTTTACAAGGATCGTCATTGGTGAGGTGGTAGTCTATTAACTAATAGTTAACTAATAGTTAATAGACTACCACATTACTGAAGATTGGCTAAGACAACTCATTGTTGACCAAACCTCCCCAAACCTTTTAAGGGTTCGTGTTTTTACATTTTAGGAAAAGAGATGTTGCGCATCATCCCATGGTGCGTCAGATATTTACCTGACTAGAGGATGAGGGATGCGTCATATTATCGATACCATAACAACGTCGTGATGTTGTTTTTCTGAAGAACTCCCCGGTTAACAGGTTAAGAATAGTGTTATGAAAGACTGATTGAGTGAAGTGCATCATTACATAAACTTCATGAACATCTTAACGTAAAGCTTACGAAGAAATAATTACAGTCATTTCTATGAACATGCGCGCTCATCGATTAATTATTATTGAGTTCTTTATTCAAATCAACCACGCGGGTTCTTATTGAAGTATTCTAATGAAGTCGTTGATAAAATTGTTAGGAAATTCTAAATTAGACTCGGTGAATTTCGTGCGAACGAGTGACTCACCGATTCAGGAACGGCGTTAAGCGGAATCATAGAAAACATGCTAATCGACCGAATAACAGTTCGTTAAGCCGATTACAAAGGAATAGGAAAGGACGAATCGGCAAAAGAGCAGGCCATAATGGAACGGGGGATGAGATACGAGGAGGGCGTGAAAACCAGGCAAAAGAGAACCGAGGCTCAAAGGACCCGATAGTGTGGCAAGGACTATTCGTTAAACCGGAAAACAAACTACGGACGACCAGTCTGGATGAAGTTCCTGATACCAAGAAGACTAAAGAACCGATCAGTAATACCAACGTTTACCTTTCATCTCTACGTTGCCTACAAATGAAGTACGATAACTAATTACAATTTCATCTTCTATTAAATGTATAGTAATATTGAATTCACTTCATTCGGAGGTGATTTATGCATACAGTCTTTAATTTAATAAATTGCATACCAAATAATTAAGACTATTCGTTTGATACACTGCATACAAAAATGAATTTTTTTAATGATATTCCCGCGTAATTTAGACTTGAATCTGGGTAAATGATTGAGTTCATCGACTAATTATTTGATCTCCACAATGCATTCCGAAGAAAGAATGAAATAAACATTGAAGCGACGATGGAAGTATGAGAGGTAAATATTCGATTCATTAATCGTTTCCTCGTATACGTTAAATCACTGCCTGAGAAGATCCAGCGATAATCGCGAGCAGATAAAAATTCCGAGTCAACAGGCTTTAAGATCCGTGAGTCATTAAGGCGTAACTTAATTCTGGAAAATCGTTATTCTCCGGAGTGAAGTGTGAATATGGAAGAGCAAACGAAAAAGGAGCAGCAGGTCGTAAGATGGCTCGAGATAGTGAGGAACAAGATGGGGCGAGGGAGAAGAGAGTAGTGACTCGTCGGAGGAATAACCTTATTTACCGAAGGACCAACGATTATCCTCTCCTTTCCTCCTTCTTATCACGATCCTCTTATCCTTCGTCCTCTCCTCTCTTCAACGCGCTGATAAATTGCGGTGTTTTCAGAGACATATAAACAAATCTCCATCTTCTTTATCTCACCCTCGACTCTCTCCGCATTCTCCTCTGCCACCCAATTTCCGTCTCCTTTTCACCGTTTCCACCCTTTGTACAACTAAACGCTCGATCCTTCGAATATCTATTCCATCTTGTTAATCCACGCTATGCTTTTCCTTCATCTACCCTTCTCTTTAAGCGGATGAGCCAATCGATTTCTCCCTGACTCTTTGGAGGGGAAAGTTTCGTGTTAAAATTCAGGGAATTCTGGTAAAACGACAAATGACAAAAATGCGACCAAGGACCCAGCTTCGTGTGAGAATTTACACAAAAAAATACACATCGATATCGAAAAACTTCACTCGCAGGAACCTTATTATGTATTATGTATTATATCACACATAATAGTGTTCACTGTTTAATGTTGCATGTGATGCTCTTATGTTCTTGATAAGTAAATTAGAACGTAACGGACGAATCGTATTATGAATCGTGAATCGTTATATATGCATGTATACTTGAATATTTATTGTAACGACGTTTATGTAGTAATAAAAAAAACTCATATTCGTTTTGTATCGTACGAAATGCACAGTGGATGATCCTTTGAAAGCTCGCTCCGAAGTGGTGTTGCGGCACCTTTTTCAGGGTCGACGAATCCTTTATTGCGATCGCTGGTCCGGGCCACCTCCGACCCAACCGTCCGACCATTCCCGACCACCCTCGGTATCGTCCAACACGCAGGATTATACCACCGGAAATATCAATGGCCCCTCTCTTTCATCCGTTTCCCTAAGCACCTGTGTTTTCTTTGTGCGAGTCTCGCGCCGAAATTACATTTGTTAGAAATTCCTGAGATTGCAGGTCCTCGGGCTACGAAATATCAAGATATCCAAAGTGCGGATTCTTAAAACGATATCCGTTTAACTCGCGCGGTACTAATAACTGCTTTCTACGCACACCATTAACGAACGAACTGATTATTTCTTTTTCACTTAACACATTCGCTGCGTCTCGAAAATGAAAGACCTTCGATGCTAGAAGCGGTTGATCCTTTTTTAATTCAATTAGTATAGTTGGCGATTTTTAAACTAATTATGCTGTATAATAACGTACACCATAGTAACATAAACAATTGCGCCAATTGACTTCTTCCGTAGGGAATGTATTAATAACGGTACTCTTCGATCATTCATACAAGTCAGCCAGGCTTTCAAAGTGTTTTAACGTAGGATTGTTTCTAAATGTATTCGAGACGAGAATGGCGAACGTCGGGCCCTGGAGACCTCGTTTCTTACGGTGTTTCGCGGGTTTCGTCCCGTGTCACAGTGAGTCGTTGCGTGCGGCAAAACGTTCACGAAACGATTTTTCACGGGCGGTTCTCCGACGATAGACTACGAATATATCACGTAGGAGATAACGGCTAGTCGAGCATTGTTCAACGTCAAACATCATGACCGAAACATCCAGTTATTCCATTGGGAATTCGAAGGATATATAGTCGCGTTACATACCGACGGAAATGGTCTATGCTCCTAAGTGTGAGGTGTACACGCACACATCTCACGGAACCCGCCGATAAATCTGAAAGTTCGATGTCTGCATTTCTACGACGTTCTCTAGAACCTGTCGTTTGCGTTTTATTTCACCATTATCCTATATCCTTCGAAACTGATAGCGAGATATAAGCTTACTCTCTCGAGCCTTCCCCGAAGTCGAGTCGTAAGAAAATCCCCGGTATACTATATTCTTATGCGAAACCCTTTGGACTTTGTGAAAAATGATTTAAATTGAATAAAGAATTCGACGTAAGCCACTGGAGGATAACGGTGTTAGTCGGTTATTTCGAGAAAATATTAAAATGAGGACATGAATAATAAATGTGAAGGAATTAAGTGGAACAGTCGAACGGGACATTTCAAACCGGCAGTGAATTTATGATATTTCAAGAGTGGGATGTTAAAGTGTCTCAACATTATAGACACTATTAAGATGAATATAATAAATAAGCAATATTCCATTAATTCCTGTACATATTTTTAATATAGAAGGACATAGGAATTTCTTCGAAGATGGTATCCTTTCACTTCGAGCAGACTCGGTACCGGCGCTTATCATAGACGAGCCTTTTCTTGGCCGACTTTCGCGTAATAACCGGAAGCGAGAAGCGAGGGCAAAGTGGATCGCATCATAAATCTGGTCTACGCTCAACAATGGAGCCTTCGTCTCGTGAGTACGATCAAAAGAAGTTTTGCGGAACTGGCTACCATTATGATAATCCGTCTAGTATCCCATAAAGTCTCGAAGAATCGAGTCTCGCCGACTAACACTTCCTTTTTTGTTCTTATGTTTTCAATCTTGAATTACATCGGTCGAATATGTAGAACTTGAATATTCGTGAATTACTTTGAATTACATACTCGTAACAACAATAGTAATTCGCGATCAACAATAGTAAGACTTAATTAAAAAGTGCAACTGAAAATGTGACCACTACACCATTATCTCACAATGCTCATATAAATTCAAAATTATAATTCACAAAGTACATCGCTATACCACCGTGACATATGTCAGCAAGCATTTCAATACGAAGATAAAAGCCGTTTTACATTAAAACGGCAAATACTTGCGAAACATCAAGATGCATTATTCTCCCGGAAACGTGGCTGAGAGTGCTCGGGTATTTCTAAGAATACAATCTTCTCTACCAACTTTACACGCCATTCAATGAATCATTCTTAAACTCTTCTCCACATTAATTTCCCGAATACAGGCGTTAAATAGCAACAAATGAATACGCTATTGAAAAGAATTTGAGGAAAGAAGATCTACATAGGAAACTAATGAAGAAATACGATGTGAAAGACATATCTCGATGGAACGGAGTCGGTGAATGGTTTCCGCACAAGTCGGGTGCGTTTCTTAGTATCTTTTTGCCGGCAAAAATAGTTGGTGTTGTTTGGACACGGTATCTCTCGGTTGAGAAGGAATATTTTTTCGATACCTGTGGACGAAGGGAAGTCCGTAGTCGAGACAGTCTATATTGGCTCCAGGCGGATTAGCTGGATTCATTTACGCCGAACCGATCGGGTAACCTTCGAGAGCCCGACAGCTACTCAAGGTTAGTGGATACGGTGAAGAGAAAGAAGAACCGCTTCAACGATCCTCGACCGCCTCGAGATACCACCGTATAACGTTCTCCGGCCATCGAAACGCTACGTCGTTCGCTCTTCCACACACGCGCACGCTTGATTGATTGTTACACATCATTGTTGCAAGAAATCTTCCAAAAAGAAAATACTACGGGCTTGCTTAGAATAATGCCAGACGAGCAAGAAATATTGTGATTTTTTTATAACCTTCAACGTTCGGGACTGTTCGAATTTCGAGTCCATTAGAAGACTTTAACTATACGGGTTAAAAAAGAAATCATATTTATGGTATTACGTTCATCCTTGATTTTATCGGAGTGATTTGGAATCTATTTCAACGAAGATTGATCAATTGAAATATGAATGATTTACGAGTGCGGATACTGTGAACGGGAAGAAGATGACAATTCTGATTGGCTCGTTGCATAAGCATAGTGAAATCCTCGCTTGGGAGAAATTCAACGGAACATGCTAATTTTAGACACTCGGAAGTAGGCTTTGCTACACTCCGCTGAGCTTCGATGAATGGCGACCGCGAATACGTGTGCAGTTTTTCTGTGCACTCGTATATTCCTTTCAATTGAACATCACAGGCATACAGGTACATATCGCGGAGGAAATTATGCACGTTTCTGTGCGAACGGATGAAATTTTAAATGTTGGTAACACCGTGCTGCACTATGCGATACAGTTGTGGCAGATGTATCATTCGCAGTCTGAAGGTAGCCACGGAGAGTTTTCTTATAAATATATAAATGAATCATCCGCCACGAGTGTACTCTGTACATCCTACATATGTTCGATGATTTAAAGAATATAAAAATATGCAAAAATCTATGATTACATGGATGAAAATATATTTACGAATAGGAGTGCATATATATTTGGGCGACCCTTGGCCGAGTGTTCCTCGTAGTACGAGTCGACTTAAGCCGACAAGATTTATGCCATAAGCTCGGAGATGGCTCCGTCATGAGGACGGTCGTTCTTGGCCTGGAATCGACATCATACTTTCTCCGTTTCTATGTCTGCCGTTCTACCTATTCTTATGGATACCCTCGCTTCGGAATAATAAATAGATCTGTCTATCTATCCATCGATCTTCCCCGCTTTCCTTCGAACACGATACGGTTCCTCTTTATTAGTGGACGCCATTATTGCTAATCGAGGAGAGACGCTTCTTATGCAACTTTATACGAGATATGCTCACCACGAATCGTTATTGCGAAAAATAAAAATACGTCGTATGTTTTCGCAAAGAAATTAAAAACATTTATGAACGCGCGAACGTCTCCCGTTAAGAAAAGTACATGAGACAATGTATTATCTTTGTTGCGATAACATGTTGCAAAAAGCCAAGCAGACTGATCTTATTCGGGGGAGTTGTATTCAATAATAATATAATAAATTTGAGATGCTGAGTGACAAAATAATTGTATATTGTTATCGTGGTGTTACGTAACTGACTTGAAAGTGCCTTGCTGGTGAGATAGACTGTAAGACAGACTCTAGTATCGATGTAATAATATCAAAATGCGCCTTTGCAGATAGAATTGTAACGTTAATTTGTACACAACTGAATGCTCATTTTGAAAATAAACATTATGTTTATAGCGAGAACTTTATTTTTCTGGTCAAAAATTGGGTAGACCCAACATTGTCAAAAAATCGAAGTCGCCACATTCGCTTCTAAGTGGTCTAAATCGATGGTATATGATGCCTAATGATGTTCTAGGACCGTTTTGGGTCGAAAGAAGTGGATTAAAAATTTTTTCGGCCAAAAAATGGGTCGACCCAAAATCGCAAAAATGTAAAGGGGTATACCTTCAAAAATGGTAAAAAATTAAAAGTCGCCAGAATCGCTCCTAAATGGCCTAAATCGATGGTAAATGATGTATAAACATATTCTAGGACGATTTTGGGTCGGAAGATGCAGTTTAAAAATTATTTCGGCCAAAAAATGGGTCGACCCAAAATCGCAAAAATGTGAAGGGGTATACCTTCAAAAATTGTGAAAAATTAAAAGTCGCCAGAATCGCTCCTAAATGGCCCAAATCGATGGTAAATGATGTATAAACATATTCTAGGATGATTTTGGGTCGGAAGAAGCAGTTTAAAAATTATTTCGGCCAAAAAATGGGTCGACCCAAAATCGCAAAAATGTGAAGGGGTATACCTTCAAAAATTGTGAAAAATTAAAAGTCGCCAGAATCGCTCCTAAATGGCCCAAATCGATGGTAAATGATGTATAAACATATTCTAGGATGATTTTGGGTCGGAAGAAGCAGTTTAAAAATTATTTCGGCCAAAAAATGGGTCGACCCAAAATCGCAAAAATGTGAAGGGGTATACCTTCAAAAATTGTGAAAAATTAAAAGTCGCCAGAATCGCTCCTAAATGGCCCAAATCGATGGTAAATGATGTATAAACATATTCTAGGATGATTTTGGGTCGGAAGAAGCGGTATAAAAATTTTTTTGAGCAAAAAATGGGTGGACCCGAAATCGCAAAAATGTGAAGGGGTATACCTTCAAAAATGGTCAAAAATTAAAAGTCGCCATAATCGCTCCTAAATGGCCTAAATCGATGGTAAATGATGTATAAACATATTCTAGGACGATTTTGGGTCGGAAGAAGCAGTTTAAAAATTATTTCGGCCAAAAAATGGGTCGACCCAAAATCGCAAAAATGTGAAGGGGTATACCTTCAAAAATTGTGAAAAATTAAAAGTCGCCAGAATCGCTCCTAAATGGCCCAAATCGATGGTAAATGATGTATAAACATATTCTAGGATGATTTTGGGTCGGAAGAAGCGGTATAAAAATTTTTTTGAGCAAAAAATGGGTGGACCCGAAATCGCAAAAATGTGAAGGGGTATACCTTCAAAAATGGTCAAAAATTAAAAGTCGCCATAATCGCTCCTAAATGGCCTAAATCGATGGTAAATGATGTATAAACATATTCTAGGACGATTTTGGGTCGGAAGAAGCAGTTTAAAAATTATTTCGGCCAAAAAATGGGTCGACCCAAAATCGCAAAAATGTGAAGGGGTATACCTTCAAAAATTGTCAAAAATTAAAAGTCGCCAGAATCGCTCCTAAATGGCCTAAATCGATGGTATATGATGTATAAACATATTCTAGGACGATTTTGGGTCGGAAGAAGTGGTTTAAAAATTTGTTCGGCCAAAAAATGGGTCGACCCAAAATCGCAAAAATGTGAAGGGGTATACCTTCAAAAATTGTCAAAAATTAAAAGTCGCCAATTTCGCTCCTAAATGGCCTAAATCGATGGTAAATGATGTATAAACGTATTCTAGGACGATTTTGGGTCGGAAGAAGGGGTTTAAAAATTTGTTCGGCCAAAAAATGAGTCGATCCAAAATCGCAAAAATGTGAATTCGACCATAAATTAATAAATATATAATAAAACTAAAGAAACAATCAAAGACCCTTATCAAAGAATTACGTAACCAACTAAAAAGAAGTGTCGCTAGTGCTATCAGCTTTAATGCTGTCTTTCCTGCGAGAGATAAAGAAAGTGGGATAAGAAATATGTTATATGCCGTGAAACCTTTAACACAGAAAGGTTACGATGGCCGAACACCAAAGTGGATTTCAATGTGAATAAAGGAACCGGAGGCGGGAAAGTTGTTAAACCAACTAAATTTATCAGCGCTATGGAAACAAATGTAGAGTGTCTGATTCCGCGCTTTTACAAGTCTCTCTGACGATAGAAGGGATTCGATATACTATTGGCTTCTGGAAAATAGGCACGAGTAGATTTTGAAAGCTATGGGAGAATCTCCACGTAATATACAATATACAATATATAATATATCTAACATATAACCTATATAATATATAATATATAATACGTAACAGACATAACCAATGGAAGTTGCAGTTAATTTAGTAATAAAATATTCCATAGAATATATTTCTGCGCGCGACTGCTCATTACTGAAATTTTTACGCATACAAATTTAAGAATTATAAGAGGAATAATTACAATTTGATTCGTAATCTTCCAGATAGGCGTAGCTTCTAGTCGAGTTAACTAGTCATCCCCGGTTAACAGGTTAAAGTTCTCGAATGCTTCCTTTCCGAAATTCTACAGTAAAAGGTTCCCGACACGAGTTCTCGCGGAGTGCAATTTTCGGTAACAAGAAGATATTAAAATTCTACGTACGTTCGAAGTACGCCGACGCCAGTTTAATTGCTTTCACATTCTACCCATTCTCGGAATAATCACTCGATAATGATGCAAGGTTAATGTCACTAGTACAACGTCCAAGATAACGCCTTAATACGGCGTGAAACACAGCATCATAAAACGACGATTAAAAGTCTCTTTTGCGTCCCTTGCTACTTTATTCCACGTATTCTCCGCTGTTATACGATACTTGCGTTTTTATCAATATTTTACGACGGCACATACGTGATTTTCAAGTGCTGAATTATTTTCTCATAGATTACTATTTTCAGATTTACTTTTTTTTATCAACACGTGACCACGGTTTATGTGTGATTTTGTTTCTCCGATTATTTCTGAGCGCGTGGTTTATACACGAACGGAGTCTATTATTTAAAAACAAATCGATTTTTGTTTGCAGACAACGGCGGTATATCTCTTTTATTTTGTTTTCGGATACCATGCAGAGTGTTTCAATCAACTGTGCCAATCGAAATACAGTTATTGCGTTTAACGACGTGGAAATGCGACCAGAAAGAATTAGAGTGACGAACATTTTCGACTAATTAATATATTTCATACTACGTAAAAAACATTCTCTTGAATTCAAATATACGCCTTGGAATGTCTTAACACCAGAACCGAGCTAATTTTCAGCTGTATTTATTATTTTATTTATATACAAATAATTCCTGGAGGATATAAGTTGGATGGATTTAATTAACGTATTACATACATATTCAAAATAAAGACATACGAAATCACGAACAACGCGCCGTTGTATAATGTAATAATTTTATTAAAAATCGTGGACCACTCATTTCGACTGATTTGGTAGTTCTAGTATTAAGTATCATAAGAAGACACGTATAGAGAATCCAGCCATTATTGTGAAGCAAAATAAAATGATGGAAGAGGAACTTCCATTGATGAACAAAAGAGTTTTTCGATACGGTAACGATTATAAGACGTTGTATTAATTATTATCGGAGAGTGGGATCTTTGGTGTGAGAAAAAGAATAAATCGATAACCGTAGGAGGGTTGGTAACGGTACGTGACGTTGTTTCATGGTTCGCATAAAACTCCTCGATCTACACACGAGGATCCTTCGCGTGCTCGAGGAAGGGAAAGAGAAAGAGGCGGATGATGAAGCGGGAGGAACAAGTAACGAGGTTACCAGGACGTCCCACAATTAATTTGCTTGCAAACAGCTACGCTTTGCGAATAATTATTCAAAGTCCTCCCTTCTGGCTGCATAGCTACCTTTGCAAAGTGGAACCACTTAGACCGCTGGACGACATACCGGCGATGTCGCGCCGAAATATGCGACGTCCATTTATGTCCGCCAATCGAAGAATACATTGCGAAACATTTGATATTTTGTCTCTCTTTTAGAGGTTCTAGATATAATTATATTTTCGAGAGAAATATTCGAATTGATTTGAATATTGATTCGTAAGAATGACAAGTTTTTATTGGGGGATTGGAATTAATTATACAAGAATTAATTACAGGATTGATCGATGAAAATTGTACGAAGGCTTCGATAGGAATATTCGAATTTTCAGGTAATAAACCAATGTTATTCTATAATTATTGTCAACCATTTCTAATAGTTGATTCTAATATTCTTAATAAAATAAATGTAGCAATTCCCGTAATCAATTCTAAAATTAATTCTTGTATAATTAAATCTGATACTTCTGAGAAATTCCTCGATCAGAAGATCAGTTATTTTCAGCATAACTGGTTCACTCGTTAAAATCCAATTCCTGAAATCCCAGATTTGATCCGTTAGGAAACGGTTGTATCGCGCACGCACGTGCTACTCATTAAAGAAGGTTACGTCAAACAAGAAGAGTTAATTTCCCGAGGAACGTGCAACGACTCCCGGCATCAACGGTACAATTCGCTTCTCCGTAATAATTCTCTGACGGAGAACAATACGGGATACAACAGCCCGGGAGACAAGGCCAGTTGAACTTTTCGAGCAAAGTTTTCGCTTTCTCGCCAGGGTATTCTTTTACCGATAAGATAACATTTCCGCGCCAAGAATTCTAAATAGATCGATACCCGAACACTCCTTCCATTATCGATACCATTCTAAGACATATTGTTCGCTGATAATGCATATCTTCTTGTAATCGTGGAATTACATTGATTTACAATGATACATTCGATAATACAATTGTTTACCGCTGCACATTGATCATTGTCATATACTTATATTGTACACCTCAATATTATAATGTAACGATCGTTTTTTGTTATTACTAAACCAAGATCATAAATTTTATGTAATTAATAAGAATTTCTTAAAGGGCCAAATTTACGTATCACAAGATACTTATTACTTGGTTAAATGTTATACCACATTCTTTATTTAATTATAGCAAATAAAATATTTGTTTGAGATGAACTCGACGTGGAATTTCACGCTGGGAATAATCAGGTTAAATTTAACTCATGATAAATGTGTTCGTAAATTTCATCAAATTAACTTTGAAGGATCGCGGCATAAAAAATAGTATGAAGTACGGAAACCCTTTTTAAGTTAGAATTTGAACTTGCTAAATAAAATTCGTTGCTGAGGTATTTACTCTAGCATGAAATGCAGTGTAAATATGTGACATAATATTTTGTAATTCGCATCGTCCGGGTGTTCTTAAATAACGCGGATAATAAAGTGATTACCCCCCAAGAATAAAAAGCTCTCATAAACCCTAGAGTAAGCATTAAGTGTGTTTAAACAACGAGTAGTAATGACATCATCGGCCATAAACTGAGAGAGGCGAAGATCCCGACGACACGTTGCACGTACACTAATATACATCCTAACATGTTTGCAAACACTGTCAGATCAGGATATGTAATGATACACATATTTCGATAGAAAAAATGTTAAAAACGACAAATATTTGCACCTTACAGCCGATGCCAAGAACCGTATCGTGACTCGATGTCACTATGTCACGTTTGAACGATGATACAATTTAACTTTCTAATTGTTTCCGGGAGATTTAAAATGTTGCAACGTATGTAATCCTTATAAGGTAGTAGCGTTAGAATGTAATATCTTAAAGAGCTGTTGAAAGAATGATCGAGAAACGATGAATCTGACCAGTGGTTTTTGGACGCACCAAAATTTGCAACGATGTAGAAAAATTCGTATCTGACTACGATCGATATTATGGGTTCCATGCTTAAAACTGCACGAAGCTTTTTGTATTCTATTCATAACAACGTCCATTGTTATCGATTCAATAACGGAAGGCACGACTGGTAGAAAAATAAACAAAGGAGCACGTCACGTTGGAGAAGCGATAAAACGTTAAGAACGATCGGCAACTTTTTTTAACAGATAACAAAATGGCAATCGATCGTGGTCAATTGTACGAAAATTAGTTCAAAAAGAACTTGAAATTGGAAACTCACATAAATTGGAGCCCGCGATGTTACGCTCCGTCGGCAGGATGTAGAGTTGAGTATAGTATATCCAATAATCCAGAGGGAGAAAAAACGTAGTACAACACTGATAAAACTCTCACTTATGATATCTGACTTTTTCTGCGAATCACTGATTCAAATCACACTTTCGAGCAGTCGCACCAACTTGAGGTTTAGCTTAGCACACTTTTCCATCGTAGCACCATACATAATACGAAACTGCATCAGTGGAAAGTACTAGACGAGGACATCGCTCTGATTTGATGGACACACATCCTCAAGGTTAGACTTTCATGTCCTACGTGCGTAGGTAATCCGTGCAAAAATGGAAATTTTTACTGGAAAAAAAGAAACACGAACATTGGTTACTTCCAATCGTACTCGCGACACTGCGATTTATAGGCCTTGTGAGAACGCGCCCGCTTTGCACCGTGAACTTCACCGAACAGAATTTAATCACATCAGAATGAAACCGCGAAAATTATGGAACACATCAAAATTATAGTGAACTATACCGAAGTACGCGGAACAAGTACCGAGAGAATAACGAGGGCTCGATTGATTGGAAACACACGATAACCAAAGGACCGTAACCCGACAGACCGACGATGAAAAATCTCGTTAGACTGAAAAACACGAAGGATAAACGCCGATGCGAATTAAAATAGAGCGCAAGCGCACGTTCTAACGCGCTTTCGTTACGTAAAAGAAGTGCGCGTCGGTTGAACGTCAGCACGTAAAAACGGTAAAACCACTCGCGGACGAGTAAAAGGTACGGAGAGAAGTTGCGCGTCTCGAGAAAACCGGCTATTTTACCGCATACAGGAGAGGAGGAGGAGGTTCACGGAGTTACTCTAACCTACTTCTCTCTCTTCGGAGACGACTTTAACTCTTCACTGAAAGCAGCACAGATGACGATGACAAAAGACTCGCAGAACACGGGTGGCACACAGAGCACACACGCGAGGACCTGTCTCTCTCTCCAGACGCGCGGGCCTTTCCTTCCTTCTTCTTTCGATTTCCCTATGTGTTTATGTCACCGCACGCTCGACACCGCGAGCAAACCAAAAAAAGAAAAACAAACGACTATCGGCTGAGGACGCGCCTTGTTTGCGGGAAAGCTCAGCTCTCTTTTTCACTGGGCGGAACTCGTTGTCGTTGTCGCGTTGTCGTTGTCGTCGACGTCGTCGTTGCGGGGGGAGAGGGGGGCACCAGAGGGAGCACGACGAGGGACACACATACACAGCACACACTTTGAGAGAGAAAGCGCGCGCGCGTGCCCACGGAGAGGGAATAAAACGGAGAGAGAGAGTGAAAGAGAGAATAGAGAGAGACAGCGCGGCAGAACGATACAATCCGACTACGACGGAGGTCCGACTCGAACTGAGCGCCGAACGGCTGCCTGATCGAGGCCGACGTCGGCCGACTCGGCCGAGTCGAGGCGCTCGCCGATAGCGCGCTCCCTCCCGCTCCTTCCCTCTTCGTAGTTATACACTCGTCCCTCCACCCGAACACTTCGTACCTACGACGGAACCGACGACCAACCTTCCTCGTCTCTCTCCACCCCAAGCCTCACCAGTTTCACTCTCACGTTCCCTCTCTCTCTCCGCTCTCCCTACTCAACCGGCTTCTACACCACCACACGCGCTTCCAGCAAACTTTCCGACACGCCGCTAACTTATCGGAATTTACTCGTTATTGTGAATTCGGGAGCGACCGCGTGCAGCACGATAATACTGTATACCCTGTATACCCGCGTTCCGATAGATTCGAAACCGATGGGCGAGTGAAATTTAACCGTCATCCGACCAGTGTTTTCATCGCTTCATGCAATCGTAAATCGCGTTTTGTACGGGAATTTCTTCTTGTTGATATCCGTTTGGTGGTGCGTCTGTCGCTTTGTTGTCCCACTCCTCGCGTCGTACTTTGTTTATATATGGAAGCCGTGCGTGGTTTCTCGTAATAATTACAGAAATACGTAAATTATCGGTAAAATATGTATTTGCCCAACGTTTCATCAGTAACACGTACGTTTTCATTGTGCTGTCGTATTAGAGTTAGATTAAGCGCGTATATCTTACGTTCTGAAGGATGACCGAGATTGCTGGGCTTGTGGCTGACGTCCTACTTCGAACCATGTAGTGGTGAGTAATTAACCAAAATATTGTTTGCGAATACTTGTTTAGAGTCAATTGCTGCACATAAGGAAATGCAGTTTCTCTTACTTTGCTGCTACGCAATTTGTCTCAACCGACGTAAGAAATATCTCCGTAAATTTAGGAATGCTTGGATATAAATACTCAAAGTACGGAAGCTAATGTATCTCATTGTTCGATCCATTTGTATTGCCTCTTGAATTAAATAGCGACAACTGGTTAGAAATTCCAATAATTGGCGTCGTGTCATTGCTCGTTAGACAATGGTTGTAAGAAATACAAGCAAAGGCCAACACAGCCGTTATTGTTTACTGTCTCGCGAAAAAAATCGTTCTTTGTTAATCGATTGGGATAGAACCGTTGCTCGCGAATAATGGTACATCGTGTATACAATCGCTTTCCTCATCTGTCTCTGAATGATACGATAAATGATACAGGATGGAGATAGGTTATTACATGAGTATAATATGTGTAATATATAGCATGCAGCAATCACAAAGAGAAGAAAGGTAACTAACACGGCCGACAAAAGATCACCGTCTGCTAACACGTTCTACGGTTCATATAGGTACAATGTACATATGTATATATCTGTTAAGATACGTACGAAAAACCGAATGCGCGTGTAACCTAACTATCTGTTTTACCCCGTAATTACGGAAATATCTGAACTGCCGTTCGTAAATAGAGCCGACATTTAACACTTATCATTACGAAATCTAACAAATTACTGGAACGCTTCGAATAACTGGAATTAATTAAATCTGTTTAACGTGCAAAGGAAATAATGAAACATTGTAATGATAATAGTACAGCACGTTTACCGTATAGAACAAAATAATTCCCTCTAACTAGCAAAATAATTCTTACTAACGTTGTCCAATAACGAACCTCTGCCATTGTTAATCGGAAAGTAATTTCATTTGTCGATTACCTTGGTTTTGTGGTAAAGTAATACAATTATACCGGCGATTTGACGATCTCATTAATGGAAACAACTTCGGAATCCTACACTGGGTCATGTTTACATTAACATTAGTGTTGTTACACATTGACCGAAAAGCATCACAAAGAGTGTACAGCGTAGAGGTTACGAGGATATAATTTTGGGCGGAGATGATAATACGGATTTTTCGAACGTTTAGAAAAATACGAACTACAAAATTGGGAAATGTTGGATAGATTCCAAGAAAAGAAATCATTACTTTGGTATGGCTCCTGTATGCTTCTGGAAACTATCCAGAAGATGTGTAACATGCGACTAATGTTGGTTTATAGTGTGGTACCACTGAGGTTTGGTTCCTTTGAAAATCCCCAAATGATATTGATACTGCAGTATCATTACCCCATTTACAATTTGAAGTATTGTCCATTTAACTAATTTTATCTTCCTGGCACACAATTTTATCGATCATTTTGCACCATCCAATGTAATCACATAGAAAACCTTGATATATTTCTTTTTCGACATGTACAACTAGATTTTTTCGGGTAATGCACTGTGGGCTATAAAATTTTAATTTCAGCGATTCAAGGCAAATGCTGTGTACCTGGTTTTTAAACTGACTATAAAAATAGCTAATAAAACGACCGACGAAATTCAACTTTTAACATTTCAGAGGACTGTTGAAACCCGGTGTGCTCTGCAGGTATCTTTTATGCGTATGAAATTGAAATTTAATAGGGATATAACTGTTGCCTCATAATTCTCTTCCACTTCGTAACACTATGTCCAAATAAGTAATTATAACTTATGCGAATATGTAATTCTTCTATGTGACTTAAAAATTCTGCTCGCAGAAACCACGTATGTGAAATCTTGCCACACGTTAAATAACTTTCGAACGCGTTCAGTTGGTAGTACATGCGGCAGTGTCCAACAAGTTGTCGACACGATGCTCATAAACGTAGTAACGAATAGCGAACCGGTAACATCAATCACATTGAACGACTGTCAACGGTATCATTTTCACTCTCATATGAAATCATCAGCGTCCATTTCGAACAACGCATAAGAATTTGACGTGCGAATGAAATGGCAGTTTTCCAAGGTAGAGAATTTGCACGAAGATGGGCGGTATGAAGTAGACATAATACAGGACGCGCATGTTCTTTTCCCCTCAAAGTACCGTTTAAGTATGAATCATTTCGTTGAAACACTAATAAATCTGCTTTCTCGTTGAATGTGTTGGAAGTGAGAGAACAATGGAAACTTTGTGTACGATTGTTAGATGATAAATGGTGAAATTAGTAAATATTCTTTGTATAAGTAAATGTCGCAAGTGTGATGTTTAAAGAATCACCATAATTGGATCTTCTCTTTTCCAAGTCGCAGTCTTTGGATACATAAATACTGTCGAGGGTAAAAAATGCGGTAAATGCGCTTTTTAATTTATATGAGAAGCTTTTATACGAAGGTATTTCATTACTTTTACTTTCGTACACGTTTCTTTACTCCATTTAACGCTGCTGTGCGATGTGTCGAGGACACGATGACTTTTATAAAAATACTTTTGACTTCGATCTGATTTCGCTTCAATTCAATTTCCACGTAAAAACTTTTCGCGTTTTTCAGGTATTCGTAAACACACCTCTGTGTTTTAACATCGTAGCAATGTTTTTGTACGAAACGATTTCTTGTCAAAACTCAGTCTACACTTTTTTTATAATTTAATGTAGTATCTGCTAAAATTACACAGTAGACATGGTTGCTTAATTTTTGGTACTTGTATGTCACTCAATTTGAAATATTGGAAATGTGTCCTTACGACGAACAAAAATATCATTAATATTCGATGCTCATACTAGGTAGACCTGATTAAAATTGGAAGTCTTACAAACGATATATCCTGTGTAATATTAAGTAAAAGTAATTGTTTAAAATTAGATGTTGTGTGTAAAAAAAACCAGCAAAATATGTCGTTTTGTATAAAATTTCATTAAATCTGTGGGTGGTGGAGAAATACCGCCAGTTCCATTACGTAAATTCTATTATTACTTCATAATATACTCAAGACGTATGTTCATATTTATTTCTGTCATAAAGTTCATTAGCTGCAGCTTGAAAAATGAGAAGTTACACTCGAAATTGATTGCAGATTACGAAATGGCAGACATTTTGCGAGTACACGTGTGATTAAGCCTCTTCCGAGTCAAGAATGTAATGCGATTTAAAAATAGCAAGAAGTTGCTCGTAAGTCTCGCAGACGAACGACGATCGCATGCAAAAACTACAATAAGCGATGATGTGGTAATATATACACGCAATGTATATAAAGAATGGAGGTATTAAAAAGAGAGGGAAATAATAAAAGGAAAGAAAGACAGACAGATCGAGGTGGGAAATCTAGGTCACGACCCAAATCACTCTCCTTCGGTCTCGGTTCGGATCTTTCGCAATGCATGAAAGTGCCCAAAGCATTTTGAAAGCCCCCATTCGTGCGAATACTCCGTTTTGCCTTGAGCTTTCCTCGTTTTCTCCAATTCAATCTCGAGCAAGCTTCAAATAACTACAGCATACGTACATCGGGAATATCATTTTCCGTATTTCAAATGACATACTCCGTCTACGTATTCCATAAACTCCGGACATGCATATTTCATTCCTATTATCCAGCCATCCGCCGAAATCTCTACCATTTGATATCTTACTTTTAACTTGTAGATCCTAACTCGATATCGTGGCGGACTTTTGAAAAGCTATTTAAAGCGGCTATTCAAGGAAATAACATATTTTCAAACTACCGAAATAGTCATAGTTTGTGTTCCGACTTGATCAAAATTAAAATTATGCGAGCCCCGAGAAGTTCAGGAAATCCCTGAAAAGCCCTAGGATTCTTGAACATTTGAAAGATGTGTATCGGTCTAATATTATTCGACCAATTCGGTAGCTGCTAATAGCGGAAATCCCGATTGATTAGACGAGAACACGTGCTCGGGAATATTTCCCGGCAAAGCCGACGGAAATTTCTCGTGACAGCCTTGACGAAGTGCACTTGATTCCTGAGCATCGTGTTTCATAAACACAAGGTAGCAGTCGGGAAAGCTCGCCTATGTATTGAGAAACCAGGGTTCAGTCACGGGGCTTTCATTCTCTTCGTCTCTCTTCGACTTCAACTATGTTTCACGCACCGAACGAACCACGCGTGCACTCTTGGTTCCTCGATGCATCGGACGGCTGCAGTGTTGCACCGAGAACGATGCAGCGTTGTTGCCAAGCCATCGAATCACCGGCATTCCCATAGAACCCGGCCTTCGAACTTCGCGACTACGCGGAACGGCCGACCGGCCGACCGGTCGCCCCGCACGCCGGGTTTCCTGGAGATCGTTGCACAATCCAAGTTTCACTTGATTCGTCACATTCATCGGTTTCGTGAGTTGAACCTGAACCTGTTTACCACCGAATATTTCAGCTTTACAGCCACGCTTGATATGAGATTTCTAGAACCAACTACAATATTATTGTAAGATGCCTGGATGACATAGATTTTTGCCTAGCACTTGGTGGAACTTTTTCATGCCATGTTATATCTGGATATAATGTATGCATGACTCCGAATATCATAATCGAACCATTTTGCATGTTGCATTTTCTGCATCGACATTTTTCAAGTATAAAGTATTTGATTGTAGTACATATATACAAATTAATTTTAACGGGTTATCAGTGGAATTAGTAGATTTTAAGTGAAACGAAATTGCAAGGTAGAAAGAATGTTTCGGAGTGTATGTTAGATAATGCAATATCATGATGTCATAGTGCGTGGGAATAGTGGCTGGATGCCAGTTCCGATCCAGGGGCCGAAGGCTACTGCTTTACCAGTTGAATGTGCTAAATATATTTATACCTCTAATCATTTCCGTAATAGGTCTATTTCCATTTGCTAGTTTCGTTCAACTTGCATTTCTCTTCCCTGATTTGCCACCAAGTCCAAGTGTCAAAGTGTGCCATCCGCCTATTTTATCGAAACAAGTTTTTAAAAGATTGTGACGTCACACTTCGCGCACGACACCAATAGTGTCTAGCAGATGGAAAAAAGTAGCCGATGCAAGTTGATTGTTATTTAATCGAATAAAATTAATAACATTCATAGCTTCGAAAATTTTATAGTAAACTAGGATTCGAAACTTTTTATAAACACAAATCATTTTTAAAGTTCTTCAAAAGAATGGTTTAAGAGGTTTCGATGAAATATTATTTCGAGCCTCGGGACGGTTTCAAGGACTTACAAGGGTAGGTCAGTATACCGGGTCTGACGCACATTCACGCACACTTATTCGATCTCCGTACACCTACACCGTCTCTACTTAATTTTCTATAGGTACACAGTCAGACTGATCTTAAAAAAACAGGTGCTCGTGACTAATAACTATAAGTGGTTTATTATGTTTCAAGCGTAATCCTCTTTTCGAGCAGTGTATCGTAAAAATGATAAATAATATTTGAAGCGCAATCAAATGTACGTAACAAGTTATCGTAAATGAATCTGGTAACGATATTTTTTCTGACGGGAACAAAGATCAGGTTTTAGTTGTGAGCGTCATATATTACCACTACGACTCACGCTTAAGTTATTTAAGGACTTTGCTTGTTTCTCCGCAAATTCCGAGGAGCAGCCATTTTATTTGATACGACTTTATTTGCGCAGTGACCGGCAGTATTTGCGACCACTATTTTGCAATTATATTAATGAAGTGAAATCGAACGTTCCATACAGTTCCTGATCGCAGATATAATTCTATTATGAAGCTTACGAAGAATTATATTCTCGAAATATTCCATAATGAGATATTTAATAACTGACCTAGTATTAACAAAACCAGTATTAAAAATGTTGTCATATACTTGTAATTTTGGAATTCATAATCTTGCGTCGCATATTGATCCCGCAACATTTATTTTCGTTTAAACAATTACATTCATAAATCGTTTCGATAGAATGTATTAAATACATCCGAACAGTACGTTTATTACGAAAATGTACAAAAATGACGCTTTCAAATATCGGGCGAATTAACTTAAAACAATAAATATCCAGAGTAAGATTAATGGGCTTGCGATTGTTGTACGCTACTGTTTAATACACCTGATAAACAGATGGATAGATACGAGAATTCTCGAGTGAATTTTGCTGATATGTTATCATGCGATATGTATGTGCGGGTATTTATTTATTTTTCGAACGTGTGCCACGGCATTGAGGAAGTTATCACCGGCTATTTTCAGTCGCGTTAACCTTTGGTTAACCTCGATTTACGCGCCATTGACTGCTAAAGAAATCGGGACTCTTCTGCTCCTTAAAAATGTGTAAATTAATGTTTACCGCTTAAAAACCTGAGTGAACTGACCCATGGAAGTTGAACGAAGAGACACGTATTTCTTTAATGGCGTCCAGCCGCATATTTAAGATCCGAGACAGCAGTTTGAGTATTGAAAATTGTAGTTCTAAAGCTAATGAGTCTCTCTTTCATAAAGATAACTCTTATAATTAGATGTGCACATTTGTGCGAATGAAATAACAGTTTTCAGTCAGGTAGAACGTTGGCCAAAAATAGCAAAATATCAAAGCAGGAATTTTTAAAAAGTAGTTAAATGTTCGACCTTGTTAATGAGTATTCACGGCGTGTTATATATATATATATATTTTTTTTTACTACACAAGTTAATGATTCTAAGGTATTATAGGAGAAACTCCGGAAGGAGAATTATAAAAATTTCAAGAGCTCGTTAGATCAGCGCGAGAAAATTGTTCCAGCAACATGTCGCTTCTGTTTTTCATTGTACACGGAAATCCTGACACTAAGGTGGAAACACGATATTTCAGAAGAACGGTTTCCGCCGTAGAGTTCCACGAAAGTGATCTCTTCCTCCTTTCGTTGGTTTCCAGAGCTGCTCTATACGGAACTACATCCTCTCATGACATACTTATCGTTAGTTTTACGCGATTCTTGATCCCTCGAGAGGGTGGTTGCTTGTCTCCTCAGGGAAGAATCTCACTTTATTCTTGGAAGATAACATATCGGATATTCCACGAAAAAGTAGATCGGCTTAATCATTTCTCCATTTCAAGAATTATAAATTATAGACGTTGATTCTTGTCCATTGAACTGTTCCATACATTTTATAACTAATAATTTCTCAAATTATTATCAAGTTATTATGTTGGCATAGAATTTTCAATATACTTCTACCATCGCTATATTACACATTTAAGTATATTGACCCGTATGAATGAAATTTATTTACTACGAAGCTAATCGTGGAGTAAAGTATCGTTTAGTATAAGTTGTTACACGGCAAAGTGATCGAAACGACGAAGAAATGAACGGGGAAAGAGAGAAAGAGAGAAAAAGAGAGAATGTAGCACGCCGTCAGCTGTGAGTTGAGCGAGTCTTGGTCAAGGCAGGTCAAGTCACGTCTAAACCCGACACTCTGATCGCGATTGCAATCCTGAGAAGAGGTCGGACTAAGTCGTGGATGCCGTACAGGCATGTGGCCTTGAACTTCACCGCACGACCATGACTTTATCAAAACAGAGAATGTAGTTCATTGCGGTATTTCTACTCTTCTTTAACCATTCATCCCTAAATACCTTCGCGTGAAACTTCCAACTGTAGAATTCCGATTTTATTGAACTCTAGACTTTGAAGTTTTCCCTTTCACCAGTGCCGTATTATTTTTCATTTAGAAATATATCTGCTCGTTAAGACTTATTCCAGAATAGTAAGTTATTGAAGTTACTTGAATCAAGACGACAGTTATTTTTAAGGTAGTAATACAATACAGATAAGACGTAGAAATATACCAGGATTACACGTAAGTTAAGCGTAGAGTTAATTACGTAGATAGAATAAATTACTTAGTACGTAAGTCAGGATAATTAGCTATTATTTAAGCCTAGTTTCTAAGACTGTCTCAAATAATTTCATACGTAAAACTTGTGTAGTTATACAAATATGTTGACATACAGCCTGTTTATTATTCCTTTATGAAATATCTGAAAACTACTCGTTATACTATTTACAATCGACACTCGTTATTATATTGTTAATAGCAAGCGGATGTGAAGTAATATAATTTCAACGGGAAAAGCACATAAAAGGAATACATTAAACGTGTCAAAGATATAATATCAGTCGAAGTATAGAATAACACGCGTGAAAAAGGTAAAGCAATTGAGAACTCGTGTACATTCCCATCGACGGTAGTCTTTCTTTCTGCAGGAGAATGGCATTGTAAAGAATTTTCTTGTCGAAAGAAATTCTTCGTCGTGAATGTCGGCCTTCTACCGTGTCGTGGCACATTGTTCCATTACTCGCACACACGTCGCGCTGTATTTATATGGCTGTCGAGATAAAAGGATTGAAGGTTGCTCGCATCGATGATCATTTAGTTTCCTGAGATGATGCAAGCGCGATTAACTGCATGCCAGTGCGATACGTAACAGTGAAAGCGCTAACCGATAAACCGCGAATATGATGATAACCGGCGCATCCCGGAATGAATGCACTCTCGAATAATCATACCGATGTGATTACTTATTCAAGTTCAATCGGAACCATTATATCCATAATTACACGAAATTATGCGTACTTCTAATCTACCATGCGGTGAATATAAGTATGCAGGAAATGTTAGAAATTGATTGCATTTATTCGATCTTTTTATAGGGAATTCTACCATTATATTAATATAAGTCCCGCGACATAGTCAGTTATATTATTTGTTCTTCTATTGATTCACCTTGTTGAATAATTATCCGGCGTTCTGTTATTAGAGAGATATAACTATCGAGGTATAATTACAAATTTTATTTTCTCGGAATCTCGCGGAGAGGAAGTCTACTGTGAAGTAGATCTAATTGTAAGTCTGTAGGAAACGTCAGAAATTTATCTTTCTCATTGGATCATTATATAGAGATTTCATCTGCCGTTAAGTCAATTTTGGTCTCGGGGCACAATTAGGAGCTGTATACCTTTCTATTGTTTCTCGTCATTAGATAATTATATGTACACGATCGAGGTATAATTGTAGCGTTATTTATTTATCTGTCGTACGCGAAGGTGTCTGATGTATAAATTTACTCATAAATCTGCTAAGTTTGTACAAACAGATCCTACACTTTCCAAGATTTTAATTAGGAGCGTTAAGGAACGCTGGCCTCAAATACTTTGACATCGGCATAATTTAATACCATACTCTTAAACAGTCTTGAAAAGTATTTACCGGGAATTTATTTTCCAGTGAAACCTGAGATTTACGAGGCGAGCGGACTTTCACGTTATTTTATTCTCAACTATTTTAAAATTGTCTTACGTAGGTAGGGAAGATCGTTGGAAGTGGAAAGGACGTGTTTCGAAGTAACTCTCGAACCAATGTCTGACATTAACATTTCATACGGTACGCAAATGAGCCGCGTTATTTATGTAAAGTGCTTAGAAGCTCCTCGTCTACGTAAGCGGCTGAACGTAGAAGGCGTACGATAGATAAGGAACTCGAACGAAGAATGAGAAAAGTAAGGGGAGCAAGGAAGAAAGGGCGAAGTCAGAAATGGATTCTAAATATCCAGGTCAAACATTCGGCAAAGTGAGAGTGATTTTTTTCTCCTACCACAAAGGGTTCGTTTATCGACATTTTGATAACCGTTATCTGATACAATCCAGCAATTTTATGCAACAATGCAAGACCATAAACGCAGTTGCAGTAGAAGTTTAAAAGCCAATATTTTATTATATGATACTTCATCGTGAAACACAATATTTTATATACCACTAAATCACAAACGATTAAAGATTACGAGATAAATAATTATATCGGTTAATAAAGGGGTATATAAAAGCAGATAATAAAAATACTATGCAATTTCACGGGCGCTAATTAAAAGTTTAGTAATTAGAGTGTATTAATCTGGCTCCATAGTGGATGTATTTAATAGCTTGATAAAGGTATTATTAATTTTTGTTATAGCTCGTGACACGTAGATATTGAATATCGTTTTTCGTGGTTTCCATCATGATTTTACGATTACACCCTGTGCCGAGGTACTGTTACAACTCTCTAGCTTATCGTAATCATTTCACCGGCTCAAAGTGGGCATATTTATGCTGCAATTAACTCTCGTTAGCGGGGAGACCATCAAATACGTTGG
Organism: Nysson spinosus; assembly: GCA_910591585.2. Taxonomy (NCBI): domain Eukaryota; kingdom Metazoa; phylum Arthropoda; class Insecta; order Hymenoptera; family Crabronidae; genus Nysson; species Nysson spinosus. The sequence goes on from OU342835.1 coordinate 7,009,242, forward strand.
ATACTCCCCTGTATATCAGCCATACTGCACCGCAAGCTGATTTCGTTACAACGCTATAACACACTGTTGCAATTCTCCGTACGAAATTAACGATACAACCCTTCTCGGGCCACCTCCCTGAATGGTCGATAGTTAAGTGTCTTTTTATTACGTTTACTCGCAAGTAATTGCCTGATACATTCATCGAGGTAAATTATAGGTTCATAAAATTAACCTGTAGATATCTTGATGTAATACGTTCGAGTTACGAGGCTGGATGCAAATTAGCATTTATCTTCATTGTGTATGAGTACGCATTGCCGTGCATTCTTGGTCGAAATTTAAATTTTATTTCCCGTATAAAAAAATGTCAGGGTTGTTTTCTGAAGATATGGTGAATTTAATATTATATTTTTGTTTGCTTTGTTGTATTGCTATATTATGTCGGTTTCGATACGTCTTTCGATTAAAAAGTGCCGCGTTGTTTCTCCATGAGATTTTAATCAGCCCACCCACCTCCCGCGGCAATCTTGACCTTACTGATAACGGCCCCGCGCGAATTACGTCACTGGCAAACGCGACATCTACCTCGAGGAATTCAAGATGCATAACTTTGCCAATAAAGGTCACGATTTACATCTTCTTTCGTCAAGGACCTTCAAAACCTATCACTCGACAGTGATAGTAACGATAAACTCAGACATCGCATTACAAACATGCACCTTATACGAGTGCACCAAAGTGCAACACGTTCAAGCATTTCATGGATTCGCAACCGAGCGATCCAGCCGCGTGGAACTTTGAGTAATTAATTATGGCAGTACGAAACGTGACATTGTTATACACTAAACACACGGGCGAAGGAAAGTGCAAGTGAGTAGAGGATAAGCAACGCGAAAGAGGGAGGAATGGGTAAAGAAGAAAGAGAGAGGACGAGGGTGTGCTTAGCACTGACTAACCCCATTTGGTAGCGAAGCGAGAGAAATCCATTCCAAGGCGCGGAACATTACCCAAACCATCGGCCGGGGCCCTGAAACCCAGCCATGGTTGCCATGGTGACCGCGTCCATCCCCCTCTTCATGCTCGTACAACCCTCCGTAGCCCATTTTCCACCCCTTGCTCTGCCGACGCCCACACTACCGCCATCACCGCTACCACCACCAACAATTTCTTCCCCCTTTTCCTTCGCATTCTCTTCTCCTTATTCCCCCCGTATAACGTCCTTCCCTTTCATCCTTCATCCTACCTCGTCCTTATGACATCTTGAATAGAGGGTCATCCAATGTCAACCTGTAATATCAATTACGTCATAGCTTTATCCGTACTTTGCAACCCCTGCTAAGGGTTGCGTGATACCTACGATCAGCTGATTCAATGAGAGCTTGTCATTCTTCTATGCACTCGCGTGTATTTGTAAACGTGTTTTATTGAATGATTCTTGTACGCGATACGTGGAATTGTTGAGGATGTGGTTTATGCGAAACACGGCGGTTTATGTTGATTTAAGAAAGGCGTAGGGAACGTGGACGATTTCCCGCCAATTGGCGGTACCACCCTAGATCCGTATCTTCCTGGCACGCAGTTCGATCTTCTCGAGGTGCAGGCTTTATTTGCATTTGCGTGCCAAGATTTTCGAGTGATTGAAAGTTACATCGGGGAATTTTGTTTTGATTAGTATAATTGGGTGATTAGTTTGTATCGTTGTTGAATTTCGAGTATGTTGATCTATTACACTAATTAGTGTTCTTCGTTATATCAGATTTAAAATGTTGCATTTTATGCAGGTGATATAACTCTGTATAAATAATACATATAAAAACATTTATCTTATTGAATTTGAGTTTCGGCAAATATTTAACGAATGCTTGTAATATAATATTAAATATTTTTCGAGAACCAACATTTGTTGATACTGCATATTAATATAACTTTAGGGAGATTAGAATTTTTGCAAGATTTCTAGCCAAGGCTTTACGAAGTTTGTATCTGGTAATAGTAAGACTAAACTAACCGGACTAGTTAATAAGGCGTTGGCTAGATGAAACAAAAAGAGAGAGGAGGACGTGAGCCAGAAAGTTTACACCTCGAACTTTCGACGCATAATTACGAACGCAACTGCTACAAGCGAAATTTAATTCCAGAATCGGGAAACGAATTTGTAATTGAAGTGCCGATTACCGTGCCGTTGCTTTTCAACTAGTTTTCCAGACAGTCACGTTCCCGCTCGTACAGAGATACTCTTTTACAATCTCTTACAATCCCTTTGTGAATAACAATACCAACAACACGTTGATTGTATAAAGTTTTAATTATCCCGTGGAATTACAATTTATTATCGTTCCCGAATATTACAAACATTCCTAGATTCATTGCAGTTACCAAACTCCATGTAATTAATTAATATTCGAACACTAATTTATTTAGCTTCAATGAGTATTAAGCCGCATTATAATTATAAATTACTGCATACTTGCATTTACGAAGGAACATTACGAGGTATATGTTCATTACAAAATGTTTCTCTTACCTCACCGCATTGCCAAATACAATAGAAATAGTTTCTTGTGAATATATTAATTCCATTTACTATAAGCATTATAATAACATTCGCTATTACACCGATTAATTTCTACTCGTCATTAAATAATCCACATTAATTAGTGCCCTGATTCTACATCTATCGTTTATTATTGAAGAAATTCCTCTGCCATACCAGTCGCGTATAAACATATGCCCTCCATCGAGTCTCAAAATTCCATGCTAAACATAAACACGGAGTACTTCCGTCGCCGTAATTAGAAAGCTATTTTCCGGTGGTACGGTCGAGTCTAGGAATCTTTTTTTGGCGCGACGATTCTCTAGGAGTTAAGAAGAAAATCCGGAGTGGACGAGTCCGTTTAATAGAAGTTGTCGAGTTAGTTTCCAGGTAGACTGGGACAAGATTCTAACGGTACCCGCTCGCGATCGTGGCAGGATGGGATGGAATGGCAGGGAGTTATAAGGCAGCGCGGGCGGTTCAGTGACCGACCGACCGACCGATCGACTACTCGCTACACCAACTTCCAACACCGACAACTAAAAGAGGGAAGGAATGAAAAGAACGGTGAGTTGGAGAAAGAAGGACGAAGGAGAGACCGAGCACTTCGTTTCAGAAGTGGTACTCGGCTCGCTACTTGCGGTCTCGTAACTCGATTCTTAAGCGGATATCATTTCCACCGGGCCGACGCGCTGATAGCGAATACGCGATCAATCTGTCGCGGATTACCCCCCCCCCCCAGAACCGGATTTTCTTCGATTCCAATAAAAATGACATAGTTGATAAATAGAAAATGCTGTTACTTCAGAAATGGCAACTAACTGTTGTTATAAAGAGAGCGTTTTCTGGCAGTACAATATTTTCGTACAGCAACAACGGATGTAATTTGGACCGGTCATTATGTTTATAATGAACAAATATGTGAGTCAGAATCATTATACATATACAAATATAATATTTCTGTCACGAATGAAAAAGCTTGTACATTGTATATTAATAAAGACACGATTCGTATACTACTTTTTATTGTACAACCACCAGAATTCTTGGTAAAATCCTCTCATAACTAATCCCGAGAATCACGTATGGAACAATTCACGTAAATGACTTCGACTATGTATGACTTTACCGTGCCATCAGAATTCTTGGTACATTCCTCTCATAACAATAAGTAACTACATATACACAAATCTCTACAGGCGAAGAATACCACAAAATACGAAATATGTTCGAAGCAATCCATAGATCAATAACTTCATCGTAGCGTGAAAATTCTCGGTCGATTTTCGAATCATCCTAGAATTGCATTCAGTAACGCTGTCCTTTTATCGTAGCTGGTGCAATTTTTGAGAGCCGCGGGAAGTTTTATTCCTCATATAAATGCTGGCGCCACCCCTGTCTTACATCAAGCTGATTCACCTACGCGTGCCCACCGAACCACCCTTCGCTCCGCTGAATAAATTACAGAATTTCCCTGCTCGTTTCTGCTCTCCTTCGTTCACTTGTTCCTTTCCCCCTTCCTTTCACCCCCCTGCCATCCTTCCATCCTTCCCTTCTCGAGCATTGTGCCCTCGTCCTCGGGGAGATATACCGGCCGAATGGAACAGACAGTTCTCCTCACGATCGAGACAGACTTTCCTTACTTTCATTTGGAAACGCGTGCCGCTGAAGTGCAGGAAATTTCACGACACCCGGGGAGGACTTTAAATCAATGCGCGAAATGAAACTTGCAGTTTTAACCTTTAGTATTAGAGTATTAAAATTAGTATCAAAAATTCCTTTCACATTTTAAGGAACCAGGAAAGTATGAGGGTGGGAAAGATATGTGTTTCTATTAGTGTCAGAATTTATATGAGAAATAAAACTTTACGCGGCTTTCAGAAAATTGCACCGGCTACGATAAAAGATGATTCAAAAAGCGATCGGAATTTTAATACTACGACGAAGTTGTACGGAACTCGGTGCGGTGTATAAAATATTATTATTTTTTATTCTTTCCAGGTATTAAACAAATTGAATGTATGTTATTGTTAGCCTGAGTTTGTACAGACATTAGCCGCTACGAAGTTAATTCTTTGAGAACTATTTTTGGTAGGCTATTTTTTTTTAATTTTTAGTGGTTCGGTGATAGAGTTTGGATTATCACCTCTGAGTTTAATTCCATGTGATACGTGTATGTCATAGTTACTGATGATAGTCAGTGCATTTTGATATTCGCGGATCCTGCGTGGCAGTTAATTATAATATTATAATAGAATTGAGATTATAATGCTAAGTTCATATGCTTGCTAAATATCTACATATTTGAATGATGCATTCAATAATAATTAATAGCCTCTAAATTAAGCTTATTAAGAGGAACCACGAAACAGCGCAAAAAACTACGATATAATTTATACCGTTATAATAATATAACGGTGATTACTAAATATGTGCATATAATATGCGACATGAAAGTCGAAATAAAGTTAAAAAGTTAATCTGTAGATTCGTAACTCGTTTGAGAAGATATCAATCCCCGACCTTCAAAATTAATTGCACAGCTGTCTTTACTGCTGACACGAGTCACTGTAACATTGAAAGATTATTAACGGTTAATCGATATCCCCCGTTTATTCGTAAGATCTTTAAACTTTATACCTGACTTCGTAACTTTTCACCTCTGTTCTTTAATCCAGATTATTTCCATAAACTTGCAAAGTTGTTGCTAGTTTAACGTGCTAATATTAACGTACTCGGAAAGTTATATTTTTCAATTCGGTGGTTATTTAATTTTAAAACTTCTGTGCCACGAAAAAGTTCACCGTGGTAGTTCACAGATGTAACACTGGAAGCTTAAGAGTTGGTTTTTCTTGTTAGATGAAAGGAGGGGTGTACCATATATAATTTGTGGAGGCGTTCCTATATAATATGATATAATATAACTTGAATAACACATATAATCCAAATCTGTTATCCAGTGATTCCCCTACCGGCCACGTACGTCATTGCCGTTATCAGCCAACTCTCGGGCTCCCAACTACATCTTTATATCACGGACTTTTTGGAACGAAATGTAATGTCGAGTCACAGTCGACATAAGACCACAAAGGGTTCAATACAAGACGTAATATAAAGATATAATTGCGAGGTTTCGAGCAATCTTTTTTGTTGTAACACCCTCCCTTCTTTTAATCTCTGCCGGTGCGCGATTCCGTTCTCGGAAGGAAACGAGTTGCGCCGGTAACGCACCGCGATCCTTGCTATCTCGCTAACACACCTACCTAGAGCTCACAACGAAGGTCAGTCTATTAATAGCTACAACCTGGGACCATCGGGTTCTCGAGCACAGATAGCTCTATCGTTCTCTTACATAATGAAATCTTGAGATTGGTTCCTTTCCGACGGACTTATCTACCAACCGAAACTACTCAATCAAATCGCGCGGAATGCTTAGAACCAACTTGTTAGAAAACAGATGTACGATGGGTACTATGAAAATATGTAATTAGTGGAAGTAGTCAGTTTACCTGACCATTGCCTGGCTCGACTCGAGGCTCGGGTACTCGCACATCCTTACCAATTATTTCTGTTTGAATAACATATAATTAATAATGAATAAATGGTCATTAAGAAGCATATTGTACAATAAGACACAGGCAAGAAGAACAAGCCAATGGAATGCACATCTTCGAAGAAGTGTTACAGTGAATGTAAAAGAAGTTGCGTCAAAGATGTGGATCTTCAACCCAGAACAGTTAAGACCTACGAATCCCATATTCGAGGTGTTCATGAGAACTCGCTAAAAGAACGAAACGTATCTTTTCAAGAATCTTCCCCGCGTAAACAATTCAGATATCTTGAGCCGCATAAGAGAATACTAGTACAACTAGAGTCAGGTGATACTATCGGTATCGCGGAACGAAAGAGTGAATGATAGAAAGATAAGGTGGCAGGTAGAAATGAAGAGGAGAGTGAGATAGGAGAGGGGGTGGGGGGCAGTGAGAGGAAGAGAGAGAGAGGGAGGATGTAAACGTGTAAAGAGGGGACAGAAGGGAATGCTGCAACCGTGTAGCCAAGTTGGTCCGCTCGTGAAAGTGTCGTAAGTCACGTTTTAACGAGCGGCCGATTTATATCGTTGTCGTTCCACTGACCTCGCAGCAACGACACCGGTGTACCGATAGCAAAACCAAGTAGTACGAAAACCTGCGAGGTTGACACGAATGCCATGCAGAAATAGATGTCACCCATTAAAATCTAATCGATCTCGCGGCTCATTCCGATTAATGCATATTTCTCGCGGCTACCAGACGTATTAATCGGATGTGATCTGCGTGAGAATTCCGCTATGTACGCAGGAATCTTGGTGACTGATAATGCGAAGAAACTATCAATTATATTTCGTTCTTCTTCTATTTTCTAGGTTCATGAATATTAATAATATTAATTGTTGTATTATAATATTAATAATACTAATATTCATGGATTAGTATTAGTGTTAAAACATTATGTGGAACTACAAATAGTGAATTATATTGTGAGTATTAATATATATTTCTTCATCTGGCGTTTCTTTTATTTCTTTAAATTTTGGAAATATTTGAAATGGGTGATTTATCGATACATAAAGAATATTTGGTAAATCGTCGGAAATATCCAAGTGAAATATGAAGGTTTAGCGACAATATCCCTGTCGTCGATTTGTCTGACATTGCGAAGCAAATATGTGGCTAGGCCTTGACCTCGTAGCGGATAAATTTACGGAGGCACGAATGCCGTTTAAATTGTCGAACATGTGCCGTGCTATATCCAGGGTATATAATCATACATTATTTCCTTACAAGATCCTACCGGCAATTACTGCTACATTGTTCGAAGTCTTTGAAAGCATGTTCAAATATTTACACTAATTTGCTGCAACTTTATCGAGAGCAAAATATACTAGATGCTTAACCAACCTCCTAGTATTTTAATATTCGATTTCACGATATTGCCGAAAGTGATAATACATGATCTCATACTGAAAAAGTCTTAATTATAATTTATAGTTAAAAATGTTACCCTTCGGTTGCTAATAAAATTCACTTCTGCATATGTATACTTTATCGCTTTACAAACAATGAATATTATGCCCGGAATCGCGAAAAGATTAACCCTTTGTTCTAGTAATTAAAACTTCTAATAAAATGAATAATAACAATATTAAAAAATATGAAGCGAACGGACCGTTGTACATCAAAGCATACAATTCATTTTAATTCCACGGATCATTTATTATCTTCTTTATATATTCGTTTAATTTTTAATATCAACATATTTTTAATATGAAAATATTTCTTATTTTACAATGCTAATTAAATTTTCTCTCCTAATACTTTGTTCACAATTCTCCCTTTCTACCTCCACCTACATCCATATTTTTTAACCTCGATATTTACTATCAAAATGCTCGGATACAGGAAACTCCTTTTTCGTACGAAAGTAGTACAAATCGTGATTATAGCAACCCTTAGATTTAACATAATTGTCTATCATTTCCTCCCTTGTTTCGAATCCCAACATCCCCCAGCGTCCCATCCTCCCCTAAAATAAACTTCCCTTCGCCTCAAGGGTTCTACATCCCCACCCCTCCCTCCAAGGGCTCGTGTATCTTCCAATAGAATTTTGTTTCACCTGTATTACGAGGGAACCCCTCGTGCACTTTATATCACGGCACGCACGTGCACCTGCAGATATGCAAATCGATATTATCCGCGTCGTTACGTGCTATCGAATTGTCTGTCATAAACATATGCTTCTACTGCTCTGCCATATTTCTTGGTGAAAAATCTGCGCGAGCTTTAAATCGTGCAGAAAGTATTATATCAGATTATCTATTCAATTCACATCTGATTACTTAATCGAATTATACTACGTTATTCATTAATTTTATATTGGATTATTGGTTATTATTATATTCAATAATCCAGTATACTAATTACGTAAGATTATAAGATTCATATTAAATACAAGTAAGATTCAATTTAGACACCTTGAAGCATCTTGAAATAAAGTCTATTACTATCCGAATATTGTCGCATAATTAACTTTCGATCACGTAAATTGAAACACATCAGAAAGGAATCAAAATTAAAAGTTTTTCGTAATTAAAGGCTTTCGTAAGATCCTCTGCAAAAACAAGAATATCCCGGATATTATTTCTTTCGCGAATAATAACCCCAGCAATGTTGAGTGTTACAATAATAAATACAAGATAAGAGTTTTGAGAAAAATATAGTTAATGAATTTTACCTCTACACCAACGATATAGTGTAATAAGAAATATCATATAATAAAAGCTGATAAGAATTTCCCAAATGAATAGCATTTTACTAATGCATTTCGTGGCAACACATATCCAGGATATAAGCAGAAATGTAAACGCGTTTGTCGCATAATGTTCGTACGTATTGCTCGATCCAGTAAATCGCGTCTCTCTTGTACGACCATGGAACCTACCTGGGTTCCGCCTCCTGTGCCCTAACAGGCTAACAAACTTTTAATGAACGTATTCTACACACCGACCATAGCCAAGCAGCACAGTTTCCCGTAAATGTGAACATAGTGGTGTACTTGAGTGACAGTCATACTATGCACAACTAGTATACCTGAGCACAACAGCTAATAATGCGCTGTTCCTCTCAAATTAGACTGTATCGTATGAAAACTTCCGCGCTTATGAACTCGGTCCAACGAAATAATCGTCTTTTACGCCACGCGATTTTACCTCGATATCGTAATATTAAAATATTGTAAATTTTACTAATATTAGACATGTTTTGATTCGAGTTTTAGTCACCTCTGTGGCAATCAACGTGTTAATTATAGCTAATTACATCCACGTGTTACTTATACCGGTAGTAATCGACATTTTTATTTTCGTAGTAAACATCAACATTTTTTGTTTGTTTTTAAAATGGTTTTAAGCATATTCGAGAATGGTTTTATAAACATTACTAATATTTTGAATTACGCGGCAAAAGGGTTGAGAAACGCTGCTGAAAACCATCGTCCTTGATCTAAGTACACGGAGTGTTAAAATAAAGGAAGACTATATTGAAAAATATAAATGAGTGTAGATAAAGGCTACGAGAATATAGGAAGTGATATACCGTGGATTATTCATTGTGTTGTTTAGATAAATAATAGTTTGTCGTCGGCCCAATTGCATATATTACTGGGACTCATTCGCACCCCCTGGAAGGTACGTTCGATACCAATATTGGGAGTGTGTCCTTGTAAAAATTATCGGCTTAATAGAAGTAGAAGGGCGGAGAGTATCATTTTAACGTGGAAGGGAAGACATCGGTAAAACAAAGAACGTAATATCCGTAGGAGCGATCGCGGTCCTTCGAACGCAACGATAACTGGGTTATTGGGACAAGGGAGTTGCTATTCGAGGGAAAAAGAAAGGAGGGAAGGAAAGAACGATTCAGTAGAAGGATACAAGATCCAAGGTTCCATATAGGATAACCTGGTAGCCATGGTAACACATGTCTTCCCTCGCTGTCCTTTCCTTTTCTCAAAATCTTATCGTCATAATTTTTTCTATGAAATATGTCACCTGGAAGACCAATATCGAGATGATTCTTTCGGTTTATCGATGCGATAAAGCTATCAATATTGGTAAAAATATCGATAATAGAATAAACATTCGAAAAGAACGCGCTCTACAGACTCCACTTAATTCCTTTCTTAAGGCAGAGCTTAACTACATTCGAAGTTGTATACCTTAAAACGTTTCGTAAAGGATATTTAAAGCCATGAAGTACATTTAAACCGGTAAAGAAATCCTCTGGTTTGCCATCTTGTTTCAATATCTTCGAAGACACTGCATCTCCATCTGCAACAATAACTGAAAATAGTTATCCGCGGTCAAGGTCCTCAATGATGTTTTATCAGCAGCAGATGGAGGAAGTCCTAGAGCCCGGTAAAGATTATTGTGTCGCTTGTGACGTTATCCACCGATTCGAATTCTCGGCGAGAACTAAATATTATATATATATCTGTTAAATGTCGAGTAATATGTATGCTAACAGATGTACGAGGTTTTGAAAAAATAATTTCATGTTTTATTTTTGTATTTTCAGAACTGAAAATATGAGAAAACTGCTATTTTAGGTGTTTAATGGGTAACGTCACCCGTGACAAAAAAATCTTTACCGGGCTCTAGGACTCGGTATCTCTGGAATTACAGATTGCATTGCGTACTTGGTGTACTTATATCTCGTCGGTGCTAGTACACTATATCAGATACATAAATTCTTGTATGATTTCATAGAATGAATACTAATAAAAATTAACCTGCACATTATATAAGTTATCGGTAATGTTGTAATGAACATCTGTGGAACATTTCGTACCATAGGTGCTTGAAAATCAATCTCAACGTTGAGCAATAGATTATCATAAGTCCGAGCAATATTTCTTTGTAATTATTGAAATCGTGTGGAAGAAGGGTAGATAATCCGTGAAAGATAAGAGTTGTATTTTTAAATTGAATATGTTTTATAAAAGATGCGATTTTATTTGCGAAAGAACCGAATTAAATCGCTGGTGCGGAGGGGGGCTCTAAACATCTCGTTTCAGGATGGGGATGGTAGTTTCGGCAACTTCAGACGAATTTAAGCAAGAATATTTATGAAATAAGTATAAGTGTTTGTGCACGATTAAAGAATAAATGCCTACAGAAATTAGTATTGTTGAATGAAGACTGTAGGCCGAATATGAAAATAAGATATCCACCGACAAAGTATTGAAAAGTCAAGAAGTAATGTGAACGTATGTCTCTCAGTGTGATTGTGTACGTTCTTCGATGTTTTATGACCGAAACGAGAAGAATATTACAGACCAATTAAATTATAAGTAAAAAACATACTTGGTCTCGAAAAGTTATAAATGGCACTATTATTTACAAGTATGTGGGACTCTACAATGTTCCTGAGCACGTTAACCCCAAAGTTTTATGTCGCTCTCACCGGAACCTCTTCCTTAATTTCGGGATTAATACTCATCTTCGAGTGGTGGTACTTCAGAAAATACGGCACGTCGTTTATCGAGCAAGTCTCTTTAAATCATATCTCGCCGTGGATCGGCGGAGGAGATAACGGCTCGGATGGAAACAGTTCGAGTTTGAACGGCTCAAATCCAAATCAACAAAACGTTCCTGAATGTAAAGTCTGGCGTAACCCAATAAACCTGTTTAGAGGGGCAGAGTATCAGAGGTTTTATTGGGCTACAAATAAGGAACCGCTTACGTATTACGATATGAACTTATCTGCTCAAGATCATCAAACTTTCTTTACCTGTGAAGGTGACACAGGTAAAACTCTATAGAGATAATGTGTTCCTTGTTTCTCATTATTTATCTCGCCAAATCGTTTTGCTGTTTGGACTCGTAAAATTACATCGAATATAAATTAAAAATAGTTTATGATAAAAATATAAAGAATATGTAAAACATTATGTTACAGGTAAAGCAGAATATGAGATAATGCAAACAGCTTGGAGAGAGCGCAATCCAGTAGTAAGAATTAAAGCTGCTCATAGTGCCCTTGACCGTAATCCTGACTGTGCACCTGCTTACATATTATTAGCAGAGGAAGAAGCTACTACTATTGTAGAAGCGGAAAAGATCTTGAAGCAAGCTCTTAAAGTAGCAGAAAATAACTATAGGAAGTCACAAAATACACAGCATCAAGGGTCAATTGCAGAAGCTATACATAGGAGAGACACAAATGTATTAATATATATTAAGAGACGACTAGCAATGTGCGCGCGGAAATTGGGAAAATTAAAAGAAGCAGTAAAAATGTTTCGCGACCTTACCAAAGAAGTTCCACCTATCATGAATGTATTAAACATTCATGAAAATTTAATTGAAGCGTTGTTAGAAATGCAAGCGTACGCGGATGTTCAAGCCGTTTTAGCAAAATACGACGACATAAGTTTACCGAAATCCGCGACTATTTGCTACACGGCCGCGCTACTAAAAGCGAGGCTAGTAGCTGATAAATTTTCGCCTGATATCGCGAGTAAACGGGGATTAAACACCGCGGAAATGTCGGCCGTCGAAGCTATTCACAGAGCGGTAGAATTTAATCCTCATGTACCTAAGTATCTGTTAGAAATGAAACCCCTAATTTTACCACCAGAACATGTATTAAAGAGAGGTGATTCAGAAGCAATTGCATATGCATTCTTCCACCTAGCCCATTGGAAGCAGATGGAAGGTGCTCTTAATCTTTTACACTGTACATGGGAAGGTACATTTAGAATGTTACCTTATCCCTTAGAAAGAGGACACTTATTTTATCCTTATCCAACCTGCACAGAATGTGCAGATCGCGAACTTTTACCTTCGTTTCATGATGTGAGCGTTTATCCTAAAAAAGAGCTTCCATTTTTTATTGTATTCACAGCTGGACTATGCTCGTTTACAGCGCTATTAGCGTTTTTAACGCATCAATATCCCGACACGATGGGCGTAGTCGCGCGATCGATGCTTGCCTGGTTTTCACATCCGTTTTATTATATCTTAGACAAACTGGAAGCGATCTTGCCCTCTAATTTATTACAACAGCTCTCTAGAATATAAGACGTTTATATGATCTCCGCAATCGAGACTTATTGTGATATTTATGATACTTATGCTTTCTTCATCCTATACATATATCATCAATTCCTCCGAGTTTCTCATGACTGACGTCCCGATATGTACCTATAGTAACGATTGTTTACATAGCGCTGTAAGTTTATTAAAACTTGTCTCCTACAATGATCAGTGTACAACTAATAACAGAATAAATCTCTTTAAGTTACTTTTTATTACACGGTTTTTGTTTGCTACTGCGCGAATGCAGTGAACAGATCTGAATTTTTGTTAAATCCTACTAGTAGGAAAATAAGGTTTACCAATCAAAAGTGAGTTTAATTGTACTCATATTTATTCAATAATTGATATCAATAGCTCGTAATGAGGCGAAAGAACGAGGCAAATCAGAGATATTGATATTCTTATATCATCGTGGGGTAAGAAATTTATTATATTATGTTAATAAACTCATGTATAACAATTACACAAGTATGTACAATAAATGTAAAATGTGAACTGAATAACTGAAGAAAAATGAATGCAACACCTTATACAAACGTGTAATCATAAAATGCAAAATCTATCGAGCGTTATGCGGTATCAATTATTCTTGATCTCTGATCTGCCTGTCTATCATGAGACGGTTATGATAGAAGAAAGAGAGAGATAAGACACTTGGAAGTCAGAGAGCCCAGTTCCTCTCGTAGTCCGGGCTTGCTCACCATGACTTTGATTTTGCTTCAAACATTCATTCTCAATTAGTCTTAACGGATAAGTGATAAAATTTGTCATTTTCTTATGTACAATATTTTTTTACTTTATAATTTACTTAAACGAGCATGTGTAACGCAGAAATACTATTAAATAACTATCTTCACACAGCTATGACATTTTGCATTACGACTATCAATGTATGTACGTAATAAGAACATGTAAAAACTTTCAAATGTGATCCTTAAGTTTTGCTATGTAGTTATCCTTAGTATACCGTTACAATTAAATGTATTTATAATAGTATTAATCTATAAAGTAGGAAATATTTTGAGTATTCGTCTCCTGCTAATATCAGAGCCCGATTCTCGCGTGCTCTTTTCACACATTCACAATAAAGATCCTGCACGAATCTTGAGTTTAACGTTCCATGTAATTCCTTCCTACCATTCTGGTGGGATTACTTATTGCCGAAAATTAACTACGAAATAACTTCGACAAGTGTTCGCGCAAAGTATTTATGTACAAACTATAGATTGTCCTTTTTCGTAATAGTTCAGTATCAGTTGATCAACTCACATAGTCACTTCACTGTGTTCGGATTTGATAGCTCCACCATTTTCTACAAATAAGGCACCTTTAACAAATTACGCTGTTACAGGCTACAACGATCTAGCAGTCCAACATTCAGTCAATGACACGAAGTCTGCGCCGACAATAGTTAACTCGCAGTTGCCGAAAAGGCATACATAGTCGTTTTTTTTAATATGTATAACAAAAACAGTTATACGTATGCAATATCACTTAAACATAATGGCTAATCAAAATTTCGTAAATTATTCCTTGTTTCAACTACTGTTATTTGCAATTGATAATAAACACCTCGAGTTTATTTCCGAATGGTTCCCACATAAACCATCTTCTACTCGACCTTTCATATTTACAATACATTTAATCCTTCGTACTACTTATAAATTACATTCGATATATGTAGTAATTTTTATGAAAAGGTTTTTGACGTTTCCTATCGAGTTTGCGAAACTAAGGAATAATTTACATGTAAATAAAACTGGTGTATTCAAATGTGCCTAGCCTATTTAGAATAAATCTATTTTCGAAAGGAGAGCATTAAAATTCGAAGATAATTTGTGCTCACGGAATGCTTTAGTTATAAATTTTTGGAAGAAATATCATATCAAACCGATGTTCCTTCTTTACTTTCTTAGAAAAATTGCATTGACTCGCCAAACGAATGAAAAAAATGGTTCTTACTATTAAAGGGTGCCATTTGCGAAATATTGATATCGGTCGTAAAGTTTGGTAGACCACGAATGGATACTAGCTTTTACTAAGTCCTCAACATGTCGACGTAATTGATCTTCGGTCAATGTAAGGTGGAATCGATTTTTTAAACCTTGCACAGTTGCTGCACCACCAAATCGAAAACACGGAAGCTGCGATCCTACAAAACATAGTAAAAAACAGGTTTATAACAATATTTACGCATAAATGAATACGTTTGATGAACACCCGTACCATTATTACATATTATATATGTAGACTAGTAGAACTACAATTTAAACCGAACATTAAACTAAACAGAATATTTAACTTGATGAGAGACACGTACCTGATAACATAATCTCTACGAGATTAACTATTTTTTCCATGTGTTTTCGAGCTGCGATCAGTCCTTGGAGTATTAGATTTTTGAATTCTTGAAACATTTTTGATTGACTACCGCCCATCAGTTCCACAAATTCGAGAGTTAATTTGAAGGGACTTGTCTCGAATCCTAAGTTTCTCGGCGATGTTGAAAGAATGAATCCAAAATCTATGTGTATGAGATGACCATCACTGTGCAGTAAAATGTTTCCATTGTGGCGATCCTTAACTTGAATGAGATAACTAACGAGGCAGTATGCCGCGCAACTCTGAATAAATTTTTTTTGCGCGATGCAAAATCCTTCGGAATTTGCTGGGCCGAATTCCCTCTCGAAATATTGGAAAAGCGTTAATCGGCATTGTTTCCTCACTTGATGCAGCGATACCGTATTTAAAATTGGTTCAATCAAACCACTGTCATTGGATAAGCAGAGAATTCTGTAAAATAAAAAAATCATGTCTCTTCAGTATTAGGCAATTAGCAATTACTTCGGGAATTTCATCCATATTTGTTTAAATATAACATGCGCTAAGTTTAGTTAACTAACGCACAAAATTCTTGTACTCCGAATTCAAATGCTTTAATAAAATATTCACAACTTTAATATACCGAATGATTTTAGACATATTTTTACGTGACCGCATTAATAAAATAATATATATTTAATAATATTTATAATACATTATTGTTAATTAACCAGTAGCAATAAAAATATACATACTTGTATGGTCGCACCCAAAGTGGTACTCGTTCGGCCTGCCAGATCTTTTGCAGCATCGAAAGCAACTGCGAAGCAAGTAATTCTTGACGAAGATCATCACCACACTTAACAATAACGGCAAGAAGTCTCCAAGACGCCAGGTGACCATACGGACTGGAAGCCCTTATACGTCGTTGCTTTAACTCCCACGGTTCCTTCAGGACAGCCGCCGACGGATCTTCCGGATCGTGATTAAATGTTGCACTAGGCGCGGCAGCCATTTCACTTAGCCGCCTTTTTATATCACCGGGCATGAATATTGGTTCTTTACTATCCGACGACTCTTGACTTAATTGAGATATTGAATCTTTGTCCTTAGGTCTCCGATGTTGTAAATACTATTAAGAAAAACGGTTAAGGCTTTAGTTTACATTACATACTATATCCTTACAAAGGTCTAATCTTATTTATTGTTATTTTATGATGAACATAATGTTTCAAGTTTATATTACATACCTGTTGCGTAATTTCGTCATCTTCTTGACTCCAACAATCGTTGGGGTCATCATCTGGAAAGCTAAATGCAATGTCTGCATTTCTTATATAGTATGGAGAAATGTTTCTGACTGGGGTTTGTCTAAGAATTGGTGGCATTTGTTGCATATCTGACATGGATATGTTTGTTGAAACGATAGACTGTTCGCCTCCTGTTAAGTTTTCTTCAGATTTGGTATGCCTCAATGAACTTCCCATTATTTTCGTTGGCACAGGTGATGTGTATAAGTCTTCTACTTCTAACACTTCGACGTAAATAATGTATGGTGCCTAAATATTACAAAAATACATTATCGTACTTCCATTGTTGTTATTCATTGATGTATACCATACATTAATTTTTTACATGAAGAAGTATTACCTTATCCTTGCTATTAAGGACAGCAGCATATTGTGGCGGTACTCGCACAATATGATGTGGTACCGAACTTTGTAAAGGAAGCCACACCCGCGCAGGGAGATTCAAATTTAGAGTATTAAGTTCAGCTATTAATTGAACCGTTTTACTTTCTTTCGTTGGAATAGTTCCGAGCAATTTTCCGATTGATATTAGCGCTTGAATAAATTCGAGTTCCGGAGCAAGACGGGGTGCCTACAGATATAATAACTTATATAAATATGCACGTACTTAATATTATTAAACCTGTATATTATCGAGCGATGAACAAAATTGTCTAGTTACATTGCAAAAACAGTCGGTTTTTTGTCCTCGTAGATCATTTACCACACCTTGGCAGGAATGAAAGCAGGTACAGCCATTATCAAATGCTCGCCCAGAGCTCAGGTCCCCAAGACTTACTTTATTTATTGTACCTTTAAATAAACAGAAAGTTTTTTGTAAAATACTACTTTCGCAATCGAAATCTTGTACATTTCACAAATTGCGAATTTACAGAATAATCCTTTGTGAAAGACATTTACCGGAATGGCTACGACGTAATGTTTGAAATAATCCTGTGGCATCAGATTGAGATCTTTGGTGTGTCTTTTTATTAGGAGACGCAACGGGTACTTGCAGTCCGGTCCGTTTTTTTCCTTCACTACCTTTTGGCCTAAAGGATGTTTTATCGAATTAATTTCAAATTGAAAAATTATTGACTTATTAGGGATTTTATTTCGGGTCATCAATATCCAGAAGAAAAAAAAACCTGGTCCGCGCAACACGTACCTGAGTTCGTCTGATAAAATAAGATTTTTTAATTTGGTCCCATGAGACTTTTTTTTGGATGGCAAATGAGCGTCGGAACTGTATGCATCTAACAGCCAGGCACATTTTAGTGAGAAATCTGCTGACTGTCTACACCTGATTAACACAAAAAATAATACATGTCCATATGCTGTTTACACTGTAGGCTTATAGTTTATATAACAAATGTACACACCTATGGACAAGATATGGATAAAGGACTTCTGTAACATCATGAAGTTGTATGTACATTACAACCAATTGTGGTAAATAGAAGTCCACTACATTATCAGGGAAACTAAACATCTTGTTACCTAAAATTTGTTTAACACATGTACAATTGAAATAACATGACGTCTGTGTGGTCTACATTTTACGACTAGCACAGGGGTCTCCAAACTGCGGCCCGCGCGCACCATGAATTTCACGTACGCTTATGAATCCGGCCCGCGCGCACCATAAATATTTCACGAATGCCCATAAATCCGGCCGGCGAACTAAAAAGTTTGAAGACCCCTGACATAGCATAGTGTGGTCAAGATATTTTGATCATTATTATTGTTAACATTATTAAGTATAATTATTAACTGTACAGTTTCAAACGACTGTTAATCGGATTATCTTAAAGATGAAATATCAGAGAACATATCGTCTTTACTAGTACCAGATGTTGAAAACATATAATAGATTTGTTATTATTACGAAAATAATATAATTGTAAAATGGTTTATGTGCAGAAATGCATTATATGCTTTATAGTCAATTAAATCTGATATACAAATTGGATGGAGCAAGCATGGAACTTACCAAAATAACTTTGAACTCCTGGCTCTTTGGAATTAAAAAGATAAGAAATCGCCATAGACATGTCAAAAATCTGACTTTCAAACAACCTGAGCAAACATCCCTCTGATGGTTTGGGTTGCACAGTCTCCTGCCTTTGGCAACTGACCCCAGTCTGCTTCTTAACAGTAGCTTCTGCATCTTCAGACTGTGCACTAGTTCCACAACACAGAGTCATAGCAGCACCAGCTAATTCACTCTGTGTACCACTCATCAATGACACTTCCAGAGGAGTCTGAAAATCTCGCGCATCAACTGTCACACCCATATTGTTCAGCATTTCACCATGCATGTAGTTATGTGTTGCAGGTTCTTTGACCATACTGAGAGGGCTGCTAGGCCGCAATTCCTCGGCATTACGATCACTGTTCGTATTTTCATGTTTATGCGAATCACTAGGATAATTGTCCTTAGATGCAGGTTCACTTAAGTGCACCGGTTCCACGGGTGATACTGGCACTGACACAGACATCGAGGTCGATGTACCACTTATTTCACCGTCCACCACATCGACGCCATCCATATCACCAGGCTGTGACAGTGACGAATCGAGACTTTCACGGCTGTGAAGGTGGTCCACGCTTGATTCCCTGGTAGCTGTATTTGTCGCGTCGCTCGAGCCGCTATCAGAACCGCAAAGGATTCCCGAATCGTCCGATCCAAGACTAGCGAGATCCTCGCGTTCCCGACTGCGGCCCTTGCAAGTCGGTACCGCGACTTTAGCTACCGGTGCTGGAATATTCTCGCATTCTGGACTCGGCGTCACATCGACCTCTGGGATTCGTTGCAATGCTGAATCCAAACTTCTATTTCTATGATGATGCGTCAACGTCGTTGCACTTGCCTGTGGGACTGGTGGCAAGAGGATGCCCATTGACCTGAAGAGATTTGAATGCAAGATTGTTAATGATTTAAGCTTACATGTCTGTGTAATTTCTAAAGAACGAACATCACCAGTTTCGATCAGTATTTTGTATAATGATTATAGATATAATAAATATTTTTATTTGAGGAGGTATACTATGGATTTGAAGAGTTTCATATGAAAGTCCTCATACACACCTAAAATCAAGACTATGATTTCGTTGATGTGTAGTGAGCCGGCTGCGGCCATTGATGGGTGGATTTGACCGTCCGTGCACAAGAGGAACATTACAGTTTGCTAATTTATGTCTTTTAACATGTGCTACGTTCTCTTGGCGCGTCGTTCCACCGATAGGTGTGGGTGCCACTACGTCACTCATGTTAGTGATGAACGAGCATCAGCTCGGCTAACAGTCATCTGCTGTTCATGTTGATAGTTTACCTGCACAGATTCATCACGAATTAATAAAACACCGACTCCAAACTGAAAGATTGTGTTCAAATGTTAAGACCGCCGTTTAAAACATTCATATAAGATACATATAAAAAGCAAACATATCATCATTTCAGCTGGAAACAGTAAGTATTTCATATGCACAGATGTGCCGAAGAAATCGTTTATTTCTTGTGCAAACGGAAAATAAACGTAAACTAAAAACCGCGTAAAACAACTTAATTGCGTATTATTACTTGATATTAAAAGAAAATACGAAAAATATTTGCATTATATTAATATAAAATAAACATAAGCTGAATTATAAAATGGTATGCTTAATAATATTTATATATTATATATGTTTGAATAGTATATACCATTAGAATTTACAAAAATTCTATTTTAATGCAGATAAATCGAATTAAAGTGTCAATATATTATTCGCCTCATCTAAATAAGAAGTTGATATTACAGTCATGTAATGTTGTTATATGCACACATAAGAGTCGGAATCTGATAACAAACGTATAACAATACTATTATCAGTAGCAGATAAAAATTTGATAAAGAAATCACCTTCGAAAGTATGACTGTACTTCGGAGGCGTAACGAGAGAAACACACATGATTATTAAGATTTGTTATATAGTTATATAACAGTGCATACTAATGATATGCAGTAATAATGCCACTTACATGCTACGTACATGGAAAAATACCGGAGCATGTAAGATCAATCGTGCTATCTTAGATATATAATACGATTGGAATTTCGCTTGTGATTTACGTTTTAAAAACAAGCCCCGAAACCGGAGCGGCGCGTTGAGTGCATCCGGTGAGATTCATTGATGCAACAAGAGAATCACGAGGATCAAGTGTGAGCGCGGGTAAAATTCCATAATTTGTTCTTACGAGTTAGTGATAGTCGGGTAAACATCGTGCGGCATCGAAATCCCAGAACTTTACAACCCACTCTATAAATTACGAGAGCCGCGGAGGACTATAACACACGCTATTGAGTGTTTGTTTAAACCGGGTCCCACGGCAGAATGTAAACATATGTTTTCGTGAGTCCCGTTTCGGTATGATACAAACACTGTGCACTTGCAAAGAATTGCATCGATTCCACTAAACAAGCCGATTGTTTTAATTACAAAAACGATGAGCAACCATGCAAGGCGGTACCGTGCCCCGAGCGTGAAACTCGCGCTTGGTACGAGAAAGTCGACTGCCAGACGGAACAAAGCGTACGTCAGAATTTTACTCCCTACTCTCCACTGATTTCTCACGCCGTTCGAATTTCTTTTCGTACCACTGAAGGATAGTCTCTCGGCGTACGGCTAAATTACAAATGATATTCGTAGGAGGCAAGACGCGGGTTTTACATTTATGATTTAAACTCTCATTAAGAGTCATCTCTGGCATCATCAAGATCAATCGGAGTGTAGAGAGAATAACCGGTGGAACGAAGACACTAGGAGGCGGAGTAACTCGATAATGAGGGAAACAGAGCAAAGTCAGAGTTCTGGTATGCCGGTTTTTTTTTTGTTGCACTCCCTCTTTTTTCTCAGACTCGTCCTTCCGCTCGATTCATATTCACACGCCGGCTAGTGGTCGGCGCAGCAATGGGTGTGCCAGAACCACAGAGAAACCAACCACCGCTAGTATACTGACAGTCGAATGGAATCCACACCCCCATAGATATTAAACCTCTCCCTTGTCCATCATTCTTATTTATGTTAAATCAATCACACGCGTGAATCAGACTTTGTTCCATCTCCCGACATTTCACAGATTTCACACGAAGCAGAGCAGCATTGAATATCGTTCACTCACCTCGTACACGAATTTGAAATTTCTTTGCGTTAGGAAGTGCACCATGCGTGGATATCTTCGATTTTGTTTGTGCCGCGCGTGTGTGTGTTCCGACAGTCTCTTACGATAGTAGACGGGTGTACGGAACAAGGGGCGGTAAAGAGACAGGAGGGAGAGGTAAAGGATGATGCAGAGAACCGCGAGTAAGCAAAATGCCACTGGTGTGAGAAAGACAACGAGATATCCTTTCCAATGGCAGGCCCGAGACTGTCACGCACCGCCTTGTCGTCGTTCGGTTTCAAACGATTTCGCACAACGTCTGGTTACGCCCAACGCGATCGCGCACAAAACTACACTTCATCACTTTCGATTGATAGAACCATCGGCAAAACGAAAACGACGACAAATATATACGCGGTGGGTTCCCTTGCTTCGAGATTCCAACTAAAAACACGCACGAACGACTCTCTTCGTGCCAACGCAAAAGGCGACCTCGCCAGGCTTGACTGCTTCTCGCACGCAGCACTGAAACTACCTCTGCACATTGCAGCCAACAGAAAGGATGCAAAGTCCAAAGATAGTCATTGGACAGTAACGTAACATTAATTTTTCGGGCCCCGTTTTTTCGACTGCTACAACTGAATTGAAAATCAAGTTCAATATTATAAATCAATTATTACTTCAAGCTGAACTAGCTAGATTAAAGAGGTCTTGGTATAAATATTTTTTATTTTTTTTCTATTACAGGTTGTAAAGAAAAATATATTTATATATTGGGGATATCATTTTAAAATGTTCCAGGCTGCTGTTAATAATGTATCGTGCAAGAACAAATAGATTGCGATAAAATATTACGGGTACGCAAAACAAATACCGCCCTAAGTAAAATACAAAGAGAGTGGATACAAATTTATTTCTTTTTTGTTCGACTTCATGTACATGTAGAGAATGGGGCAAGAATAAGTTTTGGATTTTTTAAAGTATTTATAATCGTTTGTAATTGTGCTATAAGTTGTGTGGACGTACATGGCTGCGATATCGTATGGATGTACTACTGAAAATTACTGTGTTCGTCTATTTACATTCGCGGACTTGCAATCGCAACCAATGATGGCTTTAGAGTATTGGAGTTGTCAGTATTATGAGAAGCCAAGTCAAGATAAGGCTGGAATGCGAGTCGGCATGATTACCCATCCGTGTTCAGAACTGTTTTGTACTAATCTATATTGCGAAAAGCACGTACACACATTTGGCTAACAAGAAAAAACCTGTTAGTTGATACGTGAGTGGTGCACGATCAGCAATAGGTTTGCCCGCTCGTTATCTTTCGTTGAATTTTAGTGAGCGGGTGATCTTAGGTTGGCAATAGCAGCGTGAGTACTCGAATGGGAAAGGTCGTGCAACTGTGAGTGCATCTGTACTTTTGTGTATGTATTAAACTCGACGCCGGTATTAGATTCGTTTAGGCTCCCGTTCCAGATGCATTCATGTAGTGTCACAGATATACATAAACATTCAATTTCGTCTGGACCTATCCATGATACACAAACGATCCTTTATGTCCCATATGCCTAACGTGAGAGATACGTTAGATAGAAAAGGAACACGTCAAGATACGTGTAAGCAACTCGTTGTTCCGCGGCATTGACTTCTTGAAACGTGGAAGTAATAAGTCCCCGAGACTATCTTATCTTCGCCATGTACGTAACGATTTCTATTGTGACGTCGTCATGATTCAACAAAAAGAATATTCCGTAAGGTCAATTATTACTTTTAAAATACGACAATTATACGTGGATCATACATCACGCGCGCGTCTTGTTCGAGAAACATTACGGGACCAACTTGAAAATATACGACTATAATACAGAAGTATAACGAGACGAACAGCGGTTTACAGAGGAAATGCATACAATGTACATATTATTTACCTATTACATTTAATGTTCGAACATTCGCGAATCTTCGTGTAAAAGCGAGCGTTAGAGCCAATGTTTCCTGTAATTTTATACGCTTTCTAGCCACGTGAAAAAGCGAAGAGCATGCGTAGGATACAGTGTCATCCGTTATTTGATAATCAGATCGTCTATGACGATTTCGAACGTGTCAGATGGTTTCAGCCCCTGCCGAATGTTACGCTTGGTTTAACTTATACGGGCTCTATTCCAGAAAGGATATCATTAAAAGATATAAGTTTGTTTAGTTGGCGTTGCACTTCACCGTGTTCATGGCCGTAACCATAACGTAATAATTTCTGCACTTTAATGTGCGTCAGTAAATATCTGCCGATGACGCGTGTAATATGAAGATGATAGAGTACACTTCTGTATCCTTATTTATTACGATTAACAAGAAGTTCAGACATTTTCTTTTATGTATCGCACTAAATATTCCTTGTTATTTCTACCGTGAACTTATACCGATAATCTTATAATTTCCAAGAAAGAATGGTTATAAGAATACATTATTTCCTGGACGAGCCACATCGGTTTCGACTCTACGGTTTCTCGTGCTAATGACCATCTGGAAAATCTTGGAAGAGAGCTCATAAATTCTACAAAAGAACTTGGTTTCTGCTTCGTCATCCGACGAATAGGTAAAGCCAATGTTTACATGATTTTTGTTCTCGTGATATTTTCTATTGCTTGAATATTTATTCGATTGCAAATTAAATTGCCATTAGTATCGACCGCATATATAGGTACAAGCAATGTTTACATTAAACGAGCCGTGTGGAGGAAACTATAATATTGCGCGCGGCAAGTAAATAAGAAAATAACGGGGGATGCATCCGAAGCTTATTCTGTTTGCACCTGCGGGTCTTCTCAAGAGAATTAGTCACTCGAAACGCGATAATCGTTAAGTAGCACGAAAGGACGTGCTGCATAATTCTCTGATATAATATAAGAAACAAGAAACACCCCTTTCGGGGGCATTACACCTTGCATCCGTACGATTTCTTTGAACTTTAGGTATCGTTACTTTTTCGTAATCATTTTCAATTGAAATGTCTCTTTTTAATACACAATAACGTATACACGCATGTACAGGCGTATATAAAAAATATTCAAATCGGAGATTACAAAATCACGTGGATACTAAAATGAGATCCGGTTCGAAATACTAAACAACAAGTATATGTGTGTAATGGGCGGTATTAAATCGCGTTTTATTAAGTTAGAAGCGTATGATTACGTACGCAATTTTCTCCATCAATTTGTAGTCACACGTGTTGATCATGTGCACTCGCAAATAGATCTATTTGTTTGAACAGATTTGAGTAATTCGCATTAAGTTAAGTAACTTAAGTACACAGCATTTTTTCAAACCTATCGAACACTTCGGAGACCTTCGATAAATTGATCTTCTCGTAACATACTTCACTAATAAACTTTATCCAAATATTCGAGCAGATGTTCGATTGAAACGTGCGTATACGAACTTGATTCATTGAAACGTATTCTGTGAGACTGAAATGTGGATGTTTCGAATCTTTTAAGTATTTCGCTATATTTCGAAGAAATATACTCGACGAGCACCACTGGGTGCATACTGGAAACATTGCATGGAACAGGGTATCGAGACGGCAACTCTACCGTCCGTGCCATGGGCCATGGGGCAGAGACCAGGATGGACTTTCCTCTCCCCCGTAGAACCATCTCTTAATACCGTACGGTGCATACTGACCATACGGCATACGGTATATATCCACACCCAATGATGATACCGAGTCACCTTAGCAGGGGTGCTCAGAACGACTAATAATTTAGCTGTTCTATGGTGGTCTAAAGAAGCCATTAGTATTTCATTGCAGTAACCGAAATTGGAATACGAATTACCACCCGTATATTTTTGTACCTATAAGTATATACACATATATATTTCGTATATGTATGTTATCATATATCATATTCAAATTGTAATTCTTCATGATTCAGAACCCAAGCCATATGTACGAGCTAGTTAAGTGACGTGGAAGTGAGTGCCGAAATACGTAATTCGCGCATACATTACTTGGCCCAATACTCTTTGTGAGTATGGTGATGCATCATTCATTAAGTACTTTCACTTTATTATGTAATCTATGCCCCGTTAATTATAAATAAAGATTGTATCCTCGTGACAAGCCTTGGTTTAGTTTCGATGTTGATAACTATTTCATAAATTTTCATCGAATACTAAATCGTGAATAGTGAGGTCTAACACCTATCGATCAGTATACATAGTATTGCCGGAATAGTCAATACCGTAGATCGCGAGAAAGCTTTTTCTTTTGTATATGAAAGGCTTCTTAGACGTGCCAGCTAAAAGTAGATATATTGACACAGCATAGAAGACTTTCATGTTATAACTGGTATTCGTGCAGAATGGTATGTCGAATTAATAATGATAACTTCAACGATCCTTGACCCCATCCGATAGTCGGAAGCGAGACAGGAGGGGAGAGGAAGTAGAGATAGAGTTAAGCGGAGAAAAAACACCGATAAGAGAGAAAAATGAAAATACGTTTCTATTTCGGGGTGTGAGAATCATGTATTCTAGGAGTTCAATTAATAGATAAAGGTTACGGATTTAGAGGATGATGGTATAATATTCGGTAACGAGATGAAGAGTAGAGATTTGGTCAGTCGGACGACTGGAACTTCGCGTGTCACGTCGTGTCACATCAGCCTTGACCTTCTCCCGCATACCAATGAGATTCAGAAACATTATTTTTGTTCCGCACCATCTTTTTCAATCGTCGAATATTGTATGGAAAAACATCGTCCCCCGGGGTTTGGAAAGGTACAAATTATGCAAACGCTTTAATCTGCTAAATCCGTCGTACATCTGAATCTATCATGTCGTACTTTAGCACACCGAGTTCCAATGATACTTTTCGGTTTATAGAGTGTATCTATGCGAATTTGTCGTTATGTAATCGTATGCTTTGATCGTGGTTCAGTATCTACATACATAATCTCCACAGAGTGGTAACATATGAAAGGCAAACGGTGTAGCATTTCTATATTTGTATATACATATGTATCTTGAGCAGGCATTTCCTATCATATGTTCCACGTGGATGTATGTACATAGCTTCCCGACAATCTTTCTCTCTTCAGACACTTATCGCTGTCACTCTTCCGCATGTTACGGTTAACCTTACTGATAAGGTCACTTTATGAATGGCTACTGGACTTTTTACTAATTGTCCTTGCTACTCGATAACGTGCTGTTCATGATTTGATATGCTGCAATAATTTGAATACGATAAAGGACTGAAGATCAACAACATAAATCAGAATATAAGTTTCCTTAATATTACGTTAGATTTAGTGTTAATGTAAATATGTGTTAAGAGAGATAGAATCTTTGTAGGAATATCTTAAAGCGAGATTTTTAGGGATTGTTAATATGTTGTACACCGGGATGGACTTTCGTAAACATAGGGTGGCACAAATGGCGGAAGAGCAGGAACTCAAAAATATTTGAAACTTCCTCAATATTGGCAAGCGACGCGGCTGATCCCATATTTTGCTAAGATCTCGCCTTTACGTTCCGCTTTCGGTACAGATGTTCCATCATAATAGTTTCTATTTTCGGTTGGAGGGTCGGCTACACGTTGTAGGTGCAGATGTTTTCTACCGAGCTAAAAGCGTTTGGGGAGAAGGTCGAGCATAGCGTTTTGTATGTAGGGGATGCGGATAGGCAAATAGTCCAAATAGGAGCAGCTGAACGAGGGTGCAACAGAAAATCATGGACAACCGTAAAATCCAAGAGACATTTAACCGAGCCATGTTATATGTACGCGTGGAAATTCTAAAGCACTGTCTTGAAACCTTGTGAAAATGCCATGCGAATTCTACCATTTAGCAGTGAAGTACAATCTCAATAGCGATAACAGTAAGCTATTCATTTCGATGTACCCAGTGAGAAGAAAAGAGAAGTTTAACATGGACAATATTTCAGACAGTTCAGTATCATAATGTACTTAACGTATAAGACATATATGAATAAAAGATGTTTATTACAAATGCAAAATTTGAAAAAGATTTTTGTCACTAGTCTTTCGATGATTTTTATTACAGAAAGAAATGAACCTAGTAAATTCCGTGTAGTTAACGTAGATTAACCGTATGCAGTTAATAGTATGTAGACAGACAGAAAGTGTCCTAGAAAAGGCCTTTCTTCTTTCATCATTCAACTTCAATTCACATGAATTCCAGGCCGTGAGTACTCACGGTTAATAATGCGAAGAACGCGGGAATCAAGAGGCATCAGTCTTGGCTTTTATTCAATTAACTACCTACTTAAACGTCGTTCCGCTGCACTTCTGTGGCCTGGCTTTATAGAGGCATGTGTGGAGATTCTCGTTTCTGATATTACCCGGTTAGTGCTATTATAAACGATAATTGAAGAACTACGCCGATAATACGTGATAATATCACCGTCGAGCTCACGTACTAGCATCGATCCGATTTTTCAAATTACGCTATCGTAAGTTCTAAAAGGCGCGAGCTAAATTGAATTTTATTGCGAATATCGTGTTACTCAGTAGTTGAACATGCTAATCTCGAGCTATGCGCGACCAATGTGTGTCACAAACAGTGCAGCTGGCATAAAGTTACAACACCATAACGCGATCAAATTCCTAGCTCGCGTCTGTCGAGCGTATTGCGTGCGAGATTAACGCTACTTGCATTCTTCTTGCACGTGGTGCAATAATTCATAACGTTAATTTGCACCTTGCAATTATGACAACGAAACGATCAATGTACATTCCAACCCTATTTGCAAGCATATTCTATGTCTTCTTAGAACATGATTCTAATCATTTTAATAACGTATCTTATCTTTTAAAAAAACGTATACTTTTGCAAATCTGCTGGAAAATCTGTATTAGATGACTGTTGTAGCCCGTTCTGCTTTATTTGGAAATCCGCAATACAACTCCGCTTTGGAATTACAGTTACTGCAATGAATGCATGATTGTTATCTGAGTCACTGGTAGAATGCACATTTTACATTATCATTGCTTTAGTATTGTGCTATATCGATATAGTTTTTATTCCACGATCCCTTTCCTTGATTACAGCCCACGTATGGGGACAATTCCCAACAATGCCTTTAATAACATCCATTAAAAAAATGATTAAAATTACTGATCAGAAATATCTTAGTGCATAGTGCACAGTGCGATCAATTCTTTAACAATTGCACGGTTCATTCTTATATCTTTTCCATTCTCGTTCTTCAGTGATGATTTCAGAATCCCATAAGATCAATGGAAATGTTCAACAAAGCCCATCTTAAAATACCCGGCGCCCAAAGACGTCAGGCGTACGGGAAGATAAATTTTGATAACAAAGAGCTTATAATACATTTTATCCTTTCACTGCTTCCTTCTATTATCTCTCTCTTCCTCTTCCTTTCTTCTTCCATCCACACGTAGTACGTGTCTGGACGAATAATACGATACACACGCGACTCATTCATAGAAGTCTAATGTGGTTTAGTTTAACGTCTGCGCGATGTTTGTAATCAGCTAGGATACGGGGAGTATAAGCGACATCCGGGTAACAAGAAGACAAGATGTGTAATGTATAGTCGGATATTCATAGCATATAACCATGTCGGGTGCCGGTAGTTATGGTATCGCAGTTGTTTTAAGCACTCGAGCATATCTATAATCATTTTACGTCGCACATATGATTAGCCGAAAATCTCTGTTCGAATAGATCGCACTCGAAACATTTATATTTATTTTAATAGCTTACAACATAGATATATATCATATTTCACTGTCATGTAATACAATAAACCGTCTTCTAATATTTCTGGCGAAAAACTATACGAGAAGAAATTTAACGAAACAAAAGCATAATTATAATTTACTGATTCCCTAATTCTTCCGAGATGCAACATCTAGACAACTGTAAGTTTATACTCCTTTGAACATCGCATCTGTATCATTTCTAATCGATATAAATACAGAAGAATTATATTCAAAGCTTCTATTGTTGTAATAAGTTATCAAGAAGCATGCTCCGAGACTTAAATTAAGGGTCTAATTACGAGAGTTAAAAGTGATCCAAAGGATCAAGGGTACCGATACCTCAAAAAAATCTGTGGTCCAAGTAACACTATCGTTTGACCAGGGTCCTGGGAACAACGTATACCGTCGATGATATGCATATATTATGATATGGTATACTTAGATTGAGTCTAATAATGAATAACGATTCGCGGATAACATGGAGGAAAATTATAGGCAGCATCGACTGACAACCACGTTCGTATAAGGAACCGTTTATCACATCACAGAGCTGCTACTATACGTACATTCCAGAAAGATTACTACTTGCCTCGTCATCGGAAGAAATATACGTAGAATGGACTACATATTTCTTATCACGAGTTCTTCTCTAGATACGTAATTACGAGCTAATTCGAGCACAAATTTGATTGCGGGAAAAACCGTCGGTTAGACTTGACTGATATTTTTAAATTCATGTTCTGTTACTCGTTAAAGGAACGATTAGTCAATAGCACGTTGATTCGCCGATGGCTAAAAGAACCAGAACGCCTAGTGCTGGGCGAAAGGTGCTTGGAACTTTTCGAAGTTCGGTAAAATTGCGTAAATACACGGAATGTGGCCCGAGGAAAAAAACGGTTTGCGTAGGTTTCGACCATTCCTCGTCATATCATTAAACTTATGTTGCAAAACACATGTAGCTCACGGTCGATTTCTAAAGTTGAAGTTTGCATATGTGGAATCGCGAAAAGTATCATTTTCACTCGAAGAATCAATTTTAAAGCAGGTAGAATTTGATATGTTAACCAATGTTTGTCCTCGATGAACAGTTTACATGCTCGTCGTTGTATGATATCAATATTTTTAGTCACTTATTTATTTGGATCTTAATTACGGTGATGTTTTTAAGAGACGCGATTATTTAAAACATGTTGTGGAACATTTCGTTCGGATGGCTGTTGTTTAAGATGGCTGCGTGGAATTAGTGAAATCTGCGAATTTATGCAATAGATATATCGCACTGTAAGTGACCTGCTTGTAGACGAGTAAAGAACCAGTTTCTAAGCGTTGCACTTGAGCACTCACGAGCAGGTGCGAGTGCAGGTATAAATCGGAGCACCCGACTTTTACACATAAATCCCAATTTACGGGCCACCTGAATTTAAGCATTCTCGCTTAAAATATTCCGATTTCTCGCAGCGCAAGTTTACTTTCTAGTACCAAGTTACTCTCACTGTTTGCTGATTATTAATCTACATATCATGTACATTTTACGTAAACCTCAGTTTAACGCTGGTATAAAAGTCATTACGTAATATTCTCAAAAACGATTATATAAAAACATAACAATAGAATACCAAGAAAGTATATCATTCTTAAGAAGGCAAGTTTCTTGAAATCGGTATAAAGATAAGGCTTACGTTGTCCTTCATTGAGATAATTATTATTACCTTTATAACGCGATGGAAACAACAAAATTTCCCGCTAATTATATTTCTGTCCGGCTATGAAAAGTCACGTAAAAAGCCACAAAAGAACTATACTTGGATCGTGGATTTCTTGCAGGAATAGTGTGTTATTGTTAGAACCATAGCAATCAAATATATACAAAAGTTCAAGTATATTAATAAAAGTTACTCATCAACCTAAATAACAACACGTTTCCCAAACACCACAAAGAACATACCTACGTAAATGCAACAAAAATATTGATAAAACTCCCATGGATTACGAAGTGTTTTAAAAAGTACTCCCACGTGGCGTCTACGTAAAACCGAAGAACGTCAAATGCAATGTTCACCGCGTGACGAGGAATCGAATTTTTTTCGAGGCAAGTGTAACGCAAACACACGTTAGTTTCACGGAAAAACACAACATCATCGTTTCGCGTACGATTGTCCGGGTTCAGTAGTAGCTCGTATTTTTAACCGTCTGACGCGGGGGAGAGACAATCGCCGAGATTCGCACACTTCGCAAATTTCAAATATAATTCCTAACGTACATAAATATGTTCTATTATTTTAACAAAATATCAAGAAACGTATACCCTGACTTAAATTATGGTTTAATTGCGAGTGCTCAGAGTGATCCAAAGTATCAAGGATACCGATACGATACCTAAGTATAAGTATACGTAAGTATTCTGGTATTTATAACAAAGAACTCAGGAAAACACATCCCGAGACTTAAACGAAGGTTTAATTATGAGTGTTTAGAGCGGTCCAAGGGATCAAGGATACCGGTACTCGAAAGAAAGCACAACATTATTTCGCGTACGATTGTCCGGGTTCAGTAGTAGCTCGTATTTTTAACCGTCTGACGTGGAGGAGAGACAATCGGTAAACGGTGCGGATGGTGAACGGTGGACGTGACCGTCTGGTTACGAATAGACTTATTTCCACGGTCGCCGTCATTGGGATCGTAGCTGAGTGGCCGGTGCAGCTACCTTGGCACGAATTCCCAATTGAAAGGAGACCGGCAAAATTCGTTATTTCCACTTGGAACCTCCGCACGAAAGGCCACTAAACGCTCGTCCATTTTCCATTCCTCCGCGTCACCAAAAGTATCCACCGAACTTATCCTAGCCTTCTTCCTGTTCCTCCTCCTCAACCTCGACCTCGTCCTCGAGTTTGAATTTCCAAGCAACTGGATGTTTTTTAGTGGCAATATACCGGTATTTTACTTGTAATAAAATTGTTAGAGTCGCTCATAATTTCTGCATGATGGTTATTATGAGCTTGCGAACTGAACATCTTTAATTGGCTTGGATGGTAGCAATTAGTTATTATATACATGTATATGATCGAAATAAAATAAGTTTTAATAAGGAACGTTTGTTGTTAATTAATTTCTGCTGGAGGATATAAGTCTTATTTATAGAAAAGTATGCTTTAAGGTTGTGCAAAGATATGCGTATTTGATGATACATACTCTCTGTGTAATCACTACTGCTTTGCATTTAAAAAGTCCTTTAGCATTCCTTTTATACACTCTTTGGAAATCACAGTAAACAAAGACTGTTTTCAAAAATATTCTGCGAATTACAATTTCTTCTTTCTTCAATTCTTAGAAATAGATGAATGCGTGTTTTTGACGATGTTATTGGTTTCGGAGAAATTGTTTACTCGAAATCAATTCAAGACGGTCATCTTTAAAAATGCTCTCCGTCTAATGCCTCTTAATGTATCCGAAATTTCTGCCTACGTCATTATCAGCATGCTCATCGTTTAAATAATTCAACGGCCATTGTCAATTGTTTTATTCGTAATAACGCTTACGTAATATGTAATTTGAAAGTATAAGTGCAGTTTGACCGCGATCGTAAATTTTGATGATTAATAGCCGGTTTTTAGAGCAAGATGAAAGAAATCGATAGATATTGACAAGTTTCGTGTTCAAAACTCGACATGTTCAAATAGACTTTAGATTGTGAATGTCCGATTCGGAAAGGTGCGCCACGACCCACTATCTCGTGAGCCAAATTACTTGGGCGCGTTTGTCTACTTATATATTTTCGTATACAAAAACCTTCCGAAGTTAGAGAAACGTTGAAATATAGAACTCACAATCCTCGTAGTTTAACTTCCAATAAATATCCGGTTATTTTCAACCCACGGGAGGCCTGGAGATATTTGAATAACATTGATCATTCTAATAAATGACGTCGTCTGATACGGGACATTGTTTCGTAATGAGATCACAGTAATATGTTTCTTCGGGTGAAGTCTGCAGTGAATTATTTACTTAAACGTTATAGATAATAATGTCGCTCCACATATAAAAATATACGATGACCGAAGTTGACATCGTAATTACTAGTCATGTGTGACTCATGAATTATATCTTGGTAGTTCCTTTCACTTTTCTACTTCATCTTTTTTACGATATTGGACAACAATTTAATAATTATTTTAAGAAGAATCAGATTCTAATACTTGCGGTATATTAATTCTTGTATCGGCGAATGTGCATAACTTATTGTTAGATCGAAACGAGCAGAATTCTAAGAATTCAACAGTGAATATTTTTTATGAAAGATTAATACTGTTTATAAAACAGCTGGAAAACACGTAAATAAAAAAAGTTGATAATAGCCGGACATAAACAAGCTTTTTCTCGTTGATTACGCGCTACGATTATGTTCGTCCGCGGTGTATAACAGGAAACAAAGTACTAGCTATCGTAAGTATTAATCACTGTAATTTGAGGTCGCTGTGCAACCTTGAATTTGAGAAGTTAAAGTTTTCAATGTCCGTCCAAGACTCTCAAAATGTCTAATTACATTCTTTTACTATATTGTTGCATTGTAAACCGAAGAACGTATGGGTTTGGGAACTACGTTAATTTACATATCTATCGGAATATTATTTACATCGAACAGCGCGGAAGAACTGTTATCAACTTATCAAAATACGCGACCATAATCTCCAATAAACAGCATTAATAATCGGAGAATCTGATAAAACATTGATTCACGTACGTACGATAATTTGATAATCTGATGGAAAGTTCTGCTCTTACGAGGGAGGAGTTATGTGATTCGACAATGAGTTGAATGAATACGATAGTGAACCGGATCTTGAAGTAAAACACTGCCACTTCAGAAAGAACTTGCGAATTTAGTTTTTAGATGATCCCTTTCTTACTGCTTGATATTTCTTGATTTTTCTATTTTTTTAATCTTTATAAATGTGCATTATAACTATAAAATGTAAAGCTATTAAATAATAATAATCAATTAAAATAATATTGAACTTACCTCTATGAGCGGGGGCAGACTGTCGTAAAAGCCGATTAAAAGGGTGCCACGGAGGACTCGCAATTTGTCTCACCGGAAATGTGCAAATTGTGATTGACACAAGTTGAGTGATACTAAATAAGAATTAATGAAAGCTATGCAATCCCTTTCGAATCTCTAAATTTGTATATATCTGCAAGTGAAAGCAAATACATTTAAGTATTTCAATCTCAAATTATCAATTCCAATTATTAATATTAATATTATAATCATTGACAATCTTCGAAAAACCGAACTTCTAGAAGATGGGAATTTTCAGAGCGTTTAAACAGTTTCCGAGAAAGCGGCCTGCATGGCGCCAAGAAGCTTCGAATTCTTTGTACGTGCCGTTTCCTGAGACTTCAGCTGTTTCTCTGAAGGCCAGCTAACAAGTTTCGCTATAAGTTTGTGACGCAGAGTGCCGCAATTACACAAGAGAATTGCTGTGATGTAATAGCGATACTGACGAATTGTATAATACTTAGTAAGCTCCACTTAGTAAATTTCGTTAAACTGCTGGGATGTTTTGGTGCTTAGGAAGAATACAAGTCTATCATCGATTATTCTGTGGGAAAGAAATTCATTTGTGCTTGATTAATAAAGCATTGGGATAATGAACACTTAATAAAAGATTACAAAGATTGGATTTGTTTATATTATAAAATATATATCGTACAGAATATTCTAACGTTTCTTTCCGCCTTTCTTCTTGCCCTTCCCTCCTTTTTTACCACCTCTATTTTTCTTCCTTTCAAGCAATTTCCGTGCCTTCAGAATTTGCTCCGGTTTCTTCAATTCCATCTTTGTTCTCGCCTTGTCTTTTACCTTTTGGTTGTGCCGGGCCCAGTGCGTATTAGGTGCCGTTTGTACTGAACATACAAAAATGTGTAATGCATGATATAATTATTAAAATAAAATTCATCGCTTCACTAGGAAACAATATTGGCTCACATTTTTGCAATTGTAGAGGCTCATCTTCGCTGTCGCCATCGTTTGCAGCATCAATTTTCGTTTTCTCCTTCCACGCTGAATAGCGATTTGTTTTGTAAGTCGCAGGTATCCATACACCAGATTCTGTCCGGATTTTTCCCACTTTTCGATCCTTTAACAAACAAGAGATTATTGTACCATTTCAATACATGACAAAAATCTTATACTACGAATATATTATAAACTTGTTCGCTTACATCGTTAATCGTAACCATCTTCTTCTTTTTACGATCCCAACGTTTAATTTGCGTTTGTAATCGTCGTGAATCTTCATTGTCTGCGGTTAGATCCATTTG
This sequence comes from Nysson spinosus, assembly GCA_910591585.2. Taxonomy (NCBI): domain Eukaryota; kingdom Metazoa; phylum Arthropoda; class Insecta; order Hymenoptera; family Crabronidae; genus Nysson; species Nysson spinosus. The sequence goes on from OU342835.1 coordinate 7,045,224, forward strand.
TGCCTTATCTGCTTCAGTGTTAAATGAATTGACTGCCAAACTGTAAATCCATGTATTGAATAATATGCCCAAGTTAAAACTACTATGAACATTTGTAAATAATTGATTGATTTACCCATCTTCCGTGTGCTTATCAGATGCAGCATATGGAATATAAAACTCCTCGTCCCGCGTCGCAATTCGTTTTTTCTTTTTCGGCGCTTTGTACAAATTATCGAGGTTTCTCTTTTTCGGAAGTACAACTGTGTTAAAAGCTGCATTAATATCATCCGCAGTTGACTGTGCGAGTGTTTCTCTTGGAGATTTATCTATTCGTAATATAGTGATAGAAAAAAACCATTATTGTTAAGTCTATTATTTAATTACCATGCTAAGTATTATAGGACTACTACCAGCTGCGTTTGAAGCTTTTTCTGCTTGAATTTCTTCTGCTTTTCTATGGAAATTCATGATGCTTTCTTTATGAGCCGAACGCTTGGTCTTCATAACTTGGTAATCAGTAGAAGCCGCTTTTGCGCCAATTTCAAATATTGTCTGTTATAAATAATTTGATTAATACCAGTTATAAAAATGAATACAGATTACAGTAATATGCTTACTCCTTGTGGCCTGTAGTTCGACATTCTAGATAACAAATCAAGAGTTTTCGAGGATACATCAGAATATTGTGGTATCACTCCTGCTTCAGTGATGTGTAATTCTTTTACTCTTTTAACACTTTCTGACGAAGCACCTGGTCGAGATCTTATATATTGTTGGTATCCGTTGTTACAAACGTTTTCCATGTTTTTCTGTCCACAAAGACAAAAAAATTGATTCAAGACAAAGAATGAAAGGAGATGTATTTGTAATTAAATCTTCCCTATATATAAATGCATGTATTTAAAAAATTTACCAGATCTGTAGAATTATTGTGCCAAGTTATCAATTCCGCGAGTTCTTCCTCTATCATGTTTTTCGGCATTTTTCCTATTGCTCCTTCTATATTTTTCGATGCTCCCGTGGTGGGAACAATTTGCAGAGGACGGCCAAGAAATAGATGTAAATCTAAGAGATAAGCATATTCATCCGGACTAACAATATTGTAAGCTGTTCCAGTTCGCCCGGCTCGTGCACAACGCCCTAAAAACGGGAGGATGTTGATTATTTAATATAAAATGTTTTAGTATCAGTTGGACTAATGATACACTTACCTACTCTATGTACAAAGAGTTTAGATTTTGCCGGAAAGTTAAAATTTATTACATTGTCCAAATGTGGAATATCTAAACCACGAGCAGCAACATCTGTTACAACTAAAGTTTTGACTTTATTCATTTGAAATTTAGCTGCATTTATTTTTCGCGCTGATGGATCTAAGTTGGAATAGATAAATGTGCTGGATATTCCTGCTTTTTCCAATATCTGTGAATGGAATGTGCAGAGGGAATCTTGAATTAAATATATGTGCAAATAATATTACTAAACTGTGATAATTATTAGTAGCATATTGAATATACAACAAATATATATCCTGATTACCTGGTGAATGTATTCCACATGATGCATGGTAGCAGCAAATATTACTGTCTGTGAATTTTCTTTAATAACATTTTTTAAAAGACATAAAAGTACTGCCAACTTTTCTTCTGGCCTACATGTTATGAATGAAAGTGTTAACTCTTCTGGCAATTTGCTTTCTACATCTAAACGAACTAAAACAGGATCAGTCAGCCCTGCTTTAGCAAAATCTACCAGAACTTTTGGTAATGTTGCAGAAAATAATAATGTTTGTCTTGTTTCAGGCAGTCTATTTGCAATCTCATGAATTTGCTCACCAAAACCCATCTCAAATAATCTAAATCAAAAGGTAGAACTTTGTTGAAATCATTAGATTGAATTTCGTGAATATGAAATTAATATTTTTACATAATTACCTATCAGCTTCATCAAAAACAACATATTCTATACTATTCAATTGCAAATCCATTTCAACACATATGTGCAAAAATCTTCCTGGTGTTGCAACTATAACATCTGGATTACCATGTATAGCACTGAATTGATTATCTAAGCTATCACCACCCAAAATTACAGCTGATTTTAATCCTGTGAACTTTCCCAGCTCCTTTACAAATTTTAAAGTTTGTATAGCCAGTTCACGTGTAGGTGATAATATTAAAGCACGCGCTCCAGTCTTTGCTTGCCTTGTTTTAAGCTTTTCGAATAGTGGGATTAAAAAGGATGCTGTTTTTCCACTGCCTGTTCTAGCCATTGCAACTATATCACGGCCTTCTAAAGACAAGGGTATTGTCTACAAAAAATATTTTTCAATAAATTATCATCTATATTGAAACATTCTAATCACTAGAATTTTCATATACATTTTCATATTAATATCATATATAAGTGGCACACATTAATCAGAAAAGGACACATGAAGATATCATTCCAAGGAACTTACTTTTCTTTGAATGGGTGTTGGTATTTTATATCCACGTTTTAATATTCCTTTTAACACAGGGAAACTAAGTGCCATGGATTGAAATCCACCAGATTTCTTAGGTGCTTTCTTTTTAATATTGCTAATTGCTTCTTCCTCATCATTATCACTAATTCCTCGAGGGTCAGCAAAACCCACAAGGTCTGAATCTTTCATCCTGGTAAAACATTTTATTTTTTGAGTAATATTTTATGCTTTTATTTGAGTCATTCTATAATATTATAAGATTACAGCTATAGATGATAGTTGTATAGAATTGTGTAAACACACACAACAGTAAACACATAAATTAAGAACAATAATCGGCAGATAAGTCATTAATATCAGTACTAATAATCTGTATTCCATTTAATATTATAGGGACTCCCTCATAACATTATATCATGATTTATCACAACTATTTTAAGGAATGACTATAAAAGCAGGACTGTTATACATACTTCATTTTAAAGGCTAGTAATTATGTTTATTATATTCTAGCCAGTTGAGAATAATTAAGTGTCTGAGTACACTAATTATAAATAAATAAGATTTGCAATCATACAAAATGATGCCTCATCATTCTTTAACTTCAGTCACTCAATATCAAAGTTTTGTCAAAAGCACGTTTTGATATTATGTACTCTAAACAGTAAAGTTAGCAACCAGTGTTGGCATCTTTTTAGGTATTCTCACTAGAAACATATTTTTTAAGTATCTCACTGTACACTGTACATATACTATATATATTTGATTGAATTAATGTTAGATAGTTTAAATACTCTTTTGAATTATTGCTATTTGCATAAGTATCATCTCTTCAACATTCCTTCCTAATTCTTATAGTGTAATCCGTACGTCATTACAATTCTGTCCCCGCGGTTCTCTGTAGATTTATTGTATTTTTTTTTAAAGCTTTCCCGCTTCTTCTACTGCGTATGAATTCATTTGTTGTTCAACCTAATAAAAATTATATTGGCTTTAATATTTTCCATTGTTATTCTAAATTTTTGTGCGATTCTCATAGTATTTTCCAAGCCACTAGGATGTACTTGTACGAAAATAAAATGCTCGTTTCTTCAATTTTAGAAAAATAAAAAATTATCATTGCATAATGTAAGCAATCGCCTTAAGACTTTGCCGAAACTTTCTGCATAAACTTTTGATACGACATATAATATTTCCAACTTTTTCAACTGTAAAGAAAATTTTCTTGAACACGTGCCTATTTTTGTGGAAACAGATGCGTAAGTGTCGTGAAGGGCCTTCCTCTTTCAAATTGGTTAATCAACCAATAGTATCCGCCCAAGTACCACGCAAAAACCTAATCAGATACTTCAAAATTCAGTATACTAAGAAATATTCAATATCAGTATCATAACTGTGCCCTTGAAAAAATGATTTTCCAACGTTTTCCACAGTTCAATGGAGACTTCAGAAAACTGCGAGAATCGAAGTAAGGTGCATCTATTAGCCTTCTTCAGTGTTGCATGGATCATTTTATTACATTGTAAAAAGTGAACAGTTTTACATTAGGATCTTGTGGTGAGGATAATGAAGACTGTACTACATGTATAGAATTGATTAAAAAGAAGATCAGTAGTGGACCTTTAATTATAACATAATTATGGATAGAAAATCACTTTTGCATTTAAAGAAATGTTCCTATAGAAATTGTAAGAATAATAACAGGCGTACTACTCATATAACATATTATACATTTCCTATACATGATCCAGACAGATGCATAGAATGGATGGTAAATAGTGGTTGTGAGAATTTTGTGGAACTAAGTAACAGTGAATTGTCAAAAAAATATATATGCAACAAACACTTTGCAAATACATGCTTTTTTGCTCCCCGATTGATAAAGACAGCAGTGCCTGATTTGTATGAGGATAATGACAATAATGAGATACATGATAATAAGGTGCTTCAGACTAAATCCCAGGATGATCTTTTGAGCTCTTCACCAGGAAGTAATAACAATAGATCCATCACAAATGATGGTAATTCCCAGAAATTATCAGAAGAAATACATCTGTTGAGCTCTTCACCAGGAAGTAATAACAATAGATCTATCACAGATGATGGTACTTCCCAACAATTATCAGAAGAAGAAATACATCAGCTACAAGAATGTGGTAAAACTAGCAAGAAAATTGTAGATAGTCTCATTGAGAATGATGAGTCCTGCATGGGTGAGACAGAAAAGAATCTCAAGAAGCAGCAAAAGAAGTATTGTAAATATGTTACAATACATAAGTTACAAATCAGTTCTCTACAGGGTGTTTATTTTAAGTTAGGTGGAAATAAGCATGGTATTATGAGAATAGATGCTTTGGCTCAATTATTGTCCTACTGTGATGTCCAATCAGAGGGATTGTATTTATTATATAATAGTGGATCCCAAGGACTACCAGTTGCTGCTATGTTGAATAGAATTGGAGCTAATACTAAAGGACATTTAATACATCTACATCCTGAAAGTATTACTCAGAATTTTATGGTACAAGCTATGAAATTCCCTAAAGAACAATTAGAAAGACTATTCAATGTTAATATTTATAACTTCTTAAGATTACACTATCAAGGGAATAGGGTTGTATCAAGTAATATAATCTCTAAAAGAAATAATTCAGCTAATACTATCAAAGAAACTGAAATTATACAAAGTAGTATTAACAAGCAGAATTTGGAAGGTGATGAATATAATGAAGAAGAGGATGGAAACAACTTTGGAAATCCACTTCAACCTGAATCCAGTGAAGACAAGCAGAATATAGATATACAAAGCACAAATAACTACACAAATGTATTAAAGAGAAAGTTAAATGAGTATGATAAGAAAACAGTAAAGAAGCCTAAATGGTTGTTAGAAGCACAATGTGCTGTACATCTTCTACAGGACTCTAAAGCTAGAGGCTTGGCTATTGTAGCTAAAGAACATCCATTAAACATCATCAATGCTCTTCTCCCATTTTTAGGGATATCTAGACCATTTGTTATTTATCATGCACATAGAGAACCTCTGCAAGAGACTTATTTTCATCTCAAACAAAGACAAAATATTATTAATTTAAGATTTTTTTCAAACTTTTTGAGATCATATAAAGTATTGCATGATAGAACTCTTCCTGATATTGTAACCAGTGACACTGATGGTTATTTGTTAACAGGATATTTAGTTGAATGAATGAATATTATTCACTTAATATAATGTAAATCAACGAGATTTTTTACATATAAATATTTCATTGTATTAAGTGCTTTTATTGATGCAAAAGATTGTATTTTAGGATAAGTTCTGTGTATCAATATTTTTTAAATATAATAAAATTGATTATTTTACTCTAAACTGGCGTTAAACTTCATTCGCTTTCTATCCCCTTCCCTCGTGAACACAGAATAATTCGAAAAAATTGTAAGAATTTTCAGCGAAAGTTAGCGGAAGTGGGGTAAAAAGAACGAAATTGGCGGGAACCCTCACCCTTCCGTCTCCTTTCACCTAATTCTTAAGTTGTGATTTCCGCGTTAACATGAATTTTCCCATTTTTTAATGAGCGGTAATACATATAACTATGGAAAAATATAATTGTACTAACTTAATCAAGAGAAATGCAATACAAATAAATGTATTACTTCAGTCGAATCATTTGCTGCAACTGTATGAACTATGCTCAAACTTGCTTCCTGAGTCTATAGTTATAATTAAATATTTTCTTTATACTCAGCGTTATTTAGAAAAATTTATTTATACGTGCAGACTTTAATCGAAATATATTATCTGTTGTCTCCTAGAATGTTTTTTCATATTATTTTCGATCGAAGTATTTTACGGTGATTATTTTGTTAACATTGGCATTACCAGTGAACTGAAGGTAGCTAAACTCGAGGGCCTCGGCCATTTTTACGGAAACCGTCTCTTCGTGTTAATTCAAGATGAAGTAAGTTAGGATTTCTTGCCGAGTAGATATCCATCACGCATAGTGCAATCCTTGTAAAAATGTGCAATGCACAATACGTATTACGTCAATAAAACAATTTTAATTAACATGATTTCCATCGTTCCAGGATCGGTCTTTGCGCGTACAGCGGATACAAAATATATCCGGGCCATGGCAAGACCATGGTCAAAGTGGACGGAAAAGTATGTGTCATATGATTCAGAATTACAATCTTGATTTTTGTCAGTGAAACATATTAAAGAGAAATATCTTTTATTGTGATATGATCCCGCATGAGTTAATCACAACTCCAATATTTCTTTGTTTAGACATTCACTTTCTTGAACTCAAAATGTGAATCTGCACATTTAATGAAGCGCAACCCGAGGAAAGTCACATGGACTGTCCTGTACAGGTAAATATATACACATATCATTACTTTGTTCCTTCTGAATTGCATTTACCGTATTAGATTATATAAATTATTCATATGCACAGTGATTCTTCTTTGTTTATATGTGCACATATAGTAGTCTCTAGTGGGCTACAATTTGTAAACATATTCCTTTTCAAGTGTAGCAATGCTGCAAACTAAGTTATTAAAAATTAATAAATTACAATGTTATATTTTATAGGCGAAAACACAAGAAGGGACAGGAAGAAGAACAGTCCAAGAAGAGGACACGCCGTACCCAGAAGTTCCAACGTGCTATTGTTGGTGCTTCCCTTACAGACATCTTGGCCAAGCGTAATATGAAGCCAGAAATTAGGAAGGCTCAAAGAGATCAAGCTATTAAGTATGTGTAATTTGTTATTAATAATTTATCATGGTAGTAATAACATCTTATTTGATTATCTTAGACATCTGTTCCTCTGACAAGATATTTCATATCATGTTGGATTTCAGAATGTCTAAGAGTAAAGTGGACTGCTTCACCCAGAATTGTACTTATGCAATTACACTGTCTGGCTTTTGCGGGTTCAGACAAATCTATTAACTTCATTTAACTTTTCTTATTAATGGACTTACTGTATGCAAGCTTGACAAAGGATTTTAATAAGCTGACTGTGATTTTTAGGGCTGCAAAGGAACAGAAGAGAGCAGCCAAGGCAACAAAGAAAGCTGTTGCTCCTCCAAAGGCCAAGCCTGCACCAAAACACAAAGCAATGAAAGTAACGCAAAAAGCAGCACCACGTGTTGGAGGAAAACGTTAATTTCTGTCTTTATATAAATAAAACAAAACCTACATTAGATTATGACTTCTTTAATACTCCTACACTCCTTTCTAAATCAGATGGAAAAATATGAAACAAATCAATATTACTTTAATGTTTGTTTTCAAGAATCGTAATAACAATGGACAACAATTAAAACTGTTAACATATTGTAAACAAATACGTTGTCCTAGTTCATTTTTTTATTATTTATTTTATTTATAAAGTAGCCAATCACGATATATTCAATGGCCGTCTTGGTTGTACGGTGAATAATTGGACACATGTGGTCCGGCAAGTAGGCGCCAATTAAGGGTTGTTTTTTTTCCTGGGAAGCATCAGACGTCCCATCATTTATTTTATTATATTATTTGTTTATTTCTTCATTTAGATTGGTTTAATTCCTTCTTCAGCTGAGATAACTTTGTTAAGGCAGTATCCCTCCATGCGCGTCTTTCTTGAAGTTTTTCAAGCGGGCACATTTCATTCAATTCATTACCGATTTTTTCAGCCATTTCACCTTCGAATTTCGGTACTGGACCGAAAGTCATGCTTACATCATAAATTGAATTCTTATATACTTCGCAGTATTTCTTCATTCCTATAAAACGATGCACAACATATTTATGTATCTCAAACAAAAAAATTAATTACACGCAGTCTTGATTTAATTCGTTTGAAAGATGTGCAGCTTTCGCATGTTCGATTACCTTCTGAATTTAAATGAGCGGCCTCGAAGGCACCGAGGAATGCGTAGCGCATTCCAAGTCCTTCACTCATAACTGCGTCGATGTCCTTAGCGCTTAATACTCCATCGGCTACCAGTCTCCAAGCCTCATTTAAAATAGCATACCTAATCATATAATTTTCTTGATACGCATTTCATAAAATAATGCAACTACCGAATATTGCATAACTGCAGTCTCGAACAGTTCAATTTGTTATAGATTTAGTATAAATTTCTAGTAATTGATATATAGACAATTTAGTATAACAGTTCTTTACATACTGAATTCGATTGAGTGCAAAACCATCGATTTCTCGGGTAAGCACAACAGGTGTTTGACCAATCTCAGTCATGATAGCTTTTGTTTGAGATGGAATTTCAGGACGCGTCCATGGGGCAGGTACGATTTCAACAAGTGGAACATAATACGGTGGATTTACCTACGACCAAAATTATGGTATTATTCTGTCGAAATTATGGTTTCAATTTTGTTGTACGTTATTACAGAAGTGATACCTACAGGGTGTGATACGATAATTTGATCGCGATGTTTAAGCTTTTCGCTGAAAAGAGATGGACGGAAAGTGGAAGTCGAAGAAGATAGGATTACTTTATTATCAACCACCTTATCAAGCTCATTGTAAACTTTGATTTTCAGTGGTAAATTTTCGGGTACGCATTCCTGAATGAGTTTGGCATCCTTTACGGTTTCCGCTAACTTCGAAGAACCTGCTCAAATTTGATTTTCAAGTATTATTGCACGTACAAGGACTATGGAATATTTCGAAAGAAAATGTTTGAAAATCGAAATATTTAACATTATATATGTAGTTGCTTATCGTAAAAGCTTAAATTAGATCCACGTTAATTGTTGACCTAATCGTTGCAACATTTAAAAATAATTATTTATGTTTGCTTGAATATGTAGATATATATATACATATCAATATTTCATAAATATACTATAATAATATAGTTATTAAACTACGTTTCAAAGTATATATTATTTGAAGTGTTCAAATATTTATTCTGTCGCATGCGAGTAGTTTCGCGCAGAAGATATAGAAATATCCGATTATTCGAATTTATTAATTGTTAGCGAGGTAATTTTTCATTGTTAATTATACTATTTTAATAATTCATTGTTCGTAATCATTTAAATCTATTAAATTTCCAAGATTAATTAATGTAAATGAATATTCCGACGGACCTGAAATTAAAGCGAATTGCTGATCCGCGGTCAATGTACCCCGAAGAAGTCCGCCACTTTCCAGGCGCTTTAATTGTTGATTAATATCTGTAAGAGCGTTCGCAATTTGTTCTTGAACAATGTCATAAATCGTGACGTGATACCCTACACTAGCGAATAACATCGCCCAGCTGCGGCCAATTAAACCACTGAAATAAAAATTTCCAATTGAATTTCATATATTTCTTCGTGTTCGTTCGTTTTATAATATAATATTTCTCAACGAACACGATGCCTTGCTATATTTTACAGAAAGTCTATGTAATCAATCGTTGTTTGTCGGTGTTTTTTTTACTCATATCTTATCTTAACGAGAAGCTCGGGACGTGATGTACCAGCAGAATTTAAAAGTACATTATCGGTTCAAGATTTATTCTATAACGATCGATAATTTCTTTAATGCTCTAGGTTCAGCGGAAATCTTAGATTCGTGATGTAACTTCATGTTAACTTTTATATTACATTATTAGTTTATTCCATGCTTATCATAGCATGCGACCGGCAAATGTAGAATGGAACTTTCTAACATCCACATTAATCTATAGATTACGGGTGGAATATTTTCTGGGATTATCATTCGAATTTAATACACGAATGAAACTAATCCGAGTTAAATAAATAGTAAGTTAACAATGAACTTCCACACTCGGAAATATTCAACTGCACTTGCTATTTTTCGATGTATTGTTCCGCTTTGAGTAACAATGATATATTCTTATCCTATCTACAGTGTTATTAAAAAAACAATGTCACTCTACTGCCAGTAATTATTAAATATACAAGAATGTAGTATTAGTATAAATAATATTTACATAGATTTTGAATTAGACGAAGAATTATGTATGTTAAACGCTAAACGACTTTTACTTAAACTATCACATTTTCTAAAAAATATATTCACATAATATCCGTGTTTATATTTTATACTTAAACAGTTCATTACCTGCCAATGATGCCAATCTTTTCATTTTTTGCGGACATGGTTCAGTGAGTGAGATATGCACGGTACGATGATACTTGGAACTCTATTAGGTGAGAATGACACAGTGTCTGACACTAAATAAACTGTTTCTCGGAGTACATATGTAACTACATATTACGATACGAGTTGCCCCCCCCCCATGCCCCACTTGAAGCAGCAGATTAAAAAGTTGTTCAGCCTAGTATTAGCTACCTCTAACGACAACTTTTAGTACCGCTTAGCAAAATGCAATTGCATATTGTTGCAACTGCAACTCTTCTATTTTCCGCGCAAAACCTATCAAACCCCATTACATTTACGTATACCACCTATATATTTCCTTAGCTGTAAATATTATTAAAAATTAGTTAATAATAATCAATCACGAGGAAATTAAACAAATGTTGATTCTTGCTGATTTCCAGAAAATTTCATGTCGTGAATTAATTTTGTATTCTTTCCGTATGCAACACTTACTATCAGACTGCATATGCACAATTTCTATATCACCAATAGATATAGGATAGACAAAGAATTAAATGTTTTGTTACTTCGCGTATAGTAAGCCGAATAAGAATCTGACCGCTCGTCTTGATATGATTAAAATTAAAAAATGATAAAGTATGAACTGTAAATTAGAATTGCCGACAACTGCAATTGTGTTAGAATATCCGAGACCCCAGCAATTTGTAGTAAAAAATGCCTTTAACATTTAAACTATTAAATATCTCGTTTCTACATGTTGAGATTTTAATAAATATTACGTTATCGCAATTCATTCTTCTTATGAATGTTTATCAAAGAAGTAAATAATTTCTTTCATTAAAGTTATCCATTTGTATCGTTACTGCGAAGGAATCTTTTTTTAAATATGTATGCTTTGTATCTACTTTCCTTTTTAATATGTAATCGTTAAAATATAACAACACCTCTTTAATACTGTTATTATAATCATTAAAATGTATTATAATAGCGATTAATGATGGTGCCAAATATTTGCGGGAAACATACCGAAAGTTTCCATATTTAGGTATAGCAACGCATAAAAGGTTTAATTATACCTGGGGAAAGTAAGTAGGTATGCTGTGGAGGATTACCATTAATAATTAACGGTTAAATTTCATCGGGTTCTTAGAATTCTCATGACGATCCTATCTTGGGAAACCCGCCCGTTTGATCCTATTGGTCAGCGGACTTTTTACTCGGGGAAGAACCTGAACGTTTTATCAAGGTTACATTGCGACGTACTGTACAGATAAAGTTAGTTAACATTTAATGTTTGGTGAGTACGCGAACTGTTCACGCCGTTATTGTCTGAGTGTCATAAATAATCTTGACTCTTCCGTTCCATTAGTAGATTTTTCTTATATAGTTGCGACGGTTAGTTGCACAGATTTAAAATTACTGCCTGTTCGACAATTGAAAGTAGTGATTATAAGTTGAAAGTGACAGTTTTCTTTCCAATGCGTTGCAATGCCTGAAGTATACGAGAATTACACGGCATTTCAAAGAATCTTCACCGACACTCCGGATTATGTTGCTTTCCCACATGGTAATTCTTACTTTTACGAATGTCTTCTTATTTGTTTATAAAAACATCGTATAAGCATTCTGTATTATTAATATTTAATTTGAAATGTCACTCTGTTTGGATTTCAACCGTTTGTGCATTGACAAAGGCTAGTATGCAGTTCGAATTTTTTTATCAGATAATAAGATTATTACCTATAATGATTTTTCTTATATTCAATGATTGACATAGTTGTAAGTATACCTCCATTTTTGAAAAAATCTAGGCATTTTTCCTCCTTAGAGTTCACATAAGTATAAAGCAATTTTCCTTGAATATTGCATTAACAAAAATACAAATTGTATGTATTAAGTTTGATTGTATGTATGCATTCATTTTTTAAACACCTTCACATTTTCATCTTCTATTTTAAGGACTGACAATCAATCTGCCCATTACTTTCTTTAACATCTGTATGCATATTATTATTAGATGCAATACCACCTACTATAAGAGACAAAACAACATCATTTTATGAAGATGTTCCAAGAAATTATTAAAACAACACTCACAATGTCATTACAATTAGATCATAATTTTCAGTTGAACTATTTGTATATGAAAACTTATTACTTTCTTCAATAATCCTTACATATGCATATATATGTTTAGCAGATATGATGCCAATGAGTATCAGGACTCCTTTTAGTCCATATAGTGGTTCTACCTCTTCACAAGGAACTGGGAGTATGGCATCTCCTATGTCTACTTCTTTATCTCCAGTCCATGGCACTGATTATATTACACTAAATGATGCTACTGGTATATACAATTATTATATTTTTAATGCATAAATATGACTTGTATACTTGGAAGTAAGTTATGTATTCATTTTTTTTTCAACAGTGCTTGGTAATCCACATATCACAATACTGGTACAGCCAATTGACAAGTTCAGGTTTAGGTATAAATCAGAGATGATTGGGACTCATGGAAGCTTAGTTGGAGCAAGTAACAATTCAAATCGCAAAAAAAATCCACCCACAGTTGAAGTAAGAATATTTGTATACTATGCACACTTATATGTTAAATGATATTTCTCTGCTCTTAAATAAATGTACTTTATACAATATATAATGAATTATCTAATAGTCTTTATAGATCATGTTAGTGGAATAATAATAATATTTGAACATATTTTTTAGCTACACAATTTTCCCGGAAAAGCAATAATTAGATGTACATTAGTTACCTCAGATGAAAGTCAGAGGATACCTCATGCTCATAGATTGGTGAGAAGAGATGGAAATTCAGATCGCGATGATCCTCATGATGTTGAAGTGTCTCCTGAAATTGGATTTATGGCATCGTATGCACTCTTACATAAATAAGAAAAAATTAAATGTTTAAATCTAGAGCTACAATTTCTATCACACTTCAACTAATCAATATACACAATTCTTTAAATATACAGATGTAATTTAGTTTGCTTTAATATTGTTTTTTATTACTAGATTCCATGGTATGGGTATTATACATACTGCAAAAAAACATATCAGGGATGAGCTAATACGAAAAATGCGAGCTATTGCATTAGAAACAGTAAGAAGGAAGAACATAAATGCGACTCTGAGTACACGTGAAGAAGCACAGGTACTTTGTCATTATCAATTTTCTTTTTTTTATCTATAAAATTAGTAGAATGTAATAGTATGGTTATGAAATTCAGTCAGCTCATGAAATGCTAGGATCTAAATGAGGAATTAATGTTTTATGTTTAAGATTAAAGCTGATGCTGAATGCTACCAAAAATGGGTAAACTTGAACAGTGTTGCATTATGTTTCCAAGCATTTACTTTAGATCAAAATGATATAATGACACCCATAACAGAACCTGTTTATTCAAATCCCATTAATAATCTTAGTAAGTTGTTTCTAAATAATGGAAGTTAATTTTAATGTGATTAGAGAGAAGAATAAATATATAACTTATTTCATTTTTGCAGAAAGTGCATTAACTGGAGAACTTAAAATATGTAGAATTGATAAATATACAAGCAGTTGTGAAGGGGGTGAAGAAGTTTTTATATTTGTGGAGAAAGTCGGAAAAAGTAAGTAGATCATTTCAAGATCTAAAAATAATGGTTGTCATTAATTATATACTAGTCTCTAAATAATGGTCTTTTTTCTTATTCACAGAAAATATTAGAATAAAATTCTATGAGCTCAATGAGGATCGTGAAATATGGTGTGCATATGGTCGCTTTTCGGAATTAGATGTTCATCATCAATATGCAATTGCATTTCGGTATGCAAAATTGCCTGATAAAATTACTACTATAATGTCACATGACTGTATTTTTATTTTCATTGTTAATCTTGTTTATGTTATAGAACACCGCCATATGCAGATATTAATATTACTTCACCAAAGGAAGTTTTTATACAATTAGAACGACCGACTGATGGTGATTGTTCAGATCCAATCAAATTCACTTACAAACCAAGTGACAGAGTTATGGGTGAGCATTAAGAAATTTGTTTGTAAGACATGTACCATAAAAAACATTAGAGAGATCTGGAAAACAAATACCTTTGCAAATCTTAAAGTTAGTACTACACATTTGCATTAAACATTCTTTAATTTGTTTATAGGAAGGAAGCGCCAGCGTGTATCTTACTCTGGTAGCGCGGATTTATCAAAAATTATGTCAAACTACCATAATTCTGTAACTGAGGAAGTACCAGCAACCTCGAGTAATGATAGTCGAGAAATATCCAGAGAAATAAATAAAATATTGCATGATGGATGTTCATCAGAAGAACTAACTAAATTTGCCTCAATGATAGACTTTGACTGTAAGGCATTATTTACGTTGAATATCATATATCATTTCGCGTTATCTTTAGTCTATTTTTAATTACATAATTATTATTATTCAGCATATTCGCAATACCTTGGAGTCGGTGACGATATGCTAACATCTGACGGTCCATCAAATAAACAAGTATGTATGAGTCTTTACATACCCATTGTTTTGCCTAGGAAAATATTTTACATTGTTCTATAAAATTTAATTAATAATTATTTATAGTACCAGCAAAAAGATGATTCTATGTTTGCCAGAAATATCGTTGTCGAAGCTATAAAATCCATGAAACTAGACCCGAAAAATGCGAAGAATCATATGCAAAAATTATTAAGAGAACGCTCCACATACGGTGATTCTCCACTACATTCCGCGCTTAGATATGGCCAGCAGGATATTGCAAAATATATTCTAATGTTGAAAAGCACTAACAAAGATTGCAAGGAACTTGTGAACAGTCAAAACAGTTCTGGCAAGGTAAATATTTTCTTATATGAGTGCTATTATAAGTTCAAAGTCACTCATTATATATACCATTTTTTTAGACACCACTACATTATGCTGTTTTACAAAATCTACCCCAAATTACGAAGGCATTACTTATGCTTGGAGCGGATCCAAACAGATTTGACGATCATGGATCCTCACCATTGCATTTGGCTGTTAGAAGTACGTTTGAAGAATCAATAACGAGAGATAGTCATTCCGACTTAAATTAAATTCTAATCCGTCTATTAAATGCAAATTGTAGAACCTGAAGCTGGAGACTGTGTCGATGCACTCTTATCAGAAAAAGAAACTAACATCGAAGTTCATAATGATGCTGGATGGACGGCATTGCATCTTGCTGCCGAAGCGGGATCTTATCATGCAGTATGCTCACTTATTCAAGCCGGTGCAGATGTAAACAATACTGATAAGTCTTATGGTCGAACAGTCTTACATATAGCTGTGGAAGGTGGACACAAAGACATTGTTGAATTTTTACTTACAAAGGTATTAATGATTTCTGTTTGATTAGCTATACGTCGCAATTAATTGATGTGCAGAGTTGAAAGTATCAGATATTCACTGACCAATTATGTTTTTCGCCATTTGATTGCTTATTACAGACAAAGATAGATGTAAATAGAAGAAACTTCAGTGGAAATACTGCACTTCATAGTGCAGTTGTATATACTGGAGAAAGGGCAAAAGAATTATGTTTGCTATTAATACAACATGGTGCAGATCCACATATCCAAAATCATAATCGGGATTCCGAGAATGTATGTGTACCCTAAATACTACAAAATATAGTGTTATTGTTTCCTGTACAAATTTTGATAATTATATATTGGTAATTACTTTAATAGGTTGAGAAACAGAATGGACAAACTGTAAATGTAAAAGTAGAAGTAGATTCCGATGAAGAAAGTGCAAAGCATGCTGGAGGTCAAACATCATTCGATTTGGCAACAAATAAGCCAGATGTAAATATAAATCATTCTTACTGATATATGCATGTATAAAACAGATAGATGCAACCAACTTATTAGGAATGGAGTCTTACTTATACTTGTTATAAATGCGCGATATTCTCCAAGTGAAACATCCTTTTTTTTCAAGATTCTACAGTTGCTTGCACAACCGAACGAAGAACAAAGCAGGTCTGAAGCATGTTTAGTTCCCACTAAGCAGGAAATACCGGAAATTGATGAGTCACAGTCAAAATGGGTAAACTTCGAAGAAACACAATGTTTAGCCAAAATTTTGGATGATTCTACTGGATGGAAGAAACTTGTAAAGCATCTAAGTTTGGAATATCTTTTGAACACATTTCAACAAAGTTCAAGTCCATCTGTTGTTCTTCTCAATTATATTGAAGTAAGGAATTGCTTTAATTTCTACATGTTTTAAGTAAATCGTTTTTGTAAATTTTGGTTATATGTTTCAGTTACAGGGTCTTATGCCTCTTACAAGCTTAGAAAAAGCTTTAAATGAAATTGGAGAGAAGGAAGCAGCAGAGTATGTTACATCTGTCTTATCCAAATAATCAGTCGAATGTCCATCCTTGTACATTTGATTTGATAATCTCATTGTAATATATATATATATATATTTCCATTGTATATAAATATAATTAGATCATTACATATTATAATCCTATGAAAATCAGTATTTGACACACTTGCATTTGCATGCAGTGTGTTTTATCTGTTTTGTAATTTTTAAGCCCTATCATTATGTTGCATTCCTCAGAATTGTATTTTAATTCATATAATTCATAAGTTGATCTTATTAATATTTGTGGATTATGTATTTTAATATAATATATACTTCTTAATATATAGTGTATATACTTCTATAAAGCATTCAAAACCTTCCACCGCTATTTTATACATATCCATCAGTATAAAACATCTACTAGCTGTCCTGATAGTATTTTGAAGAAGTAAACCGTATCTTGTGGGATTCTTTATGAAAACATTATATGTCGAAATGTATTCAACAGGTTGAATTTACATTAGTGTATGGCGTCATTCACGTGAAACGTGTTATGTATCAATAATTTAGTAAGACCCCTTATCTCGGCAACTGCTATCACAGGTGTGCTATCAAGTAAAAGAAACTTCCAGTATGTAGTTTCCTCAAAAATTTCCTGACCTCTGGTGTGATACTTGCAACTATAGAATGATTACCTGGCTCCTGCGTATCATATAGTGACGTATAGTTCTATACATTTGGAATGATTAGGATCAATCTTATGATAGTACTTTGAATCCTTGGACATCTGAAAAGAAAACGGCTGGTTCGACCGTTGAATACTAATATATCTGCATTTCACTATAACGTACTTAAGCATTTCCTTATCCGATCATCTATAAGGATACGCTAATTGTGTAACGAAACTTTTAATAAGTATTTTTTGTTTGCGTCGTTTACATGTCAATACATAATTATTTATTGTGCGTTGAACGAAACTTGAAATGAGTCACGTATTCGCGGGGGGCGGACCGCAATATTTCGATAAAAACGAATGCTGATACACACATATGTCAAACATTATTGTAAACTGATTAGGAGACACGTTTTTTCTGAAGTGTCTTTTTAAAATAATTGTAATAAATGATGGATAAACTAAGAAGGGCTTTGAACGGCAATGACCAATGCGATGAGGAAAGTGGTATCATTACACAGGTAATATTCCTTGATTAAATTCATCAGCATACTTATTAAAGTATCGTATTTTCTACATAAGTATATTTTATAATAATGATATCTGATTAAAAATTGTAATGCTTGCGATTCAAAGGCTGACGTGGATTTCACAGTAAGTACGTAAATTCGTACATGTGAAATAATGAGATCATACAGTGGTTTTGATTGTAATAGTTTACCCTTTGTTAACTAACTGGAAATGTATTAACAGCAAAATTATTTTTATTTAGGTTATGGACCAAACCACCTTGAGTTGGTCCACCAGGATAAAAGGATTTGCAGTCTGTTTTATAATTGGAGTACTTTGTTCTTTCCTTGGGTCCTTTGCCTTATTTTTAAATAGGGGGCTAGGAGTATTTGCTGTATTTTATACAATAGGCAACATACTTTCTCTATTAAGGTAGATATCACTTATAAAGAGATATACATTGTACATTTATATATAGAATTAACATTTTGATGCATTATTACATATTTATATTATATTGTGTATATCATTAGATTTGTAATAAGTGACTTGTGTGACAATAATTCTTATCATTTAGTCTGTTTGTACATATACATTGATAATTTTATTCTGATAATATAGAATAATATCAATTAACAAAACATATATCAGATACTTATCTGTCATCATTCTTCTAGTGCATACTGTGTGTTTAAGATATCTCATTGTTTATGTTTATTTAAGTTTTTTTTATTTTATGGTCTTTTGTTATAACTGGAAGAATAATACCTGTGTATTTTAGTACATGTTTCTTAATGGGACCATACAGCCAATTGAAAAAGATGTTTGCTGCAACAAGAATTATTGCTACTATATTAGTATTTGCTGCAATTATAATGACATTACTAGCAGCATTACGTGTAAGCAAACATAGTTGGTGAACATCTACTAGTTGACTATAGAACTTAGATTAATGTCATTCTTTTGCAGTTAAAGAACCCTGGCTTGGCACTTATATTTATAATCATTCAGTCATTGGCAATGACATGGTATTCCTTATCTTATATACCATATGCACGCGATGCTGTTAAAAAAACTGTGGAATCATGCATTACATGAAAGACAAAAAGCAATGCCAGAAATTTTTACAGTGTGTGTACACTGGCATTTCACAATTATTCTGTGGTGCACAATGATTTCTGGATTATAACTTTAAAGCTGGTTTCATTGCATTCTAAATAACAATCAAACATATGCTAACAAATAATAATTTATGTTTACCACAGTGAAATTTTACCACAGAGAATCTGTTTATTTAAATAATAGGAGGATTAAAAATATTACTATCTGTATAATATTTCATGATGTGTTTGCCATCATGTGGAATTGTGTAGTTAACATTTTGACGTCCGGACTTGTATTGAAATAGTTTTATACGTCGCCGACATTCCGCGGAATCGTTCATATTGTCATTAGATTATAGTAAAACATGAAAATTACAATAACTCTTAATCCTATTACCTGATTTATACGAAATTCCGTGGATATATGTAAATAAATGTAAGCTAACAAGAAAATTGGGGAAAAAACAACAATAAGTAACATGCCAGCGGCATTTACCCGTCACGTTGTAGACACCCATGTGGTTTCGCCGGCATTTATCCGCCATCTTGTAAGTGACGCCAACGGGGTGTCACCGGACGGCAAAGTGTTAATTCAAAATTTCAGACATGTATATTACACAGCTTATTTCTTTTGTAAGGCTTATTATATTGTAATACTTATATAAGAATAAGAAATTTTGTACATTGAAAAATTAAAAATTTGTAAACTTCTACTAATCAGGTATTTATCATTCGTTAAATAGATATTTTTATAATTTAACTGCTGATTTAACAATATAAATAAATGTACAGCAAAAAATATTTGTAACAAATCAAATCATATAGGTATTTATTTAAATTATCCGTTTAATATTCCCAGAATAAAAATATGGAATTTTAATAAACGTAGAAAAATTAATATTTAGACTCACATCCTACAGTTATCCTGAATTGAATATTGGCGGATGTTCTAGCCGTTGCATTTCAATTTAAAAACTGAACGTTAGGTTTTCGACAACCAACCGCCCATCGACAGTCCCCTACCAGCCAATCATAATTCAATCCTTTAGTTTGTTCCTCGAGTAATCTGAGCCCCGATTGGACGAGGATAAATAATAATTTCTTTTTCGTCCTCCGATCTTTAGCAACAGGTTTTGAAGTACAAAGGAACTCCTTTACCAGCCATTATACATTTGACGCGCGGGTCGCGGTAGTTTCATTGAAGATTTGATTAAATATTCTTCTGTTAATATTTATTGACACATTTACGGTGAGTGGACTGTATTATGTTCCATTAATACGCAACGGTTTTCTCACTTTTCGTTGTAGTCTTAAGGTGACTATTAATTAGTGTTTCCGTGTTAGAAAGAACGGATACGAAAAAATCGCGAATAACCGTTACAAGAGGTCTGTCTAAAATAATTACAAATAAAGTACTGTTCAATCTTCCTGAACATTAATGGGAGAGAAGAGCGTACTTTATTGATGTAACGATAATATATTACATTTATTAGTTACTATTAAATAATTAATCGTATACGTCTTCTTTTGTAAGGTCAATACATTTACATGATAAATGTCGATACTATTGCACAACATTTCGATCCGAAGTTGTTAATTGAATAGCTAATGAAACATTGGCATTAATAATGTATTATGACGTCTTTCGAATTCCGCAATTTTATAGTGTACGGTATGTCTATTATATAAGTGGTTCTTTAAATTTTTTTATTTTCAGAGACAGATTATCCTGCGACTGATTATTTAATTGTTTCACGAAAAAATGCCTGCACCAGAAGCTGATAGCCACAGCCGTAAGGCTAATTTCAAATTCAATTACAAACATGAAGTAAGTTTTCTACCATTATCATTTTACCTTAAAATATAATGTTGTAATAATTCTTTAATTGAGTATAGTACTAATTATTTTTGATATAAGATCTGGTTATAGCAGATTTTGTATTTCACATAGATGTATCTTATTGATACAATGCCTCTGTTTAATTTAGTATGCTGTTCTAATTTATATTTATTAAGTGAAGAATCAAACATATTTGCTTTTCTTTTTAATGCAGCTTTATATTTGCTGCATTAAATATATGTGAATTACTATATACCATATGTTCTCTGAAATATAACAGATCTGTATTGCTCTTACTTAAATCTCATTAGTATTAAAATAATAAGTGTAATGATATATTATCATAGGAGGCACGTAGAAGGAGAAATGAAATATCAATTGAGTTGAGAAAAGCTAGAAAAGATGAACAATTACTGAAAAGACGTAATCTAAACATAGAAACAGAACCACAGAGCCCTACTAATGAAACCAGTCTCTCACCAATTTCAACATCCATTGAAGAAGTAGTTGCTGGAATGAAATCTTCAGATGAAACTATTCAGCTCCAAGCTACCCAGGCATGCAGAAAAATGCTTAGCCGTGAAAAGAATCCACCAATAGACAGTATGATACAACGTGGTATTGTGCCACGTTGTGTTGAATTTCTGGATTATCATCACAAGTATACTTCATGATCATTTGCACAAAATTAATACTCTCACATATACCTTTTTACAATGTAATATTTTTTTTACATTTAGTGCTGCCTTGCAATTTGAAGCAGCTTGGGCATTGACCAATGTTGCTTCTGGAACATCAGAGCAAACTCATGTTGTCGTTAAGCATGGTGCTGTTCCAAAGTTGGTAGCTTTACTGAAATCCGCATCACCTAATGTTGCGGAACAAGCAGTTTGGGCACTTGGAAATATTGCTGGTGATGGGCCTATGGCACGAGATCTTGTTCTTGGACATGATGCAATGCCTCTGTTATTGGAACTGATCAAGCCTGATACTTCTGTGTGTATAACAATTATAAGTATTATGTATTCATAGTTATTTGAACTAAATTTTTCACACACTGAATTGATATTTCAGGTAACATTTACTCGTAATATTGTATGGACATTATCTAATTTGTGTCGTAACAAAAACCCACCTCCACCATTTGAAATAGTCAGGACTGCTTTACCTGTATTAAATCGCCTCCTAAGCGATACTGATAAGGATATTCTTGGTAAGCCTCTCGAACTTTTTACTGTACTAACAAAATTACTTCTTATTATAGCTTAAATAAAATTCTGAAATTATACAAAATTTGGATGTGATATAAAAATTGCTTATTACAGCTGATGCTTGTTGGGCTTTATCTTATCTTACTGATGGATCAAATGATAAAATTCAGGCAGTAGTTGAATGTGGAGTCATTCCAAAGCTTGTAGAATTATTGACCTCAGGTGAAGTGACTGTTCTCACACCAGCCCTTCGTGCAGTTGGAAATATAGTCACCGGCAATGATGTGCAAACCGACGCGATAATATCTGCTGGTGGATTACAGCATTTGGGTTCATTACTGCAACATCATCGACTTAATATTGTTAAAGAAGCAGCGTGGACAATTAGTAATATAACTGCTGGAAATATGGAACAAATTCAACATGTTATAAACGCTGGTCTGCTGCCACCTTTGATACACGTTTTGCAGTCTGTAAGTATTCTATGACTTATTTTATAAACAGTATATTATTCATAATCACTGATCAAATATATAACATACAATTTTCAGGGAGATTTCAAATCTCAGAAGGAAGCTGCATGGGCAGTAACTAATTTAACCTCAGGTGGAACAGTACAGCAACTTGCTCAGTTAGTACATTTGGGTGTATTGGCACCATTCTGCACTCTGTTAGAAGCTAAAGACTGGAAAACTGTAATTGTTGTACTTGATGGTTTGACTAATATCCTAAATGCCGCTGAAAAAATGGGAGAAGTTGAACGTGTGGCGATTATGATTGAGGAAGTTGGAGGTTTGGATAAATTGGAAGCTCTTCAGCACCATGAAGCAGAGCAAGTGTATCAGAAGGCTATTGCAATGATTGATACATTCTTCTCAGATGGGGTATGCATACATCATTATAAAATTGAAAAAATTATATTTTACATTATACTGATTTTTGTATCATAAAAAATTGTTAAGGACGTTGAAGACTCAACACTTACACCTACAGCAGTTGATGGACAGTTGGAGTTCAAACCAACCGAGACAGCACAGAAAGGTTTCAATTTCTAAAATTCCTTTTTTATTAGAATGTCATTCAGTATTACAGGGTGTGTTTCAGTTAATTTTGTAAATACGGTAGCATTCGTTCGTGATACTAAAACAATTATTAAGGATAAATTTATTGTCGGATGCATTATAAAGTTTGTCATATGATTTGATTTCTTTTTCATATCTCATATCAATGTTATACATGAGCCATAATAATAGTTCATTTTGTTCAATTTGAAAGCAGCACAAAGATTATGATATGGACGCTATTTTGTTTTATTCCTATCGAGCACGTAAATATAGATTTAAACAAAAGGATGACATTTCAATATCAATTGTGTTTTCTGTGATTCTTATAAACTTAATTTCCATTAAATATACGACTAGCTTATACTTATTTCAAGTTCATAACATCGTTAAAAAAATCACCTACAGCATTACTTATCTTTATAGCATTACTATTGCTTTTATCTTTTGATTTTCTTTTAAATGGAAGATCAAAATCCGATCTATTATTTGGCTGAAAAAGAAAAGTCAGTACATATTGGTCATCGTGTTTTCTATGTATTTTTTAATAAAATTTTGATACAAAAGCGTGGTTCACCTTACTTGACAATTAAGTTATATTAGGATGTGAAGATATTCAGCATATTCTTAATAGTTATATGATTAACGTCAAGTACGTTTCATAACAAAAACGTCCTTTTTTTCTTTTCTTCACTTTTAAATAGCAATTGCACACATATACTCCTAGTTTGTTAACTATTGCATTAAATGCTGTTATCTCAAGCCATATTACATAGTACAAATTCTACTACGATAAATATACAAAAAAATTGATTAGTAAAAAACTAGAGACGTTAGTTGCAAATAAATTTGCTAAACACACTTCTTTCCTTAAAATTGTAATGACTAAATTGTGTCACGACTTATACCAGATCTTATTACTTAACTAACAGAGAGCATTTTGACACGTATCATGCATTACGTTTATCTAAAGTTATACGAAAACGGGCAAGTTATGCTTTTATATTGTTCGGCATTTTTAGGAAGTACATATATATGTATAGCAGTTATTATTATCAGCAATTCTATGCTGTATTACGTCCTAATCCTCTACCAAATCCTACAGAATCTAGTAGAAAATGTATCCTTGTTTACTGAACCAATATAGCAGCAGTGATTAGTTATTTAATTACAGAACTCCTGCTAATTGTTAGGATCAAATTCACTTTAATAAGATGCATTGAGTGGTATATTTCTAGTCTTTGCGAAAATGTCGAATCCTGTTTGACTATCGACCTAGAATAAAATCACTTTGGTCATTTACTAAGAAATGATATACAAACGCAGCTTTTTTTCGGTCGAAAGTTGCTTGAACCGCTCGACTTCTTTGACTGCGATCATCTCTACTTCTTGGTGGATCTCGTAGAAAAATTGAGCCAAATAGTGTCGCTATAAAAAAATGTTAATGATAATTTTGATGAACCGCGGTAATAA
Source organism: Nysson spinosus (assembly GCA_910591585.2). Taxonomy (NCBI): domain Eukaryota; kingdom Metazoa; phylum Arthropoda; class Insecta; order Hymenoptera; family Crabronidae; genus Nysson; species Nysson spinosus. The sequence goes on from OU342835.1 coordinate 7,070,021, forward strand.
TAATGATCCGAAACCGTAGCTCACCAAGTGTTTTTGCATCTAACTCATTGTCTTGGGTGTGATTTAAAAGTTCTTGTAAGAAGTAACATATGTACAGGAATACAGTTCTTCTTATTTCCGGAAGTTGCATTACAATCTATAATGAAGAATAATATACCAAAAACTAAGATATCCGTAAATGAAGATCCAAATAAAAGTTACGAATTACATCCGCACCTGTTTGCATTGTAAGTAACTTGTTGCTGCAGACAAACATACACTATGCAGATTATATGGTATTAACGGTTCAGCTGTTGATTCTAGGAGCAAAAGCAACGACTCTGCGACAGAGTGCACGCTGCCCGCTTTAAAAGTATTAAGGAAATGTATTTCCGAAGTATATATTATTACGTCCTTAAAAGTCCAAGGCAAATTTTTAATGCAGCAACGCACTTGACTAGTCGCTCATTGAGCTATAAAGGATATTTCCGAAATATAATATGAAAAGGATACGCATAGGATCTTGACTCCAATTATCTAACCAGTCTCTTATTGTTATAATCTCACTGTGGAGCCCTGGAGTTTCAAATAGGCCGGCTGTTTTAATACCATGCCGATATAATCTATCCACTAACAACCATATCTCTTTGGGTACAGAATATGGTTCTTGTGAAAGATTTTTATTATTCTCCTAAAATATATATATAAGAATTAAAAATATTAGTTTATATCGAATTTATGGAGTCATTTTGTATTGTGATATGTATAGCTGATTTTACAAGTTCCATTAATCGCCCAATAGGAACTTCTCTTATTGGTTTTGGAATGTGGACTAATGCTTCCATTGAGGAGCCAAAGCAGCTTCGTTCATAAGTACCTATAGGATGAATGTATTTAACCTATTTATACATACATATTTTGCTACATAAGTAACAAAAAACATATTGCCGATGACATACCCGTCACTGTTATAAATATATCTTTCCCACCTTCGAGATGTAAAACTAAAATATCATAGAGTTTATCTTCCCCAGAATTCAGTTTGCAGGCAGATTTTTTATCTACATACATCTCTAGTTTAATGTCGCATTTTTCACCTAAAATACGATATTATTAATTCAACCCCGAGTTTTATAGACTGAAGTAAAAATGTATTATACCTGGTTTAATGAAACCTGTAAATGGTTCTATATGCAACCAATCCTTACAGTAACTGACATCATCCAATTTTTTTATAAACTCAAATTGTACTGGAACCTGTCGAAAAATATTGCAAATATGGTCCAAATTCTATTCTAATGTTGTCAGTATACTTTTATTACCTGACCAGTGTTGGCAATTATAAGCTCTTTGCTAGTTGGCTCAAGAAACTTTAAAGTATCGAAAATAATCTCTGTAGTATCGACCATTACTTGAGGTAAAAACTCGTTCTCCAGTTTGTCAAGTTTTTTCATTACTTCCTCGTGAATCTTACGATACTTGTCTATGTCTATAATTCTAATCTGCAAGTAACAATATGAAGCGGGCCGAATATTTCCTTAGTGAACAGAGGCTTGCGTTTAAAATATAAAATTATTATAGTTTGAAAAATCGTTATGGTATAATTACTCACTTGCGAATCAAAAATGGAACTAACTGGCTTATGATCAGATATCCTCAATTCAGGATGACTTCTATAGTTAACTGATACAATATTTTCGCCCTTCCATAATATACGATCACACCATGCTGGGGCCCTTCCCTTTTCACTGAATCATTCATAAATTCATTGATAATTAAAATTATTTTCGTATGCAGAATGAAATCAAATTAACTTAAGCAAGTATATTCTAATCTACCTTGAATCCCAATTGTCAGTTCCTGGATCGTATTTATAAGTTGGCTTAAATGTGATTTCTGCTTCCTTATAGCCTTGGAAAACTTTACCTAATCGTTGCTGTTGCCCAAGTTGATCCAAAGCTATAAGAGGAGCAAAGTCTCCTGCTTGAATATGTTGTTTCGCTACCGTAGCATCCATCTCCGTTATCCGATAATTTAGATCACCCAACCAATAGATCTGACTATATTTTATATTGATTTAAGTGATTTGATAAAATACATATATTGATATGTATGAAGTCAAAAAGACTTACTCATGATCTTTCACACGTTTAGGCAAAAGATATTTTGAAAAGGATAATCTGGTGCAAATATCTGCATAATCCTGATTCCTTCTCCCATATTCCTCATAGTGTGCTGCCAAGTGGGAATTAACAAAGCACACAGATGTATTATGAATAGCACAGCTTACTGCTACAGCACCTTTATTCCCCTATTAAAGGGTTAGAATAACATACAACAAAAGCTAGAAGTTTGTGGATTCATTAAAAATGTACAAAAACTTTGATGTAAATAAAACATTACCATTTTACCCATAATGCCTGTGCCTACTGTGTTAACTGATATGTTTTTTATGAATGGCACATGAACATCTAGTGCATACACAAGTAGCATCATACCAACTAATCTTACAATAGCTACTTTTTGATATACACCACCTGGGTGAAGAGCTTTTGCTACAACACGCCTATAAAATAAAACTATATACTTTAATATGATAATCATACAGGATATGCAAAACACAGATTGTTAGGTTTTAAATATAATACCTCCATTCTTCTTCTCTTGGGATATCATAAAAAAGAAATGCTTCCTTACTTAAGTCTAGTTCTTGGAATCCAATAGCATATACATCAGGTGGTTTTTCATCTGGGCTTAACCATTGATCTAATTTAATCTCATTGGGTGGTTGACCATTTACATTCCATGTACCTACAAATATACTGCAAACAGAAAGTGGTTTAAAGACATGGTAAATTTTGTTATTGTAGTATCTTGTATCTTGGCAATGTATTTCTGCCAGCAAGGGAATACTAACCGAAATGTCTCACTATATGTATAGTCATCTTCTTTGCATGCCATTTGATATCTGAGTACTGATTCTCTACCAGCTACTGGTGATTTACCAGAAGCTATATTTCTTCTGGATACAACTAGATCTGGACTTTCTAAATCGACTAGCTATAAAATATATTATTTTAATGCTATTTCAATACCAATTTTATTATCATGATATGTTTAGTTGTATTAATACAACATGATGTACTAACAGGATCAGCAGCATCTTGTCCATCTTCATGAGTATTACTTAAATTACGCATACTTCCAGTTAACTTTTGTATCCACAAATAATCTGCTGCTGTATTTTTTGTTTTTTGGTGTACTATATTTTTAAAAATGATTTGATAATTATTTTAAAAAAGATAAGTATATATTTAAACAAATTTTATGCATGAACCCTGATATTATTCCATCATTAGTACATGATTACCTTCTATAGCACGAAATATTTCAGACACCAAAGAACTGGTTGCTACTCCAGGCCTCATTTCAAATACCACACGCAATTTTCTAGATGTAACATTTAATAATACATCCAGACTATCTTGCTGCTTTTCATCAGTACCTTTCACAAATTATAGTACATTCTTTAATGATATTTATTATTGACATTGTATGTTAATACCTATGCTAAAAAGGTATCATAAAACAGATTTAAAGCATAAACATGCACCTATATTGCATTTGAAATCCTGATCAATGGGTAACACCCTTTCTATAGTTAAGTCACTGTACACTTGTGGGGGTGTTCTAGATGTCAATAACACTACCAATGCATGAGTTGCTCCTTTGTTTACAAGTGCTATAATTCTTGCAGCTTTAACCCAACCTTGGATTAATGATGCATCCACTGTCTTTAAGATTGAATAAGGTAAATAAAGAATTACAGATGGTATAAGAAGCAGTATAATTGAAGAAAAGGTATAACAGAATTTAATAAAGGATACTATTATCACAGTCTCCCCAGAAACAAATTTTGATTGAACAATTGCTGATTGCTCTGGAGTTGACATTTTGTTCATTGATGAGTAATTCCCTTCAAAGTATCTTAATTGAAATTCCTGCAAATGTTAACCATCTGATTTTTGTCTTGCATCCAAAACTTGTTACTTGTTCTTATCATTACTAATTATTGCTAATAGAGTACTATCAATAAGTGAAGTGTACATATTATACTGACAGAAAGATGTGATCCTTAATGGCATAATCGCAAGGTAGTAATTCATAGTAAATACGTAGATTATATACAGTTTGTTATCAATTTTAATTTATCTGATAGATAGTGTTCTGTGAACTCCTGAAATTTTTACCTCGTCCAGTTTTCAGTACATGTCAAATTTTCCTATTTTCTTCCTGTTCTGAATAAGCCACATGACTTCTATAAAGTAAGTTTTCACGATATTGGTAAGCCGCTTACATTAAAAGGTTTCATTTATTATCAAATCAATATCAATGTCAAATTCTCGTAATTGACATTATAGATTTAGACATGGTTTGTTTTGTACAGTGGTGTGCATGTGTGCACCTACGCTAGGGAAGTTTTATATAATAAAGAGAGTTAGATCAAAGATTAACCGTTCCTGATGAAATTAGTGACGAGGTGTACCCCGACGAATGTATTTTAATATTAAAAATTACTTAGATTACTCTACAAGAAAAGTTTGGTAAAACTTATTACGTTTAATGAAGCATTGAGAACTGCAAGATATACAACACTTTCCTTGTGGCTATGAGTCATCATTAAGTATACAAAACCTTCTGTGCTTAAAAAGAAAGTCATCATATTTACAGTACGTATAACAATCTTTCTTAAATTGTAGAATAAAATGCTTTTGATTTAATTTCTGAAATTGCCTTGTGTTTATGAATTACTTTGTAATGTACACGATTCTTCAAACTAAGAAAATACATCCTAACTTTTCATATGAATATAAGAATTAATAATGCCTTAATTTACTGGGAAAAGTAGTAGTCTAGTATTTGGAAATAAAATATGAACACAGACCTACCACAATGTTTAGAGAATTTAAAATTATATGCCTTTTTAAGAAAAGCTCATATATTTTTTACCGTTATTTGTGGATTATTTTTGGCGCGAATTGAAGTTCCCTAGAATACAGGAAGTACATTGCGAATTGAAAAATATGTCCACTTCCTTGAGCGCCGAGGGCGAATCTTCCTTTTCTAGCGCATCCATTGACCATGCCGTTTACTGCAATGGCGGTATAGATGTTTCAGAAAGCAAAAAGGGGGTTTTCTCAAAAATAAGTGAGTACTTCTTTATATTTTTTACCATCTACTTATAACTTTCATCTCTGTATTTTATATATTTATATTATTTGCCGGTTTTCCAACATTCTAGTATTATAAGATGATCACGCTTTGAATGGGCAAGGTCTGGGTTGAAGTTCTCTATACTAGAATTCACTTTCTTCCATATTGATCAATATACTATCCATTATACGTTAGTCTTATTTCTGCATGGCGCGAAAATGCAGTGGGCGATGATATTTGTCTATTCAAGAATATTTATTCCTTGAAGTAATCAAAAGACAAACAACTCATAGCTATAGACTTCCTAGACCGTAGGTTAGGTCAATTTATAAGATGTTTAAGCATTATTTAACAATTTCTTTAGTTCTGTTGCAACTTTTTAATGTTATTTAATCGGTGCATTCAATCTTTTATATATTGTATCATCACACTTATTCCTTACACCATTTGTAGAGCATAGTGCATTACAAGTTGTATTCATATAAAAGGGGGCAGTGAATCTATAAAAAATAGTTTATAAATAAGTCATAAACAAATTGCAATTAGTAGATTTATAATATATTATTTCTGTGGCTTGGAGTGCATTATAAAAAATGTGTTCAAAGCATGCAGAGGCATTATCTTTATCATATAGTAGGTGTTTTTCTTAACTAAAGCAATGTGTTAGATTAATGAGTTACAATTGCTAGTTGAAGATGCTTTTCTTGAAGGATTTCAAATACTTTTCAAATACTATATTTTTTCTACATATTAGCTTTGTTGACATACCTATGATTTATATAACTATTTGAATATCATATTTCTTGGAAAAGCATCTGATTATGATATATATATTTGGTTATATATATATAACATCTATAAAGTAATGGAAGATGAAATTGTTAATATTACTTCATTGTAATGTTAACTTAATATATGTTTTTCCTTGTCTCATTTTCTTTTTTTATATTTCTTTTAGACAGTATTTAATATCTGGTGATCTGAATGGACAATAAGGTGGATGTCTCAGAAGTAGAAAATATTTCAATGATTGGATCCCCTGGAATTTTTCACCTACCTGAGGTACCAGAGATATCTGAGGTATTGGAATCTACTGGTCTCAGTCCTTTGACTTCCTCCTTAGACCATACATTGACCCTCCAAGAAGATAAACTCCTTTCATCAGAAGTTAATATGGGCATAGAAGACACATGGTATAACTAAATTTTGTATGGTTATTTACATAAGAATAAGTCATGTAGCTGGTAGTAATTTAACCAAAGTTATTTCTATGTGAAATCATATTTTCTATTACAGGACTGAAGCAAACAGTTCAACTTCAGACTATGCCATACCTCTTCCAGCACCATCCAGTTTAAATGATTTCGCAGATGTTGGTGCTGATCCTATTGGTGACAATGGAACTGGTATAGAGCATGGCCCATTTTTACCACCTGGTGCTCCAGCTTTAAATAATCTTTTTTCTGAAGCTGGAGATTCTCAAGATGATTCACCAATGGGTATGCCAATTAATTATAACTTTCTCATTATATGAGTGAAAATAGTAATTTGTCATATCTCAGAATATATTCCAATTATATTTGCAGAAGATGTTGTTTTACGAGCGGGAGTATGTGGTCTTCGCAATCTTGGTAATACATGCTTTATGGCTGCTGGTTTGCAATGCTTAACTGCAACTCCACCCGTCCTGCGACATTTTTTGGATTTGCAGCAAAGGGGGGAGAAGCTACCTCCTCCTGGATCATTGATGGAGCATTTTAGTGTTCTACTTGGTAAAATGTGGTCTGGTAGATATACTGTTCTTAGGCCTACAGAATTTAAACAAACATTGGGAGCCTATCATTCACAATTTAAAGATTATAGACAGGTGAATTTTGATGTTTGGATCAATTTAGAACATTGATTGGTACTATATAAGTGTTGTATAATTAACAGCATTTGTCTTTGGTAGCATGATTGTCAAGAATTCCTCGCGCTTCTCTTGGATTCTTTGCATGAGCAAATGAACATAGCAAAATGTGCAAAGAATTCTCAAACTCCTACATCCACTACCACTGCCAACTCGACCAATCCGAGTGAAAATTCGAATGGGAAACCTCTTTCTCCTCTCACTGCCACTGCTAATTCCAATTGCAATTCGGATTTGTTGGATATGTATGATTGTTTGCCATCACCAGAATGTCCAAACAGTCCGAACGTTACTATGGCTGGATCACCAAGAGGTATATTATTAGTAAATATATATTATTTACTGGTCAAATGAGTACATAACTGACAATAAGTATATTAAATGCATATGTGTCTATGTTTTCAAACAATAGATTCTCCAATTGGAGAACTAGATAGTATCACAAATTCACCAAGGGGTTCGCCTTTAAACGACGGTGACGATGATGAAGGGACTCTTGACTCTGATGAAACTGTCGAGGCAACATCAAATACATTTATTCACAATAAAGTAGATGAGAAAGACAGTAATGGCATGACAACTCATCCTCCACTCAGACTAGACACACTAATTGAATTATCGAAGAACGTTCCACAATATCGTGGTTTATATGACATTCATAAAGAGGCAAAAACAAGTAATGCGAATTTTTTGGTAACACAGCAGGAATGTAATAACGAGATTCATTACGATTCTCAAAAGTTTCCAAAAGAGAATGTTCGTAGAATGCCACTGGATAATTCGAATTTGGTGGAAAATCATGATTTCGACAATAAAAGTATTAGTATTAAACGGATAAAAGAAGTTAATGTACAAAAGGTCAATTCTGGTATAGACTATGCTTCAAGCGGATCTGATATTGAATATGATAGTGGGTTGGAGAAATGCAATGTAAAACGGATGAGACTCGATGATCAAGAGAAAAACCACAAACGCGATGGTCTTGGAAGCGGAAGTACAGCTTGTACACGAATTTCACAGAATTACGGAAACGGTGCGATCGCGGCGCAGGATGAAATCGAAGCTGATAAGCATTGGGCAAAACATTTACGATCAAACAGGAGTATTATTGTGGATACCTTTCAAGGACAATTTAAAAGCACAGTAAGAATCTATACTTTTTTTATATTAATTAAGGAGAATATACGTTGGGGTAATACTATAGACAATTAGTATCTACCGTAAAAAGTCTCCGAAATTAACGTTCAGTAGCTTATCCTTCTTGCTTTGGAAAGCATAAGAGGCAAGCCTCATTCTACTGATACAAACGGTATTCGTTTTTAGAACGTAGACTAATAATTATCATTGCTGCAGAATTTATACTTATATTTTTCTCACCGGAATTTTTAGGTCGTGTGTGCAGTATGTAAACACGTCTCTGTCACATATGAGCCTTTTATGTATCTGTCTGTTCCTTTGCCTCACGCAATGGAAAGGCAGTTGACCGTTACGTATATACCCGCAAATGGTGACCAACCAGTGAGATGTGTCGTATCTCTGAATAAGCAGTCACGCATTGGAAAATTAAAGGAGGAATTGTTGAAGACACTCGGCAAGGAAGATGTTGCGGTGGCAAATATTGCACTTGCTGAAGTTCTAGAAAATCACATAGCAAAAATTTTGGTAAGCATACCAAACACACCACCCTAATTTCATAGTGGATCAGTTGAACATACGAAAAAACAGACTCACTCATGTACACTCATGCTTTCAACTGAATCTTACATTTATGTTTTTCATTTATCTATAGCACAATATATTTTACATATTTTAATATATAAGCTAGGGATTGTCGGTGTCCATACTCATAATTTTGCATAAGTTCCCGTTTAATAATCAAACTTTCCCATTACTTATTCTCACTTTCACGAAGTTGGATTCTCATGAAATTGCCGGAAAAGATTCCCGATTGTCATTCCAGTTATTAAATTCGAATATGGAGGGTGAAGAAGGCGGTAAATCGCGTAGCTTCGGTCACTGCCGATACTGCCCTCCAAAAGAAACTTTATGGAAGAACATTCCCGTAGCGCAAAGGTTTAGTTACGGGGCTACATTCCATAATACAAGCCATCCTAGTAATTAGACCCTTTAACCGTTCCTTTTGTACGATTTAATTTAGCACCTGCCTCCCGTTCCTATCTTACTGTCCTTTTTCGTCCAATAATCCTGGACTACATTATTTTACCCTTGCACCGTAGGTATCGAGAATTACGTACCTTGCTTGCTGTAGCTTATCACACTAGGCGGAAACGTCACTCTGTTGGGTTGTACAACAAGGTTTTAAATTTAAGGATGACAATACACTCTTGAGACACATCAATGATACGAATCGATCTATATACGCCTTTGAACTCACGGAACCTCCTGACGCGTACACTTCAGTGCCAGATGGTGGAGGAGATCGTGTGATGGAGGCTGATTCCTGTCAGAGATGTACAAACACGGGTCAGGAGATACCGTGTATGATCTGCCTCGAGGAGTTGGATGGAGATTTGAAGAGGCATAGTGGAAATAATTGCAACTTCATTATGTGTGATCCTTGCATTGAGGTGTGTATTCTTCTCATTCTTTCTTGTCCATATGCTTGCTTTATTACATTGTACACTTTAATAAAAAAATAAATGACTCAGTACAAGACAGTACAAAAATATTAGCATTAGATTTGCATTAAGAATAAATACAGTTCAGATAATAAAATTATTGTAAAGCCAAACTTGAAAGCACCTGAACAAAGTACAAGTATTTGTGGAAATAAAACATGTAGCCTACAAACGCGACCGCGGGTGACTAAGTTACGTAGAAATAGTTTCCTAGGTCTATTGCGGATTATAATCATGTAATCTCAAACGTAGATCTACATAATTTTTAGTCCTTGTTTCTTTATTCTCTGTTATATTATTCTTTTCCCAATGATGAAAATGGCAGTTTCAATCTAGCGGAGGGGGTGTACAAGCAAGGTACATAGTTATCACTATATCACCCCGGGAAGGTCTGAGATTAGGTCAGTGAACGTTCTAGCCGGACGGTACCATAAGGGTATGTGCGGGAACCAGAAACAGCTTTCCGTGATCATTAAGCTCAGGACACTTTATACAAAGTAGAGGCGTGTGATAACGGAAAGATGGAAACCCGTATGATCTGCTATTTTAGTACAATCCGCAAGCCGGACGATTTTCGTTCTGGAACTCAATTCAGACTAGTCTGAGACTGCCGTATACTGAGGGAATTACTTAATACCTAAACTTTAATGTTTAGTTACAGCAATTCTATTCCATCACATATTAAGGTATTATACAAAGATTTATATGTTTTAATAGGATTACTTCAAGACTCAAACGGAACCACAAATGTGTCTAATGTGTTCGACGTACATGACCGCGTCATCATTTACAAAAATTGATCAAACGGGCCGACCGAGACCTGCCGTTCGAATACTTAACGTACCGTTGGTTCTTCGACACGATACAACAAACGAAACAACGAACAATCGTAAAGGAACAAAGCTCTTTGGTTACCCGCATCTAGTGAGATTACCTTCGAGGGTGAATGCTGGAGATTTGTATGATATTATAAGAAGAAACGTACCACAAGAAGGAAATTACACGGTCCATTTCGTTGATGGACAGGTGAGACTATTTTCAATTAAACATTGAATTTATTTACTAGTATGCTTTAAATCTTCCGCATAACTCTTTTCCGAGTGACTGACCATATGATAGTTTCAAAACTTATTTTATATTAATTTTCATAAGAAAGAAGTGTTTGCATAGTAATTGAAAGAGTAATATAATGAGTGAAATATTTCACAGGGTCACCATTGTTCTCGATGTATGTACACTGCACATTGTACGGGATGCAGTGTACCTGAGATTGGGATGGTTGCCTTGCAAAACGGCGATACTTTAGCTGTACGTTATACGGAGCAGGTTCCTAAGATTTTGCATCCGATTGATCATGTCAGTGTTAGTAAACAAAGGCCACAACATCCTCTTTCATTGTATGATTGTCTACAAGCGTTTAGTCAAAGGTAAATGTTTTGATTGACTGTAACCAATACATATGTATGGACTATAACTAATCATACTTTGTTGTTCTAGTGAAACATTAGATGAACATAATCCTTGGTTTTGTCCGAAATGTGAACGTAATCAGTGTGCTACGAAAACGTTAACAGTTCACAGATATCCCAAGTTCCTTATAGTATACCTCAAACGGTATGTACGGCTTGTGGAATGTATTACTTTCTATACATGTTTTGTCTCTTTATAATAATTGTGCATTGTTCATGAATTACAGTTTTGTGTTCTACGAGTGTGCTAGTATGAAATTAGACGATAAAGTTACATTCCCTTTGGTTGGTCTCAGCGTGGGACGACACTTGTACGATCTTTATGCGTGCGTCTGCCACTTTGGTGGTAAGTGTTTCAATTCAGTATTTGTTTGTTACTATCTATAAATCCACGGAGTACATGATTTTAATGCGTTAAATAATTTTACAGGAGTATCAGCTGGACATTATACAGCATATGCGAAAAACCCACGTACCGACGTCTGGTACTATTACAATGATGAAATAACGAGCAGGCGGAAACCTCAAGATGAAGATTTCAGCAACGCGTATATCCTTTTTTACAGTCGACAAGGGACCAATTTGAAACCGTGCAATATATAACCAGTGCTGTTTCTAAAAGACTGGCAAACGAAAAGTGCCAGTGAGACAGAACGAGTGGGGGTGAGAGGAGGGTACTGGGAAATCAAACGGAAGTTGAATAAGTGTCACGTTTACGTGTCGTGTGAAGAACAGAGATCGAAATGGCAAGATTGTGCTTTCATATTATCAACTTTCGGTAGTATCAGTCCTTACTCAGTTCTTCTTTCTCATACACTTTCCCTTCCCCGTGAAACAAAATTTTATTGTTTCCGTGTTTCCTGCAAGTATTCTACATACACAGCATATGCGACTCATACGTGTAAATTTGCTAGTAATTATGAAATTTTATTAGCTGTATCTCGTTCGTTCCTTCGGCTAAGGTTTATTCGATTGGAGAAAGTTTTGAGATTATTTGCCCGTTGGTAACGTACGATCTGTATGCAGCTTAGGCACAGTAAATTTAATCTACTCTGAAAGGACTGAGCATATTTATACTGCATATAGTGTGTAAACGTACGTCGAATTTGTACAGTAGGTGATTAAACGTAGACATCAGAATTCTGAACAAACATAATTTATTAGCGAATAAAGGTGTACGTTACGACTAGAAGACACTTAAAAATATGCCCGTAAATAACAAAGTGTAATCGTCATTGTGTATCACCACTTCCTTTTAACCCTACATGGGTACAAGACTGCTATGGTATTTGAAATCTGCATGTACATTTAGCAAAGGAGGGTTGTATTTGCAGATTATTTATTAAATTAGTTTTGTTGCAATTTTATTACAAGGTATTCATTTTAATCGATATATTTGTACGTTCATACACACAAACACACATACGTAAAACAAACGCGCTATAATATACAGTTATCATACTCTCCGTGAATGTACTACATCTGGCCGATTACTTTTAGTGTATGACTTCCCAGTATAACGTTCAATGACATAATTTGTCAATATTCAAATTACTTTTAAAACCAACAAATTTACTATTGAAAAACGATCGAATCGTTTTAATTCCATCTATCAGCACATTTTCGCAGGTATTTATGAGAGTAACTGTATTGTACTATATGTGTATACATTTTACATGATATAACTTCGTAATTATTTTTTTCTGTAATTAGCTAGCATATACGGTTTATAAAATTTATTATGCCGTTACAAATAAAATCTCCGAATTTCCAAATTTACAAATTCATCAACGTAATAGCGTTTTATCTTACAATCCATATTGGATAAAGGTCCGTAAACACACTAGATTCTGATTTCGAAAATTGTGGCTCAACTTTTTACATCAGATTATCAATACACTATTATGTATATAATTATTCAAAATCTCAATAGAAAGGTTCTTTTAGAAAACAATACAGATGGAAATATGAAGATATGCAATTCGTGGGAGAACTAAGGCCACCAATACGGTGATGCTTTAATACATCAAATGTTTGTTTAAAAGACGATCATCCGTATCTTTATATACATTAAAAATCTTATTGGTAATCATCCGCGGTTAAATCGCGACGTGGCAAAAATGTTTCTTTTATAGTGTGAAAATACATTATAACGGTTGAAGGGTGGTGTTTTTCAAGATTTCAAGTTGATATTTGAAATATTTCATTACAGTAACAATATCACGGGTTAGTTTGACCTAATTCTGATATCTTCGACGTATGTGTATTGTTCCTATCGATTGTGGATTTAGATTTGACCGATCTAGATGTTGTTAATGATACGTCTTCCTATGTTAATGAACTTACCAGTCTCCATTTTTCCTTGTAACTCTTCGTGTCTGGGAGTCTTGATTTAGCAAGGCGTTCTATATACCATTTCAATTGTTTACTGCAAAGATACTGTAAACCATACCACCGCGCCAGGGTGTACCAAACCACCAATCTCGCAGTTTACTGTTCGAGTTTCCCCGTTTAGAATAAATAACGCATCGTTTGAAGGACTGACCATATACTTTCCAAATATGCCACTTTGAATAATTGGTCTATTGGGATTTCCCCATTTGGTCAGATTCGGTGGCGTAGCTTTTCCTACCCCGGTTATCATTTCCACTTTTCCTATTAATCAAACATGACTTACATTTATATAGATTCTTATGAATTTCACTTGATACCGTGCCCAATTATTTGTACATTCTTACGATCATAAAACAGAATCTTACCAGTGGCCAAATCAAGGAAAAGAATATCCTCTTTGTCAATTGAAGAAGCATAAATATCATAACCGTGCGTCGTCTGTGATGGATAAAATGTAATATCACTGATGTTCAACGTTGTTTTCACGTCGAAAGCGAATTTTAAACCATCAGCTAGAAGGAAACAATTGTTTACTTTAATACTGATTATTAGCGCTATTTTGTAAATTCTTAGGGCATTTTAGGGAAGAATTGATTACGCGTTATTTCTTGCACGACGAGTGTTACACCGGTATTCTGTTTATCCAATGTTACAAGGTGCCTAGAATCAGGCGAAACAGTTGGTCTTCCCAGTAGATTTGGTTTATGAGCAAGAACAGTATCTGTAAGATAATCGAGCAGTAATTGTCCCGTAGGTCGACTAGTGTTTGGCTCTTGACATTCAATTACGACAAATCCATCTGGGAAGTGTAAAGCAAGCATTAAGATATACGAAGAATGTAGTATTTATTATGAATGTATAAATTGAAGGAATTAAAACGTTACTTACAAAGAGCTGGAAATTGAACATTCGTCGGAACACAGTTATAGGTACTGAGATCTGCGCTCCGAATGTATCTCATGTTCTCCAGATCTAACTTGTACATGCTGCGTTCATTTGTATGGCTAACGTAGCCATATTTAAATGTATTCTCCACATCCTGCAAGTTTGAAAGATTTTCCTTTTAATGATATTACACGAGAGATATAATCAATTAAGTACTTTGTTCCGTGATACTGTGATCGTAATGTCTTTCATTTAATATGCGTCCTTCAAAGTTGACGATTGTTTTCACAAAACACCGATTAATGTGTAGACTTACCTGAGGTTCAGGAATAAAGATATTTTTCACAATATCGAATTGTGCATCAATTGGTTCCGGACGCACAGCATGATGCTTCTTTTTCTGTGATGCATCTTCTATCACTTGCACAGTCTTCATTCCGAGATCATTTGCATTTTGCCAATTTAAGAGCCATACTTGATCCAAGGATGCCACGTACCAAAGTTGCACGGGGTTTTTATCGGTAGTTACCACCTACGTGAATGATCATATTCACTATTAGTTGTAGTCAATACAAGTAACTCATTATAATACTTCTAGTTACATTATGCATAAATAGTCGCCAATACAATAGTTACATATTTCAAACAGCAAAAACAATAAGTAATAAGTTCTCATTTTCGGTTCGGACATTAGAATTTTTGCAATGGTGATTAATTGAAATTAAATACGAGGCAAACGAAAAACGGCAAGGATATACTTACATCAACAATAACCATTTGTATTTCACTAATAACGAGTACACGATCCTTATTGGGTTGACTAACGTATACATATCTATTTGCAACATTGATCGCGCGGCCCCAAGAACATGGAACACCTTTAGTTCCGCAAACACGTTCCTTAGGAAAATTGGGAAATTAAAGTACTATATTTATAAATACGCTAAGGACGATATATTAAAAAAATAGTTTTCTCACCTGAGTACCAGGAATAACGTCTGTAGATCGAATCTCGTGTCGTGGCCGACAAGCCGAGGGTTCATAGACTAAAATCCCCCATTCGTGGAAAGAGAAGAATCTACGCTCTTCACTTTCGGCAGCTGTACCGTAAATAATTAATAATTAAGCTGTTAATATCTATTTAACCAACAATATGAACAAGTATGGTTGAATCAGTTTTTGTTCATTCTCTAATTAAGTCATTGTTTTTACCTACGCTTCTCAATGATTTCATATAAAACTTTAAATATGATGCGTTACAGTCATGAATTGTATACGAAGGAAGTCATCAGTTTGTATGATAGATTTGATCAAAATTAAATGACGAAGAGTTCGGGATCAATTTAAGTCGCATATCAAGGTCTACAATATTATTTTCCTGGATACTGCCGAGACGTATTATTCCAGTTAATTCTTAAAGTGATCAATAATTTGCTCACTTGGTGTGGGTTGTTCCTGAACGACCAGGCTGCTAATGTCCTTCGTAAGGCCACCCACGCTGCTAGCTTGGCACATGTAAGCACCTGTGTCAGCGTAATCGACGTTTTTTATGATAAGCCTGGTACCATTTCCGATGAGAGCGTATTTATCCGGCTGATCCTGACTTAAAGCTTCGTCATTCTTCAGCCACTCTACTCGCGGAAGTGGTTCACCGGTTACGTGACATCTTATACTAGCTTCTTCCTTCAGTCTTTTCGATTGAAACCGTGGTGTTATCCTTACTTCCGGTATGGCTATAAAAACATCATCCCGCGATACTTGCGTTAATTTATATCTCAGTATATATCGTAACATATCGTGAAATGTTCATTTCCTTGCTAAATCATCATTTCTATCAATTCTTTATAATATGTCATAAATGATTACATAATTTTAGAATGCACATAGGGGGGCTTACTGTGTATAGTCAGCACGTGCGTTTGCACAACATCCTCATTACTTAGAGCATGGCACGTGTAATTTCCAGCATGAACTAATTGCACCTTTGTTAGGTAAAGGCTTCCGTCGTTGAAGACCCGAATCTGCGTAATAAGTAATAATAATTTTATCAAATTACTAACGAAGTAGAGTTCGGTTTGTAAGTATAATGAATGAAATTATTGTAGTTATGAGATTGATATAGTGTCCAGATATTATTATTGCGCTTCTTCCATTTGAATTCGATAAGAATCAAAGTTGTTTAATCTATAATTGTTAAATATCATTGATATCGATGTTATTCGCTTTACGATTATATTACCTCCGGCACGTTCAGAGTTTCCAGATCAGCCTCATTTCTCCGCCAAACAATCGGCGGGGGTGGTGTACCGGTAACGTCACATTTTATCTCAACGTTATCACCTACTCTAGCCGATATGTGATTAACCTCCAGGGATTTGTCCAGCGACACCACTGAAACACCTGAAAGAAGTTCTGAGAATATACAAAATATTTCAAAGAACGTCATCGCTTTGTATATGACGTGTGAATAATTTCATGCAACATTTCTTTCATGATAAATTTGCTTATATCTTGATGCCTGCCAATAGTAATCGTAGTCGAATTCTATGAAAATTGTTATCCATGGCGATATGTTAATATTGAATTTAACAAAGCGATTTATTAGCTGGAAATTGTAAATCACTTCTAAGTCTCTAAATAGGTAGAAGTATGTAAAGTTACTCACTGTAAAGTTTGCTAAAGGCCATAAAGAACTCGTTGATATTCAATTTACCATCGCCGTCGGTGTCGTCGTAATTGATCATATGCGCCAAACTGCAACCCTTGCATAATTCTTCCAAGTCCTCGTTTTCCTCAATCTAAGGGAACGAAGTTACGATAGAAGCCAGTTCGATAATGAAATTGCAGATAAGGCACTAATTGGAAATCGAATAAAACCAAAGAGATGGGTACCTCGTCGAGTTCTTCGCGTTCCAGGTTCCCATTATTGTTACGATCGTAATGAGAAAACATTATACTGACGAGATATTCCTTACTGTGATTATCCTGGGCCATTAATTTCGCGTGATTGTACAGTAATAAATTGTCCTACACACAAACAAGGATTAACAATATGATTTACATACATATAATAAGAAGATTCTGTTGCAATGAATGGTTGGATCACATAAAAGAAATTGATTTCGGTAGCTTTTATATGATTGATAGTGGAATTGTTGAATCAATAGCTCACCTTCATAATCTCATATTCCTGATTCGAACACTCTTTCAAGTCCAGATCATCCTTCTCCGGAATCTCCTTCTCTTTCGAACTTTCCTTCTTCCGGTTTCTAGATCGCGGGTAGGAGATCATCTTTACGTTCTTTGAAGATGTGTGATTCACGTGTAGAGTTTTGCGAACGTACGCATTTTGACTATCTACAAGGAAGTAGAATATGGTTCTTATTTCTCGAAGTTTAAGAAGTATGTAAGGTTTAAATCGTATACAATTATTATTTAAATTAATCTTATTTAAACACATTCCATCCACAGATTATAGAAATTATAATTTCCAAACGGAATTTAAAACTTGCAGATTTAATGGTTGATTTATAAATATGTACTTAGTTCACTATATTTATAAATATATTTATATCACAGATCGTTTGGTCTTTAGGAAGATGTGGAGGATAAGATGTCAATGATAAAACGATAGCGAATATATTTAGTAGATATATATTTTATGCATTAAAGTCAATTACGTCATCATCATCTTATCATCAATATCCTCCTCAATACGAAAGCATCCGCAAAGCAATTACTTCAAATATCTCATCGACAAACTGTTTTAATGGAACTGCTATGCAATATTCGCGAGGGAAGAACGAAGAACAAGGTTTTCTTTAGGATCGCTATTAAAATATTAGCATCTCGAAGTTGGCGTAAAAGAGTGGTATTTGAAGACGTCCTTACCACGGTGCAAGCATCTGGCGAGTCTACTTCTGGTTAATGGTGAACCCGAGTTACAAGCGGCTCTATGCAATTCGCAATGATTCCCATAGATTTTGCCATTACTAGCGCAAATTGGCCTGTGCCTTCTTGGACATTTTCTTACGCAATCACATTGGGCCACCGTGCCATTTGGGCTAACTTTGCATTCCCTTCCGGCCCCGCAGTATTTATTTGTGCATGGATTATTCTCGGAACCTAATAATGACAAACATATGAAGATATAATGTGAATATATAATAATAAGTTTATAAATATTTCACATATTTGTTTATATGTACGTGGATATCTTTCTGAAGTATTAGTGAAAAGTAAAGAAAGGTGGTTTCCGGAAGAAAACGGATATACGATTTACGGCGGATAAAAGTTTATATAATAAATTAATAATTGCAGTATTATAATGGTGTGCCAAAGTCAATGAATACGTGGTAATGTATTATATGGTACATAAATAATTTAAATTGTCTAGTAGGAATCTACAGTGCATAATTAGGAATGTATTATGAGATAACTATGTGATAAAAAACAGTGTATAATATATATAATACATAATAGTACTCAGGTATTATTAGTTGTATTGTATAATATTACATAAAAATATGATATCAAATATTTAGGAATTTCTTCGATATCAATACATATAAATGACGAGAGTTAAAATCAAACCGAAACAGGGTACTTGAAATAAGAATTTATGATTATTTATATTATTAATATAGGAACATTTACAGATAAACATATATAAATATATACTTCATTAGTACCCAATTCTGTGACATGGAATAATGAAAATGAATCGACTGAATAAAACTGAAACATTTCATGGTTTCCATAAACATAGACAATTGATTGTCGATGTCATAACCAAACAAGCTGCATAAAGAATCAACGGAATTTCATTGCGAGATGTGTGTTTTATTTTACGTGGTCGCAATTTCGTTGATTTTTGCGCTGGTTCTTTATGCAATTCTTGTTATGTACAACTTGGTGTGAGGAATAAAATTTATTATTGAAAGAAGGCCAATAGTGAAGAAGAGGAAAGAATCACGAAGATCTCCGTGGGTATGCAAATCGTTGGCGCATTAATTATCACCGGTGTTATATGCTTCATTCTGAAGATGCAATATCTGTGATAATAATTTAATGGCCTCGATATTTCAAAAACGCGTGCAACGCGTATATCAATGATGTAAACATTTATGAATCATCGCATGATCGCGTATACCTCACGGAATATATTCATTACGAGGAGGCCATATTTAAATCCAAACAGTGGGCTGCGAAAATTCGAGATTTCCACGCGGAATGTAAACTCGGAATAACATTATAGCACGCAAGGTATACGGATCTATTTGTTAGTAATTTATTAATTAATTATTTGAACTTCGAAACTGTACGATGCAGGTGAATTATTTAACTGCAATTTAACAGATTACGGACTAATACTGATTTTAAGTTAACGTGTTACTTTTTCGTAATGTTAAAGGTAAGTTTTTATAAGGATATGTTCGCAATTAATTTGTTGAATTAGATACGATAGGATGTAGCTTAATAATTTTACTTTAAGATGTCTCCTTTTGGAAGGAATGTATTCGGGTTTAATTCGAATCCCAAAATGTAGATCTTCGAAGAAGGGTCTTAAAGTACAGACGAAGGGTTCTACTTTCAAAATGTTTGTTCTGTCATGTAATACGTAAAAGCTCGGGTCTTTATATAAAACGTTCTAAGGCGTTCATTAATTTTTTCCGACGTGCTGCCTCTTTTGCTGAATTAACAGCTTTTGCTTTTCCTCCAAGCAAAACAGTCGTTGATCGCGAACACATTTTTGGCTGGAATTTCAGATAACAATTGCGATTTCCCGAGCATTATTATAACGGTCTTTTATAGCGTATAAACAATAATTTATAAGTAAACTTTTCGACAAGCGATATATATTGCAATACGAAAAACAACTTGATAATTTTATTTTTAGTTGGAATTGAAGATAATAATTCGGACTTTTCAAGCGTCATTATAATGGTCCTCTACGACATATAAATAATAATTTATAAGTAAACTTTTCGAGGATCGAGATATATTGCGGTATGAAAGATAACTTGATGATTTTCTTTTACTGTATTTGCAGAAGGAAAGGATAGATTTCCTGGTGGAATACAGATAAAAGTTCCATACGGAAGATTGATCGTTCCCTTACCTTCAAGGAAGTTTAACTCCTCGGAAAGTAAAGATGAATCGGTGGATGTTGTTATCGTCGTCGATAGAGTTTTGCTGTTTGGTGATGCGCCATAACTCTCCGCGACAGTAAAGTCTCGATGTCGTCTCGAGTGCTGAAAGGGAAAAAGGAAAATGCATACTAAGAATTCCAGGGGAAACTGGGTTAAACAAGTGGTTCGGGAAAAAAATCTTCTGGCTAACTTGAGGAAAGTTAATGCGGAGGTCACGATCAAGTTTCTAGATTAAGCACGATCGGGCTACATAAAAGGTGGCCTCGCTACTTCAGATTTTTATACGTGTTTAATAGTTAGAATCCATTATCCGTATTAACACTCCTAAGATGTTCTAAGTTGTTTTTGACCCAAAAACGTCCCTATGAACTTTTTATACCCTCGCTTCAAAGTCTTCGTTTTTATGCGCGGAGAACCTATTTTATCATTATATGAAGACCTGGAAGACTAATTTCTTATGGTGCAATACATAAACTCTTTTAGTGATTAAATTTCATATACCATAAAAACTCGGCGTAAAGATCTTCCTTCAAAGTGCACCTTTTAGGTGTTTTAAAAGTGCACCTTTTAGCTGTTTTAAAAGTGCATCGGACACATATTTTTTGATAGTGAAAAGTTGGAAATCAAGCTTAAGTTTTGCATGTATTTTCCTGACTGCTTTTTGTACTTCATATTTTCTGTAGTTTTATTCAATTATTGCCGATAATACATATCAATATATTTATTTTTGCAGGATTATCATGCGACTTTTACTATATCAAGATGCAGAAGAGGATGAAGATACTTTAAGAAATGTTGTTATTATATACACAAGAATATTATTGAACACAATGCACTGTAGTTTTATACCTTTATAGTATTCACTGATCAATAAATATTGATCAATAATATCACGACAAATAAATATTGTATGGAATGTTACACACAGTGGTAAAGTTCTTTACATCCCCTCATTATATCTCCAAAACCCCACAAAATCATATATCATTATATTGTCCGTGCGGATTTGTCTCCAGTATACGCGATGTTTTTTATTCGATCTATTTTATTCATTACCATGCACTCATTTAATTTTCTTTTATATTCCGTTCCCCTATTGTTTCCCCGTGATTCTTTATTAAGGAGCTTATCACGGAATGAATGACCGATTCATTTTGCGGAAATCACAGAGCCGCTCGAGGATGTGAAGTATACGTCGACAGTCGGCACGTTCAATATACTGCAGTCGACGTCCAAATTCAATTACGAATGGCGATTCCGCCGATTCTTCGCGCTCGCGAATTAATCCGTGTTATTTTATGTCGTCGATTAACACGCCCGGAAAAACCGATTTTCTTCCACCACTCGGACGGAGTCACCTCCGCTCGCCGGGATTGTGCTTCCGGCTGAAATAAGCCAGGAAAGATTTATTCTATTTGCGAACAGGTCACGTTCCATAATACTGCTATCATTTTGGAGATGTTTGGCCTTTTTGGGACATTTTACAACGACGAATATTATGTAGCTACAATTAGAAACGAAAGATGAGAGATAACACGGTAGTTTAAGGAAATTGTTAATGCTTTTAAATTAGGTTTAATTAATTTAAGAATGTAATTAAGATAAAGTGATACAAGGTAATTGCATTTGTTTATTAATATACTAGTATATAGGAGTTGAGTTCATTATTACAGAATGCATCCATCGTAATGCAATATTTCCTTACCCGGAAATTGAAATTCCAATATCACTTTGTACGTATTCCATAAGTGCTCGTGAGTCTATAAAGACATGGGTGTATTATGTCTTGATACTCTTGAAGATCTTTTCACAATCACTGCACTCGCAATTTAGATAATTATCTAGTTTCATGCAATTACTCTTGAAAAGTTATAAGTTGTCTACAATGGGCGTCAGGTATTTTCCATATGTCATTAAAATAACCGCGTTTGTGGAAGAAAGAAGATAATGACTCTTCGCGACGAAGTCTCGGGGAGTATTGATACCAGAATAATTATCTTAATAATTTAATATGTTCACCGATGGATTTCGTTCCGGCAAAGTAATCCCAGTGTATTCAATTAATACACACAATAACTTCTACGCCCGCATTTATAAATACCACAGATATACATATCCTGTAACGAGTAGCCACGTGAAATGAAATTAAAATATATATCCGGACAATAAGCATTGCAGAAAAGAAAACTTATATTTGATAGCTACAGAATTAGCTGTCAACAAAAATTATTAATATTTACAATACCCATTTAAGAAATATGGATATTAAATATTATTAGTAACAGCAAACTAAAGTGTAGCATTGTGTCCACAATGAAACAGAATGCCTTGTAATTAAAGATTCCTTATAGTACACAATAAACCAAGATAATTTGTCACTGACATAATATGCGTTGACTAATGCACAAAGAAAATCGAATACGTAGGACAAGCAGATTTAATACGGAGATTCATTGGTTGTTAGGCATTGTTGGCATTCATCATGGACACAGTAGCCAGACTGTGCAAGCGTTGGCTAGTTGTCCGTGCACGATGTAACCACAAGCAGAGGAGCAGCAGTGAATACAGTGAGCCATTGATACAGCCACAGTTGTAATCAATGATGCATCCACCGAAGCAGAGCCAAATACTAATGCCTATGCAGACCAACAATTATGTTGGACTACCGAGTTACACGAATCACGAGACAAGTGCCTCCCGGACAATGTACAGTGAGTGGATTAGAACAAACCTTTCTGGTAAACATAAATGGCGTATCCGGTATATCTACAAAACAGGGGATGAAAATCAAGGAAACATAAACTGATTGTGGTCGTCGGATGAGACTGATTCGACACTGATCCTGTATCTTTTAATGCACATTGTATTCATTAGAATAAATCGCTGTAATAAATCTAGAATAGGCAGAGGTTTCTGTGTCATGGGGCTTTGCGGTTTTCATAAACTGGGTTCTAAATGGTTCAATTCAATATCGGATGGTGCATAAACATGTTCTGGGACCATTTAAGATTGAAGGAAGTGAATTAAACATTTTCTCTGATCGAGAAATAGGTCGTCCAAAAATCGCAGAAATGTGAAGGGGTATACCTTCAAAAATTGTCAAAAATTAAAAGTCGCCAAAATCGCTCCTAGATGACCCAAATCGATGGTACATGATGCCTAATGATGTTCTAGGACCGATTTGGGTTGAAAGAAGTGGTTTAAAAATTGTTTTGGTCAAAAAATGGGTCGATCCAAAATCGCAAAAATGTGAAGGGGTATACCTTCAAAAATTGTCAAAAATTAAAAGTCCCCAAAATCGCTCCTAGATGACCCAAATCGATGGTATATGATGCCTAATGATGTTCTAGGACCGATTTGGGTCGAAAGAAGTGGTTTAAAAATTGTTTTGGTCAAAAAATGGGTCGATCCAAAATCGCAAAAATGTGAAGGGGTATACCTTCAAAAATTGTCAAAAATTAAAAGTCCCCAAAATCGCTCCTAGATGACCCAAATCGATGGTATATGATGCCTAATGATGTTCTAGGACCGATTTGGGTCCAAACAAGTGGTTTAAAAATTGTTTTGGTCAAAAAATGGGTCGATCCAAAATCGCAAAAATGTGAAGGGGTATACCTTCAAAAATTGTCAAAAATTAAAAGTCCCCAAAATCGCTCCTAGATGACCCAAATCGATGGTATATGATGCCTAATGATGTTCTAGGACCGATTTGGGTCGAAAGAAGTGGTTTAAAAATTGTTTTGGTCAAAAAATGGGTCGATCCAAAATCGCAAAAATGTGAAGGGGTATACCTTCAAAAATGCTCAAAAATTAAAAGTCGCCAAAATCGCTCCTACATGACCCAAATCGATGGTATATGATGCCTAATGATGTTCTAGGACCGATTTGGGTCCAAACAAGTGGTTTAAAAATTGTTTTGGTCAAAAAATGGGTCGATCCAAAATCGCAAAAATGTGAAGGGGTATACCTTCAAAAATTGTCAAAAATTAAAAGTCCCCAAAATCGCTCCTAGATGACCCAAATCGATGGTATATGATGCCTAATGATGTTCTAGGACCGATTTGGGTCGAAAGAAGTGGTTTAAAAATTGTTTTGGTCAAAAAATGGGTCGATCCAAAATCGCAAAAATGTGAAGGGGTATACCTTCAAAAATGCTCAAAAATTAAAAGTCGCCAAAATCGCTCCTACATGACCCAAATCGATGGTATATGATGCCTAATGATGTTCTAGGACCGATTTGGGTCGAAACAAGTGGTTTAAAAATTGTTTTGGTCAAAAAATGGGTCGATCCAAAATCGCAAAAATGTGAAGGGGTATACCTTCAAAAATTGTCAAAAATTAAAAGTCCCCAAAATCGCTCCTAGATGACCCAAATCGATGGTATATGATGCCTAATGATGTTCTAGGACCGATTTGGGTCGAAAGAAGTGGTTTAAAAATTGTTTTGGTCAAAAAATGGGTCGATCCAAAATCGCAAAAATGTGAAGGGGTATACCTTCAAAAATGCTCAAAAATTAAAAGTCGCCAAAATCGCTCCTACATGACCCAAATCGATGGTATATGATGCCTAATGATGTTCTAGGACCGATTTGGGTCGAAACAAGTGGTTTAAAAATTGTTTTGGTCAAAAAATGGGTCGATCCAAAATCGCAAAAATGTGAAGGGGTATACCTTCAAAAATGCTCAAAAATTAAAAGTCGCCAAAATCGCTCCTACATGACCCAAATCGATGGTATATGATGCCTAATGATGTTCTAGGACCGATTTGGGTCCAAACAAGTGGTTTAAAAATTGTTTTGGTCAAAAAATGGGTCGATCCAAAATCGCAAAAATGTGAAGGGGTATTCATCATTAAGTATATCGGCTGCTAACATGAAATGCAAATTTTTTCCAGGAGCACTGCCGTGTACGTTACGCGCGACAACTTTAACATCTAATGCTTCCAAATCGCGCTGTTTGTATACCTTCAAAAATTGTCAAAAATTAAAAGTCGCCAAAATCGCTCCTAGATGACCCAAATCGATGGTATATGATGCCTAATGATGTTCTAGGACCGATTTGGGTCGAAAGAAGTGGTTTAAAAATTGTTTTGGTCAAAAAATGGGTCGATCCAAAATCGCAAAAATGTGAAGGGGTATACCTTCAAAAATTGTCAAAAATTAAAAGTCGCCAAAATCGCTCCTAGATGACCCAAATCGATGGTATATGATGCCTAATGATGTTCTAGGACCGATTTGGGTCGAAAGAAGTGGTTTAAAAATTGTTTTGGTCAAAAAATGGGTCGATCCAAAATCGCAAAAATGTGAAGGGGTATACCTTCAAAAATTGTCAAAAATTAAAAGTCGCCAAAATCGCTCCTAGATGACCCAAATCGATGGTATATGATGCCTAATGATGTTCTAGGACCGATTTGGGTCGAAAGAAGTGGTTTAAGAATTTTTTTGGTCAAAAAATGGGTCGATCCAAAATCGCAAAAATGTGAAGGGGTATACCTTCAAAAATTGTCAAAAATTAAAAGTCGCCAAAATCGCTCCTAGATGACCCAAATCGATGGTATATGATGCCTAATGATGTTCTAGGACCGATTTGGGTCGAAAGAAGTGGTTTAAAAATTGTTTTGGTCAAAAAATGGGTCGATCCAAAATCGCAAAAATGTGAAGGGGTATACCTTCAAAAATTGTCAAAAATTAAAAGTCGCCAAAATCGCTCCTAGATGACCCAAATCGATGGTATATGATGCCTAATGATGTTCTAGGACCGATTTGGGTCGAAAGAAGTGGTTTAAGAATTTTTTTGGTCAAAAAATGGGTCGATCCAAAATCGCAAAAATGTGAAGGGGTATACCTTTAAAAATCCTCAATATCGGCCGTAAATTATCCAAATCGATGGTGACTATCGCCGGATGATACACAATGCACACTGATTTTGTATCTTTAAATACACACGGAATTGATTAGAATAAACCTGTCTAGTAAACTCAAATGGTGTTACCAGTGTGTGTACAAACCTAATGGGGACCAAAGCCAAGGAGATATAAACTGGTGGTGGTCGTCGGATGGCACAGATTGCACACCGATCCTGTATCTTTTAATGATGCTCTTGGGACATGTCGCAGCCACGTTGGTTATTTGGCTGTTATTAATTCCGAGGAAGAGGTATCCGTAAGTACCTCACGTTTCAAGAGATTTCTGTAACGCGTATGTCGAGCAAAGAAAAAAAAACGAAAAACTCGGTAACGGTAATGTGTCCGGAAAAGTATGTCAAGAAGGACTTTTTTAAAGAAGAATTTTTTAACTGTCAGTTCGAGGTGGAAATTTAATACGAGTTTTATAGGATCCAGAGATTTCCGCTGCTCCATCATATATTTCGTTCTAACCGATTACCATATATCAAATACTCAGTGCTTTAGCGGTTCTATTTTATAATAGATTATTTTATTTCGTGGTAGGAATATGTGATAAGCGCATAAATATATTATATTGACCTGTTTCACTGAATTTTATAATCTATAATAAACCTTTTTGCTTGGTAACATATCTCTGCATTTTTCATTTTAATTCCGTCCTTTCAGTTCGATTTGGATTACGAAGTTATCAATTTCATTTGCGTTGATTAAAAAATATTAATTATACATCATAGTTACAAAATATTCCCGTGCATTAGTATTTGCGTCTTATTAATTAATTTCTGCATTTTACGGGAAACTAATTGTAACCAGCTAGATGAATAATTATCTACTATTAACATCGAGTGGGTTACTTGTACTGAATATTAATACATGTATCTCGATGCTTCAATCCTTTGATCGCATGTCACGATTACATAGGAATATTACCTTCGCGACATCAATCGATTTTAATATCGTTGCGAAATTACGAGCAACTATAATCTGTGATTTCTCAGTATTCTTCTTATTTTAAAGTTGTAATTGTTGATGATAGAAGTTTCGCCATAAGCGATAGCGTAATACTAAGTGTATGGATAAATTTACATTAACGGGAACAATAATTAGAATTCGAGGATTGATTCAATATTGAATCATTTTCTCACATTGATTATTCAGTCCGAAATACTAATATATTGGTTCTCTTAACCAGATCATCGTGATATACTGTGGAATTTCTGTGTCTGCAGCGGAGTCCCGGTAATTCGGGCCTTCGTTAACTTCTATTTTACTTCGCCACAATGAAATCGATTTCGGATATTACGTATTTGAATATTACTTAGATTTAAAATACTACTTATACCCTCGGATTCTATCTGATAATAAAAGATAGAAAATCTTTGGATCCCGATAATTCTCCTCTCATAGAAGCGGCTACATTAATAGGGTTAATTAATTCCACTAATTGTCTCGTTTCAGTTAAAATAAAGCACATTTATCCTTCCCGATTAAAATTATATATAACTTTCCACGTAATAAAATAATCTTTTATTTCGAAGTCTTTGTATATTAGATTTCTCCAATATTCATTATCGTAACGTTAACCACCACATTGCTACCACAGTAACCGAAGGAAAATCGATTTATAAGAAATCATATTTAACTGTTACTCACACATATACTATCAGAGAATATTTGTCATAAAGAGTACCGATTGCACACCGACTTTATAAAATAAATATAACAATAGAATGCTAAACGTCAATTCTATCCTTACATTACCAATTCTCGAGTAATTTGTATTATTACAATAACATAAATATATGTCGTAAAAACATCCAAATAATTACCATCCTCTTCCAAATCTATAATATTCTTACCGACCAAGAATAAAAAGTTCCATCGCAGTCCTATAATTTATATTATTAAAATAATATAAATATATATAAACATACCAAAGTCAATAATATTAAATATTAAATATTATGGTATTCAATATTTTCGGATTCTGGATCGAAGAGGTCGAGTATATCAAGAATTAAAACTTCCATCACATTCCAAGATCGGTTAAGCACGTCAAACGCAAACCACTTTGATTCCTGATTCCAGACACCACTTGATATCGGCATATCGATATTCATGTACTATATTCCGATAATAATAGAAATATTCTGATAATAATATGAAAAGCATATGCTTCCAACGTAGCGTATACCGTGTGCGGTGGGGTTTGACTGATTACCAGGAGGCCATTGAGAGGGTTATAGCGTTTAGTTGATCCATTAAAAGAAACCGGTTATGCTATTTGGAGTACGAAATCGGTAGGGCAACCGGAAAACGTTGTCGAGGAAAGTTTGTGTGGTGTATTGGAACATGATGGTGGCCCCGCAACTCTAACCAAACGCTTCACTTCTTTTGTGAAATTCCCATTGTACGGTTACCATAGTCTAGGAAAATTGAATGTTTTTATCATACCGTACCATATACTTGTATCGTACTTATTGATAACGCTGTATCGAAAAATCAAGTTATTGGCAGCGGCCTTTCAAATATCTTTTATTGTATCGAGACCTCCATTATGATCCTGAATCAATTGTATATATCAGGTGTAGAAATGAATTTCTTTCTACTGGATTCAAATCAAAATATTCTCCTGCTGTTTTGCAAGCTGCCAGAAAAATGGCAAAAGGTCATCAACAATAATAAAAGTTATTTCTATGGTCGATCTGTTTTCATTATTTTTCAATAAAACTTTTATTGTATTTATTTAGCCAAGTATTTATTTAGCGAATATACATCTCCTTTTATTTGTAAGGTAAAAAGCGTTCTTTATGCGAGTGAGATTTTAATAGGGTATAACATGCATTTTTTGAAGCAACCTTATGGAATTAATTAGCTGGTGCGTACTTTAAAAGTAAAACAATGAACGAAGCGAAACATGTATCGGTTGATTTATATATCGAACAATATTTCCGAAGAGGAATTCGTGTATGGACGAAATCAATGTTCGCTGTTCGTTTGTTGATCATTATTTTCGATGGTTATAACCTACTTTCCCTGTAATTTTTCAATACCCTCTTTGAACAATTTGCCTCTTTTCCGAACGACCTATTCATCTACATACCGGTTCTTGTGTATGCCTGGTATTATTGGATCTTTTTCAATTAAAAAAATATCGCAATGTTTGGAATACACGGTAATCTGAAGATCCATGCTCGGTGAAACGCGATTACCGAATTACATTGCACTCCAATTGCAGCATTGTAGCCATTTTAAAACAAAAAACGAGGGATTCTAAAAGTGGCATATTTACATCGACCAAAATGCGAGTAGCATTATTCGTGCAATACCTTGGCGCGTTAACATTTTGTTACAATGCTATGCGAATATAACTTTGGATTAAGGTGTTGTTTATGCTAATTAAATTTTTCTAGAACTTTTATGCTGATATTAATGTCAATTCGTTAATATATTTATAAAATCTGCAATCTCTATTCATTAAGAGGGTTGCAAATCTTAGTTGTTTTACATTTCGTACGTGATAAGAATATAGGAATATATTAATTATACGAATATTCTATATTAACTGAATCTATGAATACTTCATCGATGCACCGAATTAGAGCACGTTTCAATAACATTTAGGAACTATTTGAAACAATATAGGAGAAGGAATCTGCTACAGAATTTATCAAGGAATTTATATGGATCAGTCAATATATATATATATATGTATATTCAGCTTTGATTCTGTACTTCGATGAAGTATTAATTAATACAGAATATTCGCGTAAGTAATAGATTCGTATATTTTGATCAGGTGTGGAATGTAAAGCACCTAAAATTTATATACTCTTAATGCATAGAGATTGCAGATTTTATAAATTTATCAATATATTGTCGCTTATATTAAACCTTAATATACAATTACGAAGAAATAATTATTACAAGTTCTGCACAAATTTAATTAACATTAACAACACCTTAATCCCAAGTCACGAAAATTCTGCTACCGTTCATCCAAATTGAAATCTTTCGATTTCCAACTTTTCTTTGATGAGTGATGATTTCAATATTATTATTATAAGATACTTACTTATTCCAGGATCACTAATATTTTTAATATGTTATCGCTAATATATATATATAATATAAACAATTGAAAACTGTGTTACATGTATATATAACATAGTCCACTCATTTGCTAGATCCACGTCAAAAGTGTGGTAAGAAATCTTGTTTACTCAAGCAATCCGAACTATAAGTATACTATCCGGGATCCTCGTGTTTCCGTCTGAAGGTTCGCAAAACAATCCCTCGTAGCTTCTTCAAGTATTTTCCTTTCGCAATTTCTTGCTCGGCCTTTCTTCTCAATCATTCTTTCATCCGAGCTATCCCCGCGTGCACTTTCTCCGCCTTCCTGTCTCAGGGAACTTTTATATCTCGCGAGTTCGGATTGCAACTCCATCCTTCTTACATAGGGTGGCTGACGGGGTACAGGGGACAAAGGAACGAAGTAAAAGGATTCCAAGAGACATACCGGAGTTGATCCATAAATCTGTCTAGCAAAATATTGTGCGTTTCTTAGGTAGGCGGACCGAGGTAGGTGAGCAGGTAGACAGCTGACCAAGAACTGAACCCGACATCCTACGAATCCACCAGACTTTCCTTTCCTAATTTCATGGTTTTCTATCTTATACTTCGCCATATTACACGAACGATAAATATTGTATACAATAATAACGAATATAATAAAGCAAGGATGTGGGACATATTTTTGGATACATATTTATTATTTAAGTTTTATCCTCTGCGGTTAGAATAATTTTAAGTAGTATTAGTAATAAGGTACTCCTTGGATTACTGTGATATATGCTTTAATTTGTCTTATATGATAATTATATAATTGGTATGGTTGTACTTTTATTGGGAAATAAATGATATAAAAATATATTTTATATTGTCATATATTGTAAGGACACATCATTTATATTATCCATTACGAAATAACAATTTGAATTACTTCTGGTGTTATTTGTAACATATAATAATGAAATCAATTTCTGCATATCTTGTGTTTATTATTTCATAATTAAGCAGGTGTTTAATAATAAATCACGTTTAATAATAATGATCTGTTATATTGATGTTTCGTGTGAAACATTCCAACAGGCAATTAAATTATATTCGTTAATTAATGTTAATAATACATAAATGTACAACACAATGATCGGAAATTAAGAGAATCATTAACAAACTTTATTTTAATTATGTTATTTCTGTATCAAATTAACTCAACAGTGCCTTTTGACTTTTCTATTTGCCCTAATTAAATCTGCCGAAACATACGAGCAGTTATAACATTATCGAGGAAACGACCTATTTATCACAAAGTATTCATACAATCCATGTTGCTAACTTGTCAAACGTCATATAATATAACAATTCAGTGAATTTGCAAGTCATGCAAATTTTGCTACCCTTCATTCAAATTGCCATATCTCGATTTCCAACTTTTCTTTGACGACTGATAATTTCAATATTATTATTACCAGATACTTTTAGTTATAAGCTCACCAATATTTTTAGGGTTACTATGATTACTATATATTCACGAAATTGAAATCGCTTAATTTCCAACTGCTCCTTGACTACTCATGATTTCAAATATTATTCTTATAAGATGCTTTATTATTATAGGATCGCCAATATTTGTATGGGATTATTATTATTGCTATAGAATTATCATTATTATGATAAAACAAAGGAGAAAAATGTGTTAGGAGATAAAGTACTCACCTTGTGCCCGACGACGGAGACGATGTGTGTCGAGGTGATCGAAAGTAGGGCCAAGTAAAAATGTGCGAAATAGAATTCTCGTCTCATCTGAAACAAACATTACACAATATATCCTGTGGACGTAGACGAGCAATGAGAGACGCGAAAGTTACGATAATATATTTCGTGGCAAATTCCCGGTAAGCTATCCACGTCATATCTTTAAAAACAAGCTTCGAAAAGTCCGTACAGAATTCATGATATGAGGAGATAGCAATATCCGTTTTTCACTCGGGAATACCCAGTCAACGTGGGAATACGTATGTGTGTACGTATACAGATATGTATGCGTGTATATCTCTCAATTTCCACGTGAATACATTAATATTTTATGGTTTAATGCATTTTTCTAGAGGGGAATTGTTTCAATATAATGCACCGGGGTATACAAGGGAGAATGTCATAGAAATTCCCCGGAAAGCCAGGTATCCGTTTCGGGCAATTTAAACCGCATCTATTTGCGGAAGATTGCCGAATATCCGGGTTAATAGAGTCGCCGGGAGCGAAGGCTCGCTTAAATTGTTAAACAAGCGCTCGGACTTCCACCGAACAAATGTTTATTCACTCAAGATACCAAATATTCCAGCGCTCCGAGCTTCTGTCTTATTACGATCTATTATAATCCTGGCAATAAAAGCATTAAAGGACTATTAACATCTCTTTCCAATTCCTCTTGAATTGTCTATTATCGCGCCATTATCTTTATAAAACGATTCAAATCGCATCTTCCTTTTATGCTCACGTCAAATCATTCATCGAGATTCAAGGTAATTTGGGAACACGATGCAATCGTATAATCGGAATTCTTGTCTTTTACTGATTAATGTATCGATCGGTTCATTTTATTATGTTTATTTTGAACCAAATATAATTTGCATATTTATTCGGGGAGTTTCCGGTCAGCCAATGAAAGATGTCTTGACGGTAGAAAGGAAAACTTATAATGTACCTAGTGTTCAATTTTAATCGTCTTACTTAAAGGTGACTTACAATAAGCTGTCCGGACTCGACCTGGTTCATGCAAATTTAGAGACCATGCGATAAATCTCGGCATTCACTCGAAGAATGAACGCCATGACTCATATTAAGAGCCTCCTGAAAGTAATATTGTCCACTTCATTAATACGTCGGGGTTATATTAAAAAAACGTGAGACTGGTTCACGAATAAATAAGTTTTTATATCACGATCGTTATCCTCAAATCGTATTTTGCTGTCAATTGTGATTATCAAAAAGAAATGTATAAAAATAATAAATTGACTATTAACTTCAGTTCAATACGAAAAATTATATTTGAAAAATAATTATCCCATGGCTCGAATAACCCGTACCCAAATATGTTCCATTTATTATATCTTCTCTGTAAAGGCAACGTATCCCCGTAGCGAAAGAGCATTTCAGGATTCCATTTGCAGAATTTACTAGATATGTAGAATATCCGAGAATTCTGAGACTATTTACGGTGGTGGGTATATAAGAAGCATTTCGAAATCGAATAAAATTGGTTCTATGGCATCAGCCGGCCGATGATACTTTCATCCTTTTTGAATTCATTCAGGTTTTCAATCGGAAGACAAATCGCATTGATAAAGTGAGAAGGTAGCGGGATATTGTTATGGGTCTGAACTCTCGGGGTTTCGCGGCAGTATATCCAAAAGACGTTTATACGGTAACGGTTGGCTTGTCTTAAATCTTGTTCCCGATCCTCGCGGGAGATTCTTATTACCTTTACTCGACAAGGCAAGGAGAAAAGCCATTTTAAAGAACAAGAGGAGCCGATCGATTTTCTTACTCGAGCTTTAGCCGACTTCCTTAGATATACATTTGGCTTTCACGTCTCCTCACAGTTTGACGTCTTTGGTATAAGCTAAACTTACACCCCCCCGTGACCTTTGTGATATTCAGCCTCATTCTCGAAAACTTCCAGTCCCGCTTTTTCACCTCTCGGCTTACTCTCTGCCGTGTTACAACTTGTACTTCCTCCCCGTTCACTTAACATTCCACCAACTTTTATGAGTTCCCGTACCTCTTATCAGCAAACCTATGGAAATGCGAATCAATCCGCTCCAAAGTACAGCTATTGCCGAAATAGAAAAATCTGCTAGTCTCACCCTTACTTTAGAAACCACCAACTTCGATATCAAATGAAATTTCATTGGTTATATAGAGTTATTGGATCGTTACCCGTGAACAATTGTTATAAAATGATCCTAGTTTCTTAAATGAAATGTGTTAAGAAACTGTTTGTAGATTCCATAATATCCTGACGATGCAAAGCATTTTAATATCGTGGAATAACGGAGGTAGGATAAAATCTTAGAATATTATTTACTAATAGACTTTAATTAAAATTACACAAACTACTGTGTCTAACTTTAATTGCGGATTGAACTTTTATTATTTCTTAATTTGTTCTGCTCAAAACTTAAAGTACTTTATACCCTAGTTTTCTATGTTGTTACTTTATAATCAATATTTAAGTTTTAATTAAATTACGGAACTACGCATCATTCAGATAATTCTATAATTATATAATATATTTATCCAATACCTTTAAATTCCGAATTAGCTAATGTATGATAAAAATTCCGCAACTAAAGTCACTATTAATCAATATCCTTCTTAATATTTTCAACAGTATTTCTCTTTGTACGAATACTGTTATGTAATAACAATATTAAAATTAACCCGAGTCATTCGCGTAAACGATTTAGTGATGTACGACTGGAGTCCTTTATTAATTCATTAATTCTGATGTTCGTACACTTTCGCTGTTCCCCGGGAAGTTATTAAGTCGGGATTTATATGCGCGATGTAATTATCTAAAAAAGCACTAGATTTGTCAAGTGTTAAAAAGTCCGATTCTTTTTTCCACAGGACGGAAATGGAGAAGGACGAGCTGAGCTGGAGAAGCTGGAGTCGGACGAGGCAAACGAGGAGAAGAGAGTAGTTTATTGCATGTTGAGATAATGGGGCGATGCGGGTTCCGCTCGAGTTTCCGGTTCCTGAATCGCTTCCATTGTACCGTGTAGCATTAGTTGTCTTCTATCTTCTCTGGATATGTCTTTACCAAATTATGTACAAAACACGTCGAGTAATTTGTACAGAACTACAATACTTTCGAATTAACATGGAACTTTAATAAACGTATACCTTTTCAACCGGAAGCTGTATAATTTGTATTCTTTCATGTGGCATTACTGAAGCGAACATTGAATAAAATTCGAATACTACTGTGACTTTAAGATATGTTGCGGTGATTACGTTATAAATTTGTTTGTAAATTATACTGATCGTATTATATCATATTATATCATAATACAAAAGGATTTTATTAATCTTATTGATTGATCCAGTCAATATCGAGTGGAAAAATAAAAATAATACAACTGATATCAAATTATTGTTGCAAATGATGCAATATATTAAAGAAGTTATTGTTATAAAGATAAAATTCTTGTTGTGTGTGGAGTAGGTGTGTTTGTACGATAATCAATCTGTTGCACGAAAGTGAATATTCCTTTGTTTACTGATACTCCAACAAAGAAATTTATAAACCGATGCTTTTGTATTGAATATCTATCCATTGTCGGTTAATTTCCCGCGAGTATTCGTATAATTAAATATAAATAATAGCCGCGATGCAAAAAGGAGGGTTCCATTATGGAAAACAATGGGACGATTATTCGCTTTAAAGTAACACTCCGTAAAACGATTCCGGTTTTTATTTTAGTTTTATTCGAACCTTAACGAGTAGATGCCTGTTAGTGGCATACATAATGCAGCTTTTATACCGCGGACAAACCGCGGTAATATAAATTTCATTCGTGTCTCCACCCAGTACGAAAATTACCACTAAAACGTTATATATTTCACTAATTATATAAAGAGTATTCAGCGCGTACACTTTATCGCACGGAACAACACAGATACTCATACAAGTTGATATCTTTATTCTTATTATAATTAAGTTAATCTCACTTGTTACCCTTTCGATTCGCTTTTCGCCATGATTTTATATATTGTACACCGGCCAGATTAACAGTGTTATTATCGCGATCATTGATAATTGGACGATAAATTTTCTCCCTCGATATTGTAAGTGGAACACGGGAAATAATTTCTGCTCGATGGACATTATCGAAATTAAAATGTAAGTATATCAGGTCCGCGATTGTTATCTATGTTGATGGATGATATAACCAAAAGCGTTCAGGACCAGGCTGAAATTATATTAATTTCTGACGAGCCACCGAGAGCGAAGTTGCAATTATTATAATTGAAGTGCACGACGATGAACGAAACACCGCGAGGAACTCCGATACAATCTACATCCACTCGCGAATGCAAATGTTTTCAGACGCTAGTTGCTTCTACGTAAAGACACTTAAGAATCCTCTCGTTATCGGCAACATTGTTCATAGCTCTCATTACGGGAAGAGAATGGTACGAACCATCCAGATGAACGGAGGGAATTTTTATCCCGGAACTTCTATGATTTCCAATGGGAGTAACGTTGAAAAGAAGAATGATGAAATGTTAAGAGTGCCAGCCGTTGGACTATTTATCAAGAGAGTGTCCCCTTCTGCGTCGGAAAAAAATGATTGAACTTGCGCATAACTTACGAGAAATTATATTCCCTTATTGCTCGGTGGAAGATTAAAATATCGTTGAATTAAATATGTGAATAACTTGCTACGAAAATTTACGACTGTCAAGAATCTAAATTAAAATAAGAGAATTACTTGTGATAAAAGAAAGTCAAGAGAAAGGTATTCAAAATTGTGTGAAATTTACTCATATTAAGATTTATCATTGGTCTAAAAAAATTAATACAATCGATATCAATGAATCATGTACAGCATGCATAATGGATTCAACCATTGCGTTACCAATTTACATAACTTTAAATAATAATATTCTATTCCTACTCAATACTCGCAGTCGGAACGACGAAATAGACATAAAAGGACCGTCTGGAACCCTCTTCATCCCTTTTTAAATGTAAATATCCCCGAATTCTATCTACTACCGTTATATAACATACCAAAGGACCGACCTTCGAATGACCAACCACTCGTATCGTCCCTCCGCACGCAAAACCTTTTTGGGCGGGTCATTCGGCATCCATCGTTTGGTTAGCCTCGGGTCGTCTCGGCTGTTGGTTCGGATGCTCGAAAAACGCAGGGTATCTCAGTTCCCTCTCAATCACGACTAAGCGAGTACAAGGCATCTTAAATTGTGCCTTTAATACGTAAAGGAAGATCCACTACACGCTACATCGAAGCGAATAAAAATCCCACGTGATTTAAACACCTGTGAATTAATCGTACGACTTTGACTCCGGAAGGATGTGGTATTTAAGGTTCCTCGTTAATTCGATTATACTCATCGTTTACTTTGTGTGCATTTCTGCCGGACCCACGAAATCGAGTTTGGATCAGGTTGATAGTTCAACGGACTTAACTACTGGATTTGGTAGCACCGAGGGGCCCGATTGTCCATGTTTGCGAAACGAATCGGCGATACCAGTGCATGGCCGATTAGACTCCACGTCTCGTGATCATCAATTCGCGGATACCCATACTCACAATGTTCTTGTCCATGGTATGGTGTGCTCGTGTAACCTAGGTGTACGTGGTATGCAGGCACGCGACGATTATCGTTACACGCCCGGCATCGGCTCGCACAAGTTACACACCAGAGCCGTCGTTTGGAATGTTGCGCGGAAGCTTTGTAACGACGAGGGTGGTCATTTGGCTATCATCAATTCTATTGCCGAGGCACATGTAAGTCGTAAAATGTATCAACTACTTTATGTTTCGTCCGTGTAGTTCGCTGATATATACTAACTGGTTAACCACGAGTCGCGTCTTGATTGAAGAATTAATTGAATACTCGAGACGGATTGTGTTCGCTGTAATTGATTACTATGGGAGTTATTGAGCTTGGGCTGCGATTAATCAGAATCGGCTATTTGCGGAGTGTGATGAATGAATGCTGTGGATCGCTATTAATTAATAATTACTATCATTATTTCCTGTATGTAACTACTACTTGATTGGATGAGCTGCGCTTTTGGCATGGTATTATAATAAATTTGCGAATTAATGTAACGTTGGAAATTAGTGATTGTACATCAGAAGAATGAATCAAACGTTCTATTAATTACTACTTACTATTATCGTTATTAATCACAACATACTGTAAACAACATTGGTTTTAATATATAACATATATAACATGAAAATTACCTTGACTCTGAAGAACAAAATCAAATATGAACTTTTAAGGAATCGAACATTTTCACAGTCGGTCTCTTTCGGATTACATCAATTACTTCTTGACGGTAAAAATTACGCGAAGAACGTAGACCAGTAAGACATATAGCATGAAATATCATCGATGATTAAAGATCCTAAAAAGAGGGAGTTTAAAAAGCGTGGACGTTATTTCCGATGGATATAAACGACAAACGTTTTTGCTGAGTGAATCGTTCTTTTCAGATATTAATGGATATATTTAATCGATCGGGGCCGGTGAAGGGTGCCCCGTATCCGGAGGAAGCGTTCGTTGGTATACACGACCTATACTCGGAGGGTGATTGGGTCACCGTACTAGGTGACTCGCTCGCGAAAACTGGCTATACAGGATGGAGTGACAAGTGGGGTGGACAACCAGATAATGGGGGTGGTCGACAAAATTGTGGCGCCTTCATGAAGGAAGGGGGTCTTGATGACGTCGCATGCGAAGTACCCTTTCCATTCTTTTGCGAAATACCTCTGATGCGACTCTTATAACCAGGTCATCCTAGATACCTTAATATCTTTTTTACACATATTTTAAACGACCAAGCATAAGACGACCGTTTTATATTCACGGTATCAATGTATTCCACAAGATATAATACCTTTCATGAGATTATGCAGTACATGTATTTTACTACAAGAATAGCAACGCCGCCCTCTCATGAATATTATATCTCCCATGTAATGGATATTTTCGCGTGCATTAAGTAATGCAATTAGACCAAGGTACTGCTGGATACACTTTACGATGACTGTCGTATAAAACAAGACACAAATGTACTCGCTATACTTTGTAAAATGTGCCAATAAATTTTTATGTTTTTATCGTGTATTTTTATTACATAATTTCTACTCATGGAGATTATGCAAGTGTAAGTAATATTACGAGCGACACAAAACCCATGTGGGAAAGGAGATCGCGTTGGATTTAATTCTCTAATAATATCGATACAAAAGAACAACGGTTGGGCTTCTTAGGAAGATTGTCCTTGAATAGTTTGCAGAAACTTAAAACGAGGTTAATAGAATTTATCGAGGAGTCCCAGCCACTTTATACTTTTCGTCCTCACCACTAATCTGATTCCCCGCCCCCCAAACTTCCTGTATCTATTTTCCGATGCTACACCCTAGATACTCTTTTTCTTCCGGCAAGTATTTTTAATGGTAGTTCCACTTGCTAGACGAGATTGAAACTGGTCCTTGAGTGCTTCCAATACTCTTGGAACAGCTATTATCTTTAAGGAACAAGATGAAGTACAAAACTCGAAGAAAGCACGGTCCTTGTACCTCTTTTTGTGTTCAATACCGAGTTACAGTCTCTCGGAATCGATAGAGCTTTTTCTTATCGTATATTTCCCTTATTTCCTTGATGCCGGCGATATTAATCTTCTCAACGGTAGAGCTTCGGAAAGCCTGATATTTCAAAAGGATACTATTCAAACGTTCTCCGTTGATCACGGGGTCCACAGTTCTTTGTGTTTGCTCTGAATATTCCTTCGAGTCATATCGTAAATAACCGGCGCTATATATAATGATTCTGTCAATTGAGTCGGATATGAGAAGTAGTGAAGGTAGGAGATAGTACCGGAATAATGAAATATTTCCCCGGAAGTTACGAGCAGGGGAGTTGTGTCGCCGCTCGATTCCGGAGTGCGACACACTCCAACCTCAAAAGTCTATCATTTACAAACCTCAATAATCAATAATACCGAAAAACTGATTAAACTTCCGGTACGGTGTACAATCAATATTTCATTAAGTCCTGGGAGGAAGAAGGTGTGCGCGATTATCGATAGGAAGGGTATCATTAATCAAGTGTACATCTCATCAACATGTCTTCCCTAATCGTGGCGCAAGATCTTGGAATCATAATGCTAGAAGTTGTAGTAGAAAATGTAATTTTATATCAATTTCATATATTATTCATAAATGATCATAATAAATTATTACGATATTAGAGGGCGCAAAGTACGAACCTTGCTTAACAATCGTAGCTATATGTTCCATGGGGTGACGTGCTGGACAAAACGATCATGAAAAAGACTATCATCATGTTTCGGATGCTCGACGACGAATGGACGTCGTTATTACCGAATCGACCTGATTACCGCCTTTATCGTGGCTCCAATTACGAGAATGAGAGTTTTCACGGTGGAAGATCGGTAGTTTTCTCTGTGCCGGAGGTCATTTTCGAGGAGAAAGTGAATGGCATCGATATACAGTTTTACGTGTGTAAGGACGTGTCTAAATACTTCGAAATGGAATCACGACAGAATTTTGGATTCGCTGTCGTAAGGGTGGACGATTTACTTAACAGCATCATCAAGGATCGCCGTGAGCGGAAGGAGTTAGCCAATTATATGACGAAGTCCCTCGAGGGACAACTTATATCGAGGTATGTATATTAATATGAGTACATTGAGCTTTCATTTTTACGAACGAGTTTTCGATTTCCTGCTGGTAACAATAAATAGAGCAGGATGTTTTCGATGGAAATTAAGTTTCGAAGTTTGCTATATGCATTATAACTGAAATTGCCACTGTAATTCTATCCTAGCAATGCAATCAAAGTCCGATATTCGTTACTCGATTCTATGCCACTATTCAATGAATTTTATCTGATAAAAGAAATAATAGTTACAAACTTTGTGAATGGAAGAAGATGAAGAATAATTTCTAAATGGAATTATGAGTTTTTCATATGTAATCAATATTAAATTATTAATGCTAATGTAACTTACTTGAATGATTACCAAGATCAATACAGAATATATTGAATATAGAACATATAATATTGGATATACAATATTTGGAATATGTAGATTATTGAATATATAAGCATCAACAATTTGATTCAACAATATGCGTCACAATAATTGTAAGTTCTCAGACAATTATTTAAACATTATTCTTACAATATAACTGTACAGATCATTGCGCGGAGTTTATACTCTGGTCGACGAAGATCTTCACGAAACGGATGCTACAATTGAATTGTACGTACGTATAAGTTACCTCGGGAAATGTGTCACAACAGAGATCCATTCGCCTGAAAGCATACGAAAGGCGTTTTATGCTCGCGAGGAAACCGACACCCATTACCCATACCAGTTCCGTGAACTAACATCTGAGGAGCTTTATGCCGGTTGTTGGGGCAGTGCTACCATCCTGTCACCAAATATTTTTCATCATTTGATATGCCACTGTCAAAAATATGGAAGCTCGGGACGTCGATCGAAGGATCACACCAAAGATCGAGATCACACCAAAAATCAAGATCACACCAAAGATCAAGATCAATCAGGAAAGTTGCATTTAGAAAGTGGAAAAGGTAAGGGCAAAGGTGCTAAACAGAAGAAGTTCGCTGAGGGTGGCCAATCGGAAGGAAACGGGGGAATAAACGGAAAAGGGAAAGAAGGTGTAAAGGGAAAAGGGAAAGTAGAAGAAAAGGAGGGAGACCACAAAGACGACGAAGAATCTAGGATTAAAAAATTACTTGCCCTACTAAAAGCTTCTAGGAAAGGAAAGAGTACTATTACCGTTGGCCTCACCGAGAAACCAAAGAAAGTTTGTCCACCGCCACCCTCGTCTTTATTGTCTACGACACCATGTCCAGTAATCTGCAGATGTTTGCAGTCTTGTGGATACTGTCCTATTTCCCATCAACCACCGTTTACTTACCATTATCCTGCGTTCTGTCCAATTACATGTTCGAACAATACCGGAATTTAGATCTGTATCTAAAGGCCGACATCAAAATATTTCTCCATTTAAGACATTCCTGTACTAATGATATCGTGTACAACTGTTTCCCTAATAATTTCTCTACGTTCTCTACGACGAAATTAAAAGTACTTGCTCGCACTTCAAAGAACTGATTCATTAACGTTCAGACGGGATCCTCTAAAGTAAATAATTAGTTTTTATAGAAAAACTTTGAGACACGGAA
Source organism: Nysson spinosus (assembly GCA_910591585.2). Taxonomy (NCBI): domain Eukaryota; kingdom Metazoa; phylum Arthropoda; class Insecta; order Hymenoptera; family Crabronidae; genus Nysson; species Nysson spinosus. Next base: position 7,112,641 of record OU342835.1, read on the forward strand.
ATAAGAAGTATCTTGCCGGAGGAGCTTCCTCGTTACGTGTGTATAGTAGCACTTCTCTATAATTATAAGATGGCTTAATTGAAGGATTACTTGCACAGTTAATTATGATCAGTATCATTCAAAGCTAGCGTAGCTTTACCTTAATGGAATTTATTTTTCAAGTACGGAATTTCGTATATTCAGCTAGTGGCATCTCCGAATGCATCGATACCCAGCTCACGTGGGATATTTCGATATTCCATGAACCCCGATCGTCCAAGTTTTGCATTTTTATTACGGATATCTACTTGTAAAGTAGATTCTCCTATATCCATTCAGATTTCGATTTGTAGGTGCGAAAGAATCTTATCGCGAGTGCTATTAGGCACGGATGCGAGTGCTCTAAGTGAACGTCGAGAGTGCCGTAAAGTGGAGGGAACCTTTTACCTTCCGGCACCGCATTCTTCGCCGAAATACGGATGCGCCAGCGTGCGTGATATGTACACATACATGATATATAAACGTATATGTAAGTACATCTACTAATTAGAACACAGTCACGTTACTCCTTTTTCAGAAACTATTCCTCGCCACGCTGACGTTGACTCTAGTGTTTTTAATTACAGACTTAGCGTATGGCGGGTGAAAAGGCACTTAACATTTTTCGACGTGAATACCTTTTCATACAGTACGATATTATGCGTACTAGACACGGATCATATAAATTATTCAGGGCCTCCGTATCTAGGCTAAAATCCTCGGTACACGGCGACCCCGCCTTTTGTTATGTTCCTTCTAAAATGAAAGCTAATTACTAGTTCTAAGTATGTTAAGCGAGAAGAAAATGTTATACAAAATCGTTCTTTGCCCCGTGTAATTAATTACGGTGGGTGACCGAGTTTCGTAGCCCAACCGAAGTGATAATCTCTTCGCTTTTGCATAGAAACCAAGTGTATGCAACGGTGCCGTTTAACGACCGTATGGCTCATCTATTGCGGGCTTCGTAACAATCTTGATAAACTTTGCGATACGAATTTTCTCGTAATTATTACGGTACATTAAACCCAAGCCAGATTTGCGAATACGTTTCTGGTGACTGAAACATTAAGGTGTCACGACGGAATCACGCTTTCCCTTCTTTCATGAGATTATTGTCCTTAATGAATATCATACGACATAGTATTCCTTTCATTCATCAGATGAAATTTTTCCGAAGGCATTTAATGTTTACACTTTTAATGTCTAAATAAAGGGTCAAAGGCAATTATACAAGTTACATGATATAAGTTATAATAGTAAAAATATATCCCCCGACATTAATATTACTTTTGTCATATTCGACAGTCGACATAATGCAATTCGGACTTTTAGATAAATAAGTACGCGGTACGAATTAGGAAATCCTTTCGTTTATTCAGAAGACACTTTGCTTGTAAACAGCTGAAAGGAACGATTCGTAGAATACGTGTCTCGCCAGAGCGTAGACAGTAATGATAGAAAGTTTTAAGTAAAAACCTATAAATACTGCCGTGTCTAATAATTCACTTGCTTATAGCTTTGCGGACTATTCTCATTTGTTGCGAATAGCGACTATTATTATGTTGAACTTAACACTATGGTTTGTTACAATGTACCAATCTCCTAGAAAATGGCGAATCTCCAAATATCATATTTTTGCAAATGGTGCTGGTAATAAAGGTTAAAAACGTTGAATATTCATGTTTACGCTGAATAATAATTACTATAGAATCCTATCCAATCAAGTATTTTACGAATTCCCAGATTCTAATAGCCGATTTCAGGACCAGCGAAACCTGCCCAACTTTTCCACTACAATAATTACTATATTGTTTTTGGGGCCAGAGAAAATGGGGGAAGTTTTCGCGCGAATGAAAGGGGGCGGGGGGGCTGAAAGAAATTTGCATCTTCTTAAATTTGCATCGAAATTTGAGATAGAGCGGGTTCGTTCTGGGAACTTTTGATCTCCGGCTAGATTCCTCGACATCGTTTCGGCGAGCATTTCTTCGCGTTTAAATTTGTCTGATCTTTTTTATGCTCACGCTGAGCCACTCCATTGTCATTCCGATGACTAAACGACGATCTCATTGCACAAGAGTTTTCATCTTGCTCGCATTTCCATAACTTTTTATCGCCACCGGACTTCCATATCCTCTCCTCCTTTAGAAAGGCTTTCATGCCATTGAAATGCTTGGACTACTGATAGGGCATCCCTCTCATATTTCTCGCACGCTCGATGCGAGCTTTTTGCGCTACTTTCTCCAGTTTTAGAACTGTTACATTCGCATGTGATTAATTAAACACATTGTTCGCCTATACATTGTATAGCGTGTACCAACGTGTTGTAATTTTCAAACAAAAAGTCGGCCTGGATAATGGAATTTGTTTAATCTCCCGTGAATTAACACGCAGAAGAACGAATAGCTTTGTAAGTACATGATTTTCTACTCGAATAGCGCAGATGTTTCAAAATCACTGAATTTATGTAAACGTTATATACCTGTGTATATGTACACGATGATCGTAAAGGTTTCAAAAATAAATAATAAGGAGAACAAAATTCATGTAAAAGAATTTGCTTGTTAAATATGTTTACATTTGAGCCCGATAATTATGAGATTCTTTTTTGTTATTGACTTTATCGGAATTGGAATATATAGGTAATTATATATCTTTGATAATCAAAGATTCATTATTCACCATGAATCAATTAATATCCGAGTCTTAAATTATGGTTTTGTTTGATTGCATTTCGACGTTAATTGCTGCAGTACATCTTCATGTAACGCATTGTTAACAATAATATACGAACTAATGAAAGTCGCGGGAGACATATTTCGTGTTAAGAAATGCAGAAAGTTGCAGTTGATGTGCACGTTATATTATTTTGCATCAATTTTGTTCTCCTTATAATTAATTATTGAAATGATATTAAGAATGATTAACAAGTATATATAATATACATTTAACGAAAAAAATATATGATATAATATAACATGAAATGAAGAAATAAATAAAATGATAATAATTTAAGAAAGTGTTAAACACACCCATATAATCGCCTTATTGAGAGTTCACAGGAAATATTAAATGGAGGATATTAAAATGAACTTTTTAATATGATTCACGAAAGTAATTGAATCCTGGATTTTTGGAATAGCTTTATGCGTACTTTGAAATTTGATACAGCTCGAAATAAACGGTGCAAAGGGGAGCATTAAGCGCAGTACTTTCTATGCACCTACTCTCGCCGAATTGCATTTTCGTTGAACGATTACGTTTTATGTTGCGTGTAATGAAATTGGCGAACGAACCAATGATTCTGGAGTCAATCGTTTTTGCCGGTTTTTATTTGGAAATCTCCATCCGATAGCATTTTGCGTGTCGCTCTAATTTACGCCAATAAATTATTATTATATTAACGCATCCGCGATTTTCCTAATGGATGCCGATAAAAGTGAATCAAATGAAATAAAAGGTGATTGCTTTATCAATGTTATTATCTGCATTTAGTTCACACGGACATTAAATTCATTCGTATTTCAACAACGGAGTTTAAGTAACAAAGTAAGTTCCCGTCGGAGAAGGAGATAATTGAATGTACCTTAATGGATTTCAATGATTCATACTAAATTGCGAATGCAAATAAACAAGCTAACAATTCGTAACAGAAGAAATTGCGCTGAATATATTTTCTAACGGACTTGAAACATATTAAACAATACACGTTCGGTGAAAGTGTTCGCACATGGGTTCCCTCCTTTTTGATAATGTAATCAATCATCTTACAGTGAGTGGATTATACGCTTCTTACAAATATTGTAACCAACCAATGACAGTAATTGACTATTACCTAATTACGAAACTGCATAAAACCCTACGGTCGACTTTCTAATGGGTTCGGGAGGAATTTTGAAATTGAAAGTAATTTTGTTATTACAAAAATTATCGCCGGTGACATTTCATTGTAGACTTCATCAATGGAAGCCATTGGTAAGAACTTAGCAAAGGATGTCGTTATATTAAAAAATATTCACCAATGAATTATTGAGTAAATTGTAGGAAGAACAATATTCGACAAGAAATCGAAAATATACCGGTTGAAATATTTAAAAAAGTGATGGAAAATTCAATAAAAATAGCTGATTTGTGTAGAACCGGCTGAAGGCCGACGTTAAGCCAATATAATTTTGAAGAACTGACAAACAAAGAATTTAAATGGTAAATAAACATATTATTCGGAAAAACATAAATGTTATTGAGAATGCTGCGAATAATAAGGTTGTGTATAATGATTGAACATCAAATGTTTAAATTGAATTATCTGTTAGTCCCACATTTAATTATGGTTCAATAAAAATGTCATTTCTTATTAAAAATGCGTCTTTCGTCTGGAATTTATCAACACATCCAGAATATATCGCAATCGTCGAAGAGAAGGTAATCAAGGCTAGATTGGAACTGCAAGTAGATCTTGATTTCTCGAGCAACCGTTCATCACTGTATAAACACGAAATCCTAGCAAAGTGAGGGGATTTAGGTGGGGATGGAGCACACAAATAACGTCTGAAAATTTTCTTTTAATACACATTCCTAAGATTTGATTAGTTTGAATGAATTTTGTACCGAAGATAAAAACACGTCTCTTATGTATAATAAATAAACGATCCTTGAATCAATTAAGATGAGTCAAGTTTTTAAGTAATTCAAGAGAATAATAGTGATTTCGAAATAGGAATCCCAGCAGACGAAAATAATATATTACTAAAATAATAAACTAATAATAACCTGAAGTATTAGTTCTTTACAACAGAATGCACAGATTTTCTGTTTTAATTATTCTGATGCAACTAAAGTTATATCAAATTAATCCAACAAGAAAATGATCGATATTAATTTACACTGAGTGCTAGGCAAGAGACTTACATAAACATAACCCAAATACATTATCAAAATAAAAGATGTACTCATAATACAATTAAACCTTGTAATATAGCCGAACTAAACCAACAATAATTCTCCCAATAACAATAAGTAAATATAAATAACGTTCCCGAATAATAGAGAAACAGCACCCTTTCTCTGGGGGATGCAGGAGGAAGGTGTGAACAAGATTATGGAAGATCGAGGATAAGAAAAGAGAAAGGGAAGACAGCAAACAACAAGGAGGAGAAACTTCATTGGTGATCCTTCCCCATATATCCTCCACGGTGAACAGACACTGTAGGATCTTGTGTAGACAATCTCTCCCTCCATTGAGCTTAGGCTATATTGACAGTTTGGTGGTAACGATGACGAGAGTCGTGAGATTACGGGCCACCTTATAAATGCGCAAGCATCAGCTCGGACACCGCGAGAAACTTTTTGAGCACGTTCCGGTGTGTAGGTGGTGGTTTGTGCTGACCGATTGTTTTCCAAGGGTCTTCGTGTCCTACGTCCTCAACCGAGTAGAGTGGTGAGTACAATCTATCTACGTATGTATGGCGTGATGTAAACGACCCTCAATGGTGCTTTGAGTGTTCCTGGTGACATCGGCGCAGACCTGATGTATCGATTACTGATGCCTAAGTACCCCTCTGCGGATTCGTTGGATACCCTTTCTACTAGTTTTACCGGCGAGCGTGTAATATGCGAAAATTTGTGAAAAATTCAGGTTGCTGATGTCAGCCGTATTTTTCAGGGCAGACACAATGGAAGAAAAAATATATGCAGCTTTCCGATGATAATATTCTTTAACAGACTTTATTAGAATAAGTAGAGGCAGATCTTAGTTCTCTTTTAAATATTTGGAATTATGTACTAGCTATTTTTGATTGGAACGAAGAAATAATGAAAATATGTTTCCCTCGTGTATATCATAAATTGTTGGTATAATATTTTCGAGACGGTATTTGAAGATAACGTGTTTTATTTATTGTAACTAGATTTATGATAGAGTTGCGGCTTGACCTTTATTGACCGGCTGATTTGGTGAACAGGTTACAGATTGGATCCATTTTGATTGCCAGATGAAACGTAAATACATTGAATCGTATATAAAACTGTTTCAAATCGTTAAATGCATTAGATGTTATGTAAAACAGTGATTTTTACTGAAATTTACGGTGTATTTAATTTTAAAATATTTCCAATATTTACCACGTATCTGGTACGTCTAAATGTAAACAAGATTTAATAATGCACCACTACATTCAAATGTTAATATAAATAATAGTGAAATTAATGAAGAGTAGTTCAAATAATTGCATGTGATATAAACATGCCATTTCTGCTGCTAAAAATGCGAGTTTAAACAAAGTATCTTTCATCATTGATATATATCATAAATATGGAATATATTATAATAAAGCCTACTATAAAAAATTCACTAAACATTATATTCGAGATAAATGTATTAGAAATGTGCTCGATGCTAAAATTATGATGGTAAAACTCGATGATAAAAATTGTGAAATATTTTGACGAACAATACGGGCATGCACCAAACACAATGTACGCGATATTATCATTGTACGCACCATATTGTAGAGAATACAGAACAGTTTAGTGCTTTCGGTAATTATCAATAATCGATAGACGATACACCGTCGGATGTATAACTATCGAATTATACAGGTGGTAATTAGCGATAGCCAGTAGTACGACTATCTGGCTATGTACCGCGTACTTGTCAATATCTGATAGATGACACCATGCTCAAGAAATTTGACCATTCGGAATACCGCGTAATTAATGAGAACCGATTAACAAGTACAATTTCATCCTCATGCGTAAATCAGACTATTTAATTGAACCTTAATCGACGTCCGATGAAAAGTATTATCAACCTTAAGATGTGACAATTCTTTGAAAATATTTTGAGCGAATCCTCTTTTTAAATAATATGTTAAGTAATTGAACCAGTTAAATAATTAAAGCAGTTATTTATACAGCACTGAAAAAATTGAGACAAAAGCGTAATGAATATAAAAGTTGAAATATCGCATTATATCTGGATGCGTTAATTATACAGTTACATAAAGGACACATATAAAAACCAGTCACTTGTCCGTGTGTTTTAAGCAGGAATCTTGCATCCTTTTAGAATATCCTCAAAATGAAATTTACATATTTTTTCTAAGACTGAATGATTTAATTTTTACAGTGAAAGAAATATATGTAAAGCGCGGACTTAAAACGAACGGATGGTTTTTGCGGATGCAGTTGATCTGTTTATTTTCACTTCACTTTTAAATTTTAATTTAATTTAATAACTTATTTCTGATGTATATTATCATTTTCTACTACAGATTTATCTTATATTTAATTATCTCGTATATGTTATATTTTATATATATTGCATAGTTTACATTATACATAAAATATAAGAGTCACTTGTATTCATGATTTGATGAGAGACCTCACGTCTTAGAGAATACCCTCATAGTAAAAGTTGTACGTTATTTGTAATATCGTAAATATTATTCGTAATAATCGTAAACTTAATGCAATATTTAATGGAATATTTAATGGAATAATAATTAAAGGAATAATATTTATAACGAGAGAAATCTTTATAAAGCGTGAATTTAATTCGAACAGATGGCTCGAGTCAAATGCAACTAGTCATTTGTCAGGTAATGAAAGCAGCTTCGCCGAAGACAGATTATTTTCAGAAAGTATCACGATCGTTACTTTACATCATAATCGTAGAAATTTCTTTCAAGTCACGCACATGGCGTCCCTTTTTTCTACTTAAGATGGAAAAAGGGTACGCCGGCAGGCACACGTATCTTTATCCGTATCCATCATTTATCGCTACGAAATGGCAGCCCGGCACTCTTAATTCCTTTGCCCGTTTCGTCGGGATCTTCTATTCACCGTTTGTTCATGAAAGCGTGCTCCTTACTGCATTCAGAAATATGGGCATCTGTATTCATAGAAAATATGAATCCATTCAAACGCCATTGACGGATGCGATTCTAACGGTCCTTCGCGAATTATTTTACAATATGAAAAACCCCTAAAGTTACGGTATGAGTTGTATATTCAAATACATACATCTTTCAGTGATAAAGTACCGGGCTCACGACTGGTTCCATTTTACTGAAAACTGATTTGCTGAATATTCAATATTTGAACCTCGAAGAACATATTGAACATATTGGGTGTAGCAGTTCCTTTAAAATTTTGCATTTTGATCAACATTTATTTTAGCGTTCGAAAAATGTTGGTATATGTACGGATTTGAATATGATGTTGTACTAGTTATAAATATTATTAGTTACGTAGGTAGATATTAAAATTAATATCTTCTCTTGGATTATGAATTTTATATATGGGACAAATTTATGTGTCACTTTAATGACGATCATATTTTTAAACACACGCATTATTACACGGTGTGGATAGAAATCGTGCGTTGTATTATTCCCGAGTTAATGAAGTATAATAAAAGTTTCATTGGGATTGCGGTAAAATGTACCTGAAAATACTGAAGTTTCCTCGAGAATGTAGTGCGCAAAAAATAAACAGCAAGTCGAGTACTTTAATCCTTTCAGAGTAATGAGAGCAACCGCAATCCTGTTTCAAATAAACCCTAAATTCTTCCCCTTATTTTATGGAACTGCACATTTTTACATTTATAGGGTAAACCACACTAAGATTAAAGTGTCCTCGATATACGAGAAAATGATCGTCATAATTATTTTCGAAATAAATACGAATTACAATTATCTCGTCAAAACTTTATAATTTATATGAATGTATTTTTTTAACATAAATTTACCGAGGCATTCAGAAAATCGAGATCTTTTATTTGCACTTAGCATTCGCAGAATTTTATTTCAACTAATTATCTTTAAAACGACCAGTTTTTCTATTCAATTTCGCGCATGAATAATGGATCCAGGGATAACATGACTGAAACTGTTATTATGGAGATCGGTTTGCGTGGTTTAAAAAATAACTTGCTTAAAATAGGAAAACATATATGATTTCTTAATCATTTTACTAAACGCATGTCTACAAGTTAATTGCACGACATATATACGTTTATAATTATTCTGGAATAAAAAAACAATGGCCTGCTAAAATATTCCATTCTATTCTTGACTCGTAAATAGAGTTCATAATATTCCTTCGCTTAATTCAGTGGATCCTTCGAAATCCGTGAATCCTGATGGCTAATTAGAGACATTAACTTAGTCAATAAAACTCACCGAAGTGAAATCCATTTCCGTTTCCAACTGTCGACTACAATCCGTCACGGATGACAGTGTCAATGACCGAGTATCCGGATAATTAATTCCTTCCGCGTCATAAATGAACATTAACCGTCCGATTTGAGTAACCGCTCGGTCTTACCAACTAAAATAGTTTTTGTAAGCTGGCGAAATTACAGCGTACGCGGATTAAATGGATTACTAGTGCTGCGTCTGTGTCTTGTCAGAGATTGATAAGAACACCTTTCTTGTTTCATCAGATATAACCTGCGAAAGTAGTTATTATTGTCTTGCAATTAATGATAACAACTACCGTGTTGTAATGAAAGATCGATTGTTGCGGAGAACAATATACCGTTACTTGTGTGAGTCAATGCAGTAGCTTTTCGAAAAGTGAATTTTTATTACGTGGGTCAAGTAAATGTTTCTCACGCGTTAATGCGAAAATTTCATTAATATCTACTTCTTTATGCGGCTCTTTAACACACGTTACATGCCACGAATACTTAATTAAAATCCTAATACAATGTAGGTCGCAATGTTACACGGGAATGCAATGAACACAAAAGACAATTTCTGCGATAACGAAACCGCCATGCGTAACACGTAGAAAGACATTAAAGAAGCAAATACTTCAAGAATGTCACGAGCCAAATTAGGAGATTTGGATTTTTTTTTAATATTATGGTAATTCCTTAGCTCTGGCTTATCACTCGAAAACTTTGTTTATTCATTGTTTACTTCCCTTGGATTTTTGGAGAACACCATTCTTCGCAATCGCGACAGGATGTTAATAAACACTGTAAGTAAAGTAAGAACAAGGATGCGACATTCTCGATGTTTTAATACAGTCGAATTCCTGGACGATTGAATCGACGTAATTACGAATCGTTGCCAGGAATATGATGGTAAATCGTTATTTATGTCTGAGCGGAGTCCTATAATACTTCGAGTGTAATAAATGTGAACAGTACTTGGAAGATAAGAGGAATCTAACGCTTGACCGCTTGATTCTGTCCACTAGCGCTGAAGTGAACCGAGTTTCCGAGACGTGACATGGCGTAAAGAAGCTTGGGGATAATAAAGGTAATGTCACTTGTTAAAGCATTTCAACACACCTCGGTTATGTCATAATGTATACAAGTAGATATACTTTCTAAATAAATGTCCACAGAATTTTTATCCTTGTCACGAAATCCCTTCTCGTACGAGGTACCTTCAGCGTGGAAGTGATTTATCAATTTCATACCACTCCATAATACGAGACAAATTATCCTAGATAGTGTATCACGGATTGTCGATGAATTTCAAATAAATCTAAGAAAAAGTCTAGGAATAAGTCTAAGAAAAAGTGTATCTATTATATAATAATCCTGATACATTATGGAGGAGGTCTAACGAAAGCGAAACATGAAAGAAGTGCTGGCCGTTACTTCAAGCATTTCTAAATTCCCACCACTTATCAACAATTGGATGCTCGATGCTGCACAGTGTTCTCCATTGTGAAATTTATGTGTACTATAATGCTTCCTCTCTCGGGTGAAATACGGAGCAATAACCAGTGGAATAGGGTACATAAAGGACGTACTATTCGACAGGATAAAAGTGTCTGGTATGACATCATCAAAAGGATGGATGAAGTGCGATTTTACCCTGGAAAAAAAAACATGGAGACCGATCAACCCCCGGAGCTGTGTGTACGGAATTGCATCGAACAACCACTATCAACTTATCTACGACTTTCCACGCAAAATCGACAGATTCGTCTGTTTTTGCAGTTACGGGTGTTAGTCGTAGCCGTAGGTCATCCTCGGGAATTTTTATGGTTTCGCTTAGGAAACAAGAAGGAAATTGCCGTTATGTCGAAGGAGAGTCCATTTTACGAGCGAGAGTCCCGGGTCCCCTCTCTTGTCGTTCACCGAGCGAAGTGTGTCGTAAATCATAACTCGCGAATTACGAAAGTGTCTACGTTTAAGATAGCAGAGATAATCGTGGATGCGATTAAGATGAGCGAAACAGGATGAACGAAACTGTAAATCAGATTAGATGCCACGCATCGACGCACGCGTATCTCCGATTCCAGGGAAAGCAGTAGTAAAATTGCATCTCGTTGGTGTTCGATGTATTCTATTTTACATTCTGTTTTACATTCCGCGGCAGCTGTGATAATTGATCCATTTTTTGGATCAATTTACCATCGGAGAAAGTTTAGGGTCGGCAGTGAAAGTCATGTATTTCAGGAAGATTTTTAATAAAGCGATCGAGACAGACGTTTATTGCAAGGTGTAACATAAAAACGTGTGTATGGAATAGACGAGATCAAAGCTTCTTGCTATCATAAGCATCGATCTTCAATCTCAAACTCATTAAATGTAGATTATCAGAAAGTCATAAACGTATACACAACTCCAAGGTCACATATAAAACGATGAAATAAAAATTCAACGAATATAAGAAATTAATGTTCTGCTATGCAGTGAGTACTTTAGATATTGATTTCCGCAAAATTGCTGCAAGTTTTTTACACTTCGATGAAAGTAAATTATCAGAAAGTTATAATGAATATGATTCTATAATACATTTACATTGAAACAAGGGAAGATTAACAAATTTTACAAATTCATTACTTTCGTGTAATAATTATACAATTATGTTCATTGCCTCTTACTAATTAAAATGCAATTATTGCAGGCAAATCAATAATTATGCCTGTCAGAGATTAAGATATATAGGCTCGAGACGAGCTAGAAGTAATAACGTTTAATCGCCAACACCACGCAAGATTGTTCCGTGCCATTTGCGGAATTGCGGATGTTCGATACAGGTACTTACGAACGAATATCTGCGAGTACGCGAAATGCGGAGGTTATGCGGGAAACGGAAGTAGTTTATCGTCGGAGGCAATATTTGCTTCATTACATTCATACCTCATTCGTATTGTTTCGTTGGATGACCGAATTGTCCCACTCAAGTAATGAATCACCTTCCGCACGTTTCATTTCCGCCCTACGTTTCTAATTTCCCCGCGACCTTTTCCGAAAGACATAAAACTCTCCAATCTTATATATCAAGTATCAAGCAATTTGTGTTTTATCGTCGCTGTTTATTCGACGCGTTATTATGTCATTTACTTTTACGTCGGCATTTTCATATATTTCCTATCGATAAATAAAAACACAGATATCCAACAGTTGAAAAAATTCATATTACATCACCCCGTATTTCGATGAAATACTATTTGTTACGCTTTTTGTTCATCACCTTTAAACCTATTTTCAGCTTGTATCTCCAAGCTAGATGTATTCTTACATATAAAATAATGTATGTTTCACGATCGTCCATCTTATATCTTCAAGTTTTATATTTTATTTCTTACGTAGCATTACTTTCGATTTTTACGATCTATCACCATTTATGCATTTTCTATCGTCAACTTTCCATACGGATCTCCCGCAAGCGTCACCGAAATACAAATATTTAACGCTCCAGATATTTGCATTTTATTTCGATATTTGCAACGTGCCATTAGTTTCTGTATCGTTCGTTTATACGGGGTTGCACGTATTTCATGGTGGAAAGTCGAAGGCAGAACGGTGTGAAAGAAAGTTCGAGTTTACTGTTGGCTATGAAGTTCGTGGAGGAGAATATTTGATCGGAACTGAGTACACATTGTAGAACGAAGTTCCGGGTATCGGTTACCGAATGGTCATTATTCCGTGATTCACAATGTTCGGGTACGCCATAGTGGTTTACCACGGCCTCGAACTTGTAGTTTCTTCGATTGGCAATGCGGTTTGTTTCGGTATGTGAGCCTGAGAAAACTGTCAGGGGAATTATATCGAACGTTTCGACGAGAATGAGAAACGTGGCCGACGGACTGGAAAAACTCATTTTGGAACTGCTATTCCGATTGCCAATTTAAATGGATAATTGCATACTTGTTATGCTTACTTCTAACAGGTGCTAATAACGATCGCAATTAAGACATGTGAAATTAATTAAACGTATGTTAGGTGTGTTTTTATTTTCTTGTTCGACTCATTATCGTATCATTAACATACAGATGCGTTTTAAATACTCGAATTACTGAGTTTGTTTCAGGAAATTAGAATGCTCCTTTTGGTACGGGTATTTGTATATTTTCCTGGGTAATGGTGGGTGGTACATGTTTGCATAGAAATATGAATTCTGAAACGACTTTTTTTGCCGCGGTGTAATATTGGAGGAATGTCATTGGAATTTGGTGCACCAGAATTGAAGAAGAATGTAACCAGAGAAATTGCAAGAACATATAAAATTTCGATGGAAAAGGTGGATGTTACGAATGCATGGACATCGAAATATGTGTAGAACTTGTTTATCAAAATAATAAATAAATATATGGTACATATGAAAGTTTGTATTTGTTTTACACCACAAGATTTCATCTCGAAAATAGACACAAGGAAGGCCGAAATTATACGTTTTTAACGAAAACTATGAAAAGGCTTTTTATTATAAATATTACTAATTATAACGCTTTACGATTAATGAGATTACGAAATAAACCTAGCAATTTTGCATTGCAATAAAAATTATTATCGTACACTTTAATTATACTTTGGATATTAATAATGATTATTGTTAACGATATTTACGATTTGCTGACAGGATTTCGAATCTCAAAGAATTTCAAATAATCATAATTTATTAAAATGACAATAATTTAAGGAGTATAATTCGACATTTTCAGACGAAAATTACAACATCCATTCCACGAAAGTTTCATAAAAAATGTACAGTTCAACAATAACTCAGTGCGAGGAGAAGAAGAGTGTAAATTCGGATAATAAGCCGGAAGAGGACGTAGAACCAATTCCACTGGCGAGGGAACTGGTGCCAGCAAAGCAACCCATAATTTGGCGAAATGTGATCGGTATTGTTGTACTGCACATTTTCGCCATTTATAGTTTTGTGACATATTACCGCGACGCCAAGTTTTGGACCTGGATATGGGGTAAGTACTCATTGAACGGCATTCTGAATTTTTCCGGAAATTTATTATTCGCGGTATACAGTGCGTCATATCTAGTCACACTTTCTTGGCTTCTACACTTGTTCCCTCATTTTTTCTTTCTAATTTTCTGATAATTTAAGTTACGTATAATTTATATTCTCCTATACATCTTCACCCTTGTTTATGTAAACTTATAATAATATTTATCCAAATCTGTAATAATATAATAGTTCAATAATGTGAGTGATATAAATATTGTACATAATATTTGCATAAACTTATAATAATATTTACGGGACACTAGAACTACCGAACATATTACTCGATATGCACGCACTACTTACACATTTATTTACATATAAATTATCCTGGAAGGTGTATGTCCATCAATGGATTCAATTATGCGTGTTATGTATATAAAATACAGATATATAAAATCTCGCAGGACGCGGCGTTATGTATTCGAATAATTTTATTAAAAATCGTGGTCATGTTATTTTGACCGCTTTGGTAGTTCTAGTGTTAAACGGGGGTGAAGAAGTATGAAAGAATAATTGAGGAACTTAAACAATTTTTTTTCAAAAGGCATAATCTATGGTCACGTAGCTGGATTGGGCATAACAGCTGGGCTACATCGATTATGGGCCCACAGGTGTTATTCGGCGAAACGTCCTCTCAGGATATTCTTAGCGTGCTTATATTGCATGGCCGGCCAGGTAAGTTTATACTACTTATAACTATAAATCCTGATAACTTAAGAATATTCATTCTTATGCTCTACATCAATATGTTAATAATAATAACTGATAATAATTTCCAATAATTCTGATAAAATCATAAACAATAGATCATATTAAATCACAATGCCATTGGTACTGTTAAAAATGTATAATAATTCAAGAGTTGCAGTGAATTCCACGTAGATATAATAAATGGATTTCCAAGTAATACAATTCACTGCACGATGTTTTAATCATAAGTTATAATAGAATACGTATTCATTGTATGATGAGGCAGAAATATATTTATTAAAATACGAATAGGATGAGGAATTCAAATCATAAAATACACGTGAAAGAGGAAATTCCGAAGATTTAATCTAGCATGCTGCCAATTTATTTTATTATTGTAGAATATATTAAAAACAAGATTAAATCGCAATGAAACTAGAATCATCATTGTTATATATTTTCCCAGACACATTTTTACAAATGGATACGAGATCACCGAACACATCATCGTCACACGGAAACCTCAGCCGACCCGCACGATGCGAATCGCGGATTCTTTTTCTCTCACGTTGGTTGGCTGATGATGAAACGACATCCAGCAGTTAAAGAGTACGGTAGCAAAGTGGATATGAGTGATATCGCTGCGGATCCGGTTATACAATTTTTCGACAAGTAAGATTCATACAAATTATTTTCTACACCGACGTAAAAGCGAGTTATAAACTGCACGGGTAATCTACATGTACCGTAGGATTTCTAAACTATAATTTCTATTTCAAAAGTTTTGAAAGAAGTATGAAATTGTGTAGTTATAGGTGTAAATGCAATAACTGATTTTGCTTGTGGAATAGACAGAAGACATTTTCAATTAATAAGATATAATAGTTGTTTCGTCTATTTTAGAGACATAGGGTAAGGCGGAATCATTTGAGATGGTTAAGGTATTGTAAGATATTGTAAAAGGTCGAATACAAAATTTATAATTTACTTATTTCGGGCCAAAATCGTCCTAGAATATGTTTATACATCATTTACCATCGATTTGGGTCATTTAGAAGCGATTTTGGCGACTTTTAATTTTTGACAATTTTTGAAGGTATACCCCTTCACATTTTTGCGATTTTGGATCGACCCATTTTTTGACCAAAACAATTTTTAAACCACTTCTTTCGACCCAAATCGGTCCTAGAACATCATTAGGCATCATATACCATCGATTTAGGCCGTTTAGAAGCGAAATTGGCGACTTTTAATTTTTGACAATTTTTGAAGGTATACCCCTTCATATTTTTGCGATTTTGGATCGACCCATTTTTTGACCAAAACAATTTTTAAACCACTTCTTTCGACCCAAATCGGTCCTAGAACATCATTAGGCATCATATACCATCGATTTGGGTCATCTAGGAGCGATTTTGGCGACTTTTAATTTTTGACAAGTTTTGAAGGTATACCCCTTCACATTTTTGCGATTTTGGATCGACCCATTTTTTGACCAAAACAATTTTTAAACCACTTCTTCCGATAGATAATGGTGCTAGAATATCTTTATGCATCATCCAGTATTAAATTAGACCACTTATAACGGAAATTGGAGACATTGAAATATCAATCATTTTTGAAGGTATAGGAAATATTGAAATAATTATTTCAATCTGAGTAAGATCTGCAATGTGACCGCACAACTCGAGGATATCCCGTGATTCAAAAAGGTCCGACTTACCCTACGTCTTGTCATGTAACTCCTAAACAGTAATTAAACGAATATATTTTACACTATGAAAATATGCGTTCTGAGTGCTAACTATTCTAACACGTCACTGCTTGATTGCCATTGGCAAATATCAAATTTCTATTAAATGTAACTCGATACTGACAGTTTGGTTACACTATGTAAATTGATTCTCAGCGTGCACTATTAGGGTACAGTGTAGGTGAGGAGTTTAATTGAAACGATGACGTTATTATTTGTGCTTAATTTATGTGTTTGATAATTACATTGCAGATACTATGAACTTATTATGCTCTCCCTGACATTCATTTTGCCGGCTGTAGTTCCTGTCTACGTTTGGGGTGAATCCTGGAAGATATCCATTTATGCCGTGATCTTCCGTTACGTATGGTCATTGAATGCTACCTTTTCCGTTAACAGTTTTGCTCACATGTTTGGCAACCGACCGTATAATAGGTAAGTTTTAACCCCCCGGGGTCGAAAAGGACAAGATTTCGCCATATACTTTGTAACAAACAAGGACTCCCGACTTATTATTTATTTATTTATATTTATGGGAAAAATCGAAATATTCAGTTGTCCAGAAATATCGTTTAACATGAATCAACTAAGGCCTGTTCGTTTGAAAAAAATATAATACATTAACAATAAATTATTATTTACCACGTTCGGCTACAAGTATTCCTGCCCGAACATCAACACATAGAAGCACACGATGCCGGCGTCTTGATGATTGACAAAGAACGCGAATTTCGAGTTCCACAAGTTAAATTAGTATATAAAACACTGTCCCGCATAATAATTATGCCGAAAGTAGTCGATGCTTTTGTAAATTACAAGTCTAATATCACTTACTACCTACAAGCTGATCACGCACTGATCGACGGTCGACCTCCGACTGACTCGTCGCGCAGCCGGGCCGGGGATTGTATATAAATACTAGGATAGTTCGTTTACCGTGATTCATATATTTCACTATTTGTAACTCTATTCTGTTAGTTATTTAATATCTCATATTTTTGGTATAGAATTATATTTCAACTCTAATTGTATAAGGAATGAACTTTGGCAATTGTTATACGTGCAAATATAAAATACACAATTATATCTATAAATATAGATTGTAATATAAGAATACAGTATTTTATATGAGATACTGAAAGCCATATATTGTTCAGGTAATAGCTTGGGGTTAAGTTTCAATTAAAACTTATACGATTTCTTTTGACACTTCACCCTGATCCTACCTGATCCTACTAGTTTTACAGAGCCCTATGTCCTTCCCGGAAATTTTCCATCTCTTTTGTCTTTACTGCTAATAATATTTAAATCCCAAGTTAACAACCTAGCATGTTCCATTCTCATCTTTTAAACTGAGTAACATTATGTACTAAAGTGAATTAATGTACACTAATTACGCTAATGGCACTAGTAGCACTTAAGCTTTAAATATGATTCAAAGTCACAGTATGCTACCGTGATCCATTAATACTGGACAAAAATCAAGAGTTAATTGAACATATTATTTTTCTGTGCAGGAAAGTGAGACCCACGGAGAATCGGTTCGTTTCATTTTTCACTCTGGGCGAAGGTTGGCACAATTACCATCACTCCTTTCCGTGGGATTATAAAGCAGCGGAATTAGGGGGGTACGGTCTAAACGGTACCACCGGATTCATCGAATTAATGGCATGGTTAGGTTTAGCGTATAATCTTAAGACACCGAGCAAAGAAGTGGTGGATAAGACCAGCTTGAAGAAGGGTGACGGTAGTGATAGCCTCTGGGGTCGTCCGCGACACTAAACTCTCTTTTATTTATGCCTCCCTATGAACTCTCTTCTATGATATTCGTGCATTTCTTTCTCTAACTGTTCCTCCAGGAACACCGTGGACGTGTGCATTACTTTTATGATTTAAGCCGGTTATAAAATAAACACTTACGTGTTCCATTATGCAAATGCAAGTGGCTAATGATATTTCTCGAATTATAATGCAATCGCTTAATGCACGTTTATTATATTACACGAGATAAACGGGGAGATGTGGGGCAAGTAAATCCAGGAGAAAGATAACTGGATACATATGTCCGCGTATAGCTGACGGTCGATAAAACATCGAGGTTCTAAACTATTTTTAAATTGACGTTGGTAGGGGATGTTCCACGGCACGGTGGGATATTCATTAATTCAAGAAGTCGGTAAGGGTTGACTAGAACTGGTTTGCTGACGCTGCCAGTAAAAACGCTACTAGGAAAAGAGCTGTCAAGAGGACGGGGGTTGAGTCGTTTTAGAATTCGCCGGTGTAACTGATTCCGCTGTAACGAACTTCGTTAAAAACTTTTATCCGCGACTCTTTGATACTAATAACATTGATCGAAGGAAATGTAATTTTCGCACGTGGAACATCACATATTGCTACGAGAGGGATTTCATTTTATGGGAAATCCTGTAACACATGGCACCGGCACAAATTTCAAATTTGTTTCGCGGTGGAAATATCGTACGAAAATAGAAATCTGCGGAAATTTTTCATACGTGTCTAAACGAGATTGTATATTGTGAACTTTTATTTTCCGGCTGTTCGACGTGTTATAATCCGGCGGTGTTTTATTATGTCGACATGTTTCTATAGTTAAATTGAGTGCACGTCGGAGCTTAATTAATATTATAGTGGTAACTAAAGCTTTAACAATAGAATGTTTGTGATTATTTAATGCGTCAT
This sequence comes from Nysson spinosus, assembly GCA_910591585.2. NCBI lineage: Eukaryota > Metazoa > Arthropoda > Insecta > Hymenoptera > Crabronidae > Nysson > Nysson spinosus. The sequence goes on from OU342835.1 coordinate 7,132,021, forward strand.
GAGTTTTCATTGAATTCGAGTCACGATGTGGAACAAATTTCTATATGTAAGATACGTACTTTAAATGGATTCTGGGACAAGCTTTAGTAGAACATATAGAATATAGCACACTTTATCCTCTAGATCATAAGTTCAAGCTTATTTTTAAATCAGAAAACTCTACATAGCCAGTTACTGCAAACCACCATCAAAATATATTAACTACTTACGTACGATAAAGCGGCTATAAGTAAGTTTAAGTATTTTTATCGTCGTGTCGCCTCGACTTTATCGTGCAAACATAGCTCGTTTGTTACTAAAAAAAGGATCAACTTTCATAGTTTTATCTAGGATAAAACCCGTATATGCACTTCATACTTATCGTCGATAAGGTCTTTGAATCCTGTTACTGTACTAGACTAATTTTTGCTAAACTTTTGTATAAAAATACTTGGTATTCCTTGTTAATAAATGATGAACCGGATACAGTGTTTCTGGGCATTCATTTTACATGCGAATTTTGACACTAATTATTCGATTCAATTTCAGGCGGCAGGTTGCAAGGAAACTTCGTTTTAAGACTCACGTCTAATCTCCATTTCTATGGCTTTGTTAAATGAAATTACCGCGGGAACGGTTCTTAGCTAATACGATAAATCCCCGTCATTCCTGACACCCAGCACTATTTTCTTCCATGAATTTATTATAACCATCGCAATAGAACGGATCGATAAGACACATTCTGTCGGTGAGCGGTTCTGATGTGTCTTTCGCCGTCACCCCGAGGCGACTGAATAAATTTGAATTTTGTGCCCAGAAAGCGAGAGAAAGAGAGACCAAGAGAGCGAGAGAGAGAGAGAGAAGGCGGTAATACGATATTACTTCAGAACCAGATTTCCACGATTTCTTTTTTTTTCATATTTCGCTTGCGTACGCGATATGGTAATATCCCCCGATGCGATTTTTCTTTATTGTTTTTGATAACAATAAAACCCTGGGTGGCATCTGCTCGAGATTGGTAAGCGCATGTTTGCCCTGCGGTTCGAATATTTTTTCCGCTGCAATCCTTCCTTTAATTTCGCTGGTGTTTTTTTTCACTTTGCCTGAGTTCTGTTCGAACTGGGAAGATCAATAGCGGATAAAGCTGGGAACAAAGTTTCTGGATTCGAAACACTAACGGAATAGTCGATTAATTTTAAGTTGAAATTAGTTCGATACAAGAAGTAGTGGACATTTAAGGTCTGCCAAGTGGCTGGGTATATTTGAAAAAGATTGGAAACCTTGTAAAGGCAATGTAAAGGAATCGTGTTTAAATACATGGATTTTGTCTGTGTATTGTGTCTCTATAGGAATGCATTGTTTGAAACTGTATAGTGGTTTATAAGGATTTTAATAATAGGGTAGCGTAATAATAGCGTACGTAAAAAATAAGGGCTTAATGTGAAGATAAATGAATATTCATTGTAAGGTAATTGTTACGATAAATACGGTGAGTAGTAGCCGGTTAATGTTGGTGCAGCAATATATCGCGGTACTTATTAGGCATTAGCGCGTGTCAAGATATGCATAAATGTATAACTACCGTTGGCTTTAAACCAAGCAAGAAACTTGCGCCAGTTCCCGAGTGAATTGTACATATCCATTGTTCAAAACCAGTCGGGTTCACTTGCAAATCTCTGCGATCTATACATATATATGTTACTAAACTTCCCTATCAACACACCGGCTGCCTTAATTTCACTTGCTAATATATTTGCAAGTTCTGACAACGTAGTTATATGTCGTGCTTAAACACACTTTCGGGAGGTCTTATTAGCGGAAGGCGACATCAAAAATATCGGTTTAATTACAAACAAACACGAAGAGCGTATTAAGTACTGTCAGTAGAATAGAATTGTTATGATCAGACAGGGATACGACAGTAAATTTTGTCGTATGATAGTTAAAGTAGCAATGGCACGACTGTTCGTGGAAAGTTTATGTCTTTTACTCCTCTACCTTCTTATTGTTTTTGTTCTTATTGGAAAGGGATGTAATAAGTTAAACTATAGGTTTAAGTGGTGCTCACTATTTTCTTCCACGTTTCTACTCCTCGAATGTGAATCTAAACATTGATATAATCCATTCTTAATAAGATTGAATATTATCAACATTCGATATTTATATATTGAATATTGTAAATATAAAGAGCGTTCCTTTAATATTTATTCTATTCTCTATTCTATATCTTAATATATTCTATTATTTTATAGAGCAATAATTCTAGGTTTCGCATTTAAAACTAAAGTACTGGGATACGTAAAAAGTCGGAAAATTATTGGATCACTTTCAACCGTAGAATACTCGAGTAATCACGCCAAGTAGGATTGAAAAGTCGTTTTCAAGCAAAAGAGCAAGGATAATCGGAGACTCGTGAACATTAAAAGGAACATTGGCGCGATTCTTTAACTTATAGCATTTACTTCGCTAGCGACTCGTACGTCCAGGTCTCACAGTGAAATATCGGAAAATAGATAAAAATAATAAAAAGAATATCGGCAGAAAAGAGAGAAAGAGAGAAATGACGAGAAGTAGAATTAAATAACGATGAAACTATCGGATTACTTACAGATAAAGACTGTCCCCGATAATCACGGACAGTAGAACGAGAAAGTCATTATCGGACAAAAGAGCAAAGGTAAATTCACATTTACGATCGTTAAAAGGGACACGGTAGGATTCTAAGCTTTTTGCCTCGGTAAATGCTGGTACATTTCGGACTCTGTTTGAGAGTTCATAAAGAGTTAAGAAGAGTGTTATCGATCTAACAGTGTGTTGACGAAAAAGGTAGAGTTAATGGCGATGCAGGTCGGTGTTCAAAGAGTAGGAAACAAGGGCTCGGCAGCGAGGGATGTGTGAATCGGGTGTAGTTTGCTTTTAAGTAAGGTTTCGGCGCGGACTACCGTTAGTGCATCGGTATTGTTTGGAAAGCGGCTCATCGCCAAGAGCCTCTCGTTAAATCTCCAAGAACTTTGTTCGCTCGCTTCACGAGATCAATACGGCTCCTGGTAGTTTCAGGTACATATGTAGGTACATGACAAAAGTTCTGAACTTTTGACCCAGCAACGGCCATTGTGCACCGACATTCTATTCCGTATTTTACAAATACAACCGCCGGTATTAAGGCCTTCCATGCGCGACTATAATACATAACTGTTTTGAAAAGGTAATGCGATTCGCGAAGAACCCGCCGCCCGTTGCATTTTGCTCGCGCTTTCGCGCTCTGCCAAGCGTGAAACGAAAGTAATACTACCCGTGACCAGTATTCTTTCGGATAACACCGATATTTATTGCGATAACTAATTTTACACTAAGAATTAGTCCGATATTAATAATGCAATATGTAAAGACTACAAAGACATTAATCGAATTCAATAATATTAACAAAACAGACAAGGGACAAGCCATTTTCTGGTTTAGTAGAGATTTGATATTTAATCGATTTAATAGAAGAGATAAATGCGAGGGAAATCATATTTGCGGAAAATTAAAGATTTATAACCATGAATACCTGCATTGAAAATTCTCTTAGATCAAACACTGTTCACTTTAAAGATTGGAAGAAATAAAGACATAGATAACGCGAGATCGTCGGCAGGCTTTATTTCGGTCTCATTTTCTCTTAAAAAGCAATCTCCTGAAAACAAACAGTCTTTGTGATATTATCAATGTGAGTAACGAAATTACAAATTCCATCGAGAAGTGAATATTTAGATGGTATAATGAAATTATTCTGGACATACCGGTGAGTCCTCCCTTTCACGTGGTGAATTTTAATTGCGCCTTGAATCATAACCGTTAACGACATACATAAAAACAGTCGACTTGAAAGGGATACATTTTCATTAAAAAATTCCCATTAACATACAGATTCAGAGGCAAAACATTTCCTCTTATTATCTCCGGTACCACATGTCGAGATAATGTTATTATAAACATGTTAACAATGTTATTTACATAGAGAACACGTTATTCGTGGAAAAGTATACTTTACTAATTGATTTCAATAATTAGATAATTTCGGTGTCATGCAATAAGAACGATGTTGAAAAGACAAGTACGTAAGCTTCCGCAAAAACGGTTCTCCGCTGAGAAATGTAGTTCTATCGATCTCCGCGTTCCGCCGGAATTCCGTTTCGGTATACTAAAACCGCATCGCATACAATTCCGTGGCCCCGAATACGGATAACAAGCGTTAAAAAGTCTCAGCGTGACTAAAAAAACAGGACTGTTTCCTTTTTTTGGTACCCATAGAAAAAGTAATTCTATTGATCCGAATACTTCGGTTGCACTCGGTTCCGGCGACGGATAAATCTAGCATTTACCTTCGCGAACACTATCGTATCTACAGGTGGAGGCGCTTGCGCGTCCCTCCAGATTATCTGTACATATCACTCATACCTAGGGATGGGATCAAGTTCAACCTGTACTACTCGCAAATCCGAATCAGTTCGATCCGTTCGCTATCGTTTTATCGAAATCGAATACTTCTTAGGCAGCACAGTTTGTTCGGTGTGTAATCTATCGCAATTATTGTGAGATGGAATATTGGTGAACTTTTATGACCGGTTTCTACCAAAGGATATATATATTTCAGGATCGGTATAAATATATTAAAAGTATATATATATTGAAGTATATCGCGAAATCAAAATAATATTGAAATTATTCGTCGGCGTATAATGATATAACGGTGAATAATACTGAATTCGTTCGTACGGTGTATCGTCTGTTGCAATTATTGTGAAATGGAATACTATTGGATTTTTATCTACTGGTATATAAAATTTATTTGATTTTTATTGCAAGAGTAATTGTATATTTGTTCTGAGTAGGTTTAAGTTGATTTGGATGCATTATGTGATTGAAGATCGAGTTCTAAAGTATACTCATAAGTACTCAAGGTTCTGAAAAGTTTTCGGGAAACTTCTTGTAAGTTATGTTTGAGTTCGCTGTATTTACGTGCACAGAGTATCGAATGCATATCTAGATATTACTTCTCAAAATACCTATATTTAGTCTAAACGTGTGAACCTATTTCGCTACTTTTCGATATTAATTATAACAAATAAGATTATATCAATAAACATTCATACACGATTCAAGTGCGTCGTGTATAATTCTTATATGAATATCACTATTCATTTTTAAAAGTATCGTTATTATTACTTTCTTTTCTGCTACTAATAATTGCAATATTTAATGCGGTTATATAAGTTGACATGTAAAACATCGATCATACGCGATGTTATTTATATTTACATATTATTGTTAATGAGGTAAAATTCATTAACCACGTTTTTTTCAACAACTATTTTTGTATTTATTGTTCTAACTATTTGTTGTTAATCTTTTGGAAAGCACGTAATTCTTACATGAAAATGTTAAGTAATGTATTTTACCTATACAACAACGATATTTATATTATGTATATTTTGCTTACTGCAAATTATTTATAATTGATCCAAGTACTCAAGAAAGTTTTAATGACTCTCTGTCAAAGTTCGTTATAACTTGTGATGTACTTAATCCCATCCCTACTGGTACCACCGTTAACTATGGATATGCAGCTGTGTCTAGGTATTCATCCGACGCGTGTTACGTGTACGTGTACACAATGTAACTACCAAGGAATTCTTTTATATCAATTTATCCGAGTTCCCTTCGTCCTACTATCCTTTAAGCTCCATCCTCCAACCATGGTGGCCTCATTTGGTAAACTTACGGCATCGTAAGCGGCTAATAGGACAAGGCTGAATTGTGTACCGAATCCGCGCCGGTTTATTTGCCGTAAATATTGAATGTCAGAGGACGCCGTTAGAATGATAGAGATTCGTCATGGGATTTAATATCAGGCTTCCCGTGGAAATTTGAATACAAGCCCAATATAATTTACGTATACAGTACAATATAATGAACGTATCATGAGCATGATATTAGATCAGTTTTATCTTTGTCGTAAACATACTACATATATTATACATCGTCGGGAGTTTATAGTTTATTACACAATACATTATATTCGAGACACGATATATACGAGGGTAATATAAATATTCTCCGAAAAAAGGATTTCAATCAAACGGTTATTAAACGTAATGGAAGAAACGGATTCAACGGTGAAAGTTCCATGTAACTATTCGAAAGGGGAGCTTAATTCAATTATGTAAGGGAGATCGATTCGAGAGGGTATCGAAATTTATTGCGGGCCCTTAATGGAAAAGTTTCATGAAGACTCGGATAGTCATATATTCTGAAAAGTACAAATCGTATTACTCACCCTATATAACCGGTACCTTCGATAGGGCTTCGTAACGATAATGTCTTCAGGGTCACTATCACCACCACGTTCACGTTGCCACGCTTAAACCGCGTTTAACGACACCGCATATTTATTACTCGATTATAACGTCATCTAATCTGTTGTTTACCGGAATACTTCTATGGTTCACGCATAATTTAGCTAGTTCCAGTTCCATCGAATAATATATTCTTGTTGTATCTTTAAAGATGATTTATAATATTAACTTCGATTGGATGGATGCTTCTAAAAGTGTGACTTTGTATACAAATCGCTAAAGTAACTATGGCGACACGCGCGCGTGTGTTTGTGGATGATTAGAGGACCGATGAAAGCGTCTGATCGCAACGAAAGCTCGGGGTGAACTGAGCACAGAGGGGTTAAGAATTGAGGTAGTATCTAATCTAGCTTTACCTAGCAGTGGCGCAGCGTGCGGCTAACGTCGCGCTTGCGCCGCGTAGAACTTCGACTCGAACTTTTCCGGCAATTTAAGCAATTAGGAAGGAAACCGGAAATAGAGTTGGCTAACGCATTTGGGTTTTATTCGATAACTCTTAATCGCCGGCCGATCGTGCGAAAGTAGTTTAGAAGCTCGGCGAACTTGAAACTTTTAAGCGGTTTAACATTCCTACTGGATAAGGAATTGAAACTATGTTGCGCTCGGAAATGTCTGAATTCTGTGGATTCCGTGAATCCATTGTTTAGTTAAATATTTTACGTTTTATATCAAGATGTCTATGGAAAAAATGATGTAATTCGAAATAGGATATTAATTTCAAAGAAATACAATAAAAGAAACTTCGGAGCTGTACTATGAATTTTTGGAACACCGAATCGTGGGTCAATTAAAAAATATTTATGTATATTCTAATCATCGTAATTCTAAGATCCTGCTAACAAGTCAACCTAATTTGGTTATCCGGAATTTATCTACACGTTCTTAAAATATTGTACCGTAGCAGAAATTAATTCTTAATTAAGATCTAACAATTATCTAAAAAAATGTTGTCACCTGGATATATCAAATTTTCACAGACATGTTTATCATTTAAATAATATTCGAACAGTATTTTTTATTTTATCGGCTTAATCGCCTTCCGATGTGTGTAGGAAGCTACATTTTCTAGCACAGAGTGTGCTACCAGCACGGGGATGCAATCGCACATTTGCGATATCTAGTTACTGCAATTTTTAATAAAATTATGCAATACGCGAAATTTGAGACATCCTCGATTATCTATCCATGATTATAAATAACTGTTGACAATTATTTATGACGATGAGTAACAATATGTGGTTCAAAATCGATACCTCACTTTCATCCCTTAAAGGTAGAGACTCGTACCAGCTGCTGTAAACCTGAGAAATATGAGTCCGCTTTACACTTGCTGATAAGAAGGGTTGTGCAATTACGAGATAAGAGTGGAGAAGTTGAATTGCTTTTAGAATTTCATACATTCTAGCTAATGAATCAATGCTCTATTAATTTACTTGATCGCAATAAAAAAATTCGGCAAATACAGAAACCGTGGGTAATCGTTATTACTATTAATATCATTAAATACTGGTTCTCACAGTATAAACAACCCCGATCTTTTAAATATCCAGATATTAAATTTGTTAATTAAACTACTTAACAATAGATTAACAGACAACTGGCATCTAGTTTTCCTTCTTTTTATTATCATATGTTCTCGTTGTTATAATTATATAATGCGGTAAAGATTACACAATGGTACTCTACAAGTTAGTCGTGATAAGAAATAAGGGGGAAAGGGGGGAAGGGGAAAGGGGTGACGGTGATAAAGGCATACATACTTCCATTTTCGTGACAAACAAATCTGGAAGACGTAGAGAGGTGCCCCTGAAGTTAACTAATGGTTAATCGGCGATTATACGTATGAAATGTACAAAGCAGACACGTCGTAATTGCGACAATGTCCAATTACCTACCGTCTTAGGACTACAGCTTTACGAATGAGGTTAATATTGTGTTTTCCCACGATAAACGGAGAACCCGTTTTGCATCGCGACGTCGCCTGTCGCCCGAAACGGACGCCACGAAATCGCGTTGCAAGCGGTTTAAGGCGATTTAAGTACTATATGGTTTTGGCACTTAGATTTACGATTGCACTAATTATAAATGGTACCGCCTGCGCCGAGAGTAAAGGCACCCCTTTTTCGTAATTCATTGGGCACACGATTTTCCCTGTAATATGTTTTACGTCAGGGTTCTTTATTTCTAGTTTCATTATTCTGTGAAGATCACTTTTAAATATGCCATACAATATACATATGTATATTCCACTTTTTGTATTCCATTATATAGATTTTATTATATATTCGGAGTATGGAATAAATTGAAATTCTCCCTAAAATGGATCGATCAAATTCGGAGTGGAAAATGTTTGAATTCGGTTTAATTGCTTTGTTGAATAATAATAAATATCAATAAATCATATCCTAGTTTATGACGTTGTTTGGAAATTTTGTATAAAAATAATTATATTTAAAACTTTAATAGTAATGAAGATGTTTTGTTAAGGATAAGGATACGAAGAAACGAATGGCGAATTTCGAATTAGGAATTGTTTAGATTAAATAATTTTGTTGGGGGACATGGAGGGTTGGCGATTTTTGAATTGCTCGTCGTTCTATATCGATACGATAAAATTGGCAGTACTTGGGTTCAGATAAAATATCTTATCTTTCTCTTCTCGAGTAAGGCAATTCGCAGGCCATCGTACATGAAGTGTTTGCTTTAGCAAATCACTTTAACCCGGTAAAGCGATGCAAAACTGCCGACGTTACGAGGCCATTGTACTCATTCGATTAACATTAAACATCGATGAACAACACAAAGGTGAACAAAATATTTGATCGTGTTCGAATAAAAAGTTATATAAAATAATATAAGGAAGCCACGATCGATAAAGATTTCAATATTAATAAGCCAAATATTAATAGTTTATATACCATGATTCGTAAAGCGGAATATTTGGGCAAGTTGAAGTTTCGCGTATATGGTGTATTTAAATTACATGCAATCCTCAATTAATTTGCCAATTAAATTACATCGAGTGACATAAAATGATTAGGGAAATATACACAACCGCGATGAAACTTGCATTCAGACGCAAGGAACTAGAATGAGGTGTCACGATTAAATGTGCCGTATTAGATCCTCGAATTTATTACAGGCAACTAGAAATAATCTAGAAAATACTTTCCTTGGAAGGGCTGCCTTTATTTATACATTACTACGGAAAGTTAGAATGTGTAAGCGAACAGAGGATATAATCGGGTAAAGGAGCCACAGTTAGGAATCAATGGACAATAAAATCATAGTCACCAATATTTACCGAGAAACAAAAGATCTGTGTACACGATGGCGTAGATACGCTACGACAAAACTAAAAAAAACTCCGTTACAAGTACGTGCGCAACGTTTATTAACTGGTAACTATTATGGAATTCTCGGAATGCTTACACAATCTAATGTTCTTCCACAACCACGTTGACATTCGCGTCCCGATGTAAAAGCCATGCGAGATTGTTTTTCGTGTACCAAAGCTCGACGTTCGACGACTTTTTTCACTGTATAAAAATGTGAACGAATTACACCCGATCTCTTCAAACTCGACAGTTTGAATGATCGTTTAAGAAATTTAAACCAGCCCGAAGTCGGTGTGGACCGTTACGTCGCAATTATTTGGCTTTTCCGCGGCTGCCATGTTTACTTCGACCAGTGTGTCGACACTGTTGATCGGGCAACCTTTCAATATTTTTTGCGCAGCTAAACTGGTAAATTGGACTTGCATGTCGCTTAAACTCGGATAAGAATAAAGGTCACCTCTACTGACGGTTTTCTCCAAATTCGGCTCCGATCCTTGCGGAGCGCGTTGTTGTTTCGTGGTTTCGAGATTCTCGATGTAAACGTTATTAAATGATCCACCGAAACCATCGAAAGATTTGGTAGGCGAGGGTGGATTGGAAGCAATATTGTTCTTCGATCCTGGACGGAGGAGATTTCTGTAACTCAGCGCGTCTTTCGATAGAGACAAACTGAGCTTACGTGAATTATTCATGGCATCGTTCGTATTCTTCATACTAGATAATGTTGTGGGTTGATGCTCGACCAGGGAATTCTTATCTACATTATTGGTCGATCCGTCTATTAAATGTGCTTGACTATTATTCAAACGATTCGTTAGTTTCAATTTATTTGATACCTCTTCGTCTGCTTTTGGTTTGTTCTCTTTATCGGATTCCGAGAGGTGGCTTGGCTTGGATTCTTTGGAAGCATAAAGCGAGGATGGACGTTCGAGTTTGCTTGACTTATTCAATTTTTCCTCATCGAGTTTCGTCTTGAATAGCTTTTCGTCATCTATCCTAGTTTTGTAAACCTTTTCTCCGACTAGTTCGCGTTCCTGTTTCTCCTTGCAATCCAAAGTTTCTTTCTCGGCCAATTTAGTCTTCACGGTTCCATTTTCGAAAGTGATCACGGACCGCATTGGTGAATTGTTTTGTTGGACGTAAATCTTCGTACCAGGTGAACCGGAAATCGTTGTCGTACTGGTAGCATTAGAAGCTAATGTTACACTGTTCTGAATTGCCCGTTGCTCTTGCGTTGGACTCACAGGTGTTAAATTTGTCGACACCTGTAGTGTTATCGAATTCTGTGCTTCTTGCAAAGGTGTTAAAGATCCTTGTTGAACTACTTTCAAAGGAGAAGGCTTTGCGGGTAATGTCGATGACTTTAATGGCGACGATGAAAGTTTACTGCTAGATATTGATTTTCCACTCGAATGCGATGAATGTCCGGAAGAAGTTTTTTGCAATACCTGGAACAGAAGAATTATAAAATTGCAAAATATAAACGAAATGAATACTATAATAAAATATATGTTTGATTAACTCTTTCTTTAATGTGAATTGATATAAGATAAGTTTACTGTAGGAATTGAATAATCCTCATATAAATTATTGTCTGTTAACATACCTTATGTTGTGGTGAGCCATTCGTTGATTTCGTACCACTGCCAGTAGAGTCGTGACTGGGTCGCCTAGAATTCGATTGCCTTGTACTTGATCTTCCCAGCGTAGCTGTTTTCGCGGGACTCGGATTCGTAGTTCTAACTGATCCCGAACTTCCGCCGCTTCTACTCGGTGAAGAATTAGTCGAATTCTTTCCATTTTGTGTTTGATTACGTCCTTGGTACGCCTCCTGATTATTATTCGGTGGAAGTACCGAGGCTCTGGATGTACATCTACTAAGACTGGAGCATTTAGATCTTGGTAACGTGGAACATGGCGATCGATGCCTTCTAGAGCTCCTTGGGGTTGAGTTTGCCAATAAACTAGAGGAATCGCCACTAGCCTGACGTCGGTGTCGCCTTGGCAAGGTAGCCGATCGAACTGAACTAGAGTCATCCCAAACTTGGAAACTGGCCTGCGATTGATCTAAACCCTCCATCATCTGAAAGCAGATTTTTTTCCACGTCATGATACGATACTGACACATAGTCATTTTTGACAATTGACATTATTAGATGACTTGCGAGACAATGTAGGAATATTAAACTCACCGAAGGACTAGCAGCTCTCGTTTGCGTGGCAACACTATGTAGATGAACAACACGTGGATTGAACCACTCAGTAGGAGGATACTGAGCACTGAACGTGCCCATCAACGGTGCACCCTTTCTCCTCGTGCTACGTCGAAATAGTCTGGACAGCAGACCAATTTTCTCTGAAAAAATCCCGGAAAAACCTTGAAAATGGGAAAACCAATGTTTGAATTTGTTACGAAATACTGGGAGTAGGGGAAGGGGTTGCCAGCTAAGGGTGACTAAGAAGCTTCAATTAGGATGTTCGGTTCCTTTTCTCATAATAAATGTTCAACTACACTCTAAGCAGAATCAAGGTACTGCAGGAACTTCGTTGGAACATGTTAATAATGATTATCAATACATATATTAACTGTGATTCCTTTCCACAGATGTATGTTAGTGTTTCAATGCAATTGAGTACGCGTAATAAAGAAGTCATTATTTTTAATCAAGCTAGATGATATTAGATGTCTACTGTGCGATTAGTTTCAGAAGTTCTCATCGAGTATCTTTATTCCATTAAGTGGTTTGTCAGCAGAGGTGGATAAGCGATACTTGAAAAATGAATTTGTTCCCATGAAATGTTCTCATCAGCTGAGCAGAAATATAATATGAAAGAGGACGCTTTCTTCGGTTAAGGAGAGTGATCCAGATTCGATCATGGGCCCCGAAAGGAAAGCCAAGACGTCCCGATTAAGCGATCACCCATCACCAAAACAATCCCTTCCCCGATTCGACTCACTGGTTGGACTGTGAGGCGCGCTGTCGGTGCTCGCGTATTCCGCGCTCGACGAAGTGTCGCTCCTCTCTGGTCTTCGTGGCAAGGACCGCGAACTTCCGCTTCTGTGCAAGCGTCTCGCCGATCCCCAGAGCCGAAGAGAGTGTCGCCTTTCGAGACGACTTGGCATTGATCGACACCTTGCGAACAGGACTTTGTCATTTGGATTACCTGCAAATGAAACGTGAACACAGAATTATTTACAAGAAATTCACTGTACTATATGCAAATCATTGATAGTCCTGCAGCTAAAAAAACATTAAGTTCCATTCCGTGTAACTGTAGAAGCTGTTCTAAGTACGGGGGACTTTTGCAAAAGGATATAAGAAGTGATTTATTCAGATAATAGTATGACTATGTTATGACATTCCCTTAGTCATATTACGATTGGTTTGGGTCAGAAACTCGGATCGGGTTTTCAAAAAGTGGAACACCCTCATTCCTGATTTTCATCGTGGTACATAGCCAGAGGCGGCGGCGACGACCGAGTGGGTTACCAGCGTGAGAATCACTCGAGAAACGAGTAAGAGAAAAGTAGGAAGATTATATACGTGGCCCCCCACGTGATCCCGACAGCGTGTGTAACGGTAGACAATGTCGTGACCAATAGCTAATATATCGGCTTTGCTAAACGCTTTCCAGGCACCGCTGACTTGGCATGGCCTGTTCTTCTCTCCTCTCTGCATCGATATTCACCCGCATGTCCTCCATACATCGCCTCGATGTATATAAAAGGCAAAAACATGCAAGTTGTTAGAGGTGTTTCCGTGTCAATGCGCCAGAAAATTCTAGTTTCAGCGGTCCGAACTTTGACTAACAACGTGTCACTGTGTGGTTTACCATCGATCTTCTCTATATACCGATTCGCGGCTGTGGAATGTGGCACAGTATGATATACACCAAATGGTACTTAAGGGCGGGTGCAACAATGCACTTGCGCAACGTGCAACATTTTGCTCCCTGTGGGATTATGGAGAACCCTTCAACTCTGCAGTAGTATACACTAGTATGTTGTCAGACGATACCTCACTCATGTTAATTGTACTCTGGATACTTTGTTTTACTTTCCGACATCGAATGTATTGCAGCTTTATTATGTGTGTAAGGTTGCACCAGCACATAGTTGGTGGCTTCGAATATACAGTAGAATGTGTCGGTGTGTGGTCCGACGAAGTAGAATACACGTTAAATGTCTTTCGAGTACGTGACGCGCCGTTGACTTGTCGTAATAGATACATTAAATTTCAACTTACGGAACAATAAACGTTAAATTAATCCCACTGCTAATACATTTCTGTGTCCCTATGTAGACATTGCATTCCACGGCGTGGTGTAGTCACGGTATAAATTTAACTGCAATACTGCCGCTACTATTTTAAATACAGGGACAAGGTAGTAAAATTCAAATTCCATTGGGTTGGGTCCATTTTTCAAATCGATCGTCGAGAGGGATCGATGATCTTCCGGCGCGGTCTGCGTTGCTGCCAAGGACGACAACAACATAAACCCGCTGGACCCGTCCATCGAGACTGAAGAAAAAGGTCTCCAAGTGCAGCTAGTGAGCTTCTCTTGGACACTCGGAACGATTCCCGAACACGTGCCGAACGGGTTTTGCCCGGATCGACCGGTCTGCCGGGGCAAGTTCCTTCGGTTTACGAGGGCTCCGTTTCCTGTGCATCCTTTTATGAAACCCGACGAAAGCTTTGCTTCGGTCTCGATACCGCATATTTGTCCACTCTTTCTTACGTATCTTTTATTCTACCACCCATAGACGAGTAACGGGAAAAGTGTACTATCTGATTTAATCTTAAGAATGGAACTGTTACGTCACCCATTAAGAGTTCTACATTTCTCTACTATCGATTCGTTTTTACTCATCAGTGTGAAGTAAACCCTATCATTCTTGCAGACACTATACGTTAGTCCCCGGTGCTTACTTATTAAGGAAAGAAATTAAACACTCATTTAATCTCCGATGAATATAAATACCACAGAGTCTCACACACAATAAAGCGATATAAAATAAAGTAAATTATACGAGTGTCCAATGATTTTTATTACCTCCACAAATGACGTCAGCCAGATTGGTCTGCACAGCTTGATGCGTGACATCACCGTCTCTTAGGGTGAGCATTTCGCCATGTACAAGAGCCATGGCCTCGTCATTGCTCATGAGCATGCTACCCTGACCCCTAGATTCGCTTACTTCCCTGGAACACCTTCTGGAGTTGCTGGAATCGCGTCTCAGCCTCCTGGTTTCAGGTGTTACAACGAAATAACCCTGGGATGTGTGATAGATCTTCCGTTCCTGCATCAGCTTAGCTAAAGCATCGTAGACCAGCTCGCGACTTGGCCTCTGCATAGCTGGAAAAGCATTCCTGAGTGCAGATCTAAGGGTGTCCAGAGTCGCTGCTTGCCTCTGAGACGTCAATTCCAGAATGGCCCAACAAAGAGCTTCCGGTAATGGAGTGAACTGTCCCTGAGAAACTGGAGCAACTAGACAATCCTCGATATCGCCTGGAACAAAAATGACACGAAGTTATAGCCCCTGTTCAAGTAATATTACCATGAACTAGATGCAAACGTAGAATGCGTACAATTTAAAAATATGCAAAGTGTGGTTGTTAACATGGGAAAAAGATAGCAATAAATTTTGAACAATAATATAGACATAAAGACAGGAGTATTAATATCGTGTTTGAATATAAATTATGATTTGAAATGTGCATAACCACTTATGGATATGATAACGAATGGTAATAATATGTTGACCGTTGGGGACGACTGACATTCGAGCAAATGCCTTTCTACCATCAACTGTGACGGTTTCAGTCTCCGTCCATGTACCAATTGCACACAAAGTATTTCATTAACGAACACGTACACCAAGTACCTGGTCGTCATAGTTATCTAATGTAATATCTGAGACACGTTCTCGAACAGGTTATATCGGGTTTCCTTCTGTGGAACACGTATAGATAGAATTATTCTATATTACCGAGACACGCGTATCTGCACTTACACAAAAAATGTCAAGCTTCCGATAATCTACGTAGCCATATGGCGGTCGTCATTCCGCAACAGTAAAGTAGTTTGTTGCAAGCATTTATTGTATTATCCTTTCATTCTCATTCTTCGTTAGATTACGTTAAAATATGCAGAATATGCATATATTTAGTAACAGTTTATTATGGAAGGACATATTAAATCTGTCTTATTTAATTTACAGTCAAATAACATTTCAGTCTGCCTCCAATTATAAGGTAATCGAATAAACATTTTTTGTTAGGAATGTCTTTATGGAATATATATACTGCTGATTTGTATTCTGTCAATTTCAGGCATCTATCAGTGAATAATTTATGCGAAGAACTTCATGGTAAATAATACACACAACATCAATCAAGCAGAATCTTCGGGGTACAACTGCCGGAGATGGAATTAAAACGAACAAAAACTGAAATATTCACTGGTTTAGAATAAGAATCGGACGTCTTCCCGACGAAATTGAAGTCTTTGTTCTTCCGGTCACGTTTTAAGGTGACTTTCCAACCCCTGAAGCTTCGTGTTCTCATACATCTGTTCCACGCCCATGAAAAGACTATGGATTATTCTAAGCTCGCGACTCTCCAAGACTCCGAAATTCCGGAGGTATCCGCAACCGCGTGCCAAGAATATTAAGTGTTACAGGAGATGCATTGTGTCAGAGAAACGGACTGGTTGTCACCAAACCTTCTATTTATTATAACATTTCTGTTATGTTACATGTATCGCTTGCTGAATAAAGAATAAGTTCATTTTACCAAAATATTGCGTTGCGTTATTTGTTATTTCATTCGGTCACCTTCATATAAAGCAAGTGTTCTTTTAATGGAACTTAATTAGTACTTATTTTTAGATATGCAATAAATATATTGAGTAGAATATGATTTCAGCAACTAAGTGAAAGCTAGTTATTAAGAGTTTAATTGTTGAATGTCATATTTAATTATTATTTAAATTTTTCATATTTACTTTTATACTTCTTCCGCGTAATAATATTAGAGCATCGAAAAGATTTAATATATTGCTCCTTTAAATATTTTTTGATATTTTATTTTGTTATAATAAGTATTAGGTAGATATAGTATATGAATTTAATAAAAGTAGCAACTATAATTGCCCAATTCTATGTTCCATATTGGCTCCATAAATCTTTAGCTTTCCAACGATTCCCTATTATGATCTCCATTTGACTTTGCAACGCAATGGCGTAATAACGCCGCTTTCACGCAATCAAAGAAACATTGTTTTGGCCACCGGAACTACAGTACTTTATTCTGCAAGCCGGAACTCAGCCAAATTGTCCGGGTCATTTACTTTCGACTGTAAATTGAAGTAGCGTAAACACGATTCCGATGTGGCCATTATGCGAAGGTCACTGCTTGAAAAAATAATTATAAAATCAAAATACGTCCTTAATATCCTACAATACAGTGAATCCTATAATTGTATATAATTATACAATAATGAAAAATCACGGTGACGTACACATGAAATTTTTACCAAATTAAAAAGCTCACCAAAGTCGATAATCCACAGTTTCCGCATCTGATGAATAATACTTTTTATTTCACACGTACCTTGGCCGTGTTAAATTCAGTCGGAAATTTGTGGAACAACGTATTATATTTTTTATGGATATTTATGTTTGCCGTACGTTATCTCGGTATGCTAAATATCGTGCGACATGACTATGAATATATTTCGAGATGCTATCTTACAATCTGATGTTCCAAGATTATTAACAGATGCGGCGGGCGTTAGGTGAATTTCATTCATAGAGACAGCGTTATATGAAACTTAACAAGCATTTCTGTCCACCGCATATTTCCCCTTCGTGACGCAATAAAAGTAACTTAAATTCTTTTATTCTTTCACCCTCTGGCTGACCCACCTCGAATGTATTTTAATATATTTCACCCTCGCCCCTCTGGACCATATGCGAATTTCGAGGGGATAGTTCACGCACCTTATTTCAATAACCCCTAAACTATCTATGTATATCGATCGCTCTTCTCATTTCGAAGATAGTCAGCAAGTGTTACGTGGACTGATTTAACCCTTTATAATCCCGAATTTTGTCGTGTGTAGACGAAAATTGTATAACACGAATCTAAGTTTGAAGTTATAAGTATTCGTTTGAGTCACAAATTCCGTTCGTCCAGGAGTTCTTTTACTAAAAAAAGTCATAGTTTAACGCAAGGGGAATCGACAAGTTACGTAAAAAATGCCTTCAAGTTATTAATAATGACGATGAATATATTCGATTAAAATCCATTGTAGTTCATTTTATTCGCAAATAAACTGTATTTTAAAAAAACGCAGCTTATTCATGACTCAACTCAATAAATATCGTCTGGTGACATTTGTCTGACAATCAGCGATAATGAGAGTCAAGGAAGAATCGAAAGCGGGTAACATTGCTGGTTTCTGTGCATGTAGATCTGACGAGACTTGCTCCAGTCCCCTAGTTGCTTCGAATCCCCATTTGTAGTCAGACAGGAAGGAACGGAGCTGTAATTACGTGTCCAGCTAAGTCAGAAAACGCCTACTCAGGTGCCCCCGTTGAAGGGTTGCCATAAATAGACCAGACAGACTATAGAATGCGAGTTTAACTGCATTTTTTTGTGGCACTGCAGCTTTGTGATTGTTCATTTAGATTGTCCATCCCCGCCTTAATAATCCCTGCCTCTGAATAGTTTGTTAAATTCTCACAGAAGACAGCTCCACTCGCGCACCTTCAATACCGTATTATATTAAACAATACTGGTGTATTATATGTTATTAATGCACGTGTAAATGAATACGGTTGCTTTTCAGACTAAGAGATGAGTTAGATAGATGTATGCTGTTATTATAATTAATTTCGATCTGTCATGATTATGCATTCTTCGTGACTCATCGACATGATATTTCGTATTATAATTAAGGACAGGAAAGTAGTCATTCTGCGGAGGTCCAGTTGCCCAGTTCCCTGGAATTTCTCCTCCAGCCCACAAAAGATATCACATATGTAATTATGCAAGGAGGTAACCACCCACTCTTACCATTTAAGGAACCAACTAAGTAAGATGAGGTGAGAGTAGACGAGGGAACTTGGGAATAGTAAAGCAGGTGGTTGAAACTACATCTTTATTGTTTAACTCGGAACTCACGTGAATCTTGCTCTCTTGCCGTGGATTTATATTATGATTAAATTATCAGTTGAATTTTTATTTTTACGAATAAACTGACAACTAATTTGATTTAATTTTGTCTATGTTTATTAACGTTAATATTATTCATAGGTTCCGGATATAAAACGAATGTGATCAAATATCTGTTATGGCAAACAATAGTTCTAAATGCAACGCTTGGGATATTATTATAATATCAGAAGCTATAAATATTTGATGACGAAAAATGGGTTCTAAACGGATCGCTTGGAATATTACTATCGCATACTATCAATATTTGATGAAATCTGAAGACAAAATAGGGCCATCAAAATTGCCCGATTCGTGACTTGATTTCGAGGGTGAACGACACTGAGGTGGACATATTGGGTCCCCCACATCGGGCATCGAAATTTATCTGAGGGACCGGACACTTTGGTACGTGGAAGCATTGGTACAAGTGTATGGGCAGTAAATGGCCCAACTAAGGCCAGTTAATGTTTGCGTGGGAGAGGCCAGTTTCGATCTCGTTTACGAGATCTTATCCGGTGCAAAGCACACGGCTGGAAAAAGAACAGGATCGTAGCACGTCGTTACGCGGGGAACTGCCAGGACGGGGATCACGAAGAAAACGAGAAATGTTCAAGTTGCACAATTTTCAACTAGGGCTGTCGGCTTGGACGGAACGAGGGACGTAGGGAGAGGCCAGTTGGATCGTGGAACTCGATACGTCAGTTTCTGGGGCGTGGAACGTCGTGTTCCTCGTGAGAATCTTATCCCGGACGCGTTTTGAATGCTCCACGATATAATCCAAGTAATACAGTACGCATTCTCTGTTTCAGTTTCAAGTAACAAAGTCAACGAGTAGGGCAAACAAAGCCTGAAAAAGATGATTGTCAGATATGACATTATTTTTGTATTGAAAAAAATGTATACTCAATAAATCTTACGATCAGTAATACGGAAGTGAACAGAAGGGGGTACATTGATATGGAAAACTGCATAATAGAGTACGATTGTATGGTACACCATAATCGTATTCACTGAAGCAGAGAATGTATGTTGATCTTAAGTATGATTATCTCTGATCTTTAGTCTTACGTATGTTCACTTAATAACTAGACAGAATTTCAATGACTTCTATCAATTTCCTGATGCATTACCCAACAATAACTCACTGGGGTTAATACCAACCAGAACACCTCCTTCGAACTCCCATGACGTATATCATTTACGAATATCATAAAGGATTCCTTAGGAGCTATCAATATCGTTATGCACAGGATAAATCATAATTTTCCGTTTGAACGTAACAATAGAAACACCATGTCCAAGTCGACCGGTAGACATCGATGAACACCTGCTAACCTGCCGGTCTCGTGAGTCGCTATTATTACCAACTTGTATCTTTCTATCATTCTATGGGGCTTTTATTATAATATCGCGACTGCCCACGTAGATAGTGTACCGACGCGAAGTAAGAGGTACGGCTGGCATTCAGTCGATTCTCGCCTACGCGAATATCATCGAGTACCGCGCCGGATGAAAAAGGACATCCCGAAGGCTGCGTTGTGTAAAGAGGACGCGGATGAAGTTGGAGAACGAGTGCACTTCGAACTTTGAGAGACACCATCGGATTACTTCCGGTGTATTGGTACACGGTGCAGAACACGATGCATATATCCTTATCGCCGTGATCCATCGTGTCGATTGGGCCGACCTCCGCCGCTTTATGGGTCTGCCCCATGGGAAATGGCAAAGACCACTTGCAAGGAATCACCTCGTAACAAGACGACCTTTGAGTCTTGGCCTATCCTTTACCAGCCGGCGACGCTGTTCTATGCAAATCTAAACGATGATATTCCGTACCCCCTGGGCATCCACCCTCATTCCTCTCTCTCCCTCTCTTCTGACTTTGTTTCTTCAACTAACTTCGCAGATATGCCTTTCGAAATTTCTGCCCATTGACATCACTCTGTACCATTGTTTTACGATGTAATTCGCGTGGAGTACAACAGAGACGTGTCATACGGTTTGATGGATCTCGGACAGATTGATCTAATGACTGAGAGTTAGGACAACGATAGACATTATCTTCGATGTCGATAAGTAATCTTGAACTTCTTGTTTAGGACTAAGATGTTACAGTTTGGTTAAGCAACTTATTTGAGTCCCGATTCAACTGTCGGGGCAAAGTAACATGTAAATTTTCTAAGATTTATCAGTTGCATATGGTTGTCCAAATATGACCTGGATATTTGCATATGATAGTGGCTCGTAACTTGTGCATTTTAACCGTATATTGTAAGCTTACAACAAATTATCAGAATGTAGGACGAAGCCAGTAATTTCTCGACGGAGAATGATCCACGAAGAGGGAAATGGAGAAACAGGGTGAAACTAGAGAAAGGCGAAGAACTCATGGAATCAACATCGAATCCAGATCTCTAGCTTCCTCGGTATGGCGCTCCTATCTACGATTCCCTTGTGAAAGATGTGGTTGGTAGCACCTTCGCCCGACGTGGGATAGGTTTCTCGCTCATTGCTATCGGATTTATATATTCCTGTCGGCAATCAATACCCTGTCAAGTTAACAGTCAACCGTTTTGTTATCTGAGTGCAATACGCAAATATATTACGTAAGGGACACGAGTCAATCCTTGATAGTAGTAAACGTTTCCTTGGTAACATTATACTTCCAGATGAAGATGATCTTACTCTTCGTCTCCATTTTTGTTTTACACCGCAACAAAAACAGTATGACTAATCACGATGGAATAACACAATCTGTTACATCATGTTATTGTAAATAATACCATATAACACACAAGTAACACATTATATTAAATATTGGCTAATAAATAATTTCCTTGAATAAATTGATTACTATGACACGCTACCAAGATTCTTATTATTCTACTTATATGGTATCCGTTTCCCATGGATTTCTGAAAGTTATTTACCTTCTGCAAATCATACGAAGGAAAATAGAATAAATAGGTATTTATAAGAGAACAATGGATCGTTGAATGTAGCATTTTGTAGAGATGATTGGCACTTCTCGTAGAGTGGTTTAAGTCTATGTATCTTTGCGTCTGTTTCTTGGTATACCTTCTTACACGGCCGATCACGAAAGATGATATCTCGGTGAAACATATCGAGGTACCCACGACCTTTTGCAATAAAATCGCCAACGGAAGAATCATCCAAGACAAAAAGGTATGTCGTTGGAAATTTCATGCAAATCTTGACTTTCTGTGAATTCGTCAACTTTCACCATCTTCGCGAGATCGCCGATCTCCGAATACAATGGGGATGGACAACTTCCCTTACGAGACTCTCTACAGTCAAAATGTCACCGTCTAATATGTTGTTTCAATTAATGTATTCGATAACAATAGTTCCTACTGCATATCTTCAAATACTATCCACTTATACTATGATTATTGTAGGATCATTCTGTTTTAATAAAGAATTAATTATTCGATGTCGACTACAATAATTCACTATTTAACATACTTTCTCCTGCAACAACGCATATTTTACTTTATAATACAATATATTATTAAAAGACATATCTATATTTCAAAATAAATCCTTTTCCAATCACAACACTAATCATGTTTCACCACGAATATTTTTCTAAACATTTCTAGCATTAAAAAGAACCAAGGAAACTTAAAAAAAATAATAATAACTACTATCATAGAAAACCACGAATCCTATATTTGAAATATTATGCTTGAAAAACAGTCTCTGATAATCTTAGAAGAAGTGCGATTTTTATTAACACATTCGCTGCGTCTCCAAAATGAAATACCTTTGCTAGGAGCGGTTTATATTTGTTTCATTCATTTAGTACAGTCGGCGATTTTAAAGCTAATTATAATGTATTTAATCGAAAACTATACTCAAAACGATTTTTTTGTCGTACGCTAAACGGCTTCACGCAGACCATAGAAGCGTAAAGAATTTCGCGAATTTGCGTCTTTAGCAGCGAATGTGTTAAAAACGGGATGAATGATCAGCGCAACTATATTCGGAAGAAACTACTGACCGAGATCATTGCCAGATGCAAATAGGATGCAGGCGGGTTTCGAAGGTAGGGTAACCTTTGAGCGACGACAGTCACGAGGAGTGATGGGAGTCGTGATCTTCCTCGAGAATTCTACGATTGGATCCGGGTCGCGACAATGTGGTTACCGCTCGACGAAGACGACCATCGCGTACCTAATGATCATCGCTTAAGGTCTCGTAAAGATTCGCTGGTTCAAACGTTAGACTATCTCCATGGTGACAAAGAAGTGCCGTTAAACGGTATGTCTTTCAATACCAAACAGAAAAACACGGATTTCACAAAATATATTCTGTCCACATTGCCGGTTAGAAACTCTCGACATGTTCGCGTACACCTCTTGAAACCTTTGGATTTTATTATTCCTAAAATTACTATAACTTTGTTGTTTACAGTGAAGAAAGTAATATTGCTTGAAATATTAGTAATAATATGTGGTGTAAGTACTGATCAATATAAAGTAGTCTAAAAAAGAGTAGATGACTTAATTAACACTTTATACTAGTTACAGTTAGCTAGTTAACTAAATATCTAGTTGGTTAACTGATTTAGAATCGATAATAATATAAGCAAAGCTCAACACCAAGATATCAATTTTACCAATATCTATATTACATATTAATATTTATACTTTCACTATATATCTCTTACAATTCAAACTACCATCTACATACACTGCAGCAACTATAAAACATTATTTACTTTATCGGAGAGTAGAAATACCTACAATTCTTTTCGCAGCACACACTCCATTATATAAGTACGATACTATGTTTATCGGAAGAAGCAATAAATATCACACTTTTATAATGGCATCCGAGGAAGAATTTGTGACATTCCATGAGGACTTTCTATCCGAGGTATTAAACGACAAGAAATTGGACCGTGAACGTGGTTCTTTCGCGGTTAGGTAAATCGCGGGTGGGGGTATCATGAAAAAAATCGAACAATGCATCAGCATTAATATGGCGTCGCCAGAACGTGAAAGGCGAGTCGCGATTTTCTTTCGTTGCTATTATCGGGAACGGTAAGTGTTTCCAGGTGAGCTGTGGGACCGAGACAACCAGGGTAGCACACGTATCGCTTAGGGAAACGAAAATTTATGGCAAGCCGAGGCGTAGGTCGTTTTAACTCGAACTTATCTCTTGCTATCCCGACTCCTTCACTCCCATACCTGAAATTCTATGTACTCCCACATAATCGCACACCAGTTATTCCATTCAGTTTCTGCTCCTGCAGGACTAATAGTAAATACGTTTTTAAAAATTATCAATATAAAAATATAGTATACGAAACATAACGTACACGATGACTATAGTTTGCATCATGCATTGTCATGAATTAAATTGTGCGTTTTAAATTTCCTACTAAATACTAGATGCTCCATTTATCAATTTGCAGTGGTTCTTCAGATAGCTTTGAATCCAATATCAATTTTTTATATATCGTCATTTAATGAAATATGGTACAATTCAGGGTTTGTTTTCACACATTCCCCTGCAAGTAACGATATTGGAATTTCAGCAGATCTTAAATTGTAACTTCATATTGCTGGTAGAAAGTCAGGAGGCATTATTGCCGCGGTGTCAGACTGGGCGGGCAGTAATAGTAAAATCTAATTAAAATTAGCTCTCTGATCGTCGGAATTTTTCGTCGGACGAGACTTGGGTATATGAGAGAGGCCATGAGAATCGGCTCTTAGCCTGGATTCCGCCGTCTGAGGTTGCAACGTGTACCGGTACCATTAGTTCTTTCCGATAAGGGCGTAGCCGCCGGTTCCTATGTATATCTGATGCAGCTCGTTGCTGGAAATCGAACCCACTTGCTCGATCACCAAATACGTTTATTACTAACTACGAACCTCCTCGTGTCTTCCTGAACCCTAGCTGAGCCCTTAAATGGCTAATGCATGAAAGAAGATGAGACATAATATATACTGAGTTTCATTCATGACGATGCATTAAATTATTACATCTTGATGTTGGAAATATATATTTAATAATAATGTTCATAATTAGAATAATTATACTGTTATAAATATGTGATCAATATTTATTATCGCTGTAATTAATAGTGTTATTAATAATTATTTAGTTATCGAAATAATTTTATCCCAATGTGCGTGAAGAAACTATAAGGTTTGACGCACAATTGGTTATTACTTATTTACATTATTTAACACAATTATTTATCAGTGATTAGTTGCTCCTATTTAATTTATAATTGGTTCATAATTTCAATTTTTTCTTGGTTCTTAGCGGAATAATTTTATGTACAATAATTTAGAATATATTAGAAATAAAAAATAATTATGTTTCTGTTACAATCAGATTCGAATGACGGACAATTTCAACCCAAAGAATTTTGGAATATAATAATACGAATAATATAATTAATTTTTAGCAACAATATTGCACTGGTTTCTGTTAGCTCGACATTATCCAATAAAACAAAAGTGGTTTATTTTGAAGTGAATTTCTCTTTTTCGAAGGGCATGCAAAAAAGTGGTCGGTTAACAGGTTGAGTCGTTCTTTGTTGGCAAACCGCCGAGTCGATCACGATCGATCGTTTTCGATAAATGGCGGAACCACAAGGAGGTAAAGGGATCGGCCCTCGTAGCCAATAAATTCCAATGGATTGGTATCGGAGTCCGGCAAGTAACACGGTTTTAGTGATAATTAGCGGAGCTTTTTTCCATCGGTGATGAAGTATTGAATCGTGTGTTAGAGCCAACGTACTATCTTCGAAGGGAACACTCGCCGGTTCGACAAGTTTTATTACTTCCTTCGCTATTGTTTCTTAACCGTCCGGGTTGTGCAATGTCGAAAGGATTATTGCTATTTTTCGCCTGATACTTTATCGGTCGGCCCCAGTTGAGTTATTGAATTCTGAGTTATCTCGCAATTTGTAATCTACGCCGCCACGCCGTTCGATCGACTTCGTAATTATTATCGCACACTCTTTTCATTTATTCCTTGCACGTATTCTACGATTTATGATACGACTTGCGATAGCATTCTGGCGGGAAGGAAGGTTTATTAAATCTAATTATTGTCCAGTAATACCAACTATACACAATTCCATGGGTACAAATAAATTATTGAAATAAGTCTCATTTATTTCGTAAGAAAGAAAATTCCAACTTTTAGGATAAACAATTATTCTACATTGTAAATATATTTAAAATAATACTGGGGTTGAGATATGAATGGAAAGCTTCATAAATCACTATTATATAATTATATATTTCACAAAAGACTGGATAAGCATTTATTCACGATTATGTCACAAATAATACGTATTCACACGAAAAACAACACATCAGCTTTTCCGGAAATACACGGTTCTATTATTTTCACCTTGTCGCGGGAGGGTTGTCATAAATAATAATTTAGCAGAAGTTGTCTTCCACAGTGGAATAAGTTCTGAATGATCAGCGTAAATCACGCAAGAAAAGGTCAACCGATAGATGCATTACATAAGTTAAATTATGTAGGTAGGGGACGTAACGTAACGAAAAACGTTATACGTTCGGTCCTCGACCAATCGAAACCGCCTGGAATTTCCGATTTGCAATTCCACCAGGGCTCTTTTCCTTGCAGCCCGAAGAAACACGTTTTGCCGATAGTTACTGAATTTATGCTCCGGTTATTGCCGTTAACGTATCAAGGATAACATAAGTAACGACAGAGAGGTTTGTGGGCGATATTAATAGCCGGCTTCATATTTCTCTGTAAATGTACACCGTAATATATCTTCGAATATGCAATCACCAATTTCAGCTCCGATATAATTATGTTAACGGCGCTATCTCTAGTAATTTTGTGCAGGCCATGCCTCGATAAACGTAATTCCCCGATAACGTATCAGTGGAAGTCCGCGAATTCAATATAATTATCGCGATTATTTAACCCCAGTATCTAAGGTGATTTCTTCTTAACACGGTGTGCTAACGAGGAAGTATATGCTTCAAAACCTATCGCGGCTAATAAAACGAAGATAAAATGTCATGTCGCGCCAATGGCTGTGACGTTAATTTATTAACACCACGTAACACCTCGAGAAAATAATTCAATACCGCCATGCTGGTAGTTTCGTGAGCGGCAGGTGAAATTAATATGTTTAACCTGCCGAGTTAATATGTCTGGTTGGAGATATGTTGATAAAGGATTTTTATTTACATTGTTGATAATTATATAATGATACATTGATTCGCGACACCAAATGAGATACAGCTTAATTATCACCACATATAAGTATCCTAAGATGCCAAGCTAGAAAATGGATTTTTCTGGTAACATTTCTTTGATTCATATTTTTAGAACATAAACAAAATGTGTCGAATAATTTATGAAACTTGTCACGAAGATGGCAAGAATTTGAATACCATATACAAGCGATAAAAAATAAAGTGAAACGATGTATAAAAAGAATCCAAAACAGAATAGGAATTAAAAGGAATCAGCACGTACCAAGCGATAAAAGAGTAACGTTATCAGGGCGTTAAAAATATTCAAAGAATTCTGAACAATTAACCGCAACAAAGGACGACGGTCTCTTTCGATGTTGGGATTAATAATCTACGTGCTTTATCTCAGTTTTCAAATCAGGCCATGATGGGAGCAGAAAATCACGGTTTAACGTGTATTTCCCATGAAAAATTGGCGGGACCGCGTGAATTGGATATCGAGGAGTGGGCGAAGACGTGTGTCATCAATCAAATCGTGTACATTAACAGGCTGTCATGCTTTCTTGGCATTAGCCTACATATGGTATTAATGGATCTTACGGGTTTCGCGGGGCACAAACGAAACGATCTCCGTTTTAGCGACTTCTCTGCCACGCCTCTCGCCTCTCTATAGACAGGTTGGTTGTACACGCCCGATGTATGTAATTACGTCGCTTGTTGTGGTCGGGCCTAAAGAATTATTAGCGCCGCGGAATTTCGTTAACGGACAAAGGACACCGATAAGATCGGTGTCAACGTTCCCGATTCCCTCGGCATTGTTTCGCGAAAGTCGACTAGTCAATCTCGATTGGTGTTCATTAATTAATACGGTTCCTCATTCTATTAATTATAACCATGAAGAAACTCACCGAATAAGTCTGACCTGAGTGAGAATGACTCGAGTTTCTTTTCTAAGCATTGTTGGGAAGCATGTTTTATTATCCTTAATAATATTCATGCTCTTTGGTTATTGTTTATGAACCGTGAAGAAGTCACAGGAACCCGATGAAGAAGAAATTTGAAAATGTATGGTATCATAATTTATGTTGAAGATATATGAAGAAGCTATGAAAATTGAGCTGCAAGATTCATCTGCTATAAAGTGGCGTGTATTTTATTTCAATTATATCTCATTTTTAATTAGCAATGTGATGAAATATACTAGTGATAAAAATAGATTAAAATGAATTAAAGGCTTCGTAAGATTCGTTCAAAGTGAGTCATCGTTTCCTGAAGAATTTCAAACAACTCTTAAGGTATCATCATCCTCTTCCGCATTTTGATTTCTAATTATACCTGGATGCTAGAAAAATGGCCGGGTATCTGCATAGTGCAACCTCGGTAACAATATCCTAGCCTTAAACGGCGGTGATTTTTTGATTTTGAAACAAGCCACTCGATTTAAAAGACATCAGACCGGTGAAAGCAAGACATGGAAATCCACTTTGAGGTGCCTTCTGTTCGGCGTAAGTGCCGGCGAGAATACTTCTGCACGATCTTCAGACATTCAAGGACGTAACTATGCAAACAGGTGTTCGCGAACGAACCAAGGAAAGTTTATTTGCGACCTTGGAGTGTGTCGTTCAAGTTTTAATTGAATCGAAGGTAACACAGGAAAGTCAATTTCTATTGGTTTGCTTAAACACTTCGCTGCTACTTCGTACCTTCTAATTCACTATGAACGTGAATATTTCCTAACATCTTCAGGAAATTCTTCCTGGACTTTCGAGTGTATGTTAAAGCAATCGTTGGTCGGAAATGTATGCGAGGTAAACGTGAATGATTCTAA
This sequence comes from Nysson spinosus, assembly GCA_910591585.2. Lineage (NCBI taxonomy): Eukaryota > Metazoa > Arthropoda > Insecta > Hymenoptera > Crabronidae > Nysson > Nysson spinosus. The sequence goes on from OU342835.1 coordinate 7,161,019, forward strand.
GAGGACGAATAATAAATTGTCAAGAGACAATGTTTCGAATATTATGCCTCGAAGGGAATATTCCATCGACGGAGATGCACGAAATATAGAAGGCAATAAAATCTATAAAGACAGGTCAAGATCCCGAAGATCCACGAAGTAGATTCCTGGATGATCTATGGATCCCAGTGAATCAATAGCACAAAGACGTGCCGGGGGCGATCATGAACTCACGATTACATCTTTACACTCAATCAAACATTGTTTCCTAACAATAACGTTTATCTATTGCGAAATCCAGGATTTCGTAGGAAACATGGATGAGGTCATTACCATTCCAGGAGAGGCTGATTTATTATTTCACAGAAATTAATTTTCATCAATAAAATATATAAATATATTTATTTAACAGTGAGGTAATTAATAACCTATATTTTTTATTTGTAAAATCGTAAGCATATTCTTATGGTATTAATAAAAATGTATTAAGACCTTTAATCTACTTTAATTATCTCTGATTCATTTCATCATATTATTAATTAAAAATGAGATGTAATTTAAATAAAATACACTTCACTTTATACTGGATGAAGAAATATTAATCGAAACCCAATTGCAATTATACATATTATAATTTGATTTGGATAATATATTGACATTTTTCATTGCATCGATTGCAATAAATATTTATGTTATTTAAAATTATTGACAAATTACACGTAAATCGTCCGAAAGGTGTCAAAATCAATATAAAATTTGATAAAGTTTTCGCTTATTGTCGGCGTTTCTTTGAGTGTGCATAATCAGTCTACAATTTAAATACTCTAACAAGGAAGAATTTAAAAAGTCTACATCTATTCATAAATATTTATGAGATTCAGATTGAATCGCGCAGTAAAAGTAGTCATTAATTCCAATAAATGCTAGGAGAAGTCTACGCGGACAATTTAACAAATCCCTGTTCGATCGGACGATTTAATTAAACGGTTACCGAAGAAGTGAGTCGTGATGCTCGATTCGATTTGCAACATTTGTCCGCGCCGCGATACAATCCGAATTACAAGCTCACCGTCGAGCAAACCGAAAGAATTGCAATTATCGCGAGCAACCGGACGAAAAAATGGAGGTGGCTAGTGGACGACGACAATTAAAATTAAATGGAAAACCGATCACGATCGCCGGCGTTTGGCATAAAGCCAAATGTCGAGCCTAGATTCAGGAGGATTTGCGAACGTGTCCACGCGCAGACATAAAAAGAAGATTAAACCTACTGATAATTGCTGATCAAAGATATCTCGCTCGCTTGGAAAACGGACGAATTAAACACGAAATGTAACCCGCCGATATTTCGCTTTGCTGGCTTTTAGCTTACGCTAGCTCGAAGGACTGTTTTAACGAGCGCGGGTAGAAAACAAATATTCGATAGAATAATAATCAAGAATTTTTGTTGGATAAATATGTAACCGCCTTTAGTTGTAACTTCTGGTTCTCCATAAAATAAATATTATCAGGGAATTAAATATTAAGTAATATTAACGGGGTTAATGATAATTTCATCTCATTAAAATTTTTCGTAGATATTCCACCGTAAAAAATGTACTAAAACTGTAAATAGACGACTAGTAGAGAAATTAATATTTCCAATTATGTTGATACAATATGAATCGATTAAAACTGCGATGCAAGTGCGGATTTAGGTGTTCATGTAAATAGACACTTTACTTGCATTCTGATGGATGTTGAAAGCCATCAATCGATCTTGACAAAGATGCGGTTCGTGCATCCAGGATTTAAGTGGATTTTAGGTTGTCGCCTGGGGTGATGCAGGTCAGTATCAGCGAATGAAAAGCCGAGCAGAAGTTATACTGGCAACCTTATGAATAACAAATACCTGGTGCTGTACAAAGTCGTGCGGAAACGTATATATACGTTCTACTATCCATGGGAACTGGACCGTTCCGCCTTTGTCTCTACTTCTCCTCACTTCGTAATTCGCAGTTCCTTTGACGAGAAACGCTTCTCACTCCTACGGAGTTACTGTATTTCTGCTCAAAATAAATTGTATCTTTCATTTTCAAATTCGAATCTTCCTGATATGGATCTTAAGGATAAAAATAATATCGGTTGGACCACTTGAATTTCGAATTTTATTTGCGCCTAGAATAAATATATCTTGAACACAGAAATATTATCGATTGGCTTACTTCAATTTTGAATTTTCTCTGCGTCCAAAATAAAGTAGATTTTCATTTTTATGCATCTTAAAGATACAAATATTATCAATTGGATTACTTGAATTTTATTTGTGCCCGAAATGAAATTTATTTTATAAAATCTATTTTAATTTCAGAGATCGACATAAGATCAAAAAACTTAAAACGGCAAGAGTGAAGCTGATTGAAATTTAATAATAAAATTGGAATCGTCCGCATATCTGTGTGTAAGTAATTGGTATTAGTAATAAACTGACTTCCTACTTCGTACATTTCCTGGAGTCAGTGTGACTTCGCGATGTAATCACAAGTACGATCGGTGGACACGCGGCAATAATAAGAACGTAGTGCTATTTTGGAAAATTTGTATGAATATTAGGTCGTAACTTTTGAAAGTGCACTTTCACTCTCTCCAATTACGAATCCACTTGAAACCTGAATCGGTGCATAGATCTTCGCGGGCTTTTCATCTACTATATCACGGTTTAAATACGCAGAGGTTTCCGATCTACGAAACTGTTATTCCGTACACTGGGTGTCCTTCGCGATATAGGAAACAGGTTTAACGATATCGGTTCGCCATTACTTTGCAAACCCACTATAAACAATTTACTTTAAACGATACGATAGTGATGTTCCAATCGCATAACTAACACCCGCGGATACATAAACGTATATAATTAGCAGGAATAATATCCATATGCATATACAATGTACGAATATGCGCGTTAATTAATTTTGATTAATGTTAGTCCCTTATACACGGATAAGTAGGTATTAGCAAGTGATTATAGTTTCTAATGAGTATCTTAATGGATTTTATTAATGTTACTTGACGTGTATGGAGAACTCTTTCGATTAGATTGTCGCCTGTCCATATTATTTATTACACGGATTTTTAAGTAATGCAAGAAGTTTTTAGACACCTTATACATAATTCCTATAAAGCCTACAAGGCCGTCTATGCAGGATACTCTCTGAAGATTGCCGATTCTCGTTAAGATGCAACGATAACCGTCAACGTGGTCTCGAAAGTAAACGGACGTCGTTATACTCGCATAAGATAAACTGCCACTCTTTGCATCATGTTCCTCGACAAACGAGACCTTATCCTTCTCTTCTTATTAAGCGTACTCAGCAAAGCGCTCAGATTCTTTTCTCAGGAATCGGACGTTTTAGCAGGAGAGCCGAAACCATAGCTTCTTCGTAGACTCAATAATAATAAAGTAGCGTAGGGTTCTGGACAGAAGGCACACGGAGGCTGGAGGGGAGAGGAGTATCCTATGTATATCTTGTGGGAGAGCCTTGTGTAATATATAATCTATATAATACGTAATATCTAATATATAATCTGTATAAGAGTTTTTTCAAGCAGAATTTTGTAACATATAGGAAATACATTTATAACGTATATATCTTTACATATATAATTATGATTATATATATTGGTATATATGTTATAAATGTATCTGTTAGAAAATGCTACTTGCTATGAATTAAATTGGAATGATGGTGTAAGCTTAAGTCCCTAGTTACACGCACATATATCCCAGCAGGCAGAAATTATATTTACAAAAATTCGTGGTGTATAATGTTAGCATTGGCGGAATATAAAGATAAGTACCTAAAAATAGTTTAATAGTGCATTCGTAGCTTCACGATTACAAACACCGCATAAATCTCAAATTAAACCCCAGCTTTCTCTCTTTCTTTAAATTAGACCATTCAGGTGTCACGACTTCAATTTTCGTTGATGAAAAACTAGCCGAAAGAACTCGTCTGCGCCAATTTCTTAACAGGAAATGGTGGAATATCATCGGGGTTAAAAGAACACGAGAGTGTATTCAAATCGAGTTTACGAGTTTGCAAGCGAGGCATACACGATGTGTGATCACCGTGAGTTTCCCTTTCGCAAAGAGAATTCCGTGTTCCCCGCTTTTTCTTGTTGACCGAACCGCGAATCCTCCACACTATAATTTTCCACTCGTTTTCTCGGCGCATCGGAGATCATTACCCGAGTGGATCGAAACTGATCGGCTGGATTCCCGAGATTCTCGTGAATCCGGATTTTGTGAGAGGTACAGCGAGCCTCGCTCTTTCTTCAGGGTCGTGTGCATACCCTGATTATCTTCTGATTGCTTTAAATTATCTTCCATAATTTATGATCGTATTTCCGAATTATTCCCATATGAAAACGCCAATTTTCTACTCGCCTCCTATATCTTTACTGATAAGGTACCGGGTATTTACTTAGGTATGCTCCCCTGCATACCTTTGATAATAAACAAATTTTCATAGTTTTTTATTACTGAATTATATCGATAATAGGATATATTATTCAAAATATTTCAAAATATGACCTATCGTCAATATAGTTTAAACTATTTGTTAAAACTCTCCAAGGAGAATAACTCGAACATATAATCACAAAGATTATTATCGTTAGTTTCCATTTCCAAAATTATTTTCGATAGTGAAATAAGGGTGCCGTTTTTATCGAGATGGCGATTCATTGCAATGGTCTGTAAGATGAAACAGCAGTCATAAAAAGATTATGAACAGGCTGATGAGAAAATGTTCATCTGAACACATGCGTAAAGAAGTATGTGTGGGTTCTACGATAAAGGGGGAGTTGATTTGCATTTATTATTAATCTAGATTATAGAGTGAGAAAGTTGGCTCGGCCCTTAAATTAGATTGTGGCAATGAATGTTACCCTTTATTACGCCGTGCAGTGTGAACCCGTAATAGGGTCGTACATCAAATAACGAGCAGCATTTGCATGCAAGAGGGTTTTTAAAAGTAATGAAAGTTTTACTGCAACTTCTTTCATCATTTTTCACTGTATTTCTTCGATTATCTTCGTAAGTTATCGGTGCTATATCGAATTTATTTTTGCTATCAAACATAACGCATGCGAACAAAATATATACGTGAACTGAATTACATTAACTGTAATAAATTTCTTTCCAATTTAATTCAATTCTTATTAACGCACCATTAATGGCATCGCAGAAAAGTTTACTCGAGACAAATAAATAAGTATCTAATTGATAAATCCTAATTAACTCGAAGTTCTAAATGCAAGTACAATAATTAATTTTTCGTTGCATTGCACATTTGGTGTGTCGGGGAATTATGATTTTATAACGGAATCCTTTAAGATTTCGATCGTAAAATGAATAAGTCATGGCTTACGTGTAATGAAATTACAAGCAAGCTACGAGTCCTGAGTTCGCGTTTTCCTCCGTTAAAGAACCGATTAGCCTAGCCATACTTTTCACGGTGTACACCTTGACCTGAACGATCAATTGCTGTGGTGTAAGATACTTATTAGAGGATTAGAGGATACAACACGTCTCTCGTGGGCGTGTCCTAAGGAGATCAGGGATTAATTTATTAGCTAATGCAATTATCCGTTACTCAATGCAGCCTCCGTGCATAGATCGCGAGTACCTCTCTCGACATCTAGTATCTGGCAATGCGATGTTGATTTAAGGTAGTCGAGGTTGCTTAGCTATCTCAACGAAAGGTACTCGCTACTGGTCTTAAATAATCGTTTAATTACAGCCTGATCTTATTAACCGGTACTGCGCATGACTTACGTCTAAACCAATCTTTACTTAGCACATCAACATTACAGCTGCCAATTATACCCGAGATACTCAACCACTATACAATATCCTTTATCTAATCCAAACTTTATTTATAGCAATTGAATTACCGTTAAGTTCTACTACAAAGCGCGTATTAATTATACCCGAGTAAGAATCGAACATAAACATTTAATACTCCATGTAATAATCATTCACGTCTTATAATAGATAGGTCTAACTGTAGATGCCAGCGATGGAATATTAGAGATATCGATGTAGCTTCTATTTTCATATAAAATAACAAGGGGGTCGAGTAAATAAATAGAAAGAAGTAGCTTAAAGGCTAAGCAAACTTGTAACGAGATAATCAAGATGGCTGGTAATAAGAAGAGCGTCCCACCATCATCAATGTAATTGTCACTCGACGGGACAACAGCTGGTAGCCGGGAGGAAGTTGCCACTCAAAAATATTATGGGCCAGAACGATGGATCCATAAACATTTATGTTGGGTCCGACAGATAGCTACTGGTGAGTTGGCACTGTTATTTTAAATGTAGAGACCCGTGTCGGCGAGGAATGTACAAGGGGGAACCGTGGGATCTGTTTGGAGCTATGTACACACGAGTCACCGAGTTCTTATGGCGAACCACCATCGCCTATAGTAATGTCAATTTACATGGGCGTCCCACCGGGCCCACGAACGACAGAATAAATAAATACGCGGGTAGTAACGATTTGATATAGGCTGATTGTAAGTGATCCACGACTCTGTATTTACATAACTCCGCGTACTCTAAGTACCCCTTTATACTTGTCGTACAACCGTGTACCATTTGGCATGCAATGCTGATGTTATATTGAACATACTCGAGTGCATACATCAAATATGAGCCTACACCGCAAGTACAATATTATGATACCACCTTGTTTGCTTCTCAGCTTTTTCCGCGGTATAATTAATATACTATTCACCGTGTGAACCGGCTCGAAATTCTTGAGTCCTTAGAGTCTTGCAATATACATGTTACATGGTGCAGCTAATAAATTGTACTGTTGTTAAAGAACAACTATGTTAAGCTCATGTTTCAAGTCTAAATGGTAAAATAGTGTTAAAATAAATAAGATCAGGTTAGGTATCGAGGGGATGCAAGAATGATCAAGTATGTGCAGTTTTAAGTGATGAAAGTAGAAACGTTGAAATGCGTGTAGATTTTTGTTGGTCGAAATGGGAATAGTGGAGTAATATATCAGAGATAAACCGTTATTAAGACTGATAGGAAGGTGTTATTCTTGGTAATAGGATGAAAAGTTGGTTTTCTTCGCGTGGAAAGGTAATGATACGTCAAACTGTGTTTCCATCAGGCAAAGAAGGAAAATCGTGAGGCGTTGGACCCTATAGCGTGAGAGGCTGACCTTATGATTATTCTTGGATAGGATGGCCCAAGGGCTTCGACACCGAGATGCGAAGACTTGATCACCCTGCTCTATCTTGTCGATATTACGTCCATGCCAGCCCCTCGTCTTAATTTTCCCTTCCGGCGACACTTCTTTCACGCGACCGTGCCTCGGCAAACGATTACTGTAATCATCTCGCCGTAATTCTTTCTAGCGAGGGTAGAACAACGAATAGAACCGAAGAATAGTAGCGAGCGAGAAAGGAGAAAGGTGTAAAAATTCAATTGAAAGCAAGCCTAGGAAGCAGCTGCGAAGAAAATGCTTATCGAAATGGGTCAACTGACGAAACATAGATGAAAATTAATTTATCAAAAATATCGTTCGGGAAACCATTATTATAAGGATCCTATAAATTCTTGTATTAATTATCGTAGATGTACAAGAATAATAAACACAGTTATTGGCATACTTTCATAAAGGAATTTACTTGCATCTTTCCTTATCCATTCTATCAAGACCTAGTAGTTAGGATCTTTAAATTGTGTCCAGAATATTATTCCCTGTATTCATTCTTTTTCGCAAATTGCATTTGTTTCTTAAATTCAAAGGAGCGATTCTACTCCTAGTATATTACCTGTCCAGAATACCATAGGAATTTTTACGAAATTTTTTCCATACACGCACATTCGCAAGTGTAAGCAAAAGTATTATCGCGTAACAGTTAAAGTACGAAAGCAAGTGCGTTGTTACCCCACAATGGTAGCATTCAGGGCGGTAGACTTTTTCAATGTTATAGCTTGTTAAACTTCGAATAGTCCCAACGGTCTAATTGCAACCTGTTTATATTAGTCGCGTAGAGAATTAACCGTGCGCGTACTCGTGTAACCAAATCCAACGAGCGTTGTTCTTTCCGTCACGACATATGAATTATCTACGTACTAACGAGTGGGCCCCGCTTATCTGACCGAGGTATTAACTTGTCTGCATTAGCATCTGGTATTCGGATTCAAGCGATCCACGTGCCCGGTCACTTCAAAACGGGTATCCATCGACATAATACGCGCACGGTATACGAAGCGTGCTCGCTATCGATATATCTCCGCGGAATGCGCCAATTCTGGCGTCTGGTGAAGCGAAGCGAATCGCGAAGGCAACCGATATCGTGAGGGGAGGGGGCCTATAAACCACTTTCCAAGTTGCGCTCTGGCGCTCATTGTTGCACGATAACGGCCACCTCTTTCCAGGTGTCCAATGCGTCGCGAGCTAATCTCGCATACCTTGCCACGATTAATTTATGCTGGATTAGATGCTTTAACCCCTACCACCCTCCGGGATCCTGTTTTGTTTTATTCACGTGAAATTAGTGGCTGCCAATCAGTGCAAAGTTATGCTCGCTTGGATAGGTAATCAATGATCATAATTCTGTTAATTAAGTTGGTATAAACGTTTCATTATGCGTACTTGGTATGTGTTTTTTTTATATTCCATGTAACTTGGTGGTAAATAATTAGCATTAACGACAACTTTCACGATGAAAAGAAGAAGATTCTTGTGCTAATTCCCGCGCTAACGGAGTATGTTAGTTCAGAATGTAGTTGCTAACGGTGCATATTAGATGCTTAGAAACTGCTCGAGCTGATATCACTATCAGTAAGAACACAGTGGATAACTTGACTGGTATTTTAAAGTTGCATCACAAAAATCTTCAAGTATGATTCCCACAATGACTGCTTCCATAGAACAATATTAAAATAACAACAACAATAACGGTAATAATAAAATTAGTGTTAATTGCATCTCATGAACATCTGAGAGACGGTACAAAATGATAATCAACAAACGAATACATACTAAAAATGAATGAAAATAAATAGTAACAACAGTACTACTAATAGTGATGTACGAGAAATCGCCTCTAACGTTACACTTTCGAAAGGCTCTAAAAAGTAAATCTCTACGATTGAATATCCTCGTGAATTGAAGGATTAGGTTTGCAAGTCATTACAATAAATAACGACCGGTGAAAATAGTTATCCGCGGGGCAATGAATGCGACATTCTTTAATACCCGGTGTTAAAGATATATGGCAGAATGGAAATTATGCATAGAAACGCGCCGGTTGTCGCTTGCATTACTCCGATAGCTTGCCAGCTTAATCAATCGGCTGAGGAATGCAGTTAGTGTCGTATAGTCCTGGCTGATTTATCACCCCAATGCCGTCCACCGTGCAGATTCCAGTTTCCAAGTGGAAGGTAAGAAGAGAAGGATAACGTTTCTAGTACGACGCGCAACCTTTCGCTACTAGAAAACGATTCGGGACTAAAGAATTCGCCGAGGAATACAATTGGTTCGTTCCCATATGCGCTTGAAAGGACTGCTCCGTATACTTTATCCTGACCAGATAACGCGTATTTATCATTTCTTTATCGCGATGTAGGTATATTATAATATATGCTACGAGGAAACTACCGCGGGTAACGGTGACAATATCACTGTTCGTTCGTTGAATATGATTACGAAAGCGGATGGAAAATCGTAAAGTTCAAAATTTGTTTATTATTTATTTCCCCTATTATTTGCTCTCGTTTGTTCATCAACATAAAGTATAGGCAGATATGCACTTATTTATGTACTAATAAATTTTATGTTATATATGATTTCACTGACGGTGTTAATTATTCATTCATATTTTAATAAGTGGCTTTGTAACGATTACGTTACTATTTTTAATACTATAGAATTCCAATAAATAATGTGCGAGATTCTATTAGGCTAAAGTATAAGTTATTTAACTTAACGTTAAACGACGAAGTTCAGAGAACACAAAATTGACTTCGTGCAGCGCAGTGAAACGAGAGTCACTGCTATTATAGTCCTTTAAGAAGACTCCTAGCAAGGGTCTCCATTGTTAGAGCGGCTAATTATCATTTTGTAATGTCGTTTTTCTAAGAATGGTAAGAAGATAAGTTCCGAGATAAGTTATAGGATGCGGAACAGTAAGAGGTACGTTCCCATAAAATGGAGTTTCTGTAACGAGGAGAGTAGCCTGAAGATGCAGATTGCGGATCTCCCTTTTATTATCGTAGGCAAGCTACAGTTGGTATTGGCACGTAATGCGTGTCTTTAATGCGTATCTTTCAGGAAGCACGGCGAGTCGATAACTATCGAAGAGGCATACAAGTACCACAACGTTTATGGATCTTTACGCTCTTGTCGTGATCGAAGAAACGATGGAAGGAGGGAAATAAAGAGATCGGATAAGCTGCCTGTCCGCGAGGTAGACGACAGACCAATTATCTGCCAGCGTGAAACTTGCTTTGCTATACATGTTATATCTGTATGGAACACCGTGTCAAACATACCAACGCACACCATCGTAACTAGAGAAATCAGAAATTCATCGAGGCAGAAAAATTGTTTGCACTTCTATTTGGCAGCTTGACGTACAAAGAACAACCGTAAATAATCCCATCATTAAATTAATTAGTTCTTAACTCGATCAATCTATAATATATGTAAATCTTTTCGAGACAAGAATTCCATTGCTTCATCGAATTTGTACGGGTATAAAGATAAAACTGAATTCGATTAGTCGCAGGATTAGTTTCGAAGCGCCGAACGGGTTGCCCAAACTTTATCCGTCCGGCCGGAAACGCGGAGAAAAAGAGCGGTGGGTAAAAAACCTCGGGGAGACAGTGCTTACAGAGTCATAATTTTGTAAAACTGCCTCGTAAAAATAAGGTCGCATGACATTCAGATAATATTAAGCTTGCACCTATGCCAGCGAGCGTGGATATGCGCATGCATTAGCATAAGCCTGGTATGCGAGATAGTCGAGTGGGCGTGTATAGATACGAGCGCGCGGCGTGTAAAAAAATGGAAAGAGAGTGAAAAAAAAGAAAAGGCGACGAAAGAGAAAGGTGGTGCGGGACGGTGTCCAGGGAAGCAAGAGGAATCTCATGGAATTAAAAAGGAACGGAAAACAAGAGTAAGATATATCGGCGATGTAACATCATGGCGCCGTGTAGATCGGAGAATCAAACGTGAGAAAACTATTTTCGTTTCGAAGGTGGTGCTACGCGAATACGCGAATATCGAAAGTGTCCTCGGCGATGTTTAACAACTATAGACGAACGTGAGCGTAAAACATCCCCTCGTCTCCGATATAAGCTCGTCTATTCGCGGATAAAACTGGTATCGATAAACCAGGGACTGTAACCGCGTAAAGATAAAGTATGCGATAAGGTAAGTTCGCGATTTAAAGACTCCCGCGTGCCGCTGCCGCGAATCTCTTCGAGGCGGGAAGTTAACGCCTCGCCTCATTTACATTTTGATCGCCGCTACTTAATGATCCGCGATAATCTCGCGTTAGTTATTGTTAATGCTTTGTTCACTTTCCTCCGTAATTAACATTTTTTTTAACCTGATGTCATTGAGGTATTATTATTGCCATCTTCATTGTATGAATGTATAGAAATATATGTTCAATAAAGTTTACACTTATTCGTTACGAAATTATTGTTTTGTAACATCTATGCCTACCAAAAAAATGTCATAGAAATGAATGTAATATAAGTGCAAGTTTGAATGCGATGTAAAGTACAAGCAAAAATGAAGTATCAATTTCCAGGAAGACTAAGGCATGATTTGTTGGTTGTCCTGGCAAATCCAAGTTTAAATCATAGTTACCCCGAAGTATGCAGAATGCTAATCAGAATATCGTATTTCCATGAAATTTTTAACACACGCATTAATCCTGGTACATCCAGTCACGGGAAGCATATTTCATCGTGCCGAGATTTACGGACTACGGATAAAGCAAGAATATGCTAAATATGGTGTACGAGAAATCCAGATAGATGATCGACCGATCACCGTGAACCCCTGAATACCACCCAAATGATCGGGAACAATTGATAGCTGTTCAGGCAAAGAACCTTATTACACGCTTGGCTAACTTCGATCGCGACAACTCGATCAATTTCACAGGATTATGTCGCTCATAATCGATCGGGTGACATTCTTATTATACACAGGACCTGTCTTCCACGCGGCAACACCCTTGCAACCAAGAATGCAACCGGGAGAGTGCAGGATACGTGTACATTGGAAAAGTGTGAATGCAATTTTCTCGGGCAAGCCGTACTAAACAAATTCGCCTGACACCGTGATATCATTAATTATATCTACGTGCCCTGGCTTCTAATAGTATGCACATGAATTAGCATAATCTAAGTTACATAAAATAGTCTACGTGTATTTATATATCGCGTGTAAGGTATAGGTGAACAAGGGAAAAAGACGAGGATCAAAAAATCAGGGATAGTATGAACGATGGAAGGAAACACCGATGGAGGAAGTGGTAGAAGAAGCGGGGGAAAGCAAATATATGGAGAAGGGTGTATGGCTACCTAGATACCGGAGATGTTCTATAATCGTACTAGATAAACGATGTTGAACGTACGAGACTATCGTTCCAAGCAAAGACACCAGGGAGTAGCGAATCGAAACATAGCGATGCATAGGCGCATATACACGAAATGCACCCTGCTGAGAGTTTAACTGTGTCTATCAGCGTTCCGGTGAAATACTACCGATAAACTCCCCGGCGTAACCACGCGGGGATAAGCCTCCCGATATGATGACTTCGCGGTTTAAATACTACCATTGTGGTCGCTTTAACTTCCATTCGAAAGGATATATTTCACGATTAGATTATCTTTGCCACTTTAATGAATTACGGACATCGCTTGAAATTCGGTATGAATATGATGAACAGCTTTATTGATTCATTGTGAACACTAAAAGCTGTCGTTTAGAATGAATAAATAATGATATAATTCTTTCGGTATCGATTAAAACATACATCACTTCTACGAAATAAAAATGAGCGCAAATTAATTAACGTGGAAATAATATTCGAACGAGTATGCGGAAATGATTATATAAACATAATTCAAATTGAAAATGTACAGTACAATATATACAAAATTCAGATCGCACTGAACATGGTACAGGAACGATTCGATGTGGTAATGGAATAACTTCGAAATAAAATCTAAATGCAATACGAATATTATTAATTACACCGTTACGCCAATGTGCATTGGAACTCGCGTGCATTAGCATACGCTTGGTATGCGAAATGGTAGTGCGTGGGTGTACGTAGACACGGGCACACGAGGTACAAAAATGGCAAAGAAGGCACGGAATATAAAAAAGGGAGGGAGGAATGTAAAACGCGAGGTAACTTACGAAGAAGACCCATGCGAAAAAGAAGTATTGTGCGGTTGTAACAATCATATTGTACCAGGATTTCTATGGCGCTGTATTTCGCTCGCGAGAAGAATGAATAATACCTAGTGACACTTCGAGGTATGTAAAGGGGATAGAAACGTAAAGGAACCCCAGTGAGTCGTTCCGTAATCAGCGGGGTAAAATAGTGCCGATAAAACGTGGATTCTACTCGCGTAAAGATAAAGTACCCGATACCCTCGCTTCGTAATTTAACTTTGTCGATGTTCTGAACCTTCTTAAGTTTGAGAACTTAATACGAACTTTAATCTTCGCAATTTACGGCCACAGAACACGCTTCATTTAACATATTCTTCGTATCTTCACAATGGAATTTTAAGATAACGAATTGTAATCATGAAAATTTCCTGAATAATTAAATACTTTAATAACGATAAAATGAAATGGGTCATCACTTCTATATATTCTATAAGGGATGTCATATTCGAACTGATAACACTTTGAATCCTGATGTATTGCTCCTTTAAGAAACATTGTATTTCCTGCGAAAGAAATAAAATTTAAAGACTCACCAAGACAGGTAATGGCGTGGTCGGCTGGTGGTCGTAAGACATTTCGAGCCCAGGCTGCCCTCAAGACCTCGAGGGCACAGGGTGGTCCACCGACCATTAGAACACCAGGTGACACATGACCCTTGTACCTTAATTGCCGGGTTGCGTCCACCAAGGCTGCATTCCACCAGCATTTGGAGTTTGCCTCCAAAAAGCTCTGAAACAAATCATTTCCAGTTTCGTTAGTAAAAATAAGGCATATTTTAAGTGTTGACATGACTTGGCATCATAACTTATATCACATTAGAATCTCCGGATAAGAATACGCTTTCGTTTATTACATACTTATCGTTCCACTAAATATCGCAATAATAAATGACACATAATCTGCATATCCATATATTAAATATGTATAAGGAAACTATGAGCAACCCTAATAATAGGAAACATATTACAAGAATATATAACATGCTTCGGATACCAAATAGTTTCCCTTACTTCTTCAAAAACCACATTATACTCGTAATAAAGAAACCGTGCTCTATTGCCAAGATAACTATCATATGTTTGTGAGATAGAATCTTGGGATTCATTCTCGGAAATATAGGAGCGCCACTAAGTGTTTACCGCCATGGGGTTGTTCGGCGCACACCCTCCCCTAGCTTGAAGCAGAAACTGTGCCACCCTTGTATTTTCCTGGAACCCCACGTAGTTTGGGCTGGAATATATAGGCGTAAGCCATGATGGGGGTTGAATAAGCCAGACAGTGCTCATAAACGAATGGCCCCACAGGATTTTCGCCGACCATTGCTCTCCACCCCTATTTTCTCTGTTTTCGTTCCCTGGCACTCTTTCTATCTCTATCTATCGTTACATCGAAACTCTTCGTCGCACTAAACCATGAAATTAGCGTGAAGTGTCCGAATAGATCGGTCGATACGAGTTACGTTGATTTATTGCAACCTTTGTGCAGATCAAACGACGCGTCCTCCTTTTGTCCTTTTCATAATGTTCGTATGTACTCGAGATGGAAAGAAAAGAATAGTGTGTTGGTACACATCGCGTATACTTTCCATCGAGCATACGGTAGGAAATTTATTGCGGAACTGAATTCATCGCTTTCATGTCGAAAACTATGTAATATTTATGGACTCGGTTATTTATCGCAAGGAAATTGGTTTGGGATGGGGGTGTTCAAACATGTTCTAGGACCACTTTCAGGTGAAACAAGTGGATTAAAAATGTTCCCAGCTAAAAAATGGTTTGGACCAAAATCGCAAAAATGAGAACGGGTATAAAACAAATCGATGGCAAATGATGTATAAACATATTCTAGGACGATTATGGGTCGAAAGAAGTGGTTTAAAAATTTTGTCAGCCAAAAAATGAGTCGACCCGAAATCGCAAAAATGAAGGGGTACACCTTCAAAAATTGTCAAAAAATGAAAGTCGCCAATTTCGCTCCTAAATGGCCCAAATCGATGGTATATGATGTATAAACATATTCTAGGACGATTATGGGTGGAAAGAAGTGGTTTAAAAATTTTGTCAGCCAAAAAATGGGTCGATCCGAAATCGCAAAAATGTAAAGGGGTACACCTTCAAAAATTGTCAAAAAATGAAAGTCGCCAATTTCGCTCCTAAATGGCCCAAATCGATGGTATATGATGTATAAACATATTCTAGGACGATTATGGGTCGAAAGAAGTGGTTTAAAAATTTTGTCAGCCAAAAAATGAGTCGACCCGAAATCGCAAAAATGTAAAGGGGTACACCTTCAAAAATTGTCAAAAAATGAAAATCGCCAATTTCGCTCCTAAATGGCCCAAATCGATGGTATATGATGTATAAACATATTCTAGGACGATTATGGGTCGAAAGAAGTGGTTTAAAAATTTTGTCAGCCAAAAAATGAGTCGACCCGAAATCGCAAAAATGTAAAGGGGTACACCTTCAAAAATTGTCAAAAAATGAAAGTCGCCAATTTCGCTCCTAAATGGCCCAAATCGATGGTATATGATGTATAAACATATTCTAGGACGATTATGGGTCGAAAGAAGTGGTTTAAAAATTTTGTCAGCCAAAAAATGGGTCGACCCGAAATCGCAAAAATGTAAAGGGGTACACCTTCAAAAATTGTCAAAAAATGAAAGTCGCCAATTTCGCTCCTAAATGGCCCAAATCGATGGTATATGATGTATAAACATATTCTAGGACGATTATGGGTCGAAAGAAGTGGTTTAAAAATTTTGTCAGCCAAAAAATGAGTCGACCCGAAATCGCAAAAATGTAAAGGGGTACACCTTCAAAAATTGTCAAAAAATGAAAATCGCCAATTTCGCTCCTAAATGGCCCAAATCGATGGTATATGATGTATAAACATATTCTAGGACGATTATGGGTCGAAAGAAGTGGTTTAAAAATTTTGTCAGCCAAAAAATGAGTCGACCCGAAATCGCAAAAATGTAAAGGGGTACACCTTCAAAAATTGTCAAAAAATGAAAGTCGCCAATTTCGCTCCTAAATGGCCCAAATCGATGGTATATGATGTATAAACATATTCTAGGACGATTATGGGTCGAAAGAAGTGGTTTAAAAATTTTGTCAGCCAAAAAATGGGTCGACCCGAAATCGCAAAAATGTAAAGGGGTACACCTTCAAAAATTGTCAAAAAATGAAAGTCGCCAATTTCGCTCCTAAATGGCCCAAATCGATGGTATATGATGTATAAACATATTCTAGGACGATTATGGGTCGAAAGAAGTGGTTTAAAAATTTTGTCAGCCAAAAAATGAGTCGACCCGAAATCGCAAAAATGTAAAGGGGTACACCTTCAAAAATTGTCAAAAAATGAAAGTCGCCAATTTCGCTCCTAAATGGCCCAAATCGATGGTATATGATGTATAAACATATTCTAGGACGATTATGGGTCGAAAGAAGTGGTTTAAAAATTTTGTCAGCCAAAAAATGGGTCGACCCGAAATCGCAAAAATGTAAAGGGGTACACCTTCAAAAATTGTCAAAAAATGAAAGTCGCCAATTTCGCTCCTAAATGGCCCAAATCGATGGTATATGATGTATAAACATATTCTAGGACGATTATGGGTCGAAAGAAGTGGTTTAAAAATTTTGTCAGCCAAAAAATGAGTCGACCCGAAATCGCAAAAATGTAAAGGGGTACACCTTCAAAAATTGTCAAAAAATGAAAGTCGCCAATTTCGCTCCTAAATGGCCCAAATCGATGGTATATGATGTATAAACATATTCTAGGACGATTATGGGTCGAAAGAAGTGGTTTAAAAATTTTGTCAGCCAAAAAATGGGTCGACCCGAAATCGCAAAAATGTAAAGGGGTACACCTTCAAAAATTGTCAAAAAATGAAAGTCGCCAATTTCGCTCCTAAATGGCCCAAATCGATGGTATATGATGTATAAACATATTCTAGGACGATTATGGGTCGAAAGAAGTGGTTTAAAAATTTTGTCAGCCAAAAAATGAGTCGACCCGAAATCGCAAAAATGTAAAGGGGTACACCTTCAAAAATTGTCAAAAAATGAAAATCGCCAATTTCGCTCCTAAATGGCCCAAATCGATGGTATATGATGTATAAACATATTCTAGGACGATTATGGGTCGAAAGAAGTGGTTTAAAAATTTTGTCAGCCAAAAAATGAGTCGACCCGAAATCGCAAAAATGTAAAGGGGTACACCTTCAAAAATTGTCAAAAAATGAAAGTCGCCAATTTCGCTCCTAAATGGCCCAAATCGATGGTATATGATGTATAAACATATTCTAGGACGATTATGGGTCGAAAGAAGTGGTTTAAAAATTTTGTCAGCCAAAAAATGGGTCGACCCGAAATCGCAAAAATGTAAAGGGGTACACCTTCAAAAATTGTCAAAAAATGAAAGTCGCCAATTTCGCTCCTAAATGGCCCAAATCGATGGTATATGATGTATAAACATATTCTAGGACGATTATGGGTCGAAAGAAGTGGTTTAAAAATTTTGTCAGCCAAAAAATGAGTCGACCCGAAATCGCAAAAATGTAAAGGGGTACACCTTCAAAAATTGTCAAAAAATGAAAGTCGCCAATTTCGCTCCTAAATGGCCCAAATCGATGGTATATGATGTATAAACATATTCTAGGACGATTATGGGTCGAAAGAAGTGGTTTAAAAATTTTGTCAGCCAAAAAATGGGTCGACCCGAAATCGCAAAAATGTAAAGGGGTACACCTTCAAAAATTGTCAAAAAATGAAAGTCGCCAATTTCGCTCCTAAATGGCCCAAATCGATGGTATATGATGTATAAACATATTCTAGGACGATTATGGGTCGAAAGAAGTGGTTTAAAAATTTTGTCAGCCAAAAAATGAGTCGACCCGAAATCGCAAAAATGTAAAGGGGTACACCTTCAAAAATTGTCAAAAAATGAAAGTCGCCAATTTCGCTCCTAAATGGCCTAAATCGATGGTATATGATGTATAAACATATTCTAGGACGATTATGGGTCGAAAGAAGTGGTTTAAAAATTTTGTCAGCCAAAAAATGAGTCGACCCGAAATCGCAAAAATGTAAAGGGGTACACCTTCAAAAATTGTCAAAAAATGAAAGTCGCCAATTTCGCTCCTAAATGGCCCAAATCGATGGTATATGATGTATAAACATATTCTAGGACGATTATGGGTCGAAAGAAGTGGTTTAAAAATTTTGTCAGCCAAAAAATGGGTCGACCCGAAATCGCAAAAATGTAAAGGGGTACACCTTCAAAAATTGTCAAAAAATGAAAGTCGCCAATTTCGCTCCTAAATGGCCCAAATCGATGGTATATGATGTATAAACATATTCTAGGACGATTATGGGTGGAAAGAAGTGGTTTAAAAATTTTGTCAGCCAAAAAATGGGTCGACCCGAAATCGCAAAAATGTAAAGGGGTACACCTTCAAAAATTGTCAAAAAATGAAAGTCGCCAATTTCGCTCCTAAATGGCCCAAATCGATGGTATATGATGTATAAACATATTCTAGGACGATTATGGGTGGAAAGAAGTGGTTTAAAAATTTTGTCAGCCAAAAAATGGGTCGACCCGAAATCGCAAAAATGTAAAGGGGTACACCTTCAAAAATTGTCAAAAAATGAAAGTCGCCAATTTCGCTCCTAAATGGCCTAAATCGATGGTATATGATGTATAAACATATTCTAGGACGATTATGGGTGGAAAGAAGTGGTTTAAAAATTTTGTCAGCCAAAAAATGGGTCGACCCGAAATCGCAAAAATGTAAAGGGGTACACCTTCAAAAATTGTCAAAAACTGAAAGTCGCCAATTTCGCTCCTAAATGGCCCAAATCGATGGTATATGATGTATAAACATATTCTAGGACGATTATGGGTGGAAAGAAGTGGTTTAAAAATTTTGTCAGCCAAAAAATGGGTCGACCCGAAATCGCAAAAATGTAAAGGGGTACACCTTCAAAAATTGTCAAAAAATGAAAGTCGCCAATTTCGCTCCTAAATGGCCCAAATCGATGGTATATGATGTATAAACATATTCTAGGACGATTATGGGTCGAAAGAAGTGGATTAAAAATGTTTGACAGTCGAAAATGTTGCGAATACGTAAAACGATTTCCCAATATAGTTGCATTTAATTTGAAATCAGTTAAAACAAAATACTGTTTTACGCTTCTGAGTTTGAGTATAAATAAATATATAATAATACTGCTGAATAATACTAGGTAAATTTCCTTAAGATTCTTGTTTCCTCTTCGGTCTATTTCTTGGTGAAATTAAATGCAAGTTTTACGCACAAACCGACATACATTTTTACTCCGGTACTCGTAAGTTATACGACTCTTCGTATCGACTAAAATTAGCACGCTTTTTACATCAATAAAATACTATACACTAAACAAGCTGAAATGACTTTAAGTGGACTGTTATACATTCCCACTGAATTACAGCTAGTTACTTCTGAAGGTTTTTACCTGAAGTCAGTCACGGTTCTTTGACACCATCAATTTTCCCAGATTAGATATTTATTTATCTCCTCAAGCATGAAATCGTCAAGCCACTTGATTCAGCAGGAACTTACCGTATTTAGCGATCAAATGCAACAGAATACGATTAGCTCCCAGTTCTTGTTTTAATCCGTTTCCTTTTCAAATACATTGCATTTGGGTAGTTACCGCACTTAACAATATTGATCTCACGAGCAATTTGGTCGAGACGGCCATAACACTCACGGTTATTTTCTCGTTTGCCCGTTTCTACGTTCCGTGTTCTAGAGGGCCATCGGCGGGGTCTGCCTCACTGCACCTGACAGGACATTTTTCACCGCCACCGACGATTGAAAACGTCCTTCGGACGCCTCTCCGACCCGACCCGACGAATTCCATCGACCGTTAATACCACCGAGCCCTGCCCACCAGCCGTGACTTTTGCTCTAATGCCTTCGGATTTAAAACGAAACTTATTCCCCCACGTGTCACGCGTAAAGTGTTCGATACTGGAGACACAATGCTTGCAAAACTTTATTCCCTTATAACTCGATGCGCCAACGATTTCTGGGATATTTTCGTTTTACAGTGAATCACGGTATACTATGCTATTTTCAATCCATGGAACACGCATGTTTTTGTGATGATGATACTTCGACGAGATTCGTGTTGCCGTGACTGTATTCGATAACGACATGGCGGTAACTGAAGTACGTCTTGTTTACAAATTCCAGAATATCAGATTCAGGTGGACTCTTAAAGCTCTTAAATATCCAAAAGCCGAAATGTCGGCTGCGCGGATTAGTCAGAAATACTTTGAGCTGTTATTTCGACTTTTCAAAATTCTGACATTTCTGAGCTGAATAACTTCCCGGATTCTACTTTTGGAAAAAATATCTTGATCTCAATAAATATCTTCAAAAACGAATGTAATAAGAGGTTTAGTAAATAGTTCGTTATTACGGATGAAATATAAACTTTTATATTAGATTCATCATATTTGCTTGGTTTTCACGTTCAATCACAGAGTATTTTTATATAATATTTTATTTATTATTTTATCTTATTTGATATTTATTTCTATCGCGATTTCAGAGGAAATACAAAAGTATAAGTACTATCGTTTCTTATAAATTGTAATGTGGTCTGAAATGTACAATTCATGGCTCCAATATACTCCGCGATTCGAAGTGCAGCATGCAGTTATTGTTAAGGGAATTTCGCAGTGCTTGGTTGCACAGACACAACACGGGAAGTAATATTCGAATACCGTGCTCTAGATCGACCACGGATATAATTTACCGTGGTAAGAGGGCTCTTTTCGATTGAAATGAAATCTGTTCAATCCTTGGTCGCACTTTTGATTTTACAGCGATGAAACTTAAATATTTGTATTTATTCCGTGTAAAGACATTAAAATTTTCTATTTATATTTTACTGTAGCTCACCTAGATCGATAGATTTATCGTAGATCACCTAGTTTCACAAATTTTCCATTAAATCAGTCATAAATAAGGGAACCATATTAATTTTAATAATAGTCAATTTTAAAACAAAATTATTACCCCAGGTTTTGGGTATTCTCGAACCTATCAACAAATTTTTGTTCAATTTTTCTTATTTTCAAATTACTTTTCTCAAATCTGTTAACAGTTTTAAGATCACCAAAAATCTGGTTAACAATCTGTTTCAAAATTAGTTGAGAAGTTAAATAGAAATTAACATTAAATCAAGATCGTAATTAGCTGCTTTAACTTAAAGATGCTAGTCTGGATTCACATAATCGTGTCTATCAAAATTGGATAACTTACATTTAGATATATGAACATAATTGATATTTTAGCTTGAAAACATAATTTTCAAGTATCATACATGCTGTACGAAATTCGACACTCATTAATAGACATTGGTAATTGACTTTTTACGAGGATGTTATTTAACACGATGATCGGGCAGTTTCATTTACGCCGACGGATCGAGAAAGATATTATCGTGGTAGATTGTGAGGCTCATGGGTTGCAACAGATGCACTTTTAACGAAAGACATTTTTTATATGTCCGGTAAAGCATTAAACTCACGGTTTTCGGCAGGTGAAACTTTTCGATTACGTCCAACTTCTTGAGAGTTCGTGCACCACGTGGGCGAGTAAATGCCAAATTGATGAAGCGGATAAGATCGATTTCGCAAGATCGTTCCTTCCCCGATCTCATTCTTCTTCCTGCGAATCATTCTCCGCCGTAGAACCACTCAAAACCTCATTTTTTTGTCTGGCTCATCGAGCACGTTCCCTCGAAGGAAAGTGAATGCACGCTTTAATGCAATTTCCTTTCTGCACTCGTTCATATTTTTGTATCGTTACATTCATTGCGACTATAAAATATTTGCTGACACGACACTTAAGTGTAAGTCCTGTCGCGCACAAAGCGGCATTGTATTATCCCAATAAAAATCTTCCGGAACAAGATATTATTGTTGTTAATTACCACATCTCTTACTCAACTGCGGCATTAAAGAAAGGGATTTACAACAAGAGAAGATATCAGCCGAGATAACAAAAAATACTGATATCAGACAACAATAATGCGATTGCATCATATCTTACGCAAATTGTATACATTTTTATATGAATCACAATCATTTCTCTCCACTATTAAATTAATATTCTTCTTTATATTCGACACTCTTATTCTTCAATAACAAGATAAATTACCACACTTTTTCAGCTAGAAAACGTGTAACATTTTTCTATTTCTTAATTAATTTGTACTTATGATAGCTCGGTCCTCCGGCTCTTTGATTTGGGCCTTTTTGGATTATTATCGTATTACATATCTTATTATGTTTATGATATGTTATAAATGAGAAATAAGATTGGTAGTAGCCGCTGGTAATTAGATATTCGTCACGATAAGACGAGAAGGGAATAAATAAGAGAAAGGGGTTGAAGAGAATTCCGCGGGACAAACGAAAGGAAGAAGGAGAGTGGCTCACGATTGCATTGCTAATCGGCTCGGTGTTCTTGGCGCACATAACGTTCATATTGCTATTTCCTTGCCGGCAATGAACTTGCGGCAATTCACTCTGCAGGGTATACGGTCGTTGGCTGCCCACTAATTATTATGCAATATGCTAGCCGTGCTCTCGCGTGCATGCTTATCCTTTTAATGGCTTCGCTATGAGCCACTAAGAACTCGCGGAGTCCAATGAGTCGAAAGTATCAACGACCAGCTACTCCACGGTTTCGATTTGATGATTTGAATTATAGTTGTCCCCGAGGACTCATTTTGATATCGCCGGATTCAAATGATCAAGTGTTGAATTATTGTTATTAGAAATATATTAGAAGTATACTATTTATATTAGATGTGTTGCGATGGTGGATGTTTAAATTGTTCGATGCAGATGATAGTCTAAAAAAGTAAGAAATCAAAGAGTCTGATGACCAAGTGAGAAAGAAGAAACAAAAATGTTATTTGTTTCCCTGTTGAAAATCTCTAATAATTGAGGAATATTGTAAAATATTTTCTCTTATTAAAGATTTTTTTTATACGAAGAGATTTGAATAGCATCAAGGGGTAGCTTCCTGACTGAATCCGAGAATTTCCGGAGGGGAAATAATGGACTTTGTATCAGATTCACTGCACATCTAAAGGATGTAACAAGAAGTTACTGATAAGGAATGTGAAGTCATATAATATTTAAAAAAATGTATTTCAACGTAATATTAAAGTTTCGATATTTAATTCGAATTCCGGAGTGCAAAAGAAATGATTAAAAATATTGCCTAATTAATCAGCCTCTGCGTCAGCATGGCGATGAACATTTTCCGTCACAAAAACATGAAATGAAGAGTGATCTACTTAACGCCACAGCATCGCTGATAGGGTCCAGATCGGACCGTTGTGAATTTTAATCAGTAGCCCCCCTAGAGCCGTGTGGGTACGCGGGATACAGGCATAAATCACGATAACATAATTTATATGCTAATATTGCGAGTGCAGTGTGCGCGTTTCGCGCGAACACCACATATGATGGGGGCAAACTAACTGGGTGTAACTACGTACCCTGGTTTTCACCATAGGCGTCGAGTTTTCTATGGCACCAGCTGAATCCATGAATCATACTTCCACCATACAAAAATCACGAAATTAAAAGGTACTTTAACTCCTACCTTTCGGTATTACATAATAAATCTTTCGCGTTTAAATGCGTGGTTGCGGTGAGTCAAATATACTAACTTCGATTCTGATTAGGGCGTCGACAGGATATTAGTTCTAAATATCGTGTTACGATTATGAAGTCTATAATTTGCCTTACAAGAACCTACAATTTTTTGTATAATTTTTGGAAGCCAATAAAAGAATCGCGATAAGGTTATCTCGTAAGGGCACTCAAGGGCTAAAATTAAAATGAGTAGAATTAAAATTTTTAAACTAAAGAAATCCAGAGCAGAATGATTAAAATTGAATATGTGATTAAGAGATGGAGTAATGGAATGCGACGCCTATGGCATAGAATGGCCACCACCAGAAGGATGAATCCTGGCATCGTCGTTCTATGTCATCGTAAACCTGAAACTCGGGGACGCAGCTGATAGTGCGCACGGGGAGCAAAGAAGGAGAGGAAAAGGAAGGAGGGTACCACGGCATGATTTTTTTGCAATTAAATTGGCAAACAAATAAAGGAACACGCGTGTCTGGGGTGAATGGGCATCCCGTGGATAAACGAGTTCTCGCGCAGGAGATAAAAGTCATGCTCGCTAGCGATATACAGTACGCGGTGCTGATTTACGAAGTCGACTATCAGAATCGCCGAGAAGAGTAGAATCTCGTTTAATATCGTACCTGTTGGAAAATCTCGATGATCCGGAGATTTTAGTGTTCAAAGTAAATCCCGGTTACGGTCGTTTGAATAAATACGACGGCGGGTAATAACGAAGGATACAAATACGTATCAGTTATTAATTGCGAACCGGAAGGGACGAGTGACGCTCTGCATTCGTGTTTTAGTATAAGAAAGATAAGGAGGCCGTGACGTTATCCGTTAGAATGATATCTTAACTTGTAGACCTCTACATTAGATCTTAATCAAGTTACATATATGTGTAATGCAGTTGAAACAAAAGAAAAAACACCGACGGCGATAATGTCTTGCTTCCTTAGTAATCGTTGATTACGCGTAATTGCGTTACAGGATTGTAGAGATTTTTCCGATAGAGGTAACGGTTAAATAAGGCGAAGATGATAGATCTTATAGGATGATACTGGTGGTATTCTTGGATCGTCTAGGCTCGGAGTTACGCGTATCGGCTACGGATTATAAGCCGCGCATTTAAAACTATACATCGATGATATAATAGTCTACGTTCTATGTGGTTCACGTAAAAACATAATCTACGATAAGTACACTTCAGATGGGGTGGTCCTTAAAATGATAAACATTAAGGTTAATTGCAAAGTTGCATGAAGGTAATTTACGTACATGATAATACGTTTGCGATATAATGTATGCTAAATGGAATAATATTGCAAACAGTGAGGCCTTGTAATTAAATACCATCTGGGCAGTCGGGTTGCGCCAGAAGGAAATGTTGTAAATGTTGGCAACTTTGTTTCAGGAAGAAGGTGTATGATTTATGCATACGCGCCTACGACAATATATTCATATACTGTTAAACGTACAGTATGGAATTTAACAAAAAATTCTTACGATCATGTAATAGGTGGATACTCGAATTGCAAAGAAATTAATGCCGTACGGTTTAGCAATTTCGCGTTTAAAGTAATCGATAAGTTGATTTATGTCCTTTGCTGGTATCATGGTATACGATGTTCTAAATCTTCGAGAGGAATATGGCGAATATAGAAAATCTTTGTAATCAAATATCAGCTCGGTAGTCGTGTTATAAAGAAGTGAATGTAACAAACTGGTATCCTTGGTTACACTGCGGTTATGGGCGGAGAAGGCCGGTGTAAAGCATGGTGTTTTTGCTGCACTCCTCGTGGCAGAAATCGCCATGCCGATGGAAAGTGTCCGCTGGATTCTTGCATCGAACATCTCTAAATGCGATCGCGATATCGCGATAATGATAGTTTAACAGTATCATCGTTCTTCAGCATTCCTTGGAAGAGTTTGATCTGATAAAAAAGTGTTATACAAATCCCACTATATTACAACCGATAACATCTACCGCGGTTCAAGAATCTAAAAGCAAACCTTATTTATAATATAAATTATGATTTAATTCCTAAATGAAAATCTTGATTTTCTCTGATATTTTACTAGAAATCAATTACTGGGAATGATCATCTTTAATAATTCACCGTGACGTGACACAATGTGGAAGACATAAAATGTTATAAGGTGGATTAAATTCTCTTATATTGTTAAGAAATTCCAAGTGTGTATCTCCTGTGTTCATTAATTCTTATTATCCCCGATAATTCCGTAAGGAATAACAGATCCTAGAGGATGCATCCTATTTTTTAGTGCAGAAACTAATTCCATATAATTGAATAAATTGAAATATGTTCCCCGGCCGATCTTCGCACGATTCTCCCCAGACTTGTTGCTAAGAGCATAAATCATAAATACTGTGACGATACTTTATCCTGGTCGCCGAGGAAAGGCACTGTTGTGCAAACTGACAGTGCAGTCAAGAAGGTTCTCCGTTGAGGTCATAAGGTTCACAGCGCAACAACGTGAACGGATCTTAAATCGCCAAAGGCGTCGGAGTCCTCCGCTTCGTAATCCACCGTAAGCGATTAAGGGAGTTCTTTGACTCCGTGAGGGCGTCCCTTATCTTTATGCATGTTTCACGGCGCTTTGCGTCGCTCGAATGCAGAATCGCGAATGTATTAGGTCCACTAGAGTTTTAGCACTTTTTCTGATATCGGATACCGGTGGATTAGATTAGGAACTTTAGAACTTTGATGGAAAAACTAGAATTATTTTTCATTGATTTTCATTCTTATATCAATTGTACTGTTCATTGATGAAATAGAATTGAAGGGTAATCCCAGAGACATAATAAGTAAGACTATGGACAAACATGTTAGCGGAGGAATAAAAGATTTCCAAAAAGTGAGCAATTAGCTTGTCTTACCACATGTTGTATAAAATATGTACAATGTGGATGTAATTTTAATATGTAATGAAGCGACATTTGAGAACAGGAAACATTAATAATGAGTGTAATGTGATCGAAAATAAAACGTCTCTCATAATATACATAGAGTCAACTAAATAAATATGTTTTTAATACGAATACGAAAATAGGGAGCACGGTGTTCAATGTTAAAGAGTGCTAAAGCTTTCCCGGTGTTGATACTTCATTTGTCGAAAGATTGTACTCTGTATATCACCTTCAAAAAATAACATACTAGAGTTCCTATTTTCGAGTTATCACACGTGCACAGATGCAGTCCAGATGAAATACTCGCTCTACCAGTTGCAAGGAATATGTATGTCCAAGCACGAACCGGAACTGTTTCGTACTCGTTTTAACGAAGCGCATCCTCTTCGAAATTATCGTCTTATCGAAGTATTTTACTCCGAACTTATAGTCCACCTATTTCATCGGTTTCAAATATTTTCAAGGTGGCCCGTAAACCATGATGCCCTGAGGACGTAGTGTCCAGTGCCGCTCGTAATTTCACGCATAACCAAATAGTTAAGTCCCAGTATTAAAGTCCAGAGAATTTATGATGGAACATCCTCGGATGCGATAATAATTTTAGATCAATATTTTATTAGAAAATATTGAATTTTAGATCAATGTCGCAATAGAAAATATATTAAGTTAAAATGGGATATGAATGAATATCTTCGCCGAGTTTAGAAGATATATAAATATGTTAATACGTATGAAGGTTAACCGAAGGTGTCGAGCAGGTTGCATATAATATTTCAGAAACGGAATTCTTGAGTCTAATATGACACTTGAAGTTTATCAAAGTACCATCAATGATGACGAGTACTTAGTTCAGCACATTAGTGATGCGAAGCACGAGAAGAATGTGCTCTTCCATATACGTCTTGCATTTATAATGCACCGTGCGGTACTCTTACGTAACTCTATGCAAACGAGTTCATTCTTAACACATCAGCAACATTAATTGAAGTGAGCAGCCAACGTGCTGCTTCAGAGTTGCTCAAGATTAAACGGTTTATTTATCAAAATTATACCACTAATTTCATTACTGTATCACGATTTATCCTGAACTTAGATTTCAGATAATTAATAATAAGTGATATGAATTTGATTTTAATAGAGATTTGATTTCGACAGATTTGGACTTAATTCCTAATTATGTTTATAATTATACAGTGAGCACGATACTGATATTAATTATATATAAATTTTAAATTTTTCATAGATATTTGGTTCATATAAAAGCTAAACTTCATATACAAGCGAGTGTATATCGAAGGGAGTTTTCACAGATAACGATAAAAATTGTGTTTTACGATAATGGGAAAACTCGATAAAGATATTGTCAACATTTTTAAACCGTCAGTTTTGAGATAAGGTGCCTCGGGTTAATAGGATATCGATTATCAGAAGTTGAACTGATTAGGAGACCTATGATAAAATATTCATCCCTTAGACAAACTTGAGATTTTTATCCTCGCGGTAAAAATATTTGTCTCGTCTGACTTTGTGTTATCCTTTGCATTATAATAATGATTATTATTTCACTGTTGATTTAACTGCTGACTTAATTATAACTTCCAAAATTTCCATTATCGAGTTGAACCTCTCACTCGTTTTGCAATAATTAATTTTAATAAACTTCATGGTGCCAGAAATTATGTTGTACCATGAAGTGTGGTTCGCCATGTTGCATTAACATATCACAGTTTTACATAAAATTGATGTATTTAAAAAAACAGATGTGCTCGATTTTATCTGACGGTTTAAACATTTTAATTAAGTGCCGTTCTCTAAAAAAGTTTAGTGGGCTGTGTTGTAACATTTGATCTGTAACTTGTACTTTCACTAGGCTTATACGATGAATAGGTTCAATTTCATTTGGTCTACATTACTAATTACATTATACTTCGGTAGCTAGATATCAATCTTTAATTTTAACGCGCAACTTAAAACAGTTTCTCTACGGTCATGTTGTATTTTCACTTTCCACTTGGCACGACACGAATTTGTGTCAAATTAATGTGGATCTCTACAGATATTTATGTTTCTCGACTCATTTTCTACAAAACGGGTGAAAATTAAGGATAAATGTAACATCGAGAAAAGAAAAGAAGGCGATTCGAGGATCGTTAATTAAGTGCAGCTTATTGAGACCTACATGCGGGTATTTCTGGGCCTGATTCGTTGGTCCATGGGGACTCGTATTATAAGTCGAAATATTTTTGAGATTTCTAAGTCCCTAAGTCGATCAACTACGTACTTACTTACATCAGCTGCGTATTATTATTCTATATTTATAGTCTCCGTATTCCTATATTCTTTCATATCATTTTAGTTGTAAATAAACGAAAGGTAAAACCCACACTCGTTTCTCTTTCTTTTCAGACTTCATATAATTATATATAGTGCATTTAGAGTGCATTTGTTTCTTGCTCGAACATAATGTCTCTATAGTTCTAAAGCCTTCCTGATTTATAGAATAGCCAGAACAAAAGGGTCTTAAACAACCACCTATAACAAGATCATTCGCTGCGCCGATTGTTCCTGGACTTTCGCTGTAATTAAATAAATTTATATCTAGAATTACGATTAGTTCCGTGGATGTTTATCGAATCGTAGCTGGCAGAATCGATGATAAGATTGCAAGGAGAGGTTGGCGTAAAATTGAGGAGAATTTAGAGCTTTTATGGTATCTTGATTGGTGGATGCCGATAATATATCAAAGTTATCGTGGCAAACAATAATTAACACCGGCAATAAATTAGTCGGTCGCGCTACTGTCAAACGATAACGTCGATTGTAAATATCTAGGGTCTCCATGGCGACTCTAATTGGGTTGACGATTATTGTACGATTCTCTAGTTTATGAAAAAGATCCGAACCGAAGAATGAAATATTTCATGCAGTCTACAAAATAGTAATTAAATATTATTTACATAAATGAAATATTTCTGTTATTCTCACGATTTTCTTAGATCATCCAAAATAATTCTAAATTTTTTATTTAGATAAAAATTCATATTTTCACACACTTTAAAAATAATTATAAATTTGTATTCATTCAAATAATTTAAAAAATGCATTAAAAGTAATACAGTCTATCTGATTACCTGTAGCACTTTTCGTGCAACAAAATTACTCTTTAAACTTTCATCCAAAAGATCGTCAGAAAATGCAACGAAATCCCGTTCCAGATTAACTGACGTTTTAGTCCAAATAAAAGCTCAAGCGACGGAAGAATAATAAAAGTCCAAGGTACAATGGAACTGGTTGAAGGAACTCGGAATTCGGGAGAAATCGGGGTACTTGTCTCTGATTGAATGTGTGCGTTAGGTAAGAGTAGGGTAGCAGGTTCGAGGACGGTTGCACAAAGGTGCTATTGTTACATATTCAACGATTCAGCAAGCTTTCCCGTCGTAGACTAAACTACCCAACACCGACGTCTGCTTTTGGTTCGGGCACCGTGTTACCTAAGAATATCCGCGGTTGACTTTCCCCTCGAGGATACTCCACCCCCCATCAAAGTGTTCATTGAAATTTAAGGGTGCTACTCTGCTGAAAGCCGTGCCCCAATTTTATTTCCTTTGCCGTGCAACCTGTGCTTCGGTGACTATCTCAACCCAGACGCCCGGAAAGGTGAAAGAAAAATTTAGGAGCCTCGTCAATTCCGGTATCCAAAAATAGAAGCGTCGTTCAGTGAACCGACAACAAAGCCTTCCGTGAGATTTCGCGGAATTACGAATCTCTATGACAACATTATTACGTCAATATTTTCTCATTGTGTGTATTAATTATGTTTGTATGCATAGGTTATATCATAGTTATAGTATTGTTTCGCGTGGAGTTGTAGTATTTTGGAGGTTGGTGAAATTCGTGAAATAATTTGGAATACCGTGAGAGATAAATATTATATTATTCGACGGAGAAAAATGACGTGGCAGTGTTGAGCAGTTTGCAATACGATGAAGCATCCGGTATTTAAGACGTCGTCCCGTCCCTTTACCCCGTTATGGTAACGTTCTCAAAATTGCTCGTAATTCATATTGTCTCATTCCGGTATAACGGTGCATCCAATCAACGCCAATCTTACTTGAAAAATACTCGGTTGTCGTAAAAACAACTGTATGGAACGAGGATGAGGTATTACTGCTTTTGAGACAGTACGTGGGAGCAGTTTTGAAGTTTCTGAGCTCATTAATATTTCTTACGAATAAAACCGCAATTCTTTCCCTTTTAATCAAAGTACGAAACTTTCTTTAAGATTAAAATGTTGTTATCAAGAAATCCAAGTGTTAAACTTCATCATTCTCTTTCTTGGTTTACTGTAGAAAGCATTGGTGAAATTGGTTTGACTCTGCCCTTTTCAGTTTGTTTTAGTATACTTTGTAAAAATAGCTATATTTGGCTCGTGGAAAAATGTATCCTCTGAGGATATCGTGTTTGTAAATGATATTATAACAAAGTTTCGCAGTTCCTCATATTTACACAAGAGAACATACAATGTAATAGCAGATACATGTTACAACAGTTCATTACGTCAAAGACTATCCACGTAAGGTCAAAGAAAGTAATAGATGGAGGAACATACACGGAACTCAAGTAATCCCGGATAATATGGCGTACGTGGAACTCACCTGAAACAAATTGTAACCTTTATCGTACATCCACATCTCGTCGGCAGGATGCTCCTTGGGACTCTCTCGTTGGCCGGCATTAAGGACCTGAGGAGGCGGGCCCCTGGTCAGCTGGATCGCCAGGGACCTTTGAAGAAGTAAGAGGCATCGGGATGGTCCCGAGCCTCCGGGGCCCGTTCCGTCTCCCAAGATCGAGGCCATTTTTTGAGGCCCTCCGCTAACGATATCGACGACCCGGCGGTGGCATCACGAGTTCTGAAACATAACGGAGAATATTAGTTATCCGTTCTACATTTTATTAACATATTATATTTCCAATATAACCTTTGTAATATCGATATTCCGAAATATACGAATTAATGCCAGATACTTTGATATTCTTTGTATTCCTTCATTTATTTATATTCTTTATACACTTAAATCTCATACTCGGGTTTCGATCCTTATAGGACTATGGAAGTTGTACTCTTTTTTATATCATGATATTTTAAAACAATAATTTTTTTATTACTTTTGCGAATCTTTCTTAATGAAGTTCGACGATTATGTCAGCTTCAAAGACACTTGCCAATTCGACGTAATTTGACAAAGTTGCGAACCATAGAAATTTATCGGAATAAGCAAGAAACCTGAAGACACGTTCGTTCTACCCCCTAGTTCTCGTTTCGTTCCTCATTTCCTGGAGGCCATAAGGCAACGTCACGTTCCTCTTTATTGTATCAACAACTACCACGTCTATCGCCTAATTGATTTACGTCCCCCAAAAGCTAGTTGAGAGGGCGAAGGAAACTCGCCCGCAAAAATCTACAACGTGTTCGCTCTGACTAACAGGAGAAAAGGATGAAACTCAAGGCCTGACTATCGAAAATTATGGACGAAGGGATGATGATTTCATCAGGGTTAAGACTCTGGCGAAAAACATATTAGAAAGGTCCCCCTGTTCGTGAAGATGCATCAACGTCCGAAATTGATTAAGATTGGGAACAGTTGAAAATCGAAATTTCATAGATAAGGTTGTGAAGAATTGTTCGATGATAAGAGAAATATGTGATAAACATTGATTGGAGGTGAAATAGTCTGTAATTTTTGTTTGGAACTTTATGGAGGAATATTAAGATTAATAAGTGTTACAAAATTTTATTTTTTGCGGTACCTAAGTTTTATTGAATTCTCATTATACCACAACACTGTAAGATTTTTGTATTTACTTGTTGATTGTTATTAAAAATGAGGAAATTGGTTGACGATGAATATAGAAATACTGATTAATTTCGTATCGAATCCAAAGAAATATGATTCTAAAAGAACATGCAATAACAAATACCGCTTAATATAACCACGATTATGTGATTTACTGATAGAGTCTTATTATCTCATCTTGAATATCGAAGAACGGAAATGTAATGTGATTGTAATCCTGTGTAATACGCCAAGGCACAAATTTCGAAAAGTGCATAATATTTTTCCGGAATATGGTGCGGCTGTGAATCCAATATGAAAGGCTAGCAATTAAGGTCACGTCGAATTGAGGAACCTGAAAAGAAGCGACCAAGTAATCCCGCAATATTGGCAAGGCTCCAGGGAGCGGTGAATCCAGAAAATTCCTGAAACGTAATGTCGTAGATTCTGCGGAACGGTATTCCACCGATAAAAACTTTCCAAGATTCCGCCCAAGAATTTTCCCATGAGAGGTTGAAAATATTTCCGATATCGTCATGCCATCTCTCCTTATTTTATTTATCAAATCGCGGTATTGCACTTTTGTGTTTCCCCATACTTTATCTTGTCCACGTTGTCCCTCATTTATTATATTCTTATTGTCGAGATTGGCTTTCACTTTTTTCCCACCGTGTTCATAAGGAGGTAACATCTTATACCTGGATTAAGCATCGCGCTTTCTCTTAGTGCACGTATCAAAATAATCATTATAATGTAATAAGACCTTGTTCTCCGTATCTCTAATTATCGCCCGAAATATTCGCGCCAGGAAGAATTTAGAAACTAATTTTATTATCCAGAAATCAAATGAGAAATATAATATTCTGTAATCTTTATTTGTAAGATTGTAAATAGACATTAAGTATTAAGATAATAATTAGATGAATAATTAGATATTAAGATTAATAGACGTCAACAGATTTTATATTCCGTGATACTTAAGATAAGATTATTTTACTCTTCAGTATTAATTTTATTATATGGCAATAATCTTATTGAATAGCAATAATTATACTATGTAGCAATATTCTTATCATCTACCAATAATTTGATTATCATTATCGAACATCGTACTACTAGTGACTTGATATGACTATTAATTACTGCTAATTTTACTTGAGTGGCAGATTGTTAACAAAAATGATTTCATAATGGATAACACTAATCATACATCTAAAAATGATACCTGCATAATCGTCGGGAATTTTATTCAGCACTTAGCACGAAAGGAATGAAAGACGTCAGAGATTTTTCTTGAATGACGAATTGAGATAAGTTGCAAAGTGTACGTGCACTTAGGAGGACAATACCGCGGTATTCCCAGAGTACAGTTAACCGATCGTTCATTATATTTCATTATGATTTTTATCCTGAGAACGGAGAAGTCATTTCTCCTCGGTTATGGAATGTAATACTCGAAATGTAGATAGAAGTCGTGGATAGGCACGCGATATGCGTGTAGTAAAATGGTTCTGCTACTTTTTGCAGGATCGTTTAATTTCCTTCATTTTACCTTGTACCAGTTTGGCATATGAATGTCCAGCCGTGGATCACGGAAAGAGGATTTCCCCTGGCGTGACTCATGTTATATCCTTCCTTTTTATCGTACATTCAATATGCACACCGGTAAATCAAATAATAATTATGAACTTGATACGCTGGAATAAATTCCATTATCTTCTTAGACGACATCCTTTTTATGTTTAGGTCATCATATTTATTAGAACATAATATTGTATTGACGAGGCCAATTTTATTGCAATATTTCAAGAATAATTTAATTATATTTATAGTTTGGGTTAGATATACATTGTATTGATAAGTCTAATTGTTCTGTAATATTTTAAAAATAATACATTTATATTTACGAGTTTTATAGGGGTATAAGATTGGAAAGTATTTAATTTCTATGGAAAATTATTTTTAATTTTATATTTATACTTGGAAATTAATGATATTGTGAATCAGTCAGAGTTTCATTTTCAGAAGGGGACTGTAAATATTATCGATGGTTATATCTGATAGTGAAAGTGAGTAAAATCGGGACGGCAGACTAATTCGATTAAACAGTTTAGATAAACCATTCTGATCAGGAATTTGCTGAAAGCATGGAGGGAATTTCACAGAAAAGGGATTTACTTTGATATGATTCATCGGCGCATCCTCGGCTCTATGACGGATCGAATTTGCTTCAGAAAATGGTCTAATCGTGTTACTCGGATCCTCTTCGACAAGCATTAAACTCTAGAATAATTCCCTTTCGTTTCCTTCTTAATAGATTTGCCATTAGAAAGTTGCCGGAGCAACAAATAAATTTATTTTTTAAATGCGTAAAATATCCACGACACAAATATCTTAAAGTTACCGTTACAAACGTCCATGAATTATTTAATATAATTACTTATTCTGAACTATAAATGATTTTGAATTTAAATGCTCTGAATTATAAATAATATCGAATACCTTTTTAATAATATTTCAAAGATTAGCGTAAATTTTGAAGCCAGTAAATAATGTATTTATATAGGTGGAAGTTACGTGATAAGAAAATTTCGTAGAAGTCACTGACTCGAATTCACCTTGTACTAATTGGGAGAACGGAAGACATCCGGTTTCGAGGAGCGAAGGAAAGACTTCCTGCAGTATGACTCATCAACGTGTCTCTCTTACATGACGGATCTCATTAACGTACAGCTAGTCGCAGCGACTCTACGAGAATCGAATATCTTCGAAACCGTCCATTCAGATTGCATCGAGTGATTCCAGATGAGCCGAAATTCGTCCCTTCAAACTCCAACCAATTAATTTCTACTATTCTGGACCCTCGAAAATGTACCGTTTACAGACTATTGACTCTAATTCGTTGAACCCTCGCGTCGAATAGAATTGACTCTCTCAAACCAATTTATGACGTTGTAAATTCAAATTTATAATAAAAGATTATTTTAATTAATTCTACAGTGCACATTGTAATTAAAATTGGACGAATAATTCTATTAAGTGCAAATATTTCTTATCATCATTGTTCTCATCTTACTACATTCTCTCATCTTCCTTTATATTAAAAATATTTCTACTAATTTAGCAAAAACCAAAAATCGATCGTTAAATTATAATATTAAAAGGTAACATATAAATATCAAAAAGCGACTCCTGTTATTATAAAGTCACTTTTTGATTGAACAATCATATTTACATATTACACCTTAAAATTATGTCTGCATAAAAAAACAAGTTGTAACGGAATAATTTAATAATCGTCATCACTCATATTTGCTCATTGAACGGAAATATTGGCATCGCATATGGCTCGGGGCATATGGGAAAATCTGAGAATATTTGTGAAGAAGTTTCTCCGATTTTCTGTGTACTCTTGTTACGTTGGAGTTTGACAATCTTATCAGCATAACTTCCTGTCGATACATTTACTTTCCCAAACTTGGATATAACCAGTTATCCGATTGGAGGGTAGGGTCTCGTACGACAGTGGTTTCTTCACAATGGAGCAATTTAAATGCATTCCATATATCGGGTATATTTCTTTCCTCCGAGCTAACTTATGTTTCCTGTTATCGTAGACACCGATTACTTCATCATTCGAGGAAGTTTCAATGGGGTTCATTGAATTTATAGTTTATAAGAGCAAATCCTCGTTTCTAATGTTCTTTCACAGCATTGTACAATGTCACTGAACCTATGTCTTTTATTATGTTTTTTAAAATCCCTTGTTCTAAGAATTAGGTAGATAAATTACTAATAACGACCATATAACAGAAAGTCATTTATATGTTCATAATGAGTTCGGGCCACAATATAAATTAGTAAGTAATACAAGCAATGATCAGCTATATGTATGTAATCTAAAAAGATCAACGATAGCCCGAAGTGTTAAGGGGAGACTTCCGTTCTTAGAATTCTATTAATACAATATTTAATAATTAATAATAGAATAAAACTATACTAGACTCATATCTTCGATATTCCATTTCCATTTCTAGCCCAACGATATAATTTTATTTCATGCTTCAATTTAAATAACAATTTGTCGTTTAGTCTAGAATTATTCTGGAATGTATAACAATGATTCAAAGGCGCATGGCCATTATAAAAATCTCCCAAGTTCGATACACACGAATCCCGTGGGTAGATTATTTTTCGGTGTTCCATGGTAGAGTGAAAAAGTAGGGCGCACGGTTCATCTTTCATGGCGAAGACTATCGTGCCTTGGGAAAGGCATAAGATGGATCGGCGGGTGGATAAGCCAGTAATTTCTTTCTTATCCGACCCATATAAAAACTGAATACGATAATTGCTACTTTAATTGCTGGGCGTGCACGAACATCCACAGCATACGTTCCGAAGAAATATCATGCTTTACTATAACAGAGATTACCCTCAATTTTTTATAATAATTTCCGAAGTACTGTATGAACATTACAAACACTTAATTTACATAATTTCATAATATCCTGTTAATGTTGCGCGGCTATAAAAAAGAGCGTGCTCCAGTGGAATTTGTATCGTTATTTAAAAATTACTCGCGTCGACGGAAGTGTTTCGATACACCGTTACTTTGTGCCTCGATCTTGACCCGTAATTCGTAGATACAAGAATCATGCATATATTAACCGTTCGTAGAGAGATCATTGATCTAATATAGTCATCGATGATTAGATCGTCCGGGGATTTCGATGCGTGTGGACGAAACACCCGGCGGACCAATCTCGGGAACCGCATAACGGAGATAATCAGATAAAAGTTATTATATTAGATCTCAACCATGTTCCATAAGAACTTAAAAGCTTTGACACTCACTCGATCGAATAATACCTTATAACTAAAACCGATGTCTAATATCAAAACCTACAGTGAAGATAACAATAATACACAATGGTGTTGAAGAATAACTAAAAAATAGATTTTCTCAAGGATGAAAGAGAAACTGGATAATTAAAATCCTAAGAAGGTATCCACGCCGTTGAATAAATACAATAACGGCAGTGAATGCAATTACCGCTTATTGCATTAGATCGACTAAAATCAAGCTAATTATACTAATTATACAACTAAAGTAGTGATATCTGTATCTAGATTATCGAAAGTGGTGGTGCAATTACAATCAGGTTACCAAAAAGTTCGCAATTACTCTAGTAATAATGAAACATGACTGATATCAGTATTTTTATGAGTTATTCAAACACTTGCCATTATGTATCTCTTTCTTTTATTAATACGTTGGATTCGTAATGAGAGGCTAGAGTTATCGAAAGCGATAGTATTGTTGGCCACTGGAATAATAGATGTACGAGGTACTCTCGTGATTTATTAAATCGCGCATGATACAAAACCACCGTGCCGGTTTATGTAGCATTCATCGATTCAACGTGACTTCATTGTAAGCATTACGAAACCCGACAATGAAGTCGAAGCCGTCTTAGGTATTCGCGATGTATTCACCTCTCGGCGAGTCCGGAAAAAGTTCCGGCGCATGCGGCTCGTGCACCTCGAATACACGGCCTGTACGAGTTAAGGATATAATTAAATCCCCATGCATACCGTAATTGTATAATGACCATTGTACCGACATGGAATTACGTGTTATGTCTCTCGGGCAATAATTCGAAACTTCATCGTATCTACCGTGTACAGATGTTATTAACAAAGCCGAGCGGTTCCAATGAGTAAGCCCGATGAAAAGGCTGGTGGAAAAAGTCTAATATCGCTATTTATTGGTGTATGCACTAGGAAGATGTAGAAGTGAATTGTGCAACCAATATGAAGTAGAATTACGTCTTAAATCAGTCTTATTTGTATTTAATGGATCTGTTTATTAGTTTGAATGTTATCAGTGTTCTCATGGTTTCAATATGATATGTATATGCTTTGTTGAAATAAGTATTATATAATTTGATAATATGAATCCTATCGTGCAATTCTGATATGGGTTGAAAAATGCACATTTCAGCTTCATCATCCGAAGAGGAGGTAAAAAATCATCACGTAAATTTTACGCGGTATATCTAATTACTAATTAATATCTAATGAACCAAACATGTAATATGTAACGTATATACAGCGTAAAATCGACCGGCTTTACTGAATATATGAATTCAGAGTTAGTTTATGGTAATCGGAAGAATAGGTAGATCATTGGATACAAAAAATCCTGTACGCTCCCTTTCGATGAGTGCGGGAAAAGTTGGAGTGCATGCGATCACGCTTGCGGGCCGATGCACTGTGCCGGATATAGGCTTTATACGGCACTGTAACGTACGAATACATAATGGATAGCGAGCGGTATTATTTTCTGCGGAGCGTGGATAAGGTTATGAATACGTAGTGCCGTGAGCACATATAACTCTTCTGAATACATATCTATCCTGGACCACCCAGGTCCAAGCGTTACATCCCTCCCAGCAGCTGCCCATTCGTCCATTACACTCGGGAACCGACCTCGAGGAGAGGATTCGAACGAGCATTATGCTCGTACTTCGTTCTTCCTTTCTTTCTATCTTATTCTTCCTCTTGTTACTTAACAACCCTTCGTCAGAGTCATCGGTTCCGACATTCTTACCATCATAAACTTATGCTTTAATTCTAATATTAATTAGAAACTGTTACAGTATAATCTGTTGTAACTATTCAGTATATATTTGTTGCCCGAATATCAAATTTCATTTTATACTTTTAATTTCAGCTCAGAGACGGTTTCTTTTACTAACATTTTTAAAGTGATATTCACACGGCTCCGCAAGAATTTATTTGACGAGATTCACTTATAACACTTCGTTAACACTATTTCATTGTACGGCACTCGTAGCTCTTTGTGCGCTGAAAAAATCTTGTAGATTCTTTATTGAGCCTGTTAGAGTAATTTCACACTTGTCGGCGGCGTTTTAAATCCTCGAAGAATACAAGTCGGAGATGCTAGTCATTCCGTGTCCTTTTGCAGACTAATTCACACTTGTCGGCGCTATTGCCAACATTCCACAAGGAAGTCAAACTTTAATTAAAGAGATTCTCACTTCGACGTATCGTTTTCTAAGCGTATTTTTACACGTCTCAGGTGGTCGTAAAAACGACTTACGGTTCTATTACGAATAATATCATTGACCGGAATAATGATCGTTCAACGAGTGGTCATTAATTTCATTTTATCGATGAACTTTCACTAGATGATTATTAGATAACGCGTAAAGACACTTTAAACGATTCCCGATATTTTATATTCTGCTTGATTGCTTATTGATAATGGTGACTGGTTACTGATGGTTGGAACAATATATCTTCGAGCGATACGGAGAACGAGTATACTTTGTAGTGACGAAGTTACTCAGAGTACGATTATCATGTTGTTTACCAACATTAATAATAAAAACACATCAAGCTTTCAGAATGACACAGTTATATATAGACTTATGTAAGATAGATTTCTATATTCGGCTTTTAAATAATTCATGAAATTATTCAAAACTCGTGGAATAATTTCGATTGGAAAGACGAAGGAAAGGTATCGTCGTCACTCGTTAAATAGAGTGTGGCACTGCTATTGTTACTCTTACTACATACATTATGCATTTACTTTCGTTTCATTTTCGTTCTTTTATTTATATTTAACGCTTTTGCGCGTAAGAATGCCATCGCGAGGTGTTTCCTTATCAGTGATAGTCATCTGGGAAAGTCGAAGAGTATTAAAACCACGAAGCCAATAATTACTTAATGTTACCTACATCAATGGGAACGAATTAACATTTAAATTGATTCGTGACAATGAAACATGGCTGGGTACATCTCGAACTTTATCCACATATTTCTATGAACCTTCGCAATTCTATTGCAAATATTCACGTCTGCTTACGAAGTGACAGTAAAAATGTCAGGAGAGTTCGCAATTCACACGGACTCGTGAATAATTGGTGCAAATAAGTACCGCTTAAATACTTTTCACGGGGCTCCGCTAACGAGTCCTATGAATTATACAATCTTCGTTTACACGAGAATTATAATAATCATCGATGTATATTTAACAACATGTATTCTAGGAAGATCTCAGGTGAATATATCTTTATACTGTCTTCGTGTAAAAGTAAGTATCGTGATACACGTGAACAAGAATGGATGCTTCTCGATACAAAACTCTTGCTTTTTAGAAAAGCAACTCTCATAGCTTAGGGCGGAAATTTTCTCGTTGTCAGTATGAAATCGTTTCAACAGTGTAGAAACATACTTGGATTTTTTACGAAACTCTTGACACGATACTTACATTGGTACGTATGTATACGTACGTTTATGTATAACATATTCGAAAAGACTAATCACATCTGCAAGACCTCGTTCTGATTCGTTCTCTACCGCTTCGAGCACGTTCCCGAGAAAACATCGAGATACATGACGTATCGTTTTGAAGAAAGAGCTGAGGAAATCGCAAATGACTTTAGTATAATCTTCGGTGTAAGTTATTATACTTCATCGAAGTCTGATGCTTGGTACAGTCGAAGATAAAATCGGCGGTGTATTAACTAAATATAGGAATAACTATATATAAATATAGAATATTAATGTTTATACATACATTCGGTTTGATTAAGTACCAATCTCTTACAGATTCATTATTATTACTACTTTAATTAATCAGGGAAATTAAAAAGACTGAAGAAGAGGAGACAATTCGAAGTGAAGGTAAAAGGAGGAGAAACTGAAATAAAGACATTAGAAGAAATACAAAATATAAATAATATAATAATAATAAAAATATATCAAATGGAAAGGTATTGCGCATTGACATATAAGAAAGCCAATCTGTCGAATAAGATATATTACTGTGGTTGAACGTCAATTCTTACAAGCTTGCAAGAAAATATATGAAATATATTTACCGTGTAAGATCGTGTGAATCTATAAGAACCAAGAAGATATTACACCAAATTCATTTCTCATCATATTAGTATTTAAATTCTGTATTCGACTGTATGCACCTCTAGGTAATAGCGTAAACAAGCACATAAACGCAGGTGTAAAAAATGCGGGATACCGAGAGAGGTCAGGAGGTAGAACCAAGGTACCACGAGGATTGTATCTTCGTGTAATGACAAGCAACGGTAAAACATGGATGACGAGGATGACGATGATGCACTCTCGACTAAAGGATGTCAATTGCGGCCGTGTGCCAGCACGGGTCACCGCGAGGATAATGCGACTCGCCAGTAGAAATTGCACCGTACGTGAACATTATTGAAATAACGAGCAAAGGAAAGGTTCTTTCGTAGGTTCCTTGCGAGAATCGTACTCCGTCGGTCTGCTCGAAAGGCGTGACGAGGATAATAACGCCAAATGATTCTCACACGTGCGTACAGCTACCGCACGGAAATCATTCTACTTCCCCGACACAATGGAGCCAAGCTGCCGTGCGAGTCCGCCTTAATTCAATCCGGAATTCTTTGAATTATGGAATTGGGTCTTTTGATTAGAGATGGATAGATATCGAAGTACTGTTACTTTGTGTTGTAAGTGAATATCATAGTTTCCAAGAAATTGGGTTTCAACACAGAAACTCGTAAAAGAAGTTTCGTAAAAGAATTTTTTATGTTGATATAATAGAATGATATTTAATGGTGAGATATATGTATCATAGATAATTTTGAGGCCGTTAGGAATACTTATTTTTATGTATTTTATAGACAAGTTATGTGTCAACGCAGGTAGCGATGCGCAAAGAAACTCAATTTCTAAGATGAAATATATTATTGTAGAAATGAGGTGTTGCGAGATACTAACAAGCGGACTGTAAATCGATGAATATGAAGCAAGGATATGTCTGACTAAAGGATGTCAACTGCAGTCGAGTGTGACTACTGGTTGTCACGAGGATAATGCTAGCTGGCAGGATATATTGCACTGAACATATTCAGAGACGATATACTTCATCTATTTGGTGTCACCCTGCCTTACATATTTAAATATGTACTTCCATAATTTGCATTAAATTCACTTCAAAATTACTTCCCAATCTAATCATCGGTAGAAGACCTATACATTAAGGCAATATTCATAATAATCAATATGATTAATGCACAAAACAATGAATAAATATAATAATAAATGTATATATCAAAATGTTAATGTAGAATACTAAATATCACGATGCAGAAAAGAATCCCATAATACAAGGCTATAAAAGAAAGTGGCAATGCAATGGTAGCATAGCCGAACGCGGAAACGAGGAGACCATTAGTTCATCAACACGAGTGCCGCGAATAATAAGTGTCACGTGGTTCGCGGAAGAAAGCTTGAACTTTTGCACTGTGGGGGTCGCAAGGTTCATCGGTGGAAGGATCTTTAAAATATCCAGAATCGTGAACACGCGCGAGCTCGGGTGCATTATTAATTGCGGGAGTGCATCACGCGTGCACGAGGATCATTATGCGCGATCATTTCACACAGCGTTTCTCCCTTCCTTGGGGAGTCGATTAATCGAGGGGTCCACGGGTGTATGGGCTAATTGTAGCCACGTGGATCATTATCGAGCTATACGTGGCTCGTGTCCTGCTCCCCAACCTATGACAACCGACTCGATGGAAACAGAAGTCACCCGTTTTCACTTTCCATCGACCTCGAGAGCGTGCAAATGTGTCCACAAACTTACACTTGCACACTCGACCACCTATTTACATATGCAGTTGCAATTACCGTTTACACGTACACGGGACAACCGCTTTTCGCGCAACATACGAGGTGTCTTCAAAAGAAGCAGTGACACTTCGATATTGCAGCTTGAAAGAGAAAAGTTTGTGTGGATTATTGCTTTGCAATGTGATGTATATCGTAGACGAATTTTGTGATGTTTAACAGAATTAATAAATATTATATGCTATGTAATTTAATTTATTCTAATCCACATTCGTGTTGTGTTAGTGGGTTGCAATATTGTCAGCAGATTATTATTTTGACTGATGTGCACTGTAATGTTAATTCTTAATTTTACTTAAAAAATATAATAATCGTCGTGTGTCTTTCAAGTTTAAAGTATTAGAATATTTCTAATATAATTCTTTGATGAGACAGAATTATTACAATCTTATACTACTGCACAAGCCTGTCTGGCTTGTGAATGTCGCTTCTACTTCTACTTCTACGGAAATACGAAGCAGTCACATAATCGCCATGCTTCGTAGTAATTACACAACACGTTTCATTACAACACACGACACAACAATTCTAATCCAATATAATGTAACTATTTTATGTCTTCCTTATATGTGTACATTGAAATTCAATAATTATTATCCGTTATCCAAAATGTGCAGGACACATATATTACATTGTAAACATATAAATATCATGCACTTGAAATGAAATCCTGAGAAAATGATCATAATTCCAATTGGAAGCATTACGATTCCAATCAATAGTGGAAGTAGTTCGATCGTCCATCGGAGACAGATCGGCCGTTGAAAGT
The DNA here is from genome assembly GCA_910591585.2 of Nysson spinosus. NCBI lineage: Eukaryota > Metazoa > Arthropoda > Insecta > Hymenoptera > Crabronidae > Nysson > Nysson spinosus. The sequence goes on from OU342835.1 coordinate 7,205,473, forward strand.
CAATTTTTCCGCGGTGAGTGGCAGAGAGGAAAGTGACAGCCATAGGAGGAAAACAGTCTGGTCTGTTAGCAGTGATAGGTTCTTATTGCAAAAGGAAGCACGCGACTCACGATCATTAATATCCTGTGGTCCACGAATGGGCGTGCGCTCGTTAAATCACCGATTCAATTATTATAACCAGAGCTCAACTACACTTGCTCGTTTCGATCGAAATTTATCTACCGGAACATTGACGTTTCTATCCTATCTCGTTTCAGCCTTTCCCTGAAATCCTCTTTTACGACAACACTTATGCGTTCCTTCATACGAGCCGTTTGGTAATTGTTATTAGTCTATTTATTATTTGCAGTAAAATAATGTCCTATCATATGTAATTCGATATCAACTAATTTCAAAAGACATTATCGGAAGAATCACGAGAGTTATTTGAAGTTAAATAAATAATCTAATCTGACAAATAACATCGTTATTTGAATGAGACATTTGTCGAAAAATAAAATATTTCATGAATTTTCATTGTAAAACAAAAATTATAGAACGTCTCTGATGTAATATAATTCTAGATATTAATAACTGGGGAAGTATATCATACCTGATAAAACTCAGGAGGAAATATGATTTACTAAATAACGAATTGTGTAACAAGAAAGAAAATCAACAATAATTAACACCCGTCCCAAGTAGTCCATGTAATTTTAACGATTTCCTGTAACGAAGTTACGGGAAAACTTCCGCGAATTATTACGCCATATAAGACTCCCGGATTCGTTAAAATAACCAGAAATGCTTCGTTACATAGATTTAATGAGGGACAACAGGAATGATTATTTTAAGAAACCAAAGAAGGCGAGGAATAATTAAGTGCAACGTGAGGTGATATCGTGTACGCAATAAATGGCTGATTTATATAAGACCTTCAATCATGGAATTTGTCATGGATCGTGAAAATGATTCGATTAAAGAGTATTGTTTCCTGGCATGTAATAACCCTGTCTTACGTCACACCCGAGTTGAAAGTTCGATTTTTTTTGATACGCTTACTTTTCTAAGAAGAAAGTGTTCGACGTAGGTGGAAACCCTGCGTGGTATTTGCAGGAACCATTCGTAGAGTGATACAAAATGAACAGCCAGTCTTTGTTATAGGTCGACTGGTCGATCATTAATATCGTTGCTTCCAGAACGGGTGGTTGTGCTTATGCAGCGGCTAGACCAATTACCGTCAGTTGTTTGCTGCCGCTAGAAAATGATTTATGGTTCACTGTCCTCGTACTCTAATTTATTGGTCGCAAACTCTCCCTCGCGGAAAACAATCCTCCAAGTATCAAGATTGTTATTAACATATAAATTCAGATTGATATATCGCGCGTGAAATCCCACTGGAACGCACTCGCTGGAAACTTGTTACTCGACGATTTGATGTTTTATCGGGCGGTTGTAAAATATGATAATTTGTAGTAGAAGTTTAAAAAGAGAAATTAATGGGAGAATAAACCTTACGAGGAAATGCTAGAATAATCTAGTTTCATTAATGAGATCGGCTATTTTTTTAACGGCTACTCCTTTAATATTTTTACGATCATTCTTTAAGTATAAAGTACTATTGATGTACCACCTATTCGAATATAGAACAATTTATTTTATTTCGATCCTACAAGAATTCATTTATAATTGCAAGAACTGATACATCATGGTATCCCAGTAAATGAATGCTGTGCTAACGATGTTCATTAAAATAAATGTACGATAAAAAATACAAAATAAGGAAATATAGGGGATGTAGTATTATAGTACGGCAAATGAAAACTCAAATTACACCCTTGACCTTATTCATGATATGCTTGACAATGTTAGTTTCACTGTTAATAATTATCCTCGTCATGTGCGTCAGCATAAATGTTAAACGCGAGTGTGCCAGGATATTTTTCCGGGGATAATTTATTCTCGGGATAGCGTACCACATTAATTTCATGTTGCATTATGTTCTTTCGTTGCTCACCGGAATAACGAAGCAACGGGCGAAGACCTTGATAGACACGGAACACGCAAGTTTCTCGGTTAAAATCACTCTTCCTTTTCTTTTCTCCGATGGAATCGCAAGGACAGCCCAGAAGCCTTTCTCCGGCGGTTGAACCGGCGTATTTCTCCTCGCCGAGGACAAAAACCACCATTGAGGTGTCACAAAGCATGCCGTTATTATTTCAAAGGGTTTCATCGATTCGTATCTTCGATCTCGTTCTCCGAATAGAATATAATTAATCCGAAAAAAAAATCTTACATATGAAATATTCTCAACGTAGACATCATTAAAACACATGGTACAGGAACACTTAAATTTTCATAGAAACACCGCAACGAACATTTTCTAATAAGTACAGAAATAAAATTGTTGGTGAGAAAATATATCTTGCAAATTTTATTTATATTCTTTTAATGTTATTTTTTCGAATTACATAGATAAATGTGTGTAGAATATTATTTCCCATTATATTAAAGAAAAAGCGTGTTCCAAAAGAGACGTTTTCAAAGAATCATACTGTGATTTAATTGTTACTATTTTATCGTTCACATAACATACTGACATACAAGGAAAATATTTTTGCACGAAACCGGTTCCAACTTAAACTTCTTATTTGTGGTGGAATGAAGTAGAGGTAAAAATCAAGTTAATCCAACAGTACATTGAAGATTGATGCAAATGATCGATCACTTTACCGTTCCAAAGGTATCGATTGGAAACTAGATCAGATATGGTGCTGATAAAGGAATAAACGGGGTGAAGTAGGAATATCAAAAAAGGAAGAAATCAGGTGAAGTAAGCAGCATCGAAGTACTCGAAGATAGGAAGAACGATTTCCCTCTTTAACAGCAATGCTTTACGCCCGTCGAGCCCGATTAACGCCCGGCCTGTAATATTCGTCGATTTCTACTAGTTGACTCTCCTCCGACGTGCGGTTCGACTTGACTCGACTCTCATGTAACTTTATAGCCGGCGCGTACACGCATCGCGAGGAGAACGGGCTCCACAGCAAATCAGGAAAGGTTTCAAGAAAACGACCTTCCGAAGATTAGCACGGACGAAGTTGAAGGGATCAATAAAAAGTTTCCGGTGAAAACGACGGTTCCCTCTTCCTTCTGTCGTGATCGATCGTATAAATTGATTGAACTCCACTCGCAACATGGCTGCAACACTCGATGTTTATCGCATTTGAGTGAATACGTTTTTTCGTGCACGTGACGTTTTCTAATATATGCAATATTACATTTTTGTGTGCAACAAGACTAGTCGGGTTATGTATATGATGATTAAAACTGATTATAAATTTATACTTTAGTAAGTATTGATTACATCTTGTCAAGTATCCTTATAAATTCTTTCTGTATTTCTGATAATCATGTTATAATTGAATAACTACATTCTTTGTATGAAATAAAATTATATAAAGATTATGTTTTGATTGAATTATTAATTGCGCCCTTATTTAAAAAATATGAGTGTCGGGATATTTTGTAGAGAAACGACACGGAAAAAGATGTCCATTTCAGGGCGTTGAGCCTTTGAAGTTATTCATACAATGCTTCAAATATTTTTTGTGATAACTAGGTACTTAGTTTTACGGGGGACACCGTGTATATCCTAATATTAATTATTAATTCTTGCAACCGTCGTAATACGTGATTACGAAAGGAGTTCTCGAGGCCTCGAATTCAAGCTATAAAACGTAAGTTCCTCTTGTCAGATTAACACGCCGGTGGCAGCCGAGAGATCTTCTTCAGAGGCTGCGAGTAAACTAGTAAAACACAGCAAAAACTGCGGCTGCTTTCCGCTGATGATCCGATCCTCGATCCTGAATAGTCTCGGCCATTCAATTATGTAGAGCCGGCGTTTAGCACGCCCGTTCAAAGAAACTGTAACGAGCTCTTTTCCCCTTCCTGTAACTTCTCGTCTGAGCCTAAGCGCCGACTTCCACTGATTTTTCTATGTGAATCTACTTCTTGCAACCCTCCTCTATTTATCTTCAGTTTGTTTTAGGAGAAAGATGCGCGGTACTTTCTTATACCCTACTAACGATTAAGTTTTTTACACGTCTGCATGAAGCTACGAGCCTGATGACATTCCGGTGATAAGTAATAAATATGGATGTACAAAGAACACCACTAGTCTGTCATTGATTTAAAACTGCTTTCACATTTCTCTTTTAATGAAGTATTGTATTATAATAATGCCTCGTTATATGCTGCTGCTGTTTTACATTATTTTAATTCTGTTTTCCTTAGACAGAGCATGCTTGAAATTGTTAATAATATAATATTTTCCATTTTTTTAAAACTCGAGCACTGATTCGTCCAAATTACATTTATGAGGAAAGTAAAAATTATAATTATAGATTATAGGAATTATAACGTAATAACGTTCTTGAAAACGTCATTGATTAGTTATCAACTTCGATCAATCAGTGCGACCATTATAATCCAAATTTGTATAATTGCCAAACTAAACACCGGCAAAAAGCTCTCGATTTGTCGCAGACTTTTTTCGCGAAATCTTATCCAAGTTCCTGAAAATCTCGCGGGTGATCAAGATAAGAATAAAATTGGCGAAAACAAGAGTCTCTTTGTGGATGCGGGGGTGGCGAAGGGGAAGCAGGATGCCGGTGGCAAGCCGAAAGGAGGAATTCCGGAGGAAGATGTACGCGCGTGCGATTTGAGGAGGGATTTCGCTGGAGGGTCCGGGGTGTGGTCGATCGCAAGATAATACTCGCGAACAGACGAAAGAGGAGATACGAGGAGAGGAGGTTGCTTCTTCTTCCGAAGATCAATGCCCAAAGGCGAAACGAGTTCACCTCCTATAAAGAGCGATTCGCTCGTGCAAAAGGTGCCAGATATCTCTGAATTCAACTTCTTCCTTATATTTTTTCCTTTCCTTCGCGGGATAAATCAGCTGTTGCAGAGTCTATCCTGCTACCAATCTGCGTGATCGAATCAATTTTATCTTTTACTCTGTTTCGTTTCATCCTTGTGATACATCGTTGCACATGGAAATAATCTATGAACTAGATCGAAAGGAATGTAATGTTATGTTACGTGGTATAACAGTGCAATAAAAATAAATAATAAAATAAACGTTTCATAATAATTTGATGGCGATATTGTTTGACGAAGTTTTTCGCCTCTGTTAAAAGTTACCAAAATATTATAATAAATTAAAAAATGTTGTCATACTACATTTTTACATGCATTATGTTGTGCTACATGAAATCTTATCATTTTCTGCTGTATCACTTGCACATGACAGTGTATTACCATAAAGTGAGATGAATTGAAATATCTACAAAATTTTAAAAACTACTTGGATAATAAAGAAATTACTCCGAACTTTCTATTCTATTAATTTCCATCGGGCACGGTAATTTGAATCCACGCTTAATTAAAATTCACATTAATAGCGAGTAGTTAGTATAATATGCGGGTATTATTCTTTTACGTGGAAAAATGGCTTGAATGGCGCATTCTATTAGAACGGTTATAATTTTCCAGTAATATTGCGTGATGGTCTACGCATCAGGGGAAACTCTCTTCCCTGTTAGTCCTTCTCGTTTAACTTCTCACGACTATTATCCTATGATCAACCACATCCAAGCCTCCGAGCGTTCCAATATCTACGTACGTGTATCCCCTTTAGAATCCTCTTTGAACCGGCTCCTTTCCGATTTCTTCTTCCGGGAAGAGCGACGTTCTTCTTAAACGTATGAATATACCCCACTCAATTACATCCACTTCAACTTTCAATTTATAGTTATTCCACCGTACTCGCTTAAATTGTTTTATGCCCTCGGGTTGTATAAGTACAATGTTCCATAGGCATTTGAAATAATTATTTCGACTCATTAAACACTTATGGTATCTCTTGATTTACGTTATCTCTTGAACGTTGAATCGTTATTGAAATAATTATTTCGACTCACCAAACATTTACGTTACTTCGTGATTTATGTTATTTATTGGACGTTGAATTATTATTGAAATAATTATTTCAACTCGTTAAACATTTATGTTATTTCTTGAATGTTGTTTCGATAAATTCTCAGCTGTTTATGTTCCAAGTAGGTTCTGATTTAGGAATTCTGTAGCGCTGAATTAGTGCCAAATTAATTCTAAATTAGGAATATTATCATTCCTATAAATTAGAGATTAATTATTTTGCTTTAAACACAAACCATCAGGTGGTTTTCATAATCTGTAACTTGTAATATTTTGTTATTAATTTAATAATAAACCGGTTACTGTTCAGAAATATAATGGAGTGTTTCTTTGTACTTATTCAAATATGAATCAATAATTAGATTAATATTAAAGTTTCTATTCATAATTTGAACGGTTCAATGATCTTTTGATATTTGAGTGATAAAATTAATATCACCGAATAATCGTCGTGTTCCGCGGATAATGTACGAGGGTAAAACAAGTGAAAGCGATGAAGAATAAAGTGAGTCAATCGGTGTTCCGATCGGCACGTTTGAGTTCGTTCGGTAGTGAATGATCGATTTGTATTGCGGTAGCGGTATGGGATTGATATTGATCTCTAATAGATCGATAGACTATCATCCTGAGGTCAACCACCTTGATCTCAATAGAGCGAGGTGCGATCCACTCGATTAGCCCGGTAAACAATGACTAATTAAATAACAATTAAATCGACTTCCACCCGAGGAACAATGCTGTTCTTATCGTTCTGATGACTCTTTATATCAAGGAAACTAGGAGACCGTAAGTATGGAACTAGATTTCGTGAAAGTCTTAATGCGTTGTTTTTTTCATCGGAAAGCTTGACATTAGAATAAAACGTGGAAAGTAAGATGTGAAGCACACGTGGAATAAGGAAATGTGAAAATCTATGTGAGAAGTAGTTGCGTATGGAGGTTAATGTTATCAGAAGAAAGAGAAGTGTTTCATTATAAATGAAAGAAAACTGTGATATGGAATCAACTATTATGTATTAAGAATCACCTTCAATTCTGATTTTACTCGGATGAAAATACTTTTCAGATTGAAGTTGGTTTCAGATTAAAGTTGTCACGAAGTTTCCCCGACTTTTTCCAAGATGCTTCGCGAGTTAAATGAAATCGGAGGCCGTCAGAATTTAATGATACAACGAAAGGAATCTGCGGGGAAAACAAACTCGAGAAGTCACTTCTTGACGTCACTCATTCAGGCACTTAATAATACCGACACCAATCCATGAAGGCTTTATTATTTATTTAATAACATTTTCAATTGAAAACTGTAATATTTTCGTTGCAACAAGACTTTGTAACGTATCTAATTATTTACACCATTAACATCGGATATTTGTTGTATCAAATAACATATCAGATATTTTTTGCATCAAATAATATCTGCATTTTCATTACATAAATGCTTCCAGTATTATCGAGCGCTATCAAAAGGTCGTTATTAAAGCAACAATTTCTCTGTTGCTTTAAACCTCCTGATTTATGCAAATAGAGATAATCTGCGTCCTCGGTGTTCTAGCAAGTACGTACAAAGTAAAATAAGAGACTTTCTAGATGCAGCGATATCATAGAAGAAAACGTATCCCACACGAAATCTATGAGGTACACAAATCAGAAAGTCGCCTCTTAGTGTCAATCATTCTGGCACTCGCGAGTACCAACTCGAATTCACGAAGCTTCTGACACCATTTATTCAAAGATCGCTACTTCGAATTCTGTATTTACACGAAGTCGAAAGGAAGACCGCGCGGAAGTGTACCGCGATATTTTCACCTAGTACGACCATATAAGTCCATCGAGGAACCAGGAATCTAGGATACAATGAAGTACTTCTTGGCGGAAGAACTTTCCAAAAGGTAAGCGTAAGTTATACTTCGGAAGTCTGTTTGCATTTTTAATACTCCAACTACTGAACATATACTCGATTATGTTTATATGTATACATTATGACTGAAGGTTGTAAGTTAATTAGTGGTAGGAAAAAAGTATTTGTTACGATGCTTGCCGAATTCAGTTCAATATTCGCAAAAAGATAGATGTACACAAATTATAGATTAATCTGTAAAAAACTGAAGGTGACCTTAAAAGTTCTGAAAAAATGTGTGGAAAAAAGTTACTAAAATCGTCTTAAATAGCCTACGCATCGTGATATAATTGGCGGCAGTGGGAATAACAGTAGCATAACTCCTGACCTTGCAAGTTTTATTAAAACTACTAATAGATTTAAATAATTAACCTCACGATCTATTAAAAAGATGAACGTGAGTATTCAAAGAGATCCAATGAAAGTCTTGTATCATTAGGAATTTTCCTAGATTCTGAGGAAGTCTGCAATGCTAACAAAATGTTGGTCAGAGAAACAAGGTCCACGCCGCATTAAGTCTAAAGCCGCGACCTTGGATTAATAGATTTATTTTTCCCTCGAAAATCTGTCTTTGGAAGAACGAGAAAGGATAATCCGGATGTTCATTTGCAAGAACACTTAATCCTTAAAAAGTGTCAGGCATAAGCTGTCAATGTACAACATAGGCGGTATTGTTCTCTATAGTTTGATGGCAGGTAGCCTTTGAGATCAGCACTACGTAGAGACGTACTTTCTATCCGTCCTGTCGTACCGGACACGCGACTCTACCGTACCGTACGGTAAGTCCGCTTACCGGACGACGCATGCTTAAGTGTCGGAAGGAAAGTAGAGTTAGGTAGGAGCCATGCCTTACTCGCAGGAATTGTTCGATTGGAAATTAGATTAGGTACTTAAGTGGTCTCCCGCCAATAAATAATTCCCAGATGATAAAAGAATTTCTGGATCATGCCCGCGAAATCTCCAGTGAAAATTGCGGATCTTTTTGTACTATGAAAGTCTTTTCTGAGTTACAGCTTAGATGATTTTTAGGCGTTATCGCAATAATTATTATTTTTATTTAATAAGAATTCATAATTCAGATTTATACACTTAACAATATTTTTGTGGAATTATAACTGTAATTATGGTGATTCTTCGATAAGACGCGGAATCTTATTAAAATTATGTTATACATTTTTAATATAATCTTATAAAATTTGATCATGGAATATTTTTTCAATCGCAAAAAATGAAATTTTTAAACTAGAAAATATATCAGTTGTGACGTAAAGAAATGCTTCTTTAAACGATGAGAGATATACTTAAAGGACAGATGTTACTCCAAAGCACAATGATCAAGAAAAGTCAATAGGCCTCATTAATCATTCCTGCGTAGAATATAGTCATCATTAATATTCTTCGTTCGTCAATGATGCGGGACATGCAATTTCAATGTAAACTCGTGGGACGTGGGCTTGAATCTTTCCAAATCATTAAGGAAATCTGCCCGAATGTCAAATATACACGTGTACTTCCACAGTATCAATTAGAATTAATTAGGTATAATTTCCCTCGGCAAGTATACAAAAGAACGTATTCCACACTTCAATAGTACTTTCACGACTCGAAGTTATTTCACTTATTTAAATTTCATCGAACCAGCTTATTATTTGGTTTCTAATTCTAATTGGTTGTTAGCTTTCAATTTATCTCCCCGAGAAGTCGAAAGATCACTATCGCATACTTTCAGCATAAGATTGATTAGTTCACTGTTTTAAACTAATTATTATGCGCAGATAATATTGACGATGCTTTACACGATTTTAATGCTTTACACGATGCTTTACACGAATTAATTCATATAAATATACATTTATATGAAAATTTCAGATAAAATTATTCTCTACAAATACTTAAATCAATGGTCGACATCCAAAGGTAGAATATCAATGTATTCAATGATATAGAACTATAAAATTTATGTATTTTAGATCGCACATTTTCACTGTATAAAATGTACTTTGTTCGCCGAGAAATGCGGCAGGCACGAAAAGGGGATAATTAATTATGGTCTGCAGTTCTTTGCCAAAAATGGATGTGTGGTGTAACACGTTCGCTGTTACATAAAACGTTGACTCACCATAAAAGGATCGCGAGCAGTTTCATTGAAAAGATTCACGAAAGAAGACCGGTGCGTGAGGCGAAAGCATTTTTGCTGAAATTATACCAGCGGAATAGTAAAACTATGTCGTAACTATAACTAGAGTAGCACACATAAAGTGTGAAAGTAAGAACCGAGCGAAACCTTATGCCACAAGGTAAACACGGGATAGTTTGTTATAGACGATGTAGCCAATAAAAATCAATTCACGGTCACTAAACAAAGCAAGAAAGGTATTACGGAAAGAGATCATTAATAAAACTAGTAGTTAACCACCGTAAATGATATTTTTATCCATACTTGTAGAATAAAGTCTTCCAAGATCTTTATTTTGGCTGATTCGAAAGTATCCTGCAATAATTTAACTGCCACCTGTTCGATTTTTAGCCACATATTCTTAATGAAGCGTTATAAAATCAGCTTCGACAATATTAATTTACTACCCAAGTCACCACATTAATTATTACACCAACAATCTTCATATATCATATACACCATACGTATCACATATCGAACTCCCACGACTTTTAACAAACTAATAACGATAAATTAATATTTCTCGCGGGAACCTATCAAGTTGAGTCCACAGTAGAGCGGAAGAAGAAATTGATCAAAATTGCAGAAGAGTTTATAAGATGGATCATCCATGCAGGACCTGGTACCACAGTAGTACAATGCTGTACGGTTGACATCGATGAGTTTCTCCGCGAAAAATGAATAAATTACCATTATTCCAGTGAAATGGACAGGGTTTGTGCAAACAGTTTGTATTAGAGAGGTTGGAGGAAGTCGATCACGATGAGAGAGAGCCGGTTGAGAACCTTTGAGATTCAGGTTCTACCTGGTGCGAGCCGAGAGCGGAGAGACTTGGGTGGCATGAGAGTGCGGTGGTCGCGCCCTATGCTAACCCAACCTAACATAGCCTAAGATCGCTTCTTCTCGGCTAGGATTCTCACCGTTCGAAACCACATCTTGGTGGACTTGTTTCCATAAGATCGTATACTAGGCCCTCTCGAGTAGCCTCGGACACCCGTGGCTACTTACCGGAGCAACCTCGATTCTCATGAGCTTACGGACGCTCGACTACCTGAGGAGATCTTCGAGTTAGGATAGGTTCGGAGTTCCAGGTAGTAAAGATCATTTCAAAGGGACACGTAGGATGCAGGTATTCCTTGACTTCCGAATACGTCGACCTACGAAGGCCTGCATCTATCAACGCGCAAGAAAGAATACACAAGAATAGCCACCAGATGGGTTATTGAAGAAGAAGACGGTACAAGAACTGCAGAACAAATTGGTATCGAAAGAAATGACTTCTTCAGTCCAGTAAGAAAGCGATGAAAGAATTTGAGAAAACAGATTCGTATATTGAAAGATATTTCAAAGCAAATTGTGTCGTTCCATTATTAGAGATGTGAGTATTTATGGTACACTTTGCAATGAAAGAGAAAAGGTAACTTGAAAAATAAGATCTAATGAGATCAAGGAGTGATTTGGTATCCGGGTATTATGCATCCGTAATAAGAACAGATAATACAAAAATCTGAAATAATCTCAGAAGGGTAGTCTGGTTTTACTTGGATTATCCGATAAATGGAATTTAACTCCGTTTAGCTATATTGAGGTAAATAAAAAATTGACCGAAGTAAACGCTTAGTTTGCGTTCCATGAAATTCGGCAGCGGGCCAATGTCAAAGAAAAGGAACCCCGTGGTAAGGCGACTACCTGGACACCATTCAAAGATCCCACCGCCAGGCTGATGCTTTCAGATGAAAAGATTCGTCACAATGTCGGGAACGGTCCAAGGAATTTCGACTTCCAACTTTGGAGAGCAGAGTTCGCGAACATTATATTCATTTCGGTATCCTTTTCATGGTTTAAACCTCTAAAAGATAAATGGCGCGTTGATTCTTTTCCTCATGTTTCTCGGCTATTTAAACTAGTCATTATATCTTCGGTTTTTAGCGAGACACTTTACAATGCACTCGTTGTTGGGTTGGAAGAAAAGTAGAAGTTAAAATTATCATTCCATTGAAAAAGTTTTAATGGTATCTTTGTGTACGATTGGATCATTTAGATCGAATGATACTTGCTCGTGACTTTGAAGGTGTACCACGAAAAATCGATTTGACGATTAATCGATTCTCAACGGCTCGCTGGGAAGAGAGACTCCCGATGAGTCTTAGGATAATCGTGAGAGTTGAGTTCAGCTGGCAAGGGTTTCGAGAGAAAAAGAAACTTAACCCGTAGATGATCTTTCGTTGAACTTTTTCTTCACATCCGTGATCTATCTTCTCCGATTCACAGACCTAATTAATGGTATGCAGGTCAACTGCAACGATACACGGCTAAATGTATTCACAATCGGCAGAATATCGAAAGAGTCATTTAAATTCATTTACAACCTGGTACGAGAGTGTATAATATTATTATAATATGACCAGATAGAATATCATTTTTATACTTTTAAGATCAACATCCATGATGCGGCTAATTAATGGATTCAATTAGATATCATTAACACTATATACTGAAGTATCCTTTGAATATATAAATTTACAATATACAGTCGTAGGAACTCTGTCACTTTCCATATGCATTTGAAACTTGCAGTTATATAGTTTAATACTTATGTTTCATTTATGAATTAATTGTGCTGCTGTAAAATTCCTGGTCGAATAAAGAGTATGTGAAACCAACGGAATGCGTGGAATACATTTCCAAGTTATTTTTAAATTCATTTTGCGTGGCTCATTTCGGATAAGGATCATCGATTCATAAGGCTATGCATCGAGTTTCCTTGATGTATTATCAACGATTTGCCCAATAAGGTTGACAGCACGAAGATGCCCTTAATGCATTCAGCTCCTCAATTACTGTTATGGCCGGAATTTTTATTATCGATCGATTGGACGGATCGGCCGAGCAACTGATTGGTCCATCGTTATTATTACACACGAACCGCACGTACGTAAAATGTCCAGTGAAAAATGCAAGGAGAAGACTGGGAGATCGGGAGGGAAGATCGGAACGATAAACCCAACGTTCGTGCACCGGGGGTAACGAGTTATGAAATGCAATTTGCATGCGACCGAGATTCGCGTGTAGACCGACGAAGTTACACGAGTCCATAGGACTTCATTCCAAACCAGTCCTGGACTCGATTCTTCCGAATTTGAGGCCACGCGGATCCTCCTTCGATCATCTTTCTTCGCGGAAGTTCTTGGTATGTCGGACAAGAATGTTCCTTCTGATCCGAAGATCAAGTTCAATGTTAAGAGGACGTAATGGAAGGAATACTAAATAAGTCCACCGGCAAACTCCACGATTTTTAGTTTCGAGTTAAAGGAATTTAATTAGGATTGATACTCAACGATTTATCTGATATAAAACAAAATTCCTGATTTTATGTAGATTATAATGAACATTTATAATCGTGGCACGCCAAATTTGAACTGAATTTAGAAACATTATTTTATTTGATGCTTTGACTATTTTGTAAGTGAATATTAGTTCACTGGTGATGATATACGTCATCCATAAAACTATAGAAAACAGCTCCAATATTTACAAAGTAAATACTGTATTTGAAGTACGATATTTAATTCGATTTGCGGAATAACTCTCTCATCTTCGTAAAAGACTTAGAGTGTTGCAACGTTTATTACGAAAGTAGCAAAGAAGACACGAAGAAGGGAGGAATCCCAACTTTCAATTACTTCCTAGAGGCAACGGTAACTCAATTAATATCACGGTAGAAGAGGACTGAAAGAGAAATGAAAAAGAAGGGAAACGCGTCACCGTTAACGATTTTCCCGGAAGTTAGACTCATGAGCACTTCAGGCACCCAGAGTCCTTTTATTTTTCCCGGTTTCGTATGGCGACTATAATTACTTCAAAGGATCTTAAAATAACTCGAGTGCACCACAAGTATCTCTGATAATTCCGAGAATTAAATAAAATACGCCAAGCTAAATGAATCGAGCCGCATTTAATCATCCCCTCGTTTTCATCACGAAGGAGATTCCGGAAGATATACTACGAAGGTGGAGGTTTAAGTCTCAATTACTCTCCAGAGAGATCGCTAATTGAATTAGTGCCTCGTCTAGAGAAGGCTGAAAGAGAAACAACAGAAGAGAGGTACATCACCCCTGGACATTTTCCCGGAAGTTACAGCATCCGTTCCCCCAGACCCTTTCTACCCTTCATCATCATCTGTGATTCCAAATAACTTCGTTTTCACCTAATTGTAGCCTTGAATTATCACTTCATCCCAAAAATAGTGAAGTAGTTCGTTAATCATAACCCACTAACTACATATCTTATATTTTATACACAAATATTTCTATTAATCGACGTCGCCCAAAGTATTTCATCCCCTTAGATATTCAATATCCATTATCAAATAAAATTGATATTGATATCCAGTATAATCCTTGCTATCTAATACGACAAAGTCGAATCTAATTTAAAGGTGCCTCATTCAATTTAAAGAGTTTCAGTTTAACAGAACAAGGAATTATTTCGATGCAAGAGAAAAAGAGACGTTTATATTCCTCTTCGTTTTCTCGGAGGAAATGTAACGAAGCAAGGACGACCGAACGTCCGCGAGCGAATTTCGTTCGCGATTATCGTGCCGTTGTTCCAGAAACCGTTCGGAAACGGTGAATCGATCGAGGGATCGAGGCTTGCTTTCACGATTCAGGTGAAATCACCAGCTGGATCGGGGCCCGATCAAGACGCACCGCAGAAAACGTGGACGGCGTACGTACACGCAAAAAGATGCCGAGGGAGAAAGAGAGAACCCGACTGGCTGTCTCTTCAGGGACCATAATGGCTATTCGATACGAAGCCTGTTCTCGCAATCAGGTTTATATCAAGTACATTCGTTGCGTAAAAGAGGAAGAGGCCGTTCGAATGATGACGTTTGTCAATGGAAAACGGAGCAATACTACCAAATCGACTTCAGATAAGCTGTAGAAATTATGTACTTTCAAATGTTACCAAATCCGTTCCTAGAAACTTGGGTAATCTTTACCGCCATTATAGATCGTTTGGGAAAAAACGATGAGTTCTTTGCTCTGACGTAATAACTAATTTAATTATAATGATGCTATTATTGTAAGGTTTGGAATTATTGCGCTTGGAAAGAGGTCACTTGAAAAGTATGAAATTATATTTTACTGTTTCACGATACTTGGTCGGATTATGAAATTTAGGAAATATTGGTTGTAATGTAATGTGAAATTTATAATATCGATAAATGTACTTTTACTAAATAATATTAAATTTGCTGGTTTAGCACTGGAGATTTATTCAAGTATAAATAATCCTGATTAGAAAGAAGCATTACACATCAACTTCCGCTGCAGTGAGATTTCTCTGTGTTGCCAATACACTTTGGATATAATTAACATAATTACTTGAAGATTAAATTCAGCTCTTATTTATGTTTAATATACTTCGTACTAAGATTAATTTATATCGAATAAAAAATGATTGACTTGATAAACTGTATCACCCTTAGAAAGCGACCGTGTTCCAGATTTTAAATATGATCGTATTTCTTTAAAACAAGCTTCACGGACATTATACTTCATAACAGCCATTATCTAAATAAAATTAAGGATAAATCATAAAAAATAGTACGTTGTTAACGTACAATGAATTAACTTAAGTAATTCCTGATTACGACAGAATGTAACGAGTCCCATAGTTAGCGATCGGTTACAAGCTTTCTTCGTAAAATGATACTTATAGCGGCCATGCTTTTTCCGACATCTTTTCCTTTGTATCGAAATGGAAATAAATCCTTGACATCGGATTAAAAGTCGTGTTTCTAATCGTACCACTTTTCCAATATTTCCTAATGTTTGCTTAGCGTAAACGTTTCACTAGTCGTTACACACTTAATTTGATAAGTGTGTCAATCCGTCGAATACAAGTTGAATCCCCATTTAACGTTTGAACACTGATACCGTACTGCATTAATTAATTTCTATTAGAAGTCTCTCTATTCGATGTATGTTTCAAAAGGTAGACATAAACCATGGAATTTACGTGAATTCTATCCAGTTGTACGATCAGATATTTATTTAACCTCGTGTTAAACAGTTTTTATTCAAAAGTATTACTACAAACGTGGGACAATCTTGGTTCAAGTTCTTGCGATAGATAATTTCCCGTTATATTATATTAACTTAGAGTTCGAGGGAACCTTGCAGTTCCGTTGCATAATACGTTTTTATTCCTTCCGCCTTCACCTGGGACGAAGAGCTCCGGGTCATGATAATAAAAAGACATCTTAGGCTAATGGGGAGTCAGAAGTTTTATGATGAACGAAATAAGGAAGTTTCAGTCAGTCTCGGCAATCGTTTAGTTACCGTAAAGTAGCGTGAAAGAGAGATGTCTCGAGCGCGCATAACGGGGGTCAATAAAATGTCAATTTAAATATGCTCTTAAAGTGTTCGATTCGATCAGTTGTACTGTAAATTTTTCGTTATGATGTTCTACGGCTATTTATTGTGGGATTGGCATTAAAGTGGTCTTTGAACCACCAAGTACTATCCATGTATATATATATATATATATATATAGGAATAAATTCAGAGGTGATGGTAGATATTAAAACTGGTATTCGAATAAAAAGTTGATACTGAATAATTGCCTACCATAATCCTTCATTAATGATTCAATTAATAATGTAGCAACTAAAGGATGATTTGACGTTTGATTTTCAGCATAAAGTGCGACAGTGAATTTTGTTATAGTAATTAAAATCTGATAATACAGATTCAGCTTCAACGATACGACGTGCAAATTTCCATGCAGATGTAAACAATAAAACCGCGCTGCTCAGACTCATGCGGCTTAAGTTTCACTGTTCGTTAAAGGAAGTTACGGTTCCTGTGAAAAATCAGCGAAACCAAAGAATACGATGACAACGGCACGCGTGTGAGAACAAGAACGAGAGTAACGGCACGAATTCTATGGAATCGTGACTTCATGCACGCGAGTCTACCGAGTTAGAGACTTCGGCATGTACATTTCTCTTCCCTGTACGTGTCTCCGGGGGTTAAAAAGGATGCCCCGTCCCTTTCGGTAGTTCACACAATATCCGAGGATTTTTCTCCGAGCAAACATTCAGACTGTTACATATTCCACGCTATTCTTAACGTTCTTCTACCACATCCACAACATAACTCTTTTACGTAATATTAACAGTATTAACACTAGACTACCAAAGGAGTCAAACTTGTCTACCATATTTAGTTAAATTATCTGAATATACCACTGCGCATTGTTTGGATTTTATATACATAACGCGAATAATTGAATCCATTAATTAACTTATATCCTCCAGCCATAATTTATGTTTAAATAAATGTGTAAACATAACTGAGTATATATTCGGTAGTTTTAGTGTTAATCTATATTACATTGAACCTTTCAATACTTCCTGGTACATAAAACAATTTCTAAGTAAAACTTAGTATTACTATGAACATTTATCTTCTAATTTATCACGCCACACCGCGATTCCACGATCGCGAGATGATTAATACAATAATAACAAATAATATTCTGAAAGTAAGTGTAACAATTGTTCCCACGAAGGATGCGGATGAGTTATAAAATAAATTGTGATATACTTTCGACATTAATAAAACTTCCTGCATCTGAACTTAGACGCTTGTAGGACTAGTAATTAATTCCGTAAATAGAACATGGTGGAAAGTATACGATATTCGAAGAGCAAGGATGACGATGGGATTATAAATACGAGACATTAATATTTCTGAAAACAATGCACCTGTCGCACGAAATATTGCACGGCATAACCACACTGTCATCGAAACCAAAGGCTTAAATAGCGTGTTGACCGTTACTCGAATCACCTGGTACAGGTTTTACGTAGAACGACACGTCGATGAGAATATTATCTGCCGGTGTAAAACACGATATAAGGTGGACGTGTGCGGCAGGATCGTTCGTATGAGAAAATTCTATTGTGGCCAGAAGGGCGGCACCGGCAGGACCGTTAGGAGGCTTCAAGGATATCCTGTGTCGTGTGCGAGCGAGCTGCGTGAATTACCTGACTTGCCCGACGTCCAGGACGAGAAAGGATTGTCCAAGATTTACCGCATTCAATGCGACGTATCCTTTTACTTTGGCTCCACTTCACCGCCATTTCCATTGTAATTCTATTCTTTTGTACCAGTGACATGAAATACCGCCGTCACTTAACTTCTGTTTAGGGGTGAAAAATCATTGATTTTGAAAATATTCTTCATCCCTGGATTAGTTATTCAAGCGTACTTTTATTAATATTATCATGGGATAATAAGCTTGTGGGACTTTATTTTATGTTAATTTAACGATAACTCTCTTATTTGTTATTTTACCGTGATAATACGATGAAGTCGAATACTTAATTTTCATATCACTGATAAACAGATATGAATTTATGTTACTTTGATACAAGTGATTACGAAAGTTACATATTGCGAGAGTTCGGTTAGATTAAAAATATGTTGATTGTGTAATTCAACGCAGCATGATTGTCAGCACATTGTAATAAAACGATATAATTAATCCTGATGTTACTTTATATTGTTGGCGAGTACTTCATTAGATTAATATTATTTTAATTAGTTGATATTAATAGGACTCATTAAGGCAACTGACAAGCTGATGTAGAATGTCTAGACAAGGGTTACCATATGAAAGTCATGAAACCACTTGGCGTTTACTATCACATTAAATAGCTCGTAAGTTGTACAGAGAAAACGCGAACATTGCCATTTACACCGTTAGAGTCTAAGCGGGTTCCTTGCGAAGCGAGTGCATTCGTTCCTTACTTACGAAAATATTAATAAACCCATATGTCCGGCAGTAAATTAAAAGTTAATCTAATCAGTTTCACTTCATCTAGAAAAAAAACGCGACGAAGGCGAACCAGCAAACGTGTATACTCTGAGTTTTACATAAACGAGTATATCGCCAGGTATATGGCCAAGTAAATTGCACGAGAAATTCATTCACTACTCGTGACTAATCTGACTAATGGCAATTAGTAATCGATAGCTAAAATAAAATATCACGTATACTTCACAGAAATGATTTTCACTGTAACCAAATTTATTGTCCTTTCTTTTAACGCGTATCGATATGTTGATGATTTTATTTCATAATATAAAAAATGTTATCCAACCGAGGATAGGAATTTAGATACCTGTTAGTGTTATCGTAGTGTCTTAATAAATTATCCTATAATATCTTGATTATTACAATTATTTCAGTGGAACATATCATCTTTAGAACACCGTGTATTGTATAATTAGAATCCAACTTCTACCGGAAGTCCACAGATAAATGGGTCTCGAGGTTATCAAGCTATTTAGGGTAGCTCTTAAATGAGAGATTGCGGCAACTACCGGCACGATACGAATCTGGAGGAGCAGATTGATAAGAGTCTTACAACACGAAGAATATTTTCTAGGCAAAAACCATTATCTGACACTCTCCAATGGCTTTAAACCACCGAGTCACTTAATGCCTCAAATAAAGTCGGTTGCTCTAATCGAGCGTAGAGCAAACAACTTTATCGTTGCTAATATTCATGATTTATGATTCGCGCGTCATAAATCGACGCCTGCAAACGTATTCCAGTTTGCGGAAACTCTGAGAACGTACTTCGGCCACTGCCGGCTGAAAAACATGTTCTGATATACGCAACCGTGTCAAGTAGAAAACCTGCAATGCGACACCAATGACGTAATTCCTGAAAAGGTTTGCGTTCCGGAAACGACTATGATTACCAGTAATATTACCGCATATCCATCGAATACTGTAATTTTCGAGAAATTAATATTTAACCGTCATAACAGTTACATCACGTAACCTTCGTAGTGTCTGACCAATTGCTTATTCCCCTTCGATTACTTGCTAACAAATGATATCTTCGATTAATTCTGGTAATTTATCGTTTCTAATTATATAATTTCCACAGTTTTCTAATTGACCTTAATAGGATATTTCTTGCATCACTTCATTCATAACGATTATAGTAACATATTTATAGGTAAGGAAACACATTTTTTATCAAAAGGCATATGCCACTTTTTTTCACATTCTTCAATATTGCAATTTAAATGAATTCATTTGTCTTGTAAATAGAATTAATTCCCAGTTTAAAATCATTTATTTTTGAACTCCTCCATAAGGAAAATGGATGTCGGGAATTGGCTCTTAGCCATTAATGGAAACCAAACAATATAACAGTGCTTTCAAAGAACACAAAAAAACGTACCGGAAATCCCTTTAACCTATTCCCGTCAAGTGTCAACTGCAAGGACGTCGAATTCCGTTTTAGCACGGAGAAAGCATGAAATTTGAGAGGCCCCTCGGAAAGTCTATTGGGACGTGGGTGTTTGCACTATGTCACGATGTCGAAACAAATCACCGTGTGCGTCCGCAGATCCCATCCACTTTTCGCTCTTACTTTTCATCGAGAAACCGGATTTTCAAACTGGAAATTACTCGACCCGTGCGCCATGGAAAATGACGAATTATTTTCTCACTTTAACTTGAAACGTCTCGTTTAATATTAACCCCCTTCTGGTGATCAATTTAAAGATATTACTTCTATAATATGGTTTTCGTATACCTTCCGGATATAATATATAATGTATTAATTACATTATATATATTAACATAGAAACCAGTTGGTTGTGATTAAGAAATATTGTAGTCTTTAATTCTGATCACTTTTGCACCATGTTATAAAATTAATAAATATTATCTTTTAGTTTACCGATTATATTTATATGGAAAATATATTATCCGAAATAATGGAAAATATTTATATCAAATAAAGTCTTCAGTTATATACTTACATCGTTTAGTTTTTATTGCCTATTTTGTAGAGTATTCTTTAGTCATTAATATAAGCTGAATAATATTCAATAAATAATGTAAAAGATGTCAGATTTAATATGTATCTAAAATTGACAATATCTAGATAATATAACAGAATACTTTAGGTGTTCTGTTACCTTTTAATATTTATAAATGCAGAAGCTATTAAAACACAATCAGAGCGAAGAACAATCGATGCGAGAAGAAACGGCCCCGCGGAAACTTAAAGGACGAATAAAAAGGTCGGGGAGGAAGAACGTAAATCTCACGAAATCGCGTGCAAAGCACTCGGCCGGGATAAAGGAGATGATTTGTGGTAGTTCTTAACGGCAGTTCCCGTAGAAAGTCAAGAATCATTTATAACTTTGTTAGATAAGAAATCTTTGGACAGTTATCTTATACAGTTTTCGCATTTGTACGCCATTTCTAAATTGCACACGTCAAACGTCAAGCTCACTGACCCTTCGGATGATCTACGCATTTTTGAGATGCAATGCCGATAGGAGAACGTAACTCCGAATGACTCGTAAATCTTTAGAAATTGCATGTAAATTTTCCTTCGAACCATAATGCCCATCTTTTCCACAATAGTTAAATAACTTGTCCGCGCAATACGGTTAAAAGCGCGGTTGCAAATTTATTACTTTGCGCCAAGAAAATTACGTCAATTTTCCATTATGCTAATTATTATTATCTACTTACATATTCCATAAATCACCATTATTATTATGCGATATCATGTCTATGTTGTAACTATGTAATATAGAAAATAATGTTATAATGGTGTGTGGTAATTATATAATAACATATTATAGTAATTATTTTCCTTCTGTTCAATAATTATATCATATTATTGTCATCATAATTATTATTATATGGGATTTTTGGTAATCTATGAATTACGAGTAAGTTATCAGACTTAAAATGACTCAAAGATCCTTCGAGGTGTAATTTCGAAGAGCAAAAGTAAATGGGTGTGAACTCTAGGAAATTGCAAGGAAATTTCATAGTGGAAGAGCCGCGTGATTTACTACTTAACTATGGCTGTTATAGAAAGCGAGAGAAGAACAGTCGATTTGCAGATCTCCTGAAACCTTGTTGCATACGCATTGCTTGATGGCTTCCTCCGACATACCAAGAACTTTCGGATGGTTGTCACGAAAAACGTGGGAAGCTTTTTAATGAAAATAATTCAGTTCGAAATTACCTTTCATATTTGCTATATAAAGATATTCTCTTAAAGTAATTTATACTATAAATAAGTTATTATTATTAATTGAGAAGTAAAACAGAAATTGGTAGTCTATCCTTTCAACAAGATTCTAACAAGTAAACTATATAATTATAATATTCATAATCATAATAATAATAATAATCATCGAGAAAAACACGACTTAAAATATTGAGAAAGTGAGGGAAATAATAACAATATATATTAATATCAATATTTAATATTAACTGGATGGAAAGTGTTTAAAACTCAGTTTTCGAAACATAACAATTTTTAAGGTACTTTAAATTGAATTGAAATGGAAGAACTACTTTTGTATTAAGCTTCAGGAAGCATTTTCACGGACGCGTTAAATGGCGACTTTTATAATTCTAGGTTAATGCTGCAATGAACTGAATCTAGAAGTACGTGTAAATTTTAATCTACTTCCCCTTTAATTGATTCACGTATCCCGTTATATGCAAAAATGCGTTTCATGCATTTTCCACGTAGAGTTCTCGTAAGCACTCAACAATAAAGCAAGTGTAGGTCTCATAAAGGATCGAGTGGTTGTCTCTAACTACGTATGATCGGTAATAACAATCTTTTGAGAAAGCTTGCAAATTGCATTTGACTTACAACTTTGATACAGCTTTTAAAAAATGTATTGCAATTTGATTTGGTATTGGTTTATATCATAATAAATATTCATCACACTGAACGCGTGTAATATTTAATATTCGTAGTGCAAATCAATAAAATCGTGCATATATCAAAATATACATCTTCGGAAAATGAGGGGTCTACGGAATTTAATATACGGAATATAATCAAAATATTGAAAATTGCAGCGCTTCACTTCCCGAGATTTTCTGCGGGTCGTGGCGTATAACAAATATAATTATATCAAATACTAAAATTGCGATTAAAAATATAAATACCTAGAAAAATAATGAATATGATAATAAAACATTATCCAATAAAATCAACAACGTTATAATAAGAACATACATTGCTTTGAGCTTCAATAGTTGCATAATCTGATGTGTGTATGAACACGAGTTAACTCGTTACTGGTCAACAATGTGCTAATTATTTACAAGGACTTATGAGGAGCGGTTATAACATCTGTATTAGAAGATCCAAATAAGTAAAGACCTAAGTACTCACGGAGTAGTAGAGAAGCACAATGAAAAGTGGGCGGAATGAAGTTATTACGTGTTCGTAAAATTGATTGTAGGTGGATCGAGGCGAAATAGGAAGAAGCGGATGATGCGGAAGGCTCGTTCCACTTTGCAGAAGTTCGCAACTGGGATTTCGCGCTTAAGGAGTTACGCCGTTTCGCGGTCGTAACGAGAATCGCATTCGAAATATGCCGTAAAATCTAATGAAGTACGTGATCCACCGTGGAGAAAATCCCACGAGGTAAGCACGTGCCCGATATATATCGTGCAGTCCTTTTTAATTGAAACTTTCAAATCGACAAAATCACGTGTGGCCCGTGTGGATTTTCAAGGGAAATTTTCCACACGTGTCCGTTCAGCCGGAGAAATGATTACTGGAATTAAGTGATCTTGGCGCGAGATTGAAAATTTGTTATTCACCTCGGGGTCTAAAGGCGTATTTGCTCGCGGTAACCGAACGATAAATAACTATGAAAACCGAACGAAACCGATTTACGCTTCGATAAGCTACGGCGACTTCTTTCTTTCACCTGAGGGATATTATATCCATGGCACATCACGCGTTAGTATGTGTGATTTCACATATCGTTAAATGATTTTTCTCACTTAATTGAAACGAACGGATTTAAAATCGTACCCGCTCCTGGCACGTACCGTAATGCTCGAGTAACACTCTCCGCAAGGATTTCCATTTCTGCGTAAAGTGGTAGTCGCAACACTTCAATTTCGAGACGATTAAAATCGTAGTCAAAACTCCGGGAGAAATTTCCTTATTGAACGGCTTTCCGTGATCTTGGAGTTAATTGATATCGCTGACCTTAGATCGGGGATAACGTGCCTCTACGATTTAACTGCTGGTTTTACATCCTATTGAATTCCGCTACTTATATCCTTCATCAAAATACACTCTAAAAATACCATCATTATACATCACACACCAACTACGTCAACCACAAATACCAACCTGCAAAACTATCCGAGTACAGTATGAAATAATAACACTCATGAAGTTTACATAAAAACCTTTCAATAATATTCGATGCGATGAATGGTCTATTTCGAATGATGGTCTTCATCGTCCTATAGTCGGCGAGATTAATTTAATGAGGAGGAACAGACAGAAAGAGATGAGAAAGGGAAAAGAGAGGAGAGAGAGACAGGAAAGAGAGAGGAAAGAGAGAGGAAAGAGAGAGGAAGAATTTCTCGAAGGCAATGGCAATGGTAAGGAGGCTAATGGGAGAATGATCGTCGGTCGGCTTTTCGAAGTGGTGAGCAGGTAATTTCTCCTACGCTCGATTCAACGAGGAAAAACAAGACCGGCTATAGGAAGAGGAACAATCATCGACGTCGGTGTTCGCGGTCCTTGGATACGCGAAGGCGACTTCTACGTCTACATAACTACCAGAGGGGACATTATAGGCCAGATATGGATAAGAAGGCAGACACGTCGAAGAAATCCTCGACGGCTCGGAAACCAGAAGGACGGCTTAGTCACACTCGCCGAGATCGCCGCTACGGATTTTCTAAAGTGATTAGAAATAATTGCGATCCCGCGAACCTCGCGAACTAGAAAACCGATGCCACTACTGCCATCCGTAAAAACTCCTTTCGTTCCGTATCATTCAATATTTCTTCATTAATACCGAGCGTCCCGCTAATTGACTGCTGCCTCGGCTTCCTCCTTTTTATGCCGCCCGTGGAAATCCGAGTGAAATGCAAAATCCGAGTTTCCACGGCTTACGACGGGTCTCGTTATCGCATTGTCGTGGATGTATACTTTTTTATTTGTTCTTCTATATTTCGAATAATGACAGGAAAATTCAGATGACGGGAGTCGTTGGAATAATTGTCAAATATAGTGAACACGATAAGATAAAAGGCATTATATTCAATGATTACTATCATTCGCACAAATTTAGTAATTAATTAAACAGATTAAACGAAATAAAATTTAATTCGTACAGAATAATCGCCATCAATTCAATAACTATAATATTATTCATACAATTAAAATTTATGTAATATAACTAAAATCGTGTTCTATCACTCAAACAAAAAATTATCCTTTTAATTGTATCGTTCTAAACCACTGCTAGCTAAGAAATGAGTAAAATAGGACAACAAACAACACGATACAGATACAAGTGAAAAAAGATGAGACGATAATCCAGAATCAAGAAGATACCTGGTAATTGGTTCTGATGGAATAAACGCGATCTTTCGGAACGCGGATTTTCTAAAACGATTAGAAATAATTGCAGTGTTAACTGGCTCTGGGACGGAAAAGTAACGACACCGGAGAATCGTTCTTGTTCCACGAGTACGTATTAATAACGATGGCGGTTTGATCCACGGACAGGGGAAACTACCGCATTGTCCTAATTAACACGATCATTCTGTCGCATCACGCTGTTCAAGCAATTATCTAACAGTTATTAATGACTTTAACTTCCATTCACGACGTCTAAAACCGCGTACTACGTGGGGTGAATACTAAAGCCAGGTCGCCATTTTTCATCGTACAGGGTTGTAGAAGAAACTTAATAGAATCAATTAAAAGCAAAGTTAGTTAATAAAATTCATTATTATGTATTTAATAAGTGACCCTTACTTTTAATGCCTTTTATATATCTTCAATATCCTCCAATCATTCTTACATCTTCAACAATATTTTCTGTGTTTGGATTATGCAAAATTTTTAATAGTTATGTACTACTTGTATTATATAATAAAATATTAGAATAAATACATCATTCTAATTATATATTAGTATGATGTAAAACAGGTATTATAATTCGCGATAATAAAATTGATAAATAAATATATATATTATGCAGTAAATTATTACATGTTCGCTTAGAGTCGAAGAGTTAATATCATACTTACGATCTCTAAATAACGGGATTAATTTTACCTTTCATTATACTCACTGTAATTAGTTATTTTTATAAACCCTTCCATCTTGAATGTAGAAAGGTGGGAAAGCTGATACGTGGACTAATAAGATGGAAGTGTTGCAAAATGTAGAACTAAGTTGGAATACAGATCTACTAAAATGGTAAATGTGAGTATGCATATTGCGTAGCCCTGGCAAGGCCATCGTTGGTGAAGGTCGAACAGTGGTGAATAGTACTATTGGTGCACAATTATGTAGTAACAGGACGAATAGCACAGGCTTTATGCTGAATACTAATCATAATGTCAAATGACTCATCCACATAAAATCCAAAACTTTCGTTCGCCATACATTACGGCACCGAATAAATGTCTAGGTTTGCTTTCATAATCTACACGCTTCTCTTCTTACCTCATTTTTGAATTTCTCAAATTCCGAGTACAATATTTCGACACGTAATACGATCGAGAAATGTGTGAAACTGGAGATGAATATTTAACACTAGAACTATCGAAGGAATACCGAGCTGTACTTACACAGTTATTTATTAATTAATTATGGCTGGAGGATTCAAGTTAATTAATGGATTTAATGGTGCGTGTTATATACATAAAATAAAGGTATACAAAAATCACGGACTGGTCATTTTGATTATTTTGGTATTTCTAGTGTTAAATAAGCAATGATATTTTTCTTGTACTATATAAATTATATGTAAAGACTGAATTCATAAATAAATCAACTAATCCGACATAAATTGCGAACTGAATACCAGGAGAAATTCTATGGCGAAATACAAAGAACAATGTGAAACGAATACTCATCCTCCCATTAGAATCTACATAGATTCCAATAAATATCGTACGGGATGTCAATTGGTTTGACAATCAGAGACCGGTGTAATTGGCAATGCGAGCCACCGCCATGAAATATGATGGCTTATATTCCATAAATCCAGATTAACAAGACGAACGAGGAGTTTAATAAAAAGCTGGTCTTTTAGATGCAGATCTGTTCTACGTTCCATTCATAGATAAGACACGATACGAGGGAGAGTTCGATAAATCAGTCGAGCGAAATTGTCTACACGTAGAACCCGGTCAATTGCGAAGGTCGAGTTCTCCAACCATTGAATCTGCACCACGATCTGCGGTACCCTATTCAATTTTCCACACAGTTTTCTACACGTTTCTACGTAGAAAGCCAACACTCGTGTAAGAATTTACTGTGGAAATGCTGAAATTAATGGTACTCAGGGAATCTATTAGATGTACCACAAAATATATCGTTTCTTATCTATTTCGAGTGAGAAGCTTCATCACACCTTGTTGATGTTTGCTGAACTATATTGCTGAACTATATAATAATCTATTAATTGATGAAGATTTCTTAATATGTAACTAGTTAACTATGATTTATATTTCACGATATTATCCGGGTGATTGATCGATTATAATTTTTGAACTGTAGAGATCAGAGAAAAACTTATATGTCAAAAATTATAGTTGTGAAATACTTGTGGAATATCGTCTGATGTTGACGATACTTTGTTAGAACATTTTTCGATGATGCACTTAATTTGTGGAATTTTAATCTCTCATTGCTTATATATGTTATCTATTATATATTAACTTTAATACATGAATTTTCCAATAAGTTATATATGGAATTCTTCCTGTATTCATAATCATATAAACTAATTTAATCTATTATATTGTATTTCTCCATAGGTCCCACCATTTTAAATTATACATGTAGATAGATATTATCAAACTTATCTACGAAAATGTAAAATATAGGACAAATCGTCAATTGATTTTAAACAGATCTTATTCACGGGCAAGTACGCGCGGTTTTTGTCCCTGAACGAATGCGGATCGGAGGCAACCAGTAACCGGTAACCTCGGATTAACTTACTTTCAGCCGATCTTGCGGCCGGCTGAATTACGATGAGCAGAGCGCGTTAAGTCGCCCCGTATAAGACTATGCATATAGCCCAGGGAACAGCTGTAAACAGGACTTAAACAACGATCCGAGAAGAGAGCGTAAAACGCTCTGGCATAAACGACGTACTCTCACACCGCGTACTGCAATTTTCTTCTGCATGCTCCTCGCTCCACGTGCCAATCGAACTCGCTTTACCGATAATCTTTACGACGGTTTTGTTTATCGCTAACGATCGGCTACCTCGGACCATACATCTACCCTTTGTTAATTACGCAATTAACATCACTAATAGAAAATTGTATGAAGTCTTCGTGCATTAGAGTGCATTACAGTGCATTCTCGACTTAACTTGTGGGAGAATATTAGTGCCAAACTGATAATTTTAGATTCGAGTTTTATTTTTCAATGAGAGTTATAAAACGATTTTAGTAATAACGCGGATGAATTATACCGGATTTTACCGATCATCGTAAACAGAAAATAATGAAATAATAATTCTAATAATAATATATAATCCTTGCCAATGCACTTCCTACGTTATTTTTAACTATTCCTTGCTAGTAAGTCTCACTTCTATTGGAGCTACTTATTTTATCCATAAATGGAGCCACATAAATGAAGATCATAAACAAGTTGGAAATAAGTATATTATATAAGTACACACGTGTAATTATGCACTATTAATCAAACTTATTGGTCATTATTGCACCCCGTTATCCTATTAAATATTCTTTTCTCATCATCGTTCCATATGTAATTGCAAATTTGATATCACATTAATATCTCGTCGAGATATGCATCGGAGATAGTGTGGAGCATCGCGTAGCAGTAGTTCTCGCAGAGGAATCTCTCACTTGGAATACGCACTCGGAACGAAGCCAGCGGAATATCGAACAATGGAGCATTCAGCATTTTTTAACTACTTTGCATGTATAATTATAATCGCTAGGAGTTTTCAATTTGTCTTCGTACAATGTTTGCCATTTTGACCGTGAAGCTACGGTATACAAATATAGGCAAGTCTTGCATAGCTATGTGGCCGGCACTATCATTTGTATTCCAGTTCCGTTTCGAAGATAAATTGCTGATTAGCATGAAATTACGGCATAGAATTCGTTTCGCGTTCTCCGCGCGGCAAGTGTCTTCCTTAAAAGCGAGAAAAAAGCGTTTCTCTTATCTTCCCTTCACAAATTCGCTTCGATGGCCTCAAAAGATGCCAATAATTATCTTCCCCCTTTTCTTTCCGTTTCATATTCTCATATTTTAGCAGGTGACAGTGTCTTTCCTGTTCTTTATTCGTCGAGTTATGCGGCGAACTCGACTCGCTTGCTATCGATGTAAAATTTGCAGACATTAAACTAATTAGAAGTAGTTTCAATTTGTACGTCTTTTTGTTTAAAAAAGTGCGATTTATTATAATGTTTTATTTTGTAAATAATGTAGAAGTTCCATGGTGAATGTGTTAAGGCATCGAAGAAAAAGTTCTTTATGTAAGAAATAATTAACGAGATTGACATGAAAAGTAGAGCAGAACCAGTCTCATAAGAAGAGATGCAATCGTGTTTAATTATTGTCATCGGCATAGAAGTTAATGACTACTTTAACGCTACGCCTTGCTTCGAGACACACCGTCGCCGTTTCCCAGAATACACACTTTTATTTTTATAAACAAACTATCGGCGTCCATTATTACTCTTAAGTTAAAATATGTAGGACATAGAAATCTATATTTTATAAGTCACAAGTCAGTTATCAAATCACTTTCCTCAAACTTGTCTCCAAAAATTAATAGCGTGCAATAATTATTTAAATCAGTATTAACACTACACTATCAAAGCAGTCAAAATGACTGGTTCGCAATTTTTAATGTAATTATTTAACCATACAACGACGCACTGTTTCAGATTCTATTTATCTTTACTTTATGTACATCAAGCGTATAATTAAATCCAATAATTAACTTAAGCGTTCCAGTCATAATTTAAATATAAATCAATTTATATATCAATTTATAGGATGAATTAAATTATTTGTGATGTTTTAAGATTTTCATGAGAATGGTGTCCATAATATCACGAAGAAGTGCCTTCCATTTTTTGTATTCGATGCGATCATTCGACAGTTCCTAAGTTATCGCCAATTTAAGTCTAAACGGTGTTCTTTTGTGGGAATTGTTTATGGCACGATCACCTCTCGCCTCGAGACCTTCCGTTATGTCATGCCGCTTCTTTTAGCGTCTCGCACGGTAATTCCGTGTTATTTCCGAAGTCGAGGACCGACAATGTACGCGACACATGAATTATGGAAATGAATGTATCACACTTTTAACGCTGAATCTGCCGACGATATATTCAGCAATATTCGTACGTTTATGTATACGTCCTTAAAAATAATGATGGATGACAGAAACAAATTAATCGATTTAATTATAATCTGCAAATACTAAAAAATGGAACAATGTACATTCGAACATTTGTATTAAATACCACAGGACCCGACATTTTGACTGCATTAGTAGTTCCAGTGTTACTACTTTATTCTTTATAGTTTTGAAGAGAAATTCTCAGCACTCCAATCCGCACTTCGATCGGTCTCACAATTAATCATGTTTATTATCATGTTTTTAATCGCATCAAAATAAAACAATCCTACGAGTTGCGAATCGGAACAGGTCTAACGAGTCAGGCTTGAATTCAGGAAGCAATTGTTCTTTTATTTTGTAATAATTCCATCTCGAGATCTCTGTTACGTCGAACGTTAAACAGCTTTCGAAAAGACTTTTGTGGGTCATGCTCGAAATAGCGATTAACCAATCGAACGCGGCTGTTGACGAAACGAATAAACTTTGTGATTGATCGCAACATTGATGGTTCATTGACTGATTGAAATATCGATCCCAAATCGGATTTTTTTCACGACATATCTGATGTAATGATCAATTGCTTCGTACAACTTTAATCGAGCGGATGTCTGTTTAATATCGTTGAATTTTATGAACGCCGATATCGGTGTTATTAAATAGAAGATAGTGTCATTTAGATAAGAAGCATTAAATAAAACAATTCTACTAATAAATGGTCATTTTGACAATTATTGTAAATAATTAAATTTTTAATGGATTTTATGTAGGTAGGATATGTCATTAAAGTGGTATATTATATGTAATATAATTAATGTAATCAGAGAGTGGCAGGATTAAAATCACCCATATTAATATTTATATTTTATAATTTAAGATATACAATATTATATGACGTACTTTATGTTTTATTCATTTTCATATGTCGAAACACCGAATCAAGATGCACTTGAATTGAATCGAACTGCGCTATTCGCGGATTAAAGATCAGCAATGATCCTGACCGTGCTAGCTGGACGATAATGGGAAGATGAAAGATCATGACGGCAATTTTCTTTACCCGTAATGCCGCAAGAAAGATTTATTACTGTTAGTCTCCCAACGTCTTTCTATTTATAATATTCAGAACGTGAAATCATTAGTTGCCATCAAATTTATGTTCGCACATCAACGAATGAAGATACGTTAAAATTGATTCTATTATATGAAGATGTAATTATTCTAATTCGAGTCGCTTCATTGTAAATCATGGTTCAGGGAAATCAAATTGATTTACGTTGAAGTTGCATATTACAGGTAATTCTCGCACAACGCGATTATTAAATTTAATAATTTTGTTTTCGTTGCGTTAAATGAAATTCACCGAATTAAATAAAACGTTGATTTTTCTTGGCTCGATAAACAAAGTTTATATTTTGTTTAAAAGAATCACTTTTGGAACGTAAACCGTTTGTACGTCATCCGAATCTCGCGTAACGTGATTTTTATAAGGCGACATTTCTCTGGAACCTAACTTTCGCGTTGTATGAGGGTTATCTGTACTTGAAAATTCATCGTTGGAAGCAGTATTTGTGCAACGATAATAATTAAGAAAGATTAAGCTTTCACAAAAAGAAAATATAATAGGATGACATAAATTTTCCCAACTTTCTTCGAGGACAGGCTGTAATAACATCCTTGCAACAATACCGCTTGTTTACTTTTGCGGTGCGAATAGGATCTGCTGTTTTTCTTTACTCGCGAGGGATAACAGGATCAACCTTTGCTGTATTCTTAGTGTATAAAGAAACTAATGTTCCAGATATATCCGAAACTTCCTTCTACATGTATCGAAATAATTACTATCGTTTTATCCATAGGATAAACCTGAGATACAGGATCACGGTGGTAATTTGCAGAGTTGCGGGCAGTGTGATTATAATGATTTATCGTCTGTTCGATCGAGAGAAAGATAAAGGGAGAGAAAAAAAGGCGTGATAAAGAGAAGGAGCGAGAGAGTCCTAGAACTCGAAAACCAGTCTATACAACACATTGCGACGCACAAGAAGTATGACCGCTCTTGACCCTTTTGCCAGGGAGCTTCGCGTTTAACGTATGAAGGACTCACCTGGCCACTGATGCAAACTGCAGTCTCCCCTTTTATCCAATGTCCGACAAAATCTCTATCCAAGGAACCAAACAAGCCGCCGTCACCTAATCTCTTCCTCTTCCTCCTCCGCCGCTGCTTCCTCCTCGGAATAATCTGGTAATAGCACTTGAAGAAAAACGACTCCGACCCTCAAAGAGGTACCTCGAATCACCGCACGTAAGAAACGAGTTTTCACTTTTACGTAGTCTTACACGCGTCTCCTCTTTCTTCTTCACCGCGAATCACAGTTTCCATGCAACCAACAGCTCTTCCGCGAGTACGATGAAAAATGAAGTATAAGAAACACTGAACACAAGCCGATCACCGGAAGCATACAATCCGGGAATCGTAAGAAGAGAGAACAAGTTCCACGAGTCTCACGATTCTCGAAGGTTACGATCGTCAAAAGAAAATCGGCATGTACCGATCTTTCCAAAGTATATTCTTGTCCTACGTCGGTCCTTCGCGTGTAAAATGGTCCTCTTTCGTATGCACTGTATATATGAGTCAAGTCATCGATGAAAGAAACACTGAATCCAACGGAGATATTAAACCACGATCAAGGGTGTCGTCCAGGTAAATCATCGGTGAGAAAATCGTGTGTAATTGTCGCGATAGAAGGAACGACAGGTGCATCTACGACGGTCGTCGGCTTCATACTGAAGGGGCGCCTTCACGCCGCTACCTCGGCGATGCTATATACGAGAAACTGGCTCTGCCACTGGTGACGGCACCGAAAACTTCGAACCACCAGCCATTCACTCTACGCTTGCTCTCCGCCGCTGTCGCCTTACTGCTCCTCCATACAGTGGGGGTACACCATACAGTGTACCGAATAATCCCCCCCTCTGCCCGCATTCGAACCAATCCCACGATATCGCAGCATCCCTTCCTCTCTTCCAACGAGATTCATTCCGGTGAGTCCTGCTCACGGACATACACTGGGTATCGCTGATATTCCAGAACTTCGTAGCTGGTCCACTCGATGGATGCTGGGCGAGTTCCGTGCGTTCCGGTAGGTCGGTGCCGCCGGAGAACCGGACCGGCTGCAAAAACGATTGCGTTTCGAGATGAGGGAGAACGCGTCCTGGCTCCTCGCTGGCCTCTTCCATTCTGGAAAAATGTTCGCCACTCTCCTCGACTTTGTTCCCACATTTTTTATCCCAGTGTCCAAGATTTAACCAATTTTTGAAACCTTTTGATGGTATGTTCTCCAATCCTCCAAAGAATCGTTTTATTTTTGGAGTGTAGGTGTTTCATTGTCATGTTATAAGAATTGGTGAAGCATTATCATGTAAAACAAAATTGATGTATTTTCTTTATAATTTAATGAAATAAACTGCATTTTAAAAATCTTTAATACTTGCTGTTTTCGTGTATTATTTTTGCCCCATATTTCCATTTTGTATCATAAGGTCATCAAGGGCTGAAAAAAATGTGGAAAATATTCTCGACGAAAAATTAACACATTTTATAGCACGGTACTTAAGAAATTTATATGGCAATACACTGCTGGAAAATATACTTCTGCAGGTAACATTTTCCCAGTAATTAATCGCGGCTTTAATGAACACTTTCCTGTCGTAAAGTTACTGTGAAACGGTATTTGCGAATTCTCTTTATATCGTACTGAAACGGATTAGCGACAGTCGTACATACAAATAGAAAGGCAATGTGTCAATATTGAATGGTTTTACAGGAGCGTCCATTTCCAACGAATCCGACTAAAATAATTAATCAAACAGAATGGATTTATTGCAATAGGCTGCTGCTACATCGCGCGATACGTGGAAAGCCAATTATCCACAACTATTCGTCTAACTCTCATTTCCGCGGGTTTCCGTCGCAGTCATTCGAAAGGGAAAGACAGAGTTTCCAGTTTTCTAAAGCAACGAACGAGAAGAAAAGTGGAATATGGAATAGCAGAAGGAACGACAGGTCGGCAGCTGTTTCCATGCGAGGAAAATGTGGGGCCATTCGTTAGGTCTTAAACTGACTGTTTGTGTGTAGATGCGCAAGTTCGTGTGGGTGGGATTTTCACGAGGATAAGGGGAAATGATCGTCACCAGGGGTAAAAGACCCTCCTGGGTCGAGGGTTGATCATCGTCGTTGAATCAAAGCTCTCCCGAAATTTAAGGTTCAGACCCCGAAAATCTGTACGGTGAAAGAAATTCGAAGCTTATAAATTATTTCCTCCAGCGACCTAAATGTATCCCTAAAAAAATGAACAAGTCATTTTAAATAAAAAGTATCGTGATATATTATATGTAATAAATTGTAAACTATTTATCAGTATTCATTTAATTACAAAAATAGAATGACAAATTTCAATCACATGTCTTTTGACCAGAAAGATATTTTAATCCACTTCTTTCGACCCAAAACGGTACTAGAACATCATTAGGCATCATATACCATCGATTTAGGCCACTTAGAAACGAAATTGGCGACTTTCATTTTTTGACAATTTTTGAAGGTATACCCCTTCACATTTTTGCGATTTTGGGTCGACCCATTTTTTGGCCGAACAAATTTTTAAACCGCTTCTTCCGACCCAAAATTGTCCTAGAATATGTTTATACATCATTTACCATCGATTTGGGCCATGTAGGAGCGAAATTGGCGACTTTTAATTTTTGACAATTTTTGAAGGTATACCCCTTCACATTTTTGCGATTTTGGGTCGACCCATTTTTTGGTCGAAAATATTTTTAAACCGCTTCTTCCGACCCAAAATCGTCCTAGAATATGTTTATACATCATATACCATCGATTTAGGCCATTTAGGAGCGAAATTGGCGACTTCCATTTTTTGACAATTTTTGAAGGTATACCCCTTCACATTTTTGCGATTTTGGGTCGACCCATTTTTTGGCCGAACAAATTTTTAAACCGCTTCTTCCGACCCAAAATTGTCCTAGAATATGTTTATACATCATTTACCATCGATTTGGGTCATTTAGGAGCGAAATTGGCGACTTTTAATTTTTGACAATTTTTGAAGGTATACCCCTTCACATTTTTGCGATTTTGGGTCGACCCATTTTTTGGCCGAAGAAATTTTTAAACCGCTTCTTCCGACCCAAAATCGTCCTAGAATATGTTTATACATCATTTACCATCGATTTGGGCCAAGTAGGAGCGAAATTGGCGACTTTCATTTTTTGACAATTTTTGAAGGTATACCCCTTCACATTTTTGCGATTTTGGGTCGACCCATTTTTTGGCCGAAGAAATTTTTAAACCGCTTCTTCCGACCCAAAATCGTCCTAGAACATGTTTATACATCATATACCATCAATTTGGACCGATTTTTACGACTTTGTAGCTTTGACGATTTTTTAAGGAATATCGCTTCAAGCAGGCAAATGTGCACAACAAATGCGTAACATTAAAAGTTCTTAGACCGGCCCAAACGCGCTCTCTAGCCTATAAATGTTTAGGATCTAAATTATGTCATCTATTAATATTAATTGAATTACATCAAAAATAATATAACAATCCAAAGTACGATTGAAATATGCAGATACACTGCCAGGTATTCCTTCCGTTATCTAAACCGTGTTCATCATCGATACAAATTTTTCAAAACCGCTAGTTTACATTTTTCCGCTAGTCTACGTATCTCGAGAACGAATACAATGAAAGTGAAGGTCCCCGCACCGAACCCTTTCGTCTACCTGGAGACCTTATGAATAATAGTAAACCTCGCAAGGTATTTCAGTCGCGATATAAATTCGAAAGACTAGGGAGAGTAGTGAAATAGTAACGAGGCCGATAAACTACAACGGGCAAATTCAAACCGGGTGGATATTTTAGCCGTGGCATTAGCATCCCGATCTCAGGTAGACATCTAAAGAGGCAAATGTGGTATGCAGAATAGGAACGAAGAGGAAAAATATCTTTCCCTCGTGGCGAGAAGAATTTACAGCTTTTGCACACCCGATACGTAAGCTGCAAGGAGTTCGACTTATCGTCCAGTTGCACTTGTTTTGCGGACATATCGGCATAAAGATCGAAACGTCGCGCGTCGCTGACAATTTCACGAGTGGTCGGCTCTCAGTGGTGCACCGGTTTATTCGCGTGTTATAGCCGAGGTAGCACGAAGAACGAGGAACATAAGAGCCACTATACTCTCCCGGACGAACGACTTTCCTTCAAATCGGTGGGACGTTTTACGTGCCGTCGGTTGACATTTACAGTGAAATCCCGGCCAGTGTACGAACCTGGTTACCATTTGCTTCAATGACGTCTTAAGGATCTACGGTAACGTGCTTGGAACCTGTTTCTATGTGTTCCTGCTTTGGTCCCCTGGTATACTTATATAGATTCGCGCGCCCGTCTACGCTTCTGCACAGTACAATTGGTATTACCAGTTACATTCTTCGGATAAACCGGGTACTAAAGGTTATTCCACCTCCTCTCCCCTTTTTATCCACGAAATATGCGAATACCTTGCTATTCTCACTTATTGTCTTCTCCTATTTTAATAAGACACCGAATATCGTATTATTTATAGAACCATTGTAATGTACACTGTGAAGAATTATTACTTTACTATTAACACAGTCGATATAAAATATGAAATGATATTGTATATACATATGAATATTGTAATAAATTTGATTGACATCATATTTGAACAATGTTTTCATACTCATTCTACCTGAAGTCTCTTCATCCTTCTGGTTACAATTACCATATTAATGATACGAAATATGAATACCATTGATATAATAAGTGATATAGATGAAACGATATCCAATCCAGGTTAAAATGAATTAAATCGATGATAAACACTTAAACCACATATTTAAATACGTAGAGATTCACTGCGCGGTTTACCCGACTTCCTGCTGCCGGATGGCTCGCGGTGTACTACAAACCGGAAAGGATAATTACCGCGATAATGTGCGGATATAATTTCATATTATTGGTGTTTAAGCAACTTAGTAGTAGAGGTATTAGAATACTGCACACCAGGATATTACATTTCCGTACACAGGAATTAATTCACTTAACACGGCAACGATAATGGAACAAGCTTGTTTAACACTTCGCAATGAACATTTGTTACGATGCAATGTAACCGAGGCATTACGCGATTCATTGACCTTTATTCGAATTCTGTAAATATTACAGTAAACCGTCGATAAATTTTCTAGGCTATAATATCGGTGGACAGATCGTTTGTTTGACGAAGAAAATTCGGGAAGTGCCAGTGACACCTGATCAAACACTAGTGTCCTATTAATAAAGAAAAGGTCTAAGAGGGAGGGAGGGAGGGGAAACGCTTAACTACTTTCAAATATTTGAAGAATCTGACACGATGCTACTCGCTACTGAATAGCAGAATATCTAGCATAATTAAACATTGTACAATAACTATAAGAATTGGGTCACAAAACCATGCTGATTTGGGGCTACACATTATTTGTCTCATATTTCTATTTCTATAGGTGAAGTTTTTTTTAAATTAAATTCTTTAAAATGTACTTCTGGGTAAAGTGGTGATGGCATTCACTCCTCATTCCATAGAATAACATATATTATAATAATATATAATATATCCAATATAAAGACTTGGACCTTTTCTCATCCTCTGTATTCTCTTCCACCGCATTGGTCCATGTAACAATTCATCTTTTACGAGAAAAACTCAAGATTTTTATAATGAAGGTTAAGATTGTAAAATGCTGGAAAAGGATCATTGATGTCCATGGTAACTACATTGTCAAATGAAACTACTTTTTAAAAAAGTTTAGAGTGTTTGAATTGTAACCTAAGAATCAACACGAACTTTTTCCTGTACCTCATAGAATTGCTTTCTTTGATCAAGATATTTTAATTTCATTTAATTAAGGTTTTTTATGTATTCTATATAATCCGCTAAGTCCTCTCTATCTCTCTATCTTTGACCTTTCATTACTCGGGTCGCATTTCTATCATATTGAACTTATTTTGTTTTCTATATCAATTTCTTATTTGTGTTTCATGTTCCAAGGATGCGTCCCATTAAATTGAACTAGTAAACTAATAACACTAATTCCTAGTCCCAGAGAGGATTGCCGTCTTAAAATATCAGGCAACGATTGCCACTCGATCCTGGCGAATGGTAAAAATTGCAGTTTCTATTCTTCGTACGTTCTACTGGGAGACACTCACTCCTTCTACGGCGGTTAAGGTCGAACGATTCCTCGAGTTCCATAAATTAACCGTGAAAGGGGTGAGAAGGCTAAGAAAATGTACATTTCCTTACGTTTCCTTTACCTTCGTTGCATCAACTTCCTGGCATGGAGGTTTCATGCAATTTCCCCAATGTCATTTTATCGAGGCATCCTCTTCTTCGTACACTTATTGTACTTTATAGAGCGGTTTATTTCGGAGGAAAAGAAACTTCGTTTATTTCAACGATTTCCGAGTGGACCGAAAGTAAACTTGCTGAAAGTACTTGACATTATTTTCTGATAAGATTATACTTCGTTACCGTTAATATTCTTTCTTCAGCCTCATAAAAGTCCTCATAAATTGTTCACGATTGTTATACTTACTAAACGTTAGTAAAATTCATTTACTAATAAAAAATAAGGTCGAATAATTTTTACTGCCAAAATTCTGTCAATGTTATAACCTAATATAAAGTAATATAAAGTTATGCATGCAGCATAAGCCAAATTGTAATTTCCCGGTAATTATTCGTAGAATAGTTGTGCGATTGTGGCCATTTTTAAGGGTCATTATATGCTCACTGCACCGTGAAAATACATAATTTTTCTGCACCGGTATATCCACCTTTTTTTTATCTCTCCTCGAAGACTTTTGTGAAGAATGTGCAACACGTGTAGCGTACCATATACGTGGAGGATTTAATTTGTTCTGCGTGAAGAAACGGCTTCATACAAATGCAAGTTTGTAAGGACTCCTTATTTACCTAACAATTCTCTTTGAACGATGAATCTTGTCGGAGAAAAATTAGCATAAATACGAGAATATTCGTATGGGTGTGTGTATGTGTTTGCGTGTATGCAGAAGGTCGGAAAAATATTTATTAATGGATCCCTCTATCTGGGTCCCGCTTATCAGACACCGTTACATCGCCAAGATAAAACTCCGCAAATCCTGGTGGAATTAAAAAATTATTATCCAACTTTGTGTCATACGCCTCAACTTCATGGATTATAAATTTCGATTTATCTATGGATATTAAGTCGTTTGGGAGAAGAGTGAGATGCAATATTAAATTAATTAAGTTATCATAATGAACGATAATCGACTGATTCACCGTAAAATTGCGTCAAACGTTTAATATAAAATCACCTTGTTGGTTATTCATTTCGATTAATTGCATTCCAATTTACTCTTAGAATCACTAATTAGAGTGAAATATATGTGTAAACAGAGTATGTATTTTATTTCGTATCTCATTTATATCCAATAAATAAACATTTCAAATAGCATTCAAAATTGATCTGAATGAATATATTACATGATCCAAACAATTATTTTACAAATTAATATTCCACTATTATATTTCAAAATCAATGTACTAAAAATTGTTATATTAAAAAATTAAGCTTCATGAAATGTATGTCAATTTGGACGGCGACAGGATAATTCCATATACCCATAACATAGTATAATATAGCATAATAATTAATTTATAACCAATACAATATATAACATACAATCTACATTAATGAGAGATCGACGTTTAAAGAGACATTTATGTTACGAGTAGCTTTTTTCCAGAACCCAGCGGTACTTATTTAGAGCATATCCTTCGTTCCTTCGTAAATCAATTCCCCTGAATTCCCGTTGACTAGGTCACGTGCATACATTAAGTTCTAAGATCGATTAATTCGATGCGAACGAGGGAAGATCGTAGGTGGAAAGTAGAGAGAATGAAACCGTGTGCTCAAATATTATGCAGCCGTTTGCGTAAGAGAGTCGGGCCAGAGCCAACGGTATCTCGTTTGACCTCACCGCTTTGGTGGCAGCCACTTTACACATACGTGCATTAGAAGTACTTTTGAAGATTCCATTACTGCTATGTGAATGTAAATGTTTTAGGAATCGCGTGGAATGGCACGAGTACCATGACATCACGGCTGATATGGTACCTTTGCGATTTTCGAAATAATAACAATAAGTCAATGATTTGTACTGTACCAATTGGAGCTTCGAATAAAGTAATCAATGGAATTTTAGAGCGTGTTATATATATATATTTGTATAAACTATGTAAAATAAAGTCCCTATAAAGAATTGATTTTATCATAATTCGAAGGACGAAGTTCTGTAAACATTTTCTGTTGAATTCAAACAAATCTGTGAGAAGCCATCGGGAATTTTTGCGGCATCGCATAATGAGCGTCATTAAATTGATTAATATCTTTTTTGAGGTTTATACGTATTTTTAAGGACGTACTCATAAATGTATAATTATAGCTCAACATATTGCCGGTACTGATTGCGTTCAAATCAGGCTTGATTTAAAATAAGGAACTGCATAGGGCTCTGGCAGGATGTCATAATTATACCTCGTTAAAATAAAGGAATTAAAGTTGATATCTGCCTGCAGCGATGATAATTCAATTTACAGAGAATATCTTATGCAAGAGGGAATTGTTTGTTACACACCTTGTACATAGATCTGGCCTATGTTGCATCTATTTGATCGGAGTACGTTGACTTGGCCCGAGGCTCGTGTCTCCACGCTCGAGCGAGCTTCTCCATTCGTTTGTACCTTTTGGCTTTTAGCAACTATTGCAAATTTCTACGTACACACGCTACACCGATCGTACTGTTAATACCTCGGACATGAACTGTGACATGTACTCCTCCGTACGAATATTCGAACACTTAATCCTGACGCATTCCACTGCACTTATCACTGATTTATTTATAGAACCCCATAAGTATCGGTTTGTAACTTTTGGAAATTTATCAGAGAATTTTGTAGTTTCAACTGAAGAAACATTTTATGCAATTTTGATAACCGACAGATTTGCAAGGAGATAGGCTTTTGAATAAGGAACAAAAAATTATCAATTATAATTATGCTGATATAGGATGTCAAAATTAATGTATAAATTTATATTTGTATGATAATCAGCATTCTATCATAAAAGGACACGTGTCCTGCCAAATGAGTTCAATAACGTGGACGCTTTTGAAAACTAAAAAGGATCAGGAATATTACTTCCAGAAACGAGAATTGAATGTAGTAGTATTTCACATTAACGAGACGAAATCGTGAACGATTAGTTAATTGATAATACTAATAATAACAAACCAGTTGCGGTGAAATCACTAACCGTTAGGTAAGATAACGTGTGTTCATCGGAAGCTACATTCTTCGAGTGAGATTTATCATCGATTTTTCTAGCCCCGTTATTAACACGGTTTTACAGGTTTTCTTAAAGGATGGTGGGCGTTTATATAATATCTATGACATAAAATATGATAACAGCATTTAATCTACATATGAAACTGATGTGATTAGAGAATTACATGTTTTGCTTTAATTTTAGGAAACTGCGAAGTTACATTACCTGTTCGAATAACATCCGACAGTTTAGCATTCAGGACTACTAATGAAATTAAAAATGTTCTATATATTGTCAATTGAAAATATGATCAAAATACACATAAAAATATAAATTAAATATGTACTATATATTTTCCATTCAATATTTCACGTGTGCAATGTTTATGTTTCAACTGACTAATAAATATCTGAGAAGTATATTCAGCATTGAAAAGTCGAAGAATTTCTGGGACAAAATAATAAACACTCATTTAATGTATTAGTAATGATCCCTAGTAAAATCAGCCTCGTACTGGCTAATTAAAGTCAATAAAATATCACTGATTGTACGACGATTAAAATGCATTCCCGGGCGTGTAAAAATGCTTAAACGACTCGCGAAATGATAGCTTGAGAAAGTCTCGGAGATAACTTTAAAGGAAGACGAGCGGGTCAAGTTCTGCGATCGCTTGAAACTGTACTACTTAAATCACGGGGATCCGTATAAGGTGCAAAAGTGGATTCGCATTGAAAATTAATACCGCCATACCTGGCCAATGCTAAACTCAGGCTAATTACATCCACAGAAGAGAATCAAGTCCTCCACCAGTTCCTGGTATAATTAATCTATAAAGAGATCCGTTCCTTAACCATTACAGTTGAATTAGATTAACCACCTACGTTATATGGCTTTATAGGAAATTGGTAATTTCAAAGAAAAAGAAATAGCTCAGGCTGTAAAACAAATTGCTGGAATGCCTTTGTTAGACCACCCGCGTCTCATGCAGCCGAAAGGTGTAACGTTAAACTACCACCACCCACAATTCTCTGACAATGGCTTTAATGTGAGATACTCCTTAATACGGCGGGAAGTTCTGTGACGGCTAAACTCTGGCGTTCGAAAAAAGATGTATTGTTCCCAAAAAGATCCGTGACCGTTAAGGTCCGCGACCCCAAAGGTGAATCTCCGACTCCACGTATGAATATCCGTACGAAATTTACTTGACATTAACGGTGTCATTTGTAGTTCTTTCGCTTGGATTTGTGTACTTTTTTGTTCGATACAAGTCGGCTTTCTTTATCCTTACTCGCCTGACACGGAACATGTAACACTATCTTTATATTCGTGCACAAAGGACACTTAAAGTTACAGTCGAATTTCGGATAATTATCAGGGACTTAAAGTCTTACTGCATAATGGTACACATTTTACATTCCGACGTTCTGAGGAGTTAGTTTTTTAATAAGGACAAATAGTGGCGTATCTGCGTGGTGTAACGGATAGCTTACACAAACGGGTTTTCATTTTTGGTTTGTGTTACTATTAACGCCAATTAGTCGCCGTTATTGGCAGTGGACGGTCAAGTGTGACGAAACGGAAAGAGAAAAAAAAGGCAGCAAGCTCGTCGCGATGTGTGTCGATCCGTGCGACTAATTGGCCAAGTCAACTGCAAGAATGCGCCGTTAGGCGAGTAATATTTACGTAAACGATCCCATTCTTGGAGTACGATTATTAGCGAATTTCTTACTGTCATCTTTATTTACGCTGAAATCAAGTTAATTGCAATGTTTTAATTGCATTATCCTCATGCGAGCGTCGTAACAACCACCCTTTTCCGTTTAAATTATCGTGTATCTAAAAAAACAC
Source organism: Nysson spinosus (assembly GCA_910591585.2). Classification (NCBI taxonomy): domain Eukaryota; kingdom Metazoa; phylum Arthropoda; class Insecta; order Hymenoptera; family Crabronidae; genus Nysson; species Nysson spinosus. The sequence goes on from OU342835.1 coordinate 7,249,309, forward strand.
CGCCAATTAAGGAGTATCAAATAAATTAAAATATTATCGATTGATGTCAATAACCTCGTAAGAATTTGTGCTAGACACTTAATTCGTATAACAAATTGTCAAATATTATAACAATTTTCAGATAAAAAAGTCTAGTAAGAATTGAGATGAAAAACTTCGTTCAAACAACAAATTATCAAATATATAACAACATTTAGATAAAAAAAATGCTGGTAAGAACTTAGATTAGAAGTTTAATTTATACAGTACATTTAAGATAAAAATTCCAGTATCCAGGTTTCACAATAATTTGAAATAATAGAAATACACGTACAATAGTTTTTTGCGAGGATATCGCGGATTTTTTATGAACCCGGGTTTATAAAGCTGTTGAAAGATAATAGAATATTACAGGTAAAAACGGCCAATATTTCGTTAAAAACCGCACGAACTTTTTGGCCAACCCAATACATATTCAATTTATATTCCTGAATTATTAACTCACTTTGAACTTCAAATATATATTCAGACGTTGCTGTATTAATTGCAATAATTAGATAAAAAGTATTCACCGTATCCAGCAGGATTAATTTAAAGTCCAAGTAGGTACTAAAAGAACACGCATTAATTAAGAACATGTAAATCCTCGTAGCTTCCGTTCCACGAGTGTTATAAAGATCGAATCGACTGCTTATCTATTTCCGTAAATGATGAAACATCTACCAGTATAATCCCATTCGTATAGATTTAAATACCTATGACATACGATAAATTACGTAATACACGTTCAACGTGTCACTTAAAGTGACCTTCGAGGGTTCTTAACGCGGATGTATCGTATAACACTGATTTCGGTCTAGCACTTAACGTGTTAAAAAATAAATAGCGTCGCTGGCAAAATGTTACATGAAGAAATGTTGGAAGAAACATGGGTGAGCTTACCACCGCGAGGCTGTCATGGCGGACAATGGAGAACAAGTGTTTTCTTCGGTGTTCCTTGTACTCGGCGCGCACGTCATACATATATTGTGTCGCTATCTTTTAACTTGTCCTTTGGAGTTGTATTTAAAAAGAAGTGGCACTCCATGTTGGTGACAATAGGATTTGGGTCGACCTATTATGCCGGATGAACCTCGATTCTCTTTCGAACATTGTTCCTAAACAATAAAGTGCGATCGCTGTAACAATTGGATTGAAATGTTCGTGGTAATTCATGTGCTATTGGCTCGTTCTTATTGATTTAATGAAATTTATGTAAAATGGCAAACATTTCGGACGATGATGCTAATGTCATATGGAGAAATATATTTTATTAATTAAAAAAATATTTTAATACAGTGGAAATGTTTAGTTTAATATTTTATGTCATTTGCGAGTAGATGACAATAATACAATGTGGAGGAGTATAATATATTACTTAATACAATTTTTTAATAATATGGTAATCTTCAACTTAATATTTTATGATACGTGTGATTGGAAACTTAAGAATGGAATAGCGTAATTCTTATTCGTTTTTAAGATCAAATTTGCTATTTAAAATTAATGCCGAAACTTGAATGAAAAGTGTATTCATTCACACGTTGGTTCACTGGAAATATCCACAGACTTTCGTTTAATTTGATAATGGATTCACAGTGTTCCTTATAAATCAGACTTTACTTGATTCGCCCACTCTTTTATACTCCATTCTCAGTGTGGTTTTAAATTGTTCTCTGCTCCCAGATGCTTTAATACACTAGATTATGGAAACCATGGAAAGCGAAAGAGAAAGGGAGAAACTCGGAAAACACGTTTGGAGATAAGAAGAAAGGAGAATTTATGTCGTCCTCTTAATTGCATTGTTAGCCTCTAATTAGAATAAAAATACGTCGAGTGTTTGTAAGCCTCGGAAAATCGAGATAAACATATCTTTCCTACAAATGATTAATTATTAAAAGATATTTATTATCACTCTTCTATCATAAGACTCATATAGTATCAGAATATCATGCACTCTAACCCCGCACAGTACGGGGTACATATTAGTTCCGCGTTATACAAGTGATACATAGATTATGCTTAGAATAAATATCAGATATATTTACATATGCATAAGTTAATATACCTTCAAAGTTAAATGAAATATAAAACAAATAACAGAAAACAGGATCCACTAAATTTTATTTATTCTAACGATTCATAAGAGAAGTAGATGAAAAATGACAGAAATGATTGGAGAACTTGCAATCTAATAAATCAACTTCCTAATATAGGGCAGAGATCGATCGCTGGATTATTGCCAATCGTGGATTATGTTTTGTCAATCAAATCAAGTGAAGCTACTGTTCGTTTTTCTCGATTGGAAATGTACACTCGAAGTTGGATACGAAGATGGATATAGTTGGCGGCCTTATTCGGCTTATTTGGCGGCGACAGTAGCAGGTGCCTCAGGAAATCGACGGGAAAGGGGTCGACCGGAAAGAGAAATTGTGAGCTAATCACTTCGAGAAAAGAGACTCTATGTAATAGTACCTACGGTAATTAACAGTCTCGGCTACATATAGGAATATTAAAAATGATCTATCCTTTAAAAACAACCTGACAATTTTCACTCCTTAAATGTTCCCCTCGGAAGTTTTCGTGATCCCGTATACTTTCCAGGAACACGGCTATGTTAAAATATGTAAACAATGCCCCCCTTTCTAATACATACATAAAAACTACCGAATAAATATTGTATGTTTTAAACCTTCTCCAACGAAAAGGGTCAGATACATAGTATCAGAAAATGATCCACACTGTCCCCGTATAACACGAGGTACATATGTACATACATATGTTCCGCATTATACGAGTCATATATAGTCTTTGAATTAAAATCAAATTAAGATTAATATCTAATTTATAACTAAATCACATACCTGATTATACATATTTCATATCTAAATTCGATATTGCAGATCGCGAACCACAGGTTACAAAGGAACAATTTTATCGATAAGATTGACAAAAAAATCTATCTGACGTTAAATTTAATATTGGCATTATAATCGGTAGGTGCTTTAGTTCATATTATAAATATACTTGTAATGTTATATTCGCATTTGGTCTAATACACGTTTCGAAATATTTGTAGTTTATCGGGCACATTATTCATAGCGCGAAGGTAAGCTGTAATTAAAGGAGATTTGTGCTATAATTTGTCGGTGGTTTATATACACGTAGCAGCGTGTAACTAAAGCGTATCAAATATACGCCCACGCCAGCAGTTCAATAGTAGAATGTTCTGGATTTGTACATTTTTTATCAGAAGACATCCGGTTTCCAGTTATGGAGCTTCTGGTGCTGCTAAATATATGCATACCTTATCGTACCGCAGCAACTCTCCCACATTCAGCAACTTGCAAATTGTTCGCGTGCACTCCGCTAGGTTCAAGGACTTTCTACGGTGCTCGAAATTATACACTACTGATTTGCAAATACGAAAATAACCAACTGAACCAGATTTCATAGATTTCTTGTCGTTGATGCATGGTTCTTAGACACGGAACATTATGCGGTTTAAAAATTGTTAGTCTTTTTGTACACAGTGCACGTGCGTTAAGACTTTGTTCGGCATAATTGCCTCGACTGTTAAAAATATATTTTATGAACAAAATATTAGTTAGCTCTTTTTTTGTCCAGCATCGAAAACTTTAGATTTTTCAGTTTACTTAAATCACTTTGTATTTTTGTCACGTCGGTCTTTTTATAATAAAAGTTGGAGAATAATAATTAACAAACACGCCTTCGAATTATTGCCTTCTGCCTTTTAATGACTTAATTAAATGCTGAAATTATTTAATCCTGAATTCCCAATAATAATTACATTATTTAATGAAGTATTATAATTAAAAGGCAAGTATTCACATCAAAGTGTAAAATATTATCATAATAGAAATGTTTTTTTTTTCAGATCATATTTTGCGTGATTTCAAGCATGATTTATTTTATAATTCTTGGATGTTATTATTAGTGTGATCCCTCTGTTTATCGATTCTCCTTTTTGCGCGGTAAGGCGTTGCTACTTGATTGGATTTTCCGTAGAACATCATAGAAGAAAGACGTCTAATATATCTTCGCGTAAGTTGTTCCGCTACATATTGCACGTTCATCAAGCACTTTCTAAACTACATGGATGTTGCGTCGCGCGGATAATCCAACGCTAATGAAGCTATCTCCTCGTACGGGCAGAGCTAGCATCAATGTAAAAGTTAGTTAAAGTTACTCTTACAAGTAAGCGAAACCATGTTAATCAAGAGACGAGGTCACCTACATTGACAGCGAGATACCCGTGCCAGGGAAATGTCGGGCAAACCTTTACTTTTCGCTCCTTACGGCTAAAGAATCGACCCAAGCGTTCACAGTTCTTTCGGTTCTTTCGATACTTACACGTATATTATATGGATACAATATTTAACATTAAGGTGGAACATCTAAGCACAGCTCTTCGACATCTATTTATGTATATATTCAAATTAATTGTATATTATATAAATTATTAGGCCAAATGCTATAAAAAATGGGACTCTTTAATCGGATCTGAATTGGAGGTAATAATTTACGGTGATAAGTCGATATTAAGTTAATACAATCCATAATAAACTCCTTTAAATTAAGATCATTAATGTCTTCGATGCGTGTCGTGAGATTCAATTCCCTCATGAATTATTTAATTTATTCGACACGAACACGGATTATATAACGCACAGCTCCTCCGAAAGTAAGAGTCAGCTATAAATAAACAACTTTATCACTTAATTATGTAATTAACCATGGACGAAATTGTAAATATTCGTTGTAATCGAGCAGCTTCTTTCTCGAAATCAGCGCGCGCAAGTGCAACCAGCGGACCAATTATGGTGTCACAAACTACTTATTTCTCTAAAAATTATATCGATATTTTCACTCCGAGAGACACTTGGAAGAGAGTTTTTTAACGCAATTGCAACACGTGTTCTCATAAAAGTGAGAGTCTTAATACGGTCATTAGTGATATAATACAAAACTCTCGAAATTCCATTATTTCAAGATCACCGAATTATACATAATTTTCGGCGTAATGCGTTTGTAAATTATACTTTACGCCGTGATTTCTTGCATTTTACTTTGGTGGGCCATAAATTCAAAATTAAGTGGAGTTCGTAATGTACATCTGAAAATGACTTCTTAATATTGACATCAAAATTTAATGTCGAGACTTTTTGAGACTTTAAATATGATATTTTCACGAATTTAGTGGTCTGAGAAATAAATTGATTTTATATTTCAGGCTGGATAAAATATGTAGAAATATAAGAATAAATTTTGTAATTCAGTATAAGCTGATAATTCGAATATTTGAATGTGTAAATATTCCAACTTAAAAGGGCATTGCACTTAAATGACTTACAACTTTCTTGGCTACGATACGTGAACCTTAAAATTAAAATTGTGCCTTTGTTCCTTGCCGGTGCTTCCAATTCGTTCTCCGTTATTAAAGGGATCAAGAAGTGTGACAAGGTCGCCATAAGCCTAAAAATATATTCCTAAGAATCTTTCATTAGAGTTCAGTGACACGCCTTTTATATTACTTCCGCAATTTAACTACGCAAATTTAATAAATTATTATAAAACGAATTGTATTTAAGAAAATAATTTAGTATATCGATTCATTTGCAAGCTAACGACAAAAGTTCACTTAAAAACATAAAACAAAATTGTCATGGTATCTATATTAAATGGATGTCCCAAAACTCACACTTTTCTTTAAATCAATCGTTTTTCCTGGACTCTAGTAAATTATATATAATACATAATATAAAATGTACTACGTAGGATCATTATTTCTAGTAGTATTATTAAAAGTAACGAAAGGATCGAATAATTATATAGATAATAATTGACTGACAAACCTCTAATTTGAATTCCAAAGACTTTCAGCGCTTATAAACGGTGAAAGAAAAGTGGAAGGTACCGCTTAAAGTTTTCTTAGCTAATCCGGAGTGGCTAAATCGAGGAAGTAACGGACACGGTTGGCAGGGTGACAGTGTAGAGGACGGTGAACACACGGGTCACGCCTGCAAGGGCCACGGGATAATGTCAAACGGCCGTAAATTACTGCCGAGGCGAATCCTCGGTGCAACATAACGTGGGAGTCAGAAGGTAGAGCCAAGACATAATCGTGCAGGGGATAACTCGTCCAGACTTTCCCCTCGTTTATTATTTTCTCGATTAAACGGGCCGTGCCTCGCGGGTTCTCGCAGTCACCTGGACGAAAGGTTCAATCTACCCGGCCATATAAACTCCTATCGATACCACTGTCTCCATAAACGTCTCCCGTAGAAAATGCATCCTTTGCATCTAACGAACACCGGGCTTTTCAACGTGATTTCTACCAATTAATTTATTCGATCGAATTATTTTGTTTCTACAAATAATTACTACAAATTATACTACAATTTATTTGCAAAAATAATTGCTGCAAATTATACTATCATTTATTTCCACAAATTATACTACAATTTATTTCTAGAAATTATTACTGCAAATTATACTATATTTTGTAGTTCTTAATACGTCATTAAAACATAGCAAACCAAGCAAGAATTTTAATCTTGCTTCAAAGTATACATGCTTATTTTTAACTCTTACACGAAACGATTTAACGAATAAAAAATGATACCGAACATTTAATCCGTTTGCAATCAAGGTTTCAGTGAAAATAGAGTCTCGAAAAAGTCACGAACCGGAAATACCGAATGGTCCATCTATTCGAGACAATAGCGACTAGATCAATGAACTGAAAAAAAAACTGATACCTCCTGGCACATACTGTCATTCCGATACTCCGAAAGAATGGCTCGAGCGAAGCTTTACGTAAGTTTAAGTTCCTTTCATTTCGGCGGATTCATTTATTTGCCAGTGGGATCCGAATTGTTAGACGCGGCCCGACCCAAAGTGACCAGAATAATATCGTTTATATTGGTTAATGGAGATTCTCGTGGATATTATAAAAAGTTAATTCACCATTAGTTTCGTACGGAGGATGGTATTCAGTTCAAACGACGCCGAATATTACCGTTAACTGGGTCCTTCTTTATAGTCCGTTTCAGAAAAAATGTTCTCGCATTTAGAAACTGCAAAACTTTCGTTTCCATTCATTACGGTATTAAATCTTTATTATTAGATTCTCAATAATTTTGGTCTGCCAAATTGAATCCGATATTCTAATCAATTCAACTTTGAATTCCGTGAACCATGAATTCGTATTAAAAGTAATTATTGGATAATGTAAAGTATTGATAATTTTGTTAAATACTTAAGAATTTGATTAAAAATTTAGAAACACCAAAAAATACTCTGAAATAGCACAAAACTTTATGTGCTGTTCATAATAATTATAGCAGTCTGTGAAGCAATAATTAAAAAATATAAAGACGTCGAAATTTGCTGTTAGAAGAATTAACTTTTCTAACGTCAATTATGTTCGTATTTTAATCCTAAAAAGGATGAATATTTTTAATCCTAGTCAGAATTTAATTTTCAAGTACGTTGTGCACATAGCACCTCGTAAATTTTCCAGTGAAATACAGTATAAAAAATCTTCCCACAAAGGCCGGCGATTGAAATTCCTGGCAGTTAGCAGGACTGGATTTAGTTTAAAAGCGAAACTGGAGATCCGCCTGTGGAAATGGGCCTGGCACGTATGCCATTTCGTATCTAGATGCACGATCTGCGTACCTCATAGCGGCGACGTGGCGATGAAGTTACACACGTGGGATACCAGGCTGCGAGGAGGTACTTGTCCCGAAGAAAATGTGCTAGAGCATAATCGCAAAACGACATTACTCGATGTTGCATTCCACGGAGGGCGACGGGCCCAATTCTTGGTACACCACCGCCAGTACCTGAAATGCATTCCACCGAGGACGTTAGGTGCTATGCACACCTATCTCACCAGCTACCACGAAACCTTTACTGAGCTTCAGTATCTTTGAAACATTCCAAACCGATTAGAAAATCATATATAATAAGTATAAGTAGCACAAAATTTATTTCAATCTTCAATATGTTCGAATAGGATCATAATTTTCAAGTCGACAATTTTGCTTCTAAATGACCCAAATCGATGGTATATGATGTATAAACATGTTCTAGAACGACTTTGGGGCGAAAGAAGTGGATTAAACATTTTTTCCGGTCGAAAATGGGTCGACCTAAAATCTCAAAAATGTAAAGGGGTACACCTTCAAAAATTCTCAAAAATTAAAAGTCGCCAAAATCACTTCTACACGACCCAAATCGATGGTAAATGATGTATAAACATATTCTAGGACGATTTCTGGTCGAAAGAAGCGGTTAAAAAATTTTCATTGGTCAAAAATGGGTCAAATCCGATCGAAAAAATGTGAAGGGGTACACCTTCAAAAATTGTCAAAAACTGAAAGTCTCCAAAATCAATTCTAAACGACCCAAATCGATGGTGGGTGATGTATAAACATATTCTAGGACGATTTCTGGTCGAAAGAAGTGGTTAAAAAATTTTTATTAGTCAAAAATGGGTCGAACCCAAATCGAAAAAATGTGAAGGGGTATACCTTCAAAAATTGTCAAAAATTAAAAGTCGCCAAAATCACTTCTAAATGACCCAAATCGATGGTAAATGATGTATAAACATATTCTAGGAGGATTTCTGGCCGAAAGAAGCGGTTAAAAAATTTTTATTAGTCAAAAATGGGTCGAACCCAAATCGAAAAAATGTGAAGGGGTATACCTTCAAAAATTGTCAAAAATTAAAAGTCGCCAAAATCACTTCTAAATGACCCAAATCGATGGTAAATGATGTATAAACATATTCTAGGAGGATTTCTGGCCGAAAGAAGCGGTTAAAAAATTTTTATTAGTCAAAAATGGGTCGAACCCAAATCGAAAAAATGTGAAGGGGTATACCTTCAAAAATTGTCAAAAATTAAAAGTCGCCAAAATCACTTCTAAATGACCCAAATCGATGGTAAATGATGTATAAACATATTCTAGGAGGATTTCTGGCCGAAAGAAGCGGTTAAAAAATTTTTATTAGTCAAAAATGGGTCGAACCCAAATCGAAAAAATGTGAAGGGGTATACCTTCAAAAATTGTCAAAAATTAAAAGTCTCCAAAATCAATTCTAAACGACCCAAATCGATGGTGGGTGATGTATAAACATATTCTAGGACGATTTCTGGTCGAAAGAAGCGGTTAAAAAATTTTTATTGGTCAAAAATGGGTCGAACCCAAGTTGAAAAAATGTAAAGGGGTACACCTTCAAAAATTCTCAAAAATTAAAAGTCGCCAAAATCACTTCTACACGACCCAAATCGATGGTAAATGATGTATAAACATATTCTAGGACGATTTCTGGTCGAAAGAAGCGGTTAAAAAATTTTTATTGGTGAAAAATAGGTCGAAACCAAGTCGAAAAAATGTGAAGGGGTACACCTTCAAAAATTCTCAAAAATTAAAAGTCGCCAAAATCACTTCTACACGACCCAAATCGATGGTATATGATGTATAAACATATTCTAGGACGATTTCTGGTCGAAAGAAGCGGTTAAAAAATTTTTATTGGTCAAAAATAGGTCGAAACCAAGTCGAAAAAATGTGAAGGGGTACACCTTCAAAAATTCTCAAAAATTAAAAGTCGCCAAAATCACTTCTACACGACCCAAATCGATGGTAAATTATGTATAAACATATTCTAGGACGATTTCTGGTCGAAAGAAGTGGTTAAAAAATTTATTCCGGTCAAAAATGGGTCGACCCAAAATCGCAAAAATGTGAAGGGGTATACCTTCAAAAATCTTCAAAAAATCAAAGTCGTCAATTTTGCTCCTAGATGATCTAAATCAATGGTAGATGATGCCTAATGATGTTCTAGGACCATTTTGGGTCGAAGTAAGTTCATTAAAAATTTTTTCCGGCAAATATTAAGCAAAATTTATGTTCACATTCTACAATAGATACTCGTTGGGCGTTATGCATACAGATTTCCAGTGTAAATAGTCAATCGTTTAAATTTCCATTCTCGACGCGTTACGGCTGTCGTAATACCTGACAATACTACTTCTTTATACACCGCTAATGTAACGTGAATCGCGAAACAGTTCATGTGAACTGATATAAGATGTGCATAAAAATAACGTTTCTTACATTAGCAAGCCAAGGTTCTCTTTCTTCACATTACTCTATTATGTATCATTAATAATTTCTGAACAACGTGGTAATCAAGATATCAATTTCATCTCACGACTGAACCAGTTTAGTGACCTTAATATCTTGGTGTGAATTGCGACACTTATTCTTAATAATGATTTAATAAATGCTCATTCCCATTCGTATTTAATAAATTATAAACACACCTGATTAACCTCAAGATTAATAACATTAATTTTAAAGTAATTCTTCCAAGACATTAACTTTTTGTTATCTCTCACCTATCGCGTTAGAGAAATACTTGAACTTCCTGGTGGCGGACGAAAAAAAGGTAGAATCGTACAAAGGAGAAAGCTAATTAGTAAAATCCAATTAGCCGGCGCGGCACTTTCGCGGGGAACGATTTCAAGTCCTAATACGTGTTTCAATTTTGGTGTAACGAATAATTAGTTCGAAAATCTTTACGGACTGCCTTTCAGCGTCTGTCTACTATGAGTCATTTCCGGTTCTTAAAGATCCTCCGTAATGTATCCTCGGGGACTTACGATCTCTCGATCGTAACTAGCAATTATACGTGCTCGTGAAAAAACGAGCCACGTCTCTGCGCACCACGAATGCGAATTGCCGTAACGATTGTTTACTACCAAGATACCTGCGCAGATGTTTCAATAAACTTTTTACGCCTCTCTCGGATGCCTGGTTCTTAAGTGGAAGCAAAAAAAACCGCGCACATTAGAAGTGTTTGCATCGATTCCCCGCTACGTCATTTTTTCAACGAGGCCACGAATTACAATATTTGTGTGGCTTTATATAACTACTTATTTGCCAATATTTAATATCAGTATCCTGAATTGAAAGCTTTCTATTCATACACACGATTATTGACTACAGAAAAAGCTCCAAACATTAAATTTGTATTTATTAATAATCAAGCCATGTGCACTACGTTTTCAACAAGACAATAATTATTATATTATACATATGTTGCTCCAAATATTAAATGAATAATTATTTCTTTTGAAACTAAACTTTGCAAATATGAAATTTAAGACAAATGTAGATTCAGAATTAGAAACATGCGAGTTGTTTTCTTTCTAATTATAAAATATTGTTTACTTTTCCCGAGGATTGATGAGAGGATATACAAATACTTTTAGACGATACCAATTTGTAAAGACATATAAATTAATATGATAATAACTTTTCTATGTAATATTATATTATAAAGAAGAGAATAATAATGATTTTATTTCTTTCATATTTATTAAATACTGTATCGTCTCATAAGAGAACGGATGGTTTTTCATGATTTCCTACTTTCCTTGAAACATTCCTGTATGTAATTTTCACTTTAATTACACGAGAATAATTGGCACGACTTGCACGGAATAGGGGTGAGCTTGGTATCGTGGCAATGACCGAAGTGATTGTGATTGTGCGTGGCGGTGATAATTAGTATTCTACCATCGAAGGACTGGTATATTAGTCGATTATCCATCTGGCTAATTTGCCTTCACGGTGCTGTTTAACCATGGACTTTCTCTTTCGTTGTATATGTATCTATGCACATACATAGTTATCAAGCTGCATCGATATTCGACTTTGATAACCACTCCATGCAACTGTGTGCGTTGAAATATTGCAGTTTCTATAACATTAAATTTTTTAATAACAGACGATCACTCCGACGGCATATGATATATGCTTAGCAATTTTACTGTCACCAAAGGAAGAGTTGTATTATTTTACAGTGTATTCCTACAATTGTACTCCTTTTACGTTATAAATATAAAGTGGAATTTGAGTAGTTCTTTATTATGATCATTATAATTATGTGACGACTAATTTGGCATGATATTTCGCGAAAATTAATGGTGTTGATACTGGCATTATGTTAATATTTATGTTATTACATAAAAGATAATACGACACACGCCATTATCAAGATTATTATCATCATTTTAAGAATAAATCCTGGTAATTTTACTAAGAAATTAATTATGTGTGTTACACTGATGAGCTTTATTATATTCACCTCGTTACATAAACAGAAACCAGATAAGTCTTCAAAATGATTAAAATCATTTGGAGACTAACTTCCCATCGTTTTATAGCGGGGGTAATTATTATGTAAAAGACAATTTCGAGCAGGAAATAATTGTATACATTACATCGATAACTATTATTATAACCATCCTATTAGATAAAGGTTAGAGTTGGATAACTTTTTCCAAAATTATTCAAAGTGATCTGACATTTTTTGCGGAACTTATCTCCAGACATACCGAGGACGATTATGCTGCTTTCATTTTCGTGATGCGTTATATTTCGTAAGAGTGAAAATGATCGTTGCGGAGGAACGAACCTCTCTTTTTTCTTTCCTTATTTCCCGAGTACTACTTTGCTGATTGCTCTTGATTACGGATCCTGAAGAGAGCAGATTAGTCGTTCGTGCGTGCACGCTGCTTTTCTGGTTTCACCAGTGAAACTGCGTGAGGTCTCGCGTTGACAGTTAAGCCATAAAGTGAAATGTGTTCCTCGTGTATTATCCCCGGCCGTTCGCGACTAACCGACACCGCAATAATTGAAATAATGCAATTAATATAAGAACGCGATTCGTTGACTTCTTGGAAATCGTAGATTATCTCTAACAGTTACGAACACAACGTAATCAAACTCGAATTGGCCTTCCAGAAATTTATTAATAATAACTCTGGTAATTTTTATAAAAAAGACATATTTTCGCATTGAAGGAAATGGCATGTATTTTTATTAAATAAATATTATATTGAAGAATATAGAACACTTTAAATTTTACCCCAAAATACATAATTTCGTGTGAGACGATCTAGTAAGGTTAGAACATTGTTTGATTGGAAATTAATTATCGTGTACGCGATACAGAGATTTTCAAGTCGCAAAATAAATCCGAGAAACCTTGAAAACAGAAATGGAACATACTTTTTTGTTAGTAATCAATATTATCCTTCCATTACATTGTTCCTGGAAATCTCATTGCGACATATCATCAACGGACTCATTACGATACAGCATGTTGGAACGGTTTGGCGGAAGATAATGCAAGATAATGTTTGCGTTAAAAAAATGTTAAGAAGTTCTGGATAATTCCATGATGGAGAAGCTATGATTAGGCGAATAAACACAAAGTAGACATTAAACACTTCGAGATTTTTCCAGTAAACACTGTCGGCATTAAATCTACTTTCTTAATAATCGGCATAAATACCAAACATGTCCATCCTCGGAGTCAATTCCTCCATATTCTGCATTATTAAATTCGTGGTTAATTATTGCAGGATATAATTAACTACGAACGACAATCAAATTTCTGCTACTATCTTTCACGGAGTATAATTATTCCGAATCGTATAATAGCACTAAAATAACAATAAATCCTTTTACCATTTCTGCTACTGCTAAAAGCAAGATTATGTTCAACGAACTTTTCATATTCTTAGCTCAGTGATATTATTCGAATAAAAATTCGCAGAGGTTTGTGTGAGTGGAATCGTCAGGATTTGTGGAGAGAGGACAATTATTCCGTGAAGGAAGTTCACGGTAGTTGGAAGTTCCGTGTATCTATATAGTTTAGGTGGATCACGTAAAGGTCGCGAAGCACGTCGTAAAACGGCGCTCGTAAAGTGACTCTGTCTGGTCTGGGCATCGGCCTGTCGGGTATCCGCCTTCCACTTCCGTCCCTCGAGCCTCGCTAAAATATGTCTTTCTAATAGTAAATGGTAAACAGAGTCTTTTCCACTAGTAAGAAAGTACCGTTTTGCATTTATATGAAGTTTCCATCACGCTGTTCATAAAACAGTGTTATGCCTGTACCTCACGAATGATGCAAATTCACTAATTTCCAGTAAATTCTAGTTTTCTTTTAAAATCTTGAATCTTAACATTTTGTAATTTCTTTAATGTAAGGTATTCGGTACAAATTTATTTTATCGCACCGTTTATCTATTTATCAATTCCTATTTGTTTCTATTTAATTCCAAATTGGATACCAAACACCAGTTTTCGTTGTTGAACAAGAATTACTTATTTTTCTTAATTACTTCTGTTTACGTGAAAATTGCATCAAGATACTAGTTGTACTTCGCATAAAATTTGACTGGTCATCAAAATGTCCGGATGGAACCCCACGTTAAGTGGAGAGCTGTCTACAAAGCCAAGTTCGGTGGGATCTATGGACAGTTTAACATGAGCGCGGTTAAACGTGTGCCTTCGTAACGCTCGAGGAACTCCGGCCAGGTAAATGAATGGAACCCGTTCACACAGAAAGAGAAATAAAGACAGTGAAACCAGGGGAAAAAGAGAACGCATGACTCCAATGCCAAGGTTGCCCGCAATTACGTTCACGCAACTTGAAGCTACACTGCTTCGAATCGAAGTGACCCTTTCACGCGTTTCGCTGATGCCGGCTCGCAACATTCTTGCATCCCCAACGCCTTTCACCTGAACATCCTATCGTTCCGACATCAACGCGAGATAATTGAGCTATTAAAAAATTCCACCTGTTAAGGAAATTGTATGTTAAACTGCATTCAACACCACCCGATACAAGTGAATGAGAACATAAGTATAGCCTCCGAGGTTCATTTCGTACTTCGATAAATATTGCTGAGCAAGTCGGTATACTTTTGTCTGACTACTCGGTGGGTTATACTACTTGCAATTGTTTTGTTACGATAAACACTAGTAGACGTGTTATTTGATCAGTTCACAATGATTTCCATGTGCTTTAACGTACTGCAATTAAAGTAAACATTCACACTGGAGATTGACATTGAAAGTTTTAAGTGACAGTGACACTATTGCCGAAATTATAACGAAATCTTGCATTGAATTCTTTAATCCAACACGGTATATCAACATAAACGATAACTTCACTGACTCGTAGATTAATGAATCAAGATGTGCTTCGATATCATTAACATCGTTTTCTATGTCCACGGAGAAAGGTGATCTTTCTGATGCTTGAGAGCTTAAACGACACGGCGGAACGATAGTGCTCGAATATTTTTACTAAGTCACATCATAAATCAACAACATTTTCGTAATTACGAGCCGAGCGTCAAATTAATTCATCGCTTCGGCTTTCTCCGGTGGCACCAGAAAACCGGAAGAGACATGGAAGCCAAACGACCTTGACGCGGCTACTAGATTAACTAATTAGTCGGTTCTACTGTGGAAGTCTCTCTGGCACTATACTTTCGTGGGTCAGGCCACCGAGACTTATTGTGTGGGAAACAGACGCACCGGAAGTTTCGTATTCAACGTAGCGTGCCAGAGCTCCCTTATTATAACCGGGTAGTGCGACTCGTTACTGCCTTATCCGGCCTATGCTCCACGAAGGCGGTTTTACGGGGTTCGTTTACCTGTTTTCCATGGAAAAGGTGTTACATTCTTTACTGTCTTGGAGACCGCCGTAAACTGCGTTTCGTATATGCTTTCGTACCGGCTGCGCTGTGAATACTTTTATCACGAACCATTGTCGAGTAGGGGATGATGATTCGAGATTGCAGCGGGACAATGAACGTTGCACACTCCGCCGTACAAGATAAATCTATCTCTTCTCACGTGGACTCCTCTATTACTTCAAACACGAAAGACATATACGTGGAATAACGCGTCTTATCAAATAATCCAGAAACAAATAATGCAATCTTGCTTTTATACCTGCTACAATCTGTCTTTATTTGCACCACATTATTAGCGAATAAGTCACTCCACATTAGACCTTTACGTTAACTTCTGCCATCACGTTCATTTAAATTAATGTCATTATATTAATGCGTTAAAAATTGTAAATCAAAAATCAGTAGTCTTCTCTGTACTGGTTTCAAGCAATTTTAAAGAAGTTCATCGCGAAGGTTGGAAATTGAATAACCATAATCACATGAATTAATTCTTAATGGAATAGTGTTGCATTTACAATGCAATAACTTTCTCGAGTGTCATACTTTTTCGTATGAATATGTATATAAATGTTAATATAACGAAACATCTGTAAAGTAGTGTACGAAATTTGAATAGCATTCCCACGTGCAGGAAGGGTTTATCGGAGTATCACGTTTTGGACGTCGAGGAGCGTGAGATCTCGTTTACCAGTGGAGTGCAAAGGTTTCATCAGAAGTAAGAAGCGTGGAAACGCTCGAAATGTCGTTTTGAATAACGAGACGATATCGAAGTGCCGTGGGGGCCCATATACTGCGAACGAAACGATGCACGCCCGATAAATCCAGCTAATGCCGACGATTAATCTCGGACGCGACCGGCCAGCCTGTCTTCCGGAATGAATACCGCCGTCACGAGGATCCGTTTCTTTCACCCTGAAACCTCGGCCCGACTTTCCACATTTTGCTACGTGCAATCTGTACAAGAATGTGTATTAAATACTCCGAAACTGGAACATCTCACACCCACGTATTTTATATTATCTAGTTTCAGTATAACCAATATTGAATACTTTCTAATTCAATTATTCATAAGCTATGTAATAGTGTGATGTAGATTGGTATTCCTTATTCTGCGAATTTATGATACTCTAATGATATTAGTATTAAATAAAATATTAAATACTTATATTCTTATCAAATTCATGTACGGATTATTTTAATGTATTTGAAAGAAAAGTTATTAGCGGACACCGTAAAATCTTATTTTTATATTTATATTATATATCCCCGATCATTTTGCCGATGTAACGAATATCTTCTGGCTGATAAAAGTAACGGAAAGGCTGCGTTTCAGAGTCTAAACGGACTTGAAATTAGTGGAAGTTGTAGTATAACTTCTCCGTATTATATTTCACAGGAAACACGTCTAGACAGTCTTTCCTACATGCGTTCACTTGCCGGGAGTACCGTAAAAGAACTCGTAATTGCTGTTTAACTGATTTTATGTGCGCCGCCGTCACCTTCGCTTATCGTGCAACGATGCGACCTTTTCAAGGCGGAGAAAACCGGGCGCCGTTAAGGAGACTCAGATAAGGCACAATGTAACAATTTTATACGGTGAAAGGTCCAAGCATTCGCTAATAAGGAACTCACAAAGATGATGTTGAGGAGAGTTAATCTCCCGGCAAAAGGAACTCCGGTACCGTTCCGCAAAATCTACGCGAAACTCTAACAATGGTATATTCAATCATTGTGAACACACGTTTGCCAAGGCTGACATTGATTAACATGCACTTTTTTTATTGTTCGTCCCTTTTATGCGTAGGTCGCGTTTACGTAATTGCTTTCACTGTAACGTCATTTGCCTCCGGTCTGTCTAATGAATCAAGCACACCCTTTTCCAACACGTTTCCCTTCGTTGGGATGTTCACCGTCGGGATTATAAAACAAGCATGATTTTTTATATTGTTACATATTTTACAAATTTGTTTGATATCACCGTACCAAAAATTCTAATATAATGCTAATAAACACCATTTCTTACGGATATGTTTTCCCGCAGAATTTCTTCCCGAAATTATACGAATATAAATATTATAAGAAATAAGATTAATTATAGATTATGGAAATTATGATTATGTTTTGTTATATTAAACATGCAACATAATACAGTATAACAAAATGGATTTTGTATTATGCGAAGTATACTGTTTATTGTTATAAAGTCCCAGAAGTTTATACACAAAAAGCGGTATTGATTTACTTCCGTTTCTACCACGGATTTTTTGCGAAATTCAAGCAAACACCGACTCGAAGAGAGTGTAGTCGAGGATATATGGCAAGTGGTTGCCTTAAAAGAATGGTTCCCTTCGAATGCCCGCGGAAGGTCACGAAGAAAACAAGAGGAAAGTATCGAGAAGGCGATCGCAGCAATAAAGTGTCGGTCGAACGAGTCCGTCCATTCGAGTTGTGCTGTCTTATCGGTGTAATCGGCCGCGCCACTTTCACTAATGCACCGTTTTACAACGGACGAGTTACGCTCGTGTCGCGTTACCCTCCTTTTTCCTGATATGCACACCTACCGTGTAAAACGGAAAATACCGATACCCGACTCTTTCTTAATCGAAGTTTCGCTATTATAGAAATCGCGATATTGCGATAAGGATGCCTCGAATAATATAATGCTTCCCCTTAAGATCACCTTAGATTCGAATCTTTCTTTAACTGGACCTTCTACTCATTACGAATTCTTTTATATTCTGTTTTTAAAAATTATATATGAAATCAACTCCTACACTTCATTAATTATCTAGAAATTGTTTGGTATAAAATGTCTGAATATATATTTTAGTTTAAATAAATATTTTCATGAAAATATGTATTTAATCATTTCCTAACTATATTCCAAGCGCGATCATTAAATAATGAGATTTGTAGAGTTACTTTTTTACGTAAACAAGGAATTACATTGCTTGTTACGTGCATCGATGTCATAAGATCTGTCGAGCAAGAAAATAGTACAAATTTATTCTTAACAAAGGTGTCCTCGGTTGTCAAAGAAAATATCTTATTATTTGTATCTGAATGAGACGGGGATGATAAATGAATATGCATTCACGATTCAATAGAAATATGCGTTAATAGTATTCAAATCTATTCGCGGTAAATGATAGATTATACTCCGAGTATTTATTGTTAATTCATGAGGCGCTATTCTATTATTCACAAGGAATAAGTTAGCGGGGGACTAAAGAATGCACGGAATAAGTTTAACGATCGTTCTTAAAACCATCGTAGACACACCTTTCGTGCGGCATGCGCAACTACTCAAGGATAACGCCTACTGTGCTAAAATTAAATATCGTTGCACCTGTAATAAGCCACGTGTAACACGTTTCCAATGTAATTTCTTCTTTAAATCCTGTTAGTTCTTCCCACGACATTGCATCGGTTTTAAACGAATCACGTTTGAACCGCGAATTTATTTTCTCCGCAAATTTCATTAATGGAGATCAATTATAGAGTAAACGAGTAATCAGTAAATTTATATTATTCTCAATAAAAGAATAAGTTCATGTAAAATATTTTAGTATCTAATGTCTTAGTATATTAATACCTTGGTAGCTAATATATTCCATTGTTTACATTACTTCATTAAAATATTCATTCGACTATTTCAGATTAGTGTAAACCTACAATTTTTACATTTTCACTGCTTTTGACTTTGTAAATCTAATTCTTACATACCAACTGTTTCAACCCTGTGTATTTCTGCCGGCGGTTATTAAATCGCGTAAACCAAGTGAAAAGCTCAGATTTAATTACCAGGTGACCCAGCAGTCGGAGAATCGCGGGTAAATTTGTGACAAAATGTGGAGCAAGAAGACACAGAGAATCCGCTTTGCAGACACACATATAATCAACCATTCGCTCGCTTTTCCTCCGACCTTTCGACCTCAACGATATGCAACGCGAAGTAATGAAATTTCTCGGCAAAAGGTTCCGCCGTCAAAGAAGTAGGCCATCAAAGGGAGAGTACGCCAATTAATATTTAATAACCAAGAGTGGCGTGCAACGCTAATTAAAAGCCGATAACTGTCACCTATATTGGTTGCACAATTCAAAAACATTGCTTTAGAATTTCGTATTGTAATGTATCCCTTTAATTCGACCAATTAGGGGCATTACTGTTCAATAATAAAAAATAAATTACATCGGGGTTGTCTTTAATACAAAATTCATTAAAAAAGGTCAAGTTTTACATTAATGTTTACTTTGCTATGAAACAAATATAAAGCTAATTGAATAGTAAAAAGGTCGATTAATTATTCTATTAGGATACCGATACAAAAAATAGCTTATAATAGAAATTATTTCGTTATTGACGTAATTGGGAATTATATTTCTATGAAAAATTATATTTTATATTATATTTGTCATTGCCTTAATATTTATTCGAAGTATCTCAAAGCTATCCTGAAGTGTTCCATTGTTCTATTGCATACTCTATTGTTTTGGTTCATAGTACTCCAAGAACACATCACCAAGGATAGGTCAGAATATCTAGTTTCTTCTGCGATGTTAATAAAAACTGCTTAGAATAAGGCGTTAATGTTCTCGATGATCACCTACCTGGTAATCTTTCTCATTCTTGGGTTTGTAATAAGCATTCAAAGATACACGGAGACCTTAGATCCTACGGCTCGAAAGAACTGTAGCTAGAAACGGGATTAAAGAGAAGTCAAGTTCAAGGAGATTCTCCGGTTACTCTTTCGATTACGTATCTCGAGAATCTGGTTTGTTCTCGCGAAACTGATGAGAGAAAGGCGCCGAGCTCGATTAACTGTCACGCAGGGAATACTTCATCAAGACAGAAAGCTTCGGAACATCTCGGATAAATATGAACTCTATTAATATCTTCATAATTACATTAATAACGAAGTAACTCTAGGGGACGTATATCTTCAAATTTATTCCACGTGAAAGTAAACAATAAGGAAATTTTTGTCTTTCTAATTAATTCTGTATGAATGCAAGTATTTAATTTGTTATCACGTCATCCATTTTCAGAACACTATTATTAAATTCATGTTTTCTAATTACCGCAATAAATTACCTAAAATGAAACCTTGATAAATAATCTTTGTTTAATTAAGATCTTGGTCTTATTATTAAAAATATTTCTTTTAACGGAACTCCCGTTGTTCACACTGTTGTGAACACCGTAATAATAATAATAATAATAATAATAATATATATTATAATAAGACATTATAGTGTACAATATAATAATATAATAAAACCAGATCTTATTATCGAAAAAAAACCGGTAAGCGTTACAACACAACTCTCTTACTGCCGCCTTCGTCCTTCCCCTTCAACCGATCCGCGTAACTTCCTTACGCAATCCCTTTCGGATGATTATTGCGAATAACCGATCTCTCTGTTAACTTCGTTTCGGTATCGTCACTATCTTCCACAGGGAAGATTTCTCGACTGTAAAATGCAATTATACGACATTGCTCCGGAGTCGTTTCAAAGAGACACTCACTTGTTGCTTCTCGAAACGAGGATTCCAAGGATTCGTCTTATTTGACTTTGACTTTGATTTCATTTAATACGCTATTACCGACTTCGAATATTTTCGTGGTTATTTACATCGTTCATTTACTTCTTTCAATGCTAAACTACCAAAGCCGTCAAAATGGCAGTTCTGCAAAATTTAATGAAAATGTTTCGAACTCATAAGGTTCCATTTTCTGAGATCTTCTGCGGCTCATATTACATAATGGATCTAATTAATTAATAATTTATTTCCGGATTAATTGAGCCTCATAATCTAGTTTCCTTTAATAAACAAATTATTTATTAATTCATAAGTTCATTTAATCATATTTTATAAGTTATAAAGTTATTTCAATACCAAAATGTCGTAAGATTTTGCACGAATTAGTAACAGTTTGAAGGGTGTCCGAAACCTGCGATAACAATTCTGTTTCAAAAGCAATTAAAAGTTAAACAGAAACTAACAGTCTATCAAGTTTGCACATAGTCCTTGGAACTTCAATATCCCATAATATATAAATAAATAAATTGTCGGGTAAATCTATGGGACGAAGATGTTTCATCGAGATGCAAAATGTCGGAACATATGTTAAGAACGATTAGAAACCCGGAGACTAATTACGATCCATATTTACACCGGAACTGACCCTTGGCTTAATCAGGTAGGAGATATCAGTGTTAGATTCGTCGAAAATGAAAATCACCTTTCTAAGAGGACAAGTACGAGGAACAACTTTCCCGCCCACCATTTCTCGTTTACCTCGTAATTGCTCATACATATGATAAAAGTTCAATGAATGTGTGGTGTATCGGTGTACCACGTGGCCGATTAGAAACGGGACTCACGCATATGATTCGTCCCTTTCGATTGCTCTCTATCAGCTGGTAAGCGATCTGTAAAATCCTCGATCTCCGGTGAGACGTACGATTAAGCGGATAATAAATTGAAACATCGAATAATTGACGGGACACGCGGAACGACTATATAATTTTATACAATTAATCGTTATGACTTTAATGTGCTGCGATAAGTCCTAAGATACGTTAGTCCCCGAAACCCTTAATTGCAACTGGCATCATTAAAATCGTGCATAACTTTTTCGGTAATAAATATTGCTTCTAAATGTTGTTATACTAAGAAGTTCCAGTAACTGCAATATGGAATTGTGTATAAAATATTTGTGATTATGAATTTTTTGTGAGTCACTCAAAAATTGGAAGAAAAATATACAACATTAGTCATTAAGTTAGCTTTAGGTTGAGATAAGGGGATTAAGAACACTTAAAAAGTCTCAGTTTTTTAATAAATTAACATTTTACCAATCATTTTATAGATCGTTAATAACCATTTTTACATCTAAAACATTATTTACCAATATTTGTAAAATTAATCGGGTGATATTCGCGAGGCCCATAAATTTGATTACCAAAGCGATAATAATATTTGACGCGATATAGCAAAGGTAAAACAAGGAAATCTCAGGTTTATTCAGATTCGAGAAGAATGCGTGTGAATTTAGTAAAACATAAGCCAGTATCTCGTAAAGAAGGAACATTTGCGACGTCGCAGCTGAGTGAAAGTTTGATCGTCATGAAAATGATACGGAGTAACACGCCAGGTAACTAAAGAAAGAAGAATAGAATGATATTAATTCTGGGATTCGTGCAGGAATGAAAATGAGGCATCTTAAACCTTCTTAAAAACTAACCAGCCACTTTCACATAATTTCTAACTGTTCAAACAACAATAACAATTTCATAACACAGAAGTGTTTTGAAAGATAAATTGAAAGTAAGTTGCCAGCAGAATGGCAAAAGATCATCAACAATAATGAAAATTATTTCGATGATTGATCTGTTTTCATTCTTTTTAAATAAATCTTTGATTGTACTCAAAAGTAGTAAAGGATTCATTAAGTAGTAACGGAATTCTATATCTAAGTGATATCCAAAACATTGAAAAATTAACTATAAATCATAAATAGCAAATAATAAATTTCACTATTTAATAATCGAGCTAATTTGATGTTGTAAAATATTGGAGCCTTCCAACTTAAACTTAAAAATAAACAAATTTTTACACGTGGTCACCTGCTGAAATCTCATAGAATACGCGAAAGTTCATTTAAATTAGATGGGGTCATGCGGAACACTTTCCTTGTGAGTAGCAAGTGTATAATGCGCGGAAATTATTTAATTACGAGCCACGAGGGTGGTCTTTATCCTTAATTTGTACGTTGAGTGTTAGTCGTCGGGTGTAACTGTAATAGCAGAACCCCATTTTACGCGAGAAAGAGAAATTACAGTATCCGTGACGATTGCCCAATCTCAGTCGACCCAGTTCTTTAACAAAATCTACAAAACTCCATATGATCTTGACTGATAAGCAGAAAGTTTTCGCGTTAATTATTTCTACAAATTATTAGAATGTTCAAAATGTCCATCAATTCTACTACACTATTTGATAGTGTTAATCCTGAGTTAATTAATAATGAATTATATGTTGCGATTGTAAAATTAACACGTATTTCTAGTCTTTCATATTCTAATAAATTAATGACTATTTTATTTCACGATATTTTCATATATATTTTCAGAGTATTATGATATAAAAAAAACAATATGAAAGAGAACTTTGAAAAAATTTCCAAGTGCAAAAGTACTGACAACAGGACCTAAATCGAAGCTCGAAGAACGTCGAATAAGGAATCAGATTTTTGCGATTCTCACGGCGAGATTCCGATCGTCGTCCACGTAAAGAGAGAACGCGAAGTTAAAAATGCAACGGAGAGAATAGGAGGTAAACCGATGTTGCCTTGGCGGCGTTTAGAAATCTGAGAAACAAATCCAAGGTGAGATGCCTCCCGTTGCTCTATGCAAATCGACTACCAGTTTTGTCCAGGTGAGGAACATGTTCCACGGTTTTATAGGTTTTTCCAGTGCGCGTAAGCGGTCGCCATCTAAAGAATCGTCCGTTATACGAAACAACGAGAGAATATTACGATCGGTGGTTAGCCATTGTCGTTCGTTTATTCGTACGTATACCTGGCATGTCGATGTTTTATGCGGTGGAACGCGTGGGCTAACACTTGTTGCGTCGCAGGATATCGGTATACCAAGCTATTGTGCCTAGGGCTACCTTCACCTATTTTAATACCACCTACATAATATTACGCACCATCCTCCACACATACTACACACTCGAATGAATTCTTCGAGAATTACACTCGAACGCACCATCTTTTCAACCACCTTGCTACCAGAACCTTATGACTCACCTCGAACGACGAACTCCTTCTTTTTTTTACGAGCCAACCATGATCCTGTTCCCAGCACTGCAAGGACCATTTTCGTCCATCGGGTTCGATGTCCTTCGGACGCAAGTGGTACCTGGAACACACGCACGATATATAATTAGTGGAAGTGTATTGAATATGTTATCGAACGCCCCTGCGAAGGAACAAATTCGGGAGAGCTGAATATGCATTGTTAGCTTTGTTGATCCTTGAGACATGTAACATGCTATGTATTATGGACTTCGATGTAAATAAAGAAAGAATACGATGGAGAAGTTTCTGTGATATTCATAGATTTCTGTGAATTTACTTCTGTTATGTGTAAGGCGTGCGAAGAGAAGTTACATTGGATTCTATCAAATAATTGGTTCCCGCGAGTTGGTCACGTCACAAGCTTGCGGTTCGAAAGTAAATTACAACTATGCTTAGGAAGATTAACGTGGAATATCGTGGCTTGGTTCTTTCCAGGGAACTCATGGATACCGATAAATCTCTTCCTCTGTCTTGACTTCACGCAGCGTGGAGTGTGTAATGTAGGTAGTGAAATGAATTGCGGTTAACAATCACGTTATTATCTAGTAATGTCCACGCTTATCTATTCAGCTTCTCACACGTGTGTGGAGTCAAAAGAAAAAAGTCTTTCTCCAAACGATTCCGTGGGCCGCCAAGATAAACGGCTGGACGAAAATAGAGCCGCGGGGGTACACCTGGTCTACTATTAGAGATCAGACACGTTGTTATCCTGGATTTCTTCTCCCTTCGTTCACGACGTCCACTATAAATAAGTCCGTTTACCTTACAACAAAATGCGCGAGCAATCTAATTTGTCACTTCCTGTGAAATTGAACCCTGTGCTTTACTATCAAAACTATTTTCATTCCCCGGCACTACTCGTGTTATGGTATACCTCGTCCTACACGCTGCGTTTAATAGGAACGCGAATTTAATCAAACAAATAAATTGACATTAATTTATTATCCCTGTTTCGGTTCACGTGGAGTCTCTTTGCCAGGCATTCTTCGTGAATTCAATTTACTATTTGAAACCTATAAAGCGTGTCTACGCGAAGAATTAATTCGAGGAAATTCAATGAGGCATTTGAAGGATTAATTACTATAATAATATTATTCGTGTTTGGATTATTTGAACCGACTCAAGAATTATTGTTAAAAGGCCAGCATTTTCTTTGAAAAGAATCTTGAGACTTTTAAATGTATACTCTTTGAACAAGAAAACTCTCGAGTGTGTGGGCTTCTTAAGCGCGGTGTCACTTGACTTACCGCAATGCAACTCAAAGATTACTTATGTAAGCGCAGTTAAATAATAATGAATGAGGCGAGGGTAGAGACACCGGCGTTAAACTCGCAAAACTGGCATGGCTTCTTTTCCTTTCCTTTTAACCGGCTCCTTACATGAATCTGAAGAGGGCAAGGTTGAATGATGCCGAGTTTCCTCAAAAAGGAGGACGAGTAAGAAAAATATACGCGCAGCATCGCGCGTATACATACAAATTTATCACTTGGTTACAAAATGGAGAAAAATTCTCGGTACTAATGGGATTATTAAGTCGGCGTCGTTAATGAAAATTTTAAACAATTTTATCTTTGCACATCACGACAGAAATTTGTTACTTTTCATATAACTTATACAGTTCATTATATAAATGTCAATATATTTTATATAATTTCATATAACAGTTATATTTCATAGAATTTATGCAACGAAAACCACATAATTAAAGAAGCGTTTCTAGTAGCCTGGACAGCTTATTCACTTTCTCCAAAAATAATCATTCGGAATATTATGGACTGGCAATTGAAGTTAAAGAAATATTGCAGTTGATAAAACAAGATGTCAAAACAAGATAGCAGTGAATAATAACTTGGTCGATTAATTTGAGTGGGGAATATTCAACGATAATAAGGAAAGAATTAAGGAACATATATCTTCATCGAGAGTACATCGTATAGTTCACTGGAAGGTAATTAAATGTAAGTGTCGAGTAATTAATCGATACAATCAGAGGTTCATTGTACCTGATAGGTTGCTGGTAACAGAGAGTGAGTCCAGATTCTGCAGAGCGAATCGGTAACTGGCGCCAAATCACGCAAAAAGTCTGAGAGACGACGGCACAGGTTTGGTAAAGTATTTTTAAAACTTGTCTGACTACCCGAGACGCAACTTGGGCCATCCTGGAATACCGATTCGCCGAACAACTCGCCGCCTCGCTTCTCCGTTACAGAAAATTCTTAACCTTGAAAGTCTTTCGGCTCGTATATGCATGTACGTTAACCTTAATATTAATTTCAAATACTAATTATATTTTAATTATAATAATACTATAAATTTAAGTACTTAAAACTTCTTCTTGTATATTTTCTGATTATTTTATAACTGTCTTTATAAAATAAATCTAGAAATATATCTTGGCACTGTTGCGATATTTATACCAATGTAAAATATCGTTAGTACTTTTTTTAATATTATCATGTTCCGTTATTTCAGACTTATATATCCTTGCAATCTCTTTCATTAAGATTTCTTGATTCTTCATTTACGTTTTCAATTAAAATTTCCAATTAAGAAATATACCACAACTTAACGTTTATTTGAAGAACCTCTGCGAGCTTTCAAAAAATCATAGTAATAATTATTATAACGTCTACAAAAGTTCGTCAGTATTACGCGAGGAATAAAAATTCATAATCAAATTCAATGAAAAACTTTTAATACCAAAACCGATTGGAAGTATTTCGATGCACATGAAAATTTTGTCGGAATTGTCGATGGCCGTTTAGTATCGAGATCTTGCTAGGACAGAGGAACGTGTTGGTCGCCGTATTCTTTGCGAGCCATCGTAAAGCGCGGTGTCTCATAAAGAAACTTTTATGGCTCACCATAAATACATGGCCGCACTTGTGCATATATCCTCGACGTTACTTAACGAATCCCCGTGTCTTTATCGGCATTTTTCGCCCTCGCGTACTCGCGGATTTCACGTGATTGCCGTTTCATGCAAACGACGCGAAGGGGAACGCGAGATATCTCGCGAAAATACGTTTCTAAAGGTGAGATAAAAGAAGTTGTTAAACGTAGTAGAAAGAGGATGATAATTCATAACTTCATTTTGAAATGCATTATTCGATGATCTCGGAATCTAATGTTACTATAATATTTATGAGTTCATTCATTTTCCACGTATATTAATAAAATTATTCATATCGAGGAAGTAACAGCATATTCAATGATGACTTTGTTATACTTGTTGATTACGTTAATTGGCAAATAAATTAGTTTTAATGAGACTTGAATCACTTCGAGCAATAAACCTAATAAGATACAACATTCCTGAATACATTTCATATATATGTTACATGGAAATAAAGATTTGTATCTTTGACTCTGTGTGATATATATATATATATATATATATATATATATATATATATATATATAATATATGTATTCTGAACAGTAACCTGTTAAATTAATTTCAAATATTAAACCGCTTGGAAAATTTATTCAGAATATACTTATTTCAAATCGACTCAGAAACAAGTTACTGATTATTCGTTAAAAATACGAAATTGTCACATTCTCCGGAACTCATCCATTTTCTAGATTCCAAGATTAATAAAAGAAATTGCAGAAAGTTACTGAATCAAATTAAATATACGAAATTACAATATACTTCTAAAGCCGTGCATTTCTTACGTTCTAAGATCCTCCATTCGATTGGAATTCATCGATATCCGATATTTATTGATACCGATCGATATAGTCCATTTTTCCGCGGACATAAAGTAGGCGTCTACGATGCCGCAATGCATCATTCCGCAACGGGAGGGTAACTTCCTGTTACGCAGAGACATCTCAGACGCAGACGTCGAGGCATTCACAGACTCTCCAGGATCAATATGAGAAAGTTCCAGGACGCCGAAATCCTCGACATTTCTGTGAAACTACCGACGTACCCTTTCCACATCACTTTTTTTAGCTCAACTTCGATATCCTTTTCCTCTTTTTCAAACCCTAGAGTCTTCGGGAGGAAGAAGTACAGGGGGTAGGGGTTAAACGCGCTCCGAAATTCCGAGGCGAAGTTCCATGATTCTAGCATTTTACACTCAGTTCCGATGAGTAACGACCATTGAAGAACAGCAGCGAAGAGAGAGCCCTCCGTTGAAAGTAAAAGGATCTTTATGCATTCCTCTTCGATGCGAAAGCCTCTTGGAATGCGATCCTTTTATTCCCAGTTGCGATTCAAGACAAACAGAATTAACGGTAAACCCTGTTCAACTAGGACAAAAGGGTTCGTTTCTTGTAATCGATCTCCGGTTTGATTCAATCACGTTCATCGGAAGAAATCAAATATTTGATCAACGAGTTGGTAGCAAGTTAAGTATAAAATTAATATGAAACATTAGAATTAATACAAAATGTACGTACGCGACTAAAACTGCCTGGATAACACATTGGACTTAATGCTAAGAAAGCTAACACTTCTTAATTACTTCTTAATTACTAACGAGGGCGCCGAACTCAAGATCCAAATAGCCGTTTTTCGTACCATTATTTTAATGTTACAATCAGTCATGGTTTTGCTATTTAATCATAGCAATAATTAATGTTTGAGCTCGACATATTTTGATGAAAAATACAAATCTCATTATGAAAGACACCAAGGTTCGCATCGTCAACAACGTACCAGTTTCTTTGATTTGTGTCCAGTTACGAAATGAGCAATGCACCAGAACCATTCGCCACCTGTATGCCGCGAATGTCCTTCCATTTATAATTAGCTGCTTCAACGGAGTAATTAAGAAGGTAATTTATTACGAGCGGTACAATGTTGTTGCACAAACGTAACACGTATTGGGATTAAAGTAATTTAGCCGAGTACTGAGGAGAGTGTAAAGCTCCCTCTCTTCTCTTCGAGAGTATAATACAACCGAGCTGGTAAGTACATGCAAAGGGTGTGTACGTAATTACAGAGAAGAGAATAAAAGAGAGAATAAATACGCATAGGAGGTCTTGCAAAATCAACGAGAACTTCCACGACGATGGTTTCTGGCTCGTTGCGAGATGTGCCAGAAATTAGGCTAAACCCGTATAAGGCTTGAAAGAACCAGTCGGAACCCTGTTTTTTCCTCTTCGCTGCATCGCTACATCGTCTCTTGCTACTTTGAACCAACTTTGTTTACGTGAAATCGAGTGAACCGGAACTTCGCGTGTATTCAAATTAGACGGCAAATAGAATAAAGATACTCTGTCCACTTTTTACCATTAAGAGTACCATGTTTTCGAAGTCTTCTGAATTGAATAAGATGAGGTTGAATGGGTGGGATTTAAAGGGGTTGTTTAGGATGATTTAAGAAACTGACTTTGCCCAAACAATGAAAACAAATATTGAAAGGAAAGCTAGGATAAAAAATATTGAAAGAAATACAATGCAACTAAATTATACATACAAACATTTTTAAGTAGTTTTAGAATATTCTGAATAGAAAGAATTTCGTAAACATTGGAATTTTTGCATTGAGAAAAAATTGGATTCTAACGTACACAAATAGGAATGTTAGTCGAATTTGGCAAAATCTGCGGTTTTTTTGGAATGTTTGGCGGATGCTATAGAAACGAACGAAGGAAACATCGGGATGACGTAACCGCAGGCGTTCATCAAATGTAATGACCCGGTCCGTCGACCACAAAACTAAATGAAACTCGTTTCAGGATTGCTGCCGCCATGGCATAGGCTGCCATGTTCACCTCCTCTCGAATCATAAATCCTTCCTGAAAAGACTTTTCAACTTAACTCCCGATTAGATCGCATCAGAAATTATGAGGGAACGCTTCTAAATTGCACCATTCTCCGAAATAAATATATCGTCCTCTTCGCTATTACATCAATAGGAAAGTAATCCCTTAGTCTCATACCTTTGATATTTTCGATATTAAAAATGAACGGCACAGGTGAAAATATATTCAATGGAAGATGAATAGCAATTAATTTTCGTTAGACAGGTAGTTTAATCACGAAAGACTTAATTTGTGGAAGTTGTTATAATTGAACGAGGCATATTAAGTGTCACGATTTAAATTAACAGAATTATTAAATTTTAAATGTGAAACTATTGATTAATATAATTAATCTCATCTTCTTTCGATAAATTTTTCGAAACTATGATCGTTTTCCCCGTGCCATTTAAACCGCAAAAAACGCCGGGTTTTTCTGCACTTCGCTCGTTGGATGTTCTCGCTTGGAAGTAGATTGTAACTACTACTTTCATCGACAGTTGTTTGATGAAACTTGATACGCGATGCATCTGTTGTGAGAGGAAAAGGGATCCTTTACTTATCCATTCGATATGATGGATTACACGCGGAATCATATAGAACGGGATTGGTAACATTCTCGGGGAAGCTCCGACGTGACAAATTGGGAGCGATACGTCTTTGAATCGATAAATGCCGGTGACAAATACGAGGGTAGAACCATCGCCCCGATGGAATTTCAACCGGAAATAAACATCTCATTCTCTACTGTCTCGAATGCACCCGTGTGATGTTTTAATATTTTCGTACCCCATCTGAATATTCACGAGGATTTAATTGCCTAAATTATTTAAATTATTTCAATCAATTAATATTTGGTAATTTCTCATAGAACGGTGCGTTTTAAGGGTGAAAGTTACAATGCTGTATTTCCTACAATTTAATATTTCTTTAATTAAAATACATTTGATTCGATGGTGTCTTCTGAACGTCTAAATAAAGAAAATTTGCCTTTTCTATAAAAATCACCAAAGAAAGAATCACAGATAATTCTCACATTCTAAGTTTAATATTTCTCTTAATTAAAATTGTGGAACTTGATGTGCCTCATTAAATAAATATTTACAATTTGCGTTCTTCTTGATGTTCAATTTTCAAGATGCACATCTCGAATAAAAAATGTAAAAGAATACGAGGATGAACTTTATACCGATATTTCACGAATCGGAAAATTACACGCTAATCGAATGAGGAATAATTGGAATGCCGATACGCCGATGGAGGTTAATTCCTAGTTTCACCGGGGAATATTTGAGAAAACCGATTGTTAATGTAGAAAGACGTCTTCGTCTACGAAATCATTGCGCAGATCCGAAAGTCAATTTAAACGTAAGGAAGGTTATTTAAAGGTAGAAGTCGTGACTTCGAACGTCGATTCTCCCTGAATAATGATCGATCTTAACGTCCTGTCTCATCGACAATTTTCAATAAGAAACATGCCTGCCAGTGTTAATAAACGCTGGTAGAATCCTCCTTCGTACAAGCGTGGCGACTGAACCCAGTTATTTTATAATTAAACAAGAAACGCGCCAAGAATCGCCAAATAGAAAACTTTACTTCAAAACATTTTGAGAACGATGCGTTTGTATTCCCATGCCGTGTCTAATTATTAATATAAATAATACCAATAATTTGGACGAAACGATCAAGACAAAAAGATTACTATTGCATAAAAAATAGCTGGTATTTATACTAATTTTATAATAATTAAAAATATATATTTTGCACTAGTTGCAGCAATTTTGGTGCGCAGATGTTATTCAATGTTTTGTAATTCGATTTTAATTATAATTATTTCGGTATGCTGTGCAAACTTGAATTTAATCCATCACCATATCAATGCGCGAGAATGTAAGATTTGATATATAAATTTCAAGAAAGTACATATCACTTTTGTTAAGCAGAAGAAATCTTTCCGGTTACCGGAGCCGTCAATCTCTCACCTGTTACTACTCTAAATGAAATAAACGTGGTCATTAGCGTTGACACTAGCTACTTAATGTAACAAATTATCGTTCATGATACGTCTACAAATCTGTGCATTCGTGGTATAACACAGGAAATTAATTCACGTGCCACGTTAACTATCATGATTATATTGATTACTTTGAGACATAATTCTACCGCGTTTTTTAGTATTCTCTACACGCTTGTTAAATTGCTTTAAGTATAGTATAACAATGCTTCCATTTCTAAGTCAATTTATATGTTAATTTACGTGTATAATTATCTACAAATCTGAATTATTCTGGAAGTTTATAATAACCGATTATAATTCTCCATAATTAAATTCCATTGACTTTATACATCTAAACTATACCGGAAGTTTATAGTAACCGATCTTAATTCTCCATAATTAAATCGCAATCACCCAAAAATATGGTATTTCTGGAGGAAAATTTCATGCAAAGAAAGAATGTATAGGAAGCCTTACTGTTTAAATCAAACTATGAAATCTTCATCCGGACGAACGTGTTTTATAGTAATTAAGACAACCGGAGTCGACACATCGCATAAGCTAAAACCCGGTCTGAGTTGTGCTTACCTGGCAATAGATATTCCCAGAAAGATACAAAAACTTGCTCTCCTTGTCCCGAGGTAGCCAATTACGCTAGATTCTTTACTTTCGCGAGAAATCCCATACGTAAGTATCGCGAATCGGCGTGCACAATTATTCCGGCCTGGAATCATTTTCAATCGAGCGGGTTTCAGATTTTCCGATGATTTCAATTCATTCTTGCTACACCTGCATCTCGACACACCTATCTCGCACTCTGTTTTTTACTCACCGATCGAGAAACACCATCGTTGAGCAATCACATTGACCGCTGGCTATTTCGAATCACCAGCTGATTTCATGAAACTTAATGACAACAGACTCAGCTGGGTGATTGACACTAATTAGAAACGCCAATTTCATAAGTAATATGAGGCGAATAAAAAGTCACGTTTCGTAGCATAAATAACATAAATACGTAGTACTGGATTCCCTGACCTCGATGTACCGAGATAAAAGTGGCAGGCAGGAAGGAAATTAAAAAGCTGAAAGTTCAAAGTTGGATTAGGTCAGGATGGATTATCCCAGGGATAAAAAACAAGTAAACGGGACTCGTCTCGCTCCCACAGAAGCAACTTCGTCTTCCAGGTTAAAGCGGATTAAGTTACTTTTTCGTGGCCACGACCTTAACCCCTCAATGCGAGCATTACGAAGGTGCCTCAAGCATTCGCTAACTTCTACAACACGTTCGAGAAAATATGTTTTTTTTTTGTTCAGACATAGGAACGGCGCCTTGGAACGTGACCGTGAATTAAGAACGCACGATTAGGGGTTCGGTCCATCTTACAATCTATAATAATAAATCATCCGAACTCCTAAAAAGGTACCGCGTGAGAATCTACGACTTCGGACGATACACTCTCTCCTACGCTCTGCCTATTTTATCAATTAAACTTCAATTAGTGAACCTATTTTATTACTGCTCCTTTTATGGTGCGCTTTGGAAACACTTTCTATTTGCGCTTCTACAGGCTGTTTCTGAAATGTGCATCCAGACTTGGAAGGTATCTTATTCTATCTTTATTTTTAATGTTTAAAAGATACGTATTAAAGGAACTACAATCTACATATTATTATTTATGGATAAATGTGTATTTGAGGGAACGGCGATATAAATGCAACTGCTATATAAATCATTCTTGTATGGACACAACACTGAACCTTTCGGAAGGCATTCTTTACTCGCTTATTTTATAGAAATTTATGAGTAGAAATAACAACATTCACCGTCAATATATCATAGAATAAAAGTTCAACATTTAATATGAAACCTTTCATTGATTACTTCTGTTATTTCGTACAAAAAAGCTGATTCTATTCTTTGCAAATATATCAATTTGATATTTGAACATCGCGTCAGTAAAATTGAAAATCGTGCAGTTTATAAAATACTCGTGACTTCACGAGCTTCACTTTTGACACGTTTATGTATTCAGAAAGAATAATTATCTTGCTCGGTAAGAATAAATATACCTTCAAACTTGTCTAAGTCCTTGAAGAATGGACCCACATCGTAGAAACATGCTGTACATCTTCACGATGAAACGAGGCATGATTTGAAGAGTTCGATTTAGTATCCCGTGGTTTTTACAACGAAAGAGTTCGGAATCGCCGAAGAGTTCGCATGCTGTGAGACGATGCAAGAGTAATGTTTATCGGGTCAGAGAGGCGAATTCCGGTATCTTCACGTGAATTTCAGGTCGTTGTCGTTACACCGTTCACTAAGCGACATCACGAAGAAACTATTTGCGAGTTAAGATTAAAGGGGGGTTTCCCACTTCCCTTGGTTCTTCTTCTCGTTATTTTCTTGGTTCGAGCGGCGAACGGCTGAAAGATATTCTCCTCTCATCGCGGTTACTAGGCTCGAGAGTGCCGCAAGGTCGGAGCTCGAATGAACCGGCTCGATCCCACGGCCTTGATTCCACACGGGTGCTTGTAACGAGAGTAATAAGCTCCCGATAACATATACGAAACTTACTTCCGCGAATGAACGCCACGTTACTTTACCAATCACGATCCGAATAATTAAAATCCTTTCCTAACTTGATTTACTTGAAGCCTCTTCTTCTAACGGTGCCAACACGCTCGCACTCCTGATCTCGATATTTCGTCTCACGTTTTCTAATTCGATGAAAACATTAATGCGTTACATACACTATTTATGGTCAAATTCGAAATATGTTATTTTCCCGAAGCCACATTGTGAAGTCCTTGTTGCGCGAAATAAGAAAAGTTTTTAATGAAACGTTTCATCTTAAAAGAGTTTGGAAATTTTTGAATTTTATTTCTACAATATTTTGATGGAGAATAGTGTTGTTCGCATTAAAGTTTTCATAAGGAAATACTCGTTTTATTTCGCAGAAGATATACTGCATAATGCAGGTTGCAGAAAAGAACTTATTTCGATCTTGACAAGTATATGGGAACTAATAATCACTTACTTTTTTCTATCTCAAGAAAACCATGACACAAGTGTCTATTATTAGCGCAACTAAGTGTATCCATTAGATTAATAGACCCAAGTATGCTTTTTTCTATGGAACATCTAGTTCCGTGATGGGCGACAATTGGCGTCAGGAATAAAGAAATTATTGGCGCACGATCATCCGCAAGCTCTTCGATTTATTTCATTGATACGGATAATTGCTTCTAAGAAATTCGTCGTAGACTAACAAGTCAAGTTTCTCTCGGGTTACAATGATGCCGTTCCTCTCTTAACCTACCTTCCAACCCCGTTCCCCCGGTATCCTTTTCTCTTTCTCACATAAGTGCAATGCCGTACATCTTTCTTTCTCCGAACTCTCTCGACTACGACTCCGAGTCTTCGAGTCTTCGAGTCCGCGAGTCTTCATGTTCGTGGAGTACAGAGCCACGCAAACATACGGACGTGTTTTAAGCCCGACTTAGCAAAGAGAGCGGGTCACAGGTCGCCACGTTCGTTAAATACCAACCACGATATGACAATTACGGTACTAGCTACAAGAGGACGATGACATGACCGAGTCAAACACAAAGAAACCTCGGAAGGAAGTTATCCAAAGGTTTGGCAATGGGAACGAAGCACAAAGGTCAAGATACTCATTAAGAAAAGAATAGATGGTGACTCTCAATCTTGTTAAATCTAAGCTTGTATTGTTAACCTCGTACTGCCGTTATTAAAGATGCGATTATAAATTATTCGGGCCACAGTGACATTACGCTTTTTTTCGTACTTCTGTACTTTCACCAATCTAAAGCAAATTTGGTCAGCGCTATATGGTCAGCGCTATATTCGAAATTTTAATGGTCTAAATTTCCGGGGTTATTTAGAATTTCATTCCTTGACTAATTCGAAATTAATTTATATAGTGAACTAAGAACATTTTAATATTTTAAAAACTGTCAATTAAGGAATTATGCAGACTAATAAAATGATTGCACTAAGTTTCAGAGAGCTTGGTACACGGCTGCGCCATTTTTAAGCACGCAATTATCAGCTGATCATGGTGCCACTCTTGGCATCAACATAATAAGAAATATTTCAATGATAACATAATAAATGTCGAATATAATTCTTCAGAAAATTTTGCAAAAGAATTTTTTTATGTTTAATAAAAGTAATAAATCTGTTTTTATTAATGTTTGTTGTGGGTAATATAGTACCCGACTGTTTGCAACCACCGGTTCTGACCTTCAATGTCATTGGAAGAAGACGGTTGCACCATTCACTGGAGTTCTTTACCATCCGAGCAACGAGTCGTGGAACAGCTGCAGTTGGTTCCCTGGTACGTACCAACGGTTCAGCAACCTGGAGTCCATTCCATTGGGTAGATAGCGACTCTGACTTGTGGAGGAATTGTGTTCTCCAAGAGAATGTCGTATGTCTTTTTGCGCCATCTACTTGGAGGAACCAGGGTTCGTGTCCTAGCTGATACCGGAAGTTCCTCCAAGACCTTGAAGATCGATGACAAGATCATACTTTTATGTCATTTTGATCCCTTTAATTTTATATCTTGACAAATTCTTATATTTATTATATTATTTATTTCTCAAATTCGCAAATTATCGGTATTTAAAGTAAGTAAAGAATATTATTACAATGAAATAGAGATATATGTGAGTTATATGGGATTACACGGCTATAGAATTTTAAATACGCATTTTTAAAAAAATGAACTCTTGTATCAAAACGGATATGTGGTAGGTCAATGAAAACACTTCCGCAATAGGTTCCAATAAATGATTCATGCTCTTTCCTAAAGATTTTTCATACTTTTATCCCACGTTCACTTCCTGACGGTTTAAATAATTCCGTATGCGCTCAGGTATTTTCTGCAAACATGAGTGCATTTTTAAAGTGTATGAAGTAATCATACTCTTGTTTACTTATCAAATAAGTGCTTCGCTTATTCATACTCTCCCAATATTCTTAGATGCAAATAATAAATTTTATTAATAAAACCAACCGATCCAGAATATTTCTGTACGCTTGTAGAATCAACTCTTACATAAAGTGGTAGAAACAACTCGTAATTCGGACAACAGAAATTACTTTACCAGAAAGGGGTAAATAAATGGTGAGAGTTGGTTTATGCCGATAAAAGAGCATCGTTAGCGCGAAGATATCAGTTTCTATACGAGATAAGTATAACCGAGGTCCGACTAGAATTGAATAGAAATCATACACTAATTGGATGCAGGGTTTCGATATAGGTTCGTAGGAGTAAGGGGGTTGATTTAGGTTGGAAAAGTGACGGCGGAGGCTGGCTGCGACAGATCGAGTTACACAAAGGCAGCTTTTTTAATTGGATAACGTCATATCGACGTGTTCACACGCGTGTCCTAACTTTTCCCATCGATTTGCCCAGTTCGCCAGCGGGCACCTCCGGGTTCAATACACAGAGAATCGACGGTGCTACCGTTTCCCTCTCACTTCTTTTTTCCCCATCCTCGATCCCTTGTCCACCGATGTACGTTTCATCGGTACCGATACACCGTGCGAACTCGTTAGCTGTTCTACAGAGTTTCGTACTACGCGCGAAATGAAAAAATGCGATATCCTCTCGCCTATTTCCCCATGCACCGAAACGCACGCGTATCAAAGAACGCGATTGTATTTTCAATTTTCAATCGGTCGCCTCCCCCATAATGGCTAGGGGTAAACCTTCGTCGCGAGTGTACAACAAAGAACCGAATCCTCTCCCACATTGTTCATTTTAAACTTTTCTTCGTTTGCCGATCCACCTGCTTCAACTTCTTAAATGATTATACTGGAAACACTTTCTCTTATTTTATTATCATATTTTTTTAAAAAAATGCCGTCGAGTATCTATGAACTTTTGTCTTCTTATTTCTCTCAATAATAAGGGTGTATGTAATCGCCTATTTATACTTACATTACAAAGAGTATAAAATCAATAATCTGCTTTGTAGTCAAGTATAAATAATATATCAATATAATAAAGTGAGAGTCTTGTAAGATAATATTTTCCGCGAGAGTATCAGATTATATCGAAGAAATTCTCGAAGAAGCGATAAAGAAGCGGTTCAATTATTCCAGCTACTTATAATCAGTAAAACGATTCGAAGGAATACAGTATCGGTCTCTTTGTAAAAAGTTGAAAGTACGGCGCGAGTAATTTACTAATGTAGAACCACCCGGGCTGATATCATTCTACCCTCAAACTTCACTTTTTATCCTTCTTCATTCCTCGTCTCCTTCGTCATCTTCGTTCCTCTTAGGAGTTTCGGTGGATGATTTCTTTCTATCCTTCGGAAGTCCCATCTCAAGCTTCGTACTCTCTCCGGCTCCTATGGCGTGTTATCTATCCACTTGAAGCGAGCTATTACGCGATTGTATCTTAAATAAAATATCACCAGCGTCCCGTCGCCAACCACTCAAAATAATAATTGCCTTCTCGGTGTCAACCCTCGTCTTTGCTACTCCTCATTGCCCACCAACCTGTCTATCTTCCTATTCTCTCTTTCACGTGCGTGATAAAGGATTCGGGGGAAATGCAAGTGGCACGTGCAATCTACTACCTCGCCCCGACTACCTCTCGCGCGAGGAAAGAACTTGGACGTTTCCACTCTCATCGGAAATGGTACCCTCCGCCATTAATATAATCCTTATGATATGAAACAGACTTTACATTTTCTTATTTAATGTATGGTCTTCCTATCACTATTATATCCCATAGTGATTATTACTAATATTATTATCTTATGAACGCTAGGTTTAGTTAAACACGTTGATGCAGATTGATAATCGAAAATATGAATAGATATTATTTTATGAAACTAATCTTAGAAATGGAATTACCACGATACACAGTTATAATACTGTGATGAATATAGATTTTTAGTTTTATACGTACAAGTTTACCGTTAGTCATTAACTAATACTCTACTAAGGGATGAATCAATAATTGATATCATTTTCCGAGGGAAGCTTCCATTACATTATTACCAGTATCTCAAGGAATGGATGAAAACACGTTGCTAGTGTTTTACGATGAAAATAGTATAAATTATTCGTAATATCGGTTTTAACAATATTGTTATTGGGCGATTAATATCTTATGTACAGAAGGTCGTTGTATTTGATTACGTTGAGCCAATTAAATTCTTGGATTTATCATTGTCCGATATATCACATCGTGGCGTATCATTTCAATTAGTTTTCTTATCAATCGAACGAAAGTATCTAAAAATGGTGAATCCCGTGTATCTCTCGTTAAATGGAATTCCAGAAAGAGATTCGATGGTATATTCGATCGGGAATCCTAACCGAGGTAGTATTGCTTCGAAGGTAAAATAATTATTGTGCCAAAGCGAGCAGGCATGCAATGTATACGATAAAATCCCTGGTAGATGCCGGGCATCACACGTGTACTAATACAAGTACAAAGCTTATTTACCTAGGCTCACTCCATGGCTTCTGGCACGGGGGGAAACAGTTGTACGCTACATAGGTACCTACGCTAATTAGAGCCACTCCGCCGGAATAATTAGAAATTAGACTGAACCGAGTCCGGTGAGGCGGGGTGCCGGCGGAAGACGCTCTTAATGTATTTCTTTTATTTTTGCTTTTCCCCTCGTTTCACGGGGTTGCACGCAACCAACGAATACGTTAAAGGACGAATACTGAGAGGAAAATCTACCAAGGAGAAGGGTGTACACCATTCTATCCTGATCGAAGGAGCACAATAATGACGCTTAATTCGATGAATTGTTTTAGTTTCATTTAATAATTACTTCTCCAAGAACACATATTGTTGTTCTATATAAGTATATATGATTATAGCATTTATATTATTAGATGTGTACAGAGATCTGTTAATTAAAATAAAAAGAGTGTCTTAGCATCATCTACTAACGTATAATCATAATTTTATATTCCTTCGTAACACTAGAATATATATTTGTAGATTTATGTGTACGTCCTTTAAAAAAAGGCTGGATGGAAGAAATAAATTAATCGATCTATTTGCGTCCATTGTGTAACGTGAACCGCGAAAAATGTCAGAAAATAAAACGTTATAATTTTGAACATTTTCATTAAATGCCGAGGACCCGTCATTTTGATTACTTTGGTTGTTCTAGCGTTAATCCGTTCATACTCCCTTTTCTTTGAAGGTGTTCGCGGAGATTTTTCGTGCAGCGTGAATTTCCATAATTGTAATATATGTAGCGGACTTAAATGTTTATTTTCAGCAGTATATAAAACTCTACAAATGTTATGCTTGGTATTTGTCTGGTTTAAATATTTCCATTTCCACTCAGAATCAATGCGACTGGATTAAAGAAAGATACATTCTTCTTGATTGGAATGTGACGATTATGTAAGGGTAGAAATAAACAATGATATAATAAACTTATAATCAGTGTAGCAGCCTGTGTATTCTTTACAAGTAAATGCACAAGTAAATTATGAAATTATATAAAATCAGAGAAGTTTATTAATTGGAGTAGTAGGTGATTGGCTGATATCGAATTGACCCGCGAGTACTTGGGGGCTGTCAGTATCAGAAGGATGAAGAACCAGAAACCATCAATAACTAGCGGGACCGGTGTTCGGCTAACTCTAACGAAGGACGATTTCTAACGATCCCTCGCCAACGTCCAACTTCTGGACGTAATTAATTCCCCGGCTAACCCGGAATGCTATAATTAATTGCCAGTGGCTGATGAGGGGTAGAAGGGTGGGTGCAACAATATGTACCCGCTTCGATTAGAAGCACGGACCTCCGTGCAGTTATGCAATTAATTAAATTCAGTTTGTTATGTGCAGTCGATTGTTAATTACCGCCAAACTTCGAGAAACGGTGCTCCATCGAATTGGCATCTTGAAAGACTCCGCTACCTACACTAATAACACCACGGTAATAACGATGCAACATGCCAAACTCCACCTGCCCGCTTTCTATTAATTAAGTCAAAGCTTTTAACTCTACAATTAACGAGGTATGCGCTCATACTTCCTTTATTAATAATATTACTCGGTCGAATTATTCCGAGATGACTTCAAACGCGTACCAATTAATGAAAAGATTCCGCATCGATTCCAGGTGGCTTCTAATTTGTCGGCGTTACGATAAAAATAGTATTGCGAATTAATAATGTTAATCTACTGTAATTGTAAGTTCACAAGCAACGTTTAGTTCAATGCCAATTAACACACAGGATACACACGTTCCAATTAAATCACCTGTTATTATTATAATAAAAGTAATTCGACTTCTGAAAGAAACTTTCATCTCTCACGTTTGTCGTCCGACTCAATTCATTTCGTGTGATTGCAAGTAACATAATAAATTATTTTCTCGTACTTACAATTTCCCTTGTACTTTTCAATAATACATTCAACATGAATTATGATCTTACACGTAATATTGTCCTTAACAAGGTCCAATTAAATAAAAAAATATCTCAAAATACTTCCCAAGATTGGTCTTCCGAATATCAGTGTCATCTGGTTCCTTGGCTCAGGATAACGAGCCAAATGACACGCGAGTTTTCGGCGTGAGAGGAAATACAAAATCTCGCTTTCTATTTATAAAGTTTTCTTTAAAGTGGCATCAACTTATGGATAAAATACGTACGGAAGGAGGAAGAAGGGGGGGGGAGAAAGGCGGGTGCAAGCAGTATCTGGCATTCTCTCTACTC
The DNA here is from genome assembly GCA_910591585.2 of Nysson spinosus. NCBI lineage: Eukaryota > Metazoa > Arthropoda > Insecta > Hymenoptera > Crabronidae > Nysson > Nysson spinosus. The sequence continues at coordinate 7,291,302 of OU342835.1, forward strand.
GAGGAGGCATTTAACGGACGTGCACGTGTTCGACCATATTGCATTTGTGTCGTTCGATAAATAGGTGGGTAAGCAACTCCAACGGAAACCCGTGTTAATTAACGTTGAGTTTCAGGACTGATTTACGTGGCGTCTAATTAGCGGGCCTGCCGGCGACGTAGTAGGCATTTTGATTGGCCACTCCGCGAATAGAGCACGGACCGATTGGCCTTGCTTTCCTGTTCCGACAGTATCGATTGTTTTCGTTTCTTCCCTGACCCCCTTTTGCTCTTTTTCGCTTCCTTCAAACAAAGCGCAGATAGCTGCAGTTGCGTTCCCAAAGGGATTCCGTCGCAAGAACACTGCCTTTCGCCTCGAAAATAATCTATTACCGTTCCTTCTTGCCCCCACCCCTTTGCCACCGCCAGCATCCCCCCGCCGGCCACTTACTTTTTTATGCCCTTATTATACTTTTCTTTCCATTGTGCCCCTCGCATGCCACTAGCGGAATATAATTATTCTAACATCCAAAGGATTCGTCTTTCTTACGCACTTAAGAATTCACTTTCCCTTTGCTTTGTTTATGTTATATATAATAATTTGTACTTACTGTAATTGTTTCTCGAAATCAATATATTTATTCAAAATATATTCGTTCGTCGAATCGTACCATTTTTAATACATTTTTAATAAACACATGGCACAATTCTTGTTTTAAGATCATAATTAGCCGTCTTTTTCATTAAACCCAATAGAATTATTAATAATTAAAATTCATCGTATGTAAGTAAATTATCAAAACGAAGTAAAACTCACCAAGTTGTGTTTGAAAAATAGCTGAAGTTATAGAAATAATGAAATATCATCGCATCGAAGTTTACGTAAAAATACCGTAATATAAATTATGACGCGAGGTAAATTAATGAATGCATTTAATACAAAAAAATATATAAAATCTCAAACAATGCGTCATTATGTATTTGAATAATAATAAAAATCGAGCTCCAGTAATTTCAACTGCTTTTGGTAGTTCTAGTGTTAATATCGTTTGATGGGCAAAGTGATCATTTCACCGTGAAATGACCCGCACGTAAAACACGAATGGAGAAAGTAAATTATTTATGTCGAACGCAAATGAAGCTAGCTCAAATCCGTGATGCATAAACTGACGTTTTACGAAGACGTAGAAAGCCGGCATTGTTCGTTAAATCGAAACGTCGTTCGGCGAACATTTAACCAATCCCCGGTTTCGAGAAAGTATGTCTTTGGAGTCTTTATAAAGCGTTTCTCATTAACATGACCACTGGCAGAATCCTATAAGAATCAGTTATTTTCAGTGACAGCCCATCGCGGAGGATTGTTTTTCGTACGTATATATGTATACGGAGCAAGCATTTACACGGAGGAATTCTATTGGTCAGTTCACTTCGAGGAAAATGAGTATTGCAAGAAGACGATTCTTATTCAAATTTCTATACTCCATTATCACCCTGTGATTTGTTGTTTGGTCGATGTTCTTCGATCTGCAAGTTATGCCTTGTCTTAAGAATAATTAAACTTGGGAGAAATAAAATAATAGTTTAATTATTTGTAATAAAATAGTATTGGAATAGTTAATTTTAAGTTAATTTTAATTGTGTTTTTGAAATAATATTTATTAAGTATGATGGACCCTGGGATTATAAATACTATCTGTAAGTTGATACAAATAAAGATTAAGGCAGTATACTATATATTAAAACATTTATTTATTGTTTATTATTGAGCATGTAAGTTTACTAATATTTTGAATATCTTCGTTGGTCTAATTAAATTATGTCACTGAGATTACTGATACAGCAATAATCAATAACCAATCAAATAAAATATTAAATATTAATAACCGTTATAGATGGGTATAGGTCATAGGTATGTCATACAGTAATAAAACATGTCAAATGTATCTCTAAGAATATAATAGCAACATATTTTTTATTTTACTTTTAAATAAAACAAACATTAGAAATATTGTACTTCTTTTTCATTTAATCGGAATCGAAAGAAACACTTACGGTTATGTCGAAATTTAGTGTGAAAGCATCGAATTTATGTATCGCGTTATACGAAGGTACACCGTATATTACTCGAAGTGCAATTATACCTGTATATACCAAAAATAATGTTTAATTAAGCGCGCCACCGTAATTTAATATGTTAACCGTCGTCTGTATAATACGTGTCGTAAACTACGATGACTGTCATCGTTAATAAATATTACAAAGTATTATTTAAGATTTAATTAAATCCTCTTACCTGGCGTTGCGCGACTTACGTCGCGGAGTCAGTGGTTCGTGAAGATTGAATTTCCGGGAAGTGATCGGGTGTAATATAATGGCGTGTAGTGGAAGATTGAACGAGGCCGTATGATTTTCTAAAAACTTGTGATTTTTATTAATTAATAAACGTGTTTTTCTTATGTGTGTCTGTGTGTTTTTCGTGTGTACTTTGTATTTTACAAGAGGCCGCGAAACCGCTTAGAGATGTCGGGTCCCGGATAAGAAGTCGAGATAAATCAAATAACAAAATTAACTAAACGCGAGGGATCGTATTGATCCGTGCCGCGTGTTCGCTCAACTGAGGACGTTTCTTATGCAGTTCCAGCACCATTGGATCTACCCGGCAAATATAACTTCCCGATCATTTTTTTTGGCCACGTATCATTATAGACGGGAAAACAAAGTTCGATCATTAACTTTCTTTCGTTTCCCTCGGTCGGCTCCCGCGTTGCAAACCGGCGCACCGCTGCGACGCATTTTCCAAGGTGAATACGAAAAGTTTCGCCTTTCGTTTAAATCGCAGAAGAGAATTACAAGTTTGCGCTCTACATTCGATTTGCATTCTGATGAACGCTGCGGCGTAGCGAATTTAACGAGGAAACTCCTTGTCTTCCGTAAAGTAACGTCGTGCGGGTAATCATTATCGTACCAAGTCAAATATGTATATACGTGCCTCGGTGTCGGTTTTATGAAATACGAACTATGATGATATTCCAATAATAATTCCACTCCATGAATTACTTATCGAAAGAGTAATTATAAGAACGGGGATATTAATTCGTAACAAGATAATCCATAAATGACGGCCATTCATGGAATGAATAAAAACTGAAGATTAATTGAGAGGATAATATTCGACGGATAGATCCAGTAGTCCCAGTCCTCAAAAACTATGGCACGTCGCACGCGCAATCGCCCGTGGGACGCGCGGGAGCCCCATCGCCGCTTTAATAGTAAATACATAACCATTTATATCACACAAACTTTTAACAATATACAAAATGTACCCTATGTACAAGATTAAATTACACGATCCATCAGCGCGACCTTCGTCCGATCGTTTTTCGCTCTCCTCGCTCTCTCCTCCATTCAGCGATTGCTTTCCACTTTATTTAAGAACGCGAAAGACTCGCGGAGATCGAGGTCCGTTCAGAAAAAACCGAGTGTGCGAAGTTCGTTAAGGGACGACGAGTGGGGCTCGGCTTCCCTTATTTTCGATATTTTTACTTCATCCGTTCATTCGAACGAACCGAATAATACGTCGACATCAACGTAGAACTCGGTTCCTCGAGCTACACCTGGGAATATGTTTTAAATCGCCAGGGTGATTTCTCATTCTTACCTCGGATCCTTGTGCGCGCGCGCAGAGGCGTTTCAGACGAAAGTATCCTAAGAACGAGACGGGTAAACGAGTAACGATCATTTATATCGTACAGGAATGATTTACAATTCGAATCCCCGTGTCAGAAATTGTTCGTCGTATCGATTAGAAAACTGATACAGCCTAATAATTATCAATAGAAATTAGAAAAGACGAGTCTCGGTGGGACTCCATTGATTACGAAATTCTTTAGATGGAAAAATAGATGAATGGTTGTAGAGAGTGTTTCTTGATCTTGTTATTAAAAGTATCGTTATCATAAGACGAATGTGGTAAAACATCCCTGTACAGTTTATATCGAAAACTTTGTTCTGAGTTTTGCATTGAGCTTCGAACGTGCCTGCGCCTATGTCGTTTCTCCTTGTTTACCTCAAAAGAAGGTGATTATCGGTGTTTCTTATTACTTTGAGATATTGACAAAACTGTTTTGTACAACCTATGAGCAATGTGAGCCTTTCGAAAGGGGAGCAAAGTAACGAGCCCCTTTCGTAGTGAAGCCCTTCGGAAACGACACCGGCCTCAAGCGATAGGTAGATATATCGTAACGCATTCACAGTTATACATTTACGTTAAATTTATTGCGCATGTCGAAACCCTGCCACTTAGAAAAGTATGTATATTTTTATCTTTGCTTCTTTAAACGGCACCATCCTTGGACACTTATATCGCGTGAGCTTGCGTTTTATTTCGTTGCTCGTTTGTTTTCTAGTTTGATTGTTCGATCATGTGTCTTTCATGGAAAATCATTCCCTCAAAAATAGCGATCTTCTCGGCCAACGCATAGCCATGAAATGGAATATACAATCAAATACGTATCATGGTTATTTAATAAGCGGCATCGTCCTCGTTTTATATGGAAATTGCATCCGCAAGATGCATGATCGACGTACAGACTGCCAGAAAACGAGAGCTTTAAGATTACTTAAACGAGCGCATCATTTATCAGTTCCTTTTCGTAACTTCCAAACTACAAGATCCTATCACTCCTCCTACGTATATCCCTTTTTTTCGTAGCCATACGCCAATCAGCTTTCGATGTGATATTCTCTTGCTTTTCTACATTCACAGCCGTAACAGGAAGGCAGCGTACGAAGGAATTCCTCTGCCTGTTCCGCGGTACGATAATTTAAGAATGTAAACATCTACTATGAATGTAGCGTTCGTTTAATTCACGGCGGTTTGGAAAAATACGAGTGAGGTTACTTTAAAGTGTGTAATTTACAATCGATAACAAACTATTCGTCGTCTTGTACAGGTGGCTTAATCGAGTATACATTATTGGAAATGTGAAATCATCGGAGGGCGAAGAAGACGAAGAAACGTGGCAGCGGACGTAGAACGTTAACAAGGAAGATTCGAATGATAATTTCAGTCGTCGAACAATTTTAGGTTGGGTGTTGGATTTCACTCGATAGCGGAGGGACTCAATTAACGATCGCGGGGAACAAGGAACGCTTAATGAGTTTACGGAATGTACCGTCCGCCGAGAGCGAATCGAAGGGACCAGTAATTTTGAAAGAAAAATAATTTTCTAAGAGCCGCTACCTGACACGGGAACTCCGTTTGAATCGCTAAATTATCCATCGTGCCGATACAATTTCCACGTCACATACGTGACGTGCCTTGCTCGTCGGGTCATTGCTACGATCGAGATACCTTCTCGACCTGTCTCAACCACGAGAATACTAAAGCTTGTTCGTTATTTAAAAGGAACATCAACACAATTTTCAATCTCTCCGTTTAAATTAGACACCTCTACATTTCCGACTAAACATGATAAATAACAAATTAAAACCGACGGAAAGTCGATATGTATAAAACAATTTTCATTTTGGAATCATAAACAATGCTCAATACAAGAAACGTATTTTCCACGTATCATAAAGCAGATAATAATAAAATCTTAAAAATTTGAAGCGAAAATAGATATTTAAATAAAATTCGATAAATAGGATTGCGATGACAATGCTTTTCTGATAAGCCTGATTCTCGGTAATTAATAGTATCTCGAATCGGTTAGGTAAAGATAAGCATTAAAATCGGACGAAGCCGAAGAGAACTGCCGTTGCTACTCTCGCCGATGATAAAACTCGCACACGGCTCTTACTTGGAGACTTTTTTTCCGATTTTCCATGATTGAGCAAAGATTATTGATTAAGGAGACCATAAGATACGTACAACGTTCGCACAGCCTCCCGCGCACAACTCTGCGAGCAGTAATGTAACGAAGGTACTTCTTGGACCGTGGGTTTCCACCATGAGTTCTTTATCCTTTTTCCACGGATCATCCGAGCAGACACCGTGCTGCACGTAAAACACGATGGCTCGATTTAAAGTCACAGCGTCATAAGACAGTTCCAAATCAAACGATATTGGAAGTCCTTCGGCCAAAATTCTTCGAGTTTCTTCGTATCACGAGTTCGAGAAACTCGTCCACCATTTTCCAACTAGGCTTTTGTTCACCACGATAGCACGATATTCTCCCTGTACACGTAGAGTTCATTTCGTTCATACACAAGGGAGAAATCCGTGTGAATCAGCCAATGTGGATTATCATTCAGCAAACAAGCGAGCAATGTCGATGCTGCAGATAAGGTTCCTTGATCTGCAGAGGATTACCACGACACGCATCCTATTTCGGCGAAGGTGGACCACCTTTCCAGCCAAAAGATAGGGCAACCCGGTTACCACGAGGATAGTTCAGTCGCAGGTGTCCTGCGCCCAAGGAGACCACTCCTGATAGGTGGACGTCTGCAGGTGTGTTTGCTGTGTCGCCAGTCCCGGATGCACGAGGCCCATCTGATGATGATGGTGATGGTGGTGATGATGATGGTGGTAGTGCTGTTGACCCGGCGGAGGCGGCGAATAGGGATCCCCTCCTACGGCAACGTCCACGACATCGACCTGTGGTGGTACGACTGCGGGCGTAGGCTGTGGAGAGGCTTGAACCTTCTTCGGGCGACCGACCGGGTTGCCGCCTCATTCGCGACTTCTTCGAGGCCGACCGACCTTACCTTTTCTTACCGGTGCACCACCGTTTCCGGCCGCCGCTGCAGCGGCTGCAGCCGCCACGCTCGAAGACTTCACGATTTTGTGCCAATCCGTCTCGCAAACCGGTGACCCCGAAAGCAAGTAGTACCTGGTTCAACAAAAATCATTGTTCAAATATAAGCACTGCTTTAAAACATAACTTTGTTGATATAATATCTGACAAGACATTCTTTCACTTAACGCAATTGAATTCTCGACATCAAGCGATTACTTCTAATATGAATTTAATTACACATCGGAGGACAGTGAATAATGTTTTCATGTAATTTGTATCTTCATATACTATGCCGATAGTGAATACAAAACAAGCACGTTAAAAGACTTAAAGTAGAATGATTAGTATTGATAGTAACTGACTCACAGCTATCATGATTAGTTAGGGACTAAAAGTAGGAAGTGGGAAAAATATGTCCCAGCATTCTAGTCTTGTCAGATCAGTTATGAAATTCAGGGTTTCCAATCAATTTCAGAATGAATTTATGGCGTAACTGCACTTGTAAAATTACAAGAATTATATGAACTTACCTGTCGCCTGAGACGAGTTGACTACCACACTTGCTGCAGGTGAAGCATTTCTGATGAAACACCGAACCACCCGCCCTCATAACCAGTTCACTGGCAGGTATCGCATTACCGCAACCTGCGCAAGCACCACTACTTCCGAACATCCTGAAACAATCAAGAAAAATATCCTTTAAAATATCTGTTCCATCCTCATTATTATTATCAGGTCGATCAGGTAACTGTCATAAAAGATAGGATAATAAAACTGACCGAAGTAACATGATAAAATGTCACGACATAGCAGGAACGAACGGAATGAAATTAAAGAGGAGATACATTTCTAACCAATTAATAGGAACCGTTTCTATGGAAATAATTAAAGTGTGCATCTTGATGAATGATATCGCAGATTCATTAGTCGTTGAATGCAATATGATAAAACATCGGTAAGCTTCCTCGAAATCAAGCATATCCCCTTCTTAATCTCAATATACAAATTTATCGCGGGAGTAGGATATCCTATTGTATCCTTGGAAAATCCTGGCGTTTGGATGGAGCGAGAAAGGCGACCAATTACGGGAACCGAGGGCTCAGAGGATGACATTCTCCGAGCAGTTTCAACGCGAGCCAACGATAGACATGAGGCGTTTCCAATTAAATCTTCCACCGGTCTCGTCTCGCAAACACTTTCTAACTAAATGAGGTTAGGCTAGTAGCAAGAGCGTGCACCTATGCAAAATCCTATATTCATCCGGGTGTTCATTCTTTCTCTTCATTCCCGCTCTTTTTCTATTCCACCCGTCTCTTCCACCCCTTTTTTTATTCACCGCTATATGTCCTTCTGGCGTTTCGGCTGCTTTTACCGGCAGTCCTGATTATAATAAGGCGTCGCAATTGTCAGCCAGCAAGCGCGTCTTCAGTTTCTGTAAACGTACAGGAAACCTGTGTCTTTTTCTTCCCGGCAGTTTTTTTACTCGGTTTGCTTGTAAAGAGTTACCAGGAAAAGAAGAGCAACATTCTTGGTGGTACGAATTCATCGCTTTTCCTAACAACATATTTTCTGCACAGCTTTATTGTCCTTTTGATCCTCAGTAAGAATGCGTCCTCTTAGACAGTGAATTTTCCAAAAGGACGAGCATAACGATTGCCGCGATAATTGTTTCAAAATATTAAAAAAATTGTTATAATTCGAGCCACGTTTCACTCGCTTGTTTGGTTCCGCTAGATTTATACCGATAAAAAGTAACACAATAATTCCCGGAGTGCACTCAAGAAAGGTATAATGAATCAAAGTTGATGATCGCTTTTTCGATGGATTACTCCGCTCTGTCGACTGTTAGTCCCTAATTAGTTTGCATTCAAGTAGACCGACGTTCTTTTCATTATTTCTCTGTCAACCTTCTTTCTTATCCACCAATCTCCTCTCGTCCTGCTACTTTTTATCGGGTCATTGGAGTCGCGCATGGCAGTGTCATTAGTTTCGCGGGAACACGATGACGATGACGAAGGGAATACGGAAACATCGTGGAGAATAAGATGAGAGATCTACGTGGCGCCTAGTGCTCCTGCTATTCTGCATTTTAATCTAAAGCAAACAATTATTCCGGCGCATTCGTCATGTCTATTTCGTTATTCTGAGACACATTGTAGATCGCGTAGCTGAAGGAGAGCTCGTCATGGAAAAGGATGAATGATGAAGCTAGCGCGCATCGAATTCCTCAGATGTTAAGTCCCATCAAAACGAAGCAAACAAAGCTTTGCTTCACCGTGCTCTCTGCCTCCAGGATAGTGAATAATCGGCTTTATAAAATGTTTTGTTACGGCAGCCGAAGGTTTATAGGTTTCTATAATCTTTAAATGTACATTTTGTTCAGCCAGTATTAACGTACCTTTGCCGAGGTATTACGAATAATTAAAATTCCACGCTTTATGAATACCACTGTTTTCGCCTGGAACAGCTGCTAGATAAATAGCCGTGTAATTCCTGCCAGATAAAAGAATCGATACAAATACACTTTGATTAAGCTCATTACGCGTAAGGGTCAAGATAGATATTACGTGGATCTTAATAGTAAATTCAAGGATGGAAGTCATAGAGAAATTGAGTACGTAATATTTCTAAATTTTAAATAATTTCCTACAAAGCCTTTAATGGTAATAAGAGTGGAGGGTTCAAAGCCACGGAGAGTACACGAGATAACAAGGCCATTAAGCGAACTCTCATCCAGAAGCCACTACCGTGGACCCTAATTGTAAGTTAGGATTAGTTTAGTGTTTAAAAATATTCATTAAGTAGAACCGTGCTTAATAGTGCCCGAGTATTCTAGAAAACCTGATAAGATGTGTAACTAACAATAACCAAAAATATATGAAACAATTATACAAGCCCAACACGAAGAGTCCAGACACGATAGTAATTTAGTAATTAAATTCATGTTTCTTCTTATAATTCCTTATCTCGGATCTACAAAATCAGTAGGATTACCAGGGATATACTCGAAGAAATCGGAGATCCGTAGACATCGGGATGCCATGACAAACGTATCACGAAGATTAGTTAAAGTGTATTTCCATCAAGGAAATTAATATCCATCCATTAGCATTATGTACAGAGCTATCTCGGAGCAATTTCCCGGAATGTTCGCGTCAGGTGTTTGATTATGGCCGGCAATCTTAACATTTTAGCTTCTTAGTTGACAGGACGAATCTTAAATACAGCCGCATCAATAGCCAGGCTCGTATCTTCGTTAATGGCAGCTAAATGTTTGCGAAGTGGTTGTCAGCCGTATATCCGTGGATCGTAAAGTCCCCTGTTTATGCTGCAATTAACGAATGTAACGATACGCAGGTATGTCGGATCAAGATTCAATCCGAGTGCAACGTCGCCTTTTCTCCATTCAGAATTTTGGAAAGACAATTGAAAAAGCCACACACTGAAGAGAACCTGATTTTTAACTAAATTTATCGTATCATATTTGATCGACATCATATTGAATATATGAAATGTTTTACAGTATTAATCAGAAATTATTCGATAATGTCATTCCAAATGAGAGAAACTAATTTCAGTGTCATAGAAAAATTCATCAGACGCATATTCAATCGATGAACGTAAAATAAAAAAGAGTGATAATTCGATTGAAGATATTTTCAATCGGAAACAGAAAAAATCCGGACATCTGCCTTTTATTAGCGCTTAAGTATTTCAGGTGATCGTTTATTTACGAAAGTGGGGCTCTTCGATATTGTTAAAGCGAACTTTTTCCTCGCCATAAGCATAAAATGCTCCGCAAAGCGAATTTTCTCCGGAATGTGAAAGGCCTTCCACATTTACATTCGTTTGCTTTGTGCTAGTGTATGGTGTACCCAAACCAACTATTCCGCCTTCGCAGGTGTACACAGAAATAATGTACACTTTGATACAAATTTGCGAAATCGAACATTTTCGCAATTTCCGCCGTTAATAGAATCATTAATTGAACGATTATTATATACTTTAATTGTCTGATAATTGTAATCACACAAATAGCCTTTCAGGAGCAGAATCAGCGACTTTGATTTTTTGACAATTTTTGAAGGTATACCCCTTCACATTTTTGCGATTTTAGGTCGAACCATTTTTTGGCCGAAAAAATTTTTAATGCTCTTCTTTCGAGCCAAAACGGTCCTAGAACATCATTAGGCATCATATACCATCGATTTAGGCCATTTAGGAGCGAATTTGGCGACTTCAATTTTTTGACAATTTTTGAAGGTATACCCCTTCACATTTTTGCGATTTTGGGTCGATCCATTTTTCGACCGAAACAAATTTTTAAACCACTTCTTTCGACCCAAAATGGTCCTAGAACATCATTAGGCATCATATACCATCGATTTAGGTCACTTAGAAGTGAAATTGGCGACTTTCATTTTTTGACCATTTTTGAAGGTATACCCCTTCACATTTTTGCGATATTGGGTCGACCCATTTTTCACGCGAAAATATTTTTAAACCGTTTCTTCCGACCCAAAATCGTCCTAGAATATGTTTATACATCATTTACCATCGATTTGGGTCATTTAAGAGCGAAATTGGCGACTTTGATTTTTTGACAATTCTTGAAGGTATACCCCTTCACATTTTTGCGATTTTGGATCGCCCCATTTTTTGACCAAAAAAATTGTTAAACCAATTCGTTCGACCCAAATCGGTCCTAGAACATCATTAGGCATCATATACCATCGATTTGGGTCATGTAGGAGCGATTTTGGCGACTTTTAATTTTTGACCATTTTTGAAGGTATACCCCTTCACATTTTTGCGATTTTGGATCGACCCATTTTTTGACCAAAACAATTTTTAAACCACTTCTTTCGACCCAAATCGGTCCTAGAACATCATTAGGCATCATATACCATCGATTTGGGTCATCTAGGAGCGATTTTGGCGACTTTTAATTTTTGACAATTTTTGAAGGTATACCCCTTCACATTTTTGCGATATTGGGTCGACCCATTTTTCACGCGAAAAAATTTTTAAACCGCTTCTTCCGACCCAAAATCGTCCTAGAATATGTTTATACATCATTTACCATCGATTTGGGTCATTTAAGAGCGAAATTGGCGACTTTGATTTTTTGACAATTTTTGAAGGTATACCCCTTCACATTTTTGCGATTTTGGATCGCCCCATTTTTTGACCAAAAAAATTGTTAAACCAATTCTTTCGACCCAAATCGGTCCTAGAACATCATTAGGCATCATATACCATCGATTTGGGTCATGTAGGAGCGATTGTGGCGACTTTTAATTTTTGAGCATTTTTGAAGGTATACCTTCTTTTTTGGATTAAGGCATAATTTTGAGCTTTCAATGATTGTAATCTAACACCTCTGATTTATCGAGACGATACTAAGCATTTTCCATCTTTCTTAGATACAACAAACAGTATTTCTCTCGGTGCATATAAATCCCAATCGTTGAAGCGTAACGGCTTCAACATATATACTGCACCTGTATGCACTTGCAACAGTCATACCGTGATACTTCATCGATATGCAGATACTTCCAAGTATAGAGACACTCAAAAGATCTCGCTGCTAAATGCACCTCATATTTTTATGACATATTTACTGTTAAACAAAATAATGATTTAAATGAATAAACTAACGAATCTCTTAACATGAAACGATACTATTTCTTCTCAATTTTTCCACACGGATTAATAATAACAAGTATGATTAATAAAGTACAATATAATAGACATATTAATATAAGAAAAGTCTAGAATTTTAGTTCAAATTACAAGATATATTAAAAGACAAATTGAATGTAAAATACGGCGAGTTAAAAGAATCAATTAGAATCGGGTTGAAATTGGTGGCAGGTTTAACCCAATTTCGAAGATTAAAATCTAAAATTGAATCCTAAGCTCCATTTGGCTTTAAGAGTATCCTGTCCCACGTTGCAAGCGGAAATAAAAAGCGTCTCGAGATACCAAGATATTAGTCTTAATTTCCAGTAGCGAAAAATGGAATCGCGTGACATAAATCGACTCTTTTTACCGAATCCAGTAAAAAGGCTGTGTACGTATCTATGAAATATTCCAGGGTTTCTTTTGAATCGTCCCGTAGGGATCGTACGTGCATATTGCTGTCTACGTCGTACTACTCTCGAGAGCGCGAAAGGTTGCTACGACGGATCGGATTGGATTCGAGGTTTCTCGTTATTAATTTAATTACCGGCTGACAGTTCTATAATTAAATTGCTAATTTATCTGTCCGGGATCTGGCCGATCGTGCGCGCCGGGCAGTTCGATGATTGCTCGTGGAATGACGTTTCAATTCTTCCTCCAATTTTTTTTTATTCCCGGTCCCGTCTCCTTCTCTCTGCCTCTGCCGACGGGCACTGACTCTCTTCCCTCTCTCTCTCTCTCTCACTCTCCTTTTCTCTCCCAATCACTGTTCCTCTCTTTCTCCTTTCTTTCTTTTTTTTCCAAATCGTTGTTTCTCTTCGAACGGTTCACTCGACTGCGCGGTGGCCCGATATAAATACCCGATTCGTTTAACGTGGAATACCGAATAGTGATTTCCGTTCTCGTTTCGAGGAAAAAGCGGAAACTTCGAAGGTACGCCGGCGAAATACTCCACTTGAAACGTGTTGGATGATAAACTTTTTAACAGTCGATACTACGGGGCCGATGATACTTCACGGAATTTTTTTCCCCCGTTTCATGCCGCTGCCATTCGTGGAATTAATCCGAATCCAAGAATTGGCAAGATTTCTTTATAATTGAGATTACCGTGCAATCCAAGATAAATATATCAAACATATCATAGAAGAAGGCACTTGTTTTGTGTCACGAGTAATCTCGATCTTCCATTTTTTTATTATATCTTATATACTGTATAAGTTATATATTACACATTATATTAGATATAAAGTCACCGTGTACCTGTTTTCAGAACCCTGCACGACATTCGGGAATTAAACTGAACCTATTAACCCCTTTCCGGTAATAGAATCAGATATGAGATATAATATCATAATATTATATAATTCGATTTTTAATGGTTTCATAAACTTCCTTCCACATCACTTTTTCAATTACACGATTATATTACTTTTCCTTTCACATCGCGGTGTACCATTCTTTTTCTCGGTTTCACTATTCAAATTCATACGTCTTATCGTAGAATCGATTAAATGTTATCAAGTGAAATTTTAATTGAAGTATTACTTCGGCGTAGATGTGTCTAACGGATCAAGCAATTTCCAAGACCCGTTATAACCTGACGTGGAAGCGTTGATAGCTACGTCGAGATATAATTAATTATATCACGATGCTATAAACGCAGACGTACAGTTTCTAGCAACGTACGAGATACAATTTAATCATTTCCAACTTAAAAGCTTGCATCGATATATTTTACGACCCAGGATTATGATACCGGAATTTATGCTCACATTAAATAATAACATTCGACGGTGTACAAATAAATGAGAAAGAAATAAATGGATGCAAATAAATGAATTCTTTTAAAGTCCATGATACGAGTTATTCCATCCGAACGGTTTAAGTTGATTTATTCAAAAGCGGAAAAGCTTCGAGGCGTATTAGGCGGTTGTACTTTATTCTCCGAACGGCAGTAAAATCCGTAAACTAAGACAGTGGCGAATTGATTAATGGAAAATACGAGGGCGAATAGAAATTCAGCTCGGCTTCTATGTGTATTCGTGTATCAAGGTTAAATACAGTTTCTATCCCGAACGAACGTTTAATAATTTTAATGAGCAAAGTTCAGCGCAGCTTACTTAAGGAAGTAATTGGTGATTACAGCCAGCGGGTCGATCTTTAACGAGCAATCCACGCTATTTCTAATTAGTTGATTTCACTAATAATAATGTGAAACGCTTCCTCCCCGCGGCCTCATACGCAATTCATTTCGTGGCCCCTTACATCTTAATTATAAGCGCCGTGTCAATCTTCCTTAGACCTAACGAGAATTTATGCCGTATGGAAACGTTTGTCACGCCTGCCTCACTAATTAATACAAGTAATTTACATACAATCCGCTACTTAGAAATTTATTCCACGACTGCTTCTACTGGAACAAAGCGATCTATTGTGGATCGATGATAATAAAACGTTCTAATCGTCCACCGTTTTAAATATTCACATAATATAATCGGAGAATAAATCATGAGCGAAATCTTCGAGAAGAAATTGTTTATGTTTCAATAATCTCAGGTTATATGCTGGTAGTAATTAATTTTTACCTAATTATTTTTTTTCGATTGGATTGATAGTAAGTACATACTCATATACTACCACTCGCAAGTATTTGTTCATCCTCAAAGGAATTAATAAAGAAGTAACATTTAATATCCCAAGAAAATGAATTATGAAATTCATACCTATATAATCATATTTTTTTGCAGATAGTAATAGTTTTTCCAAAAAGTTGTACGTATTGAAGAAGTTGGAAGAATCTCGGTGACAAATACTGATAAGCGAATTTATTATTACAATAATTATTTTATAATATCATGTATAACACATGTTGTATTATGAATGTGTTATTACCCTGCAATATGTGGATTTGATATTAATTAATATTACCACCCGTGAATTGATTATGTCATAAATAATGCCCGCTATTTGCATAGTCATATAAACCTGCAAATGGGAGAATCTTTCACCGAACATTTTTTATGTCTTCTTTAGCTTGAAATCGAATTCATTCCGTATTCTTGCAGACTGTTGTAATTCCAGATCGAACAATTACAGGATTCCGTAATTACAGTAATTACATTCATAGGGAGCCCCATCTGGCATGGCAGACAATTAATAATCTAATGAAATCCGTAGGATTAACGTGTTAGAGTCGACAAATGTTCAACGCAAGGGATTCATTTAAAGCAAAACACTATTTCATTCAGGAATTCGGCATATTTTTAAGCAATTCACACCAAAAACATTCACATTGAAACGTTTCAATTAAATCTACGGATTACAGTTGCTTGTAGCATTTAAATGGAATCGTTATTACTTGAAGCATTATGGAACTGAAAATGTTTTCAGCTGTTTATGCTTACTTATTTCCATAGCATGCAGCATGCACGGTCTTCCCCATTATTATAATTTACATATTTTAATATCAAGTGTATCGACTTTATAAATATTTATAAACGCTTTAATGAACCAAGTAGGGCGAGGCTCGTCTCATTACTTCGGTGATTGCGCATTAACGGGAATAAGAAAGCGAGGAATAAGTGACAGAAAACAGATAGGTTTGCAACGTTGAAGAGGATAATTAGGTGGTAGAGGAAATACAAATGATTCCGCGGCGAAGGGGGATGAGGCGGGAGGAGGAGGAGACGAAACAGGAAGAGGGAGAAAATGAGTGAGACGGTTTTACGCAGGGATTCGTAATCGTCATCCGCGATATTTCTTTTGGGGCTCGTTCCAGCCTATCGATGCAACACTCTGCCTCTAATTAGTAATTACGGCTAAATCGAAAAATAGAGCGGTTCGGTCAAGCGGCTCGCATTCTCCGATCATTACGCCGCAAAAGAACTCACGGATTTACCAGCGAACGTCCAGGAGCACGTTGATAACGACGGGGCAATTAAAACTTACTACGTCGATTCATTTACGAGAACTCGAGTACTCCTTGAACACGAAACTTCGCCGCGCCAATAAAGAACGTCCCTTTGATTAGGATCTACTGACACGGGAAATTAGAAATACCTGGCTGACAGGAAAAAATTATTAAGAACGAACCAAACCCACCATTTAGATCTTACGTGTGTGATATTATATAATATTACATAGACAGTACTCTAATTGTATTAAGTATGATATTTTAGAAACGAGAAATATATTTACATTTAATAGTATTTATTTCCATTTGGAGGAAGTCGATTTAAAGAAAGATAGTAGAAAAAGAGTGATCGGGTAAACTTAATAAATTTCATATTTTAAGACGTATTATAGTTTTAAGATATAGGATGTCTTAAAGTTGTACTTAATGTTGTTAGTAAAATCATTATTCTTTTTCTGATTCCCAAGAATTTATTCAAGATTATGATCTGCATCGGCGAAAAACGCACGATATAAATAATTTATGGTCCATAAATAATGCATTAAGTTTTAACGGTAATGTATGTACTCATTATCAATCCGATCGAAAAAATTAATTAGGTACATGATAATTACTACCAGCGTATAACAACTAAAATTTGCGTATTTTGCAAATAAGTACGCTGTATATCAAACCAGGTAAATGGTATTCGAAGATTATCGTAGATACATGAAATTAATTAAAATCACAAAAAGTTTGTTTGGTATCCTCGACGATTCGATTATGTTTCAAGAAACCGAATTCAATTATAATTCATAATCGATGGGGGACATCGTATTTTCAGAAATTTCAATGATACGAGGAACTCAAAAAGATACAAGCAAATAATAATTTTCAAGATATTTTTACCGCCAAAAATTCTGAAAATGTAATCTTCACTCCGAGAGATTCAGAGAATATGAATTATTGTTCTGAAAAATTCCTAAGATATTAATAGTTGCTTTGAATAATTCAGACTACGAAGACAAAATTCCAAATACCAGCTTTCACACTGAAAAATCCTCTAAATATGAATTTTCAATATGTAAAATTCCTGAAATGTAATTTTTCTCGAACTCGTTCCAGTTCTACTCGCATTCGGCACGCGCGCGCGCGCGTATTTTCTTCAATCCACTTTGCTAGCCAAGCGTGAATATCGAGGAGAAAGTGTGCATAACGAATGATTATTTCGCGTAGTCTGTCCGCGGAATAAATCGCATAGATGAAGCAAATTGAATAGCGAATTATTACATTCCGTAATAGGAAAATGAGTGGCGCTTCCAGTGACAGCCGGCCGGGAAAAGGGACGGCGTGGGCGTACTGGGCTAAACTCAGAAGGGAGAGTCTAGAACGTAATTCCAATTAGTTCGCTCCGACTGTCTACAACAACTATAGCGACTACTGTACATACCCGGTGACTTGGAAAGTTATTACGTTTTATATACACCAATAGTGCCTACTATTCTTTCCAAAATATCTGTTTCTGAAATTGCAATCTAACCGTGATTTACTTTGATTAAACTTCAGTGTTAGAGATATTATATCTTTTCGAAACTTATCTGTTTCTCCGAATACTTAAGTAAATAAGATATACTTTCAAAATTCATTATTAAATATATTATTATACTATTACAGAACACCATGATAATATTACTGTATATATTATAATATTACTTACATAGTACTCTAATTACAATAATAAGTATTCCATTAAAGTATTCGCAGAGATTCAAAGTGCGATCGAATGACGCGAACTTCGAATCAAAATGATTATTTGCAAAGAGAATGACGTATATCATCCGGAATAGGAGATGAAGAATGGATAAATAACAAGAATCACGTATTCGTCGATCATGCATGTTTCATAACAAGCACCGAGATTTCCCCTTTCGACTGGAACAAATCGTAAAGCAAGGCAGTAATGAATCCATTTAGAAGCAAAGGGTACATAGCGAGCCCTCGTTCAATACAGGCTTCATTACGTAACCAATAATGTAATATACTATTATACTCTTCATATATAATGGCGCGTATGAAGTACATAAAATTCAGGCACACAATGGATCCTATTAACGATTCTTATACCTCCAAATTCTAATAATAAATGTCCCTTCTTCCACTCTCTTGTGGATCTTTTCTAAGATTGGAGACAAATGAGGATCCATTATACATCGCGGAGAATAACTTTTCCGCGGGAATCCAAGTAATAATTAAAGCTTTCTCGTGGAACAAAGACGAACACCGATAGCAACAACAACGACAATCGCGCATATTCATTAAGCCAACGTATTCCATAACGAGTACACGGCACTTCCCTTAACATCGATCCCCTCCCGGAAAGCAAATTGGACAAAGTCCCGAAGGTAACCCGTACGGCGAACTCGGATTTTTAATCGCACAAAGCACTAACGAATCTATTTAGACGCCTAGAAGGGGTAACGGAGATGGGGGGGGGGGGGGGGGATATATATCCCGGGAACTCTCGTCTCGGCCGGCGGTCGATACAGGGATCTTGGATAAACGGACAAACGAACCAAATAATTACGTTAATTAAAGCCGCCCAATTTGCGCTTTAGACAATTAAAGTGGCGAGGGTAAGGTGGTCTAACTCATTAACAGCCGGGGCCCAGTGTATGCACACGTGCGGCACTACTACGAATGCGTGTGTGAATGCGTTTGTTTCAATGCGTTCCCGCGTCCTATGCTATTCTCTCTCACTCCGTCTCTTTCTCCCTCCCGGTGTTCCGTCTCTCTCACACACGCGCCTTTATTCTCTCTCGTTAACGTGGATAGAGAGACTCTAGTTAGACAGGAGAGAAAAGGGAAAGCTGACCGACGAATGGACGAAGAGATGGACAGTCGGACGAACGGAGAGAGAGAGAGAGAGAGGGAGTGAGAGAAATGGAAACCGAGAGAGAAACCGAGGAAAAGATGGCTCGTATCCCAACTCCTGTTTCACGTTTCGTTGCGAACTCCGCGAGAAACATGAAAATTGAACGAATGAGAGACAGAGTTCTCCTTTGAAACTGATATTCGTTCTACCAGCTGATAATAATTGGACGTCGTTGCGTCAACCTCGCTATTTTGTTTAAGGTGTTACTGCAGGTTATCACTTCCAAATTGGTAGAATGAAATGGAAATGTTATTCCCGTGGAATGATATGTTTCACCTCGTTCAAAGTTCAACTTAGTTTTATCGATAATTCGTTGCACGATGTACAATGACGTTCGATTATACAAGCGGCATTGTGCGAAGTAAATGAACTTTACATTGAGCTAAATAATTCATTCCTGAGATAGGAGGAAGTTCGTTCAACGCATTCACCGAATTTCGCGTGTAATATAATAGCGTGATACAAATTACGGTCGCTCACCAAGAACCTGACAATGCAATTTAGTTAATCCTCTTATAATTGCTTTAATATATGTAAGCATTCCAATGTGTATCTAACATCGGTATTATATCATCGGGACAGTCGGCGAATAACAATTCAATGAAAATAAAAGTTTAATCAGTCACATATGCCGGAAAAGTGCATTGTTCTTTAGTAAAAACAAAAAGTGCTCGCTGATTTAGAATTGTATAGCTTATTAATTGTGAATGGTCGATAAATACAAAAAGCGCTCTTTGTGTTTTTCCGAATTGTAGCCCTATTATTCGGGAACAGTATATATTAATCCAATTACAAGGACGAATTTTTGCGAATCGGGAATCATAATAATAAAGCGAGCACGATGCCCGGAGGTGAACGAATCAGTGGTAATTAAATAAAAGCTGTAGCAATGAGAAAAACAAGTATCGGTATGCGTTTGCTTGGTGTTCGTGTCGAGTTCAACGCGAGAGCGATGTAAAAAAAGAAGGAGAAAGAATGAGACGGATACAACCAATGAGGAAATTAAATGCCAAGCGACTGCAATCGCGCTAATTTAACTACAGAAAATTACGCCGTCAATTCTGTAAATCGCATTCGTGCCAATATCGCTAAACAAACGCGTGTTACAGTAGTAGCGTATCTGCCAATGGAGAGAGAGCGGCAGGGGTTATTGTGTTACCGGAAGTAGTTCTTCGAGTGTAGAGTGCGAGAGCCGGGGTTGCTTGGCTTTCATTTTTCTAGATAGTAACGATTAATCGTGGTCCACCCTCCCCACCGACGGTTTCCAGTTTAATTAAAAAGCGACACGGCGTATGACAGCCGACGTCCTCCTTTCACGGCAAAACAGCCGACTGGCAAATTAAATTGAAATTGACTAGGTCTGGTAATGAGCTGGCCCGCAGGCCCAGACTCAGACCGTAGTATTAGTTAGTGTGCGTTCCAGAAAATGAGTTCCGACTTAACAACAAATTGCCTCGGTGAACTTCTTTTCACCCCGCCTTCGACTAAATTCATCCAGGAGGTTTACCCACCCCCGCGTTTTATTCATTCACGAACATCACTTTGCCTCTATCTACCTATGTCTATCGTGCTCGTGCTATCCACGAAAAATATCTCTTTTTGCCCGGGCCGACAATTCGGCCCTAATAAACCTAATCAATATAAAAAGCCCGAATTTCCAATAACTATTTAATTCAGTCAATCAAAATTCCTATTAGCTCTCGAGCGCAATTTGGCTGGATATACCGAACATCGCGCTCATATTAGAAGTTGCCTGAGATATTGGATGGCTCTCAGCGATGGCTTGAAGCGAACTACGGGACAGAGTTAGTTTTACATTTTTTAACTTGGAACTGTTATTTCTCCATTTTCTAAATGTTCTAAGTAAATAATGAAAGTATCCACCTCATAAAACTCGCAGGATATTAATAAACTTCAAATAGAATTTACAGGAAAAATAATTAAAAACGCATCTATTCTACTCATCCTCAACTTTGATGTTACACCTACAAGTGATTTAAAGCAGTAATTTAAATCAACAATAGAAATAATTATAAATAAAATGTTACTATTGCGCAATTACGTAGAATATTACCTTTGTGAGACCGTTAAGTAGACATAATAAAATTAGTACCAAATTTCACGTTTTTAATCACAAGAATATATGATCGAGTATAACGTGTCTCTACATTTCCTGGCACTTTTGATTCGTAGAAGTTCTTGGTACCATTTGACTGGTGTTGCACATTGTTTCACAATTCGCTCGAGGCCATCGTCAGGCAATTCTGATTGGTCCGATCTTCGACTCATTTTAATGTAATTAACGTTTTGATTGCATGCTTTGTTTCCTCGTCTAACCTTCCTCTCCCTCGTTCGTAGCCGTCCCTCTTCCCGACGCATTCGAGTCCATCCCCGTAGAAAGGGGACGGTGCAGTAGAAGCATCGATCAGTCGTCACTGACTCTCTCCGTGTGCGTGTTTCTACTCATACATCTACGAATTTTCACTTTCCTATAATTGTCATTTTGTATGTCGGGTGCAGATACCCTGGCAAAAACCATTTCGCAATTCTTATCGTTTATACTGGGTGGCATTTACAATGTTAACACTAAAACTACCGAACATATACTCGGTCATACACATTTATTTATACATAAATAAATACTATAAGTTAATCAATGGATTCCGCGCGCCATGGTACATTCGAATAAATTGGTTAAAAATCGCGGACAAATCATGTTGACCGATCTTGTAGTTCCAGTGTTAAAAATATAAATATTATTCATCATCCCACAATTTAGAATACTCTGATTCTTATATCTTATATTATAAATATATATTTCTTCACTGTAAAATGGATCATAAAAATATGTCTATTAAAACGTATAATAAATCCAGGGTCGTTCGAAGAATGTCTTTACAGATTGTTTTAATTCCCATTGTATAACTATATCGAATTCTACTGTACGTAAGAATAGAGATTAAGTTAAAGATGTTGCACTGCAGTATTCTTCTGGTGGAAGGAAGTAGGTAATTTAAATAGATTAATTAAGTCGGATCAAGGGTTCTCTTTGCTCAGATCACCGCACGGTTTTACAAAGTCAGGCAATTATTGCTGGTGCAGGACATCTGTCGTTCTACGAGCCCTCAGGGCTCGATTATACGAGACTTAGCTTAGAAAAAGATTCGATAGTAAGTTAATAGCCTGATTTTTAATTGCCTTGCTTTTGCATCAAAATCTCTCCGATAGTTTTCCTCAAATCTCTTAACAACATCAATATGTAATTACGAATCTCATCAACATATGTAAAATAAGATATTTCATCGAAAATCTAACATTAATTCGCAACAAGACATTGATTAATGTCGAATGAAATCAGTATTCCTTTCGATCCAAGGACATTTTAAATGACAACAATTTATTCTGCGAACAATTTCACGATATCGATTTACGACTTCTAATCAACGAAAGAAATTACTATTTCCCGGGGTTTCCTTTTTTTCATGGGCGCACAAGGGAAATCGCATCGTAGAATAATTACAGAAATAAGTTTAATGAATGCTCTTGCGTTGATAACTGTTTCCGACAGATCTAATGAACGAGACGCTCTTAGGTATTTGCAAAAGAATAGTGATAATAACGGGCGAGGCAATAGCTCGCCGGTTGCAGAGACAGTGATATAAATGAAACGCGCAGCAATTAATACATCTTGATTAGTTCTTAACGAAGTAGACTTTTTGCTTTCAATCGACGACGCGACCCCCTTTTCCTTCCCCCACGTTTCCTGTCGCTCCTCTACCCCGATACTTGCCGCCCATTTAGTTATTACCAATAAGTAATTATATTGTTCCATTCCAGCCGAAAGGTTCCCGCTTTACTTTCCTTTATTGCGATCGACGATATATCCCCGTTTTCTATCTGGCAAATAATCTTTCTTTTTCCATCCTTTTCAGTCGAAAAGGTCGCATCCTATTCGACGATATTACATCATATTTGTTTGCCAGGGCGTGGCAGCTTTATTGTAAAGGCATTTAACATAATAATTCATATTAAACGTAAGAATAATAAATGCTTCATAACTCGAAATAATCCAATATCCTTGTTCATATTATTTTTCCATGTAAAACTTCCTTTCTCATTATACTCGATTTCATTACGATACATTCATTAATATTTGACAAATAATTCGAAATTGCTGGTAAGCGACACGGCAAAGAAATAATTGATATTAAATCTTAAACCGGATTCCGGGGCAATTAAGCAATCATATGAAAATCTATATTAAAGCAATGAAAGAGTAATATTAATACATATATTCTTCGCTTTATTTTTCAGGGATGATGATACCAAATCATTTTTATTTGCCGTAATAATTGCATTCATAAATATACTCCGTTTAATAGTGGTCGAATAATATTAATATGATAGGGGAAATTATTACGCGAAGCAAAAATTAATCGGTATCATCATCCCCTAAAATGTAAATATACTCCTGCATTGATTTAATACATATTTTCATGTATTATATGAATAATTTCCATTGGAAGAATTTGAATAATACACTGCGCTACTTTGAAATACAAAACTCGAGTTGATCGCGCAAACCTAATTGCATTTTTACGAAATTTATTATTACACGCTTACCAATAAGCAGAGATTTTGCATTTAGCTGGAATAACAGGAATTTTTGCGACGAGATTGAACCTTTCACCGATGGCTGCAACACGGACGTGATATTTTTCATGATAAATTGAAGGTGCTGGAACATCGTAGGTGAACTGACGCGTTCGATATTACGATTTACACACGTATTCACGTGTCAGGGCCTCGGTACACGTCGCGGCCTACGTGTAACTCTACGTTTAAACTGCTTCTAGATATATATCAATATGCTAGGGGGAAATAACCCTCGCGTTTATACAGCCACTGTCGGCTTAATATTTAAAGGATTCATTAATAACTGAACAGGAGAAAGAACCCCCCCGCACGAGAGCCCTTTTCCGGGATCGATTTTTTTTTCTCCTCCATTCGTTTGTGCGTTCGTGACTCCCTCGATTACCGAGGAACATTGTAATCGACCGGCTAATAAATTCACGCATTCGTCTTTTACCTTTAACTCCGCGTTCGTACGACGGCTATGAAGCTTACCGATTTGAGGTACATTTTTCTATAACCTTAATTGCATTTAATTCGAGTCATTTCTGAAGTATTTTTAAGTTACAGTCATTAATGACTGAAATTATGTTCGTCATATTTGTGAGGCCAATTAACAGCTTTCAAGATAGTGTTTACTGAATTTTACGATGCACAGAATAATATATAAGATCCGAAATATACGCAATACATAATGAATGTATTTCATCTTATAATTCTAGAATAAAACTTGAAATTAGATGATTTTTCCTGCATAGATTTTGAAGCACATAAAATTGTTTTTGATAAATCCGCAGGTTTGGAGGGATATTTTTAAGTATGTGCATTTAATCTTCCGTCGTGCGGTGGTTAATATATGAAAAATAAATGTATTTTCTTAAACCAGAAAATATTTCGTATTTCTATGTGTATTTGTAAGATTCATCTGCTTCTTGGGAAATCTGTGTGTCTCCAGTTCTCGATTCTTTCGATCAAGTGAATTTTCTCATAAGACCTCATCCCTCCTCGAAGTTCGTCTTAAAAGCAATTGAGGAGCCTTGTAGCTTTCCGTAGGATTTGATGGGATGCCGCAAGAAAGGGGCAAAGAACGAGCAGGACATGAGATTCGAGTCAATAAAGTTTCGCAGACGTAATTGACGTCACGGAGAAACACATTAAGACAGAATTACTTTGTAATCTTATCAACGAAACACGACAATACATAAGTCCGCGTAAGCGCACGATGTGTACCGATAATATTATAACAAAGGATGTGTAATCGCACGTTAATTCACATAAACGTTCATTAATCGTTCCAGCATGAAATAGCGCACGATATCTTGAATATTAAATACAATTTTGAAATGAACAAAAACTTGTTTATCTACGAAGCAATATCCCTTATTATTCAGCCGCATTTTCCAAACCACTCAATTTCCCGGGAACAAACTTTCCTCGAAACACAAGTTTTCTTAGCATTGATCAGCGCGAACACATATAGGAAACGTAAACGGAAACTCCGCTACGTTTATATTGATCTTACGCATTCCTGAAATCTATTCGCTGTAAAACCTAAACCGCGCGGGAATAATGTAATTTATAAGCGAGTCCTTTTAGTAGGAAAACAAGAAGGCTGATATAGAGAAGAATGCTTAGAGGTACCGGTACCGAGTCCGACCAATAAATTCGCAGGATAACAACTGAAATCCCAGGATACCAGGGAGGATTCTACGCGAAAAGGTGGATAGGAAGGAAGATAGGTAGTTAGGTAGGTGGGTAGCCAAGCAGCCAGCCAGGTAGGTATCCATCGCGGGTAACAAAAGTTTCTAAACGGTACGGTAATAACAATAATAACTTTTGTAACTCCACCGACACACATACATATACTTGCCGTATACATATAGTCGTGCATTGGCGGAGGAGCAAGCCGGAGGAGAGAGAGAAAGAGAGAGAGCTCTCCGAAGCGTAAATTGACCTTCCAACTTGTATTTATATGATAATAAGCGCGTTTAAATATACCCGGTGTACCTAAACTTGCTACTTAAATATCGGACGATTACCAGGACTGTAGCTTTCTTCTGCCGGCTAGAAAACCTACCACCGTGCTTCTCTCTTCCCCCTTTTTCTTCTTACTTTATATCCAAGAATGTACGCGTGCGTATACATGTAATAACATCCAGTAGCCTCATATTTACATATTTACAGAGCCCACAACTTTGCATAAGTTTCAGTTAAACCTGCCTTTATCCGGACGGGAAGTATCGCTTCTTCTTCCACTAACAATCCCTTACGCCAGGGTACCCCCATCTTCCTCTCTTTTTCACGATCACCTAGACTTTGCTGGACGTGCTTGGTCTACTAGCGATTTGACTAGTAATGGGGATAGTTTGGAAGTACGGTAACTCGGTAAACAAGAACCGAGCAAACCTTTAGCTATAATTTCGGCCTCTCGTAACGCGAGAAACTAGGGTAGTTTGGGGTTCTACGATGATAGGGACTTCTTAAGAAGCGCATAGTTTCCTCTATCAAAGAGATACTTAAGTTCCTCTTTGGCACGAAGACTGAGAAGAATTAAGACAGATTGTTCGTCGCTGCAATGTTTAATGTACTACAACTGGACGAAGTCGGATTCGTTTTTGCCATCATCTCAAAGTATAACTGGATGTTTTGTTTGAAGTTACGCCTCGAAGATTCTTCGGTGAAGAAGAATGGCCGAGTAAGTGACATTGGACGATCTAGCGTGAATCTGGTCGCCATGTCAAACGCAAAAAAAAGGGTGAAATATATACGAAACGGGGACTCCGATGAGAGTGGGATTGCCGGGGAGTTGTCGGTGGTAGGTGATGGAGGACCGGGGTGGTGATACAGAAGGTTGGTTATAATTTTAATGACGGCGTGTCCGCGCGCAGACTATTAAGAATACGCGTCGCTAGAAACTTTTAACGAGACGCTACCTCCTCTCTTCTCGTACAACCTCCGTCCCGTGGAACCGGGAGGATTCCTGGCAGCGGAGGTATAGCAGAGGGAACTACCATCGCAGCCTCTGAACGCCTAGGTGAAAGAGGAAACGAGAAGGAAAGTAGCGACTACGTAGGAAGAGAGTGAGCTTGGAAGCGCGGATAGAAGAACAGGGAGGAGAAGAGAGCGGTAGTAGGCGACTCGGCATTATGTATTTTATAATGATCTCACAACAAAATTGCAATTTGCAGCGGGCTATGTCGCGTCCCCCCGCACGCTCGTTTTCCCACTGCTCGATACTTTCTCTCTTTCGCTCTATCCTCTCCCCCCCCCTTGCTCGGCCCTTTATCTTTTTCTTTCAAACTATCTCCGTTCCACCAGGAACTCTCACGGTCGGTGCACCAGCGCACACCTGCAAACCTTCGCTTACCTACGATTCAAAAGACCTTCTTTCTTCCCTCTCATCCTCTTCCCACCCTTCTAGTCCTGTACTCTCTCTCTCTTTCTCTTTCCTTTCTTTCTATCTGCCTACCGCTCCAACCCGCTCTTTTACTTTTCTCAATCACACACATACATATACCACTATACAAACACCCTCTTTCTCACCCGTACCACTTCCTTCACCTTTTTTCGGTACGTCGTTATCTACTCGTTTAACTCCGCGATCGTGGGATGCCGCGAATCAACTATCGCGTGTACCTACTGCCGCGGCAGCGAGCAGTGCAAAAGAATGACTTAAGTTAAATTGACCTTAAAAGAGATTTCTAGGACGAGTCTGCCGGACGAAGTTCAATGAATCACAAAAATTATTCGATAATTAATCATGTCATGATATCCTGCACTTTGTACGGGGACTTATACCTCGATTGATTATAATGAACCGTATACACGGTATCTTGGAGATCCGAGGGAAATTAAAACATCTATTTATTCTGTGATATTATTTGTAAGGCAATGTAATAGAATGGACGTTTTATAGGTCTTTTAATGAATATGATTATAAGCGCTGTAGCAAGGGAATATAATTCGTAAAGAACACCCGGTATGTTAGACTCGTAAGGTACTTCCCATATTGTTCGCGGTTGAGGAGGAGGAGGGACGCTCGACGGCCGGGAATGAACGGGCGACTAAATGATGGTTGTGAAACAAAAGTGCGTTGTCAGTACGCGTCATTACTGAAACATTTGCATCATGTTAACAATTCTCCTAAACAGAGTTAGGTGACATTAATTACTCGTACATCGCAATTAGGGGACAGTTATGATTAATAAACGATCAATTGTCAGCTTGAAATTGGTAGTTTTAATGAATGCGATCCATTGTCGTCCGAAGATAATCAAGGGTTTTATTCATTATCGTGCTTCGCCGGTATCCTATCATTTATTTCTCGATATTCGAACTGTAATTAAAATTAAAATTTCATCATTCAAACTTGCTTTTCATTATTCTTATTGGAGTGACCCGTGTTGAATTAAAATCATTCGCTTGTTCCTGGATTTTCGTGAAAATCCGACACTAAAATGTAACGCCATAATTGACGATAATTAAAATTTTATGACACAATAAGCGACAATAATTTATTAATTTCTGCAATCGTTTCGAGCCACGGTTCAAAGTTTTTCAAATCGGATAAACCTCGAGTGATGTTCTCCTTCCTGAGTTGTAAGCTGAGATTTAAGATTCTCCGGTGTGTAATGAATTACATCGTGTAATCTTCTGCCTGGCTAACCGGCATCTTCTCAAATCGTTCTCGAAATTGGTAACATTTTTAAACAATGGTATAATTAAAGGATTATTTATAAAGAAGCATATCTCCGCATAAAAAATTCTACACAAAATCCAATTGAACATGAAGTGTAGTAACAAGTAATTTTCTCCCCGATTAAGTGATGCTTTCGAGATACCACGAAATCGTTGTCACTTGGCATATTCTATAATTTATTATCAGCAAAACTAAAACCTGGGGTTGCGCTACATATTCCTATGACATCATCAAGTTCTGCCCGAGGGCGCAACCCATTACGATTCTCAACCCTTAAGCAACGCTCTTCGAGCCTTCTTCCCCTCTTCTTCGCCCCCGTTGGCATCGTTGCAACCCCTAACCGTGATAACGACTCTGCTTTATCTCTGCGCCAGCCGCTCAGCATAATACTCGACCGTGAGTATTATATAAACCTGCACTCCCGCGAGCCCACGAATCTAGTGATACACAGTTTTATATTTCCCACCTGCGCTACACCGCGATAATTTATATGCGCCTCTATGATACTGTTACATATCTTTAATAGAAAAACTTGCTTCAATACATCCGTCGTACCTTGACATGTCTCTGCCGCGTCCATAACTTTATATTAAACTTAACTGCATATCAAATAACAGGAACACTTTCACGGATACTTAAACCGGAATTAATTGCTAAAAACCAAAAGGAGAATTCTCGCGCGGGTACACGAGTCATTGTAAATTCATTATTATTGAGACGAAACTCCGCACACTCTTCGGCCAATTATAATCCAGGAAGAAGGTTTATTCGGTGATTACTTTCCTAATTTAACTTCGAGCAAGTAAACACGGTTCGGGTAAACAGGCAAACAAAATTAATTCATTTCATCTCGATCGGGATCATTAATCGAAGGGAACAATCAACGGACGTACTTTAATATGATCTCATTAATTCGGAAGCAATCATCGATCGTGGGCACGTAGGAACGTGCTAGAAACCGCGTCACAGGAAACGGTAAGGGATCAGGGGTTTCGAGGTCGGAGGATGGGTATTTTTCAAGCTCTATCTGTTGGACAGAACCGGCGTGCGCTATCTTCCTCGCAATTTCGGCCCTTTTGCCTACGCCAATGGTACACGAGGACGTGGAAGTGATGGTGGAGGAGGAGGACAAGGACCGAGAAACACAGGATAGGGATGAAAGAGTGTCGGTAGGGTCGAAACGTGTGGATAGAGAGGGAAGAAGGGTTCTCGACGAGGACTACCGTAATGAGGGAATGCGTGCTACCCTCCTGATAAGGGTGTATCTCTCGGCGGCGTCGTTGCACTCGTGTTTACATCGCGACACACCGTGCGTTACGCAATTGCGGTACGTTCCTGCTTTTTCGTTCTTCTTCCATTTGATTTATTTCAGTTTGATTAACGCTACGCCGCTTTTCCCTCTTGTTTATGCTAATCATAGTTTGTCTTACAGACTCCGGCAATTTAAAAATAAATGATAAGCGGTAAACATGTGCTGTTACGTGTAACAGGGTGATGCTGATTTTTAAAATGATGACGATCTCGATGAAAATACTCGAAAAATTATGTTATGTAAACTCGAACATTAAAAACTTGTACAACATGTACTGGAAATATATCTTCATATGAATCTTTATCCTTAGAGGTAATAAGATATGTTTATATATCGCTTAGATTGATTGAAATGATGTCATTAAATGATAAGTTAATATGAATTGGACGTCGAGTGTAACATTATGGAATTATAATATTTTCCTTGAAATTACAATCTGTGTACACGGTATAATTAAAGAAATTTATAATCCCTATGTTTCAAGATTACGGCATTACATTATGCAGAAACATACCGACTCGTTCCACGGTAAATGTGTTTCCTTTACCACCCCTTTTTTTATGTACCCGTTGTCACAGTATGAATTATTGCAAATTGGATGTTCTACGGTATATTCAGGAGTTGTAGTGATAAAACGGGAAGGAGAGTTAAGTTGGTAAGAAGGAGCTTTTGGAACGGGGACAAATGCGTGTTCTTGCGAAAATAGAGAGATGTAATATACGTGTTATTATACTCTGAATTATAGGTTTAACCGTGGCGGTTGGGGGTAAAAAGTAGTCACGCTCGCGCTGCATCTTAGGCTCTTATTTATCGCGATAACTTGCGAGTAGTTTCTCAGTGCGTCGTTT
Source organism: Nysson spinosus (assembly GCA_910591585.2). Lineage (NCBI taxonomy): Eukaryota > Metazoa > Arthropoda > Insecta > Hymenoptera > Crabronidae > Nysson > Nysson spinosus. The sequence continues at coordinate 7,322,023 of OU342835.1, forward strand.
AAGCGATCTTACTTAAAATGCAGTTTATCATATTTATTAGAAAACGAGCTTCCTAAAGATAAGATTGAATATGAGTTGTTTGAATCGCACCGATCCAACTATAATAAAAGTCTCCGAGGAATATCGTGATACTACATCGATGAGTATTAAATAACTTATGACTCAATTTAGATGATAATTTTATGTGTGTACGTATATATGGATGTTGAAACATATTTTTTAATTTCCCTCGATGTAATCCCGAGGTAACCCCGTTTAGTTGCAAGCACAATAAAGGACACGCAAAAAAGTGGAAGTAAAAATTGCATTTTCATCGTAGATAGAAAGATGAATTCTCACTGCGAGTAAGGATCTACGTGAGTGCTCTCTACTGTTTACGAAACGATGCAATTTGCATTGTACGCGAATAATAATCTGAGAGCTGTAAAATAGTATAACACTAGCAATAAAACGTCACGGTAGACATCTTTTCTTGGGATGCACCAACGCTAACTTGTTAGGAATTGCAATAAACTAGTACGAACGCACTTCCGAGGAGTAACTTCTGCCGCAAGAACAATAAAATTTACTGGCGCAACAATATCTTTCAAGTTATTTCCATTTTGCCGGAGAGGCAAAAGGAGCGGTCCTTTTTTTCTTTCCCCTCTCTCTCTCTCTCTCTCTCACTACCACCTCCCGCCCCCTCTCCTCCTCCTCCACCTCTCACTCTTTTTTTCCCATCCACCGGTGGAAGTAACGAGATATTCTAGTTAGGGGAGTCCATTACATTTATTATTGCTTTCACATTCGTTTTTGTTATGCCACGCTGAGAGAAAAGTTTGTTAATGAATTTACTATAACTGCTTGGTCGGGACTCTGTAATTGGTATTGCCACATTTCTGTTATATAAAACCACTCGTACAATAAGGCTCGGTAATGAATATATATTTACCATCACGGTGTCCGTGTTCTTGCGAAAAGAACGGTTAATGGCACTTGATTACGATGGAATTAATTGCAGAAACCGAATTACCACGAAAATTGATTACGTACCGCGAAACGGTTTTACATAACGTCAACCGTAATTCAACATGAATAAACCGCGTCTATGTATATCTCCGTAAAGATTCATTCGCTAACCGTCTATAATTTTGACTTGTTCTTCTATCAGATTTATTATTCTCATTGACACGAATGGAATTCTTAAATGAATATTTCCCGGTTGATGATTATGTGCAAACAAAATTAAACTTCGTCATTAATTTCGGAAACTCCATTAACGCATGACCCGAGACAATAAGATAATAATAAACCAAGTAGATCTTATCGCGAAGGCGATTGTCCAATATTCCTCGTGTTTCATTTATTCCACGAGCTTCCGGGCTGAAAAGTTAATTAACTTCGGCAAGTAAGCATTACCACTATACAAAGTCCAATTCGAATAAATTACTTTGGCTCGAGGTCCGGCCAACTCTGTCCTCGGTTGCTTAAAAATCCGAGTGGAAAATTAAGTAGGAAAGCGCGCGTACGTTTCCGTGGAACACGTCAGAGCCACGTTAATATATCGCGCTTCCATTATTTATGCGAATGCACTGTCCCTCAAAGTCCCCCCCCATTCACCGATGCTGTGTCATCACCAATGCAAATCGGGGCCATGAAAAAAGAGAATTAGAAGAAATTCTAAACAATTATGAGACTGTATAGAATCACGAGAAGAAAGAAAATATGAACAGTCGAAATTTCTTATCCGCCTCTTGTCAAAAATTATATATTTATATGATGATTCACAGACGCGAATAAATCAAATTAATTTAATATAAATACAATGAATCAGATGCTCGGAGAGATTGATTGGAAGCTTCCTATTCCAAGGACATATTTTACGCAGTTCTGACCAGGTTCTATCTTTTCCGTTCTTTGACTTGGTTCGTTCCTTCCCCGCGAGGCAATTATCCTTAATTCGGTCCCCTGGACCTTCCCCCACCTCTGCGGTCACCGACGGACCCTTTCGTCGCGATATAAACCTGGGGCCAACGTAAAAAAGACGCGACGCGAACCGGCTAGCCGGACGAGAAGAAATGTCGTTCAATCTACATAATCATTAACAGAAAGGAAATTTATTTAATCCTGCCGGCGAAGGACTCGTTATCCCCTCCCCTCCAGCTAATTTGAATACATTTGGCTCGCGGATGGTAAATTAGAATCCAATTTCGCTGTAATTTCGTGCTATTAAATGCGATTGGACCCCTGGCTCCTCTGGACATCACCTCACCCCAATCCTCTTGTTAACATCAAGTACCATCCCCTCCACACTTGCTTTTTTAAATTAATCATTAAACGTAGATGCCAAAACGTATTATCCCTTCCTCAGCTTTACATTGCAACTCGTTTGTCATGCAAATATGGTTTACGAAGAATGTGCATTAATTTCAACCCTTGATAACATATGTGTTTAGAACACGATCAAGATGATATGTCATAAATGCATATTAATTATGATGTTCATCGTATTGCATTTGAGAACGTACGAAGAATACGAGTACAAAGATGAAATCTTTGAGAGAACAACAAATTTCCCGGAAGCATATCCATCGACACAACTCAGCCCGTAGCTATCGAGCGAAAAAGTATTAGCTGACTTACAGGTGAATCGTGGTACTAATGTAAGCTAGTGCGTGAAATAACGCAGGCTTCTCGACGAGGTATTAAATAATCGTCCAATCAACGTTCGAGCAACTCCCAAAGTCTTTAGGGGGCAATCTGCATGTTAAGAGGCTGTTAATGCCTTTTCGCCTAGCATCGTGCGCTGCCCACCAGTTTGCACATTTCATACACAGCCTCACCGAGAGAAGTCCTACTCTCACCTACCTTAGAGAGAACGCTTACCTTTCCTCTTACTCTCACTCTTTCTCTCTGTCTCTTTTGGTACCGCGACAATCTATATATAACCGGTTCTTCATCGTCCCTTCACTCGTCGTTCTTTCTCTTGCTCTCGTTTGATCCACTATCTGTCTACCTCTATCCTTCTCTCCCTTCTCCATTTCCATCTTTTTCTATCTCACTCCGGCTCTCTCACTATTTTATTCCACCGCGAGAATCGGCGCCCCCAACCACCCCCACGTTGCGCGATACGTAAAAGTGACCGAGCGCCGGTCACCGTGTGAAAACTGGTTCGAGCGACAATTTATGCACGAGTCAATCAACCTGGTAAATAGTAATTAACACCTTTCGCACACGGGGAACCTGTGCCTCGCGTAACACACGTGGCTGACGCGTCCGCGGTCATACTACTTTCGCACGCGAAAAAGGGGATGGTTTCGCGAGACTTTTTCTATCGCATTAGTAAATTACTCTTATACTTAAACGGCGGCGTTTTGTATATTTTCGTAGGTGAGAAATGATGGTGTAGTTTAGTAAGAATTCATTATCTCATTGTCTTACTTAATAAGACTTAATTATAGGATATAATTATTATGTAATTAAATCGTATCGTTCAACTTTTGGTTAGCAATATATAAGAGCGTAATATAATAATCACTGATATTCCATATACAAATAAAAGATCGTAAATAGTAAATGTTATTTAGAAATGCATCGAGTGTGATTAATATATCAAGTTTTGTAGGATTTATTATTATCATTGCGACGAATACGTAATACCTTATAATAGCTTTCGTTTACTTTTGAAATTGAATACCGTATCCTAAACTCCGGACGATGCAGTTATGCTAAATACGTTAACGAAATTGTTGGTTGTCTTCGGGAATGCTGATTTTCAGCGTAGGTATCTCCTGCCGGGGGAACAAAAAATACTGGATTCAAATATAATCGGCGCGGCATGTGGAAAATTTGATGGTCCGCGGGATGAGACAGTTCGCAACCACCTGTGGCACGGCGTTTCGAGAGGAGTTCGAACCTTGTGGGCTACCAACTGCAGGCTACGTATTATCAAATTTCCACGGCGCGATCGAAAGTCTCAGAATATCGGCTTTTCGAATCACTCGGTGTTACGGAGAACGATTCGGGTATGGAGGAACATTGCTTCCTATTCAATGAAGAGGATCTTGCAAAGGATGCGATAAAATCTAACTTTACGACTGATCTGGTCCATAATTACACGATAAGTGTTTGTATTCATTTTAATTCGCATTAAACACGAAAAATGGAATATATTTCAATTTGTACAATTAAAAGTCTATGTAAATTATAAATCTAAAAATATAATGATAGGAATATGTTTTTGAAGAATTTTATGATTTCATTGAATTATTCCTATCACACGATCTAGATGAATAAACCTTCTATAATCTTAAATAATTTGATAATTATAATGCAGAATTGATTAACTCCCATAGGATGCAATTGGTAGACATTTAATTCGAATTAATACGAACATTAATAAAGAACAGGTTTCACAAGATTGCCAAATTGAAAGCTACGAAAATTGAATCCCCCCCGGAGGTCCTCTTTAGAATTACGGAGTCCCCCTCGCCCCTCGCCTCGCGTATAGCAAATCGAGCAAATCAAACATAATTTATTGGAAATATTGTGTACCTACTCGTGTCCCCTCCATTTCACAGAAACTCCATCAAAGTACACTACTCTGTGCCCCCTGGCTTTCTTCCTTTCTCCTCTCCACCCCGGGATATTCCCTCTCTCATTTTCTCTGTTCATCCGCCTCGGTCTTTCCACCCCTATTTCACTCTTCCTCTGTTTCGGTTCGTACACTCTCGTTCCCCCCCTCGTGTCCCTTTCTCCCTTACACCCTACCCTCTCGTTATACAGGTACACAGATGCGTCTCGTTTCATCCCTGGTAATTGCTTATTAAATTCCTGGAGGTTGGGGTAAAACAACCCCCGTGTCCCCAGACCCCTCTTCACCGAGAGCATCGTCATTTCTCTATCCATCCAAAGGTATGTACCCCGGTACCAGAAGGGAAAGTCCGACAGAATTGTTTTCCCGTTATCGTGAAAATATGCCGGAGGGCGGATCTTACCGCGTAATTGGATTATTAATTAGATTGTTAATGAGACAGATTTAACATTAAAAGGGATCCAGACCGAGCCGGAAACCCATCTTACCGACGCTCGAATCAATTGTAGGAAAATCCAGTTACAACCTACGAAGACGGGCACAATAATATTACTTTAATTGAATCGACAAATCTCCAAATTTGCCACGATGCAGATTCTACTTCGCGGAGTATCGAAGATAAACTGACGATGAGTCGTATAACTCCACGGTAATATCATATTTATTTCGAAGATTATGCTCTCGAGTCGGAGAAAGTCATTAAGGAATTATTGTTCGAATAATTGAAGGTTTAAATAGGTTTCTATACGTGGCCCTTCATTTTCCGGGAATTAGAGCAGCCCTTATGGAATAACTTGGCAATTAGCAATGACCTGAAGTTCTATTGGCGGTTCTCGCATCCCAGTGAGTATTCCTTCCTCCTAAAAACAGGCATCGATACGCGACGGCACTTAATGGTAATGAGTCTCTACCGTCTAAAAGGCTCACTAACACGAGACGCTGGACAGCAAAACAATTATCCGTCCTCCAATTACGCGCTCATCGATATACTCGAAACGAGACCCTGCCGAGCTTCGCTTTGAGATCAACGGAGTGAAAGATAAAGAGAGGAGTAATGCCAGACGGAAATACAGTCTCGCTGGTACAGCGACCGAGTCCGCTTTCCTGGCTAATTGACCAGGTTACCCGTGTATTTCTACCTACCTTTACGATAATTATACGAATACATTGCCACGCTCACACTGATCCCAATCTTATAGATTTCTATTCATCGCGTTTGATCCTAATTCGCACGTTACAACGTCCGATTTTATGGTACTCTGTGTAAAGGGGATAGGAGTAATAAAAAGCACGTGTTACCAGTGAATCTGTATCGATTTAAGTTATTTATATGTAACGTTGTATGAACAAAAATCATATGAATTTTGTGCACGCACGGAAACCGACTGGAGTGTAGATGAACGGTGGAGATCTTTAATTATATGAAATTAATTAATTAAGTAATATTGTTTTGATTATTGGAACGATGTCTGGGTTGGTTTAACTTTCTCGAATATAATGTTTTCGGAGCGAAAGAGAAAAGAAGTGGATCGCTTATGAGATATAATTGTGTCAGTCATTCTCCGTTAACTCTACAGAAAAAATCTAGATAGACTTTTTGTTCTACATACATAGAAAATAATCTAAATTTAATCACCGCAAAAAATCAAACATGAACTTACATTTTATCCGTGATAATTATCGAAAATTTTCATGTAATTCTGGATAATTCCCGACAAATGATTGGGTTTAAAATCTCGTTACTACACGTGCTTCGTTACAAACTTTTCAAATCCTCATTGCCGAGAGTGCATTGTAGTTTTTGCGTTCGCACGAAAATTCGGCTGTAATCGTGGGTGAGAAGCGATGAATAATAAAATCGATGCTAATGGTCGATTGTAATGTAAAAATATTATCATACCGGGGGGGAGGGCCTGAATGGGGGAAGAGATAGAAAAAAAAGGAGGACTTCGAAGCGGGTAGAGCTCGTTAGCCGAATCGTTCCATTGGCAACTAGAGGTGGAAGTAGCTCGGAATATTCAGGCATTAATCATGACGAATTCCTCTTTGATTTGGCAATTCATTACATAATTCATGCGCATTCTCGCATCCTCGAGTGGGCACGCATACGCGCGGCTATTTGTTTTTAATTGAGAATTCGTAGCCCCATAAGGGAGGCGCGGAATGAGAAAACGGTGGGGGAGAGAAGGGGATGGGGGGGGGGGAGACGAAGATAGAGATCTTTGATCGTCGCCATTAATTAAGCACGAACCTAAACGAGATTTCAAGCCTAATTATAATTCGGTACACACACTATCGTGGCAAGAGTTAAAAGTCATTAACTTCCACGGCGAATTTGTCTCACAAGTCAGCCGATATTCAAAGAAATCGGTAAAGAGCAAAAACGTGTATTTCCAATTAAACCAAAGGCAACGACGACCTCCTTCACCAGACTTTAAAATGGAAAGTTGAGATTATCATTAATACGATCTTCCGAGGAACTACTTTCGATTATTGACTTTATTTCCTCCCAGTTCTTATTGATAAAACCATACAACTCGCGCGCCACGAATACCAAGGAACGCCACCCTATATCGACCAATATAAAAATTAATAACGAAACGAAAACAAATGTTGGAAAAGTAATAATGGTGCATGCAAGAAGGAAGCTTGCAACAGAGTTCGTAGAACGTAAAGAGCTGCAATAAGAAGAGAGTAGAAAAGTCACTTTGGAAACTTTGCAATTGGGACGCACAAACTCCCTTTTTTTTCCTATCCACACTAATTCAACAATAATTCTCGTTATTCCAGAAGAATTCCATTCATTCCGAGAGTTTGAGTAGCGCCGAGCCTGGAAGTATCACCCGCCGTGTATCTCGCAATTAAATAAATCACCGATGTCGCACCTCATTGAGAACTTATAAAACTCCCACCGGAGAAAGGAATATTATCGTAGCGACGAGTAATTACATTTAATTTACGTTCAAGGAAAGTGCGCTAGGAATAAAGGAAGGGAGAAAGAGAGAGAGAGACAGAGGGGTTGGATGCGCATAGCGATAATAAAGAGTAGGATGACGGCAGAGTGGCAGGGGAGGAAAGAAAGTTTTAATGGCACGAGAAGAAGAAATCTGTATAAACGAGGACAGATTAAGGACCAGGATATCGAAGAAGAATGAACGAGGAAAGAGGTACGTCGCGTTCGGTCTTCTCAAAGTAAGCATACCACTGACGCTTAGGAATTCAACATGGTCATGCCTGCTCTTTCTACGTTTAGTGCGGTGGTTTGTCATTCAAGGCACGCCGCCATAATTTGATATATTAGGTACACATAAGCGACGGCTGATCGCGGTTATTAGGTTGGGTACACGGTACAACCACCCCCGAACGACCCCTGACCTCTTCACCATCGGAACACCACCCGTTAATACATCCCTCCTGCTCTCTCCATCTCTCTTTGCCTCATTCACCTTCCACTCTATCTAACCTTCTCTACCTTTTAGCTTTCCTCTTACTCACTGATTCCTCTGCCTTTCTTCCTCTTCCTCATCTACCTTCCATTCTCTCTCACACTCGCCCACAGACTTTCACATACAGTTATATACACAAATATGTACAATGTACATACCCCGTCGGGGAGAGGGTAGCGCATACATCCTCTTTCGAAGCGAACGTCGTGCCCGGCAAAATCATCCCTCCCTTACTCTGGAAATTCACATCGCGGGGGCTATTTGCTATGCGGCTCGTAACCACGAAATAGGATTATTATTATAGTCGTGCACACCCACCGACTCTCCTGGAACAGCCGCCTACCGTGCTCCTGCATTCGGTTACAATGGGAATTTTAAGGATTATCAGGAATTTCAGTAGTCGATACTTGCCAAGAAATAGAATCTTGATTCTTTGAAGGATATCCGCATCGTTGGGTGATGATATGTTTTATAGAATTTGTTTCCGTGTGGTTTATACTTAGGGGTAGTTTCTAATAGACGAGTTTAATTGGATTGCAAGGAAGGTCCATTTCCCTTAAAATCATCCACCTCGATGAAAATACAGGAATAATACTTTGACTCTTTCAGTTGATAATAAAGCATAAATACTAATTAAGTAATGACTCTTATTTGGAATATGTATAATATTCTTTAAAATTATCATTCACGGTAAAGCGATATGGATGAGAGAGTCGGAAGGTAAATTTGTAGAATCGACGGATAACGACCCGTGTGTCGATTCATTCGACGTAAAGAAAAATCAACATGAATTTGCACAAGACCAGGCGACGTTAATGAAACAGCCAAAAAGGGACGACAGAAAAACGAGGTAAAAAAAGGGAGAGAGGGGGAAGCGGCGAGAGCATATCGTCGCGCGGATTAAGAGCGAGTGACCGTTAATTCGTGCCGGCAGTTTTTCCCAAATTGCCGTTAGGCGGTTGCTATTTTTACAAGCAAATGATACCGACGCCACCCAACGCTTCAAGAATATATCTGTGTTGGACGCTTTGCCGTTTCTGTGACGAATTTTTCACGTCGCAATGACGTGTGTGTGTGTGTGTGCAATGTGGACAGGTAACAGTATTTAAAAAGAAGAACGTGTGTCAACTGAAATCTTCCACTCAAAGCTCGAAATTATTCCCGTTTAAGAAAAAACTCAATAAAATTAAGGTGAGAATAAATATATTTTAACTTTATGAAGAATAGTAATTACTATATGTGCAGCAACGATTAATTTTGATTAACTAACAAGTATAGATGAGTATAATATCCCTAAATCAGATAATAAAACGAAATAATAAATAACACAGCTAATTTCATAAGTTTCGAAACCGAAGGAACTTTTAAAGAGTTACAAAATGTACGGAGTAGAATAATAGAATAATAATAATGGAATTCGCAGAAATGGGCTTGAAATAATTATGACCCAACTATAAAATAAAAATCTCATTGGTGTCGAAAGTTTTAAAGAGGTTAAAAGTTAAAGGGCTTAAAATTGACTGTATTATTTTTCAAGTTGATCGCAGTACCGCGTGGAAAAAAAGTTGAACAATTATTTTAAAAAAATAAATGTCGGCGGCTAGGTTGTTTGAAACTGTACTGTTTTTTCCTTTCTCCTTCCCTAACGCCCTCCCCGCGGCTGCCCACCCTTTCACCCCGGGCCGGTTGTTACCAACCGCACCACCGTGCGCCCATGAATTTTAATTCTTCCTGCCGGAATCCACCGAGAGGGAAAGAAACATCGGCAAAATTTTTTCAACCGGCTCCCATCGAAATAAAGAAAATAAACTCTGACATCGCGTGTCGTTGAAAACGAGAGTGGACGATGCAACCCTACCGGGCTGATCAATAACACCTAAAGCTAATTTCTTTTATATCAAACGACAAACTACCCGAAAATATTTACATTGAAAACAATGGCGATTTAATCTCCGATATTTTATGTAATACGTGCGATCAAAAATAATATAATCAGAGAAGATTGTAATCTCTAGATTCCAGATGGAACTTGGAAATAAAATATTAATGTCTGGCAAATAATAATTACCGTGTCGAATATGTCTTATCTGTACGCTCAACAATCGTACGCTTTTAATTTGCCTGTCAGTTGTTTAGGGCGTTGGTCGACCATCTTTTGTCTTTCATTAGGAAGAAGCGTTAATTATCTTGTAGTTAATTATCTTGTATTTCATAATGAAACCACACAAACCAATTATTATTAAATTTAGTTTTCATTTATATTTGGATAACTTCTATAATATTAGGTAAAACCAGGTTTCTCATAACTCATATTACGCTGGAAAAAAATCCTTTTTTAGAAATCAATAGAGTAAATATATTGTGATTTCAACTACCACAAAAGTTACGACCAGATTCTTCTAACTGAATGAAGCAAAACTTTTCGATTCTAATACAATAAAATATACTATATAATATATCTAATTTCATAAGTTTCGAAAGTGAAAAAGAAATAACAGATAACATTTTTAAAGGGTTATAAAATGCATGGAGTAATAGCAAAATAATAGAATAACAGAAATGGACTTGAAATAATTGTGAACAATAATGTTTCTCACAGTGTTCTTTGTGAAGATTTTGATACGAAGAACTTGAGTGACTTAAAGAAAATGCTTACCGAAGACAACACACTTTTTTGGAAACATAATGTTCAGGAGTAAAGAGAGTTGGTAAAAAAAGGGATGGAGAAATTCCACGGTTGAGCCTATCGTTAGAAGTAGAAACGATTCGAGTTATTTTCGATATAGAGGCAGCATCAAACGTAGCCACAAATCACTCGAAAAGCAGAGATTTGTCAGGATTGGTCGAGGTCAGGATTTAATTTGGCCATGGATTAAGTTGCCTCGGTACCGAGCTGCTTGTATTATGTCTCGGATTTATCGACGCTTATTTGCGGCACGCGCCCCGACTCACCCCGACTCACCCTTAAACAGACGACTTAAGAATCCAATGTCTCCTCCATCAACTTTATGTCGATACTGCAATAACCTTTTTGCAATATCTAATATAACTTTTAAAACACCTCAAGTAGATATATAAGCACACCAGGATCCAATGTATTATTGTCAAAATCACTTTTGATCGATGGAATTATTAAATTCAACAAAGTCGAAATTAATTTAAAGAATTTTCAAATTAACACATTGCAAATGATATGCTGCGCACAGTATAACTGTATTATTATTAACCTGTTAAATCATGAGAATGATAATTGTAATATGATTCATAACTTTCGAAATAAATGTAGATTCGATATATATACGATTGTGTGATTATATTTGATTGTTATTTTGCATTATATTTAAACATTCTTATTAAAAATCGTAAACCCGTCATTTTGATTGGTTTGATAGTTTCAGTGTTAATAAGAACGTTTCGATTGGCAGATACTTCGGTGCAGGTGGAGAGTAATTATTTTCCCGGGAAGAATTCCAACGGGTTTGCAATTCGTACGCGTTTCTTCGAGACACTTATGTTTATTCTGACCTTTTTAACTAGGTGGATGGGCGGGTTGCAGGGAAACGGTTGGAACGAGACTGAAGCTCAAAATCGCGAAAATCTAATTAATCGCATGCAGGAAACTGCGGCGGATGTTCGGCGCAACACCCAGTAACTAATTAACCTTCGTCAATCCATCATTCGCCGTTGGGGAGAACGCGTATAACGGCGCCAGGCAATCACATCGAAAGCTTGTTACAAATGAAGGAATATTAGAAACCGCGGCATTCAGTTAACGATTGCAGATTGGATGCACGAATGCTCCTATTTTCTCGTTGCATTTTTAATAATATTCCTCCTTTTATTGCAAATTTATTCTTTCCTAAGAGACATCACTAAATCGCGTTACCTAATTCGATCATTTATTGGATAACAATTTACAGTCTAAAAAAATTTATGATTTCTGACTCAATATAAACACGTAGATACTAACAGACATTTCCGTTCGTCTTCCAAGAAGTGTTTAAAGCGTTTCCGAGTAAACGGCATACTGGGCCGAATCATACAAGGCACTATCCAAATATCATTACCCGGTTTCATCGTGGACCAAACACGATATTTGAATCAGTCGACCGGTCAAATATTCTGGGAAGTGGTCACTACCACCTTGAAATACTCTTTGTAGGTAGAATCCAAGGATACACAAGGACACTACCCTTACACGACAACACGTATACGTGGGATTCTATCTGTTGCGTCGGTGTAATCACTTTTCCGCGGGTGTTCTCTTAATTTCCCTCGTGAGATCGGCAAGTCGAACGGATTAATTCCTTTCTATTTACCCGGCGGATGAGTTCTGGCATTGCCAAACCGGGATGGGGCCCGTTGCAAATCCTTTTCTAAAATCTTCACGAAATTACCGGTTTTGACTTATCAAAGTTCTCTGATCCCATCGTATCACCGAGTTTTTATTCCGGTGTGTTAACCCCTTCGCGATATCCTGCGTATCGTTTCTCCCTTCCGTGAAACCGGTTCTCGGACTCACCTCTGCTCTTTCGTGACTCGGGAAATATTTTCGTTCGCCGTGGATATTCTTTCGTGGTAACCGAGCGCATGCATTTCGTATTTCGTTTGAGATCCTTTTCCACGAGATAGCTTTGGAAATTTGTTGAGTGACGAACGATGTCGTGATGAATTCTTAATAAGATACTGGGAGGATAGGGTTCAAGTACGAAGGGACACGTAGAAAAGAACGTAAACAGGCTCTCCTTTCGAACGTAGACTGCGCCATTCGATCGCCGGTGCAATCAACGTCTACCCGTACATGTATTGCAATTAAAGTAATTACGTAAACTACATATAATTACATTCATTTCATGGTTGAGAATATTACATGCAATAAAATAATAATAAGATGACATGTATTATATATAAAGAATATTCTTTCACATTCTTTAGATGAAAATGAATGTAATATTTTCGAAATATTATGCATTGCCTTTGAAACCAGCACGTAGTATAAATTGTCCGAAAGAATTCCTTTCTGTGATCCGAAGTGAACACTTGGAAGCCTGATATCTTTTTACGCCTATTTTGCATACGAAAATATATTACGAGGTGTTATAATCCACGAAGCAAAGACAACTTTGTGCATATCGTTGGCGATCAGAATTAACGGAGTTAATAACTCGAGGCCAAAACATCTGATTCCCATGGAATCCACTGAACTACTAGTGATCTTTGGACTTCCTTTGAAATCGTTGGTACTGGATTTTACGTATCATAGAGAAAAGAGGTGAAAAGCTTGCCACGTTTGTCATCGCGGGGATATTAAGTAGCATTTATGTAGAGCTCGCGTTGACAAGTTTCCTTTGAGGTTAATAATAGACTCAGGGCTAAACGTGTTCTTAATATTTCAGTAATCGCTCTGTCTCGACACGTCCGACTTGCCACTTACGTTACTACTTGATCTTCAGAAACATTTCAACGGCCTGTTATGTCTTCTACTCTTGATTTCTTAGTTTCAATATATAATTACTTTCTAGAACTCCGATGCTAATTATCCCCTCTCTAATTGAAGATATATTAAATTGGTCGAGCTGGATGGGTGCAATTAACACTAAAACTGCCAGATATATTTTTAGATGTTGTTATACCTTTATGTACACAGACAAATTAATCGGTTTAATTATGTTTATATTTAAAACAAAATTGTGGTGCAGTCATTTTGACTACTTTGGTAGTTCTAGTATTAAAGTACTGATAACTTTCTTTTATGGCTAGCATTTAATTGGTTTTCATTTTTGAATATTGTATTCTTATTCTCTTTCGAATATGGGGTGGTTCCTATGTTAAAAAATAATATAATGGCAGTTTATTGTATAGGCGATTCTAGACAGAAATTTTATACTGACTTTTATACTATATAATTATACTCAAAGTCTAAATCGACGTACGTGACACTATGAAATCCTGAAACTTGAAACTTGGAATGGCAGATCATTGCAATAGTCGATACCACCATCAATAGAAATTTCTCAGTATCTATGCATGACTACGAAAACAGATGACGGTTCTGTGCAGGGTTACTGATTGACCGAGACGTGGTTGTGTGGCTATGCAAATCTCCGTGTCCCGATCATTAAGGTATGCGCATAGTTCCCACGGATACGAATGAGTCCTCTATTACTCTATTCCCTGCTATTACATGCATTCAACATACGCGCCCGAAAAAAAGCTTTCTCCGCAAGCAGAGTTCCATAATTCATGTCTCCTGGACATATCTCTGAATTTCTATTCACATACGAGATACCAGATTTGCGAAACTACCATGTATATAATATTTCTTACATCGGATGGAATACATAAGATGGATGTAATTAGGTTCTTCTCGAGTGTTCATTTTAATTTTTGATGAGAATAGTTGATCGTGAGGTTCGTGGTATTTAAGTATTATAAAGGTGGGCTCAAAAAAAAAATGATCACTTTAATACGTTGAAAATTTGTTTCGCAAAGTAATATAACTTCTTCGAGTTCAAACTACACGCTACGCTGGAATATTTAGTGGAACCACGTAAAATATTCCAGACGTCCTGGATACTGGAAACATATTAATCAAAGATTTCCCAAGGTCTAGAAATTACGGGTCGTCGGGTCATAATATTTTTCGCAATCCAATAAGGGACAGTCAACTTGAAATTCATGTTGTTCTGAGATTTAATTTAAGATTAAAACTTAATATTTAAATTTATTCTCCAAGGGTCACTTACCCACCCCGGCAGATTAAAGGAGAGAATCTTCTTCCCTTCCTTAGCGTTTACGTAAAGCAATGTTTCTAATAATACATATATTTATTGTTTACAATTATGTACGACCGAGACAGTTACATGTATCTTAACAAGCGATCCATCTCGACAAGATCAAATATTCAACAAACCCTTAAAAAAATATCGTAATATACACTAAAATATTTATCGGACTTCAATTTTCACGAAGGGTCAATTCTCTCGTTACCATATTCTCGTGAAATTTTCTACATTATCGCAAATATTCCTAGGTAAAAAGATCATCGATAATACGTGTGAAAAATCCAAAACACGAAGGGTTACGAAGAAATTGCATTGATCTCTGTAAAGTTACAGTTTATCATCGACATCTTGGAATATGTTAGGCGATTCCCGAGGAGTAAAGAAAAATGTTTGCCACTCGTACCGAGAATGCGTCAATATTTTTGGATATTTAATATCGGTGAGCAAAGTAAAAGTTTCGTCGCGACGTTCTATCGCGATGAGCGTCGTTAGGCTCACATTGATTATTCCTCGAATCAATTCGAAGCGAGCCGTTCTGTCGCACGATGAGTATGCACAGTCCGTTGCTTGCATGTTCGCGAAAAACCTAATCGTTAAAGTAAAGCCCACATTTACGTTCCCGGGGACGTTTACCTACGATCGAACTACACACGGGAAAGGGCGGACCCTTTCGAGCCGCTGAATAATAAATGCCACGATCGTCGTACCTCGAAACGTATTTGTCCCGGCATTGCTCGAACTCCTTTGACAAGGCCACTCGATAATGTCGATACTCATATTCCTAACTCACTAACGAGTCCCAAAATGAACAAACTTACAGCCCCTTACTTTTTTATTGACACTTGGGATAAACTACTTTTATCTTACATCGTCTACCATTACCCTGTTGTCCGCTCGGTGCAAATGTAATTATATCAATTTGCGGAATTGATCCATACACACTTTCATTCGTCCTGCGGTATTATTGAATGAGTGCTTTACATTGGACTATATCGATCCGGGCTCCGAGTATTTGTTCAGTGATTTTGTACCGTGACATATTTATTGCGGAACTCCTAACTGGAGAGATGTATCACTCATTGGAATTGGGTCCTTTGGTGAATTATTTATTTGAACAACGTGAATGAATTATCTTGATGAATACCTCGACGAATTATTTTTATCCGAATTAAATCTATCGAGTACTATTCTCTTTATTATTATTGTACCTTGGCCGTTATATTGATCTATTATGAAATAAAGGACTCTTTCTATAGGATATTTCTATGAAACGATTGTATAATAATTGTCGCAGTATCGTCCGGGAAATAAGGAATAAATAAAGCCCATGCCGAGCATACTGTTGTTCAGCTTTTATATGTACTCTCAGGGGTGTGAACTTTTTCCGCCAATAAAAGTGAACTTCTTGGTATTGCTAATAAAAACAATCATGAAGCAGGGAACGTCTAACTATTCCTTCTAATTTACACTGGAAACTTTTCACCTCGAAGATCTTAATTCCCCGTAGAAAATAATCCCCTGGCGTAATACACGCGCGCTATCGTCGGCATCGGAGCCATTGTTAATTGTAATATAATTTCTCGAGTCTAGCCGTATTACGTATCATACGGTTTATCTAAAAGAAATTATAATTTCGCTGGAAACGGCTAGGTTCTATCTACGTTATTTAACGTACAAAGTGCTAATCTGACAAACCTCTCGTTAGTGGAAGTCGGTCACAATAACCATTCTCCCCCTCAGGGCAGCGTAGCAAAACTTTCCAACTAACCCCCGGCGAATACGCGCGCGCAGGCAGCCATACGACGTCGGGAATTACAATAATTAGAAGTCGGTAGCCGGTATCGGGGGTTAGAAATTACGAACTAACGTAGGGTCAAGGAGGTGGTTGCTGACCAAGGATGGGAAATTTTCGGCTCAACCAGCGGTTCCAACGTTGGTCTGCTACGTTGGTAGGAAGCAGAGGGTTTCAGGGGTTACGGGAGGCAAGGGTGAAAATTTTAGTCCGATGGTGGCGCGAATTAAGCGTCTAATTGTAAAGGTGACACGTGCGAGCGTCGAGTGCGGTGGAAAACGATGGAAAGGACGAGGAAAGGGTGGATATAGTTAAGGGTGGTGGGGAGATAGAGGGAGGTATGGAAGGTCGAAACCAGGGTGGTTCCGTAAGGGTCGAAAAGGGGAGGTTGGAAGATATAGGTAGGTCGGAGGTGAGAAGGTGGCAGAGGTGGAGGTAGCAATTAACTTCTCCTCGCGAGATTAGAGCGAGATATTACGAGATATCGAGCGACTTAACGGCAACACGCGAGAGACTTCAAAGGCCGTAATAAACTGCCTCTAATGAACCCCTTATCGCTGGTGCCACCACCCTCCACCATCTTCGCCGACCTACCACCTACAACCGCCTACTCAGGACCTTAGTCGTATGGTACGTGCCACTTTTCTAACCAAGGCCCGATACAAAGTGAATCGAGCTGTGAAAATATACTACATTCTTTCTATTCTTTATGTGTTTGTATGGATCTATCTTACACCCCACCTCTAAACTACTTTCTTTTAGTCATACTACGGCTTTATTTTTCCATTTCGTATCGCGCGTGTCACGAAGATCGTGATAGTGGGCTATTATCACATCATGCACAATTAGTGCCACGTGGAAAACTCCTCCTCTTTTATTCGAAGTGGCCCACTTTCTATAGGTATTAAGACTGGAAGATGCAGGTTAGAATGTAATGGGCGAAATCATTTCTAATAATGGTAGCCTTCGATCATCCTGATACGAGAAGAGTAAAAAAGCACATCCTTGTATAAACACTCGAACAACGTTAACCCCATTAGGGTACCTTCTTTCTTGGGTTATAGTGACAATGCAAGGGTCTTGGCGGCACACCGCGTCTCCTCTTAACGGAATTACAACCTACAAACCGGTCCATCCACGAAACGGTTACCAACATCTCGGTAGGATCTCCTCGATATCTTCCAGCCGGTCGGAATCGCGGTACGACAACGACGAGGACGACGACGAAGCGCCCTGTCGCCGAGCTACGTCAAGCCCAATCATGTTGATTCAACAAAGTACCCACCTACCAAATTGCTGGAATTTGGTATTCGGCCAGAAAGATGGAAGGGGACCAAGTACAGGGGAAGTGTGTTCCAAAGACAGTGAGAGAACGAAGGAGAGAACAGGAAGAAGGAAAACGACGAAGGAGAAGAAGAAGACGGCGACGAGGAAGAAGAGAGAGAGAGAAAAAGAGAGTGTGAGAAACTAGAAGAGTTGAAAGAGAGTAAGAAAGAGAAGATAGAGGTGCTCTGAAGCGGTCTGATTGCACATCTAGGCCAAACCAGCACCACGACGACGTCGCTCCAGTGGAAAGCCGAGCGATGATTGGCCGCTCTCTTCTCTCCGCAACCCCTATCCCCTCACCCTTCGTACACCTTCAATCCCTTCAACCCTCGTCCGTGCACCCGAAACCCGATGGCGTTCGAGGCTGGGGGTGATTGGACGCATCTCGGTGATTGTGGCACCCACCACCCCCGCCTCCTTCCACCCTACTTTCCACCATCCCCTGAAAACCACCCCTCGTACACCTTCCCCAACTCGGGTCCAACAGTTCCCATACCTATACTCAACCCCCATCCTTCTCTACCTCCCCACATCCCTCCTGCACGGCTGTAAATCGAGTTTACCCTCTTGCCGTGGCTCAGCCCTTCAATCAAACTGATTGAAACATTCCTTGAATCCAAAAGAAACGAACCACTGCCTCCTACCCCTGGCTCAGCTTCCAACTATCTTTCTCTTTCTCTTTCGCTCCTACCGCGTTACTCTTTCCTTTAACCGTTTCCCTCTTCCTTCGATTCATTCACTCGGCCGATCTCGCTTGCTCCGTGTCTATTCGGGAACATCCTTTCTCCTTTTATCCCGATACACCTTTCACTCTTTAGCCACCATTCTGTTTCTCTATCTCACCCCGCAGCAACCCCTTCTACACACTGCAAGGCTGGATGTCGATGCTTCTGTCGCGTCACTACCATCGGAGTGCTACTTCTCTCGATTCTAGCTGGAGTTGTTTTTCGGCCGAAATTTCAGGGGAATTTCTTGCGGTGGGTGGGGAAAAAAGGATCGTAATTTAACAGGCGTTGTCTCCCGTCGTTCTACGATTAGAGATACGAGATCCCCGTTTACCGATACCACCTCGCTGTATTTCTTTTACGAAGGACTTTGAAATATGGGTATGATAAAAATTCAATTATTATCTCTATACGAAAACACCTCCGGAAAATTGTATATTCCCACCGACAAAAATACACCGCGAAAGATATTACACTATACCGAATTACCAGTTGCAACATTAGTGAAAGTGGTTTCAATTGCATCATTATAATGAATCCACCAAGATTGTACGTTAATTAAATATCCCATTTTGTAATGCATACTTCTTATATCATCCGATGGAAATAAGATACAATTAACGAAAAGCAATTATCATAACATAAATCAAATCATGAACGGTAGTACTTCGACATAAATTATTTATAGTACATCTTTTTAAGGAACACCGAGGGGAAATGTAGATAAAGCGGTACAATTAAGGGTCTGTTCCGGGTATCAATGGAATTATTCTACGGTGAAACCTGACTTCCGTAGGTAGGAAGGAATCGAGTTGATGGACATCAGGATGGACGATTCTGTCCCCATTCTGGGATGCGGGACGGAGACGCCTCGTAATCAAATATTGATACTACGGTAGACTAAATCGTTCGACTGTGCTAACAGATTAGGACGTACGTGTACTACGAGTCGATCCGACGAGAATGAAGAACGAAGAGCACAAATTCTACAAGGACCTTATAATTCCATGTAGATCATTCCGTAACTTCTACCACTTCTGCTTTACACCTATACTCTTGTTTTTGATTAATTACTGTAATGTTTTTCAGTAATTAATTAATAATTTACGAACACTAGCCTCAGGATATTATGTAATTTTATTGAATTGTCCCGAGAAAAATATTAAAAGCCTAATTCCATTTGTTGATTAGTTTAATTTCATACATTATTAATCCAACCTGAATTCATCCATTTCTTAAAATTCCCCCAGGAATATGTTTAATCCGAACGCGCGCGCAATGCCCGAGAATTCAGTAATGAAGTTAATTAATTAAACAGAAAATTTGAGGAACGAGGAAATTCAGGTTTATACTTCGAATTCTCGTAAAATTGAATTTTTTCATTACTATCCATTTAATTAATTAATTCCATCGTTAAAATTCCTGCAAATTCACTCGCATCGCTATGATGTTTAAGTTTCATACGCGCAAGCATTTATCGACATTTTCGAGCGGCTCGGGCAAACATTTTTCACAAAATCTGGTAAATTTCCATTTTCAAAATTCTACGCCACCAAAATTCGCTTATTCACGTGAATTTTTCGAAGTCAGATATTATTCGAATGAAAGCCGAAATACGTGAAATATTCAGATTACGGAGTTCTGGACGCGTCGTAAATTTCTTTAAACGCTCCTTCTGTGTAAATAATTAATGCAAATTATTATTAAATTTCAAAACGATTGCCTGATATTTCCACGTGTTCTTCATTCAAACTGTCCCGTATTTCATCCCGGTTTAATCAAAAGGTGGAAGGAACATCATTATTTCACGAAGACATAACAGGTTGAAGAAAAAAAAGAATATGGTCAGAGCCATTAGATTCCGTATATACGGTCGGGCCAGATTGTGTCGATCTATTTTAAGAGGGCTAACTAAGTTCAGCGTCTGTTTCTCATTAAATTGCGCTCTGACCTCGAATACTCTAAATTTGGAACAGTCCTCGCCGATTAGGTACATATTCATCGTCTCGACATCTCAAACTTTTGAATCTTTCATAAGTAATTTTAACTGACAAAGATCCTATCCGACTAATTACTCCGCGACTAAAATCGCGAGTGACACCCGACTTCGTTTATGGCAACATTAAATTTGACTAATTACCGATAGAAAAAATTGGATCTTAATCGTACCAATTAATGAGACTAGAGAAATGTCATTATTTATAACCGTTCACTTCGAAGTAATATACGATTAATTAAACATACGCTCACCCGGTGAAAGTAGTTAACACTGATAAAAAATGGAATTGATATCAACGTGAAAATTATGTTTCGTTCAAACAGGATTACTAAAAAAACATTCCCTCGCAGGAGAAACTCAATGGAGAAACGAAGGATTTCCAGGTTCACTTAAGCGTGACATTATTAGTAATTTAATTCTACCTGTGCTAATTTCAATATCCTCGTTCAATTTCCTGTTTTTACTTCTTCTAATATCCTCCGGTATAAATAAAGTACATGAAATAAATGCTTTATAAAAAATTTGTATTGATGCATCCAATATTCGGACAACACATTAAAATGTGGCATAATCATTTGCCCGGAATGTTGCCGCTGAATAATTAATATCAAATAACTAATAGATAAGGAAAGGTCGAGAATAAAAAGCGAATCGTGACCACTTAAGCGCGAGGATAATACGTCAAGAATATCGAGGCAGAAAGCAAAAGGGCGAGAACAGAATTATCAGATAAGCGTCACCGTAAAGTGACGACTATCCAGATTGCAGCTATTTCACAAGAATGCGGAATGTTGATTACTCGATACTCGGCGCCAAGAAGTCTCGGGTTATAATCGTACGAACCGGAAGTGCCGTGGATAAATTAGCCGTGATAACTGCAATCTCCGTGTTTATCATTAATAAAGAACAGAGAGATCCATTATCGTCGATTCCAAGGAATTATAATACCCCGTGATGTACCTCTAATTTTAATAATTTCCGTGTCCTAAAAAAAAGAGCACCGCTCTTCCCTCGTTAGACACAAACGTTGACATTGGAATAATTAAGATGACGTGGTAAATTTCAAACGTACTTCTGGCACTAATTATCCTCTCAACTACTCGCGTCTGCGACAGTAAAAATACTGCGACTCGCTATCTGTATGGCATTTTCTCCCGGTAACCGGTGTAATAAAACTCCCCGCCACCGGCACTCCGACGAAAATAAAATAAACTGACGTATTTATTCTTACGGTGAAATCATCCGGGTGAGTTAACGACGGCAGATTATTACATTGGTAATGTAATAATATTAGTGGCTCGATAATCTCTGGGGTAATCGAGTTTTAGATTTATTAGCCAATTTAGATAGGGATATTATTATTTCGAAGATCGTGGTGGAATATACTACTCCGTGGGTTCATGCGGGTATCAGGTATTCTTGAAAACTACCAACTACCATTAAAACACATGTGCGCGGACTTTCATTAAACATCGAAACACTGTAATTCTGTAACCGATTTCTTATTTGAGACAACTTCAGTACAGGTACAAGTTCCAGTAAACCGTTATATTACCGTTGTATGAATGTCCTCGCGTGTCAGTGTGCCATGTGTGGATTAGCATATATGCGTGTCAAATGAACGAGAGACTCGTCTATCTCGCTGGTGTACGTCGAACGTAATAAATCGGTAGTAACGGGTATCGTAGAAAAGGTATGAATTAGATTGCCAATTAACAGGCAAGGAATGATCGGTTTTGTGTCTTACCTTCTATAGTCGCTTTTGCAGAGGATCATGCCACTTCTGGTGTAGCACGAGTGGCCGATTTCCGCTAATGCTGCACCGCAATACGAGCATTTCAGGCAACCGTTATGCCAATACCGATCCATCGCCAGTAAAAGCCATCTTTCGACTATTTGACCGCCGCAACCGGCGCACTGCTGAATGCCCGCTGGTCCGCTTGGACCGCTTTCTTGCTGCAACAGATCAACAACAATTTTCGTAATCCTGAGAGCTTACTTTTGCAACATTAAAGATCGCGAGTCTTGTATCGAGGTACTGTGATTAGTTTCTCAGAAGGTATGGAATCGAGGATGTACTAAACGGTAGTGAACTCTATTTCTACCAAGTATGTTCTCTCCTCTTAAATTAGTGGCAATTAAAAATATATTACAAAACAGAATTTTGAGATATACGATTAGATTTTAAAGAATCATTTTCGTGGTTTATTTTGACTTTATTTATTCACCTTATAATAAAGAAGAAAATATGTGGGTGTTGTTGCAATCTTAATATTTCAATGAGAGTAATTTTATATAAAAAATATTAATCTACATCAAAACATTCCATGATATTAAATATTGTAATTTATTATCGTGAAATTAGAATGTTATATTTAATAACGTGTATATATTGACGTTATTTATATAGTAAAACAAATAAAGGTAGACTTTTAATTAATACGAAATTGGAAATCATTAACTAGCAGTAAATCATCGAGGAATCTCAAACGACCAATCAACGGAAACACTTAGGTGGGATTATGTAAACACTAGTAAGCATAAATAACACACGCACGTCGATTATTAATAAAATTTACAGTCCAGTAATAAACCTGACATATTAAATTATTGCGCCTCATGGAGGTATATTAAAATTTCTCTCGACATTTAATATTGCTACATTGATAAAAGTACTGTTTCTCTTTTACATAATTATCCAAAAAAATGTGGAAGATGTCACAGGCCGAATAAATGATATATCTGTCTAATAACAAAGTCGTTGGAAAAGTATTTATGTCGGTGTATTCATCGGATTCCCTGCTTCCCGGAATTTTATGAAATTGAACGCTCGGCAACGGAGGCCATGGCAATTAAATCGTAGAAATCAGGTTATTACGTACACGAACAATTCCGCAACACGACTTTCTTCGTTGGAAAATAATACTGGCGAGGGCAAAAAGTTTGAAATTGATCTCGAGTAACTGGTCTAACAAGCGGCAATAAGATAAGGAATTACCGATGTAGGGGAATCAATTTCGCGGTAAAAAGGGAAGACGCACACCCTTATCGTTTCGAGCTATGTACATTAACTGATTACCAAGTTTTGAGAAATCTCGGATTATTTACCACATTCCAATAAAGTATTTCACTGCTGTGTTAAAATCCATTTACGATAAGTATACTATATCCTCTTGTTATCCAAAAACTGGAATATTGGGTCTGAGGTGTTTGTAAGAAATAGATCGAATATTTTCGGCTTTTCAAAATGTTGACAAAAATATTGACATTTCTGACTTAAAAAATGTTTATATTTGTGAGAGGAAAAATGGCCCAAATTCTTTTTTCGGAAGAATATGTTGACTTTAATAAATATCCTCGAAAATGCATATTTTCTAGACGTATTTCTAGATGGTATATACAACAATTGTAAGGCACTAAAAGGCTTAATATAATCCACAGTTTAATAATAAATATTTATCCAGTAATTCGAAAGTTAAACACGATTTATATTCATCAAAAATATAAGACTGTATAAATGTGATATCAAAATTGTGCCTATTTTCAGTGTGAATAGTGTAGTATTTTTAATAAGAATATTATATTATCAGCTTTTAAGGATAATAAACTCGAATAAGTAAAAAGGCAGGAATTCAAACACATAACACCGGAGCCTAGGAGAAGTTATAAATTTCGTGCCAAAAAGTGACCTTCCACGAACCAGTCTTGCCTTGATTTTTACACCAATTTACTGCGTTCACATAATAAACTATTCATAAGTGTAAAAAGATATTTATCGATTCTTTTCCACCAGGATTATTCGCAGTGTTTATGGTCACGGGCCATTAATATCAATTTACCGATCATAAAGCGAGTATGTACACAACCGTTCATAACTATCCACCCATTGGTTATTTTAAATATTTTTTCAACGTGTACAAGTTTCTGGAAAAATGAATTTGATAATTCATATTCTTGAAGCATTATCTACGATCCTTTCTACTTCTAAATTTAAAAAATCCGCAAAAGATGAGGAAATATTTACGAACTGACGTATGTACATAATTTTTGTATAATGAAAATTTGGTATACCGAAATTCTACGCGAAACTTGCATCGCGAGTGCCTTCTTTCCCGAACTCAACGGTATATATTTTTTTGTTCTTCCCTTATCCACGTTTCGTGCTTAATTCTTATTGCCACTACTTGACACGTATTTCAAAAATTGAATTTACTACACCAAGCGCGAAATAACGTTCGCCAGTGCAAAACGGGAGAAAGTTCAAGGTGGCTCCTTTACATTACCGCGTATGCCTCGCAAAAAATGTCCTTGCAACACGAAGACTTTTTCAGCGACAATTTATCAACACGGAATGTTTAGCGCCAATCTCGTGGACGAGAAATCACTCTCACATCGCCAAGTCAATCCACCGGTTGCAAGAAAATCTTGCTCCATGTCCACTTTTTCTTGCGCTTAATAATTCCACCTTTTTCATCGCACCGGCTTTATCGGGACTTTATCGTAGTCTATAAAAATCATGACTCGCTTTTGAGAAATAAACCTATCGTTTAAGTGTACTATTTCTGGAGCACGTGGTATGACTTTCCTTACTTTATAGCTATCGCAATTTCACCGTAAATAATAAGAATCGTAAGTTGTTGTTGAGAATAATATTGCTTTATCAAAAGTGGCTTTCGCTATGAAAAGTCAATATAGCTTTATAGATATGGATTGGTGTAGCTTGTATATATTATTAATACTCGTTGTTACTGAGGATCAAGTTATTTCTCAATTCTCCGGAATGTTCGGATAAAACTTATGATTAAAGAAAGTTCGCTATCAGACTTGTGATTAAATGTAATTAGTGATAATGGCGGTATACGATGCGGTAAATATTCGGTTGAATCGACTCTGATAACTTTAATGCACCGAGACGAATCAAGTCTATTGAAACTACCGTCGTTGTTGCGGCAAAGTGCTTAGCTAAACTCAAACTCGATACGGTCATAAATCAGTGATAACATTTTGTCCTTCTATTTAGGCCTTCCACGAAAATTGTAATTCTATTTATCGAGTTAATGTGTTACTTCATTCGGACACGACTTCTGGCAAATCAATGTTCAGAGAAATACGCGTCATAAAATGATGGTATTTTGGTTTACATATATATGATAATTATTGTAGTTATAATGGAATGTTTTTATTATAGCGGTATAGTTAGGTTCATTTATATTGGACACCAAAGTTTCCAACCCAATATAATACGGTAATCGACAGAGTGTATATGAATCTGAGAGAGTTACAGGTGCGTCGTAAGTATGCCGGTATTAAATGAATTTCGCATTAAGTGGAAGTATTTATAATATTAAATTGCTTACGATTTTGTCGCCGGGAAAGCACTTCAACTGATTCATCCGGGACGTAATGGCGCTGTAGTGATGTGCGTGAACTTCCATGATTAACAAACAAAGTGCCCGGAATATACCCGGGTAATCACCGAAACGCAAAGATACACAATAAAAAGGAGGTACAAGTGTAGTCCTCGAGTCTCGTGTATATTCACTCGGCCAATGATATCATTCGTCCTCGAGCAAAATATTCCTGGCGACACACTCACTTCCCCCCACTTATGTTCCACCTTACACTAAACACAAGTATCTATTCCACGGTGTACTACTAAATCCACTAATATATATTCTCCAAAAAAAGAGTATACAAAAAAAAATTCTTTCACGATGGAATCGTATTATCCTCGTTTCGATGGTACGAGTTACACTGCCGTCGGCACGCAACTGAATTCTTCCTATCCTCTCTCTCTCTCGCGGTGAAACTGGACGAAGGTTCTTATCACTATGCAGTAACACAAAGATCGTGTCCCAAAAAACAAATCGCCGCGATACGTAACACGATTACGTGGTCGAAAATGAAGAGAAAGAAAGAAAAGCGAATAAAAGAAAGGATCTCGGTGAGCGAGACGCGAGAACACGCGCCACGCAAGAAACAAGTGAACCGGTCCCGACCGAAGTCAGAACTCAACTGACTGGTTTGTCGGCGCTTTGGGTCCCCTGAATGCCTCGCGGGGCCCAGGGTTCAGGTACTCCAGCAAGCCAGGAGAAGGCAACTTGGTGGGGGAAATAAAAAGGTGAGCCTAGAAAGGACCTAACTAACGTTGAAAGGGGACGGGACCCATCCGCGGGTCTGGTTAAACCAGAGGAAGGGAGAGAAAGACCGAAGGAGAACCAGAGAGTGAGAAAGCCAAAGGTATATTATGGTGAGGAACCGAGCGAGAGAGGGGACTCAGGATTCAAGAGAAAGAGCGAACTAGGGGTTCCTCTCGGTCCCCTCCGCCCCTATTCAATTATATTTCTCCATGGTAAATGCCTATATTGTTACGTTTGTCAATGGCGAGCTAAGTGAGGGTCACGTAGACGGATAATGCTTGCTGAATTTTAGCCTGTGACCCTACTCTACCCGCGTATATTTCTTATTCTTTCTAGAGAGGATCCTATGTCGAGACTTTCATGAACCTCTGGCTAGAGTTTTGGGACCACCTGTACGTTACGCTGATTTCTCTCAAATGAAATGTTACTTTACGGTTGATATATCTGTGCTTACGAGATCGTCGGAGCTTGAATGAAATGTTATTTCGGCCTTGAATGGAGAGATTTCTTTGTTGAATTTAATCTTCGGGTTTTTTTGCTGAAATAGGTATCGTTAACGCTTTTAATATAATTATAGATCTCTTCATACCGAAATAAACCGTAGACTCATAAATTGACACGTAGACAAGATTTTGGGAGTCTATAATAATACTTTAAATCGAGACATTATTTTTTACCGTCGAACGAGTTTGCTCTAATCGAAATGCACGCTCTTACGTGCAATCAATTGTGAGTAATTAACATTTCTGGTAAATTCGTGAATAGGCATTCTTTCGGAGAATAATGGCTCTGCGAAGACTTACGCAATGAACTACCAACACTAGTTCACTTATTACGTGAACAATGCTGTACCTATTTGTTCCAGGTGTTTCCGGTTGAAAACTTTTTCTCGCGACCATCCTAGCGCAACGAGGAAGCGTAGAAAGTGGATTTTAATCATAGCCATGTGTAAAACATTATTCATTATATGTTACTACAATTTTCTATGAAACAATAGAAAATATATATTTATGTCGACTCGCTAACTCTTTTCGTATTATTCTAACAAAGAATTCATGTAAACATATCTACGAAATATTGTATAATATCTATAATATTATAATATTATTTATTTCATGGAAAATCCCGCAATATGTTTAGTTTGGTGTATAGAGTACCCGATGATAAATGAAATATTTTCTTATTAATTTTGTAGATTAAAATACACATAAAATTGTCGAACCTCATTAATTCTGATTATAAGTTCATTCTTTCCACCATCGAAAGCCAAAGACATAAAACCCTTACACACAGAATAACCAATCACTATCATATTTTAAACCCAGTACAAAAACCAACATAAAAACCCTTACCTTCAAGGTGCAATTGTTGTTGTGATTGACCGGAGGGTACGCGGGGTGTCCAGGTAGGTGGGGATGGGGATGACCAGGGTGATGCGGATGATCAGGCATCATTCCACCCCCACCGTGGTGGTGTCCATTGGTACCCATCCCTTGGCCAGGTTGCAACGAGGCATAAGGGGTAGCTGGGTCAATGGAGGGTCCATGGGGTGGCGAATGTGGACTGGGTAAATCCGGTGTGGTTGTCGTACCACCGCCTCCTCCACCACCACCTCCACCAGCCGTACTATATCCGTGATGAGGCCCCCCGGGCCCGGAATGATGTGGACTGCTCGAAAGCGAGGGATGATGGGGGTAGGCTGCAGAGTGGCCCGGATGGTGGGGGTTCATACCAGCGGTTAGAGCGCTCGCCAGCTTGACCAATGAGAGGGTGGGCCCAAGGAGCCCACCGACAGCTTCCCACGACGAAAAACAAAAGCTTTTGGGCCTAACTAGGAGCTTTATTCACTCCCGGCTCTCCTGGAACCGGCGTCTCTCTTCTTCCGGCACTCTGGTGATATCTGTAACAAGAAAAATGACCGGCCATTAGACCCCATTGTTCGTTTTAGACCTCGGGTTAATAGTCTTCGCGTTATAGTCATTTTAATAGGCATCTTTTACGGAAATGCATCAAATAATATTACACTGTGCTCAGCTGTTCTACAGGGATTGAAAGTTCTCTGAGAACGAAAGACTAATTTTAAACACCTGCTGCGTGGAGAATTAAAATTTGAGAATGTTCCTTGCGAAGAATTACAGAAGTACGCGACATAATTTGGACAAATATGCACGACAAGTTGTCAAGAAATTCAAGGAACATTCGAAAGTTCTTTCATATATTCACGAAAGAGAATTTCAAAGATACAGTATTTAACCTTATATGTGTAATTTCAAACTAGTTATAAAGACAACCGCTACATTACATTTCGTGATGGAACTCTGCCGCTGATATTAATTTCACCAACAGGCCGGGGTTGGCTGCGATTTTATTGGTGCTTAAGACGGTGCACAACGATTTCATAATGCCGGCAATCCCAATGAAACAGCACTTCGTAGTAAAACGATCGCGGACGGGGAGAGAAAATGGGAGGTTTTACGAGCGAGCAATTCGCGAAAGAGTTCGTCAGCCGAAGAAATATTTAAATTCAATCCGAAGCCGAGGGCAGTAAAATACGGGGAAGATCGCGCAAAGAGATCCATCGCTAGTCTCGTGGTAAACCAGATCCCCAATTTGACTCCCGTTTCCCCTGTGTTGTTCCTAGTTGACTTCCTTTTTCTTTTATTCTGTCTCACTGTCGCTAACACTTACGAGATAAGATCTATTCAATCGTGAATCTGTCAATAGGGGAGCATCGATTTTTGGGGTACCTTAAAACGTAGCAATTTCCATTTATGAAGCTATCCCTTAACCCCTATAAGTAGGGAACACTATGATGAGTTAAAGTAGCGATTTTGATGGAAATGTTAATGGATGATCAAAATAAAAATGTTCTTCAAACATTCAAGATTTCGGGAGACTGATTAGTTTTTGGTAGGCAAGATGTAGGTAATCAAAGGCCTAATTCCGAAGCCACTAATTCGCAGGACATCAGACCTGATTCGAAAAGTTTGAAGTCGATTGAATCGACAGGCGCAATCGTCATCTTTTAGGAAGCGTTCAGACGAATCAACTCACACGGTACCCGGGACCGCCGACGGAAACGAACCGCACATTGTGGCACCAACGAACAAAGCTCGCTCTAATTACTCCCCTTTATGATCTTTTCCGGCATCCAATCAGATTTCCTCGTTTTCCTCGCCCTCTGAAAAGTAATCTCGTTAACTCGCCGCCGACACTGCTACGCCTTCCAGTGAGATTCGACACGTGATATAGTCTCGTTCCTCGAAACTGAATACGTCGACTTCCCAATTCTTCCGCTTTGTTAGCCCGGGCTAATTTCGAGAACAAACCAGTTCAAACCGTTTTGAGGCTGACATACTTCTCCTGATCCGTGACAACCATTACTTCAATCGTACCTTAATTATTTTCGTGAGTCATTTCGATCGAATTAATTGCCACAGTAATATCGTACTCATTATCTACAGGAACTACGACTTAGTTTCTTAAGTATGTTTCCGTTGAAAATGATATGTACATAAATTAAGTGGATTCATTGAAAGTCTTTTAACACGCGTATCAATTAACGCATAAGTGAATTCATAATGAATATATTTTATTAAAAATTCACAACTGTCAGTTAATAGGTGTTCCAAAAGATCTTAAACTATCAGTATTCATTCGTTAATATGGCGAGATAGGACACGAGTGAATAAGGGAGCTAATTACATTATAAGTGGCTACGAGTCCAGCAAAGGTAAAAGCTTTGGAAGCGTTCGGCTAAAATGCAAATGCGTAGAAATTTCGTCAACCCCAGAATACGGAATAGCATTTGAATTCATAAAACGACCTGACCTGTCCCTTCGTTAAGGGCCGTGAAACCGGCGTGTGACCTGCCTGACACGCCCACCTTAATTAACAATAATCGTCCTTCCTGGTAGCTCAGCGGGTGCCGTTTGGGACACGATCGTCAACCTAGCCGAAAACTTCTGTCTTTTTGTCTGTCCGGGTAACGAGTACCTTTTCTTTGGGCCATCCGTGTCGCCTTATTTCACCCGTCGAGGCATTAAGGGTAAGGACATAACGGTCCCTCGGTTTATACCCGGCTTTCGAGAAAAACTGCGAATAGAATACCCTCGACAGCAGGTATCCACGGAATATCCAATTTATCATATTATCTACCCTTGTTATGTATTTGTTTTGATTTTTCCCTCTTTAGTTTCGAATCTTACCTAGACGTCTTCACTATTCTTGTTTCTCTGCATCATTCGTTCGTGGGATTTTACGGCAATTTGAGCACTACTACATCAAGGAAATTAATTAACGTAAACCTGTATACAGTCATACACTGTTTGGGATACATTTCATTTTCTTACGTCCCGAAATTGGTATACTAACATCTGGTTAAGTATAATATTTGTCAAGGGATCTACAAGTAATTAAATTTGGACAGAACCCCATCAAGAAATCCCATATCCCAAGGCGCACCACCTGCCCTGCTGTTACATCCAATTAAACCTCACCGGCGCTATGCGCTAATTTCACTTTTAATTGTTAACCGTTAATTATTAATTAACGGCATGCCTTATCGGAACATCTGGACGGTAGTGTGCTTATCGACGTACTACCGTGGAACGAGCATTGCTTGTTCGATGGAAATTCAAAAGAGAGTACCCGTTTCATTACTCGAGCCAACGACGATTGGAGCACCCGGTCGGAAGAAGGGAGGGAGAGGCGAAGGAAGGTACACTGTACAATAAGGGTGAGAGTAAGAGAAAGAGATCGAAAAGGGGCACGATATTAATTAGGGAGAGAAACGTGTTTCCCTTGGATTAGTGCCTCGCTGTTTTGCCGTAAACGCCTGAATCATTATGCAGATTGTTACGGAACGACGATATTAATTGCGAAGAAATGTGCTGCGTCTATGCCGATTACAGCTACTGGGACACTACCTTCAGACTGTTCCAATTAGTTCCGCGGTTTGTTCATTACCTTCGATTATTATACTTGAAATAAAACTACGCGATAACTCGTACGCGGCCGATCGAAGACCGAGCACAACCAATACTTTCAAATCTTTATGGAAGGTCGCTCGAAATGTACACGGTAATGAATTGAATTTACCTTGGTGCGCTGACGTGTTCGATGCAATGTATAAAATTTGAATTAAATTTTCATAGCGTAATTAACGTTCGTGAAAAGCAAGTCCCGAGAATACGGTGTGCCGATCGATCGAGGACTGCAACTTCTGTTCGAAACATTAAACTAATCATTAATTTCCTCAAAGGTATACGTGCAATTTAATATGTCAGTTTAACATCGATTTATTAATATTTATTGATATAACATATGCATATGTAACATACTGATATAACAATTACATTCAAATACATCATACATTCCAAAACCGATATGAAATTGAAAAAATGGATGTCCTGTCGAATAAAAGAGACTAAAGAACGTCTAGCGAGAATCTTCACCATCAGCCCTAGTAAATCGAAGTATTTATGACCTATGACCTGCTGCGATCTCTTGCGATTCGAAGGGTCCCTCGCGGAAGTGCGATAGTAAGGCGATAACAAGATGATAACGAGGGAATACACCGGTAATTACCGGAATGATAATGACGAGGAGAAGGAGGAGGTCGAGGAGGAGGACGACAACGACGACAGCGAGGAAGAGGTGGACTCGGACAAGGGTGGGTGGCGAGGAGTCTGGGGAGAAGAGGAGGACGATCAGCTGCGATAGGGATAATTAACGATCGCAATCGTACGAAAATGAGGACAGGGCGAGTGCGACGACGACGATAACGAGCGGTCCAGCGATCTTATTAGCGATAAGCGACGATAACGAGGACGTTCCGATGCTTGTACTCCACAAAAAGAAACTCGTCTCGAAGATTCGTAAGAATAACTGGTCAAGCTTAGTCCCGTGTGGTATTATTACCGCACTTACACGAGTATACCGTCTTGTAATGATTACGAAACAAGAAAAATGTCGGAGGATCAATTTCGTTTTCAAAGTCGAAGAGGATACATGATTTTTCCATTTTTGAAGAGAAATCGAAGAGATTACTATTAGGAAGTGTATGTTTCCTTTGAACGAACATCAACAAGAACAGGTAGAATTACAAGGAAACCATTAATGAAGTGAGGCGTAAAGTGAAAATGATAGAAAATGATGCATTTGTAGAAACGCGAGTGAAATTATGTTAAACATATTTATTTTTAGTTCATACATAATTTGTATGAACTAATTGTATGAACAGGCTGATTGTATTTGACTGTACATGATATTATACATAATGTTTAAATCATCTTCTTAAGACAATTAGTGGTAATCCCTTGATTAATAAAATTCTCATTAACGATACACGAATCTTATATCGCTTTTTGATTCATGCACAAGTAACGTTTAATTGCATTGTACATTGTATTTAATGAATCTAAGGACTGCGAAGTATTACAGTTTCACGGAATTTTTAATGGGAAAAATTCTGCGGAGTAAAAATTAATGAGTAATAAGACGATAATTAAGAAGATAATTAAGAATATTGCCTTCAAGGAAATCCTTGGCGAAGATCCACAAGCCGCATCGTTAAATAAACCCAGAAGATAATCGTTCTGACCTTGTTGCATTGAATGCACTGTTGACCAATCAGAGAATTCCCTGATATTATTACCAGCGATATTATTCATTCATTACCGCTCAATTATTTAAGGCATTTTATTACATTTAATCATACATGCTGTTCATATTGATCCTAAGAATACAATTATATAAATTGTTTAATATATCCTTTTAATCAAACAATTATGTACTTTATATCATTATCCAGCGAACATGCTATTTCTCGATTTTTTTTAAATGATCACATTACGGCACTAATTATACATGCTTCGAGGATATTAAATTTTTATTCGCGAATAAGATGAACTTTTGTTGCAACTTTAAATAATTCACGCACTGTGCATCGCCGAGTATTATGTTGAAGTGAGGCAGAAGTAAGTCATTAAATAAGACATCTGATATTAGTGTATCGGTGAAGTCATGGAGACACATGAACCGATGATTTCGGCGTCATGAAATAACACGTCTCGAGAGTACTCATTTGGAACTTGTTGCATCGGATGCATAGCGAACCGGTCAGAGAGAAGCGAGCTGCTTTCTTCCGCCGTCGAGATTCCTACATAATTGCATGCCAGAAACGTGGTTTCTCGATATTTCTCTCTGTCTGGCGTACAGGTTGTCTCGAGGGCATACGGTTCCTCGAAAAAGGAGGTCCGTAGGAGTGTACACCTTTTCATTTGAGCGCTCTCATAGTTAGAATATACCTGTAATAGGTAGCCTGTAAGCGGCAAACAGAGAAGACTACGCCAGGGTTTCTACCTCCCTCTTCATCTCCAATCGTATATTCGGACGGTGCATCTAATTACTATAATCGTCCTCGCTAATAATTAGATTATTTTCAGTGTCTTCGACCGCTGTCTTTCCTCGGTCATTATATCTCGCCCAAGATATCATTATGTCTACTCTTTATCCCTCTACATTGATCGGAGAAACAATCATCCGGGCCAACCCCTTTCCCTTCACAAACACGTTTAAAGTCCAAAACGTTTTTAGCAGGATACCTTCCTCATGTTTTATCTCCTGTCTTCAGGATCGTAGAGAAATCCTAGACTGACCGGATCCATAATTTAGGCCGAATATGTTAATCACTTTCCACGTGATCCTCGGGTTGGCTTGTAGTTGGTCACTTTAAAGATTATACTCGAAGATACCAGGTCTCGTCTGGCTCTATCTCCATTTTCTCGCGAACCTTTTGCATCCACGCGAAAGCTTTTATTACTGAAAACAAATCTTCCAGCAAAAGTGAGAACGTTCGTGGAGCAGTGTTATTGCCAGATAGTAATGTTTTATTTTATTGTCCCTGGCTAGTTGCTCAGGAATGTCCGAACCATTCCTCCGTGGAATATTGTTGCGAGGGAGAAGAAGGACATAGAAACAGGTACCATGGAGATAGAGGAGGAGGAGCAAGAACCGACTCTTGACCATCATTATGGGCATTCTCTTGAAACGCTTACGTACCAAGTATTTCGTCGGTACAGAGTTATACAACACTCCTCCACGGACAAAGAACTAGAAACTAAACGTGTGATTGAACAATCCGCGAAGAATCCACTCGTATTTATGTAATATTCCTTCCACAAAATTTGTCCAGATAAG
Source organism: Nysson spinosus (assembly GCA_910591585.2). Taxonomy (NCBI): domain Eukaryota; kingdom Metazoa; phylum Arthropoda; class Insecta; order Hymenoptera; family Crabronidae; genus Nysson; species Nysson spinosus. Next base: position 7,357,011 of record OU342835.1, read on the forward strand.
TGTGCGCACACTTTTTACACGGAGTCTTACATGTCCTGCATAGCCACGTTCCACCGGTACAGCATATTTCCATTATTCTTAATCTCCGACATAAATAACGATAATAAAGTGCAGGTTATAAACGTTTCATTGTGCCGGTACAAATGGCAAGGCTTAAGAATAAACTATTCTTATCCGCGAGACACGTTGCTACTGGAACCTTTTATGTTTACATAGTAAAGGAACAGTGGCGGTATCGCCGAGATTTATATTTACCTTAAATAGAATATTTCCACGATGTGGCTTGTAAGAACGTAATTATCCCAAAACGATACGGCATGGGACACCACCGGACATATACGTGGACATATATTACTTCGTGATACGAGAGTACATTGGTACATCGGAACACACTCAGGTCCTTAATACGTATTTAATTAAGTATGCTCCGGACAAGGTTTAGGACGAAGGGAAGGTTGGGGGGGGGGGGAGGAAGGACGTCCTTTATGGTGGATATCAAACCGGGCCACCTTCAGGGCTGAATAAGAATATATTTTATACCGTTCAGAACAGTGAAAAAGTAGAGGTTCCTCATCGCGAGTCATTGTTGACAAAACCTTACTTTATGGAATGATTGTTATTATATCGTTTCTCAATTCTGACAAATTATGTGAGAGATCCCGGTTCGCGAGTGTTTCGTTTATAGTCTTCGATGTGACCACTGACCACGTATGCGGTTTATCTTGAAAGCCAATTTTGTGAAAGCATAAGTCAAAATTCCATGTGACTTTCCAGAATTATGATTTCTAGTCATAAAACATTTTGAATGGAATTCTGAGTTAATCAGTGTAATGAATCGACCAATGGACCCTAATCTGATGCCAGAGTAATAGACGACACAGGATGAATCTTTTATCAGAATTCCGGATGTTTTGATGTACAAGGCTGTTTAGGTATAAAATTTAGAACCCTTTTATTTAATATTTCATCTAAATTGAAGCTGCCCCGTTGGCCGGCCCTGCACACCATAACTCTTCTCCTCCGCCACCAGTAACCAGCACCACTTATATGCGCACCTACCGCGATGGAATTTCATCCTCGCCGTTACGACATAAATCTCCAACGCATTAATGCCCCCATGGACTTGCCTCCGTGTTTCGGTGTGATGGTCCCTTAATACGGTCACTTATAACGCACCTTCTGCCCACCATTCACGTTTCTTCATCGACGCCAACTTCCATTTAACTGGCAAAACCTACTTCTTTTCTCGGTTTAAGGTGTTTATTATGTATTCAGGTATTCCACTTAATCTTTGAACCGGGAAGTAAAATTTGGGCGTATTTTATGGTGCCAATAGATCATCGGATCTGTGGATATAAAGAGATGCTTATGGTTGTACGAACCCGTAAGATCTTTTTTATTCGTATAATTACTGGATGGTTGATTGTAAAGTTTTCTTGGAATTCGTACGATCTTTCTTCGCGGATGTTTTTCTTGGTATTATGGAACGAGTGATTCATTATCAGCTGTTTCTAAGAAGTCGATTTTAAGCATTCTTTAATGTAAAGCAAGAAATTTAAAAATATTTTCAAGAAAGGAACGAGTCAGTAATAAATTGGAGTATCGTGTGAGATTAATCAAATAGTTATTAGAAATACGAATAATTGATTTCTTACATTAATTTCGTAAATCATATGTAGCTGAAAGGTAAAGGTTGGTGTACTTGCCACGGTAACTGATCGGGTTTCCTTACGATTCGAAAAAGTAAATGACTTTTCGTTTTACGCGAACGAATCCATTTTACATGACATTTCGTGTATTCGTAACCCTATTCAGAACTGAAACACCATTAATCTTGCAACGAAAAAATCCTCCTCTCCGTGTCATCCTCGGTGACCTTCATGGGAGGGAATAAAGTAACACTCGACATCGAGAAATCCTCTTTGCTAAAGATCAAAACCGTTTGTCCACAACTCATAAATCACGAACGCATTCGAGGAGAGTAGTACACTGCCAGAATTTGCTTACAGGATCTCAGAAAATTGATTTTCAAGAAGAAAGAAAATATCGTGCTAGAGTTGGAGGACTCCATCTTTGCCTCGTAAGCTCCGCGAAGGAATCGCTGCAAATTGTGTGCGCGCATATACCAGGCATTTAAGATAAAATGTAAAACTGTTATTTGCGCTTGGCTCCATGGAGGCTGGCCGTACGTATTGGGTGATACAGGGTTCGACCCCTGACGGCCCCCATAAATATCCAACGGTGGCAGCTTGTTACTCCACACCGTGCTAACTTCAAACCGACCACAACACTCAATATCCCTCGATTACTCATCTGCTACGATCCTCTACCGTCCAATTACCAAGTGCTCTATAAAAGAATTTATCTTCCCCGCTCTTCCCCCGAACGGAACCATTTACAATCAAATACACATACGTTCGATTACACTAATGATAAACCGTTACCGTAATAACCATATTAATATTTGAATGGGTCCAATCAACTTTAACGGATTACACCAAACTGAGCATTAAAACAATCAGCTAATCAACCGGTACTAATTGAAATCAACTATCGATTCGTAATTGGGAAATTAAGGCCGAATGAAATGAACCTGAACGTTACGAAGAAACACGATAGTATAACCAGCGAATAATTATGAGTGATCGAAAAAAGTATTGGCATCTTTTGTAAGGAAACCAGGATATTCATGTTCCAAGCCCTGCCAAATGGATGCTACATTTCTACTTGGAATTGTCCCCGGAATGGGTCGCCTTGAACTGAGAATAATGATAATGATAATGATAATAATAATAATAACAGGAACGGTCAGGAGATAGGCCGAAGTTCATCGTGTAGGAGCGTCTCCGTAGTTGGTTATATTTATTAATATGGCTCAGAGGGACGTTTGTACGGGATACAGAGAAACGGATGTAGAAACTTGTGGAATGCAAGTGCATAAGTTACGAGGGTGGACGGGCTGAACGATAATGGAGCACTTCGGAGTCGATAGGAAGGGTGCATATTCCGAGCAGCTAGAAAGTGGTTGCTAAGCAGCCAGATACCTAGGTTTGTAGCGAAAAGCGCTAGCACGTCGTACTGGTCAGTTGATATTAACCGCTTGCTGAAAAGCTAAATTCGATACTATGAAGTGCCCTTCACCGGTAAATATATTAATTAGCGTGTTTCTAACAAACGATTATTGAACGCGATTCACAAACTTGGGGAATGTAACTTAAAGAGTGGTTGGCATAACTTAGAGACATTGAATGCATAGAAGATACGTGAATACTTTAGGATTGGTACATTACGGCTACGTCACGGCTAGTCTCCTCTCATCCAAATGAATATGTTTTCCATTCCTAAAATGATCCGCGTAATTGCTTCGACTGGATAGAAAATAATCTTCCTTCGATAAGTCGGTTTTAAGTACGTGCATTTAACAAACGTTATAACAAGAATTTCTATAAGGAATCTTGATGAAATTCACTCGAAACACTCGCGGAATGTACGGAATTATTTAAACTTACTGTGGTGGAACTGTAACATTGCGGAATCTTGAGAGTTCCACGCAGGTTACCTACTTGTGTTGCAATAATTGAATCTAACTCGAGAACATTCAATTTGCCCGCATCGAGGATCTCCGTAAATGATTCATAATTCCGGACTCATATCAAGGAACCAGTGAAGAAGGTATAATTTCCGCGATCCAGTTGCTCGTTTAAGTAAAGCTGGCCGACGTTTAATAAGAAAATATTTAAACCGCAGGCGGTCCGCAGTGCGCAATGTACCGCGAAATTAGGAGCGGAGCATCTATCGGTCAAGGTAAATGCGGCGCGCATTAGACGAGTTGCAAGTTGCTCCGGCGAACGGTGGTATGGTATAAAGTGGAGGCGGGAGGGGTTGGTATCGGTGAGAGGAGGACCAGGACGAGGTGGATGAGGTGGGCGAAAGGGGTGGTAGCAGCCTAATTGGTCGAAATTAGCAAGTTTAGTCATTAGTGGAGTTTCCGGCGGTGGTGGTAGGTCCACTTGACTCCACTTCCTGGGAAAGGAAGGACGGAAGGAAGGTGTATACACCTACCATCGGTTACGCGTTACCTATGTGCACGCTTCCATATACCTACGTAATGCACATATAAATGCATCCACGTATATGTATACGTATAAGCAAATTCTCGTAGTATGGGTGACAGTGGCGAGCTTCACACGCGCAGGAATACGTTACGAAGCACTTCGTGACCGCAAATAACTGTTTCCATTGGAATCCTGCGGTTTTACACCTTACCGCCGGCGCGATATCAACGCCTTAACGCACCGTATTTAAACCGTATTACCGCAGTCTTCAGTGGGTCACCCATCACGTGGAAGAAACCGGGTAGAAGTACACGCTAAGTGCTACTTATCTTGACAAGAATATATGCTGAAAGACAGCACGTGATAGAACCTGACTAACAAACCATTATTACCTCTTAATTATTCTCTCAAGGACGCGTCAATCTAATCACTCCACTATGACTAATACCATTTATTGCATTAAATTCATCACCTTCAATCAGCTTTGTTAATCCATATTTTTAACGCGTTATCCATCCTAATCAATTTGATTACACAATTATGAACCGGTTATTACCCGATGTCACAAAGCCAGTGTTATTAATGAACGTACATGTATTTAATGGTATACCATCTTATACGTATTAGTAGGTTTTCCTGGATGTTCGGCAAGCTTTGATCTAATTGGTATCAATAATTCGGTGGCCTCGAAATTTGTCAATGTCGTGATATCGAACGGACTAATGCATCGGATTTAAACATGTTACCAGTATAGAGTAGGTCAGGATTCAAACGAACATGTCCTCGATCCTGGTATTTACTAGGAGGACTCTTAGCCGTGCATTGGAACGGTGCCCAGTCTGATAAGAGCATTTCACAATAATAGAATTTCGTTTGCCTTTTTTAACAAGGTCTCGTCACGGAAACAAAAATCTGTCCGTGTACAAAGTGAATATGACTTCCTTCGTATTCGGGTATATCCAAAGTAAAATATATTTTCGATGTTAACCTACTGAAGGAACCTTGAAAAATGCATTTCATCCTCGTGCTGGTCTAAATATACAGCACAATAGATGTTTTGAAATAATCATAGGAACCCGCGGTGGCTGCAGGCCACTTTTCATAGTTGCATTAATTCCGTTTGGAATTTAGATCAATGCATTAATTCCCTCCTGACCCCATTGTGTAAAATGCGCACCCCACAAATCAACAATACCTACTTCGTCTACGTGTCTGTGTGTTAGCTCACGTTATTCTACGCATTCACATTTCGCATACGTACAGCTAGTCGCTCTATAGACATACGTTTGCAAACTCTACAGGGTGTCTCATAATTGGCATTGCAAATGTAATCGATTAATGAAACTGATAAGTAGATACAGCAAATTCTAGAATCTCCATCGAAACATCAGGAATCGTAATGCATTTTATTCTTAGCACAGAACTGTAATTTAGATTCGTAAAAATTAACACGTTGACTGCTGTGGAGGTTCACCGATGCAAATATTACTAAACCCCGAATGAAATATATTTCAATATTTGTAATATTATGATAACGATGTAAAGTAAATAAAGTATCATACAGCACTTAAACAGTTTTGTTTATAACTGGTACAACACAGATTTCACTGTAAGAAACAATTAGATTTAGACCCTCAGCTTATTGATATCGTCAATCATATTACATGAATTTTATTAAACGATTAAATCTGCACCCCCTTACGGACATTCCGAAACAATGATTTATAGCTTCGTACAAGGACTGAAAAATCCTGCAACACCCTGTACATTCAATCATATATATTAACGCATAAATGTGTGCAGATATGTACATTTGTGCTCGCGTGTGTGGAGGTACAATATAAACATACATCGTTGCGTAGAAACGTAGCGCAAGGGCATCAGCTGCCGTACGAGGGCCCTTAATTATTCTATTAAACAGGCCGCGGACTTATTGTAATGCGTGCGTGAGTGCGTGTGCGTGTATATAGGACCGAGAGTAAGTACGGGCTCTGAATGGAACCATAAATTTATTGTGTCGAAGAGGAGATTGCTAGGGTACCGTAGAGGGGCTAAAGAAAGCTGTTTGCCACGATTGTATGCGAGTTGCGGTATTGTGCATTCAAACGGAACGCTAGATCAATTCGTCCGAATGCTCTTTTTTTATTTCACCAACAAATATGTGAATGCGCGTCTATATGTTAACGGAGACTTATCAATTTAGCTGGTACCCCGTGATTGGTTTTCATGTCGTTTGATCCGTTATTCTTTGGATATACATTCGTGCTAATTTCGCGACAATGATATCACTTTTTGATTGATGTATATCAGATATATTAGTCATCCATTCGTCGTTACTGGAGGTTAATTTCATGTTATTATCTATAACAACATTAATATGAGACAACAGTGATAAGATGAAATCATTTCAAAGTTTCAAAAGGCTAATTGAATTTGATCAGTGGCAGATATATTCGATATGGTTTACTATGAATTAGGCAACTGTTGTAATAGTCAAGCAAATGAATAGTCACTCGTAACATTTTCATAGTTATTTTACGGGAGTCATAAAGTCGGGTTATGCGTAATTTGAGAGCATTGCTGAAATTGATCCAATCGAACATCCCAATTTGAGGCGATCCAATTTAGAAAATCGTACTACAGATTTCTTATCGCGAACGTTCCAAAAGGGAATTATTGCAAATGGGCTTGAATGAGTGCGCCCGAGTTTATAATCCTAACAAACACAAACTGCCAGCATTTTCACGGGATTTCCCATTACTCGATTTCTGCGACATTGCTCCAATACTGATTCGTTAAAATGCTTCACGATTGCTGGAAACGTTCCAACAATTTCAAAAAGACATTCCCCCAATCTGAACAAAGTTACTAATGTCGATACTAAATGCATCCCTCGTACAATACGTTGTTAACGTTAACGAGCCGAAGTCATAAATTGTGTTCAGGAAAAGCCTCACGTGGATATTGCAACTTGTTAGTAACAATAAAAAATATTATCTTCCACCACTTTCATATAAAAACCGAAATAAAAAAAAATGTCCGAAAACATAGCAGTACAGCTTTGCAAAAGATGCAATAGAATCATTATCATATCCAGAATCCACGTAATGGTTCCTTGCGAATTTCAGCAGACCAAGAAGAGAAGAAAATGAGTAAAAGAGAAAGATGATTGGAGGATGAAGAAAGGTAGAGTTGTTTTACAGCTGCAAAATCGCAGTGCAATTTTCATCCCGCGCAGGAATCCGCGGGAGGTGTTGGTCAGAAAAGGAAGAGCAGAATTTCCGAAGGTTCTCAGGGACTACGTGATTGGTCGTAAACGCCAAAAATATGCGCCGATTGGCCGGCAGTCCGGGAAGGTTTATGGTAGCGCCGGTATGCCGCTCGGGTTTTATGGTTAATTTTTGCAATTTTGTAATTGCCTCGTGCCCCCGCGGGCACAGTGCAACGTTCCCCTCCTCCGTCCCCCTTTTACATCTTCTCCACTCTTCTTTCCATTCGTTCGTTTCGACTCACTCTCTTCCTCCCTCTTTTCAACCGGGAATCGTCGAACCGTGTAACGGGAACTGGATGTATCCTTTTTCGCATTTAGCATCTACGACGATGTAAAATATTCCCAGTGATGTACGCCGGAGGATGAACCTTAACGATAAATTATCAAGATACGCGATAAGTTAATGTTTTAGTTGCTGCTTGTTGCAGCAAGTATCCGCTCGAGTGGCCAATGGGAACCGTTCGAGTGGAATAATTATCGTTAGTTAACTGGATGCAACATGTGCCTTCTGATCATCGAATGCCACTACAGTTAGCCAACTCGTGAAATCGCAATTCGAATGATCTCAATATATCTTGCAGTAATCCAACCTGCTTGGCAATAATTTTGAGCAATGCAGAGATCAATAAAATAAAATTCTTGAAGGTTTTCCCATGCATATGTTTTTTAATTTTATATTAAATTATGGTCACTTCGATCTAAGATGTATAGAATAAAACTTAAACTGCCGAGAATCGTGGCATACGTACAACGTAGAGATTCTCCGTCCAATAATAATTTAATAACTAATGATAAGAGTAATGTTATACATGTCATACGTAGAAAACTTCGAAATTAAATCTTTCCCCGTGCAATCAATTTTACCCAAATCCACCCGGGATTTCATTCCCGGTAAATATCTTTGAAGTTTGAGTTCAATGTTTGAACCATTCAATTCCGTAATTGATCAAGAATCGTTTCAATCTAAAGTTAATATCGTTACAAATTGTATTGGAGCTCGTTCCATGTATCCAATTTACACGGACAAATCCGTGCTACACTTTTCATCAGAACGCTGATGAAATCCTTTTAATACCCAGCTCCTACCTCAACATCGTGAAATAATTAATTGATTGAATATACGAGTCAGGAAATGCATAATTCCGGGATGTGATCCTTGATCAAATTCTTGAATCCTCGAAGAAATTTAGGAACACTTATCAATCGATCCTAAAACGTCAATCTTATCAAGCATGGCATGGATTAGAGATAATTTCCGAGGACAAGTGGCAGCATTTAAAAAAAAAACTCTATTGGGATCCACCCGGTGTACCCAATTTTGTCGGTACGCCCGTAAAGTAATGATTTCAATTTCGCGAGATCGCTGCTCCCAGCTACGAAGGGTATCCTCCTTTCTCTCGCTCCCCCTCCTGCCAACTCTGTTTTTCTCTCTTTCTCTCTCACACGTTTGAAGATTTGGATTAAGCGACTAAGGAAATTCAATATCAGTGGCTGAGATGGGCACATAAAATTACTGACTGCCACTTCGCCTTAATTTGCGCAGTAAAGTTCTCCCGCTCCGCGTACAACCAACCCCGCGTTTACCACCCCCGTGTCTCAAACTCACGCCACTTCCGTCCGCGTGCCGCGCTTTCCTGTAAAACTAAGGGATTATGATTCAGTTATTGGCTCCTGCCGCATTTTAGTGCGTAATTTGACGAAATTTGCAACGCCCTCGCTAACCAAACTACCCTCTGATGAAATACAACGGCCATATTACATTTTCCTACTCGAAAGTGCAGAGTCGCGCATCACGTCCCTCTTCAAACAATAGTGACCAGATTTTCTTGTATATTTTGTTGCATCGTGTCAATATAAAGAAGACAATTTTATAATTAGTAATATAATATTATCTACATCTTTTATCCAGAATTGGCACCATTCTCTAATTTCCAAGTAGTGCTTCAAGTAGAAGTTATAAATACCAATCCTACGTATACTAAAAGCCTCGTCACCATTCTTCGACGGTATAATTGTTTTACCTTCAAAAACCTGTACATTGAATGACAACGTGTTTACCGCAATTACGAAAACTTTCACCCTCCGGGAGAAGAATGCTCACCCTCGGAAAATCCGGTCATAAATCCAAATTTATAACAGAACATCCCGCAAGCGTTGCACGTGAACCAGGCCGGGTAGAAAATTGAAATTACAGTGCCAATAGCGGTTCATAAGGGAATTTCAAGAATAAAGAACCCTAGAAATTCCCAATATAAACCACGTGTCTTTTCAACATGGCGTGTACAAGGCATAAATGCACGGGTTCAACATATTTGCGGAAAGTGCGGCCAGAGGGGTGCATCTCACAAACACACTTACCACTGGCGTATGCCACTACTATCAGTTTATCAGATACTGAGGGAGGCTGCGACAGCTGTTACCCCGAGGTATGGTAATTTTACAATGAGATAGAGAAGGATATCGAGGTCGAGAAGCGAGAAACAAAGAGAGAGGGAGATATACAGGGTTCCGGAGAATGAGAGAAAAGAGGGAGGGTGAAAGGTTGGTTGGTGGGTTGTGCGAAGAGGAAAGACGAATGCCAAGACGACCAATATCTGTCAAACACATATTTTTTCAGATTTATCACGGTCTCCTTCGTGGACCAAACCCAATTTAATTTTCTTACCACAGCCCACGCTTTACCGATCACCCTCCGACTCGTTTCGCGGCCACCCCGTTTCCTGGAACCACAGAACCGAAGTGAATTCAGATTATTTGCTCTCGATTCTGATACCATGGAGGATTTAAGATGAAACTAAAAGGGGACGCGTGTAAGTGATGTTTCAGACGTAATCGGCCCCTGGACGTGCAAGCAATTTTGATGGATCGCGTTCTACGAGAATGTGTTTTCCGTTCAAGTCTTCATTCCGGAGATCTGTGTATCATACACAACGTTTTATATTAAAACCCCTTCTTTAAACTGCGAATACGATCTGACTTAAATCGGGCATGGTATACTCGAAAAGTTTCTATCGATGAAAACAGTAATTCTCGTTCGAATTGTTAACCTTTATCGGCATTATGTCTTACCCGGCTATTATTTCACGGGAACATCGAAGATCAACTAAATTACTTCCAATTACGTCACCGCTTGGAGGCCAACGAAAACTAATTAGAACGTCGCGTCTAATAAACCTGCAATGCACTAATTGCAAGCCCCTCCAGTGACACGGTAATTGTAAATCCCTATAACGACTCGCAAGTGAATTCACGTAATCACCCCCCCGGCAAAAAAGACTTCTACCCAGTGTCACCCTCCACATACAGGTTCCTACTCAACGATGACGAACAGCCAGGGATCCTTAACGTGCCTTCATCGAATTAATTTGCCCACCGACGACAAAGGACCGAAGTCCTTAAAGAGAGAGCACATCCTCCGGTACCTTTACCTTGGCTCTCCCCTTTCTAACCACTGTTTCTCTTTCCCCCTTCTACCTACTTCTTCGTCGTACCCTCTGAAATCACTCTCTTTCTTTTATTCTTCCATCTTTCTCACCGTATCGCTGTCTCTTGCTCCTTCCACTCTCTCGCACTCTCTCTCTATCGCTTTCCATCTGTCTCTCTGGTAATAATGAAGAGAGACGGAACCTTTTCACGAGATGCAATCCAGCGTGACGTTGCTTCTTATACTCGCTCGCGGCCTCCAACATTTGTCGTTTCTCAGCTTACGTGCTTGCGGTTTCTATGTGAATATAGACAGCTTGCGAATATACTGACAATGCACGCCTGTATTATGTATACACGTGTACATAATGTCCCAGATGCAAAGAGAGGGTGGCTACTTTCCGAGAAAAAAGTGTCAGTGAAAATTGCCAAGATGACAGGCAAACATCCATGTAATTGTAAACGGCTTGCCGCGTCGTGAAGGATATTATTGAGGGCAATAATCATGCTCGTTTTATCGTAGAGATAAAAAACTTAGGGCAATGCAATGATATCCTTCGATGATTCAATAAGTTTCTATGATTTGCAATTTGTCATTGAAATCATTCTACGTGTGTGTCCTTTAAATAATCTGTATGTAATATAAAAGAGGGTAACTAAAAGAAGTGAAATATTTTGCGTAGATTTCAAGTGTGAATTTGCTTATCCAGCAGCAGGACAATCGTAAGCTTACGAAACAGAGAATAATGAAGCATTATTTGGTGACAGCTGCAATGTCACCCTGGATTGAACTGTTATTCAAGCGCCCGTGGAAAAAGGGACCGCAAGACACCCTTATGGAGAGGGACGGAAAATATCCTGATGACGATATTATTCCGTTACACAAAAACCGAGCTAATCGCAGTTGATTCGTCATTCCGTGAAAATCCTCGATTGTGTTACTGCAGGTGACAAACACATCTCATGTTAGAAGAAAAAAATAGGGAACAGTATCAAAGCACGACATAATATTACATCCCCCTACTAAATCAAATTAGTTTCCATTATATAAGTATTTATTATCACCTGACACTTTTCTATATACTCGTATTTCAATTATGCAGTATTTAAAAATGGTTATTATACACAGTTTATAATCATAATCATAATGGGGCAAATTAGTTCGTTCCAGTAAAATGCACAGGGCAAAAAAATATCAATTACGGACTCGAGACTTTTCGATTTTATTCGGAATTATCTGTTACTAATTAATAATCAGCACTCGAGTAATAATTAGTAATAGATGTTTTTACAGAATACCATGACTACGTCGTGGAAAAGTGTAAACAAAGAGTACCATCGAAACCGTCGTACTCGGAGTAGAAGGAGGCTAATGCAGTTGTGCTTGCAGTAATTAGTTGGAATTGACGAGAAAGGAAGGAGAGGAAAAAAAATGGCGAGGCACAGAACGGAGCATTCTTGTTTATACGCTGAAAACTTCTGGTCTTGGCCGCGTGGCCAGTGGCACCGGCCAAAATTTTAATTAATCCGGAGAGCTTATTAGTTTGAGTGCCGACAAGGACCGGTAGGATTGAGAAGGGACCGAGAACAATTTCCAAGTTGAGGGAAGCACAGGGGATGAAAAGGGCTGCGTTTCTCTCCTCCGGCTCGTACGATCGAGCGGGGAACGAGAAACTGAAATGAAAAAAAAGAAGCCTTCCTAAGAAAAGTACATGATACAAAACAGGCGTGCCGTGTCCGATAAGCCTCCGCTATATTTTCCTTCGTATTACCACCAACTTTCGAGCACCTTCGGAGTTCTTTCGTGGATAATTGCATTGACTTTTTGCCAGGCTGCACTTTTACTTCATAAACGAAGTTTTACGTATTGCTTCTCTAATGGAAATATTTTGTGACTGTAATTATTTCCGCGAACGTTAAATTATGGAAGTGAATGTTAAAGAATCTCAGCTCCTATTATAAATAAGTTATGTACTGATATTATAAAATGAATTAATCTTCGTCTATTCTATAGATCGAAAAACATTTATCGTGAATTTATTACCAGAATTTGCCTTTGAAATCAGGAAAAAAAATTCTTTTTCAGTGGAACACGTATCTGTAGTAATCAATCAAGTAATAGATAGTGAGAGACACATATGAGAATAGAGATTAAATAACATAGCAAAGAGGTGCATTCCGGTGCGTAGAAGGAAGTCTACGTTGTAAAAAAAAGAGCAACGGTGAGTCGCGGATTTTAGCCTTGAAGAAATCGAGGATATTTCTTGGACTGCCGGTGGATGACGAAAGCAGGACCGAACGAAGTAAACCGGACGAGTGTGTCGACGATGAACGACCGTCACATTCGTCAAACCGTGCCCACAGCCACTGTGTGATACGTGTAACGAGCTAATTAACTTAATTTATCGCCGTTTGACGGAGATCCAATCGCAGATGCGCGGCACGTTAATTGTACGTCCATTAGCTGCCGATACGATCGTATATACCATACCTCGTACTCTCTAACGATCGCTTTACAGCTCGTTGCAAACATACCTCCTATTCCCCAGAAAACCTCGGCTAAGTACGCTTTCTCACATTTCCAAGATTTATCTACTTTTCCAGGATGCAGGATAATTAATATGCATTCCGAAAAAGGGTATATATAGCATTATTATTCTTGCACACTTTCATGTGACTACCACAAAAACAGTTCCACGAATCACCCCAAACATAATTCCACCGACGGACTGGAAACTTCAAACATTCGTCAATTGATTTCATGTTAATCCTTCCGAGCGTAGCTCCGTGATCAGGTACCAGGACAATCCACTAAAAGTACCGTGAGGAACAATAGGATTATCAATTATTTATAACAAGCACTTCGTACCGAAAAGTAATCGGTATCGGTATTAACCGATTACCCATAGACCGGATCCCGTTTTCTCGGTTTTCCGTGAGGCCTAGGACGACGGTTTTGACACGTCTGCATTTATAACCCTGAAAAAGGACTCATCAGGTATCCCAGGTAGGTAGGTACCTCTGTCGGTACCTGGGCCACCGAACACTGTACGTGGTTGTCGTGTACTAGAAGCAGGTACTTAAATTCTGTGAGGACGAAGAGAGGAGACACAAAGAGAGAACGAGAGAGAAGTAAAGTGGCGGAGGAAGCAGAGAAGGATGGGTCGGAGAGACACCCGCAATTTCGTGATTGCTTTTCAGACGACACTTTGTACACTCATGGACAGCACCAACCAACTCATCACGGTAATGACACGTGTGCATCAATTCGCATTAATATTCTAATGGACGTCAGGGGGGGAGAGTGTGAGAGAACGGCAGACGGCAGAGAACCAGTGGGGATGAGATAGAGAGGCAAGCTATACGGTGGGAGAGATGAAGCAAAGAGAGAAAGAGATGGAGAGGGAGAAATACGAAGGGTAGGGAAAAAGCCCTAGAAAGGAGCCAGCGAGATGAAGGGAGACGGTACGCTATCTTGCGCATAATGCCAATTAATTAATGGATACTGGCTGTGCCTCGGCTCCGATATTATGTAACTGGTGCCTAGGACGGCTGTTATCGATCTATGCTTTCGTTGCCGAGGTGAACGTAAGTTCCATTCGTACGTCATTACTTTAAACGATTTACCTTCACTCCTGTCTTTCCAGATAATTATTGAAAGCCCGGTCTCTTTGCCAATCAACTATTTAATCAATCCATTTTAATTCGACCCTCGATTTCGTATTTTGATAATGGCCATTTCGGTATCACGATAGTATACGTTTTAAAAATTCAATATCCTATATACTTCTTTTAAGATCACGTAATTGCATAACTTCACCACACCAGTTATAAATCATACGAGCAATAAAAATGCATAAAATATATGCGGCTATAAAAAAACAATGGAAAAGATTAACTAAGAATTCTCCCGAAAAGAACAACTAAATACATATTAACTGTAGAAGACTATTAATATCAAATGGCCATTAAATAAGGTATCCGAAACCTGAAAATCGACAAAAATTATGAACAAAACTATTTTTAATTGCCTCGAATTTTCATTCGTCGTAAGAATTAAGAGAAGTACAACGCGACCACTCATTAAGACTTATGCACTCATGATCAAACACCTCGTGAAGAAAGTCAAGTGCAGCATCTCGGAAGAATAAGATTTCCTGAAGAATCGCCGTAGGCATCTTTCCAGGAGAGGCGTGAGATAAACGTGCGAGATGTTCGAGCAGTCCATCAGATACTAATGCAACGGGAATCTCGTTTGAACGTTAACAAAGTTAACTCGCCGTGGCTGCAGTCTCACGCAAAACGCACGTCATCGAGCGTAATGACCGATTATGCGGGACGAGTGTCATCGTCATAGCCGAGTGACGATAACGACGCACTGTTACGCCTAAACCACGCACGGATCGTTATTGAATTATACGCGATGCCCATAATCGAATGATCATTATGACCGCTTAACGAGCTACATTAAAGGAGAGGAACATCCTTTTCCCTTTCCATTCTCCCTTTCGTTACACAATTTACATCGACCCTGGTTTTTGGATGTTTACTGTTTGAATATGATTTTTCAGCTTTACTATTCTTCGACCTAAATTTTGATCAAATTTTACATTATATTAACACTAGAACTATCAAAGCATGCAAAATGACACATCAGCGATTTTAAATATAATTATTCAAATATACAACGATGCATTGTTTAGGATTTGATGTACCTTTATTTTATACGCATGAAGCACATAATTAATCCACTAATTAACTTGCATCTTTCAGCTACAATTTATATATAAATAAATATGTATGGCTGAGTATATAATCGGTATTTCTACTGTTTATATTTATAATAATAATTAATATTTGAAAATAATGGTTGAGTTACTTTCGGGAAATTATGTTAAACTTGTAGTTGTATTTGCTACTAGAAGTTGCACGTTCTTGCAGAAAGGTGATTTAACAATTTGATTGAACACGATATTATGGAGTAAGGTTTGTCTTGCGATGTTTTGTAATCGCAAAAACGTTTACTTATGCATCGATTTCACTGCGTAGGGCGATGTATTAATTTCAATCTGTCTCGTGGACCAGTTAAAGAAGACAACTGGTAAACTTGGTCGAACTAAACTCGTAGAGGCAGGAAAACGATCGAAGATCTTACGGGTTCGAATTCCTGAGCACCGAAGGTATAAACTTCGAATCACTAAACTCGGCCATTCTTCTTCGTCGAGTGCCTACACACAGCAATGCGGACCAAAGTAAATATCCTCGAAGCTCGGCGTACTAACATCTTGCTGTTTCATCCACTTCCTAACACCATCTTCAATTCAATCCATCCTGCTTTGACCATTCTTATACCCTTTTATCACTTCGGCCTCTTTTCCACGCAATCACTGTTATTTCTGAATCATCTTTACGATTAAAAATAAATAAACCATATTATAAACATGGCTACCTATTTTATAACCCGTTAAAAACCATCGAATGCAAACCTGACGAAACGAAAGAGAATAAGAAAATAGAAATAAAAATATTATTAAAAATGTGCAGTGCCAATCGTGGTTAGATATAAGCAAGATTACTCAAATTGCTTCGTTAAGTAAAATCTATAATTTCATCGATGCCCGCGTAATTACTTGAATCTCCATACTACATATAGCATTCTTAATTACGAAGATGATTAAATGCCTCTCGACCTGACATCGCCATAAATCACAATTAATTAGTCATCATTAGTCTAATAGGAAAACTTACATTTTCTGAGATTACAAATGAGACAGGAATATTTCAAGATATCATAAATGTATGAAATAGAAACGAGCTCCAAAAATGTCGTGAAATTATTTCAACCACCACGTGTCCACACGTTGTATGTCCCAGATTTAAATCTTCCCCAACTGTCTTTAATACAAAGTCATTTCCGTTTGCCCGACACGAGGAAGTTTACAGAAGCAAATTAAAGAGTTTCACTCTCGGATTTAATTAAATCTCAATATAGTATCAATGACCATAAAAATGGAAACTATAAGTGTAAATGTGTGGCCACATTTTCTTATAATTATACCACCGAAGTCTGACATGGTATAATTCCATTGGTTGGTTCCATCCAACGCACGCGCGTTAAGAAAGTATTCGGCGGAATATAGGAATTGTGATAAAACGGGAAATTCAGTGATTAGATTCTTCGGAATGTAAAGCGGGGATGCAAATTTATATGGTACTCAAAGGGTGCCGAATTTTTGGGTCGGTTTCGTGGTATAACGGGCGCAGAAATCCCCATTAGATTTCTATCAAGTAAGAACGGTGTTCTCAGGCGATCCTCTCGCGCTTAATCTCGGTGCAGGATCTCCGTGAGATGTCTTAAGAGCACGGAATCAATTACCGCGACTTTCACCGCGTGGGCGCGCCGCATCTGGTGTGTCCGGCTCTCCCACGTGAATAGGTGTGTGTTTTCACGTGTGCATGTGTATCTTTGTGTTTTTATGTCTTTACCAAGAGACCTGACCCGTAGGTGTGTGCTTAAACGCCTATAAAGTGTGGGTAATCGATGGTGCACACTGTAACGCGGAATTAACGACGAAAACGTCGACGAGAGGAACGACACGACGGCCCGTTAACGCGCCAGAAAGGAATCCGTTGGAAACCCACGGATTTCACCGTGGGACCGATAATCCGTAAATTCATGCACGAATACACCTGTAAGGCCCCCCTTCCTGATGGTTTACGCATACACTTTTTTAATGCGACACGAATATCTTGAATTAACTTTCTGCATTCTGCCGGACATGCATGGAATCCATTTATGGTGCTCGTATTAGAATATTAGAAAGCGACAGGGTATTAATGTGGTACCAATATTGATGCTAATTTTTATTGGAATACACTCATTGAATGGACAAATATGTACAAAGATTTCACTGCCCTGCTGACTTTATATTAATTGCCTTATTGTGTGGTATGAATAAGTAGGAAAAGCAGATTTTATTTCAGATAGAGTTAATGAGGTAAATTGTTCCTTTATACTTTCACTTGGCGTAGAAATATGCCGCGTAAATTTGACGTTTTTGAGAATGAAATATGGATATTAAACAAAGGGTTATGATATACATATGGCATGTGATATTCACGAGTTATGTCATCATTTGAACTCGAATCGTTTCGATCAGAATACAAATTGAATAAGTCATTGAATTTCACCTATTACATTTTCAATAAAGTAATTAATTAAATCTCTTAAGAAAAAGACGAAAATAGAAATTAAATGTCATTTAGTTTTAAGATTTCACTTATATTCCTTTTCCTCATAGTTTCCAATATTTATCAAATTATTTAAAAAATTACTCAGATTTGATTTATTTAACGAGATTGCGCACTCGGGAGACTGTCATTTTCAAAATTATATTTCAATTTCGACCGATTCACGTTTCGACACGATAAAAATGAAGAATATTGGATACTTTTATTCGCGGATTCAGAACTGGAAAAGTTATCAATAAAGGAAATTAATCTTTTGAGGAACACGAACGAACGTTTTCCAGCAGCATTGTTTGTTCAACAACGGTAAGTTAAACAACGGTAAATTAAATAAATGCAGAGATATCAATACGAACAGATATTCCACTACTTTTTTCCCCGATGGAGATCTACTCCGTTCGTTTACACAAAATCAAATTTTGGGATTCGTTTATACCTACCTCACTCTGTGGAATAATAGGAATTCTAAAAGAGAGAATTTCGAGATATCAACCGGATATATTCACCAGAATATCGACATTCGTATAAATATGTTCAATATCCCCGAATATACAAGGTGTCACGAAATTCATGATCTATTTAGCGAAATAAGAGGAATTTTGAGTTCAGTCCATCAAGGTTTCGTGTAGTGGCACGTAAACTATCCACTGTAACAATACCCAGATATATATCAACAATAAGATTATCTTATAGGAGCCGTGGATAGTGTTATCTGAGTGGAAACTGCATGGTCCGAGACAAGACACGATAAACCTATTCCAGGAGCTTCAGAAATCCAACGGTAACCGCAACAGGTTTAATGTCGGTACGTATCTCTATAATGCACGATCGAAATTTGCACTACTGTCTTGAGCCTAAGACAATAAAAGTCCATGCCACTGATGTTCCATTTAATGGTATATTATTCCGCAAACTTTATATCCACAAGTAGACAAGAGATGTTTTACCACCGTATATCGAATCCCCTTGTTTCATAACTACATTAATATTATTATAATCCACGTCACTGCTCCAGCTACATTTGCGTGAAAAATATCAATTTTACTGTAAGTTCATTCATCGGAATAAAACATTCAGTGTCATCGTTAATTTGTTTTTTGTCAACTGTAATTCTTCGACAACGTTGTTCCACGGAGAAGAAATCTTTGTAGCAAAAGGATTGGTGGAGAAATTAATAAATGATAATGATATTCATGATAATAGATGGAATTATTTAAGCATTGAAAGTAATGTATTTGATTAATATTTGCTAAATAATAATTGAATAATTAGTAAACAATCTTTTTATTCATATTTATTATGGATTTTGCAAGCTTTTGTATAATGCGCTCTTATTTTCTAAGCAAATTGATTTTAGCTTAAGCAGCGCGGTTATGTTCCGGTTAATAAAAAAATAATTGATTCGAATCGTTAATATAACTATCCGGGCGACAGAGTAAATTCGATGTTGCAAGAAAGCGACAGTAACTATTAACTGGCTGGTAGGCAATTGGATATTAATGCGTTCAAGCGTAGGCACAATTTACATTCGATTATCTAACGTAAGAACTCTAGATAGCAGTCCACTTTGCCGTTGCGGTATTTGCTTGGAACGATGCCGTGTCAACGACCACCTTTCTAAAAATACAACCTGTCCTACAGATGGAAACAACCCTTAAATAGAATTTTCAATTCGTCGCGGGAAATCGGTGACTTCTTTTGATCCACGCAATCGAATAAAAGATATTTAGGAAAATAAACAATAGTTCGATCAGAATATCATATAAGAATGAATACTATGATCTCGTAGTATAAATGTTATTATCAAGACATAATAAATATTCAGGAAATTTGGAGAAGATAAACATAGTTTTCAACCAAAAAGTACTTTAATGTATTTAGAAGAGAACATGTTTATACATCATATGCCATCGATTAGAGCAATGTAGAAGCGAAAATGGCGACTTTGATTTTTTGACCATTTTTGAAGGTATACTTTACATTTTTACATTTTTGCGATTTTGGGTGGACCCATTTTTGACCGAAACAAATTTTTATACCGCTTCTTCCGACCCAAAATCGTCCTAGAATATGTTTATACATCATATACCATCGATTTAGGCCATTTAGGAGCGAAATTGGCGACTTTCATTTTTTGACATTTTTTGAAGGTATACCCCTTCACATTTTTGCGATTTTGGGTGGACCCATTTTTTGGTCGAAAAAATTTTTAAACCGCTTCTTCCGACCCAAAATCGTCCTAGAATATGTTTATACATCATATACCATCGATTTAGGCCATTTAGGAGCGAAATTGGCGACTTTCATTTTTTGACATTTTTTGAAGGTATACCCCTTCACATTTTTGCGATTTTGGGTGGACCCATTTTTTGGTCGAAAAAATTTTTAAACCGCTTCTTCCGACCCAAAATCGTCCTAGAATATGTTTATACATCATATACCATCGATTTAGGCCATTTAGGAGCGAAATTGGCGACTTTCATTTTTTGACAATTTTTGAAGGTATACCCCTTCACATTTTTGCGATTTTGGGTCGACCCATTTTTGGTCGAAAAAATTTTTAAACCGCTTCTTCCGACCCAAAATCGTCCTAGAATATGTTTATACATCATATACCATCGATTTAGGCCATTTAGGAGCGAAATTGGCGACTTTCATTTTTTGACAATTTTTGAAGGTATACCCCTTCACATTTTTGCGATTTTGGGTCGACCCATTTTTGGTCGAAAAAATTTTTAAACCGCTTCTTCCGACCCAAAATCGTCCTAGAATATGTTTATACATCATATACCATCGATTTAGGCCATTTAGGAGCGAAATTGGCGACTTTCATTTTTTTACATTTTTTGAAGGTGTACCCCTTCACATTTTTGCGATTTTGGGTCGACCCATTTTTGGTCGAAAAAATTTTTAAACCGCTTCTTCCGACCCAAAATCGTCCTAGAATATGTTTATACATCATATACCATCGATTTAGGCCATTTAGGAGCGAAATTGGCGACTTTCATTTTTTGACAATTTTTGAAGGTATACCCCTTCACATTTTTGCGATTTTGGGTCGACCCATTTTTGGTCGAAAAAATTTTTAAACCGCTTCTTCCGACCCAAAATCGTCCTAGAATATGTTTATACATCATATACCATCGATTTAGGCCATTTAGGAGCGAAATTGGCGACTTTCATTTTTTGACAATTTTTGAAGGTATACCCCTTCACATTTTTGCGATTTTGGGTCGACCCATTTTTGGTCGAAAAAATTTTTAAACCGCTTCTTCCGACCCAAAATCGTCCTAGAATATGTTTATACATCATATACCATCGATTTAGGCCATTTAGGAGCGAAATTGGCGACTTTCATTTTTTTACATTTTTTGAAGGTGTACCCCTTCACATTTTTGCGATTTTGGGTCGACCGATTTTTTGGCCGAACAAATTTTTAAACCGCTTCTTCCGACCCAAAATCGTCCTAGAATATGTTTATACATCATATACCATCGATTTAGGCCATTTAGGAGCGAAATTGGCGACTTTCATTTTTTGACAATTTTTGAAGGTATACCCCTTCACATTTTTGCGATTTTGGGTCGACCCATTTTTTGGTCGAAAAAATTTTTAAACCGCTTCTTCCGACCCAAAATCGTCCTAGAATATGTTTATACATCATATACCATCGATTTAGGCCATTTAGGAGCGAAATTGGCGACTTTCATTTTTTGACATTTTTTGAAGGTATACCCCTTCACATTTTTGCGATTTTGGGTGGACCCATTTTTTGGTCGAAAAAATTTTTAAACCGCTTCTTCCGACCCAAAATCGTCCTAGAATATGTTTATACATCATATACCATCGATTTAGGCCATTTAGGAGCGAAATTGGCGACTTTCATTTTTTGACAATTTTTGAAGGTATACCCCTTCACATTTTTGCGATTTTGGGTGGACCCATTTTTTGGTCCGAAATAATTTTTAATCCACTTCTTCCGACCCAAAACGGTCCTAGAACATGTTTAGGCATCATATACCATCGATTTAGGCCATTTAGATGCGAAATTGGCGTGTTTAACTTTTTGACCATTTTTGAAGGTATAAATATACGTTTCAATTATTCTATAAATACAGGTCGAAATTAATCATAAAGCATTACGATTCGATTTAAGATTGCAAATAAGAAGACTCACACGGCGAATCTTTTTAAGAACTTGTTATAAAGTTCCAGGCGGGTGGAATCTTTCTTAAAAACTTGTTACAAACTTCTGAAATCAGGTCGTTTTTAGAAACATCGAAATATTATCCAATTTCCTGTAATTATTGCCGAAGAAATTGGATATTTTATAAACGAATTATATAAACAAATAATAAACGGAATTCTAGGAAATAATTAATTTTATTCCCCCCGGATGATGAATTTAATTCCCGCAAATAATCTGATTCTCGCAAGCAATGAATGTAGCTCTTACAAATAATCAATTTCATTCTCACCATCACAATTAATTGAATTCTTATTTAATTATGTATAAAGAATATTGGCGTGCAAGCCAAGGATTACTCGTAATTAAACAGTCATTTTCTAATGAAGGATCCACGGGTCATTGAATGTCGGGGTTTCCATAGGGAGCGTCTACTTTGCGGGATGGTAGGCAAAGGTATTTCAGCAGTTTCGACAGTGTCGTTTGTCAGCATTAGAGATAGAGAGAGACAGAGGCGGTCGATCGGAATAAGCCAATTTTCCGAGCAATTTCTTATCGGTCGTGGTGATCGCCCTCCGCGATCAACTCGCTCTTCCTGCTCATGAGAGATTTCGGCTCATCATGCGTCTTCCCGCTATCGATAATGTTTTATCACCGCTCGTTAAAACCTCAATGCACGAGGAAATGATTCCTCAATGGATTCCGCAAAAATAGTACTTGTGACGTAGTATTAGGTGGAACTTTGATCTCCCATTGGTTGCGTATGTTATATTTGAAAATTTCTCAATCTTTTTGCCGCGTTCCCAACGATTTTTGTAATCGTACCGCGACACAAATGGTTATATTATAAATCATTCTCGAATACGCCCGAAATCATTTTACGGGTTTTTCGCTTTGATACAAGATAGTATATTTTAATACTCCGTAATAATTTCTATGAAGAAATATATGTAGAATATTATAAGTATGTCGAAATATTAATTATATGTTCATATAACATAATTGTAATATACCGATAAAGTAGTTCAAAACGTAGGAATGTATTATATAAAATTAACTGATAAATCTTTTTAAAAATCTTTCAAAAAATATTAATACATACTTATGAGTTCTTTATAGCCGTTTTATGTGTCTCATAAATTTAGCTTGCGCACAATTTGTTCGGATTTACGTGAATAGAGCGGAGAGTAAACGGCATAAAAGTGATGGCGTCTAATTTAGGGAAACCGCGTTTTAGATTTTTGTTCGGCATTTGCTGAAAAGGAGAATTATCGCAAATACCATTGCGGTTCGAACGCGGGAGTTCGTAATCCAAGAAGACAGAAGTTGATGACATTTTAACTAGCAAAGCATTGCCCAATGCCAATGTCACTTCCCACGGTAATGCCTCATTAAAATACCAGCAAATTGAATATTTCTCGGAAATGCCACCAAAAGAACGAACACCGATAAGACATTCTCGTGATTCCAATAAATGAATGAAAGTTACGGATATCGTTTCGGAAATAATGTCGGGTGATTTGTAACAGCAAAATGGCGTTCCAATAATGTTTTAAGTATACAGATTTTAATTAAGAGAATACCAACGTCCAGGTACATATGTCCTGCGGTAAATATTGTAATTTTAACATTTACATTAGCCATGTTATTATTGCCTTGCCGTGTAAATATAAATTATCGTGCGCCCTTTCGTTACGTTCAAATTAAACTGATATTTTCGGCGCAGGATGAAAACGTTCCCACGTTATAATTACAGTATCACCGGTGATCATCTCGTCGATAGGAAGCTCAACGATGGAAAAATGAATTTAGTTGGCTCGATGTGACAGTTATAAGCGCCGAAATTCGAGCAAAGGAACCAGATGCTCGAAATCAGACGCTTTCGGGGGCACGCATCGAGGGCACGCACCTCTAAACCCCCCCTTTTTTGTAGGTCGCGGAACATCTGCGCGGGTCTTACGCAAATTATCATACACTCTTATCTTCCTGACATAATTAGATCCACATCATTATTACAGAAGTAAAATTCATTAACTACATCGTTTTTAAATTATGTAATTATTTTATGATTAGAATCAATATGAGTACCATCCGATCTCAATAAACTATAATTCATTACTTCAATAACGTTGCAGTACAGCTTTTTATACGAAAGCAAAGGAATAAAGAAGACACCCGTGACAATATTATAATAATTAATTGTAATATATGGATCATTATAATAATAGTGGTCTTAATAAGTAATGTTAGTAATATTAATAAACTGTGCAAGAAGGAAATCTAGGATTGCGATAAGTAAGTTGTCAATTTAATTAATTATTGCATGTACTAGTAAAATGGCAGCAGGTAAACTAATAAAGCTAAATGCCTTTTCTAAATTAATATAAAGTCTAACTTAATCTCGAAATTACTTGAGAGAAACGCATTAAATCTCCCTAAAGTAATTAGTTTTAGTCGTATTAATTTAATTCACTTAGTAAATATTCATGTTCTCTTAATAATTGAATTACATTAATTAACTTTCCCTAAATAATACGCTATTTCTAAAATAAATT
Source organism: Nysson spinosus (assembly GCA_910591585.2). Lineage (NCBI taxonomy): Eukaryota > Metazoa > Arthropoda > Insecta > Hymenoptera > Crabronidae > Nysson > Nysson spinosus. The sequence goes on from OU342835.1 coordinate 7,381,749, forward strand.
CTGCATTTTTCTGAGCATATATGTAAATGCAACTTATTTTAGTTTCGAAGAATTACAAGATTAAAACCAAGTAAGGGTATATTATTTTCACGGTCGAATATTTATATAATAATTCGGGGGCAGTTTAGAATGCAAAATAATTGTTAGAAAAGAAATAGTTAAATATAGAAGGCTCAGAAAGAATTGGATTACACACGAAGGAAGACGAATGGGGGAACGAAGCAGATTCCTGGATGTAAGGAATGGGACTTCCACTCGGTTGGCTCTCAATACTTCCCAAACCAAGGGCCTTAAGGCCCTCCATGCTTCGGTAAAAAACAACAAAGGTTCTCCTGCTTACTATTGTGAGCCTTAGGACGCGTACTTCTCTCCGTATTTATCGTAAGAAATACAATCGAGATAGAATGCATTCTTCCGAGGGTTAAGGTAGACAAATCAAATATTCTCCTTAAAAATACAGAATAAGAACACGTCTATCTTGTAAGATTGACGTGAAGGGCCAAGCATCAACGAAAAGTAAATCTTTACGGAAGTTAAATACTACTTGTCGATGCTAAGTATTCTTTCTGATTAAAACTTACTAATTCACTAGAAATATATACGTCCAAGTTATATTTTTTAATAAATTCTTATTAATTTTTAATAAATCTTGTTTAAAAAAATGAATATTGTTTCGAGTATTATAATATCAACTAATTAAAGACCGCACATTAGAAGAACATCATCCTTCTATAATAATCTATAAACATTAGTCACGAATAATAAATCTTAAGTAAAACTAAACATGTCCTAATAAATCTTAACAATCTTAAGCAATATTTCATCGTTACAAAGGTCAAATTCCTTAACTAACAATTTCGTGTAAAAATCAAGGATTTTCCAATCGATGGATAATAACAAATTATGGCAATAAATACAAGAAAAGAGTTTTTGAAAAAATGTGATTAATGAATTTTACCTATATGACATCGATTTAGTAGTTAAAAAAAATGTTCCTCGAAGGATGGATCGAAAACGCATTGCTCCACAAAGCAGCACGTGCAATTAATAGAACTCCAGGGTTGTCTTAACCCTAATTAGAATTAGTGGCAGGTAAAGATGGAAAACGGATGAGAAAGGGTGGCTAGGTAAACGGCATAAAAATAGGCAAATAAGAAATGGTCACCTTTGTGTTTTTCGGTGCTCATTGCCAGGAATGACTGGCAGCTATGCACTTTCGAGGTTGACGCGAGCTTGGAGAGAGATATAGTTGACCAAACCGGTGGCCAGGTTGTAACAAATGATCGTTATTACGACGTCAAGGATGATGACGGGGAATCGTCCTATTTAACTTCAGGATCTACCTTCGATAAACGATCCCAGGTACAAACAATGATCGTTATCGTCAACTTTTTTCCCTAACCTCGACGTGACTAACAAGAGAAACTTCTTGATTGAAATCGATATGGTTTTCGAGAAAAATGATCCTTGATATTGAATTATAGATTGTGCGTTATAGTCCTATATTAACGATGAAGTATAATATAATATATATTATGTTACTTCATTTAGATAAGCCTGAACTGTATATGTTGACATTAAATATGAATTATAAGTCTTAAACGCAGTGTGTTTTATGTAATAGAACAATTGTGTCAGATTACATAACAATATAGCTGAATTAATTATTCTTTGGGCAAGTCAAATCGTAAAAGAAACTTTATGTCTTACGTTGGATGTAATTTACTTTCATTTAACGTAATTTTGCGATGTAAGCCGGAATAATAGAAGAGGAAGTAAATAGTCATATCTAACATTTATCGGATGACATAGTCGTTCTAGTCTCGTCAAGATCCATTTGCGAAGTGGGATGTACAGCAGCATTACCGTGTCGTGATGTCAAATACTAACGGCGGGGAAGCGAATGGTGTCATTACGGGACCTCATAGTGGGCCACCCTCCCCTCGTAACCGTATTTCTCCGTAGCAGGACACAGAACACTGAACAACGGTGCAAACAGGTTGATAGATCTTGATGGAACACCAACGGCCACCTCTGCCATATGCTTAATCTTCATTATTATAATTAGCCGCGCAACAAGATTTCGTGTTCCCACGAAGAAGTAATTTATATTCCACATTATCCGGCTATCACTAATCAATTATCTTGATTCACTTAAAATACGGACTTAGTTAGCAGTTAATCGGATATCGAACTTCAAACTGGATCGTACTTCAGTTTCAGATTATTTCAACTACAAGTCTCGTGTAGCATAATTCATCTGATTATAAGACAGAGTACTGTTTATTAATTCGCTTAAATCTGATCCAAGATATCAAATCTATATCCAACCGCTCTAAAATTGCATTAGTCTTAAAGCTTGGAAGAATCACAGGAACGCGGTGCATTAATTTATCCCTGAGATCCCAGGGGAAGAAAGTAACGAGGATAGTCGCCGGTACGCGGTGGTTCAGTTGAAGACCGAGGGCCCAGGAAACCGTGGAAGGAAGATGCAAAAGGAGAAGGAAGGGAAAAAAAGGAAGAAAACGAAAGGAGAGTGTCTGGAGAAGAGATGGAGGAAGAGAAGAAGCCGCGTAGAGGGGGGCTAAGACGTTGTCCTGCCAACAGGTGGTAGCAACCTCACACTGCTGCTTTCCAACCCCTTTTTCACCCTCCGTGGCAGCAACCACGACGATAACCCGCGGCGACACCCGATAAAACGGCCCGTAGAGAGGGTTGGAGGTCTTCTACGTTGCTGGGATAAGTGGGTCGTGGTCGGGGACGGTGCGGAAAAGAAAAACACCGGAGGGATTATCGGCCTTGGATATACCCGTACCTCCACCTTACTCTCTTCTTCTTCTTTCCTCGTCTATCCTCCTCCTCTTCTCCTCCACCATCGTACTTTCCCTTTAACGAAAGAAACTTGCTCTTTGCTAGCACGTGCACTTGCTATAAGACGACGATGCCGCTTACGATTCTCAGTCAGGACTCCAGCCGTACTTCCACAGCCGGGACACTCCAGAGGATTGAGCTTGTATTTCGTAAAAGAACGATATTGCAGTCTTTCGAGTGAGGAATCGACTTTCCTCGAGTCAACTCTGCTGACTGTTTTTGGGCAAATTGTCAAGAGCAGTCCAATCGAAGTGACTACACAGTGCCGAGTAATAAAATGTATGGTCTCGACATATCTTAGGAATTGTATGTATAAATGGACTTCAAGGAGACTTTCTTGCATCCGCTGATTAAAAACAACAGATTCCAAAGTTTTATAAGATTTACTACCGGAGTGGCGACGTTCCTAGAGACAGTTAGTTTTGCCAAGGAATTTGACGAGTTTCCGTAATGAATATTTAGTAGGATCAAGTTCGTCGGGTAATTTTATTATTACTTGGTTTAAGCCGATTTAAATGTTCCAGTATTTCGAAGAAATCTTAATATAAACTTGCACGTACCGACGATGCCCCGTGAAAATATCTCAGCCGTTGATTCCTGTTTTAAGGCAATCGGGTTCTCGTCGTTCATAATTCCACGAAAGGATCTTTTGTTAGTCATCCTTTACTCTCTTTCTTCTTCCGGAGACAAGAGGAGATCTGATAATGTTGTTCTTACGCCGAGCAAGTTCTCTGCGTTGCGGTAATTTTAACGAAGACGCCATTAAATTGGAGGGGGATCAGCCGATTTAAAAGATTCGGCCGACACAAAGGAAAATCTTAACAAGGGGGGAACAATGAACCCATGTGAATTATTACTTTGCACAAAGCGGTTGTGTTAACGCCGTTTAATAAAATCTGGAATGAATTAAGCGACTGATTTTTTTAATAATAACGACCGTGTTCTCCGATTCCCACACCACTCCCCTCGTCTCTCTAGATCCTGGATTATTATTCAACCAATTAGAACGCACTGATAACAAGAAACCTCCGTAGTTTATATCCTGTGAAATGTTTATTGATTAGCGCTTCCGATGAAAATGATAAAAGGAAAGAGGAGGAGGGAAATATTTTATTAAAGAGAAATTTTTCGATAAATGATTATTGGAAGTGATTTAAAAGATACTGGTAACTTTTTAAATATGAGATACGATCGTTTTTATTCGGTTAACTTGACGGTTTAAAATTTCATTAAGATGCTATTTAACAGCTCAAAGTAAAGATAATATTCAGTTTGCTATAACTATATCTGTTTTTATAGAAATATATACTTCCACAAGGCAACAAACTCGAGTTAAATATAATTATTACAGAGGAATATAATCACAAAGCTCCTGTGAAAAGAGGCACCTTTCAAACAAGCGAAGTAAAAAAAACCCATCGATTTCGGACGTTACCGATTTCTGGGAAACCACCTTCTAAACGAGCACAAAGGCCCGTTTGTTGGGCTCAGTCCCACAAAGGGCCCCATTGCTGCTACCGGGACGCGTTAAACGAGGCCTATGAACCTTCTTTCTATGGTTCTTTATTCGAAAGCGTTAATTTCATGGTCAACAAAAAGTCCTTCAGCTCACTGTGTTCAACGTAATAAGGAAGATCAGTCTTGTAGGTCACATTATTATTAAAAAGTCTAAACATCAAATTGATAAAAATATTATAGAATTAGATCTACCTTCATATCTTGGCATCGTTTCCTTACAAGGAAATATAAAAACTTCTGAAACTTTACACAAGTACCATTAAAATTATGACTTAAATTTTCTTTGATATCTCTTGTTGCTTTTAGAGATAATGGCGGGAATCAGAAAAATCAATTTTCCTTCAAGGGATGTTTTCATCCCTTAAAAGCGATTTACAGAATTTTTTTTTGAATTTCCGGGTTCTCTACGTTTCCTTGTTAGTGGATCATGAAACCCCAAGGTAGAATGAAATTGGTGTTGTGTTTCATAGAACGGATGATAAGAGCCAGAGGTAAATTTCAAATGAACGATAACTCCTGCTTTTCTTGAGCGGTTACGTGCGTAGAATGATGCCGCGTCGGTTCTCGGGTCGAGTTCAAGGGTTTCGAGGTGAAAACGGGACCGTGATTCCAAGCACAAACTGGATCGACGGGTTCCTGACTTGACGAAGCCCTCGACCTCCGACCTCCCGCGCATGGAAGAGGTCGAGATGAAGTTGCCGGATCGTATATCGTCGGTTCACTTGCAGTAGACCAAACACATTCTCCCTCTTTCCCTTAATCGGCCCTCTTTCTCTGTCTCTCTTTCATCCTCCTTTCTATTTCACCCTCTCGGTGTACACCGATCCTACCAGGGGGAAGTTTACACCGGAAGGTTTCGTGATCAGGCTAATTTCAATAAAGCTTCACATAAAGTGTCTCAAAGCTCTTTCTGTGCCGTAACTTCATAATGTGTGTGATTTAATTTAATCGTTTCCCTTAATACTGTTTAGATTTAATGATAACAATCTTGTTGTAACTCTTGCTTTGCACAATTTCTAATATTATTTTTTCTTATGTGAGAATATATATTAGATACCTAAGAGAGACAAGTCACATATTATTTTGTATTTTGAGAGAAACATTGAGATTTTGTCTGCTCGAAAAGTTAGCGATAAAACATCCTTCGTGAGAAGTCATTACAAGATGTCGCGTTGAATTTCTATTTAGTACAAGACTACAGAAACAACGGAAAGATTGGTGGCCGAAGTCCTAATGGCGGAATCTCATTCGACGGGAGAAGAGGGTGAAGTACAAAAACGAGCATGGGAATTCAATAAACGAAGTTAAAACATAAGCTCCTATAGTTTCCGCCCGGAAACTATAAAGCACGACGGGAACTTTCACGTCCTCTTATTGTCTCCTCGTAGTGCGATGTATATATGCGTCGTTCCAGTACCGATGGTCGTGGACCAGGAAAATTCGCAAGCTTCCCTATTTCGACGAAGCGCATTGGTCCATGGTAGAGTGCTCGTCTCCGGTTCGCAAGAAGGACGGACAGATCCAAATTGAAATGTAATGTATACCCCCTCTGATCCTCACCCTTCTCGCGATCGTCCAATCCCCTCGCCATCAATGCTCTTCCTCTTCCTCTTCCTCGTTTCTCCCTGTCCTTTTACCTCTCCGCCATCGTCTCCATTGCCACCAACCTCCAAGATGCCTCGCTCTTCACCATGGAAAGAGGGTCCGCTAGTATAAGTGTAGGTGATTTACTGCTTCGGGCTTAATGGAGGCTGTTTACTGCTAATTAAAACGAAGCCCCATTTATACCATATACCGCTCCGAAAACCGATTCCATGGAATCGTGTCGCTGCCTCGCTACCCGCTCACCCATACATTCCGGATTCTTTGGGTTTGCCAGTTTCGAGGAAGGAAAGTGAAAGCCCCGAAGAATGGTCCCCTTCATGGACCACCATGAGCCATATCAACCATTTAAATGACTCTTGAAGTAACCAAGATTTTCACGATATTATTTCTACTAATATATTCTGAGTGTACTTTGTATTCTTGCGTCTTTATTAATATGATTTAATCAACGCCACATACTCAGAAATATTTCCTTAAAGTAGGGAGAGAATGATGAAATATTATATCGTTTTAAAAAACGTCATTTTTCACACACAGCAACGGTGTCGTGGGGACCGGACTTAAATACTTTTCCACGCTAATCAGGATTCTCGGTCGAGGAGGCAAGAAAGAAGAGACGTCTCAAAGGCTTGACACGCGTCAATCCTTTTTCGTTCTGCCAACCAACTTAAACAATCGTCCTCGGAGGTAAAGTTACTCTAATTAGCAGCGGGGATGCCGAATAATGCTCGGTCTTCTGTATTTATAACGTGGTCATCCTTCCGAGTGAATTTCAATAAGAGCTAACCGATCTTTTTCTTTACTCTCCGGCAGCGAGTATCCTTTCACAGGGGTTCCTATCGTCTTCCCAATTAAACTGCGTCACATTTCAGCGAGAGTGCATACTGCGCACCAATATCAATTACCCGCTGATTGACACGACACACATCGAATGAAGAAGTACGAGGAGAGGAAGAAGAAGAGATGGGGAATCATGAAATGATTAAAAGATAAAAGAAGCAGGAAAAGATGAGTGTGAATGGTGAGTATACTAAAAGAGAGGGCGAAGGAGATGGGAAAAAAAGAACTGAAAAGGAAGTGTGAAAAGATAATGAGAAAGCAGCTTGTTGGGGTCCTAACGAGCGGACACTACCGAGTTCGGCCAATCGCACGTACTTCGAGTACTCACTAGTGACGATGATAATGGTCACCAGAGATAAAAGCTACAAGGATATAAATACTCGGGGTGTTGTTTGAACTACCCTCTTTCAAGAAAATGACGTTTACGAGTGGCACCAATGTTTTCTCCCTGTGTAAGGAACTGGTTATTAGATGGTTGCATATTCAAAAGTTATGCACACCCGATTTTTAGTATTCCAATATGTTGTCCGTAAGTGAAAAGTTGAGAATATTATAATAAAATTATCTGAAAGTACTGAGAAATAAATGAAAAAAAGATAAATAAATGTTAACTCTCGACAAAACGTAATAATAATATTGAACTTTGTCATTTCTGTGTCATTGAATGGCTCACCATTAGTGGTACCACGAAGTACCGAGAGCAGAGAATAACTTAATTGACAGAAAAGATATTCGAAAGAGAATAGGAGGAAGAAAGGGTAGATGTTATGTATCTCTTTCTTGCAATCGGTAAATTACTTAAGTGGCATGAAAGCAAACATTAGTTTCGTACATAAGGGAAGGATATTTCATAAGGTCAATACGAAAACGAAATCCTTACAAAGTTCTACGTAGAAGCCCGTTGAAGGTATTCGTCAGCGTAGCACTGGAAATGGAGCTTTTATACGAAAGTACTCCATATCACTTTATTTAAGATTTACCCTCTCATTCGCCCCCTTTCAACCCCAACAAGACTCGTCCATTTCGTTGGTTCCCTTCGTCCCACCACCTCTGAACTCGGCCGTTCTCTCTTCCACGGTAGTTCTACTATTCTTAAGCTCGATCTTTACTGCTCGAGCGTCCTTCTGTATCGACGTCTCTTTACTCGCCTTCATTCTGCCTCCGTAACGTCTTGCTTGTTTATTCCACTTGCCTCCTTAACATGATCTATCTCCTTCGTATTGCAGCTTGTCCCTCGGAAGAGAAACATTTTGCAAATTGCTATGATGCTTCTGACGATTGATTCCATTCCTACGTCGGACTGCCTCGAATTATCACACCCTTTTACGTCACGCAACTGCAGCTTATTCGTACTTATTCTACTTGCACTACTTCTACTACTTTCGTAAGAAGAGCTCCAATTTCGAAGTTTCTGTATGAAATAAACTTTGGACTTCGTTCTACGGTGTCGAGGAGGATATTCAAGGATCCTATAAAGACCACACGCCAAGATTCTCCATTTCTTAAATCCTTCGCGCTCGTCCTCGCGGTTTACCCTTTGGTACCTTTCCTCACGCACGCACGTACCAATACGCTTGCATCTACAATCGTTCCCCTCTTATTCAAGCATGGATTTCGTCTCTTTCCATCCACCTCGTGAATCCACGATTCCTTGTCTTTCTCGCACTTAGGCCGAGGGTAAAAGGCGTTCTTGGATCTCGAGCCATGTAAACCGGTCGGTCTGGTCCTTCCTGCCCCACCACGGCGACCACCTGCTCGCCTAGTAAGGCCCCGAAGGGCCTCTTCGGGCCCGACACGAAGCCCTGCCATTAAATTTATTCGAATCTCATCGGTACTGTCCAAAAATCACGTCACTGTACCTTCCCCTATTTAAACCAATTTCGTTGAAGAGAATCTCGGGATTCAAACTCTGTCTACATTATCATATTTCTCGTTTATTTTTGATTTTATGCTAATGAATCAAGAAATCTTGTTATCCGCGCGATACGTGTGTATGTTGTAATACGTGTTCGTAGATGGAAATGAAATAATTTTCCGATCATTAATCGAGTATTAAGTGTAAAACTAATCGATAATTTCGTGCCGTGCATTAATGAACGTGGCCAGTGTTTCTGTTAATAAAAGGACATTTCATTATAGAAAATTACTCGACGAATATTTTAATAAGGGCTCGAGCCGTGAAAATGGATTCATTAAAAGTCGGGCGCGCTATTATGTTTTGGAAAGTCTGTAGCAACCCTAGCCAAGGGTTACCCAGGGTGTTTCATCCAATGACTCATGAAAGTTTTCTTCTCGCCGCTAATTATTTTATTATTAATTGTTAATTATAATTAATTACGTAGCAGCTCACGAGCAGACTAATTGACATTGATTTATGGCTTTAATTAAAGACGCCGACGTGCAATGTCTTACATAGCGAAGGGTGGTTTTAACAACACCTTTTAAGAGAATCCTGCTTTGTGTAACGGCCTTTAGACTTAGCTTCTTCTAAGGAATACCGGGGTCCTCGGATTTTCAAATTATTCTCATCCAACATTTTTTACATAAATATCAATTGGACGATAAATTAAACGCATAATGAGATCTAATGATGAGATTCTTAGAGACTTCTTTCTATTCCAATGGAATATCTTAATTAAACTAATCTAAACGGCAGTGTTCCTTATCGAAATTAATGGTACAAGGAAAAAGTCAAAATAGTAATACTTAATCACTCCATTCCATTAAATTAATATTTTACACTTTTACGACGATAAACGTGTTTCTACCTTTAGACGAGATTTGCGTACTCCGTCTTAATAGATACACGGAACAGGTTTATGTGAGCAATATTATTAGTTTATCTCAAACGAAACAACCTCGGATCAAAAAATCATTCCTACGAAGCATAACGATAACCTGTTCTTCGAAGACTTATCCATTCCCCGTGACGTTAACGCGACCTGATTAAAATGTCATCAAATTACATGCTTCATTTTTTTCGGATGTAATTGAAACTCACCATATCTCTCTCGCGTCTAGTTCTTCTTACTTCTCATACTTCTTATATAAAATAATTAGCAAACGGGTTCGCTAATCTACTAGCCACCCGAACTATAATTCCACGCACATCTTGTTCATATTTGACAAACTTCGCGGTAGTTGATTAGTATAAATAAACGACGTAAAGAAGCGAGGAAAGAGGGACTGGCTTATTCGTGAGTGTGTTAGTTTTCAATTAAATGTTTTTCCGCGTAATAATCAGAATGTTAATGAGAGTAACGAGCGAGTCCAACATCGGAGGAGATTTAATGTCGACTTCCTGGCCTCCGCTGGCAACCAACCTCTTCGAAGCGATTCTAGTCGCCTACGGGACAAGTAAGACAAGGGAGGCGTATCTCTTTAACTCGTAAAGATAACCACGAATAACCTCCCGGTCCTCCCACCCTCTTTGCCCCCTTTACCCTCTTTACCCTTCTAAATGGCTCCAACTCTGCCGTCGCGTGGGAGACCGGAGTCTCCGGGTCTCCGGTGAATTCATTAAGTCACTGATTTACCGGCATCTTCCGGTGTAAACGAAATTACGAACACGCGAACCGTACTCCTCGACGAAAGCGAAAACTAGTCGCTTTTATGGATTAACGAGTTTTCCTTGGGAATTGTTTCTGAGGACCATGATACCATAACAATGGCACCGAGAGATTGTATAAAAAGAAGTCACTCGTTCCTTCTACCTCTTAAATTTCAATTAATATTCTATTCGATCAATGTAATTGTGAATTCGTTATAAAATGATGATATTACGTGGATTTATAATCTCGTTGTTAATTGATCAGGATTAAGAAATTAGAAAATGAATTATGGAATGGTTGGAGTTCATACGAAAATTTATGCGGAATAGTTATATTATGATTATGTTAAATTGGTTTGTATATTAGATATTCTTGAATGTGTGGCTTTAAGGTATTTTTTTCTTTACTCCGAAAAATCGTGGAGTTTCATCAGAATAGTTTCATGGCTTTCGATATATGTATGTATGTCTACTAACACGCGAAATCAGATAACACGTTTAATCGATTAACGGAATTATCGTACCATTCGTTCGGCAGATTAAACCATTTCGTAATAGAGAAATTAACGGCTGCGTGAATCGATATGGATGTAATACACCTATTAAATTTCATTAATCTCTATGCATATTGACACTTCCGTTTCATTCACCCATTCTACTTGATTAACTGGAAAAACGTGGGGCAATTTGCAGCAGTTAGAAATAAGAAAACTTTGCTCTATTAAGTTCGATAAGGAGAATGATGAATAAACAAATAAGGAGATACGTATTATTTCAATTCGCAAATTATCAATAGAGTTATCATGGAATAGTAGCAATTGTCCATTCTTGGAGTTTAATGTCGAAGCAAAGGTTGATTAAATTAGTCGATTCATTGGGTCCACTAAAACCAAAGAATTCCGAAACAGATTGATCGGCGATTGCGGTTAGTCGGTCAGTTTTGTGAAACCAGAGAGTCTATTAACCGAATAATTTCCGATTTTAGTGGATCGATGGAAACATACGTATTTCGTATCAGTAACATTTCCGGGGGGCAACGGTGGTCACCGAATAAACACGGGCTGCCAGGTAAATTGTCGATAATCGAAGTCTTCGTGGTCTCTCTCTCGCGATACTCGTGGAATATCGGGCCAACCATGGAGCGGCGATGTATTAACCCTCGGCATGGGAGAGCCGGTGTCGGGTTCGTTAAGACCATTAGTACGGGAGGACACACGAGGCGCAAGAGAATCCACAAAGCCCGACACGTTGCTTCTTCCTTGCTAATGACGACGCTATCGCAATGGGGAGGAAAACCAGGGAACAACTTTGACGAAATACTAAATTAAGCGGCCGGCCGGCCGGCTGAGATCACTCGCTAACTGAATATAATGTGAGTGTATACAAGAAAACCTACCGCTATCATATTTTCATGAAATGTGGATAACTACTCCTTCCCGTTTATGTTATTTTGGGTCGACCCATTTTTCGACCGGAACCAATTTTTAATCCACTTCTTTAGACCCAAAATGGTCCTAGAACACCATTAGGCATCATATACCACCGACTTAAGCCATTTAGAAGCGAAATATGCGACTTTGATTTTTTTACAATTTTTGCGATTTTAGGTCGACCCATTTTTTGGTCGAAAAAATTTTTAAACCGCTTCTTCCGACCCAAAATCGTCCTAGAATATGTTTATACATCACCCCCCATCGATTTGGGTCGTTTAGAAGTGATTTTGGCGACTTTTCATTTTTGACAATTTTTGAAGGTGTACCCCTTCACATTTTTTCGACTTTGGTTCGACCCATTTTTGGCCAATACAAATTTTTTAACCGCTTCTTCCGACCCAAAATCGTCCTAGAATATGTTTATACATCATATACCATCGATTTAGGCCATTTAGGAGCGAAATTGGCGACTTTCATTTTTTGACATTTTTTGAAGGTATACCCCTTCACATTTTTGCGATTTTGGGTCGACCCATTTTTTGGTCGAAAAAATTTTTAAACCGCTTCTTCCGACCCAAAATCGTCCTAGAATATGTTTATACATCATATACCATCGATTTAGGCCATTTAGGAGCGAAATTGGCGACTTTCATTTTTTGACAATTTTTGAAGGTATACCCCTTCACATTTTTGCGATTTTGGGTCGACCCATTTTTTGGTCGAAAAAATTTTTAAACCGCTTCTTCCGACCCAAAATCGTCCTAGAATATGTTTATACATCATATACCATCGATTTAGGCCATTTAGGAGCGAAATTGGCGACTTTCATTTTTTGACAATTTTTGAAGGTATACCCCTTCACATTTTTGCGATTTTGGGTCGACCCATTTTTTGGCCGAACAAATTTTTAAACCGCTTCTTCCGACCCAGAATCGTCCTAGAATATGTTTATACATCATATACCATCGATTTAGGCCATTTAGGAGCGAAATTGGCGACTTTCATTTTTTGACAATTTTTGAAGGTATACCCCTTCACATTTTTGCGATTTTGGGTCGACCCATTTTTTGGTCGAAAAAATTTTTAAACCGCTTCTTCCGACCCAAAATCGTCCTAGAATATGTTTATACATCATATACCATCGATTTAGGCCATTTAGGAGCGAAATTGGCGACTTTCATTTTTTGACAATTTTTGAAGGTATACCCCTTCACATTTTTGCGATTTTGGGTCGACCCATTTTTTGGCCGAACAAATTTTTAAACCGCTTCTTCCGACCCAAAATCGTCTTAGAATATGTTTATACATCATATACCATCGATTTAGGCCATTTAGGAGCGAAATTGGCGACTTTCATTTTTTGACAATTTTTGAAGGTATACCCCTTCACATTTTTGCGATTTTGGGTCGACCCATTTTTTGGCCGAACAAATTTTTAAACCGCTTCTTCCGACCCAAAATCGTCCTAGAATATGTTTATACATCATATACCATCGATTTAGGCCATTTAGGAGCGAAATTGGCGACTTTAATTTTTGACAATTTTTGAAGGTGTACCCCTTCACATTTTTGCGATTTTGGGTCGACCCATTTTTGACCGAAAAAAATTTTTAAACCGCTTCTTCCGACCCAAAATCGTTCTAGAATATGTTTATACATCATATACCATCGATTTAGGCCATTTAGGAGCGAAATTGGCGACTTTCATTTTTTGACATTTTTTGAAGGTAAACCCCTTCACATTTTTGCGATTTTGGGTCGACCCATTTTTGACCGAAAAAAATTTTTAAACCGCTTCTTCCGATCCAAAATGGCACTAACATATGGTTAGGCATTATTTACTATCAATTTGGACCCCTTAAGTACAAAATTGGCGACTTTCAAATTTTCGTCGTTTCTGAAGGTACGCTGTTTTAAAATGCATTAAAATGATTTCTAGAGCACATTATTGAAACAATGGTAAACAGTTTGAATAAAACTAATGTTTACATTGATTTTCTGATTATTATAAATTATAAAAGCACATCAACATGCTTCTTCAAGATATATAAATCCTCGTAAAATCATGCGATCCTGTAAACAAGCGCAGTAATTATTCTCTGCGACAATGAATGTAAATAGCGCATCGAAACTAATTACCGAGAGTTCCCACGTAAATTAAGACTTACAAACCAATTTAAGGATCGGCCCGATCTACCGGTAAGTCAATACGCTTATCCCATTTTAAAACACAGCCACCGCGTGGTCTGAAGATTGCGCGTGTACCGGAGGAAAGAAAATCCGGTCCTCGGTGGGTTAACGAATCGTTCCAGACACGGGGACAAATCCTTTAAGCAGGTTTTATCTCTCTTTCTCGTGGCGACGGAACCGACGAAGCCGACGAAACCGTGTCTTCCTCAGGCACCTCCTCCCCCACACCTTCCAACCGCGCCGTAGGCCATAATGACACTTTTACACGCGGATAATGGGGCTCCAAAGGCACGCACAATGTGCCACAAAGCGTGACTGGAGCCCTCGAGCGAGCATAAAAAACACACGCGTGCATGCGAGACTGAAGAGAAACGAAGAGCCGCGGACCAGAGGAGAGAAAAGAAAACGAGATCAAGGGAACGAGTAAGATATACATAGAGAGAAATACACCGGTGGAAGGTGAAAGGGCGACGAGAAGGTGAAGAAAAGGTAACGAACGAGGAAAGAAAATACCGTGGAGTCAAAGGGAATAAGGAAGACAGAGGAAGCAGTGTAGGATGAGATAGGTGTGTGTATACGTAACCGAAAGTTCACGTGTGCGCGTAGAGGAAAAAAAAGGTTGAACGAGAGGTGGAGAGAGGAGGAAAGAGAGAAGGGCGAATGGTGAAGGTGCCGAAAAAGGAGCAGCACGATGCCCGAGCAAAAAGGAACTAAACTCATTTCCGAGGCATTAACCAATTACTTTTTGCGAAAGGGTGTCGGTTACCTTCAACTTTCCTCCTACCGGCAGACACCATGCCCCTCCGCCCCCTTCCTGGCCCCCTCTTCCTGTTCCTCTTTCCTTCGACGGGCTTCTAACCCTCCTCCAACCCCCGTCATTCGTTAACTAACTCAACCCCTGGCTAACCCGGCCGGGCGAGAACGTCGACTAGGCGAATACACTAATGAAGAAAAATATAAACTGCTGATACATCAGTGTGTATGCAACATCTAGCACCCGGTCTCTGTGTTTGCGTTTGTCTGCCAAAGAGATGGACGCGGCGATGGCTCGTGCTTTAGAGTACCTTTAGCAACTGGAAAAAATTCCTTTGAAAAATATCTTTCCCGTTCCTCTGTAAATGGTTTCGAAAAGTATCCGCCTACTGAAACGCGAGGGGACGAAATGTGGGAAAACATCTGATTGAGCTTGGACGGTTCAGTTTATTTTGCAATTGCAAATAACTCCTCTCTTTTTCAGAGACCCCGATTCCTACATAATATTATGGGAGCAGGAAAATCCCGGCGTATTGTGAAATACAATTAAAGAGCGAAAAATACGGGAGTTTGATGAAATAAAACCTTGGCTTTTGTGCCGATCAAAAAGGGACGGAGATGAATAGAAATTTATATTAAACGTTTATCAGGATGTCGATCAAGATTACAGTGCGTGAGCACGATATTTTGAATCCTTTGACGCACGGCTGCGAGTAATTAACAATAAGAGAAATTTCAATGAGTTCTTGCAGGGAGAATCGACTGAGGCATGCGTGCATTATCTTAGGTAAAGCGTTCTCTAACCAACAATGATGAATCAATTTCGAGCGTCCGAGTTGCTGCATTCATGGTTAATCTCCCTACCTTTAATTGCTATTAGGGATGCAGCGAATATTCGCAAACTATTTGGTACTCGGCATATTTGCCAAATTCGCCGAATATTCGACATGCCCGGATAATTAGCATTATTTAGCTAAAACAACCAACTCGAGCTCGCGAGAAAAATATTTCATTAATTTGTTGTTCGCAATTACCGTCAAATCCCGAGATTCACGATATGCAAATAATCGCCTCGGTTCCAACATGATTGAAGCTACAACTCTGGAAACCCAAAAAATAATAGAATATATTTTCGCTGGCTAGCTATATTGATCGAAAAATTCGTATACGTATTTAATTGATATCATTCATAATTAAACACTTAAATCATTCTCTTCCCGTAATCAAGCGCATATATTATTCCGCGATACAAGACATAAAAGAAGTGATATTAGACATTCAAGATAGACAGGCGTTTGCAGTAGGCTTTGTGCACGGTATAACCGGAGGTAAGTCCAAAGCATAGAAAACCGGGTCCCCGATCTAATATCTCAGAACGCCGCGGTGGGACGAAGCACATATCATATTGTTAATCTCAAAACCGCGTCTATAAGAATCCACTTAATGAAATTTCCGCCGTAGCTGGACGTCCGTGCGGGAGACGATTGGTGGGCTCCAGGGGAAAGCACCCCCTTCGTATCCCATGCCTGCACGCCGCTGGCATTGTGGAGCAATTAATAATGTCATATTGCACCCCCTTACTCCTACGGTCTACCGTACTCCACCCTTACAACTAAGGGCCGTACTAACACCGACCAACGAACTACCACTGGAAACCTTTACCATTATATACCTGTATACGAACGTCCTCGACAGGATCGCCACCGGGACTCTCCACGATCACCACACACTGATGTTCTTCACTACCATCCTCTGGTTAGAATCCTTTACAAGTATCAAGTACCATTATTATACACGATACAACCCCACCAGGAACTTACAATGTGGAGACATCGAATGGAGTATAGTAGTAGTATCATTTACAAGGTACCATTTACATGTATCGTGGACACTAATACTGGTAAGGAGTCGTTGTTGATAAGGAAATATGTAGATGCAGGGTATGTGTGTATCCGGTGTGGCACGACGGCAAGGCAAGGCCGATGAAGGAAGTGTAGGTTCGTCGAGGGTAGGTTAGGGAGTATGGATGGGGGGTGGGAACCCTGACTGCTACCTCGGATATAGGCTGTTGTGAATATTACATTCTCCGTGTATATAGACGCCGCGAGTCCCCGTAACGCTTCGAGGCACGGGGGCAGAACACAATAAGACGGCGAGCGCAATTAATTTTCGGGCTTTTGCTAATTAAATTTTTGCCCGTCCCGCGTGCCGTCGTCTCCTTCGCTTCCGTCGCCTCTGTCCTACGTGCATTGTGTTGCCCGATATCACGTCGACGGCTATGTGTGAGAGGAAAACTGGAACGCTTAGTGATTTTCAGTTATTATCTATTTTGTATCGTGAATTACGGAGAGGTTCAATCTAGACGAGAAATTTAGTATTTTTTTTCTAGTTGGATTCATTATAAGAAGTGTTCGAGTATGAGAAGAAATCATTGAAATTGCTAATAGTAATTAGTTTTTAATCAAATACTGTTATTAAAACTAATTAAGTTTTCGATTAAAATACTTTATTAGCTTTGCTCGAGTAATTCTAAATAAATGAAAGCATAGCGGACGTTTATAAGTCGTTTATAAATTATAATAGTTCCCACGTATTTTTATCAGTTTAGTAATTATAAGTTAAGAGTAGATAATTTTAGATGATTTCGAGGAAAAACAATGTTACATAGCTCCGAGTAAAGCTACCTAGCTCTACGATAAAAATATGTAAATGTACCAGGAAAACTATTATTACTGTTTCAACCGTAATTGCTTGTAATCGTGAAATAATAGTTATTACCATTTAAGCACATACGTACCTAATTAAAATGCTATTTTCAATGGAAAACGATGGATAATTTCGAATTCCAAAGTAGCCGCTATTGCAAACAGATCCGCCAGGAAGCAGATAATAATACATAACCATAACCGGTTAAACATTTCGGATAAGGAATAATCAGTATTTACGTGGGAATTTATGAGTTTACAAGATCAATTATTTTCTGCATAGTGACTGGACAATTTTCATTAGTGTCACATGTTTCTAGAAATGCCTCTGCTTCGGCGTAGGATTCATAATGGGATTCCCTGAGGATCTCTAAAACTTCTTGAAACTGTGTGCTACGAAGCGTGATACGGTAACGAGGGAGTTCAAGGTTAAAAGTGATGGAGACGGAACTAAAAAGAGACAGAGAAGTGTAAACTATCGGGGAGGTGAGACAAAGAGAACGAAGACTGAACTCCCGTAGATTACGATCGTAATAATGGTATTATAATAACACGATTCACGGCGCCAGATAAGAATATAGCACTTCCAGTAATAAACTTAGGCCGGTATTATAATAATTCTAATAGTAAATTACTACGAGTCATAGAGCGTGTACGTTCGAGCAATACATTTACTAATGAGGTATAAGAACAAACATCGACCAATACCATCATCAAGATCAAATCATCCCGAACCATCGCGAAACGAGCACGAAAAACATTATGAAACCAAAATTCATCCTTCCGTTATAAGCGAATAATTATTATAACCATATAATGTTACGTTACATCACATAATGATAGTCAAGTAAATTCTTGTTTGCAACAGTGAAGAATTCATTTAAGCGAATGATTAAGGGACGTTATCTAAATGGATGAACAATAAAGGCGCAAGTAATCCTGAGACGGGAGAAGCTCCGATACGAAGAAAAGAACGTTACACAACACATATATCGACTTAATCGAATTTGACGTAATTAAAGTCTTACGACACAGAAAGAGAGAGACGAAGGAAAGGGAGTTTCAACCCTCCGCCTTGCCTTGTCCCGAAATAATTACGGACTCAGGTGTTTCATCGTGGCTGTGTCTATGTTACACCTGTATCCGCTTGTAGTTACCTGAGTAAATATACTCGTATCGTATCGACGGAGGATGGAAGGAAAGAAGAGACATCCGAGGGAAACCAACTAAGAGCAAATCAGACGAGTTCGAAAGAGAAGAGAGATGAGCGGGGAAACCACAGTTAGAAGGAAAGTACTGCGAGAAGAAAAGGCAGAGTGCACTTGCCCGCCAAGGAACGCGGTAATTCCAGCGGCAATCGAATAATGCGAGGCCTGCTAAAAAGTGCAGCATTGAACTTATTGGTATATAACAAGTTTCTATTGCTTCAGTACGTTAATGTCATTTGGAAAAATACTTAGAAACGCGAGCAATATAAAAATTATAACAAACAAAAGATAAAGAAGTAGTAAGTGAAGAACTAAGTGGAAAGGGACGTTTAAATCGGGCACCGAGCCACTATCAGAAAGAATAGTTGAGTCAGGTTATAAGAATAATTAATTAAAATTATTCGTATTTATTCGCGACTCTAATAGTCTGTAGTAATTATTAATCTACACTAAAGTAATTTTATTTTTTGGGTGATATGAGATCTTCGCCAGGAGGAATATTTATGGTTCATTACAAAATTGGTGTTTATTTTGTTGATTATTTTGAATTTAAAATACAATCATAAAAACATGATAATAAGAGCCAACGATAATTGCCATGAACAAATAAAATGTTCTACCGCAAAAGAAGTTTTATAACACACATATAAAAATGGCTATTACATTCCTTATATTTGATTCCAATGGTTCTTATAGCACAAGCCACCAAAGTACACGTTGAATTGCACTGTTCAATTCTATCATATCCTCTTAAAGGAGACAAAAAGTGGATTGCCGTAAATCTTAGTGTATCTGGGGTGGGCACAATGTGGCCAGAGAGAGGAAGTGGCTGCCAGAAGTAAGCTAAGGAGGGGTTCATTTGGGCCACGGGGCCCGATTCTCTTCGGCTATAAACGACTTCTCGTTCCTTTACCATCTCCGGACCCCTCTAGCAACTTCACCTCGAACTCTCGTAAAAACCTCACCTCGTCCTTCTGCTAATCGACAACAAACACATTGTCTTTGTATTGTTGCGTGTCCATGTACCACTTCTCCTTTCCTGGCCCCTGGCGCAGCTATGCACCTTCACCCCCGTAAACGGTGCTTCTTCTTTCTCAATCGTCTCTTTTGCCTCTCTTCCGACACGCACCGTGCGCCATTTTTGGTAAATGGCTCCGGTTCCCTGTTACCACTTCTTCTCATTTGGTCTCCCTTATTTTCTACTACCTGCCTTTGCTCGACTCGATTTTATCATTGTTCGTATGTCATCGGGTAAGTAATGTGTCAAGTTGCATCGATTATTTTATTCGCCGATTAATCCAACCTTCCACTCGACCACGTGAAATGATTTACTGATAACCACTCGAATTACAATTCAGACATTACGTAGATTACTCGTCATGATTCGGAAGTCCTCGAGACTGGAGAACGCCATTTATGTTGTTAAAGTACTCATGTATCATGTAATCAACTTGTTTGACGGTGAAACAAGGACCGAGCAATAAATTTCTTTTCGAAGGTAAGCTTTCGTCGAGGCTTGGATAACGAAGTTATCAGCTTGTATCAGCTGGGCGTGTGCGAAATACATTGTACTTATTCACATACGCAAACACGAATCACGAGGGACGATGTCCAGGTGCAAATGGTGTTCATGGATGGTTCCGGACATGTCATGGTTTGTTCGCAACGACACGCGTGTATCTCCACCAATAAGTATGCGTTGGTAGAATGATGAAATACCGAGATGGCTGCCGTACCACATGGTCTTCCAGGGCGAGGAAATGAGAGAACAGGCGAACGGGATGAGAACGAGGGTGGGAGTTACGGCTAATTAAAACCGCGGATGGTAATTAATTAAGCAGACGTCAGACGAGATCTT
This sequence comes from Nysson spinosus, assembly GCA_910591585.2. NCBI lineage: Eukaryota > Metazoa > Arthropoda > Insecta > Hymenoptera > Crabronidae > Nysson > Nysson spinosus. The sequence continues at coordinate 7,402,280 of OU342835.1, forward strand.
AGGATTCTACGCGGCCAGGGGTTCTCCGATTTCATTGAAATCATTGGTGAATCAATATCGAACGATGTATGATAAGGTATATGTTTGTAGTTCAACGATAAAGTAATCTAAACTCTTAATGATGTTTGTCGGTAGCTCGAAAATAAGTATATCTTCTTACTTTTCCCTCGAGTTACAGGAATAGATGGATGTTTACTGTTGACTTACTGTTGATTATGAATTTGTTCGATTTGAATCAGTGCGTCTTGCATTCCACGGCGGATTAAAAACAAATATATTTCTACCACTTTGTAGTATTTTTAATTTGTCCTTCTTCTCAGTTTATAAATTCGTTTTCTACGGATATATTAAAGAAACGTTCATGTTCAATATATTTAAACATATCTAAATGTCCAAGCTCTGTCAGAATGTAATTATATTAATTTTAATAAATCAGCTTTACGACGTCGTTTTTAATCCATCTTTATATTCGTTTCTCCTCTATGCGGGGCTAGAGAACATTGTTTGTAGGCAATATTGATTTAAACTCATTCTGATCAATGAATGCGCTCTACAAGAATATCATTTTCCCTTGTTATTTCATTTCTCGTGAAATTACTAAAAAGCCCGGAGCAGTCTGTAAACTCGTAGCGATTGAAATTATAGCAATTAACGTTATTGCTAGGGGGAGGGGGGGCATATCTGTCTGCTCCTTTACGTTCCAATCCACTTTCTCCCTTCGGTCCCCGTGATAGTAGCTTTGAGGATGTCAGGCAAAAGGGATTGAGAGACCGGCTCAGATAGTGCCGCCATAGTGATTGTGAATACAGTTCCCGACATCGGAAGTATATTGTGTCCGATAAGAAGTGGGAAATCTGGGGGATAGGATCCTTCCCGAGTATTAACCCTCCGACAAACCTATCACTCCCCCCCCCCCCCCCCCCCACCCCCGCACCAACCTCACGGAAAATCCAACTAATATTCGAATGCCACTATCCTCCAATAAATCTAATGGAAATAAAACAAGGCTCCGAACCTTTTTATAAAATTACTCCTACCGCGGTAATGACAAACGATTATTACAATATTATTCATTCGGAATATACTATCGATTCGTCGGATACGTAGAAAATGGAAATTAGATATTTATCGAGTAGTTTGTATAATTTGATTTTCTCATATCATTACAGCGAGTAATATTAAGTTTGAATAATGACATTACTGGCGAATGAGATTGGAGAAGTTCTGGTGTAACGTAAAGTGGAAATATATGATCGTAAATATTTTACTAAAAACGCATGTGCATTAAGAAGAATAAAATATGCGAGTTACGAAGGTAGAATGAGATAATCTCTTCTTGTGTATTATGCTTTCGTACGGAAACTCCATACCGCCATTTTGCACTATGATCCATCGTTAAAGCCTCCGCCGTAGAATTAGCGAAATCCTCTCGAATCAGAGTACCCTGAGAGGTCCCTGGACCCTTAGAACTCCATTAGTATACATAATAATAAACAACAATCGCACGGTTACATGGAAAATCAGCATTCTCTTTATGAAAATCTAAGGTCTACTGGATGATATTCTCCACCAGTCGTTTCCTAGATATTTCCCCAGGAAGGCAATAAATAAAATAATAAATCTAATACTTCCCATTTTTTGATTGTTATATAAATGAACATACTTTTTCTACTTCAAAATTAAGGGATGTGATAAGACGTGAGGGATGTCTTAGAATTGTGATCCGAATTAAACATATAGATCTGTGTATAAAAAGATATTTCTTATCTACCTATTAAAAATGAAAGAAGGATATAAAATTAAATTCGTGATAAGTATATTATTGAAAATAATCTAAAAAAATGTTTTTTCTATCATCATACGATTGTACACATTTCAACTTGTTCATTGTTTGTATTAGATATATTTCATTAAAACTCATGAACTTAATTAAAACCGTCCACCTTGATTCATTAAAAACCACTCCAGAAATCCATACATCGAATGTCCCCCTTAAATCCGCAAGTTAATCGATTGTCTACGATTTGTTCCCCGCTATTTTCACGATCCAAATAGATGGAAGAATAAAAACTACAGGAACGAAGCCACCTGTCGCAAAATAACCGCCATTGGTTCTCAATCTGAAGCACCCTGTAGAACAGGGGTTCGGGGATAATGTACGATAACAGAACACCTAAGTAAGAGCTCCGACATATTACGAATATCCCACCCCCGCAACGATATCAGCGCGTGTGTAAGTGCACAAGAGAAACACGCGCAAGGAATCTATGCATGCAACTGCATATCGCAGCGTGTTGTGTGCGTCGAAACACGTAGTCGTAGAATGAACGAAGAGGAAAAAGGAGGAAACAAGAGGAGACAGCAAAGAGAATATGTGACTGTGTGATGCACGAGGAGGAACAAAGAAAATGAAGTGGAAGAGAGAGGAGGAGAGTGAGAGAGAGAAGGGAAAATCAAGAGGAGTGAGAACATGTATATAGTACATTCGTTGGAGAGATAAAGGGGGATGGAAATACGAAGGGTGGTTGCACGGAAGGTTGGAGAGAGAAACGCGGAGAGACTCGCGTGAGTATGTTACGGGGATGGCCAGAGGGCAGCTAACGTTTATAATATTAACGCTAATGGACTACCTTATACCTTATATACCGGCCCTCGCCAACCCCTCACCAACCCCTCGCCGGCTTTTCCCTTCCTCTCCACGTCTCCAGACACCCTTCTCAGCCCTCGCCAAAGTACGGGATAATATTCATGGATGTATTCAAGCTAATGCACCAAGGCGTTCAAAAGATAGGAAGTGAGACATCGCCGACGAGAGAGAACGAATTTAAGTGTACCTCGCACAGACCGACGATGTATTTATTCGAAATTAGCTTGTTTTGCGAGACTGATTTTCTAGCACTCGCTGGTCTGAGAATTTATTACTACTCGAAAGCACTCTTGTTAACTATTCATTATGAATTATAATCATGTTTGTATCCATATCTGATGTTTGTTTATTACACTATATGTATATATTATGAATCTTTATGATATTATTACCTAATTACTATACTACATATATTAATTTACATATATTATACATATATAATATACACCTATAATACATAGTATTATTAATTAGTGAAACAAAATTATCTTTAATGAGAATAATATAATAAGAGCTTGAATAATTAAACACGCAAAAAGACAGCACAAAAAATGCATCGTATTTGCACTACGCTTATAATTATTCTCTTTATTCTATTTTAAGGTTTTGTGATAATGAAACATAATCGTGTATTTAAAAGTATTCATTTTTTACTATTATCGTTGAGGGGAAAATCAATTGTTAACTTAAAAGTTTATAGCATCGTTACGTTTTTCTACTTTCGATAAGAAGAAACGTAAAAAATTCAAGTAAATAGTATGCAATTAACGCGCGAGTAGTATTTTCCTTTGTTGACGAACGATTTGAAGGTGTTTACCTCATTCACTACCCGTGTTTACTAACGACTCAAACAATTTCGCATCTCAAAAACTAAATACTGAAACCTTTAACGGACGTTATGTAAAACTGAATTTTCATGCGTCAACCAAACTTTGTCAAAGAGATTTCCAGGAGTAAATATAATTTTTCTTGAACGAGGTGATCGGGGCTCGACAAAAACGCGGGGAAATTGACAATTACGATGTTTTAACGTAAAATTGCTCTCGAATAAAAAATACACCGTCTCTTGGCATAAAAAATTGTTACCGAAGTTAGCAAAACCTAATATTTTCGAAAAGTAATTTCAAGGTACCTTACATTGATATTCGAAATCTTTAATAGAATTTGATAACAATAAATATTTTTTATTTTTTATTTCAGTCCGTCAAATTCCCTCGATTATGTTATTATATGTTAATTAACAATTTATTTTTAACTAGCGTGATCTTCTGCGTTCCATAATTGAATCCACGTTGTCAAGTGATTAAAACCCTGTTCCACACATTAAAACATATCGAATCGTTTCCCGGCCACTTCTATTAATATGGTAATTTGCAAATGGTGCATCTGAAATATTAGAAATAATAAAACACGGGTGCATCCCTGCACCAAGATCCATTCCTCATCAATATACGGAGTAATATTCATAATGTAATGGAAGTACCGTAATGTAAGCTAATGCATCCTGCAATTTCTTGAAAGCATTCGAATAATTCAGGAAAGGTAGTGTATTCCTAATATACTTAGAAATTTCTGCCAAGTATCGAACGGAAATAATCAGAGCCGAGGGGTTTTTATGGTATTAAAAGTGGTGGCTGTGTTAAAAACGTAAACTTACAGTCGTACAAACTATACTTTTAACTTCTACTCCATAACACCAATAAATATCACCGTCACGAACATTTTATTTAATCAAAAGTGATGATCCATTACGTGGAACATTGGATGAAAATATTATACGGATATCTTCGCCATGTCACGTGATTTGTTACAAACAAAAAAATTGGTGTAATCGTACTCAACGTGGACGGTGATTTTCCGCGTTTTAAAGGGAAATACTAACACGTTGGAGTTAATATATCAGAATTAATACAGAAATTATTAATAGAGATGACATTTATAACATAAACGTATTTATCATCGTTCTGCATGTAATATTTCTTGATCAACGTGAAATCCTTAAAAATCCGGCTTGCGCAAATAACGTTCTTGTAATTATAGTGGCCGATCCATTAATCACAAAGAGGATTTATTACTTAAAGCTAATAGATAAATATTACGGCCGTGGTTAATACCTAAATGGTACCATCAGCGCGCATTATCGACGTTTCCTCGGTTTCAACAACATTTTCCCCAAAACCTGCCCAATATACGCGCACTTCGCATTCCCAATCGACATTATCCGGGCTTTTCTGAAGGATTCATTAAAAATAATGGATATTCATTAAAAATAATTAAACCCCGAACGCGAAATACTAACTTGATTATTTATTCAAATCGCAATTAATATAATTAAAAGGTTTCATTATTTTTACGTGTGTACACTTCGTACATGCACGCTTGTATATACTTATAAAATCAATTATTATATACATGTACAATAATGTACATATGTATATAGAGTCTGACTGAATCAGTTGAATCTATCCTTACATACAGGGAGCATCCCATTGGAAAATATATTTCCGCAGGGTCCCCAATTCGCGTGAAATAATGTGATTCATTTAGATCCATCGTGAGTTTGATTCGTTAAATCTGCAACCGGGAAAAATGTCATTTTAATTAATGAATCAAATGAGCTTAAGAGAGCGAGGTGAGTTTAAACGAAAAATATCTAAAATAATTGGAACATTAAGACTCCGTGCAAACGAAGCTCTTGCTTTTATTGTGCGCGGAAATACGAGGGAACTAAATAAAAGTCATCCGACCGACCAACTATAATTCCGTGAAATAAAATTTCGCTGGATGACGGAAGTATGGTTGAAACCTGTATTACTAGTTTATATGAATCTCATACTTGCAAAACGTACATTTTATATTATACTTTCATGCAGATCTCTCGATAGTTTTATGCGTTTTTCAAATACCTGTAAATTCCAGTACAAAAGAGAGGAATTTAATTATTTGGTTATCAGTAATATAATTGAATCTACAATATATTGTGTTAATATCTAAATTCTACAGAATGGTGTTCACTGTCTTACGATAAATGAACATATTTATATGCAGTTCACCTAATAGTTTAATTAATACAAGATCCACCATAATATTAATAATAATACAAATGAATGCATCAAAGAAAAGCGTAAGTTTAAAGCACAGCACACTGGCTGAATCGAAGGAGAGGTGGATTTTCCGGGAGTTTTGGAGATGACAGTTGAGCGGTGCGGGAGCCCGGTTGCCGTACCAAGATAATACTTAACTTTTAATTACTATCATATAACTAATTAGCCTCGGTGGACAGAGGGGGGTTTTGTATATTAATTTAATTTTCAATCTCACGAGGTAATTCTTGGCGCAACGTTAGTTTTAATCAACCCTCCACCCGTTCACCGAGCTCGAGGGTATCTCCGGAGGGAAGAGGAGTATTCGAGGGATACCAGAAGGGAGGAAGGAGTCAGAATGGAATACACCTACTCAGCTAATAAAAAGCGGCAATAAAAACCACCCCTTAGGACTGCCACCGTTGAATCTCCCGGTGTTTTTACCCCCCTTTTCTATCCATCCTCGACGTCTATACACTCCACCCTTCCCTCCCACCCTCTCCGTTCACCCCCCCTCAACGGCTTCTCCTCTCTCTCTCCGGGTTCTCTGTACACCAGGTTTATTCACCTGGCTGGGATTAACTTTAATCAAGTATTTACATTTTAATTCGCTGCCATGTACACCGAACCGACCTACAGGTCCTTTACGATAACATCGTCGTTTAATTGCAAACTGCCACTTTCCTACGACAAGACGTCTGCTCTACTCCGCCGAGAGAAAGAGGTGAACAACCACTAGCCGGGATAATAAGTCGGAGTCGCTAGTCGCGAGGATGCGGTTTGCGGGGAAATAAAACCGTTCCCAATCAGGATCCTACGGCTTGATAAGATAATCGCCATTATGATACTCTTCGAGGTAGAAAAGGGATATCGGTGACTTTCCGCTTCTCCCTTTCTTTCGGTAGCCGATAAAGAGCTCGTATGAATTGTTTCCCGAGTGGAATTAATCTAACTCTTTCTGTCTCCGAGCGTTTAACCTGTTAACCGGCCAGTCGACGAGTTATTTGCCGGTCGAATCTACACTTATCTCGAAGGTTACAAATTAAATTACAATTATTGTTCTTGTAATTCTCTAATTTTGATAAGTACACGTTTCAGTAATGAATAATCGGAACCATATGTACGTCGTAATTGTAAATATATTGCACGGATTTGTTTTATTATTAAATCGAAAGTTGAAGGGTGACGTCGGTTTTTAATGAACTTCTGGATTAAAAGGTTAAGATGCTGAGTTTTTTGTAGTTTTCATTATATCGATGGCTTCCTGGTGATGTTGAAGTCGTTTACTTCATGCAAGATTATACTTTAATTATTATATGTAATATGCAAGTAATAATATAATATTTAGTAAATAATAATATACATACATCGATCAAAAATGATAAAATTGGTCTGTTATATTATGATATTATTAAATAATCATTATTATGCTTAAATAAGTCTCTAGCTGTACAAATCCACAACAAATTACTTTCACAATGGTAATCATATTTACTACAACGTACTATTATCTCTTAATACAAAAGCCAATAAAGATGTATGCAAATAATATTGATCGAACCGCGTATCATCGGTTGACACAAGCCCACGCAGAATATTACTGATTTTTTAACACGACGTTTCCTCATTTTTTTTAATAATCACGTTTTCCACCAGAAATGAACGCGAGGTGCTTTATCTGTAACGATGGATTTCTAAGATAAGGAGAGAATAAAAACGACGCGTTATAGCAACTTAGCGGGTCGGACTAAAATGATCTGTTCGCGCGGTGGAATTACAATAAAGATAGTCTTCGATGTTGAAATATACGATGTTCCTTAAATACATTTCCGAGTCGCGGTAATAGACGCGGCCGATCTATCACGCTCAAAAAGTACAGCTTATCTCGCGTGACAGCTGTTCCCCGCCACAATGTGTTTCTAATTGGACCTAATTAGACCTTTTGTAGAAATTAATTTCATGTGAATTCATCAACCGAAATAACTGATGACCCACCAAATTTAATTACAACAATGTGCACCCTAAATATTACTGTAGGAACATTCCTGTCCTCTTAATGCCTTTCCTTTATTTATAGAACCATTATACCTATGAATATAAATTAGTGTGTTGAATAAGTCGGGCGTTTAAAAATAATAGAAACTTAATTTTTAGGAACCTTAAATCCCGAATTCTTGTTAAAAATAACACAAATATCATTTTATTCGACATTAAATTCGACTTAAGAGAAATTTGAAATACTTATACTGCACTGAAATAATATGAGATAGATTGAAATTTGTACCAACGGGAGGAGCGAATTTTAACAAACCGGGTATATAATTACAATTAATATTTATCCTGATTTTTGTTTACGCGGAACGATATTGTAAATGTCAACCTGGAAATTATATCTCTTAATGAGTCATTGTCAGACACGAAAGTTCTTCCAATCAGTGTGTAACCTTGCGGGGATCGTAAGAGCGCAAGTAAATATTGATGTTTCCGATTAGAGTGAATGATATCTTATTACATTTTCGCTCATCGTTTCCGTCAGAGATATATTAACGGGAATTATTCTTCCCACGCGGAATTTCTCCCTTTTCTGAGATTCTTATAATGGAAACGTGAACTTACGAATATCTAGGCCTCGATAGGAACCGGAACTACCGTAAGGTTCTGGAGAGAAGGCACACGGTAATTTTAGTCGGGAAGAGAGTCGCATTTAATCTATTCGAGATTCCCTATGTAATACATAACTAAAATAATATATAATATACAACTATGAAAATATATAATATAGAACCTATATAATACATGATATATAACATATCTAACCAATGAGAGATCGAAATTTCACGAATTTGGAATTTTTGTTAAGAATAACACATTTCTCATTTAATTCGAGTTTAATTTAAAATTAAAAGAAATTTAAAAGACACGTGAAACTTGCATTACGAACGCCTTCTTTCCAGAATCCAGCAGTATCTAAACACAACAGTGTCATTAAAACATATTAGCCGACTTTTTGGCAATTTGTAGAAAAAGACTACTGGTTTTTGAGTGGTTCAAGACGAAATTTATTAAATTATGATGTTTAGGTCAACGTTAATGCCCAGTGTAGCACCCCTTTTTTTATTGGACGAGGAAAAAGTTTGTTCCAACGGGAATGCGTCTTGCCATTTAATTATTTCCTTAAATACTTTTGCATGTGAAGCGACATTTTTACCATATTTTATAACTTCCAATTTATAAAATTTATTCTTTTTATATCACTTTATTTGTTCATTTATAGGGGTATCATCTTCGGTATACACATATAAATATAAGCACCTGTGCTCGTAAAAAAAAATAAACACAAAATATTAATCTCGATGTGCCCCCGTAAAAGCAGAGAATCAAGCAATAATAATTTGTATTTATAATAATTTCAATGAAAACAGGTAATCTCTCGGGTGAAATTAACCAATCCACGAAGGTTGTCGAGTCTTGTATCAAAATCGCATGACCCTTATAATCACGTTTAATTGAATCCGGAAATTTCATAATTTAGAAACTACCGATTTTTCAAGCAGATATAAAGCAGCAAGATGCAAGATAGTTTGCAATTAAAAGCAAGCGTGTATCGTGTGTTTTGCAAGTTATTTTCAACTATTTCGCATTTCGATGTCCCTGTGACGCAGAGCTTATGTAAATCGGTGAAACCAAGCTACGATTCTTTATCGAAAAACCAGTTATCGAATTCTATTTCAGGTCGATTTTCCTTATTCGATGCGCTCGGAAAGTCAATGAGCGGTAGTGACCTTATTGTTATTAAATATTCCATGAAATATGAATAATATGATATCTTTTTGGAATCGTGTAGATAAAGATATTAAGTGTTAACACACTCGCGTCAAATGTTACACGCGGAATGCAGCAAATTCGTGAAATTTTGCGAAATAAAATTAAGTTATAAAAACTAACATATAACTTAATCAAAACATATCTAAAAACTCATATCTACATTATCCGGGTTCAGGTAAAGAATCCAAAAGACTCAAATGTGAGTTTTTTGGTGAGAATACGTTAATATCAATATTGTTATTGACATTATTAAGACTATCATTCTTAAAATATTTTGCTTAGCCTTTTAACATTTTTGATAAGTACATAGCGACTTGTAGAACGCACTGTAATTTATACCGCGGTTTGCAAATATTCGTACGGTCGTCACCTTTGCTTTCAGACGGACATTATTACGATTAGACTTGTATGAATCAGCTAAATTTACATACAACTGAACTCACAATACGCTGTTCCGTGTTTCCATCGACTTTTTAACTGTACGAAGTGCTGTTAGGATGGAACAGATAATGAACATCTACCAGTGTTACAACAAAGAAGAAGTTAAATCGCTCGAATTTCACGTCTAAACCTTCCTCCCAATATCCAAGGGTAAAGTAATATATTGCTTTATAGCTGCCAAACTGAAACGGGCTTGGAACAATATTACTGGCGTGGTGATGTTTTATGTGCTTATTGCCTTTACGTGGAAGCTAATTTTGTCATCGACTAAGAATTGTCATTTTTAGATGTGCTGTCAAAAATTCAATGAAAAATTTCCCTAACGTGGAATTAACCCTCTGTAACGACAAGCAACTTTGATGTCACAGACTTCATTTTTTCGTTCTAATAATAATTATAAAAGTGCGTGCATCGATTGTCACATTTTTCCGAGCATTTAAGTAATAATTTCGATCATCTTTTAGACACGAAAAGATTGTCGATATCGACATAGAAAAAATCGCCCATAATTTATAACAGTATCATAAAAGAACTGTAAGGAATGCACAAGAGATATCGATAGTACTAATATTATTAGATTGTTTTCGGGTGAGTTTGATATAGGAGTACGTATTATAAACAACGTATTTCCTTTCTAATTACATCCTAACGACAGAATGATATATTGTTACAGAAACAACTTCCTGGCTCCATTCCGAATATTCCACGAATTTAACTGGCATAGTGTACAGGCCGAGTTATTTAATAGTTATTACTATTCCACCGATAAGTAATATGAACCAATGAGTATTCTTTCCTAGTGATTACGAGGAGAATGGCATCACGGTTGATTAAGACAGCAAAGGAGTACCGCATCGATTAGTCGTGTGCGGCGGAAACAAGAAATCAGTCCAGAAATCGTAAGCCCGCGACTCGATAAAGGCCCAATTACATTTTAGCCGATGCTATCTTGCAGCCAGCAAGACCGATAGGAGCGGCGAACTAATTGGATGCGTCAGAGAGCAGATACTACCGAGATATCCGCGTGAATTACAGAAAAGGAGATAGAGATAGAGAGTGAGAAGTAGGGAGGGAGGGAGAGAGAGAGAGAGAGAGACAGAGAAAGAAAAAAAACGAGGGTATAAGTTTCTCCCTTCTCGGAAGAGTGTTACTATCTCGACCTCCTTGTATAATCGCGAGGGAAGTAAAGAAAGATTCAAGCGCGACTTTAAACTTCGAAGCAGTTTGGCAGGGTGCCAGTGCTCACGTAACTAACTACTTGTTTTGCCAACGTACACCCTCCGAGCCAGCCAGCTGAACTTCATTCTAACGTTGCGGCGCAACCTACTCGATTTTCGAAAAAGGTTAACACGTCTCGTACCGCGGATCACCGTTCGACCACGTGGCGACGGACGCGCCTGCGTCCCCGTGCCCCAACCTCCAAACCTAACACGGAAATTTCTTCTCTCGGCCTTTGTGTACCCACGAGTTCCCATTACGCTTATTCCCCTCTGCCCCTGACAAAAAACGCTTAACACTGCCTCTAATGATGATTAGCAGAGAAACTTTTCCTCGAAATGAAATTACAGGGTTACGAGAGTGGACGTGGTCATCTGGTGAAGTGGATGATGAGGTTGTACATTGTTAATAGAGAACCGTACGATAGTCTACTAGTTTAATGTATCGTTGATAATTATCGGGTTATTTGCACTTAAGTTTTTATGTCGAATACTTAGAACTGATATCTGTAATCGACGATATTGATCATCTGACACGATATGTACGAGTACGGTGTATCAATTAGAGATTAAGCGCGGTGTACTTTCTGACTGACCTCACGTGTTTTTATCTTGTCCGAGGTAAAGGAATATATCGCTTACCTTGATCCACGGCATGCGTAGGCTGTTCTCGTTCGGTGTTAATATTTCCGTTAAGACGTATGCCTTCGGGTAGATAAACAAAAAACAAACACTTTCCACAAAATCGAAGCCGTTTCTAAGGTGGAACGTACGTATTTCTCACGGCGACACGGCTCTTGGGCGATCACGGTTAACTATTGCCGACGGCTCACAGAATGAGAATTCCGGTTCGGTGTAATATCAACTGCAGAAGCAGTAAACGGATGTCAGTGTAGGAAAACCGTGCGTGTGTCTTTTAACATTTATTTGTCTTTCTGTCAGTAATCCTTGTCACTGTTCAATGATGTACCACCGAAAACACGAGAGACTTAGCACTCGTTCGAAAGCCCGCGTCTTCCTCGGTGAACTATTGATCTTAAGCTCCGCTTCGTATCGCGAATCTCGTACATGACATTGGCTATTGTATGCTTCCCAAGTAATCAGTTCCCTTGTGTTTCTCTTCTGACAATATCATCTACCAACGACGACGACCATACACCAATATGACATAACCAAAAAAGTCATTAAGCGTTCCTTCTCTACTACGTCGAATCAGGAACAGGTTCCTTAATACCGATCAGTTCTCTTTAATCCTCATTGTATTACCGTGTCGTAGCGATAGAAAACAGTTTCCTTCACGACAAGCGTCGTCACCATAACCTGTCACGCAGAACCACGAATATTCACTCACACTCGTAATCGTAGGAATCTAGGAATTCACGTAATACCAGGAAACAAAACTCGTTGTCATACAATTCGAGGTTTCAATGACGAAAGAGAGAGCACACCGCGCGACACGCATAGATCGCAATAACTACGGTACGAACCGTACGGCACGACGTCGGACGAGCGAGTGGGGCTTTCGAGGGTTCCCCCACTCACGGCAGCCGTGCCGCGGGACAGAGAGTGAACGCGCCGAGACGCCGAGAGGAAGGTAGACGGCAGGGCGGCAGAGGGTGAAGGGAGGGCGAGGGGAAGGCTGAAGACTGCAATCGAGTGAAGCGCGGGAGGAAACGAGGGTGAAGAGGGCAATCGGGGAAGGGACGCGGGAAGGAAACAAAGTGAGAGAGAGATAGTGATGAAGAAGGGGTAGGGAAAAGGAGAGAAGCGCGGGAGGGATGGCGCACGGTGTTCGAAAGTGGCGCGTAGTGGGGGAAGGATAGATGGACGTCAGGGGCGTGAGTGAAGGAGGGGCATCGATATTACCCCTCTTTCACCCCACCGCGATACACGGCGAGCGCACTCCACACTCCACGCGACTTTACGAGTAAAACATTTCGCGGGTTTCGCGAACGTTGGGCGTGGGTTGGGGTTCCGGAGTCGGGGAAGGAGGAGGACGGGGAATGGAAGGGAACACGTAGTGAGGGAAGACAACAGTATTCCCGTTAATTGAACGACTCTCGTGGAGAACGAGAGGGGTGCCGGCAAGAAGAGGAGGGCGCTAGGGGCAGAGGGGGTGGATTACTCGCAGTAATTACTTATTTTTATTACGCTCCGCCTCCCTACCTTCCCCATGCCCCAACTTCGCTCTGCTGTACATCGAGACGTCGACGACAATGACGACGATGACGACACTAGTCACTTACTGTTAGTGAACCTCGTTATGCTTTTCCACGTCTGATTTCTAATACATTTACCTACTTAAGTGGTTTAAGTAAGTTCATCGTGCCCCCGCGATTAATGTTCCAATCGCTATACGTCGATCTAGGGACGATTATAATTGTATTTCTCTTGGGAGGGTGGTAAGAGTAGATCGAGTAGGAAATTATTAAAGGGAGAAGTATCGGCTTACATTAGGTTTATAGATTGGACTGTACTACTTCGGCCTCGCTTTTCGGAATATGAATTTCTAAAGATTTGGAACAATGGTTGCCGCGGTAACCGTGGAAGTAAAAGAACACTTTCAGCTAATTGAACGACTATGGTCCCCGAGAATCTAGAATGGTGGGCGATTACTTGGAGTAATTACTTATTTTTATTACTTTCAGCCTCTTTGCCCCTCCCGTCGTGCACGTAACGTCACTTATCGCCAACCAACCACGGCTACAATTTTTCTTCGTCTTTTTTTTTTCTAACGTACTATATTTTGTTCGGGTAGTCTTGGATATATACATACACCAATGCTTCACTCGTTATTCGGGACATTAAAAGTTACGAACCTTATCGTCGTTCAAGAGGGTAATTATTAATGAACTTTTACTCCCATCGTTTGTCTTTCATTATTTTTCGAGCAGTGCTACTCTCGCGAAATTTATCTCCGATTTCTCTGATATCTTTAATAAGGAAACACTAATCACGATGATAAATCAGCAGTGGGTGATATATGTCGGAATTAAACTACATTCATGGGAGAATAGAACTAGCAAATTTGAACTTCGTTAACTACCGCCTCTTCGTTATTGATTGAATCAACACGTGACTACGATGATATCGTTCATGCCTTATAAATCTGCCGGCCAGGGAAACGAATTTACCCCTCTATCTATGAACTTTCTCAACTTCCAAGTTTTATCGACTTCGAACCTGTTAAATTATATGGCAAAAGATAAATCAACTATCGCGTGGTTTTCTTTGAAGAATGGATGCACAACACTGTTTCCATTAACCCTCGAAAAGCACTTAATCCACCAGAAATATCAATATCAATTTGCAACTTTCCTATAAATAACATTATTTATTACCAAGAAAACTTCGCTTGTTACAAACCCATTAAATGCTTCCCACTAATTTCTAACCAAACTTAGACTGATTGAATTATATTTCACTGTCTGTTTCTACTTAAAGTACTAAGTCGATCACGTCATTTAAGCACATTTCTTATACCAGTTATGTCTAATATAAATATTGACATTTTTATATTTTATGCATACAGCAAGTTCATGAAATAAACAAATATTCGGATTAATTTACAATAAAAAAGTGTTCATAATTCAAACGAATATACTCGATTTCGATCGAGTTAGTTTAATGGACTTTTGCACCGTCCATTTCTACTTTCAAGTCAGCCGCGCTATCTTGTATAAATAGTAGTTTTATAAGTTAAAAGTTTAATGCAAATTTGACAGTGAGATTTTTATCTCCACCGAATGTATTGTAGATTGTTATAAGTATCCAGGATTGGACTCAACTAATATGAACATATTCTCATATGCCACTACTTGCTCGCACAGATTTCACATCAGATGGAAACTACGCGGCCTAATTCTCCTGCACATCGGAACTCGGTTCCTGAAACTTATACGCTCAGAGAGAGAGAGACATTATCTAAGTATATGAACTATGTATCTATTTATATCACCCGCATAGGAAATTTACTGTGAGTACACCAAAACTCATAAATAACCTGCCACTGCATAAAACTACAATCTATCTCCTTTTAAACGATAACAAAATAACAAAGGACTATTGATTTATATATTATTAATAGTGTCCTTCTGAATTATGACAAATATTAATCTACAATAAATGAATTCATTGAATCGACTCTTAAGTCACCGAATATAAATCCTTAAAATTAAATCAATAATAATCAACGTACGAGCCAAGACTACATAATTGACAGACATAATTAAAGAAAGCTAAGTAGCAAAATGAACAAACTTCCTCATTCATTTGCACCTGTAAGGTGAATAAGAAAGATATTCCAATCGGTTTGAATATTAATCTGCAATAATGAACATTGCATGTGAGTAGATGGAAATGCATTAGAATCGGACGGCGATTCCCGTAATTCCGCAAATGGAAGATCGTCCCCGGTGTGATTCACATCCTAATCGGGGCAACCGGACAACGAAGGCTATCCAACGGGTGAACGAACCGGTAAGGGAGCCGATAGAACCGTCTCGGATCGACGGGAAGACGGTATGCGATCGGTGTGTCGGTTTTCCGAGCGATTACGTAGAAACACGGCGTACCATTACTGGTTGGCCTGTCTTTTTGCTGTTCCCTGCTAGTCCGGGCATACGGACGATTTACATGGTTTCCGTTTGACGAGAGATCACCAGCTAAACGGTGGTCGGTTCTACGGATTCTGTATTCTGGTTACGCGTGCCGGCTAGCAGACAGTTATTTATCGGGGACATGATGTCCACGGAAGACGACTTAACGCGTTCCGTAACGTGTTTATTGGAGCTAAGATAGGACAAGAATGTGGAAAATATCGTCGGCTGACATACAGCCTCTAGCAGCTGGACCAGTTACTCATCCCGGTAACAGAGCAATAACTGCGCGAAATTAGAACCGGTATTTAATTTTTCATTCATACAGGAAATTACGAGGACAAGGACTGATTACTTGAATTAATGTAACCGGGAAATGTGTGACGTGATAAAATCATAAATGAACCAAATGAAAATCCGACGGTTATAGATTACCACGTGTTTAGAGTGAATTTGTAGTTAAACTCGTGTCAAACTGAGCGATGTAAGCAAAGCGTGGAAGTGATGTAATCATTTATGCGCTACACATGTACGGCATTCGTTTAATTATTCCATTATTAACTGCTCTATTAATTGTGATCACGCTTTAATTATTATGCAAAATTAAGCAACGTATATTGCGCCCGCGATGGGAGTGACGAAGAGGATTATTTCGTCTATACTTGAAATAATTAAAGTAACAATCTGTTATGCTTATAATTACCGAATAACATAAATTTACAAACACCGACCCCGAAATCATTATGAAAATCATTCGGCTTGACGAATATTAATATACCGCCACATAATAGTGACACCTTGCTCCGTACCATCCAATCATTTTTATATATTAATGGACCCCTATCTATTAATATTTTCCGATCAAAATTTTAGTTACTAACTTATCCAATTTGTCGTCGAAATAACTTAAAACCAATCCATAATAGTCAGCACACGGACTACGAATAATGTCAGGAATAAATTCGTTCGGGAATAAAATGCAAATCAGACATGGCCAAATACGTTCTTTAAGATAAAGAGGCTTATTACGGGTTCTTATTTTGAAGCACCGACTCGTATCCCATTGGAAGCTGCGTAACCAGTCGGGCGCACTTGTCAAAACTTTTATCTGGACTTGCATCTACCGGCAGGGAAAACAGCGAAGTGGTACTGCGGCACCTGGAAGGATCTGGTAGTGCGGTCTGCTTCAGAGACAATGGCGAATCCTTGGAAAGGATCGTGGATAGGAACCAAAATGGATGGAGGAAAAAAAAACAATAACTTGAGCAGTCTCAAGGTGGTTTCGGATAATTGCAACGGATAGCTCGAAAAGGTGCCGACCAGCTAAGGACCGGCACGCTTGTCAGAAGGCATTAGGATATCTATCGCAACTACACCCGATATCCTTAGATCCGAAGGACTTGTTAGCAGGATTTAGAATTGTTTCTTAGTAATCCAATAAGGATGAAGCTCCCATGAAGATGGAAAGACTACTCCGACACTGTCTTTTGTTCTGGGAAGTTTTAAAAGAATTTATCGAGGTATACTTGAAACTTTATTAAGTTCCAGTAGCTACTTCTTTTGACTGTTTCCAGGAGGACAAATACTTTTGTTTATATAATTAATATTTTTTCGATGTAAATCATTCGAAGAATTTATTTATTTGTAGGAAGCGTATGCCACTTGAATTTACTAGGAGTTATAAGTAAATATATACTTGTAAGTGTATACGATGATCCTCTTGTCTTTAAATATTATCTTTAGTGGTTTGTGTCACCGTTAAAACAATTTCGCGCGTGTTTGCTGTTCGGCGAATTCTTGAGTGGCGTACAACAAATGTTTACTATTCGGAGCCAGGTGCGTTGTTTTTTGGCAAGCCTTTTTTCCGCAAACTTCCGAAGATCATTACGAGGCACACGAGGACGCTCGAGACTCGTAAAGTCCCCTCGTAAAAATCGCCAAAATACACGCACCTTACATGGTAGCCTTGCGTAGGCGGGTGTCATATCCCTGTAAAATCATTGCCACTAAAAATCAGTGGTTTCCTCAGGAAATTTACAGCGGTCATATTCGTCGTGTGTGTGCTCCATTCGCGAAATCTACACCCGGGGTGTTAAATATTTTTAACTATAGAACAAACTAGTCGATTATTATTACAAACGACTTCGCATATCGGTTGAAAGTAAATAATATTCCTAAACAGAGAATATAACTTATGATGCGATAGAGTCAAACAGAGTATTCAGAAATTGAAATTGATTATTATTGTTGTAATTCGATTGCAAAAGAATGTGAGTACTGATTTGTTTGTGTAAAAGGGGTACTCCCTGTAGAAGATTTAATAAGGAGTTGATACGTTAAAAATAAACCAAGTCGATTTTTGGCACTTGCTTGCCCTTTCCTCTCAGTTTCAAATTAGGGATGCTTTCCATTTGCTTGACGTCTGCCCCGCCCCAAGGTTGCTCCTACGGTAGCAACGTGTTCAAATTCCAAACTATCCTGTCCGAAGATCTGACCGCCTTGGCGTGAGGTCCCGTCAACTTTTATAAATTCACCCTATCTCTTCTACCATATTTATTTCATCAAATATACAACACAGTATCTCCTACCCAAACCAATTACTCAAATATGCATTCATTTCTTAGACTCTCTTCATAATAACGTATCCTTTTGATGAAAAATAGACACCTACCTCAACTTGCTCAACATACTCGAATAAACCGAACACATTAAATTAAATAATAACAATGAATTCACAGATTGACGCCGGTGCGTACAACCGGTAACAATTATGTATATCTTTTCGTTTGCAATAATAAATCTTCTAATATTAAAAGTAATTTATTATGTGAACAGTTCAGTAGTTTTAAATATAGTTAAGTATAATTTAATAATTTCCCGGAGTTGAACAGTGGAGCAGTCCGATGAAGCAGAATACAAAATACAATGCCGTCGTGAACCTGTTAATAGAATTGATATATGACATTAGAATAAGTACAAGGTAGAATTCAAGCAAAGGACCAGCAGTGGTCGAAATTTTAGTAAAAGCAGTATGTAAGGAAAGAAAGCTGTGGTTCGAAGGAGGGCATAGGGCCACGGAAGAAAGGAGATTCAACGGGGATATTGAAAAGCGGTCCTACGAACGAAAACCGCGATCAAGAGGGCCAATTACCCCATGGCCCACCCCCTCAATATACAAGTCCACCACGTTGGAAGATATTTTTCCTAGGTACCTTACGCGAATACTCGAAGTGTACTCGAGCAGCCGCGAGAGTGCTCACATATGAGCAGCATATTCGAACACGGCACATTCGTTCTTTCGAAGAGGCAGGTACACATAATGCCTCATAGGGTACGTATTTGCGTATGCACGGGGATATTGTACGGATCAAGGCCATACATCGTCCTAGGGGAAAGGGGCACACAGGTAAAGCTAAGGGTACCCGTCGTCGTTAGGAACATTTACCCGATCAAATTTACTGGGAATACATTTCTAGCGTGCACGTGGATTTTCGTTTACTTCTAACTATACTTTTTCGTCCCTCGTAAAACGTACCACGTGAATGCTGGTTCCTGATACTTCAGATACCTTTGGGTCCATGGACTCCATTTTGAGGAATATATTTATGAAAATATTTACAATCGTCTACCAATGAAATTCTAAAGAACGCTTGGATCGTGGAAAAGGATTTGTTGAAATTACACCAGGTTCGTACATTGAAGAAGTGCAATCTCCTTTTTAAATATCGGAATATGATTTTGTAAATATATATTCATAATAGTAGTAATGATGATAAAGAATATTTGTGATGGAAGTTATAATAACTCTATTGATATCATAAATGAAATAAACGTCATGGAATATTTAAGTACGCTCAATTGTGTTCTTAGGAAAGAAAAAAATATTGGGCGGTGAAAGAGAGATTTCATTCGCTGAGTACGGGAGATTAAATTGGCCAGTGATGCAATCTTACAGGGTGGAGTCACTGAAAACTTAATTCAAGCCGGCGCGCCATTGGATAGGGGCTGCCCTTTCAAAAGCGGCCCGTTTTCAAGAGTACCTTATGATTGTTGTTCCACCAAAGCAAAACAGCTTACAAACACGTTACACACACAGTTAGGTAATTATATTTACCTTCGCAGTTTTATTATTTACGTGCCATGAGTGGCGTACGGCTACCCCCTTAATACCCCCATGTTGAAATGCATTTTTCCATGGTGTTTAATAACGGGAGTCTGCGGAAGGATGATCATTATTACAAAAAATAATCCGGCCAATTAGCTGATCAAACAGCGTCCAAGTAAATTCATTCTAATAAGCTTATTATGAAATCACATTAATCTATTAAATATTGTTACCGTATTTTATATTACTTTGCAATGAATAAGTATTGTCTTAAATTGATTTGAAGATTACTATTTGTGTATTATCGCGAGCAAACATATACCGAGGATAAGTTGAAATTACCGATCAAAAGTCGCGCTAAACCCTTGGAGTGATAAGGGTTAATTTCTGATATGAGTGAATGTCCCTTTAGTTTCGACATCAAAGGGTTAATTAAACGCTTTCTTTAGAGGCTCCACTCACCTTTCTACCACCTCTCATTAAATTTGGTTTGAAGTATCAACAATATCCTTCGCACCCTTCATCCCTATCCCAATAGATCACACACATCTATTGATTTCCAAATAGCGAGATGATCAAACAAATTCCAATATTCAAGAACTACTTTACACTAACACATTACACCAACAAAATTAACGGATCTACGGCAACCAAGCTGTTCTAACTCTTTCTGAACATTTTATGCGTGACATTGAGTTCATACTTTGCACACATTGGAGTGCCAATAAAAGGCATTGTAATTTCAAAGTTGACATTGTAGAAATGTACCTGAATTGGGTGTATTAAAGCACGATATGCCTACGCACGCAGTCATATCGAAAGTTAGTACCCGAGTGCTCGTAACAATGGCGACAGAGTGCCGGCAATAGAAAAGTAACGCAACGTGTGCGTTCGGTTTCGACATTAAAACCATGCCGCGATGATGACGATAATGATAATAAAGAGGCGCGGCGGCGTAAAGCGCGAAATGTGGGGACACCCCATGCAGATTACCCCGAGGGTGTCTCTGATACAGAACCCATAACAGAACAGGGGAAAAAAACTCGAGCCCGTCTATATTCACAAATTTTGCAAAAGCGTCTAATTGTTCGAGCATTCTGTCTCAATTACTCGGCGGATTACGGGATACGGTGAATAATAATTAAGAGTCTAATAGTATTCCAAACTGTTCGAATATCAGAAACATTATTGTACATTATTCTCAGCTGATGTTAACGTGCACATATTCAATACTCGATGAAGAAAAGCATTTAATATTGAAATTAGTTGAAATTAGTTGAATTATTTAAACTAGGTTCCACCGTCGTCGAGTTTAGAATATAATTTCAAGAACCGTTTTACAAGTTCTCGAAACTATAGTTTAAACGAGTCCGCCGGAAATTGTGCAGTGAATTTTCAATGACTTTAATTGGAGGTTATTATTTTAGCTTAATTAATAATTAGGTTAAATACACACTTGGTCCGTCGTATTGGATTTACACTCGAACTATTAATCCGTTCTAATTACGGTCATTGAAATTGGCCTAATTAACTGCGACTAATCGATGTTAATGATAATAAAGTTGAGCAATAACATAAAGCAGAGAAAATATGCTCGTACCTTGGATGAGTTTAGGATGATAAAGTATCAAAGAGAAAGGTAGCGGGAGAACGCGTTGGGCCATTTCGCGTCGGAGAATGACACTCGAACTCACCGGAAACAATGCCAGGACACGACGTAGGTAATACAATATTGCGAATGGTTACGCGTATCATTATCTAGCAGCCGTTATCGTGCCGCAACCACGAGTACGACACACTTCGCGCGAGAGCAGAAAGAACGATTTCGCGGTACGATGCTTTCGCGTATTTGTAGATAGCTGGTTCTGTGTCTGTGCGTTCGGTTGTATTATCGCAAACAGATGCCCTGTTACACAGAGAACGAATGTTCTGCTCCGAAAAGACGATTGGATGACGGCAATTTTTTTTATAACAGCCGCAGGTGTTATAACTGGAATACCATTGGAATTATCGGCCCCATTATTAGATTAGTGTACTAACTCTGAATATTCGATCGAATAACATAAATACTAATAATGTTGAGGTTAAACAGTTATGATGAAATAACGAATATTTATTTCTTTTATTACGATATTTGCATAGAATGTGTTCTTACTTCATGTTTAAGTATAGGTTTAAGTTTTCCGGAAGCACATACATTTTCCCAGAGCCTTTAGAATGATCTTTGCACCTGGTTCGCGGATCCCTTCGAAGGGTACAAATTGCCACGGTTCTCGAATGTATTATTCGACGATTTCGGAGTTTTTAGAAGAACTCATTGCGGTTGGAGTTCTGGCTGTCAGCGATCGTTTGCTTCAAATTGACCACATTCCCTTTCAATGCCGAAAGGCCGATTGTCAGAGTCCATCGAACTGTGAAAGACATGGGGCGATATTCTATAGGAATTTCATTGCCCCTTACCTAACAATCATCGCGGTTAGTAACCGAAGAAAGAAGTGCCGCTGGTCAATGACTAAATCAACAGGACACTTCGTTACACCAATGATGAAAGAAATGCTTCGAACTATTAAATCATAGGATATTTGAACTTCCATGTTTGATGATTATAATGACATTTGAGAAACATTAGTTAAGACGATTTAGCGCAAGTCAGAATGTAAAGATAAAGGACGAGGATTTCATCGGGAAAGGGAGAACCACGCGAGGTTAAATGCGAACGAGTCAGGTAGAGGATTCTGCTTGTCCCTGGGACGGAAGTGACGTCGCAGGTACTGACGGAAATTCGTACTGGAAATTCCGATGGGTTCGAGAGGTCGAGGAAGGGAGAAGAGGGCAACAATCAGGGTAGACCCGGCATTACGCCCCATTCATCCCCTGGTAGCACCCCTTACCACTCTCGAACCGTATTTGGCTGACAATTCTTCATTTGCGTGCACCAAACTCTCTACAGTGCGGCACGGCATAGCGAAAGGTTTAAACGACTCGCAGAAGCCTGCCAAATTTGACTCCCAATTTGCCGGCTCATTCGTCCAACGATCGGAAATAGAATAGTCCTGTTCGTTGATTTGCTTTTTTTAGATACGCGAATGCCTTCTATTCTACTAACCGAATTCTATTACCGGTACGCTTTCCTATTCAACATTCCCCAATCAATTTTCTTTGTACCTTGTACGTTTTACGGAAAAGCCTATTATTACTATTCTAGGAATCTAATTTTGAAAACATATTTCAGTCCTCGTTAATCAGGTATTTTATTCACTTAGAAAGTGTCTTCACAGAAATGCTGAATTATTCCAAGACCACGTGAAGTTTTCCTAGGATCAGTGTCTACGAGACTTATTTCACAGTTACTTGACCTTTTACAAGATTAATGATTGTTTGATAAAAATTTGTAAGGGGAGGTTGAAGACATTGCTACAATAGGGTCAGGCGGACATTTCGTATGGCACAGTTAGGTGTACATACTACATACATAACGTCGACGTCACTTGGGCGGTATTGTCAGAAGCTGACTAGCCTACCGCCCGGGAATACGAAATTCGGTGGTTCTGCGATATTCCCGTGCTTTAACTTCCTCCCACTCGTCCTATTCCCTCTCGAAAGATGCAGGTTATATTTGCAGTTATGTCTTAGAACAATCTTGTCCCTCTTACGTCACAATGAAACTGATACTTTCAACTATCTTATTTGATACTTTATAAGATCATCATATTTAAGTAGATACTAGATAATCTTATAAATGTTCAATATTATCGAAGAGTAAATATGCCGTTTTAAAATGAACGTAAAGGAAAATATTCCCAAGTAATACACAAAAGGCTGAAGTACTTACTTACCGGAGCAAAAAATTCAAATCCTTGAAGACACGTTCATCTTTCGCTGTTGCATGGCAGTCTGGTTTGATGAAACATTCTCCTGTAACACAAACATGGCGGCGATATACTCGAAGGTCTATCTCAACCAGAATTGTATTTGAAATATGTTGAATACTATATCGAGCTATACTTGGTTGATAGTTAATTTAATTAAAGTCCAAACAAATGTATGACGTTTTCGATATGTTTCATGGATGTTTAAGATTCTTTTTATAATTATTGAATTAACGAATCTTTTTATATAATGTACTTGCGATAGTCACAACGCAGTCATGGAGAATATATGGTCGAACAGTATTTTACAAATATTTTCCCTGTCGCCCGAAGCGAGGGATGCCTGATCAGGCGGAGAAACGTTCGGCAGCATACAATATTCGCATTGTATAAGCATCTCGTCGGTCAGGTGGTCCAATTTGAGGTCCTACCACGATAAAAAGATGGTACGTGGAAGAATCGGGGGTGACGGAGGGACCGTCTCTGACTAGAGGGGAAACTACGAGAGGAGAGTACGTCAAATTGATCCATATTAATAAGAACGGAGATTCGCGTTGCCGGATTTTTGCATAAAATTTGAATCGGCCCACGGCCGACTCCCGGCAAGGGTTGCAAATTTGAATAATCGAGAATAATTCCGAAGTTTTCTCCGTGTAAACCCACGGTGACGTAATCAGCACTGCTTCGAAACGTTTCATGATGTAACGCTTCCTGGCAGATGTGCGGCTAATTAAGCGCACACACCGGTGTGCCGGGATTGGAAAACATACGGTTCGTTTAAACATCTTTTTTTTCTCTTCCTCTCTCTCCCTCTTCCATCATTTTTTGGATTTCTCCAGGTGAACGAGACCCTGCCGTGTTTGCGATTTTAATGAATCTTAACTAGGCGATACATCAATTTTTTGTACCACACGTGTAAACGTCATACTGTAACCCAAAATTCGTTTGCTATTATCCATATTCCTGGTATTATTATAACACCTAAGATTTATGATATCATTATTATTCAGATTAAATCTAAATTTCCAGTCGTAATAATATTTCTTTGCTATTTATACTTCTTATTAAAATCGTAACTCAGATATTAATTCAGTCAATTTTACTTGATCCATATTCTATAAAAAAACAATTTTACACTTCATTACCAGGCAAATATTAATTTCCTAATTAATTTCAAACGGCGTATAACGTGTCTTTAAAAAATTGCCGCACCGGGATACCATTGGAGGGAGAGTGGAAGTGGAAGAGTCCGAACGGTTTTTACGAAGATATGCGCTAATCAGCATGGAATGAAAGATCATTGTGTCTACGGGGGGATTAAAGGCAATCTTATATATCGAATGACGGGCTCTCGTGATCAATCACAAAAACACACAACGGAACTGTCGCGTCTCTAATAGGAGAAAGACGAAAACGGTGATGCTCGGAGAGCGGGCCACCCGTTGAGATCATGGAATGTGGAACTGTACCAACAGGGCCGGCAATGCGTGGTCTTCTCTCCTATCGATCTCCAACCCCATCTCGTTCGTTCTTCCCTTTTTTGAAGTTAATCCACTTTTTTTCACAAAAAAAGCATGAAATAACTCGAGAAAGCTAGGATCGCTCTAATGCGATTCCCAGAAGTATTATCCGGCAATTAGGATGGATCATTCCGTTCGCAACCCTATCAATTATGTGGTTGCAATCGTGATGATCACGGGAACTTTTCTAAGGGCCATATCGCCGTAATGTAACTCGCTATTTATCTTAGCATGTAGCGAGTGATAATATTAGCATTCCATCTTGACTCAAGTTAATCTTGCGGTGTTTATCAGCACGAGGCTGGCCGGTAACACGAATCAAGTACGATGGAAATAATTATCTTCTCGGAGCTTAAAAGATTGCACAAAAAGAATGTCGCGCTTGAAATGCATAAAATACGTCGGCCCTCCGGTTCGATCAAATTTACATGCCACTTTGAATACGTTGATTTATATTGATCTAGATCGATGGTGAAATAATGTATCCTTAGCTCGCGAATGACTTATTTATGACATCGCGGATACACCGATCCTCCCTGGTTCCTTCGGTGAAATTAAATTTTTCCTTTCACGAAATCCTGTTACCTCTGGGACTCCCCTGGCTTGTTCCATGGCCCCTGGTCTCTCGTCCTGTTACGGTCTATCCCATTATAATTCCGAGCATGCACGCTCGTCCTCCGTACGTCCTCCAGAGAGATGGAAGAGTGTAAAACATCGGACACCTGGGCAGAGAGTTTAGCCGGGTATTGTCAAGAGACAAATATGAGTTAATACGTCATCCAGGGACCTATTCAGGGCCCAGCGCCGACGAGAATGGTGATCACGAATTGGCCGACGTATAAATGTGTTTTAATTGTTCTCACTATCCTTCTCACTCTTCCTTCATCCACGTCACCCTCCTTCGTTTCTTCGGCCTCTCTTGGAACTGGTCAAAGAACGTCGGTCGTCGGCCAGCCGAGATGTGGAAGATAATAAAAGACGTCTTTAAAGAATTTTCTATTATCTTATTGTTGTTGGCTAGCCTTTTGTGGCTGACACGCGTTTAACTTTAATGACAGACATATACGACCCAGTATTATTGTATTTAAAGGCTGTTAAGTAAGGTCTCGTGTTATTCGAGAGTCGTTAATCGTCGGTTTGTGTGTATGGATTTGCATATCGTATTCATTAAAATGTATATGAATTTATTAGTGCATTATACGCGGAGTAATAGGCAGCTGTAATTATGTGTTATTAATATAACACATTTATTATTAATGCCGCAGTATGTAAAGTGTAATAACGAGACTGTGTTTACCGATATTATAATAGGCTTTATTTGATATTATAATGTCCACGCAATTGTGCCAATGAATTATGTCAATAAAGGGATTAATTTTTTAATAAGATAATTACGTATTAATTTCATTGGTATGGAACGACGTTATCGCGAGTATTGTACACCAATTATATTGTTCAGATGGCGAACCACTTTGATCATAGTCATCGTTCGTGTTTATCACTGCGTGATACCTCGGGGCATTGCCGGATATCTCGTGGGAATAAAAAGAATGGAATCGCGAGAGCCTTCTGGCAAAAACTCGAATAAGAAAACCAGTGTATTTTCCTTCGATTTTACTTCCCTGCAAATGAGATTGGGTTTTATCAAAAACCTCGAGAATGATCGGAATTATTAATGATGGTCAGATGGATGTAACGAAATCAATGTTTTACTTCGAATATAATTTTAACTATTTTAAAAATATTATCTATGGGATTTGATTACTGCTTTAGGAAACGTGAAATGTTAGTATATCATAGTGATACGACATGGCACGAATTATTTGTCGAATAAATCTATAATGAAGAATGTAGAAATATTCCTATTAAAGGACTAAATGTCTCGACATTCAGTATGGAGCGCTATTAAATAAAATTCCATTTAGCAGTGGCAATTAATAATCGCTAATAACGTCACGGAGATATGAATATTATAATTGAACAATGTAAAATGTTGCAACAGAGATATTGCATTCTAAATTGAGCAATAAATTACCCCCGCACGATATATGGAGTCGAGTTTTAATATCGCGTTAATAGTGCGAGGCATAAAGATTTTATGTCTCATTTTCGTAAAGCGAAATGAAAATTATTAATATCCTCAAAACGATCACTCTTGTATTTTATTGCGCGATATTAGACTTCAACATTATAACGATATAAAGAATCACACGCGAGTGGTGGATATAAAACACAAGTATCGAATCGATATTAACAACACCGGTCATATAAAAATTTCATCCATTACAGTCTGCAAGTATAGCTAAAAAATTATTAATTAAATTGCACCGCTTCGAAAATCCAACTAAAACACAACTAAGCACAAAACAAAATTCCACTGTTCGTCGGAGTATAATTATTATCTTATATCCAAGTTAACCATTTTTCCGCAGATTATAATGAATTAAATGTCTGTAAGTATCTCCGATAAGTAACATGACTTTTTCACACTGAACACTGAATTTCACGCAATTTTATTACTCACGAATTTCTTTCAATTTAATGAATTCTAACTTAGTAAATAATAACTAACCAAGCGTATAAAGTTCTCTTGGTTCGCGTTCGACAAGTTCCTTTAATGTGTCTCGGATGGCCACATTGCTTGCTAGACGACCTAATAAAAACTCAAGAATCACCGGTTCAGAAACGATTACAGTTAGAAGCGAACTAAATCAAGATCAGTCACTGGCTACAAGTTTAATTCTCTTGTAAGTATCTGAATAAAAAATGGCGAAACCGGCGCCTGTGTCTCTTGAAGTCTTTTATATATGCAGGTTCCCGAACACGCGCGTACTCAGAAATGCATGTTCAGAACACACGGATATAAGATATATACGTCGGGCACGTTGTCAGTGCGATATCTTTGCATTGACATGATGGACGGTCGACATGAAATTAACAATCTTATCCGGTCATTAATCCCGTCGTACGTGTATAACGCAACCATGCGGAGCCTATTAATTAAATTAGGTTTATCTAGGTTCTTTCTGATCGGCCCACCTATATCTCCAGGTTCACCTTATTTACTCTCCACCTTGATTTCACTTGTGGATCATCTCGGCATCTTTTTAATCGAATGTTCTTTCTCTACTTTCCTTCTCCGGCTGATACGTTGAACTGAACAAGTCCGAAAAGTCATCAATTTTTGACGTAGATTAATAAAAACTGGGTCGTGTCCGGTTACAGTTTTGCTCCGCGTTTCTTAAACGAAATATGTCGACCCAGAATCCTTCGTCACATATTTAGGTTTAAAATGGAAAATATGATTTATATAGACGTTATAATTTTTAACCGAGTCTTACGCAGATTTTGAAACATATTTAATTTTATTTTGTTCATTAATACAATTTTCATTAAATATCATATATTACCATTTAAAATTTACTGCATAATTTTGGTTTCATTATCTGACGCGCTGCAGTAGAAATTTTAATTAATCATTATTATCTCATGGGATTTTCAACGAGTAGATTAATATCACAGATAACTCCAAAGGATTTAAAAATATTCCTTTGATCCTTTAAGAATTTATTTGGTCCGTTTCTCACAGGAATGTCGGGGATCGAAATCGATGCTAAGTTAATCCACTTGTCACGTCAGATCAGGAAGTTCGATGGTCGGGAAGATCAGCGTAAAGGTGTGGAAAAAAGTACAATAACAATGTCGGTGTAAAAGGTGGTAATGGGCAGGAAATTCGTGTCCCCGAGAAAATAATCTCGGGGAGATTAGGCGAGTCGCTTAGTGGGACAGCAAGGCTCCATTCACATGCAAATGTCTGTCAACAGGTACCCAGCTTTGTTCCGTACTTACGCGAGATACGCTCTTTTGAAACTCTCAGGTCATCTTGCTCTCACGTGGTGGAAATTTTAAAAACGATTAACTCTGCTGATGCTAAGAGAATTTTTACCCGACGAGAATTCTTATTATTCGGTAGTATGAATGTTTCAAGTATTCATTTTGTAGAACATCTGGATAATGTGTTATTTTTTTCTAGAACATAATGTATGATATTATTCCAACTCTATTCATATATTTTTATAAAATTCATTTTTCATAATGTCTTACGAGAATTTTATACAAATTCAGGACAGGTTCAATCAGTATATGCGTAAAATAAAAATGCATGTAGTTAAATCTATTGATTTATGGTTTTTATTAAATTGAATCCACGATAATTAGGTTTCTATATACAGCAACGTTTAACGCTAGAATTAGAAAGCAGCCAAAATTATGGATCTGCCATTTTTAATAGAATTATTCGAATATGAAATGGTGCATTGTTTGAGATTTTACGTATCTCTGTTTTATGTACATATCACAGATCTTTAAAGACATTAATTAATTTACGTCCTCTAGGTATAATTTATAACTATAACTGAGTACATGTTCGGTAGTGCTAGTGTTAATAAAAGTTTTCTAAACATGTTATGAGTGAAGAAATATTACAATATATTTTTGATGTTCACAGAGATATTTTCAAAGAGAATTTAGTTTTGGACTTTGTCAAGTCGCGATATTCTTAAACTGATCCTGCTAAGGCGTTCCAAAGCCTCCGCCAGTATTGGTTCTTTCTTCGAGCGATATATTAAAAGGTTCTTCCTCTCCCGCTAAGGTTTTTCAAGGTCTTCGTGGTTTTCGTTCTTCCTACTCAGCCTTTCT
Source organism: Nysson spinosus (assembly GCA_910591585.2). Lineage (NCBI taxonomy): Eukaryota > Metazoa > Arthropoda > Insecta > Hymenoptera > Crabronidae > Nysson > Nysson spinosus. The sequence continues at coordinate 7,432,283 of OU342835.1, forward strand.
CTTTAACGTTGCAATGCCAGAATTTCCAAGAAAGCCAGATGAAAATCTTTCCGCAAATGCAAACCAGTTGCGTCGTTCGCGTTGCACTTTCTTAGGTGGTTAGCGTTTCCTTCGTGCGGGGTTTGCGTTCGTTCTGTTCGGTCGGCTCTCGAAGATCGTATCGGCATGGTGCCCGGTAGAAGCGGGCTAAAGGACCGACTAATGCGTCCCGACGACTTCTAACGAATCTGCCGTACAATTTAAAGGAATCCGCGTTGATCCTGCAACCGTCTCTCGACGAGGCGACTGTTTACGAACAGGGAGAACAGGCTTCGCTAATCGTTCGGATTAAAATAACGAGGAATTATATTCGGCATATTTCACCTGTCACAACTAATTACTAAAGATTCTTGTTCGCATTAATTACTCAGCTTAATGTGTAGCTATACGTACTGTAGGATTCTGGACAGATGGCATACGGTGATTAGAGGAGAAATGTAAAATTTCGTATATATCCTAACGGAGAGTCCTTATATTATGTATAATCTAAATAATGCATAATATTTAATATATGTCCTGTATGTAATACATTCTATTAATGGAGATCGAAAATCCACATATTTGGCGAGTATCTTTTTTCCAGAACCAAACAGGACCAAATACTTCGTATTTTAAAAAGTATTGAAATGGGTGTTGCGTGTAAGTGTTATAAATTGCTGGTTTTTGGAATAGTTCAAATATGATTTGTTTTAATGCGATTATAATTGTGCGCGTATGGTCGGTGTTATTGTCCAAGATCATCGGCCCTTGGCCTTGGCGAACTGTGGAAGTATAATTTTTATGGTGACCTCGCTCAATAGAGGAGAGACTCAGGTATTTACGATGGCACTCGGCCGGTGACATGGGTTTCTGAGACCAATGAATTTTAATTCCTTTTCGCCCGAGCCTCATTCTTCGGATCCTGGTCCTCGTGGCAGTCCCGCTGCGACACCAGGACGATGATTTAATATTTTAAGAAAATGAGGGGTCCACCCTTAATTTAAGCTCGCCGTAGACGGCACCATGTTCCTGGCAGCGGGATACCTAGGAAGCCATTACCCAGATATTCGATTCGACGGCCCGAGAATGCTTTCTTATAGCGTCCTCTCTTTTCTGCATCCTTGTCTTCTTTCCTTTTCAATAATCCCTCTTCACAGAGTTTACGAGGCACTGGACACGCGATCAAGATTCGTAGCTTTCGTATAACGACTTGAGTGGACGGAGCATTAAGAAAGCTAAGTACTGTGTTCCTGTACTTCAAAGTGGAAGTTCAAGAGTTTAGAAGATTTCATTCCTACAAACGCATATTGGACTTTCATGGTGAATATATACTTAGCATATACGCGGAAGAATATTATGTTAATAACAACGATCTTTGCGAGTGCCGCTTAAATTATTCATTGTAACGCCAAATAGGGAACATCGTTAAAATCTGCATCTAAGCGATGCCGAAGATCGTGAAAGTTTTAATCAGTATCCAGGCCGCAAGGAAGTCCGTAGTAAAAACTTCTTTGATACACAGTGAGTCCGAAAAATACAAAGATGGTCCGGCAATAGCCTCGGATGGTAGAGGCACGCATTCCACGCACGTGAAGGGCCCAAGAGGGCCTTAGGACTCGACTCGCCGTGGCGGTCCAGCACGAGGAGAGGGTGGTCGGAGGTGACGGAGGGGGAACCGCGACAAAGGACATTCTAGGGGGCGATTCCTTCTCCCTTCCTTACTTTTTATCCTTTTTTTCTTTTTACTTGGGAGACCGCGGGACCACAGAGTCCCGGTGTTGCCGGTTCGACGACTTTGGGTCTTATGTCCTGCACCTACAGCCTCGAACCTTATCTCGTGCCCACGCAATAGCACGTCATGCTACGCCATTTTTTGGATTGATCAGGCATCACAAAGTGTCATCTTGATTCATTGACGATCAAGAAGAAAAACGCTTTTTTTTCTTATACTTTTCGTGGAACCGTATCAATATTACCGCACGAGATCATGAAATTAGAAGCTTTTGATTCTTTTTAATATCATTCGTTAATTAAAGAATGGTAAGTTTTTATAGACATTAAAACGATTATTATAACTCATCATTATTTCCTTTTCGAAAGGCAACTCGTTATGTTTCATTGCATCACAGTCTACAATGGACGATGATACATTGTAAAGGGTAAATTGAATTTATTTTGTAAATGGCGTCTGTAGGTACTTAGCACGATTCCGAGGATCGAAGCGATTGTGAAGCCTTAGGCTGTTGATGAGAGGTTTTGTATTATGGCGATGGTCACGCAGCAAGGCCCTCACAGTAGATATACCTAATTCCTTGTCGATGTAATTGAAACGTAACCCCATTGTTAAGGCGTAATTGACTGACACCGTGCAAGCCCTTACCTTGCCAACCGTGCTGACTCGATCCGATCGAGCTTCGGGCAAAAACACCAATCAGGATGCCGCGAGCAAAAAACAGCTCGGTAAAGCGACTAGGTTCTCTCTAAGTTTCCTCACCCGCCACTCTCCTCCCCTCTACCATAGTCCTATGGACGGTTCTCCTCTAGAAAGAGGAAAATGATCTCTCTTCAGGATGACAAAACCGTTCTATTCTTTTCTTCAGATCTCTAGAGACTCTTCACTCTCGATAGCTGCGAAATGCCGGACTCGATTTGTCAACTCTACGGCTACCGCGCACGGTCCTCTCGCCGTGTCGCGACTTATCGTTTCCAGTCGGTGTATAGGTCAGGCAAAAAGTACTCGAGTTATCGAGATCTTCGAGAAAAAAGTTGTGTTACCGTTAGACGAACGAGGCGGACAGGTTTCAGCGCGAAATGCCGAGAGATGTTAAGTGCCGATAAACGGAACCGGAGCAAGAAAGTGCTGTCTTTATGTATCACGGAAAATATTTCTTTTCGCTCCCTTGAATGACACTCAATTAACTTATTAGAATATCGAGATAATTAAATTGGGAGTGGTGAGGAATAGATCCTCGTCGAAGCTAATACGAACACACACCATAATTATTAATAACCACACCAATATCATATCCAATTTATCAACACGATCTTGAACGAAATAAACGAAAACCACATAATTCTCAAAATTTCACAAAAATATAGTTTGCGCGTTGCTAGCAAGTTTCACTAGCATAAGATTCGAGGGGACGATTGTTGTGGATCGTTGAGGAGAAGCAGGCGTTTAAAGGACCAAGATTTGGAAGGGCCGAGGATCGTAATGGAGTACGCTGGAGGGGATATCCCTGGCAGGTATCTCTAGCGGACAGACGGACGACGATGGGGTTGAGAATGGAAGCGAGAGACGATGGACCGGCTAGCAAGGGTAGGGGATTAATTAATAACGTCGGTAATTGGACTCCGTTCGATCTAAGATAGCTTCTATAGCCCCTTCCTAGCGTTGCATACAGCGAGGGATATGTGCTGCATGCTGCAATACACCCCATGACACTTGGTGCAATGATTTAACACATTTAAATTCGAATACCCATTAAATTTATTGACATAAATCTCACGGTGAGCTTCTTAAATTTCATGTATAACTCCTGCATTTAATGATTAATATTTCTGTCTCGTACAGAGCTGTATCGAGCGCAAGTACACTTTGTAGTTCGCGAGAATGAAGACACTAAACGTTCCCTAATAGAAACCATTAGCGGAATAATTTCTATTACGGTGGAAGTGAAGCAATGGTCTTAATGGTCTCGGTTCGAAATTGTGTTTATCCCTCTTATCGCCATTCGGTTCATTTAAAAGCCGTGTATCAATCGAGATGAGGGAAGATGAAGAAGAAGCTCATCCTGGTAGATAATGACTATCGGTGGCAATGTACCCCGTCTCGCTGTCTTCGTCTCGTCATCGTCATTATCGTGAAACTCGTCGGCGCGGTATATAAGGGAGCTGGTGCGTTTATACGAGGTAAACAGTGCGTGGACGTGATTTAATTGAAACCCGAGGTGGCTCGGCGGTGCACCTCGCTGGGACTCGTTGCATGACTCAGAGTGCTCAGTCAAGAAGTCCATTGACTTCCCGAGTGACGTAAGCAATTAGTGCGCTGTTTTGTTTGCGCGAGTACACACGGCTTAAAGTTGTTTGAGTTCGAGTTCGAGTGGTGCACGGTTAGGCTCGGTGACTTTCCTCAAACCCTTCCTCCAACAACTTACTCCCCCACCTTAACCACCTCCAGCCGCACTTTCTTTTATTTCTTCTCATTCTTCTTTTTCTTCTTCTTCGTCGTCTTCCTCGTCTTCTTCTTTTCCGTCTTACTCTATACCGTCATCTTCTTCATCTTCCTCTGCTTCGTCTCTGATTCTTCATCTTCCTCCATCGCCTTCCAGAATCTCGTTCTACCTCTCCACTTCTTGACCAGGTTCTTTAAGTTGTTCTCGTAGCTTTGTCTTTGCCAAGCTCGTTTCCTCGAATCTGCTTTTCTAAATACAGCAAGAATGCCGGCTCGTTCTTTTCGAATATGACTCGTGTAATTACTTGTTCCGCCGATCTTCTGAGCGGTCTCGAGTAATTGCTTTCTCAATCGGCAGTGTTATTTCTGCCAATTCGTTTTTCTCGATTCAGCGGAAAGTTTGATGCAATCGAACTCATTGGACGCATTAAAGAAACTTCATTGGTGATGTAGCGTAATATTATTAAAGGTCCCTCAATTTTAAGACTCTCAAACAACGAGTCCTGTTGAAAGCATCAACAAGCTGATATTTAAGATTACATCCTTTGCGATTATAGGAACCTGTTGAGCCATATGTTGTAAGTTATTTGCAGCGAGGTTGGTAAAGGATTTTACCACCGTACTTTTCCAGCCAGGTGTTATCGTCGGCACCGTCTCATCTAGCGGCTGGTTTTGAAGTTGTGAGATTTTGGGTGCGACATAAGGGCGCGACTTTCCACGTTTCTGAGAACAAGTTTGCACGTTAAACAAGGCCCTCGGTCTTAAACGGACTGCCCCAACGTCCTGCCTGACAACTTCCTGAGATAAGCCAACCCGATAGAGGCATAAGGTCTGCTCCTGGCACCTCTCCTCGCCAAACCGCTCAGCCATACACCACCTTACCCCTCATCGTGGTTTTCGTATCTTATCTACTACAAACAAGAATTACGTTTGCCCCGTAATCTCCGTCTGGCTCGCGATTTATTACACAAACTGGTTGAACCTCTCGAAATCGGAAGATCGCACGCGTCACCGATGTCCTTTCCTGAAAAGATTCTTCCCTTCCTTTTCCGTGTACATCGAAGCTGCGAATCTTACAACCACTGTTACATAAAGATGTTTCAACACCGTTGGATATAAATTGGATTTAACATCATGTTTCGATACTTTTTTGCGGGGCGTAATTATTCCAATAAGAGATATATGTTGTTAGATGGTAAGATCAAGAGTTAAAGTCTGATGAAATGCTTCTGGAAAGCCTGAAGGTGAAAGATGCGTTGCGCTCGGTTACAATAAACGTCGAAAGTAATTCGCAATTTATTTATCCATTTTGGTGCGGCAGTGGGGCGTACTCGTAAAAAATATACGGAGATGTTACCGAAGGCAAGGAGAGGTCGTTGAAACAGACTGCTCGTGAGTTCTTTTTCCATCTTCCTCTTTACCCAAGCTGTTCTCTGCCATTGACTGTTCTCCTCCCCCACGCAAGCTTCGAAGACCCATGGTAATACTCATTCCACCTCGTTCCCCAAGGGGTTAGTTTTCACGCGGGTTAGGCGAGTAATATGAGCTGCCACTCAAGCCCCGTCCCGTATTACCGGTCGAGTAATTATGGCAAAGCCTCACACGGACATACCGGTACCGGCGAATACATTGTAACGTTATGAGTTTAAATTGTTGCCAAAACAAGAAGGACGAAGGGAAAGGAAACGTAGGGACGAAGAAGTCGTTCTGCCCGTTTCTGTCACGGCTTCCAACGAGTAATTAAGGTCTTGGGGTGCTACGCGCTCTCTGGAAAGGACTGAATGAGAATCTGAAATTTGTTTCTTTCGGGAATTGGTACCTGGTAGATTCGATATTTTTTGTTCGTATAATTATCACAGGACGTGATTTTAATGAAACTTATTATTGAACGGTGATTAAACGCGTTAAAGTTTGTCTCGTCGAGTTAACCACTTTTAATAACGTTTCATTGGCTTTTAACGAATATGAATTACTATTCAAGAATTCCATCTAACCCTGATACACGCGCTAGGACAGGAATAAAATTTGTAAATAAAGTTATAGCAGGAAGTGAATTTGGTTTCACGATTTAGTTAAATTGCGCAGAGTTTCACGGGCCGTGTTTCCCCAGTTGAATTCTATTCACTCACTTCGTGCAAGTACGGTAACTCCAGTAATTCGAATGCGATACTGCTGATACAGCAATTAGGTGTAACGTGCTAGTAATTGTTGGGTCGAACATGCGTAAAATAGCTGGTATTAACATGATCGAGATAGGCCGAAGGTTAATAGCTAATTCAATTCATAGAACGGCATGGAACCAAGCTACGAGGGGGTGGGTTGAATTTCGTCTATGAAATATTCCGGTGAAACCAATGAAGGACGTTTTCACTGGGACGTTTCCAACTACCCGGTAGTGAACGGTGGTTGTCGACATTGGGCAAAGAGGTAAGCCACGAAACGGCACCGGTGCGTCCTCCCGTATAGCTTTTCCGGTTGTTTATCAACGCCGGTCTGTCGACAGGAAGGACTATTCTACTCGGGACCCCGCCGAGCACCGAGACTATAAAAAGTTCTTTAAACTTGATATATACACTGCTCAAAATATACGCGATAGTATTTTCATTCGCTACATAATTTTCACATCTAATTTTGTAGTCTCCGGAAAATACACATTTCTCTCTTCCATATTAAAAAATGAAGCTTACATGTTACATGTGGATTATAATATTTCAAATGATAGGATTTATTTGTTCGTAAGGAGGACGCGGAATAGCATACATTGGTAACTCTCATACAACGTGGTACTTATAGAACACAGTTTCGATATAATGCAGTTAATAAATTTCGCATAACACGTTTTTTATAACGCGACCTTTCTTTAGAACCTAATTTCCACATTATGCGAAGATTCCTTGTACAATTATAATGAACGTTTATACTAAGTAAGTTAAGTGAATATTGGGTGCAGATAGGTTGGGGTTCGTTGGATTTGCACGGTTCGCGGGTTTGCGTACCCTTACTCTCACCGATGATACAATAAGGTACAATGGAGCCTGTCAGATACACTCGCATCGAGTAAATAGAAGTATATTAAGCCTGTCAGATACATTCTCATCGACTGCGTAAAAGAATACATGAAATAGCTTAAGTATTTCACATAAAACTCAATAAACTATTCCTTTAAATAGATACGCCGTGCTTGCAAAGGAATATTATAATCCTGCATTATCGAAACTAGTACTTTATTATAATAAGAAGCCAGGGAATTTCAACGGTTATTAAATGCAATATGATATCCAGATTAAATTAACATTTCGCTCGAAAAGCAAGCTCATAAATATGATGCACTTCACTTTTTATTCCACTTGATTTTATTCTGTATTTCAAAAGCAAGGTACCCCTCGATTTTACCACACAAAGAACGTAAATTAATTGGTCGTGTTTGTGGATTTTAGCCGCAATGTAGAAACAATTTTCTATGGCCGGCCAATATTATATAAATTCGATAAAAGGGTAACAAAAAAACAGTTAATTTGGTGAACCGACCTAGCGGTGTTGACACTCGATTGTTTGCGCTTTATATTAAACTCTTCTTTTTTTATTGAAGTTAAAACCTTCCTCCTGACAAAAGTGTCAGATTGTCAAACTATTTCTGTTTGGTTCAACCTGACCATTAATCAAATATAAATATCAGTTTCGGAGGAAGTTTAAGGTACTTAAGAATTTAATTAAATTATTTAAAAATTTATTTTAGCGACTGACCAAATCAATTCCACAATCTGCTTTTTCATATCTAAACTGACATCGTCATATTTCTGTATTCATGGGGTGCGGCAATACAAATATTCCACTTAGAGGAACATCGATAGAGGAATCGATATCGATAGTGGAAATATTTTTATTACAACCAGTTTCAAAAATTACTTTGTGCAAGATATCGATTATAAGCAGTTATGCAAGCTTACTTTACCAGTACCACTAATCAATAGAAACGTCCAATTTCCCAGCATTATTTCCCAGGAAATGTCACACAATCCCTGCATCGATAGATTAGCAAAAAATATCAGAAGCCGAATGATCGACATCGGAAAGTCGTGGCGAGGCGCGACGTTTATAACGCGGCGCGTCATTCATCGCGGGTTTTCCGGCTGTTTATCGCGATAGTCTAGCAAACGGGAAGCGGCACAATGGCGAACACATTGGAACAAAGAACCGCTCGTGCAGGTATCACCCTCGTAACGTCGTTCGCCGTTGCAAGGGTAGAGTGATAAAGAGACGACGATGAAACGAAAGCATGACGAGGAAGGGGCCTCGATGAGAATGAAAGACAAAACGACTACGACAAGAGCCAGTTATAGTCTGATAGATCCGAAAAAATGAGCTTGGTGATCGTAAAAATCACCCATACTTGGTTGCATGTAACTTCCTGCCTATGGACCTTCCAGGTTTGACAACAAAGTTTAATGGAAAAATGAGCGATAACGCGATTGAGGCTGCAATATCAAGGGACTTTTCATTCTGAACGATGGTTGACGCTCTTGAGTCACTTAGCGAGCCTTTGATCAATGACGAAGTTTACGACAATTCAATTCACGATGATGCGTTTATATTCGATCTGTTCACTCTTGTTATTGTCTTTGTAATTTCACCTTGATCCCAGTGCTCCTATTTGTGATTGTTGATTTGCACGGAAACAATCAGGCTCTTCGTTGCTTGTCGTTTATTGAAAAGAGTCGGATATAAGTGTGGTACGTGATTCTAGAGTGTACATTTTTATTCAAACACATTCGCGTCGAGGCATTTTCAGCCAAATTCACGGAATTTTGCTAAATAAAGTTACGTTGAGAAAAATGTTATCAACGTATAATTTAGTCAAAACATACTCAAACATTTTCAGACCGACGTGCAATATACTTAAAGACTCACATTTGAGTTATCCGGGTTTTGGTGTTAATGTTTTGTGGATCAAGATAATGTGACGATCCAGATTATCGGGTTTTAATGTCTTAACTATATCTCAGCGCGATATTTTAAAATCGGCCGGCAAATGAAAGGAGAAGGAGATAAGGTGGGTGAACGATTTACAATCACTGGCGAATGAGATCGCCGCCAAAACCAAAATTTATTGCCGCGCTGCATTCGTTCCGTTTGTCGATTAGGCTCTGCATACGGTATCTTAGAATTATGCGATAAATAATAATTTGCCAACAGGCCACAGGGGTATTACGTATCTTTAAATTGCACTAGAATAATCGGTGAAATACCGCTGTTCGAACGCAAAAAGAAAAAGAATTCTTCTACATGTACATAAATTATATGTAAAAATATTATGGGAATAAATTGCATGAAGGATAGCTGAAGTATTAAATGAGCGTATTATAAAAATTTAATTTACCATCACCTGTGCGTCAAATATTAAATATTATTCTCCATCAGAATATTAAAAGCGAATTCATTAATATCAAGAGTAAAAAATTATAGCAAAAACACAATTTTTGTGACATCGAATTCTTGTTAATCTTGTGAAAATATTCGTGCTGTAACTGAGATTATAGAACTTACATTTCTAACAGAGGATGATAATAAACTTGATCCTCCAATCAAAGAGATAGACACAGAAAAATTGAATTCATAAAATTCTCCAAATATTCCGACAAAATTATTGTATATAATTATATTATACTATAATTTGGTTATATTGTTAGTTTGCTACTATAGTTGCCTATAACAAACATAATTATCAGATGCAATAATTTTGTCAATATTATCAAAGATAATATTCCTGGTATACAAAAATTCTACCTTTATATAGATTTGAGAAGGTTAATTTTTCGAATACCACAAAACTTTTGCACGGATTGCAAGCGAAAACTCGTCTAAGTTCGAGGGAGAGGTAATCGGGGCATATCATCGAACACGAATTCCGTTTCGATTTTCGATCTACGTTCTCGTGACGGGATCTCTTCATGAATAAGTCTATATACCGACACGTATCCACGTACACACGCATATGTATAATAATAATAATGCCGTGGGTGCTTGCGCCGCGAGAAAATAATGTGAGAACGATTTCTTCCTGGGTGCATCATTATCTCCCTCTTTTCTCTTCGAAACGATCGATCTGTCGAGCCGATTCCGAGCCGGACCGGACAACCCTGCAATTACTATCTATTATCTCCTGGCGTGGGTGTAGCTATAATCTCGCGATCGTGTCGAGGGCCATTCTCTTTTCCTCTCCTTTTTTCTCTCCTCCTCTCTTCGACTTTCACCTCCTTACCTCCCCTTAGGGACCTTAACCACCGTTAAAGGAAACCAGAGCAAATAAAGAGTAAGCTAAGCGAGGAAAACGATATCGTTAAATAGGATGAAGAAACTCGGAAGAATTCGTCAGTGTTGAACACAGATTATAATAATATATGATATATCATTTTTTACTTAAAAAATGATCCAATATTTTATACATTCCAAATTCTAAATATTTGTGAGTTTCTTATCTATCATTATAAATCTTACAGTTTACAATCTAACTTCTAACGTAATAAGAAAGATATCTGGATCAATAACTGTTGATAAGATATCGTTATAATTTTTAGGTATCATATTTTTCATGGTATCCGAAGATTACTTTGATCAAATCCAATTTCATCTTACGCCTAGACTTGTCAGTCCCATTTGGAAGTAATTAATCCTTCATTACAATTAATCGTTTCTTCGCGATGGGGAATTTCGAAATTGTCGAAATTTCAACGTAGCAGAGTGATGTAAGTATATGTTTGATTAACATAGTAAGATGCAATTAATGAGGGTACTTGGAACCCTAGATAATGGTAAACAGATAGGTAACTGTTGAAAGGAGTTTGTCTGTTTACGAGCTTTTCGTTTGTTCTTCGAACGTTTGCTTCATTAGCATATGCAAATACTCTTGAAAAGAGAGTCGAGCTTATTTATGTACTTCAGTGCGAACGCTTTTTCCCTTTTGCAATGATCCGAAAGATTTACCTTACCCCGAACTCACTTTTATGAGCATCTAGCTATGCGCTGATTCTTTGCAATCGGCACAACAATTAATTTTTCATTCAATAAACTCGACGTACTTTATCACTGTATTATTATCGTTCATAATTTCTCGATATTGAAACGAACTTTCGTTGCTCGTTACACAGTTTCTAATTACATTGGAAATTAGAATTAATGATGAAACTTAACCAAGAGTCCTTGACTGAAAGCCAATGGTATGTTATAACCATAACTGTCAGTACTTTATCGATGAAATATTAATTAATTCCTATTTTAAGAGCATAATAAAACGACAAAGTAACGAAAGTTTCCCTCGCAAATCAACCATATTTGATTTCGATGGAATATTATTATTAAAATATTTCAATTGAGTAAAAGTATTATGAAGTATCTTAGATCCAGAACTAAGCATGGATTATTATGTTATATTAAGTTTTTCCTCCAGAAATGATTAAGTATTTCGTTCGCCTTAAATTTTCAATATTCGTATTAAATAAGTTCCAATCCTAAACTAAATATTCATGGCACTGTTTATATAATGAAATTCTCAGTATTGCAAGGTTTTAACTCTTTGATTAAAATCGGATTCCTAGCAGAGTAGATTGAGACAGATAATTAAGATTTTTTTCAGAGATCGTGCATTAATCAGATGATTAATGTGAGAATGATAAGTTGGAAATCAATTTTTTACAGACCCGTAGTATGTGGTTTATGATTTGTCGGGTAATAGTAACAGTTTAATGTACTGCTGGGAAAGAAAATACTTCGATATCATTATGATATGATTTACGATATTTATCTTGGCAGATCAAGCACGGAATAGTAAAAAGTAAAGTAATATACCAATAAATTAAATACGTGTGTACTTTGCGCGAAGAACAGACATCTCGTTATTTCTTACAACATTCTTATACCGGTTCTCATATATTACCTCGCAAGCCTAGAAATGTCTAGATGACAATAACCGGTTTTATCTAAATCGCGTTGTACCACTGATTAGTAGAATACCTTTTTTCCCATGGCGCCGATAATTCTCTGTTTACTCACAGGTTGTGACGAACACAAGTTTTCAGTGCGAATCGAGCAAAAATTCATTTCTATTCCATAACATTTGGATTCCATTACTTGGAAAAATAATCGTAGAAAGATCTGCAAGTTGATGAATCGTCACCTCCATTTTGAGTATAATAAATAAATATTGTTGCGAGTGGCAGTGCTAAAAAATATAATATACATTAAGTGTTGTACTAAAATTTCCTATTATTGGTTTACTAAAATTTGTATTAAAATTAAATTAAGTGTTTCGTTCGGTTACCAAATTATCAAAGATTAAAAAGTTTACTAACTTAAATTAAGTGTTTCGTTCGGTTACCAAATTATCAAAGATTAAAAAGTTTACTAACTTAAATTAATTTCTTTTCTTTTATTACAGATTATTTGTTAATATAATTTTAAATATTCATATTCAGTCATATTATTTTCCACATTTTTATTGCATTCCAAGGGTTTGTTAGAGGATCCGCATAACTAGCGGATCTTAGACTATCGAGGCTCTCTTAATTAACGCCTCTGTACCGATTAGGGCAGTTATAATAATCGCGATTCCGCTGACACTCCATATTTTACGATTTTAATGATGCCATAAAAACCTGTGGGCCGTCATAGACAGTGGAGAATTTTCAGTGCGAGGCTGCTGAAAAAAGAAGTCGACGAGCGTTCTATGTGTCACCCAATCAGCCGCTTGCCCCCGGCGTGGCGAATTAATATAATTTATGAAAATGAGCCTCACCGTCGATGCCCACCGATTCTTGCCGGCATTCATATATATATATATTCAAAGCCGCGATTCAACCTGCTAGGAATTCACGTATTAACCGGATACCGATAATAAGGTTGACTTCGATGCCCAACCGTTCCTTTTGATCACATTATTTTATTCATAATCTTGTGCTTTAATTAGGCTGTTCAACTTTCAAAACTCTTAAATCGCTCGAATTTAACTCCTGTAAACTGCTATAACTGAAGCGATATGTTGCAATAATTTGAATTGAACCGAGTAGATTTAAAATCCAGATAATTCGAACGAACTGTGTTTCAGTCAGCACAGTACAATGAATATGTAAGTTGGTTTTATCGGCGTGCAAAAAGTTTTAGCAAGTAAAACGAGAACGATAAGGTATTCTTACGAAAATGTTCGAAATAATAGAAGTATGTCTGCGGAATGTCCAATTTGAATATTGCGACACGACACTCCGAAATAGTACACGAATGTACTTAAGCCGATAATTCTTTGTCGAAGCTCTATTTTTATTTATTTAATTCTCCGCCCTTCTTTTGTGACTTGTCCCTTTCATCGGAACATTGTGTGCAGTGAAATGCAAGTTTTTAGATAAAACTTAAAGCAATTCATTAAACTTCGTAGAAGATAAATGAACTCCGACTTTTTCACTGGATATTGTAAAGTATAACTAGTTATGAGAGAAGTTTCCCTAGGAAATCTTGAAATAAATAAGAAGTGTAGTAATTATAGGACATTATTATCTACAGAAGCTTTACTGAGTACATTTTCTTTTAAAGAATAAAATATACTCCTCACTATATGTATATAATAAGTTTAAATATCATAATATGCCGCGGAAACTTTTGAATTAATTTAATGAATGTAATATATTTAATATGCTATAATTCTCAATCTGGAACCAAAGGAATGTTATCGGTTACATTTCGATAAAAAATATCAAATCGTTATGAATTTATCTACCGTTTAAAGGATCGATAGTTTGATCTTATTTTATCAGGAAGTGAAATCATATGGACGATGCGGATATTGGACAAAAAGTATCATAGAATTATATGTTCCGCGTGGACGTAAAAAGCAAAGCTCCTTGGCGGCGTCTTGCATCCTTCAAGGACGAGGATAACCGCATGGAAAAAGCGTGAAGGCAATGCCTTGGTGACGTAGTAACTCGGCCTGACAATCATTCAAAATGATTGCACGAAGTAAAATACATCCTCGATATCACATGGTGATTTCTATTGGTCTGCTGTCCCGAAGTAGAACGACTTTCTTATCTACTACATAAATATCGTCTATCTACTTGGGCTTGTTTTAAAACGGAACTCTTGTAAAAGTACAACTTGTCCTCAACGCGATATAATATTTATGGAAACGACTATTCTATTCCCTGCAGAAATTTCGATTGTTTACACTGACTTTAACCAGGATTCTTTTTCACTTACCAAATCTGCAATGCCTCTGCCGCGGGATTCTGAATCCTGAAACAAATTGGAAGTGTATTATTTTTGTAGCGGCATATTAACAAGTGCAGTTAGATATTGAGAGAACCATATAAATAAATTTACAGCACGATCAGTACAATGTTGCAAAAAGTGCAGTATTATTAAAATTTAATGTATTATATTATCGGATAACAATATTATTCCGGACATACAGACAATATATCTTATACCTTGAAAAATCGTCAAAATTTCAACTTAGCCAAAATTGGTCCTAAATGGCCCAAATCGATGGTATATGATGTATAAACATGTTCTAGGACGATTTTGGGTCGGAAGAAGCGGTTAAAAAATTTGTATTGGTCAAAAATGGGTCGATTCAAAATCGCAAAAATGTAAAGGGGTATACCTTCAAAAATTGTCAAAAATTAAAAGTCGCCAAAATCAATTCTAAATGACCCAAATCGATGGTAAATGATGTATAAACATATTCTAGGACGATTTCTGGTCGAAAGAAGCGGTTAAAAAATTTGTATTGGTCAAAAATGGGTCGATTCAAAATCGCAAAAATGTAAAGGGGTATACCTTCAAAAATTGTCAAAAAATGAAAGTCGCCAAAATCAATTCTAAATGATCCAAATCGATGGTAAATGATGTATAAACATATTCTAGGACCATTTCTGGTCGAAAGAAGCGGTTAAAAAATTTGTATTGGTCAAAAATGGGTCGATCCAAAATTGCAAAAATGTAAAGGGGTATACCTTCAAAAATTGTCAAAAATTAAAAGTCGCCAGAATCACTTCTAACTGACCCAAATCGATGGTAAATGATGTATGAACATATTCTAGGACGATTTTGGGTCGGAAGAAGCGGTGTAAAAATTATTTCGGCTAAAAAATGGGTCGACCCAAAATCGCAAAAATGTGAAGGGGTATACCTTCAAAAATTGTCAAAAAATGAAAGTCGCCAATTTCGCTCCTAAATGGCCTAAATCGATGGTATATGATGTATAAACATATTCTAGGACGATTTTGGGTCGGAAGAAGCGGTTTAAAAATTTTTTTCGGTCAAAAATGGGTCGACCCAAAATCGCAAAAATGTGAAGGGGTATACCTTCAAAAATTGTCAAAAATTAAAAGTCGCCAAAATCAATTCTAAATGACTCAAATCGATGGTAAATGATGTATAAACATATTCTAGGACGATTTCTGGTCGAAAGAAGCGGTTAAAAAATTTGTATTGGTCAAAAATGGGTCGATTCAAAATCGCAAAAATGTAAAGGGGTATACCTTCAAAAATTGTCAAAAAATGAAAGTCGCCAAAATCAATTCTAAATGACCCAAATCGATGGTAAATGATGTATAAACATATTCTAGGACGATTTCTGGTCGAAAGAAGCGGTTAAAAAATTTGTATTGGTCAAAAATGGGTCGATCCAAAATCGCAAAAATGTAAAGGGGTATACCTTCAAAAATTGTCAAAAAATGAAAGTCGCCAATTTCGCTTCTAAACGGCCTAAATCGATGGTATATGATGTATAAACATATTCTAGGACGGTTGTGAGCCGAAAGAAGTGGTTTAACAATTTTTTTCGGTCAAAAATGGGTTGACCCAAAATCGTAAAAAAATGAAAGTCGACAGAATTGGCCCTAAATGGACCAAATCGGTGGTAAATGATGTATAAACATGTTCTAGGACGATTTTGGTTCGAAAGAAGCGGATTCAGTGTATACTTTTTATATGTATTTTAAATTTCATCAAATCCATCTTATTATAACGTAATAACATTGTATATAAAAGGCACATTTGACTATTGAATAATATTATATTCACATCGTAATATTTTATTCGAATAATTTCAGGCTTCACCTAACATACATATTATTCTGATTAAAGTATAATTTCATATCAAGGGGGTTAACACCCTCGGTATAAGATGCAGCACTATCTTGAGACTGTTCTCTTTCTCTGACGCACTTGGTGGGCTATCGAATCTCGTAAAGTATGCATTTACACAGGCACTTTGAGTTCGGGCCACTTTAGATAGGAATCTTACGTGGCGGGGGGACGCATAAAAATTAATTTCGTGAACACGTGGTCAGAAAGGTGGGCCGCGATCGAAGATGGAGGTGCCACGTGTATTTACACGCCCATTCCACTAGAATTGCTCCGCGAGAGACCGTCGTCCTTACTTGTAATTAAATATCTTCGTTTCTGATACTTATCGGGTTTTTGAAAGGTACCATCTCTTGAATCGAATCTAGGAACGTTGAGTACCAATTCGTAAGTGTATCTTGTGAGTCTATAATTTAGCACCATTTGTATTACAATTACTACAGTTTGATCGGTATATGTATTTGTTACAACTTGAACATTTTATTTCAATTAGGCAATAATTTCGGTTGGTAACTTAATTTAGTTTTCGTAATTTAATGTTGTGCCTTGGAGGGTGTATATATATAAAATATATAAAACATTTAACACTTTATTCTGGAGTAACAATATTATGTATAATATAGACTATGTAATATTATATCGGTTATATCGAATATATACTTAAGGGTCATTGAAATATGTGGAGTTTTAAACTGCTTATGATAATTTTTATTCCCAACTATAATATATGCTATATTATTATTAAAGTAATACCTGAAATTAAAATTACTTTCGTCGTTCCATTTTTGCCTGCACTTTGGAAATACGTAAAAATAACTAGATTTCTAGCTAACTGAAATCTCTGCATATAGAGATTTCTGTATATAAACCGGTAGAACCATTTATTATACACAATCAGTCGACGTATTGTTCCGAAAACCAAGGATCGTGCAATTGATCGGGTAGCTCGAATAAACGTAGGTTTTGTAACCGAGTTGCATACAGTATTATTTCGAGATACCGTAGAATTTCGCTTTGCTCGCTGAATGACATTAACGAATATGAATTTCGCGAGATAATTCTAGATTTAACATAAATCCTAAATAATACCACGTATATATTACCTATTCTTTCGTTACTTCCCATACATTGTTCTTTGCCAAAATTTCGCGAGCCGCGAATTTACATTGAAATGTTGTCTTCCATAATTTAACAGAGTTTATACCATTCATAGAGGCAATAAATATGTTGCAATGAATTTATAATTTCTTTTGTTACCCAACTACTCTTCACGCACCGCTACGTGCATTTTGAAAAACCTTTATTAATTCAATATTTTATGTATTTGTTATAATTTAAATCGACTGCCTGGATACCAAACAATTCAACAAATGCCACTTTACAGGAACTGCAATATTAAAAAGTCGTTAATAATTTTGTCACTTTTTATTCGCGAATAAAAGGGTCGGTGAAAATTTTAAAATAAGAGTGGCATGCGCGTCGATGCGAATGAATTTAAAAGCGTGTTTTGTAGTTAAACTCTCTTGTCGGTTTTTCGTATGTTTTTCGTATTGCTATGTTGGCAGCAAAGCAACTTATGGACGCAGGATATTTGTGTTACTGTTTTGGGAATTATTAATTACATCATTAGCTTACATCCTGCCGCAGTACAAACAAATGTCAATCAGCCAAATGTTCTTTCCATTAAGCTCTGTAAATAGGATTCGAATTTTTCTGATTATCGTGCCAAGTCGGTTCTGTCACGAATTCTTAAATTTCTGATATCCGCCAATAATAAACTACTTTAAAATTAATAAAATTCATTTAGAAGCGCACTAAAATTATTATACGTATTTGCAATATTCACGCACTAAAATAATACAGGCATTTTACGTACTAGCAATGCAATTTCAGAATTGAATTAATACAAATATAAAAAGGAAACTTTTTTGTGATAAGAATAGTGGAAAACAAAGTGGAAAATATTCAGTCCTGATTTTCACGGGAAATAATCTCTATTCACAGTTTCAGGATCGAAATATTCCTGGTATCATTTATGGCATGTAACGTCAGACATTCCTGATGATGAACTCACGGTTAACGCTATCCCAGGAATTTTTAACGTTCCTAAGAACGATCGCATTTATTAAGAAGCCTTTAATCGAGATTAATTAATCAAGCCTGTACTCGCCGGATTTAATTAGTGCTTTATTAAAAATACTTATTACATAAAGCACTAAAAAGCACTCGATTAAAAAATGCGGTATCAAAATAGATTTCGATCACCAATAGAAAGAAAGCTGCATAACGTAAAAGTTTTAATTGGAGTCGTATAACTAATATTTCTGTGAGCTTAAAATCTGATTCGAGTTACAATTGTCATTATAAATTATTACTGAATATGATAAAGCTTCATTAATAAAATAACGCGATTAGTTTTTATTGCGTGCGCTGAAGACCGTAGAAAAATTATTGACAAACTGTTTAATTATAGGAGGTTGAAGTTAAAATTTGTAGTGGCCTAAAATGTGTCACGCATAAAAACTTACGAGGATTAATTCAATTTCTAGTTCGACAGAGAAAGTATAAGTTATCATCGAATGCAACGTTCGTAAATATTATTAATGCAAATTAAGTGTATTATTGGTGCATAAAGTGAATTGGCAAGTGGCATGAGAGATGCTCAATTTTTGAGTGAGTTTCCGTGGAAGACACGAAGAACTGTCACGTCTTATGATCATCGTAGCCGTGAAATAGGCCTAGCAAGTCCAATCTACTTTTGGAGATGCTATGCCCGCAATATCTCGGGGTTATACGTGCGAGATGTAATGGAGCTCTACTTCAACGTTTCCCTATATTTGCGCGTACATTCGCAACTACATTTTTTAGTATCTGCAAACGTGTTACCTACGGAACTCCTGTTCAACCGTAAAAACCAACCGCTGCTTCTACCATGATAACATTTATTTAAAAACGCAGCTTTATAAACAGAGAATAATTGAATGCTCCTTGTAAAATTATGTTTATGAGTTAAACATCCATTGCGATACTTCCGTTCAATTATCTGTGCAAAATTCGAGTGCGTTTTTGATGACACAAAGCTGTTGCGTTTTTGCAGTAATTCATTGATAGAACTGTGTCGAGTGTAATATAGTTATGTCATAAGTTGAAATTATGGATATTAAAATATAATATAATTTACTTAACGTACGCTTTCCTGTTGTTAGTAAATTATGGAATTATGGATATAATAATTATTGTATATAAATTTCGGAATGCAATCGATCAGCCGAATGTAATAATATTCACATTCGGCCGATTCAGATTCACAGACAATATGGCAATAACAATATATTTATTTATAAAGCATGGAAACTGTACTACAAATTAATGTCTGGAATTCCTAATAAAAATGAGATTAAATTGAGGGAAGAATTGATTATAATAATTTGATTAGTGTCAGGTTAAAATGGAGTACATTTAAGGTTTGCAATATTCATCGCGGTAAAGAACTTGTATTTTGCTTATAATACACTTTGAAATTGCACACTTCGCAAGAAGAGTAAGTGGCTTTTTATGTCGCTTACAACACTATCGTGTTTTTCGAGCGGCTTCTAATGGCAAGAGATCGATGCACCTGTTGTCTTCGAAAATAATAAGTACCGTTTCTTCGTCTGTAAGTTCTTCACTCGGCTAGACACATTTGTTCGTTTATATTTCCGTCTTTTCGTGTAAGCAGTTTATTTGAAAAACTACATTAGACGGCCACGTCTCATCCTCTTTCATTTTGGACCCTGTCCAAATACGAAAATCATCTCTACAGAAACACCGGTTATAATGTGCTGTCGTGAACATTTCTGACCTTGGAATTTAGCATGATTTCTGATGATCGCTGCATGACATTTTTCACAATCAGTTCTGCCGTAAAGTAACGTTATCGTGCGATTTTTTTTCACCGTTTCAGATGCCATATCAATAATTCCATGAAAGTGTGAGTAATTGAATTATTAATTACTTATCATTTATTAGTAGTAATTATTAAAATCAATGCATCTTCCAATGATCCCTGCACACTTTTCCGAACTCGTTTTGTCCGAGTAACGTTTTCACCAACGTTATCATTTTCTTTCATCATTACGTTATGTTTATTTATACGTTCGGTGTCGAATCATTAATTCGGTGGAAGTGAGGGAATTTGAATTATTAATTGTTATTCCAGTAGATGCGTCTTAATGAAATAGAAACACGTAGCAGGGTGCACTATCTTCTCATAAAAAATGGATATCCTACTCGAAACAAAGAGTGGCCATGATTAATTTATACACCGAGACGAATGTAAATACTTTATAATCGTGAAAGTAGAGCTAATTGGAAACGTAAATCTTGAAAGGATGGGATTAAAGGGGGTGGAGGAACGGATGATTCGCAATTATGATGAAAAAGAGGTAAACGAGTATCAAGAACTATCAAATGGTACTGAGCCGCGTGTGGCATTTACGAGGTCTTTTGAAAAAATTCTACCTGCAACTCCCGCTGCGCGCAGACCACGGGGTAACGTATGGTTATACCGTGCGGTTAATGTTAAGGGGACATTAATGTATAATTTACATTCGGCCAATTAAAAGCCAATTAGATGCGAAGCCTTTAATTCGCAAAGTGGATAACATCAACCGGCATACACTTTGATGTCGACCTTCCCTAAATTATTATAAGCCCTGCTTATTATAATGCCAATACTTTTTTCACTTTTATGGGATAGTTTACTCGTCCTGTCACAATTTTATGTCGAACACTCGAAATATCTACGCGTGGACGGTTTTTACGAGGAGCAAGAGAAAAAAGTATAGTCGTTTGCACTTAACCCTCATCATTTTTGTAGTAGATTGTTCGTAAAATATGTTATATTTAACATGAATATTGACACGAAATAAGACATAGCATCATGTAACATTATATTTGAGTATCTAAAGATCAATAAGGATTAATGCAATATTAATATTGTGATTAGAGTTGGAAAGTTTCGTGTCGCGAGTGTGGTAGGAGCAAACGGAAGTTCCTTATCACGGCGATATATCGTGGCAGAAAATAGTTCGACGGGAATAAGTATTGTGTATTCGGAGCAGCACTTTCTAACGGAAAATCAATTTCCATAAATCGCGAGGGTGCACTGTCCGGAGTCATCGGGCGGAAATTAATTCGCGCGAATAAAGGTACGCCAGGCCAGGGCAAGTGGTTTCGAACGGTAAATTAATTCACCTTGATAAAAGTTACGGCGGCGGAGCCGTGGGAAGGTAAATAAGAGGAATGACCATAAGATGGACGCCTTTATTCGTGGCCGACTATTCAGCCGGTTAACTGTACAAATGAGAGAAACAAGATACTAAGCTTTAAAGGATAAGAAGGAAAAGTAGAGGAAGGTGGTGGATGGTCGGAAAGAGAGAAGAAAAAGGACATCCTCCAACGCCAGCATCACCAAGCGACTAACACAACCAACACCGCCGACGCCTCGTACCGTGGAAACCTGTCCCTAATTGATAGGAAATTCCTGCGCACGAGTACCTGCCGGATTTTTCAACATCCCTAACAGGTTGGAACTGGATACTTCGCGACGATTTGTAATCCGCGCACCTCGCTCTATCGTCAGCCAGGACTATGACTGGAGCAACCAACCACTGATTCGATCACCTCACCAACCAACAGGCTTCTTATTCTTGAACCTCGCGATAAATCCTCCTTTGACTGACTCCTCTCATGTGGGAATGGTGACAAAGGCACCAACACAGCTATGTATCTGCTCCCTGTTTCTTTCCATCGATACTCTTTATACGTGAGATGGCAATGCTAATGGAATCGCTTCGAAGTCTAACACCATTGATTTCGTATAATGATATTGTATACCAAGAAGAATGAAAACATTTTATTAATACTGAGATTACAGTAGAGTATAATCCTTGCAGTTTGATCAGTTTGTGCTTCCATCGAGAAAAGGAATGAAGTTTCTACCGCGAACGTTTTGATATGTATTTGGCATCTTAATCCTTTGGATAAGAATTTAATGGTATTTTAATTTGTTAACACCGTAGACTTTTCCGTAATGAGAGAAGTAGAGCTAACACCCGTAAGACGACACGGAGGCGACATACGTGGAAGTCCGATCGGATGGTAGTTTCAAAGAACATATACAGACGCGGAACTCCCATAAATTTATCGGGAACGCGTTCATGCGATATCAGTTAATTCCCAGTTGGAAAGACGCGGCGCCATGCTTACGTAGGTGCGTGTGCAATTAACGACAGCGAGTCGAGTATAATGAAGACCGGTCGAGTACTGTCCAGTAACAGCTGCGTACGAAAGAGAAACAGTGGCTTGCCATGTCGATTGAAGAGAGACGAAAGAGACCAGTTCATTAGCGACACTCACGGCTTGCCTCGGAGACATCTATTTTATTTATTTTCTTATTTTTTTTATCTCTTCCTCTCCACCTTCTCGGTTCTCGTAACCGTCCTTTTCTCAAGTCTACTTGGTCTCGTGCGGTTAACGCTTTCGATCGCTTGGTACCACCGTGCTAGAGGGATCTATGACGATCACGAGACTTGTTCGCAACTCGGCTACATGTCGCACTCGGATAACTGCTAGAGCAATGAAGACTTGCTTGTAACAAGGAATCTGTTAAATATGGCGAACGCAATTTATCCTGTAAGAAAGGAATATCTAGATAACGTTGGAAGACGGGGGCAGCAACGAAAGTAATGATACTACTCGAGGAATCTTCACCGCCTCCTAATGAATAGCCCAACGTGAGGAGATCCACATCGGACAATTAATTGTACTGTCATTACACTGATTAGAACAGAGACTAATCCATTAAAATACAAAGTTACATACTTCTGTCGCAATATATAACATGAATATATTCCGGTCATAATAACGAGTGACCATGCAATCTCAAGAAATGTTCAAGCAACTATCGGACACCTAACAGGACGATCCATTAGAAGAATGACTAATTCAGTTTAAAGGGTGGACACGGATTCTAATGGATCATGATGGATGGTAAGTGATAGAAGAGCGAGAAAAAAAGTATACAGTCGGAAGCGAGAGGAGCGACCCGCGGAAAACAAATTTCCAGATACGGTACTTTCCCGTGGATGGCGACCGCAAAACCGCCAATTTTCCCGATCGGCGTTTGTGCAGCAGGTGCGAGAGAGACCGAGTGAGAGAAAGAGAGAGGGGTGAGTCGACGGACGATGGGCGACGAGCGACAACAGGTTGAATTAATTGACAAAGATAGCATTTTCCGCGTCGACGTGCCTACCTAAACGCAAATATTCGATTGCGCCTGGGTGGTTCTAGGGTCAGGCGTGAGGGTGGAGGAGGACGTGTGGATCAGTCGAAGCGGAGATAGAGGCGATGGATGGTAACAGGAGGTAGGTGAACATGCGAGGGGGTGGTTTATAGGGGGTTTGAGGCCCGCGGTTCGGTTGATCGAACACATTTTAATCAATTCCATTAGTCCGGCCTGTAACCGTCCACACGGATATTTGACGGTACTCGTGATAGTGGTGTTGAGCTGTTACTACTTGCTCGTATACGAGTGTGCCTGTACTCTGGCAGCAGGTAGACCGATAGGTAACCGAACGAACGAACGGTCCCGGCCGGTTTACGAACCGGCGAGGGCGTCGGTCGTTGGTTCGCCAGCGACGTCATCGTTTCGGTTTACACGCGCCAATCATCGGCCAACTAATTGGTCGGTACTCCGCGACCGATTCCGCGCTCCATCGATTCCATGCACGTTCGCAACCCCCGACCCTTTATACCCCTCTACCTCAAATCACGCGCGTTTTCGTCAGAATATATAGCGGTTAATGGCCTTACCCCCCCTCCCCCCCACCCCCGCGTTTCCACGATTATCCTTTGACTTTCAAACATTTCTATCGAACAAAGTATTCTAATGTACTTTCGGAATACTCGACTTACGAAGGTCACTCTGCTTTGTTAATCGATGTAACGAGTAACGAAGCTTATGGGTAACGATAATTGTGCGGATCGTTAGTGAACCGTATTGGAGTGATCGTTATTCGTTGTAACTTCTGTTTGATCACGGAACTTTTAATACAAGCTCCGGTTGTGGTAGATCTTTTATCATACTGACATAACGTAGTGCATTAACGTTAATTATAATATATTCTAATAGGGTAGATCAAACAAAAGGGTGTCCACTTTGAATTTTTTCAGAAATATAATTCCAAGTAAAAATGTATTACTACTATTACCAGTTATCAGTTTCGTTATTAAAACATTAATTACAATTCATTTCTGATAGTATTTCTTGAATTACGGTACAAGTACGTTACGATATTCTGTCATGCGATCGTTATTATTTTTCTCCGCGTGATTACGTATTCCAGGGGATTAGAGACAGTGACGGTGACTCCATACTCGACTGACGGCAGTCGTCCTACGGGCGTCGTGATAATAAGATCGTGTAGCAGGCGCTCGTGGATTTATCGATATTAATAATTTAATATTAAAATATATAATATATATAACGAACAAACACACTCTGCTCTCGTCTCAGCCGCTTCTTAGCACACACTCGATTATTCCGCGTTTTCCATTTGACGCGTTCGCAATGTTTTCGCGCAGTTACTCCATTCTAAACTAAATAATTAAAAATTCTCTTAAAATCTAAAAGTTTGTCCTTTCTCCTGCAGTAGTTGGTTGGAAAATTCCAATAGTGAAAGTGTGTTAGCAGTGCCCGTACGATAAGCAGTCAAGTAATTAAGGTTGGTGTTTATGCATTGAACATAATTGTCCATGTTAGTTTTAACATCTTCGACTGTTTTATCGAATCAGAATTAAAGTCAGTAGAATGAGGTTAATAATATTAATAATACATTTCTCGAGGATAATGATGTTACTGAATACTATTAACATAGAAGTCTTTCTTTGCATTTCTACGCTTTCACAAAGAATTCTTGATATTACAGTTCTATAATGAAGGTATAATAACATGACTCCTTGTTTTGTTTCGTAGGTCGTCATAGCGGTCGAGGCACCGTGAAAGAAGTTCCCGAGCTCGAATTTTTTGCATCGCATGGTGAGTCGACTACTTTTTCTACTTCTACGCGTTCCTACAAATGTATTCCGACTGTGAATACTAAAATCTGATAATAAATTACAAATATAAAATCAAAGGTTATTAATTTCTTCTGCCGCTTATTATCTACTGCAATGAATACTTTGTTAATATCTTTGATATGATAAACTCTTTATTTAATTATTTCTTCAAAATTTGTAATATTTTGGCGAATGTTTTCTTGCGCGTAGTTGCAAGGCAATTTAAGTAACCTTAAGGAATATTTTGTACAAACTTACACGTTTCGTTACACCGTAAATCGATGAACGGAGGAGCAAGAGATTTGCTGCATAGTTCATAGGTAGAAAGGTACGTTTCCATGTGTCTTGCTTAATCATCACGATCTCGTTGCATGGACCATAAATGTGAATACGTTCTAAATTAGGTCCACGATAGAATATCTATCGCGACTGGTACCCTCATTAGGCGTTTGTTTGTTAAATACCTCTATCCAATACGGCGTTAATCAAATGATATTCAACAACTGAATGCGACAGAACGGAGGGTATTTAATAACAAAAAAAAGTATATTCGTGGTATATTCGTCTAATTTAAATAAAAATGGCAGACAAGTCACTTTTTACTTCTTTGGTAGTTCTAGTGTTAAATAATTAAAATGTACTTGTGAAGTAGTCGGTAATTTTGAGTGATATCGATGTTTCTAGTAATTAATATTAAAGCATATAAATTTGAAAGGGTTACAAACCGACAAGTTTCAGTCGAAAATGTTTGGAGCCAACGAAGTTCATAGGTCATAAAATATTCAATATTGATAGGACCGATGGAACGCAATGCGATAACACTAAAAACCCAAAGTGGATCTCTTCGAAATTTCATTCTTTCAAGCTAGTCGTAAAAACCGAAGTGAATTGAACTACTAGAAATATTCGTGTTATATGGTTTTCTATCATCAATGTAAACTTATTACCGGTGTCAGTGTCAAAGGCCACAAATATGTATCATCGCGTGATCCGTCAGAGAATACGGACTGCCCGAATAGGATGGTTAGATACTTCCGGAATTTATGTTGGACTATTGCCACCATGTGGATCACCGATCGCCGCAAATTCTGTTTACAGAAACGTACCTAATTCGTAATAACAAAGCACGCCGTTCCACTGAATTCCGATTAATACAAGTATATTAATCCCATATTTTATACTACACATCTTTATTTTATTCATAAGCTATTCGTAAAATATTTGACAAAATGTGGTCCCCAAGTTTGAGGCGGATTTTTTGTACCCTTAAAATTCGTTATATTTTATATATTTATTAATATGTATCTTCCAAAATCTCAAAAAAATAATATACTAAATGTAATCAGGTCTTAATAAAACGAATACTAATCAAGTACAAAATAAATGAAATAATATAGGTGATATTTATATACTATTAATATAAATCTAGAGTACAGTTGTTGTTTACCGATAATCATGAAAGCAGAGTAATATGTTTATTAATAATTAGAAGGGGTCGTCGATGTGTCTGGTAAAATAGTGAGGGTTAACCTTTTAGGGCAATATGTACGACATATAGGTAGAGGAACCGCACTGCTTCACCGCAACGGCGGTTCGGCATACACGCGTGTGCTTTGTGCAACATGATGGAAACTTTACGTTACACATTCATTATGCACTATCGATTGATGCACCGCCAAACTAAATGAACTGACGGATCAACGACAAACGTTAAATATAGTTTCGTCATAGCACAAATATTAGAGATTTGTTCGGCATACTTGGATATACAATATAATAAGAATTATCTTATATAGTAAGTACGAAGTTAACCCATAATGGCTAACATCGCTGAAAATCCACCCCACGCGAATGTTGTTCTCATAAATTTCAAACACTTAGCAACTGGTGACAATAATTGATGACGACTTTATCATAAAACAAAAGAGTTCTCTCACGTACTTTGCAATAAAGGTATATTTATTTATTTTAATGTAATTTCTTCCGATGACAGCTTTTTAAGTGTTAGATCATTGTCCACGTGTTGATGATCGATTATTATCATAGCAATTATTATTAGCTAGAAGAATAATTAATCTTATTGAATTTTATTATTATGATTTATTATCAATTCTATAATTAATTTTGTTCTATTACACTACTTTGTAATGCCTTTTTGTTAAATGTATAAGTATTTGAAATCGAAGATTGATAAATGTAGTACGGAATATAAATCTGCAAAATTGTTTGGAATTTTACAACCAGTGGAAGAATATCAGCTTTCCAGCGTATTCAGACATTCCTGTGTTAAAACACGGTTAGATGCACGGAAAATACGGTTATAAAGCCACAAAGGCAACCTATGGAATATATAAAAAAAGGACACGAAATTGCAGAAGTATATGTACATATATATTTTCCATGTAGGGTAACGCGAGTGCGAGTGAAATATTACTGAACTTCGACGTGTAATCTGATCAAATGTAACATAAAAGTTTGAATATCACGGACATTTTCGGTGTAACGATAAAACTGTTAAAACCTCGTGTAATGTAGACACTAAAATTCAATTTTTATTTAACGACCTATAAAATTTGTGTATAAAAGTATTTGCTCCCATCTATATTTTAAGTTCGTATTATATTCCTCGGGGATCTCGTGCTAGTAATCAGTTTCAGGATTTTGCGATAAATTCTGTTTCTGTTGTGAGTTCAATCTTCGAATTTTATTTTGAAATAAAATGATACGAGCTAATTTGCCGAATTAGATTTTAATTGGATTTCCCCATTTTGCAAAATAAATATGAAATCAAAATAAGATATAAAATAAATGAATTTTAACAGAGCGCAGAATAAAATCAAAAGGCATTGTTTGCTTTACTTCACATTTGAAAATTATGAAATATGTTGCGGAAATTAGTTGCGATAACATGTAAATAATAATTGCATTAATTGAAATACTCACGATAAATAATTTGCCAGCTAATCAGCATTTTTCTATTTTATTATCTACAAAATTAATTTCAAGTAAAAAATATAAAATAAATAAATTTTAATAAAGCAATCATTGAAGACGAAGGAATTAATTGTAATATTCAGGATAAATAATTAGCTGGATAATCGATATCGAATATGAGTGCAATTGGCAACAGCAAATTAATTTAGCTAGTTCCACTGCAGCGAGCATGTAATATCAAGTTAATTAGCATATTATATCATACGTAATTTAATTTCCTTATCCTATTTAATTATTGTTTTAATTCCTGTGTTATTACGATTTAACCCGTTTATTTAACTCTTCTTCGTATTAATATTCTCTTGTTAGACATTGCGATACATAATTGCAAATAAGATATCGTACCAATGAGAGTATCAGACTTTATTTTTTTAACAATCTCTGAAATTTAAATTCACAATATCGACTTGCACATACCTTAATAAATCGTTCCAATTTGCAATAAAATATTTCATATCGAAATTACACGAGATTAAACATTATAAAAGAAACGTTTCAAAACGAGTCCGAAATAGCGCTACTTAATTATAATAAGATATGTTGTATATTAATAAAAAAAAGTCCTATCACAAGATACGAGTGGACTAGCATCTATGGAGACGATTCGAATTAGAGGCAGAATCGTCTGAAATTCTCGTATTTTTCGTGGAAAAAACGGTTCCATGCATGTCTGAGTAGGTGGCAATATCTCGAAGTAATAACGATTACCAGATTACCAGAATTTCCCATGTGTCATGGGGTTACCGTGTAGATATACTTCATCAGGTTGTAGAAACTTGGCATGATGGTTGATAACAAAGGATAGAAGGGAATCGAACGAGATCGAGTCCGATCCCGTATCACCTGAAGCCATTCCGAGAATCGTTTGCTCGTAGAATTAACATATAAATTAGGCTCTACTTCTTGGACCATGTTCGATTATGTCACTCGAAATATTTTCAATTATCTCAAGCGCCTTCCACGATTGTCTCGGACGAACATGGAAAATTGATATACAAGGTACTTACGGCTCACCGGAAATTACATCGCAAACACCGGAATACGATAAGGAAACTTTCAAACGGAATATTTTAATGGGGATTATTTAATATGAAAAAAAGATGAGTTCCAGCTGACAGAGTAAAATGACGAAATTTAAATTGGAATAATTTTGTTAATTAAGCGAGGAGTTACACGAAATGGGAGGATTTTATTTGATACCGTATTCGGGGCTGCATTTGGGTAATGGTAAACTGCGAAAGTTAAAGTTAACTGCAATTAAAAAATTCGACGTGGTACCTTTGCCTTCTGACATTTCTCTTGAGTTATATTTTTTTAGTTGTTTCCGAGGCTTCATTTTTATTCTTCGATCAGTCAATATTTTATATTTCCGTGATAACAATAAGTTTGTTTATATGGAAATTACAATTAGATATAAAATCTTGGGTCGTTGAATAACGCGTACGGCGATTACCGGGAATGAATATTTTCCGTGGAAGATATTATTTTTTAAATTCACTAATAACAGACAGTCGTCGGAAACAGACGTATAATTGGGATGATTTATTTTTAATTGATGAGATGCATAATATTTTCGGTCCGTGGGTGCATGTTTTTCCGCATTATTACGGTAGCTGCTTAATTGATACTGCAGCTACCGTGCATCAATTAATGTTGATTATTTTTATGCCAGGCACCTACGAATCCCCATCGGCGGATAATCAATACATTTTTAAATTACGTCGCTATATAATAAATTATATCCTCGCACGCGGATATTGCATCGTATTAACGTGCATCGTAAAATCCATTCTGTTATATTAATTAAAGTTCTTACGGATAAATATCGTCGAGTTGGGAGAGGAAAAAAAAATAGCTCGATTCGTTAAATATCGTATTAAACTCCGTATTTCCATTCTGGTAGCGTGACATTATCATTGGAAGTCACTAGGAGAAATAACATAGACCGAATCTTTTATTTCCCACAAAAAAAACGGGTACCCACGAAGATATCCCATCAGGAGAGCCAAATCGTTTGCAGAACTCAGAACAACGTATCCTCCCTCCCAAAGGTCCCTCGACCGTATTCTTCCGACGATAAAGACTCGGGTGATAAACTACCCCAAGGCACCCTCTTTTTCCGAAAAATCGTGCTTTCGACCACCAGAAGGTAGGGGTTCTTACGAGAAAGAGTGAGGCAGGGAGAGAAAGTTTGAGAGTGAGAGACATAAGAGAAAGAGAGAGAGAGGTAGAATTGGTACGGTAGGTGCCAGTACTACCGGCACCTAATCAAGCAATAACTATTTGTCAGTTCCCCGGGCAACCTAAATCCAAGCTAATTCGACATCCGTGTCGGACACAGATTCGCTATCGGGTATCTCTTTCTATCTGGACGACAGCATATTCGCATTAGCCAGCCCCGCAACCCACGCTCGATCGACTCTCTCGACCACCGTCAGCAGTCTCTCTCACCCTCTCTCACTCTCCATGATTTCCCTCCTTTCCCTTTGCGATGCTACCCTCCTCTGATACTCCTTCCTACCATCAGGAGTCTCATTCACTCTCCGATTGTCCTCCCTCCTTCATCCCTCTCTTTATCTAATTCTCTCTCGTTCTCTCGCCCACTCGTAACATGCTTTCTCTTTGCCCTATCTTCCTCTCTCCATCTCTGCTGGGTCCCTTGATCTCGACTAAGTACGCCATATACCCACGTGCATCACACCGTAGGACCAGATCTCGACACGATTAGGGCGGTACTCAATTCGACGTTTCGTCGATTCGGTCCCTCTTTCTTTCCTCGAACGATCACTACCTTTATATACGAAATCCAGTCTGGGCCGTACGTTTTTCCTATGGGGACACGGAGAACTCCAGAACTACGCTACGTAGAGTCACCGTAAATGTGACAACCCTTTTCGTGTGAGCGGAAACTGCCACTCCGTGTAGATTTTCTTCCACGAATGCTGCGATTCCTCCTTTCGAATAGCTTTCGTTTCGAGCGCTTCTTTTAATGCGTTTGATTAAGTTTATTCCCGGTGATTCGTGTCACTCCAAACCATTTTCGGGTAATCTTCTTCCATTGACGCGTTTATTTTTCAACCACTTTGCTGTTCGCCTCTGTTTCCTGTTATGCCTTTTATCTGGTATACGAACGTGAGTTTCTTTATTGAAAATGTTTCCGTCGATTTACTTTAATAGATTTTCATTATAAGAGGGGTAAAAGTGTGAGCAAATAATGAGAACAATGAAACGTATTAATGGTTTCTTTTCAAGGTAAATGAACGTAGAATTCGTAACATTGTTACAGTTCGGCTGTGCGATTCCTACGTACGAATCAGACGACGACTATTTCGTTCCATTCACATTTACATCTGTAAATAACATTCTACCCGCGAGTAAATTAAATTCTTGAAATGGAAAATCCCCCCGATATTTGCATTGGTTATTTTAAAGAATGTAATTCGTTACTCGGAATTTCATAGCAGATTTTAAACTTATCATTTGGTATTCCGGTCGTGCCTCAATTACGAAATACCAGTACTTTCCGCGGTCTCGCAACTTTGAAATTGAAAAATCCACGATAGAAAACATTAAAAACGTACAACCGTACTGAAATGAATTAATTTTTGTTTTACTGTATCCACTAATGTACGTTTTCTTGTCGGTTCCCTTTAATCCGTAATATATTTTACATCTTCCTATAAATTAATCTCTGTACAGGGCATTTTCATGTTCATTCTCTCCTTGCGTTCATTTAATTCGTTTTATTAATGACATTTTTTGCGAATTCTACCTAAAGTGGTTCTCGCTTCGTGAGAGATCGAATAGGGCGCGCTAAGATCAAAAAGTGAACAGACAGGTAACACGAATCGGAGGAGAAAAAGAGAGAAAAAAGAGGGAAATGAAAGGGATTATAAATATTGCTGAAGACTATCGGTCAATTAGTACGGGATATCCAGTAGTTATCTCAGAACTCACGCGAATCACGAAGGACCTCCGTTTAAGAATTACGGCTTCCTCGAATATAACTTTAAAATAGTTCCATTTTAATCTCAGGAAAACAGCTATTTTAAAAAACTTCACTTTAGATTATCTGAAACTGGATCCATCTGCCATTTTCCAATAATTAACAATGATATCAACACCTTATATTTACTTATGAATTTGATTTGATTTTTTAAATGTTATAACGATATAATGAAAATATGACTGTACAATTCTTTGTTTACCTCTTGGCATCATATACTGTTATCATTATTCACAATAAAAGAAACTTCAAAATCTTGGTCTTCTTATCATATGGAATTAAATGTAAAATTAAACTGCAAAGGCACACTGTAATTTATCTGTTTTCTTCGACCACCCTGCCAAGAAACATTTAGAGATATTCTTTCAATAATGGCTAGTTCAGAGCATAACAATAAAAAGATATGACGAACTGCAATTTAGAAGTAATATATCAATCCTCGGTAGCAAGTCGATGCCAGAGAAAGTTGCATTTATTTCACGTTGCTCGGGCATTGGCCACAACGCCGAAGTGAAATGGACATTGCAAAATGACCATTCCGCCAGTCGGGCCGGAGCCGGAAAAATTCTGAAAGGACGAAAGATCATCATAGTCATTAATCATCCCTGCTCGAGGATATGTATATAAGTCCGAGTGAGATCTTACGTTGGAAGAAGCATCGTTTGGAAAATGTATACCGATTTACAGGTGCCATGTATATAAATTGATCGCGAATCCTATTGCAAACATGGAATCTTTTAAACACGTTCATAATGGGGGCAGGAATTCGGTGGACAACGATTTGGACCACTTAGAAGTAAAATTGGCGAGGTTGATTTTTGGCCCAGGAGCCACTTTTTCGAGAACTACCCCCCCTTCTCAACTTTTCGATTTTGGGAAGCCATATTCTGAGAGTGACAAACATTGATACGAGTTATAGAACGAAGTACTACTAATTTGTCGATAGACAACTTCATCGAATTAATTTACAACCTAACGCCCCAAAGAGATCCTTTATCGTTCATCTTCAATTTATTTAGTGGACTGTAACAAATCCAGTGTCGAAATTTAGTATCTTCCTTAAAGTCATTAGGATGGAAAGTTCGTGTCGAAAGTTTCTGGACACTCGTGAAATATGTTTTAATTAGTTTTCTAATTATCAATGTATAACTGATGGTAGCAGTATTATTAGCATAATGTTGCTATCGAGATCATTAATCAAAGTACCTGCTTCGAGGTGTACGAATTTAATGCCTACCAAGGCTTTTAGAAGGTACTTTCTTTTGATCAACTGGACAGTTCTCGGACAGTTCTGACATTCAATCTTCCAATGGATCTGTCTATATTGACAGCATATAGATATCGCACTAATTAGTAATCCATTTGGGTGTGTACTAATTGGAGGAATATTGTATCTTTATTCTCAATAAAATTGATGTAGTAGTATTGTCATACCAAATGTTAAGTTCTGATTATGTCGTGGTAAGAACGAATTGGGGTCCTAACCAATTTTTTCGAATGGTGTTTTTACTACGACTTACGATGGTATCATTTTAAGTCCATTTTAAATGTCCCTAAAATAAGTCACTATTTAAAACGATGTGAAAATATAAAATGCATAAGTACCTTCAGTAATTGCTAGTGAAGAGGACACGTTCAGAGATGCATGTACTATAAACCCATAGATATCTTCATAAGAATCTTGAATTAATAACCGGCGTAATCGGGGATCGGTTTGGATTTACTTTGAAGGAAAGATCGAGAAATCTGTGCGTATCAAAGACATGCGTGGACGAATATAAATAGACGGCTACCTACGTAGACGTCCGTGGATGTCCTGGGTGGGTTCAATTAAGGCCCCATTACACTTTTACACGGGCTGGTATTAAAGCTCGCAGCTGGTTGCGAAGTCAGATATTATTTATCGGTTGACTTACGCCGAGCTCATTTGCCCAGCAAAAGGAATAATCGGAGAAAAAAGGAAGTTAAGGGCACTTACAGGCCCGCGGTCGAGGATACCATTGGCCGATCTCGGGTAAATCTCGAAGGTGATTGGCCCTAGATCCCTGGTGGAAGACCGTCTCACGAAACGGCCCGGCAACCGCCGGCACGACGAGAGATGATAGAATATCTTATTAGTTGGACAATGGGCAATCAGAGACGCCATACAGCCTCTCTGTTAGCGGTCCAGTCTTCTCTCGGTCCGCGTTTGTACGTCTGTTTGTCGTGCACACGGTCCATGAGTATTCAAGGTCGCCTGGATCAGACTTTTAGCTCGACTTGGGTATATCACTATGCCTGGACCATCCAAATCAACGCCCGCAAGAACAATAAATCGGTACCATAGCCAATCTCGAGTACCAAACATATTTCTTGCAGATCGGTTTGTTAATCCACCTAAGGTGTTCAGTTTTAAGCTACCCCCTTGCAGTGCACTTTTTGTACCACAAAAGTATCAACCTCAGAAATCAGCAGATACGAAATAGTAGAATGTGCCATTAAATTACGAAAGTAATATAAAAGCGCTTAATTGTCAGCCCATAATGTATGACTTATTAAATATGCACGAGTCCTTTAGGTGGGTCTAAACGCCTTGGGAGGCCTATTGAGTTTTAAAGTTAACCGAATAAAAAGGATCATTCTTATAAAGACAGCCATCGCTCTCCAGACAGATCTTAATTATTACTATTGTCTTCGCTCATAATTGAAACTTCGCATAGAGGGGTTCAATTCGTGTGGTCTGCTTTTTGTCTTCGCAGACTTTCGAAGAAACGGTCCTGTATGCTTGACGAGGATCAAAGTAATTTGATTTGTCATAAGGCACTGGTTTCATTCGCTTCTCTGTGTTTCAATTCGAGTTATTGATTTACAACCTTCAGGTTTTACTCCCAAAAGAACAATCGGTTCGTATCAACCCTGTATTGTGCGTATGAGAACAATTTTTTCGGAGGACAACGAGGATAGTAACTATTTGAACGATCGGTGTCGAGGTAACAAGGATCGGTACTGCATGTACCGCTATGTTGAACTAGAATTGTTGTTTGAGCTTCCATTGTTGTCGCCTCAAATAGTTGGAACCGTTGTTACTCTCGCGACAGGGTAAATTTTTCCATGTCGCCGGCGGCTGAAATGATTTAGCCCTTTTGCCTTCGATAATGGTTATTCTATCGTGGCACAAAATAACAAGGAGTCCTTTAAACTTTTTTAAAAGAATTTCAAGGAACTATCGAATCATACAGGGTCATAAAATGATTGTATAAGATAACCATTTCTTCGTACAATACATATCTTATTTTCCACGGTGACACTTCTTTTTTGTATATCAACGATATTCCCAGTACTCAAGGAAGATTAAAGTCTTTATAGGATGATCAAATATTATCATAACAAAGAAAGAAAGAAGAGAATAATCATGTTCCGTCGGATCAGAACGAAAGTCCAGGATCCACGAAAACTAGGTGCGAATCAGAAATCAGATAACAGATAGCCACGAGAGTATCCCTCGTAAAACGAATCCACCCGCGAATCTTGATAATTGGGGGAGCAAGGGATAACGCGGTGTGAAAAAAAAGACAGGTCTCCGTGATTCACACGAAAAGCCAGAAATCCCTTTCGGTGATGTTCGCCAGAGATTCCCATCGTGATAAAAAAAGGCAGCGAACGTTCGACGTGGAAGTCGTTGAAGGACAGTGTATACGTCTTTCTTTATTCGTCTGGTGCTTTCTTTCGTTCTTGCCTATCTCGCTCTTCTGGACCACGAATCTGAACACAATCTCAGGCAATGACGATAACTCGATGTAGAAGTCCAGGATCCAAGCGATTTACTCTTGCGGTGAGGAATCTCTTGGAGTTCAGAGGGCAGCGCCCTTGCTGCGCGTTAACTCTCCCCTGCTGAGCACATGGACATGCAATGCTATGGGGTTGATGAATGGATTGCCCATAACATGCCCAGGAACTTCCGAAGTCGAAGAGATCGCTCTGACCATTGGGAATCACGATGAGTGATTGGCCATTAGGATAAGGCGACAAGCTTGCCAATTGTCAGCACTGTCGCGTTAAAAATACTGTAGTATGTCAATACCAATAATTCGGTGCAGTTAATATCGGAGCGATCATCTCTTTTAATAAATTATTAGATGATTCAATTGTAGAATTTGCAATTGCTTTTATTATTGTAAACTCGTAGTGACCACAATCTTTCGTATTCTAGGATATATAATAATAATAATTTAATTATTTGTTGATATTCGGACATAAATCCAATATTACAATAA
Source organism: Nysson spinosus (assembly GCA_910591585.2). Taxonomy (NCBI): domain Eukaryota; kingdom Metazoa; phylum Arthropoda; class Insecta; order Hymenoptera; family Crabronidae; genus Nysson; species Nysson spinosus. The sequence continues at coordinate 7,468,959 of OU342835.1, forward strand.
AATTCGCCGCAGACTTTGTCATCCATAATTTAAAGCATATTCATAAATTTTGGAATGTAAAGTAACGAAGTACTTGGTGAAAGATCGTGAATAGTGGTGTGATTCGTGAAAGATAGTAATCGCTGATTCACGGTGTTTCGTGGATCCATTTAATTACACGATTTTTCTGTTGATTACATGGGAAAAAAGAAAAGCGACGAGGGGAATGACAAATCTCGGCGTAGGGTGTTCGGCATCCCTTGACACGGGAAATAAAAATATCAAGCTGTGAATTGGCCAGTGAACACGGATGATTTATTAATTCGATTAAACCTTATAAGAAGCGTAGCCGTGGTTTAATCTTAGTTGAGTGCGACCGGCGATTTTTCTCCAGTGCGTGCTCTCACGCGAGCCACTTTATGCTCTCCGATTGAACCCCATATAAATGTTCGCCTTCGGTGGCTATCACTTACCTACCATTATTGTACATACCTTTATCATATCTAGGAAAATATTGATTTTATAATACAGTATCACCACTTTACTGTGATCATCATTTTCTATTATTTTCATCGAATCGCATCTGGAGGTTCCAACGTGTGTACGTTACAAAAGCCTATAAATTACAAACTTAAAATATGCTCTTAGGTAACCGTGTATATAACTTGTATAGAATGAAAGTTAACAACGCAAGATGTTCATTATGTGAAATTTAATTAAAGCTCGCTTACGGTAAAATGCTTTCAGGGTTTTGCATATGTATATAGGGCAGACACTTTACGAGGGCTAATTTCATATAGTGGATGTAACATTATTTATTGGAGGTGATTGAACACATAATTTCAAGGCACGAACATGATGGCAAATAATTATACTAAGTTCTGACCGTTCATTTCTTTTCTGAGCGGACACTCACTTATGTGCTTGATACCGGAGCCGGGCCTATTAAAATTATAAATAGGATTATTATGTTTCGGTATATTGAGCCAATTAAGGTAATGTTCCTCTTCAGATTGGTGCCGACATCACTGTACGGTATTAAACTTACAAATAAGGATTTCTCTTAATTTGATGGGCTTACTTATGCCTTAATAAAATTGATTGTGCCATTGATAGATAGAGCTGATAAATGACGGTTCAGTTTTATCATCGCCTCCATCCGTAATGGAACGCTTCACTTTGTACTTTCGTTAATTACTTTCAGCAACGGTCTTTTGCATAATTCGAAACTCAATGTAATTCGATTTCTTTAATTAGGTTTTTCGAATATTTCGTAAGTAACAAATTTTCGTGAAACATATATAATTATATTTAATTCAAGTAATATATGTATACTTCTATTTACTTAATGGATCACCCGTAAAGAAATTATGTTTACGTAAAACGTGTCACTTATAAAAATAATATTCATTAGGATAATTATTTATATTCTTTGGTATACTATTATGCGATACGGGTCAAATTGCAACGTGAAATTAGACTTGAAAATAATCACCTGCAATTAACGAAGATAGCGAAAGATTGAATGTGTAACGTGACTTGAAACACCCATCGATTACTCATTAAAAGTGCGCTCGTAATTATCATTACTTTTAATCATTGCTCGTATTCCCTGTTCGTTGTCATCCGATGCATCGAACTCCGACGTAAAGACATATTTCGATAAAGAATCGGAGGAAAGATCGTAACTCAGAACCAGTTCGTTAAAAACCAGCGGGGATAAAAGTTGGCGGAACGAACGCGTCAGGGGATCGATTTTAATTGACGGTGAAGAGGATCGACGCATCGGCGCGCCTCGGGCGCGGATTTCAGTTCACCTCTTCGTTCGCGAATCCAATCCGCGCGATCTTCCATATAGTATTTTATCTCACGATGCAATTTTTTCGCGGATTCGACTCAATTTCAGAACTTTCGAAATCCACCCACTAATATTATAATTCCTGCAATCTTATCACTACCCGAAGAATAAAAGGGGCTTAAATTATCTGTTAACCGGGGAGGTCTTTCCAAAATCATCACGCTGGTGTTTTCAATTTTTAATCAAATATCCGTGCGATATATTTAGAACTATGTCATGTAAGTTTGAGTATTTTGAAAGGAACATTCTAATTTAATTCGTAACCTTCGAGACAAGTGTGGATTCGAATAACGAGTTAACTCGTGTTGCCCGGTTAACAGGTTAAAGGTACATGAATAATTGGCGCAGTGTAAAATAAGCGAATTTAAAATATATAACTTGCAGAATAAAAGATAAAATTGAAGTATAAAGCAGAAGATATAAAAAACATAATGGAGTTTAATTAGAAGGAATGAAAATCGGCACATCTTCCACGCGTTCTAACACAGCTAATATAAACGCGAGCAAATAGTCGCGTCTCCCGAAGCGGTTCGTTTCAAATGTATACCGCGGCATAACCGTAAGATTTTCAATTTCCTCGTTATCCTTACGAGCCCTCCTCGACCTCCGCGACCATATCGAACCCCTTCCCCGTCCCTGGCTCGTCTCGTCGGTGCATTCATTAACGTAACACGATTTATCAATTAGCGTAAAAGGCAGCGATAGATAGTCGTTCTGATATGTTGCCCCGTTCCAGCTACGTGCCACCCCCTCCGTCCTTCCCTTCGGCACCCTCCCACTTTGGATAACACACACCACCTCTCACTCTCTCTTTCTCTCTTACTCATCCACTCACTCTTTCTCTCTATCTGAACTGATACAAGCTATCCACATAGAAAACTGCACGTGTATCCACAATGTGTACGTACATCACAGTCTACAGAAACGAAGTTCACACGTGTGCTTTTATGTGCCTATGTATTGCCAATATAGATATGCAAACGACATATGTCCCGGACGCATATATCGGTGAACGTACATGGTGTATTAGGAAATTGTGTTTTTTATATACGCTTTCGTACGTTTAGGTGAAATTTGTTTGACAAGGGTTGACGGGACATCGTCGTCTCTGATTTCGTTCAGCTTTTTTTTTTACTGGTGCATATGTGTCGTCGTGTATGAAGTATTTAAAAAATAGTTTTTTTGCGTACACCACTCGGCGTTCTTAATTCTAAGTTATTTGCTGTTGGGGTCACGTGGAATTGTCATCGATGACTTCGTTGGTTATTTGATAGCGTTAGATGTAAGGTTTGATGATAGATTTTATTACAGACGTGTTTTGATGGAGGGTATTGGAAGTACTGTAATAATGGATGATTAAGCAACCTGGAAATGTGGAAAGTAATTGGAATTTAATTTGCGTAGCAGTTGATATTCATTCACTGATATTATATAAAATATTAGGGGTACTGGAAAGTAATCAATTCGAGAGTGGAGAATTTCTTTCGTATCGAAACTTGGAAATTTGTTTATTTCAAAAAGGGAATTATGGCATTGGTGGGTCGTTGGTCAAGGATCATAGAAAACGATGGGATAATCTAATAGAATAATGTTTAATATCAAAAAATAACATTATGATATGAAAAATGATTGATTACGTTCCGGTACCCCTAATAGAATATTACATAATATTATATTCCATGATATCTGCCAATAATATCAGATATAGCATCTGTAAATTCATATGAATATTGTTATACTATCTACACAATTTACTGATAGTATATTTTGTATTCTGCAATATTATACGTATATCATATTATATAACATTAAATTTTATATAATATCAGTAAATTAATATCTACATTCTACCACTTGAATGCATCAAGTCTGTCAGTATTTAATGAAACACAGTGTGACGTTTCTTCCGTGAGAAAAGTACAGAAACAAAATCCTCTGATTGTTTTCCAATGGGTTGCCAATATTTATATTTAAGTAAATTTGTGTACGTTCATTTCTAGAAATCTATATGTACAGAAACAAAGACGTACCTACACGTATTTCCATTCTACTAAAACGTTGGCGAATGACGGGGGTGGGTTTCTAGTGAAGGTTCGTACATATGAAGAGTTGCACACGGTTTCATTAATGGAAAAGTGGCATTTCGGATTTTAAGTGCATATCACCATCCAGGTTGACATTCACCACGTTCCTTTCGATCGAAACAAATCCATGTTTCAAGTCGAATATGGCCCCACCGAATAAAGTAAATTCAATAAGACACCCCAGTCGCAAAAGAATAATTTATTACCGTGATAAAAGAAGAATGAAATAATGCAAGAATTAATTAAGAAAAACTCATCAACTCTTGGAGTGTGTATTTATCAAAATCACTGGCATCCACGAGCATTCCGAGCTTAAAAAATTCCAATTTTATATAAAATGTTTTTTTCCCCGAAGGATCTTTTTTTTCATTGATCTATTTCAATGTCCGAATATTGACTTAATATCTCGTCGAACGTATGTATGTACTTTGTTTGGAACGTTTGAAATTCGCTGGATTTTTATGGTATTTGTTGTATGCTGATATAATAAGTACCGGCAGTGTAGACAGAAAAGTATGATTCGAAAAGTTTTATTCGTAGCTTCACGTCGGCTCGTTGATTGTTGAGAACCAGTTAGTATTGTTGCGTTAAAAACACTGAAAAGTTTTGCCATTACGAGATTAGCGTAAGTAGAAAGTTCATTTGTATACGAAGTTCAACCGTAGTTGGCACAGGCTTTTCTGTTAAATTAAATTTATAGAAACATCATCATTCGGAGCTCCTACGTAAGTGGACTAATTTGCATCGAGTAATATTAAATTCAGCTATATTTATACTGGAAACTTTCTAAAGCGCGTTATTTCAAATTAGCTAACTTTCCATGAAGAAATATTGTAAATTCTTAATTTTGAATTTTCTTATGTATCTCAACTTAATAAGAACAAATTGACCGGCGAAAATTAAAATTATTTCATAAACTTCGCGAAACTCATCCCGCGATGAAAATTTAGGGAAATTCGCGCAATGTAATTAAATTAAGTTCGAGTGGAGATGAATATGGACGTTTGTTTGAACGAAAAATGATCGGAGTTAGGGAACAATACCAATGCGGAAATAAGTTGATTCGTTTCCCTATTATCTCGTTCGGTTACAACGAACGGCCATTAATTTTGCCGTCTGATAACCTAGTTTATCGTTAATGACATTTTATTTAAACAAATTTCCCGGGTGAACGGTGGAAGGAAGAGTACATTTTCGCCGGTAGGACAATCAATCAAAATATCGAATCGATACCGTATTAATGGATTATTTTCTCTTTATTAATATCCGATGATAGCATCGCTAATTGATTGATGATATGCTTATCTATATAATAATACATCCAGACAAATAATATAATTAATCCATCAGGCAAATCAATCCTAATTCTACTAACGTGAAAGTTAAGGAATATTTTATAAATTAATCGAATGACATCTTATTTATATCCACTTATGCTCTTCCGGTTCAACAATAGTTGCATGTTACTTTGGAATTGTTTTGCACATCTGTTTCATGGCTAGGCTGAAATGATTTAACATTCTGGGAATCGTGTTGCGCTAGTGGAAACATATGAACCAAGTATTAATTTTGTTATTAGTGTAGATGTAGTAGGGCAGACCAAATGATATAATAATAACGCGCCCATTCCCGTGTTTCTCAATTGTGCCGAGAGGTATTATACGATCCTTTGAAACAACTGGAATTCCACTCGGAACTACGTAAGGTTGCAGTGAGTCATTATCCAAGAATATTACGTGGGTAATAAATATTTTCCACCATACTCGTCAGGATCAACGTTTCCTGCTGGATTATAGGATATTTATAAAATTAAAAAATTACGTCGACTAAACTCCACATCTTTCATTTTCAAAGGAATCAAGTTCATCCACAACTTTATGATTTAAAGTCGCATATCTTTAATTATAGTCTCCGAAATAAGCGGCAACATGTTATATTAGATATGCAATTAAATATAAAGGTTGCAGATTTTTATGAATCCTCGAGATTGGTCAGAATTTGTTTATGAAATGAAAGAAATATTTTCGGCTGGAATATAAAATTATTCTGGAATAGAAAAATTGGGTGGAAACCGTGTCGGAAGCGTAGCCTGAAATGAGGAAAAAATCGGAAAGGATAACATCGGTAAGGTATTAATTTCTCCTTCGATAACAGTTTCGCGGCTCGCTGCGCACTGATGCCACTTTCGCGACCACGATTAAGACTCCCAGGCTGCATTCTTCACGGCCGCGACCGCCGGCCGGAAGTGGCCACCCGAGCCAAGGAAGACAGAAACAAAGAAGGGAGGGCCGCAGGATACTCGAAAAATGTTCGTTCTTTCATTGGAGGATCGATTTGATCGTTCAACCGTTGAATGATTTGAAGAATTGAGCCTAAGGCATTGCACTATGTCGCTAAGTTATTCAGATTAACCATCCCAGGTTTGACCTTACAGGTTAAATTTAATAGAAGACGCCACCTAAACATGTTTTAGGAGCATTTTGGGTGGACAGAAATGGATTAAACATTTGTTCGGCCAAAAAATGGGTCGAGCCAAAATAGCAAAAATGTGAAGGTGTATACCTTCAAAAATTGTCAAAAAATGAAAGTCGCCAATTTCGCTCCTAAATGGCCTAAATCGGTGGTATATGATGTATAAACATATTCTAGGACGATTTTGGGTCGGAAGAAGCGGTTTAAAAATTTGTTCGGCCAAAAAATGGGTCGACCCAAAATCGCAAAAATGTGAAGGGGTATACCTTCAAAAATTGTCAAAAAATGAAAGTCGCCAATTTCGCTCCTAAATGGCCTAAATCGGTGGTATATGATGTATAAACATATTCTAGGACGATTTTGGGTCGGAAGAAGCGGTTTAAAAATTTGTTCGGCCAAAAAATGGGTCGACCCAAAATCGCAAAAATGTGAAGGGGTATACCTTCAAAAATTGTCAAAAAATGAAAGTCGCCAATTTCGCTCCTAAATGGCCTAAATCGATGGTATATGATGTATAAACATATTCTAGGACGATTTTGGGTCGGAAGAAGCGGTTTAAAAATTTTTTCGGCCAAAAAATGGGTCGACCCAAAATCGCAAAAATGTGAAGGGGTATACCTTCAAAAATTGTCAAAAAATGAAAGTCGCCAATTTCGCTCCTAAATGGCCTAAATCGATGGTATATGATGTATAAACATATTCTAGGACGATTTTGGGTCGGAAGAAGCGGTTTAAAAAATTTTTCGGCCAAAAAATGGGTCGACCCAAAATCGCAAAAATGTGAAGGGGTATACCTTCAAAAATTGTCAAAAAATGAAAGTCGCCAATTTCGCTCCTAAATGGCCTAAATCGATGGTATATGATGTATAAACATATTCTAGGACGATTTTGGGTCGGAAGAAGCGGTTTAAAAATTTTTTCGGCCAAAAAATGGGTCGACCCAAAATCGCAAAAATGTGAAGGGGTATACCTTCAAAAATTGTCAAAAAATGAAAGTCGCCAATTTCGCTCCTAAATGGCCTAAATCGATGGTATATGATGTATAAACATATTCTAGGACGATCTTGGGTCGGAAGAAGCGGTTTAAAAATTTGTTCGGCCAAAAAATGGGTCGACCCAAAATCGCAAAAATGTGAAGGGGTATACCTTCAAAAATTGTCAAAAAATGAAAGTCGCCAATTTCGCTCCTAAATGGCCTAAATCGGTGGTATATGATGTATAAACATATTCTAGGACGATTTTGGGTCGGAAGAAGCGGTTTAAAAATTTGTTCGGCCAAAAAATGGGTCGACCCAAAATCGCAAAAATGTGAAGGGGTATACCTTCAAAAATTGTCAAAAAATGAAAGTCGCCAATTTCGCTCCTAAATGGCCTAAATCGATGGTATATGATGTATAAACATATTCTAGGACGATTTTGGGTCGGAAGAAGCGGTTTAAAAAATTTTTCGGCCAAAAAATGGGTCGACCCAAAATCGCAAAAATGTGAAGGGGTATACCTTCAAAAATTGTCAAAAAATGAAAGTCGCCAATTTCGCTCCTAAATGGCCTAAATCGATGGTATATGATGTATAAACATATTCTAGGACGATTTTGGGTCGGAAGAAGCGGTTTAAAAATTTTTTCGGCCAAAAAATGGGTCGACCCAAAATCGCAAAAATGTGAAGGGGTATACCTTCAAAAATTGTCAAAAAATGAAAGTCGCCAATTTCGCTCCTAAATGGCCTAAATCGATGGTATATGATGTATAAACATATTCTAGGACGATCTTGGGTCGGAAGAAGCGGTTTAAAAATTTGTTCGGCCAAAAAATGGGTCGACCCAAAATCGCAAAAATGTGAAGGGGTATACCTTCAAAAATTGTCAAAAAATGAAAGTCGCCAATTTCGCTCCTAAATGGCCTAAATCGGTGGTATATGATGTATAAACATATTCTAGGACGATTTTGGGTCGGAAGAAGCGGTTTAAAAATTTGTTCGGCCAAAAAATGGGTCGACCCAAAATCGCAAAAATGTGAAGGGGTATACCTTCAAAAATTGTCAAAAAATGAAAGTCGCCAATTTCGCTCCTAAATGGCCTAAATCGATGGTATATGATGTATAAACATATTCTAGGACGATTTTGGGTCGGAAGAAGCGGTTTAAAAATTTTTTCGGCCAAAAAATGGGTCGACCCAAAATCGCAAAAATGTGAAGGGGTATACCTTCAAAAATTGTCAAAAAATGAAAGTCGCCAATTTCGCTCCTAAATGGCCTAAATCGATGGTATATGATGTATAAACATATTCTAGGACGATCTTGGGTCGGAAGAAGCGGTTTAAAAATTTGTTCGGCCAAAAAATGGGTCGACCCAAAATCGCAAAAATGTGAAGGGGTATACCTTCAAAAATTGTCAAAAAATGAAAGTCGCCAATTTCGCTCCTAAATGGCCTAAATCGGTGGTATATGATGTATAAACATATTCTAGGACGATTTTGGGTCGGAAGAAGCGGTTTAAAAATTTGTTCGGCCAAAAAATGGGTCGACCCAAAATCGCAAAAATGTGAAGGGGTATACCTTCAAAAATTGTCAAAAAATGAAAGTCGCCAATTTCGCTCCTAAATGGCCTAAATCGATGGTATATGATGTATAAACATATTCTAGGACGATTTTGGGTCGGAAGAAGCGGTTTAAAAATTTTTTCGGCCAAAAAATGGGTCGACCCAAAATCGCAAAAATGTGAAGGGGTATACCTTCAAAAATTGTCAAAAAATGAAAGTCGCCAATTTCGCTCCTAAATGGCCTAAATCGATGGTATATGATGTATAAACATATTCTAGGACGATCTTGGGTCGGAAGAAGCGGTTTAAAAATTTGTTCGGCCAAAAAATGGGTCGACCCAAAATCGCAAAAATGTGAAGGGGTATACCTTCAAAAATTGTCAAAAAATGAAAGTCGCCAATTTCGCTCCTAAATGGCCTAAATCGATGGTATATGATGTATAAACATATTCTAGGACGATTTTGGGTCGAAAGAAGCGGTTTAAAAATTTGTTCGGCCAAAAAATGGGTCGAGCCAAAATCGCAAAAATGTGAAGGGGTATACCTTCAAAAATTGTCAAAAAATGAAAGTCGCCAATTTCGCTCCTAAATGGCCTAAATCGATGGTATATGATGCCTAATGATATTCTAGGACGATTTTCGGTCGAAAGAAGTGGATTAAAAATACTTTGCATTGTGGAATATGATGAAATTTTGTGATATCCATTTAGACAAAAGATCCTGTCAACCACAAACGATCATTGTCACAGTACTCTTCATATAATCTCTAATAATAATCATGCCCAATAATCACCGCATTAGTATGTGGTATCATCCTATATCTGATTAATCTTCGAAGCTTCAAGGTCTTAGCATAAAAGATTTCAATTGGCTCCATCCTGTATGATTGCTGAAAAATTCCTTGCTTTTTTTGTCCATCGACTGGTCGACTGAATAGGGCGAAGGTGGAGGGCTGGCTGATAAGTGACAACTATATTAGCTCCTCCACCTTTCTTCGGAGTCCCGTGTCGGAGGCAAGATATCTAGAGTTGTAATCGACATCCGAGCGATGCGCTTCTTAGGCCGTTTCAATTAACCGGAATCATGTAATCCTCGGCGGCGTTCACGGCGCACATCCACGCGAGCGATTCGCGTTCTGCAGGAATGCGAATAGCAGGGGCGTGTCGACGATTTGCAAGAAGGATCGAGAACCGTCGACTGAGAAAGAGGTACCTTGACGGATCAAGGAAGAGATTCGAGAGTGGAAAAGAGAGACAACCGAAGAGAAACGAATTACAGGATGAGCCGCGGAGGGTGACGGGAAGGAGGAGAGAGAAAACAAGAAAGGAAGAGAAGGATAAGAAAGAATGGAAAGGGAGGAAAGAACATGGCAAAAGGAAAAGGGAAGATGAAGATTCTCTCCTCGGGTCGGTACCTATAGTGCTTGGTAATGAAGGTGTTATTAAATAGATTGAGATTAATTGCGTGATTAGTGCTTTATGTGTAATTGGATAGCGAACCAAGGAAGATCGAGGAGGCGGAATTAAATTGGCGTTCGTGTACGTGTTTATATCCTGAAACTCCTCCTTCTACTCATTCCTTCTTCGGCCTCGCGGCCTATGAGGAATGAATTTGTCGATGGACTTTTGATCGCATTAAAGTGATTTAGAGTAGCTGATTCTTTTTATTCGAAATCGAAGCTTCATCTTTGTACGCTGATAGTAGATGAACTGATTCGCTCAAAGTATTTTTTAATAATACCAAGTATGTATTTTTAGTAATTAATACCATACGTTGAATTATAACATTCGTATATGAATAATAATCCCCAGATAGGGATTCTGACGATAAGTATAAATTGCACGTTATCAGTAATAACCATATTATCCACTTATAACTGAATCGATACTCCCGCCATAATTACCTCTAATAGCTCCATAGAAATAAATTAGTGTATTACGTAAAGTATGGTGTAACACGCAATGATCGTTAACAATTACCGGATCAATAACAATGGACGACGGTAAGACCCAAGGATTGCGAGAGTGACATTAATATGAAGCGAGAATAACGAGGCGGAGCGGGTAAAAATAGTAGCGAAAGGTAAACGCAGAACGGGTGAAATGAGAGAGTCGTTGAGGGTAAAAGTGGAGTGATTTTTCGAGAATATAATAGGAGAAAGAGAAAGAGAAAGAGAAAGGAGTGTAGATGGAAAAAGGAGTAAGAGACCGAGGAAAGGTTGAAGAATGAAGAGAACCCGACGGAACGGGTTAGTAGTTTATCGAATTAAGGCAATTAGCGGTACAACCATTCTCCTGCCGTGCCACTTAACTATCTCTGTGGACACTCGAAAGCTTTTCGGTTTTCAGCCTGGCAGATAACCTAACACTTTAAGGCACCCTTTCACACACTTACATTTATTATACCATCTGCTGATTCCCGATCTAATACTGCCGATTCACCTGTTACCGGAACCTATGTTTATCATATTATATAGTTTGTTGGCCAACAAATTCGTACGGTTTTTAATCTGTAAATAGAAAGCGATCTTTAATCGATTTTATATATTCTCCAATTTTCTTTATCCAATAGTATATCGCTCGTTTCGACTTATAAGCTTTTCCCATCTTTTGGGCAGCTTCAAAATTCCAAATTTCTGGCAACCCAATATATTTCTTTAGAATTGTATTAAAATATCATGTTAATATTTAACACATTTGTGGTATGCTGAATATAAATTACTGAATGACCACACGAGGAAAGACTTAATTCAGTGAAATATATTATGCCTATTTTGAAGTTATTATTATACTATTTTTGTAATAATTAATAAACTGTAGGAAGAGATTTGAATTAAGATGTCACGGAGGAATATTTATTTGACGATAATATAATCGTAGCATAAGCGGAAGTCAACTTTCGGTTGAAAGTTATGAGACAAGGTGAAAAGAAAGTGCACCGTCAGAAACTAATCAGCAACGTTGAGATTTTTGTTTTGGAGAGAAGATCGGCGGCTAATGGAGTTGAAAACATTGCAGTAAATACGGGCGTCGATTTCTTTTAACCTAAGGGGGTATTCGTGCTCTCGTCTTTCTCGCGTTACAAATCGTTCCGCGCCATCGTAAACGGCCTATAAAAATTTGCTACGGCTGTGTTCGTCTATGGTAAAAAACCATTTAGCCTCTGGAATGATTTACTTTCGCTATTTCGCTCGAATAATGACATATGTCAAGGAATTAATTTAATAATTATTCAAAAATTTCAATCGTAACAAGCTATTAAAAACATTTTAATGTGGAACTAGCTAATTGAAGGTTTCTCTTGAATTATTAATCATATTTTATAATTAACGTGTATTTTGTCATGTGCAAAATTTCGTATTTAATTTGAACTTCTTAAAATGTTATTAAAGTTTTATATTAATGTTATTTAATGTTACGATATGTAATGTTTTATGCTTAATATATAACTTATATAAGTAAAATTATTCCGCTTACGTGGGAATTTTGTCATGTAAATTATTACGCGCAAATTTGTGTCAGGTATTTCGAGTCTGCGAGGACGCAAAATTCGAAATACTATTTTACATATTTCAAGCAGAGATAGCTATTTTATATTCCATGTTCTACGATTTCCCAGAAAGGCGGTACTCGAGAAACGATCGTAAATGCAGATACATTTAAGTTTCACATTATTCTTCAACAAGTCACGTATTGCACATTATAATATACTTTCTCCATATAGAATTCCTCATATAAATCATAATCTCCCAGCAGCATAATTTAAGGTAATATCGCTGAAATAATACATTACTTAGAAGATTCCTAACAAGTAGTTCCGGAAAGTGTCAGTAAGACACGTTCGTATATCAAAGCCAACTCGTGAGTACAAAATTATAACTCTTATTACAAATTCTTCATATGTGAATATGTGGAGTATATATTAAAATAATGTAGGTTTTTCTTATAAAAATGAAGTTGATTCAGCATTCGGGTAAATAAATACCAAAAGATTATTAGTATATTCAGATATCTATTTATTGAAAATTAGACCCGTTGCGAACCAAACCGCTTGGATTTTCCATAAAGAAGTAATTCCAGGAGTTCTAGAGGACGTGGAAATTATTGTTGGATGTTCATTTACGGATTCCCAGTGGTTCCTTTTCTGAAACCCAGAAAACCATAGGGAGGAATGATTCACAGAAGTGGAGGAAGTTAGGTAAATCGAAAATCCGGGTACGGAGAGTCCGAGACGCGGGCCCGCGACAAAGGGTGGACTTTTCCCGATTTTCGTATTTCGCACACGTCTAGGACCAAGCTCCGTTTAGCCGCGGCTCCTAAAACTCTCTTTTAATTTCCCGCAAAATTCGAATAAAGTTGCCTGTCCAAGCAGAGTATTAGCAACGGGATTCAGTGTGCACGTCCGGCGGTAACATTTTAAACTCGCATTTCACTGGCTTGAACCCTAACTTTATCCCTGGGCAGAGTTTTTTGAAGCCCCACGATGCGACAACGTGTACCATCAAAACGAGATTCCGATGGTGGGCTAGTCGTGCATGGATTTACCAAAAAATAAAATTTACCATGAATTCCCCTTCTACTCTATGAAACGATCAGAGTTTCAACTTTTGAATTCTATCCTTGATGTACTCAAACAATCATCTTGAAGGTGCCTTTATCCATTGCTCTTTTTCCTAAGTTATTAAAGACAAGTTTGTAATGTTTATATTTATATATATATATATTTCAATGGAAGATTATATTGATTATATATTACTGGATATCGTAATATAATATAGCTTTTTAAGTTGGATTGCGTTTTGTCATTGACATCCGGTGAACATTTATCTAATAGTAATGCCATTATTTTACAAGTTAATAATTCGGAAATCTTTACTATTCCTTTATTATTTAATGATTCCGCGAATGTCATAAAATGTCGCTCACGCTTCATCACTCACCTTTCGAGTCATTGAGAGAAAGAGAAGACACGGTGGAATTTTGAAGAATGTTTTTACCTTATGTGAAATTTCCACAAGAATATTGAATCATAACATTAAATTCACCCTCGTGGTGAAGTTACATAAACTTACGGAATAGAACATGGCAAACATGACGAAGAACTTAAGGTTTTATCCATAAAACACGTTCGTGGAACTTCGTTGTAAACTTCAGTGAAATCTTATTTTCACATCAAAGTTATATGATATTTTTAATTACATCAATTTTCATCGTAACAAGTAGTTCAAGAAGAATTAATTGTTTCGTTTTTAGAACTGAATTATCTGGGTTTAAGTAATTTATTTATAATTCTTCGTGTATGAGTCATTTTAAATATGAGTTGGGATAATTAAATCGGGTCATAAAGAGTTACTTTTATAATCGCAATTAATTCAGGAATGAGCGAAGTTTCTGCATTCTCCACACGTAGCTACGGCTATGGAAGTAACACGTCAAATAATACGCCACATTCTTTCTCGTTCATTTTATAATAATAAACTCAACAAAAACATAGAAGATGTGGGGTTTTTTTTGTAACCGTATCAAGTTCATCAGATGGAATTCTCTTGGCCGGTATACAACTTAGGAAAAAAATTAACGAGGGAAGCCGCCTTTAAATATGCTACGACATATTGTTTCGCATGGCGCAATTAAGAAATGCTTACCGTATTTAAGGGTGGTATTAAGATTTTAATGAATTCCTTACTAAAAGATGCTATTCAAAACTATAATTACATCCGCGAAATGAAGGTAATTATGGTGTAATATTTCAACCGTGAAAAGTGATCACTAATTGCAGTTTAGAAATGCTCACCATCACGATGAAATGGATCTGGTTGTGTTATCAATCCCTATATATACTTTGTTATTAAAACTTAATTTATTTATTAATAGTCTCCTAAATTATTGTTAAATCCGCGATGATAATTTACCGAAGGATTTGAGGTGCAATATTCTTTGGTGTAATTTTATTGTTCATCTTTGAATACCGGAGTCTTAAGATATTGGATGTAGACTATAGATGTTCCGAGCTAACAGGTGCATAAGAAAACGTCTCTCCACCTCGAGAGAACTAAGTAAAGAAAAAGAGAATATCCAAGGATCATAACAGTACTCGAGCGAACGCCTATCTTCAAGTTCATCGACATCTCGGTGAGATTCAAGATCACGCTCTGTTTCGTATCAAACGATAACCTCGAAATCGTTTGGCTCCACGCTCGAGGAAAAACGAGGCGTGCACCGAGCGAAAGAAGGAGAAGCTAGTAAAAGGTGAAGGGTGGAGGGGACGGGAAGGTTGCGGAGGACAAGATAGAAAGAAAAAGAGAAGAGAGAAAAAAAGTCGGCAGGAACGAGGAAAAGCAAGAGAGAGTGATAGAGAGAGGAGAGTGAAGACCCCCCTTCTCGGCCCTATTAAAAAGCCCGTTTCTGCCTCCGTTTCTGAAAGCCTCTTACGGCACTCGAGGCAACTGCGAAAGCACTTGAAAGCTCCTGAAAAGCCCGACAACACTTCCCTGGTTGAGTGCCGCGTCCCGCCAGGAGGCCGCTGCGACTTCGCACCCTGTCACCGAGACACCAAGCTACTACGAGAGACCCCTCTCTCTCTCCTGCAATATCGGATCTATCCTATGTATTAAACATCGAGTGCCCTTCCTACCCCTTTTTCGAACCATCCTTCTCGTGGCCTGCCGCTTTCACGATGTACCTAGTCATGGGTCAGCCAAGTAAAAGCACTTCACCCTGGTAGTACTCAACATTACCAGATAATATATCAAGAAAATGTTGAATATCCTCGGTGTTCAATAGAGTTGTTATTTGTGCGTGTCCATATCATTCTTGGAACAATCGCTAAAGCTTAAGTTTTCACGAACTGTTCCTGAACATCCCTCTTGCTATTACACTATCGATTAGTATTGTCTGGACTATACAGAACGATTTATTTAATCGTGATTACAAACTAGATCGTAAATCCTGTGGCATCCGGTCTTTGTGAAACAAACGGACAATAGGAACTAGTTATACTAATCTGAAACGTGTGCAGCAACTATATATCGCGAATCTCGGGGAGTTGTATTGGATTTCAAGAGGAAGGAAGCGGGGTACGATGTTCGAAGGAGTAGCTCACTTCCGCCGAGAAAACACCGGGAAAGCGGTTGAAATTAGTAGGAGGTGACACTCCTACTCGATAACTCTTTCCCTGTTTGTCCGTCTCTGTCTCTCCAACTGGACAATTCTTCTTCGATGGAAACACTAACGAGAGGAGGCACGAGCTGGCACGATCATCGTGTGGTAGAAAACTGAGAAAGAGATGGCGAATCAAAGAAAGATGAGAAGAAACGAGGTCGATTTAAGGTTAAAGACGAGGAAGAGGCACTGCGAGAAAGAAAGGGGCAGAAGGTGCTGGTAATCTGCGTGTTGAAGCACTCTTGGCCGGAGATAACGGGAACATACATAATGCAGTGTTTCTTCTGCAGACGACCAATCGTCGGCCGTCTTAAGCGAAAATGGGCCAATGCCTTCCCCAGCGAGAGGCTTTTCCCCTCGAGCCTTATTACAATACATTAGAATATCGCCGTGGTCGTCTGACTTCGTGCACAGGATGGAAACCCGCTCGTGAAGATTCGCGCCAATTGAAACATTTTTCTATCTTCCGTCACTTCCACGTAATCGTGCATTAGAAAGTGCTTTTTTATCGTAGTTGAACAATAATTATCTTTGATTGATGAACTTTGATACAAGTAGTCTAGGCACTTTCTAGCGAACGGGACTTTGGCGAGCATATTCAAGTTCAGGATTAATAACATCATATTTTAAAGCAGAGTACTAATAGGCGGTGTATTTTCTTTATCAAAAGATAATTTGACCGCTGATTTTGTTCAGCATTTATGAACGCATACGTTTCCAATCGATAGAATGGCAGTACTATATAACACGTGGTGAACATAGGTTCCTTTAAAAGCGAGTCTATGCAGTACTCGGTGTGGGTCTTCTCGCAGCTAAATGAAACAATTCCTGGAATTCTTCGTGACTTCCCTGCCGACGGTGGCCGAGGCCCCGAGGGTCAGTTAATTTCTGGACACTCTGGGAGGGTGGCAGTGTCTGAACGGGTGGCAGCCTCGCTTAATCTGGCGCAGTTTAGACAATTTAGCGCGGTTACCCGGTTAGCGTCAAACATAAGCTCGCCACTTGGCCGGGTGTAAAGAATGGTGGACCGTAATGTCGTTCCACGCACGGACCGACCTACCTACCCTGAAAGAGGGTGCAACCGAGAAGGATAGGTGTGTACAGTCGGAGAGAAGGGAGGTTATATGCTTACCAGTTACCGAAGCAGAAGGGTTAGAGAAGAGAGGGTGGTCTGTACCGGAATAACCCAGCTCTTTAATTTAAAGCCGCCGGACAGTAATTAAAATAACCGCCCCCGACACATGCTCCCTGAAGTGGTGCCCAACTCGTTCAAGACGCTCGTCCAGTAGAACGTACTCTTTCCTCGAAATCGTATATCTGGAACAAAAAATTAAACCAACATCGTACGACATTCTTCACTATGACTTCATTTTATTCTTAAAGAATTTTATTTACTACATTATTTGTATCATTTCTAATTAGATAAAAATGGCCGTGAGAAATATGATGAGATATGTACTTAATGTGATTTTCATTTTATGATATTTCTTGTTGCTCTTCATAAGTACATGTTGTTTCGTTATTAATAATAAAGGAGTACAAGCAGAGTAGAGGTTTCCCAATATATTTTATTGATGAGGAAGAATGTTGGAAAAGATTGTTCCGCATTGATGTGAGCATGAATCATCGGTTTCCACTTTGTAGCCTTCGAGTAAATTTAGCTCTGAGGTGTATAAGTTATAACTCGATGAAGAATTCGTAAAACTCATAAAATAAGATCGATACTATGTGGGTTAAACGTTCGAAGTATAATGAGTAGGTATCTGGTGTAATATTGTGTAATAATTTACTTAGCCGAGATTATCCTCTAAGTTTTCTTTCATTCTTTACTTACTGCTAGCTACACTCGGAATACAAAATTTCTTTGATGTAAGGAGTGCAAGATTTTGCACAGTTTGGTTATAAAACATACATCATAATCGTAAGGGATACATTCAATCATACGCGCTTAATTAAAAATATTCGATTTATTATTTGTTGCAGAAATTGGACCATCCTTAATCATCATTGAAATTCGAGGCTAAAGCTGCCGTCAGTCACAAATGGTGAGGGAGATTATGAATTTACTTGCAATAAATATTATAACAATTTGATTTCGAAACTAAAAGTAAACAAGAAATTCATCCAAATCGTATAAGCTTGGTATATTTATTTGAAAAATATGCGAAAGAAATAGAAATGTGTAAGAGCTTTTAGAGTTGTAAGCACGAGTTACTATTTGGAAAATGTATCCCGAAAATTCAGGCCGCAGAAGGTATAATATGCAATCGTAGCTGGAAAGCATCGATATAACGTAGGCACTCAACGTGTGGCGTGGCCGAGTTCCGATATAGCAGGTGTTACGATAAATTTAAAGGATATTTTATTCAGGCGGGTCGATCGCTAGTTTTCAATTTGCCGGCTCGTATATATTTCGCGAAGGTCGGTCGTGGAATGGAAGGGTGGTTACTGGCCCTGGAGATGCAATTTCTCGGGGTGGTCTGTTCCTCGGTCTGGACCCTTACCCGGTCTCTTCCTCACTCTTTTCGAACCTTGATGAAAAAATAATAATCCCTGGGGAACGGTCAGTTATGGGGAATGAAATCATCCTGGTACCGTTTGTGGTTCTTCCACTGAAAGTGCATTTCTTGTCTTTGCCTCGGCCGAATACTTATTTCCTCGTGGATTTAGATTCGGAAATGGTATGGTAGAAAATACAGACAATCATTTTCTCGTACTTTTCAGAGCTTATGCCAGTACGATTTGAGTTCTAGTAATTCGATTATTTCTGATGTTTGTATTCAGATGAATTTTGAAATGCTCTCCGTTCTGATCTTTGAATTGGTATGTAATCCTCAGGTTTTCTGTCCAATTTCCATATAATTTTGCAATTGCAATAATTTAATTACTAACATTAATTTCGCATAAATTTTGGCCGTACTCATCGCACAGAAAGATCATATAATTTAATGCATTCCAATTACGATGATTCAGACTTCACTAAACCAGATTACGATTAAAATGCATTCTTAATCATAGCACCGGTTTCAAATGAGATTACATGGTGCACTGTTAAACCGAATCAAAAGACAACGTCCGACATTTCGTGAGGAGTGTCCTCGCAAACAGCATTGCAATTAGTGTAGGTGGAATCGAAGGGTCAGGTGTATCCCCAGTACTGTAGGTATTTAACTGAGGAAGGATATAAAGAGGAGTTTAAACGGGGTGGAAGATGGTTGCAGGGGCAGGTAGGAGTTGTAGATGTTTGGCTTCTACTGAAATTAAAAATATCGATTCCCATTCGCACGTCGGGCTTCATAGAAGCTCAATTCGTTTCTCTCCTGCAAGACAATACCTATTCTTCCCGCGGACAGTAAGAGGTACAAATTGCAGTTGCATCCCCCGTTCGCCCTCGGTCCCTCGACTCTCGCTGTGCAGGAATCCCAAACACAAAGGCTCTTTTTCATTTGGTTTTTCCTCCCCTACTCTCGCTAGACCCCCTTTCCGCTCCCCCACCATTCCGTTAGATCGAGCCACCCCTTTAACCAACGATCCTTCCTCTACTCCTCGTGTTTGCCCTTCCTCGTCCACGGTGACCTATCCAAATGTATGGAGACGTAATGGTATACATAATTGACTAATCCAATGGATTAGTCGGGAAAGAGCTGCACCGGATGCCAGAGTTTCGGGCACCGCCAAAACTTTGCTTTCTAATCGATCGAAATGACGGTACGACCAATCAGTTCGATTGGAAAGCAGGAATTCGGTTTCTGTGATTCGCTACCGGTTGATCCTGATAGAATCGAATGATACTCCGGGAAATAGCGAGCCGTCATTTCTACTAATTGAATGCTCCGTGTAATGGAGAGTTTAAGTCCCTCCTTTTGTCCGTACGGCTACCATTACTCTTTATTTACCAATCACCGAGCACCGATTTGATTTTGTATACGATTAATTATAAAAGTACTCATCCACTCAGCGTTAGATCGCTCTCAAGATTAAGAGCTTAGGTACAGTGCTGGAAAAACTCATTTCCAGAATCCATTACGGGATTACCCAACATCTCAAGTTTTATCGCGGTGCATTTACAGAACACCAATCAATTCGACCCTTTCGCCCGAGGTATATAGTACTTTCGAAAATTCGCTCGTATAGATATTATTAAAAACAAATTTCTCACTGATCGTATTCTCCGGAATATTTAAATTCTCAAAGACGAATGAAGATTTGATCTATTTCGAGCCATTCAGGAAATATTCAACGAACGAGTCGATCAAACCTGGAGCGTCACCTGCATGGTGGCTTTGCAATTTCGGAGGGGTTTCAACGATGCGGAGCGACTGCTACCCTCTTCGACTACGAGCCTTGATTAGGCTTCCGGTTAATTAATAACCTCTCGTGCACACATAGCCATGGCCCACGTATGAATATGCATGCGGCCTGTTGTGCGTTTCGCGGTGTGAGAGTGCCGAGTGTATTCACGATGAGGGAAAGGAAGAGGACGCAGGAGAGAGGACCACGGAGAGAGTGAGAGAGAGAGACGAAATGCAGAGGGTGCACGGGTTACGAGAGGGTGATCCAGAACAAGAGAGCGAGAGAGATACGGGGGTGGTTAGAAGGAGGAAGAGAAAAGGGAGAGGCTGAATGAGAGGGGGAATAGGATGGAAGATAGGAAGGGAACGAGGACAAGGGGGACGAGTTGTGGAGGGCTACTTATTTGCATTCGGAAAACAAAGGGTGTGGGCTTGCACTGTATGCTTGCCCCTCATTTCGCGTAACGAAGGACGAAGGGAGCCGATCAAAAGTCTTTTCCCGCCTTCTTCGTTGTACGTATTTGAATCGCCGAGTTTATACTTGAGATTTTAATTAGTACCGCACTCCATTCCCACGCGGGCGTGATTTAAGGGCTGTATCGTTGAAATAATATCGTTATTTGTGGTTTATTTTATTGCACTGGAATTTCGACTCAAAAGAGGATTTTCTGGTGTTTCCACTTCTTCGTATACCCTTGCTTTTCCCATTGCCATTATTGTATTATTATTATTCATGCGTTTTTATAAATGGTTAATATTACCCCCGGTTGAAAGTATTTTCTGTTTTCAGGTTTAAACGTGATTCCACTGATATCAATTCATTTCATTTTTCACATGATCCTTTAGTAATAATACTTGACGTTATAAAATTCAGCCGCAGTGATTGTTTCCGCTTAAACTGTTATGGCCTCTGCCACTTTGAACTATAGTCCTCAGTATCGCATTAAAGTGTCAAGCCATGCATATCCTCCGTTCCGGAAGAACAAATAACAAATAAGTTCGTTTACACGGTGCAAGTGATTCAATTATCGCACACCATTCGATTGATTGCGCGTATCGAGGAGAGGCGTTTAATGGAATTAACAAATCCTCGTAAACTTTAATCGACCAACAGGAAATGATACCATCTGTCAGCTGCACCTGCGTTTTCTGACCCTTGCACCTTATGGCGTATAAAACCGAAATGTCACGCATTGGGATTCTTCCATATTTCGATAAATGGAATAAATAAAACCAGCTTTCGGTGTTTCGCATAAATCGAAATTCAACGTCACCAGTCTTTATTAAACAAAGAGAAGTGCGCAGACATAAATGTTTCTTATCAAAATCGAACAATTTATCGCGGATACATAATTGAAGCATTTATCACGCAGTTTAACGACGAAGGGAAATGAGAGCCCCTGTAAGGCAGTATTCTGGTATCGGGGTAAAAACGCTGAAAATGAATTAACTTTTTGCCGGAGGCCTCGAGGAACAGGCACGGTTGAGTCACATTCTGAGGCATTGTATAGTTGTGCTTGGTTGAGTGTGTCACGTGGGGTCCCATGATGCCCCGGCATCACGAATTAACTAGCTGTATTCCCTCGATGGACATCGGGCTTGACCTCGAGGAGATTGCTCCCAAGAAAGGAGCAGAGTCCTCGCTCGTTGCGGCCTTAATCGAGGTCGCGCCTTCGGAAACTTTTGCTTCTTACGCTTGTTTGCCCTAAAGGATGACTTATACGTCATTATACGAGGATGTTATGTTCCGTCTAATGGGTTTCGCATCCAGAATTATTGTTTTGTCATTAATTAACACCGAATTTTTATCCGTTTTAATAATTATCCTGAGAAATTGGTAATTATTAAATGTGTGCACAAGTCAAATTCAATCCAAACTTATGTATATATATATATATAGTAGTACTAATAATATGGTGCGAACATCATGAATCCTACTTACTATTAAAATTCGTAACACGATTACTTTTATATGTTTATTTGCATGATACTGGATAAGTTCTTTATACTTGATTTAGGTAAATATATATATAAATTGGTTCTCATGTTGATAACAGATTTTCAGAAATTGTGCGGATTTAGCGCACGCAATGAAAATGTTTAGCGTTCATTATTGAGTGAACAGTGGAATTAGAATGTGTGGATGCTACGCGTTGGTTTTCGGGAGAACAGTGTTTGAGGTAGCGAGCAACGCAACTGCAATCTGGTATAATTCAGAGAATTTAGATTTAGTCAATGTAAATTAGACGTAATTAGAGCAGAGTTCATGTTACGGTACAGTATTAGATATTAACGCGCCGCTGTTAGAGGCTGGTGTATATCTTCATCCTCGGGTAACCGCTAATTCTGAAATTCTGTTACAAATATTGGTTGAACAGATAATTAGCTGGACGCAAAACTTGTTCGTATAACCCAGATATATAATCATTATAAATAGATGCTACACTTAGGCTCCTAATAAAGTTTGAAATTACTTTAATATTTTCATTATTATATTTCTTATTAATAACAGTTGGGTAAAATGAGAACTTAAAAATATACACTTTGAAATTGCGAAACTAATATTACTCGCGACTCCATTAACCTTCTCACACTCGCTTCTATTTCGGAAGGTGTCCGCGGATACTTTTTCGCTGATATGAAAGCTTCCGTAGTTTTAATATGTGCAAAGCACTTAAAACTTTATTTGGAAAAATATTTCATTGAAATTTAACAAAAAAGCATCTGGACGTTTATAGCCGTCATTTTTATGTTTTCACATGAACCAGCGTGTCCAATTCCGATCGGAATGAGAGTTCATCGATGTTTCTATGCATTGTCCGCGACTATTGTCCAACTAAATATACATTTCGCAAGAGAACTATTATCGTGCCCTTCCCGTTATATAATTGTTGATCCATAATTTGCACCGTATAAATCCGTGAATTCCATCGTAAATAATAGAAAGAAGAAGCAGAAAGTGAAAAGGCGGTAAAGACACCGGCAACAGAGTCCACTAAATTCAAGGTACCAAAGAAGGGGTTCGCGGGCAGTTTTTCGCCGCGCCACCGAATAACATCTCGCGTCGATGAGTTAATGTCAAAACGATATCGATCGAGATACCTCGCAGATTATTATGTCCGTTCGTCGTGTCTTCTGAGAAATTGATACATCGCCAGGATGAAGGTGGATATACGTATATATATATATGTATACCGGGTGTGGTGCCTTTACACGGCTCGACCGAGTAGACCGACAATCTCGCGCCATTACGATCGCATAATGATCGTTATCCGAGAGCACAAAGGATCGAACAGTGGTGCTCAGCTAGAAAGCAAGTTTATCGTGCGATCTGCGGCTTCGTTGCGGCAGTTTGTACGAGCCGCGATCACACTTCGCTGCAATTATGATCGGGGTGATAGCCCATCGAGTCCTTTGCCTCGCGAATCGAATGTCTACGTGGTTGGCGCAAGCCAAGGAAGATCACCTCGACGATAATCATCGCCATCGACTCCACGCTCGTATAATTTATATTTAAATAAGCTGCGATTGAAACCGCAAGGTAAATACAGGACTAGCGTGTGGCGTGCGATTTCCACCTTCCTGCACTGGCTTGATCGGATTGCGGTCGCGAGGGTAGATGCGATGCTACGTCGATTATTGGTGATCGATCTGTAAAGGATTGATCTAGATCGGTGAAACGCGTGTAGATTTAAAGAACATATCTTGGAACGTTAAGGAAAGAAAGCAAGTTATCAAACATATTATTCCACGTAATACAAATTTATACCAGCAAACAGTACAATATATACACGGAACAATCATGCGGCACATAATTCCTATAAACTCGTATTTCGGGGCTTAAACACCGGCACGATATAATTCTATAATAAAACTTAAATCACGGCCAGTATAAATACGATAAATAAAATTATTCATATACCAGCGGTTCTATCAGAGTTGAAATTAAATTAAAAACGGCGTCCGCGAGATAGCCAGCCGGTTTTAATTAAGCTTCTATAAATCACTTTCCACCGTCACCTTCTACCAACACCCTGCCACTTCACATATAATCATTCGTAGAAGAACTCATTCTTTGTTTCGTATCCTAGAAAGAGGAACCTCCTGCATCCCCGTACAACCCCCTCCATCCTTAATCCCTGGTAATACCACCGCGAGTTCACGGCAATTTTATTTCGATTCTCCGAGCGGTGGCTGGCCTGGCCATATAATAAAGGCAGCCTGGAAACAATATAAAACAATAAAGGGTTCTTACCATAACCGCGTGGTTGAGCTGGTGCGATATTGTATCTGGCGTAGCCCGGAATACTGTTTCCTGGGGGTGGGTGAACCTGGCCACACACCGGGAGACGCACGGTGATACGGGAAGGTAGCAAGAAAGGGTGGTTGGGTCAGTTGTCTAATATATGTGATAATAACTTCGAACAGGGAATCGAAACCGATGGCGTGCGAATCTCAGATCTGCATATATGGATTCGAATCTCTTACCACTTTCTATCCCCCGCGCTTTTCCTACGATATATTCCTCCTTTTTCTTATCAAATCCAACACTGAATTATTGAGAACCTGTGCGAATATTGATGTGAATAATTATGTCTTTTCGGACTTGGTTATTTGCGCTGTACATTGTTACTTTGAATCAGTTAAGACACGCATTATTGCAGTGATTTAAGTAAAATATTAATTAAAGTTCTCAGTTGCTAAGACCTTCTAAAAGCAATAGTAGTGTTGAAAATGAAAACATCTTAGAAGGCTTGAAAATGACCGGAATACGAAGAAATATGTTTTCGCAAGAATATTGGTATTATTATTTTCGTACTTAATAAATGATTTTCTATTGAACTACCACATAAGTAAATCAGGCGATGGAAGTTACGCAAACAAGTATGAAAATATATAACTTAAATGGGGTACACATACATTTACATTTATACAAATTTGACTTATGCGTATTCGTATGAAAGTTAAATTCCGTATGTATGGTTTAACGTAAGATATGAGTTTCTGTATATGTAGTAATGTCTGTACGGAGAGAAACGTTTCGAGCGCAATGTCGAGTAGACGAAGGTGATGGTGGTGGTGGTAGTGGAAACGGAGAATTTCGAGATTGAAATTTGAAATATGGAAATAACAGAAAACGATCTCGGACTCGCCTCACCCTTCACGGCTTCCGGTACCACGGGGTTGTGTGAAAATGACGAGTATCGATGTGTAACCGGCAAAACCTGCGGAGAAGGGAAACAAAGTACATTGGCAAAAGAAACAATGGGTGCGAAAAGGAAAACGATTATTGGGGTTGAAGAAATCTCGTGTCGTTCGAACGAGCAATCGGCCAGGAAACTTTCCATTCGTTCCGATATTATTTCGTTCAAATCAAACTTAAATTTTGTAATTGAATGGAGATGATTTTTATCATATTTTATCCTCCTTCAAAATAGCGCACCTTTTAAGAATGAAGCAGTCCACTTTCGAAATTTCAGAATATCAATTTCAATATTTCGTTGCTTCTAAATGCACCCTTGAATAAACGTTTCGGAAACCGTAACACGAAGAGCACGATATGACATTACGAAATGCTCACATATTTAGCTCGACGTAAATTACAGAACAAAATAAAACACCGAAAATGCAGGACGCATATAATTTGCATTATTAGTATAACGTGCATCATTTTGAATCGTTGAAGCCCCATTAGCGCATCACGAAAATACCGTGAAATGAATGTCATCACCGAAAATTACATTTCTGTTATTATACGTTCAGAAAATTCCAGTTGTCGTTGGAAGTATACGCGCTCACTGAGACCAAGGAAAATAAACCAATCCCAGTGATAAACAAACGTGACTACAGATTCGGAAAACAATACTGTCGCAACATAATACGAAGCGTACGAAGCGACGGCAGATGTTTACAAAGCTGTAAAAAAATGTAAAAGACATAAACGCATCTTTTAACAGACGAGAGTGAAAGAATCAGAGGATTCTTACTTGAACCGTGAGAAAGTAAAAAATCCTAGTGTTTCACTAAGGAACCCTTTGAGCGGCTCAGCATAGAATTGTTCGCCGAGCGTATGATCTTCACCGTGCGATTCCCCTCGAGTTCCGCCTTTCCGTGTGGTCTCTGCTTTTGGTCTTTCGGCTCTATGCAACCCAATGGGATAGTCTCATCGCATTATATTACGTTACGTCACATTATGCGCGTAGCTTGCACGCCGGAACATTACGACGTCCTCTGTTGTGCTGGCTACTCGGTTAATGTTATGTGGCAGAATTCCAGACGGTACGTCTTCTTGAAACAAAGACTTCCAGTATTGCCATACTGGAAGTAGCCACGGCCATCGGACCACCATTCGCGACTTACGTTCTCCCTTTTTCTGTAGGTTTAACATGGCAAGGGCCAGGAAGTAGGATATAACCTGAGAAGGAAGTACTCTTTCTAAACGGTCTATAGAACGGAACGTTTACCGCCCTGAACAAGGCCTAACCTCCGTGAAGATTCTTTTATTAGGTATTATGTTGGCGGAACGATTTATGATCCGGTAATATATAATACTCGCCGTGCATACGATTATATATCTCCTATATTTTTACCGTATTCAGACGAGGCTTTTTTCGTATGGAATATTAATTACCCCGTGTAGGTGGGGGGAAGAATTCACCCACGATATCCCTGCCTCTCGTAAAAGCCGACTAAAAGGGTTGCGATGTCTTAGAAATGAGATAGAAATGTTCATGATGAAAATGATTACTTGAATCTTCTTTAAAAATGATCATCCGTTTCGCTGATAAGCCAAAGTACATTCTACCGGGCATCTAAGAATTCGCGAAGGTATAACAAGCGTTTTCACGCATCCTCGCATAGAGGAGTGGCCGTACCGTTGGAATTATTAATTAAGCACACTAATTAAGCGCGTTCATCGTGTTCGCCCGGAGGGGTCAGCCGACGAGAGTGGGAATTTCAAGGGGACGGGAGGGAGGTAGGGTACAGAGAGGGAGATGCATTGTGAAGGTAGCACGCGATTACAAACGCGATCGATAATAAATTACCTTTAAGCTAGAAACGTTGCTACGTGCGTTCTCCGTTTTCGTTCGACCATTAGAAGTCGTTGTTCCTAACCGTTTATTACAGCTCGGAGCTTACGTGTGGGTCATGTGAGAGCGTATCTTAACGGCCGAGTAATTATGCTTCCTCGATGCCGAGGAGAGTTTAAGAGACGAGAGGTAGGGGGTGGTTTAAAGGAGGATAAAGAGGAGGAGGAAAGAGGTGGAGGGAGACTCGAATACTCCAAGAGAAAGCAGAGTACAGCCGCGTAATAAATGCATGGGATTAACGAGGAATAAATAACGAGAGACTGTTAATAATGTCGTACCCTGTGCGGACCCTCCTCCTCTTCTGGCCTGTGTACGAACCTCCCTTCCGTTCCGTTCTCCATTCGCCTTCAACCCTTGCCACGGTGCCACTACAAACTCCCTCGTTAAGCGCCATCCGCGACTTATGGAATCGGGGGAGCACACCGCGGGACCCGCGAATCACCGGGTTTTCAGGATCATTATAAACGCATATTCGACCCATATCCTGCCAGTACTCGTAATTAGTAAACCTGAGTAAAGTGCGTGAGTTTTTGGAGATTAAAAAGGAATTGAAGATTCGCGGTTGACGATTAAAAGCTGATGAAAGTACGAGTGACCAAATAATTTAGAAAATTATTAAAGAGACGGCATTAATTCGAAGGATAAATTTGCTTTGTGAAAAATTTCGATTTACGTGTATTTTAGTATTTTGTTTATTGGATTCGGAATGAAGTGTAAAAATTACTTGAATAGTTAAAGCCAATGGATTCGGTATCTTATAACTAAATGAAAATATAATTTTTGGATTGTAATTAGATCATTGCGCAATTACAAAGTTGGACCACATTTAAGCGAAAATGTAATTATAGATGAAACGAATTACAATTTAGTATTTAGTTTTCCCGAAATTGTGCCAGTAATTAAAACTCATTTGAAATACGAAACTAGTGTTTATGACTTGAAAATAGCCGGAAATAAATTCACGGTGAAGCAACGGTTAATAAATACGATCATTTACTTTCGTAGTGGTGCACTCCGGAGTAACAAGTTTTTGGATTACATTATGTAAGTTAATCTAAGCGTATTACATAAGTAGTATCCTAACTTCCTGGTAGTCCACGATAACAGCATTGCCCACGATTAACTCGTAAATGTCAGGAGTCGCCTATGTTCAACTTGTCAGAGTTAAACGGTCAATACTTCGACTTCCCGATTTATAATTATTAATACGTGTCGACATCGATGTATAACTTCACAAAAAAGATCCTTTCAACTCCGACAATAAATATATTCATTCATAATAATTATTTTTACAGTGTTCGGAAACCTTTACAGATAGTTCCTTAAAAGATCACCCACCACACAAGAATTATTACGATGCAGATATTAAATTTTCGAAATCAAACATTAATAGTGATCTTTCTCAATTATTGTTTACATGAAAAAACTAATGCAAGATATTAAAAGAAACGACACCTATAACAGAAAAGTGGAAAGAACCGTGGTATGATCCGAAGATATAAGATCGTTAATTAAAGAACTGATTCATCGATAAAAAGTATCGATCGATAATTCGGCGTGTAGTACTTCGGATATAGGAGTTTCCGAGGTTGTTTGAGTACGGTCGAAAGTGTTCGTTTTCTGTGGGATTAAGGGACGCGGCGGCGACGGCGACGGAGGCGGAGGCGGAGACGGAGGCGGAAGATAGAAGGTGGACGCGTCGGCAGAGGAACGGGAGAGAAGAGCGGTACGGAAGAGAAGGAGAAGGCGAGGGTAAGGCACTAATGAGCAAATAAAGCGAAAAAAGGTGAAAATTCATTAGCAGTCAGCTAGCAATGGACGACAGGGGAAGGGTTACCGAGAATCGGCGTAACTCTTTTCCCCGTAAAGGACTTGAAACTCGACAAAGGACTCTAAAAATAAATACATAATTAAACGTCGTGATAATTAACTTCTTTATGCCGGTGCGGCCGTGCTACCGCATCTAAGCACAACCAGCTGCTCCACGTGCAAGTGTGTGTCTGTCTGTGCATGTATCCTCCCTGGAATGGTTAGTTTGGTAAATGAGAGAACAATTATGTTTTGCTACTCCTCATAGTTAACTTAATGCCACGTGTGAATTTTTTCATCACCACTGATAAAATATTTATTGGGTTTCCCATTTCGTCCGGTTTTACACTGAGTTACCTTTTTCTTGTAATTGCCATAAATTATTGCTTCAATTGAAGACCAAATTTATATCGGTTCCATTCAGCATAAATATCTTCTTCAATAATACCTTTTCCAAAAAATGTATATCAAGATTTTTTGGAAATCTTACAATCCACTCTTTTAATGGAATAATTATATAAATGTTTGTAATTTTGTATTATTTTTGGAGAAGGTGATATCGTTTAAATCGATGGTTTCTGTTATGTTGTTTTTGTAGCTGGCATACCGAGATGGTATAATGAAACAATTGAAATCGAGTTCCATCGAAATTCCCTTATTAAAACTATAGATTCGAAGATCCCGGTGCGTAAACCGGGAATACAATTACGTCCCGTGACCAAATTCTCCCTGCAGAGTGAGAATGGTTGGGTGAAATCCGTTCGATTTGGCTGAATCCCGGCGCTGATCGAGTCGCTCGCGGATCAGCCGAGTCCACTCTAATTTAGACATTTTCAGGCCGGCTGGTATATTTGTTATATTTTCACTCGAATCATTATTACGCGGCACCGCACGCGTACCGTACCAGGGGATTACGGCTTAATCCGGTCCGCTATAAATTGGGCGGAATCGCATACCGTGCTAACTTTCTCCCTCTTCCTCTTCCCCCTTTTCCCTCTGTCCCCGATGACCCTATGTGTCCTTCCACGTTGTCCCTCTCGCATCGTCTTCCTCGTATTTCCCTTCCATATTCCCCCTATTCTTTTTTTTTTACTTAAAACCGTTCGTCAAAGTTTCCTCGTTTTTTCCGTGGAAGAAAATCCGAACTCTCTTCCGGCCAGTTTCGGGAAAGGGTTGCTTCGGGACGTCGAAGTAAAGGACGGGTAGAAAAAGAGAGCGCGGGTTCTTGTAGAGGCAGGAGGACAGGAAAGTACGGCGGGGAGTAAGGCGTGGAAGGGAAAGAGGGAGAAAAAAAAGAAAGAGAGGAGGAAACGACGAAACGAAATCCAGGAATATTGTAGGTCGAAGTAGAAGCCGGGTATGTAGGTACGTACGAGGAGCAAAACGAGAGTGGAATCGCGGCAAAGAAATATCGTCGGTCAACGGAGAAAATCCGTATCCTGGCAGTAACGACCAGGATGGACGAATATAAGAGGGAGGTAGAGAGCATGGTAGAGAGAAAAGAAAAGGGTGGGAAGGAAGAGCCGAGCTACGTAAGGAGGGAAGGAGGGAAAGGTACCCTTAGCTGGTTTCCCTCAGGAGATTTTATAATGGCGTCCAGTTATTACCGCAGGACCTCGGGCCACGAACACGATACGATCCTCCGACAAGGGACGAAGGCCGATTTAACAAGTGGTCAAATATACAGGCACGAGTGCTCTGACCATCTTGCAGAAAGCCAATGCGCTCCGCGATCCGAGGAGACCGATATACGAGACCTTGATAACGATTATTGTCATGATAAAGCAGATTGATGTTTATTGGTCCTTATGAATACATTTCCTTAACATCGGATACGAAGCTCGATTATCTGGAATATAAATGTCACTCCGTTGAATACTGCATTTAATGAAATTACACTAAAATCGCAATAATGTATTTCATACTTTTGGAATTGAATTTTGTCGTGGTTCGTTAATTTTGAATTTATATTGAGAATATTGGGCACGTTTATGTATTACGTATTTATTGTTCCCAGTTCATATTTATATTTATATACTTGAAGATAAAGGATGAATTATTATTTTGGGAAAGGGTACCCCGAAGAGGGAAATGTGATCTTATATCTTAAGAGATGTTTTGCTTTCTTCGGGATTCGTCGATCTATAAAAGCAGCGACCACTGACGTGACCTTAGGCATAAGGTTATATGAGAATTAAAATAACATTGGCCACAAATTTTCATTTTAATAAAATTTCATATTATAATTTCACATTATCATTCATAATTTACCATTATTATTATTGTTATCTATTCGGTTCACATTTGTTATTTCTTCTTTTTAGCTTTATCTTCGCCTTCGTTATATTTGTAACATTACCAAAGGGTACCACCCGTTAAATAAATAAAAATAATAAATCTTACGCAATTAGAAAGAAAATTATAAGCAGATGATGATTAACAGAATCTGATTATTGAGTATCCAGGAATTACGAAATCATAAATTGTTATTATAATAATTTTGATAGAACGAAGCAGTGGATGCGATACGAAGATCGTCGGTAGATTCGTTGAATAAAACTCCGTAACCATAATTATATTGGTTGGAATATTAACGAAGCAACAAACATATCGTATCACCAATTATATTTTGATACGACAAAAGCAGGAATTAAAAAAGCTTTGATTTAATCTAGCCGATGGAGCGTACATTCGAATAAAACTCAATTTTTTAATTGAATGATTTTTATGATACGTGAGTAATTGAACGTAAAGCATAAATAAACGATGGTGTGATGCGAGGGCATATATGTCTCGCTAAATAACAGAATTTACAACGTAATTTACATTTATTAAATAATTCCAACACAAATAACACTGGAGCATTAAACAACAAATATCATTCAAGACCCGTGGTAGCCGACAAATTATTTCTTCATTTACAATAGCAATTTTCAATTATGAAAATACACACCGCAATTTCGCGAAAAAAATATTAGTATACAAATTATACCGCGCGATCAAATTAGTGTGTGTGCAATGCATCGTGATGAAAATTTCCAAGAAATTTCAATAATTTATTACCCGATGCAGTTTACCCGCGGGATCCGTTTCCATGTGAGTTTTCGATGTTTACATTACGTTATCAATTATCCAACGAAGGAGCATGATTTTCATTCTTTCCGAGTATTTCAGGGTAAAACAACCGAGTACTCTAAACAACGAAATTGACGAGTCGAGGAATTTCTTCCGGATAGTTGTCGTGCTGAAATTCCGCGAATTTCGCACGGTAGCCAGCTAATCCCGGCACCGAATAGTACGTGCTTCTCTCTAAGGTTTGCGCCGTGCTATACTTCTCGCTGATATACGAGATGTCAATTTAATTGCGTCCACAAAGTGCTCCTGCGAGTCACACACGCTCTTTAGGAACGGAGTTTAAATTAGAGCGCCGGGACTTTTCTGAGACACGCGAGCACGGAGTTCGAATAACGATAGAACTCTCTCTAAAAGAATACCGATCTCGACTTAGATTACCAATTGAATTCCAGACTGTTCCAGGGATATCGTTTCGAACACTTTACGCACTAGCTTGGTCTTCGCGAACATTTTATAGATATATTTATGTAGTCTTAAACAAGTCAAATGATTCGGACTATTAGATTGCACTTAATCAAAACTGTAGATTATATATTACTGTAGAATCATTAGATTTAAAACGAATATAAATATGACATAAAATATATTTAGGTAAGTATGTGATGGAATATTTTCGATCATATAACAAATTTTCATTTTCGTTTCATAAATTTACGCGCCAAGTGAGCTTTTCTTTGCCACAACTGTGGAAGAGAGGTTTTACATACTTTTTTAAATCAAACTCGGTAAATTTGTTCTCATATCTAACTTGTTATTTGTTTAATAAAAGTCCCGCCATCAAAATATTGTATCGATTGATGCATCGTTTGTTTAATACTATTTTATTAACTGTTTCTTTTTCTTCACTGAAATGAAATATTGGGATCCAACGGGATATTCTACGTGCAATGTGATACTTGCGATTACACGTTTAAAAGAATTATATCTAGTAACGGACGAGGGAAATACATATGAATTTTTACGGAAGAAAATATAGAAAATGTAAATCTGTGAATGTAACGAGGTACGTTATGCCGAAAACGCATAAAATTTACATAGTTCCTGTATTGCAAAGGGTATAATGAATTGCGCCAATTGTAGCCGGTCCTCACACGGAGTGTTTGTGCATGCTGATAAATGTGCAAACAAAATAAAAAAGGATTTACAGATACGAGTTGTACTAACAACGAATATTGTAAAAAAGAAAATATATTTACAAGCCACGGACGTCAGTTGGTTCGAATCGATTCGCGGAGAGAAAAATGGTAACAAAATTCTTCTGATTACTCGATAAGATTGATATAGTACCGATGAGTATACGTTTTTTAAGAAGACCAATTCCAATCCCCGGGACGTGTTATCAAGCGATCACGAACATCCGATAACCTACTCTTTTAATAATAAAATCAGACAAATTTCAGACACATTAGATTCATTCAAAAATATTATTATCGTTAAATTTCACCTTTTAAGATTTTAATATATTATTATTACCTTTTTGATGTCGACATAACACAATTTCGTGTAGGATTCGTGTGATGTTTTATCACTGATGGAATTTAAAGAGCATTAAATATGTAATAGATTGCACTGTTTATATTTGTTGATAATTAAAATGTAAATGGGAGGATCAGAAATGTCAATTAAGAAATAATAGAAGCATAGGAAACACTATTGAAAAATATGTCAACCTAATTGAATTTTTTGCTTAAAGTAGCCGTGCGTTGTAGCAATTAGTATAAACTATTTAACAGGAAGTTACGAAATCAAGCAAGATTGTAAACGTAATTAACAAAAGAATATTAAAACGGGAAAGTAATTAAGAGAGTAGCACACGCAACTCTATTGTAACGCGGTAGCAGTCTGCGAGGTAAACTCGTAAACAAAACCAGTTTAATTAACTGGTTTTCGTAAAAATTCTGGAAAACTTTGAAAGCTGGTAACTAACGAAAATGACGTAGATTTTTTTTATATTTCACGAAAAGGAATAGAGATGGTGAAAAGCGAGGAGGAATAAAACGGTGAAAGGAAGTTTGTAGGTTGTCAGTATGGATGTTTCGTGAACAAGAAATCATAATTTCCATTTGTCTTCCCTTCGTAAATACTTCGGATAGACCAAGTCCCATCAAAAGTCCCTCCAACTTCCCTAATTACGCCGCCTTGCGAGACGAGTAAACCGAGCTGCGCAAATACCTCGTTATGCTTACACTATACGTCCTCCTTTCTGTCCAGGATTCCCTTTAAATTCCTCGAAGTCGGCCCGTGCAAAACAAAATAAACAAAACACCGGAGCGGTAAATATATAGTAAGCAAATAAAAAATATCCCAAAAACATAATACCGGTCCGATGATGAAATTCGCCGAACTTCGATGATAAAAGTACGCGCAACGACTGTCACCTTTTTCGGTATAATAACCTCGATAGATTCGCGTAAAAACTAGTTTCGCGTTATACAATTTCTGTTTAGATAGAACAAAATTGGGTTTCAGTGGGTTAAAGTATATAATCATTTTGTTCCTCCCTTTGATATACATATGTCATTTAAAAAATAGCATACATTTTCTCGACAAGCCGTAAAAATTGGTCGAAGAGGTTCCGCAGTTTTAATCTCCAAGGCTGACAAACGATTCGAATGGCACTTGTCATCATCGAGGGTACGTCAAAGGTTCGGCGAACTGGCCGAATCACGGTAGCGTGTGCTGAAGCGAATCAAGGAGTTAACCGGGAGAGATCATAAAGCATTCGCTGTTGCCGCGTAAATACCCCGTGATACTTAAACCTCGAGGAGGCTCGTACCGGGCCAAGATCTCGTTTATAAGGACGCATTAGCGATCTCATCACGGTATTTTTTTCTCCAGTTGAAAGCGCCGCTGGTAGAGAATGGAGAGGAGTCGGTCCTCCCCGCGTAAACGGCTAACAGGGCGGGTTAAGCCGATGTTAGAAATAACGCCGCGATAAGGATCGAAAAATAAAAACGTCGGGTCTCGGTGTAGCGGCGTAGAGAACGAAAGAAAAAGAGTCGAGAGAGAACCAGAAAGGTTAAGAGAGACAGAGAAAGAGAGAGAGAGAGGATATGAGAAAGGTAGACTGACGGGGGTGCCCTGTTCCCCATTAGAGTGTCTCCGCAGGCGTTTAATCACCCAATTAAGAGGATTTTCACGTATGTTAATTAGTCGAAACACATGCAAAACGTCGTGCTTCCCCTTCCATCTCTTTGCTATATCCCTCGTTTCCCTCTTGAGTCTCCGGTGGTGCTTAAAGCCCGCGGGAACAGGGGGCCTCGATTGCACTCGAGGGCTAAAAAGAGATCAAAAGGAGGCTCCCACGTTGCAAGAAATACCCACATACGTCTGCTTGCCTGCCTGCTCGCTTGCTTGCTCGCTTGCTTGCTTACTTATATGTATTCTATGTCACTGTGTACCACACCACAAGAATCCTGTGACACATGTACCGGGCCACCTACGCACACGCGTCTCTTCCGCGTGGTGCGGATGGGGACTTTTCAGACCGGAACAAGAAAACCTGGTACCGGAGGTTCTGGAGTCTAGAATCTGTATAGCCCTGTTAAACCATCCTTGTTAATTGTATCACTCGACACTGGAGGAATGAACAATTTGTGGTTCCAAGAGGCAGGATGTAGTTCAGTCCTTTGTTTCGTAAAGATGTTAATCTGTACCTTGGAAAACTGTAATCGTGGACATTTCAGTGTGTTCCTGCTTCATAGGAATGTCACTGGCTAATGACAAAATTCAAGTCAAATATGACACTTGATCCTGGTAGATTCAACTTAACTTGGAATTTTAATCGTTATTTATTTATTTTATTTTATGTTGTGATTGCATCAAAATATCTTCACGGACTCCTTAGTTATGGACACTTATTCGGCGAGTTTCATTCAACTTTGTTCGCGAGTATCACCCACCGCTCCGAGAAGGCCCCGTATTTTACCGTATTTTAATTAATTGCGGAAGAACGAATCGTGGGATTTTTATGTCCGGGAATTATTTTGTAGAGAAAAGTCCGCTCTTTCGAATGCAGTTTGTTGCATCAAAATATCTTCACGGACTACTTAGTTATGGACACTTATTCGGCGAGTTTCATTCACCTTTGTTCGCGTGTGTCACCCACCGCCCGGAGGAGGCCCCCTATTTTAATTAATTGCGGAAGTACGAATCGTCGGATTTTTATGTCCGGGAGTTATTTTGTAGAGAAAAGTATGAAGACAGACCTTATATCATAATTGCATTGAAAGTAATTTTATTATAAGTGATTTTGATGTGTGCTGATATTGTTCGTTCTATTTAGCTATTGATAATTATTCTGTAGCAAACAATGTAGATAGACATTGCCGTACGAAATGTTTGCTTAAACTTATCTAATTATGATGAAAAGTTTCATCCTCTCTACTGAATATGTTGCATATTAATTAACGGTACAGGGAATATAATACATTTTTCTAGAACACTCGCAATTATACATGCGCTATAAGTCAGAATATTATGACAGGTCCTCGTTGAGCAATTTAATTTTACTTAAACAAATCCCGCCGAAGTAATGAGACGAAGAGAAGATCAACGTTTTATTTCTACGGAAATTTTACTTAAGTATCTAGAGAACCGTACACTTTGTCGGCTGAAGAAATTTTCCATTTAATTATATACGACAACGATGTAGAAAAGCATATTCGAGAAACAAGACAGGAATTAAATTATAGTAGTCTTCTTGGCGGACAAAAATTTCGTGCAAAAATAGCAAGATTTTTTCACACTTCTTGCAGAAAATCGAGGTGGAAAGAAATCATAAGGGAAGTTCGCGAGGCGCGGTAACGAAGGAAAATCAAAGTGGAGGCGGTGGAAGAAATACCGAGGCTATCTATTCAATTATCACCTTGGAACAGCGGCATACATACGAGAAGGTAATCCCATTTCACAACTTCCGGCCATTCTCGCGCTTTGAGCGACGTGTCCTGTGATGCCAGCTTAACGCCATTCTGGCTTTTCACGGATACACAAGCATATCTTTTTAACATTTTTATTTACACCCCAATTTTGTACGCGATTCAGAAGTTACCGCGTCTTCGAAAATATAATTGCCGAAGATAAATATATATTAATTCTCCATACAAAACAAAAATTTCCAAAATCTCAATTATCGGCACATTCAAACGTAAGGTCATCTTAGAGAATATCACGAATACCTGAAATATATTTTATTTTTAATCAAATCAAAAATTAACAAATAATGAATAAAAAATGAGAAAATTGGAGAGACTTTTTTCAGAGTCAAGCGAAAAAGTGTTATAGAATCAACACACGTGTTGCAAGAAAGGAAATAGAATTCTGAAGAGCGATATCCGCCGGCAAATTGAATAATGGAAAGAAAAATAAATTCGTCGGGAATACTTTTCATCGAGGTAAATACGGGGGAATAACTTTTAAAGACAATGAATATTTCCGGTGCTATTCATATTCCTGATAATAAATTCTTTGGTCGGTTTTCCTGAACCGTCGGATGATTTTAATGTTATTCCGTGGTTTAATGGTGCGCCATGATGTTTCATTCGACTCTAAAGTCTTTTACGCGAAACATTGAATAATCACAAATTTTCCGGTCTTTCACTTCTCAAATAATAACGTAATTGGGCTTTTGTATGGTTCCTCGTTCATGTTCTTTTATATCGGGGGAGAAAAAAGTCAACCTCAAGTTTATTCCCCGTTTCATGAAAGATTTCCGAGAAACAGAAGCGCGGAATTAAAAGTGGCAGATGTAGTTATATCTGTCCGTAACTTCCAGCTTTCACACCGAACGCGAGAATAATTCACTGAACGAAGTCTGAAAATATCGATTAACAAATGAATGAAAAGCATGATCCTAATATTATTTTGATCTCAATATGACCGAATTTATGAACATCCTGTTTCGTGTCCAAAATATCTCATTGTGTAGCTAAGTCGATCATAAATTCCGCGGAAGTCCAAAAATTTCCGCTGCATTGCATCGTGTTGTGTAAATAATTAATACATAATAAACAAAAATAGTAAAGTAAAATGTGCATTTCCGTATTATGTTCTTATGTAGAGAATAGTAATTTAATTATACACATGATGGTAAGTTTATTTATAATAGAGCATCGCGAATGAGAAATGTATAAATGAAAATGTTATAGTATTCAATATGTGCGGCATGGATAGTGTAATCAATTTAAAAAGCGAGAG
Source organism: Nysson spinosus (assembly GCA_910591585.2). Lineage (NCBI taxonomy): Eukaryota > Metazoa > Arthropoda > Insecta > Hymenoptera > Crabronidae > Nysson > Nysson spinosus. Next base: position 7,507,572 of record OU342835.1, read on the forward strand.
TATTTGTAACTGTTATTTTAACTGACGGTTTGATTATAATCAGCAGTAATGCGAAGCTTTAATTGGCTAATAGCGCGACGAAAATATAATAACCGCAATACCGATTAAAACGGTAGACCTCAAATCTCTGGCATACGCCACATTCACATCAACTAACCAGAGTCGTAGCGGCGTCCGGAATTTCTGATGGTAATTCAGTCCTAAAATCCAGAATCTACTCATCCATTCACTGGGAGAATAATGCCACAAATTTCCCTAATTTTCTACTCATTACCGGCTACTGCTTACTACTCCATTTGTTATTCAATAAAATCGCAGATGTATGCAGAAATATTATACTCTCCCAGCAATCAGCACGTTGCATGTTACTCTGCAATATACTAATCCGAAGCTTAGAACTCCAACTAATTAGAATATCTATAAGATAATGTGCATCCATAATGTGAAGTCATTAAGAGTTAGTTAATTGAAAAATATGTTACACATAACACACTTTACATATTCATATTAATCGCACCGTACATATCGTTATACAGGTACCATTCATTAACTAACATTTTCAAATAAAATCGTTTTAAATTCCAGCGTTTTTATTAGATTTTGTAGATTCAAAGTTTTGACGGTTTTGGTAGTTCTAGTGTTAATGAAATTGTATCAATCAGGAATTAACGGAGTTAGAGTGAAATGGATTGGTAGGTGCGTGATCTATCGTTTGATGTTCCTGTTGGGCATAATCGATAGTCGAATCGTCAAAGTGGTACTACTATTTGTCCTTATATGGAAATTGACGGTATAAGTCATTTTTATGGTGTACATACTACTTGCGAATTTATGGGACGTTCGAAATGAACTATTGAGATTGGGTATATAACGAGCTACTATAATGTACCCATAGCGTGAGTCTGGTTTTGTTCTCGGAGAAATGGAAATCTACTTGTGTCATGGGCTAAAGTATTGCCCCTATCTGTTTTCTATAGGTTCAACTAATGCTGTCGTAAAATATGAATAACTCGGGAAACAATACTGATAAAAGTTCGTGGAAAGAGTAACAGAGTGCATACATTAGTTAACGGAAAAGACTGCCAGTAGTAGATCCGTGACAACCGAGCCAGCCTGATGTAATCAAGGCTTAATTTACCCCAGGAATGATTTCCTTTATGGAAGTATTTAAGATGAAAATTGATTCAAACAGCTGAAGGGAAGTAAAAAACAATTACTGTGTTTCTTTAGCTAAATGTTTGCTTTCGTATGAAAATAATCACCGGTTAATTTACCTTAGGAATTAATTCCTTTACGGAAGTATTTAAGATGAAAATTGAATCAACCTGCTGAACAAAAGTAAGAAACATTCGCCGTGTTTATTTGGTTAAATAAACTCTTAAATGATTAAATAGTTTCAAGTCTTAAAACTTGTATCTTCTACATTTTTTATTTAATTAAATATGCAGTATATTTCGAAGAAGGATTAAATGTCGTTATAAAATACACCGAAATTGATTAATCAAACAATGCACGGGAAATGAGAATTATTTTTCCTCTGAATCATCTTGTAATTATAATGAGCCATTATGCAAACACCGTGGAGTTTTTTGCGTTACACTAAAACCGTCGGCTAATTACCGCGTATTCTTTAATTTCGATTTTCCCCGGCGCAATTACATATATTTTCAATAATTAGAGACCGGTAATTTCTTTTTCCCCGGGCGCATCAGCGCACCCGCAGATATTTTATCTTCTCCCTGAATAATGCAACATAACCCATCTCACACCATTTGCATTTATTTACAATTTAAGCGTACAACCCGCGAAGGGAAAAAAGGGAATCGAGGAAAACTCGCGGTGAGTTAATAACGTGCCGGTTGCTTCTTACAAGTACAATTATCACTTTTTTCAGCTTAATAACCGAGCAATTTAGTCAGATAACGAACCAGTTTTTCTTTACGTCCACCGGTGTCTTTCTATACGCGACGCATATTAATTATCCCTGAATTTCCACACAATTCTCCACGAAACATTCGAATCGATATACATACACACATCGATATAAAATACCCATATAAAAAAATATATATCTCAAAAATCAATCAATTTAAAACGTGACTTAGAATTCATTAGATTCATACTTTTGCGTGTATGAGTTCCGTTTAAGTGAAAGCCACGAGGAAGAAGCGTAAATTCACAGAGCTCCGACTAGTATGGGAAAATAGCTCTTTGTTTTAAGAGTCCCGTCCATGCCGGTGTGTATAAAACCCGGCACACATATTTTCTCAGTGTTCACGTATGTGTTAATGCGTGCTAGTACCGAAGTACGTGTACCTACGAGGTAGATACGTCGGGGCAGATAAGGGGAGATACGGTTCGGTTTAAGGAAGCGGTTAATTACCAGAAGATAGAAGATTGCCGGTGGCACGGTCTTATGCCTCGAGTATAACCAAAAGAACCGATCCTCCGCAGCGATCGCGGGATACCTTCGGGTAATAATCTTTCACAGACGTTTAAGGCCATTACTTCTACCCCATTGAAGTACGTGTGACCACGGAAGATTTGAATGAAGTTACCTGTATCTCTGTAACGGGACTTTTGCGCTCTTTATATTCGGCGCGAAAACATCTGCATTCTAATTGCGTGTATATAGATCGAGAAATAAATTTAACGATACTTCATCAGTTTTTGTTGCCGGGTACCGTTAAATGTAACGAGGGGTGGATCCGGAGCACCCGAAAAGAAACATCGTGACGGTAAAATATGCTTGTTTGATAAAGAGATAAGAAAGTGTAACCTTAATAGTGCAATATTTCTGCACGCTTTAAATATTAACTACAAAATAATGAAAATATCAATGGATATTTTTAGTGGGCTCTAATAATTATTTTCTAATTAATATATTAAAAATTGTTTTCGACAAAGTATGCTTATTTGATACGGAGATAAGAAGGTGCAGCCTTAATATTTTAATATATGAAGAGTTTTAGATAAGGATACGATGTAATGTTTTGGTAATATTTGTATACGAGGACACAATGAAATATTACTCGCGATTAACTTGTTATTATCTAAGCAATTATAGAAGGAAAATGGAATGTACATAATGGTGATAGATAATATGTAATCGTAGTAAGTCGGGTGTTTTAAGTGATATATGAACTACTTGTTCATGTAGATTAATAAAAGCAAACCGTCCAAATTAAACATGGAAATTAATTAAGTGTCGGGCGAAATAAATCTGTGGTTGATAGTTGTTAGGTGATGTCAGGTATGGGATAACAATGGCAGGATATAAAAGGAAGTAAAGTCAGATTAACAATTATCAGGCTAACCAACCTCGTACGGACGATGAAGACCGGACATTACGGTCGCATTGTTCCGCATAATTAATTTTATACAATTCCTGATTGTCCCCGGGCGCGACGTTTCGTCGCGACAGGAGGTGCCGGGGCGAAACTTCCGCGATTGTTTTGAAACGAAAGTAAATTTAATTTACCGGCTAATTATCGCCCGTACAAAGTTCTGAATTAAACTTGTAATTGGCTTTCGCTTGATTCGAAGAAATTGTACTAAGCTCCCACCCACCACTGGAAACGACCAAGACTTGCCGTGTAAAGCGAAATTTCTTCCGTATCAGCGTACACATACGTGTTCCATTCTTTATTCGCGTAAAGGACGTAAGTAGACAAATATCAGAATATAGTAATTAAAACAATTTCAAACTTATATATTTGCTTTATTCAATACCTATATGAGCTATTATTTTGTAAACTTGTATAAGTCCGCTTTTTTACCTTAATATTGGAAATAATTAAAAGAAGACATCGATCTGTAATGAATAATAGTTTCATCAGAATTTTGTATGAACTTGAACTTCTATGATTCTAAAAAATAAGGGTTGAGTGAATCCTTTCACTCCGAATTTAAGCTCCAGTTGTTTTTACACGAACTGAATTAAAAAATCAACTGGTATAATGTGCCCTTACTTTTGAAATGTAAGTTCAAGTTTTTAAAAGTTCAAACGAAAATAGTTTCCATTACTGATCGATGTCTTCTTTTATTACTTGCAATATAAGATTGATAGTAAATTATTTATTTGTCGATTCCTATAAAAAAGGTGCGTTCATAATTCGATAATCAATATCACAAAATGGCTTACGAATAAATCGAGTAAGTTGATATTCATTTTTCGTTTCATCTATGAACAGAAATAAATGTATAAACAATGCGATTCGCAGGTGAACTAAGAATAGTTGTAGTTCGTGCGTGTGAGTCATTCGTGCACAGGTGTTTAATCTCCACCATTCTACGATTTGGATCTTCGTATTATCGAGCGAGACCACTAAGCAACTTTTGCCGATTAAACACGCGATATGTACTTTCCATTTCCAGGCACATTCCGAATCCCTCGGTAAACACGGATATCGAATAGGCAGTTCCGCTCACGGGAACCTAAGCGTCCACTCAACGTGGACATTTAACGCTAAGAGCTCGGAATTTCGTGAATTTCCTCGTCGACATACTTAAGTGCATTGAAACGTTTCGAAGCAATTTTTACCGTTCCCCTTCAAATACAATATTATCAGAAATATATAACTTTAAAATGGAGAAGAAGTTAATACAATATGAACGAGAAATTAAAAGTGTGATCGATTGATACGAACGAATTATAAAGGGACATATGAACTGTGAACAAATGTATAAAATTATTTCGTAATAGTATTACCCTCAGTTTGCCCTAAAATGATTTGTAATAATATTTGTCTTGATATTATAATAGTATTTGCAGAAATGCAATGATTTTAATATCTGATGAATATTATTATTACTTGTAACTTTTACGTAGCAGAAGCTATCTTTATAATTCCAAGATATTATTTCTGTCGAGTAATTATTTGTACGGAAACACGGTAGCAACAATAATTCTGGTTATAACACCATAACCTGTATTACTTTAAATCCTTGATACGAGTATTAATTAACACATAAGCGTATAATGTATATAATTTAAAGATTATACAATATAACTATACACACCTAATCTGTTTTCCGATACACATAAAAATGCACACAAATATAGTTCATTCAACAATTTAATATCAACGGAAATTAACGTTGCCGAAATTCCTTGTTTATTTTATCAGGCAATTATAAATTTGATGGTTCCTCGTTCTTAAGTGCTCGGGAATAGCGTGTAACAAACGGGGCTTCGGGTTTCGTGAGAATTGATTAATACTGACGCAATTAATCCCGCGCGGAATATATCCGCGTTCAATAGTAATTACTGTTACGGATAGAAATACACGGCATCCAAGGTTGTATATAATACGGACACTTGTACGTATTCGCGCAAACATCGAGCGCGATGCGACAGCCGTGATTCGTTTCTCGGATAATTGCGCGAGTTAATTGTGTCGTCTAACGAAATTATTATCGGTCGGCCCGGAAATAGAAAAACAGAGGCGAATGACGTACGTTCCCGGGTGATCTCGAAATGTCAGACAGGCAGTTATTAATTTCATGTAATCTGGGCAGAATCTATCTGAAAGTCATTCATCTTCTTAATTTAAATGAAAAACTCAACGAATGTTTTAATGGTTTCCCCATCAAAATGTAATATTGTTAATAATTCGAGGTGGTTGGATTCGTTTTATAATGTATTCCGAATATCCTGGGGCTTTATATTTTTTAAGTATCCATCTTATTATTAATTTTATTTTATTATTATTTAGGTGCCTTGATTTAAATGAAGAATAACTTGAATATATTTTACGAATATTTTTCCACCGTTTCTCCTCATTTTGAACAAGATATACGTATATTGAATTATGGAATATTAATAACCCGTTGATGCAGATATTATCTTCAAATAAATGTCGAAAATAATTCAGAGAAATTATTGCTTAGAAAATTGCACTTCTAATCAATATGTGGAACTATATTCCGTTCGATTATTCGTCATTAAGTTATCGATAAGAATCGCTAATTGCTGCAATCCACACGTTCGATTAACGAGTATCGACTGTAATAAAGCGACATTCTGATATCGTTGCGCGACGTATGATTCACATCCATATAGATAATTGAGGAGTATTACTTATAAGATTGCATGACTAACGACCATGCATCACGCGTAATTGCCTTAAAAATTATAGTTCTGGGAAGCAAGTAACTGTGACGCATTACCGAGAGAATTCGAGAAGTCCTGTAATTGAGTGAGAATAATCGATCAAATTAAAATTAAGTTCATTACATACTCGGTCCTACAAGACTATATTAACTCCTCAAGGAATCGACGAATAAATAATATATTCATACAAGAAGAGAATATATCTCGTCGTAATTAGCAGATATGATATTCTAATATTTCACCTACAAATTCAGTATTACTTTTTACGAAGTTAACAAAAAAAATGAATAATTACATTAGTAATTATTTATAGAAAATAATTCTTACAGGGTGCTCAAAATTTTCGTTGATAACTTCTATGTAATTATTATGTATAATTATTATAATAATTCGTAGTGTTCTAATTAGGATTATTAATTACATATAATAATCATATAGAAAATATAAATGGATATTTCTTGCACGCTCTAATAATTATTATCTGAATAATATATAAAATAACTGTATGGAAGAAACCAGGGGATATTTTTTTACGCTCTAAAAATCGTTTTCGCAATAATTTCAATAATAATTATTTGGAAGATATCAATGGATATTTTTAACGCGCTCCAAAAGTTTGTTCTACAAAACCTATATAATAATTATACAGAATATATCAACGGATAGTTTCTGCACACTCCAAGAATTATTTTGCAAAGTGTTTCCGCGAAATATATAGAGGTGAGCGTAATCGTGTTACTTATCTAAAAGTAAGGTGAAAGAGTTTACCGGGTGGAAATGGCATCGAGGGCAAGAGGGTGGCTGGCAGGAGACGAAAAAGTTTCGTAAAGTGACAACGACGTGTATCGCGTGACCGAGGGACGAAGTGCCAGTCGAAAGAAGGGATGTGGAATTTCAATGGCGCATAAAAATGAGATGTTTAGATGAAAACAAGAAGATAAGCGGGCACGAGGGAACGGACGCCGGCCATTTAAATTGTAATTTTCAGTACGGGCCTCTATACGAGGGATCGCGTGTTCGTAATGTATGCGCATCTCAAGACGTGGAACGTTCCACCTTTGCACGCCAGCAATACTGCGTAACCTCTTTGCTCGGTATGTTCCTGTACTCGCGTTTGCCTCTTAGAACCGAATCTTTTTTAGATCGAAGAAATTCGCCCTAATACCACCCTCCTGGCATCATTCATTCTTTATCCGATCAGATTTCGAGAGTGTGAAAGACTAATTGTTCCAATATCGATTGAATGCTCATCAACAATATCACTTTTAGATCGCCTCGTCCTTTGTGAGATGAATGCAAAAGAGTTACCTGATTATAGCTGATTGTAACAGTAAAACTAAGCATATTGTCGCTATTTTTATACCGTTTAGATCTAATTAATTTAATATTTATCTTAGATGTGTTTTAACAATAACTCGTGTAACGAATATTTGTAACTTATTCTTTTATTATCTCCCCACTGCATTGAATAAAATTAAAATATTTATGATCATATATTTACTAATCATATATTAATAATCATTAATAAAGAATGATTATAATATTATCCTGAATTTAGCAATGAGATGTCGGATTAGATATTCATTTCGTAACAAGTTTAATATTGATAATATTCGTTTCTTAATTATCTGCGATTTTAAACGAGCCGTGACATCCACTCAAAATTGAAGAAGGGGAATGACTTTCTAAAAATCATTCGGTCTACTTTATGTGTATAACCGCGTCTTGGAACGTCGTAAGCGTGGGTGACACGGTTGATCACCCGTCGAGCTAAACCCAGGGGTATCATTTCCTAGAGTATGTTTCTTTAAAAAAGACTCTCTTCCAAGAAACGGTACACCAGACCTGGCTATGGTAGTTTACTGTCTCTCATTTTGCATGTTTCGTCCCAACCGAGACTCTTCTCGACTCCTCGCGACTTAATAGTCTGCCGTGTGAGCCTTTCGTTTATTTCGAGTTTGACATCGTAAAAAGTTCCCGCGCCGAGCTGCATAAAAACTCATCCTATCTGTTTATACTGCTATCGTCGCATTAAGGATTCTTATATTCCTATAACGAATAGATGCACTTAAATTGTTCACTCTATTATTCATAATGGATCACTCTTGTGAGATTACATTGGAGAATGGTTTACGACAGTAATACTTTTTAGGATTTATGAAGATGCATTTTAAAAATTTCTAATATTTTCTTTTATAGCACGCTTTTAATTAAGAAGGTAATACGATATTCTAAGAAATACTTTTTGTGCGTGCGGAATGAATTATTTTATTAATTATTTTATTTTTAATTGCATGTGATATATTTGTATTTCAAACTGCAGTTGCGGAAATAATCGTCCACTCTGTTTGCTCTCATTTTCCATGAGTTTATTGGATTAAAAATATTTAATAATTCTTCGTACATAATTATATTGAAATTTATAATTATCTTAATTTCATTCGATATAATGCGACATACTGCAAGTAAAGGAAATGGAGGAATAATTGTGATATTGTTATATATTACGCGAGCCATGATAAAGTACGAGAAGAGGGATCGGTAATACGCGAAATTATGTATACGAAAATCGAGCTAGTTTTTAAAGGGAAAACTCGAAAAAACAACAGATGCTCGGGAATCTTGTAGAAGAATGATCTATAACGAGTATCAGACTGTCCGGTTCTCGAAACGTAGTGAATAAAACTCCAATATTTATGAGGCGGCTCATTTCATGCAAAACGTTGCCTGTAAATTTAAATTCGGATCTTTTTTTTTCCCTATCGTATTTTTTTTGTAAATTATTGTATGCACCGCGGAAATGTTACCGCGAAACTCCGCGCACTCAGCCCTCCTGTTTACCGATGCGGGAATAAAAATTAAAAACATTATTTCTGTTTCGCTTATTATTTGAAATATTATCGATTCCGCTTATCTGGAACGGAATTTTGCATACCGCAATATGTTGAACGCGACCGGAGTTTATTGGATGTCGCAATTTGTGAATATAATATCGGACTCGTGCACACTTCGATGCGCATACATTTCGTGGCACATAAAAGGAAATAAGGTGTAAATATCGGAGAAATTTCGCGATATTATATACATTTTTTTCTCGATCTCTACAAATATACAGATTCACCATCGAGAAACGTGCACCTATCAATTTCTGTGTCCGTTAAAATTAAATATAATTATGAAATTCCAAAGTTAAACATCATTAATATCTGCTGAATTTTTTATCACATTTTATAGAAATATTTATAGCACAGATCAGCTGTGTATGTATTACGTACATATTATGTAATAATCATAGACTAATATTATATAATAGTATTAGATAATGTTATACAATAACAGTTTCAGAAAAGTGATTACACACAAGACGACCATGTAATAACATTTATTATCGTTACAAAGATTATCCAGAAGATGTAAATGGCGGCAACAAAAGCAGGGTAAATTGGGTGCTTATTGTACGGCCATAAAATCATTAACCACTGGATATTTAGAAATAGGTATTTCAGAGATACGTTGTATTATAGCAAACCTATATAGAGCACGTTCAATTACAGGTTGTCAAATACAGGGCAATGGTGTACGCGGCCCTATAGAAAGTGCCGCGATAGTTATACCTACGGTGATACGGTCTGTTTACAGATTCTAATAATCCGCCAGCGGATTCCGACGATAAATTTCACCGCCTCGTAAAATCGTGACAACCACCCCCTCTCATCCCTCCCCAGTAACTCCTGATCCTAAACTATTTCATTTCCATCGAAATTTCTTCCCAAACGATAATTAGCACGAAAACGATTTTAATAAACGATCCTTACCAAATAAAACTCATGAAACGCGTAGAAAATCAAGTACTCGAAACATTGCAAAATAAAATATTACTTAATGCAGATTTATATTCCGCACCAACATTCAGCAATTTCCCATACATTTTCACGCTCTGATAAATTAAATAATCGGTGGAAAATTTATCTGAACAAAATTCGGTAAAGCATAATCGCAAGTGGAGCAACATTATCGATGCGCGTCTGTATAATTATTTGAAATATTGCGATTAGTAGAATCTGAGAATATCATTAATTCTGGAGGTGAAGAAATATCCAAGGATCTGTTGTTCCGCGGTGGGATTTGATAAAATTCTCGGCGAAGGATGGAGGGGCGGAAATATTTGCCGTTCGGGGAAAAAAGTGCGCGTGGAGCGATAGGAAAGTTTCGAGGGGCAAGATATGGGTACAATAAAGAGACGTATAAAATAATTGGCTGTAAAGTTCTACGCGAGTTCGCTCACGTGGCGAAGGGGCCAAGGGATGGAGGGGAAGGGCGGGGGCGATGGGAGGCTCGTGGTAGAGGAACCTATATAGAAGGGATAGAAAGGGAGAAAGGATCGAACGCGTAGACTCCCTTTTCGCTTGGAAGGGCCTTCAGAGAATCCTGTTCGGGGCTCCAGCAGCAACGTCGTAAATTTCGCGGAATATTTTATTGTGTGACAATTTTTATGGTAATTGTCATTATAAATTTGCTCAGATTATTTATGCCGGCTACGCATAAAGAGAGATACGACCGAAGGGGAGCGGTGGGTCGGAGGGCAGGAGGTAAAATGAGTCTCGAAGAGAGGAGAAAAGGGAAAAGGGCCAATGGACTTTATCCTCGCTCTGTCAGTCTCCTCGAAGATCGAGGATCACCGGACGTAAATCAGTACGTCGATGAGTTCGAGTGTAGTTCAAAGGACCTGTCCCTTCGTCCTGCGGGTTGCCCGTTGAGAAATTCATTAAGGCATCCTCGTTAATGACGCCTCCACCGAGGAAAATTTATAAGTTCTTCTAAACCCCTTGTATGCTTGGACACGTGCCCGGTTCGTAGTTTATTTATCTCGCCATTCACAACAGGTCCCCGTTGGCTTATTCGAATTTGCATATCTCGAAAATTTTCAAGTTCGCACTTCAACAAATGAAGTTCCAAAATCAAGTATGGAATCAAAATTGTCTAACGTGTTTCAATATCCTGCATACACTTCATTGAAATATAGGACAGTAAAGTGAGTACTTTTATGAGTCCAGTTCATTTGAAGTTCATATTGAGATGCTAATTAATAACACCGCGAGTAGCAATATCGGGAGGCTGTATCATTATCCAATGCCAAGCTGGCATTAATATCACGAGCGTGACACTAATTTATATATACGAGAGCAGTCATTAGGACGTCGATGACTCAAAGTCATTTGGCGGGGCATCGCGCGGCTCATTAAAAATATGAGAATAAGGGGGGCGGCATAGACGTTGGGAGGGAGGACACTCTAAGAACGTCCGAGGAGGACTACTACTCCGTGGAAGTGAGTGTAAATCAAGACGGTAGCAAGCTGGGCTTGGACTTGGTGTAAACGCGAAGGCGGGCTAAAGAGTGTAAAAGGAGGAGGGTAAGGGGCAGCTAAATGATCTCATTAGCACATTCCTGGCCGGCCGCTTTCGCCATGTGTCAACTGAACTCAGTCTCACCCCTCGGAAACCGTTCGAAACGACTTAACTGTCATGTAAATAATCTCCTGCTTAGGAGCCTTAACGAACGTTCACTATTTAACGAAGATCCCTTGATACTCTTGATAAACTTTTTGCTGTTATTCGTGACACCGCTCCAGACAACCTCCGTCGTTATCCCCTGAACTGTTATTTGGTGCTTACCAATCGTTAAGGGACTAACGCAATTTCGATAACAAGGAATTTCGTAATTAAAAGAAATGTGTCTTTGTTAACATCGATATTAAAGATGGATATAAATCTTGGAATATTAATTCTTATATACAAATTAAGTCTGATAGAGGATATATATGGAATTTAATTCATAAGATGAAGAAAGTCTGTACGCACCTTAATTAGAAGCTAGAATTAATTAAACGTGGAGCTAGAATAAAATAAATTAAACATTAATTATTACTAATGAGGTACGGGTTTAATTAATGATTTTCAAGTAAGATGGGAGTTTCAGATGGATTTCAGTAAATAATATTATTGTGTGGATATTAAAAATGTAAATATAAAGTAAAAAAAGACATGTAATCGTGATTTATCGTGTTAAATTTACCATGCCAGTATTTTCTCGCTAATAAATTGCAATTGAGTTACCGAAATGTTTCATAAATAATTACGTTATCGGATTCCGTTAAATCTTATTTACATTGATAGTCGGCCGGTCTATGCGTACGGAGATCTGTTTACAAAAATATTGCGTAAAAAGCCTCGGTCAAATGCGAATTTGTGAAAAATGGGGTATACACGGAGGTTTTTAAATCATACAACTTGTATCTGTAACATTTTTCCATTCCACCATTGGTTCTCTATCGGCCATACATAGTAGAAGTGGATAAAGTACATACATATTGTCGTAGAATCGCTACTGTGTTTTATCCAGGGGACATAAATTTTTATGTGTCTTGCACTGCCACGATGACAGACCAAAAACCAGAACGAATGCCAAATTTTTCGTTTCCTTTATACGACATACTTTCACGACGTATCTGTTTCTATCTCAGCAAGCAGCGAATATAATGCAAAATAAATATTCGCAGGATTCATATTTTGATGATAATGTGGGTACAGAAAGAACTATGAGATATATTATATTATTCCAATATATCAATATTATTATAAAAGTGGGGCAACTCCGTTCTTGAAAAAAACATTGTTTTCTTATTGTTTTGTCTTTTATGGAATCAATAATATTTGATAATAATTGATCAATATAAAATCAAATTTTTTCAAAAATGGAGTTGGCCCACTTTCATAATAAACGGCTCAAATAATGAAAAACCCGAAAAGGTTTAGATATCTCTTAGATTAGTATAAACCCTGGAGAAGTATGATACCCGAACAAAGAATATAGTTTTTAAAACGGAGAATATACCACAGAAAAAGGACTCGAAGAATTCTAATTTAACGAGGAAGAATGCATGAAGAAATCAATATCAAAGTTGGATCTTCCATGACTCTTGACTCATGCAATCTCTTCACTGTACTACTCTGCTCTGGGAATTACGAATAAAGGGCCCGCGAAGGGAAACGTATCGATAGAACTGAATCTACTTGACGACCCTTCAAGAGAAATCGGAAAAATACTAAAATTCTTGCGACTTATAACATTAACATCATAATAATTATACTATTCTAATAATATAGTATTTCATTTAACTTGTTAACCTGGGAACTTTTCCAAAAACGACATCACGCGGGTACTTGCGATTCAGTAATAAAAGAATTCCCTCAAATATATTTATGTCCGTAGACTGCTCATTCCAAAATTTGTTAACAGTTTACCTATAATAATACGACTATATCTATAACATTTGCGATTATAACAAGAACATAGGATAATAATTATTCGGTAATAATTCAATGGTATGTAATTGATAATTTATTCTATCATTTTATTAATACCATTGGACCTCATTAATTTGATCTGTCTAGAACACGCACAAGTTTCAACAAAATGTACATATAATTAGAAACGAAGTAAAGTGTAATAGCAACCGTATTAAATCAAGTAAAAATGGATCGTGTATGGAAAGACAAGGTGGCATTCCGGGGAACTGAAATCACTGGACAAACCCCGAGGAAGAAGTAGTGTCTGTTGTCTTGGATACAGGATATAGTATACGGAAAAGTCGTGGTGGACGAGTAGGTGTGGGTCAGGTTAGATACCCCGAAGTAATTGGTCCTGTATTACATTCTTGGTGACCCCCGGTGAGTTGACTCTCAGAAGAAAGACAAGGCGTTGCTTTGTACGCTTTTATTGCTGCCGGCGACCAGAGGCTACCGTACTGATCCCACTGCTCCCAAAAATTCGAAAAAAGGAATCACAGGGATCAGGATACTATCCTGGACACGATGAGCAAGTAAACTTCAACTAGTCACTACTCGACATAATTAAAAGATGCACTCATTACGAACAAGAAAATAACTTCAAACTCATACTATTAGGTTAGCAAACAATTATACTATTACAACTTCATACACACAGATGGAAAGAATAAGAAGTAAAATAAGTAATATTTACTGAGAGCAGATTCTACTACTCCGGTTCAACATGTTTCTTCACTTTCTTATATTAGTTACTTACTGCACTTGATATTAGTTAGTTGTATGTTACTCGTATATTAGATGATGATAGTGATTGATGAAACTGAAAGTCTACCGGGCAAGAGATCGTTACACTTCTGGTATGTGTAACGCAAAGTGAACGGATGTAAAATATTTGCGAATGAGGAGGTTTTAATCGAAAATTGTCCTTCCTGGGCTGGCACAGTGTCTAACTCTGAGAAGGGGATGTTCCGAGAGCTGGAACCTTGGCAAACGTCTCCGGCGAGTATTTCGCAATAACGGTAGACGGCGGGTTGCCGGTCGCACACCGTGATCCACCGTCACATATACAGAGGCGTAACAACCAGGTTCCTTCGACAATTTTGTCTGCTGGGATACTAATTTCGTAACGTCTTCGTCTAATCATCCTAAAGGTCTCGCGGTGTGCACGAAGGAGACCGTGTCTATTCCGTTCTCGTGTACCCACACTAAACAGAGAATAAACAGGTTGGAGGAACTGAGAGGAAGAAAGAGTAAGAAAGACAGAGAGAGAGAGAGAGAGAGAGGGGGGGGGTAGAAGAAAGCTTGGTGGCTTCGAGGAGAAGGCTGAAACGGAGAGAAGATGTGCAACTAGCGAGAGAGCCCGGTATAATTAAAACAGCGCCGGGGAGAGTCTGCGAGAGAAGAGACAGACACCGTGCTGATTTCATTAAACGTCTTACCTCAGTGCAGACCCGCTGTCTGTTTAGTTCGGGACCCAGCCTTTTATTACGTTTTCCACTGGCTGCCGTGGAAAAACTTGAAAGCGCGAAAACACGTGCGCCAATCCAGCCAGGAGTGCTACAAGTGACCCTATTCCTGAAAATGCCTTGAGTTAGAGCGCTCCTCCTTTTTGAAATGAGCAGTCTATCGACATTAGAAACCGCTAGTAATTAAATATTGTTTTTGATTTGTATTAACGCTGCCGATGTGTCGAATTAATTTGAGATGGTTTAAAATAAACCAAATTTGATTTTGATCAAAATATTCGAGGCAGTATAGCGCGGTTATTAAATGTAATCACGGTTGAATTCTTCAAAGCGTCATATAAGAGATATTACGCGAAAGACCGAGTGATGTATAACTGAGAATGAGGTATTTTTCCAAGGGGAAGAATAACTTTTGCTGGCTAACACCCATGTATAATATTCTTTTTCGTAGCTCTAGAATAATATGGAGATACAAATGCGAGCATGCAAGCATGAAGGAAACGCAGGAGGAGCGATGAGCATCAGTTTCATTGAAGCAGAAAAGTTTAAGGGTGAACGGTGTTCAGGCACCAAGAATAAGTGAGTGTCCATTGCCCGTCACGATCTGCGAATCCGGAAAATTGTGGGAACGTTTCCTGAGAGAGAATTGGATTAAAACTTTACTCACGTAGATTTTGATTACACGATGTTTCTATGTGAAGTGTTCTCATCAATTTGAAAATAAGTTTACTAATTGATGGTTCATGTATCACGCTTCTCAAATGGAATATCTTAATTAATAATTCCGGCACTCCAATTGACGGGAAAAGAAATTCGAAATACCTCGCCGGAATTTAATACCTGCCTAATTAATAAACCGTAATACAAGCTCTATACCCCTTCCCTCGTGTCTTCCTCGTTTACTCTCTTTTCCGTGCTAAATTAATGTTTGAAAAGGATACTCTTCATCCTCCGACATATCCACCTAACATTTCCTCCGACTCCCGTTTCCAACTTTCCTAGAATCGCGCACAATAAATGAGAGACAGACGAGCATAAATCGTATTTAGAAAAATGTTGGTTCCTCTCGAAAATCTTGCGAGTATCAGGAACAAGGATAATTATTAAATAACTATTTATTAATCGAAAAGAAATAATACAACGGTAAAGAACTCCTACAAATTCCAGTAAGTTCCAAGATGTAATTATAACTAATTGTAAGCTAGGAGATATTTAATAATTACTGTTTGTCGGTGATGTTAATATTCATCTTCTAATTTTGATGTTTCTCATTTTCCGACATGTAATATTTTTCCCGTGGTTCTTCAGACACACCATTTTCGAAATATAACACAGGAAGCGAAGACACAGATGGTGGGAGATAGAAAGAAAGGGGGAAACCAGTGGAAGGCGCAAGGAAGGCTGGAGTATCTTCGCGTGTGTTCTTGAAATAAGTCTGCACACGTACGCGAGAAACATTCAGCGTTCTATACCGACGCTAGGCGGATTTAATCCTAGCAAATTAATTCCATTTTCTCGGAGCATCGCGCATTCTCTGTGTTTCGTCCTTCATCAGCTCGGCTATGCGTAGCTACCCCTTTTCCCTTAGTCTCCCCCCGCCTCTCTCCCTCCCCCCCCCCAGATTTCCTGTTTCCCACCATCTCCTCTTTCACCCTCCGCTTTCAACATCGTTCTGGCTCCATGCCTTACCAAACTACCCCTCTGGTATCACCGATCTCTTTCTCTTCGTTCTGCCTCTCGGCTTCCACCATCTCCGCGATCTCGAAACCACCCACTACCACCTCGGAACCCCCCTATCTACCATGCCCCCCTCTCGCCCCGTACCCTCGAAAAGCTATACTGGAGCTGGTCTACAAGGAATTGTTAATTGCTCGTGCAGCGCCAATTTGCATAAATCAATTTTAAATCAACCCTCGAGCCCACGAAGAGTGCACTGCCTGCCGGGGATAGAAGTGAAACTAGGAATACGTAGAGGACGAGGCCGGTGTGTGTCCATGTGGAAGTTGGTAGGATGGGTATGGTTTATAGCTATATACGGTGATTAACCCCGTTGCAAGGAGTTATCTTCCCTGTGCCGAGATTATGGTCGCGGTTATATTGTACACTCGGTGAAATAAGAGTGGCGGGAGTTTTGCGGGACTCGAATCGTTCGTACTCCTGTTGCACGTTCGTTCAATCGTGGTGGGGTTTGTATGCACGGGAAATCGTGGATCGGGGTGGTTGGAAAGTGTACGCGTGCCACGGCAATTTTCGGTGAATTTCCACCGACCGTTTCTTCCTCCGGTGAAATTCTACGATCATACCATCCGGTTGGCACTCCATATTAGATTTGCGCAATTAAAAAGGTGCTGCGGGGATTTTCGTTCGGTATGGCACGGAGTGGCACTGCCGGTGATGTACTATTCCGGGGTAGGGGATGTTTAGTGCTTTTACGAGAATTAAACTTCACCGCGTTGGGTGAATCAGCCAGTAAAGTAAACCAGATAGCTGTGCATTCTACGGGGCTGGAGTTTTAAAGGCATAGGGAAATTCACTCTCCACCTGATTTGAATGTCGAATTCGAGAAAAGATTTTCTTTTAGGAAATTTAACCTCGGAACAAAAGGACCATGGTTTCATACATTTCATGGAGTACGTTTTTCACGATATGGGAACGAATACTTCGGGTCGTACAACTCCCCGGTTTAATAAAAAATCTACAGTTTACACGCGTTTAAAGAGAATTTCTAAAATATTACTGTCAAGTTATTTCAATTAGAATAACAACGAAATAAAACAAAAAATATTCTCAGTGAGAATAGTTATTTTCATAACAGCTAATACACGATACCCAATATAATTCAGTGCTTTATTAAAAAATATATCATTATTTTTCGTTTAAAAAAAATAGCAAAGTCCTGCATAATTCAAAACCTCCCTCTTCCAAGTAATCACTTATAACTTCAAGAAATATTATCCTCTAATTTTTATACAAATAACTGTGCTCAATTATAGTATCTCATTATTGTCCCAAATATTAATGTTTTACGATGAAAACAGAAGCGCGGCAGAAGGAATTATAATGGCAATTGCGCAGAAAAATCTGCACAGATTAACGAAGTCGAGGAAGCGTGGTAGATGGAACGCAGGTCGTGTAGGATAAGGAGGCACCCTGGAACCCAGATTCAACCCTCGGGTATTGTATCGCGAAGGCCGTTATTCAGAGGAGTCGGCACGATTTGAGAGCCGCGGCGATGCAGCTGGCATTTAGCAGGCATTCAATTAAATATTGATCCAGCTCCGTTTAGCGCCGGTAAACAATTATGCACGCTAATTAATGCCCCGGCGTTGTCGGCGCAATCAAACCGTATCGTCCTCGAGTGCGTTCAGCCGAATCCAACGATACCGTGCCGTGAATCATCGATCCCGCGGGATATACGAGTATGCACTGTGCACGCGTTCCGCTCACTTCACCAATACACCAATAAAAGTGCGCGTAGATGCACAGGTGGTGACCGTGCTCCTCGAAACCCTCGATCGCTTCATCCTAATTAAAAAAAAGTATCCGCATAGACAGGCAATGTGAGAGGAATAAGGACGAAGACCACAACTTTTGCCTCATTTTACCAAAATATTAGTAATTTCTTTATATTAGTATATAAATTATAAAGTCGCCGTCGGCGACACTTCGAAATATCCTCTCGGAAATGAACTGACGTGAGTATGAATTGAAATTTGTTCAGAGATATGTTTAAAAAGTTAGCTTCTGCCTCATTTTATTCGAATATTCGTAATTTGTTTATAATTATAATTTAATGTAATGTTTATTTGCCTCATTTGAGATCTATCAAAATTGGCAAAATTTGGCTTGCTTTTTATTTACGATGACAAGCTCTGATCAATTATAATAGTTTAAAAGAATAACTTAATAACTTAATAAAAATTCTGTTGATATGGTGTGTATTTTACTTCTCACTGCAGTAGGTTTACAAATTGACGATGCGCAAACTCCGTAATAATAAAGCGCGCATGGGATATCGATTGACGTATGAAATTAAGATTTATGCGTGATATTAAATTAGCGTGATTTATATAGTGCAACAAAATTATTCGACCCAGCTATAATGGGTTTAAAACGCAGGTAATGGCGAAAGCGGGGCTAAGGAGACGACAAGCTATATCAATATAACGGCGAGTGCAAAATCTTGCTGTTTCCGGCTGCTCCCATTGCGAAACGCATTTAACAAATGAACCTGCCGCTCACGCTTAACGGTGAGCTTGTTTACGAAGTTGCCCGGACTACCTAATTATTTCACTCTTTTCCCACAAAAATTGTCTATTATACTATTCCTCTGGTACCCCTTTCCCCGCACACAATGAATGCCTGATTAACTTTACATGATAATTCCACGAAATTTCATGTTAATTTCACATTTCCCAGACAAAAGATAAATACACGAAAATCGGGAAGATATGTAATTAATGCACGGAAATTATCCCGACTATTTTGGAGAACATTCCGAGCGGGAATGAAGGATATTTTCAGTTTTCTTTTAACTGCCGTCGGGTATAATTACTGTACTCCATGGCTGACATTAATTTCATCTGATCTAACATCATAATTATATCTGCTTTTTCCTGGTTCGAAAAGTACCATTTACACACTTTTTTATATGTAATATATTTCCCTGGCTATCTCTTTGAAAAATCTACCCCGTTTTCCGTGGTAGTCCTTCGTTCCCTTCTATCGGGCTTCCTATACGTTTTACTAAAATCATCTATTACTATGTCAGAAAAATAATAATCGTGACATAACATATACACCCAATTCTCTTTTTCTGCGGTGCATACATTCCACAGAAATCCGCATAAAAAACCGCACGAAAAAAGATATTGTAACTTTCTTCGCAAAATTCGGGATAATTTTCTGAGATACTTAATGGATGAAAATTCAGCTGATTCGAATTTCGTTTTAATAATTTCAAATAATATAGCGACTAGTAACACTAATTTCTGTGTATTCATTCAGACTGCCAGTAGTGGCGTTATCATAAAACATCGGATCAGTTCTCTCAAGTTTATAAACATACGTTTCCTTGCATTAACGTGATTCCTTGTGATAATAGTTTTCAAGGGTTGATACATGAAGTTAATATTATATCATACGATTAACTAATCATTCGATGTACTGAAGGATCCAAGCCATGCAACTAGTTCGATTTGTCCTTTATCGGGGACAGGATCGTCTGTTTATTCATTTATGTCCCGTTCACTGACCCAGAAGGGGACCGGGACTCGGAGGGGGTAGAAACAAAAGGAGGAACTAATGTCATTTCTAAGTACACACGCCTATCGACGTGGCACAACATACTATTTTCCATGGTGGTGGCCGGGAGCCAGGCTGGTTGGCGTACCTGGGCTACGCTTTAACTATCCCTCGATCTAAATGCACTCTAATGGACTGCATTAAACAGAGAGACGAGAGGGCGGAAGGGTTTGAGGTGAAGCGAGGTGAGGCCAGCCGAGGGTGGGATGGATTGGGGTGGCCGGCTGGGTGCTACGGGGAAAAGGGACCACAGAAAGCCAGGAGGGAACGGACCAAGCTAAAATATGTCTCTCAAATAGTTAATAGCAAATATGTTATTTTATGTATATCTGATCCCCGTGGCATGATGGAATACACTATTTTATTTATATACTAGTTGGTAATCATTCTTGTGGAGAATAATAATGTAGTTGGTAAAAGAAGGACTTTAGGTCTCCAAGTTAATATTTTGTGTTTAATAAATGCATATTCAGTAATTATGGAATTAGAATTATTAAATTATTACTGAATTTAATAATTGTAGATATAGATATACTGAATGCGTAATTATTAAATGTTAAATATTACATTACGAACATAAATTACTTCTTTACGAACTACAATTTTATTCTCCTTGAGAAATATTACAAGTTAGTATTGTAATTAAAAAAGTATTTAAAGATGTTTTTAGATACCTCATTAAATAAACATATATATATGCATAACTATATCTGTTTAAGTAAACATTCATACTGAAAAAGAGTGGCAATAAAGTATAATGTCTTTCAGTGCAAACAGTGTTAAAAATAACTCATTATATTATAAAAGAATTATAAATTTCTTTAAATTTTGTAGAGTGTTTCGCATCAAAGACGAGCTAGCATCTTAGCTACTGGAGATTGTTAATAAATCATTAATATAAGTCTAGGAAATAAAACAATTCACTAATACAGTCAACTGCCGTTCCAGAAGAAAGGGAGTGTTGCATAAATGGTGATGAATAATTGAAAATATCGTATCGATTCATCATTATTACCATCCATCACACAGGTGACCGTCGTTAAATATAAAACTCAAATACTGGAAGTACACGTCTGCTGAGTATATTTTTCCCTCGTTACAACCGTACGGGCGCAATTACTCTAATTTGCTAAATGAAGATAAAAGCAAGTTGCAATATCAGTATATTGATACAGAAGGATATTAATAACACAATTTCTGGTAATAACTTGTCCCCCCCCCCCCCAATGAACTATAATAGTACATTTAATATCATCCATTGAATACTGGCTTACTATCATGGATTACTACATAGTACAACCAGTATTAATATTACACGAACATCTCATGTAATACGAATCCATACACCTTCGTACATAACGCAATGATGTGCGATTGAATAAACAAGATTACAAGTACCAATAATAATAGACTATTATTGTTAAATTCGAAAACTACAGCTCTAATTTAATTAACGTAGATATTACCGATACTACACTGATAACAATCCACAAATATATTATTGATAATATTCTCGGATTAATGATACTGCTTTGATATTCATCCATAAATGTGTTATTGATAATATTGATAAAAACATATTACTATAAGAATCTGGAAGAAGATTCGGCAAAAATTAAAAGTCGCCAAAAACAGTTCTAAATGACCCAAATCGATGGTAAATGATGTATAAACATATTCTAGGACGATTTTGGGTCGAAAGAAGTGGTGTAAAAATTGTTTTCAGTCAAAAATGGGTCGATCCGAAATCGCAAAAATGTGAAGGGGTATACCTTCAAAAATCGGCAAAAATTAAAAGTCGCCAAAAACAGTTCTAAATGACCCAAATCAATGGTAAATGATGTATAAACATATTCTAGTTAGATTTTGGGTCAAAAGAAGCGGTTAAAAAATTTTTATTGGTCAAAAATGGGTCGAACCCAAGTCGAAAAAATGTGAAGGGGTACACCTTCAAAAATTGTCAAAAATTAAAAGTCGCCAAAAACAATTCTAAACGACCCAAATCGATGGTAAATGATGTATAAACATATTCTACGACGATTTCTGGTCGAAAGAAGCGGTTAAAAAATTTTTATTTGTCAAAAATGGGTCAAATCCAAATCGAAAAAATGTGGAGGGGTATACCTTCAAAAATTGTCAAAAATTAAAAGTCGCCAAAATCGCTTCTAAACCACCCAAATCGATGGTGGGTGATGTATAAACATATTCTAGGACGATTTTGGGTCGAAAGGAGTGGTTTACAAATTTTTTTCAGTCAAAAATGGGTCGATCCGAAATCGCAAAAATGTGAAGGGGTATACCTTCAAAAATCGGCAAAAATTAAAAGTCGCCAAAAACAGTTCTAAATGACCCAAATCAATGGTAAATGATGTATAAACATATTCTAGGACGATTTTGGGTCGAAAGGAGTGGTTTACAAATTTTTTTCAGTCAAAAATGGGTCGATCCGAAATCGCAAAAATGTGAAGGGGTATACCTTCAAAAATTGTCAAAAAATAAAAGTCGCCAAAAACAGTTCTAAACCACCCAAATCGATGGTGGGTGATGTATAAACATATTCTAGGACGATTTTGGGTCGAAAGAAGTGGTTTAAAAATTTTTTTCAGTCAAAAATGGGTCGATCCGAAATCGCAAAAATGTGAAGGGGTATACCTTCAAAAATCGGCAAAAAATAAAAGTCGCCAAAAACAGTTCTAAACCACCCAAATCGATGGTGGGTGATGTATAAACATATTCTAGGACGATTTTGGGTCGAAAGAAGTGGTTTAAAAATTTTTTTCAGTCAAAAATGGGTCGATCCGAAATCGCAAAAATGTGAAGGGGTATACCTTCAAAAATTGTCAAAAAATGAAAGTCGCCAAAAACAGTTCTAAATGACCCAAATCGATGGTAAATGATGTATAAACATATTCTAGGACGATTTTGGGTCGAAAGAAGTGGTTTAAAAATTTTTTTCAGTCAAAAATGGGTCGATCCGAAATCGCAAAAATGTGAAGGGGTATACCTTCAATAATCGGCAAAAAATGAAAGTCGCCAAAATCAATTCTAAATGACCCAAATCGATGGTAAATGATGTATAAACATATTCTAGGACGATTTCTGGTCGAAAGAAGCGGTTAAAAAATTTGTATTGGTCAAAAATGGGTCGATCCAAAATCGCAAAAATGTAAAGGGGTATACCTTCAAAAATTGTCAAAAATTGAAAGTCGCCAAAATCAATTCTAAATGATCCAAATCGATGGTAAATGATGTATAAACATATTCTAGGACGATTTCTGGTCGAAAGAAGTGGTTTAAAAATTTTGTTCGGTCAAAAATGGGCCGATCCGAAATCGCAAAAATGTGAAGGGGTATACCTTCAAAAATCGGCAAAAATTAAAAGTCGCCAAAAACAGTTCTAAATGACCCAAATCAATGGTAAATGATGTATAAACATATTCTAGGACGATTTTGGGTCGAAAGAAGTGGTTTAAAAATTTTTTCGGCCAAAAAATGGGTCGACCCAAAATCGCAAAAATTAAATGTCGTCAATTTTGCTCTTAGATGGTCTAAATCGATGTTAGGTGATGACTAAATATGTCCTGGGACAATTTTACGTGAACAGCACATCTTTTCGGGTACCAAACAGAAACTAATCAATTAATTAAAATATCAAACATCCCAGATGCTATAATAGTATCACAATGCAAATAAATACTGGAATAAATTGTAAGTTGTACGGCATCAATATCGAAAAGAAGAGCACGTAAATACGCAAAAAAGAGGATACTCAGTGGTTCGCGTGCAAAAGTCGGTGGTGCGATCCCGATCTCGATCGCTCGCACGCAGCGTTTACAATAATTATAAGCGACTGGCGAGAACGGGGGCCTTTTACGAATCGGGCCGAGCGGGAACTTTTGCAAGTGGTCAGCCGGCATTAAGCCCCTAATTAAGGAGCGAGGGAAGGCTCCCTCGTGTTCTTTCAGATAATTTTGAAAATTTCACCGACACCGCCCACTTTTCACTCGCGAACTCGCTTTTACTTCGCTCGTAGCACACATGCTGCACATGTACTCACGCGCGGATGTGGTATATACACTGTTACCCTTCAAATGATACAACTTATTTCGGACGAGGTAAAGAAATCATTATTCCATTATCTACTGATATTCACGCGAGGTATTTTCGACCGGTGTTTCTCTTTTTTAATAACAAAGCTTGCTTCGTTAGTAATATATTCCTAGATATTCATACATTGACACTAACTTAAACTACTACTAACCCCTTCCTTATGATATTTACGACATTAATATTATCTCTATATTTTTCTGATTGGAATCGTTTTAGAAGCAAAAGCTTGTTGAGCATTTTTAACTAACTGACAAATTTTCCCCATCAAAGGTATCCACTGGACGAGTGTATTTGGTCGGAATATAATACAGTTAAGGATCAATAAAAAGTCTAATAATAATGTATCTTGTACGCCTACTCGATAAAACGCATAGATTTCGAACACGACTTCATTATTAATTGATAAAGACACGCTTGGAAGGTATACAGCCTGGCCATTATTTATTCATACTGAGACTAGCTCTTCGGCTCGCACAGACTTAGCGTCAGTTTTTATGCCAAAGAGAGCCGTAGAATGATGAGGACGTGGAATCGATATTCCTAGACATAAACTTCATGTCAGTGTTCAACTGCAAACACATACTCTGTAGTATTTGATTATCTACTTTTTTCTATTGAAAGAAGTAAGCATCAACATAAGAGAAGTGTAGCGTTAGTAAGTAAGTAACACCAGATTAATTTGCGTCACGTTTTTGCATAATGAAGCTTACTATATAATCGGGCTCCCACTGTCCCAGAGATGACCACATATTGCGGGTTTTCTTTTATCGTGCGCTCTTAGTAATCGGATTAAAGCCAAAGAAGATTATACCTTTTTAAAAATCCTTGACAAAATAATAACAAGTTTGTAAGATTCGAGTGAATTTTGTGGAGGTAAGATATGATGCTTTCTGCGAGTTGTTCAACCTTAAATCAGAGTTTATATTGTTACCTGATGAAGAATAATGATTGTGTATTATCGATTATCCTATGGTTGCTTTGGGTGCAAAGTAATATCTTGGTAGAACCAGGGGAAGTTTACTGGTGAAGCCGTCTAATTATTGATCGGTATTAATTTAATCAATTTACGAACGAAAGGCTTCACGGAGTAATGAGAGAAATAAGTAGACATTATTAGCGATTTAATTGTAATCTCATCCTGTGCTCTTGCACAATACTTAATATTTGATAATTTACAGGAAACGGATGAAGTATCTTAATATATATGTGCATACAATTATAATAAAAATCGAATAATTTTACGTAGATGCAAAATTTGAAATTTTTCGTGTCTACCTTGGAGATATTTATATAATCGTTCTTTACGAGCAGCATAAAATAATTTCATAAAGTGTGTTGGTTGAGCAATTATAATGTTCATAAGAACCATAATTATCGGTAATTATTTCATCGACTTATCAATACGTGTTCTTATATTTCAATTAATCGATCTGATGGCACGTTAATGAATTAACGCTGGCCAAGGTAGCCATAAACATTCGTCCTATCTCGATGGAAGCCAGGTGTAACTGAAACCGATGTTTGTTGAGCATGAAACTCGAAGAATAAAAAACATAGTGAAAACAATAGCAGAAGAAGAAGTGACGATAAACATATTATAAGATGAATATTTGGTAAAAAGAAAATATTACGTGGTAGGAAATGAAGTGAAAGGAAATAATGTAAGCAACAAGAAACTGAGGAAGGCAGATAAAGACACGCGAGAATAAGAAAACGTAGAAGGGAACAAGGCAGAAGTTAAGAGAAGAAAGAAGTACAAAAAGTACGTTAAAAAGACGAAAGTGGAAAGAAAGTGCTCGTTCGAAATTAGCCGTGAAAGCGGTGTCCGAGTACTTCCTTTTACCCTTAGGACACACATTAAGCAGCTGCCAACTGCTAGACGACAGGTATGCCGCGCAGCGAACCACTCACGCGAGAAATACACCGAAGAATATAAAGCCGAACCCGACCAAGGAAAAATAGGACGAAAAAGACGTGGACGAAGATGAGGAGGTGGAGGCGAAGTTCACGATCAAGGTTTGCTCACTTGTGCAATGAAAACGATAAACGATATCGGGGAGACATTAACCAGCACTTGGATGACGATAATAATTCCATTGGCTGCCGATATGACTTGACGGTTCTTTGAAAGTAAAAGGATCAGCTGCGCCGAGATCAGAAGATCCGAAGATAAAAAGTTGATTATTGCAGGAGTAATTATAGGAAGGCAGATAACAATGACAGAGGGTGAAACGGAGAGCCCGACTCTTCCCAAAAAGACTTGGCCGGATACGAATCGGTTGTTTAATGCAATTATTGTGCGACAGTTTAAGAAACAGTGGAGTGCGTGCGTGAAAGTAATTGGCACGATGTTAGTGCTTGTAAGAAGTCGATGGAGAATCCAAGATGGCCTGGTAATTTCGGTGATGGTGAAGTTGTTCGCTGCATGCCATGGCGTACTCGTAAAGTATACTTATCCTCGCAAGTATATAAGTTATACGTATACTTTATTGGTAATCATACGTTTATAAATATCCATAGGCGTCGGTACTTAATGGCCCGTGGAACCTACGGTTATTTAATTTTAGAAGTAAACGAAGGAAATTGATGTAATTATTATGTACACAAGATCATCATATTATATTGCATAAATATAATATTTTATGATTTAGAAAGTGTTAAAATTATGAAGTAGTTTGGCATGAATTATTTACGGTATCTGAAAATATCGTATCGATTGATTTAGTATAAAAATGTCTTTGCGATTTTACGGCATTTAATCTTACTGTAATTGAGTTGGAAGAGCGAGAACAACATCCTAAATTCTTTGGGAAAGTTTGATTGTATTGATTTTATATTCGGCACGGAATGAGACACAAGTTTTACATGTACCGATAAATAAAGAACTATCGTAACACAGTAAAAGTTTATAGTTCCGAAACTATCGCGGCACGAAATTGCATGAAAATTGATTCGAAATAACTGGAATGCAAGGGAACCGTAGAGTCTGATAAACCTCGTCCGACTTTATTTGTAACGCAAAGACATGGTTTGACCTACTTCCCCCACTACGAAATACGCGCAAATGTAAATTTCAATTTGTCGTAAATTATCGAAAAGAAATATTTTCCATCGTTACAAAAATCTCGGCGGTTAAAAGCAATTTTAAAGTTTGCCGGTTTACGCGCGGATACGATTGAAAAAGAATGAGCGTGTTTGTACAATCCGATATACAAGCACCGGCAAACATGACGTATTACCGCGGGTAACGGTACATTTTAAATAAAAAGAAAATCGATTCGTATGCTTTTAATCAACGTACGCGTTGATTTAAAAGTGTACATCGATTCGAGGAATAGCCCCGAAGATGAACGCGACGTAAATTTAAGTGAAAAAAACCAGATGAAAAACAAAAACGACAGATAGGAGAGGAAATATAGGTGTGCGGAAGAGTATGGGAGAAAGCGAGAGAATGAGTGGTGGATGTAAAAGAGGGCCAGCTCTGGATGTGGTAGGTGAAAATAGGTATAGAAAACGTGGGAGCCCGACCCCTGGTAGCACTACTTAACTAAATGAATTCAATATCTCGGAATAAATACATTGATAAATCAGCCACTCCGCTAAAAGCTTACTTTACTTTGGCTGGCTCTTGTGAGCGCGCGCAAACAACGCGAGCGCGTGCGCCCAGTTCGATGCAACATACACAAGCTCACCATCAAATACATCCGCAGCTAAACACAACTATGAACATGGACAGAGAAATTGCTGGTTGAAGACTGAGAGAGGAAGAAGGATCGGAAAATTCACAAATATACACATTCGAGGGAATCCGTATTGCTGTATATCTAAGCGAACGTATACATACGATAATCAAAGCGATAGATCGCAAACAGACACATATGATGCGGAGGAAGTAGTGATATACATATACATCGCGAGCAAACACAGTTATAAAACTCGCAGACAGTCATGATGGCATACGTGAGTAAAGTTTGCACACATAAGCAATCACGAAGATAAAGATGGACCAGTCTGTTGAGAAGAGGGAAAAGGAGAGGCGGATGGACCACGGGTGGGATGATAGGAGGTGTACTTATAGAAGAGTGGTTTGCTCCGTCTATAAAGAATCTTGTTTGTTTCTGGCCGACGGATATCGAAGAAAAACTATTTGCCTTGGGGATTTAGAGTGTTTCGCGAACCTTCCACCACCAGCAACAGCATCACCACCCCCGCCGGCACTAGCAACACCGACATACTCTCTACTCACTGGAGATTCTTGGTCCTGGCCTCTTCCTTCTCGTACCGGAATGCTATCTCACGAAGAGTAATACACGAAGCAAATAAAACTTCATTCTTGCCGATTGTCCATCGACCTATCCGTTACTAGGAACCAATCCTGCAGATGGACAGGGAATGAGGGATCGATCTATCCCTGACGCTTGAGCCACATTTAAATCACTTGGTGAGCGAGGGAGAGAAAGGACTTCCGCTGCGTTCACTACGAAAATCTGAGTGCTTTTTATTGTGCATATCTCTAGTAGCGACTTTAATGCTTCCGATGAATAATAAGGGTGTAGAAGTGCGAGTTTGTTTATTAGGGAATGTACTTCAATTTTGATTACCGGTTGACAGATTTTCCGAGGATGAGTAGATTTGAATTGAATTGGAATTATGATTGAAGAATAAGAGTAATTTTCAATTGTTGACCACATAATGAAAATGATGGTTATCAAGTGTCGTATTGGTGTACCAATGAATAAATTAACCGAAGATTTCGTTGGTTATTCATTAATTACGGAATACATTATTTTAGATTACTTAGAAGTTTTATAATGAGAAGCGTTTCTAAATCAATTCGTCGAAGTAAGAATATTAAAGTCTAATGTATCAGATGCTCCACTTGGGTGGAAGTAATTGCAAGTCTGTATCGGTTACATAACTTGAATCTGGTTCTTTCAATCATCATAATCCTTCAATTACATATTTCTCAAATGAATAATGATGGCTGTTTTCCCTCGGCTTACTGAATAAGAAGAAGCCTCCAATTATGCATTTTGTTACAGATACAATACAAAGTATACCAATTACATATTAATTCTCTCTTAAAGAATAGGACGGTGGAGAGGATCTGAAAAGAACCGGATTCCACGAATCTGCCATTTGCATAAACAGCTCGAATCGCTTCCTACCATAATTCCAGAAAGTGGCGAGAGCAAGGGGGACAGTCTGAGGGGCCAGGTTAGCCTGATTAAAGAAAAATCCGCAACTTGTTGAACGTCTTAAATATTCATCCACCGATGTAGCATCTACTTAATAACCGGTGTTGCCGACGTCCCTCGGAGCAACCGCTGCCGCCTCTTTTTCTCACCCTTTCAACGCTTCCCAACCCTTCTTCTTTCTTCCTCTCCCTTTCCCTCACCCTCCTTTCTCATTCCCTTCCTCTTACTTGCCAGCCACCTTGCAAGATCCATCGTCTCAAGACCCTACTACGAAGACCGCGACGACCGGCAAATGAAATCCGCTAAAACGTTTTCTTAGCGGTATCGCCCGGGCTAAAAGCTAAAAGCGCTTTTAAATTCCACCAGCTCTCTCACTCTAACCCAATGCTACGCTTTCGCTTTACCATCTGTCCCCTTCTATAGCCACCGATGCTTGAAAATGCAGCAACATAGCTTCGACGATTGAACAGGCTATTTGTACGGGAACAAAAGTAATCGAAGGAATAGTACAATTACATTCCTAACATGTTTACAGAGCATCTACTCAACCATAACCATAATTGCAACATAAAATGTAGTTACATAAATAACTATTAAAAGCAACATCCCAAACATAGAACTAACTCAAAGTTTCCGGTTTCAGTGATGTCCATCAAATCAGGGGAAAACCAGTATGAAGATGCAAAAAGAAAAGTGTGTTCTTCCATCGATGGAGGAGTAGGGAGGTTTAGATGGATAAGGCGAAGGTGAAATGAAGGAAGAGAAGACTGGTGGGAGGCGGGCGGAAAAAGGGAGAAAGGTGAAAGAGATTGAAAGGAGTGGATAGGGATGGAGAAAGAAGTTAAGTGGGTGCACCCCACAGTAAAACAGAGCGATCTCCGAATTGAAGCTGGCAGCGGTCCAGCCTAATGGAGACTCTTAGCGTAATTAAACGTAAACACATTCGAGGCGTCACGCTAATCTGAATGCTTATCGAGGTCCGCCGGTGTTGCCTCAGGGACGTGTCTACCTGCCGTGTTCATCCTTGGCAATAGGAGACTATCCTTCCATGGGCATTTGCGCGAAAATGCTTCTGTCTCCGACGCTATCATTGTTATTACCTGGACGATGTTTCTATTATCCTTTAATGTATTTGATCTACTCCTCCTGATAGTGATTATGCTCTTAAGCAGTTTATTTTACCGTTGGAGATTAGTGGTGCTTAAATCGTGTAGAATAATTTTATAATAATATAATTCACCCGATTAATCGATCGAAATTGTACGACTAAATTGTAAATATTGAAAAAAGTGTAGACGGTGAGATTTCCCGATAGAATATTCTAATAAACTGTTGTGATATTCGAAATAAATTGAGGAGAGTGTGCAGGTTTTTATTTATCGATTGAATTACAATGCATTCGACCGCATAAATTTAATATCTATGCAATTAATTGTAACTCGTGGCTCGGTGAAAAAGTTGCATTCCAGGAATTTAATCGTTTAAACTGGTATGCAAATGCCACGGTAATGCCTGCAACGTACCAACGTATATTGGGAACATCGAAAAATGTTTGAGTCATTAATAACATCGATACGCGTCAGTGTAATTTTTAATGGCAAGAAATGATATTCTTCGTTAGACGCGTGGATTATCGTGGAATTGCAACAGTTCCACGGTAATCCCGGCATAAAATTAATTCACTCAACAATATCATGGAAGGAGAAGAGGAGCAAGGAGCTATATTACATCAGGTCGTTCCGGCAAGTCTCTCGTTCCGTGGAAGCACCGATGATCGTAAGTTCTCCGGCTGGAACCCGTTCCAGGAAAGCGACACCTGCGGATGTCGCATAATTTAAGCGTGCGCGGGGGCGAGCCGATGAAAATAAAAAGGCACTTAACCCTCGTCGGCAGAGATTGCCAATTAATTTGCAGGAAAGCGAACCGCGATGTTAAGAGCACGTAGCACGCTTAACCGGGCTAACGTGTTCACGATCTTCACGTGAGCGTAAGGATCGAATTTATACACGTAGATGGTGCACAACGTTCCCGCTCACGTGAACCAGTCCCAGCTAATGAAAACATCTTTTACTGGCGAACGACAGCTCTTAAATCGCCGCTTCTACTCTCTAATCTTAAACCTATGTTAACCACTTAACCGCGACATTCTAACCGATTGACAAACTCCTACTACGCTTCCCTCCTTCCTTTATTGCTCCTTTTCCTTTCCACGTTTCTTTTCACTCTCGTATGTTGCTCACGATTGTAGAGTTACACTGGTGTTAAAGATAACATTGAAACATTAACATACTTCTCTCGCCATTTTTTAAGTAACTAGGAAATTGGGTATCTTATGAGTCTTGAAATACGAAGTATATCGAGAAGAACGTTTTACATCTTCATTGTAATCGGAATAACATGCTTTGCAGAGTGCAAAGAAATGGGATGTCTGGACACGGGACATGGCGCAATAATACTCAAAGTAGTTAGAGGAACGTGCTGGCAACTGAATAGAAGAAGATAGCGGAGGGTCAAGCAACTCAAAGTGGCGGTGAGTCGAATCCACGATGCTAATCGGGACTTCCGAGTAGTTTCGATTCACTATGGTATCGATAGAAAACAAACCCGCCTTGTACCCGGGCCTATCCCGGTTAAGATCGAGACACAGACCGGCTGTCCAAACAACTGAAAGCTAATGGAAGGTGCACTGCCTACCGCGTGAGTCCATTCACAGATCGATCGGCCATAGATCGAATCTATCGATCCCCTATGTTGAACACCTTACAAATGCTTTCCTCTTAAAAAAGTGCTATGCATAGAAAGTGTATTAAAGGGCTTTAAATATATATTATTAGTGTCTTACTAATGATTGTTACTGTTAACTGTTCACATGTAGTTTAGGAATAATATGAATGTCATTATGTTATGTATTTTTTAAATCATATACAACCCCCTATGGGTGGGGGGTTAGAATACACCCATGGTATCTCTTGCCTGTCGTAAAACGCGACTAAAAAGGGCTGAGGAATGAGATGATAGGTCATCCTCGGAAAGACATTATTAAAGAATCGATATTATTAATATTGAGTCTTAATAATGTTAATGTTTTATAATTAAATCAGTAAAGGTAGAAACGAAGTCTGTAGATATTTTTCACTTCTTTCAGTAGGCGATTATCTTTCACAATCTTGATATTTATATAAAATGATTCGAATCATTAATAACAGCTATAATACACAGAAAATAGTATCCAGTTTGTGGTAATTATTTTGTTCATTTGAATTTTTCTACTTTCATTTTCTATCATTATTTCTAACAATAATACAGTAGAATATCTTGTCCGACTCGTACAATTTTTTAAGCTTCCTAATGTTCGTTGCATCAAGTAATATAATAAAATATGAAACAGAAGTAATATAAAACACAAATGCGTGTGTCACATAAAACTCCGAATACCAGTGAATAAAAAGTTCTATAAATTGAATGATTCAGCGAACCAACATCTCGTGGATGAAGGTAATATACTGTAATACATTACGAGGGACGACAACGGAACGCGGAGACAAGCGTGCAACATAAAGTTTTTTTAAAGATTTAAGAAGCCACACTTTGTAAAATATAAATAAGGTTTCGAGATAGCGTGTAAAGTAAGAATGAACGGTGGACTAAGCTCAAATAAAAGTGTAACGAAGTCATACACTTAAGAATAGATAAGTAACGCAAAAAGACTGGTGACTTGGGCACACAAATAAGAGCACCAGTAAAATTGCATGAAGTGCGTGACAACGATAGTTTTCAGTGTTTTGTTAAATTGCAACTAATAAATATCATATTCCATGCACGAAGAAATATCCGGCGCTAATAATAAATAATGACATTCGATATAATATAATATTGTTTCAATACAAATTATACCAGTGGCAATTTACATGGAATGCAAAGTGAACGAAGTTAATAATGCGAAAAACGATGTAAATATAGCCGCCCGAATTTTATTACTCGTATATACTTAATGAGGATTTTCCACGTGTGTAACAATGCATAATATTAACACAATCTAGAGTAATGACGATGATACAATGAAAACAACAATAGAGCAAACGGAAGGGGTTATATATGAAAAGCGTTTTGTTTGAGAGTTCAATAAAATGTAATTAAAATTTTCGCAGATTCCTGCATAATCTGTAAAAAGGATTTTCGATTATATTATCAGGTGGATCCGAAAGCTCCGAGGTAATACTATTCGAAGGTCGGATCTATGGAACCTAATGGAGGTTTTTCATTATGCAGATCGTGCAGGTGAGGTTTTAAACGCTTTTAAGATCTTGATCGACGATTACTTGACCCCATCGGTTAAAAAGTGGCCGATTATCTGCATCTAATTGGATGGACATTAGCGACCTACCTATCAAATATTTTAATGTGCAAGGAACTAGGGGTTTAGAATAGATGATTGTATTACGTGGAACAGGTGATCCTGGAAGGTGTTTAAGTTTAAATTTAGATCGAAATAGTAGTAGATTCGGCGAATAAAATAAAAACTCTACGACAGTCGATAGATACAGGTGTATTATAGATTTTTATCAAGGCAATAATCCGTTCTTATTATTAGAATAAAACATACGATAATGAAGAGATCACTGGCACGTAGCAGATTCATTGCAATAGCTACTTAAAAGCTTTTAATACGAAACTATATTCTTCCGATATTTACGACGTGGAATCCGTTAGTTATCGCAAACATAATGCGAGCCACTTTGCGAACAACATATTTTCTATTGTTAAACCTACCTCGAGCTTGGCACCAAGTCAAAATGGTATTTTTGAAACTGGCAGAGAAAGCAAAACTACACTACTCGTTAAAGCTATCGACTCAACGTTCAAACTTCATTAGGTCCTAAAAACTCTTCATTAGCCGTATTCCCCATTACGATCTTATAATGTTAATGATAATGTGACTTACAAAGTCAACTAGAATAAGCATGAACATTATGCTTTCGTTAAATTAATCGATATCTGTGAATTGGAATCATAGTGATGAATTAATTATTTTATTAAACATAAAGTCGAAAAATATACGAGACGATGACGAGGAAACATGATGTTGAATAATATTATTATTTCACTAATATCATTATTTCAATTATTATCATTGGTATCGGGGATAAATTAATTATTTTATTAAATATAAAGACGAAGTCGAAGAATATTATTATTTCTTTATTGTTATAAGGTTATTAAATCATCGGAGGTTTGGTTGATTTGATAATAGAAGATAATGTATCTAACGCAATCGTAAGACGATATATGTTGTAATTTTGAGTCGAAAACATATGAAATAATTGAGTGTCCGTCAGAACCTAATGTCCGCAGGCTTTTAGCTGCCCTGCCATAACCATGCAACATATAATGTTTTAGACATACTTTTGATAAATGACTCTACCGGACTCGTAACGTTCAGCCGCATTCTGCGATTTTGCTGGGATGTTTTCGAGGGTATTTAAAAATTCTCCGCTCTTTACGTACCAGTCATAAACATAATAAAACGTACGACAGGTTGAATTACAAAATTGAAAATTTATGTCTCTATGGAGTGTGCTTTAAAACATTTTAAAAGTATAAATTATTCCGGAAAACATTCATCTCCATTTTCGAACTGGTTTTTAAACACGCGATTAATATGTCATCTGTTATCTGGAAATTATATCGTGGGTTACATGTATTTGTAATCTTTCTTCTGTAATCAAAGTAGCGAGTAAGAATTTCCCAAGTTCCACGTATTATTACACCTCAGGGTATTAAGTAATTATAAATTTTCCATAAAAGGTAACTAATGAGAGTCAATTAAAAATTCTTTTCATACGTATTGTTCGGCACGGAACATTATTAGAGTAGAATTTAAAAATTCCTAACGAATACTGACATTCGCATTAAGTATGGTAATTCCCTGTTATTCTATTCGCTAATGTAATTATTATTAAATGTATGTAGCCCCGTAAAAATGTTCCCATCCACGTGAAAAGATTATGAAATATTAAAAGCATTTTTCTGGGAAAGCCAACATTTCAAATCCGGTTATTACCTCAAGTTCGTTGTTTGCATTATGAGCTATTAAGTTTCAACCATGCAATATAATTTTTTTCTACTCCCGCATATTAGAGCAATAATATGAAACGTCGTTTTTAATAATTCAGTTAATATTATTTCTCGTATCAGCATGCACCCGCATTTATTCTTAATTACACCGAGAAGCTCATTATATTTATTAGGTTTAATAACTCGCATATTATTCACCAAAAATGGAATACAGAGTATCGTAATAATGCAAGCTTGCAGTTTTAATACATTGAACGAAATCACTTGCACGATCAAGGAAACTGTACCGTTCATTAAAACCATTAAACTTGCAAATTACAAATTGTTTTCCATTTTAATGAAAAATCAAGGATTTCTATGGGGAGGCTAATTGCCATTAATAATTCATGACAGTAACGTTTCATTATTAACGTATTAAGATCATTACAAGAAGTTTCCAAAGGAGTGCTTAGGAAGAGGTATAATTCAGTAATATTTGATGAGCCGTATGAAACGAGGGGATGATTGTCGTTAATCCATTTACGTCGGTGTAGTTCTAGCATGATATTTGTTAAAGTTTTCGCGATAATGGCCGGAAATTCATGAGGAAGGTGAGAGAGTTTTGTTCGACATTCTAGGACCGAAGGGCTGGCTTTGACTGGTCGCTATAATACAACGGCAATTAGCAGTAAACCTTACCCTACCAACCGGTCTTCTAACCCGTATGTTTCAGTCCTCGCGTCGTCTTGTCAGTGGGGACACCTCAGGAAGTTTAAGCCTTGTTGAACTTAGTAAAACGCAATTAGCAATTTCTCGAATGCGTACGGAATTGTTTAACGACATCATTAAAACCCGATTATTCTGTGTGCTCTTGATCGATATCGCGAATCATAATTTGTTCCTTCGCGCTGGTGGAATACTTATTTACGGGACGTAGCTCATTATCGTCCACCAATGGAAGCTTCCCAATTCGAGCTAAATTATTTATCTTACATTTGCATGTATTGCTTACAGATGTTACATATGAGTCGTCACTTCAAATTTAAAAAAATGTTATTTCACTAATGCTTATGAAATTTTTGTGAGAAGTAAAGCAAAGTTTATTTGGACTCCTCGAGTAACAAGAATCGCAAGGGAAATAATAAGTGATTTATATTCGAGTATATTCCACGATATTTTATGTTTATTATATTTCAATATCAATATTGAAGTTATAAATAATTTTATTTTTAATCAATTTGGCGTGTTGCAGGAAAAAAGTTATTAATACGTTCCGTAAATGATCGTCCTCTGTGGTTCATTATGGAGAAGGTATTTTGAATGTTTTTCATTCGGCGGAAAAATGAGCGAGATATTTGAAAAAATCGGAGATGATTTATCCTCGTAGCTGATAAGGGTTTATTTGGAAACGCTGTGCGCCCAGATCAATTAGTACGATAATAAAAATAAAGCAGATTTTAAAGCATGCTGTATACCCGAAAATCAAATATATTTATTACGGCATATTTCGCGAGCGATGAGCATCGAATTTTTCGTGCACGCCATGCAATTACTGGGATACTGGCAGTTTACGCTGCTGGTTAATTAAAATTAAAGTTTTATTTGTACATTATCCGTAGCACACTATTTTACATGCCGTGTTATGTGTGAGTTCTCTGTAATAACATTCGAAAAAGTCACGATATTTTCACGTTATTTCTACGTAAGTCCATATATTACATCGATGCATTAATTAGTGATTAAATTCGAAAATCACAAATAGAAAAATCCGATAGGTGAAAGATCGTCGAGAATGTAACACGCAAAGTTTCTTGGTTATTTAAGACGAAAATAAGCCAACCAAATCCACCGGTACAATTTTTAATAATATAGTCGGCCTACTTTCATTGCACACTGAATTTCAAATTATTATTTTCAACAACTCATTGGATAACGTTAATTAACTCGTCAATTTCACTAATTACTTATTTCATTGCAGAAGTAGTTAGTTATTATTACTATGCAGGAATATTAATTAAAGCAACAAATATTGTATTTAAATAGTAAAAATGTTATACTTGGTACTTTTCAATAGCAAAACTCTCATTAAACATTAATAATGAAAATGCAGCAAGAAATATTCTCTACGTCTGTTCCTCTGTTCCGTCCATTTTGCAATATCATCGGCCCTCAAAGTAAATTAAATACAGAAATGTAACGTCTCTAATTAACTGAATTAAAAGGGAAGTATAAGAAGCATTAATTAACAACATTGTGGTAAAAGGGACGTGAAGTGAATTAAATGCATACTGGAAATCAGTAAGGATAGAAGTATTGTACAATATCGCATGTAACCGGATACACGTATTGCATTAAATCATGTCTAAATATTAATGAACTAGTTAATACGGCTTTCCATTTGTTAGTAGATCCATCGTCAATGATGTAATTAAGTCAATTGGAAAATGAACAACACGAAGTGCATAAATTAAGGTCGCCATCTCATTCGTGCGATAATAAAGTGTGTAATTATATCAGGGCGATTAACTATCGGTGATGGCTCGTGCGAATTCGCGGTCGCGGACTAAATCGTAGAATCCACTCCCGGGAATTCATTCCCCGGTGACATTTGTCACTAGGTAATCGAGGTGAATTTACGACGGAAAAAAACTTTACGAGGACCAAGCTGTGAATCATAAACGCCTCGTTAATAAGCCTTTTCTCACGTTGTTCAACTGTCAGGATCAAAAGAAAGAAATGACGTGCGTACGCGTTGGGATTTTACGATTTAAATAGAAACCTCTTTGCCGCATACCTTACGGCATGTCACTCGTCGGAGCACGAATTCTTCGCGTTTAATTGTTCGGCAAAATTCAGACATATTTAAAGGTTGACTTTCTGTTCTCATTTTTGCAGTTAACTTGACGAGATTGTAATCAAATATTAAATATTTTTACTATTCATATACCAAGATATAATTTAATTCCTTGAGCGCGGAGGATCATTTCTTTTTTTGGCAAAGTCCAAATTCATTGGTACTTCAACTCAG
This sequence comes from Nysson spinosus, assembly GCA_910591585.2. Lineage (NCBI taxonomy): Eukaryota > Metazoa > Arthropoda > Insecta > Hymenoptera > Crabronidae > Nysson > Nysson spinosus. Next base: position 7,546,194 of record OU342835.1, read on the forward strand.
CCAATTTTTATTACATGGAAAATAATTGCGCCTTTTAAATGATATTTCTAGTAATGCTTTATTATGACATGTTTGACAAAATGTAAATATCATTTCATTGGTTACAATATCATGTTTGCTATACATTGTAACAAAAATAAATACGTTAATTATCTTAATAACACAAATTTCCTTAAATATTACTTAAAATGCAAAGAGAATAATATTGGAAATCACTTGTTAGAATAAAATCTTATATTTGCACTCAGCTTTCTCTATCAGTGTCCGCGGAATTTGTATATCCTGCCCATAAATCATGCTCGTTTATTGCATATTCAAAGTGTCACCAGGCGAATAATTACATAAAATATTATAATTTCTAATTATAGCTGCGTAATAATTCGCCATTTTTCAATGAACTTAGATTTACTATTAATCTACAGTAGTTTTGCCTCTGGCAATGATTTCCAAACACATTGAGGATGGCGTATCAACGTAAACAGTAGCTGCTGGGAATTCATTCCTGACCCGCACTATTTTCGATAAGCGCTATCAAAATAGCACAACGCGCGTAACAACACTCTACTTGACGAGTGTTACAAGGTGTTATGAAGGACGTGATCATAAGCCACGGAAGAAAGCGGTGTTCGGTATACGGGAGACAGTCGGATTCCCAGACGACTCGATATCCAAGTTTCGACGACAGTGTACGTTCGCGGATTCTCGTGTACCGTGCGGGACCGTATGCGGCACCGTGGCCTGGCCATACTTTTTGCTATTTCCGGCGCTATCCGTCAGTCCCGGTTACGAAGAAGACACCGAACGTGCTTCTCAAGCGACGCCCCTCTTCTAGGGCCATGCATCTTTCACAGACGGTGTGCGCCGAGTTATGCCCCTAAAGAGGTTTCTATTTAGATCGCCACTTCCCGCCGACACGTACGCCCGTCCTCGTTGTCGTCCTCGCCTCTTTACTGTTACCAGTCCTCTACCCTTTCTTTTGATCTTACTAACCCACCGCCGTGTGAAAACTTCTGCTAACGAAGCCATCGTAATATATCCTTCCACGACTGAGACGAGACAACGGTCATCAATTCGCGGGAAACATCGAGGGTGAGTGATTTATTCTATGAGTAATTACGTGACGCGGCCATTGTTCTCGGTTACGTGCACGTTAACAGAGTCTAGGAAGTTAAGCGAACGTTGATTGGATTGCTGATACATAGTATTCCGACCTTGAGCTCTAAGGAACATACTACTCGTTACACGAATAATTTATTTCTCGAGCGAAGAATTTATTTTGATGTTTGTGTTATGTATTTTTAATATTTAGATTCTGTATTGATTACTTTATCAAGTTGCCGACACATTAAAAATATTGGATATTTTATAAATGTTAACGATATATTTGATTCGAGTTTCAGTAGTATTTGCATCGTCGGTCGGACACACATGGTATTCAAGTAATTATTAATATATATCGCTTTGTAAGGTAATATTATTACTCGTAACGAGGTATTAAGAAAGATCATTACAGAGCTACGAGCTCCGAATGAGATTGAGGTATTTTGAAAATGGAGACTGCGGTTCCGCTAAATGTGCATATTTGGATCTAAAATGAAAGTTAACGCCTTGTGAAATAACAGCATAGAATTGCACTATGCGCAACTATTGTCAATACGTTTCTGTATCTTCGTATCGGGCACATCCATCTACCTGTAGAGAAAGGACACACATTATCCGAGTACTTGTATTCCATGCATTAGCGGGGACAGAGTGCTAATGCAGAAATCTGGTATCGGTTAATTAATAACCGTAAAACTCAAACTCCCTACCCGTGGTACGCGAGTTATTTGATTTCCTCGAGATATACTCTTCCTCCGCTATAAGCTCACGCAAATGGTATGAAACGTGATGCACTAAAAACTTCCTCGAAATAATAAGTCTCCTTTATGGATTTTACTTAATAATATCCTTCATTAACGCGATATAATCCACTGCATTTACCAATTTTCCTATTGTTTTTCTTTTATACCAACTATCCTGACAAAACGTATCGACTGCTTTTTAATGAATTTTTGATATGATTATTAATTATTTTCATCACTTTCCACGAGGATTGAGATAATACTTTCAAGCACAATCGAAACGTATTATCAGTTAGAATACAAATTTTATCTTCCCGGAAGGAAATTAAAATTGTAAGTACCCGAAATATTGGGATAAAATTTGTGATCCATACTATAAAATTGGATCTAAACAAATATCTAATTTTTTACATTCGCATATATCATGCAGTCGTTAAAAAACTGAATATAGTTTTAAGTAAATTGTTGGAATATACTCTGCGCACTTAAAACCCTGGAAAATAAATATTCATTTAAATACTTAAACCTTGCTCAACTTTTACGATAATTTTAGAAGAAATATCGTGATGCAAAACTTTGCCTCGCAAGTTGTTATTAAGTTGTCCAACGTATTACACGTACTCTATTGTTATGACATACTTACTATGATCAATATTTTCTTCGCATATGTACAGTTCCTGGAAGTATGCATAAGTAATATAACGATGCAGAATTATAAAGTATACATTTTTCTAGAATATTAACACAAGGTTAACTTCTAATCATTACTAAATTTTAACTCCTATTCTTTATACAAATTATGATAAATATTTCGAAATAATACCACAGATAGTAAGATACTAATTAATAAGGATTATTCATAATCAAACTACTCCTACTATCAACGTTAAATTAGATAACTACAGAATTCTATAGAAGATCAATTCCACCTCGTAATATTCTCAAGAACATAAAGTCATTTTTTTCGTTGACTCCAAATCCTTTGTAATCTTGGAACATTCTATCACTCTCACGCCCAACGGAAAGCAGAACGAAGTGACACACTGGTAACCCAATTAATCGATTAATTTGTAAGAACAAGAATGCGTTAATAATCGTAAAATTATGGAAAGAAAAACAGAAGGCGGATAAAGTGAATGGGAGGTTAGTGCGGACCGTTAAGCCGAAGGGGTGGCAGAGGGTTGATAGAAGGGTGGGTGGCGTGATAGATTCCGCGTGGTAGTGGCACGCACACGGGGACAGAGTTGCACGCAGCCGGAGCTCGCCTCGGGCTGCGGAGGAGCCTCGCAATTTAACCGGTTCGACATTCGCCTCGAGCTCGTAATTGGCAGGACGAATGAAAGAGCCCCGCGGACGAGGACGAGTGGTCGGGATTAACGATGGCGAATGGATCAGAAATTCTCCGCGAAAATAAAGTAGGTAGTAGGTAGAGGTGGTTCGGTATAGGTATAGTCCGCGGCCGTAGGTACGAGCCTTTGTTTGTCGTTCGCTCCAATTACCTCCGGCCTCTCCCGGTAGCTTCATAATTAACTCCCACTCATTTAACAAACTTTACTTTTAATGTTTTAAAAATAGTAATTAGCAGTGGCGGCAAGAGAAGAAGAAGGAGGAGGTAGAGGTGGAGGAGGAAAAGAAGGGTAGAGGAGCAGCAGCTCGAAGTGAAAGAGGGGGAGGGGGTGGGTTGAGGTATATGACGAGGTGGAGAAAGGGGAAAGAACGAGGGAGGGAGAGTGGAGGGTAGTAAAGTGAAGAGGTAGACTGAGGAAGAGAAAGAGGGACATAGAAACGGGTAGATGGTATAGAAGAGGAAGGATATGGAAGGAGAGAGTAGTAGGTGTTGGTGGTGGTAATGCTGGTGCTGGTGATGCGGGGGAGTGTAGAGGGGGTGTAATTAACTATCATGCAACCCCCTCCCAACAGCAGCAGCCGGCGTAGCAAGGAGGTAATTGGACCGGAGTCTTATACGTGTGGAGCTCTGCCGAGGGGCCAGGGGGGAGGGAGTGGGAAGAGGCTGCCAGGATAAAGGGTTGCTTAAAATTGCACACAGTGCTGCATTATGGAACCTCTGACGAGCTTCCAGGGAACGACCGTACGGATGGCGGCGTGGAAATCCATTAACCCCCCTCCCCCTCGACCTCCACCACCACCACCCCCCTCCTTTACCCCGTGCCCGGTCTCCAGTCGCGAATTAATTGCGATCGTCTAAGACCGAGTCTTTGTCGGAGTCCGCCCCGACTACCTGTATGGTCGAACTCGCGATTCAATTTTGGGTCTACCTGTAACAAGGCTTGTAACCGAGCAAAAACTGTTTGCCTGGGGTCATGCGGATCGTTACATCTTATTAAACGGATGGTTATGTACAAAGAGATCAAGGGATAAAACTTGGACGTAATATGATGAGGTTTATTTAAGATCAATCGAGTAAGCCGATGGTTTCATATCAAGAGAGAAAACGAGTATATTGACTTCCTTTCTAATTAACATTTTGCCTCCATCGTACGTTGAAATCTACTCTTATTTGGCTTTTATTGCGCTTCAAGACATGGTACGAAAATAGTGGACGTTTTGAAGGAAAGTATTCAGTGGTACTCGGAAGAATTTTTGGATGAAACAGATAATTGGTAGCGATCGGTATAATGTGAGAAAGAAAGATGGGGCACGTTCGACGAATTACGAAACGTAATAATCGTAGAATGGCCTTATCAAAGGGATTATGACATTGGCAGGAGAGTTCAGACTGTGTTAATCAGGACTTAAAGGCCTTCCGTTGGCTGAGGGTACGTGGTGTCGTAAGGGCTTCTCCATAGGGAAGAGAAACCCCATCGGTGCTCCCAACTAATCAGCACCAAGACGCCAATCTGCTTCTCTATACACCTAAGTAGGATCGTATTGTGCAGAATTTATTCTCACTTAACACAATGCACCATACAAGATTCTAGCTATTTCTTCCTCCTATAGTATTATCTCAATATTTAATTAAAGATATTGAGGTGTTGGTACACGATCGTTTTGATAATATTTATTTTAAAAAATTCAGCTGAGGATACATGAAATACCAACACTGCCTACGAACTCTGAAAAGACAATTTCATATTATAATATATAAAATACAGATCTTTTGAAGTATAGATCAAGTAGATTAAGACAGTTAGCCACGTTGGGAACCGCCGATTCGCGAGGCATAATTAACGAAATTCATTATACCCGGGCAAAACTAATTTTGTAACGCCTCCTACACCGCCGTGGTCCCTTAATCGCGAAAAACCGTGAAATTTAATTAAATTTAGGAACGCGAAAGTGAACGAGGAAGGACGGAAAGGAAAGGACGACGATGGTCGATGCTAATAACGTTCTTGTCGTGCCATAAAGGTATTAAACCACTGAAATAACGACGTCCTACATTATCACAGGGATACGCAGAGATCGATCCTTCGGATCCTTTAGGTATTCCCACTTCAGATCGGGGAAAAATTTTTTGACACGATACGCGATACCCAGACTTGACAAAAAAAAATTCTCCCCGGAGACTAATGAACGCGGTGGTGAAAAATTAATACGAAAAGTAGAAGCCTCGATTCACAATACCCCCGATATTTCATAAGTCGAAGGAATAATGAAATTTCACATAAATTGAAGAATTTAATACACGTTAGAGTGGAGTTTAACCAACCATACTTATAAAATAATAATATTATAATAAGTAACTGTAATATTGGTTTAGTGGAAGTAAAGTAGTATTTCATCTTTCATTTGATTCTTTTGGTACTTTCAAGTACCTTTTACCTTAAAACCATCCGATAGAGTGTTAGAAAGGATACTAGAAGTGGTACGTTTAAATCAATGAACTCCCGGTTGAAATCAGTGATCGCACCTCTCGTTCGAAGTGAAGAACATGTAGTTCGAAATATTTGCACGGGCCTAACATTTTCTTCTCGCGAGGCATCGTTTAAGACGTTGCAATACCAACAGTGCCGGTATAATGTTCCACCGATGTTGCTCTTATTGGGATTCCATCGAGTCGTTCCACTCTTCGTCTCTCTTTCTTCTTCTCCTCGGTTGACTACACCTCCACCTTCCCTTCGTTTCCATTCCATCCAGATTTTCTCTTTCTGCCACATAGAAGAAGACACTCTCCTTCTCCGTTCGCCGTACTCGTGTTTACTCTCACTCTCTTTCTTTGTACCACGTAGAGATTCATCGTCTTTTTCTACCCTTTCACCGATCCTTCCGACGGCGACATTTTATCCTTCTCGCAAGACGTCCTGAGATTCACGGAGGCGTATGTCCCTTCTTCGTAGTTCTCACCCTACCCGCCGAAGTTTCCATGGTTCTTCCTTGTCCCTTCGTGTGTGTCACCACACAATTACAGAAACGACTCTGTTAACTCTTGTGCCCTTTTGCCTCGTACCTCTCCTCACGAGTAAAGCATTAACCTAACGTAACCTCAGCGACGGGGATTTTCCCTCGGAGTATTTTGGTCGTGATAAAATTCCTTTCTTGGCTACGTATTTCCTTAAGGTTAATTCAATTGTGGCTAGAACATCTCGAGATTATCCTTTACCTTGCTTTTTAGTGAAACACAAGTACCGTACGTTCTGATTCAACGCTAACAAACCACTGATTCTCAACAATTCCCAATAGACATGTTTCCAATTGTACATAAATTTTATTAAGAATCATAATACATTTACAATAAATATCTGAACAGCGTACATCCTGAGAATACATTAAATTCAAGCGGAAGAATCCCATCTCATTCGTGCCATAATAAAACACAGCATACGGTGTAAGTATAAGGGAATCGACATTCCTGAAGTAATAGGGAACTAAATACAGGGTGCTCGTTGGTAAAAAAATCAATTTTACATCCGCTGTTCTGTTGCACAATCGTTTGAGCGGAAATTATTAATGAAGACATTTCGAGGGTGGTTCGTGCTCCGTGTTTGTATCTGGCTATGCAGGAGTGTTATTCGTGATCCAAGTATCTCTTTCGCGCACACAATTCCACCATGTTTTACGTATAGATACAGAAGTGTAGAAGCCACGGTGGAGGATACATCCCAGCCACCAGAGATACATGCCGCGCGTCATAAGATCGGACTTCCACGAAGCCGCATTTCCTAATTAATTAAAGTAATTAAGGCCCGGCCGAGTTATTGCTCGGGCGTCCGCGCGATGCCACATCACGGTCGCATTATAAACCACATAACGAACGCGAACCTGTCTTCAACTATACTGGGTGGATCGTTTCACCTGATAATCTCGCAGGATGTCCTTTACGGTTGTAGATGGTGATCACAATTTTCACGATTTGCGGTAGAGTATAACCGAAATATTTATTTGTAAAACATATCCCGAAAATGTGAGCTGTTAGCTTCAGTAATAATTACATATTTAAAAACTCATTCGGTACTAGCATCATGTTCTTGTATTATCAGTTATCAAATATTGTATCATATTATTTTCATCATCATGTAGAATACTTAATTAGTATTGATGGGTGGAATTTATTTGTTCGTAATTATAATTATTTGTAACTAATTTATTACTAGTAAAGTTATTTAATTTGGCAACTATATCCATCAGATTCGAATGACTTCGCTTGATTGTCGATGTTAAGGTCATAATGCAACCTTCGAGCGATATATTTGATTTGATTTGATTCGCGTTGTTTTATTTTTTGTATTCTAAGGACTGTTTATTTTGGTATTAATCACTGGCAAGGTAATATTTTTCATTTAAATCGCGAAGGAATAATTCGGTTAGTTATGATCCGGAGCAATACACCCAGTATGTACAGCAACTCCTCGACAATGAGATAGTACTGGACTGAACACCCTCCAACAAAAGGAAGGGGTAGTTTTCGCGAGAACATTTTTCCTCGTTCATCCCGCTTTTTTGCCATTTGCCATGTCGAGGAATAAAACGTATACATTTCTGAAAGCTTGGTGCAACAGATTTTACTATGTTTCAAGAATAATACTTTCGCAAGTTATTATATCAATGTAGATACCACTGTTATATCACTATAAAAGGTAAATATTTACAAAGAACTCAATTAAATGAAATGACATTTATTCACGATATAACCGCGGCAAATCTTATCGATTGTACGTTCAAATAATATTTCTAACATTCAACAACTAAACACCAACAGACCACTTAACGCCTGAACACGCTGAAAAAAATAACACTCCTCCGAATACGAGTGCTATTTTTCCGGCTGCAGGCAATCTTTAATCCCTACTCGACAAAAAGCGTTATTCCACGTGTACTACCGTCAATCTCCGTACACCGGCAAATATATATCCACGTATGTAGGTATACATACGTATATATATATTTTTCGGAAATATTCCTACATTATTATATCCGCTTTTCGTTCATTTCGTCGACGAACGACGGACCTAGCTCAGTGGCCAGGTACAACGTACCCTCGTCGAGTGGGTTTAACAGTCGGGTTGGTGGGGGAGGAAACAAAGCGGTGTATGTAGATATACGGGCACGAGGATGTAAAGGAAAGAAGTTACGAGTACTCGTATATATACATGTATATACACGTAACACATCTACGTATGCCGGATGCACGTTCAATATTTGAGAGGATTTAAATTCGGACGTTGGATGTCCGGACGAATTTCAGTTGGATCGTTTAAAGGTACACCCGCCGTCAGGTTCTCGTGAATGATTAAAACGGCTTCGTCCTGAAAAGGAGAACACCCGGAGTCTGCGTCTTGGCGAGACTTTTCCGGAATTGTCTACGTGCAAACGTATACCCGGGAAAATATCGGTACCGTCTACCCGGGCACTACTCCACGTTGCGTATAAATAGAGAATTTTTTTCCACCTGTAAGCCTAAAACGCGAACGTTCCTGCGGTTTAGTTTACTACGTCGAGGACTGTAAATTCGATAGTATGCACAATTTTGTGAGCACGTGTCTGTCTTGGATAAGGGGGTTGTTTTACGGGGTAACTTTTATGTCAAGCGACCACAAGATTAATACCTCCAGATTATTTTTCTCCTTATATAATGCTTACGTATTAAATTTGTTACATTTAACTGTTGGAACTAATTTGAATTTTATGTATTTTTTAATGAGAGAAATTATTTCATCCGGACACTAATCATTCCTGATTGCTGATCTTATTTTTGGTGGATATATTCATCTCGAATTATTATAGAATTAATTGAATTACTTAACATATGAAAATACAAGAAAAGACTAAGTGAAAATATTAATTAAATAATTCACTTGAATTCATCTTTTAATGGTAATTTCATCGAGATAAATGATTAAAATACCTTACCGATTGACATTCGCGGATGCAGCGAAAGAAGATTAAATTCCGTACATTATTATTTTTAATATCATTCTTCCATGATGGAATATTAAAGCGGTGTATATATTACTCGAAACACGTAGTATTAAACAGTGATATGTTCGCGGGAATTAGTGCATAACTACGCATGGAATTAAGGTACCAAATTACCGGATACTAATCGAAAATGTTCGATGATATAAAGTCACATAAATTACAGATACCATATTGATCGGCACGTTAAACGGCTGCGAGATATTAATTATTAATTCTAATTCCGTGCCAAATATTTAATATACTTATAGCTCATTAACGAACATTAAAACCGGCGCGTATACGTTCCGGAGGATATCGCGGGACATGCATAGCAGATTTGAGAACGTCACTTAAACGAAAATTCCGTAATTAATTTCTGCATGGACTTCGACAAATGTTTTCGTGTGGTAAACGCTGTGTAATGAATGATCAACCATTAAACGGTTACCGAAGGTTTAACCGTGTCATTATAGATTCGTATCGCGTATCGAAAGTAAAAATTGTAATTTTCCGTTAACTCCCTACGTTTACAACAATATTAACTGACACACTTCGAGAATTGCAATTACTGTTTTATAAAAGTTCCAATGCAAGATTAAAGCTTCATTTACGCGGTGAAACGTGCCGACGCTCTTGACTTTTCATTTCAAAGTAATTTTTATGCAGAGGTCTATTACCCTGTTTCATAGTCGGACACGGATACGCATTCCACAGTTATTTTCATAAGCATGAAATATATTAGAGACGGGTGGATAATGAAAGCTTTGTAAAATAAGATAATACGCACAATCAGTTTCGACCGAGTGGTTTTAACAAAGCTAATTAGAAATTATATTCCTACTTGCTTTAAATTTAATACTACCACTAATTAATATTATATTATCGTGATATTTAAAGATGCCTTGTATGGTGTTCTCATCATACAACAATGCCAGAAACACAGTTTGCGAAATGTATTGCGGTTTCATGATACATTGTTTTTTCGGTTTATTGATATAGTAACGAGTATTAATTATTTTTATATTTGTTCCATAATTTTTTCGATGTACTCATATGCGTGTAGCGAGAATGTAAATGCACGAAGTATGCAAAAAGAATAATTAGTTCGCTGGCAAAAAGAAATTAATCCAGAGATCGTATTGGGTCCAGTCATGGCCCATGAATGGCCAGCATTATCAGACGATTGGCCAACCTAACAATGGGCCCCTTTGAGTAATTCGACTCTGTCTACAAATCACGAAATTATACACGACTCTATGCCCGCGGCGAAAACAATTACTGGTTAACGGACTTACTTCTAGACGTAACATTAACCTGAGAATATCTGTAAATTCTTAAAAATCATATTAACAGAAATTAGATAAAAAAACGAATTTAAAAAATTTAATAAAAATAATAATTGCAATCATTGCAGAAATAATGGAAGATATATCAGTTTCATAATCATATTCAAGGATGGATTAAAAATTGCAAACTAAATTGTAGGTGTGATATCAAATTAGCCAACTTGAACTCCATTGGCTTAGAGTGTTGACATGTCAGAAATTTGTATTACCGCAAATGTCATTTTATCGTATCACTGAATCTGAACGGCACAACGAAAGTGCGCGGGTCGTGGGAGACAAAATTAATGGGAAGATAGTGGAGATTAGAGGGAAGGTGGCATTTTGTATGTACAATATGGTTTGCTAAATGCGACGATCTTGTGGATCGGCAAACAGTACGTCAGATCACATCGCGATTAGGGTCTGGAGGCACGAGAACGATTCGCTAGCATGCGTCGAAAAGAAAGCAACGTGCTTAAAGTCCAGCGTGTAAGCCGATACACATCGCGCGATAAGTTCCACACGGAAATAATGGACGATCGGTGTGCAGTTTGGCGCCACCCTTTCCACTGGTCCCGCGACATGTACACATTTTTTTTACAATTCATCCCCGTTCCTGCCCGATTTCTCTCATCCCCCCTGCATCTCCCCCCAGTTCCTCCACCCACTACAACCGACCCCGTCCACCCCCCTGCCTCCCACGTCGAACAAATCCCCGAAATCCGCGGCAGGTCGGACAAATATAAATAACGGAATGATAATGAATCAAATCGCACGTGAAAAACCAATAAGTTATTGGCCGGCTGGCGCGAATGATTGGTCCCGCGGTATACCTGCACGCCTCTCTCGATTCTCCGATTGCAGGTCGAACCTGCTCGCATCTACATCCCTCGTATTCTCTCTTTCTTTTTCCCCTGGCTCTTCACCATCATCCATCTACCTTCAACCCGCGCGGTGGACCTCTTTTTTTTCACTTCCACCCTCTCATTTCGCGTTTCACTCTGGCGACACGAGCACGATCGGACGACACATACAGTGCATATTTTTCAATTAATTTAAATTACAAAACATCGCGGTAACGTCTCCCTACCCCGCCGTACCTCGCACCCTCTTTTAGCCAGCACTCCCAGCCAATATCTATACGCGAGCATAAATGCTATATATACATATATGTTTATATATATATATATATGAATGCATGCACGTATAGATGTACCAGTAGTGCCACGCTGTGCACGTACGTCCACCGCGGGTACGTAATCATTTTTATTTTGGTGCGTGTCGCTGGCATTTTTTTCAGTGGCGTCACAAACTTCCCCTATCTCTCTTCGTAGCTGGTACCTTCTCTATCTCGCGATCTCGTATCCCTTTTGTCTCCGCTGTCGCTGTCCTCTCCGTCTGTTTTTTTCACGGAGCAACGAATGTGCGTGTGTATGTGTGCGTGGGTGAGTATTTTTTTCATCATTCGTAGGTGCGCAACGATCGTAAATTCGTGACCCGGCCGGATACCTTCCAGCGTTAACGCCCTCACTGGCCCGATTTGGATTTCGATCGTGATCGGCGTTTTATCCCGGCCCCCCTCCGCCCCTTCTCACTAAAAACAGGACGAATTTGCATATAGAATAACTAATTCATTGTCTGTTCAACGAGGCTCGTCATTAGTTCTACGTTTTTTGGGTAACGACTTGCCGATCTTGATTGGTAGGGAAAATTTAACGGGTCTATTAATCAGTCCTATATAATCATCGTTTTTATCTCGTAAATTTAATTAGCTTTATGCGATGTTCATTTAGGGCGCGCAAATGGATATTCCGAATAGAAAAGTTATAAGGATACGAAGACTTAAGTTTAAAAAATCAACTGAAACTTCTGACGCGTTTACGTTGAATGGAACCTTTTAGGTTCTACTTCAAAATCTAGCAAATCACGGATACTTTTATCCGTTTTTTTTACCTCTTCCGTAGCTTTGCTTCTATGTGATATACATATCGATTCGACTACTTGCTCGTGAGAGCCTCTTAAGTACTTTGAAAGTGTCGAAATGTTCTTGAATAAATAGGGGGGGTCTCCTTCGAAATCCTCTTCGAATACCAAATCGAAGAGCGAGGCACGAAACAGGCGTGCCCCTGTGATTCTAACATTGATTTATAAATCGGAATAAGTATTTGCCAAGAAATCGGAGATCGGAGAAAATACATACAGTTTCTAAATTATAAAACATTACCGTCAACAATTTCCCGATCACACATATACATATCTCAAACAAATAATCGAAGGCATTTATGAGAATATATTAGAGATATTATGAGGAATAATTTTCTCGTAATATCTTTTTAGGTGATAAATATTTGAAAATCATTTTATCGAGTAAGTATTGTGACAAAGGACGGAAAAATGAAGTCGGGTGAGAAGGATGGTAAGCGTTACTTTTTATGGAGGGAAAAAGACAACAGAATTACGAACATCGTGGCTGGCTGAGGGCTCGTTAAATCCTTATAAACTTACTTTGAAGCGTTTCTGGAAACTCCAAACTACCTATGAGCCCATTGGATAATATCGGTGAATGTTGGAGGGGAATCCAGGGATGAGACGATTACGATCGTCATAGTCTTACATTAGCATAGACGAAAAACAGACTCGTAAAACAAACTTGGTACCGCTACTTCTGTTTCCATGGAAATCTCACATTGCGAGCTTCTGACACTTCTTGTTGAATGGTTCCCGAAAAAGCAGAAAAAAAGAAACGAATTTCGATCCTCGAATATCAGATCAAATACCTTTCAAAGTTCCGACTTTAATGTAGCATTAATCACATTATGTAGCTTAAACAATTTCATATAAAATTCAGCCTGATACGGGGGTGGAAAATATTTGAATCAAAGCAAGCTTGGAAAGAGGATACTCATTTATTTGCACGCGGCATAAAGGTGCTTAAGATTAAATTAAATTATACGGATGAAGCTAATTTAGTTATGAAAGAGTTCATTTGAACATTTATGAGGATTATAGTAATTAGCCGGATCAACTTATAAGGATGAATTATGAAAGGTATAATTAAATTATGAATATTTAATACAGCTTTGGACTTCGCGACTCCACTTGCCGCGTAATTATGTGTGTGCGCCTCAATGAAATTTTTGTTAATAATGTTTGTACGTTTTTATTAAGCTCCCATTCGTACTGCGCGAGAAACAACTACCAACGTTGAGTAATACCGGCTCGCGGTATTCGTTTAATTCTATTATTGAATGTCAAAAATGAAGAAAAAAATACAGTTTTATTTATCGTAGAACTGTATATGAATACCAAAAAAATATAAATTCCAATTTAATTAAAAACTTGCCTTATCATGCAAAATAAAATAGTATTAGTAAGCATGAAGTTTCAGAAGTATCAGGAAATTAGGGAAAGCCAATAATTCTGAGCATATTATAATAACGATAGATATCAGGAATAGCAATCTCATGAATGGACCAAGAGGAAACCAATCGAGGCAAAAAAGTGGTTCAATAAAAACCAAGGCGCAATGATTCCAATAACGAAAAAACCACACCTCCCGTCGTATTTGTATCCTCGAAGTCGCCTTCTAGTCGGAGAATAAATCGACGATCGACCTTTAACCCGGTGCCTTCCGATAATTTAGCTGTATCTCCTGACTCGGCTCGAGGTGGTGGAGGAAGGATGGGTGGTAGGGTTGATGGGCCGTGCCACCCCCTGCCGGGGGCGGAAGTCAAAAAATCGTCCCCACAAATCACGGCACACAATGGCCCCGATTGTGTACGGCACTGCACGTTCACCCCCCGGACTCTCTAACCCCTAACTAACTATCCCGGACGATGGGCGAAGAGGGTGGAAGGGCAGGCCGGGGGATTTGGTTCAAGAGTCGGGGGTAGTAGCAAGGGGTTGCTGGGGTAGCAGGAGGAGGAAATCTATTGCCGGAAGTGAGTATATTCACCGGCGGTCTGCGGTGCGTGTATGGAAATTCGAGACCGCCTTCTTCGAAAGGGTCCTTCCCAAAACCCAAAGGGAATCCGCACGCGACGACAATTTGACGATAGAACGGTGGAAGGGAGGATAGGAAGGGAAAAAACGAGAACGGGAAAGTCGTGCTGCGCTATGCGATTCCTACCGGAACGCGTAACCATTCACGTCCCTTCGTTCTACTTTGATTAACGATTGATTTGTGGCAATCGTATAACAGTTCATGATACCTAGATTCCTGATTCCAGTGCTATACACATAGAATATTCTTCTAGATAATAATACTTATAAATATAGATTAAAAAAAGGAAGAAGCTCTGCACGAGAGTATCTACAAAGTACACTATATATAATTACTTAAGATACGTATCAGATATCATTACCGATCTTCCCAGACCTTGCTCAGAACGTTCTACAACCTCCAAGAAATCTATTACATTGTTCGAAAGCGAGAGGTGTATCCGAAGATCGAAATAATCGGGGGCAAATCAACGGTCACGATATCAAGGTGAATTCGGAGTTCACGAGGGTGGTAGCTGCGTGCGAAAAATCGCGTCGCGGGAGTCTCACGGCGTTAGCCTCTCATCGGGAATAATCGCGAAGGTGTGCAGTGCTCATGCGAGGTAATTCCAATCAGAAATTAAGCCAGAGACTATCGGAGATTGCGAGATGGATAGCATTCTCTTGCTTCGTTTGCCTCGTTTCCACCTAAGATCCTTCTCCTTTGTCTTCTTTCCACCCGTGGCCTCCACACCCCGCAAGGTCTCGCGGGATGAAAGTGGTGTTACGTGTGTGAGTGTACTCTCGGCGAAGAGGAAGGGAAGGTGGTGGTGGGATGCCGTTGTCTGATTCATATAATGAAATGTCTGTGAGATGATGAGCTTGGAGGCCAGTAAGTATAGCGTTGAGTCCTGGCCCGTGACCTCTGTCGAGGAAAAAGGGGAAAAAAACCAACGGCAGAGGAGGAATACAGCGAAGGATGAGATGGAGTCGAATGCTGGAGTCGCGTGCGAGATGCATCTCACAGCCTGCACTTATGCGAGCGTGTGTTTTTTCCGCGGATTCGTAGAACCACGCGAGAAAGTATCTTTAACCGTTCACTCTCCAGTAGAGATTTTACACTGGAGGAAAAATTATTGTAAGAACCAATAACCATTTACGGACTATTTATCGTGCACTTAAGATATAGTTAGTCACGATGCATCTGCATCAAAAGCATTCGTTCACTTCCCAGGTTTCAATCTTTCTTGATTGTTTCATTAGCTCTCCCTGTAATCACTGTGATTACATATCTCTATTACAGGTTGATGTACGTATCCCCCGATCAATATTTTTGTACGATATTTATGGTGGTAATTGATAAAGTATAATTTCTTATTAATCTAACTGTATCGTAATTATCAGTATCCTTTACTGCTAAAAATACCCCTATGGGTCGGGGTTAGAATACACCCATGGTATCCCTTGCCTGTCGTAAGAGCCGACTAAACAGGGGTGGAAGATGGAGCGATGACCATCTTCTTAATATTAACATTATTAAGGAATTATGAACCCTAACATAATTCCTTAACAATATTAAATGATTATTTATCAATCTCATATTTAATTTTAATAATGATACTTCACAGTACATACTTCTCATATACGACTTTAAATAAGATTGAACATGGAATTAACAAACCTCCTTTGAAAAGTATTACATTAAACTTACGCTGTTTTTCAACTATAGTTTATTACAAAGTACTTCGTAAAAAATGTTACGAAGGTATCGTATTACTTACGAAGATCGTAATTAACAAATATGAAGCGGGTCTTTAAGTCTGGTATCGAACGTACCAAAAGGTCAGGGGTTATTTAGTTCTTTATACTGTGTAGCCTTAATATGATTCTCAAGGAAAATAGCAGACGTACGAGAGAGCGGTCTTACTAGTGAGTGGCTGGCAATTAAACCGGGATGTTAATGTAAATAATTATTCGTTGCCCCTCGAATGGATAAAGAGAGATATTATCGTGATTTATAAGTCGCCCGGCGCGTTCCAACCGCAACACTCGTGGTTCTCTTGTTTGCTTGCGGCTTCATCGATTCATCAGTTTACGGTGCTTTTACTTCTACGAGTAGATTCAGTCAGTGATGGAATCCCGAGACATTAACGTGTGAACAGTTAATGGACGTGTAAACCCTGATTTCGTATCTAACCAAATTATATCACCCTCTTCCCCTTTTTGTTACATTTATTAACACCTTTTAACACCCATACCCATCGTATATAGTGTGACACATAAATCGATATCATTCATATATTTTATTTAAATATAGGTAACCCTGGTAATAACGCGAGAATTACATTCCAGGGAAAGGTCGCGTTATAAAAATCGCATTATGCGAGACTCGGGTTACATAGACGCGTTATATCGAAGTCGCATTTTGTAAGGGCTGCTTTATACGAGGAACGCCACAGTCTGTGAACCACGTTATGTCGAAAGCGCGTTGTACGAGGGTTACCTGTAATTTGATGACTTAGTACTATTATTTAATGTAGCCCTGGATTTGAAGCTCCACATTAAATACAATCATTTAATTCTCAGTATATTATTACGTTTATTTTGCAGTTACCTTATATATACGTATAAAGTTGTCTACAGAGTTCAAATAATAAGAAGCATTAAATACTGTAAACGGAATATTTATAATAAATGAAATGCATTTATGTAAAACATATTATTGAATTCAGATGAAAGCTTGTCAAATGTCAAATATGTCGATGGAATATTTTAAAGTACATTCTTGGTGTAACAAACTTCCTAATTACATCGTAGAACGTGAACATACTTCTCCTCAGGGTTGCCGTTACAGAGATCGATTAATTTAATTAATGAAATATTTCGGTTTCATCCAATTAATTAATCAAGCGCGTAAACTCCGCCGCTTTGCGAACTATTTATTTGGCATACTTAGCTGCGCAAATTATTAGCGAATTGCTCAGTAACATGAGCACAAATGAAAGAGCATACAAAATAAAGGATTTATAGGAAATCGGGAGGGGTGGATGGGGGGGGGGGTGTGAAATCGGTCGATTATGGGCGCACAAACATTTGTGTGTTTCACTGAGAATATATGCGAACCTGTAGCTTCGATGTAACTAGGTTAATGTATAATGTGTATGTGTATGTACATGTGTGTTGGATAGGCCATAGGTACCTGCACATGTAATCAGTGCTAATGCGTCCCTAATGGTGACTAAATACCAAATCATCGTTTGATGTGTTCCCATCAACGTTAGTCCATCAACGGTATGTTATGCCAGCAAACAAAATCAAGCCGATCCCTATGCCGATAATAAAAATTACACGTTTCTTTAAATGTTAAACGGATTATCCCCATATCTATACCCTTCTCTTGAAAATGATTAGTTATTACTCAAACAACGTGTATCTGATCTTCAATAATACTTCGCTCATGTCATCGTTTCTTATCCATAATTTTGTGTACGTTAAAGTTGTAGTGCGATTAATGTCGTAACAAAATTCAATTTTATATTAAGATTATTCTGTGAGTGTATCTGAATATTGAGAGATTGAATATTGTATTTTGTAGATAAGTGTTTGGTAATACAAGCATTATTAATTTGCAAACTATTGTGCGGGCAAATATGGGAAATGTTTCATTATCAGTGAGTTTACATCAGGGATACGAAGGTTATGTGATATCTCCACTGATTCTGAACCGTTACAATATAACTCGTATTATTATTACTATATTCCAACAGCTATAAACGTTCCCTATTGACGTCAGATATTGAAGCACGGAATTTAATCAAGTCAGTTCGAACACCAATTCAATTTATCACTTCATCATTGCAAAACACTCTATAAGAAGAACTACAATGAAGTTTTTTATATTTTATATAAAGAATCAAGTATATGTTATCATAATAATTAATCAATGACTCATTTTCTTTTTCAAAAATAATCCAATTTAATCCTAATTAAATTTGCTTTTAAACATGCCTTTAAATTTGTCGTGCCCCACTGATTAATTTAAAGAATAAATTTGACGAGTTTCATGATTAAGTTAATTAACCAATTTAAAATCCAAGAAACTCAGCAGCATCCTCCTATCGGTCCAACAAAAAATAACAAAACCAGTGCAATATTTCATTGGCGAGACACCCTGGGAAGAAGATCTTGGGGTTTCATTCGCCCCAGGAGTTTATTTCCTGAGATGGTGCAGAGATTGGAGCTGATGGAATTCACCCAACGCATTCTACACTATTTATATTCGTGGGCGCGTATTTACGCGTGTGTGGACGCACGTGATACCACCCTCCGGACACACCAGAATGTACGAGCTAGCGATATTAAGCCATAACCGTGATATTCGCGAAGAATAAGTCCGCAATGCTCACTGGAACTGGCGGTCTTTGCATTTTCTTGGCCCGCAAACTCTGATCGAACCTCCATTACCTCGACCGGCCATTTTACGCCCACGTTAT
Organism: Nysson spinosus; assembly: GCA_910591585.2. Lineage (NCBI taxonomy): Eukaryota > Metazoa > Arthropoda > Insecta > Hymenoptera > Crabronidae > Nysson > Nysson spinosus. Next base: position 7,565,193 of record OU342835.1, read on the forward strand.
GCGTGCAATTTCTATGTACGCACACTTTATGCTGCCGATCGCGCCTTATCATTCCTTTCTTATGGCGCGTAACTCACGATACCACTGATAACGGACAAATCGGAGAAGTATTAGTGTAAATGTACTTTGATTGGATTTAAATTCTTAACTCGATTATCCACTATAAAACAAATACGCGGTGTAACCACGAAATTGTATGCTCTATCCATAACCTACAGTTTTTCAAAAGTTTTTTATAATTTTTAACTCATTCGGGTGATTATATAGAAATAGGCCCTTCGGAAATGTTAGGGAGGTCAATTGGGGAGTTGAGAAGATTATCTAATACAATAATATTTAATATGAAAAAATAAGTCGGGTTTCATAAAATATGTGCAAAGTGATTGATTACTTTCCGGTACCCCTTATATTATTGTAGAGTATATAGTGTCAAATCAATTTTATAAGAAGGTCCAAGATCAACAGATCTAAGGGTTGATAGAATAACTTGGAAGTATATTATCATTTTCTGCTTGTTCATTATTCCATTGAAAGTTAGACAGATATTGGAAGATTTATTTTAATGTTTGCTTTCATTATTATAATAGATTAATTAATATAAAGTGCGTAAATGTAAGAAAGGTTTCCTCGGGGATATATCGTTCGTTGGGATTGGAAGGAAGGGTCGTAGTTAGGATTAAATAAAGCTTAGATTAAAGTCGATCAGTTTGGTAAGGCGTGGCAAAAGAAATCGTCCGGAAAGGCCGTATTCCACGGGCGGGTTTTTATTAAACGGAAGGCCATCGGGTCGCCATCCCACGAGACGTATCGTTCCAATACCGCGTTAACGAGTTCTAATGGGAGTTGGGAACGATAATCGTCGCCTCGGAGCGAGTCAAAGTTTTCTTTCTAATTAAGAAACAAATAACCAGAGTTCACGGTTGGCCCGCTTTCGGAACAGCTTCGTTAATAAACGCAGCCCGGTTATTAAACCAGAAAATTAACGTCTGCCTCGTACAGGGAGAAATAGAAAGGTAGGAAAGAGGTTAGCGAGGAAAAAGAAGATTCTGACGAAGGAGACGATAACTGGATGTCATTGACCGAGTCGATCATTCATGAGACGATACCATTCTTACAAAAAAGGTCACACGCTATACCGTGTAAACCAACTTATGTTTCTGAACTATCAAATTCTCTCGTAAATTATATCAAGTTCTCCGACATATATACATACGAATTTAATTAACGAATAACCAGAAATCAGAAAAACTCTTTAAGTGATAATAAAATTAATATACACAATTTGATTAAGTCATATTTTCATTCTACTGTATCATAATACTAGTGAATAATATCTTCCTTATCAAAGACATTTTCTGCAGTATAATATTTTTATTTTATAGCATACTTATTGATATCAATTTCATCAAAAATGTATACCGCGAAAATGTCAATAACTCTTCGCGAGGATCTATTTAAAATGATCGATGAAAGGAAAAGGTTGATTTTAAGACATCAACAGTCTCGAGGTCTCAAAATCAATTTTGTTAACATCGCAGTCATAAAGCCAATTCACCTCGGACAGGTTTTCCAATTACAGTGAACGTGAGATGTCATTTCGTCATCCGGCGATTGGCCGCGCCCAAATTCTCATCACCGAATTTATTCTTGGCGTAGTTTGTGGACCGCGAATGCATCGATGCGTCTTACGTTCCCTTCGAATCGATATGCAAGGTCGACCACAGCCGCATCGAATACGCAAATTCACACACAAACTGCTCGGGTACGCACTCTTGTATGCCATTTGTAGTAGAGCAGGGTTTCTCAAACTTTTACCTTATAAAATCTGTTTTTAAACCAGATTTTCCTTGTTGATACGAAACATACGAATTATTTATTCAAATTGCCAATAGTATCCAGTGGTAAGTCGAAATAAAGAGAGGATAAAAAAATACACACTTTAATGTATGAACTACATTTAATTGTTATAAATTTAATATTTTTGACCCACTATGTAGTATTTTGGAGACATTTGAAAGTATACTGCATTTCTCAATTATTGCCCCAGTTAGGTGGTTATAATAAACGACGAAATAGAATCATTTATTCTTTATATCGATTTTAATTAATTCAGTTTTTAATAGCGTTTTAATATATCCGAAAATCGAAATAGTTGGGTCATCGTCATTAGATAAATACATGCATATTCCTCTAATTTATCTAACGATATTGACGAAACTCGTACGTTCTGAAAGGTAGAAAATGTAGTTTCAATTTAATCTTAGAATTAAAGAAATTACGGCAAGATTCTCCTCCCGAAGTTGGTAGAAAAATACCCCGTCCAAAGTGGATGCACGTTCTTTATATACCCTGGGGTACAGCTACGCCTGCGCTTTAATGTCGGGTATTCCCCCAATCTGTCCTTGGTACTCTATTTAAATTATATTTTTTATGTTAAATCATATCATGTGCGATTTTCGTAATCCCAGGGATACACCTGTTTTATTAGTACACAACTATAGTGTGAACGTAACTCATCCATCCATAAAATCTTATTGTTTCCTTTCCAACATTTTCTAATATTAACAAATTAATTACTTAATATAAGGGCGTTTAAAAGGAGTAGATGTATGTAACATCTATGATAATGGTTGGTTAAGTTATGAATAACACGTATGGAATGTGATTAGCTGATTATAGTGTTGTAAAGATTTAAAGAGTGAAAGCTATTAATTCGATTACTTTAATTCAATGGTTGAGAATCACGGGGCTTAACAACGTAGTATTATAAGCACAGAATGACGAAGCAATGTGGTATAGTATTATATCATATACCAGAGAAGATATCGTCTGCCATATCTACCGATCAGATCGGAACTAATTTGATTTCAAAGAAATCATCGAACCACGTGCTCGAAGAATGAGCATCCGACAATGGAAAAAGTGAGCTGCAGGCGACAGTAAGCGTGCCATACTCGAGCTGCACTTTTGTATTAATAATTTCCATCGGTTTATACTTTTTCAATTGACGAATCACATTATACAAAATATTCCTTAATAAAAGTACATCAATATACAAGGAATTAAATACGTCGAATTAAAATAGTGTACAGCGGACGCAAAATAAGGATAAAATCGAAAACTGAAATATAGTGAAATAGTCATTGAATGTTTTAATGAATGACATTAAGCAATATTTATTTACAAATATGAATAATATATAATTATGAACTTATAAAATAAACTTTAATAAAAATACGTTAAAATATAACGAGTTAGAAATGCCGAATTAACCGTGTAAATTAGTTTCTTAATAGAGTCTGATGTATTCGTTGGATTTAAGGAGATATAATTATTTGTGAAAAGTTCCGGAGAGCGTATCTCCAATATTTAAATATTCTAGTGTGCACACAAAAGAAGAGAAAACCACGAGCGTGTAGGAGTCGTTTATGGTCTCGGAGTTAGTTAGGTTAGGATAAGGCACGTTCTCTGTAATTACGTTGGATGTGATAATTATGAGGATGCCGGGCACTTGTCACTCTGTAACGAGTTTTCTTTCATCTGCATATCCTGCCACCTCGTCCTTCTTTCACGTCTAGAGACGTAAGCAGTTTACCGGGCAAACCACCGGCCCGATCTACATTACTTATCTTTTAAATTAATATTCGCCGTCTTATTAAAACTGCCGCGTGACCTCTGTAATTTAAGGAACTGTACATTCCCGGGCGGTTAGGCTTAATTAAATTTCGTCGAAAAACCAAATAAGTATTAATCATTTTTTTCCTCGGGATGATAAACGTTGCCAGTCAAAATTGAAAAGCTTTATCCTATTATAATATTATTGGTATTGCAAATATGTATTTCAGATATGTGCTACACTATTTTGGTATTTAATAGAGATTTCTCCCCATTCAACCTGCAGTTATATTTATCAAAGTAAATGGATGAAAGACCAGTAGATTTTGCGCACTCTATTAGGACATATTGGTTTGCAACAAGAGGATTAAGAATTTTATTTAATCAGAAAATGGATCCAAAATCGCAAAAATGTGAAGGGGTATATCTTCAAAAATCGGCAAAAATTAAAAGTCGCCAAAATCAATTCTAAATGGCCCAAATCGATGGTATATGATGTATAAACATATTCTAGGACGATTTTGGGTCGAAAGAAGTGGTTTAAAAATTTTGTTCGGTCAAAAATGGGTCGATCCGAAATCGCAAAAATGTGAAGGGGTATACCTTCAAAAATCGGCAAAAATTAAAAGTCGCCAAAATCAATTCTAAATGGCCCAAATCGATGGTATATGATGTATAAACATATTCTAGGACGATTTTGGGTCGAAAGAAGTGGTTTAAAAATTTTGTTCGGTCAAAAATGGGTCGATCCGAAATCGCAAAAATGTGAAGGGGTATACCTTCAAAAATCGGCAAAAATTAAAAGTCGCCAAAATCAATTCTAAATGGCCCAAATCGATGGTATATGATGTATAAACATATTCTAGGACGATTTTGGGTCGAAAGAAGTGGTTTAAAAATTTTGTTCGGTCAAAAATGGGTCGATCCGAAATCGCAAAAATGTGAAGGGGTATACCTTCAAAAATCGGCAAAAATTAAAACTCGCCAAAATCAGTTCTAAATGGCCCAAATCGATGGTATATGATGTATAAACATATTCTAGGACGATTTTGGGTCGAAAGAAGTGGTTTAAAAATTTTGTTCGGTCAAAAATGGGTCGATCCGAAATCGCAAAAATGTGAAGGGGTATACCTTCAAAAATCGGCAAAAATTAAAAGTCGCCAAAATCAATTCTAAATGGCCCAAATCGATGGTATATGATGTATAAACATATTCTAGGACGATTTTGGGTCGAAAGAAGTGGTTTAAAAATTTTGTTCGGTCAAAAATGGGTCGATCCGAAATCGCAAAAATGTGAAGTGGTATACCTTCAAAAATCGGCAAAAATTAAAAGTCGCCAATATCTATTCTAAATGACCCAAATCGATGGTAAATGGTGTATAAACATATTCTAGGACAATTTTGGGTCGAAAGAAGTGGTTTAAAAATATTAAAATTACGCTTTATGAAATTTAGAATAAAATGTGCGAAATAATGGTGGAAGCGTGAATCAGGATGAAACGAGAAGGCGAACATTTTGATTGCTCGGGAACTTTATCCTCTTTTAATAACTGCGGGTGGTAATCGATAGGGCGTTCTAATTTTCGAGACAAAACACACCTGGAAACGAAGGTCCGACAATTTACTTTTCATGTCACACACCACGGAACAAAACTATTTCTTGTGACAGACAAATCAAAGCTTTGTTACAATTCTATATGAAATACGAAATAGTCTTTCACTAACCCGGATTACATGGAAATTAAACTGCTGAAAAAGACAGGACGCATTGCGAAGTGCTAAATGCCAACAGATTCTATTAAACAGAAGCATAGTTTAAATATACATAGTACATTATAAACTACAATATAAAACTAACAAAAATTAGTAAGTAATTGATACCAGAAAAGTAATTTGTCCTCGGTGTTATTAAGGAAACTTATTCTGTGACTCGTAATATACTAAAAAAATAAACGGTTATAAAACACGTAATCAAATGTGTATAAATAGTAGAAAATGTGCAACAATGAAAAGAGCTGGGTGAAATACAAAATTACCGAAAAAGGGACACTTGGCCGGCTCTTGGAGAAACGTCTGACGAGGTGCGCGCAAATAAAGCGATCGTAAACCACACTCGAATCGAGTTTGTCGGTACATAACGCGAGTACTTTCATGGCGTATGGGTACATCGGCACTTGTACGTGAGCCACGGCTCTGGATGAGGTTAAACACAGGAAGAACCACGGTAGGAGAGAGTAAGAGGGTCTAACAAGTGTTATATAGGGTTGGAATGAAAGCGGGGAGAAAAAAGACCTGGAAGCCGGCCCTTTTTACGATCGCTACCACCGGGTCACGTTCACGCATACAGAAGTAAATATCCCCATGTGTTTTCGCGATATAATGTACACCTTGTTAACGCACAAAGTAACGGGATGGTATGTGCGAACCGTGGACCACCTTCATGTTCAGAAACAGTGCCCGGATAAAAACCTCCTGCCGGAACTCTTCCCCCAACTACTATATGCCAAGACTTTAATGTTCCTATGCGCACTCTTTTTATTAGCCGGAATACGCTATGAATAAAACTCACCGGAAGTACCGGTGGCTGTTCAAGAAACGAGGGGTAATGGTTGTCTTCACATCCGGAGGATGATTGTGGGTATAAAGAAGGGATTGTTGAGATATTTTTTATGGCATTTTTGGAAGTTCGTGTGACGATTAATTTGATCCTTCCTTGAAAAATATATTCGGGATCATTTCTTTGTGTGCGACTCAGAATTATCAAACGTGTTATTAAAATAAGTAAACTAGATTGAAAAATATGTTTCGGAGAAATGATTGATATTATGTTGAAAGACAATTATAATTCACCGCTATAGGTGGGGGTGGCTAGAATACACCTCGACGCGTCACCCTGCCTGTCGTAAGAGGCGACTAAAAGGGTTACAAAATAATTATAGGTTTATCACCTAGATAAATCAATTAATATTAATATTTTATAATTTAATAATAATATTAATATTTTAATAACATCATATTCTTATTCGCGTATGAATTTTTCTCCTACCATATTTTCATCATATATAAACACATTACACAAAAGACTTCATACGCAGCTGTAATGCCGTATAACAGTAGATAAATATTAGTTTATCATACAAGATAATATTATATTATGATCATTAACGATATTAATTATCACTTAAAGCACTTGATAATTTCCAAACTAGGTGGTTCATTTCGCGAGTATGATGAGTAGTATTTTACAAAGATTAGGACATTTCCCCGAGTATGTTTTTCATGCTATTACTCGTAACCCCGCGGTGTGTATCCCAGCAGTAGCTCGTTTTCTAATAATTAATAAACTAATTGCGGCTTCCGTGGAGGCACGCCTCTCTCACGTAAATCAAGACATGCCGTCGCGATGAACAACCAGCCTCCCCTCTTTTAAGCTTTACTCTCGCTCACTCTCACTCTCGTTACTCGTGTCACGTGTGAAATATTTCTAACACAAGCGCACAGTAGTGCACACAAACACTCGCCACACTTCTATCGTATCTCGTCCTCGTAAGAACCCGTAACAACATAATGCCAAGGATTTACAAATCCTAAATAACTTTATGAGCATTCGCCTTTAAATATGCACCCATATATACCGAATATGCTAATTGCAATTTCCAACGAGAGGAGAGAGAAAAGGAGTGAAAAAAGCGTAGGGAATTAATGAGTGAGCAGCAGCTAATTTAGCTATTCGTAGAAGCATGCTACGTACGAAGGCCATTTAATCGTTCTGATTTATGTAATTACAGGGGATGCTAGTGAAGTAGTGGTGTTCAACGGGTGAAACGAGTGAAACACTGCTGATGAGGGTGATAGGTAAGAAAGGTTTATTGTTTATTTCAGATGCCAGACGAATTAAGGAATAATAACTTAATATATGTTTTTAACGAGGGATATGCTTATCTCGAAGCATGAGTGGATTTATACGTTTAAGATTTTAATGCTTTTCCGAGTACGATGAACCTGTATCGTTGAATTATTTTTGTATATGTAGAACAGCGCATACTTGGGATTCGCTAGGTTAACTGTTAATTTACATCGTAAATTCTCGAGAATATTTGAAACAGCCCTCTAACCGAACGTAGACGTATAGGATAATTTTCTAATTACATTACATCACGTGATGCAATTTCGCCGTAAAACACTGCCAGGTAGAATATTACGGTGGAGGATAATTACGGTGCTGAATCGTAGCATATAGAATTGGAATTATGCCAGTACTATTTAGGGATACCTAAATTCTCGTCAACTATCTGATTGTACGATATGCAATTAAAGTGGAAAATATAATTACAAATCCGTTCTAAGCTAAACAAAAAGATCGTTTTTGTCCGTTCTATGATCGATTATTGTAACAAAGTGAAATGTAAACAGTCATATTTTCCATTTAGAAAATTGTAAGAAAGTATGATTTTGACGGAAATTCACCAATAAATATGATTCTACGATGTCTGCAGAGAAACCGACGGAAAAAATCGCGTTTGCACACTTTGCACAAATAACGATACGTCATTTGTCAGTCTCGTTATCAATTCGCAGATTGGAATCTGATAACTCTTACGGGCATTCAGCGTGTCATTCGTGAGTGGCGAAGTTGACGATCGTAATTCAGAAATCAAATCAATCGTGAAAAGGAAAAATCGTCTTCATTTTCTCGGTACGCCGGGGTCGTTACACTGTTCAGTAAAGTCAATAATTTCTTGAATCTTTTTCCGACGATAACTCAGGAACATAAACGAGCGGTCATAATAAGCCACGCCAACTTATGATTTATTACTCAGCCAATACGTATTGGGTGTATATCTACCTACGTCTAAACGGCCGCGCAATTACAGTTATATCAGATTGAGACTGGTTTCCACTCCCTAAACATCATCCATCTTAAAACACCGTTTACTTTATTACTTAACGCGAGAAGTGTAATTCTAATAAGCTGGAAACGTGAAACACACTTTTGCACGCGGATGCGAACATTTTGACCAACATTTATCATCCTGCATTGCGGGATTCAATTATTGTAAACTTTTTATCGGCAGCCTGATAAGATTGGATACTTATGTATGATAAGAGACTTATAATATTTTAGTAAACATATTCTACTGGTACATATTATTTTATAATAGTTAGTAATATTCTATTCTATTATAATATATTACATTCATTGGTTTACTTTGTGACTCGCGGGTTGTCTTAATTTGATCAGACATTATGACATAAGATATTATGACAAAGTGAATTATGTATCACAATGGGGAACTTAATTATGATTTTCAATGTATAATTTATATAGATCAAATAATAGTATTGTATTTTATATTAAATATTTTTAAAGAAAATAAAAACCATGATTCATCTAAACGGAGAACATTGGAGTTCAAAGAAATATCGATTCTAATGAATTCCCTAATAAATTGTTATTATTCGAGATATTACATAAGATTTAGGTGACGTACAATAAAAAACTGAACTTTGACTTCCTGTACATGTAATATATACAACAATACTCCGACGTGCAAGTATATAATCAATCGCAAGTAATGTATGTACAAAACTTCGCCTGACACTTACAATTAGCATCGCGTGCCAACCTTATCGTACAAAATAATCTACTACAAGTGGCTGACCGATATTTATATTCATGAAGCCTTTTTCGAGGAATACTTGTAAAAGGCAGCACCGGCAGCATTCAGTAACGTTGCCAATATGCTAATAGTATCAAAAAATAAAAGGATAAAAATAATAAATATCAGCCATGTGTTTCGGAAATTACATCCTACCGTAAAAAGAAGTGTAGAAAGGTGAGTGGTTAAACTCGAAGGTACTCAAAAGATAGTCGTATCACGAGATATGGTGTGAAATGCCGGGAATGGGGGTTGAAGTGGGTTACTTGATAACGAGGCATTTACCGCGTAAAGGGACAAAAGTTACATCATACCTGACTACCCAGAACGAAGGAACGAAGGGCTGGGCCGCGATCAGGGAATTGTTGCCCACGTCAGCGTAAACCCCGAAATCGTTGGAAATTAAATTTTTCCCTGGAGGTGGGCCGACCGCACGAGCCACAAATTCATAAGATTCAATATGCTAGGCAAGCGAGCAGGTTGCCAGAGTAGGACGAGGGGTGTAAGCTCTGCGACGATGTTAGCAGTGGGATACGTGTGCTGGGCTGCGGAGGGGTGGATTTTATAGTTTACATCGAATACGTGCCCTTCTCTCCCCAGGGCCACGCGGAACCAGCTACTTTTACACACTCTCTCTTTTTCCCTGCCCCTTCCGCCCCGCGTCGCTGCATGTTTACCCGCGATATATATGAAGTAATATCACGTGGCACGTGATGCCGAGGTACCACCATTCGTGCGTGGTAACACCACACCGTTGCACCCTTCGTCTCATCCCTTTCTGAATTTTTAACTTGGAAGATGCTGCGCTACTTACTTCGAGTTTATTAAGTTATTAGATAATCGATTATGTAACCTTTCTTTCTTCTGTTCTCGATAAGTAAATGCCAATTGATATTGAAATTTATGGTAATCTTAATCTGATCATAATTTGTCGTGATAAACACGTTGTAAAAGATACATTTTTTTCATTGATCTTGGAATATAAATTTACTGCGAGATGAATATCTCGAATATTTCTTACGTTGGAATTTGTGTAATTTGAAGAGTCACGTGTTAAACTAGATTCTTAATATAAATAACGGAATGTACTTCGATTTCGGGTGATCGAGGGTGCTTTACGTCATCGAGGAAACCACTCTCGTCCGCCTCGCCCTCCCCGCCGCAGCCTCCGCGTGTTGGTTACAGCGGAAATAATGTCGGTGCACTTTGAAAGTCGGCGAGGACGTAAGGGGGGTGGATGGTTTCGCGGAATAACGGGATGGCGGGAGAAGGAAAAGGAGTATAAGGGAGAGAGTTAGAAAGAGGAGGCTGAGTGAAAAGGGGGAGGACTCGGAATGGGGGCGAGAATATTGGTTGACTTGTAATACCGAGAGTGGAGGAGGCAGGGACCCGACGAATATTAAATATATTATTACATTCATTCTCATTTCCCTTTTAGTCCCGGTTTCCTCGCTCGCTCGCTTCACCGTAGCAACGTCTTTGAGTATACCATCCGCACAAACAAATACCGAAAGGATATTTTCACTATTTTAACGAATAACTTAATGGTACCCTTATCAAGTAGCTTGTACTAATTATCCAATTAATATCGTTCACTTTTATATTGCTAAAATTATTTCTCACGAAGCAATCTACTATTCGTTCATTACTAGTATAAACATATTAATAAATTAGTAAAATATATTAAAATAAATAGAAGCATTCGGTAATATAAGAAGGTTACTACAAAGAGTTCTATGGAAGATATAAATATCCTCATCTTCCAAACGACTCAAACCAATCAGAACACGCGTACTTCGTTAATCATTAATTACACGATCGCCGAAGATATTTGTCTCTAATTCGCGCGAGTTACCGCAAAACACACAGCTCGATTGTATGAAGAAAAGTTGAATCGCCGGTTAAAATGAGCGTGGCTAGAAGCGGGCGATAGAACAAAGGAGATCGAAACGTAGGTAACGCGGAGGCCAAGAGAGGTATAAAGCATTCGTCGAGTGTGTGTTCAGTGCAAACACATAATCGAGGGCATTAAACGTAATTAACTACCCCTGTAAGCATGCACTGCAGATACATGGACGTAGGGTCCATCGATATATCGATCGATTAGTACGAGTACGTAGATAGTAAATGTGTATCGAGGCCCTTTCCATTAGCGTACCACCGCTACTGTATCGTCCCTCTTTTACCTTTACCCGTCGCGCTACCCTTTGTTTTCCCTTATGGGAAATACGTCCTCTCCTTTCTAATTGTTTTGCCTCATCCTATCGATCTACCGGTACAGACTGAAGGTTACTCACCGATCTCTGACGAAGCTTCCTCACGGCTTGTAACGACTCCCACGCTCTAAAACAATATTGCATAATAATGTAAATACTTCGTTTTCAATGTATCAGGAGTACAAATGAATTCCTTACGACTGGATTTACATAATCAGTACAGCTATTTCAATGAAAATATTCTCCCATATTTTTGCAAGCTGCCAGAAAAATGGCAAAAGGTCAGGAATAATACTGGAAATTATTTGGATGATTGATCCGTTTTCATTTTTTTTTTAAATAAAACTTTGATTATACCCAACAGTAGGAAAGAATTCATTTGTATACATAATAATTCTGAGTACTGCAGATTACGTGCGGTATTATTATAGACAGTATAAGAGATGGTGCAAGTATATAGATTATATATACTTATATATTAGTATAAATGAAAGGTACATATTTCAGTTTGGCACATTTGCTTAAAATGTGGTGGGACCTTACGAGGTTAAGCCAGAGTATATTAATATTCACATTGTTTGTAACGTGGCACAAGGTGATCGACGAAAATGATTCGAAACAAAGGGTTGCCGGAAGTCATTTCGAAATGACATTTTTATTAGAATAAATTGATGTTGGTTTGATAGAGGCTGCTCGATTGGCAGGAGGCATGGTGGAAAGTCGATTGGAATTCATAGGGTATCGTGCGAACTTTCGAATTTCCCCTGCAATTTCCCCTACACCGTCAGGAACGAGCAATGCGCATTACGGAAGTGCGGGTCTCGGCGCGACGGAAATCGCGACGAAAATTGGTTGAACGCGAACCTACACACTCGAATCATCCGTTAAGTTCAACCGACGAAAACTTAGAAGTAGCGGAAAAAACAGACTTTGAGTGAACCAAAAGAAGCTCGTCATATTGAATATTTTGATTAATATACTTCGAGTAAATGAAGAAAGCAGTGAAATTGGCGCGGTCAGAAAATCCTGCTAAAAAGAGGAGGTTTGTTTAACACCTTCTTTTTGTAAATTTAATTTAATATGGATTTATGATTAGACCTGGAAAAATTATCATTAAAAGTATGGCAGTCGAGACGCAATGTAAAATTACGAATTAAGCACAGAATAAACAGATTCAGTTTATATTCAGCATCGGAGATGAGTGTTAGATGTGATGAATATCGAATAACACCTTGATTTCTTAAAGAACGGATCATTATTTTGAAAGGAAATGAAAATTAGTCCCCGGTGTACCTTGGAACGATTCTGTTCCGCCCTTCTATTCGATTGTAGCGCGCGCTTGATTTCTCACCAACGGATACCCCAGTGAAATCCGATAAACCGCAAAAGGCTATTTGTTAGAATGAAAAAATCACTTCCTCGTGGCCGTGCGCTGATAAACCCCGACGGATCGTATCACCGGCTGCGATACGTCAAAACAGAAATGGCGTGAATTCAATATCCCGATTTTGAACTCTGCCAACGTGTACACTCCACCACCCACAGTAATACAAAGACACACATTCGTTTCTCACATATCAGCACGATCATTTGTTCGTTCGGTGAGCCTCTTATTCAGTATAAGTATAAATTTATTAAAAATATTTGTCATGAAACTATATACTTCAAAGTCGTGTTATTATTCACTGTAGTTCACTGTCCAAATCGTGGTGTAATGTTACACCGCAGATTTTATTTTTGAATGTACTTAATAACATTTAAGAGTTTTAAGTAATTAGGAGTGCAGTGTTGTTACAGTAAATTAATTAAAGCAATCATTTAATTGGACATTCATTTTGATGGACCAAAAAAATATAAAAGTAATATCAAAATATAGTTTCATCATTTTCTTTGTTAGATTCTTCTACTTATTCTATTGAATCATAAATAAAAATTGTACTCTTGTGTCTGCAATTTGATTAAATTCATTAATTACCACTTATATAAAATCTAATTTCAAGTGGATGTCTGCGAGAGGGGTATAAATATAAATGTAGAACAGTGTCCATGATCGAGATCGGTATCGATAGTAGAGGAAGATCTATATCTGACAGTGGGAATAACGGATCGACTCGAGCGATCGATCACTGGGTCAGAAGTACGACACTGGCAAGTCCGCTCGGATTCCCGACGAGAGTGACAGCCCGACAGGGTCAGAAGTCACGAGATTAATCGCCCGAAACCGTGAATACAAATCAGACGTCGAATCTACACGAAAAGGAGTTGAAAGAAGTTTGTCATTCTTTCCCATTGAACCTCTCGAAAAACAAAAAATTGATATGTCTTTCATATCGAGTACCATGTTTCTGGGAGCTGGGATGTAACGGAAACTAGAGGATACTGAAACTCGACTTTATAGCACTTATATTAATTATATTAATTTTATATTTCATTGAAACTAGATGATACTGAAATGGAAGTTTCTGGCACTTATTAATTCATAAGTTTTAAGAACAAATTTGACGTTGGAAAATGTTTGTTTACTTTGCAAAATAATGTATCCATTCTTTGTCGTTTAATGTCATGAAAACATCAATTACTCAACTAACAAAAAAGAATAGATATTATCAAATAACTGATTAGATTCTTCATGAAATTCTATCACGATTGAATTCTTTCCAATGCAAGATCGCAGAAGATAATATAAGGTCTTTCAAATCTTTTAATACTGGATATAATTTATCTATCCAATTAACTATCGTATTATATGGCTGACATAATACACCGTTGAAAATCTACATAAATCACCGTTATTCACTTGTTAGCTTTATAAATCCTCCTATGTTTATTAGATTCGAAGATCCGCGAGTGGGTAATCATCCTCATTGTTCTCGCGAGATAATCGATCCTATTACCAATTCCATTATTGACAGGAAGTGTTTCCCGCGCATAAATCGTAGTGATATGAAAAAAGAAGCGTATGCTGGAGGTCTAATCTGAGGTCGATCTTTCTTTTGTCGAGGTTTGTAGTAACGTCGAGTACTAGTTACCACCTGTCAGCCAACAATGGCCCAATTATACTCCTCCGTTCCAGTCTCACCGATAAAATGGCAAGTACCAGTTCGATACCAATCGTTTCTCCGCCTACAGATACCAATGCACGATGTACTTCGTGCACCTATTTACCCGATAATGTGCAGCAAAAGTAAACAGTGAAATCGAGCTTGATTGCCACATAACAATAAACCATGCAATCAGTTTTTTCAATTAATCCATCGTATTAACACGAGTCGCAGCACGGCTGCTATTCATATTCATACTTTTATTACAATTTCGTGTTCGAGAACTAACACTTGGAAATTACAAATATTAAAAAATCGAGTATTAGTAAGTACCTTAACATAGGTTATACGTAAACGGTATTAATAATTAATAATATATATAATTTATATATTAATTAGATATTTATTAATACCCTTCTCGAAGCTTCGGTAAAAACGAGCTTAGAGTTGTGCTGTGTCTAATAAAATTGATTAGAAAGGAAAAATTGATTAAAGAATTTTTTATTTATATGATTAATATTGTGATGTAAGTAACATCACGGCAATATATCTGGTGACATCGGCGTTATTAATTGCCAGCCATTTAAGCGATTAAATCATTTCACCGAAATAATCCTGTTTGCGCCATTAGGTTGATTAGGCGGTCAAATTTGTTAAGCGTTTAATCTTTATCTGATTAGTTATTTAGTTAGATAACGATTTCGTTAGGTAACGATCTGATTGGGAACGAAATGTGTGAAGCGCATTAAATACATGCCAATCCAATAACGTAATTGCAAAAGGTAATATCGTAATGCCGTTGTAGATAAAACACTGTTAATGTTAATAAACAATTCATCGTTAGCCCAAGAATCTCTCTGCAACACCTTTAACATGCTTTAAGAAAAATAGATAACATAATATTATAATAATATAATATCCAATGCCTGATCAAAATCAAAGCCAAGTGGGCTGACTAATGACGAACCAATCTACTTATTTATTATCATATATACCATTTATTATGAAAGTGAGACAGCTCCATTCGGGGTTCACAAAAGCACTTTTTCTCGTATTATATTCTTATAAAGATTGTTGCATAGTACCTTTACCTGTTTCAAAGTCTACAAAATATGTTCACAACTTTTCAAAATTGAAACGCGAAACCTTAAATATTTCATTAATGAAGAAAATAGAGTTGCCTCACTTTAATAATAAATCGCTCATACATTGGATGAATGGAAACAGACTATTTTTCAAATGAAATTTTCAAGTCTCGCATTCGGAATAATTCGATCCGAATGATGAAAGTGAAGCTTGGGTATTTAATGGGACAGAGGGGTTATAATGGGAGTATTCATAAGGGAGGGTAAGTTCTTATCGGACTGATAAGCGAGAAGCTAGTAGCGATATACACGGTTGTCGTTCGAGCTGTGGTTTGATAACGGATGAGTACGATGTACTAGCCACTTCCGGTCCTCAGTTAGGAATCCATCACCATCCTGATTACTATGCCTAGTGCGAGCCATAAACGTTACTACAATAATACCACTGACCACTATGTGCCACTAGAAATTCACGAACCTCTCTTCCGCAACATAATCCAGATATAGCTCGCGTCTATTATGCTATATTGTATTTATCGATTATCGAACTACATTACATTGGATTAGAGTAATCTACAACAATGGAGCTAATTTAGGGTTTATCATGAATCGTCGTTTTATATATGGTTCAACAATCTATGAAGGGATCAGTTTGTAAGACTAAGCGGTCTGTTGGGCTAAATTATAATATATACTCTAAAACGCTAGAAGAGTGCTCGTGTTTACTCGTCGTTGAGCAACCATCGAATCCATCCCGTCCCTCGTAGGCCCCGTACTTAAGGGCATCACCCCCGCTTCGGGGGTTTAAGGCCCTTTGGGCGCCACGATGACGCGGCCGTCTTCCGAAGGGGAGGCCTTATGTAGACTAATTCTAACAAGTTGTAGTACATAAAACTACGTGTTCACAAAATATCTACAATATATACAACGTGTAATTAATTTGATTTATTTTAACTATTTTATAGAATTTTCTGTGGAATAACTAAGAATAATTTAGGATGTTAATCCTAATTGACGTGTAATAATTTAGAATATACAGAAGGATAATTGGGAATATATTGGTCATGATTACCTTATTATTCAAAATTGACACTTGATATATTATGTATTTAATATAACTATTAGGTATGCAATATAAATTCTGCCATTCATAATGAATTATGAATGTCATGCGTCCTTCTATATCAGAAGTGCCTTTATTAAAGTTGATGACGAATATTCACAAAATGTCACAATCCTCATCAGGGAGACCATACAGGGTCTAGAAGAGGAAGACTTATAAAAGGTTGTAATCATTACGCGACACTCTCCGTAATTATGTTCGTAATGATTACTCGTACAAATTCACCTACTGCACAGTGTTAAATAACCCTGAGCCCCTGACAGTTTCGTTCTCTCTTACTCCTTCCATTTCTCCCCGTACACTTTTCCCCTTAATTAAAAATCATGAATTAATCAGATCGTTAGTAATCAGGCGCTCGTCTTCTCGCGTGGACGCTCCTCCGTCTCTAAATCTCGCTCGTCTCGCCTCAAATAGACGTCGCAGTGCTTTTACGGTCCCTTTAGCCTTCCAACCCCATCGCCGCGGCGCGTTCGTTAAGGGCGGATTCATCCCCCAAATTAAATCAATTACCATACTAAGGCGGATTTTCGGAAAGCTCACTCCCTAGTCCTCTCCCCAGCTTTCGTTTTAACGGTGCTTTTCGATGAGCTTGTCTCGTGCCCTCCGCGCTCCTCAAAAACAAACTTTCATCCACTTTATAGTACTTAGATAGTAAACAAAAATTAATACCGTATTGATAATGCATAATGTAACATTAAATGTATCGTATACTCTGATAATTTTCTTTGTTCATGAATGAATAGTCATACGACAATTTCAGTACCAAAATAAAACACTCCATTCACAAACATTACACAAATAAAGTAATAAAAAACGCCCCCATTTAGTAGGCAGACGAATCATACTCAATAATCCTATCAAAGGATATTTAACTTGAAAATACCTCAAAGCGTCCTAGCCGTTGATGTTCATTAAACATCAATTACCCGGCTTTTTTCCGAGATCCTAAATTGAGATGAAGAAAAGAAGATTCGTGGAAGATCTTCTTACTGAAAAAGGGAGGTTCCAAGGACGACGTGGGGTCGGCGATCGTTTTTGACACATTAAGACAACCTCGCGTGGCAGACGGGACATTCATAAAGGAGTTGTAGGACGCCTTTTGCAGGAAAGAGGCAGGTTACCAAGGGGGTGTGAGAGCATGCCGTTGAATGCCGGCATCCAAGTCGAGGGAATGAAGAGGACCGGTGAAAGTCGGTGGTATGGTGAGGGACCAGTAAAATCCACAAATCACCGAATAAACCAGAACAATGACGTAGCGTGGGCACGGTGATTCTGGAGGACGGCGGAGGTAGGACGAAAGGGTTGGAAGCATGAGGAGAGGCAGAGGACTGGTTACCAGGAACGTACGCCAACGTTGTGGAACGGGAAGACCCGTCGAGGACCACTATACAACGAAACGCGTACCCGCCGGACGATAAATTTGTCCGCGGAGTCAATAACAGAGGCTGTTTCTGTGATTTAATGATACCTGCCTCCGCGTCTACCCTATATGCCACCAAGCCTGTTTGCCTGTTTTCACTTTTCAGTTGAACAGCCGACGAATGCGTCGAACCCCGAGGACGCAGTCCCTTAGTTTTATGATTTTAGCAAGTTGAAGGTGATTCTCGAGTAGTAAACAGAAAACTGTTAACAAACTTTGCGCTCGTATTATCTACCTCATTTGTCTAATGATCTTACTTGGTCCCAACGGGGGAAGATAAGTATACCATATAAATATTACTTCATAAATAATGTATGATATAATTTCTGACTAAAATCGGATTCTTTTTGATTCAATGGAAATTTGAACTTTACGGGGAAAGAAGACATTTTTTAAGAAAACTTTATCATAATTTCTGAGTAGTAAATTGACGCTATAATCTTGGTGCACTGAACCACTTGTACAAGCATTAAATTGATGATTAAACTTAGCGGAATAACCGATAATCTCTTTGAGAGACTAATCTTCATATCACGGTAGAATTTATTACAAAGTGCTTAATCCTGCTCCATACTTCACGTATAATGAGACATTCATGTCATTATTGATTGTGTGATGGAGATCAAATATGTAGTAATATCTATATCATGTTTTGCTTATGGTATAACTTGCGCGGACAAAATTTAAAGAGAGGTTCCTAAAAAAATTAAGAAATGATAATTCAAATTGCATTGATTAGATAACATATCAATATCATGTCACGTCCAGAATATTAAAAACTTTATATTACCTTAAACACACATTTTTATTCACTCGGACATAAAATGACTTGAAATAAGTTTGACAAATTTGTATCTCACTTAATTTCAATATAATAAGACATTATACTAGAATTATTTTATCGTCAATTTCACGATCAATTTATGGAATTAATGTGTAATACAATCTTCATAAAACGTGCTCAAAATTGATTATTTACAAGAAATTATTATAAGTCACCCACAGGACGGGAGAATTTAAAGCGCATAGAGAACAATGGAAGAAACGATTTAAGGGTAGAACTGTACCGATCCGATGTTATCTCATCCTGAACGATTAGGATCGGCCGGGAAGACGATCACGGTTTCGTGTGGACTTAAAAGTACGGGCGACGTGAAAGTTCATTAGAGGCAACCCTGATGGACACGTGCATTAATCAAGATTTTAATTACCACCGCGTGTAACTGCGCGCTCGGCTAAAAACTAAACATACCTCCACCTCTTCCTAGCCGTGGTACCTACTCTAACTCTTGCTTATAACGGAGCCCGGGCTCGTAGCTAGAGCTAGAGCCAGCTCTAATTAGAGCTCTTCTCGAGGCTCGAAGATTAAAAGCCAGGCCTAAGTGCCGGCACGATGCGCGAGCTTTCCCTCTTTCTCTTTCTCTCCTTTCTCTCTTTTACTATCCCCCCTTCCCCTCCTCTTACCGTTCTATTCCTTCTCTATACGATACTTCTATCTCCCTTTCACCTTCCTTCATCGCGGAATATCTTTTCTCTATCGCTCTATCTTTCACTCTATCTGCATCGCTCGTTCCTTTCTTCCACTCTCGTTCACTCTCTCCCCATTTCTCTCTCTCTCTCTCTCTCCCTTGAACTCACTCCACTCTTTTTCTCCTCGGTCTCTGTTTCGTTCGGTTTAATAGCGATCGACCATTCGCGAAATGCGCGAAGCGGAATCTCGTGGGTAAAAAGGTAAAAAAAAAGAAAAAGAAAAAAAGGAAGGTTCCGGAAAATCCTGAAACGAGAGATGGCTTGATAATCGAGCGTTCGTCTCATCGACGAGAGCGTTGTCTTTTCGTAGGATGCTCCCTCACCTTTGTCCTCAATCAGGATTCTACCTCTAGTCTTTACGCGCCGCGGACTCCGCTGTTTTTTTTATGCTCGTTGCATCGATTGTGTAATACCACTTATTTAATTAGTTTAAGACACGGCAACTTAAATACGATTTCAAACCACGCTCTACGAAACACTTAAGGCTAGAGGGTAAGCGTATAATTGGAATCTTAATTAAACGGGGATTCATTTATTTTAATCCAGGAGTAATAGAGAGGAAGGACCAAAGTATTTCGAAGAAAAAAAAATTCTACTATTAGATTCATTTTGCTCCCTCTTCATCGTTTCATTTCATGGTCATTTCATATTTACAATCATATTTTCGCACAGCATGTCTGTTTCTTGGATCAATAAACATTACAAATGTCTCACGTTATAATTCGTCGTGAACACAACAAAATATTCGAGTAATCACACGTGACTAAGATGCCACGAAATGACAAACTACCAGTGATACTCTTCAGTGAAATCGATTGCACGTTCCAACGACGAGCACCCTTCCGGGATTTTAAAACAAATCGAAAAACATGTTCTCCTAACATCGTAGTTGAATGGTTACTTGGCGGAATC
This sequence comes from Nysson spinosus, assembly GCA_910591585.2. Taxonomy (NCBI): domain Eukaryota; kingdom Metazoa; phylum Arthropoda; class Insecta; order Hymenoptera; family Crabronidae; genus Nysson; species Nysson spinosus. The sequence continues at coordinate 7,585,795 of OU342835.1, forward strand.
AACTGGTAGAGGGTCGTTGATAAATTTTTCAAGAGACGCACGCGTGAAAATAAAGGGTGAAGTGAATGCACCTCGAAGATTCGCAAAGAGCATTCGTTGGGAGTACGTTAGTCGTGGCTGGCCTTTGCAGACGTTCGAACCTCGTTTGACTTTCACTCGAGGAGACGCTAAAAGGTTCCGAGGTGTATCAAGGAGATTTTGCTTTTAGCACATTCACGATAAAACGCGTCCCGCGGCTGCAACTCTCCCACCGTCCCACCGGCCCCCGACACCCGACCCCCGTCCCATGACGACGCCGCACCACCTCGCCACGCTAACGTCAATAGACGTCCACTCTGACGACAACAGACTCTTTCCTATTTGCCTTCCATTAAGTGCCTCATGAAATGACTTACATTAGAATACAATATTTATTAGGCCACCTTTTTAACTCTCGTAATGGTTTCTGTTTAAAAGCTAATCTAAATTTACTTTTTAATAGGTTTATTAATACTTCGTTAAGACTCTGCTATTAGTTTCGATTAAAAGGAACAGGGAATTAACAGCTGATATTTTAAGTTTCGTTAAATTTTCGTATTATCTTAGCTCGTGGTTCATTTTATTGCTTCGAAATTACGTGACTTAGAATTAAGTCTAAATATTTTTATTATGCGAGGTGAGGGTAATTGAATTTGTTTATTGTAGTATAGTAATAGATTGTACTGGAATATTATGTTCACGGGATATTCAGTTCATGAATTTAATGGAAGAATTAATAATCTGTATTCAATTTCGTTTAATGAATAGAACTGAGAGGTTTGTCGTATAGGCAACATTATTACTAATAATGCGAAATATAAATTTTATGATGCGATGTTCGTTATGAAATACTGCAGAGTGAATATTTGGAGATTAAGTAATCTTTTTGGTATAAAACATTTTTTGGTACTTTATCGAGCGGTTTAACATTTTACCGCGATATTTGATCGATAGCGAAAGACTGGTACGACGTAAGTTTGCGATAATTTAATTTGCGACGGTTTAGGAAAGCAATTAATGAACACGAAGTAATTACATTTGCTTTAATCTTTCCGCCTTCTCATTTCAGTCAGCGTTTTCTATAATTTAGACATATCTCATTAAAACTTGTACGGATACCGTACAACCGAATTAAATGTTGACAGGAACTTTGTAGCACTAATTACTGCACGATTGACGTGATTCTCGCGTATGTTTGTTTCAATATTAAACTCACGGACGAGGAAGATAATCATGCGTTCTTGCCATTTACGTTGACTCAAAATGAACGACACATTATTAAATTCAAGCTCGAACGAAAGAAGGGATAAAAAAAATGCCTTACTATAAAATCATTAATATTCGAACGGGGCCAAAAGAGGCTGCAATTTCCAACGGATTTATTAATTTGATACGGGGAACGTTTTAATTCGATGATTATTAAACCGGATTAAAAAAGTGAGAATTTATAGTATAATATAAAAATGGCGTGGTACTACGGTGGAAGACGGCATAAAATAAATGCATTTCTATAATGGGAGTAACTTGATGTAAATTTCACGTAAACATTCTCCATGAGTTGAGCGTGGCACGAAAATTAAAGCTTTACCTACTTTTTAATTTTCGAATGGCGAGTTTAGATGGAATGCAAATATGACAGCTGAACATAAAGTTTAATTACGCGCTAGTGAAAAAGCCAGGCAGCAACGCAATTAAAAAATATTAAAGCGGGCCATCCTCCCTCACATGGGCTTCTATCTCCTGGGCTGCTCTATGGACTTTTTTGAGTGGAAAATAATCGCTAAAATGGCTTTTGCCAACTAACTCGCGAACAAATATCGGGAGTATGCCGAGAGAAATACAAATTAATTATCCGATTCATTGCACTCGATGGCATGGCTGTTTGTAACACTCAAGTGAGAGAGAGTAACCTCCTCCCCCTCTCGAAGCCCCATGCTTTATGTACTATTCGAAAAAAACGGCTACAAAGCTATTCAAAGAATCCTAACAATACTGATTCAATTTAATTGATTCGTAACTCAAAGGAGTCCTTTTTTCACGATCCCTATTCCAATTAATATTATTTTATACTCATAATACCTTTCAACGGCGAAACAATCACCCCTATTAATTAACAGTGTTAACGTATCGTGCGTTTTTTTTCTCCTTCTGTTTGTACTATCGGCTGAATTGTAAGATCGGAATAATCCATTGCATTCGCCGCGCGGGGAAAGTTGGCTTTCATAAAAATTGCAAACGAAACGATACGTATTTACGATCGATTTATTTCCACGCAGCTGTCACCAGCCTCAATTAGCTCGACAAATGTTTTCTCGTTAACTTCGCATTCTGCCAGTTATTGTGCCATAGAATTACGACGTATCAATGCGTCCTGATAAAAGCCACCCTCCCCAGCCCGGCACTGATAAAAGTTACCCCCGGCCCCATAAACTTTTGATAACAAATTATGGTTAATAGCTTGAAACATTATGCGGTTGATAGCAGGCAGTGAATCACAAAAATCTCATTAATAATTCAAATTTTTAATCACATTTAGATTACGCTTTTATTAAGTGCAATATTTAATACATCAAATACGTAATAATATTTATAAATCTAGTAGATCATTTATTGAGAACAATTATTTGTTGTAATATTTTAAAGTACTTTTATTAAGAAAATATTCTACTATCATTAAATATAAGTCATCATACTTGGACGTGGATATTAAAAATACTGTAAGATATTCGATTAAGGGAATTAGGACGTACAATGTAATAAATCTATTAGCATGGGTGAAAGGTGAATTATGAGTTTAATCTTACTTTGATACGAGAGTCACGAGGCTAATGTGTCCGAAATATAATTGGATTTTTCAGCAATTAGGAATAATCGATGAAAGTATGAGAACGGTACCGCTAACGGGAGATAAGATACCCTCGAGCCAAGAGAGCTAATCGATGCTAATTTATCCAAGAGATCCACGAAATCATAGTGTTCGGTCTTTTGTACGAAATCTTTCGTGGGATCGGAGTCCGGAGAGATCGGCGTGTCTAAAAATTTAAATTGTTCGACGAATCGAGAAACGCCCCGGGTCGGTGCCTCCTTGGGTCCTATCGTAGAAATCAGTCCCAGCCTACTTCTTACGGACTATGGATTTAAAAAATCTGTATATTAATCGATAACAAAAGAAACAAAATTTAAGTGAACGTCAATGTTCCTTAACTCTCTTAATACCCAAATAAGTTGAACCGATATTTCGACCCTTCCGAAATATTATATAAATATATAACCGTAATCTATCATTGTTTATAATAGATCGTTATTAAAATAAGCCATTGCAAGTACAATCCAGAGAATCGTAAAAAAAGAATAATTAATATTGCACGAAGTAAATCCTATCGAGTAAATAACAATTTATACCATGTTTAAGATAGATACGATTTATGAATAAGTTCTTTATAATAATATGTTAAATTAATATTTCTGCTACTTAGATATCATTCTCTGCAGCATTATACACGTCTTAAATGAAAAGCCATTAGATAACACCCAATTGAAATTAGGTTCGGTATCGGGGTGTTTTAAGACCGATCTTTGAAAAAGTGAGTGTATACGGCAAGCTCGTTGGCCGATTAAAAGCGCCAAGTGTCACCGGTACGGGCGATAAATAACACCTCGTCGTTAGAGACCTTTCGATCTATCGAATGAAAAAGAATGGCTGCTCTTAATCGTTCTTCCAATCGGTTAATGCACCGTTCGTGGTAGCGTGGTAAGCTAAATAAATGGTCCGGTTCTCCTTCCCGCTCTTTTCCATCCGCGATACTCCCTCCCCTAACCCCTATTCATGCTTCCATCTCACTCCCACGCGTTTCTTTTCAAAGACACCGTCGAGATTTCGACTGATTCGGTGAAATTAAAGTTTGCACCGTCGGTGCCCGACTAAAAGGCTATTGTAATTCAAATAATAGTTACCGCTATTCATGGTTCGTTTAGATCGTAAATAATTCATCGAGCCTTCACTCTGGCATTTTCGCTATACTCTTCCGGTTTCTGGAATCCGGGACGACAACCTATCCAGGCTTTCCATCCCTCGTATTTATTCGAGAACGTATAAGATCTCTTATTGATTATATATTGCATTGATTGATTATGTATCAATTTCATTAATTATTAATAATTTCCTTAAAAAATTAGAGAACACTGAACCCGTGTAATAAAACATATACAATGGGGAAGGTAAAAGTATACTTCGTGGAATTTGCTGTTTCAGTGCGTGGAACTTTGTCCCGCAGATTTATCTGATTCAATCTATATGCAAATCAATTATAATGCTAAATTAGCGATAGCCTTAGGATAGGTAGATGTACCTCAAACGCCAATTATCTTGCCAAGATGTTCGTTACCAGCCACGTAATTATGATCTAGTCCTTGTAATAACTAAGTATTTATCATTTACCATAAACATAACGTGAGAATAATATACGTACTGCTATCGGGATCATCAATGATATAAAAACACGAGATCAATTTTAACAGTATTTTACGTGCCGAAAAATTAATATGCTACCAAGGCACGGGAGAAACAAATGGGGAAAGTTCGGGGTGAGAGAAAGTGCACATTTCCGAAGAAATCTAGCGAGACCCTATAACGAGCACCTTTAGGCGTATCTTCGATGGGTAACAGCAAGTACAACACCGAGTCCATTCAATCTAATACTTCTGGGGGGTTAGCAACAACCATTTGAACTCACACAGGCATGGGGGTCGACACGAACGTGGTTAGGGGCAGTTTAATATCGGATAATTGAATCCGAGCCTCCCATCCCCCTACCCACACGGCCTCCACCTCACTCCTGGCTACGGAGAAATCAGACAGAGACCAATACCGAGTTTGGAGTAAGACAAAGAAACGAATACAAGGGAAAAGAAAGAGGAAACGGGGAACAAGGAGAACGAAAGGAGAACATTGATAAAGATAGACGATGATGGAGATAGAAATACATGAAGTAGAAGCGGAGATGAAAACAGGATCTAGTGAAAAGGAGGGTGAAGGAAAAGGAGAAAGGAGAGTCGGGCAAAGGCGAGGAAGAGAGATAAAAAGGCAGTGGTCAAGAGAAGAAGACAATGTACAGGTTGAGATAGAGAGGAAGAGAGTATACGATGAAGGGTGGTGAGACGGTTGCAAACTGGACAGAACCAGCTACTACCCTCTTATTGCAATTCTAGTAAATGAGTGGCAAAGAGTAAAGGAGAAAGGATTGGAACGAGGGGGCGAAGACCAGTAGAAGGAGCAGGAAGCAGAATGAGAGAAGAGGAGGGAGTTAGATCCGGTCGTTTCCTAATTTCTGATACGGGCCGTCCCGAAAACCGGATGCCGGGAGAAGCCTCCGTCCATGAGTAACCTCGAGTAACTTCATCTTCGGATGGGAGAAAAACCGGCAGATAAGTTTAGTAGACTCGCAAACGCAATCCCACTCGGGGCAATAAGAGTAAATTAAACCCGTGCTGGTCGAAGTACCCCCGGCGCTAACAATTCGAACTGTCGACCTGCACTGTTAATGGCACATATATATACGTATATAACCGATACACATGTGTGCGTATCTTCCTTTTTTTTCGCGCGATATAAGTCGGCGGTACCACCCTGGCATACACATAGTTAAAATAGTAGCCGGTCGTGGAATGTGGTGCCATGTAGAATTTATTCGGCCGACGTAAATTTCACCGCCGACGAATCCCTCTGGGAAGTTATTTAATTTCGAAACGATTCTCAGATCTACTGCTAGGGTTCCGACTTTTTCGGTTACCCCCGGGCCCCCCCCTACCTGATTCGCGCTTCCTGGTAATTTATATCGGTGGACGGTGTCCGAGACAATTTTCTGTGTACTATTTAGCCAAATTGATCCATTTATTTGCCAGATTCAATTAAAAAGCAAATTAAGCGAACCCGCTTCCGTATTGGAAAGTGCAATTACTGTATAATTTATCATTCTGCCTGTGTACTAATCTAATACTTTCATTACAGTAATTAATCGCATACTTCGTTTTCGATGCTGTATTGGCTACCAGAATTTTGCAGAATGTTTTTCATCTTACGTAACAATTGGCACCCGTAATACACTCGAAATGGCACATTCTTCTCGGGCGGTGTAAATAAATTCGGTAATGTCAATGTAGCATGAAATATTACCGATAAAAATATCGTCCCTATCACGACATACGTGGGTCAAATAAATCGAGCATAGGCAATTATGCATATACATTGGTTGAAAGGGTTGGAGGAGGGACTGTTGGCGGGGGGTTGTGCTCGAATCGTTAAAATCCAGCCGTCATAATGACCCCGCGATATGCAGTGTGAGAGTACACAATGACGATAGCAATATATAGGAAAAAAGTCAACCCGCGACTGGGATTTCGTTTAATTAATTTTTTAATTACAAACTCATCGGAATGAGTCCCCCGTACCAGACGCATGTATCGACCAGAGCAGAATTTTTGATGTGATTGATGGTCGCCGAGGGGGGCCGCAAGGACCAACCTCCGTGATATAGGATCGTGATTATTATTAATATTACAGGTATTATTAGTTATCATTTGTATTTATTCAGTAACTGCCGAGGCAGCCTTTCGTATTTGCTTCTGGCTCGAAGGACGGAGAGAAACGCAATTGCGTGTATATAATTGGTAATAGTGAAAGGGAGGAAACCCTATTTACAAGCTCGCAAAGCTGTAATATACGATATTAAAATTCCAGATAGATCGAAAGTAGAAATTTACTAGTAAACGAAAGTTAAAGTCATTTTTCCGAAGGTCATCTTTCAGTTTCTGCACTCGAATGTAATAATCTACTTTCAACTTCAGAGTTATTAATATAAAAACATGTATATCTGTGGCATCTGACTTTGTAATACCGATGCTACGAAAATGAAAGAAATAATTACAGTTGTCGAACGAGCGAATTAGTTACGTTAAACTCGATTTATATAAAATATGATTCATACGAAATGCTTCGAATAAGTATGGTCGATTTATTTCCATAATATTGGAAACGACGAAAAATAGCGTAGTCATGTTTTTTCGAAAAGATCGGAGCCCTGCCGAAAATCCGTAGCCGAGGATACTGCAGGAGTAACTGAAGGCTACGGAAAAGCGCGAGAAGAAACTGGAAAGACTGTGAAAAGAGAAGCTCTCTTTTATTAAACGAAAAATTGGATCGTGCTTGTCGGAATGCAATATTTCGACGGATTCATTTGGTGGAAACATTTCTTCCTCGGGAAAAAATTCAATCAAATCCAGGAGGTGAGAGAAAGGAAAGAGAAAGGAGACAGGAGGGACGAGGTAGAAACATGCAACCGGCGGTCGAAAAGTAAGAGGAAACAAAGAAATGCCAAGAAAACGGGTATTAAACCATTTAAGCAAAAATTACTCCACAAAATATAATACTTTACAGTATCCAAATCAACTTTCTTAATAAATCATTATTTTACAATATAATGTTTTCAACGTAACATATAAGCGCGTATCTACTTGTTTTCCCTACACCAATATTAATTTCATTAATTTAAATTATATAACAATATGTATTAAACAATAACAAAATTGCTATCTTAAGAGATTAAGATATATTCAGTATTAGTTCTATGGTTAAGTCTTTAAAAATGATTATATATAATATCACAAATTGAGTCCTAGCATTGTTACTCATTATTTTCACGACCATCTTTTACAACGTGATATTTCGTTCTGTCTCATCATTTCTCTTAATCATCATGTTGCTCGCATAATTGAAGGTTTCGGAATGAAACGAGCTTTGAGATAAACAAAAAATGAGTCCAAGCAAGAGAAAACCTTGTGCTCTCGCGAGTCCCGATGTTTTAATCTCTCCGACTCGGATTTCCGGATGTACAAAGCACACGGAGGAGGAATCCCTTCGGTGCGAGCCAACCAACGGGATAGGATGTTTCTCCAGGCATGTCCATGGGTGAATTTTCACTTTGGCCCAGGAACGAGCACCGACAACGACAGTGATTTACTTAATGAGGAGAGCGAGAAAGAGGGGAAAGGGTTGAGAGTCTTGGCGAGCCATAAGACCAACTGGGATAGAAGAGTTAAGGAGCGAGCACGCATTGTCCTCGAATGGAACGAGGGTGAGAGAAAGTGTGTCGAAAAACAATGGTGTGCACACTACCCTTCTACCAACCCCTTTCCTGCGGATCTTTGAGACCGCCTCCCTTTCCTTCAACCCTTAGGTCTTGATGAAAACGTGACCTAGTATAATTCTTCCTAAGGCACCTGATATCCCAACAGATTCTAGCTATGAAAGGAAATCCTGGAAATTCCCAATGCCATAGAACTTCTATCTTGCTTCTTAAACATCTCATAACATTCATTTTACCACCCCTGTTTATATTCTTCATCTTGTTCCTGCACCATCGTCTTTCTTTAAATTTTCCACAAATTATTCGAGTTATATATGACATCTTCAACCCCTTTGACGATACACAGGACGAAATATCAAAGTTTAAGAGACAGTCGACTGAGATGATTACTATGTTCGTTTATTTAATGCTTATATTGCTGCACGTCGATATAAATAATACAATCTTCTGTTATGTTCTCTTGACAAAAGTATGTGTGAGTAATTTCAGGGTGGTAAAAATCACTCCGAAGAAGGTGGGTAGCGCATCGTTGGTACGAAGTAGCACGGATCAATTTATTCCTTGATTTACGTTTCTTTAAAGATCCCGCTCCTCCTCTCCTGTTCATCGTTATTTACGACATGTCGTGATAGCATGTCCGTGCCCAGGTTAGGATTAATGTCACGACCTTAATTCATCGGCAAAGTAACTCTACTTCTCCCCTAGAATATGTTTTTAACAATCCAGGCTTTCGTGTTAGTTCTTTCCCCGAATAAGGAACTACGATCATTTACATGATATATTCAGGACACATTTAAATTGCTTTCTTAAATCCGGGTATTTAAAAGTTTCAGGTGAATCAGTAAATTATGAAGAAATATAATCTTTATTTCGAAATTATTATTTTTTTCGATGTTATTGTTTATACTTACTCTACACCTTTCTTGGTATCGTTATAATAATTGTTTCATTCATTCAATAAAGCGATTATTTTTATACCTCGAAGTTACGTCGTACACGACGATGATATAAAATAATATAAACATATGAATTGATTAGGAACCTAAACAAGTGAAATCAGCTTCTTTACACTGATTGGGGGGTTGATAACGGTGCAAGAGAGGAGAACCGGTCCTGGACAGTCTCGACGGTTCGAACCAGTTCGAGAGTGTCTTTCGAAGGGTTGTAGAACATTCCCACTAAAATATAAAGTGGCTTTCGGGGTGGCATAGCAATGGGGTGCCTATCGCATGCATTCATCCAGGGACGCAAACGTGGGGGTGCTATTGATCGACTGGAGAGCCAGTCAACCCTCTCGGCCCTACACCTACGTAAACCTTGTATGTAAAATCATACACGTATACGCACCTGCACACGATTCCACCCATCTGTGACTGTAGATCGTACAAACTAACGTGAGTCCTGGAAGATTTAATGTCTAACTTTCGCCGCCGCCACCCCCCCCCGGCCCCCTCCCCCGTGTACTTTAAGCCTTGAAGATCTTTCGGTCAGTATTGCAACAGAAATAACCGAACCAAATAACCAGTAAAAAAATGGTATACTTAATTATGAGATGATTAAACAGCTCTTAATTTACCTCGATATTTCACTATGAGTTTACGTAGGATAAATATCAAATCCGTTATTTAAGTAAATAGATATAAAGCAGAACTTTAAATCGGTCAACGTAGGTCACACAGAGGCTTGTATGTGTGTGGAGGAATATTGGCGTACTAATTAGTACGATAAAACTGATTTTCTTGGAATTGTATGGGTCGGTGATTCTGATGATAGCGAGGCAATTTAAATCGCGATTTTTGTAAAGAAGCAATTTGTTACAGAGCTACGGGAGTGACGACAGTACGGTTCGGTTGAAAGGCCGAGAAACGATGGGGGGGAGGGGTGAGATGACAGAAAGCCGTTGGAGGGAGGTAATGAAATTGCACTCATCGTGTGAAATTTAATATTAATCCCGGATGTAATATGAGCGGACGCAGCGGTGCTCAAGCATCACGGAAACAACCGTTTGCCTTCGTGGTATCCCAAAGGACCGACGAAGGCACGTTCGCGTCACATGCTTGTACACCTGCCACCTACTCATTCTCCAATCTGTAGACCGATTATCCCGTTATAACACAATTCCTACTACTACTATTTGCGTATCAACCCTTTCCCACATTTTTTATGTTAGCTACTTCGGAAATTTTACGAAAATCGAGCTCCGGTAAATAATCGAATTGTTCGTCACAAAGTATCAGAATTCTTAGGAGTCCACTTAATTTCTTTTCCAGTGAAATTGATTGAAATCTTAATTTCGATCAAATTAATTTTCGGTACAAAATTGAAACTTCGACTCGCATAAATTGCAAGGTGAATCAAAGGTGTGTTGAGATTAAAAATTCAGCGATTGGGTGCTGATCTAATATCGATGATTACTGGACAAGGTAATGGAGTAAAAAAAGATAGTTTGATATGTATGGAAATTGTTTTATTTATATATCTAGTGGATTTAAAATAACAATATTTTGAAAACCAGTAAGAAGCGAGACGTTTTGAATGGACGTCCGGTTGGGCACCACAGTTTCGTTCAAGTGACGAGCGCCCGTTAAAATATTAATACTCGACTTTTAATGAGAGCCGCTCGTCTTCTCTCTTATGGAGTGCCAGTGCCCTTTGCCCTTCTTTGCCTCTCTCTCCCTTGCGTTCCAACGGTTCGGTGCCTTCCTCCATCTCCTACTTATCACAATCCAATAAACGCTGCACGAAGGATCCTCATTCGCGAACTTCTTTCTGACTCTCGCGCCTCATTCGACCTTGATAGTCGACCAGTTCTTAAGCCGAAAATCAAGGACTTATATTCTACTGGTTACGTTCAATTAAATTTTGAACCGACTTTCACCAGTCGGCTGCTTTTGCTCGACTTGATACTCGGCTCGCAAAATATTACGCCATAATCGAATGAGCAATTAAATGATTCTGATCAGTACAGCGATCGATCACTCGATGAAATATTATTTAAGTTTGCGGTGATCTCCTGTTCATACATTGTTAGTTTAATTATGAAAATAATTCTTAAAATACATGATTAGTACTATTAACAAAATTGAATATGTAACGAGCAAGGATCAAGGAAGGTGACATGAATCATTAAAACCCGTAAGGATAATAGGAAGCATCGTCCTTTAAATAACGGCAACGGGCTCAAAATTTCCGCATGGTAGTTACTCGCGTATAATTAACCAAGGGCTTTATAACCCGGAAATTAGGAGAAATACGTCCTTGTCGGCGTAACACGACAGATCCTCCCGAGGTTCCTGGCGGTACTATAACGTCCTCCTTCGGTGATCCTGGTATATCCTATATCCTTGTTCTACCGTGTTCCGTTCAAGGACCGCGCACGACTATACTCGCGAACGACGGGTTCCTCTTTCTCTCTTTCTCTCTTTCTCCCTCGATGGTTGCTACTTCCTCCTGGTTGGGCTTCGAGCGATCGGCCGCCACCATCTAGCTTAGTCCTGTGCCACCTCCTGTCGTGGTCTGCCAGCCTAATCGTGCCAGGACGATTTCGCGCCTTCTGCGCCCACCGCTGGCGCCGGTCTGACCCCACTACTCTACGATCCTGGAAAGAAGGCGCTTGGAGACCTTACACGGGGAGAGGAAAGTCGTGTGTATAAGTAATGAAAGAAGGCATTCGTGATGTAGATGTCACGAATGCCTTCTTTCCCAAACCCAGCAGTACCTAATGTTCTCCATACAACCACACTACTTTCTTCCTCTCGAATTCCTGTCGTAGAATGTCCTTGTGAAGTCCAATTTAGAGTCTTTTATCATGGTAGGCTCCCTTTATAAATTATTATAGTAGATGATTTTTTATTATATTCTTTAGAGATCTTTAAATCGCTTTTGATATTGGTGAGTACTTTTAGCATTATTTTAATTACTTATGGGAAGTTTTGGGGGTATTAAAATATATTATTTTTATGTAGGTTTGGAATGCTTGTAGGATCGAGTTTAATTTACGTTGAAATTCGTATATTGTTGCTTGGAATTGTTTAAGAATTATATAGAAGATATCTCTTAAGATAGTTGAATTTAGAATTGCAAGGCACTGTGGATTCAAAAAAAGTTCTTTAATTAAATAGAGATATTTTGGCAATAAACACGTGAATAAAATGGATGTCAATAATAATAAGATTTATTGAAACTAGCTTGGTGCTCTTAAGATTGTGTTAATATTGTAATATTATGATACATAGAAGTGTATCGAATAATATTACAATGGAAATCGTGTGAATCTTATTTGCACTTGTGGAGCTGCAAAAATGATTTTTCTAAAATACTGGCTTAAGTCTGTGCGTAATACATTTAAGTCAATGTGTGGTTTTCAGAGAAACCAGTTATGCAAATTGAGTTGGTAGTAGAAACATAATTCTATGTAACGAATATTATGAAGACTATTAAAGATAATGTCTATGAGATAAAGGCTACAAGAATACTGATTAAAACTCATTACGCTTAACTATTATTGCCGCAATTAGTAATTGTTTTATACTTAACTCGGAGATAAACTGTAAATTATATATAATATTATAAATTCTACAATTTGTAATATATTTGCAATTTATATACATAGGATACGTAAATATATGCAACTATGTCAAATTGGCACGAAATGCACTGATGTAATAACCAATTTTATTAAATATATTTCATCAGAAACAATTTCAAAATGGAACTTAAAATAATACGACATAATTCACCGAAACGTTGTGACACAGTTCTTGAAATTGATTATAAAATTCACTTAGAATCTTGCATTATGCCAGACGTGAAATTGGGTTTAACATTGGAATGTAAAATCACGCTCATGTAAGTAACATGAAGGAGAATTAACACAGAAGAGGTAAAGAATACTTTAAACGTTGCACACCAAATCCATTATTTACGTCATTTTGCATAATACGTAGCCAATAAAAATTCTTATGCCAGACAAGTTATACAAAGTCAGTATACTTTCTTATAATAATAAATTCAAATCCAACAGTACATCAATAATCAAATAACCCATATCATACTATATATATTATACAATAAATATATAATTTACATTAATTATATTTTCTGCTAAGACAAATTATATTCAAGCGATCATTCTGGCAAGCAATTCTAGAACCCTGATTTCTGTGTGGCACAACAGTGTAAATGTGTAATCATAACATTTAAGATTGCGAAGAATGTGTCGAAGAAAGTTCCTCAGTGATCTGTCGAGCATAACACGTTAGATTAATTAACGGTAATCGTAATGGGACGATCTCATCTTGACGCACAATGTGGGCTAGCCGATATCACGAGTGTCCCGATGTCCTCGTGCATGCATACGCCAGCTACCTGTAATATGTGCACGCGACACCCACACAGAGTTAGAGAGAGGAAAGCCGTGTATTACTGACAAGATAGGTCGAACAATGGCTTCCATTACGTGTAGAGGCTGCCCGAGTTAATGGGCAAATTGTCTGCTAAGTCATTTAAAGGGCTAAGCCCGTACGGAGCCTGCTCCAGGTCTCTTCACGCGGCGTGCTGACATCGATGCAATTAGATCGATGGCGTACCGCTAAACGTTCGATAAGATTACACAATTCTTCCGAGTATATACACCGTTTCCTTATGCATTCGTTAGATAAATAATAAGACAAACATTTCTTATTTTCCACGAGATAAATTCAATTCAAGGAAGTCCCATTAGCATGTGTTTATAAAGTGCTGCTAGCAATACTTGAAACTAGGGAATGATTCCTATGAGTATTATATAACTGTTTCATAACATATATTAGGGAATATAATTTAATTATTCCACGAGTGCTTTTCACTGGGAAATGTTTATGTGAGTTATTTTACAAATCATTGATATTATAAATTGATATGATAGTGTAATGTGTGACGTATACGTATTTGTTATTGAATATATCATGCAAACAAGTACGGCGTATAATAAAGGGAAGAAAATAGCATATGTACTGGTAGATAAAAAAGATGTTGAAATGTGGGCTAGAAATCTGGCAAGGCATAAATGTAGGAAACAAAAGCCGGTACTCTGTAAAGGTGCTTATCGTGAACAGCAAAGCGTACTCACTCTAGCTGGCAGGATCTCTCCTAACAGCACCAATTCTGACTGATCCTCTTCTCTTATCTCCTTTGCGCCGGTACCTCGTGTTGTTCTTTCACGGCCGGTCGTAGGATGCACCACCACTCATCGATCGTTGCACGACCACGTGGCAATCACGAGCGAACCGTCCAAGAGAAATCAACTTTACGAATCTAATATAATCAGCATCGGATCATGAACGAGGTACAGTTTCTTTGGGAAGATTAAGATTACGAGATAAAATTACGATTGGGATGAATGTCAGTGATAATTGTATGATCATCGGGTAAAGTCTTTTTACGAAAGGGATCGTTTTTCGTAGTTGAGATATAATTTTTGGTGGTTTCTTGGGCTGACAATGAAAAGTACTGTATGATTTTGATACAGTTATGAAAATCCCGGAAAAGCCGCGACGGCAAAGCCGACAACACGTGACTCCGCGATGCTTGCCCGCGGCCGACTGAACGACCAGAGAGTAGAGAAGTCGGGCGTGCGCCTCCGTGTCCCCAGGGACCGACTGATTCGAGGAGGAATATGCCCGCGCACGGGATTCAGAGGTTTGCTAAGTATAGTATTTCATTTACGAGATTATTTTCGAAGAGTGAGAAAATACTAGGAGTTTCCTCGAGTAACGCAAGGGTTCACAGCAAAGTGCGAGTGAAGTAGGATCTCGATGTCAGCCTGTTAGGAAGTGGTTTTTTCAACCAGAAACAGACAACCGAACCCCTTAGGCGCCGCGGAGCGACTGCGAGGAACCGCGTAAGGAAACTCGCTGCCATCTAGCGGAACCCGCAACAAAATCCTGCCCTTTCTCCCTTTATAGGACACAGGAAGGGGTAACGCTAGAGGGGAAGACGATCTATTTCCATTGTCTATTAATTTTGGGGGATCTTCCTCAAAACCGAAGTATTTTACCTCTTATATGCTTTCGTGAAAGTTTCATGCGATTAGAAACATTGGATTGGATGTTGAATACCGAATTGCCTTCGCGATTCTATTATTGTTTCATGATGATCATGCTCACCCTTTTTGCTCATCATTTCTTGATGATTATGAAAATCTTATGATACTCGAACGCCAGGAGAAACGTAGTTAAAACAGTAGCATTATTTATGTCTTCTTTGGCTATACGTATTATTCCAAATTTAAAGGGCTGATCGGTGTATCTCGAGTAAATATACGTCATCAGTCCGTTCGTTTTTTATATTCATTATATTTTTGTATTAGCCAAGGAAGTTTGGAACAGTCTTTATAAACAGTAATTTTCTTCTAAAAATTTGATTTTTTACATTTTTATGTTTTATTCCCGAAGTCAATCTTTATATACAAATATTTCAACTTTTAATATTTATTTGTACTCCTACCTAAAAAAGGACATTCAAAGCAAGCGGTACGAGTAAAATGTATGGTTCGGATAACTAAATTTTAGTATTTTCCATTGAAGTACTAACAATTTCCATCAAAATATTTTCGTTCAATATAACACATATGACACGAGACAAGCATAAAACTTACTTCTACAATTCCTATCAAAATATTCAATATAAAAATTCCATACCAGTTCGTGCTTTTCCGTGGTATTAAAATTGTTCAACTACCTATAACAACACCATTCGCAATTTAGTTTATTGGCATTCATCAAAATTGTACATAATAAGTAATAGAAAAAAAGAATTCGTAACGAAAACAGCAGCGTGGTTTTAAAAAAAGGAGATTCAGACAGTAGTCAGACGTCCCGTCACTAAATACACACGTTTAATCAGTGGAATCAGTAGGTTTACAAGTAGATTAGGTTCGTACGAAAGTAGACACTCCCCAAGTAAAGTCAGACGTCCCATAAGTAGATTCGTACGTCTGTAAGGAGGCATATATTCGGCCAGCCGTCAAGTAGATTTGGACGGTCAGCAAATAGATTCGTACTGAAAGAAGCATAGAAGAGTAAAGTTCCAACATCGGAGATCGCAGAAAATCGTAGAAAATCGTAGAAAATGAATGCGGAAACGCGGAAAAGCCGCAGGTGCGGAGAGGCGGAGCGTGTAGCGCAAGCGCAGGTGCAAACCACACCTCCGTAAGCTCTGTCAGGGAGGAGCGAGACACGAGACTGTCTCGAGAGTGGTTCGTGATTGGCGACCCTGTTCACCTGCTTGGTCTCATATCCCTACCGTAAGCACCCTGTTCTCGTCATTTACCCCTCTACAACGCGATCTCTCTCCCCGCATCAAGGACAGAATCTATTAATGCACCTGCATCATGTCAGTAATCACCTTTCCCCGCCATCACCGAGATCCTCGTCCTCCCACGCACGTCCCTCTTGGACTGAACCACACGTCTTTGGGATCTGCACTCCGAATAATAAATTGTATCGGTAGAAAATAAAGAATTTATATGGGCCAACTACATGCACGATGCATGCTACTTCGAAATTAATCGAATTAATAAATCATATCTTCTTAGCAAAGATTAATATGGTATAAGTATACTGACAATGTAAAAAGAAATGGTATAATGTTAAGGACAAATGACATAATAGCCATCAAATGTTTATGAACAAAGATGCATCTGATTCAAATGTGTAATATATCATTACCATTCTCGGAATACCTATCATACAACTATCTTCGAAACAATTAAAATTTCTCTGGCATAAGATACATCTTCCATAATTGGACCGATCGATTTGCATAGCCGATGTGTTTATATCTGAACGAACAGCGACGGGCAGTTCCGTGTTTTCCTTTTTAGCGAGTCGAATAATACTCGGGACAGAAAAGGTAGATACTATGCTTTCTGGGAAAGTTCGTAGTAGGAGGAATTAATTACCTAGGAAGCCAGCCGCGGCACTTTGATGTCCAACTGGGCTTCCGGCAGACCACGTAAGGGCCAAGGTAATCGACTTTGCTCGTTTGAGCGCAAGTCGTAGTTAACCACCTACGGCAATGGATAACTTGTACGACAGACGGTCACCGACTGTTTCAAAAGCTCACGGAACTGCGTCGAATAATACCTTTATTGTTTCTTCTAGAAACATTTGCTTTCCGTCATCTTCAAGGTACCGATACCTTGATAAGCGAGGACCTCGTAGAAGATAAAGGAAACCTTCAGAAAATAGTGCTAAAATTAGGATTTCCACCTTATTTTTCAATCACTCAAATACTTAACACGATGATTCAAATGAAAGAAATTAATTATTAATTTGTCATAATTAAATGAATTATTAAACGTCACTTATAAATGTTCTCGAACACTTAATCTTTATTCATCCTTATGGAATTATAATATAATATTTAAAAAATAATAATAAACTCGATTGAAAATATAATTTCATATATTAAGTGCAAATTACTTTTTATCGAGAAAGGTTTAATCAACATAACTTCCATTGGAGTTCTATGTAAAAATCCCGGGAAAAGAACAAATGAAATCAGATTGTAATGAGTGAACGATGTGCGGCTGTCACTCGCGCATGATACACTCGCGCTGACAAATAAAATAACAAGCTTGCTTTTCTCTGTCATACTTGGGAAATGTACATTTTTTCTTTTACATCGAAATCAATAAAATAAATACCGGTGGTGACTCTGTTTACGAAGACCGTCGGACATAATCATTGCGATCGAACACGAAACGTACGAATGCCACACGCGATGACACTTCCGCGCAATTATTTCTTTGTTCGACGGTGTTCATCGAAACACAAAGAATTGACAGTTGCTGGATCATAGATTATTGAATTTTTTCAATTGAGTATATCACATCAGTAATTATTAATTTTATATACAGGAATTTTATATACGGATGTGATGCCAATATTAATAATTTTAGTGAGAAGTTCGTAATCAATATCATATCCACTTAATTAAGGTATTAGATATATTTCTAAAATATAATGGGATTTGATGATCTTAACTGAAATATAAATATTAATATATTAATTACTAACCCAAATATAATTAATATAATTAATATCCGGTGCTATTATGAATTTGAACTTTGAAAGGAATTTATTATTCTATATGTAATATAATATACAAGGGGTACTTAATCCAGTTATTTTATAAAACATTCATACGAAATATAAAGTAATAAGTAATACACGCTGTCCTTGGAAAGAAGAAAAAAATATGCAAGGTTATTTTATCCAACGGATTTAATTTTTTAGGGGACTGGACTGTAGAGACAATTGTCCTTTCTATAGACAATTTAAAACGAGGAAACGTCATGCGACCACCATTCTGGATGTGAATTATTTAAACGTCTGAAACTCGCAAATGTACGATGTGTTTCCGGATAAAAAATTCCCGACAAGGCTATTATACCATAACGTTTTATCGCAACAGTGCACACTAAATCTGATAACTTTCTTATGCCTGCAATAATTATTCGGCCGTGAATATAAAATCTAATCTACAAAATATATGAACGTCTAGCGATGTAGTTATTGATCGAATCATGACAGACCTCGAGTAAGTTTCAATTAAAACAGAATAAACTTCCATTAAATATTTTAAAAAATCTGCCAGGACAGCCTGAATTTTTTAAATTTAATATAAAATATTGAATTTAAAAAATCACAGATTAAACTTTAATTACAAAAAGATATTTAACGAAAAGCGAAAGCGTCCAAAAGATAAATTTTTCTTACGGCAGCCGCAACTTGACAATTATTAGAATTATTATACATTTAACACTATTTTACGCCAAGAAATGGAACCAACGCATAATTATTCGAATTAATATTAAATATTGAATATGATATTGAATTTGAAAGAAATCATAGATCGGGCGAAAATAACAAAAGGATACTTAATGAAAAGGTGAGGGCAGTAATGGACACGATCGGCACACGGGACATCGTTAAGTCGACTAGGCGCTAAGGGAAAGAACAATGGCGAATATAATGAGGCCGGGCACCGTGGCGCAAAATAACACGTGGAAAACTCCCCGACGGAAATCCGGCTTTCCTCTAGGGACGAAATAATTACCCCGTGCAAATATTCGTAGGCGCTTATGGCATATCCCCTTACCCTTTCCTTCCTTCCACTTCATGGAAGGTTTGGTCAAGATTTACATAAGAATAACCTGGAACAACAATCCCTCGAACAATTACCTCCATATTTAGCCGGCCATCGTCTCTCACCGTGGCGTACTGCCACCGTATTATTCTAATAAGCCGAGACGCTCTATTTAACAATGATATCCATTGCCAGGGATATACGATGGTTAGAATTATGCCCTTTATTTTTAAATCAACGCTCTTGTACCCTCTCGCGAATGAAAGGGTGGCGTTAATACATGGTTTAGTCCGCAGTCTGCACTTATTTTATTATACCGTGTCGTAATGAAGTAGTCGATGAATTTATTGTCGATAATTTTCATATAATTTATGACCAATCGTGTCCACGGATACGGATGAAATCATTTTTTAGAACATCCTACCATTTATTATACATTACTATCTAATTTATACATAGCTGCCATTTCTTGCTGTGCTGTATGCTACCTTTATTCTTTATTTACGGATATTGTAGAGTATCTTATTCCCCATTTCTGGCAAAAGGGTTCATTATGATTCTTCATTCAAATGTAATCTCGTATAATCGTGTATCAGTGACAGGACAGAAACATGTTCCGAAGAATAATATTTAGGTACCTTGAACGATTGGTGGATTAGAGGAATCGGTCTAGCCATCCATCTAGCTCAGCTCTAGTTATAGGATCCGATAAAGATAGGATTCGGTTGAGCGCGGAGTCAAAGAGCGATCTCGAGAGCTCAGGTTCGTAAGACCAAGTTGAGTTCGCAATCCCACAAACACAGGGGGGGAAATCGATTCAACTGAAACGAACAACCCGTACGAGGCCTCTACGAGCACGCTCGATTTACGAGCGATTCAACGATAACGAGGAGACGAATGGAGAAGACAATGAGATAAGATGAGATGCATGTGAACCGTCCTACTACCCGAAGAGACTTCGTTAACGAGATTACTACAAACTCGATGGGTTTACTACGTCACGGTGTGGCTAGATAAAATTACGACTCCTGTATTACACATTTCATAAATACCTCACAAACTCAAACAGGTTGTGACACTTAAAAAGATCAAGAATGTTCAAAACATTCAAAACCTTGGTAAATATGTTTCGAGGGATTATGATCCATTTTTATATACTGGTGTCATGATATACGTTTGTGTAAAGATTTAATACGAGCTATTCATTTTCATTAAATTCTTGTTTTGGATCAAAAGCAGAAATGGACGTATGTTACTCACAAAAATATTATACATAATGAACTTCTTTAATTATTCCATTTTTATTATCATGCCTAGAAGTTACTGTAAGACCTACTATTAAAAGAATGTTTAATAAATAATGTAGCAGAGACGTGACCGACGATTAATGTAATTAAATTTGATTACAAAAGTTTATGATAATTAATATTAAAAATGTGTCAACGAATGATGTAGTAGAGCCAGGGTTTTTCTGGGCTTATAATGACTGAATCATTGAGTACCATAATATGCTGTTTTTCTACTACTTGGCAGAATAAGTCCCGTAGTTTAATGAGACAAATAGCGAGGAGTAGTTTTTTCCCAGCGTGCATGTAGCACGGTGTACAGGTTCGAATTGCAAAGGACAAAATGTTCATCCACCGGGCGATCATCGCCCGGAAGTGAAACACCGGCAAGTCGGAAGCGGTTGAATGACGCACAATAAACTCGAGTTCGAAAAGAACCAGTTCTCTCTTTTTCTACTTTTGAGTGGTATAGAATGAGCCCGATAAAAGGCTGTCGAGGAAAATAGAAGTTCTCGAGAACTCGAGTTCCATTAAAGGATGTAAACCAGCAGCATTTAACTTTTCAGAGGAGAACTAATGCTTTCAAGCGATTTACTATTTCTTATTATTGTTTAATAAAATAATATCCTGAAATGCATTATAAAACGGCATATATAAATCTTCATTTAATTCGTAACAATTATAATATCATATTATGAAAATTCATTTGTTTTCATATTGATATTCATAAAGGATTAGAGGCGCAGCTATATAAATATTATCAGTGAGTTGAAGCTATAAGTGGAAGTAGTACGATATGTACAATAAATCGTGTTTACAAAGCTGAGTTCTTTTAAATTGAAAGCATTCACTGGCTTGTACGTTTCACAATAGCTCTGGAATTTGTGCGTCTCTGAATGACAAGGTTCCAACAGCATTATTCTTATCCATCTTTAATAACAATTCGTATTGTATTTACCCATTGGTTTATCGTACTTTACAAGCTCTTTCCTATTTTCCGTCCACGGATTTTTTAAACAAAGCAGAACTAACGGCACTCTCTTTCGCTAAAAAGCATACTGTTGATTAAACTCATCGTTATGAATGAATATTTAATTCCTGTAATTCTAAATATACGTTAATAACGTGTTAATAAATCACTTAATATGCTGAATTACTTTTCAAAGTGTTATTAATAGACTGATAAGTATCTCAAATATCCCAGTAACAACTTCGTCGTCAAAGTGAAATATTTTATTTTCATTTTTAATAGATTGTCACAAAGCTAATTTGCAACTAGGTTGTATATACAAACTATAATCAAAACTAGGATGGCAACGCAAGGGATAAGTTTTTCTTGCGGCGAACGCAATTTGAAAATGATTTGATTCATTATACATTTAAGAGTATCTTACTCCGTAAAGTCGTTGCTATGTAGCGTTACTTCGGTAAGAAAACCAGATATGCTTCTCCCTAAGAACATGTGCTCGATACTTTAAGAGCTGGTCCCAGTGGGACCTCATATTTCATGAAAGAGATCTTACCGCGATGCAAGTTCCGGCTGCGTGCGATGTTCTTTGCCTTCCGGTACAGCCAGTTCCTCCGCAACAACGAGAGGGAAATGTATAATAGGAAGATGGTAACGAAATATCCCACAATTAAAAATGATACCCAAGTACTCGTTAATTTAAAGTACATTAAAATATGATCAAATTGAAGATACATTTATATACAAATTAAACAATTTAATGTTGAAATATAATTACGAATGGCTTGAAAAACATTACTATCGATTATTTTCACACTATCATTGATTTATATGTCCTGCGTGCACATAGACGTAAAAAAAGCATTTAAGATAGGAAAATGAAAATAAACCCCAATAAATCGGCGAACCGAATGGCCTGTTCCTAAATCTGCACAGGCATGAATAAAAAGTTGAAATCGGCTACGACAACGGAAAGAACAGCAACATAGGAAGATGAACAGTAATAACGACAATAACAACGACAACTTCAGCAACAGAATCGGCATGAACGGAGTACTTCCCAGGTAACAAAAAGTGAAAAAGATAAAGGCAGGGGAGGTGAGGAATGAGAGAGAGAGAAAGGGGTACAGCGTGAGAGGGATGAAGAGAGAGTTTAGAGACAAAATCGTCGAGCGAGGAAGCCGTAGCCGAGCGCGAATTTGACAATAAACCTCCGTCGGAGAGAAAGAGAGGGAGCAAAAAAACAAGCCAGAGGCGAGTTTTCACATTTAATTCGCGCTCGTCGGAGTGAAGAGGGGGCGGAGGCCGGCACAGGGATTAACGTCGCGAAATATCACGAAAATATGTAAATATATCGAGAGACTGGCAGAACGGGCCGGGTACCCGTAGGTAGGGTTGAAGTGGGATGAAGATTCGAGAGAGGGTTTTGCAGAATCGAGAGAAAGGAGAGGCTGGAGCGGTGAGCGAGCGAGAGGGGGTGGAGGTTGAGACCAAGCGGAGGGATAAAGTTGGAAAAAGAGAGCAAGCTTTCCGGAGCGTAGAAGGCCCATTGAAAGATTAAAAAACCCGCTCGCGTACTCCATGTCGAATCTATACTTACGGATCTTGCTTTTTTTCCTTCCCTCTCCCTCGCTCTCCCGCGCAACCCTCTCTCTGTCCCCCGTAAGCGTACAAGTACGCCCGTATGCGGGACTACCACTGGTCGTTAGACGGAGTGAGGAAGGGAGAGGATCTCGGCAAAGTCAAAGAGAGACAGGGGGATGAAAACAGAGGGCGGAGACATACGAAAAGGGAAAAGGAGGAAAGGGAGGGAGTGAAGAGAGAGCTCAGGTATTTAACTAGGAAAATGTTCGGGCAAAAGCCGTCGTTCTGATCTCCGTAGCCAGATATAACGGTGAAAGTAGGTGTATGAAGAGATACAGGTGGATCCTGCTGGGTAGGTGGGGCTCGTACGAGCAAAAAGCTTGGTAGGGTCGGCGAAACGTTTTACTTCATTTTATTCTCGGGGTTACCGGGGAGAGTTCCATGCAAGTTATACGTGCACGTAGACGTAAAACAGATCGCGGAAAATCTGCCTCCATTGTTCTTCTTTCCACCGAAAGAAGGGACTATCGGCTTAGCTCTTAGTCGAGTAGAGACTGCCGGCTGAGTTTTTAGAAAATGCTTTTTTATGCGGAACCTACTGCTGCCAGTACACTGAGCAAATACCATGGAAAAAAAGGAAAAACAACGATCTTCTTAATGCCCCTTGCCAGGATTTTTCTTCGAGCATTCTCACCTGTAAATTAGCCGAAATGCGAAATGCCGGCCCCAAAGGGAAACGAAGATACGAGATTTTTTTCAATCCATTTACGCCTTCAATGATAGAGTTCTATCGCGAAAGAGGGATGGAAATAGATCTCCTTCGTTGGAGAATTTTTTTGAGCTATTAATCCTGGTATAACATACGATGAAGTGGTTAAACCTCCGGCATTTTTCTATTCAGAATTGGCCTGTAAAATTCGAAGATGTTTTTTTCCCCACTGCGTTCAGGCTATTATTTATATGTGGGTACGCGGAGTGTGCAAATACGAGTAGGACTTCGTGAAAAATACTCAAAGGATCAACTAAACATTTTACCCCATTTTGTTAGTCGATGTAATAGTAGAAGTACCCTGGTAAATCCACCCCATTGTTCTTGCTTGAACTAAAGAAGGGCCGCGGGGGACTATCGGCTTAACTCTTGCACTGCACGGTTTTCAGAGGTTTAGGAAGTCCTTGATAGTTGTTAAAAACCGAACCTAGACTTGCGAATTTATCTAGATAGTATTATATAGATAAATATCCATGGAGTAAGGGAAACTTGTTTATAACGACTCCCATGTAATGGTGGTTAAACAATTTTTAATTGCAAGACAATTGGCATAGCCAATAGAAGTGGAAGATACGCTGCTATAGTATGTAGAAGTTAGCGTGATGCCGGTGCAATTTTCAAACGACAATTTTACGAAATACACGTTCATTTATCTATACCTAAAAAAATCATCAAAATTTCAAAGTCGCCGGAATCGGTCCTAAATGGTCCAAATCGATTCTAGATGATGTATAAACATATTCTAGGACGATTTTGGGTCGAAAGAAGTGGCTTAAAAATTTTTTCCGGTCAAAAATGGGTCGACCCAGAATCGAAAAAATGTAAAGGGGTATACCTTCAAAAATTCTCAAAAATTAAAAGTCGCCAAAATCACTTCTAACTGACCCAAATCGATGGTAAATGATGTATAAATATATTCTAGGACGATTTCTGGTCGAAGGAAGTGGCTTAAAAATTTTTTCCGGTCAAAAATGGGTCGACCCAGAATCGAAAAAATGTAAAGGGGTATACCTTAAAAAATCGGCAAAAATTTAAAGTCGCCAAAATCACTTCTAAATGACCCAAATCAATGGTAAATTATGTATAAACATATTCTAGGACGATTTTGGGTCGAAGGAAGTGGCTTAAAAATTTTTTCCGGTCAAAAATGGGTCGACCCAGAATCGAAAAAATGTAAAGGGGTATACCTTCAAAAATTCTCAAAAATTAAAAGTCGCCGAAATCACTTCTAACTGACCCAAATCGATGGTAAATGATGTATAAACATATTCTAGGACGATTTTGGGTCGAAAGAAGTGGCTTAAAAATTTTTTCCGGTCAAAAATGGGTCGACCCAGAATCGAAAAAATGTAAAGGGGTATACCTTCAAAAATTCTCAAAAATTAAAAGTCGCCAAAATCACTTCTAACTGACCCAAATCGATGGTAAATGATGTATAAACATATTCTAGGACGATTTTGTGTCGAAGGAAGTGGCTTAAAAATTTTTTCCGGTCAAAAATGGGTCGACCCAGAATCGAAAAAATGGAAAGGGGTATACCTTCAAAAATTCTCAAAAATTAAAAGTCGCCGAAATCACTTCTAACTGACCCAAATCGATGGTAAATGATGTATAAACATATTCTAGGACGATTTTGGGTCGAAGGAAGTGGCTTAAAAATTTTTTCCGGTCAAAAATGGGTCGACCCAGAATCGAAAAAATGTAAAGGGGTATACCTTCAAAAATTCTCAAAAATTAAAAGTCGCCAAAATCACTTCTAACTGACCCAAATCGATGGTAAATGATGTATAAACATATTCTAGGACGATTTTGTGTCGAAGGAAGTGGCTTAAAAATTTTTTCCGGTCAAAAATGGGTCGACCCAGAATCGAAAAAATGGAAAGGGGTATACCTTCAAAAATTCTCAAAAATTAAAAGTCGCCGAAATCACTTCTAACTGACCCAAATCGATGGTAAATGATGTATAAACATATTCTAGGACGATTTTGGGTCGAAGGAAGTGGCTTAAAAATTTTTTCCGGTCAAAAATCGGTCGATTCGAAATCGCAAAAATCTGAAGGGGTATACCTTTAAAAATCGGCAAAAATTAAAAGTCGCCAAAATCAATTCTAAATGGCCCAAATCGATGGTAAATGATGTATAAATATATTCTAGGACGATTTCTGGTCGAAAGAAGTGGTTTAAAAATTTCTACCGGTCAAAAATGGGTCGACTCAGAATCGAAAAAATGTACAGTATACCTTCAAAAATTGTTAAAAAATCAACGTCGTCAATTTCGCTTCTAAATGACCTAAATCGATGGTAGATGATGTATAAACATGTTCTAAGGCAATTTTAGACCGACAGGAGCAGATTAAAAAATCTTTTCTCTCCAAATATGATAGAATTATACAAATAAATATAAATTTGTTTGATTTATGTAAAGTCTCTCTGTCAAGGCTTTATACATGGAATACCATTGGATGTATGAAAAAATACGGTTCGTTTATCGAAAGTAAATGACGAAGCCAGAGAAATATCTAAAATTATTGAGTAACTCGATCAATAGTATCAGAGAGATCGTTCGTTAGGCTCCTAGTTACGAATCGCCTTTCGAATCGCGAATAATCAAAGCCAGCACAAACGTGATTGAAATATAATACCGCGTGAGTTTGTTCGCATCATTCACCCTTCGGCGGCCACGGGGCGTCAAAGTGAAATCGTGCAACGTTTTTTTCACAAAGTTCCGCTCAATCCCTCACATATGAACCATATTTCGTCTGCATTACATTCAGCCAGCACTCCCAAAAAATTCGGACGTTCATTTAAACGTGTGAAGCTTAAACGGATTAATCAACTTCGTCTTTCCCTCCTCATATCTATTGCATTCTTAGGTCATAATAACTTCATGAATATTAACCTTTCATATTAATATTAAAATGTCCAACTATACATCTTCCAGAATAATGATATTTTATAATGAATGTTCTCGATAAATCAAGAAGATGATTTAGATGCACGAAAATAGAGTTGATAATGGAATCATCGTTGTTATCAGAAGTTAGGTGTGCGCAGTTAATCGAGGTATTTTATAGGACACACAAAAGTATCCATTCCAGGGGACTATAACCCTCGCGGAAACCACTTCCTCTTTAGCATCCTCTTGATAAAATCTCGGCTTGCCGCACTCACGAGGATCTAATACGTGGACGTATCCACACCGGGTTCCTCTAATCTGATCCACGGAATGCCGGGAACGAACCGTTCGCGGTTATTACGCGCGGAGCTACATCCTCGATAGAAACCACCCTGCTAGATACTCTCTGATACCTATACAAACCGACATTATAGGTACACCGCGAATGATAGTTCAAGAGATCGGAATCGTCCCCCACAGGCATCCCCGTTTTACTAACTCCTCCGCATCTACCCTACTCTCACACCCCAATTTCTCACGTAAACCTCGAACTGCAATTACACCTACTACAATGTCGATGTTACAATACTCGGTGGGATGAATCTGTGCTTGGAACGTATTAAATTGTGTTGATTCATTGGAATTGAGTATAATAGCCTGTGTCTCTATTCGTTTGCAACTACAACATTTGTGACTCGGGTGTTTAATAAAAAGATCTGGTGATTCATTTTTTTTCGACGAGCTTTAATAAAAATGATAATGGAAGACTGCTTATATGTGAACATGTAACCGAAGATAATACATATGTATCATAAATATTTGGATAGTTGAACTTTAATATGTAGAAGGGTGTGTGTACTACATAGTAATATGGAGTCCAGGAGGATTCTACGGAGAATCTGTATTCCATATTTCGCATAGAGGAATAATAGCGTAATTGGACTACGTGATAAGGAATAAGGAAACGCGTTGAGGTGCATTTATTAGAAGGACGCAAGATCATGATTTGAAACAAGAGTAATTGTCGTAAGCCTGGCAACATGTATAGAACAGTATACGCAAGGAAAGCATAAACCGAGACAATAGCCGCCTTAGGGTATCCGAGATGACCACCATTAGGAGTACGTCCCTCATCTCCCTCGTCCTCTTCTCCTCCTTCGTATCTTCCTCTACTCTGCAAACGACAAACTCTCGAATCACGAAATTTCACGCGAGCTTACACAAACGAGTTAACATTGTTCATTACCGAAAATGTCTGTCTAAGTTTTAATTACAACTAAGATTTAATTCGAGAACGGTGAAATGTCTGACCCAGCTCAACCCTTTGTTCGTTCCTCAGTTTCCTCGTCGATATGATGTTCAATTTAACACGTATATTATTCCTATATTGATTCTTTGTAACTAAACATATATTCTATATGTTACAGTAAACTCCATAATCCAACAGATTCATTGGAAGATAATAGATAGCATCCTCTATTGACTCTTTCGTAGAAGTTTGCCGTCCCGGGTCCTGTAACCTGGAAGTTCCGGAGTATCAGCGGAAACATCGAAACCAGGGATTTGGAGTTTCCGCGGGTAACTTTACGTAGGTACCCGAGATAGAAACATTATTCTCACGCGCGATAATCTCACGAGGTGCGACGTCAAGGGAAACGGCACTGGAAGAGGAAGGAAGACAGGAAGGAAGCAAGAGAGAGAAGGAGGCAAGAGAATCAAGTAGAGAGACCGCTTCCGAGGTATTCGACGCGCGAACGATAAAGGGAGGAGTTTCAGCCCGAAGCCGGAGGGCGAGGGAGGTTTTCGTGTTAGGATATATGGAGGGAAAAGAAGACAACGGAAGATACGAGGAAGGGAGGGTGGTACGCGAGCAATGTAGCCTCTACGAGTGAGTAATAAGCACCTGCCCGCCTTGGAACCAGGGACTTGATTCATTTCGCGGTAAGTACAGAGCGCGCCAAACAGACCGGACAACGACGCCTCGGGCTTCGAGTTCGACTTCTCTACCTTCCTGCAATACCAAAGTACTCTTCCCTTCTTCCATTCTCGTTCTTGCAAATACGCAATTTCGCAGCCTTTTTGCTTCGGTTTCACTCCTCGAGAGCAACGCAGCCGTGATGCTTCAACGCTGAATTTTCTGAAGACGTGACTCGAGATTTGTTCCACGAACTTTACTTTAACACTTGAAACCTTGCATTATGCAGTTTCTCTACATCTTCATAATTCCGCACTTTAACGTTATTCATTATTTGCTACACACTCGTCATCGTTATTTACAACATATTCGATTAAATTAAGCAACCTGTTCATCGTCTATGTTTAACCTCGATTATATCTGGTTATCGATCAGGATATCATTTAAAAGATGCCGATAAGTTTATACTAGTTTCCCAAGCAATTTTGGGAACTCGTATGCTTACATGTATACAATATCAGTCTATCAAAGTTGTTCGCCGTGAAAACTCATGTA
This sequence comes from Nysson spinosus, assembly GCA_910591585.2. Classification (NCBI taxonomy): domain Eukaryota; kingdom Metazoa; phylum Arthropoda; class Insecta; order Hymenoptera; family Crabronidae; genus Nysson; species Nysson spinosus. The sequence goes on from OU342835.1 coordinate 7,615,059, forward strand.
GCGCTACGAAATTGACGAAGAAGATACGTGATCCTCGAACTGTCGCGAACTAACAGTCACGTAGAACATTTTGACGTTATCCTGACGGGTTGCTTCGATGAGGGGAAAAAAGAGAGCTGGAGAAGAGGAGGAAAAGGGGGGTAGCAGAAACAACATGATTACGCGAGATACACAGAGGAAAGAACGGTAGTTGGTGAAACTCATAGGTAGTAACGTTACGGCGCAAAGTGGTCGGAAAACGAGGTTATCATTTTCTCTGGAAAGAGCCGTCAGCTGGACGAGCAGCAGGGGACCAGGGGGTATTAGACACTCGGAAAGTTGACGGGAGAAACGTTTGACGGACGAATATCCAAAGTTTTGACGGGAACGTCGGTCCGATACTCATGAATTACGAATGAATTCTCCACCTGCTGTACCCTCTTGCCTCTCGTTTTTTTCCCGTTTCCCATTTACTATCCTTTCAGAAAGCCAAGCTGACTATCGAGAAAAGTTATTTGCCATATCCCTATGAGGCCGGGAAATCAAATTGTACGCTCGTGCAATCATAAACAAGTCAGTAGACCCAACGTGACAATCATCCGGCTACCTGTAGACGATGTAATAAATGTTGAATTGCGAAACGTACCTCGAAAGACTGAAACTGATCCCTAAAAATGCTTGTATACTTCATAAACGAGATTAAATGGGAACGTTAATTGAAAGAAGCCGAAATTATTTCGAAAAGTTTCAGTTCGCTTGAAACTTGTGCAGCTATTATCGATGAAAACTATGGTGTTCTAATTTGTATTCTTTATTTTATTCCCTTATTTGTACATTATAATTATCTTGTAAAAATAACGTCATGTATGACCAAGAAACATGGAGAACATAATTATCTTGAATATTTACGTAATGAATATGTAATTTAAGAATTAATTTATGACGGGGAGAGGCAGGTTAAACATGTGGCAACATTATTTATATCTGGAACATGCAAATTGAGGTACTTTCATTTCACGGAGACATTAAAAATATCTTATACGAATGTGTTTAAGGAATATATAAAATGATTGCATTATGATGATCGTGAGAATGGTGATGGTGAAAGGAAATGTTACGTATTTCAGTGGTTTATTTTCGGAAAAATGTAGCAGAAGTGCACGATAAAGACTACGAGGCACCATCCCAATCGTTTCGTAAAATCGTGAAATATTTTTAGGTTTCGGCGAGCGAGTAAAGCGCAGCCGAAGCCGACTAGGAATTACATTTACGGCGGCCGTTTGCAGAGCGTTTAGTACTCGCAAAACGGCAGTTTAGAAGCTATCCTGAATTTTGCAAAATATGTGGACTATAAAATTTTCGACTGTAGAAAGCGAAGGAAAATATTCTTTCCTTAAATTGCAACTTACGGAATATTATCAAAACCAAATGAATTTAATAAGGAAAAAATTGAATCCAGAATATATGAAATTATGATTTACATTTATTGTATAAAGTATTATAATTACCGTCTAATTTTTTATATAACCACTGCCGATATTTCATAATTTTTGAGTATATAAAAAGACCGGTTCCAGTATTGCATGACCTGGAAAATATTTCGGTGGAAGGAATCACGGGCGATATTTTGGTGAAAGGGTAATACGAAGAAGATTTGAAACGGCAGTTGAGGTTTTCGAAATTTCATCAGCGGAAACCACAGAAATGCCGCAGAGGAAAACGTATCCGGGAATTGGATGGTGTGAGCGCAACGAACAGGGTATCAACAATATTTCGCAACAACATTTTCGAGTAATTAATAAACGATTACACAGATGCCGGATCGCTGGCAGCTGCAGGTAGCTGGATGCAGGTCGAAACGGTGTTGTAGAACGGCGCGAAGGATAAGCGATAAAATAAAAAACCGTTTACGCACGACTTGTCCTCGTGCCAACACCTGCCCCCTCCTATCAAAAGTGGTAGGACACGGTTGAAGCATGGAACGTCGTTCACCAGTGGATAAAACAAGTGTCAGTACCGTGCCCGCGAGTGGGTGGATTATCCCCATAAAAATCCCGGGGGTTGGAAACTATGGAACGACGTTGAACACCGTAGAGGAGGGAAAGCAAAAAGGTGGTTACGGAGGTAGAGGAAGAGGGTACGAAAATTACGCGATGCGCCGGAAACGGCAGAAGATATAAACCAGGTGAATTTCACAGGGAATATACCAGTTTGCCGTGGTATACAAATACGAGAGGCTTTTTCACTTCTGTCTCACTTTCTCCACGTTTCTATTCTATCGTTCTCCCGTATCCTTGTTTTTAAAGTTTCACGGTGCGAGAGACCGCGCCGTTAAATGTTCCATACCGGAGAATATTCCGCGGCGTTTTGCACGTCAGGGATCCAGCGAGACCTTTATACCATCGGGTAAAGGCATAAACTTCCGATTAGGCGAGGAACAGCCGCGTGGATACTCCAAGGATGACGGTGCTGGTTCGAACCACGAGAAAGCAACCATTAAGAACAAAAGACCGACAATGATCTTCCTTCCTTGCATCCGCCGATGTCTGCGTTATCTGCGTTATGTCGACAGCAAGATTGTGGGATTCTTGTGTTTCGTTACTCATCGCGAAACAAGGGTAGTATTTCCTCCTACTAATGCACGTCCCGATGGAATTCACGGATATTAATACGAAATATTTTCCTCTCGAAATTTCACTTTTCCATTATAATTCCATTTTGTATTTTCTATAGAATTAATTATCTTCAATCCTTTGCACTCTGGAACCACCGCTGGCATGACAAAACCAATTATCCCTAACACTATATTTAGTTAATAAACAAATCAGAATTCTCCAAATTCGGTTAGGAAATGTCATATCATTGGATATCGTAAGACATAAATTTCATCATTTTCGAGAAGAGTAATTCAAGTGTAAGGGTTAGTTGAAAGAATCATATTACGTCGATGTTGAAATAATTTATGAAGCGGACGTAGATCGTGGATGGCCACTGAATAACGAAGAAGAAGAAGATTTAAAAAAAGCAAACGATTCGTTTCTCCTTGGTTTAAGATTCACTAGGAATTTGTGTAATAAAAGAGCAAAGTGGAATTACCCGTGCAAACCTGTAAACCGAAACGGCCATCGAACAAAAGCACCGAGCGGTTCCCGTCCTCGAGTCAATGAGAATCGAGGGCCGATTCTGAAGTCCGTGAATAGTCAGGAAGGTAGGAGTAGTGCAAACAAGAAAGAAGGGCGAGAGGTCGAATAGTGGAAAGAGATTTATGTGAAGTTCTATGGAATTGTCACCCGTCCCATCCCCCCCACCACCCTCCGCGAGTTAAACATTCCATCGGTTTCCAGCAGACTGGCAGTAATATTTTTGAAATTCGACAGTCCGCCTCAAATATTTGACTGTGTACCTTCCATTGCCAAGATTCCTGTTGACACGGCACGGCCGATTGTGATATCAGTTTTGTCTTTCGCGAAATTATTCACGGCACCCAACTGTCCGCCGTCATCGTTTCACATGGAGATCGATGCATCGATTTCCCGGCTAGGAATAAGCGTTGATTCGATCATCCCCAGGGCCATTCGAAGAATAAACGAAAACGACAAATCTATTATTTGATGTTCCGTATCAGTATGATATTCGATTCCAATGGAAATCGACTTCGCTTTAGAAAGGAAACTATATAAATGTTCAAACCTCCCGTAACTCGTAAGAAAAATAATACTGCTTAAACAGACCGTAGAAACAATGTTTTATTTTTAATTCTATAAGAAAGTATACCCTTCGAGCGATATCTGAGCAACGAACATCTTTGATAAAAAATTGAAAGTACACTGCAAATGGTTTACACAGGTCGTACAATGATCAAACGACAGTTTACATTGTAGATTTGGATCATGATGTTACACGAAGGCCGATATTAATAGCGGAACTGAACGTTCAAATGATTCCTATCGAATCGTGGAAACGGATGGATACTTGTTCGATACGTGCATACATAGAGGGCAAAATATCATGCATGGAGCATGAAATGAGAAAGAGAGAGTGAGTGAAACATATAAATACATAGATATATCGGTATAAATATAAACGAGGCATATAGATATGAAGCGGACTATGAGGGTGGCCCATCGAGACTGATCCACCAGGAAAATCAGAGGGGAACGGTTTCGCGGCAAGGTGAATTGATTTTAGCACCGGGCTTTGTGAAATGAAACCTGGCCGAGCCATCGCCATTAACAACGATAAAAATAATCCAATCCGACGTTTGTTTGATCTATCAGCGCCTATATTTCCTACACGCTCTATTCGGCTGATTACGATTCTTCCCAACTCCGATAGTACGCTCGCAAATTTCTAATTGATCTCGGCCAATTGATTTCTTATTGTTTTCATTTCTCATTAAGAGTGTGACTAACATACTCTGACTGAAAATTATCATTTATTATCCCCGCCTAAATTTCGTATACGCTTTACTCTGTTGATTACGATTTTATAATTGATTTCGAGCGGCTAACTTCTTATCGTGTTTATTTCTTTGAAATTATCATTTACTAGAATGAGAATAATTCTTACAATTTTTAATATTTCAACATACTGTTAATAAATATATAATGAGGTGAATCGTTTAAAGCATTACAACGACCTTATTTACGACAACCCAGTAAGGGATGAAGAGGGTCACGTGGTGATGGAACGAAGCGAAGGTAAAGGGTGAGAAACGTACCGAAGAGAACCTGGACCGGCAATTATCGTAATTACACAATTATTATAATTGACTGGTCTCTTAATTTACGTGTATGCTAATACAACCATGTACTCCATGAGCCCACCCAGAACGTCTGCGTATGAATTATTAATTGGAACTCTATGCCGAGCTCCGCTTTGTTTATATATTAAAAGTAAGTCTTTGTGCTATCCAAGTCACCTTTTACTTACGGAACTAATTATGAATTCTACTTAATGATCGTATTCACGTTCATTAACGATATGAACGCTGCAATACTAGATACATAAAGAATAGTACAAAATATTGATGATTTTGAATCATTAACTACGTAAATAGTTCAGATAATGAATGAAATCAATATTTCAAGGCGAATTATTAATTTCATTTAATGGTTTTCAATTAGTCTTTCAACTTCATTTAATCACACTTTTATTAATATTTCAATATCTTACGTGCCAAGAATTCCCGCAGAAAATAAAATACTATACAATTTTTAATTCCATATTTGAAAGTCATTTTGCAGAATTCTGACATCGGAACATCTGATTTTAATTAACTCTCGCAGATGTTAAGAGAATCCAACCTTATCCGAAATATTATTTCTCATTAATACTCAAACACCCTGTTAATTTCGGTTCTAATTAATTCTCACAAATTTTCAGTGGATCTCAGGTCTAAGATCATTTTAAATCATATTTAATCAAACTCATAACTCTGCTCAAATCTGAACTTTTGTCTTCAGAACATTTGAAACAGATTGACTCATACAGATTTCTAGGAATCAAGGTTTATGTTTACAAACATCACGATGATATATCCATGGTATCTTTGGCTTGTAAACGTGTGAAGTTAACGGAAAAATTTTATTCATCGTGGTAAACTAAAATAGTAATATGGCAAACAGTAATAGTGGAAAGGTCGGCGTTGGGTCTCCACGCAGCGAGTACCGCAGTCACGTGGTCTTAGTTTCGTGAATAATGGCCCAATTAGGAAATAATAATACGTCTCTTCCCGTGGCACGACTCTGAGTTAGAGTTGCGAGTCTCGAGTGGTGTGCGGCCTCTCATTATGATGCCTCACAAAGGAGCCTCGGAAACGTAGAAAGACCGGGACTACGGGGGAGGAGTACTCACTCGAACTCGCCGGCCAAGAATAATTAGCAATTCTTAATTACCAGTCAATTACAATACCCTCTCCGCAGGGGCTTCTTATTCTGCCGAGTTTATTCCGTGCTTTCAATACATCATCGAGCTTTTTATGAATTAGATAATTAGTAATTGATTATTAAAAAAGGGTGTCGAGGAAAATCCCCCGACTGATTTTAAAAGAGAAGTATTACCTTCTGAAATTAATAGCTAGTATCGTTGTACAATAATTCTTATCAATTAATGATTTTATGATAATCATCATTGTTCTTTAGTGAATTATCGAAGCTTGGTATACATTGTTTTATTTTCTCAGTTATATTAATGTTATTGGAAAATGTTAAGAAGTAGAATCACATCATATTCGAAATGTCTGAAGGAAGATATGGGTTGACATCTAATTTAGAAGTTCGTTTTTAAGTTCCCCGAGCTGACATGGATTTTTCAATAGGTTCCCATAAAACGTCGGGATAACCAAATTAAGTCATATTGACTTATCCATACTATCGCCGGAGGGAAATAAAAGAACCAGAATATGAAGGAAAGCATCCTGGAAACTAGAAGAAGAGATAAACGGGCCAAGCAGATAGATAGATATAATTCAACCCCTGACAAATGGAAGAGCAAGTTCGTAAGTTTTTTATTTCGAACGTTTACTTCCTGCGACATTTCGTGCACATCTCCAGGAAGAAATTGGGTTAACGATATTGAAAAAAAAGGATAAATTAATCGTAACACAAAAATACGGTTTTAACCAGAAGAGGAGGGTAGAACTGACGTCTGTGAAAGATAAGGCAAATAAAATAGGAAAGAATCGTATAGGAATCGAAATAAAGAGGGAGGGGAAGAGAACGAGAGGGAAATAGAATGAGAGTAAAATAGTCAGAGAGAAATTTCGAAATGCGACGTTCGAGTCTTACTGGTAAGAACGAACGAACGAACGAACAAGCGAGCTATTCGTTCCATGGAAACCTAATTTGAGCGTGCGCCTTTCCTCTATATGCAGGCACGTACCTACACCTCTATACATCTGGATACCCTCCGTCATTGCCGCAGCCTTAATTAAACGGCGTTCCACGGATAATTAGCAATGAGTTTCGCTACTTTTGCCGCGTGCGGCCCCGAGATCCACTTCATAGACAATCGGGGTCGTGAGAACACCGAGGCAGTCATTCAAATACGAACGCCCGCGCTTATGACTCGAGCCGCTAATTATATTTGCAATTAACCCCGGAGCGCGCGCGCCTCGGAGTAAGTGAGAGAGGGAGAAAGGGAGAAAGAGGGAAGAGGAAGAAAGAGGCAGAGAGTAAAGGAGAGACGTAGAAGTCAGAGAAAGAGAGAGAGATCATGCCACCCGCCCCGGCTTAATGTCTCGCGCACGAATTCCAGTTTACGATTGCAAATGAGAGCCGACCCCCATTGTGTCTCGAATTAAGCAAGTATGGCGGGCAAGTAAGTAAGTAATTAGTCCCCCGAGCGTGCGTACGTTTATGTACGCACGTCTCGGAGTTAATTAGCCCAATTGTATTCCGAGCAACGTTTATGAATTACGATTGAATTATAGTACATTGATTGCGGGTACTTATCACCGTAATACCACATATCCCCGACGAGTGCGGAAATTTTCCCTCGGCAAGGTTTTTTTTTTCTTTTTTAACCTTCGCTCGATGCACGTAATACATCCACCCTTGGATACTCGAGACGAAAGAGAGAGAAAAAGAGCCGCGTGTTTCTCTGTAAACGAGATTTCCTTCCCGCTTATTGTATACGCGCTCAAGAATGTTTTACTAAATATGGCGCGAATAACGAGGGTATCCTCAGGAAGTATTTTCGAAAGGTGGGTATGCTAAAATAATCCGGCACATTAGTAGTCCCATTCGCTATTACAAAGTCCGAGGTAAAGGGAAATTATGTTTAAAAAGACTCTCCGTGCAAACGGACGCCATAAGGGTAGGCAAATATTGGTAGTACGTAACCGTCTACGCGGGATACCTGGTGTCCCATTATCATCTGTTGAAGATAGAATGTATTTATTCGGCAAAACGATGGCCTTTACAATTGTCCTTTTTTTTCTTCGTCACAAACAATCGCGCGTGCGTGGAGATAGTTTCATTACCAGTGTCATTTTCGTTAGTTATTTCCATTAAAGAATGGGTACATGTGAGTAGTATCATCAGACATAATTGCATCTTTATATAGACAAGTAATGTTATTGCTATGAAATCAGTAAGTGCCAACTCACTATTATAAAAGACACAAGTGATGAGAACATATTCGATGTAGACTTATCAGGATAAGTAAATGACGATAATAATTCGTACGATAAAAGTACTTCGAAAGAAGAAGAATAATGCAGCGAAATGTTTTCACATTCGTGGTAGGCGTTCGAGCATTTTCAAATGAACAAAGGTGGGTAAATTCTGGCCGACTAATGTGTCTACCTTTCCTTTTTGCCTAGCACATACTCTGCCTCCCTTCACTTTCTTCTTCGTCTCTCTGTCCTCCCCCACGTTCCCTCTCTTTTTCATCCTTCTTTCACCCCTCTTCATCTCTCCGCCTCGACCACTTAGAGGCACTTAACCTGTTTGCTGAAAATATTAAGCGCCGGCAAATATCGTAAAATAGAACAAATTCGTGTCGAGTGCTTTCGCGTGTGACTGACTAGCGCGAGTCTCTTTGTGGAAAGAGATTTTTTAAACGACACGGTACTTCCACCCTTTTAAACTTTCGACCCAACCCAACGACCACCCTTGATTATATACAGATAATTGGACGAGCATAATATAGAAATTAAATCATTTTAAAGGGGGCACCAACTGTGATTTCATTTCGAATAGCAACGACTTCGGAATCCGGTTAAATACCTATTATCTTCGGAACAAGAACATTGGAAAGGAAATGTTTCAATTAAAATTACGAAGGAACGAAGTCAAGAAATATTTGTTTAATTTACAAGCATTAGTAATCATTGATATATTTTGCATAGCGGATATTTTTATCTCAGTAATATCAAGAACATTAACACTCTTTCCTTTCCTTGAAATAAAAGATGAATATTATTGTAGAAATAATTCACCATAAAGTAAATATTTTGATTTAAGGGAAATTGACTTCTAATTTAATTTTCCTTTAATAATTTGGAATACAATCAACGACACTAAATGTAGGTATTACGATATATTAGAAAGCAGCAGACTTTTATATACAATACATTAATTATGCTTAATATATTAAGACTAAAGTTAACCAAATTATATCGAAGTTCCACGTCAGACTTATTATCTTTGTTATTCGCAGCCTTCCGTAAACTTTAATTATACCAGCGATACATGTAAAGTATTAAACGAATAAGTTTCATGAATTTATTTAATGTAGCGTTTTCGAGAAATTCTCGTGTTCCTGTTTCCTTCCGTGCAATAGCTGTGACGATGATGTGACGACAATAAGGACGTAAGCCGCTTATCCTGCTATTGACATATAATATTCCCCCAAGAACACACAGCTACATCCATTTGCGGCGAGATCCGTACTGAATTTAGTATATGCACCGTATCTTTCATCTTGTGTACCCAGGATGTGTTCGCGGTCCCTTTTCTCTCGTAGATAACGCATGCGGCAACACTCCGGAGAGTAAACATATTTTTTATTATTCAAAAGCAAATATGCCCGCATAGAAAAGGTGTAGAATCTACCAACGAACGTTGGACGTAATTTAGAATAATTACAACGAGTCGGAAATTTTCTTATGAATTTTATTAAAGCTACCTCGCGTCTTAAGCTACCCCATTTATCCAACTACTTTTTAATGAACTCATAGAATTTTCAGAACAAGAAGCTTTTGCCCGATATACATTTAAACAAACTCATTGAATTTTTTATATATAATTTGTATATATTTATATTTTATATATATAAATGTATTCTTTTAAATTCGAATATTGAAAGTAATATCTTATTAAAATTAAGTTTTATGTTATTAAGCCAGCCAGTTATTATTATAATACATAAACAAGTTACTAACTATACATGTTTTTACACACTTGTTACGGATGTAAAGATATATGGAAAGTTATTGAAATATTAGTCTGGAGTCACTTTAGAAAGGAAATGATTTAAGTAATCACATAATGTATTTATGACTACTGGCTACAAGAAATATTAGTATTATCGACATCAGTTATGTAGGGAAAGGAATTAATCGCTGGCATAAAACAAAAATTTGACGTTTATAATACGAAGGATCGGGGTTTTACGTTTTATTCGGTGTCCCAACTCGAACCATCTTTTATTCCGGCATTATTCATACATGGGACGGCTTAACCGATGGACATTTGGGTCCAATGGACAGTCAATTACTTTCTTTTTTATCATCCGACAAGGATGCCTCTGCTACATATTTTATTCTCCATTTGTCGCGTGAATTATAAATATATATAAAATATATGAGCGAAGCACTTGAACGATATAAATTATTAATTACGAACATTTCTCGTTACTTTAAATACTTTTTACTATCCATGCTCAATATTCCCATGACATTTTTAGAAATTTATAATTTCTAAAAAATCGACTTTACGTCGCTTATATTATATTCTATATACAAAGAATTAAACATTATTCTCGTTTAATTACAGCTTACAATTTCAACTTGAATTATGTTTGCCAATTAATTTGCCAAGAACTTGTCTCTTACAAGACAAACTTGTCTCTTAAATTACCTTCACTGCTCTCCATTATTAATACAGCTCCTAAAATATTGGCAGTAATTATATATTTAAAATCTGAGTATGTGAAATAATATGTCTTTTAAAATCCAGATATTTGATTTTGTACATATGCTACAAAACTCGAATATTCCGAATAATATATTCTTTAAAATTCAAGGATTAGAAATAATATATCCACGAATTAAATTATTACATACATTACATTACAGTATTATTGTTATTAAATATATTATTTTGAATCCTCAAATTCTAATTTGTATGTACAATATATAAAGGACTCATCATCGGCGTTATAAGAGTCGAGCGATGCTAAACATCGACGCCCGAGACACGCCGCGCGCAAACATAAACAAAACAGATGTGATAAGAAAGTGTGTTTGGAAGGTAACTCACGCAGTTAGTAGCATTCGGTCCGTGTAATAGTTCAGTCGTGCAAGTTTACTACCTACTTCCTAGTTTTTTCTATTATTTTGAATAGTATTTACAACACGATACTGCGATTTAATTAATATCCGAATCCTCCATATACTTGTCTATTATTATCGCACGATAATTTTAACAATCCGCTTTATATTCGAACACATTACTTGTGCATCGTAAATTTCACGTTTCCTCCTGAGGGGTTCGAGAGGATGCAGTGAAACATTAAGGAAACGGGTAGGTGGTCGCGCGACAAGTGGTTAACAGAGTGTAGCAGAGTGGAGGATAGACATTTTTCTTGGGCAAACGCATATATGCATTGGGTCTCGCAATGGTATCAGCCAAACACGAGAAGACAGTTCGTGTAGCACGGCAATATTTCCCAGTGGGAATCGACAGGTGTCCCTTGGTAGATACCCCCTAAGTACTGCTTACCGGGGAATTATGTCTCTCACGTCTGTCCGTTTGCCCGATTCATTTCACATCATCTATCCTCGTTCACCTTCCCCCACCCGAAGCCCCATCCCGTACCCCCCTTTTCTTCCTTTCTGCCTTTGAATTGAACTTGGCTTATAGCAACCGAGCGTGCCAAGACGCAAATGCTCCCTCAATACATCCGCCTACACCTCCGATTCCTCGTCGCGAGAAGAGAAAACCTCTCTGCGAGCTACGGTGATCGATACCCACGTCATTCCAAGAAAAAAGTAATCCTTTTTTCCGAGAGCCGACAGGTTAGATAAGAATCTTCCCGTGAGAATTTACCAGGGGAATAACAACGATTGCGACATCCTGTCGAGTAATCCTTTCTCTTCATTGTACAAGTAAGTTTAATTGTATTTAAGCGACTAAGGAACAAGTGAATTGCATAGAGTTGTGTGATCTTTAGTTGCGATGAGAAACGAAATTAAGTTGGTTGATATATATGGAAGCAAGTTTGTGTACATGAATGGATATTAATCCTCGAAATTGAACGTTTAAATGTATAAACGATTAGCGCTATGAGAATGGTTCCATAATGGTCATTAAAAAATAAAAGCTCGCGGATGAAATATGGCATGATAGGATGCAGCGGTGCAAAAGCAAAAACGATCTGGAAACGGTTTGCGAAACCACGATATATAGAAATCGATCGTCTTCCTTCCGGGCGTGGGCGTCGGTCATGACTTTTCGCACCGGCAAAATCGGCCGGCATCCGACACCCGACATATTTCCTGATTTCCAGTTCATTTGCCGTCACAAAGCGCGAGAACCCGGCACCGGACAATGCAAACGTGAGCGCAAAATGCAAACACAATCGTAGTCGCGATCGGTGCACCGGTCCGATACGTTAACTCTATATAATCCGCCTGAAGTGTTATTATAAAACATTTCATATCGAATTACACCGTTTTATGATATCCCTGTTGATTTCATATGAATTCATACGAGTCCACGGAAATAAATACCCGCGGATTATAATTATTAAACATCACAAGTGTATCCCGATTGCTAAAGCATATAATGTTCCCGTGCGACGAGAAATAAAATCCGACCACTCGAACGTACATGCGTTTCCCGTAAACGTAATATTCCACGGATCCGTCGAATGAAATTGTAATTAAAAAATATTTAGATACAAAAAATATTTTATTCTTTATTTACTCGTCCGTACGAAGTGTGGACGACTCGGAAAAATGTAATTAGAGTATAAGTATACCGCTCGATAAAATAACTCGAAAGTGTCGCGATATGTTTTAATCAGAAAAATGTAACCGGCTTGTGTGCACTAATTTTTCGAATAATAGTTGACTATCGTTAGAATGAAATAACAATATCGTCGGAGAAATGGAAGCACGGCAAACATGAATACTGCCTTTGTAACAGAGAGTACTAAAGTGGACAGAATGACGGGGTTGGAGGGAGGGAGGGAGGATACGGGGGGGTGGATGGTTATTCATTTTTATGAAACCTGGTCCAGCAAAAAATTCCCAATAACGCCGATGCACTGCGTTACTCTGGAACGGGACAATAAACAAGTCGATATTACTGATCATTATTGTTAGTCGAAATCAAACAGACTGGACAGCACCGATTTATTTCCATGGCCCACGTCCTCCTCTTCGCCCCGCTACTCTCTTTCTTTTTTTCATCTCGAGAGCAGAAATCAACGCGACACGATCAAAGGCAGCCGCGAGCCTTCGTGCGTTCGACGATAATTGAAAAACTGATTACCTGGTGGCAAAATCTCGCGTGTCTTTGTACTTTTTGTATACGTCACGAACAAACTGCTTTATTATGTCATTCGTAAAATTTTCGATGATTCGTTTTTCATTTACGTGAATCTGTTTAATGATGTGTATTGAAAACAAATAAATAATGGTAAATAAATGCATCTCAAGGGTTGCCAAGATTTTTTAATATTAATTATAAAGGGTTGAAAATTAGTGTGCAATTTTCTGAACTGTTAATTCTCCGATTTTTATACGTTTAAAACTACATAATAAATTTGTGATATTTAAAATATGCATATTGCCACGCAATTCATATAAGCGTACGAAGCAATTACTTGTGGAGTACTCTTCTTACAAAACGTACTCCTCGCGAAATACATTTAATAACCACGATTGATGTAAAACAATGTGTGTTCCGCAATTATGGCGGACGTAAGTTACGGTAGGGGCGAGGAATGTGTGATGGCTCGTTGAAGTACACCGAAGGTGAAAAGGGTCAGATGGGGTCACTGTAGCTCGGAACCGGCAGCTACGGAATAACGCGATTAACTAAAAAAACATTTCATTGCGAAAAAACTCATAAATGAATTTTTAGCTCTTGGCTTCAATCCTCCGTGAACGCTGTGTATGCCCATAATTTGCATAATTGACGTTGGTTAGGGCGGTCGTAATGAAATATCCGAATGTCTTTCCGAGTAACCTTTCAGTCAATCACGTCCGGTAATTTTATTCCGCTAATTAAACCCGCATTTCAGTTCATTTTTTACGTTCGCTTAAAAGCCAGACGATATAAATCTTCCTAACTGATATCAGTCTAGCCGTAAATAGATTTATGATCCCGTCCCTCTTAATTGTTTAATATAGAATCATTCATTTATGGAAACTTAAACTTGGCACAATAATATCGTATTAGATAAAACATTAGAATATGACTGTCCACTACGTATTATTACATATTACTCCATGTAATATTTTCTATTTCCTTTAATAATTCAGATAATTCTAATCGATGTATAATTCATATTTTTACTAGTTTCATTAAACCAATGTATCGTGCATTTATTAATTACTTCCATAAATGAATGAATCGATTATGAAAGGACTCACCATACGAAGGCAGGGAAGGATAAATATATAATAAATCCTGCTTCATATTATCAGTAAATTATCATATAATTAGTATTAATGTAAAATCGTTCCCCTTTCAAACGTCGGAGGTATAACGAGAATATCAGACTACAAATATCCAGGAAGGGCACAAGGCATTCCCGTGCAAATCGGCAAGGTAACCCCTGAAAAGTTCGACGACAGTTTCTGATGACTGTATCCGTCGTTGTGCCCGATCCATTAGTGTAATTGCAATTTATTTAGTAATTACTTTAATTAGTGAACACCCACCCGCGTTCCAAGAGGTTCGCGGGAGTTTCACGGAAGAGGCGGGTGTAGAACACGAAGAAGTGACGGTACGAGGACTAACGGAATTAATTAATGAATTAGCCTTAAGGGATAAGGCGTAAAAACAAGTGGAAATCGGGTTGAAACGACGCAGCACGAGGGCCCGATTAAAGTAAGTGGTCTAAGGAACGTGAGTAACGGAGTAACTAACTAAGTGACGACTAAACTGCTGTCACGTCGGAAAAAGAAACGGGAGAATGGCTAGGATCGGTAGGGTCCGAGGATGAAAATTAACGGCGACTTAGCCAAATCCTTTCTTATCCCCCATACTTTCATAGAACCAGCCAATTCGATGCAAATTAAGAGAATGGCATGCTCTATCCACCTGCTATTCGTAATCCTTTACTTGTCTTTTAATGTATTCATTCTGTCCGACTATCAACATAAGAATCTTGTGCCAGGAGCTCATTTACAATTTTCTTTCAAGCATAACACACTAGAATTACTTCTAACGTGATTGCTTTATAAATTCATTACACCTCTTCTAATGCCAAGAAGATGAACAAATATATACCAAAAGGTTAATTTTATTTATACTTGTTTATCCTAAACAGGGATGCATATAGGCACTTTTACTTTTCGAATGAATTGTTAGGATTAATATTATTACATAAATAAGAAAGCAATGAAAGTTATTTTATCTGCAAGTGAATGATGGCCACAATTTTTCTTATACAATGTATAGTCATATAACAATAACATAACGTAACGTAGAAGTCACGGCATACATTCCACTTTAATTATAAACATTCTGTACATAACATAAGAAAGAAATCCACACCGGCTCACAGGTTAAATCATCCATTGCTATCACTGTACAAACACAAACACAACCCGATTCATTCGAATTATTAAGCATGGATGCAGAGGGGTAGTTGCTACCCCGGTCAGCAACGACATTTCAATGTTCCCGGGTCTCCCGGAGGGAAGACTCGTGAAACTTTTACAGCCTCTCAATTTTGACCAATTTGAAAGATCTCCGTGCTCCCTAAATTTTGAATTCCAACCCCTTCTCACTCCAGTGTTCACGTCACACATCGACGTGCAGGTTTACTTCGTGAAGGAACTCGTCAATTTTATCACGGTGTATAAAAAGAATACCACTTGGCTACATAGGGATGATAGCTTTTCGATTTCAGTGTTCCAACCATTTTCAACGTGAATTCAAAGCTAATTTCACGGAAAATCAGATCACTCAAACCATCTTTGTTTAATGCTTATCGAGCACTTATTTCACCAATCAAATCAATGGTATTAGCTCTTGTGGAAAAAAAGATGAACGATAGAACAACAACTCGTGTTAATATTTCGTTATTTATAATAAAATATGAATATTTTGTAATGGAGATTACAAACGTGTATGAATGAAATAATTCGTTCTTGATATTAAATTTTAATCTTGATATTATTCGAATGTAACTTTGTCTACGTCGCCGTATTTTTTCATTGAAATGTTATAATGAAATATTACCCTTTTTCCATTATGAATGCACACCTATTTGTTTTGATTAAATTTGAAATTACCTCGTCCAATGGAAACATACATTTTTGTTACGCGTATTTTGTTAAAGACAGTCGCGATATGATTAATAGTAATTATCCAAAAAATCCGTGACGCCAGAAAGTCAGTGAAGCGGGAATTAATTTCCAGCGAATAGATTACTGTGAAATGAATGTAACTAACACGTGGCGAAGTGCGTTTTTCATTGAATTTATACAAAATCGATTGGCGAGGTTGCGAGAGCTTTCATATCGTTTTTTTTGTAGATTCTCTCGAAAAAAAGGTGCGGGGACCACGACAGAGAAATGTTTGGCTTCGGTGTAACGGTAGTTGTAGCATCGTGTATCGCATTAGTACGGAGGCATGTTATCACACCTGGGTGATTTTTCTCTATTAGCGGTGTTATTCTCGCGCGTGTATTCCGCCGCCGCGAGTACACGAGTCGCGCGGGTAACTGATTTGTAGCTTGCGTACATAGGATATAAAAACACACACACAGACACACACAAATATAAGTCCACACCTTATTTCATTCCACCATTCCGAAATCCCGCATTTCCGTAATTAAATGCATAACGTACGTTTCATTTAACGCATCATTGATTTGATTAATGTCCCGTTACCAATTAATAGCACAATGGCTCCCGCTCTTTAAACGATACGAATTATATGAAAATCGACCATTTTTTTCTCACTTTGAAATACACGATTCAAAAACACAAATGGCACCTAAAACGCGCGAGTGATGTTTTAATGATGATTAAAGTGTCGATGAATGTTTCGTCGTTAATTAATCAGTAACGAAATGATTGCGTGTATGTAAATAACGTATCTGGAGCACGTTGGTTAAAGTGTTTCCAGGACGCCTCGCAATGAGAACACCATTATTTTCTATATCTTTAATACGTTGAAATATCCAAGTGTTCCGGAGAACAATTAAGCTTAACAACACACATGGACTTTCGCGGAGGCGAAAAGACAAGTACATTCGCAAATTGACATAAACTTCCATGGAGTGGCCCCCGGCAAATTGTGGCATTTAATTAAAGTCCCGGGTACACGTAAATTTTATTTCTACGAAGGCAGAAGCGCAAAAACGAAAATAGAAGTGCAGTTAATTAATTATTCCCTTATTACGGTAGGGCAGCGGTACACGGTGGGGTGGTGGGTGTGGAAGGTCCAGTGTCCGAGAGGGGTAGAAAACCGAGTGTAGTCGTCTCATTTCTGACAACCTAGCGAAAATTTTGCTAAAGTGCTGCTCATGTGGAAATGACATAATTCGCGTGCGGCAAGGGCAATTGGCAGTAATTAAAGTGGGTAAGAGGGACGCGAGGGAGGAGAGGGTGCGGAGGGCATGAATGAAATTAAGGCGGGTTGCGAAGATGGCCGTTTACACGGGTCCACGTCTGGTCGACTCTGCCGCGACAATAAAACGAATTTGCATACGGGACAACTCGTCCCCGGACGAACCACCCAGGGCCTTCCCTCCCTTTCTCTCTCTTTCTTTCTCTCGGAGAGAGAATTTTGCACGGATAGATGGCCACTGGTCAAAATCATCGGTGAACTGGGAAAGAAAATTGCCAAGGGACTTTTGTTACACTAGTCGAAATCTGTCTGGTTATAAATTTGCTAATTAATTCTATAAACGAATTCAAGGCAAGGATAATTTGCAGTGTCGAAGGAAGTGTGACAATAGATCGAATTTTACAAAAACGATATTTAAATCAATAAATTATTACAATTTATGGAATGCAGATACGAGATACATATGTAATGAATCATTTTACTTCCCTCCATTATTCTACTACGAACGGAATTGTTCATTTATTCCTATCAAATAATAAATCAAGCAATAAACTCGTAAATCAACAAAGAATTGAGCGTCATCGTATTTAATTATTAGAGAATATAACATCTAATTCAAGATCATCGTCCAATTAGGAAAATACGACGAGACCGAGTTTTATCAGAATACCAGCTATTCGAATGATCCACTTACACTCGAGCACGGCCATAGCTGAGAGCGTTATATTCCCATTTAGGTCCAAGGCAACCAATTAAAACTTAGGAAAATCCACGGTTAATTACCGCTGAAGGGAGCCCTAATCACCGAGTATAATGCGGTAAGAGGTGGCACGGAGAATGTAGTTGATGCTAAATCGAACAGGATGCGAAATCGGGGCCGTTGATGTAACGCAGGTCAGGGGTGCATCGGTGTTTGATTGAGACGTCGCTCAACCGTGTATGTTGACTGATAGCTCCATTAACACGCCGACGCACTATCTATGTTTGTTGGCGTGCCTAGGAATCTGTGTTCCTATGCGGAACTATATTCACCCTTCTTGGAACTTTGTGCTTATCAGCATTCTTTTTATCCGTTAGTAAAATTAATATCATCTATAGCTTATTTTACGGAAAATATTAGTCGTGCAGTAAAATGAGGATTGTTTAGGTTAGATATACATTTTTATTAATTAATAATCTACGACTTAGTATTAACACTAGAACTACCGAACATACATGTGTATACTCACTTCCGCTTACACATTGATTTATATATAAATTATATAAATTAGCTGGAGGATTGAAGTTAATTAATGGATTCAATTATTCGCGTTATGTATATGAAATAAAAGTAGTAATCTGAAACAGTGCGCCGTGGTATATTCGTATAATTTAACTAGAAATGGCAAAGAAATCATTATCACTCCTTTGGTAGTTCTAGTGTTAATAAACTGTACAAACGTATTTTTTGTTTAATGTTACGGATACAAATATCTTGGTACTAACTTCAGGTGATTAAACTCATTTTATCGGAACGCGTTCAATCACTAGAAAACGTGTAATATCGGGAGAGATTTTGTAGCCGTAAAATACATGGAAGTTGTAATCACATTCGACGGTAACATAGTTCATATCCGAAAAATGAACGAGTAGAATAGTCGAATGTTGTATTCGGCACCACATTCATGTAACTAAAACTTTTATACAAATGACGGTAAGGAAAAAGGAAACAAATGAAGTTCATATTATATATCCTCCGTGTAAAATAATATCTTACTAATAATTTTGTGTAGCGCACAGAATTTTTATTATTTCTCTCGACGCGTGTTTTAAATAGCTGATTATAAATATAATGGAATTAGTAACACATTAAACATAATGAAAACCAAAATTTCACGAAAGAAAAGTCCTATTTCACAGCAGTAATGAAAACATAAAATTTGAGAGTACTTCGATTGCAAGCAAGACGAATGAGGGCAATCCGAATAAAAAGGAGGAAGCAAAGTAGCGGAAAAAGCGGTGAAAACACCCCGCGCATCGATCGGTTCAATTAAATTATTCGCGCCCACCCAGTTCACCCTATCGTACCCCCTGCCACTATACCGAGTCCGGCACCACCCCTCTCTTCGAACCCTCATCGTCGGTCGGGGTAACAAACCGAGGCAATTAACAATCAATCACAGGTGTCTCTCGCGTCATTGAAATGACGTCAAACATTGTATTTGTGTAATTGTCCATTTATTCCAGTCTCTCGGCTGTCACCTGACAAATTGCAAACCCCAATACTCCTCCCCCCCCCCCCCGCCGTTGGCAGCCCTCTTTCAGCCCCCACCCTCTCACCCCTTCGAACCTAGTGAACGCGAGCACGAGCACCCGGTGGCCACGATGCCGTGTTCCACGCATTTTCCTGTCAATCGCGAACGAATCGTCGTCGGTTATATTAATTAGCGGCGGCCCTCCGGGAATCGTTACCTACTGGATAATTGCGATTGTCGGAACCGATCGACGTAACCCCCTGTCCACGTGAAACCTCCTCGATACACAAACCGATAATTTCTACGCTCCGATGCCAGATAAAGGGAGCAAGATAAACAAGTATATGGTTTACGTAAGCTACTTATTACACGTGGCCGAAGATCCGAGAAAAATTGTTCGATCGTACTACGGATCACATTGAGGAGGGTGATGGCTCATAATTTTAGTGTGGGTTCAGGAATTGTCTTTATCTCTTTCATTGAAAACAACACAGTTTGGAAGCCTTTTAATATAAATTTATTTCACTACGTCGATTTTTATTACGATAATATATGTTAATAAAATATTTGAGAAAAAGAGGTAAAGAATTTAATTACAGAAAGTAATAGTTGATTGAAGTATCAGTCTTTCTAGTGTTGAGTGAAGGAGAATTGAGTCCTTTTACTTTACCTTTTAATATTATAATATTTTGTATTTATTGGTTGATTCACCTGCTATTCATTTGCATGAACAACGCTGACCGAGTTTCTTCGTAAAAATGCATACAATGGACGCACAGATACGTGTAAGTTAAATTGGAAGTCCCTTTGCAATTGGTATTAGCAGAAATTACAGAGTACTCCCGGCAATTTGCAATCCCACAATTATCCATTTTGTGTGTTGCATTGTTCTCTGTTGATACAACCAACAATTTAAGGAAATTTCCATAATAAGGTACAGTTAAGTGTAATATTACTCGAGGCATAAATTCCCGGCCCCCCTTTTTTTTCACCACCAACGTTGCGTCCTTCGTCGAGCTACAAAGAACTCTCTCCTTTCCTTGAAGTCGCTACTTACACCCACGTAGATGTGAATGATAAGAGATGCCTTTTTTATTTCGCTGCAATTATATCGTTGATATTACTCGGTATATCGCTTTATGTTGTCGGTCCCGTATGTTGCATCCATGCGTTACTGGATTCAGTATCACGATGCCTTAGGCAAATCAAGATTTATCCTATCTCCTCCCCTTTCCTTCGTACGTAGTTTTATTCGATTCTATTATATTCTACATTCTACGTTCTACATTTTATTTACAAATAATACAGACATACTGATATTTACCGGTATAATTATGGATAATTTTAATGCCACTCTCGAATTAACGCAGCATTTGCATTCATATAAAGTCTACTCTTTTATCTTTCACTAGAATTAAAATTATGAAATATTTTTGTTAAACCTGTAGGAAGATATTAGAAATTATCGTGATTCTTCAATATATTGGTTTAATGTAATTTAATAGTCTTGCGTCAAAAGGATGAGTTTGATGATTTTAGTAATAGATATATTCGAATGAAAATGATAATTTCATTTACTCACTTGATCGCATTAAATGGAAGACAGAAATCACGCGACACGCGAAGGAACCCTTTAGAAAACATTCTATCTTCGATCGAGCTAAAACGTTTGCGTTAATACATTATGGAAACAAAAGTTGGAGCTCTTGAACAAAGTAAAAGTTACAAACGTATATGGAAGCGATTGACGAAACTCTCTACATCCATTTACGGCAGCCAAGTCCCACGGCAACTTGCTGAGTAATACCATACAGCAAACTTTATTCCATCAAGTAATCTATCGAAACTCTCAACCACTCTATGCACAGGGAAGAAAAATCTTGATTTTTTTATGCGTGAAGATTATATCTTCCACTTCCAACATGTAGCATCTAAAATAATGAAAATAACTTTCAATCCATAAATAAGCAGCGTGCATTCATATTATGTTAATAAAACACCATTTTAAAGAACTTCGTTTATTCCCTTCACAAATATTAATTATTAATTTCCATATGAATATCCATAGGATATTCCATAATAAGTATTAATACTTTATGCTTGGATAGTAATGAAAATAATTCGCGATGTGGATGATCTGATAATTCATTTCATTATTTTCTAACTTTCAAGGATATCATTTTGAATATGTATTATGATTGATCTACGGTAAATATAGATTGGCCATATTATAATTAAAATGGATGTTCCGTGTTGGTGGATTTGTCATGAAACGAAGGATGATATTGTATTATATTAAACAAAGGCGGGATAACGGTGAAAAAATACTGCTTTCATATCAGGGTAATACTGTCCTACAGACCACGATTCACGACACCTATTTCGTACTGATAGACGCTTGGAAACCTTTATAAATCAATACCACTTAATCCCCTGAAATCTCCATTTTCGCTTTAACTGGGATTGCTAGTATACATATTCAATAGAACTGGTTGAACAACGGAACGGAACAAGTACTATAAAGTGGAAGAAAATACTAGGAAGAGATAAACGAGGAATTTTATATTACCACCGGTACTTGATAAAGCCACTTTAATTATAAACGTCTCTCGTGGTTTTCGTTGACATCCTTTGAATGACATTCTTGATTATTTTCTATAACTTTACGCGAATAATACTTTCAATATCGTTCCACGAGCACCATATAAATAACTTCATTAATAGAACCTGAAGCATAATATATCCTCGAAAAAGAATTGGAACGGTTACGGTGGGCTTAAACGAGGAATATTTCAGAATCTCAGTTTTTCCTGACATTTATTCTTACGATTAAATGAGCCGTTCCCACTAGAGACCACGACACTCCGTGGATGTTAAAGTCAAGCTTTAGATATGCAAATCAGAAGTGAGAGAGGTGTGTGTAACTAACCCCTTTCCTCCCTTCTTCTTCATTCTTCCCTGGCCGACGACTAAAGAGTATCTTCGCGACGTATTTATAACCCCCTTCTTCCTTCCTTCCTGCGGAGTACACGTCTCCGCGCCTCCTGATGAATGCCCACCTTCGCTTTAAGTTTATTAAACTAACTTGCTAAAATTATGAATAATTCCGTCCCATTGTGTCACACCACCACGGTACCCACCCTTCCTTCCGTTTCTGCTTTATGACGAGTACCGGCAAACCGACCCATCGTATTTCTAATGGTTCGAAGTGATATAGTCCTTGAAGAGCTGCGAAAATCAAGAAGATGTTAGGTGGAATTCATACTTGATCCTAGTACATTTAATGCCACGGATGGGTCATTAAGCGAAGAGATATTCAAATTTCAGGGAATGCTATTCTCTGGTACAATGAACGTATTTCGGGTCTCATCGAAATAGTCATTCTTAAACATCGATTTATATCAAACTGAAACAACATACTACAATAATGTGTTAGCATTTTTTCAGGCCTTTTAATTTTGATTTAAGGTGGATATTATGTACATTTTCTAACACACATGTATTAGTATTGATACCACTGCACCTGCGATTCGCGGTGATCAATTATTCAAGGCTGTCAAGTCAATTAATGTTAACCATTTTCGTGGTTGCCATAAGGGTTGGTCAGAGTAAAGGGCCATATGTAAGGGACGTAGAAACTGTATTGATCTTTCATTGTCATTAATGTGGCCATTGTATCATCTTAAGGAGAATATTTCATAATAGTAGTAAGGGTAGTGCATAAATCAGACGTAAGAGCGCCATTCTCTAACTTCTGGTAATGGAAGACTAGACTCTTTTCCGACATAAACTTATCGTACTTATAATCTGTAATATAAGAACATATACTTTCCAAAGAAACTATAAATATAGTAATATTATTTACGATAATTTGACTCGAATTATTCAAATTACCGGATAAATTTAAAATGAAAGTACAACCCCCAACAAGTGACGCCAAACTCCCTTAAGAGATGATTCTCGGGAAATGTACAAGTAATTAATTGAATGCCGAAGCCGGTTGCAGTGAAATATAATCAAGAATTTGATCTGCGTTATTTGTGCTTATTCAACGACGGAAACTGGTTTGTACGGATTAGGCCAAGCATGTAGGACCGCCTAAATACTGTCTGTTAACCGCGCGTACTGAACTGCGCAAACTGGTTTGCACGGGTTGCCTCTCCCTTAGCCTTAACTCTGCAAACCAGTTTATGCAGTTATTCCTCGAGGAATAATTGACCGTGTATGCCTTGGTTTATATCAAATGAGATAAGGAAATAAATTAGCAACTGGGATGCCCCTCATTTAAATATCATTTAGCTGAGCTTCGTATAACGTAAATCGATGCTTCTTTTTATTCTGGCATAATAACAATTTCATACATTATCATAAAATATAGTATAGTAGTACTTCTACCAATAATAGCGACGGGTAAAATAACGTACAATTCCTAAAGTAAAAAATATGATTTCTATTAAGTCTTTGAGGCATAGTCGGATAAAAAGAAAATGTTTCTGTGAAATGTTTTTCATCCCACCTTGTCGTAATCATAATTCATCGTTTATAAATCAAACATACCTACTATGTTATATTTTTTTTTAAATAATAGCTCTATGCAACTCGAGACTTTTTTGTTTCAAAATCCTGTGCCCCAAAGACTTAATTAGAAGATACAGATGTATCTGTATTTCTAACTTGATCAAACAATTGTTAATATTACTTGACGAGGGTGTATTCAGATTTAGTATTCGTTTAGTTAATATATTTATGATACACGCTCCATGAAATTGTGTTATTTTGGGAATAGACAAATAAGCGTTTTAAAGCTTCCACGTTCTCAGCAGTGGGTGAACCTTAATCCCTGGCACCTTAATCCCGTGATTCTCAGAAGAGACGTGAGTATGGTGCACGATGTAAATTTTGGAATGGAGTGGTGTGATTCACCCGCTAGACACAGGGGTACCCCATATACCTGGAGGAAATCTGTAACCCACGACACACCATCGTATTTGTCTTACGTTTTAGGTGACTCGATTCCTGTGCTTACGTTTCCACCAGGTCGGGACCTCTCGGCTTAGGGATTTGATTTCGCATATAAATATTAATGTCTCCTGATCACCTGACTCCCGCGGAGAAGAGATTTGTCATAAATTAACGAAAATGATTCTTATCGATATAAAACTTTTATTACACTTCGAATTAATCTCACCCAGAATTTGGTGCACAAGGATTCAGTTTCATGACCATTTAAATATAATCGTGTTTTATGTATTAAATTTCATCCTATATAATAAAAACACACAGAAATATTTTCAAATATGAAAATCAAAGATCATAACTATGTTCCATGATAATTTAATTCCACGCGTATGTTTGCCCGACTAATTCCATTTAAGTATAACTGCATCAATTGTGTTTCATTCCTAATTAATTATATCGACTATACATATTTGGTTCTAATGAATATAGTAAACTAATTATTAGAAACTTAAAATATTTAAGAGAGGAACAAGGTTTCATACTTTTTACGTAAACACAGTGAAATTTGAGAGAAAACATTGGACATGAAAGGATGGCCACAGAAGGAAAGCAGACGTCGGAGTGTATATCGTAGATAGGGGACGAACGAGGTGGAAACGGAGCTGGTCGATAACGCGATGCAGCACCTCGAGCCGTGACGAGGCTGCGACATCGGGATTGTGATTAGGGGCCGGTCGGCAAACAATGCCTAATTACATAATTATTGTGCCGCGGGCCCGTAATTAAGACACATTACTCCTCCCGGGTGGTAATTCATTACGCTTAATGTCTTCCCTGCCTCCACCGTTTCATCGCGGATGACAGTCGCGACGGTTCCGCTAAATACCGTTACCGTGAAATATTACCGACCACGAGTACGACTACAACCACGGCCACGACGACGTTCCTAATGATTGCTTTCCCTAACAAAGAGCCTCCTTTCTACAACGTGGTAACAACACTATCCTACAATCTTTTGAAAAAGTCTATGTTTTATTACGCTGTACGTGTAATTATGGAATTCATCATGTTTTAATTGTAGGACTATGGTGGTCTTGTTAAATGACGACCATCACCACTGGATTTATTCCATGTGATATATACACCATAGTTCCTGGTGGTAGCCAGTCCACTTCATAATTAACTCTATTTCAAAATTTAAGCAAAATTAAATAACTACTTAAATTTACAAAAATGTAAAAGTCTTATCTTGAATCATAATCGGACCGAGGACTCGACTAAATTAATATTTATTTATAACATTAATTTTTGGTAAACCCAGATTATAATGTTGGCGTGTATTGTTTCATATAGAGTGTAACGCGAAACTTATCCCCCGCGTTGTACGGGGGTCTACTGTAATGAAAGAGGGTATATGGGATGTATAAGTATGGCGCATATTTTAATGTGTAAAGAAAACTTAATGGAGGGCCGTGAAATGTGGTCGTAGGAAAGTGTTGTAAGGAGAGGAGATAGACTGATGAAACTGAGTGCTTTTCACACGAGTGAAGTGCAGAGTACAGAGAAGATGTGTGATGCCCCGTGACAAAGCAGGTGTCTACGAAAAATGTATACCGTTATTCGTCTAACACGAAAGAATAACATCCCAGTGGGCTCTCATTGAAATTTATACGGATTGGCAGACGCTCGATACGCCCTGTTTTCTTGTAATCTTGAAATAGCGCGAACCCCACTCAGAGTGTCTTAAGTCCCAAGCGATTCCGAATGGGTTAAAAAGTTATCACAAAACCCTCTCTCCGCGCCTATTCAGAACGCTCGCTTTTCGCAAAGTTCTCAGTTTCCCACTGCCGTCGCCTCCGCCTCCGCCGCCGCCGGGAGGAGTAATTGTGTGCAATATCCATTAAATAATTATTACGACGTTCTCATTAATTACCCCCCTTCGCAATGAGTTCCTGTATTAATTACGCGAACTTAAAGGGACGATATAACAATTAAAAATTATAATGCACATTGTCCCGAGTTAAAGTAATCGGAGTTGTTTTTAGAGTGCCTCCGAATAAATCGAATAAATCTTGTTTTACTAACGAAATAATATATGCCTAATGCATAATAAATATCAGATTTATTTATACTAAATTATGACAGTCTACATTTAAATTAGAAAGATTACTAAAACTTCGGTGTTTGTCTTTTCTGTTTGATTAACTAGAATTCACTGAAATATCTATATTTACTCGAGTTACAGCATATTTGTTTGATCATCATACCGTAAACCGAATGTTAACAAAACATACCATTTCAGTTTTACGGGGTTCTAATTACGTGCACGCTCGTTTACGGGGACATTTAAACCCGTAATTATACGTAAATGAAGCCTCGAACTGACAGGAATATTTGAATCATAAAAAACTTGGTAGCTTACGATGATCGACGTGTACATACCGGGATTAGCATTCGGTTGATAAACGTAGGTTCACAATGACCTTATAAAAATAATGGTTTACCAAGTCAACAAAGTACAGCATCGACTCAATTGCAGGAACCACGGTTCCCTGAATTCTCAATTGCACAATACTCATTTTTTTCCGAAACAATACGCGACCCCGATACGTACATGGCCCTCTCATATACCGATATTCATACCAGAGATGGAAGAAGATTGCCTAGTTTGCATTACTTTGCATATTTCATGTTCCACGATTTTCTCTGACGTACACGTACAATAGGACGTATCGAATCTCCAATAGGATTCGGTTATATTATATCAGATATCTTTTTCCGCGAATTTTAATGATTTTCGAAAATAACACGGAGAAATTTCTAAATATGTTTGAATAAAATATTTTTGGAATATCATCACTTAAAATCATAATTTATGGGCAAATATTTTAGATAGAAAATAATATGATACTATATTGCTTAATATATAATATTAGATATTAAATATGTTACATCTTATTTCGAGGAGGTTGTAATAATTTGTTCGAATTTGTTGTATACATGTAGAATATCATTCCTGGATTGATTTATTAATCTGATCAATAAAATGTATTATGAAGTATAAACAATCGCGCATCATAATGTAGTTTAAAAGTTTAGAGATAGCTACAGTGTCACGTTCGCGGGAAACAATTTTACTCGAATCGTTCGGTTGCAATCCATGATGAAGCTACTCGATATACATTAATTGGCATCGTTACGACATTGTCATTTTTCAGGATATCCCGATTTCATACCCATTTATCGTTGACCACAATCCTCGAATTGTTACGTAAATTCATATTTTCCTAGGAAATTATATCCATTTACCGCGTTACACGTACTAGCGTTGGAAGAGTAGCATTCATTTATTATTAATATAATTTGAACAATTTGAACATTTATGAATATCCACAACTCTAAATTAAAAATATACGATTATTCCTAGATAATTATTATATATTCTTGACAATTATATAATTATTCATAATTATAGTATTAGAATTTTCTGATAATTATATCGCAGATTAAGAGTGAGTAATAATATAATTAGGATATAGCATAATTATTTTATATGACAGATAGTTATACTGTTACAATATTCTAATTTATATTAAAAAATATTCTGATAATTAGGATACACTGAAATTATATTGGGTTCTTGCCTTTTGCATCAGTTTTTTGCTGGGAAATGAGGGATTTTTATTAACACGGGATTACGAAGCTGCCAAAAATATAGGCAAATATTAATCAAAACGGACAACATACATATTATTGAATAGAAGATTGAAAGAATATACAAAATTGAATAAAAGTCGCTTTCTCTTTACACGTTAAAAGCCGCGCAAACTTTTTGGCCAATATATTAATGAACATACAATATAATTTTCTATAGTATAATAATATTACAATATTATAACTTACATTACACAAAATAGTTTCATAATCATATCGCGGATTAAGAGTGAGTAGTTGTATATTTAGGATATTACGAAATATCCACTCTGTGTACCACCATTCACTCTTACTCTGTCTGACTTTAATCGCATCATACTACTGACGGCTCTAATGAATAAACACATCAATCAGTTACTTACACTTTACGGGATACTGTTCGAGCTTTCTAGAGTCCTTTCGTATCCAAATACAACGACGACGACGTAGCAACATGTCCTGGGAGTTCGTAGGCTTGTTTGCACGAGTTCGCAAATATAGTGGTGGGTATCGAAGCCAACCGAAGCGAAGAATTGATAAATTAGTTATTCCGTCAGTCGCCTGACTCTGTTTCCCTAGGTACGTTTGATCTGAGGTTTCGAATAACCATACCTGTTTATATGTGAAATAACTCCAGACTCTACTTGAGATTTAAACAATATCAACTTCCCAGCATCATTAAACTACCATAAAAATGTCAAACATTTTCTGTGATTCATTACGGATTAAATATTTCAATGACGTACGATGAAAGTATTGTATAGTCTAGATGAAGTAAATTGAATAAATGAAAGGGATTTGGCGAGGTATTGTTTGTTGTAGAGTATAATATAAGGGAAGTTCTATGCAGTAAGTTGGAAACCTTTAATGGAGGACGTATCCGGCTCGTTTATTATCAGATAACAGTTCTGGAGTATATCCTTTGGATATAACTTTACCCCTGGGTAAACAAGAGTGAGGGTTATGACCATTCTCGTTTGTCTTTGCATCCGAAATCTTCGCTCGAAATCCCTCGCGACGGCCCAATTAACTCTCTAAGAATTCGATTCCACCCCCTTTGTAATTCCAAGATAGTGCTTCTCTAGAGCCAGATTAGAAAAGACAATATTTGCCTCGGTACTCCCAACTCTAATCGCATATTGCCTCGCAGATGTGCCTTCATTTAATACTGGTTACTATTTGTCCTTCCTCAGAAATCTTCTCTATATTCATAATTAAAATTGATACCAATAAAATAACGTAACCTCTCGCAATTAGCATGTTCTCCTGGGATATTAAATGTCATAGAGAAACCGTCATAATTTTATGATCGTGCAGTAATCGCATTAAATAGATTTAAATATCTGAACAGCGACTTAACATTCACAATCTGACATTGATCGATTGCGTTCATTAATAGTGGACACAGTCTTGTAACTTCCGCAAACTTTCACGCGTTTTAATTGGAATCTGTTTTATTTATACGTTTTAATAGTAAGTGCAAAATATGATATACGTATTGTGATTTCTTGAATTCAAATACCATTTCCATATTTTTTCAATGACCCCAATTTTGGTTCTAATAGGACAAATTTAATAGTAGCTGATGCCTAATGATGTTCTAGGACGATTTTGAGTCGAAAGAAGTGGTTTAAAATTTTTTTCCGGACAAAAAATCGGTCGACCCAAAATCGCAAAAATGTGAAGGGGTATACCTTCAAAAATTGTCAAGAATTAAAAGTCGCCAAAATCACTTCTAAATGACCCAAATCAATGGTAAACGATGTATAAACATAATCTAGGACGATTTTGGGTCGAAAGAAGCGGTTAAAAAATTTGTATTGGTCAAAAATGGGTCGATCCGAAATCGCAAAAATGTGAAGGGGTATACCTTCAAAAATCGGCAAAAATTAAAAGTCGCCAAAAACAGTTCTAAATGACCCAAATCAATGGTAAATGATGTATAAACATATTCTAGGACGATTTTGGGTCGAAAGGAGTGGTTTACAAATTTTTTTCAGTCAAAAATGGGTCGATCCGAAATCGCAAAAATGTGAAGGGGTATACCTTCAAAAATTGTCAAAAAATAAAAGTCGCCAAAAACAGTTCTAAACCACCCAAATCGATGGTGGGTGATGTATAAACATATTCTAGGACGATTTTGAGTCGAAAGAAGCGGTTAAAAAATTTGTATTGGTCAAAAATGGGTCGAACCAAAATCGCAAAAATGTGAAGGGGTATACCTTCAAAAATTGTCAAAAACTAAAAGTCGCCAAAATCACTTCTAAATGACCCAAATCAATGGTAAATGATGTATAAACATATTCTAGGACGATTTTGGGTCGAAAGAAGCGGTTAAAAAATTTGTATTGGTCAAAAATGGGTCGAACCAAAATCGCAAAAATGTGAAGGGGTATACCTTCAAAAATTGTCAAAAATTAAAAGTCGCCAAAATCACTTCTAAATGACCCAAATCAATGGTAAATGATGTATAAACATATTCTAGGACGATTTTGAGTCGAAAGAAGCGGTTAAAAAATTTGTATTGGTCAAAAATGGGTCGAACCAAAATCGCAAAAATGTGAAGGGGTATACCTTCAAAAATTGTCAAAAATTAAAAGTCGCCAAAATCACTTCTAAATGACCCAAATCAATTGTAAATGATGTATAAACATAATCTAGGACGATTTTGGGTCGAAAGAAGCGGTTAAAAAATTTGTATTGGTCAAAAATGGGTCGAACCAAAATCGCAAAAATGTGAAGGGGTATACCTTCAAAAATAATCCAAATTTCAAAGTCTGCAAAATCGCTCCTAAATAGTCCAAATCGATGGTGGATGATGTATAAACACGTTCTAGGACCGTTTTGGATCAAAGGAGGTATATTAAAAATGTTTTAGATATCTTGACAATTTTTTGTTCAACTTCTTTCCTCAGCTGAAACAAGTAGCCCCCGCTTACCCTACTTTGTATTATAATCTATATTTGAGATACATGTATACCAATATTTTTAAAACATTTAACACAAATGCGGAACTCTTCAAGAAATAATTTGCAAGGTCAGCCGTATTCTTATAATATAACGCGAACATCCTACGCGTAATGCATCTAAGAATATGCCACAAACTTGGATCTACGGGGACGAGGGTTTGAAGATTTTTGCGGGCGGTAACTCGTTGGCTCGCGCTAACGTATTTGCAAGATCTACCGTACTGATGGACATATAATGCAATGTGTGATTGTAGGCCCGCCAATCGCGGCCGATTGTGCCTCTGAAGGCCCGCTAACTATCTCAAACTAGCCCCATTCAAGCTGCCGCGACCTCGCTCTATCCGCCTCTATCTATCCACCATACCTCTATGTCTCGTTCATCCTAACCCTCCAGTATTCACCCACCCCATCTTGGTATCTCCGCGTCCCTACTCTCAATTCGACCTTTATCTCTCTTCCTCCCAACTCTCGCCTCGTTTGCTCCAACTTTACACTGATTTTCTCTCTTACACGATCACCTCTATCCTTATGACTCAAACCGCATCGAAGTTCTCTTCCTTGATTCGTGCAGCGTATCTTACTCGTTTTAATTCTCCCCTCACTACTTTATCTTATACTGTAACTTGTTCCCTCATATTCTTAACAGGTCTGATTCTACTTCCGAAAACTTTATCCCGTTCCTGTTAGCGCGTATTAATGCTATACTTTTATATCATAGACACACTTTGTTTCATTGGAATACATGCATCCCAGTTTCATATTCATTCGATCTCCGTCAAGTTCTTTAACTCGTAATTGATTTGGATTTATGTTACTTAATGATTCTTTCTCTCTGATTATCTACATTTGTCTATTGACCTCGAACCTACTGTATGTCTGTATCGAGGAAATCACACGCGGTTACATGGATACGTTCCAACGGTGATCACCGGTATTCGTCTGGGTTCGAATTCTCGACCCTATATATCCGACGCACGTTCTACGTGGGAATTTCGAATCTATCAGCGAGTCAGACGAATGCAAATCGCGCATGAAGCGCGCTTAATAAAGCTCCGCACGCGGTCCGCAACTCGCAATCTTCTTTCGGGCGTTACGTGTCGCACGTTTCCTCTTAATGAAACCCTCGCATGCATCATATATAATACGCAGGCATTTCATTGGATTCGACTCGTCCTATCGAGTAAGATAGTCCGCTCGAAATTCTTAAGTACGACAGTTTAACTAATTAATCGCAAATGGACCCAAATAAATAATTCAACCTATTCCAACCGACCTGAAATAGACACAGAATACGTTTAAGCATCCTTCAGTAAAAATGTTGCCATTGAAGAAGAAAATTAGTGATGTCAAAAATGTGGTAACTTTTCTGAATTTTAACTTCTTAACCGAGAATGACGAATTAACTCATTCGAATCGGTGCTTATCTCGTCAGTTAGAAATATAATTAAAAAACTCATATGTTTGCATTAATTATGTATCTTAGGGATTTATTATATTACTAAATTTTAAGTATCCGCAGGATGTCGTTCTTTTGAAAAACTCCCCGGTGAACAAGTAAGTAAAGATTAATTTCTTCAAAAGAATTGTGTTTGCCATTTGGTTTGACGCGACAGAAACAGTTGAAGAATGTTCTTACTAAATCAGTCACAGATTACTCTAACTGTTGTTGTACCAAGTTCGTACTGTATTCAAGTAGAACGACTTAATAATACAAAAACTGGCGATGCGTGAAGTTCGATATCACGATCGACGGCGTGAACAATATCGAGGCTGACGATGTTGCTTTTGACCTACCACATTTCGGGCGAGCGAAAATTGAATTTCTAGGAAGCTGAATCGAGAGGGTAAGTCAGAGGAAGCGCACTAGCTATTTGCGTGGCCTTAATAAGGACGTTTGACGGTGTTGGCTTTCCCTTAACAAGCCGGCTAATATCCCGAGGCCCTGGTTCCTCGATATACTCTATCTCTCTATAAACCTCTTCCCTTTTAGCTTATATTCTCTCTTCCGTTTTCACTGTGTCTCTTTCTCTTTCCGCGTTGCCCTTCCGCACGGTGACTACCGTCGGAAATCACCAAAGCTTGAAAGCCGAACAAACTCACTTAGGAAACTTAGTATGAGGACCTACTGGACAAATCGTTCCACAAAAATGTCAGAATTCGTGGATTTTAATTCATTCTTGTACTACATCTATGTAGGATACTTTACAAGGGTAATGATTTGTGATCATTAAGGACTAAGAAACGTGTCAGTTGATTGGTTTCATAGAAAAAGGAAAATTTATTAATTCCTACTTATTCTACGACATATAAATCTACAATACTTTGTAGTATTGTTTATAGTATTGTTTCTCGATCCTGTTACGAGTGGTTGACACGAAATCTTGTATTGTGAGTGATAAGAAAAGTGTGATGCTGAAGTCCATTATATTATGTCGGTTTCTGTTAACCCTTCAAAGTGCGAAGGAACTGCAAGAATATTTGATTCCGGTTTGCCTCTTCGTAAATCGTCGTTTCATGGAACGTTCAAAACTGCAGTTGGCTTCTTATCAGGGATACAATCATTTAGTATCATCCTTTTCGATTTAGTAGTCGTATTCTGGAAGACTACGTCACGAGACCATTCGTGAGCGTTTGTTCTTCTCCCTGAAACGATTCAGATAATCGCTTATAAATTCATGTTTAATCTATTGGAATAATTAAATACTCTATTAATATTATTAATAAATAGACACTACGAATACCTTAAGCATGGAGATATTCGTTTGCGGTTTCTTTAAATCTACCAACAAAAGGTTTGCTGATGCCTGAGCGTCGGCAGAACCTGTTTTCTGCCATCTGTTGACACTGTCTTGGTATTTTGGTTCCGGCAACCACCTAAGTTACAAGAAATCTTGTAATTTACGGATCACGATAATGAAAACAATTTCATTAGGTTTCGTTACCTATAAATTACTGGGGAAAGTAAGTTTCTGTCAATTGAACAAGGATCCATTGGACCCGTCAACCAAGTCACCAAAAGACCAACAGAAATGACGATTATAATTCCTAAACCGGTGAACCAATGGTAGGATAACCGATAGAGTGGAAATACATCTGCCTCACTGGAACAATTATACACAAATTAATATCCGTAAACAAAAAGTCTGTTTAGATGCGTGCTGCCGTAAATAATGTTAATTAGCGTTTTTGTATACGAACAATAACACAATTCTACAGATAATGCTTCAACAATCCGCACATAAATAACATCCCGCGTGACCAAGAAATTACACGTTTCTAATTGTGGTACACTTGAGGTCGCGATGTTTATCTTTCCAGTATTCTCGGTAATGGCGAGGGGTTTAAGTTTCAACTGCACGGTGTGTTAAATTGATTAATTACCCTTCCTTTCGCGATACTTTAATCGAAAAAATCCAATGCTGTTCTACGAATTCCTTTCAAATTTATTCGTGTTTAATTGATTCGAAGAAATAAGTACTATACATATCTTAATAAAGAATAAGAGAAGAAGATTGTATCTTTGAATTCCAAGGTAACCAGTGCAATCTTAATAACGATTTATGTTTGCGAGTTTTTTATTTTAATTGTACAATTAAGGGCGAGAAGTAAAGGGTCAGAATATTCTTATTTGATACAAATAAAAGTAATGCAGACTTACTCTGGATGTATAAACTGTTGCAAAAACAATTCGCTGATATTACTTGGACAATGCGAAAGTGGCACGGGAAGTTTCTTGGGGACCAATAATCCTGCACCTAGGGACCAATTTGCACCAACGCTTGCCCATCCGGCTATAGCAAATCCTGTAATGGCACCTACAAATGCACCCTGGCCAATAAGAAAAACTATTTATAACAAGTTTAATGTATGTTCTTTCGCAAGTAAGGTTTCAGTTAATTTAAGTAAAATTGAAGTCAAGTAAAATCTTCACTACACTTTTATCTACTCATTATAATTTACCAAGTTTGTGGTAAATTATATATTCGTCATAAAATATGTAAAAACAACAAATCGTAAACGAGTAAACAAAAACAAGGAAAGTTGAGGGTTAAATAAGAATAGTAATTTACCTGCGAGTTTGTCCACGGAAAAAGCATACCTAACGTGAATACTCCGAAGGAAGTTCCTGCAGCAATAGCCGCTAAACTTCCGGTTACCTGAATATAATTATATGCAAGAAATATAATTGCTAGAAATTCTATGCTATAAATAGCATGTAAGAAATTCAATAATAAATAAGTACAATATGAAAAATTCGTATTTTGTAAAATAAACAATCAACCTACAGCTAAGATTCCACCCAATTTTTCGATAAGAAACATGAATGCTAATGCCATGAAACCGAGGAATACCACTACGATTTTCACGAAAATTGTGGAGCAACGATCGCTAGGTTTCATACCAAAACATCCCTTTACGAAATCTTCCAGAAGTACAACGGAAGTTGAGTTAAAACCTACGGAAAGAGAACTGAAGCAAAACATCTGTTAACTGCAAATAATTCTATTTTCATATAAATATTTTTATGTAAAATACTGATTCAGTAGTCGAGGACTGATTTTGCAAAAATTAGTAATGTAGACATTCAGAAAGTTAGTAATTCGATTAATTATTAAGGCAAAATTTCAGAAAATTATCGATTCAATTAATTATTAATGTATGCAATTATTAATGGAAAATTCAGAAAATGATTAATTCAATTAATACGGCTATTATTAATTCAAAATATCAAACAACTATTAACTCGATCATTTATTATTACTACAATGTTCCAGAAAATTATGAATTTAACCGATTAATAATTAATTAGTATAGAATTTCAGCGAATTTACCTAAGAGCCGCACCAAAAATACCGGAAACGAAAAGACCCGGTATTCCGTGCAATGATCTCGCGATTTCCATAACGTAGGCCGGCAGTAGTTGATCGTCGGCAGTGATCAGGCCGGAAGCTCTGGGGTCGCACTTTGGAGGCGACCACCAGGCTATAAGAACAAGTCCACACCAGCAACATAACGAAATAAACATCATTATGCCGACGGTAAATATCGATATTGCTCTGTAAATACACATACAATATAATATCTATGAACTTTTATTCTCGTGGAGAAACCGTGTGTAGATTTATTAACTCGATATTGAATTCCCGATTCTCAACCCGTTTGAATAGCGCCCTTTAACAAATTACCGAACAATGGGCTCTCATAATATCTAAATGAATGATTGTTTATATTCAAGTGAATTCACCGTAATATTATTCGCCATTGTTTTGGGAACATTGACTCACCGACAATTGCTTAAATGAATCATTAAAAACAGGCTACATAAACTTTTCATTATTCTATCGCTGAAAGCCATTGGCGTACTCACTTACAGTTTGGACGTTTTCAAATTTTCCAATGATCTGTACCGTTGTACCATCGTTTGATTCACCGAAATGTAAGCGGTATTGTAGAGCCACGAACCAATTAAAACTGTCCATACCGTGTGCCTTACGTAAGGCGATGAATCGAAACTGCGATATAAAAGAGAATTTTTAGGTCGAAACTGAGTCCAACGCTTCATTATTTATTTCGATGTTAAAAAACATCTTACTTCAAAAATTCTATCCTATCGACATCGGAAGCTTTCTTCCAAACTGCCGCCGGGCCACCGATGCGAATTGTGCCTAAAGTTGTGACCGTTATTACCGCGGTAATCATAACTCCGACTTGCAGCGCATCCGTCCAAACCACAGCTCTGATGCCACCCTAATTTCAGGATTCCAAAAACCCACATTTATATAAATAAACCCTAAACACATTATACTTATGTTCAAGAGTGATTATGATCTGATTGGCATTGGAACACCCTAATGAATGTAATGTTTCACACCGACATAGTTCAAGTTCCCATTATAATTGTTCCACGAGCCTTATAGTTCGCGATTAGAAACTCGCGGAACTATCTCGCAAAACAATGCGGAGTTCCGGCGGTCGTTAAACGCGATAAGGGCCGCGGTAGGAAGAACACGTTCAAGCGTCGATAATAAACAAATTTACAAAGAGTCATTCAGCCGCGATAAATTCTCATTAATTCGAGGGTGGGGAGAGGGAGATACAACAAATTGCTTGGATAATTACAAGCGCGCGCGAGTACACGATTAATCACCTCGGGAGCGGCTTTGTGATCTGGTAGTACGGCAACGAGCACTCGACGTGCTCCGGGGCCATTGTTTCCGGCGGGCCATTGTTGAGCTTTCAGTTTCCGTCCATAAACATTTCTAGTAGCCGGACCCGCGCGCGAGATTCTTCGCGGCATTGTCCACCGAAAATTGTTTCCTACCAGCCACGAACCTTCTACGTCCGAGGAACTCGAATTATCCCCAGGAGAATTCGCGCAAGGACGAGGGTCCTTTAGGGAATTAGCTTACGTATACCAACTGCCCCAACCGATTTAACTCACCCCGTTTTACCTATATTTCATGACTGATACGTCTTGTTAACTCCTTAAACCCTCTACGATGGCTTTGCCTCGTCATCGTTGCCAAACGCGACCCCAATCATAATGTCAACATCGAGTTTCCAGCACGTGTAGTCTCGTTAAGTTTAAAGATTACTGGCTAACTCGGACTTATCGGAGAAACTATTCCACGATAAACTCGAAATTATGTTTAACGATCAATTCTTACGTGATTGGAAGGATATTGCTAATTGGTATTGGAAATGGCACTTATGATAACGTACAGATAAGGGCCGATGGTTTTTTTCAGTATACTATTCTGTAATGGTGTGATGAATATTTAATATGATTGAATAATTGATTTGACTAGTTATAATTGAATTCCATCGGTGGGCTTACCAGAACGGTGTAGAACACGCATATGACACAAACAATGGTACCAATCAAATGTACATCGATACCGCTCACTGTAATTAATCGAAAGAATGTTAATAGTGGCACGTTAATGCTCGACTTGAATAATATGACTTTATAATACCTTGATTTAATGCTAGCGCGGGAACGTAGACCACGATCGATTGGTAAAGCACCTAAAATTGGTTTATTATTATGAAATTATTACGGCTTGCCACAAATTCAGGATTCTTAGAGACGCGTTTTTTACAGGCAAAGCCTAAAGCATATATTAAATTTCGAGATATTTCATAAATAAGAAGAAAGCTATAAACTTAAGTGCATTGCTTTTTCAAGTAGTTACGCATATTTTGCGGTGAGTAATATGAATATACATTCTTTCTACTTACTACATCGAGCACGAATATGAATGATATTAGAATCCGTATACTTTTGTTGAATCTCAGCTCTAAGTACTGAAAAAGAAATTCGTCATTAAAATAATTCAGACATTTTCCTGCACGATGTATTATATTTTAATACGAGTCAAAAACAATTCTTATTGGCGATAAGAATATTAATTAGAATAAAGTGTACCTCGTAAACGGAATTCAGCCTTAAGTTAACGAAGACGGGAGCATAAACATTGGCCACTATTATGCCGGAGAATAGAATGGATATAATTGTTATCCAATATTGAGTACCGAAATTATAAATTTCCGCTGGTGTTCCAAGGATCGTGACGCCAGATATAAAACTACAATAAAAGGTTTACAACAATGCGATAAGAATTACGAAATTTAATAAAGTGTGGGGGTTCTTATTAAAGAATTTTATTGTACAGACATTTACTCAATTTTAATACTGATATAATGAATATAATAGTGATCCAGTGTTAAACACAGAAATGATATATTTCTGATGGTATCCCAAGGATTGTCACTTCAGATATAAAAGTATAATAATAATTCAAAATAATACAATAGGGTTCACGAAATTCGATGAGTAACGGGGATTCTTCCATACTTCCGTAAATGTGGTGAAATTAAAGAATTTCATTGTACAGACTTTTACTTAATTTTAATATTGAAGTTCACCTGGCAACTAGAGATGCGGATACAGGAAAAAGACCTAAACTTTTTCCACCTAGTAGATAATCCTCCGTGTTCGATTTCTGTGCCTTTTTGTAGTGCCATAATCCTGCTGCCGCCGACACGGTTAGCATAAGCGAGAACACTAGCCAGTCTGTCCAATGAAAGTACCCTCTTTCGGGTATCTCGACCATTTTGACTAAAAGGGGAAGCATTGAAAAAAAAACACATATTTATACAGTTTTTACTTAACATAGATTGAAACAACTATACTTGTATATGCGCATTATCAAGATATTAAAATGCAAGAAAGCTCATTATTTAAACAAGTATTCTTTCCATTTTGAAAGATATGCTGCATAATTATCAATTTACAAACAACGTAACTTGATAAATATTTATATCCCATCATTGCTTCTAACATTAACGAAAGACTTTGCAAGGAACATTTATTTTTATTGTCAAAAATAATGTCTGCAGAAAATTAATCAAATTTCTGGTGTGAATAAAAGCATTGATATTTATAATACGGACAATGAACTTTTATATTTTCTTGTTTAGTCTTAATGCCTCGATAATTCGAAATCGAGATGTATTATGTCAGTGTTGAAAGTCCACGTTAGACGTGAAACGAGATAAAAACGAAATTGCGCGATGTGTTATGATTAACTTAAAAATTGCAAATCATGTAATTTAAGTCGACTGCATTCACTGCTCGCGTTAGTAAGATGTTACTTATCGTTGGGAAATATCCATAGGTAATAATATTCACTCGGGTCTTATTACAATGATAAAACTTGTGATTAATTATACTGCAAGTAAAATTTGTAACTAAAACTGCAGCGTAACAGCTCGTAAACTACACATAACGTACGTTTCTCAAACTACAGCTTTAAATTACCAAAGGACTCACCGATAAGTAAATGTATCACGATTTTAAACGCAAATGTTACACTATCGTCACAGAGAAAAGTATAACACTAAAGTTCAAAAAAGGCAACAATCGTGAATTACTTTCCACGCGATCCTAACGTAATGCAACTTTTTTATTAATTCGCTGGATAAAGACACCAGCATATCGTGCGTGATTTACAACTAAAGATCAAAGTGCGAAACTTGCCGTACGTCAGATCTTCCCGGAGACTTCTGAATGGAGACTTAAAACTAGTACATTGGAAGCAAGTGCGAACGAATATCAGGCGAGCTGTTAAAAAAGTAATGAAAATCGTAGAGTACTCCACCGGGAAAATGCAATAACGTCCGGGACACCGATAAGCAAATGTTCCAAAGATATCTCGAATACACAATGATCATAAATCAGTGTAGAAAAATGACTTATTACTAATAAACCCGAGCATAATTTCACACTGTCGGCATTATCAAATAATTGTAAAGTCAGTTTCTTCACAATTAATTATGGTGACATTTTCATTTCCATTCGAACATATTAACTTCTATCCAACATTACATGGTAATATATGTACATTATAAATACATACATACATCTACGATAGAATCTATTGTATTATACTTTAGTATCCGCATACGTAAAACTAGCCATTCATAGGTTGTCCGTGACTCACTCGTGCTACAAAGGATTCCATTGTTTCTTTCTTGCACGCCAAGTTGCAAGGACGGTGAGACTTATAGATAACGAAGTAGGGGATAAGATCTAATGAGGAGATATATTAAAAATGTAGAATATTAGTTAGCTAATGAATGTGAAATTACGTGGCATTCTTATAATGAAGAGTGGAACCCCTTTGTTCTTTAAATGGAATGTTTGTAACTTTTAACAGCGTGGAAGAAACCAGTTTGCGTAGTATTGTTTGTTCTCTCCGCGGAAAGATGCGTTACATTCGAGAGGATCGCCAGGGTCAATTGCGAAGTCACGCGCTTTAACAAACAGAAACTTGAGCAAATTTATCGTGAGAGTCGGGCGAGTTCTGCGGTAGTTAAAGCACTTGCTTGAAACCGGCGCGATTTATATTAATAGTTTACGATCCAGCATAGATGACGGTGCGTTGTGGAAATCGTTGAACGTTAACAAAGTAAATTGATCACCACGTGTCTGGTAATACAAATGGTCAAAGGGTCAGTGGATCGAGTGCAAAGTGGGGAAACGTTGGAAAATACAGGGTGGAAGGTTTTAATAGAAAACCAGTCCATACTCGTTATTCAAAAACCTGATAGAAGACTAATCACGTTTGAAGTTTACCGTCTTTTTTTATTCCGAAACGAAACTTACCATATTCGTTTATCTATCTATTTTTCTTGTCTACGTAACATTCATTCTCATTTTTCTTGGTGACTAATTTATTCCAGAAATGTCCTACGAGTTTGAACGTACTTTTTACTTTGCATATTTAATTCAATATTCCGCGTTGTTTATTTCGTCTTCGATTCTGCGTGTTTGCTTTGCATTCTTTTACATGATTTTGTGATCCTTGTGAGTTTTGAGATCTTTTATATCTAAAAGCATTATATGCGTAAACAGAAAGATTCCTTGCTGTATTAAGAATTTTATTACAGTCGGAAGGACACTTTGTCGATGAAAAATAGTTTTTATTGGAAATGCTGTTTTGATATCAAAAATTGATGCAGGGTTTAATATGTTTAATTATAGACTCGCAGCTCACGGATATAGACTTGACCGCAATTATTTATTTATAATTATTTACTGACACTAGTAATGTACACTATACACTATGAATAAATATCGCAACATTAATAATAACAATTACAGCGATAAATATAAAACAACATATTATACTATGGAATTGTTAACATATCTTTACTTCGAGCCCTGACTAGCATCAATAAATATATTTGGTAGAAATTAAATAAGAAAAGTTACAGACTCATTGTTCCCGGTTTTTCAAAATAATTACGGATTCATTCGCACACGCGCAGGTTTCTACATGCATACGATGCTTTTCATTGGCACCACAAGTGTTAATGGTACTTCCGATATAATTATTATTAATCAAGCGAGTTCGGTTGCTTCTTTGTATACACCAAGATTTGCATGTCATGTATAAATTCCGATGAAAATTAAAGGCTTCGATAAGCAAGTCACAACAATAATGTGACCCCTTAAAGAGGGGGCAACGGGTACAATCAACAGCTGGTAAAAAGTATTACCGACCGGATGTGAAAAAACGCGGAATGATCAGAATCCGACGGCAGATACACAATTACTTACTTTCCAAAATTATAAATAGCCTCCTTTATATTTAGCAAAGTTGTATGGTCCACTGGTCAACACGTGGCACGTCCGAATTCCTGTTCGAACTGAACATTCGCAAGGTGAGATTATTCCAGCCAAGACTGCTTTTTATTCCTCGAACAACGTGGATTATATTTGTGCTGTCAATCGCCGTTATTTTGATCAGCGATCGGTAATGGAAGAAGAAAACGCTAAAGTCCCACGAGGTATTTAGTGCCTTTTCAATCCACTCCCTTATTTCACTTTTTCACCGACTATCTTCGTCTCCATTCCTTCCGCCTCTCCCGATTAGTATCGATGGTCACTATCCGCTAAGCGCATTACTCTTCTGTACCGGAACATTAGAACATTCTTTGCACACTTCTTTTTCTTCGATCTTTTAATTGTAGTTTATACTCCTGGTATTTCGAGAGTATTTTCGCGGGTGTTATTTTCAAGTTTCAAACATTTACCGAAGTCCTTATTAGTGCAATCTCAACCTGCCGATTGTCCTGTGATAAAAAGCAGGTAATTCATATCTTAAAATTTGTCTCGAGAGGACAATTATTTATGCTGCTTGAAGAGTAGACTCTTTGTTGTTCAAGTCGGTATATTGGAATTCAAATAAATTGTTAATTGGCACGGATACATCGATGTATTTCACGCGGCGGATTAAATGGTTCTTATTAACAAATCGAACAGCAAATGACTCGTAATAAATGATAAGATGATTCGAAGAACTATGCGATAGCTCGTAGTAAAATCACTATATCTCTGCTCTTAACGATAATAAAAATACAAATCGTACACAATACACGAAACTTTCGTTAGTATTCACTGTGATATATCTATGAAGTAGATGTGGGACCTTGGCATTCAGATTCCATATGAACTTCTTGACATTGAGGAATCGGTAGCAGTCCCAAATTTGTATCCAGTATATAAAATAGTCAAAAAACATTGATACGAACGACGATAATATTGCACAGATATCGGGGAATTATTGTTGCATTACATAAAAACGCGAAGCGCACACTTTTCATCAAGCATCACAGTATATTTAGAAAATTTTTAACCGAGATAAGACTAAGATTAACACGAAAACATCGTTGAAAACCGTATTAATGGAGCGTGGAATGATAAAAAGAGCAACAACACGAGCGGCCGTCGTTGGTGACCAACAAGGAAGACATGTAACGACAGACTGTAGTTGAGTTTCGAGACTCGGACTGGCTCGGGTTAACCGGTTTGCTTGATCTAGGTCTTATTTCTGCGCCTCGATCCAAGTGTTAAGCGAAACTTAAATGACAATTCAACGAATCAATTATTCTCATTGTTAAGCACAATCAAATAGAACGATGCTGTAGACATTGAACCGCACGTGGTAATAAGGATCTCGCGGAGTAACGCGGAAGGATAAGCGACTTTCAATGGGACGTAGAATTGGGTCAATGAACCAAACATATTTCTCGAAATATCAAGCTTAACCATTCCTCGATTGAACCCCCTTGTCGTCCACAAAATAGCTGGTGAGTGAGAATATGTAATTGATCGGAACGTTTAACCTTCACGAGTTTAGATCAAAACGATAACCTCCATGAATTTAATCATGACGAGGATAAGTAACCTTCCCCTATCACGGTTTCTTATGCTCGCGGATAAAACATTCGTGTATAATTCTGCATTGGTTCTTTGCTAGTGTGCACCACGTTTGGAATGCAATTGCTGACCAAACAGTAGAATATTGTCTACTTAGCATACTAATCGGCCAATGATATTAATGCGGAAAATACGATGGTTCGATACGATTTCTTATATCTAACACTTCAAACATACCATGTCGATTTAGCTACTTTGTACCTTTTAACATTGGGTAGTCAATTTATTGTTATGAAAAACAGTATTTTATATATCAATATCTATTCGCTTCAAGTACTTAAATCCCAATGCATATTGACATATAAGAAAGTTTGACTGTTATGTA
The DNA here is from genome assembly GCA_910591585.2 of Nysson spinosus. Taxonomy (NCBI): domain Eukaryota; kingdom Metazoa; phylum Arthropoda; class Insecta; order Hymenoptera; family Crabronidae; genus Nysson; species Nysson spinosus. The sequence goes on from OU342835.1 coordinate 7,659,494, forward strand.
TCATAAAAGTCTGACTTTTTATATCCAGTATTCAACTATATTCCGATATCTACACACGATACGCGAAATATATACAATGAAATTTTTTCTTATATATTGAAAAAAGATTTAATATTATACCGTGATTAGTTTTTACACTTCCACTCAATTAGTCTTTCAGCACAGACTACTTGTGATATTTTCGTATCAGTATATATTAAGTTCCCATGGTGCCTTATCTCGGGATTCAAGCAATACATAATTCGACGAAATATGCGAAAACATGCAACGATAGATATTCTATAGATTCGTGAGATTTAAGTATTAATTCTTCTTCGCTTCTTTATTCACAACAAAGATATTTTATTTATAATCGTTGATACTTACAAACATCTATAGTACATTGTTATACAACTAACTTTCGTCAATAATTTTCGATGTAAAAAGTCGACGTGAAAAGAGTTTCGAGGATAAACTTGACTGTATCAAAACTTTATCATCAAACGGGATGTACGTACAATATCGGTGAACTATGAGTGCATAATGCAAATAGTTCGATTCTCTTGTTAAACGTTCGCTGTGTAAATCGTGCAATCTATATAAAGTCGTTGGTAAAAATTTCGAGCCTCTAAGATTATTATTAACGTGCAAATTGTTACAGTACCTGCACACTTTATCAACATTCTATTATTCTGTAAGTTCAACTTCATTGGAATGTATTAGTATCCGAATTTCAAGTTCCAGCAATGAACAGGCAAATGCGTAAATTATATAAGAATCATAATATTCGTGTGCTCGTTTGACCTCCTCCAATTTTCATTTACGAACCACGTTAGAACGCAAGAAAATAAATTTTTATGGAAGTTAAATATAAATTATAAGAAAGAATCATGCATATTAATGTGAGATTTAATGAAGGCATTCACATCCGATGAATAAAATAAAGTTTTTATCGAGTTCACTTTTGCATTGTTTGCTTGACAAAGGGAAGTAATTTGTCCGCAACGAACATTGGGCTACAAGTATTTCAAAACTACTTGCTCTAATCAATATTACTTTATATCTTATACTTGTAAGAATGTCAATATGGCACGATAAAACATTTGAGTCATTAATATGTATAATGTACTCCCATTCAAATTAACGCGTAAACCCGATAATCGTGCTTGAATATGCATATGGAGGCTGGCAGCTTACTAAAACGTGATACGGTGGTATTGCAACTGGTAAGTTTCTCATTGATTGGCAAATCAATCATTTCTCTTCTTACGATTAATTCAAATCGAAATAAATATAGGCGTAAGGAATCAAAAGCGACATTATCAGTAAATTCGGTATAATAAATCACTTATCTATTTAATTCAATGGTACGCGCATCCAAGTTGGGTTATGGTACCATACATATTCCGAAAACCTTTCGGCAATCTCTTTCATTTAATTCACACTTTCGAAAACATGGTATATAACTCTAATGGAATATTTCATAAAAATGAAGAATAGTTAGTAATTGTATGTATACGTATATATGTGACAACCTTGTACAGATTATGCAAATCAGCAAGGTGAAATCAATAGGTCGTCTCAAAATTACGATCTTGAAACATTCGAAGGAATCGTGATAACGATTCCTAAGAATCTTTCCGTATTGCCTAATATTTACATGGTGTTTAAATGTTTATAAATATGAACTCATTTGTTGCAAAGCTATCTTGTTGAATATCAGAAATAAGATCCATGTGGTGTTGAGTTTACGGCCTTCAGATGCAATTATCTTCTTTAAATAATAATAGTACGTGTTCTTATGATTGTAATACAGCAGAAAATAATTGAGTCAGAACCTATACATATGCACAACCACATACTCATATATAGTTTTAATTCTTCGCATTCTGTGTTAGTAATTGTACTATCAATACATACCACAGTCATATAACTCTCAGTAATCCTATAACTTTTTTGTTTCACAAAGAAAGTTTATTATTTTCTCTGATGATCGAGAATATATCATTAATTTGGTGTTTTATATATATTTTTCCCATACCATACTGCTCAGTCTTTTAAAAGTTATGTTATATGAAAATGGTATAACTTAACCTATGAAGTGTAAGAATTTAAAGCACTGGTACATAATTTTAACTCTTTGTGAAACAAAGCAAAAAAGTAACAGAATTTCAAGTTTAACTATCTATAAATTTTTGAGTTCACAATTTTTGGAAAGTATGAGAATTGCATTTTAATCACAGTTTCTGATATCTTCCCTCACCAAATAGCCACAAACAGGCTCTGTCAATTACATATGCAAAGACAAAGTTACCAATTAATACTTGTACTAAAGTCTTGCGGAACTGCAATGAATAGAAATAGTATGAATTAGTAATTTAGTATATTTGAAGCATATTTATATTTTACATAGTTATGATTAATATAACTTACATCACTGGGAAAGTCCACAATCTCAAATTGTGCAGCCAAATCAGGTAGAAAACCACAAGCTAAAGCCAATATTATTGCAAAACTACCTACAAGACTGTATAATAAAGATTTATGTTGCAATAAACTTTCCATATATGGTTGACCCTGTAAAGAATATATGTGTAATTATACACAAAGTGCAATAACGACTATTGTATTTATAATAGCGTCAAAAATTACCCGGTAATTAACGGCAAATGTTGAAATTTGAAGAGCCATAGCAATAATATACACTGTGCTGTTTATAATATTTGCTTCAAAAGGTTCCTCCTCTTCATCACCATTTAGATTTGGAGACATATTCTCACCAGTTGAATTACTTGGTGACAAAATAGCTGCTAACTTGTCGCCCCTAATTAATAAATATAAACACGTAAATAATTATAGATACATATGTATAAGATCAGTTAGGGTGAATATTCCTAAATAAATTTGCCACTTACTTTGGTGAGAATGCTGTAGCTTCCTTTACCAAATATACAAGACAGAAAAAATGTACAGCAAACTGCAGCAATACAGTCGTTATTGTATACAAATTAAAAATATTTGGTAAAGGCTTCTGTTTCGACAAAGTTTTTAGCGGCTTCGATCTTGATATAAATAAGAAATAAGCTGCTAAAAGGACGCCTTGCAACGTGGCTTGTGCGTCGCTAAACTTAATTCCATCTAAATAAAGTACTGACTGACTGTATGCAAGTACTAAGGCATTTAATGCTAAAATTTTGAACATTTGCAATGTCGTGACCAAGGTACATCGGCCTTGCTTGATAATATGGCATACTGCAAAAGAATGTGCATGTTGTAGACTGAGAAAAATACAAACGAATTATTGTTCACTCATAAAACTTACTGCATTGAATGGATGACATTTTACTAGTAAATGGTGCAGCAATCGAGGCATCTCCGAGTTTAACAATAACAGATTGGTCCTGCTCTTCAATTTCTTTTAATATTTTTTGTAATTTAACACGAGAATTAACAGGATATCTGGAATTCATTCTTGGTCCATTATTAATATGGGCATTTGCAGCCCCGGTACTTTCGGTTTTCGCATTATCCCGTTTATCAGTAGACGCCCGTTCAGGCGGACTAGAAAGAATTGCCACACCTAAAAGTGAATTAAGTATTACATTTATACACATTCCTCTCTAAGAACAGCTTTTTATACATTTGAACAATTCAACTAACCCACTTGGGCATGTTTTAATGCACCAACATCGTTAGTACCATCACCACACATCAATGTTGTATATCCAAGATTTTGTAAAGAAACGATAATGAACTCTTTTTGTTTCGGTGCACACCGAGCGAAGATGACGATATGCGGTAAAAGTTTACGGAGAATATCACGTTCTTTTTCTTGTAAATACGTCAAACCCTAAGAAATTTACAGAATGTTAGCAACAAAAAATTGATGTGATCAAAAATCAGAATATCTATGATTATATGAACTTACTTCACCAGTTACACAAAGTGCATACTCGCGCCATATTTCATTACCCCGAGAAGAAACATTTTTTGTACTCAAAGATAACTGTATTTTCCCATCTACACTCTCCCACAACCACTCATTCTTAATTTCCGTCAAAATAAGTGTAGACGGTTTTTTCGTAAAGTGTAATTCACGACTGACATGGCAAGCTGTTAAGGGATTATCTCCAGTAATCATTACAACCTGAGAAAACGGATATTCATTTTAACATTCGTAAATCATTTCTATCGACATATTAGCAACTCATCATACAATTTTTGTAAACATTTACCGAATGTGAAGAAGACACAATTTCTTTAATAACAGCTTTTGAATCGGGTTTAAGCGGGCAGCTTATAATCACAAAACCCGCAAATATGAGATTCGATTCTAAATTGTCTCGCGTTAATTCTCTTAAATCTTGAGAGGTCAAAGTACCGGGAATTTTGCGATACGCCAATGCAAGCACTCTCGCTCCCCGACGTGAAAGTGATAAATAGATCGAATCATAGTTATCTGGCACAGAAGACAACTGAAACGGTAGCAGATGTTAGAGTCTGATTTAAAATAGATGAAATCCAATTTATGTACATTTTGTACATACCATATTTTTTAAGATCTCTGGCGCACCTTTTACAGTTACCATATAACTAAGTTCTGACGCTCCAGGCAACGAATATCCTACAACGACTGACATTCTCTTCAAAGCCGACGAAAAATGATGTCTTTGTACTATCTTTAAAATTGGAGATTGTCCTTTCTTAGGAATTACGGAGTCACCTGAATGCAACGATTAATGCAATTTAAACAATTGCGTAGTGCAAGAATGCCATTAATAAATGCTTTCAAGAAACATAGTTCAGGAAATTATGAAAAGGCTGATACCTTTTGTAAGATTCCAATTAACAGCTTTCAGTGTAGCTTTTTCAAGGGGATCTCCGACGATCCCGTCGTCCAATTGCACAAGCGAATGACACGTCGCAAGAACTTGTATACTTTCTAAAGGCGCGTCAGATAGTTGCATTACTTCCTCCTTGCCTCTAAAATATTCAAAATTACTCATTTCTTACGTATGTTATAAACTTTTGGATTAATTATAATTTTAATATTCGTACTTGATTCCTGCAACACCTTCAACGACTAAATTGTCGCTCGTTAAGGTACCAGTTTTATCAAAGCAACATATCTCGACCTTCCCGGCAAATGGAATCCTAAACGGTTCAGTACAAAACACACCTAAAAAAATTATTATCAATATTATTACTATATAATATGGAAAATAAGAATTTTATTTGAGCGTTTAAGTACCCAATTTAGCTAGTGCCAATAAAGAGGTGTTAACGGCAAGTGATAGTTCGATTGGTAATTCTGGCGGGACTACAGACGTGAGGATCAAGGTGCACTCCAAAAATAGTTTATATTTGTTTCGTGTAGGGTCTTCACTTCCTATGATAAACATATAATTTTTTAATTAGTTCGACTTTAAACTTCCTGCTTATAATAATCGTATGATCCTACCTTTAACCCATACATATGCAGCTGCGGCAATTGCGAAAATAAGTAGGAATAGAATAAAACCAAATGTTTCTAAATTGTTGGCCGTTACACGTTTAACGCCAAATAGTATTGTCCTCAGAAGTTTACCCTGCGATGTGGAAAATCCAGTTCGCAAAACATACGCGACACAGCCATTATCTGTAGCTATAGTTGTACAGGAAAAAATGTTTAAATGCGTCCTTATAGGAAATTACGAAATAAGTCAATTAAATATTAAAATAAATACCCCGTAGACCGGATACATTTTTACTCGGTGCCGTGTGCTGTACAACTTTTGTACCACCGAAAAGAACATGAAGTTTATCATCGCCTTCAATGTCCAATCCTCTATTTCCGTCAATATCTTCGATCGGTTCTTTCATCTGAGGAACCGACTCGCCTGTTAACGTAATGTTATTATGTTTACAAGCTTGATAATTTGAATTTCGCATTCGTTCTCATTAAATTCATCACCTGTTAGCATACTCTCATCAACCACACAAGACCCTCTTAAGAGTAACATGTCACATGGCACAAAATTATCATTTTGAGATCGTGTTATGGAGACCATATCACCAGGAACTAATTGATCTGTAAGCATTGGACGCCACCGTCTATTTCTATAAACCTTCAACGAACAAAATTTATGGTAAAAAATAATTCGGAGATTAAAAAAAGACTTAATAATATTCTAATAATTGAAGTATATTATGAATTTTTAAAATATTTTTAACACTATAACTGCCAAATGCATACTCTGCTATATTAATTAATTTATTTATATATACATTATGGCTGGAGGATGTAAATTAATTAACGGATTTAATGATTCGCGTTACATACATAAAACGAAGGTATATGTAATCTCGAACAACGCGCTGTTGTATATTCGAATAATTTCATTAAAAAATCGCGGACCAGTAATTTTGTTGACTGCTTTGATAGTTCTAGTGTTAAAAGTGTACAGTATTATATTTCGCGCTAACCATTATCATATATGGCTTGTTTCCCATCCTCCGAATTTCGGCCATATTTCGAAGTTGCTGCTGAACAAGTGTACACTCAAACATTATAAGCATGATAAGTGTAAATATACTATAATACCAATATTTATCTAAGCACCAAAGGGCTACACAAAATACTTGGAAAACAAAGAATGGTGCAATAGCTCTTTCTTTGAAAAGTTCGAAAAATTCTGGTACAACCATATCCAACCTGAGAAGCAATGACATTAGATACAAAAAATTGTATTATAAAAAACTGATATTGCCCATACAATATACATACTTATTCTTCCCATATCTCTCCTCTGCTGTAGCAACCTCTTTTTCATCAAGATATCCTTTCCATTCACAATAGTGTTTAACTGAGTGATCAACAGGAAATTGAAGGCCTTTAAATTGCTTTTTATCTGGATCCCAGTGATACTTGGTTTTTTGAAATATAAACCAAGGCTCCTGTTGCTCCGTATGGTGCAATAATACAAGTTCTGAACTTCCATTATTAGGAATAGGAACTACTTTTACTATCCTTGCCTTATAAGGATCTTTCGCCTAAGTTAACATAATTATCATATATTACAGATTAGAATGATTATAAAGAAAATATTTTCGATGTATAATATAAAATTTAGAATCAATTGAATAGTAAATCTAGAGCTTATTACATATAGTATAAAGCGCCATTATTATTAAATTGTCTGTGATATCAAGTCGGCAGATTGAAATGCGATCTATTCGAAAGTTTAAATATTCCCGCAAATAATCACGTGACCGCGAACTAGCAGAAGGCCGGTTCGAATGGCTGCCACGTTAACGGAACATATTGGGTCGGTCAAGCTCCACGTGCAATTTGTTGAATTAACATTTGTAGTGTCGTAATAAACTCATAGTTAACTTACCGAGCTACAATTGAAAAAAGTATGTATATGCACCGACCACTGGCAACACAGGCATACAAAAATTTGCAATACACCGATCGCCGCAATACCCACTAAACCAGCGTCAAAATATTCTTCAATCCCATACACAAAAATCCAGCAATAAATCCAGATGGACTGAAATACTATGAAGGGTAAGATATACCCATTAAAGAGTAATTTTCGTGGATTATGTAGGCTAACTGATTGAACAAGTTCGTCCACCCGTGGCGAAGAAATAGACGCCATGATTACGCTGCGCCGTCACAGGAGCGTACAAACCGCAATACAAGAAGTTCGAGAGGTTTTCACATGAGACTTTGTATTTGCACAGAGGAAAATTGCACTCGTTACTATTTCCCTGACTAATTACAATCTCTTACGAAGGTGCTTGCGACACGTCCACTTTGTTTCGCACCTTTCCTTCTTTACTGTGCGTACTAATTTACGGTAACACCGAACGTAAAAATGAATTTTATATTGAATCCCGGACCGTATTCCGTCATCTCGTGGAAATGATTCGAACTACATCATCATCTGTATACTTGCCTATAATGTATGAAACAATAATGTTTTTCTGCTTCTTCTTTTATTGAAACGAAAAACCGTGCATCCTATTATTCGTCATATTATTCGTCAAGCATGTACGTGCTTAATATATTAAACGTTCTGTGCCGTAGATAACGTGCTCACGACTTAATTGCCATGATAAGTAATCATCCGCATTAAAAGCCAGGTGGTAACCTTTAGTATTATTTTATAACAATTTTTAATACGTGTTAATACACAGTGTATATTATAACAAACTTAAACAAATAGCATATTAATATGCAATCACAAACGAGATATAAGTAGACCAAGCACGGAACCTGTAATTCCAGAGTTACCGAGCCCTAGAGCCCGGTAACCATTTTCGTGTCCCTCGTGACGTTCCCACAAAACGCATAAAATAGCTGCTTTTTTATGTTTTTAGTACCAAAAATGCAAAAATAAAATATGGAATTCTTTTTTTAAAAACTCTTACATCTGTTAGCATACATATCATTTAATATTTATAAGAAAATTTACAGCAAATATCAGAAACTGCGAAAAGAACGATAATGTATGTTCACTGTGGAAAATAATAATAATAATTTCATAAAATTCATTCTTTCAATGCAACAATTCATTATCTCTAAAATAATGGAGAATTATGTTGTCAGGGAATAAACTTGCTTTTAGGGTAACGTCACAAGCCATATGATTACAGAAAATTATTTTGCTTTATTTCTTTTATATCCCTGTGGTTATTATGCATTAAAATTACCATGTTTGATGTAAATCTTATGTGCATTTAAACCCAATTTATTCGGCATCTGTCGGTTGTATCAATTTCATTTTAGTTCATCCGTCTCCAAATTTTGTTCAGAGTGCGTTGTTAAGTGCACGTAGTTCACAGTTTTTTTTACTCATTTCCGCAGAGGGCATTTTTTGTTCCGGTGAATTGTACCGCGTCGGTCTTTTTTGAGTGGAACACGAAAACCATTTAGTGCTTGGTTTACCTATATCTCGTCTGCGATTGAATCAATGCATACAATAGTGCTCACAAAAATATTACACAGATGGCGATGTATATTAAGACCCGCCAGTCCTGCATTGAAATGGATACTCTGTGAATTCGCTGAAAAATGCATGCCATTATATTATTTCGCATTACTGTCTAAAATGTCTGATTTATTTATTCTTCATTGTACACAATTAAACTAAGGCATTATATTTACATGTTTATACAAAAATCATTAATATCTTTCGATTACTCGTAGATTGAATTGCATCATTCAATAAGATTGAGAACATGTGTCGCAGCAAAATAATCATATTATAATTTCAAATCTCTTATGACAACATATATTATCTACGCTGTCTGATATAAAATGATTTCACATTATCGTGGACTCCAAATTCAATATTTCAGACATTTTTCAGAAAATTGCATTATCCAACCTACATATATTGCTCTCATCAGTCCTTAAGTAAATCGTTTCCGCAACGAAATATATCGCTGAGATTAGAAGTCAGTCCAGAATGAATAGTTTCATTTGTCGGCAAGTTCCTCGGTTAATTATACACCGATAAAAAATGACCACATCATGGCAGTTTAATTTAAAGAATCGAAAGATTGCCACATTAAAATGTATCTGTGCTACGACCTTCCGACCAACTGCATACCATTGAACCCGCTCTACTCTAATGACACCTTCGAGATAAAAAGATTTGATTGTGTCAACGTATAAGGTCGTAGCTGGAGTAACTTATTGTTAGACCCGCGGAACACGTACGCCAGTGAAAGTATAACTTCGTAAACCCCACCTTGGCAATGTTGGATCGGAACTCGTGCACTTCTGACTAAGAGGGGGTTTGGATATGGACATGGATATTGGCACTGGTACCAAAGCCGAGTTTTCACCACGTTGCTAGGTAAGATCGTCGCGCGTAAAATCATTCCGGACAAACCCGAGCGAAGTCTGGACCTAACAACGTGGAATGCACATATCACAGTGACAGTGCCACTGACTAAGCCATTAAATGCTCACGCTTATTCATTACCGTTAGATCGAACAAATCGCATAGTTTCCAAGACTTTTCCACGGAAGTGCCGTATCTACTTCTAACACAAAGTTCAAACGTAAATTGCGATTTTATTCATTCGTACAGTTGAAGTCATTCCAGTGCAGTATAAGAGGACAGTGTGTTGTGGTGTTTTAACTGTGCACTGCTGAATAACTTCATTGCATAGAGTACTTTGTTATTCAGTAATGAAGGAAAAAATGTAAAGTGTGTTTTGTATTCGGAAGATTAAAGTTAGTGAAGTGTTCGAGGATTATTATGGTACTCTGTTTACTTTACGTTTTATTGTACTGTAAGGAGAAACATTTTATTTCTGCAAGTCAATAATTCTTGAATTTCGGATGATATTAATCAATTGTGATTTTCGTTTATTTTGAAATCTTTGGGATCAATGATTATACGTATATCATTGGTAGCATCATCCTACTCGTGGTTCGCATTTACAGATCGCTTCCTTTCGAGGATACCGGCACGTGCTTCTACGAAAGACTCTGTTTGATCACTGATTATATCAAAATATTCTGATTTCGTTGGAATCAATTTCGTTAATTAATTACTTAATTACCAATACTTATTTTCCGACGTAATTTTTCTCGGAAGTGTGATCGTACTAAAGTGATTAACATCAAGACCACCAGTACAAAGTGATATAAATATATTAAAAAACATTGTGAAGTACCATTGTAAAATATTCGAAGTTTTACAAGTGACTTAAGAAATATTGTTACGAAACTAGTTCTATCTTCTGTCGAAGATGTGGGTGGTTTTCGATCTACTGATGATCGTAAGTACGATAAATCTAACTGTTCATTTAGTTTATAAGACGCTCAACCGTTAGAAAAAAGCAGGACACGTGTATACAGTAATATGTAAAATAGGATAGTATGATAATTGGTGGCTGGTGTTTGAAATGTTAATTCAATGTGCCGCATTTGAATGACGTGCCAAATTTAACACGATAAGCAGTACTTTCGAACTTATAATTTAAGGCTAACATAAATCTACGTTACATTCGTCTATCTTGAATGATACCTTGCTGCGATTTCTTACATCATGACTCTGCGCCGGTCGAATCGGTCCACCGATTCAAGCGGAGATTAACACACGCATTTCTTGCCGAAGATTGTACAAGCTATAATTCTATATGTATCTCACGTTTAAAGGACTACTTCCACTGCAAAATGCAAATACGTGATCTAGTACGATACTACGGTAACTGGAAACTCTCGTATTGCTTAAGTATCCGTAAATCAAAGCTTTTTCTGCAAACAGATCCTTACTACTTCTTCTCCTAAATTCACGAAAGTCGAAAAATCTAGGTCCATGTGCAATATACGTTGAATTATACGAATTACTATAAGTATGAAAAAGATCGATATAACAATTGACAATTATAAACATATCAGACCAGAGGGATAATCCAACGTCAACATTATTCAAAGAGAATACGGAATATCATTAAATCGAATGAAACAATAACAAATAATTCACTGAGCTTTAAATTGTCTTTCACTGAAGAAACTATCAAACATTAACACGTCGACTGCCGTCGGAGTCATTAGTGACCGATGATGCGAATATTACTAAAACTCAAATCAAATAAATCGGCAATATTTGTCAAATTCTCAATGCTTAAAAAACGGACCCAGGTCCAGAACAATACAAAATACAAATAAGAAAAGAAAAATACAAATATATAAGTGGACGGGAAGTAAGCTTAACATTAAGAATGTTAATGTTACGATAACGCTGTAAAGTAACTAACGTATCATAGAGCACTTTAGTTTTTAGATATTACATCGCGAGGTATCGTATAACACGGATTTTTAACACGTCGGTCATTTCCAGTTGAATATTACCCGCGAAACGTGACAAATCTGCGGAATTTTTTCGAATAAAGTTACGTTGAAACATTTTGAAACCGAAGTGTAACGTATCTAAAGACTCACATTTGAGTTATCCGCGTTCTGATCAAGAATCGTAAAGACTCACATGTGCGTCATCCGGTGCTAATGTGTTAATCGTGATTGAAAACGTTATCCAAAGTTGGCAATAGCAAAAGGAAACATTCAAATATTCTTAAGTCTAACGAAACGATGTTTAACAATCCATACTTCCTCGAATCGTAGACAGTTGCGTTTGAAAGTATTGCACGCGCGTGAAAGTGTAACTCTTTCAAGAGGAGTCCATTGAATGGACACGTAAGTGTTTTACGGGCAAACACGTGATTGGAGAACACGTCATCGTGAACAACCAGGTATGAAACTAACAATTTCACATATCGTGAAAGCTAGCATCGCTTTGCGTGTGTCTCGTTTGTTCCACGCAAGAATATATCGTTCCAGTAGCATCCGCAGGGATACAAGATACAAGATCCCCCGTTGCTCTCCAAAATATACGAGCAGAATTAAGCAAGAAAAAGTTGATAATTATACGCAAGAAGTTGCTCGACCAGTTTATTTTTAACTCAAGGAACAATGCCAGTGTTATATAATAACAACATGAACCGTTAAAGAAGCATTTATGAATTTCTTTTAATACATATCCTGCGAGATGAAGTATATTATATCTGTTTAATATACTTGATGTAAATATATGTTATCGTTTATCGATGAGTATATTAGATCGTTATGAAACAAGGTATTTTGATTACAATACAAGGAAGTTTTTCAAACATTCTTCGCCGACTGTGAAAGGAATATATATTGTAATCAAGAATTCGATAAAAAGTAACACGGCTGTATCATCCGATGAGTCAATTGAAAGCGGATAAGAAAAGTCTTAAGTACAAATTACCGGCATTGTACGGCGCCATTATGTCATCGTTAAATCCGTTAATAAAGGACTATTATGTAGTCGGGACTTCTGTATTTTGCAATTATCAATAGATCGTAGTCAGCAGATTTATGGTGAACGAATTCTCGGTTATCGTGTATAAAAATGTTGTCGGTTATAATCTAGATAAGACATATCGGCTTTTATTTCCGCGGTATTAAAATTGTATCACGATACCCAATCAATTACATAATGCACGTGACATAAGAATGAAGAGTAAGTTAATAAGAGGCCGCGTCTGATGCACTGATATTGTGTTGGCAATACGCGATGTTACCCGTAACATATAACAATAAGCATAAACATATTTTTCTGAAGTTATGCAATTTATGCACATTGCTCTATTGTCTCTGATAATGACAATGATTGTTCTTAAATAAACAGAATAATGCTTTGGAATATCCACTTCATAAACAATAGTAAATCTCACCGACTGATCTAAAAGAATTTATTGTTCTTTGTTGTATTAGGGGTACCGGAAAGTAATCAATCCTTTTTTGCATATTTCATGAAACTTGATTTATTGCTTCATATTTAATATTATTCTATTAGATAATCGCCATCGTTATCGATGATCCTTGATTGACGATCTTCCAATGCTATAATTCCCCTTTGAAGCAATCAAATTCCTATCTTTCGGTATGAAAAAATCGTTCACTTCAGAATTGATTACTTTCCGGTGCTCCTAATAGTTTGGAAAGCGCTTTTGTTACGTGCGGTAATTCGGGGAATACGACCCTCCCAGTTCTCGAAATTCGGAATAACTTTCAACCGGCGAATCCGGCTTGAGTCATCCGCAGAAATGTGAAACGTAGACCTAAATGAGTCAACGAATAAAAGTGATCGAAATAAAGATCAGTCCGATCATTTCCGATGTTGCATACTTAAGACATTACTGATAGAATCTATTTTGATACTGTATTACATAAAAAGAACTAATGCCATGTATAAATGTAAATATATTACCGTGCACCCCCGTGTTACATGGTACATAAACTTAACGTATTCACACTCTAATTGGAACTATCGCACGCAGTATCTTTCCGATCCCATTTTACTTGTAATGCAGAGATAACAATGCCAATTACAATTGAATTGATCCAATGAAAGTATCAGAGACATAAATAACATTAAATTCTCGGGAAATTGGTAACAGTCCACAAAATTAGTATAACAAACGTACGTTGTTTTTCAATTTTATTTAACATTACTATTATATTAGTTTGTACTTAGTATTTATAATATAACCTTAGATCTTTTATAAATATCTACTTCAATGTTCATATATTGCTTCTGAACTTTTCTCATTTCATGCAGCCGCCTTGAAACTATTGTTGAATAATAATAAATGACTTTTTAGAAAGTTCAACATCAATCTTAATAACGTTTAGTTTACATTACATTATTAAAATATCGCATTTTTTCTTGGGTTATAGATATCCTTAGTAAGTGGTCATAGTCAACCCTGCACCGAGTATGGATGTCCAGGACGACCACAATACGAACCCTTTGTTCCTGCACCTCCAGGACACACCCCTAGTTGTGCCAAATCAGGACAAACTTTCTGCGAATCGCTTGACCATTATCCGCGGTAAGCTGATCGATTAACTAACAAAGACATTTATTATATGTTTGGCAATAAGTCGTTCTGCAACTCTTAAGTATAGTGTGATGTGGCGGAAATAACAAAAGTTTGTGGATAACAAAAGGTTACAGCAATAAATGCGAAAAAAGAGATTTAAAAAAAAATGTAGTTAACGCTAGAACTACGGACAATAAATTTAACTATATTTATACACTCACGTATACGTCGTTAAAAATAAAGATGGATGGAGAAATTAAATTGGTCGATTTAATTACGTCCATTGTGTAATATGAGCCACAACAAATCTCAGAAAATGGAATCTTATGAAGGTTTTTGTTAAATTCCGTGGAACCGATATTTTTACAGTTTCCGTAGTTCTAGTGTTAATGAATTTTATCTCTGTAATAATGATGTGTACTTGTATCTTGCAATGTAATAAATATTGGGTAGATAAGACATCACACGATACCACCATTTACATCTGCACTTTTGAACATTTTAATGTTAAATATGTTTAATAACATACGGTCCATGGAATATCTGTATCATCGGGAGATAAGAGTAACAACAATAACGTATTAAATCTCAGTATATTAAACTCAGCTGGAACATAATATAATTCTTTTTTACACGATTTCCATAAATACCGTATCCAATTACGCTACTTACGTGGAGCACAATGATCGTGGGATATCGCGGCGTGGATTTATGACGTCGAAGCTATTATCGCGTTTATATGATAATGATGGCTTTTAGGAGCTACACAGAAGTGAAATTATCATTCATCTCGTTGCTGATAGAGTATCGTCGCACGCTAAGTTTACGATGAGAAACCGAGGAAGGAATTGAATTATGTTGATTCAGAAATGATCGTGTATTAATTAATCGCGATTAGTACACACACCTTAATAATATGCATTTATACATCACAAATAGAGAGCAGTTTTTACGAGTGAAATTATTTGCGAACAACGAAAATTAATTATTACAAATGCTTGGTTACTACATAAATTCGACTTATGTCAATGTTGTCAAAGTTTCTAAATTAGTAGGTTTTCTTTTCTTTTTTGAGAGAGAATTCACAAAAACTTGGTTCGTCGATCTATTATTGATATTCCTGTCGACGGTACAGTTTTCGGTCCTGCATACGAATCATCCGAGTGCGTGCGAGGAAAAATTTCAGGAAGGGAAAGTCCTGGGATCGTGCGAGAAATTACATTGGTATCTTCCTTCAGCACGGAAAAGGTTTCACGGATTCTCGGTAAAAGTAACGAAACGGCTACTTATTTTTCAATGGAATTCATATTTCCGAATTGGAGTGTAACTTCGCGTACGATTCACTGTTACGTAAAGCGTTGATCAGCGTTCCATGACCGTGACCTTGACGCGGTCATCCGTTGCTCCTGCTTGGAATCTATCGAGTGTTTAATTATTCGAACAGTTACGAATAACTCTGGCAAACCAATGCCCTTGTAATTCTTCATTTTACATACTTTCGCCTCAGAAAGTAAGTTAACGCATCTACTCTCTTGTCAGTAGAATAGTACTCCTACTATCGAAACGATTACAGTTCGTATATGAATATTAAAAACACCGATAGACTTTTGGAAAAATATTGAGTAATGAATCAAAGTTAAAAATCTTAAATGACAATAGACGACATTAGGTCTATTGGTTATTTTTCGTGGGTAATATTGATACAATAAAATCGTAAAAGTAGGACATTATTTAAAATGCCGGGTATAAGTTTATCATAAATATCGAGCTTAACATAAAATTAATTTCTAGCCACGTTATATAGTCATTCTATAATAAAAAAAAAGTCGCTTAAGCAAAACACATTAAAAATAACGGTGCTGTAATGGTGAGTTAAAGTACGGCTTCGGGAATTTGAGGTCAATTCGTATCTGTTAATTTCGGACTATTGACAAAGTATAGCGATTTCGAAAGTTCCTCGGCACGGCGAGAAGAGGAAGAGACGTTGATCGAGATGCAGCCTGCGAAATGATTGAATAGCGGTAACGAGAAGTAACAAAATACGTTTTAGGCGTCGACCATGAATTAAACATCGGAACATCTCTAGACGATGTCTTTTCTCCGAGGTGAAAGCTTCGGGATTCGTGTAATGTCGCTTACGCCTGGTAAAGCCGGCAAACGTATTTTTATCGACACTTTCTGTGCTAACGAATGGGGCCTGAGTACGTGATGAAGCATTCAATTATTGCTCACAAAGAATGATATTTTCACGATCGAATAATTTGAATAAAATTCTATAAATGATAAAAACACCATTTGTATTCAATACAATGAAAAGATTTAATTGGGGATTAAGTGTATTGAGTACTGTTGGGTTCTGGAAAGTAGGCACTCGTGATATAGACCTCACGTGGAATTTCGATCTCTCATCGGTTGAATGTGTTACATGTTATACTAGTTCTACATTATATATTTCTATGATGTAATTAATACCCCTTTACATTTTTGCGACTTTGGGTCGACCCATTTTTTGACCGGAAAACATTTTTTAACCGCTTCTTTCGACCAGAAATCGTCCTAGAATATGTTTATACATCATTTACCATCGATTTGGGTCGTTTAGAAGCGATTTTGGCGACTTTTAATTTTTGACAATTTTTGAAGGTATACCCCTTTACATTTTTTCAACTTGGGTTCGACCCATTTTTGACCAATAAAAATTTTTTAACCGCTTCTTTCGACCAGAAATCGTCCTAGAATATGTTTATACATCATTTACCATTGATTTGGGTCATTTAGAAGTGATTTTGGCGACTTTTAATTTTTGACAATTTTTGAAGGTATACCCCTTCACATTTTTGCGATTTTGGTTCGACCCATTTTTGACCAATACAAAGTTTTTAACAGCTTCTTTCGACTCAAAATCGTCCTAGAATATGTTTATACATCATTCACCATTGATTTGGGTCATTTAGAAGTGATTTTGGCGACTTTTAATTTTTGACAATTTTTGAAGGTATACCCCTTTACATTTTTTCGACTTGGGTTCGACCCATTTTTGACCAATACAAATTTTTTAACCGCTTCTTTCGACCAGGAATCGTCCTAGAATATGTTTATACATCATTTACCATCGATTTGGGTCGTTTAGAAGCGATTTTGGCGACTTTTAATTTTTGACAATTTTTGAAGGTATACCCCTTCACATTTTTGCGATTTTGGTTCGACCCATTTTTGACCAATACAAAGTTTTTAACAGCTTCTTTCGACTCAAAATCGTCCTAGAATATGTTTATACATCATTCACCATTGATTTGGGTCATTTAGAAGTGATTTTGGCGACTTTTAATTTTTGACAATTTTTGAAGGTATACCCCTTTACATTTTTTCGACTTGGGTTCGACCCATTTTTGACCAATACAAATTTTTTAACCGCTTCTTTCGACCAGGAATCGTCCTAGAATATGTTTATACATCATTTACCATCGATTTGGGTCGTTTAGAAGCGATTTTGGCGACTTTTAATTTTTGACAATTTTTGAAGGTATACCCCTTTACATTTTTTCGACTTGGGTTCGACCCATTTTTGACCAATACAAATTTTTTAACAGCTTCTTTCGACTCAAAATCGTCCTAGAATATGTTTATACATCATTCACCATTGATTTGGGTCATTTAGAAGTGATTTTGGCGACTTTTAATTTTTGACAATTTTTGAAGGTATACCCCTTTACATTTTTTCGACTTGGGTTCGACCCATTTTTGACCAATACAAATTTTTTAACCGCTTCTTTCGACCAGGAATCGTCCTAGAATATGTTTATACATCATTTACCATCGATTTGGGTCCTTTAGAAGCGATTTTGGCGACTTTTAATTTTTGACAATTTTTGAAGGTATACTGTTTTTGATCCGAAAAGATTCTCCAACTCATCCCGAAATCCTCGTACCTAATTCAGAAAACATTACCCTACATTATATAAATTAAATATATTTGTCTTCTTCCCAGAAGTCCACAGTACAGTATGCTTCGCTGGTTTATATTAATTACATAATTATATGATATCTAATGATAGATTTCTATTTTTGGATTATTTAAATCAGCTGGAATATGTAAACACGGTGAAAGATTTTATTTAAATCCAAATGGAAAGCACTACTAAGCAGACCTTGGCAGGTCGTGGAACTTTGTTTCTATGAACTCATGAATAAGGCATAGAGGCAGAAGTAATTTTTTTATCTATCCCAGAGAATCCATTAAACTTAGGTCGACACATCACCCTATGTAACATAGTAATGTGTTATTGTATAATTACGAATGCTATAGAATTTGTATTTGCATCTTAAGATTATACCTCGAAATGAACTCATGCTTCTACATCCTTATTTCGCCAATGTTTTTTGCATTGATTACCAACATCGTTTCGTGACGATTACTCGTCATCATTCTTCTCTTTCAGGCAGCTGATCAAATTCCTCGTCGATAAGTGTAGCTTCGACTTCAATACGGTATTAAAAGACGAATCTGAGATGAATTTTAATATGTACAGGTACGTGACGTATGATTTTAATTAATCCAAATTATTACGACAAATTATTTGTATACTTCGGAAAATTATCCCAATTCCGAGGTAAAAGTGATGTCACTAATATTGTTCCTACGTGGTATTCTATTAAAGTTTGATTTAATTCAAGGATAACCGTCTTATCTTTTACGGGTACAAAAATGCTTTCATAATCCCATGCTTGTAAAATTTCATCGAAATCGGTGAAAAAGGAAATTATTTTTAAGGTCAGTTCCTGATTATTCCGAGGGTTACGATTACCCCAGGCAAGAAGGTCCGCGATTACACTCGCAAGATTTGCCAGTCTTGTCACGGCAGCATCCTTTTCGGGGGCAGCCAACATTAATTTATGATACTCCGTCTAATGACACGCATCAGGATGGGTAATTTTAATTATAACTTTTAATAAACCATTCTTAAAGAGTGATATTTCAATCAATATACATCGCAATACTCCTCAGAACTTTACAACGAAAATATTCGTCTGACATGTTCCACGACGTAATTAAATAAATCATCGACATCTTGTTATTTTAACTCAGCATAACTTATAACTTATGAATTCAATACAGATACTTTTTAACTTCGCCATCTTCAAATACAGCCGAGTCTCTTCATATGCGTATATTTTTAATGCAATTTTAAAGTTATGCAATGAAACCAAAAGCAAGAAAAAATAAATACATCAAAAAATCTAGAAAGTTTTAACAGCGTAACGCGCTTCTTCATTTATTTTCGTTCCTTATGTATTTTTCTGCTGGGGATTAAGAGAAAAGAGAATAACTCCCAAACACAATTAAAGCTTTCCGCGTTCAAATAAAAAATCCTTGTATGCATAAACAAAAGAAAACAATTGAATGTGCATAAGTTACTTCTTTCGAATTGCTATCTCAACAAATTATTCCTAATTTTTCAAAGAAAGGTACATTTCTTTGTGCGCATTTTTGTGGAACGTATCTACAGCATACAAGTAGACTCGACTGTATATTGTAAGGAATATGATTGGCATAAAACGAAGGGGGGTTTAATGAAGTTACAGCTACAGTACCCCCGCACAACCGCCAAGAAATCCATTTTTAACCGAAGCAACTCCTGCTGGAAAATATAATAACCAACGAGTATCTGAGCGTCCCTTCTACAGTCAATCTCCAACCTTGAACTCGTTTGGACAGGGTCAAGCATGGTGGGCAAACAGGTGATTATCTCAATAAGTTACACGCTCGCCATGATAATAGTCTCTCTGTATTTTATCGCGTACACTTTAGTACTATTCGCACTCAACTTGTTAAGTAAATTCAAGGACACATCATTACATACAAATCTTGCTAATGAGAATTATATCTAACACGCTAATACCGGCATTATATTATACATCTTCATCTACGCGATTATTTACATGTATTTTATTCCACTGATACATCGAATGATTATCATATATTAATGGATTTCAATAGAATATTATTATAAGCATGGTGCAATATTTAATAGTACAATCATCTTACGTGTTGTTTAGTATTTATTATTTTCGAGAATAAAACGTTAACACTGGTATCGTTTCACACTCGAACTTCTATCCGCTGGATAATCTCCGTGTATTTTTTAATATAAGAGAAATCGAATTTCTTAGGTATGAGAGAAGTAGTAAAATGCAACTTCATACGTTTTACGAAAATCCACTATTGCGGTACACTAAAAGAAGCGGGAATCGTAAAAAGAGACAATCTAACCCTGATAGTATTTCCCTTTGTCCGACGGAAGCTCAATATATTACTCCAAGAGCCGCACTTAATAATCAGGGAAATTGGATGTATGTCGTAAACCTTGAGGCTCAGAATCAAAAGTATTCGCAAGTTGTGAGGAGCGAGAGATGCACGTGAGTTTTGAGTTTTCTCCAAAAAACAAGCTTGTCTTTCTATATTGAATGTATCTCTGATCGTGAAACTGGCCGAAGATGCTTTTCATTTATGCTAATTATAAGATAATTATATTTGCAATTCCGAGTTTTTATATATATTATACTTGCATTGGTCCAATAGCAAGTATGCTAAAAGTATTGACAATAAATTGTTTCTAAATAAGAAGATATTTATTAGAACTCATATTTAAGTAACCAAAGTAGCTTTAACTCATTCTCTTAGGAAAAGTGTCTTAAGACACTTTCATAATTACTGCTAAATATTATATCGCAGGTCTCCGAAGAGTTTGAATGATTTATTGAAATAAATATTTCACAGACTACATTCAAGTTTGAAAGAGTGAATGCAACTGTTCCTTTGATATTCATAATTATATTAATAATTCTAATTTTGTTTCAGAACTGATGTCTGCAACGGTATATGTTCCGTTCCAGCGGGTTATACCAGCAGATGCGAGCAGCAATATGTCCAGAAAAGATTAGTGGCGCTAGAAGGAAGCGGAAATCGTTTGTACACAGACGTATTTTGGTTCCCACACGGCTGCACGTGTCAGATTACGCTGAATTATTGAGAGATCGAAGCGTATTAGCGAATCAAAAGCCTCGAAAGTCTTTTTTTCGAGGGCAACTTAATCTCAAGTCTCCAGCTCGATACTTCGCACGGAGTCAATCCCAACTATTATTATGCCATCTTTTATGTTGATCTTAAATTCCTTCCATATCCCAGTTAATTTTATTTGCAGAATTGTATTATTTTATGTTTTATTTATATCGTAATTAATTTTCGAAGTTTGTCTGTTTAGTGTAGTATTGCTTTTGGTGTGGTCCTCCATTTATGTTGATTACCTTCGCGATATTAAATATTTATTCGCAGGAACAGTGACTTATAGGTATAAAACAATAAAAGTTTTGCGTGATTTTTAATATTTTCTGCAATATATTGCAAGATAATTATTTGAATATTTAGAATGTCGTGAAGTTGAATAATAATTGTCGCAAAATACATTCGACCTCAGAACTGTGCCGCAGCTGGTAACGCAAGGGGACACTAAATCGTCGGCAACGTATCGCGAGGAATTTCGTATTTTGATAAAATTTCGTCGAAAATTTCCAAGAACAAAAAATCACTTAACTCGTAGATAAAAAAGAAGCAAAACATTGTAATAGGTATGGTGTATAATAAGATTAATAATAATTTATTTTTTATCAATAGATGTCACCGTATGTCTTGTGACTACAACACTCAACTATGTGATACTCGAAGGACATTTTGAAGGTTTATTTTTTGTTGTTGTTTACAAGTATTCAAAATACGGATGATATTCTCTTTACTAATTAAGCATTATTTTACAATTAATTGAATTCCTTTCACGATAAGACTCGATATCTTTTTTACTCAAATTCTTTTACATATTCTATTTCGGGTTAATATCGTAGATACCTTGATCTTTCAGATTCGGTAAAAAAGACATACATATTGTTTTCACGACATTTGGCTTATCATCTCGAAAATATGCAGAAAATAACATAACCAAAAGTATACGATTCAGGTATTTCTATCCCGGACTACGTTTCTAATCGCCACAATTAATTCAGCAATAATTTTGCAATTAAGAATGATTTCAATATGGCCATCCGAATGTGTGATATTTAAGGTGAACGAAAACCTCCTAAATTTTCGTATCTACGCGAGTATTTATTCCTGATATAATAGCAGTGTTAACAGCAGCAGTGAGTTTCGATAATACATCAACTACCAGGTCTTCAAACTGAATACAATGAATACCATGAATTCTATTTGCATGCGATTATTAAAGTAGAGCGTAGATTATATTAAAAGTCCTCTGACGTGAATCACGGGTTCGGTTGAAAGAAAAAAAGACTACATTATCGGTTCACCGACGTCGTCGAACGAAGCAAAGGAAGCGATTTACGGGGGGCTCGTAACAGCTTATCAAGAACGAAAGTTCACCCGTATATCGTTGAAACAAGGATGCGACCCTAGCCATGAAATAAAGGATCTCGATTTTGCGTGGCGTGTAAAAAAAAAGGAAAAGAAAAAGGTGAGGAAGCGAAGGGAGTAGGGTAACTGCCAGGAGGTCAGCCACGCGCAGGATGCGCGGAGTTTTCTCACCGCCAGGCCACGCACTTCCTTCTCGTTTTACGCGCGTTTTACGATCACCGAATTTTCCACCCTCCGCGACTTCCGAATTTCGTCTTTCACTGCGCTATAATTTCGACACTCAATTTTCCTACCTATGAATAATTGAAGCCCGTTTCCTTTCGGAATATTGCCTTCTGATGGCATCATTGTTCGACGGTTTAACGATGTACCATTGGACTTCCTCTTTTTTTTCGTTCGAATTGGTTGGTACGTGTCGAAACGAATTTCCTGAATTTGTATAATTAATTAACTGAATTTATTTGCGCGCCGGTCGATGGAATGACAATTTACGATGAGCAAATTTATTTCCATTGAAAATGATATTAAATTGCGAAACGGTGATGAACTAGTATACGTGTTCGGAATATTTCCCAGAGCGCCTTGTACATATTAGCTTTTCGTCTAATCTGCATTTCTAATTAACTTTGATTCAAACTAATTATCAAAAGGAATATAAACTTCGATTTCCAAGCATAATAACATTTTATTTCCATTTAATTACATTCGATTCCAACTTATAGTATAATAAAACATCTAAAGTATTCATATAATTCCGCATTAAGAAAATCTCTTTGAAACCAAAGTAATATGAAAAATATTGTCTCGCGTATGTACCGGATCCTAACACCAGCATCACCCGACTCGCGTATCCTCCCAGAAGAAAAGAAAATCTCGGAAGTACCTGGTGCTTTCGTACCAAGCATACCCGGTAGTAGTAAAAATTGAAAGCTCTCGGTATCCTTGTGCCATGCTCCATGGAAGTGCACGCGTATATTGCGTACACGCATCCACATACGCACACATCTCCATGGTGCACGTACCGCTATAGATTTAGTTCCACTCTGCGAAACGGTATACTTGTATGTACCTCATATGTGTCGTATTCACTCGAGGCCTCCCTTTTCCTCTTCCTCGCTGCCCTTCCACCGACCCTCCCACCACCTGCGAGCAGAAAAAAGGGGTGAATTTCTAGACACGTAAGCGCTCGTGCAACGCACCTACATCGACTATCTACACTATCGTTCAGAAGTATGCGGATTCTTCAGAAAATCGGAATTATGCAGATGGAATAATATTATTATTAATGGACGACTTGTATCCGTGTAGATAAATGTACTTATGTTACGTTCATATATTTACTATTATTTGCTACAATATTACGTTAGAAATGGTGGTTAACAAATGTATAAGTCATATTAGTTATTATAATATTTGATTACCTTAGGAATGGATTTTTATAGTGGAGAATTAACTGTCTTACTTGATTTGAATTTTTCATATTTGGAAAATTCATTTAATCGCTTAACGTGCAGCTGCGTGACATGGCAAATATTTGAATTGGAAAATGTAGCTCCCCTTTTGCAAAAACCTTAGACTAACTGGGTGACATTTTCCAAAAATCTATGCCCAGTAAAAAATGCGCGTTAAACGATTAAAGTAAGACTATTCTCTAACTTTTCAGCTCCACTCTTTATGTATAATACTATTCATTAAAAACACCGAAGAAAGAGAAATAAGAAAAGGACAGCTTCAGTTTTCAAAACACGAAACAGCTTATGATACATACTCTATTTATTATCAGATACAGTAATACAACTGCAGACAATTCTGTATTAATTTCTTCGTAAGATTTCTTTCGAAAAGGTATAAGTGTCCGTAGACTTGTAGACGGTAGTGTACGTGCACTTGTACTCTACGCAGCACCCAACCCTCGTTCTAGCCTTCAGCATCGCTATCGTCGTCGAACTACCCCATCCTCGCCTACACCCCACGGTAATCCAGGAGTACGTACACCATAGATGAGGGTGGTGGGGGTTGAAGAGAAGGTTGTGCGCACAGGAGGTGGATGGTAGCGCGGGTACCGAGGCTACTTGAAGGGTTTCCATTTATATGCGTGCACGCACCCCGCCTCAAGGGACTCTCTGTGTGTACGTGCACGCGCGTGTACCTATGCCAAGGGTTCACGAGGACCGAGACTTAAGCGTCACTGCGCAACGAAGACGGAACACCGAACGGTAAATTCAAGTCCTGAAGGAAAGTATATATTACATTCTCTCTCTAATAGGCCAACTATATTCCACCGTACGTAATTACACTTGTACTCTATGTACCAGTGAATCTCTCGAGCAGCCGCTCGAGGACTCGCTGAGAAAATTCGTGGATTTCCAACATTGCTTTTAGTGGTATTTCAGTTTTTTTAGTTAATAAAGGAAGTGGAAAATGTTACAGGTGGAATGTTCGTGATTACGAATCATTGTTGGTCTTCTTTTGAATACACCTCTGATGCGTTTCTAAATATTCTTTCTAGTCTTGTTTATTACGTCTCTTTTATTATATTATTGAATAAAAAGCTGACGGAGAAATGAGTAATACTTGGAAAGCAGAAAGTAAATGTAATATCGGAGTTACGCGATCTATAGGTCTCATAATGCAGGGAATAAATAGAGTGGATTTACGGGACAGTCACCGTATCACACGGTAGAAGAACTTGACATATCTACTCATGTGTATATATAGATTTATTTCCGTCGTAACAATATAGAAATATATCGAATGTAAGATATAATTATCGGTCATAAGCATTTGTCCACACTCAAGAAATATTTGGATTTAAGAGTACATAGATTGCAGAATAATTAACGCTTCAAGAAAGTGAATGATAAAATTCATTTCGCAGATATAACTTCCGTTTCAAGGATACGTTATTAGCGTAACGATAAAACGTAGGAAGTATGCTCATATCGTCGAAGCTTACGCGGATCAACACCAAGGCACAATTACTTAAAAATTCACCGAAGACGATCGAAGAAGAAAAGAACGTTTCCGGCACCTCGAGGAGATTAAACTTTTCACGGGGTTTATTCAAAGAGGGTTCCATACCGTGAACTTTTTTTGTCCTCTCTCCTCGAAATTCTTGTCGTGCCACCCCCTACGGCTGAGTTTTGCGGTAATCTCTCGGCCAAAAGTCGATGGTACTTTCTCCATCTTTTTTCTTCTCCTCGACGCGCCGTATTTTTTTTTCTTCCTCTCGCTTGGTTTCTAGTCGAAGCGTCGAGCTCACTCTCCTCTCTTTCTGGAGCACGTCGTTGGTCCAGCGGTAGCATCGAGCGCCGGGATAAAGTCACGAGCAGTAATTATGAACGATAGCAGGGGAGAGAGAGGATATAATTGTGATTGATGGAGAGACGAGAAGGGAGCCAGAGAGGTGAACGGGGGGAGGGGTTACTTCCTTTTAATCTCGAACCTAACCCTTTCGTTCAACCATTGCCGCTACTGCCTGCGCGTCGACGCGATTTTATTACCTCCAACCGGATTTTCCGGAAAAGAATTTCGGATGTCCTCAACGTACAATACTCTCGTTTGTCTCCCTTCGAGTCCTTACATATACATTTTTTTTAGCAGTATTTAAATTACCTGAATTTTTTACATATTTCACACCTGGTTGTTGTTTCCCGTTCACTCATACATTTCTTATAATATATAACAGAGGATTATTTCACGAGCAATCATTTTATTGTATATTATTGTACAAGTATTCATAACGAGGTATTTAGATGTACATACTACAGAGGATATTAGGAGCTTAACAGTTTCTGTACTCGGGTGATTAATATCAGATTTGATGTTAATCCGATTAATATTTCATTTGACCCACTTCCGGCTCTCCGAGATGATGTCCTAAGCGCGTGGTCAGATAGGTCAAGTTTACGAGATACCCCAATTCTCCATAAACCCTTTCCGCTTAGCCGAAACATTCAGCGGTCTTGTGTTTTGCTTTGGGTAGAGGGTCCTCTTCCTCGTCTGCCTCACCTCCACTCTTCGCCCTCGATCCCTAGACCCTTCCTTCCGTTGCATGCCATTTCGGGCTTGCCCTGCGAATTACCACCTATACTGCTAAATGTTTCCAGGAATCGCGAAAACGGAACTGTATCCAACCCGAACGCACGAGATCCTTTAAATCGCACGTGGGACATGCACCTCGGGGAAAAAGGACCGGCGACCTTCCTTTTACCTCTCCCGAGGGTATTTATGTATTTCTGTCGATGCCAGTTTTACGTGGAAATATACGAAATGCTCGGAACCTAATGTTACATTCGATTACTCACAATAGATGAATTTCAACCAACAGAAAAAGTTACTCTATGCTCTTATCTTCTATTCCTTTGTTTAAATACAGCAGACAATTGCTTCATTATTTCTTGCATGCATCCTTTTTTTAAGGACGTACACATAAATATACAAATATAGTTAAATACATTGCCGATAGTTCTAGTGGTAGTACTTTTTATATACATAACCACAGAAAAGTTTTGCCATCGGTTGTACTTAGAGCGTAATCAGTATTTCTATTTTCTACGGGAGAAATGATCTACAGTTCGCTCGAGAAAGCGATTCCACGTGAAAAATAATACTCTTCTGTCTGTTAAGTCTCGGAACCCCGTGAGAATGGTAGAAATCGCGCGATACTTCTCCCTCGTCTATGTAACGCAAAGGGATGCTTAACGAAAGAGAAAATATCTAGTCGCGGAAGTGCGAGACTGTGTGAAAAAAAAAAGAGTGTCAGAGAAAAATTCAGTTTCGCGTATCCCGAAGGCGATAAGCCACCAACCGGAAACTGAACAACCAACCAGTGTCTCTCCTCTCTTTTTCTCTCATCCCTGGTGGGAGTGTACACGGGGTAATATATATAGGTACGTACACAAGCGCCACGTGCTCGTTGCCGCGCGCTCCAACTTTTGCGGGGCATCGATCGTGGCTCTCGGCCTCTCGTTACACGCGGTCCTATGCGACTTTCCTCGTGGACTCGCAAGGACCTTTCTGTGTGCGTGTTCCTCCACTTTGTACACACACACGCTTTACGCACGTGTACAACCACTGTTTGAACTTACACGTACTATGTGTGTATATACACTGCTTCATGTATGTGTATCCCTATGTGCAGATTATGTGCACATAATAGATAACTATTTTCAGAGAACATAAGAAACAAACAAATACCATGTCGAGGAAACGAGGAGTGCGAAGCTAATCGAAGCTTCTTTCGTGCATCGGGAATCAATCGAACAATTATGGAGCGTATGTTCCTTCAAATTTTCTGTCCAAGAATCTTATACGAATGGGTTTTTAAGTATTCATAAATATTGATTATAATACTTTTGGATATCTTGGTGGATTTCTGGTTCTGATATTAAAATTTATATAAAAGTTAAGCGCATTTTGAGGTAAATGGTCTAAGCCCATCTAATTTGTATTTCTTCATTTATCTAAAAACTTGCGTTCTCTTATAGATATTTTTGAAGCCTCGCATTAAAAAATTGCATATTTCTTCATACTGATACTTTCAATTTCATTTAATTGCAACCTCTCGATGTTTACGCGCACGCAAAAGTTTGTGCGAAATATAAGTTACAGATAAAGACACGTGTATCTATATATCATCATCGGCGCACAAAAGTGTGCATTTTTCTAAAACATATAATTAATCCTCGACAAAAATTCATTCCATCGTAGATGCACGGAATTTTTCTGCAATCTCACATTAAACGCGTGCATATATAGTTGGTGGGTTCTAGGTATAGCTGAAGAAACACATACACGTAGGTACGCTCAGCGGAGGAAAGCTCGCACGCACTTACGCACGATCGAGGCGGATCGTTCGGGCGCTGTGCGTGGCGCGCACGGTTACCATGACGACCGGTGGCAGTGGCACGCATTGATCGCAGACTCCCGCTCGTCGACGGTGCGTCGAGTCGAGTGCGTAGAGACGAACCTCCTCGCCAAGCCGAGAACGAGAGGGACGTAGGTACGCGCTTGCACGCACGCACGCACCTACATATACGCGACCAGAGAGAGAACAGGGAAAAGAGGCACGCATTGGGGATGATGTACCTACGAACTCCGCTTGCCTAGCTTCCTATCCTTCCGACAACTTTTACTTCTCTCTCTCTCGCTATCGAAAATCAACTACTCTTAGACTTGTTCCGTTCTCACTTTTTATGGCGCACTTTGAGTACGATGGCATCAACGAAATTACTAGCGTGTTCTACGCAATTCTTTTTATTAGTACCAATAACCTTGATACCTTCCTTTTAAGATCGGCGTAACTCCACCGAGAATCGATGTTTCGTCCTTTTCCTATGAAATTCATTATATCGGTCTTCAATCTACTAAATGTACAGTTTCCAATTCACTGTTCTTATTATTTTGACATCTGGTCCGACAAATCCGTGAAGTATCGGGAAGAAGAAGATCTTATAGGTTTTCCATGAATCATTTCTTTACAGGCCTCTGTTTTGAGACTCCCAAAGAATTAGTCAATCCTGATTGGACTAAAACGTGTTTGTGATTAACTCCATTTTGTTTCGTTGTTTCGTTGTAATAATAATGTCTAAATTATGTGAAACTATTTCAATTATATGTCACCTCTTTAATTACTTTGCTGCTGCTTTCACGTAACGTGCCTTCGTTAGATTCGCATTTAAGTAGTTTCGCGTTACACCAGTTTTGTAGACATAAACAAAATTGGATTATAGAGGGTTAACGAAGGAATAAATCAATCCTAAGTAGATCTTTACTTTATCAGGCGTCTTTTTTTGATGTCTCTTATCGGGTATTAATGCACCTGAACAGGACCCTTAAAAAATAGCAGCTCATCTGATTACGAGATTTACATGCGACACGTCATCGAGAAAGTGAAGAATACCATGCAGAGTGGCATCGAGATGGTGGCAAATGGTATCGCTCTTCGTGACGGCAATAATTCACTGGCGTAACTTCCTCAACATCTGCGCTTTCTTCTATCGGAACAGGAGTCTACGCCATGATCCTATGATCCTGTGATCCTGTAGCCGCTGCAGCTACCAGACTCCACGGTTTCCAGATGTCAGGCTTCAGGAAAAGAAAATGCACCTTTGATCCCTGCCAGGCATAAGATGTCCCAAGAGGAAGGGAAATGGATAATAAGTTGAAGCGAGATGGAGGCAAGTCGACACAGGAAAAAAGAGGAAGAGAGAAGGATAAAGTTAACGGGAAGGCGAGAGAGATCGTGTTTAGAGGAGGAACTAGGATTATATATTCTTTATCGGTCAGTTTTTGCTGGAATAGGCGCGTGCCTGATCCAGGAAAGGCTCGGCGGGAAAAATCAAATGCTGAACAAAAACACACCAATGGGACGGAAATTTCGAGCAGCTGTTGACACAGTGAACTAACGGAGCACCAAAAATCATCGACCCTGACGCCGTAACCCGCTAATTTCGGGGGATACCTGCGTGGTAACACGCTACGGGAAATACGCGTCGTTTTTGATTCCGACAATTAAACCTTGAATTCTGTTTACGCTGGAATTAAACGGATGTTAAATGCATGCTTTCTACGTACGGCTTTAAAAGATTTAATTAATGGAGTAAACATCTCATCTTATGAATATCTATTCATAAAACAAAATAATACGTTAAATTACTTAAAAGTACTTAAAATCACATTTCACTTTAACATTGAAATTATTCTATAAAACAACTACAGGAAATTACGATATGAAATTAAAACTTAGATCGCCCTCAGAATTCTAATAAATATATTTAATTCGATAAAAATTCTGTTTGAAAGATATACATAAATATATATATATATTTGGAATAGAATGAAGTTATAGAAATAATATCAGACACAATTCGAAGCTTTAATTACCTTAGCTTATACTATGCACGTATATTATGTATCTTGCATTCTTATTAATGCATAGAAAACGTAGATGACTTGTGTTAATCGGGCTCTGATTATCCCTATCCTAGAATCAGTGCGCGTAATCGTAATGGGAAAGAAAGTGAACAAAGACGAAAGGGATATGGTACATCAATCGAAGATAGAACAATATAGAAAAGTTGTCGTACGTGGTTGGCCGGCACGCGTCGCTAACCCTCACCTATGAAGCGGCAGATGTTCTCCACGAATGATGAGCCAGTCTTTCGTATGAGAAAATAGTGATTCAGATAGTGCTCGCCACTGCGAATATTCATCGAGTACGTAATTTTAATAATTTTGCATATGCAAACACTGTTCTCCTATGCTAACCAAAATAAGTTTGTTAGTCCTCATCGTGAATCCTTAGAATTACCAATCCAAATTGAGTAGATGTTGCGCCTTTTGTTCTTCTTTGAGCATGTCGCATTTTTTCCGGTATTTCAATATCCTGTGAATCCAAATTTTTATCAGGTAAAATATACATGTATTGTTAACTGATTGGATGCTAACTCTAGTTTGATAGGACATTATAATATCTTCATTGAAATTTATTTCTAGAGAAGATTGTCAAATTATCTGATAAGATATTTTGTAGGACATAAATATTTAAATTGTCATTTATTTCTGGAGTATTTGATTATAAATCATCTACGTCTAAATCTTCGTTTTAATATTCCTTATATTTGTGATAAGAAAGTGAAGAACGGTGAATACAAAAAGGACATTCGAAACTTACATAATTGTATATTAAATGGAGATATTTCGAAATTAATTTTTATCACGTTGAAACGACTTGGGTTATAGTTATTAGAAGAAGACGGTGGAGGAAAGGAAATCCTGATGTAGTGCTTTCAAATTAGCGTGGTATATTATTTTGAAGAAACGACGTGAAGTGGAAGCACCTTGCGCGAAGGGTTGAAAGAGGGTGTCGGAGTCTCTGAAAAGTCAGTGAATCCGGGTGCGGAGTACTCGAATGCGAGGGTGCAGGGGTTGGTCTAGGTGTTCGAACGAAATCGGGGGCCCCACGAGTTCGGATAGCTAGCGCGTGCCCTCTTCACTGGAGTAGCCTGCCTCTGAATTACCACGGTGCCCTATCGGAAAGGGGTTAAATGCTCTTTTCTTCCGACACCGTACCGTTGACCACCCCTTGCGGTGGAAAATCAACCGAGGGTTAAATCAAACACACCCATATTCCGCGCAATCGCATTTTCATTTTCCTATTCGACCTAATACCTTGACTTTTAATCCTTCACATTTCATTTACACAAACATTCCACGTTACACTATGCATGATATCGTTGTTATAAAAGTAAAATTCATTAACTAACATTTTCATCTAAAAATCACGGCTTTTCCAATAGATGAACAATAAAAGGTTACAGCAATAAATACAAGAAAGTGCTTTCAACAAAATGTAATTAATGAATCTTATCTCTACAACAACGACATGTTAATATATATTTATGAAAGCGGTTTTTCTGGAATTATTAATTTGTAGATATTAAGTGATATTAATCACTGGAGTGTATTACCATTTAAAATAAGTAAACAGTCAACATCCGTTAAAGATTACGGAAGACATTCTCACGTACAGCGAACAGAAAGAATTTTAAGTTATCATCCGACTTTTTCAAAGTGCCTTGAAATTCTTTAATAACATTCGAAAAGCGTATTCAGCTGGGTATCACGCAGTGACGTAAGCACAGAGTTTCGTTCCTTTCTGGTAGTACAATGTGCACGATGCCTTTTTCCCAAAAAGGATCTTCCATGGTCCAGGTGAACGTTCCTCGTGAAGACTTTTCGATGTGGGGCGAGGAGGGGCGGTACGGGGAAGGATAGGAGGGGCGATTTTTCATTTTTCGATGCCACCAAACGCCGACAATAGACGCGTGTCACGATGTTGCAGCTGCTTTTGCCACTGTATTTCTCCCGTGCACATGGCACGCGGGATAACATCGTGCGTGACCGCGCCTCGCAAGATCCGAACGAGCAGCTTTCCAGCCACCGAATTAGGACCGAGAAAGTCGTCGAGATTTTTCCGACGGGGGGGACTCGGATCACACTTTTTTAAATCACAACGCGACATCTCAAAATATCGCGCCAGGAAACAGCATTTTATTTACACTGTTATTTAATACGTTCACTGTCGTGATGTTCTCTGGTGATCGACGGGGTGAATATTACTAAAACTCGAATGAAATCTATCGCTGATATTTGTAACGTTTCGAATATTTTTAATGTTACGATAACGATATAAAGTAACTGACGTATCAGAGAGCACTTAATCCACTAACTGTAATTGTACTTTTGCATTTCAAAACAATTTCTTTGTTAAAAGCACAAATAATTTGTTTATCTTGAGAAATGGACTTCGGCCACTTTCGAAATAATCGGTTTAAATATCTTTGTCAAAAACACTAAATAAACAGTTTATAGAAAATGTTGCTTCTTCAACGCGAATTTAGCCAGGCTATTCCAGAATTGATTCGAAATTTCATGAAAATCATGTATCTAGTACAAGTAACAACTATATTCATCTACAAAATGATGAAAGAAATATTATTCGATAATAGCTTTTATGAAATATATATTTATTTGTAGCCATACGTGGCGCACGCGAAAGGGTTTACGAAGGACAATTCAATTCAATGTACAATGAACAGTTTATATCTTTTTATCTTATTAAACGATACTTTTATCTTAATGAAGCAGCTGCTGGTTTATTCGTTTGGATCGATATTGAAAGAATCCAAAGGATAGATAAAAATCTCACAGTTGGATTCTGTCCTACGGCGAATATCGGACCAGTCAAAGCTAAGTGTCAGGTAGGCGAGGTATTTCGAACCCGGTCCTCCGATCAGGGTTTCTCTTCATAGATTCTTTGATTTTCGATCGGCATACGTTTTACTTCATCGATATATTTGTATGCAGTTTATCCGCTATGCCTGATACCTTACAATATCTTATTATTCTATACAATGTTTATGTTTCGAAATAGCAACCCCTTCTCTGATAAAATCATACGTAAAAGGTTACATCCACGATCAATTTTGAAATCATACGTATTGCTCTCGCAAACAGATCATTTAGCTATGTGTTTAGAAAAATCATAATTAATTATGCAGAATTAATATATTTCATATTATTGTATATATCAAGGGAAATACTTCTAGATTAGCATAATGTATACTGGTTGTTTTCATACTTCATCGATTATCCATCATTTTTCGTAGAGTCAGAAATTTGTTGCATTTTATATTACTTTCAATCTTATGTTGACTCTTTTCAACGAAGGAGGGAGAAGGAAAACACCTCCGGTAGTGAAAACCTTTCCCGAGGTAATCTCCTGAACTCCTGGACTTGATATATGAAGTTGAGCGTAACTCTGACAAAAGGTAGCTTTTCAAACACACATGTATTTGTCGCACGCCAACAATTTCTCCGTTCCCCACCACGCCCCTGGAAGGTTCAACTATGAGCCTCGATGATTGAGAATCACTGATCGCGCGCAACACAATACTTCGTAGACCACTGTAGGTACACCCGAAGGTTCCCACCTACCTGGTCTCGATAAACTGATTTATTTCGACATCATTGTACGACTGCAGTCGCATCTGTTCGAGCAAAATTCGTACGAAACTCCACCATTCTCTACACAATTGACAATTTCACGATGCAAAAATTGTGTCTCCTCATTTCACACCGTTTCCTTATTCGTTTGGGAAAGATGCGCAGTCTGATAAATGCAGGAAGGAGGAGTAATAAAGGAATGGTTTTTCGAAAATGTTGATAGTAAGACCTGATATAGACTTATGTTGGAAGTAGAATACATATACATTTTCATTCGGGATGAATGAATAAAATACATGTGTATATATATATTGATTTATTTGTATATATTTTGTCACTTACATTTACAATAAGGGGTACAATTCAATAATACATGACGCCTAAACGTGTTCTAGATCCATTTTGGGTCGAAAGAAGTGGATTGAAAATGTTTTCGGGTCAAAAAATGCATCGATCTAAAATCGCAAAAATGTAAAGGGGTATACCTTCAAAAATCGTCAAAAAATCAAAGTCGCCAATATCGCTTCTAAATGACCCAAATCGATGGTAAATGATGCATAAACATATTCTAGGACGATTTTGGGTCGAAAGAAGCGGTTAAAAAATTTTTTCCGGTCAAAAATGGGTCGACCCAAAACCGCAAAAATGTGAAGGGGTATACCTTCAAAAATTGTCAAAAAATCAAAGTCGTCAATTTCGGTCCTAGATGACCCAAATCGATGCTATATGATGTATAAACATATTCTAGGACGATTTCTGGTCGAAAGAAGTGGTTAAAAAATTTGTTCCGGTCAAAAATGGGTCGACCCAGAATCGAAAAAATGTAAAGGGGTATACCTTCAAAAATTGTCAAAAAATCAAAGTCGTCAATTTCGGTCCTAGATGACCCAAATCGATGCTATATGATGTATAAACATATTCTAGGACGATTTCTGGTCGAAAGAAGTGGTTAAAAAATTTTTTCCAGTCAAAAATGGGTCGACCCAGAATCGAAAAAATGTAAAGGGGTATACCTTCAAAAATTGTCAAAAAATCAAAGTCGTCAATTTCGGTCCTAGATGACCCAAATCGATGCTATATGATGTATAAACATATTCTAGGACGATTTCTGGTCGAAAGAAGCGGTTAAAAAATTTGTTCCGGTCAAAAATGGGTCGACCCAGAATCGAAAAAATGTAAAGGGGTATACCTTCAAAAATTGTCAAAAAATCAAAGTCGTCAATTTCGGTCCTAGATGACCCAAATCGATGCTATATGATGTATAAACATATTCTAGGACGATTTCTGGTCGAAAGAAGTGGTTAAAAAATTTTTTCCAGTCAAAAATGGGTCGACCCAGAATCGAAAAAATGTAAAGGGGTATACCTTCAAAAATTGTCAAAAAATCAAAGTCGACAATTTCGGTCCTAGATGACCCAAATCGATGCTATATGATGTATAAACATATTCTAGGACGATTTCTGGTCGAAAGAAGCGGTTAAAAAATTTGTTCCGGTCAAAAATGGGTCGACCCAGAATCGAAAAAATGTAAAGGGGTATACCTTCAAAAATTGTCAAAAAATCAAAGTCGTCAATTTCGGTCCTAGATGACCCAAATCGATGCTATATGATGTATAAACATATTCTAGGACGATTTCTGGTCGAAAGAAGTGGTTAAAAAATTTTTTCCAGTCAAAAATGGGTCGACCCAGAATCGAAAAAATGTAAAGGGGTATACCTTCAAAAATTGTCAAAAAATCAAAGTCGTCAATTTCGGTCCTAGATGACCCAAATCGATGCTATATGATGTATAAACATATTCTAGGACGATTTCTGGTCGAAAGAAGTGGTTAAAAAATTTTTTCCAGTCAAAAATGGGTCGACCCAGAATCGAAAAAATGTAAAGGGGTATACCTTCAAAAATTGTCAAAAAATCAAAGTCGTCAATTTCGGTCCTAGATGACCCAAATCGATGCTATATGATGTATAAACATATTCTAGGACGATTTCTGGTCGAAAGAAGCGGTTAAAAAATTTGTTCCGGTCAAAAATGGGTCGACCCAGAATCGAAAAAATGTAAAGGGGTATACCTTCAAAAATTGTCAAAAAATCAAAGTCGTCAATTTCGGTCCTAGATGACCCAAATCGATGCTATATGATGTATAAACATATTCTAGGACGATTTCTGGTCGAAAGAAGTGGTTAAAAAATTTTTTCCAGTCAAAAATGGGTCGACCCAGAATCGAAAAAATGTAAAGGGGTATACCTTCAAAAATTGTCAAAAAATCAAAGTCGTCAATTTCGGTCCTAGATGACCCAAATCGATGCTATATGATGTATAAACATATTCTACGACGATTTCTGGTCGAAAGAAGTGGTTAAAAAATTTTTTCCAGTCAAAAATGGGTCGACCCAGAATCGAAAAAATGTAAAGGGGTATACCTTCAAAAATTGTCAAAAAATCAAAGTCGTCAATTTCGGTCCTAGATGACCCAAATCGATGCTATATGATGTATAAACATATTCTAGGACGATTTCTGGTCGAAAGAAGCGGTTAAAAAATTTGTTCCGGTCAAAAATGGGTCGACCCAGAATCGAAAAAATGTAAAGGGGTATACCTTCAAAAATTGTCAAAAAATCAAAGTCGTCAATTTCGGTCCTAGATGACCCAAATCGATGCTATATGATGTATAAACATATTCTAGGACGATTTCTGGTCGAAAGAA
The DNA here is from genome assembly GCA_910591585.2 of Nysson spinosus. Classification (NCBI taxonomy): domain Eukaryota; kingdom Metazoa; phylum Arthropoda; class Insecta; order Hymenoptera; family Crabronidae; genus Nysson; species Nysson spinosus. Next base: position 7,696,532 of record OU342835.1, read on the forward strand.
GTGGTTAAAAAATTTTTTCCAGTCAAAAATGGGTCGACCCAGAATCGAAAAAATGTAAAGGGGTATACCTTCAAAAATTGTCAAAAAATCAAAGTCGTCAATTTCGGTCCTAGATGACCCAAATCGATGCTATATGATGTATAAACATATTCTAGGACGATTTCTGGTCGAAAGAAGTGGTTAAAAAATTTTTTCCAGTCAAAAATGGGTCGACCCAGAATCGAAAAAATGTAAAGGGGTATACCTTCAAAAATTGTCAAAAAATCAAAGTCGTCAATTTCGGTCCTAGATGACCCAAATCGATGCTATATGATGTATAAACATATTCTAGGACGATTTCTGGTCGAAAGAAGCGGTTAAAAAATTTGTTCCGGTCAAAAATGGGTCGACCCAGAATCGAAAAAATGTAAAGGGGTATACCTTCAAAAATTGTCAAAAAATCAAAGTCGTCAATTTCGGTCCTAGATGACCCAAATCGATGCTATATGATGTATAAACATATTCTAGGACGATTTCTGGTCGAAAGAAGCGGTTAAAAAATTTTTTCCGGTCAAAAATGGGTCGACCCAGAATCGAAAAAATGTAAAGGGGTATACCTTCAAAAATTGCCAAAAATTAAAAGTCGCCAGAATCACTTCTAACTGACCCAAATCGATGGTAAATGATGTATAAACATATTCTAGGACGATTTCTGGTCGAAAGAAGCGGTTAAAAAATTTTTATTGGTCAAAAATGGGTCGCATCCAAGTTGAAAAAATGTAAAGGGGTATACCTTCAAAAATTGTCAAAAATTAAAAGTCGCCAAAATCGCTTCTAAACGACCCAAATCGATGCTATATGATGTATAAACATATTCTAGGACGATTTCTGGTCGAAAGAAGCGGTTAAAAAATTTGTATTGGTCAAAAATGGGTCGACCCAGAATCGAAAAAATGTTAAGGGGTATACCTTCAAAAATTGTCAAAAATTGTTAAAAATCGCCAATTTCGGTCCTAGATGGTCCAAATCGATGGTAGATGATGTATAATCATATTCTAAGACGATTTAGTGTCGATATAAACGTTTTTGCAAGCATATAAGGAGTGTGTGAAAATTGCTTCCAAGATTTGTAGGTCCCTTTAAAATTAGATACCCAATTTTTTCATTAACTGACTCAAATACGACCGCCTTACCCCATGTTATACACTCCGCAATCTATATCCAGCAAACATTCCGTCAGAACAGAATCGGCAGAAGGAAAGGTAACAGAAGCAATGGGTTTCGTAAAAACATATTCGTGTACTTGATAAAAGACAATAGAGTTCCTCGTTTGTCAAAGGTGCACGGCATGTCTGCCGTTGACATTGACGCGTACGTTGAGAAACGGGAGGTCCTCGCGGGATTGAGACCGAAGGAGCCTGATGCATCTCCTGTCAACCGAGAGAAGACACCGTCGCATGTCGTCGACCCTTCCTAGAAGAATAAGCATTAATTTATATCTGCATACGCTGGCCATTATTATGTTAATCGTACGGGGTGCTTACCAACATCGACCAACCAGACGTTTTGGTGGCACGTTTCGCCTCCTAACCGACTATCTGCCTGAATGTGTCCGTTCGATTAAACGTGATCTGCGATAGAAAGAAAGAACATGGGAAAGTTGGCTGCAAGGACTTTCCCCCAGGAAATTTACTGCATAGAATGGTGAGACATTTTATGTTTGAAATTATACGACGTTTTATTGCTTCCGATAATAATGTATTAATGGACTTACGTGAAGAAATAATGGTATACATTTGACGTAGTGAAAAATGCAAAAAATTATTATTTAATTGTCTCACTCTTTTGTAATTCAAGCTAGACATTTTTAGTGCTTACTATGAATATAGGTTTTCGTGTTTACTTGTTTTAGAATAAAGTTCGTTAATTATAATCAGATCATTCTCACGTTAGTATACTTGGCCTATTTTGAATCGGTATCTTAATGTTACACAAATGTGGTTTTAATGTTATTGCTGTCTTTCGCGAGTTGCAAAGACAACAATTCTTCCACGAAACGAACGTGATGCATTCAAATCGAAACACATCTGACTTAACTACTGAAAAAACGGTGAATGTACCCGCACCTTGTCTAGTTACAGGGGTATTTGTTAAAAAAAAGTCGACCCGTATCCGTTATCCAGTTCTGCGTCGACACCTTGGATAAACATCAACTTTAAAGAACATTGTAGATACCCTCATGAAACTGATGTAACGTCTTAAGGTCAATCAATCGATGAATTTCTTTGAATCTTTTTCTATTACAGCTAGCAAGTTTTCGGTATTCATCCTATGATCGTGGTTCGTTATGTCACGTGGTAGGAACGTAAAAGTTTTAGTTTGAAAATAGTCCTTCTTTTCCACGCTCGAAATTTCTCCCGATCTGTTTTGCGTAAGCAAGTTTTTCTCCCCTGTGGAATTAGGCTTCAATTTGCGAGCTACCGGGTTTCTTTTCCGGGACTCATAAAAAAGGCTCGTAAAACGTGGCTTGGTCTCCCTGTTTCAGAGTCCGTAGTTCGTCCAACCAATCCCGCGGGTTTCAAGATTCGACGTTCTTCCTCTGTTTCCCCCTTCGTTGTCGCTAACGATTTATTTCGACGAGCTCTTGGATTCGATATCAACGACTTTTCGGGCCCCGAGGCGTACCGCTCTCCAACCCTTCTTCAAAGTTCCCTGACACCCCCGTGAGCCAAAATCATGAAGGTAAGATAGAGTTACTGGTACACGAGGCAAACGGGTATCCTTTTCCTCCGTTTTACTCTTCCTCGTTGTTTCTTTCTTAAACGTATCTCCCTACGTCTGACATAACATGAAATAGTCTTTTCTAATATATTCTCAAACTTGCATTTTTTATCATCATACGTCCTCAACGTTAAACACATTATCCGTAGAACGTACAAAGAGGAGGATATTCGGAAATGACAAACATTATACATGTCCTTTACAGAGTTCGAGACTTACAATAGCCGCGAGTGACGTTAAGATGAAGATAATTTAAGCGAGAGCCGAAGATGATGTGAAAGAAGCATAAGAAGAAGAAGTGGAGAAAGAAAAAGAAGGAAAAAGCTTTGGTTTTCGGTCGAAGTATGTTCGCAGCATCCCCTTGTTGCTTAGGCACCACGCGAGGGGGTTGCAACAGGAGTAACTGCGCTTGCGCACCCTTCTATCTTCCCGCCCCTACGTGATCACCCCACTCCTGGAACTCATCGAAATCTTTCGTTCCTCGTCTTATGCTCGGTCAACTAACTCGCTTACCTCTCGGATATCATCCTCTCTCTTTTACTCTTCCAGGCTTTCCCGTTCCTCTCGTTTAGAAACGCGCACACGAGCGCCCGATAGTTCCCCTTTCCCTTTTCCCTTTTCCTTTCCCTTTCCACCGTTGGTCCTGGTTATATCCTGGGTTCCCGCCATGAGGAGCGGGATGGCAGACGAATATTGCCGAACGGGCCCGAGTCGTAACCGAAGCCCGAAACGCGGGCAGCTGCGACTCTGAACGGACAAAGAATACTCTTCGAGTATACAGTCACCGCGCGGCGAGCACACTCACCACGGGGCAGTCCGCCGAACCAAAGGTACAGTGTTTTGGTGTGCCATCAGACCGGCCGTACTATCGCCGTTTCAAACTTACCTTGACGTTTGCCAGGATCATGTAAAGAACGCGAACTACTAATCGTAGAAGCCTGAGGTAGAGCGAGAGAGAAAGAGAGAGGGAGTGCATGTGCGTGTGCGTGTATGTGCTTGCGTGAATTAGGATTACGATGTTAGGGACGCAGACTACCGAGGATTCGATTCGACGGGATAGAGAGATTCGTGATCGGTGAACGTGTAGGCATGGTAAAGAAGAAACTCGTATATCGTTGTTTTACACGTGTACCTCTATGTTCAACGTGGTTGTCTTGTGACGAAGAAGAGACAACAGAGTGGTCGGTATACAGTGAATGAAGAACGAAAAAGCTGTGGTGAAAACGCTACGAAAGAACGATAGTGAGAAGAGGAGTATAGTGTTAAACGGTTCTCAAAGAAAGTTTGGCCTTTGGTGTGGATATTAGTGATTTTGGATGGACGTTTGCATTTGGCGCGTCCGCTGAAAGTTGGATCCGGCGAATCGAGGTAAATTTTGGAATGTAACGCCCGCAGGACAGAGCGGTAGCGGTAGTGGTAGTGGTAGTGGCAGTGGCTGCGACGGGGACGGTGACGGTGACGGCGACGGCGACGGCGACGGGGTGACCGGACGGGTGGAGTGTGCAACGCGAGGGAGAGAGCGCGGAGGATCACTCTCGCTTTCGTTTGGCTCTCGCTCTTTATTCATCCTTCCCTCCGTGTTTTTCTCACTCTCTCCGTCCACCATTCTCTTTTCTCCCTCGCTCGTGAGGCTTTTCGTTTACTAGAAGGAGAACAGAGGGAGAGAGAGAAAGGGAAAACAAGAGAGGGAGAGAGAGAACGAGAGGGTCCCGGAGGAAGAGAAACGTTGCGCGAAAGACAGAGTCGGACGTGTGCAAGCCGGACACCGAAGAGAGAAAGAAAAAGTCCGTGGAAGTGAAAAAGAAGAAGTGGAGAAATAGATGGAAGAGGAAAAGAAGGGTAAGTGCGTGAAGCAGGAGTATTTCCGCGGAGCGAATGTACAGTAATGGATGAGACCAATGGATTATTTTAAAAGGAACGAATGAGTTCGATAATGCTACATTCTGTATGGGATGAGAGATATGATAAAATTCAGAAACGAAATCGCATGTGTATACGCCGCCGAAGATGCTGGACGTGCATCGTTCTTGAAGTCTGACAGGAACACGGACTCGGATGCGCGAAAGTAGCGCGTGTCCGACGTAAATTCCCCCCCCTCTTCCCGAGCGATTATGCGGAAGTTTGCACAACCCGCGGCACGTTTCCGTCGTCCTGGCCTCCTTCGTCCGCCGATCATCACCGCTGCCCTCACCGTCGGCACCACCTCTACACCACAATCTCACCACCACCACCGCCGCCGTCGTCACCGCCGCCGCCACCACCATCACCATCATCACCACCACCACCTCTACGTCGCAACCACCACCACCACAAACCACCACCACTAGCACCACTACCATTGCCGTCAACGCCTCCTGCTAGCCGGCGGCGATGCACGGTAGTGTCCTCGAGCACGGCGTGCACGCATCGTGCTGCGAATGTTTCACGAGTCTCGCGGTACGTCAGATGAAAACGCGTTGTGTCGTCGTGAGACGAGTGACGAGCCAAAGTGCATCCCTTCGAGATTCGCTCCTTTCGGGGCTCGACTTTTAGTCGTTTCGTCGATGCCGCGCGTAGTGTATGGGAAACAGGTTCTTAAAATTTACTCACTTTTCTATATAACACAACGATATTACGTTTCTGCGCGCTCGACGCAGAATTCGTTTATATTAACAGTGCACGCGTTTATCGTACTGGTAAAACGGGATTATACATCTTGGAGTATATCCCGCTTACTGGAGACCTAGAATTCTTTATTGCCTAGTGATATATCATTCATTTTCGGCATGAAACTAACGAAGATATTTTCTTTGGTGAACGATACGTGCGACTTCAAAATGTGTACTATCGTATGGTTTTGTTTTGTGTGAACTTTTGGTGAAAAGATTTACGTATCTCAAGGATAATTACGCACCAAACGTCTGGGTCCATTGGGAGTACTATTACGTTGCCATGATTTCAATGTTTCGAAAGGATATACCGTGAGCAATTTGATCAGGATACATAGTGCACAGAAGAAACGCGGTCTGGTAATAATGAGCAACTTGGAATATACACGATCATCGATTTAAACACGCGCGATCTTGTACGTAATTATTATCGTTACATGGACAACATTTAAGAATATATAACTTCAAAACTAGGTTCATACTTGAGATAAATAATGTCGCATTACTCAGAATCAAAGGCCAGCATTTTTAGTTTCATCATAGAGCATCTAACGTCGAGTTGCAGATACTTCCCTTTCTGACAGAAACGCGATTCTTTCCTGTCTCTCGTTATATACCAGTCTTCCTTCTTTTACCACGGTTCCCTTTCCTGTGGGTATTCTTTCTTTTTTTGTACTGGTCCAGCCACACTAGAACGAAAGGGAAGGGCGAATTTCGGTCTACTCATTCTGCGGAACGGCAGAACGGATCGCAGCGAACGGGGTACGGACGTCGTAGTCTGCGAGAACAACGGGCACCGTGAGATTTACGGGCACGCAAAGATCCCTTTTACTTTTTCCCGAATTCTCTTTTCTATCTCCTTTTTTTCTGCGTTTCTAGTTTTGGCTGGTCATAGTTATCGAGATCGCGTAGACAGTCGGCACGTTCAAAGGGGTTGCAACGGCATAATAATAAGATCGCAGACTTAAAGTTTCGATATAATTTCGACGAATTAGCATTGTTAACTTGTGTAGAATAAATGAAACGGATCATATTAATTCTGAAGGAACTCGCTGTTTTGCACAATTAAACTACCGTGATTATCATGTTGAGAATAGAAAATATTTTGTTGAATATACTTCTTCTGGCGATATCGATAAATTTATTATTAGCCTTCGTGATATCGAATCTCTAGTACAATGCATCGGAACGTTTTGAAACGTAACAGAATAACATGCTCATAATTCATTTATATTAAATCGAATTAGTTGATGAATTTTCATCAAAGTCGAATAATTTTATAATTATTTCCTTCCAATATCACTGAGTACATATAAATCATTACTATAGTACGCTCCGAGGTTCGCTTTCTTCTGTGCATTACAAATACAGTTTTATATAACGAGAATATCATGAAATGTCATCAAAATTGCAGATCAACGCGATTTTAAGCAACTATTATTTCTTAACAAAACCTTACGTAAATATATATTTCCGTAGCGCAAATTATAATATACGCATTTTTGTCGTCGTGTCAAGTTCGTAACGCAAGTCCAGTTCGCAGAATATACTCTTTAAATAGTATACCTGCCTAATATAAGGATGTGCATATTAAGAACGAAGCATTTTGCAATATCTGGTCGGTGCAACTGCCATCGGCAATATTTTTCTGATGCGCCCATTTTCAAAGCCCGATCATGCGTGGGCTCGTACGTTGTTGCGCGCATTAATCCGTGGTTTAGCGAACCAATTTAAATATCAGCGGCGCGCTCGACGCAATTTTATATCATTTCCGATATCATGTGGTTGTGTGGGTGGGTTTAACAGTACGACCGCCCCCCTTTCTCCCACCATGCTTCTACCTCGAGGGACCGTTACGCACCTATACGAGATACGCGTGCTTTTCGATGCGTGTCTTTAACGTCGTCGACGCCGTCCTCGTCCTCGTCGTCATCATCATCATCATCCTCATCATCATCGTCTGTGAACGCGTGTGATCGTCCCGTACGCGACGCAAGTAACGTCGTCACGACGTACTTGCGGTATCTTGTGAAAGTGCAAGCACACATATATTCGTAGTGTCGTGCTTGCGCACGTGCGTACGTGTGCATGTTGCTGCATGTGCATGTAGAGAGAGTGCAAACTGTACCAACTGTAATCTTCTCTACGACGTTCAACAAAACGTGCGTATCCTCGTCTATATGTATGCACATGCACACGTATGAACATACGCACATGCGTGCGCGCGAATCAGTGCGCGCTCGAGTGCGTTTGGCCTGAACGCAGTGCCGTAAAACCGTCGCTCGGACGATACGTTCCGGCGGGATTTTACCGTCGTTCGTACACAAAATTGGTTTGAAGCTAGTTACGCGGATACGAATAGCAACAAGTGATCGGTCATTGATAGTTGCCACGTAGAGGAGGACTACCTGATAAATATTGCGTGTGATATTCAGCAGCAAGTGTAAGTGATATATTCAAGGGAGTTTCAGGTCGACCGGTGGATTTACTGGGGTTGTTTCTCGTTCAGGGTGGTGGGTTGATAGAGGGATACGTTGAGTCACGCAGAAAGATTGTTAACGAATTTGATGAATCAATAATACGTGATGATTAGCGGTAGCTAACTGTTTAGTCAGTCGGTGTTGGTGTTCGAGTAGTAAGTGCACTTGCATGAAAGAGAGGTTATCAATGGTGTACTATGGTAGCCTATAGCTTTCAACGGATGAATAAGTTATATTCTCGACGACGCTAATAATCGCCGCTACAAAAACAGTATTGTTATGACTCGAGTAAGTGGATGACGTCAGTTATCACGGCCTCTTTCTTGGCTATTTATTACTACTTAACACCGAAGTAAATACTGTTTTATATTGTTAACGAGACTTCAATTCCTCGAGTGTTATTAGGAACTTCTTCCTTCGCTTATCATGTTCATTCGCCGCTTTTGATCCATCCATGATTTCGTAAACGGAAAAAGGCGATTCTTCTCATACCTATTCACTTCTCTCTTAAATATCCAAAATTCGGATTCATTGCACATTCGGCATTAGTAACTAACATTCTGATACTAAAAAGCATGTGTTTTATTCCTTCAGATTCATTCTACATAGTTCTCAATACTTTCAGCTTAGTCACTTACTCATTCGCTTTAAACTACACGTAATGTAGTTATTATTGTTATTTGTCTTATAGAGGGTGGATATGCCGTGCGTATATCAGTTTGAAAGAATGAAATGCATTCTAATTAAAATCTATATTTTCGAATTGAGTAAGAGGTCTACGGACGAAGAAACTAGTATTACTCGTTGTAGGGTACCATGTTCTCTTGACACAATACTGGCGGCATGCGCTCCGACGAGCGCGTGCATTCGTGCGCGCATATGTACGGATCCGCTCGCGTGTGCGTATGCGTGGGACCTTGAATCAAGCAGCCTTTGTCGCGAGACTCGAACGGGCGCGGGTGTGCGCTCTCGGCACCACGAGGTCGGCGAAAGTGTACCCGAGCTTTTTTGCTCGAAGCCGCCGCGAGAGAGAGGAGAGCTCTCCTTTTTTTATTTTTTACTTTTCCTTTTTTGCGAGCTAGCGAACGAAGCGGGGCCGAGTCGGAGCGGGCGGACAGCCGGAGAGCACGGCAGTAGGACCGCCATTTTTGCCTCCTCGTAATGCCGGAATTAGCGCAGGGCACAGCCGCGAAGAAGCGACGTTATCGCGGATTTACGCCTGCGGAAACGAAGATAAGCGGAACGGAACCGAAATAATAATTTTCCTGGGCAGTGGACAGTCCCTGGGTTAACGTGTCTCCTCTATATTTGTGTCCAGGGATTCTCCTTTATATTATCTATCACTTCGCACCCTTTCGACAATAGATTTGAATTAACCGAAAATAATCTGAAACTTCTTACTGATAGATTTTCTTTGCTAATTACGTGTAACAATATTAGAATGCATTCGCACAATATAGGAAACAAATTTCATGCGGAACGTACATATGCATTTCACACTTCACGTGTATGCAACGGTAGTTGCGCACGCGAAGTATTCGCATTTTAAATTCAATACGACGAACGGCCTTTATATTCATTACCAAGATATGCAATCCGATGTAGTATTCGATAGCATTTGCTTCATTGACAATCGAACTTTCTAACGATGCAAATACTGAACCCTCCACTTTTCTGAGCAGAGAAGACAGTGAAACTTGAAAAAGAAAAATTAGTGAGACAAAGGTGTTCGAGTCTGCCGTAACTCCACCATGGGTCCCAATGATAATAATGAATCGAGGCGCGTAGAATTTCCACGTCATTACCAATATAAAAGTAACGCGTGTTCTCCAAATTAGCAGCAGAGAGAAAGATGCCAATAATCGTTGTTATTGCTATGTCCCTTAAGTTTTCGAATATTTCTTACGACACAGAGAAAAGGGATGACAAGTCAGGATCTCGGTACCTACGTCGTAACGGTTTTTTCGATGGCGCACCGACTCGTCGCCGTCTAATATTAATTCCAAGCGTGCGGAATCTCCGATCTGTAAGGCAGCTGGTTTATATGCGCTTCTGGGAATTCGCGTCCTGCGCTCGGCCTGGCCGCTAGCCGACGAAAGAATCCGCCGGGATATATCGTTTGGTCGCACCGGGTATGTACGGCGCGTCGGAGCGTACACTATGGGCTGGTTCGCAACGTGCCGAGCGGTATTGAATTTTTGTGCGTACGACTACGGTCGATTCGACGAAAGTGCAACGAGAAGCGCCGCCAGCTGTTTCGTCGCTCGGCGAGAGTCTTTCGGGAAGCCCTTTTCGAAATTTCGTCTCGTCATTCTTCCTTCATCTTCTAACCGGATACACCTCGGTAATCCCGTGCCGATAATTGCACTCGACGGGAGTATCGATCTACGGTGATTCGACGAAATTTTCATATTAGAATTACTGGATCGATCTTTTTTGCCAACATCTTCTGCTACATTCTTTTACACGCCGAACTTCGTCCATTCGGTTATCCGATCTTTAATGAATTCGATGAAAGCCTTCCATTTTCTCATTGAAGTTGATCCTGTTATTTACATTATCTTTTAAACCTTCATTTACAATATACGTCCGATTTGTATTAAAAGTAAACCGACAAACATTATACTCAATATACGAAGGGGTTTGTCGGAAGTTCGAAAGTTGTAAGTCAGGATGGAAATTTCGATGGGAAACCGATCGATTTAGCAATTTATATTCAACCGAAGGATATCGAAGTTCCTGGATAAGAGTTTCCAAACTTCCGTGAAGTTTCTTTTGCATCGGCTATTCCGTTTCCTGTCTCCTTGAGTACAAGGTGGTCCTTTTTATTGAAGAACAACGATACAATCCAGAGTTTATACGCTGGCTATCAGCACGCTGAGTTTCGCGACCTTTAAAGATTAAAGTTCGCGGTATTCAGTCTAGACTAGATTTATAGGTGCTAAGAAAGTTCAATTGCCTATGACCTGCGTACAGATCTTCCAGGATATTTCGACATTCAGAAAACTCATCGGGGGTACTGTTTGTCACGATTCTACAGTAACAGACAATTCTCTTCCTCTTCTTACGAAAATCATTTTTCGACGCGCAAAACATTAAGCTGGCTTCACGTTATACCGCAGAGAATAATTTGTAATGTATTATGTGAGAACTTGTGGTATGGATCATTATTTTACAATGCCAGTTGGCATACGTCAGTAGGCGTGGCGTTTCGAATAAACGAAGTTACTGTTTTCCCACCGAATACTAGTAAACCAAGTATCCACGATATCAGTTCCGTCGATTTTGATAAATTATATGAAAATCTTCAAAGTTCGCGGCATACTATTAATCTCACCACGTTTACAGTAAACTGCTTCATTTATTACTTACGATTGTTATATTCTAAATATTGTTATATCAGTGAAACCAGTGCGATACGAAAGATGATATATTTCCTAATATTTATTAACACGTATATATAACACTGTAGTAAGATCTTAATTATTACTGAAAAACAGTAATAAAATGGCGTGAAAGAGGAGGCTCGTGGATTAGTAGAAGATGCAATAACCGACGCGGTGTAATTAGTTTATCGTCCCGCCGTTAATTTTTACCAGTTAATTCGTCGCTTGGAGTGACGTAGCGAGCGGCGCGTCTGAACGAGGAGCCGTCTGCCTAAAGCGAAAGTGCACGCGGCGAACGACAGTGCAAGTTTCCAACGATAGCGAAAGCTCGAACGGGCACAGCTGTAAAGCTATTAGAGAGAGTTTTGCGGTGGGAGGAACTGTCGGATGGTGGAAAACCGCTGGTGAGATAGCGAGAGAGAGCTATCGTTCTTCTATGTGTCGGCACCATGTATATCCGCGAGCCGTGCGAAACCAAGCGGTGTCCCGTATGCTGTGTGCGTGTGTGTGTTAGTGCATTCGAATACGTGCGTGTGTTGGTGCATTCGAATATTGGCCCCACGGCTTCGTATGTGCGCCGATCTACGTGTTACATAGCCAAGTTCAACTTGTACACACTGTACATACTCCTACGTGCCGAGAGAGAACCGGAGAACGAAGAAGCGAGACGGTGAAAGAGTAAAACGCCGGTCGATATCTCACCGAGGACCGGCAACGCGCCACGGTTTTTGACGATGGCTTTAAACCTCCAGTGAAAGAAATTCATTAAAACCAATGTTTAATTAATCTCCATAAATACACCCAGTGAAGACACTGAATTCATAAATCTATTATCTCATTAAAGACACGTGTATCGCGATTTGATTGAATCGGGACAAAAACTCAAGCGGATTCTATGCTGTAACTTCGGATGATTAGCTATCCGATTAATTCATTATATGCATTACGATCATTTAACATGACTGCATAATATCGAGTGTAGTATTTGCATCTGCTGTCCTGGGAATGACAGTGTATACAATTATAATTGCAAATGTATTAAAGCTTATGATTACTTTCTGATTCGACCGCGATTATTATGAATGTTTAGACTCGAATAGCGACTAAAACGCGAAAAGCTCGAAGCCATCGTTTGCGCTCTAAGCAACGTGAATGAACCGTCGAGGGACTAGGGCACAACATTCGCGGGTATCAAAGCGAGCGAGTAGGTGTGCAGACACGCCGAACGTAATAGTAACCTTGGCTTAGCGATGGTCACGTTATGGTAACGTCTATGACACGTTCCCACGTAGTCGCGTGTCACATTCTCGCTCACGATCGCCTCACGTGACTTAGAAGAAAGGGGAAGACTCCATAAGCTTCGTCATCGTACTTTTTATCCCGGGTGTTCTCGTTTTTTTTTCAACTCGTTCACCATCACCGTCTTTATTTACGCGCTACTGATACCTGCTAGAAATCAGTTATGCTCGCAAAGTATATGGCGTAAAGTTACGGAATTTCGTTTATATAAGTATTTAGATAAAGTTTAAAGAACCATTGTAATATTTTTGGTATATCGACGTTTGTTGGAAACATATCGCGGTTAGGTTCGTATTTAAGAAGTAGATTGGTTGACAAAATGGCGGATGAAAATAGGTATCGCTGAAATGAATGTTGTATTCTAAATCGAATTATTTGGTTTGTAAATTGTGGATGAATGTGATGAGAATCTTGTGTGTGCGTGTGAGAGAGAGATGAATGGTGGTTGAAAATGATATTAATAGATTTATGGTTGATTTTACTAACCGGTATGAATTTTTTGTTTCAGATCGTACAAATCAACCGCCTTCTAACAAGCCACATTAACCTCAAGTGATTTATATTTTCTTACGAAGCGCGAAAGAAGTAATTAGTGTGTTTATATCGACGTAAAAAAAAAGAATATTCCAAGAGCTTAGGTTCAGAAGAAAACAAAGGATTAAGAGCTATAGTATCTAATTAGTGTACAAAGTATATCTGAAATTAAAGAAAAGTCCGCCAGTGCCAAATCGAGAGACGAAGGGGAAACAAATAAAAACGCGAATTACGATGGTTGTACATTAAAACGAGAGACAAAAGGGATTTAATATTGCGCGAAGACAGAAAAAAAACCATAAACCAAAGAATCTACCATTTCTTTTCTACTAATCACTCAACAAGTTAACGATACTCATTAACTAAGCGAGGAACGCCGAGGCGGACCGATAATTAAGAACAAATCGATCGACAAAAGTTTTGTAATCTATAGGAGTTTTACGTAATAACAGTAAGTAAGTACATTTTTTTAAACGGACACATCTGGAAACGAATGTCTGTGAAGAAGTCCCATTTAAAGTAAGAAGGAAGAGACACAGACGGAAATACAAAACCGCCCTATCCAGGAAAGGGACTCGCTTAATTACTCCCAGAGAAACCGATCTACTTCAGTTCGTAGCCTAAACCTGTTGAGTACAAAACGACAGAAATAGAGATATAGAGAAAGAGAGCGGTAGAGACGAAGTGAGAGAAAGGGAGAGAGTGCGTGTACGAGAGAAACAAAGAGACATAGCGTGAGAAAGAGGGAGGGGAAGAAGGGAAGAAAGTAAAATAGAAAAGTTCGAAAAACAGAGGGAGGTAAAAATAGAGGAAAATTGGATTGACACAGGTAACCAGTGCGAGGGTAAAGAAAGCCGCGGTACAAAGCATAGCCAGAGAAAAAAGGGTATATTCCAACATCGAAAATCGTTCAAAGCTGACAAACGAACGTCGAAAGTCAAGAAATAAGAAGCCGTCGGAAGAAAAATTCGTCCTATTCCCCCAAGTGCCATTGTGCTGACGTGCCAAGCCTGGAGCACCCGTCAAAAAAGCGAGGTAATCCCGATAACGAGAATTCAGTCACGATCGTAAAAGAAGAGGAAGCGAGTGGGAGGGCAAGGAGGGGAGTTGGAAGAGAAATTGGTGTTGAACGGCGATCAAATTTGCGAGAAGGATCCAAGCCAGAGTTACGAGAGTGCGTAAGTGAACCTCCTGCACGCAGGGGGTTAAAGTCGAGATGACGTGGCGAGGAAGATGAGCGCCGAGGTTACGAAGGAGGTCGTCGCCACCGAGAGGGTAACAGGTAGCCCTCCGGCGGCAGTTGCGACCTCGCCGAGCTCGGTCGGTCCAGGTGATCCGGCGCGTCACCTGCCACCGTTCAGCAGCTTCGCCGGGGATAACGCGATGGACAGCTCGACGACACTAACAACCCTCCATCCCCAGGATGTCGGTCTTGGTTTGACATCCTCCTGGGACTATTACGAAGGACTGACCGGTCGGTTAATCGATTCACGCGGTGAGGTAGTCCTTGCTAGCCAATATAGGCCTTGGGAGTCGAAGAACGCGGGTGGTGCAGCAAGTGGCGAAGGATTACCAAGCTTCGCGAGTCAATTCACTGCTCCGAGTGAAGCGGAGCCTCAATTAACAGCACTAACACCATTATCGCCAGCCTCGATATCGCATTCGCCACCTGTCACGTCGGCAGTTGGTCTACCGAGTTTTCATACGCTTGGCACACCTTTGCCAACACCTCATCCACATCGGGGTAGCGTTGGTTATCCCTTGGTACCAGCACCGGTACAAGCTAGAGAAGTACCGGCGCTTCAGCAGCAGTTACTCGATGAGAGGCACATACAACTGTTAGGTTCCAGTCCCGTACAAGCTTTTCCACCACCGCCACCGGGACATCCACATCATACGGTCCTCACGGTGGTTAAGCCGGAATATCCACAATTGCACCACGCCAATTTCCAGAATCCGATGTCGACCGTATTGGACTCCTCACCTACTTCGAGACCCATTGGTATCGACGGGAGGAAAAAAGAGCGTAGAAAAATGCGTGCTGGCTCGATGGAGTCCGAAGACAGTGCTGGCGGTGGGAATGTTGAGAGTTCCGGCCAAGTAGCTGCAGTTTCCTCCACGGCTAATCGAGGACCACATCATCTAGGTGGTGGCATGACTGACGGCGACGGGGACGGTAGTCTTAGCGACAAACCGGCAAAGAAAAAGCGCAAAAGGTGCGGCGAGTGCATCGGGTGTCAACGCAAGGACAACTGCGGCGATTGTGCACCCTGCAGGAACGACAAGAGTCATCAGATCTGTAAGATGAGGCGGTGCGAGAAACTCACCGAGAAAAAGGTAAGTGCAATCCTTATTTTCCAGTCTATGATTTCTATTCGATGTTGCAACTTGAAACAAATATTCCATGGTGGAAAACCCCAGAAGGAACGTCCGTATGCTTTTTCGTATTAGTAAATTACGAATTATTGTTCCGTCTCCAATAATATTCAGCATATAACATATGACACTATAAAAGCGCGGTAAGCTTACATTTATCAAACAAGGAAAACATGGAACTTAATGAATATACACATTGAAGAATCGGACAGTTGGGATTCGTACATTTCTGATAATATTCAATTTCTGATCGCAGACTGTCATTTGGTCGAAATTTGTAAATTATAGGTGTGCGAGTATACAGAGAAGTCTATAGGGCAAAGGGGGTGTAGATCGTAGACTGTAGGGTAGTACGAACACGGACGTGTTATAGAACGGTATATATAGCTTGAACTTGGCCCCGATGCCTGAATGTGCCGAGAATCCCAGAGGGAAATACAGAAATACAGATAACCGAGGTGGTTTATTATTGTAGCGACATTGAATAGGGGGTTGGTGGGTTGACTGGCTGGCTGACTGGCTACTGGGCTGTTTGGTTGCTCACTTGCTTTTCGTAGCGACAGATTCGAACCATACGCAAATACATATTCGAGTAACGCGGACATATTTTCATTTCAACAAAACCACAACTCTTTTATTCCACAAATATCATCACGAAGTGAATATCATCTTAAACCGGAATTGATCATCATCGTTTAAAAAATTACACGTAATCTCAATGATAAATGTGATCATAAATATCTTCCTTAATAACTATCCATTTAATCAAATCGGAGTAATTTTTGTTATAAAAGAGTTACGAGATTATTTAGATATAACACGGTCGTGATTAGATAGGGAAAAAATCAATGATTTGTATCATAATTTATTTAAATTTATTATAACGGAAATTACCGCCTGAAATATGAATTTTTCTGTTGGAAGTCGCGAGTGCAATATCGCGCATTAAAGTTTCATTTAAGAGAAGCGTGCGCCGAGTTTCACCGCGAAGGAGTGCGAATGCATAAAGCACGGTTTGAAAATAAAAGGAGAGGTCATCGCTCCCTGATGTGAGCCCTGATGTGAGTGGTAAAGTCGTAAAGCAAAGTGAAGTCGTGGAGGTAGGTGGTATGTAGTCGTGCAAGAAGAGCGACGGCAGCTCGTAAGCAGCTTGGCTTATCGTAGGGCAAGTTCAAGGCTCGCCGCGGGTCATAATAATCGCGTATCGAACTCTCGTTTGTTCGGAAACAAACGTGTTGTTTGCCGGCCGAACCCCACCATTTCTCTTTTTTAACCAGATAAAATATATGTGTTGCCTGACAATTAAGACGAATAGATCTGTCCGACGCATTTCAGATTTTCTCGGTTCGTAATGAAAACTCGTAAGGATGAGAGACTATGGCCAATCGGTGATACGCGTCCGTCTTTCACTTCTTATCGGTCCGCGTTTTTTATCGTCTAACGAGATGGAAGAAAGAAAGAAAGTGGTGATAACGCGAGAATGCAGATCGACGTTTCACTGAGAACGTCTTCAGAAAATCGTTCGAACCGATAACCAGAGAAATATTCGTATTTGACGGAATATTAATGAGACATATTTTATTACGATATCGAAAGGTTTTTATTTAAGACTTTTTTCTCCAATTTGTATTTCATTATTATTTTATAATGCATACAATAACTTTATTTCATTACGGAGTACAATGGACATGAATTTATTCATTTTCGGATTTCCAAGTAAATAATGTTTTTATTAATAACATTGTTTTTAGTCCGCCATATAATTCGTAGAATTCTATGTGATTAAAATATAAATGTAATTCGAGACTTTGATAAGTGAACGGCGCTTGTGTAATCAAAGAACTATTAGTGACAGTTGGATTAATGTCGTCCCGACGTTACTTTCCTTCGGAATCAAGATTTTCCAGTGAACGAATCATTTCTGCTCCTCCGCTTATCGTACCACTTTCTGAGCTGACCTTAAGTGAGTCACTGACAGCTATTATCTTGACTTTCACGGACAATCGTGCGTGGGTAGAGAAGATCTCGTGATGAGTCGCGATTAAACGAGAAAATTATTGTTTTGCCCCGGTGATAGTCCGTCCAGTGAAAATAATGCGCGATTTTCGAAGACTTACTCCGCCATTGAATTCACAGTATGATTCATTCTTGCGAATCAATTCTTACGAACCACTCACCAAGATCTTTCCACAACTGATCGAATTCCACATAAAACGTTTCCTCTCGATAAGGTAGACAAAAAATAGCTGAAGATTTAATTAATTACGATACAATCCACGGATGAATTAAACAGACTACTATCTCATTTATTCCGCAATTAAAGTACAGATAATTATTACTCTTCGTGCAAAAAACAGGGCATATATTAATTACTCGATACAACGGTATGTAATAATTAAGATTCTTCGTAGGAGGCAAGATACTGCTAATTTTCAATACCAATCAAATATTTCGTATTATCGGTTACCGTAGCACTTTGAACAATTATTTCTGTTCGTATAAATTTAATATCACTCCGATCGGATCTCGGAGTCTTTTTATGAGGAAAAAGTTCTCCGGGAAGTTTTCGAGTATAAACAAATCGAAGTTCGGGTCACGTGGTAATCTCGAGAAGAGAGAAAGAGTTTGATAAAGATTGGCCGTATATCCGTGGCACGGGTGGGCCGGATCCTTTTCGAGGGCGGTAGTCACGAAAGGGGTGGAAGATGGAAAAGGAAAAGGCGAAAGAGAGACGCAGATGATAGATGGGCAACGGCACGAGTCGAAGACCAACGTATATAGGTTCGCCGTCACAACAACCCACACCCTTCCAGATCTTAACACCCTCTTTATCCCAAGGGAAAGCTCACCCCCTGTCTTTCTCCTCGCGAAAGAGGACTCTACCCTCGAGTTCATCGTACACCTGCCGTTGAGAGGCCATCCGTTCCACGATGCCCTAATTTTTATCGTCTTTCTCGCTGTTTTGACCCGATTCCTGCTGAGTTGGGGAAGATATCACCCCATCGGCCCCCAATGCACCGCATTTTTTTTTGCCTTCCTCACCAACCATTCGCAATGTGAATACTGTTGACATACACCGGGGAAACACCGAACTACCTTAACTCCCTCGGTTTCGAAATTTCTGATCGTACTTACTCGATCGTAATCATTGTTTACAATTGACGCCATTGCATATCCTATCCACGCGGTTCAACCCTTTAAAAACGTTTAGCATTCTACGGGTTTCTCCACAATTGGATCGATAGACATTGTCTCCGGATTAGGATGTTTTTGTATAAGCAGCTTAAGTCAAAGCAACGTCACTTCGTATTGTTAGGAAACTTACGGAAAATCAGCTTTAAGTTGGGATACGGTTAGTTCTTATTACCGTAGTTAATTGCATTATAAAACTCCGGTATAACATTTGGAAGATATCTTTATAAATCCACCAATAAATCCAATAATATATATTATAGTATATTATTTACTTTGATATAAAATATTAGTACAAATAGAATTAAAACAATATCGGATGATCGAATACTCCCAAGAAGTAGTAAATAAGTGAAACTACCAGAGCAAGATTAATGATTAAATAAATAATAATTAATCGTTGAAAGAAAAAACATATTTTCTACGTTCTTTTATGAGGCGGTAAAGAAAATATACGTTGAAAGTAGATCTAGGAATTGCAGTGTTCCATGGGCGGAGCACAGTCGGCGATTCTCGCGGTGGGGACCACTACCGAACCACCGTACAACGCGGTAACCAGTAGCGGTCCCAATCAACACGCTTCCTACGGCGCTCCGCCCATGTAACGCGGCATTTTCTCGATTAATTTGCAGAATTATAAAAACATACACATAGCTTCTGATATTTAGTAAATATAGAAATTACGGTAATGAGAACAATGAATTATCAAAGAAACCTATACATGTAAAGTAGACGAATAAAATTCGAACAATTTTAATTAGACACGTTATACGTGAATATTATGCATGACGTTATATTCAAATAAATATCAACTAAATGATTGAAATACATTCCATGATGGAAACTTTATGACAGCCACGACACAAGACGTGTTTTAAGTTTATGATTCGAGCATAGTAAATTAATTTCTACGCCGCTGATAATAGAATTTTTTCAAGTAATTAGACAGGAAATGAGGAAACGACAATCGCATCAGTCTTCACCGGTTGATTCGGTAGGTGGAATCAATTACGTTTGAATACGTCGAAATTACGAATTCAATTTAACTTGGGCCGAGGTCCCTTAATTTCCTAAATTCCCTGCAGATTTAGTACAATTGATGGCTCTTTTCCCGATGGTACATTATTTTCCGCGAACGAAGAATGGCAGGGTTGATTGGCCTGACGTTAGATAACCCTGAGTAGCCGGCAATTATTATCCGGTTATCTTGCGGTTATCGGCTTTCGCGAATAACGCCGGAATCGACTTGAGTATTCTGTACGCGGCTCGCGGTTCCAACTAATGTGATGTTCTCGAAAGAAGGCACACGGTGACTGTAAACGGGCAGAGGATAATAGCAATGTTCCTATATAATATATAATAATTGATATACAAATGAATGTAATATATAACATGTACTATACATGGCCCAATGGTGGATCGAAATAGCACGTGACACTTACATCACGAATGCCTTCTTTCCAAAAGCGAACGGTACAACATCATGCCTTGTCCCAACTGCGTAACCGAACACTCCTCACTCACCACCGGATCCTCTTTCTCTCGTCTTCTACTTTGACGGGCTTCGTGCAGTTTCGATTTATCGAGAAACCGGAACCGAAAAGCCCGCCCGATGCTGATTATTCGTTTCGTTAGGAACACTGGGGGGGGGGGACACCTACCCCTTTCCCTTTCCGGGATCGATCCCTCTCCGTCACCCCCCTACGTGCGAATTTCACGTATTGCGATCAGACTTCGTTTTCCAATGTGATGCCACGGTGAAATATTCGTGAATCAGGATTATTTTGAAGTTTCATTAGGACGAAGAATTATTCATTGTTTTATATACGTTTCATTTTATATAAATTTCAATGAACTAATTATATCGAAATTTCTTTGCGGAGATTAGTATTGGCGTGAATTAAATTCATAATATAATGTAAAATGATAGTAATGTTGTTTATAATGAAATATTATTTTTCTGGATAAAAGGAATTGATTATTCAAGCTGCATCAGAATTTGTGGATGATTCCTAAGAAACATGTGAGAAGATAAGACGCATCGTGGCTCATTATATTTAATAGAAATAAACTTAATTCGTGGGAAAGCTTGGGTGTACCAAAAATGAGGAAAAGGGAGGCCGATTAAAAGGAGGTTCAATTTGATATTACGGTATATATTTTCGTCATTTCTTTCTGGTGTGAAAGAGGGAGCACAAAGGGGCGCGCGCGCGCTTTTCGGCGTCATAATGGAAATTGAAAGTCTGCCGGGGCACGTGGGATCGATCGAGCCTCGGAAGTTGAAAGATTCGTTCCACTTCCTGGCTGCTTAGCTGTAGCATTTCGCATCCTGGAATTTTCTTCATTTGTCTCCGTTAACTTCTTAGCGAAGCCCTTTTCTTCTTCCTTTTTCAACCCCTGATACGTCGAATGGTTACCGAATAAGGATCACTATTATTGACTTATACTACTAGTACGCATCACGTCCCCCTCTCCTTGCGCTTCGATATAAACATAAACAGAAAATCATTCTCAAGTGAAATACTCTCCTAAAATATATTAAATATTAATAACCTATGTGAATATAAATTGTGAAAAAATATTAATTATTATTTATGTAATTTCTCTCGGATAGCTATGCGAGTAAGTTTATTATTATTTCCATGTTATAATTAATAACGCATCACCGAAAATTCGAATAAATTACTTTGCTACCCTCTCGTCATCTACTCGAGTCTCTCACCCAGTTGCAAACGATTTTGCCCCAGAGGGAAAGTGGAAAACTTGATTTTCCCGTAGTCGCGCTGGAGAGGAGGGGGTGCGCTAGGAAGATGTCGCGACAGCGAAATCGCGCGAGTAACGATCGACCCGTGAACCTTACCAAGGGAATTTCGCCCTTGGTCCAAAGGTACACGTTCGAAACCGACGAGAGTCTACCCAAGCCTTCATCATCCGAGTGTAAAATCTACTTTTCGTAGTCGTTAGCCCCGAACCCGTGGTTTGCCGAGCGATCCGATCGAAATGTCGAGGCGAAATAGAAAGGATTTCGCACGCTCAGTTTAACATTGGCATATCAAGATCGCAACGGTAATATTTATCGCGACAACCCCTTTCGTAACTTTGATAGCATTATATATGAATTATATAATATTCTTTCTTGTGGATATATCGCGTATATCGAGAACAATAAGAAATATTATACGTCTATGGTAGTGGAAAGATTTCGTTCGAAATATAGAGAGACAATTCTTTGGTACGCCATATAGACATTACCGGAAAACGTTCCATTTAAATGCGAGCAGATGTACCGAAACCGACAGATGCTCTTAGACCAATCCGAGAAAGCTTTGCGCGGTTGTGTCAGTGCGAATTCGTTCTGGTGTCGAATACGCCGTCTATTCGTGTCGAGTACAACGAATCAAATAGCGGCGGCCAGCCGATCAATGTATTATGTGTATATACATATATTTCAGGATCAGCTCGAATTCAATCTTGTCGGTCCAAATGCAGTGCAGGAGAATCTATTGACATTAACCAGTTCCGCAAATAAGACCCTTTCATAAGTTGCACGCATATAAGTTTCTATCTAGATATTTCACCAGATGGTACATTACAAGATAATGTCCACTGATTTTACGATGAGAATATGTTTCCGAAAGGCAAAATCCTCGTTGATTTTGTTGATCCTTTGAAATTTGAAACGGCATCTGTTTTATTTTGACGTGGCTAATGAAATCCGTCGAACACAAATCGGAAGCAGATAGTCACGAAGCGACGTCGAATCAATCTTTCCGTAAAATTTCGGCGGGTATCCTGCCGGATGTCCTTAGCATGTCCTTTCTGACGTCACCGCGCCATCTCGTAGCAAGTTTGTATGGACTTCCTAGAACGATGCTTATTCACGAGATTTCATGAAAACTAGGAGTATTCTTTTGGAAGATATAAAGAAAATCATTCTTACGCCGAGGTATAAAATCTTACAATTAGTTCTAACAAGAGCTAGTTATTTTCCTGAGCAAATCGGATCGATCATTACGGAAAATAATTACTCACTTTAAAGCGCACTGAAAGGGAGGAGCTAGACAAGCGAAAGAACGGATAGTGCATCAGAGTAAATCACAAAAGATTTCTTTAATTCATTTCTACGCGAAATACGCTCGCACAGGCTTTCATCTAAAATACTAAAATAAATAATCCTGCCCGCTGCGATACATCTACAAGAAGCACATTTATCTATCTCTACGTCGGCGACAAAGAGATACCCGTACAAAGTGAAAGTGCATTTTGTACTTTACACCGAGGACAGTAGTTTCGATATGAAAGGGTTGAAAAGAGAGATGCGAGAACGAACTAGTCTTCTTAAAAGTAAGCGTTTCTGTAAGAGAGACATTTGTCTATTAGTGTATAGCAGGGAGAAGGATAAAGAGAGCAAAAGAAAGAGAGAGGACCTTGAAGCTACGCAGTTCCTGCCGCTGGCAGGAACGTTTCTCGAGTCGATATATCGATCCCCGCCCCCACTCGGTGCTTCCTGCCACGGGAACAGGACTCGGCCTCTCTTCCCCCCCCCGTACCCCTCTCCCGCAGGATGAGTCACAGCCTCCCCGTAACACATCGATAGCCACGCACAGAACCCACCTCGTCGTTTCTCTCTTACTCTTGCGCGCGCTCACAGTCGCTCGCACGAGGCAGGGGAAACAGTGGATCTTTCTTTCTCCCTCGTTCTCATCTCTCTCGACTTTCTCTCTCTCTCTTGTTTTACTGCCCCCCGATTCCGTCCTTTTCGCTCTTTTTCTTGATTCCTTCGTGCGCACACATCGAAAGGCACGTTCACGCGAAGAACGTACGCGGAAAACGCTGGTATATACGCGCATTTGATCGACCCATCTAACACGATGAAGTTTGCCACTTGTACGGACCGGCAGACGAGGGATGAGCTTAGATGCCTCTCTTCCGTTACCTATCGGCTATCTCGTTAACACCTTTCCATCTTGCATCTCTTGTTTCTCGAGGACTTTTTTTATTTACTTTATCGAACATTTGATTTTATCCATCGTTTTTTGAGTATTATAATCATTCCGAGTGATTCCTCTATTCTTTACACCCGTTGTTTTCGTTGTAGTGAATCATTACAAGTGTGAGAACGTAAGCTAGGTAGGCGCTTGAATATTTTAAGATACTTTCGTTCGTCCACGTGAAAGTACGGTAATTCCAGGTTGGCAGGTACCGATAACGATCCCAAACGGCGGTTTAAGTAAACTGACGATGAACATATCAAAAGCGACGCGATAACGATTCAATAAGGAGTAACATGTGAAAAGATTTTCCAAGAGTCCCCCGTATGAGTTTCGAGGAACCCCGAGAGAAACCCACTATTTCGCAAACTCGAAACCGTCGTCACAGGCAGAACGTGGTAGCGATACGTGCACGTGCATTTGCTCACGTGCACCTAATGACAAGGTGGAGTTCCCCAATGCAACGTGCAATTACCTCTGAAAAATGCAAAATACTCCCTACCTTGATGGAACGACGTGTTCCTACGCCGTTTACTTGGGTTGCTACGCGTTCTCGCTGTTAGGTTCAGGGGGAACCCGATCGAATGTGAAGGCGATATAAGTTTCTATTTCTTTCTCGTAACCTCTATCATGTAATATACTCTTCATCGTGTCAATTTCACTAATCCTCGCTCTTTTAAACATGTACCTGAACGTCATTGATCGAAATGCCTCACCTATCCATATCATTCACATTACTGTTGCTGCACATGGTTATCCTACCGAAGTACCAGAGTTGCCGATACGAAATTTGGAGTACTTACTGATAATCGGTCATAATCGTGAGGACGGACCTCCGGATCGGAAATCGGCGGATATCTCCGCGAGTCAATTGCTATCGAGTAATCGAAAATCGATGTTGCCAAGAGTGCGGCTCGTGCTAAATATCATCGTGGTCTAAACTGCGGTCGCGGTTTACGGGGGATTACGAGCATTGCGCGAAGCCCCGTAAAGGATATAATCCGGCTAGATTCGCCATATCGATTTTGAACTGCAGCACTAATGCGTCAGGCACGCGCGTCCTACCTTCGTGTGCGTACTTTATGCGTGCACGTGTGTGCGTGCGCTCCTGCTTTTCCTCTCTGCAAGCTCGTATATATTAAAGGGCGTACGCGCGCGCGCGCGCGAGTGTTTTGAACGCGAGTCTCTGACTCATACGATTTCGATGTATCCACGGACATCCACCAATGCACTTCAGAGCGTGTGTATGATGCAGCTACCGTACGCACGAATCGTGCGACCTTGCAAACGCGTTAATACACGTGCTTACACGCTCCCACGGTCCTTCGGCCGGTATATTTTACAAGATTTTTTAAATTATCCCTTCACGCCTTCATATCGTGCGCCATCGACTTTTCATATTGAGCGCTCAATCTCTTTCGACTTTGACAAATTGTTGCTCCAACGTGGAAGTTTATTCCACGTTCGTCAAACGTACTTACGGAACGTTTAGATGAATTTAGTTATTCATTCTCGTATTTGAAATATGCTAAAATTATTTGGATAGAAACCGTAAGTCACAGTAAACTGAGGAATAATGGGTAGTAAATGTTTAAGTAACGTCTAGGGTTTATTGGATTTGAGTCTGATTTTGCATCATTGTTTCTCCGTTCAGGAATTTATATAGGGATGCACAGTTGTACGTTTCCGTTTATCGTCTCCCATCTCGTTTACTCGTTGCACGAAGTTGCGTCTGAACATTTGTCACCGGTTGCATTTGCATTTACATTCGCGGCGGTTTGTTTAGGCGCCCGCCTTTTTCCATCGGTCCTCGTGTCTAGGCTCGCGTTTGCATTCAGTTTTTTGCCCGGTTTTACGTCTGCGTTTGCGTCGAAGATTCTACATCCGGAGGCAGCCGGATCGATAGAAGCGTGCAAGAGAGCGATGAGAGACAGAGAGAGAGAAAACTCTCTCTCCGTTAGGCCGTGGCACCGACCCTGAAGCCAAGGCAAGACCTTGAGTTCGCGCGTCAATCCTATGAAAGGGAAACTCAAGACATCCCAAGAGCAACAAAATTCCTTGCGAATTCTCCGCTTAGAAAATCGATCCTTAAAACGGCATTGCTCTGAACCAATGAAAAAACTTTCGAAGCCGTCCAATTCCTTGCGAAGTAGCCGAACTTTCCGAATTGAGCGGAAACTTTTTCGTCTCGCAGAATGGCTCGTTTTAGGAGCATTATAAATAACGGCACTTGTTTCTAACGAACATCATACATTTATACCCTCATCATCCTTTGCAAAGAAATCTTTATGAAATTGGTAGCGATTATATATTTACTGCTTCACAATGTCTTTCGATTAAAAGTCGTTGCATTTCCTAGCCACAATTATGTAGTTCTATTCTGAGAGAGGTGTAGAAAAAATGAAAATATGCTTTGAAATTCTCGACACAGATGTGGAGAAAGAACAACAGCGTTCCATTTCTAATTAATATTATGGTACGTCATCCGGAAAGAGGTTTTCCTTTCCTCATTTGGGTTGCATGTTAGGCGCTGTTCCAACGCGGTGGGACTCAGGCCACTTTTACGGACGATTCTTGACCGTTCGGGCACTTTAGATTTTTTTTTCTATGGATGCACTTCGCTACTGGACTCGTACACACGGTGGACGGAGCAGGTAAAAAGGCCCTTACAGCTGTCTGACAGCTGCCGCCTCTGTCCTATATACATACGTGATGAACCGCTCCACCGCACACGTTCTCATCGTGTGCACTAACACACTAGCATGAACGTGTACTCACGCGCGCGCACGCCGTACGGTTTCTCGTTGCTCGAAATGCATTTCTGTTTGGTGCACGTGCACCACGCGACTTCGCATACGTACGTTTCGGACGCACAATGCGTGACGAAGAGAAGGGCCGATGACGGCCATAACGGAATTAGTGGCGCATCATTTCATCCCTTTTCTACGATTCTACCATCCCCCAACCGGGACCCTACTGCGAATCTCGTTACTTTCCTCCATACTCGTCTGACAGACTACTCGTCCGACTACCTATCTGCCTGTTTCTCTATCTACATCTCTGCCGATAGCACTCCGATGAAATCCCATAGAAATATTGGATAATACGAACGACGTGGTCTCCTTGCTTGAATCACGCAAACCGTAGCGCAAATTTATTCCATGATATTAAATTCATGGCGCTCCACAACACGGTGGAAACATTAAAAATTCAACGAACCTATTCTATTCAGAAAGGAAGGTCCATTGATTTTATCTCGTTGATTAAAGTCTCGTCTATCGTTACTCGTGGGAATTAAGATAGAGATAACACGGTCGCGGTGATGGAATATAGCAATGAGGATGATGATAGACAAAGAGGAAGACATTCGTGATGTAGATTTTTGCGATTCGATTAAGTCCGATTATTCTTCCGATTTTTCTTCCTGGAAAGTCACGGTTTTTCGATTGCTCTCTTATATCCTGGAATACGTTACCGAACACTTAGAAAAAAAAGGGGAACATCGAAAGTAACCTGGTGAACAATAGAACCGGCTGGGATCGAGTGAGACAACGCCACGGGAATTATGTCGACAATGCTGCTGATTGCCGCTTCATTATGACGTCATAAAAGCGAATCTAGTTGGTACGGTATGTACCTACCATTCGCGATAAAGGATAATCGCTCTTGAGGCATATACAGCTCTCTTCAAAGTTCAACGAGTGAACCTCTCTGTTCGTCCATTTTTCATAAATCGCAAGATATATCAAACTTATACTATGATGTAACAATTCACAGAAAACACGGTATATAAATGATCGATTAAAATCATATTTCTTTAGCAATCATTGGTGGAATGATATGGTAGGTCATGTTCTTCCCAGACACACCTATTATTCTCATTATCAAAGAACATATTCCTCCGATATATTTCCATGCATTATTCATACATATTGATATTACAAAATTAGAGACATATGTTACAACAACAAACATCTTGGTCTTCGATGTAGTTAAATAGCGCTGTCCTTAAAGTATTAGTAGTGCAATATATATTTATAGATATTTATATATTAGATATTTGTGCCCGATATATAATTCTTGGTTCACTAGTTAATCATATTGCATTGGATCAAGCTCGATTACCAGGATTCGCGAACGATTAATTTTGATCTTCCTCGGTATGGTAGGATTGCACGAAACGCCGGCTGCGCAGTACCACATAAGTATACTTACGTATGATTTATTCGCGCCATGGGACACCGTGGCACGGGGCATTCGATCTACTGTCGAGAGGGACGAAGGGGAGGACTTGCCGGTTGACGCACTCGACTTGAAATTACTCTCGCGAAAATGGAAGGGCTTTCAAATCCGCGCACTTAATTGACCCAATTGAACGGTTACCTCTGTATGATTAGAGGCCAAGAAACCAGTGAATTCAATTTCAACCTCGACTTTCACGTGTACTTCTAATTATGACTTACTCCCCTTTACCGTGGTACACAGTATCGATACACGGCATTACAACTTTTGGTTAACCTTGTACATTATCTCGTCGTTATAACTCCATTTGGCTTCACTCGATATTATTACTGTACTTATACTCGGTTGGATCGCCATTGGTATCATTACGAATAACAAAAGTTTCTAGAAACGCATCATTTAGTAGAATGCATTTTACATCGGAAATAAGCGAATACAAATATAATGACTCGGTTTTGAATATTCATAAAATGGTGGATTTTTAATATTTCCAGTTCTGCTTAATATTTAATTCCACATTGAATTGGTACGTGATACTTGTGACGTAGTATTTCATTGCACTTGTGGGTGCAGATGTGATTAATTAAAAATGAAGCCATTATCAGTGATCTTCCAATAGCTTCCACGAGCATGAACTCGACAGTTATGTTCGGTTTAATAACATAAAGTATACCACGGGGTAGAAACGCGCAAGGAGTACACCGCGTGTATAAAGCGAACATAAAATCGGGTAGATTCTTTTGATCAGCTAATACCGATTTTAATTTCGCCATTGGTCCACGGATATACACCCCAATAGCACGAGCCTGCGCGAAGTAAGCCGCGGCTAATTCCAATTACGAATGGCCATTAGTTTTATTTGGAAGGAAAATCGGGTCAGAGCCGATTCCCGGTGTTCCCCTTGTGTGCCCGACTCCCCTTGCACGCTAATCGATCGTACCCTGTCGCACTACCTTGATTTATGTTGCACGCTAATTGCGCTCATTTACATGAGGATAGATCAAGCTCGCTCCAATTAGATCCGGCACATCGATCGAATGTGAGCTCTAATCAACCGTAATAATTGGAACATTTCCCGGCTAAATATTTCCCGTGAATAATCGTTCGAACGTAATATGTAAGATTCGCGAAATGTCAATGTCACAGGTGTCCTTCGTAATAACAGTAAGTTTCGTTCATTATCGCACACGTGGCTCATATATTATTGTCCTTCTTGATGAAATCGGGGCAGATTTATAAATTTGGAATCATTGTCATCTGTGAATTATTTCGATTAAGATGTGCGACAGTGTGGCGAGATTTGTGAAATTGTTGCACGGCGAGATGTAAGAATATGTTCTTTGTCCGAATGTGTATCATAAAGAATGACAGTTTGATTAGTTGTGCATTCAGGATTCGATGTCGTGGTAAACATTAATCATCGGTCGCATCGGGCGGGAAAGTAAACAGTACAAAAGTACAATCCGTCCCACTAGAATCGATTCTTTCCATAGTCGGCTTTTCTCGGCGGAGAGTCTCTATTGGCCGTAGAGGCCTAGAAACTAGATCCTCGCAGCTGTCGCGCCGATGCCGAAACCGGAAGCTCGTCAGCCATCGTGTTTGTACAGTTACCATGGTTACCATGGGAGATCCTTTCTGTAAGGATGTACGGTGTGTTGGCCTATGGTATGTTGTCTGCAAAAGACTCTACGGGGGTTTCTCCGTGCCTAATGCGTTATATATTGTACGAAAATTTTCGGCCGATTCTTGGTCGTGCTGTGCGCTGGTTTTAAATTTCCGGAATTTATGGACCGACGGTACCCCACATAGATCTCTCCCCCCCTCTCTCTCTCTCTCTCTTCCCCCGCCCGTTCCCGTAGATTTGCAGCCCTTTTTCACTATATAATACCCTAATTCTCTAATGCGTTTAATCGGTCCGCGTGGTTTGGTGTATGAGGCGTATGTTATTGATGGTAGTCCTTGGATAAAGTAAAAAGAATAATGGCGTATAATAAATTCCGTAGGAACTAATATTAAAGGGAGGAAAGCGGGAATTACATTAGGCGTTTCTGCGCGTAATGGCTTTCACGAAATTATTAGTTGCGCTTCGTACTTTTGAATTATCTCTTTAATATCTCTCTTCGTTCTTTCACTCATTCTTCCTGGCTCTCGATGATAAACGTGCTAATACACAGTTTGCGCATTAATTATCCAGGACTATTCTACTGATTAGAAGTCTAGGAAATTGGTTCGACAAAAAAGAATAAAGGATCGCGCGCAAAAGGGTAACCCCACGATCGTTAAGTTGTCGCTTTTCATCTGGCATC
Organism: Nysson spinosus; assembly: GCA_910591585.2. Lineage (NCBI taxonomy): Eukaryota > Metazoa > Arthropoda > Insecta > Hymenoptera > Crabronidae > Nysson > Nysson spinosus. The sequence goes on from OU342835.1 coordinate 7,726,746, forward strand.
TTTCGTAGAAACGACTTGCACATCTGGCCCTATGGGATCCGTATTAATTCCGAGCCAACCGGGAACTTGGATTAAACCGAAGATTTATCGATGTTTTAAAGTGAATCATAGAAAAATAACGATCCTTCGCAATTAATTTAATATATTTTCCATGAATTGGTTTGTCTCGGTGCGAATTCTTGATACAAACTTTGTTCATGGTTTTCGGAGTTTCGGTTCATCTGGCATCGGTCTGCAACTGTTCCCGAGTTGGACAGATGTTCTCCGTTCGGACGGTTTTGGAAGCTGCTTGAAACCGAAACGAGGACCACGTGTGGAGGAAATCCATTTCCTTTTACGGTCGCTGTGAAAAACAGTCAGAAATCATGAACGTAGCACAGATGCGCCCGGATGTTTATTCCGATTACGAGAATCCTTGCTTCGTGAAAATCTGTAGGGGCTTAGTGCGTGTCCCATGCGACTATCATAAATATCTACAAGGATACAACTCAAAATACCCCAATTTATTCTGTGTCATTACCAATCCATATATAGTCAGTTTTACGTAACTATATCAAGTAACATATTTAACTCAACGTTTTCTTACACCAGTTATTTTAATTATTTCATCTTTTCTACGCATTTATTAAATGTCTTCTTAAAGTACATATAGACATGGCGTTATACATGGACGATATAAAAATGACACGAGAATCGCGCAAAGCAGGATATGGATTGCAAACACTTAGAGTGCGAAGGAAAGTCAAACGAAATAAGTAATCGGAGATCGAAGATAAATAATCGGTATCGGAGTAGGAGAGTGTTAGGTTCAATTTAGCACGGGTGTCAGGAGCAACCGATCCTCTCTCAGCTAGCAGCTGTCTACAATTATTATATTTCTGACCTGGCACATTCTCTCTCTATCTCTCTCGCTTACCATCCCTCGTCGCAGTACCGATTACCCGACATATACCTGGGCTTTTGTTGCTCCTGCGAGACCATTTTGCCCCGGAATCGATGACGCGCATCAAGACCGTCTCCTTTTTGTCATGTTAAACGGATTAGATGCATCGTGTTACCTCACTCACCGCGAATCGGTAGTTGCTGCATCATTAATGCCGCAACTCGTCTCCTTAACATTTCTGCTTGAATTACTTCAAATTTAATCTCATTAGATACATTTAATAATAAACTATATTACTCTTGGAATTCTGGGTGGAAATATAACTAGACCTCTAGTGGGTGACTAATCATATATGCTGTTTATATCCGATGAATTAAAGTGTTGAGGATCGGTTCTTGTAGATGATAAAATAATATGATGTTTTAGTAGAATATTGTAATATAAGATAATATTTGATGGTACAGATGAAATTATTCTTAATTCAGAATATATGGGTCAATCGAATCGAAAGGGAAATGCGTAAATTTGGTTCGCGCTGTAGGATTTTTGTCCACTGCACCTCGGCTGCGACAAGTCGTAGTTCGGCGAGTTCACGTTGAACAAAAAACGCATCGAGAAAGAAGCATTTCGGTGGGTCTACTACAGACCGTTACGGGCTTAGGCATCGCAGACAATGCCGGATATTTTTATAGCGATTCGCGACGGCAGCTACATCAACACGACCGGTTTTCCACTCCGCGTTTGAACATCTGCCGCCTCGGTTCACGTTCGCCTGCGTGCGGCGATGTGCGTGCACGTAAAGCTGCCATGACGTTTGTCCTCCTCGTTGGAGTCCCGTAAAAATTTACTTAAATAATAATTCCATTAGAGTATTTACGATGGTTCTTCTTCACCGATCCAGAATCGAATTCCCGGCCTTCTCGAAGGACACGGACATAATTCTATCGCAGAACTTCTCTAATAATATCAATCAAGAACATCGGCAGCGTAACTGCAACACTTGGACGCGTATACTTTAAGGTTAATCCAATATGGCAGGTACGTAATACTTGTAGAATATTTGGAAACATTCGCAGTTTCACGGATACATTGACAACGAATAGTTTCATGATGTTATGCGATACGTATATTCTGAGTAGTTTTGTCAATATTTAATATCGTCATTACGTGGGTATACCACAGTGCTTGTATAGGTATATGATATTGCTGGGTAATCAAGATGGATGAATCTATTAGTATAGAATATTATACGCGTGTGGGTAATCTAGTGTGGATGGGAACGAGGGAAAAGAAGGTTAAGAAAGTGTTTGCATTGTGAAAAGACCGGTAATGTTGGCGATAGTCACGGTCATGGACGAGAGAGAGGTTACATGAGAGGTTCTTTCCAGGGTATTACCATTTTCGCGCGCGACAGACTGACGCTCTATTCATCGTGCGAGGCTGAAACGAAAGAGTCAATCAATCAATTCTCTCTGCCGTACAATTCTCGCAATGAGATCTGAGTGAATTGCATTAACCTACAGACATACATTACGCGTCTATGCGTGAGCACGATGTACCCGTACCATAATAGCCATACTCGTAACGGTGGTCAACCAGTTTCTAGTCTCTCACCTTTATTTATACCTTCCCTTTTATGCGTGACGTAACATTCAAGTAATACTGCACCTATTTCAAAGAATTCTCAAAAAACATTCATCAAAACCCAGGAATAATATAATTGGAATTCTTCATTCTCAAATTCGGGAATAAATTAGTGCTTAAATAACTGATTTAATTATCCGTGTCATAGACGCATTTTCTTATCTAGAATTAATTGCGACTAAAGGTTGTCCCAGTAAATAGGAAGAAAATATTTTGTTTTAAGTCAGATCGATTTTATGAAATCTCTTCTGTTACATACAAATTTTCTTACATTTTCGTCATGCGTTAATAACTTGTTATTAATCAAATGTTTGTGGCCTCTATAGTCGAAACACTTCATTGGGCATGCTTCAGTATCAGTGTAATAAGACGAATGATAGAAGCAAAAGGAAATTTGAATTTCGCGAATCCTTGACTTATACAGATGTTTATCAACCGATTATTGGGTCAGGTATTTTTATGTTCACGATAAACGAAGTTGACAACCGCACTCGAATAATACCAGATGCATTATGCACCCGCACGTCTTTCGTATATAATACATAGAGCCGCATACACTTTGCGGATCACGTGGAATTCAAATCTCGGAGGTAGGAGGCTCTATCTATTCTATCCCTAAACCTTGCTCTATAGAGGTTCCTACCTTTCAGGAGCAGATTCAGTAGGTATACAAAGAAATAGAATAAGGTCCTTACGTAAGAACTCCACGCATCCCAGTTCCATTTGCTGATCTTATATATGGAAATTAAATCACTGCCAGATATATTTATCGTAATCACGAGTACATCGTATACTTTTGCTAAGCAAGTGTTATGAGATTCTAGAAACTTAACACTAGAACTACGGAAGCCGTGAAATTGATTACTCCGCGGAATTGAATAAAAACGCTCGAATTTATAAGGTTCGATTTTCCGAGATTCTTTACGGCTTACGTTGCACAATGGATGTAATTAAATCCATTAATTTATTTCTTCTTTCCATTCTTATTTTTGAGGACACATACCTGAATGTATTAATATAGATAAGGACTAAATTTAAGGAAACTTAAGGATTAAGTGTCTTGTCTAATTCTAGATAATTAATTCATTACTGTTTGATTTGAATTAGTATTTTCGGAGAATTTCAAAAGTTGAGATGCAAAAAATTGATATTTTTACTATGCACGGGTTTAAGAAATAGAGATAATTGTAATCTGTTATATTTCATAATATTTCCGTTATTTCCCGTGCATAAATTTATCTCCGACATAGTTCGTGTTCGCATAAACTTGATTTTTCTGTCAGGGAATCGATAATAGAAGCATCTTAGGTTTCAGGTAAGAAAGTGGAAGGTCAATATTTGTTGTGATAAGACGTCGAATTTTCCCATAGACTTCCCATTTTCCATCGTAATATGATAGAATAATCATACTGACATATTTCCGAGCTCCACATACATATCGATAAAGACATTCCCAGTAAAGTATAAATTATTAAATATTGTATTTTAAAAAATCGAAATTATTACGCTCTGTATATTTTGACTACAGGCACTTCATCTTTTCATTTCGAGTTTAATGAGATTTTTTTATGAGTCCGTAAATACTTAATTTCTTTCCTAGACCTATATTGAATGAGATGAAATTACGGAAGTTTCTTAAGGATTCTTCGAGCGAAGGAAGCCGATTCCGTCGTTAGTCTCTTTTCGTTCGTTCCATTGTTCGTCGGAGTGGTGGATTTAATTAAAATTGTCAGAATTCCCGTGAATGATGCGCTCCACCTCAAGAATTTCTTCATAACCCCATGCAAATGTTGGGCCAAGCGCGTTGCAACGAATTCCAAGGTATTCCTGTTATGCGTAATTAGGTTTCCATCTTGAAACATTCGTTTCGGATGTCGATCGATCGTAAGGCACATTCGCCATAACTCTCGCATCATCGTCGCAAAGGAATTTTGAATAGTATCTCGGTAGGTTGATAATCACGTGAAATAAATGTAAGGATACATCGCGATGTATAAATAAATTGATAAAAATATGAAATTTTATCGAACATTCAGTTCTCGGTGATCGTTTGCGAAGAAGCCACACGCGACAAGTTACGAAATGTTCAATTATTATTAGTACTTGGAATTAATTAAATTCCATGCAATTAAGGGTTAATAACGGTGGACGAGGAAATTAATTAAAAGGAAAGCAATTTATAGTAATTTACGATAAGCTGAATAAGAGCTGAGAAATGTTAGATCCTCGTAAAGCCAGTTTAAGAATCGCATGCTAGTAATGATAGATCGGCCGGTATGATAAACTTTTTAACTCTTTAGCCTTCTTCTTTTACACTTGTCGCACTCGTCGTTGTTGTTTTTTTTTTACTGCATTCTCTTTTCTTTTTATCAACATTTATGATGTATTCCGTTTGGATGCTCATTAAATACTGTGTATACGTCTGACATATGCTCCACGAGGTTTATCAAGATACACGCAAGTACGTATATATAGGTGAAGTATAAAATTGCAACACGAAACCAGTAATTACTTTGTCAGTTGAATTTATCTACCTTTCCCTCACCGATGATCTGAACATCACGTAGTGATGTGAAATTACAACCGCGTTCCCTCGTTAATACATTAATTACTATTTTATATTTTCACTGTTTCATTAACGCCCTCTAATTATTATCATTAAAAATCCCACTAATCCACATAAGGAGTTTTGCCTGCCATTAGGCCAGATTCTAATGAAACATTAACGCGATATACATTGAAATGTAAAAACTTCTTATTCTATGCTTACACGGGAATTAACGATGTGAAGAAATGTACTTGTACGACAAGATATCGTGGAGATACGAGGTAGATTGTTAAAATGAATATTATCATTCGCCGCACACCTTTTCCTGAAATCCATGGAAAAAGGTTACGCGGCGTTCTATAAAGTACGTTTCCACGTAAAAGTTTGAACTCACGAACTCACGTATCGTACTTCGTTTTACATTTATTCGAAAACTTCGCGGTGACTGGAGTGCCAGTGGATCTTATTTATGAAGGTGATTTCTTATCAAAGCTAGCAAGGTGATGAATCGTCGTTGAAAAGGCAGCAGCACAGTTTCACGTAGTAAGAATGAAGGCGTGAAGTCATGCGACACTTGAAAGGACAGTAGAGTGAAAACTAAAACCAGATACCATTCCACTCTCGTTTGGAGATCAAGGAAGATGTATCCTTCTTTTGCCTATCAAGGATCAAAGGCGGCCACTTTAGCTACTGTTTTCAGAGGATAAGAATGCGATGACACGTTTATGTTTCATATCCTGATAGGTCTCGCATTCGGAAGCATCTTGTCGTCCCTCCAATGGGACCTTTCACGCTTACAGTAGAATCCATAATATTTCATATCTTGCATCTACTTTCTTATTCCTTTTGCGTACTGCTTTCTACCTGGTTTCAACTCATCCTTCCAAACGTGCACATATTTTGAATTCTTAACTTATTATCATAGGTAATGAAGCAACTACAAGAATTCCGTCGATTCTAATAATTTTCTATTATAAAACGTAGTAATGTTTACTTTGAAAAGTATACATCGTAATTTCTTCAGATCTTAGTGAATTAGTGTTAAGAATTATCGTAACTTTGATAACAATCCTAGCACGGACACCTGCGACATTCCATCGTATTTGAATCATCGAAATCCTAAAATCGGAATCCTAATTTCGAATAATATAACTGTAGTTTCTTCAGATCTTGATGGATTAATGTTGATAATTATCGTAATTTTTCGGAAATCACTACGAGGGAGAATGGAAGTGTGACGGTGCTAGGGACATTTCATCGTCTCCAGGCTGTTCTCGAGCACAGTGAAATGTACGAAAGTAATTTGCCTCGTAACTTGTCTCACTTTTTCTCGTTCTCTCTTCGTTTCTCCTTTGGTGATTCGGCATCATCGAAAGAGAACGACGCGCATAACGCGACGACATAAATTGATTAGGTTGGACCGAACATGGCCGGTAGTTTCGTTCGAGCTTACTCGGCTGCGATCGTGGATAGAAAAATCCTGGGAACGAGACCCTCGCACAAGAGGCCCGAGCAAGCCAATGAAAATAAAAAGGATGTCAGATTGCCGCGGCGTCGGAAGTTACGGATTAAGTTAGGAAGTAGACAGTTAATGCCGCTTCACAGAGAGAGACGGACAGACCAACTGACGAACACTAAAAGAGAGTGAGAGAGAGAGAGAGATCGTTTAGCGACGGATACATTGGACAAACCGCGTTCGTTCGATCGCTTCTATCACCGTTGAAAAAAAATTACATCTCACCCTAACCTTTTTCTATGTTTTATGGCGGAAGGATGTAATTTCTTGAGCTTGAGCGTATTGATGTGTCGTACGGGACGTCGTAAAACTCAATCTACGTGGAATGCTCTCTAAAAAAAACTCATTAAGAATTCAATTCTTTTTTACTATATTCGTGCATTCTGGAATTTTAATAATCAGTAATTACTACCACTTTTCATATCTTCGAAGTTACAAGAGTATGAAAATAATATATGTATCCAAAATCGCTCGTAAGAGTCGCAGCATTGAATACTGTTCAAGGTATTTTTCAAGTGAACATTTCTTTATACAAGTCTTCGACGTCACATAATTTTTATTTATTATTATTACAATTATCTTAACTATAATAGCTAACTGCACCTTCGTTGCGCATATCATTATTATACTAAACAAATTCGTTGAGTATTTATTGAAGAGAGTCTTTGACGATGGAGATTAATATCAAGAATTTCGGTCAGTTCGCGTGTCGTTGTTTTACAGGATGATATAAAAATAGCATGAGAAAAAAAGAATGCGTGCGATTTCGTTCTATTTATGTTATGATCGATGTGCGAAACGTGCCTCGGAGTATCAGTAGTCGGTGTTTCCGTCAGAGTCGGTGGCCGTCTAGTGACCTTTGGGGGTGGATGAGATGGCGGTATTACGTCTGAGGTAGAACCTTGACCCTAACCCGAAGATTTTGTTTGGGTTGACCGCTCTCGTATCAGACGCTTCCGCGTTCCATTTTATGATATCACACGCAACCGTTGCCATTTATACAGAAACGAGTGCCATTTCTTTCGGAACTCGATTATTTCTACACGTATATCTCATTACATTTATAATAACATTAACTCGGCTTGTTTATGCAATATGCATTATACGTGTATTTCCTGAACGACGCTAACGGAAACGTTTACCACGTGCACGTAAAATGTTGCAGTTTTAACCGTAACTTTCTCGCTCCTTTTAAACGTGCTTCTTTACCGCGAAGGCATTGAAAGAGAAAACCGGAGAAATGCATTCTGATTTATATTCGAGTCCTTCGGGCCGGACTGACTCGAATTTAAAACCACCAGATTTTTTTTTCTCGAAATCTTTTCTTTACTACCGCCACTTTGACCTGGCACGGGGTTGATTTACGAGCCTGCATCAGGAAACATCAAGAATCTTTTCGGAGGCATAAAGAGATACACGTTGCTTCCATGGCTCTAAAAAGTATCGGAGGTTTATTTTGGTGTAAGAAAATATACAATCCACTAGAGACATTGGAAATATGTAAATAATAAGAGTTTCGTATGTTGTATAATATATTTTTATTTATCCACAATCTAATACATTTCGTTTATATAAAGATATACGTGGCTTGTATAGAAACATATACACTCGACAAATATTTTTATATACATCGCTCGACGAGGGACATTAATTACTGCTGTTTTCAATCCTCCGGAATATAAGCCAATAAAAGATATAGGTGAAGCACCGATTTGTCCCTCGTTGCACAATATGATCGAACCTTTCGCGAGCCTGGAAATTTGCGTATACCTTTATGAGTGACAGTAGGGTGCGAGTGCCGAGTGAAGAGGGTACAGGGGAGAAAGTAGTAGAGAAAGGCGTCATGATAAAGTACAAACCAGCAAACAGAACCCTCGATTGTCGAAGGGCTCTCTCGCTCGAAATGGAACTGGGTGGTGCAAGGGTGGTGTATGTTACGATTGTTGGCAGGGTCGGGGACATGGCCGACTCTCTGCAGTAGTGGAATCCATTCCTGATATCAAGGTCATATAAACCTTGCCAAACCAACTTACCCAGAGAATTCACCTTTTATTACGGTCTTTGAACGATTTCGGAAAGCGCGCCAAGTTAATCAGCTTCATAAAAGTTACGGTTTTCACTGCGTGGTTATGTGATTAATTAACCTGGTAATCATCGAAGAATTCTAAAGCATCATTTCACGAATTTCATTATCCATATGCTGTCAAGAGACGTTAGAAAAATGTTACACTATCATGATAAGGAAAGAATGCGAGAAATCTTGCGTCTCATAAACGGATTCGCACGATAAATAATAATATAAGGGAGAAAACGTAAGCGAGAAAAGAGGGAGGAGTAAAGGATACCCTCCGATATCCGAGGGACGGGAATCACGTGAACTGACCTAACCCGCGTCTCGTACGAGGCGCCAACAGGAGCGTCGTTAAGTAAAATACAACGTGAGGGTGTCCTTGATACCTCCCCCTTCTTAGACGCATCCCCCTCCCCCTCCCCTGTATTAAGATATCAAATGGCCAAATCCGAAGTCCCCTTTCCAGATGTCATGTGCCTTGAGCACGAGCCACGACGACGGAATCTCGGCTACCCTTTTTTGGTGGTAATGTATCGCTTGCCCTCACAGCCCCTGGAGAAACTCCGGTCGGGGGTGGGTTTTGGGATCATGAATGAAATCCCTCCTGGAGGGTCGACTCTGGGGTGCCTGACCCTCCGTACCCATACCCCTGCTTTACTTCTGGCCCAGGAGAACACCAACACCCTTGTACTCGAAACAATAACATGACCACGTGGACTGTCCACGTGTTTCGTCTTCGGTTATGCATATTCTCTCCTGGGATTATATTTCAACACCTTTCCGATTTGGCTGTTTCGTCGCAGTTCGGATCCAAGGTTTTTATATTTTTCTTGGTGCACACTTGTAATGTTAATATGTATGTAGTCTGGTTTCTAGATAGTAGTTTTCTTCAAGTTTACACTTAGAATATAGTTTAATGGAATAACAGTTCATAGGAATAGGGCACGATATGCGTCATTTTCATGCTACATTCATGTTACATTTTTTCGATCCTGGGTCGACCCATTTTTGACCGGAAAAAATTTTTGAACCACTTCTTTCGACCAGAAATCGCCCTAGAATATGTTTATACATCATATAGCATCGATTTGGGTCATCTAGAAGTGATTTTGGCGACTTTTAATTTTTGACAATTTTTGAAGGTATACCCCTTCACATTTTTTCAACTTGGATTTGACCCATTTTTGACCAATAAAAATTTTTTAACCGCTTCTTTCGACCAGGAATCGTCCTAGAATATGTTTATACATCATTTACCATCGATTTGGGTCGTTTAGAAGCGATTTTGGCGACTTTTAATTTTTGACAATTTTTGAAGGTGTACCCCTTCACATTTTTTCGACTTGGGTTCGACCCATTTTTGACCAATAAAAATTTTTTAACCGCTTCTTTCGACCAGAAATCGTCCTAGAATATGTTTATACACCATATAGCATCGATTTGGGTCATCTAGAAGTGATTTTGGCGACTTTTAATTTTTGACAATTTTTGAAGGTATACCCCTTCACATTTTTTTAACTTGGATTTGACCCATTTTTGACCAATAAAAATTTTTTAACCGCTTCTTTCGACCAGGAATCGTCCTAGAATATGTTTATACATCATTTACCATCGATTTGGGTCGTTTAGAAGCGATTTTGGCGACTTTTAATTTTTGACAATTTTTGAAGGTGTACCCCTTCACATTTTTTCGACTTGGGTTCGACCCATTTTTGACCAATAAAAATTTTTTAACCGCTTCTTTCGACCAGAAATCGTCCTAGAATATGTTTATACACCATATAGCATCGATTTGGGTCATCTAGAAGTGATTTTGGCGACTTTTAATTTTTGACAATTTTTGAAGGTATACCCCTTCACATTTTTTTAACTTGGATTTGACCCATTTTTGACCAATAAAAATTTTTTAACCGCTTCTTTCGACCAGGAATCGTCCTAGAATATGTTTATACATCATTTACTATCGATTTGGGTCGTTTAGAAGCGATTTTGGCGACTTTTAATTTTTGACAATTTTTGAAGGTGTACCCCTTCACATTTTTTCGACTTGGGTTCGACCCATTTTTGACCAATAAAAATTTTTTAACCGCTTCTTTCGACCAGGAATCGTCCTAGAATATGTTTATACATCATTTACCATCGATTTGGGTCGTTTAGAAGCGATTTTGGCGACTTTTAATTTTTGACAATTTTTGAAGGTGTACCCCTTCACATTTTTTCGACTTGGGTTCGACCCATTTTTGACCAATAAAAATTTTTTAACCGCTTCTTTCGACCAGGAATCGTCCTAGAATATGTTTATACATCATTTACTATCGATTTGGGTCGTTTAGAAGCGATTTTGGCGACTTTTAATTTTTGACAATTTTTGAAGGTGTACCCCTTCACATTTTTTCGACTTGGGTTCGACCCATTTTTGACCAATAAAAATTTTTTAACCGCTTCTTTTGACCCAAAATCGTCCTAGAATATGTTTATACATCACCCACCATCGATTTGGGTGGTTTAGAAGCGATTTTGGCGACTTTTAATTTTTGACAATTTTTGAAGGTGTACCCCTTCACATTTTTTCGACTTGGGTTCGACCCATTTTTGACCAATAAAAATTTTTTAACCGCTTCCTTCGACCAAAAATCGTCGTAGAATATGTTTATACATCATATAGCACCGATTTGGGTCCTCTAGAAGTGATTTTGGCGACTTTTAATTTTTGACGATTTTTGAAGGTATACCCCTTTACATTTTTTCGATTCTGAGTCGACACGTTTTTGGACCGAACAAAATTTTGATTCCACTTCTTTCGACCCAAAATAGTCCTAGAGCATGTTAAGGGCCATGTACCATCGATTTGTATCATCTAGGAACAAAATTGGCGGCTTCGAACATTCAGTTCCCTGCGATACGCGGTCGAGTATAGATCGATTGGTAGCTCTGTTATTGCGTCGTGTGATATTCGCCAGGATTTCCAAGCAAAGAAAATGATTCCCTTCATGCAGTGAGTAGGATATTCTATTTAATATTTCTTCTTCCAATATTGTTCGACAAACTTTTCTTACTTCGAGCAACTAGTATAAGCATTAACGTGTCACCTACCCTCAATAATTGCGCGTGTTATTATCAAGACCGTACGCCATTGAGGAATACAGGTTATTAACCGTAAACCATACGCATATCGTAAACCTGGATCTACGTATCTACCACAAATCAGGCATAATTTTTCGTAGCAAGGTTTCTTTCTGCATCTAAGCATACTTTGTAAATACACGTATGTTTAGGGGATAAAGAAATTACGCGTAGTGCGTGCAGTAGTACGCATATCGTAGTCGGTGCAGAAAAACATGTATTATGTATTCCCCTACTATTTTAAAAGCACGTTGCAACCATTAGTTACACCTGCTCTCAGCGTCACACGCTGTTCCTCTGTTTCCACGAGAGCTAATAGCGTGAAAATGGTGCACTGTACTCGTCATTAGTTTCCCGTGAAAATGTTGCACTTTATTCCGAGTAACACGGAAATACAAGTCGATTAATCGATTGCGCAAACTAGAGATTATACCGTTGCGTCACATATTTTGGGTAATAAGCTACGCAGAAGGAAAGTCCCAGAACCAACAGGATTACCAGGCTCGATAATGATACCTGCCAGGGGGTTGTTTTGATACGAGAATAGAACTAACCATTCATCCATAGAATTGTCGTTACGATACTCGATCGAGGGTGAATTTCATGCAAGGCCGAAGAGGAATACATAGGACTATTCGCAATATTAATTATTAATATTCAATTGCAACCACATCTTAATTAATCATTGAAGCTTTCGAAACTACAATACTTGTCTCGCTAAAAAGTTCGAGATGAAAGGAAAACCATTTCATTTTAATTCTAGTTCATATTATAATCAGCGGGTATAATATTATACTGGACATAAATATTATTAACTCGATATCAGTAACAAGTATGGATAAACTGCGTATGTTTCGAATCAAAGGGTTGACATTATTAAACTCTAATCTACTTCCAAGAAGGAAACGCGAAAGGAAGTGGACAAAATATAGAATATTATATTAGGTCGAGCAGCTTGCGATGCGAATAAATTCCCATCTTGTGTTCGTACCAATCATGGTTCGGAAGATCACAGTGAACCAATAGCCTGCTCCGAAACTCAATGTCATGTACATGATGGATGCAGGTTATTAATTCATTTTTTTTTATATACGACGATCGAAATAGTATTCGTGTTGCATTGGCATTGAAAGTCAAGGTAGAGTCGAAAGAAAAGTTCGTTTCCAAACTGGACTAACAAGCTGCTAGCATACATATACACTGAGCCCTTTTCAACCTTCTGACCTTCTTCATGGGAAAAGAAGCGGTACAGATACCTACCCCTTTTTGTAGCCTCATGAGAACCCAAAGGCAACGTAATTACTGGCGTCATAGAAGTGCAATTAACAAAGCAGACAAGTAAATCGCCGAGTACCAGAGTGACGTGGTAGAAACGGGAATATTAGATGAAACTGCAAATCAACGATAATTCGCATTCCGCGCATTCAAATGTCAAGAGTAATTGAAGTGATTCGTTGAACCGTATCTACTTTCCATAGTCCATTATAGGAAATAGAATAACAAGCAGAGCTAAAGTGATAAAACAATTTTATTCTGCACGCCCTGTGACTACACCTTATCTAACATTATATTGTACATGTTTTTTTATTAGTGTTTTCTATGTTGCCTCTAAGAATATGTATAATTATATGGTGGTACCAATTAACATTGGAATGAAACATCAAAGAAATACTTTGATATTACCAATTTAAATTGTTTAAAATTATGTAAGATTTTAAATAGTTTGGAATGCACAATTTGTATTTTTATGTAGATCTTGGCTTGTTAAAATATCTATTATCATTAGAACTTATACCAGAATTATCATGAACTCGTCGTGTTTTAGAACTAGAAGTTTCCAAGTTCTGTTGTATTAAGTGAATCGTCGTGCAGCCCTTGCGGTGTTTTATATAAAAGCCAGCTGCAGGTCAGCCAACCAAAACGGACAATGGATGCGTATACATGAAAACGTTTTAAAAATAATTACCGTAGCCGTTACCATATTTTGTTGTTAGAGTGTCTTAGCAATTTCCATACAAATTTAAGGCTCTTACAGACAGTATACTATAATTTCCAGGACAAAAAAGATAAAGTCTTGCAAATGGCAGACATAATTCTACAACTGTAATTCCCTATATCAAAGTTTTCTCGTAAAATCCAATTTCAGTAGAAACCGAGATTACCAATTTTAAAGTACTACAATTAGTAACGTTCTAATTAGCGACGCTATAAATTAGAATATTAAAATTCAAAGTAGTATAACTAGTGTGTTAATGTTATTTACTTTGTACTCCCTAGTTGCGCGATACCGATCTAGGTGACCTAAAGAAATCGTTTGTCAGTATCGTTAATTTAAGGAGATATGCATCAGGCATGTGTCTAGGAATATCAGCTGCGTAATATCGAAATATTCGATGGCTCTTTCTCTTCCCACACAGCCAAGAGAATAATACAAAGCACACACGTTGCCACCGAAAATTCTTTTCAACGGCACACGCGTGGCGAATTGATAAAAGTCATCGATTCCGCTCAACGACGCGGAAATAATTCGAGATTATTATTATTTCTTTTTTTTTCGGGGCGTTTCACCGATCGGAATGCCTCACTGATTTAAACCTCGCGCATTCGGCTGCGGAAAATGGGATCGACTGGTTGCAATTCCCTCGGATTATTACATTTCCCCATAAGACGTCCAGTCTACCCTACATTTTTACGTCGAATTACTCGACGAATCCCATTGGTCGGAAGCCGCGCGATAGACTTACGTAAGAGACTTACGAAAGATTTTGGACGATATATTTTTTATGCTTCGATTGATATAATTCCTTTCAGTCATCGTTTCCATGTCTGTCTTCGTTGATTACCTTCTTACTTTACATTTGTATTTATATCTTAAAAAGCTATATTCGGTAAAAGCTGGGGAAGAAGGTATCTGATAGTATATTAAACTTGGCAGCACTGAGAATTCCAATATCAGTTATAACCTTAAAAACAGTTGATATTGAAATTTACGAGAATGATTTCATACGTTGTTTACAGTGTTTTCAAAACAGAATAGGTACAGAATAAGTACGAATTCCGAAGTTTCGCACATGGTACTCTCGGTAACCTGTCCTTCGAGCCGTCGGTATATGTACCTACCATTTTTAACCGTTGCACTTCTAATGGCCGCAACGGCTCTTTCGAAACGGCGCGCCGACCATCTGTCGCACGATGGATATGCTTTGACGAAATTAAAGTCAGCTGACCGAGATACCGATCGTTTCTAATTTTGCGACGATTCTTGGACTTTTACGAAAAATATTCATAACGTCATCTAAGTATACCTCACATAAATAGCCATCTTTCGTAGCTTACAATGCAAGATCCCGTATATTCTTAATTATGATGCATCGTGGGAAAGCAAGTAGTTCGAACCAATGGTTTCCCAATCCACGATGATATTAGTAGGATATTTGATATTTTAATATTTGCGTGGTACAGAAGCAAAGTATAAAAACGCTGTTAACGTGTACTTCGGCGGATCTGATTTTAGTGTTTCTTTACAATAGTAATACCACGGGAAGCAGATGTCCCAAGACTAATCATACCATCTAACGTACCATGTTTGGTTATAATACCATCTTCCTGGGCAAATGTTCGATGTCGCCGGGACTTGGGTAAATAGAAGAACCGGCTGCTGTCGTGCTGTTTCCTTTCCTTCGTTGTTTGGAAACTTAAAAGCACAGTATGTGCTTTTCGGTCTGCATTCACCAGGTTACGATATTCCCGGAACTAACTCAGAATGAAAATAGCTAATTTCCATTCAATAACTAATTTCTACCTTACTCGTTATCATAATATACATGTGAAAGTAGTTCCGTCTTTGAAGTAGATAATTAAGAAATAGACACGTTCTAGTTCTATGATCAATGTTCGTTCGTGTCTATGACAGGATGATCTATGCCAGTAAAGGTTCGTCCCGAAAGGCACCTGAAATCTTACTTTTTCGAATTTAAACGGGACAACACGTTTCCTTATCCACGAATGCACATCTGTCGTTTCGAGATATAAGGAAACGTGTTTACGAAATATTTTAATTAGCTTATCATCGAATCGGTTGACAGCTGCCGGTGAAGCGCGTGCTTCTAATTGCTGATCTAGAATCCAGATGACTACCTATCCCACATACTTATTTCCTTTTTCTTTGATAATAAGACAGTCCTATCGAACATAGCTTACGACCGTGCTCTTTATGACACGTTTTATGACGGCTACTTCATAATTTCCTTATCTCTCCCGCGATGTAACTTCGTGCTACCAACGATGATCTTATTACACGTTTACTTTATCCTGACTCACTCTTAATTCCGATAAAATATGAAATATTGCTTTGGTAATTTTAACGATCAATTACATCACTGTGGTTTCCACGCTTTGCCGCACATTCTCATATTAACGGCTAAGGAAAAGCATTCATCCGAGTTTGAAACGTGGGTGAAACAGGGAACGTTGCACGGTATTCTTGGGAAGATTCTTCGATAATCAGTTTATAAATTGACTCATAAAGACAAGTGGCCGCTTTGTTTTTAAAATGCATAATTCAATTGCGTAATATTTCATCAATTCTTATTCTACGTTATTTCGGTGAGATATTATTAGCACTTGAACTACCCGCTATATTCTACTAGCGATATATTCAGCAATGTTTGTATGTTGTGTGTATGTCCTTAAAAAAAGGATGGACGGAAGAAATAAATTCACCGATTGATTTGTGTGCATCGTGCAACGTGAATCGCGGAAAGTCTCGGAAAATGAAACGTTATAAATTTATACAATTTAATTAAATATCGTGGACCCGCCATTTTGGCTAATTTGGTAGTTCGCAGAGGTAGTTTTTACACGGTGGTCGATCTGTAATGAATTTGCGATTTTAATTCCAGAACCATTGGATTGTGTCCTAAATCAGTTTCGTTCGTCCAGAAATTTTTTATTCAAAATTTATTTAAAAATAGCAAGAAGTTATTAATAATGACGGCGAGTATATATCAGATTAAAGTCCATTGTAGTTCATTCTATTGAACAAACATGATTTTAGAAAACGGAACTT
Organism: Nysson spinosus; assembly: GCA_910591585.2. Classification (NCBI taxonomy): domain Eukaryota; kingdom Metazoa; phylum Arthropoda; class Insecta; order Hymenoptera; family Crabronidae; genus Nysson; species Nysson spinosus. The sequence continues at coordinate 7,743,599 of OU342835.1, forward strand.
ATTTATGACACAACCCAATAAAATAAATGCAGAATCATATTTAAACAAAATATACTCAACTCACTGATTCTCGGATATTTATACATCTATATATTCTTGATATATATTCTGTGCACCGATTAAACGATTTAATTGTCTACAAATTGTTAATTGACAATTTAACTGATTTTAATGGAAATCCGAAAAATCTTGAGTGAGACATATCTATTTGTTATAAAATTTGTTATACAATTGTATCGCGAGTGATAGACGTAGAGTGACGTGCATCAGGAAAAGGACGAAGTGAAAAACAAAGAGGAAAGACTTTCTTTGCTTCCACGATTAATTACGCTCTCATTCCCGCCCCAAGTAAGGTTCTCTTAGCGATGCATCGCCGATATTGACATTTGCCTTGTTTCCCATACTCTCTCTCTCTTCTCTCTCGTTTGCACACAGTTACACACACATAGTAATACCACCTACATACACGTACATACATACACACAAATAAATGCAACTATGCGTATGCACAGGTTAACACGATGCCGACATACACACTAATTTATGTACAGATCCGTATCTGTACACCTACGTACGCATAAACACGCACGCACACAACTTGCCGTCCCTCTTTTCCACTGTGTTCTCCTGTTTACCGAGAAACCGCGATATTTACGCGAGAGAAAGTCAGCGGAAGGGAGGGAGGAAGGAGAGGAAGGAGAGGAAAAGGAGGACGAGAGAGTAAGAGAGCGAAAGAGAGGAGGAGTGGAAGGAGAAATGCAGAGAAAGGGTAGGAGTGAGAGTTCCGTGAACAGGAAAAAGAGCAAAGAAATGGATCGGTGTGACGGGTGGCAACGGAGGGGGAACGGTAATACGGGGTGACAGGAAAAAGCGGAGAAAGAGGTAGATGAAAGAGGGAGATAGAGTGAGAGAGTGGAAGAAAGATATAGAATTAAGGGGACACACCCCTATCTTTCGAGCGTACGCTTTATCGAATGCACCGACGACTACAGTTTTTCTCGTTTGCTCTCACTAAAGACAGGGCCCCTGTGATGCGAGGGCAAACCTCTGCTTGCAGGTAGGTTGGTAGGTAAGATAGGTAGGTTGCTGGGAATGCGCGTATAAGGGAATTAGACCATAATCGTCCACGCGTGTACCGCGAAGGGGACGTTTTCCACCGTCACTTCGGACCTCGATGTTCACTCGCGCGGGGAGCTTCTACGTGGAATATGTGTAAAAAGAAGCTTTCGTATACTCCTGTCTTTCGATTATACTGATATTAGGTATCTTATAATAATGGCAATACTGCGACTGAAGTCGGGTCACTAAACATCTACGATGTCAATAGTCATTATTTAATATGTCCATTTCATATATATGGAATTACGTTGTTTCACGCGAGTCGGATTCCGAAGATCGCATGAAAGACTTTATATTGTGAGCAATAATATTACTATCTGGGAAATATTATTAAAATTTTCCTTCAGCCGGTGTCTAATAAACGGATATCCATTGGAATTAAATATTTGGCAACACTTGTCGATACATGGAAATTATTAATATAGCATCTTCTATTACTTTTAAGCTTCCAATTTATTACATTTCATCCAACTGTATGATTCGGAAAATTGTATCATCTCAGTGAAAATTTGTGACCAATAATTATTTATGATCTGCTTGAAGATTTTCAAGTCTACTTTCCCGCCATATTTTGAAAGCGTGAGAAAACACCGTTAACCCCTTGTTACTAAACGCCATCTGTTACCAATGCCCAATGCGAGGAAATTCTTTATAGGGATAAAACAGTTCTCTGCACGAAGGATGCAGTCGGCAAAAAATGTTTTGTACCTATCCTATTTTTGAAAATTCTATCTTCCTTTTTATGATTCTTCGAACTTCCTCACTTTATTAATTTAACGTAAATGTTTGTTCAGCTATATAATATCATAAGTACTTTTTTTACTTAACTGCATTTACCATTTTTACCGATGGCGGAGCAAGTCAATGTTGGAGTACCGAATTCAAACTTCCGAGCACTGCCTGTGAATTCCGCGACTTCGAATATATCGAACAAATTTCTATTTATGTCATATTACAGTCTCCGTTAATCTTTTAAGGACAAACCACATTCCCTACAGTTAAACATAGCGTGATTAATATAAATGTGAACAAGGAAGCAGTAAGTGTTCGAGAATCATAGCATGAAACACGAGGAAGGTAATTAAAAACGTTGTATAGCCGGATGTTTGAAACAAGTTAATTTACATCCCCTACAAATACAATTAGTTCCATCCAAAAAGGGAAGTCCATAGCTAAAACATTTGACTGTAAGCTTAACATGAAACAATTCAGTTTAAAATCCAACATTAATGACATTCGTGCAAGGTTTAATTTATTTAATTCCAACGATGAACCTAATGAACTCATTTCTAACGGGTGAACGAAATCGGGGGATAAAAATCGGTCGCTATTTTTGCCTTAGAATAATTGAAATCGTTTTGTCGTCGGGAATTTAATCTAATACGTTGGCCCTGGAAGGTTATACTTTTATTACTGGTTCTATTGGCCTTAACGAGGTCAATTGAGGTGATACGGTTGCCTTGATTTTACGATAGTCCAACGTTATGACGATAACGATCCAAAAGCCAGAAGTCACAATAATACCAGCGAAATACTGGCTTCAATCTGATTGATTCAATTCTGTTTCAGCACCTGTATCATCTGCAGACGGGCGAGGGCGCTTTCAGGGAAAGAGGCAGGGGTCGAGGAAAGGGTGCAACGAGAGTGAGTACCACTAACATTACCATTTATTATTATATAAACAATGAATTTCTTTCCAAACTAGTATATTAAGAAATAATCAAATGTCGGATTTTAATATTTGATGACATTTTATCACATGAATCCACGTATATTAAACTTAAACCATGGATTACAATGTTCGCAATTACAATGGCGGAAGATGATGACGCACGAGGATGATACACGAGGAAGTTTATTATGAGTACTAATTTCCCGCGTAATATTCCTTTCTGCTAATCTGCCATTTTTGAACTCCAGTAAATAAATTCCCAGCTTTCAGTCTTTATTTATTTGCATCTCAAGTATGATGTTGTATTTATGTCTTTAAGTGTGGATCTTGTAGTCGGTTCCCGCGCATTTTGTCGACAGCCACTCTCCTTTTTCGAGTACCTCTCGTACCCTCTTATCCGTCGCGTTTCGGATTTTACGATCAAAAAGTAAACAAACAATCGTGGGATTCTGTAATGTCGCCAGTAGCTTGTAATAATGAGATAAACAAAGTAATAACTAGTTAATGACGATCATAGAAATGTAACGAGCGATGAATGATCTAACGAATGTTTATATCATTTAAAATGAAGTAGTTCGTGCTCAACTGAAATAAGATCGATTATACGATAAATTTTAAATATGGCTGAATTAAATAACACTGTTATCTTCGACTGTTATAATTACTCACTTTAGTAGATTTCCAAATACATATATCAACTTCTCTTATGCATAAAAGTTCGCGTAAACATGTTGATAAATTACGGTACACATAAACTTTTTTTACCCGTGAACTACAAATTGAATGTGTCTACGGAAGTTGTAGAATGTTTCAAACGAAAAGTTTGGCAAATGCCAACGGGGCAAGCAATTTCCATAATGGAAGAGATTTCCGGTCTTTTTTCTGGATTTAAGAAAACCGCGTCCTTCGAAATTCGATTCCGAGTCTTCTTAATATAGTCATCTTAGATTCCACAGTTTCTCGTCTCGCTTTAAATTAAACCGAACCGCTAGAAAAACCGATTTAATTAATTAACTTCATCTGCCGCTATGCGGCTTTAAGTTTTTAATTAGCGGCACGCTAGAAGGAAGTATTCCAATTTAATCCCGATTTTAATTGAAAATATCCTGGATTTACTGGAAAGAATATTTCACGGTGCGCCTAGAATTTGTAAGATTTATGAGGCATATATTTTGAATAAATTTCTTGCCAGTAGCTGTACAGAGTTTGAGAACTCATATTAAGCAACGTAGTATTGATCGACGTACGGCGCGCCTGTGCGCTCCTGCACCGCCATGTTTAAAATGTTGAAGCTGCAACTGTATTCTACGTACTATTGCATATCTCGGCCGAACGATGTTTCGTTTACAAATTGTATCCTTATTTCTTTGCAGTCATTCTACATCCATCCACTTTTCTCGCTCTCGAAATTCAATCTTTAAACAACACTGATATAAATTCCTCTCACAAAACTTCCGGAAAGCTTCTACTCTTCCTGTACGTTAATAAACAACAACAAGCATATGCTTAATTAAAAACGGGCAAATCTCCCTGTTTGTCACAGTGTTATTCATTTTGCAACTGGTAAATAAGTAAACACAATCATCTTGCAACATTTTTATTTACTTTCTGATAGCAACTAATGAGGCTGTATTCTTAAGTTCTCGCAATATAAACTCAACAGTACAACGTTGTACAATCAGTTAAAAAATAAGTTTCCTGTGAAATTGAATAACTCTTATTTTATTGAGGTGTGTGATTGATAGATGGAAGGTGGAAGATGTTAATTATTTATTGAAAATGATTGTTTTGTGATTACAACGCGAAGTGCACAGTGCCTTATGATTCCTAGAGTACAGTCTTCGACAGGCTTTTCATATCTTTGTGCTACTGGAGTGTTATCGATCTCTAGAAACAAGCAGTGCACACGTGTACCAACACCTGTGTCGTCTCAACGTCTTCCTGATGAAACATAGTTTGACTTTTTCGATTCATGCCGGAAATGATCGATACTTTTTGCACGATTTAAACTCGTAACATATTGCTTATTACATCAATACATACGTGAAAACAAGTTATTGAATATCTTCCTCCATATTTTCTCATGAAATTGTTTAATTTGATCAAACTCATTTTCCACTATTTCACTTTGTTCGAGTTATGTATATAAATGTATCATTACTTATGGTAACATCGTACTTATCTTATCCATAGCACAAAGTATTAATTACAGTTCAATAATTAATGAAAATATTCCCGAACGTTTGAAATATCGGTAAACAATACTGCGTTGCTGCTTAACATTAAACGATCTACAATTTGATAAATTACATTCGCGGTACGTTTCAATTTCCGCATAACCGCGCTTGATCCCAACAATTCCGCAATAGCAGAATCTGAGCCGAAGCACACACGAGTCCTCCACTTTCGAACAATTTAATCCAGAATCAATGGGTGGTGGGTTGGAGTGGGGTAGGGGGGTAGAGTACGGGGTGGCTTACAGTCCATGGATTTTAGCATGGAAGTTACGAAGATCGGTCTATATAGGTAGGCTAGGTGAAATAATTAGCGATCTCTCTCCCACGAACGATCTCTATCCTTTCGAAAGCACCCCTCTTCGAGCGTTGTTCTCCCCACCATCTTTTCGTCGGGAGCAGCTAAATTGCATTAGGTTGGGAAAAGGGCAGGGAGGTGGTGGTGGTGGATGTTGTTGCCGGCGGTGGAGGTGTCGGTCTACGCCATCTTGAATTTGTGAACATTGTGTCGACTCCAAAGGTTCCGACCGACAGAAAACGGAGATGAACCTAGCCGCAGCTATCGATCAGCCGCAGCACAAATAAAATGCTAATCTCCCTTATTTCCATACTCACCTGGCGAATTTCATGTTTTCACTAGGAGCAGACTAATTCCCGGAAAACTCGAGTACTCGACATGACGCGTAGCGTACCTCTAATATCCGATTTAATACTAGATTATTGGAAAAATGTCAGACGATGCTTCTGTCCGCGATATAAACGGGTTAAGTGGAGAGTAGAGCCGTGTTGTAGAACAATATTCCAGTAATTACTATTATTATGGTTGCCTACGTGTCATCCTTTGTATAAGAGGACGTTATAGTAATCGAAGCAATGAATGGTGATATATGAATATCAATTAATAATTATTGATTATAGTTTCATAATATACAAGTGGCTTAAAAACAAGTCAAGAAAAATGGTTTCTAACGTTGTGACGTAGACACGAACGATTTATCCATAATTTTCGTTATTTTCATAATGAAGTTTCTCGACCTGCAAAATAATTGAGTTGCCGACGAACGGCAACATTATTTATAGATCGTTCGTTCTTCCGCCCTCGAGTTTCTGCGTCAAAGCCTGGACGTTAATTTCCCTGTACTCGGTCCAGTTCCCATGAATAATTTTTTCTTCGACAGGAACCGCTTGTATTTCACGTTCCCGCTATCCCCGGGCCTGCAACAATTAACGAGATTTTAATTACCATCGAATGACGTCATAAATTGCAGATCATTGCTTACCCTTCCCGTTCGGATTGTTATCTGAATTACATTGTCCATTAAGGGCTGCTGTAATCAATATCTTTGTTTCACAAATCTCAATAATTATGATACTGATAAGCCATCGTATATCGTGAAATATCTAGATGCCTCGAAATCATAGTTTATTATAAAACTGTACTCTATTCAAAGTTTTTATTGGAAATTAGTTGAAAAATAGAAAGTAAAGAAATCCATTCTGGGTCTTAACTGGGCCTTTTTCATATCTAATCTACGCTCTCGCGGATAAGATTGCACTTGCCCCCCCCCCCCCCCACTTCAGGAATTTAGAAAAAATTCTCTTTACCAGAATACAGAAATTTACATAACACTTTAAATAACAGATTTAAATGAATTTTTATACGTTCAAGGAGAATTAAAATAATAATATTCAGTATCATAATACATTTATTTCAAAGACTCATAATTTATATGTTTCAACATTATTGCGTCTTAATCCAGAGTTATCAGCGGGCTGCACCCACAATGCAGTTAAATATTTATTATACCGCGTATCATGCGAGATGTACTATCATATTTATATCATTCTATAAATCCATCTTTATTAACCGTCGTTATTTTGTATTTACCAAAATACGTGTACTTAAATACGGCTTCGGATATTAAACACGCTTATCGGGATGTTCGCAGTTTGTTAACTCGATTAGGTCATTTATTCGAACATTGTGCAAGTTTTTCGAGTGCATCTCGGGGTAAATCTTTTCGGAGAAGTACTCGTGCGTGAAACTTGCAACTGCTCACTTTTGCGCGATAGTATGCGGAACGTTCAACGGAGTAAATTGCAAGTTACGTTTAACGAACATAATTAATAATCACTCCGCCGAGTAACATTCGTAAAGTAGGAATTGTCGTTATCTATACAAATTCACTATTCCCAAATGGAACTTATTTTTTGCTGATAAGAATAATCATTGAAAGTGACTAATACCTATAATGCTCACACATCCTGTTACTTTTTTGTTTTCTTCAGCATTAACATTTAAGAACGAATTAGAGAGTGTCGTAAATAGTATGTTTACCAAGAGATAGTTTATCATTATCAATTATTATGCGACATAATATAACATAATAATATATCACAAGATAATTACAGTTTAATTATCAATTAATTAAATGCTTCGATAAAATATTATTCCTGTGATTTCAATTGGATAACATTGAAATTGATTGACTTGTTTATTCTATGAAATGTTAAAGCTTCGAATTACGGGAAAGTTGTATCGGGTGGTTGGCGAACTTGACAATAGAGAGAATTTCGAGGGCTGACCGCGATTACATCGAGTGGTAAGTCATTCGGCAAATGCGAGGAGCTTAAGCCACAGGAGGGGAAGTTGGCTTCCTTGAAAGGAGCATCGTGGACAGGGAAGCCTCCAGAGAGGTCAGAAGGGCGTTATTCACCACTAGTAACGCGCTCAGCAACAAGTTGCAGCGACGTTAATAAACGAACCCTCGAGGAACCATTTTCCCTGCTACTGGATATCCGTTGGAACCGCCAACCGCGCCCAACATGCAATTCGGATTCCCCGATTCAAACAATCGAGAAATCCAAACAGGAAAGAGGCTCCTCAAAGCTCTTTTAACCATACAAGAAAACATTTCTTAACGTTTATGATTCGACACGATTACGCAAGGAAATTATTCTACTGGATTCGAGCAGTTACATAGTTGTTATCGCGATGAAAACAACGATAAGCGGTTATTTCATCGCTCTCGTATTTTTACGTGTTTTTCAGTATGCGGTTGTATATCATGGAATGTGGAACTGTGTGTACTCTGTTATCGTTGGGACAAGTGATATGCGCTTAGTTGGATTCAAATTGAAATACTAAAAACGCATGTTCATAGAGATAAAGAACTAGTGAATTCTACCACTTTGCAACTATTGTATTTATGACTCGTAAATGGGTCTTGGAAAATTTATAATTTTTATTAATCTCTTATCATCTTCTTATATGGGACTGACAAATATTATAGAAGCAGAATACAAAAACAAGCTTATTTCCCAAAGTACCGTACAAAATTACGAGTATTACGCCCCTATTCTTTGCGTATTAAAACGGGCGAAAAAAATTGTGTTCGAAAAATAATCAAGGACGGAAACCATAAAAGATGTTTATGAACACGGAAAGATTCGGCGGAGGGTGGAAGTTTTGTCCGGGCAATGTCTCATCGCAGTATCGTTAGGGGGGTACCTGGTGGTAGGTAGTCTCCATGGTAGAGGTGCTGACGGTGGTGGTAGCGGTAGCGGTAACAACGACAATGATATCGGGGTACAGTAAACGAGAGAGAGAGAGAGAGACAGAGTGAAGAAGAGACTGTAGTAAAGCGGAGGTGGTAAAGCCAGAGTTTCGAACGCGTCATCCTAACTGGAGGTGGCTGGTTGTCTACCGGTGGGGGAATAACCGGTGCAAGGGGGTTGAAGCGAGATACCTGACTACACCAGGGAAATGTTTATGTATCGGAAGAAACGAAAAGCTTCTACGAGGACGACGGCGGCGGCGGCGGCGGCGGCAGGGTCGACGACGGTGGTGAGTGGAGGCGGAGCGGTACAGTATGAGCGAGAGACTCGCGACAAAAGCGGGAGTAACTGGAATAGAAGGAGAAAGAAAATGAGGAAGGAGGGATAGCTCGAAGAAAAGACAGAGGAGGGAGAGACACGGAAGAGGGATGGGTGAAAGAGCGAAGAAACGAATTAATGGTAGAAGGGAGAAGAGAGAAAGAGAGAAAAGGGGAAGGATAGTATTAAAAGGGGCAGGAGAAGAGGGAAGGAACGAGAACGTATAAACACGAAAAGGCACGAACATTTCCGAGCGACGCGTGACGAGGTGCACCGAAGAAACATCGCAGAGGCGCGCACTTGATGCGCTGCTGGCTGGTTTCGTTGCTGCAGTGTGCCCGATCAAACCCTACAGTCTTTCATTCTCCGGCCATTTATTCGGTATATCGACAGAAAATAAACGTATCAGCACTCCACCCGAAACAGGGCTAAGGAAAACAAAACATACCGGAGAGACGGGTATCAACACGGTGTAGGAAAAGAACATAAAACAAGTGTCCCGCGGAAAGTTTGCAAAAACTCCGTCTCCCGCCACTCAACTTCCGGGCATCAACCAATGACGAATTACTGCAACGTGGGACGACTATTCCCGCGCTATCCGTGAGTCGAGGCGCGCGTATTATCTTAAAATATTTTTAAGATAATTACAGTTTATCATCGTCGATATCATCATTCGAATTTTTCTCTCGAATCCGCGTGCGGCATAAACAAACATCGCAATCTCCGCCAATGAATTACACTTAATACGAACTCTTCGTACAGCGATATATTATTACAACTTCTATTACAATTCTAAAGACCAATGACGAATACTTGCATAGTTAGTCTCCGCCGGAATTCGAGATAGCAAGTCGCGATAAGAGGAACGAAGATAACGTGGAAAGGCGAGAGAGACAGGGAAAGAGAGAAGGCAAAGAAAGAGATACAGCGAACGAGATAGAGAGAGAAAAGGATAAAGTATCTGAATAGAAAGAGAAGGAGTGAGAAAGAGTTACATGTATGTATGCAAGTACATACACGTGTACGAGGGAATTGTGTACGAGTACACGTACAGTGTGCAGAGAAGAGAAGAGAAATCGGGGGAGGCGGAGGAGGACATAGAAGCAAAGAGGAAGGGCGGGTGGGCGGTTGGGGGTCTGCTGAAGAGAGGGGGCAGTGCGGCAGAGGGGCGAAGAGGGCGGAGAAGCGTCCCACGGGAGTTTTTCGGCGGATCGCTGCGCGACCAGAGTGATCTCTCGCGGGTTGTGGACTTGATCGATCTTATTGATGCTGGAGCACACACCGAACGGCCAATCTACACGGGAATCACGGCTTCAAAGATCCCGCGAATCTAGAAACACGGTGATCAGTTCCTTCACAATGAATTTTCCCGATGTGTGCGCGAAGTTCTGATCGTGCTCCTTGTGAAAAATCACGCTTGTGTGATTCGAATATTCCTTGTGATACAATAACGCATTAACTGCCGTGAAACAACCATCGTTCGTGGTGTTTTTGGTACGCAAGGTTGCGTATCTGCGAAGAGTTTCCACGCTGGGGAAGCTACTCGAGTAAAACTAGTGAACCTAGTGATCGAGTACATCTGAACGATATCCGGGTGCATCGATAACACAGTGTGAGTTTTCCCCTTTTTATCCACTAATTATGAAGGAAAAATATATGAAGTATTCGAGGTCATGCTTGATACCATTGTTCTCATACTACGTTTAGATAAATTGTTAATTTAAAAACTTTGACGGATTTACGATAATATTCCGAGTGACTTGTTTTAGTACAGTTCGACAAAACGATAGTATTGGATTGATTATCATCTGAATAGAAGAAGTCCTTGAATCCCCAAGGCAACCTAGAGAGATGGTAGACGCGCGATAAACCTTCATGGGTATATACATGCACGATGCACTTTGTATCCCATCTCTCGTTTGAATCGCAATGGTGAACTTCATATGGTTCAGGAAAGGGTACCGAGACCCTTTAAAACAAAAACTACTCGTCTTCCGTACCTCCACCTCAATTTAACTAAAAAGAGTGAACTACTACATTCAAAGAATACGCGGTAAAACTACCATGCATTATTCAAGTATTAGTCATAAATAACATTAGCTTAGTACGAAAATATTTAATAATCACATTGACTTGTTGACACTGATACCATTCGCTCCAAACTCGTCGTGTTTTCAATAAGCTCGGGACAATAAAGTATTTATCTAAGGTTCATGATCGTTTAAACATTTAATACGTGTAATCACTGTAATTGCCTCGACGAGACAGTGATCGTTAAACATGCCAATTAAAACATATCGCGTCGATGAGTGTTGTAACCAATGTATGTGGTTATTTTGTTGTTCAGGAAAAATTATATAAGCGCATCCTTGATAGACATGTATTAGTCGGGACCCTTTTTTCAAGGACCAACGAGTTGCGCGAAACTCCGAGTTCATAAACCGTGCGTGTTACGCAATCATTCGTCTATCATACTCATGGAATTCAGGTCAAGCGTTGTATTCTATGTTACCAGTAGCTCGTCTAGCATTGAGCTTCGTTCGAATATTAATTCCCATGGTAATTCATCAATAGAATTCGTATAAAGCCCATAAAAATTGAGGGAAATAAATCCCTGCTCAAGTAGAGGTACCTCGTTGTAGATCACACTTGAATGGTGTAAAAAACTGACTAGTTTCACTAGCAATTTATTTGTTTCAATGGACGTACACGAAATGCCACGTTGGTTCAAAGATATTACAGTATCATGATACATAAAAGATAGCAATGTTTCTTTTATTTTTTTCTCGAAATGGTATAATTATATTTTACAAGGTATTAGGTCGATACGTGAGATCAATTGTTAGGATTACTTTTGTTCAGCAATAATATAGTATAAATAACATAGATCATTCAATCGTGAGGTGTATCAGTAATTAGAATTTCAAAGAATTTGAAGGAATTTGGTTAATTAGGAATCGCGCGTGTGATTTACCTGAAATCAGCGGAATGTGAATCACCAGAAGTGGAATGGCCGTGCAGAGGTTGAAATCGGGTGCCGGCGCTCGGTCATTGCCCACGCGTTTAAACCACGTGGGTTGACAGATTTTCATTCAAGGTCTGTATTCCTATAAATAGGATAGCAGGATTGAAATATCTGAATGGATAACGATTTCAAAATAAAATTAACACCGGTGGACAATGAACCAAAACGTTCTTTTCTTTCGAAAACGAAGAGAACAACATAATCGTGTCGTATCTTTGAAAAGCAGAAAATATTCACGCGACTTACCACGTGCTTCTGCGAAGCATATTACATATAATAAATGTGTATATTTTCAAGTGATTTTATCAGGTGATTTTCAAGTTCTGGCCGAATATGAATTATAATTACAAGTGAAAGCTTAATAGATATATTTGTACACCGTATATTAACGATAAGAAATAGTAATATATGAAAAGTAATATATGATAAGAGACGTCGATGAATACCTGAGTCACTATAAAGTGTTGCTACGCACTAGTTATTGATACGTTAGATGTATTGGTAGAATTAATCGTAAGCCGAGCGTAGTATTGCAGTAAAACATGTATTCGAAAGTAGGTGGATTTCCTGTCCCAATTAAAAGCCACGTGTCGAAGCACGTGGTGTGCCGTGCACGTTCTAGTCCCTTATTGGAGGGCAAAACGCGACCCTAACAACGGTTAGCATAAATAGATGGTTGTAGCCCAGGTGGTCCCTGACCCTCCGGCAATTTTGAGAGCAAGCCGTGCTCAAAGATCCAACCTTGCATATAGCGTTTTAGTAATCGATGATTGACGTCTTAAAAGACCTATCATCTTTTCGTTCGGGATCTATAATTTTTTTTTTCAAGAATCTCCATGAAATAATATCGTTCAGGTATATAATCGAACCGCCACGTTCAATTTCGTGCATTGAACGAGGAATAAAGAAACGGCCGAAAGCGTTTCTCCATATTCCGGATGATGTGTTTGGAGTGTAGGATAGTTGAACTTCCGCCGGAATTGGTAATAAAAGACAGGATTAGTGGGAGTTACGATGTAAAGCTCCAACGCTCGTATAACATGATCATAAATTTCTTAAACCAACTGGAGTTGATACAGCATATGGGTATGGATGTGCAGTCCATGCTTGAGATGAATTCCAGTGATGTTTGGAATGACTTTACTCAAATTCCAGTGTCAGCGAGGATTGTTGTTGTGATATTTCAATAATTTATTTGATTGTATATTATACCTTAGAAAGAATAATTCCATGATAAACTGTTGGTTTGCATTAAAAGTAATCAGCATTCTGTTGAAAAGATAGATACAAGTATTTATAAAGCATAACATATGCATCGCTAAAATATGACAATATATTTGATGGAAATCGATGTGACTTAAAGTAACATATAATTTTCTCGAGGATAAGATAAATGGCGGCATACATATCTATGAAATGTTGCAATATTAATATATAAATATACTGATAAGAGTTAGAATCGAGCACTTAAAATCATCAGAAATAATCAGTAGTTTCATACGTTTGAAAGAGATTTTAGAAATTTCATTGATCCTAGGTACAAAGTACGCAAGGATCCAGTGGTATAAGTTGATAAAGAAAAGCGTGTAAAATAAACGTAACAGAGATTGAATTTCTCCGGTTGAATATAAAAGCGAACAGTTGCACGGTACCTTTTCGATCGGTGAAATGTGTTGCCTTAATGAATTTCCTTGCTCAGTTTCAGTTGTTAAGAGCAGGATGCGCTTTTACTTATGCGCCGTCATTAAAAAGCCGCGCTACGCAGCGCGAATAAAGAGAGTACCTCACCTCCTTCCCTTTTTTCTTTTTTTTATTGCCGGGTGTGTGCTCTCCTCCATGGCTCAGGGCAGATTTATTTCCAACGAGATAGTCGGAAAAATGAGCTCGTGAACGGAGATGCAAATGCACCTCGAGCCTCGTCGTTATAAAAATGAATCGCGCGCGGTCTGCCCTTTTCTCATTTAAGGCTCTAACGTGTCTTTTTCAAGCATTTAACTAAACCACGCTACTGTTTCATTGAAACTATCCATTAGAAAATGTCATGGAGTAGATATCTCCTTATCTACTTGTACACGAATGCAATTACAATAAGCATTTTATACAAAAGACTTGTATTTTTAACAGTAGAACTACGGATACCATGAATATGACGGATCCGCGGAATTTAATAAAAACGTTTAAAATGATAAGGTTCGATTTTCGCAGATTTGCGGCTCACGTTGCATAATTGACATAATTGAAATCAATTAATTTATTTTTGCCATTTATCCTTATTTTGCAGGACATAGATGTGAATATATACATATAGGTGTACAAATTAATTCGGTGTCAAGTATATATATTAATATTTCCTATTGTAATATCTCTCCGAATTCTTGTGGGTTTAAAAGGTCCGCCAATAAAGTTTGCAAATAACTCGCTGACAACCCGAAACCATTAGTATTACATAAAAATAGCGGCTATAGTAATCATTAAGGTATTTAATAAACGAATGTTCAATCTCGTCAAAACATACATCGAATTAATTTCTACATCGAATACAAGATGTACATATGGTAACTAAAATAGGATGTACATAAGTTTTGAATGATTTCGACAAGGAAAAAATAGACTGACCAAGATTGTCTCTCGGAGTTAACAACACAGTGAATGACGTCGGTGCGCGGATACTTATGAAATAGAATAAAATTGTGGATCGGCTGAGAGTTGGTTGGTCCGAGATACTTAGAGACGTTACCTGAGTTTTACGAGCATTACTCGGGGCGATGTCGTTAGTGCCATCGCGAAACTCATCTTCAAAGACGATCGATGAGCACTTAACGTCTTGTAGCTTGCACCACGACGTGCTCATGAATGAAGAAAATTCCGTGAACTTTATACAGAAATAATGCCACACTAAAATATCCCGTGGTATTCGTTCCCTCGGCCATTGTGACTCGCCGTTCGTCCGGCACTTATATTATTCTTTTAAAAACTACCGGTTGTAAATAAAGTGGTATGATACTTTGGGACTTTAAGAAAAGTCTACCCACATAGGTATACCAAGAATTATGACCGCTTTGAACCCGTATTTATGAGGATAACATTTTTAATGAGATTTTCTAAATGCATGTGCTCGTATATTTGAATAAACGGTGGCAGATATTGATCGCGACATTTCAGGCTATTTTGAAAATATCCTTTGAATCATAAATGTGAATAATCGTGAATGAGCTATCCTTGGTTATTAAATGTATTACATCCGCGTCGAAGATAGTTCCCGAATAGAATTTTACAATTTGATTTACAGCGTATATTACGTGCCGCTGGTAATAATATATATATATGGCCACTGCAGGGGTCCACGTAGAAATGAGATTTATTAACGATGAAATATTTAATAATGATCGTACTATTGCTATTATGCTTTTATTATTGTATTGAGTGGTACATGATTGCATGGTCATTTTGCTATTACATTAATCGACAAGTACATAAGTGCACGATAATAAGGTAATATTCATGAGACATAAATCAAGTAGGTTATAACATCACTGTCTAACATAGTATATAAACTAATGCAATAACGAAGCATATAAGAAACTAAAACATATAAGAAAGTACAAGATAGATGTTGTAATAACACTTTTATGATATCATTCGATTATAACAGGAATACTGTCGCTTAGAATATAACACGTTACACAAGATTTCTCTTTAGCGCGTTTACAAGGAAGTCGTCCAACCGGCACGTGCCATTGTCAAAGAACCAGAATCTTTCGGTGGAAAGTACATTGC
Organism: Nysson spinosus; assembly: GCA_910591585.2. Lineage (NCBI taxonomy): Eukaryota > Metazoa > Arthropoda > Insecta > Hymenoptera > Crabronidae > Nysson > Nysson spinosus. Next base: position 7,759,302 of record OU342835.1, read on the forward strand.
GCCCATTCTGTTGTATCCTCGTTCGCTGTGAGTTAAATATCTCAGCGGGTGACGAGGCATTTGGTGAGCAAATACATTCTCCCCGTGGACTTAGCGTGGGCCTGAGACCTTGTCTATTTATAAATGTAGCATATATGCATGCACGCGACCGTACTCTAATAAATGGATTCCCGTATGCAGATAATAGCCTGAACAAGGAAAATTAGTGAACGTACGCCTCTAGATACCTTGGGACTGAATGACTTGTAGATTGAAACATCACTGCTATTAATAATTTGCGTCTATTAAATACAAGCCACTTGTTACTATTAGTAGTAGGGGGAAGAGATGCTTATAAGCTCTTGTTTTATCTTGTAGAAAAACAAGTAGACTTATGTTTCCGGAAACGCCTCGAGTGGTTAGTTAGCTGGTTAACACAAAGAGCAAATGGTACCCGCGAATTGTTCTACGATAATTAAGTATTATCATGAACGATGACTAATCACAGTCTTTAAGATCGTAATGTGGTAGGTCGAGTATGTAACTACATGATTCGAGTACAAGTAACTGCACGATGAACGCGTCCACTCTAATATAATTTTTTAACGAGGCCTTGTACCGTGTAATTGATAAATGTAGGGTCCAATGTGATAAACTAGTAATCGAGGGAAGCATGGGGTAGAAAGAAAATAAGTTTAACGTATAGTTCCATCAAGCATAAACGATGAGTCCCATCAAGAGGAACGAGCGTGGAATGTTAAATTCCGTGATAATTTGTATCGCAGTAGGTTTAACGCGTGTTTCATGATAGGTTTGCTTGAGGGACCGACGTCATAATAATTGATCAAGTTTGCAAGGAGACGAGGGAAGGGTCTGTGGTTATAGCTCGGCCTGCGGCGCTTGTTGAACTATGGAAACCGTTTCAGCCGTCTCGGCCTACTTAGGCTACCTTGTTATTTTTAGCATTAGGGTCACACTGTTGTACAGTTGACCGTCGTGCCACCATCCTTTCTTCCTTTATTTCAAAAGGAAAGTACAAACTCGACGTTTTCCGTGGCTACGTGTCCCTTGAGAATTACACTCTGTTCAATCTTAAAGGCGCATTCGGTTAAGAAATATGGCCTCCGACGGCCGACCTGCTACATGTCGTTCATCTTCTCCGCTGTGCTTGTACTATCAGATTTCTCGGGTAATTGAGATTTCTTGAGGTAATCATTTATTTGAAAAATTAATCACACAGTTGATGTGAAGTTCGATCAAATCTTTATTCCAATGAAAATCACAACATAAATGAGTAGGAACGTATGATGTAAGACCTTATGTAATATGTAATATCTATATTTTTTATGTACAAATATTTTGTATGTTTTTCAATGTATACATGTACATGAACTGTAGTAAAATGTACGAATTTTATTCATGTTACAGAGTTATCGAAAGATTGCCCGACAAGTTAGCACGCCCGATAGTGCAGCCGCAGGTTTGGGTAGTCCTCAAGCCGGGATAGGTGGACTTCAGCAACACCAGCAACAGCCGCAACAGCAAACGCAACAAACTCTTCATCAACCAGATCCTATGCAGCAATCCAAGGACAATCTTAATCCCGCCGTGAGTCAGCAAACGGGGACCCTGAGGAACGGAAATCCTCCACCTCCTGTTGTTTCTATGGTGAGTGCAATGGAATTACTTTAGACTTGGTTGCATTCAACTTTAACTTTCGTACGATTACAAGTACATTTGATCAAAGTCCTCATCGAATTAATAATGATGTTATTCTACATCGTGAATGACATAATTAAAAGTTTCATGGGCATTCTGATTTTGTCTTTGTTCTTAAACAAAGTAGAGTTTGGTCAAAGATCAATTTGTAAGTTCGATCAAGTAGAAAATCTTCCGTCTTGTTGGTCCCCCAAGGATATTATAGACCCTTTCTTGTTCGACATTTTCACTTGAATGGCTCGAAGTAGTACAGTAGCGTGTAAGATGCTACACTTCAGGGAATAAACACTACCCTACCGATGCGGTCCCTTCCTGTATTTCGTGTATGCCAACACTAAACCTAGATTGCAGCAGACCTTGACCTATTCCACTGTCAGTTCCATCACTTCAACCTGTCGTCACCCTCCAGTAGAATACGTATACAATGCACGATCTGATAATTTGGGAGCATAAGAAAGAATGTTTTAAAACGGTGCATATTACCGAGTTTACGATCAGGCTAAAATCATAATGCATCTTGATATAGATAATCTCCATAAAAGCGTGAAATTTGTGTAACAATCAAAATCAAACGTTTCAACGAGGATGTAGTTTAAATATCTCTTTCCTGTCCCTAATTATGTAGGAAAGCATAAAATTAAATTTTGTATGCATATTACATTAAAAGAAGTGTGTCCCGGTGAACAATGTCATAAAAAGTAATTGCGCGTGTAGGGATTAAATCGTCGTAAAGTATAATGACATAATGTCAGGGTAATAGGAAGGACTAAAAGTAAAGTACTCGTGTTTCTGGTGTATTGTGTTGCGTGAGGGCGATTAAATAGGGAAAAGTATTTCGATATGCGTGTTTCCGGCGTGCACTTTCGCCGTCGAGAACTTCCTTGGTAGCTGATCCTTTCGTGCCGTCTCGATTCCTGACAACTTCTCCTTTTTCACGGTCGCCGATGGGAGAAAGAGAAAAGGCGAGCGAAGAGGAGAATAAAACGGCATTCAGAGGGAAAGAAGGAATGTGGTTCTTCAGATTCGTTTCAAGCTTAGGTATATCTCGATCCTCCCGGGCTGTAAGCCGCCGGCGCGAGGTTACTGGGCAAACCAGTCTGCTACTACACCCGTGTTTATGTACCGATACGTGAACACGTGTGAGGATAATCCATGTGTAAAAGTACTACCAGCATGTATCCATGCTCGGTGCACGACGAGGTTCCACTTCGCCTGCAACTTGTCCGGTTTTATCAAACGACCGTCAAGGTCACGTTGTTGAACTCTGTATACAACTGTCTTTATACTCTACAATGAACTTTAATCCCTTTTATCCGCATGCACCTACGTTCACGTTAAATCGATACCCTTTTATAAACGATTAATGCCTCCACGCTTTTCATTATTTCTTTTATTATGAACGAGTACTATCAAACTAGGTTACTTGTGGATGGAACGATTTAAACAATTAGGATTTACATTACAACGTGTCCTTAATCAGTTGCATTAATTGCATAACATTCTGTAATGATGCTGAAGCTTGCATTATTTATTCGCCATTGCGTTATTAGTTCGTTCTTGATTCCAGTGAAACTCATCATTATTGAAAGTGAATGAAGTACCATGGTATGATGCGCTCGATAATTGCAAATAATGTAATTCCATCGGCAATATCGGAAAAAGCTTGGATCCTTTGAGTCAAATGTCAATGTCACGGTTAGATTCAGTTGTTCGTTGGTTCTCTGAAGACTATCATGTCAAACGGTAAACGGCACACCCGCAGAAGGAATCGCGAAACAGACAGGTATCGGCACTTACCCTGTAAGCACCCCTGGTGTTCCTCTCCACCCATCATTCTCCAGCTCCAGCAGAGCAGCTCCTGTACCTCCACTTGATACCGCTCGCTTTTCCTTCCCCTCCCGTTCTCACCCGTCGCCTCCGGGAACCGTCGTCCCTCTCCTCTTGGTAGGTCGGTGGTTCCTGTTCCTGCGGGTATTGATTCGCGTTGGCGGCCGGTCACCGCCCCCATAGTCGCTGTCTGCCGGTAGTCTACCCTTGCCCCCAACGTTATGCCGCTATTTCGGCGGCCAATCTCTTCGCAACCCTTGTCACCGGAGAAAAAACCGCGAACCCACGGCACTTCTTGCCAAGGATCGTCTCCTGCGCAAGGTAAGAAATGATCGTCTCGAATTATCTTCGTCCTTCCCTCGTTTTTATTATCGTTTTTACTTTCGTGTTACTTTGCTATTGAATTATATTTTGTAATAGTTCATAGAGCACAGGTATTTAATAATTGATCATTCTGCGGCATTATGTAAGGCCGTATGAAACGACTTTCTATTGCCGGTAATAGAAATCAATTCTGTGATGTAACACTCGATTCATAACGCTTTGCGCTATGTCATTTTTTCTATGCTCTGTTTCAATGATAATATAATTTAACGATAAGATAAATGTTCAGCGTTGTTGTATAGTCTGTATTTTGATACTCTTAGAAATTTTCCGAAGCACAGAAATTATAATTAATTAATTATCGCATTTGGCGAAGTAAATTACAGTAGTTAATTAAAATTTGAACTAAAAAGTTATAAATTCCAATTAGCAAAAAACCACTCCACACCCCTGTGTGGAGTGCAATATCGAATCCAGCTTAATCTACGAGTTCAAAAGGTTTGTCCCCTGGCGCATGTTTACAGTAATAATTCATACCAAATATAGTAGTCACTGGAAAACGTGTAATACAGATTACATTAAAACGCAACAGAATTCTGCGTTCGTTTTACAAATCTCATAGTCGAATGTAAACAACTCGCGAGGAGAGGGTGCTCGAAAAGTTGGCGGGACACGGAACAAATGTTTGATCGTTGAGTGCACACTAAGCGGTAGTATGCGGTGAAATTTCATTGGCTTCGGAGATACAGAAGGTCCATCGTTAATTGTGCATTTTCCAGGCATTTAACGGGCCACGTAGAGGGCCGTGCCGGGCGTTGCGCGGTATCCGGATACGCAAACGCGGTCGGTGTCGCGATACGGTAATTGGCAATATCGTCGGCGATAAAGGAATCAGCGTTACACCGACGCCCTGGCTATCCAAACGCACAATTATGCACCAAACCGAAACCGCGAAATGTTGCCCGGTCATTGCCCGTACATGAATTACGTTCGACCGCGAAGCACGTGCGGTTTTCTCTTTCGCAATTCCTCCCTTACTCGAAATGCAACTCCGTGCCGGAGCAGGTATTTCTTATCGTACTTCTCGTGTTACAACGTTCACAGACTCGTGTACCCCCGTGGCACACTGCCGGATACAAAACGAGCTCTTCTACAAGATCGAAATTGTACATATTCGAAAAAACGCCCGGAAAGTGTCAGCGAACATGATTTCCTTCGAATATGTCTTTTTAAGTTACATTCTCATTTGAAATACATCCTATACCAGAAGCGGGTAATTAATACTATTAATGCGACGGGAGTGCGTTAAGATGTGTTAAGATGTGTTAAGATGTAGATATGCTTTTTGTCTTTTAGCAGAAACCATAAATTGCTTTTATCGATATTTAAGCATACCTCTTAGAAGTTGGAAATTATGAGGCAATAGTGCAACTTGGTTTTGTAATTATTTCGAAGAAGCATTAGCACTTCGTTAATGAAGAGCACGAATAAGGTAACTGATAAGTTCCAACGAATTTGGAGATGACGCGTGCGAAAGTAAAATGATACGCAGAAAAAGTGTGAAAATGTAGAGCATAAAGTTCCCTTTCGAAACTGAACGATGTATCAGAAAGTGTGGTTGCCGTTCCCGTTGCCGTTGCTCGATATAAATAGCGCGATAAAAGCTGTTTTACTGCGCAAACGATTTCGTTTTATCGGTTTTCACGGTATACTACGAACGAGCGGCTAAATGAACGAGCGAGCCGGATAACTCGCGTAGAGACACACGTTTTACCAAAGGTATCGGAATATATCGGTGGACATTGAATTGATAAATGAATTTTCGCTATGCCACCTATATACTTAACCACTTGTACTCTTTCACTTGTGCAATCCTCCGTGGACGCTGGCCGTTTAATGAAATAAACGTATCAACGTGGGACTGATTGCTGTGGCTAATTCATCGATAAATTTCCAACAGCGCTCCCAACGCGACAACTAAATCTACCGTTCGATGCAGTTCGATACGGGTAGTCGACTAGGGATGTTCATTTTTGGTTCGGTTTTAAAAGTAGTTATTTTTGAATGTTACTCATCACTTTTTATAATCCATGATACATTTAAAATAATAATGACAACATTCTAATATCTAATCAAATAATTTCATTCATGCAAACCATAAGATAGATGATATACAATTATAAAGTCTAATTCTCTGAACTACTCTGATATTTATATTAATTTTAATACTTCACGGGCCGTGGTGCAATGGTGAAGGAAGGATATGTATAAAAGCGGTAGAAGCGAAGGGTAGAGTTCAATGAACGGTTTGTCAAGTTCCTTGAAGGCTGGAGGGTAGAGAGAAACGCGGCTCCTGAGGGTTATGTTTGGGTGCTGTCGTGGCACATCCCGTTTTATCACGCCTTGGGTTTACGTTGCCCTAGGTCACGATGTCAAGAGAACGGAAGGATTTTCCCCTTGAGAGCTTGAGAGTACGATAGTAAGAGAGAGTTAAAGGAGATAGAAATGGTAAGAGATGGTGGAAGTGGGTTGGAGGAAAACACGAAGGAGGAGGCGGTGGTGGTGGCTGAGGGATCACTGACTCGGTTGGCGAGACGCCCGGGTCTTCGATGCTATCAACCTCGACCACAAACACCGATTCACGGCCACTTTGGGGGTTCCCCGGAGTTTCTCGGTTCGCCACCTTTGATGCTCCTCGCAAATCCTACATCCGACCTACTTTTTCATCCATTTACCCCATCTACGCGTTTTACTTTTCTTTTCTGCCGGAACACTGAATATTCCATATTTATTTCCGATTGCATCGAGGCCGCAGGATATTGTGTTTCTATGCTTGTCGTAGATATACTAATCGCAACATATAATTTTATCACTTTACGTTAGTACATGTTATTGCAAATCAGAGGTGAAACATAAGTTCCTGTAGGATGAGTTTAATTTGAGGTAAAATCGTAATTGTCGCTAAGCACGGTTTAAAGGTATGAAAGGGTCGATGCATTTCCAGAGGAAATTTCACTTCCTTGGTTATCACCGATGGAATTACCATCATAACCCAATGCCAGTTAATTGAACTGCACCGCGTAACAAGCGTAATAACCCGCAAAATGGTACAGAGTTACACGAAGTGAAACGCTTGATAAACACCGCGTGCTCCGTGCTAAATATATTCGACCGAAATCAAACGTGAAATGCAACTCTACGCTTCCATTGACCTGATACTCCTAAAATCTACTACTTTTCGAATCCATAATAAAACATTTCCTCCCTTAACATAGATACAATACGAATGATACATGACACGTATTTAAGGTGCACAATCTTGTTAAATTCAGAATCATTTATTGTTGCAAAGAAATCAAGCGAGTAATAACAGATGATACCTAGGACGATGAAATCGGAAGAATATAAGAGAAAGTGAAAGAAAATGACAAACATTGTCGAAAGTGTAGAAACAAACGAACTGATCGTTTCGCGCTCATGACTTTCGTTTTGTCCGAAGTTTTATAGTCTGGTTGCGAGTTTGCCAGTTCTTTCCTTCGTTCCCTTCTCTTTTCTCTCCCTCTCCTTCCCGCTCTCTCTCTTCTCTCTTGATACGTTACCATCTACCAACCGCTTTCTATCTTTGTCAAGTCCATTCTACTTAACCGCGCACACATGTATATAAATACGAACACACACGTGAAATCCACGTCCTCTCTCCCTGTGCCCCCGGTTCGTGGCACGAGAGACCGCGAGTTGGAGAGAGGAGATCGAGTGAACGAACCAGCCGACGAGCAAAAATAAACGAAAGTGCATCGTACAGGTATAGTTCTTCATACGCGTTGTGCGATTTCATTGTGTTGGCCTCGCCGACGTCGAACGTGAGAATCCACATGAAGGTTTTGAGCGACGAATGAAGAAAAGGCGAAAGATGTCGACCGCTGCTTACCAACTATGCATATTATATTTGCATAGAAAACACTTACCTTATGCAATGCAATTCGTGACTTTGTATTCTCGTATATTTTCTTGCGCTTTATGTATGCCAAGTGTCTTGAGCCCGCGATAAAAATAGTTTCGTATTAGTAGAGAAAAGTACTATAAATAAAAGAGTGTTATGTCGAAGAATTGTTCTACGTGTCGAACTTATATAGAAGGTTTAAAGTTTATCGAATAAGAAAATATTTCAAATAATATTGATCAGTTCCAGTGATTGTATTAGTAGGATTGCTTATTAATTTGTTACTATTATCGTGGCATTTATTCGAAGCATAAAAGTTATGTTACATATGTCGATTAAATAGAAGTTTATTAGATGAAATTAATATGACGTTTGTGTGAATTGTGATACATTCGACAAGATTTTCCTTCTAGCGTAAATTGAGAACCACTGCGTGGTGCATAGTAAAAGAAATATCGCCGAGGAATGGATATTCTTCGAGCGACTGCAACTCAGTGATTCTCAACCGCCAGAAAATGAAAATAAATTTCACTTGTTAGTGGTGCACACCTCGTCTCATCGCAGATTAAAAGATATAAATATTCATACTTTCATGGAAAGAATTTTTCGAAATGCCATTCGCAATTGCATATATATTTAATGCAGTTTGCAGATCAATTCGTTTGTATTAAATTGAGAATGATCGGGGTGTATAGAAGCTAGAATGTTTTTTATAGACAACCATTTGATCAGAGCTTTGTTGTTTACAGTCACCTGGAGTAATGCCATTCTACGGAGACACTGGCGCCGGGTTTCGGCCAGCAGCTGCTTTTGGGAATACTGTTTGGCACCAGGGAGTAGGTCCCGTGGGAGCAGTTGCGGTTGAAACCTCAGCAGCAGCATGGCCACCTCAGCAGTTCATTCAACAAATTCCTGCTCCAAATCAGCTCGAAGAGTTGAGGTACCATACTCAATACACTGCCGCTGCACCATATCATCCTCAACCAGGTAAATCAAGTATTATTATTCTTTAGTACGTTAAGAATTCAAGAGACAGAGTGTTAAATTTTGTAACATTTACTCTTTGCATAATAATTTTATTTAAATTATTTAAATTCTCGAGGTAGTTGAAATAGCAGGATTCAATGCTTTACGATCGACTATGTTGTTCGTAAATGAGTATTCTTAAATTGCAAGTCAGTATACGAATTTTTTTGATTGCAGTCGCATATCAGCAGCAGACTTTCATTACGACGGATCAGTCGGCATTTCAACGAGCTGGAGCGACAGGACAATACACAATCACGGGACAACCCTCACCTTTGCCACCAGTTGCCCCACAAACCGTGCCCTCGGCAACTCAGAGGCCACTAAATGGTCAATTCATGGATCCTGTTGTTAGTGCTGCCCAACCAGTTAGTTACGAGAGGCAGGACTATGTCAATGGATATCAACAACAGGTAGATTTGGCAAATTAGTAAAGTATAGTATTATTTGGATAGGCTTTAAATTCATTCACATCACGATCTGTCTACGATATATCAGTTAGATAAATTGAATTAAATAAAAAGAAAATAGACGAAGGTCCATCTGGAATGTTATATTTCCAAATAATTTTAAGTTACAGATCGAATGATGCCTTTTTCAGGACGTGACAATGGCCCCGCCTCCCTCAACCACTCCAACGAGTCGTAGTAGCTCAGTTCATATGGATAATCAACAACAACAGGCCTCTCAACAACAATCGTCACAATCGCAGGTACCCTCCGCTGATACGCAAGTAAAGGGTTTTGCGACAATCGCAGGCAGCAATGTGTCGGGAAACGAGATGCCTGGGTATCCACTTCAACCGGGCCCACAGAGTTTACACAACTCTAACGGATATCCAGGCTACGTGGAAATGGGTCAACAACAAGTACCGAGCCAATGGCAATCGCAAGTGGCTCAGCAACAGTCGCATCAACAGCAACATATGCAGCGGCAACACACAGTGCCTGACGGTAGTCAACGACATATATGGTCTGACACTAGTACCAATAACAAGATGGGTAATGTCAATAATAACATGGCTTGGTCAGATGGAACTTTACAACAGCAGCAGCAACAACAACAGCAACAGCAGAAGCCTCAGCAACAGCAAGTAATGCAAAGTAATATTAAGCAATCATCGGGAGAGCAGCAACAAAATATTCAAATGCAGGGGCAACAAGAGTTACCTAGGCCAGCCAGTCATATGAGTTGGGAAAATGGTAGTGTTAAGGAGCCACAGACTCCACAATCGTGGACGGACAATACCGATAATCAGCAGCAACAAACTCAGGGAAACTGGTCACGGCAAAGTCCAAAATTGAGGGATACCCAAAATCCAAGATTGACGCCCTCTAGTCAACAGCAACCTCAGCATCAAGGGTGGCCTCAACATTCTCCGAAATTGCCTGACCACCAGCAAAATCAATCTCATCAGAATGCGAGAATGACACCTTCTGGACAACATAATTGGCAGCAGAGTAGTCCAGAGATGCAAGTACATCAAAATTCAAATCAACAAAATCCTAAATTAACACAGTCTGGTCAACAAATGCAACAGCAGCAGCAACAGCAGCAGTGGTCTCAACAGACAAAACTTGAGAAGAATCCCAGGCTTACACCCTCTAATCAAATGTCTTGGCCGGATACTCCAACTAGTCAACCAAATTGGTCACCAAATAGCATGAAAAGCGACGGTAGCCAACAACCTCAACAATGGCCAGACTCTCAGCCTAGTCCAAGAAGAACTCCCGGTCATCAACCTGCCTCGTGGCAAACGCAACAATCGCAGGAAAATAAGATGGACAACCAAATGTCGTGGTCGCCAAGTTCCGTGACGGAAAATCAGCCATCATGGGGACAACAGGCATCGAAGCAAGAGATGCAAAACTCTGGCGAAAGAGTACTTTGGCAACAACAAACGACGGAAACGAATAAACCGAATGGGTTTCCCGATAATCAAGATGCTCAGGAGAGTAACGTATTTGCTCAATCTAATCGTGTAAACCTGAACAGTCGATTGAAATCAATGATTTTAAATAAGCAACAGCAGCAGCAGCAGCAGCAGCAACAACAGCAGCAGCAGCAACAGCAACAACAGCAGCAGCAGCAGCAACAACAATTGCAACAGCAACAAATGCAACAACAGCAGCAGCAGCAACACCACCAACAACAACATCAAATGAGTCATCAAGAGCAGCAGCAGCAGCAACATCATAATTTGCATCATCAGATGCAATCACAGCACATTAATAGCAATAATGGTTCAAATGGAGAGTATCATTCTGATGATAGAATACGAGATTCGCACGAAAATTCTGACAAGATGCAAGAAAAACAAGCGGACCAATATATAAATCAATCAAATATTATGTCTATGTCGCAATCTAATGAATCTTTGACCGGTAATTTTTTATTGCATAGCCACCACCCTCGGGTCGATAGTTTGCCCGATGGTGGTGGCTTATGGGAGTGGACAGGAGGAGGCAATAGTTTAAATAATAATAGTGTAGTATCGGAAACTGGAATCGCGATCGAAAATTTTATAAAGTTTGATTCGAATGAAAAAAACGTTCACGGAAAATTAAGTGACAAGCAACAAGTTAAACAAAAGCCGGAACAAGAGCAAGAACAAGATAAATTGTGGAACCATGAGAATGAAGATCTTGACAATCAGAGCGTCGATGATAAATCCTTTCAAAGGACATTGTGCATCGAACGAAATAATGAGAATTCTTTTGAAGACTGTCAAAAAGATGCAGTTGGTGATAACAAAACAGAAGAGAATCGTAGTTTTTCAGTCAGCTCTCACACGTCTGTGGCAGCTGACAATGACCAATCCGTTGTTGAAAATATTAATAAATCGTCACCGCAAGAAATTAACAGTTCGAATTGCGATTCGTCTCAGCCCATCAAACAGGAAACCAATACTTCTGGAGAAAATAGCTGTTCTAGTACAGAATGTATTCCATCTTCTACTGGTTCTTCGAAAGTCGATGCATCGACAGAAATCAGAAACGAATCGGAACAAAGTATACTGGAAGGATCGGATTATATATTCAGAGGCGACGGCGGTCCTGCAAAAGTATCCGCTGAAGTCGGTTCATGGTGTTGCCGAAGGGGTGGCACAGAACAACCTACCCCTGAACATCTGCGAGATGGTTGTTGCCAAGGTCTTCAAACACGAGACGAAATATTGGCAGATTCACCCGAGAAGTCAAGCTCTGATATAAAGACCGAAGGACCACACAGTCCGAGAGCCGGTACCGTGCCGTCAACAACAAAATTGCAAGACCACTTGGATAAACTGAAGAACAATGTCAGGACCGAAGTACCGGACTGCAACTGCTTCCCAGCCGACAAATGTGAGTTGCTATTGTGTATTCAGCACGACACTAACATTGAGAGAACACACTAACCATGAATATTCGTACACGAAAGAAAATTGCATTAAGAAACGTACTAATGTTATGGCCGATACACCGATTAAGAGCCTTGTCAGTGATCCAAAGAAGAATGCACGTACCTAACCCACCCCTTTCTCAAGGGGTCATACCTACATACGTGGCATAAATGTTTCCGCTTCTGTTGCTTCCTTTCGTTGAAACGTCAGTCTCGTAAGTAAAATGAGGTTCAAACACAAGGTCCGCCAGAGCCCGGTTCATACTACACCCATCTCGGAGCGGCTGCAAGCCTGCCCGACCTTCGGAACGATCTTGAAAGAAGAACTGGTCTTAAGGGCAACGCGATAAGACTCGAGAAGGTCATCTACACTGGAAAGGAGGGCAAGACTACTCAGGGGTGTCCCATGGCAAAGTGGGTAAGTAACTTTCATTGGCTATGTCAAATACGATTCTATTTCTATGAACATTTCATTCAGTCATCATAATGGAATTTTCTTGAATCATTTACTGATACACAGAATTTCTCTATTATACATTGGTGATGGGATTGTAATATCAGTTAATCTCTAGATAATTCGACGGTCCGGGGTTGAAGAGAAGATTCTGACTATAGTGAAGCACCGTCAAGGACATAAGTGTCCAACAGCATGGATCGTTGTGGCTATGGTGGCTTGGGAAGGTGTGCCGACTCATGAAGCCGATCGGATCTATTCTCTTTTGAGCCATAAGCTTAATCGATTTGGTCTTCCTACAACTAGAAGGTGCGGGACTAATGAACCAAGAACTTGTGCTTGCCAAGGTCTTGATCCCGATACCTGTGGTGCAAGCTTTTCCTTTGGATGTTCCTGGTCAATGTATTATAATGGTTGCAAATACGCCAGAAGTAAAACCGTCCGAAAATTTCGATTATCAGTACGATCTGAGGTATGATATCAACTATACCTATAATCTGTTATTCGTATTTTTATTGTATCATGTAAAGCGAAAACGGTGTGCTATTATCATTTTTAGGAGCAAGAAGTCGAAGAAAGGATGCATGTTTTAGCAACACTTTTATCACCCTTATACCTCAGCCTGGCACCGGAAGCTTTCAATAATCAAACACAGTTCGAACGAGAAGCGAGCGAGTGTCGCTTGGGATTTAAGCCTGGACGACCTTTCTCTGGTGTTACAGCTTGTATTGACTTTTGCGCGCACTCTCATCGTGACCTTCATAATATGAACAACGGATGTACTGTGGTGAGTTATCTAATTTGTCAAGCTTTGTGCTTGCGCTTTATCTATAAAAGGTTGGATTTGTATTTTACACCTGATTGTTTTACTTTACAGGTGGTTACGCTAACTAAACACCGATCACTATCAAAACCAGAAGACGAACAATTGCACGTGCTTCCACTTTATATAATGGATACCACAGATGAACACGGATCAAAAGAAGGCCAAGAAGAAAAAGTCAGAGCCGGTTCCCTCGAAGTTCTAACGAAGTAAGTTGTTTCGTACGGACAGAAATGAGAGAGATAATTCATATTCTTTTATATTGATAGTTATATTAATTCGAAAAACAACTTGCTGTTTCAGGTATCCTTGTGAAGTTAGAGTTCGATCTGTCCCACTTCAGCCTTGTAGGCGACATGGCAAAAAGAGAAAAGAAGACGAGCCGGATACCGTGAGTAATAAAAAAGATGCAGCCAAGAACGCACCTGAAAAAATGGTAGACCAAAACCGTACATCAGCGCAAGACTCAGCAAGAACACAAATGAGGGACACGCAATTATCTTTGGAAATGTCTTCCATGTTTGAAGGGATGGACGCTCAGTTACAAAGTTCGCAGGTATCATCCACCGTTCTAGATAGTCCTGTGTCTATGTATCAAGGTTGGGGTTATCAAAATGAACAACAATGGGGCAGAAATGGTTGGCTTGATCAGAGAAAAAATAATTGGTTAAATCCTTGGGGAGACTACTCCTTCGGCAATATCGATCGGGATATAAAGGTAGATCCAGATAGTACGAGTTTGGATGATACAAGACCTAGAAGTGCCGTTTCTCAAGAAGAACATCGTCCAGGATCTCGAAATTATCCAAATTCTCCTGTGGATTCGCCAAGAAATTGCTATCCACACTCACCAAGAGGTCATCCCATTTCACCAAGAAGTTCTCACGCAGGAACACCTACAGATATTCCGTATGCTATGTCGCCTAGAGGTGGTCCTTCAACACCACAAGATCAAAAACTTGGTTCACCACGAAGTTCAGGGTATCCAACGTCGGCGGACGCAAGTTACAATAGTGTGTCTCCAAAAATGGGTTGTCCCAGCACTTCACCACACTTAGATCCCGCACAAAGAAATGCAATTGGCCGCATGAATCAAGCACACTGTATTGGTAACATTCGAAAAACCAATCAAAATTGCATTGACGCACAATCAAAAATGATGCCTGTCAGATACCCGCAGGATTTCAATCAACAAAGATGCCCTGTTGGAATAACTCAAAATTATTTGGATGCACAAAATCCTTCAAGGTTAATACTCCAAAAATCACAAGTCGATCAGACTTATGCGACCAAAATGCAAGGCCAGTATCTGTCGCATCCAATGCAGCCATCTAGAAACCAACCATACCATAATCAACAGAATGATTCAAATTCGTCCGACATGTATCCTGGATTCGCAGTAACTTCTTATACAAATAATGTTAATCAGAAACCATATGGGCATGGTTCTTTGCACTTGCCACCTGTTGATCAACCACACGATACACAAGTTTCGAAGTTTCCCTACCGCCCACAAAAACCACCCGAACCAAAAACATCTACGGTCAATCAACTATCACCTGCACGTTCTGATCAGATGGGAAGTTGGAATGTGATCGGCAATTGGTGTCCTGATCAGACAAAGTCATTTGAACAACAACAAATTTATAACACACAAATGGGAGCAGAGAGGACTCATCAGCAAGCAGTAGATCATCAGAAGCCCTTGACCTGGAACGATAGAATGTCGCATCCAGATCAATCAAAACCTAATTGTTGGGAGGCACCGTCTGATCCCTCTCCATTTCGGGTACCTAAAGGAAGACCACCTTCTAGAACAACGTCAAATTTAAATGCATCGGCAGAAAACGCTTATCAACATTCTTCTGCTAGAACATTTCTTAAACCACAGGAACCGGCAAGAACAAGTGGTTGTGCGGACAGTTTATGTAACGGTATCCAAACCGGTTGTATACCAAATCAGAATCACCAACGCAGAGTTGATTGGCCGGAAGATAAATTAAGGGAAGGATTTCATGAAAACAAGCCGGAAGTCCCAAACCCAAATGCTGGTTTTTCCTGGCCTGAAGATATAAAACCTGTACAGGATATCCATTCTATGCCTGGTTTAGGGCACCCTCCAACTTTTCCACAATACGGTTATCCTACTTATCCAATGTTCGAAAAGCCTTACTCGAATTCTTGGGATGGTTATAATTATCATCAATCATATCATCCGCAAACACCAGTATATCCACCGCAATTTTATCAACAACCAAAGAGGGAAGTTAGTTTCCATTCGCCACAATATTCTTATCAAGGCATGCCACCTTACCAAGGACTAAATACTGGTTGGACAAGATGGGAGACTCCTCGATGGGACATATATGGACCACCGCCGTATTTTCCAGTTATACCAGAACCACCACCAAAAGCCGAACCACTTGGCGAAGTTGCAGATTATTCGGATAACGAGGAATGCTTCAAGGATTCTCAGATGGGTGGAGTTGCAATTGCATTGGGCCACGGCAGTGTACTTTTTGAATGTGCTAAACATGAAATGCACGCTACCACAGCCCTGAAGAAACCTAATCGTCTTAACCCGACCAGAATTAGTTTGGTCTTTTATCAGCATCGAAATCTGAATAGAGCCAGACATGGCTGGGACGAATGGGAAGAAAAAATGCGACTTCGAAAATTGGGTGTAGCTACACCGACGACCACCAGCAGTGCATCAACCACGACACAATCTCAATCTACACCATCAACACCAACGAGCCCTACTAGTGGAGTTAGTAGCGAGAAACCAATACCACTTCCGTATATACCCAGCGTCCCTAGTTCGCAATTTATGATGAGATCTCCAACTTATACCACCATGACTTGGACGACACTTTTCCCCATGTATCCGTGCATGATAACGGGTCCGTATCAAGAAGGAGGAGCGATTGGATGAGTGACCGTTGGAGGATACGATTCAGGTCAATCATGACCACGAGTCGTATCAGGGGTTGAAATTTCATCACGGAAGAAAAATATCGTCAGTAATGGCTAACCGAAACTGACGAAAATCCTAAGACATCGGTACATGATCATATCGGTGAGTCAAATGATTGACTTACAGCCGAGGCATTTAAATGAAGCTCATCGAAATTCGAGCATTGGCTAAATCAATTTCATGTCGCCTCATGACTGTCGTGTCACGCCTTTTTATATCGAAGACGCGCAAATTCAGAAATTCGAGACGAATGAACAAAGACCAAATGACGAAAGCACCATTATTACGTGGAGGCTTTATATTATTACTACCATTGTCCTATATGTGTATAGTTGTTTACTTGTCGAAGCAAAAAAAAACACGTTTGCACTGCCATTTTTCTATTTCACGTTTTGCGCGAAGTATAACAATAGGGGAAAAAAAAAGACGGTGAATAAGTGGACAAAGTAATCGTTGACAAGAAATCAGGTAATCGACCCACTTTATCGGGGCTTCCCTTTTTATATCGATCTTTTACAAAAATCATGGTAAGATAATATAAGCGCATAGGAATGCGTCGAGATGCGTGCGCTTAAATATTATAGAAAGTTGGAAATACTTATTGGAAGAGGATGATGGAAACATTAAGATGTTCGGTGCGACAACCTTTTTAGTCGTATGCAGAGAATATGATCGAGATGATGGCGTAAAAGAGGAAACAAAAAACTGTATGAAGCAGCTGAATGAGGGATAGATGTGTCGGTACTAGGAAATTAATCGCAAATTGAGGCTACTCATGCAAACGGAAATAGTAGCGGTCGGCTACGTCTTATCGTGGAGAGACTTTGATACGATAGATTTAACGAAAAATAAACAAAACGGAACGTATCTGACTGTACACTTTAAGTAATATGGCATAAAAGTATCGTGTTGGTAGAGTCGTAATCATATTAGCTAGTCCAAGCCTAGATGACAAACTATGGGACGTTACACGGCAAATGGGAGGCATATATGTATACCCGTACGTGCGCGCCGGTACACAAACTTGTACAAAAACTCCACGTTTAGTCAGAACAAAAGCCCGTTGTCAATCTGGTATTTTCCGTACATTTATAATGTATGTTGCATTGATTACTAAATCCAAATCGTCCATTCGGAGTAATCAACAGGTAGATGCACCACTAAACCCCCCCCCCCCCAACCCCTTGTCAGTTTGCTGATTCTTTATAAAAGTCATTGCACAATCCTGATGAGGCTCCCGCGGGTATTTTCTTCCCGTAGATGGTTCGGAGCGCCACACGAAAATGATCTCAAGTTTTTAAACTAATTAAACGGTAAATATCTCATTTTTTTAAGCCTTTGTACATTGCGCTTGTTAATCATCGTATTTATTTGTATGCACGTGTTTGCACTCGTAGCTATGTACTAAATATGGTTAAAGGAACGCGCGAAAAATACTAACCACTCGTCCTTCGGGTCGGCTGAGTACAAAGCATTTTTCTAACAATCACTTGAGACGCAAGCAGGGACGTATTCTGTTTAACGGATGCGCGTGGCCGCGATGTTTTTTTCGTGCGGCCAGCTACGTTAGTTGTTGTCTTCTTCGTAATACGTTCGATGTTCTTCCGACTGTTTTTCCAGTTGTTTAAATTCTCCTTTTCTTTTCTAATCCGACGATAGAAAGCGGTGGAGTATAATTGTTGCATGAACGACACCGACGATGAATTTTAGAAATCGTTCTTGATAGGATGGAGCCATCCGCGAGGCATCCTTCGGGAGGACACGCACAGATATTTTAATGGAAAACAGTCACGTTCCCCCAAGTGTTTCGGAGGTTCGAAGAAGTGTGTCGAAGTCAAAATGATTGAGCCAAACGAATGTATTTTATCTTGTTCGAACCTTTCTTTTTGTAAATATTAGGCGACTTTTATTATTTCAGTACGTCCCCCCACTTGAAACTTACATCTTGCTTCTTTTTTTTAATCGTGTTTTTAATCAGTTTTCTCATAATAGCCGATAAGGGATTTAAGGAGTAACTGTCGTAGTATTGAACAAACGGAAGGTGGAGAAAGCAGGATCGATAAGGATTGTACGGTAGACTAGAAACGCGATTCTACCCCTATTTATTTATTCCCCACGGGAATTCTCGTGTTTCAAATCCGTGCAAAGCTAAATTCAACGTAAATCCTCAAGCTTTCCCTACGTGATTATTTCTAACGTGAATCGCACGACCAGTCGATGAAAAAAGTAGCACGGACCGGTCCGCGGAAACATTCTTTTTTTACATTCGCATTTCAAGACGTGGGGGTCGAGGTAGGGACAAATGGTTCGAAGTGAAGGAAACAAGAACAAAAGAAAAGAAACACAAATCGACAGCGCTGCAAAATGGGACGCGTCCAACCCTCGCCCACCGGAGTATTATAAGAATCATTAATATATTATCATTCATTATTATCGTATATAGTAGTAATAATAATTATAGCGGCAACAGTAATAGTTAGTAATATAATCTAATTTAATCGATTATTTATTAATTAAGTTTGATAAAAGAAAGCGTTGTTCTATTACTATCATATTTTTTGATACGGGCAGCATGCTCGAGATCGAACTCACCGAGTTCGTAGAAAGTGCGCCGAGCCTTTTGTGGTTCAGTTTAATATTGATTTCAACCAGTTTCTCTCTTTTTTTACGCGAGTATCGCACGTTTTTTTAAGTATTCCATAGAAATACGTGTATCATCGTTAACACGATAATACACATATTTCCATGATACTTCTTAAACACTAGTCGTCCCTATTTTATTCTAATTTTACGTATGACAAATTTTATTTACTAGAATGTAACTAATCCGTAAAAAAAGGGGGACAGTAAAACGCAACCCCGGTTTTATTCGTAATTTAAGAATTTCCCCCGTAATAGTTTACGAAAAATAACGTTTTTAATATTGCTTCATCAGCTGAGTTAACCGGTATTCGATACGTGGCGTATTATTATATTTTTCTTCTCTTGAGAACTACGTTACAATACTTTCCCGAATAATGTTTCGATGCGAGATCAAAGTTTAGTTGATCGTTTACCTGCACAGCGTATCGCATTATCTGCGATGGATATAAATTGAAAAAAGCTGCACTGAAACCGCAGAAGCCGCGAAGCACGTTTCCCTCGGGGGATCGAGGCCCGGGCTAATTCTCATCTGTTTCGAGTTTCATTGCTTTAAGCTAAGTTCGCCACTCTACTTCCTTCGCATTATTCGAAATGCCACTTAAAAGCGAGCAGCAACGAAAACTTTCACAAACAAAGCACCCTTACTTTAACACTAGAACTACCAAAGCGGTCAAACTGACTTGTCCGCCATTTTTAGTTAAATTATTCGAATATATCACACGGCGCATTGTTTGCGACTTTATATACATGAAACAAATAATTGAATCAATTAATTAACTTAAATCCTCCAGTCGCAATTTATGTATAAATTAATGTGTATGTATAACTGAGTATATGTTCGGTAGTTCTAGTGTTAACCTGTTAACCGAGGACCACGAGTTAACTCGTTAAATAAATTACAATTATCTCTCTAATAATTCTCCAATTCATGTGTACACATTTCAAAGTTTCCAAATTTCAACACAGTAAATACTTACATCCATCCATTCGTAGTAATTGCGAGTAGATTGCACAGATTTATTTCATTATTAAATTGCAAATGGCCGATGTAGTTTTTCGAAGAATTCCCGGTTAACAGATTAAACTTACCACACTAAAAAGTGATTCGTTTTGGTCGCACACGATCTGCATTTATCACGATTCTCCTAAGTTATCGTTGCTATTATCTATTGTCTCTTGAGTTCAAGAATAAACCCCTTTAAACGGCAAAATCTCGAGGTCAAACAATCGATGTCCGCCATTCGACGAAAGACATTTTCCGATACCGTCGAAAGCTCAGACTACGAATAGAGTACAATTCGCAGAAAAGAATGGATCATGTTTACAGTGCATTCGAGATCTTTTAATATATTTTCTAAGAAACGAGAGCATGCAATTGAGGGGAAGCGGACGTGAGTTAGTTGATATTAATTATACACATATACTAATGTCGAATCACTCGAAGATTCGAATTAATCATGACTTTAATAGATCGGTATACTGAACCCTTAATTCTCGTGCCGTACGCATCTAGTTTAAACACCCTTTGCCACTTGTGATTAATAGTTGTACACTTTGATATTCAACGTAGAGAACGAAGGTATTTGACTTTTTTTCGTCCTTTCTTTTCTTATGCATTTCATCGTACTGACAATATGTGAGAGTCGAAAGATAAACAGCGTTTCCTTCCTTGTATTTTTTTGGTAGAATCGTCGTAAAGCTTAGGAGGAACCCCTCGTTCGAGGCACTCGTCATTTTCGTTGATTCTTCGTGAGTTTCGTTTACATCTTTTTTTCGAGAATATATATTTGTATAAATATATCACATATATTTATCTATATATTTATATAATATATATGTACATCATGTATAACTTATATATTATATCAATATTGTATATATTTATATATTTGTATATTCGAAGAAACAAAGGTATTCAGCAACTTCCGAATTATATAATTAGTAATATATAATAGATACAATTTTAGAATATGTCGCGCGGTTCGCAGAGCACGATACGCACTGCGAACAACGCGACGCTTACGTAATTGACTACTTCCAAACTGTAATCGAAGGAAACGAAAAAGGTGAAAATCGTTGTCATTGCTGTTTTTTTTATAGAATTGCGAGAACACGGAATTTTAACGCGACGATGCCAAAATAGTATTAAAGGTAATGATTAGAGCGTAATGGAAAAAAAGAAGTACTTGTAATAACTAATTATATGAAACTATCAGAGCAGACAGTACCATGATGGGAGAGTAATCAATTTCTACTAAAGTAATAACGATGAAAGAAAAAGTAACGTAAAACGGGGAAAGAGGGAAACGGTGAGGGTCGAAAAACAGAGCATACAAGAGAGAAAGAAGTTTAGGGTTTGAAATAAAGCGAGTATGAATAAATGAAAAAAAGTTGAATACTGTATTTTTTCTTCCAATGCCAAAAAGATGCCATTTTGTTTTGTACGTAAAAGTCTACGAAAAAAACTCAGAAAAAAAGAGCGGAGTGAGGGATGTTAGAGGGAAAGAAAAACAACAACAAATTTTTTAAATAGTTTGTAGCGAAACGTGTGTAGATGTAACGACGGGAAAAACAAAAAACAAATTTACTCGATGTACATGTCTCGTGAAAGAAAAAAAATAAACTTGTCCGCCTTATGAAACGATGAAGCAGAAATACAATAGGAGAATGATAAGAATTGACAAAATAATAATAATAATAATAGTAGTAGTAATAGTAATAATAATAAATATTTGTAGTTTGCAGTAACAGATTTTGATGAACAAAACATTAGTATATTACGGAGAGTACCGGAAGTGCGGAAATTCTGATGTACACGGATACCGATGTCCTCTTTATTTACGTATAGATATAGACACTATGTATTCGTACGTGTATGTGTATATATATACATTTATATATACGTACAAGTATTCGAATCATTGAGAATAGATAACACGGAAGGAAGATAAAGAGTGTTGGGCGAAGTAAAAGATAAGAAGAGGGAAAGAGGTGAGGATGAAGGGTGCTCAGAATTTTCATGCTCCGGTATCAAGATATCCCTGGGTCCCCCTATAGGGCATACGAATATAGCGCTACGTATACACCGATTACATATGTGTACATATATTTTTGGATAAAAACCCTGAAAAAAAGTTTAAATCGAAATTCGGGCCACGACGCAGTCACAAGGTTGTCTCGGTGGATCGAGTTCTCCGCGTGATCGTTGCACGAAGAGAACAAGTATAGAGTAATATAATGGTGTGCTTTGAAGTCGATCATGCAACTAAAAATGTCTACACGTAAAAGTTAAGAGTGATTCCAATATAATTGTACAAATAGAATCCAATCAAATTCTCGTGGAGAGCGTGCAACGATCTTTTATTATCCTAATATTTATTACTCGTTCGAATGGAAGTCGCGTTTCGATTTATCAAGATACTCCTTAAGGAAGAAAATTAATGAACGACGGAGACAGGAAACGCTGGTAATTCCATCGAGAAAACTTTCCACTCGCATCGGGCCCAAATTGTATTTATAAATATTTATTTACGCGAGATAAAAGAATGGAAGAAAATCTAATATATTGACGATTAAATAAATGGTCGTAACGTTAAGATGTAAGTTTTATAATGAATATATTACTTGTAAAGCGTTTTACTTTCGCCGTTCGATAATGTCAAGACGAATATGCGAAAGGAATAGCCAAGCAATGAATTATAAAAAAAGACTCATTTCGATGATAATTGACAAGCAAAAGGTAAAAACCTAAATTCATCGTGTACCAGGAACGTTGATGATGTAACTTTTTTGGGTATAAAAAGCCGACACGTGCATTTGATTGGTAGAGATATACAAAAAAAAAGAACGGGGAGGAAATGTACGTAAGCAGTTGTGCTTGAAAGCGATGGATCACAGTATGCTTAGAGTATAGTAACGAGTAATAGATTATAAGTAATAGATTAACTGATTATTGCTATCAATGACTATTATTGATATAAGAGTACATTTAGATGAAAATATGTTATAAGTAAGATGTAATTGTCCTTTGTGAATATACATAAGAGAGAAATGAAAAATACAAGAAACTTTTATGAGTAAAGGGGATCTCTTTTTATTGTGCATCCATGGATTGGATTCACACTAAACGAAAATTAATAAATCTGTATTAGGCAATCTTGTAAAACATTCGTCCCCGTATTTGTTTTCACATAATATATTATCATATATTTATATGCGTTTTATATATACACATATATATATATATCCCCGACTATGACACTAAAAATTATTTATAGCCGAAGTATTTATTTAATATTTTGAGATTCCTAATACACGAATGATACGTAGGAACAGTTTAATTTCACGATGAAGTTCAATTGAGATTTATCAAATAAATTACTAGCGGTGTACATTATCTAATTTGTTATATTGTTTGTAAACTGTTCTATTTCGGTATCTTTGAACAATGCGTATTTAACGTTCAGTTTCGAATATCAAGCGATTCTTTGATAGCTATGTTAACAGTTTCGGGATGGTTTATACATTTTTTACAGCTCGCAAGCATAATTTAGGGTTTTGTGACGAAATTAAAATTACATCCATTATTTTGTCACCAATTATTACATGCACAATTATAATTCTATATCACGTTTCATTTACTAAGAAAGCTTGCTTGAAAGAGAAAAAGTAGGAATAATCGATTAGTAAATTCGAGCATTAGCTACTTGTTTAAAATATTTTCTTTCGTTAATAATTATAGAATACAAAGGAAAATTTATTTAGGAAATCGGAAAAATCGTATTGACGCGGTTCTCTAATTTAACAGGAATCAGGAGAGTAACAAATGCATAATTTAGGTAAATCTTTTTATTATAATAAAACTATAATAAACTGTATACAATGATCATTAATATTATTGTGTAATCTGTCTACACTTCTAATTAAATTTCAAAGTATGCAAGATAAAATGAAAATTGCATGGTAACTTCTTGGCTTTTTAATGATACAATATTAATATTTTCAATCTTTTTCATTTCCTGTGACTAGCAATAGCTGTGGCTGTGATTCTTGTGCATCCGTGGAACTCGAGTCTTCGCACTTTGCTTTCAATCCTAAAATTATATGCCTAATACTGGATATCCAAGAACTACAGAGACTAGCATGATGCATCATTAATCCGATATGAATCTCATCTGCTTCTTTCACATTTTTATCGCACAAAGCTGAAACAGTATTTTATTCAGCTTTATCTATCCCATAGTTTTACTTACATTAACTTTATTGTTTCACAATATATTTGACATATAAAATACCTTTGGACAAGTCAAGAATTTTCTGATGTACAGAACTACTTAATTTATCCTCTAGCCACGCGCCTTTCATTACTTCTAATCGCTTTTGAATTTCCTCTGCTGTATTTTTTTCGTGTACACATTCATCTATCACAGTCTGGAAATTGGCCAAGGCATTGTCTAATGCTTGTTCTTTATTAATTTCTACCATATCATTCTGAGTATTTATCACATTATCAGAAGGTGGTATCACTGGAGGATGTGGTACTGTTGTTAAATTAATTGGACTTTGTAACAAGGGTGGCATATTCACAGACATAGGTGATACTTGGGATGTAGATTCTTTGTTGACAAGTTGTTTGGATGATAAAGGAAATGGAACCCGTTTGTTTAATAACCTTTTAGTTGGTGTCACTGTAGCACTTTGTGCACCAGAAAATGCCCATTTTGGAGGATCATTCCAACCAGGATCGTGAGCGGGTGATAAGACGTTTTGCGTAGAAAGATTGGAATCTAAGGAAAATGAAATAACGTAGGCATAATTTATGATAATAGTTTCATCAAATGATATTTATTTATATTAAAGTATTCCTTTATCTACTACTCTTTAATCGGTATAATTCTCATTTGTATAATAAACTTTTAAAAAATTGTAGTTATTACTACTTGTACGATATATATTTAGTGTATATTTCACTCGGAATTTACCCTGCGCCCCGCATATTTAAAAGGTCTTGATTTACCTGTTTCTTTTTTTTCCATTGTTTATGGCTGTACCTCGAAAATTCGCGATTAAACAGTTACTTAAAGGGCATCAAGAATGGAAGAGCATCTGTTTAATTAATTGGCCGTTTAGTACACCGATGCACTCATCATTTTTTTTATTTACACACAACACAACTTTGATAGCCAAACATATGTTGCAATCACATTACTCTGAACGGAGGGAAAATTCCACCAGGATGGCCACTTGTGCATCTTCATAAATTTGAGAGCCACTTCATCCAACTTTATCCATTTTAAAACGGTGACATATCACCACCGACGAGATATTAGTAGCCAACTCCTTTAAGTCATTCGGTAATTCTTTAGATTTGTTAACTAATCTGGATTTTTATTAATAGTTACTGGGTGGCCATTGCTTTTTTCGCCGGGACGTTCGCCCTCAAAGAAGATAAAAGAACGGGCCAGCGTGAAGATATTTTAGTTACAAGCGTTTATTTATTGCATATATTTATGTTTGTTATATTATAATAATTATTAGTATACAATGTTGTATAAACAGTGTTGTACCTCGTGAAATTTACATTTACAATACAGGACTTTATTACGAATATATTGTATTATATTTTATATTTCTTCGATGTACCGAATATCCAGAATCCCATATGTCCCAAAAATCTTGATCAAAGTCGCGCAAATTCTGAAATTTTGCCGTAAAATCGAGGAAATGTATCAGGAGAACATGATATGCGAGGAGGTATTCGATTCGCACAATTCCTGGAATTTGACGTCATTTCTTGGAATCCGCGAAATTTTCAGAATTTGACGTCATTTCTTGGAATCCGTGAAATTCTCGGAATTGCTCGACTGAATTCTGAAATTTTGCCGTAAAATCGAGGAGATGTATCAGGAGAACATGATATGCGAGGAGGTATTCGATTCGCACAATTCCTGGAATTTGACGTCATTTCTTGGAATCCGCGAAATTCTCGGAATATGACGTCATTTCTGGGAATCCGCGAAATTCTCGGAATTTGACGTCATTTCTGGGAATCCGCGAAATTCTCGGAATTGCTCGACTGAATTCTGAAATTTTGCCGTAAAATCGAGGAGATGTATCAGGAGAACATGATATGCCAGGAGGTATTCGATTCGCACAATTCCTGGAATTTGACGTCATTTCTGGGAATCCGCGAAATTCTCGGAATATGACGTCATTTCTTGGAATCCGCGAATTTCTCGGAATTTGACGTCATTTCTGGGAATCCGCGAAATTCTCGGAATTTGACGTCATTTCTGGGAATCCGCGAAATTCTCGGAATTGCCCGACTGAATTCTGAAATTTTGCCGTAAAATCGAGGAGATGTATCAGGAGAACATGATATGCGAGGAGGTATTCGATTCGCACAATTCCTGGAATTTGACGTCATTTCTGGGAATCCGCGAAATTCTCGGAATATGACGTCATTTCTTGGAATCCGCGAATTTCTCGGAATTTGACGTCATTTCTGCGAATCCGCGAAATTCTCGGAATTTGACGTCATTTCTGGGAATCCGCGAAATTCTCGGAATTGCCCGACTGAATTCTGAAATTTTGCCGTAAAATCGAGGAGATGTATCAGGAGAACATGATATGCGAGGAGGTATTCGATTCGCACAATTCCTGGAATTAGACGTCATTTCTTGGAATCCGCGAAATTCTCGGAGTTTGACGTCATTTCTGGGAATCCGCGAAATTCTCGGAATATGACGTCATTTCTGGGAATCCGCGAAATTCTCGGAATTTGACGTCATTTCTGGGAATCCGCGAAATTCTCGGAATTGTCCGACTGAATTCTGAAATTTTGCCGTAAAATCGAGGAGATGTATCAGGAGAACATGATATGCGAGGAGGTATTCGATTCGCACAATTCCTGGAATTTGCCACCGATTCCTAGAATTTCTTGAACTCGGCGAAATTCAAGAAATTCCTGGCATCAGAGGAATGGAAATGATAGGTTTGAATTGAGAGGCCAATTTTTTACGTTTCTTACTATTTATTACAACTCAAAAATTATCTATACATTAATCTTACATTTAAAATTATGATATATTATAATATAATATATAGAGAGTGGATTCGCATATATTCTAATATATAGTCTAATATGTATATAATCAGCGCATCCACTTGTCTGCATTTCAAGTATATTTCACTAATGATCCGCATATTTCTTCCAGTACCGGTGTCGAAGCTTTTCTATGAGCCCAATCCATTGCATCGTTGGCACTGCAAAAAACAAATACCAGTGCTTTATTAAATTGGAAAAACTTAATAAAGATAAATGCAGTACAAACGCATTACTTAATTGACCCACTTTGTACTTAAGTTCGGTGGATGCCACCGCTGATCCCAAATACTTTCGCTCTCTAATTTTCGTTTTCTCGTGCGATGTTTTCACATTCGATTTTATTTTTATTACAATAGCTTAAAGAAACAAATTTATAAAGAAGTTTGATTTGGAAAAGGGGTGAATTTGATCTGTGAAAGGATGAATTTTGATTTGCAAAAAAGTGAGTATGATCTGGAAAAGGGTCAATTTGGAATGCTAAACCTGTATCGACAGTCGTGATTTAAATCACAGATATTACATTTTCTAATAAATTATGTAACACTAGGCAACATGCAATTGATCACAATTTCAAGATTAGTGTACTAAACTCACGTTAACTTCCTTTAGTTTTCATTATACCGAACCCAGCAAATGTTGGTATGGGATTTTTAAAGCCAAATAATGTCTACGAGGAGTCATGGTTCTTGTTTTTTGTCACCAAATTTTTGGGTAAGTTTCAGTGGACTGTAATTGAACACAAAATAAAGGTAAGTAGGTATTAAATAATGTTTGTAAAACAATAATATTTTACACATACCGGACGATTTGCCATATTGCCTTTCAAAAACAAATATTATATTATGTTTAAATAATATGTTATTCCAGCCAATAGTTATCTTATATATGTATATAGAACATGCTACTACTAATGTATTATATGTAATAATCTATAAATCCTTATATAGATTTATTAATTAGCCTTATTAATCATGTGCGAAATTAAAATAAAAACTTTATATTAATCCCGTATACTTAAGTCCCGCGTAATAAATACTATCGCACAATTTCTTTCATTGCCGAACATTTACCAAAGTAAATATTCATTACGACTATTTATTTTATATACTAACACTTCGCAATAATGTTTTTTCTTACGGTATTAAAGTTGTCCGTTTCTCTTGGGTTGCCAAATTCTTATTGTTCCCCTCTGTTTTTTATTTCGGAACACTTGTATTAATACCGATATCCTAACATCGACAAAACACAATACTACTGCGAAATGTCTGATGCATCTTTCAAAGCTAATCCCTTTTGAAATTGATATCATAATTAATTAAACTTTGTTAAAACATATCATATTGCTTCCTATTCAGGACTCTTCCCTTTGGACTGTTGCTGTGAAATGGCGGGGATTCGGTACACCTACGTCCTACTGTTATTGATAATATATTACATCCTCTTCTTCGCCGTGCACGAATATACTTTCCGTGTATTCGAGAATTTCGATATTATGACGGACGCGACGAAAATACGGAAAATTCGATATTACATGAATCTGATCATGTTACCAGCTATGATGCTTTCAAATATGAATCGGTGCACGAATGTGAAAAAAGCATATCGGTCAATCGATGATGTTGATAAAAGCTTCGAATTCCTGAATTCGACCGTTGACCACAAATGGTGCATGAGGAAGGATATTGTATATGTTACAAGCACAATTCTGTTTGTACTGTTATTTAATTTCATGGATTATTATACCTTGGTAGATGATAGTAGCAATTATATGTTAACACTTATGTGGATAGTAGATAGAACACCTGATTTCCTGAACAGTATGATTATGTGCTCCTTTGTTACATTGATAAGCAAGATCCGATTGCGATTTAAAGAAGTAAACAGAATCATGGATGTCACGCTGCAAGGAAAATATTCGACTACAATTTCTGTATTGTCGAACGTGGATCATGGTAGATTAATGTTAATTTAGTTCAGTTTAATTCGATTTACAATCAATGATTACAATAAGTAATTAATAGTAGAAAATGAAAGAATATATTTATATAATTAATATAATTTTGTATTATTTCCTGAACAAGATATAGTTATGTTTATTTTATTGTAGTTCTAAATTGATGGAATTTTATGCATCAGATTACAGATGGAGGCTGCTGAAATTACTTCATCTGAAATTATGTAAGACTCTATCGATTGCAAATGCAGCTTACAGTTTACAATTTACAATTTTATCGGTGGTGTATATAACATACATTTGTTTACACTTCACCGTGATTTATTATAAAAGTTTTATACCGCGCTATTCGGTCGACGTAATAATAAGTGCTTTAGGGTGCAGCCTTGATTTAGCGAAACTTGTATACATGATACGATTATATAGTATTCTTACAATCCAGGTAAACATTGAATACCATAACAACTAAATATTATTATCAACAGTTCTTTGTACTTCATGTATATTACATTATTTGCAGCACACTTGAAGGATCGCGTTAACAATAAACGTTTAAAAGGACTTAGAAGATAACGACGCCATTTTAAGATGAAATTTATCATGTACTGACAGGACGTTATGATGATTATAATAAAATAGATTAACACAATACGATTGTAAAATATAATCATAGTAGTGAAGTGCTTAATTACACGTTTACTTATATTATACTGTAAGTTAAACTTAAATGAAAACAATTAAAAGCTATATAGTGAAAGATATATATGTTGTTTGAATTAATGGCAAATGAAAAGTGCGTGGCAGAAGTATTCATCTACATTATAATAATAAAGTGTATAAGAACATGAACATTTTTGCATTGGATATTTATAGATGTATTATTGTAGTGCGTAAAATAGTGGAACACGAACGACGTGTTTTGAAACATGCGGTTTCGCGAATGCCAACCGTTTTAATACAGAAATTTTTAGCGCGTACTTTGTGCTCTCTAAAATTAACAATTATTATTCATTGGCTGTTGTAGTTTCAGTATCGAACAGTTTACACGTTTCTTGGTTAACGATAAAAATTTGCCGCAATTAAGGGGATCGCATTCCAGTCGTAAATTTCTTTCTTCAAATCGTTCCAATTTTTATCATGACGTGTCTCGTCGCGTGTGTTGAGCGCATGCGCAATGCCACCTTACGTGGCATCGGCAGCAGTCACTGTTAAAGCGAAATACATTTTCTTCATTTTAGTGTAAACATTTGTGGAAATATTAAGTTTTGTTATGGTTCAAATATATTTAATGATATAACGTGAGTATTTCATGTTTTATAATTAACGTGGAAATTTTGTTTTTTGATGGCATATTCGTAACTGTTATTACATGCAAAATGGCTCATTCACTATCGCTACATTAAAAACGGCAGCATTTAAAGATAGTCTGCTCGACTGCATTAAAATCGTCGAATAGAGTGTAATCAAATTACGCACATAATCAGTATCCGATACGATGTATTAACTGAGTATGAAATTGATTTTCCTCAGGTTACCAGATGACTGTCAGTATGTAGCATATTTTGAACTTTTTCGCGAGATTTATGATTTAGAATTGCAATTTGGAGCTACTTGTACACTACTTTTGTTTATGATTTCGATAATTGCCACTAAAATTAATTCTGATTTTATAATGCAACTTTCTCCTTGTACTACATATAATTTGCATATATCCTCGCAATCTGTTTAAAATCTGTACATGGAACATGGCAAGAACAATTATATAAAGTTCTTTAAATTTCGTGAAATTTCGATTTATATTAATAGTAAATACATATATGAATTCTATGTTCTATATGATACATTAAATACTTCAAGAATTGCATTACTCTTTAGTATATAATCTGAAACATCCTTTCAGACTGATATTATTATTATTATTATCATTATATATATTTTTTCATTTGACTGTATAATAAAACATCAAGAATGAAATAGAGGTTCAGTTAAATATGATATTAAATTATTATACTAGTTTTATATAGAAACAAGTATGTATCATATAAAGCCTTTCACCTTTATCAAGAATTAGAAAAATGAATGTGTTGTGTAATATTACTCCTGAAATGCATTTAAATGTGTAATCATTAATTTTGAATACCATCAGGATAAAAGATGAATCCACAATATATACAGCAACAGCAGCAAGGCTCTCAACCTAACTATTTCCCTGGACCCCCAACTTCTGCTGCTTATGGAGAATTAAATTCTAATATTCCACCAAGTATGTTGAAAGGGCCACCCATGAATTGTCAAACATATTCATCTCAGAAACCAATGCAAGGTCCTCCACCATCTAATCTGCTTCCTCCACAAGGCCCATATTATATGAATAATGCACAGACACAAGGTATTTGTTTTATCTAAATGTCTACCATTAGTTTTACAATATGAAACAAACAATAAATAAGGTTTAAATTCCATTTGTAGGAAATGCTCAATATGAATCATCCATGAATAACACACATATAATGCCACCTCCAACAAGTCAAAATGCTATGGCCAATCAAATGTCTAATATGTCTTTAGGAGATCAACAAAGACCACCATCAACGGTAATTGTCATTGATTTTTAGTAGTAATAACTATATATTCCAGAACTATATGATCATTGATTATTTGAATAGCAAAATTATCCGGCACCTCCTCTGCCTGGGAAAAGCAGTCCTATTACATCAATGCCTTTAAATGTCAATGGATTTAATAATCCAATTGATTCTTTGCCATCAGCACCTGGTGAGTAAAATTATGGAGGACCATCAAATGTATTCAAATATAATGCCATGTAAAACACTATATTGTAATAAATTAGGAATTATGGGAAAACCTGACCCTAATGAAAACACTGGGACTCTTGCAAGTGGACAAGACATTCAACCTCCAAAAATTGTACAGGAATCACTTCCTACATCTACACCTGCCAGTCTTCCATTCTCAGCAGCATCAACGGGAACTACTTCACACACAGCTGGGCAGCACTTTCCTGATATGCTAGGATTTAATGCTGGAATATCATCGCCAGGAAAACAACAAGAGCCTGGACAAATGAGTGCCTCTGAAAATTCTCCTGGGCAATCAAGTTTTACTAGACCACCCATGGCTGGACAAAAATCTGCTATGCCTCCTCCACCCTTACCAGGACAACAGAATATGTCAAATTCTCCTTTATCTGGACAAGCAAACATAACCAGTCCACCAATGTCAGGGCAGCCAAACTTGACTGTACCACCTTTACCAGGCCAACAAAATTTTAATAGCCCACATTTTCAAGGACAGAAAAGTTTGTCTGGACCTCCACTTCCAGGACAACAAAATTTGCCTGGGCCTCCACTTCCAGGACAACCAAATTTGTCTGGCCCACAAGCACATGGCCAACATAATTTTACTGGACCACCATTACCACGACAACCAGCCACATCTTTACCAGGACAACCTCACTTATCAAATCCATCATTGCAAGATCAACATACTTTATACAGTTCTTCTGTACCAGGACAGCTCTATCCTCCAATGGGAGGGCAACAACAAAAGCCTGGCAATGCATATCCAGACCACACAGGCATATCTGGTCCACCATTAGCAGGTCAACAAAGTGCACTTTCACCACCACCATTACCAGGTCAACAAAATACAACTTCATCTACTGCTTCAAACCAATCATATATGAGACCACCACCGAGCCAACATACTCTTTCTGGACCACAAACCCAACCACCATTACCTGGGCAATCTATGGGACATTCACCAATGACAAATCCAGCTGCTTCCAACATACCTCAATCTACTCAGAGACAGTATCCACCTGGGCCATCCATGCCAGGACAGATGGTGGGAAGTCCTGCAGGACTTAATCGTACACCTCCTGGAGCTATGCCAGGCTACCAACATGCAGGATATCAACAATCTTATCATAGTCAGGCAGTGAGTGTATATCAAAATATATTTTAATTAGTACAAGTAGAAAATATTTCTAAGAAAATATTCATTGTGCTAACTCACAACATCTGATTTCTATGACTATTACTTTACATAGGACATGTACAATACTCAAAGAAGTCCTTATCAGGGAGCACCAGGTGTAGGAGGAGGAGGATACCAGTCAGGGATGCAACCTCAACAAGCTAGACATTTGGATCCTGAACAAATGCCAAGCCCTGTAATATCTTACTTATTTGTATGATAATGTTATGTTTCACTAGTTTATCATTAACTGTAACTATTTATGTAGATTCAAGTAATGCAAGATGATCAACGTACAAGAGGAGGGGTGTTTATAACCAATCAAAAAGGATTAGTGCCACCATTAGTAACTACAAAATTTGTAACACATGATCAAGGAAATGCTTCTCCAAGATATATTAGATCCACTATGTACACTGTACCTACCACTTCAGATATTATAAAACAAGTAAGACATATGTCATACATATAAAAATCTAACTTCCGCATTTTTCTATAAAATTTCTTATTTTTAGACAAATGTTCCGTTTGGTCTAATATTAAGTCCAATGGCACGAATTGTGGAAGGTGAATATGAACCACCAATTGTGGACATGGGAGAAATTGGACCAGTTCGTTGTGTTAGATGCAAAGCATATATGAGTCCGTTTATGCAATTTATTGATGCAGGCCGCCGATTCCAATGCATATTTTGTAAAGCTACGACTGAAGGTAAAGTACAATTCCATTTGTGTTTCAAAGTATACATCGATTAATTTACTATGCAGATGTGTAATTAACTTTAAATTGTATACAGTTCCCGCAGAATACTTCCAACATTTAGATCATACTGGCCAGCGCATGGATCGTTATGAAAGGCCAGAATTAATGTTGGGTACATACGAATATATTGCTACAACGGATTACTGTAGGGTAAGTGATAATATGCTTGCAAACCACATTGCTTATTAACACTAGAACTACCAAAGCAGTCAAAATGGCCGAGACCTAACTCAGACCTAACCCGTTCGCGGCATTTAATAAAAATGTTCAAATTCAAAACGTTTCATTTTCGGAGACTTTTCACGGTATACGTTGCACGGTGAACATAAATAAATCGATTCATTTATTTGTTCCAAATATACAAATATAGCTCAATATATCGTCGGTAATTCTAGTGTTAAATTACAGTATTTATTTTCACAAAGTTCACGGAATAAATATTTTTGCAGAATAAGACTTTCCCAAAACCACCAGCTATCGTGTTCGTGATCGATGTGTCATATAACACTGTCAAGTCTGGTTTAGTACATTTACTTTGCATGAAAATGAAATCGATCATACGAAATCTACCAATTGATGCCGGTCAAACAAAGACAAATATGAAAGTAGGATTTATAACATACAATAACACAGTGCATTTCTACAATATTAATCCTTGCCTTGCACAACCACAAATGATGGTTGTGGGTGACATACAAGATGTATTTATGCCACTTCTTGACGGATTCCTCTGTGATGCTGAAGAAAGTGAAGCAGTTATTGATAGCTTAATGACACAAATACCAGCAATGTTTGCAGATACTCGTGAAACAGAAACAATTCTTGCTCCAGCTATACAAGCTGGATTAGAAGCATTGAAGGTCATACATTTATAATATACATTTTATGATATGATCCTATATTTAAACCACAATATTAAACGCGCATATGATATCTTTTAAGGCATCAAATTGTTCTGGAAAATTGATGGTGTTCCACTCATCTTTGCCAATTGCCGATGCACCCGGAAAATTAAAGAATCGTGACGATCGTAAAGTACTCGGAACGGAAAAGGAAAAAACTGTGTTAGGTACTATATTTTGTAATATTGTGACAGTATTTCAAACAGGAATGTAGGATGATTATTACTTATAGCATAATTGGATTTTGCAGCTCCCCAAAACAATGTGTACAATAACTTGGGACAAGATTGTGTAGGTGCAGGATGCTCTGTAGACTTGTTTATATTCAATAATTCATATGTGGACATAGCAACTATTGGTCAAGTTTCTCGCCTCACTGGAGGAGAAGTTTACAAGTACACTTATTTCCAGGTAAGGAACACTCCAATTTTATACTCATTTTGTGCGTATTAAAACGGTAATACCTATAAGACTTTATCGTATTTTAGGCTGATGTTGATGGAGACAGATTAATCGGTGATATCATTGAGAATGTCGGTAGACAAATTGCTTTCGATGCAGTTATGCGCGTGCGTACATCTACCGGCGTTAGAGCAACTGATTTCTATGGCCACTTTTTTATGTCAAATACAACAGATATGGAGGTAGCCAGTGTAGATTGCAATAAGGTAGCCCCACTTAAAATATAAAGATTGAGAAAAAGGTTTTTATGCTTTTAACTATATTTCCCGGTGTACTATTCCAGGCCGTAGCTGTAGAGATCAAGCATGATGATAAATTGACGGACGACGAAGGTGTATATATTCAATCAGCTTTGCTGTATACTTCATGCGGGGGTGTTAGAAGATTGCGTATAATAAATCTTGGCCTGAAAACTTCATCTCAAATGGCAGAATTATATCGCGCCTGTGATTTGGATGCTATCATAAACTTTTTCTCCAAACAAAGTAAATTATTCTTCTACCGAAGTTATTTAAATGAAATTATCTTGATATACAAAATTTCATAATGTATATTTTCCTAGGCGTTTTTAAGTTGATCGAATCTACTCCAAAAACTGTGAAGGATAATTTAATTTCGAGATCTGCCAACATGTTGGCAGCATACCGAAAATATTGTGCTTCACCTTCTAGTGCTGGACAATTGATATTGCCGGAGTGTATGAAATTATTACCGCTTTATATTAATTGCTTACTAAAAAGTGATGCATTATCTGGAGGTAAGACCGATATTTTGAAAACTTTAAATAAATCTTCGTACTATAGTAGTACAATCAATTTTAATTGAATGATATCTTTAGGTGCCGATATGTCTATCGACGATAGATCGTATGTTATGCAAGCAGTTGCAACAATGCCCATCTCAATATCAGTCGCCTACACTTATCCAAGATTATTTTCTCTGCACGATGTCGATCCACAAGATACGGAATTGCCGCAAATGATTCGTTGCTCCAGTGACAAATTTACGGATGATGGAGCTTATTTACTTGGTAAATAATCAAATATTTGCCGTAATTTATGTACTCATCTATGTAAATAGAAAACTGATATTTAATATACGCTGTTTATTTGCTTTCAGAAAATAGCCTTCATATGTTTATATGGCTGGGTTTGGCGCTTTCTCCACAATGGGTGCAAAATGTTTTTGGAGTGCCGTCAGTAGTTCAAGTCGATACAGATCGGACATCATTGCCAGTGTTAGATACACCTTTGAATAAACGAATCATGGATATTATAAATCGTGTACGCGCCGAAAGGCATCGCTGTATGAGGGTAAGTGTAATGGAAATAGTCTTATATTTTAACCCATTGACTGCTAAAGGCATATATATATACGCTGTCACAGATCCATTAATATATACGAAAAGCGCACGTGTATGACTTTTAACTTTGTCTCATTGCAACACATTTATTGTTTCCGAGCACATACTGAATCCGAATTCGAAATAAAAATCCCAATTTTCATTTTTGTCAATGAGTATAACGACGTGCGCCAGCCTGCGACTGCCGTGAGAATATCGCGTTGTATATATTGATGGTTCCCTGCGAGAGCGTGCCGTAATCAAAGGATTAATCTTTTACTCTGATGGAATGTACTCAAGTATTAATATTTTGTTTCAGTTAACGGTAGTAAGACAACGAGAAAAACTTGAAATAGTATTACGTCACTTCTTGGTTGAAGATAGAGGAACCGATGGCAGTTCAAATTACGTCGACTTCCTCTGTCATATGCACAAAGAA
The DNA here is from genome assembly GCA_910591585.2 of Nysson spinosus. Classification (NCBI taxonomy): domain Eukaryota; kingdom Metazoa; phylum Arthropoda; class Insecta; order Hymenoptera; family Crabronidae; genus Nysson; species Nysson spinosus. The sequence goes on from OU342835.1 coordinate 7,796,362, forward strand.
ATAAGAACACTGATCGCAAAGCAATGAGCTTACTTTCCCTTGGAAACTTAGCTTTTTGCGCGTCTGCGATTCTTGTCAATTAATGTCAAGGATCTGTTAGATTACCATGAAGTTCCATTGAGAATCAGACGGGTTTATGGTGCAAAGATTTTGGAACGAAAAGATGGGATAAATCTAATACATATAAATATATATACAAATATCTACTCGAGAAGAAACAAACTTGAAATGACTTATCATTCCGCGAAAGAAACCGGTTTATGCCCGAATAAAAGATGACACTTACCCAACACCCAGATAAACTCACTCACACAGTGATTTATACATGGATAATTGTAAACGTAAACTTGTATTATTATAACTCTTTATTTTAATTAGCTCATGATTAATGTTATTATTACGCTAAATTAAATAATAAAAATGTATTAAATCATTATAAATTTATATATCAAAACAATAACTTGTGTTAATTGAATGATACCGCAATCAAGAATTATATGTTAATGTTAATTTAATATAACATATTTTGTAAGATGCGAGGTCTTATCTCATTTTATATGCGTTCGTGCGCGGAACCAGCTTGATGGATACATGTATCTAACTTCTTTAGTTTTTATGTTTCTATATGTTATGATGCTGTCATTAATTTCCAATAAATTTCGTATGTACAATAAGTTTCGAGAATAATATAAGAATGGCAGTAAATGCTGTTACAATAAAAAACCTAAAATCTATATGGATGTATACATATATTTTTACCACCAGACTACACCTTTACCATTCCCAGAATTCCATACTCATATAAATTAATATAATAGAATTAATTTTCAGAATCTGAAATTTTGTTTAATAAGTACTGAATATTAATTTAGATCCATGAAAAATTATTAGAAATTATCAAGTTTACTTTTTTAAGCTTATACGATGCTTTTCATCGAGAAATGAAAATAGAATATTCATTAATTGGGTGATTTCAACAGTCTGCATATTTTGAAATGAACCTTAGCGCAATATGAATATGCAAAACAAAGCAACAACTAATAATTTCCTAGAGATTCAATTTTTTTATGTGAATTACATAACGCAAATTATTATAGTAAATAATATTTTTTCTCCCGGACTGCATACTGTTGTTAAGATATTGAAAAAACCTCATTTTGTTTTTTAAATACGAATCAAATATAAGTAGATTGGGTTTAAGTGATTTGATTTTCTAGGAAAGTAAAAAATGATGTTGAGAGGATTTGGATTGTTGTTGACGAAGAATTAGAATTGCTAACAACAACGAATAATAAATATTATCTGCTCTTAAATAATATCGATCTTTTTATGTTTTTTACGGGTAACAGCTAAACCGCCAAAAAAGTCGATTTTTTTAGTCGATTTAAGGGGTCCTCGTGGTGCGGTCCGGTGGTGATTCCGTTTCACCGCATGAAAATATAAACACGTTTATTATAAGTATTGTGTGTTGTCACTTAATATAACATGGATCAAGATTTTCTGATTACGGATGCAATTGAAGTGGCCGAAGTAAGTTTTTTATTTCCAATGCTTTTTATTCTGTATAACTCATTGGTAGAACCGGCCAGGTTATATGAAGGTTACAGTAACAAAATTATATTCACCCCATTCGTGCATGCTATTGCAATGGAATTTGTAAATAATTCTTTAACTACTACCATGAAAATGATATACTCGTCCGCGCAAATGCTATATTAATTAGAAATATATTCTCATTATAATATACATTCTAATTTTCTTTCATTAATCCATTATTATGTCTCCATTCTTCAAACATTATTACAACTGCACCATGTTATAGTTCCAGGGAGCTGCTTCTAATATAGAAAAACTGACAGAATCATATTTATCATTGAAACAGAGGATTTGTAGTACACAGTGAGTTTATAATTAAACAATTCTTATTCAATATTTATACTTATCATAATTTAAATATACATGATATAATATTTTCCTCTATTTCAAATGAATCTATGATGTCTCTAAATTCAGGACTCATTAATTTTTCAGTGATGTTATCAAGAAGTATAATGATAAGTTAAAAGAATGTGAACATTTGAAATCTCAATTAGATGAAGTTACTAAGCAGTCTAGGAAAGTAAAATGCAATTTTAATTCCACATTAGCCAAAGTTATTAAACTGGAACTTGTAAGTATAATAACTTATATCATTATATTTTATAGTATTATGATACATAATCTAGGAATTAAATAACGTGGGAATTCATTGTAGCAAAATACAGAATACAAAAAGAATATAGAAAACCTAAGTTCCAAAGTATCTGATCATGAAATAAAAATGGCAGCAGATCAACAATATATACAACAATTAGTATGTAAGGTTAAAAATATAGAACAAGAGCAGTCAGGAAAAAGTATGGAGTATGATCTTGAAAAATCATCACTCCAAGGTAATTCTTTAATTTTTTACATTTTTTATTTTATATATCCTAAGACATATTTATTGAAGAATTATTGTTTGTTCTCAGTAAAAATTAAAGAGCTTGAGCAAGAGTTAAAAGCTTCAAAGAGAGCATATGACACAAAGATAAAAAAAATGGAAAAGAAATCTGGTATAGGAACAGCAAACAGTAAATTACATAAACCACCTGAAGGTAAATATTATTTAAATACATATAGATTTTACAATAAAAATAAAATAATATTTATTTTTTGTAGTTTCAGAGGTAAAAGAAACATCAGACGTAGCTGTAAATACAATACCCGTAAAGGATGTAACAAAGTCTGATGTTGCTACAAATACTGTGGCTAATAACGTAATCATGTTGAATGCCGCAACAAACACAACACCCATCGTGAATGTAAAGAAAACAAATGCAGGTGTAAATACCATGCCAGCACCTAAAGTTGTAGAAACATCTGTAATGACCAACGAATCTTTTAGCGTAAAAGATGATGTGTATCCTCTACACTGCACCAAGTGCGAAATTCTTTTAGAACCACCACCGCTTGAAAAGATTTGTAGAATGATGCGTGGCAACTGCCCAAAACTTTTAGAGAAAATTCCGTCGCCACAAAAAATGTCTTCTCCTTTAAGCATATCTACCGGTAATTTATTGTATGAAATGTACATATTTTAACAATATGATCACGCAATTAATTGACTTTGCAATTATATAATTTCAGATGCGACTAAAGAACATCGTAAAGTTGAAAATACGTCTCGTTTGTCGGACATGCCTATATCCCCAAGTCATCGAAATCAAAATAACCACAATGATTTTGCGTCTATAAATCATTCGTTGTGGCATCCGCCAAATTGCATGGATGGAAGTATATGCAACAATACTTTAACCGAAATGTCGTCCCAAACTTCTAATTTAATTAATCAGAGTAATCATTACAATGCGCCAATGATGGTGAAATCGCTGCCATTATTAACGGCCAGTGTACTCAATCATAATAATAGTCATATAATCGATATGCCAGCAGTAGCCCCTTCCATATCGATCATTGAATCGTTGCAAAAGAGGGTCGACACATTAGAAGTTAAATTGAAAAAACAATGTCGGAAAACGAAAATGATAGATGACACTAATTTTTATCGTTATCAACAACCGCACGCGTGCCATGCGCATGATGTACCAGGAACTTTCCAAACGACGAACTTAACTCTTGAATTATTGAAAAAAATGACAGATCTTTTTGATAGAAAAGAGAAGACAGATTCAGATAGTCATAAATTGCCGATAAATATATGCTCGGAGAAATCGGAATACAAGAAAGTCAAAGTAAAGAAAGAGAAACGATTACAAAAGTCAGGCCCTAATACTTGGAAAGTTGAATCTCTGCCTAAAAGATATGATGACGCAAAGAGTCCACGTAGAAAGAGATCGAAAATACGGAAATTTCGGCATTATCTGTTTGATAGTTCTGATGTTTCGTTAAAGGCTAAGAGTAAAGGTGATAAGTCTGACAGTGAATCTGGCAGTACCATATTTGATGACGATAGTGTGCATGATAAAACGGATGAACAACATTCACCAGAGAAGAAAGAACATTCTGAAAATAAATCTCGTGAGGAAGTATCCTATGAAACTTCAGCAATAAATGAAATACATTCCAGCAAATATAATAAATCGATGGTTACTGAAACCGATTCAGGAATTCACTCAGATTCAGTCGAATCTAATAAGTTAGTACAAATGGAGACGGACACGGATGCATGTTCCGATTCAACAGAATCCAAGAATACAATAGATCACGAGGATTTCGTAGAATTGAATTCAGCTGAATCTGATAAATTTAAGCCTAATACAACGACGGAAGCGGAGATGAAATTAAATACACCAGAAAGAGCAAACGGAATTAATAAATCAACGAAATCTAAACAACTAAGAAAAGAAGCAACTGATTCACTATTTGATATTCCAGTTGCTAATTCCAAAAATTCATCAGTAAATGAGATAGAAAAACCAACGCGTGGAACACCAAAGGCATTAAGAAATGTCGAAAAAGATAGTATATCTCCCAATATCTTGAACACCACGTTAAATAAACGAAAGGTATACCCTTGTAGAGACGAGGATTCTAATGTTTCTAATAAAATTACGCGTATAAATAATATCCATGAAGATGATATTAATGTCGAAGATTTTATACCCAAGAAAAAAGCAAGGATTGCTCATATACCTAAGGACGAAAAAATAACTGAAGGAAGCAAATTAACAAATCATATCAAGATCCAATCTGAATTACTAAAATCTACTTTGAACACTAAAATAATTGGTAAACGTAGATTGCCGGTAACAATAGTAGCTCCACATAATTATGCATTGACTAAGCCATACTTAAATACCCAAACGATCGCTAATCGTGATAATCCTCAGGAAGTAAACGCTATTAAATCGAGTCAACTAAGTACCATTAATGGTAAATTCCCTGACTGTGTTTCCATGAAGCAAGTAAATAATTCAGAACAAATTGAGAAAATGGAAACAAATTTGCCAAACACCAATAGCTCTGTTTCAAAAGTAACAGACGTTGTGGACGATGTTAATGTTCGCGTTGTATCCACTTCTGCTAATAAAGTATTAGTGAAGCCTCGGCAGAATGAAAACTTTAACGATCAAGAAAGTCAAGTAAATATTGATGACAAGCAAGCAGATATACATGAAGAAAGAGCACTTAGCATATCTGACACATGTAGTGAGCCTAGTATTAATATCAGCTCTGAAATGCAAACAAGATTAGATTTATCAGAAGATGGAGAAATGACAGAATTAAGTAAAAACGAGGATGACTTCCTCGAACATCAATCTAATTTATTACAGAATTCTTCGAATGATATTACTGAGAATGTTATGGCAGAAGTTCTTGATGAAGAAAATGCGATTTCCAAGACAAGTGGAAATAAATTTATTGCGGAAACATGCATGCCAAATGTTGCACAGAATGAAAGCAATATTATGATCAATCAAAGTGCCAATACTACTGAGAATGATTCGGAAAATATACCATATGATTCTAACTCTATTCTAAGTCCCGAAGCGGACGTATTTTGCGAAGTGAATCGACAGTCTAGTCATATTAGAGAAGATGAAAGTATTGATAGTAGTAATAAAGTAGAGCAAATTAATTTTAAACAAGAGGAAAGAATATCTGTCTATCCTGATCTTTCGAACAAAATACAAAATATTGAAAAAACGTTTTCGACTACTATAAGAGAACATGATTGCATGCACACGAATACAAATAATACCATTGGGTCTAATGAGGAAATAAGTTTAATGGCTAGTCCACTATCGCGTTTAGAGGAGTATGTCAGTAAAAAATGTCCGGTTAAACCTACGGGAAAACAAGCAGCAATACGTGCTAAATTACACTCTAAAATAGGTAAATATACTATATGCTTTAATAACAGAAATTGACATAAACGTGAAAAACTTAAATTCCTTTCCATATTTTAGATAAATGGATACGGACGCAGTTCGAGAGACTCACAAGCGGTACTTGGGAAACTTCAGTACATATGGATGTGGTTGAAAAGTTGAATTCTACTTGTAGTGCTCGTGTCATAGCAAAGTGGGTATTTCGCAATATTTACAAAAATTATAATAAACGCGTTATAATAAACATGAATTCTCACGTAATTTCAGGGCCGTAGTAGAATATTTGAGTGTCGCGGATAAATGTGTTGAAGAACTAGATAAAACATATACGCCTCCTGCTCCACTAATGACGAAATCTCAACAAAGAATTGTGGCATTATTAGTTGATTTGCAAAAAACCAAACCAACATTATATCAGTTGGTGCAAGCCGGCATTGAATATACTCTCTTCAAACTTAGTAATAAAACGCACCCGGTACAGACCTTTTACTACCGCAATATAATACGGCATATACAATGATATTAATATCAGTATTCCTACATTTTTAGCAAAGTGTCCTGGAAGCTCTTGCTCGTATATACGTTGTTTTGGCACGTATCCAAAAGGACAGAGAAAGATTGCGAATTTTTTGTTGTGACGCATTATACTGCTTGGGAATTACCGCCATGACTGTTTTATATATAGTATTTACATGTTGGCCGGAAGCTTTTCCAAATGCCAGCACTACAACAGGTACACGAAAAGTCTTTAAGAAAAATAAATCCCAATAAAATCATCTATAAGTATCTAACATTTCATATCATTTCATACTGAAATCTATGTCGACTGTATATTAAAAATATTAGCTATGGAAAGATATACAAAGTTCTACATTCACTATTCCTGTATTAATATTCTTGTCCGCTCTTTTCTAGAACCGTTGCCGAAATCTATAGCGCATTTAATTAGGTCGCAAGAGGCTGCGGCAGAATTTCCAAAACTTAACGCTTTGAAGAATTTAGTATCATTATTTTATCAATATCGTAATAATACTGTAACGCCGGAAGTATTAAATGATCTTATTACGACACTTGCGGGTAAGCGAATTATACCACCCTCATGCGGTACGGTAATTATAATCATTATCAAATATATTTGTGCTATTCTTAATACAGAAAAACCTGACGGCGGATTGGACACTGCGATCATACTTCTCGCAAAGAAGAATGGCACACTGTGGACATATAAGAATATCGTTCTCGATGCCCTACTACCTATGATAATAAATAACAAACACCCAAACGTATACAGAGCATTTCGCTTACTAGGTATGCGGACATTAGAGATTACTTAAGGAGACACTGTTATATGAATATACTATTTGGTTTATCCTGCTATGCTGTATATTTTCTGAATTACAGGTATTCTTATGCGTGCTTTTCCAGTGAAAGATGAAGATAAATCAGTTGGGAAAATTCTGGAACAGTTATGCGATCTTATCAATTCTGGCGAAGGTACAGCTATTTTGTTCTCATAGAATATCTGGTGAAATGTAATCTTCCGAATGTAAAAGAATTGTGGCGATGCCTAATAATATTTGTTTACAAAATAGGATCAGCTGACCAACAAGAGGGTATAGTTTCTGCATTATTATGCTTATCGAGACATAACTTTTACGCAGTAACAAAAGCATTATTGAACTGGACACCATTGAAACCACTTTATCCTACAACAGTGCGGCAACTGAACGCATTCATGTCATCGCGCGACTCAGACTTTTGGAGAGGCTTTATCAAGAGAAATAAGTTTTCCGATCGTAAAGTGTAATTCCTACTGCTTCTTGTAGAAGCAATATACGTATTGTGATATTCATTATAAAATAATTTATAACACGGTCCGATGTTCAAATGACGAGATAATCTCCGTTTCCTGCTTGGGCTTTGTTTCTTTCATTGTCAGGTAATAATACCTGTTGATTAGTTATATGAAATGCAAGATTAATATTTTATAAGATTTTTGTTATTTTTGTTAATTACTGAGACTGAATTCGAACGTTTCGAATAGGGGTTTGCAGGACAAAAGCATTCACATATTGCTTTCGTATATAAATTTTTTATATTCCGCGATGTACCTACATTGTATTGTAACAAACCACCGATAATTATTTCTAATGCTGTAGAATAAGCTTTGTACAGTTACTTGTTTTGTACATTGATGCACGTATTATCATGCTATGTACCTGTACATTAAAAATCATTCGTATTTAAATTTCTAGTGTATTCAAGTCCTATATATAGAACCATCCCAATTTTAAAGCATCCTAATCATAATCTTCATAAAAGTATACATTCCTATAATTAATAAATGTGAAAGAAAATAAACTACTTCTCTTTAAAAAATAAACTTCCAATCGTGAACTACGTCGCGCGCGCCATTTCCGGAAGTTGCGACAATTTAAATCTGGTTGAATCAAACAATCAACATGTTGCAGTTCAAAAAATGCGAATTTTAATGATGCAACGTTCGAAATTGTTAAAGGAAACTACAGTAAACTCCCGCATAACGCGCTAAAGATATTGCGGTGACTATTTTTATGTAACGCGCTATATAATAAAATGCGGGAGTTCCCCAACAACGCGATTCATATAGCGCGTAACGTACTAACCGCGTTAGGCGGGAGTCTGCTGTATATTTTTTGTGAAACGCAATGAATCCCATTCGCGTGTTTCCTATTGTTTTATACTCGTCGAACGTGGAAGATCTACACTACGAAGGAAGATGCAGTGAAACGAGACATTGGTCGGACCGGTTGAATATTCATGGATTCCGGTCTATCGCACGAACAAGACCATTGACCCGGACTCAGGATAACGTACATTAAATAGTAATTAGAAGGTATATGCACTTACGCTTCGGCGTAGTCCAGTGATTCTCGAACGCGGTACTTCCAACACTTTCCAGTAATGTCATACATCATGGAATCTCGCAATAATTCTTGGTATTCAAAATAAGAATTCGTTTCTTGCAATTAAGACTTCGTGTTAATAGTCTTTTATTTATCAAAGATGCACTATTTTCGCAGGCTATAGAATTAATTACTTTCGCATTCTACTCGAATATCTAAACAACGCGCAGAGCACGCACTTTTCGGAATCAAAATCGAAAGTATCAATTTTAACATCGAATTATTTCATATTCGTCATAGAAATGTATCGAATTCGTGAAACCAATTAGATGTTGTTGTATCTAGTTTTCGAAACACTTATACTTGAGTTTAAAGTTGGATAAAACCGGCACAAAATTATTAATGCGACCGCACACTAAGCACGTGTTTAAGCGACTAACCGAGTGGTATAGCTGCTGTTCGTTTTCAAAGTTTACGAGCATGCGCAGATTTTGTCAAATACCAAGCCGGGTTTGAATAATTAAGCGGGAAAGTAAGAACGTGTAAGACCTCAATATTTATGCTATTTAAACATTTCGGGAAACAAGATTACACGTTTTATTCCTTTTAATATAATAATAATAATAATAGATAATAATAATATAATATAATAATAATAATCAACATATCGTAAGCTTCCATACGCAGAGCACTAAGTTAATACATGTACATGGTTTCTTTACAAAAATAATAACAATGTTTCGATGCAACATTGCAGATTCAGTGATCAATCTCGTCTACCTAAACGATACTTTTAGCAGTTTCCCTTTTAGATAGATAACTTCTGTATATCTTCGATATTTCTTTCATCTTTTTTTCTTCTTATTAATTTCTCACTCTCTCTTTCTCTCCCTCTCAGTCCATATGAGTGCACGTATTCCATTGTTAACCACCCAATTTCATTTTTGTTTCACTTTAAATACCTACATATTTTGTCATTTTAGTCGACATTGTCTTTGGTACATTTACAACGGACAGCGTACCGCAACAAACGAAAAATGAAAAGTACGGATTTGGTATGCCGGACGGGGGTACCTACCATCCGCCGTCATAAAGCGCACGCAATCATTTTGAAATCTTTCCGGAGAAGTTCGGCGTGTCTCCGAGCGCCATGTTTTTCGTCCCGAAATTAAAAGAGAGTCAACGCAAAATTTCGAAGAGAGAAGGACTACAGAAGGCGATGTGAAGTCGCGTGGAGATAATCACGCGACTCCACTAGTCAATCGAAACGATCAGGGTTCAAGGGGAATTTTCCAATTCGAATTGACCCTTCGTTCCAATTGACCGATCAATCAAAATGCTTCGAGACACCGGCTGAGGTCTTTCTTCTTGGATAGACCTCAACGTAGTCCATCAGGTAAGTCACTTGAATTCTTTCTTCTGAATTCGAACTTCTTCCTGTTTTTGTCTCTACTTTTTTTCCCATCTCGTTGGTCCTTGTCTTCTTCTTTGTCTTCGCGGTTTACGGCTACGGCGCTGTCTGATGTACTAAAATGCCACCACTATCTACGTTTAGATGGTCACTAAATCGCGAGTTCGAGTCTTAGCTCTTGATGCGCCAAGCGTGAAATTATTCTTTGTTACTTCGGACAAGACTGATTAGTAGACAAGTTGATTAATAGATCTAGGAATTATCGTCAAGAACAATTAGCCGAATATAACACAATGTAATATTAAAACTTCATCTAGGCTACCTATTCTAGTTGCCTGATTCGTTTCATTATATCGTGAGAAAGTTCAACTGTTCAACTGTTCAACGATCAACAATTTCCTAATCCACTGTTATTCGGATTCATTCTCTAACGGTTTATATGTGCATCGAATATTTCTTCATGAAATGTAAAGTGATTGTGAATCGAGAAATATGCGCATGGTATTTGTCGAGAGCAATTACACGAACTCGTTATAACATAAAGTATACAAGCTGATTAACGATTCTGTATTCTTGGTTCTCCGTTTAGAAATGAAATTGTAAGTTTCTGTCACTCGGCTTTGAGAAAGCACGGCCAATTTATGATTAGTTAGGTGAGCTAAGAAATGGCTTTTTGATTGGAGAATACAACAGGAGGCATTCGACAAATGACTCCTTGCATATCACACGCACTCATCTGTTATCGCAATTCCTTCCCTAATACTCGCACCGGATATCGCGTGCTTCTGTAAATTACAAACGTGACCTTGTTAAGCATCGTTAAACAATACGCATAGTATTAGGAATAACTGATAATCGTGATCGATAAAAATAAGAATAAGAATAATTAATGCTCGTAATTAATAACCGCACTGAGTAATAATAATTAATAATGATAATTAATAGTAATAAAAATTATAATAATAATAAATTAGGAACCAAGTACAAATACGAAGTAGGTATGGGAAATTAAATTAGGATAACGCTATTTCTCGTTAATTAGGACTATTTATAAATTATACGGTACGATTCCCTTTTCACCCTCGTACGCAGTTTTTAGGCCACGCCTGTACCTTGTCGCAACCCATCTCGTCGATTCTTTTATATTTCTTTTTACAACCCGAAATATCGAACGAGACTAATCTCATGATAAGAGAGAAAAAAACGGAGAGCGTCCGAGTTAGAGTTGCGACATTGCGTAAACGAGACGAGTTCGAGCGTTTTGGAAGCTTTCTCGCTTCATTATCTACAAATATACAAATTATTATTGGATATCGTTCACTTTCTTTTATAATATAAGGTACGATCGACGAAAGAAGTATTTAATCTCAATTCTTGAGACTGCATCGCGTGGTACGATCGCATGGAATTTCGGATACTTTCAAAATTATACTCATCGGGTTTCGAACTCGGTTATTTTCGGTGCACGGTGCGTAGGCAATCAACCCTGATATCCGGTTAATTCGTCTATCGATAAGTTTATTTAGCAATTAACGAGCAGTGCATTAAGAAGAATCACTGTTCGCTTACCATTGATAAATATATTTATATATTATATGTATATGTGTATTGTAGTTAATACGCTACAATGGAATTATTCAGCGAAATAAATTTATCGAGTACCGAATCAACCCACTTTAAGGAAGTTAATTTACTATTTACAAAAGACAGAAGAAGAGAGAAAAAGAGAGTGCGAGAGAGATCTGCCACGCGACCGGCGACCAGTCCCGAAAAATGAATACAAACCTTACCACGTCTACCAATTCCTACCTTCGTTCTTACAAAATTCAGCTGATTCGTTTTAACAAACGGTTAACTTGAAATCACCGAGTATCGATTCTTTCGCGCCACGTAGATGCACTTAAATAAAGTGGAAAGATAGCGAGGCACCTTACTCGAAATGAAATCATTATCGACTTTTTAAAGGTTCAGTACACGATTAGATTAAATTAAATTAAATTAAATTAAATAACAGTGCTGTACGAAAGAAATAGATAAAATTCCTTGATATTGGATTCCAATAAATAATACGTCTGTATTAAATTAACAATACGCGTTGTACATACATTTACAGTGAAACACTTGCGAGCAAGTTTTGTCTGATTACAAATTAACGTCAATAAATTTATGTGTGCAAGAAAGAATCTCCAGTATCCTCATAGTAGTTATCGTTAAACAGAAGAATATTTTCAGGGACTAATTAGATGAATCTGAGTATGCCAACATTTTGGCGGACATAATGGCAAACTAGTGCGATACTGGTATAAATCTTAAATAGCTTTGTAATGGAAATGTTTCTTTATCAAAGGACTTCTTAATCTCTAATTTGCTCTGTTCTGCGAGAATATCTCACAAAAATTTATCGCGGCAGCGTCCTGCGCTTGCGAACACGTTTAGCGATTTACAACTTCGAGTATTGTCTCGCGTTTAGGAAACCCAAAATACACAAACCTCGGATAACACTTTTCACGTGTTTATCGTTCTACTCGCTTGCATTTGAGTGATGTGTAATTCATAAGGAACTCGTGCTGCACTTCAAGCTTGAATGACAGATCGAGGAAAAAAATTGCATTTCGTGAAGATTATTGGAAACGTGTGGTAACAATACCGGAACTATTTTCTTCTTCTAAAAAACAGACTGAAAAGGATATCTCGGAATGTATCGATAATAGCCGTTGATTTTCCAAGGACCAGCAAATTTGATTTGTAGAAATTAGCGGTACTAATAGTGTGATTATTATGTTTGTTACTCGTATCCGAAATGAGTTAATCGTCATTCCAATCGAAGAACTGTTGTCTATTCTGCTTGAATTTAATCTTCTCTAGTAGGTTGTCTATTATATCAACAAGTATTCTTTATAGATCCCTTTTTTCTTATTTTTTTTTCTCTTCACTCCTTCTTCATCTAGATGTCTATCATCGATATTGATCTTCCGATAACACATTTTATGGGATCCTATCCTTGTAATACTAATCGCTACATCACTTTTTGTAGTTTCTATTTTCCATTCTTTTTGGATTCTATAGTACCAACAAAAATTTCTATCTGCGATACCCATATTCCTCCTTGATTAGTAATGCTGAGTCAACTTGCTGTAGTTTCCAACTCCGTATTCTTTTGGTTGCACGTTTTCTTGCAAATACTTTAGTTTCGATCAGGAATTGGGTTCCAGTCAGAGTATTAAGGAAAAATGATATCGTCCGCCACATTCCTTGGTGTGGCTCCATAACTCGGCAAAGGAACGCCGAGCGATAAGCAGGAACAGTAGCTGTGTCTCTGACGAGTCCAAATGCACAGAGATTTCGCATGCCGCCGCGAAACGTCCATGGACGGAGGCAGGAACCAGGAAGGTGGAAATAATTCTTTCCGTCATCGTATGTCGGTGATCTACGCTAGGCGCCTCGGTTTATATCGTGGAATTAAGCACGAGCTTCGCTACTGACTCGAATGCTTGCCTTCACTAATTGACGCTATCCTCATCGACTCCGCTTCCGGGCAATTCCATCCTGGCATCCTCGTTTGCTCTATCGTCGCCTAGAACCAAACATATTATTCCCCTCAAAAGATTTCTCTTTAAAACAATACACATTATCGCGTCACTTTATAGAATTATAACTTTGATTAATAACACCAAACATAATAGCACTACTTCTGACAGCTAAATTACGGATGTTGCTCAATGTCGAATTCAGTTCTCATCCTGGAAACTTATTATTCTCATTTACTATATTAATGAATTCATACAGTATGGAACATACTATTATACCATGTGTCACATAACAACCGATCGAATAACTGAATCTAAATAACTCCTTGACTTTAGTTATTGTTATCGACACAATTTCATGTCAACTAATACGCGAGTATCGCACTGTACGGTGTTAATGGTTTTTCTGTTTGAACACGCCGCAGTCAAAGAGCGTTTGAAGGTGGATACAACGAACTTAGTAGGAAATTGTGCCAAAAACAAAAAGAGTTTTAATACGTTATGTATTGTAATATATGTTGCTTTTCTTACCGAGCTATTAGGATTCTTGGTCATGAAGATCATAAGGGAGCGGCTGCGGTTGCTAAACGGCCTCAGCTCCGGATCTCGGCCAGGACCATCCACCGTGTCGACGCAGTTACTGTTGGCACAGAAAGAACACGCGAAATATAATATTTTCGTCTAAAAACCACCAATATTCACTCTACTTTGGGAGAAATTCGAATATCAACTAATCATATTATACAATACAAGAAACAGAGGAAACCTTCAATATATCATAACTTCAATTCTGCAAAACTCAAGGAATTTTTTCTGAAAACAGCGTATACTCTGAATTTGATGTTTAGTAGCGTAGTAAAGAAAAGCAAGTACCTCGACCGTAATTCCTTTTGCTTTCGCTTACAGTGGATGTAAGCCGCTATGCAAATGATAACGACCAGGAATACTGCTATCGTGGCACCGCCGGCGATGCTGGCTGTCTCCAACATTACACGCTGCCGGGAAGCTGTAACAAGACACATTTCTGTTATCTCAACGAATATATTATACTTATTTTATTATATCAACAGACTTGTATTAATACAATAGAAATCTCATTTTTCGGAAATTATATTGTGCACTATATCATAGTATAATTTTAACTATCAAGTCATTCCATAAGTTCCTGCGGTTTTGTCAAATACGAACAATTCTGTTTCTTTCAAATATTTCATACGAATTAATCTACAATGTATTCTCCGCCATTATTTAATAATCACCCGAAAGAATGAAACAAAAGCTATCGAGTTACGTATAATATATAGCTGACAAGCAATTGTTGCGAGATATTAATATTCAATATGAAATGAAAACTGCACGAATTTATGGACCAACTTAATATATCAGACATGTATCTTTTTCTGCGTTACACTTCAAGTATATTATATGTTTATACAGTGTGTAATGTAACGAAATAAAAAGTGAAATAAATCCAAAGTGCTAAGAATCGTTAATACTTACGTAAATAGGAACCATCTAAATCCTTAAACTCGCATCTCTGTCCGATATATCCATTGGCGCATCTGTAAGCAGAAAGAAGAGAAAAAGGATGGTTAAATAATCTGCATCACGAAGACACGTGTAACGCGCAGCAACATCATTGTTCCTCCCTTATACTTCCGTAAAAACACCGCAAGAAATCCAGGAAGTTATAAAACGTACTCTTTAGGCATGAACTGCTTTTAGTATCGGCATTAATCAGATAGGTACCTTACTCCTCGAGCTACCCAATTAGTACACTTAATTATAAAAAAAAGTCGTTACCTGTAAACAGATCGGTTTACAGAGTCCATAATTAAGCGATAATTAAAAGGATTCTCACGGTCGATTTCACCAAACGGTACCGCGATAATATGCCCTTCCACGGGAATAATTAGCCGAATGTATGTCTCAAATGAGATTGTTCCGAAAATCGCAAACATCCGTAATTATGACGATTTTTAAGCAAAACGATCTTCAGAGATTCGTGTAACTTTTCCTTAATGCAGGGAGATCTGGTATCATTGTAATACAAGGTATAAATAATTGTATCGTCTTCCTTAAGTTTTTCAAGTTACGCGTCTCTTATCCTTGTAAACCAGCAACTGATGCACGCAATTTTGTACCTGTTTATTTCATCTCATATATTCAAGGGTTTTTCTGTTGCCGTAACATTTATTACTAAGATTCATAATTTCATTGAGATTCTCGATGACAATAATAGTATCATATTTACAAAACTGATTAATTCGAGACTCATAGCAGATGATTAAATAGAGAACCTTGTCCTAGAATACAATACAATGTAAGGTTTTTATAGCGTACATCTTCGCACTCGCAGGTTTACTTCTTCCATGGAACAAAATGCTTGAGTAACGCTTCCGTTACTCCCACGTAAGATAACGTTTATGTTACTAATTCAAGTAGAACCACCATCGCATACAAAGTTCGTGTACTTTTGATGGTTTCGTCAACTATGCAGTTTGCATCCCTTAACACTAGAACTACCGAAATAATCAAAATGACCGGTGTGCATTTTTGAATGAAATAATTCCAATATAAACCCGCACGTTGTTCGAGATTTTGTATACCTTTATTTTATATACGGAACGCGCAGAACTGAATCCATTATTTAACTTACACCCTCGGGTCATAATTTATATATAAATAAATGTGTAAGTATAGTCGAGTATATGTTGGGTAGTTCTAGTGTTAATTAAATAACACCCCGGTTATTAAACCCAGTTAAAAGAATGTCTTTACGTATAATAAAAAATGGCGAATATTATTCACATGAAATGTTTGCCATCTAAATTATTAAGGTATCTAAATATTCGTTAAATTCAAGATTGAACATTGCATGGCTGGTTAAACGACAATTCTTTACTACGTGTATTAGTGCACGTCCTAAACAAATAAGGTAAAGGAATTGCGACGAAGGATAAGAATTATTTGCGGTTTGCGTTATACTTTCAGGATAATTTATCGATTCAATCGACGACCTTCCAGTACATTTCCCAAGCCTTCTGCACTCAATTATAGTGTTGTCGATTATGAAAACAGATTTGTACGTCCGGATAAAGCAAATCTAGTTTCCCTCCTTGTTTCCCTGTCTTGACGTCATCGCACGAGGTAAACGCAACGGAAATGCACCATATAAATAGTATTGAAAGTTACGCAAAATTACATTTTTTACTTCTTTCACCATCTGAATGGATCAGTTTCTTGTCCGTCGGAAATGAGTATTTTTAAACATATCTCGTGTTAATTAATAGAAATTCTTATCACATATAATGCACTGCTTCGAATCTAGTTTTTTTTGTAACGCGCGTTGCATAGAATGCGAATGATACCCAAATAGTATCGTTATATATATCCGCAGGAAAGTGGAAACGTTTAATTTATCATCCACCACTTTCCACTCTAAGAATTTTCTCCGTCCGGTTTATGGTATCCTTCCATTTGTTTCACGGAAATTATGGGAGCGCGAAAAAGGAAAAAGTAGCACGAACGTTACTCGTGAGAAGAGTCGCGCTCATGACTATTTACAATAACACGCGTTTTAGAGATTTCTTTAACACTAGAACTACGGAAGCCGTCAAAATGGCGGGTCCACGGTTTTTCATAGAAACATTCAAATTTATAAGGCTCCAAAAATTCGAATTTCTATTAAATATTCTTAAATAGTGTATCGCACTGTACCACTGATTTAAACAAAGACTATCTTTCGAAGACACTGATATATGACCAGCATAGGAATTTCCGAAATTCGACCGATTCCTCCTAAATAGAGAATTTTCAAATCCTACTGAAACTTACAATGTTAACTGCCGAATCGTGTCAATCCATGGACACGAACAAAAAAAAAGAGATTCGTAGGATTCAGGTTGGAGGTAGTTTCATGGGATTCCCGTAGGAATTTCGATGAACGTGTCGGCGGCACGTAACCGAGGATTAGCATGGTAAGAACGAATGGATGGAGACGGTCCCTTTTTTGACCTTTGCGCTTCGAAATCATTCACGATTGTTCCACCCACGGCGTTACCGATTCAACCCCCATACCAATGGAACCATAGATCGTGCGTGTGAACATGCCGTAGAAGAAAAAAAATCGTCGGTTCGTGTCAAGTTCACTTTCCGCCGATCCCTTTTTCCGTACGCGACCGGGCATTCGCCGAGAATATTTGACATTCTGAGAAGCATATAAACGACGCCGCATTTTCCAGAGAAAAGGTAATCTTTCGGTTGCAGAAGTCAGGTGCAAAGAAACTTAACTGTTCTTAAGACCTCCTGGATCGAAAGATGAATATCGACTTGATTTTCAAACCGAAACGTGGAAAATAGTACGAGAAACGCAACATTCCTTGAGAATTCTCATCACCGAAAGCATTCATATCGTAACCTCACATAATTCATGCCTTGGAATGTTTTCGTGTGATGTACGCAACTGGCTTATGTTTACAATGGGTGTGTCTCATTACGTAAGATTTAAAACGATCTTTGCGATGATGGTATTCGAAATGTACACAAATACGGCATTCATTCTATCAAGGTATAAGCAGAATTATGTTAATTGAATTATATGATATACGAACAAAAAAATCTAGAAAGTAAATCAGCGGATCTTCGAAGAGTACATGTTAGAATGTGGTTTAAGTTCCGTTCACAGTCCCGCTTCAACTGATACCATTATTATATCTCCCTGCACTCACTCCTGACTTTTTCTCGGAATTCCAAAGCATTACGCAATCGTACGACGCAATTAAATCTTGAATCTTATCTCCGTATCAATCGGCTGCTAATAATCAATTTTGACGAATCCACGAAGTACTGTAAACCAATTAACGCGAGGGCATATTGTTCTTGGTAACGTTTCGTGATTATCATAATCGATTCGGGTTAAGAATATCGCGAGTGAAAAACTGCAGTCTATTTAAAGTAACATTAATATGCTTTATGTATTTTTAGGTATGTTATATCGATATAGTACCACGAATATATAACATATAATATTAATGATTACATTAAAATGATATTAAATACAATCTGAATGAATATTATACGAATCAATTAGTATTTTATTATATCTTAAATGCACGACAGAACTCGAAGGTATTATTAATGGGAGATACGTGTAGTGAACAGTAAAATTCCAAGGTAGACGATTACAATCGTTCTTTTCTTACCGGGCATAAAAACACGCGACTCAAATGCGGTCATAATTTGAATATCCGCAATTGCGACAAGTGCGTACGGAGTTGTAAATGCATCTGTATACCCGTGCAAATATTGATTTAACGTAAAACCATGTAAATCACCTTTCTTCGTTTACAAGACAGTAATTCAATGCTAATTTGCAAATCGTAATAAAACTTGATCGTAGAAATGCGACTTGAATAAATCAGATTTAAATCGTTTGATGTAAAATAAATATGAAGAATATGTAATGTACTTACAAACAATTGTAAAGGAGGGAATCGACAATTTTGACAGTGAAACATGTGGCACCGTTCAAGCAGTACCACTCCGCATAATCCGGTGGACACGTGTACATGTGGAATGTGATATTCGGCCGAGGCGTCGGCGTCGGCGGCCGCGGTTTCGGCGTCGACCGCGATGAACAGGCGTCTATCAACACAAAATTCATTTCAATTAAGATTAGACTTTGCGGTCAAAACAAAGTATTTCATTTAAAACACTAATTGCTGTGCGGAAGAATTCACTCATCTTTCGAAGCACAAATTAAAACTGAAAACAATACAAGTATTCCGTGAGATGTGTTTCAGAGTATATGTGACGTCAATGTTGATTAAATGCATTATTATTCACGAAAATAGTTCATTTTGGAAGAAATCAATTATTACTTTCTTGTTATTATATGAATATTAACATCAAGATATTTTAATAATCCCCATAGATTAATATATAGAAAAGTAATTGGGTTAAATCATAAAATCTATTCCCATAAAAAGTTGCTTATAATTGTAATAAGTAATTGCTGTTTGTTCAGGGTATTCCTTTGAAAGTGGTAGAGAAATATCTTTAGAAGTATAATGCACGTGAAATCACAATTGTCCATTTAACGGTAGTTGAAAATAAAGCATGGCGAGAAAACGTTGTGACGGGAAATTTACTCGATTAAGTTGTGTAACGACTAATAGCCGAGCACCGCTTATCCCATTATTGGCACGAGGGGGAGGCGAATTGTCGAATGGGTGCTTTAGAAATTTCGACGGCTTCCAGGTTTACCAAGCACAAAGGACGGCTGTATATTAGGGCCGACCATAAGTGCTCGTGCTCGATCTTCTCCCTACCCCATAGGGACCAGTGTTACCCCGAAAACCACTCTACCCTTATTATGCTCACACTACTGGTACATTCACCGTACAGATATTACACGAATAAATCATTCAGATTTGCTAATCATTTTCTAATCCCCACATCCATTAAACATCTGCGTTATATGCGAAATACTAGGGCTATTCAATTGCAAACAAATTCGGTACTCTATTAAATGACAATATCTTTCTGGAGTCACATTTGAAAGGGGATACTTCGAAGTTTTTACATATTAAAAATTCCGGGGGTTAAAGGTATACCTGACGGAATGTATTAGCCATAATTGAGGATTACGAGAGGAATTTACGCATGCTTTGTTTCCGCGGCTACCAAGAGGGCCATAAGCCGAACAGAGCGTTCCTGTGCACAAAACTGCTGCACGTTGCATCTGTTCGCGCGAAGCTGCTATCTGTCACCTGTTAGCATTTTACAATCTGTCGTCAGGCCCGGGGACCACTCGACATTGTTACCATTTTGTGAATACTTTGTGAATACTTTCCAGTTAGTACACCAACAAACAAATAAGAGTGCTTCAAATGATGCGTACGTAAAGGCTGAGTATTCATTATTTCGGGGACACAAGCAACGTAATTTGCCATCTGCTGTCAAGCATGGATCTTAAAACGGTATAAAACCGTATAAACGATTACTTGAATCTTGTAAAAAAAAATGAAATGTTACATATCGTTCATGTTAAGTAATTATAGGATGGTAGGCGTTATTAGGAGTAATATTGCTCCACTGAACTTTATAATATGCCGTGGTAGCTCCCCAAGGAACATGCTCTTTTGTTCCTCTTCTTCTCGTGGCCTTTCATGCTTGACAATATATGGAGTATAATTCAAATTCATACGAATAAAGTGGGAATATGGTCGTTATGCATTCCATAAAGGAGAGGCAATTGTACGTAGTGAAATAATGGGTCATGGTATTGAACAATTCTTTCAAAAAAAAAAAAGAAGGTACAAACTATTACCACCGGTCATCTGGGATATAATGTCTTTCACGGATTACACGTGTTGCAATTCCACGATCCACATTGGGGCGCGTGCCAAAAGGTGATTACGTTTTGTCGTTATACGTAAATGGTACCTTCCTACCCTAATGATTCGAACGATGCAATTATTCGACACGAATGTTTCCGCGTAAAATTGGCAAATCACCATTTAGCTCGGTACTCGCGCGTCAAACGAAATTGGGGGTAGCGAAGTACAAATATCAATTTACGGTATTGTATTCTCCGTGGCTGTACGCGTCGTTGTGCTAATTTCACTCTGGGTATGTTAACATCTCACGGAACACAGTATGGCAAACACATTACACTAATAATGTAATAATAGGACGATAAAAAGTCAAAGAAATTTAATAAAACAAATCAATCCAACTAACCTGCTATACCGAAGAGGGTGTAAGAGAGGATCAGTAGCGTGGCGAGGTAGGGTGGAATCCTGCATCCTCTCGTCATGGCAGTGACGGTGGCAGGGGTGACTTTCGAGGTTCTATCATCCGAGTCGTTATCCCGGACAAGGTGATCCACGCGATGGACGTCTTCCCGATCGCAGGGTGGTCTATCGTCGTGGAGTCGTTGATGAAGGTGATGTAGATGATGATAATGTAAGTGATGTAACTCGTGGATGTCCCGATGACGACGACGCTGCCCTTCGCACGAGGCCTCATCGTCGTCTTCCTCGTCGGTGACGTTGCCACTGATACTGTCCCTTCGCTGATGACATCGGCGACACTGATGACGATGACTATGGCGATGATGGATATGATGTGTCTGATGGTGGTAGTTGGTGGTACTGCTGTCGCTGCAGCAGACCTCGCCATCCGCCACCGGTGAACTAACTTCCTCGATTAAGCTCCCTCCTAACGTTTTGCATCCTCCTACTCCCCCTACCACTCCGCCAGAACACTCTCCTACGCCTTCTACCCCCGGCGAGTCTTCTGTTTCTTCAACGGCACGAGCTCCACCACCTGGCCCAGAACTCCGACGCACGTGCCGCCGCCTCCCTGTAACCAAATATCCAACCGACCGCCCGTTTACAGTGTGTTTTATCTCCTGCGCTCCCTACTCGATCTATCCCGACGGGCCGGCTGATACACACACCCGGGGGCTAACCAAACTCACGATTATAAGACCCCCCCCCCCTCACTCTCTCTCTACACATCATATACCTCTCTTTACTCCCCTTTAACCCTTAAGTACCACTCCAATATCTTTACAAGTTGATACACACTCGGAACATATTCGACTGTACGATGTCTGGTCAAACATGAAAATCACCCTCTGCCTTTGAAAACTTCTAAGAAGATGGTTTCATATATTGAATAGTTTTCGTTAACTTTGTGCGTTGCAAAATCAAGTATACTAAGATGAGTTCAAATGCGAGATTACACTTTGATTATGAATTTATCATTTGGCAATTAATTGTACATTGGGCTGTGTATAGGTCCAACGTGGTACTTAAGGAGTAAGGAGCATAATTACTGGGTGTTTAATGTAGAAGCTATTATTAAGCCTAATGTATTCATTCGGACGACGTAGACAAATATATTGTTACTGTACCTGCGGAGAATTTACTATTTCATGATTTTCATTCTAGCGAATGGCACAATGGAAGAGACGAAACGGACGGATGTAGGGAAATTTGAAAGATAAACATTTCTGAATAGACAGGAGAGTTTCGAGGCCTGCCGCCTTTCTGATGGTGTCAATCGGGGGGGGGTGATATGTAAACCAGAGATTTAAAACCGCATCAAGGTGAACGCGATACTTTTGTGGATGAAGGGCCGAGTGGAGTGTTTCCACAAAGTGGAGGGTTTTCCTTGTCAGGACCGCAAACCATTGTGTCGCTATGTGCTTAGCGACTGCCATTGTGCGTTTTGTTTGGAGGTCAAATATTTGCTACGAAAAGAAATTGTTTTCCGTATCGGAACTCCTAAAACCATCTGCTTCCCTCGCGTTGATTATTTTTCACGATTGGATCAGGTTGCAAAGAGATTTATCGTGCATCGATATTCGCCCTATTTCAAATTCCAATGCAACAAGGTTTTGAAAAACCGAGATACAAAAAAGGGTATTAATTCAGAGAATTCTTATGCATGGAGTATTTCCCACGTTCTATAAATTCCAATCGATTCTCGGAAATGTTTACACTTTATTGAACTCGTTTAGTTATAATCTGATCGAATCGAAAATGACAACCTTAATCATAATTGTTTTTTCAAAAGATATTCCAGATTTCACAACGACCTTGTCCCAGTAATAGGTGTGTCGTAAGTTCCACGATATCACCACGTGTTACAAAAATCATGTGATTGCCTTGGATTTTCTTCATCTACTTAATAAAAACTCTGGTCTGATGACATACCGTATGATGTATAAATAAATTCAATTGATTGTACTTCCACGATATGCAAAAGGAATCATTTAAATTGAAAACATTTTCATGACGATATTCAATAAAGTTTAATATGATAAACATATTTGTAATTACCATCGACTAATTGTTAAGTAATGCAGTGATTATGTTACACACAATAAGTTTCCTCAATGAAAGTTATTCCTTGTTACGAGAAGTGAATTCAAAGTGGGAAGTGAAACGTTCACATAATATTACGAGAGAAAATATTGTGATAATTTCCTCGCAACTTGAATCGGTACTCTCCAATGATCGGCATGCTATTCGTGACATAAAAAACTGTGAAATCTTGCGTCAAGAATGACGTCAATCGTCGCAGAAATATTCCTTCATATTCCACTATTATGCCAAAGGAGACCATAATACAGTTCACTGTCACAACTTTTGGTGACAAAAAGATCTATCTGAGAAAGTATTAATAAATAGAACCGATAATTACTCTTCTTTATGATACGCCCTATTTCTTAATACAATGTCTTCACCACTATTCCCTTTACAAAGAAGTCGCGAATCTTAATTCAATTTTACAATAAGCTGTATTCCAAGCAACCACTGTATTACCATTTACACTAACAAACAGCTGTGATAAAGTACTCTGACCCCGATCGATTCAAAGCATGAATTGACAATACCGCTTTATCACTGCACGAACAAAGATGAACACCATATTCAATAACCAACACCAAATATAGAAAAACTATTACAATTTCCACTGTAAAAATGCACGAATATTACATCTTGACTCGTTCCACGACTTCAAATATTTGAACGATAAGAAAAGACAGTGATAAGTCCGCAAGCATTTCCCTTTAAACCGCAGTTATCTGACGGTGCGAAAGGTGCTGCTGGAGCACCGTGCATATAAAGTACTCCACGGCCGGAAGTTACGGTAAAGTGTGTGCAATTAGAAAATAACCTAAATTCAAGGCGGTTTGCAATTCACGTTAAGAGCGGATCTCGGTGGGAATACGCAGAGGAGCGAGCAGAAGTGTTTAAGAGGATGGCGAGGAGGGAAATGATCAATTATCAAGAGGGGAGCACGTGGGTCGTACTTTAAGCCACCGGGTAAACTCCGTCTACTGAATGCGAGACCGTCCTGTCACCTAAGTACTTATGAATTAATTCCATCGCCTCTATAATCCCGACACCTTTCAATCCTATTATGATTTTGTACCGAATGTTTACCTAGATATCCAGCATATAAGTCGCAACGAATCAATGAAAATAATACAATTTAGAAAGCTTCCACGCTTAAGTGTACGCCCCGAGTTTTAATTAGTTTTAAAAATTAAGTTTTCTTCAAATTGATTGTGCGAAATTTTGAAAATAGCATCAATGATTCGGGCATACCAGTGTGTTTTAGAGTATATTCAGAAGTAGTACTGATGACTCAACCTTTTTATTACGAAAATGACTTGCGAGTCAATGATTGAAGTGTTACAAACTGATAATCTTTAAATTACGATGTAATATAAATTTAACCAATTATCTATGACCAATATTTGTATAATTCATTTTATATAATTTTGTCAATAACTATATATGTAGCAATACATAAAAATGTATGGATTAGCTAAGATTCATAAAACGATACAGTAAAATAACATGTAATTCCAGTTATCCAAATTAACCTTACAAGTCGTCCAAGTTAGTCGAGGGTTACAAAAAACGTCCCCCTTGAAAGCATACTTTATGGCATCTTAAGAGATGAGGCCCTGAATAGATAGAATCATATATCGAGACAAGCATTGACACGGATTCTTGAATTTATACAAGAAATTTTGGGCGTGTCTAGTCACGTGTCTTTTAAAAGCTGCAGACTCCGACAGACGTCCGAGGGAGAGAAAAAGGAGGGGAGAGAGAATTTTCCAACGAGAGGAGCCTCCTGGTCCTTCCGGGGACCGGTTCGGTATCAGCTGCGCCTCGTTTAAACACGGAAATTCATAAGTCCGAATATGTTATGCCCCGAGTTTGAAAAAACCTCCTGTCTACTATACAGAGAGCTCTTCAGCCAGACAGGAAGGGAGGAAGGGAGAGATAGGACAGAGGAGATCGTGTCTGGGCCAGTTTCAGACCCCTCTAGTCCGTAATCTCCACCCTCGTGGTCCCTGCTCGACATTAGCCACCAGCTGAATTTCGGACTGCTCAGGGTGGCCCTTGTACGCGTACAATCAAGACGAGATGTTTCGAAATACTTATCAATTTCCTTATCCGCTTTTCCACTTTACTCGCGATGTCTTAATAAAAAAATCACACATTCCATGATAACGCAATCAATCTTCCCTAATCAGTCTTTCAACACCGACAGCACCGCGGTTACTAACGCCGCGTTCGATAAACCATAAATCACATCCGTCGCAAAGATACAATTTCCAATGAATTGTACCTTCTCCACGGGACATTTAAAGGAATACAATACATTCCGGAGATTTCAATTTCGATTATCACACATCCTTGATGTCAAAATCGGTAGAAAAAGAGGGTGATACTCTACCATTCCGTTTAGAGATTACCCAGTCGCTCCTACCCCTATGACACTAACCAGCTGAACCCAGAAGGACCCACTGGGTGCTAACCCTGCACCGGATACGATCTAGGGGAGGGTGAGCAATAGAAGAAACCCAGAAAAATCTCTGGAAGGGAAGAGTGTAAGAAAGAGAAAAGCCAGAACGGTGGGAGGTACAGATTTCATAGGTTCCTCAGCCACTACAATACAGTATACGTTTTGTATGTGCTTTATTAGAGGAAAGGTGGAGCAGAGGAGAAAAGTGAAGAGAAATATAAGGGAGAAGAGGCGAGTGGTGAGGAGAGGGTGAGTCGTGTATATTTTCATAATCTTTCGTAGGATTTTGCAGTGGCTCGAGCCGCCGCCACCACCACCGGTCGGTCTCCTCTGCGAGTACCGCATATGCCCCCGTAGAAAACCGTGGATCGCACATGCCCGGGGCACGTCCCATTCAGACGAGAGCAGCTGCCGAACTCATGGGACACGTCGGCAGGCACGCGCCTCTCGGCTCCATAACCTGTTTTCAAAATTCCACTCCCCTCGGCAAAACACAAGGATACCCGTTCAAACTTTTTTTTGTCATTCACTTCTCTCTCCGATAATTTCATGCTTGGAAAATTATTTCATCTCCCTCCACGCGCAAATTGAATTTGTTACGTTATCCTCGCTCGGTCGGATGATGTAATAATACGAGCTACCATTGGAAGCAATCGAAAGATGCTTTAGAGCAAGTCAAGTTGAAAGAAGGCATTTTGATCATGAAAGCATTCAACTTGTTATATTTGCTATGTATAATAGTAGATTGAAGGCTTAATATCGTGGTGTGATTTCAAACGGAAAAAAGATGTAATAAAATAAGATATGTTTTGTGGCTGATTCTTTTTGTATCGGGATAATGGTGTAACTTGAGTATCGCAATTTTATAACATACGAAAACATACGACCAACAGCCGGCTCTGCCAGGTGGTGGATGGATCTGAGTCCGAAGATAATATCGGCAGAAATTGATCGCTGATTAATCATCACACAGTTATTATCCTGCTTTTCACGCCGCTCTCTGACCTTTTGACACGGTTTAAAATAGACTCTTTCCAATTTCGATCATTCGAGAAACACTGCAATCTATGCGGTGCAATTCACAATCATGGTACTCGAATGGTTTACAACAATTTTAATTACTAATTCATTAACATTCGCATTGATGTTTTCTTCGTACTATTATGAACTTATATTATTATACTCATACTATTATCAACTGCATATTAATATATTACTTGATGCTCGTATTATTTATATGCTCACCTATTGTGAACATAGTATTAAGTTTGGACCGTATAAATCCTGAATGGCGTCGATAATACAACACCATAGGTGGCCACGAGTGAATCAAATTGCTCGAATAGATGAGGAAGATTACCCCGAAAAGGGATACGACTTAAGGATCCTCGGCTTAAGAACATCAACGAGGTGGCCCACTACAAGAACCAAAGGGGAGAAAGAAGAACGCTCAAGTGAAGAGAGGGGTTGACAAGAAGAGTCATTAGCAAGTTCTATAAAAAAAAGTCCGCAATATCAGTGCTTCCAGGAAAAAATTACTTCATACATGACATGACTCACATATTGTTAGAAATAATGAAAATCCTATTCCGTGAGTCTGATTTAAAATAGACATTTAATAAGACCGTAGTGTCGATAGATCGGTAAGATTATATCTTTAAGAGGTGTACTTTCCACCGCTCTTCAGTAGAAGAAGATCAACGAGGTGGCCCACTACAGAGATACAAAGAAGAAAAAAGAGACGCATCGAAGGAGGGTTGAAGAAGGGTCCCTTCTTGTGAAACGTAGAGAATAAAAGCTTTACGTCATCTTCAATAACTTCATGATTGTTTCATGCGCTAAATAAAAAAATGCATACCCAACATATACAAATTATTACGATAATTCCTAGCAAATAAAAAATCTACAAAAAGATCAATGCAAGAGTAAGTGAAAAATGGCGAAGATTGCACGTATGATTGTCAACGAAGGCACAAAAGGATGGAAACGTTATACTTGGTGCAGAGCATACGAAGATCACCGATGAAGTTTGGACAATGGTAAAGGGTCGAGGGCTCGGGGTAAAGGGGAATAAAAAGTGCGAAAGAAACGTGTCGGGCGAATGTCGATCGATGACGAGATAAAAAACGGTGTGCTCTCGATAGCATAATACTGGATGGATAGAGGAGCAGGACGTATCTTTTCCACTTGATAGGCTTGGAGGAGCGGAGGCAACAACTCGAAGGGTTCTGGGCATCGTGTGTGCGGGCATGGGTCCAAAGAAGACGGGGCTCGCACATGTTCCACCTCGTGCAGGGTATTCATGCCGGTATTCATGGCGTGCAGCTGCCGAATGCACTTTAACGCCATTACCTGTTTTTCGCAACGCTCGCCCCGCTCGCCCCGCTCGTTTGCGGCAGGGCACGCGCCCGCCGCGACGCCGAAATCTACCCCGAAATCGAGATCGAGCCGGGACTAATGGAGGTGCGGGAGGACCCTTCTTTCTACCCTACTGACAAATAATAAGGCTTCCGGGCTGCCCGCAGTATAACTTCGTACTTCTAATAAAGTTAAACTCCGATTTTCCGGGTCATTCATCCGGGCAGCGACGAATAAGAAGTGTAATAAAAACGATTTTTATTATAATTCAAACCAATTGACAATGAATTTTCCTGAATGCTGCGAAATCCGCCGAGATCGAGTGCACAATAAGAACACGTCGCGGACTAGTTTCTTCATGACACCGGTTAGAAACTTTTTGGATAAGAGTAACTAACAGTAACTCGAAGACCGGTTTCCCTCGTTAATCGTAGAATACTTTATTCGCGAAGTACTGAAGTTGACAACAAAAATGTGAAGCAAAAGATTGCACTACTTGTATAATGAGGAAAGACAGCATAAATAAAACCTCATTTTAAGTTGTCATTCGACATAATTATAGTAAGTCATGTATCTTAATATAATTATATTGGAAGACTTTAAATAAGTCTTAACATATCCATCCGATAAATGAATCTACTGCAATTCAATGTATCCAGAGGTGGTGTATCAAGTTCATACACCATGGAACTTTGTGATGTAATCGAATAATATAAATTATTCGTGCAAATTAATTATACAAAAAATATTAATATTAAATAATAAAACAGCAACCAAGTGCACTCTGAAAGAAACGGAACCAATGCGCGCATATTAAATGCGCATAAAAACTGCTTGAGTTCGAGGGCCGTACTAAGGCTTCCGGATGTTCAGCGTTACATCGAATAAATGCAAAAATTAATGAAAGACTGGACTGTATACTATTTCGTTAACGATACTCTGCGAGCACACTTCCTGATACATCGAGAAAGATGCGTATTTGATATAAAGGCGGATGACGCGAGTGGATAAAGATTTTCGTTGAAACGGGGAAAAATTCAGTGGTACGTTATGAAAGGTTCGATCGAATCGTAGGCGACTCTTGGACGGGAAAGTAGGGCGACAAAATAGTTTATATTGTTTCCAGTTTCGAGCGCGTCACGAGGACTGATTAGTATGGAGCGAGAGTCGTTGTGGAATGTACGATTTCCTTTGCGAGAACGCGGCTCGATCGTTAGACGCCGTATCTGGTAAAAAAAAGTTCGCGGTTATTATCCGCGATCCATAGAAATACCTAACAGTAATGAATACCGCTCAGAAGGATTCACTGCGTCGTTTCGGACAATGAGCTTCTGAAAAACCGAAAGTACCGGCATGTATGGAAACAATAGACACTAAACACGTACTCTTTTGTCAGACGGATCTTTTTATGCAACGCATTAATTTCATAGAGCTCATTCGAATTGCATCATGATTAACTGCCGTTGTAATATGAAGTAAGATCGACAGATTCTATTTTTAATATAAACGAGAATCTCGTGATTCATAATTCCGAGTGTACTTAAAAGATGGTAATGTAATCAGGTACGCGTTTAATTACACTTAAGCTTCCGTGTTCACGTAAATGTTAGTTTTAATGAGATTTTTGGTAATATACAAAATAGAGATTTTACTGTAATCAGACTGTTGTAGTTTTTAGTGTAATCAAATTACGAGGCGACACGAGATTCTCATGAATAAGAAACGTGCTCAAGGCAGAAAATTAAATTAGATCAAAATGGCAAAATTGCACAAGTAAATTTCCTAATTAAATGTAACCATGCAAATGGGTTAATTAGACGAGATTGCACGCTGATTTATGCTAGGCTTCACGGCACAATTTTGCAACGTACGTAGCAATTTTGTGCGGCTGATAGCACATTACTCCTTCCGATGAGAAACGAAGATTTTTCATTAAACGTTACACCAAATTTCTTTTAATTGACGATTCGGCTTTAAACTACGACTCACACTGGTCTATTATGTTCCGAAGAAAAATCAAGCGGTTTATCTTGTTTGCTGTTTCACCGCTATATCCGCCCTTTAAAATCTTCGCGATAACTTATCAGCTTATCTGGACTCAAGGATAGGAATGTGCCACGTAAGCCAACTACACCTGCCTCGAACAATTAGCTTTTAAGTAACATCTCATTCCTCCGACCCCCACCGAGTTTAAGAATAGACATTGTAATATCTATAAAAACATGTAAATATACTTCGTCACGGAATGCGCTTTAAAAGTGTTTGCAAATCCAGAAATGAATTTGAGTAAATTTCGTAATACAATCATTAATTCTTGTAATATTTGATATCATAATGAATTTTTTGGTGGTGTCTCGAGGCGATCCAACTGACTCTTCCTCTTTTAAAGTGTATCGTCCGATATACAAGATGCAGCCAGGTTATAGAGGCGCCCTTACGTAGGAAGGGTATCGTTGGCAGGCGGCACATGGTCCGCATCATGGTTTTCGAAGCCGCAGATGGTTCCTACTCCGGCACACGATTATGGTTTTTTGTCGAGCATGCCGCGAGCAAGCGGTAAGGCACGTTGTGCTTCTCGATCACTTTTCGCCACAAAATCGATGCCCCACCAGGACCTTTCGCTCCATTCGAGAAACGATCCTAACCACCCGTGTCTACGTTCTTGCAATTGTTTTTGCATATTTCCGATTTTCGGTTCATACTTGTAGATGTACAGTAAAGATTATAATAACGAAGAGAATTGTAATTGTTATTTGGCATTACTCGGTGAGATGAATTGATACTGGTAGCGTGGTGTTTCACTTGAATGAAGCTCGTGCGAAATAAATTGAATTAAAAGATCCTATACGATACGATAAACATTAAGCCCTATAGAAAAGGACTGCTTCGTCAATTAGAGTGAGTGGCTTAGTAGTAATTCTGGCAAACTGTGTTTGAATGATGGTGGTGGACAGACTGGGTGGTTTAGAGCGTTGATTATAATTGGTGGGCCAGCAAAAGCACGTCGTCGAACAGTCATCTTCCCCATGGTTCGACTGTATTTCAATGCACTCCTCGGAACGAAGGTAAGGCTAATCACACTGGCGGAATCGGGGTCTACTCGACAGACGGAGCAAACTGACAAACGGAAGCATTATGTTCCACCATCCGACTCTGGTTAGTCTGCGACAATACAAAACCAACAGGACCAAGCCTGCAGTGAGCGACTGAGAAAAAGCGAGAGGGAGAGAGATGTTGAAGAACGAGAGGAGGGCGCGAGAAACATGGAAAAAGAGAAATAGATGAAGGAGGAAGGGGAAAAAAAAGGGAAGCAATCTTCCTTATTTCTTCTCATCTCATCTCGTTCTGGGGGTTCCCTTTTCTACCACACAACCCACCCCGTACAGTCCGGCCAATCCTGTTCAGGATGACTGACGACGAGGCAATCCTCTTATTCCGTTTCATTTGCCGATTGCGAGTCCGGGCTGCCCGGCACTGCTTGCCCGGTTTATTATTCTGCATTGTGCTTGTAACCCAATTCAATAGCCTAATCTACTTTTCGTGCTTTTCTCTTGCTAATCGTGGGGACCGACGATGACGATGCACCGATGACCTACGTCCCTCCTTCACCTCTTTGTACTGCACGATCTTTCTTTCTTTTCATGGATGCACATGAGTATGTTTCGGAAATTGGTTTCTTTGCGGAATACCGATGCCAGACATGTCAGCAATCGAACAAAATTAAAGAGGCATTACGATGTCTGATCTAGAGATTAGTTGGATTACCACGAGATACGATTTCACGTAATTGTCACAATAACGTGTACCTTGTAGAATTCAATTTGTACAAAGGCGCCTACTAGTTAGTATAATTGGCCGGTAATTTTCACGGAAGGAAGCATTAGTCAAATTAAGAAGTCGCATTAGGTGCGGAGTGAAAACTGACGCGCTGCATACCTGCGAAAATAGATTTGTCTAGATTTAAGCAAGAAAAAGGACCAGAAGGAATGAGAAGTCGTTCGAAAATTCGATCGGTTAGTGTCTATATCGGTTGGTAGATATTACTGCGGACCAACCATACCGAGATAATTGGACGGCAGGAAAATTAAAGGGAACCTCCAAGACTTGACTCTTTGGAGAGAGCGGAACGAGGCGGAATAATCTGCCTTGTCTTTAAGAGATTAGGTCCTTAACGGAGTCTCTCCGAAACACTTTTCATACCTTCTACCGAACCTACCACGATCATCGTTTAACCAGCTTACTTCTAGTAAATCTTCTTATGGACCGCTTTGCGTCGACAGGAATCATCTTTCCTTAACAACGACTCATCAACAACTAGAAGAAATATCGTACTGTCTACTTTTAATCAACGGATATTTATATACAAAATAATATGCTTCGAAGCTTGCAATATCATTCCTGAATGAATATACCTTGATTCTATAATCAGGTCTCACGAAGAATCCTTTGAATCAATTAATAAAGAAAGGGATTATCCACGATCAGATTCATGGCTTAATACTAATCGGTCTCATACGAATAAAGGGCCTCGACAAATTCGTTTTTCGTGACTCATTGTCAGTGATGGCATACGAAGTATTCCTATTCACGTCTCGAAGAAAAGAAGGGAGTGGTTTCTCTCGTGCAGAATCGAGGAGTCTATCATCGATCGGGGGAGATTAAGTTTGATATCATGGGGGGGAAGGAGACTCATGAATATTAACCCCAAAACTGTAAGCCGAGGAATCCTTATCGATGCATATCTTATAATTCCTCCGCAATGACGGGTTACGGATGATAACATTAATAATATGCCAAGTTAAATTATGGTTTCTTCCTTCCCTTTCAACTGTTAACAAGCGCTTGCACCAACGATATTCCCACATCTTATCAAACACTACTGGTTAACGATCAACAAACTTCATGTAAATTACGGTTTATACGATGTTATTAAACACCTACTTTCTTCCATGCGAAATTAATAACGCATACGGTCTGTGTAATTTATATATGTGCTTTTAAATGAGGAAAAGGGAAAAAGAAAGGAATCGTACGGTGTTGGAGCATATCGTTAGGAAGGTAACAGGAAGAACCCAAAAGTTCGCACCCTCTCAATTTGTTCCTGGGTGGTCACTGTTGCTACGGGGTATCCCACGAACCACTCGCCTAGGAACTAGAAGGATCATAAATCAAAACGGTAGAAACGCCATTGACCCAGTTGCGTTAATAGGGGTACAGGAGTACGGGAGAACAGGGGGGGGGGGGGGGGGTATACTAGGGTATGGTGTACCTGCACCAGAACGCCGGTGGTTTTGCATATTCTCGGAGTTCCTTTCGGTATTTTTAGGTGTTCGCACGTCCCGACAGGAGGCCCCGTTATTCGGGAATATGGATGACTAATATGTAAGCCGCGTCGCGATGTGCACGAGACACGTCTCCGGCTCGACTCGCGTGTCTCGAAGTACGAAAGTCTTCTCTGTAAGTCTATAAATGTAACGAGACGAAGAACCAGCCGCAGTCTGCCTTGTAGAATGTACAGTCTGCACGATCGATCCTACTAGAAATCTTCGCATTTTTATCAGACTCGAAATTAACTTCTATCAAAGCATACATTAATATCACGAACTACAATTCCTTTCGAATTCCATTAATCGCAAACGAATTTCATAGAATAATCACAACAAGTCCCTGGGTTTTACATATTTATACTTTATTTATTATATCAAGATATAATGCGGATATCACTTATGAAATGTTTCAATTGCAAAGAAAAATTGTAAGAATTTGTAGCGTCACTTTTATGCGCGAGGGACGAAGATACCGTTTAAAGGAATCACGCATTCCTGAGTGAAGGTTAAAATAATCGGTGATGCCGATCTACTGACTCGTAAAAGGACTTCATTTTTATGGTAAGAACGCACTGCCTCACTGTCAAAGTCCGAATTATCGATCATCATAATCTCTTTGAAGAACCGTTCACGCAATGATCGTAAAAGCGGCAGTGTGATTACCTCCTACGATGGAGCATAGGGTCTGTTCACGATAAAAAGTACGTACATTAGCTATCAGCACGGGAGATTTTATCCGTAGATAAGGGAAATTTACGAAGTTACTGCCGTTACACGCACACCGTGTATTGATCTGTAACGGAAACAAACGGCAGGTAAGTATACCCGTGGAAAATCTGATCGGCGATTTCCCTGGGCAAGGAACACGCTCACGAATTCTTGATAGGTTAAAGTATCTCTTAACCGTACAAACAACATGAGTTTAGATAAGGAATGCTGTCCACTTAGTGAAGTGCGCATGGATTCATTAACTTAACGATAATTGAACATGTTCAATCGAAACATTTTCAAATGAAGAAATCTGAGGATACATTTCCTATATACCTCGATATATTTCGTATTTTTAAATATAATCATCTATCATCGATCTTGCAAAGCCAACTTTCAATGCAATGAAAATAATCGCATCTTAGGTATCGAACGTAAATCGCTATAAAATATAATTATATATATATGTTTTTAAATATAGGAATTTAGACACGGCTTAGCCGGGTTCAGTTGCGGAGTCGGGTTATTTTAATGCATGGAAGTCCTGGTTCCATGAGGTCGGAGAAATGAAATCTAGTAAGTACGACCAACGTATGTAACCACATGCGTACCTACACCCTGATCCGGACCACGAGGGCCACGCCAAATATCGATTCTCGCTAAACTCGAAATGGATATGGAAGCCTGAAGAATGTTGGAATTTTCTTGTGGGCTGGGAGGAACCACTGTCGATGACTTTCCACGTACCCAGTTTCTATCATTATAATCCTGCAGAAAAATTCTCTGTCCTTCGAGGCAAGATATTATCACCATGCAATATAAAAGGAACCCCTCGGAAAACATTCTTCAACAATGGATTCCCATCAAATGCTTAATTATGGCTTGACACTATAAATAGTTCGACTGGAATATTAAATGCAATTGGAATAACTACGTTGATTAATTGAGAATCAAGATATTTAATCACCTTGGTATTGCAAACAAATGAAGTTGTACGCTGGATATTAACAGATCCTCGTTTCTTATGCCTCGTGAAATCTGGTTAAGTGCGACTAAACTGGTTTCTTGTGATGTTGAACTCTCATGGCGATTTCATGATTTCTAGAAAACCGCGAGAAGTTAAAGGGTATTTAAACAAGAAACGCGACATTATCCGTGATCTATCTTCCACGATCGTAGACTAGTTTCCCTGATAGCAACCTGTTCCTTAGACATGGATATATATTTCCTAGATGAAAAACAGGACATGAATCCAGTAAAGCGTATGCATTTCTCGCAGGCCAATTTGCTAACGGTGAAATATCGCCTTCGTAATTATCGGGTGTAATGCAATTTGTAAAACATCTACAATGTATAAATTATTAATTTACTACGAATCTAACGTGAATGGGGTGAAATTAATTTTAATTCCCAACGGGTTATGAAGAGGTGGTATATCTTCTTTCCTCAAGTAGCATTTGATGCCGAAGGTGTTAACTCGAAGGCACATGAATGGCTTCGGTGCACGTGATACAATAAATCCTTATCTTACTTGAAACATTAAGTTTGTCGTGTATCTTAACATGGTACACCATGTACGGTCGCAAATGTATAAATCACTCATTATTAACCAGAAAAGGTCTAATTAACAAAAACTAATTAAAACACCGCATAGCTACGATACCACGATATATTATATTTAATACCATGCCATTCTCACGACACCATGGAATCTTGGTTGCATCAACGACGAGGAGGTGCCAATTAATACTCAAATATTCCCACAATGACGAGAAGCTCAAGTGCACTAACTTAAGAGCACTTGCAATCAAAAAGATGATATCATCAGGGACATATGTCTGACAGTAGCATGCTAATTTGAAGACACTAACTACCAGCGATTGTCATTCGGTATCGTTCTCTTGGTAGATCATCATCTCAAATTCGGCTGATCAGGTTTCACGCGGTGCAAAAACCGGAGATCAAAAGTAGCAAGCGGATCAAAAGAGAGTAGCCGAAAAGGACCTTTGGTCTCCCGAGAGGAAGGGGAGGTAGGGGACTCTTGGTCATTATTGAGCTTCATGGAAGGATCTGTAATGTGAAAGGAACTTGGACGACAAAAGCCCCATAGCTACTGTCGACGTCAACGACGACGTACGATGACGACGACGACAAGTTCGAGAGGAGCTAGAAACGAAGTCGAGGTCGACGACGCAACGGCAACGGCAACGACACGACCACGGTGGCGTCTCTCACGCACGCAGAAACGCAAACCGGTGCACATGGAAGTCCGCCGGTATAATATTACAGGGCTCGAGGCACTAGGACTCTACTCCTGGGTGTTCGTTCCTTCTTTCTATACCGGGTGACTGGATGCTTCGATCGATCGAATGTAAATATTAGCTTGTCCGAAACCTTCTTCTTTTCCTATGGGTATAAGTGGGTTCAAGACTGCATAGAAAGCATCCCCGCTTGAATAACGTACAAGTGTTATTTTCGAGACTATATGTATCTATGGTGTATTCGTAGTATGGGCTAAAAGTTATCACCATAAAATTTTGAGAAATTTTCATTCCTGAAAGGGCTAGTATATCATGTAATATGATTGTCACAACTACATGTGTTTCTTATACGACGGAATCAATAGAATCGGAATTCCAAACTTTACTATTATGTCCCAGGTACATCCAAGTTAAATTAAGCTGGTGAAATTTCTAAGAAGCAAGTACCAGTCGAATTTAAGTTTTATTAGGTATTCAGAAAACTTAACATCAATAGTAACCGTAATATTTAGCAATTACAGCTAAGCCGTCCCTTTCATTGGGAAAATATAAAGGATGGAAGAGGCGTTAATGGTGGTCAGTTAGAGCGGATTGTGGGACCAGCTTATTCAAGAATAAGGAACTTTCGTTTTGCTGGTGGCCCATAGTCTGTTTGCATTATTGTCATAAATGAAGGAGCTTATTGTGCCAACTGACGACTTTTTCCAACTCCAGAATGGGCTTAACAGGAAAACTGGCAATTTAAGAGTATTCCAAACTCCATAATAGACCAAAGATTTTCCATCTGCCGAATGTTGATTTCCATCGTGTTCATTTAAATCAACCACTATATCCAATGCCTCAGAAACAATGATCAAGAAAGTATTCCCTCTCGACACCATCGAGTATTCTTTCCAAAAAACAACCTATCATCGAGTGTAACCGTGAATAACGAAGCATGAAGAAGAAGATATTCATTGGTAGAAATGAAGACGAGAAGAAGAAGAGCAAACAGCCGATTTTAAGTGGCTACCGCACAGAATACCACAATTCGCCACGCGACACCCGGTATAACGAGGAGTAGTCGAAACTAGAGAGCGAGAGAGGTAAGACAGGGTGGGAGGTCGAACTCAGGGATAGAAAAGAGAGTCGTAACGAGGAAGAGAAGGAAAGAGAGAGTGAAGGAGAAAAATAGAGAAAAAGCGAGTACATGATTGACAAGGATAGAAAGAGGGTGCGTCGAAGAAGTAAAGGTAGGAGGTAGAGGGAACGTGCGGTCGCTCCGTTAGGAGGGAACATAGGCAGGGGGTGGTTCCGTTCTATGGTACCCCATGAAACACCTGGCTCTCCTCTCTGGCTATCCTGTACGCTCCTGTTTGCCTCATGCTACCGATCTTCGTCATATTATCCCTAAAACTGCATTGGCATCCCCCGTAGACCATAGTGAGGGCCGCCGTTTTGGCTTGTCGTTGTACGTCAAGCGGCTTAGCATGCGCCGCTCGAAATATCTATATCTGACGAGAGGAGACGGATTGGACAGTACCACTCCATTAACCCAGGTGCTTGCTAAATGTTCGCTGATGTCGGCGGACTTAGAATCGCATTACTCCTCACCAACGGTAAACTCAGGCTAAAGATCTGCCTGTTCGCAATCTGTTCACCATTATTATTCAGGAACTAGTTCGAAACTATTTAACACGCTCTTTCGTACGCGCAGATTTCCTTACATTTTATACTGAGTATTTCTTCATACATTAAGGAACATCCAATTATATCGAGCTTTAAGATGACA
This sequence comes from Nysson spinosus, assembly GCA_910591585.2. Taxonomy (NCBI): domain Eukaryota; kingdom Metazoa; phylum Arthropoda; class Insecta; order Hymenoptera; family Crabronidae; genus Nysson; species Nysson spinosus. Next base: position 7,834,828 of record OU342835.1, read on the forward strand.
ATGAAATCCAATGGAATATTATTATTTCGATTTTAAAATGATCATGTAATAATTATTTCATTACAGAAAGACATATCAAGGTCGCGTACGAGGAGAGATAATATTATCGTACAATTCTCCGAATAGCTATAACCACTTATATTCACTTACGTTTTATGTGTCGAATACGAGCGTTTAAAAGTACCTGTGACTTAAGACGATTATTGGCAATTCTGTTAACAGCAACATTAAGAATCAAGGCAAATAGAAGATTGTGTTCTGGCAAGTGTAATCTGGTCGGGGCAGTACGAATTTCCAAGTGTAGAATTTGCAGAGTGATGTCACAATTTGTAACGGTCTTAAAATAGACGGAAGATTTCGATCGTTTGGAGTTTTAGGTATTGCCGGCTAGTAACGTAAGTACGTGGGTGAAGACAAGTCATCGACAGCGATGCTTGCGTTCCGGTCCTCGACCGGTCATTTGTGATGCAAAATCTTTTCTTGGAAACTTACGTTTGATTCTATCAATGTAGGCTGCCCTAACGGGAAACTCAGAGGACGAAGGTACGTCGAAAAATGCATCCACCTAAAATGTTCACTTATAAAACTAATGATCTAAGATATCCCAGGGAAAAATGTCCGTGAAAAATCCACGAGGTAACGTGGATAGGTATAAACGAATTTATCGATGCCGAGTTGGAAGTTGAAGTAATCCGTACAGAACGCTTAGTGGCATGTACTTTTTCCTGCGTAGGTGGTATTAGGGATTGCGCAACCACAAGGATTAGGATCTCTACGGCTCGAAGCCAGGAGAAAGGGGTAGGTGGGAGGCTTGATTTCCGCAAATTAATTCATAAGAACGTCGTCGGCTGACGTCACTTCCTGGATACGCGCCGGCAAGGCGGGATACGCTCGTAGACACGAGACGCTCGTAAGAGATTCTCTCTCCTTTTTTTTCCCTTCTTTCTCTCTATCTTCGAGCTTTACACATATGTGTACATATACGTGGCAACTAAAAACTGCCTGGCTGGGCACAAATAGAATCCTACTTAAAACCACGAAAATAAGGGCACTGACTTTCAGCTTTACGACGATTGAGAGACGACCATCGGTGGACGACTTATTTCGTACTACTTCGGCTCTTAATCTACACGAACAAAAAATGTATACGATGATTTTGCTAAAAGACGGTTGATATAACAATATTCTGAAAGCCTTGCAATGTCCAATGCACAATTAATAATAACGAAGTTTACACAGTTTGAAGTATGGGTTTTATAATAAGGAACATTGTATATTCTACGGATTTAATAATTTCTGTCAAGTATTAAAGCTCGTTTAAAGAATCAACAAGAAAAGTCGCCTTTAATAAGGGACTCGTTTCGTGTTAAATTCGCGAAATTATGATATCCGAAGAAGGAACCTGGGATCCGCAGTACTTCATTAAGAGAAATACACGTTACCCGATTAAAGTAAGATTATCGACGGCCTTATTAATTCCATGTAATATTAGGGTGAGGGCCGAGCTTAATTAACATCGAGCCCGTTCCTTCGAGGCGTATAACGCTGTTATCCACTATCTTTATTATTTTGGCAGAAAATTGCAGTTTCATCGGTGCGAGCAAGGCGGGAACGTTACACACGTGTCCCACGGAATGCACGCACATGCACGGATCAACGACTGTTTCGATGTATACATATACTTCGCGCTTACCAACCGTGTAGAAATATCGGTCCGAAGCTTCCTAATTGCTCGCTATAACAATCGTTTCGCGCTGTTTACGAATTTTTTCAAACTTATCGGATTTTTGTACACACTGTTGGAAGGTAAATCATCGTCTCATTAGGCTGCACGATGCAATTAAGAATATCGGAAATGACTTAATTAGCATAGCTCCGCTGAAACCCTCTTTCGTCCCTTCTCTGTCTTTATCAACGGTCACCGACTTCTTCACATAAACCACCGAAATAATTGACTGTTCCAGGAAGTTGATAAACTTGGGGAAGGTGGTGTACTTAATTCGTTTTTAATTGATCAAGTTGTGTGGCACTGACTCGACTAGTTGTTATATTATTCATTTACGGACTCCGACACATTTAATATATTACATTGTATGCGGCCAAGTGGCTTACAATATAAATCATTTTTATCAAATGATCTATTCAATAATTCTTATTAAAAATTGTTTACATTGAGTTTAATGTAAACAGATTTGATTAAGTATTAATGTGTTTCATTCAATTAATACGTAAAATTCTGTTCCGTATGCATTAGTAATATAATGTAATATTTATAAGGTACTATTATAATCCTGATTTGAACAGTTATTAAGATCCGCTATGAATGTTCATATCATATGGGCTTTCCTTTTGCAATCTACATACGTGGCAGACTATAATTTTTAATATGAAACGCACTTGTTCATGATATAACGCATTCGATAAAAGAAGGTAATATATGGAAGTAATGTTTTTAATACGATTTAGTTTTAATCCCCGCGCATTACGAGCAGGTCGCGTGATCATAGAAATGAACGGGAATGAATTTTCCATGGAACGAGACGAAGGGGAGATTAAAGGGACAGAAAGGAACGTCGTTTTTTTGCTTGGAATGCAACATACATGTCCACCCAGGAACAACAATCAGATATTACCCCTTCCCCTACAATGAAAGCCCATACCTCCTGAATAAATTACAAAAATCTGTACCCAAGATATAAATCAGCTTTCTAATTTCACCGTATACTATTTGAACATGTTGAGTGGTATGAATTCCGAAGGGCTACCTGTTCATGACAAATCTTATCCGTTATAAAATACGCGACATCACCGTGGAATACTGTATTCGTTTGAAGCCTTCGTGTCCAGAAAAGGTAATTTAGTCCTACGACTCCTTCGAAGAAAAAACCAGTGCATTCGTGTCCCATAGTTCTTTCGGGGGTCGCATAGATTAGAAGGTCCACTAAAGCGAGCCAAAACCTCACACACACATACCTAAGGAGGCTTATTGAAATTTGCATAAGCACGTGAGAGAGGTATAGACACACGGACACGATACAGAGAAACCAGGAAGACTTCTTATATGGAGAGCAACGCGACTTATAAGAGAGGAGTTTTCGTGCCGCGCTGAAATCAGGGCGCAGCGATATATCGCTGTTCTTAACCTCGCAATGCCCTCCCGCACGAAACTTTATTTCACAAAGGCACGACTTCCGCAACCATCCGTTTTATGCCTTACAGATTTCTGCAGTAGAAAGACCGCCCTATTCCTCGTGATGCACCGAAACACATTTGTGCCGTGCGTCCGAATAATTGATCATCCATTTACATGCCGCCTCGGACGTGCCGTAAATTCTCCAACCTCAAGGTGAAGTACTTTTATAAGACTCTTCTCTTGGTAGACATTAGAAACTTAAAAAATGGCCATCTCTCGAAAGCTTCGAATATAGAGAGAATTTCTGAACTATAGAAATAGAACGTGTGAGCAAATAAAAGCGAGGGGGATGTATATCCGAAGAATTTCTGCGGTAGTTAATGCGGCACTTTATAGTTCGTGATGCACCGAATAACATTTGTGTCATGCGCCCGAATAATTGATCATCTTTTCACGTGTCTGGCCGGACGTGTTGTAAATAGACGAACGTGTGGTAAAATCGTTTTCCAGAAACGTTATTAATATTTATGAAAACAAATTTCCAAGGATCATTGACTCAGCACTTCTCTCTGCATTAAACTTTTCCAATCGGAATTTCTATGACTATGCGAAATGTGGAAGGTACTACGGCATATAGTTATTTATCAATATTATAGTCGAAGGCAATAAGTATTATTAAAGTAAGAAATGTGATCACTTAGTATTCAGAACAGGTGGAAAATGCCGACATTTCAGTAAGTTACCGAAAAAAATGTCGTGACCGTAGTAATCGGTGCCAGGCAGAAACCGCACGAAACGGGGTAAAATAGATAAAGCAATGGAGCAAATAGTTCAATAATGGAAATGGACGAGGAAAATTTCACGGAAATTCCGTAAACAGGATGGGTTTTACGGACGTTTCTTTGGCGAGCAGGTAGGCAGTCGCATATACGGTGCAATCCACCGTTAACGCCGGCGATTTTCACCATCCGAGATCGGATACGATACCGGACACAGAACTAGCATAGTTAGAGGAGTATCCTCGTTACCGGTAGCGGACACCAAAGTCGCCCTTTCACCTCATGAATTCCAGAATGTTCGGTGAAAACTCACATTTTATATGCGTCACAAAAAATTGCATGCCAACCATATAAAAACTATCGTATTAAACATATATCAATATACCAAAGCCATAGATACAAAATTGAATTTCAATCTTCATATATGTACAACTTTCATTGAATAACAATTAGTATACTTGCGCAATTAACGAAATTATTGATTACATCTTTGTGTTATATATGGTTACAAAACTGAAATATATAATGGATGTATAATTTATATTGATATATGTTCATACGTAAATATACTAACGCCGTTTCGATGTAACAAATTATATCGCAAAAGTGAAATTCTTCGATGTACACACAAACACTTGAACCTATACCACGATATAATTCCCATAACCTAAAAACCTGCCGATGACAGAGCGAATGATATTGCATTATGTAGCACAATATGAAATACAACAAAGTAAAGGCTCACCAAATAAAGACGTTCGGAAAGAAGTGAAGATCCGCAAGTACCATCCGAAATTGTCGTCTCGTGAGAGAGTATTCGATAAACGATTTAGGAGAAAGAGATCGAACCATGACCGGGTGGTGTTCTGCGTTTGACCAGGGAACCTAATAATAACGGTACTCATTGTTGTATCGACAGTCCCACGCCCGATGTCTATTTAGAAATAGGCGTTACGTCGGCATTGTTGTAAGCACTCCCCGTACACTGACTTCCAGGAGAGAAGCAGGACATTGTTGTCTGGGAAATGGACGACTCTGTCGCCCTTGGATGCTCCTCGGTTAATGTGACTTTCTGTTAGTTAGATCAAAAACGAGGCCGACGCGACCGACGCGGCTGACTACGGGACCGGGCCATTCGCGTGTAATACGGAGGACACGTATGTATGTATGTACAATGTACACATGGGATCTGAATAGTCTACATTGCCGGATGCGACTGGTATGCAGTCGGATTTTTATTAACACTCGAACATATACTCGGTTATACATTTATTTATATATAAATTGTAATTGGAGAATGTAAGTTAACTGATGGATTCAATGATGTGGATTATGTATATAAAATAGTGGCATATGAAATCTGAAAAAACGCGCTGGTATATATTACAATAATTTTATGAAAATTACGAACGAATCATTTTTACTGCTTTGGTAGTTCTGGTGTTAAACGACCACTAATATTCACCAGGGAAATTCCTCGAAATTTTCGATTTTCCATAGTGTCTTAAATGTACATGAAAGCTTGGATTCTTTAGAAAAACATTCTAGGAATAATGTGAGATATGTGACTCATTATGCACTTTGTTTTACATTCCTTTTATATCCAATATATAATTAATATACTCTTTGTTTGTTAATTACAGCAGAGATATCTTGATAGTGTTTACTAAGGTATTCCATGAATCGAGTGAATCTTAAACAAATAACGGCTAAATCCACATTTGTATAGACACTTTTGCAGAATGTTTCCAATTTATTTGACATGACTAGTCGCGACCGTAAATGTGAATCATATCTAGTAATCGGCGGAAGAAGAGACTTGTGAAATTTCTTATAATCGACGTCTGATTAATGTCGACGATTCGACGTAAAAATATATTTACGTCGAGTACATCAGACAGTGACACGCCTAGATTTTTTTTTCTAATTTATCCTCCTTTACGCACGGTTCGAGATAAACCGTTAAGGAGAGCCGTTTCACTTTGCCGCCCTCACGTTCTGCCGTTCACGTTCCCGCTGATAAAAACTTTACAGATACCTGCATAGCTTTGCTTTACGCACTCAAGTTACTGACACGCTTTACTCGAGAAGAGGGAAAAAAATCACGTTTATACAGTGAAAACGGTCGCACGTATTCTAACATACCAAGAAGCGTGCCTTGGTTTGTTCGTTATATCGAGAGGAAAATCAAAATCGTTTAATTATCTGGAAATCCGCGTTACACATCAATTCGTGTATTATAGGTTTATCTCTAACGGGCGTTATTTATTTTCTGCTTATATCACGATGCACTTTGTTGCCACACGGCTCAACAAAATGATTAAATTCTCACGAGACATTCGTTAATGTAATTCGATAAATAATCCTCACCGGATGCGGTGTTTTCCGTGGTGGATTATCGAAATAATGGATAAGTAATAATTATGATAGATCGGGTTTGATAATTTGACGTTTATCGATGTGCATCCTTTGATCATGGCCGATAATCGAGTCAGACGGCGGATGCGTAAACTTACACGAAAATAAATTTTACCGAGTATTGCCGGTTCAACCTAAGTTCCATAGAATGATAGCTATTTCCGTTAAGAAGAAAAAAGCCCGTGGCACTGTCTGTGCAGATTCTAAAGATAAAGCGTCTGCAAGCGATTTAACAAGAAAATCAGTGCGACGTATCCAACCGATTATCGGATTCGATTTCAATTGAATGTACTAGAAAAACCAGTGGTTATCCTATCATGATATCGAAGTCTAGAAAATACAGATGCGGATGTTGAGTCATTACCGCTCTCACTTTTGTCGTAATTTGCATCGAATCTTTAGCGCATTTTCGCGCGATAATACACTGCGAATAACAAACGTATATATGAATGCATTGTACTGGAAATGAACTCTTCCATGAATTTTCTAATCACCGCTGAATTGATATCTGCGGTAGATTTTATCGATATTGTATCACTACGTACAATAGTAGAAAGCCAGTATCTATTTATATTTTGGTGGAAATCAGACGCGTCGCACGTATAAAGGTTATTCATTCACGTTGCCATGAATTAAATCTACTTCGAAGCTTTAACATGTACAGGAAGGATTAAGCGTCTACAAGTAAAAATACACGAGTAATCATGTGTTATCTTAATGATAATGTTATTTAGTCGTTGCAAAAAGATTCGCTACTTTATTCTTGGGAAACTTCGTTTCTAGTGTATGGTGTATACTAAGAATGTTTGTCATTACGAAAACTAAGATAATAGTAATTATTTGGTCGTCAATTAACGGGCATGTGAGAAGCAATAGTGTTGCCGTGTAGTTACGACGTGTTAAGGGGACACCGGTTGTCGTTACGCAGACACAAATTGTTGGCATCCAAATAATTACTATCACCGTTGTCTTGGCAACAGGCTTTTTTTCACGGTCTACGACGTCCCGTCATGATTTGTCTCGATTGAGAAATCTAAAGTCAATAAAACCCCATCGATTCACCGGGACGATCGAGCCGGGACCGACTTAAATTCTGCAAGTTCTAAAACAAACTAACTTTGGGGATCTAAAGTGGATCATTTGGCTCGAAGTTCGTCGACTTCATAGGTCTCGGAATGACACGGGGCCTTTTAAGAAACTAAATAATCGAAGGAGACTGACATGTACAAACAATCCGAAAAGAATATCAATCTCTACCGAATCCTTTTCTCGCATCCACTTCAAAGTACGTGATTCATCGATTGAATACTTTTCTCACACGCTTCTAGATAATCGTTCTTTAGATATTTCTTAAACCTACGTAAATCTGTGAACATGGAAGATGTTATGTTATATGTTATATTCAATATATTCCTACATAGAATAACAGGATGTATCGAGTGTGTTATCGACCTGAAGTTGCAAAGGTAAAAAGTCATGAGATAGAACAAGTGCCGATGCAAACTATCGACTATAGGGATTACAAAGGGGAGCAGGGTGGATTAATCTTACGCGATCACGTTAGAAATCCGTATCGATACGTCAATCCTCTACATGGTACATGCGAACTCGTATAATACCGCGTACAAGCCCGTCTCCGTTTTTGTTCCTCTTATTCTGTCTACGTCGTCCGCAGTACGCTTACACTTAACAGCTAGCAGTAGCGGTGCAGTGACTCGAAACTCTGGGAGACGAAACTCCACAGATTCGCGAAGCTATATAATGCTGCTAAACGTATTTAACAGGCTATTTGTTTCAAGCAGGAAAAGAGAGAGATCACTGAGACATCGAGTACTACGTACGAATTATCGTTACAAAAGCGCCAATCACTTCAAGGAGATTGGAAAGAATTTATCGATGAATCGTCTCCAAAGAATCACTGTCGTCTCCTTTTTTCCTTTCCCAATTAAAACCATGACATCCGAGTGGACGTCATCGAAGTTGATTAACGAATAAAAGAATAGATTGCTAACCTGAGAGTCTAGCGAGGAATCGAAGCATACCAGCGGCGGAAGAAAGGCAATGGGTCGCGGTTCCAGCAACCAGGATTCCACCGGCGATTGGCATTTGTATTTTCTTCCTCTATCCGAAATTGTTGTCCTGGTAGTTGATCTCTCCTCTGCGTTTCTCCTCAAAGTACGGTACAGAAGGAGACGAGGTGGAGAAGAGAGAAAGACAAGGACGGAAAGTGCCGGGGGGTGACGCGAGTCCTAGCCTAACCTAACCTCTCTTCCTTCTTGGGTAAAGGAACACACAGGCACTACCGGATGAAATACAAGATCCACCGACGGTGCCACGGGACAACCGTATTCGCGCACTGTTTTCAATCCACGGCACATACAGTTCCCATAACCGTGATTTTCCTCGGATCTTTGACACTCCCGATTCAGACGACAGCCGGTTTCGTTTACGTGTCGTACGTGCGCGCGTGCCGTGTCGCGCCAGTGAAAACTCTGGCTGGCGTACAAGCGGAATGGTAGAACCAACACAAACGCACGCCCAAGGGGACAAATAGATGTAGCGAGAATGAGTGGGACGGAGAGAGAAATGTCCAAACAGAGGGAGGAGCGTGTACGACGGCGTAAAGTCCGACACGGTCTCTCAATGTGAGGTGGAAAGAGAGAGTAACGGAGAGATGGAAAGACACACTCTTCCTATCTCTCTTTCTCTTCGTATACTACACGCTCTGACACAATGTTGTCACGATTCCCGCACTCATTCGTTTCTGGACATTCGGACAAGCGTACGCATATGACGCGTGCACTTTAGGAACTGTTCGAAGGCTCGTGTCTCAAAAGAAAGAGATGTATCAAACGCCCCGATGATCGTGAAACCACCGCTTTAACACTCTTAGCTTCCCGAACGCGACAAAACTCTTTCTCCTTCTCCCGTAGACTATCCTTGTAGTAGAGAAGAAATCGTTCGTCGTCGGTTACACACACGCTATCGTAGTAACGTACACAGTGTCTCTACGATGATCGTTCTTCGGGTATTGGTGTTTTTGATCGTTACTTCGAAATATGTCATCGTGACCGCGATGATTCGCGTCGTACTCGCGTTACTCGTGGGCCCTGACGGGCCCTCACGTTTATATGGCAGCGGCACTGCACTGTCAAACACGGACTACGATAGAACAGCCGAGCGACGACTGTCGACTCCTCCGCTCGCGAACCACCAGCAACGTTGCCACATCACTCTCCGAGTCTCGATCGGCCAAGTCTTCGGCCACCGACAGACAGGTACGACGGTCACTGCGTTCTTGGACCTGGCGCGCGACCGACTGTTCCATTCGATTTCTTTCTCTTCTTTTTCCTCCCCTTGTTTTTTATTGACGTTGCCGACAACTCCTTTTCGATAATGCCTACTATCCCTATATCTTTGTTGTCACTTCGTAAAGCTGCCTCCTCCCTTTAATTCTCCTCTTGTCACTGACTCGAAATCTTAACGAGGTCTACGTTCGAATCCTCCTTTCGAGGCTCCTCGTGAGGGTCACGCTTGGAGACTGATCGTTGTCGCTACTATCGACTGCGGAATTGCTCGGTGCATCGAAATCCATGGGACCCCAAGATCCGTACGAGAACACACCACCGAGCCAACTGGCCACATCTGCTGCCGATTTGCTAGGAGCTCTGTTAACTACAGCACGGCCGGCCACTCTGCCTGCTTTAGTCAGTATGCTCCCTCGCTTTCTTACTTGCCTACCAGCCTGCCTGCCTGCCTGCCTGTCTGCCGCCTTCCTTCTCGAATCGGCCGTGCCTACCTCGCGTGTATTCTCTTTACCTCCCTCCTACCTCTCGCTCTTTTCTCCCTTCTCCCTTCTTCCTTTCTCCCCTACCCTTGATGTCTCTCATTCACTTGCACGTTTGCTCGCTTACTCACTCACTTTTCCTTCGTCCTTATTCCGTAATCTACTCTCTCTCACACTAGTTGCCTTCCTACTCTTCTCTCTATCCAATCCGTGGTTCTTCTTCTTTCTCTTTCGATGAATGGTTTAGTTAGAGAGGGCGGCCTTACCGGAAACAGCCGATTGCATCCGGACATCACCGAGTTCAGACTTCCCGCATTAGAGCGCTTCTTGAATAAAATTCCATTCTTTCTTTCTTCCTTTCTTTCTCTCTCTTTCTTCGGCTCAATTTCTCTCGGGCTTACTTTCTTTCGGATCCGCGGACATCCTGTAAAAAAGTCTGCGAAATTCTATGGTGGTTTTCGTTACGGGCAATGACCCGCGAATTTCACCCCGCAAGGGTGTAATCCGTAGTTATTCGCTCCCGTTTCTACGATGCCTTTTTCGTGTAACTTTTCGTGCGTGAAATTGTAATACGTTTTGACGCGTGCATTTCGTTACTAGCATACGCTTCTCTGCGCCTATTTTTTTCGTTCAACTGACGGAACTCCTTCAGTACCACTTGTAACGGTGGTTAAGTAGCAGAATAAGTCTTATCCTATAATATATGTAATGTTGTATCTACCTTTTATGAAATAAATACTATATTTATAAATGTATTATATCATTGTAATATTTATCCCATCCACATCAGCAAGTACTCACTGTCTCCTTGATAAACGAACCTTAACAGTCACGATGTTTTCGGAAATATCGAAGATTTTAAACATCCAACGCTCCTCTTACAGTTGGAATTATTTTTGAAAATGAAATGTTCCGTATACATGAGCACCGCAATGTACCTCGCAGTAATACATCGACGAATGTAAGAAATTCCAAGAAGTCCATTGAAGACTGCACGTTCCTTGAAAGTGGAGCGGTATTTTAGGTTTAAAATCGGCATCGATTAAAAGGACTGCAGCGTCTGGTGTACCAAATTATGCAAGAAAAATATACAGTAACTGCTTACGAGATACGTCAGTAGTCCAAAACTTGAGTTCGGCTACCATTCTGCACGTATTTTTCAAACGTTTCTTTACGATATGTTTGGACCTGAAGATACAAGAAACATAAATTACGAATGAATGCAGGTCGATTTCATATCGTCATTTATCTCTCGCGAGATTAAAAAAACGCAATGTGATAGCATTCATTGGAACGTTTATTTTTTATGTATTTTCCTCATTCCGACGATAGTCGATTTAATCTAATTAAGTTGTATATTTAAAATAAACTGCATATTCTACCGCCTCCAAGTGGTATGGATTACAATTTCAGAACATACTTGTCATGTATTAAGTATGTAATATAATGATTCAACTTAATGATCTAATTCAAAAACTTTCGAAGTTTATGTATTTTTTATCATACGTACATATATTTTATCGGCATGTAACTGTGTGAAAACTGTTTAAAACTGATTATGTGTAGGTATACTGTTTTATCGGCTATTTTGATCATTAACTGGTGTATTTTAAATTTAGACAGATAGTAATTAAATTTCGAGAACTTATTAGTAACAAACACTTTAAATTTTACTTTATGAACTTTAAACTGACTGAATGATGCAAGATGGGTCGAAACTTGGTATTTTTTATGGATTCTTTTAGGACAGAGAACGACATCTAGTAGGGTCGTACCAACGTCAGGGTAAAACACTTAAAAAGTTCGCAAAAGAAGCAAAGTGGCGCCATCATGTAATTCTTCCTTGTTTAATATGTAAAGAATTACGATGTGTAAATAAAAATGTAGCATGCAAATCTACACATCATTAATAATTTTACGATTCTATATATTTTATAGGAACATAAAAACTATGTGATTCCAAAGGGTAAAGAAAACATGAAATAACGTTTTCTCTACCGGTAGAAGAAATTGAAACAGTTTTCAAAATTTGCAACTTATGAAAATATATAACATTGGTTTGCAACTTATCAGGATGTAAACATTTAGTTAGTTTATAATCAAGCAAGGTATACACTATGTATAATATTTTACCGCAATACTATCTTGAAAATTAACAATGTTTACATACTGTTATATATGCGAAAATACGATTAAATTCGATTAAAAAGGGACCGAAAGATAAAAGTATCTACGATACTAATCTAATATTGTTGAAATTCGATGCTAATTAACAGAATTATTCCTTGGCACATTTTAAGAGTTGATCATTATCAAGAAGAAAAATCAGGAAGGTCTACTTCTATAAAAGATCAGTTACTCGCAGTGAATCGTTCCAGAAAGGATATCTGGAATGTATAAAAATGATGCGGAACTATTGAAGCATTTCACTTCACCTGCCTGAAAAGAGGAACATCTGCAACGCAATCACGATTTGTGCGTCATTATCCTTTGTGACCGCGCATCAACGATTCACTGTTTCTTCAAGCATGGAAATTAATCAACCTCAGACCATGATCAGAAATATCTGATCTGGTATTGGTAAAATCTGACGGTGAACCGTGTTCGTCCTTTGTAACCAAGATCAGCCATCGTGAAACTTTATTTCTATCTTTAGCACCGGGCTACACAGAAAATCTCATTAACTGTGTTAAGTTTCAAGACCAATGACCTAGTATGCTTGCTCTATTATTTTTCGTTCCTCTTAATTCAATTCGATGGTATGGTATCACGGTTCGCTGTACAGAGAGGCTACATCGCGTGCATTATAATGCAAGGTCGCCATAATGAGTTTTATCTATCTCCATTCGGAGCGTCTACGTCTAATGTTCTTTTACGAAATAATCGTTACTGAAACTGACTGACGACACATACTGTAAAAAGATGATTGGTTAACCCAACGTTTACATCACTTACACCAGAGAAATGTATACGGCACGACTTCCGATGAACATCAATTATCGATTAGAAAATTGAGGTTTTCACCAAGCGACTTACGATTACAACCCTACCGTAACCATCTACCTCGAACTATATATTATATGCAGTGAATCAATAATATGCGTATCGATCATTTATTTTCAAAGAATATAATGCAAACATATTCGTGCCACAATAACATATTCACATATTAAAGACAAATTATATTACACTTGACACCTTCTTTCTAATAATCTTAATTAACACTAGAACCACCAAAGAGAACAAAATGACTTGTTGGCCATTTACAATTAAATTATACGAATATATCACGGCGCATTGTTTGAGATTTTATAGACTTCTATTGTACATACATAACGTAAATAATTTAAGCCGTTAATTAACTTAAATCCTCTAGCCGTTATTTATATATAAACAAATGAATAAGTATAACTGAATATATGTTCGGTAGTTCTAGTGTTAACGATATTACTTTTGTGCGATTTTAAATAACTGCTCCTACTGTCATCGATAAGAAATGTGAATTCATACTGAACTATGAAATTTAATAAATGAACTATAAAGTATATTTAGTCTTATAACTTTGCCAATTTATGGAAAGAGTGATAATGGAAATGTATTACATAAAAATATTTGCACTACGCACTTCAATTCAATTAATGAAAGATCAATTGACTGGAAATGTTTCAGATGGAATACATTAACCATTTATATACCCGAAAAGGTTAAACGACCAGGAGAACGAATTGATGGAAAATTGGATAATTTGAAGAAAATACTTTTATGGAGGATTTCCAGATAAGAGTCGGCTTCGTCGGAATAGATGTACTTCTTTGTATCTAATCTTCGCTAAACTGTCATAATTTTCTTTGATAAACATCTGAAATACATTAATAAGTATTCGTCACCAATATACTTTTCTATAATGCAACTGAGCATTATACAAGAAGGCAGTGAAAAACTGTAATACGTGAATACGTTATTCATCTAATTCATACGTCGAATTCAAAGTAATAAAGTTACATTTGTTATTCCTTAATCAATTCAGTTTAACAAGACTAATGTTTCTCTTCATAATAATTTCCACAAATACATCATTAAATAGACTAATTTTCAACGATTTCAATTAAAAATGATCAATGATATATATCCCATAAATTCCTGAAATTCTAAATCAATTTATTTCATCTACTTCACCTAAAGTTACTTAAAAATCCCCATTGCACAAATATTAATATAACTTATATTAATAATAACTTTCGCTGCTTAGAAAAGTTTGATGCGCACTTTCGACAGGAAAACACGAAAGGGTGGACTAAACTTCCACCCCTTCGTGAACTTCTATTGTCTACCTCGTGTCCTGTTTTTTATCGTGTCCAAAAATAATGTTCGCCTCGTAATAGCTGACAAGCAACGGATAAAATTGATCGAATGTACATCGAGGTTGGTAATCCTTCGCGGTTGGACTATAAATCGATGCCCGGTGGAAGACGTGACACATAACACAGGATATGTCATATTGTGGGTGGTTCATTTGTTTCGGGGTGATTCGTAGGTCGACGTAAGTAAGGTGCATTCGTTTGAGGGAAAAGGGTCATGATTTGATAGGTATCGGTATAATATTCATAAGCGAGCGTGGTATTCATCCGGCGCACGCGTCGTTTATTCCCGTGGTAGTTTCAACCTCGTATTTTCTATCTATTTGCGCGAAAGACAACTTCTGCTTGTTCATCCGTCACCGGCTCGCAACCACCTTTCCTTAATTCTTACGGAAGCTATGTCACTAACAACGATCACCGTCACCATACTGCTCCTTGGATCTTTCTTAGGATACACTTATTGCCAAACTCCAATGAGTCTGTGTGAGTAAAAGTTTTGAAATTTCTTTATTTAATGTGTATTCAAATATCTCTATTGTATTGCGGCTGATTGGTAATTACTTCCGCTTGCGCACTTTATCTGTTCGCGTGCGAACAACGAATTTAAGGGTGCAATGACCCCCCGATAGTGCTACGATCTTTTTTAATAGGTGGAGTGATTTATTCGTGTAATTATTGCTTAAAGTATTGTGCAGATCATCAATATAATATTCTTGTATATTTTCATACAATTTTAATTAAAATTTAATAGTATCATGTTGTATAAGTAAGATTCGAACAATCAGATTTGTAGAGTATTATTTTTGAAAGTGATGTAGTTATTGGAAAATGAATACATTAGTCGCATTCCCCAATCATCGATTGGATGATATTAAACTTTCATCTGTTTCCTATACACCGATATAAAAAACTGGTGAATTTCTACTGAATTATTAACGAGCCGAATGTAGTACACAAAACTTGGAAGTTTCCTTCTTCGTTGGAATATTTCTTTCTGATGTGCGGAAGGCAAATTAGTCTAATATATGTACACAAATTATGTATCTCATATGTACTGTTTGAGTATGTACATTATTTTAATTATTAACTGTATAATAATTATTTTAATCATTATTATATTTGACCTATGAGAGCCACCTATAGATCGGTTATGATTATAATAAATACCGTCCTTTTATAAATATAAAATTGACTTAATTCGTTATTTAGTGATTGTTGTAGAAGAACCTGATGCCCCAATTTTGAGTACGTTAAACGAAGCAGTTTCCACGGCGGAAAAGAATTTTGGACGTGATTTAATTAAAGTCATGATTTCCACTGTCCAAGTGGATCGCAGGAACGTGGATGCGAGTTACAAGAAAGGTTGCAAATGATAATAATTTATGTTCAATTACATTGGAAATTACCGAATCTGTTAATAATTATGTTATCAATTCGAATAACTGCAGTTTGTGCCGAGTTGTACAAAGGAATTAGTGTAATACTTGACATGACATGGACGGGATGGGACAAACTACAACATATGGCTGATAAAAAAGGAATAATATATAAAAGAGGAGACTGCACAATAAATCCGTATGTTCAAGCTATCGATGATCTTCTAATCATGAAGAATGCGACTGACGTAGGACTGATTTTCAACGACGAAAGAGGTACTTCTACTATTTCATTGAAATCTGCTATTTAATTAGTGATTAAATGATTAACTTCGTATAATGAATTTTATACTTCAACATTCAAGCGTGCGAATTACTTACAGTGTAATTTTAGTAATAGAATTTTAGTAATAGATGACGCTTGAAATTTAAAAAAATCAACATTTAATAATAGTAATATGTTGTACTATTATTTCAGAGCTTAATCAAAGTTTGTACTATTTAATTGGGAATTCGATAATAAGATTAGTCGTCATAGACGAATTTACCGAGAAAACCGCATCGAAAATACGAAGTATGAGACCTTCGCCATCGTACTATGTAATTTACGCCGTTACACCAAAAGTAGAAGAATTTTTCAAAACGGTAACCTTGCATCATTATCTAAAAAACTAATCCTGATAATAAGAATGATAAGACTAGTAATACAAAATTATTAAAATTTCACAGGCTGTTCAAGCTGGACTAGTTAAAAGAAGCGGAATATGGAATTTAGTGTTCACTGATTATAATTACAGAGATTTTAAGTACATTAGCGGTGATTTGCAATTAAACGTTTCAATTACTGTACTCACGATGCGGGTCGATGTCTGTTGTCGTTTAATTGGGGAGCCATCATGTAATTGTCCACCAGACTTTCAGGTAGTTTATACTTTGTCTTCTTGTCTAACCTAGATGTTTATATTTCATTAAAAATATGATACATTCAATGCATATTATTATGGAGGGTATAAGAGTGTTATTATGAACATATAATATACAGTGATCTATTGTTTTACTACATATGTGCAGATATTTCCATATTACTTCAAACGATTGATAGGTCTTATAGTGAGTTTGATGAGTGAAATTCAAAAATCGGGGATCAGCGTGGAACCAAAAACTGGAGAATGCGCATCTCCGAATTCAAACGAGACTGTTTCCAACATTACCTCAGAGGCATTTAACAAGAATCTAATAACAGTAAGTTTTTATATTAATGGAAGAAAGTGGTTCTTAAATGTCTATTAGGGTAGGGCAGGGCTTTTTGAGTCATGGGGGTTGCTAGGTCTATTTTTTTCAAAAGGGTCCAGATCTATAGCAAATTGTGCTTAAACATGATCTAGGATGATTTTGGGTCGAAAGAAATCGATTAAAAATTTGTTTCGGTCGAAAAATGGATCGACCCAAAATCGCAAAAATGTGAAGGGGTATACCTTCAAAAATTGTCCAAAAATGAAAGTCGCAAATTTCGCTCCTAAATGACCCAAATCGATGGTAAATGATGTATAAACATATTCTAGGACGATTTCTGGTCGAAAGAAGTGGTTAAAAATTGTTTTCGGTCCAAAAAGGGGTCGATCCAGAATCGAAAAAATGTAAAGGGGTACACCTTCAAAAATTCTCAAAAAATCAAAGTCGCCAAAATCACTTCTAACTGACCCAAATCGATGGTAAATGATGTATAAACATATTCTAGGACGATTTCTGGTCGAAAGAAGCGGTTAAAAATTTTTTTCGGTCAAAAAATGGGTCGATGCAGAATCGAAAAAATGTAAAGGGGTATACCTTCAAAAATTCTCAAAAAATCAAAGTCGCCAAAATCACTTCTAACTGACCCAAATCGATGGTAAATGATGTATAAACATATTCTAGAACGATTTCTGGTCGAAAGAAGCGGTTAAAAATTTTGTTCGGTCAAAAAATGGGTCGATCCAGAATCGAAAAAATGTAAAGGGGTACACCTTCAAAAATTCTCAAAAAATCAAAGTCGCCAAAATCACTTCTAACTGACCCAAATCGATGGTAAATGATATATAAACATATTCTAGGACGATTTCTGGTCGAAAGAAGTGGTTAAAAAATTTGTATTGGTCAAAAATGGGCGAAACCAAGTCGAAAAAATGTAAAGGGGTATACCTTCAAAAATTGTCAAAAATTAAAAGTCGCCAAAATCAATTCTAAACGACCCAAATCGATGGTAAATGATGTATAAACATATTCTAGGACGATTTCTGGTCGAAAGAAGTGGTTAAAAAATTTTTATTGGTCAAAAATAGGTCAAAACCAAGTCGAAAAAATGTAAAGGGGTACACCTTCAAAAAATGTCAAAAATTAAAAGTCGCCAAAATCGCTTCTGAACGACCCAAATCGATGGTAAATGATGTATAAACATATTCTAGGAGGATTTCTGGTCGAAAGAAGCGGTTAAAAAATTTTTATTGGTCAAAAATGGGTCGAACCCAAATCGAAAAAATGTGAAGGGGTATACCTTCAAAAATTGTCAAAAATTAAAAGTCGCCAGAATCAATTCTAAATGACCCAAATCGATGGTAAATGATGTATAAACATATTCTAGGACGATTTTCGGTCCAAAGAAGCGGTTAAAAAATTTTTATTGGTCAAAAATGGGTCGAACCCAAGTCGAAAAAATGTGAAGGGGTATACCTTCAAAAATTGTCAAAAATTAAAAGTCGCCAAAATCGCTTCTGAACGACCCAAATCGATGGTAAATGATGTATAAACATATTCTAGGAGGATTTCTGGTCGAAAGAAGCGGTTAAAAAATTTTTATTGGTCAAAAATGGGTCGAACCCAAATCGAAAAAATGTGAAGGGGTATACCTTCAAAAATTGTCAAAAATTAAAAGTCGCCAGAATCAATTCTAAATGACCCAAATCGATGGTAAATGATGTATAAACATATTCTAGGACGATTTTCGGTCCAAAGAAGCGGTTAAAAAATTTTTATTGGTCAAAAATGGGTCGAACCCAAGTCGAAAAAATGTGAAGGGGTATACCTTCAAAAATTGTCAAAAATTAAAAGTCGCCAAAATCGCTTCTGAACGACCCAAATCGATGGTAAATGATGTATAAACATATTCTAGGAGGATTTCTGGTCGAAAGAAGCGGTTAAAAAATTTTTATTGGTCAAAAATGGGTCGAACCCAAATCGAAAAAATGTGAAGGGGTATACCTTCAAAAATTGTCAAAAATTAAAAGTCGCCAGAATCAATTCTAAATGACCCAAATCGATGGTAAATGATGTATAAACATATTCTAGGACGATTTTCGGTCCAAAGAAGCGGTTAAAAAATTTTTATTGGTCAAAAATGGGTCGAACCCAAGTCGAAAAAATGTGAAGGGGTATACCTTCAAAAATTGTCAAAAATTAAAAGTCGCCAGAATCACTTCTAACTGACCCAAATCGATGGTAAATGATGTATAAACATATTCTAGGGTCATAATTACATTAAAAATATCAAAGTGGCCCAAATAGCCCTGCCTTATCCTACATGTCACAGTCTTTATTATTACTTTGTTATTAGCTTATAAATCAACTTTTATTTACCACACAATTGATGAGTCATAAATTTCTATGCGATATAATTATTTGTTAATAGTCTCTAAGAGAAAGGAATTGTTTAGTTCAATTATCCTTGGATTTCAGAGATTAAGTACTAACGATACATTCGAGTATTGGCCGGAGAAATCGATGATCACCTACAGAGCCGAAATCGAATTGGAAACTCTCGAGCGTGGTAATTTAGAACCCCTTGCTACTTGGACCAGACGCAGTAAGATCAAAGAAGCCGGAGGGAAGATAATTGAGCCTGCCAGACGATTCTTCAGAATTGGAACTGCTCCGGTAATCAGTCACCGATACTTCACGATTTACAGTTTTCGGTCAATCGCTTGTAATTCCTCTCTCTAACACCGTTAATTACGAGTAACCAGAAACGCGATATTTCTATTAGTCAGTTCCATGGTCATTCCCAAGATTGGATCCAGAAACCAAGAAGGTTTTGAAGGACGAGGATGGCAATGAAGTGTGGGAAGGATACTGTATCGATTTTATTAAAAAGTTATCCGAGGAGATGCAATTTGATTACGATCTCGTTATACCCGAAGATCGAAAATTTGGAAAAAGATTGCCGAATGGTCAGTGGGACGGTTTAGTTGGTGACCTGGCAAAAGGGGTACGTTTGACTTTCCTCAATTTTTCAACAATTATAATTATGCAAGTTTCTTAATTAGAAAGTCTAATTGGATATCATTGTGGAATTTTCATTACACAGAAGTATAATAAAGAATTAAGTTATCGTAAATATTTATTATTAGAATTTAAGAAGCCAGAGAACGAAAATTGAGATAAAAATAAAAAATTACTAAATTCGTGAATAATGAAGGTAACATGGAATCGTATCGTTTTTTGTTAACATTTCATAACAAACTTGTGGCAGGAAACGGATATTGTAGTAGCTGCATTGACAATGACATCCGAAAGAGAAGAAGTTATCGACTTTGTCGCACCTTATTTCGAACAATCTGGCATCCTTATTGGTATGGCATTCATCTGATTTATTTAAATATACTTTAATATAAACATTACAAATTTAACATCAAATTCTGTGGTACACTTTTCAAGTTATGAGGAAACCAGTGTATAAGCCGTCGCTATTCAAATTTATGACTGTTCTAAAAGTCGAGGTATGGCTCAGTATAGTTGGCGCTTTGACACTTACAGGAATCATGATTTGGATTCTGGATAAATACTCGCCATATAGCGCGCGAAATAACAAACGTCTTTACCCATATCCGTGTCGGTAAGAAAATCACAATCAACTTAATTATTTCATATATATAAAACCGAATTACGTAGTAAGTTCCAAAAGCTTTCGGCCCGATCATGGGGTTTTAAACCATTTTAATAACAAAAATTGAGATTATTTTTTCAGTCGTATAGAAAAGTTGAGATAAAGAGTGATGTTATTGAAAAAGAAAAATTATTGTTTGATACTACTACCCCTTTAGTACCCTTGAGCCGGACATGTTTGGACCATACTACGTACATATGTATATCTCTTTTATTTCACTCGTAATCCGAACGACATCCGATATATAGATTAGATGAAGATAAAAATTAATTTCATTTTTTATTAGAGAATTTACGCTGAAAGAAAGCTTTTGGTTCGCTCTAACTTCCTTCACGCCTCAAGGTGGAGGCGAAGCTCCGAAAGCTTTATCCAGCAGGACACTTGTTGCAGCTTATTGGTTGTTCGTTGTTTTGATGCTGGCAACTTTCACGGCAAATTTGGCTGCATTTCTTACCGTCGAAAGGATGCAGGTATTTTTATAATTGATAATTTACTATCTATTTATAATT
Organism: Nysson spinosus; assembly: GCA_910591585.2. Taxonomy (NCBI): domain Eukaryota; kingdom Metazoa; phylum Arthropoda; class Insecta; order Hymenoptera; family Crabronidae; genus Nysson; species Nysson spinosus. The sequence continues at coordinate 7,856,103 of OU342835.1, forward strand.
GTACAAATATAACTATCGTATGATCATGATTAAAATCGGATGCGTGCAATTTAATTAATAATCTTAATTTCTTTAACTCATAATAATCATTATTTTTCTGTGTAGTCTCCAGTGCAGTCACTTGAACAATTAGCGAGACAATCGCGGATAAATTACACCGTCTTGGCTAATTCCAGTTCGCATCAATATTTTATTAACATGAAAAACGCGGAAGATAAACTCTATACGTAAGTTGTAATTTAATTAACGAGAGTTCGTTATTTCGTGTGAAATCTGTTTCGTTATTATTTGTAATTTTACTTGTGCAGGGTATGGAAGGAAATTACACTGAACAGTACCAGTGATCAAATAGAATACAGGGTTTGGGATTATCCGATAAAAGAACAATACGGCCATATACTGCAAGCAATTACGCAAGTTGGTCCCGTTGAAACTACGGAAGAAGGTTTTAGAAAGGTATTGTAAATAAAATATGGAAAATGTGGGAAAGGTCTACGAAAACTATCATGAAATAATAAACATCGGTGTTACAGTGATAAAATTCGTCAAAGACATTTTGTGTAAAAATTATTTTTTTGTACTTATCGCTGTAAATGTTTGTATCCATCTGTTGTAAACGCTACGATTTTTACATGAAAAATGTTAGTTAATGAATTTCACCTTCATAATAATGATATATTAAACTCTGCGATAGAATGTTATGATAAACGGTAGAAGGTCATTGATGATAGCTAATTGCAATAGAAGTAAACCTATCAACGCTAGATAATTATATAGTTGCAACCGTCGATAGTAAATCGGTAGACCAAAAATGATTCCGGGAATGATAGTAAATGTACATACGCGACTTTACTTGGAATCTGTTCGCAGATAAAAGAATAATATATCAGTGTACGATATTGAATAAAATAGCAGCATTTTAATGATTGTCAGGTATTAGAGAGCGAAGACGCAGAATTCGCATTCATCCATGACTCGTCGGAAATAAAATACGAGGTTACAAAGAACTGCAATTTAACCGAAGTTGGCGAAGTGTTTGCTGAACAACCCTACGCCATTGCCGTGCAACAAGGGAGTCATTTGCAAGAAGAAATAAGTAGGAGGTAAAATCGCCAGTGTTTGATGCTAAATAAAACTGTTCCTTAAATGTAATCTGAATTATTAATTCTAACGAATATATTACAGAATTCTTGACTTACAAAAAGATAGATACTTTGAAAGCCTCGCGACAAAGTATTGGAACCAAACTATTAGGAACCGATGTATGCATCATGACGACACGGAAGGTATAACTTTGGATAGTTTAGGTGAGTTATAAGCTTCATTTTATTCTAAACTTATAATGTACTTGTAACAGTAAATATCCGTTAAAATTGAAATTCATAATTGTACTCCCACAGAATTAAATAATATGATTTATCGAGGTATACAAAATAATAATAATAGCGCTACTTTATGTATAAATCTTTTACGTATAAAACTTTTTCTTGGAAGCTTTTTCATCGAATAGAATACGCGTTACGTGAAAATTCAGATCCGCAAATATTTTTCTCACTGTTGAAATTCTTTATCCTGTGGTTCACTTTTCACCACACTTCGTTTCACGTCCGACCACAAAACGATGAAAGTAGAAATTTTCACCAAGAATATAATGGGAAAAGAAAATTCTAGTTTTCACCCTTCGAGTACTTTCTGTAAGTTCAATAACTCCCAACTCAGTTTATTCTAATAAACAAAATTGAAGTTTGCATATGCAAAATAACAACATATCACTACTGTTGTATTATTATAATTTCCATTCTTCTTAATTCTAATAATTAATTTAATCAACTTGCAAAATACAGATTTAACATATATTGCGCCGGTGATCTGATAATACGTCTTTTCCATGTTATCACTTAACCGCCGGTGACGTAATTGTACGTCTATTATATCATTTTAAACGTTATAAATTTGAACATTTTTATTAAATGCCGGGGACCCGTAATTTTGACTGCTTTGGGAGTTTCAGTGTTGGCAGACTCTACGCAAAAGGTGTTAAAATCACTATATCAGTGAATTGTAAACTGAAATCGTGTTTCAGGTGGAGTATTTATTGCAACTTTATTCGGACTTGCGTTAGCGATGATTACATTGGTCGTCGAAGTTCTTTATTATCGTAAGAAAAACAACTTATCTCAGAAGAATAATCGAAAGGACAAAAGAAAAGTGAAAGATGTAGAGAACGAGAAAATCGCAATGCAGACACTAGCATCGAAATTGCAAATGAAACCAGCACCCACGGATGCATTTTTCGGGAAGCAACCGAACCTTCCACGTGTTTCACATATTTCTGTATATCCGCGAAATATTCCTTTCAAGGAATGAATATTGATTGGTTCCGATAACAAGTCGACATGCTCAGGGGTTAAACGAAGATACCGTATCAGTACAAAATCATAACGACACTCTCGTTATGATAAACAATTTTCAATTGCAAATGCAATTTCATCGATGTTACGTGTTATTAAGTCTACACGTTGATATATCTTCTTTCGATAACAAACGACAGCTGACACTAATAGTAACCAATTTAATTATGTAATGTTATATGAAATAAAATGTTTAGTGACTCTTTAACGCTTGGACTTTTATTGTTATTATACGTAAGGAGTTAAGTAAGTATTGTTAAATCTTCGACTTGAGAGACGGCGGAAAATAAGCTGATTAAAATATCGAACTTTTTCTTTTCAGTTATGTTGTAACATCTTTTAATCCCGATTCAACTCTTCGCACCTTTCACTAATTATTCGGGCTTGTCAATTCTCGCAACACGCGGAAACAGCTCTTAAATAATGGTATTAAAATTAGGTAATGTTTTGCATTTATTCTTTCTGTTCTTATTAAATGATAATTAATTGCGATTTTGTTCTGTTGACAATTCGGGAATTTCGAAATTATTCAAAGAGCTTTGAGCGAACATATTACATGCTGAATTTCTAGGAACTTCCGATGTATAATTTAAATATTAAATTTAGAAATTTATTTTTTACCTGCACTCTAATTGTCGTTATACCTGGTACAGATAAAAGTAAAGAAAATCTACGCTTTAAAAAAGTGTTGTAACTAGCTGGTTCGGGAGTAATCATGTTTACAGGTTATTGTCCTTTGAACTGCTTTTTATCAGAACGCTGTAACAGAATTGCATAAATGAAAGTGGCCAGTTAGCAATCAGTCGTCTGTTTCGTTCCGATTCGTAAGATTTTGTTACAGTGACGGACTTAGGATTGTCTCCCAAACTCATTAAAACCGAATTTAACTTATGTTAATTAATATGGCCAATCATTCAATGAACTGTTATCACGTATTCCTCTGTTTAAATATTAATCTCGAAATATGAGATATAGATGCTAATGTAACCTTTGGGCTGTAGAGGGTTAATAGGAATTTAATAAAACGTACTATAATACCTCTGCTTTATTACAATATTTTCATTTCGAAATTATCATCAGAATTAAAAATTGTTTATTTGCGCGTTATATTTTCTATCGAACTAAAATAAGCGCCATAATGGACGCTCAATAGAACAAGAAATGTCCGGTACTGTTTTACGGTCGTTGATTCACGGGTTTCCGATCAACGGACAATGCTCACTGACTCCGTAGGATATTGATTCGACTCTTTAGGGAGGTGGGGTTAATATAGTCGATATAAAGGCCTTCGATTGCTGAGAAACGATCATTTAATGAGAAAGTAATGTGGCTCTGTGAACAGACCATTTGATTGGCTGATTTTCACCATGCTCTCATTCAAGGTGTTTTATTATTATCATTGAAATTAATACTTCGCTTTAAACGAATATTTCTTATAAATTAATTTATACACAGTGATCGATCAAGCTTTTAAATTAAATGATTGTGTAACACATTATGATAATAATATTCGTTCTATCCAATAATTAATCTCATCTTTGTTTGTTACAGGTGTGCTTAACGATAGCAGCTTTATGCGTGTCTACGAATGCGAATTTCTATTACGAACGTTTTAAAGCACTTGCTGATCATGGATTGGAGCCACGCAAACCATGGACTCTCGATTCTCCCGGGGATACCTACGAATTTGCATCTTCCGAACAACAAGTAAATTACGGTAATTTTCCAGGAATAAAGGAAAAGAACGTGAAGACGACACCGAAGGAGAATAAGAATTTTAAAAAGGTATTGTCGCCATTCTATACCTTAACCGAGAAAGACGGTGAGAAATACAAAGCCTACATCAAGAAATCCGGGGTCCCGTATTGCGAGGAAGTGAAAACAAAACCGACGAAGAAGAACGGAGATTCGCCACAAAAGGATTCTATGGTTTGCTATAAATGCAAGAATCCTAAAAATGGTGACTCCTATGAACAATGTTCCTATGTGTCTGAACCATCATCGAAATCTGCTTCAACGAATTTCGAAGAATTTGCAACTCCACCTTCCTCGTTCAGACAGAGAAGATCGAATTCGAAGGACGAAGTTGCGGCAGGATCATCGTCGAGTTTTAAACATGATAAGAATCACCGGAATCCTTATAGATTCAATGATGACATTTTTGCCGATGTGGCACGAGATGTTCCGGAAGAGTATAAAAGTAAGAATGAACAATGCGAAAAGGTCGTTAAGGATTCTATGGTGTGTATGGTGTGCAAGGATACTAAAACTAATGGCAAATACGAGCAGTGTTCGTATATACGTAAACCACAGGAGAAGTCTTACGCGTATCGTAAATCGAGTTCTTTTAAGAATCCTAAGAAAACCGAGGAGCAAGAGGAGAAAGAGGATTCCGAGAATCAAGAGGATCGTAAGTATTCCGAAAGCAAACCTGTTAAGGAAGAACGTGAATATTCATATCCTAGTGAAGCGTATAATGAAAAATCGGAGGCCGAGAATGGATCCGAAGAAGGATCCAATGCCGAGGAGACATCCAGCAACTGCAAGCGAGTTCAGAAAGATTCAGAGACCTGTATGGTCTGCAAAGATCCTAAGACTGGTGGCAATTATGAGAAGTGCTCGTATACTTATCAACCTAATGATAAAGTATACAAATTCAGTAGATCCAAGAGCTTTGGCTATCCTGGATCTTCATCTACCGAGGAGTCGGAAAATCCAAGGGATAAAGAAAAGTCCTCTGAGATATCTGAGAAATTAAGCAGTTATCCTGAGGCCGAATATAAGAGAGATTATTCCATTCCAGAAAGCTACTATGAGAAACCCGAAGAAACTCGATCGAGTTCGTTCTACGAAGAAGATGAACCTAAATCGAAGTATCGTCAAGCTTCTTCAAATAAGTCCAAACAAAAGTCGTACAAAGATGATGATGGTCCATCATTCGATTTCCCAAAGTCGGAGTCCGAAAGATTGGCGGAAAGCACCGATCCAAGTAACTGCAAAAAAGTCGAAAAGGATTCCATGATCTGTAACGTTTGTAAGGACCCGAAAACTGGAACTGACTTTGAACAATGTTCCTACGTATATAAACCAAAAGAAAAATCATATGCGTACAGCAAATCCAGATCATTCGGTAATCCTTCGAAAGAGGAAGACGATGGCCCAAGTTACAGCAAATCTGAAAAGCAAACGGAATCAGAGGAACCATCCGACGACAATAAAAGAGATTACAACGTATTTTCCGAAAGAAACCCGTACGTCGCTGCAAGTGCCAATCAGAGGGAATTTCGAGAACATCCAATCTCAAGTGAATTAAAATCTAACTTAAAAGAAAGTTCGAATGAAAGAAATAGTAAGAATTCTCCTCAGAAAGTGGATGTTGAATTTTACGACGCATCCGAAAAGAAAGCAGAGATCGAGAAATTCTTGCAAGAATTTCGGAAGGAAGATCGTTCGAACTGTAAGAAAGTAATGCGAAATAAAATGACCTGTTATCAATGCGTTGACGATAAAGGATTTCAAAAGGAGGAATGTGCATTCATCACCGATGGAGAGCCAAGTACAGAAAAAATTGCCTATCACGAAGTCAAAGAATTCAAGAAGAACCCGGTTAAAAAAGTGCCGAGATCAACGGTGGTTAAACAATCCGAAAAGGTAGAGGATTCTTTGGAGCCTGAAACGTCTGCCAGTGAAAACTCTCCTGTAAAACATGTGAAACCTGTCGAAGAGAGTTCTGAAAATGTTAAAGCAAACAAAGAAGAGTCGCAAGAAGTTGAAGCTTACGATTACGTTCAGGAAACTAAACCAATATACGACAAAACTCTTGAATTTTCACTTCCGGCTTACATGTTGGAAAAATCCGAGCATGAAGCGGAATTTGATGAAATTCTTTCTGGTAGATTTTAATTGTAATATTTAAGTTTATGTTACTTCTGTTTCTTAACTTCTGCTTAAATTTATTAAGCCTTCTTCGCATTGAAATAAATACCTTTCTGTGTACTCCCAATAATATACAAAATAGTTCGTTTTATAATAATTTGTTGTTTATACTCGTGAGATAGTGTCACATGGTTTTAATCATCGAGTAAACCGAAGTGATGGCGATATATTGTTATTTAGTGTTTAAATTGTATTGGAATATTGTACGGTTTATAATAAAATTTGTTCTTGTTATATAAAGATTTAACGAGTTTATTATGTGATTAAGTACTAAGTGTAAATTGCATAATTGCGGTTAATAGCTTACGATTGCCGTAACATTTTGTAGTAATATTGCACAGTGTTTAGATAAAAACTATGTGCTAGGTGATAGATAGATGTAAGTATATTTTATGTATATTTTATATAAGTTAGATTTTATGATAGTCAGGTTATATTTTAATTTAGCCTCCTGCTTTCCACGCGTATATTTTTCTAACTGAAACATACTTCGACGCAACAGAAAATCGTTTTTGCGGTATTTTTATTTGTATCGCAAGAAATCGACTATTCCATGGATCGATCCTTTTATTCTTAGGACATATCGTTATTCAGGTGGAACGACTTTTACTTTCACGGGGAAAATCGGTTAAAACAACCGGCAACTGAATTACGTACCATCCGATTGCGATGATCTGAAAATATTACGTACCCAACTGAATTCTTTCTAATTATTTCACACACCCTTCTTTCACAAACATATTTAAAAACGCAGTTCTGCCTGTTGTCCAAAGTTGACCTACGACTTGGACTTAAAGATCTCCTCTTCCCGTCACACCGACGGAGATTTTCTTGAATTTTAAGCAATCGAGTTTTAGCGATAACAACATGATTATTCATTAAACCATAGTCCATTAATCATATGCTAAAATCATAACTACCCTGTTTTTCAAAGTCAATTACCTCCCGCTCTTCATCATCTCATGTCTTCTCACCCCTACTATTAACTTCTGGCTTCGGTAAGAACATTGATCAGATCTGAGGATAGCAAAATATCATTCTCAGCTCCATCAAAATCTGATGGTACTGTCGGACCGTGGTCCATTAGTCGTATGTGCCACCGATGGCAAAGAAGAAAGAGAAGAGCAGGGCAGAGAGGAGAAGAGAAAAGAAGAGAAAGAGAATTGGCGGCGCTGAGATGTTTTTAATCGTCCGGTGGAGGCTGAGGGTCCGATGGAGCGCAGTAGGTGCGGGCGCGCGCTAGTGTCGGCATCGGTTGTTGCTCGTCCCTTTCCATATCCGCCACCTTCCACCTCCTCGTATTCACGTACTACCGAGGAACGGACATAGCCAGAAAGAGAACCGGTTCCTATCGGCTCGTGGAAAGCGGCACGAGGCGGCCTCACCTTACACGGGGACACCGGATTCGATATCGTCCAACGGATATTAAAGATACCCGACAATGAGCTCCTCAACGTTCGCGGGGTAAGACTGTGAAAAACAATTTTCCGATTTGCTTAAGGGCTTAGAAACCACGCCGGCAAGAATCTGCGGGCGCTTCCTGCCTGTCCGGAAACCCTCTCCTCGAACGTGACTCGAGATACTCGAGAGTGGAAATGCACTTCTTTCCTTCCGTGTGACGAAGATTTCTAATCAGATTTTTGTTCGTGATTCTGTCAGATTTTTATATCTATAAAGATTTCATACGATTAAGGATGTCGAAAGTTATTTCTCTCGATTACCAGGAATGGTAAGATGATGGAACTGGTTCCTAGTTGATGGTCAAGGAGACGCGCGATAGGATTCGGACAGATCGAGGGTGAAAGTTTTGTTTGTTTTGGGAATAAATGTTGGTAGAGAGTTTTGATCGTTTGCATTCGATTTGGGTTTCGCATGTGAAAATACTTCTTTTTGATCTATGGGTTATGATGATGGCGGTAATTGCGAGGATGTTTAGAAATATATTATTATATCAGCAATTATCCTTGAAATGACCAAAACTGCTACGATTTCATAATTAAACGAGTATTACCGCACGCGGTCTCTTTCTCGGTATGCAAAAAGACGTCGCCTTGAAACCAAGGCATTTACTTCTTCCAGCTTGTACGAAAATAGCGGAACCTTTCTGGAGTACATTAGGGAATTGGGAAAGGTCGGGAGCTCCTTCCATTTTATGATTCTATTTATGTTCTCAAAAAATCGAACAAAAATCATCCACCAAGTACTCAGTGACAGATCATTTTTAAAAACTTATTAACACATCTCGGGAATATCATACCATATAAAATGAAATAACCCTCACATTTCTTACAACACTATAACATCTAAACAAACTATTCGATCTTATTCTATTATTGAGCTTCTCAAAACACGTGGATCTTGTTCTTTGAATATACTAGATCCAACGACAGGCCTTGCAACAATTCCAAGAAGGAGCTCCTCGACCTATATTTCGTCGTTGAAAAGGAAAACAGTGTCATGCATTCATCGAAAATCTCGATAAAAAAATTCCGATCTTTCGCAAATGCATTTACGAATTACTGCTAATCGCATACTGGTTCGTGAGCTTATTATATTTCCTATACAAAAATATTAATATGCGCATACTAGAAGGTCGAAATAATCAAAGAACGCAACATATTGGATTGAAGAAAGCAAAAGTCTAAATCTAAACACGAGATTTGCGTGCCAAAAAGATATGCAAATTGTGTTTATAATGAACACCTACGTTTGGCACGATTCTACATCCACGCGTATGAGCAATCTTCAGAAAATGGTAGCTGAGATAATCGATACTTTAAAACAGTTCGATCACCCCTGATTTTTCATCCCTAAATATAACTATGTAAATAGATGTTTAGTGATTTTCTAAAATTAACGCTTATTGGCCATCAACATCATTGAACTTATTCACTCATTAAAGTGACACGTCGATTTCAAATGATCTCGTCCACCACTCTTCTTATCAATATTATCGAAACCTCGACGGGTTTCTTGTTTTTAAATTATGCTAATTTTACACAAAATGTACATCCACACGTACACGAGATTCAAGTTTGTTCGCCGCTCCACTCGGTTTGCATTTCAAAATTAATGTGACGCGAAAACCATGGAAAAGTTCTCAAACACTATTTTCTTTATACACATATGTTTATAGAAAGACCATGAAGGTTCCTTATATCTGCTACGAATAAATTGATCTTGGACGTCGTAAAACTTCGTTTTGGACGTCCGACAGCTTAGTTTGCGATCTTTAGTCGGCGAACGTACCATTAAATACGATGAATCAGAGTCGCGATTTATTATAGAATTCCAGGTCCATTTAGATTAATACGAACACTCTATTCTTGAGAAATGTCCAAAGTGCTCGAAAATCTAGTTCCTCAATGGTGAACTTTAGATAGTTACATAGAATCGCATCTAGGTTTACGCCCACGAATAATCCAATTTCGTAGCACGTAGGACCTTGCTTATGCTGCTATTAAGATCTCCTCGCCGTCCTTATCAAAATAACGCGAGCAACCTCGTGGCATGCAATAATCGTGAACGAAGCGAGGAGTAGGAGACGATAGTGCATAAGCATGGTGCAAAACTTCTCATTAAGAAAGTTCGCAAGGTGTGAATGACCCTTCGATCGAAGATACAAGAAAATTATTCATTGCCACGTGCCGTGACCACCTCGGGCCAGCAGCAGCGTGTATTTTTAACGGTGCGTGTACCGTGCACATCTTATTTCGTCGGTATTGGCCCGTCGGTTAAAGGCCTCCGTTCGCGAGAGGAACTTTTCGAGGCTCTTTCCTCCGTCTCCGCCACAACTGGACCATTCACTGTCGATCGAAATAACGGCTCGTACCAGTGGATTCTTTTTTATGACCTCGCTTTCACTTTTTCTCTATCGCCGGCGATCATCATCCTGACTTTTTACAAATTAACCTCGCTCAACCGCAACCCCCTTGAATCGCCCAATTTTTAACATCCCATGGAACATCTTTAATTGATGTAATTAATATAAGAGTAAATGAGATTAGTCGATATAATTCTGTATCACAAAATGAATCGAGAAAATAAAGAAGCTCTATGACGATGCATATTAGTGAGAAAGGATTGACAGTGATTAATTAAATTGCAAAATAATTAACATAATTTTTGGAATCTCTCGACATGGATGCTTTTCAATTCTTCTCGTTGATTTTATAATGGTCAAATCTATGGAAGTTAGTCACTTTTTTGGAATGATATTTCTGACATTTCCTGAAGTTGTAAATTAATAAGTCATATCGATCAAATATTGCCAGGTGTCTTTATCTCCGAGAAAAAAGTTCGGCGTCGGAATACTAAAAATAAAATAATCGGAAGCATTTTATACGACGTGGTAACGCGCAGGTCAGCCTGCTCTAAATTTAACTTCTCTTGGCGTATCTACCTAAATACATTTCTATCCTGCGCTCCGTTGGCTGGGTTCCGAGAGCTTCGCGGCGTCGCGTGTTCGATTCGCCATGACCGAGCTTTTCCAAGAAAGTTTGAAATTCATCGAGAACCCTGATTAGGCATTTGATATATTCGATCAAAAACCGCAACCTCATGTTCGTCTCATAAAACCCGACATTAAAATAATATTCAAATTAATAATAAGATACAAGATGAATATCAACGCTACCGGGCCTTGATTTTCATCAATGCTAAAAACATCGTGCATTTATTTATTTTTTTCCTGCACATTTTTCTTTTAAAAAATGTGTACTATTTGTTATAGAACCACTTGAAACAGGTACAAGTTGCAAAGATAAATTTTGGAAAAGAAAACGTTTTCATCGCGTAATTATAGTGTGCCTACGATTTAGAACACCGACATCCTTGAACGTTATAATTTATCACTGTCGGAAACTTCCACGTTGGTTTAAAAATATTTATTGTTAACAACGTATTCAGTATAAATGGGCGTTTAAATATACACCTATAGTATTCGCAGATAGTATAAGTTTTTTCTTTTGAAAGATCTTCCGCGTACCGTTCGCCAATTTCTCTCCATAATGGAGGCACGGATACATTTTTTTAAGAAATTCGAATATCCGTGAAGAATTACGATCATATCCGCTGAGCTTACAGGGACGATAACATTGACGTCATTTTACTGATTCAAATTTAAAATTAGTATTAGGACGCCGAAGTGATATGTTAATCCAGGGAAATTCAATTCAAGTTTCCTTGAATGTTCATCAACATGAATTGTGTTACCGTAATATTACTATACATATAAAACCTACTAAGCTACTCTATCAAAATAATGGCAAAGTAATTGTATTTTGACCAAATATTAATAGGTAATTGTACAAATTAATACTTACATAAATCGCCATAATTTTGAAACTATTTTCAGAACTCTTTATGTACTAAATAATTCAAAATGCTTTTCGCATATTTAGACCTCAATCAATCTTTCATTGAAATATTATACGATTAATTTGCACCGTTAAACTCGTACTTTCAAACCATTTAATATATTGCCAAGATACAAGTGATCTAGAGTTGTTATGAAATTAATAAAACGATTGCGCAGAGGCGGCTGGTAAATTTTCCATTACCGCAAAGAGCTTACAAATATTCGTGGCCACTAGTGGCACATATATAAATTGAGAGGCACGTGGTACAATGAACGTGCCAAAATAAAAGCGCCGTCGTTTCGAACTCTTCTCCAAAATTCTATTATTAAGATCTTTGGATTTTGCACAGCCTCTCGTTGTCCAACCACGAGTTTTTGGGACGCATCAATTACGTACGCATTCAATGCTCTTTCCGTACACACGTTTAAATATACTCATACATTAGAAAGCGACCCATAATCTATTTAAATCGGACCACCTTTTTTTTAGAATACAAAACGAACGACCAGCGATTTCTTTCATTCGACGTGGAAACAGATTTGATGAATTACTCGGACATCTGTTGCCTGGACAAACGTCCTTTACGAAAATGAATTGTCGAGATGTTCGCTTTAGTGAGCGGTTATAACTCTAGATAATTTCGGGATTTCTATTAATACTCGAATAATACGGTAATAGATAAATGTTTAAAAGAGGTCAGTCACCTGCGAACTAAAGAGACATGTCTGACCAGAAGACACAGTGACTGAACAGATTGTATAAATAGAAGACTATCAATATTAAGGCAGGTGGTAGTGAACTGTTCCGTGACGTTTTTATAGAAATATAATTCCTATAAATAATAAAAGATATGTATTTATAACAATTTCCGATGGAAATTGAGAATTGAAAGATAAATATACTATATCGGAAATATAGATATATTGTAATAATACAATATTAAAATAAATAACTAGCTCTGTTTGATAGATTTTCATCTTTGACTGGTCTACGTGACTCGAGCATCGTAATTTTATTTACGGTGTCATAGCAGAAAATATGAATTAAAGACATGAAAAGTAACTGAATGAACTCATATAATACCGCAAATGAAAACTTCCTTAAAAGGATTAGGTAATGCAAGGCGGTCGAGTCATCCAAAGATAAGTCGTGGTCTTGACAATGTAGGTTACCATTCGCCATTAGTTCCTTGATAACACCAAAAACAGTCTAACTACACTTTTACAACTATACTTTGTAACAGTTCAACATAAAGATAAGTACTGTCGATATTTATATAAACAAATATTCACAACATCTAAAATATCATTTTAGCTCCGCGTATGCATTAATTCTGGCGTATTAATAACTGTTCAATCGAACTAATTAAAATATCGTAACACACTATTATAGTTTCAAAGTACAGTTGTAAGTAGAGTAAAGATTGAATTACACACAAAAATGAAGTAATTGATTTAATCTCAACAACGATTCTGATACTGAATTTCGAGAATCCCAAGTGTACTTGTGCACTTGCATTCTATGTAGTGCACGTAGGTGCACCAAAATACCGATACTAGTAATCTGACTCATCCTTCGAGTAACTGCGTTACCCAGATAAGACTGGAATGTTTCGGTCATATTCAAAGCGGGAGCGAAGTTAGCTAAATATAATTTCGCATTACTATATACATCGCCACACTAACCAACTATCTTAACGATGATCGGCCGCGTTATTATACCGATATACTCGTATTAGTGAAACTTTATCTTATTGCAAATGCATGTTACGCGTTAATTAAAATCCACTTGGATGTGATAAGCGATAAATCCTCGTAGCTCTGTACATTCCACACACCGCGTCGATATGTTTGCTCATGACATAATCATAAATAATAATTCTTATCTTCTACGTTATTAAACTTACGATTTTATATTTTCAGGAATTCGGGCGATGGGATAACAGGTACGTACACAAATAAATTGCAAGTTAATTCATTCACCGCGAGACTCTATCACTTATGTTTCGTATAAGGAGATATATAAAATGCACCGTATGCAAATAACGTTTGCCGAAATCGCATAAGTCTGCGCGTTCGGTCTGCTCTTTTATTCCGTTATCTTAGACAAATATGTCGCGCGAAATCGTTACCAAATATACATGAAATTACCAGAATTTTAAAATTCAGTCACGCGTTATTTTCAAAGATTATTCACATGTGATATGGAAAATTCCAATTACCACGCACAGGGATAATTAAATCATAAATAAGACATCGTTTGTGTATCCATTTACCGTCGAATGAAATATTCAACGATTCCCTTGGAATTATTCGAGAATTTGCGTATGTTATCATAGCATAAATCCTTGTTCAGTGCCAAGCACAAGATACGAGCAATAAAAGAGAAGACCATGAGAAAGTGAAACTGAAAATATTCTCGGGTACCGAAACGCCGGAATATAATAAGTACAGTTAACAGTCGGAGTGACTTACCCGTTCCCTCGTTAGCATTTCTCTAAATTGCTAATTGTTCCAGGACTTTGTCCAGCGCCTCCTCCACCACCACCGCCTCCAGTACCTGGCCAGGTCCCGGCTGTGAGGATCAACACTGTCGAGGTAAGACGAACATCGTCAGTTCGAGTTTACGACTCGTACGACACGAATATTATCGCATTAACCATACGCGTACCAATGACGTGCCTTTCCTTTTAACTACCATCGGGTTTCATACGGTGATAAAATAGAATATTATATATGTTACGTCGCGCGCGCGGAACTCTTTCATTCTAACGTAATATATCCTTAGATTCAGTTTCATTCTCTAGGATTTTGCACATTTAAAATGGTAAGGGGTACAATATGTTTACCTTTCGGTGTAATTCACACGAATACCTCGTGTGTGATGTTTACTGAATTATGACAGAGTAAATACAGAGTACACGATATCAAGAAAACCAAGAATTGGCAAACAGTCGTTGAGCTGTTGAAGTGTGTTGAAAATATGATTGGATATGTTGGATATTTATGTGTTTTGAGTGTATTAGTGACGTGTTTTTGGAGATGATTCGCTGGTATCAGTGTTATAATTATTATTAATGATTAATATTATGTTTATTGTGGAAAATAGGCACCGGCAGTAAAAAGACCACAGATCAACAACGGTGCTTACGAGCCGCCAGCGGCCATCCAGAACGCGATGTTGACAAAGGATAAGAAACCGTTTACATACACGCCAGGTATGGGTGGAAAGTTGGATCTTTCTCAAATCCGAAGTCCAAGAATGGCCCGGAGAGTTGCGAAAAATGCGAACGACGAGGGCATCGAGGGCCCACCGAAATCAGCACTCGAACCGAAACCGACACAAGCGCCTAATGCCGGTGCGAATTTATTTATTCAACCCCAAGTAGCGGTACCCGTTTTTCCAACGAATATTCCACCACCGCCATCCGTAAGGACACCCCCGACGCCGCCCGTTAATAGGACTCCATCGAATGGTAAATACACGTTAGAATAAATTGATTCCATTTCATATTGAATGCGCACCTACTTCTATATGTTATAACCATATTATACTATTGCGAAAATCGTATATTGTAGTATTGTAAAATGTGAAGAAACGTGCTGTGCCAAGTTGCTATTTCACACGTTTTCAACATGAAAATCTGTTTGAAATTCTAGTCTCTGATATGCATGCCGAACCGGTGAAGAACGTGACCAAAGCAGAAACCAAAGTAACGCCAATTATAGTAACATCGGTGCAATCGAGTCCATCCGAAAGCCCGAGTACACCGACCCAAATCACTCTGACTAAGGCACCCACACCTTGGCTCCAGAATAAGAACAAGCCACAGGAAGAATTACCTGAGTGGGCGAAACGATCGGGCGCGAATAAACAGAGCTCGTCACCAGATAGTCCGACGTCACCGCCAGTTTATACGCAAATTCAGCAAACCCAACAGCAGCCGCAATGGCAGCAAACTCAAGAAAAGCAGCAACCGGTGCAATCGGTGCAACAGAGGCAACAGCCTCAGCAATATCAATATCAACAGCAACAACAGCCACAGCTATATCAACAACAAAAGCGCCCATTTCCAAACACAGCGACGCAACCAACTAGTCCACAAGCAAACCAGCAAGAACGCGTGATACCCATTCGTGTAAGTTTCCCGCGTGTTGTTATTGAACTATGAAAAAATAGAAGTAACAATTTTAAAATGTTGTAATACGTTTAGATCGAAGACAGACCGTCTGTTTTTGACGTGAAACCTGAAGGGGGTCATCATCAATTCAAACAATCACCGAGCTCTCATCATCAACAGCGATGGGGCCAATCGCCAGTTCAAAATCAAGTGCAAATGCAACATGTTGTATCTCCACTACCTCAACAAACTACGGGCGGATCTTATATTGTACCGATAATGATGGAGGGAAGCGATAACAGACCCGCGAGTGTATCGAATAATTCGTACGCACAGCCGACTGCTCGAAATAATGTGATCGAAAATCAAACCACGAAAGTGTAAGATAAAATGATAAAGTAGATTTTTTTATCGATATATTAAGAGTATTGAATTATTCTATATAATTGTTTTACTTTTTAATAGAATACCACAACGTGGTCCTCCAGTTCAACAGGGAGAACCAGGACCGGTTCAATCTCGATCATTTCGCGTACTTCAAAAAATTACTGACACGGATGCACAAATTGACGTGGATCCGGAACAAATGCGAAAGCTACAGCTTACCGAGGACGATAGGATGTTAATGAATAAATTTAAAGAACAAGGTAAGATTTTCTTTCGCGTGACTCGATATTTCAAAGCAAAATAAAAGTCTTTCGGATAATAAATAATGCGATTACAAACCTGCAATTATTCGGTCCAGTAATTTGTTCAAACTACATTCCGCTTGCTATTGTTTTCTTCGTTCCGCTTAACAAATAGATTTGTGTTTTTGCAGTCGACAGCGATTCTTTTCTCCACCAAGAAGAAGATCCCAGATATCGTGGCGCGGCAATACCTTCGCGTGCTTTCCGCTTTTTACAAACCATGACTGACTCTGGTGAAACGCCAGTACCTTCCACGAGTAAGTAGCCAAATCTACATTTATAATTGCACTTATAAACATCTTTTTATATTTCAATACCACTGTTCGTCGATCTACTTTTCACTACACTTTAAAAACTACATTAAGAACCTACGTTCACAGCGCCACGAGTACCAACCGCCATTAACAAAAAACAAAACAGGAATTCAAAATCTTTTGGTAAGTAATACTATTAAATGTAACGAAAAAACGGTAGGACTATGGTACAAAAATGATTGTCGTATAAATTCGATTTTACTTTCATTTTTAATAGAAGAAACACAAGCAAACCTACCACCGAGCGAGCAACAAGTTCAAGAACCGAAAAAATACATGGGTAGCGCGATTCCCTCCAGATCGTTCCGGATATTGCAAGCGATGACAGCGCCGGAAAGTGTCGGTGAGTGACGGCAATGAAATTCATTCAAATCGATAATCCTCGAAACATAATCTTCTAAAACGTACACGATTTTTAATAAGTCATACGTGAGGAACACGCAACTCGTTCCTAAATTAATTGCAAAAGCTTATTCACCTATGTACATTAATGTTCAGTTGAGAACCGTCTCTCACATTCTAATGAATAATTATGAAAGTAATAACGCGTGGCGTCGCTGGAACATTCATCAAATCCTGTGTTCACAGGAATAACGAAAATTCCCTCGGGTTCAAATTAATTCATAGGAAAAAGAATACAAACTGCTTTGATCACATGATCATCATTATATTCAATATTAAGCGACTTAATTTTAAAATTCTCCAATGTAAACTCTATTTAATGAATTCATACTTGTAGTATTAGGTAAATAACAAAATATTCAATATTATGGTAAATACTCAAAAATATATGTCCATTTAATTTCCGTGGTTCGTATAAATAAAATCTAAATAAAATGTTCGCGAAATCTTGTTAGACAGATAATACATGCGCAAAATTCCAATGGAATACTCTTTACCTTAATTAATTGGAACTTCCATGATGGGCGATAGGTGAAACATTGTTCTAATTTTGTCCATATTAGTATAGTAGTACTATTTTCATGTTGAATTATCGTTGTATAGAATTTCCTAGTCTAGTCACTTCGTAAATGAATAGCTTTTAGAAATTAATACAGAATTATTGCAAGCTACGAATGGACTGGGTACTTAACGGGAATGTTGCATGTTATATTAATAATGTCACGTTTTTTTATCATCGCTGAGATTTACTATAATTACAAGTGATCACTTGCATGTATCTGGAAATGAATATTTTGGACTCTGATACAGGACAATTGGTCGAGGTGTTGAAAATTTTCTTCCAATCTACCTTGATTAAATACCCCAGAAAAAATTCGAATTCGTACATTTCTAGTAATCATAAAAATGATTTTATTTCGTATAAAATATACCATAAAATCAGCCTTGTTCTTTGCAAAATAGAAATCTCCGCTACCTTGTTGTATTTAACGATAAACATCGTTCACCCAGTGGTATTTTTTCAAGATAGATTAAAAGAGAGTGTCGTGTGATCTTTAAGTTGACAATTTTACAAAGGAAATGTTTCCTCGACACGAAAACTACGTCCAGAATATTTTTTTACTTACGAGCATGTTTTCCTTCTCGGTCGCAATTATTGTTTCGTACGGAGAGACCAATGTTCTTTCGGGATAAAGACTTTTGTGGTGATTATCGACGCGAGGTTCCGTTGGTTTTGCGTGGGCGAAATTTTCGATGGTTTCCTTTGAACACAGGATCAGACGTTTTTTTCACTCCCATAACTATCTGATTACATCGCTTACCCTTGCCGTAAAACGCTCCATTTTCTTTATACACTTCACTTTTCCGTCGGGAATTTTGTGTATGTTAGACATTTACATTACGCCATTACTTTCATCTTTTTTCTAATCTCATCAAAAATTTACATGTTATTATTCATCGTGCACCAATCTAGTATTATCTTCGATTACACAGTTTTAGACTCAAGACTTGTAGTATCCCATAATTCATCATTTAATAAAGATATCATAAATATTACCATATTGCAGACATTGAAATATTTCCTGCAACAAATTTAACTTATCGTTTGAAAGGGACAATACATTTAACCAAATTTCACAACACGAAATTTCTCAAACATCTATTTCGGTAGATCTCTTATATAATGGTGTCAGACAATAAAATGCTGTCGATGTTAATACAAGCTAGCATCTCGTAGTAAATGTCTAGCGTACGGTTTCCCTTCCGGCAAAAGACATCAGAGACGAAGAGCTCGAAGAAAAAAAAAGACCAGATCCACAACGCGCACGAAATCGCATATCAAGATAAACGGGATCCCGGAAACGAAGGGAACGGGGAAAAAAAGACAGAAAAGAACGCAAGAGTACATCACACCGAAGTGGGAACAGTTAAATTATTGTCTGAATGCATTGTGCTGTTTGTTGTAGCCACGCAAGAAAATCGTCAAGCAGATTACACCTGCCAAACAGAGAATAATGCGCCGGGCAATCAGCAGGGTGTTTATTTCCCACCGTGTCCTCCTCCCTTTTGGAATCCTGAAACTGGTTGGTGGGGTTACTGTCCCCTTCCTTATGCGGGTGTCTCAGACACCAATAATCAACAATTAGATACCTATCCTTATCAGAATGACGGGACCGCGTATATTTGTTATCCTATTTATAACCAAAACTACCCGAATTATCCCGAATGCAACCTTACGAACGGAGAACAGAATTTTTATGCAAATATGTATCCTCAGTATGTATACGATCCGGCACAGAATAATCAGAATATCCGTAATGATTCCTTTGCGCAAATTAATGGTAATGATACTTTATGTAGTAACGATCAAGTACCCGATATTCTGAATAATAGATTACAAGAAGTTGGGAACAAAATTACAAACGATACAAATGATTTGAATGTCACATCACAATGGGATAGATCGAATCACGTCTCTAGAGCCGGAAGTAGTAATAGTAATAAAGATAGTGATTGTACTACTGCCATGAATATAACCGACGAAGAAGAGATTCCAGAGAATGTGGTGACACCAGGAACCGCGGGAAGCATTCATGATTCCACCGATAAAAAACCCGCCTCAGTTACCGGATTAAATGTTCCTGTGCCGAATTACACTTATATGGATACGAGTGATTCCAATGATAGCACTGATTCCGAATCACAGTCGGATAACGAGTCGATATCGGAATCTTCGAAAAGCAATGCTTCTAATAATAAGAATGCTGCTTGTGATAATACATCCTCCGACAGTGATGATTCTGAATCATATTTAGCTTATTCGACGGGATTAAATCCTGAAGGAAGGCAAGAAGAAGATGCAGAAAGAAATACATCGATAACACACTCGAGCAAGGAGTCTTCCGATGATATACAAGAAAATGATTCTTTTTCGGAGAAGGTTAATTCCACTGACTGTGAATTGGATATGGAAGACAAGATGGAAAATGATACCCAAAGTAACCCGAAGAAATTACAGGATGAGATTATTCCACATAAACTTAGCGTGATTTATGAAGATGCGGAACATGCTGGTTCGGAAAGTCCACGATCGCAAAGTAGCAAAGATTTTCGAAGACAGAATGAAACAGATTTTGAGGCAACCGATGAAACAGAAACGCCAACAGTGAGTGTCAGTTTACCACTGCGATTTAAGTTCTCCGTGTCGGAAAACAACGAGGACGTTACAACGGTAATCGTTGGTGATAGTACGATCAAATCAGAACCGTCACATAACAAAACTGAAAGCCGATCGTCACAAGCACAGGAGAGTTGCAGTAAAGAAAAAGATAAAGAAGATTCTGAAAGTTATCAAGTAAATAACGAGACTACGGTAGACTTTACGCTCAAGAGACAAACTTCGGAGAGTAAACGAAAAGTAAAAAGTTATATAAACGAAAAAGTACGCGAGGAGGTGATAGAGAGTAAAACGGAGAAAAACGAGAAAATAGAAACACCACACGTGAACTTCACACTGAGGAAGAATCGAAGTCGCATAAATAAAATCAACGAGGAAACGATCGAAACAGAATTCACTATTAAATCGAAGAAAATCTCCACGCGAATCGAGGAAATCAAATCCGAGGAAAGCCTAAAGGAGTGTTCAGTTACAACGAATACCTTGATTGGCGTCACTGAAAAATCGAAAGAAACTGTGGAAAGGCATGTTATCAATAACGAAGATATTACATTCGATACATCGGTAGACGATACGATGAATTATTCCGCGACAGTGAAAGTTGATCAAAATACATTCGAGACGCACGATATCAATAAGAACGTCGTTAAACCGGAAGTCGTTGTATCCGAGTGCACATGGACTGAAGAGTCTAGTAAAATTTCTTCCGACAATTTATTAGACACAATCGCGGACTCCGAAATTGAAAGTAGCCAGACATTTGGAGAAAGTAATTTGGATTATTCGACAAAGCAGAGGACTGAGGATGATCGAAATACAGACGCGGATGAAAAACTGGGAAAGGAGCCAAAACATTTATTAAGTGTACAAAATTCTCGAGAAGAAACCGATGACGAGGATAGTGGAGTGACCTCAGATATGAGTCGTATAATATCCGAGGTAGACACAGATTCGGAATGCACTTCGTCCAAGAATATTAAAAAATACCAAAGAACTCAAACTCATTCTAGACTCTTCAGGCTCTTAAATGACGACTCCATTCTTCCTAAACACGCGGAAAGATGCGCCGACATCACTTCCAGGAGAGAATATTTAAGTTTACCGTTAAAAACGAACAACTTCAATTACGACGATAATTACTGTTCAAATTATTCCAGTGGCGTTACATCGCCAGAATATTCACCAATTTGTGAACAATCATGGCAAAGACTTCACGACGCTGAGAACGAGAAAGTACGGACAGAGCAAAATGGTGATGCGTTTCGTTACGGTTCTCAAATTCTATCGCATCAGGAACGTGTCTCCTGCAAAGAGGATCCTTATTACCAGGCCTGGAAAGCACCAAAGGCACCTGCACCTTCGGATCACGACGTTGTACCATCCCTAGCATTCAAGGTCCTTGAATGCAAGAAGCCTTTGTGGGCTTACAAAGTGAATGTCCTTTGTCCAAGAATCAAGAGCACGAAAAACGTGCCGCAAACATTGCAGGGAAACAAAACAACCGATTCCTCGGCCCCTCCGATCCCTACGTCATACGTAAACCCAAAAACCGAGCATTGCTGATGGCCCGGAGCAAAATGAGGCCGTGTTTGGTCGCGATCAACCGGTCCACGGACGAGCCTCGCGCAACTTTTCTCTAGAATTCGCAAGAACTGGGCTCACTATGCCCGGGGGGCTACAGGCTACGTGGTTTTTTTTTCTATCGGTACATATCGTTTCCATATATTCATCTATCGCTCTTTACTTTCCTTTTTTTTTCAATCTTTCATTTTTGCGTTCACTTCTATTGGACCTCAGTGTCCAGTCGACGGGTGATCTTTTGACTTTTTTTTGTTCTATCTGAGAGAGTATTTCGCGAATGTGTCGATCCCGGTTTAGTAGTCGCTCGAAGTTTTTGCTGAAATTGTTACTAACAGGTTGAATGTTCTCCGATGCTTGCACTCGAAGAGTGATATGTTTCTAATTGGAAATTGATTTATCGTGTTTTATAGGTTGAGCTGAATATAAGTTAATATGTTCAGAAAACCAAATTCGATAAAGACTATCCGCAAATCGTATCTTATCTTTTTCAGCACAAATCCGTAATTTGTAATTTTTTCTGAACTTTTTTTATGAACGTAAAATTTCATATTTCCGTAGAAGACATGTTATGATTAACTCCAACAAATCAAAATAATAATGTAATAATACAAGAATCATTTTCTACATCTTCGTTTATATGACATAAAAATAGCACTAATTAAATTAGTTCATTTCTTATGTATCCAATTTAAACGTAACAGTTTAATGTTAACCTGCTTCTCTCATGCATTTTTTTTTACGATTCGCATATTATCAAATATATTAATACATGTTTAATGTATCATGGATTTGCACACTCGGCTCAAAATAGATTAGTTAAAAATATCCCTACAAAACCGCAATCGAAAGATACTCCGAAATCTTTTGTGCATGATTCATCTTCTACCACGTTTGAGAAACTTGCCATAATCCCCGAGCATCTTGTGTTGCAACAGTGCATAACAAAACTTAGTCAACAGCATTATGAATTTATATTTAGATCTTGCTTAAATACGTACGCATGCATAACGCAACCCTGCTAATATTTCCTCTATCTGTGCCAGAAAACATATTAAATAACTGCACTATATATATGTATATGATTTTTTGTGTGATTGTGAGTTTTTGAATTAGAACGACATACTGTGTTATTCAATTTTACCGTCCATAAGTTTACAAGATTTTAGGTGGAATCTTAACTAAAAATAATTTCATGTAATCACAATTAATTGTTTAAATAGTGATTATAAAGATTTGAACACCGGCAAGCAACTTTTATATGATGGTTCTATTTACTGTGACAGAAAATATGAAATAATTCGATTTTTTAATAAGAATTATACCATGAATTCTAATTGCCAAGTGCGCAATTCATAACGAAAATAGATCTTCCGTCAACCTTGTGAACTATATATGATTGTTAAACAAAATTAGAGTCATAATAATGATACAGTCTACGAAACATAACATTGTTTATCGCATAATTCAACAGATATTCGTGGCATATCACGAAATAAATGGACACATATCTATGCCAGTGAAATAACTCTGATTAAAAGAAACCATGTTATGCATATTGTAAAATAATGGAATTGAATATCGTGATACGGATGTTGTTAATTTATATCGTAGAGAGAAGTTGTGCATTAAAGGTTTTCAATTTAAAAATAAATATTAATGATTATGTTTCTCGTATTTCAGGTCCCGATGCAACTGATTACTGAGCAAAGACGGGTACCACTTTAGGAAACATGGCATTGTTAGTGTGTTTTTCTTTTCTTTTCTATTTTTGTTTACGCGATAATCCGTAGCAATTGTTTATACGGTACCTATCGATGTCGCAGCAATTATGCACACAAACAACCTACTTCTCTGTAATCTCGTCGCCCATTGTATTTGTTGTCTATTCGATTGCTCTTTTGTAATCCCAAAGTGTGTGGACATTGCTTATGGGATGCAAATTCACTGGCTACTCCATCAGAAGGAGAGCCAATCATTTCACCTAAGAAGCGAGCGGTTTGTTTAATATAGAATCAATGCCTCGTTATTAACATTCGTATACCATTCATCGAGAAGCAAAAAAAAGGAATACTTTGAAATACGTATCTATATATATAAATATAAATATTGGTATTACCATTACCTCGATCTGTCACTGTGCTATTTATGTAAGTTGTGTAAAATAAATTATTTGTAAAGTTTCCCTGGGATCTTTATTAGGGAGATTTGAACTGGAGGTAGAGCAAGGGAGGAAAATGAATGTAACTGTTTTGTTTGCATAACAATTTCGACCTTACAATAAATTTTATACATCACAAGAATAAGTACATATTTCATTCTGGTATTGTATAGAAAACATAACAATTATAAGTTGTGCTTGGTCGCGAAGACTCAACAGGGTAATGATATAATGTTTTCATATTTATGAAAAGTAGTTTTACAGTGAAATATACGTACGTTTGCGATGCATAATATATGCAACGACCGTCCATAAAGCAACACCCCATATTGCTTCAAGTAATCGCAAATATCGGCTATCCATATCTCCGATTTGCCAATGGAAGGGGAATACTTTGTAACACAAACTATGACCCACGTATAATACCAATGCATTCATGCCTAAATAAATATCAGTCATACATACAAATAATACATACATGATTAATAATATATAATTAACCCTTTGCATTCAGATGTAATTTTCGGTCGCCACTCAGTTTCTTGTGGTAACTCGAGTGGCGACTGACAAGCGACATTAACAACAAACTGAGTGGCTACTGAGAGACGCCTCTCGCGTGCAAAGGATTAAATAATGTCTTACAATTACATTGTATGACAAATAATGATATCGTATTAGGTCATGTATTATGAAATGTCGGATTATTCAAAGAGAAAGAAACATTGGTTTCTTAATTCAAATACACATTTTATTACTCAACATATGCACAATTTCCTTGTATGCATTTTTGTCAACGCGTTTCCAACAAAAAACTTTCTCTTTCGAAAAAGTCGCGGTTTTTAGAGGACACAAAGTCTGCCAAGATCTGATAAAAACCCGGACATTTCATATTCCACGATCTAATACAACAAACACAAACGTTTACCTACCAGGAATTCTAAAAGGACCACCTCGCCAAACTTTAAGAACATCGACGAGTATAAAACACCCAGAAAAAAATGCCAGCGCAAAACATGTCGTCACAAATACAAATGAAAGAGACCTAAATAAACGATTATTAATTATCATATAATAGAGAACTATTTACATATTCTCCAACGCAATACATTTCAAAACGTACCACAGATTTTTATTAACGGGAATTATACCGCTAAAATGGAGGACACAGCCTACACAACCAAAAAATGCGGCCCACAAAAGCCACCTAATAACTCGTTCTTTCCAATCTTTATACGTCATCATTATTACTCCAGCTTGCACTCCAAGAAAGACTTGGAATATGGATGTAAGACAACCTATATATATTAGATTCAGTCATAAATAAGTTCCGTTTTTGAAAATAAAGTTTATTCGTCAATAAAATGAACTTGAAACAAAAGGCTCCTGAACGAACGGAACTTATTTATGACTCAACGCAATATAATTTAAATCTACTTCATTCTTTGCGAAAGATCATATAAGAATTATAATAATAAATACGTTACTGCCTTCCTTCTCGTAATTGTATTTAAGGGCCTTTACCTAAAATGCCCTCAGGATCAAATGGACCAGATCCATAAACCGAACTGATAAGTGGTCTCTGATATATGTGATTTCCGGTTAATATTATATTATCAATATATCCAGCCGAACCGCCCGTGCAGTTAAAGTACACCCCGTCATCGTGTCGTCCTCCAGGTCCAAGGTATCCACTACCGAAAACTTACTTCGTAATACTGTTAAAGTATTTAAATACCATTTCAAAAAGAACGTACATACGTGGGACAATCAGGAACGCGAAGAGAGAATGTCAAAACGCAATGAATAATGGCGATAACAATCATGACGAGCCATTGTGGTAAAAGTACTGCAATATCTTGTATACTGCGGGAAAATGGCGTCTAAAAAGATCGGCGCAATCTAAGTCTTTCATTTCCTGCTTCTGCACTTTTGTAGTTTAACTAGTTTATTATTACTATTTTTTTTACTATTAGTTAGGAAATATGTACCTGTGGCTTTTTCGATTTCTCAGGAATAAGGTATAAGAAAATTAACGCAACACATAAATAACTGATGCCAAATCGTTGAAGAACACCGAATATTCTTAAGCGTTCTAATTGCGGTCCACTATACACGGTGTTCAGTGCCACACCAATTAGGAATAAAAGAATACTTCTCTACGAAAAGTACAAAACTATGTACACAAAATATCGAGGTTTTTTTGCTAACGTAACATTAATTTTATCCTGTTGCATAGTCACCTTAACGATCGCGTATGTTATAGTTCTTTTCGGTGTCATCCGTTTTATTTGGCTTGATAAAGCGATTGGAATACAAACTCCCATAATCCACATAAAACATGGAAATACTAAATCTCCGATTAACAAACCATTCCAAGTCGCATGCCCTAGTATAGGATACCCTCCAGAGCCATCATTGACAAAGATCATGAATAAAATACTTGCTCTGAGGTATGCAATTTATAAATTCATCAAAAATATCGTGTTTTAGAAAATTCATAAAAATATTAAGAAATACCGTAGATATAAAATTACTCATAGACATAGTTGATTCTAGTCCAAAGCGCAAAAAAAGCTATTTTGATAAATTACCCTCTAAATGTATCAATCGCTTTTACACGACGCTTCTTTTGTTCTTTTGGCGCTGGTTCATCTACTTGCGTTTTGTTAAACTTCTTTTTTAAAATATGCCAAGTGGACCGTACGCCTGATAAGGCGAGTAACATAATTATTATTGCTCCAATTGTGACGAATAATTCTGGAAGAGTTAAATTAAGCTTATGATATATAATTCATGTATCTTTTGTTAATTAATTTACAGTGGAATGCTCGAAGAATAACTAAGTGGTACCAAGAGTTATTGGTATTATCCGGATCCACTTATTTGTATGGGTACCTATCGTACTTTTTTATCAATCGACGATATTGTTTGCTAAAATCATGATCGAAATCTCTGATTCTCAATATCAATAGATACAATTAACGGTTCTAGGTACATTCAGATATCCATTATCATTGACACATTGTATTTCAAGCTCGCAAGTACAATAGCAGTGTCAACATCAATTAATCTTAATCTTTTTGTGCACAAATTACTAAGAAACAAGAAACCATACCGAAAATAACAATCTCTTACCTGTGTACTGTGAAGTGGGAAGATGTATAGTTTGTAAATTACAACTTCGATTTTCAACAGATAATTCGTATACACCAAATTGTTTTATATTTGGTATTAATTCGTAAGTCATGGGACTGTAAAATTTTATATTATTTAATTCAATAATTTTATTTCTTTTAATATTCGTGTAGGCATAAATATTAAATAATATGCTTGACCTTGTATTTTTTGCCGACACGTATTCGTCGGCATGTTGAACATCTAACACTCTCCATTGCATCGATCTAACCGTATTAAATTTGACGCTAGTTGTGCTTTTTAAAATTGGTGCGATTCGTGTGTAAGGACACTAAAACGGAAGTGACACAATACCCTGTTCGATTATTTCGAATGTTCCGCTCAAAATCATTTATGCTTATTTTAAATTTAAGCAATTTTTTTTTATGCTAATCATGTAAGTAGAAAACTTCGCTCCTCGTTCATAGTTTTGTATTTAACAATAGAATTATCAAAGGGCTCAAAATGACTTGCCTGCCTTTGTTTGTTAAATTATTCGAATATACCACGACAAATTGTTTCAGATTTGATATACTTTGATTTGATAAACATAACGCGAATAATTGATTCCATTAATGAACTTAAATCCTCCAACCATAGTTCATATATGTTTGGTAGTTCTACTGTTAATTATAATTTATTGTATTTTTTAAACGTGCGAAACTATTGCGAAAGTATTTTTCTTTATACAGTTATTCTATTACAATTTGTAATACAGCTTACCGAAACGCAATCAGACGATAACGAATAGAGCCACAAATTGGACTGGCTATTTGATGTTTTTAGACTGACGCATGCTTCGTCAAATTTCAATTTCCCTCTTACACAATCACTTGTCTCCATCATGCATATAACACTACCAAAACATCATAAAAAACTACACTTACGCACACTGCATCGAGAAATAACATTTGATATAAACTGGGAAAGATATGTACGCTGTATCTTCAATTTCGTAAGAGAAATGTTTATGCCTTACGGGAATAGGGCAAGGTGGTCACTGGAGAAAGTAGGCCGGTTAAATATAAATCTTACGTTAATAACATTTGGGCCATCAACAAGATAACTATGTATTTAACAGTGACACGCTTGCAATAAATATCCAATATCTCACAGTTTATTAACACGAATTTAATAATAACAATTTCAGTAAGTTCTCCGTTAAAAACATGTACCAACATGCAGTCCGATTTCAAAATAGGTGTCAGAGACAAACTACATAAACTACCACAAACATTACTGTGAACGTTCGATTTAATGGTATATTGTAATTACGAAGCTTCATGCGTATTTCTTTAATACGAACAAATTAAAAACGTACTACGATCGAAAGAGAAAGAAATCATACCTTACAAGCCGGTTCAAAAGACAATTGCACCTGACGGCTGCTTAATCAGATTCAATCACCTGTGGTCGATCCTGGCCAAGTGACATACATACACTGAGCACTTGTAAATACTGGCGAAAGTTCCCCGTCGGTATCTGTATTTACCACGTAGTAGGAAAGAATCTTCTTGATTAAATATTATCAGGCCCGAAGATCACGCACAATCTGTGTTCTACCACCCATGCGAATCCCCCGATTAATGCAGTCAAACCAGCAGAACAACTTTTGAATGTTGCAAATTTCCGACATAGTGTGATTCACGTGGTTTACACGTTCACGCGCGCGACGCGACTACCGCTTCTGCCGATACTCTATTAAGGCAGTTCATGTATTATGCTACTATTTCCTTGTATTACTTTTATGTCCTCTAGCCGTTACACCTGTTTACAAAAATCGAGCCGGGAAGGATGTTATTATCGTAAGGAGATTATATATCTCCTTCGTCACGCTCAAGAATACTTTAATTAAGATATAACGAAGTGTAACTATTTTTCTACTGCCCCTAAATTATTATGAAACTTGGGACAGAGTAATGTATTACAATTCGTATTCTTGCTATGTACATATTTACGAACTCACTTTTGATCGCACACGATGTAATACATTTCTGTTATAATGTATTGTTTTACATATGATTTTCTAAAATGTACCTTCTTTTAAAATCCGCTTGTCTTTACAAATTTGAAATTTGAAATTCCCTTTTCGATTTTAGTGTATTTGTTCAAGTTTGATGAATTCTTCGTCTAAATTAACATGTAATGTTGATTATTTGATTTGATTGAATAAAGAGTTATAAAAGATTGCTATCTCCAAGGTCTCTTTATTATGCAGCTGGTTAAAACCTTTTGACAGTTACAGAATATACATTTATTCATTTCGCCACTCTGGTAAATAAGTGCCATTAAACTTAGACGAGTTAATCGAATCTGGAAAAAGATGTGATATGTGCAGTTTAAAGATAGAATTGCACAAATACTTCAAAACCTATGTCACGAATACCGACTCTTCCTGAATCCGTATAGAACGATAACAATATTCTGGTACGCTGTGGTGAAGACAACATAAGCCGTTCTATTTATATAATTAATAATATTACGGGCATAAAAATTACACAAACGTATTCACCTACAACGAATGCATTTATGTCGTATCTTCTTTTATCAGTATCTCTCTATATATACGTATATATTTAAATACAATGCGACAATATATAAATAACAACATACACTCGAGTCCGAGTAATTGTATAGAAACTTCTAAGTTCATTTGCGTATTTTGGATTCAGACTGTATCTGTTATATCTATATAAAAATTTATAACGCGATGGTATATCGTTCACCTGTTAGTAAAGGTCACTTTCTTGCAACAATGTAAAAAGTAACAAGTCAATATTATATTTTCCATGAAAATCTGATGTCAATTATATCGATTTCGGGCATAAAACAATATTGGCGCTTCGCGGTACAACATCCATCTTCTTGCTTACAATATACAATACGTACTGTATTCCTTGCCACAATAATATAAACATAACAAGTGCTGGAAACATAAAATCTGTGTTTTTACGAGCAACCGTGTCAGATACTAAAACTTTCTAGATTACATTAGTCTTCAATCTTAATACTGCGAACTACACCACACCGTTTAAATATTGATGAAATGCCACCTAAATTCGAGTATTCCCGTACACAATCTAGGCCTTACAATTTGAGATCTCGTTTTTGAGATTAGCAATTTCAATTCATATTTTTAATATTCTAAATCATTTACACTCTTTATAGATATTAATAGTGTTTGAAAAATTATCTAATTTTTATTTGTATCATGTGTTGTGACTCAGTATGTTCTCGCTTTAAGATCACGTTTCGCTTGTTCGTCAATATTGCTATGCAGCTTTTAATAATTATCACTATCATATTCAGTGGCAGAGGCAATAGGGCTATGTTTTAAAATGGCAATTTCCGAGCACTCTCAATATTAATAAAAATTGAAAAATGCTTTAGAATCATGTTTTCCTCTATGAATTAACATTACGCGACCTAGCTACTTCTGTGCCTAGTCAGATTTTAAACTATAATAAATAATTTTCATTTGTATAATTGTTAAAACAGTGTAGTAATTGTATCTAAATTATGCAGCATGTAATTAATATTATGCCGCTAAATTCATCAGTCTAGCAAATTTAATTTGATATATAAGTTCAGTTAAACTAAACATTAAGTTATGATTCATATTTGGATTCACCGTACATGCTACTGCAATTAATTCTGTGTGAAAGAATTTACAATTTAAATATAGAACAGATAGAAATATAAATGATCCACCGCAAAACGATGGTGGACCAGGGAGCATCTCATTTACAAATTTGGATGCGAAGAAACGCGGATTTATTCGCACATTATGCTTCATATTATATTGCTTCATTGCATCCGAGGGTAACTAATACATGTTGAAATATAATGTACACCTATCTACAACAAAGTTCTATTTACTTATATAATTCTGCTACGCAGCTTGCATATCTTGGACCCTTCTACAGGAAGGCATATCGATGTTTTTAGCTTTGAAGAATAAATCTTGGTCACCGAAATTCCTTGCTTTCCACATCATTGCCTCTCCTATAAATTGGAACGAAAGAGTATGGAAATGTGTCCAGTATTTCCTGAATCATCTTTTTTTTCGTTTTCCTTTCTGCTTAGACGATTAGCTGAATATTTCTTATTTACTTACTATAACTCTTTTCCCGGTAGCAGTCGCGCCTCAAATTATTCAGGTACTCTTCCTCAACTGAAATTTCTAGCCTACGTAAACTGCCTTGATATTCAGTATGAAAATTTTCTTTGACATAGTATGGCACCTTCAATCCTTGAGTCGTTCTCAGTACAGAATATTTGCTGTGCACAAATTAAAATGTACAATCACTTTTGTCCAGCGTAGAATTGTAACATTATACTTGAAATATACCCGGGACATTAGCTCAAAAAATAAAGCAACCTATGAAAGTATTATCTCATGCTGATTTATTTGATCACACAACGAAATAATTTTGTAAATGTTACTTACGCATTAGAATGCAAGCTATATACAGGATCAGATATGAAGAGGCTACTCATCATTGTGAACAATATCAGTAATAGCACAGGCAACAACTGGAGGAATGTAGTATATCCGTTTGCTTGCTAAAAAGAAATAAAGGAAAAGTTCAAATTAAGATAACAATAATTACAACGTTTACAATGGTTTCATCAAAAAGAAAGGTATGTCATACATGTGAATGTGTATGCTGTGCTTGGGCTTCCTGCTGTCTCATCCATCTTCCACCAGGACGTCTCATATAAAACTCTTGTTGTGGAAATCCACCACCAAAGAATATATTAAATAATTCTTCTGCAGTTGTTTCAGCTAAAAGATATAAATTTCGCGCATTGGATTATACATATCAAATATAAATAGTCAAAATGATTCTACTGTTAAAATATAAAAATGGTCAACATCTACCTTCAAACCCTCTTGTATAATTGTAATGTGCATGATTTTGTCTAGCATGAACATTCTGCATTCTTTCTTCTTCCGATCCATACAAATCATATTGTTTCCTTTTTTCTGCATCAGTAAGTATAGCAACTGCATTTCCAATAGCTATATAGAAAAGAAATGAACTGAATAGATCTGATCAACAACTTAATATTAAGGTACCATTAAATTGTGCTTTACCTTTAAAGGCTTCAGCAGCCCCTGGTGCTTTATTTTTATCTGGATGTAACTGTAATGCCAATTTTTTATATGCCTTTTTAATATCACTATCAGTGGCATCCTTACTTACTCCCAAAATTTCATAATAATCTTTACATTTTTTTATTCTGCAAATAATTACATGTTTCATCAAAAATATTTTTAGTCTAGTGTACACAGTGCTCAAGTTACATGCTCATAAAATGTATTTTGTTTAATGCTAACAATCTCTAAAGGAGAGTTTATGTTTAACATTAGAACTACTGAAAGAGTCAAAATGACTTGTTTGCCATTTTTAGTTAAATTATTCTAATATACCATGGTGCAGTGTTTGAGATTTTATATACTTTTATTTGGTATACATAACCCAAATACTTGAATCAATTAAGTAATTAAATCCTACACCCATAATTTATATGTAAATGAAAGTGCAAGCATAACTGAGTATATGTTTGCTAGTTCTAGTGTTAAAATACTTGTAGTCTTAACCTAGACCTAACTCAGAATACAGCAGTTATAAAATTATAATATTGCATTTATTGAGTTCATGTGCTATATACAAACAAATTTAGCATAACCTGGACCTAACTCAGACCTAACCCAGAATACAGCAGGTATAGAATTATAATATTGCATTTATTGAGTTCATATGCTATATACAAATAAATTTAGCATAACCTGGACCTAACTCAGACCTAACCCAGAATACAGCAGGTATAGAATTATAATATTGCATTTATTGAGTTCATATGCTATATACAAATAAATTTAGCATAACCTGGACCTAACTCAGACCTAACCCAGAATACAGCAGGTATAGAATTATAATATTGCATTTATTGAGTTCATATGCTATATACAAATAAATTTAGCATAACCTGGACCTAACTCAGACCTAACCCAGGCTCAACCCAGGATACATTAAGCATAAAATTATAATATTGCATTCATTTAGTTCATATGCTATGTGCAAACAAATTTAAAAAAGCAACATATGTATTATGATGTAAAAAAAATCCAAGTAATGGATGTATAAACATGATGTGTATATTCATTACACTACCTTTTAACATGTTCAAGTTGATCCTTTGTATAATCAGCAGAAGCTTGAGTATGAGTAGATTCTTTAGCTGCTGTTTGTCGTTTTCTAACAGTAGGCTCAGATTCAGACTTTTGATTTTGTTTTGAAACCATGGTCACTCTTGCTAATATATCTATTAATGTACATATATAATTTATACTATAACTGAAGTTTCCAAGCTTAGCAATTAAAGTGAACAAAGGTATACCATGTCATCATATACTTTGGGATATAATTATTATTTCTACATATTTGTTTTGAAATATCATAAATCATTGAAATTATTGCTGATTATTATTAGCTCTACATTCTATACTTTAGTGTATACCAATATGTGCATAATACGTTTAATATTAGAGTAAACCACTGTCATTAGAGCTGAAGTTTTCTATGACAAAAAAACAATTACTAACAAGGAATTTATTTCAATATACAGATAGATAAGTAAGTGGTTCACTTAAGCATAGTAATTATGACACATTATAATCTGCATGATATCAGTGCAGGAATATTTAAAAGTACTGTGAATTACTTTTTGGAGTATCATTTTCTATATGAGTTTTCTTGTTTTCACGGTAACAACTAATTATGCATCGGAGTACGTAAAGGTTTTTATAAATTGCAATAGCAGAAATTACACGACTAGATTTCCATGAAGAAAGTATCGATTTAATCGAAGATAAAGGAGGATCGATTCACCGAGGGTAGAAGACTGACGTGGATTTTCCGTAAGCTTACCTTCGCCTTTTTGCGTCGGGTAGAGCTTTTGTGCTTTTTTTACAAATTTTTCAGCCTCTTCGTATTTCTTTTCGCGGAGATATCGTTCGGCGAGTTCCATACACCTTTCCGCCTCATCTTTATTGCTATCCATCTCTTTTACTGTGAATTGACCGAAAGTAGAATCTATTCGAATGACAGGGCAGAATGATAAATAAATTCAATCACACGACTGCAGCCGACGGA
Organism: Nysson spinosus; assembly: GCA_910591585.2. Lineage (NCBI taxonomy): Eukaryota > Metazoa > Arthropoda > Insecta > Hymenoptera > Crabronidae > Nysson > Nysson spinosus. The sequence goes on from OU342835.1 coordinate 7,890,589, forward strand.
TTTTCCACCATAGTAATATAAGTTACGTCATGAATATACTGTGAAGTAGACTTCACCGTTATCGGATTTAGTAAACCGATAAGCTAATTTCACAAGTACATTTTCCTACGATGTAGTACAACGGGAATCAAACTTATTACTTTGCCTTTAATTTGCTAAACTTAAATTAGATATCCGACAATGAAAACCAATTTAATATCATGTTTTTATTTATGAGACAAAGTTACTACAGTGGGGAAGTAAAGGGCGACCTTCCGACGTCGAAAGAATAGAGCTTAATTTTTTACAGCCCCGGTAACATTACTGACTGAAACCATCGACGAGATATAAGAAGACCGAGCACTAAACGCGAATTACGGACCTGATGAAATTCAATGAAAACGAGTAAAAAAACCGTGAACTAAAAGTGCAGAGTGTTACTATGCCAAAAATGACGAGGAGATACACCTTCAAAAATTGTCAAAAAATAAAAGTCGTCAATTTCGGTCCTAAATGGTCCAAATCGATGGTAAATGATGTATGAACATATTCTAGGACGATTTTGGGTCGGAAGAAGCGGTGTAAAAATTATTTCGACTAAAAAATGGGTCGACCCAAAATCGCAAAAATGTGAAGGGGTATACCTTCAAAAATTGTCAAAAATTAAAAGTCGCCAGAATCACTTCTAACTGACCCAAATCGATGGTAAATGATGTATGAACATATTCTAGGACGATTTTGGGTCGGAAGAAGCGGTGTAAAAATTATTTCGGCTAAAAAATGGGTCGACCCAAAATCGCAAAAATGTGAAGGGGTATACCTTCAAAAATTGTCAAAAATTAAAAGTCGCCAATTTCGCTCCTAAATGACCCAAATCGATTGTAAATGATGTATGAACATATTCTAGGACGATTTTGGGTCGGAAGAAGCGGTGTAAAAATTATTCCGGTTAAAAAAGGGGTTGACCCAAAATCGCAAAAATGTGAAGGGGTATACCTTCAAAAATTGTCAAAAATTAAAAGTCGCCAATTTCGCTCCTACATGGCCCAAATCGATGGTAAATGATGTATAAACATATTCTAGGACGATTTTGGGTCGGAAGAAGCGGTTTAAAAATTATTTCGGCCAAAAAATGGGTCGACCCAAAATCGCAAAAATGTGAAGGGGTATACCTTCAAAAATTGTCAAAAATTAAAAGTCGCCAGAATCACTTCTAACTGACCCAAATCGATGGTAAATGATGTATGAACATATTCTAGGACGATTTTGGGTCGGAAGAAGCGGTGTAAAAATTATTTCGGCTAAAAAATGGGTCGACCCAAAATCGCAAAAATGTGAAGGGGTATACCTTCAAAAATTGTCAAAAATTAAAAGTCGCCAGAATCACTTCTAACTGACCCAAATCGATGGTAAATGATGCCTAATGATGTTCTAGGACCGTTTTGGGTCGAAAGATGTGGATTAAAAATTTGTTTGCTAAATAAAAATGTAAATTTATATCTCGTCTGTGTTTAAATTCACATCTGAACGTGATCATTGAAAGGAAAATGCTTACCGGGCCCTAATGCCCGGTAACTCTGGAATAAGTAAATCTATTTCATAGTGGGTGTTCTGGTATCTCGTCGGTGCCGCAGTTATTTCACACCAAAAAAAGGGAAATATCAAATATGATAAGAATTATACACACATTATAAACGGTACAATATACTGTTTAAAAATATTACGGAATATTCGGTAATGCTGAAATTTTTTCAGTAGTTTGCAATTACTTAAAATAAATATTTACATTAAGGTCATCCTTTCAAAAGTATTTTCTTCGCGGGTGAAATATTATTCGGGTTATATTCAGATTGAAGGCAAAACATCTTTTCTAAAAAGTTTGTGAAATATAAATAAGGATTTGACATAACATTATATTCATAGAACCAGAAGTATTATAATCAAATACAGGTACGGTTAAAAGGACTATATTCGGAATTTATAAGAATAATTTTGTTCGTATTAAATCAAATGAAATGGTTATCTTGGTGTAACTATTATTATAATGTAGAAGAAATACTGATGATTTACGACGATTATTTCTAAACGTTTCTCTATTCATTCGTGTTTATGTTTCTTTTCTTTGTAGAAAATGCAAAGCATAAGGCAATGTGTGCAGCGGTTAGTTTCGCGTAGTGTATTTAATATAAACAAATCGGAATTGTTACGTGGTGCATTAAAAACGTCATATTCTATACCATCCTGTAATTTTCATCGTTCGTCAGTGTTAAAAGATGAAGACAAACCAACACATTTCCTCGATTATAATAAAACCGTCCTACCACCTCAAAAACCAGACGAAGAAAGAAGACCCGCGGTAAGAATTGCTTATTCAATTAAATGTTACCTTACACATTAGTAACTACTAGTATTTGGGTGACATGTACTACATATTTATACAACTTCATTATATTTTTATATTGCCATGCTTTGCAGTATGTATGTCATATGAAAGCAAATATAAAGTATAGTCCAAAGAAAATGTGGTACATAGCAGGCTTTGTAAGAGGCATGACAATAGATGAGGCAGTAAAACAACTAAGTTTTCTAAAAAAGAAGGGTGCAGCTATTGCTAAGGATGTTATATTGGAGGCACAGCGTTTAGCTGTTGAGGAACACAATGTCGAATTCAAGAGTAATCTATGGGTTGGTGAGTATACAATTTGGGATGAGTCTAAATGAATATTATATTATTTCATTTTTTAGCTGAATCATTTGCTACAAAGGGTATGGTAATAAAGGGAATGAGACGTCATGCTAGGAAACGTATCGGGCGTGTGATGTACAGGTACACCCATTATTTTGTACGATTGGAAGAAGGAAAACCTCCCAAACATTATTATCTGCCTGAACCCAAATCTGGTGAGGAATTACTACAGCAATGGATGGAAAAAATGCATGGACGTAAAATACCACAATCTCTCTAATTTCTTAGATTGTATAACTAAATGTAAATAAATATTTAAACTACAAATCATTGTTAAATCATATCCCTTTACCTTATAATACTTAGAATTAATCATACTTTTTAAGATATCTTTCATTTCATGTAGTCTGGGTCCATATATGCACATTTATTTTAAAAGTGCATGCTTAAAATATGTATAAAATATCTCTAAAATAGCGTTCTCGTTAATCAAAATTAAAACCGGATTGTTTTTAAATTTTTATTTGTTGTGTAAGAGTCCTTATGCCAATGTAATATAACAGAATTGAAGCAAAGTAAACATTAATTTACAGCTTCAACTTTGTCCTTCTCCAATGACGCCTCTTCGCGTTGTATCTGAAAAGAAATAAAGTCATTAGTTGTTGCAATCCTTTATTACGAAAATGATTAATCATTTGTAACATCAAGATGAAGGTTATGTTTACACCATATCGCGTGGTATCGCATTTATTTTCACGAATTTAAACGATTTGAGACGTAAAAAAAAATTATCCTGCCCAGTTTAAAATGTAAAAAGTAATGCAGCAACAATGTCAATATGTTTTACATCGTTGCGATATGCATCTGTAAACTTGATCACAACATGATACTATATCCATCATATATCAACACAGTTACGAATGCTAATTACACTATTATTAATATTAAAAAGCAAAAGATATTTAGAATTACGCGACGTAAAGAAGGAAATTTATCATTTTAAAGATATATTTACCTGATAGTGTTGCCGGTACGCATTCTGACCCATTGTGGAATTGGTCTGTTTTGCTTCAGCTTTTTGGCAAGCTTCCGCTTGATAATGAACGTCTTGTGAGCCGACTGAAATATATTAAAATATTCATTAGTATATCTAAAATCGTTTTAGAAATACTGTTTCACTGTAATTAACGCGATGACAATAAAATAAACCGATTCTATATCGAATTCGAATCCTCACCATTTTACTGTAATGGCTCCGCAGACGAAATGAACGTCTTCACCGTGTGTTGAAATCTCCTAGAAAGTTTCCGTTAGAATTACAACGAAGCGTGCAGTACCAACTTTGTATAGAACTGCAACTTCAGCCAGATGTTCTTTCAAAATTATTGAATTTACATATAAGAAAGAAAAGATAATTTTTGCAGAATTTATTAATACTTACTTTTAAACAATTTAATTGGATGAACGTAAATTTCTTAGGTAATAATCGCGATTATACGTGTACACAACAAAAGCACTGAAATTGTTGTAAACAATCACTATTATGTTATAGACGAGCATATCAATGTTACTTATTAAGCATTTGTAAATATCTGAAAAAAATGCAATCATACTTTACATTCGAATACGACTTGAATGCATTTCTAATTATAAATTAGGAAAATTCAGCTCATAAAATATTTTAATGTAGTTTGTAGATGTGGTGAAATTTGTTAATTGATTGATATAATCTTTTCGCGCTAAATTCTTTCTAATGTTCCTAAATAGAGCAATTGCATTAACCGAAATTATGCGAGTGGCAAATATTTATTAGCATTACTATGAAAGAAAGAAATCTTGTAGACAAAGTTTTCGATATTTCTTAATTTTACGATGATTAAATTATTATATTTAGGAATTGATATAGCATTTTAATTGGTAATAAACCTTTTTAAGTTTTCTAGATTCATATTTCAATGAACGGATACGTATGATCTCTCACCCCACTTGCAAAAGAACTTTGGACTCTAATATCGTTCATTGCAAGGTGGACTGACTTTATTCCTTCCCATACTTTTACCATAATAGAGACACGTAAGAAAAGTTTAAAACAATGTTTGCCACGTGTATCAGAACGTTAAGGAGTAGTAATAATGTGAGTACGGGAAGATTTAATTTCCTCGATCGTCAACTGTTGCATTGTAACACAGTAACCATATAACAGACAAATACATGTTCACTTTGCGAAGTAACATTACTAAGAAAAGATAAAGCTATCAAAAAAAGCAATATTTCTTTGGATTAAATGGATATTAAACATATAATTGCTCCAAAATGTATTTTTCATTTATTTAACTCATATACTAATTGAGATAATATTATGATAAATCTATGTACCGATATATGGACTCTTAGGATACATTGATCTTCCAATTTTTTCGAGAAAAAACAATTGCATGTACCTCATTCTTATAATAAACATATTTAATCATGTTGACCTTTACAATTTCAAAATGCTTATGATAATTGGAACGAATTTTGATTTAATATTTTTATAACAAGTCTTCACAAATATTGAAAATGGCCGATATTGTAAATTTAATGAATACCGGAAAAATGAATAAATAATTATAAAGATGATTGTTCTGAGCTTGCCAGGTACTCATGACATCATTTTCAATTTTTAGTTTGGTTCATTGGCACGCTATGAATCAACATTAGTTATTGCAGAACATAATAACAAAACATTACTGCCAATTACCTGCAATGCACTAAGTGCTGCTAAAAAGATAGGAGGTGATATAACTGTTCTGGTTGCTGGTACTAAATGTGATGCTGTTGCACAAATTGCCAGCAAAGCAAGTGGTGTTACAAAAGTACTTGTGGCAGAGAACGATGCATTTAAAGGATTTCTTCCTGAAGCCTTAACTCCACTTATACTTGCCACTCAAAATCAGCATAACTTTACTCATATACTAGCTGGTGCCACTGCCTTTGGTAAAGCATTATTGCCAAGGGTTAGTAATTTATATTTTCTGTATCTTCATTTAATAGAAAGGTTATATATATATATAAAATATCATTTAAGGTGGCAGCTAAGTTAGATGTCTCACCAGTTAGTGATATCATTGGGATCAAAGGGCCAGATACTTTTGTACGCACAATTTATGCAGGAAATGCTATTCAAACTTTGAAATGTAAAGATAATGTTAAGGTAGTTTCAATAAGAGGTACATCATTTGAAGCAGTTCCCTTAGAAGGAGGAAATGCTAAATGTGAACCTGCACCTGCTGGTGATTACAAGTCAAATCTGATTGAGTTTGTTACACAAGAGCTTACAAAATCAGATAGGCCTGAATTAACTTCTGCTAAGGTTGTTATTTCTGGAGGACGTGGTATGAAGTCTGGTGAAAACTTCAAATTGTTGTACACATTAGCAGACAAGCTTAATGCAGCAGTAGGTGCATCAAGAGCTGCTGTTGATGCTGGCTATGTACCTAATGACTTGCAAGTTGGGCAAACTGGAAAAATTGTTGCCCCTGTGAGTTTAGTTTCTAAGATTATGAGTTTTCAATAATTATACGATTCCCTTAGATAACTGTGTATTCTATCTCAAATTTTGTATTCTAGGACTTATATATAGCAGTGGGTATTTCTGGTGCTATTCAACATCTTGCTGGTATGAAGGATTCAAAAACAATTGTTGCTATTAACAAAGACCCAGAAGCACCAATCTTCCAAGTAGCAGATTATGGATTAGTTGCAGATCTGTTTAAGGCTGTTCCTGAACTTACAGAAAAGTTGTAATTGTTGAGCAAGTCTGAGTTTATCAGATATTTGTATATTATAAAACAAATTTTTATATGTTATTATGTACTTTATTATACAGAATTGTTGAATAATTAACTTGTTACCCCCACCATAAAGTTACTATTTTATATTACCAGTATGCATTTCGATTTATAACTCAAAGTATTATATTTACTGTTTTTAATCTACATAGAAAATAAAATTTTTATTGTATTTATTACATTTGTGTTTCCTATTATTAATATATTTGCATTAAGATATATTGGATTGAATATCTGTTGTTTCTTCAGCAACAGCCATCGCTTTGTCGACCTAAGCGCCATATATTACTGGTGGTCAGAATTTATGTGTATATAGAATCGCTGCCATCTTTGTCGTTTCTTGGCGTGGTGCGTGGCCGGTTAGATTTTCACTTCTAAAGTATATGTCCGTATTTATGTATTTTGTGCCTATAATCGTAGAGATTACATAAAAGCTTTACCATGAGTACAGATAGTATCGAGAAATTGTACAAGAATTTTGGCATTTTGGCTGATGCCAAAGATAAATTGGCCGAGGTAATATTCCGATTTGGTTATAAAGAATAACCACGTTTGGATAAATATAACTTTTTAGTTTTAATATTTCCAATTTGGTCGTATCTCATATAGTTTCTAGAAAATTAATCTATTAATACAATATACGGGGTTTCTTATTTTCTGTGATTATACTCTTGTGGGGTCGAAGCATCTTAATCGTTTGATCGAATGCCTCAATCCGAAAGGGCGATCGAATTAATAAACAGGCTTAATGCGCTTTATCATTTGTATATGGTTTTTAGCATGAAAAAGAATACTTAGAGATTCTCACGGCTGTAAAAGGATCGCCTAAGGAAAAGCGATTAGCATCGCAATTTATAGCCAGATTTTTCAAACATTTTCCAAAATTGGCAGACCAAGCCATAGATGCTCATTTGGATTTGTGCGAGGATGAAGATATGGCCGTAGGTTTCTTTTTCATATGCGTATTTCTAGTTTAATAGTCTATTTCCAAATGATTTATATAATATATTTATGATTATATATATATCATAAGAATACATATACATGTAATGGTATCATAAAACTATGGTGTGTGTTTACAAACAGATAAGAAAGCAAGCTATTAAAGACTTGCCTGCTTTGTGTAAAGATAATAAGGAGCACACAGCAAGAATTGCTGACATTTTAGCACAGTTGCTCCAAGCTCAAGACCCCTCAGAATTAGCTGTTGTTCATAATAGTGTTATGTCACTTATGAAAAGTGACCCCAAAGGTATAAAACATAAAAATGATGTGCTATGATAAATGTTAGGCTTAGAAATTAATAAAATCATTTTATTGCTAGGTACTATAAGTGGATTTTTCAGTCAAATTATTAGTGGTGATGATGGAACAAGAGAACGTTGTATTAAATTCTTGGCTACAAAATTGAAATCTATAGGTCATGATGTAATTACTAAAGAACCAGAAGATCTTTTAATATCAGAGTGCAAGAAAGTATTACAAGTAAGGATCTCTTTGCTTTAAGTAATTACCACCAAAGTGATTTTCTTTTATAATGAACTCAATTTTTCTAGGATGTAACAGCTGATGAATTCCATAGTATTATGGAGGTTTTAGCCTGGACTCGTTTAGGTTCAACTGTTAATGGTCAACAAGAACTAGTAGACATTACAATAGAGCAAGCTGAACTTTCAGTACCTTTCAAACATACTAACATAGAACAATGGAATAGGCTTGTACAATGTATTAAACATGCACTTCCTTTCTTTAGTGTGAGTAAACTTTATATATTTTTTCCTTATTTTATCATACTTTATCATACTCTATCATACGTTTTTTTACAATATCTAATAAGTTATCTTTGTTCCAGTCTCAAATAGATTCATCCAAATTCGTTTCCTACATTTGTGTACAAGTTTTACCTCATCTTTCCTTAATTACTGCACCAGATGGTAGAGATGTACAATTGGAATTATTAAAACTTCTTGCTGAGCTAGCTGTATTTTGTGGAACAATTGAAAAACCAGAAGAAAAAGTGCAGCAACTTTATAATACACTTATTGTGAGTGATTTTCCTTGACAGTTTATATTTACAAAAGTCATTTCTTTAAGTGGGAATGTTAATAATTAATATGTTTTTGTTAGACATATATGCCACTTCCACCAGCTACAGAAATAACTGAGGTACCCAAATTGCAATTCAGCCATGTTGAATGCCTCATGTATGCCTTTCACAAATTGTGCAAACAAACTCCAGAATTTTTAATAAAAGATCCAGAACAACTCAAAGAATTTAGACTAAGACTACAATACTTTGCTCGTGGTATTCAAGGTTACATAAAAAAGTTAAGAGAGGCAATTAGTGGAAAAACAGAGGAAGAGTTAAAATCAGAAGAGAATCAACTAAAAGTTGTTGCTTTAAATACAACGAATAATATAAATACTTTAATTAAGGATCTATTTCACTCACCACCTAGCTTCAAAAGTGTTATACACCTATCATGGAAAACCTCCACTAATGACAAAAAGGTAAATGTCAGAAATACAGAAACACAATTTTTGTTTATCAAAGAAGCTTCTATATTAAATATATTTTGTAAATTGTTCCAGAATGAAAAGCACTCCCCTGGACAAAAGAGACATACACCAATTACATTTGGCAATGATAGTGTTTCCAGTAAACGGAATAAGGATGATAAAAACAGCAAGCGTGAAATATACACACCTCCTAGTGGAAAATACAGTTCAAACATATCATCAAATTACAGTAAGTGTCTTTCTCAATATTAATTGTTATATGGAACAAATGTTAAATGATATATTATATGGTTAATAAATATGCATTAAATTTTTAGGTCGCGGTAGATTTAGGGGAAACAGATCAGGTGGTAGAGGAGGTTACAGACCAAGAGGTCGTGGTACTTGGAGGAAAAACTTTTACTAATATTACAACCAATAAAAATTCATGGAATACAATTGTAGAAAATTTGCAATGGTTACAGAACGACTCTCTACCAGGCCTGTAAAATGTATATATATACGAATGAAGAATGTAAAAGTGATTATTTACAGAAAGTGCTTTTAAAGAAAGTGACAAAGCAAACACAATTCCTTTGTTCTATAAATGATAGTGTAAAAGGAAGTGTTTCTGTGAAGCTTTAAGTTCACGAACCAGTTATAATTACAACAAACTTGAAAATCGTCTATTTGCTAATGATAGTGACAATGGTCATCCTAACAAGAAATTAACATTTTGGAACAGAAGACATTTTTGTGACGTAGTATACTCATTGTGATGTAAGGAAATGATTTTTCTAATCATTACTAGAACACGAATTCTAAAGAGAACTTGATGAGATTTAAACTTATTAAAAGTGACTAAAATTGTAAAATGTTAGAGAAGCAATACAGTGTATGAGGAAATATGTGTATCATGGGGGAATTAAACAAGATCAGTAATTGCCACTTGGAAAATAAATAAGAAGGTCAAGAAAAAGAAGCAAGAAGACATGAAGAAATTAATTCTATGGTTTTGAGCACTTAGAAGAATAAAAGATGTGATATATTGACATCAATTGGAAGAACATACAAGGCACAGAGGATGCTAATTGTGTGAAGATACATCATTAAATTAGAATTGCACAATGATCAAAATGTGCTAGAAGGACATAGTGTCACATGTGTTGACAAAGGACAGAAAATGTTTTTCTTCCATCAAACACTAAAATAGTATCAGAATGTAAACTCTTACCATCACATTGTAAAGTAGCTTCCTACTCCTCTTCCTTGTTCCTATTCTACAGTTTGTTTGTCAACAGGAATTGGAGGCCAAAAGACTTTCACGGGCGTAGAGGACGCTATCCAGTTCAGTTGCCTGAATAAGTCAAAGAAACAGAAGGCATACTTTTTCCATTTTCCACTTAAATAAAATTGCATACAGTATATCTTCCTAGAACGTTTATCAAAATATTTTTCAATTTTGTACTTGTTGACCTTTATATGTATAAATTGACTGTATTTACTAATACAATCAAATTCGTATGCTCTAAATCTTAATAAACGAATACAGAAATAACTTGTGATGTTTGGATTGGACATAATTCATATTCTAAAATGTCTAAATGGAAAACTTGTTTTTCAAGCCTGAAAGTTTCTTTGATACTGTGGAATTGACGATAAATTGATTATCAATTTGTGTTTTACAGATGATGCACATTGCTCGGTGACTCGGACGCATTCGGGGGAAAGAGCAGAAATAATTATTTTTTGATTACAGATCCTTCTAGACTAATGGCCCAGTACGGAAACCACAGAAATGCTTCTAATAAAATGACTTTTTTCAGGAGGTGTTATACGACTATATATTTACACTATCTTTTATTTATGTATTGATGGTACCCGTTTTGCGAGGTGAGTTTCTAATAATAACTTTGGTCCTTTCCCTATCCCCCATTGAACACAACAATTTTGTATTAATATGAATTCAGGAACATAATAACTATTAACTTAATAAATATTATTATTGCATAATATCCTTTGTTTTTTATGCCCAAGAAATTAACCTATATACTCAAAAGATTACTACTCATATTAACATGATTATAAAATGCACAGAAAATATTATGTATTGTTCGATGTATATGCCACATTATAATTAAATAAATATAACATACATTGATATGAAGAACCTTTGTGTTTTATTTCAAAGCTTCAAATTCATTAGGCATATCTTGTGTCCTTCATTAAAGTTTGTAACATTTTGTAATATGAAATAAAATACAGTTTATGAGATTTTTGGAGTCAATTTCATCATGAAGGGAAGGGTGATTGGTGATATTTTTATCATTAAAATTAATAAATAACCCAGGTATATGTAATTCTTAAACTGACACATTACATCTAACAAGGCATACCTTATATCTATAATTACAACACTGTCCAAGACTGGATATAAACACTACTTAATATAGTCCATTGGAGGAGATCATATCATCTATTACTCTACACATAATGCGATCACTTGAACTACAAGGATCTGAAGTTTGTTGTTCTAATCCTAATGTGTCAACAGATTCCATGGCATCTGTATTTATTGATAGTTTTGAATCCAATTCTGACGTATCAGGTAACATTTGTAATGCATGTTGCAATATTTCTTGGACCTTCTCTAAATGTTTTTGAAATCTTAATGCTGTTTCAATCCGCTGTCTACGTTGTAATTCCATCATAACACGTAAAGTTTCTCTTGCTTGATGTGGCCTAAACTCATTTAATAAGTGGTGAATATGTATAAACAAGAGACTTAAATCTTCCACCTGTGAAGAATATTAGATACGATAAAGTATAGCAAGAAACATATCCTGCTATAATAATATTCTCAGAAATTATTTTATAAAATCATTACTACAATCTGACTGTACATTAAATTTGTATAACTATCATGGAAAACAATCATTAAGTTCATTAAAACTTTACTTTTTCGGCCCGCCTTGGACTGTCAGGACATTGCACGAGTAAGTCTATCAAGTCTAAAAAGTTGACGAGCAACGAGTGATTAAGTTTCTTGAGTTCGCGCCGGCGATCGAAATGTTGCGGATATAATCTCTTAATTCCTTGAGCTTCGAGAGGTCTGATTATAGTATCATCAGCATTAAAAACATTTCCGAACATCGAATAAGTATCGTGTATCGGAGGCGGTGGCCTCGGTGCTCTTCCTCGGCGTACATTTTCGTCCGTGTACAAATTAATATATTGAACGGGGGGCAACGGTAGAGAGCTAACTTGTATCGCTTCTGGAGCTGCCATTTCTTAAATGTCTAATATCAGCCTTACTAACGAGTACTATATTACTCTTCCCAAACTTTGGCGTCCTTTACAGTAGGTTAAGTTTGTTTGTATTAAATTTTTCCCTAATTGCATACGTTACGCGTATATTTCTTATACAATTCGTTAGGATTTTAAATCTGTGTAATATACAGTTTTCTTTTCTTGTAATTTAAACTTTACGCGAGACATTTACTAGAAGTAAATATCGAAGTAAAATAAAACAACACGTAGATGGGCCAGTCTTAAGACGGCCATTTTGTTTTTTTTTAAATGAGTCAACAGGTATTTTGTGCTGGGAACTTAATACGTTAACGCCGCCGGGATGTTGAACTCTGTTCGTGCATTTTCGTTGATTAACTAACGAATAAAAGGGACAGGGTTCAAAGAGGATCCACAGTTTTACTTTTATACTTGTATTTCCGTACGTGGGTGTTTCTTGGATAAATGTTTCTACTAACGTAGTGTGGCATTTCCTGCTATCTCGCGAATTTCCGACGTCTCCCGTTTGACAGATTGTCGGTGTGTGTATGCGTTCGTTCCACGTGAATTCTTTGTTTGGGCACCGGTCATGTTTTTGACAACTATGGAAATTGCAAGGTGGTAGCAGTACCCTGGTGCATGGTAAGTAATAATCATCTTACGATTAATCTCTAAGTCTACTTTCATTAGGGAGGTCCTCTTTTCCATGAATATTCGTCCGGTTAAACGTTAGGATAACCACCACTATCACTTTTATCGTTGATTTTACCGCCCTTCTTTTTTTTCAACTACCTCTGAAATAATGTATTTTATATCTTTATCAGCACTTCTGTTAGCTTTTATGAATTAAAAGTTTTTCTGTAAGTTACATTCGTCGATATGCAGGGAGCAATGAAGGAAACAATGGAATTTAGTTGTTAGGATATTGTTGTGTTATTATTAGTCGATATGCACACAAATGAGAGTTGAGAAAAATATAGAAAATGCGAATGCGTCGTTCGATTAGTAATTCTAATGTTTAAAGAAAATTATCGAAGTATTATTGACACCATGTAGAATTTGTCAACAAATGTATGTTTCTTAAATTTAAAAATATTCTACAACATTGTACAATGTGTATTATTAGTAATTATATAATTTATACATAGAAACATATTTTGGTAAATATCTTCAAGATTTATGAAGTTTTGTTTACTACATAAAATGATGATGAGTCTATTAACATTAAAGCTTTACAAAAAGAAAATTTAGATAGCATATTGTGAAGTATATTTCAGTTTCAAAAAGGACTTTTGTTCATATGGTGCATTTAATACAATTATAATTTTCATGGGGCCCCATGGATACGCTTTTACTGCGTACTTTCAGTGTCAGAATTTTGGAAAGCATAATTCCTGAGACAAGAAAAGCCCAATAATAAGTAAAAAGATCCTTTCTGATAATACATAATTATATTACATAATTCTCAGGTATGGAACAGGCTTCTTTCTGAATTAGATACCGTAAGAGCGTACTTGGCTGAAATTTACTGAAAATTCTCTGTATTGCTTTTCATTATCAGAAGAATCTTATGCTAATTTCAATTTTATAAACGAGTTCTTTAATTTATTTTAGTATTCCATATGGTTTATGCTTCAGCTTTTTTTTGATACTATCACATTTGGTCTTCTCTGAGTAAATTACTAAAAGAGTATGTAGAATTTCAAAGCCCTGATGATAATTTTTAAAGCACACTGATTGGTTCTTCTAATTAAATTCCATAATCCAATTATTAATTATAAATAAAAATTAAATATTATTGTCACATAAAATTTCAAGAATTGTAATTTTTGGTAGAAATTTAATTAATGTCTACTATGTGTAAATCTGAGATGATTATATTATGGACTTACAGTATTCTAAATTTAAATGTTTACAAAAATGTCGGAAATAATATGTGCGTCAGCATAAACAATTATGATTACTAAATCATGATTAAGAAATTAATGAATAAATAATTTTATATGTGATAAGTCCTTAAAGAATGTTTGTAGTTTATTAATCTTTAATTTACAAACAGTGCGGTTGTTGATCGGAAAATAAAACAGTAGTGTTTTAAGCTTTTAAATGTTCTGATATTTGAGTTCATTGAATTTTGAAGGAATTTTGAGAAAGTAGGCGATAACCCGGGCATTTGGGTGCTCCTCTATTCCATGCCGTACATTCGGTCGTTGCGCGCACTTCGTAGAATTTTCTCAACCAACTTTGAAGAGCGTCCCACTTTTGCATTTTTAGAAATTAAAGAGCAGATATAAGAGAATGTTCGTACATTTTTTTATTGACCTGCATACAAAATTGTAGCTGATTAATGAAAAACATTCGTATTCGTAGATTTTCATTCGTTGTATATAAGAGGAATAATAAAATACCGGAAATATAACAACGCACTTGCGTACTATCAGACTAGATAATGATATCGAATACTGAAACCTGGAATGTAGTACACCATTTCTAATGTTTCTTGCGATTTACCTATAGCGTATAACATTAGTTTTTCATTACATTTCGTGGAAATAAATGGTTAAAAAATAGTTCGATAACTATATTGTAGATTAATGAAAATGTTTTGTAGCTGCAGTTCGCGTTACGTTTGAAAGGTTTTGTTATCATTATGAAACGAATAATGTTTTATAGAAATATTATTTGTATCTTGTTTGGCAGTTCAACGCGAATTTAACATGGGTAGGGTACACATACGGGAGCAATTTCTCTGCGGTAACAAGCATATGAGTCATAACCGCATGTGCGTTACATCCGTTCGCACTTTAAATAAAGATAGGACGCTCTACCAATATTATGTTAACCATTTTCGGTTAATAATAGTAAGTGAAGATGAAAATGCATTGTTTACTTTATATGAATACATTTTACCGAAGTATTTTCATCGCGGAATAACCCTGGGATAAGTGCAACAATATCTCAATTACAATATTCTAACATCATTATGACTTGGAATCAGCATAGTTTATGAATTAATGCATCAGTAATCTTAAAATAATAACTCAAGAAATATTTAAAAAATCTGACGAAACTCCCGCTTTTTTCTTTGCGAAGAGGCTCTAGGGTATTGGTCGTTGTATACAATTTAAACTACTTGAATTTGACCACTTTAGTCATATTCATAATACGTGTATGTGTACGTATATGACCTGTTTCCGACACTTAATAGTACAAATTTTAGTTTGATAAAGTAGGTAAATAACGCAAACTTGAGGTTAGAAGTATAGTCAGTTTTGTACAGCTATTTCGTTGGTAAAAACTGGATCCGGAATCTCAGCCGGAAATGGCGCGAATACCTGGCCACATTATATAAAAGTAAAGATTGTATCTCCAACATTCTAACCGAAGTATAATAGAATAGAATTCTGATAGAATTATTTTAATTTACCTATATCTTTATAGATTCAAGGATTAATAGTTTAGTATTACTAAAAATCCTATACTTATGTATATTCTTGTTTAAAAATTGGTATCACTGAGTATGAATTTAAATGTTCTTTTGAATTACTTTTTATGTGCGATGATTGGTAACCATGGCTATCATAGTTTAAAGTTAAGAAGGTCGTTAGTGAAGTGCAGAAGAAATTGTCTAAATATAAAATTAGTAATATAATAGATATCGCGAATTATGAAGTGCATAGTGTTACGAAAGCAGTAGAGAATTCTCCGCATTATACGAGAAGGTAAAAGTTGAAGTACAACGAATTAATATCTGGTTCAAATTAATATCGGATATTACGAGCAATTTGTGCTGAGAAAGCTCATAGCTCGAGACATCGTAGATTACTTAGAGGACGGTTATACCCTTGTTTTCCGTTATTATATGACTCGAAATTAATAATGATAATAGAGGCTATTACTTTCTGGTTGTAGGGTGGCCCTCCAACGGGGATGGCGGGGAAAGATGGGAAGGTGGAACCGAAAAGCGGGGACGTGGTGAGGCAAGGATTTATGGTAAAACGTTCCCAGAACAAGAAACGCTTCACTCCTGTCAACTACAAACAACGTTGGTTCGTTCTGACGAAGCGTTACCTCGTCTACTACGATGGCGATGGAGAGGTAATTACTACATTCTTCTTTCCTTCCGTATAAATAATCATGCAATTAAAAATCGGAGAATGTAATAACTCTTTTGATTATTGAGTTCTTCAGTTATGCAGTTTCCAATATGCCATAATCTGTATATTTGTTGCATTTGAGGTACACGAAAAATATCACAATGCCAGTTCTATTCTATAAATGATTATAACCATATTTATGTTAGCAAATGTAGGGTATACTTGATTTAATCATATTTTGAACACAATTGAAATATGGTGCCGGAATTATTACTTTTAATTATAACCAACTTATTAATACTTCTGGTAGTTAAATTTTAGATATATGAATCCATGAATAATTCTCTTCTCATTATTGTACAATTTTTATAGTTCCAAGTTTTACTTAAGGATATGTATTAATCCTATTATTATCTTCACAGAAGTATACATTTTATGATTTTCCATATGATAATATAAAATTATCATAAATTTATAAACATTTATGAAGTATGATGTCATTATAACATCGATTAACGATAGTGATTATATCACGGAAATTCGCACTCGGAATAGTTCCATGTTGTTAGATGTTATTTCGTTAAAATACTGATTGGGTTTGCGATGTTGTGAAAGTTTCACGGAGTTAGTTGATATACAGGTAGCTGCGAGTATGAATACGGAAAGCGGCGATCCGGGAGTTGCTTTAGTTCTCTGCTCTTTCCCGAGCATCGCAAGCTCGCGATAGAAGGTGGATGATGGTTTCCAGCGAGCTTAGGGTGCTCGAGGAGAGCTTTGTAGAGTGGTAAAAGGCGAGGTGACGTAGAGAGATCTTTAAGCCGCGAACTATAATGGCAAAAACGGGATGCGACTTGGATATCGGGCTGTGCTACTTTTACTTAACAAATAAGCCAATTTTCACGGTTCAGCTAGCTGGAAACAATTTTCCCGACCATTTTTCATCCATTCTTTTCACAGAGAGTTATATTTATATACAATTTATTCTGCGGAATGTAATTGCTCTGAAAATGGCAAATGCATTTACATTGCACTCGTGGTTACACGTTTATCTTTTCGAATGCCTCATTACATTCATTTGCCAATTAATTTAGAACGTTGTAAGGAGTTATTTGTTTTATTAGGCGCCCTTTATATCGTTAGGGGTTCCTTTCTTATATTTCTACACAGAATGTTTACCTCTACCATATTTGTATTTATTGTGGGAGCTTTTAATTAATGTTCCGATTACTGTTGTAGGTTTTATTAGATGAATAGTATACGATAATAACGCGCGATGTGCATTGATTCAGTATCACGAAGCAATTTTGAAAAGAATGCATGCGCGAAAGTAAACGACAGGAATAATAACGCTGACTTAGCTAGCGACGCGCCTCGAATCAGGGCCAATTGCTCTATACACATTACGTTGCTCTCGACAAGTACCACTAGTCACTGAGATATAACGGAGTCATCATATTATCTCTGTACGACCGATAAAAAATTGTCTCATATTATTCTCAACTTTCCTCATGAATTCTACGTTCTTTCCGATAAAAGCTGTCATTAGAAAGCAAACGAGTACAGATACGCCTCGAAATGAATTCTCATACTACACTAACTGCGAGTTATTAGTACTTCAGCCTTCAGCGTGTACGTGAAATGACCCTACTAATCTCTTTTAAATAGATCTGACGTGATCCAACGAGATATCTCAAGTGTATTAATAAAAGCAAGGAAATAGTTTTTGATTTTACTGTCACAGTTATAAGATACTAGAACTTAGAATTTCCAGGAATGTCTGATTTCCACTTAAGGGGTTAATCGTGAGTATAAGTCAATGTAGTTAAGCTGTGGGTACCAAATGCGTGGGCAATTGGTGTCCATGGAATGATTAGCTGGTAAAGCTAGCAAGGCGGTGGTTCTGCACTTGTAGTTGGTAATAGGTAACGGCAGTAGTTAGGTGCGTAGGTACGCGGGTCATTTGGGTGGTTTAGGCGGGCAGTCGAGGTAGGAATCGTAGGGCGGTACGTAGGGGTTGCTCGGGGGTGGATAACGTGTTCGTAGACCATGTGTAAAATTGGTAGCGCAGGCGCCCCGGCAGTCTCCACTGCCACCTTCTCTTCATCCTTTCTTCCGCTCCTCTGTCGTGAGTTCCTGATGCTCTACGTTCAGTCAGTGGTCGTCGTCGGAATCGTTCTCTACGAATCGTGTATCTGATCTCAGGCTAACCTTACTAGGAATACCCTGCTTCGAATCATTTCCGTGAATTGTCAGTGTCCCAGGCGAGTCTACGTTTGCATCGAGATCTGTTTTTATCCAATATCACACTCAATAGTGATCGAGGATACTTTGGTACCGAGGATGGAAGCTGCTTGCGCGTGATCGATCGGTTGGTGATCCTGATCTGACTATTTTGGTCCAGGGTTATACGAACTGATCTTCGTGGGAAGTTTTTTGAGAGGCATCCTTAAGCGATTCGAAATACTCGTCTTCGAGTAAATTTTATTTCGATTTGTATCGAATCGGGAATAGAACGGTTTTAGAACTTATGAGAAATTTAGCACGAAGAAATTGCGAAATTCCGTGGGGAACATTGAAGCTGATAGATCAGTAGATATTTTCGGTTTCTTAAGAAACTGTGGCAGATTATTGGCCTGATCCTTTTTGCATCCTTTCGGGATAGCTATCAGGATAAAGTAATTGAATTGATGAGCAGCTATCAGATCTAATAAGAAATCGTAAGGTTTCGATTATATCTTTTCCAACTTAATACTTGTTGGTCTTCTGTTGGAAAACTAAATATTTCCTGCTTTCTATTGATAATTATCAACACAATCTAAGATTAACAACTCAGGATGTACAGCAAAATATCGCAATATCATTAAATCAGTGCATTATTAAAAGTGGTTTCCGATAATTACTCAATCAATCATCTTAACTACCAAGAAACTATGAGAACTATCAAGAATCTTTGAGACCTGGCGTAAACGGTTCACTATATTGAAATATTCTCCGTTACTGAACGATAAGAGAACTTTGACATTGGAACAATCCCCGAAATAGTTCTGTCATTAAAAGAAGATCAACAGCTTCGCAATTCAAGAGTTTTGGGATGAATCAGCTATAAAACCGATAGATCAGAGTCACATCGAGAAAAATCACGTATAACCTGATTATATCTGAAGAATCTCGGGAAGAAGGTACTCTTGGTGAAGTACTGCAAGTGAAGTTGACCTCCTTCCACTGTCCTGTTTTTATCTCGAAGATCAATTGTGCTCTTCCACACTCATCCACGTGGGAGAAGCATTATCCGCGAATCACTCCACTGGTCTATCACAGCTACAAACTTTCCGAACTCTGGGATTTATCGTACACCGTGGAGGTAAGCATAACTGAGATCGATTTTTATTCTCCGCCACCTCCAACCTACGTAGAACCGAGAATTCTATTCCGGAAACCTTCACCTCGTGGTTTGTGTCGTGAACGTCCCCAGGGATGATTCTCCACTGCTCTTCACCATTGCGAATTATCTTTCTTCACTCAACTGTCATTACGTCATTCCAGTTGAAATGAAGTACTTCGATACTGCGTTAGAAATATTGAATTTCCGTTGTTACTGTTCAGCATCTTTTATATACTTCTTATTAATTCTGTCATCGGTACTTATCCCTCCATTTGAGTAGCTCCTATTAAAAATTCTCTTGAAAAGTATCTGGTTATTGTTTCCAAATACACAGAAAGATGAAGCAGATCAGGGATTATGGAACCACGTATTGTAATTCCACCCTTTTGTTAAAATAACATTATAATATTCTTTCTATCGATAGAAACGACACGCTTTATCAGAATTCGCATTATCCTTTTCCTATTGTCAGGATGCATCGTTACCTAGGAATTTCTTGAATAATATAAAGTTTTGCTTCCCTGTGCAAAGGAGATAGTGTTTAAGCCATTATTCCACGAGTAGGTCACCATTATACTGTAGTACAACGATGATTCACGAGAGTCGAAGAAATTGGCTTTCTAAGGATCTTCTTGGCTGTCTTTATTCCAATTTAATGAATTCCATCAATACGACTCCATTGACAATACTCGCAACAAGCCGATTGTTGAATTTACTTTGTACACGCGACACAGGGAATGCAATAGTGAAAACGCGAGATTATTTAAAAGGCATTTTATTATTCCCCGTTTATTGTAGAACCGGTCGAATCATGTGAATAATTTAGGCCGGTGGGTGTTTTTTGTGAATCAAAACGTAGTTTGAAGTAACATCGAAAAGCCCAGGGGCTAGTATCCTTTCCGTAGTCAGTGTTCCATTAAAACACCCTCCGGCAGAAGAATACAGTTTTTGTGCGAGTGCGGTTAAGCATTTGCTTGAAACGAAATTCGGCAGTTGCACATTGTAACATAATAGGTACAGTAGCAGGCATTTTATTCTAGGAATATGGCCGGCATGAAAAGGGATCGCGAACCTTCCATTGCCTCAAAGAACGAACTTCGTAATGAAAGCCCGGCCCGCGAATCTAATAAACTCATACAAGACCACTTGGGTGGAGGCCGAATTCAATTTTCTATTACGGTATTCTTTATGCGGTGATTACTTTCGGCTGTAACTAGGTAAATTAAACTCGCTGGAAGATAGAACTCCAGTTCGTTTCACTTCATTTGCCATTTCGTAGTAATACTGGCCTTTTTTTATTAATGTAAATTGGATCTTGTATTACGGTATCTGTATAAGAAGCTTCTTTTTGCCTACAGTATAATTCATCGCGCCTATTCTCAGTACTTTTCTCCTTGATATTCATCTAATTCACACGATGTATAGTGTTAAAATATTCGCATTATATAATATGCAATTTATGGTGAAGTATAAAGGAGTACTGGCAGTAAAGTTACCGTGACGTTGTACAAATTTCTAATACAACCTCGCTTGATGTTCATCCTTGCCTAGCTGCTCCATTATTGCATAAAGCTCTGGTATATACACGTAGCCAATATCCTTCCATAGTCGGCGGAAACTCGATTTGTCTCGCCGGATTTCCACTATTCGAAAAAGGGTTGCCTCATATTACCGCTTAAGTTAGGTCGACCCAATGCACACGTACGACGGCATCTCATGTGCCAAGATTTTATACACGGTGTGTATTAACTCAATAAAGGAAGTGCAGAATTTATGATATCCGGGGCTTAATATTTTTAAGAAGATTCTGTTATGTTCAAGACATTTGGACAGTCTCAATTCCATTATCTTAAATAGCCTGTTACTAAATGCCTCTTTACATAAAGTATTAATAAATATTTAAAAATGCCAGATTCATTTTTCAATATGGAGAGCATCGGCTATTAATTATTATTTTCCGTTAAATTCTTTTGTTGCATTTTGAGCGCATTAATTGGTATGGCGTCATACTTTGACCTTTTAGTCCCTGCAATTTATTGATGGAATATTATAGTTGTACTTAATAATATTATAATGTATGTCGTTATAAAAATACGAACATTCGGGTTATACTTTAATTGTATCTAAAGAGGATTTATTGATGGCTCTATTTGCAGCGCAGGACATTCTGCTTCAAATATTCCTGTTATCAGCAATTTACGCGAATTTCGGAACATTTTAGTTACATTTGATTTACTGCAAAATACCGGCGTCCGTATCACCAATACAGCATGAAGTGGACTGGTTTCAAACAGTATATTGCGAAGTATATGACAATTTATTATGTATTCTATTTTATACCACTTCATTCATTACGAAAAATAACGATAGATGAATACGCGTCCAGTTTCAGGTGCCCCAATAGAGTAATTCCCTTTTCGAAAATTTTTAATTATTAGATACCTCTGATAAAATGATACAGGTAGAAAATTAAAATCTTATATCTAAGGTTTGCAATCTAGAAGATAATTTCTAATTATACTCTAATATCCAGTAGAATATAGAGTCAACAAGGGACCCGTATTTAGATTAGTTTTATAGAGCGTCGACGTTATTCTTCTCCATTTTATCCTAGTTACAGCACTCCTGTCCAGCGTGTGGATAAAAACTCGGTTTTCGTAGTTTCGTGCTCAGTTTCGTGGTATATAGGAAACACTTTTTTGCAGTTTGTGCTCATTTTTCTGTACTTCAGCCTGTGATTTACGATACACTTGCGAATCGCAGAACTTTGCACGCACTGGCCGTGCAACGTGTACCAGTTAAAATGATATAACGTTACCCTAGGATTTAGTACTGCTAGTATAACTACAATAATGTTTACGATCGTTTATCAATTATCAGTAATTTTAAATGACGCATTCTTTAATATACAATAAAAATACATTTTAATGTACTTCAGAAATTTTAGAGGTACGAATAAAGTACTCCTTTATAATCGAACTAATTTCTGGTCTCATAATGAAATGTGTCTCTAAACGAGAATTATCGGGAATCGCATCAAAGTGGTTTAACATCTTTCCCGTTCTAACCATTAATGTTGCAATTACGATAGAACCATTTGTATTGTTATAGTAAGGGACCAGATAGAATCGCGGTTGAGTTCGAGTACGCTGTCAGGGACAGGAATTTCCAACGATTCGGAGATACTATTTTGATATTACAGTATTTCGATAGTGCGGGTAGTCAGATAACACCAACGTATAGGATGTTAAGAATCTACACACAGAAATTCAAATTATCGTGGAATCTGTGGTCCGACTGATATCCGAGAGATAGAAACTTTGTCGTTAAAATGTGTACTGTTGTGTGGTCTGCTTTAATTTAAATAGCAATGTGGAAATTTCTCTCATTAGTGTTAATATGACAAAGTAGAAATTCAACGTAGTATAAACAGTCTGTACAGAATTCAATAATATTCTAAATTCGAGTTGGATTTGTCATGCTTTTCTAACTTACCCATTTATGGGATCTAATTTCCTTCACATTGGTCATCTTCTATATGTACTGCACTTTTGATAGAAATTAATTATAAGCAATCGTATTAAACAATGATATAGCATCGGTATTCCTACACAAAGGTCCAACGCGAGAATAGTGTTACAGAGAAACACAATCTTTCGGAAGAAACCGAATAAAAATCTAGAGGACGACAGGCGAGTTCGATCTATCACGAATGAGAGTTGCTACGTGACACGCAATTTACGCGTAGTTCCCAAGCACTTTGTACTGGAATGTATACAATAACAGAGCGGGAGTGTGTTTCGTTTGACCGCAAGGATTATCACGAGCATTAATAATAATAGAATCGAATCGTATGTTTTTGTCGCAGCGTCGCAAGGAGCGTGGTAGGATCGCAGTCGAGAGCGTCCACGTGGTTGAAACGGCGAGCCTCGGGAGTAACGCCGGCGGCGGCGTCGGCGGTGTCGGCGGAGACGTGGCCGGCGGTGAAACGGGTACCGGGGGCGGCGGGGGTGGAATACCACCTGGACTACCCTTCCAGGTCGGTTATCGAGAAGCTGGCCAAGAGTACACCCTTTATCTGCTGGCCGCCAGAGAACAAGATCGTGCTGAGTGGATACGCGCTATTCGTGCTGGTAAGTTTTCACACTTTCGCCATTTTTTCAGTTTCATTATCTTTCGTGTATGTTTTTTTTGCGATGCATTCCTTTGTATCGGTATTAAAGCGACGTAAACGTGTAGTTAACCTCTAACTGGTACACCTTGAGACTACGTGACCCGAGGGTGGTCACAGTTTTCTTTTGCGCAGTAACATTCACTTACGCTGTTACTTATTCTAAAATGCACGGAGTTCTAAGCCTAACAGAATCGTGTTTCTTACATTTTATCGTATCCTCTTTTAACTTACGAAAGAGTATTTCCATATAATATTCAGTTTTAATTCGTCATTAGCGTTCAAAAGAGATGAATTTATTACTGTGTTACCGTGACCTAGGAATCGTAAAATTAGGTCAGCGTAGTTTGTGAAATAATTAAAAAAGGTTTTCGGTGTTTTTCGGTGGCTTGGAATGAAACCTAGTATTCTGTGTTATTGAATATGATCGTGCATCGTATAGCGTTACTATATCGTGATATTCGAGTTAATTAACACTGAAGAAGATAGAGATTTGGTACGCAAAAGGCTTGTTTATTCTTGTTCATTCTCTAGAGTCTAGAGGATACTGATATAGCAGATAAGGGTACAAGTACAATATAAACATGTTTACGTCGCTCGCGTGAATCGATGTAGAATGTTAGCCTTTGTCAAGTATTAATATTAATATGTGAGCAGATTCTTATAATATGTTATACGATACAATATTTTAAATTATTAATTTAATTGTAAATTTATTCTGGACTCGAATAATGGAATGATAGTGATTACCCTTAGATGTTAGCATTTAGTGGTACTGTTGAATCTAAATGTGTTTTTTAATTCTTGCATGCGATAAAGAGTTGGCAAAGATAAATTAGAACTTTAAGTTGGGGGTTTCCTTGGTTCCATTGTCTCGTAGTAATCGGTGTGCGACCTAAATTCGAGATTGTCGGTTTTTCCAAATGTTTCGTAGAGTCAAAGAATGCCATTAACCATTGTAATTCATTTCGAACTTTAAAGACTAAGGCAGTTTCGCGTTGCAAAGGCTTACACTCGCTAAAGTGAACTACCATTCATCATAAGCTTACCCAAACGTTTCCTCATTACGAGAAAAAAGTTGCCCAGTAATTTTATGCAGTAATTCCTCGCATACATACTTAAAATCGCAGTAATGTTACGCATATACATTCACCGAATACTTTGTAACAGGAGGCTGGCTTTTAAAAAAAATAAAAACAACGTAGGTTAAATTAGTCGACGCATTTATTAGTGTTAAAGTGACTTTTACTTGCTGAAGTTGAGTTAAGTATATTATTCTTCCATTACGAAGAACATGTTATTTAATTTGCAACTTTATAATTGGTATCATTTATTCGTTCAAGTATTCATATTCCATTGCATTTTGGTTAAATTAATTTTTACCTCCACTGTTACCGAATGTTTCTACATTCGAACGAAACTCCAGACTTTTTCACGAGAAACTCGGCTCGCTTGGTTGTCACAAATGTAACGAATATTATTTTGAAAATTCGCTTATCATATTGGAGAAAGTTTTCGTTGAAAACAGTACGTTAGCCGTTGTTTTATTATTTCGTACCTCGGAGTGATAGATATATGGCTTTGAAATAAAATATTGGTCATTTCGTGTTGCTGTTTCATAGAAAATTCCTGACATGTTAGAAACAGATATGTATGTTCGACGGAGGTGCGCGAGGTATTAAAGCACTGTTTACATGGAAAAAGCTATAAATAATATGGAGACGCCACATACATTCGAGCCACTGATTTTTTAACGCTTTTTAGCTTGATTTAGAAGAAACAAAAGATACGCAGCTAACAAAATGAAATTCATTTAGTGGATCGCACCAAAATTTCTGCCATCAGCTCTATGCCGTAAAAATCCGTTATTCGGGGAAACTTTTTAAATCCGGTTTTTATAAATGATACAAAACCATACAGCACCGTAGCAATATCAGTATTTCAAATTAAACTAGAGGAATAAAGTTTTTTATACTGTACGAATAGACGTGTACATTTTAACATCACTCAAATTAATAATTCTAATTGAAAATAATTCTTCCGTAGCAGAATATAAAATGGGACTTTTGTTCCGCGTATAATGCCAGAAAAAGTAAGCTCCGTACAATTACATTATGAAAATCAATTTTCATTGAGTTCGTGGATTTAGTCTGACCGTTGATATATGACGTTAGAAGTTCTATTCACTAAGTTTCAAACTCGTTCTGAGGTTGCGTTTTAACCATCTTTAGATTGGAATTCAATTAGCCTCCAAAGTTAATAAATGGCCTCGTAGGAGACGAAATGTCCTTCGGTTTATGAAGCTACGTGGCAAACTTCTTGAGTACTTTGTTACTTTACCATATGAATTACATTCTTGTTGATTTTGTACAGTGAATGTCGAAGTATCCTTCGTTGAATTTAACTCCTTATATTTTCGTTTAGTTACTCAACGTACGTATGTTGCAGACTATTGTTCACTGGAAAATATATTTTCCTTATTTTCTATATACTTCATTTCATAAGCTGTCAGTTAAATTTCATTTACATATATATATTGCTAAGTTTTCTGATGTAATTAGATACCCTTCAATTAATTTAAGGGTATGCTATTATTTAGAAATATATAATAGATGAATTTGAATTTCTCATTGAAAGTTTACCAGATTGCATTGACAGTAAAATTTGTTCACCTGTGGTTATCAATTACAATGCCGCAGTTGACGTTGAATAATAACGCGTCGTGAAATATATTTGTAATGACGTAAAGGCGATGGCAAACAAATTGAGATCATTATTCTCTGTCAGGCGTCAGCTTACTAATGACACACGTTTATAAAAAGAGAGTACAAAGAAATTAGTATCTCAAAAGCGTTTTATTAGTATGTTATAATACAATGTATTTGATGCTCTTATGAAAACATGATGAAATATATTAGAAAACACGAAGGAAAATTTGAAAAATTACAACGTGTCATGATTTTGCACTTTCACCGCAGTTGTTGCACACGAAATTTCATGGAATTAACATGAAAACGTATCAATATAGATCTACATTTCATCCGTCACTGTCAATTAAAACAACTTCGGAGAATCCCGTCCGTAAACCTATGTTTTATACATCACTTTTTCTTACGTCAGTTTAATTTATCGACTAATTTTACCGGTGAAATTTTTTCATGTAATTTTCCAGGTAAATCGTGAACCTTTTTGTTGTATTTTGTGTTGTATACATTTTTTGTAAGAAATATTCCCTTGGAATTAGTGTTTTTTTCCGATTATAATACAATATCTAAGACGTTATGAAACCAGAATCTTCTACTTTTCAGTTTATTAAATTTTAAGTTTATGGTGAGTGGTTGATATTAAATACACCCCTTCCAATATAACATGCGGATTATAATTTCTATGCTGTACGTTTTAAATGAAATTACAGAGAAGACATATATTGCATAAAAATATATTAAATGCATAACCTCATTAATGTAAACATTACAATGGCGTGTTTAATGTTTCATGTGATTATCTAGTTTGTATGCAATGATAATAATGCATAATTTAGAGTGAAGTGCAAAGTACATTGACACGAGAAATGTCTTTGGAACAGACTTTTGCAAAAGATATTTATTCATCAAGTTTGCTTTCGATTGATAAATTATCGCGCAGACGTAATTGATAAATCCCCATATACCGTAAGCAAATCACGGTATATATCATTGCACTATTTGACTTGTCTTCGTCAGATATTCCGGTTGATGTATGTTTTAAAGGGAACCCTTAAAGCGTTTTAGCTAGCATTACATGTTTCAACATAAATGTACGTGACGTTTGCAGTATGTATGATTAAGAGAGTTTTTTTTTGCAACGTGAATCAATGAAGCAGAGTGATAGCAGAACGAATTAAGGCTACATTTTTCTGTGTCTCCGTCTCTTGATTCCGCGCATACCATATGATATAACATCGTTTATGTAACAATAAAAAGTCCATCCGTAAATTAAGAGATCCTTTGAGAATTTCTAATGTTGCCTTTAAAACGACGGCTTTTTATCGGTGACTGTTCGCGAGAAAAAAGATCTCTGTGATTTTGATAGCACGATATTTCTTGGCTAACTTAAAAGTTCTGCCTGTCATTCTGATTTTTTGAAAGTTGAAATTTGTAGTAACCAAGGTTGAATCTGACTGCTTTGAAATCAAACCTCGTGATTATATCAGCTAGTGTGGGTTGGATCAACCCTTTGAGATCAGATCCACAGATTTCGCTTTTGTCGAGTTCGAATATTCTGGGTCTCTAGAAATGAACGGTATTGTCACCGAACATGATCTGAAAACAATAATCCAAATTTTCACATGATTCCACGCAGAAAAATTACCTTCGCATAATTCTATAATTATAGATTTCTGTGATTAGAACCGAGAGCTAAACATTCGAAGTAAATATTTTGTTGAAGGCAATAAAATCATATTTAACGTTCAATATTTAATGTCCACAATTCAGTTTGAGAATTCGAAATTTCAATATATCGCATCGGGGTATGTTAAATATCATTAAAGTTTAATGACACTCATTTAAATTAAATTCTGAAGAATGAGTTCTTACACTTCCTACTAAACTCTCGGTCTTAATTTTTCTCATTCGTGTTGAATGAGTCATTGTGTATATAAGACGATATAATATCTAGCAAATCTTTAATTTATCTAGTTACTGATTTTCCGAAGCTCAAATTAGGTTATAAATAAAATGGATAAAAAATCGGGTTAGATATAAGAAAAATCAGCGGATATTGCTGACGAATCTGAGCTCGTGGATTCCTGTGATTGATATGCGGCGTCGGAGAGATGGTTGAACTTTTAACGAGTTTTCAAGAATTTTATCGGATGAAGGACTCGTTATTATCCTTGTTCACTGATGCACGAGAGGAAATGGATTCTCCAACTTTTTCCGTTTCCACGCGTCAGATCGAAGACTGCCTTAATATCGGGCAAGACCTATCTCACTTGTGCAAATATACGAGCACGTTTCAAGTGCGGAGTAGTTTGGTTTTTGCTTGATTTCAACCTCGACTTTTAGTATTTTTTCAAGTACCAATTAGTCGACCAGGAGTCTTTCGAACGTTTCACCACGATAAATGTAGGAATTAAAAAATCCACTATACACTAATACCACGTCCTATTTTTACAATTTATTTTGTATGCACTACACCAGAGGAATAGCCTTTTTTTAAGAGCATTAATCCTCTCTTTTTCCCGGCCAGCATTTCGCAGATGGAAATTTCGACTGTTTCCGTGCAGAGTGTAGAACGAGAAAGGTTTTTTTGAATTTACACTGGAACAGAATCGACGAGCCATGCTGTCACAAAAAATGAACAATAGGCTTTAAATTTCCTTGCTAGACATGACACTGCCGGTTTCCTTTTGATGTCAATTGCTCGAATTTTCATAGTTTTTTTTTTCATTGTTTACCTTCGAGAATGAGTAAACAATTGCGGTATTGTATTCCATTATTACGTTAATCGTTGTACGCTCAAGATAGTGCTTTGTTTAACTATGGGCTAATTTTGTGCTAGTAAAAAGTATGTTAATTGCAAAAGCACGTGACATGAATTTCATGTACTTTAATGCATATCGTTCGTCATAAAATGTTATCCAATTTTACTTTCCAAAAATATGACTCTTCTTATCATAAAAACAAACCATTCGATTTAAAATTGCCTTCTATTCCTTCGTTTAGTTTGTATTATGCTTATCGAGAAAAGAATAGGGTAGGTTTATCAGAAGGGAGAATAATTAGAGGTTGAATGGAATAAAGGAGAATAAGCAAAACGAGACTACTTTTCACTTTCGCGGAAAGTCAGTCGGCAGTTATCATATACAATAGTCCTCGTCGATATTGTCTCTTTGCTAAATCGCTTCCGGCTGATATCGATTGGGGCCTTTAAAGCGTTCAGGTTTCTTTGAATGCGAATGAATCCATATGTATGTGGTTGAAGATTCTCGAAAGAGGAACTGTTCGCTCGAAAGAATTAATTATTTCTTCACGGATTAACTCTATTCCTTTTCGCATGGCATTCCATCGTTATCGTTCTACAGTTTCCAGGGAGTAATATAATTTCGTTCGAATTATTATGGTAATAGGCTGCGGATATTAAGGATATTCAGTGCTCAATGTAACCAGTTATTAACAGTCATGTTATGTTAAGTGAACCATCGAGGGTAATATGTTAATTTACCGAACTCGTTACGATCGTAATTAGAATTCGAAATTGTACGCTGTTTAGAAACATTCTACATTGAAAATTGTAATTAATCCCTCGGTAATATTCGCATGAAATTCTCATTATATTATTATGATCTTATAATTCCTACAGAACATTTGCAATGTTATCTGTAAATATATAGTTCCCTGTATACTGAAAATATACGGAAATTACATAAGAGAACATGACATTGATTAAGAAAAAATTTGGATTACTAACGTGTTTATAATTCATCACTAACTCTAGGAAGCAATATTAATTACAGTGTACTTTATTTAATCTTTCGCTGGAAATTATCCCTGTTAGTCTATTTATTCCACGTTATAAACTTCACAAGAATATCACTTGTCAGAGTTGAAATTTTAATAAACGAGGACGTAACGAGGGACTACTAAACGTACAAGGGACAAGAATATAATTGCAATGTTCATTTGATAATTATTCGTATTTCATTGTGTAGTGGAAGTCGCTAGAAATAGTGGTCTTCTTGTTGTACTCCGAGTGAATACATTTTAATTCACTGTTAATCGCTTCCATGAAAATTTGAGTAATCAAAGGAAGTCGTACGAAACGTCGGTGGTAGGAAGTGAGCTTATGCAGATCCTTTCGAGACATCACATCCATTCTGGAGAAGTTACTGTTTCGCGCGAGCTT
Organism: Nysson spinosus; assembly: GCA_910591585.2. Taxonomy (NCBI): domain Eukaryota; kingdom Metazoa; phylum Arthropoda; class Insecta; order Hymenoptera; family Crabronidae; genus Nysson; species Nysson spinosus. The sequence goes on from OU342835.1 coordinate 7,921,409, forward strand.
GCTCGCATAAATCTGAAATGCTGGTGCAGCATTCTCTTGAAGATGATCATTGCCGTATGCAAGAAGCTTGAATAGTCTTTCACAACTTCCGACGGGGTAACCACTTCTCGTTTTCCAGTGCACATTTAAAATGCTTTTTTACCTCGTGCCCTGTCTACGGGTCAGACCTTTTCCTAATAGTCCCCTTCGTGATGCTTACTGTCCTCATCTACTTACTTCTAGCTGCTCAATGATATTTCTATTGGTCGTTGACATTTGGAATGCTGTGCGAAATAATCTCTTCAATAATTTTCCAACAATATTGATATACGAATCATTTTATATAATTCAAATGATATTGTCCATTAAAATTCATTATTAATATAATATATGTATATAAAGTTACACTGCAATATTTTCTAATGAAATTAATAAATTTGACGGTAATCTTTGCGACATCTTCTTGCAACTTCTCTTGGTTACTAAAATGTACAAGGAATAACTGGCACTGTTATAGCGGTAATAAAAAAATATTTACGAAGTTTCGTACATCTTCGGTTGCTGAATTCCGAAATTTAATAAAAGGAGTTTCCTTTTATGCGACGGTAATATTTGCTATACATGGATCTGGCGTACTTCGAAGATGAAAAAACCTTTTGAATACCGCGGTAACGTCATTGGGAAAAAGCTTGTGCACACATTGTTTTCGGTGGAAAGTGCAGAATAAAGTTATTGGATGCACTTGATGGCGCATGCGGAAAACCACTTTCACAAATGTATCCTGTAAAATAATGTACCTTCGGCACTAGGAAACGTTATGTTAAGTGATATGCGTTGTTTCAAGTCTCTTAAAACTTTTCGTTTTATAACGACTTCCTACAAATGTTTCCGCACTGAATTATATCGTACGTCCAATTAAATTGCAAATCGCAACGAACGAAAAAAACTTATCTACCAGTAATTTGTTTTCTCATTCTATAGGTCATGCAATAGTAATCTATTCGCATTGTGAGAGTACTTATACAGAAACGAAATAAGTATTCATATTCATAAAGAATAAGATTGTATGTTGCTAAGGGTACTCACTGGTTTAATATCTTCTGAAATATCCTGGGATCTCTTAATTAATAATTTGTATAATTTGTTTCCAGTATGCAGTGAGAATCCGGGATTAAGTGGTCGTTATCACGCCGGATTGTGGAGCGGAAAACGTTGGTCCTGCTGTCGTTTGTCAACCCGTTCCGCGGAGGGTTGCGATACTTGCAGCTCCTGGTCCTCGAAGCCGTTAAATACAACGAACCCGTCCTCAACATCCACTTCGAGTTCCTCCTCGGCACCCGGAAGTACTAACACCACCTCCACGGCACCCTCTGCGTCCGATCGGGCACAAACAACCAACTCCGAGGCCAACAACAACCCCGTCGTTCAATCTCAGGCTCGTTCAACGATCGGTTCGTAAATCTTCTTTTTTATATCTCACTTTTACTATTTTACTTCTGCTCGCTAATAATCCGCTCAAATAGATGGCCATTTTCTAAATACCATTTAAGTATACTTTATACGTGATTAAATATTATCACGATGCAGTTGCGATATAATTTTGCGTACATTCAAGTGTATCTGACTTGTATAATCAACCGTAATGAACCCCAAATTAATTACTCATTAAACAATCATGTGTGCACATACGAAATGATGCGGGAATTACAGTTGTTGCGGATCCTTGTTTAATTTAGTGTAACAAACACAAAGTTGATTTAATTCAACCATATTCACTACACATTTGGTTCATAACTAATCATTTTTTTTTTATCGATGACAAGGTTTATGATTGATGCACTTCGTTCTCGCGAGCCGCTTAGCGGATGATTAAAAACATTCTGTCCATTTTGGCCGAGCGGAGTATACGCATGTACAGAGTTAACGTACTGTAGCAAAGAGATTAATCACATTCGGGGATACATGAAAGGGGAAGAGTGGATGAGAGGAGAAAAATGAAGGATGAGAGAAAGCGTTTCCCACTTTTCGAGCCTTATTCTTTTTTCTATACTGTATATAATATATATCCGTTTTTTCAATATTGTGAGTCAATCTATCAATAGCTTACGCGATACATTTGACCTGTTGACTTCTTTGTTTTATCGTTCGTTAACACTCCGGACGATATAATACCCCAATCAATCTACTCACCAGGGATTTAGGGTTCCCTAACTCTTCGGAATACTTTTCGGCATTAACCTCTGCATTTACCGTTTTAATCCGAAGACAAACTCGGTGAAAATTTGTGAAAAAGCTTAATAGGAGATTTTATCGAAACCCGTTGTGCGACTCACCAGCTGAAGCAATCATGATTTTCGTATTTGTCCAGTTAGAAGGGAAAATCGTTGATTGTGGAATATAAAGATCGCATCGTTTAGCCGTAACTAATAGTTATATGTGATATCTGAACTGAGAATCGGGGGTTGATATGAAATGTGTGTTAGCTTGATAACGGAAAAGCAGCATGGAAGGTAATTGGATAACGTGGCAAACAAACGTGAAATCGACAGTACGTGTGCGTCGATACCAGCGAGTAATTAACCGACTACTGTTTTAATTTGTTAAATATTTATTGGGCTGTAATAACGAATCTATTGCGTTTTTGATCGATCATTGTACTGTTGGCTATCACATTATCATCGGGAAGTCAGATTTATAGGTTGATACTACTCATGGGGTTAGTAAATCTAGAATCTTACTTCATTTTTCAAATTGCGTCTCTTGGGTAATCGGTAATCCCATCGGTAAAAGGATTTGCTCTGCTACTTCTTTAGTAAAAATTCATAACTGGCTTCGCCCAAGTGAAGTAAAGTCCTTGAAAGAAATTCTGTCTTCTCGTCCTTGATATTTCTCAAATTAAGAAACCTGGATATCTTCATCCAATATTAGTTAAATCCTGCTCGCATTTCATCCGTAACATAAATCCTCTTAACTGTTCGAAAGATATGTGTGAAATGTAAAAACAAATTTTATATTCCATACACCAATTTTTTAATTTATCATTGAATGAAACGGAATCCCTGCATTTAACAAAATAGGCATCTTTTCCGGGGGTGTATTAATAATAATTGGTGTGGGGGGAGCGATTCGGAGTGATCTTGTTTGAAAGTATACAGGAAGGAGGTCGATGAAAATTTCATCATGTACGTTAACCAAGGCGACAGTTTTTGAGATGCATCGTTGAAATCCTAGCTCGAAAACTTGGCACATTTCAGACACATATAGAAATGTTTCAGAAGTCAAGCTCCCGTGATCTAAGAGAAAAGTTTCCGTGACGATCGGACCGATATTACAGAAGCTTGGATATTGCCCTGTTTCCAGCAAAAGCCTTTCTCTCTCTTATTCCATTCCGTTTCCGCGTAATCTCGCCTCGAGGGGTTCCAGCGAAAATCCTTCAAAACAGAAACAAACACATAAAAAGGAATGCTAGAGTACGATTTGTCGCGCTCACCTACTCACCGAATAACAAGCTTTGACTGCACATTCGCGGATATAGTAAAAACTTACTACGCGAAACAAATTCTCATGTAATACATACGAACATTTATGGGATATTTAAAAGAATAATATTCTAAATTATTTTCGAAAATATTGGCTTGAGAAGCGCTAGGATTTGTTCTTTAAAACTGATTCGTGTCTAATAAGTTCATATATTTTTATATATTTCATCGTGAAGATTTATTTACGTTGATACAATTAATATTTTACACGTGAAGTATTAAGAGGTAATTTGATGCACAGATTTTTCGCCAGCCTCAGGAACTTTCATTCCCTCGCGTTTTCCTTGTTACACGCCTCTGGCTTTTCTGTTGGTTTAATAATTTCACGGAGTTAATTATAATTTCAATGAATATTAAGCACAACATGACACGATGCATCCCCATCTGCATTATATGTGCGGCGTCTTTCTCATTCCTATTATCATAACATTTCAATGTCATTTATAAAATGCAACCTGAATGAATGAAGTCTTTGACTTTGATTGTAATTAGAACTGGTATTGGATCGACATACGTTTCTTTCGCGCTAAAATATATCTTCGGAGAGCAAGAACATAAGATTAACGATTCTATCGACCATGAATTTCTGTGGTTCGCGTTTATTTCGTGGAAGTAAGAGCAGTCACAGCAACAAATCCCGATTCTGTTATAACGAAGGGGACACAGGATTCTGGCACACTCTTATTGCATCACGTTCTGCCTTCATGTCGTACTTTCACGTAATCTCGCGCTTCAAAAACATCCCGTTATGTGAGAATACTCAGAATCACGGTTGGAATCTAGACTGCAGCCGACTAAGAAAACTGCAGAGGGCAAGAACTTGCGTTCCACATTCTGTGGACGAAGACACGTTGAATTATAGCCGCGTCGAAGAATGACAAATAGCGTCTACCAATCGCATTCTTCTTTTCTTCACAAAGACGCGAATTCTACACCCGACCTGGAGAACCCCTTTTTTCTTAAGCTCTCGATGTTCTCGCATTGACAAATCTGATTTGCATATCACCTTGTGTCACGAGAATCTAGAATTTCAAGGATAATCCTCGAACATCGACGAAAGAATTTCAAACGGGGTCGTTTGTTGGAAATCCAAGTGTTGAGGTACTCCAAGAAAATATCGCGAGTACTGCAGGGTTGATGATCAAGGTACTTTGCTGATATAATTCAAGGAATTTAGAAGCACTAGAATGGTTGGCTCATTTTGATCTTCCTATAGTATTTTGTGCATAGATATCCGTGGATTAAAGTATGTGGAGAAATTGGTTTATATCTTTTCCTATCAAATCTGTAGCGAAAATACTAGCTTATTTTTCGCATTTAAATTTATAATTCTTTCCATTCATAAATGATTAACCTCAATAATAAAAGTATTTATCTAGAAATTAATTCCCTCACTTCAGAAATTATAGAGTTGTTTGTTATTGAAATTACGTGGCAGAAATTTAGTATTAAAGATATCGTAGCATTTCGAAGGCAGAAAACTTGTTCCATTTCCGGGAGTAGTTGGAAATTTCGGAATATCGGAATTTGATAGGGAGTAACGAAAGGGATGGTTGCACGGCCTACATTTAGTTTACATTAAATGCGACCGTAAGTAACAGCAGAACAGAAACTGGATGGCCGGCTTAGTTTGAATCAAAGTTTACTTAGAAGCATTTGCAATAGGTATAGAAATCTAATCGTCAAGTCCTCGTCGCTTCAGTACGCACGATATCACGTCTATTCCAAATCCAAGATCAAAAGCTAATGCTTTGCTGCACCGTTTTCATGCTTTGTAATCTTGTATTATAGAACACGATTTACTACACACCTATTCAATTAATATTATTTATTTATTTAATCTTATAAAATGAGTAGTGATGTTCTCATTGAATAGAAACAATTTTACTCTAAGCTTGTTTAACTTCTTATTTGGTTTTACTGTAGAATACTTGGTGTGTAAATAATTAGATTAATCGCGTAATTAATTTCAAATTAAGGTCGATGTGAAGGAGATTAAGCGTTAGATCGTTAACAGGTGATGTTACAGTTTTTAACTAACTACCTTGGAATATTTGCGCTATAGATATTATCCTAATTACTATTGGATGCTTCGTAATCCATTAGCAGATACATGGATGTAGATCAACAGCCCTTTGGCTTTTAGTTCTAACACTTCCTGTTTCTCCACTGCCATCCCTCGTTCCTAGTTACATACACACTATACATCCATGTACGAGATTTCAGATTTCATAGTTAGATACTTCGGTTACTGGATACGATACTGTGTCACGTTAAACCTGTTTCCTATATTACTCATGTATCCACTAATAATTATACATCTTGTATGTCACCGGTGTCCACTATTTTTCCGGAAGATCTACTTCGTAAATGCAAACCTAACCGCGATTTACTTTTAATAAATGTCGATGTTAAAAGATGTTACAATACTTCTTTAAAATGTATCTATTTCCCTGAATACTTGTGTAAACGAACTATTCTAACATATTTATAGACTTTAAATGATTATGTATTCGATTTGTTTGTTCTGACCTACATGGTTATGGACATCGCTGTTGCACATTCTCGTTAGGATTTTTAAAACAGCGATCAAATTAATTGTGATATAAACGGGTTGTTTGTTCTTGAAAGATAAGGATGAAATAGTAAAAGCAATACTCGGTCTTCCTTTTATAATCATGAAACGTATATTTTATTTTAACGCAGAATAGAAATGTGGTTCCATTTTATTGTACATTCAAATACATGTAAATATGATTCAAATAAGTCACATACGTGTAAGGTAAATAGAATGAATTTCGCAAACATTGATTGAATTACATCTTTGACAAAGGGACCTCCTTTTTTTTAATTTACGGCTATGAAATAGTGGAAGTGGCGTTTGCCTTCTTCTCTGAATGGGAAAAAGCGACAGGTATTTTATTGAAATTCCAGAGTAGAAATAGAATGGAACCTTGTTTTACATTCATACACGTTTACATAAGTTTGATAGGATTTTCAAAACATAGACGAAACTGAATTTTATAGAAGAGAACAAAGTTCTATAGTTGATGAATAACTATGAAACAGTGGCGGGAATATTTGTTTCTATTTCCATATACAGGAGACGCCCGTTGTTTCATTCAAATACAAGAATACGAATACAATAATGCTTTAAAACATTAGTCAGTTATTTTTAAAGGATAACACTTGATAATGATCGGGCAGTATGACTCTTTATCTTTTTTGTATCCGATAACCCAGAGTGTGATAATAATCTAAAACCATAGAGGAGGAATGTTGTATTATAAATTAGCGGGGCGTATTAGAGAAGCCGTGAACCTGTGGCAGCTCCTGCGGCGTTAGAAGCCGCTGGAACCGAATATTGCATACATAAATGCATGTCTGCTCTGTCGGAAGACAATGCAAGCCTCGGCATTGCATTATAGTTGATTATAAGCGAACTATGCCAACCCAACGGAGAAAATGGAGTAATTTTCAAAAGCTATAATTAAATTATGCTTCACAACGGGCTGGTAAATGACATTAAGAAAAGTTTGCAATATCATTATCATTCATTTAAGTATAGTTTGATTTTATTAAACCGTATAATCAAACGCAAGGTATTTCACTAAATATGAGCAATATTTCGATGGAAATCAAATTGTTTAAAGCGAGGTATAGGAAATATATGACATGTTAAAATTTCCTCTAATTACCTCATAATAAGACTTTTTTAATCCAAGGTAATTTATTTAAATATCTTGTAAATGTTTTATTTATATACTTAAGGAAAGTAACTCTTTAGGAACGATAACTGCGCGATGAGAATAAGTTTTACCAGTAATTACACCGTGCAATTACTGGAACTGAAAAGGAGTGAGCTGAAAGGAAGGCTTTAAGAGTTTTAAGCGACTCAATCGACGAAGCAGGGAAAGATACACGTAACAGTTAAAGTGACTAGATTCTCCGCGGTATGTCCTCGTATTCTTAACGACTTTCCCGATTAAAATTTTCATGTTCAAATATTTATAATCTAATCGCTGCGTTAATTGGGTCGACTTCCTTTGACGAGAGGAGTACCTCGTTTGCAGCTCGTTTGTTCGCACCTTTATCCTTTGCGCTCCAATTTCGACGCTTTATTCCCTTTGTTACCGCAAATCTTATTACCTTCGACACACGTACTTTGTACACCGATAGATTGTACAATATCGTTAATGTCCCGAACACACTGTACATCCTGTGATAGTAAAGCAACTTTGTTTATAAGGTTGGCAGGCCACGGATATCAAAGTGGTAGAACGAGTAGATTGGATTAAACTATATTGGTAGATAGATAAATACGGGTGCAATTAAGTCTGCTCGAGTAATTAGACGTACGTTACGTTAATTCGCTCTTAAAAGGTTTTTTTCTAATAACATTTAGTATATAATATAATTTTATAACAGATTTGTAAGGCGGCTGCCTCTTATATTACAAATAATTTGTTTGTAAATTTACATCAATGAAAATTATTTCTTAAAACAGGAAAATTTTTTGCATCTCATAATAATATATCATATAATGGTCACGAAATAAAATTAAATGTAGTTAAAATTACCCACACATGCAAAGAATTAATAAAATGAATTTACATGTATATAAAGAACAGCAAATAATATTTTAAAAATCGTCAATATTAGAATATCAAATCAACTCTTTTAAGCAATTGAATCGAGGCTGGGCATTCCATATTTCGATATCGGTTTCCAGGTAAACCGATAACTTTTCTTATGACATCGACATAAACTTCTTCCATGGTGTTTGATTGGTTTTTCGCACCTCGTTACGGATCCGACTTACGCAAAAGAGTCCCCGAAGAATTAGTTCCCGGTGTGTTTTTAGCGCGTGTTAGACATGACATAGTTCCGTTATATTAACGTCGAGGATGCAATTAACGAGTTTGTACGACTACCGTTGACGTAGTGAAATAGTCGACAAACGACACGTACAGTGCTGGGAGATTATAATGACTCTCAGCGAATGTGGTGTCCTAAAGGGAAGTCGACGGCCCATTTCTCGAGGATCGTCCTTGACAAATGAATCGTACCATGCTGTTTGTCGTGTGTCTTCTCTTTTACAACCTTCATATTGAAGCATTTTTTCCTCCCGCATACACACCGTTAATACGAACTTTAAGAGGTCTATATTAATTCATAGTTACATGTATATGATTTCTGTGAGAAACTGAGATGCGGGCCACAAACGATACTAGGATTTGTGCGAATACTTCACTTTTCGAACCGAAAGCAAATGCAATGCATAGAATTTGCCACCCGCGATGTTCTCTTTACATGCTGATAGAGCGATTCTCTCCACTTAACAAAAGATCGTTAATTCAGTGCCGTTGTGGCTACACCAAACAGGAGTTTCGAAGATGCCGGTGCTGAAATGATTAACGTGAAAGAGTACTTTTCACCTTACTATTATTTGCATGTGGAGATGTAAGTCTAAAAACCAGATATTTGGCACAGTTGGAGAAGTCGCTTTAATCACAGATATCAGAGTGAGGCCAGGCTGGTGATGAATTTTCCGCGATTTCACATCCGATTAGCAGTCGTTAAGATACATCTCGTTCTTAAAGTGTTCCACAAATAAGTTAAAGCTGCTTACACCTGCCTCGGAGGAGGTCTAAGAAGACGTGATTAAAGCTCTGACCTTGCATACTAAAGACCTCGCTCTGAATCCCGACAGATTAAGGATTTCGTGAATCACCCTAAATTTCGGCCGAGTTTCTTACTTTCAGCATTTTTGGTCTTCAACGTCCGCGAAATAAATCTAAAATTTTACTTGGTATATTCTTCTCGTAGCAATCTATTATTACGCTTTCTAATATCTTGATTATGAAATCTAAAATTCTAATTAAAAAATACCATTTCTCTTTGTGTTGATGTAAGTCTGAGGAAAGATATATCAGATTGATGGAAATGCTCGCAGTGAAATGATTCAACCCTGTCTGTTATTTATCATGCTTTTCTATCTGAAATATTAGAAATGATTTATAACAAGGATACATTTATTTCAATTCTGTACTTCTTTAACAATTACGATGTTATTGATTTTTTTTATTTTGAGTTAACTTAAAATTTAATAAAGTAAATCAGGTTCACGATATCAATTATGAAGATATGAAGTAGAATTTTATTTATATTGTTTGTACTGAGGAAGGAAAAGTGAGTAAAGTAATGGCGCATACTGAATAATCCCAGTAAAATAATGCAGATTTAGAGAAGGATTTTTTCCCTCTCGTAGAAAGCCACGTACACAAGTAGTAGGAGCTATTTTGAAAGTCAAAGTAACGCCGGGAAATCCAGGGAGTAGGAATCGTAATAGTAATCTCACTGGCACGAAACCGATGTAAATCGGAGTGAATTGTGAATTTCATTGGAAAATACGTTTCTATCGGCGATTTTCGATTCGTACACGGCTCTACCCGGACGAGAAATTTTCTCTTCGAAGCTAAAACTTTGTCGGATGGATTAAGACTTCTTTAAGATAAGAATAGCTTACGTTAGTTTCGTGGGGGAATATTGTAGTTCTTTTCTCGCATATGTTCGGTTATTGAATAATTCTTCTCTTCGTTCAATCAATTAAAGTGATATCGGGAAATTGATCTTTCCATCAGTCACTCCATTTATTTATTTATTTATTACAAATACAATTAAAATCGCGAATATTTAATTACGCTATTATTTTTATTTTATCATATTTCAAGGGGTGATTTCAATTTAATGTTTGCATTAAAATAATTTGTAATAACACGGGTATAACATTACCATTAAAATTGACCTACTTTCGTAACCGCAGAATAAACATATATTGATCAATTTCAAGCTTCGTATGAAGTTATAAATCTATTTAAAAGTTCCCTGGCAATTTCATTAATAACATAATTTACTTATAATTAATCGCGCTAGAGCGTGATAAGGTCGACGTATCATTGGCACGGTGAAAAATTTCTGAACATTTTTTTAACGTGAGAATATATGTAAGACGTATGAAAAATATGAAAAAAGATTAGTGGGAGACGAAGTCTATCTTCTGTGTCAAAGTATGTGCTCGTTCAGGGATGAAAAATAAGGACGGAAGTCATGCAGAGCGGAACAAAGGAATGGGATCCATGTCTGACGAGTCCAATAGTAGTTTCGGCGGCCGTTTCATATTGGATGGCTTTCAATTGGCTGGCTTATTGTTGCTGATTTTCAGTTCTCCTGCTCGATTTTCGAGCAACTATACTTTTACGAGTAAAAGTACGTCGTATAATAGAGGATGTATGATATATATATAGCTTTCACGTTGCCGAACATCCAGCATTCGTTTTAATAGTCTTGGTAATCATACTTCGCCATACTTTCGGCACACATGCTTCACTCTACAGTGGTTTATTCATAAATAAATATCAGAAATAACCGGGAAGTCCCATCGATTGTTAATTCACTTCGACATACACGGCCAATATTCTTCTAAATATGGCAATGTACGATCTCGTAAAGTTTGGATAGTTCCTTAAATAATTTGAACATCTTGAGAGAACTTTAAATCCATCTTCTTAACAGTTTGTAATAGTACATTATTAACATAAAGTATTAGTTTTCTCTTGCATTTGTATGGCATTCTATTCCATGTCGAACGTGGATACTAGGAAATATTGAAATAATAATGGCTGGGATAATTTGAAGGTAGATAATATATTTCAGCCATGGAATTTATCGAAGGTACTTAAAAGAATCGTATTTCCTGTAGTAGATCAGCATAGTTTATACTTAAAACACTTTTATGCGAATTCGTTATACTGCGGCCTAGATAATGGTTGTCTAACCGTATGTGCTTCAAGATATAGCTTATAATTTATTTGAGATTATTTGTAAAAATCCACCAGTAAGAAAATAGCTCCCGCTTGTTTTGTATACCGGGGAGATTGAAGCATTCTATTGCGAAAACTTATGCCGTGAAAGGCTTTGCCGATGCAGACTGCTTCAAAGGCTTCCAAAAGGAAAGGCGGAATGAATATTCCTGAACGTCAAAGTATTTCAATCTAAAGTAAATGTTGTTTCCGAAAGGGGATCCACATTATATCGCTATGAAAATATTAACGTCACCCGGAAAGTGTAACTTACATTACCGATCAAATTCACCATGTACCATGAACATAAAGAATGCTTTCAAGAAATCTGCCCTTCCGTGGATTTTGATAAACGTTCCACGGTACAATTAGTATTTTGAAAGGGCGAGAACATTACCGGGAGGGAAAAAGAACGAAAGAAAAGGTGATGGATGAGATACACACACTATGTACCAGATTTTATTATGTCAGAGTCTTTCTTTTCTTTTTTGCATTATAACACATGAATGATGAAGATGTTCAACTCAGAGAGAATGTTTATCAAGATTTCTTTACGTTAAATTGTAAAAATACTATTACAGTGGAATCTGAAAATGGACGAAAGTATAAATATATCAATAATAGTCAAATGCACCCGTTTATATCAGAATTAGAATATGAATCGTATATAATTCAATATAATTTGAACATCATGGGATTGATAGGATATATATAAAAATTGATTGACCCAACGTATCGTATATTTCTGTAATACAAATTTATGTAGAAGATTATGAGATAAGGATAGTATAAAAATTCCTTGGTCTTTTGGTAGAGGGTAGAACACTTTGAAATGAGTTTGTTAGTTGATATGAGAAAGGGGGAAGGAAAAGTCGAGTGGGCAGATCCTCCCTATAAACTGCTTTTTCTTCCCAGCGTGTTCCAACGATGTTTCATTCCCGGGGTGAGGATGTTGTTAGGGGAAAGTTTCGAAACTCGGGCGGAAGAAGAGCTCATAACCCACAAATTCCATGTTGCGTAAGCACTTGTACAACGGCTCCTGGCCGAACGCAAAGATTGAATATTATCGTTGAAAATGAAATGTAACGAGAATCTCTTGCGGTTTCTTTATAACCGAAATCTACCCACTGACAATTTTTGGTGTTTGTTTTTCCTCTTCGATTAATATGTTCTCCTTCCTTCGACATTCACGAAAGATTTATTAACGTAAATCAAACTTTCTTATTTCTTTATTCCCTTTTTCCATGTCTTCTTAAACCTATAACTGTAATTAATGATATCATCTTAATACTTTGCCGAAGTAATAATCCAGCTGCAGTGAAATTTGTATGGATTTTATTTTGTGTTACATCATTTGTAAGACGTAAACAGCCTAAATGAATTTTGTACATTTGTATTAATTCATCAATGAGATAAGTCACAATATTTTTCACGAATTTAGGCAGATTCTGTGAACTTCGTTATTTCGCAAGCGACATGGAAAAAGAATTATAGCTCCATAAGTTATTTCATTCGGGACAATTGAATGCTAATAATTTGTAATAATTAAATGAAAATCACAGTGGACCCCGGAAAATGCAATCGCAAATGTGAATGTTCGACGGCATAATGAGTTTCTTGTTGGATCGAGCATACATTAATATTGTCAACGGACGTGAAACTTGTTGAAGGTTGGTCTAACGTACATTTCACGGTTCTCTCTTTCACTATTTTTTGGCTTTCCAGTATTTTCCATATTCTGGACCACTGGTTTTCTGCCAGCCATTCGTATAGGCGGTTTTCATTATTTCCCGACGAACATTTCCCGCACATTACCGTGCTTTAATGCAACGTTATTTTTACCTCAGCAGACCAAGCTTTCATTGTCACTCTTTTTTTGGCTCTGATTTAATTTTGATGAGAGAGTATAACTCATATTAGTATGTTCTTATAATCTTGTAATTTCATTGGGAATTTGTAGAATTAACAACTAATTTTAAGCTAAACGTTACATTTATTCTCGAAGTCCCCAACGAATCGAATAAATTTAATCATTTCAAATATGACAAATATATATTTTTAATAATACATTTTTGTAGAAAGTATGTAAGCACATTATTCGGCGATTGTTATATTTTGTGGAATATAAAATAACCGAACATCAAGTTTAATTAGTACGTTAGAGAAGTTAATTCGATTTAATATCAATAGTAAACATCCGATTGTTATGAGTGGTAATTAAATTAAATTATACCATTAGCAATACAATAAGATAATTGTTACCAGGCATCAAATTAATTTCATTAAATTTATAACATTAATTGAGTTCATCATGCAGGGATTCGGTAAAAAGTTTAGAAAATTGAAACATACTTTAACCCCGGCATTTAAGTCGATAAAGAGATATACGTATAAAAGTGACATATTTATCTTGTTTCATAACTCACGGTAGTCTTTGAAGCTTATTGTTTTGAATGGTTCTTAGACTAGTAGAGAAGCTCGTGCAGAACTTGAAAATAAATACCCAATTTGAAACATCCCCTAAACTTTACTCGGCACGGTAAAGGAGAGACGGAAAGTTCTCCTGGTACTTTCACGTACAGTATACTTGTTTCCTTATGCGAAGTGATTTTTCGATACCGTTGAAGAGAAGAGAAACCGTGAAGGTAAGTAAGAAATGTGTATTTCAGATTCCTCCGCCATGGATGTTTCCCAGAGTTCTACGTACAAGTCATATCCGCGGATAAAACTTTCGAACGGGGAACTTTCTTTGGCTCTCTGATGTTTGAGTCTTGGTCCCCGAATAAATACGAGGGAATATGCTTTCTAAATCAATAATCCTGTACTCGCTAATGCACTTCTTTAATAAGCAATGTTACTTCAAAGATTACACTGATTTGAAAGGAGGATGTAGTTTGCTAGATATTCTTCCTCGATAGATGAGTAGCTGTATTAATTTATATCCAGGTTAATTAGATCAAATAATCACATAAAATAAAATGTATGACTAATTAAGGTCTACATCTTCCTCTACGAAAGAAAAGTTGTTATTTGAATACAGTGACCATCTTGTTATTCAATAAGGTTCTTTTTGTGATCCTGAACTTCATCGATGCAAACAAAATGTTTTAAATGTAGATGAAGTAATATTTCGGTTGGAAATGAGTCGTGGATTAGAAAGAATGTGCACTGATATTTTTTACTCCGGATTTCTTGAACAGACGAACCACCTCGCCTCCAATTTTTCTTGGCGGTTCTTTGCCGCTACTTCCACGCTTTCTGACAAATACACGAAGGTCCTATGCATTCGAGACGAGGGAATGTTTTTGTTGGTATTTCCGTTTTTAACGCCTATGGCATATTTTTCAATATAATAAGAAATCCGCTGCATTTTTCAAGGAAGTGTATTAGGTGGAAATGCATTACCTAATTGTGTGATCAAACAAACTTCAATTAATGTAATTTTACAGTATCATTTAGATTCTAATTTAAGTTTGATAAATATTCAGGCTTGATTTATTAAAATGAGAAATGATTTCGAGCCATTAGAAATTTTAGCATTTCCTTGGTTATTGCAGTAGAAAATTGCAGATTTATTTCAGCCAGTTCAGGTCATAGAGAGTAAGAGGTTCGACATTGCAGATAATATAAACGTTTTCTTCGTGATGCTGAGAAGTATTTAAATTGTAAAGTTATACTTTGCCGCCTGCCTCGAGATTTAAATTGATTTTGAAACACTGGCTTGATTTAAATGTAAAATAGTTCCTTTATTTATTCGCATGAGAGTCACTTTTCCGTGCAGCATAATGTCGTGTACTCTTAGGAAAGGTGTCGTTGCAGAATACTATGTTTATTTTTCCATGATTTACTGTATTTCCAGTAAAACGTTGTATGCTAAGTTAAAAGTCTTGTACCCGATGAATCTTTCAAATGTTTTATTATTCTTCCCATTGCAACCGAATCAGCATCCGTAATTTAACTTTCTTAAAAAGAAAATATTTCGGCATTAACACTAGAACCACCAAGGAACTACCAAGTTATAAAAATGACTTGTCTGTAATGTTTACTTAAATTATTAAAATATACCACGGCGAAATGTTTGAAATTTTATATACTTTGATTTAAAATCTCCAGCCATAATTTATACATAAATAAATATGTATGTGTATGTGAGTATATGTTCGGTAATTCCAGTGTTAATTATATACTAAATTACTCGGTCTCAACTTTTCTTTTCCTCTTTATTTTTTTTCCACTTCCAAGTGTAGGTGGAAAGAGTTTGAAGGTAGACTGGCGAAGGGGTTGTTGCAAATAGATATTTTTCCTCGTTGTTCATACGTTTCCAGAAAGAATGAGTTGTGCGTGTTCGTGCCGTAGCAATTCGCCGGCGGTCTTTCGGTAAGCAGAATAAAGCTTTGTGTCTCTAAAGTACTCCTCAGTTGTACACTATCATTCATAAGTCCCTGTATTTTCGCGAAAGCTTTAAATGTTCTTACGTAAATTTAATACTTTTTTCTATCATGATATTACATCGTAAAGAAATTGCAATATATTTTACGAATTGTGAACATTATTAAAAAATGTATACAAAAAGTTCTTATTCCATGTCGTTAGTATACTTATCATGTATCAAAATGACTACGTGGATTGATTATATTTTTTGTTGCCTTTTATTCATCCTCGCTAGTGGGTTTTATAATATATTCCATACTTTTGATCGGAACTTCAAGAACAAAATTAATTCCTTAAATATAATATCTGCTATAATCAGAGATTAATAATACATGCACATTAATACATATATTTCAATTATGCGTCGTATTTAAATACGTACTCTCTTATGAAGTAACGAATACCAAAATGTTATATATCATATCATAATTCTTAGTTCTGTCGAGACGCGACTATCCAGTGACTTATGAACGATAGTGTACGTCCGAACACTCGGGACCTCGTTAAAACTTGGTACTCTACCCCCATTTGCTCCTCTCACCATCCCGTTTCATCTGCTCCTTCGTTACTCTTGCACCGGGTATGCCGCCTTGCTTTTACCGATGTCACGGCTCGTTGGAAAACTGACCGCGCTTACGCTATCATAAAAGGAACTTCGCGGCTCGTCCGAATCGCGAGCTGCCAAGGTGTTTTCGCCGAGGAAGTATAGAAATACATAAACGCATATGCCTCAAAGAATCGCAAAAATTTCAACTTCGTCAATATTGGTCCTAAATAGCCTAAATCGATGGTAAATGATGTATAAACATATTCTAGGACGATTTTGGGTCGGAAGAAGCGGTTTAAAAATTATTTCGGCCAAAAAATGGGTCGACCCAAAATCGCAAAAATGTGAAGGGGTATACCTTCAAAAATTGTCAAAAATTAAAAGTCGCCAGAATCACTTCTAACTGACCCAAATCGATGGTAAATGATGTATAAACATATTCTAGGACGATTTTGGGTCGGAAGAAGCGGTTTAAAAATTATTTCGGCCAAAAAATGGGTCGACCCAAAATCGCAAAAATGTGAAGGGGTACACCTTCAAAAATTGTCAAAAATTAAAAGTCGCCAGAATCACTTCTAACTGACCCAAATCGATGGTAAATGATGTATAAACATATTCTAGGACGATTTTGGGTCGGAAGAAGCGGTTTAAAAATTATTTCGGCCAAAAAATGGGTCGACCCAAAATCGCAAAAATGTGAAGGGGTACACCTTCAAAAATTGTCAAAAATTAAAAGTCGCCAGAATCACTTCTAACTGACCCAAATCGATGGTAAATGATGTATAAACATATTCTAGGACGATTTTGGGTCGGAAGAAGCGGTTTAAAAATTATTTCGGCCAAAAAATGGGCCGACCCAAAATCGCAAAAATGTGAAGGGGTATACCTTCAAAAATTGTCAAAAATTAAAAGTCGCCAGAATCACTTCTAACTGACCCAAATCGATGGTAAATGATGTATAAACATATTCTAGGACGATTTTGGGTCGGAAGAAGCGGTTTAAAAATTATTTCGGCCAAAAAATGGGTCGACCCAAAATCGCAAAAATGTGAAGGGGTACACCTTCAAAAATTGTCAAAAATTAAAAGTCGCCAGAATCACTTTTAACTGACCCAAATCGATGGTAAATGATGTATGAACATATTCTAGGACGATTTTGGGTCGGAAGAAGCGGTGTAAAAATTATTTCGGCCAAAAAATGGGCCGACCCAAAATCGCAAAAATGTGAAGGGGTATACCTTCAAAAATTGTCAAAAATTAAAAGTCGCCAGAATCACTTCTAACTGACCCAAATCGATGGTAAATGATGTATGAACATATTCTAGGACGATTTTGGGTCGGAAGAAGCGGTTTAAAAATTATTTCGGCCAAAAAATGGGTCGACCCAAAATCGCAAAAATGTGAAGGGGTACACCTTCAAAAATTGTCAAAAATTAAAAGTCGCCAGAATCACTTCTAACTGACCCAAATCGATGGTAAATGATGTATAAACATATTCTAGGACGATTTTGGGTCGGAAGAAGCGGTTTAAAAATTATTTCGGCCAAAAAATGGGTCGACCCAAAATCGCAAAAATGTGAAGGGGTATACCTTCAAAAATTGTCAAAAATTAAAAGTCGCCAGAATCACTTCTAACTGACCCAAATCGATGGTAAATGATGTATAAACATATTCTAGGACGATTTTGGGTCGGAAGAAGCGGTTTAAAAATTATTTCGGCCAAAAAATGGGTCGACCCAAAATCGCAAAAATGTGAAGGGGTACACCTTCAAAAATTGTCAAAAATTAAAAGTCGCCAGAATCACTTCTAACTGACCCAAATCGATGGTAAATGATGTATAAACATATTCTAGGACGATTTTGGGTCGGAAGAAGCGGTTTAAAAATTATTTCGGCCAAAAAATGGGTCGACCCAAAATCGCAAAAATGTGAAGGGGTACACCTTCAAAAATTGTCAAAAATTAAAAGTCGCCAGAATCACTTCTAACTGACCCAAATCGATGGTAAATGATGTATAAACATATTCTAGGACGATTTTGGGTCGGAAGAAGCGGTGTAAAAATTATTTCGGCCAAAAAATGGGCCGACCCAAAATCGCAAAAATGTGAAGGGGTATACCTTCAAAAATTGTCAAAAATTAAAAGTCGCCAGAATCACTTCTAACTGACCCAAATCGATGGTAAATGATGTATAAACATATTCTAGGACGATTTTGGGTCGGAAGAAGCGGTTTAAAAATTATTTCGGCCAAAAAATGGGTCGACCCAAAATCGCAAAAATGTGAAGGGGTACACCTTCAAAAATTGTCAAAAATTAAAAGTCGCCAGAATCACTTCTAACTGACCCAAATCGATGGTAAATGATGTATGAACATATTCTAGGACGATTTTGGGTCGGAAGAAGCGGTGTAAAAATTATTTCGGCCAAAAAATGGGCCGACCCAAAATCGCAAAAATGTGAAGGGGTATACCTTCAAAAATTGTCAAAAATTAAAAGTCGCCAGAATCACTTCTAACTGACCCAAATCGATGGTAAATGATGTATGAACATATTCTAGGACGATTTTGGGTCGGAAGAAGCGGTTTAAAAATTATTTCGGCCAAAAAATGGGTCGACCCAAAATCGCAAAAATGTGAAGGGGTACACCTTCAAAAATTGTCAAAAATTAAAAGTCGCCAGAATCACTTCTAA
Source organism: Nysson spinosus (assembly GCA_910591585.2). Taxonomy (NCBI): domain Eukaryota; kingdom Metazoa; phylum Arthropoda; class Insecta; order Hymenoptera; family Crabronidae; genus Nysson; species Nysson spinosus. The sequence continues at coordinate 7,940,458 of OU342835.1, forward strand.
CTGACCCAAATCGATGGTAAATGATGTATAAACATATTCTGGGACGATTTCTAATCGAAAGAAGCGGTTAAAAAATTTTTATTGGTCAAAAATGGGTCGAACCCAAGTCGAAAAAATGTAAAGGGGTACACCTTCAAAAATTCTCAAAAATTAAAAGTCGCCAGAATCACTTTTAACTGACCCAAATCGATGGTAAATGATGTATGAACATATTCTAGGACGATTTTGGGTCGGAAGAAGCGGTGTAAAAATTATTTCGGCCAAAAAATGGGCCGACCCAAAATCGCAAAAATGTGAAGGGGTATACCTTCAAAAATTGTCAAAAATTAAAAGTCGCCAGAATCACTTCTAACTGACCCAAATCGATGGTAAATGATGTATGAACATATTCTAGGACGATTTTGGGTCGGAAGAAGCGGTTTAAAAATTATTTCGGCCAAAAAATGGTTCGACCCAAAATCGCAAAAATGTGAAGGGGTATACCTTCAAAAATCGTCAGAATTTGTGTTTTAAAAGTTTTGTTTCAAACTCAGTGATTGTTATTTTGAATTGAAGTCAGACTGGCTTACTTAGTGCTACTTTTTCAATCTACGGTATAAAGTGCATTTTTATGATCAATGTGAAGTGATTGCACGTGGATGGTAGATAAGCAGTCGTCGATTTGCTGCACCATATTTGGATAATTATGTCATCAGAATGTTGATATCGTCTTGTAGAGGTGTACCGTGTTCCTGCATAGGAGTACTGTTTAATTAAAACTTTTCCAAGGCTTCCCGACTGAATGGGTCTTTCAGCTCGGATGATGCTAATGATGAAACTAAATAAATGGCGAAAAGTAATGCGCGTTTATGTCTGCCGTACGTGTCGCAAGTTTTTAATTACATACAAAATGCTGGAGTCATCCTTCGCTCGTTAGTTGGGTCGATTTTTTATTCGTTAAAAAAATGGTACACTTGTTTAATAAAAGCTTGGATCCGCTAGCTCGTTTTCCAACGCTATCCACTTGAAAGGCCGGTTAGGAGAATTTATTTAATAAGGGAGATTCTTTCAAAGATCCTTGAAACTTTTTATGAAAAGTGTTCCTCGTGTACCTTAGTTATTTCCTTTATTCAATGAATGGCAAAAACAGTGATTTCCGACTTCTCACCGTTCTGTTAATAGAGCCCTTTTTTCCGATGTTATCACCGAATTGTTAGCCGCATTTTCGATCCGTGCGTTCGATACCCGAAATTTATTCAAAATGGTATTCCATTAGCAAATACGAGCCTCTCATGGATTTTTATTCCGGCGGTTCCGGGGTTGATTATGAATCAACTTGTCATGCAGAATGGTTCGAACGCAATATTTACCCCGTACATTGATTTTTCCCAGACAATGCATGCTAAGAGTATATAAAATGTAAATCTCTCGGTTTTCGTTTTTCAGGTGTATTTACAATTTGCGGCATAATATTTTATCTGGTAGTGCATCATAGGTTTATTCGGCCACGTAAATATTACTACGCGGTTTTCGCATCGGGCTAACCATTGCATTTATTATAATGAACCCAATTGAAATTAATTTCGACCACCAAAATGTTGGCTGAATTCTACGATGTTATGTTTATTTAGCTTGCATAAAATTACTGGCCTCCAAATTACGACTTTTAAATATTACTTTTGTAGTTACATGCAAACTATGTTTTACGAAATCGTATAATTCATTATGAAAAATATACTTCGTAAGTGGAATGGAAATTTAATATAATTTATCTTATTTTTCTGTTACAGGTGAGTAATCGATGCCATTTTTCAAGCGCCTTTCCTTCTTCTGCGCGTAAGTTTTTTTCGTCTGATTTTCATCTAGTTTCCTTGTGAACTATCATTTTTTCTATAATATTTCATTTACGTATACTCCCCTTTGATGTTTTACGTTAAACGTGGCATGCAATTAGAGCAAATGGTGATCTCAAATTAAAGATGGAAAGCCCTCTTTTACTTGCTAAAATAGAAGGTGCAGCAGACTAATAAGAAACGAAATTTACGGCAAACGTGCTGCTGGTAAATCTTAACGCAAACTTACATCTACTGTCAAACATTTAATGACCGGATCGATTTTAATTTCGACAAGCCTCATACTTTAATATTTCGCCTCTACCTCGTTAGTAGTAATTTCCACTCAATTGTAGCACTCTTAAATGGAACACTGACAATAAGCTGTGTGTAATAATGATCTAAAGACACCTCCAAAGGCTTTACTATAACTTACAGCTATTACTATTACTTACAATCTGAGTGTCAACCCTCGAGTGGTGTACTATTAAGGACTTAGTAGTCGTAGTTCAACTGCAGTAATTACTCTTTAAATATACTGAATTTTATGTGGAAATAGAACATGAAACTTCATGTTCCACGTTTTATTTCAGACTTATATCATCAGCCAGCGGATTAAATAGTTTCATTTAATCCCCTTTATTAACCCTTTGCACTCGAGGAATGTTTCCACATTTCCCTCCACCCACTCGATAATTATAAATATAATATCTCACTCAAAATTTACGATTACTTTTTAGCTGAGAAGAAAAAACATTACGTCATTTATACATAAATTTATTGTCCAACTTTATCAAATCTTTTTCTTCTCAGCGTAGTTGGCATTCCGAGCGCAATGGGTTAATACTTGAATGAATAATAGTTGGTACGTTTAAACTTACGTTAATTATTAACTTCAATATGATTCACAGTCAATATTTGAGAAAAAGTGATATGCTAGAGATTAATAAGAAAAACTATCCGTAAGTCGAAAGACTTGTAATGAAATTACCATAATCCCTGGCAGACGGATCAGCCTGGACATTCTAATCTGCATCGTAGGAACCCGATTAATCTTTTTCGAGGTTGTAGTTATATCTAACAATCGAATTAAGCGCGAGTGGCACACTGAGCAATTACTTGGTTCACTCGGCTAGCAGTGATTAATCGCCGGGCATTAGGCGGCCGTTTTCAGGAAGCAGGGACGATCGGCGTTGCGCGCTTACTGCAATTTGGACATCAAAGTACGCCATACGCGGCGAGCAATTAATTGCTGCAATCCGAAATAATCGCGGCAATTTGACGAGAAAAGGGTACGTCAGGGCCAGTGAGGGGGTGGGGGAGGAACGTGCGCCAGCATAATTTGTCCTCACGGCGCGTCACCGTAATTTATTTGTCGGGAATTTGCGTTGGTCCCTGCCGCTCAGTTTCTTGGATTCCTCGTACTTCTTCGTAGACGTCGACGCACATTAGTTTCGCCCGGGGAAATTGCAACCTATATTTTCCACCCTGCCGTAAAATTAACTGCTACGATTTTTCATCCCCACCCCTGTATTTTACATTTTATTCCACCGAGCATCCTTCGTTTATTATTTCCACCCGTTTCGTAGTTCCTTGTATTCTGCATGCAATTATCAATGGGAACGCGAGGTGATTTTTCAAGGGAATTTATTATTAAGTTATATAATTAGAAGCGGAGGCTTGTACTCCGATATAATCAGTAATTATCTTCGAGGCAGAGAAGCTCTACAATGAATTAGAGTATACTAATTATGTTGACTTAATAAAAATTGTTTTCTTACACGTCGGTGGGTATTAAGTTTATTATGGCACTTAATAATGTCACTAAAATCGTTATACACAGCGTGAGTAAGGATTTATTATTATTTTAATCAACGATATTCAATGGATTATCAACGTAGAATTCGATAGAGGGTTTTCTATGTGTGTTTCAACGCGGAATTCATCTGCAAGGTAGTAAGATGAATATTTTTTATTGGTTGCTCGTAGAATCTTGCATGAAGAAATCGGCAATCAGTTTTTCGTTCACGTACTTGGTATATACTCACGTAGATCTGGTATACAAGGCCGTACGTGATTACTGACCCAGAATATCAATACGGGATTCTGTTCGATATCTATCTTGTATATTGGATCGTAATATACTCGTTGCAGAGTATTTTGTCGTGTATGCCATTGGAAAATTAACGGCCGAAGGCGACGTGTACCAATTAACTTTAAACTGGCAAATTATTATCCAATTCTCGGTATTGTTTCCACGATGGAAATAAGTTTTACTTCGGGGTTTGATTTATCAAGCAGAAACGAGGAAAAATTCCGAATACTTCTTAATAATTGGAATTCCTAAGAAATTCGAAATATGAAAGTTACCGTACACTCTTACAATATACCATTAAATTATATCCATTAATAGCTAACTAAACTCGTTACTACCTTATATAAAACAGTACTTTTCATTCCAAGATTTCTATGCAAATTTATTGATTGCAACTAAATGCGATAAACTAGAAATTAATTACCGGATTATTGTTTTTGTGTGTACCGGCCATTACTTATATTCATGCATGCGTGAAAAATAATTTCTCCCCCGATAACGGGAATATCTCTCGGAAGTTAGAATCGTTGAATGAAACTTTCTCATTTAATACACATATTTTCCCGGTACACTATTTTCTCCGCGCAGAAATAATGGCGAACGTGGCTGAAGTAAATTGACATAAAAATTCTTCTCGAAACCGGACAACTGTTCGCGGGGTAGTGTTTCGCGAATGAGTAGTATTAAATCGCACGGGCTATTATATGGAAATCGGCCACGTTCCATGGTCTAGTTTTCACTGGAATTATTACGTGTCCGGTAATCTCGAAAAATTGAGTGCCGTAAATAATTTAATCGGATGTAATGTGCATTAGCCGTGCGTGAATTTCGATCCTCGTCAAATTCGTAGTGGTGATCAATTACTTTTCAAACGGATTTATATTGAATTTTATTCGAAGTACTATTCTTTTTATCAGAAACTGCGGCAGGCTCAATACTTCGAATTCCATATAGTTTTGAATTATTTTAGGCAAGCAATTAATAATTTGTGTGATTTATCAGGTACTTTACTTTTCTCTTTCCCACCGAGAATCGTGAATTAAATGAAACGAGGCATAATGTAGTATTATTTTATTACACATTTTCAGGTTTCTTCACATTTTTACAACTCTTCAAACATTGATTATTCCATTAATTATAAACGTATTTATATATCCCCCCTTAAACAAATATCCTTTCTCCCGCACGATATTAATTATCGACAAAGGTAATGTAATTATAATTACATGTCCAATTACCATGCGGAACAAGTAAAGCATAAAATTTACGATGCAATATGAAAGATGTATTCAATTTAATTGTGTTCTAGAAACAGATATAATGTATTTTAATTCCAACCGCTGATTACGTTGTATTTTAATTTTCACTTTTTAATTGCTTCAATCTGTCACTTCAGTTTCAATTTAAATCTATACTGTTCAAAGATACAGAAATTCGGGCCTAACTGTGATTCATTCGTGATTCATTGTTGTCGAAATCCAGGTTCGGGAAACATTTGTAAAATGATGAAACCTCATAAATTTATGTAACAGCCGAGTTATTCCATTAGACAACATTGTCTCCTCTCGGAGAGGCCCCGCGGAAATTCCGTATAAATCTGCGAAGAAGTTATCGAACGCGAAGCCGAGGATATTTTATCGTCGGAACCGATACGCGGGAGGCATAAGTACGTTCACATAGTTTCCTGGATTATTGTGTCGGAAGAACGAAATGATATCCGAGTAAGAAGAGCTCGTTACGTCGTAAATATCGAATGCCAGGAACGTAAGAGGTTTTACTGTCCTCATAGCAAAAGGGACTATTTACTATATAAACTTGTCGAGTCAGGGCGAAATGACATTCTTACACAGGTATTCTGGGATACGGTGGAAACATCACTGTGAAATTTCAAGTATCCACGTAATGCTTTTGTTTCTTTTTACCCCCCCGGGTATCAACTTTTATCGGAGGATACGATAAACTTCGCTCGGTATACCGTTCATTACTCTCTTTCTTTTTTCTTTATCGTGCTCGAAAACGACACTAAAATAAAGCAAAATTATGTCGCCGGTATTCGGAGAATGTAAGCGGATATTCGAAAGTTCCCTCGGCTTTATTGAAATGTCTTTATTGCCTGCCGGAGAAAGAAGCTTGAACCGAATTGCCCGATAAAGACGACTTATAATAAGCATTACAAATTGTGGTTTCGTGCATCGGCTTTTGATCGAGGGTTTACTTGGGATTACTTCGTAGAACGGCATAACTTTCCCATCGAATTTTGATGTCCCACTAGGAATGGAAATTTCGCGAATCTTGGATAAAAGGGTGGATTTACCAAACGATATTTCACTCGTACGTGTGGGCGGCACTATACATTGATTTTACTATATCTAGAAAGCTTCTATCTGTTGCTTCGACAAATTTTTAGTCAACTATTACATAATTGGTTGCAATTTAATAGCGTTTTCATTTTCCGATTAAAGACGTTCGATTTGTATACATTCGATCTAGTTATACATCGCTTTATATTTAGGTTTACTTAATTGCCAAGCGTATAATTTAATACTTATTGATGTGCCAGATAATACCTTATTGATGCATACTGAAAGATATCATTCATCGTATAATTAAAAGAAGAGTAACTTTTCTTGTTGATTCAATTACCGTTATCTTACATAATTGTTTCATAACGATAATTTATCATTCCACATTTTCACGGTTTCCCTTGCACACTTCTTGGCACACCAATTCTAAATAATTACCCTTCGTTCTATTTTTATATCTTCAAATATGATGAGTAAACGTACTTTGGGGCAATTAAAAATTCATTTAAATATACTTCAGTTTGTCTCTCATTCTACATTCAGTGTTTTGTAGGAAATAAATGAATTTCATTTCCCATTAGTATGGCAATCGATTGTGCGCGAGTACTGGGGGTGGTATTATCATTAATTATCTTGGAATACCAATGAGTTTCTATAAAACTTATTACTGTACGAAAAACTTTTAGCATTTGCAGTCAAATGAATAAATGATATCACTACTTATTTTCAAGAATTTTGTTGCTAACATCTAGACCACTATATAACCATTTTGTGTATCGAATAATACTTTACATTAGAGATATTATCAGCATTCTCGGGATTATAGAAAGTAGCACAAATTTTGCATTCTCTTGTTTAAATGCATTGCTCATGAATTATATACATTTTTGTTTATTAATAACCTACTATCAGCGGTTCTAAAAGTTATTATCCGATAAGACTTCGTAGAGAAAATATGAAAAATGTTGCTATCATAAACATTAGAATATATTACCGCACAATGGAATCTGAAGAACGTAATAGAATTATCTGAAATTTATTACATCGCATATTATATGCAATATTTTTAATACTACACGAATACAAACGTTCCAGCCAATGTGGTGTAACATTACTAGAAACAATGCGAAGGTTTAAATATGTCCTCGTAAAAATGTATGATGCGTGATTTATCAGAGGGAAGTGAATATAAAAGGAGGCTCTCTATTTTAGATACATTGCCGACAACGCAGGCATGTCTGCCGAATGCATTTTCGTTGGTTCCATTTTTAAGGCGAATTCGGTGCCATCCGAGAAGAGGCTGCATTTGCCTCTAGAGTCGACATATCAGGAACGTAAATCGCTGACTGAGTTAGAACTGCCATGGAATGTAGTATCGCGGCACGAAAATAATTTTTCGTCGCCAGTCTTTCCAACCGTGAAATCTACCATCTACATCATGTATCATGTCAAGAGCTTTAAAGCACGAAGGATATGTTTAAGGACGTTTCCATTGAGTATCTGATAGATTACAGTTGCAATCGGATTCCGAATGGTATTCTTTGTTATCGGCCTCCCGAAATGCTGATCCCATGCCAAACAATTTTTGTTCACTTTTCTCCTTACAAACAAAAGTTTCTATTGAGAAATGGGGGCATTAATCTTCGTAAAATTATTTCTTTAATTCCACTTATACCCTACCAAATTATCAGTGTGGGTTGATAGTTATTATTGCATTAAAATGTAAAGTGGAATCATTTCCTTTCCCGGTTTATTGACCACTCATATTCTTTCATGGACTTCAATTACAATATCATTCGAACGCAACCAACTCTGACGACTGCCATCAAGGTCTTTCAGATAATATTTCTAAACATACAGCGAGTAGAATGCTAGCATAGCGTTTATTAATAACAATGAATTAAATTTCTTTGTCAAAAATGTACTTCTTTTAATTTGCTTATTCGAGTAACTTGAAGAATAATAGATAATACGGTACATTAACAATTTCATTACCGGTCGAATGGAATCACATTTTCAAAAAAGAAGATTGTTAGCAGAGTTAAGGATGAAGAAACGATGAGACAAATCGAACCAATCAGCGATACGATTTACGGATACAGAGTAGTGATCTAGAATTACAAGTCGTTGCTACAGTTAGGTCAGGCCATCCGGCCAAGAGGAAGAAGAAAAAGCACGAGGGAAGAGATGTGGAAGAGTAGAAAGAGAAGAGAAAGAGGGGATCAGAGGTGCATCGAGGCGGTGGCAGAGTGGTAGCAACGGAATTCATGTTAGCCGAGAAAGCCAAGAACACTGCAGGCTCAGTCAGTGAAACTTCGCGTACCACGCCACACCTGCTTGTCGATCTATGTTAGTTGCATTTCAATACTACGATTGGTTTTTATTATAAAATTATTATTCGGGGTGGACTATGTTGGTTTAGTTTGAGGCCTAGTTCATGGACATCTTTGGTTGCATAAGAATCGTCCTTTCAAAATTCCAGTTGGGATGTTTTGTTTGTGTTCCGTTTGTTTCGAAGAGTAAGATATTATTTGATTTATGCCGGTAGGAATTTTCATGGATAGAGAGAGTGAACGTATCTAAATTGTAGACTGTTTTTTAATGATTTCTCTGATACGAAGTAATATGCATTTGTGCTGGTAAATTATGTAGACAAGTTTCTAAACTCTATTGAAAACACTGCCCGAAAGACCACGTATCTTGATGTTGGGAAACTATTAATCATAAAATAGTATATACAAAAATTAGCAGTTCCCGTACTAATCTTGGTTCCCGGTGTGCAAGGAAATTCATTGAAAATTGATAAGGATAAGAAAAATCATTTCTATGTTTCGTGACTAGAAGTTCATTGCACATCGATATTCGCTTCTATTCATATTATTATTAGTAATTAATGTCAGATAAGCATGATAAAACATAAGCCACTTTATCGTGTATTTGCTGATATCATGGTACCAGGAATTTTATAATCTTGAATGTTTTCTGTGAAAGTTGCATTACGTTTTAGAAAATTAATCGTCTACGTGAGCACTTTGTATAAATTTATTGGATTTCTCAATAGTGCTATCTAAGTATGGAACTAACGGCGATGCATTCGGAATCCTGGTTAGATTCTCGAAAAGGGTTTTGCTTCGAGGCGTGGCGGATTGCACGTTTGCAAACCGGTCGAGTTTTGCTCGACCGGTAGCGAAACAGGATTGCAGTTTATCTCAGGTTGACGTCGCGATCTCCGAGATCGATGCTGTCTTCGTAAAGCTACTCGCCGTTGCATTTTTGTGTCAAGTGCGTCTTATTGATAATGGTCCGGTGCACCTGACGCTCATTTCTTTAAAAACTTCCCCACGATATACCTTACTATGGAAACTTTATTAATTTTCTTATCATAATATCTTCTTACCAACTCTAATGTTCTTAATAGTTTCGTTCTATAAATTGAAAAATGATGCTTCTAGTACAGAATTTCATCGAACGAAATTACTTTATCCAGAAATTTCTACGTCTTTATCGACTTTGCGAGCGTCTTTTTCCATTAATCAGTTACATGAGGCTTCTTCGCGACAACAATGGAGTTCCAGGAAACTTTGTGCAAGGTTTGGTGTCACGAAGAATGAATATTTCTTCGTGTAATTCTGAACAGAGTCCGTTGATCAAAGTATTCTCCACTGTCTACTGGACAGTAATCACTTACCAGGCGTACCTAATCTCCTGGGATGTATTTTTCTTAATGGTAGCTCATTAATACTTCGATTTACTGGCAGGTTTTAATATCTCCTGGGTGTAATATTACGCGGTCTTTGTGTATGTGGCAAGATCAGTGTATTATGTAAATGTTCGGTTAAGTTGTAACTTCACGTTCCACTTAGGCAACTGGTCAATAATAGACTTAGTAATGGACTGCACTAGTTTTCATGGGATTGGCCATCGCCATGGCGGTAAAGTGTATTAACACTGGAACGTCATTGGTATGGTTGACAGGCGGAATTACTTTATTACAATACTCTGCATAATTCCCTGCAGTTTTCTTGGCTGCAGCCACCTAAATTCTTGTCCCTGGGTAACGCTTTCAGAAATAATTGAGTGCAAATATTCCATCGAAACGTAGTATTACACCGTACTTGGTCAGACTGTTAATATTGGCTGATACTCTCAATACTAATCAAACATTCAACACTGCCACCGAACTGAATCCTCTGTTATTACTATTCGATTACAATTCACATGCAGTTTGTTAGCACACTGGATTATACAAATAATATATTTCACATATTATTTCTCTCCCACGGCATTAAGAAAGGATTAAGATCGCGTGTTCTACGGTATCATTAGCAATCTTGGTTATCCTAGCATTAAGTCTATCGCACGGTATCCTTCCAGAAAGTCTTTCGGTATCGGAACTGTATGACTGTAACTTGTTGGAGTTTATCACGTTACTGCGTTTAAGTAATCTGAAACTAAGTATAAATTCTCGAAGTAACGAGTTGAATCTCAAACGGATCAACATTAAAAGTTCGATCGTTCGGTCGCTCGGCTGAATAATGCATCGGAGATTAATCGAATGCACCGGTTTCCGCGGAGTTAAGCATTAGCGGTAGATGGGGACGGAGATTGGAAATTCCTTGGCCAGGGTCGCTGGACGCACACGATCGCGTTTTTGTCAGTGAACGTAGACGAACGTACAGTAGTTGCACGTGATCTCTAAGAAACACGTGGAGGGCACGAGTTATTTGAGGGGCACAGCTGACTCGACTACAAATGTCGTCGTCGATGTTGCGGGGACTCCATATGAACGACCGTGCACGCCCTTGTGCCAATAAAACCTACCGCGGGACCATACCCTCGTAAATTCACCCTTTAACTTGTACCGGATTAATATCCACGGAGATTATTACGGTCCGGATATAGAAGTTTGCAAACTGCACGATTTACAGCGTTCGCCGTTCTTCGTACCTTCGTGCCGACCTTGATATTACATTTAACAGTTTCTTATCGAGGTTGCGTATTTCAATCTTCTTCGATGAGTTGTATTCCTTTGGCATTTGACATATTGAATAAAACACCACGAAATGTGTTGTTACTATAAATCGAATCTATAACGTTCCCATAATTAATCAGTCAAGCAGTAAAATAATCCTTTCCTGTTCAGGCTGGGCCTCGAAGAACATACTTCAAAGTGAAACAGTGAACTCAAACATAAAACTAAAATATGAGAAATCATCATAGCCTTTCTATGCGTTATCCTAGTGTTTCTAAGGAGAAATGTTGAGTAGGGAGTATTATTTGAAAGAAGAAACTTGGTGATAAACATCGCGCGTTAAATGTATCGCAATGACAAAATGATAGTTGTGCGTTGAATACAGTGTACGTTTCGTGGATCTAGAGAGAGAAGTGAACGGGATTGAGTGTTATCGTGCGGTGAGATTTCTGATGCAGTGAATCCCAGTTGGATTACGCGAGGTGGGTGCCAGGTGGGAGGTAAGAGTGGCACACTAGAGGAAATTGTGGTGGCGTGAATACCGTTTGGATTACGGAAGACCGTCCCCGACTGATGGCTGGTTTTGGGAATCGGGACGAATGAGCTCTCTCTTGGCGTCCTCGTTTAAGTGCTCGTCGGGGATGAAGGAGCGCCGACCGGAGGACCGCGAGATGAAACTGTTCGGTTGTCGATGGTCCTTCTGGAACTTCGCGACTAATCTCGCAGGTATCATGTCCTTTGACAAGTAGATTGTACTTTCTGATTATTGCCGATGAATATTTCCTCCAAAATGTCCGAGAATCTTTGACCACATTTCAATCGTTAAATTATAGAAAAGATGCGCTGCACAGAGTTCTACTAAAATACATTACGTGTGTACGTTTCGACTCAAAGAAATTCAGGATTTATTTTTGGTATCGATGGATGGTTATATTATTTATATTTTGAGTACGCAATTAGTAAAGACGTCTTTACAAATGATATATTGATTATATGTTGTTTGCAAACATAATTCTGGGGCACGTAGATTTAACTTACTAGATAAATCTTTTTGTAATACTGAAAAAACAATTTCCTTAAACCAGATACCAGACTGGTTTCGTATTCCAAAAACCTCCTCGGTTACGTCGAGAAACCGTGACTGTCATTAAAATGTAATCAGGCTTTTTGTAACTAATTGTGTAACACAGCTTGCGGTACAACCGTTCGTATTTTCGCCTTTTCTTTGTTTCTCCTGAAATCCGCACTCGTTTATGGATAGATTACGTTGAAGATTCATCTTTCGAAAGATTAATTAGACGTTGGCATTGAATTTAATTCGGGTGCAAAGCTACATACTTTGATGACAAAGGAAGAAAAGTTTTCTTGAGTGAAAACTTACAAATAGCTTCGAGTAATATTGTACATTAAAAATTTACATAAAGTTGTAGATCGTAATGGACATCGCGTGCTACTTTAATTCAGTAAACCACGATTTTTATGCGGTTCCTTTTTCGAATCTGGCGAAAGCTTTTTATTGTAAAATCAATGAAGTCTTCCGGATTAAATTGTGGAATCTTGCTGAATTGGCAAGTAAATGCTAGGAATGCAATGAAAATAAGAGAATCATATGCGGGACCCGTATTTCCGTGGAAGAACCTCAATGATACTTCTACCTTCGAAGTTGGATCATTTGAGGGTTTCTAAGATCTTTGTAGGCTATCTCGAATTGTCGATGCTGGACCTTCTAGTTATCGTGAACAGAGCTTTCAATGGTCTCTACCAAAAGTTTCCCTGAAATTGGAAACATACCATCGGATGTGGTGATTTTAAGGATCTCGATTCGCAACCATACTATTCCCAGCAATTGTTTGAAAGCTTTACCGACTTCTCTCTGCTTTAAGGAAATGTCAGTTTGAGGAAAGAAATTTAAGTTGTCTCTACGAAAATATTTAATTTGGAATATTTAATACACTCGCAGTCGTATCACAGTAAATTGTGATGACCGAAAGAAATTAAAGGAACAATTACCATTAGCTTCGACGTTTCAAGATTTTTTCCTAATAATACGAATTTGCGATGAGACTCTAACATTTGTTGGAACAAATATGCGAGACAAGTAAATTTATTCTATATTTGTCTAAGCGGCTATCAATTGTAACAGGTTGTTGACCACTCATTCCATGGTAAATGAATTCATCGATCTCTCCACGGTAGCATTGTGTTCGCCGTTTGTTCTAAGTGCCATATTGTATCCAGCTTGACGACAATGCTACCGTGAACTGCTTCAATCGCATCATTATTCTCTGTGACAGAAAGCAATTGCGGACTAAATGGCACTTATTGAATTAGTAACTATTTATCATTCACTAATCCGCTTTAAATTATTCTGCCGGGTTGATAGAAACGTAGACGATCATCGTCATCGATGAATTATTGCCAAAGAACTATACTCATTTATTGGATAGAATGCCGGGCTCTAATGATAGTCTTTATCAACGTCACCGCATTTTTCTAGTCAATATCTCCATCATAATTTCTTGTGATGTAAAACATATTTTAAAATAGAATTCTGAATGAAATGGCTATAGAAATGATGGTCTCGAGGGTATTATAAACGGGAATAATATATGGAATTAATATTTAATTAGTTAAATTAATTAATGGCTCTCGTGGAGCTGAAAAAATTGATAATTACTGGGAATACTGTTAAAGGTTGTTAATTAAATTCATCAGAAATAAACGTGTATTGGCTGTATTCTCGTAACGTTATATTGGGAAAGTGACCTTAACAGTCAGTGTTTGGCACGTAATCACTTTATCGGTGATTCAAACCTACTTATTTTCTCAAATTTATTGCTTGAAACATAAGATATCCTCGTGATGGAGTTTCGTGTACTCATTCAGCTAAGTAATCCCGAAGGAAATGCACTCTTATACTCTTACTTATTACGCTCATTAAATCCTATTTCACCTGCTATAATTTCAATCTAGTGTTTGCTTAATCTCCACTTATTATATCATTCTAATTATGTGAACCTCCTTATGATCTCCGACTCAAATCATTTCGTCCTTCACCTCTCGTTCTAATTCGCTCTGTTTGCTGTTTTCTGGGTCTTACCTTCATCACTTGTAATATTTTCGGATTCTCCGGAGAAACCGTTCTTTTTCTTAAGGCCTTAATGAACTTTACTTTCTTTACCTCTTTTCTTCATCAGGCATGCTACCAGAGAATTGTTGTTTTCTCTTTTCCTGCGTTCATCCTCGGGAGGGTTCCTTCGGATCGAAGGAACAACTCCCATTCTCCTCTCTTTTTCGCCTTATTCTTACACCGATCATAAAAGGACGATGATCGAGAGCTGTAATATCCGTTCAGGGATAACACTAGAAAAATAATACTTCTTTTATTTGAACTTTCGTGTAAGCACAGATTCCTGATCCACTCGATCGAGTCTACCGTTTCCCTTGCTCTCGTATTTCTTATCAAATCTCCTATTTTTTTGTAAGGTAAATACGAAATTCTCACGCAATGCACATATCTCCGAAAAATGAGCGCATTCATTTCCTAAATCTATATGTATGGAACAGAATTGTGTACCAGGAAAATTATATTGTTCCGATTACATCACATGATTGAAAATACAGTATTTTATTCATAAGTGAATGGACCAAAGAATCCATTTATTATTTTATTTTAATATCAAACATTATGGTTAATACATTTGAGGCAGGGTATTGTATGTTTTACAAAATTATATAAAATTATAATAAGGATCATATCGTAGTAAGATCAATAAATCTGTCAACATAGGGTCCATTTACTTGCTTCTTCGTTGATCCGGTAATCCGTGATAAAGCTATCGAGCACGATACCTTACATCTCCCTTCTTTCTTTACCATTTTATTTTCACCTTCCGAGATGTCCACACGGTTCCATCCAACGTCTCTATAAGGATTAGAGTACAGCCAACCTTATTCCCAGGAATCTCGAAAGGCTTACGCGAATTACGGTGAAACTGCAAAGACAGATAATCCTAATCTTGTCTTGGCACTGATACCCCCTGATCCACTGCTACGATTATAACCGAATCCTTTCATATATCTATTACACAGACAAACCTGCTCTACCGTATTTACTTATCCATGGACCGTTTGATGTGTCATTGTCTTCTCATCAATCTGACTTGTCACTGTTTCCTCATCATCATCTTACATTGTGGTAAACAGAAACACCATTCCATCTTAACACTAGAACTACCATATCGTTGGTAGTTCTAGTGTTATTAAGTTATATTGGTAGATTTACGTATTCGCCCTAAAAAATAAGAATGGATGGCAGAAATAAATTAATTGATTCAATTATGTCCATTATGGCATTATGTCAGAAAGCGAAACATTATGAATTTATACGTTTTTATTAAAATTTATGGACCGGTCATTTTGACTACTTTGGTAGTTCCAGTGTTAATATTCTATTTGCGTTTGACCCAGAAATGAATCCCCATTTTCCTATCACAGATATCAGATACATTTCCTATCTTTACCTTGCAAAATCCAAGACAAATTTTTTAAGGGTAGTACAATAAATGTCATTCAGCATTTATTTCATTTTCGATCGACTTGCACTAAAAATTAGGCAAATATAGGCCCCGCTTTATCGTATTCTGATATAAATTATATTTTGTTGAGAGACTCGTAACATTTATAGTAGTTCAGCTATATCAATACTTAGATCTACTCAAATATTTTCGATATTAATCTCGTTACGAAACTTGCGTTTTTCATTATTCAAATTATTTTATACTCGAACCTGAATATTGTAATATTGTACTAGGAAAAGCATGTGGTACAAGTGTCCCTTCCAATTCAGCTGTAGAGTCCGAATCTCGTGTTTCGAGATTCTATGGAGATATGGCAGTGTACGTGCACATATGTACGTCGACCGTATATAAGCATGACCATATTTCATTCCCGTGTAATTCGCGACACGTGCATGGTGCGCGGCATTACGTACGAATCACGAGGGCTTCCTTATTGAATATCTGAGTTCAACTCACTTCCGTGCTTCATATCATAGATAGCCGTCTCTTGTTCGCTCCAGGGACTTCCTGTACGCTGATTTTCCATATGCCATGGGAGACCTTTGTAATTTTCGCATGATCCACCACTATGTCATTTATGTCTTTAATATATTATCAATTGAATACGATGAAAATGAAACAAGATGTTGTATAAAGCAATTATTTTCTTTCGATGAATGATGATATTAAAGAGTACTTTAATTTCAACTCAAGGAAATATTGGTTTATTCATTTTGTAAAGGTAAAAGTGGAAAAGGGATTAGAATAGTGAAAAGTTTAATGTGCACACCCGGTATTCCAAACTTAAGACTCTTTCTAATTGTCGCTTGATACGAGATGGTATGATATATGATTTAAATAAACTTGATCCGTTGGCTTGTTCCGCGTCGCATTATTCAACGGAGCATAATTCTGCTCGTCGCGTACGTCGACCAGACGAATATGGTACGGCATCCTGTACCGTCCGTCGGGAATATTCAAGGCTAATTATGAAGTTTACGTCATTGGAGCATATCCTCGTGATATGCTGCTGCTTCCCCCAATGCTCGTTTTGATATATGAACGAAACACCCTGGACTGTCGCCGAAATTCGCAAAAATACGTATCCACCATTCTTTCATAGTACCATGCTTCTATTATTATTTCCGGTAACCTGATATTAAATATTGTATTAAGCGAATACTTAGTTAAAACTTCCCAAATTGAGGGAGATTTAACAGTTACCATAATAGCAACATAAAATCAGTAATTAAGGGAGATTTAGCACCGTGTATATTTTCTACTGTCCACGAGGAACTCATATCACCCACATATTGCAAGAGATAAGTAGAGCTCATTGAAACGTTAACAAATATATGAGACTAATTCATCTCGTATAATTATATTTATATACTAAGAAGTGTGAAGGAAATCCTTTTTGTCATTTTCTGACGCCCCATTAGCATAATCTTGTCATGTCACCCTTGTTCCACGGCTGAAGGGTTTTTCACATTTTCCGGAGAAATGTAATGCTGAATTTAGTTTCCGTCACATCATTGCCTAAGGTTGGAATATCCAGTGACACAAGATAACGTCACTGATAGGGTGGTTCGACTTTCGAAGCGTACACATAATATATGTAGATACGTGCCAGCCTGCCAATTTAACGGAGGTTTTGTGCTGGCATCGTTGTCATCCCGCTGGGAGCTGACGGCGTGAATTCCAGATAGAAAGAACTTTGGAAAAATGGTCGGTCGTTTCGAGTAGTATAGCCTTTGGGAGGCACCGAATTTAGCACGGGTCAGCCATTCCTGGTAGATTCGAAAATGCCGATTCTAAGGGCCATTCGAAGTATGCTTACTAGTTATTTCGAAAAATGAATGTTGGATACACGGCCTTCTGCCAATCAGGAATCTTTGTCATGTGCAATTTCATTCACTCTTACTCCTTATCGTGAATGAATTTACTGTTTTGCTTTGTAAACAAGCTTTACACGAGGTTTATACTTATCTTACTTATCCTGCATCCTTCGGTTGATTAATTTCCGACATTTCCGTATATTATTTTACTTTATTATTATCTATACTAACAAGAAGGCAGCATATATATTGACGAAGTCATAAGTCGAATGATAAATTCATAATCGTGTTATTCCAACTGAGAAAATCAAGAAAATAAAGCTGGCATTTTCTTAAAAGTAACAATCTCTTATCTAACTCTATGCAGAGTATAAACAATGTATAATTGCGAAAGTACGCAGTTTTAATAACGTATCATTATAAACATATGCATGTTATTTGATTAAAATTTATTTCCTTAAATCTTAGCGAAGTATCATAAACCGTAATATATTTCATAATTTATTAATAGAGATCACGTTTCATAATCCATTACGATCACTGCTTATCAAACAGCTTTTTATTGCTTCATGCTTCATCATTATTTTGTATGAAAATTTTACCTGCATTGTACCTGTTTGTGTCAATCGCGGTACACCAATATTTCGATTTTTGAAAAATTGAGTGACAGTCTGAATGCTGTAATCGATAATGCGATTCCGCGATTTTAGAAACCCGCCCGCAAACATGGATGTATATAGTGGTATATCGAATATCCTACTGCCGGGAGGTTCTGCGGCGTTACCGCGTCCCAGCGGAGAACGATCCGCAACCGCGGCAACCGCAAATGGAAAAAGCTCTGCTAAAAAAAGTTCTTCTAACCTGCTTTCCAACTGCTGCGACATTTCGCAGGTTTAAACCAATTTTTCTTATCCTCTGCAATTACTGTTGAGTTTACTTCCATAATCACTGGTGTTTCTTCCCGCATTCTCCGCATTATCGTGCGCGTATCTTCCTTTCTTTTGAGAATTTCTATTCCCGGTAATATTTTGTTAAATGCGTTTATCTGAGGACGAAAGTAACAAAAGTCGATCGTTTGGCTCGTGGCAATTTCCTTCGTTCTTGAGACCTCATGATAGACTAGTGAGAAGATGCTTAAAAGGTTGTTAATTATTTTCATTTTTTACCATGGAATATTGGGTAATAACCCTTATTCTCCGATACAGATAACGGCTCCAACCGATTCGACAGATATAAAATTCCATTATAACCATACAGGTAAAGAATTGGTTTTATTAAAAAATGTCAAATACTCTACATTCGATTCTTATCTCTAACTCCACTGCGACGCTTGAAATTAAGTAAAATAATGAATGCATAAAAGTGATGTAGAACACGTAAACTCATAACTTAAGTTAAACAAGACAATAACACAATGCAAACTGTATATTAAATATGATTCATCAGTAAATTCAGATGATTGACTAGAAAATGAACGAAAATATGACTTGAATAATAAAACAGTAATTCATATATCCTAAATATGAATATGTGAAATATATACATTTTTCTATGTCACGTGGGACGTAATATTTTGCATTTATTCTGTTATAATATTAGATTGAGCTCATTTTGGAACCATATTGCAATGTGGGTTATCACTTATCACAAAATACATTGAACTTTGAACTTACACTTACTTGACCACGTAATATGCAAATCTCAGAGTGACATATGGACAACAAAATATGTGTAAAACACGAGGTTTAACGGCCTTTATACTAACACCTCACAGACTCTTAAATAAAAATAAACAGTGAAATATAAAATAATAACAAGTAATGAAACGAGGGAGTAATAATAAATTCTAAATTGAACAATTCAAGGTTCGTTGAAGTGTGAATTGTATATATTTTTCTTAATGCTTTTATAATATAAGTTTGAATATGCAAGTAGAGAATCTTGACAACCTTGAATTTACTTTGCGTGGTAAAGTTATTATGAAGCCGTTCCTGCGAGAAAAATACTAAATTCGTCATTAAACCTGATAGTTGTACACGAACTGGTTGTAAGACTTTGGTGGATGATTTGGTAGAGGTTATCAGGATTTATTACTTCTTGATAAGAAAGTATTGGCAATTCATACTAGTTGGAATTTTCTGGCAATCGATATCGGATAATTCAGTCAATTTTTGAAGTATACACCTTCGAAGCAAGAATAGGGCGGTTTATCGTCCCGAAAGTTCTCTCATTCTCGCTCTGAGAAACTTCTTAGATTGCTGTGCGTATAATTTACGAGATAAAAAAAACCCCGACAGCTCGTGGACGAGTAAATCAAGAATGAAGTCCCGAGAAGTTAATCTGAAAGTATTCCTGACAACTACATTACATAAAATCCCTCTGACCATAATTCATAGAATCATCGAACTCTAAAAAGTTAAGTGAAAGAACAGGTTTCAGGAAAAAACTTCATTTGACCAGATTAATGGAAAAATAAGATCATAAATTATTATTGGCAATTTTCTTATAAACCATATAGCCTAACTTAAATACATATTTGAATAGAACAACTATTTATCTAGAAGGGGAATAATCACTTAACAGATTATTTCGGTTAATTAAAAATACTAATATTTAATATTAACTTATTGTGTGCTGTGCAGATTACATGATATCCTGTCGTTGGAATTACAAAGGTAGTAAAAAGCAACGGTATATTAATTTATATTGTAAAATAGTTTATTAGAAAATCATAGACTATTTTGTAGAATACACTGTATTTTCTTTATTGAAGTGGAATCGTGTTCCAGGACGTTTAGTTTCGGGAATTTGGTTAGCTCGTAGCTGGTCCTTCGTTAACGTCAAGTTATTGAATGGAACTATTAGCGGAGGAACGGACCACCTTTATATCGTAGATCTGAATAGACGAGAGTGCGTTAAATGAAGCGATACTGTTTACCATGCCACTGTACCAATGGAACAATTTCGTGCTAAATGATGGTCCACTGTGACCATCGATGGTACTCGCTACGATTTGTCCCAATATCGTTCAACATTTACACTCTCCACCATCGAGTCTCAAATTTCATTATCGCAAAATCCACAAGATACTGCATTCTTGCTTGAACGTTTCATGCGGTTTTGTCGGGATTTAATAAAGTTCAAGCTAAACCGATTATAAAGTAACATCACTTCTACATTATGCTTGATGAAATAGGTAGAAAAATGTTCACTCCAGGCACTCATATCCAATCTGTTCTTTAAAACCTGTCATTACAAACTTCTTAGACACATTAGTGTCAGAATATAGCTCTTCACGTAGCTTTCGTAACATAGAGTAGATTACCAAGAAAGTAACCTGAAGTGTTAAAGTACATCGATACGAGGGAAAAGAAGTCTGATAGGAAAATCATCGGACACAGAAAGCTCTCTGCACCGGCATTATAAATACATTATCGACATGAATAAAATGCAAAAGATGAAGCTCGTTAGTGGGTCGTTAAAGATTACGTCATCGTTCTTTGGCGTGGTTCTGGTTCAATAAGCACGTGCCCCGATCTCTCCTTTTCTTCTGCTCCTCTAGGAGCACATAACACCTTGTAATTGAAAAATGCCTCGGGCGCTTTGATCCTTCTCCGACTTCCATTCATACCGAACGTCTACCCGGTCTGGAAGTAGAAGAAAATACGTAATGCACGAGCAGATGTGAAGTTTACACGTGTACCGGAGTACCAAAGAAAAAGCACCCTCGTAAACTTTCTGCCGCCTTGCTGGCCTAATTAGGAACTGTTGCACACCTATTAGACCCACCCTTCAAAGTTAACGATAGGAGAGTACACAAAAGCTACGGAGGACGGAGCCCACAAAATGTCCCTAGGAGAAATTTCTCATTACCGTTCGGAGCAGAGTATTGTAACGCTTCCGTTACCGAACTCTTTCTGCTTCTTTTAGTCCATTGCACACAGTGTTTCTGCTTTGCGGTCTTTAGCTTGAAAAGCTTATTGACCTGCTCCGAATCGAAGCTGAGGTTTCTGGATATATGGGTATTATTATTCTGTTAGAATTTAGGATGTGTTCCTTGAAATATTTTGTTAGCCTTATCACTTGGATAGGATCATAGATGTTGCTGCTTCAAAATATGGGTTGTTTGTCTGTTCTTTAATTTGAGATTTATAAGAAATAATTGGATATCGTTAGAAGAATTCGATACATATATATGTATTTAATCCCTGTTACAGATTACTATTATTATATAAATAATATAGAATATTTTAGGGATATAAATCCAAAAGCAGTAAATTAACCCTTCGCACTCGGTGGTAATTCTCAGTCGCCACTGACTTTATTGTGGCAACTCGGGTGGCGATTGAAAGGCGACATTAAGATTGTCTCCAGTTATATTTTATTATTGGACGTTAAATCATCGACAACTGGAGTCAATTTTAATGTCGTCCTTCAGTTGCTATTCGAATTGCCGCATTAAACTGAGTGGCTACTGAGAGTCGACTCTCGAGAGCAAAGAGTTAAAAATTGACTTTGCATCACGCGTGATATAAATGTCTTAAAATAAATGGTTTTAGAATGTGACACTGGAAAGTGAAACAATATCAATGTATTAGGTCTCAAGGAAAACCAGTTGATCCGTATATACGATTTTCCCTCGTTACATACTTGATACAGTGGCATATACAACCTAGTATACTTTGTATTCCATACTATAACAGGGTCCTTAACCCAGTTATTTTAAGAGGAACCAACTCCACGGTTCTTAGCTAAACACATCCCGTATGCCGTGAATTGAAATTACATTAAGGCGATCCCCAGGCTCAGCCAGTATCTGGGATATCATTTGCAATTGGTTTAACCGGCTTCGAGGGAAGTTTCGAGTTTGGGGAATTTTAATGGAGGAACGGTCGGAACGGTCGGAACGGTGGGTCCGTTGCTGGAAAATCGGTGGGTGTTCTTTGGTAAATGGAAAGTCGGGTTACCTTCCGAAATGACGGGCACTCTCATTATACCGGCATGGAATTACGTCTGGCCTGGAAACCCAGTTAGACATTCAGTTTTTGCGAGTGGGCTCGATGCGGGTTTGTAACCGAGAAGGGCAGCATCAAGTGCGTCCAGTAGAATGCACTCTCGAGTGGAACAAGTGCGATGCAACGCGGCTGGATACCCAAAATTGTGTCTTGTTTCGAGGACACGTAACAAACTACTTTTACCAGAGCTATTTGTTCGAAGCTGCTCGGTGATATTGTATCATTTCTGCCATTTCCGGGCGTTGTTTTATTACTCCTCGAGTTGATGGGAATAAAATCTATTTCATTGTATCCAGGATGAATACCGAGCATGGTAATGGGTTTCCCGCGCATGCAGCTTTTATATGGACATTTGCAGTTTTCAAATCAAAGGGGATTATTTTGATCCTCTATTGCATATTCCGTCCATTTGTTTATTCACTCTCTGCTTCGATTAACCGTGTATTACGATACGGAACAATCTTTTGCCTTTCGTTCGAATGCATTCAACGCGATTTAATATGCTGGAAAGTTGATGCTTTTATTTCATTGTATCATAAAGCAAATAGGATACTATTTGTACTAAGAATTCCTTCCACTTTTCTCGAAAGGAAATCATTGATCTTCTTGAAGTTATTTGTACCTTAAGGTTAATATCGTATATTAACAATGCCCTGGAATTAAATGGTATTAACTATTGAATAGATCAACCCCTAGTTTCGTAGCAACGTGCGGAGATATTGAGCAATGTTGGCCAATTCCGTAATGTATTGGAGGACTGTAGGTATACGTGATAAACAGATCGTGAATTTCGCAGGAGGCCAGGATTAGCTTTAGCACCGACAGAAGCGAAACATATGCGCCTCTAACTTCCCATTCAGCTCAAGTACGACCATGCTGCAATGTTCTGGGGTCGTTTCGTTAATGACAAGTACCGGATACGAAGATCACTTACATACTGATGAATTGTTCCTGGGAAACAGGACAGATTTTATCAGAAAGTATCACCGATCTCGATTTATCCCACTTGGAGAGAAAGCGATTAAACAACAGATTTAATTCTTGGAAAAATATCACTTATACTTTACTTGCTCTAAATAATTTGAAACCTTAATAATCTGTTTATATATAGTCTATTTATTTATTTCACGAGTATACAACTTGTTTATGCTTTAGTAGAATTTTGAATTAACTTCATTAAATTTAATGGCGCGTACCACTTACATTGTCGTAAAGTTCTCGGTAAAATGGGTAGGTGCACAGTGACTTCTTGAGTGTAGTTGAAAGTTGAGAAACAACGACATTGTTCGAGTCAGGAAGAAATTTTCTGGGTGGTTTAGAGGCGGTCGTTTTTCAGGCAGAAATGCCATTTCACAGAGGATACGCTTTTAATCGAGCGTTAATGGCTGATGGTAGAAGTACATCGAGATACTACGTTATCCTTTTATCCAGAAAAATATCTTCTCTTTACGTTTCATCTTCTCCCAGTCTTATCTTCGTATCCCTTTCTTCGTCATTTACCTTCTTCCATCTATCGATGAACGTTCTTACAGGATAAAACAGGATCAGGATATCATATGTTGTATTCACGTGTTTCAAGTTTTATAATTTCAGACTAATCTTATTTTTGGCAAAAAATATCGCCAACTTAAATTACATTTCCCGTCCATTTACTAAACATTTATATCAACAACAGAGGAATTAGATTATTTCGCTTCTTTCATTTCTTTCACTTCTTTTACTTCATATCATTCTTTTATATCTTTTCTGAAATTATTTTATTTTTTTAATAAATAACACGGTGTTCTATGGTTCTATTTTGAATATTATTCTCGACTAAAAGTCATTTCAATTAAACATTTCATATAGTTTGCTCTAATGAGTTATTCCAAAAATAAGGCGCAAAACAATATATTTACGTTCCGGTCAATTATTAAAGGATATCTTGCGAATGAAATTCTTGTTATAAGTCAGTGATATTTTCGGAGTCTTTCATAGCAAAGGTTAGATGAGTTAACGTGAAAGGTTTCAAACAATCACGGACAGCATTTTACTTTCTCATCTGCAGCTTCGCTTAAACATATCTGTTTCTACAAAACTCTTGCACCTTTCTCTTCACCTTTCAGATAAAGAAATAATAAAAACAATGTTTATACCTGGTTGCGTCTTAAAGATTTGTCGATGCTTTTCAGATTTATGATGTAGTATAAACATTTTTCAAAACTGCAAATACATTTAATACAGATAATTCTGCCCTTTGAACAATTGTGTAACATTTTATCACATAAAGTTGTCGTGTTCGTAGATGTTTTGGTGTGTTATGTGGTTGGCAAAGTCAAAGACACATTGGCTAATGGATTCTTTCTTAGTATCCTGAAAGTTACACGCTGCAGGCTACGATTCGCTCCCAGAGAATCTTCGTGTATAACCTGGCCCTGGAAGTCAAAGTCGTGTCGGTATTTAAACAAGAATACAAAGAGAACTTGACTACCCTTTAGTTTCCCGACTACCCTATCCCGGAAGCAAAACTAAATTGCGCTCGAAATGCGATGCCTTTTCAGAACTTCTATTAGCTACAAAGTGCCAAGTATAATTTCTCAAACGAAAGATCTTATTTACAAACTAGCGATTTGAATATTATTATTATTCACAAGTTTCGTCGTGCAAAGTGCTTCTCGTCATTTTCGAGATTCAGCGTAATGTTCAAACTCGTAGGGATTCTAGGAACGAAGATGTAATATGTACTTCATTTTATAAGTCCACAAAAGCGTCGGATAATATTCAAATTTGAGAGAGTAACCACCTAATTAATATGTGCATCCAATGGTATTTTACGTGTCGTAAATAGTCGAGTAACATTTCACTGGTGAAATAATCCAGATCAGTGGTGTCTGAGGTCTGAAAGTGATAAGGGTTTACACGTTTGATCTGTCGAGCAGAGTCAAAGTAATGACGACGTCCGAGACTGGACACTCAAACGGAATTTGCAGTGACTTGTGAAGTTCAAAGGTGAAAGTTAAATTACGTGTGGTACCCATCTGCCTTCGGTGCTTTGAATTGTGCAAACGGGTTGCTTATCTGAAGAAAGTGGCATGTTCACATAAATGAAAGATGCTGCCGCGGAAGTCTTTGTTGGATCTTAAGCATTGTCACCGGTACACCTGGGCTTTTCTTTGCGCGAGATAACGAACCAACAGTACGTATCATCTATTGTCAGGACGAACTCGTATATGCAAATACGCTGCAAGAATTAGAAAAATCTGCGAACGGGACGTGCAGAAAGTTGAAGTCAAATACAGACGAGTCTATCGTATTTCCATTTCTACGAAGCATAGGGAGTTTATAATAAAATATAAGCAGATAAAAATGTATTCATGCATTGTAACTTTCTCTTATAAATTCTGTAGAAATAACGGTAACTTGGCTTTCCACGTTACGTCTAATTCAATCGGATTCCAGGGAAGTATAAATAAAAGAATGAAATGGATTTCAGAAGTTCAGGTTTAAAACGCGAAGAGTGAAAATAGAAAATGAATTGTTTATGGAAATTTATCTCGCACGCTTACATCGTAACAATATAACATAATGGATCATAGAACGTTATGGGTTTCTCGTTGAGCCGAGTCCATGTACTTTATGGAATACTAAAATTGGTATTCAGCGCAGGAGGACTATAAATAAACGTGCAATTTTCCGCGATACGTGCCTCAATCTCACGTATCCGCAAATTCAGATTTATTAGATACATTAAAGTGAAATTGTAGATAAGCGTGGAATAAGATGAGGGGCTTCTCGCAATATGGCATTTACCGATTCCAGGGAATTAGCTTTATACCGTGAGATAATCTCACCATTAGACGAAAGTGAAGTCCCCTCCTCGATTAAATCCGAATACTTCAAAGGAAGAGAAATTTACTCCGATCGGATATGGAGTCTGACGTAAAGTCCGACTACAAAGGAATTTAGCAACGAGACTGGATTAATTGCATCTTGTAGTGACAATTGATAGCCGGTGTCTGAATATGTCTACCCCATGCTGGGAATCTAATCAATGGAACGTGTTCCCTTCTATTGATTATCACACTGTCGGAAACAGCACAAGTGAATCTGCCAGGTGTAAATCACAGAATCTCCACCATGGGAATATCGAGAGACGCCATGTTAATAGTAATCCAAATAATGAAAAATATTCCCTTCGACGTATCTACGTAATACGACCACTTATCGATTTCATTCATTTAATTATCCTAATGAACGGATATTCATGTTCATCTCCGCTATTGATTTACGTACGTGAAAGCGAGTAACGTCGCTGGATAAGTACTGAAATAGTGGAATATTAAATTACAGGAGGTTATTAGGAGAAGCGAATCGGTGGCTGACGTATTATCCTGATGATTAGGCTTTCGTATGGTAACCGCACGGTACGTGATCAGTCGTCATTAAATTATACAGGTGAGTCTCCCGGAGCTGATTTTCCCGTGATTCGAGTTTCCCCGACGGCGATCGTCATTATAACGCACTTAACATCGCATCGCATCGATTAATTGCACACCCCTGCGTATCCGCCGAGCAGCCATTTGACGGTTAGTATCACTCCGACGTTCCTCATTCACGTCGAGTTTTAGTCGATATTCCTCACCGTGAGTTTCCGTTTTCAGGTAAAATACATTCAAACCCCAAGAACCGCCGTTAAATTACCTTAAGTACGATCAAACATTATTTTTCATTGAAATTTTTACGATGCATTGCCAATATTGAGATATGCTTTCATTGAAATTATATCAATCGATCACAATTGTAAATTCTTTTACGTAAACTTTTAACTCCTGTTACTGGGGAGAAATGGTTGTTACTATTCTTTTAATTCGGACTCTGATCATCTATCAATTGATATAAGTTTGGAACAATTCGTTGTACGAATAGGTGCACGATGAAGATCCTTTGACGGATGAGAGATGGGCTTGCGAAGTACGAGACGCAGTTAATAGGATCGCATTAAGATGTCTCGATGGCAGTCGTTTTGAACTTTTCTTCTATTTAAATCTATTGAGACAGATTGGTCCTCTTTGGCTTTTTTATCTGGTTTCCGCCGGTAATGGATGTCTACCCGATTTAATCTAACTGCGGATTGATCGTAATGCCTCCTCGTACCGCGTAAATCGTACAGGCCGTTAATCTGATTTAATTCCCCATTCTAGATAAACCTTTTATAGGTTTCATTGTTGATTAATTCGACAATAGTATGCTGGCTCGATGGTACAAATGGATTTCTTCGTTCGTGTTCTTCTTTGACTCGAAGAAATTTGTTGAGGAATTCCCGGCGAATCTCAGTACTTTCAACACAATCGGAACGACCCTTCTATTTTGATTGAATAAATCGATTGCCATAGTTTCGATGAGTACTTCTTTTTACAAGGATTCATTCAAGTAATTTCTTCTTTAAAATGCTTTCTTGAATCTCGAATAAATTCCTTCACGCATTTTACACGCTCATCTTTTATTGTCTCGTAATATAACAGAGTCTCGTGCAAATTGATCATTATTTCTGGAATAGGTTCTAACTTACGAAGCAACCTTTTTTTTATCGGACAGATAGTTTGATTTTGATATTTACAATAAACGTCTGTGTTTAATTAATATCTACTTTAATGAAATTCGTACGATCTATCATCGCCTCGTTTGTTCAGTAATACGTTATCTTTTCATCAACCGATTATGATTATTTACGTGATACTCGAGCATGCTTTAAACCGTGTAAATATTCAAACGGGAGCGCAGTATATTCTCTATCAGAAAATATCGGTTTAATAACACGTAATTCTGGAAATCAGAGGTTTATACGTTCAGAGCCCAATCAAAAATAATATACGCAGTATACGGTATTATATATAAATATCCGTTTCCATCCAAAATGGAAGCATTAAATTGGAATTATAAATCCTTCTCTCCGATACGACTTTATGGCAAGCTCTACCCACCATAAACTTTATAACTTTCGATAAATATTTCCATTTCGAATATTCTATAATATAGCCCTTCAAAAGGTTACTTTAAAATCCTCTATTAAATCATATTAGATTATCATTATTAAACCTACCCAAAGTAATTTATTTGTTATACATCAGAGATATGCATTGTAAAATGAAATATAATAGTGTGCATATAACTTATAATACCTTTCACGTATTTCATTTATTCTATTTGTTATGTTTTAAATCGGTATTTGCACGTAAAAGAATACAGAATCAATACGAGTTGCCAGGGAATTCAAAAGAAATGTACGGGGTGATAAAAGGGTGAAAAACAGAGAATAAAAGGCAGAGTGGAACCGATGTACTTCTTAAGCGGAGTCGTTAACGACGGCTCTACATACACCGATCGTTTTACGTCGATCTTATTGTTACGATGCGAGTACAATACGTGAATTGGAGCATTTAGGATCGGCAGTACGTCGTGTAGCATTCTGTAGTTGAGGTTTCATAGGAATCCACTGTTTCAAAATGCCGGAACGTTTCTGTGCGAGCACTGTGCTGGACACATAACCGCCGAAGCATGAACCAGACCGAAATATAGGCGTATTCGTGTAATTCCGGTTCGTTTGATTTTCCCATGCATCTCGTGAAAATCACGAGGGCGCTTATTTACACATGAAAATTCCATCCAGCGGTTTATTAATATACTCCATCCGGCTGGGCCTGACTCTGAATTCTGATTAAACACGCCGGAATTATAAACAAATGACAAACTACCGCTCGTTAAAATGCAAATCCAGAAACACTACGCTCCCCGGCTTTTTCAATAATTATTCTACGCTATTAATCGGTGTCACGAATTATTTTTCTCCTCACAATACCTATTATACTTTAATTATCGATCGGATTATTTTAATGCATTTTATTTGGGTACAATACCTACTCTTCCGTACCACGTAGGGTGTTGTATGTGTACTTATACGTGTTGTGCACTATCGATTTTACTGTGCTAATATTCCAGGATATCAGACCTTCCCCTTTCGTGTACAACCCTTAAAATAAAATTTCATTTAATTGCATTAGTTGTATATACGTTTATACTCATTCTTATGGTTCTTTTTGTTTCAGGTGAGTATCTTCTTCTGGCTTCTTCCGGCTGATACACCTCTCAGTTTCTTACGCGTAAGTTGTGAATATATAATCCACTTACATTATGATATACTCTGTAATCAGGGTAAGCATAGATCGTCTAAAATCATTGATGAATTTTCCGAGTTACTAGTCGAATCCTCCCTTGAGTTGTTATCAAGCGTAACGGTACAAGTACAGTTAACCGGTAATCTTAAGTGCAACTCAAACCTTGCTATCGAAACCGGTCTCTCGAATAAATGTTCCCTCCGTCGACGGCTCGAGTCCCGATAAAGCTATTATCGATTCTTTTGCTCGCACTTTATTCTCGGCCACACATCGTTCTTAACTCCGCGTCTTACTGAAAAAGAAAGCTTTAAGTGCACGTCCACTTCGATCTCGGATACCTGACTGGTAGTATATTCGAGTTACAAAGTGGATCGTCAATGTCAACGTGACTCGTCGCGAGGCTTTTCGAACCTCATACGCTGCGATAATGCATTCTCCTTTATTTAACTCTTTCGTAAGACATGTTAGTCTACAATGTCTCGTACCTTACTTTGTACGGGGCACCATGGAACTCGCTTTAAGATCATCGCGGTTTATCTGAGAATTTTCAGTACAGTGGTAAAACGCACTTTGTCGAGTGTCGGATAATGCACCGGCTCTCTCGCTATGACTCCGATAGTCCACGAAGTGTAAAGCATTCAGGATAAGAGGTTCGGATGGTAAACCTTCATCTGGAAGTTCAATATTTCATACATTATACACAGTTCTCGTTGAAGATTGGATGAATACCTTATAAGTACATCCTCTCATAATGTCTTGTTACACCATAGTTTTAATAATTAACAAGAAAAGTATTTTGAAATTAATACTTCGGTACACCAGACTCCTGAAAGTATTAAGAAATTCCGTCACAAGCGTATAATTAAGATTGATACACTCGTTTCGAGAATCTAATTGTAAGTTTGGCATGTATTCTCTCAAAATTTTACATCCATCAACAACTTACTTTGACGATGGTTAACTAGATATGCTAATTAACAAGTATCGACGTACCCTCATGCTCACGGTCATGTTACAATACAAGTTCATCACGAAAGCGTACGTTAGTGTTATCTATGTAGATAATCAGACTTAATGCGACAATGATTGCCAGCACGTAACGTGGTCGAAGCCTGCACCCCTAGAAAGGAGGTAACGTCATCGGTACATCGATGTACCAGTATACAAATAGCTCATTATGGCATGGACCAGGGGTCCCACTCGGACTTGTAGTATGCGCACGTAATTGGGGTTAATGATCGTATGTACACTTGTACTCGTACTTGTACGCGAAGCAGCTCTTGGCAACTTGGCCTGGCCCGGCATTCCACTTTCGAGCCATTAGCAAGTGTAATGCCAGCTACGGGTTCTGCCTGGTAACACCTTGTTTCTTTGACCTTATGTTACTTCCACCCTTCTGTTTTTTCCCCTCTTTTCTTCTGCTTCTTCTTTATCTCCTTCTTTTTCTTCGATCTCAGCTACCTCTTAGCATATTCCATCCATCGTAATTGCATATCGGCTTTCGCCTAGCTGGGGTTTATGGATGACATGGGTGAATTGATAAATAGTGAGTAGTTTATTGATAATGCTACGATGGGAAGTATATCAGGTATCCTTAAGCTGATTTCCTCCCCTAATATTCTTAAGACGGAAGACTTTTTTGAAGTTATGGCGTGAGTTTTATATCCTCGCAGTAATCCTTTGGTGTACCCTACACTGATACAGCCGTGAAGCATTTTCTTATACACTTCGAATATTTTCACCGTAGGATTCATAACTGCGCGGAAACTCGACTTATTCATCCATTTGAAATTTTCTTTTTTTACAACCATGGAACAGGCTAATCGTCTTCTCGTTTGAGTGTAAAAGTATACGGAACATTTTTAATGTAAAAGTACTACAACTTTGAATGTTCTTTTTTTTACGTTCTACCTTGCCCTGGCTTAATGGTGCTTAGTAATTCCACATCATTTCCGCGTGTCTGATGCCGTGAGACTTTTATGGATGATGGTGTCGGAGTGGAAAATAATAAGCAGTTTGTTAAGGATGTACTAAAACCAGAGACGGAAGCCGGTGCAACCGACATCCGAAGTAATTGTACCTTTAAACCATTCCTTTCTACGGACATTCACCATTTACGCGTATCTTTTTCACTAGCTTTCTATGCCCGACTCCATTAATTGCTACTGTTAACGGACTATAAACGTCGACAAATTAGTAATTGCTTTTATGTCATTCTCAGCAGCAGACAGAGAAATGCAATAATTCGAATATTCAGATTACCCTCGTATCACTAAATTACCTTTGTATTACTCGACATCATACCGCAGCGATTTCAACAGTCGAATATTAAATGTCATATTAGAATCATTGAATATCTTTGATGAATCAGTATCGTAAAAGAATATAATTTATGAAAAAGAATATTGTATTTTATGATGGTCGCTGAATGAAATATGTCAATGTTTAATATTAGATGGAATTTTCGTATTTCATGGCAAGCCTGATTTTCCATTAGCATGTCGATATTCCAGTCTTCAAAGCAAATTTTCGGTTTGCCTTACCTCTTATCGTGGCCACACCACGGTGCTTGTTAATTGAATATCGATTTACTTTATTAACCATACTATACTTCGGCAAACAAGTTAGATGATTTGATAAAGATTAAACTGTTTTTAATTTCTTAAACTGTTTCGTGGATACCTGACCATACTGTCCATATTGTTAATAACGTAAAAGGGAAATTCATGTTATATCATAATATTGGGTCATCCCATAAGTAATATCGTTTTTGGATTCTAACTCTCAGGATAAATTTTATTTAAATGAAAAATAATGATCTGACTAGGTCAAAAACAGGTTACATACAGTTGAAAGAATACTCTTTATGACGCAAAAATAGAAGTTCCTGTAATCATATCAGCGGAACATGATATGAACGTTTATATATGGTAAATAAGAAACGACATTACTTATGGGATGACTTAATACATATGTTTCATTGCTGTTCTAAAAACGAAACTTGGCGTAATGAATCGCGAATGTTTCATATAAAATATTTATGACATTAATCAGAATATAAATTAATTTAAATATTAATAGAAGTGGATTGTACTTGGACTATTATGTATTAATAGTAGTACAATTTTTAGGGAAATAAAATCATATTAAAATAACAATGTTGAATCGGCTACGAGTCGTAAGCATTTCAATGAAATTTTCCCTCGAGTAAAGAATTCACGGGGAAACGGGAAGACTGAATATTTGGAGGAACTGAAAAAGAAGGTTTATGCAGCGAAAAAATTATGCGCCTTTTTCGCAGAAAACAAAAATCAGTTCAGTCTCTTTGAACGCGAAGTGAAAATGTAAATCGAAGTGAAGGCGATGTAAGTCAGTTCTAACTATTATTGTAAAAGTCAGCGTGGCATTGAAGTCACGGTTTACTTTAATGGAAAACCTTTTCCGCGAAGTCACAATATTGCATCTCAAATAATGAGCAACATAAAATCATAAAAAATATTTCAAATTATTAAAAATCACCTTACAAGACAGTTCACATTAATTCACACTAATTTACGTCGCGTTAAAAATGTTATTCTCCGCTCCTCATTTACGAGGAAATAAATCCCAGCTCTTTAGCCCGTTAAATGCGCAATGTTTTCTAAAAAAAATTATCCTGTTAAATTTAACATAATATATTCATTCACGAATGATGACTCACTTTGGACATTTTAAATACCACTAACTCTTCCTAATTACACTTGACGTTGGACTTCCGGTCGTTTTTGCTTTCTTCCACTCGTTTCAAGGAACATACACGCAAAATTACACCGTCGGAAGGACAGGAAGAGAAAAGGAGAGAGAAAGGGAGAGAAAGAGAGAGAAGTTGATTCACTGAGACTTACTTATGAATTCTTTAACGCGGGAACTCGCGACACGTAACGAGAAAAGGACAAACGCGTCGACCTACATAACCAGTATTCTAAGCCTAAGAAGTTGAATTTAATGTTAATGTTAAGCAAATACAAAGACGGCTTTAACTGTGGGGGCGTAGAAATGCTCCATTTCGAACCGTAGGAATATATAATGTTGATGTAATCCTTTTCCACAGCAATTTCAGTAATGTTTAGCCGTACGCGTACCTTTGACACGAAAAAAGTTTCTGAAATATTCACCGTACGTCTGTGCAAAATAAAATTGTTGAGTGGAAGAGCTGGAATGAGAATTTGTTAAATAACGAAGTGGACGTTTGATAAACCTTTTGCATGATGAATGAAAAATGAGAGTTTCAATTTAAGGTTCTGAAAGATAATGGATTTTTAATATTAAAATTCGGAAATGTAAACAAATTTTAGTTCGTGCTTTTTCGATGTCCGTGATACTGGAAATTATTATATCGCGGAAGGACGAAGAACATTTTGCAAAATGATACACTGTAAAGCATAGACTCGGCTGCATTATGAAATCCTGTATTTTCGAATTACCATCACTTGTTCTTCAACGCGAAAATTCCCTACTCTCTTTAGATTTCCTTAAAGAAAGTCTAAAACAGGCTCTCTCCTTGCGGACCAAGCAATTTTTGCCAAGCAGCGCACAAAGATGAATAAAAGAGTATATTGTTCTTGTTGGACGTGCCACTACGTCTCCTTTTAAGCCAAAGTAGTTCTAATCCAAGTAATAGAACCACGACCGAGAGTTTGCTGTCGGTGAAGAAAATTAAAGGAATTCTCGTAAGGAGCTTTCTTCTTACCTACTGCTTTTCATTAAACCCGACATTTGTTGAACTTACGGAAACAAGAATTTCGTTAAAATTATTTTCATCGCATCGAGTACCGCTCTTTTTCTTCGTTCGTTTTTATCTTCATACCTAGAAACTTTGAAACACGATTAATTGAGACTGCTTCCGACTGAAGTCAAGTTCCGAGTTTTAGCGGGCTTCGGAAAAAGTCCTGGAAAATATAAAGAAAAGCAAGGGATGAAATGTAAGGGAAGGTACGTAGCAAGTTGCGATAGGATGTACAAAAGCTGTTTTCATGGCACGAATATCGAAAGACAATGATTCGTGGTTCAAGTACCTCCCTTATCTTAATACACATCAGAATCTTCCTGCTCGCGAACTGCAAACATCGATTAATCAAACCGCCAACTTTCGGTGAAATTGAGTTCGGAATTCCATTAAACTTCGCGAAAAACGTATCGGAAAAATAAAGAACAGCGAAGATGAAATATGAGGAGAATATACCGTCAAAAGTACAGCGGAACCTCTTACTTACGACCTAATTGATTCCTGCACAACTAACATCATTAAAATCAGCTTAAACCGAATTCATACACCTGTTTATTCATCATTTGAAATGAAACAGGAAGAAAAAAACATAGATAAAGAAATACCTAAATATAAAATATAATTTTTAAATAACCGAACATCGTCAAGCATAAATATCTGACTCAATCCCCAGGATTAGATAAAAATTTTAAAAAAATATTTATCAAAAATATCCGTGAAACTAACCTTTAAAATAAAAATGTAGATCAAGTAAAGCCATTCTGGCATGATACCCAAGCGTTAAGAAAGAAGGTATAAGTAGTGGATCGAAAGTTGTGGATCCGCTATAAAGCCGAAGTGGTTCCTGCGGCACGTTCATTGCTAGATAAAGATTTTTGTGTTTCGAGGGGTAATTTTTCGTATAAAGGATCCCCTATACATGAAGAATAATGCACGATACAGGTCGTCCTTGTATGCGATAGCGGCACGCTTCGATTCCTTTCGAGGGGAAGTGCAAGCTCGTATAGAAGTTATGTAGTAGTTCCAGTAACATAGGCGGTGACGTGAGATCGTAGAGAGGCCTGGCTTTCCTCGCAAACTCAGCACTTTGCAACAACCACTTCGCTCTCTCCCTCTCTATCTTTCTCCCTCTTTCACTCTCTATCTATGCCCCTCTCTCTCTCTCTTTCTCTCATCCTCTGTCCCTATGCCACTCTCATCAGTGTCCAATTAAGTGTGCTAAGATTACCGCGGACGCGAACTTGGAGTGCTGTCCGCCCGATGAACCGTTCCCTTGGAAATCTAGCGGAGTTTCATGGATCCGAATTGCGGCAAGTGTCCCACAATCTTCACTTCCTCGCAGCATACTGCATACTGCATACTGCTTCGCAAACTTCCGAGTTTCCGCGAGACTGGCCAAGTGTCTGGTGTCTCTGGAAATTCGAAGTTTCTCGGTTCCGCTACTTTTGCCTGACTCGCATTCAACTTGCTTAAATTTCTGTATATCACTTTGGATTCATTCTTCCACCGATATCCTTACTCATTGATTTAATACCATTGTTTAAAGTAAAATATTATTCTTGATTATTTATATCGCTGGATATGTAACGTTCAAGTTGTGCCTTCTTGTAATTCTACGATAATGGAGTTTAATGAATGCTGATATAATTAAATATAATATTTAATGAAAGAAATAAAAAACGTGATGAAAACTAGGCTGTAGCTAGGAATATTATAAATCTGATCAAACACTCACGAGTTAGGATTCATAACGTGGATTGTTAATAGCAAAAAAGTTAATATTACTGGAATACCGACGAGAGAAGATGTTCTACTTTAAAGTATTTTAAGTACCACGATTACTCGCATTGTTTCTATAAAGCACAAAATAAAGCGGAGGAAATTTTATGATGGAAGTAGACTGAGTTACGAGTAACAATTCAGAAAAGCGGAGCGATGTATCGTCAACGTCAAATAATTAAAGCCGTTAACTGTTTCTTCCTTCCCCTGGAAACTCCGGAGTTTCCGGGTGGTTCGAGATGTGAATTACAGGAAGTGTTCCACAATTTTCGGTACATAGTTCGAAACAGTAGGAAGTTCTGAATTTCAGACTGTCGTACTTCAACGAATCTATCTCTACCTAGCTGCTTGCTACGTGTTAACATCCCTAGTAATTTAAGTTTTGTCAGAACAAATGTTCCCCGTCATTTCATGTTTCTCGAACGATTATGCTCTTCGTCCGAATCATTATTAAATAATAATCGTTAGGATAGCAAGTTAAAAAGTCTCGTTTAACAAATTACTTGTATCCAATCATCCGTGGGTGGGGATCAAATTCACCCACGGTATGCCCTGCCCGTCGTAGGAATCGACTAATAGGGTTCGATTTAAGGTTGTGTAATTCAATCTTCCAATTAAAACTATCTGATATAATATTGAATTATTTGTTTGCAACTATGATACCTAATGCATATAGGGTCGAGTGGGGTTTATCAGGTCAGTCTATAGATTTTTGATTTTACGCACTGTTAGCATAAAAATGTAAAGGGGTATACCTTCAAAGATTTTCAAAAAATGAAAGTCGCCAATTTCGCTCCTAACTGGCCTAAATCGATGGTATGTGATGCCTAATGATGTTCTAGGACCGTTTTGGGTCGGAAGAAGCGGTTTAAAAATTATTTCGGCCAAAAAATGGGTCGACCCAAAATCGTAAAAATGTGAAGGGGTATACCTTCAAAAATTGTCAAAAATTAAAAGTCGCCAATTTCGCTCCTACATGGCCCAAATCGATGGTAAATGATGTATAAACATATTCTAGGACGATTTTGGGTCGGAAGAAGCGGTTTAAAAATTATTTCGGCCAAAAAATGGGTCGACCCAAAATCGTAAAAATGTGAAGGGGTATACCTTCAAAAATTGTCAAAAATTAAAAGTCGCCAAAATCGCTCCTAGATGACCCAAATCGATGGTATATGATGCCTAATGATGTTCTAGGACCGTTTTGGGTCGAAAGAAGCGGTTTAAAAATTTTTTCGGCCAAAAAATGGGTCGACCCAGAATCGCAAAAA
Organism: Nysson spinosus; assembly: GCA_910591585.2. Lineage (NCBI taxonomy): Eukaryota > Metazoa > Arthropoda > Insecta > Hymenoptera > Crabronidae > Nysson > Nysson spinosus. The sequence goes on from OU342835.1 coordinate 7,978,014, forward strand.
TGTGAAGGGGTATACCTTCAAAAATTGTCAAAAATTAAAAGTCGCCAAAATCGCTTCTAAACGACCCAAATCGATGGTAAATGATGTATAAACATATTCTAGGACGATTTTGGGTCGGAAGAAGCGGTTTAAAAATTATTTCGGCCAAAAAATGGGCCGACCCAAAATCGCAAAAATGTGAAGGGGTATACCTTCAAAAATTGTCAAAAATTAAAAGTCGCCAAAATCGCTCCTAGATGACCCAAATCGATGGTATATGATGCCTAATGATGTTCTAGGACCGTTTTGGGTCGAAAGAAGCGGTTTAAAAATTTTTTCGGCCAAAAAATGGGTCGACCCAGAATCGCAAAAATGTGAAGGGGTATACCTTCAAAAATTGTAAAAAAATGAAAGTCGCCAATTTCGCTCCTACATAGCCCAAATCGATGGTATATGATGTCTAATGATGTCCTAGGACCGTTTTGGGTCGAAAGAAGCGGTTTAAAAATTTTTTCGGGCAAAAAATGGGTCGACCCAAAATCGCAAAAATGTGAAGGGGTATACCTTCAAAAATTCTCAAAAAATGAAAGTCGCCAATTTCGCTCCTAACTGGCCTAAATCGATGGTATATGATGCCTAATGATGTTCTAGGACCGTTTTGGGTCGAAAGAAGCGGTTTAAAAAATTTTTCGGTCAAAAAATGGGTCGACCCAATATCGCAAAAATGTAACGGGGTATACCCTAAAAATAGTGAAAATGTAATTTTACTCGATTTTGATTTCAAGGGGTCAAATTAAATAGGAAGTTAGGAATCTCATCTTGTTTTACCTTCGTAACCCCAACAAGGGGAATAGTCTTCCTTCATTCGGTTGGGCAAATTACATCTTACGGATAAAGGAAAAAGGGATAATGACGGAATTCTATTGGCGCGAGTTTACGGATCGAAGGATGTAACTCAGTTTCGTAGATTTTGGAAATCGTCCAAACTTTCCCGGGACCGTAAAATTTTAATTATTCCGGTGTGCCTATGAAAGACAACAAAAGCTGGGCATTTGGTACACCGAGTTTTCCCCTTTTCTCACCACTTTTTCTCTTCATGGTTCCTCTAGGCTGGCACACTGCTCCTCTTTCTTTATCCACCAAATAGGACATCGATATTGAGTGGGACTGGTTTTTATACCATCCGATTGTGGTAGGAAAAACTACCTCGATTTATTGAAATTATCATCCTCCGAAAATGTATTTCTCGAGTACAACGAATTCGACTGAAATCGGGCCAACCTTGTTTTCTGTGAAAGTGCCGAAACACGAGTGTGCATTGTGCATGATTTTATTACAAACAGGAGAGACGTGTTCCATAAAACTTTATTTTCATTGAATTCTAGGAGAACAAACTCGAAAGCATACAATTTCTTTGAAAATTATAATAATTCGAACGAAAAGCTGGTATTATTTTATAACGTATTATTGATTATAGAACATTTTTAATTGCCCCATTTCGTTGTACATAAATAAATAGTTTTATGGGACATGATATTTTTTACACGGTAATGTCATAAATAGTTTGCTGTCGTAGATATATCATTACCACTCTCTTTCATCTTTTGAATAATTCCCTCTGAAAGACAAAAGAGCATCGATTTTTGGTGGAGAAGGGTTCCTCGTCAGCTTTTGCAGATCTCGCGAAATGTAAAATGAGTAACAAAAGAGCTCTACTCTTTCGCTCGATCGGCTATTTGTTCACCCTGTCCTTTGAATTTCACCATCGCCCCTCTCACGCCTCTCCCTAATTTTCCTCGAACCATTCGCGTTTCTCCAATCCTTTAGAACTTTTTCATCGAAGGGGACCCAATTCTTACCTATATTCACTAAAATATGTTGAATATTTTTCCCTTACAAAAGTCTCGATTAGGTTTCCCACTTAATAATTGTACATTATAAATAAATTTAATCATTTATGGTGAAGAATATTAGGAATATTAGGAATAATTAATATTCCTGAGAAATATTAATTTCTCATCATAAATAAGAATTTAAACACTATTCGTAAACGAGAAAGGATCAGAAAATTGAGGCGAAGGGGAATAACTTGGAATTTATAGAAATCGACGCGGCAAGCGTTGTTTTAAAAACTCGTTCGAAAACGTTCGAAAATGACCGAATTCTATTTGGCCGGGTATCGTTAACCGAGTTTTTACTGCGTGAAATATACACAAACTAAGTTGAACCAATCTGCCGGGCGAGTTTTCTTAATACCTTTACGAAGCGGAGTTCAATACCTAAGGGTAGTAACTCGTAATTTCATTTGCACCGGACGCTTTAGTTCAATATCGCGTTATCACGCTCAATTCGAACTTTGTCTTTCCCGTTTATCGACGACTCCACTAAATTGGAATTTTAGTTCCCGGATTATTAATTTTTCCCGCTTTAAGCCCCGAGCCATTTTAGAATTACGATTTTCGGACGATTGAATACTTCGACCATTGAAATTAGAATTTCGCTAGCACGATAATCGTTCCACACTTATTACGAAATTATTTCATTCAGTCTTCGTTACGAGATATAATCAATTTCTGCCTTATTCCGATATCGTTTTTCCTGGAACGTTCATTCGACTTGCAGCTTTATTAATATCGTATTTGGTTTTTGTCAGTGTATATAAATATTGGACAATACCGTGCACGGAATATTAATTCGTCACGAAGATAAATAGATACAAATTTTAATTGCATACTCCAAGTTGCAAGCGATGACGTTCAATCAATATCAATCGAGGAAATTAAGAAAATCGAGTTAAATGTATCCATAGAAAAGTGGTGGATTAGCGATACGATGAAATCAGTTATTAAAGAACATCTTGATAAGCTGAGGTTGTAACTTGAAATGCCGGGTTGCTTGGTGCACGTGATGCACCAGTTTTAACGACGTACACATCCGTGCACTTTGGCTAGTGTGTAATAGAATTCAAGATCGAAGAAAGGAAGATGGCGAATGCCGTGGCATATATCTCAGCCGCAATTCTCTCCGTTGGCGTTCGTGCTTGGAAAACCCGAGGAGATCATTGAATTTTGAGGTAAAGTCACTTGGACAGTGCCACCGAAGGGATTCGATTTCAACATTGAATTCAATAAGGATATCAGGGAGTCTCACTGTTCCACGAATCAGGCCCTCTCCTCTTCGTCCGACATAAAGCCACTCAAGTTTGATTAAAAACATTAACATCTCAAGAAGCCAGGAAACACTTTTCCTTCCGGTAAACATAAATGAGACACATCTCAATCCACTAAAATAAGAACTGAACCGAGTTATTTTCCATGATTTTTATTTCGACATTCGTTTTCTAGAATAATTACTTATTGTTGCTTCCAATGGACGTAAATATCGAAACATGACACGGTTCACCAAAGTCAGAGCTAATAAGGCATAGTATAAGATGAAATGCAATGACCTTGGTTTTCAAAATAATCGATGAAATCTAATCCAATAAATGAAATTAAATAGCAATATTGTGTTAGAGGAGAGGGATGGGGTTTAAAGAAATGTAAATTTTCTGTGGAATATTATATTTCCTATTCCTCCATTAGTTCAACTGTCGGGTAAGAAGTATAGTGGTCTGTTGGTTGTAAATGAAATTTGATTCGTAACACCGTTCGCCAACCGCACACGGTAAAACCAGGTACCGTATTAGTTCCAATGAAAGATCATGCGGACATATTGCATCAAAGTCTTAAATTTCGAAAGAGGGTATCAAGTAACGTGTTATAGAAACTAAAAGGACCGATATCGCGAGCAGATTCGGACGTAGAACAAATGAAATTACAAGAAACACTTTGTTCCAACATATTTTGATTTCTATCAGCTTCAATGAACACGTATACTTGCACTTTAATCTCATAATTCAAAATCATATTTATACTTTACAGTACCACAAAATATGTCATTTAAAATCATTAATAAAAGAGACTAAATCGTTGTTACAATGGTAAAATTTATTATCTAACATTTTCATGTAAAGATCACGGCTTTCCCAACAGATGGATAACAAGAAGTTACAGCCATAAATACAAGAAAAGAGTTTGAAGAAAATGCAGTTAAAGAATTTTACCTAACAACGAAATGACATGAATGTAAAAATGATTGAATTATACAATAGTGATATCTTCGTTAGGTAAAATAAGGTGTTATTCGGTGAAACCAATATTTCTCCGTCAGTTTAAATGTTGGATGAGCCTGATTGGAGTAGACTGGCAAGGTGCAAACTCACCTTTAGAGGCAACTCCTTCTATACGCTTGAAACTTGATTGGACATTGCCGTTTACCTACCGCATAAGCTGGAACTGGTACCTTATTAGGTCGATGAGAATATACACCGATATATTGCATTAATATTTTAAACCTTCCAAGTCTTCTGCCGTGACAAGTTCGTTATTTAAATTCCACTCATTCGACTTTTATTAAGGTACGAATATTCGATGAAGCGTGGTAAAGCCAGTCGCGAAATATTGTTCATTTTATTTTCCATGTAGTCTTCAAAGATGTCGGTATACATTTGTTATATATAATTATTATTAGTACACAGTTTATTATTCATACGTGCAAGGTTTAATATGAAATTATGCGTAATGCTTAACGTTGGTAAAATATTTATATATTCATGTGATTTTTTACGTTGATAGAATGTGTTTCGGTGAAATTTTGCTGATATTACATAGACCACGAATTTTGGTTACACATAAGGAAAACGGTACATGGTTCGTTCGGTTTTTCGTAATCGACGCGGGCCAATGCTTCCGAAGCGTGAAACACGTTCAACCAGTGAAATCAAGTAAAGGTATATTACTTTGTGACCCATGCAAAACCGTCGAATTTCTATGTTACTAACTTCAGTTAATCCAATTTTAAACAATTTTATACATCGCGAATTCAAATTCAATTGCTCCCTTTCAATTTAGGATAACTCCACGAAAATACATTTAATATAAGATATATCATTTAAAGAGTATTACTTAAAGGAATAAGCACGAATAAAATATATAAGTAGTAGATCATTATTGTCGTTAAATGAATTTTTCTTTTTTAAACGAAACCCAGCTCAGTCAACTTTAGATAACAACTTATGGGTTTTCATACTGAAAGCATATATCTGGAATGATCCGAAGTAGGACGTAATGGTAGAGTAACTAGGTTTAAATATTCAATTATCATGAAGCCATAGGCGTAACGCTTTCAGGTCGTCTGCCTCCTTCGAATAAATAGAGTGTATCCAGCGGCGTCGTCTACCCACACGCGAGACGTCTTCGTTGGATCACGAGTTAATACTTCCGTGAAGGTGAAACTCCGAAGAAGGCCGAAGAACGGCCATTCGACTACCTTTCGCATTGTCTCACTTCGGGACTAGTTAGTCGTTCCTAGACAACAGTCACGAGCACACTTGTCGTCCTCGACTCTCATCAAAATTCACTTCATTCTCCTTCTAATCCAAGTGTAATATTATAGAAAGTACAATCTTCGTAAATGTTTTCCCATTACTTCATTCCAAGAAGATTATAATATGTTTTGAACTAGTGAATTTCGTTAGCATTGACATTTAAAAATAGACATTATATTTCTGAAAGAATCAGGCCTTTTTGATGAGATAGCTATACGGACACTTGATCTAGTGTCATCATTATTTTTGGGATTACTAGAAAATAATGATGAACAATGTTAAATAAGCGTAGACTGTACCGGGAGAGTTTTGGGTGCTGAGTGTTTCCTCGTGTATTTCGTGCAATAATTGTGATCGGATAGTGATCGAAGGTATGATGGTGATAAGTGCATTGAAGCATGTCGCCAACGCGGCCACGAACGTTGTCCATTCGGCGACCAACAGTGCTACCGGACATGGGCATGCTAATTCGGGTATGTTAACATTATCGTTCTCTGTTTTTAGTTATCCCGGTTTATTGTTATCTCTTCGTGAATTAATAATCGGCGAACGCATCCGTTATTGTGCCAGTCATCGTTGTACTTTCGAAAATCGGTGCGCGAAATGTTGGCCTTTCGATTGAGCCATAAATTTTGTTCCAGTCGAGAGTGGAGATCTAATAGGTTCGACAAATAGTATTTTATTATAGCAGTTCAATAATTCTTTATAGCGAGTCGGTGATAAATGTTTTAAGATCAATCTAAAAACCAAACCCTTATATCGTTCACCGGTGAACGACAGTACCACCTGGCATAACCAATCGTGAAAGGTCAACCGTTATGTTACCACTGACACACTGTTACTCTTTCAAACCACACTTTTTGTAGGTTAATTACCTCAGAACATTAAACAATTCGTTACAAGCTAGTAATTCTATTCTTCTCCAAAGGAATTTTTTAGTAATTACGTACAGTGTTAATAAACCTGAACCAACAATAGTAAATAATGAAATTTTGTATGAAATATAGTTAGTAAAGCATTATAGTGGCTCAATGTAACTCGTCCGTAAAAGAACATAATTATATATTATATTGTATATATAAGCATATTGATATAATAACAGTATTTCGAGAATATGGTAGCGCGGAATTGCATATCTCTTATTTTCCCATAATATTACATTAGTGAGATGGGAACATTTCCGATAGAAAGACGTTCTGCTGGTTTCTTCCTCTCGAATATTTTCCATCTTTTTCGGTTCAGTTGTGGGGAAAGCATACGTGATTGTATTCGTATTGAAATATCGCTTGCGCAAAATGTAAAAGGTTACGTAGAATACTCGGAGCACGATGGAGCACTATCCGTTTCATAAAAAGAGTGCGATCGAAACTTTCTTCTTACGATTGTTCTTACACATATATTTAATTATATCATAATTTACCTGCGTATCGTGGATGCAATTACTTACGAAATAATATATCTGCATGCACTAACACTTTCAGTGAATTTCATATTATGTCGCTTTACAGAGACAAAGTTCATTAACTACATTTTTTTCGAATACCCGTTTTTTGTATTTATTGCTGTAACTTTTTGTGATCCTCCTAGTGGGAAAGCCGTGACATTTATATAAAAATATTAGTTGGTGAATTTTACACCTTATCGAGGTAAAAATAACTACAATATGTTGTTAATGTCATACGAATATTAGGTGAATAATACAATATATTGATATATAAAACGTTTCGAATAAAGTGTTCTCTTCGTTTTATCGGTGGATAAAAGATTATTAGAGTCGGCTATAATTAATCTGTAACTTTCCATTGGTGAGTAGAATTCATAATATTCCGTCATTTATATTCAATGTAATAAACTTTCTAAACGGTGTCTGATAGCGAAGCGCGGAGTTACTCCATTCTTGTTCTTGAAGTGGAATAAGAGTGAAACATTTTTTTCGCCACGCCTAATGTCAAGATCGCGATGTTGTATCGCGGGACAATGTATCCTACTATTATGCATACTTGACATATTAATCTACTAATGCAATCTCCATGACTGACTGGCATTTGTTCTAAATCCTATAATTTCGAGGGATTTGATCTGCACTTGTCATGAATGGGGATTGGAGAAAGGTAGAGATTTATTTGCCACCATATGTGAATGAGTTTAGTTCAATTGAAAGTAATACACTGCCATCATATTATTATTAATATAACACTGTATAATAATCACGTCATATTTGACAATCGATTAATTAGAAATTTAACTAATTGGCTCTAATCATATATAATTTATTGATTATAATTAGAAATTCATAATTTAGAATATTATTATAATTTATTGATTATAATTAGAAATTCATAATTTAGAATATTATTATAATTTATTGATTATAATTAGAAATTCATAATTTAGAATATTATTATAATTTATTGAATTATGCATAGCTTATGGCTCGAGGATATCAAGGAACATTATATCGTTATTATAGAGGTAAAATTCATTAATTAACATTTGCATGTAAAAATCACGGCTTTCCGATAAATGGTTAACATAAGGTTACAGTAATAAATACAAAACAAAGTGTTTTAGAAGAGAATGTAGTTAATGAATTTTATCTGTATACAACGATATGCGAGCGAACTTGCTCGGAGATTAAGTACGCGTTAGAAGAAAGTCAAAATGCATTAAGTAGAGAATGAAAAGAATGAAGTGCACAACAATTACTTCCCGTTCTTGGATCGTATATGGCAATAGGAGCATTAGAACTGACATTCACCAAGTAATCCGTTCTGCGTCCCTGCCTAGGCGGGAATTGTGCAATTGTTGAAATTAATGCGATGTCTTCTATAATCAAGTAGTACGTAAGCAAACCCTGCCTTAATCCATTAAATACGAGTCCCGTTCGAGATATACGACATTCTGCTTTCGACACATTGCTTTGGATTCCAAAATCATTCCCCGCGGAATTATTACATCGTATTTTATTTTAGAATCATACGTATATTCGAGAACGAGTGCGAGAACGTTGCACTAAATAAAGATATGTATATGTAAAATTGTGAAATAAAAATGACCACGCTAAATTTTGGACAGCGATGGCTCACCCTGGAATACGTTAAAACAACGAAAAACTAGAAACACAAAATTGAAAGTGGGACACTCGCGTGATACCCTACCGTGCATTTTATTTACGTATCATTTAAATAAACTGTTAAAATCTTCGAAGTACTCCATGTTTAATTCAAATATTGAAATTAGTATGTTTATGCTGACTGGTGTGATACAGTGAATGTTATCATTCATATTATACTGAATTCATCGGAATTTTTGTTTGATAATTTGCCATACTTTTTTCATAATACATTATGTCGAATTTCTATTTCTATTTCCATGGAAATATTATTTTTGCACATAAATATTTTAATGGTACATTTAAAATACAATTTGGGGCAGTCCGATACACGAGTACTTCGATCGTGCTTCTCGAAATTGTTAAAGGTAATTTATTATACATGCGTTTTATTCAACGTTGAATAATATCGCCATTTTATCCAGTGCTAACCTTGCTATTTTACTGTTCCAATATGAAAATATTACTTTAAAAGCGATCGCGAATATAAGTGAAAATTGGCGAACTGGAGAGGGTTGCATTTAAGGGTTTGAACGGAATGGCGAGAATAGGAGGATGCACGCGTGCAGAACCAACGATGGGGCACGAAGGAACAATAAAGCTTTTGTCACGCTTCGAACATCTGGCGCTTTTGCAGCTAGATAACGAAGCACTTGCATGGCACCTCGTATTATAAATGATATTTGCAAGGTCGATTCAACGTTTACGTTTATTATGCGATCTTAGCATAGAATGGCTGACGCCAGGTTTCACCGTGAAAGAAGGTTCCAAACATTACAACTGGGGAACTATAATATCAGACAAATTTTAATGAAACTTGATACGAGAGTACCTCGGAAAAGTGGCCCATTTTCATTCTCATGGAAACCCGAGTGAAAGAAGGTCAAAAAATCAACACCTCGTATACATATAAAATGTAATCAATGACACTTTTTCTACCCGAAGGATAAGGCTTATTGTTAGCATTGAAGAGAACCGGAATTAAGGTTTAAATGAAACGCGTGTAGAATTATTACGAATGGTCGTTGTAAAATGTTAATCTTTTTTTAAAATCATGAATAACCTTTATCCAGGAATTTCAAGTATGAGACCGTATCATTCGTGACGTTTAAATTCAATGGTTGTATGCAACACGGTACACCGGACTCGGGAGAATACATTTTTGTCATATTCCGGTGAAATTAAAGTCCAGAGAGGAACGAACATTATTTCGCGGGGTTTGAATGCGAATACCACGAATTATCGTATGCCCGCTCTGTGTGTCGAACTATCAAGAAATACGTTTACTAATTTCGAGCCAAATTCCTTCATTACTGCAACGTAATCGACGACCTAATGCGGATTTTCCAGCGTGATATTAACGTTTAATGAATTCCGCTAATTGATGTTTCCGTCATATAACCTCATATATGCTCATAATGCTAATTATTACAACATACGTCGATAATCAGTTAATACGAGCACGTTGATCAGTGTTACACATTTTTATATTGGATGCCACATTCGAGCGACATTAAGCGACGTTTATTCAAACCTGACAAATTATCAGATGTTTTTAGCACTAAACAATTCTGTTGTAATTAGCTGCCTGCGAAATCCTGCATTATAATTTGTGGATTTAATTGATCCACGTTATAATTTATATAATAATCAACAGTTATCGTGGCCGAATATAAAGTGTTGCATAATTGCAATTAGTGTACGATATAAAATGCTACGATATTTTATTATATTTTCCAATAATAATCTTGTCAATACCGGTTTCATTATGTTACCAGTTAATTATCTTGTAAAAACTCTGAATATTTTGTCGCTATAGTAACAATACTATTTTAACAAAATCAAGGCAATTCTATAGAAGCTATTCCATCAGGGAAATGTAAATAGTGAACTCGAGTATAATGTGACCTGATTTACACTTGGTATAGTAACTTAGTAAAATAAAATATCAGACGTATAATTTAATAAAATAAATTATCAAAGTCTCTCAAACTTAAGACTGTTAGGGTAATAATATTTCTTCTATTTATGTGAAGAATATTCTTATAACTGTCCAAATATATTCAATTTTATTATGCTACAATATTTGATCATATTCACTAATAACAATCTCGTTAATACTAAGTTCGTGATATCACGAATTAATTATCCTGAAAAATCTCAGAATACTTGAGTGCCGTAGTAACAATACTATTTCGACAACACCAACGAGATACGATGGAAACTATTCCATCGAAGATACGTGAATAGTGAGTTCGATATAAAGTATTTGAGAGTGCAATTTCGAATGGAAAAGTTGGTAATTCAGTATTTTGTCGTTGAGTAAAATAACTGCAGAATATCTGCATCGAGAAGGCAAGTGAGTGGGCCGCGCATCGTTCGATGACCTCGCAAGCGAGAGGAGAATCGTTCTTCTGGGGTTTTCACCGATACCTTAGAAAGTTCCTCGGTGGACCCGTGGGAGGGGCACCTAGCCTTGAAAATCGTTCGCGACACCGTATACCTGTCATTGTTCAAAGGACCAATGGCTAACAATTTCTTTGAAAAAGATGTCACGGACAATAAGACTCGAATTTGAAATGTAATTGCGTGGCATGCGCTTGCTTCGTCGCTGAATAAGAAATCGCACTGTTTATGGTGACAGGGAAAAATAATTTAGTATGACAAATATTGTAATGCAATATACCGAGTTCTTATAAATCACGTAGGAGATATTCACAAATCAGACAATTTCCGAAGACCAGTGAAAAATGGTCTCTTTATATAAATATAATTTGATAGTCTTTTTATCGATCTTGCGTGAAGTGTGCATGAATCAAATTTTATTGAAGTATAACTTATAATCGGTTGTGAAATGTGACGTATAATGTCTACATTATTCAATGGATAATAAGAAGTATAAAATATGATATTAAAAAATTAGGAAAGATATTGAATTTTTTTTTGACGGTAATAAAGATATTATATGATATGAATTGAATAAATGTTATTACTCTAACAGTCTTAGGATTTGATTATTAGATTTTGGTAATTTATGTTATTAAATGATACCAAGTATAAATCAGGTCACACTATACCCGTTTCGTGGAATTATATACCCTTATCAATTTAAAACATCCCATTTAATATCCACATTATTCGACGTATAATAGACTGGAAATATGAACATTTATCGGACGGAATGCGTGAAGATTCCGATGTCGTAAGTTAATGTTCACCGAAAACGTTTCTCGGTCGGAATTGATTTCACTTTAAAGCGGCGAAGTTCGTCGGAGGTAGGTGAGTTTATTACAAACCGTCACATACAAGAGAATATCGTGATTCAGTATCCACGTATCGACGACAACCGGAAATTTATTGGTGATATTTCTCGTTCGGAAATATCGACCTTCGTTTTCCATCCACTGGCAAAAGGAGATCGTTTCTGGTTCTCCGTTTTTGTGTCTGATTTTCTCACTTTCTCTCTTCACCACTCACTCTCTTTCTCCTACTTGAATATCCCATCTTATTTTCCACCCTCGCTCCCTTTTTCTCACTCCCCGCGCCAGTTTCCACTTTACTTTTCCTCGGAGCTAAAAGCGATTTATTCCTCCTACTTTTCCTTCCCTTTATTGGAAAACTCCGGGGGTTGTAAAGCTATCTGGAATTCGTAGCATGTTAAACGCTCGAACACTCACCGAAATAATTAGCCTCCTCGCGGATCAATTAATTATCCTAAAAACGCGAAGGGTAAATTCTGAAGAATACCCTGGAAAACTGGGTCGAACCCCGTGAGAAAACGTTTGCAGCATGAAAAGGAGTAGGAATTAATACAAGTTCAGGGTCGTGCTTCGATTTCTCAAATCTATGCTTTTATTGTTGGCCGGCTTCTTTATTCGTATCCTACATATTTTGTACGTGATCGAATTATTTATTTGCGGATGCACCTATTCATATTTTTTCATAAATTCATTTACAATTCAAGTACTCAATTAATTAAGTTGTATTTGACGTTTCCATACTATCAATATTAATTCGGGAAAGCAAATTTATTATCTATCCTGGGAATTATTCCTCAGTTGACGGTAGACTGGTCTTCCAATTATTTAATTGCAACCCAAATTTATTTTTAGAAAACCTAATTAAGTCAATGAACAAATAGATCCATACATTTTTTGCCAGTCAATATAAATATCGTACATTTTCAGGGATACAAATAATCGGATTACTCCGAATTATTAAATTACAAGGGTTCGTAAATAACGTAGTAAATCTTCTTCGATGCTCTCGGAAAATCTTGAAAAACCATTGCGTCCATCGATCTAAAGAGAAAATTCTTGGTATTCCAAAAGAACCTCGGGTTTGTATAGCACAAAGCTAGATTTCTTACGTATCTATTTTTGATGCAAACTTTTCGTGTCTTTCTTAAAGTGCACGACATTTTTTTTTTAGAAACTTGCGCGAAACTTGCACGGTGAGTTGACCGATTGTCTCTTATAACTTGCACTCCTTCCTCGCTTCTTTTATTGATTATAGCATTATAATCACAAACCTATTTCAAGGAAGAAGTTCTGTGTTCAAATCCCAAACTCGAATTTCGAAACAGCGAAGTAGAAAGTGCAAACTGAAAATGCAAGGGTTAGACAACTTTAAATCTCATTTGAAAATAATCTGAATATCCTATAGGACATATCACAAAATACATACATATTTTTTTGAGTAATTTTCATTACTATACGAGTATTACTAAAAATTGTCATTAAAAGCTGATATCATTGGAATTTAATTAAGCTGTATTTAATATTTTAAACTAATATTAATTCGAAAAACAAATTTATCCAGCAAGTTACTTCACGGTTGACGGCATACGAATCTTCCACTTATTTAATTGCAAGCTAAATTTATTTTTACCGAAACTAATTATTTTAGTAATGAAAATGGCTCAAACTTGTTTGTATGTTAATATAATTCAATGAATGGATTATAAGTAGTATAATAATAATGGAAGTATAATTAGTGGGCGAAGAATTAATTAATACTCGCAGACTGATATATTTCGCACATAAATCCAGAGTGGAAGGCGTGCGTATGCTTTCACAACGATATGTCATCTTTAGAATGAGACCCAATATTTATTACAAGGACTCGCGTTAGAAACATACCGGTGTGCCAGCTATTGAATCGTTATGGGACACAGTGAAAGTATGTCCACCAACTATGATATAAGCAAGATATATTATTCCAGAAAGCAGATACTTGTGCGAGTACATATTTTTGAGCTATGAATATTCAATTAACCACTTGCCCGGGTAATTATGATACTTTCATTATAATAATGCTACAAAGGCAGAGGCAGGCAGTGCATTATGGTGCATTTAATTATGTTATTATCGCAGAACTCTAACCTTTGTAGTAGCAGAGACATCCTACTATGAATATTAAAAACTTTTGCATATACAGCGAATTATGATATTCTTAATATATGAATAGCCCTGAAAGTGTTTAACACCTTAGACGCCATTAATAATCTTTACTTTTTGTATCTCATTTCATCTCATAATTCAACGTGCAAAAACGAGTGGCAATCTGACTGTAAATATTTATATATTTTTTTATGAATCTCATTAGACGTATGCTAGTTTTTTATGTCTGCAAAAAAGGCTGTTAATTAACCGGCTTAAATATTATTACGTGTAGTCGGACGAGCACAATGTTTCACCTTAATGTGGTGATATTTATCAGTAGCCATTCCTGAGCATCCAGTGTAATGGACTTAATTGTTGGTACTTATAATAATTATTGGGTGCAGAGTAATTTAATTGCGCGTACGCGCCCGTTCAATTTCCGGTGCCTTTACTCGGTGAATATAAATTACGCTTTCTCACTGTTTTGAACAGGCTGGATTACTAAAATTAATTGGTCTAATGCTTCATTATATCTTATTACGTGACTTTACATCGTTTCGGGCTATTTACGAACGTATCGTTGCTTCAAGTGCTACGTACTGAAGTGTTACGTACTTTCTACTATTTATTACGGGCCATCGCAAGTGAGCATCCTATTATTCCGCAGATTGAAATTATGCTAAATTCCCCGTACAGTATAATAATGATATTATTATTAATTTCACGAATTTATTACTCTCGTTTCGTAAAACGTGTCTTTACGTCGCATTAAACTCGTTGATTGTAATAGGATACTCATTTGCGAGGTAGAATGAAACTTTTTATATTTTATTATGTAATATAATATAAGGTTTTATGTGAAGGTGGAATACGAGCGTTTCCATGATGCTAAATGACAAGAGATATTGTCGCATTACAGTCGTGGTGTATTTATTCGACGATTAAGAAGTTCGGTCATGTAGCTTTTATATTATTCCCAAGGCCGAGACGAATGTTCCGCCAGGAGACAAAAGAATAAGGAATAAAGATTAAGAAATAAAGGCCGTCCTTTAGTTGGACTTTCTTAATATTTTCTTTCTTCTGGGGTAAATTTATTTTGTTGGAAACAATTGCAGTTTTGAGTTTAAAGCATAATGTACTATTTCAGTTACCATGTTGCGCTCGGACTTAAGAATATACGTCATGATTTCCAATGCTATTCGAGAAGTAACACGGTTAAGTAAAACATGTGGATTTCGGATAAATAATAAACAGTGCTCCATATACTAAATTTGTAGTTTACACGAAAGTAGGACACTAAATTTAAGGCGCGTTCCATTCTTGTTCAGTTAAATAACGAAAGAAGGTTTTTGAAACCATTTTTGGAAGTAGGTCGAAATTTGAGTAGAATCGTATGAACTGACGAGGACGAGGTTAAATTATTCTGCCGATATTTACATCCCATTTCGTGGCGAGATTAGATCTTATCAAAACCGAGAATATCTCATCGTCGAGCAAGGTAACAACATTTAATACTCTTAGGAACGAACAGGGAAATAATTTAACGGGGATGGAAACACGAATGATTTTCCGGTCTTTGGCGCTTTAATATCGTAAATATAAAGGGAAAGGGCCAGCTGGGAAGAAGGTGGATATTTCGAGGGTGGAAAAAGGATTTTAGAGGGCAAGATTCGATTCAACGTCTCAAGTGCTTAAGGTCTCATACAAAATGAATCCTTCCTCTCGAATGGACCAAGGGTTTTTGTACCAACGAAATCCCTCGACAAAAGCCTAGAGAATTCACTGGCATTCCTCCCACTCTCTATAATGGATTCCATTTTATTATCGAATATACTCGGGCCAGTTTTATTACGGTTACTTTTCGAGGGAACTGTTTGTTTTCACGGGAAGGTAGTAAGGCTCGATACAAAAGCTAAACCATAGAGCTCATTGTTTCCCATTTGCGGTACTCTGCTCGATTCAAGCTAGTTTCATTGTTATTCCCGTAGAAACAACGTAGAAATTTTCAACTTCTATTAATCTGCATTCATTTTCTATATATATCGAGTTGGGCCTGCGCGAGAGTATAAACACTAGAATTACGGATAATATATTCAGCTATATTTATACATTTAACGACTCAGGAGTTCCAATTCTTATCTTTTTAATATCGCACGGTCTGTATTTCGTTCACCTGCGATTAGCAAGTGGCTTGACCGATTATTCCCACAAATCTGGTCGATGCGATTGGTTGTCTATTTGTTTGAAATTTATTTCTGTACTTCTTTCTTCGCTCCAATAATTAACTGTAACGGCGCACAGAGGCGGATACTGTATTCCTATTAGTAACGGTGTAATTTTCCGCTGGACACAGCTGTCTCAAGTTTTATTCGTTGAAAGAAAGACACCACGGTAAATTCCAGAGCTTACTGGTTTTTACAAAGTTTTCAATTACGCTTTATGGCCCGAAGAAGAAAAATGCGGAAGGACGGTGTAATAAAGGAGAGAGAATAAATTGGTTGAAGTTTATGGTATCGAAGGTTTGTTTCACGTGCTAATCTCTCTTTTTCTTTTTCTCTATTTCTCGTCGAGCTATAAAGAGATGCCTTAATCTCACGCGGAACATTTCATATACCAAGCGACTACACACGTGTCTTTATTCGACTGCTCTAATATTTCTTCGGGAAACGGGAATTCAGTGTACGCCATGATATCTACCTTCGGGCAGACATCCACAAACAATTTCTTTCTATTCACCAAAGTATAAGTTCCTCTGATGTCTTTGTATCCTCGAAAAAGGTGCGACTTCATCGGCAGATTTTTTGTTCAAGGCCCCAAAGTAATCTGCATTTCTCTTTCCAAGAAAATCCGCTGCTTTCCACGAAATCTTTTCAACTCTCACCGCGAGTTGCCCCGTAATAGTTTTTAAAACAATCTCATACAAACCTATTCATTAAATCATGTACGAAGTCAAACAAATTACTTGGTTTTGAGTTAAAAATATCTAAAAGAGAAATAATTGAAAATTTTAAGTGATTTGAGATCATTAATCTTAATATTGTTTGGTTCATATGCTGGAGCCTGATTATAATTTTTTAAAGTAATCTCTTATAAACCAGGGTTTTAAGTTAAAATGATCTCAAAGAGAAATAATTAGGAACCTGAAGTAATTTCAGTTCATTAATATTGATATTGTTTGGTTTGCCCTATGCTGAAGTTTGATTATAATTAATTATAGAGTATATTAATTGTTATATTTCATAAATATATACAAAATTAATATCGTTCAATTCTCAGGATACATATCCGTGGTAGTTACCGTTTTCTTTTTAAGGGATCGATGATAATGCTTAGAGAGACAAACGACCAATCAAGCTATCATAGCTGATAAAGTATACCCACTCCTCCCTTCCTTTTTCATCAGCAATCGATCATTATGATCGACGTTCTAATACTACGCAAGGCTAGGTAGTGACACCTTCGAATATTTCTTCGTCTTGTAATTTAGCCAGTCTCGCCCTTCATGGAAATAACACCATTGTCGTATTCAAACTTGGACCCTTTACTAGGAACCTCATAAATATTCTTATAATATTCAAGAATTTCTTCTCTCACTCGATACGTCCTTCATCCAATTTTCGTATTAAACAGTTATTATCTTCATTTTTATCAGAATGAATAAAAATGAACAGTAGTGCGCCGTGTTTTATATTATGGTGCTATAACTTTAATAATATAATACATACGATAATACTCGTATTGCTTCATAAACTGCAGATAATTGTACTCGATAAGACTTGCCATGTTCGTGTAATGAAATGAAATTATCTATTCACTTAGAACGGTATGTTAAACGATGAGATCATTAAAGAAGTTTGACAGTTTCGAGAACCCTGAACGTCGTAAAGTAGCACGCATTTCTACGTCAGATTCCGTAGGAATTTCATAAAGTCTGAAGGATCTTGCGTCACTGGTGCACTCTCTGGACTTACCACGAGCTGATTTTCACTTACAGCGTACTCCTTTGAATTATCTCGACGGTGTAAGTTTTGAGGATTTCACTGGAATGTAAAACGGTGTCAACGAGTTCTTTGACGCGAAGGATGCAGTATTTCATAGAAAGAGGGATCCCAAAGCTTGAGTTACGTGACACGTATATTTTCAGTAATGCACTAGATAACTCTCGAAATTATTCTATCTTCAGAGAAGAAAATCGTTCTTTCACTGTTCCTGCATTCATTAACGAAGACAGCACTCTTAATGAATATAAGCATATTTATTACGTGACTCAGCTTTGAATTTCTTTTAATTCAAGCAAACATCTATAAATTTCGATAGACAATTTTATTTTTTATATCATATCTATTCTTAGTGGAATTCAATCCTAACATAATCCTTGGACTGCAAATTAATTTGAACTGCAAAGGGTTAAGGGTGAAACCATGTAGACACGAAGGGCTTTAAAGTGCAATCCACACATTTCATTGCCAGGAAATCGATTGTACGAAACAGTCCATTGGTAAATTGCTAGTTTTCTAGTAGTCCGCGAACAAATAGATTGAATATAGCGTAAGAGAGGTGAACGTTGTCCCCGGGAAGAATCATCGGCGCGATGTTGCGGAAAGTACACAAACAGGCCAGCATCAATATTGGACCGGGATATATAGCTAAACTTTCCCGGTTTTATAAGCTGCCCGAACTCGGAAGATCGAAAACGATTTCTGCCGATGGACCGCTGGGAAACTTCATAAAAACTCCTCACATGTCAATATGGCGAAGGGAATATTCTATATGCTCTGCGTTTTATTGCTTCGAATATTCCGTATAATTAATTAATATTAATATCGTCTAAACAAAATCATATGACAATTAATCTAAAGGACATCTTAATCAAGCATGTATCACAACGTTCATATTTAAAAATTAGATTTTGTGGGAGTTCTAATTTTTGCGATATATGGTGCATTTATAAAGTTTTTAACGTACTAACATGCTGGATTAAAATGTCGGAACAAATTGTGTTGCTTCCGTACGAGGAAAGTGACATTAAACAAGCCGACCATAGACCGCTGGTGAGAAATGCATTTGCACCGAAAACTTGATGCATTTACTAAAATGGAGTAGACCCGGGAACCTCGAAACGAGCTGATTTAACGTGAACACATTAATCGCCAGCCTGTAAAGTGATTAAACTACATTGCCCACCGGTTAACTCGCATGTCAATTTTGCTAAATTAGTGAAACTCGTCACCGTGAGAAACAATAATTTCCGAGAGTCGTCCACGTAGTAATACATCCAATACCATTCACCTGTGAAACACTTTTCTCGGTAATAAAATATTTGCTGTCACGAGGAAACTAAAGTTAATTAAAAATTTCTTCGCAGTATATTTCAAGCAAAGACGTAGCAAGTAGATAAAAGCAAACTTCAAAGAAGCTTCTTATTTCCATTGAAAATGGCATCGAATATCCAACGTTGCAAAATAAACCAGCAGAAATAATTGTATTGCAAATGCTCAAAGGCTTCACGTTTTCCGTGGAATATAATTTCTGCGTAATTTTCGACTCATCTCAATCAGTCTTTTTTCATGAGGTCATTGGAATGTAATTCACAGGAACTGACATAATTCTCTATGGATGCATAACAATGTCAGAGGTCACAGCTTATCTAATCAGCCGCTCATAATACTACTTAAAACATACTTCAGACAATCATTCGAAACAGTTTGCGAAGAGCTGTCGAAGTAACAAGACGTCGTACAGTTTTGTTCCAAAATGCACTTTAAAATGTTCGAAGTTTCTTCTCTTATCATTTTGGTGCTGTTATCATCTGCGCTATGTGACAAGGAACCAACGTGTAAGAGGATCGATGGTCATGATGTTTGTCATTATAAAGGAGTTCTAGTAAACGTGACTCAAATCGAACGAAAACCAAGATTGTACATCGAAGATTTAAATCTCTTAGCAATCAGGGAAAATGCATTTAATAATCTACCAACTATATCTATAAATTTCGCTCAAGGTAATAAAATATCAGTGCTTAAAAGAGAGTCCTTTCGTGGATTAACAAATCTGGGACGCCTTGATCTGGACAGCAACGTGGTATCCTTGTCACCGAATTTGTTTGCTGAATTAACTGCGTTAACATCGTTGTCTTTGATAGACAACAAGATCAATGCAATTCCGAAGGACTCGTTCGTTGGACCTACAAATTTAACATTCTTATATCTTGGCCAAAATGATATCACGTCTATCGAGAAAGATTCGTTTGCTGGACTTCCGCATTTGCTTTACTTGTGGCTGAATAATAATAAGATATCAAGCATAGTACCTGGTTCGTTCGCCGGATTGCGCGAATTGAATAGGCTTCATTTGGACGAAAATAAATTGACCGATTTGCAAGTCGGAGTCTTTGATGGATTGCAAGAATTGGAGTTCCTTTATCTCAATGACAATCGATTAACGAGTATATCCAAGGACCTTTTCAAAGATTTAACCGCGCTGAAAGCATTACACCTTCAATCAAATCGTATAGCAAACATCGAACATGGAGCCTTTCAAAGGTTGAGCAATCTCGAGATATTAGATTTGGGAGGCAACCAAGAATTAACTCACATTACTTTTGAGATGTTTGATAGATTACTCAAATTAAATAGTCTTAGTTTGAGTGATAATAAAATTGTCACCATAGATCCTAATGCGTTCAGTGCACTTGTCAAGTTGAAGGATATTTATCTGAGTGGTAATAATATCACTGAAAGTGATATAACTACAAGCGGAATATCATCGTCAGCAAAAGTGCACAATTAATGATAAAACACAGTCTTGTAAAAATAAAGAACGTAACGGAATAATGTTGGAAATATAAAATATTTTGATCGTATTATTTTATCTTTCATCTTTATTAACTTACTCGAAAAGTAACTTACTTTTGTCGAGATTACTCTAAAAACATAAAATATATATACTGCGAGTACAAAGTTCAATTGATTCGTGAGCAATCAATCGTTCGCGTTTCACGGAACAAATGAGTTGAAGTTTTCCCGCATCAATGATTTATCAGATTATATTCAGAGAGGAGCTCAAAAATCCCAAAGGAACTCAATCGTAGAAACTACCGGTGAAAAGCTCCGAACAAACTTTCGCAATTTAAGCTCAATCCGAACTACCTTTGAAACTTCTTCGACTACACGATCGTTCGGAATTATTCCAGTAATAAGACATAATTATATAACAGCCTGACGAATGAATCTCGCGATATAAATCATGTCTATAAATTGCTTTCATTCTTTGACACTCATGTCGGAGAATATTTCATTGGATTAGCGAGAAAGATTTTTATGGAATTATGAAGCTGCCCGTAAGACAGGAAAATATTACAAGCCAAAACGGACAATATATTATTGAATAAAGAAAATTGAATAAAAATCATGTTATAATTATATGTTAAAATCGCCCGAACTTTTCGGCCAACATAATATTTACCTTGTATTTACTTAAGCGAAGTTGGTGGAATACCATTGGTTTGCTATGTCCTAGGCGATTGGTGTATTTTCCACTTCTAGACCCGGGTCTTGGACTAGGAAATTCACGGGAATGCTACACACTTGGCTCCTCCACCTAACTGATGTGTAAAGTGTGAAATCGAAACTATCTAACCGTGGCACGTATTTGCCGAGAACATGTAAACTTCACATGGATTCCATCCTTCGAGAATCACGTGCACCTGTGTCATTCTTACTTCCCCGTAACGGAAAGTAATTACGCTGCAAAGAACGTTTTAATGATTCGTTAATTGATTCTTATCAACCTGTGACTCTTATTAGATGTATGATTCATATCTATTAACAACCTTTAATAATCCATTTTTGTGCTCAGATAATTATACTTTATTAGTTCTGCATTAAAACTCTCGGTTTTCCTGAATTCTGTGTAATATTTATCGTACGAAAAAATCATTCATACGAAAGATATTAGTTTTAGCATTGAAATGGAAGTATAATGTACGATTACTGAATTTCTTATGAATTTTATTTTTTAAGTATCATTTAAAATAATCAATTATTGAGGATACAGTTTTAAGAACATCAAGAAATGGATTAATCAAAGAAGCGAATTTGATCTAATTAGAGTTAGAAGTTTCAAAGTTCTTCATAATCAGATTAGTTTACAACGAGAATAAAGGGGATACGACACTCTGCTATCTCTGGTTGTTAACCACAATTACGAGCTCTTAGGTGAGTTTTTTTTAGTAGAGCCCAATTACCCCTTTTTCCACATGCATTTAATTCCTCCTGTCTGCCAGAATTTCCCTTGTATATTCTCGCGTTTCGCGTTTGTCTGCGAGTGCTAAACCGTGAAGCCGCGACACGCGGATATGCAACATTTTGTCTGATTTCGAGTGGACGAAGAATTACGGAAAGGTGTGAAACCATTAGCGCGTCGCGGGAACGGCAATTACTAGCGCTAACGACTCTGACATAATGTGTCGTAACGAGATAAGTAAACGGTTAAATAATATTAAGTATTCCAGGAGTGTGCAATTGTACTCCCCCTCTTTTGAATCACACTAAAGAGAATGACTCTCGAGACTTTAACGATCTATGAACAATTTTTAATTTAACGAGTTGCGCTGAGTAAATACGACACGTTTATTATCATTGGAAAATTGGTAATCAGCGTAACATTGATGTTGAATAATGTCATAAATTGACGGTTAATAATATTATAAATTGATTTTAAATAATATTATACATACCAATGAATAAATTGGAATTTGTCTGTAGGTGTGTTTTTATTAATTAGTCCAATAACGAGAATTATTAAGTCAATGATTATTATAATGAATACGATGAGAATTAATTTCACCTTGATAACAAACAGTATCATAGATAATTGTTAATATAGCATTGTTCCCGATATCTCATAGAATGATAATCCTTGCGGTATTTCCACGAAACCTTTAACAGGACTATCAGATCAATCATGCACCGATATTAACGTATGTTAACAAGGACGAATATCCCAGCTTGCATCATCGAACTTGATTGGATTTTCATAGTAAGCGGCCGATTAGTTCAACCGTACTATAATATCATAGCCAATACTTAATTTAATACCAATACCCGTATCCATGTACAATGGGGATTAATTAACTAATTATTTCTCTTCAATCATCATATCACCTATTTTCTAATATCGTTAATTGTCTGTAATGTAGGTGCAATGTGCAAACATTAAATAGATTAAAACCGTGAATCACCATCTCAATGTTATTTATCAATATAATTCATCAATATAATCTTTTATTATTTATTCGTCGTGCGGTAAAGAAAAAACTACTTTTTGTATGCTTGTCTGTAAAGATAGCAGGACTCTACTTTCAAGAGTAATATAGAGATCTGTCAAGCGTCGAGTTAGCTGAAGGAGAAAACAGGTTTCTTAAGACCCAATTATAGAGTCGTTCGGGCCAATCCTTTGGTGCAAGCTAAATACTCGCTGAAAACTTTCCAAGGAAAAAGTGTGATAAGGCAGAGATTGTGCTTGACGGTTTTAGACTCATCAATATTAAAATATCCCGTATTCCCTGATGTATTTTGCATATCCCCAATTTACTCTTAAACTCGATATCCGATAGCCTTCGGAATTATTATCGACATTTTAATACTGTCTATTATCATTTTATAAAACCTCCTCCGTTCTTTGTATCTGATAAACCACGTAATTTATTATTACTCTCATTCAATTGCTGAACTTCAGAATTAAAAACGAGACAATATTCTTATCACGCTTTCGCGGAATCAAAAGTTTCTTGGGAAGAGGCAGAATGAGAGAATATCCTGTATGAAACGCGATCTGTACTTTAACCAGTCGCTTTAATATTAGCGAGAACTTGGAACTAATCCAGTTTAAAGATTCCTGGATTAAACGTGCCACCATAACTTTCTTACCAGACCCCATGCTGCTATTTTCCACTCTGTTAATTACTGTAAGATTCTATACTTAGAAGATCGTTCCTTTCATACATTTTTCATGGAATATCCATAACTCTTATCATACTCTATCTTAAACACAACAATTATTCCTACAAAATAATACTATAAAAATACTAATTTAACCTGTTAACCGTGGAGTTCTCCCAAAAGATGATATCACGCGGATACTTTCAATTTAGTAATCAAATAAATCCGTGCCATGTATTTACAATTACGAAGTATTAGTTATTAGTTAATATATATAATTTATATATATTGCAGTATGATGGGTGCTCTCCACATTGATCGATAATGTTAAAAAACATTCAATTAGAATATTAAAATGTCCATAAGAGGTTGACAAATGCAGCCTCGAGAAGCCTCGTACTAGTCGCAATTTAATATTCAATGAATCTGGAAGTAATCCAGAGAAGAAGTTTCCGCAGCATTTTTGTAAAACGTGACACTGCAATTTCCTCCTCGGGCAAGATGCCCAGCCGTGCCTTAGTCCAATTCCCTTTCTCCCGAAGAAACACAAGTACCCTCCACCCAATTCTTCTTATTCGGCTCGAGTTTCTCAAATGGCCCATCCCTCGCCGGATAGTCGAGTTACTTTGATGATCGATATACACGCGGAAGAGACTTTTCCGCGGTTTCATCGTGCTCGCAGTATCACTTTTATATTCGAAACTTTTTACTCGTGTGTTTAACACTAGACTATCAAAGGGTCAAAATTACTTGTCTGCCATTTTTAGTTAAATCATGCGAATATACCACAGCGCATTCTTTGAGATTTTATAAACGTTTATTGAATATACATAACGGATTTTATGTTTTATATACAAATGTTATACGGATTTAATATTTTAGCGGGACTGAGTATATGTTCGGTAATTCTAGTTTTAAGGACGTGGGTACTAACACGTGGGATATTTCTGAGCTTTTAAAGAGAATCCGTATATCAATAACGAGAAGGGAAAATTGCGATGGGATAATGTTGTCCACTGATCGATCTAACCATTCAACTATTTACTCATCCATTTATCCGGCTATCTGTCTAACTATCTGTGCGACCATCGATCCATTTCAGTATTTGTCGACTTACACATCTGCTTCCCTGAAAATTCATCTCACGATGGCGATAGAGATATTACTTTAATGCAGCCGATATTAATTGTATTTATATGGGGACATTGACATCGACGCATTTAACTAATTAATTAATTAATTCCACTTATCTTTACGGTGGATATACGTCCGACTAGTTACTCTGGGATTTAAGTAGTTCTTTGGTCGCAACTATTATTCTACTTAAGTGAAATAGGGATGTTTACCACGATGAATACCGCGCCGGAATCCGTGTTCTACGATACCTCGCGCATTCGTAACGTGTATATAACGTCTAAAAATAAAACTGTTTAAGCGCCCTACGATACATTAGTTACTTTACATCGATATCGTAACGTTGAAAATGTTAAAATTTTTACGAATTTAGGGATATAATTGATTCGAGTTTTGGTTAGCACCGCGGCATTTCATTTGCTGAATTCCATGAATATTAACAGATTGGTGGACGAGCATTGAGATGTGAAGTATAATGGTAATAAATATAGATAAGTCCTCGAGGAAAATAAATGTAGCTCTCGTCTGCGAAGTTCTTACTTACGAGGCATTAGTTTCAATGAAGGTGGATAAATGTGTTTGATAAAGCTGACGCAAACTACACGGTATTTCGCTTACAGACAAACCTCCAAGTTGCCAAGTTCTTCGGGGTCCAGCTTTGAAATCGTGATGAATTTTTCTCACTTCTTTAAACCGAAAGTTCAGTTACGCTGATAATTCCAATAAATCCGCTTAAGTGAATAATCGCATTTGGTACTTGGAGTACTTCGTGTACATTTCACCGAGTGCTAATTAGTAGCTCATTTTCGACAAGGTAACCAATACGGTTAGGTATTAATTACACACTGAGGAGTAAGGTAATTATTATTACTTATAACTCAAGTATGATCGAAAGTTGCCGAATATTTGAGCCTGCAAATGTATCTTGCACTCGTGAATAGAATTGAAAGTTTAATAACAAATAGAATATAACTCTGTAAATGTGCACGTATACACGTATTGTTTTGTACAGTTTCATTACATTAATGGCGAAATTCCACGTTTCTAAAAGAATGGGTGAACTCAATAGCAAATAATTCTACAGGAGAAATGATTAAGGGTACGAGGGTAGCTTGGAAACGCGTTTGTCCCTCCTCCCTTTTTAAGAATGCCTCAAAAAACGGCGATAAAAAAAGGTCCATGATTAAGCTGACTTCCGATAGCACAGCCCGGGGGATAGTCGCGTGGGAAATTGTGCATTTCAGGAGAATGATTTAAACCTCGTTTAAAAGGTTTTAAACGGTTTCATCAAATACGCCGTTAAATTACAACGTCGAGGGAAGGGGTGAAAGAGAGCAGTCGGAGGAGAGATAAAAAAAAGGAGGGAGATGGAGATGACGAGACAGAATGAGGATGAAGGTAACTGAAGAGAATACGGTAAGGATAGAGCAAGAGAGAGTAAGAGGGTGAGAAGGAGTGAGAAGGAGAGAGAGAGAGTTGGAGTGTATTGTCTAGGAATGCAATTGGGTGGTGTAAGATCGATCCACGAGCCGTAATATCTGGTTGATGCATGGCAAGGATCCACCAACACCGTCTCATATACCCTCTTGATCCGTTCCTCCAGTTACGAAGGCATTAACCACCTATAGAAGTGCACCTCCTCCTTCTACTCCTCCTTCCCCGCGTACCCTGTTTCCCGAAGTCTTCGGTCTTCACAGTCCCAGACAAGAGAGAGGCAAATATCATCGACACGTTTGAAAGCTTTATTAGACACGGCATTGTTTCTCGAGAGAGAGTTTTAATTAATATTCCTATCACAGAAGACACCGACCGTTGCTTTACAGATATGAATGAAATATGGGTTATTAAGTATATATCAAATTACATTTTGTTCGAGAGAGTACTCTTTTCTGCTTCACGTACGGGGTACTATATTCGTACAGTAATTATAGTACTCGAGGAATACTGATAATAATGGGATGGTTTCGACGATGTATTTTGAATACCAGATGTAGAAAATCGTTATAATAATTATGATAATAATAAGGTAATAGTAGTTGCGTTCACTTGGAAAGGAATATTGGAGGAGAAAAAATGATTTCTCTTAGGAATCTCATTTGCGAAAGGGTGATTATTTCGTAAATAACTACAATTTTATGACAATGAATTTTTCATGAAAAATATATTTATTCTCTATAATATTCAACGGATCGGTTGGTCTACTCAGTTCATTGAATCTCCTCAATGTATTTAAATGCAATTACTTGATATTATTCCTTATATTAAATAATTATCATTTAATTCGTATGGCATATCTTAGCTTAATTACAGAAATATAATAAAACAGTTCTCGTAAAAACTAACGGAAAACTAAGTAACATAAAACAAAGAGGTCTTCATACACTCTCCAGAGTAAATAATGGTGTTTGAATTGCATAACTTTAATCTTACGCGTTTCGAGCCAGGAATACCAGATAAGGCTTGCAACTTTGTTAGAATTCTATTATAAATTCACGTGCTACTGTTTACGAAGTTTTCCTAAGAAAAGCAGCAAGAATGAGTGAGTTTCATTATTGCATGTTTAATGCCTTAAGAAAGTCTAAAAGTTTCCTAATTACTAAATAATTGCAACTGTGCATGCTTTAAATCTACCGGATTATAAATAATACCATTGCGCTCACCAAGTTAAAACGCGGTAAAAACTTGAATTTTGAGGAAACATCTAATCAGTACTTACTCTACGAGTTATTAATACGAAATGATATTAATATTAGAATGTCTCTGTAGGTAATACGTGTAAGAAGTGAATACACTATCGTTGCACAGTAAATTACTCGGTTTAGCTGTGATCAGGGAAGCGAAATTAAATGTGGGAGATCCGAGGTAACAGGTACATCGGGAATTCAAATTTCATCCGTGATCCCAGGCGATTATATTCTGATCTCACGAAAACGCGAGCGATTCAAACTATCCTACCAAATTCTACGCTACCTCGTAATATTACCGAGAGTTCAAATATTCCGACAGAAATTGCTTGTAACCGAGCTAGCCTCCAGAACGATCTCAACACGGAGAATATATACGGATATTAATTAAGATCTTACGTAGTCTGTCGTACATATTACCAACTGTTCAAACTATTTTTGTCCAAATTAAGGAAGAGACGAGAAACTCAGATCCATGAACAAGTTATGTTATTATATAAAAGATAATTACATAAACGCATGACAAGAGATTAATTTAATTTAACGGTGTGTAATATTTCACGTTTTATTGAAGGAGATATCTTACTCATATTATCAACTTGATCATTTACTCTCGGATGAATATTTATATATTCGCTATATCTTTACGCAAAATCTTATTACACGTAATATAAATCTCTTTATAATTATGAATTTCCGGGTTGCAAGTGTTTCTTCATTAAGTATATATCGGTTCCAATTTTCATATATCAACGAAGCGAATTTAATATAATATCTCTTGTACTACTTTAAATAATCTACCTCATAAAATTCCACATAACATAATAATAACAAATAATTGCATAAATAAGGATGGTTAACACTTATCGTACAACTTATCTAGCGTATACATAGTATACGTACTATATAACTTATATAGTACAATGACTACCATAAGATTAATCGGTACAAGGATACAATCGAAAAGCGACATTCATGTGAAACAAAGAAAGGATGTGCAAGAGGTTTCTCATTTAGCTTACATAAGAGTCTTAATACCTGACTGTTTATGTACGCCCAGTAATTACGACGCGTCGACGTCTTTGCGAGTCGCGGGTGCAGCGCGTCAGGGCGACTCTACGTTTTATGGCCGAGTGCTCGTGCACAATGCACTCGTGCCTTAGGGCACCTACATAATGTACGAGTGCACGTGCATTGACCAGGTACGCCGGTTACGCAGGGTGGTAATTAATTACTTTTTGTGTACCCAGCAGCTCACCGTAATACCGATTTCCGTTAGCAGCCCCCTTAGGCGGTTTCGGGTTCCTTGGTACCCCGCACGAATCAATATGTGCGTTCGATTTCAAAGGTAGTAGATCATTAGCGAGTGCAACTTGAAATAAGAATATCTAGTAACGTTGGAAATTTGGGGATTAATATTCTAGATATTTCAGAAATCAACATAATATCGATTTGTTTGCACTTGTTTCGACCTAAAATCATCCTAGAACATGTTTATACGACATCTACCATCGATTTAGACCATTTAGGAGCAATATTAGCGACTTTGATTTTTTGACAATTTTTGAAGGTATACCCCTTCACATTTTTGCGATTTTGGTTTAACCCATTTTTGACCAATACAAATTTTTAAACCGCTTCTTCCGACCCAAAATCGTCCTAGAATATGTTTATACATCATTTACCATCGATTTGGGCCATGTAGGAGCGAAATTGGCGACTTTTAATTTTTGACAATTTTTGAAGGTATACCCCTTCACATTTTTGCGATTTTGGTTTAACCCATTTTTGACCAATACAAATTTTTAAACCGCTTCTTCCGACCCAAAATCGTCCTAGAATATGTTTATACATCATTTACCATCGATTTGGGCCATGTAGGAGCGAAATTGGCGACTTTTAATTTTTGACAATTTTTGAAGGTATACCCCTTCACATTTTTACGATTTTGGGTCGACCCATTTTTTGGCCGAAATAATTTTTAAACCGCTTCTTCCGACCCAAAATCGTCCTAGAATATGTTTATACATCATTTACCATCGATTTGGGCCATGTAGGAGCGAAATTGGCGACTTTTAATTTTTGACAATTTTTGAAGGTATACCCCTTCACATTTTTACGATTTTGGGTCGACCCATTTTTTGGCCGAAATAATTTTTAAACCGCTTCTTCCGACCCAAAATCGTCCTAGAATATGTTTATACATCATTTACCATCGATTTGGGTCATGTAGGAACGAAATTGGCGACTTTTAATTTTTGACAATTTTTGAAGGTATACCCCTTCACATTTTTGCGATTTTGGGTCGACCCATTTTTTAGCCGAAATAATTTTTACACCGCTTCTTCCGACCCAAAATCGTCCTAGAATATGTTTATACATCATTTACCATCGATTTGGGCCATGTAGGAGCGAAATTGGCGACTTTTAATTTTTGACAATTTTTGAAGGTATACCCCTTCACATTTTTGCGATTTTGGTTTAACCCATTTTTGACCAATACAAATTTTTAAACCGCTTCTTCCGACCCAAAATCGTCCTAGAATATGTTTATACATCATTTACCATCGATTTGGGCCATGTAGGAGCGAAATTGGCGACTTTTAATTTTTGACAATTTTTGAAGGTATACCCCTTCACATTTTTACGATTTTGGGTCGACCCATTTTTTGGCCGAAATAATTTTTAAACCGCTTCTTCCGACCCAAAATCGTCCTAGAATATGTTTATACATCATTTACCATCGATTTGGGCCATGTAGGAGCGAAATTGGCGACTTTTAATTTTTGACAATTTTTGAAGGTATACCCCTTCACATTTTTACGATTTTGGGTCGACCCATTTTTTGGCCGAAATAATTTTTAAACCGCTTCTTCCGACCCAAAATCGTCCTAGAATATGTTTATACATCATTTACCATCGATTTGGGTCATGTAGGAACGAAATTGGCGACTTTTAATTTTTGACAATTTTTGAAGGTATACCCCTTCACATTTTTGCGATTTTGGGTCGACCCATTTTTTAGCCGAAATAATTTTTACACCGCTTCTTCCGACCCAAAATCGTCCTAGAATATGTTTATACATCATTTACCATCGATTTGGGCCATGTAGGAGCGAAATTGGCGACTTTTAATTTTTGACAATTTTTGAAGGTATACCCCTTCACATTTTTGCGATTTTGGTTTAACCCATTTTTGACCAATACAAATTTTTAAACCGCTTCTTCCGACCCAAAATCGTCCTAGAATATGTTTATACATCATTTACCATCGATTTGGGCCATGTAGGAGCGAAATTGGCGACTTTTAATTTTTGACAATTTTTGAAGGTATACCCCTTCACATTTTTACGATTTTGGGTCGACCCATTTTTTGGCCGAAATAATTTTTAAACCGCTTCTTCCGACCCAAAATCGTCCTAGAATATGTTTATACATCATTTACCATCGATTTGGGTCATGTAGGAACGAAATTGGCGACTTTTAATTTTTGACAATTTTTGAAGGTATACCCCTTCACATTTTTGCGATTTTGGGTCAACCCCTTTTTTAACCGGAATTGTTTAAGAGTTTAGAGAATTACCCAACTGAATTAGGAGTAAATTACCCACAAATTCTATAGGTGCTAATAGACTAGATTAAATAAGATAAATTATATTTCCGTAGTGTTACGTTTGCTTGATGTTTTATTAACATCACATCGAACTATGCCGAGCAATAGTTGATGCGCGAAATTATTCGTAGGAATGTGTGATAATTATCACGAGGAGAGAATAATTATCTTGATGGCGTTTAAGAACGATCAAGACAAGCGTGTAGCGAAGTCGAAGTTTGAACAAACCGGCGCCTGGATTCACACTTTGGCACAACTTTCAACCTCCGAATTTCATTACTGAAATTACTTTCGCACGTGTTCCAGCATTAGCATCAATGGTAAAACTCTAATATTTAAGGTCCACCATCAATGTCTTTAAAAATTCAGTCTTAAATTGAAAACGATACGTTTCATATTTATCATCATAGTAGAACCTGATATGAATGATACAAAAACAAAAATTTAATCTTGTTCTCTTTCGAAGGAATTTAAATAGTAATACAATTTTCATATCAGATTACGCGACACATAAATTATCTTTTCCGGGTGTTTTAATTGGTCGAGAATCTTCCTACGGGCAGAACTGGACGTTTCTTTGATGCGCGAATCTGAAAACCCATTTCCCTGATCGCGTGTTCTTTACGCATGAAGATACATGATAAATCTTTCAAAGGGAAGATAGATAGAACGGAAAAGACGTCATTTTCCGAGAGGGATAACGACTCCCTTAAGGAAATCTTTTGCTTTTCACATTAAAGTCAGCCTTCGCAGATCATTATACCTTGATTTGTGTGCCCCAGATACCCAAAAGCGAAACCCTCTTTTATCGCGTTATACATCCGACGGGCTTCATGTTCGAAACGAATACAGCGGAACTATTTTTGGTAATGGCGGTTCCATTCTCATCGTTCGAGGTTTCTCGATTCAGATGGAAACCCCGCTCAATCCTTTTTTTGCATTACCAATATTATATTCATATATTGCATTGTATCATCCAATAATATGCGCTCCTCTGAAATTCTAATTGCATTAAATAAATATTGCAATATACGTTCGATTAACTCTTCTGTTTCAAGAATTTGTCAGAACAATTTAATAATAGAACCCTAAATAAATATTTTGAATATTAAATTTCCTACCAGAATACCACAACTTATTACACCAATTACTTTTTTAAACATACATTCTTTTCTGTTACAAAATACTTCACCCAGCAAATTAGTTTCCAAGCAAAACACACGTCCATTGTGCTGCAACTTGGATAAAGCAATGAAAGGAGTATCCCATTCATTGATGGAAAATCGTTCGAGGTGGCCTTCCTTTGCGAACTTTTTGAAAAATCATTTTGGAAACGTCAGATCCAATACTTGGGAAAGTTCTGCGGCCGATAGAAGTACGATAGGGCATGAAGAATCGTCGCAACCCCAAGAAAGGAAGTATCTATTTGAAGTGATGGATAGGATCCATTGGCGGCGCATGGGAGTTAAGTTTCCTTCTAGCAATGACGGTGGTTTGCGAGCCACCAGAATACCATCGCCTAGGATTTTGGATTTTCATCGAGAACTCCGAGAGATCCGTATTCCTTTCCTCCTCACCCCTTCTCAATAAGCCTTTCCACTTCCTTAGACTTTAGGGAGATCCCAAGACTTCTACTTCTCTTCCCTTCACAATGAACTCAAATCTCCGTAGAGATCTTGCCGTTTCGATAAACAGATTGATAAATATTAGATTCAGTCGCTCGGAATAAACCTGGAATAGTTTTTGTCCAATGGAAATGGGATTTCGTGATGGTGAGGTTATTTTGCACGGAATTATTTTTATTACTGAGGATTATACTCGAGGATAATACATTCTCGTCTGGTGTAATTAATAATCGTTTAATTTATCATTTAACGCTTATAGCATTTTTTTTCCATGAAAGTAATTAAGAAGGAGTATATTGGTGTATAATCAAGTAATACGTAGTGATTCATCGTAAAGGAATGAAAAACTGGATCCTGAACATTCTTCCGTCAAAGCGGCCTGCGATAGAAATAATCCGCCTATCTTCGCGTGTACGCCTTCTTCCTCTTCTCAGAGGAAAAATAACACGGAAACCTTTTATTGTATATTCACCATGGGGGAAGCACTTTTAAAATCATCTGTTCGTGCCATATAGGGCTCAACGGGTACAAGGCTGTCGTTTCAGACGGGAAAATTATCATTGCAGAAGGAGGGGAAAAAAAAATATGAGAGATCGTCGAGCTTCTCTGCATAATGCTTTTCCATTAACGAGTACCGCCTAAAATATAGTTCACGCTTCGTATTTCTCCGGCCCGACCCCCTCCTCTCCCACCTGCCCCCCTCACTCTTTAACAGACTAAAGAGCGTTTTATAGAAAATTCAGGAATATAAATTCGTGGATGGATTTTTTTTATCTACCGCCAAGCGATTTCATGACGCGGTACTCGCGAATAGAATCCCCGCAATTCCTGAAGTGTATATTGAAACTCAGACATGTCCGATTTTCGAGAGATACCGTACAAAATCGTAAATATCAACGAAGCGTATTAATTCAAGTTCCGTCGATAAATTGTAAACTCACCCTGAACCGTGGCACGCATGAATTATTAAAATAAAATTATATCAGGCTTCCTACGTGATGGAGAAACCCCGCGTGTAATACGTGGGTTTTTTAATATTCATTTTACTCCACTCCATTTATATATTACGCTATTTCACAGTACAATTAATACTTTCGATAAATCTCAATAATTATATTGCTATTGTTGGGCAAACAGAAAATCGCATGAAATCAGAGTAAAAATCAAACGAAATACGGAGACCCATTATTTCCAATATACCAATTAATTCCTCGGTTTACTGGATTGGATTCCTCTGCTTTTATGAAATATCAAGGTATTCTGCTACTATTTATAATAAACCTATATAACAATAATTCAAGCACATGTTTTCATTACGATCTAACTTGAATTAAACAGAAGTTAATTAAGTAATATTAAGGATATCGGAAAGTAATCAATTATTTTTCACATACTTTATGAAACACCATTTATTGTTTCATATTAAACATGATTCTAGTAGATAATAATCATCGTTATTTAGGATCGTTAATCGACGATCCACCAATGCCATAATTCCCTTTTTGAAAATATCAAATTCTCAATATTCGATGCGAACAAATTCTTCTCTCCCGAATTGATTACTTTCCGGTACCCCACAATATTAATCCGTATAAAGTGCATCACTTTCTTGCAGTCTGCATTTAATTGAGTTTAATTATTTTATTCGTACCGTAATGTCATTCGTTTGATAATGCGTCGTTGAGATACGTTGATCCGGAAGGATCTCTGATGGAGGTGATTTTAACGTAATGTTTCTAAAGACGATGTTTCGGTATTTCGGCAAATTGATGACCTCGTTAGGAGACAGATGAGCGGATAACAGGTCAGGGACAAGCAAGGAACCTACATACGCTTCATGGCTGATCTCTGTTCAATCTTGCTACTTAATAGACAGCAATCAATTAGGTTCACTTAATGCGTAGATCAAATACCTTCAAGATAGTTTCAGCAAACATTAATTTTCCCTATACGCTTCGATTAAGGATCAACCCTAATAACGTACTTCCGATGAAACTTAAAATACAACTTTAAGTCACCCACGAGTATTTATTTATAACTTTGCACTTAGGAATAATCATTTGATTAAACTGGATAATTTCTGTAGATAATCACTTAATACCGAAATAACAAAGTTTATATTCATTTGGGACTGAATTCATAATATGATTACGATTATGATTAAGACTGAAATACCGTATACGAGATAATTCTGACACAATATTCTCGCATGCCGATGTGATATCAAGTCCGTGAAGATATTTTGATGCGACAAAGTGCACTCGAAAGAGCGGACTTTTCTCTATAAAATAACTCGCGGACAAAAATATCGCACAATTCGTTCTTCCGCAATTAATTGGAATACGGGGCCTCCTCCGAGCGGTGGGTGATGCTCGCGAACAAAGTGGAATGAAAGTCGCCGAATAAGTGTCCATAACTAAGGAGTCCGTGAAGATATTTTCATGCGACAAAGTGCACTCGAAAGAGCGGACTTTTCTCTATAAGATCATTGACGGACAAAAATATTGCACGATTCGTTCTTCCGGAATTAATTAAAATACGGGGCCTCCTCCGAGCGCTGGGTTACACCCGCGAACAGAGTTGAATGAATGTCCAGAATAATCGTTAATAACTAAGGAGTCCGTGAAGATATTTTCATGCGACAAAGTGCACTCGAAAGAGCGGACTTTTCTCTATAAGATCATTGACGGACAAAAATATTGCACGATTCGTTCTTCCGGAATTAATTAAAATACGGGGCCTCCTCCGAGCGCTGGGTTACACCCGCGAACAGAGTTGAATGAATGTCCAGAATAATCGTTAATAACTAAGGAGTCCGTGAAGATATTTTCATGCGACAAAGTGCACTCGAAAGAGCGGACTTTTCTCTATAAGATCATTGACGGACAAAAATATTGCACGATTCGTTCTTCCGGAATTAATTAAAATACGGGGTCTCCTCCGAGCGCTGGGTTACACCCGCGAACAGAGTTGAATGAATGTCCAGAATAATCGTTAATAACTAAGGAGTCCGTGAAGATATTTTCATGCGACAAAGTGCACTCGAAAGAGCGGACTTTTCTCTATAAGATCATTGACGGACAAAAATATTGCACGATTCGTTCTTCCGGAATTAATTAAAATACGGGGTCTCCTCCGAGCGCTGGGTTACACCCGCGAACAGAGTTGAATGAATGTCCAGAATAATCGTTAATAACTAAGGAGTCCGTGAAGATATTTTCATGCGACAAAGTGCACTCGAAAGAGCGGACTTTTCTCTATAAGATCATTGACGGACAAAAATATTGCACGATTCGTTCTTCCGGAATTAATTAAAATACGGGGCCTCCTCCGAGCGCTGGGTTACACCCGCGAACAGAGTTGAATGAATGTCCAGAATAATCGTTAATAACTAAGGAGTCCGTGAAGATATTTTCATGCGACAAAGTGCACTCGAAAGAGCGGACTTTTCTCTATAAGATCATTGACGGACAAAAATATTGCACGATTCGTTCTTCCGGAATTAATTAAAATACGGGGCCTCCTCCGAGCGCTGAGTTACACCCGCGAACAGAGTTGAATGAATGTCCAGAATAATCGTTAATAACTAAGGAGTCCGTGAAGATATTTTCATGCGACAAAGTGCACTCGAAAGAGCGGACTTTTCTCTATAAGATCATTGACGGACAAAAATATTGCACGATTCGTTCTTCCGGAATTAATTAAAATACGGGGCCTCCTCCGAGCGCTGGGTTACACCCGCGAACAGAGTTGAATGAATGTCCAGAATAATCGTTAATAACTAAGGAGTCCGTGAAGATATTTTCATGCGACAA
This sequence comes from Nysson spinosus, assembly GCA_910591585.2. Classification (NCBI taxonomy): domain Eukaryota; kingdom Metazoa; phylum Arthropoda; class Insecta; order Hymenoptera; family Crabronidae; genus Nysson; species Nysson spinosus. The sequence goes on from OU342835.1 coordinate 8,014,729, forward strand.
AGTGCACTCGAAAGAGCGGACTTTTCTCTATAAGATCATTGACGGACAAAAATATTGCACGATTCGTTCTTCCGGAATTAATTAAAATACGGGGCCTCCTCCGAGCGCTGGGTTACACCCGCGAACAGAGTTGAATGAATGTCCAGAATAATCGTTAATAACTAAGGAGTCCGTGAAGATATTTTCATGCGACAAAGTGCACTCGAAAGAGCGGACTTTTCTCTATAAGATCATTGACGGACAAAAATATTGCACGATTCGTTCTTCCGGAATTAATTAAAATACGGGGCCTCCTCCGAGCGCTGGGTTACACCCGCGAACAGAGTTGAATGAATGTCCAGAATAATCGTTAATAACTAAGGAGTCCGTGAAGATATTTTCATGCGACAAAGTGCACTCGAAAGAGCGGACTTTTCTCTATAAGATCATTGACGGACAAAAATATTGCACGATTCGTTCTTCCGGAATTAATTAAAATACGGGGTCTCCTCCGAGCGCTGGGTTACACCCGCGAACAGAGTTGAATGAATGTCCAGAATAATCGTTAATAACTAAGGAGTCCGTGAAGATATTTTCATGCGACAAAGTGCACTCGAAAGAGCGGACTTTTCTCTATAAGATCATTGACGGACAAAAATATTGCACGATTCGTTCTTCCGGAATTAATTAAAATACGGGGCCTCCTCCGAGCGCTGGGTTACACCCGCGAACAGAGTTGAATGAATGTCCAGAATAATCGTTAATAACTAAGGAGTCCGTGAAGATATTTTCATGCGACAAAGTGCACTCGAAAGAGCGGACTTTTCTCTATAAGATCATTGACGGACAAAAATATTGCACGATTCGTTCTTCCGGAATTAATTAAAATACGGGGCCTCCTCCGAGCGCTGGGTTACACCCGCGAACAGAGTTGAATGAATGTCCAGAATAATCGTTAATAACTAAGGAGTCCGTGAAGATATTTTCATGCGACAAAGTGCACTCGAAAGAGCGGACTTTTCTCTATAAGATCATTGACGGACAAAAATATTGCACGATTCGTTCTTCCGGAATTAATTAAAATACGGGGCCTCCTCCGAGCGCTGGGTTACACCCGCGAACAGAGTTGAATGAATGTCCAGAATAATCGTTAATAACTAAGGAGTCCGTGAAGATATTTTCATGCGACAAAGTGCACTCGAAAGAGCGGACTTTTCTCTATAAGATCATTGACGGACAAAAATATTGCACGATTCGTTCTTCCGGAATTAATTAAAATACGGGGCCTCCTCCGAGCGCTGGGTTACACCCGCGAACAGAGTTGAATGAATGTCCAGAATAATCGTTAATAACTAAGGAGTCCGTGAAGATATTTTCATGCGACAAAGTGCACTCGAAAGAGCGGACTTTTCTCTATAAGATCATTGACGGACAAAAATATTGCACGATTCGTTCTTCCGGAATTAATTAAAATACGGGGCCTCCTCCGAGCGCTGGGTTACACTCGCGAACAGAGTTGAATGAATGTCCAGAATAATCGTTAATAACTAAGGAGTCCGTGAAGATATTTTCATGCGACAAAGTGCACTCGAAAGAGCGGACTTTTCTCTATAAGATCATTGACGGACAAAAATATTGCACGATTCGTTCTTCCGCAATTAATTAAAATACGAGGCCTCCTCCGAGCGGTGGGTTACACTCGCGAACAGAGTTGAATGAATGTCCCGAATAATCGTTAATAACTAAGGAGTTCGTGAATATTTTTTGATGCAACACAGTGCATTCGAAAGAACGGACTTTTCTCTATAAGATCATTAACGGGCAAAAATATTGCACGATTCGTTCTTCCGGAATTAATTAAAATACGGGGCCTCCTCCGAGCGCTGGGTTACACCCGCGAACAGAGTTGAATGAATGTCCAGAATAATCGTTAATAACTAAGGAGTCCGTGAAGATATTTTCATGCGACAAAGTGCACTCGAAAGAGCGGACTTTTCTCTATAAGATCATTGACGGACAAAAATATTGCACGATTCGTTCTTCCGGAATTAATTAAAATACGGGGCCTCCTCCGAGCGCTGGGTTACACTCGCGAACAGAGTTGAATGAATCTCCCGAATAATCGTTAATAACTAAGGAGTTCGTGAATATTTCTTGATGCAACAAAGTGCATTCGAAAAAGCGGACTTTTCTCTATAAGATCATTGACGGACAAAAATATTGCACGATTCGTTCTTCCGCAATTAATTAAAATACGAGGCCTCCTCCGAGCGGTGGGTTACACTCGCGAACAGAGTTGAATGAATGTCCCGAATAATCGTTAATAACTAAGGAGTTCGTGAATATTTTTTGATGCAACAAAGTGCATTCGAAAGAACGGACTTTTCTCTATAAGATCATTGACGGGCAAAAATATTGCACGATTCGTTCTTCCGCAATTAATTAAAATACGAGGCCTCCTCCGAGCGCTGGGTTACACTCGCGAACAGAGTTGAATGAATGTCCCGAATAATCGTTAATAACTAAGGAGTTCGTGAATATTTTTTGATGCAACAAAGTGCATTCGAAAGAACGGACTTTTCTCTATAAGATCATTGACGGGCAAAAATATTGCACGATTCGTTCTTCCGCAATTAATTAAAATACGAGGCCTCCTCCGAGCGCTGGGTTACACTCGCGAACAGAGTTGAATGAATGTCCCGAATAATCGTTAATAACTAAGGAGTCCGTGAATATTTTTTGATGCAACAAAGTGCATTCGAAAGAACGGACTTTTCTCTATAAGATCATTGACGGGCAAAAATATTGCACGATTCGTTCTTCCGGAATTAATTAAAATACGGGGCCTCCTCCGAGCGCTGGGTTACACTCGCGAACAGAGTTGAATGAATCTCCCGAATAATCGTTAATAACTAAGGAGTTCGTGAATATTTCTTGATGCAACAAAGTGCATTCGAAAAAGCGGACTTTTCTCTATAAGATCATTGACGGACAAAAATATTGCACGATTCGTTCTTCCGCAATTAATTAAAATACGAGGCCTCCTCCGAGCGGTGGGTTACACTCGCGAACAGAGTTGAATGAATGTCCCGAATAATCGTTAATAACTAAGGAGTTCGTGAATATTTTTTGATGCAACAAAGTGCATTCGAAAGAACGGACTTTTCTCTATAAGATCATTGACGGGCAAAAATATCGCACGATTCGTTCTTCCGGAATTAATTAAAATACGGGGCCTCCTCCGAGCGCTGGGTTACACTCGCGAACAGAGTTGAATGAATGTCCCGAATAATCGTTAATAACTAAGGAGTCCGTGAATATTTTTTGATGCAACAAAGTGCATTCGAAAGAACGGACTTTTCTCTATAAGATCATTGACGGGCAAAAATATTGCACGATTCGTTCTTCCGCAATTAATTAAAATACGAGGCCTCCTCCGAGCGCTGGGTTACACTCGCGAACAGAGTTGAATGAATGTCCCGAATAATCGTTAATAACTAAGGAGTCCGTGAATATTTTTTGATGCAACAAAGTGCATTCGAAAGAACGGACTTTTCTCTATAAGATCATTGACGGGCAAAAATATTGCACGATTCGTTCTTCCGCAATTAATTAAAATACGAGGCCTCCTCCGAGCGGTGGGTTACACTCGCGAACAGAGTTGAATGAATGTCCCGAATAATCGTTAATAACTAAGGAGTTCGTGAATATTTTTTGATGCAACAAAGTGCATTCGAAAGAACGGACTTTTCTCTATAAGATCATTGACGGGCAAAAATATCGCACGATTCGTTCTTCCGGAATTAATTAAAATACGGGGCCTCCTCCGAGCGCTGGGTTACACTCGCGAACAGAGTTGAATGAATGTCCCGAATAATCGTTAATAACTAAGGAGTCCGTGAATATTTTTTGATGCAACAAAGTGCATTCGAAAAAGCGGACTTTTCTCTATAAGATCATTGACGGACAAAAATATTGCACGATTCGTTCTTCCGCAATTAATTAAAATACGAGGCCTCCTCCGAGCGCTGGGTTACACTCGCGAACAGAGTTGAATGAATGTCCCGAATAATCGTTAATAACTAAGGAGTCCGTGAATATTTTTTGATGCAACAAAGTGCATTCGAAAGAACGGACTTTTCTCTATAAGATCATTGACGGGCAAAAATATTGCACGATTCGTTCTTCCGCAATTAATTAAAATACGAGACCTCCTCCGAGCGCTGGGTTACACTCGCGAACAGAGTTGAATGAATGTCCCGAATAATCGTTAATAACTAAGGAGTCCGTGAATATTTTTTGATGCAACAAAGTGCATTCGAAAGAACGGACTTTTCTCTATAAGATCATTGACGGACAAAAATATTGCACGATTCGTTCTTCCGCAATTAATTAAAATACGAGGCCTCCTCCGAGCGGTGGGTTACACTCGCGAACAGAGTTGAATGAATGTCCCGAATAATCGTTAATAACTAAGGAGTCCGTGAATATTTTTTGATGCAACAAAGTGCATTCGAAAGAACGGACTTTTCTCTATAAGATCATTGACGGGCAAAAGTATCGCACGATTCGTTCTTCCGGAATTAATTAAAATACGGGGCCTCCTCCGAGCGGTGGGTTACACTCGCGAACAGAGTTGAATGAATGTCCCGAATAATCGTTAATAACTAAGGAGTCCGTGAATATTTTTTGATGCAACAAAGTGCATTCGAAAGAACGGACTTTTCTCTATAAGATCATTGACGGGCAAAAATATTGCACGATTCGTTCTTCCGGAATTAATTAAAATACGGGGCCTCCTCCGAGCGCTGGGTTACACCCGCGAACAGAGTTGAATGAATGTCCAGAATAATCGTTAATAACTAAGGAGTCCGTGAAGATATTTTCATGCGACAAAGTGCACTCGAAAGAGCGGACTTTTCTCTATAAGATCATTGACGGACAAAAATATTGCACGATTCGTTCTTCCGGAATTAATTAAAATACGGGGCCTCCTCCGAGCGCTGGGTTACACCCGCGAACAGAGTTGAATGAATGTCCAGAATAATCGTTAATAACTAAGGAGTCCGTGAAGATATTTTCATGCGACAAAGTGCACTCGAAAGAGCGGACTTTTCTCTATAAGATCATTGACGGACAAAAATATTGCACGATTCGTTCTTCCGCAATTAATTAAAATACGAGGCCTCCTCCGAGCGGTGGGTTACACTCGCGAACAGAGTTGAATGAATGTCCCGAATAATCGTTAATAACTAAGGAGTTCGTGAATATTTTTTGATGCAACACAGTGCATTCGAAAGAACGGACTTTTCTCTATAAGATCATTGACGGGCAAAAATATTGCACGATTCGTTCTTCCGGAATTAATTAAAATACGGGGCCTCCTCCGAGCGCTGGGTTACACCCGCGAACAGAGTTGAATGAATGTCCAGAATAATCGTTAATAACTAAGGAGTCCGTGAAGATATTTTCATGCGACAAAGTGCACTCGAAAGAGCGGACTTTTCTCTATAAGATCATTGACGGACAAAAATATTGCACGATTCGTTCTTCCGGAATTAATTAAAATACGGGGCCTCCTCCGAGCGCTGGGTTACACTCGCGAACAGAGTTGAATGAATCTCCCGAATAATCGTTAATAACTAAGGAGTTCGTGAATATTTCTTGATGCAACAAAGTGCATTCGAAAAAGCGGACTTTTCTCTATAAGATCATTGACGGACAAAAATATTGCACGATTCGTTCTTCCGCAATTAATTAAAATACGAGGCCTCCTCCGAGCGGTGGGTTACACTCGCGAACAGAGTTGAATGAATGTCCCGAATAATCGTTAATAACTAAGGAGTTCGTGAATATTTTTTGATGCAACAAAGTGCATTCGAAAGAACGGACTTTTCTCTATAAGATCATTGACGGGCAAAAATATTGCACGATTCGTTCTTCCGCAATTAATTAAAATACGAGGCCTCCTCCGAGCGCTGGGTTACACTCGCGAACAGAGTTGAATGAATGTCCCGAATAATCGTTAATAACTAAGGAGTTCGTGAATATTTTTTGATGCAACAAAGTGCATTCGAAAGAACGGACTTTTCTCTATAAGATCATTGACGGGCAAAAATATTGCACGATTCGTTCTTCCGCAATTAATTAAAATACGAGGCCTCCTCCGAGCGCTGGGTTACACTCGCGAACAGAGTTGAATGAATGTCCCGAATAATCGTTAATAACTAAGGAGTCCATAAATATTTTTTGATGCAACAAAGTGCATTCGAAAGAACGGACTTTTCTCTATAAGATCATTGACGGGCAAAAATATTGCACGATTCGTTCTTCCGGAATTAATTAAAATACGGGGCCTCCTCCGAGCGCTGGGTTACACCCGCGAACAGAGTTGAATGAATGTCCAGAATAATCGTTAATAACTAAGGAGTCCGTGAAGATATTTTCATGCGACAAAGTGCACTCGAAAGAGCGGACTTTTCTCTATAAGATCATTGACGGACAAAAATATTGCACGATTCGTTCTTCCGCAATTAATTAAAATACGAGGCCTCCTCCGAGCGGTGGGTTACACTCGCGAACAGAGTTGAATGAATGTCCCGAATAATCGTTAATAACTAAGGAGTTCGTGAATATTTTTTGATGCAACACAGTGCATTCGAAAGAACGGACTTTTCTCTATAAGATCATTGACGGGCAAAAATATTGCACGATTCGTTCTTCCGGAATTAATTAAAATACGGGGCCTCCTCCGAGCGCTGGGTTACACCCGCGAACAGAGTTGAATGAATGTCCAGAATAATCGTTAATAACTAAGGAGTCCGTGAAGATATTTTCATGCGACAAAGTGCACTCGAAAGAGCGGACTTTTCTCTATAAGATCATTGACGGACAAAAATATTGCACGATTCGTTCTTCCGGAATTAATTAAAATACGGGGCCTCCTCCGAGCGCTGGGTTACACTCGCGAACAGAGTTGAATGAATCTCCCGAATAATCGTTAATAACTAAGGAGTTCGTGAATATTTCTTGATGCAACAAAGTGCATTCGAAAGAGCGGACTTTTCTCTATAAGATCATTGACGGACAAAAATATTGCACGATTCGTTCTTCCGCAATTAATTAAAATACGAGGCCTCCTCCGAGCGGTGGGTTACACTCGCGAACAGAGTTGAATGAATGTCCCGAATAATCGTTAATAACTAAGGAGTTCGTGAATATTTTTTGATGCAACAAAGTGCATTCGAAAGAACGGACTTTTCTCTATAAGATCATTGACGGACAAAAATATTGCACGATTCGTTCTTCCGCAATTAATTAAAATACGAGGCCTCCTCCGAGCGCTGGGTTACACTCGCGAACAGAGTTGAATGAATGTCCCGAATAATCGTTAATAACTAAGGAGTCCATGAATATTTTTTGATGCAACAAAGTGCATTCGAAAGAACGGACTTTTCTCTATAAGATCATTGACGGGCAAAAATATTGCACGATTCGTTCTTCCGGAATTAATTAAAATACGGGGCCTCCTCCGAGCGCTGGGTTACACCCGCGAACAGAGTTGAATGAATGTCCAGAATAATCGTTAATAACTAAGGAGTCCGTGAAGATATTTTCATGCGACAAAGTGCACTCGAAAGAGCGGACTTTTCTCTATAAGATCATTGACGGACAAAAATATTGCACGATTCGTTCTTCCGGAATTAATTAAAATACGGGGCCTCCTCCGAGCGCTGGGTTACACCCGCGAACAGAGTTGAATGAATCTCCCGAATAATCGTTAATAACTAAGGAGTTCGTGAATATTTCTTGATGCAACAAAGTGCATTCGAAAAAGCGGACTTTTCTCTATAAGATCATTGACGGACAAAAATATTGCACGATTCGTTCTTCCGCAATTAATTAAAATACGAGGCCTCCTCCGAGCGGTGGGTTACACTCGCGAACAGAGTTGAATGAATGTCCCGAATAATCGTTAATAACTAAGGAGTTCGTGAATATTTTTTGATGCAACAAAGTGCATTCGAAAGAACGGACTTTTCTCTATAAGATCATTGACGGGCAAAAATATCGCACGATTCGTTCTTCCGGAATTAATTAAAATACGGGGCCTCCTCCGAGCGCTGGGTTACACTCGCGAACAGAGTTGAATGAATGTCCCGAATAATCGTTAATAACTAAGGAGTCCGTGAATATTTTTTGATGCAACAAAGTGCATTCGAAAGAACGGACTTTTCTCTATAAGATCATTGACGGGCAAAAATATTGCACGATTCGTTCTTCCGGAATTAATTAAAATACGGGGCCTCCTCCGAGCGCTGGGTTACACCCGCGAACAGAGTTGAATGAATGTCCAGAATAATCGTTAATAACTAAGGAGTCCGTGAAGATATTTTCATGCGACAAAGTGCACTCGAAAGAGCGGACTTTTCTCTATAAGATCATTGACGGACAAAAATATTGCACGATTCGTTCTTCCGCAATTAATTAAAATACGAGGCCTCCTCCGAGCGGTGGGTTACACTCGCGAACAGAGTTGAATGAATGTCCCGAATAATCGTTAATAACTAAGGAGTTCGTGAATATTTCTTGATGCAACAAAGTGCATTCGAAAAAGCGGACTTTTCTCTATAAGATCATTGACGGACAAAAATATTGCACGATTCGTTCTTCCGCAATTAATTAAAATACGAGGCCTCCTCCGAGCGGTGGGTTACACTCGCGAACAGAGTTGAATGAATGTCCCGAATAATCGTTAATAACTAAGGAGTTCGTGAATATTTTTTGATGCAACAAAGTGCATTCGAAAGAACGGACTTTTCTCTATAAGATCATTGACGGGCAAAAATATTGCACGATTCGTTCTTCCGCAATTAATTAAAATACGAGGCCTCCTCCGAGCGCTGGGTTACACTCGCGAACAGAGTTGAATGAATGTCCCGAATAATCGTTAATAACTAAGGAGTCCATGAATATTTTTTGATGCAACAAAGTGCATTCGAAAGAACGGACTTTTCTCTATAAGATCATTGACGGGCAAAAATATTGCACGATTCGTTCTTCCGGAATTAATTAAAATACGGGGCCTCCTCCGAGCGCTGGGTTACACCCGCGAACAGAGTTGAATGAATGTCCAGAATAATCGTTAATAACTAAGGAGTCCGTGAAGATATTTTCATGCGACAAAGTGCACTCGAAAGAGCGGACTTTTCTCTATAAGATCATTGACGGACAAAAATATTGCACGATTCGTTCTTCCGGAATTAATTAAAATACGGGGCCTCCTCCGAGCGCTGGGTTACACTCGCGAACAGAGTTGAATGAATCTCCCGAATAATCGTTAATAACTAAGGAGTTCGTGAATATTTCTTGATGCAACAAAGTGCATTCGAAAAAGCGGACTTTTCTCTATAAGATCATTGACGGACAAAAATATTGCACGATTCGTTCTTCCGCAATTAATTAAAATACGAGGCCTCCTCCGAGCGGTGGGTTACACTCGCGAACAGAGTTGAATGAATGTCCCGAATAATCGTTAATAACTAAGGAGTTCGTGAATATTTTTTGATGCAACAAAGTGCATTCGAAAGAACGGACTTTTCTCTATAAGATCATTGACGGGCAAAAATATCGCACGATTCGTTCTTCCGGAATTAATTAAAATACGGGGCCTCCTCCGAGCGCTGGGTTACACTCGCGAACAGAGTTGAATGAATGTCCCGAATAATCGTTAATAACTAAGGAGTCCGTGAATATTTTTTGATGCAACAAAGTGCATTCGAAAGAACGGACTTTTCTCTATAAGATCATTGACGGGCAAAAATATTGCACGATTCGTTCTTCCGCAATTAATTAAAATACGAGGCCTCCTCCGAGCGCTGGGTTACACTCGCGAACAGAGTTGAATGAATGTCCCGAATAATCGTTAATAACTAAGGAGTCCGTGAATATTTTTTGATGCAACAAAGTGCATTCGAAAGAACGGACTTTTCTCTATAAGATCATTGACGGACAAAAATATTGCACGATTCGTTCTTCCGCAATTAATTAAAATACGAGGCCTCCTCCGAGCGGTGGGTTACACTCGCGAACAGAGTTGAATGAATGTCCCGAATAATCGTTAATAACTAAGGAGTTCGTGAATATTTTTTGATGCAACAAAGTGCATTCGAAAGAACGGACTTTTCTCTATAAGATCATTGACGGGCAAAAATATCGCACGATTCGTTCTTCCGGAATTAATTAAAATACGGGGCCTCCTCCGAGCGCTGGGTTACACTCGCGAACAGAGTTGAATGAATGTCCCGAATAATCGTTAATAACTAAGGAGTCCGTGAATATTTTTTGATGCAACAAAGTGCATTCGAAAGAACGGACTTTTCTCTATAAGATCATTGACGGGCAAAAATATTGCACGATTCGTTCTTCCGGAATTAATTAAAATACGGGGCCTCCTCCGAGCGCTGGGTTACACCCGCGAACAGAGTTGAATGAATGTCCAGAATAATCGTTAATAACTAAGGAGTCCGTGAAGATATTTTCATGCGACAAAGTGCACTCGAAAGAGCGGACTTTTCTCTATAAGATCATTGACGGACAAAAATATTGCACGATTCGTTCTTCCGCAATTAATTAAAATACGAGGCCTCCTCCGAGCGGTGGGTTACACTCGCGAACAGAGTTGAATGAATGTCCCGAATAATCGTTAATAACTAAGGAGTTCGTGAATATTTCTTGATGCAACAAAGTGCATTCGAAAAAGCGGACTTTTCTCTATAAGATCATTGACGGACAAAAATATTGCACGATTCGTTCTTCCGCAATTAATTAAAATACGAGGCCTCCTCCGAGCGGTGGGTTACACTCGCGAACAGAGTTGAATGAATGTCCCGAATAATCGTTAATAACTAAGGAGTTCGTGAATATTTTTTGATGCAACAAAGTGCATTCGAAAGAACGGACTTTTCTCTATAAGATCATTGACGGGCAAAAATATTGCACGATTCGTTCTTCCGCAATTAATTAAAATACGAGGCCTCCTCCGAGCGCTGGGTTACACTCGCGAACAGAGTTGAATGAATGTCCCGAATAATCGTTAATAACTAAGGAGTCCATGAATATTTTTTGATGCAACAAAGTGCATTCGAAAGAACGGACTTTTCTCTATAAGATCATTGACGGGCAAAAATATTGCACGATTCGTTCTTCCGGAATTAATTAAAATACGGGGCCTCCTCCGAGCGCTGGGTTACACCCGCGAACAGAGTTGAATGAATGTCCAGAATAATCGTTAATAACTAAGGAGTCCGTGAAGATATTTTCATGCGACAAAGTGCACTCGAAAGAGCGGACTTTTCTCTATAAGATCATTGACGGACAAAAATATTGCACGATTCGTTCTTCCGGAATTAATTAAAATACGGGGCCTCCTCCGAGCGCTGGGTTACACTCGCGAACAGAGTTGAATGAATCTCCCGAATAATCGTTAATAACTAAGGAGTTCGTGAATATTTCTTGATGCAACAAAGTGCATTCGAAAAAGCGGACTTTTCTCTATAAGATCATTGACGGACAAAAATATTGCACGATTCGTTCTTCCGCAATTAATTAAAATACGAGGCCTCCTCCGAGCGGTGGGTTACACTCGCGAACAGAGTTGAATGAATGTCCCGAATAATCGTTAATAACTAAGGAGTTCGTGAATATTTTTTGATGCAACAAAGTGCATTCGAAAGAACGGACTTTTCTCTATAAGATCATTGACGGGCAAAAATATCGCACGATTCGTTCTTCCGGAATTAATTAAAATACGGGGCCTCCTCCGAGCGCTGGGTTACACTCGCGAACAGAGTTGAATGAATGTCCCGAATAATCGTTAATAACTAAGGAGTCCGTGAATATTTTTTGATGCAACAAAGTGCATTCGAAAGAACGGACTTTTCTCTATAAGATCATTGACGGGCAAAAATATTGCACGATTCGTTCTTCCGCAATTAATTAAAATACGAGGCCTCCTCCGAGCGCTGGGTTACACTCGCGAACAGAGTTGAATGAATGTCCCGAATAATCGTTAATAACTAAGGAGTCCGTGAATATTTTTTGATGCAACAAAGTGCATTCGAAAGAACGGACTTTTCTCTATAAGATCATTGACGGACAAAAATATTGCACGATTCGTTCTTCCGCAATTAATTAAAATACGAGGCCTCCTCCGAGCGGTGGGTTACACTCGCGAACAGAGTTGAATGAATGTCCCGAATAATCGTTAATAACTAAGGAGTTCGTGAATATTTTTTGATGCAACAAAGTGCATTCGAAAGAACGGACTTTTCTCTATAAGATCATTGACGGGCAAAAATATTGCACGATTCGTTCTTCCGCAATTAATTAAAATACGAGGCCTCCTCCGAGCGCTGGGTTACACTCGCGAACAGAGTTGAATGAATGTCCCGAATAATCGTTAATAACTAAGGAGTCCATGAATATTTTTTGATGCAACAAAGTGCATTCGAAAGAACGGACTTTTCTCTATAAGATCATTGACGGGCAAAAATATTGCACGATTCGTTCTTCCGGAATTAATTAAAATACGGGGCCTCCTCCGAGCGCTGGGTTACACCCGCGAACAGAGTTGAATGAATGTCCAGAATAATCGTTAATAACTAAGGAGTCCGTGAAGATATTTTCATGCGACAAAGTGCACTCGAAAGAGCGGACTTTTCTCTATAAGATCATTGACGGACAAAAATATTGCACGATTCGTTCTTCCGGAATTAATTAAAATACGGGGCCTCCTCCGAGCGCTGGGTTACACTCGCGAACAGAGTTGAATGAATCTCCCGAATAATCGTTAATAACTAAGGAGTTCGTGAATATTTCTTGATGCAACAAAGTGCATTCGAAAAAGCGGACTTTTCTCTATAAGATCATTGACGGACAAAAATATTGCACGATTCGTTCTTCCGCAATTAATTAAAATACGAGGCCTCCTCCGAGCGCTGGGTTACACTCGCGAACAGAGTTGAATGAATGTCCCGAATAATCGTTAATAACTAAGGAGTTCGTGAATATTTTTTGATGCAACAAAGTGCATTCGAAAGAACGGACTTTTCTCTATAAGATCATTGACGGGCAAAAATATCGCACGATTCGTTCTTCCGGAATTAATTAAAATACGGGGCCTCCTCCGAGCGCTGGGTTACACTCGCGAACAGAGTTGAATGAATGTCCCGAATAATCGTTAATAACTAAGGAGTCCGTGAATATTTTTTGATGCAACAAAGTGCATTCGAAAGAACGGACTTTTCTCTATAAGATCATTGACGGGCAAAAATATTGCACGATTCGTTCTTCCGCAATTAATTAAAATACGAGGCCTCCTCCGAGCGCTGGGTTACACTCGCGAACAGAGTTGAATGAATGTCCCGAATAATCGTTAATAACTAAGGAGTCCGTGAATATTTTTTGATGCAACAAAGTGCATTCGAAAGAACGGACTTTTCTCTATAAGATCATTGACGGGCAAAAATATTGCACGATTCGTTCTTCCGCAATTAATTAAAATACGAGGCCTCCTCCGAGCGGTGGGTTACACTCGCGAACAGAGTTGAATGAATGTCCCGAATAATCGTTAATAACTAAGGAGTTCGTGAATATTTTTTGATGCAACAAAGTGCATTCGAAAGAACGGACTTTTCTCTATAAGATCATTGACGGGCAAAAATATCGCACGATTCGTTCTTCCGGAATTAATTAAAATACGGGGCCTCCTCCGAGCGCTGGGTTACACTCGCGAACAGAGTTGAATGAATGTCCCGAATAATCGTTAATAACTAAGGAGTCCGTGAATATTTTTTGATGCAACAAAGTGCATTCGAAAAAGCGGACTTTTCTCTATAAGATCATTGACGGACAAAAATATTGCACGATTCGTTCTTCCGCAATTAATTAAAATACGAGGCCTCCTCCGAGCGCTGGGTTACACTCGCGAACAGAGTTGAATGAATGTCCCGAATAATCGTTAATAACTAAGGAGTCCGTGAATATTTTTTGATGCAACAAAGTGCATTCGAAAGAACGGACTTTTCTCTATAAGATCATTGACGGGCAAAAATATTGCACGATTCGTTCTTCCGCAATTAATTAAAATACGAGACCTCCTCCGAGCGCTGGGTTACACTCGCGAGCAGAGTTGAATGAATGTCCCGAATAATCGTTAATAACTAAGGAGTCCGTGAATATTTTTTGATGCAACAAAGTGCATTCGAAAGAACGGACTTTTCTCTATAAGATCATTGACGGGCAAAAATATCGCACGATTCGTTCTTCCGGAATTAATTAAAATACGGGGCCTCCTCCGAGCGCTGGGTTACACTCGCGAACAGAGTTGAATGAATGTCCCGAATAATCGTTAATAACTAAGGAGTCCGTGAATATTTTTTGATGCAACAAAGTGCATTCGAAAAAGCGGACTTTTCTCTATAAGATCATTGACGGACAAAAATATTGCACGATTCGTTCTTCCGCAATTAATTAAAATACGAGGCCTCCTCCGAGCGGTGGGTTACACTCGCGAACAGAGTTGAATGAATGTCCCGAATAATCGTTAATAACTAAGGAGTCCGTGAATATTTTTTGATGCAACAAAGTGCATTCGAAAGAACGGACTTTTCTCTATAAGATCATTGACGGGCAAAAGTATCGCACGATTCGTTCTTCCGGAATTAATTAAAATACGGGGCCTCCTCCGAGCGCTGGGTTACACTCGCGAACAGAGTTGAATGAATGTCCCGAATAATCGTTAATAACTAAGGAGTCCGTGAATATTTTTTGATGCAACAAAGTGCATTCGAAAAAGCGGACTTTTCTCTATAAGATCATTGACGGACAAAAATATTTCACAATTCGTTCTTCCGCAATTAGTTAAAATACGAGGCCTCCTCCGAGCGGTGGGTTACACTCGCGAACAGAGTTGAATGAATGTCCCGAATAATCGTTAATAACTAAGGAGTCCGTGAATATTTTTTGATGCAACAAAGTGCATTCGAAAGAACGGACTTTTCTCTATAAGATCATTGACGGGCAAAAATATCGCACGATTCGTTCTTCCGGAATTAATTAAAATACGAGGCCTCCTCCGAGCGGTGGGTTACACTCGCGAACAGAGTTGAATGAATGTCCCGAATAATCGTTAATAACTAAGGAGTTCGTGAATATTTTTTGATGCAACAAAGTGCATTCGAAAGAACGGACTTTTCTCTATAAGATCATTGACGGGCAAAAATATTGCACGATTCGTTCTTCCGCAATTAATTAAAATACGAGGCCTCCTCCGAGCGGTGGGTTACACTCGCGAACAGAGTTGAATGAATGTCCCGAATAATCGTTAATAACTAAGGAGTTCGTGAATATTTTTTGATGCAACAAAGTGCATTCGAAAAAGCGGACTTTTCTCTATAAGATCATTGACGGACAAAAATATTGCACGATTCGTTCTTCCGCAATTAATTAAAATACGAGGCCTCCTCCGAGCGGTGGGTTACACTCGCGAACAGAGTTGAATGAATGTCCCGAATAATCGTTAATAACTAAGGAGTTCGTGAATATTTTTTGATGCAACAAAGTGCATTCGAAAGAACGGACTTTTCTCTATAAGATCATTGACGGGCAAAAATATTGCACGATTCGTTCTTCCGCAATTAATTAAAATACGAGGCCTCCTCCGAGCGGTGGGTTACACTCGCGAACAGAGTTGAATGAATGTCCCGAATAATCGTTAATAACTAAGGAGTCCGTGAAGATATTTTCATGCGACAAAGTGCATTCGAAAGAACGGACTTTTCTCTATAAGATCATTGACGGGCAAAAATATTGCACGATTCGTTCTTCCGCAATTAATTAAAATACGTGGCCTCATCCGAGCGCTGGGTTACACTCGCGAACAGAGTTGAATGAATGTCCCGAATAATCGTTAATAACTAAGGAGTCCGTGAATATTTTTTGATGCAACAAAGTGCATTCGAAAAAGCGGACTTTTCTCTATAAGATCATTGACGGACAAAAATATTGCACGATTCGTTCTTCCGCAATTAATTAAAATACGAGGCCTCCTCCGAGCGCTGGGTTACACTCGCGAACAGAGTTGAATGAATGTCCCGAATAATCGTTAATAACTAAGGAGTCCGTGAATATTTTTTGATGCAACAAAGTGCATTCGAAAGAACGGACTTTTCTCTATAAGATCATTGACGGGCAAAAATATTGCACGATTCGTTCTTCCGCAATTAATTAAAATACGAGGCCTCCTCCGAGCGCTGGGTTACACTCGCGAACAGAGTTGAATGAATGTCCCGAATAATCGTTAATAACTAAGGAGTCCGTGAATATTTTTTGATGCAACAAAGTGCATTCGAAAGAACGGACTTTTCTCTATAAGATCATTGACGGGCAAAAATATTGCACGATTCGTTCTTCCGCAATTAATTAAAATACGAGGCCTCCTCCGAGCGCTGGGTTACACTCGCGAACAGAGTTGAATGAATGTCCCGAATAATCGTTAATAACTAAGGAGTCCGTGAATATTTTTTGATGCAACAAAGTGCATTCGAAAGAACGGACTTTTCTCTATAAGATCGTTGACGGGCAAAAATATCGCACGATTCGTTCTTCCGGAATTAATTAAAATACGGGGCCTCCTCCGAGCGCTGGGTTACACCCGCGAACAGAGTTGAATGAATGTCCAGAATAATCGTTAATAACTAAGGAGTCCGTGAAGATATTTTCATGCGACAAAGTGCACTCGAAAGAGCGGACTTTTCTCTATAAGATCATTGACGGACAAAAATATTGCACGATTCGTTCTTCCGCAATTAATTAAAATACGAGGCCTCCTCCGAGCGCTGGGTTACACTCGCGAACAGAGTTGAATGAATGTCCCGAATAATCGTTAATAACTAAGGAGTCCGTGAATATTTTTTGATGCAACAAAGTGCATTCGAAAGAACGGACTTTTCTCTATAAGATCATTGACGGGCAAAAATATTGCACGATTCGTTCTTCCGCAATTAATTAAAATACGAGGCCTCCTCCGAGCGCTGGGTTACACTCGCGAACAGAGTTGAATGAATGTCCCGAATAATCGTTAATAACTAAGGAGTCCGTGAATATTTCTTGATGCAACAAAGTGCATTCGAAAGAGCGGACTTTTCTCTATAAAACAACGCGCGGACAAAAATATCGCACGATGCCACGATGCAATAAAAGTAATAGGAAAGTTGCATCAACTCTGACAAGATAGAAACGTGGTTGGATTAACCGGATGAGACATACAAACAGGTACAATGATAATATATTAGAAGGAGCCTTGGAAAATCCTCCGGAAGATCATAAAGTTTTATGGATATGGGAAGATCTAGCGTGATCCCGCGTACTCTGAAAATTACGAAGGTTTAACCAACCACCAACCCTAAGTCGTTCCGAAAATTCCACGGAAGTTTAAACAGTTGCACGTAAATAAAATAATACGATTTTGGCTTTGCCTTTATGAACTTTAATTATACAGTCTTTAGAGCCATATATTTTTCGACATTGAACACTACAGCTACCGAAGGTGTCCAAATTACTTGTCTGCCATTTTTAGTTGAATTATTTGAATATACCACGGCGCATTGTTTGAGATTTGACATACTTTCAATTTATATACATAACGCGAGTAATCGAATCCATTAATTACCTTAAATTCTTTAGCCATGATTTATATATAAATAAATGTGAGTGTATGTTCGGTAGTTCTTTGTGTTAATATGAAATCTAGATGTTTCAAAATGTCTCCACGGTGAATGAGGGAATTCCTAATGAAATATTTTGATAAGATTTGAATATATTGAATATTATATATATATAACAAGAAGATTTATTTCGATGCCACAAACTTTGCACTTTTAGTGAACGTTTCACCGCTCGAATAAGCAATTATCTCGTCGAATTTATCGGCTGTACTTAATCCGTTTGTTTGTTTTACAGTGGAAGAGTATAAGAAAGGATTATTGGACAATCAGTTTGTGAAACTAACCCTTTATGTCTTCGGCCCTCGAAATATTTTTAAACGTGGCCTCGGAAAAAATTATTTTTATAATATCATAAGAAGACTTATTAATATACTAGCAGAAGGGTGGACAGAAAAAAACTCGGTATTTTAAAAAAACCCATAAACGATAGGACCCTGAAAAAGCCTTGAGAAATGTAGACCGGGAGGATTATTATTGCCAATAAAACTAGAATACATTTAATCAAAGGAATTTTCCTTAGAATATTAATATCAGGCGGAAAGGCATAATTTAATACTCACGACTAGATTAATTAAATTTATAACACATTGAGGACATTATTTCAACGTACATGTAATAGAAGGTAAATTAATGGCGTTTAAGACTATAAAAATACTCGAGGTCCCATCCCATGTATAAAAAAGCTAAACTAAAAAAGTAATGCAAAACAAGTGGAGCATCTGTTGTAGGCAAACTTAGAATACCCTCCATCGAAGCAGACCGCTTCCAATAATGAAACCCGGCAAGAAAAGAAAGTTCAATAGCCACCATTTACTAGAAAAATTTGTTTTACATTAATACCGCAAAAGTTTGTTAGAATCTTCGCACTTAAAATATTTATAAAGAGTATGGCCTACAAAATATTGTCCCTCTATTATTAACGAG
The DNA here is from genome assembly GCA_910591585.2 of Nysson spinosus. Lineage (NCBI taxonomy): Eukaryota > Metazoa > Arthropoda > Insecta > Hymenoptera > Crabronidae > Nysson > Nysson spinosus. The sequence goes on from OU342835.1 coordinate 8,033,418, forward strand.
ATATTATGCTTTTAAAGTTTCCTTTATAAATATAACGTATCAATTTCGATGAAGGGTGTAAAAATTGTTAGAAGTTCGTTTATATTACTAACAAATTAGATCTGGAAATAAAGTAATACTAAAACACGTAACCATTGTTGGAAGAGGTGATCGAAAACAAGTGGAATGTCGTTTCCCAGTGAACTTACAATAGATACTCTCCATTGAAGCAGGCTATTTCCAATAATGAAACTCGACACCAAGGGGAAGTTCAACAGCCGTATTTTTTTTTGTAAAAAATTTATTTGATGTTAATGGCAACCGTACACCGGTCGGTTTACAAACGAATTTTTAAAATAAATTGCACCAGGATCGAAATTTGTACAGGAACAAAAGTAATACAAAATACGATCTTGTATTATATTATATTTTCAAGGTATATGTAATAAAAAATAAATAGGATCAAAAGCTTTTTTAAATAAAAAATGCTGAACTATAGCATTGCTAAATTGCTACCACATATGCTGAAAAAAAATGTATGAAATAAAATGATTGAAATACATTGGGCTTACAAACAAATTCATCGTAAAATCTCTAGTGCGAAAAGATAATTATCAAATAACCGATAAGCGCTGAAAAATAGGTGGATCAAGTGTGGAGTGCCATCCCCTATGAAATTTAAAATACCCTCCATCGAAGCAGCTTGTTCACGGAATGAAACCCAACGTAAAGAGCCAATAGGATACCCGCATTGGATTGTAAAAATGTATTCGAAATAAATACCGCAAAAACGGATAAAGCTCGAATAATAAACATTGAAATTGAACGACGCGTGGTACGATACCTCGGAAGAATTACATCATACATCAATGCACTTAAAAACAACAAAGTAGACTCATTTATGTCAAAATGTAACTGAACCTACGTGCCATACTCTACTTGCATTGAATTCGAACTGGAATATCTATAAATATGTAAAACATGAAATGTTTCACTGGAAAATGTCGAGGAATTTATATGTCATTTATATGTCTTTTCAAATAAGATAATTATGAAGGCAGTGAAGAGGTTTTGTGGAAAAAAGTAATGGAAGACAAGTGGCGTATCGTTTGCCGGTGAACTTAGAATACTCTCCATTGAAGCAGGGACTGCTTCCGGTAATGAAACTCGACATGAAGAGGAAGTTGGAAAGAGAAGGATGGCGGTGGTAGGCACGCACGTGGGGACGTTGAACGGTCTAAGGGATGATGGAAGGGATAGAGGAGGGGTTGCAGGAGGTTGAGGTCGCATTGATTTTGTCTAGACAGGGTGGAGACTAGCTGTGGTATCGTCCTTCGCTTACCGTTGATATTCTGGCATCCAGTGTGCCCGCTGCATGCACCTTGCACTCTCTTTTCCCGGCCGTCGTCACTCTCTTCGAAAACTTCCCGATTTACTTCCGGCCTTTTTCAACTATCCACCGGAAGTGCACTCGAGAATCTCCCGCTACGGGTACGCGGAAATCCTCGTGAGTGAAAACCGAACGTGAAGTATTCATTAATCGTTTTAATATTCCCTATGCTGCTGATGCGATCTCAAGATCATTGAAATGGTTTCATTGGAGATCGTTCACATTGGAACAGTGAAATACGTGCCGATCATAACATGTTTTATTAAGTTCGTATAGTAATTTCGATTCTAATGTTCCTTCTGTCATTTCCTATTTTCAATGTTTGATTTCGAACAGTTTTATATTTCGTAGAAGATGGATAAGTAAAACAGATAAACAAAGTCACTTTATTCAAGCCTTGATATAGAAGAGCATACTGCTTGATGTACGAGTTAAGAATTGTATAGAAATAGTGCGTTTCCACGTGGTGCTAGAATTTCAAGTATTCGCGTAAAGAGTCTAGAATATGAAAAGTACATCCGCAATGAGAAATGTCGCGAAACCGAAATACATCTATTTCTAATAAATCGATTCTTCAGAAACCCCAAATGCAGCTGCTCTCACGAAATCTATGTACATGTAGCGTCGCTTTAAATGGGAAATGTCCCTGACAAATTCGAGGCAACGGCTTAGAAATTCGAAGCCATCGGGTGAAGCATTTATGCGCTATTAATTTCTCTTCAGAAACATCGGCACAGCTGGTCCCCTCTTAAGGAAATTAAAAAAGCAGATTTACGATATGGAATTCTCAATATCGATGAAAAACTCAAATATAATGTATGCCGGATTATCAGAAACATACTAAATGAAAATGAAACCATTTCAACGAGTTTACGTTTTATTATGATAGTGCGACTGGAACGAAATGAAATCAACGTTGAGGAAGTCTAGTAACAAATAATCGGAGATTATTCACCACGTTTTTCTACGTGGTATCAACATGATGACTCTGATAACAAGGTAAATAATATTGTTTAAGATGGAAATATATGTTAATATTAATATTTCATTCAAGGAAAATGGATGCACATTAATTTGAAAGAACTCGTTATACTTAATACTCATTAGTATCTTCAATTAGGCCTATTATATTTAAGTCCATGAAAGAACCATTAGATTCGACAAGAAAAGAATAATCGAGTAGATAATAGCGAAGTTGAATTTTCAAACATTGATGGAGATGGGTTTGCAAATTAAAGTTGGAAAAACACCAGGCCTAAGGACTTTCAGCATTGTACCAATTAGTTCTTTCGACACTATTGTCTGCGCCCCTAATAGAATCGAGAGGAACAAGGAAACCAGACGATAACTTGGAATCCCTGCTTAATTACCATTTGAGTTAATTGGTGGTGCTCGGTAACAAAATCCGCTTTAATTCCCTGCTCGATACGAATCTATAACTTACTCGACACCGTATCGATAATTCTGTTAATTAAAAATCGGATCCGCCGGCTATATATTTTTTTCGGAAGCTTACCGCGGAAATGAGAGTAACGGCTTTAATTGATTCACCTTGTTTAAATAACTACAGTTCGTTAAAGAAGAGTAGGAGAAGGAATAGGAAATAATTATAATACACTGCCGTGACTAAACAAATACAATTAATACATTAAACTTTAATACCTTTTATATATATGATATAATAAACTCGACTATTCTCGGTTGGTCTTCCGAGTCGGCTCTTGAGATCAAGTATTTTTATAATATTATTATGGATGGCACTGATTGAAAGAATCCCAGCAGTACGTACTCCACGAAGAAGCTCTTTTGGAAGCAGCAGTTATTCGACTTTTGAAAGCCGTTCTTATTTTTCGAGGTCATTTCTTAAGGTAAAAGAATGCTGGATATTTTGTATGCAGTAAGGTCTCAGTGGAGACTAGCTGGTTGCAGGAGCTCATTAAAATGTAAGTTTTCGGCCCGGCAGAGTTTCCTTCGAAGGTACATTGAATGGGTATCGTAATTAAATTAAGTACTCACTCGACAGGCTATGAGTGAAAGCCTCCGCTTTCAACGTGAGCCAAAAGTAAAGGCATTTTGTTCCAAGCAAAAAATCGAAGTAAGAGCTTTTGCCGCGTACGAATATTCTTTCGTCAGTTCCTCTACGGAACTCACTACCTAGATTCTACTGCTGCACATTTTTTTCTAATAGAGTGTGCATTTAAAGTGGATCTAGCTTTTAATAATATCGCAATTAAAATATCATTCAATTAAATCGTGTAAATTATAATAAAATTACATCAGACCCTGGCATAAATGTAGATACATAATTAATGTTCCGATTTAAATATAGACACATAATTAATAATGTATTCTTTAATCAAGTTTGATAATTATGCAGTAATGTAATGCCATCATTATTTAATATTCGATGCTTTCTGTGTAGTAATTGAAACTTTCGTTATTTACAAAAAATTGGGATGTATATTCATTATAATCCTATTAATATTAATGAAAACTCCGAAGTTTTTATAATATCATACTAAAATTGTTTCGTTATTTGCATCAACCTTAATCTGCCTATATTATACTTATTATGATAAATAAAATGTGAAATGTGTTATGTTATTATAAAATTGTTGTGGTTTTTTTTGTTACAGGGACCCCCTCAACACCGATAATGCCGGGGGGCACACCTGGCACCCCTTCTTCTAAAGCAAAGGTATTATCTTTTATTCTACCATCATTTTCATGCAAACTTTTATTAAAAGTTTTCCACTCACGTTTCCTATTAATATCTTATCTAATGATAAAACTTTCTTAATAAAAGTTGATTTATTATTTGAAATTTATTCCCACTCTCATTTCGTCGTAGATAATCAATATCATCGTTGACTATGATATATCATCAATCATGTTTTTGTTCGTTTAGGACAAAATAATGATGAGGGCGAAAGTGGTGGTAGCTCTGTACCCTTTTCGGGCGATCGAGGGTGGCGATCTGTCTCTCGAAAAGGTAAGCGAAATCATATTTTGCACTAATAACTTCAAAATAAGTAACTTTATTCGATAATATCTCTCTTCTTACATGTATTTAAATTAAACTGCGTTACGTTTCATTGATTCTTATCAATTGCATTTTTTAATATTAACTGTAACATAAATATTACGTTGGTCCATAAGTTCGTGCGGTTTTGATTTCATATTAAATATTAATATCTCGTAACGATTGCCTATCAGCTATGTATCATACGTCATTCCATAGCTTTCGTTTTATTTTGTGCGTGTCTAAAAGAAATTCGTATGAAGTAAATCTGAATACACGCGATTCTAACGAAGGTACATTATGTGAAAATAGTAATGAAATTATTACTTAAACGCAGCGGAAAAAGTGACAATCTTTGCGCGTACTTTTATAATTATTAATGCAATGAAAAAGGAAATGAAATGAAACATACGAATAAACGAGTGTGTGACTTCAAAGTTATATGGAGCTATAGAGGGTGAATTATGAACGAGTAATGTGATTGTATTAGGATTATGAATATTATGATTGTTCGGTAAGCGAGTCAGTATTCGTCCGATTCCTGTGGGCTGATACTACTACTAGGACCACTACTAACGGGTTATGCCGATCACATTATCGCCGGATTAGGTATAAGCATTTGCGGAATTCTCTGGATACCGGTTATCCTCTAATATGTGGAGAACCCACTTCCTGCTCCTATTAACACTTAGACTGCTATTTATGCCATATGGCGCTTTATCGGCCACTAAATCTGTCGTGGAATGTTTTATAGCTCTCGTTTCCACATTAACCGACGGATTAAACCAAATTCGTGAGAAACTTTGTTCCTGGTCAACAAGATATATCGCTCTTGCATTACATCAAAATGTGTAGAATTAACGAAGAGAGAATAAATATTTTCATTCGAGTAAAACCAAAACGAATGTAAATATCACAGTGCTAAATTAAAGACAAATTCAACGTGGAATTAAAGTTTGATTATTGAAAGTCAATAATGATATTTTTTCTATTACGATGCTTCGCGTAGCGTATCTGAAAATATTTACTGATCGAGAAATCAAACTAGTCAAAGATTTTCAATGCAGTTTCCTTGATGTAAAATCTGATTTGGTTTGACAAGGACGTAACAGATCTGACAATCGTTACAGACTATGGAAAGCATTTTTACGTTTTCGCTCAATTTCATCTGGTTTGATGATAGCAATAATACAGCGAAACGTAGAGCATTTCGCAGTCGAATGATAGGAAAAACTGGGTCGACCGGAATTCACCGAAATATATAGATCGGGAACAAATCTGAGTGTCGAAAAAACGGGCAGGATATGGTTCACCGGAATATCAAAATCATGATCGCGATGAATGTAATATTATCATTCGTTCCATTACCCTCTAATATTATCCTCTTTCTCTGATAAAGGGGAATATCGGAGTAGAAGTCTGACAACAAATCGTATTAACGGGTTCCATATCCGTTAATAATATCAATAATATCACGTGAAAGAAGGATATTAATAATTTGTTTTAAATTTTATAGTTGTTCGATTAAACTAATGTTTGCACATCGTTAATGAATTTCGCAAAGTTCTCTTCATACCACGACCCTTAAAGTAACGTAGAAAAATTACTCCGCAAATAAGATTTTATAAAACATTTACAAACACGGCTCTTATTTTTTGATTATAGGGTGCAGAGTACGAGGTGCTAGATGATTCCCAGGAACATTGGTGGAAAGTAAAAGACGAGCATGGGTACGGAAACTATATATATTATTTATAAAATACAGTTACAAATAATCAGTTCTATTCTTGTTTCCTTCAAATTTATACACGCTGGTGAAACACCTAGACGATTACATATTTTTTACGCGAAGTCTACTTTAATGTATCCTTTCTGTACGTTGTATATCCTGTAACTGAACGCCCTTAGAGACTCATTGTTAACCCATCTTCCGCCTATCTCCTGTTAGATATTATCTGACGGCTACTTAGTACGTCTAAAGGCGGGTTATATACATAGATATAGAGACAGTATCTGTTGTATACCAAAGCGAAGGATTCAAGGTACACACAGTGCCCTGATTCGTAAACACCGTGAATAAGGAGATGTGGCTTATGTCAAGAAAGTTCAAACCTAAGCTAACCGGGATAGGATCTAATATTAATGTCTACTTAATTGACACATGTATAATGTATCTCCGGGTTCCGGATTTTAGCATGTAATTTGCAAGTAGAACATAGAGTGAGAATTAGGGTGCACATAATATAGAATAGTTTCTGAAAAGAAGATGTAACTTCAATATAGAAAAGTTCTTATCTCAAGGGAACCTGAGATTGTATTTTATCTTTTGATATCCTCTTACAGATCCATTGGTTACATCCCTAGCAATTATGTGAAAGAGAAAGAACTTTTAGGCCTTCAGAAGTATGAGTAAGTATTCATTACACCTTACTTTTAGGTCATATTCCATTGTTAACTGTCTAGTAAAAAGTATTTCTGATACCTTCTTCTTGTATCTAAAAAATTTAATGCTACTGAAGTAAATATATTATTACCTTTTCTATTGTTTTTTTGAGCCGTGTTGCCTTTTCAAGTGAGATAAATTATGACCTTTAAATTATAGATGGTATGTAGGCGATATGTCTAGACAACGTGCTGAATCGCTGCTCAAACAAGAGGATAAAGAAGGATGTTTTGTTGTTCGCAATTCCTCTACCAAAGGACTCTACACGCTCTCTCTTTACACGAAAGTGTAAGTATTTATTAAAGCGATATATCCTTTCTATCGCCGAACTTACCTATAAATCCAATTACAGCCCACACCCTCACGTAAAGCACTACCACATTAAACAAAATACAAGAGGGGAATTTTATTTATCGGAAAAGCATTGCTGCGGCTCGATTCCGGATCTGGTTAATTATCATAGGCACAATAGCGGAGGACTGGCCAGTCGATTAAAAACTAGCCCCTGCGATCGCCCGGTACCACCTACTGCCGGTCTTAGTCACGGTTCGTGTTTCTTTTTTGTGAAATTTCACACTAAATTATGTAGATTTTTCCATTCCCACAGTGTACCAATGAATAGGAAATCAGAGAGACTAATAAATCACTTTAAGAACCAAATAAAACATGAATGCACTTTATATGATCCATAATTTTGCGGTATCTTTTTGCAGATAAATGGGAGATTGATCCAGCAGAACTGCATTTATTAGAGGAACTCGGGTCTGGACAATTCGGAGTTGTACGAAGAGGAAAGTGGCGTGGTTCTATTGATGTAGCTGTTAAAATGATGAAGGAAGGAACAATGTCGGAAGACGATTTCATAGAAGAAGCTAAAGTGATGACGTGAGTTTCATTATGATGTGGGCTATATCCGTGTAGTTACTTCTATGAGTGCCTAACACTATCCATACCTTTTCATCTAATTAGGAAGCTGCAACATCAGAACCTAGTCCAACTCTATGGGGTTTGCAGTAAAGATCGACCAATATACATTGTTACGGAATACATGCGACATGGGTCTCTCCTCAACTACCTCCGCCGTCATGAATCAACATTAGGTGCAAACGTTGGGCTCTTATTAGATATGTGCATACAGGTGAATATAGTATTTCTACACGTGTTTCATATTTGTAAGTATCATATGTAAATTGTGATACAATTATTACATGCAATAATATAGCGGTATATTAATGTACACATTCGACTTATTTTAATAAGTTTACTACAGCTACCAAATCATTTCCAGGTATGCAAAGGGATGGCTTATTTGGAAAGGCATAATTACATTCACAGAGATCTTGCTGCGCGAAACTGCTTAGTGGGATCGGAAAATGTAGTCAAAGTTGCCGATTTCGGTTTAGCGAGGTATCCTCTAACACTGATTAAATACTATTTTATGCAGTACCGTATATAGTATATAAACGTGAGTAAGATTGATTGAATCGTATTTGATTATTCATATGTACAGGTACGTACTGGATGATCAGTACACTAGTAGCGGCGGTACTAAATTTCCAATTAAGTGGGCTCCACCCGAAGTATTGAACTACACTCGCTTTAGCTCAAAATCAGATGTGTGGGCGTACGGAGTACTTATGTGGGAAGTTTTTACTTGCGGAAAAATGCCTTATGGACGTCTAAAGAATACGGAAGTCGTTGAACGAGTGCAACGAGGAATTATACTAGAAAGACCTAAGGCTTGCTTCAAAGAAGTTTACGAGGTTTGCCTCTTACAGCTAAGAATCACACATACATATCAACCCTTTCGATACTAAAGACGCCTAATTCGTAACTTAAATTCATCACTCTCTCCGGTGAAGTGACGTTCGCATCATAATTGTCCTGTACATTGTCAGCGTATTTGTGGTTCGACTGTCCGATCGACAAAAGGATAGTGACGAAAAACAAAGCCGTATCGAAAAGGTTAATCTCATACGAAATATATGACTAAAAATTGAATTTCCAAATTGTTTCAGGTAATGCGAAAATGCTGGGCACACTGTCCAGAAGTACGACCATCATTCCGCGTGCTAAAAGAGCAGCTGATTAGCGTGTCTCAAGGACTGCTCAATGATTGACTCAACCTTCTGCGGTGTATGCGCCTATCGTCACCATCCAGCCGGTCGATACAACCAGCAAAATCACCATCGCTCGAGCGATCGCCCTCAATTTTACCGTCGTCGAATTCGTCGTATAACTCCGCAACTTTGCCATCGTCACGCAAAAACCGTGCGCCGGCCTCCCTACCATCCTCCGTCGATTTTCTGCATCTCTCATCAACCACGTGTAAATTAAAAAGAGAAGGGTCATCCTCCCCGAGTACACCCGGCCACCAACCTAGTCAACCATCATCAAGCTCGTCTAATGTCTGTGACATTTGCAGTTCCTACGGGCATCCGTGGATCGAAATTTGCAAGGCGATACGAGCCACGAAAGGCAAATGAGTGTGTGTATGTGTGTCGATTTAAGCGATTGTATCACAGCTTACACGGCAGGAAAAATATTAATACAAGGTTCATGCCTATGAGAACAATATCCTCTTCCCCATGGTCCGATCAGATTACTATGATCCGAGAATTTGTTCGATATTTCAAATACTGTTTTACTGTATGACAAAGATCTGAATGCGTGATATTATTGTAGATTTCACATACTGTTTTTTTTTTTCTTATCCTTCCTTTACATTGATTTTTAGCTATTGCTCCGTATAACTATGGAAACAGTTACGGATAGAACAGTAGTATTTATTGATGGTCTTTGAACTGACACAATTAGTAAGTTGTGATTTCGGTAGAAATATACTGTCCTCTTGTTATTGACTTTTTAATGAAACAGTAACATAATCTCTACAAAGATATTATTTCTGCTTAATAAATGAATTTAATAAATGAATGTTTCACTTGTGTATTATATACTACGACAATTTAATAAAATAGAATGAATAAAAAAATGCCCGATCGTCACTAACATTATTTCTGTACGATGTTATAGATCAGCAGTCAATCAAGAACGACACAGGTTTTTTTGCTTCAAATTTGTAAGTTTTTACCTCATTTTTGTGAATTTCTGAGAATTTATCTACTTTCAAACTCTATTAATTCCAATTTTTCTTTGTATTTTATAGATGCTGTATTAAATTTATTTATGCCTGAATATTAATCCGTAATTAGCAATTGGCAATATATCATCCGAGTTTATGTACCACTTGGCACGTTTCTCATAAAATTAATTAAAATTACGATTCAAGTAGATTGTTGAAGTTGTTTAATTAACGCTCTACTAGTTCGTATTCGCTCCTTATAACTTAATTTTCCATATGGCGTAATAATTAATATTCGTTTGAATCACTTTATAAAACGTGAATTAATCTTGTGAAATCTTTTTGTATTTGCTATAAATTTTCTTTTGAATATCCAGTAATATATTGTTCACAGACGTAAGAGATTTTGAAAAACAGCACTGTCCAACGCATTCTATGGACTTTTGCGAATAAAATGATACAAATTACATTTGCAATATGAATTGGCAAACATGTTTAAACATTAGTTAAAGTTGGCGAGACACATTCCGGGCGCTGATTGTTCGAGACTTTTTTCAAATTTGCATGCAAATCAGGTCTCTAACGAGGATTTCAATTATTCTATGCGATAGAGCAGACATTTTTCTTTGGAGAGCCCTCCTTAAATATGCAAAACGGACTTTGATGACGTAAATGAAAACCAAAAAGTCGACGAAGTCACAGATGGTAAGGAGGTTTTTAAGCAAAATTTTAATTACTTAATTTACAGAAATATTTACATGAAAGCCTTCCTCGTTAAAAAACAAACGATTTTTGTTTAAACATTTTCTTTGTATCTGCTCTAATTAACGAGATATTTAAAAAACCTATTTGTGTTTTTTTATTTGTGAAGCGCTCTTGCAAGGACGAAATTCACGGGCAGAAAAAATGCCGTCCATCTAGCCGTGAACAGGTGGAACTATATTGAAATATCTTGTGCTTGGAAGTTTTTTGTACAGCTGATTGGAGTTTTCTTAACTCTCGCCAGCTGATTCCAATTTCTACTTGTCAAATAAGAACATGAATAATTACACACCCCTTGATTATTAAGGATAACTATATTTTAGAAACGTATATGTTTGCTTTCATTTATCAGAATATTTTGAACGATCTAAAGCTATCACATGGATGTATTTGAATTTGTTATTTCCCACATGACATAGTCAATAATCTTAACAGATACTTGGAAAATACCGTATCAGGAAAACAAAATGACACGTTGCGTCATAGGTTTCTCACATATCTTCAAGCGTTACAGGTAACAAAGTAGAATATTGAAGATAGTTGAAAAAGTTGTTGATATATTCAAGTTTCTAATTTTCAAAAAAATAATGCTTTGTTTACTTTCTCTTTAATTTATGTATTTTCAACTACGCGCGATATCACAATTAAATGTTTTGAATAAAACAATTACCTCTGTCTCAGTATAAACTTAGACAACTAACAATGTTGTTAGATCAAATAAATCTAATTTTAAGATAAGTTATCTCTATTTATTTCTAATTCTTCATTGAATTTTGTTTCAGAAGCAACATGCCGAATTCCTTAATTGCTGTTTGTCAAATGACATCAACTAGTGACATAGCAGGAAATTTAGAAACTGTTACTAAATTAACTGAACTAGCCAAATCTAGATCAGCTTGTGTAAGAATCATATCTTACTCATATACTTACAGATGTATTTTTCTATCTTTTATATGTCTGTATAAGTAAAACTATAAATATTTCATCAAAATCATACAGACTGGACTAACAAGTCAAATCATTTAACAGATTGCATTTTTTCCTGAAGCATGTGATTATCTAGCTGATAATAAAAAGCATTCTGTGGATATGGCACATCCTCTACAAGGATCTTTAGTAGAATGTTATAAACAAATTGCACTCATTAATGATATCTGGTTATCATTAGGTGGCATACATGAAGCAGTAAGATGATAAATCCATTATTTCTTAATAGTCATAAATCATCTTACTTCCATATTAATTGTTTAACATAATAATGCATTTCTATTGTAGTTGCCTGATAATGCAAGTCACATTAGTAACACTCATATTGTAATTAATAACAAAGGTGAAATAGAAGGAACTTATCGTAAGACACATTTGTTTGATATGGACAATAAAGACACTGGTGTCAGGTTAATGGAGTCAGACTATGTAGTACATGGAAACAAAATTGAACCACCTATCTCAACACCAGTGGGGAAACTCGGTCTTAGTATTGTATCCTTTATTTACAAAAAAAAATCAAATGAAATTTCAGAACTGGACTCTATAAACAAAACATTATGAGAACTTAATAAATGAATTAGTGTTATGATATGCGATTCCCAGAGCTATCCCTTACTTTGAGAAACATGGGTGCTGAAGTTCTAACTTATCCATCTGCATTTACATATCAAACAGGGGCTGCACATTGGGAAGTATTATTACGTGCACGAGCGATAGAAACACAATGCTATGTTGTAGCAGCAGCCCAAACTGGCACTCACAATAAGAAGAGATTAAGCTGGGGACACTCTATGGTAAACCATACCCATAATGTGATAAAAAAAATATTTAGGAAACTTATAACACTGTATTATAAGTTCGTCGAAATTATTTTAGGTGATCGATCCATGGGGTACCGTGATCGCACAATGTGCGGAGAAAACAGGTATAGCCATTGCAGAAATCGATTTGAATTTATTAAAACGAATACGAAAGAATATGCCGTGCGAAAATCATCGGCGAACGGACTTGTATCCAAAAATGATATCGGAAACTTCGTAATATTATGTTGCTTGTAAACGTAATTAGAGCAATAATTGTATATAAAGATATTAATTGGGTTATGAATTACAGTAATATATTCGTAAATCTTCTCATTTTGTGTCCATATATTTATCAGAACATTTTACAAACATATTCCCCAATTATTTTACATACACGGATTTCACGAAATACTTAAAATAGGACAAGCTTTGCTTTTCAATCACCAGTTTTTGTTTGGATAAATTAATAAAAATGGGCATAAATGTGTAACTTACTAACATGTTTAATCCATAGACTTATTACATTGTATGCAACATATATAAAATATTTATTATGACACATTTTGCTATTGATCAAAAAGACGCGACTATTAAATACCAATGATCTGTTTGTACTTGAAAAGTATACAATTAGTGACACAACATTGCTGTCTTCATAAAGGCAAACAACTTTCGTACATGTAAAATACAGACTTACAAACTATTGACACACAATTGAAATATTCCTAAAAACTGCACGGTTTTTTAATAATTTAAATAAAGATGTTTATAAATGAGTTTTTATCAAGATCTTCAGCATGCTTCACATCCATTCATAATTTAAAAAGTTCATTATTCCAGTATAATACATATTTAATCTATAAATGTTTCATATTTTTTATCTATAGGTAATGTTTCATTATTTGCTATCTGTTGCATCTGATTTATTATGTGATCCTATAAGATCAGCATCCACACCTTGTAGTGCCCAATTATGTTCATAAATTTCCAAAGCTTCCCATTCTGATTTAAATGCAGCTTTTGGATCTGGTGGCATCGACATTGCAGCACCAGATACCTGATCTTGTAAAAGTCTGGATGTATCTGCAGCATTACTTTCACCAAGTACAAGAGTATATATGGAACGTAAGCCAAATACATTAAGAAAATACCAAGATGCAGATGAAACCCAAGCAGCATCAAGTGTGACTAGTTCTACACCACGCTGCAGCATTGGCTTAAAACGTAGTGTCAATGGAAAAGGTACTTTTGCTGAAATTAATGATTAGTATGATCAGAATAAAAATAACATAACAATTTACTGCTTTCTGTGTACATAAAAGTTATGATTTATCTTAGTAAATCTATATGATCCTTTCTACTTACTTGTAACAAAACCAGAAAACATCCAGTTGATCCAACCACCAATGAGTACCATTGGCAAAACATTGGTTACATTTCCTTTCAACATATCAGTCATCATGTTAGGATCAGTCATAGGATTATGTGACACTGGGGCACGCTTTTGTGTTTTAAAATATCCAGTTTCTTCATTATTAAAATAATGCCTTCTACTAATAAACGCAATCTTTGGAATATATTGACCATTTTCCCTAAGAAGTCTAGAACGTATCATAACTTGACTGAAAAATGAAAAGAAATAATATTTAGTAGCTGAGAATGTTTTCAAGAATTTCTAGTCAAGTAGGTATCAAACAATTGTGTTTAATCAAGTAATGCAAACACAGTAAAACGCTAGATAGTCCTCACAGATTTGAATTAATTAGTTTTTTTAATACTAAAACGTTAAAGGAATATTAGATAAACTAGGACGCGAATGTTTAATTAATCACCTGTCTTGTACTTGATGAAGTTCAACCTTCTTTTGCGAGGAGAGTAGTATGGAAACATAATGCCTTATAATTCCTACGAGGAACGTAATTACAACTATTGGTAAGAATACCCATCCTCGAATATTTGGATCCAAAAGTAATTCAGCCATGCTGCTCTACGTTACTTCGAAATTTACGAAAGAAGAAATCTAAGAGAACCAAACAGAATGGGAAACATTTTACGAAGGCAAGCTTATGTGTGTGTCAATGCCAGTACGTATCAATGTAGAGCCACCTGGAAGGATAGGCCAGATATAATGATTTAAATTCTTTTTATCCCGATGAAAAATACTTCTCTTTTTTATCAAAATTAGTAAAACATAAGTAAATTTATCCACTTCCAACAGAATAAGTCTTTTTAAGCAGCATACCGTCAGTCGGGGATGCTTCTTTATATTGTTTAATAAATATTTCGAATGTCATCGATCATGAAACTACGAAACTTCCAGTTTGTAATAACCAGATATTGTTATAATTTTAATACTATGAATCATTTAGAACAACACATGATACGTTCTTCTTCTATGTATTTATACTGTTTAAATAATTGCATTAAAATATTTAATCGCATCTACTGAAGGCATGTAAGGGGAATCAAAGTTGATTTAAATATTCTATACTAAACTTAGGGAGCTAAACCTGTTGCCGATTTTTCCGTCTCCATGATCTAATATATTTTATTTCATACTCATTAATTGATTTTACATCTACCCAATATGTTGTATTTTATATTCGTCATATCTGATTTATTCTGTACCTATCTAATACATTCTAATTTTATTAGGTTGAGGATCACTGGTCCACTTTGTAGCCTAGCCCTCCAGGTTTACGCCAGTGTGAACCGACTTCGTTACCGACCCCCATTTTGCGTACCTAAAAAGCGACTCCGACCGAGGGCAGTGTCAAACGATCGTAGGACACGGTGCGCTCTCGCCTATTGCATCGGGATTCCTTCTATATACCTGTACGTTCTTGTAATATGATTCAGTTTTCGCCAGTACTATTACGGGGTGAGATTTGCGAAGTATACATCCCGAATATCCGGAAAAGTGCGTCGCACGTAAGTGCGAAGTGTAGTATGAAACAGTGAATCCCTTTGTGATTGGTATGGACAGGCGATCTTAGATACGCGTCATGGGATTGTGAGTGAGATTAAGCTCGTGCACGAAGGCGGCAGGAAGTGGGAAAAGGGCCAGGGATACAACGCTCACGCCCGGCTGTCACGACGCCATGTTCCCCCGAAGCGGTCTACCAATGTCGAGTATCCCTTCGTTGATACTCTGCTTCCTCGTACTCATTGCTGCCGGCCAAGACGAATCCGGTGAGTCCTTACCTCCTTCCCTTTACAACCTTGAATATCAATTATTTACATTGTATTCAATGGTCACCAAATGTCCGGCGTTTTACTTGTAACGCCACATGAAACATAACGAGCTTGTATAAGTACGACAGCTACTGATATACGTAGGATGTACCGCTGACACCGTCATCATCGCAATCCTTGCCCTTCCTCTGAGCAGTTTTTCGTAATACGATGCGACCATTTCTGTCACAAGGCTTTCGTCGAAGGCCAAGCAGGTTGCCGGGTAAACTGGCACGTGCGAAATTTCATAGCGCCATGCGCGATTGATTAATGACGGATGAAAAATATTGAACATCGTTACCATTCACTCATCTCTTATCGTCCATATCCTTCGTCTTACTATGAATCTTTCTACATGAATTGTTTGTTGTTTGTTGATTATGATGTACGTCGTCGCGCGCTAACATCTTCACAGTAAAAAGGAGCACTTATTTTGCGGAGTATTATGCCGAATGTTACAAAAAAGTATAACGTAAGGGCTACCGTTTTATTTTTCGCTCTATCATTTGTTTCTCAATCATTTACGGATAGATTTATTCGTGACTGTTTGTTTCGTATAGTCGATTCTTCGTACGTGAGTTGTGTTCGTAATGAGGTGTAACTAGAATATACTTGTCCCTTGAATTTATACTATCCTCTTTACAGTAGCAAAACGTAACTAAATAGTGGTGAATGGCATCATTTGTTAAAGTGACATTAGTTATCCAATAACCCGGGTAGTTCTTTTGAATTGTAGGATTAAGAAAACGATACCCTAACGATAATATAATGCTCATTTCATTGATATTCGTATGCTTGAGTAAATGATACCACGCTCGTAAATCGCTTGAATTATCAATCTCGATAGTGTGCGGTATATCATGTTCCGAGTTCCAGAGAAATCTTATTGAAAATATACCACATCTTCGTGCATCGTTGTATGCATGTGCACATATCAAATTTGCATAATTGCTATTGTATTATCCATATCTATAAGCAACGTAAGAGTTATCTTAAATTGTTCCATAAACTAGAATTTACTTCAAGTTTCGTAAGTACGATACGATAAAATTGAATTTATACCACAATCGAATTTGATCAATATCGTACAAGTGCATTCGAGCATACACAATGCATTCAACCTGTAAACGATTATTTTGCTAAAAATTGAAAGATGTTTATATTTATTCCGACTAATTTAACCATCAAGAGGAAGCCGTATTGCATTTCCTCATCGTAAAAATAGACTGCGATTAAGAATTGAAAGTCTAGTTACCTTGTTCGTAGCGAAAAATATTGAACATATGCAATTGCTAAGTATGACTTACTACTTGGGAGTTCCAAGATTTTGATCGAAGAATACACGAGACTGAGATTTCTTCCAACATCGTATAAAATCGTTTAAAGTTTAGTAGAAACAAAATAGAATTTGGAAAATGGCGGAACACGCAGTATATGCTGAATTATTATGTCCGGTGTTGATTATATTCCACAATCGAAGAATTGGTAGGTCAGCGCTGCATCCAAAATATATTCAGTGTTTTGTCTCCGGTGATGTCTGGACGATTTTCAAATTCCAATTTATGCGGAGATAATGTCGGATGTATCCTTTGTTAAGCATGCATGCATGGAAAATAGTTTCGTAATGTTTTACTGCGTGGACGCTTGAAGATGAAAGTTAATACGAAGGAAAGCGTTACCTTCTGCTTGAGTCATCGATATCACGATATCGTAATAAGTATTTAGTTCATTAGACAACAAATCCAAGAATCGGTCTTACTCACTTACAGTGAATAATCGCAAACTTTGTGGTCGACTTTTGGGGGTCCCATTTTTCCTGTTTTCGAATTCAAAGCGTCATCGTTACGCGCGTTGCCTTTTAATCATGTCTTGAATTAATTCTAATTCATTCTACAATACGATATACAATTACTTCTTTAATATTGAAAAGATAGACTTATTTCGATTTTTCATTTCGAATTCGATCTATCGAATCAACCTCATCAACTTTGGTTTTATTCGTTTGTTAATCTATCATATGAATATTCTAAAATTCTATTTTTGTCACGATCGGTATTTATTATATTTATTCATGAAATGAGTTAATTTATAGACTTAAATAAAAGATATGAATATCATAAAAATACGAATATAATAAAATACGATGAAAAACGTTTCTTCAAACATTTCTATAACTACTTGTTGATAAGAAATCAATATTCAGTAGGCTTTTATCTCCTTTAAAATAGCGATTAATAACACTTTGAAAGACTGAAAAAGTTTGATGCTTTGTCACTCTAACATCATACTAATTTAGAGTATGACTTAACACTAGAGCTACCGAACATATACTCACACATTTATTTATATATAAATTATAGCTGGAGGACTTTAGTTAATTAATGGATTCAATTATTTGCGTTGTGTATATAAAATAAAAGTATATGAAATCTCAAAAAATGCGCCGAGATATGTTCAAATAGTTTAACTAAAAATGGCAGACAAATCATTTTGACTCCTTTGGTAGTTCTAGTGTTAAGCACATCGAAAAAGACTTTTGAAATTCGTACACAATAATTGGAGAAACAAAAATCGGAGTACTTGGGGTTTATAACTGGTATTCCTTGGCAATCGATTCCCTCAGAATTGATCGCTCGGTGCGAACGAATTCTGATCTGTTTAGCGGCGCAGGAGATTTCACAAAGACTCGGTTTCCTGGTTTCATTGGTTTCTCCAACTCATAGACCTCTCTAGGATTAAGCTTGTCGAACCAAATCACATATTTTCCCTCCACTGTTTATTGATTCCATATTTCGAGTTCTTTTAGTGCACATTCCGAGTGCTATAACCCGCTTAACACTAGAACTACGGAAGTCGTCAAAATGACGGGTCTGCGGAATTTTGTAAAAACGTTCAAATTTATAAGATTCCATCTTCTGAGATTTTTTACCGCTCACCTTGCATATTGGACGTAATTAAATCCATTAATTTTTGTCCATCTATCCTTATTTTTAAGGATGTTTATGCGAATGTATAGTCTCACGCACTCAAAATTATATTATATATCTTATCACATATTTGATAATTCATTTTATTATTTTATACGTGACCAAGAATAGCGTAATTGGCATACCGATTATACAATTTGTATAGACGAACAATCATAGGTGTAGTATAATTGGTATGAAATATAATGTGAATCTTTTGTTATTTGTAATTATTTAAATGTTATTATAAGCCATCTTATTTCGTTCCCTGTATTTAAGTCGATTCTCCGCGAGTTTACGTGCCTCCGGTATTTGGACTTTTAATGAATTAAGTAGTTAACTGCTCGGTCTGTTCACATATTACTCGACAAAAAGGGTTCCCTTTGTCGTGTCGAATGTATCTTGTTCGGTTTGATTTACTGATATTACCACGAATTTTGACCATCCTTTTTATATGCATTTTTTGAGATATATAAATGTAGAATAACCCACCAATGGCTCAATCGATGTTATTAAATAATCATAGTAATACAATTTCGATCGAAAAAATCTATCAATTTAATAAATAACCAAGGAGTAGACCCTTGATTACTTACATCGTTATCGTAACGTTAAACATATTGAAAATTTTACGAATATTAGTGATATATTTGCTTCGAGTTTTAGTAATATTGACTTCGGCGGTCACCGGTAACCGCCATGGCGTTCAACGTGTTAAGTAATTGAGAGTTTTTTTATATGTTCCTGTTAAATACACGATCATCTTGCTCGTTTTTTATAGCCGTGGAAAAAATAGAAACCGCCGAGATCAAGAATGAAAAGCCGATATCAGCAGCAACGTTAGAAATAACAGCATCACAGGATACAGAAGGCATTGAAGCCGGCAGTACGCCTTCATTGATATGCAAACTGAATGTGCCCGGTCAAATCTGGTGGAGTGCCAATGAAAAAAATCTGACTACCATTAAAGATTTTGAACTGGGAGGACGTTTGGATATTAAGAAAGCTAGTAGAAATGATACCGGTGATTATAAATGTATGGCGCAAACGTCGGAAGGGGAATTACTTGAGAAAGATATACACATCAGAGTAATAGGTAAGAGTTAATAATACAATGAAATGGAAATATCTGCTATCAATACTAGATCTTTTATCGTTTATACGAAACGGATCGATTAAACACGACGACTATTACTGTAATTATAAGTCACGCTTATGTTTCAGAACCTGGTAGAATAATAACTGGAGAGGATGTTAGAGTAAAAGTAATGGAGGCAGCTAACTTGACATGCCATATATACGGTTATCCATTATCCCAATTTTCTTGGATAAAAGGAAACGATACAGAGAATTCGGAACACTTAAAAGAAATTACGACTCTTACGCACATAAATGAAACATACACTATTTTAAGTTTAGAATTCTCAAGCTTGACACGTAAAGATAATGGAACGTACCTTTGCAAGGCGCACGATTACAGCGGTGAAATTAGTGCTTATCGACATCTCTTTGTAATCGACGTACCGAAAGTTAGCATCGATTTTATGAAAGCTGTCGGTGCTGGGAGTATATTTTTAAACTGGACCGTGAACGATGGCAATGAACCTATTAAAAAGTATTTCATACAGCACATGAAAAATGGAACTGATCAGTATCAATATTACTCAGAACAAATTGGCGGTGGTAACTCAAGTTACGTTCTAAAAGGTTTTGAAAGCGGTACCGCATATCAACTTGGTATTAGTGCTACAAATGCTGTAGGTGCCTCGTATGTGCGACTTGATCCCCGCTGGATAACTACACTTGAAAAGGGTACGAAAATGGCAACAAATTTAGTTTATATTACTCGGCCGCTTGGCTTACTTTGCAGATAAAAAAAATATATGTGCATTACAGATCCTGTGTTTGTACCAAAAGTTTCCGTCAACGGTGTCACCGAAAATTCCATTACAATAGGCTGGACAGTACCACCGTCAGATTTGAAAGAACATGTACATTACTATAATTTAATGGTCACACACGGCGACCAGAAAAGGGAAGCGGTGTATCCTGCGCAACCATTTACTGTATATGCATTTGTAGATCTTGATCCTGCAACTACCTATAAATTTAAAATAGCAGCATGCAGTGAATATACTAAAAAATGTGGCAATTGGAGTGCCGAAGTAAACGGCACTACCTTAGATGGAGGTACGGTTTTAATTCAAATGGATTAAATATGTCAGTGAATTTTGGAAATATTTACATAAGAATTTGTTTTGATTATAGTGGCTAGCCCTCCGCAGAATCTCTCGGTTAATTGCCGCTTCGATAATATAAGTAGTTCTAGTTTTATTTCCGTTACGTGGATACATCCAGATAAACCAAATGGTGTTATTACCCGATATAATATACAATTAAACGGAGTTGCGAGCTTTAAAAATGATATGGGTAGATTAGATATTGATAACTGGGGACCACAATCATCGAGCGTTTATAAGAAAAATAGTACACACTTCAACAAAGTACCTCCAAATACAAATTACACGGTACATTTTATTTATAGTCAATGTAATTGACATCGATTTCATAGTATATTACAATTGTATTTCCTTTAAAGGTGCGCGTACATGGTGTAACTAGATCACGAACACCGGGAAAGGATGCTGCTGGTAATTGTACTACACCTGTAACAGTTCCAGACAGAGATAGCTTAAATATGCGAACATGGCGAAAGATTGAAAATCAGGGTAAACAGCTGTTTAAGTTGTATCTTCCACGTATATCGGAACGAAATGGCCCTATATGTTGCTACCGAGTTTTCTTGATAAAACTTGCACCGCAAAAAACTGTCTCTGATCTACCGCCGCCAGAAGAAATTAGTGTATATTCGTATAATTTTGCGCATAATTCTCCGACTGGTGGTGCTTACGTTGCGGAAACGTTCGACAGCGAGCGATTAATTTCTGAAATTTTTCTTGGTGATGGAGAATCATTTAATGGTAGCACTATGTGTGATAAATGCCTCGGTTTGCGACCAAAAGCCACTCCTTCAGTATTACACTTTGTTCCTGAAGTTCCAACAACAATGTCAACGCTCAATGCAACAACTGCAATACCAATAACATCAACAACTCTTGGTTCAACTTCGAGCACTGTCTCTCATAAAACAGACACGACCACTCCATTTCCAATGGGCAATAACCATACCGACAAAGTAGCAAGAAGGAAAAGAGAAAATTCGGGAACTCAGAAAGTTGGAATTAATACCGGAGCCATAGATCCCGCTCTCATTTTCCCTCAAGATGGTTTCTTAGACGAAAAGTCAAATTATACTGGTTTTATCGAAGTTATTGGTACGTCATATACCTTATGGCAAGTTTGCCATATTCTTCAGTAACATATTACAGTATATCATTAGAGAATTTATTTTTTTTATAGTATTCGGTAATCAAGAGGACGAGTTTTTGCCAGCTTATAGTAGTTATTTTAGTCCTCTTTACGGAGGCCTAGATCCTCGAAGCATTGCCGCTGTAGAAGTTACCACACTCGGTGTAATTCTGCAGATTTCAGTAGCCCTTATATTAATTATTATTGTTCTTCTTATCGCACTTTGTGTACTGCACAGATACACGAAGCGTGCACAGCAAAGGGGAGAAGAAATTATAACTCTTAGAAACAGCTTCAGGTGAGCAAGGCATTAAACAGACGCCGTGATTATAATAACAAAATTGGTATTAAGAGGCGTCAGCTGGAATATTTAATGGATGCCTTCTTTTGATAGGCATCTATGTAGAAGTCTCAGGGGAAGGCATCAACTTGTAGCAGCTAGTCCACCGGATATGCCTCCAATTCCCAAGGGTGAATTACTTCAATCTTATCTCGAGCGACATCGTGACTCTGATTACGGATTCCAACACGAGTTTGAATTACTGCCAGACAGATTTACCGATCGGACTACGCGTGCTTCGGAAGCACGTGAAAACTTATATAAAAATCGTTATCCTGATATAAAATGTTACGACCAAACCAGAGTTCGGTTAGCACAAATGGATGGTATTTGCGGATCGGACTATATTAACGCTAACTTTGTCTTGGGATATAAAGAGAGGAAGAAATTTATATGCGCTCAAGGGCCTATGGAAAATACTGTATGTGATTACTGGAGAATGATCTGGGAACAACATCTTGAATTGATACTTATGTTAACAAATCTTGAAGAATACTCGAAAACGAAATGCGCGAAATATTGGCCTGATAAAGGTGAAACAAAGAATTTTGGGGATATTACCGTTGAACATATTCGCGAACGTGCTTACTCGGATTATGTTGTGCGCGAATTGAAAATGACACGTTTGGGTGAACGTGATGCACGCACTATCGTTCAATATCATTTCTTAGTGTGGAAAGACTTTATGGCTCCAGAACATCCACACGCAATATTAAGATTTATTAAGAGGGTGAACGAAGCATATTCGTTAGAAAAAGGCCCGATATTAGTACACTGTAGCGCGGGTGTTGGTCGAACGGGAACGTTAGTCGCATTAGATTCATTGCTACAACAATTAGCTGAGGAAGGTCAAGTGTCGATTTTCAACACAGTGTGCGATTTGAGACATCAACGAAATTTCTTAGTGCAATCATTGAAGCAGTACATTTTTATATATCGATCACTTATGGAAATGGCTCAATATGGCGACACAGAAATTCCTGCTTCTCAGCTTAAAGCTACTGTCGCACGATTAAGACAGAGAGACAACGGTAAAGAGAAGTGTAGAATGGAAGAAGAATATGATGTAAGTTGAAAAGGAATTAATTCATGCGAATTAACTATCTATAACAATAGTTCTACAACTAATTACAATGAATCTTTTTTCTGTAGAAAATCAGTTCTGTATTAGAAGATAGAAAATCATTTTCTGTTGGTGGAGGAGAAGAAAATAAGTCGAAAAACAGAAGTGAATTAGTGATACCATATGATAGAAATCGTGTTATCCTGACACCTGTTCCAGGCAGAGAACACTCGACGTACATAAATGCTTCATTTATTGAGGGCTATGACAATTCTGAATCATTTGTTATTACTCAAGATCCGCTGGAAACTACTATTGCCGACTTCTGGCGAATGATTTCAGAACAGTGTATTGCAACAGTCGTAATGATCTCAGACGTAAGTAATTAACTATTGATTTCCTTCAAAAATTACGTAGTTCAACAATTAATTTTTTTATAAATTATATCTTTCTAATACGTACGTTGCGTAAACGTTATAGAAAGCACGCAACTTCAATACAAATATTATTTCGAATGACTATAATTACTCCAATATTCTATAACTTTTTAATTGATACCGTACATATTAATTTGTATTATAACGAGCAATTTGAATTCAATCTGTTCATTCTCAAATCTTTGCATATTATTTTAGCAGTTGGACGAAAAATATAAATGTGCCTCCGACTTATCTTTTAATCTATTAGTCAATTTACGTCAAGTATTAAATTCTGTGTTATATGTAATAGTTATGCAATTGAATTGAAATTGAAATTGAAATTTAATTTTAGTTAAACGAAGGCCCCCGAAAATGTCCGCGTTATTGGCCTGATGATGAAACCGCGTATGATCACATACGAGTTAGATATATTCAAAGTGAGAGCTGCCCATATTATACACGCCGTGAACTTTGTGTTTCTAATACAAAAACCGACGAAAATGTAGTTGTAACACAGTATCAATATCATGGATGGCCAACTGTAGAAGGCGAAGTACCTGAAGTAACACGCGGACTTATTGAACTTGTAAATCAGACACTTACAAATGACACGGAATCCAGTGGGTCATTAGTTGTTCACTGCAGTTATGGATCAGATAGGAGTTCCATGTTCGTAGCTCTCAGTATACTGGTTCAACAGCTACGGACTGAAAAACGTGTAGATATTTTCACAACAACAAAGAAACTCCGTTCTCAAAGACACGGCATGATTAGCACTTTCGTAAGTAATTTACGTTTATTCGTTTAATATCCTGTACCTCAGCGCATTTCTAATGTTTGTCATACTTACATATTACAGGCACAATATGAATTTCTTCATCGTGCTATTGTGAATTATTCGGATCTTCATAATTTAGCCGATGACGAACCAGCATCCTAATATCCGAAAAAGAAAGATTGAGAATTATCTGAATATTCCGTTTACATTTGGTGAACATGTGAATAACTTTGAAAGACTTACGTACGACATGTTCGAACGTTTATAAGTGCTCAAAAAAATGTGCATTGAGCCAACCAAAGAGACATTGGTGAATGATTATGGTATCATTAATGAAACTAGACTGAAACACAAGAGTTCGTACTGTAAGAGACTATATGAATATTCATGATTTAAACACATGTACAGATTATATTACCGAATTATGTGTACCGATGTTATGCAGACCTCATGCAGTAATACATAATGAATGGGACAATTAAAATGACATATTTGTAAACTGTTTACACAGAATGCACAATTACTTTAAAGCAGTTTATAAGTTATATAAAAAACCCGTTAGTTAATTGTTGCAAAGTGAAGTAAAGTGATCACCATGGCATGATGCTTTGGACGGATATGTGGAGCAACATCGATAAATCATCTTTATCGATAATATTAAAGAAATGTGAGAGACTTAGTGTATTAAAATTGTGTGATTAATGCAAAACATTTGGTATGAATAAATGCATCATAGTGAGTGCTTTTACAAGGAAAAATGGTTACTCGGTGGTATTAGTGAAATTTGAGCACATACATACATGGTACATATAAATATCCTGCAGATAAGTGGACCATATAACTTAATCCTCTACTATTTGGCCAGCTTGATGCAACAAAGCAGTAAGGATATAAACAACGTGTAAGACCAGAAATGAAGAGAGAGGGTGAGAAAAAGAATGATTGTACTAATGTTCTATTTCCAGCAAATTACTACACTAAAGTTTTCAGTATCTATTATAGTACTGTACTATAATTCACATATAGCCACAATTATTCTGAGAATCAACGATGGTTTTATACAATTTTGTAATCTTCTATGTGCCATCAATATCAGAATCCATTTTACAATTTAGTATAATCAAATTACAGTCTCTAAAAGATCAGTGTCTTCTACACTTTTTGCTACAGTTATTGTTTATTCCTTTTAATATATTATGATTTACATTGAAGCTTGATTCAATAGGAGGTGGCTAAGTTCATATGGCTTTAAACTCAATGAAAATGTTGTATTCTTGTAAACGGTCCGTTTTTTAATAACATCTATTATCATGCTACCATTCAATGATAAGAATAGATCTAATACTATTATGATTGACCGTACATTACTACTACTACTAATATCACAACTATACACTTATGCGTGCGTGTATAATTATCTATAAGATCGTGTCATAAAAAATATTAGCCCGTGCGCGGCGCAGTGCTAATCTTCTTTAAAAGAAAGACTGACATTCTTACTCAGTTTGAAATGCGCATCTTTAAACCCGTACCTCGTTTATACGGCGTACAAACTGCTGTGAATTGTAGCACATGAGAAAATCATTTGGTCACTTTTTCATACATGAGAAAGTTCGAAGTATCTATATACGTGGCATAAATGAAAATGTGCTTTCTAAGTGATAATCCAAACTTGACTCACAATGGAAAGCTTATACAGCACCATAGGGGGCTAAGACTCAAAGCATTAAGTAATTGCCTGAAAATCATAAGTAGTTCTTGACATCTATGCTAAGCTTATTAACAGATTATTGTTAGAAAGCTAAAACCTTGTCGCACCGAGATTAGTAGAAAAAATCTTGACTTAAGATTTTACAATGATATTTATTTTATTATTATTTTGTTTCGGATGCAAGAACAACTTATGCTTATTATTGGCGATGTTCTGTGTAATGTATTACTTTGAAGTCAAAGATACAAGCAAAGATAAGCTGATGAGGTTTACATAAATAAGGAAAGAAAAAAAAAACCTTTAGAATAAGGAGAAATCAACAGTACATTGTATTCGTTCATGCGCTCCTTTATTTCTAGTCAACTTTTAGCTCCAGCACGTGCGCTGCTAAAGCCATGCTCTTATGGCAGGAGACAATCATGTTAAATCTGATTTACATAACATCAGTCGGAAATATATATTTTTTTCTTTCCTCATCAAATCAAGTTCATTCCATTTTGTGTTAAAGATGTCCCCACCACTGAATTAGTAAATACTTTTATTTTTGACCACCTTCATATTTGAGATTTAAAGCCGATTGTAGTTGTTAGTTCGCGGTCCAGTTGTAGTCGGTGAAAGTCTCTGAGAGACCATAGCTTATTCATCTATATTTATATTGTTATTATCGCTTATCGCTGTTGCTGTTTTTCCAATGAACGGTGTGACAATTTTGTTTTTGTGCCCTTAACATTCTTGTTGTTATATGTATGTTCTGCAGGGTCGCGGGAACTATATTACATTTGATTTACTTAGGCACACCAAAGTGCCTATCGATTTCAGCCTGTTTCATTTAATTCATAATTAAACAGAGTATAGTACCGAAGGATTATGCTATGTACTTTTTGCTCATTTTCATTTCACACAAAAGCCAGATTTCCAGTAAAATCTATAGCGGTTGCACTAACATAGCCATTACTGTGATTGTTCGCACGAACACAGAGAAATGCTTCTCTGTAGTTTCTGATTTCTAAGAGGAAAATTATTCATTTCATTTAGAATTTGGAAATGTCAGTGAACTAGATAAATTTTACGAATTAATCTAATGTATATATAAATCCATAATTCAATGTCCATTTAAGACATAGGTTTTATTTTAACAGATTATAGTTCTTTAAGTTCTTCTGAAAGTCGGTGTCTTTTTCACTTGAAGTAAGCAGATTAAAATAGTTTAATAGTTTTTCATTATCCATTGCAAGAGAATACTTCTGTTTATGCTGTAAATAATTGAACACTGTGCATGTCGTCTCTCATTACTTTCAAGTAAAGTAAGCATAAGATTTTATAAACACTTCAAAGGATATTCGTGAATCAATGAATATGAATCACAATGCATATAAGGGCTTTTCTGGTACACTCACACATCAATTAGGCAATAATTTGTTACTTTGTATAATGTACGTTAAATTGGCAGACGCTCTACTATAGTCTAATATCTCTGATACAAGTTAAAGTTAAGGACACTTTCACCCTTGCGATTTTTTAAAATGATAATAATGCAATTGTAGATATTTGAATCATACCAGGCTGTGTTAAGATATAAATTCCTATTTGGCAGAAGAATTCAAAACCATAGGGTCAAAATTAATTAAGGGGCAATTTAAAGGTCGCCAGGGTTAATGGTAAATTAACTTTAACTCGTCTTGGAGTAATTCACTCAATGTAACTGGCTAGGAAGACGTAGTGCAAATTATGATAGAGCGTACCCTGTAAGAACGTGTGCGTGACAATTGTTGTATGCTTAGGCGATGCGTGAAGATAAAAGGAGACGGCGGTTTATCATGGACAGTTAATCAAGTAGCAAATATTAGATATCAGGCTCAAAGTAAGATGATTAGTAAACGATAGAAGGACCTACGAAGGTGTTATCCGTGCTTAATTCGTCCTGATTACTGACGAAAGTGACAAAGGTAGTGTAATACCTAACTAAAATACATAGATTTTTGTAATCCCGACCTACCCTAATAACAATGTTAAATAGTAGTTGTAGATATTGCTGTGCTGTTATTAACGCTAGAACTACCAAGGGGGTCAGAATGACTTGTCTGCCATGTTTAGTTAAATTATTCGAATATACCACGGCGAAATCTTTGAGATTTTATATACATAACGCGAATAATTGAATCCATTAATTACCTTAAATCCTCCAGTTGTAAGTTATATATAAATAAATGTGTAGGCATTACTGAGTATATGTTCGGTAGTTCTAGTGGTAATATATTTCATAGTCACGTTGTTTGCAAATCATTCTCCATTATTATCGCTCCATAAATTCCATTATTTAAAAGAAGAGCGTGACCCACCAAGATTTATTTGAAAACAAAATTTAGATAAATAATATTAGAATATTTATTACCTGCGTTTATGATCAATTTGTAGTACCTATAAATAGAATTCGTACTATACTTACTGTAATAACCATGTAATTGATATTCTGATGCGACACCGGAAATGTAGATCACAGTTTTATCAAATTTGTATTATTTTCGGTTAAAACAACGCAGCCTTACTACAAATAGACTCAACAAATTTGAACAAAGATTAGGAAATTAAGATACTTGCAATGTGAACTTTTGAACTTCGATAAAGATCATTTTAAGACGAATCCGGGTTGATAGCCAAGGGCATTTCATTAACTCAAATGTTTTTTTTATTGTTTCTTCCATTACATACATATATTATTCTATATAATGATATATTTCAACCTCGGGATATTAAGTCCGTGTTTATATTTTCTTGACTGGTCAACTTTTGATATGTTGTGAAAATGCTTGTTAATAAACTGCGCTAAATTAATTCATTAATTAATCATTACACACTTATACATAGTTTAAGCTGAATAACCTTGTCTATTCTTAAAGTTTGTCTTCGATCATTTTTACATATACTTTTATGCATATGTTTGTATATCCGATATATTTAAATTCAGTAACACCTACTAACGTTCCTGTGATATTCTATGCGACTGATGGGTTTAAGAAGTAAACCACGATTCTTAATTTTCTACAACCGGTTGTAGACCAATTTTGATACGATCAACCTTGTACTTTTATAACTTAGTAATTTCAACTTTAACGTCTACTTTCGATAACATCCCAAAAGTATTCTCCTTTCGTACGAACAGTTTGTAACTGTTAGAAATCTTGTCCGCGTGCATATTAAGCCACGTGAATCGTCATACTTCCAAATCAATGAAAATCGGGTTGAATAACACGAATTCATTAGAAAATGCGATACATTAAATTCATAAATAAATGGTAATAAAATAGAAGATATAAAGTGCACCGTATAAACGTATTGAACTTAAGTCAGTCGAAATCTAAAGTATTTTACTTAGTCTAATTAACTCGAGTTTAAATATTTATGTAAAGTCAACCCGAATAAAAATACTCCATAATTGTTATTAACCGATTAATCTACAGTATGTATTGTATTATTTCCGTGATGTAAATAGCGGCTAGTGCCGCAAGAATTGTGTAAGGATTCTTTGAGTTATATAAATTCTAAACAAAAATATCAGACGGATGAAATGACACGATTCGCGTCTGAATTTTGCGTTTCGAATTTATGTATCTTTTATGCCGATTGATGAGTCCCCTTTTAAAGGGAAACATAGCAATTGACGGAAATGCATAGGCGTAAAGAAATACAGAAAAGTATTACCGGAAGTATTGCGTAATATTTAATCGATCATTGTGTTCACATCATCAGGTTCTAACAGATTTGCATGATGCGTCCATAATGTAGCATTAATTATACTTGACATTGTATGTTAGCAGCGGCGTGTATAAACTTGTTAAACTAATTTCCAAAACGCTAGAAATGTGTCGTTATTATTTTATTTGAGCGACGACGAACAAAACAGAATTTCGAATCATGAGTATGACGTATGCAACATTTTTTAACACGTTAAACGCCATGGCTAGGTGTAAATTATTAATTACCGGCACTAGTCTATTTTGTATTTTTGTTTGCGGTATCATAAATTATAAATTGATATAAAATAATAAAATTCTGTCATTTTTAACAATTTTACACGCGAAAACTGGAGCATCAGAAAGGAATTAAAATTGTCATGGCGTTTAATGCGTTGGCAAGTGTAATATCACATTACCGTGTACTAATAAATAGTAGTCATTACAATGTAAATGATGTGCTATGAATTCCCATGGTGTGATTTAGTATAGTATAGATTATGTTAATGCTTACGATAGGATTTAATTAGCCTTATAACAGCCGCAATTCATTTGAAGTAATTAGATTTTCTTTAATCTCGAAGAAATGTTGATTTTACAGATCTGAAACAATATCGGTTCGTTAAGTTAATATTTTTTTAAATACCTTGGCCTATCCG
Source organism: Nysson spinosus (assembly GCA_910591585.2). NCBI lineage: Eukaryota > Metazoa > Arthropoda > Insecta > Hymenoptera > Crabronidae > Nysson > Nysson spinosus. Next base: position 8,064,159 of record OU342835.1, read on the forward strand.
TAAATAAAAGTTATGATTCTCCGCGAGTCATTCGTACTACTTAATCGCACAAAATATTTTTTAGAGACTGATATTAAGTAAAGGCTTATAAGACGAATTGACGAATGAGTTAATTCGCATGAACAAAGACGTTGTGCTTTCCTTGACAAACAACAATTGATTCCTAACAGACGTAACGTAATATACTCAGGCACTAACTTTGTAATTCTTGCTTGATTGTATATACAATTACATAAATCATCAACGAAAGACAATACATCTGTCGATCTAATGGTTGTAATTGTGCCAAGTATTTTCTTGAGAAGCTTGACATTTTGAAATGTAACTTTAATATCCTTCCACGGAATGGAGAAATTGTGAAAATTCAAGAATACTGTAACATTGAAATTGACTGGAAATGATCGGGATTCGTGTTCAAAAATAAAAAGTCGAAGAAGTAGAATCGAGACAAATTCGGTCGAAATATTCTTGCGTTTTCTTGAAATTATAAATGTGCTCTAAAATCAGGGCCTATCGCCGCCGTCTCCGATCTTTTTTTTTTGTCGAGGCCCACGATATAAGGCTAGAATTTTGTAAATTAACTTAAAGTATAAGATTATGAGATTTAACGGGATGGAAGCCACCGGCGCGTATTGCGGTAACATTATGTTCATATATAATGAAAAAATTAAGATTAATTGCATATACATACATAGCATTAGATTTTGTATGATATTCACTTCGAAGAGGAAGATTATGCTAAAGATAAAAAGATATATATCTACGGAATAAGTGTAATGATAAAAACAAACGGTCGACTTGGACTCGCCGATCGTTATTACGAGACGAATAGAATAATGTAACGGCGCTGATCATCGAATCATTTTTTGTATGAAAAGTTGTAAAGCGATATCGATAAACAGTGCACTCGATGTGAAAAGAAATACACGACACAATAACGAGCCATATGTAATTGGAAGAGTTTCCTTATCATTCACCTTAAGTTTATTAAGTTCATACCACGAATATTATAATTTGCTAACTAAATGCGAAGCATCGAAATATTTACCCTCATCGTAAGAGTAGTATACTGTACTTATATTTTTATATAGTTTATATGCCGCATGTACAGTTACTTAATATTACACGTTAATATTTCAACCACTTAAAGAACTACTTTTATTGACAGTTTAAAGGCTTTATAATCGCACAATAAGATAAGAAAATCTTCGAGTACACGCGAAATCCTCGATTGCGTGACAAGTAACCGTTAACTTCTATCCACATCGTTTCAACGTTTATTAATTGATTTCAGTATTACTTTCAAAGCTTCAATACTTGTTAATCATAAATCACTCCTTGAATTTTTCTGCCGACAGGCTGAGGTGAAAAAAGTTCTCGCTTCTAACAAACCGGAAATATTACCGTGGATTGACATATTAGAAATAACTTTGACGAGAACATCAGATTTAATGAGATCACAGTGAGACACTTGCATTTATATTTAATGCTAGATTATATCCTCAAAAATGACCGAATATAATAGATACATATATCAGCCTGTAGGTACTACTCAACGTAATTGGACGATAATGATAAGTCGATGATAAGTAAGGAGTAATCTTCCTAAATGATTATAATAATGATGAACGGTCGCGAAGCTATCATCTAACGGCTCCTCACTGACCGATCCAACGAACCGCAATTCCTTTGCCTCTTGTTATACCTCCTTTATTATAAGCCGAATATAAAAAAATTATTTTCTTATACGCCGGTATTCATTTCGAAATTAACTTCGAAAACCAACTTCTTGCATCTCCTATATGTCTCAATGTTGCGTCTATTTGATTGCCACAAATGGATCAGTAATGTGTCGCGCATACGCGTAAGACATAGTCGGAGCTATCCGAATGTAGGCCAAGAAAAGTTTGCATTGTTATTCTTTTATTTAAGTGGCCGGGAGGACATTTTGTTTCCGATGGACATCGAATGTGGACCGTCATGGATCATACACCTCGATTCCCCTTTTCAGGAACATCCGTTACACTCTACATTCGTAACAAATCCGGAAAAACACGAGCATTCGAGGAAACAATGTACAATGTATTTATCGTCCTACATTGGAATCGCATTGTATCGTAACATTCTACATTTCTCTAGTTTCCACGGAATTAATCTTATATGGCGATTGGCATACTTAGCACGTTAAAAGTCTTCGTTGAATTCATATATAAAGTGTTATTTTGCAAGAGAATACGGTCATTCTTCCGATACACCGTACATTCGGAGAATTATGAAATCTAGTTTAAAATGAGAGTAAAACAGTGGAATAATAACGAAGATGAAGTATAATCATATTGCTAGGTTTCAACTCGCGGAACAGGAAGGACCAGAAAACAGTTGATCCGTGAGAAGAATACCTTTGTAATTTTGAATTGAACACACGAGTTCGTTTGTTGGACTATTTATTGTTATACCTTAAATGACAAACGATTTAGCAAATCAACACTGTTCCTTCCGCGACCAGATGCTATATTGAACATGTATTTATTTATATATAAACGACATTACTTATGAGATGACCTGATACATTGTTATACGTCTGATTGAAGGCGCATCGAAGAATAATAGTTTTGCACTCTCTTTCGCGGATATACTTCTCCTTGCTCCCGCGAGGATTCTTCGAATAATTGGTGGGGAATGAACTGGACGAGGATGTTCTTCCAGTCCATTCCTGGCAGTACCTTTGTAAGCATGACCGGTGCAAAGTCTTTTCCGCACACATATTACCGTGTGATATTAAATTAAGACCATTTCGTTATCATATCAAAGAAAAGTCAATCAAGTAGTCACAAGCGCAAGAAATAAAGACATCCGGATAGTAAGTTTCCTGCGCATACGGTGGGACTTAAATCTAACGGTAAAGGATATTTATTTTCCGCCGAAAAAATCATATTATTGGAGGAACATGTAAAAGATGTAATAGTAAACACGATTATTGGTATATCGTGTTGTCAACCAGTGGAATTTGGAAGAGCATTTATCATCAGTGTATAATCAATTTTACGGAGCGCGTGATGTGAGAATTGCTAAATGTCTATCATCCGAAAAAATCATTTTTGAGAGATCGGTTTGCAAATATGAAATGCTATACTCATGATTATTAACCGGGTAAAGGCAATATATGATTATTCGAAATGGATATATTATTGGAATCAAGATTCCTTTGTTTTATATTAACGATATTATTAACTCGCGTTGTGGGACAAACCACGGAAGAAACGAGTGGAGAGTATTTGCAAAAAGTGATGATCGAACTTCAAGAATTAAATGTACCGTCCCCAATTAGCGTACATGACCGTTTGGTAACCAACATTGAATATAAAAATACAGTTTACGAAAATAAAGACAATCAAATTAACGTTCCGCATAGAGTTACCGGAAACTCACAGAAAAAGGTTGAACAAATTCAAGATCAAAACCTTCAACTTTACGGCATCCCACCATCAGATAAAATCGATTTAAAGCATGCTGCATCGGATATTATTCCACAATATTATCAGGTTGGTAGTTTCTATTCGTACGTGATCTAGATCTTGTAAAAATGTAGATTTCGAATTTCCAAACTTAGAGACCATACGGGATGCTAGAATTCTCGGTGATAATTTGAATCAATCGCTTTTACAAAATTAATTTTATTCGCACATAATGTCGGACCATCTATTAATACAATTACTGTCCAGTTACTGGGTACTTATTTATTTTACTATTAATTATTGTTGGTGCATTGCAATACGACAGATGAACGCTCCGACTATCACGAAAATGCGTGAACCGGAAGCCCTAGGGTTCACCCGAGCGGAACTTGCTGCTTTGTATAAAAGTGCATTAGAAAAAGGATCGGCCATCAGTTTATCTTCTTTAACGAATTCACTCGCGTCCGGTGCTACACCTCATATTACAGGAACTCATATAGAATTTCCGGTGAAGAAACCTTTATACCAATATTATTTCTTTCCGTTAAAGACATTTATGTCCGAGCTTAAGAAAGATCACGGATACAAAACAATAGTAAGTAAAGAAATCATGCACGGATTGAAATCACCTATCTAATAGACCGAAAGTTCATGCGCGACTCTTTATTACTTCCTTCTGTAGCCTGCCCCTATTCTTGAGAACACGGAAGCTACGGAGACATCTCAGACACAACTCGCGAGCCCACTTTTTGTGGCCATAAGTACCTTCGTTAGTATGGCACTTATATTTATGATGGGCGTATTATTTCTGCCGAAACTTAGTCAGTATGGTATACTTCACGCGCGAGGAATTCAAGATGATTTTCTTCATTTATCAAACATTGTTATGAATGCCATTGAACGTCATAGCATATTGGAAAAATTTGCGGATCACCGTTCGGACTTCAGCAGGTAGTTTCCAACGTATGTAGCTATATAAATAAAAATACATAGATGTGCCGTTATAAGGACGATAAATAACACATGATATCCGACCCCTTACGAAGTATGGAATGATGAGTCAGGGTAATTTATTAATTGCTTCAGGCTACGTATCCCAAGAAGAATAAAGGGGAAAAGGAGAAAACGGAGAACGAGCAAATGGGATCCGGTCAATAAATACAACTGTTAATAAAAATGTATAAAATGCGCGTCAATATCGTGGAATAAAACACATTTTATTTAGTAACATCATCATATACTTTATTTAAAAAATGTAATACGTTTTACAATTCTTTTGTACATAAATATCAATAAATTTTACGAAGTGATAACTATAGATATCCTCATCAAGATGATATAACATTAAATACTATGAGAATCTACAAATATTGTGCATCTTTGTAGAAAGATTATTATATAATAATAAAAATAGGAGTAAATTATTGACTATCTACTTAGGGGAATGTGTATCAATGTATGAAATTTAACGAAAACTATCTCATATCTTACTAAAAAATTTAACATTTAATGTACTCTGTATGTATATGCTGTGTATGTAAATATATGTATATACTATTCTGCATTTTGTCAAGTTATAGAGGTATTATAGTGATTGTATTCTATACATTGCAAAAAATACGGATGAAGGCACACTTTGGAATAATGCCTGCAATCTTGTTACCTATTTCCGAAAACTAGTTATTTTTATAATCAGTCTGTCCGATTGGCAGTGGAAAGGGATGTTTGATCAGTAGCTTTCCTTTTAAGCACCTGTCTCTGATGCTCATATTCAAAATCTTCTTCAGTTATATTTAACTTTCGAATCTGTGGTATCAGTTATTTGAACATTCTTTTCTATTGATTGGAAAATTTCAATTTTTGATGTAACTTACCTGATAGACCAAAGCTTCTTCTTCCATAATATGTTGAGGTGGATTTCTCAGTACTTGAAGCGTTTCATATATCGCTGGACAACGTTTAATGAGGGATGCACGACCCAAGCTGCCTTTTAATAAAACTAATCCAACTTTAAAAATAACTTTAACACCTTCACATAGAAACATATCCCATACACGCAAGATACTTTCCCATGGCAATGTTCGTGTATAAACACACAAGAACCATTCAGTCATATATAAAATTGGTTCCATTTTTTGTTTCTTCTAAAATAGTGAAAAGAATGCATATTAAATTCTACTCCAAAATTAAATACATACTTAAAATTTGTTCTTCATGTATGACATTATTTTTCTGCCTAGACCATACCCAGTTATTAAAACAAATTTATAATTGCAAAACTTAAAAGAAGAGAACCATTTTTTCTACATGCAAATACATATTTCATATTCACTAACCAAATGTTTATATGCAATTGGAGATACTCTTTTAAGAAGAGCGAAAAGAATGTCACCATCACGTAGTAATGTCTCCATTCCTTGACTATAATATCCAACTAGATATTTGTCACATATTGCTACAAGGCACCAAAATGCTTGTACTGCTGGCATATGCATAAGCAAAAATGCTGCGATAGGTGCTTGAGCTTGACAATATCCCACTTTGCTATTCAAAATGGAATAAGCTTTCAGCACTTTGAACAATTCTTCTTGCCCTGGTGCTTCCCCAATGAACATTACATGATGGGGAAACTGTCTGTGAAGATCCTTTTTAATATCATCTATGTACTTAGGATCCCCAGCTCTTTCCACCAGTTCCTCAAATAAATTGGGATTTGTATCCATTAGAAGTTGACCTCCACAAAGGTTTAACCATGCCCTTAGACGCACAGAAGGTGGTATTCCTTTGCGACATCTTTCCCTCACTTTTCGATAATTTGTACTCATAAAGAGACCCCAGTTGTTTAACATTTGTATCCATTTCCTTTCTCTTCTTAACATTACCTCTGGTGGTATTGATTGTTTGGCAAGGCTACTATTTGATACCAATAATTATTTGAGGTCTCCTTTGTTGGTGATTGTAGCTACATTCTATTTTAAATTACCTGTCAGAACTACAGTTGGAGCTCTGTAAAAAGCCATGCCTATCAACTCTTGATACTTCAGACCTAGTATCAGCTTCTGCATCCCCATTCTGTGATCCTGAGGCTGCCATCTCATTTTTCTAATCCTTCAAATAAAAATATATTTGGCTAAACATATTAATACAAGAATATTGCAAATAATTTGAGGTAGTTGCACTCAATATCAAACATGCAGCAACCAAATTTCTATCATATACATTAAACAGAAAACGGTCTTAGTTTTTATAACTTTCCAAATAATTATGTTTGTCCCGAGTTGTTAATTGCTAAAATGATATAATTTTGAAATTTAAATACCAAATAATAACGATTTATTTGAATAAACTATGAAATAAAACCTTTCCGGAGGCGTTAAACTTTCTTGATAACGGAAATGGGGCCACACGTATGAAATTGACAAAATGTTAAAATAATGATCCTCCAACATCCAGCAAAAAGTAAATGGAGAAAGAACACCATAAATGACACAGAAATACTAACACAATTATAAAGTTTTAGAAATATCCACGCGATATCGTTTGAACATCTAAAACGAAGTATGTATGACGAATTTCTTTGAACGTGCTGTTACAATAATGTTATCGTATCGGCACGTTAAAACAAACATTAACAGATACGAATTTTGTGATTGCACTCACGTTCACTTACAGAATTAATATGGAGTAAATGAGACTACTCCACACGCCTTATTTATAATTGACAGTTGACAGCTAACCACCAAGAAGATCCAAGAAATAGCACAGGCATAATTCACGATACTAGTACCAGATACGTTAAATGATAAAGTACCGTTTCGTACCGCCCAACTGGCTTCTGCAATAAATCCCAAACATTTATGTGCGTTAAAAAATAATGCTTACTCCACTCTGCAGATCTGCTCATAATCATATATACAATTACACGATCATTTACATTCACATTAACACGTAATATTGGGTGGGCGCATCGATAAGAATTGCATTCGCCTATCATGGATGTGCAACAAAAATGTCATCGGAAATAACGATTAACTTATCTTAGAGTAAGTTAAAGAGCTGATAGTTTGGTATTTTACGCACACGGTTATAGAATTCCGCTTATTCACTATATTGCAAAACATTATTCAATTTATACGTGGGAGGAATTTTTATTTACATCTTGCATATGTATATATCTACTCTACTGTCATTGGATAATTTTATTCTCTCGTGTGCAGCTATCTGAAGATGGGAAGAACCACGAGATATATGTACATGGCGATTGCGGAATCCCAGTCGCAATTGGATACATTATCATTTTAAATATCTACATAGAATTCTGGCTTTAATTTAAATATGACTATAATTGTGTGAGATCTCCATTATGACGTAAACAATATTTAGTTTTTAATATAAAAGAACAAATCTTAGAAATAATTGCGACAAAACTGCGGCACCGACCAAATATAAATAAGCCAAGCACGCAATGGAATCTGTAATTTTAGAGTTATCGGGCTCTAAAACCCGATAAGTATTTTCATGTCACTGGTGACGTTATCCACTAAACACAAAATAACTGCTTTTTATATTTTTAGTACTAAAAATGCAAAAATAAAACATGGAATTATTTTGCAAAAACTCTTACATGAGTAAGCATAGAAATTACTCGATGTTCAAAAGAAAATTTACAGCAAATGTCAGAAAATGACCGGGTTGGGAATTCTGTTCCTACGCCCCTGATATTTCCGAGCGAATAATCCTTAACGTAAACAAACCGATAAGGTCAGAATAATTAATTAGCTAGGTCGATATAAAAACATTGAGATTTCTTGGAACTAGTGTCTTTCTTAGAATGTTTAATGTACTCTATATAATTTGTTATCGATCCTATTCCAAAGGGATATAAAATAGATGCGTAGTCTCTAAAATATTGCTACAAAATCTTGTATTTTCTCTTTTTCAGACCTAAAAAGTGTCAGACTCAAATGTATGGCATATACATTAAGGAGCTATATTATTTGTTACTAACTCGTTAAAATTAATTATTTATGAAATATTCCAAAGTCGTGACGTCATTCTGTATGGCGTTACATGGGCTCCCCACTCTCCGAGCACGAGCGCTGAGCATAGATCTTAGGCGCGGGGTGCGGTAAAGTCTCTCGCCGGTCGTTCCTCGAGTAGTGCGGACGTGTTGCCGGTGCGCTCCGACTTTTCGGGTTTTATTTCTTGAAAATTTCACTTTTTTGTTTCAAAACGTGTTTCCACAAGTGCCACGAAGCTTCCTCGGTGCGATTTTGTAATTATTTAAATAATTAATTAGTGAATTTTCGAGATTTTCGTCATAGCGTCACTTTCTTCGCGACGTACTTCGCAAGCTTCGTGGTGCCGCGATCTTTCTCTTAGAATTTTCTAATATTTCCTTCGTTCTGATATCAATTAGAGTTCGAATTTCGTAAATATCGCGAAATTAATTACCGAATTTTCATCCGGAAGAAACTTGTCGGGCAACTACGCAGTTCAACGAGGCGGTTTGGTTCGTATTGTTTCTTGACCTTTCAAAGTCAAACCTTTTGCGCGACGCAGTTACGCTAGCGACACTTTCTCTCTCTTTCTAACTTTGATCCATGATCAATAGTACTCTTATTTCCGATAATTCGTTCAAATAATTCTCACTTCTTTGTACTAGCAGTGCACTAATGCTTGAATATTCGTTTTCCTTTAATTTGCGTATTTCACGTTGCTTTGCTTTCTGGTTACGTTCTCAGGAATTGAACGTTCATTGGATCAAGAGTCGCGAACTGATTTTTCAGTGAATGTTACTCGACTTTGCTCCTCTTTGTATCATCGAGATTTCACTCTCTTCAGGTATCGCGATATTTCATATCGTGTTTGTTAACTCCTTTCTTTCGTTGCTCGATATCCATTCATCCGTTATATAAACGTACAAAGGGCTTAACATTTCGCTCGAAGTTGTGTCTAATATGCAATTGCATTTTCGACTTAAATGTTTGGAAGTACATAAACCTAATTTCTGTACGTTTTCTCGAGAAACTTTGATCTTGCCAATTAAAGTTCCTTGAAAAACGAGGAAGTCGGTTTATTTCCGAAGTTAAAACTTTGGCTTTATACTCGATTTTGGCTACGACGATAGTCATTCACCATGAATTAAAAATATATTTAATAATGGTATTATATTATATTTTCTTTGATTATTGAAGAATCAAATGTTTAATGATATTACTAGAACCGAACAAACGCTTGGCTTGAATATTTCTTGTGTCTAATATTTCTTCTTTCCAGCAATTTTTGGATCGCGCGCAATGCGATCTTAGAGTCACTTGCTTCCGAAAAAAAGTTCGCGAAAATTAGAGTCAGTGTTGTTCGCCGGAAATAAGTGTACGGTCGCGATGTTAGTATTTAGAGTTATAAAAATCTTTTGCAATTTGCTCGTTCGCGATAATTAGAATCAAAAGGCGATTCCTGCGGAGAGGATCTCCATCGGGCATGGCTGCAGCGAAGGGACCGGTAAGTTTCAAAATCCACATTTAATTTCTCTTTTTCAATTCTAATTTTCCAATGAAAAAATATTGTTCAATTCAATCTTTCATTATATTTGGTATTTTGATGAACGTTGTCTTATGATGTATTTCTTCTCTCTTGTTACAGGATTCATCAGTGTGTGCATAAAATATCGCGAGATAGGGAGTGCACCTTTTTTCGCCGGAGAAAATTTAGTCGGTCGCGACTTATACCTTGCTGAATAATGGACTCTAAAATTCGTTTCGCGAGTGTTAACTTCAAGTCCGTACGAGGTTCCAGATTCCAGCTGTTGAGTGAGATCCGTATTTTGTGATCGCGCGCAATGCGATCTTAGAGCTTCTCGCTTGCGAGAAAAAATTCGCGGAAATTAGAATCAGTGTTGTTCGTCGGAAATAAGTATACGGTCGCGATGTTAGTATTTAGAGTTATAAAAATCTTTTGCAATTTGCTCGTCCGCGATAATTAGAGTCAAAAGGCGATTCCTGCGGAGAGGTCCTCCATCGGGCATGGCTGCAGCGAAGGGATCGGTAAGTTTCAAAATCCATATTTAATTTCTCTTTTTCAATTTTAATTTTCCAGTAAAAAATATTGTTCAATTCAATCTCATCATATTGGGTATTTTGATGAACGTTGTCTTATGATGGATTTCTTCGTTCTTGTTACAGGATAAAATATCGCGAGTGCATCTTTTTTCGCCGGAGATAATTAAGTCGGCCGCGACTTAAAACTTGCTACATAATGGACTCTAAAATCCGTTTCGGGAGTGTTAAATTCACGCTCGTAAGTTCCAGCTGCTCCAGCATCATCTCATCATTGTCTTCAACACCATCTTCAACATCGTCTTCAACATCAACCTACTACAGGCAGTTTCAAGACATCTACCGAGTGAGTCACAAAAGTTTTCAATATTTTTTATACCCCCTGACCCGACTTTCATTTTTCAAAGATTCAAATTTAGAGTTCTGTCCCCCCGGTATCCTATGCCGTAGGACGATTGGTCCGAATCGGTATGGGGTGCTGGTTATAATTCTTTCTAAATATTTGCGAGCATAGCGACCGCGAGTAGATTCTACTTGTGGAATCTGCTCGTGGGTAGCATCAATATTGAATGTTTTATATTTATTAGCTGAGGTAGGCCTTCTTGTCTTGTTTGTAGCTTCGCGGTTTCAATTATAATATGCATGCGCGGCTTATTTCCGCCGATTGTAGAGTCTCGTACCGCGGTATCGCGAATCGCGAATACGCGAGTCGCATGAATTAATTGCGACTTTATTTCACTTTATTCGATTCAAATTGGATCATGCATCCGATTTGATATTATATATTAGTCCTTATTAATTTGATTATACATCAATATGTATTCATTAATGTGCATTTCGCTTCGTCCGATTTTCGTTCGTACGCTTGACGCAAAAAATGATTTGTCGATATGAGCAAGAAGGCAATTCGCGACGAGTAGATTCCGGAGTCGAACGACGAATGTAATGTCTTCGATGAAGGGGTCGCCCGAGGTTACTTAAAGATTTCAATTTCCGTATGTACTTTTCAGTACGTACTTTCATATTTATATTAGTTGAACTTGAATTTTTCTGAATATTAAATGAAATATTGTGATACCCCTTTGACACGCGTCACTGAAATAAAGAATACATCCTTCCCTACCCTCGTATAAATAAATTCTTCAGCCCTCCCTTTATGCAAATGATTCAAAGTAAAGTCAATTTAGTCCGCTCAGATACTTATTCTTCCACTCTGTTAAGTGGATTATTTAGTCAGGATTTTCAGCAAACCTCAAGCTCCTGTGTACTGTGTTCATTTATTTAGTCTTAAGGCATGCCCATTTTATTTAGCTCGCAATTATCCGTGGATCTTAGATGTGATACGGATGAATGCGGGCGGTGGGCATGGGTTAATTTTAATATTTCCTAATCATGTGTGGCGGCTGGCGGAGGATTTCGCTGTCCGTGCACGACGCATTTCCACACGTGTGTATGATCGGTTGTTTTCGTGGGATTGCGTCGGTTTTTAACTTTTAAGTAAAGCCATGAACTTCCTTGCGAGGTTGGCGAGCCCCCAGGGGTCCGTCTACTTCACTTGGACGTGAATCTCTTTACTTTTGCTATCCATAATGTCGTAATAGATTTTAAAATATAGTCATCTGCTATATTTTATACTTTGACGACTATGAATATTCATAGTCTTTAGACGCGAGTAGTTCCTTTTATTCAAGTTAAATTAACTTGAGATAGAGTCGACTATCTTCCAGTTACTTCGTATAGTATCCCTCTCGACACAGCATTACCACGGGGCGCCGTCTTTCGGCATAAGTCGTCTCTTATGTGGTGACCCCTCCGAAAATACCTATTCCTAAAAAATAGCCTATACGAAGTAATTCTTGGAACGCGAGTTTATATTTGCATATATGCTCAAAGCATAAAAATTCGCAATGGACGCAGCCTCTGTCAGTCGATTTCAGGAAAAAGGGTACGTACATTTTCGTGGTATGAGTTGGTATCGAGTTCGGGTGTCGGAGGGGTCCCGGGACCTTCTCCCTAGTGTAGGCTTTGCACCCAGGGCTCGTGAATGAGAACCGTGGAGTGGGTTGATGCTGATTGTGTTGGTGTGCCTGATTTGCTTTTTGCCATTTTAAATATAGCTTGAGGGAGGCAGGTAGCATATCTTCTCTAACTTTGTGTGCTTGATCATGACTTAACTTTAAGTAAGTAGGGCCAGGACTGAGGACTCACCTTCGGTTTAGCATTGATAGGCGTTCTTTGTAAAGGTGTGATCCCTCACCTGGGAACTGTTAATAAATTAGTATATCATCACGGATATGCTAAAGTATTAATGTATTCATAAGTATTAATCCTAGAACGCACGTAGTTTAACAGGCTGCAGTGGTTCTTAAACACCGGTTTCTGAATTCGCTGAGTCCTTAAATCACGGACTAGTAAGGTTGTTCTTTCAGCACGTGGATTGTATTCTGCTTGGACATTCGATTAAATGTGTACAGGTACGAGCATCCATTTCGTTAATATGAAATGGCTGGGCGTGCTCTGTGCTAGGATACCAGTAAACTTTTTAATATATCTAACTTCATATCTAATTTCTGTCGAAGTAAAGTCAATCTCAATATTATATTCAAGTATTTTTCGGAGAATGTCACCGAAAATATTCTATTCGTGGGTACTCGAGAATGTTTCACCGCAGGATATTCCGGAGAACGTTCAATCTTTGAATGTTAAAGGGTATTCGACGGATGAATGTTCGCGGATATTCAAGAATAATTCAAGTTATATAAATGTAGTAAATGTAGTTTATGAGCTGGTTTATTGCACCGGAACACTCGTCGTTTCTGTGGAACCACCAGTTCTTTGTACGAAAAGGGAATGTCCGAGCAAATACTTTTCACGCAACGCGGGATGAAGAGCCAAGTGCGAAGAGCCCAAGTGGAGAAGACCTATTTAATGACAATTCATCTTCGGATGGATCGTCATTCTTATGCTATTAAGTCGCTATGCTCGCTAATTATATTTTATTCTGACCACCCTGCCCCCATACCCCCATACCCCCTTGTGAACCTGGGACGCAAACATCCGCGTCGCGAATCTTTAAGAAATTTGATGATTAAAGTTAAAGTTATATTTATTCCAATAATAGTTTCATATCCCTACAAAGTTTTTACTCTTTCCAGCAAACTTTTATTATAAATAACTTGAGATAGAGTCAATTATCTTCCAGTTGCTTCGTATAGTATCCCTCTCTACACAGCATTACCACGGGGCGCTGTCTTGCGACATAAGTCGTCTCTTATGTGGTAACCCTTCCAAAAATACCTATTCCTAAAAAAATAGCCTATACGAAGTAATTCTTGGAACGCAATTTTAATAAATTATTAAAATCGGGTGAATTTTTATATTTCTAGATTACATAAATATTATTAGAATCGGGTCAGTTTTTATATTTCTAGGTAACATAAATATTATTGAAATCGAGTCAATTTTTATATTTATAGATTCTATGATTTAAAATCTTTTTCGAAGAAGCATATTATGAGTAATTTTTATTGAATTAGTAGTGTTCGAACTCCGTTGCCCCACGTCCCCAGGGTTCACACACGAAAGCTGAAATTACGGCTTTCATTATATCTGGAATGGTCATATTTGGAATATGACAATAAGGCCTAAAATTGGTTGAATGATAGTTCCAACCAATTCATCATAGAAAGGCCTGTTGGAGAATATAATAATACGAACTCCTTCAAGACTCATTTTTATAACAATTAATAATATTACTTAAATCAAGCATTAAATGCAAAATAATAGATTTCACGTTCCATGTATATATGGAGCATACTTAAATATCATTTCTGGCACATATTGTCTGGACATTGCAATTTTTAAGATCCCAAGGAGGAAGACAATATTTGTCTGCCAGCTCTTTAACGTAAATTGCAACTATGTATATAGAAATAGAAATATATAGTTGAAATTTATGCTGAAAAGTATGGAGGATGAATTTTGCTGGAATTCTTGCGCGATTAAAAATTGTTATCCAGCAAACATATATAAATGAAGAATTGTATCACAATATACATTTTGCCCAATCTAATATGCACTTGGCAACGTATCCGAATAAATACTTTCGATAAAGCGTCTTGAAGGAGTTCAATGCCCAAAAAGAGGCACGAGAAGGAAGGGACCCCCATGAGAATTTTGAACTCTCCGGCGAGTTGAGCCTTGTTTGCACAAAATTCTTTGGGGGGACGTAGGAGAACTGGTTCATTGCACGAGTATAAACTCCGAGGGCGGTTTGTCGTAGACTTTCCAGGTCTTGAACTGGATCGATTTAAACAATTGAGAGGGTTGTACGGAGTCCACTGTGGCAACTCTATCCGGATAGAGTTCGGACCGTCATTGCGAAAATTCTCGATGATTTGTTTGATCGAAACAGTTCGAGGTGCCGAGGGGGTTGTAGCGATTGTAAAAGCTAACTGACGAGTCACTCGAACCAGTTCGGCTGTTCAGAACCCTCATTTTTATGGAAATACAAAGGAGAGAGAATTTCTACCTGTAAAATGTACCATATTTTAACACCATTTTTGGTAATGTTTTTGCAAATAACCCCTCGAGAATCCCTCGATGGGGTTCGAATATGTTATGTATGAAATAATAATACGATGATCATATTTATTGTTTTTGAGAGGAAGTATAATTAATTATATATATATATATTTATTTGTTGATAATAATGATGGTAATATTGATGAACTGTTGATAACAATGGAAATGAAATGAAATAAAGAGTAGTGTGAAAGAGGGTTCTGGAGAGTTAAGATAGCTCGTCCAAATGACGATATGAAATCCCATGAAAGGGATTATTGATAAGCCAAGCGTTTGTGAAAGGTTGACTTTCATTGCATAACACTATTAAAACATCTTATTATTGATAATTTATAATGAAGTTGTCTATTTTTTGCACCATTCGTGCTTCAATGAAATATTTAAATATTTTCATTCTTACAAGTATCCATATTTTAAAAACTTTTGTCCTGGTGGATATTATCGTCACGGTTAAACCGAGTAAAAGAAGCATTTTTATTTTCAATAAATTCTGGCTCTCAGTAGCTTCCAATAAATATATTATTACATTACGGCATATTCATATATGAAATATAATATTCAGTTGTACGTGTCCGAAAATCACGTGATTTTCAATGTTTGCTTTGATTTATATCAGTTTCTTGAGAGGTACACGGAAATTTTTTCACGTAAACTCGAGCATGATACTAATTTGCAATTGCATATAAAAGCCATGCACGAGGGTGAAATTTGTTAGCCCTTTATCGCGGCTCTAGGCTCCTTTTTCTAAGAGTTTGAGGAATCAACTTCCACGATTTAGTACTTCGACTCTCAGTGAGTTTCATTTTCTTGCAATTCTGCATCTTGTTAGAACAATTTTGAAGCCTGCAGCTTCTTTTGTTTCCCTGTTTCGATTCCACACCGTCTCGTTGGCTGCGAGTTGTGCTTTCGCTCAGTTTATTTCGAGATTCCCATTTTGTTTGTTTAAACTTCCATTTCGAAATCGGTCCGGGATAAAAATCGTAGTTTATGCCATGTCCATTTTGCCCGGTCCGCAGTCAGCCGTGGATCTCGGATGTGAATCGGATGGATGCGGACAATGGGCATGGTTTAATTTTGGTATTTTAACTAATCATAATCTGCGACTGGCAGGGGGTTTTGCGATCCGTGCACGACGTACTTCCACATGTGTGCGTGTGCGGTCATTCTTGTGGAATTGCGTCGATTTTTTGAGTTTTGGTAAAGCGATGAACTTTCTTGCGAGGTTGACGGCCCGAGGGCTTTGTCTACCCCGCTTGCAAGTGAATCTGTTTACTTTAGCCGTCCGATTTAGTTTACTAAACCGTAGTCTACTTTTGACTACGTGTGTTTTTTCGACTATGAATATACGTAGTCTTCAATCTCAAGTAGCTTCCTTTTAATCAAGTTATGTCTGCTTGATGTAGAGTCGATTTTCTTCCAGTTACTTCGTACAGAGAGCTCCTGTATGAAGTAAATGGATTCGCGTTCGAGGAATGTACCGCTAAAAGGTACCTGTAGTATACTTTGAATTTTTTCATATGTTTAAACCATATTCGCAATGGATCACAGCCTTTTGCCAGTCGATTTCAGGATAATTGGTATCGCGATAGCTTATCCTCGGGCAGGTCGAGTCAAGTACCTTTTTATAACTCGTGCAAAGCGCTTTATTGGCGTTTTACATGGATTTAAAAATGGAATTTTGTTCAGTTCAGCATATACTTTTTTATGCTGAATATAAATTAGAGTTAAAATTTTGTTGAAATGATTGGGAGGTAGGAACCTACCTCCCGCCCTCCGCACAGGGCGGGTCTCGAAGCAGCAACCTCCACGTGGTGAGACCTGGGCAATCGGAATTATTTGTCGTGTAATAATGACAAGAGAATTATTTTAAAGCATTGTTTGATTGTATCAAATTTATGTAGAATTATAATACCTAAAGCTGGTAGTATTTCGTATTCCGGAAGAAGTTACGGAAGAAGTACCAGCGTTATAATTTAGTTGTCGGTCTTATTACACCGTAAATAATTTCGAGCTAATCAGCTGCGGGTTAATTCACATTTATAAGTGGAATCAACATTTTATTTATAAATGTAAAATAACCCATTCGTCAAATTTAATATTAATCCACCATCTACCATCATTTAGACATTTTTTCGACTTGGTCTCGACCTATTTTTGACCAATAAAAATTTTTTAACCGTTTCTTTCGACCAGAAATCGTCCTAGAATATGTTTATACATCATTTACCATCGATTTGGGTCGTTTAGAATTGATTTTGGCGACTTTTAATTTTTGAGAATTTTTGAAGGTGTACCCCTTCACATTTTTTCGACTTTGGTTCGACCCATTTTTGACAAATACAAATTTTTTAACCGCTTCTTTCGACTGGAAATCGTCCTACAATATGTTTATGCATCATTTAACATCGATTTGGGTGGTTTAGAAGCGATTTTGGGGACTTTTAATTTTTGACAATTTTTGAAGGTGTACCCCTTCACATTTTTTCGACTTGGGTTCGACCCATTTTTGACCAATAAAAATTTTTTAACCGCTTCTTTTGACCCAAAATCGTCCTAGAATATGTTTATACATCACCCACCATCGATTTGGGTGCTTTAGAAGCTATTTTGGCGACTTTTAATTTTTGACAATTTTTGAAGGTGTACCCCTTCACATTTTTTCGACTTGGGTTCGACCCATTTTTGACCAATAAAAATTTTTTAACCGCTTCTTTTGACCCAAAATCGTCCTAGAATATGTTTATACATCATTTACCATCGATTTGGGTCGTTTAGAATTGATTTTGGCGACTTTTAATTTTTGAGAATTTTTGAAGGTGTACCCCTTCACATTTTTTCGACTTGGGTTCGACCAATTTTTGACCAATAAAAATTTTTTAACCGCTTCTTTTGACCCAAAATCGTCCTAGAATATGTTTATACATCACCCACCATCGATTTGGGTGGTTTAGAAGCGATTTTGGGGACTTTTAATTTTTGACAATTTTTGAAGGTGTACCCCTTCACATTTTTGTGACTTGGGTTCGACCCATTTTTGACCAAGAAAAATTTTTTAACCGCTTCTTTCGACCAGAAATCGTCCTAGAATATGTTTATACATCACCCACCATCGATTTGGGTGGTTTAGAAGCGATTTTGGCGACTTTTAATTTTTGAGAATTTTTGAAGGTGTACCCCTTCACATTTTTTCGACTTGGGTTCGACCCATTTTTGACCAATAAAAATTTTTTAACCGCTTCTTTTGACCCAAAATCGTCCTAGAATATGTTTATACATCACCCACCATCGATTTGGGTGGTTTAGAAGCTATTTTGGCGACTTTTAATTTTTGACAATTTTTGAAGGTGTACCCCTTCACATTTTTTCGACTTGGGTTCGACCCATTTTTGACCAATAAAAATTTTTTAACCGCTTCTTTTGACCCAAAATCGTCCTAGAATATGTTTATACATCACCCACCATCGATTTGGGTGGTTTAGAAGCTATTTTGGCGACTTTTAATTTTTGACAATTTTTGAAGGTGTACCCCTTCACATTTTTTCGACTTGGGTTCGACCCATTTTTGACCAATAAAAATTTTTTAACCGCTTCTTTTGACCCAAAATCGTCCTAGAATATGTTTATACATCATTTACCATCGATTTGGGTGGTTTAGAAGCGATTTTGGGGACTTTTAATTTTTGACAATTTTTGAAGGTGTACCCCTTCACATTTTTTCGACTTGGGTTCGACCCATTTTTGACCAATAAAAATTTTTTAACCGCTTCTTTTGACCCAAAATCGTCCTAGAATATGTTTATACATCACCCACCATCGATTTGGGTGGTTTAGAAGCGATTTTGGCGACTTTTAATTTTTGACAATTTTTGAAGGTGTACCCCTTCACATTTTTTCGACTTGGGTTCGACCCATTTTTGACCAATAAAAATTTTTTAACCGCTTCTTTTGACCCAAAATCGTCCTAGAATATGTTTATACATCACCCACCATCGATTTGGGTGGTTTAGAAGCGATTTTGGCGACTTTTAATTTTTGAGAATTTTTGAAGGTGTACCCCTTCACATTTTTTCGACTTGGGTTCGACCCATTTTTGACCAAGAAAAATTTTTTAACCGCTTCTTTTGACCCAAAATCGTCCTAGAATATGTTTATACATCATTTACCATCGATTTGGGTCGTTTAGAATTGATTTTGGCGACTTTTAATTTTTGAGAATTTTTGAAGGTGTACCCCTTCACATTTTTTCGATTTTGGGTCGACCCATTTTTTGGCCGAAATAATTTTTAAACCGCTTCTTCCGACCCAAAATCGTCCTAGAATATGTTTATACACCATTTACCATCGATTTGGGTCATTTAGGAGCGAAATTGGCGACTTTTAATTTTTGACAATTTTTGAAGGTATACCCCTTCACATTTTTGCGATTTTGGGTCCACCCATTTTTTGCTCAAACAAATGTTTAAACCGCTTCTTTCGACCCAAAATCGTCATAGAATATGTTTATACATCATTTACCATCGATTTGGGTCATTTAGGAGCGAAATTGGCGACTTTCATTTTTTGACAATTTTTGAAGGTATACCCCTTCACATTTTTCCGATTTTGGGTCGACCCATTTTTTGACCGAAACAAATTTTTAACCGCTTCTTTCGACCCAAAATCGTCCTAGAATATGTTTATACATCATTTACCATCGATTTGGGTCGTTTAGAAGCGATTCTGACGACTTTTAATTTTTGACAATTTTTGAAGGTAAACCCCTTCACATTTTTTCGACTTGGGTTCGACCCATTTTTGACCAATAAAAATTTTTTAACCGCTTCTTTTGACCCAAAATCGTCCTAGAATATGTTTATACATCACCCACCATCGATTTGGGTGGTTTAGAAGCGATTTTGGGGACTTTTAATTTTTGAGAATTTTTGAAGGGTACCCCTTCACATTTTTTCGACTTTGGTTCGACCCATTTTTGACCAATAAAAATTTTTTAACCGCTTCTTTCGACCGGAAATCGTCCTAGAATATGTTTATGCATCATTTAACATCGATTTGGGTCATCTAGAAGCAGAATTGGTGACTAAAATTTTGACAATTTTTGAAGTTATGCCCCTTCTCATTTTTGCTGAATGCCCTGTGCAAGGTTAAGTGCCCCTAGTTTACAGTTTTTTTTACTTATTTCTGCAGAGGGCACCATTTGTTGCGGTGAATCACAGACGAGATATATCTCGTCTCTGACGATGAGTGAATTTTACCACGTCGGTAATTTTTGACTGAAATCAGGACAGCTCATTTAGTGCTTGGTCTTCCTATGGCTCGTCTATGTTCATACCTCAGGTTATACTACATTCCACGGAACCTTGCACGAAGTTCGTTCCCCTGCCCTCGCGACCTCTCTACAATGTAGTTTACATGAGATTTTCGATTTTAACATAGAATTTCGATGTTAAAGAAAAAAAATGAAGGAATTGCATTAAAAAGTCGATATTCTACGTTATTTTCTATGTATTTCGACTCAAAATATCTCAACATAGATCTCACATCTAAAACTACGTGCATACATATTAAAATATATGATACAGCGTATTCGCATATATTCTAGGAGTAATTAGTAACAGTGATACAAATAATAATATAACAATCTTAACGCTACTGTCGTTCCCCGATTTTCATTATTTCGTTCAACATCCAAGTATCAGTTTCTGAGAACAAATGACAAAATTATTATTTCCATACTTTTATATACCCGTTTTGGGAGTACTTGGTGCCAAAGAAATACATTTGAGGTTCCTTCTTTTCCATGTCTCGTTTATAATGGAATTTTTTTCAATTCCCCGAACGAATTCATTGTTTTTTAGAAATATGTTCGTACATATTTTTCCGTCGTATACCGAGCAATTCTAAAAACCATAAAAATTGTTACATCTTATACATGAATACTACACATTGTAGCTGACGAAATAGGGAATGATGCGCAGTGGAGGGTAGAAAAGTAGGTAGGGCTTTGCGCGACGGGACAAACTTTCATGAAATACAGTATACATAGTATTGTCAGGCTTTTTCCAAGATTATTTACGTAGGATTACCGGCGCTTCAAAATTTGGAATTACTTTTTCCTATTTTTATATAACAATAGACTCTGACACATTTGAATTTTTATCTGGGCTTGAATATTAATGTTTTACCAAGCGACAGACCTATATATGGAGGTTTGATTAATCGTTTGTGATTGTTATATGCATGGTTATCCGAACGTAGTTCCAAAACTATATAATGTACTCAATTGTATATGTACATTGTTTACACTTAAGATATGCAATTTAATTTTTCAATAAATTAAGTGGAGAAACAAAGAAATTTCACTACTACGAATTGGATGAATTTTGAAGAAACTGCACAATGACAGAAGGAAACAAAATGTTACCCAAGAACATGCTGACGTACGTTTCACTTGCAATATGATAAAATATGAAATACATATGATCTATAAGAGTAATAAAAAGTATAAAAATAACGTGAGAGAAACTGAAAGTTTATTAATTATTTTTTAGTCTTTATTACGGTGATATTTAGTTGCGGTTTACTAGATACTATTTTCTTTATTTAGTGCGCATTAATAACGACTTACATATTTGGTTATACTTATGTATGTAGGGCAGAAGAATTACTGCAGAATAAAGGTATCAAAAGCACTGTATGGGATGAATTTGAAAAATCCTCTAAAATTTTACCAAGAATGGGAAAGAAACAGTTCGAGCCAAATGGTTTATGGCTTCAAAATATGCAAATCGAAAAAGGAATAAATAATTGCAAAGATTTGATAGCTACAGAAAGGGTTGAACGTATTTCACAATTAGCCATTGCGGAATGGGTTGCTGCTGAAAAACGAGCACGTGTAATAAAGAATTCTGGACAAGACTGGAATAGTTTTGGTTTGGAAAAAAATAGCACTCTTTATTTAATACCTGAAGAAGCACTGTTCCTCTTGGAAGCAGTATGTTCTAATATGTTCCAAGGCTATTATTTGCCTAAATTAACTTCCTTGTTTTAATGCAATATGAATAAAACAAGATTTTTTTTTTTTAGAACTGCTTGGAACTGCTATGGAATAATGTCCCATTATCTATACAACAAGCTTATGAACTTTTGATTGATAATATTGAATGCTCTATGGCTGAATATAGAGTCTATAGTCAATTGGTTCGGTGTGGTTATCGTATACAAAGATTTATTTATGAGCTTTCAGAGCGGAGTATTAGGAATGATGAAACTAAACGTAAAGATATATTTGATCCCCAAACAGGGCTAAGAATAACTGAGAGTCAACAAAAGCCTGAAAACTCTCAAATTATCGACAATGATCAATTACCTAAATGTTCAACGGAAAGCTCAGAAGTTAGTGTCATTGACCTTGATGTAAAAGTTTGTGAAGAAGTAAAGAGAAAAGTAGAGTTTCCAGTTATAGATGATGAAGTTCATAAAATTACAGAGGACCTGCTTGATGAGGTAGAACGATTAGAAAATAGTTGTGCAAGCGCAGATCAGAAATATTCCGAAAATCTTGAAACTTTATATTCCAATTCCGAAACAACGAAATTAAATAGTGATAAAACGAAACGGAATAAAATTGAAATCATATCTGATAAAACATTATTCCATAATATTAAAATTGTAAGGCAATTTGATGATAGTTCTTCCAAATGTTCTCCTGCAAAAAGATTGCAAGGGTCGCGAATACAACGCAATGTTAAATTATTACCAAAAAGAACTGATAAGCCACAACCTGTTGAAATTACACTAAATGATGCTAATAATGGCAAAGCTGAACTTTCTCATGTAGAAAAACGAAAGATATGCCCACTTTCTGATGAAGATGTAAAAACGAAGAAAACAAAACAAGAGGTACAAGATACAAATAATAGTATAAGTATTTGTACATAGAATTGAATCAGTTTACAATTGTTTTTTTATTTTATAGGTCATCGAACTTTCCGATGACGAAATTCAGCAACTACCTCGTCCTATGACGAAAAAAGAACTCTTAAATCTAATTCCAAATATTGCAAATCAATTCGTTATAACAACACCTATCGCAAGGCGATATATACCACACAATATAAAACCACAAAGAAGTGTCTATCATTACGATTATAAAACATTACGAAATTTTGCCCAAGAAGATAAAAAATCACGAAATGCGCAGTGTAAATATCAAAAGTTAAACAGAAATTCATCTCAATTTGAGAATACTTCAAGTAATGAAGTTGGTAGGGGAAATATGAATGCTCTACAGGTCTCACAAAATTCAAGTAGAAATGCATATAGTGTTCCTCCACCTCCATTTTTTTCTATGGGAAGAGGACATCAAACAACTTTTGGATCTTATTACAATTATTCAAATAGGTTCCCCCATTCATATAATCATAATTCATACTGGTTTCAAAGGAATTCCATAATTGGTCAAAATATGTTTCAAAATACATTAAACATCTTTCCAGTCCATAACAATGTAATTATGCAAAACAGATTTGTATCTATTCAAATGAATAACTTTGGATATCCAAACATGTCTCAATATCCAGCGAGAAATTCTTTCATGCGAAACCGAGGCCGTAACTCTTTTCAAAACTTCTCGACGCAACGAAAATATCGGCAAAATATGAATGCAGAAGATATGCCTATGCATAAATCTGCATTAAATGATTCGAAACATTCAGGACATAATAATAGGAACGGCTATCAATGTTCATTTAAGACGTTGCCAGCAACATCTACCTGGACAGAATTAAAAACGAAATGGCGCGAGGAAAAAACTATTACTATCGACGACGAAGACTGTGTAGAAAATGATATAGCGGACTGTAGTGAAGTACAAGTCGTCGAACAGTGTAATCCTCTGATTGGGCCGAAAAATGCTAAAACCCTTGCGGAAATTTTCGAAAAACTTAGAATAATTAAAACGGCACCCGACAAGACAGTTAGGCGGAAGAAAAGTAGATATAAGATATCATATAACGTTTACTCCAGTACGCAACACTATAGAAAAGCAAATCCAGGAGTCCCGCTGTACCGGATAGTTGTGATGAGGTACATATTTAATTTTTTTTAATCGTTTACATTTGACAAATCTCATATACTTTTTTCCAGCCAAAGTGACGATACATTTATACAACCAGTAGAAATACATCGACTGCAACAAGATTCAAAGAATTCACCGATAGTATTGGCTTGTGTTTCTATGTCAATTTCATACATGCAACCAGGATATATATCTGTGCCAGATTTAACTTAATTCAAATAAATTGTTTTTTGTAATTAAATTATCGCGTCGTATTTCCCTTTCTGTTAATAATATATTTTCAACTGATTCAATGCAATTTCAAAGTAGTAATGACGCGCCTTAAATAAAAATTATTTTAAATTAAATAAATATGGTTCTTGTGTCTATTAAACCTTCAAATAGAAAATTAAAAAATATAGTACACGTAGGAAAAGTTGTGTATGTTTCGTACTTTATTATAAACATTTCGGACAACATTGGACGTTGTAGAAATAATCTGGAATCCTTAATTATCAGATTTTAGATGATTTGGTGATGTTCCCGGAATTACTTTCGGTCTAAAACCGGCTCGATTGTTTGTCCTCCACATATCTGACCCCATCCGATAAGACGCCAATGTTTTTCAACTCTGCGTGATAACGCGATCTTTTCATCAATTTCTGTACAGACCGGGCTGGTCAAGCTAATCTTTGCCAAATCAGCCTTGGTAGCCAATACCCGCCCACCGGTACTTAAAGATCCAATATTTACTAACAAAACCTCGTTTCGGGATAATTTGGGAACCTGTAAGTTAACAATGAAAATTTAGAATTATATTCAATTTACATATAGAATCTAAATTCTTTCAAAGTTCTGTAACAATTGAAGAGTTATGTTCTTACCCTCGCTCCCTTTTTGTCTCCCTCCGTCCTAACACCTAGCAATCGTTTTAGAAGATAATACGATATTTCAAGTTCAATAAATATTTTCGGTAGTGCTCCCACAGCTCCCAAAATCTGACCAACTAAACGATCCGCTCGGCATAACGTTGGCTCAATCTTCGTTCCAACACCTTAAGACATCATCATAGACATTAGTCATAATACACACTCATTCTTGCAGATACACGTGAAATTGTTTGAATATCTTACCAATGAGCCCACCAGGAACTGCAAACTGCAGTTCGTTCTGTTCAGCGAATAAAGATACGATACGCGAAAAGATGGGCCGACAAGTTAATTCTCCTTCGCCATCTTTCGACACTAAACCAGGTCTAACTTCAATTTCCATACCCACCTATGAAAGATGACATGTCTCAGTAAAATCGCATTAGTTATAGAAAAGAAAAGAGTTATTTTTGTCTTCATACTTTTAATACTCCTCGTAGAATACTTCCTCCAGCTACACCTCCTTTGAGATCATCGACTTCACAACCAGGTTTATTGACATCGAACGATCGGATGACGATCAATCTCGGCTCCGAAGTGAAATCCCTTAGAGGAACTGGGATCTTTTTAGTGATGTATTCGCACAAAACTTCAATGTTATACTTCAATTGTGCTGAGATAGGGATGACTGGTGCTCCCTCGGCTACCGTGCCTATTTCAGGAAGGAATAAATGTTTCTACGTGTACTTGAAATGACAATAATTTGGTGCGATGTAACAAACCACTAATATATGCATATATACCTTGAACGAACTTTAATATTTGTTCGTATTGTTCTTTCGCTTGTGCTTCTTTAACCAAGTCTATTTTATTTTGCAGAATCACGATGTGCTTCAGTTTCATAATCTCAATAGCTGCTAAGTGTTCTGACGTTTGTGGTTGCGGGCAAGATTCATTGCCAGCTACAAAAAGATTTAAGAAATTAATCGCACGAAAACTTTATTTTCTGATCAGAAAACAGTTACGGTATGAGATCCAAACATTGATCATTCGTTAAGAATTATTAAAGAATTTATACCAAGTACCTACCGATTAATAGTAATGCTGCGTCCATGACTGCGGCTCCGTTAAGCATTGTCGCCATAAGAATGTCGTGACCCGGGCAGTCCACGAAAGATACATGTCGTACTAATTGAAATCGTCCAGAACAAACTGGCCGTAAACAAGGAAACGAATCGTCTTTGCTTGATCCTCCAGATATATAACATCCTGGCCTTGGACATTTTTCGTTGTCACATTTATAAATCTTTGCATTGGCATATCCTATAATGGGCAAATTCAAAACAAGAGCTTAATACTAGAAGGGTCCTGATAGCATTCCGTCGGTTTTGTACAGATGCTGCGAATATAACAATGACATAAACGATCAGTCAAAATTAACATTCGGTATCTTGTTTGAAGGCAAGGGCTTTGAATCGACTTCATGGAACTGCGCTGATGCATTCCTGAGCTTAATATATTATTGAGCAGTTTTTCGGCGTATCGACTCTTTGATTGTCATCAACCGTTTACGGTTTGCGGGCATATGAATAGGAAGTCATACACGCATTTTGTCAAAACTTGTGCCAATTTATTGCTTTCATAATCAAAACATTAGTTGACCTTTACATATGGGTTTCTCCAAGAAACAAAATTAAAGTCCTGTTTTATCTAAAATGAAATCGAATTTTAGTAAAGTACTAAATTTCAAATCTAAAAGTAAAAGACCGCAGGGTTTTTGATATCGTAAAATTTACGTAACCCTCAGATTTCAAAGTGTTACGCACTAGTATGTTCATTATTCTATTATACCAAAAGATTTAACAAAACTGGATTCCGTTTACGTAACCTTTCTACTTGCGCCTTTTTCTTTATCAGAACACTATGCAGTACAAATAACTATAGTGCACCCAACAATACGTGATACGGTTTATCGGAACGTGTAAAAATCATATGAAGGTCTTGAATCTTACCAAGTACAA
This sequence comes from Nysson spinosus, assembly GCA_910591585.2. NCBI lineage: Eukaryota > Metazoa > Arthropoda > Insecta > Hymenoptera > Crabronidae > Nysson > Nysson spinosus. Next base: position 8,091,201 of record OU342835.1, read on the forward strand.
TCGCAGATGGTAATACATCTAACTATATCGCACCTCATTTATCCAATAATACTTTTTACAATAACAATGAGTAACGCGTAAACATATAAGTAAAATATTACAATGACGAATAGTCTGCTTTCTCTGTCAAGATACATTTGACTCTCTTTGCAACTGCTGTGTCCACCTACATACATACTAATATACCAGTAAACTAAAGTTAATACAAAAATTAAATGACGCTTGAAATACACCTAACTTCTAAGTTATATCAATTAACAGTGAACCGTGATATAAAAATGCAAGCTGTCGTACAAAATAATACATAGAATACATTGTATATGTAACTATATCCATTAGAATGCGCACATTGTATAATTATGTAGAACAATTAATGTGAACCCATATAATTCATATTAAGTTCGTCTGGCTTCGAAGCCGCTAAAACAATACAATATACTATGAAGAATTAAATCAAAATAAATACCGCCGACAAGTTGCGGCACCGCATTTGCATAAAGTTTTATTTGCTGACAAATCCGACTCTGGTGTCTCAGCCCGCAATTCTAATTTTTCGTTAAAATCTAAATTAGCACTTATATTTAAATCCTTGTCCTTCGTTATATTACGTTTTACTAAGTTGTCACTGTTTCTTGATGATTGGCACATATAATCGAACGTAATTTCTTCATTTTGTTTAATATCTTTTTTGGCGAATAAAGCTAGCTTAGGCAAGTTTGGATCAAGACAATTGATCCAAACACCGTAGACTGCTAAATTCGGATCGCAAGAGTGATTGATAAAATGCGAAACATTGCCATATACGGCAGCATCTACAGTGTAAGGACACTGACCTTCGATTTCATTATAATCGAGATCAAACAGGTACGTTCTACCCGTTGTATCGTACTCTTTACCACGCTTATCTGCCTCTTCGCTTGTGATTACTTCACCGACATATTGTGTGACAAATGTTCCTTTCTTAATTGCGCATAATGTTTTAACTCCCCAACCTCTTCCATTACTAGTTCGAAAGATACAAAGTTTCATAGTAGTGCCACGTTGTACCACCCGATTTAAACAATTTACATTACAAGAACATCTCTTGTTACATTCGTATATTGGCGTACCTGGTGGGACACGAATTCTGCCCGCTACGGTATAAGCAAATGTTGATTCATTTTGTGCAAAGCAACATTTAGATTTTGCGTCGCACGTTGTGCATACGCAACAGATCGGTGGATCGTCAGGTATTATTACACCCGCACCGGGTAAATATTCATCGATATAAAGGAAATCCTGCGGCGCACTTTCTAAGTCTACCAGATTTTCTACCCGAATCACAGGTTTACCTTTGGCAATACTATTCATTTCATCTTCCCACTCTTGCAACGATTCCAATTGTTCCTTCCTGAAGTCGGAAAGCAATGACCGAATTAGATTACGTTTTATGATTGTTTTGAATTTGGTGCGTTTTTTCGTGTTTTTCGTCTTGAAAAAACATCCTATATTTAAACATATATCATCCTGATCTACTGGAGGGTAGTCTAATGGTTCGCCCTTATATCTTATTTGAGTTAATAATTCTTCGACATCCCGAATAGAAGGATAAAAATGTGTGTGTGACTTAAACTTGTTCAATAATGTTATCCTATTGTTCTCAAATGCTTCCAACATATCCGAACAGTTTACTAAATTTTTTATGGGCTCCCAGGTATTGTATTGTGAGTCCCAGTTGTTCCACTTTATCAGGTACAATGTATTTCCATTTTTTTCTTTCTTCCCAAGTATCTTTTCTACTTCCCAAAGATTACCCTCTGTCCGAGATTTCTTCACCTCCTTGTTAACGTCATACTTTATATTCTCTAATATAATTCTTAATTCTTTTAATTTTAAGCCCCCCAATTTGTATTTTATTCGCGTATTTTCATTATTATCAGCGCCGTGTGAGTTCAGTCTTATATTTTCTTTAAACTCCTCCGAGTTTTCCGATGTGCGGTCTCCGCGACATGCACCATGCTTTTCTCTTAATATTTTCATGGAATTCTCATCATTAGCGTCATTGTTGCAGTTTGAAGTCCCTAATGTATTATCGGCATCATTGGTATCTTCATTGCAGAACGTTAAACTTTTATCGAGTTTTGGCTGCTTGGCATATGGATGAATGGTTCCTGGTGAATGCGGTCTTTTTTCGTGAACAGACGATTTACTACTATTCTTGCGGCCTGGTATATCTTCTTGTTGCCGGCTGGTACCCTCCATTGCACGAGCGTCTGTAATGCCAAACATTTAAACGATGTCATTCTCTCCAGTCACATGTTCCAGTTTTCAGTTAAGATGCACAATAGTGCCACCACTTTTCAGAGTACTAATGTAAACCTGTACTCTATAAGTGCCTTGAATCATCCTCTTCGTTCTTCTCTTCTCGTGTATTAGACATGACATTTCATTCGTGGTACATATAATCGTGTATGGTGCTATTACAGACACACACGATAAAAAAAAGGTTTGCATACGTTTTATACTTTGCGTTATATTGTGTAGTATAAATGTGCGCGTGTGCAATTTGTTTCATATCACATTACCGAATGTACACCAAACTGTACATCGGTATTAACGTCATAGTTGAAATCTCTTTAAATTTCTATATATTTTATCAAAGTATTTCTTATAAGTTTCTATTAAAAGCGCTGGATAATCATCCAAAATCATATAAAGTAGTCGTAAAGAAAATGATGTATTTCTTTACATAAATTCGCGAGTGGACTAAAGCACACCTTAATACCTTTGTGTAGTTTATCAAACTACTTATAGAATCTGAGTCGGGAATTTAAAGATAAAAGTATTCCGAAATACCTGATACTTACGGGATAAGAATTAATTACTGTGCTTATAATTATAATAATATATGACGATTATCATGAGTGGATGAAAGTCACGAAGATCTGACTTAAATGACACTATGAAATCTCACTACAATGTATAATTTATCTAATTAATTCCAACTAATAATTCGTAGAAATGGGGAAAATGTAGTATTTTTAACGCCTGACGCTTGCAACATTCTTTTATTCGGTTAACAAATAAGTTATTAACAATACATAATAATAAGATACGTAAAACAATACTTCTTATAAAATCTACAGTACTTTGATATTGTAGCTCATACTTACCATAGATACTTTATTTGCAACATACTTACTGTGTGTTTTATTTTTCACGGAAAATCACGATTGTATATCTTAAACATTCACTGGTACGTTGCACAAAACGCTCATTTTAATAACATTTGAGCTGAACTAATAAAAACTAGCTTCGCTCTTATTATTTGCGGTGTATTCCGTAGGATGGTCAGAGATTAAGTTTACCTGAGCCAAAGTTATCTTGAAACACAAATTTGAAATCAATCCTAAATTCAAAGAATTATTTTTAACTTTAATGGGCATGATATCGGACATTGTGACACGTTATTAAGAGGTACTTTAGTCAAAACAACACAATAGAATATTCTAACATCTTTAAAATTGATGTTTAGAATATGTATGCCTCTGCATATCACATAAAAATGGCGGTCTTCACCTAAGACGTTTACAATTACTGCACTAATTCGCACTTCCGTTTCTTCTTACGGGATAAACGTATTACCAAAAGAAATACTTGATTTAATATGAATTGTATAAATGATGTTTTTTTCTGAAACGCATCAGTGATACTAGAATTCGTCGTTAGACAACATTACAGTCATTTCATGTGCAAAATGAATGTAAGTTATTTCACTTACTGATAGTGCAACATGGATATTGAAATTACCTTGGCTTTCAAGGGAGACAGAATGAAAGGGGATAAAACGTGTTATCATTCAAATTAAATTTGAGAGCCTAAACGTCGAAGCATGACATCGATCTATCTCAAAATCGTTATCACCTGGAAGGCGCGAATATCTACATTCTACAAAATGGCAGCGTGTCATGTGCGGCGAGTGCCCTCTATGTGACAAGATTTGAGAAAGGGGGCCCCTGTGACACCTTTTAAGTGATTTTATACAAAGCTCGGGCAGTCCAGTTAATCAATAATATTACATGATAATTGATAATTAAAATTATTCATGAAATTACTCAGAGTAAGCTGCATGCATAAAAACTAACATAAAAGAACAATTCTTTGAACAAAATATTCAAGTATCAGAATACTGTTGTAAGGAAAGAATGATAATTCTTGATAGTTATTTATTTTTATTATATGCTCAATTATGTTAACTATTGCCAAATAGCTCATAATTTTGTAAGATATTAAAATCATTTTTGTATATTTTTTTGTATGAAATCATCATACTTATTTCATGTTTACCAAATATAAAGCTATTAACAAGGTGACATTGCTTGTGATAATAATGATTATGTTAATCCACTTACCAAGTTTAATTGTGATATTTCTTTCTAATTCATTCTTGAAACGTACAGTTTGTACTCCTGAGATAGCCTTTACAATTGTTGACTTTCCATGTGCTACATGACCAATGGTACCTACAGAGAATATGTATATGGTTTTAAAGCTTTGTGTTGTGCTGCAATGCTGGTTAGTTGAACATGAAAAAACGAAATCTTTCTCTAAAGTCATGTCACCCAAAATTAAGCATGCTCCATCATTGATATACTGTAATATAAATAACAATGTTACCTACCAATATTAATTGTTGCTTGTCTACTGATGACTTCACGTGATAATGCAGTCAATTTGCTAACATCCTAAACAATTACAAAACAATATTATACTGCCAAGTTGTATTGAACTTTTGCTTAAGTATAATAGAATAGTTCTAAGATATTTGCTGGGAACTTTATAATATGATATGATTTTACTGTTTAAAAAAGTAAATTGATAAAATGATAAATATTAGTTATTGAAGGTTTTACTAATTTTCAATAAAAATTATTTGGTTCTGGTAATTTGTTAAGATCACATAATATGAAAACCATTGATATACTCAGCATAATCAGCCCTTATCTGAAAAAATGTCTGTGTACATTTACTTTAAATTGAAAGTAATTATAGCAATATTAGAAATCTTGTGATATATATCTCTCTTCTGTCATAACAGTTAAGTTTACATCTTCCTCTAAATATATTTTCAAATATTTTGGTACTTCTTAGTCAGTATTCAAATTATTAATGTATTCACCACAGTCAAATTTGACATCAGTCCAATGATATTAGATGAAATTTCCTAATCATAAATTGACATAAAATTCCTATTACCAGTTAACTGTTTCAAAAATGGATATGGGGATAACCAAATCAGTAATGTAATAATATAAATAGATCCGAAATTTGTTGAGTATATAAAATCCAACTGTTGTGAAGAATTGATAAAAGTAATGTAAAATTACATATAAGTTAAGTCCAGATGCTATTCATGACTGCAGCAACTTAAATGTATTGAGGTGAAATAGATACAGAATCAAACTACATTCTCAAAAAAATTAAAATGTATTTTTTGAATACTGAAGGAAGACAATTTATACTTAGAGATGGTCAAGTTTTCAGTATGCTGACGGTACAAATTGAGGTTATTCATGAGTGAATGAATGCTCATGTTGCAGTGGGCATCATTAGGATTATTGAACTTACTAGCTTCGAGAGGTCTTGTTTATAAAGATTTGGTTGACCCGTGGTCACTCCCAGACCTTCTTCACCACCCATAATCACTGATTCAATACTTTACAACACTAAAACCACACGAGGAACAGTTCAAAAAGAGGCAATACCTCATTTAAAATCAAGACTATAAACGGGGTCCAAATGGAAAAGAAGCCGAAAGGCCGGAAACAGCGCCAAGCGGAAACTATTTATATCAGCGTCTATTACTGAATAGTGAACTTTGTGGATTTTTATTCTGTAAAGTTTGTCCCTCATTTATCATAGAAAGTACAGTACTTTTTTCAAATATATATGATCGGAAAATTCCAATATATATTTCAATATAAATTATTCGCATGTAAATCGGATAACAAGTTTAACGATAGCACACAGCAGCCATTCTCGGTGGACCTCAAATTTACAAATACCCCGGGAATATCAACTGAGAGAATTTACTTATTTTGCGAAGTTGGCCTCCATCGAGCATTTATTTCTTTAAGCAAGATTCTTTTTTAAATAATTTTATGTTCGTTTCACTTATATTTATCCATGATGATATTCTTTCCGATCGAATATATTTGATTGGAAAAATATGCAAAGCATGGTAGACATTTGCCGGCAGTGTTCCACTAATAAGGAACACAGGTTTAAAAAAGCCACTCCCACTTTGTGCTCGGTCGTGCTGCCTTCTGCATTCTCTATAACATTTATTTAACGTCAGTTAAATAATGTTAAGATATGAAAACAACATTAAATGAGGGAAAGACAAGTTTATTTTAATTGACATTGTCCTTTCTCTTTTGCGAAGATCTAACCCGTGTTATGAATATTAACACAAAAGTTAAGTGCTTGGTTGTGTATACAAATCGCGCGTTCGAGATAATTCATTATCAAGAACATAACAATTCTTTTAATAGCCATAATTGGAAGAGAAATTATTCGATACGAAATAATTCATGAGTACAAGACTGAGTTTGGCATTTAGGCAAAGATCAATGTCTTTACTGACATCTTTACTTTTTCTTAAAGTGCACATGTATATACGTACTCTTGCACACACAAATACTTAAAAAAGTAAAGAGAGTTATGAGAATACTTCGTTAACAGCTAATGAATTGCAAATTTTTTAAATACATTGATCATTGGACTTTGTCTGGATCCTGTAAGTTTGGGAGCATATTTGTGCATGACAGTTGAAATCGTCGAGTTACTCGGTTGCTGGTGCGGCATTAATTTATATTATAAAAATGGAACAGCGTGCAGAATTCAACGATTTATTGGCAGAAAGACGAAAAGATTCTGATATTTTATGGGTATCTCGTCCTCTAGATCCATTATTACCACACAAACTTCCACCAGAGTCTAAGTATTCTAGACAGCAAGCTATGGAAGCAGTGTTAAATAATGAAGCAGTCAAATCGGCTATTACACATTTAGCACTGGCAAAGAATATTGATAAAAATCTGGTTTTAAAAGAAGCTCGTATGATGGTAAATGAGATGGCAAGCAAAGCACATTTGGCTACTGTACGATGGCTAGGTAGATACTTACATTTTTTCATTATGCATACATCAATGTAGGTTTACTAGTATAAAAAAAGATTTTCCATATCATAGTAACTGTTGTTTTATTTCAAATCAATGCAATAATCATAATATTTGTAGTTCATAAAATAATGATATACATAGAAGGATCATTGCAAACCTATTCTTTTCACTTCCAGGTATGATTATTACCAAAGTTGTTAAAAGAGTTTTCTCAAACATATACATCAATGACAACTTGTTGCATAAATTAAAAAAAGAAATGCAGCTTTTTCAAGTTCAATATGTCTATGCACCATCCCATAGAAGTTACTTAGATTTTATTTTATTATCTTATATTTTATTCTCTCATGACATGGCACTGCCAAATATTGCTAGTGGAATGGATTTTTATCAAATGTATATAGTTGGAGAACTATTAAGAAAAACGGGGGCATTTTATATGAGACGTAGTTTCTCTAATGATATATTATATAAAAGAGTATTTAGGGCTTATGTCCAATCTCTTGTCAGTCATAGCGATAGAGCAATTGAATTTTTTATCGAAGGTACACGTAGCAGAAGTTTGAAAAGCATTACACCAAAGTATGGTACGTAAATTAGTAAGGACTAAATTAAATCTTTGAACAACCAGAGTGATATTAAGATGAATCATGAGCTCAGAATGATTTTCGTCCGTTGTGGTATTTTTAGGTCTTCTCTCTACCGTTTTAGAAGGTTTATTTGATGGTAGTGTACCAGATATACACTTTGTACCAATAAGTATAAATTATGAGCGACCTTTGGAAGAGTTATTGTTTGCTTATGAGCTTCTGGGGGTACCCAAACCAAAAGAGTCCACAACTGGTCTTTTCCGATCACTTTCTATCTTACAAAAGCCACTTGCCTATGGACGTGTTTATTTCAATGTGGGTGAACCTATACCTGCACAACAATTTTTAACTATGCAAGATCGAAAAACAAGAGTTTTATCACCTTATGCAAAATTGCCATCAACAGCAGTTGAAAATTTGGCTTATGCTATCATAGATTCACATAAAAGAAACACAGTACTAACAACCTTCAATGTAATTGCTTTATTATTTAATGAAAAAGTTCAAACATGTCCTAATAATTTATATACACTGGACAGTTTAATAGAAGATTTTTTGTGGATCAAAACACTTTTATATACACAGCTCAAAGCAAAAGTGCATATGGAAATAGAAAGGTAAACAGTACTATATTTTGAAAGTTGTTTATTGTGGAATAATAAATAATCTGCATGATTTATTTTCAAAGTACTACAACAAATGAAGTAAGGAACGAAATATTAAATACCTTACGGACACATGGAGAATTAATGATATTAGATTCGACAAATACTTTAAGACTTAAAAACAGGCATAAGGTCGATACATTGCAGAAAACTATCAAAGTTAAGGGACACAATTTATCAGAGCAAACAATGAATCTGGCTGTATCCGCAATTAATGTCGCAATTTATATAAATCCAACTTTCGCATTTTTGGTGAAACCAGCAATTACGACGGTAATAGTAGGAATGGATGGAGTTGAACTAGGTAATTCACAAGTAATAATTGTATTTGATATATATCATGAATACCTTTAATTACAAATTATGAATTTGATCATTCAGTAAGACTTTAAGACTAAAAAAATGTATACCATTTATAGGAGAAGCTTATGAACGTTATATATGGTTAACACAGTTACTTAGCACAGAATTTGTTATACCACCACATACAGAAGAAGCTAAGATTAAGTCAGATTGGGAAGAGACTTTAGACTTTCTTCTTAAACAAAATTGTTTATACATTCGGAATGGATTGCATTTAGTTTGTGGAGATAATCTCAAATTATTTTCTCTTTTAACAAATACACTAATTCCGTTTATAGACGCCATATACATTACTTGCAGTGTTCTACTTGAGGTGAATATAATCAAGATTCAAATATTTTAAATATGTTTTAAGAACACATGTTGAAAACTTCATTTAATTATAGTGGGATGAGTCAACACTAAATTATCCTACAATGCAAGGTGTTTTAATTGAATCACAAAAGCGGGCAGAAAAGGCATTTCTTATGGGAAAGGAATGGGGACAACATCCTTACTGCTTATCTCTTGATCTATTTAATTCTACATTATCGAATTTCGTAATGAATGGTATCATAGCCCCATATGGAAAGCGAGATACATATCGAGCTAATAAAATCAAACTTGCTCAACTTCTTGGTCAGCTTCAAAATTTATCATTCAAACGACCCCCAGGTTCATATGTGAATATGACGTCTCACTCGCCAATTTCCACAAATTTATTGGCAAAATTATAAACATTCAATTTGGAAATTGTGAAGTTGTTAAAGCCGATTTTATAAAATGTTTGAGTGCTATGTTCTAGCAGAAGTACATACTTGTGAATCTTTACTACAACTTTTAAGGGAAAGCTTTCGCGAGGAGTCCCAAATATATATTTATTAGATCTGAATATATTATTTATAAAATCATTAATTTACAGAAATTAACCAAAATGTAAGTGATTAGTATTATTTTTACATACGTACATATATTTAAATGCTTTTGTTGATCTGGCGGGCCCATGGCAACCAAAAAAATGATTGGTATGAGTTTTACAAAGAACTTATCATTTAGCAAAGTATATGTATTTCTTCTCGAACTATTTACTCGAAGTATTACATTTATATTTATAATGTGGTTGTGGTATAGTATTGATATTAAAATTATAAGTTAGAGACAAAATTTTCTACATTACTAAGTATTTTAATCGCTTCATTGTCAAAAATATTTATGGAACGTTTCCTTTTCCCAAAAAATAATGTAGGCGCAGCTGTAGTTGGTGTGGTATTGTTTATATTCCTAAATAAAAGCTAAAAGAAAATTTGTCTTTCTTAATAGAAAAATCGTCAGATAGAAACATAGTTGATGTAATTAATACTAATTATCTATTTACCATTACTAATCGAACAAGGTATACCGCAAATGTGAGAAATGAGATGGCCATCAGAGCACCTTCTATCGAAGGAAATCCAACAGAATGCTCCTCATGATCATCATCACCATGATCATAATGATCTGCAGCTCCCCGTTTTTGACGACTTCCCGTTATAACTGTTGTAAGTCGAGATTCTAAAAAAAAGGGAACGATTCCATGGAAGTAATTTAATTAAGCCATCTAATTTCTCATCGTATTCTATCAATAATTTACCTATTTCTGCCATTAATGTTTTTTCAAATTTTTTAAGGAATTGGATTTTACCACTGGTTGATACTGGTTGTGTCTTTAAAATGCGATGAACATTTTTAAGTATGTCAACTGGTAAATATTCTAAAATTGTATTATCTTTCGATTTTAGAGACTCATTACGAAACATTTCTTCTATTTCTGGCATCTAAAACAGTTTATTTACAGAAAGTCATATATTTTTTGTTCAGTAAGTTTTGTTTAATAAGTATGTTCCAGCACAGTTGTAATTTACTGTACTAATTACCGATTCTGTTGTTTGATCGTATGCCTTTGTGGTATAAGGAGATTCATCTTTTTCTATATAATCCATAATTGTAACAACTTGAACATCCGAAGTATCCACTGGTTTTAAAGATTCGACTTCTCTTATAGTTTCATTATTAAATAATTTATCTATTCTTAAATCGTAATTATAAATATTATTTGGATAGTCATGAGAGAAGTGATCTCCAATATTTGTTTGTCCGAACTTATAATGTTGTTCCTCTTTTACCGAAGGTATCCTATAATATGATTTAAATAAGATTCATGTTTTATATACTACAACAATTTCATTTGATATTTGTATTTTTAGTTCCCAATTATTATCACTAATAATACTGATAACAGTTATAACTGTTAATTAAATAATGCATAAATCCACACTTACCTATATACTTTCTTTTCATTAGAAAATTGTGGCATATCAATCCATTCTCCTGCAATAGTTTTCCACAAAAATATCTTGAAAGATAATGTGCAAAATAGAAGATGCACAAATACATTTATTTCTCTCATCGTGATGTAGTTTATTTAGTTATGTCAAATAAAAAATATTTTTGTTTCAGTGGATTTTTATATCAAAATTTAGTAACGAAACACGGACATAATAGGTGACTTGAGAACATACTGTCACAAACTTGCATTTTTAAGACTGACTAAGAACGGACATAACTACTTGACACGGACGAGAAGCCCTTATTATTTCAGGTAGAAGTTCTGTTAGGCTTAAAGAGGGCGAGACGATGACTAACGCTTACACGTTGACATTGTTTAATGGGAAGATATAATTAGTATAATTATCTCTGCGTTCCACGTGGAAATATACATTTTTCGTAAAATTACTACTCCTTGTAAGAAGATTTTAAAAGAAGAATTCAATATAGGTGGGATGATTGGAGGGATTAAGTATTAACACAATTAGTCTCCTTATAAAATGCACTTTATCCGAAGGAAGATCTACAATTTTAAAACAATCTAATCCTTATTTTGTTCTTAGCTCGCTATGTAACTTGATTATTGTTAGTTCACTTGTATATAACTGGGAGTATTGTAATATCGCAATTTTGCATCATAACGCTCTAAATATTTTTGATTCTTTACGATAATAAATTGCAATTATCGATGTATTATTGTTGCACATATTATTCTAGAAAATCAGATAGTTTACTTTTGTGCTGTACGGTATATTTTGATGATAGAAAAATCAGCGCGTTATAACTTGCAACTGGCTCTAAGTACATATTCTATTTCCTTTACAATGGATTTTATTAATAACCTTTATAGCGGAATATAGTCTTGCATGACACTAACATCGAGATCCGTGTCATAAAAATATTATACATTATAAATGTTGCAAGATCTTTTTATGAAACGTGAAGAACCCTGAAGGAATGTTTGAAACCGCGACTCGACATTCATATGATACACGATATCAGTTCTTCCACATCCATCGTATATATAGACACTTACGATATCCTAAATTGATATCAGTAATAAAGCGTACTTAATCTCAGTTTTTACGTAAATAAAGAACAATGTAAAATGGAATGACAACACTTTTCAATTACATAATATAAAATCTAACTCAACATAGAAGGACAAACTTCACCAAACACGTAGATGCTTAATGAAATTATATTATCGCGCAACGTTCATTTGACATTAACCAACCAAAATTGTTTATTCCGAGGCACAATAAACTTTCGGAAAATATAATATTACAATTAATTTGATCATAACATTACTTATTATTAATAAACAACTTCTTCGTAAAACATCGCTAACTCTTAAAAGAAAACTGTTATATGTTTTTGTTTAAGTACTTTTCAATTTTCAATTAAGTAGATTTGATTGTAATAACACTAAAGTAGTATCGACTAAAAATTAGTTTGTGAATATACTTATAACATTCAGATAATTCGTAAAGTAATAAGTGGAAAAGATCTGTATACAAATGTCGACTTAGTTCTACTTCAGTTGTGTTGTATTGTATTGTAAAATGGTGTTTTAAATTGTTATCTCCGAAAAGAAATATTGCCAAAAACACGTCGTGGATGTATGTACCGCGTTATTACTGTCATAAGCCACATACTTAAAATATTTTAAAGACAACAATATCTACCATCCACATTGCACTGATTTTTTATGCGTAATTTAACATTAGAACTACCGAACATATACTCGGTTATACTTTAACACTTATTTGTATATAAATTATGGCTGAAGAGCGCATTTTGATTAATGGCTTCAATTATGCGCGTTATATACATAAAAAAAAAGTATATGAAATCTCGAGCAATTCGCCGTTATATACTTGAATAATTCTATTAAAGATTGGAGACAAGTCATTTTGACTGATTCGATAGTTCTAGTGTTAACGTATAACATGTCCTGAAAATTCGTTATAAAATATAATACTTAATTGTGTTCGTAAACACTTATGCTTATTACACTAAAGGTATTGACTACTCAATCCCATTTACGAATTCCATTATAGTACTCGGTACAAAATTGTTGTGCTTGCAAAGGGTGCAATTCATTGTTTAATAAGAGCTGCTTCGTTATATAAATTATTCATAGCAGATATATGAAATTGTTTTTAAGGATATAGGCCGTTTAACATCATACTCTCCGCTAATACCAAAAACCGGAGAACATAACTAATAGAATTTTTATGTCTATGTTATAATCAATAACTTTCCATGCTACTTCCATTGTATTCGTATTAAAATAATTAATTGGTAAGATTATATTAGAGAGAGATTCGCGATAAATTTAATATATTTTAAGTAGATAAGATACCGTTAATTGTTCGCTTTGTTATCATATAGAGACATGATTTTATGGAAAGTTTTATATGCCACTACTCAAGAGTAACTCAGTCTTTATACATACAACAATTTGATCGAATAGTACGAGATTACAGTTATATTCGCAGGGGATTATATCTTTCTGTAAGATAAGTGTTTCATTGAATATAATATTGTTACTTCCGTGTCGTGTACAATTTCCTAATCTCAATTAATTCAAGATGTTAGAGTTGGTGTTGACACATTGACAATTTGAAAACTTATATCTTTGTGGTGCAATTATAACATGATTCCTTTAGTTGAAGAACTTTGATTATCTAGTCACTGTATGCTTATCCAAACCATAAATTGATAAATTTGAAGATACTACTATATTTACATAAGCACCTTTGAAAATTTTAGCAGCACGATATATTTGTTCACGTTGGAATTCAAAATATTCAAAGGAATATATATATTCATTCAATAACATCTTATACCATGGAATGTTTCTTTCAAAGGAATTGATATTTTGATAAGTAATATAAAATATCGAATGTTATTGTAGACAGCAAAATAAGGAAATAATACAAAACATGTATAAATCTCTGTTCCATTGAACTAATAACTTTAACAAATATAAGTTAAAAATTGTGACAAATCCACTTACAAGGATGTAAGCTTATAAATATGTAAACAAAATCTTTGTTTTAAACGTTTTTGTGAAAAAAATTTCTACATCTTTAAGAAATAGTGGAAGCACAATGAAACTGTGTGTATACGGATTAGTCTTATTAAATATTTTTATCACACGAGAGCAAGTAAAATAAGTTACTTTTTCCATTTATGCTTTTTTCTCAAAGCAACCACAATTTTAGGGGCGGTAATTAGTAATATTCAAGTAATTTCATTGCGAGAATCAAGACTGTTAGTTACAGTATAATTTTGTAAGCAGTTAAACAATCTATTGAGATTCCTTTTCCCATCATAGAAGTATATAGGTAGAAGATAATTAATCATTTCCAGTATATATTGCAGAATAGCCGAGAAAAAAATCTACGTTTAGGTAGTTCTTATGTACCTAATTATTCTAATTTCTGTAAATTCAAAACAACGTCCTTATGGTTCGCGAAGCTTGCTCAAGCTTGAATGTACTTTTTTAAAAGCTACGCTATGATAAAAAATATAGTTGGAATGACAGATCATTGATATCAGAGATTAGTATTCAAAACCCACTTGCAAGATATTATTATGTGTTAGAAGGTTTTCAAATCGAGCATACGTAGATCGAACAAGTTATTAAATATACAGAATTTACGAAGAATATTATCATAACAATTCTAAAATGCCTGTCAAATTAATGACTAAAGTGTCTTAGAAAATCGTATATAAACATTTTGCAATTATCTACTCATTTTCTACTCTTCGTTCTTCGCTTGATCTCTTACGAATTGCAATTAGAATATTGTTAAACACCCTACCAATCTCTGTAAAGTACGTCGGAAAAATGCTCTTATTATAATATGTCGGCGATTAATTATACTGCGTTGGCGTCTAAAAACGAACAATAAAGTTGTATTTCTTTCTTACGAACTTTTCTCGAGTCAGGCACGAATAAAACGCCGTAAAGTAGCTCGAGCGCAGCGAGCCCATCCTTTATGTATCGACAAAGTAGCTGGCAATGTTTCGATGTTCAAAGTAGGCTGACAATTCTGTCATGTATGCTGATTGCTGTATGCCATCCATCGTGCATCATCACTTTCATGGGTCAAATAACGATACCCCACTTTTGCTTCTAATTCTCGCAAATCGCACCATGTTTGATGATCCTAGAATGAATATTACATGTACAGTAATCGTGATCTTACTAGTTTAATATAGTTATAAACACGTTCAATATATTACAGATACTCACTTGCAACCAAACATGTTGCAAGCTTTTGTCCACAGTATATCGTTTCCTTTGTTTAACTTGCAACAAGTTGTTAATTAAATCGATTGCTGTAGAAGAAAGTACAAGAACGTATAATATTAGAAAATCTTTACACAAACAATTAAATAAGCAGGGAGCCATATTTTTAACATTTCTATGTAAAATATTTGAAAATACTATATTTTGTGTAATTCCAATTTTGTATACCGTCAGACGAAATTTCTTGCCAGGGTGAAGGTGGATACATGAAGGCAGCATTCTGAATTTGCTCATTAATATCTTCTTCTTCGTTAAACGGGAATGTACCACTTAAAGAAACATAAATAATTACGCCGACACTCCACATATCAAGTGATCGGTTGTAGCCTTTGTTCCGTAAAACTTCGGGAGCCAAATATGCTGGAGTACCGACAACGCTTCTTCTAAAGCTTTTTTCTCCTATAATTCTTGCAAAACCGAAATCGCAAAGCTTCACTTGCGTAAAATCGCTGTCACTGCTCAGTAACACATTTTCGGGTTTTAAATCGCAGTGTACTATATTCTTGCTATGTAAGTGCTTCAATGCAACTAATATTTGTGTAATCAAGAACTTCGTTATTCTTTCACTGAGGCGGCCCTTCTCTGAATTTAAAATCATCTCAAGCATATCGCCCTTTAGTTTTTCCATAACTACAAATATTCGCTCCGGCGTTTCGAACATGCGCTCCAAATTTACGACACCGCTGTGTGAAAGATTTTGCAGAATAGCAACTTCATTTTTAAGTTGTGCTTCTTGTTTTGTGGGGAACCGAAGCTTGTCTATCACTTTTATAGCAACAGCTCGACCACTTTTGCGGTGAACACCTCCATACACTATACCAAATTGACCAGAACCTAACACTTCATCTGGAAAGATCTGATATAACTGAGACATATCAGTGATATTTTCTTCTGGTTCTGTCGATTGTTCCTGGTCTGAAATGGTATTCACACAATATAATACATTTTAAACACTTCTGATAAAATAATAGAAGTTTCATACTATTTGATACAGTTGTAACAGGCATCAGGGCTTGTCTGATACTAGTTTCCCAAGTTCTAGCTATATGTGCCCCAATTCCACTTTCTGCAGAAGGAACTTGACCACAATTCTCTGCATAAGAAGGGTCCTCCCCAACGTAGTAATTAATGTTGGCAGTTCTTAATTCGAAGCAATGCATTATATCTGAAGTAGAAGTTGTCCTCATCATTATAAATAATAAGTGTATAAATGCAACCACATTTATCATTTACTAATAGAGTGTGTATCCTTAAGAAGAACTTACGTGTAAGAGGGGTTTTAGCAGTTTCAATAGATAAAATTTCAGCCAGGGGTATTTCTTTGTAATATTTTGAACTACTCTCATTTTGAAACAATGTTATGGCTTTTGTATCCAGGCGCCAGTAATGTTTCTTCCTCTGCAATCGATTAAAATAGTGGCAGAAATACATTGAAAAAAGTTGTAATTCGAGTTGTATTCTAAGTTACATACCACTGGATCACGATTTGTAAAATGTACCATCCAGCCATCTTTCAGAACCTTCGATCCTCGTCGTTTTGTATGTTTCACACTTTGAACTATCCGCATTAACGGAATATTATTGCTTGGGGTAGAACTGCAGCTATTTTCCCAGAAAATATTATGTATTTGTCGGTAGAAACTCGGGTTTATTTTTTTGTAGAGTTGTATGAAATTAGCTACATGAAACATAAAATTTACCTTGATGGTCTTGATTTTTGAAACTCATCATACAGAATGTCGTCATTAGTTGGAACATGATCCTATAAAAATAATGTATGTCATATTGATTTACTATAGATATCTAATGGGGATGAAACAGCAGTATTAGTAACATAAATTAGAGTACAATGGAATGACTAAACATATACATGAAAATAATAATTTTCCAACATATGACTTACAGCATATTCTTCGCATATTTTGATTTCGTCTCCTGGAAACGTTGATTGTTGCGGTGGTTGCGGGGATTCAATGTCGCTATCACCATCACCCTCCTCATTTCTTCCATCACCTTTTCCTTCTGGTTCACTGCCCACTCCACTATCTGGATATTCATTACCTGCAAAAACATCCATAATTAAAAATCTTCTTTTACTCGTTCTTAGCATTCACGTTTAAATAGCAATTAGATAATACCTGTATTGTCCCTTGGATTCTCCCCGGTACAGTCTTTGGGAATTTTTTCAATACACTTTTTATGTGCATTATACTGACAATCTTTACATTGTAGGCCTTGCTTAAATAAACCCCTTAGCAATTTTTTGCAATGCCCACATACAGTTGGCCGAGTGTATGTGTGTACTACGAATGTGTGTGGAATTTTTATACGTGTTGCAAGCTCGCGTTCCACCCATACTGGTCTACCACCCAGTGATGGAGACCGAGATTGTTTCGGTGCTATTATACTTGGTATTGCCTAAATAGATAGAAAAATATATTATTTCGAAATTTATAAAACAAAAGGCATAAATGAAAATCATGATTGATATGATATATTATGTAAAAACTTACCAATGTACTATTATTTTGGCTTGCATTCGGCGTATTGTTTGTACTATGATTATCATCGCTAATGCTCGTTAGACTGCTTGTAGATCCCTGACTTGGTGATCTTGGTACGTTCAACATAGCTGAGCTCCGTCTCCTTTGACTAACATCGTGTGAGCAATTATTAGGTACTTTAATAACGCACCTTTTATGATAATTCATACCACAACCTATAGGAACAATTACAAGAAATTCATATTTGTGCTAGTATACAGTTTGCATATACCATTGATATCAAATTACAACTCTTGTAATTAAGTAATATAGTAATTATACTGTATCAGTTATGAATTTACCTTCACATTTTAGACCTTGCCTTACAAGGCCAAATAACATTTCCCCACAAAAATCACAAAATGTTGGAACTTTATATGAATGAACAGTTAAAGCATGAGGGCGTATTGGAACCTCTTCATTTGGCACTTGTGCTACAAGAATATCAATTTAGAAGGTGCTGTATTTAACATATGGATGTTCAAATATCAGGTTGCATAGTATTATCTCATACCAGTCATAACTATCTCTACTAATGTTTCATCAACTACTTCCGTTGCATTGGTAATCAGTTGTAATATATTAGTGGAATTATAATCATGTTTGAATAAAAGCAATCTTTCATACAAGTGGTTTAAGCCATGCTCAGGACACTTAGTGTTTATAAAGTCACAAGCTAGCTCTTTAAGAGCTTTAAGTGTCAATGTACTGCTTTCAACAGTAACAGTGTCACGGGTCAAGCCAAACTGAAATAAAAATGTTACTTCTGGTCCCTCCATGTTGTTTGCTTTCTGATCTAAAATCAATAACATAAATAATATTTTATATATACCAGTATGATGAATCTATAACATCTCCATACATAGAGATTTACAATTAAATATAGCACATGAAATGAACTGCTGAAGAAAATTCTTACAGTATATATTGATTATAGTAAAAATATGTTTCCAAGTTATACATGATATAATATAGATAATGATCTACAACAATATAATTTATTTGTTAAATTTATGTAAATGACAGAATATTGTGAAGTTATCTTCTTGATTTAACAACATTTAACATGAATTCAATAGTTAAATTGTAGAATGTATAAAATGACTACTATTACAAATGACATGCACAAACACATGTATTATGTCTCAATATTTTGATCAATGAGAATACCATACAAAAAAATGTAAAAGAAAGTCAATAAAGAAATGGTAATGGAAGAATGAGTGATAATGTTAATTTCTTATACAGAAAACGTAACAAAAAAAATTTTAAACACTATCGAACCATATGAATTTTGGATGAATGAGGATAAAAATACAGTAACTGCCGTTAACAATAAGGTATAAGCGTTTCATTGAAATATAAATTTACGCTACGTACATTCAAAGAAAACGTCAGTATGGGCTCTTGGAAGGTAGTTCGTTTCTTTTCAATCAAATTAAGATCGAAAGATCATAATTGGTGTGACAATAGATCCCACAAGTGTCACCGAGGAGCGTCAGATCCATGCTTGACATACATTCGTAGATGACATTTTACAGTTATCTCCAGGTGACCGACCCACCTTGATGTACGCTTCTAATAACTGTTACACATTCGTTCATCGAACATTTGTGGTTCTACGTGTATGCAATACTAAAAAACAAAATCCGTTGAAAGTCACATAACGCTTGAAAATCATCGAAAACTCTGCCTGTAGAAACAATTTTAAACAAATCAATGGATTTACTTGTTTTTCTACGCATAGCGCATAGCGTACAGAATCTACAGGCGTAACAATTATTACCAAAGATTATTAAGTGATCGGATTTCGGCATTACACCACAGTTAATCCAATCAAAACTGGAGAAAAAGAACTATAGGGAAGGACTTTTTGCATAAAGCGGGAAAAATAAATAAACAATGCTTTTATTTGGAAACTTTCCCAATCCCACCTCTTATTTGGAAGAAAAGATTCTTTAAATTCTATTTCAATGCGAAGAGTTTACTTGTAAATTTTGTAGGATAATATCTTTCTGGCTTTTTTTCGTTTATGTAAATCTCCTGTAATATTAATTACCTATATTGTCTTTTCCAATTATCGTTTACTTATATACTTTTTAAAATAATAATTATAATTAAATGGAATTGTTTGTGTGGGTTTAATACGATTATAAAAGGTAGCACAATTTGACCAGCCACATACATGATTATTTTTCGGTTTTTGCCTTTATGCTTTCGATAATATATTTTATAGCACGATTTCTTTTAACTGAAATTAGTAGTTGACATTTCGAATAGTATACGCAACCCATTTTAGTACTTCTGCAAGATTTTAGAAATAGATTTTTAGAATTTCGTACTTAAAGTATGCCATTATCTTATTATTAGGAATTATCTTACTAACATCATACCTATATGTATCATTATTCTTAATGATAATGGTATGAGAAAGAAAAACAATTTTAAAATCAATTGAGTATCTAAAAATATAATTCATCGTGTGGGTTGTGAAGAATTCAGTATAATTGCATTATTATTTCGTAAATTCACCCATGCGTGATGCAACATTAGAATACGATTTGCAAGCTATAATCCGATTGCCATACTTTTCTACTATTATAATGTGTCATAAATGTTGATATTCTGGGATTATGAAGTCGGGTTTTTAATCCCGTTTTGAAAAACGTTGTATGCTTGGATCTACAATAGCTGATTCTAAGAGTATTAAGTTCAGTGATCCAGAACTCTCCGTAACTGGATACATCACTGGGCACGTGGATGTATGTGGAGTTTTGTAACCTTTGCAAAGAAAGCTGCATACGATATTTTTTCTTTGAAAACAACGTAAAAATACAAGAATGGCTTACAAACTTTTAGTTAATCGTAGGAATCCACCAACAGGTAGACTACATTACATATTTTACAATATCAAAGAAACACACTCGGCTTAATTTTGATTCATCAAACAGATGTCAAAGATTTGACCGAATATGAACAGATGTATAGCTATAATCAAAAATTTTATATATTTTGAATAATATTCATGGTCTTCTCTGATCGCCTTACGTGACCTAATGTATACATTTATTTAACAACATTTTTTAAAACTTCGGAATTTTATACTGGTTCATAAAGGATCACTATTTTAGAAACCATTTTTTTTGCAGTAATAAAAGTAAAATCTAATGTGATGATTTTCTAATAATTGATTTTCTAATAAATGCTTATTAATGTAAGTTCTGAAATCTATAATTTCTGCAGCAATATGTAATTTCTAAATTGGATGAAAGTTGTAATAATGCTATTAATATAGTAGAAGTTCATTTGTGATATTATTTTTTGAATACTTAAATGTTTTTTTTAAATGTGTAGTCATTATGCTATATTAATTCTGAGTTATACATGACTGATATAATTATATATACAAAAAATATATTTTTGTGATAGATGCTTTAATAGTAGTTCAGTTAGTTAATAACCAAAGTAATGGCAACATTGAAGTAGTTTGGAAGGAGGATTGGAAAGAAAATGGAAATGTTAAATTAACTAATGGCCAGGATAAAGTACTGGCAGATGGGAGCAATGATGTTAGCCGTTATTTTGCTAGGGCTATCAATACAGATTTATATGGTATGTATAAGTATATTTTATTTTATTCTAGATCAGTATTAAACAGGAGTTTTATTTACTATTAATCTCATTCTAGTTATGTCATTATTTAATGGATAAAAACTTCTATTGGAAATGGCTAAATAACAGAGTTTTGATATATGGAAACTATTACATTATTTTATAATATTGTTACTCTTATGAATATAGGGGGTGTGAGTCCTCGTGAAAAAACTGAAGTTGATCACTGGCTATCTTTCACAATTGGGCCTCTGGGAAATTCACTAAAAGAAGATGCATTAACTTTATTAGATAATATATTAATGTCAAACACATGGTTGGTCTCAAAAAAACTGACCTTAGCTGATATTCATGTGTTTTGTACTCTCTTAAACAAAGGGTTTTTAAAAAAGTTTGAGAAACAATTTCTTAATATAACTAGATGGTATAAGCAAATGCTTTCACTACCTGCTGTTGCAGAGGTATTATCCTTAGTTCAAAAGAACTCATTAGTTTGTCAAAATGTAAAACTAGAGAAAACTAGTGGCAAACAGACATCAATGAGAAAGCAAGAAGGAAAATTCATTGACTTACCAGGTGCTGAAATGGGGAAGGCAAGTTATTTAGATTATGGATAGTTAACCATTTCTGTATAATTTTGGAATGGTATCTTCATAGTCTGTACATATTTTGTAATAGGTCATTGTACGTTTTCCACCTGAGGCTAGTGGTTACCTCCACATTGGTCATGCTAAGG
The DNA here is from genome assembly GCA_910591585.2 of Nysson spinosus. Lineage (NCBI taxonomy): Eukaryota > Metazoa > Arthropoda > Insecta > Hymenoptera > Crabronidae > Nysson > Nysson spinosus. The sequence continues at coordinate 8,113,543 of OU342835.1, forward strand.
CTGCACTGCTAAATCAATATTATGCAGAAACATTTAAGGGTCAACTTATCATGAGGTTTGATGATACAAATCCTGCAAAAGAAGATGTGGAATTTGAGCAAGCAATTTTGGAAGATTTAGAATTATTACAGATTAAACCAGATAGATTTACTCATTCTTCTGATTACTTTGACTTAATGCTCGAATACTGCACTAAATTAATTAAGGATGGTAAAGCATTTGTTGATGATACTCCAGCACATATAATGAAGGATCAGCGTGACCAGAAACAGATGTCAGCAAATCGAAATAATTGTATGTACTAAAATATAAATTAAAAAATTGAAGTCAGTAATTGTTTCCAAGTTTACAATAAGTTTATAATTGTTTATTATTGCATTTAGCTATCGAGAAGAACCTTGAACTATGGAATGAAATGCAAAAAGGTACACCTAGAGGTCAAGAATGCTGTGTTAGAGCAAAAATGGATTATCAGTCGGCAAACGGATGCTTGCGCGATCCAACAATTTATCGATGCAAACCTGAACCGCACCCCCGAACGGGCACAAAATACAAGTAATTAAGATAAATTAATCGCAACATATCAGGCATCAAATATGTGATATTTTATTTTGTACTGTATCTGTTTTATATTAGGGTTTACCCAACATACGATTTTGCTTGTCCAATTGTTGATGCTGTTGAGAATGTTACACACACTTTACGTACCACTGAATATCATGATAGAGATGTTCAATTTTATTGGCTAATTGATGCATTAGGACTTAGACGACCACATATTTGGGAGTACTCACGATTAAACATGACCAATACAGTGTTGTCAAAGAGAAAGTTGACTTGGTTTGTAAATGAAGGTTTAGTTGATGGATGGGATGACCCTCGTTTTCCAACAGTAAGAGGTATTCTAAGAAGAGGAATGACAGTCGAAGGTTTGAAGCAATTCATCATTGCACAAGGTAGTTCAAAATCTGTGGTCTTTATGGAATGGGACAAAATTTGGGCTTTCAATAAAAAGATTATTGACCCAATCGCAATCAGGTACACAAAGATAATTATCATCAAGTAAAATTGATTATATGTGATATTGAAATTACACTTAAAATATATTTTTTTCCTAGATACACAGCCCTAGATCAAAATAAGACTGTACCAGTACATATAGTAGATGCGAAAGAAGGATTTTTAATTGCACAGAATCATCCAAAAGATCCTTCAATTGGTACAAAGCAAGTATTAACTAGTTCTACAGTATTAATAGAGAAAGAAGATGCTGATATGTTAATTGAAGGTCAAAACGCGACTTTCATTAACTGGGGCAATGTTCTAATTAAAAAAGTTGAAAAAGAAAATGGTAATACTATAAAAGTAGTTGCTCAATTGAACTTGGAAAATAAGGATTTTAAGAACACACTGAAAATTACGTGGTTGTCTTTGCCGTCGAATAAGGTTGACGAAGATACGATTCAAAATGGCTTAGTTCCTTGTTATGCTGTTTACTTTGATCATATCATAAGTAAGGCAGTATTAGGAAAAGATGATGATTTTAAAAACTTCATCGCGAAGGATACAAGAGTAAGTATCCAAGATACAATCAAATCTTTCGGAACAGTTATACATATATCTGTAATTAATGTTTTAGACGGAAATTCAGATGCTTGGAGAAGCAGAACTGAAGCGCGTAAAAAAGGGAGAAATAATCCAACTGCAGAGAAAGGGTTTCTTCCGATGCGACATGCCTTACAGTAGTGCTAGTGCTTTCTCTTCCAGAGAACAACCACTTATTTTGTTCCACATACCCGACGGTCATACGGGAAGTACTAACAAAAATGTCAGCGCTCCAGCATCACAAATTACGAATGCTACCAAACAAAATGTACGCTAACATATTAAGTTTTAAAAATACGAGTTATATCTAGAATGTAATAATAATTTTGCAAATCTTCGCGTTATTTTAGAATTCAACACAAAATATAGAGCAAGTCAATCGCAAGATCGTTGAGCAAGGCGATAAAGTAAGGCGTTTGAAATCTGAGAAAGCAGACAAAGCTACAATCGATGCCGAAATAAAACTTCTTCTTAATCTAAAAGCTGAATTTAAAGCGTGTACTGGAACTGAATGGAAACCTGGAATGGCACCCAAAAACCAACCAGAATCTAAACCGACAGACAAGTTAGTTGCCGAAATTGCAGAAAAAGAAAAGAAGATAAAGGAATTACAGGATTTACTAAACCAAGAAGTGCTTCGCCTTTCAACATTGAAATCTGAATATAAATGTCAGACTGGCAAAGATATGGGTGGATCAGAAGTTCAATGTGATTCTATAGATACTACAAAAGCAGATGGAAAACAATTATCTAATGCAATACAGAAACAAGGTGACAAAGTTAGACAACTTAAGAGCTCAAAGGCAGATAAAAGTATAATTGATCAGGAAGTAAAAACTCTAATAAAGTTAAAATCTGAGTATAAAACTGCAACTGGACAGGATTGGAAACCAGTTAGTGTTCCAGAAAGTAGTGCTCAAATCACAATGAAAAAAGAAACAACCAGTGCTGATCATCTTTTTGAAGAAATACAAAAGCAGGGTGATAAAGTAAGACAATTGAAGAGTTCAAAAGCAGAGAAAAGTGTAGTTGATCAAGAAGTAAAGGTGCTACTTAATTTGAAAGCAAAGTACAAAGCAGAGACTGGTCAAGAATGGAAACCACTTAGCGGCACAAAAAACAATGCTACTAATAAAGCAAGCAAGGGAAGTGATAATGCTGATAAAGTATCAGAGGAAATACAACAACAAGGTGATAAAGTAAGACAATTGAAGAGTGCAAAAGCGGATAAGGTGCTCATTGATCAAGAAGTGAAGATACTTCTTAATTTGAAGGCTGAATATAAAACCATAACAGGTCAGGAATGGAAACCATTGAGTACACCAGCGACAAATTCAAAGAATACTACAAACAAGGATACAACAGATGGTGAAAAAATAGTAGTAGAGATTCAAAAGCAGGGTGATAAGGTACGAGACCTAAAGAGCTCTAAGGCAGAAAGGAGCATCATTGATCAAGAAGTGAAATTATTGCTAAATTTGAAAAATGATTATAAAAATGTAACTGGTGTAGAATGGAAGCCAGTTAAAACAGATGCTATGCCTAAGAAAACTAAGAAGGACGACACTTCGAAAACTGAAAAACGTCCGGATAAAGCGATTGTCAAAGGTGGCGGTAATAAAGAAGTAGATACAAGCAAAACAGGAACGAGATTAGGTTTGGAGGCGAAGAAAGAAGATAATTTCTTTGAGTGGTATTCTCAAATTATCACTAAGAGCGGTATGATAGAATACTATGACGTGTCGGGATGTTACATTCTTCGACCATGGAGTTTTGCTATTTGGAAGATAATAAAAGAGTACATTGATAAAGAAATCACAAGTATGGGAGTACAGGAATGTTACTTCCCCATTTTTGTTACAAGAGCGGTACTCGAGAAAGAGAAAACACATATAGCTGATTTTGCACCGGAAGTAGCATGGGTAACAAAATGCGGAGAATCAGATTTAGCCGAGCCAATTGCTATAAGGCCAACATCGGAAACAGTTATGTACCCAGCTTATGCTAAGTGGTTAAGATCAGATACTGAGCTTCCCCTAAGACTTAATCAGTGGAATAATGTAGTAGTAAGTATTAATAACTACATATATGCAGAGATTTTTTCAAACAATGGTATCCACAATGATTATATATGATTACAGAGGTGGGAATTTAAAGATCCCAAGCCATTTTTACGTACACGAGAATTCTTGTGGCAAGAAGGACATACAGCTTTTGCTACCAAAGCAGAAGCTGATCAAGAGGTTCTAATAATTTTGGACATGTATGCTCGAGTATATGAAGATTTACTTGCAATACCAGTTGTAAAAGGTCGAAAGACCGAAAAAGAAAAGTTCGCGGGTGGTGATTATACCACTACTGTTGAAGCTTTCATTTCGACCAGTGGGCGAGCGATACAAGGAGCTACCAGCCACCATCTTGGCCAAAACTTTTCTAAAATGTTTAACATTCAAATAGAAGGGGCCGCAGAGGTTGATGAAAAAACATTTGTCTATCAAAATTCGTGGGGTCTAACAACCCGAACAATCGGAGTGATGATAATGGTATGCGCTTTCCTCCCTTATTTTTATTAATTAATTTCTATGGGTTTTAAGGTGAAACTTCATTTGCAACAAAAAACAACTTGTATTTATAGATTCATGGAGATGACAAAGGCCTAGTGCTCCCACCAAATGTTGCCGCTATTCAAGCGGTAATTGTTCCTTGTGGAATTACAGCTCAAACGACAGCAAAGAAAAGAGAATTACTATCTTCAGAGTGCAGTAAACTATTACAAGAATTAACTAGGGATCCCACATTGAAAGTGAAGGCTGATTATCGTAGTAACCGTACACCTGGCTGGAAATTTAATCATTGGGAATTAAAAGGTGTACCAGTGAGGATTGAATTAGGCCCTAAAGACTTAGAAAAGAAACAAGTTACGTTTGTACGTAGGGATACATCTGAGAGAGTAATCGCGAAAAGATCCGATGTACTGACTGAGTTACAGAAATTACTAACTAATATACAGTCGAGTATGCTTGCTAGGTAAATATAATTAATTACTGACGACCTAATTACATAAAACATATTACTGTATCGTTCATTGTGAACAGGGCAAGAAAAAATTTGAACGAACATATGAAACAAGTTGAAAATTGGGATGATTTCTGTTCCGAACTCAATAAAAAAAATATATTATTAGCTCCTTTCTGTGGAGAACCATCGTGTGAGGATAAAATCAAGGCTAACAGTGCAAGGTATATTATTTTAATTCGCTACCGCACATATTTAAGCTTTTGTTTAAAGGCTTAATAGAATCAAATTGTTAATGTTTTGTTTTGCGTATATTTACAGAGAAGATACAGGTGAAGAACCTGGTGCACTGTCTATGGGTGCAAAAAGCCTTTGTATACCTTTTAAACAACCATCTGCAGTGCCAGTATCCGAATTAAAGTGTATTTATTCGGACTGCCCGAATAAGGCAAAGTTTTATACACTTTTTGGGCGTAGTTACTAAAATATCAGGAGAAACGAATTTATGCATTTAGCACAATAAAAATTGTCTTAAAAAATTGTATTTACAATGTAGCTTCAGTAGTATACTTTACAATTGAAATTATTTTCAAATTGCCATGACTATTCTTTCTTAATTTCACTTTTTTAATGTGAAATATTAATTTTCTTTTTTTATGTGATATTTTAATTTTCTTTTTTAAATTCACATTCTTAATTCCGTATGCTTTTAAAAATTGTACGAATAAGAGTATTGCCATCTAAGGTTTATTTTGAAATTCGTATAAGTTTATTTATGTTTAGTCCCATAAAAGAATGTACAAAAATGAATATCTTAAAAAATAAGTATTTAAAAACATAAAGATATAAAACGAATACATTTTCATATATGTAAATACATTACAGAATCTTTTGTGAGAAAGCTGTTTCTTCTTCAATAAGGCATGAAGTATGATACATTATATATAGATAGGTATATACATGGAGTATCACATATAGTGTATGAAATTGAAGTAACATTTTATAGCTACAGCAAATATATATATATAATCTGTTTTGTTTACACAGTAATATTCAAGCATTCAGACTGTTTACTTACAACTTAGCCATAGAAACTAATTTATATGTGTGATAATTAAGTTCTGCACATTTTCAGCAAAGCTATAGAAAATATGTCGTCTTATATGTAGAAGTAAATCTGCGGACATACATCCACACATACATTAAATAAATTCGATAAACTTTTTACAGATTCCTTATCCACATTACTAACGATATTAAACATGTACTTGCACTTTTAAATGTATTACATTAATATGTATATAAAGTGCAATCTAATGTTTAATATCGTAATAATAAATGTGGAAATCTGGACATAGGAAGATCATAAATAATTTAGGCTGTACTACAATTCATTATTTTGAATTATAACACCCAAAATACTGTTAAAAATTAGTTTCCCCTATATGATATTTCTTGCACTATGTTATCTGTTTAACATACATTGTTGGTCCAAATGTTTATTGGTACCTTTTATGATTTGTTTTTGATTAATTATTGTAGTATTATCAGTGACTCTTGTTTCTTGCATGGAACTTCTTAACATGGGCAGTGTATTTTCAAGTTCCTCTACTGTGTCATTATCAGAGCCTATTAAGTGTGTCATGTTAGCGCCAAACGAAGATAATTTATGGCTGCTATGATTTTTCATTTCGGTTACTGCCGACTTCATAACATGTCTAGTTCGTAAACTTGATTTTCTTAATTCTTCGTCATGTTCAAGTAAGTGATTACTTCTCCCATGATGTGGTCTATCAGCAATTTCTATCAGCATGTTATGCTTCATAAACAGATCTGGATTAGTATCAATTAAATTCCGTATTTTACTTAATTCAACACTAACTTTGAAAGATGTTCCATTTATATTCTTACTCCTTACCAGCCTCTGAATGTTTGTGGTATCTCTCATAGCTAATGTTTCTGTATGTTCTTGAGTATTGTACTGGACAGATGTGCTGCTTGATACATGATTGGACCTTAGACTGTGGTTTACTGTAACATCCTTAGTAGATTTTTTATGAAGGTAACTATTTTTCAAAGTTTCTTTAATATTTCCCGTATTTGGAACATTTAAATCGCATTCTGTATTATCTGGTTTGCCTTGACTACACCATTCATTATTAAAATTAGTTCCTATATTTTTACAATAGCATGATGGATATTCATTTCCAGTCCTGCCTTCATGTGCAGATTCGTGGTCTTCTGTGAGTCTTCTTTCTTCATTAAACGAACTCAGATTTGTATTGCACAAATTAGGACTTGCTTGTTTATATCTCTTAATGATACGCTTCCTTCTTGTTTGATTATTTCCTTGCGGGGTATCATTCACGATTAAACCATTTGATATATTTGTCCCAAAAACGGTTATTTCTGATCTTAGTTTTTGTTTAGTTTCGTCTATATGCTGCATATTCCCTTCATTCGTATGCCTGATATCCTCAAATTTTTCTTTATTACTTTCTGAAGGAATGCTTGAAATGTAATTAATAAATTTAACGCATTTTGTTGAAGAGAAAGCATCACTGTGTTCTTTGGAAATTTTTGTTGACGGAGTTTTCCTTGTTGCTAAGTCAAGTTTCACATTCTTCTTCATTGCCTTATCCATATTGATATTTACAAAGAATGTATCATACAAAATCATCTGGGAAGTAGGAAGTTTAAACTTGTTTACCAATTCTGAGTACTTAAGTACATATAATTATATATATTGCAGTTAAATTATTTACCTGTAAATTGTTTGAACCTTGCACGCAAAATTTAAGGTCACGTAAAGCTACACTTTCTGGTATTAATCTAAGTCGATCACAAGCGTTTCTGTTGTTTGTGACTTGTGGAAAGACTGTACTTGATTTATTGCTTGAACTAAAAGACGGGGTTAAAATCATTGTAGAAATTTTTGTTTGTTTTTATATGTACTTTATATATATCGTCGACGCACATATTACAGCTGCGATCATATATAAACATAAGATCTGAACAAAATCGTAGCTGTAATTGAATGTTCAATTATAATACGTACGTTTCCGCGCAGGCTGTTCCACTGATACAATTCGCTTGTGAATCACTGTAACTTCCTCCAAATAATTCTCTTGTTTTGTGTGCCATGCATACCCCAATTTTGGAACCATTTCTTCCTCGTTCAACAGCAGGACTGGTGCCTGCACCCCCGTCACACTGTTAGAATCGCAAGACAAATACTAGATAAAAAGTACGGGGAAATCTATTTGTGAATACATACTCCCCGTACCCTACTTTTTAACAATATTAAGAACTGCACGTTTGGAATTTTATAAAACATAATAACAATATTAGAAATTATGTTTCTAGTGCATACGAAATATTCAAACTCTGTTGTAAAACGTAAACATATAAGTGATACATTTCATATACTTGTGCATTAACATTGGTATATAACGTTTTTCATTACAATGTGCAAATAATTACACGATAAATAGTGACATATAATTAAAGTATAATGTAGCCGTAACGAAATTACGACTACATCTAGTACAACGATTAACTGTCCATAAATCAATACAAGTACATATAATATAACAGTGTGACAATTTTTACTTACGTCAAGCGTTTGATTTGCGCTGTCATTTGCAACACAGTTATTCTTGTCTTTGGTAAAATTATAATTTATTTTATTTGCTATTTCGTCAACCATCATAATACATCCATTTTGAACTTTGTCGTTTTCGGCTTCTGATGAATTGGTCGAAGTATAATGTAGAATTTGGTTATTCTTATCGAAATTATCCAAATCTATGTGAACAATCTTATTATACTGCTCTTCTGCATTTTCCAAAAGATGTTGATTATTTTCAACGCTCGTTTCATGATAAGAATCTGAATCTGATTGCAGAATTTGTACTGCAGAAGCTGTATGATGTTTTATGTTAGAATGGAATTCGTGTCTTATTTTTTTGTATTTATCACTGCAAGCTGGTGTGAATTCAGAAGTCTTGTCAATTAGGTACACATTGTCGGATTTCCTTTTTAACTTGATATCAGCAATATTACTTTGCGAAGTTGTTGACAATGATGATGATGCGTTATGTAAAATGTCATCTGATTCTAAAATTTGTACGAAATTTGTTTGTAACGTCGATGCTGTTTCAGTTCTATGCATGCTTTCTGAATTTGAGATATTCTCAAACATTTCAGGCGACAAAGTGGTAATGTTTGCAATTTTAATATCCGACACTAAATTCATGTTTGGACTCTTTGGACTCAAACTTGTTCTGTCGTTTTCAAGTTGCACATGTTCTATATTAAGTTCTTCTTCTATTTCTGAATCAATTGTGGCAAAACTTGCCATTGCCAAATTGTCACAAACCTGTTGATTTGGATTATTCAATTGTGAAACAATCGTTGTTATTGAATTAGATTTTTCGGCCGCCTTCATAGTGTTTTCAGCCTTGGAAAGATTATCTCTTGCAAGTTCAGCAATTATATCAGACACCTTGCGTAATTCGCGCGCACTGTAAAGATTGTTACGAACTTTTCTCTTCGGTGCTTTCTGGCTAATAATCTATACACATTAAAATAAATACATGAGAATATCAAATAACATGAATTATCGAAAGCAGAAACGTATGACATCGTCAATGCAGATCTTTTTGTATTTACCTCTATATCATCGTCCTCGCTGTCAATCATAATGACATCCTTGTCAGAGGCATTGTAACGTGTAATAGATTCTGAGGAAGAACGTGATTTCATTATCGATGATACTGCACTGCAATTTGTTTCAGCTATTGTCAAGTTTTTTTCTTCTGTGCTACACTCTTCTTTCCCCACACTAAGAATAACATATTTAGAATACCATGCTTTGTATAACACAATCTTCTTGTCATATATTAATGAGTCATATAACACTTATAAGACATTTATACTTACTTCAACTGCATAACACATGCAGCATGTCTTGCTTGCCGTAATTTATATGAGCGTGGACCTGGCCGTAACTTAATACGAGTATCTTGTACCTTATCAGTATTTGAAGTACCCGATGCAAATGGTACAGGAGATTCTTTGCCAACAGATATATCTGTATCACTGTCATCAGAATCATTCCTAAATACATTTCCATTAATTCAATTTTCAATACTCAGAAAATAAGGACATTCTGCAGAACATTTAACTAAATGTTCAAAACAAATATACAAAAGAAGATATACATACTGCTGTAAAGTCGTAGTTTTATCTGAACTAGTAGAATCCTTTGATTTATCTGTTAATAGTTTCATAAATTACTAAGCACACATAACCCTTTTCATGTTGTTATAAAAGTAACTTACACAATATGGAAATGCATTCTGCACATTCCCAAACTGGATTACCCCATTTAAGATGACCACATTCCATATGTATTCCCTGTGACCCACAAGTTCGACAAAGAGCTAATTCCCATTTACTGTGGAAACATGACTTAATAGTACAAATCACACTTTGGTACAGTAAATATAATTTAAATACATTGGTACTTACGCGTTACTACTTGTATGTTTTCTACCTTTGGAGCAAAGACATTCTGGTGCATCACACTGATCATGTCTGTATAAAAGTTCTTGAAATGCATTTGGCTCAAGTTCCCAAGAAGCATCTCTAAAAAAATAAATATATCTCAAATCACATACTAATCTATAATAAAGTGCCTGCCTTAATGTAGTTCTATTAGATAACTTCTATTTACACATTTTGATAATTCATTTTTACTTACTGGCTTGGAATAAAAATCCCATACTGTAACATTGCTTCCTGAAACTCCATTTTATTATTACATAATGGGCATTTAAAGAAATAACCTGCACTCATAGCAAGTTGCTGAAATATAAATATTTCTATGTAGATTCTATTTAAGATATGGCAGTAGGTGTTAATATGTTAATAGAATATTCTTTTATTTAACAGTTGTCTTATAGTTTACCGCAATGCACCCCCTATGAAACCATGCATTTTTTTTACAACATGGAGCCCATAATGTTTCAATAAAGTTATGAGGATCTACATTATCATAGCATATATAGCACAGTACTTCATCTGTTTCTTTAAGCTGTTTTTTGACATGGTCATCTATTTTCTGCTTGGGTCTATGATGCAAACAATATGTCCTACAAACATATTAAATCAAAAGATTTTGTTTTGCCCGGTGATTATGAAATTCTAACAAGTTAAATACATTATTAAATTACCTGAATTCACCAAAAAACTGATGAAGAGAACCTTCCTTTAGACCACAAGGATAGTGAAATATTTTTTTACATTTTGTGTTGCAACATCCTAATGTTGCACCATTCTTTTTACAATATGAACATACCTAAACAAAGTAATATGTTTCAACATTCTCAATCGAAAGCTTTATGTTATTTGATAATAACAATTGCAGCATAATATGCAAAATGGTATATTGAAATGGCTTTATATATTTTACCAATCTCTTTCCTCTACGAATTTCTTTTTGAATATCGCATGCCAAAAATCCTAAAATTCCTTCATCATCATCCCCATTTTGTTCCATATTTGAGGACAGGAGCTATAAAGTATTACATAAATATATAATAAAGAATACATTGACATTCATAGGTATGAATTAGTTCAATTGTTCTAAAGATGGAAAACTAAAGTACATTCATACCAGACAATAATAATGGGTAACAATGCCATCATGTTCATAAAACTTTCCAAATTTTATTGCATTGTCCTCTGTTAATCCACAAAAACAACAAACTTTGTGTTGTTTTACACTTCGGTTAGACATTGTACTCTCTAAAAATTCAATAAAAATGAAATATTAAAATTCTGAGTGTAATGTACATTGCTTAACATGGAACATGACAAATATTTATTAAACACAAATCTTAATGTTTCCTTTGACATATAATATTATGTATGAATATTTGCATAAAAACGAATTTTACTATCTTGGGAGTTATAATTTTGACAGAAAACTTGTATATAATGCATTATGTCAATAAGAGTGTTATAAATTGATGTACTTACCGAATTAAAATAGTATTATACCAATCTTCTCTGTTACGAAAATGGTAGTTTTAACATAGCAACTTTGTTAGCCCAATGGACATTAGTCTTTGTAAGATTACAAAAGAATATGAATGACTAAATCAGTGGCCTTTTTAACAAAATAATAGACATCTAAGATACTAAATGGCATTGACTGAATTTTTATCTGACAAAAATGGATCTTGAATTGCAATAATTAAAATAATATCCAAAACAATCCTGCGCGGGAGAATTGTCGCGTTCTCGACATGACACCGAAAGTTTTCGACATACCACGTATTACAAATGTTTCCATAAAATCGTTCGTAAGTTGAGAAACTCCACGATTTAAATTATTCCAGAGAGCTGGATGATAAATAATTGTTCACAAAAACGGAAAAATATCATGTTTGAATATTTTCCTTCCAGAAGAAATCATGAATTAGTAAACAAAATGGTATTCGTGTTTCGTTACGTGTATGGTACTCTTGACTAGAGTTGCTCAACCGACACTGCCATAAAAAACTCCGTATTATAGAAAATACCGATGAATTTTAATGGTAGTTGTTAATTCATTGATATCATTCAACGGTAGGTTGTACATTTAGTGCACAACTGAGTGTTATAAAAATATTTATAATGCTACCGATTTTTTTTTATAGTGACATGAAATTATTAGTTATCGAAACTATTATTGTATTTTATATCATCTGTGTGAAAGTCAGAACTATATTTTTAAAACACAGATATCGATACCACATTTAAAATTCTTTTATAATTTAACAAGGATTTGTGAAGATATCGCGGAAAATATAAAGATTGAGAACCACTGATATGAAAAGTAAAGCATCTCGGTAATTGAGTGCTTAAGAGTTGAAAGATAATTACTTGTTTAACTTGACACTTTAAGGCGCTAAAAATCTTTAGTGCATCTTAGCAAATGTTTGTTAAGATTTTGTAACATTCGCACTTTATCTACCGAACACATAACAATAATTTTCCATTAGAAATTATGATTTCAAAGTTGGCAGTGGAGACAGCTTAGAAATTAGCGGGCAGTTTAAAACAAATTAAAGAAAATATTGCAATCGTTTCCGGACACCTTATTAGAATAAAGTTAGTTTGATATGTTTTTATTCACCATGATTAAAATATCTTTACATTTTTATTTTTATCTTTATAAACGGTATTCGTATCTTATTAAAAAATCGAAAATTTATTTTGTGCCACATTTCAGATAACAATTTATACGATTTATATATTTATATAAATATATTATGTACATTAATTATACTTTTTAGATTTTCTACATATAACAACATATATAATGTACCAGGAACTTATATTTTTCTTTACCTTCTAATACTTAAAAATGTTAGTATTACTTTCTCTATTTCTAACTTGCTGAAATATTTGCATACACAAAATTAATGCGTGAATTTAAAATACTGTAAAATTAAAGCATTGTCTTTGTTAATTGCAGTAGCTATCAATGACTTATTATTTCTTCTGTTCCTATGTAACTTTATCTCCTCCACTAATAATGTTATTTAAATAAGGTATTTGTATCAAATCTCTTCGAGCTTGAGCTAATCGATATAAAACTGGGCAATCCAGGGATTCACATTGTGGTTCATCAGAAAATCCAGTACAAGATTGGCAAATCTGAAAAGAGCAAAATACCAAATAATTTAGTGGTATATTTTTTTTAGCTTTGAGCTGTAGAAAAATATGGTAGGTGAATATCAGGATGTTCTATACTTACCGAAGTAAATTTGTGATACGTACGCTCGATCGATCTCATTTTTTCATACAAAATAGTAATTGCTTGGTTTGGTTGGGACATACAGTTTACACATATTTCAGTCTTTGATTGTGCTCCACACGTTGCGCACACGACAGTGCTAAAGAATTGACGGATAGTTGATTTTGGATTGTTCATGAATAAACTTACAACTTTATCAGGTGTTTGGCGATGAGCCATTTCCCTATACCTATAAGTACATAATATGAACACATAATATAATTTGAATTATTACATATACAGCTATATTAACCAAAATAGCCAACACACCATACATTAACATCAATTCCAAACAGATTGAAGCATCTATTTAGTGGTGGTATGATGACTTTTGTTATGTAGTATACAGAATTGGGACTTAAACCCTCATCAGAAATTACTTCCATTGGTGTCCGCACACAATGAATTAGTGCTTGATTTGGTGCTCCAGAAACAATGACATAGCGTACGCGTTCACTAGTGCGAGGTATAGCACGAGGATCTTTACGAATTAATCTGCGTGTTAATTCCAAAGCTGGTACACAAGCAGTGGCTTTATATCCTTGTAAACCTCGAAATTCCTTTGCGAAAGTTAAATCCTGAATTGATATTTTTCTACGCAGAATTTTATCAAACTGCCGTGTAACGTATGATTTGATTAAGGAGATATCCTTAGTATCGAAAAGTATCTTCAATGATTTCTCGAGAATCTACGAATTACATATGGTTTAATATACAGTTTTACAGTTATATAAATGATTTGCAATTAAATATTACGTAAAGTACCTTGGCTACCGCTGGACAACCGTCTCTGCGGACCGTTTCAATACCTTTAGCTAATAATTCCGGTTCTCTTTGTTCAGGGTCCTCGTACATATAGCCACAATATCTTTTTTTAGTCTTAACAAAGAATAGTGAGCAAATAATAATTATATCAGTTATTCGGATATAGTTTCTTGTGGGTTTATGACTTACTTGTAATATTGATGGATAAAGAACCTTTTCAAATTTAAGTTTTACGGGTGGAGGATTTGCCGCAGTAACAGTATTCGCAATGTCAGCACCCACTGTAAATGCTTCGCTCTTAGATTTTCCCGGTAGAAGCACAAATAAAGAGTCCGTATCTCCATAAACTACCTGGGCTCCCCATTGTGGTGTGGATTCTACTATTTTAATTGCTCGTTCTAATGTTTCCCTACCTTTACTCACAACACTGTCAGCGATCTGAAACATGATGTAAAAATTTATATATTTCACATGTATGCTAATAAATATAATATTTTCTTTTACATACTTCAATGCAGGGCATTCTTCCACTAAAATTAGCAGCTGTATAGCCATATGTAACATTCGCAATTAACTTAAGACCCAATTGTTGTGAATCAAGAACACGTTGTAATACACGATTTTCAGATCCGTGTAGTTTCATAGATTCCTTCACCATTAATCGCGTATTTAAAATCTCAGTGAGCATACGCGGTAATATTCCTTGTCGTACTTCTGATTTTACAAAAGCTACACCACATGGTGCGAAGTTTATCTTTCCCCGTAATTTCAGAGCTGTGCTCTTTTTTATTCGCAAAGTTGTTGCGCCAAATTCGTAGGGGTCATACCTGAAAAATATGTAATAGAACTCTCTGGGAATAATATTTTCAACGGACAACTGAACTGTGTTAACACTTACTGGCCGATATGTTCAATGCGTCCTAAGCACGTAGAGAAGCAATAATTGTAAGCTATTATAATACTTGGATATAGACTTTGGAAATCAAGTACAATTAATGGGTCTGTATAAAATATAGATTGTGGTTCCATAATAAGTGGTAGAGATTCTGGGGCTCGCATTCTTGCTCTTTGTTGTACAGATGGTGAAACTGGAATATAATTCAATGGTTTGGCTAATCTTAGCATCATAGATTCCACGCGAAATTGAGATCCTCGTGAGAATACTTCATAGAATAATATTCCAAAAAGTCTGGCATGTTCGCACGTTCTACCTAAAAAATATTACAGAAAATCAGATTTGAAATAAAAGATAATTTCTTTTAAATATCAGATTGAAAAGTGTTATAATACAGACCAATAATATCAAGATGCGTTAGTATTCTCAGTGTACCTAAAACTCTTACAGTGTAATGAGAAATTACCCTCCAACGTATAACTAAATTTATATGCTTCCACCAATTTGTTAATGTTTTAAATGTGGGACACGGTATTCTTTCACGCATAACATGATACATTATATTTTCGAATGTATAATTCAGCAACGCTGAAAAATGTAACGGTATGATTAATTTACGTTTCACTATAGCACCAATTTCCAACTTCCTGAATTTACCTGCTTCATGTCTCATTATCCTCCAAACGTCCAGAACAATCCGACCAGGTATTTTGGTATCGTATGTATTATCATTATCTGTTTGAGGTCCAGAAACAGGGGCAACATTAGGAATTCTTGAAATTTGCCAAATAAAATTATTCAAACCAATATGAGAAGCTCTCTGAAAGACGTAACCCCAGGACAGAGTTTCTAATTCCCAACCAAGTAAAATGTCTGGATTATGATCTCGAATCAATTTTATAAGGTTCTTCAGTAATTCTTCTTCATTGTCTACATATGATATTGAGCAATTTAAACCGATAGAATGTAGGTTGCTAAATTTCAAATTATCGCCAGATGAACTTACAATCATTGCTCCTAAAACGATACCCATTTTTTAGATACAAAATGTAATTTTTAATGAAACTTGATATATTCATAAATTGTGCAACTATCAATTACCATGTTCCTTTTGCTCTAGATAAATTGATTCTGGTATGTCATTATGAACAGCATAAAACAATGCTTCAATTGGATCATGTTCTGGATCTGGTAGAAGTTCACCGCGAGTATTAACATGTACTTCCAGAGACAATAATGTCAAATACTGATACTATAAAAGAATTATAAATATTATATGAACATTCATTATGGTCTACAATGTAGCAGCTAGTAGTCGGAAATTCTTTAATCTAAAAACTTACAGCTGTTACACCCTTTGCATTTTGGAAATTTTCATCGGTAACACTACCGCTGTTTCCTTTTATACTAAATTCAATTTGACCATATGAGATACCTAGATGTTGCTGCGTCTGATTATTTTTATGCAATAACGAATTTTCGAGTAATCTTTTTGTGGAAGAATTAATGGTATCGCTTGATGAGTTTGAGTGTGCCGAATGATCCATCTGTTGTGAGTGTTTTGACTTATTTACTTCAATCTGGTCAATTTGTTCCTCCTTAGTTTTTAACACATTCGTTAACAATTGTACATCTTTTTCGTTATGACTTTCTGTCGTTTTACTGCGTGAGTCTGCATTCTTGTCTTCTTTGTCTATAATTTGGCAATCGTTAACTGCATCCGCCTTCTTAGTCTTTCTTGTCCGATATTTTTGAGCATGTAACCATATACCAATACTTTTTAATGATGGTGGATTAATAAGAGGTTTTATAATTATCGAATTATAACCAGCCAGAGCTCGTTTCATATTAGAAGATTTTATATTTGCGCCTGAAGGATGGAATTCATTAACTTTCATTCTTCGCCAAAGTTTAATTCCCGTAATTCCATCTAAGCCGGATTTAAACGGAAGCACATTCTGAATGTGTGACTCCTTCTTGTTTGAAGTTTCGTTATGTTTTATTAAATCTGCTTTGTTACTGAAAAATGGTCCTTTTGATTTGTATTCCGCGATACCGTACAATTTGATACTTTCTGTAATCCGCGCCCTGCTTGGAGAATTAAATTTAGGAGTAATAGTGATTAGCTTATTTTTTGTTGTGGCAGAAATACTGTCTCCAATAAAACTTTGATGGCCATCTTCTAATTTTTTGTTGATGTATTGAGTGAATGTCATATTACAAAGTTCTTCTTCATCTTCGCTTATATTTTCAAAAGTTGTCTCTCCACTTATTATTATTGTCTGGTCTGTTAAATTTTCTATACAAGTACTTGTTCCATGTTTGGAGATACTTGGGAAAACACTATGAGAGTTTGTCGTCTCTTTTTCTATCTCATCTTGGTTTATTCCATATTGAGTCTTATTAAAGATACTGATAGAGGCATTAATTAGATCATTACCTTCATTTGATTGATTTATCATGCTTTCTACCAAAGCCAAATTTTCATAATTGTTGTTATCAATTGTATTTTCTAGTGAAGTTGACTGTTTCTCATCAGTATATAGAAAACTTAATCTCTTACGAACCTCTTTAGTAGTCTTTAAAATCGAATGCTTCTTTTTGTATTCTTCTAATAAATTAGAGGACTCCTTTTGTGAATCACCAGGAGCAATATCTTTATTTATTTTGTAACTTTTTGTACTTTCCCTACAAATATAGTACAATTTATATTATAAGCATTAATTAATTGTAATTATATCTACTTACGTATTATTTAACTCATTAGTCTGCAACATTTCCTGAGATGTCTTGTTCTGATCATCAGAATTCACTATAAAAATCATTTGATTACAATTATAGTTTAACAATTAAAAACAATAACTTTTTAATATATAACATAATATCATCTCACCAGAGTTTTGTTTCGGTGATAATCCGCAGTTCATTTCGCGGAGCAAATTTATACGCAACGCACGAACTCTACGTTTTGCAGTATTGCAAATAGATGTAATACTTGTCTTTGGGCTACCTGGCTCGCTTATTGAAGCCTCATCTTTTTGAATAGGATTTTTATTAACTCTTGGTGATGTAATTGTAATGTCAAGCGGAGTATATTTTCTTGATATGGTTTGAGGACTGTTAGGAATCCTTTTTTTCGTTGGAGTAAGATGTGAACCACTTTGCAGTATATCGGATGCTACGTTCCTTCGTTTATTAGGCGATGTCCCATCAATATCATCAATCATCAATCTTTTCCTTGGTGTAATACTTATGACATTTTTCTGAGTAGATTTTGGACCAGATTTATAAATACATATACGTTTTTCTTGCCTTTCAATGGTCATATCCTGGTCTATTTCCGAATCGCTAGAACTGTCTGCCGTATTCCCATCAAATGCTGGTATAAACTTTACTAAAGATTTTTTCTGTTCATCACATAACGATTTGCCGGTATATTCTTGTTCAGATTTTGCACTTGTTTTTTGTATTTTTCTAAAAGAGTCTAGGCCCCTCAAATTTTTATTTTTAATCATGTGCAATGCACATTCTGCTTCTTCTACGTCATAAACATCTAAATTTTTGTGATCTAATTGGCATGTTCGCAACAGGGTATTGTTCAAGTTCTCACAGATAAATTTTTTGCATTTTTTCGTTCGTATTGCTGCCATTTCTTTATTTTTATACTCAGTTACTTCTTGTCTATATGGCTTTGTTACAAATGATGTATCATTTTCAACAAATGAATCATTTGTACCATCACATTGAGGAAGATTTAAATGAGATGCATCTTCCAATTCATTTTCGAGTTCATTGGTGTTTTCATTACGATTTTCTATATTTTTATTTTCTGTATCAATATCAGATATTGTTGTCTGACTGGCAGGTTTAGTGACTGAGTTCCATGAACTTAAGCTATCTAAATCGAGACTTGTAATATTTAAATCTTCAATTTCCTCCTCTTCATTAGTATCCTTAATTTCAACACTAAGCATGGAATACTGAGACCCTAATACACTATCATTGTCTACTATCTTTTCTGCGCTACTTGCTTCTGCTAAATTAGCCAATATTTCTACTAACTGCATATCCTCGGTATCCACTTGTAAAAATATAATACATTTATTAGCAAACACATAGTACAGAAAAGCATAGAACAAACTAGGAAAATACTATTGAATTACTTTATTTGCATTACTCACAAAAGCTGGCATCTATATCATTTTTTGGAATTTGATTTTCCTCAGATGACCCAGACATTTTAAGTTCCATTTCTTCACCATTTTTATTGTTCATTTCATTGTCTTCATTCTCCTTTCTATTTCTCTGTTTTGTTTCACATGGATTAAAGTGATTGAAAATGTGTGAAGCATTAAGGGAGTTATCATTATGCTCTGCCTCAAGAGGATAACTTAACACAGTTGTAGATAATGATGATGTACTTTCATCACTCTAAATATATACAGTTAATTGCTTTATTAGTAGTCTACATATATCAATCTTGATCTATATCTTTAAAAAAAAGTAAACTTATTTTACCTGTGAAATTAATTGCAATCTTTGTGCCAACCTTTCTTCTTGATACAAATCATTCTCAGTTTGAAAATTTATTTTACGATTATCAGCTTTTACTGAATATACTAGCTGTGAAGCAGCATGTTGTAACCCCTTTGCATCCCTCCTGGCTCTTTCATCATTCCAAATTGCAGCAATACCTGGATTTAATTCTATCCCATTTAGAATTTCTTCTCTATTAAGTATTGCAGTTGCCTGTGTGTCTACTTCCAATTCACATATACTTTGTTTAACAACAAATGAAGGGAGATATTTTTGAGAATCAAATGCATTCATAGAGTTATCATTCTGGGAATTTTCTTTTGAATCAGGGCATGTTGCTCTTCTATGTTTAACACTGGATACATTTATTAAACTCATACCATAGAGATTGTAATCTATCATGAATTGTTGAATGAATGGAATGTGTGCCTCATGTGGTTGCAAGCTTTGATTTAGAACTGCACCATTCTAAAAGAAAAAAATTAGATCTTATACCAATAGAAAATAGATCATTTTAAATAACTCACTTGTAATAAGTCAGCAGCCCTTTTAATCATTGCTGGATTATAGAAATATATCTTAACAAATAAGTGCTCTTTCTGATGATACCCATAAAAAGGACTAAAACAAGTAATAAAATAAAACTTCAGTATTGATATTTTGATCAGATATATTAATATAAAGTTCTCTTACACCCCAGAAACTTTTTGCATTTTATAAACATGCTGTCTATTAGATGTTGCAGACCCTATTGAAACATTGATAGCAGAATCAATTGCAGCTGCTAATCTGTACATATAACTGCTCACATTTCCTTCTATTGTACATGGCACATAAATGTATGGAAATACACCATGTATGTGCAGACATGTTTTTACTCCTAAACATCAAATTTTAATATACTTAATATATAATCATATATTAACAACTTCATAAATTACTGTAAATCAACTGTATGCATTATACCAGTAGAAGTAGATCCAAATGCTCTGATAACTGGAACTTGTCTGATTTCTGTACCCCTGAAGTCTGAGAATGTTATATCTAGACCATGTATTGGAGTTGCTTGATAACTATCTACAGTAACCAAAGTGATAGAAAACATATCTGTCACCTAAAAGCGAAGGGTTGATTAAATATATTTAAAAACGCATTGTACGATACAAAAGATATTTAAATAATATAAGCAGATTAAACCATGCTAATTCATTCAAATCCTTATACCACCTTAGCCTTATTAGACACACCGTATATATGACTGTAATATTTTTCAATTGTATTTGCGCTATGCTATATTTAAGTATGTGCATATACATATAACGTACGTTATGATATAATTATATATTCCTTCGATATTATATTATAACTTGATCCCTAAGTCTTACCTACGAAATCTATGTACATTTAAAATTGTCTTCTGAGAACTTAACTCGGACAAGCAGTATAAGCCATTTACTTCTTCATACAAAATAGAATTTACTTTGTATATTTGGAAATAAAAAATCTCATTTGAAGAAAACATCCGCACATGAATGTTGTTTTGTGCGTTGCGCGCCTTTACGCAATCATCTGCTCTGGAACTTGATTCGGATTATTACGATTTACATATATTTCTTACGGACTTCATAATATTTTTACATGATACTAATCTATGTATTCACAGATAACATTATTTGAAAGTATGGTGTAAAAAAATGTGTTTAGTTCCGTGAATTTAAAAAGTAAGGCTACATCAGCCCATCAACTATATATTCGAAATAAAGTTGTTAAACTAATGCATTGTTAAAACCTATAAATTTGTAAAATTTTGAATTGAAGATATTGAGGCTAAATTATATTCTAGTTTTCATCGTATTTCTAAACAGAGGGAGGAATAAAAAATTATCGTTATTGTAACGTTTTAGTAGCAATTTATTTAAAATAGGTTATTAGATAACATTAATACTCTAGATACAATAGAACATTTTTGCGCACATTTTTGTTTTATTACTATTGGCTATATAAAACAAACTAGGCCTTTTTATTTAGGCACTTCATGGCTTTTAATCTTCTTCTGCAAATGCATAAATTGCATATATGAAAATATTTGTTGGACTTTCTTTTGTTCACCACATATAATTGCCATAGTGAATTAGTTTTGTTAATTTGACACAGTAGTTTGATATAATTTTTGGGTACAATATATATTATAACATTAATTATAATGGTATGGCATATCAAAATCCAATGTCACATTCTATTATCTTTCTACAATATAATTTCTGTTGATATATATAATCAAGGGAACACAATGTATATTTATTTATTGTCAACAACATTATAAATAATGTTTTGATTATACTGTTCAATTTTTTTATTCTTGGTCTGTTCAACTCTTTTAATAAGAGGGTAGTAAATCCTTGATATATATGAATTATTGTACTTCTTAGGCCATTGTACTCACAATTGTGGAATTGGGATATAATAAACATAAACCATGGAAATAATCTTGATAAATAGTGAAACATATGATAATCTTAAGTATTCAAAGATACTTTATAAAATGAACAATAATATGTAAATTTCCATTTTAAAAGTAGTTAATATTCATACCGAATATGCAGAAGCCTTTAAAGTTTACAAAAAATATGATACCATGAATAACTGAATGTGGTAATTAATGAACAGTAAAATTAAACGTTTAAATACACACCAAAGGAAAGGGAGGAGAAGGAAGATTAATTCTTCATTTTAAACAAGCAAGTTTAAAGAACGGTACAGGAACTTTTTTCACGAAAGGGATTCGACTTTTGTGACGAAAAGCCGACTAAGAGGCAGTCTTCTTGTTCGTGTTCTGTGATGAATTTCATGATGTCCTCGACGGCTTTACTAACCGTGATTCGTTTAAGAGCGGCTTCACGACGTAGCTGCTCAGTTATTTGACGTTGCTGTTGCAAATTTGTGATCACCATGTCCATAACAGTGTGAGCCCAACGGACTGCCTATTTTCGTTGACACTTCAACAGGAAATGCTAAGCACTTCTTCTGAAGTTTATTTGCTTCAAGCCTCGTTTAGCAATTTAGAAATGTCGAAGCCCCAAACGACGACGGCGTACTTTTACGTTAAAAATTTCTTTGAGATTCTATAAAACAATTCTACATATACGTATATATCTCGAATATTTTGATGAATATGACAATTCTTGAAACTTATTAAAACTTACCTGCCCACATCGGAAGCCGAGCCCTTAAAGCGAATTTTCATGTATCTACTATACGTAGAGTCATCACAGATGCTAGAGTGGTATCCTTACTACAGATGAGATTGTATCTCGTGAGATCTGGTAATCGGTAATAATTGTAGAGAAGTAGAATTAGAATTCTACAATTACAACCGAGAAACTTTAGCTGCTTTAAAGTAAACTAGCTGCTCTATATGTATACTTTAATTAGGAATTAGACACCTTGCTTAGCGAATAAGTTAATAATATCGAGTCGGATATCGCTTGACTATCTTTCAGCGATGAACTATACTTTATAAACTTTATTTAGTGTCCAACATTAATAATCAACAACAGTTTATTTATTGATATAGCAATTTGCTCTTGCACTTTTAATAAAGATTAATTGTTTTGTAATACTGTATTGTTAATTAAATTAATTATTATTTGTTTAGTTAACAAATCTAATAAATCAGTTGATAATCTGGTTTTTTATGAATGGTTACAGGGTGGCCACTGATTGTTTCGCCAGGACGTCCGCAGTCAAAGAAGATAAAAGAACGAAGGGCCATCGTCAAGATACTTTATTTACAAGTGTTTATTTATTGCATATATTTATATATTTATGTTTGTTATATTACAGTATTTATTAGTATACAATGTTGTATGAAATGTTGTTCTTTGTGAAATTTACATTTACAATAAACGACCCTATTACGAATATATTGTGTTATATTTTACATTTCCTCGACGTACCAAATACCCAGGATCCCATATGTCCTAAAAATCTTGATCAAAATCGAGCAAATTCTGGAATTTTTCCGTAAAATTGAGAATTGGTATCAGGAGAACATGATGTGCGAGGAGGTATTCGATTCGCACAATTCCTGGAATTTGACGTCATTTCTTGGAATCGGAAAGTTCTCCGGAAATTCTAAAATTTTGCCGTAAAATCGAGGAAATGTATCAGGAGAACATGATGTGCGAGGAGGTATTCGATTCGCAGAATTCCTGGAATTTGACGTCATTTCTTGGAACCGGAAAGTTCTTCCGAAATTCTGAAATTTTCCCGAAAAATCGAGGAAATGTATCAGGAGAACATGATGTGCGAGGAGGTATTCGATTCGCAGAATTCCTGGAATTTGACGTCATTTCTTGGAACCGGAAAGTTCTTCCGAAATTCTGAAATTTTGCCGAAAAATCGAGGAAATGTATCAGGAGAACATGATGTGCGAGGAGGTATTCGATTCGCAGAATTCCTGGAATTTGACGTCATTTCTTGGAACCGGAAATTTCTTCCGAAATTCTGAAATTTTGCCGAAAAATCGAGGAAATGTATCAGGAGAACATGATGTGCGAGGAGGTATTCGATTCGCACAATTCCTGGAATTTGACGTCATTTCTTGGAATCCGAAAGTTCCCCGGAAATTCTGAAATTTTGCCGTAAAATCGAGACGATGTATCAGGAGAACATGATGTGCGAGGAGGTATTCGATTCGCACAATTCTTGGAATTTGACGTCATTTCTTGGAATCCGAAAGTTCCCCGGAAATTCTGAAATTTTGCCGTAAAATCGAGACGATGTATCAGGAGAACATGATGTGCGAGGAGGTATTCGATTCGCACAATTCTTGGAATTTGACGTCATTTCTTGGAATCCGAAAGTTCCCCGGAAATTCTGAAATTTTGCCGAAAAACCGAGACGATGTAGTAGGAGAACATGATGTGCGAGGAGGTATTCGATTCGCAGAATTCCTGGAATTTGACGTCATTTCTTGGAACCGGAAAGTTCTTCCGAAATTCTGAAATTTTGCCGAAAAATCGAGGAAATGTATCAGGAGAACATGATGTGTAAGCAGGTATTCGAATCGTACAATTCCTGGAATTTACCGCGATTCCTAAAATTTCTTGGACTCCGCGAAATCCAAGAAATTCTTGGCATGAGAGGAATGGAAATGGAAGATTTGAATTGAGAAGTTAATTTGTTACATTTCTTTCTATTTATTGTAACTCAAAAACTTTCTATACATTAATTTTATATCTAAAATTATGATACATTATAATATAATATATAGAGAGTGCATTCGCATATATTCTAATATATAATCTAATATAAAATCAGCGCATCCACTTGACCGCATTTGAAGTATATTTCACTAGTGATCTGCTTATTTTTTCCAGAACCGATGTTACAGTTTTTCAAGGAGCCCAGTCCATTGCATCGTTGGCACTGCAACAAAAAATCCAGTGCTTTATTAACTCCATCGTTATCATAGAGTACTTACACTGATGGATAATTATAGAAAAATGTAGTTGGACAAGCATAATAAAGATAAATGCATTCGGACACAGACGTAATATAGAATACCAATCTGTAAATGGGTTTTCGCGATTCCAGTCAGAAATTACTGATGCGGTGAAATTCAACGCAAGAAAAGGTGCTCCCTTCAGAAATGAGAAAAAATCTCTGAACCTCTAATAGTGTCTCTAAAAAAAATTACAAGACAGACCGACAAATTTTGACGATTTTTGAAGGTATATCCCTTCCCATTTTGCGATTTCAGGTCGACCCATTTTTGGACAAAAAATGTTTTACTTAAAGTTCTTTCAACCCAAAATCGTCGATTTAAATTGCAATCGTCGGTAAGATTAACAAGGAACTGAAAGGATATTGGGGCCCCTGAACCCCCCACTACACGGTGATGAAAAAAATGCATTTGCCGAACAGTCTACCCCATATCTCTTCGGTGATGAAATAAAGGTAGCCGTGGAAAAAGTTGTATTTTAACCGTGCTGGAGTTTAGGTAGTAGTCCAACCAAAAGTAATATCCAAAATTAATAGACAACTTAGCGAGATATCGTTTCGCCCCTATCACTATGATCACCGTTTATTTTTATAGACGGAACCAGAAAATAGCTTTTAGTCCGATGTTGACTTTACACTGAGAGAAAACATATATTTATCTGACTAGAATTTGTATCCTCTGTGATTCGTTACAAGGTAGGGAGGGTCAGTTCGTATTTGTAAATGATAATCATAGTATTAAAACGATATCGTGAATTCATTGATTATCCTGTTATCCGTTCGTGCGAACGACATCAATATGCGGCTCGTGTCTCACTCGAAATCCATTTATATACTCTGACTTCTTTTCTAACACTTTTCCCACCCCCTTTCCATCCGATAGTTTCCCTGTATATACAAGGATTCGTAATGTTACAAAGAATCGCACCAAGAACCTACAGGATGTAATAACGATTCTTTAGGTGTTCGTTCACGACGTCACATGTACGAGCCGAACAAGAGAATCGCGATAGACCTCGGGAATTACGTGATATTCAAATTAATTCAGAGACTTAACCTTACCGTTAATCTAGTAACACTGGGAAGAGATGTCAATTTAGCCTGTAAAACCCGACGTGCTTGCGGATCATTCAAATCTGCTTAAATTACTTTCTCGATAATTTACATCCCGGCTGCGTGGTAAGTTCTACCAGGCCGCCTCTCATCATACATACAGACTTCTTAAATATTCTATTTACATAATTACTTTTTATGACAATTGTCTGTACACCCAAGTTTCTTCTCTTTGCTTAGGCTGCTTCAAATTATTTTGGTGTGTATTGCCAGTTTCATATCTCGCTCATACAGTTCTTTGATATTTGAATAGCTATTTTTATTTACTAAATCTGTAGCAAGTTTTTCAATCTGTTTATTCAATACCACTTGTATTTTTGCTTCATAATTAATTTGCTAAACTTCTCTTCCTTTATTTTTAGTTTTAGAATTTGCTATAGATTTAATAATTCAGAAGAATTAGTACTAGTTGCAAGAATCACCAATGATTTTTGACTAGCCTGTATTGCTTATATTCCTCAAATTATTTAGTATTGTTGTTCCTTTATACTTCTTAATTATCAAACAATTTAGTTTAATTTGAAATCAGATCTTGATGAACTAAGAATGAACTATGATTCTAGATCAAAGATAATGATATATAATTATGGGTCATTACATGGAAGTAGTATGAAATAGAAAGACATCAAATTCATGTTACGTTCATATATGAGTGGAATAAAACTATTTAGTTAGTTTTGTGTTTACTTAATTTTACTGGTAACATATAACAACCTTCATTGACATCACCAGGCTGATACTTTTACTATGCTATTAGATTTAATGACTTGTGCTTCATATTTTGCAACATACAGAGATAGGATTTAGTTTAGTAGTAAATAATAGCATTAACTGTTTCTTGTCAAAAAAAGATGAACTTTCTTTTCAGTGAAAAGAGGGATGCCACGCAGCAAGCGTAGAGCGCCCTCAAGCACAAATCATCATCATACATCTATTGAAATGTCACCTAGTGCCCATGAAGAGGGTATTCCAAGACATCCATCAAAACGGCTTAGACATACACCTAGGTAAAACAATCTATATAACTCTAGATTGTCATAATTTTTCCAGATAAAGAGCATTCCTTGTACTCTATAGAGTTTCTGTTTCAGTGCAAGACGTTATACAAAGACAGATGATGTTTCAAGTGCATCATCTTTCTCCCAAAAACGTTGTATCACTTGGTTTAGAGAATATACTACACCAGATGATTCTGATACCCTTGGACCTGAGGGAATGGAGAAATTTTGTGAGGATATTGGAGTAGAACCAGAAAATGTAGTAATGCTTGTTCTTGCATATAAAATGAATGCCCGTCAAATGGGTTTCTTCACACTAAGTGAATGGCTAAAAGGCCTGTCGGAACTTCAGTGTGATTCTATTAGTAAAGTACAACAAAAGCTTGAGTACCTAAGGAATCAATTGAATGATCCACATACCTTCAAGGGTATCTACAGATATGCATATGATTTTGCTAGAGTATGTATCATCTGATAATGTTAACTTTAAATGTTTGATTATGGTCCAAATAATATTCAATTATATAAGAGTAATAAACCAAATGAGGGAAGAAATAATTCCACTGGTTAGAATTATTAGTAAACAAGATGAAGCTTAAGAATATACTATGGCAATATTCTATATAAAGATACATTTATATTTTCTAACAAATATAATTTCCAGGATAAAGATCAAAGAAGTATGGACATGGAAACAGCAAGAGTAATGTTACAGTTGCTTTTGGGAAAACATTGGCCACTGTTCACACAGTTTGCTCAGTTCCTAGATCAATCTAAGTACAAAGTGATCAATAAAGATCAATGGTGCAACATTTTAGAATTTTCTCGTACAATCAATCATGACTTATCTAATTATGATTTAGATGGAGCATGTAAGTTATTGCAGTAAAGGATTCGTTCATGTATTTGAAAAAAAGATTGCTCTCAAAAAGCATTAAACGCGACAATTTATGAATATGACGTTCGACATGCAAATTAAATTTTTTCAGGGCCAGTAATGCTTGATGAATTTGTTGAATGGTTAAAAATGCAACGGGGTGAAGACACGTCGACGACAGAAGCTAGAGGCAGCTGAAACATTCAATGAAAATAGTCCACTCAACTATGAAAAAACAACTCATTTCTTCTTATCACAATATTTTGTTAATAACGAAATTTCTGTTTACGTCATAACATTGCAACATTTTCGATTATCATCATTCGTACTATCTTCTTCTCTTTTTTGTATTAATCAATGATAATGTAAGTAGCTTATCTTAGTATGATTTTGCAGTATGCTAAATGAATTCTATTTTTTAGAAGCATTGCAGATCATCCTTAATTACTTATCATCATTCATGACTAATCCGGGGTTTGTCGCAGAAACTCTTGTGGTTAAGAATAAAACTATTTTCATATGGAACTTACTTGTGCAATTTGTAAACGGAAATTATTTCGAATATTGATTGCGCGCAAAAAATTCGCGGGACTACGGACGCGAACTTACCGTTTACTTTATTATGTATGCCAGTTTTAACTTCCATTTTTAAATTAAACAATAAATTCAATATCTATTGTGTCAGTTTGGGAAGAAAATATAAAAGAGACTCTCACATTCCAAGTATCAAATTTAATGTCATTAATATTATTGTACTTGTAGAATACGTTATTCGAATACCTTTTGTGTAGCTTTTTAATAAAAATGATAAATGTCCATAACGTTTTTTTACCCAATTTACTTTTGAGTTTCAAGTTTCATAATGTTTATGTATGTAGTATTTGTGTCTCGATATTTGCCAGCAATCCTTTTAGCCTCAATATTACTCATAGTATAAATTATAAATTACAGTAAAATATATTAAATATTTAAAAAAATTCGTAGAAAATTGTATGTAATATTTTAATTGATAATTATCAGGATAAAAAAGACTATACACAATCATGACAATTTTTGCGACGACTTCAATGGATGAATGTAGTGATGATCTAAGTAATTATGTTACTCACATTAATTATCATTGCCCGACTAAGTAAACTGAACTTTGTTAAACGCGAAGGAAAGGAAAAGTAACAAGAAAATAGCGGAATTATCAGAAAACGCTAGTTGATTATTACCCACTAATTAATTATATATTATCACGTCAAAATTATTTTAATTACCCACTACCCTGTATATTTTTTCCTGCATGTGCACCTCTATTATAAATAATATTGTAATAAGCAGTACAATATTAAAAGAAAATTTTAATTTTAATCTTTTGCTCATAAATTCGAAGTTACTAGGTAATCCCAAAGCTCACAAATGAATTAAATTCAAAACAATACCGAATACAGTGGTATTTAATGGAACACTTGTAAGCTCCTACGATTTACGGACAAAAATTAAAAACAAGAATTGTAAAATTATTACACAATACTATCGTATTACTGCCATGTGAAGAGTATAATGTAACGGAAGACGTGCAGTAAATAAAGTAAAATACTTTTTCCAATAACTCCCTTTTATCCTGCGTTTTTATTTCATTAACATTCTATTAATTCGATTAACAATCGCGCATTGGTGGTCTTTATCCACGTTAAACGATGATTTTTAATCTACACTTTCTATTCATTTTTGTATATTATATTCCAGTTTTTGCAGTTCTGTCGATGTAAATTTAAAGCCAAAGGTATGTCTGCCCGGAAATAAGATATAAAACTCAGGAGATTGAAATTTGTCTGGCCATATCTCGTTTTTGGAACAGGATGACGTGATTTATAATATAATGAATTATAAATTCCACACCCATCAACGTTGCTGCATAATTATAGTGAGTAATAGTTCCCATAATATTAAAAATGCTAGCGCAATTTAAAAAAAAATCATTTATAAAGTGGCAAATAGAAATATTCCTTCGGTTAGCGCGGTTTGACCGACTGCAGTAAGCACTGGTATACTGCCGAACCCTACTGCTAGGAACGGAAATTCATATTTTATTTGGCAAGTTACCCGTTTTAATAATTTCAATTAGGAAGCATCTTTTCATGAAGAGATAACCCGCTTCCCTTCTTCTCTAATAAAGACATTACGCCGTATTAATCCAAATTACGATTCGAATATTGACTACTCTAATCAACGGATCATTTCTGCTCCCCACCTTAGACAAGAGGCTAAACTCTTAAAACTGTCTTAATAAAATCGAAATCATGTTAACAATTCTTATCAAACAAATGTTATTATTACAAGCTGAAATGGGAAAATAAGTTCTGGAAAGGAATTGTGTGCAAACCGTGTATTCTTACATGAGATATATGTATATGGAGCGTCGAGACACACACCACTACGAGCAACGAGGCCTATTTTAAACTAATGATTATACTTGCGTTCGCTTGGAAAGGAGAATGTGGTTTAAAATAAACGTCCAACACTCTGGCATCGTCTCGATAGTTCCAAGTCCCTTTTAATGCGATGCACAGTCCGCATGGGGCTCAGTTTTTCACTGTTACAAGTTCAACGAGGATACCCGTGACTTAATTTCAAAAAGACTTTTTCTTTCTATATTACATTATAAGAGATTATTAAGGTAATTATATCTATAAATTCAAAAGTTTAATTTGCACTTTCCTCCATAAAGATGTATTCTGAAAGATTAAATTACTTCAACCTTAAATATTTACCTTATATGTATTTGATTAATTCGTTATATCATAACAAAATTTAATTATTTTCCGCAGTTTAAATATAGTTTACAATGACTAAGAGCAGTGTAAGCGCGCCAGAGTGGAAGGAAAAGGGTAATGAAGAGTTTAAAAAGGGCAATTGGGAAGAAGCCCTGAGTTGTTATACAAATGCTCTTAAACTCTCAAATGAAGATAATGCAGAGAGAGCTATTTATTACAAAAATCGGGCTGCTGTTTATTTGAAGCAGCAGGAATACCATAAAGCAATCATGGATTGTGATGAGGCACTAAAAATATGTCCAAATGATCCAAAGGCATTATTTCGTAGATGTCAGGCACTGAATGTATTGGAAAGATACGAAGAAGCCTACCGTGATGCAAGGTACATCATTTCTGCTGATCCGGGCAACAAAGCAATACAACCCATTGCTTCAAGATTACATGAAATTGTTCAAGAAAGATATAAACAAAGCTCTCGTATTAGTGCCAAGGTTTGTATATAAATATGGGTTTCATAATGGTATAAACATATGCTATATATATTTTCATGATAAAGGTACTTATTATTCTATATATAATAATAAAGGTGGCCCAAATGATGGATATGGCATTTGATGTGAAAACAGAGTATGAGAAAAGGGACACAGCAATGAATAATTTACTTGTGCTTGCTAGAGAAAGAGCAGGGGCAGACTTAATGTTCACTGAAGGTATAGTTTCAAAAATAACAAAGAGTCTCAAACTAGAGAAAGATGAAGGAGTAACTATAACTGGAATCCGGATCATTGCTGAGCTATGTAAAAATAATATCAATAGGACTGAGAATATTCTAAAAGACATTGGTGTGCCTTGGTATTTGGAAATGATCAACAGTAAAAATTCAGAGAGAGTGAATGCTGGACAATATTGTTTACAGGTGAATACTTATAATAATCATATATATCTTAATGTTCAATATTTAGAATAAATGATGTTATTGCAGACAATACTTAATACATATAGTGGAATGGAGAATAAGCCAGACTCAAAACCAGATAAGCAGCTATGTGAAAAGTACCAGAAAGAAATTGATACAATTTTATCATGTCTACTATACACTGTAACCAGTCGCATAATTACTGGGTTAGCAAGAGATGCAATTATTGAACTTATTATGCGAAATATTCACTACACAGCATTGAACTGGGCAGAGAGATTAGTTGAACTTCATGGGTTGAACCGTTTAATGGAAATTGCTAGTGAACTAGAAGAATATAAATATGAATCTGCTATGGACATTACAGAATCTACAAGAACTATAACTAGTGTATGTTTAGCAAGAATTTATGAGAATATGTATTATGATGCAGCAAAAGAGAAGTTTGGCGAAGCTATTGACGAATTTGTTAAAGAAAAGTTACTTGCACCTGACATAGAATCTAAGGTATTTTAAACGGAATATTCATTCTGTATTTAATAAGACTATTTATGTTGTAGTTGCTACTTGTAAAAATACATACAAATTATTTCTACAGGTTCGTGTAGTAGTAGCAATAACGACATTATTGCTTGGTCCCCTTGATGTTGGAAACACAATAGTTGCTAAAGAGGGAATTTTAGAAATGATACTGGTGATGGCAGGATCTGATGATATCTTGCAGCAAAAGGTCGCTTGTGAATGTATAATAGCAGCTGCATCAAAGAAAGATAAAGCTAATGCCATTATAAATCAAGGTGTTAATATACTGAAAAAATTATATCAGTCTAAGGATGATTCTATTAGAGTACGTGCTTTAGTAGGGCTTTGTAAACTCGGTAGTTCTGGTGGTACTGACGCCACGATTAGACCATTCGCGGAAGGTGCAACGAAGAAACTAGCAGAAGCGTGCCGTAGATTCTTAATTAATCCTAAAAAACAAAAAGATATGAGAAAATGGGCAGTGGAAGGTTTATCATACCTCACATTTGATGCTGAGGTGAAAGAGAAATTAATCGAAGATGTTGAAGCAGTGCAGGCAATGATAGAACTTGCAAAAACTGGCGATAAATCTGTAGTTTATGGTGTCGTTACAACATTGGTCAATTTATGTAACGCTTACGATAAACAAGAACTTATACCGGAGATGGTTGAGTTAGCAAAGTTCGCAAAACATCACATACCTGAAGAACACGAATTGGACGACGCTGATTTTGTAAATAAAAGGTTGTGCGCTCTCGCAAAAGCGGGCGTCACGAGTGCACTAGTTTCTCTTTCTAAAACGGACAGTCAGAATAGCAAAGAATTAATAGCACGTGTATTTAATGCGATTTGTAGTCAACAGGAAGTGCGAGGACTTGTCGTTCAGCAAGGCGGCGCAAAGGCACTTTTACCTTTAGCTTTAGATGGTACAGAAAAAGGAAAAAAGCAAGCTTCTCAAGCTCTTGCACGTTTAGGAATTACAATTAATCCAGAAGTTGCATTCCCTGGAGAAAGAATAATGGAGGTTGTTCGACCTTTTATAAATCTTCTAAATCCAGATTGCTCGGCATTAGAAAACTTCGAAGCTTTAATGGCTCTGTGCAATCTAGCTTCCCTTAATCATGATGGAGTAATAAAGCGAATTTTAAAAGAAGGTGGTTTTCAAAAAATCGAACCCTACGTGTACGAAGATCACGTAATGCTGAGACGCGCTGCAACTCAAGTTATAAACAATTTAGTAATGTGTGAAGATACTATAAAATACTTCGAACAAGAAAACGATCGTGTTAAATACCTCGTCATTCTTTGCGAGGAAGAAGATGAAGATACTAGCATAGCAGCTGCTGGAGCACTAGCAATGTTAACATCAGTCAGTGAAAAAGCATGTCAGAAAATTTTCGACTCTAAGGACTGGTTGGAATCCATACACTTTTTACTTGCAAATCCAAACTCTGCTATGCAACACAGAGGTGTTGTAATCATTTTGAACATGATGAAAAGTACCAAAGACGTTGCTGCGAAACTTATAGAAACGGACGTAATGGAAATCTTGATGGCTTTAACGAAAAGTGAAACTGTGGAGAATAAAAAGATTAAAGAAATTGCTGCCAATGCTTTAGAGGCAGCAGCCCAATGGGATCTTATAAAGAAAAATGCCGAAGAAGAACAACAACAACAACAACCATCGACATCTGAAAGCACAGACGTACTGGAAACGGTCGATTGAACATTTTTATGAAAGATGTATGCATGAGTTATATATGACATTGCCAAAAAGTGGCTTAAAAAATGTTCAGCATTAAATTTCAGTTTTGTAGTAGACAATAGCATCTTTATTCAAACATTCAAAATCTCCATTTTGAGCACACATAAAATTATAGGGTTGGTGCATTTATTAATGACTTGATATCAATTATATAGCATTGTTACTTATTACAATTAGTCTATTTATTTAACATTGATAAATTATTTATTGTATATAAATAAATATGTATATTTATATAATAAATATACGTGTGCCTGCATGCGTATACGCGTACGACTTAAACGATATGCGAATTTCGTTTTAATATAATAGAGGAGTGTATAAAATAAAACTTACATATTTTTGATGTTTTGCTAATTCTTATACACTAGTTTGTGTCTCGTATTTTGATCATTTGCATACGTTCATAACAAGAAGTAAACATTATAATTTTAGAAATGGATGATTCAAAGCTTCTTCCGCGGTAATGCGATTTTTGTAATCTACATCCAGAAGTCGCGTTAATAAATGATAAGCCTCTTTTGGAAACTGATATTCTTGTGGTACCTTAAAAGTATTCGTATACTTGGTGTAACAAATGATATAAATCTGTACTGAAAGAAACAAATTTTATAAAAAGAAATAATCAAGAAATCGAAATAAAATACCTTATCATTTACACTCTTTTTGCTGTTATTCAGTAAACCTTTGTTTCTCTTTTGCAACTTATGACATAAAGCTACAATGTCAACCCCGGGTATAGTATCACTAAAGATAAGTTTTTTACCTAAATCCAGAAAAAGGAAAGTACTTAAGTCATAAACTGCAAGTAAAAGTCAACTGAAGTAATACAAAGAAATAGGAGGAAAAGTAAAATTGAAATATAATTTACTAAAAGGCAGATTAAAATATAAGGATTGGTATTCCCATTGCAGTTAATTTAATTTGTAGAATACCTAATTTATGAGCACATTGTTGCATTTTATTAGAACCAAATAAGGTAGTAATTTCCGCTAATGCTGTAGCATCATCGGGAGAATGAAAAAAAGGTTGTGTGCCACTTAGAATGCACAACATCATTACTCCACTTGCCCAAATGTCAATAGCTATAACATTACCACATTTAAATATCACAATAATTAATATGTCCGAAAAGGTCGGCTTCAAATTTCATAAAATTACCCGGAGTCTGAGAAGGATATTTTAATAAAACCTCTGGTGCGCGGAATCCCGGAGTTCCTGCTCTGGGTGCCGTCTGCTCTGGTCTTTTTGTACATAATGAGCAAATTTTTGGTTTTCCAAAACAATAACATTTTTCTTCCTCACTTTTCTTGTTTGTATTGAGGAGTACTTTTCGACTGTTCTAAAAGAAAGTATTGTAAAAATTAGTATGATGATCGTATAATTATTTCGTACATTTCGATTTATTATTAATTTTAGCTATACTTCGTCTGATCTTTTTCTCTTAACATGTATAACAGATTTCTCTAATTTGTATTCAGTACTTTTCTTTTCTACTTTGTATTCTTGTGCTAATCCAAAATCCACTAATAAATATCTAGAAAAATGTAAATGAATTATTGGTAGTAAGAGTGATTAATCAGAGTAGAATTATACAGTGCACAAGCTATTACTTTACCTCCTATTATGGCGGTCATATAAAAAATTACTGGGCTTAACATCTCTATGTATGATATTAAATTTGTGAACTCTACGTAAGGCTGTTAACAAGGCTATCATATAATCTTTTGTTTCCTGAACAGACATATCCTGCACATATTCCTAAAAACACCTCTAAGTCAATTCAGATCAAATAACATTCATGTAGTTATTTAGCTCTACATGTTACATTACTCTTGTATTATACCCTAACATAATGTTTGGTCATACCGAAAATTTGTCATGCCTCATGTAGGGCATAACAAAAATAACTGTGCCAGAACTTCTCAAACATAGATCCAATCCAACAACATAGTCTGTCCCTCTAAAACAATATTAAAATACTTTATTTAAAATTTACTTTTTTTAAACATTCTACTTCAATGTGAAATTTCTTTATTTCAAGCTTGTTGCACCAGAGTAGTTTATTATCAAGATTTTTGTTTGCCTATTCTTAATTGTTATTTATACAATAATCAGTTGGACATGAAGTTAATTTTGTTATATCTAAATACATACATAAAATTAGAAAAACATGTTGAAGCAATATTCTATAACACTGTGCTACATACAATGACTCTACATTGTAATAGAATTTTTAGTAGTATTTATAATTATTATTTTGTACATGGAGATAATATTACCCTATTTGCTGCATACACTGTAATTCCCGTTCAATTTTTTCAGGATGGCGTGTGGGAATCAAATGCTTTAAAGCAAACTTTTTGGATCCATCAGAGGACTTTAAAGTAGCTAAGAAGACTGAACTAAATGTACCCTCTCCAACTTTTCCATGCACATGAAACAAGTCGTTCAACATTGGAACGGCATTTTTTATAGCTAAGTTATCTTTCTTCTCTGAAAATAATGAATACTATGTATACATATATTCTGTAAACACACACCATGATTTCTTTTGTCAACATCAAGTAATATACTCCTATTTAATTACACAGAATCATACACCGAAACAATTAGTAATTAGAAGATTTAATGCACTCTAATTATCGAAAGTACTAATGTAATTATAAAGGTTTGTTATTAAAATGAAGTTCACAAATGCATTACCCTCATCTACTTCCTCCTGATTCGGAACCTTCATTTCCATAACTTGAAACTAACGGTCATACGACCACGACCGAACAGTAACTACACTAATTCGTTATAAATCGTTAACAATATGATCCATTAACGAATTTTAACTTCTCCTAGTATCGTTAAATTATAATAATTCTCATCAACACAATAACCTGCTATAACCTTCGGATATTGGCGCCATTCAAACACATGAATTATATTTACTTACATGGGCTTCTGTTACATCTTCACTGCACTCACACAATTTTATCTCGCACATGTTCTCTCACATTCGATTAATTTTTCATACATTCATAACAAAATCGATGACACTAACAAATGTTTAAATATCCTAAAACATAAATAATGCAATATTATTCCTATGTTCATTCATATTTTGCATCTTAGAATTTATAACTTTTTCATAGGGCAACTGCTACGCGAGTGGAAATGTCTTCACGTAACAACTCAATACCCCACAATCATTCATGAAATAATAAAATTATTTTAGAATTGATGCTCTTTAGAAATTTGTAATAATATTCTGTATTCATTAATTCAAACTGTGAGAAGCTCAAATAAAATACAGAAAGGATTTTAATTCGTAACCCAGGATATTATTCTCGCCGGTAGGTTAAAGTACCTTGATCTATTTGTATATCGTGTCATTCTTTAAATAATTGTTTTTGTCTAAATAACAATATTAAGCGGCATCAACCGAAATTTTTGAATCTTATGAAATATATAGCTTTTAATTAAAATATAATTATACGTAATGCGTAGTTCGCAAGCATTATATTGGACGTGTATGTGTATATAGTATATAGTAAGCATATGTAATATATATTGTCATATTTAACGAATAATATAATTATTTCAAACAATATTCTAAGTGTTATTCAAATTTATGCTGGTTAATGTATAGTCATTTTTACTGGTTAGTGAAAGTATTTTTACAAAGCCACATAGTCTATTTTTTTATACATTTGGATATACTAATAATATTACTTTCTTTTGCAGTATCAACGTTGGATTTTGTATTATGTCTAATGTAACTATTTGAAAATAGTTACTAACTCGTGAATTATAAAATAATATGACATTTCTGAACAAGCATTAGAAAACTAAAATAATTAGAAATGTTTTCAATTGATCCTCCTAAACCGCCGCCATCGTCGACCGAATCTCATGAAAAAAGGGTTTTTCTAAATGATGCAGAATTGGACAAAATTGCGGTATACCTTGTTGGAAGCCAACAAAGGTTTCGGGAAAATATCATAATTCCGAGACTCGTGGGTCCAGTGCAGATAAAAACTAATGAGGAAAAAATGGTCGAAGGCGTAATGGAAAGCTGTGCTTTCAAAAGTTTAATGAGCTGTGTTATAGGTGTGCATCTACATTTTTATTCAAAATGATATCATCAGTTTTCATCCACATAATTATGAAAATAAATTTTTCAGGATATGGATTGGGAGCTGCAATTGGTTTATTTTCATCAAGTGTTAATCCAAATGTAGCCAGTGTAGAAAAACAGCAATCAGTAAAAGAAATTTTTAGGGAAATGAAAATTACAACATTAGGATATGCAAAGAATTTTGCTGCTGTTGGGCTTGTGTTTTCTGCTGTCGAATGTACTATTGAATCTGTAATGTCTCTCATAAAACAACTCGTACCTTAATTATAGTTTAAATCTTTATATATATATACTCTGATTTAATTACATATATGAATATAATATTGTTACAGTACAGGGGTAAATCCGATTGGAAGAATGGGACCTATGCTGGTGGCTTAACAGGCGGTTTAATAGGACTTAGGGGTAAGTATTGATGAACCGTAAACTGCATATAGTTGCTTGATATAAATACAACATAAAGAAATGTTCCAGCTGGTATAAAGGCGGGCCTAGTTGGTGCAGCAGGTTTCGCAGCGTTTTCGACGGCGATAGATTATTACATGCATAAATCTTAAACACTAGATCACAATGATTATCAATAGTTGTATTTGTATAAAAAAGGTATAAAAGTTAACGCATTCTTAGTATATCTTGTACAATACATAGGAAGGCGCGAACACGTTCTTAATATAAAAATACCTAAAAGTAAGTACAAATATTAAGAAATAAAATAAATTGACATAATACATCGATACTGACTTATATTGCATTACTACAATTTGTTCCTTAGAAACATTATATCAATTGATAACTAAGGAATCATTTAAAAAAAATCACCTAGATTATTACAATGTATAATTCGCATGTGGAATTAAATACTTGGAATCAATTAGTCAGTGCTAAGTAAAAATATAATAAATGCCAGTTTTTGGAATCGTTAATACTTTTAAAAATTATTAGATACAAATTGTATCCGTGGAATTACGATTTCTGTCTAATAAATATTGCCCACCACAGAAAAACAAAAGAAACATTCCACAATATTTTCTTACAATTATTACCAGATCAATTTTTCCGAATTATAAATGAAATTTATGCTAAATATTCGATAGTTTCGAGTTATGTAAGATGCATACTTTGCCAAGTTTTCATACACTGTATATGTAAAATATGAATCTTTATAAAACATCACATATACATATACATTAGTCATATATGTATATAAACTGTCTAGATAATTTTACAATTACCTAGACTACTTTTCGAACTCGTATTAGCTTATTTACTGATATGAAATTTCTTGCACGATATTTTAAGAAGATTGCTCATTTCATTTTGATTTCTCGTTTCGCGTTTATACGTCATAAGAGGAGATAATAATTTACCTCTCTATCAAATTCTAAGATTGTACACTATGCGTTGCTCTCGGAAGTATAAATCATTTGTAACTAATCAGTTACATAAATTGACGCTATGTTATAAAATTCTCTAACATTACTTTTGTTATTTTCATATTGGACATAAAGACTTGTAATTTGTGTTAAAAAATGCAAGGCACTTATCACAAATCTCTAAAATGAAATATTTTTAGTCGAGGTATAATTGTTTTCTATCTTCTGCAGTTTCAGTTAAAACCTGCATAAATCTTATTTCCCATTCAGAGTGGATCAAAGTACTAAAGTTTCATCATATAATGATATTATAATGTTGAAAATGTCTATGGAAATTAAGACTTTCCCAAATTTCATATCCTTTCCATCTGGCTAGTAATTCATAAAATTTTTGGCACCTGTTAGGGTGAAGAGATTTTTCTCCACTCCAATTTATGTACTTAAGGTTGCTGTTGTTGCATTTGTGCTTGCATTACAGCCAAAAGTTCTTGCATTCGTCTTAATTCTGCTTCTTTTTCTTGCAAGATACGATCTTTTTCCGATACTGTATTACTTTTCTCTGATTCCACAATTCTTAAAACAGAAATAGTCCAAATTAATATATAATCCCTCATGTCATATACCTGCTTGATATATCTGACTAAACTTACGCTTGTCTCCTAGGTGGTACTGGCGCTCCCTTTGCCAGTCTTTCACTGCGATAATTTTCATAATGTACTTCTTGAGTCACTTCTTGTAAATCTTGCATATGTGTACTGCAAATGCATGATGTTAAAAGTTAAATGGTTTAGTGACTTTTATTTAATGTGAATACTACTAAACCAGAAATGGTACTCACATAAGCATTGTTCTTAACTTAATAAAATCACAGTGCTCTGGATTTTCTACTTCAACTACACCCCATGGATATAAACGGCCACGTACTTTTCTACCCTTAACTTCTAACAAAGTGTTTGCACCACATACTGCAAATGGTACAGCTTCTTTCAACTGTCTAACTTGTTCTTTATAATCCTCGTCCTCATCACTATCACAGTCTGGTAGAGGATATATTTTAATTCCACTGCCCTCAATCTCTTCCATTACACGCTTTTTTAATCTAAGAACTTCTTTCTTTGTAAGCACATCAGCCTTTGCAATTACTGGTACAATATTGACTTTATTGTGGAGTTGTTTCATGAACTCTATGTCCAATGGTTTTAATCTGACACAATGTAAATATAGGGTGAGCATTATTCCAAGCTTACAGCTGAGATTTTAATAGTATAAATTAAGACTATTTACCCATGACCAAATGGAGAAATAAAGTAAAAGCAACAGTGTATTCTATTGTCAACTATGTTTCTTCTATTTAAACCACTTTCGTCACGTAAAAATCTTTCAAATTGATCATCTATATACTGTATGATGGCTCTAAAGCTATCAGTATTATCAATTGCATCTCCATAACCAGGAGTGTCAACAACAGTCAATCTAAGCTTTACACCTCTTTCTTCTATTTCCACAGTAGAAGCATCAAGCTTCACAGTCTGATTAGTTTTTTCTGTATCAATATTAATGTCAATTTAATAACAATATGCATATAAAATATAAGATAGAACCATTCTGTATAACTCTTTAAACAACAAATTATTTTTTCTTACCAACAGCATCAGGAATTACTCTTTCTGGATACAAGTCAGTAAGAAATAAACTATTCACTAATGTAGACTTTCCAAGACCAGATTCTCCAACCACCATAAGCGTGAATTCAAATCCCTTCTTCACAGATTTACGGTGTACTTGATTTGGTAAATTTGCAAATCCTACATATCCAGGGGTTTCAAGGCTGGCAAACTATTCAATGAACAAATACGATTTTTATATGTAAAAATCCGGTTTCATTAAATAAAAACATTTTATAGAAGATAGAAATAGATTTTGCAATTAAATCTTTTTTAAAGTGGTGTATATAACTAAGCCCGCCCTCAATTAAATGATAATAAAGTGTACACTTGCCTAAGGATTCTTTAAATATTAAGGGAGTAAAACGTTATAAATCATGTATATTAGTGATGCAAAGTATTTACCGTTTTTACACTCTCGCTAGACATCTTGTAACAAAAATTAAGTCTTATTCAGTAGGTAGAAGGAAAATAGAATATTTCCTCGACTTATAATAATGTACGATACAAGTTAGTCCTAGGTTTCAGGATAAAAGGCTTCTTATTGTGACAGAACGTAACATCACAAAAACGGGAGTACGTGGGGGACAGCAGATTATTTTTGTTCAAACACTTTTGCTTTAATCAACACTGCAATTTCCTTCGGCCACGTGGGTCTGATTGGCGAGAAACGCTAAACACGACCAATCAAATCCTTCCCGACTGATTCACTCAAACACACCAAACAAAGATATTGTGTCGACTGTACAGGAAATGTTAGTGTATCCGAAGAGGGAGAGGGACCACGTACAATTGGGGGAAGTTAGGCGTGGCATCTCAAATTCCGCAAAAGTCTGCAATGGCGATTTTAGTTCCCTTAGGGTGGATTGATATATCTTGCTGCGTTAAAATAACGTGCACCAGATGCCTACCAATGAATTATTAATTAAATGTCATTCATTATGTACAATTGACAATTATATTCTGCACTTCAAACATAAGCGAAATTGGACATGCGTCTAATAAATTAGTATAAACTTGGTTCCTTTATACGTCAGATTTTGAAAAATGTATAGGCAACAATTTGATTGCACTGCTTAATGTTTTGCGAAAATAAAAATAGAGATAAAAGCATAATTATGAATTTTGAATACGCTATAACTTTAAATTTCTTTCTACTAGAAAATATAGCTTTGTTTTGAAGTATAAACGTGCTTATGCAAAAAGTCAATTAAAACTGTATTTTAAAGAGTAACTTGGAGAGTGTATAGATTAAGTTATATTTATTAAGAACATAGTGTATATCGCATTCACAATGAGAAATTCATTACAGATGTAATTTTTACATATTACTTCTGTCCATATAGTTTAAACGAATAAGAGGCAAACTGTTATTTTATTCTGGAAATAGTATATCACATACAAGCATAATTTTACACATTTAGCATTATATCAAGTTCCTCCTTTTTATTTACTATTTCGTAATTGTCGATGATTCATGACTGTTTCCTTTTGATGAATCTATAGACGTTTATCTATTGGTGTAGATAATTAAGTTCGTTACACGATGTTTCAATGTAATGATCATCGGCGCACTTTCTCCTTCGCACCATTCGGTAATTTATAAATTTCCTGGTCACTTGAATATTCCTAGGTCTTTCAATAGTCGTTTATCGTTATTTAACCATTGCGTGAATAATTGTTTAATAGTGTTGATCGTGTGCATTGATTGATCAAGCTGATAAACAATTCTTCACGAATCATTTTTCTTTTATGTCCCCATAACATTGCTCGTAATAAGATCAGTTTGTCGAATGTTAAGTGTACAAATTATGTATGTTGGAAGGAAATGAAAAAAAAATAGTATGGGATGGTGTGATTTGTACTCTACAAAATGAAACTCATTTTTCCCAAGTACAATTTCAAAAGAATCAGTTTGCACGCGTCGAAATACGCGTGCAATGACAGTATATATATATTTTGCTTCTTTCAATAGTTTTGTACACAGACACTCAGTATCATTACAAATCGGCACAAACCTAACATGAAAATTTACATGAATATTAAAATGCACATACATAGTACCATCTTAACAATCATGATCTCTTTTGTTTTTATATATATATAAATACTAACACTACTGGAGCATGCATTGTGCACACCATCTTTTTTTACTCAGAATTCCCAATTTCCTATTATATTCCTTGGACTAAGAAATTAATATATGAAAGAGAAGGGTGTGAAATTTATCCTTAATTAAAAATGCCGAAATTTGCCGTGTAACTTAAGAACAATTTCATTGTATCATGATTCATTTTTGCAGTTTACACTTCTTTGGGGAAGACTCCCCCCATAGGGGTAAAAAGAATTATTAATATTAATATTATTATTATTATTATTTCACTTGTCTCTGGAGAGATTCTCC
This sequence comes from Nysson spinosus, assembly GCA_910591585.2. Taxonomy (NCBI): domain Eukaryota; kingdom Metazoa; phylum Arthropoda; class Insecta; order Hymenoptera; family Crabronidae; genus Nysson; species Nysson spinosus. Next base: position 8,157,238 of record OU342835.1, read on the forward strand.
CCACTTTGTTTCAGAAAAACTGAGGGTTCTTGTATTGAATTTCGATCTTTCCTGTTTTTTACTGGGGTATTTCCTCCCAATTATTATAGGGAGATAGAAACTGTATGGTGATGTTATTGTTTGCATTGTTATTTGTTTACTTGTCACTCTCTGTAGCAATTTTTTCATCTCGAGGTTTTGCACCACCATATATTGAACTTGATTTACTTGATTCAGCAATTGCATTTACAGGAGCTTGGACTGTTCTTTTTGCCAGCACCAAACGCTTTCTACCAGTTGTGTCTGCTGTTGGAATAAGGTAAACATGTTTTTCCAAGAAAAAAAAAAAATTAACGGTAGCTGTAATAAAGATGATTTTATACTTGCAAATACCTGGAGGTGGCGGCGGATCTTTCACTGTTTCCTCGGGAAATGGCTTTCTCTCAGGCCCAGCAGCACGTTGCGGTGGTCTATTGGCATAGGTTTTAGCGGCGCCATATCGCTGCCAATCTCGACTTCCGCCGCCTGCATCCTCATTAAACTGGCTATAATTTCCTCGATTACCAGACCATGTTTGTCTTCCACCACTTTGTTGACCTCTGTCAGTGTATCCTCCTACATTTAATTGTAGAAAACATTAACTCAAAGAAAATTATATTGCATTACTATCATAACAACGAAAACCTATGATTTGTGCACTATATTGTATATGTGAATTAGTATTATTAGGATTGAAAGATGGGGCTCAAAAGAGATGATTAAATGCACTGATGTCTACGATTAATTTAATAATGTATACGTTATGCAAAGCATAACGCTTACTCGAGTACATGGATTGTCTACCGAAATCATCTCCCCCAAATCCACTACGGCCACTTTCCCTTCCTCTAAATCCACCGCCGCCGCCACTGCCTCCACCGCTGCCACCGCCTCGTGCTCTCCTATCGAAACCACCTCCTCTATCATTCCTTTTTCCCTCTGCTACATCTACTTTAATCAGGCTATTATCTACTTTTATTCTTCCATCCATTTCCAATGCTGCCTCCAAATCAGATAAACCCTCAAATTCAACATAACAAAAACCCTTAAACCTAGAAGAAAAAGAAGACATTTATAATTACAAAAAGGAAACAATATATTATAACATTTGATTCCAGCTTGATACGAACCTATCTGTTTCTCTATCTTTAACCAATCTGATTCCTTTAACATTAAGTTCTGAAAACATTCTATCCACATCTCCTTGAACAATTCCATTTGGTAAGTTTCCCACATATGCTGTATAAGGGGGTCCAGTTGGTAATGGGTTTCTACCAGTACGTTGTCCACCCTCATATTCTCTGCATAATAAGACATTTCATTATGCAACTTTATTAAATCATCTAATACATATATACAAATAGACATTTAGAGACTGTGCAGCAGTTATTGCTTCCACTTCATATTTCCCTGAATTATCTAAGTCTATCCATAGCAAGAATAATGGTTACACATTAATGAATCAACAAGATGATTTTTCATAAATTTAGTAATATTGAAATATTCTTCAAAACATTGTTATTTCATACAAGAATTGCTAATTCATGTTGAATATATGAGTACAATGGCACAAAGCAGGTAGACAAGAGCTCTAAAACTGTTGCATCCACTATATGTTTGTGTTTCTAATTCAATTGGTATGAGGAGCAAAGAATACATAAAACGTCCACCAACACTAGAATATATTCTTTGACTCCTCATATTAATTAGAACGAGGTTTTATATTGAAGATGATGTCAAATCCGATTAGAAATAGAGGCTCGCGAGGCTGACATTGGTTTTACAAAAATATCCCAAATCACAAGTGATCAAACCTGAAACAAGCACAATTCCTCGAATGGAACTTGAGAAATGGAAATTCTTTCCATTAGAATATTAAATATCATTTCTTTTTCACAGTCAAGTAATCGTCATTGTCGAAGAACGAGCCCGGCAAAAAGCCTTTTCACTGGCCAAAATAAAGCCGCGTGTCGGAGGCACCATGTTTGCAAGGTGCTGCGCTGAACTCGAATCGAAACTCGCTTATCCTTAAAATTCTAAGAACGCTGTGGAAATGGATAGCTCATTCGTCCGCTCGTTGCACGGACTAATTATCTTCGTTGCACTGATTTCAGGAAGCTCAATAACTGTCGCACATTAACGTAATTGCGGCTTATACTTGCCTTGATTCTTCGTAACGATTTCGACCAGCCATATTGGATGCACGAAACTAACCGGATCGCGCGGCTCGACAAGAATCACTATACAGAAGATGGCACTTTCCTGATCACTAAACAATTTTAAACCACCATACCTCTACCAGAACTATAGCGCATTAATGAACTTCGTTCATTTTAATCGTCTTAATTGGTTATCTCATGTCCAAAAGGATTAATGCGGCAAATCATATCGTGTTCATGACAATTATTACTTAGAGGGACACATTATTACCCAACACCTTTGAGACCTGACTTGTATTTGCAAGAAACTTTTGTTCACAATTTATTTTTCGATCTCTAAGAAAGTAAGAAATTTTTCGAGAAAACAATTGACATATAAGGCGCAAAGTTAGAATATAATATTCAATTTGTATTAGGTTCATTAATTACTGTGTGCAAATAGTAAATACCTCTAAATATTTTTATACTAGAAGAATATTATTTTTGTAGGAGTTTCAAAATTGTTTTATTTACTTGAATCTGTAGAAATAATTCGCGATAATATCTTTGTGTGTTGCTTGAATATAAAATATTTAAAAAAAGGGAAAGAGCTCAACTTTTTTTTCATATAGGGAGATTCCGCAGAACTGAATGTTGGCTGCAATTGAAAATATTTAAATACAGACGAGATATAAATAGACAAAACACGTGTCTCTAGTGCCCGATTACCATTTTCCTGTTACTGGTGATGTTACCCACCGAACAGATAAAGTAGCAGATTTGTTATGTTTTCAGTACTCAAAATGCAAAAAATAAAATTTAGAATTATTTTTCCAAAACTCTGACATCTGTATGAGTTTTTTTAATCTGTAAGCACACTTACACGAAATATCGGACAATGCATATATAATAATGATCTACTTCAATTTGGACAATATTATTAATTTTATTCTTCAATATGCTTAAATTATAATAAAAGAATGATTTCATAAGCTTGAATCACGTTTTAATAAGCGACTCAAATGAATAAAAATAATTATGCCATATGGAAAATTAAGTTATAAGGTGCAAATCAGAACTACATAACATAGCGTTAATTAAACGATTTAAACTATTTTTTTGATTCGTTGTTTTAGTTAATTAAATGCGCTACGTGACCAGCGGTATATACACTCGGATGATATATCGCTAATTATTAATTACCAATTAATATTCATTTCAGTCGCTTAAACTAACTATTATTCACTTAATTTATTGGCTTCTAGAGTCATTATGTTCGTATTTCTTTTAAAGTAACATTGCCAAAACGTAACTTATGTCACTGTCAAAATAATAATAATTTTATTTTATTCTCACGATGACGCTAAAGTAAAGACGTATTTAATTAATAATTACAGAATAATGAAAAATATATAACGCCGCTAGGAACGCTCGTTCCTACGGCCTTGGTGTCGCGTTCAAATGGCCGGGCCACGAATTCTGTTCCGACGCCCCTGATGTTTGCAAGCGAATAATCCTTAATGTAAACAATCCGATGAAGCCAGAATACTTAATTAGCTACGCCGACATCAAAACATTGGTATTTCTTGGAACTACCGTTTTTCTTAGAATGTTCAGTGTACTGTACATAATTTATTATCGATTTTATTCTGAAACGAAGCAAAATATATGCCTAGTCTCTAAAATATTGTTAGAAAATCCTGCATTTTCCCATTTCGAGAGCTAAATATGCAATGATTTTCGATTATATCATTATTTATGAAGAGTAAGTCCTATTTTCAATAAGATTCCGTATAAATATGAGATAAATATACACTTACTTATAAGTTGGGGAACAATTTGACGTGTAAACGATTGGAATCATTTTACAAATATTCATAATTCTAGATTACGAATGCATTTAATAACACATCGATTGACATTATTAATAAATCTGAATGCCATAAACTTGTTTAATGACTTGTTTCGATGCAAATCTCAACTACATTTCAAAGAAATCGGGCATTTGTTGTCGGAGATTGCGCCGTACATATTCTATTGTTTATTCCTAATTTAAGCATTATTGAACAATTTATTTTGGAGTAGATGATGATTAATGAAGCGTCAGAGTGCAAGATTGTGTATATGTTCATAAAATTTATACAAATTTAAGTATTTGAGATATTAATTAACACTCTAAGTCCATTATATGAGCAAATTTTCCTTTAAACATGCTTATTCTAAGTTTATACGCAATAATTTCCATTAATAGGCATAAAGTGTAAAGGTATATTCATTAACGAGCCACTATTATTTGTTAATAACTCGTTAAAACTAATTATTTAAGAAATATTCACATATATGACGTCCATTCTGTACAGCCTTATGTACCAAGTGCGTAAGATAGCTCACATGACGAGGAAATAGGTAGGTTAGAAGCGCTTCGTGCTCAAAACGCCGGCTCCTACTCCCTGAGCATGCGCGCTGTGCGTGGAGCTTAGGCGCGGGGCATGGTAAAGTGTCTCGCCGGTTGTTCCTCGAGTAGTGCGGACGTGTTGCCGGTGCGCTCCGATTTTTCGGGTTTTATTTCTTGAAAATTTCACTTTTTTGTTTCAAAAAGTGTTTCCACAAGTGCCACGAAGCTTCCTCGATGCGATTTTGTAATTATTTTAATAATTAATCAATTTGGGTCATTTAGAATTGATTTTGGCGACTTTTAATTTTTGACAGTTTTTGAAGGTATACCCCTTTACATTTTTGCGACTTGGGTTCGACCCATTTTTGACCAATAACAATTTTTTAACCGCTTCTTTCGACCAGAAATCGTCTTAGAATATGTTTATACATCACCCACCATCGATTTGGGTGGTTTAGAAGCGATTTTGGCGACTTTTAATTTTTGACAATTTTTGAAGGTGTACCCCTTCACATTTTTTCGACTTGGGTTCGACCCATTTTTGACCAATAAAAATTTTTTAACCGCTTCTTTCGACCAGAAATCGTTCTAGAATATGTTTATACATCACCCACCATCGATTTGGGTGGTTTAGAAGCGATTTTGGCGACTTTTAATTTTTGAGAATTTTTGAAGGTATACCCCTTCAGATTTTTGCGATTTTGGATCGACCCATTTTTGACCAATAAAAATTTTTTAACCGCTTCTTTCGACCAGAAATCGTCCTAGAATATGTTTATACATCATTTACCATCGATTTGGGTGGTTTAGAAGCGATTTTGGCGACTTTTAATTTTTGAGAATTTTTGAAGGTATACCCCTTCAGATTTTTGCGATTTTGGATCGACCCATTTTTGACCAATAAAAATTTTTTAACCGCTTCTTTCGACCAGAAATCGTCCTAGAATATGTTTATACATCATATAGCATCGATTTGGGCCGTCTAGAATTTATTTTGGCGACTTTCAATTTTTGACAATTTTTGAAGGTATACCCCTTCACATTTTTTCGATTTGGGTTCGACCCATTTTTGACCAATAAAAATTTTTTAACCGCTTCTTTCGACCAGAAATCGTCCTAGAATATGTTTATACATCATTTACCATCGATTTGGGTGGTTTAGAAGCGATTTTGGCGACTTTTAATTTTTGACAATTTTTGAAGGTGTACCCCTTTACATTTTTTCGACTTGGTTTCGACCCATTTTTTACCAATAAAAATTTTTTAACCGCTTCTTTCGACCAGAAATCGTCCTAGAATATGTTTATACATCACCCACCATCGATTTGGGTGGTTTAGAAGCGATTTTGGCGACTTTTAATTTTTGAGAATTTTTGAAGGTATACCCCTTCAGATTTTTGCGATTTTGGATCGACCCATTTTTGACCAATAAAAATTTTTTAACCGCTTCTTTCGACCAGAAATCGTCCTAGAATATGTTTATACATCATATAGCATCGATTTGGGCCGTCTAGAATTTATTTTGGCGACTTTTAATTTTTGACAATTTTTGAAGGTATACCCCTTCACATTTTTTCGATTTGGGTTCGACCCATTTTTGACCAATAAAAATTTTTTAACCGCTTCTTTCGACCAGAAATCGTCCTAGAATATGTTTATACATCATTTACCATCGATTTGGGTCATTTAGAATTGATTTTGGCGACTTTCATTTTTTGAGAATTTTTGAAGGTATACCCCTTCACTTTTTTGCGATTCTGGATCGATCCATTTTTGACCAATAAAAATTTTTTAACCGCTTCTTTCGACCAGAAATCGTCCTAGAATATGTTTATACATCATTTACCATCGATTTGGGTCGTTTAGAATTGATTTTGGCGACTTTTAATTTTTGAGAATTTTTGAAGGTGTACCCCTTTACATTTTTTCGACTTGGTTTCGACCCATTTTTGACCAATATAAATTTTTTAACCGCTTCTTTCGACCAGAAATCGTCCTAGAATATGTTTATACATCATTTACCATCGATTTGGGTCATTTAGAATTGATTCTGGCGACTTTTAATTTTTGACAATTTTTGAAGGTATACCCCTTTACATTTTTGCGACTTGGGTTCGACCCATTTTTTGACCGAAACAAATTTTTAATCCACTTGTTTTGACTCTAAATTGTGCTAAAACATGTTTAGAGACCATTTATCATCGATTTAAACCGTTTAGGAGCAAAATTGACGACTTCGAAGAATTTTTGAGGTATATCTCAGCATTTTTTGCTGAGTGCCCTGTGCACTGTTAAGTGCCCATAGTTTATAGTTTTTTACTCATTTCTGCAGATGGCACCTTTCGTTGCGTTGAATTACAGACGAGATATATTTCCTCTGTGGTGAATTTACCACATCGGTAATTTTCGACATGAATCACGAAAGTTCATTTACTGCTTGGTCTTCCTTCTTATATCTCGTCTGTGGTATTACATGTTGCGCACCTATATACATCTGTGTTGATCACGTTATGAATAAATACTGTACATAAATAATATTTATTTACAAGACTGTGAATTATTTCAAATGAATTTAGTGTATGGTATGCATTTCATGTGTATGATACGTGAATTATACTGCATCGTTTACGCAGTTCTGAGGATAAGGCCGGAGAAGAAGTAGACTGAAGTTATAAATTGCTCTTTAAAAATATATGAAAAAAATATTACACTAACGTAGGAAGCAGTTGTTAAGATTTCACACATATTAAAATACTCCTCAAAACACTGCGGTAATATGCAAAGCAATCGATTGATTAATACTGTAACACATTGCATAATTAGGCAGTTGTGTGTTAGTAGTGTAGTACATCAATCTTATGCTCGGAGAGAAAGTAAATTTTTAAATAAGTTAATACAAACTCAACAGCCTAAAAGGTAGATTTGACATATTATAACACTTATATTAATCAATAATTATAAATTCAGAACTGAGGAACACTATTCTCTGAACACTTGAGTAACATTGCTTTTATATATTGTAGGAAACGTAATAAAACAAATAGTCATGTTGCTAGTTCAAATTTTGCTGAGTCTCCTAAAAAAGCACTTTCTATATATACAGTGAGGAGAATGACAGTCCTCAGTAAGATTTTTATGGAGCATATCACTGATTTATTGGCCACTGGGCAAGTGGCACCAGAGTTAATTGACAAAAATATAGAAATTTCTCACATAAAAGTTTCTCCAGATTTTAAAAACATTAGTGTATTTTGGATAGAAGATGATAGTCACAATGATGACAATGTAGAAGACATATTACAGAAATGCGGGAAACAATTAAGACATGAATTAACGCAACTTCATGTGATAGGATTAGTACCACCTATTACATTTGTAAAGACTAGACATACAGCAATGCAAAAGGAAGTAGAGAGGAGATTAGAAATAGCAGATTATGGTGAAGATTATGAACCTCAAAGTTTCCCATTTAATATTAATGAATCTATCACATATGTGGAGAAACCTAATATAGATGAAAGTAAAAACCAAGAAAAACAAGACACAAGTAATGTTGATCCTCCATTTTCCATTTCTCTGCCAGTGATGAGGCATGATGTGCTAGGTTTGGATCATCACAAAATGATGACAAAGGTAAATGGATGAAATACAATTTCAAAGGTGATAATAATCAATCCGTACTTCCAGATCAAAGTACAGTTAGGAAAATCAAGAGCAACTATAAAGAGACGAGCTATGCTGGACGAGTCAAATTTGAATGTTTCAAATGAATGGACACCAAGGAATTTAACTGAAAATCTTTTGTCTAAACAAGAGGAGGAAGAACAGTTCGCTCAATTTTTAGCAAAAAGGCAGGCAGCAGAAAAGTATAAATATAGAAAGAGAAACTTGAAGTTGAAAGAGGATATTTTTATTAAGTTAGGGGAGTCGAAATCTGAGTATTTTCTGACTAATGATGATGAGTATGATGTAGATTATGAAAACGATGATTGTGTAGATTATGATGAAGATAAATAACAAATCCGAAAAATATATTAGGTACTTGTAGAATATTTATTTTTTATTTGACAAAACTATAATACTTAAGTAGAACAAGTTATTGCATTTATACAGAATAAGTTAAGTTAACAAGAGTATATTGCAGACTACATATGATTTGGTGTTGATAAGCTCAAGAAAAAAGTTATTAATCTACAGCAGGGATGCCTACTTTTTACAATGTTGAGTGCTTTACTTCATTATTTTACAACTATATATAATGCACAATTCATCTGCCTCAGGTCACACCTCTAAACAACCTGATTTACATGTAACATTTTTGCATTTTTTAAGTTTCTTTAACCCAATCTTTACTTTTCATTAATATGATTTTTTGGTAACACAAGAATATTATAAACATTTAAGTTATAATGCCTCTTAGTAACAGTATACCAAAATTTAAATGGTACTAAAATTCTGTTCTGTTTATCGTGAAACATGGTGTTTATATGTGCTTCCTTGCTTTGTACTTTCCAAAAGGTAAATAATGAAAACATCAATCAAGGAGAGATAGTTATTTTCAGAATCAGTTAATACTATTATAAATTATGGAACTTGTATGGCATAATATAAATTATAAATTAAATTGTACATTGTAAGCTCAGTCTGTGCACAGTTAACTATTATATTACAGTACACATCAAGTGTACAAATTATGCAGACCTTGTTGCATAATAGAGTCAAAAGAACAAATTTACCTAAACAATTTCAAGCTAAATCAACTAGATCTTTGTTGTGATGTCCCAAGTTCTTCTTCCTGTATAGCTTTTTGTTCAATTTCTTTATTTGTTATTGCCAATGTTATTTGTTGATCACTTACAGGTTTGAGATTAGAACGTATATGTGCTGCTGTCAAATTAGGTACTGAATCACTTAAATTACAAGCTTCTAGCACGTGTTTGTTAAAAATTTCGCTTTTATCTGCATATACGTGGTGACCGGCTCCGTTAATTGCCTGTAATTTTATTGAGTTATTATGATATACTAACAAATATTTTTAGCGTTGAAAATACGTGTGCATTTACCTGCACATTAAAATAAGACGACGTCCTCGCGAGTTTAATTGTGTCCCATGCTGAATTATCTATCCATGACCGGCTACCGTATAATAGCGTTATTGGTATTTCTGGCTTTAATTTATCGACCCTTCTTACAATCGGATTTTTTGCCCATCCAAAACCTTGCATCATTGCGTGAAATGCGCTTTCACCTCTGTTTGGTAAACATAGCAAATATTTAGCTTTAATGTCCAAATATTTTTGAACTATAATTACACACACTTACGATGGTGTTTGAGCATTACATTGGTGTAAATACTGAGATATCACAGCAGTGTCATCTTTTAATACATGTGCAAATTTTTTTACAATGTCTGGTCTTGTTTTTTCAATAAGCCATTGCCCTGAACAAGAGAAGAATATCTTATATCATAAAAAACTAATAGGCTGGGCATATATCTAAAGAACTAACCAAATGGTCCAGCCATTCTTACAGCCCACAATGGATTCAATGGTTGTACTACAAATGTAATTGCTTTTACCCAAAGTGGTATATGAGATTTATTAGGCATTTCTGTGGGTCTTTCAGGAAAACCCCAAGGGTCCGCAAGAATCAGATGCTTTACTCTTTCAGGATACTGCATTGTGTATGATGCAGCAAGGAACCCACCCATTGAATGGCCCAGTAAAACAAATTTTTCTAATTGCATTTCACGTCTCCATTCCTCAACGGAACGGACTAACTGATTTTCCGCTTCTTGCGCTTCATTACTAAAAACGGGGCGACTACTTCTACCAAAGCCTGTAAGAATTTTCAAGTTTTCATATTAAAATGGTCGGGAATTTCTAAAAACTACTTATCTTTCATTAGTTAAGTTAATTATTTCGGCTTTTAAAAATAAAAATTATTATACAGCGTGAATTCCTTGTTTGACTCTAGTGTTGATACAATTACATATCTTTATTATATAACTTTACAGCACATCAAGTTATGCAATATTTGTTTAAAAGGAGGTGGTTATAGTTTTAAAGTGAAATATTTCAAATACACATAAATTTATGATGAAAATGAGAAAACATCATTGATTACATGTATGGATCATCATAAGATTGTATTATTAAGTACAAAAACAGAACAGAACAACATATATATATCACATATGATTCCAAAGTTCAATCTATTACTCATACATTTATGAGTCATAGATGATAATAGGCAATGCACTCAAAAGCAAAATACATAAAGTTATATACAGTTAGGCAATGCAGTTATGACTTTTAGTACAAAATGTATTAATGACTTATATTAATATGATTAAAAACAGATTTACGTTCCTCATTTTTGTACAAACCACCTGCTGTATCATGATGATTAGAATTTCATGCAATAACGTAATACCCACCTAATAAATCTATTGCATACACTGGCCTTTGTGATGCAAATGCATCTAAATTCAAACACCACAATGCTACACCTGAACCCAGTCCATGTAATAAAACAATTGGGGTCTTTGGAGATTCTTCATTTAAAGAAATAGTCCATACTTTATCTGCAGTGCCTACAACTGGACCAATGTCTACATACCAGCCCCTATAGGTAGTTTTTAAACCTATGATAAAATAAATAAACTACTTTTTCATAAATTTCATTTAGTGTCATTGATGTTTACATTGGTATATGAACCTGATTACATCATTATACTCTCATGGAAATTGATCTGTGATACTTACATATAACTGATTGTTAACATAATCTTTTTACAGTTTACTTACAAGACAGTATTTTCTTTTCAGCTGCACGTAACATAGTTGAAGATGAACTAGACCAGCTAAACCATCCCCAAATCCAGCTAATAGCAAAACAAAGATAAATTACATATCAATTTACATTAGTATGTAATGGTTATACACAAATTGACAGGTTCATATGACATGCAAGGTTTAAGTGCATAAGTATCTAGTACAGTTATTATTTTAAGAGTGTATAATTATCCAGTATAAGATGCACAGCAAAATCACACTGTTTTTACATGGAATGCTCTTATCTTCCTAACTCAATAACACAGTTTGAAAAACATGACAGCTGTATATTAGAATGACAGTTGCATATAAGAAGGTCAGTAGTTTGTGAATATTAATTATTTTTCTATTGACATCTATTTAGTATTGCACAATTTAAGTTTTATTCACTCACATGTCGCAATAACCTAAATGCAATATGAAGACATAATGACATAATTCGTAGCACGCGATTTTTTAATTATAATGAGACTTTAATAAAAAATATCGTGTAACCAATGATAAGAAAATAAAGTTAGGTGTTTAACTCTTAAAAGCTATTATAACAAAAAAATCATGTTAATATAATTAAACGTACGTTTGTAGCAAACGTGAGAGAACTGATTTGATGTTTTATGAGAACGTCGTCACTACTGATAGTCTGAATGAATGTCCAAAAAATAGAGTTACTAGTCGCTATGTTGTTTAAAATGATTCAAACCAAATTCGAATGTGGCGAATTTTCACCTATGATGGCTGTTAGGCGTTAATTTAGATTTCGGTAATAACTAAAATTACATTATAGCACGTGATCTTAATAGTAAGGGACAGGAATATATAACTTTCTCTATATATATAAGAATTTAGTGAATTACACTTCGAAACTGTCGCATATTATAATAATTTACCAGAAAAATGTTAAACCACGACAAACGTGAAAATCTCGAGATAAAAGATTGTTTCCGTAAAGTGACATCATATGAGGAAACAATAGATGTGGGTTTATTAGACGCGTATACAAAGACGCAATAGATGCAGAAAACCGATGAAAAAGCATGATTCGAAGCTTCTTTTTGACAGTTCTCTGAAAACGTAAACTGATAATTTAAAGGTACCTTTTTGATTTGACAAGTTCATGATCTGCCATTAGCTTGGTGATTTCTTTCGATGCACGTTCTCGATGATTTGTTTGTTGAAAATACAGAAAAACAATTGCTCGTCGTACCAGGTTCTATTATCTAGCCGAACTGCCAATGTGAGTATGCCGTCTGCTCAAAAAATTGAACTGGTGGGAGAATCAGCTGATACTGAACTAACAACGAAATTTCTGGGATGCCTCTTGTGCAAAATAGAAAACATTTACTATTATCACACGTATTTATTGCCTGTGCATTTCTATCAATTTGGTTATTCAATAATTATTCGTTTCCCCAAAAGCAGATCATATTGTATAAAATTGATCGAAATTCAACCACGTTATAGTTGCAAATCGTAAGAGACATAACCTAAAACGCGATAAAGTTCTTTGCTATTTTGAGTTTGTTAACAGATTTAAAAAATGCATGTCTATACATGTTCTTTAATACTAGTATAATTAATATTTTTCAGCTAACCATGTTCGAACGATCCATTATTATAAGTTATTAACTCCGGAATTGTTTAAAGCAACATTATATTCTTTTACACTATATCGCCAATTTCCTAAAATAATAATGATTACCTATGGTAGATCTTTTCTATAACGACTGTATTTTCTGATTAGCGAAATATTCAGTTATGGCATTCGATGGAATCGACGTTATGCGTTAATCTGAGAAATTCTAAATTCAACCGAAACGTGGCAAATAGTGCTTTATAAAAACATCTTGAGAAATTTATCTCTAATTAATGATATTTCATGGATAGATTGCTATCGTTCCCGTATCTGCGCACGCAAGACATTGTTCAATTAAAGATTACAATTCGGAAGATAACAGGTTTGCCATACGTCAGGAACGACTGTTCTTGAGTTCAAGGTTCGCGCCATTGCATATTGATGATAAAAAGGAAATTCCGATAATTTAATACATCAAGGAAGTTATCGTACTTTAATCGTGAATATTGTCCGATCTCGTTTTAAATCACCTTAGGTGAACGTTGTACATTGCACACTTTCAATATCATCTGAATTGTAGACGTACAGTTTGCTCTTAATTACAAGAGCCAATCGATTTATTAGGTGTGTTTTACGATAAATGGTTGTCGCGATTCTTTGTCGTAATAGGACAGAGAAAGGATAAGATATTTTGTAATGGTCAGAGAACCTCTGTACACAAGCTCTGGGTGCTTTTGGCTCTCCCGACAATGTGAGCCATTCATCCCAATCAGCACATCCTCATTGCACTCATGCATGATTCTCATTATTCGGTCCAATTGTTTCGGGAATTCAAAGTTACACGATAGTCGACGGATTGTACATTCCCTGTTATGTGTACATGCATATCACATCAAGCATAATTAAGTAGACATTAATTGGAAAATTAAAGTTCATACATATATATTGAATTTACAAAGAAAATACGAATCCCAATGAAGATTGGGGCAATCATTATTGCTTAGTTCTAACAGTTTCTTTTTATAGATCTTTAACTGTATAACTGAATTTGAATTTTTTATGGAAATAATAAGCGAGAGAAAATATTACAGTTCGTTTAATTGTAACGATTTTCCAATTACAGCGTATTAGTTGTTTATTAGCAAAATAATGCGTCGGTATTTCACCTACCGCTGAAGGGGCGTAAAGATTCATAATATTGCTTCTAACATGAAAATCTATTGTAAAAGGTAATTTGCAACACAATACATATCAGTACACAAGTGTTTTATTTGTATTACAATTTATGCACTTATAAAATAACTACTAAACATCGTCTGAAAATAACACGGCACAAATCTACACAACAAAGAACTTACATATTGAAGTCGGAACATTAGTCGATGGCGTTGCTATACGAAATATTTATAAAAATAACTGCATATATTTACGTATAATTTAAAAAGGTACGGTAGGGATGCATTGGTTTTCCATCCGAAAAGGCGTGTTCAAGAAAAGACAGGATGTAACTGTGGCTGTGTGTATATTACTATGTGACGCATAGCATGCGTGGCGTAAGAATACAAGTGCAGTTCGGGCGTCGTCTGCTGGGACTACTTTCTTCACCACCAGTCAGATGCGAGAATTGTGAAAGGATGAGCGAATTTCAGGGCCGAGACTACGCGAATGCATTGCATTGTTAATTCTGAATATCGATCAATTACCAGGCTAACTTTCGTCCACTAATTACCGAGCTCTACCTTACTCGACCCCCTTTATTAAAATCTTCATTTGCAATCGTACCCATCAATACTTTTTACGTCTGCGGAACTCGTATAAAAAGTAATTTTAAAGTTAAGACAAAAGTATGACATGGATCTTAAATGGTTGGTTGTAACATTCTATTTATTACTCATTCTTCAAGTATTGATTTAACATTAGAAAACTTAATTGAATGTACATATATAATTCAGTAATAAGTATCATATACATACACACACAGACAGACGCACCCATGCTCTGAATACGAAAATTGTTGTATCTAAATTAATCAATTTAATTATCAGTTGTTTTTTAAGTAAAGTTCATTATAACTGGCAAGGAAACCGTTTCTCTTGTCGCATCCGTACCAGTGATTCATGCAACAAAGGCGTGTCCTTCGAATTCCATGATCCGCTACTGCTTCAATTTTATTTTTATGCATATGCAGTTACTCGTCGATCTCTTCGTAATTTCACTGAGAAAAGTCTTCGAATCGTGCAGCATTAGTAGTAGGCAACCAAAATCTGTATTGAACGAATATAAGTCTGTTTAGAATTCTACATTCTAAGTCGTGGATATAAGATATATTAGGAAATTAGATCATCTTAGCCAAAATAATGTTAATATTCTCGGCTAATTCGGTAAAGGTAAATTAACTTGTATCAAAAAAATCCCTCCAAGTCTTAAGTTAAATAGTGATTTGCCTTGCTTTTTAAATCTTTTAGTCCTATATTGATATTAATACACAGTTTCGTTCGTTTCAATCTACTTCATCCTAAATATTATTAATGCCGAACATATTACTATCAATATCAAACACAAATGCATAAATGTTAACATAGTACCAAGTATACGGCAAATATGAAATTTTGTATCTTTCAGTAATTCTCTCTCATAGCGATTTATTCGTGACAATATTAAATACTTGTTTCGTAGGATTTTGTAAAATTTGATACACATTATCTGCAAAATGAGTAGAACAAAAAATGGATTTGGCAGGGACTATTTTTTGAACGCGAACTTCTATGTTCTACGATTCGCGGCACCTGTCGGAGTATGCGCGGGATGAACATGCGCTGTTGGTAGAAGAGTAGGGGAGCGCGTCTGGGATTGGTCGAGTGGAAGGGGCGATTGGTTGCTTGGCAACGGCGGAGCGCGCGCGCGTCACCGGCCGGCGTAGCCGGCACCAAGCGTTCGCCGGTGGCGCACAATACGCAGAACGTCGGGGGCTCTCGTCCAGTGCAAACGCGCGCTCGTATTAACGTGTTATAAGAAAATCGGGCTTTCTCCTCCATATACCTCTCTCCGTCTTTTTCTCTCTTTGCTTCTCCGATTGTTAAACGACAATACGAGTGTATCGTATTAAGAAGATTCGCACGTTAATAAACGCGAATATTCGGTAACGAAAATCTCGAGGGTTCGACAGGCAAGGCAAAGAAGGAAGTTCGAGAATAAAAATGGCAGAGGACAAGAACGAAAGCAGCCCAAGCGCCGAGGGTGAAAAACCACCACAGGAAACGGCACCGCCTGCGAAACAAGAAAAGGAAGAGCCGAAGGAAAATAAGGAGGAGGAGAAGAAAGTAGAGGAGAATGGCGACGGTGAGAAGCCGAAAGAGAACGGCGAGGAGAAACCCACGCCAGAGCCGAAGGACATGCGGGCTATAGTGCTCAACGGTTTCGGCGGACTCAAAAGTGTCAAGGCTCTGAGGAAGCCCGAGCCCACCCTCGCCGAGGGAGAAGTTCTCATACGCATCAAAGCATGGTGAGATTTAGTCATTTGAATTTCATATTACATTGTAAATTACTCGTGTCACTCGTTTCGTGCATGTTGAGATTCTCCTCGATATTCGAACAGAGGAATTAAGGATTAAAAGCTTAATCTCGTACTGACCTTAATCCCACAGTCCAACAGAACACGGGGCATACTAATTAAATACATTACTTAGTCCATATATTGTCAATATTAAACAATTTATTCCTCGAGTAAATATGCTTTAAGAATTATCAGTAATATGCAAGGATAGAAAAAGATTATCCAGGTTTCTTGAATTTTCAAAATTAATGTGACGTAAACAAGTGAAGCTCTACAACATAGTTTAAACAAAGAGCGACCTAAGCTTTATTTCTACCGTAGCTCATTTCTACGTAATATTGTCGAATTTATATATTCTCGTGAACATTTCTGTTTATTGCACGATACATCCCTGCAAAGCGAATAAGTATGTTTATACGCAAAACTCGCGCTTTAGTTTGGCGGGGCGTAGTTTGTGTTCGTCCTACTGAAGGTTGATTCTCTGTAGAAAGATAAATACAAAATATTGGACTTTGACATGCGTTAACTCACCATTACATCAGCCTTGCATCCTCCAGTTTAAGGCGTGGTATTTTCTTATAAAACAATAAATTATGATCTGAGTTTCTTTCTTCTGCACTGCAGAAAATCTTTCTGCAAGAATCACTCACGTCCTACGTATTATTAAATTCGCACGATGGTATGACTCAATAATAATTACGAGCTTATTATTTAAGCTACTTAGTCAGCTGCTGATTAATTCTATGCTGGTACGCACGTAGATTATTTTGTTATGGTTTATGAAATTCTCTGACAAGAATAATCAATCTCTTTACGTGTGTGAATTCTTTTTGAAATTGTTTTGCTATATTCAGTTTATATTACTGGGATATAGTTTAACATAATTGAGATAATGCCATTCAAAAGACTGGAGAATCACAATACGGTGCACAATGGAATACTAAATTAGAAAGCATTATTTTTCGCAATGTAAATGCTACATGTTCTTAATAAGAGTATACATTTATAGAATACTTATCCGTATGATATTAGTGCATGTGTTTGTAGATATGCAAACTGAGTTTGATAAGCTCTTTAACTAAACCGGTATGTCGACGCTTATTGTTAGGCGTTGAAATGTATATTAGCTTCCTCCCTCCCTATCATGAAAGATGCCTTTTTTATTTAATCGTAGATGTTCCGCCAATATAATTTCATAATCCATTACTGTTTAAATATTTGCTAATAATTTCTCTTCGATCGTTACTATAACTTTTGAACACGATTAAGATCATAGCAAGTTATAGTTACATTTTATATCATCTTTTCTTTATACATAACATAATTTTTATTTAACGAAATACGGAGATCAAACAGGAAGTTTTGTGTTTTATATCATGCAAATAAATATTCATTTGTCATTATTTTACGTACAATGAGATGAAATAATATAACTCATGCTCGAGAATTCGTGTCTTCGATAGAAGGAAATTGTCCTTCAAATCGTAAACAGGTTTTCACTGGACGATGATGTTCATTTACCACAGAATATCACCGTTCTACAGGAAATACTATTCTAATAACCTTTCTCCGAGCATCTTTTTTTCGCCACATTTCTTTGATCTTGAAAAGTATATCCGTGTACCTAGTTACTTGCACCGAGCTCTCACCGAAAGCACTCCGGCATAGAAATCGATTGGGTATACGTGATTAATTGTTATAAATTTTACATTACTTTTTAGCCTCAATGGCAACACTAAAAGCTTCTCCCTTACAATGAAACATGACGTAACGAGCTTCTGTTTTAAATCCACAAATATAATATATATTCTATAGATATGTTGACTTATTCAAGCAATATCATCAAAGTCAATTTATAAAAGTTAGAAGCATATTTTCATGGAAATAACTAGATAGACTTTGCCGAAGGTTCTCAATACGTTAACCTCGAGTTGTGGAGTTGGTTTAGTGAAATTTCTGGGTGATGGAAAAAAATGTTTTTTTGAGGTATCTGTAGTTTTCGATCTATCTGGAAAGTATTTCGTAGTTGACCTCCCCCCTGGTTGAGCGGGCGACATTGTGTATAGGGGAGCTCTGCTGAGCATCGGATTCGCCAAAGGCGCGCGGACCTTTTCACGCGTGAGTCACGTTTCATAAAAGCGATTGGGATTGATGAGAAAATAGCCCCCATAGAAAGATATCATGCTGCCAATGCTGGCTCGAATAAATTTGTCTGCACGGCTACTGCCGTTCGTTGAGCATGCCACCCCTACCATGCATCGATAGAATACACAACTTGTCCAGAAAGAAAGAGAAAGAGGGACATTTTGCTTGAATGTAGACCTATTAGAAGGTTTTTACATTGCCAAGTGATTATTACTTTGCAAATGCCTGATTTTCGGTGGAAAAAATGTTATTCATTGAGTTACAGGGTTGTCCTAAATATCAAATAATTATAATCATTTTCTGTAGTTATATAGATTGGTATCGTTAGAGTCGTTGCATAATCTAATCATTTTAAATTGCAATATTACTTGACCGATAGAGAATTTAAAGAAAAACTTCCGTTTTTATAACAAAGAACACCTTTTAGATTGATGTCAATTTATGACTGCATTCCCATGCATTAGTTTTACGGTGGATACACAGAGTGCACGGTGATCGGCATATAAAAATGTCGTAAATATAAAGGTGATACAAGAGCAAGGTGTAAGTCGTAAAAGTCGTTGATCAAATGTGTCATTGTTCGATAAATCTGTTTCCCGTCTTCATATTCCGCGAACAGGAATAATAGATGAATCATAAAACAAATCGTTCTTATTTATTAACCGCATTTTTCCCGATGTGTTCAGTTTATTCAACGCAACATGGATGTGATAAATTTAATCTGATTTATAGGGGTGAAGTGACCGATATCAGTTTCTACGGTTTACCGCGATTCAGAATTTTGCAAATTCACGACTGTCAATTATTATATCCATGAAAATATCCCATAAAAAGAAATAAATCGAAACTCTTTTTCATGGAAGTAATACAGAATATTTCCTGTAATTCGTTCCGCGTTACTTTTTTTATATTATTTTCATTCTCACAGAATTAATAAAAAAACTCGTAATGGACTGTTCTTTATTATATAGTTAAGCAATAATTTATATAAATTTGTTATAAACCATTAACTATTTCAAGATATTTAGTACTCATTGCAGAAGGTTCGATTCCACGGCAGTTAATGATAGTAATAGTTTAATATCCAGTAGACGAACTGCTTGCTGGAACTTCGGAATTCACATATTTTCTTTGATAAATATCTCCCCTTCAACGTCTGTAGTTCGTCTACATTCCCCGAATGGTCTTCTTTCGAAAGCATTCTCCATAGGAAATGAAAATGGCGGGGATTGAAAGGAGGATGCAATGAAAGCCCAATGCTGGAAACGCCCAAGGCTACCCTCGGGCTGTTGATCTTAATCTCGCGATCACAAAAAAAACGGTTAATATCTTTCGGCAGTACCCGTATAATGTCTCATAATTATAAGATTAGTTTCGTCTCGAAAAATCCTCGTAAATCGCGAGTAGAAAGGTCCAATGAAGAAGATGATAATAAAGTAGCCATTGCTTCGCGTGAGAGCCATCCAAGTCGATTCTTCTTTCGTTCTAAAGATTCGTATTCATACTTCTCATTCGTCATTAAATGCATCTAATTGAGTCTTGCTTTTCAAGTGGTCCTTACGCTACTTGCTGTCTAGCCGGTGTTACGTGGATTATCATATACTTTATCGGTAATCGTAAGACGAGAATTGAAATAAAACATGTTGCAATTCATCGACGTGCGGTCATTACGAGTGCAATTTTCCGAGCGGTTACCGTATTTCCGTTAAAAACAGGTTGCCTGTTACGAGCAGTGTTCGATTTAATCTTCGGAGTACCGTTCGAACTTTTTTATTCTATCTAAAGTTCTATATAGTTAGATAATATTATATGAGTAGATCAAAAAGCATCTTCTAGTTGCTGCGTGCTATAATTCTTCAGTATAAAAGAAGCAGATAAAATATGACTTACATGCTGAATATTTGACTCAATATGTTATTTCTGTATAAAGATTATTTTGATACTTTCAGTGGAATATAAGTATTCAAGACTATATAAATATTTCCATTTAATTTTACGATTATAATTCAGTATAAGTACTGAATACAGTATAAGACGATAAGATTGATATTCGACAATAAAGTGCATTTGATCGATTCGTAGTACACTCGCAGTACACTGGCAGTACTGAAAGAGTAGTGTATTACTCATTCAATGGTACCCGTTCAGTTTCCCATAACCACGATATTAAGACCCCCATTAATATGATAAACCCGATTAGTCAGATACAATAATGGCTTTCATTAAGTATTCCATCTCGAATGATTCTAGTTTTGATGCATAAATGCGAAATATTCTCATATACGTAATCCGCCATTGATATATACCACGGATTGATATATGTATGAATCCAGGGTGGACACAGATATGCCAACATATAAGAGGAGGTCGATGAACTACGCAGACTCATTTACTTGGAATATTGGAAGTATTCGATGCACTTCCGGGGATCAGAATGAAAATGATTAAGTCGTAATGTCTTTCGGAAACTACGGTTAAAATAAAGATAAGGGATTGGTTTATACGGGAACCAAACGAAATACGTTTACTTGGTCGAAATAGGGTAGACTGAGTAAAGTTTACTCAACCGCTCTGCAAATGTTGGTCCGGTAAATATTGAATATATGTATATCTGATATTTATTTACTCAAAAAAAAGAGAGGACTTGTATTCAGTCTGGGAACAGCGTCACTTTAAATAGCCCCAGTTGAAAACAACATATTATTCTCTTTGTAGAATGTTCTACGAGTTTGAATATTATTTGACTGCACTTGATGTTGTATTGATGTTATACATTTATATAAAGAATACAAAGCATTATCGTGATTGCTGGAAATCAAATGACACTTTCGTTAAGTACGAAAGAGAGTTAAATGGATTTCATGGAATTGCCGGTACGGAGTGCACTTTCTTTCACAAGCGCATTAGAACAAGAGGATTAGAGTACATAACACCGCCGACATAAATCAATCGTCTACGGTACAAAGTAGCGTAAAGAAACGGAAAAAGCTTGGTGAAACAGGGAGGGATTAGATTCCAAGTTGGCCGGAAAGGCGCTTTACCGAAATTAAACGAGAGGGTTGGTATTTACTTAAGATTTGCCTGAGTAGCCCTTCCGCGTAACCGGTTCTTTTATTCCCCCCAAAGTAAATATAACCTATAACATGATTTACAACGGAAATGATACATCTACCAATTTGATGGTTTATCTAAATATACCACATTTTACCTTAGTATATTAATTCAACTAGTTCTTTGAATAACAAATAATATATTAATTATCAGAATTATTCTATTTTATAAAATATTGTTATATACACTGGTTTTAGGGATAAAAGATTCACCATCATGTAACATCATATTCAATGTACATTCTCTGTCTTTCATCAATTTCAATTCCCATGATTTATGAAATAATCTGATGTACAGCAATCATAAAAGTTGCTTGAAACATATTATTACATTAATACCTTATTTTTTATTCGTATAACCAGCCTTCAATATTGCACCATTATTTTAAACGATGCTAATATCTTAAATCGTATGAGATACATCTTCTTTACAAGCCATAAGTATTTATGGTGGTCGTTACATATTGATCTGAAAACTGAGTCATAAATGTTCTTTCCGAACACGAAGTCGAAAAAGTAATAAATGGTTATATAGAGAGTAATAGTTTTAGGTGATTCACCTCCACGCATACCTGCGTAAGCATATATATATATACACACCGATAGATCTGTGGGATGTCCGTATTGATCGAACCACACCCGTATTTCCTTCACCCCCCATACGTACGCGAATATACACGTACATGCGTGCGCATAGAAATTCGTGAAACACCATGAACCGTCTGATAGCCGAATGCCACCCTTCAAACTATACTTCGCCATACGGTCGATTGTTTCTTCAATAATTTTCACCTCCCGGTTTACATTGAATCACTTATTGAATTTCTCACGCAGAATAATTCACGTGATTGATTTTCACCATTATACTGATATATTAAATATTACTAGTAATATTAGATGTTATTATTATGATTATTGACATAGAGGATGAAATGTATAGATTTGTAAAGTGGCTCGGTTTCGAACGATGCTATTTGGTATCGATAGTACTGATATAAAATTGCAA
Organism: Nysson spinosus; assembly: GCA_910591585.2. Lineage (NCBI taxonomy): Eukaryota > Metazoa > Arthropoda > Insecta > Hymenoptera > Crabronidae > Nysson > Nysson spinosus. The sequence continues at coordinate 8,180,012 of OU342835.1, forward strand.
GATAGAAAACACTAGAATTTATTGCATCTGCAACAATGGTGGACAATCAAGAAGTGTTGGTAGACATATCAAGTAATTATATTATCAGAAATAGTGGATAGCCAATGTTGGCAGGGAGTCGTGTGAGCACACCAATCAGGACAATGCACACAGAATGCTCTATTCACGTACTAGCAGACAGAAATCAGTATAAGTCATTTAATTGCGTACCCGTTTGCAAGAGAGAGGTGTCGGGTTATCGTACAGATTACATTGTATTTTCCACTGTCCGCCAATAATAAGTTAAAACCAATTTGGTGTATCGGCCACACGTAGATTTTATTGATTGCACCACTCGTCCTTTCTTTTTTTCTCCTCGCTTAACGAGAATGAATCGAAGGGACATTGACGATCGCGAGAATTCCACTTTTTCTATTATGCACGAATAATACTCGAAAGTTGAGTGGCGTATCAGAGAGCTGTCGTAAGCCGAGACTGACTATTTTCAATTATACTGGAAAATTAGATGTAATGGTGTTATAGCAACTACGTGAGATGACAAGATTTCAAATGAATTCATGAAGGAGACGCATAAGTTAAATACATAATACGCATAGTTCTATTTAAATATTTGGATTAACCGGAATACAAAGATTTAAATATCTGGGAACAAAAAATGTGGTTATATTAAAAAAAAGACTCGTTTATTAGTGTATCGAAGAGCTGGTATATTAGCAGGGTTATTAGACCCTCATTGAAATTTATACTTTTTATCGGTCATCTACGATAGATCTGTTGCTTGGAACAAGTACTCTATGCCCATAAAACTGATCGGTCGTTAATAACACGTGGAAATAATTGCACGTCCTATGCTCGGGAAGTACAGTTACCCTGAAAGCATAACGTAAAACGGCTCGCGATCCAACAGTAGCGACACTTATGTTGACATTCCTCTATTGCCACTCATGACTCACAAAAACAATAACAGCCCGCTCTTGGACCCGCAGCTGTTGTCTTACCGTTTCAATTCTATGCGTCTACATCTGGCAGATCATATATCGGGTGTCCCAATCGTTTGTGATTCGCATACCAAATGCATACCGTAAAAATAACACAGCTGCAGTAGTATAAATTTAATTTGTATCAACCATTATTGAAATGAAGTCTTTTCATTTTGAGCGTGCTGGGGGAAAAATAACACGGGTGAAAATGGTTTCATATATTGGGAAAGATTGGTTTGCAATACGATCGGTGAGAATTCAATAGAAATTAAATTGCTACCACTTAAGGTATTAATAAACCGAACACGACAGCCATAATTCCGTATACGCTTCCATTAACCCAACACTTAATGACTGTATTAACCTTCAATGTCGTGCATTGATTTCCTTTGATGCTTGTCGTCCTACATTAGAGAGGCAAATTACCCACGTTAATTACAAGTGTCGAGGCATAATTATATAAGTGCATGGTTTATGCGGCTAGCGTAACATTGTCGATTTTATGGTTATTCATGTTTCAGGTCATATCATTTCTATCTTTTATATCTCATTAGCAATTATTTACTTGAATTATGGAAACGTATGTTAATTTCAGGTTCGAATACTACGTGTGTTTCCAAACGGTGTATGTTATTAAAAGTATGAGTTAGACAGCTGTTGTAATAAGTGATAATAAATCTTTCAGAATAACATTTGGAAAGATTTCCAGAGTCGAAATTCGACGGGGTCGATACTCGGTGAAATACGACACTGATTGTTAGTGAACTACCCTGTAGAACGTAATCCGTCGCACTTGAGACTTACGCATACCTAGACACCCTCGTAAAACTGCAGTAGTCGGTTCTGAGCTGATAAAAAGTAACAAAGAGCTCCTATATCGGTATTCTTCTCGGCCTGTTTGAAAACAATTGATAACGCTGGTGACGGCGGGGTCATCTATCGTGCGTGCAAAATAATTGTTGCCACTCTGCGTATTTTCCAATGCAACCATCTACTCTCGTTTCGTCGTGTTTTTCCAATCACGAATTTCAAACATAAAATCCAGAACTCTTTTAAAAGCACGTATGTCATAACGTTGGGAAAGTCCTCCTGTCAGGCATACGTATATACCTCCTAAAATTGCATCAGGGTTCGCGAAATATTAATTAAAATGAATAAAAACGAAGGAGTATTTCGTGTGACAATTTTTAGAAAGTATATACAATTTGTTATTTTATTTAAAAATTAGAATGCACATATTACAAAATTAGTATTGCATGTATTTTAAGCTATGGAAATATGTAATGTGGATGTGCATTAGTCATAAGAATTTAAATCATTCCGTGCTCGATATCGAACGCAAACAAGAAGTTGCAATCTGCAGGAAACTCGTAAACAAATCAGAGGCAACCCACATAGATGATGAAGTGCGGTGGATTTACTTCAAACTTCTCGTCGTTGGGAAGTTCGTTTCCCCCGTAGATATAGTTTAACCGCCCCACCACTCTTGAATTATACCCGGTGCAGTAATAACCATGCTAGTCACACGGTGTGTAAACTTCATTAACTTCGAGTTATATCTACGAACTGACAAAGCCTTTTACCCTTAACCACTTTTACGCGCCCCAATATGCTCGGCCTTCTAAAAACCTTACCAGAAAAGTAATGTCCCTTTGCGGAAGATAATTGCTCGCCATAAAGTGACCCTCCTGTAATCATTACAGATATTTATTTTCGCGGGAATTAACGTATTAGCCATACGTAACCATGGCGTAAAATATTTCATTATTAATTCTTATAATTAGACTATCATCTTTTATTTCAGTATGAAAATATGCGGTCTATAATTATTGTATTTCCTAATTACCAACAAATCGTGTACGCGATTGATCGTTATCTTGAAAGTGCATTAGAAATAAATTAGCGGCGGAAAGTAAATTACCAAGGACGAAGGTACACCGATGCGATCCAGTAATTTTAACATCGAGGCGCCATTCTGTCGCGAGGTTTTTGTTAAGAGAGAAAGAAACTAGTAGGAGGGTACACCGTCAATACATTTTTCTCGTGCGATATACATAGGATTTGCGAGGAGGAGGGTGGTTGAGACTGGGCTTACACTTTCGTTCGGGGCTTAACTCGGCTGATCGAGTCACGCGAGATTTGTGCATGTGATTTCACTTGGCCGGTTATAATAGTTTCACAGGCGCCTCGATGTCTTCCCTGACGATCGATCGGCACAGGTATATAATACACTCAGTAAGGGCCTCTACCCCTCTTTCCTATCGGCAACACGTGTAAAAGTGTCCGGAATGGCGACATCACTTCTGAATACCCTCTTTCTGCCCTTTCTGTCTCTCTTTCCTCTATACCTCCATATGTGTGTATGCCATAGTCTTCTTCCTTCCCCCAACCCCTCCGCTCGTTCTCTCACTCTCTCACGTTCGCATTTCTGTCTTTCCACTCTGATCTTCTCCTTTTTCTTTAGCTTCCGTTCTCCCGTTCGTAAAGCACTCTTTTTCTTCGAAGGGCGTGTGTGTGAGTATGACCCTGGGGTGAGTTGCATGTCACGTGGAGGACGGCGGTTGCTATTCCTCCCGTTCAATTGGCCCCTGCCAAGAATGGAGAAAATTATTCCCTTCAATTCCATGCAATTTAAAGGAATTAAGTGATCGCGGACAGAGTTTCACCAAGAATTATAACTTTTGAAATCCTGTCCTTTTATTTCGATGGTAGATCACGCATTTTTTTGGGATCACTTACGTGATGGTCGGAAGAAAGGGAATCAGGATTGTGTAAGAACTGGTGAGGAATAATTATGCTTTCGAAAGTCAATTATCGCAATAATACCAAATATTTAAATAGAATTGCTATAATATTCTGATACTACTGAACTTCATTTTACATAAGTTCATGTGTCCTGAAACACTTGCAGAAGCATTTGGTACTCGGGAGACATTGTAGATGTGTTATTTCTGACGATGGAAAACGTAAAAATGTAGTGAGCAGGAGACAGTCTGTTAAGAAATTTCATTTTAATGTGAAAAATATGATGTCTCTCTAGCTTGGAATTTTCAATAATTTTTATCAGTATGGAGTATTACGTGTTTTCTAATTAGTATCTTAATCTTGATCACGAGTATTTTGAAATAAGTGACTAATCTGAATGCTATGTAAAACGAAGTAAGATAAACCAGTTTCAGAAGGAAATAGCGATTACTCGAAATGCGGCAGCTAGCGAAATACCTCGAAATCAGTGAATGAACATATTTCGTGTCACGCGATCGGTTGTAAATCATTGTACATTATCTCTTAGCCAGAGATAATCGGAAATTATTGAGGAATTAGGCTGAATTTTAATACGGCTGAGTGAGCGCGCCGTAATCGTTTTATCATTTTGGGTCACAATTTGTTGACCCCCCGATGTTCTTTGTTTTTTGGATTTATTTGGAGAACAGTTGCTGAGTCGAGGGTCGATAAAATTAAACCGCTGGAGCCAAGCAAAATTCTTCTCTGAATACGCGAACGACTACCGAGTATGAAAAATAAATGAAATTATATAAAGCTTTATCTCGTTCACACTTATTAGTCAATGATTAGAAAAAGCTGTTACGACGAAGGAATATCAAATGCGCTGCACTTAATTTCTCGTTAATTATGTAAAGATCGATCTTGTGTTTCTTGTTTAAAAGCGGCCTTGTGCAAAATTTCAATTAGTTTAAAGATGATTCATCGCGGTGATTCTTCCTCCAGGAAATTACGTGGCCTATCACGAACGCCGATAAAATTTTACGACACATCTTCGCGGGAAAGTACACCGTCAGTTGTTGATGCGTGATTTTTCACGGGGAACAAGAGCGGCCATTTGCATAATAAGTAGAGAATATTATCATCTAGTAATGAGAGTAGACTTATCACCGGAAGTAACGAATGCCAATCCAAACTGCTAAACAGGAGCACAGCGCGAGATCTTCGCACGTGATACATGTCTAGTATGATCAAGAATTTTCATTAAAAATTAAGTCCTACACAGACGATTAATGATAATTTATTAACTTAAACCTAGCGGAGTAAAATTTGAAACTTATATCTACTACGCAGCATATAATTATTCAACATTATTCATATTACTATTATAACGGGTACCTGAAAATATTTTTCTTTACGCACCCCAACTTTCAATTTTGTATACCTGATCTTTTTAGAAAGTGGTGTTAAAAAATTAGTTTCAGGACATAAAATTATAACAAATAATACCGGGAGTTATTGTAATTAATTATTCAATGAAAGTCATCGACAAGATCTTTTCTCCAGCGCTCGTAATAACTTCAAATAGCATTATATTAAACCTTTATTCAGCATATCATCGTTTAGTAACATGAATTCTGCGTGCAGCCGATCTGAAACCGGTTCTCCTTTAGACCTGTTCTAGGTTAACAATCCCGAAATACTAACAAAAAAGCGGAAGTTTTAAAAATAGCAAAGTTCCGGGATACATGGTATCGACATAAAGCAAGCAGTACATTTGTGTACGTAGAAGGGGGTTCGTCATGCGTGGATGCACGCACGTGAAGTAAAACGCATGCATAGTTTAAGGGGGCTGAAATAGAACGTTCCTTGGAGTCCATATGACGATGAGAGAGAGCCACGATTCGTATAAATACATACATGCAGTTACCTTGGAGGTTCGTACCCTATAGAAGTACAGGAGAACTAACAGACAGAGGGTAAGCTGGAGGCGCCATGACGCCCAGACCGACGCCTGGCGTCTCACGCAACGTCACGATGCCTCTCACGACCTTACTCATCGACCAACGTTTACCAAACCTTCCTTTTTCAGAACATATTTTTAGAGTACCTTTAATACCACCGAAATTCCTTTAATGTCTTTACTTCCTCTTAAACCAACCCTGCGCCATGTGGTTGTCTATTGCTTCCTTAGAACTTCAAAAATGACTTTGGTGGGTGATTTAAATCAGAAACTGCGTGTCTTATACAAATTGTTGTCAAAATAGTGAGTTAAACTGAATTATGCGTTTAATATTTTCTTGTTAGAGAAATTTAATGGTAAAGTATAGAAAATAACAAGACTTTGTCCTCGTTAGTTGGCGAATTAAAAATGTAGCTTATGTCTCATGATATACTGTACATGTCGTAAGCAGTATTTGATAACATCAGTTATTTGGCAGCCCACGTTCTTTTTTCACGCTATCACTTTATTAGCGTACGTAACGATAATTTAGGGGCACTTATCAAATGATAAAAAGCAGATAGTTTATAAACTCTTGGAAATCTGGAATTATAAGAAATTCATAATGCATAATGTCAGAATAAATGACCAAGAGTGAAGAATATTTTGCAGGTGTTTTATAAGCGTTTTTTTTCTGTTTCCAGTGGTCTGAATTTCCAAGATCTGATGGCGAGACAGGGTGCTATCGATTCGCCACCGAAAACTCCTTTCATTATGGGATCCGAGTGCGCAGGTGACATCGAGCAAGTTGGCGAGGGCGTCGAGAACTTTAAAGTAAGTAAACTGCTGCATTTTATACGAGATAGAAGCTGCGAGATAAATCCTCTATCTTCGACGTTTGCCATGATGGTTTTTTGATGCCTGTCTATATCATACTTTCCAAGATGAAACATATGTTCTAATCTAGAAAAATATTTTAATAACGAATATCACTTATGTTAGCTAGCCTGGAATCACTCATCTCTCGCTTTCAAGTCTTGATCTATGAATGTATCGGAATATGTAACTCAAGTATCGTAATAGGCTTCGAATTTTTAGCACTGACGTCATCGATCTTGAAGAAATTTGACTTTCAAAATATATTCTCACATGAATGTGATAAGGAAAAAAATAAGAGTCATACTTTCGGAATAAGCAAGTAAATGTTGCAGACTCCATCCTTGTAGGGGGCACGCGCAAATAGTATAAATAAAAATGTAAAAGATGGGAGGTAAGGAATCCTTTTATATGATAATAGATGCAAATTAGGAAGAAGAGGATAAGCGGTGGTACTTCTGTCTGTAGTACTGTACCCTCTCGTCGATACTTATTACTAGGAAGCAGCCCGATTCCCATTGATTTTTTCCGTGCCTGCCACCACGCAGGCCACGGTTTAATATTTTCCAGTTGCACGATAACTAAAATATAACTGCTTGTTCCAGAAGTTGTATGACTAAACTTAGCAAAATTAATAATACTTTTCGGATTTAGTACCTTATATCTGTAACATTATTTCACGTTCCTCTATCAGCAGATTTTGCACTAGATTTACTATGAGAATAGATTATTGCTTGTAAACTGAATAGGTTCTTACATAGAACAAATGGCTACTGGAAACAAGGCGCAAGGTTTAATGGGCAGCGATTTATTTCCGGATATACATGGCCGTGGATAATAATGTTAAGGCAAATGGAAATTTCCGACTAATTTGGTTTCCGTATTTGCCACCTACCGATCTTCAGAGAAGGGTGGAGTCGTGGTATGGTAGTTTTTCGAAGCTTGGAACCGCGGACGTGTTCGGTAGGCCGTAGGGAAAGCTTTCGAAGGCATTAGGGTGGTCTATTTTCGCGACTCGTGAGACTCCTCGAGGTCAGAGGGGGGTCAGGTTCGAAGCCGAGGGTCAGATATCCGAAGCAGCACGTGTAAACGACCCGCCATTCGGAGAGGGAAACCGCTTTCGAGCGTGCCAGTAAGACGGAGAATATTCCAGTTTCCTTCCCCCAAATGGTGCTTTCCGGAAGCCCTAATTCGATAAAGTATCCCCGCGCCCTCGAACATGGAATTGCGCCGTGAAACTTTCCCCAGGCACCCCCTCCGCATGCCTCTATTTTAAAACTTTAAAAATTACGGAAATCCCTGCCATCAAATATGCCTGGCCTGATGGTGTTTTTAGGGGTGAATTAAATTGAATTTTGGCATGTTCCATCATGTCACAATATTGACGTGCCTTGACGCGGGTACATTGGCTTAATCGAGTTTCCATGTAACTGAATTCGTTAAGTGTTACTTAATAATACGATACATGGGACTCGACGATAATAAGTGCTGGTTTGTTACTAGTGTTATTGGAAAATGTAATATTGCCAGGCTTTTAACGAGTATATTATATATTGTCCATGAAGTTTGACATTGCATTTGCACTTAATCGCTTCCATGTGATAATAAAATCTGAAGTTCAATTTACCACCCCGCATTATCAATATTTATATGCAGAGTTTCATTCACAATAGAAATAGTCTCAGTAACATACAGGATGGTCCAGCAATGATCACCTCCCTAGATATGTTCGAAACTACATATATTAAAAAACTATCTGGCAAGAATCCCGTACGTGTTAAAGAATTACATATTACCCTTATATGTTATATTATATTATTATATTATTATATTAAGTATTTCAAGTACCCTTAATCTTGATAAATTCCTTTCGTTCAGTACCCGCGTACTGGTTCATTAATCTATTCCTTTACACAAGCTTTAAATCAGATACCGTCTATCAGATAAGACTATTCTAATTAGCCCAGTATCGTGGTGTATACTTGGGATCCGCGCGTAAAAAAATGCAAATTCTTTTTTCAGGTGGGCGATCGAGTGGTTGCACTTCCTGATCACAAAGCGTGGGCAGAGCTCGTAGCAGTCCCGGCGACATCCGTTTTCGCGCTGCCGCCAGGAATGAGCTACCTCGATGCGGCTGCCATTACGATGAACTACACGGTCGCTTACATCCTGCTTTTTGAGCTGGCCAATCTCACGCCCGGCAAGAGCCTCTTGCTCCACAGCGCTGGTGGTGGAGTGGTAAGTTTATATTTATGCTTTCACAAAAAATAGAGCTCGTAAATGTAGCCGAATATGAATTTCATATGGAAAATATGACGGTGCGGTGGATGAAGCTTAAGAATCTCATTATGCTATCCAGAGTTTAGATTACCTCTTATGATATATGCATTGCGAGCCCAAAATGTGGAGTACACATGATTTTAATTTGTATTCTCCTAGCAATTGGTACGCAATTTAAAATAAAAAAGATGCAAAATAGAAATCCCCTATAGAAGAGACCCTACAGTTTATAAAGAATTTAAAATATCTTCCATTGTTCCGCCTCTTCTTAAACCCCTTTATTCTGAACTACGAAATCGAAGCACGCCCGATTCAAGATTCTCTATCGTATAAATTGGCGAGCATATAACATCTGGTTATTGGAAAGCAAAGTGGAAGTTGTTGAAAAATATTAGCAATACGGGACAGGCTAGAGAAAGCATAAAGTTTCCAGCCGACGAAGACGTTGCTATAAAGCCGAGATGATGCTCTCTTTCTGAACGTCGTCGTCGGTACGCAGTCGAAGAAGGCAGAAACGTCGGGATCAATACGACTCAACAGGTTAGACTCGAAGGCAACTACATCGCCCCCGCTGCCCTGTAGAAGTTCAGACGACGAAATCTACAGGGGGATGCTGGCTAGAGATCGTAGGGGTGTGAGGGTTGCCTGGCAACCCTCCGCTCTCTCATCGACCACCGTCGACCACCGTCATGGGCCGCGCCCGTCTGAGACCATACCACCACCACGTGTCGCGCTCACCCTTCACCTACCCTCCTACGACAAACTTAATTCCACTTTGCATCCCCCTCTTATCAAACACTGTTCCTCAATATATTTTACATTAGATAACCATTTATTATTCTCATCCTACGACGATATATGAACATGACATAACGAAAAGGAGTAAATTTGTTTCCCTTTAAAGCGAATTATCGAGTAACTTAATACTACAATGCTGGATTCTGGAAGTTAGAAGAAAGGATACAGAACAGTATTCATAGTCAATTCAAGTTTCTCATGCATTATTGTATTCCGCCGTAGATTTTATTATTACTTCCCCAACCAGTCTGTTCATTGAATAATTACATTTGACAAAGTACACGAACATTGCAAATATTTTCGAGACAATAACACGTAACTTGTTCGACTTAAGACAGTCAAATATATTTAACGCAAGTGTTTCTATCACTGTTGACGTGCATCACTTCCGTGCACTTACGAAGAGAGGATAGGACAAAAGGTAGAGAACAAATGAAAGACAATTCGTTCTTAAGTTAACAATGGCTCTGATTGCTAACAAAGCCTAGATCCAGGCACGAAGTCTGGACTATGGTGGCAGACTGTTAGTATATATCATCTGAGTGGAACACTATTCCCGTAAGGAAACGGGTCACGTAGACGTGGAAAGCCAGGGAAAAGCACTTGACTTAAAAAATACCGTTTCCTGATCACGTCTGACTTTTCCCTCTTTTCTCGCTTCCCTTCTTGCTTTTAGGAAAATCGTCGTTATATCCTCGCTTGCTCCTTTTGCGACGGTTTCACCCTCGCCAACGTCGACTCAGCTCGGTATATCATCTTTGAAAAGTAACATTTAAAGACACTTTTCCTTTACAACGTGATAAATGGCACCACGCTATGACTTATCTTTCAGATACTACGGAAATGTTCCTCGAATATGACAGTAATACATATTTCCCTTATAATAAAGGTATATGAGCTTTTTTAAAATGTGGTACGACTTCCAGTTTTCTTGTTTCAAGATATTCCAAGCTTTGAATATCTATTTAATGTACACCCGATTCAGTCAGATGTCTGTTGGTTTTATACTCCGTATCCCATTTTGTACGATACACATTATATTCCACATTTTGAACCCTCACGTTTAGTCGAGCAATTTTGTTTAAAAGGTCTTGCGTGAGTGTTAAATATATAAATAAAATGTATTATCACCCTTGGAGTATACTTTCATGTTGTCAGGACGATTAGCAATTGAAATTTATTACTACGCAGCTCTAGATATAATCTGCGCCATAACGAGCCTACAGAAAGGTGACCCATGACCCTTGTGGTAGGAAAATTATCTTTATTTTATTAGGTACTATATGAAGTCGCGGGTACCAGTGTGGGAGCCGACACGATAAATTTATAATGCACTCCTTGTCAATTTATTAGTACGTGCAAATGCACCTTTGTACTTTAACATCACCAATATCAATATAATTGACCCTTATAATACCCAGCAGCCGACATATCGGTTCTATTGTCAACTAAAATTCCCTTGATTACCAGTAGTATTTAACTCCATTACTGTCTGATTCATTATCAGCATGCTAGAAAAATGATATCATTTTGGGATCTGAAAAATCAATATTTAAAAATTCGTAATAGGTAATAGGCATTACAGTCAGGAACGAGCATCGAAGTATTTATAATCACTGTAAGATTTGAAATATATTCATGTATAAAAGATGTGTATATGGGAATGTGTGTAGATGTAATCTATTATCAAATAGTACATCTATATATAGAGGCTTATTTGTATTTTTCATTGACTAAGATTCTTTTACATTTACATTTGTAGCGTCACATTCTTTCCTGTTCCGTTGTTTGTTTATCTATTATGTTGACGATGTCTTATTACGTTATATCTCTTTTTCGATGCATTTCTTTTGCCTTCTTTGAATTCTACCTACGCCAATCCTGCACTCCTGTTCCATCATTAGGTGAAGCTGCACTTATTGGAATTTTATTATTTATTATCTTACAATGTTTAGTACAATATTGTAAGCTATTATATTATTTTATAATTATATATTATATACTATTCTACGTGATTTATTGTCGCGATCTTTATATACACATTCTTTATAGTGTCTTGTTATTTTTCATATAAAAGGGTATAGAAAAAATGATGCGGTAATACAATATAATGGACTAATTAGAATATACTTAGAAATTCGTGCAAAGGTGTATTGCCGCATTTAATTTTTATAGCCGTCTTCCGAGGCGCGTGCAATTTCGAGTGGCTGCTTAAAATTCTGGGTCGTCCCCGCTCTCTTTCTTTTCCCCTTTCTTTTATTTTCGTTGGGTTTTTTTTCTCGTTTCTGTTCATCCTCCGGTCCCCGGGCTCCTTGGGCCTCATGGTCCAAGGGAACTCGGGGATTCGGGGATCGGTCGTGTTCTTAGGTATCGAATTCTCGACAAGGATCGGAGAAAGACAGAGAGTGGTCAGCTCGATTCTTGGAAATAATGAATGCTGCTTCTGTTGAAAATCTTGGAGCAGCTCCACTTAATTTTTTCCCCCCCTTTCGATTCGGTCTTATCCTTTCTCCGTAATGTGTAGTATCGCCTCTGCCGTATCGTGATGTAAGCTTTCGATTCAGAGGAGGCTTTAAAACTGTGGAACGCTATCTTTGTATGAGGATACTCAAAGGACTCATTCTATTGGAAACCTTTTGATTCCCACCTTATTCATTCTTCCTCAGTATTCTGTTGCGTAGCCAAAGAATGTCTGATACCGAATCGGTCATAAAATGATTAAATTTATCTAAATTTACCAAGGAATATTTAATAATAATATTCCTTTTTGCTCACTGAGATTGAAATTATAAATATACCGATTATAGTATTAATATTCTTTCTAACCATTATTCACTATATTTACTTAAAACGGCATATTTCTGTTTGACAATATATTATAGATTACTCTAACTATTTAATTAATTTTTGTTTCAGGGTCATGCAGTGGTCCAGCTGGCGAAAACCGTGAAGGATGTGACCATTTTTGGGGTATGCAGTAAGTCGAAGCACGAAGCTTTGAAAGCAGCAGGCACTATCGACCATCTGCTGGAACGTGGCACGGATTACAGCAACGAAGTCAGGAAGTACGTGAATTCTAAAAGACGTAGTTTCGTGTGTCACGTAGACGTTCCATTTTGACCAATCATTTTCTCGTAGAATTTCTCCCGATGGCGTAGATATAGTGCTGGATTGTTTGTGCGGCGAGGAGTGTAATAAGGGATATTCCCTTCTGAAGCCTATGGGGAAATACATCCTCTATGGGTCGAGCAACGTCGTCACCGGAGAGACCAAGAGCTTCTTCTCCGCAGCTCGAGCAGTATGTCGCATTAAATTGATTATCCCTCGGAAAATAAAATATTTCCTTTCCTTTTCCTCCACCTTTCATGGTGTAGTGATATGAGCTCTCATCTAGATGCAGGATAAAATAATTATCTTTGAAAGGAATCCTTTGATGATGTTATAACATGATGCTAAAGCTGTAATGGAATGTTAATTGTTGCATTTTAAAATAATTCTTTAGTAATTAATTTATTTCAATTAACTTCGAAATAAGTATCTTTAACATTTAATTTCCCTGTTATACGATAGAACTAATTTCAAGTAGAATTCGCTGAAACATTCCTGAATTTTGTATTTGTTTGACTCTTTCTGAAACATGATACATTTGTTTGCAGTGGTGGCAAGTGGATAAAGTATCTCCTATAAAACTGTTTGACGAGAACAAGACACTCTCTGGCTTGAACCTTCGTCATTTAATGTACCAACATGGTAGCCATGCATTCGTAAGACGAGCTGTCGAGCGAGTCTTTACACTCTGGAGTGAAAATAAAATAAAGCCTGTAGTAGACTCGACGTGGGCTTTGGAGGATGTACCGGAAGCGATGCAGAAGATGCACGACCGCAAGAATATTGGTAAAATCGTGCTGGATCCAAGCTTGGAGCCGAAACCAAAACCAGCCACTCCCGCAAAAGGAAAGGCAAAAGATAAGAAGGCCGCTAGCCAGGAAGAAAAGAAAGCGTCCAGCGTAGAATCCGAAGAGGGCGAAAAGAAGAAAGAACCCGAATTGACAAACGGAACATCCGAAGACAAATCCGATAGCGGTAAATAAATCAAACATGTTTTACGCCAGGGTAATTAATATTACTATTATTATTTGAATTTATTTCTTACGTTGCAATTTGATCGTATTCGTATACCGGAAATATTCGAATAATTATATGTCTCTTAGTCGAATGTTACCGTGGTCGTCGAGGGAGACAAAAATATTTTTCTTTGCTTTTCAGATTCGAAAGAAAAAGAAACGAGCTGAATTAGCGATATTTGCTAATCATATAAAACAAGAATCCATACATACGAAGATCAAGAATTTCCAGATAAGTACTATTACTGAGAGATCCATATTGTTGCTGTCCAAAAATATTCAATTTGACCTTTAGTGTTCGGTAACGATCTCCCAAAAAAAAGAACATTACATGCAGATGATACATAACGATAACGCGAGAAACTATCTTTGGTAATTGATTAAGATTTTTTTATATATTTGAAAGCATTGCGATCTTCTCGAGGAATTTGAATCTTTAGCTTAGCAATTGACTTCTGTTTTAAATTCAAAGCGTTTCGAAGAAGCAAGTTCATCTCCCTATTCCTCATCTGCATGTCCCAATTTTCCTCCTGTATCTGTTTTGCACCGAGAGTTCGAGAAAAAGAAAAAAAAACTTAGCGTAAGTTGGCAAGCGACATGACGCGAACAAAAGGGAAACAACCAAATAAAAAATATCAATTCTTATGCGGTCCACGGTAGTTTACAGTATATAAGAACGACACTCTTATTTTTTCATACCGACCAAGCGAATTCGTTTCGTACGGGATAAAGTAAACAAAAAAAGACTTGTCGGAAGCCGGACTCGTTGGGCAATCTAATCTTCTTTCCTACGATTATTTTGGTACTCACGTCTAAGTAGATTATCCGTACTTATTCGAAATGTTCTAACACGAGGAAATGAATAGGAAATCGTAGTAAAAAACAGAGATCGCCCAGTGATTCTGTGCTACCCAGCAAGTTTATGTCTTTAACTCTATCTACTTGTATCGAGTACTATCGCTGCTGCAATATATACTAACATCTTTACACTACTATAATAGTACCATTAATTGTAATTTAATGGAACACAGTAATCTATTAGCTTTCGGTACGTTGATAAAGTTCACATTGAAATTGGGAGGAAAAAAAAGATGATTGTAATCACTACTATTTACAGACACACGTCCTTTATATCGAAAGAAAACAACATTTTTACTAAGAATTTTATCCTCACTTTCGACACTCCCGCGAGAACGCTATGGATAGTTTACAATTTTATGATAGCCTAACGACTAAAGATGACTTTTACTATTTATACACGAGGATCCGCCGATTTTTGGATGCTTTTTTACTCTTAAAACATTTTACTGTAAATTCGATGATAAGTATTCGAAATCGAATTGTGCAAAGTACTCAATCGTAACTGCCTAAATGCTGACTGCAATCAGTACATTTTGTTTTTCAAGATTTAACACTACGTGCTTTGATCAGATTTAGAATCGGTAACTTCTGCAACGATTTGCCAACGATATGCCTTTTTATAATAGTTTATTTGGATCTTAAAGTGCAGCACTACCGAGTACTTCACTTCACCTTGTAAAAGATTAGTAAAGATTTATTGCGCGTGCTCTATATTCCATGTTCAAAGGAAAATTCCATAATTAAGTTCTATGGCATTTATATAATTCTAGGCATAAAATAAATTTAGACTGATTACTAAGTCCGAACTTCAAACGAGATCGAACGATTGCAAGAATTAATGAATTGCATTGTTAATAAGCGGACGTTATTTAATGCGAATGTACTCTGCGATCAGTCGAACAGATTTTATTGATACAGCTCACGGAACATTAAATTTATATGTTGAACTCACGATCTCGTTTTTGCTACCTTTTAAATCTTCTACACATTGCATTTCTATATCTATATCTACAAAATAGCGTGACCTCCGTTCAGATGGATTTACATTGAACCAATCGAACAAGACTCTTCGCATCTTTCGAAGTCTTTTTCTAAAACAATCTTGCGCATAAGATAGCAACGAAAATGTTGTTGGTAATCGGCCTGTTTAATTGGATGCGAAACTTCCCGTAACGACGGCTGCACGAAGTACACGCTAGTAAAATTGATTTGTTAGGTTAAACAAAGAAGGCGATAAATGAAAACCTCTATTGAGATCCTCGTTGCCTTTGAGTCGACGGTAGAGTGTTTTAAAAAAAGGAACAAGGGGTAATATTGCCCGAGGAAAGGCGAAAAAAAGCAAGATACGTCGCTCGGAATTCGAGGCGAGAGCGGGAAAAGTTGATGCAGAGTGAAATGCATATCTCTCCGAAAACGTTGGAACAATTTTTACGTAGCCGATTCTGTTAGAATTTGATACTAGCTCTGTATACCGATATATCTATATTATAAAAATCACTATTAAACGAGGAAGTTGCGGACAAGGGGGAGCTATATATATATAAATAAGTAAATGAATAATTAAACGAATAAGTCGATGGCATTCTTTGGGAGGGGTATTATCGCGATGATAAACAAAAACCGGAAGTAAGGTAATACGAATATCTGTAAGATTCAGTTTTCACAAGATGGAAAAAAAGAGAAATAGGAATGGAAGGTACTACTGCCGTTATATCGAATCTCTCGGTCCAAGAGTGCGTTACACAATAGACTTTACCTATCTTACGAAGAATGTATCGAACTGAAAGACAAAAAATGGCGAAAAACATAAATGTGGCTGCATATTTTGAGACATCTTTTAAACACGTAAGGATAACAAACACAGCGTAATTTCGACATGACATTAATATCTCCACGTAAGAAACCACGGTAAACACTACTGCATACATACGACGGTACACATCATACTGTATATTTTATGTAAGGCTTTAAATGTTTCATGAAATAACTCTATTATATTATAATATATCTATATATTTGTATCGATCGTTTTGCCCCCCCCCCCTGATTGATATATTGTTTAGTTTACGTCCAAAGCACGAGCGTGTCCTAGACCATTTGTAAATAAGGCTCGATGTAAGGTCTACTACTTGAGAGTAATGAATTGCGCACGAAGAAAATCCATATGATATTTAAACAGCTAAATCATCCGACTTTCTGACGATCCCACTGTAATCGAATAAAGGATCGTTACGTTGAACCCCGCAGCTGAGCCTTAATTATAAATCATATCTGATTTAATTCCCCCTGACAATTTTATACATTATATCTTACAATACTTCTATTCTTTAAAGAGTTTATCTTAGAATCTTTTTATACATCCAATACTGTATCTCTGCCGATGTCATGATTTATTTACGATTGGTGTAAGAACAGTTTTAAGGAAACTGGAATATATTTGGCGCTTCCGATGAATCAAAATATTTTGGTATTAAATTGATCATTTCGAAGCACAGACTGGTAATGTGATCAAATGATATCGGAGAGGTTCATCGATTTATTTTAATTAATCGAATACATGTTTAATGCACCTGACATGGAAATGTACTATTTCAGCGATTCATTATTTTTTCTCTTCAGTTAATTAAGATAATAATTTCAATAAATAAATTTTAATAAGAGGAACATCAGAATCGGGTACAAATATGTACATTAGAGATTACTTTACTTTTCATTTCATAATTGTCCTGAGGGTAAATTTGACAAATATATAAAATTTTCGGATGAAATCAAATTGTTCGAAGAAAGATCGCATTAATAGTACATTCCCAATGTCTAGTAATGATTACTTTCCACCTTAAATAATATAATTGTACGAAAGATTTATTGAGGCTAGGACCAATAATCATTCCGTTGAGACGACGCACAGAGAATGCTCGTACAAATTTTGCTCTTTTGATTTCGTTTTCATTTTCGAAAACCCGTATTCTGGGTGAGCAGAATCTACAGTTTCGCAACGTGACACATTATAATTATGTGTAAAATTGTAAAATTTGTCTGAAGGGGTCCGGGCGAAAGTACGATGGGATTTTCTTTGACTTTGTAGCGGATTCTCAGTGTGGTTGACATTTGAAGGTGATGGCGAGACGAAACAAATATTTTTCGCCCGTTCCCCGTAAGCTTGATATAGATTGTATTTTTGGCTTATCATTGTAAGACTGACTATGTTGCTATATTAAAGATTGCTTCAAAAACAATCGCATTGTTTGCAGTGTCTGCTACTTGTTCTCGAGGTGCATTCCAAGTCGCGTTACAGGCCCACCGTAGATAGGAAAATAAAAAAAGGGTAATATGCTAGTATGATGAAATTCAGTAAGCAGATATTACTTAAAATATTCTAAGCTCAATTGGGATGATACAAGTGAAACGAAACAAATTTTAAAGCAGAGACGAAGTTTTTTTCCCAAGGATTGTTTAGGGAATTCCAGTCGCCATTTGATATTCGAATTGTGTACAGAATAAAGAACTAACTGGTTTTTATATTTTCGAATATAAACGACAATTTTAGGAAGAATGAAATCAATTCGTGTCTCTTGAAACTTGTCCCTTATTCTGAAATAATTCGGTTCATTATGGACTGGGAATAATTACACAAATAAATACTCGAACTTGAAAGATATCCTTTAATCATTTATTTGTACAAAGGTTATAAAACTTAAAAATCTTATCAACATACATTAAATGTTGTTTGCTTTAATAATGTAATTCTATTTTAGGACGGATCGTGCGAGAGAGGATCAGTTTTATAAAAGAGATTCGCAATGAGACTTTCAGCAACAATATCGAGTTATTTCTTATACATTAACTTATAACTGGAATGATTTTAAATTGTTGAATGGACACTGCCATCCTAAGTAATCATTTTTAAGTTTGCTGTATATATTATTTCCATAAAACTACAAGAGTTAAAACCGATCTTGCACTCGCTTACATATTAAAACGGATTACTACTAATACGTGTTACATTTTACAACGTAAAGCAGACTTTTTTATGGACGGTACGTTTTCGTCATCTCCTTTAAGAAGACGCTTTGAAGGTCATCTTCAACGATTTCATTTCTGATTAGAATATTCCTATTTACTTCGATCGATGCATTATATTTACAAAGTAAACAATGTTTTCGAAAAATCTCGACCACGGATACTTGTATTTAAGTATTTCGTATGCGCTAAAGTTTTCCAGATATATTACGATCAAACTTGATATCCGTTACTTTGTTGCCTTAATGGCCTCTCATCAAATATTTAACACATTCTTATGCAACTAATCAGGCATTTTCAGTGAAAGGTCAATTTACTTTTCTGTTAATTGTCCAAAGTATTAGAAGCTTAGACAACAAGCCTTCAAAGCGTCGCTGAGATAACAGTGTTAGAGATAAAACTTACGATATAACACCACTATATGTTAAACATATATAAGGACAATGTGGGTTCAATTGTAACTTTTTAAACTTATTCTACATATTACTCTAAAATGCTACGTTATTAAAATAGATCTTTGATATTTCTTTGAACAATAACATCTCTCTCTCTCTTTCTCTCTCTCTATATGTATATATATAAAAGTAAATTATTTATGTATCTGGACCAATGGTCCCTCAACCCTTTCAATCTTTAATTCATTCATCGAAATGTTGATCTACCCAGCTATGATAAAACGATGTTAATGTTACTACAGTTTCTCTAATCTACTATTTACAGATTGTCGTATGTTTATCGAGAAAGTTCTGTAATAATGTGTGTCAGACGTATTTAATTATTTGATATAGAGTTAAATTTGCCTATTTGTTCTTTAAATGTACTTCAGTTCCATACACAAATAATATAGCTTGCTTAACTGAACCCGCATTATGTCCTACATACATATCTATTAACAAGTCGTATATGGACGAAAAAAATATCATTTCATGCTTCATCTTACTTCATAAACATGGCTAATTTCTGTGATTAATGATCAATATATATATGTTACTTAAGTTGGAATAATGTTAATTGATTAACATATTAAATATATAAAACGTATTAATTAAAGTTTAATTCGCGTTAAACTTTTTCGAAATCCATGAACACTTTGACATTGCAATTAATAAGTTGCAAATCGTTGCGCTTATATAACAATAAATCAAGCAGCGTTGCTCCATTCTTTCAAAAGTTGATGCCGAAATAAAGGCAACAGTAGACGTTCTTGAATTCAGAATTAGAAGTAACTATAATTTACCTTCATCTTCCGTGTGAGTTCGTAACTTGTACCCTCGTATATTATTCTTCTAGCCCACACTGAATTCTTGTGTCCTGAAATACCTGGTTATCGCGACAAAAAGTGATACGACGATAACAAATACTCCAGGATTAGCTAGTAGTGTGGCAGCATTATAAATCGGGCAGTATGGACACTGAGAACTACCACAAACTTCGCAAATGTTTAATGTGTATGTAGGCAAAGCATCAAATATCGTTTCGTTAAATCGTTCTGAAAAAAAGAAAATAAATGTCAATGAAAAGTTTTACTGCAAATGGGTTTAAGATATTCATATCAAATTGATGTACATACCGGGTGCATAATAATCGTAAACTCGTATAGGAAGATAACGAGACATGTTTGCAACCGGGAACCATCTCTCGATGGTGAAGTTCACGCAGGTTTCTTCCAGATCAAGATAGTCAAAGTAGAATAATACTTTTTTCTCTTGGAATCGTGCCCTTTGAAGGTTCCTTACTTGTTTAGATCGAATGTATTTGTCCAAATTTTGTTGCTGTATTATATAACCCGTAGGAATACCAATGTCTAGTACCGCCATTCCAGAGCGTGCAGATTCGTTTGTGTTTATCCACCTAAAAACCAATATTTTATTTTTAATGTAGAGGCTTAAAGATTGGAAAACTATATTTATACTCTACATATCTAATTTTCATACCTTTGACAACAGAGATAGGAGATATGAGATTGATTTCTGCCATGGAAATTTGCTCGAGTAATTAATTCAAAAGATTTAACCGGTGGCTGGGTTTGGAATCTCTGAATGTCTACATTGTATTGTACAGACATTTGTAAAATTGCATATCCTGCACCTTTCGCTTGTACTTTAACGGTTCCCCATGCTTCTGGAATCTAATTAGATACAAAAGTATATAAGTATAAAGTCGAAAGAGTAAATGATCGATTACGAAATAAGGACTTACTTCGATTGTTTGAAGCTTTGCAAGATTTTTATCATTAACAGTTAATGTTTTTGTTTGTCCATTTAAGGATGTAGGCTCAACTGTAACAGTTAGAGAGCTGACATCTCTAATTCTGGATCTAACAGTATACTCCATTAATGCTTTCATTGCCCAAGCGGTATCCTGAGTTGAAGCCCAACCACCATCTGTTAATCTTTGTGCATTAAGCCATTTTACTATAGGCTCTATCATGATTTCTTGCCGCGCAACGTGTACCAGAAGAGCATAGGCCGTAGTTTCAATATTTTCGGAATCGTACGTATATGGTAAACGTGGGAGGAGGAACGGCTTTTGATTCTCTATCTTGTAAGGAGGAGGGGGCACTGCTTCTCTACCCCAGTATGTTAAACCTCCTTCTCTACGAGCGTGTCTAGCTAAAATATTGAAAGCTTGACCAGCTGTTGATGCTTTAGCCAGTAGTAAAGCGTAAGATACGATTGCAATTTCATATGGTTTTCCACGATCTTCTAAAAGTTTCAAATTCCTTTCTAGCCACTTGACTGCATTGGCCGCACTCAGTGCTACTTGGGAACCCAAACCACCTGTTAGGTCTTTTACGCTTTCAAGAGTGATGAGAACGTGCGCTGTGAGACTAATATTTCTATGTGATATAATATCATTGTCATAATTTAGAGAATTATTCATCTTGCGATCTGGCAGCCAAGTTACTTCATAAAATGATCCTTCGTAGGTTTGATGCTTTAATATCCAAGATACTGCTTGGGAAATTACTTCGGGATCTATGTATAGATAATTCTCCCATTCATAAAAGCTGGCCTCTTGAAAAATGCGTACACAATATGCCGTCAACCAGACACTAGGCGCAGATTGATTCCAATCAGTCCGGAAAAAGCTGAATGATCCGTCGAGGTTCATAAATGAAAGTT
Source organism: Nysson spinosus (assembly GCA_910591585.2). NCBI lineage: Eukaryota > Metazoa > Arthropoda > Insecta > Hymenoptera > Crabronidae > Nysson > Nysson spinosus. Next base: position 8,201,742 of record OU342835.1, read on the forward strand.
GCTTTTGGTAGCCAATGTTCATGTAATAAAAACTTTGCTTTTCTTGTGTCCTATTGCGTTGATTAAGTAAACGCATGTATAAAGTTGTATACATATTAGCAGCAAAACTGAACATATTTTGCTCTGCACAATCCATGGGAAGATTCATAAGGCTCGTCGCGTTAACAGGCATAGTCGGAAAGATTGGCCCTACGACATCTCCTACTAAACTTATTATTGCCTTATTTGAGCCGAATACGTAGTATCGGTTTTCATCATACGGTATTATGGGAGTTTCCGTAATGTTAACGTGCATATATTGGAATACATAGGCTCGATTGCTAAGATCAAGAAGGATAGACTGATGTCGATATTGAGGGATACCATCAGCTTCTACAGTTAAAGTGCGCGTAATTGAATCCCTTCCAATCAATGCAGTTGCAGAAATATGTATTTTTATATCGCCAAGTCTTGTGGGTACAATAGGCAGAAGGACAAGGGAGGCATCTTGTGCAGGTATCCAGATGAAAAATTGATGTTCTCCAAAGGATGTACGAGGTTTGTATGACTGTACAATACCATTATCTTCAACATGGACAAATTTATAATCCCGTGATCCTTCTAAGACCACAGTTGCTTCTATATTATGTCTCATGTAATTAAATACTGAAACTCTGATACCGATTTGTTCTCCTTGTTTACTATGTGTAGGCATTTCCACATCAATATAGAAGGGTAAAACACCCATATATTCAATTGCTTTAGGCAACATGCCAAAACCCCTACTAGGTGACATACTAAAGGCTGTAACCATCCATTGAACTGGCCTTTTTGGAACGTCTATATTAAATATATGCCTACCATGAGGACCAATATTAATGTCCTTCCATAACCAGACATTTTCATATTGTCTTTGAACTCTGTTAAATCGCCACTTTCTAAATAAGGATATGTCAGTAGCATTTCCTTGGGGACAATTTATTTCATCTGTACCATCCTCGCAGTCCAATACCCCATCACATTTTTTTTCCAATTTATAACATCTTCCTGTTAAACATTCTCCATAGCCTTGAGTCCGGTTACAATTATCAGGTCTTCTATAAATGAATGCATCTGTGAAGACTGCTAGCCCAATATACTCGAACGTACGATTTGCATCAATACCGAACGTGGAGCAAGGGAAATGATTAATTTCATCTGGGTCACCATCGTGATACATCCATGTATGGGAATGAGTGCCATTTGTTTCTTCATCGAAATGTGCCATTTTTGAAATAACATTAGCATATGTTAATTCATTTCCTGCTTGCATAGTGAAGAATGATCTGTCTATTGCAGACAGTGCAACATATGCACCAGGTTCACCATAAATTGCTACTTCAACATTTTTCCCTGTTCTAGCTTTTTTATTGTTGATTAAAACTGTGAAGTTATTACGCGATATACCGTTCACAGGGAATGTTAAAGAATCTGCTATTACTTCTCCGTATTGGCCAATATAATACACTACAGCAGTAGCACTGGGTGCCATTTCTGCACTCAGTGGTACAGCAAACGTTTTAACATTATGCTGCATATCATCCTGTCCATGCACTAGTATAATACCTTTAGACATGATAAGGTAGTTGAAAGTATCTATGTAAACATTAGTTTGTACATGGAATACCATGTATTGACCAACTTTTGCTTTCTCTGTTGATGTAGATATCTTGATATGTTTTTGATTTGGGGACTCATGGGCAACTAATAATAATTCAGATTGTGCCCGAAAACCCTCTCCATCAGTCAAATAGGCATAGACTTTCATAGAAGTAATATCATTTAGAACTTGCTGAGCTTGTTCTGAGTTATGTCCAAGTCCTAATTGTTTCCTAAGATCAATTCTTGTAGACCAGATACCTTCATTATCTGGGATATGTTTTAGATATTGGGTTTCCATTGTTCGCCGACCACCTGATCTCATTTCAATGTCTGCTCTAATTTCCATTATAGCTCCTTTTAATTGGGTTGACCTTAATGCAGAATTATCATGGAAAGAAGCAACCAAATTCAATGTAAATGGCATTGCAGGCTTAAAAACTTGTGGTGTTCCTCCCAAAAATTGTACTTTTGTAGTAGAATTAAAAATTCTAGCTGTAGAATATCCTACAATTACTTCCTCCAAAAATTTTTCACCAACAGTAGCAACTACAGTAACTTCTATTCCACTTGCAGATGGTGCAAAATTTAGCAATTCTGCCATTGGATATTTGAAATGGTAAGTTCCATTAAAGAATCTCAGTACAGGAATATTTTGTTCACTGGGACTTATTTTGAACCATGATGGATAGTACTCATCAAAATGAAAATATCTTTCTACTGGTTCAACAGGTTCAGATACTGTATGCATTTTGTTTAGTGTTCTGAAACTTGCTTTCAGTGTTAAATTTCCTTTAACAGGAGCACCTGATGTATAATTTGCCTGAACAATGCCATGTATGTATGCATCATTGTCAAAGAAAAATGCAGGCATAGTAACATTTACTTCAAATCGTGTTTGATAGTATTCCTCTACCAAAAAGGTCTTTTCCTCCACTTGCCCTTGTGCAATAACTTGTATTATCCACTCTCCAAATACAGGTTGGTCTGAGAGTTGATATGACAATGATACTGTTCCTAGATTACTCTGCCTACTTAGCCATCTCCTTATTATTCTTCTATGAGGGTCTAACATATAGACATCAACTGGGTTGTTAAATGCTTTAAGCTCTGTATTTATAGGTATAGTTCTAAATCTTATAGTCTGCCCTTGCATATATACAGGCTTGTCTAGTTGTATAAAAATACTCATGGAACGTTGAGAAAACGTTAATTTGGTTTCATTTGAGAAAGCTTGACCACCAGTCAAACTGTTGTACATTCCTTCTATCCTCAAATTATAATCTCCTTTGACAGATGTAGGTGGCATTCTCAACATCAATGTCTCAGGTATACCTTCTTTCACTTCTTGTGAATCTGCACTAATTTCAACCCTATTTCTTTGAATTGAAGCACGCACCACCATTGGCAATGGACTGTGTAATACATTGACAGCTACCCTGTATACCTGTCCAGGTCTAACCATTCTGGATGCAACTACAAAGTATGTAGCCTCTTTTATCATAATACTGTCTGTTTGACCTGCATTTCTTAACCCAAAACCTGACTGATCCTTGTCTTCAAAACGATTCCAAGGATCATGTGTTGGTTCTGATGTATCTTGTGAGAATTGAGCATTCCCACAAGATAGAATTAATGCCAAAATCCAGATCCTCATTTTCTGTAACATAAAAGTATTCTTTCTAAATGTATGAATATTATAGATATGTATAAGTATAGAAAAGAAGTTAATCAGTTTTCTAGGTATTTATGCACAAATAAAAGCAGAAATAAAATTGCATGCCACAATCTAAACATATATGAGGCATATATTATAATTGTTTAATCACTTACATTCAAAATACTTAGTATTATTTGTTATTATTTTAATATATTTGGCTTACTGTATCTAGATGCGAAATGAAAATTAATTTCATAAGCATACACAGATTACTCCATGATAATAAAGCTTGTTTCGGTGGATCGATATGATCTATTATAATTAGTGAATCAACTATGCAAACTATTAACAACACATATTCCACCTGTGACTGTCTGACTCATACACAAGCTCAATACACGCAACTATCAAAAACGTTAAACCCGTTTTGTAAAACATACATTAATGAATATTCAAATTCGTATGTAGTTCATCGGAGTTCTTTTTTGTTTTGATTTCTTAATAGACGCTCTTTTAAATCGATGCAAGCTATACACCGAAAACGGTAGATCTTTCATAGATCCTAAAGTGTAAAAGATTCCTTTGCAAGAAATATTCATTAAACAAACGAAATACAGAATCGATAAAAAATATATTAGGGATGAAATAAAAAAAATTAATCGAGTATTGACGGCAATAGTAAAAGCAGTTGCGGTCAACGCCCAAAACACGCGTTGTTGAAGGGGGCACTCTGTTTATTACTTACTCAGAAAAAGAATGATCTATCGATCTGATCTACACATCACAAGTAGCTGCTGACCACACACACTTTACGCATTTAAGCACGTAAATGATGTTTCAATGAAAAACGGTTGAATTTTAAGTTAAATGCACCCCGTGCGAGACATATCATGATATATAATGAAGGAGTGGTCACTACTTATACTGCACTGCATCCATTCGGCACGGAAACATACTCAAATACTTTTTAGAGAGAATACTGTGTTCTGTATTTTACTCATCGAGTACCTCTTTCCCGCGCCCTCTTTACCAATTCTTTAAATACTATTTATGGTATGTGCCCCGTTCGAAGTAAAATTGATTTTAAATATTTCAGATATTAATTTAAAAAATATGAAAGTTTGACGCTTTATTTGATAGTTAGCTCTTTTGTATATTATACCTATTTAACGTAGAGATGTTTTTGAGGCTTACTCGGGGCATTCAAACTAGAATAAGACACTAAGAAATATTTCAATGTCCATGTTGCACTCAACTGTTATTAATTTATTTTATCGATATATAATTATTGTTATTATTTGGTGCCTGTGCACAGACTTCCTGTGCATCCGGTATTGATGCATGGCCCTTTTCCTGAATACAACTTTCGTTGTATAGTATTGAATGGATCGATGTAATTAATATTCTTAGATATTTTAAGTAAATGATTTTGTTTTCTGTCGATTTTTAATACTTCCGATGTTTCAATTTTACGATGAGGAAGAATAATATTCGGTGGGTTTCCATCTCTTTTTGCTAGTTGTTGACACACAAATATTAAGCCATTTACATTTGGCATTCTCGGTGAAGCATCTAATTCACTCTCCTCTTGCTCTTCTTCGGGTAAACAAATTTTTTTTTCATTTTCAGCTGCGTTTTTTCCCTCCTCATCCGGCAGGGACACTTTGGTACATAAAAATTCATTCGGCGAACCATCGATTTTAAATAATAACTTCTTATCGATAACAGAAAATTCGCCGGTTACGCTCTGTCCAATGCAAGTCAGATTGACGAAGAGACTTATCAAACCGATGGGTTTATATTCTTTATCTATCAACACGAATGTATTGTTTATTTGGTATGATTTAGGCATATGATGAATGTCGTTTCCTGCCATTAAAACTTGATCACAAAGGCATCCAGGAAATGGAACCTTTGCATTCGCTAATGGATCTTTCTTCACTTCTTCAGGGCATTTTAATATGTCTTTTACTTTGTAAACGTCTAGCACCAATGGTGATGATCGTATCATTTTGACCAGGTCATTAGGCTTTCTTGTAAATAAATATGCTTTTCCAGCATTAAAATCCACGATACGGTACTTAACATCGCGCGTTGTTTCTTTCCGTCTTTGCGGCTTGGTTAAGTCGAAACCAACTTGGAAAATTCTGAATAATGGAAGGTCAATAAATTTCAAATCAACCCCTAATGCACTAGGATCGATCTTATCGAATTTTTCGACATTGAGGCTCACGGACTCAATGAATATTTCGAGAGTAAATAATCGCTCCTTCTGAGATTCTTGAATATTGCAGTTTTTGTAATTCATCCCTAATGTCCATCTAAGTTCGTATTTAAATACAAGGAAGATAAAATATATTCTAATACGTGCTAATATCGTAAAATAGCTGCATAGAAAAATCCGAGCGCACTTGTAATTTTGAAAAAATGAAACATAAATTACATGAAAAAGCAGTTGATAAGTACAATAAAAATATATATTTGTCTTTTGTTTTACAATTAATGATTAACATGGGCATTCTATCCTTGTGTTCAAGTTTCATGTATGTATGACAAACTTACTCTCAGTCCAAAATAAAAACTCTTATCATATATATGCACTTACATTAAACTATGCGAAAAAATTCTGCCTTTCAATATTCATGTACTTTATCACTACTTCTTTCTTTCACCAAGAGACAATTAAAATATTTCAGACTCTAAGAGTATTTGCATTCGTTCGCAAATTTTGTATATACTTTGTTATAGTATTAGGCAGTTTTGTAGTATTTTTATTCTAAAATACTTGAAAACTCGTACTTTATAGATATTTACGATTCTATCGATACGTCACTTTGTCATGACGAAATACAAATAAAAATACGCCTTGATCACGTGTTTGAAGGCTAGTACTTCCAGTGTTACAATTTGAGCATTACTTTTCAGCTCATAAGGCGATGATTAAGACTATAATTAATACTTTCTCAGATGTTATAAATTGCATAAAGTATTTTGCAGCTGAATCTTATTATCAGCTACCTATAATTATCTATCATTTATTAAGGATACTATAAATACTAAGATTCAGCCATTTGTAATATTTAGAATACATTCCGTAGTCGATCGCTCGTTATCAATAACGTAGTATTCTACATATACATTTTTCCAAATATCGTTTACCCGACATGTGGTGCAGGACATTAAATTATATACAAACAAATACTTTACACTATTAAATTGGAACTAACATATTTCTGAAAATATATGATTTGCCTTTTCTCTACTAGATTTCGATGGCGTAGAACTAAATAGATTTTTTATATTCTCTTTCCAATCGGATAATCTTAATTCATCGTCGCGCAGCATAATCCGGTCTCCCCAATAAATTTTTTGTTTTGTAGGAGTACTATAACTGTCGGTTACATTATTTGTACTACTCATACTACATGTTTGATAACCAGTGTCTTGAGCTGACATACATGTGCTCTGTTGATCAGACGTTCCTAGTGCTGTATTATTTTGTTGATAAGTGCAACTTTCGTTGGTATACACTTTACATGATTCAGTTAGAAATTTGAATTTGGAGACAACGTTCTGAGGCTTATTACCCAGTTCCATAATTTCATTTTCCACTACATTTTCGGAAAGTGTTGAGTGTTTCGATATACTTTCGATTTTCATAAAAGCATCTTGTGAAATACTTGTAGCATCAATATGTAAATGCCGAGGTTCATTGATGACCTTTCCCTTCGGCCCCATCTCGACTTTTTCAATAGAGTCGTCTAAAATATATTGAAGAGAGATTATCAGTTTAAAAATGTTCATGTAAAGTTTAATAATATAATCCAAAACATAATTACCCATCGATTGATTATTTAGAAGACTTTTATTCTCCACAGTAGATTGATCTATGCTCATATCAGTACTAAAATCTAATCGCGCCACCGATCGCGTACGAGATCGGACACTCTCGCAAGACATATTATTAATTGTACTATGAATAGGAGACATATTTGGAGGAGACAAATTTTTTGATTTTACTATTGGTGTATCGTACGTCCGCTGTACTTTTTGCGTGCACTAAAATAGATATTATAACTTGAGAACCTCTTCCATATTATTTCATATCCAAAAATATTATATTGAAAAATGGATTGTATACCTTTAATGGTGTGCCATGAATTAACATTCCACTCTGTGGAGGACTAGAAGATAAAACTAAGGAACCATTCATTTTTACTGGGGATAAACATATTGAACTTTCATCTTCATTATCATGACATTCATCATGATTGAAAAACAACTTCCTCCTTAACGAATTATTGCTTGAATTTGCATCCTCAGCTTCCACATTCTGATCCTATAAGCATGTGGATTTCATATATTTCTCAATGCAACAAAATGGCAATAATTATATCTCATAATCATAGACACATTTCCTACCTGTGTAAATGTGAAATATGGTTTCAGAACTTCTTCAACATGTGCAGGCAACTGTGGTGGTAGAGATAATATAGTTTGGGTCCAACCTAAAAAAAAAACAGGACAAATAAAGAACAATGAAACATTCTTGCAAAACTAATGATACATACCATCTTTCTTAGACTGAATGGATTCAGTGCCTGTGTTTAACTTATCTAAATTTCGAGAAGGTGTATCTAGCTTGGTTCTTAATCTATTTTCTTTTCTTCTGACCTCCCATGGACTAGGTATAACTTGATTCTCCTTAAAAAATTGATCAATAGCTGCTTGTGCTTTTATTTCAGCCTCAGGATCAGAACAATGCATTTGCTGAATTGGAAATTCTTCTATTTTCGCTGGTTGTATTAATGCCAATTCCTCCACACTCCAGGTAAATCCAGAAGCATTTTTAGTTGGACTTACAACCTACAGATTAAGAAACTCATTACTGGAAGTGTATTAAAATTTACCTCACATCCCCAAGTTCATTTAGTACATAAATAGATAGTACAAGTCTTAATCAATTACCTTGCTAAATACACTAGGGCTTATCACAGATAAATGCAGTCTATTTGTTAAATCAGACTCAAACGGATTTCTAGCTATAAATTTTGTTAATCCTGATGGCGGTGTAATATGACTTGGAAGTACAGTGAAACATCCACCACTGTAAGCTTTATGCTTTGATTTCAATCCATTTTGTTTTACAGGTGTCTTATATACCTTAGGACTAGTCATTGCAATATATTTACTCTGCCCTTTGATTGGTGTTGTCCATTTTAGCTGCTCCATTTTGCATTAAACTGTAACCAATATTAGTATATTCTTAGAAATATATACAAAAGGACTCCAGTCTTTATATTAAATGTAATATATTCTAATAGTTTGTAATTTAAAACATACATTATAGTTTATATGTTACAACGAAGATCTTATAATTTTTGTGATTTGTTATCACAATTTCGTTAAACTTATGTTTATATAAAAGACGTGCATTGATTTGTTTCATTAGTGAGTAAATAAGAATTACTTGTTTAGAATACTCACATCTGACTCCCCCAATTTTCGAATGAATTTCCGTTACACCCAGTTTTCAAAACGTATCATGCACCAAAGATTCAAGTACTTCAACAGCTTTTCGTATACAATCAATAACTTGCTTTTAAATTTTGTGACATTAAGTGTCTGCAATAATATAAACGCTATTCTTTATATTTGTTTACAATTTAAATTAATTTGGAACAACGAATTCTTATCACGTGATTCAGTCACAGATCATGGTGTAAAATGATCCAGATGTGACGTTTAAATCCCGAGGATCTGAAGGACGTTAGTGAGTACAAACCCCTTCAAAAGTTATAGTAAATCCTTGTCAAAAAAGCTCAAAAAAATTCTTATATTGATCATGATATCTTAAACTTTACATACACAGCAAGCAGAAATTTCTATTCATATTTAGTGAAATAGTAAAAGGGACACTAGTATCAACAAAAATATAAATTAAAATATAACTTCATACAAACCGATCCAAAGACTATTTTGTTAAATTCAAAACTATTTCCTAATATAATGAAATGTTATTAATGTATGTATAAACAATATAAATAGATGCAGTATATTAGATACTTCTGTTGATTATGAATTTTTTTAAATAATATACAAGATAAAGTACTATAAATTGAAAGGTAACGGTCATCTATTTCAAACTTTTCTTTCGTAGTGCCAACTTTCTGAAGGATATTGGATGAATGAACGAGATCCTTAACCGTTACAAAGAAGTATTTTAGAGAAAAATTGGGATTTTGCAGTTGTTTGTAATATGAGACCTGCAATTAATTGCAGTAATTAAATTGTAAATCCAGCGCATTTCACAAAAATCCTTGTAATTATACGAATGTAGCTTTCGTTATTACAAAAGATTTGTTTACCTAGGGACGTTTTTTAAGTGAAGAGGAGAGGAAGAAATGTGTATTTCTGTGCTCCGTTGCTAAATCCGCTAGTGTTGCGGACAAATACGGTGACCGATTTTGTACCAACCGCATGGTATATAGTACAAAATTGTGTATATCACTTGAATATGAAATTTCGCTTTAATGCAAATATATTGGAATAGCTGTTAGTTTTGAATATAATGTAAACAGATATAGGACCGAAATATACCCCAGGCTAATGTGAGTATCACCCAAGTGCATCCTGCAACGATTCTACAATACATAAGCACCATCAAACATTTCTTTTAGGTTACTAAACTATACAAAATTAGTTTATAGATTATTGTCAATCCAGTTTGTACTCGTTACACTAGTGTCGCTTCTACATTATATAAAATATTATAATCATATTCTCGACAATGTATAAATCATTATTATTTATTCGTCTGTGTAATGTCAATCTGGTAGGCATCTTTTATGTCATTCTTAAAATAACTGAATATATGCATTAACGTCCTTTCGTTCCTACAACCGAATTTTTATTGTGCTTTGATTGTCCCTTCTTTCTTACTTTTGATAGTATACTAAGAAGTTAGTATTATCTTCTTTTGTTTCAGGAAATAATAGCAATATGGCAGAACAACAGTCACCTCCTGGATTTAAATGTATGTCATTGGATAAGATAATTGAAGCTATGACTGCAGATTTAGAGAATTCCAGTGGTCATTATGTTCAGTTTGGTGTTGCTTCACAACAAGCTACATCTCATAATTGGAGGGATTATCCTTCTGGTCAACCAAGACATTATATTACTAGTCAAACTCAGCATTCTAATCCATCCAATGTACAAGCAATAAACCCAATGAGTACATCTTTGTATATGCAGGACATGCCAAGATATGATTCTACATCAGACCAGATTTATTTTCCATCTCAGACAGTGAATCACTTAGGCATAAATGAAAATAATGACCTCATTGGAACTATAGATGTAGGTGGTGGTAATTACATCAATGTAATTTATGGAAATGCTTCTCAAATTATGGCAGAGCAATGTCAACTCTCAAATATAGCTCCTTATCAAAATCAGGGTATAATTGATCGTGAATATGGTCTTTTTAATGATCGGCATGATACAGTTCAATCTGATGTCCCACCTCAGAATTTCAATGGCAAACAGTTAATAGATAATTTAGTTGGCAATTGGGTGCCCAATCAGTCTGGTACTTATAGCCCGTTTGGAGGTTCCCCAAATGTAACACCAGTACCTCAAACAAAAGTAGAGACAAGGGAACAGGATGAATTGCCACGAAATTCCACAGACTCTCAATATAAGAAACCACGTATGATAGCAGAAGTAAAACCTATGAGACCTTCATACTCTGATGTGTTAACTAAATCTGCACCAACACCTTCATCTCCAATGACTGCACAGTCTATCAAACCAAAAATTGAAGCTGTAAACAAGAAAATATCAAACAAAAACTCAAGGAACAAGACTAAACCTGTGCTACTGAAACGCCAAAATTCGTCGGGAAGTGATGATCATAATTCGCCCAAAATACAATTTCCAAAGAAGGTTTTAGAAAAGAATAATTCAAATCTCCCAAGACGCTGGGTTTCTTTGGATAATCTGGGTTCACAATCCGAATCTCATGAACTAAATACATTTGATAGAACAGATCAGTTTGAAAAGAAAAAAATTACTAAGACTCCCAAAAAAATAGAAAAGAATGAAACTCTTAATAATTCCAAAGTTCAAAACAGTAATTCGAAGGCTGGTGGTAATATTCCTAAACGTCCTTTACAAATTAATAACAACTTGAATACAATAAACTCTTCCAGTCAAACTGTATCACCTGAAAAGATAGAGAAAAATGAGCAAAGTACTAATAAAATAAATAAAGAAGATAAAAGGATCAGTAAGGAAAAGAATTCACGTCGTTTCCAAGCTGAAAAAGCACAGCAGATCAAAAAGGGTCAAAGAAATCGGAGAAGGGAGCATCGAGAATCTCCAGTTAAAGATTTATGTAAAAATTTAAACAAATATGCCAGTCGTTGGAGTAAAATTGGATTGAAAATATTTTATTGGCTGTTCCACTTAGTGTCTGATGTAGTTAGCATGAGTGCCAACCTCATTATTCATCTGTAAGTAATATTTGTTATATAAAGCACAAGTTTGTATAATTTACATTATGAAATTTATTATCCAATGTTGCAGTGGGAAATGTGCTTGGTACCATGTCATATTGTATTTAAAATACTCCTGGGTCTACATGGCTGTAACATTTTCAAAAATTCGTATTCTAAATGCCTTTGGTAAACAGTTAGACAATTGGTTTGGAAGTAGTAAATTTGCATTTTGGCGTAAAATTAAAACTAAAAGTGAAGAAAAAGAGGAAAATAGTAACTGGATGCATGGAGGTCTTGAGACTAACATTGCATTACCTAGTACTGGTGAAGAAGCAATGAAGAGATTACTAGCATGTAAAGGAAAAGATCCATACAGTATATTAGGCGTTACTCCAACATGCTCGGACGACGATATTAAAAAGTATTATAAACGACAAGCTTTCTTAGTTCACCCTGACAAAAATAATCAGCCTGGAGCAGAAGAAGCATTCAAGATACTTGTCCATGCATTTGATATTATCGGTGAACCGGTAATATATACAAGAAATTCTTACAGTAAATATACGATTTTCTTCGATATAATTTACTTCATACAGATATTTTTTTCAGGAACGTAGACAAGCGTTTGATCAGAGCAGGCAGGTTGAAGCAGCTTGGGGTGAATTAAGCGACTTACTCTCACAATTACATAGGAAAATGGAACAAGCTGCGAACACAATAAGATGTACAAATTGTGGTTTAAGGCACAAAAGAATTCCAACACAGCGTCCGTGTTACGCGGCACGTTTCTGTGCTCAGTGCAAAATACGACACAGTGCGAAAGAAGTAAATATCAGACATTTTTCTTAGGATTGGGATTTGTTAGAAACTAAATGCATACTTCTAATTCCAAACAGGGCGATATTTGGGCAGAATCGCGCTTAATGGGCTTTCTTTGGCATTACTATGCTTGTATGGAAGGCGCGGTATATGATGTGACCGATTGGGCTGCATGCCAAGCTGGTAATTTAAAACATCTCAGAGCAAACACACATAGTGTTCAGTATAGGATTGTCTTAGGCCAACGACCACCGTCGCAAACAACTACCAATGGTAAAAAACGGCAACAAATAGATCCAAATACAAGGTAGATTCATTCAGTTTACTATTTTATAACAACTGCTTACAATGAATGCTTTATTAAATATATGCTTAAAATTATATGTACTTGCCCTTTCCATAAAACAGCGAAGCAGATTTCGAAGATTTTCTAAATAATCTCTACAGCCATAGCAAGGCCGGTACTACAAATATATCGGGTGATCAAAACACATTTAGGGGTGATTGTAAGAGGCGAAAAGCCAAACGGAAGAAGTAAGTAAGTATGGGCGAGTGACTTCTTATCTTTTAGTATCCGTTATGTATTATTATTCAGTAATATACGTGCTAATGTCTCGAATTTAAATCTTCCTTCCTTGAAATAATGATCAGTACATAGTGGTTCTGACCCAACTTGAGATTTCAGAGAATTGTGCTACAAGCATTCATGATTTACATTATTAAGGATATATCATTTCCCGTTCACGTTCCAAACAAGAGTGTTTTCTTCCTTAGAGAACATATGCAAAAACTACAATTATTTCTGTCTAGTATAAACGAATTAAAAAAGCATCTAGAACTTTAATCGTATTATATATATGTATAAAACAGCTTGCACTTTTCTAATATAAGAAAATATGTAATTGCAACTTCTTTTAAATTGTTAAAATTTGTAGTAGCATTACATGACGAATATTTCCAAATACAATGTCGGAAAATTGAATCTTACGGTATACCAATTTTACGAAAAATAAATATTGTAGTTATGTAACTGCGTTAAATATAATTTTAAGCTCGATTTAATAAACAGAAATGTATTGAAAGTGCGACAATTACGAAACTCTGAGACATTAATAGTTTTTCAAGCTACCCGAAATACAGTAATCGCGGAGGAGCGTAATGTTGTGCTAGTATTTTAATAAATTAGGATGAGTGATGTAGTACTTAAAAATTGCATCACGAAGCGCATATTTTAACCGAACGAAGAAATACTGAATGAATTCGGAAATTTTCCTTTATTCGATATTCCTCGGTTTTATGATACAAAAAATGGAATATTTCATCTTTCAATAACTTCAATATATAAAAGAAATATCTTCTAAATACATTTAAAATAAATATGACTTAAAATAGTTTTCATTACATGTATTTATGAGTCTTTGCAATATATATTAATTTATTGAAATCAATTTGCTACTTTCTTTGATAGTAGATAAATAATTGATACTCATGCATGTAATTGATGTACATATTAAGAAGGTTTCAGAAAAATACCACAAAACGCGTCTTCTGATGTTAAATATCTTTATATATGATTGTATTTATTATAAGTCATGATCTCTACACTCTTATGATTGGTAGTTTGAGAGTTAAAAAAAAAATTGGCAAATGTGATACAAGACTGATTTTCTTCTCTCTGTTTCTCTCTATCTTTGTGTTACTTATAAGTTATGTACTAGATAGAAATGTTTATAATACTCAAAACCTGTGTGAACATCTCTGATTCTATTTTCTGTATGCAGAGTTATTTTAGAAATCTCATTCTCTTAAATTGCATGCAGTTGCTCTGTTACAGTTGAAGTTGAAAATTATAGATAACCACTGTATGCTAAATTTCATTCTGCATTATACAAGGTACATTGCAAAATTAACATCCAGATTATTATACTGTATAGTCTTACGCTTATACAGTAGAATAATATTTAAATAGTATTAGGATCTGTTCATTATTCTATACTCTGTAATACTGCCATAGCAGTATCACAACAAATAATATGAAGATATAAATATGACATGTTGTTAAAAGTTCATCACATGTTGGTACACATTTTATATAAATTTCACCTTTAGGGAATCCTCTCTACTTTTAGCTTATATGATATTCTGAATTTTGTAACACTTTGTATATGCAGATGAAATTAATCGAATGTGTATTGAATGAGTTTGGAATAAAAGCAAAATTTAAAGATATAATCTATGAACAACAGTGTAATCTATCCAAACAGTTCCAATTATATTTCTTTGATTATATTCATACATAAACAACTATATACATATACAGTTCCACATTTAAATAAAATAGCTCTGTATAATAAAACCCTTTTAAATATTCAAAATATAAAATGGTCAAGCCTCAAAATACATTAACATTAATAATCTAGATTTTAAGATTGTAAGAAATCATAGATAATTTTGATATTTTTCCTATGTTTATGATAGCTGTAGAGTATCTCTGAAATTTTCCTTGCTTATTATTGTTTGTAATATATACATGAATTCTGAAAAAATATGAATTAGTTTACATATAAAGATATGTTAAATCCAACAATGATGATATGATTTGTGTATAATAAGCTTTTATTTATTACATAGGAATCACAAGATATGCACCTATAAATAAGAAAATCTTTGAAAATACTTTCTTCTACTTTTATATAAATAGTTAATCTCTAGGGTATAACAAGTAAGGTACAAAAATATTCTTTTGTTATGTTACATTCATCAGAGAAGTTACATATATTTAACAGTGCCTCATTTCTCATTCTAGCATTCCTTCTAAGAATACAAGTGCATCTACATTATCTATAGCACTCTCTACATCTCTTTTCTGTACTGTCTTTTTTTTCATTTGAGCAGTGAATTTATAAGCTGTTTTAGCCAGTGAATCAATGAAAAGTTCCTGTAATGAAGTAAAATAACTTGTGAGATAGAATTTAAATAGAATCAAATATGTCAAAGTAATAACATATAGTATGCATGAAGAAATTTCTTTAATTAAAATTAACAAAAAATTACCGTAGATTTCGCGATTAAAAAAATCGCTTCTTGGTTAACCATGTGCACATCAGGATCCGTTTTTACGATCGTTTTTATTCTACTCAAAGGAAATTTCACTAACTTTTCTTTCTGTTCCTCTTCTGCGCCAACAACATTCTCAACTTCTTCTTGAGAATCTTGAGAATTCTCTCCACCAGTGCTAATATTACTCACATTTAATTCTTTATCACTTCCAACCTCTTCAATTTCCGAATTTGCCATCCTTACTTTATTGAAGAACTATACGTTCCACTATAACAATTAATTGTTACTGTTTACTAAAACATTTGGAAACTTTTTCAACAATTTATAATCCGAACATTGTTTCCTACAATGAACCGGATATAGTAGATCTAATATAACAGTAGGTGTGCGGAGTTGTGTCCCGTTTAATCTAATTTTAATCAAAATGGTATATCTTGTAAATTGACTCATAAGATATTTAAAATTATACTGTGTATATGACTACTGTTTTTTAAACGACACAAATGACAAAGCAACGATGTATACAAATTTTTACCACCTGGCGGTCATCCCTTACGATATTGTAATGAGTCCTTAACCGCCAAATGTATTTACATCACTTGTCACCTGTTAGGTGGTTCTTTATGTTCCCGCCGGTTTGCCATATTCATTCATAAAAAAAACATTAACAATTATTTAACTGTTTTATATGTATATCGATATTCCATAAACAGTATTCGCTTTACATCAATAATTTATAGAATATGTTTAAAAGTTTAGATCATGTCGGCGTAGTTTAACAGGTAAATAGAGGGCGAAGGAGTAGATGGATTTTGAAAGGTCTTCAGTAACCGTAGACGTTGTTAGTCGTCAATGCAGGAATATTATTTAAAAGGAATCGTTTATCCGTGAATTGCAATTAGAGTATTAGAGTGAATTACTCTTCGTGAATTCAATAAAATATCACGATTTAAAGTTTACCATTTACTTAAGTACGAGGAGGATGCTGATGAATAAGTTGTAATGGTCCGGCTCACCGATAACAACACGCGTACGTCAAACAATTATCAACATTTACTCATCAAATGATATGTCAATTCTATGTCCAATACGATAAAATTGGTAATCGACAGTAAGCTTTAGAAGCTTCTAGTGAAAGATGTGTGACCTCATTGATTTAAATAGCCCTGATACAAAGGGTATGTTAGGAGCGAAACTTGCATCCCCTTTAATACCAGTTCCAACGGATGCGGCACATAACAATCACAATAGCCATGTTAACGAAACGAGCTCATTAATTATTAGAAAACGTGATAGCTTAGAGAATAATCCTTTTGATATGGTCTTACACAAAACAACAGAGTACATTCAGAAAAAGGATGATCCTTTTGAAGTGGCTTTAGAAAAAGCACTGAATCCAAAGAATAAGAAAAGTGCAACAGCAAGGACTTGCTCAGTGGATTTAACAAGTGATTTAACACCTAAACGAAAAAGACACCCTCAAATATTTAAAATGAATAGAACATTAGATGAGTCACTTATTGAGAAAGATCTGGATTCATGGAACAATAAAAAAAAGATAACATTTAATACAGCATCAGTAGTGGATATGGCAAAAGAAAACTTTGAGACTGACAGTAATAATTTGTTCTCTTCAAAACAATCTAATGATATACCTACCATTGATGTACAGAATGCAGATTTGTCCATTTTGAACCAGTCCATTATGAATGATTCATTGTCTGAAACAAATTATGGGACAGAGAAAGAAAAGACTAAATCTACTCTCTTGCAGAGGGTGTTAACACGTAATCAAAAAGATATATTTGACATTGAGGAACTTATGAAATCAGATATGAATTTGAAGGTACCACAGCACAGACGTTGTTTTTCTCAAGGAGGAAAAATATCACCAAAAAAGACAAAACATGTACCCCATTTATCAGCAGAAATATCTAGCACAGATTCACTTGGTGGCTATAGCATAATTTCTAGCATAGCTTCCTCAAACTCACTTGATCTATTGAATGATGGATTCTTAAAAACCAGATCTAGCTTAAGTTCAGTATATTCCAGTTTGTCTAACATTTCTGCTATAACCAGATTAAACTCTGTTTCATCTGGAAGTAGTTACTCAATGGCAATGTCAAGTGGCACATTAAACAGATCATTTTTAGAAAGTTGTTCATCAGACAAGACTGCTGACACAAAATTAAGTGAAACAATAAACTCTGTTGTTGAAAGTAATCCTGAATTAATAAAATCCATAAATTGTCTGAATTCACTTCAGGAAGCATCAGATAAATCTCTTTCAATATCTAAATTGACAGATAAATTTCATAAACTGAAGACAGAATCCCAAGAGATTACTACATCTAAGGCATGTATGCCTAAAAATGGTGAAGTTAGAATTAATTCTTCAAATACACCTATAGAACCCATTACAACAGCAGAAACCATAAATAATGAAAATGATACCAACAGTAAATTAATAGATGTGGATGTATTTACACCACCAGAAAAATGTGGCAAGACACTTTATAAAAATTCTGTTTCTGATACATCTTCAGATTCTGTATTCACTGTAAGTTTGTTTGCTTTACTGATCTGTGTCTATTGAGCTAATAGTCTAAATTTTGCATTCATTTACTTCACAGGAAGAAAATAAGATAAACAAATCAATATTCCATGAAGCAAAAGCTCTTGCAAGAACATTTGAAGAGTTGGCATTAAAAACCAGCTCAGGCTGTAAGTGAATGTTATATTTAGTTAATATTTTTTTTATTATATGTTTTTTATTCTCTATCAATTAACAAAATTGATTTTGATACCAGCCAGCATTGATGACTTAATGTCAAGCAATCCATTGTGGACATCAGAATTATTGCCAGCATTTGATGAAGAAGCTATGGTTGATAATCTGATAGAATTACCACCATCTCCTAATGTAAATACTGGCAATGGAAATATAAATAAGAAAGATGAAAATACTAATCACGGGAATGGAAACAAAATTGAAAATTGTGTGAATGGTCACAAGGTAGATGATGGTATTATAAAAGATTTAGAAAACGAACTTATCAAACCTGTACAAGCCGAGAACAAAATCAGCGCGGCAACGCTTTTACTCGACCTTAAGAAAATAATTAAAGCAGAGAATAATATGGAAGCAAACAAATTGCTTGAAAATTTGGAAAAAGTTCTAGGTGTAGAGTGTAAGAATAATACTGAATTGTTGGCTACATATCTTAATACAACAAATGATCTGGCAAAGGTATCTATAAAGTCCAATGTTAATTCGGATATTGTAAAGAATATAGAAAATAATATGGAACAAAGTCAAGAGGAAAATTTGAAAAACGATACATCCGAAAATGTAAAAGAATTTGTATCTATGGAAAATATAAATTTAAATAAATCTGATACGAATAAATGCATTAATAACCGTGAGAAAAGCTTGAATCAGATAAGCATTGGTTCTGGATTTGACACCCCAGAGAAAGATATCACTGACAATTCCCTAAAAACAAATAGTGCAGAAACAAATGAGGAGGTTGAAACACTGTCAGATACTACTAGCAAAAATGTAATAAATGATTCATCAGATGAAAAATTGGCCATGGAACTTCTTACCAATTTGGGGAAATTATTAAATGGTCAAGCAAAGGAGCAGTCAACTGTAGATTTATTAAAAAATTTAGGAAAAGTATTAAATTTTGCTACAAACAGCTATAACTGCAGTATGCACAGTAAGCCAGAGACTGATAGTAACTGTACAGCAATTCAACAAACACCGAGAAAATCTAAGTTAAAGCCGGAAAATAAAATGCGTCTATCAATGTTGTCAAAATCTGAAAACAGACTAACCTTAGACTCAGATACAAGAGTTAGTACATTATTAAAAAAACTTATGGGAAATCTAAATTATTAGCATAGATATTATTTCTGGACTTATTTCTGTACTCAACTTTATATTACTTTGTAGAAGAAAACAAGTGGAACAAATGTACTTAGAAGAAGTACATCTACACCTCGCAGTCCACCCATTAAAGCTGTACCAAGTCCAGTCAGTTGCAAAGAAAAAAATACATCACAATTTAAAGAAGTTAAAAAACGTTTTCCCAGCGATCCTGGTTTTATTAACTTGGTATCCAATAAAAAAAATCTTAATACAGATTCAGATATCGCAAAAATTCCTGATAGCAAAAAAGGTGATTATTCAGTCTAGGAAGATGTAATAATAATTATAATCAATATATAACTGTAGATTTTGCAGATACCCGAACTAAGCCAACAGTTATTGTGGATATGAAAAAGGAAAAACCTTCCACAGTCGGAGTATTAGTAAAAAATAGATTAAAAAAGAAATCAGAACCCGAAGTTATAGAAAAAAAAGGACCAATGAAGGCAATTATTCCGATAGGAAATATGCACAAAAGAGGTTCGCTTTTACATTTCAATTACAGGTATACTTAAAGTACTGAGATCAACAGTTCATTAATCCTGTTGTTTATAATTTAGAATCTGTTAGTATAAAAATAAGTAATTCTACGGGATCAGTAACGCCGCCCAAATTACACAAAATGATTAGCAGCACACCTAATCCAACGGATTCAGAATGTCTTGTAAAAAAGTCTCCGCGATCTAAACCAGTCGCTTCGTCAACACCAGATGCACAAAATTCAAAAACTCGAAAGATTCAGACATTTCCAACTAATAATACGAAAAAACGTAACTTTTCGTGCGACCTTTCGCCTGTAACTAATATTACTCATAAAAATGGAATAAAAGAGAGTCCGAAAAAGTAAGTTCAGGCCCGGGGCTATTCAGCAAAAATTTGTGCGTTCTGGAATGTATTTTACATATTGTATTTTAGGGCTAATAGATTACCGTCCCCGAAAAAGTTAACGCCAAAGCTCCGGAAAGCGGACTCTAGTATTCCGAAGAACTTAACTTCTCCTGTGATGAAAAGGGCAAATACTTCCTTTGACCTCAATCAACGAGAAAGGCAATTAGGATCTCCGCAACGTTCAGCGAAAAAAGAGCAGGATAATCGGCGGAATTCGCCGACCCCTTTGAACAGGAATGGCGACAAATTATTGCATAGTCCTTTACGGGATAATAACAAATTTAGCCCAAAAGTAAAGCCTTTAAACTTGGTATGTATGAAAACCTTATATTGATTTTATATTTTTCTGAAGAGACCATATATCGTGGTACGTGTATTTCCATTCTCTAACAGATCTCCAAACTGCGGCGACACAGCAACAGTAACTACTTAATGGAAAAAGAGAATAATTTTGTATAACAGGAGTGAAGGATTTTGCAATCATGTATAACTGGTTGCATCGTCAAATCTGCGTGTGGCTCGTTATAACGTGTAATTTTTATTTTCATATCTTTTTTGTAGTTTTATATCTTGCAATAAAATGATTGTTTGGAATGGATTGATCTACCAGTTGCTGTTCAAACTAAATTTGTTTTCTCTTACAGTGGATTTCAAGAATTCCCTGGTTTTGGGCAAAGTATTCAACTTTTTCACATCTAAACCTTCTTTCGAATTCCTCTAAATAAACAAAATAAATAAAGTACTTGTGAAGTATGCAGTTGAATTACATGAATTATGTGTAATGTTTTCTTGCTATGCTGTGAGATGTTAAAAATTACCAGTGAGTCTATAGATTTAATGTAAATTTGGGAGATCTAACATAAGGGATTTAGTTTAAAATAGATGAAGTGTTAAACAGTGAGGTGATGGTAAACGCAAGATTGTGCCATGCGCGTGGAAAATTGTTAAGATTTATTTGAGATCAGTTGCGTCAGATCAGTCTATCTGAAAAGAGGCTCAAAAGAGAGCCATTCAGCCGGGTATGAAAGCAGCAGCGCTCGGGAATATCCGATACTTTACGGTCGTTTCTAGAATCAATTGTTCAGTAACGTATCATTTGCAAATAATCAAGATATTTTTGTGAATAGTCCTTAATGAATACACAACAAATGTTGAGTATAATTATACTTCGTGAAAATATACAGATATATCAGGAATAACTATACAATTATAAGACTCCGGCAATTCAATCACGTCATGGATCATAACCAGAATAATAATACGCGTAACAGGCTATTGCCTGAGATTCGATTTTCAAAGTAAGAATTGTTAAACTTGAGTTAATAGTATACAAAAAGATTACATTTTCATTTCTGATTTTTAATATTGCAGGGCAAAAAGTGATAGAAAAGTGTAAGTGCACGGTTGAACATAGCTAAAAAGTGAAAAGTATGCCTCACAGGATTAGTTATTCCGAAGAGAAAGTCATGCGCAGATGCCGGGGTTGGTAGGGGTTCGAAATGAGGTAAATTCGCACCTGAACGGACCCGTCCCCGCAAAAAGTGCGCTCCGCGTGTTCCGTGCTCCAGCGGCGGTCCGTCCATACTCGCGTGCGGCCGCACCCGGCTAGGCGCTCTTCGCTATTATCGAGATTACGCATACGGGCGGTCGCGCGGAAGATTTAACGGGGATGCAAACAATTCTTTAATTATTCTCGAAGCTGATGGTGTCAGCGTGGTGAAGTGCGTTGCAGTTTCATGAGACTTCGATCATTTTGGGCGTTCTGGTACAAGAGGACGAGCTGGCGCGGCGCGCACGAGAGGCCGCCTGTAGAAAAAGAGCGCGTCTCGCGCGTTGCACTATAATAGAGTGCACGATATCTACGAGAGAAAGCATACGAAGAAACGTTGGGAATGATAATAAAAAACGGGTACGTTCGTAGAAATGATTCCACCTAATATTTCGTAGTTGCGCATTAAAAGTTTCAACGGTGGATTAAATCGTTGTGTAAAGCGAAATTTTTTGGCCGGCCGGACAGAAGAAGCGAAAGAGGTACTCGTCGGCGCGGCGCGTGCGAGGGCCACCTTCGGAGAAAAAAGTACCCGCGTCTCGCAGCACACATTGTGCTGCAGATACATATCGTGAAATACAATTGTACAGGTTTATCGATATTTCCTGAAATATTCGTAGGTGTCGTAAAAAAGGGAAATCGTAGACCGATGGACCGTAGGATTTGCGTACGATCTTTAATGAGCTGGTTCTACTACACTGTGACAACTCCGTACAATACGTATACGGGAACGCAACCGGCTGCGATATAACCCGCGTGGTACGTATACGGACGTAATAGATATATGCATATACATATATCTGTAAAGGAGGAAAGAGTACGAATACGTGTGGCATGTACATTCGTAAAAGGGGACCGTGGGCTCGTGGAATCATCGTTTGGCCGCGCGTGTCGAAGTGCCCTGTCGCGAGGCGCGCTTACCAGAGAGATCCGACACCGTGGAAAACTTGTCGATCCTCGAGAAAGAGAGAAGAAGGAGAGAGAGGGGAAGAGACTGAGCCGGCGAGAGCAGAGCTATCGTCTACTGTTGGCGCGTGGCGTAGACGTTCGACGGTCATTTGGCACGTACGTAGTGCAATTTAATTCGTACGCGTTATAATCTCGCATCATCTCTCGGTGAAGGATACGGGTATATTATTTATGAGCGTACAGATCGACGAATTTCGCTGGCGAAAAAAAAAGACAGTTAAAAGAGACCAGTTCGCGATTAGTGCAAAGACGGCGGTGCTCTTTGTTCAAGTTCGCAGTATCCGCGATAACGATTTGTTCGAATTTTAAATCGTTCCACCCCGATCGCCGGAAGGAAGTTACGTAGGCGGTTACAGTGGTCCACAAACATCGAAAGTGCGTATGGAGGGTGTGAAATGCGTCGCGCTGCAGTTCGATGTTCGATCCAGCAACGGCGGGCGGCCTGACTTTGTTAGATTACCTCTTGCCCCCGTTACTGTGATCGTTTCTTTGACGATTATGAATACGACGATGACGAAGGCGTACATTTTTAACCAACTCCGATCAAAAGATGTGCAAGCATAACATCGGGACACGATTCGAAATCGTTTCTTGATAGCGAAACAGTGCGCGATACGAAACTCTAGAAAGTTGTTATTATTTGTCTGTTCAGAACTGACGCTTTTTAATTCTCGTTCCCTCGGGATGGTCATGAATGTTTAATATTCCGAGTTAACATTTCACTGGAGTTATAGATGTTGCGTATTATCGACTTCGTCGATCGGCACGATCGATATCATTTACTTACATTGTTGAGATTTTTTCCCTTTTACTAATACTTTTAATATATGTCTATGTTTACACGTTAAAAAGCTGATGAAACGAATAGTGATTGAACAACTAATTTCACTGGAGACGCGAAAATCCGGGGTAATTGGTATTAGTAAAAATGTATGGTACCCCCGCCAATTGTTTCGAACAAAAGCGGTCGCTGAAATACGCGCGACGCTGGAGGTGATTTGAAATACGCTCGTGGCAAACGATTCCGAACGTACCTGCCATACACGCAAGAATCAGAAAGAAGAAGTATTAAGCAGTGAAGAAAAGGCGAATTGCGGGAAAGAGGACAAAATGATAACATAACGGCAGGCTGAAGACACACGGAAATAAAGAAATAGAGGTGTGCCAATCGTTGACACCACGCGCGAGTGGCATGAACACTCTAATAAAAACGTACAGAAACCACCCTAAAGATAATTTTGCGGATCAAGATGTGTTACAAGAACATCATTGAAGCATAAAAGTTTTATATCGCACTATATAGCGCGAGCCCGCACTATCGACGCATAATAATGCAGCAGCACCGGGTGGAAACGCAAATAATCCACGAGGAGCAAATCCTGGAGGCGATAGATCAATTACGTCGACGTAAGGCGCGTCCAGATGCCGATCGAATTTGCAATTATTTATTACGAAAATTTTCGGTAGATGCCCGCGATACTATCGCGGACCTTCATCGTCTGATCGAAGCAGAAAAAGTAATACAGGTAGATTACAAGGGTAACACGAGTTATCGAAACGCATCTAAGTGGTCGCGGCTGCAACTCTATAAAAATCGGCCGGAAGGGTTTGTAAAGGAGAAATTAAATTCCGGGATGGTCGCGGGTGCCGTGGCCGAACTTGTTGTCGAGGAACCCGATTACCTAGATCAAGGTGTACCCCCATACAGATTAGTTGAACAATTACTTGACGGATTGTCAAATCCTACGTCCAGGCGTATGGTTGAAGACTTCCTTGGAAAGGAAGTGGCGAGCGGTAATTTGACGCGTCTCTTGAACGGCAATTACTCGCTGGTGGCGACGTCTGACATGACAACCACCGCTGAGCCAACGCATCGTGAGACTTTTGCGGTTGAGAATGGCAATGCACGACGTAAAGAGTTGCATACTGTGTCCTCAACAACGGGTGGACTTTACGACTTCGACGAGACCGAAAACCTGACGGTTACGGACTCCAGGTCTAACACACCGAGATCATCGCGTCAAGCAAGCCCGAAGCCAGAGCCACAGAGCAAGAAAGACGATTGCTACGAAATCATCGTTGAAAAAGATGACCAGAACGAGTCCTCGATAGAAAACGATCATATGAAGGAACAAGATATACAGGAGGTATCAAGGACCTCCACTGAGGAATCAAAGGAGGATATCAAGAATGCTGACAGCCAAACACATAACCTCAAGAGGAGTTCGAAGGCCGAGCGTAAACAGCGCCTGCTCGTCAGAACGGATGATCCTATGGATATAGAAATCAAGTTTGAAGGCTATCGAAAGGAAAATAAAGAAGAGAGTGCTACACAAAGGGAGAAAAAAGAAGATAACGGTCATCTCAGCGAAGAACGCGACGATGAGGACGCAGGCAGAAGTTCTACAAATTGTTCCCCTACGCCATCGAATGTTAATGCGGGAGGATTTCGCAGTGCTCGTAGAAAGGTGTGCTTCCTTGTATTCTGTTAAGAACTTAAACAAACATTGTTTTGTGCTCAACTAACTGTTTATGTAATATACTTATGTACATGTTTCAGAGGGCAAAAAAAGTATTTGATCCCTCAGACAATAATGTTGTAAAACGTAAACGTGGAAGGCAACCAGGATCCCACAATAAAACTACTATACCTCAAGATACACAAGAGGCTCCCAAAGTGATTATTAAAGATGGACCTTGTAGACAGTGTAGTCTTTGTGCTAAAGAAAAACAAGAAGCCTTAGTTGCTTGCCGGGACTGTACAGTTAGAGGTATTTATTAGAATTTTCAAATTATGGAAATACAAAGCATATTGAATATTCAATCTGTAACTCTTTGTGGTTGGTTGCAGCACATCCAAGTTGCATTTATAGTCCAGAGGAAATGATTCAAAAAGCTGGTAGTAGTTGGCAGTGTGAAAGGTGTAAAAGTTGTGTAATATGTTGTGAAACCTCTGATGCTGTAAGTATTACATATGTGAATGATTAAACAAAATATGAATGTGATTTTATTTTCCTGTATAATAATTTAATTTCTACTTGCAGGGACCACTTGTAACTTGCTTTAATTGTGATGAAGCCTATCATCACTATTGTCACACACCACGTGTAATGCTTCCCAAGGCAAACTCAAAATGGCATTGTAATGATTGTCTTCAAAAACAGTTCAAGACAAATGTGACCCAGAGTATCAGTGTAGTTACTAACCGACCAGACACGCCATCAAATCCTCTTGTCTTACCACCTGTTTTGAGTCCACAAGTTTCCCCTGCTAGAGGGTCATCTGATCAAATGGAAGATGACTGCCCCAGAGATGGAATAGATCCAAACATACCTGATGCTTCAGATTGGACATCAGAGCAAGTGTACCAGTACTTTGCAAGACTATTTCCAAAAGAAGCAGAGGTATTCAGACAGCAGGTAATCATTTTGGACCATCTTGTATTAAAATTTGTATTGTAACTTTGCAGTCAACAATACATTAATGTTTATTTATACCAATTTCAGGATATTGATGGTCATTCTCTGTTGTTGATGAAGAGATCTGATGTCCTGAGTGGCCTTGATTTACTGTTAGGGCCAGCATTAAAGATATATAGGCATGTGTTAAAGCTTCAGGTTCGAAGGGATGATCCCAAGCTCTACTGGTTGTAAATGATTTGATTATGTGAGTGAAAATATTTGGGTTTTGAAAAAAAGCATACACTCATAGTGTATAGATAAACATTTTTTTGTACAGTTTACATTTACAGCTGAGAATACTTCTTTGATTCAAGGTATTTTTTCACATTGTACATATTGCTGTTATCTTGAATTGAAAAAGTATTTCATTATGGTGGATAGTACTCTAAATACTGACATGATACTGATTCTAAGGAAAAACATAACTAGGCACTGAGAGATGTTATCTGTTTTCTATCCATGTACTCTTAGATAACTTGGAAGGCTTAATATTAACGTGAAATCCATGTGAATACAGTAGAAACATACTTTGTTTGATAATACAAAATTCGGAAAGGTGCTAATCTTTTGAAAAAAAAAATTGTTACACGTTAACATGTTAAATTCCTGTCATATACAAAAAGTTCTAAACATTGTTCTGTTCAAATAAACTAGTTCAGATGTGTGAGGTTGAGTAATAAACACTACTCTGTACAACTTTGTATGATAACATAATCTTTATTTTCGGTATTTTTTATTATATTATGTAGCAATATAACATAAATATTTATTAATAATACAGTAATCTTGTCGATATTCTACCTAAGGAACATAATATTTTGGTTTGAAATATACTTTCTTACACATTAAATACTTTACTATTTACAGGGCACACCATTATAACCGCCTTTAATCCTAAATACTGGCAGCACTTATCAACAAAATATAGTAATATGTTTCACATTACATTCAAAACTCGTGAACGGATTATTTCAGTTTTATCTCTGATAGAAATTAATTTTATAACTATAAAAGCAAATCTAGCATTATCTGGAATCAGGAACTTGCTTATCTTCGTTTAGACAAAATACATAATAGATTGGTAATCCTAGTATATTATAACATGCCCAATCAATGAAAGACAATTGTATTAATCCAATACAGATTTTGTTTTTACTGCGTCTTTGTGTAGAGTTTGATTTTACAAAGTACTATTGGTATGTTAAACAAACTAATTTGTAGTTAATTACTCGTTTTAATAACTGTTTATACCACTATTCTGACAATCGTATTTACTTCGAAGTCTGCATGAACGTACGCGTCAAGTGAACCAGTAATATGATGAATAATTTTTATTTCCCTGAATGAAAGTTCGTGGTTAGAAATTTGCATTGAAACGTAAAGAAGTTTTACAACGGTATTACAGTAACATCTGCATAATCTGAAATACATTCAATGTTCTTAACTAGAGTGTGTATGTCCATTCTTTATAAAGTATTAAATCGATACACATATGAATCTGCATCATTATAATTCGTGATATACATAGATTCAGTAATTCTTAAGTAGATACATTTTACAGCTCTTGAATCCTGAACTTGAAGATATCAGTTCGATAATCACATACAGCTTACGACATTTAGAGAAAATGCCAAGTTGTAAATTCGGTGTGCTATAAAGCTGAATTATTTTACAAAATTTTTTAATAATATTCATTAATATGAATATAATACATTTAGTATATATTTATATTACACTGTACTGTATCAGATCGAAGTACCAATGAAGTAAAAATAGTATATAGCTGCACCCTTCTAAAAAATAATGTTGATCTTACATTATACTATAATCATTCTTGCAATTAGATTATTTTATTCGAGTAGCTTCGAGTAAAATATGTAAAATGAGGATTATATTTTCAAAACCAATGGCTGAAATATTGATATAAAAAATATTGGTTTAGTATGATGACTTAATGAAATATGTATTTTATTTTTAAATCAATGATATTCTTTCTTTACATCGTAACAAGATCGTTTTAGAAAAACATTTCGTTATAAATCCAAAAAACGCTGTACCTAAACCAGTGGATTGCATTTTAAAAGCTTAAAAAAATGTTTTTACAGCTAGGGTAATCTCTTACACTCTACTTATTAATACTAATAGCAATGAGCAACAAATATCATTTTTATAGAGATTCAAATGTGTATAAACAAAAATGAATGAGAGTTTTAAAGAATTAAATGAAACAATATATTTTGCCATAAAATGATCAGAAAAAGGCAATTATATTCACAGCTAAATATTCTTTTTTCTAATGTCGCTTAGTCTGCATCACTCGTAAGTCGGAATTCGAAAAATAATATATTATCGTAAATATCTATGAAAGCCTCTGATTATTATTAAACCTATTATTAAAACTATTAAACTAGAAAAGTATTTGATTAGCAGTCTCACTTCTGTATAGTTTTTATTATTTTGCAAGGGTCAATTTGATAAATTTGTAAGTATAATGTACCATTGTATCCCCTGTTAATAAGCCCATAGAAAACAATTTAATAACAAGAACCATTTATCCCCTGTATAAAAACAGTATTATTGTGTATAAAATAATTTAAGCTTATTTCATACTACAAGTCAGTTACCAGGAAACATGTCATAGCTTGGTTTCTAGCTCATTTTGATTTTACTTCTTTGTATACTTTCAAAACTGAATGTCTTTTTTAAAGCATATTCATCTTATAAATTTAGTTTTTCAAAGCTTACTTTCAAAGAATAAAGTGTATACTATATTACAGAAAAATTAAATTGAATCAGTCACATCTGAGCATCTATAATTCATAGTAAACAGTTCTATATATAATGTACACGTATGTCCTTCAGAAAGTTTGTCAATGTACTAGAATTTAAGCAGGTTCCTAAATTATCAGGATCAGTTGGTTCTTCAGGAGCCAAACAAAGCCAAGATGCATATAATGTTGCTGCTATAACAATACAGCAAAGCAGCCAGAATGGTATTATATCAGATCCAGGTATTGAAGCTGATTGTTCACTTTCCCCAGAATAGTCTGATGATATACCATAGTCCACTGTCTATATTTACATTAATTATCATATATGGAATTGTCAATTATATTTCAATTCAGTTATACAAATATTACTTTGCCAATATGTAATTTATTCTGTTTCAATTACTCTTAATTTATTGATATAATATTAATATAATATATTGAGATATTCTTAAAATATTTATAACACTTCAGTTATATTATCTAAAGCTATTTTTTAAAAATATACACTTACCCCTGCATCCAATGGAACAGTCTTAATGTAAGTCTGTGGTAACTTAAAGCCATCTGAATCCCACCACCTCGGAAAAAGTTCCTTCCTTAAACCTGGGTCAGTTAGAATATCATTTTCTGGCATGTCAGGTGACATCAACATTATGTTAGGATGTACACCCTCTTCTATGTAAATAGCAACAGAAAGTAAGGATAATAGATCAGAGCTACGTTGCTTTGCCATAAAATCACAGCCAGTGGTGCATGCATACCGGTCTTGTGGATCTGTGTATGCTTCTGCACAAGCTAATGTAAACAAAAATATTATGAAATTTCGTTATCAACATGTTATTAGATGATTAGCATATTTGTAAAAGTGATAATAACATACATGCTTCGCACGCATCACGAGCGCCGCTTAAATTGTTTGGTTCCAATCCATATCTTAAGTTGACTAGATTGAAAAACCTGCATCCTCGTTGACAGCAAGACTTAACATACTTGCCCTGAAAGTTGATAATAAACAGATTACAACGAAAATTTATAAGAATTTCATACAATGACGTTCAATGATTTAATTAGATTAGATTAGAGCATACATTTGTGTAACAGAGCGGTATTTCTTCACACAAGCTGATACAAGGATCCTCTCGATTCAGCAGATTATAAAACACATCACTACGTGCATTATCTACTGCGAGAAATAACAGGAATAACGCGACTATTTCTTGTTCCCTTTTCATTTCAGAACGATACGGGATAATTCTATTTAATCGGTTTATATAAACCGATGTCCAAATAATTGTAAACCGTAGAAATAAAACGTTGATACTTCAACGAATAATCGAGTAAATATCGATTTAATTATGGTGGGAATTCTCGGTATTGGATGGCGGGTAAGTCGCCCCCTAAACGGACCAATAGCCGTCCCAGTTGATATTACGAATGCGTGTTGTCTGTTAGACCGCGAATATTTCTGTTTTTTTTATCAAATTGGAGGAAAATATTCCGTTAAATTCTGAAGTACTTATTTTGATCGATTATACATCATTTAATCTTCTCAGTTGAAGGAAATAGATTCTAGGACTTTCGATATCGTCGGTGATAAAACATTATGAAATAGTATCTCATGAATGAGATGGCAAGTTGAAAGTCATGTCGCTTTGCAAACGGACTTGGAATACGTTGAAACTTCGTAGATTACTAATAGATAAACTGGAATGGAATACATAGAGTAAGATAAGGATTTTATATAGATATTATAGATAGATATCAAATAAACATTTAACATTCAGTTTGTATGTGTCCCAACATCATTATGCAAACAAAAGATTTCTTGCATTTTCTTACATTTATTAAGAAATATCTTTATCTGACACTGAATTTACATTATTAAATTTATTTTATTTTATACTTCTATTTTCGATATATATATATATATATATATATATATATATATATATATAAACCATGTAAGCAATTATAATTGTAAGTAAGACCTCTCGTTACTTTCGTATTTTGCAATACCTCGGCTTTAAGTTTGTAAATAAAAATAGATATTGCCACACCGAAGATTAGTAAAAGTCGGATACGAATATGTTTATACCGATTCAAAATATTCATAAATTCTTCAACGTTAATCATTAATCATTAACATGACTATACGTCATCTTCTTGCCAGCTGGTTTAAATTGTACATCGCGATGTATCGAACGTTATATCGAAAAAGAATGATGTAATTTAATCGAACGATTTCTTAAGATGTGGTGAACCCACACTTAGATTTTTAGCATGAGTGGGGCGGTATATAGAGCATACTTGTGTGTATAGAACGTTATTAAATAAGAGCCGCGCTTGCGACTGCCGTTATTTTGACACTGTTTGTCGAGGTAGTAAGTTCGTATGCCAGCTGCTGGCTCGTGGTACACGAAGTTTTAACATAGTATTCTTTGCACAAGTCCACATTTCATGTGACACTTGATCATTCGACGGAAAAATTATCCAATTATTGACGAATATATTATAAAACCAGTTTTAACTAGAACACATTAACAATTCAAGTAAGTATTCCTCATTGCAATGTGATCACAATATGAATTTAAAATATGGCATGCTAAACTTTTTTCACCTGTACCGTGCAAATTAGATACGATTTGAGTACCTTACTTGGAATTTTAAATTCTGCCATGTAACATTTTTATTTTTAAATGGCCTTCAATTTATGTACTTTGTTGGTACCTTGTGAATTAGTATTATTTTAAGAAATGTACAATGTGTTGGATCGGCGGAAGAATATAATTTTAAGTGCAGAGGCGTACCAAGATTTATGATGTAATTTGTGCGGAGTATATATCAGATGTTGAGATTTCAAAATCGGATACTCACTCTAAAAATACAATTTTCCGTATAATAAAGTTATCAATTAATGGCGCGATATTCTATTATAGAATTTTTGTTTTGCATAAAATTAATTTTATGGACATAATTAACGACCATGTTGGTACTAATTTAAATCAATCCAATTAATTTTGTATTCAATTGTAGGAATATAGCTGTGAGGAATTTCTTATTTTTAATACCAGATTAATATTCGCGCTACGATTTATGCCTTTTTGCAAAATTCCAGTTTATGCAGTATCATTAATGTTTATTCAACCATGTATATGAATATTGAAATCAATAGTATAATATATTGAGTATTATATTAAAATATACTTAACTGAAGAAATAATTCATTTATGCCACATAAGAATATTGAAATAATGTTTATAATATTATAATATATATTTGATAATATTTATTAAATATAAGTAAATATTCTATATAATAAAGAATTAATTTTTAGTATACTAAATATGATATTTTAATAAGCAGAATGCCTACAAGCAAAGAAGGATTTTCAACCAAAGCAATCCATGCAGGACAAGATCCATTGCAATGGAGCCATTGCTCTGTGATACCACCCCTTGTAATGTCTACAACTTTTAAGCAGGATGGTCCTGCTCAGCATAGAGTAAGTTTTATAGAATATTAGTAAAATAGATACAAAATCCTGATAAAACTATTTAAGTTGCATATAAATTCAATATTCAGATTATTGATTTTTATAATCATTAACTTATCTGGACATAATCATAGTTATTTTTTATGGAGGAAATAATATTATATCTCTGTAGTACTCTTAAGACATGACATGGCATATGTGTGTTAACATTGTAATTGATGATAAGTCAATTGGATCCAATTGTTCTAATTACAAGTAATCATAATCAATTAAGTTCAATGAACATATAACAAGTTCAATTATTTTCAAGGAGAATTATTAAATGTGCAGATTTTAATTATTACTTGAAGTAATACTATTTATGATTATTACAGGGCTTTGAGTATGGTAGAAGTGGAAATCCTACAAGAAATGTCTTAGAATCTTGCCTTGCTGCTCTAGATAATGGAAAGCATGGATTTGCTTTCTCATCTGGTCTGGGAGCAACGACAATATTGACTTCTTTGATGAAAGCTGGTGATCATATATTATGTGGAGATGACATTTACGGTGGAACTAATCGTTATTTCCAAAAATGCTTGTCATCACAGGATATTAAAGTGTCATTTGTAGATATGACTGATGTAAATAATGTTCTGTCTGCCTTACAGCCAACTACAAAGGTAGAATATAATAATTTGAAATGTGTACTTGATAATTGAAATTGATTTTTGTATTAGCTCATTAATTTCCTGATATTTAATAATAGTTAAATACTATGTACTTTTCAGATGGTTTGGCTAGAGACTCCAACTAACCCATTATTGAAACTAATAGACATCAAAGCAGTTGTTGATATAGTGAGGTCGAAGAATTCTGATATTATTGTAGTTGTTGATAATACATTTTTAACATGCTATTTTCAGGTGAATTTTTCACTACAACGTTAATTACATACTAGAATTTATAACAGCTATGATATATGTGCTACAGTATGTATACATTTTCTTCTTATCAGATGCCACTTGAGCTTGGAGCAGATGTAGTGCTGTATTCATTAACAAAATATATGAATGGGCACTCAGATGTTATTATGGGTGCAGCAGTTACAAATAGAGATGATCTTGCTGAAAGGATTAGATTTTTACAAAATGGTATAAAGTCAATTAAATACTCAGATTGCTAAATATTTCCCTGATAACAGCTAATTTGTGGTCGTACTATTTCAGCAATGGGTATTGTTCCTTCTCCATTTGATTGTTTCTTGGTTAATCGCAGTTTGAAAACATTAGAACTTAGAATGAAACAACATATGACAAATGGTCTAGCGGTTGCTAAATATTTGCAATCACATCCTTTAGTAGAAAAAGTATACCATCCCTGTAAGTATTAATATGAGTCTGTGGTAGTACTTGTTTTGAGTCTTAATATAGAAATCAGTCGATCGTTTTATACCATTATCATGTTATTGATCTTCATTCTTGCATAATTTAAGAGTGTCTTTAGAGATAATATTATTTGCATTGTTTTGCAGATTTGCCATCCCATCCACAGCATGACCTTGCAATTAAACAAACATCTGGTCACAGTGGGATGGTGTCGTTTTATCTTAAGGGTGATAGCACAAAATTTTTACAAGCATTGAAGATATTTACTTTAGCCGAATCTCTTGGGGGTTACGAATCATTAGCGGAATTACCGTAAGCGCTTAATTTTACAATATTGCAGGTTTCGATATATGCAATGTACAAGTAAATAATTTTTATGCTTAGATCGGTTATGACTCACGCATCCGTACCAGAGGAAACTAGAGCAGTATTAGGTATTACTGACCAATTAATCCGATTATCAGTTGGTCTTGAAAGTGAATCAGATCTCTTGGATGATCTTGAACAAGCGCTGAAAGCGTCCCAATAAATCGTTGCAATACTTCGGTCCGTGGAAAACAAGAATAAAAAATGTTCAAAATAGACATGCAATCAGAAATTTGAAAGTCTAAAGATATATGTAGTCTCAGTTCAGTTCACACATTGATGGCTCTTTCACATTACAATTTTATATTTTATTTATGTAAATCACTTTTTAACATTCCGTATATATTTATATTCTATCGTAAACAATTATATGCATACACTGCCCCCTTCCCAAATAGTACTCTGCATAAAAAAGGTCTGGCATGTACATACAATACCTGATATATTTTTATACTGTTATTTATATGCTGCTGATGTGATAAATGGGAATGATAATAGCAAGTATTACACACCAAATAAAACAACATAGTATTCTCGTGCAATCAATAATAATTTACTCAATAAATATTGATACAAAGAAAACAGTTTTAACACAATTGGATAAGCATTTCACAAGCATTGATATAAATGACGCGTCATACAAATAAAAATTGTCTTAGAGTACGCAATTATCCTGGAACTGATTAAGCATATCACCATTATTCTTTTGCAATAATTTACGCGATTAGTATAAAACTTGATTTACACCTGTTGGTAATGCCATTAAATTTTGTACCATCAACATTTTGCAATCGTTGAAAGTTGTTATTACAAATGGTATCTGATATCCAATGTATATATTTCATTTTAACACTGAGTTGTAAAAATTGTTGATTGGTTTTCCGAATTTATTTCGAAAAATTATTTACTTAATTCAAAAGTGCATTACTGCAGATTTACTTTCGAAGAATAACGCAATTTCGCTTTGCTTAATCTATCATATTCTTGTGCTCGATTATAGAGTAATACTCCTGCTATTACTAATGATGTTCCCAAAGCCGATAAACCAGTTACCGGATTGTTAAACAACAGAACTGAGAGCCAAATCAGGAAGGCTCTCTTTGCTGTATTAGCAACACTGAAAAGAGGATAGTATAAATTATTAGACATTTATATTCAATATGTTATTAATTAAATCTTAATGTATATTTAATACACATACCTGTGTGTTACTGGACTGATGTAATCCATAAGTACATATGCTGTGATACTTTGAAAATGGAAGAACACCCCATTAAGAAGGAATGCAGAGAATAATTTGAAACTTAAGGAATGCTCAAGAGTTGGTAGATCTACTAATAAAATTGACACTGGTATTTGCACCACTATAGATGCTAAACTGGTATAAAATTGTAACTCTGCAGGTCTATAATTACATGTTAATATAACTGTTTATTGATTTCAATTATCATATATTTTTTCATTCAATTTAAATAGCATGTAACTTACGTATATTTGAAATTATCACCACTAATTAACATTTTGGAATAAACATTCTGCAAACATTCTGTTACATTAGTAGCCATAGCAGCAATGAATCCCCTGAGATTAAAACTGAGTTCATTTACAGAACACAGGGCAAGACCACCCATTACAGGAATTAAAGACAAATTTACATATAACCCTGTATGTTCTCCTATAACATGTAAAGTAATAAATGAAATCTATCAAATGAATTTTAATTAATACAGATTTCAAGCATATTAGTGCTATATAAATTAGGAATATGGTGATGAAAGATAAAAGGTATAGATTCAAATGACAGAAACTATTCTTACCTAATAAATATCTGCTAATCAGGACGGTAAAAAGTGGGGCACTACTTTTGATAGTTTCTGTAAAACTCACAGCTACATAATTCAGTGAAACTAATCCTAATACTACTGTTATAAATCTTGTACATCCCACTAATGTCATGTGCTTATAAAAACCAGGTGGTCTCATTAATCTTGAGCTTGCTTTATACATTCCACAAGTAAAATACATTTGTATGAATCCACAGACAGCAGTCATTAACATTTGACAAGCACCTATAGAAATGAAATACATGTTAACATCTATAATTAGAGACTATAATTATCAGACCTAAATATTATCCAATAATTCTTCGAATTATGAAATCAAAGAGTGAATTGTGTTATAAAATCTTTACCCAGGATAGTTGGGTCACCTTCCATGTATGATAAAATATATTTGTTTAGAAACAAGGTACAGCCACTAAAGAAATACCATAGTGTCAGAAACAATAAAGCTCTAGGATTTAATAGACCACCCTTAGTATCGTTAGTTAATATAATGATTTCTTCCCGTTTTCTATTATTTTCCCCATACTGCTTAGTTTGATTGTCATTTTGCAGCAACGGTTCCTCGGTATCGCGAGCTGTTTGCGCGTAATTAATACGTACGGAATAATTTTCCATTACATTTATCTTCAAGGTAAAATATTATGACATTATGTGGAGCCTGTCAAAAAGCTTTCTCATCGATGAGATCACATTTTTACCACGTTCTGTGACACGATATATAAACTATTCGTAGTTTCTTTGAGTACCAGTATTAGGTTACACTTTCTAATGTCCTTAGTGTCAGAATTGTGCTCAATGAAACGCAAATAATGTTAGAACAGTAGATTTTTATATCAAACTCGTATTCTTCCACTTGATTAATCATAGTAGATTTTTCTCATCGCATTTTTTGGGAGGTGTTTACTTTCCGTAATTGATATATGCGATGTGTGATATAATCGCTATGATGTCGACACGTAATCTGCCGGTTGGTGCTTAAGCTTTATCAATTGTTTATAAATTTTATAAATGTATTTCAATAATGCAATGCTTTTTTAAGAAAGATTACCGCTAAAATTATATATCCCAGACTTATTTCATCAGAATGAAAGCAATTGCACGTGCGAACAATCTGTTCTTGATAATATCGATATATCGTAATTCCAAAAAGTTGAGTCATAGCATCTAATAAAACAAATTGTTTTGAAACAATTTGGGTAAATCATATAACGCAATTCATGTTCTATTTACTATTTGCAGATGTTTTAATTGTAATCATTAGAATTAAAAATAGTAGCTTTATTTTATGTGAATACATAAAAAAATTGTAACATATACAAGAGAGTGTAACCCTAACTATTTTACTAATCTATACATTTTATATAATTTTTATTTTGTTATATTATGATATAACTCTATTATAACCCAGACTTATTTTTATATTTCACTGTTTTGTTTATTGAAAAATATCATATGGAATACTACAATTCATTCATTCCTTGTTTTGCTGGTTTTCCCTTGTTTACATCCACAGAATTTATATGAGGACATTTTTTAGCAAAATCATTGTACACTAATAGTGCAACATTTCTTCCAGCTATTGCACTCATTTCCATTGCACTGGCAGCCCACTCTATGGCATTCAAATGATAAAGATTCTCATAAAGTTTAAACTTGTCAAAGCGATTTTCTGCTGAATATTGAGGGTATGCTTTCCAAGGAATTTCCTTAATTTCCTCAACCTTAAAGAAAGGAAACTGTGTTTTGTCTCTATGCAATATAATGTTTATGTTTGTAAGACATGTAATGATGATCATTCATACTTTTGAAAATAGTTCATGTATTTTCTCTGGTTTTAAGGGTTCCTTACTAAATATTTTCCAAACCCTTGATCCTTTTTCAGTTGGACCTTCCACAGAAATTTGTCTTCCTATGGAATTAAACACCGAGTTATTTGGATTACAACTTAAAATAGCATCCATCTCTTTATCTAATCCAAAGTATTGAGAATGTAGGTCTCCTTTTATAAATGTCGCTACAGTTGTATGATATTTCCCCTGGGAGTAATAATTATTTTCAGGAAATCCTTCAAATTCAATAGGGTACTCTTGATCATGAGTAAGTCTAGATGCAATAATGACAACATCATAAGTAGACTCCATTATATCTTCACTATCTAAAATAGATTTTGTAACTTTTATTTCAATCAGCACAATCAAAAACCTTATCATAGTATCATTGATATGATTCACACCTTTGTTACTATAATATACTTTGTAACTATGAGTATTATCTTCTGGTACATTACGAATTTTTTTCACATACGCAGGTACAACATTTACATTTATATTGCTGTATATTAGATGCTCAGGTACCTAAATATTTATGCTTTTTTAGTGTCTGAACAACATACAGTGATAAAGTTGTATATGTTTAGAAAGGAACCTTTTTGTTGCCTCCTTTGACTGCCCATAAATCTTCCCCTATTCCTGCAAGAGATATACTGCCCACAAAACTGTGTACATTGGTCTCCTGTCCATAATTAGTAACAATGGCACTGTTTACTAGTTCATCAATAAATTCTTCTTTATATCCCAACTTTAAAAGCTCAGCTTTAAGAGTGACTTCCAATAGCTTTGGAAATTCATTATTCATGGCTGTTAGAAGTGCAGTAACATTTTCAAAAGACATCCCTTTATTCTGTAGGTCATATATATTGTCAAATTGATCTAACATAACATTTATATGCCTGGTTTGTAAAATATGTAAAATATGATTATCTTTTCTATTAACTTTTTTAGAAGAAATTACTTTATTAGTATAGTATATCAAGTACAAACCTATTCATTTTAAGTGGTTGAATACCATATTTATATATTAATTTTGCAAAGGTTATCCATTTCCAAGAACTTTCTTCAAATACAAATTCTCTACCATTCCAAATTCCTGCTGTTTGATCACTACTTGGCCTATGCTCTAAGCCTGTTTGATTTAAACAGCATTATCTTAGCAAACTATATTTAGATTCAACTTGATATGGGAATTGTAATACCATACCAAGTAAATTTGCAAATTGCTGCATGTACTTATTACGGTGATGTATAATTGAACCTCCAGCTTCATATTCATTTTCATCTATTTTTACAGTGGCCAATCTTCCACCAATTGTTTTAGCTTCATATAAGTCAATATGAAGATCTTTATTAAATAATTCCCCAAGGAAATGGGATGCTGATGCACCACCAATTCCACCACCTATTACAGCTAAAGGAGCCAAGATAATGGATATAATATATGTATTTTGTGTAAAAAGATTATATTTGAACACTAAATGTTGTACAGAATAGTGAAGCATAATTTCTATGAATGCTTAATGATCACATAAGTACATACCAATATTTGGTTTGCATTTCTCAACACAAACAATACTTCTAATAGTTAGTAAAAGGAGAGATAAAGTTAAATATTCCCGCATATTGTATGTTAGTTGTATCAAGTACTTAGCTGAACTTAAAGATTTTTAACGAACTTTGCTACTCAACGTGATAGATAAGATATCGGCTTTAAAAAAATACATAATAGCAGGGAATGTCTGAGTCCATAAACATTATCGAATTTTAATTTCTTGAAGAAAATATAAACTCATTTTCAAGGAAGTATAACATGAATACGCAACGATTTGCTGTAATAGTTTACGTTTATTCCACTTTTTTACAATAGAATTTTTTCGAAGAAGCATGCAGCTTATCCGTTTTTATGTAAACGCTGAATACAAAGGAATAATATTTATCAGTTTTTACGCATATGATTATTAGATAGTAGTATATTTAGAATTCCAGGAAATTGTAATTTTGTGAGGATATAAATGTTTGTAATTTTAGAACATCCTATATACCAACAGGGTTAAGATCCGCCCCAGAAATTTTCATCTCCTCCTGGATCCTAAGGAACCGAGGGGAAAAGATTATAATTATATATACATGTAATACTTATAAGTGCAACTCTGTATAAAAAAAGTATAGATCATCGCTGAAAGATAGTCAAGCGATATTCCTAACTTATTCGCTATGCGAGATATCTAATTTCTTAAAATATACTTATGAAGCAGCTATTAGCTCGGTTGTAATTGGAGGTTGCAATAGAAGGTCTTTAAGCAATATTTAAACAACGTAATCTTAATTACATAATGTACGGAAATATTAGCATGAAAGCCTTCCTTGTTCAAAAACAAACGAAATGTTCGAACGATGTTATATTAATTATTTTATACAATTTATTTTAATGACATAATATTTTGAAGAATTTAAGGATTTCACTTCTCATTTGAATTGTTAACAGGTTCTAGAGCCCGGCTAGCTCATTGCGTGGCTGTTCTTCCTATATCTCGTCTGTGATCTCAGAGACCCCCAAAACAAGTGACCAGATGGTTCCCTTCGAGAATTAGTCTATCTTTTAAGAATCTTTTCAATGACGGAACTTAAAACACGTGTACTTGGTGCATGATTTGATTGTCGTGAAATCAAATAACCTCGACTAAGTTTTAAAGATACGGTTATTTAGAATGACTAAAAAGGATATAAAACGAAAAAGGAAAGCAGTAGCAGAAGTAAAAAATGAAACAGAAGAGGAAGTATTGCCGGCAAAGAGAATGTCGGATGAACCACCATTAAAAAAGGTTCGAAAATAATCTTATTTACAGAGATTGTTTAAGCCGTTGGTCACATACGAAAGAAATAATACTACTTACAATTTTTGTATACTTAATCGATTCATTAAATTATTGTACCATAGACGAAATGGATCAACAAACAACGTATATTAGTGTTTGCAACAAGAGGAATCAGTTATAGGCATCGTCATTTAATGGATGATTTAAAGAAGTTGATGCCTCATCATCGGCCAGAATGTAAAATGGAACGTTCGAAGAATTTGCAAGTTGTTAATGAGATGTGTGAAATGAAAAACTGCAATAAAACAATATTATTTGAAGGCAGAAGGAAGAGGGATCTTTATATGTGGCTAGCTAATGTTCCCACAGGACCTTCTGCAAAGTTTCTTGTTGAAAATAGTAAGGAGTACATCTCATTTTTGTATATTGAAGTTGAAGTGAATCTGTATTACCAGTCATTATTTCATTCCAGTTTATACAATGGGGGAATTGAAAATGACTGGAAATTGTTTGAAGGGATCACGACCATTACTATCATTTGATGAGACTTTTAGTACAAAAGCACATTTTAGTCTTTTGAAAGAATTACTTACACAGATCTTTGGTGTACCAAATCAACATCCTAAGAGTCAGCCATTCTTTGATCATGTCTATACTTTTACAGTGTTAGATAATAGGATATGGTTTAGGAATTTTCAAATTTTAACTGAGGATGGTGGATTAGCTGAGATTGGTCCTAGATTTGTATTAAATCCTGTTAAGGTATTTTCCAGTAGTTTTGGTGGTGATACTCTTTGGGAAAATCCTACTTATGTTTCCCCGGCAAAGGTACTAATTTACAAATATCCTTAAGTCATTTCTGTTGGATTTTCTTCTAATGGATTATAATCCTATTCTTTTATTTAGTACCGGCAATCAATAGCTAAAAGAGCAGCAGGAAAATATATAGGTAGAGTGGAACAAAAAATGGCGCTAGTTAATAAGCCAAAGGAAGCATTCCCTGAAAATCCCATGGATGATGTATTTAAAGGTGATCCATTAGAAAAAGCATTAGCAGCAGAAAAGAAAGAAAATGAAATATCAGAAACGATAGGTGAAAAGAAAGTTAAAAAAACACGTACAAAGAAACAGTTAGGAAAGATGGTAAAAAAAGTTAAGAGGAAAACTAATGTCATAAAGAAGGTAAAAAACTAAAGGAATTTTCATTTCCATAAATCGTTTTAATGTATGATTATGCAAATAAACATATTTTTAAATATTATGATAAAAATGAACTTTTATGCATTACAACTAAAGAGGTATATACCTGGCACTAGTTAATGCAGATAAACGACTTTATTGAGTGATGATTGCAGTTTACATGGTGATCAGACATTTATATTGATAAGCATACCGTGTAGTTCATGACTGAAATATTTGGAGAAATTACAAATGTAGTCAGAGGCTTGCATAACTAAATGAATATACATGTATATATAAACTTTCTGAAAAAACATATCGGCGATTCATCTTCATAATTACTTTTTGAAACTTGCACCATATTATACTAATGCATCCAATAAATCTGATTTATTGATAACTTAATTTTTGAAGTATTGTTATCACTGAGAATACATTTGACATATGTGTAATGAAATTATGCAATATACTTAAACTCCCTAATGCAAGTAAATCATAGTATGTTAAAGCTGCTACGGACGGAATTTTATAAGTAGAAACTGATAACGTAATATAATATAAACATCATCATAAGGCACATTTTTTGTTTCTGTCCAAGGTACTTCAGCGTGCTTTGTACGCGAAGTGTCAAAGTAGAATTTATTGCAACACTATGAACTGTTTGATGTAATATTACAGATTGTTCAAATATTCGTGCTTAATGATAACGTTCGATATGTTCTTAGTTAAATAATTATGTTGAAGCGCAGAATATCAAAGTACATTCATATAAACTTGTGTTAATTTATCACTTTGTTCACATTTAAAAGACACGTCCTTAATCTCTAAAATCATCTTGCGTACCGTACATGTTTTTAGGCGTATATATATATATATATATAGCACATTTGATGGCTTCTATAAATTGATGGCACATAAACATGTTATATATTAAAAAGGTGTATGGGTACGTTTTAATGTGTTGATTTCGAGATCTTCCCTTACTTTCACTACATATAACAAATACTGATCGAAATACTAAAAAATAAGTATATAATAATCATTAGAAATATTAAATTGATCCTGGATTTTTTTTGTCATTTTTATCATCGAGAAGTATATAAAAAAATATTCATATATAATAACTTCAAAAAATATATAAGGAGCGTATTTTGTACATTCTTAAATTGGAATTGTGCCGAATTTTCAGGCATGATCTGTTGTTTTAATTAAGTAATTATATTTTCAATATAAATTCGTTGATAAATGCATTGATTGTAGAATCATGTCGATATAAAATCAAATTACTTGCTACATTTTTTCTTGTACTTTCAAGTTATCTTCTACATCTCAAAAATATTTATAAAATAGTGCAATGGCCGTTGCACTTTGTTTTCATTGTAAAGTAATATCAATCTCGTTTTTACTATGTATGTAGTAAAAACCTTATTTCGGATTTCTTGTATAAAAAAATGAGTGCATCTTGTACAAATATCTGGCAGTACAGTTTAGATTAATACAAACAAGTAGCCAAGAGCACAACCATAGATTAGCACCT
Organism: Nysson spinosus; assembly: GCA_910591585.2. NCBI lineage: Eukaryota > Metazoa > Arthropoda > Insecta > Hymenoptera > Crabronidae > Nysson > Nysson spinosus. The sequence goes on from OU342835.1 coordinate 8,245,414, forward strand.
TCATGGTTTGTGATTTTTATGTGATAATCGTAATAATAATAATAATATAAACGCGCTTGCTTTATGTGTAAATACTTTTTATAGAATTAATAGATACTGATTACGTGATGTATATTAAGTACTACGCTTAAAGTTAACGATATTAAATAGTGCAAAATTAAGGCATAAAGGTGTATATAAAAAACATTGAAATGCCGGAAGAAAAAAATTAATGAATTATAAATAAGTATGTCTGATGATTTCTATTCGTTCATAGGCGTTAATTCGTGTGATTGTTGGCCATTTGCATTAGCACCGATTTTTACTAATTCTGATTGATGCCATTTACCATTTTCGCCATTCAAATTTTTATCTTCGCAGATACACAAGAATAGAGTATCAATAACCGTCTGTAACAACGTAAAAGGTACAGATAAGTGAAACCATTTTTGCGTAAATATATTATTAATACGATTATGTAACTCACCTCGTAAAGAGAAATGATGCTATGAGCGATGAAGAATGCAAAAATGCAAACAACGAGAATTGGAATCGCGTAAAAGTGCAGCCTTGGGTCATGTCTCATAAGAAGTAGGGCGATACATCCAGTAGCAGCGGTTACAAAACATTTTCCCAAGAATAGGATAAAATCTCCTACCCCATTAATTACTGCTATTTGTAAGGCATTACTTACAAGCGTATCAAATGCCTAAAATAAACGTAATAAGATAAGTACACGTAAAATCTCCTTTAATAGTTTAGGATTTTGTAGCTTACAATTTTCGCTGCATTGCAGAAGTGTGTTCCTTCAATAGCAACGACGGTATAAGCATTGTGATTCATGTATCGAATAAATTTCTCCAGACAATAGAAACAACAAATGCAACATTTTAGGCCACACTGAGAACATGGATTAGTTTCTTTGGTCTTTTCAAATCTATATGTAAAGAAAGAAAGTTATTTAAGAATGTGCATATAATTTCGGGAAATTCGGGACACTTTTTCTGAATGTACACTTACTTAATATGTAAATATGTTAGCATTAGACGGGGTAACTTGAAAATTGTAATCAGAAGTGAGCCACATGCCACAGATCCTAAATGATAACTAACTAAGTTTCCCATTGATGAACAAACTGGGGATGCGCTCGCGTCTTTTCCTCTAGACAAATAATGAATATATTATACATTTATAAGCGTTGTTTGAATGTTCTTCTGATAATGTTTTAGTTTGATGTTCTAATGTATTACCGGAAATACCAATGGGCAACGGCCCCAGATATAACCATGTCCTGGCAAGCAAGGATAAATTCGGCCGTCCATATTAATCCTATTACATAGACCCACCACATATACTTCACCCAAGTAGCATCAACATATTCCACAAGGGTGAATGCTAAAATATGAGGAATATATATAATGTTAATGAGAAATACGGATATAATTATAATAACTATGTAATATATTACTTTTGAAAGAGTCAAGTGAAAAGTCAAACTTCTTCTCTTCAATTAGCGCATTTTTCTCGCCAACTACACTTAAATTCAAGGGATCAAATATGTGGTTCTTATACATTTGCACAGATTTTGTTCCAGGATAATCTGCAAATCGTATATATTGGTATAAATATATTGTTCTGCAATACCTATATTATTTTTATTTTAATATTACTTACTAGCTGTTGCAAGGCAGAGCATTACAGTTACCCAAAACGCAAAAAATACGATTAGAGATGCAAATGTGAGTAATGGTTGGAAGAATAAACCAGGTAATTCTCCCAAACATTTTGCACTTTCTTTAAACAAAATAGTCATAAATCCAATACGTTTTCGTAATATGCATAAAAGGAATAACAGAATGATCTAAAATTCAAACATATTCGTAAAAATAGGACTTCCAATAAACATAGGAAATCAATGGTGTTTCACAGAGAAAAACTTACAGTTATTATTGATGCAATAATTGAAAAAACTAGAAAGGCTCTTTCATTTCTAACAGACTCTTCCAGCAATTGATTCGGATTTGTTTTATCTAAAGTCCTTTTGATTTCTATATATGTCATCCACAGTAACACTGTACCAGCTAAAAATTTCGATAAGGATTTACAGATTTTATACATTGCAAACAAGTTGATATAGTTTGGATCTTAGAATGTGCTGGTTAATAAATTACTTTCATAATCAGCTTCAATTTTTCCCATAACTTTCATAATAACTAAGTCAATAATGCAACCAGTATCTCTAAATAATAATGAAGGTCAACAGCAGTGAGTTGTTGTAAGTGTATGTTATTTCTATCTATTTTGTTCATACTCAATTTTCTAATAACTAACAAGTTTTTTCACAATCCTAACTTACCAACAGAAGCAATACTAACTAATGTTATAACTATCCACGTCACAATGTTTGCTAGTAAATGAAACACAGCAATCATAAAGAGTGATAAAACTGAAACAATAATATATGCATTACTTTCATAATTATTAAACTTATTCACAGTAACTTATGTGACCTTAACACCAGAACTATTGCACATATAATCACTTATGTTTACACATGTGTTTATGTATAAATCATAGATGGAGGATTTAAGTTACTTAATGGATTTAGTTATTTGTGTTATACATATAAAATAAGGTCATGTAAAACCCCAAACAGTTCACTCTGGTATATTCAAATAATTTAATTAAGAATGACAGCCAAGTCATTTTGATCCCCTTGGTAGTTCTAGTGATAAGTAATGATTATAAAGATAAACAAACTGCCTACCAAATGCTAAGAAAGATAAACCCAGAACCTCTCTCCATGTATTATATAGGTCTCCCAAAACTTGTTCAATTACATCCCAAGAATTAATGATGCCATATAAATTTGCAATTATAGTTTCTCCAACATCTTGAATTGCTTTTGGTATACATCGATTAAGAACAGGAGCACTATTGAATACTGGTAATCCAGGACAAGAACCAGTCTTATTTATTTTACTTCTGTCACCTTTACAAGCACTGAAATCACTTCCAGGCTTATCATGACAAAGTTGTGATCCTGTTTCTTCATAAAATTTGCATATATCATCCATGGTTGCCATTGTTCTATCTGGACATTTCTTCACACATATCTTCAGTGATTGTGTAACATTATTTATATCCAAGAAAAATAGGAATCTAAAAGGTTTTATATGTTTTATCAACTATTATATATAACTAAGATAAAAGGTTTGTATTATTACTACTAACGGCTTATCACTAGTATCTTGTCCAGAGAGTTCCATACTGCCAAACTTGGGATTATTTTTCATTCCACAAGTATTTCCAAAACTATCATATCCATTTATAAGTCTCAGAGGGTTGCCATATACCAGTGCAAAGGCTGCTATCAAGATCTGTATGATACAATGATATAATTATAAAAAATATATTTCATTGGATTATACTATATACAGGTAATTCTTATCTTTATTTATATCATTATAATTATAGTAAGTCATTAGGATGACATTTTTATTGAGAGAGAGAAATATATCAAATGTAATCTGTAAACAACAACAACCTACCATAAGAAACCAGAATGCTATGAAAAGGCAGAGCCAAAAGATATCTGTACATCGTCGAACACGCGTGGGATCAGGTCGCTGATCTTCATCATCATTAGTAGAACAGCAAGTCATTTTTTTAGATAATTATCAAGGTAAACTGTTTACGATTCACTTGAATAATAACTGCGTCTTTTCGATTTTGGTGCTGGCCTGCTTTGGCCACCGAGTCACTGTGAAGTTATCTATGATACTATACTCAGCGTACAGAACGTAATAATTTCAATTTTACATTCTTCAACATTATTTTCTTCATGTGTTAATATTTATTGTGAAACTGCATACATTTCAATTAGGGTACAGAATAATTTTTATATATATTTACTATAAAAGAAGTAATAAGCATTTTACTGTTAGCATCTATTTGTATGCTGTACCAAATCAAACTATTTATTAGCATGGGGTTCAAATATAATAATATGCGTTCCTGAGATCGTAGTGGAGTTTCCAAGGAAACGAACTACGTCACAGGGATTACTACAATGAAGCTTGTAGCAACAGATTAATATTACTTCATTCTATGTATATATAATTTCATTCATAGTTAATGAGGGGGCAAAGTGTGATATGCTAGACTATGCAATAAACAAATCATTTTTCTTGTAATAATATTGCAATTGTAAGTATGCTATGGCGTTTATGCTACTTGCTTCAACATATGAATTTTTTTTCTATTGGGATTGAATCTTGAAATTGCATTGGTTCAAATACAAATATTAACCTATACGGCGGGGTGACAATTCTTTCTATTTTAAGGAAGGATTTGTTGATACTTTTATTGATATTTAATGTCCACTGGTATATCAATCAATTAAGTCTACCCTGGTTTTATAAGAATATCCTAATCTCTTTTAGTATGTAATATCTTATATTCAATGGGTGCATTATATTTATGACAAATTATATGTTTAAGGTGTCAGTGGTGTGCAAATGAAATTATACAAAAATAGTTATTTATTCAGCTAGTAATAAGAATTAATTTTAGTGATGGAGGAAGATGGAGGAAAAAGAATGAGAGGCAGAGCTCGTGGCAGGGCCCGTGGTCGTGCAAGGGGTAGGGCTAGGGGTAGAACAAAAAAACAAGTAAAGGTAAACTTGATATACATACTTATTGTCAAATTTTTATTGAAAATGCATTACATATTTATCTTAATACAGGTAATTGAGAGTGATGAAGAAGATATACCCCAGCAAGTTGAAGAGACTCCAGTGGAAACAGTTGGTCCAGAACAAGAGGAACATGAAGTTCCTCCAACCCAACAACCTTCCTTGGAACAACAATTTGACTTGGAGGCAGATATATCACAACTAGAGGCACCAACATTCACAACAATTAACAGGGGTCCCCCTGAACCAATGCTTCGTTTAAGATGGGATCACAGAGTTAATCTTATTGGAGAAAAAGTTCTGAACCCTATGATACATTGTTGTGACAAGTGTTTGAAGCCAATTCTCATCTATGGACGTATGGTGCGGATTCTTATGTTGTTGCTGATAAAAGAAATATAGTAATGTGAGATATATGTATAACTTATGTATTATTCCAGATACCATGTAAACATGTATTTTGTTTATCTTGTGCCAAAAGGGAAGATAAAGTTTGTCCTCGTTGTATGGAAAAAGTTTCCAGAGTTGAACAAACAGGATTGGGTACTGTTTTCATGTGTACTCATGGTGGTACAAGATATGGAAATGCAGGTTGTAGAAGAACATATCTCAGCCAACGAGATTTGCAGGTATTTAATATTATATTGCAAAGATGACAAACCTATTATATTTTATGTCTCTACCATATGTGATCATTATATACTTTTATACAGGCTCATATTAATCACCGACATATATCAGCCCCACCACAGCCAGTTCAAGCAATGCAAGTTGAATCTTCACAATATGTTCATGCTAAGTCAGAAATAGAATCACAATTAACTAAAGTGTCGTCAGTTTCAATGCAAACTGCTCGAATAAAATCAGTACAATCTCATATGGTACAACCCATGTTGGGAGCAGATACCAGACCAGGGCAGCAATCTGTAGAACATAGGCAACAACATAGGCCACAAGGCATGATATCAATGCAGAATTATACACAAAGTTCTGCACCTCCACCACCAAACAATGTTCCATTGAGGACGAATCTTATAACTGTGCCTATTCAGGATTCAGCGATATCGACGCATGACATACATACACAGCAAAGTCATCATTACTATCCCCCTCCACCACCCCAGGTCAATTATGGAGGATACAATGTTCCACCTCCAGTTTCACAGACACAACAATACTATCCTCAAGCACATCCTGCTCAAGTCTCGTATGTACCACCACCTCCTCAACAGCCGCAATATGTACCTTCTGCGCCATCCTCGATAAGGCCATCTCCAACTGGATATATACAAGATCCTCCGTATGGTCCGCCGCCACCACAACAACCGCCGCCTCCGCAATCTCAATGGTCGCAACACCAGCAACAGTTTTATAGATAAAGGTGGTATTCGTAGTTTTGTTCCAAAAGGGACTTGTGCATTTTGTGTCTTCATGAAACTGTCGTGGTTTATAAGGGGCAGTTGAAAAAAATAGTTAGCAGTACCATTTTTTTGGAAATGATACTCCTCACTATTAGTAAGGATGAGTTCGGAGATATTTTATACTTTTTAAAAACTAACGGCAACGTTAACTGGCGGAACTTATATGACTATCTGTAGCAATAAAATTTGTTTTCATTCCATGGAGCACTCCATTACTTTCCCACTCATTTAATTTTATATCTTGTCAAGATATAATATATCATATACACAAAAAATCGGGCATTAAGTTATATGTTAATTCTTATGATACTTAATAGGATGATCTTGTATGGGGTATGCAGAAAATAGAAACGTATTATTTCGTTGGTAGAATTTAATATTGTACAGACTGCAACGATTTTAACGTATGTACAAAACTAATTATATATAACATGTACATATATAATGTGTAATCATCATCATCATTATCATCACCATTACATCAGAGTCTTAAAGAGTACCTAGTGAAATCAACAACTGTTCATGTATTCACACATATCATTCTGGCCTTTCGCTTTTTAGCACAAGTTTATTTCGTAGTAATAAATATTAATTGACTAAAAATGTCATAATAAAAGTACTCAAAAAATTCTTTGTACTGTACAAGTGGAAGGCCAAAATATTGAATAACAGACATACTCGAAAGACAATTTCGTCTCATACATAAAAATAGTTTTTAATCTTACTCAATCACATGTGTATTACTAACGATAAGTCTATATGTAGAATCACTGCATCTTTGTAGTATTTTGTTCCCGTTCACGTTTTACTTTTCACTCACTATGGTATTTACAACTCATCCGCCGGATTTTGCTCACACTTTTGCGCATTTATACAAATTAATTTTTCATTCACCCACTCATGTATATATGTGTATATAAACGATTATGTTCAAACTATGATAATCGATTTGTAATTTTCAGAAAATCATTAATATGCGCAAACAAAAGTTTTGCAATGTGTGTAACACATCAATTGATTGCTGTTTTGCATTAAGTAAAAGAGTCAGCTATTATGAATAAACTATAATCAAGATATACTTTCATATGACGTTAAGGGAATAATACAAGTACAAAATATCATGGATGCTTATAATTAAAATGGAATCTACTATCTGTGGTTGTGAAAAAGAACATTATTTATGGAAGAGATCTATCGCACGTACGATTTATACAAAATAATAGCATAACAATTTCATATGACAAAATCAAGTTTTTACCGAAGCGATTTCCTGTTAAACAGATTAAAATCTCTGCACATACCAAGATAAAAGCGAATAGCATAAAAATATAAATATCTTATGTAATCATCTAAGTGAATATTCTTTCGGAAAATTGTAACATAATAAACATACACATTATCCCAGAAATTAAATTAAAAATATCTGTAATTAGCGAATGAGCTGCAAATATTATTCTTGAGTACGTGTGTAGCTGACTGATTTCAACAAGTACAAGTATTGCATTTCGACGTTTCATTGTGTATAAAATATATACCTATAATTTTGATGACATACAATATATCGTAAAAAGAGAAATGCAGGGAGGTTTGCGTAAATTGAGCCCACTTTTAAAAAAATGATTCGTTAGTAACGTCGCGTTGGAAGCCACATAAATTCTCGTTCATTATCTCTAATAACTTAATATTACTTTCAACTTGTTCCTGAATAAACCTTTCCAACGGAATAGTACCGCAATCAAGCAGCAATATTATCTGTTTAGATTCTTATCAAAGAATATTTAAATAATTATCCTATTAATTGCGTGCGTAAAATTCTTAGTAATTAAGAACACAATCTGTTTGGAAAATAGCATCGCAAGCTAAAAAAAATCGGTTCCGTGATATTTTGCATTTGAGAAGTCTATTGTAAAAGCATGTTTTCATTTTACTTAAGAGTCTTCTAAAGATTGTGCATTATTTCCGTGAGAATAAAAATATATGAAAAATGGTTCATGTTAATAAATCATGATTAATAAAACTACTTCTGTACTTTCTTCAATTTTGTTAGAAAGTTTTCTGAATCCTGCTTGCGCGATTCTTTCCTCAAAGTGTAATGTCAACAAAATACGTGAATAAGTACTTCTTATTCGCATATGTCGTTTGTAAATTATAGGTTTAAACAAAAGGTTGCCGCGTAAACGAGCTAATTAAGAAATGATGTTTCATACAGAATGTGTTCAGAATCGCATATTCGATATTTATACAGACAATCTTTGCAAAATCTTATTGGATATAAAAAGCTTAATCGATGTTTATCATTATCATTGATGTCGATTCTCAAAACACATACATTAACGAATTAAAAAAATATAAACAATGCAAAGGCACTGTTTGAGATTCATATTCATTATCCATTAGAATCGTCAGGTATTATTTGATTAGTAAAAACTCAATTGTATTTATTGTACCATGCAAACTGTTAGATTATTCAAATAAAAATAATAATGGAATTATTAGTCATGTCCTGTATACATATTGAACTGTGTCCAAACTATTTTTTTTTCAGTATTGCCATATTATCAATGTGAATTGGAAAAATGCTCTTTAGAAGCTCCTTAAAGTAATCATACATAAACTTATTGAAATCAGTCTATTTGACTTGATCACGTGCTAGTGGGAGTATGACTGTGTATATTAACATTAACTTGTGGAATGAGAGGAGATGCAAGGGGTTTTGGTGTGGCAGATTCAGGGATAGGAATTGAAACAGCTGGAGGAATAGGTGAATGTTTTTTAGCACGATCTTGTTGCCATGGTTTTGCATGATCCTTACTTAATCTTTCACTTAAGGCTTTTAATGCTATTTGCCTGAAAATCCATCAATATTTTATAGAAGTGTCTGAGCAATATTATCATTAAACAATTAATTTTGAATATGCATCATGGCTTAGAAAGTAGTAAATGTTGTTGCCAATACAATGAAATATATTGTATTATATTTAATTTTTTTTATGCATGCAGAAGGTATCAAAAACACAAACCTTCTTCTTTCACTATCATGTGGGTCAATCCCAGGAAGATTAATAACCAACCCAGGTGGTGCATTGGACATATCAAACCGTCTGACTATCTTTTTACAAAGTCCAATACGTACAAAAAAACCATATATAGTATTGCTCACAACTGCAATAGGTGGTTGCAAAACATTTGGGAAAAAACTGTAAGGAAATTTATGGTCATAGGATCAAGCCAGATATTTTCATTCAGTAATGCAATGCACATATGATCAGGATGAGTAATTTACCTTGCAAATGTAAAGTTATCTCCCATATCTCCACGTGTACCATTATTATGTTTTTGATAAAACCTGAGGTATATCCAAGACACTAGCAAACCACTAAGAAACATGGTAGGATGAGTTCCCTCGAATAAACCTAAAATCCACAATAATACTCCCAAAATCCATACTATCAAAGGTATGTTTCTGTTTGTAATTTTTCCAATTGGGGTTTTAACTAGGATATGATCTGGCATGATTTGTTTTACAGCTACTGTGACACCTAGAACAGGACAAAACAACTCTTACAGAGTTCCTATTTCAAGGCTCCTAAATATTTATTGTATAATCAAAAAAACAGGAAGCCAGACTAGATGCAGCTGTACAAAAACAGAATGGACTACACAGTGTAATCTTGATTAATGAGTGTACCTGCAATATACCCAGTTAGTCCATGAATGTGAATATCAAACAGCATATCTGGATCGTTGGTGCACATATAAAGAAACAAATAAAACAAAGCTGACAGAACAGCGACGCCGAAATTGACAATAGCAAAGAATGTCATCATTTCCATCGCACCCCATAGTGGTTCAATTAATTTACCGCATAAACCAACTGTGATAATGTCAGCAGATACTTCCCAAAAATGAATTTCAAGAAAACAGAATGTAAACGCCGTCCAGATCCAAAAAGCTGGAGGCAATAGGTAACCTGGTGTCACGCTTAGTAGACGTATTGCCTCTGCAGAAAATGATAAGCAATAAGAAAACAGGACTACAAGGCATATAAATTTAACACTGGTACTAGTGTTTCCTAAAAGGGCCGCGAATTGTTGCCTCAAGTAGGGGATGTTTCTACCCAGGCCTTTTATTGCTGCCATTTCTACTGAGTAGCAACCCCCCTTTAACCTCTTTGAATCAGAGTGCCACTTGTCCTGTGATCTGACGTTTGCTACAAATTCAACATTAACTCCCCTCTTAACTTTGTCAAACAAGCTACCAGGATTCGATTTTTCAATCTTTTCACTTTTGAATCTTCTTCGAACGTTTTAACGCTTCTTTAATCTAATACATTCTTATATCATATATTTCTCGGTTGACATTATAGTGTTGCAATACTTTTTAGACTTTGCTAATCATCACGTATTTCTTTATCAACTGTGGTATTCTGAAAGTACGGAAAAATATTAATAAACGTCCATAATATTCGTATATGTATTTCAAGATTCTTTCCGGAAGTTTAGCGTTTTCAAGTAACGCTATCAGGTAACACTTGTTTAGTGAAAGTTATAAAGGTGCAAGTACAATACATGTTCATATTGTAATTTGAATCAATTTATTCAGCGATGACAGCGATTTAACAATACATATGAATATAGAAAAATATTGCAAAGCTTCTAATATTGAATTTCATTACATGTTTCGGAAATTCTTATTCTTACGCTTCTTAATCTGAAATTGTCCCATATGCAAGTACTTGCGTTTTATTTTGTTTTCACTATTCGATGAGGTTGTTATTCATTGACATTTAGGAAACAACGAAATTCGGCGATGTAATGTAAATTCTTTAAATGTTTGCATTTCAAATATTGTAATTCTTTTAAGTGACGTATAATCGTAATGTGCCTTATGTATGAAATTTATGGTCTTCATTTTCTCAAGACGAAAAGTGGAAGTCTAAACTTTCAAAGGAGGTCAATGAAGAAGTAAATCCTAGCTTTATGTAATGTTAATCAGAACTGTTATATTGCGAATATTAACTATAAAAAGTGAATAAAAACTGTCTACTTTTCGTGTAGCTGAACAAATCTGGAGTTCAACACCACTGATCGCATTTTGGAAAAAAGATAAGAGATAAATGCCCGGTATTTGTCCGCGTTGCAACCGCGAGGTTTTCTTCGCAGAGGAGAGATTAGCACTCGGAAAAGTCTGGCATACTTTCTGCTTTTCTTGCCGTTAGTATTCATTTTTCATAATAAAGATAAAAATATAATCCCGTGATTTTAAATGTTTTGTTTCACAAATTCGTTTTATTTACAAATACATTTCGGAAGTATTTATTTTATTGACGTACGTTAATCTGAATCCCCTTCTGAGTTGATACAATTTGCGAAATGATGTCTTTGATAATTAACATAATCAAGATCGACATAATAATTTTTATATTCCCCAGGAAACTGTCGAAAATTGCTTGATAGTTGTAGCGTGGCAACACATTGTGGAGAATTATTTTGCAAAAATTGTTATACACGTTTGACACTACCAAACATTCGATCGGTTCCGGACCCAGTGGTACGACCGGAAGTTAAAGCAATTCCGCCGTCCCAATCTGCTTATGTAGCAATCTCTGCATCTGATTCTACAAATTGTCATTGCCGTCGTTGCGTTGAAGATCAATTAAACGATTCAGCACTATATAGAAAAGAAAGTGTTCAATCTGGGAAACGAAGGCTACGTGGTGGAGGTAATGAAGAAGAAGAGATTAATTTCCAGCAAGTAGAAGGAACGAATCTTTGTGTGCAAACCGTATGTAACAACGTAGATGGTGTTAATTCGGCCACGACAATTTGTAATTCCGCCTCCAGCAATATTTCAGAAACCACATGGTATAATCATCAACATTCTTCTTGTAAAAGGTTTATAAATATTGTTTATACGCATCTACATTTTATTGAAATATTATATTGACTTTTGGACGTTAAACAGCTCACCAACACCGGAACACAGTACCTGCGAGAGAAATTCATTTGATACAAAGGAAAAATGTGATGCATCTCAAAAAACGAATGGGTGTCGTCATATTGAAACCCAAAAAGGGTCGGGTCACCTTAATTGTGATTGCGAAATTAATATAACTAACCCTGAATTAAGGTACGGAATATATCTTGAATAATTTGCAACATGTTTAACATTTGGATGTCGAATTTCATATTCATAGCTTTTGCACAAAAAATTCTAAGACGTACATAAAATGTAATAAGAATCGGTTTAAAGTTTATTTATGTATTGTAAGTGTATATATGTTTTTGTACATTGCTGTCGTTTGTAAAGCATTAAACTGTTTTGAAGCTAATTGTTATAAATGAAGCTATTTCCAGCGCAGATAGTGACCCCAAGCCTACGGATTGTGATATTCAAATTATAACATATCATTCCGATCGCGAATTGAATATCAGTGACACCATTATTCCATCGAGAAGAAAATATACGTATCCGCCGATACCGCCGCCCCGCAGTCCACAGCCTTCCCGACGACGAGTCTCCTTCTGTGAAGTCGTTTTCGGAGATAAGAACAATAAGGACCAATGTAGTACAACGAGAATGCAGGAAAATCGAAATAAATATTTCTGTAATAATAATAACACAAACGAAGGCTGTACCACGAGTTATGATGTTTGGCGGGCGGAAGATATGGCTGGTAAAAGCGATGGCGGATACGAAAATGATGTCGGTATTACAAACATGAACTACAATGAAGATGCAACTAAATTACGTTATTCGAATAATGATGCAAATTGTTCTAATAACGAGAGTGTAACAGAATCGTATACGAATAGAATCGTCGCTGACACAAACATTGAAGACAATGTACAAGCAAGAGAAACTTCAGCAACAAACCATTACAAGAATCCCCGCAACGCTGCGAGTAGTGGAGACGAGTTCGAAGATGATCAACGTATGCGAGGTGGATGCGGCGGATTATGTACAGTTTATTCATCAAAAAATACAAATTGTGAATCCTGTGGTAGATATAGTTACGACTCTACAAATTGTTGTCCTGCATCGCAAAGAAGTTGCAATCGTTCATGCGATGAGCCATGTCCTCCGCGGGATTTGGATCCTTGTCAAACTAAGTGTATAGATCCTTGTGTAATAAATCCATGTTTACCACTCTACGTTGAGAAATGTGGATCATGTCAATCGTCAGAAGAACGACAATCTTGCAAGAAAAATATTATAAAATGTCGGCCACCTTGCAAAGAAGACGTTCAAGGATGTGGTGGAGGTGGATTTTGCGGAGGCGGATGCCGCGGTGGATGCGGAAAACCCGGACAAAAGTGTATGATCGCGCGACCATGCTCGATTCCACCTTGCACTCGACCGCGTTCTCCGGCAGTTGGTTCACCCTGTTCTCAATCAAGACCGTGCACACCTCAGCCACCTTGTTGCCGTAAAAGAAAACCAATTACCGTAGGAGAATGTGGAAATTGCGGTGGTTCAAGCTGCTGCCGGTAAGTAGACCTCAATCTTAAGGTCCATTGCTCTAAAGGTGATTTTCGTCTGTATGTGCAGGTCGAGAAGTCCCCGATGTGGAGCAACATCATGTAGAACAATTTCTCCGTGTTCCCGACCGAAATTCACTTGCAGCGATTGTCTCGGCGGAGGCCTTGACTGCCAGCGCTGTGGCCGCAAAGTTTACCAAGCAGAGATGCAAGTAAGAAATTGATTTTTATTTAGGAATTCATACGTTACCTTACATAGATCATAAATACCGAACATACCTCCTACTTAATATTAATAGCAGTGTAATATTAATATTTACTGTTTTTCAAGATTGCTTCCGGTGGACCGTATCACAATATATGCTTCAGTTGTTTTTGCTGTAGAAAACCATTGGAACCGTTAACGTATCTGGAAAACTGTGGAGAAATTTATTGCAAGCGTTAGTGTCGCACGATACAAATTTGTATAATTACCATTATTTACTAGAGTAGATTTTTCAGTGAGTATATAAATGTTAATTTCATTATTCTGGTGCTTAATATTTGAATATATAGAATGCTATGTTCGAAATTTTGGACCACAAGGATATGGATATGGAATAGGTGCAGGAGCGTTGCAAACCCCTCTTTGATATAACACATCCCATAGTAAATGTTGGGTAAAGGGAAATCAATCAAGTACAGTTTAATCGTTTTTTGTACGAGCTTTTATTTTTTATAATGGAGTTTTCAATCGCTTGATGCCTGGTTAAGTGTTTGTTGCCTGTTCCGTAAGTGGACGATGTATAAAGCGCACCGTGTCAAGTAATTTTTTGAAATATTCATCGAGGCGAACATGTCAAGACTTTGTAAATATTTAAAGGGTAGTATATTCGAAAATAAATTAAAGACTTTAAATGTTTCTTTTTTAAACTTCACTATATATTCTGAACTCTGTTAGTGACGATATTTGTTCGTAGCGCACAATTTTCTTTGGTACCGGTTTGTTGGTATAACTTCTGATTTGGTCAAATATCTGAGCACTGATATAAGCAAGAAGAAAAAGCATGGTGCTGATATAAGCAGGAAGAAAAAAGAAAAAAAAGGAAAATGCAAGAATATCACGAAGAAAGTCTATAAAAACGAAAGAACGAAGAAAATCACGGAGTTGTACAACGCGTGAAATTGATTTATGATAATTAAGAATCGGAAAAAAGGTAAATATGCAATAATAACATGATTGAAGTATAAAGGTATATACTATAAATTCACATTGAAGAAATAAGCAGCGCAGGATTACTGAATCGGAAAGAAATTATAGGAGAAAGGGTGACTGGTTATTTCACGTTGAGAGGAATATCGTATTCAAGAAAATCACCGAGATTGAAATGTAAAATACCAGATGAAGGTAGAATGAGCGAGAAATAGTTTTATTAAGGAGAAAGAGAGAAATAATGGGAGACAAACTGGACCTGTGAAATCTGGGAATAGAGACGAAGGAAGAAAGAGTGAGTAGTTGGTTTATTGAGTCTCTCTTCTCGGTGAATTGCGGAACGCGGAACGTACGCGGCACCGCCGGGTGGAGGGGCGTTTATATAGCTTTCAAGCGCAGAAGCTTAATCTAATTTCAAATATAAATCTGTTCTCTCCCCATTCTCTTTCTCTCTTTCTCATTCCGAGTACTTTTCCTTTTTCAACCAACTCCCATCCATATAACGGCGTGCTGGCTGGTTTACATTACCCACTCGGCAACAAATAATCTTTTTCGCTTCTCCCATTAACATTACGAGGCACAACAATTTACTTCCCCCTTGCGCGTTAGTACTAAGAATCTGAAATACTGTTTACTTTAACGCAATGAAGTGTTTAATTTAAGTCAAGTACAATTAAGAAATTTAGGTACATACAATACGGGTGTAAGTTTTTGTTTTGTATGACATGTGTATAACATTGCGGTATTAAACATTTCAGAACCACCGGAACATGATTTAAATTTAATTTGCCGGGGGCCAGTTTAAAAATCAAAAGGCATCAACATTTTTTGATACATGATGCAGTAACGTCGATGCATCTGCGTATCAGGAAATCGAGAAAATATCTCCTGGGTTCGGCAATCGGCTCGCTCGGTCTTTTGTGTGCGCCGCTTATTCCAAACGGTATGAAAATCAATTATTTCGTTAATTCGTGCGTTACATTGGCTGTCACGGAACCATCACTGTGAACGACAGCGGCCCAAGGCACTATTTTTCAATTCCCAATGTCGCCCTACCTTTTCGAACGTATTTCCGTCTGGTTCGCCCCCGCCATTTTGCGGCCTTATCTCTGACACGACGTCGGCTGACGCCATATACTCGGAATCTGAATATACTTATAAATATATTATCGTACTTTGAGTATCAGATTATCCATGCTAGACTTCGTAAAATAATTATGACATTAAATTAAATGGAAAATGTTAGATATGTTTTTAAACATTTCATAAAATTCTAGCTTAACTTGGTGACAGGATATTGTATATTTTATAATTAATTTCTGTTATTGCAATACATGCAAGGGATAGAGGGGTATAAAAGTGACAATTGAGGGTTACATTATACCGATATGACCTTAAATTTCGGTACGTTAAAATTAATACCTCCTATTTGTCAATAGATGATACGTTTTTGGTATACAACGAAAAACAGCCTAAAAAGGGGAGCAGACACAAATGGCAGACCCCAAAACTTCCCCTAAATACTGTCACAACATATCTAGGTAACAGGAACTTTCATCGAGGTCACATTAAAAGTTATAATAGTTGTATCGTGTTATGAATTAGCTATTTTTGTCGAGGAAAGCAGGTAGAAAGGTTTCTCGAGATGGATTCACTTGGCGAGGACAGTGGATTTCGTGTGAGACAGAATTGGAGTGGAATGGGATATCCATTCGCAATTGCGAATCTCCCATGGAAAATATTATCACGTGCGCATCGTTCATATTTTCATTTGCAAGAGCGTCGCAAGTGGTGTTTTATTTATATTTCATATCCTAATTTTGGCGTCATAGAAAAATGATTAAAATCACATCGTGTTACACAGTGTGAAGTCCTCTGTGGGTAAGAGAAGTGAATAACTGATTTAAATCAATGAAAGGGGATTATATTGCAGATCTTATCCTGCGCGACTAATTGGTGGACATGTGGACGTTACCGTGAAAAATCCCCCGTATTTCAATTGGGTCACAGTCCATTCAATGTCCTGATTTAAAAAGGGTTCCTCGGTTGAAATTAATCTAATGAATCTAGGCCTTCAACCACGGTCTCTAAATGGGGATTTTCGGATTATCGGTAATTATCATAAATAATGGTTTACTATAAATGTATATATATTCCTTACAATTTAAGATTTATGATACTAAAATGAATAATATTCCCTTGTCCTATTCGATGTAAAAATCTCTTCTATAATAATAAAATACTCATCTAGATATGGCAAGGATTAATAAATTCTGATTCAAAATTATTAGAAATTTACAGAGTCATTAGAAGATTCATGATACAATTTTCATTATGAAGTAGTTTGTTAGTACTCGTTGCAGTAGTAAGAAAACTTTAAGATCTTTAATAATGTATTATTAAAAGAATAATTAAAATCATCTTACTTTGAAATAAAAGGAACTACTACTTGTATTGCGATATTTGCAGTTGCTTCCCAGGTGGAAGGAGAAGGGATTAAGGTTCACCAGAATGATCGAGGAAAGGTAACGACATAATAATGAAAACGTTAATAATAATACATTTGACGGGAGAACGATAGGCCGTGTGTGTATACCGTACACGTTTAATTTGCATCGTATAAATCGTGTTTCCGGTCGAGCACGCAACGCAAACATGCGTTATGTTTACGCCCTTGGTCCCTCGCTGTGTTCTCGATCCAGGCAGCATGGTGCGACCGAGAAGTCTCTTTAACAGAAGAGGATCCACACTTTTGCATGTTGCGTCGTATTGTAACCCAGGTAATTTATGATTCGATAAATAAATCAGCCGCGTTTTATCCTCACTACCCTCCTATAGATTTCGCGCGCACACTTGTAAGATGATATTTTTTTAAGGGAGGGGGGGTTACGCCCAGTTACCATTCCCACTTTGTCCGAAAGGGACTAACCCCTTCTACCTTTGTTCGCCATTTAAATACTTCTATTTGTGCCTACCTGTGGTCCGTCGAGTGAGCCTGTTGAAGTTCTTGCATCGATTAGGAATAATTAGTCGACTGGCAATAACAATACGAATAATGGTAATTGTCGTCTTCTTACTTTATAATGAGATATGTTCGATGGTATTGATAAATATGCTGTATACGCTATATACATTTAATAACGTAGTATTTATCGTAAATATTTAAAGGTTAGAAAGCTACGAACGTTGGAAGCTATGTATTTTTCGTAATTCTGAACTTCCAATTATAGCTGATGTAAGAAAAAAAGAATGTGTTGTTTGCAAATATGAATTTGAGTGATATTGCTGTGCGTTAGAAACGCTTTTACGTTTCATGATTCTACGTAGCTTTAGTGATCATGAATATGCATATTGTTATGCATGTACTTGTTTATCGCTTTATGCATCGTCGGGCAGTGATACATGCAAATAATAACACAATAAATTTATTTCCAAATCGAAAATGAGGGAATATCCATCTCAATGGAAATGGGATATATGTATATGAATATAAATGCTCGGTATGGAGTAGGAAATTTACTGCGAGAGGTACAAAATTAATTGATTAATGAAACGTTGGATGTATCAAGCGTATCTACAGTGGTAATTGCAGTGAAGATGGGATCAAAGACTTTCATCTTCAAAGCTTATCTAATATAGCAGTTTAATTTTGATATTTAGGATATGTAGAAAATAGCATAGTCAAAGATTTAATTAGAGAGAGATTGTTTATATATACAAATACTAATATCGTTTAGCATAATACCATTATTAATATTAATATTATTCACACGTAAATTTAAAAATTCGAATGGGAATTAGATTATATCGTTATATGTAAGTTCGTTCGAATGCGTTTACCAGTTTCAATATCGCGAATATGATAAGATGATTTTGATATGTTTATTATGTTTCTATTGATTCTTCAAAGAAGAAATAAATAAGAAAGTAAATCGTGGTCCAAAATTTACGAGCAGACCTGGTGTGTTATGGCTTCGGGTGCGGAGTCAAACCGATTTCCCTCGGCGTTTTTATTATTTTCTGATAGCATGTTTACGAGGAAGGATGAATGGATGCCTACTTTATGGGACAAGTATGGCTTTTAGATTAGGTATAGTTGACGCTTTTGCAAAATATAATATATATGTTGCCGTTCATGGCCTGGAAAATCATTCGTACATACTAGCTACCTGTTTGTGGTCCATAGAATGTTATCCAATCAAATGTCTTTATATAATACAACTTTTAATTACTCCTTTCTCTGACGTATTAACTTTGCATTGATTCTGGTATACCTTTATTGTGTTTTTCTATAATCAGCAGCTTTTGAACAATTCTTTTAACCGCGAATTCATTTACAATCATTTAAAATGTAGTACAATTTTTATAGTTACTAGACTGCATAAGTTATTTTTTATTCTTCATCGATATCCGATATGTGTTAGATATAAAAAAATAAAAGTTATTAACGAACTATTTTTCAGTAAGTATGGAAGAACCGGTATCCAGTAGTCCGTACATTGTACGCAGTAAAAAAGGGGGGTTGAAAGGTAGATAGATAGAGAGAAAGAGAAACAAAATAAAATCAGAACGGTGTCATATGCGCCTGCTTGCATGATAAATGTAGCGATTTAAAATCGAAATTTCTCTTTTCGTGTGCACGAGCCCCGACGTTTGACTAATGGTCCCGCATTAACTATTGGAGCATTATAGAATGGCGGGTTGAAATTTTGAAAAATACATTTGCCCCGACAAGAGATTAATACTTTGTAGGTTTATCTGCTCGGCCGCGCCGCGGAAGTACGGTCTTGTCGGGGCGTTAATGATAATGATCCTGGGCATCCATCCAACGTTTTTCTCGTTTCCTGAGTACTTCGATATTCTACGGTAGTTGTAACCCTCGAGGAAAACAACCTAATTATTAAGGAAGTGTAAAAACGGCTGATGGTTAATCACTCCAGTAATTAAACATTCTAAAATTCATCATATTCTTCTAGGAACATTTTAATGCCACAGCAGTGTTCTAACAGTAGACAGATTAATTACCCTGCGATATTCACGGAACTACTGGATAATCGGAACATAATATTATCTTCGGTAAAGCATGTTTATTATAATAACATTTCCCTGATTCTGCTGAATTCTTTCTAATAGAATATTAATTGGAACGTTAATATGTTAATTAGTACTGTAATACACTATTAATTAGCATAATCGTCCACAGCATAATAGAGTACTCGACGCATAGTATTTACGGTTGTGTGAGTGAAGATGTTGTTTTCAGATGTGTGAATGTGCGACTAACAGCACAATGTGTTAAGTCATCTTTATGTTACATCTTACATGGAAGATCTGAGATTTCGGGTAACACAGAGACCTTCGAATGCAACCCTTCCTTCAGTCACGTAAATCCTACTCGACAAAAGTGGAGAAGAGTATCGGGAGACAAGACCACCCGTACGAAAGGAGAGCGGGTTGACACATAGGGCACCTAGCCACCCGGTCCATTGTGAACGAATAGGGGTGGGTTTTGCCCAATGGACCGTGCTTTACCGAGCGTAAAATATCCCCATTCTCTAACCCATAATAGTTGCCGCGTGAGCTGAGCGTCACTCCTTTATTCCGTACAAAGCATAGCGGAACCGTGAAAGGTAAGCCATGCTGATTCCAAGGAGAAACGAAAGATCTTTTGGCCTCCAAAAGATTCATCTTAATGAGTCAACGTCAGCAATTAAGTTTATATGTGCACTGATATGGTGCCATTTTTTCTTAACAATTTATGTAGTACATATACTACAAAAGCGAGTAGAAAATTTATGTAGTATTTGCGATAGGTAAAATCTCATATATTATCTCATATATAATAGGTATATTTTTATTTCGTGCACTTGTTAGGCACATGGGAGTGTTTGAAAGTATAACAATAAATTATATAACTGTTACTTAATTTCTGACGATTGAAGCGCGAATTACCTTCAAAAATCGTTAATATTTCAAAATTGCCAATTTTGCTTCTAAACGGCCCAAATCGATGGTATATGATGTATAAACATATTCTAGGACAATTTTGGGTCGGAAGAATCGGTTTAAAAATTTTTTTGAGCCAAAAATGGGTCATTTCCAAATCGCAAAAATGTGAAGGGGTATACCTTCAAAAATTCTCAAAAATTGAAAGTCGCCAAAATAAATTCTAGACCATCCAAATCGATGGTATATGATGTATAAACATATTCTAGGATGATTTTGGGTCGGAAGAAGTGGTTAAAAAATTTGTTTGAGCCAAAAATGGGTCGTTTCCAAATCGCAAAAATGTGAAGGGGTATACCTTCAAAAATTCTCAAAAATTAAAAGTCGCCAAAATAAATTCTAGACCATCCAAATCGATGGTATATGATGTATAAACATATTCTAGGATGATTTTGGGTCGGAAGAAGTGGTTAAAAAATTTGTTTGAGCCAAAAATGGGTCGTTTCCAAATCGCAAAAATGTGAAGGGGTACACCTTCAAAAATTCTCAAAAATTGAAAGTCGCCAAAATAAATTCTAGACCATCCAAATCGATGGAATATGATGTATAAACATATTCTATGTTGATTTTGGGTCGGAAGAAGTGGTTAAAAAATTTTTTGAGCCAAAAATGGGTCGTTTCCAAATCGCAAAAATGTGAAGGGGTACACCTTCAAAAATTCTCAAAAATTAAAAGTCGCCAAAATAAATTCTAGACCATCCAAATCGATGGTATATGATGTATAAACATATTCTAGGATGATTTTGGGTCGGAAGAAGTGGTTAAAAAATTTTTTTGAGCCAAAAATGGGTCGTTTCCAAATCGCAAAAATGTGAAGGGGTACACCTTCAAAAATTCTCAAAAATTGAAAGTCGCCAAAATAAATTCTAGACCGTCAAAATCGATGGTATATGATGTATAAACATATTCTATGTTGATTTTGGGTCGGAAGAAGTGGTTAAAAAATTTTTTTGAGCCAA
This sequence comes from Nysson spinosus, assembly GCA_910591585.2. NCBI lineage: Eukaryota > Metazoa > Arthropoda > Insecta > Hymenoptera > Crabronidae > Nysson > Nysson spinosus. The sequence continues at coordinate 8,267,149 of OU342835.1, forward strand.
AAATGGGTCGTTTCCAAATCGCAAAAATGTGAAGGGGTACACCTTCAAAAATTCTCAAAAATTGAAAGTCGCCAAAATAAATTCTAGACCATCCAAATCGATGGTATATGATCTATAAACATATTCTAGGATGATTTTGGGTCGGAAGAAGTGGTTAAAAAATTTGTTTGAGCCAAAAATGGGTCGTTTCCAAATCGCAAAAATGTGAAGGGGTACACCTTCAAAAATTCTCAAAAATTGAAAGTCGCCAAAATAAATTCTAGACCGTCCAAATCGATGATATATGATGTATGAACATATTCTATGTTGATTTTGGGTCGGAAGAAGTGGTTAAAAAATTTTTTTGAGCCAAAAATGGGTCGTTTCCAAATCGCAAAAATGTAAAGGGGTACACCTTGAAAAATGGTAAAAAAATCGAGGTCACCAATGGATGATCCGAATAGCTGTGTAACCGCACTACTCCATGGCGATAGTAGTGACATTATTTCTATGTCATACTAAATCAGGGATTTAATCATAACTCCTACACCTCAATGAAAAAAGAGATGGAAGTTAATTTTGGCCACGTACTTCATAATTCTTATATTAGTAGGAAAGGTGAAAATTAAAAAGCCAATGACAAGAGAAGTCGTTGGATGAAATCAACGTGGCGATGATACTGAATTCTTTTTCGAGGAATATTAAAATGAGAGTGAAAGAAAAAGAGGAATTGTGCCATATCTAAGGGGATGAGCGAGGAAGAGCGGCAGGTTGGGTCGATGGAGTTTGAAAGGCGAGGAACGAGAGTGGAGGCAGATGGAGGCAGAGAAGTGCAGGATGGGACCCCAGTGACAGAATGATAATAATCCCTTGAGCGTTTTCTTTCATTTCCCTTTATTATCATATTATTAAAAAAATCTCCGTGAAATGTTATTAAAATCGTTTAAACGTCGCGTGCCACGGACGCCGGTATTGTCCTCTAATTTAATAATATTAAGCGCGAACTTTTCGGGGGTTACGGGGATACGAAACGTGGGATGGGTAGTCACCCTCTCCGATTCAACTCTCTCTACGCTGATCTTTATAACGTACCGAAACCGTTTATATTATTCTCTATTTCTGTTATATATCATCGTCAATCATCACACGATATATTACGCTATGATTTTAGTGTCTGAGATATTCTGCCGAAGTATAAACGGTACTCGAGAATAATTTCTATAATTCGCAGCATTAATTCTCCTGCATAAATGCAATTTGTAAAACGTATGATGTATATGATATAATATCATGACACTGAAAAGAGGTTACATCAATTGTTCACAGTAATCGAAGATGTGCTTTTCCGAAGCTTTTGAAAATCTCCGTCGCCAGGTGCGAAGATTCTGCAAAATCGTTTGCGGAACGATCTGTTGATCGAGCGAGCGTCCTGGAAGAACCTCAAAGAATAATAGCGATCATCGACGGTGAAGTAGAACGAATCAACGTCATTAGCACTGAGCGACTTTTGTGCGATGGATGTGCAACGAGGCGCAACGAGTCAGGCCAGTTGCGCATTCATCGACCATCTAATGACAAATAGATCCCGCCTTTTTGAATTTCTATAATGTATACTGTATCTACGTCCACGGACGTGTTTTGCATATACAGAGAGTCTCGCTATTAAAGTCACATTTCCTTAGGATACTCAATAGAAAACCCTTCACGCCTCTTTACCCCAACGATCGTGTTCTCTTTGTAGGATTTCCGGGGCACGCGCTGCGTTCTTCTCCCGGATTCGCATACCGTTCTTGTTCAACTTGTACCAACCAGGTGTAAACAACATCCTTCATACTTTTTTTATTACTAGCAAAGTCTTACAACACTTTCACTTTTTAATAGGTGCCTCTTACTGATATTAAGTAAGCATGCTACAATGCTGTTTCATAATTAGATTACTGGATAGGTAATTATAATACAAATATGTACATCTTAAATATAAGGATTGAAGCCCAAGATCTATAGGTATATGTAATAAAATATATATGTAGCATACGTAGCCTGATTTAGTGAAATGGTTGAGGTAAGGACGAAAATGTTTCAGGTAGGATAGACTGTTGCAATGAAATGAAAATGGATGACAGATCGTCTTCCTTGCCGCCGCGAATAGGCGTACGATGATAGATTATGGAGAAACGACCTACGCCGTCGATTTGTACCTATAGACACGGTGCACCTTTGCGTCTACACTCCACTGTCATTCCTGCGACTGTCAGCCGAAGGGTAGTCTCTTTATATTTCCGCTCTTATACGCTTAGCAAATTATTGTCCAATTTTATGGGAATTTTTTTTCACCGTTATGCAACCAACTTGCGAAATGATTAGCACTTTTTCTCAATTCAAACACTTTATTGAGTACACCAATATCGCAAGTAAGGTTTATATGAGTGCATAACTGTAACAGTATACTGTTACCATTATCACTGACTTCTTATCAATATTAACACTAGACTACCAAAGGGGTCAAAATGACTTGTTTCAGATTTTTAATCTCCCAGCTACAATTTATATATAAATAAATGTATAAGCATAACTGAATCTATGTTCGGTAGAAGTGGCACACATCTAGTCTGAGAATTCTTGTACTGGAAGGACTGTCGCGTTACATGTGGCAAGTATGTAATGCTCGATGATCGGAAGAAATAATAAACGATTTTAAAATCAGCAAGTCACGTCCCGTTGCAACGATCGCGATCATTTTCACAGCATGATCAGTCGTTCTCCGGATGGAATCGAAGGGTCCATCGTGTGTAAGGGGTGCGTGCCTTCTCGATAAAGGGACGTTATTTTATGCCTCTCTATCCATCCGATTCTCTCACTACTCCTCTCTCCCTGAAATCCAACAATTAGTCGGCTGCTTATGTCCGTGATTAATGGATATCTACGAGTGCAGCAGGCGTGTTCCAATGGTGAGGAACGAAGAGAGGGTAAGACAACAATATATATCGAGAAAAAGAGTTAGTTATAAGTGGTGATAATATTCCATTAGGAGCTATTATATTCATCGCATGACAAAGCTACGTTCCCATGACGACATAAGGACAATTTAGTCTCTCATTTCGGAAACTATAAATTGCATTTGATTAAAAGTGAATATCGTATAACGACAGGCGTTACATTATAAAATCGTGGTAAAGTAATATTGCAATGTTGTATTTATTTTTTGAGCAACATTTTTATGATTTTGGAGATGGGTTAATAACATAGGAAAGGCAAATAGGTCCCGTACGCATATGTAAAAGAAAGAAAGAATCAACAAACCGCTCAACCAGCCCTGTTTCTCTATCACAAAGAGCACATCACGACCTGACACTATTGCTATTCTAAGCAAACACGTTGTAAGCAGTTCCTTTTTTTCTAGGACGTACATTTACACAGTAGACGTGCATGTAAAAGATAATATTTTGAATGCATAATGAAATGGTGTATGCGGAGCTGGCACGAATACAAACAAAAAGTTCGCGGCGGAAACGAACCTGCACAAAAGACCAAGTTTGTTAATATTCCAAGAATATATTCTCATATTTCGTGGTAGTTTACTATCCCTTAATTCAATGTTGTTTTGAAACGAATACGATCTACGTACCGTTGGTTACCGGAGAGAAAATTCATGTAGAAAGGAAACGTTAATTTACCCACCCAGGAAACGTAATTAGTGAGCACATTTAAAAAATATTATCGGATGCATTTTGTAATTGAATTTATCAGGTTACTGTTTTTATCGGATAGTTTAATACAATGCGGATGTTATTGCGGTATTCATTCAATCTTACGTCCTATGCAATTGCCTTTCTAATATAGTTAATGATAGTTAATAATTCATAAATGGATGTATTTTGCACTTTACATGTCAGTTGAGTTCCATACATATGTATACCAATCTTCCATACGGTAAATAACTAATCAATTTTATATTAGCAAACGTGAGTCGGAGAAGAAATAAGACAGATAAAGATGTTCTAAAATAAATCAGGATACTTACTAATCTAGTTCCGACAAATTGTGTGAATTCAATGAAAATGATACAGTCTAGTGTAAGAAATTCTATTTAGTGGCTTAAATCTGAAGACTACGTGAATTAAACTAGAAAAGATTTCTATATGTATCGGATACTTAAAACTCGATCTTTTGGAAATCTCTTCTCGTGGAAATAATCGTTTTCTTAAAGATCTATCTATACTTGGAAAAAAGGTCAAGGAAAAAACGTAAATCAGGCAGAGCCGATAACTCTATGACAGCTACTTAAAGCCTGCGGTTTCCCATAGGACTATTTGGTCAGATTAGCCCCGGTAAGTGTGCTTTAATCCTGTTAAAATGTTTGCCAACAGGGAGGCTGGGAGAACATTTCGAATTGTGTGCCTCTTATACCGATATACACGATGTTCGTTTATATTTGCCCAGCTTGGTCAAACATTGGAGTGTGCCTTTTAGTAAGCCCGACGCCTCTGGCAAAAACCGGGGCAACGATGTTATGGGGATTATATCTAAACGCGCATTCAATACTCTTTCTCCCGATCAGGAATAGTTTGTTGTTAATTTAAAACTTGTAACAAACCGGAAATGCACGAGAGAAGTTCTAACAATAAGATTGTTTGACGTGGAAGTAATGAATACACATAAACGTAGGTGTTAAATATAAAATCGTTTAATCTTGAATCATTATTTATTTATAATCTACAAAATATATTATGGTAAATAAATATAGTAATTATACTATGTACACGTATCTAGTAGCAATATATTTCGTTGAGATTATACTTATAACTCTCGTACACAGAATTCTACCTACAAAGACTTATTCTACATTATCAGAAAATCTTAGAGAGAAAAATATATTTTTTAGTACTTATTACACGATACTTGGTAAAGGTGTACCAATATTTTCACATACATTTTGAATACAGATTTGATTTTTATTTACGTAGTCCTTTATAAGTAGTACGTGACTCAAGTATGTTGCGCAGAGTACTTGTGCGCATTCTTGTTCAAAGTTTCGTGTTCGCGGGTGTACGATTAACGCGTGTCAGTTTTCTCAGTGTTATTGTACGTCGAAAATCCTGTTCCATCGAGATTCCCGCATTAATTTACTCGTCATAACGCCTCGTACAATAATGCCGATCAGCGTATTACACGGGAAACGCAATAGTCGGTGATGTGTCATAATAAAATTCTCGATCCGTGTCAGGGAGTCGAGCCGAAGAACGCCAGCCATTATGCCGATTCTATTATATCATATTATTGTCGGTCACCCTGAAGAAAATGACTGATGACAGGAGACTTTCGCACAATACCGAATGGACGTTAACAGCCGTGCGATGTAGCGTTGGAAAGTCAGCTAGTCGAAAAAAAGGAAGCACAGAGGATAATGTCAACCAGGCGAGAAGTGAATTGAAAAGAAGCGGCAGAAGTGGGCGGCATAATGGGATCGTTTCCAAAAATGTAAGAAAAAAAACGAGCAACTGAACAGGGGATCACACCCGGAAGGCATGGGCACGAGAACAATTTTTTTCTAACCGAGATTTTTTTTCGTTGCCTTTTTTCAGGAAAAATGGGGTAAAAACCACTCGCACATAGTTCGAGCTCATTGTCGGGGTGCTGATCCTAGCGGCATTATGAGGTGGCCTATCCATAAACGTCTACGCTCCCGCAAATATACCAGGCTAACCAACCCCTCTTGCTAATGGCAGACTCTTTATAATAGGTAAGTAAATCTATGATACTCGATACACATACATAAAATACGAATTATTATCGTGTTACAATCTCGGGATATTATGTTTTAACGTGTACCCTACAGCATAAGCATAAGTTAGAACATGTATTTAATCTTGATCGGAATTTTCATGTGGAGAATGTGAACGCATAATAAGATACTCTTGCAAGGTACAAACGTATTTTATTTTCATATCAAATACAATAGTAATAACTATAATAAACTGATGTTATGCCAAGTGCAATATATAAATGAAATATTGTCGTATATTCTAATATTTCATCTGCGATTTATATTATAGATAACGGAGAATAGATAATGGATCGAAGCGTAATTAGAGAAGACTGCTGAGAGTGGGATTTTAATTGTGTCCGAAGAATGTTGTGCAGGTATTATTCATTTAATTATTGCATTATATTTTGATAACTAAAATGTGAATTATACGTGACATTTCTCAGCAGTACACAATTGTGGATATTTAGTTGAAATGTCGTGTTTATTTTTAACATACAATTGTAAAGTGTGAATTGATGTTGATATTTTACAATACAAGACAAGTAATATTTGTATGACTTTGTTCAAGAAACTCGGCTTGGATTCGTCGATACTCTGGTGTGAGGAACATCAAGGGATAAAGAGGATCGGCGAGCGTTGGTGTCTGCTCGTGGAAGAGGAGATGGGAAGAGAGTTGTCGGAGCGGAGCCGTGAGGGTGAGTACGAAAAGAGGATGAGAGTGAGAGAGGGGTGTGTCTCAACGCCTGGCCGCGACATCACCAATTAGTCACCGACGCTTAAAAACACCGGGGCCGCTCCACCTACCTTGCGAGCTTGCGAGACCCGGCGAGAGCTTGCATCCGTGAGGAAGCACATTTTATCGCCCCCGAATGGTATGACTTGCACGTTGCATTCACTTTAATGCACCTCTCTCACTCTCTGGTATTATGTGGTTAAAACTTAATCAGTGGAAATATCTAATTGCTTGTATCACTGGAATTACTTTCAATCTGATCTGAATTTAATCAGATGAACGTTATTCATTGCTGACAAATGTATTCGAAAACGTGATACTTGTAAACCATGAAGGTTTCAACATTTTTTTAAGTTACTTTGGTATAGAAATTAATGCATCATTCAGGAATCGCGTTTGTGCACAAGTGCAATTTTTTATTCATTTTTATTATACTAGTAACGATGTCATCGTGACTCTGACTTAAATCAATACTAATAAATCAATTACGGAGAAAATGAAATAAAAAGTACAAACTGGTTAGCGATCGTTTGGGCTCGTTTCTGTCTGGACATGAATATGCCTCTAGTATCCAAGTCCGAGTCGTAGATAAGGGTGAAGAAGTGAAGTGAATACAACAAGGGGGTGCCGTAGCCAGGGGTCTTGTGTGTAGCATAGCAGCTGCTATTGACACCTCGATACCCTGACTCAAATGGAACCAACCAACTCGCGTTCTGTGCCATAGCTCTGCACTAAGGTTCAAGACTGAAGCAGACTGTTTGTGTATGTTCGATGTGTTCTCTGTTAAACTGTAGGTCATTCTATACGTGTGTCCGCACGCGTAAAGCAGCTCATTGTTAATGTTACACACAAGACAAACGAATCTTTGTCAAGATTATCTTCTGATTTTGAGAAAAATCTGAACCTATTGTTTGTGAAAGATTGCATTTATAGAACAGGTTTCATTTGATTTGTTTGATGATTTAGATCCTATGTTTTACATTTCGCAAAAGAAATATCAACTAAAACTTGCTGTAGAAGTGGGTGGTAAATAGATGAGATTTATTCTAGTTCCAAGATTAAAAGCAGGACAGGGTTATTAAAATTGTATGAAGCAGATGTGTTACATGTATTACCAAGCAATTAGATCTTTACTGTTACATTAATTATTCGCGATGAAAAGAGGCTTTATCGTTACAAAGAAAGGAGACTTCTTTGTCCACGTTTCGCTCGATTGAACGATTAAGGGCCCCGGTGTTCTCTATAGTAGTAGCAATAAACAGTCCGCGCCTTCATTTCGGACCCTTCGCATAATTCGGTAATTAAAACGAAAGCCGACGAATCGGGGCCGAGGATATTTCTCTTCCCGTGAATTTGCATAACCTGCTCTACCACGCCAGGTAGAGGATAACTAACGAAATAGAGACAACTTAGCTAATGTCGCGGAAACTTTTTATTGCCATTCCAACATAAAGAGCCGAATAATTCGAGCATTACTTTGTACACTAGGGAGGCAACTTTCTGCATTTTCTCACTGATGTATACGATTATAACTACTCTTAATTCCTTTATGCCATATTACTACATTATAGGTGCTCCTGATGATTTTATATTATAATCGTAAAACGACTCATAATGACACTAGTATCAATTAGGATTAATAATCTGGTATACGGTTAAGAGTTGCAAGCCAATATCAAACTGATCTCCTAGGGTAACCTACAATGCTCCTGGTTGTAATCGGCCCTATATTGAATAAGATGACTAGATGTAAGATGACTAGATGATTTCCACTAGCAAGGATAGGACACGCACGCAGCACGTCGAAGCATAGAGTTGGTGGCACGCGACCGATCCATAGAAATCCTTTATAGTCCTGGTGTGCGGGTGACATTTCTGGATGAGTGTTTCTGACTGCCGACCGACGTACATACGCGAAGACAGATAGCAACTATAATACTACACTGTGAGTCCTTTAAGATACTCCTAGGGCCACTTTGCCCGATTCCAATCGGCATTATCCCCACATGTAATCGTTTGTAGACCGCATTTTGGGTTTTGACGTTAAGTATGGATTTTGAGATTTATCGATAGGCTTACATTTTAATAGTATAGGGGTTGGACATGGACACGGTAATATTGGTTTTAGACTTCATTCATTGTATAATTCTATACAGCAAGTTCATTAGAATTATCCAATTATACTCATTACACTTTTTTGGAAGCTTATACGTATAGAAGATATTGATGGCTTTCATGGTACATTACATCCTAGAATCAAGATGACCCGATAGAAAGGATAGGGAATAGTAGAAGGAAGAGAAAAAGAGGAAGAGAGGTACGGAGAGTTACCGGTAAATGGAAAACTAATAGGACGTTCCGACAATGGGCTTGGTTTGATTTTCAAGCCGCAATCAGCCGCGGTTCCACGTTTTCCTGGTGGCGTTTGTTGTTCGGCCGCTCGTCAGCCGCAGGCTGCATCGATGTGTTCGTCGGTATCCTACGTTTACGTAACGCACATAAACTAGATCTTGTTTGTGTGAAACGTATCGCGTGGGTGGTTTGCTCGGGCGGAGGGAAAAGGCTGCATTTTTCCACTGGCACCTGCAGTTTAAATAAACGAACCGCCCTCTTTCCCTTTCTCTCTGGCCAACCAAATGAAAAAAGGAAGAAACGAAACGACACTGCTACGGCAGCCAATCGGCGGAAAGCCGAGAAACAGGTGAATCGGACGTTAGGTATATGTACAATTCTGGGCTACACCTAGATATATGTTCCACTATTTGCTGGATTTTTGGTACCGCTTTAACCATCCACCTTACAATACATCTATGTATTCTATCCGGTGTATATTATTGTGAAGTTAATTCATATTATATCAGAAATTCTTTACATTCGATTAATGGATTCATGACTAATCGTAAACATTATTACAAATTTTCATAGAAATTCACACTGATGTAAATGAGCTACCGAATAGGTGTGTGTATACAATTATCATGGATATTGATATCCGTATCACAGACATCAGTTAATAGCTAAATTTAATTACCTATGGAACTGTAATTCGGTTTCGTCTCTATAGAAGTATCTCTGCAAAGCCCTTGAAGAGATCTATATTTGGCCTGTTCCGATACCTTGCAAATAACCCCGCCTGAAGTATATATCTGCGTGTATCGGCAGGGCATTACGTTATGCTTAGACGTGCGCAACAATACAGTCATATAGGTCGGATATAAGCTTCGAGGCTCTTTCATCTTATCGTGGTATCAACGTCAAACGCACCAGACGCTCGACTCGACTCTCCTCGCTCTCTGACTGGTTTCCACCCACTCTCATTCTCCGTACGTACCCGGGCCGAACCAGAACCAGCTACCTAAACCTACCATGGTCTAGCTACCTTGTAACGTATTGGCTTTCACGATCTTCTACCTACATACGTATGCCAACCTTTGTTCACGTTCGATTTAGATTTCAAGCATCGGGGCATAAGTCTCCACTCGATAACAGACTTTTCGTTAATTCATCATTTCCATCTCCATGATGTTTAGAGATGATCTTTATACCAGCATTCATTTCACAGTTATAGGGTTAAGATGTATGTTATAGGATAAGCTTCCTAGTAGTCAAACTGATTAACGCTTCTTTTTGAAAATTGTACAGTTTTACAGCATACTGTTTAAGGGTTAATACTGAGATATTCATAGAGTGGTATTCATTAATTTGTGGCTATTGATCAACTTACAATGTTAAATGTCCCTGATTGTATGTTTAGTCATGATGAGAATAGTAAGCATATAATTGAATGGATTCATGTCTGCGATGGTCATGTTTCTGTATGATAGGGATTAGAATAAGGAATTGAATGATCGCATTAGAGAACAGGGGTACCTCCTATTGGGTACACGTTGAAAACAGAAGCAGCAGAAGTGAAGAGGCCACGTGCAAAGCAGACGCCGCTCGAGGCTTACGAACTGTCGAAGCGCGTAATTCCTTCGACCCTTGTGTCAGACAAATTAATATATTAAGTAAAGCTAGGTCAGGCTCATTTACTTGCTTCATGGATCTAATACTTCTACATTTATTATCAAACATCTTACACATGCAATCTTATGACACCAATTATATTTTAATTCAATCTCTTGAATATATAATACTATTTATGGTACCGGTATCTATAAATACGGATACTGAACAATCACCAATATCCTGAAAGAATATTAGTCTTCATGTAACTCGTATGACATCGATGAAACACTGTTATCTCTGGCAAACGAAATTCGCTGCCATGGAAGTATTAAAAAACATTGCACCACACGAGCTATCTCAAAGTTGTTTGTTACTATTATATTATTGCATGCGATCCGCGGTTCACGGTGAAAAAGTCAGAATCGACAAGTTTAGCTTGGTCGACGAGAAACGTCAAAGTGTCTATACGCATGCAATACGCGATAATATCGTTAACCCTCGAACTCGGCGGACTCGTTTCCACAAACCTGATAATCCGCGATCAGGTTCGACGTATACCCTCCACCAATACATTATATATAGAACGTAGGTATGCACACACAGATAGAGCTTCGAATCACGTATGTGGATATCTACATCTATATACCGACGTATTGGGGACTGAGATTTGGCGGACCCCCTCGACTCGACTTGCGATTATTCAATTCATCGGCCTGTCAAAAGCACCAGTGCACGCTGTGTTCGCTGATCGTTCTCTCTCTTCTCCATCTCTTTCACTTACTTTCTCTTTCCTCCTCTATCTCACTTACTCACTCTTTTCCCATTTTCCTTCTCACTTCGATTACTTTTCTACCTTTTCTAGCTTTTCTTCCCTTTCCTGTACCAAGCTGCACGTATAATCTTCCTCTCTCTTTTCCTCCCGTCTTCTTTTCATCCTTCTCGGCAATGTTCGTCTCTCTGTTTCACGGTCGTTCTCTCCGGCATAGCCATCCCTCGGGATTCCGGTAACTCCTGCCGGGGTGGAACGATTAGGAGCAATACGTTGCGATAACTGCCCCTAATATCTCGGCACCGCTGCCATACGCAATACAAATTAGGGAAGCGTACCGTGAAAGCACGCCGGATATTTGATTCTACGATTTTCCCTTCGCCACGGTTCCTCATTCGGTGACGATTTGCGACTACCATTCAAACAGATTTTCTTCGATCGGTATGATATCACTTGGATACAACAAAATATATTATCAACACGACATGCTACAAATAGTATTAACAATATTTTTAGAGTTAAGCTGCTCATATAATTCAGTGAAAAAATATTAGAATTACTTGTTTCATACAAACGTATTATAAGAATGAACTAAGAAATATTATTTTATCAGGATTTCTTAAACTTGCAAGAATCTTATACTTATTTAGTCACAAAAATTTCAAATTCTTGCAGAGATAGACTTTAACAAAATAATGGTGGTCAATAAGATACTTACAATTTTCGTTAAGACTTGAATTTGTATAAGTCTTCTATATTACTTCCCACCCTTTTTACACCTCCGGAGATTATTCTCGCACGTTTCGATAGACCTCGTTCATGGCGGTGGAGGAGTTCAATCGTTTTTGTCGCTTCGGGGAAATGTCATTTAAAGTTGTGGCTCGTTTAAACGGTAGAAAGTAGAGGGAAGAAGAGGGAAAGGTGGTGGAATTTCGAATTTGACCGCCGTGGAAATATCGCGGCACCGAACCCCCTCACGGCACATTAACTGTCATCGCCTTCACCCCGTACTCTCATCGTATCCCATGAAACAAATGATCAAAGCGTCAACGCGGATGCTGTGAATGGACCACAGAATCCCCGTTCCTGTCCTGCTCGATAAAGGCCGGATCACGTCATCCTAGCACTTGAACCTCACTCTATCTACCGTGGTTAAGCTTGATTTAATTTTCCTATAATTTTCCGTAATCCAAATTTTCACCTATTTATTACCTTCTATCGTAAAATTAAATAAGTCTTTCGATAGATCTGTCGTTCGATAATCCGTCCATCATCAAACTGCGATATAATAAATTCACCCTTGCAATAACTGGCATTATTATCGGTATCAATATATTAGTTGCCCCGTTTAAATGTAATCACCGAATAACATGATATAGTTCAAAATAACGATTAACATCGTTCACATAGAGTCACAAGTAAAGGCCATAAAATCTATGCGCGTACGATCCTTCGTAATGGCAAACGACGCTGAAACGGGAAGAACAACAACAGTAGGAACCGAACCCACGACGGCCGTTTATTCGGCTTCATACATATTTCTATGTAAAATCGAGCACATATGTAGTATGTTTATATGCATATTGTGTAAGCCGACGAGGTGGATAGAGATGGAAAGTCAAAAAGGAGCACGGGTTGGTGGAGTACGAGGAGGGTCGCATGAGGAGGATGGATATATAGTAAGAGAAGGGGCGGAAATATTTTGGCAAAGCAGAGGCGGAGACAGATTTTAGCCGGGCAACGCGTGTGACGTGATATTAATTAACACGAACCCTTCGACTCTTCCTCTCGCAGTCACCACTCTGTCTCTCTCTCTTTCTCTTTCCCTTCCACCCACCGGTTCCCTTTGGAGGCGTGGGCCCGAGGATTCAAGTGTCACGCAAGGCGCACACATTCCGCAATGAGCGGGAACTCGAAAACCTCCGTGCAAGTGAAACAATTTACGGTATACCTTGTTACTCCGGATGGACATGCTTTGAACTTACCGTTAATTATAACACCGTGTCATGATTCTATGACAATTTCATATACTTCATAGATTACAGAGAAATTAGTATTTTTGGATAATACAATTTTATTAAGAAAGTCTAAAATATCCATGCTTAAACAGTATGGTATTTGTACGCTATATGAAAAGATTCTTTCAATTTCATTTCAAATATCAAACTGATAGCGTAATATATTATATAATATGCAATATATCATATACAATGCGAAATATACAATATACATCGCATAATATACATATAGAATACATATGCAGTATCGAAGCAGGATTTTACTTGTTTCTCACGTCGGGTGCATAAGTTAAATATTTGCGAATGTAATGTATCGTATTCAGTAGTCACGTATGTCGTTGAGGTTAAAGTTGTAGGTTTTCGAAAAAGAAGGAATATTTCGCCGTTTAGTACAGTGCTGTGCAAGAATCAACGGTGAAAGGGTGAGAAAACAATTTCCAGCTGGCTCGTGCTCGGCCTTCGAAAGCGTCCGAGTGCCACTCGTAGACACGTTCGCGCCGTTTTTGCCTCGCGTCCACCTCGAAATCTCGAGCTCGAAAGCTTTTTAAAAAAGCTTCGCGCGTCCGCCGGGCACGATTCGAGTTACGAATTGGTGCGACTGCGGAAGCAGTTTTCAGTCTGCACACCTTTTACCCTCCTGGAATGTGCGGTGCACGCGAAACTTGCCCTCTTTTATGAAACCTTTCTCGGAGAGATTTAAATTTTCCCCTTGCTTATAGGGTACTGTGTATATCATGCCTTTTAAAATCGCTCCTGGAAAAGCGCTTTAAATATTTATCGGTATGATGTGTTTTCACGAGTACTTGGATTTATTTTATATTAGAAAATTGTTTGCAACAGAATTATTATCACACTAGATATTTGAAGTGAAATATTACATTGAGTACAAAACTATAATTAGTTCATCAGGTTGTTGTCCTAAATACAACGAATAATAGAATACAAATATTTTCTTCAAAATATTTCTTACCTGTTTAATTATTATTCATTAATTACATTCAATTGTACTTCAATCTTTTAGGATGGTATTTTTGAACAAATAAGTTCATCATGCTCTAAAGCTTTACTGATGAGCAAATGTTGATTTCTTCAAAAATGGGTGTACGAAAGTATACTAAATATATTGATAGAGAAGCAGGATTCTCATTTCACCGAGATATCGGATTTTTCCAAGTATCCCTCTTCTTTCACTGAGGAATTCTCCTTTACTATCCTGGCAGAACAAGTTCCTATCGTTCGGCGTTCTTTATCCCAAACAAAGCAATCTCGAACCCGTGGCGACAACCCCTACGTGAGACTGCTAGGTGACAATTTATATACCCACCCACCTATATAATAACTTACTCGATACGTCTTTCTCGCACCAGGATACACACGGCTTCACAGTTTTATTACCAAAAATATTTACTCCCGTACAATCTACTTCTTCGATTCACATTAAATACTTCTATACCCAACATGCATTACATGATAATGCGAAATATAATTTGATATTTCAGTATTTGAGAATTTGATGTACACACTTATTACATGAATTATACATAATATCTATATCAAGAAGTACTCAATTGATATTTTTCATATAAAATTATTATCTATTTATTATATGCTTCAATAATAATTCTAACAACCATGTAAGGTTTTGCAGGCGCATGTATTACGTAAGTTGTGTGATAATTAATTCATACTTTTCCAATTGAATTTTTGTTTGCATATAGTTATTACATTGCTTACATTTCTTATTTGTATTAGAAATTAATTGACTTCAACTGATTTGATATAATAATATCGTCGGTTACAAAGAATTTGTAGAAATCGTAGCTATTGTAATATTATCAAAATACTTGGCATATTAGGGAAGATTAGATATGTATACTTAAGATGAACGTTATTGGGCCAGAGTAACTAATAAAGCCGATTTCATGGACAATTTATCGGATTCCGTATAAAGGAGAATAATAGAAAAGAGGCATACAGTTGTAGGAGGGACGTGTTAAGCGACGACAATAGAAAATGTATACATACATATACGGACGGTGCAGTGTTATGGGATAAGAGACATAAGTCCATGGCGTCATGTGCTTATAACTGCCCCCTATCAGAATAATATTATTACTTGGCCACCCCTCGATTATCCTTCTGACGCAAGGCGTTCGCTCTTCATTTCTCTCTTTGCCCCAAAAATATCCTCGAAAATTGTCAGATTTCGCGACGAACATGTTAAGTCCTAATCCACGTTATTGTAGGTATATTTTCATGGAATCTCGTTTATTTGTCAGGATTGAAATATTACATAATTCCGTCGTTTGTCAGATTGAGATTTGACCAATTTTGTGAAAGGTTTATTAAAGATTATAAGTAGGCTGGTTAATAGACATAATTAAATTCACTGTACGAAAATTTGATCCAATTAATGTTCTCATTGGTTGTACAAGTTGCCGGTTAAATATCAATTTCTAACAGGCGGCTGCCTTATTAGCATTATCTTGGCAAGGACCACAAAGAAGTTTTGGGCACGATGGTAGGAAAGTTCAAGGATGCAAATAAGGGTAATATCCTGGTGGTTGTAGGAGTAGGAGAGATTGGTAGTCTCGGTCTCGTTTACACTTATTGTACTTCCTTCGTATCTATATAGTTTCGATATTATCTATATATTACGGTCACTTTATTATTCCATTTATGATAGGTTATTTAGTCGTTCAATTTAAGAGTACTCTCTTTCTACATACAGATTTCATACTTTTATACTTATAGTTCAAAGTTAATCATTAGCGCGCGTGCTTTATGCTTACAACGATTTCATACAGGAAATAAAGTCAGAGTATGATTTACTTTTAATAAGCAGAATAAGATAAATAATTATTAGGGGAATGAGAGAATAATTATGTTTCTATGCAGCGAGGGATACATTTTTTTTTAAATTTATGCTGTGTAATCGAATATGAAATTTCTATTAATATTTGTTACGGTAGCTCATACTAAAATAAAATCGTTAAGTGCGCTTCGTAATTATGTCACATTTCATATAATACTGATATTAAGGAAATTAATTCCGTGCCCAGTGGTTAACCGTTCAGAGAAATAACTTCAACAAGTATTTCATTTAGTCGGCTAATATATAACCATAATATTATAAAATAGCAAGTAATTGGCTTTACTCGAGTTTCACTACCTCCAGCAGGAAATGATAAAATATCCAACGCGTATAAAACTCCGGATATGCGTTCACTTTGAAACTTTGATATCTCATTCGGTGGTGTTCCCGTTAGATGAATGAATAATTATCTTCCCGGTGGTAGAAAATGAATCATTTCTCGCCGTAACTCCCTACTCTTAGGTTCTGCACCACCGTCGAGAGGACCTGTGCTCGAACCGCCCCCAATTTATATAAGCCGCGAGGCAGCTTCAGTCCTGAAGCTCTTATAATAATTCCACGATTCCGTCCCACCCCTTGCACACTCACCCTCTCTCTCTCTCTCGCTTCCTCCTAGAGCTTCGAGTTAGCGATGTTCATTTCATTATTTTTTCCTTCTCCACCGATTTTCCCTTTACTTCCTCTCTTTCGAGCATCGTCGCTGTGAGCTACCCCTTCCTTCGAGTCAACTACCACCACCATCGTCGTCCTCCTGGGTGCCGTCGCTGAGAGGGTGATAAGTCGTGACGTCGACGAGGTAGAGGTGATTCCGAAGGGTAGGCGTGGTCCTGGCTTCCCACCCTTGGTTATAGGGGTGCAAGGGGCTTGTATTTTCAGAGGGAAGGGTGGCTCGTGGTACGTTCTCGTTGGTTGCCACTACCCTCCGCACCACCACGTGCCGTCGTCAATGCCGCTGGACTCTGTTATACAGCCAGCAAAGTCCTCTCCAAGAAAAAGCCGGCTAACCACCGTCGATGGACCCCTGTTTTCGAGACCCTTCCCTAATAGACGACAATTCTACTTAACGATAGAATATGTCCGCTCTTCTGCCTTCACACTGGCGTTTCGAGAGTTTTTCCTTTTTTCCTCTCTAATGTTATTTTTCTTTTTACCTTCGATGGGTTTCGATGACCCTGATAAGATTGTTGAGGAGCTTGAGTTTGGTGCGATGTTGGACGAATTCAGATATAATCGTTGAAGACATGGTGTTTATAGCTTATTACGGAAACGTGTATATAGTGGTATGGTTAGTCCGGTTATCCTGGTAATGGTCGTCAGTTTAATTAACCCTACGGACATTTCCGCCGGAAGGGGAGGAAACCGTCGATTTGATACCTCGGGATATCGCGTAGCTGGACGTGAGTATCGATGTTAGAGACAGTTATACAATATGATATGAGTGAAAAATAAGGGTACGGTAATATACATTTATGGTATCATTAAATTTATACAGTAGTTTTATTAGAATCTCATTTATTTTCAGTGTCACTATACATATACATTTTTTATATTGACAGAGATAATTAAGAATAGCAGTATCTACTATTAATGCTATTTATACAAGTTGCTCAAGAAGGGCGTTCACTTGATACAACATGATTTTGCCATTTAAGTTTCACTGATATTCCAATCGTGAAACCTTGCCAAGTTCACTTCCATCGTTAACGTCTACAATTAGTATTACGGCATTAGTATTATTTTTATTATTATTATCATTATTATCGGTGTGATCATTATCGTGATTATACTTGGAGCTGATATCGTCGGGACGGCGAGCCGACGGACGGTAGCAGTATAATTACATCCAGAAGAAAATCTCATTGCGAGAAACGATCTCGTTTAACACGTACGAGAATACATAGGGACACCCATCCACACTGAAAACCCGGTACATGACCACACCAATAAAACAATACACCTGTGCAAGAATAGATGGTAGTGAGAGATAATAAAGTTGATAAGGGTGTAGCGAGAGAGAGAGAGAGGCGTTTGGCAATCCTCTAGCCGAGGAAAGAGAATAAACGTTCATAGAAAAAGGACAAAGCAAAGGGTGCACGTGAGAAAGAGAACGGAAAGAGTAGATCCAGAGAACACGAGTGAGATCGAATGAAAACGTTCCAGAGGGGTGAATGGGCGTGGTTGTCTTCCACCCTCGAAGCATAGGATTGGACGGTCCGAGGGTTGGTTTCGACAAATAAAATCCAATCGTAGGGACCAAAGGAATGCGAATCTCCTAGCTTTTTTCCTCCTTTGGTACTTTGGGAATCTCCCCTTCTACGGGAGAATTCAGTCTCTCCACTCCACTCCGGTGGTTCCCTTCCGCTGCCTTTTAAGGGGGTGCGCGCAGCGCCGTTTGATGGGAGTATGATTTTATTACGGCATTACCGAGCGAGCCAAACCCCGAATTGCTCGGCTTATAGTCTGTATTATCTCACCTAAGAGGGATAGGAGGGGTGCCGGGGGCTGGTAGGGGACTGAAGGGGTGGTCTTCAAATGGAGGGGTGTATAGGTGGACGACGTAGTAACACACCCTCTTCTCCTATCCCTACACATATAGGCAGGCCTGTCCATACGTTCGTAGAGGGGTTGGTTTCGTGAATCTAGAAATTAGAGTGGGGGTAGAAGTGCCACCTATATGCCTTTGTCGGTTTTCATTCGAGGGTTGCACGCTTTCACGTTACGCTGCCACAGTAAGCACCCCCTACTATACGTACTCGCACGCACGTCAGTTGACATTCTGCTGCCGAAATCGAACGTTCCTTCTCGACGTGCGTTTACCTCGATGGCAATTTCGTTGTTCTTTACGCGACATGGTGGGTGAGCCTGTGATATCTCTTTTCATGAAAAGTGATATTGTGAGACACTTTGTGATTTCCTTTTGTTGAATAACGACGAAGTCAGACATTAAGTTTGTACTAAGACTCTTGTAAGATTGAAGATTTAATGGTGAAATCTTGTGAATGATCGATCTTACGAACTACCCTTATTGTTGTGTTTATTATTAGAGGTGTAAACAGTAATGGATGATAATGGATATGTACTGATTTTTTAGTCAGCATACGTGATTGTGTTTTGGTACATTAAGTTATCAAAAAATATTTAATAACAGCAGGTGTTCCTTGTAAGAATTATATGAGGAGAATGAACATAGTTCAGTATAACTTAATGACTAAGAAGAGATATTAATAAGAATACATGCCTTTGCTTAAGAAAGTACATTCTTCTCAATTACGAGAAACACTTTCGGATAAATTGGTGGTAATTCAAGGTTTATTAGCATAAGCATTTAAAGCATAAACTAGAGTGCCGAAGTGGAGGGTAGGAAGCAAGGAGCCGTGATATGTTCCCCTCGTCAGCGGCGATGCTGAAGAATCTGCAGCAAAGTGCGATGACCTCACCTTTCTTGATGGAGAACCTTCTCCAAAGTAAGGCGTCACCGGGTGCTGACTTAACCAGTCTGACCCTGAACTGGGCTGCGAGTTTGGTAGCCAGACAACGTGAAAGAGAATGCGAGGCAAATTTAAGGATTTCTAGGGAAAGATTATCACCATCCAATATGAACCAAGAACATCTGGACCAAAGATCATCCGGCGGACCACGTGGTTCGAATTCGATCACAGATTGCAGAGATCATCAGAGAACCTCTGTCAGAATCGACAGACAAAATGATCGGATGCAAATTCTACGAGAGAAGGAGAGTCTCGATAGGAGTCAAGGTACCTACGTGGACATCGAGAACGAGAGGATCGAGGGACATCTTGTCGTAGATCGTCTGTGTGCGATGGAGAGGCTTTGCAATGAGAGGATCGAGAATCGATCCAACTCGGGGATGGATTCGTGCAACTCGAATGCCGAAGAGGATGCTGCTACTGTCGAGATGGAGGCTGGTCTTCCTGGAGAGAGAGAAAGGGAAGATGGTATATTGGGTGTTGAACGCGTGACTGCGTTACACGGAGATAGGCGATACGACCTTGGATGTAGAAATGTCATGCACACGTCAGATGAAATGACGATTCAAGGGGAGAGGGATTCGGTGGTTGAACGTGCCGTCGACAGGATAAGTAGTGAGCGGACCACGGCTTGCTCCTGCGGCGACGAGCAGTGCTTAGGACCAGCATGCAGGACTATTCAGGAGAAGGAGAAGCCACAGCTCAAGTTCAGCGTTAACGCTATTCTAGGAGGGAATCATGACAGGCGACCGCATCCCGGTAATTCCCTTAATTTCTGTCTATATACATTTATTTTACCACATATGCTTATTTCATTGATAAGAAATCATTGACTTCGTAATTAAATGTTATGCATATTCGACGGGTTATGCCAGTTAGATTCTTTTTGCTTACAAAAACGTAAGTGACACGTTTACTTTCTTTCTAAGCACGCCTGTTTAGAAACTAATGTGTAGATCTTCGATCAATTACGGCGCCATAATAATTACAGATTTTAATAATAGGAAAATGTTGTGGCGCATTTCAGTTCTTGAATTGAAGCTTATGAAGCAACTAGCTTCTTAATGATTTAATGTCCATTGCTGTAATAACTTTATGATAAAAATTGACATATATTCCTCGGTAATAGTTCTGAAACAAAAACTTGTAGTTTATAATTTAGTATCTTGCTTATCTCATAATTATTGCAAAGAAATATACTTCAAGAGCCACGCAATAAAATTCATTGGTCGCGTATTAAAAAATACGTAACACCGTATCATATTCGAGATATAGAAGTAGCATGTACATCTAATTCCTCAGATACGCATGTCATCATCATTATTATTACACCCAGTCTCCCGAATAGAATCATGTGAACGTATTTTCGCTATTAGTAACTGTAAGAGTAGAGCTGTTGATATTGACGTGCGCGTGATAAGAATCGTAGCGAGTGATCCGGTAGTATTTAGAGTGTAGAAACAAAGCTCACCACAAATCAGTGTCGCGAACAGACTTCTGTCGCCGGTCCCTAAATCTCATCCGCACACCCTCAAGACGGAGTCGCAGCGTGCGTGCAGGGTGGAGCATGCCGTCAGCTGGTCCGCCACTTACCTTCACCCCAATATTAAGCCCTTACGATTGCTGCCTATAATATTAGACAAGCAGCAGGATCCAATGATGTATTGCCCTCGCTCTTATCGCCAGTTTCCTTATTCACGGCACTTCCTACCATGTTCACGTGAAGTTCGGCCACCTATTATCCACAGATTATATCTATGATTAACTTGGAATTTAATCAATTCTATAGATATCTTGCACTTTTGTGTTTGTATAATATGTGGAATATTATGCCACGAATATTTATACCAGTTGGTATAATTCCATTGTAATCTTGAGATGAATGTAGTCTATCAATATTCGATTCAGCAAGGTGGTATCTCGTTAAAGGAAACCCCGATTTCCAGGTCACTTTATTATATACCGGCCATCGAATCTTTTGGCCACGATATCTCTATCATCCTTTTTTCTGGACCCAGCACCACCGCCCTCCGTGATTGACACGAGTCGATAAAGTACACGTACATAGAATAAACACGCAAACCTGGTACATGCATAAATTGTATAAACCGTTGCCGTGAGTGAGTGA
Source organism: Nysson spinosus (assembly GCA_910591585.2). Classification (NCBI taxonomy): domain Eukaryota; kingdom Metazoa; phylum Arthropoda; class Insecta; order Hymenoptera; family Crabronidae; genus Nysson; species Nysson spinosus. Next base: position 8,288,854 of record OU342835.1, read on the forward strand.
AAGAGTAACGGGATGGTCCAGGGAAAGAGGAGGTTTTTGGTGGTGTAGCAGGGGATAGATAGTAAAGCAAGAGGGATACGAAGGTAAATATAGGTGGAGAGGTAAATGTTGCATTTAACATTGGCGGATTGTATGCACGCGCCGACGGAGTAGGAGAACATTAATGGACGATAGAGAGAAACATAGAGAGGAGAGTAGAGGAGATCGGCAGAAGATCGGTGGGAGAAATTTGGTGCGTTTCGAAATACGAGGTGGGGTTTCATGCATTTGTCGGATAGCGGATGCATTGACCGTGCCACGTGCATGTGTTACATCCCTCCCCTCTGTTAACCGAACCACCCTCTACCAGAGTGAATCCATCGCCTGCGATAGACCCTATAGTATCCACGATTTGTGCCAACCCTCCAAACTCTATACTATATACCCGTTTCCACGTACCATCGTATTGGTAGCCCTCCTACCAACCCCCGTGCCTCGCATGGTTTTGTACGTCATGTCGAAATGTTCTGAAATAATTGCGCGAAAAAGTGATTGGCAACAAACTCGAAATTCATCGACGGACGGCGAGGTTTGCGAGCGGTACGGTTGGTTCGAATCGAGAGATGGAAATGGGTAGATAGGGATGGAAGGTGGTTGGGCGCTTGACGAGAGAGCGACGTCGAATTTCGAATAGCATTTTCGCCAATCGTTGTGCGATTTACTAGTACTCATTCGTTCTTTCTCTTCCTATCACCCGAGTGACGCTAGTCATCTCTTTCTCATTTTTCATCCTCGCGCGCGTACCTCTCTTCCTTCCTGTTTCTCTCGACTAGTTTGTTTCCCACCATGTTTTTTGTTGCCTGCCGTGTGATTATTGATATTTTTCGACATCGGACATGTAGACACGATACGCGAAGCTCGTATTGATGAGTGAATGAGGAATAGCTTGTGCAGATTTTGATGCTGATTTTATAATCGGGTTTCTATGTGCACGCATGTCGTAAATTATTATGGTATAGGTACATCGTTAGCACTTTTCAAACTAAACTATAAAATATTCGCGATGAACCGATTCTAACAAGCTTTTTATTCAAAGCTGTTCTTCATAAAACAAGACCTATATCATCCCTATTTTAAGAATCAGTTTTTTTTATTTCCTAGTGGAAGTATAATAAATTAGGAGGAAACATTAGTTAACCATGCGTTTAGATAAACACCGTGCACTATTAAGAAACCGCAACGAGGAGTTCGTAGTTTTCTCCCTTGCATAAAGCGTTCCCCGCCCCATTCACAGGGAGACCTGCATCGGTGTCTAGTTAATAATGCATCAAAAAGCCCTAATCCCAAAGAATAACCACCGATATGTTGTATCCCTGGCATACCGGATCGACTCGGTTAAAAAGGGAGGGTCCTTAAGCCCGAGCATAAAAAAACTACGGATCTACAACTGTAACAACACGCGAGTTGTTCTGGATATCCTGGACAGGCTGAAGTTTAATCTCCCGTCAAAGGTTCTAGGGGAGGAGATAGCAGAAAACGTAAAGAGAAAAGTAGAGAGAGAGAGAGAGAGAGAGTATCGCGAAGGGAATCGAAGGAGGTGGAGCAGCTTAAAAAACGATTCCTATTCAGTGTTTCCGGTGGAGTTTAAGCCGTTATTAGCTTGGCCAGGGTGCACGATCGTACCACAGCCCTTCTCTCATTGGTTGGTTAGGAAAACAACGATAAAAGGCGATGAGTATTTTATGGTGTATATCGGTACAAAGGAACCTTGTGCATGGGGCCATTGTCATGCTATTGTTTGCCAGAATGCATGGCAAACCTCTACTTCTATTCCCTGGTCCTCACTACTCTACTATCCTGTGAAATAGGTCCCGTCGCTCCATTATTTTATTATTTCCAAACACGTCACTTTTTTGGGGACCTTGGGCGTGTCGTCAACGAGGGTTACAGAAAAAATATGTTAAAAATTGTAGAAGGAACAACCCTCTTCGATATTATTAATGTCCTTCGAGCTACATCGGTATAAGTATGAAACACCCTGATAATAAATAGTCTAAGAGGATGGACGAAAAAGTGTATTTCCTTGTATAAATGCTACGTTGTTGGATATGGAAGAGGTTGTATATATTCGAGTTATAAGGTTATTTTTTGGAGAGGTATCTTCATTCAATTTCACGTAGAAAGTGTACCGTATATTCACGTAGCAAATATCAGAGTATTTACTCGGTTGGAGGTGTTGAAGCGTGAGTCAACAAGAGGTTGGGTTCCGCCTCAAGCTGTTGAGGAGGGTTTATTCGGGGGTGTCAGCTCGAATTATGCATCGCAAGGAATACGGCGACTTAGTTATTCCGTCGTGTGAAAATCCGAATCCTTAGGCGAGGATCCTCACAATTCTAACAGACGAGAGGAGTCACTATTACTTCGTTGTAATCTCCAAAGACTTCATTAATATTTGCTGTACTTATTGTACTACTTATAATAATACCTTTATTATGTATATGTTGATTTACACTTTACTAACATATTATGATATGTTTCTTTTACAGATAATTTTCAAGGACTTCCACCAGAAGCGATACCAGTTTTTCTACAAAATTTACAAAACTCCGCGGGTTATAATATCGCGAAACCGATCGCGAGACCGGCGGCATATCATCCATTTCACAGGCCAAGTCACCAACCACCGCAGCGTCATTTACCACCGAATGCACATCACACGTTGCAGCAGTTGTTTTACAGGGGTCCCTATTTAACTGGTAAGGTTAATGAATAAACCAGAAATATTCCATCATATATTTATATTTATAAATTCTTTTACAAATATAATTGCAATATAAATTATAACTCAGAATTTCCCATCGTACACATTCCTGGACTCTTAAAGATAACCCTGAGATATGCATTTTAACAATGCAATAATATAACAATTTTAATGAAATAATAATTATGAAAGTAGAACCAAGTAGGATCTAGCAGATTATGATAGAACGAGTTAATTCCTGATATTTTTGTGGTGTAAATAAACGATGAAAAACTAGCATTCGTCACGATATTTGGTATAGAGCGAGAAGTTAATAAACAAGTCGGACAGTAGTGCGGAAACACGGTCTCGATGAACATTTAAAACCGAAACTTCCGCATATGGCGCCAGCGCGTGGAAATGCGAACGCGAAACGCGGGCACGTGCACGGGTTTATCGAATATCTTGTTATAGGTAGGCTCGTATGGGACATGGAGTGCATATGAAGTGCAGTGAAAGCACTACCATATTATGTACATGCACCGCCACGAGCGAAATGCACGCATGCAACAAGTGCGTGCAAATATCATCGGTGCAGATAATACTGTCATGCTCAGCTTGGCAATATTGTACAGATACGATCTGGAGGTTCAATTGCCCGTTCGTTATTAGATGACTTTGATTCAATTACTATTGGCCGCAGTCTTTGATGTACGACCAATCAATTTGCATCCTTGCATTTTTTCATTAAACGCCCACTATATTCTTGAATTACTAATGAATACCTCGAGCAAACCTGAACACCTACAAACCTTCTGATAATCCATACCTACAGGGTTTTCTTATTATTTGCATTAAACAGATTAACATAATAATATCTACCGCGTGTAGTCTTACTTCCACGGGTATCTCCATAAAAAATATATTCTTTGATATGAACCTCAATATTTCTTTTCAGTATAATCTTTCTATTATTTCTAACAAGCGAATACATATTCTGTTATCAGTCGCCGGATCCGGTACCGGAGGACATCATCCCGCTGCTCCAGGTGGAGGGGCAGCGTTTCCGGGCGCGATCCAAGGGAGTCTTGGTGATTTTGCGAGTACCGGCTTAGTTTTTCCATGGGCCACAAATGCACGTGGCAAACCACGAAGAGGGATGATGAGGAGAGCCGTTTTCTCGGATCTTCAGAGGCGTGGACTTGAGAAGAGGTTTCAAATACAGAAGTACATCAGTAAACCTGATCGCAAGAAGCTGGCCGAGAAGCTTGGTTTAAAAGACTCACAGGTAAGTGAATACAATTCTTATGTCTATTAAAAATAGACAAAGTTTCAATTGAAATATTTGAACGAGATAAATACATAAGTAAAATGTTTGTACGAAATTTAATACAGTTTTGCAAATTGCATTAAGCACTTAATGAGTGAATTAATAATTAATAATGGTTGCACCAATAATCGTTGTATGATGAGGCGGTGGTTACCATCGAAGTTTGATGGAAGGTTAATACGACAATTAATATTGAACTCGGTGATCTTATTAGCATACTAATTATAAAGCTGGCGTCTGCAATCAACTAACTTGCCACGTAATAGTTTCCTTCCTAGGATCTTCGAATATCGGAATCCTTTAGAAATACTTGTTTCAGAGCATTACGTAATACGATAGAGTATAAAACAATTAAATAAAATTGAAGTAATTGATGTTATTAGTAAATATATTTTACTTTGCAAAAATCATGATCATCATTAATACTACTGAATAATAGGGCGTCTGTTATAAAGGGGTGAGTAATGTTACAGTAGAATATACGGCGGTTAATGATCTAATTAGGCCACTAATTGTCGCTTTAACGAAATACGAATCCCACTCTCTTTCACGTAGTATTCAGTTTAACTACGAAGTTACTGCGCTCGCAGAACTCCATTCAGTAAATTGATAGTGATTAAATGCTCTGGTTTCCCCGAACAAACCAACGTGTATCCAGTTTATAAACATAAATTCGATAACTATAATTAATAATAGTACAACGTTATATCATTATTAATTCAAACAGTGGATCTTATAAAATTCCATAATCATCAGATTCTTCTCGGTATCTTAACGGTGTCCTTCATCTTTGTACACAATTCATCGTATTATTTATTATATACTAACAATGCATATAAGAATACTCTGCAATAGTAACATGTTACAATTCATCAAGTCAAATAAATGATAGGTATGTCTTATAAGTAACATGGTTTAAAGTGAGACTTAAATTACTCCTTAAATTCTGACTAAGAATATCATTTACTATACAAGTAGAGGTAAACAGTATCGCAATCAACGACAACAAATAACACGTGTTGGCACCATCAACTGTGAGGTGTGTCGTATCAGTGTAATATAGAGAGGAGAAAAGATGGGAGTGAGGGGGGTATAGAAGCACGCGGAGTTCGGCACATAATAGGCCACGGTTTGGGGTTAATCGGGCGATGCCAGTTCATTAGCTGAACACGTATACCTCGGGTGTTCCAACGCCGTCGCTGCCAGGTTACCTCCACTGCGGCGACGGTAATGAAACTAAACGGTTCCCGGAAATGGCACTGTGAGTTAGTTTCATTTGATTTCATGAGCGTAGTTTGCCGATCCTTCGAATTTCTGGACCATGATTTAGATAACATTGAACATATCCTGTTATTATTCATATTCTTTCGTGTGTATAATAACGCGTTCGCATTACGAGACATGTTCGTCGAGGACTGCCTTTTCGCTGATGTCATACGAGGTTTAGATTGAATTATTAAATATTTGGCGTGCTTTTTGTGAAAGTATAATGGTGTTAGAAAGATATTAAAAGTATCATTATTTAATACTTGCGGTTGTCGATAGTATTTAAAACAATCTAAGTCCTAATAACTAAAAATAACTAAAATTCTACTTATTTCAACAAGTATTTTTAATTTGGAGCTCTGAAGTGCTTAAATGTATATTAATGCTTTAGGTTGAAAGTATCATTGAAAATACTCTTCACATTAAATCAGCGATGAGGATAATACGTAAAATCCAATGCTTATCAGTATTTAAGTTTTATCAAGTCTTATTGAGTATTACTTTATCAAATAATGGCATCACTATTTAGTATGAAGCATTTAGTTCTCACAAAGTGACAATACTGGATACGATACGTTTGCATGATTTTGGATATATGGCTCTATGTAAATATGGCGTCAATAAGGGTAAGGGACAAGCTGTAGTTAACAAAGGTCCAGAATAGAAGCAGATAGATAGAGTGTAGTGTGGAAAGGAGACAGAGAAAAGGGTATGGAAGGATATATTCTCATGTATAATTCACACCTCGTACGCCATGCCTCTACCGCCATTGGTCCAGGCTCACTCTACTGCTGGTTTTACGAGAAAATCTAAGGATCAGGCATACAAACCTCGAGTAGACATACACACATATCCATATCCTGGGACCAACCAGTACTTTCTGCTCGAAGAGTGAATTGACGGTTCTTGCGATACCACGATCCGCATACAAAAGGCACTCTTCTACGGTTCTTCTTCATCCCCATTTGGTGCCACCATTCGGGAACAATCGGTGAGACCACCATGAGAGTTTAAGAAGCTCTCCTCTTTTTACAAGCGGAAATTCGTGGTAGAAAAATTTGCTTTGACTGCAATACTCAGGTCGAAGGTAATAAATGATTATCAGGCATGAAGTATTAAAAATAGATCATTTAATTATTTAAACATACAATGATATATTAACATGGTAGTTGGAGAGATGTTCTTTGTGTAGATTTCCATTTATAAATTATGATATTTTTCATAATCGTTCTATTAGTATATGGTTGGCAGCTCGTACATATCGGTTGATTTATTGGTATTAGTTTGTCGGTGAATGAGGACGTTAAAGTGAGTAGAATAACGTTTTCGGAACGTGGCACTAGTACACGTCCATTAATGTTTTCCTCACGTAGCGATGAGAAAGGAAAAGGAGGAACAATTTCAAAGTTATTGGTGGGTGTGTTGAGTGTATTGCGATTTGAGGAGGAAGATTCTGCGCAGTGGTTGCCTGTTATCTAATATTACGGTTCGCCACACGAACACCCATAAAAGCGATTATTGTCCGATGATGGCTCTCTCTCCTCCATTGGATCTCTTCTTCTTAGCTTTTTCTTAATAATACCAAACTCCAGATGCTTGGATATCAACATTTCTCGTGTCCCTTTAATATATCGTTCCTAAGTGGCTATTCACACCTATTACAACCACCCATCGTTTTATTTATTAACTGCACTTTATAATACACGGAATTATATTAGAAATAACAATGCCAACAAATCATTCATTATCTGCAACCACGTGTGAAATTTATAGAGAAATTAAATATTACCATTTTCATTAGCCACGGATATAATATTATTGGAAAGTAAGGATTTTAAGAAAAGTGTTGGAAATTTGCTACTCGTAAATGATTTCGAAGTATCATATTTGTAATCGTACCATGATTCTTTCTTGGGATTTAATTAAAGACTTGCGGTGTACGGGTTGGATGATAATAATAAAGCTTTTCCACGGGGGTAGTCGGTAGTTTAGGAAAAGGGTGGGTTCTAAGGGAGGAAGAAGAAGGCGGGAGGAGGTGGAAGGAGTCGGTGTAAGAGAAGGCAAGGTGCCGTTTCAGTCAGGTTCGAGCCCTCAGTACAGTTTATGACGAGGGTGGGTTTAAGAGGAACGTCAAGGGTTAAAGGGGGATAACTAAAGTAATTAGTGATGGTGAGTGAACTCACCCTTCCTCCGACTCTCCTCTTTCACGTCCTTATTCCTTTCAGTACCCTTTAACGATACCAAGATGTTGATTTATCGTGTGATCGCAACCTGTTTTTTTCTTCTCTTGGCAATAAGGTCGGAAAAAATAATGTTGGTTTCTCCTTTCATACAGTTCGATAATTTATACGTTTTGTAACCTCCTTCTTCGCAGACATGGTGTTACTGAATCGATATAATTTTAATTATGAATATAATTTTTATTGGATCGTCTTTCGATTACAGATTTTAATTCTTTTTTCTGAAGTATTCATGTTTAAAAACTAATGTATAGCACTAATTTAGTAATGAATAGGCAACAAGCATATAAATCCAACAACCAGAATGGTACGGAATATTTCATATACGTTTGCAATCAAGAATATTTATAATTATATTATTTTTTATTCGATCATCAAATTAGTTTCTTGCCACACAATATTAAATTCAACTAGTTACGTTTTAATCGATATGGATTTACAATATTAATGCACAATGACAATACAAATTTCATTCAATGAACATTGCTAAAGGAGGAAGTAATAATGCCAAGATTCCAGTTCAAGTAAAACTACCGGTTGAACCTGTAAGAATATCGGAAACATTAAGGACAGGAACGTGTTGTCAGAACCACTTATATTGCTTGAGGCTAGTACTCATCAACGCGTCGACCTTAAATTATCTGGAATTAAGAGGAGCCCGAGCACTTTTGTGCTCAAGACGTCTCCTTCGCGTCGGCGAGCGGACGGAAGCGAAGGAAAAATTAGTGAAAGCCCTTGGGGCTTGTTATCTTTTTAATAATCAAAACCGACGGTATGCTCAGGTTTCCCTTCTTACAACTTGCCAGACCTGTCAGAGTCACGCCGTCGCCTTAATTCTTGATATAAAGGAATGATTTTACTTCCACTGCAACTGCTTCCTCTTTTCCTATCGGTTCCTTTTTTATGTCCTAGTATATAATAACTACTTGTATGAAGATATTCTGTGTTCTCTAAGTTTCATGTATTTTAATTTTTGCCCGTTTTTGTTTCTTTAATATCTTGCCATGTGCCATAGCTATTCGAGTATGTTGAAGATAATATTATTAAATTTGGAAGAATTAAGTAATAGTAAATAATCATAGACTTAACATTTCAATATAATTAAACGTTTTAGAATATGTTAAAAGCAGCGTTCTCCTGCAGTATTCTACATCCATTCATTTACAAATTTAAAATATAATAAAATTTAGATACATAAATTTAGAAAAGTTACTTTTTAATCACTGGACTTTTATATTATAACTAATTATATAGCAGCAATTGGAAGAAGATACAGTAAAACTTCATAAAATATAATTGAATACAGTAAAGGTTCAGTCAAACATGATATTATAATATAATATATCATGAATCTCAAAAATATAATTAGATATTGTTCTCATAAAAAGCCACTTTTTAATCTTCGTCCTCGAAGTTCACACAATGCCGTAATCAGACAGCGCGTAATGATATCTACTTCGAAATGGTCGGTGAAAGCAGCAAATTAAACCGAAGGAACCATTCTCGTAAAATCTTTTCATCTCTTTATCTCAAGATGAGAGAACCTGTCCTCTACTCGAGATCCCTTAAAGATTTCGCGAATTATAAAGCTCCCACGAAGAATGGTCCAGCCTTCGGTGCCGTTGACAGCCTATTTAATCTATCTTGAAAAAAAAAGACAGGAATTCCTTTCGATATTATGACAAGTATATCCCTGATCTTCAATTTTAAATTTTATCCAAACGATCTCCACGATAACAAGGCTATTCCGATGAAATAAATTGTCCCTTTCATATGTCGAAGTTGAAGCTTTCATCTTATTCCATGGAGGGATTATAATACTAATGAATTGTCATTCGTCGAGATACGTTTATGGTATTGAGTTCCACAATTATGGGATGATAAGGTGAAACGTGTATAAAAGTTTTTCAAGAATCTAATAATAATAATAATCGGCAATATTTCTAGCTGACTTTATAAAGATTTATTCAATTTATAAAACACAATACATCATTATTTATATGAAGTTACACTGAAAAATATGAGATTCTCTTGATGTGCGCAAATGTACTTTGTTTAAATTACAATCTTTCTTTCTTCAACGATATAAAGTACTATTGAATGACAAGCATTGGATGCAAGCAAATGGTGCATATTTGGATTAATACAATTTTTAACCGAATTAAAAACCAATTTTTCTTTCTCTCTGAATAATCCGACATTTCATACCTATTACATAGCAAAATAATTATACAAGTATAGGGAATATTGAACAGTCAGTATTAAATTAAAATGCATATTAAAGTGGTCAAAAATGGTGAACAATGTATGGGAAGATTAAGTTGCATGTATGTACATTGTACATCAATCAGTGATTGAATGCGCAGATGGTTAGCAGTACATAGTTATAATACTATCGTCGGGGTAAACTGGAGACTACAGTCAATCTCTTAGCAGGAAAGACGAGCAGCATGCTGTTTCCCACGGAACTGACACTGACACGTTAGATAGATCGGCCATTAAGTTTACGTTTCGAGAGAATATAGAGTTTCCCGGATTCCATCGGTCAAATCAATTTGTAGCCATTAGGGCTGCTCTTTGCCACGGTTTACTTTGGACAACCTTTCCATGGAACAGTTGACTCGCTACTCAACCTTCAAAAAGACCGCTTGTATTTGAACAATCTTTGTATCCCGAACTTTGTATCTTCTTATATGTTTATTACGGAAAACATTTTTAGTTATATTCGCTCACTTTATTATAGTGAGTACGAATTTGGCTGTTATTAAATTTGTATTAATTGTCTTGTTCAATTTTAACGTTTCATAATCATTCCACAATTACGAAGTGCGTACACATAAAGTGAACATTGTTGAGGTAGAATATCTCATTTCTTAGTCTGCCGTGTAAATCGAATCGTTAATTTCCAACATTATTTTATATTTTGTATACCATTCATATATTTATTTCCATCGTTGCTATTCAATTTTCATTAACTTCAAAAAAGTGTGCATTATTCTACAATATTAAAACACTCTACAATATATTAATTATAAAACTAAACAAGATATTTTTCGATTATAGTTAAAAAATCAAACTGAGTCTAGCTTTCGATATTATTTAATACATTGCATGTTACTTAAGTAACCAATGCATATTAATAGTCTAATTACCTCCAAGATTAAGAATTATTGTTAATTAAATTCAGTAAAAAGTCGGAGTTTCGTTGCTCCAGATTCGAAGGTGGATCAAAGACGATCCACCAGAGAACGGTGTATGTTCGTTATAACGTTTACTTCGAAAAGCTTCCTGTAGAATCTGTGGTTGGATATTAAAAACAAAGGCTGCCTCTTGCAGGGCATAACATGAATATAACGGGGCGCAATATCTTAGGACTTAAGCTCTTCGGCTTAGCCCATGGACCTTCATGCATTATGGATTTTACTTTGAGAAACCACCACCACCCCCTGAAGGCAGACGAGCTAAGAAACCATGAATATACAATACCGCGGTATGCATAGAGATTCCGCCTTTGTGAATCAACTTTAATCACTTTCAGCTAGACAACCATCCACTTATGCCTGATAACGCGAAAATCAAATAACCTCGATCGTCCGTACTCCGTATAACCTTCCATTATTTATTTGTCTGTTAACATTTCCTCAGAGATCTTAATACGATTTTATTCCACAAAGCCGACGAAAACAATCTTGTACGCTTTTATACATGTTCCAAAGAGTAATTTTATGTTTTTTTTAAATATGATTTTTAAACCAATGCAATTACTTTTAGAATGTTATAGTTAAATTTTATAGTTGAATGTTGTTTGGAGGTTGCACTAAAATACTTATTTTTATTTTATTTTGAATCGTACTCCGAAACATCCTTATATATCGCAGCCAAATATGTCGTACGATAAGAGGACATTTCTCCTAGTAATATCACTTCCGGTTCGTGGCAGCTTGTAGCGTAAAAGCCTCTTATACGATCGGCACGTAGACGGGTTGTAAATTTGCAAATTGTATCCCAACAGTGAACCCCATCCAGGATCATTTTTGGCCGTCGATTTCACTGTTCGTCCTCCTTTTCATAGTCGTGAAAATTCGCGCTCGTATCCATAAAATCTGATAGGCGAATAACGATAAATATGTGACTTCCTTCCTCCTCGACGCGCGTTTACGAATTCACGAAGGCCTCGCGGGAGGAATTTAAATTGCTCGTCAATAAAATCCCCGGAATTCTCCCGCGAATAAGTTTAAATTCGATAGATTTTTTGAGTGCTGAAAATGATTATTTCAGTCAAATACATATATATATTTGTAATTAGGTAAGGTCTAATGAGAATCACTTTCAAATAAATAAATATTCTTCCGTTCCTCGGCGAGTTACGGATACCGATATAAAGTAATAAGATGGGAGACAAGGCCGTGAGCTGGAATGAGGGGAATTAATTAAGTGCGACATATATCCAAGGATTAGCGGATTAACACTTTCATTTATCAGCGTGGGACTCAATTAAAACATCACCGATAGAACGGAATCCACCGATAAATCCTGGAGGGCCTCTCTCTTTTTGCCCTGGTTCTATTAAGAGCAGACTTCCTTTCCATACATCAGGGAACCGAGCCACCCTTCGCCCGCAGAATCGCGCCCGGCCGCGCCGCTTTGTGCCGTACTTTTTTACTTTTGCTTCGATCCCCCACCCCCGTTACCCTCGGTTATCCCCGACCAACCCCTTCCTTCCTTCCAAAAAAATCTCTCTTGCATTCTCTTCGTGCTCAATTCCATTCTCCACCCTCAACACCGTTCTCTCCCTTTCTACCCTATGTATCTGCCCTTACTCTCTCGCTCTTTTCCTCTCTCGCCCTTTTTCACCCCTTCCCGAGTGAGAAGTCCAAATGTAAGACAAGGAAACTACTATCGGTGGGTTTAACGTTATACTGGAAGGAAGAGGATACAAATATCTGAGGAAGAATGAAATAGGAGAAGTATGTAAAAGAAGAGTGAAAGGAGAGTGTAGGTTCAAAGGGGTGGGAAGTACGATCGGTAAGCAGAGAGAATGAAAGGTGGAAGTGAAAGCCCGAAAGGGATGGAAGAATCGCGTCGAAGAAGGAGCTATCCTTGTCTTTCCACGAGAGGGTTGGAAAATATGGGGAGGTGGAGAATCCAAGAGTGAGTGAGCTGAGGGGTAGTTCTGAGGCCGACGTCATAATCGATCGTCTTTTATTAAACTGCACCAGATGGCGCTACCACTAGGCACCCCCGTGGACGATAGAGGAGTAGGAGGAGGAGGGAGGAAACGGAAGGGGTGGATTCGGTATAAGAGAGGGAGAAAATCAGGGTGGTACGTGAGAGAGTATAGGCGGAAGTAAGGGCGGTCGCGTGGGTGCGAGGAAAACGGTAGGGGGTTAAACGGAGGAGGACGAATCGGGACCAAAGGGAGTTTGGTGGTATTCACTAGCTTCAATCGTATGAAGGGAGAGAGAGAGAGAGAGTAAGAGAGTGAGAGAGAGGGGACGGAGTAAACAGAGAAAGGAGAGTACGGGAGAGTGGCTGCAGCCAATCGTTTAACGATTACCTACTCTATATAACGCGTTTCGGATGTCGTCGTTATGCCCGATCTTTTCTAGTTATGACGATCCTTAGAGCGGCCTGCCGCTGCTACTGCTGCCGATACCACGTTCCCCCTTCCATCCACCCCCGCACCCTATCCACCCCTTACATACCATTTCTTTTTAATACCACCAAGTGAGAATTATTTTCCACCTTGTGGAACGCCGACCGTCGCTTGGGGATGATTTAAAATCAACCTAGCGAGGGAACTGGCTACCCTGAATGACAAACTGTGGATTTCCCCGTGATACGTTTAAATCGTTTCTCTATCAATTAAATGGAAAATTAACTTCAAATGACTGAGATCCTTCAGGGTGCTTAAAACTGCATTTCATGCAATTTGTAGATATAAGTACATTTATATTTCATTTATTAATACATTTTGATAGATGTATAATATAGTACAACAAGACCCCAGGCTTCCAGAAATTATTAGGAGAATTATCATTTTCATTAAAGAATGTTATTATTACTATTAGAATTCAGTAAAATTCTAACCATCCTAAATTAACAAACTGAATGAACTGAATTAAAATCTTGATTCTATATAGTAGTACACTAAACTCAAGACATATTTCAAACTTCAAATTCTATAAATTCCACCGTTGTTTACAAATAATTTGTCACACCTTATTTATGTGCATCGTATTCTTCGAGGGACGTGAACATTATTATGATGATCTACTTCATATTTATTATATAAATCCATGTCTTATAAACTCGGCGCGATCTATTATCGATCTGGATGTTCAGCATATGAATGCGCACACGCAATAAGACAGAAATTATGGAGATGGAAAATGATAATTTCTTGATATAGGCGCGAAAAGAGGAGAAGACAGTAGACGAAATTCGTGAACGGCTAGCAATTCAACTTCTCCGAAAAACGAGCGCACGTCGTTCTCTGAGGGCGGAGGCGCTTTGTTACTTTTGTTAGTTCCCGTCCTGCCTGCCGCTGACGGGACAATCAATCACCCTCGCCACTCAGTAAACGTAAAACGAAAAGAAGGAGATACACTCCGCACAGAAGATCGTTGCTACTTCTCTGATTTTCCTAGAATCAAGCATTTTCAAGTGTAGCATTCATTAGTGTCAAGTCTTTAAGACTCATATAAGATATAAGATAAAGGTGATATTTCTTAACATTAGAACTATGGAACAAATATGTACATCAAGTGTACGTAAATGTTTTTATACATACACACATGTACATATATAATTATCATTCAGTCAGACTCTAATCATCCCAAATTAGTAAAATGAATTAACTTGATGCAAATCTTAATTCTATAAAGTAGTACACTAATTTACATTATTTTATTCGAAATTTTTCTTTCAGTTTTATTTTTGGTTATTATAATATATCATATATATTATATATAAATTGTGGTTAGAGGATGTGAGTTAATTAATGAATCTTATTACGTATGTTACACACTATGTTTACCTAAAGTAAAGGTATATGGAATCTGAAACTAGTTTTAGCGTTAATTCATCGAAGTATAACTGGCTTTGAATGCAACTACATATTAAAAGAGATCGATCAACTTCTTGTATCTATTATTCGCGTAAAACTTTTAGATGGCTGCTCACATAAAATCTTGAATGGTGTATTATACCTTATTACTTGTACTTTTAATGGTTCGATTCTTATGTGAGTTATGTATGCTATGAGAATCCAGGTTCTTATACACGTTGAATGGAACTCACTTAACAAACTGATCCCCTGATCTCAATTTTCGAGCATCCTCGAATGAAGAATTCACCCGGAAGTGAGCAACATCTTGGATCCAATATCAAACCATCTTTCACATCTTTCTTATAAAAGTTCCGAAACGATTAGAAAATTCTTTTCGCTTTTATATGTTTATCCCGAATAATCATATACTTCCAAAAATGATATATTAGGTACAATATAATAAAACCTAAAACGGTGGGAAGTCTTTTTTGTTTAACTAAATGCATTTTAAAAATATCAGATTTTGACAAAGAAGAAATGTGTCAGCTTGAAGAACGTAGGAAAAGTATTGTGGAAATAAATGATGACTATTTCGTCAAATAAAATTGCTTTTCAGAATGACCAGAGTATTAGAATTTTGATTTAAAAATCTGGACGAACTTTTTCCGGTAGCTAATAATATTTTGTAAGAATTAGAAGGTGGGTCAGTAATGGTATCGAGCATCTCCGATGGGTTTTACCCTAAAGCTAAAGAGCATGTTAACGCGTCGGATCGTTAGGGTCTGGCTGGTGTCAAGTGCACACACAGTCCGCCAAATGAAAATACGAAAACAATTTCGGCAAATTAATTCCTGGCAGATGCGTGTAATTTTCTCGCCCCTGAGTTTTCCTAATCCGACGACCAATTACAATGAAATTGTTTTGTCGAATCGCGTCGAATCCACGAATTTAATATCTTTCATTAAATCTCACAGTAATTTGTCAATTTACTTACATTGTATATATCCGTATTAAATTTAACATTTTTCCATGCATTACATTCCCCATATTAATATTATCATATTACTTCATTAAATCGAATTATACGATGTTATTTTATAATAGACAATTCTAATGGAATTACATAAATATTACTGCTGAATTACGTTCTTTAATAAACCGCATAAATATATTTTCCGCCGAGGCTTTCATTGTCAAAAAAGTATACATTCATATAATTAATATACAATTATTTACTTGCAACACTGCAGTTATCAATTACATTCAATTTGCGCAGCGAAACGTGGTAGCTGAAATAATTTCAAAATATGATCGAATCAACGAGGAAATTTATACGGGAGGAGATGAAGGGAGCGTGCAGTCGTGTAATCGTAAATGATTGATATCCAATCGAAAATTGATTGACTACATACACGAATGTTCGATGTGTGTTAAATGTGTTGGAGGAACGATTACATGTAACGTGTAACATCGTTAACATTATATTCTATTGTATCATGTTATATTATATTAATAGTTGAAAGGTTAGTCGTAAAATTAGTACGTGGATCGTTCGGAACACCGAAAAATACGCATTAATACGTCGAGCTCGTTGAAGTTTTGCCGTGTCAAGTACAGGCATCTCCATGGAATGAGCGGGTATTGAAAATATGCCACAAAATGCTTCATAAAATATTAAAGAATCATAAATTTTATTAAATTTCGTCTCCCGGGCTCGAGTAGCATTAATAATGACGTCATTGTCAAATGCAGCCGAGCCACGCCGAATGAATTCCTGTTTCAAATGATTTTTGATATTCTATAGTGCTTTTGATTATAAAATCTTCTGTCACCATATCGGATCGCTATAAATTCAATTACTTGCCAAGCATTATTTCACTCAAAGTTTTCATTCCATTTCTATCTTTAATTATCATAATACATATTATATTATCAATAATTAATAATTAATATTCACATTTTATATCTCATAAATAAAAATACAAATCTAATATATAAATAACATACTATACTTACAAGCCAATAATTAAAGCAATATATTATTCTAATTATCATGGCATAAGTTTAGAATCGTATTTATAAAATTATAAATTACATTATAAATGAAATACAAACCTAATTATTTATTTATTACATTATAAATCAAACGTATTCTCTACTATCGTAACTAAATAGCACATGCATAATTAATTAGATATTTATTCAACGCACAAATAAAGTCGCTGTTATTATAATTACATTGAAAATGAAATATTACAATTGACTCTAATAAACATCAGTATATTTTCCACGGGTTCGACACATTCATATCCATCATTTTAAATGATATAAAGATGCAATTATTCAATATTTGCACGGTACACGCTCTTCTATCTGTCAGTGTTATCATGACAAATAGAAATGAATACTCTTATCTTTTGGCACATTGTGTCGTGCCACTGATAAGCGGAAATTGTACGGATGAAGATCAACACGGTCAAATCCGTGGAGTGTCAAGTGCACACAACATGGTAGCAATGAAAATTCGGAAAGCAGTTTAGGTAAATCAATCCGTAAGCGAGGTCAACGATTCCCTGCGAGCTTAAGGCAGAATTCGTATAATAAAGTGGCGAGCAGGGTGTAGAAGGAAGGGTGGCCTATAGCAGAGGGGTGGCTAGTGGGAAGGGAAGAGTGAGAGGGTGAAGGAGGGCAAATTTTCAGGGCTCATATGTTTTTGACGTTGCCACGTTCAACGGCTCCATAAAATACATGGTCTTTAATGTTTGAAAATAAGTATTCCTGCACTCCCTTCTCACTTGTGCATACCCCTTTGGGATAGGAAGAAGGAACGACTCAAAAAGATTCATGGTTCTCCTTCCGATAATAAGTGCGAAATAAACATTTTCTTATGTTGGTGATGAGTGAAGTTTTTATATCGATATTATGTATGAAAGTATTATATAATGTTAATTGCTATCAATATATCATTGAATAATTATAATAATTATATCGTGTACGTAGCTCACATTTTATATTGGATTTTGGAGGTGCAAATATTTCGTAGAACTTTTGAGCTTCTGCGTTACTAAATTTCATTAATCGCGGGTGATATTTATATAATATAATAAAGTGTACTTAAAATTGTACTACTTTCATTATTATTTGTTACGAATATAAAGAATTCATTTATTATCAACTCAAGATAATGTCACATTCTGGCTTCTTTATTGACGAGATTGTAATTTAATAATTTTATAATCATTTTAATCGAATAATTTACATAAGCGAAAATAAGTACAAATAATTTTATACTTACATTTTGTAACCTTTGAAAAATTCTGATTTCGAAGACTGTGATTTTTATCACCCCATTTAGCCAGTAAATATACCCTTTTTATATGTCCATCGATACGATCGGGCTAATAGGGGATAAATTGTTACCAATGGGATTTTAGATGGTCCCTATGGGGCTGACTAAGGGAAACACAAGAGAATTGAAATCAGTGATACGCCACAAGAGAGGGGGACCGTCTGTTACCCACATAATCTGTGTTTAATGTTTACCAGAAGTCGAGGGGAAGATTGCGTGTTAGGAATCTTCCCTTTTAACTACATTGAGACATCCGTTGATATTCCTTCTCTTGGATTCTTTATTGAAATCTAACAAAAACATTCTATATTAACCCTCAGAACACGAAAGACGACACTCCGTCGCCATTACATAACATAATATAACTATTATAAATATGATTATATAATACTTTATCATAAAACGACAGTAATTTTTACGACTATAATCCGTGATGGCAATGAATAATTAATATTAATAGAATCTATATTCTATACTATATTAATGTACTTTGTATTACTATTATACAATACAAGAATTTTGCAAATATTATTGCAAATAATATATCAAAATATTCTAATATAAAACAAACGCATTCGAGTGTAACCAACATGTTCTTAACGTATGTGTATATTTGTTTAGGTAAAGATATGGTTTCAAAATCGTCGAATGAAGTGGAGGAACAGCAAGGAAAGGGAACTCTTAGCGACGGGTGGTTCACGGGAGCAAACTTTGCCGAATAAAAACAATCCGAATCCGGACTTAAGCGACGCCGACGGAGACAGGCCGAGGATGGACTTAAGTGATGTCAGTCCATTGACAAGTCCTCAGAGACCGGAAGAGCAAACGGAGAACGAGGAAGACGAGGAGATCAATGTCACGTGATGAAATTCTTCATTAGAGTATAATCGGAAGAATAACAACAACAGAACGCTCATCGTCTTCGATGGATAAACCTCATCCAGTTTCACAAATTTTCATTCTCTGACCATCAACGAGCAGGTAATAATTTCATGCATCTAAGTAACTGTAACATCCTTATTTCCGGATGTTATCATTCTCGGTAAGTTTACGAGATAAAAAAAACTATATGGAGACTGGTAAATTATTGGAGAACAATGAGTTTGTTTATTCCTTTGTTAATGGTATAATAACCTAACATCCCGTTAGAGTTTAAGAGCATATTGGTGATAGTAATAAATCGATTGTTTTAATGCTTGGATATTATAAGGATGAAATTATTATTTATACATTTCAATCTGCTAGACATGTGAAGATTTTGTTTCGTGGAGAATTCAGTGATTAAACATTATGACATACAGTTGTTACTTGTAATACTTCGAGTCTGATCATATATTGAGTTTACTACTTAAAGTAGTAGATATTGAGATTCATCGACATGACCCGCTGAAAGTTATTGTAAATATATTATATTGCATATCTTTGTTTTAACTAACAAAGAGGGTGGTGTGATTCGTGGAGGGGGAGGATAATATCGTGCTATCATTATTGCTATATCTACCGGAAGTTGATACACGGAGAACGTGAATATTGCCTGAAAATCGAAGGTTTAACCCTTTGCAATCGGAAGCTATTCTAGCCACTCAAGTTTATCGTGACAACTCGAGTGATGACTGAGTGGTGATATTACAGTTTTCTCCAGTTATATTTTGTTATTAGACATTGAGTGACCAGCAACAGTTATCAATTTTAATGGCGCCTTCAGTTGGCACTCGAATTGGAGCAATACACTGAGTGGTTACCGAGAGTCGCCTTTCGAGTGTAAAGGGTTAATTGGCGTGAATAATTCTTTTGCTATAATGCTGTTCTTAAGGATATCTGTGAGTATCGACATAATAATGGCAATATTAAGATACTTCATAGAGCACGCGATATATGAAAGATATCTTTGTGGATATTTAAAAGGCTATGGAAAATTTTCTGGCTTTTCAGCGTGATTCGTTGAACGAGAAAAATCATGGGGTTTTGTCAGTTTAAGGATTAGACATGATTTCAGTGCAAGATAAGTCCGCTACCAAAAGTGTTTATGTGAATGCTGTTATAAAGAACTCGACGAATGTATTATATTGTAATTAGAAATTGATGTACCCTTACGAAGATTATTAGATATAAGTTATATTCTAAGGTTGTATTAGATATATTATTATAGTTGTTAAGTTATATAAGTAAGTTACACTTACAACATCGCGACACGAATTCAAAGAATGTAATTACTCATTGTGATGAAGTATAATGTATGTAAAATATATTGAAATAAAACTGTCTATACCGTAAAATACTCGTTTCGAATATTTTTACAAGAGCAGAATATGCTTTGACATAAATTCTCGAAAAATTTTGCAACTACTGAAATTTTGCCGTAAAATCGAGAATTGGTATCAGGAGAACATGATGTGCGAGGAGGTATTCGATTCGCACAATTCTTGGAATTTGACGTCATTTCTTGGAATCGGAAAGTGCTACAGAAATTCTGAAATTTTACCGAAAAATTGAGAAAATGTATCAGGAGAACATGATGTGCGAGGAGGTATTCGATTCGCACAATTCCTGGAATTTGACGTCATTTCTTGGAACCCGCGAAATTCTCGAGAATTCTGAAATTTTGCCGTAAAATCGAGAGAATGTATCAGGAGAACATGATGTGCGAGGAGGTATTCGATTCGCACAATTCCTGGAATTTGACGTCATTTCTTGGAATCGGAAAGTGCTTCTGAAATTCAGAAATTTTGCCGTAAAATTGAGAAAATGTATCAGGAGAACATGATGTGCGAGGAGGTATTCGATTCGCACAATTCCTGGAATTTGACGTCATTTCTTGGAACCGGAAAGTTCTTCCGAAATTCTGAAATTTTGCCGAAAAATCGAGGAAATGTATCAGGAGAACATGATGTGCGAGGAGGTATTCGATTCGCAGAATTCCTGGAATTTGACGTCATTTCTTGGAATCGGAAAGTGCTTCAGAAATTCTGAAATTATGCCGAAATATCGAGGAAATGTATCAGGAGAACATGATGTGCGAGGAGGTATTCGATTCGCAGAATTCCTGGAATTTGACGTCATTTCTTGGAATCGGAAAGTGCTTCAGAAATTCTGAAATTATGCCGAAATATCGAGGAAATGTATCAGGAGAACATGATGTGCGAGGAGGTATTCGATTCGCACAATTCCTGGAATTTGACGTCATTTCTTGGAACCCGCGAAATTCTCGAGAATTCTGAAATTTTGCCGTAAAATCGAGAGAATGTATCAGGAGAACATGATGTGCGAGGAGGTATTCGATTCGCACAATTCCTGGAATTTGACGTCATTTCTTGGAACCCGCGAAATTCTCGAGAATTCTGAAATTTTGCCGTAAAATCGAGAGAATGTATCAGGAGAACATGATGTGCGAGGAGGTATTCGATTCGCACAATTCCTGGAATTTGACGTCATTTCTTGGAACCCGCGAAATTCTCGAGAATTCTGAAATTTTGCCGTAAAATCGAGAGAATGTATCAGGAGAACATGATGTGCGAGGAGGTATTCGATTCGCACAATTCCTGGAATTTGACGTCATTTCTTGGAACCCGCGAAATTCTCGAGAATTCTGAAATTTTGCCGTAAAATCGAGAGAATGTATCAGGAGAACATGATGTGCGAGGAGGTATTCGATTCGCACAATTCCTGGAATTTGACGTCATTTCTTGGAACCCGCGAAATTCTCGAGAATTCTGAAATTTTGCCGTAAAATCGAGAGAATGTATCAGGAGAACATGATGTGCGAGGAGGTATTCGATTCGCACAATTCCTGGAATTTGACGTCATTTCTTGGAATCTGAAAGTGCTTCAGAAATTCAGAAATTTTGCCGTAAAATCGAGGAAATGTATCAGGAGAACATGATGTGCGAGGAGGTATTCGATTTCGCTCAATTTCTGGAATTTGCGGAAGGGTTTCATTTGAAAAGTCAATTTGTTTCGTTTCTTTAATATTTATTGCAACTCAACAATTTTCTATACATGAATCTTACATCTAAAATTATAATACATTATAATATATATTCAATTACTAGTAATACTAGTGTGTGTGTATATATACTAGTGTGTATATATACACACACACTAGTATTACTAGTAATTAATTTCAATATTGTGTCTAGCACATGGGTTTTAAAGAACAAATAATATAAAAGTATCCATAGTGAAAGTTCTCAGGTAGGAACGAGCAAAACTATTGCACATTTTTATTACGAAATTACATCGTTCTTTACAATAACACATTTGACTTCATACTTCTCCAATGCATGACTAGCATAGCACAATTTTATTTAAACTTACAAATATATAATAAGCTACAGTCGTCATAGCAAAAGTTGTTTCAATGTTGAACGAACTATAATATACAAAGATTCCTTTACACATAATTTTAATCATAATCTTTTTATGATCTCTCTCTTGTGTTTTATTCAATATTAATATCAAGTTTTAAACTTGGACAATCGCTTTGCCCATGTTCTTTCCATGAAGCATTCCAATAAACGCGTCGAACATATTTTCGAATCCCTTCGTTACGGTTTCGCGATAACGAAGCTTTCCTTCCTGTATATATCGTAAGTTCTGCTGCACACCCTCCATCCAACGATCATTCCATCGCGAAACAATGAAACCCTCCATCTTTAATTGACTGAACACAATAGCTGGCTGAAGTCCGGTACACTTTGGCAACGAAGAGGAATCCGAATTGTAGGAGGAAATGCTGCCGCATACGGAAATCCTTCCGAAAGGTTTCATTTGGTATATCACTGTACTGGAAATATCTCCTCCCACCTGCATTCGTAATGATGACATTTAACAATAATTAATATATTGTTCTTGTGAAAACAAATATTTAGTATATCGACGTGAAAAAACAAAGGAGATGATTAATACGGTGGTCGTTGTGAATGCTATGTTGATTATATACGGTTAGTGCGTTTATGTATGTTCAATATATACTAATATGGAGATAACAAATTATGCTATGCTCGACTAAAGTAAACGGGGAATTCCCGCAATTTATTATATAGCGCGTTTTTACGAGAACCGCGTTATATAAAAAAAAGTCGTCACAATATCTTTAGCGCGTTGTCGGAACTCGCGTTATTATAATATAAAATATTACAGAATATATAAAATGAGAGATAGAATTGAAATATACTTTCAACGTACATTATCGAAGTAGCAGTCTACTCCTTTAGCCGCGGCTTTCCTTAGCGCGACGGCAACATTATCTTTCTTGTAATTGATAGCATAATCGAAACCCAGCTCATCGACGATCCATTTACATTTCTCATCGGAACCAGTGATCCCAATTACCGTCATTCCAATAACTTTCTTTGCTATTTGACCAACGTGAGAACCAACTGCTCCACCTGCTCCGCTTATCACAAGGATTTCTCCTTGCTTGGGTTTGCAAAGTTCCAAGAATCCAAAGTACGCAGTGTTTCTGTAAGAAGATAGTTATAATCATTGTAAGTTATTCTTTATGAGAGAAAGAGAAAATGGTTTTAATATGTATTCATTTATACGATGAATCCGAAGATGTTTTGGATTCTTGATATGATACGATTACGCGCCGTCAATATTAGATATTAGATATCGACGTATTGGAAACGATCTTACGTATAAAAGATAAACGTAGTCGATAAACATAGTCGATAATTCGGCAGACTTTTACCAGTTAGAGATAAAATATTGCGATGGAATGTGACTCACCCCGGCATTCCTAATACGCCTAAACATAAGGACGGCGATAGATCTCCGATATCAGGTATAATATAAGGTTTTTCTTCGATGGGATCAACGTCGTCAAAATTTCGTGGACTAATTATTGTATGTGTTCTCCAACCCAGGTATCCGACAATTCTTTTGCCGACCGGATACATCGGATTCTTCGACTCTATAATCTTGGCTACTTGGGAACCAATCATAGTAATTCCAACCGGAAATTTCAGAGTGTAAGGACGCATATAAGGATCCACCGAAAGATATTCGGCTTCAACGAGAAATTCTGAAAGAAAAATGCCTTGCGATAACATTGGGGATCTTTGCGGTAACATTGGGGAGCTTTGTGGTTGGATGGTGGAATTATGTTGTTTCTGCGGTGATTGTATAATAGATCTTGCACCTATTAACGACATTCCTCGTTGGTGTTGCCAGAAGGAAAGTGATAACGAAAATCAGGAGTCTAATGCAAATACATAAACCACATATCTCTTATATACTTTAATTAATCATGTAAAGGGTAAAAGTTCGCAAATTAATAACATTATTTTATATAATATTTAGCGAATTCTCGTATTTCCTGCATTCCCGACTTTGCCAGTAAGAGAATTAGCATCGTCTGTTAACACGTTATGCGCGGGTCGCTGCACGAGGGTAATTCATACTCTACTTTTATTACGATTTCGTACCCGGGAACTAGTGCTTTGAAATCTGTTGCATAGATGCCAGTTCATTACAATTATTAAAAAATCGAGGATTAGTAAATACTTTAACGTAAGTCCCACGTAAAAGGTATTATAATACTCGGTTTGCCTTACGACACCAGAAAGTCATACACAAGAAAGTATTAATACCCTCCCCGCAAATAGTATGGCGAGTTAACATGACTATCACAAAACCTAATATATTTGATACTCCTGTATTTACTTTAGATAAGCCTAAGTAATCCATCGTGATATAACACTCCCAAAGGCATTCGATGATAAGGCATTCTATTAGTTTCATTAGCAAAAATAATCTAATACTAGAATAGTAAGTAATTGCTTTATTCAGACGAAACTATGAAAAATGCCTAAGTCATGCTACCGATATGCGAATCGCAAAGTAAACAGGAAACCTCGATTCATTGCCTGGGAACAATTCTTAATGGCTATTTATGGCAATTATTATATTTTGCATTCACCTCCGTTCTGAATAGAAGGCAAATCTTCCTCGACGAGTTGCAAATCGGTGGGTTTCGGATCATCCTTGAAGTGATTCACTATCACGTATTTCTTTGCTTTCACCATTGTTGGAGCTTACTTCTTATAACGTGATATACTGTTAAGAATAATGAAAGATGATAATGTGTAAAGTTCAAGGTGAATGACCTTCTTGAAAGAATAATGAACGACCATTAACTACGTGGGACTGTCCCCTTCTGACTGGAATTTGCGGATCCGCGGGTCTTATATGCGCCGCACACGTACATGCATAAATGGCGGCTTCTATATAATTCGTTTATCGTCGCTTATCGAGGTTCTCTGCTGGATGATGCACGGACCTCCTTGCAAAACTATCATAACAAAAAACACAGAACTACGATCTTTAGAAACCCATACAATACTTACGAACCGATAAAATTTTTGTACAACAGTGATATAATTAAAATTTCAATAGTTAAAAATTGAAAAAATATATGTAGATGTATTGCGAAAAAATCTACTAGTAATCTTCTAGGTACTTGTATTTTAGATTATATATGATATGTATATGTATATTAAATATTGAAACATAACGTGATACCATGGACTATCTATCTTTATTATGTTGCTTTCTATTATATATGTGATACAATGTAATATTACAGATCATAAAAATACCTGTATGCTCTGTGGGGTGAAGGAGTTAACGTGTAAAAAGATTCAATTAAATTGGAACAGAATGCGTGTGAATTGATAAAGCATAATGTGAATCCCATAGAAGTTCGTAGAATATATAATTTAGTTAATGGTGTAAAAAAATAGTAGATCTCTAGAAATAGAATATTATTCGTTCTCAACTAACGGAATATAACTACAATGCGGTATCCTATTCGCCGTGAACTAATAATCTAATCCACTTCGAATTGACATTCTAATTATAGCATTATAATATATAAACAGGTTTACGTAATAAATCGACTTCTCTTAATAAAGTTCACAATATCGCGCTTCATCTTTTCCTCTCTTGTTTTTTTTATCTGCATAATCTTGTAAATATACTATACTCTCGTCTAATATTCTAAGAGGAAGAAGTGATTCGTTACATTTATAGTTCGAAGTTTCGGAAATATACTTAAATGTATATATATATATTTAACTGTAATCCCCTATTCTTCACGTATCTTGATCTTCCGCTTAACTTACTAATTTATCATACATTATGTAACATCTTGAGATATGCCTGTATAATCATATTCAGATTGTTACATTTACAAATACCCGGTCATTGATTTCTATTATTAAAATGCCATTAAATTAATTATTGTACTTGTAATTAGTTTCATACTAAACGTTGCGTTTCATCGTTGAGTCATATTCTATAGGAAAATCAAACCTCCTGAAAATCATTGATATTGAATCAAAGTTTGATAAGTTGATCGGCGTGAGTACTATTTAACTGTTTAGTTGGTTAAATTACACTTCCTCCAATTTTTGTTAATATTATACTTTCCGAATGACCTCTTAACAGGGGGATCTCCCATTTTAATATCAATAATAGACGATTTGTGCTAGTTCTCAGTTCTATAAGAGGTACGATATCAATATGAAGTATCTTTATAATAAAAGGTTTACATCTGTTCGGAGGAAGATACAAGTCACTTAATAAAACTTACATTAAAAAATAAGTTAATATGTTCTACAAAGGTACTAGTTAATACACTGCATCTACATATATACAATTCTTGAACTAAACGCGTAATATTTTGTATAATTTCGAGAGATGATTGGAAGTGTTAGTAAATGTAATAAATTACTTAGGAATTGTCCGTTGAAAAATATTAATGGTTTATAATATAAACTTCCGCGACATGTCATTTTTTTGCAGTATTTCAAATCATTTTATCAGTATAAATTCAGTATATATTCCATCCAATCATCCTTTATACTTTTCGAGTGAAAGTAATCTCTATTAAGTTGTAAGTACTATTACATGAGTGTTTATATCAGTATGATATTATAATGCTAAACGTTTTTTTTGTTGTGATTAAACATTTTCTCTTGGTAAATAGTACTGAGTTACACTTGGCTTAGAAATTATCACTTATGGAGGTCGAGCGTGTTAACGCAATGATCTTTTATTGCTACTACCTCGTTAATATCATTCCTACTGTTATTGGTGGTTCCGATAGAAAAATCTAATTGAAATTTGAGAAGTCTGTTTTCAGTTTGATAGAAGGAGCGGAAATCTTAATTTGCGGTTTCACAAGATCTACTTGTCGCGAGTGTTTTTGCGCTTGTTGATGAGAGGATCGCACTGCATTTTCCAACTTAGTCTTTAATTCTGTCGACTGAGACATTAGTGTCTTAAACTCCTATAATTGAAGAAAGTATATGTCAATGAATGAATCAATGAATCGATGAATCAATGATGAGATATAAAATTGAACGTATAATATACCTGTGGATACTTTGGTCCAATCTTATTAAGCCACTGGAAACTTTGTTGATGAAGACTCATTTGACATTTGGAAGCATGTTGAAGTAGATCCCCTTCCAGAAGATAGTTTATTAATATTGGCACAAGTAGGGTCAACATCTGTATACCTGATTTAGAGGAAACAAGCAATATTGTAATAATAGTGACAAGACATTTATCACGTTACATTCAACATATTAGCGAATTACGACATAATGCATAATTTTTTAACATCGTACACCACGAAATATAGTAACCTTTACACACCTTGTAAAAGGTCTCCTGAATTGCATGTAACATATTTCGCATGAGAATATTGATTTAAAGATTCTTCACACACGGACCGTAAAATATCATTTTTATTAACATACACGAATAATATTACTTACGGTTTGATAGATCAGCAAGTCCTATGAGTGCTTCGACAGTACTGACACATTCCAAAGTGAATGACAGTTCCAAGTCATCTGGTACTTGTTTACTCTTATCACTGTACAAATATTCTACTAATCTTGGCGCTAATGCGTGTATATACGGTGTACTTATAACTCGTTCTGGATGTACGAATATTGTTTTCAAGGTTTGCACACATTTTAATTTAACCTGAAGTGCCAACCAGACCAAAAGATATTAACATTTTATATAAACGATATTCATTGTTTAATGCAATTAGTGAAAATTCTTTAAGTATTACCATTATATTATCTGACTGAAAAGCTTGTCTAAAATGATTGATACAAGGAAACTGCAAGTTCGGTGCACTGACTACATCTGGCAATGCATGAAGGACGAAGACTGCGATTCCTAGCATCATTGCTACCTCATCCATCTTTGTCTCATCATTTCCTACTTATATATAAAAAATGAACTTTCACTGCATGTACATCATGATTATTTACTTAAATTACATCGCACGCATAAATAACTTATCACGTTAAACAAGGTATACCTGTTTTAGCAAGGTCAATAATCTTAGCAAGAGCACTTTGCAAGAGGACAGTCCATTGCTCTTGGCTTCTATTATCTCTTGCATATTTATTAGTTGTTAAACATTTTAAACAGTGTAATGCTGCGTGAACCGGAGCTTCAGATCCTGCTTTATTGCATTCGTTATCGGTACGAGTTGCAGTTTCTCTTATTACACCAGTTGAAAGGTAGAGTAATGTTGGTAAAATTGCTATTGCTCCTGTTGAAGAGAAATAAAACATTTACGTTTTATATCAACAGAAACAGCTAAAAGATTATATAGTTATCTTTATTCACCTTGTGGAGAACAAAGAACAGGGAGTGATTCCATAATGTTTAATGAGGCTGCTATTAGTTTCCCGCTTTCTTCAGTTGGCATGTATCCTTTATGTGATAAGATAGCCGTTGCACCACCAGGATTGGGATTCAATGCAGGTATTTGTCTGACCAAAAGACATAAGCATACTTCTAGTATGGCAAATACTAACGATTTACCCGGAATGAGCTCGCCATTTTCTTCTCCTTCTCCTAATAAATCTAAGTCTTGACTTTCGTTGCTCTCTTCATCTGATGGTGCCATTTCTATTGCGATATTTTTATACGCATGAGTGTGATCACAAACTTCATGTGTTTGAATACATAGATTATCATTCTCACCTTTTAATTTCGCCTTTTTCCTTTCTATAAGGTCTTCCTGAGCTGCTTTGATTACTTGCTTTAAGACTTCCATGATTATCATTTGAATCACATAAGTTTCCCTTGTCAACAGTAACCTTGAGAATTTATTTTAATATATATTATAAACCAAATTAATTATATACATGCAATATTAAGATAGTCCCCCATAGCTCCATGTAACTTTGAAGTCACATACTCGTGTATCCGTATCTTTCATTTTATTTTATTTTGTTGTTGTAATAATAATGATAAAAGTACGCGCAACGATTGTCTCCATTTTCGGTGCGTTTAAGTAAATTTACGTTATACGGTTCCCTTTCAGACAAGAAAAAAAAATGGAACTATAGAGGGATAATGTATATAAAAATCGAACAAACCTGTGAAGAACGTTGCATAGTTCGACGGGCAATGAACGATCAGTAATTAAAACCTTGCGAGCCCACGTTGAATCTAACAATGTGTATAAGGCATGCAAACATGTTTCCAGATTCTGGATGAATTCTAAGGATCGAGTACTGCACAGAGCTTCCATACAAATACCTACAATATTTTGTTAAAACGTAATAAAAAATATATCACCTGATATGAATGTTATTACGAAAGAACATGACTTAAATGTTTACCAAATAATAAATGGAAACGCTCAGCATTAGTGTCGTTTTTAAGGGAGACATCATTGTTGTTGTTGTTATTGTTATTGGTTATATTTGACGTCCTCATTTCAGTTGTAGTATCGTCCATTGCAAATCCTTTCGCATTAAGCCAAAGTGACGCAGCGTGAAGAATAGGTGCCCATGATTCCGCATAGTGCGGCCGTGCTGATTCCATCGTATCTGTTGTATAAAACGCTCCCCCATCATGTGGTAACTGACTGGAGAATTCTATTTGCATATTGAATTATTTATTTCTCTGTTATACGAATTTATTCTAACGTCATGTTATTTGAAAAAGAAGTAATTAATACCTGAAGGTAATGAAAGTAATGCATGATCCCTGAGTGCGGCAAGCCAGTATTGACTTAAACTTAATAGTTCTGGCTGAACTAAACTTAGCAAGCTTTCGGTCTGAAATTCGAACGCTCCAAAATCTTCACCATTGCCATCATCGATTTGATTTGCATTCTGATTAAATGCATCTTTGCTATTTAATGCGGAACCATCTTTTATCATTGCCACAACGTATACCTAACGAATATAGATAAGTAAATACTGCTTAAAATACATTCATTGTATAGACTATGAAAATAAATATATTTGCTGGAATTATATGCTTTACCTCTGCCCATGCTTTCAGTATTGCTAATCTTTCTAGAGTGGATAAACTTTCATTATAAAGTTGTGGTCTGGTGTGACCTTCTCGTAATTTTTCCAAAGAAGATACAAGTAATTGATGAACTCTACGAAGATCATTAAGATCCCTAGCAACACCACTTCCGATCCAAGCACTGCAAGCTTCGCATGCAGCCGCAGTAACGTGTGAAGCAGTTTCAGTAGAAAACGCTGGTCTCAAGGCAGCACCAACCTAGGAAGACACAATATATTGAAAAACTTATAGGTACTATAAGTACTAATAA
Organism: Nysson spinosus; assembly: GCA_910591585.2. NCBI lineage: Eukaryota > Metazoa > Arthropoda > Insecta > Hymenoptera > Crabronidae > Nysson > Nysson spinosus. Next base: position 8,319,425 of record OU342835.1, read on the forward strand.
GTATATAATTCGACAATTACCTGTGCTTGGAACTGTTCAAGTAAAAGATGTCCAGGAAATTCTGGTTCAGGAACTTTGGCAAACTTATCAATAATTTCTTGTAATGTTTTAAGTCCTTCAAGTCTTAATGGATCACAATCACTAGTTGCTGCCATAAATGCCATTCTTACTAAATCGGAAAGATGCAAGACTAAATAGTCACCTACAATACAAAGACAATGTCTGTAATAAGAATCGGATATTAAAGTTAAATATAAACAATAAATATTTAATGCGGCAGATACCTTTCCCTTTTGATAATTGCATTTCCTTAGCTAATGCAAGATCAAAATGTGCTTGCTTATTATTCACGCAAGTAGCAACAATTCGTCTGACACACTGCGCTGCAAAAACCCGGGTTGGCCATCGAGGAGTAATGGCTGGTCTTTGTTTTGTGGATTCATCTGCGTGAAATTCTGCCTGGTCGTCGTCCCCTTCGCCATCTGCATTCTCATTATCTGCATTGCTGTCGTCGATGCTAGTAGTATTTGTCTCCTCACCAGTACTAGATTCTTTAGAAAAGAAACATGTTGCTTGAGCATGGTTCTGCTTTCTTGTATGTAATGGAACATATAAAAGACAGTTGATAGTTCATATACCCGTTGCAATTGTAAGGACATCCTTGCAAAGAGACAACCACTGAGATAAATTATCTGCCGCTAGTATTTGTAGCATACTCGTTAAAGTGTCGTGGATATCTTTAATCAATTTACGATCAGTTTCGGTATCCAGCATACTGAATAAAACACCAGGTAGTCCGGTTTCTGTTATAACCAGTCCTTCTACTATGTTAGTATCCCGACTTTCATTAGCTAATGTCATCGCGTGTTCGCATACTTCTTTCGCTTCCCGCTGTGCAAGTTGTCGAAGACACGATATCGCTGCTTTGCGTAGTAAAAGATGGTTGCTAGATAATGTTCTCTGTAATTTAAGCATTCTCATTGATTTATGAATAACATGATACCAGAAATTACTTTGATATTCATATCACTTACACACAATGTGGGAACGAGAGAAGATAGATTAACGTGTCTTGGTGCAAATAAATGTAACTGTTGTAAACATCCAGTAGCTTCAGCTTGTACAAGTGGGTCTTGATGATCTTGCATTATTGCACAAGCGCACAAAAATGAGGAACGTGTCATACAAATCGTAGACGTATTACCTGAAAATGCAAATAATTCCTTTAGAACATTACTATTCTTGCACATCATAGGCATTCATAGAGTTTTTGATTTTATTAAATGCTACCTTGTAATTCTGGTCCAATAGTTGTAATAAGTGCAGAGAGTACTTTTCCTATACACTGATGTACATCAATATAAGAATGAGGAACATTGAGGAGAAGTGTTAATGCCAAGGACAATGTGGGTTCAACATATCCTCTGAACATTGGACCACCAGAATCTGCTATAAGTGCCAGAGCATGCAGCGCCCATACCTAATTAAAATCACACATACTGTGATGATACATTTTTACTTAAAAAGTATCCTACAGTTGTGAGAAATAATTGTATTAGTGAAAAACCATACTTGAACAACAGGCGACGAGTTGTCTTGAGCAAGTGCAAGCAAAATGCTGACACTAGTATTAAGATGTTGACTAGATCCCATTCCTCCCACGTACTTATGAAGGCATCCCAAAGCTAAAGAATGTCCAGTTCTACTAGCCACATCACGAGCAGATTTTAACCGGTCGAAACTTGTTTGCGCCAATTCCGCAGTAAATTTAGGATCAGAAATAACCTGCGCCATTCTTCCAACAGCTTCGCCGGCCGCCCATCTTAATATTGAATTACTGCTTACTAGGGCGCTCTAGAACCGAAGACGGCATATAGGCATATTTATAATAAATAATAATTCTACTCGTACGTGTAATAGAATTACATACAATAATGAGATTGGTAGCAGCTTTTTTAACGTCTTCTTGTCCAAATCCTGTTTTCGCTTCATTAAGACCCTTCAATCCACTTAATACCGCCGTGAATACATTCATTATTATTGCTTCTTGTCTACTAGACTTAGTGTGTTTTATACATTCACTGAAATGATCTAACATCTGCAATCTGTGTTTGTTTGCAACACGCGGAAAGATTTGGCCAAATAATGAAACAGAGAGATCGATTACAGCTACTCCCAATGGTAAGGGACCAGGAATGATTTCATCCTGAAAATTAGCGAAGTACGTGAAGTTTGTTAAAGAAATCCTCAGATAATATATATTATTCCTAGATAATGAATATTTCAGTCAAATATTTAATAGTACTTACACGTGGTACAGGTCTATAAAGACAACATGAATTATGTTCTAAAGCCCCAGATCCTGCTGCACTATTCGGCTGTAGCTGAATCAATTACAATAAATAATATTAAATAAAAACCTTTAACAAAAATGTATTACTTGTACAAAGTATTTAGGGTATATCATATTCATGGAAAATGAACATTTATTTATAACTAGTTCTGGATGAGGAAATAAATAAGTTGTAGCTGATATATTTGAATGGGATGGCAGAAGCAAAACATAATGTAATGAGTATTAAACAGAGCACAGAAAATGTTCAATGTAAAGTAAAATAAGAAAACACCACTCACAACAAAAAAGAAAATAATATCGTCGGTATTATAGTAGAACACAAATATACACCATTAATGTAATATAAAAGAAAGGCACACTTTACAGAACATTACTCACATGTTCCAAATCTGCCCTTCTGTTAGGTTCCATCTAGACATGAATAATATTGCTTATTAATTTAATGAAAAGTACAGCAAACACTTTATATTCTAATGTATATAATTATTGATGTACGGGATTACACTCTTTACAGTACGTCTGCTTTAGTCATTTAGTTTTACACTTAAGGCTATTAAAATGTACTCTTTTTTTGACCGAGGAGTGTAAAATTCTACCTAGCTGATCTAGGAATACTGAACGTGCAAAACCACTCACTTGGTCTTCTATAGTACGATGATCAGTTTCCTGTAACCACGTTCCGAGTATAACAGAATCATTGGCATGGCAAACTGCACGCAACAAGGAAGTTGTCGTATTTCCAGGATTTTCGGTTAACGTAAATTCAGACACCAACATTCTCAGAAGATGTGTGTAAGAACCTAAATAATCAGCTTATATTAATATTTAATTCTTGTGTAATAAGTAGTAAACAAAAAATTAATTTGATATCACCTTCAAAAGTTTGTGGTGGTAATAACAAGAGTGTTTCGTATAATCGCAAACGGACCATAGCCGCAGGTGCTTTTAATTGCTGTCCATAATTTTTTAAAACCGTTGATAAACTGAAATAGAATAATTATAAGCAAAATTGTGTTAAAAGATATAGAATATGTTATGAATTGCATTATGGATTACTTTGTTAACATTGCTAACGCAGATTCAATTGGTGTAAGAAGTCGTCTTGTAATATCGTCGTTCAAAAGTTCCGGGCAATGTAATAAAAAGCTGTGCATTGCGGAAAGTGCTCCAGCACGACCTTCCAATGTAACTTGCCAGGTAAAAGCGTCGCCCCTTGCTTTTTCACTTTCTAGTTCCTTATTCGAACGGGGGAAAGAATTTCTCCACAATAATAACATCCTTGGTAAGAGTCCCTTAACAACAGCAGTACCTATACATGTTAAAACCCGTGTAAATAATAATTCATATTCTACAAAACTGATATTTATTTCAGTAATAAATTATTATTGATGTACCAAGAGTCATTATAGCTCCTATAAGAAGCCATCCCGCATGGGTTCTATTTAATGACAATCGACTGTTTTGACTTGCACTTCTCAGAAGTTCTTCAGCAGTATTGAATATAATCTAAATAAAACAATTTTTTGTTTTATGAAGATAGAAATTGTATGATCATAAATAAGATCGTTAAATTGATCTCAAAGTAATCACCTTTCCCTTTGTATGAGGAACGCCAAGTGGCGATAAACGAACGCTCCCTAACACTGCAGCCAAAGCATTGCTGTAACCAGCGATTGCTTCCGGAGAGCTTCGCATATTTTCAATGCCGTCTACACATCTGTCAATCAAAGGTGTTATTTGACTTGGTACGGCTACACAAATGCAACGCAAACACCAGGAAGCAGCAAGCCTGGCTGCTTGACAAGGATGTACCAAAACTGCCAAGATGGTGTCAATTAAGCCTATAAATTGGTGTTAATTAGTAGACTACAATAACATGAACAAACATAAAATATTGTAAATCCTAGACAGTCTCTCTACATACACAATGATTGATCGGACAATAAATTCGAAGCTGTCGTCCCCAATCCCAAGATTAAATTTCCCATTTCTTGTAAAGCACAAACTAACAGATGTTGACTAAATAGTGTCTCTTGATTACAATCCTTAGCATTTTCGGGACTGAAATCTGTAAATTGAATTTAATATTTACATGGTTCAAAAGTAAAAGGATCACTTTCGAAGTTTCCTGTTTAATAGTGCTAGGAATTTTACCGATAGAATTCATCTGTTTTAGAATAATATGTGCTATTTCTTTGCAAGCTGCAGCTTGGGCGCCTTCACCAAGTAATTTTCCAACAGTACCATGCAGTATAAAATTGACACACTTTCTAGAGTAAACAGCATCAACATGAGAGCTAGCAGCTTTTGGGTTAGTTACTAGATCCAGTACATGTGCAACCAATGCACCAACATTTCGTTCTAGCCACGAGCCTCCTAACATTTGTACAAATACTACATATGCCTGTAAAAATGTGGAATATGTAAGTAACAAATTGTTTTAATAGCTGAACAATATCAATAAATTATAAGAAAATTGTTAGTGTCTTCAACTTACATGTGTAACACCAACTCTAACTTCTCTATTTACACTAGAACTTCCTTTTATAATTTCTCCAGTACCCTTTAAGAAACCTACACCACCTCTTAAAAATCCAGACATCAAAATATTTAGAACCTCGTCAAGCGAGATTTGCTTGTACCCTTTATTATGTGCCACTGTCATAAATAAAATTAAAAATAAGATATTAGTCTTCTGCAATATAGTATAGTATGTGAATTATCAAATATTTATGAAACATACCTGCAGGGCTCTTCCCCTTAGGATTTGGAAGTTGTGTCATTGCAACTAAAGTACCTAATAATTTAGCAACAGCACATCGTACTTCATAATTTGAACCTTCAAATGCACGAAAACAGAGTGTTGCAACACTCTCTATTTCTGTAGTATATAAAAATGGTGCATGATTTAACATTTCCAATAGACACTATAATAAAGATAAAACATATCATATATGTCCTTAGCACAGCTTATGCAAATGCACGATGAGAATGATTACATAATAAGAAGCATAGAAAATACCTTTGCTGCAGCACACCTAACAGCCATTACCCTGTCAGTCAAATAATGTCTAGATACTTTATATATTTCTTTATGCACATTTGTAATTGCTGACCCCATACCAGCACAAACCTGTTTAATTATATGTTCAATATTTAGAAATCTATGCATTTCCAAAATAAAACTGATATGATTACCTTTTCAAGAGTATGCATAATCTCTATTCTGGTTTGGGATTCTGCTGAACGTAAAGACTTTATTAAAATTTGGACTGTCTCCTCATAAGATCTACCCATCATTCTTCCTAATTTCTCATACATGCATCCAACACAACATATGGCAGCTCTGTGAATATTACAAAAAGAAACATTCATTTAGAAGTTGCTTACTATAAGAAATTACTCTACTACAATGGTATAATATATTCATCTCTTACAACTTAGTTGGAAGAAAACTGGGAGAATCATCTTTATTCCTAAGAATATCATTGCATTTATTGACTGTATCAAATAGCAAAAATGTATCTCCAACACTGAACAATGTGGCAAGACATCTTGCAATGAGACGCCGAGTAGGAGGACCTGGGGCACCTTGCATGTGTTTCGTCAATTGTTCTACTAACTTTTGCTGGCATCCTTTGATGTCACTCTATGAGATTACATTATTATAATTAATATAATAAGTACAATGCAGTAATAATGATTCTCAGAAGGCAACCATATTATGAAAATTAATGATGCAATGATAAAATCAGATACTCAACAGATAGTAAGATTTATACCTTTTGTGCAGCAACCAGGACTTTATCCAAAAATCGTAACCACTCAAATATAAAAACAGGCCGTTTGGCCTCAGGAATTTGATTAAGGGCATCCTCATTGAGAGTCAGACTATGACTCAACTCCATCATCATTGTAACAAGGTAAACTATTACCAGTTTCACTTTTCATTCACACCTGCCCTACAATGAAATTTCACATATATTTTCTCTCATAATAACAAAATAATCTCACAACTCTACAAAATATGTATATTAAAAATACATTCATACAATAAAATATATCTGTACAGTATGAGGGTGGATTAAGCTTTTTCGTCGCGTAAGTGATTTCAGATGTTTGTCATATATTTAGGGTATTTCAAGAAAGTAAATATTCATTACAGATTACCGGGATAAAAATTAGTGCCGATATTAATACGTGGGAAAGTGCATCATTTTTAAGTCGTCTCCTCCGTCAAAAATCACCTCATCCCACTAACGCGCGTTCTGCTCGAGCGTTCCCTCAACCGGTTTACATTCGAGTTTTCGATATGATTCGGAAACACTTTGCTAGTTGCATTATATTGTAATTTTTTACTTAATGATTTTTTTCAACTGTTAAAAAGCTGAGTGACAAATCTTCACTTGCATTAGGTTAAGGTAGATCAGCAATCATCTGTGAGGGGGACGGTGATTACATGCCAGTAAGATTGTGTGCTGACTGTGATTCCTCTACGTCAATAGCGTGTTGTGGTTTTTGTCGTATGGCGCTCTCTGCTTGCCAGTATATTTAAATAAGTTATTACTCATATTTTGGAGAAACCGAAATCATTTTTTAATGCAATTTTGCATACAGATTATGAAAGAGAAATCCCCGTTAATATTTCTATATCATGCAATATATCACCTTCAAGCGTACACATGTTAAGATAATATCAAATGGTATAATTCCATATCATAACATCAGTGATCATGTAATAGGAGCATTTATGATAATTAAGTAAAAATTTCAATCCTTTTGAAAGATATCATTTTATAAATTATCTGTTAATTACAGATCTGCGATTCTTGCAACTTCCGCCAAGTAAAGTAATCAACTTCTTAAGTTTCTGATAAATTAAGGATACAACAGTACGAGGAAACCAAGAAAATTAAATACAAGTTGACTTAGGTATGATTTGGAGGACTTCAAGTTGTGTCAATATGTTCTGTCGTTAATTCAATATTTATGGAGTATACCATGTTTTGCATATGATATATTATCATATTTGGAATCGATGTGTCAGCAGATTTACAACTTGTTTTACTGGATTCCATTCTCGTTGTAGAATTATTTAACAATAGATCATGATATTACGACCTCCTGCCGATCGTAAGAGATTTAATGCTTCGATACCTGAAAGAATCGTAGGAAGACTGGTGTCCGGCCATCTATTTCTTTTTACAATGCACATTACAAGGTAAATCGTAATATTAAGAAAACATAACTATAGCGTAAAATTATAATTCATTCTCGCAGGAAAAACTGAACTTTTTCAAGAGGACGCCATTTTTCTGACAAGTGCGGACCTTGTAGAACAGATCTGTAATATCCGTAATATTCTATCGAACGTAGAAGTTTAAAAATAACTTCTAATAATATTGGATTATGACGAAATAAATATTTCAACAGTAAACAGGTAATTATACAACTATCAATAGTATTATTAACTTAATTATTAAATAATAGTATTATCAATTTAATTCTTAATTTATTAATTTGAAGGTATTGCTAATAATCGAAGTTTCTGAATGAGTAGCAGTAAAATTAGTCCCGGATTTTTTAAAGAAATTTTACAACCTGTATGACCTCAATTGAGATTCTCAGAATTGATTGATGTGCTTTGCAGATTCTCTTCATTCCTTTCCGTAATTACTTTTCTGCGAAAGTATCGAATAGTACTTTAACTTAGGAAACGCACGATAATCCGCATGGTCGATGAAAGAAGAAAGGAAGTAAATAAACGTCACCGATAGATGGTATTATTTTTGGCGGAAATGCATGTGCACATAATTGCTTAAAAGTCCTATTAACACGTTCGTTCCTTCTATGACTCCGCGTTCAAAAATTGTCGTCTTCCAAATTGACTTCTGTTTTCAAAATCAAGGTCACGCGCCGTTTTTATACAACTTTTGTCGAAACAGTATGCTTTGAAAAAGTGGCACGTGGAATTATAATATGGGTTATGTATTCGAAAGTATGCAAATAATAGTTGAAATCTGCAAATCTTCAATTTATCCAACATCTCATTCCGGTTCATTCCGACTATTTTATCATTTATTCGCTAGAAATAAGTAATTTGCGAGGAGATAAATTTGCATTCAATTAGCTGTAATAACTTGATTATTTCGGTTGCATGTAAAATTCAGCTATTTGCATCTAATAAAACCTGGCATAAATGATTCTCAGTATTAGTTGTTTTATTTTCCTATAAAAGCATAAATTTAATCTAATTATGCTCCCAACCATTAATTGTGAAAAAAATGGTAGATTAAGTTTCTGTTCTATCTAGGAGTCATTATAAGAAGTAAGCAATTATTTTTTAATATAATGGCGATAATTCTACAGGTTGACTCATAAGCGATGCATTAGAGATTACGTCGCAACTGTATAATTTCTGTCAGCTAAAATGAATTCGTTCATAAACATAACTACGAACTTAGCATCTTTTGATTGGATATTATTTCAAGGGTTATCCAATCATCACTTGTTTTTGCATCGTTAACGTAAATGTCGATTAGCACCGATAAAAAGTATTTTTCATTTAAAAACCTACTTAGAATCCGCATGACATTCAGCCGCGGAACATTTACCCACTTCAAACATGCCTTTCCTGAACCACGTCAAGCAGCATGCAAAAAATCACACGTTTAATGCCCTGTTTTTGTCGTTCGCGAATATTTTGAATATCATTAACTCTCGAGAATGAAACTTTAATCTCGAGACTTGTGAAAACTAATGTCCGTTTAGCTTTACACTTTCTACTTGCTCTACTTTCTACTGCTGCAAGACAAGAAAAATCAGAAATTACCAATAAAAACAATAATATTATTATATAACATTAGGTCGTGTAATATGAAATATCGGATTATTCAAAGAGAAAGAAAACTTGCCTTTTTTATTTCAAATAAACATTTTATTAATCAAAATATGCAGTATTTGCTTGTATGCATTTTTATCAACGCGTTTCCAATACAAAAATTCCTCTTTCGAAAAAGTCGCGGATTATGGAGCACACAAAGTCTGTAAAGGTCTGATCAAAAATTCATATCGCAATTGATCAAAACATTTCATATTACACGACCTAATAGTAAGGAAAATAATGATAATTATTATTATTAGTCACTTTCTACTTTCGTGTATGCAGAAATAATAGAAGTTACGACTACTTCTCGATCTTTAATCCTTATGATCAATCAAATCGAATACTTTAGTTCTTATTTAAGAATCATCATTCCCATTCAGTTATTATTACCATCGCCAACTATATCTTCTCCAATTATAAAGATCAATTCGCCTTCAATTACTTATAAATAAATATGAAATGCGGAAATCCATGATTGTTTTTTTCAATTAACACTTAAAAAGTCATTAATCCTTTAATCCCTGATCGTATGCTTCATGTTTGATTAATAATTAATTAAGATGCGAGCACTATAATGAAACCAGTGTACCAACAAATCAGATAGGTAATTTACGTCATGCATTAGATAATATCATTTTAAATAAACAATTTACATAATCGTCATAAAGTTCCTTTTTTTACGTCTATCGATTGACTTCAACAGTGCCCGACATTATATGTATTCTGATTGTAATGACGAGGCAAACGCATCGCGCATAAATCCGTAGATCTTTGTAACGAGTTCACTCAATTACTAATTTGTTCGCAATTAAGAAATCAAGAAAAAAAAGTAATCAGTCTTGAACTACACAACAAAGATGCCCCTCTTGATACGATTTACTGTAATTAACAATGAACTAATGATACTTATCTAAGATAACGAACACCACACTTTGCATATCCTACGTTAGTGGGAAGTAATTAAAAAGATGCAATTTGAGCCACTATGGTTCGAATACATAATTACTTCCGGCGATAGAAAAAATAACTTAAAAATATACGTTTTTTTCGTAGGGTTTTGCCATTTGAAAGCATTTGATGAAGAGATTAAAATCAAGTAAACGCCTGACATTTTGCAGTTTGTTATGAAAAGACTGATGACGTACATCCTTAAACGGTCTCCTTAGTATAATGGCTTTCGTCAGCATAAAAAATGTTAGTAACGCTCCGTGAACGCGTGACGTACCTTTACAAAAAGCGTTTGAGTAATATACGGATTGATAAATAACCCTTTTCTTTCAATCTGTATCTATCGTGGATCGCATATGGGACTTTTAAACTTTTCTCGAACAGAAATAAAATCCTTCCTTGATTTCTTTTGTATAATATTTGATACTGTAAAATAAGCGCAGCATATAAAACTTGCACAAATCAACGAATATATGCAAATCATTCACTCAATTTTCATATATCGTGTAATTGTGTCCAGTTTTTAATTATCGTGATTAATTCTGTACAGCATAACGTCACAAAATTTTATTGAATCATCCAAGTCTTCCACGGGCGTGGAGACCGCAAAAGTCAGTAAACAAATTTATTATGTAGTGAAAAAAATTGCAGAATACTTATAGAAATTAACCTGTTCATAAATTGCGCATGTATTATGGAACGATTTTTTGTCTGGGAATCTAACATAACTGGCAGTGGAGTACTAAGTGTTTGACACGGTAGAACTGCGGAAGCTGTCAAAATGACGGGCCCACGGAATTAAACAAAAACGTTCAAATTGATAAGGTTCCATTTTTTGAGATTTCTTGCAGCTCAGGTTGCGCAATGGCTGGACTTAAATCGATTGAGTTTTTTACCAACCATTCTTATTTTTAGTTTGAGTGCCACGGGCGTTTGCATAATTACTGTCGACAAATTCCAGACAAATTATACTTCGTGTACTTCGTCTTTACTCATAGACGTCGAATTCCTTTACTTCCTTCTCGTCCCTTTTAACGTAAAGTATCGCACTTCAAATGAACGTATAAAAAATGATGTTTATTAAACGTGTGGGTTTTCGTCGCTTTTTAAAAACTTGAGATTGAAATTCCTTGCTACATCCGCTGATATTTTTTCGACGTGGAACAAGAGGAGCACGATCACACCGTCTGGTACTTAAACGTTTCAGCACGCCGAAATGTATAAATATAGCTGAATATCTTGTTCGTAGTTCTAGTGTTAAATGGATTCTTATACTACGTATCGGTAGAAATCTTCCATGCCGCAGTGGTTCCGCATAATTATGTTGTACAAAACCTGCCGACACACCGCTTCCCCGGGGAATACATAACGTTATCGGAATCACGTTGAAATTACTTTTACGTATACTGACACGATTACACTTTGACCCCTCATCTCCTTACATGTTATGGCGAATAAAGAAGATATGGTTCCACGTGAGACTATTCTTTAACGGATTTTCTACACATGCTTGGATTATTCTTCGCCGCAAAAATCCCATAACGATAAGTGATACTTTATTTCATTTCAATGGGAAAAATTCCTAGTTCTTTTAAAACAGTAATGGTAACTTGGCGTGGTATTGAGATGTATGGAATATCCTTATTAGTGACATAAATAAGAAAATACATAATAATATAAGAAATTATTTGTAAAAGTAGGTAAAAAATGTAATGCTATTGATTCAGATGGAGAAACATTATCTTCAATTAGAGTAAGATTGTATGTTGTTATGTTATTTATACGAAATGTATTCGCTCGTTTTATCGGTATTATATCAATTCTAGATCGGAAATATTAATAAAATAAGTCAGGATAACACATAATAATAAGTATGCTGAATTAGTCAGTCATATGAACAAGTAGTTTCTGAACTAATAACTGTAAATATGAAGAAATCATTCGAGCGTCACGCATTCTTACGATTAGTCCAATAATTTTAATCGCTTTCCAACCACAAAGCGATTAGATATAATTGTCTAAATATATAGGTTGATATTGATCTCGTTAATATAAGTTAATGCATAGAAATTAATACAATTTTGCATGAAGGTAAAATTACATTCCCCGCATAGAAAGGATTCAATATATAAATACAAGAGAACTAAATAGTACTCGATACTTCTCTTTACGAAATATAATTTTTGAACATTCTCGAGAATACATAAATTCATATACTAGAAAAATCCTCAAATAATTCTGTGCTGGGTCTTTCCCGTGAGTCCCACGACTCATTCCATTGCTATGAATGAAATATTATCATTCCAGATTTACGTAAAATATAATATTCCAAGTCTGATTTCGATATAACATGTTTTCATATTGTTAGATCCTGAAAAGTAGGATTAAGTAATACAATAATCCCAAGAGCACAAAAGGAATATACAGATATAAAAATATCATACGAAAGTATTCATTTGCAGCTAAATTGTGCACGGTTATAAAAAAATGAAACAAATGCAGGTGAATAAAATCACCTATGGATGATTACTATCTTTTAGTTTCTACTTGAATTTATATAAAGTAGAATATTATTGGCATTCAAATTATGCAGTTACAAGGTATTGATATTCAGGAATAAAATTAACTTGCTAAAACGTTTTATACGAAACTTCGCGATAAGCGTCCGTGACGTCTATATAATGTCTAAAAGTAAAACTGTTTAAGCGCTCCACGATATAATGGTTATTTTTACACTATCGTAATATTTGAAATTTTTTAATTTTACGAATATTTGATATATTTAATTCGAGTTTTAGTATTATTAGCATCGGCGGTTACCATTGACCGCCATGGCGTTCCACGTGTTAACTCGTTTTACACGTGTTAACGTGTTTGGACTCGGAGATGGTTCCAATTCGATTAAATAAGGAGTTAGAACTCTCTCTGTGCTCCATGAAATTTCTCTAAGCTCGGTGCACCGGATAGCGTGCATTGCATAGCGCCGATAATCGGTAAAGTTACCCGGTAGCAGTTTCATTAGTTGCGGTTTATGCAACTGCATAACCAGTTGTACCTTTTATATCGATAGGCAACAAGTATTCTCTTCTCAGCATAGTAAGAGCTCAACTTTTACTCGCAATAGTGGTGTTTTTTTTTTCTTCACCCAGCAGTACCGTGGTTGCATAAATATGAAATGAAAGGTAGTCCCGTGTTTCGTGAAAAACTCCGTCCACATAAAAATATCCCGTCTAATGAGGGTTTTTAGATTCCGATGGATTTATCACCGTATTACACGTCGCGAAATATTGACCCGTTCAAAAATTCCGAGAATCTTTTTATTGCACATTTTTAAATTATCTCTTTGCCATGGTAATTTATTTTTTATGTATGCTTCTTTACGTAGGATATCAAATAAAAACTGTAGAAGTTTAACTACCTGAGCGTAATTTGTTTTTTAACGTAATATGCATTTCCTATTTTAGTAGAAAGGCTTCAATTTACTTTATCCTGCGTCATGTTTTACTACGCGAAAGTACTTTCCTCACGATTTTCAAGTCTCTAATCAGTGGTGTATGTAACACGTAATTCATACGTAGAAATAATTCACTCGACATCTTTATACGATATTTAACCTTTTTATGGAATTAATGTTACATAGAGAATCTACGTGCATGGCATAGTTTACTATAAAACATGTGTACGTGTGTTGATTGATATTGTATATATTATGAAATTCTAAATATTAATAAATATTTTACGTATCAGACATATTACAGAAAATATTGAACCTAATGTAACCCATTAATATATGATAATCATTCCTGAATATGACGCCATTACGGAACTACTTAGTATAAGTTTAAAAAAAACATGGAAAATTCCGATATTGTTGTTTAAATAGAGGACATAAAAAATGCACAAAAAATACAGTTTGTTCCACGTAGGAATAATACCATGTTTATGTTTATATGTCACCCGCGTCGTTGTAAAAAATATTTAGAATGCTAACTTTAGAATGTAAATATTATTAATTTAACAAAATATTCATCCATGCCTCGGGGATTCCTCGTCATCCTCGACACTTTACTGTTTCCGACACTTCACATTAAAGAATCTCTTCCCGACGGATGACGAAAAAACGTCGAGTATTTTGGCAGTGAAATAAAATTCATTCGAAAATGGCTTTCGAAACTCGTTTCCCGTTCTTGATCTTAGCATTCAACAGTGATTACGTAATCAGCGGTTGATGATCGACGTGAATGCGAGACTGCTCATAAATCGGGCATTTGACCCCTCATGGATTTTTGATTTGAGTTCGTGGGACTCATTCCACTAGAGACGAGGATTTGATTATAAAAAGTTAAGTTCATGGAACTAACTTCGAGCGAAACTATGCTAACACTTTCTGCTATATATTATTATATTTTAATACTGTAGGTGTGCCATTAATTTAATTCGCATTTTTGTATTTATTGTGAATAGAATAATATTACATGTGGTTGTGCAAACTGAAATAACCACTACTCATTTTCTTGAATATTCCACGAAGAAAAATAATGCCGCATTGTTTGGCAATGTTCGATGAAAAAGAGTGAAATTTACTATCTTCTTATGAATATTATTAGATGTTATACTTTAATATTAATGAATGGTAATATGAATAAATGCCCGTTGAAACATGATGATTAAACTATACATATATTATAGATGAGTCACGATTAGAAAAAATAAAGCATACACTATTTCTTCGTCCAAAAAGGTTTGACGTCGAAATATGAAGATCAAACTTGCCGAATTCATGAATTATGAATCCTCGTCACGACAGTTATATACTCATATTTCAATGGGCATTCACCTGTCATGAAAACGTCATTTCATGGTCACTGTGCGTAAAGTTGAAGGTCCAACCTCTGGATGAGCTTGATGACACCCTGAGCCTAATCAACCTAGAAACCCGAGCTTCTTCGTAAAATCCACGACTAGGCCGAACCAATTTTATCACCAAAACGAGTATTTAAATCCTCTCATTATTTGCGTCGTATACGGTCATCGTACTTTTCAACGAACGATAAATGTATTATATTGATATAATCGTCCGATATACAAGATAACTGTTCATCTCGCGATATTACACTTGACAGCAGATACCTGCCTGGTGGAAGAACCTGATACCTACGAAGACCAAAGATACAACGAAATACTCAAAACCGACCTAATATTTATAAGTAATATGTATGCCCCAATTTAACGAATAAATTAAATTCAAAAATTAATAATTCTTGAATAGTTAAAATACTGTTTGAAATAATATAAAATAGTAATAAGTATGTGAAAAAATTAATAATTGTTGCAAAGATGTATCCGATAAAGCATCTCTACGAAGCTACATTGATTTGTTAATCGAAAATTTAATACTATTAAATACTGATTAAAGAGTCACTCTATTAAACCGTGGACGAAAAATTGATTCCAGATGAATCTTCGCATACGAAGAGGTTTTTGAATACTTTGACCGTAATTGCGACAAACCATATTCGTCATTTAATGTCAAGGGGTTAAGACTATAATCAGCTCTTTTTCTTATCAGATTTTTACTTATTATAGGAGGTCACGACCCGTACTCCAAGATGCGAACGATGCAAATTGATACCCTATTTCTATATTCGTAAAGATTTGTATCGGAATAAAAGATCGCAAAATTCCTAAGTGTTTATACACGGTACCAGCTGACAGAAAACAAAACCGATTTTATGGAAATTTTATCGCGAAAATAGACAATTCTTTCAGCAGGTGTAAAATTGATGCTTCGAGGAAAAAGCTGCGTCGAGGCGGAAAGTGTGATACACCTGTGTGTTTTCGAGGGTGTTCTATAGAGAGTATATTTATAAGTCGGCTAGCACGATTTCTTGAATATTCTCAGAAAACTACATACACACCTTGACTGGAATGTCACCCCATCTTAATTTTTACGGACGGGATACATCCTCATAATGTTTCATGGTATTTGCAATGCAGCAAACTGGTTCCGCCGGTGGTAACCTTAATGATTGACGTTTCCCGTATTCGTATACACGAAATATTTTATAGACCCCTTAGTATTTATTGTTTGGGATATCCCGAAGAGTAACAAAGAACTAAGGATCGGTGTACCGAATAAGGTACTCTAACACCAATCGTTGTGTAGTATGAAATGAGGACATTATTACAGTGGTAAAAAAGAAGTAGTATCGAAAAAAGAATATCTATACGATGTCAGTAAAAATTAATAAAATGTCCGCCGATTTAAAGTCTATAAATTCATTCATTACTGTAATAAAATATTATGAGAATATTAATGATAGATATGAAATACTGCGAATTTAATTGGCTATAATAAATTCCACCATATCATATTGATATTATCAAATATTTTTCATCCACTATTATCTTCCATCCTGACATTCAAAAATTAAGGGTTCATAGAGAAAGATTTGATTTAGTATTCTAGAAATTTCTCTACTTATAGTTCCTCTAGAATATCTTCCATAAATAATGGATGAAGAAATGAATTTTTTTTACGAGAAAAGATATCAGAAAACATTGCAGAGGAGGTTCCAGTTTCCCATGGACACCGTAGTCATTCATAGTCTACGGAAACGGATGAAGAACTGGTCAAGATCCACCGCATAAGTTCATACTAGTTTCCGAACGAAGAGCAAATCCGTGGCGGTCATCCCCGTTGTCCGCGTTGTCCGCGTGATCAGCGTATGGGGGTTACACGATCAGGGGACGGTATAAAGCAGACTGGACACAAGAGTTCTGCTCACTAATAACAAGAAAAGAGAAAGAGAGTGTGTGCCTGAAAACGATCTAAAGTGTCTTTCCGAACTGGACCCTGTGAGAAACGAATCTCGTATTTCAACCGTGAAATTCTCCTCGGTAATGTGAATTTCTTCGTGAAAGGAGAGGAACTTTTTTCCTTATTCGATTTGTTCCTCGAGTTCTTCCTTGGTACCGGTTTCATTTAGATCGTATCGTACAAGTGTGACGAGTGCTTCGCCGTTGTTCGATTTTGGTGCTTTCCCGGAGGCTGCTGATTCCGCGAGCAAAAAAGGACTTTAATTCAAGTGTCGTTCATTGGATTATACGTTTTTTGGTAAGTTATTATTATTTTCATATCATCCGATTTTTAGCCGTATTGATATTGCACGAGGAAAATACGCGGAAATGAAATTCATTAAATACTAATTCAGTTGTACATTTCTCGAATTGTGATTAACGAAATACAATTATAATATTTTGAAACTTTTCATATCCGAAAATTTTCTTCCGATTTAAAAATCGCATGTTGAAAGCTGTTCATTCTTAAGAACATATTAAAATATATACGTATTGAAACGTTGATCTCAAAAAAAGTAGTACAATCTTTAGCGAGATTTTTCATGTTCTTCTTGTATAAAAATAATGGAAAATCTTTGCGGAATTGTTGAAGTTGCTGCGATTTAATATACGGAATATGTTTTCCGAGCGGGTCCACCGCGATTCCGATTCCACGGAGATAGAAAGAGATTCTCAGTATAAACGCATGTCACGCACGGTTTTACGTATGTACTTCCTTTCATTTTGCACTAAGTTTCGATATTAGTTCATGCCCCGTATTCCAGGACGACAAGATAGTTACATTTGTTCTGACCATTATATTCTTCCGCATATTATTCGAATTATATTTAGTGTAAGTCACTATTTCCTGTATCGAAAAACTCATACTGCATCCACCGACCACAAAATATTTATATTATTATATTAACGTCCAATTATTCATCCAATATTTCAAAATTGATGTGTTTTAACTTTCTTATTTCTAAACCAAATAAGAAATTTTGTGAATTTAGTTATTTATAAGGACATTAAAAAACAGATTTTTCATCTATTACTATCTTTTACTAAAATATCTAAAAATTACAGTTGTCCGAAGTCAAAATTGAGTCGGTTAAATAAAGTCTCTGCATATTGTCTTAATTTTTACGGTGTCCTCGAAACGTAGTGTTTTATTTGAAACAAATTATAATTTAAATATTTGTGCTCTATATGTTTTTTAAACATTGTGAAATGAATTAGTAGCTGCAAATTATTAGTTTACCGAGTACATATAAATATGAATAGTCTCTTTCATAGAGCTGCATACATTAAAACAGGCTCGTGCAGTGACCTCAGAAAGATTAATGACTTTGTTCAAAATCATAGCAGCACAGTCTTAAAAATTACCTAATCACAACTAGTTCTTAAAAACCTAAAAATGCGTGGTCGTATGAACAATTACAAAAGAGAGGTTGGTTACACCGGTGCTTTTTTGAGTTTGCATATGAATCAACCTTGTGACACAATTCTCTCAGAATGGAATTCAAATTTGACCAGTGAAGGTCGGTCTGTTAAGGACGGACGGTTCATACTACTACTAATAATAATAACCATACAATATTACTACGTCTTGGTTATTTAATAAATACGTTTTTCGTCGCACATTCGAAGTGCGAAACAGGGACTAAAGAATGTTTACTCGCGCCAAGTTTCTCGCATACCTGCAGATAGGAAGATTCACAATATTTCCTTATGAAACGAGTTCGCCTTCCGACACCTAATTAATTTTATTTCTCTGAATATGTAAGGTATCTTAGTATTTGTACGCTTACAAATATAATGACTCAATTTCTTAAGTAAATTCCAGTGAGTCGAGCAAGACATCACTCGACCACGCGTTAAAGTCTCCGAGAAAATCACGCCCTTTTAACCCTAGATTACCATACTTCACCGTGAATTACGTTATTAGGAAACATTCGTAAAATTTACTACTCAAAGAAATCGCCGATCACTAATTCGTCAGCGGAAATTTATTGAAATTGCAAACGTAATTTATGACCCGGACATTAGATTTTCTAGGAGTTTCTATAACTATGATTATTAATTGCAGAATTGACAAATGAGAATAATGTCAACACTTTTTTCATTTAGTACTCCTTCCGATGAATCACGAAATCTTCCGAGACATGTCGTTAAATGATAATTGTAACGATAAACTTCAAGTATAATATATAATTAGCCTCCTTATTTTCATTAGGTTCACTCGCGGAATAATTATATAAATTATTGACGCCTTGAGTGCTATGAAAAGTACAAGGGGTAATAAGACTTTTCTTTGCAAATGGAACAAATATTTAGTAATAATACTCTTCTACAGAAAAAGTAGAATCACACCAACAGAATTTCAAGAACCATTTAGAGGCAAATAGGATATAATAAAAAGTTTAATAATCAATTTTTTGTGCAGACTGATACGAATAATATAAACATATTTTTGCAATTTGCTAACACGATCTGTGCCACGTGGGCCTTCTCTTCGAACCATGTGATATACATAGTATAAAAAAATATTATCGTTGAAAACAATATTTCAAAATATGATCTGCCGATACATAATTATTGAATCGCGTAGAGCAATTGGTTCGCGATTTGACAGCCCGTCAAGATAAAGATTGTAAGTCGATGCTGAGAAATGGCCGATAGTGAAAAACGAAGAAAAAGAAGTAGGGCAATCAATCGTTAGACTACGTTTGATTTTATCCCATAAAAAATTGTAATTGAAAAATAGCAACGTATTATAAAAATCACCTAATGTCCAACCTTCTTCTGTTACATATTTTTTCCGTGATAATTTCCGTGCTACGCAATCATAATAAATGAGTATTATATTTTATAGACATAAGCACATTATTTTATTTACGCACATGATGTGGGTTAACCAAATTTTTCGAATGAAGGTTATCTTATTATTTGCAGATTATACAACATGTAATTATTAACTCTAAGAACTACTTAATTTCTCGATGATGCAGCAATACATAATGCATTATGGTTTAGTTAAACTTCACTGACCACTTTCGGAGCATAATTTCCTCTTCATACGGTTCGTAATATCATCGGAAGATATGTAGATCGTCGTCTAGAATCGCGTAGCAATTAAAATTGCAAATCCTCGATTACATTGGCGCGAAAGGTCCTCGTAGAACGTGAGTCACGAAAGATGTTAAATAAAGAAAAATACGAGGAGAAGATATCAAGGAAAAGAATCCACTCGGTAAAAAGAAAGGTCTTCGAAGATTGCGTTAACACGGCGGAACGTGTCAATAGCTTCGGTAAACTTTATGAGAACGACGTATTCGACTTCCTGGCTAAACCGAGTAGAGTAGGTTACTAAAAACACTTTATACGTTCCGATCTTTTGACCTGTTTGCCACTTTTGTCTATGACAATAATAAACGTTGTAGTACATGTTGCGGAAGACAAATTAATCTTATATAAACAAAGGTCGAGTATACGCGGAATATTGAAGTATTAATACTGGAACTACCAAAATGGTCAAAATGACTTGTCCACCACTTTTAGTTAAATTATTCGAATAAACTACGTCGCATTGTTTGGGATTTGATATTTTATATACATAACGTAAATAATTGAATCCATTAATTAACTTAAATTCTTCAGCCATCATTTATATATAAATAAATGTGTAAGCATAACTGAGTATATGTTCGATAGTTCTTGTCGTAAATATGTGGCCACGAATATTAAAATTATTTTTGAGACTTTACCTATATGAACAAAGATCTTGTATATCTACAATAAACTACTATAATTATTATTATTGTATAAAATGGTGTTTTTAAATGTTACTGTTATTTAATATTTCAGGTGCCGACAACTGACGGGGCGATTAAAGAAGATCTAAGAAACTGGTGAAAAGTCACATCAGAATCATGAAAACTGCAATTCCTTTCCAAGAGTTTAAAAGTGAGTAATTCCTCGTTTATCGCGTCATGATTAATCACTATGTCACCAGACGTAGTTTTACACGCGAGACATTGTATTAACTACACAACATTATTATTCCCTCGACACCGTATAATTTCCTTAAAGTTAAAAATAATTCACATAAAAAAACAAATGCGCCACGAGATTCAGACATGTTGTTCTAAAAATACGAAAATTGTATTTTATAAAATGACATGTTGTAGGACAGGCTATTTTATTACACAATCAAGGCGTTAATGTTGCGTATTACCATAAACTATGTAAACTGTAAAATGAGCACTTCCTTTTTTTTTACGAAAGAAGATTTACTTTAAGTAAAATTGCTGGAAACTTGATGTAAGATAAATACACGTAATATTTCTTTTAAGAGGTTCCATGCTAACGTTCACATATTTTGAAAAGACTTCAGTAATCTAACATCGTCAAACAATGCATAATTTTGTAATATCTGTTTAAAATTTAAAAGTTTTATATTGTCAAGCAAAATATGATTCTGAAGAAATCGATTGGGCTGAAACTTGACCTCTTATATTACACAATCACTGGTATTTGGTCACACGTTAAAACTCATCTTTCTACAACACGGAAGTCTGCAATAAAAATTACAAAATGCTTGAAGTATAATATTACCAAACGGACTTTTACGAGTATTACGTTATTCCGAATCAATAACTATCGGCAGTTACAGAAATATTTCCACAGATACGCGAGAATTTACAATGAAAATTATGTCACCATCTACCTTCATGATGTAATGAATGACTGGTAATTACGATCGCGTCTATTAGACTTTCTCTTAAAGTAGAGTAAATCGTAATACATCGAGCAGCTTCTATCGTCCACCATGGCAGACATATCGGGGCTTCGTACTCTTCCGGAAATTCCAGACATTTCCAGAATGCCTTCATATCAATAAAACTCTTTCGAAAGTTCCAGTAGAAGAAGGATGTACGATAAATATTTCGTAGCATTTCATATTAACGTAGCATATTTCGTAGATCTGACAAATCATTTCAATAAATCAAGCTAAAAAATCTTTATAAATAAAGTCGTAGTCTAAACATCGCTTTGCTACATCCAAGTCTACACTTCTAGCGTAGTAAAATGTTTGTTTCATATAAACAAAATTTCCGCATATTCTACAAACTTCTTTCGCAACATTAACGAATCAATTCAGAATCTTAATTGATTACACGATTTTTGCAATTTTTAAATATATTCTTTTTCTGCATTACTTTGCGCAAACATTAAAGTGCTGGCAACATCATTCCGGGTATTAAACATTAATTACAAATATTAGATAATAAACGAGAAATAATTATATAATACATACTTAGGGAGATAGAATGTGTTCACAGTAATGCAATTAATAATTACGATGCATTATAATGCGGCATATACCTAATATACATATTATTCCAATATTTATTTACAACTGATAAAATTCTTTTTGTATCCCCATAAAAGGATATGCCAAATCTCGATATAGAGATACTCAGACATGTCGATTGGCTATCGAGATGTTTCATTTCTCACCTTGTAAATAAATAGGCACGTAAAATGAATCTTTTAAAATTTGCGAGTAAATAGGAGCCCATAAAGATGGTGGGATGTATAACTACAAGGATAACATTGAATGAGAAGTCATTTAGGAGATCGAAATCAAAGATGTCCTTCGTCTATCGAGAAAGATAGAGGAATGCATATTTCCGATCGTAATAAACGAGCATGCCGGATCATAAGTCATAAGGTAAGGTCTCGGTCAGGGAGGAGTGCTATGGAGATTTTGTAAGTGGTAAATGTACAACATAATTACGTCAGGCTTGCACTCAAGAACGAAAGTTTCAAAGTATTTGCGCACGCATACACGTAATGAATGGTGGTTCACTTGATCTTGACCTCCGGATGTTTCTCATTCACCAGTAACTGATTGATTTGCAATTTGTACTCAAAGAAACTTAAAAGTTCAAGTTCTATTTATCAGTATACATATATATAACTGTAACAAAGTACGATTGCAATGAATATTATAATAACGAATTAGATTGATCATTGGGGTAGTTTCCGGTACCACGCCATATTGTATCACTATGTATTAACACTAGAACTACCGAACATATATTCAGTTATGCTCACGCATTTATGTATATATAAATGATGGCTGCAGGATTTAACTTAATTAATGGATTCAATTATTTGCGTTATGCATATAAAATAAAAGTATATAAAATCAGAAACAATGCATCCTGGTATATTCGAATAATTAAATTAAAAATAGCAGACAAGTTATTTGAACTCCTTTGGTAGTTCTAGTGTTGAAAGCACTAACTCCAAATCACTTAACTCACTAATAAGTCGAAATCACTATTTAAGTATATAATGCAGAATTATTTTTCTTTTCGATTTATTACCTAAAAATCGTTATATATGTTTAATTATCAGAAGAGTATTAACTTCACTTTAATGTTTACGTAAATTAATACGATAAATAAAAGATTTGAAAATTGCAGAAATTGTGTAATTCACGTTTTATACCTCCGTTTATTATACTTCCATATTCGCCATGATCAACGATGACGTGCTTCATCGATTCTTGAATCAAACAAGAATATTTGCATTAATTGATGTCAAGATTGATCTGAATTCATGAAAGGTTAAAACGTGAACGATTATAAAGATATAATCATGCCAAGAATAAATTAATTGATTCATACTTGATTATTGAGTAATTAACTTTTTATACAGTCACGGATATAAATCATATCACAATTGATTCATTTAAATTTGAAAAAAAAACATTTGCACTCCGATTTTCTATTACGCTAATTATATATGATTCCGCTTTTACATTAATCTGTCCCGTAAGATAATGTTTTGACGCGTACCCGTGTTATGCCGTGCTGACTTCCTCGGTTTTTATCAATGCAAGGCTTGAACTTATCTCCGATGATTATATCACTTTTTTATTGGTAACATTATAGCATTCCCTGTCAACTATAGAGATGATTACGTCTAGCGATTAGCATACAAATAACAGCAGGTGTACGACAAGAAAAACAATAATAAAACAGAGACACGTAATTAAGTAGACTAACGCATATATTAATATTGTCTCCGGAGAAAAGAACTGTTTACTGTTATTACATAAACGGCAGGTATTCTATAATCGTACTTGATCAAAAGAATAATTTGCACTTCCGGTAGCTATTTCCAGTCATCCTTGTACATCATCGTATCACCGTCGATAATGCATAAGAATAAAGGGGAAATCTAAGACGATGACTAATGCCAAGAATGATTGGTTTTACGCTAAAGGACACGATTAAGTAAACGACACAATAATTGCTTACAGTAAAAGATACCTTTTTCTATAATCATTGACACGTTACGAATAATAAAAACCACGAACTATATTGCAATCTAATTAACTTATTATTAAACCAAGATTCTGTTCTCATGTTTTCCTTTCTCCTTGGATTCATTTCGAAGGTTAACGATCCATTTTTATTGTTTATTTTTCCTTCATACGTGAAGTTTGCAAAGCGCAAATGAAAGTCTTTTAGGACCAATAAATGTATGAATATATTCGGCATATTCGCTTGAAAGCGACTATAAATATGTAATATATGGGCGGGAATAAAGGTCAGTGCGCGATGACCGTGCGGTCAATGACGTTTCCTTCCTACCCACGGTTAGATGCGGGACAAGATGCGGGGGGGGGGGTCCCCGATTGAAAATGGGGACCTTGATCGGTATCCTCTTATACAGAATTTAAGTCAAGGTGAGCGGCCTCACTATCGCACCGAATCACACGGTACATCGCAGGGCGTCAACAACGTCCTTCCACGTCTCCCATTCAAAATCGCAAAGAACTTTTTTATTTACCTTCGTATGGAAAAACCAGGAAAGATATTCTAATGAATGTGACAACCTTGACAAATTGTACCGTTTAACTCTTTGGAGCACAGAATATTAAGATCAAAAAGTACCCTAGTTGCACAGGGTTTATTTAGAAAATAAAAGATTAAGAAACAACGAAGTAGATTTGTTTTATGTATAAACAATGAATTATAATGTAAAACTGCAACATGGGATGAAAAACATCCCACTGTGGCCCAACGAGTTAAACAAATTCTTGTGTGGATTATGTGGATGATAACTTATAATAATTTCAAGTGTTATTTTAATTCGTTTAACTTGATTTTTATGTTATTTGAATAGATTCATCGCAATTTCGACACCATTCAAATTAAACATTCAGATATTTATCGAAAAGAAGAAATCAATCGGAGCATGTGTCTCAAACACGTTATATAATCTAATTTCAATCAAATGAGCTTTTTTGTGGACAGATTGATAGAAATTAATGTAAAACGTCGATCACGACTCTAACAAGAAGTTACCCCGATACAATTTTCTAGCCGAATATATAATATTGTATTATCATAAATTCTGCAGACTCATTCTATTACGGCTAACCCAATCATTTAATTAGAAGCAACATTAAAACGATTACAAATTAAAATTTTTCTTCATAACTTTGTATCTTTTTGTAATTCCAGATATTAACTGAAAGAATTATGCTCTGTGATTAATGACTATGCAAAGCTGAAATTATGAATACTTAATGCTATTATTTATGCAAGCACTTCATTTTAATTCTTTCTTAGTTCAATGATATCGGGTGTTGTAGTTAATTAAACGCTTCATTCATTACGTAATTAGGAAACCTATTATAAATCATGTGTGATTTGCCTTGAGATAAGAAAGCAAAAATGTAGAGTAAGGATGTTAAAAGTTCATGATAAGCATTTTCTAACTATTCTTTGCTCTGTAATTCCGCGTTATGTTATTAAAACGGTATTCGTGTTTTTACTTATTATTGGTCTCATGCAACTATTAATCTCTAGTATCAATACTAATAATGAATAATTAATAATTGTTACATTATCATACACTTTATATTCTATTAAAAACGCGTACAAATCTTAATCCTTCTTAAACGATTAATAAATCCAACTTAATTCCACCAACATTACATAATTTTGTAATTTCCAATACACGTATAAAAAGTCATATCTGATGATAAAATATGCCGAATACTGAAGCTACTATAACGGGAACCGTTAAAAATGAATCACTATAGTATACTAATATTAGCTTAATATTTTTGTTGTATGCTAAGTTCTTTTAGATCATACGTTAATTATTATAATATATACTTTAATTTTTCTCTATGACGAATCTGTATATAAAAGATATAAATTGATTTATCTTCAGTTAAAATTACTACATAATAACTACATAAATATATTTATGTAATATTTTAGTGTAATATAACCTATAATATAATACAACGTAATAACAAAATTAATATTGTAATTACGTATCTTCATCTTCATGTGCATATAAATCACCAAAAACGATGCATTCGTGCTACATAAGAATTGCGATTAATTCATAAAAAATGGCACTACGAAGTACGCAATAAGAAGTTGAAACAAGTATAAATACTGCGCAAAAAAGAGTTAAGTTTAGATCCAACTATATGAACATATCATTGTTACGCATTTATCGGAATCGTAATTACTTCCTCGGAGAATAAAACGGTAAAGCATATAATGCTTATATAATATATGAGAAATAATTAAATGACAGACCTGTTACGTATAAAATATCTTCGGAACATTAGGTAGTGGACCGTTTTTATCGCGAAGAACCGTATCTTTTAATAGGCGAGGATGCGCGAAGGAACATTTCGCTGCTTTACAGCAGCACGCGACGACCTTTCCGCAATGGTACAAGGCTGTGTGTTACTCAAGGTACAATGGAATTCCATTTAATCTCTTATATCAACAAGGAAGCCCAATGGGAAGGATTCTGTGAAACCATAATCCGGTAGAGTCTGATACCACTGTGGCCTCAAAGGCGCCAGAATACATCCCGATAAGATTATTCCCCACGGTTTTTGCACTTTTTTCACTTTACGATAATTAAGTCGGTAACCTTATATCGGTGACCATATAACCAGTCGAATGGATCTTGAAATGTAAAAATATAACGTAATTTTTCACGACGTGCTTGGACTGCTGAATATCCTGATTCACCGGTATAATGAGCCCCTTCTGGACCGTATATCATGAGACATTCTACGGTGTTTTATTAAAACACCTCGAAAAATGTATCCAATTTCTCGAAAAATGTAAATTAATTGGTATTATGGAATTATGCGTCGTGGTTGGTTCATTGTGAATCGTCATGAGAATAAGTACCACCATTTACGGCTGATTTATTGACATTATATGTATATGAAAATGCGAGTGGAAAATTGCTCGGTGATTTTCCCAAAAAAGTATCTGACTTAAAATCAATGTCAAGCTTGGGACGTCGAGGGAACTGGTTCAATTTATTAACAAAAGTTATCCTAAAAAAACACGAGTATAATTGAATTTAATTTATGAATCTATTCGTAATGTAATTAATCAAGGTAATTCTATATGAAACAGATATTTATTTAATAATACCTATGGGCGTCTTCATTGCGTGTGACATTTATTTTCGTTAAGAACAAGTGTAGTAATTATACGGAAATATACAGTTTACGATCCCTGAATAAGGAAGTGATAAGCACGACACGAGAAACTTCTCTGTTTTTTTTTTCAAACTTCGATAAAAACTACCAACATAAATAATTCATCGAGGTACATTAAAGCTATATTTGAACACTATCTGTAATAAAGTCGCAAACATTGTACCTCATTTGTCTATGAGATGTTATAAATTAAGAATAACTTTCGTGACAAATAATATGAATATAATGAGAGATGGTGGATTAAAAAATATCTTTTATTGCAGAATGCATCATCCTCTTTATGGTAGGCATTCTCTGCAGTGCCTTGACTTATGCCATCTACGTAATCAATCCCCTCAAAATGATCATAGAATATGTAAGTTGATTTTACATAAAATTCCAAATTCTTCATTGTAAAATATCATAACATAAAACCAAAGAAACAATACTACAATTTAATTGCCTGCTATCTACTTACTGGCGAAATCATTATGTAATAAAACATCAAAAACTAACAACATTTCAGAAATTGCAAATGACGCCGGATTCGATGATATTTTCTTTGTGGAAGAAACCACCTATACCAGTGTATGTAAAAGTATACATTTTCAATATTACCAACCCCATAGAGTTCCTTAAAGGTGGAGAAAAACTTAAACTTGAGGAAGTTGGTCCGTATGTGTACCAGTAAGTATTAATTAGTACATTAAATATTTATAATATTGATAATCATACTGAATCAATTAATTTGTGCACATTGCCCTATTTATATATCTCACATTGCAGATATTAAAATTAAATAATGACGAGGTGCCAAATAAACTTAATTATACTTTGGGCACTGATTTAATTAGTAAATTTAAATCATAAATCTTTAATTAGGGACAATTTGCAAAATCATAATTTGTACATTGAGTTAATCAGTGAATTTAAATCGTCAATCTTTATCTAGAGAAATTTTGGAAAATCATAATGTGACATGGAACAAAAATGGCACTCTTACGTACACGCCAATTAGGACGGTGGAATTTGTCCCGGAAATGTCCGTGCGCAATCCGGAAGATGACATTATTTGGGTTCCAAACGTACCAATGTTGGTAAGTAATATTCAATCTAAATTTAACCATAGCTTGATGACCTCATCCTTCAATTATATTCAATTATGACTACTTAACACGTTTTATTTTCTCCCGTAGTTATAAATTATCCAATAGTTAATTACTTTACGTCAATGACATTTTGACACCATTACGTCCCGTTTCCAACAATCCGTGCACAGTTCAAGTCGATCGTGGAATATATTATTATGATCATAAGAATAATTCCGTTTATGGATTGTGGATGATGATTTGATTTTAATAAGCATCATAATATAAACATTAAATGAAACCTGTTATTAGTACTTTCATGACATTATTCTCTTCCTTTAAATAATGTTATGAACAGTTTTTTAAATGAAGTCATTTTGCAAAATGCTGTTGCAAATCAGCATGCTGACAAGATGACATTACATTTGTACTTATTAACATCTTACAATTTGAATGCGTGACTCTTGACTGCTGATTAATAACGCGGAAATTGTGAGCGCCTTTATGAAAAAAACGATGTACCCTGTGATTACAGCAGGATAAAAAAAGTTTGTGCGTTATACGATCAGCAAATAACATGTTTTTATACTTAATATTAGACGTAGATACAGAATGACTTCTACGAATAAAGTAACAATTACAGAAATTAATGACTATAAGGCACCTGCTTACTAATCGAAATTTAATAATCTTGTTGATTATTCTGATAACTATGACTTGTAATTTGGTACTTTAAGATGATGGATAAAAAAGTGATCATTTAACTGAAAACTTCCTTGCATCGCTATATGTCTATATTCATAAATTACCATCCATTTACTTAGAGATTTGATTAGACTAGAAATTAATGGGAAATGTTAGGTCATAACTGTCACGTTTATAATTATTTCTATGAACAAGAATTCATTAACTTTATTTTC
The DNA here is from genome assembly GCA_910591585.2 of Nysson spinosus. Taxonomy (NCBI): domain Eukaryota; kingdom Metazoa; phylum Arthropoda; class Insecta; order Hymenoptera; family Crabronidae; genus Nysson; species Nysson spinosus. The sequence goes on from OU342835.1 coordinate 8,349,021, forward strand.
CTTCTTCAGGGTATCTCATCCGCGTTACACGATTCCGGATTTTTCCTAAATTATCCGTGGACGAGTCTGGTGAAGATGATGGGCAGTAAACCAATCTTAAACATCACAGCGTTTGATTATCTTTGGGGTTACGAGGACTCATTGGTTAAATTCGCAGGCAACGTTGTACCGAATTTCATCAATTTCCAAAAATTCGGATTATTGGACAGGGTAAGTAAACATACTTCTTCAATAATATAATAAAAATCATAACACTTTTATTCCCTGTTTAAAAACGATTGTTGCAAACACTTCGTATTAACTATCGTTTAAAGGTACTGTGCACTCTATTAACTTTGTTAATCACGTAAATCTTCGCGTGGACCGCGCAACGTGTGAAACGGAATATTTTTCTTACACCGACGTCACTTCTCTGTTTATCTGGTACTGGCTTATTTGTGGCTCGACGGAATGCAACGAGAGATATAAAACATGGCTCTGATGCAAATGCATGCAAAATGTATTTCTCTCTTAGGATATCTTCGCGTTCAAGATAATTCGGTTTCATAAAATCATTCGATTGTACCGAGAGCAGTTTGCAGCACTACAGTCATTAATCTTATTGTTAGCTAGGTCACGCGTAACTGTATCGAAAGATACTGCACGTATACGTTGCAGGTGAAAACGAAATGATAAATGGTATATTACAATTTTATGAAAATTAATCAATTATAATATTAATTTCTGTCATGTCGATTTCTTCACGTTGGGTTTCCGATTTTAATGGCATCTCATTAATCATGCAAACTAATTTTACGAAAACATGTATGATTATTAGACAAAATTAAATTGACATATATTTTTTTTATTAAGATCTCAATTGAAGTACTTTTCTTATACAAATATGTATAAACATAAACAAAAAGCCTGATGTTGAATCGAGCATGTAGCCAATTAGATGCAGTTTTAAACGTGTGGTATAATTTTGTATGCCGATCGCTATGTTAAATATGATACTAATATAAATATCAATATAATTAAGAGATAATAAAATCTGTTCTTGAGAAGATCCTAGGAACTGCGAGTGGATCATAAGGAACCATTATGAATTTATTGTTTTATCAAATTTGTGCTGACTTAAATCATTTAAGAAATGTTTACTATGGCAAAAGTTATTAACTCACTCTCTAGAACAATTATATTATGTATATGTTATAAATATTTGCATAAAAATTAAGCAATTGATTCAAACAGATTCTTCTTCCCGAGAATACTATGACTATAAAATCATCAGTATAACCTTTCGGTGGCAGAAAAATGAACATAAGTTCATTGACACTGACAAAGCATACGGAGAAGTGATAATTATACGTCGCAATCTTTCTCGCTGGATAAACACCGGAGTTAATGCATTAAATTGGCAGCTAGAGTATGTTGCAAGTAGAATCAGAATTGACATACTAAGGGAGAAAAAAGGGGGTAAAAAAATTCAGACACCGTGCTAATTAGTCACGAACGCCGGAGTAGGATCGCGATTATTAAAGCTACGCAAACCCACGATGTATCACCGAACCAAGTTGCTCGAGTCAGCGAACGTGTTGGCGAGTTGAATAGTTATAAAAACATGCTTCAATCGACACAACCGAATAACCTTGTCGAACCAAATCATTTCTATTTTCTAACACTCACTAAACTTCGACGGGAACCGGTGCATAGATTAATCGAAAAATGTCACGGGTATGAAGCAATGCGCAAATAAAAGTGATATTGCAGTCCTGGGGCACCACGTGCACCGAATGCACCCGAACTGGTGATGGATAACGCAACTTATGCACTTCCAGTCCCCTGATCCTTTCACTAATTACGCACACATTTTCTAGTTCACAGGGTTAGTGTTAACGACTCTTAAAAGTAGACAAAAAACATGCTCCTGCCGTAGCTCGACTTGTTCGAAGTGTAGTTATTAAGTGTCTTAAAAAATGAAGTGTAATTTTCACTAGTTTTTTTTGTGCAATCATGCAAGGTTCATCAACCTTATACATATATCTTTTTATATATAAAAAGAGACTTTTAGTAGATTTTTAAATCCATATTCCATTATCAGGGGACAGTGGAGATTTGATATACCTTAATTATTAATAATGCGACTTTAATGTTACTTCCGGCAGCTAATTAAGAACGATTTTAAAATTCACGTTTTTTTCTCGTTATAATGAGGCATATATCTTGGATTAGTGATCAATCCTGGCATGTATCGACATGATCCTTCAAAGTACGAATGGATGGTTAATTGATTCGATACAGAGATTTTTATCGTATACATAACTGGTCAATCTTATTCGCTGCCCCGAGGCAGTATTCGCATGGCTTTTAAATGTACAGTTGAACAAATCCATTGCCAACCACCTGCGAAATAGCATCGTAGTCATAAATAATCCTGTAACCTGTTATCCCAGTCGTTTCTACTTAATTACGATCGTGCTCGTAATAACGATCGTAGAGTTGCGAACATGTCAGGGTAGAAGGGCGACGGGGAACTTTCAAGATAGTTTGTCCATAACTACTTCATTTGTCCGTTATTTTGTCACATTTGGACCGCGTGAAATGAACTTGTTATGCTTTCATATAATTTCCTATTTACTAATTTACAGAGTGTACGAAGTGTATGCATTTGAAATATGAAATATTTCGTGGAAATCTAATCTATTCTCTATTCTCTATTCTGATCAAACTCTGTAAAATACTGTTATAAGTCTATCGATTATAAATTAGTCGTATTATATTTACACAGAATACATCCTCTACTTGGTAAAATAATAATAATGAAGGTGATATTATTAATAATAAGAAACGTACAATTGGTATGTTTAGGTATACGACGATGGACATAATGTTATTACTATGAACGTTAAAGGAAGTAACAATATGACTGAGGAAATTGGACGGTATCTGAGTATCGAAATGTTCAATGGAAATCGTGGTATGCCTGAGTGGGGATATCGCGAGGAAACCGGAAATGAGACGCATCCGGAGTAAGCATGCAAGCATTATTATGTTACTCGCGATTAGTAGTAAATAACACTAAAGATCTTAATATGCACAAAATTCGTTAGGAATTCAATACGTAATACTACCATGTCAAATTCATTCATAATAAATTAAATTAAAATCAAGTACTTACAGCAAATAATTTCTGGATTTTTGATACCTGACTTTTTCTAATAACACGGTAATTATCTTTGTATTATAGAAACTCAATTTGTAATCGCGTCCACGGAGCCACAGAAGGAGTTTTACTGCCAACGTATCTAAATAAATCAGCCGTATTTAGAGTCTACAGGAAATCATTTTGTAGACCGATACCAATTGTTTTCAAAGAGGAAGTCACCGTGGAAAGTGGTCTCCAGGGATATCTTTACAGTACAGCCGACGACTTTTTGTCTCCGCCGAATGAGAATCCGGATAACACGTGTTATTGTAGCAAAATGCAAACATGTTTGAGGAAAGGTCTTTCAGATATGACAACCTGCTATTATAGTGAGTACTCATTTTACAACTCTCTCAGTTGGGATATAATAGTACATTAATTTTAATTGATACATCAATCACGAAGATATTACAATATTTCAAACGGTACCGGAAATGCACGACACGTACTCAGATCTGTTTCTATTCAAATTCATTCTTCCGTATAAATAATAATATTATTAATACCCTATGCGTTTAAAAATTTAGAAAAAATATTAATCACAAGGGATTAGAAAAAGTAATTTTATTTTATGTGATATTCTAGAATTACCATAGACGGTTTTTTCTTAATCTTCGTGATTTTATTAACCACAATAAATAAGGGGGAACCTATGGGATTAAAATGAAAAGGAAGGGTTGACTCACCCAACGAATAAGTCCAGCACGTCGAGCGCGAGAGCATCCTACTGCCAACCTAACCGATACTGTACTGATAAGCATCAAATGCCAAACTCTGAACTTTGCACGCTACGCCACAGGGGAACGAACTATATTCACTCTCCATTTATGACTACAAAGGACATTCTTTAACAAGTTGAATGCCGTGGAGGTCAACGGTGACCGTCGATGCAAATATTACTAAAACTCGAATCAAATATATCGCTAATATTCGCAACATTTTTATATATTTTAACGCCACGATAACGATGTACAGTAACCTTATGTATCGTAGGACGTTTAAACAGTTTTATTTCTATTTGTTACTTATACGTTACGAATGCGTATCGCGAGGTATCGTTTAACACGGATTTCGGTCCGGCACTCAACATGCAAAGAGTATTTTACACAGCACAAAGGCCTTTGAAACTTCAAGAATTTAATTGAAATTGAACTGGATTAATTTTCCATTTTTATACCAATAATCTTGGCTATGTCCTTTAATTGCAATTACAGAGTTATAATAATTATAATTTACTTTGCATTGCAAAGACGATATGAATTAAGCTGATAATTGAACTAGATATCGATTACCATTATAACTATTAATTTAATATATATTATACTATTTCACTGTTAAATGAATTTTGTATTTATTTACAGACATTCCATCCGCAATGTCCCTGCCTCACTTCCTGGATGCTGATCCAAGCTTATTAAAAGAAGTGGAAGGTCTTAATCCGGAGGAAGAAAAACACCGTGCAAAAATAATTATTCAACCGGTAAATAAAAGAAATTTCAGATTTATTAAGATGTAACATTATTGGAAACTAATGTCTGCCGTGGGAAGTCGCGATTGAACTTACTGAATAACTTAATTATGTCAAGAAAGTCTACTTTCATTTCCGGCCAATAAATAATCCGCGTACTTCTCAACCTAATTATCTTAAGTGTAAAATTGAACTACTCAATTAAGTGTTGATTTTCCGTATTTAGAAAAATCCTGTTTGCACATAACGTCTGGCGCGGTTATGAAAATGGCATGCAGAAAGAACGCATTCGTAATCCGGTTGCCTATTAGTTACCTAATCGTTAATTATCAGAGCTTGTGCAACAAGCAGATTTTATGAGAACGTAGTAATACGTCATCGAATACTAAAATTCATTTGTTAACTTTGAAATATTACTTATGGTTCTGTGTTAATTATAATGATACATGTGCGTTGCACTACGTGAAGTCTTAATTTGCAGCTGGTAATTAAAACTCGATCGTTTATTTGCAGGTGGTTGGCGTACCAATAAAAGTTAATTCAAGGATTCAAATCAACCTCATAATGCATAATACTAAATACAATTCTGAAATCGTTGCGTTCAACAATCTCACTGTTCCTCTGTTTTGGACCGATCTGGTAAGTGTAATCGCCCTAATTAAATGAAATATTGAAGTAAACTATTGCAGAATAGGGTAAGGCGGGGTATTTGAGGCAAGTTCTGTTTTTACTGCAATTATTGTCTTAGAGCATGTTCATGCACCGCTTACTACTGAATTTAACCCTTTAGAACCGAAATGGCGTCTTTTAATTTTTGACAATTTTTGAAGGTATACCCCTTCACATTTTTGCGATTTTGGATCGACCCATTTTTTGGCAAAAAAAATTTTTAAACCGCTTCTTCCTACCCAAAATCGTCCTAGAATATGTTTATACATCATCTACCATCGATTTGGGTCATTTAGGAGTGAAATTGGAGACTTTTAATTTTTGACAATTTTTGAAGGTATACCCCTTCACATTTTTGCGAGTTTGGGTCGACCCATTTTTTGGCCGAACAAATTTTTAAACCGCTTCTTCCGACCCAAAATCGTCCTAGAATATGTTTATACATCATCTACCATCGATTTGGGCCATTTAGGAACCAAATTGGCGACTTTGAAATTTTGACAATTTTTGAAGGTATACCCCTTCACATTTTTGCGAGTTTGGGTCGACCCATTTTTTGCCCGAAAAAATTTTTAAACCGCTTCTTCCGACCCAAAATCGTCCTAGAATATGTTTATACATCATCTACCATCGATTTGGGCCATTAAGGAACCAAATTGGCGACTTTGAAATTTTGACAATTTTTGAAGGTATACCCCTTCACATTTTTGCGAGTTTGGGTCGACCCATTTTTTGGCCGAACAAATTTTTAAACCGCTTCTTCCGACCCAAAATCGTCCTTTAATATGTTTATACATCATCTACCATCGATTTGGGCCATTTAGGAACCAAATTGGCGACTTTGAAATTTTGACAATTTTTGAAGGTATACCCCTTCACATTTTTGCAATTTTGGGTCGACCCATTTTTTAACCGGAAACAATTTTTAATCCACTTTTTTGGATCCAAAAAGGTCCTAGAACATGTTTATACATCATCCTAAGTATAAGCTAAGCAATGACTGGGGTGTTTCCAATCATATAAATGTGCATAACAAATGCGTAAAATAAAGAATTCTTAGATCGACTCAAAGCGCCCCGGCCTACTCTGATTTGTAATTAAAGAATCACAGGTATTTTATAATGTATTCAAACTTTTTTTCAGTACATACCCGGTCTGCCAGACAACTTGGAATTACTACTGAAACTAATACTACAGATTCTTCCCGTAGTGCAAACCATACTGGCTTGTCTACTGGGTATCACTGGTGCAACAATGGTCGTCTTATCGTTATCATCAACGATTTGGGTCCTCAATCAGCAGCAAGAGGAGGCAGGAGTAGAGAGGAGAGATAGTACTGATTTAAGAATACCTTTAAGTTACGGCCAGTATACCACGATACACATTCTACCGGCTATCAAGAAGATTACATCAAAGACCGAACTTTTTAGTTAATTAAAAGACGATCAACTGTTCAGCGAATTAAGTGAGAATTAGAGCTACAACGTAGAACGAATACGTGTTCTAAGTTCGTTAAGAAGTGTCACACGCGAACGTACGGAGAAAAGTAATGTTATGCTCGCGTGTATTTTAAGTGACTCGGGAGTAAGAGGGGAGGATGTTCGATATTAAAGTGCCTTTATCAAGTCTTCGCGCTAAAAATATTTCCTTTGAGGATCGATATCATTGCCCTCGTATTTCTTCAATTTTTCGAAGAGTCTCTTAGGTAAATTGTGTAACCTGACGATATTAACATGCGGGAGTAAGTGTGTAAATAATTTAGTAATAATATTAGGTACTTAGAAAAATGATCACCGTGCGTTTATCAAGTAAAAAACTAGCCTCTCCATGCTCCCCTGCAGTGTTAGAAATAAATCACAATTTCGATGTATTTTAACGAGTCTCATACATAATCACATCGAGGCACGTCTTAATTATTAGATTTCGTTATCTTATGATCAAACATTCATATCATATGTCATCATTTAATAATACCTCCTCTTGTATATGTTAGGGATTCTAAAGCACGAAGAAAGTTTATGCCTTTTTATGTAGTTAGAATGTTATCGAATTTGTATTATTCTTTCAAATGGCGTAAATTGAAATTTGAATGATATATTCTTTAATGAAAACTATTGGGGTATGGAATATATTGTTGCAATCATTTTTCGTTACGGCAGTGATAATAACATATAAAGAATGGTTGCGAAATACTTGAACTTTTTATGAATATCCGTAAGTCACTTAGTAAGGTGGAGAAAGTAAAGGAAATTTTTGTATCTTTGGGATCATTTCTACGTCATTATAATTTATGGAACTAATGATATGTTTGGCACGAAGAATGTTTAAATAAAACGACCCACGCTCGGCTGTAATATTAACGTTACGGAGTTAATATTTGTATATTGAGTATCATCTTATAAATAATTATGATAAATGATTGTTACTCATACATTGTGATAAGCATACTTAAGCGGCTCAACGAAATCCGTTTTTTGTAGTTAAGCAGCACACGGGTACTCCTTATTGCCTTGTGCAATGTAGTAATGCATATTTTTATTACGTATTTTGTATAATTGGAATTAAGAGTAAATAATTTACAAATTATACACCGGGTAGAACGCGAATATTAATTCGATACTGATCATTTCTGTAATTCCTATAATCCCGTCGTAAATAATAATACTTAAATGCTTTTTATTCATATAACATGATTTGAATTTATGGATAATGAATTTGCACTACCAAAATACATACAGTGATGATACGGGACATAAACGAAAATTAATTCTTAAGTAAACAAGTGCATCTATGACAAACGAACGCTGTGAAGTAAGAAGTTACAGAACAAGGAATTAATGAACGTTCTAATTGTAAGATTGTATTATTTACTCTTAAATTCCCTTTGGTATGTAGAAAATGTGAATGATGGGGCAGCTACACTTTTGAAAAGAATAAACTTGTTGTAAAGCAAGCATGCATTGTTATATTGTAGAAAACAATTCAGTAATGAAATTAAAATTAAAATTAAATAAAATTTGTAGGAAATAGTGGAACCACGGATGAAGGTGGTGTTACAGCTGAATAATTGAAACGTTAGATAAAACAATCCTCAATACCATATGAAAATAATATAAAATTAATGTATTTACGTTCTTCATTTGCATATTACATAGGTCTATATTAACAAAATGTGCGGAGTCTTATATTATACAAAAAATAAAAACGGATATTCAGGGATCATAAATCATTTAATTTTCTAAACACATGGTCCATCTCAGGTCTATTCTGCGCCATACGATTAGCGCACCATTTACCCAAAACCATTAAATTACTATATACTTGTTTATCCTTTTCACCCGCTTTTTTATCTATCAATAATGGTAGATCTTTATCTTCCCAACTATCAATGAAATTCTTTAAGAATTTATTTTCCAATCTGGTATCGTCATAAGCCGGTAATCCCGTGGCTAACTCAAATAAGACAATTCCATAACTATATGTATCCACTTTTGTGGATAATCTACGTCCATGCAAAAATTCCTCCGGTAGATAAGGCCTTGTACCATGGATTTTACTAACCTAATTACCAATAATAATATAAAATGTACTAAACTTAAGAATCGATTTATTTACGATAGAATTGTCGATTAGCCCTTTGCACTCGAAAACTGACTCTAAGTCACCACTAAGTTTCTTGCGGTAATTCGAGTGGCGACTGAGGGACGGTATTAAAGTTTACACCATTTACTTTTTGTTATTGAATTTGAAATCACAGACAGCTGAAGTAAATCTTAATGTCGCCTCTTAATCGCCGTTCGAGTTGTCGCAATAAACTGAATGGCGAGTTAGAGTTGCCTCCGAGTGCAAAGGGTTAGTAGTTTCATTCGAAATCGTCAAATGCTTACTTTCATACAATCTCTTTCAGGACCCTCCCTTGCAAGTCCAAAATCACCGATTCTCGGCTCTAGATTTTTATCCAGTAAAATATTCGCGCTTTTAATATCTCCGTGTATTAAAGGTTTCTCCCCAATCGTATGTAAATATTGTAAACCTCGCGCTGTCCCTTTTGCAATTTCGTGTCTTTGTATCCAAGTTAAAGGTTGACTTTTCTGTTTTACTAATAGCCTGTCTTCTAACGAGCCGTTTTTCATTAATTGATATACTAGGCAGGGTGCTTCACCACCCAAACTATACGCGTATAACGGTAAGATATTTTCGTGAGGACAGGAATTTAAAATCTTAATTTCTCTAAGCGATTGTTGAAGTTGTAATAAATAACTTTCGTCCGAATCTGGCCCTCTACGTTCAATCTTTTTAACGGCTACATCTGTATGTTTCCAAGTACCTGAATATACCACCAGATATAAATTATATGATATTTTCTAATTATTCCCAAATTGAAAATAATACTTGTTACATTATATATACCTCGGAACACAGTTCCAAAGCCACCTTTTCCTAAAATATTATGCCTATTCCAGCCATTAGTAGCAATAGCTAATTCACTATAAGAGGCATGAGGTAAGGTGGCATTGGTTTTAGGAATTGCTATTTCATTATTCTTTTTATTACTGCCAGTAGCATTTTGTAAAGAGCCTGGGAAGTGTGAAGCAACAGCAGGAGATGCAACTAATAAATTATTTGAATTACTAGGAGTAACTCCAAGCTGCATTGCTTGCATTGGTTGGTTTAATATTTTATGAGACTCTCCTTTAGTATTTTCCTCGATAACCACTTTTGGTACATGTGGTTGAGGTGGTATATTCTGATTGAAATTCTGAGTACCAATTTTCAAATCTTTTGTGTTTTTGTTAATTCTTTTACCAAGGACCCTTTGCAGATTACCCTCCCCATTATAAAGTAACTGATGAAATTTAATATCAACAAAAGGCTTTAATGGTACCATAGATTGATAATGTTGCATTCTAGATAATAAAACGAATAATTCTAATATTGTATGATTATGATGTCCCCACATAGTTAATAATTCATCAGTTGGATTTTTTTCTTTACGTAAACTTTGTATTGTGAGTACATCATACTCCATCCATTTACCTAGAAAGGGTATCAGTTTACCAACTAGGAGGGATATAATTATAATGATACTGTATCTTTTATAATTCTATAACGATTATATCCTAACATTTCTTATAGGATTTGGATATACTACAATTAAAATAACACCTGCATACAATATTTCGGATATTGGTTACAAGAGACAAGTGCTTACACAAATGCATATTTTTCTTTTCATCTCAAGTCTACAAAATGTAGAACGCTCATTTTAAAACGACTTCAATAATATACACAATGAGATTTGATAGTAAGGTGGAGAACGCTTACCAGCTAACTCCTCCCATTTATCATTTTGATTAAGAATCTTGCATAATTCAGACCGCTCGAAAAATGGCAACTGATAAATATACTTGATATTATCCGTACAATTAGAAGAGGCCATTCTTATTCTTATAAACGTGCAACAAATAAATTATAACCTCATCGTTTCCGGAAAAACCCACTTGCTTTTATCCAACGCACAACACTGACAACTTGTGTCTCGACTGACTTTAAAATTAAGCGTTTACTGCCATCTACTTTAAGTGTCAGCTGATTGTCAAAGTTAAACTCAAAATAATAGCGAAATTAAATTACTTCAGGACCGATCTTTCATAAATTTTGTTTTAATCATCTGTTATTAAACGTGTTGAAATGTAAAGAAATTTATCAATTCCAATAATAAAATAATATTATACCATGAATTACAAGTTATGGGAAGATCATGATATACTGTTTATTTAGAAGTTAATCTATGATTTAAAAAAGAAGAGACACGGCTTAATCTAAAAGTTAACTTCAAAGGGTGATATAAAAACTGATAAATCTTAAATTTTCAGTTTTTGTTTTCACCACGTGTGAACACCACATAAAAGGGGATACTTATCAATATTTTCTAAACTTAAATTAGCATAAGTATTCTGTGCCTTATTGCTGCTGATATGAACTTATTATTTTACATTTATAATTGAAATAATCATGTAAGTTATAAATATAAAATAATACGCAGTCGATTAGCTTGGAACTATTGTAATGTAATCATTAAAAATAATGATATGAAGATCATAATGCTTCCAAGAATGAGGATGAACTAACACGTCTTAAATATTAGAGGTGCTGATAAATTATTACGAAATAATATTCGCTCTATTATTACACGACAAATAATTGTGATTACCCAGGTCTCACCACGTCGAGGTGGTTGCGTTCCAAGACTCGCACTATCATACATCGACTGTCTCAAGATATCTCGTTTTCGATAATAAGAATTATAGTAAAAAGAAGAATTTATAAAAGGGATTAGTATCAAATTCAAACTTTAAAATACATAGGTGGTTATTTGAAGCGAGAAGAGTGAGAGTGGCGAGTATGAGAGAGCGGGGGGGAGCGCTGCTGGCGTAGTTGCGCCGCGAAAAGATTTGACTTTGAAAGGTCATAAAAAAACAGTACGAACCAGACCACTTCGTTGTGCTGCGTAGTTGGTAGAGTCTGATTCTTCTGCCGAAACATTAGTACTACAAAATTGCACAACTCGAATTTTATTTGATATTGGAATCACGAAAAAACTACAAAATATTAACTGGTTAGCCATGGTACTGGAAAGCGCTCAAAAGTGACGCGTGCTAGTATGCCGGTGAACGTGAAAATTCACTAATTTATCGTTGATATTCATCTCAAACCCGAACTGATGGAGAGTCACGAAGCTTTAGGAACACGTTTTGAGGACTAAAAGTAAAATTTTGCAGAAATATACACTAAAAATGTCAAGTGCACGAGCGATACAACACTGACGCTACGACGGACGACTGATGAATAACCTGCGCGCGTTTCCCACATCGTACATGTGCGCAATGGCGATGCGTGAAGAGTGGGGAGCGCGTAGTGATATGCAATACACTATATATGTATTAAACTAAATATTATATACAGTATGATGTAGTATATATTTTTGATTATTCCTGAAGCAACCCATTGTTATGATTTATCATTAAACAATTTGTAACTACTTATAATTATGATAATTTACAATTTATTCTGATTTATTAAAATTAAGCGAATTAAATTAGGATAAGAATATTTGCAGCTGAAATTATCTTCATAATTACGTTAGAATGTTAGAAAACTATATAGGGACTCAGATATTTAACCATTTTATTCATCAATGGCGCATTTAGATATCCCAATAACTTATTAATTATTGTTTATATAAGCGTAAGACATCAAATTTTATTTAAACACACGACGTTAGCACATTTCACACGTCGTGGGTCAGTATTTAAAATCGATGTTACGTGAGATGCTTCGTTTCAATGCAAATTATTGTTATCATTTATAAATATACTAAAGACTGCTATAAATTTTTAACTTATTTTCAAGTATCGTATAAACTGATGCAACTGTAAGATAATAAAAAAGTAGTTCCATTTTCAATTTACATACTATTGCTATTAAGAAAAAAACAAAAATTAAGAAAGCATAATTACTATTTGAATGCGTTTAATTTGTCTTTGAAAGTAATAGTAAATTAATAATGTTTTAAAATCTTACAAAGCGAAAGCAAAAGAATACACTGCGTGTTGAGACTATTTTTCATGTGTGTTACGACTTCGTTGGTGGTTGTGTTCCCATTCATTGCGCACAAAACATGTAAAAAGTAGTGGAACGTTGTTTACAAAGATAACCTACATTTCATACGTGAATTCTTGAAGAAATAAAACTGTTGGAAGAAGGTTCCTACTTTATAAGAAGTTATATCCGAATCCTCCGAACACCTGCATTTCCTTTCAGAATTTGTGGCGCCAAATGGTCCTGCGTAAAATTTCACTGTCAACCACTATAAATGACATCGAGAGATTTAAATCGTAAACGTAAAGGATAAAAAATGCTATTACCGTAGTCATATTTTACCGTAGTAAATGCTTTCTCTTATTTATTCTCACGGTAATTTTACGTTGCTCTCATAACCGATATTTAGTTTTCATGTATACAAACGATTTATTTTATTACATTCACAATCACCTATTCCGATTAATTTTTGGTTTTCCCAGTTATTTGAAAAATTAGGATGTCAGAATCGTTAGATGAAGAAGTACTCTCGCCAGATATTTTCTCTGATGTGGAAACTATGATAACTACCAATAATACAACAATTTCTGATGGATGTAAGATGTTGCATTTTGCAAAACTAAATACATAGGGCATTTTTAATTAACGCAGATATTATAATTATTTTCAATCTTGCACATTTGCACGTTTCTGCATATACAATTTTTATCTGTAGAATATGACAGACCAGTTTTGTAGTATATTGCATTATACTTTAATCAACATTTATTTTAATTAAGAGAATTAATGTTTTTAATTATGTAATTTAACATTATACAGCTAGTTCAACATCAATTGGCATAACTGAACCAGAACCTTCAGATGACATACCAGAGTGGAAAGGCACGAGTATGGTTGAGATTCGAAAGGGTCTTGGCATCTATGATTGTCAGGAATTACCTCCTGTTTCTATATCTTCAAATCATATCATATTAATATCAGTAAGATATAGTTTCTTCCTTTCCATACTCATTAATCCACTGATGCATTTTATACATACATGTAATGCAGTACAATTTATATATATGATTTTGGAGTATATTATATATAACATACATTTAAAACAGCTACCATTACCTGCACGTGGACCACCAAAACCATACCCTGCACAGCAGGTTGATAAATGGTCCCAAGGTTATGTGAGAATGCCACATTCCACCCACAGCTTGTATCCCATAGATCAGAAATCCAATAATGTATGTACTTCATTCTTTGTTATTATTAGAAAAATAAGTTTGTTGTAACATTACATTAAACAAGGTACAACTGCAGGGTAATGCAAGTAAGCAGTGTCGGAATAGATGGGAGATAATACAGGAGTCATTGTTGCAAAATTTTGTTTCAACACAGCAGCTGGAAGCTGCTATATTATCATATAATCATATATATGCTCAAAGATGGGATTTCACAGCTTTACATAACTTTTTTTCAATGGTAAAATTCTTGCATTAAGAATGATGATGTAGAAAAGAATTTAAAATGCAATGTATCCAGATGATACCTTATTCTTAGGTAGTTGATGAAGAAGAGACAAACATTTTTTTCAAAACATTGATGCCAAAAATGATACAACTCGCACTACAATTGCCGGTATTGATAACTGGTGCAGTGCCTCTTCTAAAACGCCATGCCAATGCATCTATTACTCTTAGTCAATTGCAAGTAGCATCTCTACTTGCTAATGCTTTTTTCTGTACATTTCCAAGGCGAAATTCGACTAATCCACAATCCGAATATGCGACTTACCCATTCATTAATTTTAACAGGTAGCTTTTCAAACATATTGAAATTTTACTCTGCCCATTATTTACCCAGAATTAATTTCATACTTTTTGCATATAGATTATTTTCTGCATATAAAGATGACAGACGTAATCGATGTGAATCGGTAATGGAAAAGTTGAAATGTTTGTTCCATTATTTTAGAAGGGTAACTTCCAAAGGTGGGTCTGTTAAAATTATTCTCTCAGTAAAAAAATACATCGATAACAGTTCCCAATCACTTGAGATTTTCTGGATGAACAAAGTTATGTACTTTGAATTATAGTATGGTTTTTCCATAGAGCAGTACCTGAAGGTGTAATAACTGTTCAACGACGCTATATTCCAAAACAAGATTGCCCTAACTGGGAAAGACAGAATAAAAAACTGCCACCATTGCATATTACAAGTAAAGGAACG
This sequence comes from Nysson spinosus, assembly GCA_910591585.2. NCBI lineage: Eukaryota > Metazoa > Arthropoda > Insecta > Hymenoptera > Crabronidae > Nysson > Nysson spinosus. The sequence goes on from OU342835.1 coordinate 8,364,167, forward strand.
ATAGAGACTGATGGAGCAGGTCTTCTTCAAGTTGATTTTGCTAATAAGTAATTCATACATACTGAAAATTATAACTTTATCTAAATGTATTTTTTTTAACAATAATCATTTCTTGAAGATATCTAGGTGGTGGGGTTCTTGGACTAGGATGTGTGCAAGAAGAAATACGTTTTGCTATTTGTCCAGAATTGATGGTAACAATGTTAGTTACAGAAGCATTAGATGATACTGAAGCCCTTGTCGTTAGTGGCATTGAAAGATATAGTAAATACGAGGGATATGCTAATAATTTTAAATGGATGGGTGACTTTGTGGATGAGACACCCAAGGACAGTAGTGGAAGACGACTCACGTCTATTGTGGCAATAGATGCTCTTTTCTTCAAACAACCAGCATCGCAATTTAGTATTAGCAACATAACTCGCGAACTGAATAAGGTTGAAAAGAGAATTACACAAATATTGTTCCATTCATACATAAAAGGAATGAAGTTTTAATATTATTTTTGTTGTTTAGGCATATGTTGGGTTTACTGGTGCTGAAAGTAATCGGGACAATCATCCCGCTATAGCAACGGGAAATTGGGGATGCGGTGCTTTCCACGGAAATCCAAAATTAAAAGTCTTATTACAATTAATGGCGGCTGCTGTTGCTGGAAGATCTGTTGTTTATTTTACATTTGGTGATACCAATTTACGAGACAGTATTGCCGAAATGTACTCGCATTTTCTAGAGCATAATATTGACATTGGTATGTATACAGTAAACATTCAAGGTAGCATTAATTAATAAATCTTATAATACTGTTAATTATTAATGTTCCAGCTCATTTGTATTCGTTACTTGTACAATACCAAGAGTTTTCAGTAAAAGGGAATTCGGATTTTTATCGTTTTTTATATAATCGAAGTAGGATTAAATCACTGACCAATTATTTTTCATTGAAAAGTAAAGCGGGGATGTCACCGAAACAATTTAGCGCGGAAAAGGAGACATCCAAAAATACGGAAGATGTATTTCAGAATAATAAAATTATAAGAACAAATGACAAGCGACATTTTCAAAGTATCTTTAAAGAACAAATGATGGAGGAAGAAAAAATACAAATTTGGCTCGCTACTTGCGAAGAGGGTTCTGACAATATAAATACTGTGAAGACACCAGAAAGTAGCTACAAGGAACATAAAATCGACATAGAATATGAGGAGAAAGAGCTCGAAGATAATAGATTTTCAGGCAAAAATAATGTGGATAAAAGGAAGAAACCATCTTTTTGGAAGTTTATAGAAGATAAAGCAGAAAACAAAACAATGTATGAACATAGATTAACAGGTCTTGATTTATTAGATGTAAAACAAGAGTTTGTGCCTAGTCAATCGAACGATGCAAACATGCAAACGGAAGTCATCCAAAAGACTTCAACAACTGCAGCTGAATTAAAAGATAAATGCGAGAATTCCCATGTAAAAAGTGAAAGTTTTATAGAATCGCCTAAATGCAAGTCGCCATTTAAGAAAACGGGTCAGAGGAAGATTTCCGATTTTTTTCAACGAACGTCCTAAAATGTTTGTAGTAGTCTACATTAGATATTACACCCATAATTTTGTTACAATACTGTTTTTCATGAAATCTTGCTATATAATGTTGATTACATACAATTTGTACATATTGCTAATGTTACAAATAAATGACATATTATTTACATAGAACTCAGACCAAAATCTCTAAATTGTGTTACACCTTTTGAACTATGGTCTGAGAAGTTTTACATGTACAAGATTGTAAATAAAATAAAGTGGATTTACTGATTTAATACTTTTATTTATTATATCCCCCCAAAAATATATAACGTTTTTTCTTGGTAATTATAGTAACTGAACAAATTCTTTAAGTAATCGGTGGTGGTTTAAAAAAATTCAAAATTTCTGTGGTATGCGATTAGAAGAAGTCACGTGACGATTATCGACGTATCATGTTGGTCGTGGACCGAACAAACCGTCGAATACGAAAATGGCTGCAGCCACTAAAATATTAAATAATCTAGCTGAAAGAGGAATTTTCCGAAAGAAAATGTAGAATTTTCCAGTGCGGGACGCGTTTCAGGTAATAATCGGATGTGTTCGAGTTATAGAGATTGCGTGTCCGTGCAACGATACCTTCGATTAACGAATCTTTAAAAAAAAATCGTGGGCGGTTACGGGGTGCCCGTTTCCACCACTTTAACTTGACGTCTTGACAGTAGCTCTGACAGACGTAAATATTGAACTCAAGCGTTCAATGGAGAGTAGTATCATCGATTGCAAGTGCGACAGTTATGATGACACAATTATCAAAAATGTTTTTTTGCGTTCAATGAACCGCATGACGATACTTTGATTTATCGTTAAGCACGACGTGCCATTTTCACATGTTACACGTTCTTCGCGATATCTTAGCATTTCCAATATCACTGCAAGAAGTGTTCAAACGTTTACGGTCGGCGTAATTTTATGTTTATACTACTTGCGCGAATTTAATCTCTAAATTTATTTATTAACGTCTCGTCCGAGATGACTTATTTTCGAGGATTATTTAATTAAATATTCCGAATTGTCGTTTTTAATATTGCGTCGAAAAGTAGTTAAGCATCTTTGATTTTTCACATAATCCAAGATGTTTTTTCTTAGTCTTTCTTGTCAACCTACTATATTGATTAGCCGTTTTAAGAAGTGATTAATGACATATACTTTAGATACGTCCTTCCAATATGGTTTAATTCAATTTCGCGAAATTCGATTTTTGCATATTACAAGAACTTGAAATATGAGAGATTTATGCAGTCAACATATGCTTGAGGATACTGCCAGACTTACTACAAGGTTCTTTTAATTTGTCTTCTAATTTTATGGTACCCCTATTATTTTCTTATATCTATTGATTATTTCAAATGTACTTTTTTTATTATTAATACCAGCTATGTTTTCATTATCATTCCTAATTAATTACAAATACTGTCATTAACAAAAATGTATCTTCAATTTTTAAACTGGAATAGTTTTTCAATATCACACATATTATAACTTGCAGATATGGATAATGTAAGTTACTTCAAGTAACTTGTATGACATTTGTCATTTAGAGACAATCATAGTTTTCTGTTACCAGGAATAGTAAGATATACATTTTCATTATCTTCTAGCAAACATTAAATATGAATATAATGCGCAAACTGAGAGGGGGTACCAGTGTTGGAGGTATGGGTTCTAGTGGGACAAGTGGTTTAGATGATTGTGCTGGGAGCACAAACCCTCAGCATACAGCTTTAGGTCTTATGCACCTCAAAAAGCTCTTTTCAGAGTATATCCATCCTCCACATGCCCTTTCTGAAACTGAACGTGATGATAAATTATACAATATGTTGCCATTATTCTGCAAAGTAAGTTTCAGTCTCAACTCTCTATATTATAGACAAACATGTATTTATCAGATTGTGTTGAATCCTGGGGGTTCCTGTTAAGCAGTTATTGAATATTAGCTAATTATAAAATGTGTTATAGCATGTTAAATTTAAGAACAATATAACATTAAGTTATACATTGAAATGAATAAAAATTGATAATTTTTTTTTCTAATACCTCTTCTTTCACTCTATATAAAGAATATAGATAACATATATATAATAACTTGTAGGTAGAATCAATAATATTTTGATCAATGGAACTTCTCAGTTATATATACATATATATATATATGTATATATATATTAGATACTAATAATAGATATATTTATAGTAGATACAGTAACGGCAAACTATATAGCCAGTTCTTTCATTTTAAGCATGGGATGCTGAAAGTTATATAGTGTATCATGTGTGCTAATGTGTGGAAGTATTGATTTAAATAAATTCATTTTGAAAGGTATTTGGGTCTAGTCCAGTGGGAGACATGAATGAAAAATTTTGGGATATCTTGGCATTCACTCAGCAAGTATCTAGATTGATGGTATCTGAAATTAGTAGAAGGGCAAGTAATCAGAGTACAGAAACAGCAAGTTGTGCCATTGTGAAACTCTTAGAAATAGAAAACAATGAGGAGTCAAGCAATGGCTGGATGCTACTGTCAGCACTAAACTTGCTAGCAGCAGGTGATACCTCTCTGATACAGGTCTTTACACTACATATATTTTGCTTTTTTATACTGCAATGTTTGATACTGATCTGACCAATTCCATCCATTAATACAGGCAATGACAACTGCCTCAGTTCCATCAACATTGGTTAAATGCTTGTATTTATTTTTTGATTTACCTGAAATGAATGAAGAGGAGGCAGATGTTACAGATGCAACTAGTGAATTTACTCCAAGAGAGCGTAGAATACTCTTACAAAAGATATTTGTGCAGGTGAACTGTCCAACAAAATCTGAGCCTAACATTAATATTTATTGTCTTTGAATACCTAATTAATAAGTACTGTATTATTTTCATTACCATGATTATTAATTATCCTGAATTTGCAGTTATTGGTGAGATTATGTAGTCATCCGTATCCTGCAGAAGAACTTGCCAGGAAAGATGATCTTACATTATTATTCTCTGCAATAACTAGTTGGTGTCCTCACTATAATGTAATGTGGCGTAAAAGTGCGGCCGAGGTTTTGATGACTTTATCCCGACATGGTCTTACCCAAAATGTAGTTGTTTATATCCACAGTGAGTAACATGTATCATCAACCTACTACAATTCATAAATTACGTTTCTAATACATACTTTATTACAGACAAAGGATGTATAGCACTTTGTATTGATAATATGCAACGTGTACCTGAGCTGGCACCACTGGAAGTTGTAGAAATGTTTGTCACTGTATTTTGCTTTTTAAAAGACTCTAGTGAAGTCTCCCAAACTCTCTTGGATGATTTTCGTGCTTGTCAGGGTTATATCTTTTTATCAGAATTTTTATTGAAGTAAGAACTTAAGAATCTTCCACAGTAATAAATTCTATTTCTTTGACTATTTGCACATTTTAAATAATTATATGTCATAGACATGCACCACCAAGATTAGAACAAGATACCAGGGCAGAAGCACAAGATGCTATTCGGAATTTAGTACTAATGTTGGCATCTTTAACAATGTGTGGCCATACGGAATTAAAACCCAGTCAAGCTAGTATGGGATCTTTGTTTCAAATGCTTGGCTTTACATTACCTCAACCAAGTAACAGAGGTAAATATAGTCTTATATGTACTGGTCATTTTATGTAGTGTAAAATCTATATTATTCTTTTTCACATAGGCGGAAGTGTACGAAACATTCAAGCATTCCAAGTATTACAATCTGTGTTTGTAAAGTCTAATTCTTCACTGTTGTGTTGTACAATTCTCGATGCAATATCTAGTGTATATCACAGTGACAATGCCAATTATTTTATACTCGAAGGACAAAATACTCTGTCTCAATTCGCGGAAAAGATCCATCTAAAAAATCGAGAGATACAGGAGAAATTCTTCCAGCTATTGGAATTTATAGTATTTCATCTTAATTTTGTGCCTTGCAAGGAGCTAATATCTTTGTCTATAGTACTCAAGACAAATAATTCGACTAGCTGCAGTATCTTATGCATGGAAACACTTCTCAATATACTTCGGTAATAAATGAAATCTTAAAAAAGAAAGTATATCAGATTAAAGTATTATTATTCCTAATAAAATTGTATAAATGTTTCTTTTTTCCAGACATAATAATATATTTAAAGATGTGTATAGGGAAGTAGGTCTATTGGAAGTCTTTGTTAATTGCCTCCATCGTTACGCTACGTTATTAAAAGATAAGCAAGCTGCACAAGATGAAGGTTTAGGTATTTATCAACTGCACATATTTATACAAAAGGGCATTTTAAAAATATATGAGTGCCGACAATCAAATATTAATTATAGAATACAAGATATGCCCAGAAGACGAAAGATTGGGTGCCTTAGTAATGGAAGCCTTGACAACTCTCTTAGCAGGCAATGTTCAAAATGCTAATGTCTTTAGAGAGTGTGGTGGAGCACGATGTGCACATAATCTAGTACCCTACATGGACTGTCGATTCCCGGCACTTGGTATTGTAAGAGAATTAATACTTAGTGCAGGGGGAGATGATGATATGGCTACATTGCTAGGTGTTATGCATTCAGCACCATCTAATGCTTTAGTCTTAAAAACTCACATATTAAAAGTTAGTACATCGACTTATGATATTAACATCCCTTAATGACTAATACTAAGACTTTATAATGTATGAACCATATTCTTCTAAAAAATTTCAGTCGTTACTAGCCTGTCTACGCGAGTCTCATCGAACTAGAACTGTTTTTAGAAAAGTCGGTGGATTTGTTTACGTAATGTCCGTTCTAGTATCTTTGGAGGGACAGCTTGGAAAACAGAGGTCGGACAACTCCCCTCCTTGTAATGATAAACCGCAAAGAACTCCACAAGAAGAAGCGCAGCTACTGACACTCTTGCATGTTGTTTTTCATACAATAAGTACAGCAATGAGATTTGAGCCAGCGAACGCAAAATTTTTCCATCATGAGGTATACACATTTAATTACTTCCCCCGTGATATTTTTTAAAGATGTTATAATTCTAATTACGTTATACAGATATGCCAGTCGAGTCTATGTGATACATTAAGGCTTCTCGGATGTTTCTCGACACAAACGAAACTTACCGAGATAGATATAGTCCCTACCATGAATTATCATAACATGTTACTGACGCTGTTCACTGGAAGTGTATTAGAACCTATATTTCCCGACTCTATGCCAAAGACACTAGGATATGCATGTTTATTATTACGGCTTCTTTACGATGTAGCACTCGATTCTTTCGACAAACCGAATTTAGCAGGTTTAGGAATGAGGTCCCCAAATCACAAGCAAAGTAGCATTGAGGTACTTCAACAATACAAACCTAGTGAAATCTACAGTCTTCCAAATAGTTCATAAAGCATAATATGATTGTCATGTATTTTAGCAGCAGAAATCGTTCGATTCACCAGGAACTGGAAAGAGGTCGGTTATAAATTCATTAAACCTGAGTCCTCCTGCACCTGAACTAATTGTAGTTCATCCTGGCATAGTTGTTGGAATGTTGCATTTACTTCCATCGATATCAGAACCATCTAATACACAGATGGCTTTAGCATTGCAATTATACGTAGCCGAAATTATTAAAAGTTTAGTGCGCTCAGAGAGGAATCAACAAGTAATGTGCGAGGCCGGTATGGCCGGCGATTTATTATCTGTTGGTCGTGTCGCTTTGCAAGATGAAACGCATCCACTGCATCAACCATTACAGTATATTATAGAACGACTTGCGGCTCAATCTTTAGAGCCCCGCGATTTAAGGTACTTATACTGTTTATTTAAAAAGTATAAAAAAATCTGTAACAAATTTACATATAAGCTTGTACTCACAGAGAATTTCTACGGTTGGGTGATCCTTTATGCTGTATCTCTCTCGATGATATCGAACTCACCAAACCAAGAGGTGGTCCAGTACCATTAACACGGATTAAAACTTTAGTATCGATGACAACACCGAAAGATTTTCGTGCTCACGGTTCTTGCACTTTACCACCATTTGTTGAACTGGACATGAGTGCGGAGGGATTTGCATGCTTATATCTACCAAGCGTTGCACCGCAAAGTACAACTCCACCCACGGTAGTAGCTGCTGATAGCAGTGTGCTCGGTGGAATTGGCTCAGGTAAATTTCCAAGAGAAATTATATTTTTTCTCTGCTCTTTTATTCAAGAATGGGAAATGTATAAGATACATACTTACATCACATTATAGGGGACAGATTGTTTCCACCCCAAACTGGGTTGACCTACAGTACATGGATATGCGTTGATAAATTCAGTGATCCTAGAACTGATCCTCATTGTGTAAGATTGCTAACATTGGTCCGCACTCCACAATCGGCAAGAGATTTAATTTGCTTGACTGCTGTTCTCAGTGCAAGAGATAAAGCTATAATTGTGTCTACACAAGAAACCCCGATTCCTCAAAGTATGTACACTTCTATGTGTTAATCGCAATATGTGGGAGATTACTTAATATAATATAAGAAATGTCTTACATAGATGTAGGCGAATGGGAACCAGAAGGGACCGGTGATTGTGGTGCGCGCGTATGGTGCCCTGATCTACTTCATGAAGGACAGTGGCATCATATTGCCATTGTTTTGAATCGTGCTGTTCTAAAAAATTCTAGTTTCTCATTATATTTAGATGGCCAACATATTCATAGTCAGAAGGTAATTTGATTTAAACATAATGTCTGTATCAGTAACAGAACAGAAAAAAAAGAATTTTATTCCCTTACAGCTTCATTATATTACACAAGTTCCCGGTGGTGGTGCAGCAAATTTAACTGTAGCTTCTCCAGTATATGGATATATAGGCACTCCGCCATGTTGGCGGCGATATTCCAGACTTACATGGAAGCAAGGACCATGTCATTTAGTAGAAGAAGTATTTAATTCCCAAAATATAGCAACGTTATTTAAGCTAGGACCGCATTATATGGGCAGTTTGCAAGCACCCCAATTATCGGTTCCTGAACCATTAATTTCTTTAGTCTCTGAGGAAAAAGTAGTCTTTGGATTGAACGCAAAAGCAATGTCTCAATTAACATTAGCGAAGATCAGAAAAGTCTACAGCCGCGCAGATAATAAATCCATTGCGAAACAGGTATATTACATTTATACATTGAATTTTGTATCACATTAATGTATATTACGACGAATTACTTATATTATAGCTCGGTATGTCATCGCATGAAAATGCCACACCGATTAGAGTTCTTCATAACTCAGCAGGACATCTTAGTGGACCAGCAAGAGCATTGGGTGGTGTGGTTGTTGGATATCTTGGCGTTCGTGTATTTAGCCCTAGGCCTGTTGCAACTATGATTGATAATGTCGGCGGATGTTCAGTCTTACTAGGTATGTTCATTGTCAATTGAGACACAATTTGACTTTAATCTTCAATTTCTCTTAATAGGTCTAATAGCAATGGCCCAGGACGTAGAGTCTTTATATGCTGCTGTTAAGGCATTAGTTTGCGTTGTTAGATCAAATCAGGCCGCGCAGCAAGAAATGGATCGCCGAAGAGGATACCAAACTTTAGCTATGTTATTGAGAAGAAAATGCCCTCTTTTAAACAGCCATATCTTGCATCTTACATTCAGTCTCGTCGGTACTGTTGATAGTGGCAGAGAGACTAGCGCAATTCCTAATGTAACAGCTTTCCAAGATCTTTTATGTGATTTACAAGTAAGATTATATTTTATTAGGAAATGTGCCGTTTTATGTTGGATAGATAGAATATTGATATGAAATTATCTTTAGGTATGGCACGAAGCACCAGGAGAACTGCTGAGATCTCTCTTAGAACATTTATATGAATTGATAGCAGAATCTAGTGAAAAGAGGACAAACCTACGCTTAATGAGAGATTTGCAGTTAGTGCATAAATTATTATATATTTTAAGCGACGTTAAACAAACTAGTACACGCCAAGTACTACTTGCTCTCCTCAGTATTCTATTGAGTCAGCCAAGACAAGCTGATTTACTCTGGTAATTCACTGTTTTCTAAATATTTTCTTTCATTAATGTAATATGGAAGATATGATTTTAATCAATTCTGAATTCTTTAGGTTCGGCCAATTTATTGTAGCTACATTGCCGCTGAGCTCAGAGAAGCATTTAATTCTTCGAGAAAGTGAAGGAAATAAAGATAGCGAAGGAGAACATATATTACTGCGTAATCGTTGTTTACAACTCTTACATTCCTTGTTGTTTAATGGCGCCAAAGTCAATGTAAAGTAAGTGTAGTTATTACTAAGAATGTCCTTCAATAGAAACCAATATTAAAGTCTACAGAGTGCTCTAAATTTGATATTATACTTTCTAGTATGGCTGAAGAATTATCCAAAGTCTTAGGACTTGATTGGATATTATTGTTTCTGCAATCTGGCTTGCACAGCACGACGGTAATTTGGGGATTACGTATATTGGTAGCGGTTTGTTCAGTGCAATCCATATTACAGAAATTTAAGGAAGGGACTAGTAATGGTGGATGGTTAAGACATACTGATCACAATAAAATGGCTTTGGCACTCGGTACGTAAATTGTTTTTCATTCCGCATAGAAACATGATTTCTTATCTTGATTTTTGTAATTTTAATAGGTTGCCACCAACAAGTAATGGGCGGTGAAACTAAACCATCAGGCCTTCATGTACCAGGATTTCAACATCTGGGATGGTTACTTCCACAACATGTCGATCTTGTTGCGGAACTATACTTTCTCTTTATTGCTCTTATGATGGGACAACCTGTTAAATTATTGCCTACTGATTCCAAGGTGATTTTATAAGAATACGTTACTATATTATAATTTAATTTATAACGTCAATTAAATTATTATATAATATATTTGAAACTACAGCTCGACCTGGATAATTTGTGGAACTTCATGTTTGGTGTTCCTGCAAATCATACTTTATCATCATTTGCAAGCAGAATCAATCTGTGTCCAGAAGCAGTGGTCACTTTATTGGGGATGGTGCGAACCATGCTCAATAATTATTCAATCAAGTACGTATTAGCTTTGTATTATATAGTACAAATTCTAAATAATGTAACTTATTTTATACATTTGTATCAATAGTCCCGAGTCCCTACCTGAATGGTTACACGATTACCCGGTGACAATAATACAGTTCCTGTTCTTCCTCTACCACAACTTCACCGACTTTATGCAAGTGTTTATGTCAGCGGAAGTGTTGGGTGCACTGGCTGGTACTTTGTTTCCAAAGCCACCAAGTTCCAGTCAAGATAGTAGCGGTGCTAGTACTCCTGCGGATGAGGTTGGAACAATAATGATATACGTATATATTTCATTCATGCACATGGAAGCTAATTATTATTATGTTATGTTTTCTAGCAAGAACCGGTATTAGTGCGATCACCATCTAAGGATATTGGTTTAACCAATCACGCGGCTAAAAAATTTGTCATGGACTTTTTACGAGTTATTGTGGTTGATTCTCTATCATTGCCAGTCACTGCCAAGTCTCCACCAGCAATTGATTTGGTATTAGAAGCGTGGCCGGAACATGCTTCGAATAGTCAACAAACGCGCTATCAAACGGAAGTTCTTTCCATCCTTATGGAACATTTATTAGCTGCTGATGTTTTGATTGGGGAACAAGCTGCATTACCTGTAGTCCCTGGAGGATCTGTTAATAATATTACTAGTAACGTATGCTATGTTGCTGCAAGAATAGTAGATAAATTATGGCAAGGTATGTGCCGCATCAGAAATACTTTTCAATTTTGAAATTAGTCATTTTTGTGTAACATCTTTCTATAATCGCTATGATCTATTTGCATTTGATAAACCAGGCGCATTAACGAAAGATCCACATGAGGTGTTTGACTTTATTGTAAAATTAATCGGACAAGCGAAACGACGGCCTGGAGTAGTCAGTATGGAAGGCCTTCACCACTGCCTCAATAGAACAATTCTATTTTTATTATCACGAGCAACGGATTCGGTAGCCGATCAGATGGCCGTATTAGAAGCATTGCATAAATTAACTACTCATAGGTAATTGATTTAATATACCTTGAAAACTAACGTGTTTGAAAATATATCTCAGAAATATTGAAATCAAATCTCTTTTCGATTCCCCAACAGATTATTAGTTTTTGGTGCTGGAAATCATGAACTCGAATTTATTGGATGTCTAACTTATTGCCTCTTACAACTAACAGCTGATATAAAAATTATGCTTGACACAAACATGAAAACTACTTGGCATGTTAACCCGCAAGTGGAAGCGAGCGATGATAGATTAACATCCCATCAGGGTCATAACTTAATGGCAGTTGCTGCTATAAGAGTTTGGGAAGAATTGTATGTATGTAAAAAACCTGCAATAGAAGAAGTATTTAAAATCAGTCTCCCAGCGCCAATAGGAAATGAACGTGCACCGGAATTGTCAGTAGTAAGAGAACAGGTACATGAAGCAGCTACGAGGCTTTGGTTGAACTATGTAGTTCTTGAAAGAAAGGCCTCATATAGAGTACCTTGGGAATTACACAATCAAATACAATCGGTAAATATCTACGTAGCAATGATTTATATTTATGAACAAATCAATTGTATAATGGGATAAAGAGTAATATAAGTGTATTTATTCATTTAGAAAATTCAAAAAGTAACAGGGGGATTGACAAGATTGGCAAGTCGAACGAAAGTTCGGAAAGAAGAATCTATACGCGTGAGACTTAGATTACACCAAAATACTGTAGCACAGTGGACCGAACAACATGTGGCACTTGTTCGTGAACTTGCTGCTGCAAAGAGATTACAATACATACAAACTAATCAACATACTCAGCGATATGTGTATCAAGTATGACGTTCATATTAATCATAAAAGTACAAAGAAACAAAGAGATACCTCAAAACTGTGTCACTGAGAACATAGTATATTACCATTGTCAATTAATATACCGTGAAATATTATTAATTATTTTTAATAGGAGTGGCTACAAACAGAAACAGAGTTGACAAGAGAACGTGGTCTCTGGGGACCACCAACTCCAACTAGACTCGACAAATGGATGTTAGACATGACTGAGGGTCCATGTAGAATGCGAAAGAAGATGATGAAAAATGAACTCTTTTACATACATTATCCATATCGACCTGAGTTAGAACATCCTGATAATGTAAGTGCCTTAGCAATTTCTATGAACTTCATAAACTGAAACTAATTTTTATTTTCTATCTCTAGAAACAATTGAAGTATAAAGTGGCAACAAGTACCGACAGTAAGGAGTATTATTTAAAACAACTTGGTAATTCATCGGGTATGTTCGAGCGCGAACGTGATCCTGTTATCGATGATACTCCATTGAATGTTAATGAGACTTCCACGGAAAGTGAACCCCCAATGGTACCTTGTACATTGGAACGTCACGCTAGTGAACCGGACGAAGCACCCGAAGATAACGAACAAGAAGAAGAAAATAATCAGACTGTTCCAGACAATCAAACTTTATTACGATTATTAGAAGAACACGAAAAGGTTTGTCGCAAGATCTGTGCATTTCATTCATATAATAATAGACAGTGTTCTCTTTACAAAATTACATTGCAGATAAGTCACATGTTCAGATGTGCCAGAATTCAAGGTTTAGATACTACCGAAGGTCTTCTATTATTCGGAAAAGAACACTTTTATGTAATCGATGGTTTTACATTACTGAAATCCAGAGAAATAAGAGACATTGAAAGTTTACCAGAGGCATATGAACCAATTCTACCATCGCCTGGGTCTCCTAGAAGATCCAGAGCAATGAGACAGTGCTCGAAATTTAATTATGAAGATATTAGGTAACATATCTTTTGAATATCTACTTAAGTAGTTTAAGAAAACATATCATCTCTGTTTTTTTATATAGGGAAGTACATAAAAGAAGATACTTATTGCAACCAATGGCATTGGAAGTTTTCAGTGGAGACGGAAGAAATTATTTGCTAGCATTTCCACGTAAAGTACGAAACAAAGTTTATCAAAGATTTATGACCTTTGCAACAGCAATTGCTGACAGCGCTCAGCAATCAGTTGCCGGTCAAAAACGAACGGCAAATGTCGAACAAGCAACAGGTTTACTCTCAAACCTTATTGGTGAAACGTCGGTTACCCAACGATGGGTGGTTAGTATTTTAAACAAGATAACATCAGTACGTTAGTTTACAGTGCAGTGGATTCACGAAAGTAATCGTTTTTTCAGAGAGGAGAAATCTCAAACTTCCAGTATTTAATGCATCTTAATACTTTGGCAGGCCGTAGTTATAATGATCTTATGCAGTATCCCATATTTCCATGGATTTTAGCAGATTATGATGCTGAGGAGCTTGATCTTACTGATCCATCGACGTTCAGGGACTTCAGTAAACCGATGGGCGCTCAAAGTCCAGAACGTTTATTACAATTTAAGAAAAGGTATATAACAGTTAAATAATTAATGCTTGCAACAATTTTAATATTATAATCCGATTTAGATACAAAGAATGGGATGATCCACATGGAGAAACTCCACCTTATCATTATGGGACTCATTATTCTTCAGCAATGATAGTGTGTTCTTACTTAGTAAGAATGGAGCCATTTACACAACACTTCCTAAGGTTACAGGTTCGTATTCTTCAACAATGTAATATAAACATATTTAACCTCTATTTTATTAAAAATTGTTGCTTATCTTTTCACATAGGGTGGTCACTTTGACTTAGCAGACAGAATGTTTAATAGCATAAAAGAAGCCTGGCTTTCCGCCTCTAAACACAATATGGCTGATGTCAAAGAGCTCATACCAGAGTTCTTTTATCTTCCAGAATTTCTTGTCAATTCAAATCACTTCGATTTAGGTATACAGTCTAACATTTATCTCAAAACTTCTTCATACAATTTGCAGATCCCATTTTACTATAGTATATAATTGATTAATCTCAATGTGAAATATTTCCAGGGTCTAAACAAAGCGGCGTACAACTGGGAGATATTGTACTCCCACCTTGGGCGAAACAGGATCCGCGAGAATTTATTCGCGTACACCGACTAGCCTTAGAATGCGATTTTGTGTCGCAACATCTTCATCAATGGATCGATTTAATATTTGGCTGCAAACAAAATGGCCCAGGAGCAGTTGAAGCTATCAACGTATTCCACCATTTATTCTATGAAGGCAATGTTGATATTTATAAGTAAGATTCTCTTGAAGTACTACTTTCTACTAATGTCTGTAAGAACTATGACATTAGACTATGATTTTATTTTATAGTATTGATGATCCTCTAAAGAAAAATGCTACCATTGGATTTATTAATAACTTTGGCCAAATACCGAAACAATTGTTTAAGAAACCACATCCAGCTAAAAAGATGACACAAAGAACTAGTGTTATAGATCCTGGTCCAATCACTCCTGGTTTAAGTATAACAACGTCGGACAAATTGTTCTTCCATAATCTCGATAATTTGAAACCATCCCTTCAGCCTATTAAAGGTTTGTGTTTAAGATATTAATATTATTTCACGCGAAAACTATGTTAACTTTGTTATTTTCTTATAGAATTGAAAGGCCCTGTTGGACAAATACTCCACATTGACAAAGCAGTGTTGGCGGTCGAACAAAATAAGACATTGATCCCGCCATCGTATAATAAATATGTCGCGTGGGGTTTCGCAGATCATTCCCTTAGAATAGGAAATTATGATAGTGACAAAGCGATATTTGTCTGTGAAGCTATGATGCAAAGTAGTGGAGAAATAGTAGCTTGTGTATGCCCGTCTTCCAAGTTAATAGTAACTGCTGGCACGAGCTCCGTAAGTTGTAATTTACATATGGAATTAATCACTCACATTCTAAGTAAAATGATTTTTGTAGGTTGTAACTGTATGGGAATATACTAAACGTCAACTGTCTATTAAGCAATGTCTTTATGGTCATACTGATGCTGTTACATGCTTATCTTCGAGTCCAGCTTATAATGTAATTGTATCTGGATCTCGAGATGGTACAGCGATTATATGGGATTTGTCTCGATGTTTATTTGTCCGACAACTTAGAGGTCACGCAGGACCGGTTGCTGCAGTTGCTATAAATGAATTGACGGTACCCTTTATTTATATATCTTTGAGAGAGATGTCAGCCATATAAAAAGCAACTTCATTCTGATGCTGTGTTTACTTTTCAGGGGGACATTGCAACTTGTGCAGCTACATGGTTACATGTTTGGAGTATAAACGGAGAAGAATTGGCTAGCGTTAATACGTGTGTTGGTAGAGCTGATAGAATGCAGCAAATATTATGTGTTGCTTTCAGTCAGACCCATGAATGGGATTCACAAAATGTTATAATGACAGGTTCCACAGATGGTGTGGCGCGTGTAAGATAAAATAACTTGATTGAATACAGAAAATGTTTGTTTAATGCATATTAAATATAATCGAATTATAATTTAGATGTGGTCAATGGATTATGTACAAGTGCCTGCGGAAGAAGAAAAACCCGAGGAAGTTGTCACAACCAAAGATAAGAATGAGAGAACTGGTAAAGATGAGGATCAGAATGAAAATACAAAGAAGAGGGTACATGAATTGGTAAAACAAATGAGTATATCTGCCGAAGGAGCAGGTAAATATGAATTCTGCTTTGATATTTTTTATACTTATCGAAACCTCATGTTACTATTTTGACTTGAAATTATGTGCAGGCATGTTGGCAAAAAGTGGTTCTGAAAGTAGCCTCTCAGAAGCAGAAAATACCAAAGAAGCTTCCAGACTTCACGAAGAGAAAGAAGAATGTTCGGATAACGAATCAAGTAACGGGTCCAGTAATAAACCTTCCCCACAAAATAATCATACGCCTACGGTTGTATTGAGAAGAAAAAGTCGTGGAAATCCGATGTTTAGGAAAAGTGAAGGTGGCGGGCGCGCAGATAGCGAGGGTACACAAACTAGGTAAATCGTTCAAATTTCACTTTCATGGTATATATATACTATAGCAACATAAAATGTTTCTTCAGTAAAAAATTATATAATAGTCAATATAAACCATTCGACAGTGAACAAGCTAGTAACATCGGGGATTCGGAGGGTGCTCTTCGAGCGAGTAAAAGCGATACTAGTTTAACTGATAGCTTTGTGATGGTTACTGAAGCGGATACCAAACCTAAGAGGATTAATCCACAGAACATCTTAAGAGATGGTTTCAAATGGCAAAGACAATTAGTATTTAGAAGTAAATTGACAATGCATACCGCCTACGACCGTAAAGATAATGCAGAACCTGCATCTATTACAGCCCTCGCGGTATCGAGGTAATATTAATTTGCAAAACGATGAGAAAACTTGAATATCAATTACATTGTTAATTCTACTTACAGGGATCATAGAACAGTGTACGTTGGTGATACCAGAGGAAGAGTATTTTCCTGGAGCGTGTGTGAGCAACCAGGACGAACGGTAGCAGATCACTGGCTGAAAGATGAAGGAGCCGATTCGTGTGTCGGTTGTGGAGTTAGATTCAATCTGTATGAACGAAGACATCATTGTCGTAATTGCGGTCAAGTATTCTGTTCAAGGTAAGTTACCATAACTGCATATGAATTACAAAGTCACTTTTTTCCTATACCAGATACTGATCTTCACATGGAGTATTTTCAATGAAGCCGTGTATAATAAGAATTACTACTTAATATCATTTATACTTTTATACACAGATGCAGTCGCTTCGAATCGAAAATATCGAGGCTCGGAATATTAAAGCCTGTTAGAGTTTGTCAGGGTTGTTATTCGACATTGCGCTCTCAACTTTCGGCTGAGAGTAATACTTAATGTAACTATAACTTTTCGTATTATGTAAGCCACTGGTCTCGAGGGTGGCCATAGTTGAGTGTACATAATCACGAGTACCCTCTTTATTTCTTTCCTACGAAAATGTTCGCACGTGCGAAACGAAGCAGTGCAGTTCTTTCGTTTTCGGTATCGTAGTAAAATCGCAACGTAAGAATCTTGCATTTCTATGGTACCAAGTTCTTCGTTTCAATCGATGTCTGATACTTTTATTGCATTGACTGAAGAATGATCGTTGTTTTAATTGTAATAAGTGCTTCAAGTTCTGTATTATGGAAGGCACTTCGTCTCTCGTCGTTTCGATGACCCGCGATAGAAATATTTAAACACTTTAGGATATAATAACGATCGGCCTGTTTTGCTTTATTAACAGGTTGGCACTAGAGAAATTCGAATGTACCAATCTAGGTATATAATTCATTGTCAATGTATTTCTATTACGATTGTTTTCTGTGTCGATACGCGAAACACTACATTGGAGAGAAATGTTTAACATGAAAAGCACACGTTACACAGACACAAAACTTATCCATTTATAATATTTCAATTTCAATTCATTTTCTAATACTTTTTTACGCCGTGTGTTTATATATATCGAGGAACAGTGCATAAAAACAGCCTTTATTTTTAACTCTTGGTTCACGTACCATGTTTACTTTTTAATATAAATATATATCGTAAAGGTGTTTGAATGTATAAAACACCGTGAAAGAACATAGTTGAAACCGCGACAATGCGGTATCGTATTATTTGTAAGAGCGCTTACATAGTGCACGCGACCTGTGATTTTCCTTTCTTAGTTTGATTTAATTATTTAACGAATGAATTATTAATAGGTGTGGAGAATATTGATTAACATTGATACTTTAATAATCGAATATTTATAGAATTGAGAATATTCATCGGGATGCTTATGTAATATCTTATGTTTGCACCTAAGAGATTTATTGTTAATATTTATTGAAAAACAGAAAATACATAATGTCAATACTGTTAATGGAAAAATATCAGATTCAAGATTATTCGAAGACGGCTCTAGTAAAAGTTACACCCTCCTCGTATACGTGTTTGATCTCTTTTACATAGCATTTTGCAAGTATCGGTAATATCCAAAAATGTTTGTTTTCTTCTGTAAAATAATAGTGTACATACGTGTAACACTAATACGTGAATTAATTCGGAGACCCGTTCGTGTATGAATTATTGTCTAATTGTGTATGTCCCATCTTTTATTTTTCCATTTCGTAGAACTGGGTGTACCATTATACTTAAAGAAATCGCAATTAGGGTTCGATTTAGAGAAAACAAAAGATATATACTTGCAATGCACCCCATGTGACCTTTGACTTTAACGGTATAAAAGAACTCGTAACACTATAATAGACAATACCTTATCTACGTAAAAGTGTTATTAGTTGTAAGGCAGTTAAATGAAACCATAGACTTTAAAAAAAGAAGCAGTAATATAGTAAGCAATGTCGTAACCGCCGAGTATACCTGTTTGATTACCAATTAGTACATCATCGTTCTGACAATGTGAAATTAATAGTGAAACCAACTCGAAAGGAGAAGAAATTCAATCACGTTCTTGGTATAAGTATTTTATACAGGAACCGAATATCAGAGAATTTTAAGGGTAAATATATCTGAAAAAAATTAATTTGTTACGAACAAACCGACGCAGCAAAAAAAAAACGTGTTGAAAGTCAGAGAATTTGCGAATTTATATAAATGCGGAGATCAAGGAACACTCATCTCCTATAAATTGAGAGATCAATCATTTGTATTCTATCGACACTTCCACTTTTCTAAAGGCACAAATTTTATAGAGAATTTGACACGGGGGACGTAGCATCATGACAAATTGAGAATTAAATACGAGTGCATTTTAAATACGACGCAGAATATTATTTTCGACGTGGTACCTTCGCGGTATTAACGTTAACTAGTCAAATGTATTTAAAAGCACAATATTCAAATAGCACTCATTCAGATCAAATGCTGCGGATAATGAAATGGAGATTAACAAATGCGGTGAATGGTAGAGAGGATATTGGCATTGTTAGTCTATCAATTATATACACGCAAACCAGAGTTACCACGTATCTTATGCAAATAATATCTGTGTGACATTAATACATGCCAGTTCGAATAAAAAAATATTGCCAATTATCTTTACTTTTCTACTTGTACTCGTGCGAAACGCTAATGAAATTATTCGTAGTACCCTCGTGGAATTGAAAGACTTTGAAAACACTAATCATTAATTGCTGTACACGAAACAACCCAACCCATTAAACATTATTCACCCGTTTCTTTAAATTACATAAAAGTCGAGTGAAAAAGTGAATTAGATGAGATTGACCTATCGTTTCTAATAATCATTGCGACGATTTGCAGAGAGAGATATTTGTTTTTATAAGTAAGCTTTAAATTTGTTGACATATGTATTGGAAGAGAATAACTATTTTAAAAATAAGTTTAATTTCTAGTCATATACACGTACACATAGAAATCTTAGGTGCCTTTTCATTTCAGTTTCTCGAAATTTAATTTTATGATTTTCAACAGTATTATTTATAATCGAGGTAGCAACACATTAGTGTTTGTGTACTACATGTATTATAAAATAGAGTTTTGGATACAATTTATTATGTATTTTATTACAAAGGATCAGAGTGATGCTCTATTTTAAAAGGCATTCTAGATTGTGCTGTTGTTATGCTACAAAATATATACAAAGAAATATAATCTCAGTCCTATACTACATAGGATATATCCGTATTACAATTGTATCACACATAACTGTCACCATTGGTATCGATCTAATTAATTATTGTGCGATCGATACCGAACAAATAAAAATAATTTCAGGATTGGAAAAGAATTGATATGTTTTATATTGATGTAGCGATATTCACTTTCCGATAGAGAAAACATTCAATTACTTTATCATAATCGACCCGACGAAATCTGCTTATATTTGATGTTACTTTGCAACCAGGCATGATTTGATAAAAGATTGATTTATTAAGTTGTATTTTTGTTCAGTATTTCTCTATATAACAGAACGGAAAAGATCGCTATTAATCTTGCGACGTAATTGTTAACCCATGTAATTGGTGTCCGTTCATGTGGCTTTGATAGGTCAATAATAACACATGTGCATTAAATGACTCGATCCCAGAGTTGTAAATATATAGAGTAGAAAGAGAACAAACAAGTAGATATACTAATCGTTTAGAAATTGTATGATAACTAAACATTAAGAGAATAATATGTGGATTAGTGTAGTAACCAGAGGTGTGAACGTACGGTATTGCACGAGTGTGTTTATGAGTATATGCGAATATACGTTCCCCAGCCGTACATAAGGATTACACACATGTGCCGAAGGTTGAAAAATTCTAGATAAAAATGGAAAATGAATATGGACAAAATGAGGAACATTTGTATACCGACTTACTCGCGTAGAAGGCGAATCAAATTCTAAAAGTTAATCAACTCGAAAATTAATATAAGAGTTAATGCTATTACTACGTGGAATATTTTGAACTTGATCATAAAACTTGCGCGCTGTTTTCCATGATTATTTACAATTTTTTAACAATCAGTATACACACCAATCATCGTATACATATATAAATATATTATATGTAGCTAGTCCCATTGTACTGTTAGTATTTGGAGAATAATGTATAGTAGATTCTGATCGATATAATTATATTGAATGGGCCAAAGTTGTAACAAATTGATTTTATTTTTAAACCTTGCTATGATCTACCAATGATTCGTTTTCCAATTCCCACATTAAATCCCAATGTAAAAAGATATCGAAATTATGTTACCGTGAAAATATAGATTCATGTTGATGTAATATCAATGTTATAATACCTTCCTGCAGAATTATCACAGTTTAAACTTTCTTACAGCAAAGCTCGTGCTTTTTTATTCTCAATGGATGGAATTTTCTCTTACATTTACCGCACGCTACAAGTCGAGATTGATAGTCCTCCCAGTCCACTTCAGGCTGTTGAAGTTCTATATTGAATGTCAAAATTATTAAGTTTATAAATCGTAATATGAGGAATAAAATATCTTGAAATTTTAATATACACCAAATTCTGTTTGTACACAACAGATACGTTCCCGAAGAATATGTGTAAACAAAATTCATGTAAAAACAGAATTGGGTATAGTTAAACAGATGTAACATTAATTCCTTATTTACCTGGAACTATCTTTTCTTCTTCATCTTCTACTTCTTCTTTTTGTATAAAACCAGAGAAGGATAGAAATATATTTGAATCATTATCAACAGTTTTTGTTCCAGAGCCATGTGTAGGTGTTCTTTGTAATTGATGCTTAGGTTTCATGGGATCAAAATTGATATCCTGAAACAATATTTAATATCCGTATAATGTTTTAGAAATATATTGAAATATTTGCACAATAATTTATACGATAATAGAACAGAATTATGTTAAGAATATGAAAATATTTGTTAAATTTATTAGTATACCTTAGGTTCATTGATATTAATTTCATCCTGATGTATTGCTGTTGGAACAATATTTTCTTCCTCGCTGGATGATTCCACAATGTAATTTTTGCTTCTGTGTGTAGCTACTTCAGATTCTAAAATCATAAATTTGAATACTCATTCATTGAATAATAATAATCCTTTAGTGAAAGTATTTACCTTCTACAGGAGACCTGTCCTTGCTTGTAGTCCCTGATTTTTCCTTTGTTGCCTTCATCACATTTTGTTTACCCCCTTCTCGATGATGTCTCCTTTTGTTCCTCTGTTCCAATTTTGTTTCCATGTTTCCATTAGTTGTTGGCTTTGATGGAGGAAGTTCTTCTGTTGGATCAGGTTTTTTCTTTCTTATGCCCACCATTCCACGCATTACATTCTCAAGATATTCCTTCTTTTTTTCTGTTCTCTCTACTACTTTATTATCATTTTGTTCAATGTCTATATCACTGGAGGATCTCCTAATACTTTGTTCATCTACTGTCAAATTTGACTGTGGCCTCTTTTCTTCATTTGAAGAAGATCTATTCTTTCTGATATGTTTTGATTTGGGTATTTCAAGATTATCATTCTTGGATCTAGTTCTATCTTCTTGAACTTCTTCTTCATGATAATTTGGTCTCCTTCTGCTTTTATTTCTGCCACCTTTCTTTTCTTGTTTATCTTCCTCATCTGATTCAAAATCCAATGTCTTTGAAATACCAAATTCTAGGCTGATAGTTCTAAAACCTTCTGAATTAAGATCAATCTCTGGTCCAATATGATCAACATCAGGACTAAACAAGCCTTTACTTCTATTTACATTTTCTAAGTGTTTATTTGTTATTCCCTTGGTTTTTTGAAGATTGACTTGGGAAATATCTGTGTTTGCATTATCCACATTTTCCTTATCAATTTCTTCATTAATTTGATCCTGATTTTGACAGACAGAGTTATTACATTTGCATGATTCTCCACACTTATTATCCTTTTTCACACAACCACAAATTTTTGTTGAACAGTTTCCTTTACAAGAGCATCCTTTCAATGTATTCTTGATAGCACTTTTAGCTACACTAGATGCACGTACATTTCTTTGCTTTGGCTCTTCAAGGATGTTATCAGGGCTAACTCTTGTATCACCATGGCTGTTCTCAAATGTATCTCTGAGAATAGTCTCAGGCTTTTCTGTTGTATATTTACGTAATACATCATTCTCTATTTTTAAAAGCTTTACTTGTTCCTGTAAGCGAGCAATTTCTAGCTCAGCATCTATCTCTTGAGTTTGTGTTCCGGCATTTTTCTTATCCCTGTCATGAATAAAAACCTAATCAATTTCGTCTTACTCTATGCAAATATAAAACAATTTCGATGTCTTATTTCCTGTTAGATACATAGATTATAAAAAAGAAATACCGAAATCCAGATCTTACATTCTTATGGAAAATATACATGCATCTATTATTAGACGAAGTGTTTAAGTTGTAAATATTTCATTGATCTTTAAACGATGTATATCAGTATTACGAGGTCAGTCAGCGGTTCGATAAATTTCTGCATTTAGCTATTATTAAAAGCATAAACATGGAAAAAAAAACGTATACACATAGACTACTAAATAAATATTGCAATTTTTAGCTATATTAAATGTGTATTTACACCAATTTATACAGTGATAATTCAATCAGTAGTCTGATATGTTGTCAAACATAAATGATTTATTTTTACGTTTGACGCTTGTATTGTCTGCATGCAAATTTATTGAATCTATCGGAACTTACTGAATCATATTCAGTAGATTATTAGACGTATATAAACAATTGTACAAGATTTGAACGCATGAGATACTAATAGATCAAAAATTAAGGTAAAGCGTAAAATGCCAAAATGTCATGCTGCATTTCGGCAATATTTAAAAATGTTATATGTCAAAATGAATTATACGAATGATTACGTACGCCTTGGTTTTTAAATTACGAGGCATTTTATCGGCAGGAGAGTAAAAAACTCAAATCACCGGAATTCACAGAGATCTTTAAATTACAACACTACGCCTATCAGACGGTTGACAGTTTTTCCTGTGTTTAAATTTCGACGTATCCTATGGCCGCACTTTCATGTAACGGATCGCAGAGGTTCTCAACAGGGAGATATTCACTTACAGAAAAAGATGGACTTTAATTTTAAATATCGAGTAATAAATTAATAAGCTACAGTTAATGGTTTCAATTTTTAATAATTTTTCAATCTGCGCTGCCAGTTAATGTCTACTATACTATTAATGCATTATTATTACATAAATATTTACAAAAGAAGTATATCAATTTAAATATTATATTTGAGAATTTATTACTTTAATAGCATTACTTATTCAATGAATCTTAATCAGCGTAACATCAAAAATATTCCTCAACTCTACCTGATTTTTATTCTCCTGAAATTTATCATTTTAAATTGTACTAAATCAGTATATTGAAATTAAATTGTTCTAAATCAGTATCTTGAAGTCAATAAAATGAAGTTTAAGGAATCAATATCCGAATTCAATAACTCAAATTAAATTGCAACCATCCATAACTCCAGCACTTTCTGTATCCAGAAAATATTCTAATCGCGAACAAAAATCTCGTAGTTATACTTTGAGTTATCCCTGACATTGCGCGCATTGAAGTCTCCCACTTCTCAACTCATATTGATAGGTAAGAAATGTTCTCCGACATTACATACCTCGCGTACGTAAATCAACATATATAATTCTATGTTTTACGTGTACCAAGTGTACACACTACTTTAAAAAATTAGAACAAGACTCCGATCGTACACGAGGACTCGATTCCTTCTTTCTTTCTGTCGCGGTGTCTGAAGCCATATGATTAGATAAGAGCGTCGGTTCATAGTGCGTCCGAGATGCAGACCGCATAAGAGACCGAGAATCTCGAGACGCAGCCTCAGTTAATGCTGTGTATGCAAACCGGCGAATTCGCTGGCGAATAATTAGCAAATCGATTAAAAGAGAACGTCGGCTAATGAGTTGATCCATGTTTCGCAACTAAAAGATTTCTTCACTTACATCGCAGAGTGTCAAGTACACCTTCCGTTTAATTTCCCGGCTTTAATAATTGGCATGATTTCAACAACATTATAAACGTCGAAGAATACTATTCAACCACAAGATATGAATCCATGTTCCAAACGTAAGGGAGCCTACAAATTAGGTCCGGAATTATAATTCCTAGGACTCGGAAGTTTGATCGACCGAAGAAAGAAGAAACGGATATCGACCATGCCAGCGTATTCAAGTGAAAATCTTTCGGGGTGGTCTTCGAGTCCACCGATTTCGCGGAGTAGCAGTGTATCTCCGCCATTACCTGGTTCACCATTATCAACATCACCTACTCTCGTCTCACCGATTGCTACTTTAAAACGCTCAACCTCGAATGTCTCCAACTCATCAATTATTTCGAGTACATCCCAAGGATCGAATAATTCGAGTGCACCCACAGTAATATTCTCACCAAGACGTCAACAGCAACAACGACAGCAATACCAACCGGATACATCGGAAAAAGGACAGAATCACAATCGAAACAATTCCGTGATCTACAAGCTCTTAACATGGTACATTCGTTTTGTGCTCGGTATACTTCAAGGTATTTTCAGTACGATTGGTTATGCTGTTTGGGCACCAGCACTTTGGGCATCCGCCTGGGTCTATCTATTATGGATAATGTTACAATTACCCCTAACTGCTCTCAAGTGGTTTATAACTATTCTTCATACACCAAGCTCGGAAAGGGCTCGAAATAAACGATGTGTGGTGATCAGCGGTGGCAGTACAGTACAAGCTGTGCATCTGGCACGCAATTTCTACAAAGCTGGTGCAAGGGTTGTGGTTTGCGAGTTAGAGGGTCTATTTGGTTTAGCCAGATTCTCCACGGCATGCTCCAAGTTCTACACTTTACCAAGACCTGGTCCAGGCAATGCAGTCGAATACGTAAAAGCTCTGAAGGATATTGTTCAAAGGGAGAAGGCAGTGTATTATATACCAGTAAGTGCAACCAGTACGGCATACTACGATGCTTTAGCAAAGCCGTACTTAGAGATCATGGGATGTGAGTGTTTTGTGCCCGGTGCCAGTGAAGTGACCACTCTGGATGATCCCTTAGAACTCTTACGACGATGTCGAGCACTTGGCTTAACTACACCTGCACACTTTCTCTTACGAACAATGCAAGATGTCTCGAGATTGTATGAACAAAATACCTTTGCAACTGGAAGATACGTGATGCTGGCTGCTGGACCAGCTGGAATGAGAGATCGAGCTAAGATCGTATTGCCACCAACCCTAAGGGAGTTCCGAAATCAGCAGCATGAGATTAGTGAGAGCAGACCTTGGGTTATAATTCGAGATCCCAGCGGTGAACATTTTATCACCTGTACTACGATCAAGGAATCAAGAATAGTTGCCAATGTGACTTGTAGAATAGAGGAAGAGCGTGGACTAATTCCGGAACAACGGCCGGAAGTGACGCAATGGCTGGAACGGTTCTTTGCGCGTTCCTTTGGGACCAGAATCAACGGACACCTAAGCTTTAGATTAGGAGCATCTGAAGATGGAGAAATTGTTCCAATTAGTTGCCGAGTAGGTATTAGCCTGCCGTATATCTGTCACACTGGAATACATCCTCGATTAGTGTGGAAACCATGCCGACACTTTTCAAGGCAAAACTCCGGGGTCCTAGCGACAGCTGATAGACACTTCCTGTCAGATGCAGTGGCAAGTGCATTGAAACGACCCAACGGCGAAACGGTTCCACATCTTCTAGGAACCGTATTGGATAAAAAGGAAGCCCTCTTCGTCTATTGGGATCCATTACCTTACTGTGCTTACTATCATCTTCAACTACCATTTAGACGAGTGGCCGGAGTGATCAGAGCACAACCAGCTCAACATAATCCACCATTGGCAGTGATGCAGTAAAACAAATTAAATGTCCTCTGAGGGTTGACCCTCAAAGTGTTGAGGTTTATAATGTTCAATTTTCCAAGGAAAATTATGATCGTCCAAATGACTTTGATTTCGAATCAAGAACCAAGTGGACACTCGATAAAAGAATACGAACGGTGCGTGCCACGAGTGAGGAAGGAATGGTATTCAGTGAACAATGGTTTTCGTCTGATACGATTTATCATTGACTCGATACGATGAACATGATTGCACGATGGTTATTCTTGAATCGGAGGACCCCTTCGCGAAGTCTCACAGAATCGATACCAATCGATCAATAATAACTACCGAAGATCCGAGTGGTCAGTATTTCGAGATATCGCGCGGTTATTCGCGTTCGGTGATCGGTGACTTTAATCATGCAACGTATAATCCACATCGTATTCCCCTGGGATGGCGACGGGGAGAAAGATTTGAATGAATGGTGAAAAGGGAAGGAGAGTAAAGACGAATGAAAAACATAAGCACCAAAGGTCAAGTTCGCCTCTATCAATTAAAAATATCACTTCTCAAACCGGCGACACGCTCGAACTGCTTTTATATGAGAGAAGGTATCTCAGCTGCCGGGAGAAGTGTGTAAAAAAATACACGCTCGAATCACGTGTTATCAATATTGAACGGGTTTCAAGACTTTCGCGCGGTCGTGATTAATATGTTCCTATCTTCTGTAGAATGGTACAGTAGGAGAGAAAGGGGAGAGAAAGAGAGAGAAAGAGAGAGTGAGAATGAGATCGGTGATGTGTATGCATTAATTAAGAATGTAACTGGATGCTGCGCTTGCAGCCCAAGAACTTTCCATGTTTATGGACTTAAAATTGTAATCAATCTCGTACACCGCGTGTAAATAGTAACGTATAAATAACATTCTATTCGCCGTAGTATACTTCGATATTTTATCTCTAAGCGCCGATTATTCAATAATATATTCCGTATCGACCGATACTTCTATTCCAAACACTCGACTTTGTACCCAGAGAAATCGATATGTGATTACACTTTTAAGCGATACTTTTATATTTAATTCTTATGTTTTCCCGCTTAACTTGTACATAACGTATACATATATATTACATACATGGTTTACGTTAGTCTCTTAGACGAGATATCATTATGTGAAGTAATAACGATTATGAGTAGAACAGCGATTTTTCAGTGTTGTACAAACGCCACTATTAGGAATACTGTGTGAGCTCCCACGTCGTTGATATTCGATGGTAATGTCTGAATATTACATTAATTATATATTAATCTCAATCAACGACATGATCTCACAACATATTTTTATTTATAGTATTTTATATTCTGTAAGAAGTGTTGGAGGTTTATGTAAATATGCCATGATTAGTGGGGAGTCGTCGCCATGATTAAATGTTCCAAGAGACAGTTAAATAAATTCTATGATTATAGACATTTTTCTAATTCCGCTCTCTTATTTTATTGCTACCCTTCAATTTAATCCAAACGTTCTTCCATTATTATCCTTGTAATAACGCCGGAAATAATACCGGATAATCAATTAATCCGCCATTACATATTTCCAAATAACATAAAACGTAAGAAAATATAATTGCTCCGATATGTTAATTTCTTTTCATGCTTTAAAAGACGTGAAGTATCTACTTCAAGAAGTTACAAAGGAGTGAGTATACATCAAAGTTGTGTTGAAGTAAATTGTATAATTAAAAATGTAATAAGATCATTGAATCAATTGAAGCACTAGTTACGTAAGATTGATAGGATAATAAAATCTCTTATTATCGAACTTAAGCCAGGTTAGGTTCTAAGTCGAAGTAATTAGTATATGATATCAATTATCCTTTTTTGGTATTGAATCATATTATAATTGTTATCCAGATTCTGCGGAAAGTATGAAATGGACGATCTAGGAAGACCTTGTAAAAATGTAAGTGCCGATCTAGGCATGATTTGCACCGACGAACGCATCAGTACAATCTATCTGATCCAATAAGAACGGCAGCCAAGTTAAGTCAGCCGACACGAACGTCTTTTAATCTAAATTTCATGGCTGTATTAGTGGGGTTGTAAATAATGCTCATTATAGATGGAAAGATGACCCGAGGGCACCATTGCTTGACGGACTTTGACAGCCCGGGGTCGCCGGTTCGAGAGATGCTGTCGGTATTATCATACTTCTGCTTTTCTCTTCGCCGTCCATTTCTTCCTTTTTCTTATATCTTCCTTCCAAGCAAATCCCTATCGACGCTCGATGATTGATCGGTTTGCAACCATTGGACTATCCTGGGCCCTCGGGATTTTTTTTAAATTTTACCACTTTTATGATTGCCCACTGTGAAGTCTGTTTACATTTTACTATTGGACAAGGATTTTCTAATATTATCGATGCTTTCAACAGAGAGATACATATTAAGTTCATCAACAAATAGAGCTACTGTAATTATTATTATAGTATAATAGTTATTATGACAGCTCCATTTATGACTGAACTTAATCCCGCTTGAGTTCTAGTAGTAAGTCAAAGTTTCATTGGAATTATTATATTTAATTTTCATTGGAATTCTATATATATTATTTTAACTATTATAGTATATGCATATGAACTGACGATCATTAGTTAATTTTTATCATTTTTATTATACATGTTTATGTTGGGAATACTGGAAAATATGTTGCTTTTTACATCATTTTTAAATGTAACTTATTTGCGCTGGTTAATTTTCTTCATTTTCATATATAAAAATTGAAAGCCACCTTGAAATTGGGCAAATTTAGCAAATAATTAAAGAACGTTTATATTCATTGCATTAATTAATAGAAATATTCTTAACGAGATTCTGTATCCATTTTTAGTAAAACGATATTACTTTCCGGTACCGATAACAATATTTTAATATATTACCTTATGCCGAAAGTAATGGTATGTTTTTTATACACAAATCAAACTATTCCATAAATAGGGTATGTTTAGGGATGGTACGATCGTAATCAAAAGTTGTAATAAAAAGTTGGCCTGGATTTTCGTAGTCGCGTGTAATTGTTCCTCGCGGTAGAACGGAAGGAAGTGAACATTTTCGAAACCGGAAGCGAGATGTGAAATACGATCGGACGTTCTTATTACGATGGTAAGACAGACAAAGCGAAGAACCGAAGACGCGGTAATAAAGTGTGTAACGCAATCTTATCATGCGATAATATTGAAATGCAGTTCCTTGGAGACGGCCGGTTGGAATAAATCGATACGCGAACTTCTCCATTTTTTTTTACGTTTCATCCGCCGGAAGTGCTCGATAAGAGGTCATCGTTGTTTGAAAGTTAATTCACATGCGTATAACTGTCCCTTAAATAAACCTCTTACTTTCACTTTTTGAGAATAGAAAACGTAACTTTGATTATGATAAACAGAATGTATTAATAAATGATTATTTAGAATCGATAACCTTTATTATACTCGGGAATGAAATCCAATCATGTTCCAAGTTTACAATAAATCTGATCACCCTCGGAATAATAAGTTTCGCAATTACGCTTGCATTAATTGATCTGCCAAAAAATATTTCATACTCCAAGCACCAAAATAGGAAGATTATAGTACCTGACCCCACATGAAAAAAGGCCTGACAAAGTGATTTATTTTCGAGGAGTGTTGTCGAATTTTTGTTTATTCGCTGTGTCATTATCCGCGGCTACACGAGTTTCGACCACCGAAATCTCTTTTTCATTACGTTTTACACGAAACTTATCAACTAAAGTTAAATGGTTCCTTGTTTCGTGCATATCAGTGTCAATAAATAATAACTCGCTCCTCATAACTTCGTCGGCATTTAATGATTGATTTAAGACTATTATTTATTACTATGACACCGAATTTATCTTAGGAACCTTTAAACTGTAATATTTTACAATTAATTATTACCATTATTACTATACATTGAATTAATACAATTGATTCTAGTAATTTAAAGAACATTTTTATAAGACTTTTAGAAGAATCCACGTTAAAATATATAAAATATGCTCATTCTAAAATTGAATAAATCTAAAATTGAGTTAGCAAGAAATGTTAAGATGACTCAAAACTAACAATATAGAAGATGTAGAAAAATAAGAACGTCCCAATAGTAATTGCTGTATAGGATTGTGGTTACATTAACTTCGAGAGGGACATAGTTAAAGGAACCCTAAAAGCCCTTAACTGGATTTCGACAAAAGCAACATAAAAAGGAAGTGACTTTCTTGAGCAAGCAGTGCCACGTGGTTCCAGGTACCGTGCTATGAGAACCTATCCACCTGACTTGCATACCAATGGTCTGCTTATTGCCAACCACTTACACCTCACTGCCAATCCTATACTACTGTTAGTAGTAATAATTTGGCAAAAACCGATACAATGCTCACAAAACAATAGTACTCTGAGGTGAATTTAACTGTTTAAGAACACATTACACATTGCAATGTCATTTTGAGTAATATTATAAATCAATAATCCACACCGGCGATGGCCATACGGACATCGTGTTTATGTAAAGCAATCTGTTAAAGCCACTGTTGTAATTTTTTGAAAATAATTACTTCCATATAGCGATAATAATTACTTCAAGTTTATTAAGCTCGATGGACACTCGAAAACATGTTTTGGTTTAAATCTCTATATAATCTTCTAAATTGCTTTTGAATTACTTCACTTCCCACCCTGCTGTGAGATATTGTCATGCACGAGTGTGTTTTGTAATTATTACGTAACGTCCGTTGATATTAACGAACAAAAATTATCGAAACTGGTATTCTATAATTAGAATGTTTCTCGGGTATTTTAAGCTACATAATTTGGTATCGATAATATTTAAAAAGATCTGTTAAATACAAAACAATCCTTCGGAGGTACGTTCATCAGTGACATTGTCGAGAAGATAAAGTTATGAGGTAGAAAAACAGAATACATGTAACTGGTAGGTGCGATAGCCTGAACCAATCACTCTTCAAGGGAGGTCAAGGTTTATAAAGTCGATTTCTAACGAACAGCATACATCCAGGAATTCAATTACAATTTCCCTGTTCATTCATGTGAAACATTATTTAAAAGATTAAATACTAAGTTATTTAAAAAGAATTTGTAACATAACATTTTAAACTAGATTTGCCGACAATGCAGTCATAATAAAGTTACTTATACTACTGAGCGGCTGAACCTGTCTCGCGTCTGACTATTGCGCGGCCGAATCTACTGGCACCGATATGGAGGACTCTACTACTTCCTTATATCTCATGAATTACATCTACGCCATACATATAATACTAACTTTTAATATTTAGGTAATATCCTTAATATATTCATAGTTTAAACTTGTATTAACTTAACGAACGCTAAACGATCTTTAATAGATACGCAGTTTAATAATAATTCGCGGAAAATCCAGATTCCATTTCACTTACGTTTGCATTGAAAAATCGATGATGATATCGAAGAATAAAAATATATTTCGACAATGTGCCATTTAAGGTGGACAATCGAAGGACGTTGCGTAACAAGTATACACGAGGAGGGTTCTGTCGAAATAATATATCTGAAGGAGCACGGTGCAAGATACCAGCATTGTATCTAATCTCGGTTGGCAGCTCCGAAGGAGTGTTCAACAGTATGCAAACGGGAGTAAATATTGTACCAGAAGGGGGAACTTTCGGAATATCGATGCCCGGCTATTAATACTGTCCAGTTGTTAGTGGTATACGAGACATCAGCCTGCACGATAATAAACAGTGTTTTCCTTCTTACTGACAGATTGTTGCTAATTCGAATAAACGACAAGGCATCGCCTACGCACGCCATATTCATTTCACGAGGTGCACCGAATTTTATCTACGAAGCTAAGTGTTTACTTGTGTGAAACCTTGGGGAGAAGGAAGGGTAATAGAAACAGTGAAATGAAGATTCTTTTGTGTCTTTTTATCTTGAACATCCTTCTCGTGCATGCTCACAAGATCCAAGATTGCCCGAGACGACACGAGGATGAACTCATCTGGGAATATGACGTCAGAAGATCGTATATGATTGGAGCATATCAGGTATGTTACACAATTACGAGTGGATTTTTGTACTAAGATAATTTTATATAAATAGAATATCAAGTCGTTATAATATCTGAAGTAATTAAATTTGATAATACGAGCTACTTTTTTCTTTTAAATTCCCAGGAAGTAGAGGCAGAGTATGGACCAACGAGTGCAACGATTACTTGCATAGGGATTAATTCATTGTCCGATGAAGACAATGGCGCAGTATGGGTCACTTCCGGAGGAATAGGATACAACTACGTTAAAATCAAATTTAGATCTAAACATTCCAGGGGACTTCGTTATCGGGTCTTTGTTTATGGACTGCCTACTGTACAAAGAAATTTATTTAAATCATATACAACAAATATTTAATAGATGCTATCATTAGCATTATGTATCATTAATGTTATAAGACACACATATTTCTTAATAAACTTATATGACTTTATATCTGACGAATTTTAATGTTATCGTCTATCTTATATTTTATGATTATGTATCTTCCGCTTATAACAAACTTCCCTTGCTTCGATACGATAAAATACTCATTTTGCAACCAAAGTAATAAAACGCTGAAGGCATTCTTTTCAACTATATTTTCCGGCGAACGTAAATCTGTGCCACGTGGGTGGAGTACAACTAGTAAAGTTGAAATATCGTGACTAAACGGATCACTCTATCAATAAGATTTCATAGTGCAGTATAAGAAGATCTGGAAACTATTACTTGAAAGACGAGGGGGTACCAGGCAAAGATTCCCTCCGACGAATAGGCTTCGACGATTGATGAACAGCAAGAATATTTTTGACTGCGTGCACGGAATAATTATGTACCTAAGCATGCAAAGGGAAATCTACCCCGGAGATACGAGGGAGTGAAAAACTTTGATCGGGAGCAATGGGAAATGATACCGAAAGAAAAACTATTATATAAAATAATAGATAATTACACTGCTATTATTATATATAAAATTAGCATTAAAAATCAGCTGTATATTAAAGCCACAACTGCCTACTGACATTAGGAGAACTATCAAATGAACAGGATAAATTGAAACCAAAAGATTAATAAATTATTAATAAAAAAAAGCCCAAAATTAAGCCTCATAGGACGTTTGTTGACCGAAAGAAACTTTTTATCCACTTCTTTCCACCCAAAATGGTCCTAGATCATTATTAGGCATCATATACCATCGATCCGGACCATCTAGAATCGAAATTGACGACTTTGATTTTTTGAAGATTTTTGAAGGTATACCCCTTCACATTTTTGCGATTTTGGGTCGACCCATTTTTTGCCCGAAAAAATTTTTAAACCACTTCTTTCGACCCAAAACGGTCCTAGAACATCATTAGGCATCATATACCATCGATTTGGGTCATGTAGGAGCGATTTTGGCGACTTTGATTTTTTGACAATTTTTGAAGGTATACCCCTTCACATTTTTGCGATTTTGGGTCGACCCATTTTTTGCCCGAAAAAATTTTTAAACCACTTCTTTCGACCCAAAACGGTCCTAGAACATCATTAGGCATCATATACCATCGATTTGGGTCATGTAGGAGCGATTTTGGCGACTTTGATTTTTTGACAATTTTTGAAGGTATACCCCTTCACATTTTTGCGATTTTGGGTCGACCCATTTTTTGCCCGAAAAAATTTTTAAACCACTTCTTTCGACCCAAAACGGTCCTAGAACATCATTAGGCATCATATACCATCGATTTGGGTCATGTAGGAGCGATTTTGGCGGCTTTGATTTTTTGACAATTTTTGAAGGTATACCCCTTTACATTTTTGCGATTTTGGTTCGACCCATTGCTTGACTCAAAACATTGTTTAATCCATTTCTTTCGACCCAAAAGGATGCTGGAACATGTTCAGGCATCATTTACTACTGAATTGGATCGTTTAGAACGAAAATCGGAGAAATAAAAATTCTAACCATTTTTACCTTCAACATCAAAATGATCACGTGTCTTACTCTTATCAAGAATACTCATAAAACTGCCATAATATACACAAGAATTATCGTGAATTCAGAAGCAATACAAGGGATGTATCATACTAGGAGAAGTTTTAGTGCACGTTTTAGGATATGAAAATAGTGGATTGGACGTGAACAACCCTCGGCGTCGTTGGTGGGTCAGGGGACGAAGAGTTGGCGTGATGGCGGATACCGGCGCCTCGGCACGCAACCCGGCGCTTCAGGCACCAGGATTACGGCAGGAGGAGCATCGCGAAGGCAACCGTGGCGCTTTAGTGAAGACCAGTCGTTCGTTGTGAACGGAACTTCCAATCCATTGGCCTTTACCAACCTGGCCAACCAGAGACCCTGAAGAAACTGTATCGCCGCCGACCATCCACCACTGATTTCAATCCCTCGAATATCCTTCAAATACCGTTGGAGAATCGTGAAGGAACCCTTCCCGTAGCGCAACTGATAGTGGAGAATACTTTCAACATGCCACGGGTAAGTTTTCATTTATTACTATTCTTTCTTAATTAGTTACTAATTTATATTCCAAGATTCATTTAACACTTAGCATGGTTTCTGTAATAATTCACTATTAAGGTAAAGCATTTGTCGATGTTTACACTTCTGGTGATTAATTAATTTTAAGTTGAAAGAAATTTATATGATTTTCGAAAAACAGTAATTGTGTCCCATAAAGTATTTATACTTAAGTTCATTTATAAAGTTTATTAAACAATTTCATTTATTTCATCCAATCAATTTCATTTTCAAGATTCTCCCCTAATTTCTACCACAGAAAAATGAATGTTGATGCTGTGATACCGTATTGATAACACAGTATGCAATTAGTCGATGATAGCCACGATTAGATAGATCAGGAAGGATAGTAGATCCAAGTCGGAGAAATGAGATAATTAGTAATGGTAGTTAACTAGTTTGAGCCTCCCGAGGATTGATTGACTCCTTCCATTAGCGGGAACCCCATATGCACCGATGCTATGGAGAATCGAGTAAACGAACCCGACACCGGTACTCGGATTTACACCACCCCCGCCATAATAACCATTGACCGATAGCAGTCTACCACTGACTAATCATCGAACTCGCTTCCAACTAATTCTAAGTGTTATCCACCCAAGAAACTACCATCCGATAAGAAAAAACAATAGTGGTTTCGAATAAACGATAATTATTTAACCATTTGACTACGGCATGTCTAACAAAAAACCATTAACATCCAAGGATCCGATATTCGCGTGACAGTAGTTGACGTTAAATTGTGTCGATAAAAGTAAGAAAAATCAAGGAGTTATTGAGATTCAGTTATTCCATCGGTTGTTATGTGACACAAGAATATGTTCCACATTGTATTAATTTAGTAAAAAAAGTAAATGCGTGGTACCGAGTAAAATTTGCTGGTCGTGCATATACGCCTTTCGCAGTAAAATGGTTAAAGAATCAATTTATTATAGTACTCTTACTATAGTAATAACTTGATCTGTTCGTATTGATAGTTATTGATACTTTCATAATAAAGAATATCTTCTTAAATCTAAATAAATGTTATTATAGTAATTTTCATATTGATCTTTTTATGTGATGTGGCTCACGGTACAATGAAATCGTCATAGTTTCCTAATGATTAACGAGAGTAATTAAATAATAGTTAGGCAAGTAAGGAGAATGACCAGTGGTCAGTTTCACAGACGCGTGACGCATCCACGGGGGAACCTACATTCGAAAGCAGTAATCTACTTGAGCTCGAAGTTGGGGTTGATTCTGTCACGTGTGGCTACCCCATTCACCCTAACTTGTCACGTGCCGGCTTATCGGGGACTACCTTAAAGCCGCACCTCTGACAGCACTATCAAAATATTAACTGAACAACTGATGCTTACAACAATTTTTTACACCGTTCCCTCATTTCTGACACTACACTTTTATTACAACAAATATGTGCACAAACATCTTATTACGACGAAGATTAATCAGATGTAGAGTAAACTATCAACTTAAAATTAGTTTCCAATATCGTAAATAATAATGAAAACGCGATAGAAATAATGCAAACTAGTATAATAATACCGTTAAAATCACTTGTTCTTACTTAACCACGATTCACTCAATGTGAGTATTAATTTGTCCACGTGTTATTCATAATCTACTAGTACACAATAGCAGGTATTTAAAGCCTCTTGCACTTATGTAATCTACAAATATTGATAGATGTAAAATGTTAAAAAATTGATGGATGAAAATAATATCTTAGTAATGTGATTATATTTAATATAATATATTTAAGAACAGATTTTCCAAGTACTAAATGCGTGCACGTCAAGTACTCCCGCATATGCAGCTAGTGCACGCATTAACATATGTTGCCGCCATTCGGTCGATACTTATTTTAGCCTTTGTCTTAGCATATTTTTCAATATTACAA
The DNA here is from genome assembly GCA_910591585.2 of Nysson spinosus. Classification (NCBI taxonomy): domain Eukaryota; kingdom Metazoa; phylum Arthropoda; class Insecta; order Hymenoptera; family Crabronidae; genus Nysson; species Nysson spinosus. The sequence goes on from OU342835.1 coordinate 8,401,613, forward strand.
ACTCGAGTTAAACTGAAGTATATCATTTTGCATATATCTTCTTCACAGTAATCCAAATAGATCAATTAAAATGGGACACCATTTGCAAAATTACTCTATCTAGTTCCTTTGTAATGATATATCATCCTTATTCATTAAACTGTTTTTACTACAATTTTTATCAGCCAATAAACTGACGCAGAAGAAGGGACGTTTAGTTAAGACATGATTTCACACTTAAAGCGATGAAATTTAATTATTTTAATCACGTCTAATAGTGCAAAAAATTTAGAAGATATTCGAAAGTCTTGAATGGCAGAAGTAAAGGGGTTATTAAAAGAAAAGAGAAGATACTATTACTTGATGGGTTTCAAAAAAACTCTGTTATCAGCTGGTGCTTGGGTTGCATGACGTGAAGAGAACACCGTTTTTCTTACAATATGAAATCACTGATATGCATTACGCACATTGTATCGTTTCGTACGTCGAATGGATGAATTATGAACATTGACCGTGGTAATTTACCCGGATCTGTGAAACGTGCAGTTTGTCACGTTCCACAAACGACACTCCTAGTTAATTAATGAGTCCGTGATATTATTCGGACGCGCATAGCTCGCGAATTCCTTGTAACAATAAATATGCGCTTTCAGAAAATAATTCAAAAATGTATCGGCTGGTGATACCCTGAGTTCGTTCCAAATTCCAAATGTGGTATAGCAATCTAATAATATCAGTATTACTATGAACCAATGTAATAAATAATAATTAATAATACTAATTTAGCTAGCTAAATCACTTGCATTGAACAATATAAATATTTAATTATATCATGGCGATTATATTAATTTTAAGTTTCACGTTATTTATTTACGTATATGCAATATGCTTGATACTTCAGGAATACTTAAGAATAATTCAGACAATTATAAAGATTTCATTAATGAATATATAAACCTATTAATATATTAATATGAGAAAGGGGTGCAGTGTTAAGTGCATGGTAATTGAAAAAGGTTTTCTTTTATAATCATGATTTTGCGATCACTTTTTTCATAAGAGAACAAGAAGTTTGTTAAGCCCAGTATTTTACACTCGTGACATATGTCACGTACGTAATGGAGTATGCGTAATGTCATAATCATTCCAACGAAGGTCAATCAAATTCCATATTGTATAAGAAATTTAAAAAAGCTTTGATAATGACTCAAATAATATACAGTTGCATCGACGTAGCTGCAACTCTGTTTATTGCAATTTGTATATTCATGCAAATCGGAATAATACTCAGTCTATTAGTCATATTGCAACTAAATTATAAGTGTTTGTAAACTGTCAAGAACGAAGTTATCGTAATATTAACATACAAGAAAAATGCGTTAAATCAACTAAACTCTTTTCTATTAGTGAATATACTTATTACATATAATAAATGGAGAAGCACTCACAATACTTGTCAGTATAGAAAATAAATAAACTCCTTTCAAAATACTGGTAACTAAGAAACTATATTTAACATACAAACCACGAAGCGTAAAATTGTTAGGTTTTTATGATTTATAATTTTGTATTCTATAATGATTTAGAATTCCTGTAATTTGAAATATTTCATTGCAAGATTCCCCCATGGTCAAGGCCAGGTATGAGTATCCCTTTTCAAAACTATGTGACCGTGAATACTATGTGAATTCCAATTCTCTCACGCCACGGCACTAGATTACAGTCTACATTCCTCTTTGAAAATATAATACTTCTATTCTCCACCCAGATCTTTAAGTTCGATCGATATCAAACGACATAAAGTCATATAACTTATTCGTTTATGATTCGCTTACGATACTTCAGACTAATTACAACAGAATAATATTCAATTAAGAAGATCTTATGGATAATTAATAAGCACCGATAACGATTAACACTTATGTCCATTGATATGCTTACCCTTATCATATCGTCGGCACAAAGAACGCGTGGAGTCGCGAAAATACCCTCTCGACTTTGTCCAGTTTCCAAGTAAAGAAAAAATCGCGTGGAAGGAGAGGAAGACTATCCCACCGTAGAAAAGCATTAAATGTCTTATATGTATAGTTCCTCGTGGTCGTTATCAGTGGGGGATACTGTGAAAATGGAGGGGCGAAGCTGAAGGAGGAGGTGAAGACCCGATGACCCGCGAAACCATAGTCTGGAAAAACTCATTTAGATACAGACGTGCACGGTTCAATTCAGTTCATCCATGCAGTTTGTTAAGTTTACACGGCTCAAATTCCACGATCGTTTACATGCTGATCGACGACATCCAATTTACATCGAATAACAACTATCAAACAATTATCTGATACTACTGTTTAGCCAAAGTCTATGATATGTCATAGTCTATTTACCCCCTTTAATCAACCGAGTACTTTGCATTTATACTACATTTTTAAATCACAAGTTGTATATTTATTATTGCTAACAAATTCCTATTTTCGACACTTATTAATTCCAAATGTCGATTTCAGTTTTAACAAAGAATATTGAAAAATCCGAATTTAGACTGACTTATGGATAGCTTTATCTACTTGCCGTTAAATCAGGTGCCGGTTTCCCATAGAATGGGGAACAACATGCAACTTGTGAAAATCATCAAACACGAGAGATTTATGTATTCAATTAATAAGATCATTCTACAAAATAGAACCACTATTTTATTAAAAAATATTATATAAATTTTTTGAGAAGGTAGTCATTAACCTTTTTTTTATTGTTATAGACCAGTGTGTTTGAGACGATCAGAATTCACTGCTTTTCATATTAATAGAATGGAATTGATAAGAGTAATAAAATATATCTCACTATCTATGTGGTATATACCACATATATTCAAAGGGTTCATTTGGTAAACGAGTTGAAGTTTGTTGGTCCCCGGTTAAAAAGGTAAGCTCTATTCTTTTCTGGAATTGGCAGAGGTCCTTGACGTTTTCGCGCACGGATTACCGAGTTAGCATGACGATTTAAAGTTCTATAGGAAGTCGTGTAAAAGTTGGGACAGTATATTCGGGGGTGATAACTCGCGGACCAGGTTGAGTATATATATATCGATTGGTGCCATTCAGTGCCTGGCAGTGACTCGTGCTTCTTCTGCTTCCATTTGCGCAGATACCGGATAAGACAAACCATTGCCAAAAGAGAGGATTTCCAGGATATGTTACACTTTACTTGATCCATTTTAAAGTTCAACATTACACTGTTAATTAGATAGGCTGGCAGAAAAATAAAAGCGTTTTAAATAGTACAAATTATATAAAAAGGACGGTCCCTCATCTGTATCTGCCCTCTTCAACCGATTGCAAATCTTGGACTCTTCAAAAGCAAGACGTTGGAAAAGAATTATCTTTAAAATAAATGTATACTCGTATTCAATATTTGGTCTTTTAGTTTAACATTTTCTATGTACAAGTTTTCTTCCTCAATTCTTCGAATAATATGCGTAACAAGCAATCAAAGAACGGCGCCGTTTCAAAGAATTCTTTTCACATGTTGATCAATTACGTTAATTAAAGATTTTTTAAATTAACTTCTATACACGAAACTCTTACATCAGTCGAATATCGTTGTGTACTTACGATTAGAATGTAAACTATCGTTCGTCAATTTCTCTTCGTACAATTATCCCGAGTGTGCCTGTACTTTTTATCGCCAATTATGAACTTTATTCGATGAACCGAGATTAACCGCGCGAATAATTTCAACGTTAGCCCACATATTACATTTGGTATTGAATGCATGCGACGCCATAAAAACGGATAAAAAAGAAGTGACAACAGTATTTCTGCATTGCATAGACATGGCTATTTAAATTGATAACTTCGCTGAGTTTATATTGAATTCACATAAAAAATATGAAATCCTCCTGAACAAGTAATGCAATTTAAAACAGTAATTATTAAGATGCAAGGTGTGTTACAATCACGTGCATAATGTTTAAGGGCATAATAATTATATGAAAATATTAATATAAAGTATTAATAATAAGAATCTTCATACGTACTACGTGATCACGTAAATTACCTAACAGTTCTGTTTGGTCTTTACGGGTAGATAAGCGCACGTTTTTAGCATCTCGAAACATAACTTGCTGTTTTTATAATGCGATTAATACTTTAGCTGACCTAGTGTAACTACAAGTGGATTGAAATGTCTTTCTTATGACACGGGTTTGTTATTACGAAATTTAATATCTTTTTTTGCTTCTTCGGCTTCACCCAAGTCCTTATCTGCATACGATTTTTTGCATGTATGCGGTAATTCCAAGCGTAGAAAGGAATTTTAATTCGAGATTAACACGAATAATCCCATTTGTTAACACGCGACTTTGTAAACAATTATTAAATGCGCGCCAATTTCCAAGGCATCTCGCTGACTATAAAATGACTCGGTTGTAATTACCGAAAATATAGTGGAGGGAAATTGCAAAAATGTTTTGCAAAGTAATGCAATGTTATGGTTGAATTGAAATATCGAGATAATTGATTTTATGTTTTAGCCAGTTTCTAAGGGCGCTGCGCAATTACCAGTAAGGGGGCAGATGGAAAGGCGGCGACCACCGTTTCTCAGAGGGTCCAGCAAACCGAAAGAGGTATTACAATTTTAAATGTTTCTTTGTATCTCTTTTAAAATAATGTAATAATATCTGTTCTATTTTCTAAAATGGGTTTCTTATTCCAACAATGGATATTCAAAATATTCTAAAGAAATATTAACTTTATTTCCCGTATATATGTTTTCAAGAAGACGAATATAAAATGAAATTTTCGGTAGTAAAAACTGCAACAAATAACTGAAAATGTAGAATACGACACATACTTTTTATCCATTTCCTGTAAACTATCCTGTGTTTCGAACTAAGTTAAGAACCACTGCATTATGGCACTTTTATTATATGAGTTTTGCGTACTAATTGTACATTTATAATGTTCAATAGCGAAAGTTTAAAGTTTGGCATTTTGAATTTTATTTTAAAAACATTATTCATAAATTATTCGAAATATTATTTAAAACTTTCAATAATCAATGTATTCATTATTATGTTACAAGAATATAATAGCCACTAAATAATTATTAAGTAATTATTCCAAAAACATTAATAAATGACATTGCATTTTGAGCAACCTGTTACTCAAAAATTGACAAGCATTTAACAAAACTTGAAAGTATATATGTTCAATGTAATTGTTGTTAATAGATTTTTCCTGATGTTGCACTTAATTAGAAATATAAGTTATCCTATAAATTGTTGCTAACTGGTTAAACACTAGTGCACTTTTGCGCCCGACATATCGGAATGAAATGTTGCACAGGTGTGGCCAACTGATGCATAAAAAAAATGGACGTTACATATGCATCCCTTTGCCGTCAAAACAATAAAGAATAAACAGGCCAATAACCTACCCTTTAATCAGACAACACTGCCTCTTCACATTATATTGAATCTATACATCTGTTTGTATTTTATTTTTATAAGATTTATTTTAATATTAAACAAATTAGAAATGTTATACAATATGGATAAATGCAATACTGTAATATATATAACTCTATTGCAGTTCAAAATGTAATAATAAATAGAATTATGGAACATACAAGGGTGGTCTTCAGTTTTACTTTTTGTTACATATTGTTTTAGTTTTAAAAAATAATGGGATAATATGCAATCCTTATGAATAAAAGGTATACAATGTAGAGAAGTTATGCTATATACATTGCTTAAAATATTAAGAAATTGTAATTGTATGATTATCAGTATGTAATTTTTTCAATGAAGTTCCTAACAGTGTATCTTATTAATTTCTTTATAGTCAGAGAAACACGGAGGTAGTAAAATGGATTCTGCACGTAGCCTAACCAGTGGCACTGGGGACCGTACAAGTGAAGAAGATTTATCACCAGATGCCTTGGTTAGACAAAATTTTGAATTGCGTCATCGATTAGAAGAAGAAGCAGCGAACTATAAGAGACGATTGGATACTTATAGACAAGCGCAACAACATCAGGCTGCCCTTGTTTCTCGTTTACAAGCTAAAGTATATTCTATGTCACTCACATATTAAAATATATATAAATCAGTGATCATTTTTCTGAAAATACCTGATTCAATAGATACTGAAATATTTCAGGTTTTACAATACAAGCAAAGATGTTCTGAACTTGAAAATCAAGTGATAGAAACAGCCCCACCTGATATTAGTAAAATATCCAGCACTGTAGCTGCACCTAGTACCGCATTGGATGCAGCACACCAAACATTAAGAGAATTACGTGAAGAACAGATTCATGATTTAGATACTGCCTTAAAGAAGCTTTCAGAAGAAAGAAGAAGGTAATCAATGTTAAATATGTATATTAATTTAAAAAGAAACTGATTCTTTCATGGGAAAATGTAATTTTATTGTGCCTCATACAGGTGTGAAAAATTAGTACAATTAAATACCTCTTTAAAAGATCAGTTAGAAGAATCTCATCAAACCAATGAAGCACTTACTAATGATCTTCAAAAACTAAGCAATGACTGGGATGTTTTGAGAGAAGAGTTAGCTATGAAGGAAGATGAGTGGAGAGAGGAGGAACATGCTTTCAATGACTATTACACTTCAGAACACAATAGATTGTTAAATCTGTGGCGAGATGTCGTGTCCGTTAAAAGATTATTTGCAGAAGTGAAATCAAACACAGAGAGAGATGTATTAAAGATGAAAAATAATATTACTTCGACGATTAATGGTGTTTCCTCAGCTTGTAATACAACAGGCTTTGCCATACGTATGCAAGCAGCATCACAACCAACAGCAAGTTTAATGGATTATAAACTTTAATTAATATTTAATACTATCAATAATATTAACATTGTTATATTTTTTAGATGCCTCAGCAAACGCAATACTTACAAGAACAATTACTTAATGATTTAAAAACAGAGATGGGTGCCATTAAACAACAATATGATGTAGCTCAGAATGAAATTCGAACAAAAGATGATAGAATAAACCATCTTATCCGCGATATCCATAGCTTGGTAAATAACATATCAAGTAAAATACACCCCATATGTTCATACTGTAATATGTTCAGATGTAATTTATTACAAATTGTAGGAAGAAAGATGTGGGGAAGCAGAGGCAGAAGTAAATCGTAGCACACGGATGCAAGACGATATCGAGATTTTACAATCGGCTTTGAGAGATATTGCACACGCTGTTATTCAGGATGCGGAAACGCGCGACGCGGAAAGCACTCAATCACCCCCACATCTTCATCTATCTCCTAGTGGACCAATTCCTCAAAGGTCGCCCAAACGAGGTGGAAGAAGTAACACTATTCCAGCCTTTGCTGAAAGTACTATTAGTGCTGTGCAAGCAGCACTACATAAATATCAGTTAACTATACACGAGCTTCAGGTGCAAAAATCTCTTGCATTATATATTTTTTACAATTTACAAGAAAATACGTATTTTAACTCACTTAAGTTACACCAAAAATTTGTCTTCCCAGGTAAAATTGCAGTCTAATAAAGAACAGTTGTCAACAACACGAAAACAATGTGAAAATGCGGATGAAAATGCAAAAGCTTTGGAAGCAAAAGTTGCTGAATTTGTTGCTATGTTAGATTCATCACGATTACAATGCACGCAACTGAGTCAAGAGAAAGAAATGTTGCAAAAAAGTTTGGATACTATACGATCAGAAAAGAATGCACTTGATAAAAATAGGGTAGAAATTAATAGCATGGTGCGTTTAATTGCTATGAATAATATCTATAAATTGTAGGTATCATCCACATAAAGCATAAGTAATTTTTTCAGATGGAAAGTTTAAGTAATGATTACGAAAAGCTACAAAAAAATAATAACAAATTGCAAAAAATCTGTGACAATTTAGAAGACGAAAAATTGTATCTTCAAAGCGAACTTAATAGAGTATCTAAAGATGCTGAATTAAGGTGAATGGAGAAACTTTTTATTATTAAAATCGTACCAAAATTCTTTACTGGAATACTTTAATAAACAGAGGTTTTCAGAGAATTGAGTCTTCGTTCAGAAGAAGATCGGTGCAGCAAAATGAGAGAAGAACTTTTAACATTAAGAGAAGAATTAAATAAAGTATATCTTGCAAAAGATATGTTGGAACAACAAAAATTCGAAAGTGATAGCTTAATTTCACAAATCGAAAAAAGCAAAGGTAATCTTTGTTATTTTTTTTATAAATGTTTCCAATATTTCTGACATGATTTCCTAATTCTCTATATTATTCAATTTATCACTTAGGTGATCTGGAATTGGAATTAGAACGCGTATTGTTAGAGAAGTCCGACGTGCAAGAGCTTTTGATGAAAGTTGAAACAATGTGCAATAATCATGAAATAGATAAACAACGGTTGCAGGATGAATTGAAAAAGGTAATTTATTGAATTTACATAGATTATTTTTTGCAATAACGGAAATATTTGTCTTCAGGTAACTGAAGAAAGAAATAAACTGGTGAATCAAAGCGCGGATCAGCAAAATGACTTAGGTTCACTGAGGAAAGAATTGCTACAGGCAGAACAAACGAGATTAGATATAGAATCTGAAAAAGTTACATTAAATGAGAAGATTAAATTTTTGGAAATAGAGAAAGAAAAGATTGAAATTGAATTAGGTCAGGTAACGCGTGAGCGCGGCGACTTGAGCAACCAATTGTCGGTGTTAGCACGAAAGAAAGAATCATTAAACGAAGAATTAATGAGACTTAGACAAAGACTAGAACAAGCAAGTGAAATGAATGCTAGAATCAATCGAAATTTGGAAGACCTAGTAAAAGACAACGAAGAAAAACAAGTAATGCTAATAACGTATATAATTGTTCCGAAAAACGTGCAGAGAATTATATTTTTTATTTTTTACCCAGGTTCTTTTAGAAACAAATGAAAAAGAATTTCAACGATTGCAAGAACAACTCGCATCGCTACGCAGTGAAAAAGAAACTTTGGAAGGAGTTTTATTTGACACACAAACTAATCTGGAAACAACGCATATTCAAAAATCGCAGTTAGAGAAGGATCAAAAGGAATTGTTAATAAAACAAGAAGCTTTTAAAGGACAAGTCGCAAGATTAATGAAAGAGTTAGAAAATAGTGAAAGACGTGCATTGGAGATCAAACAAACTCTAACGCAACAAACCGGTGATCAGGAAGCAGAGTTCCAACAAATTATATCAAACCTGAAGAAGCAAAACGATGATAATATTAGGAAATTAAATGAAGAAAAAGTAAAGATTTTGTAAAAAGTAATCTTTTTAATTATACGGTATTTTAGTCTACCGCTTACACGAATAATTTTATTTCTAGGAACAAATAAAAATTAGCGTTGAGAAACGAATGCAACAATCTTTATCACAACTCGGTGGTGATAAAGACGACGAAATAAATCAGTTACAACACAGAGTTGAAGAATTGCAACAACATATTGAAAACTTATGCCAGCAACACGAAGAAGTTCTTCTCAGAGCGGAAAATGATAAACAACAAGCTCTTCTTATTGGTAATATCTGAATCATTATTTTTGGTACTACCAAAAAATGTATATACGTATATATGTACGAATCATTTCAATTCCAGTTTGAATTGCTTATAATTAATATATTTATATGTATATAGCTCATCATGATCAACAAGCGCTAATGGAAAAACTTGAAAGTGTATTGCGTGAAATGGAAGAAGAGAAAAATAATTTAGAGCGTGTGAAAAGAGAAGCGGCAGTCCGGGCAGAACAAGAACGCAATAATACAAATCAATTGCGCGATGAATTAAGTCGACTCAAAACAAAGTTAGACGAAACAAAATTGAAAGCAGACGAGGACAAAATGAAGCTTGACTTAAAGATTGAAGAACTTTGGAAGGAGCGCGAATCTGTACAAAAAGAATCAGAAGAATTGCAAGTACAGTTGCATATGGCTGAGGACAAAGTAGATAGCTTACAAAATCAGTTGCAAGAAACTCTGAGGAAACTTAAAGATGGTAACTTTTGTCATGGTTTATATACAGTGCGAAATATCTTATCCCGTTTATAATCATTGAATAATTACAGCTGAAAATGGTAATGAGACATTGCGAAAAGAATTAGTGGATATTCGAAGGCAATTCGCAGATGCAACGTACGAAAAAGAAAAGTACAATAATAGCAATAAAGAATTACGCGAGTACGTTAAACGCATCGAAAGTGAAAAACGAGAACAAAGCAGGACTCTTGAAGAAATATACCAAAAAATTGCAGGTAAGAACAATTAATTTACATGGCATATCTACTGAATATAAGTGTAGTATATTTAAGAAACTTAACACTTCATGTTTACATAGCATTGGAAGATATGAAGGTAACAATAGAAGCAGAAAGATCACGTCTTCAAACGCAAGTCCGCGATATGGAACGCGATATGCTACAATTACAACAACAGCTTCGTTTCACACAAGATGAATTACAAAAAGCTCATGAAAATAATATGCAAGCACAAAATGATGAGAAGGAATTACAAGCAAGACTAGCAAATGAAACAGAAGAAAGGGAACGTTTGCAACTTCAATTACACCAAGTGAAGAAACAGGTAAAATCTACAGTCTTAATTTAGAGAATAAAGTTATACTATTATCTTTCAAAATAAAATTTACAACAATTTATTCGCAGGTAGTAGATTTGGATAACAGCTTAGAAGTAACCCGACAAGAACTCGGAAGATTACGATCACGAGCAGATGAAGAAGATGAAAGATGGAGAACTAGAGAACAGGAGCTACTAGTTCGTCTCGAAGATAGTCGATGTCGCGAACGAAAACTTGAAGATCAGAAACATAATCTAGAAGTTTGTTTAGCTGATGCCTCTCAACAAATTCAGGAACTTAAGGTACGTTATTCAATATATATTTAACAAAATGTAATGAATGTTAAAAATTATGTGCATTTTCTAGGCACGCCTTGGAGGATCTGAAGGAAGAGTCAGAGCATTAGATGCACAATTATCTCAATTAGAAATGGCCAAGAAAGAAGCGGAACAGAAGCTGAGTAGTATAGGATCAACTTTACGACGTATTGCAGGTATTCAAATGGATGGAAGTGTGAATATGCCCTTCAAACTAATGAGTCCTTCAAGAAGATGGAGCCCAGCAAGAGGTACATTTGTTATAATGGTCTAACAATAAAGCTCAGTTTTAATCACCAAATGAATTATTTTCTTTTAGTTCAAGATCATGGCGATTCTAGCAGGGATATTATTATTGATGTTGATCCAGAAGTAGTCAGAAAAGGAGTACGATCTCTTATGCAGCAAGTAGCACAGACTGAACGCGAAAGGGTACAAGATTTTTTCCGGTTAAATTTCTTTAGTCTAATTCTGCTGTAGTTTTCTTTAAACTTAATCTGCACCATGTACATTAGGATGATTATAAAACCGAACTAACAAGCATGAAGAAACAACTCTCGGAATATCAAGAAACTCAAAATAAGCTTGAATCTCAAGTAAATAATTTAATAGCTAATATTAGGATGCTGCAAGATGAAAAGAACTCGATGGAAGCAAAACTTTCTCAAAAACAAAGTGGTTATCAGGCACAGGTATATATTTTAGTACTGAATTGTTGATACTTATTAATAATAATTGCATCAACGTAACTCTTAGATGGATATGCTGAAACAAAAATCAGATGAATGCGAACAACTGCGCGAGAAAATAATGAATCTGGAATTAACGATAAATAGTGGTTCTGAAGAAAAAGCGCAATGCGAGGTACAGAAATAATTGTATTCGATATAATGGCTCCGGCAATAATGCGTCATTATTAATTTATATAAATACATTTTTAGGATAAATTAGACAAGATGAAGCAAGCATTGAATAGACTTGAGAATGAGAAACGGAATCTGCAGGAAGAACTAGGTAGAAGCGAAGCTCGTGCAACAAAATTGGAATTACAAAGAATGTCCTTGGAAGGTGACCTTCAAAGATTACAGATGATGCTGCAAGAAAAAGATGCAAATATTCATGTATGTCATTTTTCTAATACCAATTTGATTCCATATGCTGACACATATTAACATATGCATGTATAACTTATAGAAGCTACAAGATAAAAGTGATGCACAAAATCGAACAATGGCAAGTTTGGAAGAAAGATGTGCGTCTTTAAAATCTACAATAGAGCAACTCAATATTGCATTAGAGAAAGCATCGAATACGGAGAGTGAATTAAAGAGTGAAATTAATGTATTACAACGAAACGTGATGGAAGTAACAACTTCTTCTCAAAACACGAATGAAAGAATAAAACAGGTATATGTTTATTCCTAACTGATACTCTACTAATCAATTGATTAAATGTCTAACGAGTATTACAATTTATTGACAAATTTATTTCAGTTACAGAAACAGCTCTCAAATACCGAAAATGAGCGCAGAATTTTATCTGAACGTTTGGAATCTTTGCAACATTCATTAACGGAATTGAGACACGCCAAACAAGCATTAGCAGACCAAAATACACGATTACAAAATGAATTGGCTAATAATGAAGTGCAGCGTTGTGCTTTGGAATCGCAACTTAGATTAGTGGGCAGCAATTGGCCACAGGAAGGAAGTAAGAATCAAGACGACGAATTACTACGCCAGTTGCAGACCGCACAACGTGAGCGAAGTGAAATGAGAGGAAAAGTAGATGCTCTTAATGATAAAGTAAATATTCTTCATCATAAACAAGCTTATGCAAATACGTTATAATAACATTTTTAATAATTTTACAAATACTCGTAGGTAAAATTCTTCGAAACCGATAAACGCAATTTAGAACGACAATTAGCTTCTCTGAAATCAGTTAATATTCGAAGCAAGAGCTATGAACGACCTGAGAAGGCACACGCAGAACTATTGGGATCAAGTTATGACCTAGATCACTTAGAACAAGAAAACAGAGAATTAAGATTAAAAATTCGCAGATTGGAGACTCAATTGGCAGAAAAAGAAGCTGATCTTATACGAATGAAATCAATGCATTCCCACAGTCATTCCATGTTAGATTCTAGTCGAGATAGAACAGGAGAAATCGAAAGAGTTCGAGCTGCCCAATTACAAGCGGAGAAACTATTAGAAGCAAGGGAGCAAAGCCACCGTCAACAAGTTTTACGTTTAGAAAATCAGGTAGTAATATTTCTGTAATTGGAATATCTCAGTGGAATTTTCTACCTATATTAACATTTCTGTAACGACACTGACTAATGAAATGCTTTTCGATAGATTCAATTATTGCGCGAGCAACTCAATCAGGAAATAAAACGTCGTCAGATGTATATCCTTCGAAGTTCAAGGGCTGGCAGAGAAATGCAGCAACTGAGACAAGCTTTGGGTGATTCATTAAAAACTGTATCACAAGATCCGTCTTTGGATGCAGTATTATTAGAACATGAAGCTCGAAAATTAGATTCAACTCTATCAAGTACTACCAGCCTGCCTCCATCCTTGGCATTACCGCCGCCATCGTCCTACGATAGATCTTCCACACCATCACAGCTCAAATAAAACAGAACTATGAAAGCACAATCGTTCAACCGAATCGAAAATAAAGACTGTGGGCTGTTCACCAAAGTTTCATAAACAAGGCAGTTTATAACAGACTGTGGCAGCATTTTGTGTATAGCAAGTGCTATATCAGCATTTCCTACATTAGTCACAGGTAAATGATAATTTTAACAAAACTGTTAACAAGTCAGTGTTAAATATGAGTAAAACATATCATAATAGTATTGGGTACTAATATTTTAAGGGCAGAACAACAATTTTATAAAGACAGTAGTACGTCCCATCAAATATTTGCTTATAGTATGATACAATTTTTACAAAAGGAACGTTTTTTATAAAACTTTATAACTATGAGATCAATGAATTTTCTGAACTTACGAAAAATTAGATGTCTGATTTCTATACATAAGAACTGACCATGCAAAAGTGTTCATCATAATTTTTATATGTATTTGATACCATACAGAACTGGCAAATATCGTTAGGATGATTTTATAAAACAAACAAGATTATATTGCGATATACACAAAATTAATCTCAAGGAAGACAGTTCTTCCTTTCTTAAAGAATTACTAATAATGCATATATTCCATATCAATGTCGATAGCAATAAATTGTTATTCCTCATAGAGCATAAAATGCACAATATTACGATTTCATTACGTGTATACATTATTTATTTACTTATCACATTATCTATTATTTATTTATTCAAGAACATATTTATTTTTCCTGTGATACTGTTTGTTCCCATCAGGGTATAAGGGGGAGTAGAGAATAGATATTAATATGAATATAAAATATATTAATTGTAATCGCAGTACAATCCGTCCATTACTATTAATGTACATGATATTTGGTTCTCAAAAATATGAATTAAAGTGCAGAATGTATAGTCTTATTGATCCGTGTAATGAGAAACACCGGCGGAATATATTGTACCAGTAAGAATAATGCTATCTTTAGTCTCGCGACGAGACCAAAGAGGATCATCAAACAAGAGCATTGTAGCGATATGCTTCTCGATTATTTGATAGATGAATTATTGAAATCTAACGTAAGATAGATTGTAGAGAACGGTATGAAGTAATAGTCAAAGTACTAAAAACACAGATGTAGGAATCCGAGAATGGACTGTGTCTGTTCTTTATTATTAAGAATATAGACATTCAGTCCAGCTCCAACTTGTAGTTAGCTCTTTCGAGGCGTACAGCTTGCGGATCATAAAAATTCTGAGTGCTTTCCTTATTAAGTATTATTTGTACTTACAATATATTATTACCAATGGAAATATGATTTAATTTTATACATCATTTTCAAGATCAATTACTTCGTACTTTAGTATACTTAAATACTGAAGAATTAGAATTATTTAGTGTAATAGTACATCAACCCTGCTTCTTGCAAAATTAATATCTAAAGGAATTAAGGTGCGCATTGTTTGCGTTATTACAATTCACTATGCGATAATTATACCTCATACGCGCACGGAAAATGTCTAAATAGGTGACAATGACAAGAAGAACTTTATACATGATACTAGTCTAAGGATGATTATGTTACATATCATAGTATCGTAAAATTATATAATATGTTAATTCATGTTCACCGTTTTGTAGAAATTGATGTATACAGTAAATTATTGCAAACTAGTGGTTTTCGTATTTACTCCTCTAATCTTAATGACAACAGGTGAAAGAACGAGAATAATAAACTACTCACTCTCGAGTCTAATTTAAAATAAAACTTTATATTTTATTCGTTATTAAAGGAATATTATTAATTGAAGACTATTAATATGCAGAAGTGAGAATTAATAAAATTAATTAATACCGATAAGAATACTGTTAATTACAGATAATGATTAGAAAGAGAGATGAAATCTCTGCACTTTTAGTGCAGAAAATCGTAGGAAGAAGTTTAAGTTTTGAATTTTCGTAAATTTAGTTCTCAGAGAGAGAGAGAGAGAGAGAGAGAGAGAGAGAGAGAGAGAGAGAGAGAGAGAGAGAGAGAGAGAGAGAGAGAGTGCCGCTAGCGTAGAATCGCCGCGAAAAAGATTTGACTTTGAAAGGTCGAAAAGCAATACGAACCAAACCGCTGCCTCGTTGAACTGCGTAGATGGCTGTTTACCATTCCTCCTGATTAAAATTTTGATGAAATTTCACGAAATCTACGGTAATCGAACTTTAATTGGTATTAAGATGATGAAAATACTAAAAGACTTGAAGTAAAGATCGCGATATCACGAATCGTGCGAAAGTATGCCGCGGGTAAAACATCGCTATGTCGGAAAACTTGCAAATTCACTAATTAATCATTAAGAGAACTACAAAACCGAACCGCGGACATTTCATGGTACTCGAGGAACGTTTCGAACTGAAAGAGTAAAATTTTGAAGAAATAGAAACCGAAAAGTCGGAGTACACCAACAACACGTCCACACTACTCGAGGAACACTGACGAGTCAAGCTTATCACGCACGCTCGTGCCTATGGTGTCGCGCAGTGCGCATGCTCATGGAGTACTTAAAATATAACACCATCAGAATAACGTCATACATGTAGATATTTCTTAAATAATTAATTTTAACGAATTATCAAGTTTTATTAATTACGTTATCCTGTCACTACGAAGCTCCATTCATTATTTTCTATGTAAATTAGATTGTGGAATCCTGTTTAATATTAAGTATAAACTAAGTTGTTATGAGATTTTTAGTACTAAAAACATTTAAAAAACCAGCTATTTTATGTGTTTTTGTGTGTAACGTCATCAGTGACTCGAAAATATTTACCTGACTGTAAAACCCTCTTGCCTGTAATGTGACACAAGAAATATATTATGAAAGCAATTGCATTTTAAATACTGCAAAATATAAAGCTTTTTATGTTGGTGTAGTGGTAGTAGCAAAAGGAGGGAACCATGCTGATTGGACCCCGCAACCGCATATGAAGAGGATAGAGGGAGCTTAATCCCAATTATTTCTTTAGGAATCTTTTATTACGACGTAATTATTGTCATTCTGCAGAAAATATTTATACAGTACTTACAGGCACATTAAACTTATATCAATATTTTCTACTTTGAAAAATATTTCCTATAGATTACGTTGAATTAAACACAAACCATCGATGATGACGCTTAACGGCATATCAAGTTCTTGTGACAAATAAATGTATGCCTGGTTAGACCAATCAGATAAGAGAAAATTTAAATTTGAACCAGGATCCAGGAAGTTGACTTTTCAAACGGCAGTTGCAATCCACTGATCAGTGTGCAATGCCGGCTATGATGCTGAAGAGTGAATTTGTAAGAAAAGTGGCCTAATTTAGTGCTACTAATCTTGTGGTGGCAAGTGTAAATAATTATTTACGAACAATGTCGGACAGTATAAAGGTGGCCATCAAAGTGAGGCCCTTGATAAAACGAGAAAAAGATGAAAACCTGACGGTACAATGGGTAGTGCAGGGGAACTCTATTATTTCGACAGATCCCGAGCTAAAAAAGCGGGGAGATGGAGGATATCACTTCGGTACGCTTTCATTACTATTTCAGACGCATACCACTTCCTTAAACGTCATTCAAACCATTCGTTTTATGAAGCATAACTATTATTTACATTTTTTCCCGGATGACATCGCTATTTCGGAATGCAAATTAATTGTGTAAACATCCTTTTTATCTGTGCAATAATTGCTACTGGATATAAACGAAGATAATTCTGCAATATACCTTACTCTTTCTTATCATTACATGCTTTTCTTCAAAATCAAAAAATATTAGTTCTAAATACCTTATACGAATAAGTTAATGTATATTTTATAAGTATTTTCAAATAAATTCTTACGTAAATGCTCGTTTACCACAATTGTTTCGATGAATCCTGTTATTAAATCACTCTTATTACAAAATTATTTGAGAAATTTAGTCCTTTCTGATATAATTTTAATATTTTATGTGCCATTTATGTGGCATATTGTTCAACTACAAACTGTTATATAGTTTTAATGTTCCAAGTATATTTGGATACTTAGTATTTTAGAAATTTATCAACTGATTATCTTGCTGCTTAAATCTTATCCATACTTGTCTTATCCATGCCATACAGTAATTGATGTTTTCATCATATACTTGTATATACACCTGTGCATACACATATGAACATAAAAGAACACATAAATTAAGTAGGTTTTTGGGGCCAAAAGTATTTAATGATTATCATGATATAACAGCTATGTTAGATTATCAACTCTGCATAATAAGATCATGCTTGCAAAATTAGAGTAATGATATTAAGTATTGACCTTCATTCTTCAAATACAAATGCAATATAATATCTGACATTCATAATATTAACACTAGAAGTACTGAACATATACTCAGTTATGGTACACATTTATTTATATATAACTGATGCCTGGAAGATTTAAGTTAATAAATGGATTCAATTATTTGTGTTATGTATACGAAATAAAAGTATATAAAATCTCAAACCATTTGCTGTGGTGTATTTGAATAATTTAAGTAAAAATGGCAGACAAGTTAGAGAAATATATGCACTGTGGTTAGATATCATGATGTATTAATCGGTGGAGAATGCCTGATTAAGATATATCATTTTTTGTAATGTTATGGCTGTAGACCACATATTTGATATGGATGCAACCAACAGTATTGTATTTGATACAATTGTGAAACCAATTGTGGATGCTGCTGTTAATGGCTTTAATGGAACAGTATTTGCTTATGGCCAGACTAGTTCTGGAAAAACATACACAATGATGGGTACCCCGGAACAACCGGGAATAATACCACTTGCTATAGAACACATGTTTGAAGCTATTTCTAATACTGCTGGACGTGAATTCTTGTTAAGGTTGAAACCTAATTTTGCTTGGCATAATTACGAATGTATATTTATATATTATGTGTTCTGCTGTAACTCATACAGAAAATACTATACACTTTTCAGAGTATCATATCTCGAAATTTATAAAGAAAAAGTCAATGACCTCTTAAATAAAACTGGAATAGATCTAAAATTACACGAAGATAATGGACAAGTATTTGTAAAATCTAAAGAAGAAATTACCAATTGCCCAGAAAATCTTTTATCTATAATGAAAAAAGGAGATAAGAAGAGGAGAATTGGAGAAACTAACATGAATGAGCGTAGTAGCAGAAGTCACACAATATTTCGGATTGTAAGACGATAAAAAAAATATAACTCAGTAACAGATTTTCATATAATATTATAAAATCATGGTATAAAGTAGTTACAGCTTTTAGAAAAAATCATATTTCAGACAATTGAAAGTCGCGAGGCTGGTGCAGATTCCAATGGTGCTATACAAGTATCACAATTAAATTTGGTAGATCTTGCTGGTTCTGAAAGAGCAAGCCAAACAGGAGCAACTGGAGAAAGGTTTCTGGAAGGACGGCACATTAATTTATCTTTATCCACATTAGGATTAGTAATCATGCAGCTCAGTTCAGAGTCGCAAGAAAAATTCGCCAATTTTCGGGACAGCAAATTGACAAGGCTACTTCAAGCATCATTAGGTGGTAATGCTATGACAGCAATAATATGTGCTGTTACACCCGCTGCCTTAGAAGAATCACAATGCACATTGTCGTAAGAAATTTACTACCTGCATATATCATACAACTTTCTGTACATTGTCATTTCTATTCCAAATATTTTATTTCGCTGTTTTAGATTTGCGTCTCGGGCCAAGAGTGTAAAGAACAAACCACAAGTTAACGAAGTTATGTCTGACGCGGCCCTTTTAAAACGTTATGCAAAGCAATTAGCAAAATTAAATGCAGAACTTGAGGTTTGTAATACATACTTTTACAATGAGTAATGAAGAATACATCAAAATATCGGCAATCATTGTTATATTAATATTTATTCCATAGAAAATTAAGGGCGAGAATCGATTGGCGGAGGTTGAAGAAATGGAATCGAAGTTACAAGAAAAAGATCGCATAAACCAATTACTGGAAGAACGTATCGAATTATTAAAAACTCGTATTGTATCTGGTGATAATTCAATTCCGGATGAATCATTCAAATGCAAGGCTAAAAGGCGACAAACTTGGGGTGGTCCTGCAGCATTTAAACAGCATGTGCCGGTATTCCAACCTAAGCCAACTTTGCCGACTATAAAAGAAATTTCACCCGAAAAACCACATAAATCGAGAAATTCGATCTCTCGCTCAAGAAAAAGTATTATCCAGACTGTAGATATCATGAATCAGACATTTCAAACAGCTTTCGCAGACTTTGAATTAGAGCTGATTGAAAGTGAAAGAGATCGTGATACGACGGAGAATGCGAGTGACAGCGACGACGAAGTGTTCGTAACGAAGCACAGACCAGGTCAACGTGTTACATTTACAGATGAAGTACAATTTTGCAAATCTCAAGACGATACAGTTGACACGACGCCGGAAAAGAAAAATGCATCAATACAAACTTTCACAGAACAAGCATCACCATCAACGCCAAAGAATGTTTTACGAAACTCTATTAAGAAATTATCGCAGGATCTTGCCGAACTCCGTGAATTTACAATTTTGGAGAAACAGTTGATCTGTGAAGAACACTGTAGTAAACAGGAAAAAGATGTGCAAGAATTACCGGAGTCAGGAGAGCAATTAGAAAACACACTTACGACAGTCCTTAAAAAGTTGGAGGATATACCTGAAGTAAATGAAGAATTAATAAATCTCGATCTTAAGAACGAAAACCACCTTGAACATCTAGTCACACAAATGTGTATAAAATTAAAGGAAGCAAAAAAACAAGATATTGTAAGAGAAACCACAAATAAGGAATCATTAAAAACAATAGCACAACTTGAACAGCGCCTTAAAAATCTTACTTCCGAGAGAGATGAATTTGAATATATTAGCGTTGACTTACGTTCTAAATTAAATAAATCTACTTTGGAATTGCAAATGAAGAATGAAGTATTGGAAACAAGAATTGAAGATCTTGCATCGAAAAATGCCGAGTATGAGCGAGACAAAAAAACATTAGAGCTGCAGGGAACCATTGGAAAACGAGAAGCAGCAAAGAAAATCACTGAATTGGAGGAACAAATGCAAAACCTTACTTCCGAGAGAAATGAATATCGGCATATTGGAGATGAATTACGTGTCAAACTAGGTACAACGACTTTAGAATTCGAGGTTGAAAAAGAAAAAGTACAAGAAGAGGTCACGAAACTGAAGAAACAGGTTGCAAATCTGATCTCTGAAAAGAACGAATATGAGCATATAAACGTTGAATTACGTGCCGAATTAAGTAAACAATCTCCACAATTGGAAAGTAATAATACAGCCATTGAAGATGTAACAAGACATAACTCAGATTTACAAAAACAAGTACAAAGTCTTACTTCTGAGAAGAATGAATTAGAATGTAATAATACTGAGTTACGTAATCAATTAAAGGAAAAATCTTCCGAATTGGAACATGAAAAGACAATGGTGCAAAATGCAAAAACACAAATTGCAGAATTGGAGAAAGTAGTTGAAAATCTTAATTCTGAGACGAACGAATTGAAACGCACAAATGTCGAGTCTGAAAACAAATTGGAATGCCTTGTTATTGAAAAGAACGACTTCGAACGAGCAAATACTGAATTACGCACTGAATTAAATCATAGAATTTCTGAATTAGAAGATGCAAAGGTGACTAAACAAGAAGCGCTAGAAAAAGTATCATCATTGGAAGGACAAGTTGACACACTTATTCGTGAAAAGAATGAATATGAACAGACAACTGTTAAATTACAAAGTGAATTAAATGCGGTACGCTTGGAAACTGAAACGGCGATAAAACAAGTGGAAATACTTACTGCTGAAAATAATGAACTTAAGCAAAGCACTGATGAATTGCGCGCACAATTGATGACTAAAAACTCGGAGTTAGATGAAGGAAGGACAGATAATCGACAGGCATTGGACAAACTTTCGGAACTCGAAAAACAAGCAGAAGCTTTCGTTGCAGAAAATGAAGAATTCAAACGTATTAATACTCAATTGCAGACCAATTTAATTTCGAAAAACACGGAATCTGAAGAAAGCAGGAATGCATATCAACAAGCAACGAATAAAGTCTCGGAATTGGAAAAACGCTTAGAAATTCTTGATGCTGAAAGAAAGGAATATGAACGTCTAAATAGTGAATCACAGGGCAAATCAACTACAATAAGCTCCGAATCTCAAACAGAAGAGCTTGAAAATCAACAGACATTGAACAAAATATCAGAATTGGAAAAACAAGTTGAACAGCTTCTTACTGAAAGAAACGAATTGGGACATATGAAGGATAAATTATCCGTCGCAGTGGATATGAAAATATCTGAGTTTGAAGAACAAAGAACGACTAATGAAAAGGCAGTAGAAGAAATTTCAGCTTTAAGAAAGGAAGTTGAAGAGCTCATTTCTGACAGAGATAAACTTAGATGTATAAATGATGAATTACGCACCGAAACGTGGCCGATCGATCATTACGACTATGTTACAGAAAATAAAAATCTAAAACATCAAGTACACGATTTACAAGAAATGTTGAATAACATTCAAGCTGAGAATAGGAGTTTAGAAGAACAATTCTCAAAACATTTTGCCTTACTTCATCCGGAACTAAATGAAAGTGGTGATGATCCTACAAAGTTAATTCTCTCTCTAGAAGAAGATAAAATAAAATTATCGTCCGATTTAGAAATGAAAGTTCAAGAATTAGAGGAGATAAAGAATGACGTGCAGAGCCTTAAATTGGATATCGAGAAGCTACAGAAGACTATATTCTTATTAACTACTGAAACTATGGACATGTCAACCAAGCTGTCTTTAGAGAAAGAACGTTCCAGGGAGAATGAAAATAATCTTCAAATAACAATCGATGAACTTTATGCACGCATTTCGAAGATCACTGATGAAAAGATTCATTTACAGAGTGACTTGGCGAATCTAAACGACCAATTGGAAACCACTCGTTCGAAAATACAAAATGATGAAGCGCGTAACGACGAGGATGACGCAGTTCAATATCGAGATAAAATTGATAAATTGACGGCAGAAAATATTGAACTTTCCGCAAGTATAGTGGAGAAAAATAAGGAACTTGAAAGTATTAAAGAAAGCAAATCGCTTTTGTACGATCACGAATGTTTATATAAGGACAAAGTGACTGCTCTTACAAGCAGTAATAATTCTTTAGTATCAGAAAACAGCGAGCTTTCAACTGACTTAATGGACAAAATCGAAGAGAACGAGATTTTAAAAGAAGAATGTGATAAGCTAAAAACTAAGTTAGAATTTTCTTTAACAAATCATGTTAATAATGAACAGAATGATCTTGAAGATTTAAGGAAGGAAAATGGTGTTCTAAAAGCTGAAGTCATGGAATTGAAAACAAGAGTTACAACGTTATCGGATGAAAATACCACGATCTCTAATAATTTGTTAGACACCATGGAGGAACTCGACATTTCACGCAACGATAAATCTTGTAATACCACTTTACATTTATCCGCAATATTTGATAATACGATGAAGGTAGATGAAACAGTAGAAGAGATTTTACGCGAAGAAAATCGTGAAACTCTAGCCAATAAAGTTATAATGCTGCAAGATAAGATTAACCACTTGACACGCCTAAATAAGAAACTGAGTGACTTGAAACTGACATCCTGTACTCAGTGTGCACACCTTAGGAGTTTGAACGAAAGTCGCAGAGCATTGAAACTTGAAACGAAGAAATTGAATCATACATTAAAAGAGTTACGGAAAAAGTTCGACCAAAAATGCGCTGATGCTGAGGCACTGAAGATTAAAGCCAATCAAGATGTAAACCTAAGTATATGCGATACTTCGTTAAATTGCAGTTTTCTTGATGGCATGAATGTAAGCTTTGTTGAGGAAAGAGTTCAAGTATTCAATAACGAATTACAGACACTAAAAGATGATCACGAAAAATTATCTTTGTTGTACAAGGAAAAATGTAACGAACTGGAAAAACTTTATGACGGCACAGTTTCCGCTTCACATCAGGAAGACAATTCTAAATCAAAGAAGCATTCGAATAAAAAAGAACCGAGATTCGAGCAAATTCAAAAGAACATTGATCAAGTCAGAGATGATATAGATCAATTGAAAAAAGACAGCAGTGGTTTTAACTCCGTGATCAACAAGTTTAGAATAGAAAAAGAAGCACTGATGGAAGAAATAAATATGTTAAAGAGCATTAACGAAGATTTACAGCAGCGGGTGTCGGACAATGAATTCTCAGCAGCAACGGCTACAGAAAAAGCGCAGATTCTTGAAATTGAAGTGACAAACTTAAGTAAAGAAATTGAAGAATTCACGGCAAGGGAAAAGTTAATCGAGAGTGAGAAGTTGAACTTGGAGGTAGCTCTGGAAGACATAAAAGCTGATAGAGAAGCTAAAAATACTCTTATAAGTGGTTTGCATCGAACCATTGACGAATTGAACGAACGCTTGTCCTCTGCCAAAAATGAATTAGATCTTATGACTAGTCAGAAGAATGAACTGACAGCTTTCACTGAGACAATAGAAAGTAAGTACAAGGGAGAATTGGAGATAATGACAAAACAGTATAAAGGAATGGAGAATGAAAAAATTCAGTATGCCGAAGCGGAGAAACGTGCGATGTTATGGGCAAAAGAACTGGAAGCTGATGTCGAGAAGCTTCAAGAGGAGTTATCCCAACAAGAAACTAGACACAGTCAAGATCAGGCAAATATGTCTCAATTAGAGCATTTACTAAATGACTCTACTCGTGAAAGGGATGTACTCCAACAAAAATTGACAGAACTTCAAATGAAACTAAGTACTGCTGACATTTCGCAAACGATACAGAAATATAAAGAGGAGTTGGAAAGCGTGTCACAGAAGTTTGAAGAACACAAGAAGGAGTCCGAAACTGAGGTAAATTTACTGACTGACAAGGTGAGGAAATACATTGAAGAAAACGAGAACTTAATACAAGAATTGACTAAATTACGTATCTCTGAAGAGAAGTTCAAGAAAATGCAGGATGAAAATGAAGATAGATATTCGGGGGAGAAAAGGTTGGATGACGATAATAAAAAACTTACGGACGAGGTAAATAATGCCAAAGAATGTATGATTAAAGAACTTAAATCGCTTAAGTACAAAGTAAATACGATTGAACTCGTAAAGAAGCCTGTGAAAGAAATCTTTATAACATTCCTGCAAGTACTCTTGTCGAAAGAAGAAGAAGTAGTTAAAGCCATGCGAGAGCAACTCGAAAAAGATAAACAAAAGTTAACAGATCAAATGCGCCAAAGTGCGGATGCTGAAAAACGTGCATTATCATGGGCTAAAGAATTGGAAGCAGAGATAGAAAAGCTTCAAGCTGATTTAACGGAACGAGAAAAAATATATTATGAACACCAAGACAAGATTTCTCAGCTAGAGCATCTTTTAAAAGAAAGTAATCATGAAAAAGAAATGATGAAAGAGAAAATAAATACTCTTGAATCCGATTTTAATAACTTACAAAACGATTATGATACGCGGTATAAAATGGATGTGGAGCAAGAAGAAGCTGTTTCAATTGTACAAAAAAGGGAGAAAGAAGCACAACAAGCATTTAGGAATAAGGAGATGGAACTGCAATCAAAGATTAAGTCTGAGAAAGAGAGGTACGAGAAAAGAATAGAAGATCTTATTTCCACGATAGAATTGTATAAAACGAAAAATCTAGAGCTGAAGAGTAACATCGAAGGTCTCGAAGCAAACGAGAAACAATTAAAGAATCTATTAGAAGCGAATGCGGCAGACCTGAAGAAAAGTCAACAGAATTTGCAGAAAATGGATATTGAGATGGAGCAACTGACGCAAGCTTATAATGAACTCAACTGCGAAATTGAAAACAAGAATTCTCGAGTGGAGGAAATAACAGCATTGCTAAAGGATAAATGCGATGTGTTATCCGAATATAAAGCGAAACTTGAACTTATTACACCAGATTATGAACTATTGCAAGAACAGGTCAGAGAGAGAAAAACAAGCATAGAACGGTATAAAGAAGAAATAGACGCTTTAAGGGTGGACAGAGAGAAGCAGTTGGAGATAATCCAAGACAAGCTGAGTTCTGAAGAAATAAAAAATGCAGGATTAAATAAACAATTAAATGAAATAAATAATAAAAATATATCATTGATAGCTGAGTTAGACGAGCTGAAGGAAAAGTATGAAGAACTGCGGCAAGAGAATTCGAAGTTGGGAAGAAAGATCAGGAATAGTACCAGTAAGCTCAAAGCAGAAGCAGAGATAGAAGATTTAAGAGATCTTAATAAAAGACTGCAGAACAATCTTGATGGAGCCAGTAATCGCATAACAGAACTACAAGAAAATAAAAAACAAATGTTGAAAGAGCTAGTTAGTTTAAAGAGCCAGTACGACCTCGTGTCTCAAGAAAATGTTGAATTAAAAAAATGTGTCGAATCATATAAATCCAAGCCGACCATAGCAACATATTCAGCTGGCGGAGACAAATACGATGCCCTTCTGCAAGAAAAGAATAAAATAGCACTGGAATTGGAAGGCAAAAAATTGATACTTAATCAGAAAGATAAAGAAATAGAAAAACATAAAAAACAAATAGCAGAACTGACAGAGAAAAACAAGGAACTGGATGATGAACTAGAAGAGTATGCGACGGTGATTCGAGATCGTGATACTGAAAATGCCAGATTGGAGGACAAGTTATATTCATATTTAACAGGAAACAAAGTATATTGTGACTTAGAAGAGAAAGTTAAAGGTCTCAAAGAAGAAAATGAAAAACTTCAAGAACAGCTAGGGGCAACCAAGACAAGGTCATGCATTGAAAAGAAGAAATCAGAAGATATATTAATGCAAAATGAAAAACTATCCAAGGAAATAAAAATGTTAGATGCATTACGGAAAGAAAATGTAGAATTGCAATCGAAAATCATGGATTTAGAAAATAAATTAGAGTTGAGGAGTAATAGTAGTGGTTCCCGATGTGCTAGTCCAGCTTTTGAAACCGCCAGAAGGAGACACAGTAGAAACGAAGTATTTAATCAGAGGAGACAATTAGAGAACATCGTGGTGGATATTGAATCGAATGAAAACGATGAAAAGTGCCAAATGCTGAGGAAAAAGATTTATGAATTGGAACTGCAATTGGTAAACAAGAATGGAAAAATCGCAACGTTAGAAATGCAGATCCAAAGCGAAAACTTCCCGTATCAGAGAAAGTGTAAAGACTTAGAAGAACAATTACTGGCTTATCGTAATAAGGCATGTATTTCTATATCCCTGTTTTAAACACATTGAAAATCATTTCTAATTAGCCTTCTATCTAAAAAATATTGTTTCTTTCGCAGAACACCGAATTGAATTTGGAGATAAGAAAACTTCAAAGGGCTATGAACGAGGATAAAGCATGGGAATGCGATATTTGCAGAAATTGGCGTGTAAATAGAAGACATCAGAGTTGTCAAACTATTCCCGATACAACAATACGTTTTTGCAGTACCAGTAGTGGCGTAGTTGAGGTACGCAGAAATACATAGAGTTGCATTTTTTGTTTGAACATAGCAAATAATCTAATTAAAACTATTATACAGGAACATGTAAGAGTACAGAAGCTGGAAAAGGAACAGAAAATAATGAAAGAATTATGCCGCTCTAGATCACGACAAATTAAACAGTTAGAAGAGAGAATAAAGGAGTTGGAAGAATCAAAAAGTACTTCCGTGTTAAGATCGATCGAAACTTTCCAAGGAAGATCCAATCAGCAGCACGTTCCATTTACATATCCCGACAGACAATTTAATGTTGAAAAGAATATCAGACCGTGAGGACACAGTTATGAAACATTTTTTGCATGAACACTTTACATACTTCTTTAGGATTAAATTTCCGTTTCTGCAAAGTCTAACTATCGAAATGTTTTCTTAATATTATCGACTTTAGTCTGTAGATAGTAGTAAATAGAGTGCACTTCTGTTATAATTTATTGAAACGAGAAAAAAATACGCTTAATTATTTGCCAAATATAGCGACGATATTCGATGTGTTTATCTAGTATATTGATTTCTTTTAGAGTATTCGCAAGATTTCTAATATTCCGCTTTACTGAGCATACCGATTTCTGAGTTTGCATGACCAGTTGCTGCTGCTTTGCTACACTTATTGGTTTAGCGAAATATTCGAATTTTTGCCGTTAATAATATGTTACATTCCGTATTTTCTGTAGAGCAATGAAGGAAAATATACCCGCTAATTTGTTGGAAGGACCAAGATCTATGAGTCATAGGACACGCTTACGGGACGATAATCAGTAGCCTGTTTTGAAACGAGCTGTTGTAATAATGTATAAAGTCAAAACGAAGTAATATCCGTAAACAACGATATAATCGCCGGTGCGTGAACGAGTATTATTGTTATTCCATTTTAATAAACCTCGTACGTGATGTAAATAGATTAATAATATGTATTTATACTTCTATGGCATTATACTTTTATACTCATACATTGTGTAAATAGTGGTAAGAATGACTTTCCACAAAATTAACGTTAAGCGTCAGACTTATGATATTCGCGATATATTTTGTATACCGCTTTCAGCTCCATAATAGAATGAAAAATCTGTGATTCAATTTATACTATCGTTCAACTTTGACAAAAAAATATAAGGAATTAACAAATTTAAAACCATAAATCACAAAATTACGAGCATTTTGCATATCATATTTCCGTACTATTAAATATTATTGCGTCATACTTCTCAGTATTTGTTTTTCTCATTGAACTGTGTAAGACGACTATGTTGCAAAATGCAAGATAAATAAAACATTTTCATTTAATTTCTACATGTACCTACTTATTGTTAAAAGATTATAAATATACGATGAAAAAACGCGATTAAACTGAAATTTTGGGAGATTTATTATAAAATGGTTTTATTAAAATGCATTAAACTGCAGTAACAGCTTCATATGTTTGTACATTGTTTTTGCGAACATACAGCATTTTTGTACAAATATATGGACATAAACATTAATTAAGTCAGTAAAATTAATTGCTATTATTCTCTTCTCACGATCCATTATATTTCGATTTTTTAGGTTTATAATTCGGTGTATATTTTCGTGGTCTTTTTTCACCTCTTTTGTGCTCAAAAAGATCTATAAGGGGAAATTAGTCAGATAAAACGTTCTAACGATTAAATTAGCACTTTAAATACCGCTTCCTAAATTACCTCGATCGGGTTCTTCACCCACTTCTTCACGATAATATTGTGCATCATCATCATCCTCGACAGCATTTACTTCTACCGATTCCTTTGCAATCTTTTTCATTAATACTTCATTCTCCTTCTTTTTCTGTATACCCTTCAACGACTTTTCTTTATGTTCAGCTTTCACTAGATCTTTCTTCTTTTTATTCTCGTCCTGTATCTTTTTCCTTTTCTCTTTTAATTTCTTTTTCTCTTGCCGCTTCTTCTGTATTAATAATTGTTCTTCCTCCGACTTGTGAACGTACTCATGGAAAAGTACTTCACCGTCCATAAGACCATCCTCCACTTTCATTAACTAAAAAGAACTTATGAAATATGCGTGCGGGGGGGCGGGGACTTTCGAAATTTGTAAAAAATGAAATGAATATCTTCGAACCTGCAAAGTTAATCTCGGACCCAATTCGTAAAGTCTTATTGCGCTTTTACTACTCGCGTGATTTCCGCGGGAAGATAATTTTTGCGGTAATGTTACGTGACTCGCAGGATCATCTTCCCCTTCACTTTCGGATACAGTGCCTTTCGTTAAAAAGTCCGAAAAATCTTCGCATTTTGATAAGTTTGGTATCTTAGATTGTACTATCTTTTTTACGCCCCGTGTTAAACCAACTGGCACAACTTTAATAGCATAATGCCTGAGATCAATGGTTTTTGACGTTGTATTATAATTTAAGCACAAACAACGACGAATTGTGCTTAAATTAACCTACAACAATATACGGGATATTTTCACGTTCGAATTTAAATTTAAGCATTATAAATATAGTGTCATTGGTATTGGTGTGAAATCTTAACTTACAGAAGTCAAATTTATGGTGGGAAACATGTTTTGAAACATAGATGCAATCAGTTTTAATTGCATACCTTCGCCACTGAAATTATTTAATACTACTAATGGAGAACTTTTAAATGCTTCTTCGAATACCATTTGTTTCTTTAATGTAGAAACTACATCTCGTGCAAGCGAAAAACTATGTACTTTAAAAGAAAGTGTTGGCCCTCTTGGTAGTCTGTTATAAAAGTAATTACAATCATATTTCGTGGTTCTGTTTTGGATAATGTATTACTTGAAATTGTACGAAAACGTAAAATGATGATTCCTACCTACAGAGCTTAAGATACATTCCTAACTCTGTTCTAGTAAATATACACATATGGGATACATGGAGAACACCGGAAACCGAAACGAAATCTTTGATTGTATTTCGCTTTCGCGATTTTAAGGAACTCGCTGTAAAAGGTTCCATAATTCTACGAAAATCTTTCGATAATTCTACTATATGTTCTCCAGGTAAACCGCGGTGAATAACAAAGGAATGTGGTGCTTGCACCAAATCCGGCTGTTCTTCCATACTAATTTGTTTATTTTTCTTGACACATCGTCCCTGTATTAAAATAATCATTTGCTCTTGCAATATAAACAATATATAAGCAGTGCATAAGACTGTTGTCACAATGTACAGAATACATAAGCTTAGAATTTAATAGTTCCATTTTTGCATATCTAATTTATAACATAGTTGACGATTTATAGATTCAAGATCTATTAAGAGATTTGATTTTCATGTGCAATATATTGTTTATTTTATTGTATATTACCTTCTTGTGACGACCCATGATGCTTTTTAAGGTTAATAACAACCTCACGTGTATCAACTGGTAAAACTCGTCCGGTCAGGATTCACTCTGAAGTTAACTGTTCATATAGCATGGCGTACGCATTATCACGAAGTTAGTCACAAATAAACTTTAGTTGTGCCGGTTATAATTTTCAACAGTTTTATGAACTAATGTTTAACTGTTACACTTAAATATCTCATTTATCTATTTTACTTTACTAAATAGAAGTGCAATTTACTAACAGAATAAGGAAACAATAATACTTAATTCCCTTAATAAATATATTAAGAATGGATCACTAACTTTACAGTATACATAACGATGAGTTATTAATATATGACTGTGACGA
This sequence comes from Nysson spinosus, assembly GCA_910591585.2. Lineage (NCBI taxonomy): Eukaryota > Metazoa > Arthropoda > Insecta > Hymenoptera > Crabronidae > Nysson > Nysson spinosus. Next base: position 8,432,469 of record OU342835.1, read on the forward strand.
TTAATGTGCAACGTAAAAAATACGTAATATACGTATGGCAAACTAATTATACATACTTTTATATGCCCTCTATTTATGGAACACGTACACATACAACGATCGCGGCCCGACATTACAGCACATTATCAGGTATAAAATAACTATACAATTACTGATGAAATTGCATGAGTTATACTGAAAAGAAGACTGATTAAACGATCCGGATTTACAATTATTCTATCTATATTCTTGTAGAAACTGCAGTTATAAGCAGGCAACGGTTTCGCGTTCTTCCCGCAAGGAATGACTTTAATATTCGCATCATCCTTATCGTTGCTATACGAAGTCAGTGAACTTATCCATCTGTCAGCAAATGTCAAAGATCTCGTTTTTTTAATGGTGAACTTCACGAATTACCAGTTAGGGACGCTTTTACTAGGAGTTAGGTGGATTGCGCAATATTCATATATCTTACGTTTAACGTGTCATTTATTGCAGGAAATAACTCGTTACAGTTTGAAGGTATGCTTTATTCGATAAAAATGTCAAGATATATGTTCACACTTGATTAGACGCGTTAAACATATCTCCCCGTAATCCGCGATTAATTTTATACTCTTCCGGATTAGCACACTTTAGTTAACGTATACTATTCTATGGTTAAACTATATCGTGCTTTTAATCGAGTTTTAAGTCTGCAAAGACAATAGCAAATTGGGACACGAACTAACTTCCCTTCTCATTCAGTAATGAATCTTGGAAATAACTACGGTTGTTCACCGCGTGGAAGGATTCATTGTCTGCAGGCGCGGGAACATCGTCGCGAGTTGTTACGCGAAGAAAACTCTTCTCACGGTGCAAAGTTCATGGCCAGTTCGCCGATCTTTATCTACCTAGCCGTCTTCGGACCCTTTACTTATTATACCTTGAAATTACGTCTCGAATGATGACGATATAATCGTTAAGATCTTATGACATTTTTACCATCTTTAAATTACCCCGTGTTTAACATACTATTGAACTCCTTCGTAGTTTACGGAAATATCTCAGCTTGATTTAAGTACACAATTTCACAAGTACTCATGTACAACATTTATATTCTCCATTTTCTGACACTTTTTGTTTTTATTCATCACCTTTACACGTTTGTTATCAAAGTCAACAACGAATCTATTTAATTACATAATACATGTAAAAAATGATTATTCTTAATGATTTACAATAATCTTGTCATCTGTGATAAACGTATTACATGTACTATTGTCTTCTAATATTATATCAGTACACCTATACGAGTATTTCGTCCTGCTTGTCCTGCAGGTTCTGTCGTTCCGCATCCTTGATCTTCTGTATCTTTTTAACGCTTCGGTCCACGGAAGAATTACGACGCGTTAAACTGATGGGTTTAATGACAATAACATACGGTGCGATTAATTATAAGAACGCCAGGCTTGCCCGCACCGGTTAATATTAAATCATGCAATGCCGGAAGCATCCGTAACGACTCTGAAGATCGAAACCTTCGAAGCATAAGACGAGATGACGGATTCTTTGTCATAGCTCTGATTTCATCGTAAGTCTGTTACGCTTCTTCATGGTGTAGTGATTCGTCAATGGGAAAACGGATAATAGACGCGGAACGATGCGCCGGCTGCGAATAAACGCTTGTACATACAGAGGTAACGTCTGCCATATGCCGCGCTGCAAACCGGCCGTGATTTTTGTGGACGCGAGTGCCGCGAGGAAATCAAAAAACAAAAAAGTATAACCGTTCTTCTATCTATAATATCTCTTTCAAAGAATGCTGAAAAGTTCATTCAAATTGTATTGCTTTTTTGCTAGAAATAAAGGGCCTGACGATGGATCTAACTTGTGTACGCATTGATTCTAGATACACCTAGCGAAGAATATTAAAGAAGACTAAGAATATCATATTTCGTCACGTGCTTTACGATCAGATATTGCACATTTTTGCTGTGATTCCAGACCAAGAACTCGCGCAAATCAGCTTTGATTTTGTTCAAAATAAATCGATATTCGTTAATATTGTGGACTAAAGTTTAGTAATAGTCATCAACGTAGATTTTAATGTAAAAGACTCAAGAACTTACATCGTACAATAGGTTTATAGAACAAAAATAAAAGAGTAAGCTGATACTAAACGTATAAAATAAAATATGGCCAAAGTTAAATTTAAATGCTGGCGGTACAACTTTGCTCCAAATAAATCATGAAATTGCATAAATTATTTCGTAGTGGATGTCAGGTTATTACTCGATGTAGATGTTTCACTTGTACTGGATGAACATGATGTACACGATGTACATGTACATGTTGTACAAGAGGTACATGATGTACTTGATGTACATGACGTACATGATGTACGCGAATTGAACTCACTCAATAAAGGCTGTTTAATATTTAAGTCGCCATAAGATAATTTCAGGTACTTTGAAAAAGAATGCCGATTCGTTCCAACATCGAACACTGAATTAGTGACACTAGAGTCGCTTAAATGCGAGACTTTGACACCCGGAGGAAGTTCCGGGACAACAGGGTCGTAACTAATTGTTTTTATACCATCCATTACGAATATAATTTTAGGGGGAATTTTTGGTTTTACTTCAATTACGCGTTGTTCTGATAAAACTTTTTGTTTTTTCTTTTGTTTCGTTGTTTTCACTTTACGTGGCGGAATGAGAAACTCGGCTTTCTTTCTCTGAAAATTTGTCGATCGATCGCTACGTTTATTTTTCGACAAATTTTTATTACTTGTTCCCGCCACTGTTGCGGAAACATTGTCGCGATAACACGTGGAATCCTCCTCTTCCTCCGTATTATATATTAAATTATATTTTATATCCTGTAGAAAAATCCGTCTTATGTTGCTCTGATAAATTTGGGAATAATGCATGCAAATCTAACTTTTGTTAAAGATATTCGATCATATTTGATTCCATATAAGGAGAAAGACATCAAACATTATACGATTTATATGCATCTAAATGAAAGACATTTACTGTATAATTTTATATGCGTAGCTAATGAAGTTCAAAGAATGTTCAGTTCTAGAAAGAATTAATTCGTTATGACTAATTAGAAGAGCAGTTTACAGAGGTGTTTATGACACAGCATCATTTGTGAGGTTAACAAGTGGAATGCAGAGGTGCAACGATTTTATTCGTGTATAATATCAAGCATAATATCACGCATTAACATTATTATATTCTGCCTTATTTAGCGGCAATATCAAGGTGCTTGAAAAAGCATAAGAATTAATATGACGCGTATGTATCACTCACCGATATGCGATGATATCGTTGCAGTTGAATTCGATTAGATACTGGCCTGATCCATGTGGCGCAAGCACTTCTCAAGTTGTAGTAATAAACTTTTCCTGGGAAGCTGCTCGATGTGCATTCCACCCAGTCGTAGGTGTCTTCAAAATCACCAAATTTGTAAGTCTTCTTGGGAGACACCGATTCGTACGAGTTACAACACCACATCTTTGTATACCTTGATTATAAGATGTAGTACGCAGCGCTCTGTAAGAAAGGACACATAGGAATAGCTCACGGATTCACGCACACAAGGAATAACACAGTCGCCGGAGTATGGTCGGTTGAATGGACTGACACAAAGCACACCGGCAGCATAAAAACAGGGCATCACCGAATGAGTGAACGGTGGCGTGATAATGTTTATATTCAGTTCGACTCTCTCACATCTATTGAGTATGTTTACGTTCTAAAGTTAGGCGAAGAAAGGTTACGTCAAACTACTACCTTTGATTCACTCGTTATAAGGAATCGCGAACGACGCAGTGCACGAGTTGAGGTATTCCGATATTCAATGTTTCGAGGTAAGAGTCTTATAAATTGAGTTCGAAATCATTTAAATACGTATGGATAACTAATAGTAATGTTAATTATTACGCGCGTGAGAGACACAATCGAATGTGATACTTAAATAACAATTATACTAACAAATCAAACGTATAGACACCATAATAATGACACACATAACACCGTAAACGAATTATAAAAGGGCAATATAGATAATCGTATAACTAATGTCAAGAGTATCTTTTACGAAAATTTTCTAATTACATAAAATATCCTTGATATTTACGCAATATACATACGTGTACATCCGGAATAAGTATATTTCACAGGCCGGAAATGACGTAGTTTATTTTATATAAATGACGTGAGTCAAATAGAGTGAAAAAAAACTCCGAGGATATGCGCAGAAAACCATTTCCCACCTATTATTCCGACATGGCGGGTGTTTAGTGTTGTGCTCTGTGATATTGCGTTTCAATTTGCCGTCTACCTTCAACGCTTGGGTTTCTTCATTAGCATATTTCCTCGATTTGGATTGCAAATCACAATTGTCCTATGACTGCACGGAAATTGGTGGAAATACAAATAAAGAAACAGGTATGTGCAGCTATTCTTTGTACTACGCACCCGGCAGATCGTACGAATTGATAAGATACCTCGTGTTCCATCAATTCGTATTTTATAATGTGTTACGCATTACATGTACTTAGTTTATTATTGTTCTTATTTCATTTGTATTATACATACTACAAGCAGTGTTACAGAGCATTCTGTTTCTTAGGAAACGCCGTATTATTTTTTACGTGTGTCATTTAGAACAGTGTCGCGTGACCCAACATTTGTTGGTAATGGTACCGCGACCCAAATCTGTATATTATAAACCATTCTCGAATATGTCTCAAATCATTTCCCCGATTTCTCGCTTTAATACAAGGTAGCAGGTATCATTTTCCGATCTATAAAATATTTAACGCGAGCCAATATTAGATCGTGACCGATAAGTTGAGAATCTCTGATTTAGAACAATTACGATTGGGTTTAATTTTGACACTCGGGACATATCTCTAAGATTCACAATATGTCCTGAGTCTAATTATAAGGATTGTTTTATGCAATTGAAGCTTGGTGTTGATTAATAACTCTTCATGCGTGTAGTATGTGCGTGATAGGTTATGTATGTATGTTCAACAATTTTATATATGTCGTTGATTAAAACGACACTAGTAACGCATACGATCCAAGTTGCAATGTGTTCGTTCTGTGCATATTTTTTATTCTCCCGATTCTTTTTGCGTTTCACATTCCTGATTATTCAAATTCGGAAATAGAGTCAATCAAAATGTAGATTCGAAGTAGTGGCACGTAGCTAGACTCGTGAAACAGGTCACGAGGACGGGCGAACCACGAATGCAACTGTTTCCCAAGACTTTTTTATCTTTTCCCGGAAGGAACGTTAGTCGAATGCATAATACTATACGCATGCATCCTCGTAGGAGTGCATCCTTGTGATTTGCGAGGTGAATTACCTCCGAACCCACCGTTGGCATTCTTCCTCGAGTTTTTCCGTGAGATCATTTTACCTCCTCTTTGTATGCAGCTGGACATCTGATAGGGTTTTTTTTGGTGGTCATCTAAAGACCTAGATTTACATGGTACACTAAGCCTATCCATAATAGCACATAGCATTGTATCTAGCCTCATAAATTTGACCAGTTTATATACTATATGTAATGAAGATTTATATAAACAAATATCTAAACTTATACAGTCACAGGAGTAACAATAATTATCAATTTCAACTTCAGTTAAAAATGATTTATGGTCAATTCTATTAGAAGAAGATTAATAGTATTTGCAGTAATTAAATGAGATTGATGTCATCATAGAAAGTATAATTTAATGTAGTCATCTAAAAAATCGTACAACAGGCCTTATAATTTTGGAAAAATTGCGTCATTTTATACTTATGTATAGCATCAGGCTCAAAGAACCAGAAAATCTGATACTTTAGAAATTAGAGATGCAAAAAAGATTTTACATCGTAGAAGTTCGTCGGAGGATCTTTATGCATTCCCTGTTTCAACCTAAGGGTAGAAAAAATTGGTGCACCACCTGCAGCGTGAGCGGTGCTGAAACCTCGCGTAGATAATCTCCATTGAAATTTTCAAGGATGCTAATGTAATTTACAACCGTGCACACAATGTCAGCCCAATTTTTTCTGCTTCGCTATTAAGCACCTTTTGTAAGTCCTCCTTTTTATGTGAAAATCAGGGATGAGCGTTCGTTGAAAAGTTAAAATAGACATGTCCTTGTGCATGACACTTCCGCCATTATATTCAAATTTGTTTTGCATCGTGCAAAAATGGCACGGTGTCCAAAGCCAGATATATTACTTTGAAATTGCACAACATATTAATATTTTGCTATAAAAATTGCTCTTTTTGTTCGTGATGGATGCCGTTTTAAATTAAATTATTCCAATGTTGCACGGCGCATTGTTTGAGATTTTGTATACTTTTATTTTATCTACGTAACGCAAATAATTGAATCCATTAATTAACTTCAATCCTGCAGCCATAATTTATATATAAATAAATGTGCAAGCATAACTGAGTATATGTTCGATAGTTCTAGTGTTAAATTATAGAGATCTCAATACAAATAGTTTCAGGGAATTAATTAAATAGTAATACTAAGAAACGTTAAATTGATATTAAACGTGTATTGCACCAGGAAATCGTGTTTGAAGCTTCCTAGCAACAGGTCATAAACTATACTTTGTACGCACTTGTCAGAGTCCGTTGAAGGAATAGAACTGAATAAAGAGAAAGAAAGAAAGCAAGCTAAAGTAGAAGAAGGGAGAGGAAGGAAGGTAGAAAGGTAACAAGAAAAAGAGAGAGAAAAAGAGGTCCGGTGGAATGTCCCAGGAAGACCTAAAGATTCTCACCGCGCGTCTAAAAAGACAGTCTTGCGGTGCTTTTGTGGCTCGATAAAAACGTTTTTTTTCGACCTCCACTTCGGATATTATCCACGTAGGTCAGAGATAGAATAAAATCGTAGGATGTACTGCAATGCCAACCAGAAAACGTAGTAGGAGGATCAACGCAGTCGGTCATAGTAATTTGAGAATTTCTCGAAAGTTTGATCTCGCAAGGGAAGTCCTTTATCCTCCTGATCCGTTGGATTCTATAGGCAGGATGTATCGCTGTTTTTTTCTCAAGGACATGCCATTTAGTGGTCTTACAAGTAGTCACCTGCTTTATTCGATAATATTCTAAGCATAGCCTACTAACGAAAGTTACGATGATGTAAGTGAGAATATGCCAGAAGCGACGAAAATCTAATCAGTTGTCGTGATATGTACATAAATATAAGTTATAAAAACTGACATACATAGATATTGGTGCTAACTCGATTTTCGAGGTAATCTCATAGTTAGAATATTACAATAACATCGTTGCATAGCAACGCATCCGGTTGAAGTTTTAAGTATAATACGAAAGGTGAAGTTAATAGGAACGCGATGTAGCAACTGAAAAACGTAGGGATGGATAATGATGATCGAAGAAGCCATAACGATATGTTCCTTTAATAACTCAATTTAGCCATTAGCCTAATACCAGCTGGTGCATCGATCCATTTGCCTGTCCGTATTTCTATTTAAAATCATGGACGCGTATTCCCGTACGTGATCGAAGGATCACAAAACACCGGAATCGAAAAATCATGGGGGCAGAGAGCAGGAACGAATGAATTAAGGGGTGGGGGTGGGGGAATAAGGGGGCCTCATCGAAATCATTGGTAGCTGTAATAGTTGCAAGAATATACGATAGTAAAATAGTCAATGAACCTTCATGTACATCTGACATCAAATTATGTTTAGTATATTTGTCGTTATCAATCTCGAGGATTGAATACGATGTAGATGAAATATTTAAAATATGTATTTCCTTTATGTAAAGTATTGTTCTGGTTGTAAAATGAAAGAAAAGAGCGTGATAGAAAAACGTACAAGGAAGAAGTAGAAGAGGTGGATAAGGATGATGAGGACCATCGAAGTTGAAGGTGGTGGTGGTATGGACCGTTAGTTGGCCCCAGCTCCACGGGAGCGTTGTCCGGGCATTCCATGTTACTATTCTCCGTCTTTCTCTATTCTTCCCTTCTCTTTCCCTCGTTCAATGCTTTTTTTTCTCTTGGTCCTCACCCTCACACGTTCCTACGTTTATTCTACGGACACTCTCGCGTTCTTTATAGTCCTTCTACCAATATAGATGCAACTTATTTCTTTGCACGTTCCTCCGCTAACAAACGTGAACGTAAAAACCGAAACCAGGAGATTTCCGCGTAGAACCGTGAAAATTGAGCCAACATATTAACAGTTTATAATAATTTAACGTATTCAGGGCACGAGATGCAAATTTTAATGCTAGGGTTGCTCGATGGAATATAAATATTACAACTTTTTATGTCATCGCATAACTGTCTTTCATACTTGAAATGCATTCATTATAGTTCTAAATCGTATATTTAAAACAAAATCCAAATTTCCTTTCGAAATTAAATTGGTTTTCGACAATAATAATAATAAACATTATTTAGAAATTCGATGGTGTCGTGAATTTAATACATTAGAAGAGTACTCCAATTTTCGTGGAAGCCCTGAAAGGTTTTAGAATACCACAAAATCTAACAATAAATATGGCAAGAAATATATCGGTTATTCCAATGTACCTTTTAATATAGTAACACAGCAATGCAGCAATACTTTGCATAGTTTGAAAGGATGGAAAAACTAGGCTCCAAGTTTGCGTCAATTACGAAAAGTCGGTACGCCTTCACCTTTGTTTGCCGCAATACTTGGTGTAATAAACTCGATGAAAATAGAGGACTTGTAACAATAGCAGTTTATAGCTTGCTATTCGGAGTGAAATAACTCGTCGCGAAGGGTTGGGAAAATTGGAGCACCCTGTTACACCCATAAATCTTGGAGATGATAAAAGACAATAAAATCACCGATTTTGTTATATTTATTTGAAACAAAGTTATTACAACTCTTGAAAAGAAGCTGCATAATAAATTACACAATTATCTTAGAGTTTTAATGTAATTATTCAACACTTACTTGAATCACCAAGGAACCAATATAACTCAATTTCACTACAAACAACCGCAATAGTTATTGTCCAGTTTTTCGTTTCATTGGATACACTTTTTAGAAGTCAAACTGTTGTGATATAACCAATAATTATATGACAGAAAAGAGGAATCAATTGATAAGAGAGTGTCGACTAAACGACATTGTTCAGCGAACTGAGAGGCAAGTTGATCGGTGGGCCAGTGGGTCCCCTCATCTGTTTCTCGGTAAGGATAACAGTTCACAGGTGTACCGTTTACGCTAACGTTATCCTCACCGTTTTAACTTTGTATCTGAGCCATCGTCACGATCATCGAAAGTGGGAAAGTGAATGGACAAGTTGAGAAAGTGGTTAAAGAATTACATAAACTTATGAAATTTATTTGGATTACACTCATCACTTATATTAATACAAAAAATCAAAGTCGCCAATTCCGGTCCTAGATGGACGAAATCGGTGGTAGATGATACCTAAACATGTTCTAGTACCATTTTGGGTCGAAAGAAGTGGTTTAAAAATTTTTCCAGGCAAAAAATGGGTCGATCCAACATCGCAAAAATGTGAAGGGTATAGCTTAAGTATACCTTCAAAAATTGTCAAAAAATCAAAGTCGCCAATTGCGCTCCTAAATGGCCCAAATCGATGGTATATGATGTATAAACATATTCTAGGACGATTTTGGGTCGAAAGAAGTGGTTTAAAAATTTTTTCGGGCAAAAAATGGGTCGACCCAAAATCGCAAAAATGTGAAGGGGTATACCTTCAAAAATTGTCAAAAAATCAAAGTCGCCAAAATCGCTCCTGCATGACCTAAATCGATGGTATATGATGCCTAATGATGTTCTAGGACCGTTTTGGGTCGAAAGAAGTGGTTTAAAAATTTTTTCGGGCAAAAAATGGGTCGACCCAAAATCGCAAAAATGTGAAGGGGTATACCTTCAAAAATTGTCAAAAAATCAAAGTCGCCAAAATCGCTCCTGCATGACCTAAATCGATGGTATATGATGCCTAATGATGTTCTAGGACCGTTTTGGGTCGAAAGAAGTGGTTTAAAAATTTTTTCGGGCAAAAAATGGGTCGACCCAAAATCGCAAAAATGTGAAGGGGTATACCTTCAAAAATTGTCAAAAAATCAAAGTCGCCAAAATCGCTCCAACATGACCCAAATCGATGGTATATGATGCCTAATGATGTTCTAGGACCGTTTTGGGTCGAGAGAAGTGGTTTAAAAATTTTTTCGGGCAAAAAATGGGTCGACCCAAAATCGCAAAAATGTGAAGGGGTATACCTTCAAAAATTGTCAAAAAATCAAAGTCGCCAATTGCGCTCCTAAATGGCCCAAATCGATGGTATATGATGTATAAACATATTCTAGGACGATTTTGGGTCGAAAGAAGTGGTTTAAAAATTTTTTCGGGCTAAAAATGGGTCGACCAAAAATCGCAAAAATGTGAAGGGGTATACCTTCAAAAATTGTCAAAAAATCAAAGTCGCCAAAATCGCTCCTGCATGGCCTAAATCGATGGTATATGATGCCTAATGATGTTCTAGGACCGTTTTGGGTCGAAAGAAGTGGTTTAAAAATTTTTTCGGGCAAAAAATGGGTCGACCCAAAATCGCAAAAATGTGAAGGGGTATACCTTCAAAAATTGTCAAAAAATCAAAGTCGCCAAAATCGCTCCTGCATGACCCAAATCGATGGTGTATGATGCCTAATGATGTTCTAGGACCGTTTTGGGTCGAAAGAAGTGGTTTAAAAATTTTTTCGGGCTAAAAATGGGTCGACCAAAAATCGCAAAAATGTGAAGGGGTATACCTTCAAAAATTGTCAAAAAATCAAAGTCGCCAAAATCGCTCCTGCATGGCCTAAATCGATGGTATATGATGCCTAATGATGTTCTAGGACCGTTTTGGGTCGAAAGAAGTGGTTTAAAAATTTTTTCGGGCTAAAAATGGGTCGACCAAAAATCGCAAAAATGTGAAGGGGTATACCTTCAAAAATTGTCAAAAAATCAAAGTCGCCAAAATCGCTCCTGCATGGCCTAAATCGATGGTATATGATGCCTAATGATGTTCTAGGACCGTTTTGGGTCGAAAGAAGTGGTTTAAAAATTTTTTCGGGCAAAAAATGGGTCGACCCAAAATCGCAAAAATGTGAAGGGGTATACCTTCAAAAATTGTCAAAAAATCAAAGTCGCCAAAATCGCTCCTGCATGACCCAAATCGATGGTATATGATGTATAAACATATTCTAGGACGATTTTGGGTCGAAAGAAGCGGTTTAAAAAATTTTTCGGCCAAAAAATGGGTCGGCCCGAAATCGCAAAAATTGAAAGCCGCCTATTTCGGCCCTAGATGATCCAAATCGATGGTATATGGTGTCTAATGATGTTCTAAAACCATAATCACATTTAAAAAAACCGCAGTGTCCTAAATAGCTCCACATCTATCTTAAATATCACTGTGGGTTTAGTAAATCCCAAACACGTTATATTCTCATATAATCAGTTTTAAAATAATAACTGTTAGTAGTGTTTTTATGAGGAATAGCAGATGTTTAAAGAAGCATACAAGGAGTATGTGAAAAGTGCTTCGAAGGTTTGTAATTGTCTTGAAAGTTTTGAATCAGACTTTTTTCCGTAACTGACTTAAATAGCCTCGTCTTACCCTAATTGGAATCTTTAAAATGCAGTTGATACGGTAAACTTATAGATTAGTTTATCTACCACGTATCCATTCAGCTTCCATGATCAACCGGATTATTATCTGCTCCAATTTGTACGTCCATTGAACCTTGTGTTCTGACCTTGTTAAGGAAATGGCTAACGGGGACAGCGATCGCCAGATTACGATCGTGATATAACGATCCAATTCGAACCTGCGATTTGTCCTTGGCACACACATAGCTTTACCATACAAAGTAACCATACAAACCTGAATTCATTTCTGACATATTAAACTATAGATTGCACACTCGAATATCCTCTGAACAAGGTGAGTCCTCCACAGGACTTGCTGAATAATTGATTATTAATATATCCCAATAATATTCTATGATACTAAAACTGCAAAAACAGGTTTAAAACTGTATTAATTTTAATTATAGTTATTTAACTGAGTACTAAAACATGTTCGCCTTAATTTGGCGTCTACCACTTTATAAAACCTCTATTAAAAAGCCACAAATCACTATTCTTTCTCAGTACTTTAATAAATCTACGTTATCCAATATTAATTTAATTCTGTTCAAACCACGAATACAACACACAAGTTTTTTCTTCATCACGCTAAAAAATGAATTTCTTTATTCTACAGCTTCCATGTAATAAATCGTAAGTCATCCACAATTAATTCCCCAGACATCACCTTCAAATGTTCCAATCCGATAGATTAATGACACCATTAGCCGAGTTTTTGCTAATCTCCTATTGAAATCCAAGAAGTGATCTATATCGGCTTTTCGCAATCTCTCCGAAGCGTACGTTTTTAACGTCCACGCACCATAAGCGGTGGTCTGTTCATAGATTGGGAAACGTTTCTTGGGTGTCCTTGATACCTGAACGTTTCTTAGTCCCAGCATTTCGTTGAAGGTGGTATTGTCAAAGTATTAATGCCGGTCGGTTACGTTAGATCCATATATGTATCTCGATGACCTCATATTCAAGAAGAAGAGTTACGAGAGTGGAAGGTCGGCCGTTAGTCGACACGGTGATACACGGCCACGGCAAAAGTGCCGAGAGCCGTTTCTTCTCACCGACGAAAGTAGGATTACACTCGATTTTCACTCTCTGTGTTTTCGATTACATAAGTACCGACGCGAACGAAGACGTAGCTCCTACGGTTTTAATAAAACAGTTACGTTTGCCTACTTGATGCAATGCATCATTGTACGCGTAACTGCTCTTCGACACGCCGCTTACGTATTAACAATGAGAATAGTCAAGGCACCAGAAACCTTGGCATTGATAAGGATTACGTAACAATGTTCATAATAGTTATCTTAGCATTCACTTAATCCAATTTCCCCTATCTATATTCGATATTCATATAGATTCGATTTGTACAGATTTATTTACTTTAAAGTTAACTACAAATGTAGACCTGCTTTATTATCAAATTTATGTTTCATTAAACATGGAGAATTAATATATCTTGATTAAGTTCGATGAAAAGCAGACCTTAATTATGAAGAACAAGCTATTCACTTCAACTTGCATTTAGATTAATGAATTATTGTTTCCCCAACATTTAAGTGAAAATCATTAAAGATAATGAATATGTATTCAAGTAGTTGAATGAGATAAAGCACTCTTTGTATAAATGATTTTCATGAGTACATAATATCTGCGAGTGCTAATCAATGATGTTTTTACACGGCAACGGAAAAATTCAAATTAAAATATGCTTGAAATTATTCGAAATGCATTGGAACTTTCGCCTACCATGACCTCGGAAAGGCAGAAGCTAGTTGTCGGTCAGAACGCTACATAATCGAATGCGTAGTTTACGGTACAGCATTATGTGACCCGTTAACCCGTTAGAGTGACCCTACTCGATTCGCCATTATAGAACGAAGGAGTGCAACCAGTCTGGGTCGAAGAGAAACGGATCTTTGCGTATGCGATGCCAAGGGCACGCATTATGGAGAGTCTTCAAGTTGTCAAGGAAAGTTTGTGATCTTACAAGAAAGTGGTTAAAGAGATACCGTATCAGCAAGTAGAATATCATGCTCCGATAAAATGATCTGTGTTAGCTCTAGAATTCAATTACTTCTGTAGATCTATACAGTATTCGGCTTCAGAAAATTTAATGTCAAATCAATTTTAAGCTTTTCTACAAGTTTATAATCACCAAGCAACTTCTTAAGAATTTGCGGTCGTTCATGTTCTTTATAAAGTGACGTTATTTCTGTACTCCGAACATTTTTATGTACGAGGAAGATAATTCCGATATCTTTTTCCGACATTTTTCTTCCATACTTTCCTAAGAAGTACTTGAAAGGGTTTTAAAAGTGGGTCCAGTTCCGTGCAAATATTTGAGAGGAACATCTTCCATCTATGAAGATAGAAGCGTAGGTTTACCGTGGCAGACGTCTCAGCAAACCCGGTGCTTTTAACACGCCACTTATCTAACACGCGTAACTTCGCCCATAAACGCCTAACGGTTCTCAGGTTTGCCCAAAAAGATTCGGCTATTATCTAACGCTGGTTACGTAATCCTGGTTGTGCAACATGAAAGCGTAATCCGTAAAAGTTACGCCCGTAGAATACCTCTTCATCCTATCTTCCCCTACCACCCTCCATCACTCCTCCCCTACAGTGATTTCTCTTCCAGTCTTTCTTCGCCTTCTTTCTCTTTCGGCAACCGACGGAATCAGAAGACGAACAGAGACGGATTACTTTCAAACTCTCACCACAACCTTGACCCACTGAACCTCAATTCTATCTCGATTCTTGATCTCCCCGAATATCATGCCTGTCTTTAAAGGACATTGATAATCGTTCGATTACTTGAATTGATTCCGTAAAGTGCCCCGTGTCTCTGTTTCCAACTTCTTATTGATTAAAATTCTCCTGGGTTTCTTTCGGTACTTAAGTAACCACAGGGAAACCGTGACATTTCACATTAATTTCATTCGTATTGTATGAAAATATATTTGATAGATTTCAATATGATTTAGAGTTGAAATTAAGTCTGAAGTTCATTATTTATGACTCGGAGAAAATTGTAATACGGATATTAGCTAATGGTAGAAAGTAGCGCAAGGTCGCTTTCTTCTTACTCAACCGACTATTACACCTGAAGACTGTAACACGCCGATGGTCGCTCTTTCTCCTTTCGAACAGTCACTTGTCCGCAGAAGCGAGAAATTAATGCGGTCGTTGAAGAATCGTCCCTCTCGAAGAGAAGAAACCTATGGAAAAGTGACTTTTCACTCTCGAACGTGTTCCGCAGTCATTATGTTAACAGATCGTTCGGTCGATTGTTAAATCATACGTTTCCGAAAGATAAAACAAGTACTATATTTATTCCAAACTTCTGAATTATTATAAGTCCGTATATTCATCACAATGTTGGTAGGTATTTAATTAATAAATTTGATACAAAGAGCAAGTCATATAACTCAACCACTAAAATCATATTCATTGCTTTTAAATAACAAAGTACAATTTGTCTTTTTTCTAGTTTGATGTATGTAATTTAGAAATTGACTTATGTTAGGGCAGTGTAATGAATATTTTTATCATACCAACACGAGATTCTTAAATAGTGGCGTTCAGTCGTTAAAGATTATTTGTTTCGCTTACAAGCAGCATACATGTATCACAAGTACTTAGCTCAATGTACAGTTAACATGCAAATTAAATGCTTAACTTATACACCGCGAAAAATGTCTTTCTGGCGTAGCACAAAATTAACACGCGTCTCGTTAAGCAATGAAAAATATCACCATCTTCATCAAGGAACTCGTGATACTCCTCTCACTAGTCAATGATAGATTACATCTTACGTTATACACATAATTTCATATTCCACACTTTGTTC
Source organism: Nysson spinosus (assembly GCA_910591585.2). Lineage (NCBI taxonomy): Eukaryota > Metazoa > Arthropoda > Insecta > Hymenoptera > Crabronidae > Nysson > Nysson spinosus. The sequence goes on from OU342835.1 coordinate 8,447,974, forward strand.
TTTAAAACATTTCATATTTCACGCGTTATATGCATTCGAATAGCAGAATAAATTCATTATTATGCAAGTTCTTAGGTCACACCAAATTTAGACTACTATATAAAACCAGATTTGTATTATAATATTTTATTCTATTACCACATATATCGTGCCGGAAACATGAAATTTAAGCGATGAAAAAAATGTCATGCTTTACAATTAAAGCAAGGTACAGGCCACTCAATTAAATTCACGATTATCTCGACGTTTAATTATTCGACATTTTCGTCCTCGTGGAACGCTGACCATTAACGACGTTGACGATCGTCGTCCTTTCAAGGAAGGATTAAAAAAGGCCGTGAATTGCAGGAAAATACAAGGAGGTGCGTAATGCCTTGTTATTACACGTGTCCCTCCTTGGTAACGGGATAGCCAACCAAACCGACCGGCCTACTTATGCACGGACGTTCACATACGTCTACGCACATTCACGCATCTCCTTCCGAGTATCGCCTTAGGTTCTCCTCTTGCACATTATACTCGAAGATAAAACGAAATTCAAAGAGGATAATGTTCCAACGCAGGGTTTCGATATCACTGTGATTTCTATAATGCGCGTATGATACAAAAATCTAGGATCTTCAATTTCCCATGAAATTCAGATATGTCTTTAACCCTGTGGCTATATATTTCGAAGCAATTTGTCATGACCAACTTTCTGCAACAATGTGAATTCTCGTTCATAGAGTTTATGTTATCTCATATTTTGTTGTCCGAGATTACCATTTTGTGGTTCCCAAGAATTTCATTGTAACTCTGTTGATTGAAATCCGAATTTTTGTGCACCGGTGACCTTAGATTTTCTTTATTCTTGAACGTGTACGAATGTTCCGGGCTTCCAGCCAATGAGGAAGAGTCACGACCGGAATACGCATGAGGACCGGTCCTTTGTGCGTGCAAAATCGAAACACGGGCCAGGCAACCTTAACTTCATCAGAGATAAATGTTTTATTTACCTAGCAATATTTATTCATGAAATTCATGTTTCTCATTAAATACATCTCGAGTTACTATACCACTATCAATAATTTAGTTGCAAACTTACTGAAATATTTATCATCGCCTTTCATAAACTTTTCTTACGAGTACACGTATAAACAAGTTTAGTTACAAATATATATGACCAGTTAATTGGTATTCACGAATAAGGGGAAGCATAGACAAAAGAATGGCTCATTAATTTTTTGTTTCCAAGGAATTTATAGCAAGGTCAATGCACTGGCCTAGTCCGTCGAGATTTACTGCCTTAAACTTGTTCAGGATACTCAGAGAATATCGAGAATGGTAGACAGGTACGCAAAGGAATTTCGCAATTTGTAGAACCGGCAACGTAGCGACTAACAAGAGCGGAGTTACTCAGCTCGCTCGTTGGATACCAATTCAGTTCTTTGTACATATAAAACTAAAACAAAAACCAGTACTATCGATCCTCGACCAATTTATACCTCGTAGAACACCAATTCTTCAAGCTATCTTAATCATTTTCAGTGTTGCACAACTAGACTGCAATTAATCTTAACAATTTACACATTTATTTTACCATGCAGATATATCGTGCTGCCTTTCCATTTATCTATTTTACATTACATTCAAAATTCAATTTTTATTAAGAAGTTCTGACATCTTCAATAAAATTATTTACGGTCTCCTAACACTTGGTAGTAAAGGTCCGTTATATTTAATTGAATTTAATTATATCATCTTATTTTTTGTGATAGTATTTGTCCAAGACAAGCCATGTTTCTTCCTTAAAAGCAGGAACGTTCATCGACTTCTAGATTTCATTTTGAGCAGCAGGTTTTTGTTTCGTAATAGTTCCACGTGATTTCAACGTGTGGTTCACGGTATTCTCGGCAGTAGATTGTACGTAAGCGGGTATACTTGGGCTGACTAAACGTGCTATACACTACTGGCCTATCTCGCCTGTGCCGGCGTTCAAATCTCCCACGATACCTACAATTCTTGAGTCCGAATTTTTATAACCGCGTGCAATAAATCTACGTATTTTTGTATGTCTGATACGTGGAACATAAAATACGGCCAACGAATAACGATATTTAAATCTACACTAACGAATTCTATCACTTTAGATAGAAAGTGTTAGTGTTTCGTCGTTTGCAACAAGTTGTGCTTATAACGATGAGGAATCTAATAGTATTAAATATAAAATATTAGAGAGATTAATATTTTGATATTATGTAATTACTGTGTGTATCTAGTCATTGTGATATTAGAACGTGTTGAAGTCTAATAATCAGCAAAGTTAATTTAGATATTATTGTGCATGCTGTTTCATAATATTTTCATTAATGAAGAGAAGTTCAACATGTATATTAGTTTCATTTCCAACTAGCTTTATTCAGATTTTGAATACTACATGGAAAATATTACATGATATTCAAGATACTGAAGTAATTCCAGTTAAGGGAATGTTGCTCTTGTTTCGGGTAGAAGTTTAATTGTCTCAGATGAAGAGATATAACTTCATAATCGTTACAACGTTATCATAACGATCGGCATGTATGTTAGAAATCTTGAAACATTCCACGTAGTTCCCACATGTAGGCTCTGTGGAACACACGAGACCTTCACCGTGGAGATCTTGAACCGTAGTTGACGCACCGACCGGTACCAACATGGCGTCCGTGGCCGAGGAGCGAGCAAGCAAACTCGACGATTGTGTAATGGCGGCTGAAGCCGGCTCTTGCAAGCCCATAGGAAAGGTGAATGTCCTGCGAGGCTCGTCCCCTCTCGGCTGTTTCTGCATCGTCTCCTCCTTTTCCTCTCCTCCTCATAGAATTCCTTCTTCTTTCCTCCGACGTAACTCTTTCTCTTCTGTATCCGAACGACGAATACCAACCGGGCCTAGTGAAGGCTACGAACTCGTTGCCGGGACGAACAACTCTCCTGCTACCGACTACGTGGAACCTCGTTTCGGACAGGTGTCATCGCCCTCTCGTCACTAAACAACGACCACCACGTTTCCTCTTTGCCAATCCTCATTTACTCCTTTTCCCCTCTGCCGGATTTAGAAACGCTCCTTTACTATGTCCACTCACTTCTTCATTATTCCTCGTCTGCGATATCTATTTTGCATTACTTCCGTTCATCAATTAGTTTGCTGATTAGCAGTATTAAAAGCGCTTCTTCTTGTCCCCCCATTTGCTATATACATATACACACATCTTATTTTTTGCATTTATTTATATTATTCTTTTAAAATGATCATTAATCACTAACCTAATAATCATAATGATTTGCTGTAATGAACGGATGGAAGATTACTATTGATATTTCCGAGTGGCATCTACTTGATAGTACCTAGTACTAATTAGTATTAATCACCCTGTATTTTAAATATAAGGAATGAGGTGATATCGGGTTGCCATAAGAACTTTTTCTTCGATATTACTTGACGTTTGTAAGTAGCTTGCAACTGATCGCTACGAAATCTCTCGGATTTCCTGCTGTCAGCCTTGACATTTGCTTGCCAAGTTACCGGGATATTACGAGTTAGATAAAAGTCAAAGCATTAATATTCAATTGTCATTAGATATTAATATACTCATGGTATACGAGTCCAAGTCGGTTTCCTTAATTAGTAGTCGCCCTCGATAAACTTCGAAAATGTCAGATTACTAAAACGAGTATCTTAAACCATTAGATTCAGTTACTAAGATCGTTGCTATTGAAATACAACTATACAACATATCTCCTTGTATTGGTCATTGCACGGAGTGATACAAACATGTCTGACATATATATACGGTGAATAAATTCAACAGTGCAGTCTTTAAATTCTAGTCAAACTTGAACGTTATCCAAAGCACTGTAAATGAAGTTGAAGGAATCTGAATGGAATAATGACAAAGTCGTGCTGGAGAACAGTGTACACCAAGATGGCGGCGAAGTGCCTCGTGGCATGGAATCTGATATTACCTCACCGTAGCCCTGGCAGTGACAGTGGCCCTCTCTCTTCTATCCCTTCCTCTTCGCTTCTCTTACTTCTCCTTTAACTCCTTCACCATTTCCTCTCTCCTCTAGCTAGTCCTCCTTTCCCTCCTCGTAGATGACTTCAGTTGTCACGTCCCAACTAGGAAACTATCTAGCCGCTAATTATAGTCAGACGGTAGTTATTTTTCGTTTTTGTCATGGTACCCACTCTTTCCGGAGAACTATCCTTTCGAAATTACTACGGAGACCCTCCGGATTTTCTGCCTCTGTAGTTCCAATCATTAAATTTGCAAAAAAGCTCGAAAGAAGCTGTTTAAACTTAATCGTAATATCATAAAAAGGCTTTCCAAGTAATGATCTTTCGGAGGAATTTTTAATATACATTTAATTTAATTCATTATATTCAATGAAAAAAGATTAGATATCAAGATATTATACATGCTGAGCTCTGTATTTTGTAATAGTAAATAGTGAAGTATCTTCAGACTTTGTACTTATGTTATAGTATATTGATTAATTGGCCGAAATAACTGACTTATTTGTAAAGCCTGATACATTTATGATTGATATCATATATTATTCGAGTCTAATGCGTCACATGAACAAAATTATCGATGGCATTGCATCCTGGTACGAAAAGAATTCGATCGTTTGGCGCCGAGGTGGTGAATCACAAGTATGCCGTGCGTGAACCGCAAGCTTGATGAAATAATCACCTCATCCATATGTAAGGATGAGTTTTGCTGGAAAAATTGTGTCATATTCTATGGGATTACACTGCGCGTCTATACGCACTTATATCAATAATACTCACGGGTAATATAAGATATTTAATATTACCATAAATATGATTTTTTGCGCAGATCTCAATAAGCATGAAATATGTTCATTTTATGACCGTCAATTATGTCATCAACTTTTTACCTTTCTTTAAACCTGTTATTATATTAATGTCTGCATAATATGTAATGTAAGTTGCACATGTGTAACTAAGAACTTTACGTAACAAGACCGCGCCAATTTTGGAAGGAAGATTGTAATGAATTACTGAAATCTTCTCTTATTATTTCATTACTTTGGCAATCTTTAGACTGATCACGTTGGATTGATTAAGAAGCCCAGAAAGTTACAGGCACGCGCTCATACTTCCTTCCTCGTGACGAAACGACGCGCAGACTTCCGTCCAAGTTTTATTTCCGGTAGTAGATTGCATTGAAATTAATATGATTACCGCAACACCACGACCGAAGCCAATCGAAGTTCGCAGATAACGAAACGCGTTACTCATAATAATCTTCTAATTTACAATAATAATAATCCTTTCGCAATCTAATATCATAATCGAAGAATTATCATGCTTCCGGAAGTCGTTATTACACGAAGTAGCCATTAGAGAAGTACGAGTCTTAACCTCGATAAAAAAGTCTTTAATCAACGAAAACGAGTTCTGTTTTCAGTAAAAGCAAGATAGTCGTGTAGGTATCTCGAAGAATCAATGTAATCCCACTCGCCCTGCATTCACTGAGAAATAAAATGCCCGGGCAAATTATCATGATAAAAGTTAACTGAGGCCGAATACTATCATCATTTAAAAAGAATATAACCGAGATACAGCAAGGACTTTCGAAGGGAAGAAACGGGATCGGAAGGTCGTAGTCGGAGCGAACAGAAGAGCAGTTGCTCTCTGTACACGGCTCGTTAGGACCGCTTGAGTTTCTCTCCTTCCAGCCGTCTTTCCCCCTTTTTCTTTCTCTTTTCGCTTCTCTCGTTTCTCTTTCCTTGGTCTCTTTCCTTTTACGCGGAGGTTGGCCGACGCATACGGATCCCGCTCCGGTCCTCTCCGGTCCTTCGCGGCCCGCCTTGCGCCGGTAGGTGGGTGTGTAGGACATAGCGGACTTCTGCAGTCAAGGACACGTTCCGCTTGCTCACACAATCACGTTTCGCGTTCACCATCTAGCGATGGGACTGATATTCTCGCGCGAGTGGTACCGGTATCGCGAACGAAAGTGCTCATTTTTATAACGATCAACCACTCTTTGATATCTCATTTTCGTTAGTATTATATAAACAGAAATTCTGAAAAGCAATATCTTAAGTTGTAACATTTCTAATTGAAGTGCTAAATTGAAGTCTGAAGTTAATATCGTATCTACGTTGTCACTGATGATGTTGAATATATAATAACAATTAAACTGAATATACTAATATTTATTTTAACAGAAGTTTATGGTATGAACATTATATTATTGCGATTAATTTTGCTAAAACAACCTATTTAAATTCTTTAGTTCAATTTGTTTTGGCATTCACACTTAACTTGCACCTACCATCATCTTCCCCGAAATGTGACTATATAATTGCCATTTGCATACATTGTAAGCCTGTCAAAATATTAAAGTCGTTTATGAATTTTACTTCGCAACGTTATCTTGCAAGAAAACATTAGGTGCATGCAATGCAATGATTCAAATGTTTTCTTATTATAACCACAAGTATGGCATTAATATTTGAATAGTTTAGTTATTTTCAACATATTCGAGAAGTATACGGTATGCTTTAGTACCGCTTGTACCGCAAAGTTGCTGCCAAAGATGGCAGCCGCACTCAAGGACACACTTATCCTTTATCCTGTTAGCAAGGAGGAATGCCGAGCAACGTTCTTGTTGCTGGATTCTCACGAGGCAGTAGTGCCGAGTTAAAGTTCCCGATCATTCTCGGTTCCATTAAACGAGTCGGCGGCATGGGACAAAAGAACTTACAGTTGTCTCGAGTGCGAAACCTCCTGCAATTTCGTAGAAAACCGTCGATTTGTTTTTCCTACTACTGCTAAATAATTGTATTCGGCTTCTGAAAAACGTCCGATAAAAATAAACCTTTAAACGAGTTAATTGAATATCGTATTATCTCACTCCAGATATATCAACATCATTATGAGATATATTAAGTTAATTAGACAATAATGGCGATAATTATGTTCGCAAAGAAACTAAGAATCCGTATTACGTTGAATAGATTGTCTAGCCAGCATGGCGTCGATGATAATAAACCTTAAGAATATCTTCCAATTGCATCTGTTTTAAATTAAATCCTCATTAAAGGTTTTACTTAATCACTCACATTACCCCTTACTTAAACCCAGAATCTTATCAGCATATTTCCAGTGTGCATAAAACGGAAGTGTATATTAAAAATCGCTTATTTCCTCCTTGATTAATGACGTGACCATATAATGGACACATAATCAGCGTACCGTAATCATATCGATAGTTCCATGCAAGATGAGAAAAAGTGCGGTAATCGCACGTAGACAAGAAACAAAGAGGAAACGCTCCGACGATGAGGACTATTCGAGAGATTACGGGTACGTGCAAGGTTACGCATTGATGGAAGAACAGCTCGATCAGACGGAATAAGAAGGGTGAACGGGGAAGGAAGATGACGAAGGAAGAGAAGAACGGTGGGGCCAGAGGAAGTGAAGAGAATTAGCGAAGGTATACGACCGAAAAGGAGGCCACAATCGTCTGAGTAAACAAGTGTCTTGCTCACAACTTAACCAGTTCCACCTTTCTCATCTTGTTCCGACGTTTCGTCTCCATGACCTTTAGTGTCCATGGATCACGAGTGGCAAAGTTAGTTTTTCTTCCCTAGTAAGAAGTACTTGTTACTTCACGGGTTAATGAGAAAATAAGTACCATGAGTATGAGTACCACGTGATTAACCGATCAGAAATAAGAAGGAAAATCATGCTAAGCGTATTATGATATCGTTTTTATTACTGCGTTAGATTAACGCGAAGAGACAAGATCGAGTAACGTATTAGTGAATATCATCCTTTTCACTAATTGATATACAGATAGTTGAACTGATATCGGATTGTCATCGTTTTCGTTATCGCATCGTGTAATTGCATCTTATCTTAACGAGGACTCATCGCGAATGCATCGACTTCAATTTATAGTATCGATGCAGTAGTCGCATAGATCCTCATGTGGAAACACGTGGATCGAATCCCGAGAAAATAATCTTGAATGTTGCACTCCCGATCACTCGCGTTAAACGTGATCTCTCTCTCTCTCTCTCTCTCTCTCTCTCTCTCTCTCTCTCTCTCAAGATCAAGGCCCCACGATATTAGCATGATTGCTGCATAAGAAAACAATCTGGGTTAGCGCGGCGTGTGCAGAGGTGCATATAGTATCGGAGACTCTTTTGTATGTGCAGGATAATCGAGTGTATACCAATGCGGGTATATACAATTGAATATATATATATATATATACATATACGAACTAAGGGTACACGAGGATCATTTTTTAAGTGTTGCACATATCCAGGCAATCGCGTACCAATACCAGTTAGGTAGATCGAGCAACCCGTGCATGTGAGTCAGTAAGACGTTTGCTCCGTATGCCACACCCCGAAATACATTTTGCATTCCGTACTGCGTTATAACGCATTCCACGAAGATCAACCATGCCTTTCGTTGCAAGGTGAAAGACTTTCATTAAAATTTAATACCTACTCCGGAGCACTCGATATTACGAGTATGAACGAAGAGTGGAACGTTGGAACGAAGGGTGCCTAATATCTAAACAGATTTGACAAAAAGTAACTTGGATTTAAAGACCATTGGAAGTGGATATAATCAAACCAAACCATATACATCCTTGAGAAGATACCTAGATGAGTTCTAGTTTTCCTTTTACAAAGTTATTTTCATCGAAGCTTCTTTGGTACGAAAACTGGAGGGAACGGTGATTTTGATCGTGAGTACGCACTCGTTCACTCACGTACTCCCGGATACATATTGGTGAGTGTAACTCTTGGTGTCACACACGGAGAAAACGGTCAAGGCCATCGTACATGTAGACACTCCGTAAGCAGGAGCTAGAAAGCAGCAGCAGAACAGCAAGCAACCCGGTGTTTTCCAATCGCCTTGGTTAGACTCGACCTTCGTGAGTCGGCATGCCAAGTTTATCGAAGAAACGACGAGGTATCTGCAAGTAGAACCGTCTCGCTGCCAGGGTGCCCTCACAAAAACGTATAGACTCGTCTCTGAATGGCCAGGTCACGTTAAATTACGGTAAATCCGCGTACTTACCACGGCGAATCAGATTTACGCCAGCATTATTCTAAAGCAGTTGCAACGCGACAATCAAATCTTTTTTCGTTCCCAATGAAATCACTGTCGGCCAGCATGAAATTAATTATACTTGGTATATTACTTTTGTTCGTCTCTAGGGAATAATTACGTTTAGTCCAGACATGGATGATGGGTTGCTAATTTTCCACGGAATTTATAATACGAAAGATTACATTCATTTTATTATATTGAATTCAATTTTGAAGAGTAAACCAGACTTAATGTGATCTTAATAAACTGGTCCTTGTAACGTAATCCTAAACAATGTCATTTTACATGAATGCCACTTCGCTTGAATGCAATACATTCTTTTAACTATTACAAAATACTATACCTATATAACAAATGAAATGACCCTATGGCTAGCATAACTACACTAAGTTCTCCAGGAGTTCGCGAGTTACGCGAGCAAGACACAACGGTCATAGGAAAACCTAGAATTACCTCCCGAGCACGAACGAACGAACTTGGCCCAAGAAACGGGAATGAAATTACTGCCATTACACGGCCGCTGGTTCTTTTTGTTACAGTCATGTACTTCTCTGCGAAAGAATTTGTCTGTTTATCTCTTGGAAATGAAATAATACGATACTCTTTCAAAATGATCATATAAATATTTCACGTTACATGAGCATTTACAACGGTTAGGTAGAATTGGAATTTTGGAAATTATGGGAAATACGGTAATATCCTTCGTTGGAAATATTGAGTAGCAATGGGCACCGGAGAAATACCACATTTAACGCCTTTCGTGGAAACACGGTTTTGAGAATATTTCTGACACAATTATTCGTAATTGGACCGCTCGGTAACGAGCGCAATGACGCATAGAGGCATAACCGCTTGACCCCTGAGCCGAAGGGTAACATTTAATATGGCCGCATCATAAAACCTGCGCCAATAGTTTCTATTGGGAAATAATGTTTCGGTTGATATTATGGTTAAGCACGGTAGAGGTGTGCCGTATGGAACTGAATCCTTCCAGGAGTCCACTCTACCACCCTATTCTTTCGTTTACCTAAGTCAACCTCGTAAGGGTAAATCCGTGATACACTTTCGCTAGCACGAAACTTACCTCTTCTCGGTTGCTTTCAACTCCCAATAAAATACGATCATGCAATTTTCTTATATGGTCAAACCAGTGGTCGAAAGCTTTTGCCATTATGGGCGCCCCAATTATTAGAAGGGATTTTACAAGGTTTCTTCCATAAATCGAGAATTATTTGGGCCCCATGAAACTGGCATATTCCTCGAATTGAATAAAATTAATATATTTCGGGTATTCGATTTATTGAAAGTAGTTCTAGTAAAGTACATATAGTATATAATGTTTCTGATATATACGTTATTTTTTTATATTGATTTAATAACTTTTTTAATAACCCTCGCAAGGTTAAGCGATTTAAATTTGACTCAATTTATACTGAATATACATATATCGTTTTGCAACTCAACCGAAGATTACCAAATATCATTTTTACATTAAGATATACACTCAACGCAACGCGCAGATGATATTCTAAATTTATCTTCGTTAAAACCCGCCATATTTACATACTTTAAGAAATACCTCTTTAATCGTCCCTCGGAGGTAATATCAGGTGGCATGGGGAGCATACTTAGCTAGAAAAAAGAAGATTTAATGCGTTCCATAAAGGGATCGTATGGTGAATCGTGGCGAGGAATCTCAAGCAAACAGAATAAATCTTAACGAGTGGCATGTAACGCTAATCGAGCCGAAACCGCAAGTGGAGGGTAGGTAAAGAACGAAGACAAGAAAAAAAAAAAGGAAGAGGAGGGAGATTCAGTGACATCGAGATACTTGCGGATTAAGGTACAAAAGGAATTGAAAGTATCGAATCGAGAGATGCTCGCTCAAAAATATCGTTAAGAAAAAGTAATGGGCTGCGGCAAAGCCCTTCCAGACTTGGCAGAAAACCTGGCTAAGCCTGCTCGAGGGAAGGTAACAGTGCGGGGCCAAGCGAGGCGAGCTGAGACGAGCCGAAGCAAACGTAGCGAACGAAGCGAACCAACCGAAGGAAGCGAACGAGGCGAACGAAGCGAACGAAGCGGCGTGGATACAAGAGCGTTGTTAGGTCATTGACTGCCGGTGGCCGCCGATCCGCGAGCATCCAAGGACAGCCGCTCGGACGCGAGCTCTTTCTCTCTCTCCCTCACTCCCTCTCTTACTCTCTTACTCTCTAACTCTTTCCCTCTTATTTTACCTCTTCCTTCTTTCTTTTGGCTTCTTTGAAAAAATCACCTTCCCGGCTATTTCAACGTCAATGAAGGTCTATCAATTATGTGGATTATAAGTGTACCGATTATCACATTCGGAGACCTTGAGTCCCAAGTTAACTTAAGGTTAGTCTACTCGGAGGAATTAGTGGCATATAAACATTATTTTTATATCTACACCTTGACATTATATATTGAAATTGATCGTTACGTAGAATTATCTTTCACTTCAATATACCAGAATCGAATTCCCTGTTAATACTGAATGACTATGGTTTGCTTACGCGTTTAACCGTATTTGTCTTTGTTCAATGGATTACTGATGTTTGGAGTGACTTGTTTAAAACAATTCGACGAAAAATATTTTTTGCATATTTATCAACGAAAAGGATACCTTGTTCAAACAGATGTTATTTGCACAATACATTCGGGTCATGGGAAGAGGAGCAAAAAAAGAAGCTAACGAGGATTTCGTGGTTGCCGTTTGTTCGTGTCACACGCATTTCCGTTTGCATGGTACTCCCACTGTCCATGATTTTTCTTGACCACCATAGACTCTATCTACATCATGAGTACGTTAATTTTAACGAACAAGTACCATATTTTGACTAAGGAATAAAATAGAGACTCAAAATAGATTGAACTCAAACATCCGCAGGGTTACATTTCTATAATCATTCTTCTTTCATCAAACTACATAGTGTTTCTACATTGTAGATACACGCAATGGTTCAACCAAAATGTCGGTTATTCTTTTTGCGCTTCATGGGAGAATTCGAATTTTATGATATTTCATATCCTTTGGAACCCGATGAGCACCAGATGTGTTGGTGATGCGGTTTCGATCGCGAAGAGAAAAATTTAGGTCGCCATACTATCGTTGCTCCTACCTTGAACAGGATGAAAAGGGTTTCATCCATGGTATTTCCAAGGTGAAAAAGGGGGATCGTGAATATTGAATGGGTTCGTTTTCTATGAACCGTTCGACCGAGTTTTCAATGGGATTCGAGTGTACCGTGACTACGAGAACCAGATCAATTTCGTGAGAAAGAAAATCCATGCCATCCGGAAGACATAGATTTAAGCCTTTGTCGAACCACTTTCGATCCTGGCACGATAGCTCTCCTATAATTCCCTTATTTTGACACCCTCAACCTCGAAACTCGGGAGGTGGTCCTTACGAAATTTTATTTATTATTAACCATTAACTAATTTCTCATTGTATAACAAAAGTTATACTACACGGTTCTTTACTTTATTCTTAACATTGAAGACAATTATAATTGTTCCACAACATATACTACAATGTAGTTTGCAATTTATGCTTTAAATACTATTTTTCAATTATAAATTCCCCGAAAATTATGGAACTTATAAGATTTATTAAATGTTGGAAGGTATTTGTGAAATGGTGTCAGAAGGTGTTGAGACTCTACAAGACACTTGTTTGTATTATTCGGAATTGAGACGTTTAGTAACTTAGGAACATTGAAATACGACCAGGATCACGAGACCTGTGGATTAGCCGAGATTAAGATGGGGTTAACCAAGGCTCACGAGAAGAACTTACCGAAGAGGGTCCAACAATGACGCCAGTTCTGAGTGACTCAAGTAATTTACAGCTCGGATTCGTCGGAAAGCTTATTTAGCAAATTATCGGCCAAATAGAAGTCACTTCGAGCCACTGTTTGCACCTCTTCGAATAAGTCCTTAACCCTTTAGACCCAAGAATTTATTTCCCCAATAACCGATAATGTACTCTTCGAACCAATCAGGAAACTAATCATCGATGCTATTCCTCTAATAGCCTTTTACCACCGCAGGAACCTTTAATGGAATAATACATCATTATAGCCAATTATTATCTAGAGTATAGCGTGTCTATAAATTATTATCGATCATATATTCTTTTGAAATGAATACTTCACGTGTTGTATTTTATACAGGACAGAACATTGTAGAGTTCATTTTATTGAAAATCATTTCATTATAATTAACTTGTTCCTGAAGGAAAAATGGTTTTTCTTATTCGAAAATAATCTGAGGAAGATGCGCGACAATTCTCGAAAATTACGTCACAAGCGAGCCCGACGGGGCCCCTTCCAAGAATTTATAACGGAACCCGATTTCGTCATTCGGGATTTCGTGGTCGCTTGTACGTTGCTGGGGTTTATTTTTAGATACGTCAATACGACTGTTCTTTTACATTCCTATATTATTATTTATATGTAATGATATGCTCACCCTTTATATATTTGACGTAATTTATTATGTCTAACATTCACGTGCGATATAATACATTCCAATATATGATTACTATCAAGTTAAATATAAATTTTAGTTATCATAACACAAATTGCGTTAACGAAATAAATAAATCTTACAAAACCTTATAAAAAGATTTAATCTTACTATATACTTCAATTTTGCAATATTATATCATCTTATTTGACTAGAATAATTAAAAGATCAGCATTCTATTATATTGTTAAATTTAAGGATGTTAAAGGAAAACAACGTGAAAATGGCACGTAAATAGAGTAGCAAGGGTTACTTCGGGAAATCGACCCCGATTTCCAATTTCCAAAATCGATCGAACTAGGAGGGTTTCCCACAAGGTGTGTCCACAAGGATATAGAACAGAAATATCGAATATACAGTAAGGTGCTACTGAGCATCGACAAGGATCGGAGGATATAGCAGGATACGGCAGGATATCTCGAGCCACCTGTCTTTCTCTCCCACGCTCCTGTGAGATGGACCCGATGGATGGATGGATGGATGGATGGATGGCCTCTAATACGAACCTATAAAGATCCCTCGGAAGGGGGCGAAAAATGGTTCTACCACCCTCGACCTTCTTCTCCCACCTGCGCCCTTTCTTTCCGATCGCTTTAGGACAAAGAGAAAAAAAACTGCTCCCCAGGAAGGAAACCATTTCTGCCCTTCCGCGAGCGAAGAATCGATTGAATTTCGACCGGTTCGGAAATATGAACATTTTTTTGAGTACGCGAAGAACTTTATATTTTAGTAAGCCCCTAACATTAAACTCAATACGTATACCGACTATTTTTTACTTTGAATGATTTGTTAATTAGTTGAGAAATTGCTTGATTTAAAATTTAGATCTCCTTTTGCTGGAATGTGTGTTAGGCTATTTCCGGTTCGCTAGAACAACATGGTTGTGTGATTTGGAAAATTGGATGAATCGTCGGGATAAAATGTCAGTCATCTTTTCGTTGGTGTAAATATTTGAACAGATCTGGAGTTAAAACAGGAAGCGGAGAAATTGATTCTCTTATTGCAACACGAAGCACTTTTCTAGTATCTTTGAAAATTCCATCAATATAAATTTTCATAAATTAAGAAGTTTCCGCCATTTTCACTCCACTTACTCAGTTTGCATGCAGATAAAAAATGTTTAACAGTACAAATTTCATATCATGTGCAATAATTATTCCTTATATATCAGTATATGTTCTACAACAAAAATATTGAAGTATAATATATAATTTCGTTATTAAATCCTATAAAAAATCATTAGAAAATGATGTCTAATATAAACCGTTTTTCACATCTGTTACCGACATCATATTTTCAGGTAAACATACCTGTAACTCTGCCTATGTCACAACACAAACTTCGAAAAGTATACGATGCTATAAAAGAGTATTCTCCGAAAAAGCTTCCTGTAATCAGGGAGCTCAGTGAATCTTGGTAGGCGCTTATTGGCCCTTTTTAAGCCTTGCCTACTGTCCGTAACGGAATCGGTGGTTTTTTTTGACAATGTTTCTCCATGGTCAGGGAATCCTCAAGTTGGCCGGTCGCGAACCCTTTTTTATGGGGGTTGACATTTTCTAGTGGCCAAGACTTGTCGGTTCAAAAAGAATTGCCGTAACGTAAAAACTTTATTGCGTACACAGTGGTTCGTTTAGTTGTGCCTCGAAAAACGGAATAACAAAGTGGGTATACGAGGATGGTTAAACATGTTCTTCCTCCTTATTTTTACGACTCGACGAATTTACGGGACGTCTTTCACCCCTTTACCTTTGTCACGGGAAATTTTCATTTCGGATGTTTTTTACGGTTTCCAGGAAACTGCAACATCTACGTGTATCTCTCGTTTCTATTTTTAACAAAACTATGTGTTGATGCATTGCAATACCGTTTGGTTACATCATTGACTGATCCAGGTTGTCTTAATTTAAATTTATTAAATTGTAATTCCTTTATCAACATATAATTGACATAAATTAAGACAGCCAATCAGAGCACATGAATTAAACAAAACAATATTGCAATGCACCCAAATAGGGTTTTGTTATAAATGCAAATTATATAATATATAATTATATTCCCCATCACTTTACTTTGACCGGTGACTAACAAGAGAGTCCAACAAAAGCAGTAAACTTGTAACTCAACATTTATGTCTAAACTTCTAATTTGAAATCCATAAAGGGCAAAATCATAATTAAGATTTACACGGGACACGAAACGGTACGATAATTCCCACATCACTCGCAAATCACAGTTTATCGTAAATGGCATCGAGGTCGTTAAACACGAGATACGATCTCAAACTGGAAAATTCGTAATTCCCGAGCGCCGAGCATTATATGAATAATTTACGATGTAGTGATATTCATAAGTGCAACGTAACTTATAAACGCATTCCAATACACGACGAGGATTTACACGAGTAGATCACCAACGATAATCTTACAAGTAATAGCGACTTTGTAATATTACGGGCAATAATTAACAAGCGCATTGGCCTATATCTTACTGTCATTAATGGTTTAGACGATTAACGACTTTGCTAGATCTCCAGTTTAAATGTAACCATTTCACGGACAATCTTATTCTTAGTGACTTCTGAATGACGTATACGCCTGAATAATTCTATCGCTGAATAGAAATTCGTCACAGTGTTCATTTAACACTAAAACTACCAAACGAGTCGGAATAACTTGTCCGACAGTTTTAGTTAAATTATTCGAACATACCACGACTGTTTGATACACTTTTATTTTATGCACATAACGCAAACAATTGAATCCATTAATGAACTTAACTCTTCTAGCCATGATTTATATATAAATGTGTAAGCATAACTGAGTATATATTCGGTAGTTCTAGTGTTAAAGAGTTCCTACGAAAAAACATGACTAATCCTCAGAGAATAATCGCAGAAAAATGTATTCTCAGTAATAGTGACTTCCATTTTGTTGATATAAATTGAACTCGGAAATTCTTTTATTATATTTTACTTGTTGCGAATATTTATTAACGGCAGTGGATTATTTGTTATTAATTATTATTCATAAATCAATCCTTTATTTTAATTAAACCTAAGTTCTTAATAGAGCTTAGTATTGTTATTCGTTTAATTTGCGGACAACCGCAGGATGTTTTTTGCCGATGGATTTTTTGCAACAAGGTTTTCCTTGATCCGGGAAGGTTTAAAAAAATACTTGAAAAAAGTGACTTTACTTATTAGCTACTTAACTCCTGGTTTCGGGGTGGCAGAAAGTACTATGGTGTTATAGGATTTAATGGAAGGGTTAGGGAAAAAGTTTCGGAAAAAGTGGAAAGCTAATAACGCAGAGTCAGAGATAGCTGTATGCTTTAAAAAAAAATTCGAAAAAAGTTGACTTCGCGTAGAGTTTGGAGGATTAACGCGGGTCAGCAATTTGTACAAGGGTTGTTTACGACGTGCTTGAAGTGTTAAATCTACGAACTCACGGATTACCCTTTCAAATCTTCGACTTAAACCCCCCCTCAGTTTTTTTTTCTAGTAGAGTCTTAGGATTACCAGGAATTCCAAAACCCGCCAATATATCTCGTAAATGTTTAAATAGAGAATTATTTTCTAATCGGCCATAAATAATATTGTAAACGCGATAACTGATTTTAGGGGCGTTGGAATATCAAGTTTGCATTAGGAAGTCCATGAAACTTAAAGTAACTTAAAGTTTTAATGATAAATGCTAGTTGCTAAATATAAGTGTATAAAACAACAATGAAATGAAAATTGTTTAATTAAAAGAATTATGATTTTTTACTTTGATTTTTTATGCGTTATAATTTTATTAGTGTTTACCACTATTATTGTATATGTATATCACAATTTAATATAATACTTATTTGATCAATTATTCTGTATTATGTGCAAATATTTGAAGACTCAAATTAGCCTTATATTTAGTCTTAATATACATTTAATTAATAACCTTAGTTAATAAACTTATTAAATATTATATAATTAATACCTCAAAAGAAAACAAATTTAATCGTATTAAATTTAGTAGTTTTATGTTAAATTCATATATTTGGATTCAATTAATTCAATATTGTATCTAAACTGCTGTGTATTTTCGAAAAAAGAGAAAGTCATGTCGTAGATTAATAGCGAAGGGTTTATGGTGTCTTCGAAAAGTTAAAACATCGAAATTCAGGGAATTAGTCTGCGGCACTTTTTTTTTACCCTTCCGCCATATTTCCCGGTCATCGCGTCGAAGATTTTCCTAGTTGATCGTAAAGGGCAAAAAAAGTGCGCAGAGCGAAAGGATTAAGTCGATTATCGTGTCTTTAATGAGGGTCCTGTTTTTCCAGGGTCGAAGGTGTACCAGGGACTTGGCGCGGGGATTTTTGTGAACAATGAGCCGTGCAGAGACCGACAACAATGATTTCTTTTTGTCAATCAACGAGGTGAGGCCCATTCAATTACATTTCTCCGAACTCTTTAAGCTGCCCAATCGGGCCTACGTAATTAGGACGATTACTTCTTTCCAGGAATGAATCTGTGCTTAATACAATTTTTACTTTCATTTCTTCGACAAATTTCATAGTAGTTTTAATTGTTTGGTCGTCCAAAATGAAATGTCGGATTTCTTATCAGTCGGAAATTGATCGTTCAAGTGATTAATTTTTACATAATAGGATACAGATCCTGTTAAATAAATTCATAAGAACATCTTTATTTATTTTCGTCCTTTTCGTGTTTTTTTACTGGAAATTAAGAAAGGAGAGAATAATTCCCACACAGAAATAAAGCTTTTCTCGTTCGATTTCTGTGGAATGTATCTACCGTATAAAAAGAGACTCGACTGTATTATATTATTCCACAATATTATTCTACATAGATAAGGGAATTTCTCTTTGTCTACTATTTGATTTAAGATTGAAAATAAGCAGAGATATATGAGGAATTCGGTCGTAAAACATGGTATCTGACATTGTTTGCGAAATTGCGTTATTGGCATCAGTGGATTCCTTTTCGAGGATATCTGTGAAGAATGTTCACCTTTTAAAAGAAAAAGGTTGATATTAAGTTACGGTAAGCGACAGCTAGATTTAACTCAAAACTTTACAGTCGATTTCCCCAAGGTTTACTTTTTTTAGTTACCATGTTTTACCACCGAATGCCTCATATATGAAAGAATGTGTGCTACGCACGAGGTACGCACAACGTTGAGGTTCTCTTTTAAATCTGGAATTTTACATTGCTATATTTCAAGGTTCATGTGTTGTAATTTTGTTGATATAATTTAATGGTATAATTATACAGTGGTTAACAAGAGACGTTTTAATTTGAACGGAGCATGTTGTAAAATTAATGTATCATAATGTTCTCGCCGAAAGGCAATGAGGTATGGGATATTTTCTCGTTGGTACAATAATAATTAGTGGTTAATGCACCGTGAATAGTATGCAGTTTCATTCTTTGTTCCATTCGAAGTTAAAGTGCCCCGCACATATTTTATCGTGAAAACATAATTACATGGTTATTCGAAACGCGCATCGGGAAAAGGGTTTTATCGAATGCGGCAATAATTTAATATTACGAATTTTATCTTGGCTCGCATTAAATAACGGTTGTATTAATTAACCACATTTTCTATACATAACATTAAATATAAATTGGTACATTCGGATTTCGTATCTGAAAGTGAATTTATTTCATACGATATTAAAATAATAATCAACAATTCAAAGTTCTTAATATAACAATAGGTACAGTTATGCCAGTTTATTAGTTGTCATTTTCCATGATCACTGCATATTTTTCCTGAGCATTTCCACTCGTTCCATTTTCGACATAACTCGACACATTATATAATGTATCGTGACAAGGTTTAGAGCGTGATTCTGAAAATGAACGGCATCGAAAGGAGTGGGCAGTAAGAGGTAGAGTGATGTTGGATGGTGCAGAATGTATCCTTGATCGTTCCCGGTCGAGCGTCGTCCTGCAAGCCGGTTCACTGACATCGGTATACCGTCAAGGAGTCCGGCACTGTCAAGGTCCGCCGGTTCTCCTCAATGGCGTCGGCCTGTCACGCAATTTACCTACGGTAATCGACACGCCTCACCGCGAAGGACGCTCCTACCCTTTTTCTATATCAAGGATACCCGACTTCCATTACCTTTCTTTACCTAGAACTATATCATTTTCGGCAAAACCACCGAAAACCGCATTGTCTAGCTCCAAGTAACATTGTAATTTCGATCTTCGTTATGTCGATCAGGTACAAGTTACTGTGGTGACTAAAAGGGATTCGTTATAGCGAACGGGTAACGATGATATTTAGTAATTTGTTGCATTAGTGTTAATATTTAGATTGGAAGTTATTTAATATGACGATAGTTAATACAAGTAAATCTGGTGGTATATTAATCATTATTTTTAGATTGTACAGTCGTACGTGATAAATGGACGTAGCACTTCATGCTGAAGTAAATTTCTATCAGCTTAACTATATTCATCATATATACCACCTTGAAAAAGATTACTCAACCATTAGCAAGAAACATATGTTAGTATTATATTTGAAGAGCGGTAAATCATAAACCGGAAATCAAAGGTTAAGAGATTCTTTGTTCAAGGATATCGTTCCTCTTAGCCCCAAGATCCAACTATATACCACATCCTACCACCATAATTTTTTCCGTGCTTCATAATTACTCGGTCTACAAAAAATGGTCGACTAACATCTGAAAATCCTTCAACTTTCATCCCCGTCTTCCATATGACGCAACCCTTCTAAGAAGAAGAATCCTGGGCCCGACATATTAGGGGCGGCGAAGTTGGAATTAGTTTTCAATTAAGTCTAGAATTTATCTGTTTAAAACCAACCCCTGTTTCACAGGTAGAGTGTTATATAGGTTCTTTCCAGTCTCTTGACTTCGAGCGTTACTTCAAACACCTAAGTGTCGACATTCGAGACGTTGACCCACCATTTGTCCAAAGTGATAATGTAACTATCGAATGATAGATCGCTCACACTTTCATCGACGAGTCCTTCCGGAACTGGGTGACAACAATACTGGGCTTTAAATCGTCCCACACGTACCATAATATCCCGGACTTGTACGATCGGTACCGCAAGTTCCAGAGACACGACTTACTTGGTTCACTTTTGCTGGTTAACGGTAAATCCGTCAGGAGTCAGTGAGTCAACGAGTCAACGGGGGCGCAGAGGGTCCCCACGCACTCACTCCTTTCCTCGGGAATCGATCTTCCTACGTGCATCTACCTATACCTATAAACACCATCTTCTTCGTTCTTTCTATTATTCTTTTCACGTACCACCTTTTCTTGCGTACCACTACGAATATACTTTCGTACTGACGCAACTGTTACGTTTTCTCTAGGCGTCAACTATTTTCATCCCCCATTTCATCACTTTATATTATATATACTTACCCCGATTCATTTCTTACTTTGATGCTGTTTTAAGGATAATTATTGTACTTCCATTAACTTGTATTTGTAGTACGATACTTCGACTATGATTGCAATTCATTTTCTTTTGGCATTACAGAGTATATCGATACTATATCGATATTTGATTTTTTGATAGAAGTTGCTACAATTAAAACACCCTAGCACAAGGTATTGTTATGAGTTTTCTTGGAGTCATTCGGTTTGATAAGTCGCTGATCTGAAGACGTAACTTTCTTATTCTGACGTTCGAATTGAGAAACGATTCGTCAATCTCATGTCTGTTACACAACTTCAGAACACTGCTCTTATCGGGGAACCTTACGGAGTTCTTTCTCCTAAAATGTTACACGATCCATTTCTTCCATCTATTACTTCATCTCTACTATAATTTTACATCGGAGATATATCTCCAGGTATATGGTATTAAAATAATTCTCCTACCACTTTGAACATATCAGATTTTATTTTTTTCCGCACACATAAATATGTATAATATAATAAAAATACACTCGATACTTGATACAAATTCAATGAATAAATATAAATATAAATCTAACGAATCATACAAATATTATAATTAATACTTAAACAGTGTCACGCAGTAATCTGTTAAATATTCATTCTTCCAATTTACTTCAAATTTAGTAATAAAATAAATAGATACGATATGAAATTTATACACAAAATATGTAAATTATGAGGTAGATAATTGTAATGCGATTTATAATCATCGAAATAAGTGCAGTTTTAAATGATGAGTAACTCGTTCCTGAGAATCAGTGGGTTAAGTCATTTATTTAATACACTGGTAGGATAACAATTAAATAGTGAAACGAAATCGATGTGGCAATTCTTCGACTTTTCCTGCAAGACATGAACGGCGGATGACGTAAAAGATCTGATTAACAGATGAGAGTCAGACGTTTTCCATTTCACTGTGGATTACGAGAATTTCCTTTCGGGTTGTTCACTTTTCGCCTCGGTCGCCGAGTGCATATTACTGCATATGCGCTCTGGCGGGTATTGTTTTGATATTTTCTTCGGTAATATTTGGTTCTTTTGGTAGTTATTTCAGTTCTTACATAAAGATTGAGATATACTTTTCATAAGCGCAATAATAATTTGATATCCCACTAATTATGTACTGTTTCAAGATCTCGGGCCTTATAAAAATATGTAGATTAGAAATAGTACAATGTATCACTTATAACAAACATCATAGCAATATTATATAGCAATATGAAGAATATAAATTTCATCCTATGGTTGCCCAAACAACTCAATAAATATCATGTTACTCCACGAAAGAAATTTTACCAAGTAATCCAAGAGCTTCGTTATAAAATAAAAATATATTAAACCCTTAACTTAAGGAGCCTATCAAAAGAATCATGAAGAAATGGCGATGATATCAGGTTCCATGAAAGCTTCGACGACCTAATTTCCGGATACCAACAATCTCGCCTATTCCCTCCGTTACGATGACGCAACCTGTCGTTGTTCAGGTTCTCCACGTCCCCGACCTCTCATTGGCTTCGGAGTGAGCTTTTCGAAAAGCACGAAGCAGTGGCTTCGTCGAGCGAGTCGTGTCTGATGCCTACCAAGTCGTACCACCAAGAACACTATAGCTATTCGCGTGGTAATAATTCGATGACAGGACATGCCAACATGCCGTGAATACGCGTGTGTGTTGGAACACGAATTCACGTATGTGGAGAAAGAGGAATACATGGCGGAGCGCGTGTTCAGAAGGCTACAGAGGGAGTGCGAGGCTGAGAGTGGGTTCATCGGACGCCGGCGGCCGCGGATTTACCGTTACGTCTTCTTGGCGAAACTCTTGAGTCCACTGGCGCTGCTTCTTTCTTCTTTCTTCTCTTCCTTCTTTCACGCTCCTTCTTTTTACCTTCCCCCGCTACGTCTCTCTTTCTTTCTGTCTCTACCACTGAATTCCAGTCCAACCACCAGGAGATCCTTTAGTAAGAACCGGAAGCACGTATGTCTTCGACTTGGTCAAGGAAAGTCCTAGTCATCCTTGTTCCTCAACATTGACCTAACATCATTATCCATTTACACTCGCCATACTAAAGTATTTGATTATGTTAATAAAATAGGAATGTTATTAGTGATATTGGATAGTATTTAGCAGAATTAAAGAGTAATTAAGTATATCCTAGATTCCAGTGCGGTCGTCGTTCTCCAGTGGGATTTGGAAACGCGACAATGACACTAAGGAAAGTCCAAAGTTTCGGGGATTTAAAGGTCATTGGCCAACTCGAGTCAAGGCTGAGTCACGTGTACGGCTAAACTGGTTAATATTATTCACCTCTGTTGCGTCGTTCTTTTCCAGTTTATCATAAGATATTAGAAATATTCAAAACAGCTTTGACCAGGAACAGGTTGATTTATAGTGGAATAAAGCTCCGTGTTATTGGTTAATAGTAATCGAAATGTTGGTCGAAGGTACTCGTGATTGAAAGATAGGCTCTTACAGGAATTTCTAAACGGGTATCATCGAGATCGTTACATGGAAACAGAACCAAATGTTCGCGCGGAATGATCGATGCTCTGATAGAAATGATGGCATGGTTTTGCATCGAAGCGCTAAGAAATCGTCGCTCCGTGCGTATCGCGTGATACAACTTCCTGGAATTATGATGCTCGTTGAAGCGAGACAAAGTCACGGTGAAGGAATACGTAGGTGCTCGTACATTTTTGTATCAACTGGAACGCTTTATTCTACGAAAACGAATCAAATGATTAGTCATCCGTGGTAAAACATCGATTATTATTCATACTGACGTAATTGCTGGTAGATCATTCCAAATGATATTGATGATCTTAAGCTTGACGGTCAATACGTAATTGGTCCAAACAATTGCGAAATATTTATGTGTGATTTGAGTTGATTTGTTGGATTCATAATTATGGAGAATAATACCAGATGTTTATGTTGTTTTAACGTTTCCCGGTTTGACTGGGAAGAATTGTGGCGGCAAATTCCACTCGGTAATCGAACAGATGGGTGAGTTCCTCAGACATGTTTTTCTTGAAGTAAGGCTAAGGCTAAGGCCACCTGTACAGAACTTCCTACCTTCTACTTTACTTTCTTCGCGGTTCCGTTAAATACCCGACACCGAGCGCGATCGCGAATCCAGGTGCGGAGGTCAACTTACGTCAGGTTAGGGTTCTCTCAGTTTCTCCCCACTTGTAATTCGCTTCTGTGTGTATGATGTGTGTGTGTGTGTTCCGTAGTGCGTGCATGCGTGCATGCGTGCACGCACAGGTGCTTCTGGATCTTCTTTGTGCTCCAGAGAACTTTGTACTTTATACAGACTACCGGAATTTAATGTAAACTAACAACATATCACTGTGAACTTTGATATAAATTAAAAATGGACACACAGTTTAATAACAAATATACTTAATTCATATCTTTATCCGAGTTATAATTATTTAAAAGGATATTAGTGAATAAAGTTTATAAGAATATCATTTTAAAAGCAGCTTCATACGATTTATATCTGGCACTTCTTATTTGTAATATTGTATATTTTTATATATTAGAGGGACAACAATCTGACAGATATTTATAAAGGATGAAGAGCACTTGTATTGTACATTTATTTTATTTGTTAATACATGCTATTATTTTACGTTTTAAGTACTTACTGTATAACGTACATTTTGTAAACATTATAAAAGCTATATATCAAACGTTAAAGTATACTTTGAATGTTAAGTAAATGCGCGTAGCTGCTATAGTTTAGTGGTCCATCGTTTGTGTATTTTGGGCGGGAATTCCAGCATCCTCTTCGGTGATTCCTGAACGGAATATGCGGATGGACACCTCGAAGAACCGTTTCTCGCACACCTGATACCGCTCGCTTGAGAGTGAAACCAGTTGTTCCGATTTCGATCAGACTTTCCTAAGATATTTTCATCTTCATTAAATTCGTCCTTTCATTTTTATAGCAATCCGTCCTCCTCTTATTTGCATTGCAATTGAAACAACTTCTGCGCTCTTTTAAACAATAATCAATTACATATCTAGAAGAATTATACATTCATAGAATTCTTGCTGATTTAAGCAATCATAATACCAAGTCACCGTGACATTGTACGAGTCATTCTCTACATTACTTTGTTTCACAAAGCCAGCAATATGGCGGATGATTTCACGGGCGATTCAAAGGGAATCTGAATTCAGTTACTTGGTCCAAGATGAATGTAAGGTAACTTCAGAATCCGTAAACGGTAAACATTTCCGTGACAATAAAACTGTAGAACGAAATGCTCGTAAACGTCGGACGACGTTGAAAAGCGTCTGCGTGGATAAAGAAAACAGGGTAACGCAACCGTTCGAGGAATTTTGTAACAAGAGGAACGGAACGTGTAGTAGGACTTTTTCATAGGGTTTTCACGAAAAAAAAACACCTGAGAATTCTCGGGTATACGTTTTATTCGATGGGGTTATAGTAGGAAGGCAAATCAGATGACGCCATGCTGGTACCCGCTGACTTCCTAGTTGGTCTCTCTATATGGTGGTCCTCGAACCAGATAAGAAACGATCGATCCAACGAAGGGGGTCGTCAAACACGATTTCCGGCATTCTTATCCACGAACCTTTACAACCGTATCTTGGAATACTGATTTTACATTGAATTCGCGTTATCAAGTAAATAAAACCTTAACTTGTGTACTACGTTATCGTCTCACATTCGTTACTGTCGCATAAACAATGAAATTATAAATTCATTGATTATTATGAATGATTTACTTGAACTTAAAACAAATACTTCATTTAATCTCAACGATCTTAAGACCTTCAAGTTTGCTTACTCCAAACATCTCATAATTATTCATTGACACGTAATTACCTTCGATTAAACGTCATCAATACAATTTCATCAAGAAACGTAATACCTTATTACCAAATCTTTGTGACCAAATCAAAACGTTACGATAACGATATTAAATAATCCATATATCGTAGAGCGCTGAAACAGTTTTATTTTGTGACGTTATATAGATGTTACGAACGCGTATCGCTAGGCATTGTATAACATGGATTTCGGCATAGCATTCAATATGTTAAAATGCAAAAGGACAGTGATTCGAGGTGGATGAGAGAATTATTTGTCGGGTGACATGAAAATCGTTCCAGAGACGTAGAGAACCACGGTCATGGGAAGAGAGCATTAGGAGGAGCGCGACTTCCTCCACATGGCGTAAGGAACGAGCCAAGTTTGCCGCGCATACACAGAAGGAACGTGCGTGCACGTATGCTCGACGTCGGCGTGCCAGAAGACCAGGTAACAGCGTTCCCGTGTTACCGCGGTCCGCGGCCACCGTATATAATTTATTTCATGTATGCGACACACCGTCGCACGAGCATACCTACCGTAATACGTACGTGTGAAGCGCGTGCACTTACACCAGCCTGATTCTAAGTTCAATTCTATTCCGCCGCGCTTTGAAAGTTTTTAGCGCAGGTAAGAATACTATATTATAGATATATGATAGAATTGATTAGCTGAATGAACTAGGAAGGGATTGTGTTATTTATTATAATAGATTCGTGAGATGGTATACTCTTCAGTTCGAAGGATAATAAGAACGTTTATATTTTGGATGTCGTTGTACTGTTTATTTTTGAAGTTACGTTCAAGAGGTGACATGCGTAAAATGTAATTTAAAAAACAAAAATAAAGTACATCTTAATATGGAAGATGTAAATCATCTTATAGGATGCGATGAAGATTGTAATAACACTCGTTATTTGTCAGTCACGAATTAATAACGATGACAATGAACGTGCTTTGCAATTTTTAATTATTTTGAATATGTAGTGTTCATACATGAAATTACGTTTATAAGATGACGAGTGAAAGTTATAATTGAAAAATATGTTTCTTTGGGTTTATTAAGAATGCTGTATATTATTCGAGAAAATTTGTACGTATAACTTTCTGATAAATAATGATTTCTTTGAACGCGCGAGTGGAAAGTGTGAAAGAAACTTACGTGTACCGTCTCATCCTGAATTCGCATGTATTTCTGTAAAATCGTAAGAAAAAGACTGGGAGACCACATATCTTGGAGTGCTCCGTTCGTGCACGTACGCTGAATCTGCACCAGACCGTTGGCCCTCTTCCACGAGGCGAATTCTCTTTCTCTTTTTCTCCCTCCATCTCCATCCCTTTTCTTCTCTTTCTTGAGTTCTTGAGGTCAGGACCGTGATCGCGTCTCACCTTCCTTCCCGTTCGTCGTCGCGCATTCATTGGCCTCGCCTCGAGAGTTCTTCTCGAGGTTACGTCGTTCCCCTGCAAAGGTGCATATCTTCCTTCACGGATGTTAGACCTCCTCTGATAATACCATAACTTCGCCATTAAACCCTATTTAATATGAAATTGATGTTTCTCCATATTCTCCCTATGCAATATTTCGTAATAATTCCAACGGTAATTAGTTAAGTATCTTCCATTAGAACCATCCATAATTGGCCGCTATTTTGTACGACCACAGATTGTAATTCTTCCATGATACTTCTGGAGACGCAAAGCTCTCTAAAAATACCCTTTCAAAGTGCCAATAAATCTTTTCTCTATTACCATGTATTTTAAATTCCTAATAGGGAGTTGAGCTGAAAGTTCCATGGAAATACATCGTTTTGGGAGCGTGAAATATGATCGGGATTTTTGATAGGAGGACAAAGGAAGAGGAGAGTCGTAGGCGTTGTATCTCTTGAAAAAACTCGATCGTCTCAGGTGGAACGAGTTATGAAAAGAATATGTGGTTACGAGCTGTGCGTACTTGCGCACGCAACGGAGAACTCGGTACATACGCCATTAACAGGGCCCGACGGAAGAGACCCTTAATTGGTCAACCTGGCACGCTACCGCGGGAAGTGTACGGGACCTAGAGACGTGTCTTCGTCCTGCTCGAGTATCACCGAGCAGAAAATACAGCGGGTTCTCTTCTAATATTAATTGTATCCTGTCAGCACTCACAGATCTATTCTTAACTTTTTCATATTCCGTATTAACATAATTTGTTCGGGGGGTGTAATAAATCTAATATTAAGGTTTAATATTTAAAAACTTACTCCTGATGGTATTCAAATATATTAATGAAGGAGATGCATCGATCTTGAATTATAATGAGCTTCGATACAATTTATTTGATATTAATGTTATAATACTTTGGGATAAAATACTCAATCGTCAATGGCGCATATATAAAATCGCAAAGTTTATTACGATGATTTCAATGCAACTGTAATGTTCTAGGTGAAGGGAACGGATTAAAATTCCCGCAAAAAGAATCTGATCAATTCCTTCCGTTTAGTTCATCCGGTGTTTCTAACAAGCGGACGCACGTTAACGGTATACCAACTTGCGACTTCGTTACTTGGAAACCTTCCCGTCCGACGACGTTAACTCGCGCGACTCGTTCAAGTTTCCCGTGTACTAATAATTCCACATGTTTTTGTAGTTCGCATCCTAGACTCTTAACGACACATTAAATCTACGTCATAATTATCCTTTTATTGTATCCACGCGATCTCAAGAACACCGATAATATGGGTTTAATTAGATTTAATTGAAAGATGCTGCGGTTAAACTCGTTATTTACCACGAATCCGTAATCGAAGCGTGTTACACTTAACCTTGGCCGCCAGGATTAATATCGCGAATGCATAATAAATGCAAACTAGTTGGATTTTATGTTTGCTCTTGGATTCGAGTAGCCAGCTATTAAACGTATTCCATAAAATCTCCACAAAATCGAGAAGATTCTTGATTCATACTCCTCGTTAAATACTTCAAAAAATATGTTTATTCACGCAGCAAAAATAACAAGTATAATTGAATTAATCAAACCGGCACAGAATTGAATTAAAGAAGGTGGTCTTTCGTGGAACCTCCTTGCATGTATTACCCAAACTATAACAATACTTTATATATATAATTCATATTAAAAGTAAAATGAATAAACGGGAAGACAGAATCACTGAAATATTATTTTTCATAAATTTCATTCATATTACTTAGAAATACTATTTCGTAATATTGTTCTTATACCTATTTGTTGTATATATTTCATTGTTAGATTTCTAGGTGGTTTATACGAGCAGCTTTTCACTGCTGTGGGAAGAACTCCCGATGGTACGTTCTTCGGCTTCCCCGCACGTTTCCAGCGATTATCATCGGTTGGCGTGAAGAACCTAGAGAAAAGGGGTGGGAGATAATGTGAAAGAAAAATCCTAGTATGATTATGTAACGCGAGTCACGGTACATGTCTGCCACGTCTTGTCAGAATGAAAGGGACGCAAGTGACGAGCAACGACCGGAACTCTCTCGAGGACAGTGCCACTGAACTTGACGAGAAAGAAGAAAACATATCCTGACGACGATGGCGACGACGACGAACTGTACGAACACGTCGTGAAAACGTGTCGCGGTGGAAGGAGAGAAGAATTGCCTTCCGAGACTAATGACAGTCCGGATTTTAGCGGCATCAGCTGTGATACGTGTAATGATCGTAATGATGATAATCATCCAGCCTGCGATGCCACAGCTAGATGGCTCGAATCACAGAATTCCACGAAATTTCTTTCTCAGCATTTTATTCTTCAACTAGTTCCTTTTATGGTTCATGTCACCAGTCGTAGAGTATTAATTTACAAAATTATCAATCTCGAGAACCAGTCCATTTTTTCCAGTACATTTAAAAATCTTCAAGCTTCATTTGGATAAAAAAGTAATACGATGACTGGAAAAGATTTACTTGCATTTACGAAAGTCATTTAAACTACCATGATGTTTCAATCACCTTCGGCCACTCCGTGCTTCAGTACCTTTCTCCTGTACCTTGTTTTCTCTCCAACCCTCTCTGTATTGAATCATCAGGAGAGACAGAAAAAAAGCTTGCGGCTGAAAAGCTCTCGTTACGATCTAGAAAAGTGTCGTAACGAGGGCCGTTCTTTGGTCCTTTAATTAGGGTCGTGCGCTGGAGCACGCTGCAAATCGTTCCAAGTGAGTTGCTCACGAATCGATTGTTTCGTAATCCCTGTAAAATTTATTGGCACGTTTAATCCTCCAGTTGTTCCTAGGTCGGTGTCACGCTGCGCTGACGATGTCCAACGATGAACAAAAGCTCTGGTCGTCGGTCAGCGTGGGTATTGTTTGGAAGTCGACGCGAAAGATCTGCTCGTTACAATGAGAACGAGTGCCTCGGGAAACCGTAGACGCCCCCCCAACAATTGGGTCGCCGACGTTCGACTGTCTTTATGGAAACTCATCGGGGACTTACCCCCGGGACGCCAGGTATCCTCGTGCTTTTCTTCTAACCGGTTGGTACCGTGAACGCAACAGGTATGTGGATCTTTACCTGCTCCTTTACCGCTCTTTTCTCGTTTTCTTCCTACACCGAACAATGGCATCATCGAGCGATTATCGAATTTTACCCCTATCTCAATCAGACATTTCTACGCCGGTAATGCAATTCAATGGGCTACGTTCAAATGAGATTGAAAATTGTATTATATTGTGGGGATTACTAATTAACAACGAAATTGTCCCGTCCCTTAATTACCCTGCCGAAATACACTGCTACGCTGATTTCCATTTACGAGCGGAATATTCCGTTGTCCTAAACTGTCACAAACTCCAGGAATTCGCGTGTGAATTGATCCGAGTGCACAGAGTTTCTGTGATTAGAATCAGATTCGAAATTAGCGGAAATTAAATCAATCCGATAACGTGAAATCACAGAGTTACTCCATTAGTACATGTATCAGAAAACAGTGAGAATTAATTAGTATATCATTATCTTTCATTACGTATTAATTCCATATGTTTTCCCACTCGTTTCTTTCTTGCATTTACATTTATCAAAATAAATAGAATATGATTAACCAATATTCTTAAGTATCATAATTTTGTCAAAAGTTTCTGTCTTTCGTTAAAAAATATCGGAAACTTGTGTTCGATTAATTGATTACAACCTAGTTAGATCTAAACATTGTTCGAATTGATGATCGATGATACGAATCACCGAGTGTTTACGTGTTTCCGTAGGTTTTTTTTTAGGAATACGTAACAGTTCTTTGGTACCTGTTTGGCAGCATAGTCGGTCACCAGGCTGCAACGAATCCCCACTTCTTAGCGTGCGGACGTTGTGGGACGGTAGGCAACAAGAGTTGCATAAGTGTTTCTCTCGCCTCGATCTCGACCTTGACTTTGACTCTTGATTACGACCACGATCACGACCACGACCAGCTAACGACGGCTGTCGACGACGAACGGTTTCGCAAGCCGTGTATAGTTGATCGAACATAGCTTTAGTTAATACCCGCTTCGTATTCCATCGAGAAACGACCCTGAAACTATACGTCTAATAGCTTCAGAACCACCATTTTACTTCACCTCCGATATCATTGCTGCACAGGAAATGTTGTACTTAACTCTTGCGGGAAATTACATCGTCTCAAGTTCATAGTCCATTACTCAAGCTTTATCAAATTCAATATTTTACAGCAATAAGTGTTAGTTTTTATCAAATTCTTCTACATTTAATTTCACTGGAAATTGCGGGAGATCTTATGATATAATAATAACGTTGGTCGATTTGTGGTCTACATTTTTAGTTATACCTCTGAGTATGGGAAGAGTAATAATGATAGATAAAAAATAATAAGCAGGCAGATCAATATTAATTCTTTAATTCTCTTCATTCCAACTTGAAATTCTTCACGGAGGAGATTCTATAAAATTCTTATTCGACCCATGGACCTAGAAAAACTTAGGAGGATGCGTGTAGAAGGGATTCGGCTAGTTAAGTGGGGGATGCACGAAGAGAAAGTAGGCCCCCCTCATTGGACCACTCTTGATGAAACGTTACTTCCTCTCGTAACTTGGAGATGACGGGTAATATTACCTTTTGTGTAATACGTTGTATAACAGAAAACAATAATATCCGAACAGTTTATCTCATCCATGCACATAATGCACCCTATATAGTAAAATTATTATAATAATCTCCTACATGTAAAATGGAGTATAAGCATGAATATCATTACAATATTAAACAATTATCTACGTACCACAGAATAATTCGACTTTTTACGGTATGAATTATTAATTCTCGACAAAACCGTGAAAGATGGACATGATAGGATATCATTTTATAACGCCTTTGCACTTTACATAATAGTATACACGCTACGGGAGGAAATATGAATCAGTTGTTTGAAAAAAAGTGCATAAGTACGGATAACTCCGTTTGAGAAAAATGAAAATCGCAGGTGTTACGTAACCTCGTTACGCAATTCCTGTTTGACGTATTTTTACTGTATTATTGACCGCAACGTGGTTCACTTTACATGCCAAGTATTCTTGATTATATTGAATATAATTCTTGATTTTGTTTTTGAATTACTCGAATATTGTAAAACGCAGTTCCTGTTTCTTCCTCGGTAATATGAAGGCAAATATACATTGAGATTTTTCCAACCGTATAAATTATTTATTAATTGCAGATTATTGATAATTCCAGTGGAAAATGTACGATTTGAAAGATACTATTGTTAGTCACTATTTGAAACCACGGCATGGATCATTTTGGCTATTTCTTTGCACCATACAAATGCATTGCTTTTGTATGGAACCGGTGGATAAGAATCTTCGGGTCTCAAGATACACCAAGTGCTAATCTCTTCTTCAGGATGCCTTGGCTTTTCTTACCTGCTTTTGACACCTTCCAAAATGGCTAACCACCTTTGCGTCACTTTCGAATAACTTCGAGTCAGGTATTACCATAGTTTGAAGGTAAATTCGATAATTCTTCTCATTATTAGATATAAATTTTTGATATCAAGTTAGAGGAGTGTTTCTACTGGTTTATACACCTTATTAGCTTACTCATTGCCTTAATGATATGCTAATAGGATACTCTGTGATACCTTATCTCTATGAAGAAATTACAGTACCAATTATCGAAATTGTACAAATCATTACATTTTCATAGTATTGAAATAGTATTTTTATTTCTTTTCCATTAATATTAAGTAATTATAAATGATTTGAAGACAGTTACCGGTTTAAGATCTTGCTATTATTTGTATTCCATGAGATTTATTCATATTGTAATTTATTGTGTTTCCAAGATCTCCCAGCAGCCTTTTGCAATCGAGTAAAAAATCTTCCCGGATTGTTTAAGAGCGCAACCCGAGATCTGATCTTAGGGCCTCTACTCCCCCGTGAAGAAGGTCGTAAATGTTCAGGGGTTTCCTGAGATTTTCGAGAAAATCCTTCAGGGTTTCCCATACGAGCGTCCAAAGAGATCGGGAGAGATACCTCATGAATTCGTGCTGCGGCGGGTGGACATAATTCAATGTCGCCTCTTGGCCCAAATTTCGACAAGTGTTTCGGACCAAGGTATCCTAAACTTTTCTACGAAACCTACCAGCATAGACTTTTCTATTCAACAGGATCACTTTCACGCTAATCCTAACCATTGTTTCGTTATTAGATTTTCGTGTGCAGCCCTTTACTTATATTATATATATATAACAGTTGCAGGTAAAATACATCGCGAATGAAAAATGATTTTCAACGCAATTTATATAGCGAGTTTCATTGAACGTTAATCATATGTCGAAGAAGATGAGTATCAAGAGTGTTTCTATTAATTTCAATGTCACGTTGTCATGGACGTCGCATTACGCTGTCATCCTTTGAATGTCAAGATTCGTCCTGCAAAATCTTTGGCGGGAATCTTTCTCGCGGTGCTATTGCGAAGAACAAGGAGGAGGTGATGCATACAGATTTTTGTACACAATATATGTACGTGCATATATGTTGTTATAACATGCGTACATAATAAATCCGGCAATCGCATCGATTTGAAACAACCGGCATAAATTTAGCTATTAATAATAAATGCACGGTACAAGTATATTGCATATGAGAGTGCATTCGTACGTGAAGGAACATATACAGAAATGGCTAGTTACGTGGATGCGCCGTAACAGCACGGTTCAAACACAAGCCGCTACGCATATACCGCTTGACAGCATAACCGGCGTAGTTGTAAAGCTGAACTCAACCTTAACTGTGAGAGCTGTATCCATCATAAACCATTACGCACGCATACACCTCGGAGTATGGTGCACACGATCACGAAGAATCTTACAGGTGTATTCCACCAACATCTCATGGATTTTCTACCTTCGCGTACCTAGGTGGTTTATGATCATACACGCGACACACAACGTAGAAATAGTTGCTGTTAATACGTTGGATTTATCGCACGGAAGTATACCAAAATCGCGAACACCCGAGATAATACGGATAAGCTTGTTAAGATAATATCCATGTGAAATGAATTTTCACGAGTATAGCTATTATGATTCGACAGTATTTCTTCATGAGGATCGAGAGGATAGAATATAATCAAGATTTTTGAATGAGATAATGAATTTTATTTTGATTAAAATAAACGTTGTCGGATGACAAGTGGGAGGTGTACTTGATGACCGTTAATGTCGAAGTTTTGAGTAATGTTTCTCTGAAAATAAAAATCATTTCTTGGACACGCCAACGAAAACGTGTCGAATTAGATCTGCAAATTGTCAAAACAAAAAGGAAAAGCACGAGTTTGCATGAACCGGCATTCCTACCAACGGGGATTAAACCGGCTACCGTAAAAACAATGTAACAGAAGAAGAGAGAATGAAGAAGAAGATATCATCGAGGTAAAGTAGAAGAGAGACAGCGAGAATCTCTGGGAGTCACACGTACGATGCTCCGTTAGGCGCATGCGCGCAATGGGGGCTGTTTCCATCTCCATAGAACGCGGTTCGCGCTGGTAAAGCGACCAAATAATCTGGATGGTCTGTTAGAGTAGTGGTGGGGGAAGGAGGGCCAGTCGGCGTCGCGTGGTGGGGGGGCAACAAGTGAGGACGGAGTGGTGGGGACAAGGCTCCGGATCGGGGCCCGGACGCACGAGAAGGCAACGGAGCTTCAGTCGTTCACGAGAGGTCGATCGCTCGCGTGTACCAGGTTCGTCTGTGAACTTTGTTGATCGTACAAGATAACTGTAAATCCGTGACAGAGAGAAAGGGAAAGAAAGACGTAATCGATCTTCGTAGTTCGTGAACGTGCTTAGACGTTGACAGTGATTAGCGACGCTCTAACAGGAACAGTGTGTTCAGATCAGAGATTATAATTTTGTTATTGAAGAGAACAATAATATAATATAATATAATATTCACCCTGGAATAACGAGTATGTGTATACCTCAAGAAAGGGAGTAGTATTAACGACCCTAATGGACATTTTACATACGTCATTGTTATACCAGCGTTCCTTGTTTACGGCAACTTTATAGTGAATGACAAGTTTCTATAAACGAAAGAGGAAGGACAGTGAACTAATCACCATTTTAAAAACTCTCAAGTGATATCAGTGCAGGGAGGATCATCGTTTATAATCCGTGACTACAGGGAAGACTATAAATTAATGGTTATCGCGAATGCGATTGCGGTCTTACGTGGGAATGGTGGCGTGAAACTTTAAGGGTGAAGTGACACGTTATTTGGTCCAAGTTCCGTCAGGATGCCGAAGATCTTCCTGATCAAGAACCGGCTGCATCAGCAGCAACTGAGGCTGTTGGAGGCACAGCATCTTGGAAAGAGTCCACCACCTTGCAGTGGCAAGGAAAGTCCTCTTGGTACATCGGAACCACTCAGTCTCATCGTTAACAAACATCAATGTAAGTACTTCAATTTCTATATAAGTATATATAACACTATTGATTGCTTCGTAAATATTTAAATTACAAAATGACATGAACGAAAATATAAATATAATTATACTAGATCACTGTAAACTAAGGCAGTATATGTGGAATTCTCAAATAATGTTATTAACTCGATATTTAATCCAACTGAATTATTCATCAAACTCTTACCGCATGAATTAAGAAATTATCATAAAAATTGCAAGTTTGTTCTTCGATGAAATGATTATAATATTTTTGCTGTTTGGGGAGGATCGTTGATATGCAATGAAGATAAAGATTACGAAGCCAATTCGGATGGCTCATTAAAATTCGCGAGTTTCTTTGGAGATGCTACTTTTTGCACTTGACCGACCCTCCGAAAAAAAGTGCGTGTCCAAGAATATTTAAGTCGCGCCGCAGGTGCAGAGGAGTCGAGCGTACAGGTGCCGTTGCAATTTGGGGATTCTCCTCGAAGTTTCATTTCTTTTAACCAATCGAAAACGTACTCTTTGTTTAGTCTCCATTTCAACTGTTTATAATTATATTTTATTCTTCGTGTGTTTCGTATATCAATTGAGTCGCTCAGCAGCCAACGTGACTAGCTCTATCAGACAAAAATTGATAATTATAAAACGTTAAGCATTATTCCCAGCTTTGGGAATAATATTAAAAAATTTGCAAAAAGTCGATTCAATCACTTCGGTGAAGTTGAATTCGTTCTATATTCATAATTTTGAAGCATGCGTGAATGAGTTGGCACTTATGATTGGACCGGAATACGGGATTTATAATGTCAGCTAGATCTCGAAGCAAAATGTTAATAATCATTCTGACTTGTACAGTTTGTATACACAACTTCTTGTGTAAAGTTTGATAATTAAAAAGCGAACGATTCCTGTGTCAATGAATGCGCGACAGTTACGTTGACGTCAACAGTTTCTTCACAAACAAGTCATCCGTGCGCCAACGGTATTGTGCGTAAGCAACTGGAGATAGAAATGTCGCGGTTTATACTTTTTGCAATTGCAAATTGCGGTACTGATAACTGCATAGAAAACATTTACCTTGAACTACCAACCAAATGTATAATCATAGAAAAACTGCTTAAACTAATTACTACATACAATGCTAATTATTAATTCCTGTATTCAAATCTTTCAAAAAAACACAACTAACGACGGAGTGTTATATAATTATCGGCGATTTAAGAGCAGTATGTATTTCATTATTTAATTACAGAGTTTCCTATAAATTCATTTATGAGAATAATACCACAGGAAATCTTATATGAACTGTAATCATTTTAAATTTATCATAAAACTGTACAATTCAAAAAGTTGAAAAATCTCAGCGAGAGTTACGTAACTCGGTAAAAGATTCCTTAATTGGGAATTCAGCCCGAAGCGCCTATTCGAATCTATGGTGCGATGATAGCCCGATGCGGTTCTCCTACAACGGTATAGTGAGTAGATGGGCCAAAGTTTGTCCTAAAACTGGTTTAGAAAAATGGTACAGAACCGGTTCTCAGATTTCGATCCTACCTTTTTCCCGCCGTGATTCTTTCGTTCACCTTTTCTTCTTGTTTAGCAATCAATCCGGGGGCTTTTTAGGGCCACTTGTAACGTTTGAAGTCGTCGGCCTCTTCCCTCATATCGTGTCGCAGGTGCATACATATTTCCCATCGAAATTAACATTCATTATCCATACGCGTTAATTAAATTTACAAAGCCCGGATATCGTACTCCTGTACGTCCACCATGATCACACACACCCTTACTAATTTACCATAAACATTTAACGAGACATTTTTCGATACATTTGATCATGGTCTTTCGATAAAAACATCATTTCTCCGGCAACACGAGTCTCATCATAATTAATTATCCTGATAATAAACCTGGGATAATATAACAAAGTTAAATAAGTCGTTATAATGAACATGTTTGAAAAAGTTCTCGTATTAGTGCGATGACATTTAACGATTGAAATGTAAAGAGTTTGATATTCGGACTTATTAAAAAGATTAAAGGATAATAAATGGAACGTCCACGGTCCTCGTGTATTTATACGATATCTACCCGTTAGATGCATTTCTGATATTTATCGGGATGGTAACCAGGGGCAGAGTACAGGCTGACGTGTTCAGCTGGCTGTAAAAGTGTCCGTGACTCGTTCGCATAGCGTTTTTCATGCTCGCATTATCATAGTCTCGTGTGCGCACGCGCGCCGTGGCGACTTCGATGCCCGCGCAAGCTACTACGTTGCCCGCGCGAGAGATTTCAACGGCTGAGTAAGATGTATCGCCAACCTGAACTTGAGCCGCGTCTCGCGCTGCATCTTTTTAAGTGCCAATTAAACACCGTCATGCTATTATACGGCTAATTGCAAATTATTGCTTTCGATGCTCATTTCGAACTTACCGTGGAGTAGCAATTATGCGTAGTAAATATCAGCGAATGTCTTAGCATGATATTAGTAATGGAATCGTACAACTTTATTATAATGATTAAACATTTTAAGTAATGATATTTCACGAAGATTTATATCAAGTTAAATGATCATAATATCATTTGAGATATCCCGAGATATGAGGAACTGGAATTTTAAGTTCGCCATATAACCGGTAACGAATATACTACTCAATATATGATATCCGTTAGAACACGAACTGCCGTGATTCGTGTGATTCTCGCGTGAAAATTGCGCAACAACCGAGTAGACGAACATAAGTTGGCTGTCAACGTCTCTCTGTGGTCTCTAATTCCACGACGGCCAAGGCAAGCATACCGGTATTAGAATCTCGCCAGGCCGTGGTAACCAATGGAAGGGATAGAATAGAAGGACATGACTAGTTGGAAGTCGTAAATAGAAAATCAACCGAGAAGAACGAGGCTCTCACATTCCTCGAATCGGTTTCATCAAACGTATATTACATAGCCGACGAGTAATCTTTAAGAATGTATGCGTGTTAACTCTTCATAGTAGCCAGTTCCTTGTAGCCCGAAACGACTGTTTCGAAGTATGAATGGATTTTAAAATACACTATTAATTCAGCATTCTAACCGCTACAATAATACACTATAACTTATTCACATAAACTACATACTAACTTCAATCTACCAGAACTATCTATAAATAAACATTGATTTCATAATTATACTACATCAGTCTACGAACGAGTAGAATCTGTTTTCATGCTTCGTACAACTCGAGCTTCCCGACTTGTCGAGCACAGTCGAGTTAACTCGGCAAATCAAGTTCCACAGTGGGGTCTACCGTCGATGAGTTAGTTTAATGCGTCGTCTGAACGATGCACGCGCATTCTACTTAATGGCAAGCGTACCAAAAGAGGAGTACTGTTGTCGCCATGTGCATGGAATGCGTTAAATTCGACGCGTCGTAGCCAAGTAACAGGGTCGTCTCTAATAAGAATGCGACGTACTGCCGAGAACTTAAGTGTACTTGACACGTAAACCGGCCAATCTTTCTTTCACACCGCCACTCGATACATCGCGATTAAACTAGTCATATTCCCGTGTATCTTTATAATGAATATTATTACTGACACAAATTAAATAGGAATCATAACACAATTGCCGTGGAATTCATTTATATACGAAGCAGTTGTATAGCAAACCAATAAGGAGCTATGGGAATGTTAGATATGCGTGTAACGTGGGAGCTTATTTCCGCTGTCTAGCAGAATAAAAGAAAGCAACGTGCACGGTTATCTTTTGCTGAACTAGGAAGGGAAGACACAGCATTCCGATATAATCAGTAACCTTGTATTCTATAATAATGCATTGTAACACATCTTACTCGATTATTAAATACGTGGGATATTAGTTTTATTGATATATCATACATGGTTGTTGAATTTATTCTATGTTATTAACATTGAAAAATCTTAAATCTACAATTTGGATTCGGAATTTGAACGATTCATAGTTCGAACGGGTTTCTGGAACGAATGAAATACGAAGGACGAGGCATTACTGTATCATGAGTTTACTATCGTCTAACTAAAATGTGACACTTTCGGAATGCAACGTCGACGCACATTCACGCGTTAATAGATAAATACTGTTATAACGAGTACAGTTGAGTTTAGCTGTCGTTGACACGTAGGTAATCGGGTTCGGTGACGAGCACCTGTGCCAAAGGCTAGTATACCAGGATGTGCAGTCATTGTGACGAATTACAATGCACCGCCAGTGTGTTCATCGTGCGTGCATTTCTAAGTGTCCGTGTTCATGGTGCGCGCATAGATACTTGTACACGTATACTTTGTATAGAAGAATATGTGGGTATTTATATATCGCTACGGGCATTGAAGCTACGGGTCTTTACAATAATACAAAAATCAATATTAAACAAATCATATAGAAGTGTTACTAGATGCTTCGGTGACTAATATTACGATAAAATTACGATAAAAAGGTAAAACAAACATATCGGCATTTATCAATATTTTTCAATCGATTGAAATGTAAACATTTAAATGAGCCGCTGCGATGCCAAAATGATTAACTCCACTTTTTGAAAATATAATTATCAATTTTCTCGAATTTTTCTTTGATGGAGTTTGCCACTTTCGCTGTTGAGCGACTCAAATATCTCGGGACATAAAGAAATGAACTAACAATATTTGTAAAATAAACGGTTCATTTAATAATAATAATTTTAATTCTGAATTGAAATGAATATAGCGTGCGACAGAAGTATTAGCGTATCGAATTAATTATCTGCAAAGGACTAAGGCTAAAGGTATTCAAGATACCAGCATAAGTTGAAACGACACTGGACCTCTACCCGCACAGAGAACAGGTTCAACTCGTCGTCGAAAGCGCCGTAAGCAGGTACACCGTGTACATCGTCTGGCTTACCAATACACTCACGATCACCAGACACCGACACATTACAGTCTTTCACAGACGTAGAAAAGGTATACGTGCATATTAGTGAGTACCGTGGGGCAAGCTAATGGCGCAAGAGGGCCGTGACCGAAATTCTTTCCGAGCAAGGGGGCCAAGTGCAGAAAACGCCTGTCTCGACAAATCCTATCTTTACTCTCCTCCCTACTAGATCCTTCGGAATATAAGCGTCACGTGCCGCTACGCTCGATAAATGTTTCAATTACATAAAAAGATTTTTTTCCCCGGTACCACCGACTCCACCAGAATTGATTGAAATTAATGCCAGCCATTTTCATGTATACAGTAGATTAATGACGTACGTATATCACCGAAGTACTGATCCGCCATTAAAAGCAACGTGCATAGAAATCCTTTAGTTACACCCATCTTAATGGAGCTAACTGCTACATA
The DNA here is from genome assembly GCA_910591585.2 of Nysson spinosus. Taxonomy (NCBI): domain Eukaryota; kingdom Metazoa; phylum Arthropoda; class Insecta; order Hymenoptera; family Crabronidae; genus Nysson; species Nysson spinosus. The sequence continues at coordinate 8,489,189 of OU342835.1, forward strand.
ATAAAGTTACGAAATAGATGTAACACCACGGAAAGTCATTGCGTTACATGGCATACTGCGGAATCGAAATCCATATACAATGATCGGCAGCGCAGAAACTTGTGCATCGTATATTACGGACAGTTACTCGTATTGGTAGAACACCGGTTTCTCCTACCACCTTTCCGTCGTTGTAAAACATTATCGAAAGCCGTGAATCGTAATTCCTTGGTGCAGCTCTACAACGAATGTCAAGGTTCCATAGTGACGCTAAGTTAGTCAGCATACTGATCTAATCTGTTTCTTCAATATTTCCGGAAAGCGGTAATCTTTTTATTCACATTTAATCATTTACAAAATGCCCACCATATATACTACTTATTCATTTATATTTTACTCAAAATTGAACAAAACATGGGTACTTAAATAACAAAGAAGACGAAGCATCATGTACCATCGAAGTAGATCATGGCTACCTGAAACAGATCGGTAACAAGATCAGGTATCCACGGTCCAGTAATCGCAACGACTGGACCCCAACGATATTCTGTCTGTGTCGTTTGGTCTGAAGTTTTCACCGGATAGCAAGGTCAGCCAAGAAACGTCGGTGCCTTGATCTTCCACTGAGTCTCTAGAAAGGCCTGCCCGCGAAAGGAGTGTTAGACGGAGACAGAGAGCAGGAATTGGAGGGTATAGGAAGGAGGTAGAAGCACGCGTCCATTACGTAAGGCCCAGTAGACTGGCTGCGTATACGGTGTCACCTTGCTGTTCGCGACGTTCCGACCCACGCACAGTACCGCTACGTAAACGCTACGCACATACAGTGAACGCGTACCGATACCCATAGCCATTTCTACGTGTGGACTTCCATAGCGTGATAAGTACGCTAACCCGCAGTAACGAACCACCTAGAAATCATTTTCATGTACTTGTTCCGCGTTGATGGTTCTTCGGAAATAGGTGTATCTCTAGAGCCTGATCGATTACCGGTGTAGTACTTCCCGCATCGTTGGGAAGTAGGCTTCACTTATAATGTGCCAATAGAATATCTCCCGGTTCTGGTAGTTTTGGTCGTCCAGATTTTCTAGAAGAAAAACTATATTTTCCGTGACGTGATGTAGACGTCGGTGAAGATTTTTATGATGGTAGACATGGACGAGTATGTATTTCATATCGATGAACGTTAAGTAGTTAAATAATATTCTCATGGAAATCGTACAGTTTAATATGGGACATCATGAGATTAATAATGAATTCATTTGTTTTTGTATTTTGTGTTTACTTGGTTGAAGTACATCTGTACTGCATGTTAAAGCACTTCGATTCCGATATATTACATGGATTCAGTTAATGCAAGCTTTCAATCATTCCTGATACCTCACGTCGCACAGATGGCAATTGCATATTTCTTATCTAGTGGAGTATAGATTTATTGTCCCATTAACGATTCGGATTCAAGATTACGGTATATTAACATCGGAGTATTTAAATATTCTTAGATGCAGGGAGACATTATGTGCACAGTATAACAATGTTAACTACCTTATTATTCATACTGTGCATTCTTCTTACTCGTACAGTCACACCTTATTGATCATACCGTATTAGTTCATTATATACTGTATTTAATTCCAAGTAAGTCATTCTAGTTTTCTATCAAGTTTAATGAATTCCAAAATATAGCTAGGTTCATAGATATCGGTAACAAAATATTCCAGGAATTTTTCTGATTTCCTTTTGATAAATGACTTAATAGCTACCGTACAAGTTGCCTAAGAACCTGTAAGGCCCTTTTCACGGTCCCCTTTCTAGGAAAGCACCTTACGCTTTCAAGACTGGGGTTACGACACCCGGATAGGATGGCTGAACCTTCGACGGTGGCCTTTTACTGGGTGAACTTCTTTCAAAATACTATCTAATGGCCCTTTCTATTCTCCTGCATATTTCGACAGACTTACTCGCTCTTACATGTAAATCAACTTCCTGAACGTGCGGTGTAAAGTAATTAATACTAGAACTACCAAAGGAGTCAAACTGACTTGTCCGGCATTTTTAGTTAATTTATTCGAATATACCGCAGTGTATACTTTGAGATTTTATATTCTCTTATTTGATACACATAACGCAAATAATTGAATCCAGTAATTCATTTATATCCTTCAGCCATGATTTACGTATAAATAAATGTATAAGCATAACTGATTCTATTCGGTAGTACTACTGTTAATTTCCGAGTACTTAAGTGCACTCGATCTTAAAAGCATCGTATCACGAGGTCACTAAGAGCGCGTATAAATAAGAGGGTCGATAGAAATATGCAGTTGGCATATATTGTTTTGCCTGTCCATATAAATGCAGATAAGCGATAAACAGTGGTGTGTAGAGTCAGTGAAGGTTCATAGCTGCGGGTAGCCGAAAGGAAAGGAAAAACTTGAAAAAAAAGGATCCGAAGGAGTGGTCGGTGGTAAGTAGGTCGGCTAAGCTGAGGCGTTTCGTTCGATTGGACAGATATCTAGCTTGAAGCTGCTCTCAGGCCAATGCCTGATGCGACAGTTCTCTTTAAGAATCATTAACGGAAACCTACTTCTTAGGAACCAAGGTATATGAATATGTACCAATGATGCAATCGATAATTCGAAGTTTTTAAATCAGAATAATATCTTCAGTTTTATAAATGAAATCGTGGCAGTAGTTGCCTTTAGATAGTAAACATTGATATACATGACGATCCTGATATTATGGAAGTTCATTGAATAAAATTAGATTGGGGGATGTAGAGGCATTCCGGACATGGGCCATGAAACCAAGTAATTCATCACGCGATACTCTCCACGGGGATCTGAATTTTTCCTGCATCCAGTCTATCCAAGGTGTAGCCTTTGTCGAGGTTCCACTCGTGTCTTTATCGCTTTTCATCTATCCTCTCTGTTGCGCGAACAAGCTCATTCCTCTCGGTAGACTCGAAGTACCGGTTCTTATTTCGTTTTCTCGCTCCCTCGGCCGTCTCTCACCCTTTCTCCTTTCAACGAAAAGAAAGGAGGGATATGTCGAGTAGAAAAGACAGAGATAGGGAGGAAGAAGTAGAAGAAGAAAAGTGGATACTGAAAGAGAGTGAGAGAGGGGGAGAGAGAGAGAGCGAGAAACATTGGTACACCGGTCACGAAGCTTGTACAGGTATTTATAGCACGGCCGGACCTGTTAGGGGGATTTAGTTAGAGAATCTCACGTACGGGTCGATTCCTTCTCGTCGAAGGTTGCCTAACGAACGGAACCGCCATTTTGGTTCCTCCTCTTTCGTTGTTACTGCCTCTGCTACTGCTGTCGCCTTCGTATTCGGCCACTGACGTAATCGCTTGCGTAAAAGATGTCGTTAGGTTCCTTGTCTAACTCGTAATTGCGAGGTCAGAAGGCTCGCGAAATATATGGCAGAAACGAATTCGGATTCAGGGACGATAGTTTCGTTCGTAAAAGATAAGGCTATACTTGACCGGTGCTGATCAAAATCCTCCCTGATCTTGCTACTATCAATGCTCGTTTCAAGATGGAAGATATTGGGACATAAATGTTAAGTTCACACCGGATTTACTTAACATATTTAATAATAATTATTATACTTATTTCTCGCTCATGTGTTTTATGAAAATAATAGGTGTATGCAAAAGTTGTAATAAACGGCAAGAATAATAAATGTCAGAAAGTTCAATACAGACCTTACAAAATACAAAACGACGGGACAATATTTCAATTGAAAATAATTTTATTAAGGGACTGAAAAAAAGAGTAAAACTATTGCATACACGTAATATGTACCTGCATAAGTGGGGTACCGTAAAGAATAGTTTAGGTAACTGTTTTCTATTGAATCATTGACACCATTGCACAACACAGCATGATACTTAACTATTTCTACTATCCTTTCTGATGCTATTCTTATGCTATGCGCATTCTAAGCATAATAGTATCTCGAAATAAGAAGCTGGTAATGTGTGAGTGCGAAGGAAACGTGATTGGTTCCAGCGTTAGAATGAGAGGTCTCGCGGTAATGGAAAAAGTCTTTCTTTATATGGTAAGCTCGCTTGCACCGTGACTAGCACGTGCTCGTAAAAACGAAGTGTCCTCGTCAGTGGTTTCCTGGTTTCCGCTTGAACGGCTTCGCCGCCCGACACGGTGTCCTCGTGCTCCATTCGCAAAACGTTGTTGATGTCAAAGTCAAGAGAACGCGCTCACAGCAATCGTCAATCCCTCTCCAATGTGAGGCAGTTACCGATATAATATACTCGTTCATGATACAGTTTACCGATAGGATGTTAATCGAAATAAAGGTATTCGTGACGTAAAGAATGAAATTAACCAAGATGGAGGCCGGATTGCGAGACATTACCCGAAGGACACGCGGGTGTGAAAAAGAGCGGTAGCACTTTACGGTACCTTACTAACCCCCAAGGTTGCTCGTAAATTCAGGCCCGTCTCACATGGGAAGAGGCCCATATTATAACCGTCCATACGTGTTACGTATTCCACACCATTCACCCTTCTGTATTAAAATTCGGTTGCCGACCAATACGTATCTATCTCGCGAATTTTAATTCTTTTCCGAATGCTGCTTTTCAAAGGAGTTTAATATTCCAAAGGAATGACCGGCGAACGTAATAGAAAAAGTATTATATTTATGCATCGATTGCGATCAACATTTGCAATGTATTTATGCATTGATCACATATACGTGTCTAAGGAAATGATTTACAGTGAATTATTGGCAGTAATGCATTTAGTAAAATATGGTAGCAACTGATGATGAAATGTTAACGGAGATTTATAATGGCTTCTTTTTAATGTCACAGACCGCGACAAAACGGAAGACGACCGTGCTACGACACCGGAATCCTTACGTAGCACCAGTCCAACATGTTCCCCACCTCCGCAATGGCAGTCGACGAACACACCAACAAACACACCTCCACGTCGATTTATATCGAGCATTCTCGGTGGCGACGTTCCTTATGGCAGCAGAGGTCATGTTCTGACCAGAGCTGAACGCAAAGAGTACAGCAGTCCACCAATTGCACCTTCTTCGAGTGACGCATCGCAGTTTCTCACGAAATCGGAGAAGTTGGTGTTACCAAGGCCACCGACGCCACCGAAAACACCTCGAGTCGAACCACCGACTCGTGTCTCAGTTATTCAAAGGGTTCCACCTCAAAGTCAATCAACTTCTAGGAGAGACGACAAGATCGAAGTTCCACAAACACAGGAACCGGAACAGGTATACTTTCGAAAACCTTTAATCATAATACTTTAGCATTGATATTAAATTGCACATGGTACAAGAAAATATTTGCCATTTGTATTCGAGCTTAATTAACAATATATATTGCAGGACCAACCTATTGACTATGCCGTACCGAAGAGAAAAGAAGAAGATGAAGAACGAGGTAGAGAGGGTGCGAAAGTATCGCGCACAATTGGCAACTCCATTGCAAGGCCTTTACTGGCGATGCGACTTTCGGGTCCTCAAATTGTTCATGCTGCGGCGGGTCATGGAAGATCCTCGAGTTCTGGAAACAGTGGTAGTTCTGGTTCCAATGGTGGTTCTAGTGGTGGAAATTCATCATCTGGAAATTCCGGTGGAGGTGGAGGTTTTTGTGGCGGTGGTGCCAGTACGGGTGGCAGTGGTGGCGGCGGTGCAGTGGGTGGTGGTGCTGGTAGCGGTGGAATGAATCCTGGTGGTAATGGAGGTCGAGGAAATTATGGCCCAAGCTCACCACCCACTGGTTCTCTACCACCATTCTATGAGTCCCTCAAAGGTGGCAATAATCTTGCAAACTTTGCCAACCAGTACAACAGCACACAAGGTATGTTAAGAACTGGTAATAAAGTACCACTAAAGTCTACAAAGCAGTGCACGAACATACCATAAATATACAGTAATTTCAACAGAATCGTATTACCTTGCCATTACAGGAAACGGTTACCTTACACCGTCCCCAGCAGTAGGCATGGAGTGTGACACCGGACAACAAGATATAAATTCTCAGCATGGACAGTACAGTGCTCAAGAAGGCAAACAGTATTCTCTACTTCAAAACGTGTGCGCATCTTATGGTCTAACTTTGAAGGAAGAGGAGGATCTTTCGGCATACAAGATCCAACCAAACGACTTACTATCCGGACAATACGGCGCATACGATGTTACGGATACAGGAATGATGGTGGACATGGTTACCGGTGCAGTAGTTGATCCTCTTCAGTTCACTGCAACTTTGACCTTCAGTTCACCATCGGATCATACTGCGTTACTGGAAAGCCTAAGCGACGCTGCGGATCTCTTCTTACCAAGGTTACCTGCTGAAGATGGTAGCAACGATTTACTGGAGGATTCGTTGCATTCGCCAGCTTCTGCTGGAAGCGGTATCGGCCAAGACGCAAGTCAAATGACCACTCCCGTCGAGCCAAGTGTTGATCCTTTCCCTGAGCATAGCATGGCCTTGACCAGAGGTTTTGACACGTCGAGGTAACTACATAACACAATCTTGAGTCGTTTAATTCACACGGTCCATTTCCCTTTCTAAGTCATTCTTGCAATTCCTTTAAAACCGTTCTTTTCATTTCACCAATAACTCACTTAAGTAACACAGTCACTGGTGTTTGGAGAATTCAGAATTACTCCGCCTTCTGATCCAACGGAAACATTTCTTATTGCATTGATTTAATGATAAAATGTTACATATGATTTCCTCAGGCACTACGCAGCAGCTCCTCAACACTTCAATGCATCGAAACTCACCGGCTTGACGTACGCAACGGGAGAATCGAGTTATCAACCGCTTCAAAAGGAGCGGCCAGAACTTGCATTACACATCAATCAAAATCACCAACACCAATCGGAACCACAATTACAGCAGCTTCAAATACAAGTGCAATTGCAGCAACACCAGCAACAACAGCATCACCAACAAGCCCCATCGCCGCATCAACAACAGCACCAAGGTCTCTTAAGTCCTGGCTTGAGCTTCACTGGCAGTGGTAAGTAACTTAAAATTATATCTTTAATATTTTAACTGGATCTTAATTCTTGGAGACACAGGATATTTATTTGTGCAAATATCAATGTATGTTGCTCCAGAGAGTTGTAGACCAGTTCGTTAGAGTAAATTACAATGTTCTCCCAATTTTGACTTTAAGGTCTGGAACTAGATTCGGGGAGTAGCGTTGGCGGAAGCTTGCCAAGTCCCGGTGCCGCCAGTTGTTCCCTGGATGCTGCCTCGACGAGTACATCTCCATCCTGTGCTTTGATGGAACACGCACCGAGTCCATCTGCTGGAGTATCTTCTGGAAATGTAAACAATGTTCAAACCACTGGACCCGTTGGAGAGCCTCCATTGACGCAACGGGTCGGTGTACTTCAGCAAAGGGTAAGCACCCGAAATTGATCCAGGCAAAAGCATACTTCACGTTCCGTGTTTCTTAACATTTGTCCAAACCTGTATAGCAGTATTTTTCAATATCTTTTTAATAATTATATATGACATAACAAATCTATTTCAATTCGAGCATTTCAATGAACATTAGCATTATCCGATGAAATTTTCCAAGGAATTCAAAATTGATCAAGATTATGGATAGTCACGCCCATAAGTTTCATCGATCCGTTTTATATACCGGTAACAATAATTTTCTTCGTAATCTTGAATAATCATGAATATTTATTACCTGACACATAAATCAGTTAGCTGTTTTTATGAGTTAAAACTAGTGCAATCTATTTCAAGTATAAACTGTATGATTGAGAATTACTGCTATGTAGACATTTAAAGTACTATAAACTAGTAGCAATTAGTAGTAGTATCAGAAAGTATTTAGATAAAGAAGTAGATTAAAAATATCTCCGACCGTACCTATAAAAAGTCAGGTTCTTACCACGTATTATGCAATGCCAATCAACTTGAGTGCTTCATCCGATATTAAACTTAAAGTAGCAACAAAAAATAAGAAAGTAATTAACGCAATGCTTCATTTATCTTACAGTTGGGATTACCGGGTGATTGTCAGCTAGAGTTCGTAAACGGTGGTCACGGTATCAAAAATCCTTTGGCGATAGAGGGACAGAGACAAGCTACCGTTTCCCGGGAAGAGGAAAGATCCACACGACCACCACCTGGCAAGGTAAGCGTTACACTTCCTCGTAATATATTCGACATCGCATATTAATGAAACACTGACATATTCTCGTATCTCGTGAGAAGTAGAACATGATGTTACAACGCTGTTCTTGCTTTTAGGATGATGACCCAAGCCGCTTCTCGTGTCGTGTGTGCAGTAAAAACTTCAGTCTTCAACGACTTCTTAATCGACATATGAAATGCCACAGCGACGTGAAACGTTATCTGTGTACTTTCTGCGGCAAAGGTTTCAATGATACGTTCGATTTGAAGAGGCACACCAGGACGCATACAGGTGTACGACCTTACAAATGTAATTTGTGCGAAAAGAGCTTCACTCAAAGATGCTCCCTTGAAAGTCACTGCCTTAAAGTACACGGAGTTCAACATCAGTACGCGTACAAGGAGAGACGCACGAAGGTGAGGAATTGTTGTGAAGACTAATATAAATTAATGAATGAATTTCAATGAAATCAATGGATTTAATCATTGCTCGGTGATATTCTTGTGGCAATATTTAATAAGGGAATTTGTTTTTCTGTTATTTAGGTGTACGTTTGCGAAGAGTGTGGTCACACGACGCAAGAGCCAGAGGTCCATTATCTTCATCTAAAAGAGAAACACCCATACAGCCCTGCGTTGTTGAAGTTTTATGACAAACGACACTTCAAATTCACCAACAGTAACTTCGCCAACATGTTGCTCCAGGTGCGCACATAAAGTCCGAATAGATCAATTCTGACACTTAAAATGCCGTCATTAATAAGACAAAGAAACCGACAACTCGGTGAGAGCTCAAAGTGCGCGTGTTTCTTCGTTAATTTAAAAAAAGAGATGAAGAACGGGCCGAGAAAAGGTAGAACGTTTTAGAAACGTGATAACGTATGGTTGGGAAGGGAGCACGAAGAAAGAAACCGAATAAGAAAATAAAGAGATTAGCGACTAGATTCGCGGAAATAGAAAGATGTATAGAATATATTAATACGAAGGAACGCGAGCAGATGGTCCGATACTCGAAAAGTATAGCAGATTCAAGAACACGAAATAGTTCTTGGTGATGTAACTCTTCAGGGTGGACTGTTGCAACGGGATTCACGGAATACGGAGAGCTGCGTTAAATCCGCCTCGAAAACCCTCGAAGCGCCGCTTCAACGCGCTACAAAGCGCTACAAAGTTGTTACATTTGGGTCGAGCTTCCAGCTTCTGAAGAAATCTCAAGAGGAAAGGATACAGTGGAAGAATAGAAGAAAAATGTGGTAGAAGAGGCGTGCGCTTTGATTAGCTATTGGTCCGGAGCACCAAACGAGCAAGAGGATCCTGGAGAAAACGTCGCGCGAAAAGTACCTGCTGGTGGCTCCTTTAATGGTGACACTCGATGGCATCGACGACCGATGACGATCGGATCGGATAACGAGAAATCGAGTAAAACATTCTTCGTAATATATCCCGTCCGCACGAGTACGGACAGATTCGCGGTGTTCAAAAACCGGATACAGCTCGTAATACACAGTATTTCGTTATCGAATACGCGATACTTTTGTATGTAAGTTGATCAACGTGTAGGTACATGTATAGACAGTACTATGTAGGTTATTAACGAAACCATAAATAAGAAACGTGTAAAAATGCCCAAAGACTCGGATCGAACGTTTCAGGAATGCTGAACACCTTCTCTTCTGAGAAGGATGAGTGAGATTTTTTACGAACGAATTTTTTTTATGCGATATACGGCACGTTACGTTGTTTTCCGACTTTGCGGGCAATCGTAAAATCAAGAAATGCCCGACGTCCAAAACCAGAAATCTTTCGGTTATTATAGACATCCGGTATTTCTTGGAATAAGATTTTACGCGTAAAGCACCGGGAAAAGGTATATCTCGGTTCTCGAACAAATGAAATAATGAACTGTTCGAATAGTACTCTTACGTTCCTCGTTGACTGACGCGTAGGAGGACTTATCGCGATATCTTTTCTTATTAATAATACCTAATTGATATGCACCTTGGGAAATCTGTGATATGATTAAGACACGATTTACTCACTCCTCCACGCACGAGATTTTTCGCTTCCTTTGCACTTTGGTTCTTTCGTGGGATATTTGCACCGACGTAAAGTGGAGTGAGACACACAAGACACAAGATACACACATTTCGCGTGGTGCTTTTTTTTCTATCCTAGATAATAGGAACGGTACTCATAGTTTGCATTTTACTCTGCGATAGTCATCGTCATTTGTGGAGTCTTGCAATTCGTAGTCTTCTCCTCATTCTAGTAAATTCATTCATCGTTGAAAAGATATTCAAGAGTTAAATTATTTCATGTAACGATAAGAATAATGTACTCGAAGATAATCATTGTGCCGGCGGATAAAAAGCACTGCACTCATGTATACACAGACATAATGGGGTTTCGTGCAATTCTACGGTGGTAGGACATACTATAATTCAGGTGACAATGGCGGATATATGCGGTGAGAGAAGAAGCGTAGGCAGTAAAGTCTTTACGATTAAATACTTCTCAATTCTACGAGAATTGAAATTCGAGACCGAGAATATCACGTTGATTCGGTGACAACGTGATGGAATACAATTATCGGGAAAAGAACATTTTAAGTAGACCTTGATTCAGGTGCACATTAAAGTCTATTATATCGCAAACTTTATTGTGGAGGTTAAAAGTGATGATCAGAAATTAACGAATAATATCTTTGTAATTAGAGCTGATACGCCTAAAATAGCGGTGCAACTTTTTCTAATACTTGACGCTTTCAATAAGCTCATGAACAATTGTAAATAGTATAAGTTTCGATCTTAATATCGGCACGAGATTGAAAACCTCGTTTTGACCCTGACACGGGGTACCTTGTATATATTATATTATATTTTATAGTCGGGTTGCACGAGACAAAACAGTCTTAATTTTAGCCTGCGATTATTCAGTACCTTGCTTAAGAGATATGTATACAGAACTTGTATAGTAATTAATATGAGATAATTGAGTTTTATACGACTTCGGGTACTCCCCTTGGAAATACTCAAGGACAATGGTACTACTCGTCGCAATCTGTTAAACTTCGTTAATTAATATTTTATTGCTAATATTATTACAATAATAATATTATTATTTTTACCATAATAATTATTTAATTTACGTCCAGTATTCTCTGAAAACCGTAATACTTAGCTATTTTTACTATCATTGATTCATTACGCATAGATACTGAATTATTTCACCCCCTCATCCTCGTCCAACCCTTCATCTATCCTCCCCCCCCCTTTTTTTTAACTTACTACAGATACATTCTAATATTCTTAAATAACGCTATTCGTCCTCGCGCTTTCGAGCGTTAACATTATCAACCGCCTAGTACTATTGCAATTTATTAACATTATATATTATTACATAATATTCGTTATCGCTCCTTGATCATAATTGTGGTTATTGACTTTATTATTAATATATATATACAAATAAATATATGTATATCGGTTGTTATCTCCGTCCGTAGATACGACCCGAACTTTTTGTTATATGGAAACAAAAGATATAGGTGGTCAAGGGCGCGTTAGGTGTGCATGATTTTACGTGTGAATCTTTATTATTTTGTACGTTTTATGTGTACTTGGTGTATATGGTGAAATGCGTGCCCCATACGACTGTTCAATATACTGTGTATAAGCGTTTGAGGAAAAAAAGAAAACTTGTCGAGCTAGCCATCCTTTGGATATCGGTCACGCTCTCAACCCGATCGTCATTACTTGATGCTAGCGTAAAATGCGGTTACGCACCCTTTATGTATGTAGAAATTGAAGAAACAATAAAATTAATGTTATATCTATCCACCGGTAGCGTTGTCTCAAACTACCTACAGGTAATGTACGAACAAGAACAATAGTTTTTTACTGCATAACTTGAAAACCGCATTAAAAAGGTATGCATAGATAGGGGACTTTTTCTAATCTTTCGTTAGAAAGGAAATGAATGGTATGTTAACATTAAATGATAACTACTGCATAAAAATATTTATTGATACTTTCCACCCTATTACTTGATCTTCACAACTGGTACAGCATGCATGTAAGAACCTTCTTGATTCTGCTTTTAGTGTCAAATATACTTCACAATGAAACTTCCTCTTCGATCAAGATACTCTTCAAGCGTTGATTTAACGGGAAGAAATCATCGACAGATAACTTATGTTAATTGTAATCGCGCGTAACAACGAATTGTATCCCCGTTAAGTTCGCAAGGCTGCAATGTCAAAATGATAAGAGCGAGCTACTGCTACGGTTAAACTACTACTCCGGGGTGTGTTTTATCTGCAACAAAGAATTGATGCCAGTGATGATTCCTCGGTGGTGACGTTGGATGGGTTTGTGTCACGGTTGGGTCAGAATAAAAGGGTGGCCATGTCTGAAGACGTAGCCTGACTCCGACTTCCGAGTCATTCGGTGGACGCATTTCACGAAGACTATAGGTTGATTAATATGGAAGGAACCGTCGAGGGACGGTTGCTGGTAGATTCCGTGTGCCACACGATTCGACTCCGATCGTCGATAATGCGCTTTTTTTGTTTTTGTTTTTTTTTTTTTTTTTGTTGGATTTACTCACTGCTGATTACGGAGCTGAAAGGCATATATCTCGGCTTTGCTGGCACCTTTGGAGCATCTTTTCGTGGTCTCGAAGGCTTGTCCTCGGCGATCACGCACTTTACCTGAGAGTAATTAGAATTTCTTCATAAAGTATGATCAATACATTTCATATAAATAAATACAATTTTCTAACTTAAATAGCTGGAAAATTGTCATCGGCAATTCGTAATGTATGAGAGCTGATCACATACTTGTATGCCATTATTCTTGATAGTAATTTAAGGAATTAAATTCAAGCTTTACGAATGGACTTCTGAATTATTTGCAATGTTCTATATTGCATGCAAAATGATTTCTTGTATTGCAAAATATTTTCATCGAAGGTTTTCGCTCGCAGTAGTATATTGGACACAGTACATTTCTCTTGATTTTCTGGATTCTCTTGATTCTTATTACTTGAATAATTACAATCTTTTCTCTTATTTTTGATAAGTCTCACCTGTTCGTCGATAGCATTAAATTGCCACTTCCATTTATGATCATATAGGAAGGGACGAAGATCGAACCTGTTATCGTCGGGACTGTAAGTCTCGGCGTGGCAGGAAGGAGTTAAGATCGTCATTTTGTGCCGATTAATTGCGTAACACCTATAAAAGTGTTTCACCTTATCAGCAACCTATAATTCGCCAGAAATTATATTCAATATTAGAAAGCATATATATCCGAACAAGGCAACTACCTACACAGAAACGATATCATTGGATGCAGACTCATATAATAATATTGATATAATTATACTGTTCTGATTTAGTCTATAGAAGATTATGTAATAGTTTCAAAGAATATTACTTCTTTCGGAGAATGATTGTCCCACATATGAACAAGTCTGCAGAACATTGTGAAAGGTCCCGCGCAATCTTGTTTTCTGAGGCGTCCAAAAGTACCCAGTTCCTTGTAGGTCATTCCCATATCTACTTCATCCAATTGCGCTAATTGTCCACCTTGAAGTGGTTCCAATTCCGCAGTCGGTGGTGCTTCCAAAATTGCATCCAATGCCGATATTCCATGCTTCCTCCTGAGATGAGAAAAATGAAATTTATTAATAATACTTATAAGTATCATTTAAAGAAGACACAGAAACATACCTGAAGAATGCAAGGAATGCTTTCAAATCATTTTTAGCGATGCCACCAATTGGATTAATATCAGCACTACTGCAATCATATTTTGTAAAATACCCACGAAGCGCTTCGTCAACGTTACTACTTCCAAGAACTAGAAGACCGCCGGGTCGTCCTCTGACCCATAACATTAACTGTGCGAATAAATAGGCAATCACCATTCGTAAGCGTGCCTATAAATAAGATTTAGTGCCAATTTACTATATCCAAAATTCGTATAAATATTATGTAGTATTTTATATTAACACATTCGCACCGGATGACGTACATGTGAGTCTTTAGATACGTTACAGTTCGGTCTCAAGACGTTTGAGTATGTTTTAACTAAGTTATATGTTGGTGTTTTATAACCTTTTTATCAATATAACTTTATTTAGTTAAATTGCCTCGTTACGCGCGTAACATTTGGCTGAAAATGGGCCGTGGCGAATGTGTCAATATACTATTTACATTTAGAGCAGATACTAACTTGTATATTTTGCAGGGCCAAGTTTTCTCTCGGGGATCCTCCTTGCACTTTGAATCTGGGTGACAACTTGGTGACTTGCTGGAAGATAGTTAGAATTGCAGATACCGCAGCATCTATCACTATACTATGGTGATAAGAACCGATTTGATTTGCAAGCTCAGCAGCACGTTCCTTCGTTTCCGAAGATGAATTTTCAGTGCCCATGTAACACGTTACAAGTATCGTATTACACAACTGTTTAGGATGTGTCGGAACGTATTCGCAATCTCCAACGATTTTTCTAATATCCGATAACACCTGCGCGTCTAAAATAATCAATCTTTTAATACATCACCATTCATCTTTGTAGATTATCATACTTTGGAATAACAGACCTCCTTTGCTAACAGAGTCAACGATCATATCGCACATGGAATACACCATACAAGCTGATGCAGAAGAGTCTACGCCACCACTTAAAGGTAGGAAGAAACCGCCTTGACAGGAACGCCTGTTATTTACCATATTTGTATTATAAGGTAGTAGCAAAGTTTATATCATGTGGTATTAATTTCATTAATTATGTCATATTCATCTTTAACCCTTTCGATACTAACGACGAGTATAGTCGCCGAACGATGAACGCTCGCTGCGTACTAACGACGACTGTAGTCGTCCATACAATTTTCGCATTCATTCCTGTTAACTCCTTGCTTACAGAGTATTGTTATAATGTTATAATTGTTATAATGATATCATAATTGTAATCCGTACGGCGAAAGCATAGTGACGAAAAACAGAGCCGCGTCGATAAGATTAATCTTTTATATTTATCAATTTGATAGACATAAATCAATTGAATTGATAGATATAAAAGTTTGAATAAAATAATATTATTAAATATCTGAAAAACCTGAGATAATCCCAGAGCCAACAAGCAGGTGCCATAGAAATCTCTTCTTCGGCTGAATAATTAATCAGTCTACCAGATATATTGTCATCCTCGTATGGACCTAAATCAACATCAATCGGTCTGTCCGGTGGAGTGGAAATTAAATTTTCAGAAGTAAGTGCGAAATCAACTTTCACACGAGGATAATTCTGTGATCTGGCTGCTGCATGAGATCGAGATCTGATACTATTTCTATACGTCCTAAAGAAAGAATTATTATGAAGTACAGAAATTTGCATTTGATTAATAGTCAATGCATAATTAACTTTTACAAAACTATACTTGACGAACCTTATGTCCTCCAAATCAAAAGTTGCAATAGTGACCTCCACATCCTCAAGAGCGAATTGTTTCCCACGATTTAGAATCTGTCCGTTTAGAGTAACACTAGAGCCTCCATTAAAATAAAGTCTTCCGCCATCACAACCACGTAAATTGCTGAACATGTAACAACCTCCGGACTTAAAAGTTGCCGATTTAACTAAATCCACGGTGACATATGCTTTCCGAAGTTCAAAGTGGGAACCACTTCCTAAATAAATAAGCGATTACAAAGAATAAGAACCAAGTTGAAAATGTTTAACAATTAAGCCGCTCAAGAGTTAAAGTGACTAACTCCATCAAACAAAAATTAGAGAGAATTGATAATTATGAAACGTTAAGCACCAATCAAGTACTTTGGCAACTGTAACTAATATATTAAATATTATTATCGAAATTATATTACTTTTGAAAATACCGAGGACAAGTTATAGTTGCCGGTCGACAGTCGCGTCGGAAAATTGAAGTGATAAGGGTTAAAATTTGTTTACCATTGGCAATAATTTCCACCCCATCCATGGACATAGGTATATGATTACTACTCGGATTCCAAAGTTCTTCACAGATCTCAAAACCGACACAAGTATCCTTTGTTGAGATAACAGCATCACCAAATGGTACTGTTGTCTGACCAGTTATTACTGATATCATTCTTGGTAAAAAGTAATCCTCCACAGTGCGCCCCTAAATGTAGTGTTAGATTCATAATTACTCATATAATAACTGGTGAAAATGTGACCAGTATTTATGGACAATAATTATTTAAAACAGAATGAAACCGTTGCACTCAAGATTATTTATTATTATTTAGACTTAACGCGGCATCTCGGGTGGCGGTTAAGAGGTGTTTCTCGAGTGCAAAGGGTTAAGTTATCATGGAAGAATGACCTTCGTCCAAGGTGAGAACCACCTAGTTTCTCTGTAATTGCCATCTTCGCACAGTTGCATTTTTGGTCTTATAAGCAATATCCTCTCATTGAGAAACGCTACTCTACAATTGTAAGTGACATTCTTGTGCATCACTGGCATTCCTACATCCACCAGCATATTGTAGCAAACAGGTGACCTTAAAATCATCGCCAGTACTTCCCAGCTATGGAGTAACGTGTCGGATTCGTAAAAATGATCCTCGCAACTGTAACCACTGTTGGAAGACAAAAAATACTCTTTATTTAACGAAATTATGCGAAGAATATAAGAAAATTAGTTTCTTTCTAAATTTAAGGATGAAGATAGATCAATCATTTTCAAGGATATAAATATTTGAATGAAGTAAGAAACATATTGGTGGAAATGGCTTACCAAACTTCCAATTCAGGCCCACTTCTATAAGAAGCACCTGCTTCTTTAGCTTCCTGTATACTTTGCAAAATTCTCCTCAGATTTCCATCGAAATCCATCGCCCACTGATTTAAAGTACAAACCGCCACCGTCACTGTGCGACCCATTTTTATAAAATATTTAATACCGTTTCGAGTATTCTTGGGGTATATATATAGATAATTAAATAATATCTAGAAAAAAATGGACGATGAAATAGAATTAAATTACAAATACATTTAGTCCTCGATCTACACGGAATTCGTTTAAATGTATGTAAAAACCGAGTAATTGAATATTTGAGAATCATACATACCGATCAATTCCGATGTATCAATTAGAATCTCATCGATTGAAGAAGGATGTTTCACTGGCAATACCCCGGTTGTATTCAGTTCTTAAGTCCGGCGAACGTTGATTGATCAATAATTTTCAGAAGCCGGTACAGGCAGGTAGAGAATATTGTAAATTGCATTGGTTTCCTCTACGAATTGTATAACGATTTCTTGAATTTCCTTTAAATTTATAGCACACATCATTAATGACTCAATAATCTTAATGACTTCCATTTCGGAAGTAGAATGTAACTTTCTTATTTTTGGACTTTTAGGAGTTCTACGTAATCCTTGACTCGGTTTTGGTTCCTTTCCGATATTATTATTATTCTTATTAAATAACATTATTTAGTAATATTATTATTAATCCGCTGACTCTAATTGTACTTCTCCATTTCAAATAAATTTTTTCTTAAAAAGCATAAATGAGCCGTTTACATTAAAAAAAGGACTTAAGCCGCTTACAAAATAAACGGCTGAAATATTCTTGTCAAAAACACTAAATAAGAAGTTGTTGAAAATGAATGGTCACTATAGTAGCCAAAAACGGTCAGCGGGTTAAATGATATATATAGACAGATGGAATTTATTTTAGGGTAAATAATTGTATAAATAGATGTATCGACCTATCGAAGAATTGTTTATGCAACCAATTTAATTGTACACCGATAAATTGTATCAATTCCAATTAACGTTGACCTTTTTATTCGAAAGAGATTGGTGTAATAAGCTATAAGCAAGGTGGAATACGTTCATAGCAGTAGTTTAACCCCTCTATTTATATAATATATCTATTCTCTTATTATCGTGTTATCAATGATATCAAAAGAGGGTACAATCCGTGTTTCCCTTACTTCCCACCCTGATTTATGGCAGCTGTGCATGAGATGAATATATTCGTCGATCAGGGAAAGCATACGTGGCCACGAATAAGTAGAAGTTATTTACAAAATAATCAATTTAGAAGTAGAGATACATTGAAACGAAAATAGTATCTCATAACGGTGCAAAATTCTGTTACTTCCAGTTCAAATACTCCCTCATCACGCAATTTAAAAAAGGTCTCAATAATTAACATAAATTGAGTACCAATACACCCTAATTACCAACTAATTATTATCAGTCATTAAATATATTTATACAAATAAAACAATTAAATCAAACAATTAGATCTCTAACTTCTAACTCCATGCATTCCCCGGTTAACCAAAATTATCCGCTAAGAAGCATAACCGCATAACAGATTCTTATAATCAAATGATATATAAATATGAAATATAATTAGAAAAAAGATTTAATCCATTCTGCAATCTAAATTGCAGTATATGTTAATTATATAATACGTATATGTTAAATCAATAATTGAGCAAGTTTTATGTAAAATATACAATCGAGTATCAGAATGTACCCTTTCTAAAAGTCATCCTTTTAACACGTTGAGCGCCATGCCGAAGTCCGTGTTATACACTACCTCGCGATACGGGTCCGTAACGTCTACCTAATGTCTAAAAATAAAACTGTTTAAGCATTCTATGATAGATGGGTTACTTTACATCGTTATCGTAATGTTTAAAGAAATGAAATTTTTACGAATATTAGCGATATATTTGATTCGAGTTTTAGTAAGATTGGCATCGGTGGTCACCGGGTGATCGTCATGGCGTTCAACGTGTAGCGAGTCTTGAAATGCGATAAATTCGGAAGGTGGAAGTTTCCACGGGCAAATGCCTATAAACCTTCGATTGTAAGGAGCATAAAAAGCAGTGGAAAAAAAGTCGATAAGGGAAGTTGTAGTTCCGAAAGATAGGGCCACGTGGATATTGTATCGATGTGCAACGGTGAAGCCTGAGGAACGAGAGGGCAACAAACAATCATGAAGGTAATGGCTCCGCCCCCGATTCGCGACCGTTGTCAGGCAATCGCCGTGGGGGCTTCTATGAATTTCGTCTTCTTCGAAGCCAAAGTTCGTCTTTGCAGTCCGCAACGGTGTGTTCGCCAATGAAATCTTACAATTAGTGGTTCGTTCTTATCTCTTTGATTAATTATATTAGCTTCTTCTAAGTATTTATCTCATTGATTAATTATATTAACTTCTTCTGATTATTTCTCTCCTGAATTATTTATATTAGCTTCTTCCGATTATTTACCTTCTTCATTATTTACATTAGTCTTTTGTTAGAATATATGAGATTTACGCAAAAGTTTTAGTTTTTTCGGGCTTCCGTATTTTTCCCGTTTCATGCAGTTACCTTAAAACTGTTGTTAAATAATAATAAATGGTGTTTCAGAAAGTTCCAACTTTACAAAACACACAACGACGGGAGAATAGTTCAATTTAAAATAATTTTATAAGGGAGCTGAAAAAAAGACTAACACTTTTGCATACACCTACTATTTCCTAATTTAATTTGATTATTTCTTACATATATCAGTTAATTATCATTATCTATTATACTGTTTTTCTTGTTTTATTGTCGGCAGAAGGCGTTGTCGGAGGAAACTTGCTGCGGGGAGCAATGTATGCTTTAAAGTATGGAATGCGATTAAAGTAATTTGGTAAACAATGCCGGGTAGTGTTATAAAATATATTTTCATCGATAAAACTATAACGGCGAGGGATTACGCACTGTCTCAGGATCTTTTGGAAAACTTTGATAACGATGAGAGATCGAGACACAAAGAGGACGAAGAAGTGGGAGAAGCTGATGATAGATAACGAAAGATGACAGTCTTTTTGTCTAATAGCAAAGTTAAGGAATTACAAACAATGTTATTTCCAATTCAACCGATACCCGGTAATTAAAATATCGATAAGACTCTTACTTAACACGTTGAGTGCCTTGCCGAAATCCGTGTTATACGATACCTTGCGATACGTGTCAGTAACGTATAAAAATAAATCTGTTTAATACAAGAACTACCAAATCAGTCAGAATCACGGGTTCTCGGAATTTAATAAAAATGTTCAATGTTTAATTTTCTGAGATTTTCCACGGTTCACGTTGTACAATGGATATAAATAAATCGATTAATTCATTTTTTCCATCCATCCCTTTTTAAGAACGTATACATAAATATACAAATATACTGAATATATTTTTTATATCGCTTTCATAATGTTGAAAATATTTCAAATTTGATGAATATTAGTGATATATTTGATTCGAGTTCCAGTAATATTGGCATCCGTGATATTATTATTTCCGCGTGTACCTTTTTCATTTATTATCGACAAAATAACTCTGGAATAATAGATTGGGTGAATGGCCGATGCAAATATCAATCGATATCTTGCACATCGAATGTTAATTTCGGTTTCAGGGGGAACTTTAACGAGTCTTCAGGGATTACAGGAATTACACGTAGAACAAATAAGACGTTTCGACATCTCGAAAGCGGATGCGGAACAATCGTGGTTTCCGGTGCCATTAACTGCGAGACACCAAGAAGAACCAAACGAAACCCTTCGAACACTACTCGATGCGCGATGCGTGATAGATGGAATCACTCAAGAAGCAGCCAGATGGCCCACGGAATGCCAAGTAAATTGCATTCCATCCGAACGACCGAATTACATCGCTGATTCGCATTACACGATGGGAATGTCTGATATCGATAATGATGCATTAGAATAAATTGTCTCATCCTATTAAATTCAATTATAAAATACTTTCCCTTTAAAATATGCGGTTAATGCGATATTGTTATCGTACAATATAGATAATTATTTGACATGAGAGCAATGTGGATAATTAGAATTCTAGTTTAATAATTAATGAACTGTATCTTCAGGTAATACCCGAGAGAATTCGACATATAGATTATACACCGCATTCTCCGGAACCATTTTATATACAAACCGGAAAGGAACCGAAACCGAAACCAGTAGGTGATGAATTTGGCAATGTGATATTTCAATATTGTCCAACGAATGTTACTAATTATGTAAGTAATATTCATTAGAATATTAGAATATCATCTTCAGATAACTAATGTTTATTAATTTGGTATAAATAAACAGATATCGATAACAGTCTGATTAAAGTCTTAGGAATACAGCATGTATATTGATGTAATTGTATTTAATATAACAAATTAATAATTAATAGTTTAGCAGATCGTGCGTGGGTGGCACAACGGCGCAACCGAATTCGACTGAATTTCTATCGGACACAACTGCAACTGATACACAATATATTGATAATAATAGGAATAAAAATGTATTTTTTGTAAGCCAATCAGATGAGACTGTTGATGATAACGACTTGCATTTTGAGTCGCGCTTCGAGTCGGGAAACCTTGGCAAGGTTGTGAAAATTACTGATACGTATTATCAGCTGTATTTGAGGAAAGATTTGTATACTCAGAGACACACGCAATGGTATTACTTTAGGATATCAAATACAAGAAGTAAAACCTCTTACAGGTATCTTATTTACATATTAATTTATTATATGCCAATAATAAATTATTATATATATGGATATATTTATATTAATATAACATATAGTTATAATTATAACGCGTGCTGTGATTACAGATTGTCCATCGTAAACCTTTGCAAAGAAGAAAGTTTATACAACGAAGGTTTAAGGCCACTTTTATATTCGACAGAGGATGCACGAAAACGTGCGGTCGGATGGAGAAGATGCGGCGAAAATATTGCGTATTATAGAAATGATTCATCGTAAGTTAATTCGCCAGTCTAATTTACAAATTCGCGTCGGTCCATTTTCGACCGAATGTTACGCGCGTATAAAAGACAAATTCGTGGAATTTTACCAAATCAAGTTATGTTAACAAAAAATGCTATAAACACCAACTTATAACTTAGTAAAAATGTACTCAAACGTTTCGAGACCGAAGTGTGACGTATCTAAAGACTCATATTTAAGTTATCCGGTGGGAATATGTTAATACCGAATACCTTACGAAGCAATGAATTGTATGGAATTTTGTAATATATTGTTTTAGGAGTGATGAAGAGAAAGAGAAGCATACGTTGACTTTTAACGTGTCGTTTCCACACGACAGGGACACCGTATACTTGGCGCACTGTTATCCCTACACTTACACCGATTTACAGGTAGTAAAATAATATCAACGTAATTAATTATTAACGATTAGAATATGATGATATAACGACATTTATTCGAACTTAATTAGTTGTACTACATCTTCGTCATACCTATATTTCAACTAATATCAAGCTGTATACTAATTATTACATTCTGGTTGTTAATTATCATTAAACCTAAATATACTTTATATATTATTAAACATCAAGTATATATGCTGTAATTAAACATAAAATAGAAATATGAACAGTACGGTAACCGGCGAATAATAAAGCATTGTACGGCTGATGAAAGAGAAGTGGTATAGGAACACCAAGAGTCAGACGGTCGTACTACACCCTTATTATACTTGCTTATATTCCAACTAATATTGAGCTCCATATTAATTAGTATATTTTGATTCTAAAAAATAGATTGATTTTTAACTACTGTTTAATGTATCTGAGATTGAAAATATGGATAAATGTGGAAATCTTAGGAGTATCTAGCGAAGATCGTTGCCGATCCAATGAAAACGAGATTCACGAAGTTGCGACTATTATGTCGTACCCTGGCTGGCAATGGGGTTTATTATTTAACTATCACGGCGCCAACTTACGACGAGGAAGTACGAAGAAAAAGAGGGGTTGTGATTACAGCGAGAGTACATCCTGGTGAAACACCATCCAGTTGGACAATGAAAGGAATAATTGACTTCTTAACTGGAGACTCTGATCAAGCCAAAGTAACGAACACTTGAAATACTTTTACACTGAAATACACCTCGACACTTAATTTATTAAAATCAATATAAGTTTAGATATTAATATCAATAATCAGATATTGATTGTAACCCTTATCACTCCAACAGTTTAGCGCGACTGTCCATCGGCAAGTTCAACTTTTAAGACAATCCTTGTTCATTTCAAAGTAATATAAAGTTCGATAACAATATTTAATAGATTAGTTATAATTAATGAATGTTTGACATTTCTTAAAGCATTACAAGCGTAGAACGTTTGATATCGACGATGCCTCGCAGGCACACTTGGAGTGGATTAATTATAAATATTGATATTAATTTTAATAAATTGCAAGTGAATTTAAATACTTTTAATCCATCTATATTAATGCCAGTCTATCTCTACGTTATTATTGCTACATATATTTAAATATACACGAGATAATAAATGAATAACGTCGCAGGATCTCAGAGAAAAGTTCGTCTTCAAATTGGTCCCGATGTTAAACCCAGACGGTGTAATTGTTGGAAACAACCGATGTTCCTTATCGGGAAAGGATTTGAATAGACAGTATAGAACCGTTATGCGCGAGAGTTATCCATCGGTTTGGCATACTAAGCTAATGATCCGACGATTACTCGAGGAATGTGGTGTGGGAATATACTGCGATTTACACGCGCACTCCAGGAAACATAATATATTCGTTTACGGCTGCGAGAGTAAAAGATGTTACGCAAGATTGTCGGAACAAGTCTTTCCTCTGATGCTCCATAAAAATGCAGCGGATAAGGTAAAGAAACGTATACATTTATATTGACCCTATACAGAGTATCTGATTATTACACGTCGAGTACACTCCTTGTTAGACACCCGGCAAATTAATAATCAATTTTATTTACATTATTAAATTAGTCATTCGATTTGATTTAATGTAGAAGACAAATGTACAGAGTGTCCCGTTATTATTTGGATATCCAGAGCATGTAGTTCGCAAGTAGATAAATCGAAAAGTCATTTACCTGTTTCGAATCTGTGCCTTCGTTTACAAGTTATTTACATTGAAATTGTCATTCTTTCCTCGCGATTTACCGGGTCCAAAGTCCTGAACAGCTGATTCAGAACAACAACGGTTGGTATGGATAAACACATTGCACAAGTTAGGTCGCACCAAGACTTTAGGACTTTGAACTTGATAGGTAGAATGTAAATCGTAGAAATTTAAGTGTTGGTAATACGTAAATAGAGATTTCGATTCGTAACAGGTAAGAAACTCTTTGGTTTATCTGCCTGAGTACTACATAAATGTTCCGGATGTTCGAACAATCGTTCGTTGCTATAAATAATTCAATCTCAATAACTCCTCGATTTTTCTTATTTTTATCGACACAGTTTAGTGTCAACTACTGTCACGCTAATATCGGATCGTAAGATGCTAATGGTTTTTTGTTAGAACACGCCGCAGTGAAAAATGTGTTATTAAAGATATTGCAGACTAATTTAATGATTTTACAGTTCTCTTTCGAAAATTGCAAATTCCATGTCGAGAAGGGAAAGGAAGGTACCGGAAGAGTAGTTGTCTGGTCCATGGGTGTTCAGAATAGTTACACCATGGAAGCATCTATGGGGGGTTCAAAAATCGGTTCCAGATCGGGAACACACTTCTCGACACAGGATTATGAACAAATTGGGAAGGCTTTCTGCGAGACGCTTTTGGACTTTTTCGATCAAGATCCTACCAAGGTATATGGGACTTATATTTCAAAAATAAACATTTTTCTATAAATATTAATTTTAAGGAATTCATTATGTTTACTTCTAATTATATAATTACTTCTATATTATATTGGCACACGTTTAAATCTCGGTAAGCAAGATCATATATCATTAAGAATTGCGTGAACGCGTAAATAATAAAAGAGCGTTATCTATTTTATATGCAAAGCAACTTATTTTAAATAGATATAAAAGGAAAAATTGCGAACGAAGATAATTGCGAAGCTCATGAAAGAGGGATCTAGTGCCGGGGAACCAACAAATATCGATCTAACTGATTATTCGAGGTAATTATAAAAACATGCTCGATGAAGACAATGTATAATTACTGTGCAAAGGAAGATACCATATAAGTTGAATTTTGGCTATTCATATTATTATATTTAAAGTGTTCCTTATTTATCAGTGACGAAGGTGATACGTCAGATAGTTCCGTATCGGATGAAGAGGAAACCGATTTTCCGAAAAGTGCATATGATTACGATGACAGAGATCTAACAGCCTCCCCGCAATATCTTTGCGTGCCCCCACCGTCCCCCACTTTCGTCCCCCCGCGAAGTGTTCAATTAACAAGAAGAAGAATGGCGAAGTCTATGAGCACCAGCAAGAATTATGTCCACCGTCGAAAGTTATTGGTAAATCTCTACATAGATTTTTGCAGTTTTAATTATAACATTCAAATAATTAAGACACATTTAAATGTATGTCAATATTACATTCATCTACTGAAATTAATTTAATGATGAATCACAGACACGTAGAGCTGTGATGGATTTACCAACCACAGACCCTGGAAGTGATTTATGCGATCTCACAGATTCCGGGGATGAAACTTTGCCAAGGGGAACAGGTTAGATTATAATAAATATAAAATTTTAATATAATCGTGATTAAATAAAAAATATAGTATGGTTTACTATATGTATATACAATAATTAGTGTATTGGAAGTAAAATGTTTATGCAAATAGGTTTGTCACCAAGTATTCGGGAGCATCAAAAAGAAGAAATTATCCGACTATCGGAAACGGAACCTGCGATAAGAGAAACTGAAAAGGCTTCCAATTCTTTAATCTTACCGGAAATCGTAAGACCTCGGAGTGTGTCTTTCGGTGAAAATTTAATTCTGTGCAAAGAACAGCGGAACACTAGCCAACGATCTCACTGCCTACGTCTATCAAGGTCGAGCTGTTTAACAGATGTTAAGGAATGTTATTTTAGATGGTTTATATATATTTATATATCACAGGACGTTAAAGAACCCATCAACCGTCTCGGTGAATAAACAAGATATACAAATCAAGTTAAGTTCATTGAGGCGACAAATATGGATGGGGGTGCCGTTAAATAATGAAGACGAAGATGAAAAATATATTCAGAATTCTTTTATGAAGCGGCCATTAAGTTGGGGAGTCTCTAATTTGGCGCTTGCACAATACAGGATGGACAGTGAGACGTTACTTAAGTTCGTTCAGTTGGCATATTTAATATTGATATTATATTCCTCGTTAGATAATGTTTGCAAAGAATGAAAACTGAATTAAAGTAGTTGTACCATTAACTCATACTTAATACGACGTATACCATTTTTTAAAGTAACGGCTATATTTCGTTACGATTGGCAGTTTATTTTACAGTAGAATCTTAATGCTATTCCTAGATCCTGTTCGCAAAAGTTACAATCCCTCGAGAATCTAAGTAACAGAGTAGGAAGAAAATCAAAGAAGAAATCTATAAATAAATCAACGAACGATATAAGTGATGTAATGATGGATCATGAAAAAATGCATCAAAAGAATGAGCAGAAATCTTGTAAGAAAAAGAAATCTCGATTCAAGTGGCAGCGAGCAATTAACTTGAGTTCCAGAATCAAAGAAACGGGAAGCAACAAAGCATCCTTTCTCTCAATTGAAGCGGACTCACTGAAACTAATTAACATCGGGACGACCACAAAACAACAAAATAAACAGAAGAACGACGAGAATTCCAGAAAATATGGAAGAACCTCAACAACAACGCCAAACATTATAAAACTGCAGAAGCAAACTCAATTGCAATCGCATAAAAAATCTCAAATACGCATGCATTCGATGATTGTTCCATCCAGCGACAGCTCGTCGTCCGACAATGATTCCACGGATTCGCATAATCAGAAAATAACAAAGAAAAAGCAAAAGAAAAAAAAGTCGCAGAAGAAAACGAAAGCCGTATCCGTCACAAATAAAAAGAAAAGAGCATCGAGCGCGAAGAATCTGCGCAATTCTTAAACAAACTCAAAACAAATGTATTGCATTTATTAATGCTCATAAATAACTAATGAAGAATACGTATTTAATTCTTGCTCCATAAATTTTTAACGTAGTCTGCTTAAAAAAATGTTTCCTTTTTATATTCATTACAATATGCTGATTATATTTAAAGTACGCGCAAAATGGATAAGAAATATCTGATGTGACGCAACAATAAAAGTTTTTAGAAACTCGGTCGTTCGAATGATTAACATACTTTAACGTGCACATAAAATATAAAGCAGATTGAGCGCGTGTTTTATTACGCGGAAAGAATGTCTGCACGTGTTCATTCTAAGGGTATACAATATGTAACAAGCATACTCTTCGGAAGTAGAAATGCAGCACTTTCAATCCAGATTCGAACACGAGAGGTTTTGCAAATTCCCTTTACGTTAAGGAGAGTTTTATTCAACGCGTTTCTTATTAGGGAATTAATATTATTAATGTTCAATTATGAGAAACCCAATTAAAAATGACTAGAAAACGTTTGCGTAACACGCTTTTACGAAATCATTTGTATTAAGTTAACAAGGTTCCCACACAGCCACAAACTAAAATATTAACGGCTGTACTCACAATTTTCTTTAGTTCCAAAAAACGATGACGAAACGTGTTTCCTGCGAAGCATGTCCTTTCGAACATAAACGCGTATATTCTTTCTTTTTTCCACGCTCTTCAATGAGTGATATTAGCAAATTCTTTTACTGATAAGATCATAACCTCACAAAAAAGTTCGAACAGAATATTAACGTTCCTAAAAAACATATCACTTAGTGGCATGACTTAATCGATACAAATTTTGATCGCGATAAACACAACTTCGTTAAATCGATTTATAGATTCAATATAACAATTAAACATTTAATAAATTACACTACGAAGGGGGTTTATTACCACGTTTATTTGAATTGTTTACCGTTTTTATGACGAAGGCACATCACGTGTATCTGTGCTTTCATTTGTTGTGTAACGCGTTGATATTTTTATGGTTCAATGTTAAAAGTTAAACGATGTCAACATTAGAACACTCCAATTATTTGTTTTTATAAAGTGCTGCCATCTTTAGCGAATACATTGCCAATGAAGATACTTGCAGGGTCCGCTATTCTCTTAAAACAGTTAGCCAAGTTTTTGCATTATCTGTCGAGTAAAAAATATCAAATGATGATGAATCAGAGGGACTTTTCCCTTTGATGACAGACAAATGAATTTTATTACACCATTTCATTACTCCCGAAAAGAAATAGTTAATCGTGTCTTTGATTGTCAAATATTTACCTTATTACAATTATTAAAGACGTTTACGTGCGAACATTTCCAATCCGTTGAAAATTTGCATGCATGAAATTCAAATTTTACTTTGTCGATAACATTAATTATTGCCAGTTTTATGCCGTGGGAATTATTAATAATGTATAATCCAAAAGTATCAAAACGTTTCCTATCCGACGAAACTGAACTTTCGGTGGAAACGAACGCCATCATTGACTTTCATACTTTTTTTTACTAATTTACATTATCACTGGCACAAAAAGGATAACAATTCTAAGAAACATATTTTGGTATTTATTATTGGATATCGCATTTTATAGTTATTCTAAAATTATAATATTCAAATGACATTATAATACTGCAAAAAGTTAAACGTAATCAAAGGGAATATAAAAGTCGAAGTTTCCGAAAACAATTGAATGCATAGACAGATCATTAGTAACGATGTTTAGACAGAAGACTCGTGCACTAGATGGGTGTCGGGTCATCGATCATTGACCTGGATGTCCGGTGATTGTCAACGAAACTTCATTAATTCTCTTTTGCCAAGGGACTTCGTTCATCCACTCTGAACATCGTAACTAGCAATGTTCAAGGATTACTGAAAACTACGTCACTTTCATTTGATTATACCGTTCATTTAACCCCCTATAAACCAATTGTTGTCGTGTCTAAAAGAGATTGTATAACGTAATTCTAATTAAATGATTCTAACGAAGGTACATTACTTGAAAATAACAACGAAAATATTACTTAAACGCACCGAAAAAGGTGACAGTCGTTGCGCTACTTTTATAATTATTAGTACACATAGACGAGCATGTGACTTCAAAGTTACATGGAACTATAGAGGGTTAAAATCAGGTTACATTGGGTTACCTACTTAAGTATTCTTTACTCTACTTCGGCAACTCTAAACAATTTTGAGATATGACTTCTTGCGGTACCATTAATATATCCCTTTACTATTACATGGATGAAATATAATTCCATGTAAATTGTTTATGTGCAAGGAAGATTATTTAGAAATATTTAGACAAAGGATATTTGAAGAAAGTAATGAAACATGACAAATATGTTATTGTTATGTTGATTGAGTTTAAAAGAATGCTTCGTTGGTTTACTGTACGAGATGTTAAATCGAAGTTATTATAAACATAGAAACAGATATATATATAATAAGACTTATCCCAAATACGCGTGAGAGTATGACACGTTATCAAAACACAGAAATTTGCTGGTTCTGCAGCCGCACGTAATTGCAGTATTATTTGCAAATTATAAATCGAACCACGGAACGATAGGCGAGTGGGTCAAGGCGGAAGAATTCATCGTCACTGATGACTTTGCTCCTTTTTCAGTGGCCAAGTAATCCCTCATTATACACCCATAAGTGACGCAAAGTCAGTTCTCTTCTTATCAAAAATGCAAGTGATATCCACACAAGCTAATTTCTACTCTTGACGCATTAATGGAGGCACGTTTAACAAGTCAAATAATTCCTGACGTTAATCATATACCACGGCAACTCATTCTGTTCTCGAGATTGTAGTACAATCTGATGTTTACATATCAATTCACTAGAAAATTCACTAGCGAACTATGAATCCAATGAACTTATTTTAAAAGACACCCAAATATATCAGTCGCAGTTAGAAATCATTCAAATTTATAACAATCGATTTCATTATGCTTCCATCGTACGTTTTTCCGTGGTTCTAACTTTACAAAGAACTGCTGGTTCCCCGAGAGTTCAAGAAGTTCAAGGTAAAGTGGTAATAACAATTAGGTATTTCGCTTTAGACAATTACAATTTTATAGAAATTTTATGGAAATTGAAATGCGTTTAAAGGTGGTATCCTGATAAAATCAAATGGAGACCGAAAAATCGAGCAGGAACTATTAACAATCCGAATATGTATGAATAGACTTATAAATTATATGACACGTTACTCTGGCGGGGTGGATGCGGCCGTAGAAAGCACTGGCTATAAAAGACATCGCGGTGTCTCGGGACAATCAGTTTGGTGGTGGTTCATCGAAAGGAACACATCGTGCATACGTGTTAAAAAATAGGTGGGTGCCGGTTCACTCTCTTTTTCAGGTTTCGTTCGATTTTTACCGAAAAAAGATATATCGTTCGTGGATACCTGAACTTACGATTAGTGTGTGGTGATATAAGAATATTAATTGTACCAATTAACTTGTTAACTCTTAGCTTGGTGGTGTGAAAGTGATATAATAACGTCAGAACCCTGAGTTTTATTTATTAAATTTACAACAAATTGTATAATATGATTAAATAAATTAACTTAAATTATACTTGAATAAATATACGTAGAGCTATTGAAACAATAGATGTATCTTATCTTAAAAAACGAGTTGACAGTTTTGAATATTCATTTAGAATACAATTTCAAATTATCTTACATGTTTATGAATTTCAATTAAATATAATTAAGTCAGTTTTCACTTTAATTTAAATTCACTTTTTACTATATTCTTAGTTGATTTGAATTATATGAATCGGTACTTTCTCTATGGTACACCTTCGGATTATTTATAATTAATGAATTAGTTCCGTGGAATTAAAATAATTATAAGAAAATGCTGTAGATTTATATAATAGATTTCTCTTGATTTCAGATAAAACAAGATGTCCACAGCCGGGCCGGAAGTCATGGCGGGGGCAGTCGCAGCTGCACCGGTCGCCGGATTTTCCGCATCCACCGTATTCCTTTCTCTCTTAATTCCCGCACTCGTCCTATATTATATCTATTTCAGAATTTCCAGACGTCATATGATTGAACTCGCTGAAACAATACCTGGTCCTAAAGGACTTCCTATTCTAGGAAATGCCCTCGAATTCCTTGGAAGCTCGGACAGTAAGTTCGATCATTCTAAATCAACATCACCGATAAATCCATTTCGAAAAAGATCTCATCGAACAATAAAAAAATCCGATTTCATTAACGCAAGAATTTAGCAATATTAGTAATTCTATAATTAGAAAATGACAAAATTAGAAGTTGGAAAATCAGGTTCATCCCTTCCTTGATCCTCTTTGGTTTTTAGTAGCATTTTAAACAAACGATTCCCATCTTAGAATGGTTTCGAAGAAGTCATTTTAGTTTTGCAGTAAACTGTTAATTAAAACTTCTATTATAATTCATTGTTATTATGTTTCTTATCATTGAAGGTTTTGTGATAGAATCATTTTTCTGCAGCTATCTTCCGCAACATGTATGCCAAGTCATTCGAGTACGACCAGGTAATCAAAATTTGGATCGGACCAAAACTTTTGGTCTTCTTGATTGATCCTCGTGACGTGGAAATGATTTTATCCAGTCACGTATACATTGACAAATCGACAGAATACCGATTCTTCAAACCTTGGCTTGGAAACGGTCTCCTGATCTCCTCAGGTGAGTTTCTTTACTTCATTTTAACTCAGACAAGCAACGTTCACAATTTCAGGAGAAATCGCATAATACTTATAAAACTGCTAAATATTTAATAAACAAACATTTAACAGCGAATCTAATACAAAATTGATTCTACTATCATTTTCATTGATTATATTATAACATAAAAATAAAATGATTAATTTCATTCCAACGATACGAGACATAAAACTACGCGAAATGTTAATCAAATTTAAGTGGATTTAATAATAATTGTATAGCACTGCATTGTTTGACTTTCAGTTAAACAACTGTGTTACGAATGTATTGAAATGCGTGTTAAATACTTTCTGCATTTAAATACATTCAATCGACGCTGAATTAATCGTGGCGTATCGAGAAATCCGAGAAATAAACAAAACACAACGATAACGTTAATTCCTCGTATACAGCGCGCAAGGGACAGGAGAAACAAGATACATTTCCGGGAGAGAATATACTGTCTTTCACGGAATCGCGATGCACTTTTTTTCGGTGACGAAACTCTCTCGATCGCTGATTCGCCTACGTAACAGCCACCGACACAAATGCACACAATTTCCCCTGCATATAAAACTGCATCTGCTAGCACCGCGTTCATAAACCATAAGCTCTGACTTTCGGCGTTACGTGACAATTTCACCACCGACCACCTTCGAAAGTATTTATCTCCAAGAATATAATTCATACAAAATCCCCGACTTCCTAATTCTTTATTTCCGATTATTTTAACAATATCGATCGCACACGATCGATCATTAAATTCTAGCAGAATTTCTACATCCTAGAAACATTAATTGAGCCGTTTATTTTGAATTTCAAAATAAACGACGCAATTATATTACATCTTAATAATAGAGTGGTAGTCCCAGTAACTTTACAATTAATACATCGATACTAACTGACCAATCATATCGTTCACTTCCGTGGAAATAATCATGGTGAAAGTGTAAATCTCGCGAACCTACATATTGCGTAACCGACATAAACCATAATTAAGTGGTGTCCTTACTCTGACCTTATTGTTTTCTTATACATCCTGATTAATAATTCATGGAGAAAAATGATGAGTAGACAACTGGATGACTTTTTGCAAAGGGAAAAGTACCCGCGTCAATGGCTTGCATACGTGTTATTGCAATGGCGTGAATGCAATTACCATGAAATCTCTCTTGAACCGACGTATAACCAGTCTGTAACTGGCAAACCGGGAAGGAAATTTTACAACGAATGCTTTCTCCATCTTTTCTCTGTGTTGGTCTTTACATTGCAGATATCAGCGTTACATAATCCGTGATCCTTCTAGCACTTTCTTCTCACCCTGAAGTAAATCATTGTTCCTTTTTCCGGCATTAATATTCTTTCTTTTATGCCTTCCATTAATCTTATTCTGGTTATACAAGGTTTTAATATGTTTGTAATTTATGATTCTCTATCATACTTCACTTTTAACATAATTCAATGTGAGAGACTTATAAGACTGTAATATAATTGCAGGACAAACATGGCGAAGTCATCGTAAATTAATCGCGCCGACCTTCCATTTAAACGTGCTGAAGACATTCATTGATCTCTTCAATGCAAACTCACGCACTGTCGTTAAAAAGATGAGTCAAGAAGGCAACAAAGCATTCGACTGCCATCATTATATGTCCGAAACTACTGTTGAGATTCTTTTGGAAACTGCTATGGGTGTCTCGAAATCTACCCAAGATCGCAGTGGATTCGAATATGCCATGGCTGTTATGAAGTAAATTTTGATTTCAATCCCTTTTTTAACTTTACACATGTCTATATAAATATGATCTAGTTCTAGAGAAATATTTGTTTCCCTTTAGAATGTGCGACATTCTTCACCTTCGACACACGAAGATTTGGCTCAGACCCGATTGGCTCTTTAATCTGACCAGATACGGAAAGGATCAAATCAAATTACTCGAAATCATTCACGGATTGACGAAGAAAGTCATCAAGCGCAAGAAGGAAGAATTCAAGAGCGGAAAGCGCAACGTCATCAACGACAGCAGCCCTCAAGATAAGGGTGAAGTGAAGGTATCAGATTAAAGACGAACAGTATATACATTTATTATTATTGATTCACTATGCATTTATTGTATAGAATTGTAATATTCTTCATTTATAATTATAGATTACTAACCCCGTGGAAGGTTTATCTTTCGGACAATCGATTGGTTTGAAAGACGATTTGGATGTTGAGGATAACGATGTCGGTGAAAAGAAAAGGCAAGCATTCCTTGACTTGTTGATCGAAGCTGGCCAAAATGGCGTCATTCTTTCGGACGAGGAAGTTAAGGAACAAGTGGATACTATTATGTTTGAGGTAAAATGGCATAATACATTTGTCTCATAGTATAATAATTGTACTTATAATATATGATATTAATAATAATACATTATAATAATCGTATTAAAGGGACACGACACTACAGCGGCGGGTTCCAGTTTCTTCCTCTCGATGATGGGTTGCCATCCCGATATCCAAGAGAAAGTTATCCAGGAACTCGATGAGATCTTCGGTGACAGCGACAGGCCTGCAACCTTCCAAGATACCTTGGAAATGAAATATCTAGAACGCTGCCTCATGGAAACTCTTCGCATGTATCCACCCGTGCCAATCATCGCGCGTCAAATAAACACAGACTTGAAACTCGGTAAGAATCGGCAAATTATACTAATGGACATTGATCACGTATTTAATATTGACAATTACGGGACAACTTCCTTTCTAATACAACTTAATGAATTTTCAGCTACCGGTGACTACACCGTACCAGCAGGTTGCACGGTTATAATTGCCACTTACAAATTACATCGACAACCTTACATCTATCCGAACCCAGATACCTTCGATCCCGACAATTTCCTGCCGGAGAAAACTGCAAACCGACATTATTATGCATTCGTTCCATTCTCGGCTGGTCCCCGTTCCTGCGTAGGACGTAAATACGCGATGCTTAAATTAAAGATCCTTCTGTCGACTATTTTGAGGAACTACCGTGTGAAGTCAGACATCAAAGAATCGGACTTCAGGTTGCAAGGAGATATTATTCTGAAGAGAGCCGAAGGATTCATGATCAGACTAGAGCCAAGGAAACCTAGTGCCGCTAAGGCTTAGGCTATTCGTCAATTCCGTGTGCTTGTCGCGGGCATATTTTTACTTATTATATTTGTACGCTTATAATTGTATAAACGTACTGTTCGATAGACCTGTCATCTGTGTGTATATATTAGCTTAACTTTTGTGTATACACAGATGACAGGCCTATTCTATCAAATACCACATAATTCTATGTAAATGTTGTGTATTATTGTAACGCCAATCGTTATGCGAATGATGCGAAGCCATACCTTTACTCCGGATGTGAATTAATATTTATATCGAGCAATAAATTCCGCGGCCAATGTGCTGCGAAACGGAGCAGCAATAAATATATTTGGTTTAAGAACTTCCTTCTTTTCTCCTATGTTATTATTCAAATTAGGAATTAATTTAATGAATATATTGGTGTAATCCTTTAATTAAATTGATTACATATTTCATTTAATGTGTAATATTTGCTGAACACGGTGCACCCTTTTCATTAAATATTTAGTTGCAAATGGTGCTTGTATAATATTAGGTGTAACGGAAAGTAATCAATTATTTTTCACATACTTTATAAAACTCCATTCTTTGTCCGACATGATTACTTTCCGGTAATCTAATAATTAATAACATGGGAGTAAAGAAAGAAGATGTGATTGGTTTCAGTCCGTATTTAAAAGTAATCGCCATGATAAATGAATGAAGGGAAAACCAGATAATTAATAATGCAGATTAATGGAAAATAAGAAGTGTATGGC
This sequence comes from Nysson spinosus, assembly GCA_910591585.2. NCBI lineage: Eukaryota > Metazoa > Arthropoda > Insecta > Hymenoptera > Crabronidae > Nysson > Nysson spinosus. The sequence goes on from OU342835.1 coordinate 8,524,918, forward strand.
TTCATCCAGTAGTTTAAGGAATATTTTAAAGTAAAACAAGCAAACAAATGAGTAAAGCAGACAGGCCGTACTGGTTGAAGGCTATATTTAAAATTAAGCAACATGATGCATGAACGGAAGAAAAACGAGACGAATAATATGGAAGAATTAATGGAAAATAAAAAGTATATGGATTCTTCCAGGAATTTGAGAAGCAAGAAAACAGGACTCGCGTTAACAGAACACAAAAGAATAAAGACTCTTCCGCAGGCTCATTATTATAACATGGAAAAGGTTAAGGTAGAATTAAAAAATATGATGCCAGCATTGAAACCATTCGAAGTGAGAAGGTTAATATAATTACTCTGCGACTCCTTCAATGTAATGTTAGAACAGATAAATGTCTCTGTAATATTGAATATAGATTTTACGTGCCTCATTACGAGGCAACTCTTCTCGAACTCGAGGAGAAGGGTTATAAAGGAGTGGCATCGAACTTAAAAGAACTTTTTCACGTTGACGAGGAAGATATAAAAGCAATAGATCCTCATATATTAGAATCAAAAATGTCATTTTTAAAGAATGAAGAAGACCTTGTTGATTGTTTGTCCAATTGTTTTATCGCTGTTGAAGAAGCAGAAAAAATAGGTTTGATAGGCAATTCTATATAATTATTAATTATAAATTTCCGTGAATAGAGTACGAGGTTTCAGGTGATTATAAGAGCCAATCAATGGCGCTCCTAAATGGTGCACTTTACTTTGAATCCAAAATAACAAGATGGCGATGGGTGGCCGACAACCTTTATCAAAGGGCACTTGCTTACGCAGAATTTATTAAACACGATTATCATTACACAATTACTTTAATGAAATATCTTTATGGCCGTTTCCTTTTCCTCGAAAGTTAGTGTTGCAGTTTTTCCCAAATATTTTAATGTACACTTATGTAAGAAAATCGTGTCACTCAACATATCATTCTTTTGACTCTAATCATTTCTATAATCTTAGATATATAATATCGATGAAAATAATGATATTTAACATCAAACAAAAACAATTATTTGTAAACATTAATGCGAAACATTAGTGCAGAATCTTGAGGATGCCTTAGAATATTTAACTCAAGCACGCGAGTTGTCTGAAGCGGAAAGATGGAACGCCTCGAGGATAGTAGGTCGGACGGAGGCAACCATTTTTAAAGAATGCAACATCCTTTTATTTAAAGTATTATTAGCCCTCGCTCAAAAGATATCCTATCAGGATACTAATCTAGCTTTAAAAGCTTGTTCGCAAGCACTTGCAAGAGCGATGGAGTGTAAGTACTTTCGATATTACAAAAAATGCTATAAAAACTAACATATAACTTACTGTTAGTCGAAACGTACTCAAACGTTTTGACACCGAAGTGTAACGTACATAAAGACTCGCAGTTAAGTTATCTGGTATTCTAGTCAAGAATCCCAAAGATTCACGTGTGCGTCATCCGGTGCGAATGTTTTAAATTAACTAATAATGATGATAAATGTATGTACTTAATTTGACATGCTCTTTAACTTAGCTGAACACGATGAACATATTATTCAAGCTTTATCTGAACTCGGTAAACATTATCTCGAATCCGATGATATTAAGCAAGCACTCCATCATTTTTCGAAATACCTAGCAATTGCTAAAAGAATTCCAGACACGGAGGCCATTTGTGGTGCACATATGAAATTAGCTTTTGCGTACAAGGTATCATTTCATAATTTAATTCTAATTATTGCAAAGTACGAATTTAGTGCTTCCTTAAAGCGTTTAAAAAGAATGATGAAACGCAATTTTTGTTAAATGCACATAACTTACCAGTCTCTTTGTTAGCAACTAGATGACAATGTAAATACAGAAAGACACTTAAGCGAGTTTCGAAAGAACGCATCGAAATTTGGGTTACAAGACAAACTTGCATCTGCGCATTATTATACTGGTGAACATTACCTCAGTCAAGTATGCATTCAATTTTCGGGCTCATTGGAATAATATGAACAATATTATATGTCATCACTTTGCATTAAATAATTACTATAATTAATAATATCTAGGGTAAACCAAATTTATCTACTCCCCATTTGGAAGTAGCTTTAACTTTGTACAATGTTATTGGACACAGAGATGCAGCAGATGAAACGAGAACCATCGCAGGGATATCGAAAGGTATTTCCGAACTATTCACTTTCACAAATGTATAACTAAATATAACTGAAATGAGGGATGTAATAAGAAGTAACACCCAAGAATTAATTTTGAACATGAATTCTATTTAAATAAAACGAGCACCACATACTGAATATATACATACCATATCTGCATACAGCTAATATTTTGTAACTTAATAACTAACTTATTTTTCAAATTTCTGGTAATACTTGTAATCGCACATATTCTAATGTGTTAATTCTAACTCAGTATATTGCATACAGAATAACTTATTTACATGTAATCCATAAACGTAATGTACACATATACACTGTGTATATAATCGATCATTTATCCGTAACAATAATAATACTAAGCCAATATGTAATTCGAAAATAATTAAACACTAAAATACGATTGTCATAAACTCAAATTTTCATCAATGTTTAACAGGTCAGGAAATAATGAAACAGTACCACGAACTGATACTTAAATGCGGTGAGTCTGATTCAAAAGCAATACTTAAGATTTGCAAATGGAAGGATAGTCGTCAGCCATTTTGGACCAACGTAGACAACAGCGCGTAAAACATGCGGGTCTAATTCAGGACGAACTTATTGAAAGCTTTAAAAAAATATGGTAATGTGGAGGATTTAATCTTTAGTAATTTATTATAATTTATAACCTTATTTCAAATTTACATTAGTCTCCAAATGAAACATTCTATGTATAGATACATGGTCCAATGCTTATTATGTTACTCGGAACCATTGCAAGAAAGTGCATAACTATATATAAATGTATAATATATAGTACAATATAAAGATACATAAAGCAAAGTGAATTAACTGTATTTTATAAAAAGGGAAATTAACAAACAAAAATTATATTCAAATGTGATTTAATTCGTACAATTTTTCATGTATATATATATATATATATATATATATATACATCAAGTAATGCTTCTGTTTTTTACAAACTGATAGGAAGTTATACATTATCGGGGCTCAATTAAACAGTATTCGTTAATTTAAAGTTTAACAAGATAGTATCAAAAGTTATATCTTTACCATTCGATATTTTTCATTATGTATAAAAAAAACCCGAATAATTCGAAGTACATTATAATTCCTAATAAACCATTTTAACGTTATTAACAAACATAAAATGTGGAAGATGCTCCACTACTGTTCGAATATATTGAGATTCGATATTCCGGGCATCGATGTCTTCTTAAAAAAGGATTCTTTAGAAAATCACAGAGCATAAAAATAAGAAAACCTTGTATGAAACAATTAAATTTTACATTAAAATTCATGAAAGTATTGTAAACGCATTGAAAAAAAAATCTTTAACGAAATACATAATATTCTAACTTTAAGTAACATTCAAGCAGACACATTCAACGCATATATGCACACGAACTACCTTAACTTTTGATATACTAATGCGCTGACTATCGTATGCAAATCTGACATGTGACAGAAAAACTCATAATTTAAGCCATGATAATGCATCGTTCAAATATCACTAAAAACTAAAAGCTTGTTCAAGTAATATGCTTAACAAATTAATATGTGCTGGTTATCTGGGAATAAAATATATTCCCGTTGAACGACCAAGCAATTATCAATTAATGACTAATACTAAGAGGATAGCAGGCACGGGAGCAGTAAATTGACTTTTCCATTTGCAATGAACTTAGTAATATAAAGAACGAAATTTGAAAATGGTATATATGCGTGATATATATATGCCTAATACCAAAATATGACTATGGTATATAAAAAAGACAAGTACTACAAAAGAGCAGCACTAATTGGGTATTTATTGCGCGTTATCTATTTGTTGTAGAATTCTAGATGTAACATACATCCGGTCTCCCGTCCATTAAATCGCAACGAATTACTTTACAAGTACTAACATTTTTTTTCAATGTCTTATTTACTTTATTATTTCCTAAAAGTAAGAAATAAGGGTACCATTTTCATACCTTATATCATGAAAACACTGTACACCAATAATAATAACTGTACGTGGCATTCTCAGGCGGTAAGAAATATTTTACAATGCTTCCAATTATAAACTTTGCGTCAGTCGATGAAATGAACTTCGTTTATGTCCCTTTTGTATTATATATTTGTGAGTATCTAAGAACTACATTCGTGTTATAGCATATTGAAAGAAGCTGTAAGTTAGAGATGTTATTCATACTCCATGATATTAATGTTCATGGTCTATAAGTCACAGTAGTAATAAACCTCCGGTGTAATAAGGAATTCCAGAATTGCCGTAATGATGTGTGTCTTAAAAAATCAATTCAAAAGTCAATTCATAAACTTTGCGTCAGTCCATGAAATGAACTTCGTTTATGTCCCTTTTGTATTATATATTTGTGAGTATCTAAGAACTACATTCGTGTTATAGCATATTGAAAGAAGCTATAAGTTAGAGATGTTATTCATACTCCATGATATTAATGTTCATGGTCTATAAGTCACAGTAGTAATAAACCTCCGGTGTAATACGGAATTCCAGAATTGCCGTAATGATGTGTGTCTTAAAAAGTCAATTCACAAGAGTTCAGTTATCTGCCGCATTCGACGGAACAGAGTCATCTTTTTTATTCGCAAGGGTAGTGTCATCTTCCTTATTTGCAGAGGTAGAATCATCCTCTCTATTCGCGGGAGTAGAATCATCCTCTCTATTCGCAGGTGTAGAGTCATCCTTTCTCTTCGCAGGGGTGGAGTCATCATCTCTATTCGCAGGGGTGGAGTCATCATCTCTATTCGCAGGGGTAGAGACATCTTCTCTAGTCTCAGAGGTAGAGTCATCTTCTTTAGCTGCAGGGGTAGAGTCATCGTCTCTAGCCGCAGAGGTAGAGTCATCTTCTTTTGCCGCAGGCTTAAAGTCATCTTCTTTAGCCGCAGGCTTAGAGTGATCTTCTTTAACCGCAGGTGTAGAGTCATCTTCTTTAGCCGCAGGTGTAGAGTCATCTTCTTTAGCCGCAGGCGTAGTGTTATCTTCTCTATCCGCAGGGATAGAGTCATCTTCTTTAACCGCAGGCGTAGAGCCATCTTCTTTAACCGCAGGCGTAGAGCCATCTTCTTTAGCCGTAGGCGTAGAGTTATCTTCTCTAGCCGCAGGGGTAGAGTCATCTTCTCTAGTTGCGGGGGTAGAGTTATCTTCTCTAACCGCCGAGGTAGAGTCATCTTCTCCATCTGCTGAAGCGATTGGATCAAGAGAAGGCATATCGGCACTGTTTTGTACTTCTCGCGATATATTTTCTAAAGTTTCCGCTTCCATGTTGTCACTGGCGTTGTGGCCAGAAGTTGCCTTTTGTCGGTTTCGAACTTCGGCGGTTGCCAAATCAAATACTTCTTTCAATACTTCTGTTGCCGATGTTCTGCTTTCTGAATCTGTTGATGGTCTTCCTTGTTTAATTACATCAGATTGAACAGTATCTTCTTCAACTAACTGAATTTTATCTGAATCCGGAATCAACCCATCTTTCTGTGTATTCAAGACTTCTATTTCTGTCGGTGTTGACGATTGTTCTGAATTTTCCTGAGCCTGCTTCCTGTTTATACTACCCACTTCAAAAATTTCCTCTTCTTTAGGACTTAGTACCTTATCAACCTCATTGCTATTTTGAGAACTACCTGCATCCACGATCTTTATGTCAGTATCACTTTCAACGTCTTTGTCATCGCCTCCATTTTGCTGTATACTTGAAATTTTATTCTCCTCGTCTTCGTTAGAATCAGTGGCAGATATTATGGGACCATTCGAGTTCGTACTGCTTGGCACAGGTTCCACAACTCTTAATTCAATGTCTACAGTTTCTTCTTTCATCTCATTAATTTTCGTATGTTCCACTGTGTCTTTCTTTTCTTCGGAATTGTTTTCCACATCTTGTTTTTCCATTGGTGCATCTACCTGATCTGTTTTCTCTGAATTGGTATCTGCCTCTTTTTTACTATTATCGGCATCTATACTTTCTTCACAAACTCCGGCTTCGTCTGTGTGATTTTCGCACTCTTCTCTATTAGAATTATTTATTACATTATCGTTGTTTTTACTTAACCGACGTTTCAAGTCCACCTCCGATGACGATCCAGAAACAGCAGGTTCCTTTTCCTTGTTTTGCGAATCTTCCTCTTTATTCGCGCTACTATCTTTTTCTGTTGAGAGCTTCTCATCCAATTGATCATTAGATGTAACTTTTTCAGATAAATTATCTCTGTCCTTGATATTATTATCGGAACTTTCTGTTACCAATTCATTTCTTACATCAGAAGTAGCGTCTGCATTTACCATAGTTTCTTCTTCTTCTTCATCATCTTCTACTGTCATTTTTAATACCTCAGATTGATCTTCTAACAGTTCATCGACTAGTTGACTTTCTTTTGCTGCCTGTTTTTCCTTTTGGATATCTTCTAACGAAATCTTCTGCAGCTTTATCTCCAGTTGTTTCGAGTGTGTTAGTTTGTGTGCCATACTATCTAGTTTATTATCAAAGGTTAATTCACATTCATTGCATTTGTAATCAACTTTCCGTTTTGAAGACTCATTGTCAGAAGTTATTATGGTGCTAATAGGATCTGGGTTTTCAACTGTGGTTGGTAGAGAAGGACGTCTCTTTGTGCTTCTCATACTTGAATCTACTTCTGTGCCAGAAATTGAGCTTGATCTAGTGCGTTTAACGTCTTCGTTGTTGTGATTTTTTATTTTTTCATTACTTACTGCTTCGGCAGATGTAGCTGCTTTTCTGGTCCGTTTCCTTCCGCCACGATTTTCCTCATTTGATGTTGAACCATCACTTCCAGTGATGTTTTTCACATTCTTTAATGCACTTGCAAGAATAGTTTTTAGTTTCTTGCGATCCTGTTTAGATTCAATGTCTGCATCAGATGTAGAAGATATGCTTGTCTTTACCAATCTCGTGTTTCTTCTGCTTCCAATTCTAGTAGAAGAATCAGAATCGGAACTTTGACTGGTTTTGCTTTTGACAATTTTTTGTTTCGATTTTACTCGACCAAGTTTGGGCAAGGATTTTTCGGTTGCCACTTCCTCTGGTTTCTTCTCTTCATTATGATTTGCTTTACGTTTCTTTGATATATGATCTTCACTGTCAGACACATCAATTTTATGACTTCTAGTTGCACGTTTAAGATTTTTCCTCTTTGTTGAAATGTCTACATCACTGAACACTGGCTCTTTCTTTATAGGAAAATCTTTTTGCGATTTGCTCTCGCTTTCCGAACTTTCATCGGTTATAATGTAAGTTTTGTTTCCTTGCTCATCCTCCTCAACTCTATAAACTTTTTCATTCTTAAATGTCTCATGGGTCAATACATCCTTTAAGAAAACTGTGCATAATCTCGTTTCAATTGAATGTGCCTGCTTCCGTTTTTGGGTTATGGATCTACTAGGATCTGTTATTAACCAACAAGTTTTACAAACGGTAAGCCCAGTTTTATGAAATCTGTACATATCTCCACCATTCTCAACTGTATTTTTACACTTGTCACAAACTCGTAACTTAAGAGTTGATTTTGCTTGTTCCTTAATTTTTAATATATTGTTCTTAGCCTTTTTCCGTGCCATATTTGTAATTCTTACATCAGAATCTGAAGAGCTATCTATCTCAATTTGCGCAAATTTAGAAATGGTAGTTTTCCTATTTACCACAGTTGTTTTTGTCTATGGACAATGAAAATACGATAAAATTAATAATCATATCGTCAATAACAATCATATTAACATTTAATCTGCGGGCCGGTTGAGCGCGCGCCTTTCGCGTAACGCGGGCCGCCTTTCGCGCTTGCAATTATACAGAAGCTTAAAGGCATCACAGCCTCTCCTCCGGGACTTATGAGCTTACGGACGGCTCTGTGACGCGGCCGTTGTCACAAGGGTAGGCCTTGTGTAGAATAAATCTAACAAACTGTTGTCACACGCTCTCGAATATGTGTATAAATTAGAAACGGAATATTCCGTTACCAGCTGGTAACGCATAGTCCGCAGAAAACGGAATATTCCGTGACCCGCAAATTAAGTTTTAACATCAGAAAAGTAATAATGCAATAAAATATTACCTTCGGATAACATAAATAATCAATATCTTCGCGAATAACGTTGTTCAACTTATTCTTGGTATGTTGGAATACATTTTTTAAGTCAAACAATAAGTCCAAGATATATCTGCATGTAAGACAGACAAGTTTGCTCTCATCTTCTTCTCTTACAAACTGCAAATTTATGACAAACAACATAAAAATATTCATGTTTTTTACTATCCGATAACTTTTCACACGTAACCAAAAATAAAATCTTACATCAACATTAAAAATTTTTTTTGTCTTTTCAAAGAAAATATTCAATGAATTAATATCTTTCTTAAGATCAAAGATATGTCCTTTTTCTGCAGGTTCCGCACACAGAGTACAATGATTTTCTATTCTGCGTCCCTTTAATCGTGATGTATCACACGACTTTCTATATTTTTCCACAAACAAAGTACACTGGCTCAGTTCATATGCACACTTGTAACAAATCTTAGATTCCTGATCGCATTCTATGGGTACCTGTATCAAGTAAAAGAACATTAATAAAATAAAACAAATCTAGAGGAACTGTTTGAACTTGTGAATTCTTCCTTAATGAGTATGCAGATGCAATAGTGCACATATGTACATAGTGTTTCCTTATTATTTAGACACACAGAACATGTATGTAGTTCTCAGATGGATAAATTGTTAAGCTCTTTATTTTCAAGTTACTACTGTTTCAATGTTCACCTTTTTGCTTCCAATTAATGTAAACAGGTGACTTTCAAGTGACTCAGATTCATAACAGAAAAGAAACTTTTCAATTTATTCTACCTGAAGACTACATACATCTGCTGGGTATTTGAATAATAATAGGATACCCTGTTCAGCAAACATCTTTTAAAATATAATTCTTCCTTAATAGTCAAACAAACTAAAAGGATCCTATAAACTTCTTTGTATATCCTACTCCATGTTATCAAGTATTATAATGTAATTATATTAACTATACAACAACAAATATATCACAATAGAACTAAATTTGTTAATCATATAAGTGTTGTTCAAATAGGTAGGTTTGTCATCCACTTTGTAATGTCATTAAGAGAACATGAAGAATTCACAAAAAAATGCCTATGTGTGTTCTCATGGATATACAAGAGCATGTGTGTATTACATTTTGTGCCATTCATGGGAAATATTTCAAATGAATGTCAACCAATATAAACAATGCAATACATTGTATAACAATAGATAGATCAATATTGACTGCTTTCGGAGAAAGCTAAATATAACGTTCGGCAATTCTATTGAAAAGTGCAATAAAAATACTAGGATCCTTATCTAACCTACGCAATGATGGTAGCGCGCGTGTTAAAAGTATTCTATCAGAAGCGATAAAGAATTAGTGGCGAGACTGTTAAAAATGAAAAGAAACAAGTGAAACAGGTGGTTCAAAGAATAATGGTTGATGCAGAAAAGACAATAACACATATTCTGAAAAGTTGTGCATGAACGTACATTACTCGATGCTCCTATGGACGCACACCGAGAAACTGTTTATCCGGCAAGTTTAACGGATTCAAAAATTCACTTGGCAAAGGAAGGAATCAGAATACATGTAGATTTACGAACGATCTACCTTGATGAGAAAACAGGTTTCAAGTTGCTCGGAAAATGTATGTTTGTTATCGCCCGTAATATCCAAAAAAACGCCTTCATTGCTTGCACACAGAAAACAACGTAGATTCCACATATCGATTTACATAGAGTATGTTCAAATTTCTCTAATTCAATAATAATTGTAATTCACTACTAAGGATTTTTCCAGGTAATCTGTCTGATTTCAAAAGAGAGCATTTGTGACTTTCCACTTTTAATAAAACCGTTCTTAATTCATTACAGGGTAACAAATTGGCGGTAACTTAGCTCCGAGTAAAATGGCTACCAACGTCAAAAACCTGATCCCACTTACACCAATCCAATCTTACAAGGAAAAACTTTTATGAACATTTAGTTGTACACTCTATGTACTTTATTTTCGTAACCCATAGATTCGTCGGAGTTATGATAATTAACTTAATAAATATCCAGTTGATAAACCCTTAATTATTCTATGATATCGTTGACAAATATCGATGAAAAGAAATCAGCTTGTTAGGGAATGTTAGTGATTGCGCATAGACAATTTTTTTTATGTTGGTCCATGGGTATTATTGAAACTTTATTTTGTGTGCAAAATTAATTATCAACATCTATTGATATATTCATATAACAATTTGCTCTTGTACTTTTAATAAAGATTAATTATATTTTAATACTGTAATACACAAGCTCTTATTATTATTTAAATACTCTAGTGCATATTCTTATTAAATAATTCAATAAAATAATATTCATTAGCCCTTATATTCTTTAAACTTACAATATGCTGAAATAAGTTGGCGATGTAATTTATTTCACACAAATATTCGAACAAATATATATTAATTATGTTATACAGTTTATTTTAATGATTTGCTAATTCCGTTTATTAACTAATTAATTAGATTTGTTAACTATTTGCTTTTTATTAATTATATTATTATGTTTCGCCGATACGTCCGCAGTCAACGAAGATAAAAGAATGAAGGACCATCGTAAAGGTCTTTTATTTACAAGTGTTTATTTATTGCATATATTTATATATTTATGTTTGTTATATTACAATTTTTATTAGTATACAATGTTGTATAAAATTGTTGTACCTCGTGAAATTTACATTTACAATAAATATAATTTATTGCGAATATATTGCGTTATATTTTATATTTCCTCGACGTACAGAGTATCCAGAATCCCATATATCCTAAAAACTTCCTCGAATTTCTTGATCAAAATCGAGCAAATTCAGAAATTTTACCGTAAAATCGAGGAAATGTATCAGGAGAACATGATGTGCGAGGAGGTATTCGATTCGCACAATTCCTGGAATTTGACGTAATTTCTTGGAACCGAAAAGTTCTTCGGAAAGTCTGAAATTATGCCGAAAAATCGAGGAAATGTATCAGGAGAACATGATGTGCGAGGAGGTATTCGATTCGCAGAATTCCTGGAATTTGACGTCATTTCTTGGAACCGAAAAGTTCTTCGGAAAGTCTGAAATTATGCCGAAAAATCGAGGAAATGTATCAGGAGAACATGATGTGCGAGGAGGTATTCGATTCGCACAATTCCTGGAATTTGACGTCATTTCTTGGAATCGGAAAGTGCTTCAGAAATTCAGAAATTTTGCTGAAAAATCGAGTGAATGTATCAGGAGAACATGATGTGCGAGGAGGTATTCGATTCGCAGAATTCCTGGAATTTGACGTCATTTCTTGGAATCGGAAAGTGCTTCAGAAATTCTGAAATTTTGCCGAAAAATCGAGGAAATGTATCAGGAGAACATGATGTGCGAGGAGGTATTCGATTCGCAGAATTCCTGGAATTTGACGTCATTTCTTGGAATCGGAAATTGCTTCAGAAATTCTGAAATTTTGATGAAAAATCGAATGAATGTATCAGGAGAACATGATGTGCGAGGAGGTATTCGATTCGCAGAATTCCTGGAATTTGACGTCATTTCTTGGAATCGGAAAGTGCTTCAGAAATTCTGAAATTATGCCGAAAAATCGAGGAAATGTATCAGGAGAACATGATGTGCGAGGAGGTATTCGATTCGCACAATTCCTGGAATTTGACGTCATTTCTTGGAACCCGCGAAATTCTCGAGAATTCTGAAATTTTGCCGTAAAATCGAGAGAATGTATCAGGAGAACATGATGTGCGAGGAGGTATTCGATTCGCACAATTCCTGGAATTTGACGTCATTTCTTGGAACCCGCGAAATTCTCGAGAATTCTGAAATTTTGCCGTAAAATCGAGAGAATGTATCAGGAGAACATGATGTGCAAGGAGGTATTCGATTCGCACAATTCCTGGAATTTGACGTCATTTCTACGACTTCGCGAAAATCAAGAAATTCTTGGCATCAGAGGAAAGGAAATGAAGGATTAAAATTGAGAAGTCAATTTATTACGTTTCTTTCTATTTATTGCAACTCAAAAACTTTCTATACATTAATTTTACACCTAACATTATAATACATTATAATAAAATATATAGAGAGTGTGTTCGCAAATATTCTAATATATAACCTAATATATAATCAACGCATCCACTTGACCGCATTTCAAGTATATTTCACTAGTGATCCGCAAATTTCTTCCAGAACGGATGTCGAAGTTTTTCGATGAGTCCAGTCCATTGCATCGTTGGCACTGAAAAAAAACAAAAACCAGTGCTTTAATAACTCCATTGTTATTACAGAATACTTACACTGACGTATAGTTATAGAAAAATGTAGTTGGACAAGGATAATAAAGATAAATGCATTCGGACACAGACAAAACATAGAAGACCAATCTCTAAATGAGTTTTCGTGATTCTAGTCAGAAATGACTGACGCGGTGAAATTCAACGCAAGAAAAGGTACTCCCTTCAGAAATGAGAAAAAAATCTCTGAACTAAAGCAGATACTAGCTCGGTTATAATTGTAGAAGAATTATAATTTCTAATTCTATACTTACAATTATTTCCGATTTCGAGGTCTCACCATGTGCAGGTTGCCCCTAGCAGAAACTCTGATGGATGGTTGGGTCGCGGACCCCGATCCGTCATGTAAAACAGCCATTTATATATTTAAATGAATTTAAATATATATAAAATATATAGTTAAATGTCGAGTAATATGTATGCTAACAGATGTAAGAGTTGTTGAAAAAATAATTCCATGTTTATTTATATATTTTTTAGGACTAAAAATTTAAAGAAATTGCTATTTCATTTGTTGGTGGGTAATGTCATCAGTGACACAAAAATCATTACCGGGCTCTAGGACCCGGTAACTCTGGAATTACAGATTGCATTGCATGCTTGGTCTACTTATATCTCGTCTGTGGTATTATTCTATCAGACTGAAAATTATTTAGAAAACATGATTGTTCTATCACAGTATATTTTAAAACATAAATCTACAAGAAACATCGGCGATTCATCTTTTGCACTTCATGAGTCCTTCTTGGCATTGCTGTGGTTCTGTGATTTAATCTTTTTTAAGGGTACATCTTCAGACGACGTTCCATCTTGCGTCCAATTCATAGCTATGCTGATCAAACTTTCTACTGTCCATCTAATAAACATATTCAAAACGATCAGGTAAGTTCGTATCAATAACGGCATACGAATTAAAATCGTCGATTACGAAGACATAAAATTATATTTCAAATATCCGTTTGGGTCATAAGTCGTGCCAACGCTTTGCAAACGAACGAATATTTAAAGCTTCTATTTATGTTTGAAGAATTTGCGAATTTTTGTAAGTATGACATTGAAGATTCATACGATAAACACAAGTGCTTTCTAATGAAAAAGATCGTATTAATCAAATGAAATGTAAATGAATTCAAGAAGTTGTTCTTTATTAACTTTAATCGATAACGACTTATGACTCAATTTAAATCGCTTATGTCGAAGGGCAACTTGTCACCTGAATGATTCCTTCATGTTTTCGAACATCTGCTGAGGAGGTAGTTTAATGGATGGCACTTTTTTTTCCAAAAAATCCAAACTAACGCAAATCATATGGTCGATGCCCTTAAGTGGCGTTTCTAAAGATTCGCTGACCTTCGTGGTGTAAGGTCTTACATACTTGCACCCCTCATTTATTTGTCTTTCAGCGGTATTTAAAATGGATTCTACTGATTCGTGGGAACCTTTTACAGTCGCATAAGCATTACTAAAGGACGAACTGATGGATACAAAAATCGGTAATTGAAACAATCGTCGAGTACAAGAAATTGGAGTTCCCTTGACTGTCGAAATCACTTGGGTTTTCTCAACTATTGATGATTCCGTGGGATCTTTAATCCCGGTCATCATACTTAATTGCTAAACAGGAAAGAACGAAACCGTTGGCGTAATCGTGATAAGTGCACTTGTTGCTAACGACGAAGCGGGCTGTCGACCGCAGCATAATCGCGCCGACATTAAAATGACATTTCATTTGCCATTTTTCTGACTCGAGATTCTTAATTGCTTGGCAACAACGTATTAAATCAAATAAGAATTATTAACCGTAGATCGAATTGCAACATCAAATTTCAATGAATCTATGGAAATTTCATAATTGATCTTCGCCACGATGAATACTATGCACGAATAGAGTTAAAACAACTAACTTAATTCATTGTCCATTAATCATTTATATTATATTTATTTACACTGGCATTTTAACCTTCATCCTGTAGTGATTCAAAGATCTAACTCATCTATGCTTATTTGTATATGTATTGATATAGTTATGACTCGGGTTATGTATTATAGAACTGTCAAGTACAGCTAATGCTGCGGCCGTGCTCTCTGAATTTAGTACAATACGTACTTGATACGCGATGCATACGAGAAAGGATGGTTTCCCAATAATATTTTGCGACGAGGTTGAGTGTTGCATCGTTCCTTTCCGTGGTGACAAATAATTCGACTAAACAATCAAACGCGTCGTGTAGAATGAAGGACGCGATGATTTCCACGGGCAGGTTTTGTGCGGTACCGCGGTTCCTAAATTTAGATACTACCGTGTACAACCGTGTACGCCTATTTCCGTTGGCACTTCTTGTAGCCCAACATTGAAAAGCTGATCGAACGCCGTCGTTTCGTTTCTGCGCTTTCACGCATTTGGATCAACGTCTGCGCGATACTTTTCCGCGGGCAAAATACAAACCCTTCATTACTTGACTTAAGAAAATACTGTAAAAGAGCTATGACATTATAAAAAAATTTGTTTATTCAAAACAATGATGCGATTCCTGCATCTAGCTTCCGCAAGCTCTAAATATTTCAACAATGATAAACATATTGAATTTATACGTGAAACAAATCCATAGGCAGTGGCGCATTAATAGATGCAATTTAGAATTACTGCTAACGTATTAAAATATATAAATATCCTGATATAGTGTTCGTTCTCGTCAAACACTGGACTCGTAAACTACAATTTGTACTATTGACTGTTTGGGCGGCTTCGATGCCGCCGATGCTATATCACGAAGGACAGCCTCCACCGCTTCCTCCCACTCTTGATCCTTCGAATCCCCACGGCCAATCGATGCTGACCATTTCAAACGTGGCATCGATATAACCGTCAAGACTTTCCTGCAAATAATAACATTAAATTAAGACGTCAATAAATAAGAACAAAGAACGCATATTTTTAATAGTTATTCAATAAAGAAAGAAATTGTGATATATAGATTAGGTACGGATACATTTAAGATTGAAAGTAATGGCGCACCTAAGATCTGTGTGAAGTGATGACATATCTCCACCCGCGTGTTCTCCAAGCCTACGGATGGTCTCCGCTAATGGACCACTGAGCCTTTGCAATCTCCTCCAAGATTGCGCGTATTGACGACTGACCAGCTCAATGATAGTACTCGTTAAAGCCAAACCAACCAGGATGTAAAGGGTACATAACAGTGTGTACTTCGGCTTCTCTGCATGGAAGCGACGACACGAAGCGTAGCTATAATAATGTATAAGCACGCGCTACGCGAATACATACAAGTCACTATTGTCTACAAAAACAGTTCAGGAGATAGTCATATCAAAATGACTATTTATATTTCTACTACTTCTGTACTACTGTTTATACAGGAGATATGTAGCTGTGGATGATGTTACGTATGGCATGACGTAGAACCAAGTGAAATAGCATTAATCGTATTACAAATTGGAATACTTATTTATCTATTAATACTTACTCGGTACGAGGTCACCAAATCCTATAGTAGTCATCGTTACGAAACAGAAGTAAAATCCGTCGAAAAAGTCCCAATCGTCTTCCCATAACATAAACATTCCCGCGCCGCATGCAAGATATAGAAACAGAAGTGCAATGGCTGCAAAAGCTCCTATAAATAGATAATAATAATGTTACTAAGTCTTGGAAAATAGCTACCGCCATGTTTTTGACTGAAAGACACTCACCAAGTGATCGTCTTCCAGCCGCATTCGAAGGGATGCACGAGAAAGAGCCGCGAAACGGAATAGTCGACTTTATTTTTAATGCAATTGGAACGGCAGCTTCGGCGAATAGTTTTCCAAAATCAGCTATCACAATTAACGTGAGTGGTATACCAACGAGAGCGAAGAGGATACAGAAAATCCTTCCCCAATTAGTAGAAGGTACAACATTGCCATATCCTGTACATTGATAAAGAAACTTGAATGAGAGCGTAGATTAGAAAAAGAACATCTGTATTTAAAGAGAACGCGATGGAAATGTAAATTATATAGGGATGTATTTTGAATTTATATTATGTACCAATAGTGGTAAGAACTGTGCTTGCAAAAAATACAGCTTGAAGGATGCTCCACCTTTCTGTGGTAATTGGGGGTAAATCGGTTAAACCACGATCGTCCTGATCGATTGTATCTGCAACGAAACCTATTAGAAGACCAGCTTGCGCTGCTTCTTGAACGACTTCTTCGTACGCGCGTAATTTCACACTGACCTGTAAAAGTTTCCCGCCAAATAACGATTCAAGTTTTCGGAATATTATCATATATCCAGGACATAATTTTACTTGAATTTATGATTGTAGTATAAAGGTAAATACAACCTAAATAAAAGGGCACCTTGCAATACTAATATTCACTCACCAAAGTTCGTAAATTAGAGACGTCCGTATTATTAGAAATAGAATCGACGAAGGAATGCCTTTGCGCACGTAATTGAGCGCGCAAACGTTCTAAACGTGAAAGCTCCGCAGGAAGTTCGATGTGTCGGAAGACCTATAAATGATAATATCGATTTAATCTATATCAATTGAATTATTAAAGCCCTCGATATTGATAGACATTAAAACATTCGTAATATTTAGCAAGTAATAAAATAATCTTGATTTTACTTTCATCGCATTGCGCGTATCGAAGAACAGTAAACACTGCTAACACAATAATCAATGTACTATAATTGTATGGAATGCAAATATGTAAGTAATATTTCCGCAATGTGGAAGCTACTTGACCTGCATCTCTCGTGTTAGCATTTAATGACATTTTACGCTGCTAAACCTCTCGAATCTCAAGTGGTCTTCGATCAAATTGCGGGTTAAAAATCATTTTATAAATACGTCGCGAAAGGATGGATTTCCTTGAATCCTTTGACTTACTTCGAAGGAAACTATATAAAATTCATATTCTGTTAAATCACACTGAAATTACTCTCGATACTTTCGTAATATGGATAACAGGATATTTGCAAAAGACTCTGGATCAATTTTTAATCAACATCACGATAAATTAACGGAGCATAAGAGGTTTATATCGACCCTATAAACGAGAATTTTTACGTTCTTCCTGAAAGACGTTAGTAGGCAAATATATGATACTTCATAGCCGACTGCACCATTGGACCACTGCTAAAAATAAAGATACCAATCGGTGGACGCGGAGTTCGTTATTGTACAGAATGTAAATATTTATGGAACATCAAGAGAATTTAACCTTCTCTTAGATTTACCGCTCAAAGATCGCTACCGGTATGCGTTTCATCGAAGTGCACACTGCGTTACGCCAACATGCAATTATAAGGTATTCTTACCATAAAGATTCAAATTACACTAACATCTGAATAAAAATCAGTTCAACTGATCAACGAAGATGGTCAGCTTTTTATAAGCAAACATTCATCCTCGTGGTAAAAATTATCTGAAATTATTAACTCACCAAACCACCGATTACGGTGTACAACATTAATGCGATTAAAAGACCAACGTGGCCAGCGATCGACTTAATCTTTTGTAGATTTTCTTCGCAGAAGAATTTCTTCTTAGTTTCATATCTCTCGGCATCGTTAAGTATACAATTATTCTGGGCTATTTGCACTGACGAATTCGTTTTCTTGGTCACCGTCATTCTCGGATATTCGCGCGCTTCCCATGGGACATGTAAACGGTAAGAACACCCGATGTAGACTGATCGGAACGCACAAGTATTCCATAATCGCCCCGGTTATTTCCGACCGAATGAATGAGAGAAGAAAGAGCGACCTCGGAAGTTCCACAGAATCCGATTTTATCTCGCAACTTCCCGAGCATCGTCATTTTTTATTCTCCCTCCTTTTTCTTTCCGAAACTCAAGTAGGTAGATTATTTTAATGTAGGACTGAATTCTCACACGATTCTGGTTTTGGAATACTTCGAAGGAAATTGGAAATCAATCTGTCGAATATAAAATGCAAATGCAATACAAATATTGTTCGTAGTGTCGATACATATATGAATAAGAGATATGAATATGAATAACGCGGACTTTCTTCGCCATGAAAGAAAAGCGTTTTGTTGTACTTTTCTACAAATATTCTTTGATTTATATTAATAAACTAAACAGCGCTGAGGTTAGTAAAATATGTCTTGTTAAGCTACAATTATATTTACAATAGTATTATCTTTTAATCACAGTACCTTGTCGAAATTCCGTAGTCTCAAACATTAGGTTTCTTTAAATAAATTTTATACAAATCTAGCCTTATTTTTCTAGCGAAAAAACACCGCGGTTCTGTCAGCTATAATTCGAACTGTAACCGCGAAGTCAACTGAACTTCTCTGCTAACCGTCCGAGTCAAATGAACATTTCTAAAAACTACCATAATAAAACAAATAACTTTGATGACCAACGTAGTAAAATAAGTAACTCTTATGGCTATTCTTCTTTATTACAAGTATTTTCTCAACGAGTGACCAATTTTCATCAACATCAATCATTACCATAAATTTAATTGATTACAAAAAAAGATATTGTCCCCTATTTACTTGTGTTATTGCACAATATTTCATTTAATATATTTAAGTACTTTATTTTACAATATTCTTATGCAGAGATATTTTATACATATTCCATATGAATAGGAGGCACCCGTCATTTGTTTAATACGTTGATACTTAAGTAAAGCACTTAATCTAGTTTGAATGATGAACTGTAACTGAATTTGCTCTTTTCCAATAAATTTGAAAGAATGATCTTCCACTGTTCACGTTTCCAGAGATGAAAATTTCAAAAAGCAAGCCGCGATATTTGGCTGTGATTATTGGTTTGCACGAATATTATTTTGAATAATATCGAAAGGGTCGAGAAAACAGTGATCGATTTCGCATGGAATGACCCGCTATATTGTGTTTTTAAAATGGTGCCGATAATGCAGTATCGTAATGCAAACGCGATCATTACGATCCGAGAATATTTCGCGGAACTCGGAGGGTCGAGATTTGCAAAAAAGTATATCTTGCTTAAATAGAATGATACTAGTTATCCAACTAGAAATTTAATGTGAAGCTGTAAATGTTAGAAAGTAAAATATACTACTCGTAAGTACTTGATATATATGTAATTAATAACAGGTTATAAGATGTTATGTGTCACAATCATATGGATTCAGCATATATTCATTACAAAGTATAGATGCAATTGTATGTCTTTCAATTTAATTCAAAAACCATGTATCATTTATTACAAATCGCGCTTCTCCAATTCCAATACGCTATATATACACACATTATCTGCACACCCACACATGTACACGCACGCACATATGCATACAGTAGTTATATATTTCTCAATAAATACTTTTCAGAATATGACAACAGTCAAAATTCACGGTGGAATTGATATTCTTCGACTTCCAGTTAATGAAGAAGAACATGTATTCCCACCATGGTATATAAAATATACCCAATCACACATATTACATTCTAAATGCTCCAAAAGTGAAAATGGTTGTGGTGACAAAGATGCTGATGCCTGCCAATTTTGTATGTAAGTGAAGTCATTAATAATACTTAGCATTCATTTTTAATATCATCTGACTTTATAGATTCAGCAGAACTTTGGAATTGCCACATATGCCAGACATGGTATTCCCAAATAACATATTGATCTTGAAACACAAAAATGGAGCATACTTGCAATTTAATGCATTGGATGCATTAAAAAATGTTTCAAATGGAAAAGTGAATGTGCAGCTAGCATGTGCTGAAGCTTGGAAGGAATCTAGGTATTGAAAAGATTCTGGCATTATATTTGTAACATTATAAAACTATCTAATGAATATTTATGACCTGCATGATTGTGTGCTTAATCAGATCAGAAAGCAGTGAATATTTAGAGGAAAAGATCAAACCATTTGATTGGACTTTTACAACTGATTATACTGGTACTATTTCCAACTTTGAGATTCAAGAGACAAATGAACGAATTGATATGGATAAATTGAAGAGGAGAGAAAAGATATTGTTCTATCATGATTTAACACTGTTCGAAGATGAACTGCATGACAATGGTATTGCAGTTTGTTCAGTAAAAATTGTAAGTTATTCCCTATTTTGAATTTCATATATTTACATACACAATTTACTAAGAGCAATAATTATTATTTTCACTACTTTACATATTTCTAACAGAGAGTAATGCCTAATAGCTTCTTCATTTTATTGAGATATTTTTTAAGAATCGATAATGTAATGTTGAGGGTAAATGATACACGTATCTTTCATGAACTCGATCAAAATTACTTACTACGAGAATATACGTCGAGGGAGGCCAAGGTTCAAGATATACGTGTAAGTAAATATACTTACGAGGAGAGTTTGTCACTTGAGAGATTTTCCAACGAAATTTTAAGGAGACCTAGTATAGACATAACTAATTCTATTGCACACAATTTTTAGGTGCAATGGTACACGCGATTTTCAAAAAAGAGGTTTAAAATTACACGCGATTGCCGTACATCTCTGCATTTTTCACTGAACAATGTGACGTTGCCGGAATTCGGGGCCGCGTGTTGTAAGTCGGGAGCGTCGTGCGTTCCGCTAACATTATATTGTAAAGTGAAAAATGTATAAATGTATCGAAATTGCGTCTATCTTTAAACCCATCTTTGAAAATCGCGTAAACCATTGCACCTAAAAATTGTGTGCAATGGAATTAGTTATGTCTGTACTAAGTCTCTTCAAAATCTCGTTGGGAAATCTCACACACAACTGATCTATTCTCCGCGTTAGATATGTAGAATAATAATATATTATTATACCGAATATAATTTTGTTATAGGTTCCACCAGTACTTTTTATAGAACCAAGTGAAATAGCTCCATATTTACCCTTAACTCAGAGTCAGTATCACAAATTAATAATTCAGTCTGACAAACCAGATTCCGCCCAAAACGAATCATCATCTTCTAAAACAACGAGCGCAAACCCGGACGAGATGGATAATTCAATTACTTAAAATTTGTACATATACACCGATCACTTGTAAAAGTGATTACTTGGTGATTGATTATAAATCGTGCATTCATTATCAGAATCAAAGATTCTTCTAATTTAAATGCAATAAAACGTTACGATACTTTTTACATTTTTCTGCGGAATATTTCGAAAATTCTGATATTGTTATGTTGAATACTCAATGGAAGATTTAATTACAAGCAAGAAAATATTTTTAATCTGCCTTAGAGTGTCTTAACATCTCTTTATGGCAAATATACATTGTCCTTTAGTTTTTAATAAAGTCTTTTCGAGTAAAGTAACTCTTTGTTTATTTACTTAGTCCTTCATTAAAAACCTAATATAAACACTTTTTTTCCTGCTAGTTTACTGTAATATCGCTTTCCCGTATATTTCGCATATCTATAAATTAGAAAGCTCTAATCTGCAGGCTTAGTTCTTCAGAAAGAAATTTGGTTTTATCGCTGTTTACGAAATGGCGTAAGTTATTAGATTAGTTCTGTTTATTATCAATATCGATATAATCAGTGTGATAAAATTATCATTTCAGCGTCATGTTACAAAAGGACTGTAATACACTTGAATCCACAGAGTAATGATGTTATATCTGTACTTAAAAATTCCATTGCACTTTCTTATTTTATTTTATTATAATCCCGTTTCAGGTTTGGAATCCGAATTATTAAGTTATCATGCAAAAGCTAGAAGAACGTAACATGTCTAGCGAAATTTTATTGTAGGTGAAAGTTTGAGGAGAATTTTACCAACCACAATAGAAGTTCGGGAAGGTGAAGGAATGCAACTGCGACTTACGCAGATTTTAAAAAATGAAATCTCATGTTATGTAAGAACGCCGACTCGGGAAAATTGTAATTTACTGGTTGAAGAGGAATCAAAGTGTGATGAAAGAATAAGTTACTGGTCTCCAAACGGCGAATGCGGTGCAGTTATAAAAAATGTTAAAAAGGAAGATGCTGGATGGTGGCATCTTACTACGAAAGATGATCAAAGGCAACAGATTAAGGATTCTGTTGAAGTGACTGTACTGGGTATAATAATAGTTGACAAATAATATACTCATGTAAATGTTTGCCCACTATAATATACTGATAATATGAATTTTACAGAGAAATATAATGCAAACGAAACTGACATATCTCTTGTAAGTGGTTTTGAATACAGACTAGACTTTGTAGATGCAAATAAATATTGTCTGGTACGTAACTTCGATATAATCTATTACAGCACAAGTGCTTATGAAATTTTAACTTATAACTAATTATATTATATTATATTCATATTATTTATATTATTATTATTATTACTATAACTCCTTTCTCGTATGTAAAAGTTCATTATTCAATTACATAGGTGAAACATCCTCACAATGCAGTTCGAAATATCATAGAAGGCGAATGTGCTGTTGAATTAAGTCAAACATCAGCGGATAATGGAACATGGAGCGCAATAGTTGGCGTTAACGGACAAGTTGAAGAAGTGGTCAAAACAAAAAATGTTTTTATATATCGTAAGAATTACATTATATTTAAAATTATATTACTATGCTTTATATATCTCAGGGTATATAAAGTCTATTATTTTAATAATGCAGATGAACAACTTCATTCTGGATATAATATATCATCGGATTCTAAATCATTGAATCTCTTCTGCAATTTTATAAGCGGTCAAGCTTTTAATATCTGCCGATTTTCAAAAATGGAAATGAATCAGGTATTTGTATCACTACTACGTTAGTTCAATAGATAATAAACATTTATTCTAGTCTAATAAAATATAACTTTCATACGAAAAATAATGGGATACATTTAATATGTTTAATATGTATATGTAGACAGGGTTCCGTTTGAAGGACGGTTTAAAACATGGTAGATACGGTTATTACGGAAATGGTTTAGCATCAGGGCAATGTGGTTTCACAATTGACTCCCCAGAAAATGATGATTTTGGGCAGTGGTACTGCACCGTCGGAATGGAAAATGCAGCCCTTCTGAGGGCTACAATATATGTTGATAAGCATGCACTAAATTCTACTGGTGATATTAAACAAATAAAAAGAGTAGTATAGTTCACTATAAAGTGAAAAATACAATTTTCTTCAAATTATAGATTCTACAAATAATCCACCACGAACATGGTCAGTAACGCCTGTACTTAGCGCTGTTACAAAGGAATTTAGTATAGAATGTTACACAAATCTACCCCTAAAATACTGCTGGTTTTCGAAACCGGATGGTCGTATTTTAAGACCATCGAAATCTGGATTAGCAGACTACGATAACGATAATCCGGACTCCATTAACTATGTACACCAAGAAACAATAGGAAAATGTGCTATTGTCATACAAAATGCTAAAATGGAATACAATGGCGAATGGACTTGCCACATGGGCCCTGAATTACTTGGAGTAGAATTAACACAAAATGTTATAGTCAGAATAGCAGGTTTCTTTAGTTTTCTACTAGCCTCTTATATTCAGATTTTAATGATCATAAACTATAATTATTTGCATA
The DNA here is from genome assembly GCA_910591585.2 of Nysson spinosus. Taxonomy (NCBI): domain Eukaryota; kingdom Metazoa; phylum Arthropoda; class Insecta; order Hymenoptera; family Crabronidae; genus Nysson; species Nysson spinosus. The sequence continues at coordinate 8,549,029 of OU342835.1, forward strand.
ATTACAGAAACACCTTTAGCTGCAGTACAAGTAAATGTAACCATCGAAAATACCGATGCAGAATTAATATTAGCCTGTAAGACAGTACCAAGAGTTATAGCCTTACAATATTGCAGATTTTTTTCTCCAAAAAGATTTGGCATTAATATTAATGAACGTGTAACAAGAGCCAAGTAAGGTCTATATATAATTGCACTGCTATATATATCGAAATCCAAGGTGCTTCAATAAAGGCATATTTTTGAAATACATTCAGACCGATTACTTATAATGATGTTCAGTATTGGTTTGCTGGGGAAAGTCTAAGTGCAGGTGATTGTGGTCTAGTTATTAGCAAAGCGAATTCTAAAGATGTTGGGGAATGGACGTGCGCAGCAAAGCTAGAGCATCAGGAAAAAGAGGAGGAGATACTTGATACGATTTATGTTACCTATGAAGTTAACATTGGTATGAATACGGATTGTAGTTTTTTACGGTTCGTAATGGAACTCATAATTGCATGGAATGAATGTTGTCACTAAATATTTTATACAGAAAACCAGACCATTACTGCTGCTACTGGTATTGTCTTAGGAGTATTAGTCATAATTATTACTGTAGGAATAACAATTGGCATAGTTATGAAAAAATTCGGTATTAGAATTTCTTCAGTGGCTTGGTGGAGAAGGCGGGTATGTTTCCTCAAGTAACTCGTGAATATTTTACGACTACCGAATACAATTTTTGAGGGAAGTGATACAACATTCTCATTACAGAACGCGCAAGGTGACATAAACTCAGTCGATGGAAGTTACTTGAGCGCTGTACATTTTGCAACTTCCCGAAGTTCGGATAGTACTAACTCAAGCATGGAGGATCGTCGGTAGCATAAGTCCCCAGAACTCCTGATGCTTCATCGATGTATCTTTTTTGAACAATTTCAGACATCCATTTTATCATTCTTCTATTATACTCTTCCTCCGAGATACAATCTATTCTGGTTCCAAACAAATTTAGTTTGCCTCGTGATAACTGTTCAAATGTTATTTCTGTCTTTGGTCTTTTTTGAAATAAAAAATCAAAACTACAGTAACCACTTGCATGTATGTAATTAAGAGGTTCAATTGTTTTCCCTAATAGACCATGTCTAGTTTCAACCCACCAATGTTGCTCAAATGCCTAAGTAATCATCCATGTTGTTAATATATGCAGGGTGATTTATGAAAAATATAACAAAAAATAAACGCACAGCTATCTTCTGCAAAGGTGTATTTGGAGGATATCCAAATCCTGGACGTTGTTTAGGAAAACGTTCTACTAGCTTTCCTCGTGGCCCAAATGTTAGTTCATTTATCTTCCATACAGAATGTTTAAATTTGTCATAAATATTTTGTTTTCTTTGCTTGTCCAAATTGTAGTACTTTTTTGGATAATGAACATTGATTGAACCCGTCCCATCATCGACTGCAGAAGTATTATGGCACAACAACATGATTTCATTTTTTCATTATTTGTATCATTTATATTACCCAAAATATCGAACGCCCTGACTTCCTCTTTTACATCTAATACAATGCCAACGATTTCAACTTTCCCAATTTTGATATGTGGCATATTAAGAGGATGAAATTTCGCATTATTTCCCTCCATATAAGGAACTAATCTATTCAATTCCATTATCAGAAAAGGTTCATTTACTGTTAATTTTTGACCTGTAACAACTCATTACTTAACTCATGTTCCACTCAGTGAATCAATCTCAATTTAAACAAAATGTACCTTTACATGTAGCATATTTACTATTTATCCATTCAGGCTTGTTAAATAAATCTATTTGATATGCCAAATGTTTCTTTTCACTTTCTGATAAACTATCGTCTATCAGTTCATCAAATACATTGAATATATTATCCATGATGTATGTTCTGCATTAGCAGAAAATATGACCTTATTCCCAACGAAATTGTACAATTAATTACGCCAATTATAACAAATTAAAAAATCCCGATTGTTCCAAATTTATAGGCGATTTCTTGTGCTTGATACTCAATCTGATACAATAATTAGAATAAATTAATCGGCCACGCAAACTTCGCAATTTTTATCTTGGAATCAATAGCTCATAAGTGTAATATGACTCGTAATATAACATCATCAAATCAATATTATTTCAATTTGAGGCTACACAATGAATTAAAATGAAAATATCCTTTTGCAAGCATGCCAGCTTCCAAATGATAAATATGAATGAGATCAATCTTAACAAAACCTAACCAATCTTAACTTCACGAAATTGCTCCACAACTTTCATAACGATTTTCGAACATATTTGTTTATATCATAAAATTCATTCATAGTACTCGCAATCTGAATATACTTTATAGAAATAAAGTATCATTGTCATAATGTTCAAGGTAATGTACCTTAGAAAAATGTAACCGGTCTTGCTGACATCGTTACCTTCATTGATGTAATATTTTGTACCCCCCGTTACCGCAATTTATTGTGCGACATAAACGAACATATAAGAAATATAAAATATATGAATGGAAAAGAAATTACATTCCATTTTCTTCCGTTGAACGTGCCTTTGCTGCAGTTGCCCCGTATCGAGGTAGACCAACACGACTCAGAGTCCATAGTGCATTGTTTCCTTACACCGTCTGACCTTGGAAAGGTCACGCCTGTTGCACGCACCTCACATTCCTCGAATCCCCCGCGTTCCGTTCCGTTCTTCGCGAATGTAACCCCACTTCAACACGTAATAACGCTTCCTTTCGTAGATTAATTCGTCGGATGTTAACTTACGCAAATGCTAAATTTATTTTATTTAACATTAGAACTACCAAGGGAGTCAAAATGACTTGTCTACCATTTTTAGTTAAATCATTGGTACATATCACGGCGAATTGAGATTCGATATACTTTTATTTAACTATAAGTGAGTCTATGTTGGGTAGTTCTAGAGTTAGTGTAAAACGTTAATCGGAAGAAGCAATTAATTCGAGAACGCGCTGGGAAAACTCATTTACTTCAACGTATGAACGTATTAAAACCTTAAACGCGTTTATTCACTTCGAAATGCAGCATGATTGACGGTTAGAGCAATAGATGATATTATATAGTCAACTGTAACAATGCTTATCTTACTCATGTTAGGAATTAGGCTATGTTCTCATTTAGTTAAGATTATAATATTACATAGTTTGAAGACTTTAGATAAAGTTATTTAGATTAAAGATATTGAAATAAAATAACATTTAAATGCAGATTTGATCAATTAAAATATATATTATTCAACTCTTGCTAATAAATTCTGAGAATTCGTGTCTCTGGTATATCCCATTATAATTGGGTAAATATAATAGTTTAATGAAAAAAGAAGAAGAAGCTGCTTTAGATTTATGTACGTTTATATCGGATAAATAAAAAGACGATGAGAATTGATAGACTCATTTAAGATGATCGGTATCGGATAAGAGCACCGCGATACTCAAGATCAGGGAAGAAGCCGTAAACGAACACGCGTGTCTAGTCCAACTATGGAATAAAAAGTGCATGAGGAAAAGACAAGCGAAGCGAATCGATCGCCGATCGCCTTACGAAGCAGCTTGCCATCGTATCGCGGTAGCTATCCGCGGCTGAGAGCTTATATAAAAACCTTCGCGAGCTTCCAGGCACGACCAGCCTAAGAAGAAATACAGGGCGACGACTAGCGATAGGGTCGAACAAATTTTCAATCTTTTCTTGATTCCTGCAAAAAAGGAATTTTATAAAAGTAACCGATCTACACGTTAACTCTCTATAGCTCCATTTAACTATGAAGTAACATATGTACTTGTCTATAAGTATCTTTCATTTCATTTGATTTTTTCGTTGTAATAATGATTATAAAAGTACGCGCAAAGATCGTCACCTTTTTCGGTGCGTTTAAGTAATAATTTCGTTACCATTTTCGCGTAATGTACCTTCGTTAGAATCACGTTTAACTAGATTTACGTTATAGGATTACCTTTTAGACAAAAATTGGGCTATGGAGGGTTAATAGCATCCAAGTTTGATAAGGTACAGACCAATAGTAAAATGATCCTCTTCTGTGATAACACAGTAGTTGCAATGTCTGAGGAATTTCAGACTCTCCAATGAAGTTAAATTGAAATTATTCATAATTCTAGTCATTGTCAGACTTTCACCTTAAATTTGACGTCATGCGTGTCTTATAAAGTATGTGCAATTCCACTGTGATTTTCGGAAGCTGTGAATATCAGATTATTCCCATCGCTACTCCCACTCACGGCAGCCCCGTGCGTAGGTGTTTCCGGCCGGCTAAAGCACGGGCATCTGCCGTTCTCGAAGAAGAACGAGAAAGAGGAATGAAGTCGGGTTAAAATGAGACAGAAACGACGAAGGTGGAAGCGAGTAAGAGTGTAACTGAGTAAAGTGAGAAAAATAGAGTCTGAGAATGAGCGAGCGAGTAGAAAATCAGGGTGAGAAAGGAAAGCCGCGAGATAAAGAGAGAGAATATTCGACCGGAAGCAGTTACTCGTGCGATGCAACGAAAATATCAGGCGTCCGTTTCGCAATCGGCCTACCCGCGTTCGTCGAGTTTAATATAGAACACTCGCACGCCCTGTCGCGAAAACATCACGCTAACGCCGTGCACGCTTCTATCACATTTATCGTCTTATATCGGATCTACCATTTCTCTCACTCTCTCTCTCTCTCTCGCCCGTTTCTCGTATCTCTCCTTTGTATCTTCTTAAATCATCGACACGTAACCATCTTAAATCAGATACTATGCTCGAGGTGTTTTCGATGTTTTTTTAGTTCCGTTTCTTTCCTACATTACGGGAAAATAATGTTTATAAACAGTGTCGAGTATCTCTGTTCTTTTTCCTTTTGATAAACTTCCACTTAATTTATGCAATGATAAAGTCTTAAATGTTTTACATCCAGAGGTCTTCTAGTGTACTTTTCTGCTGCTCGCACGTAATTGCTTATCGATATTAATTATTGTATTAGTGCTGTATTCTGCTAAGTATCCGAGGGATGTTCAAAGAACGACATTCGATTTATCCAACGATTCTAGGAATATCGCAAACATTCCACGAACATCGCCCTATCAATCGTAATCTTTTCTCACTCGGTACTTCCACATAATGCTAACTATTTTTACGCTTATAGGACGATGCACTTAGAATGCAAATCGATGTACAATTCATACTTCACTGTATCTGGGTTTCTTCTTTTAGTAGTTCATGAATATCCATGTTTCATGAGAATATTACTCGATTAACGATTATATTATTATCGAAATATAAGAAATCCTGCAGCATTCCTGCAAAGATATGCGATACGTGCAAGAAAACTTATCACAAAATACCGTTGTACTACACCATGGCACGTACCGAGTATTACTCTTATCACGTTTTCAAAATTCTCTCACGTTCAACTTCGAAGCTGGAATTTGAAATGCGTTTCACCGTGCGGTTGTGTAATGCTTATTATCGAGGAACATCTAAACAACCAATATATCTCAATTACTTAACAGTGTTAAGTAAGTAATAATGAAACATTTTCCTACAAATCGTACACGTTAACTGCACGTATACTTTCGGGAAAGAATGAATTATCGAGGTTATAAAACGCAAGCGAGAAAGGTAAAGAGTTATGTAGAAGATGATGTACCGGTAGTTTCGAGTTCATGATTGCACGGAGTCACCAAGCAAAGCAAGAAGACAATCTTTCCTTGTTGCGTTCGTCCAAGCGAAAAAAGGAAGGAATAACAGAATGAAAATCGTGGATGTAAGAGAGACAGAACAGAGAATCCTGTACGGACCTTCTTCGTATGGAAGGTAGAGGTTAAGGGTGGGAGATGAAGAAGGGACCACTTCCGGTCACGTGATGACACTGGACCAGCCGGTCACTTTGCTCTCTTCTTATTTTCGGCTCGTGTTTCCTCCGCTGTACTCCTTCCCCCGACCCACAGCCTTCTCTTGATTAACTCAAATCATCGTGAATCAGTAACGCACAACCGAAGCAGATATACACCATTACTCTTTTTATACTAACCACCGTGCATTTCTCTATTTGTACGCCGCGCCATTTTTTATTCGCGCAAAGTTCAACGGGCGTGAAGCTGCTGTGTCTGTTTCGCTCTCCTCAAATATTTGCGGAATCTACATGTCAAGGTATCGGTGACTGAAATATTGTAGTTTTAGTTAGTGGAAATTAATTTTTAGACTGATCCGAGAGTCTCCTATAATTGTAGCTATACGAAAAAAAGTATTAACGTTGAAAATCTGTTTTGTTATTGATATCGTTAACGATCGAATATATCTGAATGAACGAACAGAAAGATCTGTCGATAAACGCGCCTGCTGCCCCACGAAGGAACGGAAATAATGTGAACAAAAAATAAAAAAAATACTTGCTTACTAACTTTATTAACAATTGCCGGTATAAACCTGAATCTACTAACAATTAGATAACAACATATGCGTCAACGCAATCCTATGAACGTAACGAATTCGCATCAACCGGCAATAATGGAATTTTTGTTGTAATAATATATTATCAAATATATAATCGTGTTCGGTTTGAGGCGAATTTGTATCGATCGTCCATAAGTGTGTGTATGTGTGGGGAGAGGGAGGTTAATACACCGAGATGGTATCCGTTCTTTTCTAACCACATGTTTTTTACTTTAATATTGTACGTATTGTACTCGGACGTAAGATATATTCGTGATTACTTCGATGTTAAAGCTCTGCTACTGCGGATTTCCTGAAATTCAAATCTTGCGAGAGATCCGCGGTTATAATCCTGACGTAACGTCGTTGTTTTGCTATTAATGGGGTAATTAAGGAGTCTTATATCCTAATCAATCGCTTCTAAACGATATCCGTTCGAGTATTCTTTTTTAAACGTTACGATATTTATCTGATCGCGTGCGCGCAGCGGAAGTCTTCTTGGTCGTTTGATGAACTACGGGTTACGTATATAAAATACATAAACATTCAAAATTCCATAAATATTTCGCTTCTTGAAATTCTCTGTAGTGGCAGACATCTCAGAAAATAGTTAGCATTACGTTTTCCGATGGTATTTATACGCCGTTTCTTTTATAAGCTACTGCCTAAGTACCAAGTGTCGATTGCAATAAAAGAGAAAAGAACGTTGAAGGAAAGAAACGGAAGTTATTTGAACGGTGGACCTCGTCGCAGCGACACGCGACAGATAATAAAAAATTCATAAATGGTAATGGAAGTCCTAATTCATTGGGGGGTGAAATAACGAGATTATCTTTTGGCTGTTCTTTAGGCTAGAGCTTCGAATATGTTAAACAAAAATGCATAAATATATACGTACGGTGTGTATATATATATATATACATAAATATATATATATATATATATAGATCTTTATATATATATTTACAAGACATATACAGAGCGTATAGGACTTAACGTTAATAAAAACTTATTTTCTTTCGCTTGGCGAGACCACGCGCACACACATATACACATTCACATCAGCTACGCGCGCATACAAGAAACAAATATTTAAAATCCCATTCACACCTAAACCTTTTGGTGACCAGTTTCTCCTAGGACTTAACTTTTGGTACCCACCGTACTGATCTCAATGAACATCCATTATCGTATTGCGTCCTATCACCTGACTATTTTATATCTCGTTTTAGTGAATACTTTATATTAAAGACGCTATGGACAGAAATTCGATGGATGTTCAAAGGACCTACGATAAACCACCGTTGCATAGTTTCTTCTCAACGACATTTGAATGTCTGCCTCGAACAACATAAATACATCTTTTCTTCGTTTACGAAAGGCTATTTGATCAACATGACTGTGCCTATCAAAATGAATCATTATCCATGACTTTTCCGACGATTCTTTCTCTTTATAATACAGGTATGCTTTTTTTCGTTTGAATTATTTCAATTATGATGGATGTACGAAAACGCGAGGGAAATATTACAATGCCATATTACATATGCTTTTCTGATCTCTTCCTATTTGTTTGGTGTCTCAATACCCCTTCGCGAAAAACGAAGTCGTATGAGAACCATTGATAGGAAAACACTTGGTTCTGGTAGAAGGTCATTCCGCAAAACTTATTAAATTCCACAGTTTCCACTGGCGAATCGTAAATCCTTCGAGACATGAATTCCACCTTGTCGTCAATCGAATGCTTATACATGAATTTCGCAATATACTTGAAGCGCGTTCAGGAATCGTTTAAAGCTACGGGTGTTCTTTCCTTTGTCTCTTTATAGAAGAGACATGTCCTGACTGCTCGTCAATCTCTGCTTGCATTCTTACGAAGTACTTCGCTAACGATTTCGAATGCAATTGAGACGTCCAATGTACAAGTCGAATTACAACTTATGACGTTAGCATTTTTTCCATTTATGTTGCCATTTATTTCACTATATTTTCATTCAATCACTCATTTGTTAAACAGTCACGCGACATTCGATCTTTCGACTCGGCTATTCTGACCGTACGATCGTTGTTTCAACAGACATACTAAAATGCAAAAAACTATACGTGCGTTGGCTGACTTCGCTATGATCTCGCGCGACGTCGGCATCATCCTCAGAAACGATCAAATATACAATAGATAACAGCTCCTCCACGAAAGTCAAATATATAATATATACCAAAACTTCATTCATTTACTCATCAACCTCTGCGCAAGTCGAGTTTTCTTTAATAAATTGATATTTGAATAATAAAGATTCAACATAACATGTCCTAACTTGAGTCGCTTTGTGATCATCGAAGATTTCTTAACAAACGAACAGGATCAAAAAATGAACTAACGAGAGTAGCCACTATCCATCGTCGAATTAACTCATTATTTGCATTTCTTAGGACGAGATCGTTCGCCGACGTACCGTTCATGATTTCTCTTTGCAGGCGCGCGCATCAATTGCCCCATTCCTAGAAAACAATGTTAATAAAACTCACAAGACTAGATAATACTGGAAAGAAATTAACAAAATGGAAACGCTCGAACGTACAAGACATTTCACGCGTACAGATATGCCCCCGCAATTGTCCTTTTTCCATCTGCCCGCATTCTCGCCATACCCATGCAGACCCGTACCAACATAATGGTTTACACTCATACCGAACGCTCACGCAGCCAACCGCCTGCCACTATCTTTGCTCGTGTCTTACCGTTACGCTCGAGAAGGCTGCTCGATTACGATTTTCCTCGTATGTGTTTTAATAGTTAATATAAAGCGTATCGTATGCCGAGCAGCGGATGAAAATGCTTCGAGAAACAGGGATAATGCTTCTTTTTCTATAACATCCTCAGGAATCTAGATCGTTTCTTTACTTTTATCAGGCTATAGAACTGGAACGGCTCCTGATATAATTGGTTCCAGTAAGCTACGAGACCTTTGAATTTTCTTTTTTACGGCTTGCTGATCAAACGCCCTCGCCATCTCTATGTCTACGCAAATTATATACTTGGCAATACACCCACGAATAAATTAATCGTAGAAAGGTTTGTTCTTTATACAAACATAATATACAATATACATATCTATATCAGTACATGTATGTATACGCATTCATGTGTTTGTGTATAAATGTGTATACATACGTCTACGTATTCGCATTTATAATATACTTTAGTTTTTTGCTATTTACTCTCTGTGTGTGTTTGTGTGTGTGCGCGTACTATTTATATATTTCGTTATGTATAGAACTATCTATACGTAAGTGGTATGTCTGCGTAATACGCACGCTTGCGTACTTTATCTTTCTTGCTCCTCGTACTTTCTCTCTTTCATCCTCTCCCTTTCATTCGTTCATACACATATACTTTCTCTCTCTCTCTCTCTCTCTCTTGCTTTCTCACTTAATCTCTCGCGCATACATACATTCTGTTTCTCTCTCTCGCTCTCTCTCTCTCTCTCTCGCGCGCGCGTATGGAAGAATAATAAATAAAACACTCGCAACGTCAGACGTGCAAAATTCGTCAAATCATCAATAACGTTTCTCAACTTAAATGCAACACTTGTACTTAATGCAATTTGCTTTGCTCCCTCTTGTTACACCCGAACCGTGTGTACTTCGAAATTCTTAGAAAGGCATTGATGCTCATCCATCGTGGATAGTTCTGATGCTCGTTCAATGTTCTTATGTGTTCAGAGGCACAGATACTAAACGGTGTTATTTGACGGATGGGCTTATAACTCCGGTGTGACCGGATCGAGCAATCTCTTTTCCGGGTCCCTCGAATCCCCAATATCGCTAGCGATTGGATGATGTCTACTAGCATTTCCAAGTGTGTTTGGATTACATCTGCAACCCTGTGCAGCGTGCCGTGCATAACATATTTCGCAAAGAGCGACACAGCCCTTAAATGGCCAGTAACATAGGAGGCAGGGCATTATAAGGCTAAGTGCACTAAGACAGGCCCATCTGGAGGCCCTTCTATTCCCTGCACAGGAACACGGTTCATCGGCGCAACTACCCCCTGCTTCGCCATCGATACCACCTGCATTACTAGCGTCTACGCAATGATAGAAAAACCCTTTTATGCAACAGAGACAGGAAGCATAATCTATGATTGTGTCGGCCGAACAGAAGCACGAATTGTCGCATAACCATCTACTGGGTAAAGGTGGTGGCTCTCGACATGATTCGCAACGGCACTTGCCGCAAAAGTCGCACATTATCGACAAACCAGCCGGATCGTAAGTCCTAGAGGCTAAGGTACTAGCCGGTTCCTTCGTGAATGAAACTGGCTGTTTTGTCACGGCATTCGTTGTCGTCGTATTCGTAGCAATCGATGTGGCGGAAGTGGCTGTACTGGTCGCATTCGCGTTCAAACCTCGAAACGCTTGATTCCTTGTATTCCTCTGCAGTCGATGAGTGGGTGCCACTATCGCATCGGTCGTAGCCGAGGTACCTTTATGGCGATGCCTCCTGTCGATCTTCGGGCAATCGGTATTCCGTTTTCCGTCCGCATCCGAACGCCGTCCTTGATTGCAACAGTGCTTAAACGGGGCTTCGACGTACTCGTTTATCGTTCTCTCGCCATCCGGTCGTGGTACGGCAAGCGTCACTTCGCCAACCGGGCTTCTTGGTACCGACGTATCGGTGGACGACACCAATCCTCGGGTATTCGTCTCGCTCGACGTCTCCACGTTTTGTGGCTGACGCAGAGACGGTCTGCTTCTGAATGAGCTGGATAAGGGTGTAAGCGGGGCCGTTACGTGTATCCTCGGTGCCGTGCCCCCAGCATTGTTCACCGTAAGTGGCGCAGTCGTGATCGTCGACGAGGCCGTCGATACGTGAACGACCGGTAATCGTGGCGGTGGAAACGGTCGGGTATGATCGTGCAAACGATTTTGATCCGCGGAATACGAGTCTCCATCGTCTCCGTTCCCACTGCCGTTATTATAACTGCCACTTTCGGTACTAGTGTCGATACCATTATTAGTAAAACTACCTGTGCCCGCGGTATTCAAGCTCGTCTGCGAGGAGGGTGGCCGCGTAAGCGGCGGAATCGCATTATTTTGCGACATCGGCCGATTGCTCAGTTCAAGATGCTCAGCTTGGCAACGCGCCACTGCGTCGAAACGATGTTGCTGTAATTGATGATGGGGTTGCTGCTGATTTTGGTGCTCCTCCTTCTTCTTCGCCTCCAGCTCCTCCTCCTCCTGCCTATGATTCCCGAAATGGATACCAGCAGCGACCTGTCCTCTGACTCGATTCGATGAAAAGGTCCTTGCTGCTGTTCTTTCTGATGATGACGTTGGTGATATGGAACGATCCGACAATGCTGACGATGCTCGCTCGCTAGCCCATCGTTCGACACCTGTCGGTATACCTGAATTTCTTGTACAATGCTGAGTTGACGTTGGATTATGTGTCGCCTCGTTAATCCGCACTGCCCAGCCCGCGCGAGGTGGTGGCACTCTCGGCGAGGGCGTTCCATTAGCGAGGATGATACTCGGTAATGCTCCGCGTCCACTTCCTCTCGCCCTCGCGACACGCGCTTCATCCCCACCTGAAAAAAACACAATCTTGTTAGTCTTATAATCCTCCTTGTTCTTAACTCAATATCAAACTGAACCGTACAGTAACATCCGAATATGTAATCTTACAGTATCAAAGCAATGGTCGAAGTCAATAGAATCGGAAACACTTCAAATCACACCTCGAGAATCGAAAGAATGGTGAAACGTGATAAACGATAGACGCGAAAAGGATGGTGTACTACTACCTACGTAACCACGAGATAGGTTTGGTCTTTACGTAGGCGAGCGTGGTTGCGAGTGGTTGCGAGTGGTTGCGAGTGGGCGCCCATGGTCTGTACACACCATGGTTCTTGGATTCAGTGGTTACCAGCCCACTCGAAGCGCCCACAGTTCTAGAAGAACCGAGTGTTTTGCTCGACCAACACTGATTCTGTCTCTCGTGTATTCGTAATGTATCGAGCTCGTCCTATCAGACGAATACAATCAAAGGTACTTATCACGCGTGTAGACCAAATGTAATTGCATCTACATTTTCGTCCAACAGCTTGTGCTCTACTTATACCGCACAATTACATTGCTCATTTCATATATATTTAGTCTGACCAAGTCGACTTCAAAGTGGTCAGAGAAAGTATACGATGCATTGGTATTTAAGTGAGTTTATCAGAAATATTTGACATACCGTGAAACCATTAGAAAACGGAGAAAGCATGTGAGGCTCGTATTTCTAAATTTCTTCCTAATCAATGTATTCCAACCTACTCGATGCGCCTACAAGACTCGAAGGAAACTCTCTACGCGAGACCGATTGCGTCCTACACGCATCCGCTACATCAGGATCGTAGAAATCATGCTGGCGCCCCGATCCATTCAGTCTAATCAAGTATCTTAAATCCTCCCATACAATATTCTTATCAAGAAACATGTTTTAAACCTACACCATTACTAGCTACGAATCGGTTTTAATAATATCGTACGTATTATAAATTAGGAACACTTCGTGTACATGTTAGTGTAGGACATACGTGGAAAGCGAGAAATAAGTGAGAAGAGAATATTGATATTTAAGAATACCGTGGAACATGAGTAATTTAAGTATCGAGAGAGTTCGCTCACGCGGTCCGGACACGTGTGAACATATACAAGCACGCGGCAGTACGAAGCAAATCGAATAGACGGGTGTGTCGTAAAGAAACAGGCGGGCCATTCAGAGGGTGCACTCGGAGAGGAATGCGTGGGCTATCGCCGGCCGCCTGCCATAGGTCAGAGCTTTTAGTCGTTCTATACAACCGAGTACAGATAAGAGAAACGTTTTGTGAGTTCGTGCAGCCGGTGCGCGACCGATTCGTGGATCTTACAACCAGAAGATATTTTTCTGCTTTCCTCGAGATGCGTTACTCGCACCGATAGAACATCACCGTACCTCTGCTAATGGATTTCCAGAATTCGAAATTACTCTTAATCCTGCTCGCTCGACCACCGAAAGCTACATTAACACAATGAATACCGTGACGGTCACCGGTGAACATCGATGCCGATATTACAAAAACTCGAATCAAATATATCATTAATATTCGTCCAATTTTCGACCTTTTTAACGTTACGATAACGACATAAAATAAGCCATGTATTGTAGAGCGCTTAAACAGTTTTATGTTCAAACATTACTTGTAACTATTCAGATATTTTCGCAGAAGAAAATACTTCTCTAACGAGGCTAATTAAAGTATATTTTATATCTTACAGATATAAAAATGACATTTTCTAACCGAGTTTTTCAACTTGTTTTATATTGCAAGTACAAAGAAGAAAGTTTATCGGAGATATGAATCGGATGCAAAGAATGTCTGTACCATGCGACAAAGACACCCGACCTGGTACGATGTGTGAATTGCGCTGAATAAGCACGTTTTCCAGGTAAGGATGAAATAAGGCTCGAATGAATTATGAATCACGATGTAGGTATATGGAATGAAAGGACTTCGGAGAAAATTACCAATCACGTAATTATGACACGATCATTATTTGACCAACATCCGCATGCTGATCATACATCGGACATTAGTGTTTTGCCCCATAACTTTTGATCACCGTAAACACTTTCCTATTGTAATATTCCACGGAATACATATTTAAATTCCAAGTGTATTATTCGTTCTTTGAACAACGATAATGCTGGTTTCCGTTTACATCTGGTATTGAATCAAATTATACGATTCATGCTATGTATGTATATAGCGTATCAAAGTGTTATGTGATAAATAGAGTAATATAAAACCAAAAAGTGAAATGAATTATAACCAAGTCCTTATCGTTTGATAATTTCTATCAGAAATGCAAACAAATTATCATTTAATTGCATTCGAGTCACCGTGCGATATGGACTTCGTTAAACGTATAATCGGTTTTTATAAGTGATCTTCCGGTAGAAACGTTTTTTAATTCGTGCCGGAAGTGCCCGCGATAAGACCGGATGTTCTTCCGCGGCGTACGCGTTTCCGTTCAATATACTTAATTGGTACGCTCCTCAGCCACAGAGAAATTATATCACGTACTTCTAATAGATTATTCTAGTTAATCTAACTTCGTGCATTACAATATAATACGATCGAAACCAAAAAATGGTAGTATCATATATTCCAGTGGGCTTCACCGGAAGTGACCAAATTATGCTTCACTAGAATACTTAACAAGTGTACAGTACAAACGAAATATCGAGAATGATTTTCTCGCGATTAAATTCGACGATGTTCATGTTAGTCAAGAAAGAAGCGATTCGTTATTAAATAATTATTAAAATACCAGAAGATCACTAATTTCTAAAGGTTAGTTTTCATTATATCGAGATACATATCTATTTACGCAAAGTGGTTATTGCTTGCAATTAGAATTTCGTATTTCATGAATTATATCCAGGCTTTTTTAAAGATGATGTGCGATTCTTATTTTGATTGATTCAAGAGGCGATAATTGTTTGTAGATGATAGGGTAGAATGTATGTGAGACTTACTGAAAATTCATGGGACTAATGAAAATCCAGAAAAGCTGGTGGTTTGCCCACGCTGGGACCGACGGAATCCTTTGGAGGCGTGTATGATCACGAAAAGCACAAGTACGCAGGCGACGTGCCTGGAACGGCACTTCCGTTCGAATTACTAATCGAAGTTAAGGACGTCCTTAATTTCCATGAGGTGGTAGTCGTTCCAAAGAACTTCATTGGTCGTAATTATGTCTGATTTCCTTCTTCTTCAATGGATTTTTTCAAATGATTTCGAAAGGCTTCGTATCCAAATTTACTTAATCTTGAGATATACCACTGTCGGAGATATTTAACTTCCTACTACTTGCATCGTTCACCATCAGGCACTATTCTTGGTGTAAGGTGTTCGTATATCTATTACTTCACAGAAGCTTCGGTTTTCTAACCATAGGCGTACTGTTCGATAACGTTTAATGCTACTTTAGCAATGTACTGGATCGACCAAGTGAGAATGTTTTTTCGGCAAGTACGAAAAATTCAAGTTCAATCTCAAGCTTCAGATTCTATTCAAAGCGAATGAGTGTTGACTAGGATTCACCAGAAATGAAGAAAAATCCGAAGTCTCTTTCACCGTGGAAGGATTCTTGAAATAATTCGTGTTCACAAGTGGCAGTATAAAAAGGGAGAAACGAGTTTGTCGAGGAGAGACTCACTTGTCACGACGGTCTCTCGTTCGTTCGGCGAGGGAACCAGAAGAAGCAAAAACGTCAAAACTCAAGACGAACGTAGAGTGACTGCTGGCGAACGACTGACAATGGGCTTGCCGTGAGCGAGCCGATCTAGAGGGGCAAAACGGAAGGGGGATGGTGCAGGCGATTGGATGGTGAAGTACGAGGGGGGCGGAAGGGAAGGAAGGTCGGTGAGAGGGGGAGGGGAAACGACGACGACGACGACGACGACGACGACTAGAACGCGACGCGATAAACCGAAGGGAGAAAGGGGCGGCGAGAGGGTGGGAGGAAGGCAAAAGGAAGGTGCAGGGACAGTAGGATGAAACGATAGGGGCGAGAGGGGAAACAGGAAGAGAGAAGGTGGGAAGGAAGCCATGAATGGCGACAGACGGACGAGGGGTACGGTGGAGAAAAAAGTAGAGAAAGAAAAGGAAGGAGATAGAAGCGGTTCCCCGGTCGTCGTTTCGTGCCACGGTATGATGTCGCCATCTGGCGATATCGTGGCCAAAGGCTCGCTCGCAACACCGAAGCTTTTTATGAATGGGCGGAAGCTATCATTGAAGCTTTAGATTGAATGAAAACATTACCTATGTCGTCACCGTATATACCGCCGACGGCGTCGGCGCGGCGACAGTGACGGTCGTTCGGTCGACGGTCTTCGGATGGGAGGTGGTAATGCCTGCGCGCTGCTTTTTTTTAGTCCGTGTCAAACGGTTTACACGCCCGCTTCCGCACTGTGGGAAATCTTTTTTGTTCACCCTACCCCGACCGTATACGTAAGATCCTCGATCAGATTTCTTACCGACGAAGCATACAAGAAATTTATAGCTCTCCGCTGCAGTTTGGCAATAATAGCTTGATATTTAAACGGACGCAAATAATAGCGTTCGCGTACTTAAACGATGCAAAACGTAACCCAGATATTTATCTAGGGACGAAAAACTTACGTATGCAGTCATTCATCTAGGTATATTTATTTCAAGGCCTAATCTCGCTCCTTATGTTCGATTTGCTCTGGCAATCTCTGTGGCCGAGTAACACATGTAACATGGAATAAATAACAAACCAGACGCTTGAACTTGAATGCAGAAAATTAGTAGAGGAAATATCATTGCATAGAAATACCGTTACAATTTAGTAGCGATGTTACACTAAGTCCGTAGAATTCTCCAAGGCTTATTAAGTAACCAGGTTGCATCTTTCATAAAGTTTATTTAATCACTTGCTCGCGTGCATGCTTTCTCTATTCCAATCTCTGCCGCACATACATGCCCGCGGCATCTGTTTAATTATTTGGATCATTGCTCATTAATATTAATCGGATGTAACTCTTGACACTAATATAAATTCAGACCACTATGACTGTTCTACTTTAATCCGTTTTAAGACATATTCCACTCAAGTTATTCTGCCCCTCTTTTCGATGATCCTTGACTCATAAATACTCACTGCACTCGATTCGAAAGAATTGTTCGAGCTATCTACCATCGTTCCGTGATTCAATGAATTCCAAGTGTTCCACACTATCGATATGTCGGTTTAGCAGCTTGACATTATTGCGTTAATTCATTACTAGATCCACGGCACACGTAACGTGCGATACAGTAGAATGAAGAATCCTTTCGTTCCATTTCGTTTGGTCTCGTTCCTTCCACGAGTTGTTCGTCGGTCATGCTGGCATAGGCTAGCCGAGCAAGTCGAACAACCAAGTAAGCGGACGAGGGCGCAGATAGAAAAAAGAAAAGAGAGAAAGAGATTCACTGTCTTCTTCTGAGGCACTATACGTTTCTATATTTATCCCACTCATTAATTCTATCCTCGTCGTACACCGTTCATTCATTCGTGGATTTGTCTCTCTCTAGCTTACCCCGCCCGCTACCACCACCCGTTGTCTTTCGACTCGCTCACCCCTTCTCTTTTTGGCGTACGTACGTTCATTCATTTCCTCTTTCTCTCCTGTCTTCTCGCTTCTCTCACTCTTTCCTTATATCACCAATCTTTCTCTGACTCTCTCATTCTTGTATCCTCCCTCGTTCACTAGCTACGTTGCTCTACCACTCTTATTCACTCCTACCCTACCCCTGCCCTAACATCCGCGCTGTGGATGCCAGTAGCGTATCTTTAATTCTACGACCACAATTTTTTTTATATTATTCATTTCATACCAGAACTACGGACAATAAATTCAGCTATATTTATACATTTCCGTATACGTCCTTAAAAATAAGGATGAATGGAAAACATAAATTAATCGGTTCCATCACGTCCATTCCGCAACGTGAGCCGCAAGAAATCGCAGAAAATGGAACTTTATAAATTTAAACGTTTTTGTTAAATTCCGCGAACCCGTTCAGATACATTCATTCTCAGATATTCTGATATCCTACAATAATTACGTGGACCCGACGGAGACTGTAGATTCTCAATAAATGAAATATAAGGAAAGGATATATTCGAAATATACGGTATCTGTTATCCAACAAATTTAACAGGATCTTCATAGAAACGCAGAGTTATTTCGGTAATGATATATCAGTAAGGATCCCAATTGCATAACAATGTATTTCCGCGTGGTAATCCTTGCAATACTATACAAAAATGAAATAAGGCAGATAACGCGATATCATGTTTAAAGTGTAATATTTCTTTAATGTATCTGGTGTGTCGACATCAAAAGCGATATTCTACTCATGCGTGCGCTATATTGCAGCCTTATCCACAAAAAGACCGATAATTATCCCAAAGTACGCGGAACAATTATCGTCGTCACAAAAAAATATGCACGTCTACCCGCCGCCAATTTCAGGCGCGATAAAAGTAATCGTGCATAATGGGAAATATGAATAATATTGTACGCTCACGTTAGTTCCGACCAAGAATGGCAGAGAAGCGTACAAAATTATGAAGATATAATTAAGAAGCCAGAGAACAATTTTGTATATGCTTCACTCTCATTATACGAAAGAGTATTTTTCGAAAAATATATCCGCGTCGAAGTAATTCCACGTGACATTATTCTAATTCGTTCACAGGTATGGAGTGACGGATAAATCGAAAAGTAGCAAGTCAAGTTGCAGCTGCGTAAATGGATTAAGTCAAGCATGATTATTTGATAAAACTGAATGAAGTATGGAGTCGAACATTTAAGTAAATTCAAGCATTTACGCTACGACAAATATTTCCAGAGACTATATATGTTTAACGCGATAGTCATCCCTGGTGATATTTTCACCTACGTTGGGCATTTGCTTTTATCGGATTAATGAAGTCAATGCTACACTTGTGGTACCACTGGCGTACGAAAACGGATGGCGCGTACGCGCGGTAAGTTAGTAAAGCGTCAAAGGCGTGGGTTTATTTTGAGCGTTTCCGATTCCGAGGAGGCAAACTCGCGTGCCTCGAGTGAAACCAATTACACAATGGCTCACGGTAAAATTTAAAGCACACAGAATTCTGGCCAAGCCAATTAAATTCATCCTAAATCCACCCAACATACATTTTCCATTGACATAGATTAAAGGCATTTTTATCTAAGGGTAGTTACCTGTGCTATTCTGAAATATTATATACCTTGGTGATCATAATATATGTGTATTAGTACTCCTGTTACACATCAATTTTATAACCTCAATGTTCCGGAACTCATGAATACATTTTCTGTATTTACGTGATTATCATCGAACAATAAGTAAAGGATTTAATGTAGCTCTATGCGATTAAGTTAATAGCGAGTACGTAGATATAATCAGAATTCTGCTGGCAAGTATACAGAATCAAGTTGATCGAAAGAGTAGCAAGCGGAAGGCGAAACGTTCAGTTCGCCGTCATCGTAATTCGTGAGGGAGTCGCGACGCGTTTCCAGGTAATATCCCACTGCCAAGAAACTCCCCGAACGTCGAAGACCCTGTACGACTCGTTGTGAAAACGTCGTACCTTTCGCCGTGCAACTGTCGTATATGCCAGGATTGTAAGGAAATATTTAGAAAGCTACGTACCCACACCTCTTCTATTCAATCTTTATTCTACCCTGCTTTATAATTACTCCTAATTTTACGACTTAATAATGTCGATTAATTATCATCGAACCGTTCCTACATTCCAATCTCAACGCAAAAAGTCTGCAAAAATATCAGATCAAATTCATTGACCGACGAGATTTTTCGAATAAACCATGAGTAGCATGGTCAGGATTTATGAAAGGTGTGCCGTGCAAGATTTATAGCTGTACTTGATGCACAGCGTAACTATCAATTTTTATTGGAGAGTTGGACTTAATGACACGGTTTTAATCGGCCGTTTCCACGATGCAGACTAAATAAATTTTCGGATGGAATCGCACTGGTTACAGAGAGGTTAAACAGAAACTCGCAGACATCTGTTGCAGGGTTTTCGCTGCGTGGGGCGTGCATTTGCTGTTAGATACCACAAAAAACTGTGACAGCCTGGAAAACGGCGGAGGGTTTGCCCTCTTTTATTTTCTTATACATGGTTCCAATGACCCTTTACCAACATGTATAGCTAAAGATAACATCGTTCATCATATAATATTATCCTACCGTCATGAAAATATCTAGTGATATATGCGATCTACGAAATCAGATTCCAATAAAATTCGACATAATCAAACAAAACAAAGATAACAAACACAAATGTAAATCTTTTAAAGAATCGCAAACTTTATGCAACCTTTTTAACATGATAGAACTACTTTATTGGTTACAGTTTCTAATTAGCAAGTAGAACAATATCTTCAAGGTCATCGCATAATGATAAGAAAAAAATTAAAGAACGTATAATAAGAGTAACCAAAGAAGTAGAATAAATCCAAGAGAAGTAAAGAAAGGAATGGGCGCGCGCACGCGGCACAGGATATCCTTCAGACTACGCCCACGCGCATGCATTCACGTGTGCATATACTTGCATCCTCGTGTGTGCGTGCTTACACACGATAAAATCTTTCCTCATTTCAATTCACTGTATTCGAATTTTATTTTAACATCCTATACCTTTTTCTTTAATTCACGATTTTTTCCCTCCTTTCGTCTATGGATTACTATCAATGATAAGAAGTTAATGGCGACCAATAAATCGAGTTTATTTATGTGGAATCGTATCGTGATATCACCGACGTACATCCAACAAATCCCGAGGGTTTTCCGTTACGATGGTTTTGCCAGAAATAGTCGCATCCGGCTTTCCTTGGAAATGTTTTTGAATCTACTTAAATAAGTCTGATTTATAATCCACGACAATCATCGAAACGTAAAGTACTAGAATGCAAACTGCACTGTAATTTCATTCACACAAAGAACGACAAATAAGTGGTTCATTTATAGAGTTGAGCATTGTACAATTATATTGTCTTCGTTTAAATACTAAGTCTTTAAATAATTAAGCAGGAAAGGAGTTTTGACAACGCAGTTTTGAAACGCACACTCCAATTAGCAACTCATTCAAACCATTTTTACTCGAAATACTAATTGTGGTAGTTCAAGCGGCACTAATTCCCGGAGTCTTAAGGGTCTGTGTTTCTATGAATGATCACATCAATGAATTCGTTCTTGCATACCGTGACCAACTTATTCATTAGCAAAATGAAACCATTGACACGAAAATAATTCGCTCCAGAAATGTTAACGACGAGATATAAATAAGTTTCTCGAAGCCAAACTGATTAACCTCACTTCTCGTAAATTCTTCAATTTTGCAAAAGATCAAAACAGACCTTGCACTCGAGTACTAAATGGATAGCCCTGGATAGCCAAAACAGATGAAGTCTACTGTTAGTAAATTTACCAACTTACTGTTTAAATGTATAGTTTTGTTTGAACGTTAATGTTGGCATATTGAAATAGTAATGAAACATAAGTTCGATCAACGTGCACTGAGGTTTAACTTATTTCTTCCTGCTGGCTTTAAGAGTACCGCACACCCGCCGTTCTTTTAAAATACGTAAATCTACCTTCGACAGGTATCCGTGACCATTCACAATGACGAAGTCATAGAAATAAATTTCGGGGAAGCCGAGGAACGAGTCACTTTCGTACAAAGGGTACGGAAACAATGGATCTTTCGGTCCCTTCTTCCTGTCCTTACTTTTCTCCGACGGCCACCCTGCGATACCTGCTCCCTAACCTAACTATACCTGCAACCGCTTGTGTTCGACTACCTCTATCTAGCATCAGTTTCAAATTTAAAGTGCAATAAGCGGCACTCGAGAAAGTATCATATTTACCGAGAGACGACCGGTGATTTATGATCGTAAGAAGACGAAACTAATACCTCAGTCTCATGGTAATATTCCATTATACCGTAAATTATCCTTTTCATCAAAACATGCACTCAGGTCTGGAATTATAAATTCCTATTATACTACAATTTTAATACACCGGCTTTAATTATCCCCTACACTTCATTGACCACCATTTATCTTAATAAACTGTAACCTGTTAGATGCTTTATCAAAGGCATTACTATTTAATGATATTTAATGAAGTGCACGAGTTCTTATACGATGATGAATACGGAGCTACTCCAAGTAGAAATGCCTGGCATCGATATCATCCTTATGGAATGTCTTTCGTCGGGCAGACTGGAGTGGTATCAGCCAGTGGGATTACTGTCAGAAAATTGACGCGAAACATTAAGCAAAAAGCGGCATTGCTGTCAAAGCAGCGTGAGTTTTTTTCGGGGTGGATGCAGGATACGCACGTATTTGTGGGCTCGCCGTGGCGGGAGGCTGGCAGCTAGCGATGCGAGAGGGAGCAAACACGCACGATCGTTGGCACACGAGAAATGGAATGTGGACGCCATATGGCCGGGATCTTCACCCAACCACCCACTCGTTCGGACAACTCCGACTCTCGAGGGGCTTTGCCACGTTCACCACGTTTTATCCGCTACCTCGAGCGACGGACTTCCAGTCAGAAAAGTACGTTAATGATTTCACCGTAATACCGCACATCAGAATTGAAATTTATTGCCGGTCATACTACATTTGCGTTACGTGAAATCACTCGAGGTGAAAGAATGATCTGATTATATTTACTTGCTCTAGTATCTTGTCTTTTCGAGCCGCTACACTTTGGTTTGCACAGTTGCTGACATTAATACCACCTTTATCAATGGACTTGCCTATTTAATGCACATCACCGAGCTTTATGAGACTGATGTGAATGGTTAAGGTTAAAGTCGAGTGGACTTAATTGGAGTTACGATCAATATTGGTGAACCGGAAATCGCCGGAATAATCACTAAACGTTTCCTTGTTCGTTGAAGTAAAGGAAAATTGATCGACTAAAGTCAATTTGAATAATCATTCTTACGTGAATTGTCAATTGATGCTCGGTTATAAATGTTTGGAGAACAGTGAATATTTCTACCGAAACCATCTGCCTGATTATCGAACGCGGCCCCCAGAGAAATCAGGATATCAAATGTGTGATCATGTATGTTAGTTTACGTGTTCATGCGTATATATAAATACAAGCCCACGCACGACCGACCCACACTCCACCGCATGTCGTGAAACGCGGCTCTCTCGTACATTGAAAAACTATTTTCGACGTGAGCACTGTGTATACGCAGAAGGCCGGTCCGCCGGAAACCCCTGTTACATGTACGTTAACATATTGGCCGTATATACGCGCCGGTAACATTTACTCCGAAAGAATTTTCTCCTATTAAGTAAACTCCTCGTTATTCTAACACGCTCCTCATTATATGACGGGGTAATTGATATTCGGAAATGCTTCTTAACCTATTATGCAATACACTCCCTGACTCCTTCACCTCTCCATCTTCAACTACTCCTTCATGATTGTTATAGTTCTTCCCAATAAAATCCTAAGTCTACGAGGTTACGTAAAATGTTATTTTCAGTATTATTTCCTAGGGGCGAGATCATTAAAAGTATTCTACGATATTTAAATTGTTCGATGATTCTTTAACACTAGAAGCACCGAACGAGTCAAAATGCAATCCTGCAGCGATAATTTATATAGAAATTAATATGTAAGCATTACTCGGTATATATTCGGTAGTTGTAGTGTTAACTTCACGTAAGATTTCGGTAATATTAGCTATACTTTGATGGTATTAAGCGCCCATCAATCGAACGTGCTGAAGCACTGTGCATTTACGATTTGCTATTACAAATTTTTCTGAGTACTCGGTAAATCTTGTGGGGTATGATAAAAAATATGACTAAACAGTATTCGTGTTATTTCATGTTGTGCAGCATCATTCCTCATCGTGTATATCAACGTCAATCTTACCGGAGAGCGTCGCATGCTGAATGAAACCACGTTTGGACGAGCGTACGTACAAACGAACGGATGAACAGATGGACGGACGAACGGACGGATGGACGGTCGAGAGGGTCAATGTTCCCTTCCCCCCAAGGACGGCCAGGGAAAAGTCAAAGAACAGTTGAGTGTGTAAGTCCGAGGGAAAGAGGGGGAGAGAAATAAAAAAAGAGAGAGAGAGAAAAAGAGAAGCACGGAACGAAAGAGAACAGGGAATGAGGGAATAAATACGAATGCTCGGAGGGACGACAAAACGAAAGGAGCGTACGATTCTTGTTCTCAACCCGGCAGAGGTCGCGCACCTCGATTCCGAGATATATCGCTGTCATACCGCTCTATTTTACATCGTGCTAATTCGTAAAACTGTTTATAACATTGCGTCTTCCCGTAGGTTAGAATGACTTAGCCATGTGGGTCACCGGTGAACACGACGTATAAAAAACTACACCCTAATCCCGAAGACCAGGGACGTTCTAACTGAACGTATTGCAGCGTCAATGCATGCATATTATTATCGCATTATATAATAAGACCCATATTGATTACTGTATCTAACCGATAGTTGTAATAATTAAATAAATATTGTTAAAAGGTCAATTACTCCTTTTTTTTTCTTTTTAAAACTCTCGTCCAAGGTGATCACCACGTCCTCAACCTTCCCGTTTCTCCACCGTACTTTGACGTAATGTTACTCGCAGATTGTAAAACTTGAAGTTACAAGAACTTAACTATCAAATGTTAAGGGAAATTGGGAAGCATTAATTCTCCAGAAAGCTATTCCCTCGAATAAAATAACTCCGACTCTGCAGAAAAGAGGAGCTACCAAGTACGAGTACAGTAAATAATAGAAAAGGAACGAGTAGTAAAGGAAAATATGCGGTAAAAGAAAATAAGCAAAAAAAAGAGGAGGTGGCGATAGAGCGATCGGTGGCAGAGAGGGACGTAGTGATAGAGAGTCCAGAAGCAAGAGGAGGAGGGAAGAAGCGAGAGGGAGAGAGAAAAGGAAAGCAAAGAGGGAAGACGCCGAGAAAGAGAGCGATCAGGCAGACCGGATATGACGCGACAGCACATAACGATGATCGTAGATTACGCTTGCTGCTCGTGCAAAACCGACGGGGGGCGGGCGGGAGGTAGGGAGCCGATGAAACGATGACGAACGGAGAGGGTAGAGTACTCGAAAGGGGAAGAGAGAGGGAGTGGGAATGAAAAGAAAGAAGGGGGTGAGAGATGTGGGAGGGCAAGGGGCGGGGGGCGGGGGAGAGCAGGAGAGGAGTCGAAGACGGAGAAACGAGAGATAACGGGGTTGGCAAACACGAAGATAGCGTAGCGGCGGTGTTTTTGTATTAGCTTGGAAAGAAGCTTTCCCTATGTTCAGATTTGAACGTGTCGTCGGCGTGTAGGCATAAGGCCGATTAATCGACTAAAACGATCTATGCAATCGAATAGAACCGATAATTTTCCGAATCTTCTATAAAAATCTGATACGTAGATATGCCCGGTCGACAGCCATGAAAATACATGAATTATATTCGTTGTATTCAAGTAGGAAGTGGCTGATTTCCCGGAATGTAACTACTCGACACAGTAGTATGATAAACTTGTAGAGTCCATTTAATCAACTTTATCTGTGAAAGGTTCGCATGGTGTGTACGATGAAGATTGTAAAATGTTAATACGGAATTAATACGCTAATTATGTGGATTCAGTAATTAGCTTAATTTCGTGAATTAATTCCATTTAATGAAGAACGCAGGGATGGCAATCCGGAAAATTAGCATGCCGCATATATGATCGAGCCACTCCCCTTGCAATAAGTTTCTAGTTAATATTCAAGCGATTCATCACCTCGGACGTATGTTACGCAAGGACACCGCGTCTTTGCTCAAAGATCATCAAATGCGTTACCAATCTATTACCACGCTTTATTTAACACAAAATTACGTTCTATTATATAAGCACAGACTTTAATTGCCAGCGTATACTAAATATTCGAGATTCAATATCAATAAAAATTAATAAGCAGTTTAAGCGTTGCAATATAAAATTACAAGGATGCCTGACGTGCGATGATTCAAAATACACGGAATGTGTAAATAAGGAAGATCGATAAAGAAACTATTGATTCTGCGTCACATACCGGAAGCACGGCATTCCTAATGTAGATTCTCATATTTACGTTTAGACAATGCCAACTTTCCTGAATGAAATACCTCCGGCGTGAATTTAATTCCCGTATCGGGCCTGCTTCTGAAATTATTCACGTATATTTCGCTTATAAGGAAACACTGAAATTCACGTTACTCAGATTTTTACGTCAATAACCCCACTCCTCTCCGCCATTCACCATAATTCCGAAGAAAGTGACGTACGCCAGTAGAATAACAACTCGATTTCATGGACTTCGATTTAAGCGGCTACATTCAAATAAGCCTTACGCGGACTCTACGAGTTCGTACAACGTTTCCGAACTGAATGTTTAACAGTCCTTCGAATATTCTTAATGTAACTTAAAGTAAACGAGCATCGATCAATGCGAGATATATGATGCAAATTAATACGCATAATTAAAATATGCATACAATACTGAAATCCTAACTGCGGTCACTCTGTGGGGACTCTTAACTGTGGGTTTACGAGAGTTATTTTCTTCATATTATCGAACGTACAATGTCTTTATATCAGTTACGTAAGTTATGTCTACGTGAAACAAAGAAATAATGGCCTCTTGAATAACAAGCTAGAAATCTGAAATCGCTTGGCAGCATAATGCGTGAGGGTGCACACGTACCCGCTCGTGTTTTAATCTTTCTCATTGCCGAGTCGAGCATAGCGCCAGTCAACTCGCCTACCTATGTGGCATGCGTGGAAATCATGGTTTCATTCATGCCAGACCAACATTGCGCCGTATGTGTATGCGTGTACCAAGAGGCGTGAAGCGTGCCGATATCTGCCAGTCTCTATACGGACTCTTTATACAAGGTGGACTCAAAATTCCGTGTAATATTACTACTTTGCCGAATCGTGATGATTCCGTGAAGAGACCGACACGTGGAAACACTTAAATCACTTATTCATGGCAACACAATACCTGCTACTATCAATGAATGATTTTACTACAACGAAATCTAGATAATTAAAGAGAGAAGAATGGTACTCTTTCAAGTAGCAGTACACTTGCACTCTGCGCGGAAATACATACGTAACGATTTATCGTATCTCATTGTCAAACAATATCGGCCTACACACTTTTGCATTATATTGACGTATTCGAATTTCTACTACTTGATGGTACAGCTCAAACAAATGTTGTTTGTTTGTTTGTCCGGGATTCTGAGAATAGGGGCACTTAATGGTTCTGAAGTCTAAGAAGCGGAGCACTTAGTTTTAATTCTAGAATATTGTTCCGGTATCTATGTTACTGAATGACTTTTAATGCCGCAAAATCATGTAGGATGAGTAGAAAGAAAACAGATTAACCTAGAAAGGTATTAAAGAGTTATATATATATATACTGGGAAACGCATCGTTAAATTTCTGGGGCACCCTGAATATTGGAATACTTATGCAGAAACTTATTATACGTGTAATATACATGTAAACAGACTCGCGTGTACGAACGGCATGGAGGACTTAGGCGTAGGAAAGTCACAGGGTGCGTCAAGCAGAATGGCATTCACTCGTATTGCCATTCGAAGCGAATGGTGAGCTTATGTTTGTGGGAACATGACACGTGCACGAGCTGCTACGTGTTTGTACGCGTGTCTCTGTGTAACCTAGTAAAAGAGAGAGGAAATTGTTCGAAGGCGCGTTGACATCTGTATATTCGATTGGTGGAATAGAGACCGGTATAGAGGGACATTATGCATGTGTCGGTTTTACGAACGGAAAGGTAGTGGCGACTTTCTCGCAAACTTTCTATACCTGTGGATTTCATTCACTTCTTTGCTTGTACTGTATAAGTGGCTCTATGAAAGCCTAGAGCCTGACTCAATCTGCAACTAGTCACGCTCGCCCAATCGTCGATGAAGTTGGCACAAACTCGCGTGACCTCGTCTGCTCTAAATCCCCGACTACAGAAAACCACCAAGCAGTCTACGCGACCGTATTCAATTTAGATTTCCTCGGAGAATCAGTAATACTGATATGCATATCTCTGTATGCAGAAGAGACTGAAGATACCCTAAACGCAATACACCCGGAATCGTACAATTTTACTATATCGTTACGTATGAATTGCTTTCCATATTGCAGGTAAAACGGCAGGAGAACACTACGATATTTAAGTTTCATTCTTCCAAGGAGCGTAACACGTGACAAATCTAATCCACGCGAGTACTATAGTTCGAATAATGATTTGTACTCAGAAAATCGACATTTCTTGGTCCATCTAGTTCAAATCTCTAGACCGAAGAACGTGTTAGTTTTTTCAGCTATATGCATGAGATATCGAATAAGTAGAGTGGACGAAATGAAGGAT
Organism: Nysson spinosus; assembly: GCA_910591585.2. Classification (NCBI taxonomy): domain Eukaryota; kingdom Metazoa; phylum Arthropoda; class Insecta; order Hymenoptera; family Crabronidae; genus Nysson; species Nysson spinosus. Next base: position 8,577,536 of record OU342835.1, read on the forward strand.
CTCGCACTACATTTCAAATGTAGTAATTAGGAATGAAAAATATTAAGGAGGACTCACCGTTTCGACTTGGGGGCCGTGGAGGCGCAGGATACTGGGGCGGCGTCAAGGGTGGCGGCTGCGGCGACAGTTGCACGGACGAGGTCGTTGAGCCGTGGGACGTGGACAACACTGGTAATACCGTGGTTGCTGTCAGTGTCGTCGTCGACGTCGTAGTCGTCGTAGCCGCCGTCGCTGCCACTGACGTCGTCGTTGTTGTGCGCTGGCCAATGTACCTCGAGGCGGTGCTGCTCAGGCGGCTGTTGGACGGCCAGGGCGGGCGCCGCGGTGGCAGCGCCGGGGGCGGGTTGTAGTCTAAGGTATCCACACTTTCGGCACTTCCGTTTCACCTATGCCTTCACCCCAAACGTCTCTCCCTCTCTAGCCTCCCTTCCGGTCTTTACGACACGTTGCACACTTAATCATAGGAGAGAAGAGGACAAGAAATGAAGAAACGAAAAACACGTTTCCGCTTCAAGTCCCGCGACACTTGGTTATTTTGCACTTTCGATGCTTCGCCCGCGCGTACGTATGGGGTGTAATCATTCGAAAACTCGCGCGCGACTTCTTTTTTTTCGCCCTTTCTTTTATTCTGCTCTCTCTCGCTCTCCCTCTCTCTCTCTTTCTCTTTCTTTTCACTTCTCCTACACTGGTCACGTCACAACACGTAGTAGAAGACACATGCGTACTTTCCTCGTGAAAAATGTTGATGGAGACATAGAAGACGAATAAGATCCTCGATAGGAGGTGTACCATATACGGTACGTTTACGTGTCTCCCGGGATAGTAATGAATCCAGTGAATAAACTCACAGTACTCGAAAATCGAGCACGAAATAATACACACACCACACACGCGCTCAAAAAAGAGGAGACGACGCGACGGCGAGATCGGTACACCGCGGGTTCTTCTCGCGCACTGGGCATACACACGGCGGCTCTCTCTCCTGCCAACGATGCGCTTCTATCTCTCTTTCTCTCTCTCCTTTCCCTCTCCGCTACACGATGCGTACTTGAGCAAGAGCAAGAGAGAGGGAGAATGCGCGAGGGAACGATATTACCGTGTCAGAGTGAGTGAGAGAGAGAGAGAGAGGGAGGGAGCGAGAGAAAGAGAGCCGACTGAATCTCGCGTAGGCCGTCTGCCAGTAAACAGGCTCCTTCATTCACTGCTTATTTTATACGGGCGGCCCCCTATACTCCACAGAAATAGCCATTTCGCTCTGTCCTTGTTGCGCGCACATGCCACGGCCGGATATGTATTCGGCTTCGTAATCTCTTTCTCTCTCTCTCCCTCGTTTCTGACTCTCCTTTCTCTCGCGCTCCCGCATTCGTGTCACGCGGCTCGCACCTCGAACAACAGTACTGCTCTCCGTGGAAAAGCAACGAGTAGGAGGCCGTTGTTCCTGTTCTCCTTTTCGTACATCCTTCTTTCACCCTCCCTTGTATTCTCGTGTAAGCCCTCGTGCGTAAACTTCACCGAGGTGGATGCTCTGCCCTTTATTCTGGCCCTCCGTTATTCCTCCAGCTTTCCCTCGTCACCTCGTCGTCCTCCTACCGAGAGAGACTGCTACAGTGCCAGTGGCAGCAGCACCCCGACGACGTGCTGGCAGGTTCGTCACGAGTCCTAATGTCGCCCTGCAGTTCTTTTCTATTCCATACAATCACTGATTTTCTACACCTCTACGATTGCCATTAGCATAAACAATCTCTAGTAATACTGTAATGCCATCCACCTTCTATCTATATCGGTGCCCATGTGATCGTCGAACGTTAATACATTATTGTATAATCGAGTCGATGACTTTTTTTATCAATCACTGAGATGATTCAATCTCGACGAAGCGTGCAGACAATTTTGGTGAGATCAGTCAGAAGTTCTTCTACGATAACCTCGTGCGTGTACTTGGACAAATAGCGTAAGGGGTTTATGCCTTCACTGGTTTTCTCGAATGGCGAGCCTCCGCTCGATTTCCCCAGGATGGCTGGCAAACGGCACGCACACGGCGAAATGCACACACGAATACTGAGTATTCGTGGCGGCACAATCCTCTCTCGTGTTCAGTGGAAGAACGAAGAAAGAGAGTCCGAACGAGTCGAGTTGAACGAAGAAAAAAGAGACGTACCACACACTAACGGAGGGACACGCGGAAGGGAGTAGGGAGAGGAGAATGTAAGAGGGAAAGAGAAAAAGAGTCGGAGAAAAGAGAAAGAAAAGAGGGAGGAGTAGGGAAAGAGAGAAGGAGAAGGTGCAATGTTCTTTCGTCTATGAGAGAAAGAGGGAAAAGTTCAGCTGGCCTCGGCAGCCATGCCAGTGTAGATCGTGCGAGCGAGGCCCAGGCACGTACTACCCAGCCTTTGGGGCCACCCGTCAATCTATTGCTATTTCTTCTTTTTTTCGTGGTCAGCCTTTTCCTTTCTTTCCTTTCCTTGTCAACACTTTTTTCTTATGCTCTTGTTCTACACCTTCTTTTTCTTCTGTATGCTCGATGTTTATTTATTTCGAGTCTAATTTACACGTAGAGCTGGACCGATCTCTTCGTATCTTCTAACCACTTTTATGTTTTTTTCATCATCTCTACCAACGTGCCGGTCCACGATACGTTTGATTGTCGAATGTAAACACAAGCCGAATATCCATTAGTTACTACTGTCTAATCACTCTCGATGATACACACTTTTTTACACTCCGAATACAAGTTATTACGAATCCCGTAACCCGGCCGACTTAGTGTGACGAATGTATACCGGACACAATTACACTGATCTCGGAGAGACACAACCGGGTTCTCTTGAATCTTGTGTTAAGTTCCGAAACCCCGTTTACCACGGAAGGAAGAGTCGTACAACACTCGCGCACACTCGCGAACTAACTGAACTCATATCGTTCACTTTTCCTGAACTCGTACAATCTTTCGTTTTTTCTTAAATAGGAGCAATCCTGCCTTCTTTCCGAAGAGGCCGGCTACACTCTCGTCATTGCTCGTGCGGTCTTGTAAATAGACTCTTTGCTCGCTACAAACAGCAGAGCAGCGGCCTGTCTTTCCGTGGGTGGGGTACGCGATGCGCCTGCGCGGCTACTCACACCGAACTTGCATATGCACGCACTCACCCACACGCATGAAATATTACACATAAAAGCACGTACACACGTTGCCGCAAACTCACCGCCACGAAACCATCGTGACGCCTGCGACCCTCGCCTCTCCTCTCTACCTTCCCCCGTATATCGTATCCCGTCAGCCAGACGCGATACTTCATTCATGCTCGTATTGTGCGACCAGGGCTGGCTTTAGGCTCCTAAGCACCATGTCCATCCTACGCATTTCTGATACTAGACTTCCTTCACACGTGTCGTTAATCGAAAGTTCACTAAATAGTTTTCTTCCAAAATGACAAGTCTCGCGAGAATTTGGTTCAATTTACTGGACTCTAGGTGGAACATGCATATGCAACAATATGATTGATCATGAATTGACGACCGCAGTCTGAATTGCATTCAAAAACACAAACCAGGAGTATTGTGCCTATCGATTTTACGTTGAATGTAAATGAGAAAGATTTAAAGTGGTCAATGTCCGATTCGAATAATCTAAGCTTTCTTCATCGTGTTGAAAAAATCTTGGTCAGGTAATCGAACATCGTAAAACCGATACCCCTAGTATGTGTAGTACGGGCTCTCCCACATGTCGGAGACTCTCGGTTCTCTTCGTAAATGTCCGCCGACTACATCCTCTTTCGTCTTCATTCTTCTCGCTGTACAACCCATATACTTGTCTTCCTCCTTCCCTCTTCGTTTCACTCCATCTCTCTTCATCCGTTTACGTGTAAGTCGTATCACGGTGGTACAACGGTGTGTAAGTTATTCACATGCTTGTGAACGTGTTCCTCCACCTCCTACTCCCTGTTGTAAGCCAGGCAGTGAGCATGAACCAGTATATCTTTGTCATTTTCATATATTCTCTGCCTTTCTCTCACTCATGCCCTACCGAGTAACGTGCAATAGTTCAAGAATCAATCAGGCGTATGCCGTAAAAATCAATTCAACAAACTCCTACAAATAAAATTATCATAAATTCACGATTGCACAATGTTTTATGATTTCCGTGCATGAGAAAAATCATTTTACGATCAATCCACCGAGGTATTTATTAAAGATCAATGTCTATCAAATATCTATGCTTTCATTCCACTGTAATTCTGCAACATTCATATGTCGATGTGAGATGAACTGCATAAAGTACCTACATTTGAATATAATCGTATGCAGATGATGCTACACTAATGTTACTAGATATAATACTCCGTACTTATCCATAAGAATGAAAGTACATACTCAAGGTCCTCAAGGAATCGGTATCTTTCATTGTTTCTCAGAATTGTAAATGTATCTGATGTATCACAAATCTGTGAAATGGAAATAAATGAAAACTTATTTAAGACTGTTTTATGAATGATCATTTACTACCATCATTTCTAATCCTCTCCAGATTATATTTAAATTGTATAAACGTTGAAAATATAGAGACTTATTCCACAGTTCTGAGGATAGTAAAATATTCAAACGATTCGATTTCGTCATATATTGTGCGTATTTCGCAAAGCTAATAATATGGCTGCTAAAAGCACTGTAAGAATGTAGACATTCTTCCATGATCCAAGGAATATATTTATTAAAATCGCATTGGAATCTGTTAATAAAAATGAATTTCGGCTGGTTTTTTACTGTTAGTAATAGAAGCGACGACATTTATATCTGCGCTGCGGGCGTGGCGATGCGAATCGCGTGCACCGCTTCCCTCGGGAGGATATCCGGTGTGGAAACGCTTCGTCCTACCTCTCAAAGCCCCTCGTCGTACTGCTAAATTCCCCCCCTCTCTTCTCTGCTTCCTTCGATGATCACCTTTCATAGTCCTCAACATGTTGAGGGAGACAAATTATCTCAAAATATTTAACATGATACACCTACGTAATATAAAGAATAATTAAAATATTGAAATAGATATCCACTCAAAGAATACCAATTTTTCCATCAAATATCATTTACTCCAGTCTGAAGTCTGCAAAGGCAGCCATTTTGAAAATACTCTTGAAATTAGATCACAAATGTAGCTTGCTTATTTTTATTTCATTTTAATTTGCGCTTTTTACGACTGCGCAGAACTGTAGAGATACGACGAACAAAGTATTTTTTTTCGCCTAGATTCTTTCTCGGTGTTTTCTGCGCCATCGGTTTCACCAATTGTCGGAGTTAATTGTCTAATTAAGTAAAATGCTCATACGATGTAAAGGAGGCAGTACACACAATTTCATTCTCCCTTCAACATCTTCGTCTCGCGAGTCCTTTTCTCGTTCTATTTAAATCTCGTAACACTGTCAATATTGTGTACACTGTTTTACTTTGTAATTTTAACGTATACGATGCAATTCCGGCAAATTGTTCGCGAGGTCTTATTCATGAAGTCATAGAATCCATATTTCCTTACGTGCACGATATTTCCACGTACTGGTTAACACGTTGAGCGCGGTGCCGAAATCCATGTTATACGATACCTCGCATCCGTAACGTCTATATAACGTCTACAAATAAAATTGTTTTAAAATATTGCAAAGTTTACGAATATTAGCGATATATTTGAATCGAGTTTTAGTAATATTGGCATCGGCGGTCACTGGTGAGCGCCATGACCTTCAAGGTATTAAGAAATATTCGGCTGAAAATATTTGCATTTAAAAATTATAGTATCCGAAAGATGTTCTAAATATTTCTAAACTAAACAGCTTAAAAATCGTGCTCTCGTACATCAGAATGTAAAGTAATCGTTAAATATATCCGTAATTATAACCCACGTGTTGTCCAGCGTATCTGCATTTTATATAATCAAAATTAATAAAAGAATTATTCATTTTCCGCATTAATTTGCAAGTAAGATTGTTCTACCCGATGAAACGTTTTACGTACGTTTACGGTATAGTTTATGCAAGTTTGATTACGTAAATATGTCAATGGTACACGCTCGTGACATAAAAAGTCGCCACGTTGTAAATGGGCCGTGTCAATAGAGAGGTTGAGAAACACTGGTTTACCCTATATTTAAACGGCAGCATTCCGCGTATCTTAAGTGTGTTCATTAATGCACTTAAGTCTATATGCAACCTTACGTTTGTTTACAACTCCGCCGACAGGATGGATTCTAACCTACGACACATGAAAATGCATTTCTATCACTCTTATCTCTACCACCTTCCACCTATACCTGACCTTGATTAAATCGTTTCTACCGAAGAATGCCGTTATTGAAAGTAGACTGGTGCATTGTTGCAATCCCAGCAAGAATTGCCAACAAGAATTCCACGCCTTGTGGAGAACTTGATATTTTCATTCGACTTCGACTATATTTCATTCAACGATACAAACCGACGGCAATTTGCAAGAATTATTCACCGACGATACCACCTTTGAATACTACACGTTTATCAGTATTCCTCCGAATAAACAAGTCAAAAAGTGTATGCAGAATCGTTACGTATACTTGGGTACACATTTAAACACGGAAATTAGAATATGTGCTTTCGCATTACGACATCGCGCGAAATTAAAAAAGTGTAAGAATAATGAGTTCCGTGTGTCGAAAACGAAGCAATGTTACGTGCTTTTATTCACGTCTAGGAAGGTAGGTTATATTTTTCCTTAATAGTACGTGCGGAGTAAAACGCGACGACTCCAGAATGGCTCGTCGGTCGGAGACTACAGGAAGGAATCGGGAGCAGAAAGTACGGATGTGAGATAAAGGGAGACGAACGAGACGGGAGATAACGATAAGAGGGTTTTTCTGAGCGCAAGTAAACGACCAACTATCTACGCGATCTCCCGTGACCTAAGCTACGGTCGAATCCACGTATACAACGCACACAACATGAAAACACACACACCAACGTACGAGGGCCGTAATACCCGTGAATGTAGAAATAAACGGACGTTAAACGTGCCACACACGCGCTTTCACGTGTGTGTTGCGTATAGAGACGCGAGGGCAACCTGCAGATGCATGAATGACTCGAAATGACGTGTGTTCATTGAGCGCTGCCTGGCGTGCCGACTTGGTGCTCTCGGTTTGCTCCCAGCAAGGACACGACATATTTTCTGACTTACGTAGGAAAAGATTCGAACCAACCAATCACGTTTCAATTCCCTACGATACACGAAAGTGATCCTTTCAAATTACTTCACCAAATTCGTACACCGTGTTCGCTGACTAATACGAAGGGCGTTCCACGCATTCCCCCTACATAGACTGTAATCGTACGTCTAAAAATAAAGAACGAAGTTTATCTAATTCCTTGATATTATTAAAGAGAGCAGGAAGGTTAATTCCGTTCCATGATTAAACCACCAGGCTAATTACGTAAAACAGAGTCAAGCTTGGAGACCCCCATTACAAATAGAAATTTCGCGCACTTGTGTAACGAGACACTGTATACATCGTAATAAGTAGACTCCATTAATATGAGTAACATATAGTCACTTGTTCATATTCATCGTTCGTTTGTATCCATTCACAAACTATAGACAGTATCGATGACTCGGGTGTGGGCAAAAGGGGTCCGGGGTAAAGAAGTCAAGAAAACGAGCTCGTACACACTTCTGCATGTGTGTGTGCCTATCGTATATGTGCGAGAGAGACAGACACATTGGTAAAACTGATTAAATGACTTACGTAAGTCCCTCTTGGAAGACCGTCCAAGAAGACAGTCTCACAATGATTCAATGAAAAGACCTCGAATGCGCGCACATCTTCGATAATCGATACTCTCGATGAGATCGCGGAAAATAAAGCATAATTCTACTGTGCTGCCACGGGTACTCTTCGAGTGCACTTCCGGTGTATATAACACTAGAGGATAACAACCTTATTTTCAGATCTACTGTCGATTATTACGCGGATAATTAAATACAAATCAAGGAGAAACGGCTATTACAACGTGTTCGCGTGGTAAGAAGTAAGAGCTGTATCTTAGGAAAAGATCGGATGCTCCTCATTTTAATTCCCTGAACTCCTTCCTGCACGCGGAGATAACATCTATCAAGCTTCTTAGGCCTTCATTGTTCATTGCAAATATCTTTATTAGAATTCCGTGGGGTGCCCGATTTATAATAGTGTTGGTTCTGGAACAGTGTTTTTCAACAAATATTGCACAATTTTGTATTATTCTAGATGTCGATGTATAATATGAGCCGTTATTTATGAAAGTGGTATAAGTACCATGTTTATGAAAACAGAAGTAAATGTGATATTACAGTCAATAGAAAAAGTGCACTTATACAACTTTAAAAAATGACGACTCGTATGTTTCACTGCACCTTTCAATGGTGGGTTCCATCGTTATTATATTCTTCCTAAGAACTTATCTGCACAGGAATTTTTAAGTCATACTTGAAACTAGTTTCTGCAATAATAAGATGAAAATAATTTCAGTTACGAATTGTTGCCGTCTCAAAATCCGTGTTACACGATAAAATGGTTACTTTAAATCGTTATCGTAACGTTAAAAATATTGAAATTTTCACAAATATTAGCGTCATATTTAATTCGAGTTTTAGTAATATTGGCATCGGCGGACCCCCGTCACCGCCATGGCGTTCAACGAGTTAAGAAAGAATCGAGGAGCGTAGACAGCTTAATCTTAAACGTGAGTTTTTCTAGAAACTCGCAAATTCCATTAGTACGGAGGCGAAAACAAAAACAGGAAGAAGGTTACGCTGATACACCCGAGTGCAAGTATCAGCCCGATCATCCTTTCTTGCGAAACGTGTGCTCTTTATTTTTATCACGATAATTCGCTCGATTATCTTCGACAAAGTGATTACGCATACAAAACACAACGAGACTCAAGCTACCTCCATCATTTTCACGTAATATCAATTCTTTCCTTCACATTTTTATTCCCTTGAATTCCACTGCCTCCCCCCTTCGCTTCTATCGCTGGTCTATCTATCTACACCCACTTCTCTTTTCGTCTCTCTTTCTCTTCCTCTTTCGCCTCCTTTTTTTTACGCACGTGCGTTCGTCGACGACGAAACCGGAAACACGTCGAAGGCTTTATACAAGACACGCTTCTACTTCCAAGAATCATCGTGAGTACCAAGTCGAGGCCGTTCTTGTAAGTCTATTAACCTGGGTTTCGAAAATTCGTGGATTTCGACGTTACTGGATCTTAATTATTTACTTTAAGGCACGAAAAATATGAATTGATAACTGAAATCAATAAATTCAAGTGATTAAAAGAGACTGTATATCTTTGTTGATTGAATCAATTTCAATGACGTGAACAATTAACACGATACATATAACATTATTTGAAACCTAGCAGCTTTCTTCGTATATTCTTTATAATATACAGGATGCTTCAGAAATGCATAGCGCTTTGTGTTAAATTCTATTTAACAGTCTTTATACCCCACACAATCGAGTTTTATATTATATTACACGAACAATGTTCTTTTTATCTTCCATCATTGAAACGATCTAAGGAAACAGTAATTCGCTCGATTATCTTCGACTGGAACACCCTGTATACTTCTTCTAGCCCTCGTCATTAATAAAATTGCAAAATCCAGTATAAAACACCGCGACATACTTCTTTCCACGATAAGTATCCTTCGCATGATACCTACTCAGCTCTATTATCTTGGTATCCCTGCAATTAAATATCTCGCGTGTTCCACGCGATTCGGAAAAAAAAGAGGAGAGGCATTCTAACGAGATTGAATTTAATTCTGCGATTTAACACGTTGAGGGCCGCGCCGAAATCCGTGTTATACGATACCTCGTGATCCACAACGTCTACAAATAAAATTGTTTAAGCCCTCTACGATATATACGTGTAAATATCGAACGTTTTACGAACATCAGCGATGTATATATTTTATTCGAGTTTTGGTAATACTGGCATCGATGGTCACCAATGAACGCCATGGCGTTCAACATGTTAATTCGCAGAAAGTGATGGGGCAAAAAAATGAAAATGTACGCGACGCAGTCTCCTGATGTCGTGAATGAAATGAATATCCAAGTGGGCGGTAGTCTAAGGCTAGTTACAAAGCCAGGGAAAGGTGCGTTTAATGTCTGACGAGCTGAGAAAGACGGAAACCGGAAGTTCCTTTCCGCGTAAAGAGGAACCGTACGTTTAATATCCCCCTGGAAATATGCCCGAAGAATCATCCTGTGAATATCATAGATAATCATATTGATAATCATTGAAACTGAGGTAGCACATTAAAATGAAATCGACGAAATTTGTTCTTCTAACAATTGTACACAATAAACAAGCGATGATAGATATTTATAACCTTCGGGTATAATAAAATGTGATGACTAAAATAAATAGTCTTCCGCTGTAAGAATGTAGGTCATTAGGAAATTATAATGAAATTATTTGATAAAGTGAGTAAGATGCAAGACACGTTTTTCTGCAAGAATCCATAGTTTTAGTAAATGTGATGTTTGACATCATATTGAATATTAACAATGATTATTAAAAACTTCCCACGCGTTAATCATTTTCCTCCATCTACTCAATACTGCTGGAATCACTAAATCATTTTCATATTACAAATTGTTCGATCTCTCAGACTTTATACTAAATCCGGGCCTAGTTTCCTGATAGAATTAATATAAAGAACTTTATATTCCTCTAAAGATTTCACAATAATATGACAATAGTAATTATATTACACGATCTCCTAATTTCATATTTTTGACTTCATGCTATTCGCCGAGTAAATTCAATGATATATGACAAGACTCGGTATGATTAAATTGAAACGAAAATTCATTTCAAATATCAATAATGTACGCCTTCGATTTGTCCGTTTCGTTCGATGCTTGTAAATAAATCTATAAAAAGGTTTATTTTATGAAAACCCCCTCTCCTTGATTGCTTGGAAGTTCCTGGAAAATTAGGCTCAGTTGCTCAACTCGTTGCAAGGGATTCTAAGGAAACGAGGATTGTACGTCGAATTCGAATGAAGACCAGAGGTTACGGTGGAAAATCGAAAAGTTGGCATTATATTACAAATCGAGAAAACGATAGAAGGGATCCAATATCGGTAACGATAAAGGGGAACCAAAAATCCTGAATGATCTCGGACAGCAGACCTTCCTCCGTGTTCTACTAGGCGATGCTGTCGTTGGCGAATTTCAACAAGGATCTTTACGACCTCCAACGAGTCCTAGAGTATTTGGAAGAGCTTCTTCAATTCCAACATCAACTGCCAGTCCGTTTTCACCAAATCCTCCCTGAAATACTCTTTGCAGGCGTCTATACTCTGCCTGCTTATCTGTAACAAACAATCCACATACGTTGGCTAAACATCAATATTCGTTGCCAGACTGGTAATTATCAAATCGGAAAAACATCGTATGAAAGAATATGTATACGTAATTAAAGTAAGAAGTACAAATATTGTCGTGAAAATATAGATTTTATACTCAAACGTTATAATCATCATTGCACGAACAAAGTATTGTCATTTCTTCTGGTTGATATTATTTGCAATTATAATAATTATAGTAATGCATGTATAGTATATGGTATTAATTTGTATGAATGGTATTTAAATGTCGAATACGTTGAATGATAGTAATAAAAAGCCACCATCGAAACGTCTATCGATTTAAAGAATTATGAAACAAATTGGAATTATCTTATATTTTCCACTCTGACTATGATAGGAAATCAATGATTAGAAATTAACCGGTCAATGACTCGACAAATGTTTAGTTTTAATCGAAGACCCAGATCGTTTCAAAGTGATGGATAAAGTGTTCAAAGGTAATGTGCTTAAACGAAACGTAAAAACGTGATCGTTCTTCTGGTGGGTTCTCACGAGGGAAGAATAATTTCCCCGAATCGGTTTTCGCGAGGACAAGCGCACGCTCACGCACACGGTCCATTCACTAACGTAACGCTTTACAACTGTTTCCGCCCCCACTCCCGGCCGGAAGTCCCGTTTCATTCATGGATCGGTCACAATGGTGGTTTTACGCGGCTATTGAGGACGCCTGCCTCCCGCCACGCCCCTCTCACTTCCCCTCTCCCGCTCACTCTCTCTCTTCCCCTCTTTTCCTTCCTCTCTCATTCACTCGATACCCACACACCACCACGTAATATCTCTCTTTCTCTCCCATCCTCCTACTCTCTTCCTTTCTTTCTCTTCACGATTCCCCTTCGTGAACCTTTCTCCCTCTCTCTCTTTTCCTCTTACGTATGCTCTATCTCGCTCCGCTACACCCTTCTCTCTTCTACGGTCTGTTTTCTCCATTTACCTCTCTCACTCTCTGTCTCTCTCTCTCTCCTGCTCTCTTATTCGTTGTCTTTGTTCGTGCAATGATCAGCAAAGCGTACTCCGGGTTGAATTTGCAGAAGTGTCTCTCATGAAGAGACAACTGGTGATGGGATCAATACCCTCTGCACTGATATCGATACCTAAGACGGAAATATTACTTTCGAGAAGTGTACCTTTAAGGTGGTACTATTATGCTATCGCAACCATCATTACGATGTATCCATTATCGTGGATACCGAGGAATCTGAATTAAGGGGAATTATTGAGATTCATGCTATTCAATAACCTACGCGTATCACGAAAGAATAATGATCTTATTCAACTCTCAGGAAAGCCGTTACGGTATCGCCGTTAGCTATTTCCTGTAAGTTCACGATTCCCGCGGTTTATACGGAACATTGAACGATAGAGAATACGTAAATATCAAGTATACTGACTCCGCATCGTTGTAGAATTACAACTCTACATTGTCTTTATAACTGATTTTCACCACAATGTACACCTCGTATTTCGAGTGAACGTCAATCTTCGTATCAGATTTCCGTATGATACGTTTTACTAGATTAGTCGGAATAACGTCGTGCGAAATCAGCAGACTAAAATCCGAGAACGGAGAAGGAAAGAGGAGAAGATCTCGGAACGTGGGTCTAGCCAGATAGTCCGGGAGGGCGCAAAATCGTCGGCCGACGAATCATCGTGGGAACAAGGTACTTCCGGAATCGATTCTACGAACCAAACGGTAACGACGACTTCCGCTCGCCTAGAGAGCACACAAAGGTGCACGAGGCGAGGAGACAGATATGCATGCACGGAGGACGGTCCTCTCGCTTATCTACGTGTGCGTTCAAAAGAGAGGGTACCGGGGGAGAAGGACGAGAAATGAGAAAGAGAAAAAGAGAGAAGAAGGGTCTCGTCGACAGTTGGGCAGAGAACATGTACATAGAAGAACCGACGTGGTACCGTTTCTCGTTGGGACAAAGAAAGGCAAACGGTTGACCCTCATTAGCGATCTTCACCGCATGCTCGATTCTTTATTTGATCGTTTGCGCTCCAATATGTTCTTCCTGACTACCGCACTAGGACAAATCCATTATGAAAATTCGATCCTACAAAACTTATTCCTATCTATTATTACTTTGAACATAATTGCGAAAAATATGATTTTTACAATAAACTCCACAGACTGCCCGATATTCGATTTAGTACTATATGGATATAATTAAGGATTTAATAAGACGGATAAATTGATACGTAAGAATATTCCACTACTATTGAAACACATCAAGCTGATTATCTACGATCAATTTGTAGTTCACATCCTCGTCACGGCGAAGCGGAAGATGAAAAAGGAAGAGGAAAAGTGAGAGGAAGGAAGAGAGGTATGAAACTTCTGCGAAGACAGGAAGCCGTTGGTGGTCGGCTGATCGCCACCGGATGTGCATCTTCATTTTCGGCTCAAGCTAGGCATACTAATAAGGTAGATTTCCAAAGAGGCTTACCTTCGATTTGGATGACGCCGCAAAATCGTACGATATTTATCGAAAATAATATAACTTAAATTGTATGTTTTTGTACTTTTCTATCGGAATTCTGAAAACTGAAAACTGAAACCACCTGTTGCTTATAATACTTTGCGACAGTGTTATGAGATGATTGTGGCTTGTTCTATATCAGACGTGAATACGCAAATTATATTTTATTGAAAGATCACGGCTTACCTTACTGACGATAAAATCTTTCTCGTCGAAATGACGACCAAACATTTTCGGTGCTTCACCTGGGATTGGGTCAATCTTCACGCACACTTCTTGACCCTTCCTCGCAGATTCCACTGTTTTGTGATTGCATTCTATGCTCGAGACCACGCCCAAATCCACAAACTGTAATATCAAATCAAAACCAACGATTAGATATGAAATTTAGGGCAAACTAACACAAGATATATTCGTCCGACATCCAAACATTAATAAGGGAAGCTCGTTCGCAATACATCAATCGTAATCTCCACATTCCTCAAACTCCATACAATATTACTCAACAATCTTACAATCACATACTCAAGAATAATAGTTTCCTTCAATAGCTACATTATAAATGATCTTGTCAAAGATTGCTAAGAAATATCGAAGGAAAGGGTATAGAATCACCACACGCTACATTATTCGTGACATAGCAGAGAGTGTAAAATTTCGTGAAATTTGAATATTCCAAAATTCATTGGATATTTTTTTCGGCAGGATGTTGAGAGTTCGTTGGCAGTTTCGCAGCCTGTACCAGTGTCGCCGTCCTTTTTTTCCACTGGGATCTGGCCGGGTCTCTTCGCGTGGGTATAGCTCCGCCTATGCATTCCTTTCTGCGGCCGGAAGTCGAGGGAACCGAGTACCTGAGCACCGTGCCTCGGTGAGGGCCGACTCGGACGTAGGTACGTTTTCGTGGTGAATACCGGCAAGGATCGGTGGACCGTGTAGGTAGGCAGATACGCAGACACGTAGGTTGCTGGATCTTGTGGGCTGACATACACAGTGCTCCCAAATTTACGGACACTTCCAAACAACATTTCAAATTCCTTTCTGTCTCTCCCCGAGATATATCGGATTTCTAGGATTTCAAGCTTGATAATTCGATACTTTTTTAATGTCCACTTCATCCTTTCGTCCTTTGTACAAATTACTTTATGCTAAACATGTGAAAACATGTAAATAATTCCGGCGTTTATTTATTTGACAACTATCTTCTAGTCCTCTGATATGCAAATAAACATCTTTGAATTAATATGAGAAGTAAAATTCGAAGTAAACGTGACCATTTTTGTGTGAATTATGATCCAGAAATTATACAGGAAAATTGACTATCATTGGTGGGATTTAATTATGATTGAAAGAGTAATTGTACTTGTTTTAAGACTATTGTTCGTTGTAAGTGAGACCTAAAGATAAGTTGCACGATACAGTTAAGTCATTGAATACATTAATGAAGAGTGTAACATCATTGAAGATTCGAGATTAGAGTTGCAAATATTTTGAGAAATCTTTTCTTTCTATTGCTTGATTTAGAATCATTTTATGACTTCCTATTTGAACCATTAAATATAGGAGCACCCTATATAACGGTGTATATAGGTAAGAAACATCGAGTATGCCGTTCGAAGTCTCGTTATTGCCGTAACACACCTGCAGCTGCAAGAGCGAAAAGTGGGCGGCAATCCCGGACGCGACAGCAACCGACCATATCCTACCCAATATCTGCCTCTTTTAAAAATCATTATTAAATATGTTTAAATATTAGTTCGTGTAATATGAAATGTCGGATTTCTTACCAGACCTTTCCTCTAACATGTCATATTACAAGACCTAATAACAATCACGAGTATAATAAATATAATCAGAGCTTAACTTAATACTTGATACTAAAATCTAGTTACATTATGTTGAAGAGACACCATTAATATTGCTGTTCTTTTATATGTATAAATACAATAATAATCTGCAAATAGTTCGGTGTTATTCGTCGAGCATTAATATTCACGCTTGAATCATTAGCATCGTGGCAAAGAAGAAACCAAACGCGATGTCCATTCTTGCGTGGCATTAAACCGAGCAACTACGGTCCCGATCGGTGGACAATGACCGGTCATATACGTCTGTCCATGTATTTTAAAACCCACACCGAAAGAGCAATATCCCCTCGACCGTAGCAGGCTTTACACGAAACACGATGTTCGTCTGTCGTTCGTCCCCTTAGCACCTTCTCAACTTCCATATTCCTCCCTCTCTACCTCTTTCCTCATTCCACTCTTCCTTCGTTACTTTTATGGTCCTCCGGATCGTCCGATTTCCGAAGCGCCCCATGGTGCCCAAAAAATTACCATATATGTAGCTGCACATGCAGGCAAAACCTCCTTTTACTTAAATCGTTCAACAATTTCCTTTGGTTAATGACACCACACTTCTCTTTTATTTCCTTCATAGATCAGATCATCTTATATCTGAATCCACTCGACTACACGATTTGTTGTTGTACGCAATGATTTTCCACCATGAAGGAATTTAATATATTTAGCAAAATATGCAAGTAACAGATAAAAGCGTCATGAGATGTTATGGTGACTTTAATGCATTGGGGGAGATGTCTGAATTCCAAGAAATGGCATACCAAGGTGTAAGAAGGGAAGACGAGATTTTCGTTGAACGTTGAGTTTCGCTATATCTTCTTCGTGCGGAGGTTCCCGCGTGGGCTAACACGAGCCGTCCACTTTAGATTTACTTCTACCCAAGCGTTCGAAGCTCGTGACACGTGGGTGGGGAGGCGCGGGATCCAAACAGAAAAGCGTGCACGGACCTTAACCATCCACCCATCTACATATCCAACCACTTGCCTGCTCCCTACTTCCTCCTCATCGTTCTCTTCCCTCTCGTTCATTATCTTCAGCTCGTTACATTTCGTCTGACCATACTCGAGTACTAAATACAGGGTATCAGTAGTATAGTACAATGATACGGACAACAATATTAATTGACTCTCTTCCTGAGTACCCAGAATCGCTGGATACCTTGCAGATTATTAATGATTCATTCAGAGTTACATTCTACAGAAGATTCTGTTAATCATTTAGTTCTGCTCACTTTTTATGTACTACTATAATCAATGGAGAAACACTACATGACACCTACGTCACGAGAGCTTTTTTTTTAAGAGGCCAGCAGTATTTAATTTTACAATAATATGTATTTGCAAGATAAGTATGCTGCACAGTAATCAGTATCCTTGTTGCGCTCGAAATTCAGTAGTATTACCGTGAGACTACTCAGACCATGAACTATCATCCCCGTTATTTACCAACAATGTGGGTGGATGTATCTTTTAAATGCCGGCGTGAGTACTTTCGTGTTTATTTCCCGTGCGCTTTGGAGTAGGAGGATACGAAGAATGAAGGGGGGTATAAGGAGTCAGGAGATGGAGGAAGAAAAAGAGAAAAAGAGCAAAAGGGAAGAAGGCAAGAGAGGTAGAAAGTGGAGGTTTCGGGTGAGAAGGAAGAGAGATCGAAAGAGGGTCGGTCTTGGCATACTCGGTAGCAGACATGGCACAGCGAACGAACGCGTGAGACGGGAACCGGAAGTCTATTTTCGTGAGCGGCACCGATTTAGAAAGCTTTATAGTTTGTAGGTGCCTTAGGGGCTAACAGCCAACCGCCGTCTGCGCGGCTCGGTGCTTTTTAGTCGACGCACAAATCGAGATTTGCGACGCGCCGTCTTCGCCGTATCCTCCGAGTATTTTCAAACCCACGTTTAAACCACCCCTTTCGCGTTCCACGACTAACTACGATAACAGTCTTCAAATTAAACTTAATACCGCCGAGTATTATCGCGCGTGAAGATTAAAATATTTCCAGGAAAACGATGGTAATATATTAGCAGATATCTTCGATCGGAATTATCAAAGGAATTTCGAAAGTTCATTGTGCAAGCATCGCATCGGTAGATCACTTTTAGCAATTCAACATTATTCATATTATATCGAGCACACCGTGGGAGATTTAAAGTGCTCTCGATTCGTATTGGATACTTAAGCTGATCTGAAACTGGAATATGGGATTTAGCAATGCACAGGAATGCATATTTTTCGTTCTATGCATCACGAAGAGGCAACGTCGTTTCGACGACGTGGCGATTATCGCTTGGTATTCATCGTTAGCAAAATTAATCGCGAGCTCGTGTAAAACGATTCACTCGACATTGGAAACTCGACATCCGGCCGGGCTTGTTCCTCTCCTCTTCTACTCCCGGATACTTTCTCTCTCTCCTTCACACCGCTCCTTTCCTCGGCCTCTTTTTCTCGCTATTTTTTTCTTCTCTCTTTACTACGATAGCAACGTCAACCAGCTGCCTACTTAGAGGAATACGGAGGAAGAAGAGAGAAAGAGACAAGCCGGAATGGGGTAGAATACTCATACAGAGACACACCGACGCCACTTACTCACCAACCACATCCCGTCTTTTGGTCTTCCGGCTTGTCTGTAACTTTCGTGGAAACGCCTCTGGCTTCCTTCCGGTCGTTTATCACTCCGTAGATGCTCTAAACGTGGATATGCTGTCCCACGTATGCTCCCTTCTTCCAGTTCTCCCCGCCCCTTCTCCAACATCATCCGACTTCCTTCGTCATTCCTTCTCTTTTTCCACACCCCTCCGAACTCCCTATCTTCTTTAAATGGACCTTCCTCTACTTTTTGACCTTTCATCTAATATCCGTTATTTACTCCCTTTTGTAGCCGCACAAACAACTACGAATGTTATCCTCTTGTTTTATATCTTCCTCTCTTTCTCGTTCGTCCCTTCGAAATCACGTCGTTTCTTGTTTGGATTGTTACTCGTCCGACTTCTTAATAATTTCGTAACTGATCTAATTAGATGGTTCATTTAATGGTTCATAATTAACTTGTAGACTTCTAATTGAAGTTCCATCGTCCAACATTTGTCAGCTTTTAATTTGATGTCTCTATCAGTAAATATACAAATGCATTCCGGTACAAACTGACGAAGTAAAAAAGAACACGAAGGAAGAGAGAACAGAGAGATCAAGGAAAGGAGAGGCAAAGGAAAGGAAGAACGTTACGGGCGCCCTTCCGCCGGAAGGAGACTCGCACACTGCGAAGTTTCTAGTTCCTGTCATTCGCTACGAGAATATAATTCGAGTCGTGTACTTAAATCTCCTTCGTACGTTTCTTTCTTGTATGTCGCATCCTGTGTAAGAACTGCCACAGGAAATAATATTAATTGGCCTACAATTAACTTTAAAAGAATAGTTCGTACTATTTTAAAATCCTATATGAAAGTGAAATTGTAAAAGACATTAAATCTTTAACTAGAATCATAACTATTATAATACTTATTGTATAATAATCACTGCAGTAATTATTTTCATTTTTCTTCGAAGGATAGATTTTTCTCAATATAATCAATTGGAAATATTGTAATCTAACGATAAATTATTTCTTGTAGATTATTTCAATCTTAAATGAAACAAATACTTCGCATTACTCAATTGACATAAACGAATATTGAATACCGTGTGAAAGTCTACTCGAAGGAGAGATAAATGTTGCTGAATATTATTAAAATACGCTGCTTATTTTGCAGAAGAATGAAATAAGATTAGGAAGAAGCCGAGTAAAGGGGATAAGGCGTAAAAAGGAATGGTGGAACAGCAAGAAAACAGACCGGCTAAAAGAATCCGCCGGATTTCCGGTCGACGTTAAAGCCCCGATCAAGAAAGTTTCGCAATACTGATACACGCCCGATAATGCACTATAGAATCCGAGTAAATTCCACCGTGAAGAGAGAAAATACAAATACGAGAGAAACGGATAAGGAATGAAAAGATAGTAGATGTCAGTACATAGATAACCGATACGAATAGTTTATCTAAGAATGGTCGTAGAAATGCAATCATTTTGGATCGGTTGACGTAGGTGTAGGTCTACCTTTATTATACTGTCTGATTTATTAACACTACCGTGTTCATACGATATTTTCCAGTTCTTATCTCTACTGATAAACTTCAAATATCACTGGCTTATCCGACCAGATGTTTGTACTGAAATCATATATGGACTTATTTTAATACTTCGAAATATACCTCAAAACTCCAAGCTAGATCATTATTAATATTATTCATAATTATATCTTTAACTTCGTTTTTTTCGATATTTTGATAATGTACTATGCAACAAAGAATAATAACTAATGCATTACAATGTGCCGAATCATGAATATTTCTCGTAAATATTAATAAATTATCTGAAAAACAAAACGAGAGTGTGAGGCAAGGTCCTTTTGTCAGTAACCAAAAACTTTCTCTTTTCTTGGAAGGGAATTTTAACCCTTTCAAGATTGGTGGGTTACATATGCATCAGTAGATTTTATCTGTGGAACCGGTCCCGCGTATCGGCCTTCTGTCGAGGAGCCTCCATGGTGCATCTCCGAGTTTATATTCGTAAAGTTTCCTCCATGCTTTTTTTATACGTCAAGGCATGTCGACTTCTTTTAATAGTACAAGTTTTAAGGTTGAATTTATAAATTTCATATTTGACGAGTAATAATGCAGTATTGGAGTATTTCTATGAAAAATCAAATGTTTCCTGTGTCATTTTTGCGGGTAGCACACGCGGGTGTATCATGTGACTCTTGTCAAACGATAATGTTTAAAAAAAATCAAATTCGCACAACGCTTGCGAGATCACGTAGTTGGTGCATCGCTCTTTACTCTCGAAGCTCCGTGATATCCTTTGAAATCATGCTTCCTTGCTCTTTCCAATCGCGAATACAAATCTATTCTAAGTTCCGTGCATAGAATTCAGAACTGACCTAAGACAACTGAGGTTCCGTGATATTCGACATCCGGTCGGGATGATCGTCGCACGGTGGCCAATAGGAAACCAATAGAGGTTAACACGAATTGAAGTGGTTCATACATAAATATACCTTCTAAGACTATTCTCTACTTCTAAACAGTTTCAAGTATGAAGAAAATGTTCTACTTTCATGAAAATGCTTCTCAGAGTACTCTTTAACATTGAACGCCATGCCGAAATCAGTGTTATACAATACTTCATGATACGCGTCCGCATGTCTATATAATACTTTACATCGTTATTGTAACATTAAAAATATTAAAAATTTGAAGAATATTAACGATATATTCGATTCGAGTTTTAGTAATATTGGCATCGGTGATCACCGGTGATCACCATGGGGTTCAACGTTTTAAGATCACCGAATATTTGAATATTCAAGAGTACGGATTTCGAAATTCTTCGTCGAAGGAAGTGGGGCTTTTTTAAGAAACCCCAAAAAATGGACGCATGGAGAAGGGTAGGGCCGAGAGAATTGTAGGTTTGGAGTCAAAGCGTGGGTTTAGCAGGGAGCGTGGTCGGAGCTGCTTTCTACGCGCGGGCGAGAATGCTCGTTGCACATGCACTCTGAGACGCGGGTATGTAGCGATACAAATTTTACGCGGCACTATCACCCACATACAGGTTTACCTTATGGATCGGGATAATTTATGCCGCCATTTGCATTGGAAATGTAATCGCGCACGCGTACTCCTGTAAAACTTGAAATAACTTCGCGCCTATACCCTTTTTCATTTATCAACGATAACTCATGGTAGAAAGGTTTATCAGGGTGATCGGTGTCCCGTTAAATCGTTATCACAACCAAAAAAACGTACAATTATTTAATACGACTTATCAGGCTTTCCGTTACCGATTGATTGATATCCTGTTAATCCGGTTACGATTCGACTCAATGAAAATCTGCGGAGGTGTTAATCCACCATCGAAGATCGAAATGAAAAAGTCGTGGTTAGTTCGTGTTCAGTTTGAGTTTCGCTTGGCCGAAATCGTTGAATATTATTATGATAATTGAATATTATTTAAATATCGGACACTTGCATAAATCAATGATAGTCCCACGCGCAAAAGATTTTTAACGACTTTATTCAAATCTCCCCTCCCTCGGGACGACGATTATTCGGAGGCGAACTATTTGCCCACTAAATCATATTAGCCCGTTGTGTGGGTGTGCTTTCCGAGGATATACTTAGAATTTTTGTTTACGGGAATTTGCACGCTGCTAATGGCATCGCGACGCCCACGAATCTTGGGGCCGGGCAACCTGTAACGTTCACGTGCTACCGCGTAAGGCCAGGATCGAGAGAACGTCTACCCACCGGTTTACTCCTACGGGAAAGAGAAAGATACCTCACGGTGAAGGTACCAAATTCACGATTTCTTACAGTTTACAACTCACTCACTCTATTCACTAATCTTAATTCTTGCCTTCTGAAGAACAGCACAAGCTACTGAATTTCTGTCGAGTTTCTCTGAGAATTCCATGCGCAACTAATTGTAAGTCATTTCTACACTACTCTACAATCCAACCCGAAGATAATCATTCGATGATTCCGTTTTATGTCTAAAAGACTTCATTTACAAAACTATATCTCGAACGGAAATATATTCATAATTTCATCAATTCATTCATTTCAAAGTGAGCCGCTAAGCAAAAATTCGAGAAAATCGATCATTATGAAACGTTAAGCACAAAAATGTTTAAAAGTGGAGTTAATCCCATTGGCACTTGAGCGGCTCAAATAATGGACTGGTATACGTATAATGGATTACTCAAGACCGATAAAGTTAGCATTCCTATGTCCACCAATATCAATCTTTCATTGACTTGATAGAGAAATGCAATGTTAAGAAATATTCTTTTGTATATTATTATTGCAGGAGGGCATTGGTCCCAACAAGACACCTACAGGATGGAGAAAGAAACCAGAGAGACAGGCGAGATCGAAGCGGTTTATGCGTCCGCCCGTTTTGATCGAGACGATCGATCGGCCAACTGGAGCGCCGTATTTCCTTCGAACGGGTTCACCTACGCCTCGGTCAATCGTTCGTGGTTATGGCGTGTGTCGTAGCCCCATAAGGATTTCGTTCAAATTCTTTGATAATCAATACGGTGGTTGGAAAGAAGGCATTTTGAATGATACCAGACAAAAAAAAACACTGATCATCTCCTACGCAAGGAAATCACGTATCTTTAACTTCCACTATGTAGAGATTCAAGATTCAAGACATTAGATGAATTTATATTACATCTTTCTTTCGAATGAGCTTCCCCCTTTTATGTTATCGGTATGTTTTTATATGAACACTCCGAATAAGCATCGTATATTGTAGGAATTCGTAGTATCGTTTATATGTATTGTTAAATGATGCATAGTGAATATCAGGTGTAGCGATGCAAGTAAATCGGAGTGGAATACATGAAAGTATGTGAAAAATATGAAAAACTCACGTCTTTACTGGGGACACAAACTGGGGTTCCTTCTTTGACGATTCCAGCCTCAACCATGACACCCATGACGATGGGATCCCGGGAGTTGAAGATGAACTAACGTGGAAATAAATATTCTTTAATAATCAGCTACATATAGAGTAACAAGAAAAGTGAATGTTATAACATTAACAGTTATTTCACTTGGTTTAATAGCTTGATGAATATTAATAGTTTCTTTGTAAGGCCAGTTTGCAGGACAAATAGAATGACGAATACATTTATTATAAAGGACAGTAATAAAAAAGTAATAAATAAAAGATAATTCACCTGTGGCAGTACACGAAGCTTGCAAGGGAAGACAGCGATGTGCTTGTGCTCGTCGCGTTTGCGTTGCTTCAATTCTTCTCTATAAGCTGTGAACTTATCGAAGAGGTGATAAATAATGTCCGCCTGGAAGATCTTTACTCCAAGCGAATCAGCTAATTCCTGTGCGTCTCTCTCTATTTTTACGTCGAATGCAAGTATCGTGGCGTACCTGTAAATAACAAATAAATATTCCCCATGCACACGCAGTTAGTAGAATGAAATGAATGAACTAGTGCAGTTACGGGCATTGCAGTAAGTCTCAAGTTTTACTCACTGACTATCGTGCTCCAACATGATGGAAGCTTTCATGACATCCTTCTTGACCACCGGACCAATTCGAATTCCAGCATACTGTACAAAGAAAAATCGCGTATAAAGATTATGTGAAACTCGAATTACATACACGCGTTTTATCGAAGTAGCATTGTATAAGTGTATTATACGAGGATCACCACAATTTGTGAGCGTTAATTCGAAATCACATTGTGTGCACCGCGTTGTGCAAGAATTATCTGTACTTTATAAGTACCAATCAGCAACAAGGTGCAGGAAAAAATGTTGCGTTAAAAGGGAACCAGAATTCCATATCTTGGGGGGGAAAAGAAGATCCTAAGTCAGAAGATAAACTACTGTCACCGGTGCGTAAATACAGTGGCACGCTATGTATGTAAGACTGTGTCTGTTTCGCGCAAAAATAACCAGTGACGCATGCCGCCCGGATTCGGCTACCCGGTGCGACGAGACACGACACGTAGAAATAAACGCGCCGATACACCTACAAACAACCTATTCCACGGACTTATTCCGGAGTCAACCAAGGCGCCATTTAATCATCGGAATCTCAGCTGGACATATCGTATCAATGATTACTAGCTCAATGCATTACTTTGTGCGCGCGCTATAAAATAATATTGTGTAACCCCTGGTTATTCTAATTGATTATGGGGAATGTATCAGAAAATGGTCGAAAGCAGATGCAAGAACGATTTAAAAAATTGGAATCGCCAAAATTATAGTGATAATTATCTTAATAGTTACATTATTTAATACGCCATACGTCGTTGTTATATATTAATATTATGTTGAAATAATAGCACTGTTATATTGCAAAGCTGCTTGGATTTCAGGAATGATCAAACTTTATACTAATTACCCACGATTCATTCCGATGTTTCTTTTTAATTCCCTTTCATCCTTGATACTTTTATCTCCGTTCGCAATTCTTGTTCTCTTATTGCCTGTCTCCCGCCCGCACCCCGATATGTTATTTTACAGCTCTAACGATAATTGCTCGTAGGTACAACGGCCACGCAATACTCGGTATATTTATGAGCTAATTTTCAAGCAGCTACGACCAAGAAGTCGATAGTCGACCTGAAGAGAGAGAACGGTGAAGAGAGGAAGTGAAGGGTAGAGAGAAGCAGGACAGGCAAACCAGTGGAAGATGATACGTTGCCCGGGAGTTTTTGAGATAAGGCAGCTTTTTAAGACTTCCGGTGCGTCACATTTCGATATTGGGACGAGATATGATGGCTCCGTAACTTTATGTTCTGCATACTACCTACCAGCCTAATACTGTAAATTCTAATTAATGCAAATACTTAATACCCTTCTCAACATATCCTTCTCCGCCATTGACCAATGAGACAAACTATTATTTTCGAGACAAAATAAATGTTGAATTTAAAATCATCTTTGATGGCCATTTAAAAAGATCCACGGTAGGAAACAAAGCGTTGAAGAGTCAATGAGGAAAGTCCCCTTTGATTTGTATTCACGGGATATATATATTACGATATTATCATTGTGTATGATAATGTATGATAATATGATCGTGTATCATGAGTAGAATAGAAGCCACTCTACGATCCTATGTCAAGGTGAACCCGACATCGTATTTCTTCTGAATGGATCCAATTAGCCGTCCGGCACATCGTAAACTCGCCATATTTTATTGCACTTATAAAGAGGCTTCATAAAATTAATACACAGAACATAAAGCATGCAAATAGAGGATAAAAGGTGGACGATTTAAAGTCTGCGAAATATAAGAACTCGCGATCCTCCGAGTAATATGGCTACCCCAGGCCTGCAATTGGTGGAACCCTTGACCTTTCGCGTAGTGAATGAACCGAAGCCGACCAACGATATAAAAGGAAAGAAAAACACGAGCCAATTGGAAGGCACTACCGGTCAACAAATGAGCCTACTCACTATACTAAGGAGGCTAGTCATGGTTCATTGATGAACAGCGAATCATTATACGGCGAGTGTTGTAAAAAATTAAAAAGCTCAAAGGGACTGGCCCACGGGAAGAAGGGGCTGGCCAAGGAAGGAGGAGAGATAACGTAGGAGGTGAACGTGATAAGTGGGATCACAAGAGCACAAGAAAAAAAAGTGAGCCTGCCGACCTATCAAATAAGAGCGTACATATTTGGAAAAGCGATACGACACCACGAAGGTATTAGGCGCGAATCGACTATCTCGTATCAAGGATAAAAATGAAAGTAATACCTTACAAATTTAAAGAGCATGCGAAATGGACATGTTATAAAATAAATATAACAAAATATAGTATATTTTGTACATCGTGCTAGCATAATTTATCAAGATATCATCAACACTTCGCACTATTTAATACCTGTACACGACTGTCGATGAAAGTTAGTAAACGTGATAGAGCAGAGTGGGCATTCGAGAAATTTGGCGATAAATAAAGTCAGGTAAGGCAGATGCTCCGGGAAGAGGGGGAGGGAAAGAGGGAAACGAGGTGTAGCAAAGAAAACAGCGTGAAAGAGACAGGAAAAAAGGAAGAGAGAGACGTTTAAGGGACAGAGAACGAGTGAGATGGAGTTCGTCGAGAAAAGACGGACGGCAGATGTTGCCGGCGAAAGAAATGCTGGTACAAACGGGAGGAAGTCGAGAGGAAGAGAGAGAAACCGTGGGGGCAGAAGAAGAGAGAGAGGGACGCTTCCGGCATTAAAAACCGGCCGGCAGGGCACAGATCCTCTTCAGCCTCTCGTCATAACTGCGGAACGTTTCCCGAAGAAGGAAACTCTAATTTATTAAACCTGATCCTACTAAACTCACCAGCCCCATTCTATTTCTGTAGCCTCATAACTAATCTACCAAAAAACATATTTTCGGTACATATCATATACTGTAAAAAAATCTCCTTCACCAGCATAGCAATTATTCAAAGCAAATTGAATATTAGAAAATATGCAATTTTCATAGCCTTTCACTCCAAACCATATGATATTACACCGTACAAACTGTTACGATTACCGAAAAGTAGCGTCATTTTCTTTAAGAGAATTCTCTTTTAATCTTCGTCTATTAATATAAAAACCTCGTCTTGGAGAGTTATAAATGTTCCTCGCCATTTACCACACTATCTAATCTTTAACCATTTCCAATACATGCATTAATGTATCATTTATTTGTCTGGTGTCTTTTCATCTGTTAATCTTCACCTTGCTAGTTTTGTGATCGGGTCATGAAAACGCATATCGTAGGATGTCGGCATACAAGCCGGCAGAGCGTGGACTCGCGTGTCCGCACCCCGCATATCCGCTCCCATGTCCCGGTATAGCTGCTTATATACCGCGGTTAAAAACAATGCGAGGAAACGAGCCATCTTTTCCTGCTGCGTCGGTGCAGAAGAGTAGCGTAAGCTGCACCTCCATCCGCTCGTGACGGTGCCACCAATGCAGGATGCAAGGGAACCGAAGACGAAACGCAGACTCGAGGAAAAAATCAACGACTATATCTTACCATGTGTTTATCCTATCTATCTTCATTTTATTCATTCTATCCCTCCTGATATGTATAGATATTAATTTTACGAAGAAACTTATACTGATTCCCAACATGCATGAAAATCTTTTGTAACACGATGTACGTCAATGTGTACTTACGAGAAAAGGTTTCTAATGTCGTTTTTACGAGCATCTACTGAATGCACATTATGCGATAAGACTGCATTTAAGCACAAAATGGAGTAATTGGCATTATTAAGTAACACGTTCATTCAGTGCATATTCTTCTTCGATTGACGAGTAAAACTTTAATTTCCGCGTGACAACCCGTGCCTGTACTACAAATAACAAGGAGCACTTGGTGAATCGAAGCGCGTACTGCCGGTTCATTCCAAGAAGAATAGCGCGTGTCCCGGTTAAACTATTTATTCCGATCCTGTTCGGCTAAACAGGACGAGGACAGGAAGACACTCGCTAAGAATCCTTAATTCGCCAACATTGTCGTACGTCTATCAGCAAGCCGCTGTTTAATCAAGCGGATATGCATACGTATGCGCTCATATCGAAGCTAAAGCAAACCAATTCAACTTGGGAATACTGAACGTGATTTGAATTCTTTCAGTACAACTACTTACACGCCGTCTTTATTAATTTGTTGCGTACTAAATCGTAAACATATTAAACTGCATGCTAATGACATACTTTAGAAGAATTACCTATTAAATATTAAAAGGAGCGTGCCTGACACTGGAATAATTATTCAATTGATGGAAATATGATGTTACTGTATCAAGATCTTCTATATCAGCGCACTGGGACTATAGAAATCGTCCTATTTACCCTAATACAGAAATATCTCAACTCCACGTGGTGATGTAGGGTTTTAATGGTCAAATTAAGGATATTCGTGTCTGATCTCTAGTATATCGCCTTATAGACCGACGAGGGTTACGTTTCGAGAGTCATACGTCCGTCCGTTCGTCGATCCGTCCACCCACGGTACTCTTACTCTGAGTGTGGGCAGTTTCCTGTACGTTGGTCACGTATTCCTTTTTTCCAGCCCACACGCGTTCAAGTCTGTGTTGGCAAGAGAGGAGAGGTCTCTTCTCAGAGAATCTCCATGCTGCATGAGTTTCACCCACCAACCCCGCTCTGCCCGTCTCTATTCCACGAGAAAACGGCCGCCCCTTACTGCCCTCCACGGAATACTCTTTTACTCCCTCTTGCATGCCATATGTGTAAAGCGCAAGAGTGAGGGGCGCGGGGCGGAGGAGAGAAAAAGAGAGAGAGAGAAAAGAGGTGTGTGTATACGCTCCAAGTGTGACGGCACGTAAGTACGCATGCACATGGTCACGTATATGTGCGATCAAATTGACGTCATGGGCCCACGTGATTCTGCAAGGGAAGGTGGGGGAAGCCCATTCATAACCCGAGGAAGGACAGGCTTAAGGCCGTTTCGGACGTTACCTCGGATTGAAGATGGCAGGAAGTTTTTCTACTAGCCATGCGAATGCGAATGCGAATAATTCTAAAGTATGAATTATTCAATCGAGTACGGAAACCCGATTTCGCTCTTCCACTGAAATGCTTCGTGGAACTTTGTAATATTCTTTTCACTATTAGTTACTCGAATGTTTTAAATGTCATAATTATTCATGAGTTTTTGTGAATTTGTAGAATAAGCTTGTCTGCAATCATTATAGAATGATGTTCCTTCAGATGTAATATGAAATATGTCTAATATAATTGTATATTTACACTTTAATGGCCAGACACTTGCACCAGTAAGTTCCATCAGTGGCTTTTTCGTTTCATACATGTATAATCAAAGTTTACTGTAACTCACATATGAATTAATAAATATAATGGGTCTGTACTCGCTTACACATCTCTAATGCAAACAATAAATGTGTTCTTACCTCCGCGATTAACACGACGCCAATGTGGTTTTAGCGGCCATTAAAGTGTTAAGTTGCAAATAGTACTTGCGAAAATAAAAAAATACACAGTAAATAATGCTGAGACTTACATATGTGACAAATATCATACTATTAAGGATTGAACTTTGGAAAGTTAAACGTGAATGTATAGTCATGTAATACTATGCTCATGTATTTCCGTGGAGCTACGGATATTTAGCGCAGTTTTATAAATCAAATAATATTGCATTTCAATGTATGCAAGACAAAATTGGGATTAACAAGTAAAAAACATCGCAATATATAACACACCCCGTGTAAGGGTATGAGGCGTGCCCACGAATGCACAGCGCGGCTGATAGCACGATGGATCACGACTACAAGCACCGTATGCGACCAATGAGTCGTATCCTGCTAAACTGTTAAGAAGGAAGTGGTTCGTTGCTGCTGTTCTCTCTCTCTTTTTTACTCACTTACTCGTTCTCCCCTCCTGTTCCCCAATATCTGTTTCTTTCTCTGTCTTTTATGTTGTCTATCATGTGTCGGTTAGGACTATTCGCTCCCGCGGTTACGCTTTACTAGCTACTTCGTGGTTCTATCATCGAATATAAAGATTCCACGAAAGATAAATGAAAATACAACCTCTATGAGATTACACGACTAAAAGTTGGAAGCAAACGCAGGAATCATATTCTTCTATTCCAATACGTCGTTAAATAATATATAAATTATGATGAACGTATCATGGCAAAAGTAAACTGGGAATTTAAAGTAATGAAAGAAAACAAGTGGTACGCAAGATTCCACTAGGTATCCAGAGCATTGAAAATATAAAAAGACTCACCGGAATCTTGCTGGTCTTCAGGAAGTCGAGTAGAGCCTCAAGGGCACCCAAGGTGGATGCTTGTACGTAAACTCCACGCTCTGCTAAGCGTATGTTACCGAGGGCGCTGGATAATTCTTTTGCGATTTCTTCCTTCAAGACATCCACTTCATCTGGCTTCTGTGCTACTTGGAGATTCAATCCTGTGGAAGTAAAATGATTAATCGTACAGTTAGTTATTCTAACGAGTAGCACATTATTTCTATTGTAATCAATTAAAGTATATAACAACTTGTAAAGCAATAATATACTGATACTTTCAGCTACATGCAGATATGCAACACAATGTTTATTTGAAGGAACTGAAATGATATACCTGCAATTGCTTTTTCCAAATCCTTTGCGGCAATTTTCACTCCTTGTGCGGCTTTGACTTCGCGGTGCTCGATATACGCATTCTGAAATTCATGCAAAAATCCTGGTTCAATAAAGAGAAAACCTCTTCAGCGATTCTAATTACCTATTTGTATACCATGTCAAAATAAATATACAAATACAATAAAGAGAAGATTGAAAATATTAAAAGATCAAATATTTGGTGGTAACAAGTATTTTCATACCTTAACTCTTAATTCCTTCAGTGGTTGTGGCATAAGAAGGGAACGAATTTGTGTGACAATTGGACCGTCAGTACCGGCAACAATCATCGTGTCACCTTCCTTCAGCAATCCATTGATTAGAATACAATCTATCGTAGTTCCGAGACCTGGCAATGCTTTTACTTCCAAAACAGTAGCTTGAAGTTCTTCACTGTACATGAGCCGTTTGGCTAATGGACCTTGGCAGGCATCAACTATTAACGCTAACAAGTTACCCATGCCTTCACCTGCACAAGGATAATAAAAGTTTTTAATACCTTGGAAACACGGATATAATAAAACTATCATAGATGTAAATAATATCAACCATACCTGTTATTGCACTAGTGGGGACGAGAGACACATAACTTCTGGGATCTGGATTTTCATAGAACAGGGCAGCATTTAAACCCTGTTCAGCAAATTGCACAATTACGTCCTTCGAACGTTTTTCGTATTCTCGTTGAGTATTAATTGCTTGACTCTTTGCAATGTCTTGGATATCTTTTCGATTCATTGTTTGCCAATCATATAATCTGCCAACAAAATGATATTCTCCATAATTCTTATTTTTTGGAGGGGAATATATAAAGAATATAATGAAATCCTTTATAAATTCTTACCGGTCGATCTTATTTAATGCAACAACGAATGGACATTTCTTGGTCTTCAATAAATTAATACTTTCAATAGTTTGTGGCTCCAATCCATGCATAATATCTACTACTAATATTGCTATATCACAAAGGGAGGATCCTCTGCTTCTAAGATTGCTAAAGGACTCGTGACCAGGTGTGTCGATAATTAGAAGTCCCGGAATTTTGAACTTCTTGTCGGCAAACTACAAACAAACAGGACTATTAGAGTTTATGTTAGATGCGCGCATTATATAAATAAATAGAAACTTACTCCTTTAACATGCTTTGTTGAATCTTGAATGGCATCAATGGGTACATTTGTCGCACCAATTTGTTGTGTTATACCACCAGCTTCTCCATCCTGAACATTTGTTCTCCTTAACTTATCAAGAATTTTTGTTTTTCCCGTATCGACGTGACCCAATACACAGACTACAGCCGCTCTCAAATTATCTAGCGACTTTTTCTTTTCTGCTTCAACCCTTCGACATTGTATTCTTAATTTTGCCCGTTCTTTCTTTCTTGCTGCATCCGGAAGTTTATCTTCTACTTCACTATCTTCCTCACTTTCTTCTTCAGATTCTGACTCACTGCCCTCACTCTCTCCTTCGCTTTCCGACGATTCTTTTGCAGCCACTTTGGTTTGAGCATGTGGTTTTTGTGCTGGCTGATTGGTGCTCTTCTCCTTTTCTGAAGATTTAGGCACATCATCTGATTTATTTAACAATATAATTAGAGCATTAGTGACCTGTAAATATAAACTTCCATACATTGTAATTTAAACACATTATACCTTCTTCTTGTTCATCTTCACTACTTTCTGCATCCCATGAATCTTTAACATCATTTTCCTTCTTTTCTTCTTCTTTTACTTGTTGATCTACTATTTCTACTTCAACCCTATCTGTACCCTTTTCACCATCTTCAGCATTTTTATTCTCTTTTTCATCAACACTAACTTGCTGTTTCATTTTGTTTGGTCTTACACGTGCTCCTGAAATGATAATCTATGTTAAGTTGATGGAAATTATTGTGATATTATATTTGTATGCACTTGGTACCAAATTACCTGCTCTGGGTTTTTTTTCTCCTACATCAGGTAAATCTAAACCCTGAGCTTTGAGTGCATCAATCATAGCTTGTGCTCTAGCTCTGTCTTGTTTTTGTTTTGTGGTGAGAAGTTTGCCTTCTGCTTTTAATCTCTCCTTTCTTTGCTTCTCCTTAAGTTTCTTCCTTTCTTTACGTTCCTGCTCAAGCCGCAGTTGCTCTAAACGTGCCTGTTCTCGTAATTCGTCTTGTCTCAGTTTTTCTTCTTCTTCACGTTTCAATCTCTCCTCGTCCTCCTTCAATTTCTTTAAAGCTTCCTGCATTGCAGCAATGGTCTTCTTTCCAGGACCTTTGCCTGTTTTATAGATTTAATTATATCAATGTATATAAAACTTTATACATTAAATCCTATCAAACAGAACTCACATTAAGACATACTAAAACCAGACAATTGCAAAACAGGCCATTACCTTTCTCTTTAGCTTCCTCCTTGGCACCCTTCTTCTTTTTCTTTTTTCCTTCTTCAGTTTCAGGTGCCTCACCATCAGCTTGAGGAATATCATTGGTTTTTTCTGGGAGTTTCTCATCTTGCTTTTCTTCTTCTTCTTTCATTACTATTTCATCTCCCTTCTGATCCTCTTTTTTAGAGACTTCCTATAGTAGCAGGTTTTTTCATAATAGAATAAGCAATACCAATAATATATCACAGTATATGTCTACAGAAAAATCTGAAAATAGTTATTGCTTACAGCTTTCTTTTGGGCCAATTTCTTCTGTTTTTCTCTTTCCTTCTTTTCTTTCTTCTTCTGGGCAGCTGTTTTCACAGTACTAACTTCTGAGTCTGCATTTTCATCATTTGTTTCAATGACTGCATCATTCTCTACTTCTTCTTTAATGTCAATGGTTTCCATTTTTTCCTTTTTCTTATCCTTCTTTCCTTTTTTGTTTTGGTCCTCCTCCTCAACTGCTGGCTCCTCTGGTACAGGATTATCTTCCTTCTTTTGTCCACTATATTCCAACTCCAATTCAGCCAAGACTTTCTCAATGTCTTCATCACTATCATTGCGCTTTCTTCTGGCTGTTTAAAACCAAGGAAAAGAAAAAATATGTGTAGATAAAAGTCAAGTTTTCAGTGAATGTTACTGATCTGAGATTATAACACTGCTCAAAACTTTGCTTTTCATTAATACCTTCATAATGATAGTAATTTTTTAAAGAATATTTTTTAGAAGTAAAATATGACATGTAACAGTGAGATAAAAATGTCAAAATACTACTACTCCTAATGTAAATCACCCAATACCCTTTTACATTTGGGGGGGTTTCTCAGCTTTCACTATCTATCCAGTTTACAAAGTAACAACTTTCACTTTCCTGATATACCTTAACAATCGATCCGAATTCAAACTATATTTAATACATTATGTAAAATTATGTCCGACGTGTGGAAATATACTATAAAACAGAATTGTTATCTAACATTATTTTCGAATTATTGCAAAATATGTCGCATAAGGGCAAATGTCTTGATAATAGGACTACAATATTGAAGAAGTTTTACAAGTCTTATAACAATAGAATACAAAGGGCGCATTAGAATTAAGCGTATTAGCTAGATAAGATAATAAAAATAATACTGATATGTTATTATTTATTCCGTATGTAATCCAGATGCGGCGGACTGCTTTGAGGTTAAGCCAAAGCAGACGACATTTGCCACATCAGAAGAAAATGTTACAACTCCAAGAATAGCAAGTGCGGACAACTAAATATAAAACGTCGACGACTTATTGCTATCAAAAATTACATATAAACTAACACGATCATGATTACTCACCTTTTTTGCCTTTCTTCGGCTGAGATTCCTGCATCTTGGACAACTTTCGAGACTACTTTCCTTGTACACGTTCAGTTTTTTTGTGGGGTTTCTGTCAATATATTAAATAAAGTCTTGTTTTGCAAGGATAATGCCTTCACAATTAATGAAAGCTCACAATGCTAGAATTAAATCATATGAAATCTGCGTACAAACGTCTGCACTGTAACCCGGTTTGCACGATTGTGCACGACGGACAGATGTATATCCATGAGGTCTTCACACGTTCACATACTGATTAAAAGGCTGATACTTCATGCACGACGATTTCTTGTTAATGACAGTCATTAAGTAACAAACATTGGTAATGTGTAATTTGTTTGTTAGTACCAAAAATACAGAAGAACTTTCTTCAGTTGATACATAATCTCTTAGTTTGTTGCTTAACTTTTATAAATATTTCAATATGTCAAAATAGTACTATCTAAAATTTATTCAGTCATAACACCAAATAAGAAATAGTTCCTGTTTAACTTGAATAATTAATACACTATTTATACAAATATTTTAAGCTTTCGGACTTTTACCTGAATTATTCGAAATTGTTGAAAATGTCCGACTTTTGCAGTATGTGAAAGTTAGTTGGGAAAGCTTTTCAGTTCTTGCTGTAGTATAAATATTGCCACGAAAAAATAGTTGATTACTTATTTTCGGGTTCGACGTCTATTACATGATACAACGTTTGTGTAAACTAAAATATATTAATATACAGTTTTGTAAGGATATTAATGTATTAATGTATCATATAGAAGGTTCTTTTCTAACACAGTATACCCATCATATTTTAGATCTTATCCTGGATAGGTGGAATACAAGTTTTTTTATATTTGCACCCTAGAAAGGAAAATTAAAGTATCAATTATAATAAATTGTATTTGTTTCCCAATTTCCATACAAAATTCAAGCATATAATTTACTTCGCGGCTCACTTTTTTGCTAGGGCGCCCCCTCAGTAAACGAAGCAACTTCCGTGAAGTGGTGAAGCTTCTCTTTCTTCACATTTCGACCAAGATGGTGAGTGTTTGGTATTCGACTTGTTTTTCCGTAATCCGGTGTTATTATGGGCATCTGTAAATAAATTGAATATTAATAATAATGATAACTTAATATGACATTAGAAGAATGATTTCCCGTAGTTATTACTTTCCTTTATATTCAAATATCCATACATTATACATGATATAACAATTGAATCCTCACGTTGCATCTTAAACGTCATGTTTATATTCTACAATTGAATATGTGCAATGTTGTTCAATGTATAATGTTATAAACTAATAATCTTATTTTTGCAGTCCACACACAAGAAGAAGACAAGGAAGTTGCGTGGTCATGTCAGCCACGGCCATGGTCGTATAGGTAAGAAATCATGGAGAATATTTTGAATTTCTTTACAATACAATTTTTCTGCAGTACATAAATAAATTTGATGATGATTGTGTGAACGGGCGGACTGAAAAGTGCGTACAACACTTTAAACCATGTTGATCGTTCTCTTCTGATTACAACATAACACTGCAACAGATTCTACAATACATTATAGTCTGTTTTACAAACACAAAAAGTACTCGAGGCTTATCTTTGTTATATGTTACAACACTGCTAAATTAGAATTTGCATACACAATACCAAATAATTATAACTTCCATTAATTTTGATAATCACATACCTAGTTTGTAAACATTTATATATTCCATTGATCAAAACTTTGTTGAATCTATGTTGATGCATTCAAATTTTGTTTAACAACAAATATCAGTCAATGTTTCTAAACATATATTTTTTGTATTTCAGGCAAGCACAGGAAGCATCCTGGTGGTCGTGGTAATGCTGGTGGTATGCACCATCATCGTATCAACTTTGACAAGTACCATCCTGGTTACTTTGGAAAGGTAGACAAAATTATTACATAAATTTTCGTTAATATGAATAAATAAATATGTAATGATGATAACTTTTTCACCGGCGAACTGAATTTCATTGAATGCACTTTTATATTACACAACTGACGATAATGAATACTGGTTTAAATGAAGTCTGTTTGCACATCAAATATAATGTCTTTTAATTTATAGCTTGGTATGAGGAACTACCATTTGAGAAGGAATACCAAATGGTGCCCTGCCTTGAACTTGGATAAGTTGTGGACCTTGGTTTCTGAACAGACCAGGCTTAAGTACAAGGATTCAGAAGGCAAAGCACCTGTCATCGATCTTGTCAAAGCTGTAAGATATTTTATCATTTACAATATGTATCGAATGCATCTTGAATGTTTATGAAACATGCTCACATTTAACTGTGTTTTTGACAGGGATACTACAAGCTCTTAGGAAAAGGTCGCCTTCCAAAACAACCTGTTATTGTTAAGGCTAAATTCTTCAGCAAGCTTGCTGAAGACAAAATCAAGGCTGCTGGTGGAGCTTGCGTCCTCTCTGCATGAACAAGTAGTATGTATATACATAATTATTTAACTTTCCTATTATTGTATACACTTTTTAGTGTTACACATAACCTTCAATGTATAAATAACTGTTATGATGATAGTATGAACGGGCGGTCTTAAAAGTGTTGTACATCACTTGAAATCATGTTGACTTGTTCATTTCTGACTTAAATTCCAAAAAGATCACTTACTACATTTCTATATTACAAGAAATTTATATTTATTAGTGTTCCTGTTGTTCTAGGTATTCAGGAATCCTTCACATCTAAACCTGATGTCAACACGATCATGTTTATATTTTTAATAAAACTACAAGAACCAAACAAGGAGACAGGCTGAAAAAAATCTGTTTAATTTATTTCTCCCACTTACTGTATTACATCAGTTTATTTGTACTACTCTTACCCCCAAAGCCTTATGTGCAAGCTGTACATAAATGTACTTTATGTAATTAAAAAATTTGAAAATACAAATCAACTGTTTATAATTCCACTGAATATTGTGTACATTAAGTGTCAGGTGTAATAGTAGTGCATATGAGATATCCATACACAAAATGACAAATTCTTTAATACATAAAATAGTGACAGGGTATAAAGATTTAGTTATGGTTTCACAAATAATATATTTTCACCAATTGTCAGTAGTGTAATACCAATTAATTTATATGAAGTACTTATGCTATATGTGGAGGTGGTGGAGGAATTTGCATGCCAGTAGCCAATAGAGCTGGTGGTGGAGGTACAGGATTAAACATAGGTGGTCTAGGTGGAGGAGGTACTGGTACCATTGGAGGCCCTAAACCAGGCCTTATTAATGGGACAGGAGGTGGTGGAACTTTACCAACTGAAGGCTTTTCATTCTTAAATGCAAACTGTAAAAAGAACTGTTTAGTATCTTTATTCCAATGTGTCCAGAACTTTCCTTCTGCCTTCTCTACTTCTCTACTTGGAACCTAGAATAAAGTTTCATGAACTGGTTAGCCTTACAAACCACATTACATTGCTTTAAAACATGTAAAAACATGAATATGACTAATGAAAATGATCTTACTTTGAAAGCTATAGTTTCATAGGGTTCAGCAGCAAATAATAAATATTGCCATTTACGATCGGGTGGTTCTACTCTCTGCTCATAGGCCGACATAAACCTGTGTCTTGGAATGACATTATCTGCAACTTCTGGATAATCAACTTGGAACAATAAACTTTGCTGTCCAGACTCTGGATCACGTTGTTTAGTTACTCTATAACCAGGTCGTCCAATTTTTACAAACTTTTTTGGTTCCACTCGGGGTTTCTCGGGTGCGAGAGTTTGAGGTGCTTCCTTTGCTTCTTTGGCGGCTCTTCTTGCCAAATTGGCTTGATGCTTTTTACCTTGTGTATGCGCTAAGTAACTACCCTCGTTATTGTGCAATGTTAGACACAATTTGCATTCATAAGAACCCAAATGATTTTTCATAAAATATGGATCCTTGTTAAGATCGATTGTTTCTAAAGCTAGTTGTCGTAACCGTTCTCGTCTGTCCCGGTTACTTTCGGACCAAGAAGCAACTCCTCCTCCACCGGTTTTACCACCGGGTCGGTTTTGGAAATCCATTTCGCTACCTTATTTCGATACTTCTCGAGTAGTAAAAACTACAATAATCCCCGAAATTGTTGCACCTCAGTAACGTAAACAACTTCTAACTCTTCGACAGGTTACTTTACACCATAATGGCGGCCATATACAAGTTCAACTAACCAGAGCTTCTCAACCAAACAGCCATAATGTATGTTCTATGACCGCAGAGTTATTTACGATATTAATTTTCAAGCGTAGTTTAATACTGTAATTATAAAACCATTAAAATACTCATACAGATTAGAATGTATTTTATGTACGTCAAAAATGTATTTAGCAGTTGAGAAGCACTGATTACTTCCAAATTACCAGTGTTGGTAACTGAAGCATATAATATATTGAATTGGAGAATTGATAAATCATAAATAATTTGTATTATATATCAAAATAAAGAAATTCGGTTTATGCGAATTTTTAAACGTACAAAATTTGTCTTCTGAAAAGCGTCAAGTTGAAAATCGAATTCTATTTCAAATTGTTTTAACTTATGCTCACAATGAAAATCGCCCTTAAGAAAAAAGTCACAGTCGCATTAAATGACTCATGAAAGAAATTCTATATTGGATGTAAATGTGGTGTCACAGGTTATTGTGAAACAAGAATGTAAACAAAAACACAGACTATAGTCATCAAGTAGAAGTTAAAGGAAAACTGTAATATTTAGTTTTACTTTAATGAAATCCCAATGGCTGCAGGAAGAAGTAGTATTCTTAGTTTGCGATTTAATCAAGATCAAGGTACATATTGGAGTTTGTCATTGTTCGCATTGTTTGATACGGACGTATTGACATTCTGTCGAGAATTAGAATCTAGAAATTAGCACAATAGGCCTTGTAGATACGAGGTTTTACCCTTGTTTAGAAATGCGTTACTACATTAAAACATCGTCTTTGTAATCGGCCGAGAAGCATTAGAATATAATCAAAATGAAATTAGACTTTGACAAATATTGAATAGCTATGCTTATTAGCATACGCGTGAAATACGATAAAGTACATGATAGTTACGCAAAATAATAGAATAATACATATAATGCATATCAATATAATATGCCTTATAAGACATAGTATTTTGATAATTTTCAATTTTACACTTCAAGAAATAATAAACTGCCTTGATAATACTCAGTGTTATTTTTTATGCTGTTATTCTTTCATTCAATTATAGGATGTTTTACATGTTGTATGGAGACTGGCCTTAGAATATATAATGTAGAGCCATTGGTAGAAAAGGCTCATCTGGAAAATGACTTAATGGGAAGTATAGGCATTGCAGAGATGTTATGGAGAACAAACATCATAGCAATAGTTGGTGGTGGTACAAGACCTAAGTTTGCAGAAAATACTGTATTGATTTATGATGATCTATCAAAGAAGTTTGTGATGGAAGTTACATTTACTAGTCCAATTAAGGCAGTTAGACTAAGAAGGGATAAGTAAGCCTAATGAAGTAGAATTCTGCAACTGATTATGGAAGTGGTCTAAATCATTTTTTATCTATACCCCTTGAAACAAATGTATTTACAATTCCAGTTAATATGTAAAACTTCTATTGATTCTGTGATAAGGATGTTGAAAGATATTGACAATAGATTCTAGATTTTAGATAAGAAGATTGTATCTATTTGTAATATAAAAAGCTTTTAGTTGTTCCTCCTGAAAAAGTGACTAAGGCCACTTCTATGATTACAAGTACAATTATCTCCAGAGAAATATTGCAAGGTCTACCTTCTTTAAAAAAAACAAATATTAATTTATAGAATGATAGTGGCACTTCAACGTGAGATACATGTGTTTTCTTTCCCTACACCAACAAGAAGATTGCTGACCTTAGAAACAAGGGACAACCCAAAAGGATTGGTTGAAGTGGCTACACTTGCTACAGCTCAGAAGCAACTTCTTGCTTTTCCAGGTCATAAACTTGGCAGTGTACACTTGGTAGACCTTGGTGCAACTGAAGCTGGAAGTTCTAGTGCTCCTGCAACTCTTGCTGCACATCAGGTACAAATATCATACATTAAATGTTTCAAGGAGCATTGACTTTGCTTCAGTAAAAACAGTATGTTTTTCAGTACTTTACACCTATAATTAATGCCATTAGGGTGCACTAGCTTGTCTTGCAGTTAATGGTACTGGAACTATGGTTGCTACTGCTTCTGCACAAGGTACTTTGGTTAGAGTATGGGACAGTCTACGTAGACATTTACTGGTAGAGTTGAGAAGAGGAGCTGATCCTGCTACACTTTATTGGTAAGTATTTCTCAAAGTACTCACAAATAATCAAAAGTTGAAAGGTTTAAGTGCATGATCATGAAAGTTTTGCCTATGTTTCAGCATTACATTTAGCAGGGATTCTGAGTTCTTATGTGCTTCCAGTGATAAAGGAACAGTGCACATATTTGCATTAAAAGATACTCATTTAAATCGCAGATCTACGTATGTATAATGAATGGATTTGAAAAATGTTATCAAAATGTGTACCTCATAAGTACATTGTACATCTTGTAGTTTTTCAAAGATGGGTTTCCTGGGAAACTATGTTGAGAGTCAGTGGGCTTTGGCTACTTTCACTGTACCACCAGAATGTGCATGTGTTTGTGCATTTGGTACAAGAAGTTCTGTTATAGGTATGCACTGTACACAGACATATCTAACCAAGTGTTAACTAGTGATGAAATACCTAATACAGTATGTTTTGTGTATTGATAATGATTTTATGTATTCCAGCTGTATGTATGGATGGAACATTTCACAAGTATGTCTTCACAGCAGATGGAAACTGTAATCGTGAAGCATTTGATGTCTTCCTAGATGTGTGTGATGATGATGATTTTTAATATAGACTGTGTTTTAACTCTAGAAATAAGATTTTATGCCTGTGGAGAAGTTTCCAGTCACTTTATACAAGAAATTTCTCCCAGCA
Source organism: Nysson spinosus (assembly GCA_910591585.2). NCBI lineage: Eukaryota > Metazoa > Arthropoda > Insecta > Hymenoptera > Crabronidae > Nysson > Nysson spinosus. The sequence continues at coordinate 8,618,814 of OU342835.1, forward strand.
GGACCTGTACAGTGATGTAATTATAGTAAATGTAAAAAGAGTACAAGTCACTACCTTCAATCTTTATGTAATATCGTAATATATTGAATGTTTTCTGTCCATTTTGCACATATGATCTCCTTAGTGACTTGCTGTATCCTTTCAAAGATGAATGGTCCAAATCTAATACATAGTAATAAACTTTATTTTATACAATAAACTTTTCTTTTGCTCTATGCACATTTCCTACCACTGACTGTGAATTACAGTTATAAAAATAATTCTCAGATCACAATCAATATCTTTATTGACTATCTTTGTTCATTGTGATTTGCTTGGTGGGAATCCTGGCTTCATTGCATGTTCCCTCTGTAATTCTATGATAATTACAAAAATGTTAGACTGGTGAAGTATGTAATATAAATGTTTATAATAAAACGAATATATTTATTATATAATAATAAGAATGTTATATACTAAACATACTATATGGTTCAGGATTGAGCATAGGCCTTATCATTGCAGTATAGCACATTAATCCGATAGTTCCAACAAAAGTTCCTATGAAAACATTATAACGCCAGCCTCTTAGTCTTGCCATTTGAGTGCTAAAATATGCTAACATAAATAACTAAGATTAAATGCATGTTTAAGAAAATTGTCTATGCAACTACCAAAGTAAGACAGTAATAACCAAAGTGTTATATCCCGTTTAAAACGGGTTCATTTTAGATAGTAAGTGACGTCATATATGTTACCTACCAAGATTATTTAGGATTAAATATTATTTCCCGGTTTTCTTATTTAATTTAACACTTTGTCATATTCACTGTCTGTAGCAGCCGACACAACACATGTTACGTACAGTTTTTCTTGCTGAACATATATAGTAATATGCTTTTCATAACTTCAACTAGATGGCTTGGAACATGAATTATTTTATTCTCGCAAGTACTCACTACAGAAGATTTTCCTTTAAATACGAGATGTGAAATGTTTCTTGATGTACTTGCTTCGGCAGTACATATACTAAAATTGGAACGATACAGAGAAGATTAGCATGGCCCCTGCGCAAGGATGACACGCAAAATCGTGAAGCGTTCCACATTTTTTGGACTTATAATCTCGCGTTCTACTTTTTACTTTGCTTATGTTATGAACGGACAATGCTTCATTACATTTGCGTAAACAATTTTTTAATTGGTTCCATAACAGGATATTATATTTACTAACTATTCTTGTTATAAAACTCGTAAATGATATATAATGTTTAATTGCAGATGAGTCATTTTTATGTTCTTAATTAAATGAGTAGACAAAATCGTATAGTATTGAAGAATAAGATATCAGTATTAATTTTAGAATTAATCATTTCTACTGTAATGAAAGATTAGTATCAGAATGTATAACATTTCGTTGTCAAGTGTCTGCAAGCATGTTGATCAAAGTTATGGGGGTTGAGGGGCTTGGCGTTTCCGGCGTGTGCTACGCGCCTCTGTTTGGATCTCTGATAATGGAATTTAATATCAATTTCATTTTGATTTAACTATGCCGAGTACAAGGCCCATACAAATTTTGGGTACTGAAGACAGTGGGAAATCCCGGGGGTAGATAAAGTAATCGCGTATTATGAACATCTAAATACCGGCTACATTTCGTCGTTAGACTGTACGATATCGAACAAATGCATTAGTTATTATTTAAGGCAAAAATGTGGAAGCAATGGTTGTCAAACTTTATATTAGCTGGTACTATTAGATTATTATTAATGAACTCGGAATATCAGAAGACTATCAGTGATCGCGTTGAAGTCTCCACGGCTTTGAATTCTTGGAAAAGAGGTTAGAACAAATATTAGAGTGTTTTGAAATTTAGTGATTCTATACGTATTTGTTTATACATTTCGGTATTAATATTAATATATACTTTCAGTAACCGAAGGAGTATATTTACACAATTTTGGGGTGGACCCCTATGAAGGAGACTTGTTTCATGAAACCCCAATTGGGTTGTATATTTTTAATCTTATACAACGATATTTATCGCGCTGGATATTATTTCTGTTGTTTGTTGCCACTGACTTAATAACAGCAGTTCTCCTTGGGCTTACAGCAAATCACTATGCTGCAGAATTGGTTAGTACTAATTAAAATGATATGTAAAGAAATTAAACTGAGAATGAGATACTCAAACATTTGATGCAGTTAAACTAAGGCCATTTAGGTGTTCTATTTAAAGTGTATATCTTTCAGAAATCTAGAAGGGAAGAAGAAAAGAAACATAGTAGTGATAAAGAGAACCATGAAGAAACTTCCATTACACCAGCTTCTATGCTATATGTTTCTGCAGGATATTTGTTTAATCCATACATAATACTCAACTGTGTTGGCCTAACAACAACAGTTTACACAAATTTATTATACTCCATTGCATTGGTTTCCATGACCAGATGTTCCATGTTTTGGAGTTGTTTTTCGATAGCACTCCTATCATTACAGGGACTCTATCCCATTTCTCTGATGGTACCAGCAACAATTTATATTGTCCGCTCTAAAAAGAGAGAGGAAATAAGAATAACAATTGTTTTCATGATCATGATGTTCATTGGTATCCTTGCTGCTTTGTTTGCCACTTCATATTACATTATGGGAAGTTGGTCCTTTTTCTGGAGTACCATTGGTTTTATTCTAACAGTCCCTGATTTACGTCCAAATATTGGACTCTACTGGTACTTCTTTACAGAAATGTTTGAACACTTCAGATGGCTTTTTATTGCTTCATTCCAAATAAATGTCAGTTTATTGTATATAGTACCATTAGCATTGAGACTTCGTCGTGATCCAATGCTTTTAGCATTTTCTTATTTGGCTATAGCTGCCATATTTAAGTCATATCCTTGTATAGGTGATGTGGGATTTTACATGTCTCTTCTACCACTCTGGAAACATTTATTTCAACGTAAGTCGCTCGAGATTTTAGAATATATGATATACATGATTAAAAGAGTTTCAGTAATTATAAAATTGAACTTTTCTTTTCAGATATGCAACAAGGATTTATTGTGGGCTGTTTCATGCTGTTTTGCACAGTATTTGCTCCAACAGTATGGCATCAATGGATTTATTCCAGATCCGCAAATGCAAACTTCTACTTTGGAGTTACCCTAGCATTTGCCATTGCACAAATTTTCTTGCTAACAGATATCCTTTTTGCGAGCGTAAAACACGAATTCGCAATACGCCATGGTGTTAATAAAGATGTTACTGGAAATAAGGCGAAATTACTTTTAGAATAAAGTTGCATCTTGAAAATTTGGAATTGAATTTTTATTAAAATCCTGATTACCACCCACTTCACCTTATCCTGTTACTCTATACAAAATACATCTATACAAATACATCTATAAAAAAATTTAGATTTCATTACCTTCAATACAGACTATTTATTATTATTTTTTACATTTCGGACGTATTTTCTGGGTATACTATTCGGAGAACTACAAGTACGCCAATTTAATTTTCTTAAAATATTTACGGATATATTAATTAAGAAAAATGAAAATTAGCTCAGTAAGAGTATTTAATGTATTGTCGATTTACAATTCCCACAAAATTGCATACTTTTGTGTGAACATTCATATAATAAAGTCATTTCATTTCGTTCAACGAGATCTTGTTTTTTCGAACTGTTTTTCGCGCCCAACTTAACAGCGTGCAACGTTATCCCAACCAAGTCTGACTGTGGGGATGACATAAAAAGTTGCCTGCAGCAATAAACGCAGGTGCATCTGCTGTTTTACGAATCGATTATGTAGGTCGGGAAAATTGAATCGGAAGCAAGATTTCTCTGCCAGAATTCATTTTAATTTTATTTTTCGTGTTTTGTGCATTGGCGCACACCGTTATATCAAAGTAGAGCATTCATATCAATTCGTATTCGACAACTTAACAACCGACACAACCGTGTCCAAATGACAACCTGATAATCTACATGTGAAGTCGACGTTTATTGTGCAGAGTGCATTTTATTATTTAACCGAGTAAAAATGGTAAACAGTGCAACACATTGCAAAAATAGTACGTTGAAACGATTGCAGTATATAATAAATAAAAGAATCGTATTGCTTCTATGACTTCAGATAATGTCGGATTAGAATACGGTTAAGAGGGTTTCAATAATAATCATCTGTATGGTATTACCGTGCACATATGTCGCGTTTCGATATAAGCAATTCTTCTTTAGAATTGATTCTCCATAACGCGTACATGTTCTGTCATATAATACTACCTATTAACAATTTTTAATTTACATTATCATTTCATGTTTATGATATCTGTGACGGAAAAATTTGTTCATACGCGCCTTTGAATACGTGAATAATTGGTTCCAAGTTGCTATCAATGTACAGTTAGCATAACATTATAATGATAATAAATACCTACTAGTGTTGTACAAACCAAATCATATATGATTGTTGTTTGTACACCCGAAAGTTTCGAAATAAAATCGCGCTAATAGCAGTTCAAGGATGTCCAGAGAAATGAAAATATTAATGAAATTAGTAATGCACAAACTGCTTAATTTAAAAACATGTAATTGATTCACAGATTGTTTGCAGTAATAACAAACATGTCAGAGTCTGTGGATAGTCTGGCAGATAAAATTGATGTTGTTCTTCCAAGACAAGGTCTATTATATCAAGAAGAGAAATTGGATTACATCCTTTGCAAACCAAAATTGATGCCACTGAAATCAGTAACATTAGAAAAGTTGGAGAAAATGCAAAGAGATGCAGAATTGAAGATGCAAGAGTCTATGGAAGAGGACTCTAAATCAGATTAAGATGAACAGATGTGAACCAATTTTATGGATAATATGCAACAGACATGAATTTTATTCTTTAGTATAATTGAAAACAGTAAAGATGATTCTTGGGCCATTTTTGACTGAAATTGTATTTGCATTTTTTCTTGCTGCAACTTTGTTGTACAAATATGGGAATATATTTAGACATCATATTATTGTCACAATTTCTGTGCTCATAGCATGGTACTTTTCACTATTAATAATATTCATATTGCCATTGGATGTGTCATCTGTAAGTATATTTTAAAATTAATATATTTCAATATTATGACTTTCTTATAGTTCAGTATACTTTTTATTATACATGTAGATAATATGTGATTGATCCCTTTTTACAGACTGTTTTTAGGCAATGTAATGAAAAAAATATTCATAATATTACTAAAATTAATCCTGATAATACAACAACAATAGTGGTGCATACATGCAAAGAACCATGGCCTAATGTGCCAGAAAATATATTTCCCAATTTATGGAGGGTCGTATATTGGACCTCACAATGTTTAACGTGGCTGATACTTCCACTTATGCAGTCCTACATTAAAGCTGGTGACTTCACTGTACAAGGGAAATTGAAGTCCGCTTTGATTGATAATGCTATTTATTATGGAAGTTATTTATTCATCTGTGGTATCCTATTGATTTATATTGCATTGAAGCCAGGATTGGATCTTGATGGGTGAATATATTATGAATGAATATTTTATATAGCAATTAAAAAAGCAATGGTTCAATTCCCAATTTATATATGTTCAAATTTTATTAGGCAAAAATTGAAGGCTATAGCATCCTCTGCATCAAATACATGGGGGTTGTTTTTGCTGGTATTACTTCTTGGATATGCACTAGTGGAAGTACCACGTGGATTATGGAATGCGAGCAAGCCTGGTTATACTCTAAATTATAGCTATTTCAAAGTAGCCAAATTGAGCTTAGACAAGTGTGAAGCAGAAGAAACAGTTGATGATATACTAGAGGTATAGTTCTTTTATTACTGTCTTGTGAAAGAATTTATATTTATTTCAGTAAAATCAATTTTTGATCATCTGTTCTAGTCCCTACAAGCAGCTACAGTATCTATTGGGCCAGGGCACCCATTTCATTGTAATTTAGAAACCATCTTCCAAAAAATTCCGGCTGAATTGAAAGACAGAATGAACAGGAGGCAATTACCTGATGACACACCAACTGATACACCCTCGGAAAAGGCCCTGATTCGTTTACATAGACAAGTTGACTATCATCCATAAATTTCTGTTTTAATGAACATCATGAAATTTCTATTAATGCATCTATTTTTGTGTCTTAGACCATAAAGGCATTGCAGACTCTACAACGTATTGAGACACAGTGGGGGATCTTGGTTAGCAAAATATTTGATCTTGAGGATATAGCAAAGAATCAAGCAAGCCATGATAAAAGATTCAAACCAGCATTTCCTACCCACCGTTCATTTCCATTTCGTATTATTTACAATCCAATTATTGGTAAACACTATGATATATAATTTCTCGAAAAATACAGAGTTTCTGAAATTTGCCGAGATATTTCAGAAACATTTTCTATAATGTATAACATGTATTATGAATAGTTTTCTGTATTTTTAGAATGGTATTGGAAATGTATTATAAAACGTCATGTTTTAAAAGCAACGGCAATTTGTACTGGCTGCCTTTCAGCGACCGTTGTATGGTCGGAAGTAACGTTTTTTAACAAGTCTCCCGTTTTATCATTATTCGCACGATTTTTAAATATAGCTAAAACGAATTACGATTATTTTACGATCGAGGTAAGAGTAGTATATGGTAGAAATATGATGTATTGGTAAAATATACTTGTTTTGAAATGTGTATTTTGTTTAATTTTTTAGTTGCTGTCCACGTTGATAATTGCATACCTCTGTTACTGCGCTTACTCGACTGTATTGAAGATTAGAGTTTTAAATTTGTATTATTTGGCACCTCATCACCAAACTAATGAATATAGTTTAATATTCAGTGGTATGATGTTATGTCGCCTTACACCACCTATGTGTCTCAATTTTCTGGGTCTCATACATATGGATTCACATATTATAAAAACTCATATTTTGGAAACACATTATACACAGGTATGCATCTTGTATTTGTGATAAAAATTATTCATCGAATCTCTACTTCTACCAATAATTTTTAGGTAATGGGACACATGGATGTTATTTCCATCATATCTGATGGTTTTAACGTATATTTCCCAATGGCAATCCTGGCGTTTTGTTTAGCTACTTATTTTAGCTTAGGCAGTAGATTACTTTCTATGCTTGGATTTCAACAATTTCTCGATGATGATGAATTTACAACTGACCTTGTGGAAGAAGGTCGTGAGCTTATAAAACGAGGTATAAAGTTGATATTTAAAAATATTCAATTATTCTTGAAAGTGATCTTTGTGTTTAACAAAATCATATTTCAGAGAAACGTAAACGGCAAAGAGCTGAAGATTCAATGTGCAGGCGACGCGAATATCAAGAAAGGTTTAATACTTCTTCAAGTACATCTCGGTATAGAACTGCCAGGCAAAGTACCGATACTGGTGCGTATTAATTTTACAAAATGTTAATTACTTTTAAATTGGGTAGTAAATGTTTTCGTTTGTTGGAATTACAAAAACTTTTTGATTTCAGTACGACCTTTGAAGAGGGACGAATCAGTGGAATCTGCAAGGGCGGGATTGCTGCGTGATTTCGATCCTGCCGATTATTACATTGGCATGACTTCGGGTGTGGAGAGTTATGGTGCAAATAATTCTTACGATCAAGATTATCAAACCGACGATATTTATGATGTGCGCTCTGGTAATTCAAGGGCGTTTTCTACCAACACAAATCGCGTGGGACCTCCGCCGAGAGGATTGTTCGATGACATATAAGCGTATCGAAAAAAGGTATATACTTTTTGCCATAATAGTGAATTATTAGATAGCATTCGTATCTATGCATATTCAGAATACAAGTATTCTGCCTACCCATCAGACACGTAACAGAATTTGTATAACCGCCGATTATGAAAATAATCAAATTAGAAAGCAAATGCTTTGAGATACACATTTTTGCTATTGCGGCCGCAGCGTCTATTGAAATATAAATCGTGACAACATAATTAAACGATCTCAGCTTTAAAATGGCTTCATCGTATCTGCTTCCTTTTAGTTTTACCGAATCAGAAAAGTAGCGGAGTATTCCTTTAGTAATTATTTATACTACCCTGCATCTAGAGTATCTTATTACTCCAACAATACTAAATAGAGGATACAATCAACATATTTCTTTAAATATCGTTTACATGTAATACAATTAGTTTGCGGCTAGTAAATAGCAAACTTTTTACTAAATCAAAGGCATGCTTTGAAGTCGAAAAAGTAATTTTTTGGAAGATAGTATGTAAGAGATATGCGGTGAAATATGAAAAAATGTCACAGAAACGGAAGGTATAACGAAGATATGAATTTTTAGAGTCACAAATAACAGGAATTGTTTCCTTGTTGTTCTTGCTTTTTCATACTACGGAAAATATCCCTCTATTTTCTGGATGTTCTTATTAAGTTTTTGTAATTAAGAGTTTAGGTATATGCACAGTATTTAATGTATAAGTAAAGATTAGTTCAATTTCAAATCTGAGAAATGTGTAATTTATACCATACTTTTCACGAAAAGGTACTTATTAATTTTATTATAATTCGAGATTCCGAAAATATTACTTTCAAATGAAAAGTGTACTGCTGTGAATATTTCTAAGGCATGTGCTAGAACTTTTTCTATTTTAAGAAAGTTTATATTTATTTTTATTAAATATTATTGATTGTACATGAGACGGCATGGTGATTTTTAATGTATCAGGTTACAGAAGATAATCATTTTGACAATGAGAACCTATAAGTTTTAATATAAGTGATAGAAAATCATTGAACCGAACGGACAGAAGAAGTTTAAGTACAGATGTTTATAATTATGTATATTGTTAAATAGATAATTTAATTTAAACTTCTAAACCATGCCCGGAGGTTTTCATAATTATGAGTAGTAAATGTAGCAATTCATCGATAGAAATGCAACTTTCCGAATAATATGAAATTTTTACCAATGCATTGTTTGAATTATATAGTGCTTTGAAAAGAAGTGTATCAATATTACCATTTTAACTTCTGTGAAATAAACTCGGGTATATCTATTTTATTCCGAATATTTCATACAGATAAGAAACAGTTATGAAAATGTTATGTAACACCATACGTGCAATATTAAAAACATACGATAGTAAAGGTTTCGTGTATTAATAAATCACAAGCAATAAACCTCAACTCAAATTTTTTTGGTTTGTTATAATATTTAGATTATCACAAAAATTGCAATGTAGATTTAAAGAAGGTCGTGTTTTTTCCTTATTCCTGTACGTAATTTTATGCACAAAGTTTGCTATTTCATATTGCATTATATTTGTGTTTTTCTCATACAAGTATGCAACAAATATCGCGTGTGTTTAATTTTTCAGCGATAGCATGTGTGATTAAGGCAATTCATATAATTCTACATAAGCAGGAACGAGTAACAATTACTAATAAATTATATCAATAAGTTTTAACCAATCGTTAAAATAACTTTAATTGGCAGTGTCGTGCGTCTTCGCTATTAAAATTCCTAATAATCCAAAACATCTTTCTGCATTTGCAGTTTATAATTGTTCGCGGTGCTAACAGCTTACTGAGATAATCTCCTTCAAAGTAAATAGAGTATTACTAATACAATTCAATGACTTTTTGGGTAAAGCGATGTTTTACCTTCTCTTTGATTGCTTCAAGAAGTAGCGTTTTTTCACTTTAATAATATCCTCCAATGAGCTTAATAAGTATTCGTTGATCATCTAAGTAAAGTAAACTACATAAAATGTGATGATCGTTAAAGTAACAAACGAGAGAGTATAAGCTATCACTATTCGTACTATCTTAATATGTTCCGAGTGCGCGATACGATTTTTGCCTTGTCGATATCTAGGATTTGTCAAATCTGGCATCAACAATAATGGTTCAAGTAACAATAAACTAGAACGATTTGCACGATGCTCAGTAACGTCGTCTTGTTTGAGACTACGCGATTGAAATATGCTAGTTCGATAAGTCATCCAATTCTGTATATCAGTATCGTATCCAACGTGTTTTATGGAACTCAAAATATTCTTGTGGTTTAAGTGAAACATCATAGGTGTACACCCACTATTTGATATTCGAGTATAGAAACTGTTTACATAACGATGATATAATTGAGTATTGACTACGTTTTTCGGACTATCGCTTAAAAGAAAAATGTTTGGCTGTAATGCCATTTTCAAATCGAAAACATCTCGCGGAGGACCGTGAGTGTAAAAGATACCGGAAGCACTTGTTTTGACGTAATTATATACTAACATACAAGATTGTTTCTTTTCATACTGCAAAAATAACGGGGTATTTGATTTCTCCTCATCCGCGCAATATTTAAAATGCAGGACAGCTTCATGCTGATATAAGTTAACTTCTCTGGCAACTAATTGCTTCTTTGAATATATTAGGCAATCAGTATATACTGGACTATCCTGTAAGTTAGCACATTGTTTACAAATTTTGTGCCGGGGAAGAAAGAGTGTGTTTATCAAAGTCTTGGCCGTCGTTGGACTGTACTTCTCATAATAATCAAGAATATCATACTCGAATAAGTGCGGCTCTCTGACTGCACTCACTTCTTCGTAAATGTGATCGATGTTCGACATAGATTTTTTAATACTAACAACATTGTCCCTCATAGATACCTGATCCTGTGGGTCCACTATTTTATCCTCCAATTGTTGAAGTAGGAGTTTCCGCGGATAATTCTTATACGTTCCAGTTCCATATTTATATTGAGCTGGCTTATGCAGTTCATTTCCGGATACCACAGAAAATTCCGTTGTGTTTGATATAGTATCGACTATTTCAAAATTACATTCAGGCATTGAAAAAATATCTTTTCGTTTGACATTGAATTCCGTTATAGTTCCTGGAATTTCGGATAGTACTTTGTCTTGAATAGAAATGAAGGCACCATGATTCTTCGAAATCAGGCCGGCACTTGTTAATTTGGACGGTATAATGCCCGTTACATCTATGTGCGTGGTATCATATGCGTGTGTCTCCGTGCATTGTGTATCTATTACTGTGTCACTGGCGTGCAACGCTTTATCATGTTCTTTATCTCTAATACTACGTTCTCTTTCTAACTTTAAATGTTCTAAGTGTAAACGGCGGTGGTGAACACACGCAAAATTATATCAATTTGCTCCTTCCATTTCTTCAGTTCGCAATTCCCGTTTAATTTTATCTAAGTCATAGAGAACCTGAGAATAAAAAAATTCGTTTGTAAATATTGACAAATGTATAAACCGAAGATAGTGAATTTAGTTGTTTTAAAGGTACTAACTTCTAGTATAGAAGAAGCACTCCAAGCTTGAGTTCTGCAACTATCTCTACAATAGTCTCCATCCTTATTTGTAAGTTCAGGCAAACCTCTCCACTGATTTGTAGAAGCTTCTATAAAATGTCGCGAGATAATAGATTCGGTTGATTCAATCGTGCGACGTAATTCTTCTTTTCCGCCGACAAGAGGGGCAAAGTATAATCGTGCACGTAGAAAGAATCCTATCGGCCAAACCCATTCCTAAAAAAGATGAATTTAAAATGAATCTCTATATCCTACTTTCTTCAATGCAAAACGAAATAATACGTGTGCATGTAACTGAACGGTGACTCACAGGGCCTTGATGATAGTTCCATCCATGAGCGAGTTTGGTATCACCAGTATCGTTAGAATTATCATAATATCCATTATACGCCCAATCAGCAGGATCTAAAGTTTTCATTCCTACTGGTCCTAATAAAATTTCTTCGGCTTTTTTTAATGCTGTCCAGGCATGCTTAGGGTTAAACAATTCGGGAGCCTTTTCAAAGAAAATCGGTTTTCATACTTATACACAGTCGTTTGAATAGAAATGAAGAATTTTTTGATTGACTACTTACAACTACCATCGCAATAGGAAAATTGGACCGTAATTGGTAATCGGCCCATTTCTGTGTCGCACCATGACTATCTTTGAATATTCCACGACGATGAATTAGTTCAGGATTCAATTCACCCTCCGTTGGTTTTTCATTAACATAGAAGTATCTCTCAAAGTTCAGCGATATCTTGTCAGCCCATTGCTTGTAACTCCATGTAATAACTGATCCTATTATTAATTAATTTTATATGTATACTATGACGAGAACAAGCTGTGGAAAAGATCATTGTAATTTATCATTTTACCATCGCGGTTTTTTCGTTGCACGCTACCGTAAGGAAACATATTCTGCTTATAGAGTTCAGCGAGAAAGCTAAGAATGCTTTTACTGAGTCCAACTATTTCTACCACTGAACCATCCCTTGGAGTTGCAGGTTTCCCTTTGTTTCCAGCTTTTTCAGAGGATCCCATTTTATCCATCCATGTTCCACAATTAGCGTCGTTTCCTCCAAATACGAATCCTGTTTCCGGATGTACGCCAATTTGATTATTGAAGCCCCGGTCTGTCATATGCTCATCAATTTGTTTTCCAGCATTTCTTTCTCTAAAGCAAAGCCCTTGGAAGTGCACCATAAGTGCTTCTTGAATAACGTCATGTAATGGTTGATCCTGAAATTACATTTTATAATGTCGAACAGTATTTATAAACTGCAATTAGTTTCTTTGACTAAGTACGACACAACTATTTTATGTAGCCAGAACATACAACTTCTCCTGCTGGTAATGGAGGAGAGTCATCAGTCGGAAATAGTCTGGAAACTTTGTCTGATAAAATTTTTAATCCATTGGGTACTTCCTGAATATAACACTGGATTGTATATAACCACCACCATAAAGCATCTCGACAGTTGTATCTGTAATTGTTTAATTATTGAGAAAATACTAGATTGCTGGCAGGATACAGATTGCAGATATTAGAATGTCAATTACCTAGCATTTTTTCCCTTATCAAGAAGATTAGGTATAAGTCCGTGCCGTAAAGTTCCGGCGAAGCCAAGTATAATAAACCGTGCTTCAGTATGTCTGCCTGTTAAAATAAGTAACCCTCTCAAAGCAATAAATGTATCTCTGCCCCAATTTCTCATGTAACCAGTTGCAAAGTGTGGTAGACCCGCGGATAATGTTAAACATATTTGTTCACTTTCGCCATTATATTGTTTGATTTTCGGTTTAGGTGGGTCTATATTAGGCGATAAATCTGGCAATTGTGCTGATTTTACAATACCACCCATTTGAACGGAAACCAGAGATAACATCTTGATAAAAGTAGAACCGTTCTTCACGAAGCTATTAAAGATAAATAAACATAGAAATTGAACGATTATTTGATCGGTAGTATTTTACGGGTAAAATATTAATTGTTAAATACCTTGACATGAGAGTGTCACATTGCTCCAAGAGAATCATATAAACATTTACAATGATAACATCGAAGTAACTTGGTACTAAATAACGAGGAATTAATTTAAATGGTTCAGCTGCTTCTTCAAGCCACTCTCCAAGTGCTCTAGTACCATCATCTTCTTTTAAACGTTGCCATGTATAATCTGTGTAAAAGACATATTGTTCAAGCTTGTGCATATAAAAATACTGTTATGAATATGTTAAAAATACTTTCCTATTAACCAGTTGCCTTGTCTAAGGTTCACGCACATTGGATGGCCTAAATCATTATTAGAACGGATGTCCGCAAATACCGATACGATACCTGGAAGAGGAGAAATGTAATTTTATATTACAAATATTGATGAGAGATACATGATTGAGACACCAATGTGAACTAATAGATCGTAGTTCGAATATCTCAAGTTCCGAATTATTTACCTTGCAAACCCGCGTACACGAGTGGTCCAAACCCAGGAACATCATATACACCAAATCTATTTGAAGTCTCATCCCGTTCTTCCTGATCGCATCTATATAAAGATTTATTTAAATCAACTAAATCCATGCGCGACACAATTACGCGTAAATCGGAGCTTTTCGTCGATGTAATCGTTGAAATGGTACTATGAAGTTTTGCAAGAGCCGGTTTGATGTTAGCATGAAGTGACACTCTGAAATTAAAAGTATAAAATAATACTCATATTAATACCGATGAGAATTCCAGAATTTAGTAATAAAGAAAGCCCTGTTTACCGAATCGCTATTACAGAACCTGGTTGGAAATTTACAAAGTTGAGTTGCGTTATTTTAGGATCTCCAGAGTCCACTTTTTCTAACACGGTTGAGTCACAAATTTGTATATGTTCTTTAAGATTTAACGTGTATTCAGATAATCCGTTTATGTAAATCTCGTCCTTCATGTATTTCTCGGCGTAATGGAAAGGGGAAGCGCCATTCCTAAAAAAATAACAAATTTAATATTGTACAACACAGTACAGTAGAAACATTTAAAAGATAGAGAATTCTTACTTTTCATCCACATGAGATAGAGATGCTTCCAAAATAATTTCCTCGACAACACCTTCCACTCGCAAAGGTTTAATGTGTCTTCTCAAATCATTAGCATTAGGATCAGGATGTTTAAAAGCCGTAAAGGCAACTAGAATCACACTATCATGAGTGAATGGACTGTGCCTTGTTACCGCAACAATATCAGTATCCATTTGATCAACAAAAACCTACAAGCGTTTCATCAAATTATAATAGAATATAATACTGTCATTCAAATTATCCGTATAACATAATAAGATGATATACTTGGGAAAATTTCTGTTGTCCAAGAGAGTAGTGTAACTCGTTTAATGCTCCTTTCGCAGCGATTATCCCAGTCTTAGAACCTACAACTCCAATGTGGTCCACCAGACACTCATCATCAGACCACGAAGAATATTGTCGGGTTTCATCCACTACGTGTATCTGGAAAAATGATTACAGTTTTTTTGTTTAATATATCACTTTCCACCAGTGTACATTGAAACATACATGGTGAGGAACTAATTCATCGTATCCACGGTTGCTACCGCTAGCACAGCATGCCATTGATACAAGTGCTGCACTTGAAAGTAAATCAAATACACTTCGTTTTTCGACCGGGCTTGGATTGTCATGTGTTAGATCCAAGAAAAGAGCGTGTGCAATACTTGGCACTAAAGGTCGTGTGCGGGACTCCAAAAAAGCTCCGACGGGTTCACCTCCATATCGATATACTAAACGACCTTCTTCGTGACTGTCCCATGCAGACATTGCTTCTATTAAAAAATTAGAGAAATATGTGTTCATATCATCCATGAACATATTGACTTCACAAGCAATATTAAATTGATTTGTCTACCTCTGATTAACGATGTGATACCAAGACGATTAACAAAAATGTTATCCTTTTGGTCAGAATTAGTAAATAATTCTGCAACCACATACAAGTCTGGACGAACTCGACGAGCAACATCTAGCATATACTATAAAATTAAAATACATAGATAGTTCTTGAATAGGTCACAAAAAGGTAAAATATGTTGTAAAAAATAGTAATACCTCAGCGATAGGAATGGGCGTAGAATGGCAATTATCCAGTCGAATACCATCAAATATTTTAGCAGTTTGTTCAACATATGTAGTCATTTGTTGCCATAGGAAAGGACAATCTTCTGGTTTATCTCCATATCTTTAATTGATATTCAATTCATGTATGTAAATATTTCTATAGTTTTTCATACATATATTGAAAATTTTAATTATACCTTAATTTAACGCTGTCTCCCCAAGCGATGAGTTCTCGTCGTATGTATACATTAGAATCAGGGTCAGCAAAATTTTTTAAGGGATCACCATTCATTACCCATCCATTATGTGCCATAAGATAACAACCTGCTTCCGAGTACATCGTTGCTTCTCTTTCAGTTAAATTTCTAGGCGTTCCATAATCCGTGAAATACCTAGTCAAATTTATCTATGTTGTAACAGTTTTCGATTCAGCTATAACGGGTTTTGAAATTAGTTTAGATAGTGATAAAAAATACCTCGGAACAAGTGGATTTCTTTCGCTTATTTCTTTAAGTCTTGGACCATCAGATTGAACTCTGAAGTATCTTATTCCGGCAATTGTATTTTCAACGGCAGCGTTTAAGTGGTTTTGTATTTCGTTAATAATTACATCGTTAAGCTCTTGTAGTTTCTTTCTTAAATCCTCCGCACATCGTTTTAAACGGGTTTCTTCGTCAAAGCAGTCAGCTCTGTTTATTAGGAAAATTTCATGAAAACCGAAAAGCTTAAAGTTAGCAATATTTTCACCCGCAAAAAGTTTACCTATATATGTTATATTTTTGAAGAGCAAGTTGCATATTTATAGTTGCTCTTAATCTACGAAATTTCGGGTCCTTTATCACTTGAATCTCCTCTAATGTCGGCTCCAAAATATCCTGGGGCATTTGATTACGTGCTAAACTTAAAAACTCGGCGATAGTTTCATTGATGTCTACTATGTATAATTCATATATTTTTACAAGAGGTAAGAAATAAGTATGCAGAGCATGACGAATCGACTGAAAAGAAATATTTAAATGAATGCATGTCGTAAATTATACGTTAATAATTAATAATGTTTACAATTCTCACATTTAAATGTTCTTCAGTCTCTACCACGGGTGGGATACCCTTAAATTCCCATTCTCCAGCTGCCACTTGTATAGTTAATTCAAATAATGCGGCATCCAAAATATATGCTGGACGCAAATGAGGACTATTAAAACAATTATATGTGCACTCTGGATGAGCCACTAAGAAGGAACTTTCGTTTGCAGTATGATTTAGCACAATGTCGCATATACTCAACATCTGCATAACAAAGAACAATTAAAAAATAATATTATCTAAATCACGATTAATTCATTTATACAATAATGTTACTTACATTCCATTCATTTCGCATTTTATTCACCAACTGTTCAACATCGTCAAACGTAACAATCTTCTCGTCATCATTGAAAGAAGGATTTAACTTTAGTTGATCACTCAAACTATATGATGATTTAGAGTACCCCAATTCCTAGTAAATATGAATATGCACATTTTGATCGGGTACAACGATTATATAAATTACTTGTACATATAGTGCGCCTATAAATATTACAGTTTAAATATATCACCTGTATTGGTGTAAAGTGAATAACATTATATCCAGAATTTCGTGCTACTAGCAATTTATCTTCCCATGTAGAAAATGGTCCCAAGCTTTTCGCTAAAACAGTTTGGCACTGGATGCAATCTAAGGGAAGAACATCTCCACACATGCCTACTTTAAGTTCTGGATCTACTAACACATATCCAGAAGCAATGGGTTTCACACCACCTTCCAGACTTTAAAAAGTTTCATCATTAATTTCTTAAATTGAATCTTATTATTAGAGAAATAAAATACATACTTTGAATCTGTAACATAATAATGGAATGAACCAGCTAGAGTTAAACGAATGCTAGCTGTATCATTCAACCATTCTAATTGATAATATGTATGCCTTTCAAACGTTTGATCGCTCGATAACGGGTGGTTTATAAAAAGGTCGGGCGACTTCCCAAGAAGGGAAGCCCCCAATCTAAATTTTACTCTGAATCCTGTAAACATAAATAATTATGTTTAGAATTGATAGGATAATTTAATTTAAACTAAGTTTCAAAGCAGTATCAATTGAAAATTGAAGTAAACAAAATTGAAGCAGTAGTAATAAGTATCTGATTATACCTTTCTTCAATCTGTATAATATACCATCAAGGTGTTCTCCACTGTTTAATGTTAAGACCCTAACTTGTTCGGAATCAGGGCTTTCAATGGATGAACTGTGGTCCGTCATATTTTCCGCTATTGCCTGAAAACATGACTAACATGTATTTTGAATACTTCAATCATATTTTGTATGTTATACTGCCTTTGCCTAACAAAGTAACCAAACTATCATTTTAATTCTTTTATACATGTGTCTGACAAAAAGTATTAGAAATAACTTTTAAGAGAGAAGTATAACACAAGTATAATTAGTGTTATTATTCAACACAAAAACAAAGTCTTGTTTTTGTACTAAGTTTTGTCCCTTAACACCTTAAAATAATTGCTTGTTTAACACAACACAAAGGAGCACTGATTTTGATACTGGCACATCACAAGGTTTATAATATGATTAATAAGAAATTTCTGACATAATAGCCCAAAACCTTTATGGCAAAGTTAAGTCTATTCCTTGGTCAGAAGATTAGTACTTACACGTTGAACGTGGTAAATAGATAAGTATCAAGCTGGTGTTTGCTTAATATAAGTTATGAACACAAAGCAGCTACTAAGCGTGCAAAAGTCTGGGTATGGTATTACAGAGTTATGGTGGATGAGCACAGACAAAGCACTGGGTTATTCTTACTGTACATGCTTGGATTACATCTTTACAGCACAAACAGACAGTAGCAGACTTCCTGACACCTGATTTAATTGCACTAATTTAAACAAATTTACTAGAAAAACTGTTGCTTCCAGTGAGATACTACTACTGATTACAACTAGGTCATTGAATTATGTACTTATTAAATTTCAACCCTTTGCACTCCAAAGGTATTTACTTTTCATTGTTCATTTTTAGTTTTTTAATACTTTGTATAAACTTACAGTATATTAGAACAAAAAGTCTGCCTAGAGAATAAGTTCTAAATGCTTTGGAGAATAGATATTTCAGGCATTAATAGCTTAGAAATAGGTCTTTAATCAATTATGACATTGCTTATCAGCTATAGCTGAAGAGGGGAAGTGCAAAGGGTTAATGCGATCTGTTGTTTCCTTTGTTTTAACTTACATAACAGTACAGAAATCTGAAGTAGTAGCATGTACAAAAGCGATGAACAAAAATTTTAAGCTTCCTGAAGAATGCTCTTGTTGCATTTCCAATAGCATATTTGATAGTAAGCATAGAACCCATTTTGAAAATAAATAAAGCAATTGTATACAACTGCTCAACATTAAAGTCAATAAATATTGTTAAATAAACTCTGTATTACAACAGGGTATATAACATTTTGTATATTAATAAATACCAGTTTGAGTGTTACCTATAACATATATAAATTGAGGCTTATTAGGAGAAACAAGTTATTAAAATAGACTTATATTTACATTATTGCAACATAGCATTCTTATTGTCTCTTATATTATAATCTCATAGAAGAAATAATTTATAAAGCATTGCCTGCATTGCCACTCAATGATAATAGGAATCACATTTTTTATATTCTTTTTGTGATTATCTCTCAGAACTGCCTTACAAGATGAGAAATTATGAAAGTATATTGCTTATCAATTCTGATACACATGGAATTGACACTATACAAATATTATAAATACAGAAACACATGCTTACATTAAAGATAAAATGATATAGAACACACTCCTTGTTTGCATTATCAGTGGAATTTCTGGAAAAAAAATGAAAACTATGATAACCAAATCTGATTATTGGTCTGTTTATGAGAGTATCAATATTCGCTAATGAAATCAGACATGATAATTAAATAGCAGTGAATAGTGAACTGAAATATAGTTTAATATAATGAACAAAAAATATACTAAGCAGGGTTTTGTAAGAGATTAATGAATATAAGCACATACTCATAATAATAGTTTCAAGCATGCAATATAAACTTACTGTTGCAATTTTTGACACAAACGGTTTTTTACAAATTTACAATCTTCTCTCAGAGTTTATTCTGATATTATATTATTTATAGATGATACGATTAATTTGAATATACTGTTTATGAAGAGAAATCATATTTTCTGATTGAGGAATGACAGGAGAAGATAGTAAATAGAATATTGCACTATCAACGGTTACAGAAACTCTCGACAGAAAAGAATAGTCTTATTAGTTTATTAATTTGTTACGAAAGAATATCAAGTAAATCACCTCAGTAACGTATGAATATTATTTAACGTATATTAATAACAGTAACACCTATGTTTCGAATTTGACCTCTATTCTAATAAAGATAAACGTTGAAGGTCACCAAAACATAAGCATGGGTCAAGTTGCAAGGACAGAAAAGAGCAGACGACAAATTGCGTTTGAATGACAATATCAAACTTTGTGATTGGACAATCTTCCGGGACAACTTCGTGCTTGTCTTTGGAATATTTCTTTTGAAAATCGCATGCTTTTTCGTAGGTTGAATCACAGACATCATTCTCAAATTCTCAAATTTTTGATCACAATTGTTGCAGGACTTGTATATCGAAGATAATTATTGGGATAAATAATTTTAGAGTAGTGCAAATATAAAATTTACCTCTACGGTACTTGCAAAGTTTATACTACACTAATCTCTGTTGCGATAATGATCTACTGATTAAACTTACATTTGCTAGTAAAAATTAATGCAGTTAGCATAAAATTGATTGATACATCCTTCTTTGAGTTAGTATACATCAATGCTTAAAAAGTATTATGTGTCTAATATTCTCATTATTAAAATATGCCACACGTTTGCAAACAATCGACTTCAACTTCATTAATTACTGAAATATAATCAGTTTGATTCTTTTATAAAATGTTTTGCAAAAGATGTACGGAAGAATGGATTTGCCTTGGTCAAAGGCGGATTTCTTACTCAAAATTCCTAAGGGTCTCATTTGCTTGGGCAAGTTGATACAGATGCTACCCCAATTTCAAATTTCGATTACTCGAATTCTGAAAAGATAACATGCCGGCGAATGCACATACTGATTACGCTTTTGATCCAGGTGCGTATCTATAACTATGGTACGCGCCCACCCCAGACCTGCGCGCGCATCATAATCATCTACCCTCGCTAGGGTTCGGCGCGCGACTGACCCCTACTTTGATCTTGCGCGCGCAGCCTAGTCCCGAGAGCGGTCATAGTTCAACGATGTTTGAATTTACTACACTCAATTAATCGAAGTTTGAAATTGTGAACCAATCAGCTGCATATTGTAAAAATAAATTGCTTGACTGGGGACATCTATTTGTATTAAAATATTAGTGTAAATTACTTCAGCTTAGCAACGTGAAATACTGATAATTATGAGGCTCGCAATGTCATACTTTAAGTAAGACGTCAGATGATTAAAAATAGATCGTGAAACTTGTTGCTGGTGGTTTAGTGAAACGATTTCCAACAAGATTACATTTATTTGCGCAATGAGCAACATACACGCATCCCATTTGTAGTTTAGAAATTTTATATCAATATTTTATGTCAGATATATTAGATATATTTCTAGCCGAATTAAAAAAAATTAAGAAGAAATGACAAATTTTAATAATACATGTTCGAAAAACATGCTGTACATACTCGTAAATGTTATTTTGATCTGATTAAATATTCCAGAAAGTTGAATAAATCAATGTTTTTTCGATAACCGAACTAGAACATTCTCACCTAAAATTAATTTTTAAGTTTTATTATCTGAATCTCGGTGGACCTGAAGTTTTTCTGTATATGATTCTCCTTTTTAAAAGGCTGAAGTTAAACACCCTCAGGGTCGTAACAAGAATTCCTTCGGAAAGTGACTTTAGGAAAACCCCCCTGCAATACATCAGTTCATAAAGAAGAGTTTAATTTTTTAAGGATTTTTTAGAACATACATTTTTATATAATACGATATATGACAAACATTTACGATTTTTCTCGTCATCTTATGTCAGTCACTTTCTCCCGTATACTATTTCAAAATGGCAGCCGCTACGGATGAGCTGAGTAAGTAGTCCCGAAAAAAATCTATTTATTTTGCGCGAATAATGTTTATCCGTTAACGATTATAGCCGTATTATAGGTAACATTATCGGCTATCTAATAGGATCGTTAAACGATCGGTAATAGCTTATTTGTGGACATCCTGGCCTCAGAAAGGAAAGTCAATTGTCATGCCTTTCTGTAAAAAGGCAACTTCAAACCAATCGTTTTTTCTGCGGCTTTCGTTTAAATCTTGGTTTTCCAATCTTTCCTCTCTCAGTATTCTTTTTAATTTTGTTTCCGGTACATATGCATATTGATTAAATAAATGACATGGAACATTATGCATATATATGTTTTTTTCTTGTAATTTAAACTTTGAAAATGCTGTAAGGATATTACCAATCGCCTAATATTCTGTGGCCTTTAAACTTATTTAAATATACATTTCTCCAGATAGTAATAAATTTTAATGCAATGCTTTATTATTCATAATGTTTAATATATATTATTCTACATTTTGTGATATATAAGAAGACATTGTCATTTGACCAGCTGCCAAAAAATTGTATTCCCTTAAATTTTATTATATTAGAAATAAATAATAAATTTAATCAGTTGCATTATTAAATTAGCAATTTAATATATTTCGTATTAATTGCATTGTATTTGTTGTTTTATATGAAAGTTTTGCTGGAAAGAGTATTTCTTCGCTTGGGAACGGCAGAGACTGATGAACAATTACAAGCATCAGTATGCAAATTTTTACCTCCAGTGTTACTTAAGCTATCTAGTGCACAAGATGGAGTTAGAAAAAAAGTAATGGAATTGTTGATACATATAAACAAAAGAGTAAAAAGTAGGCCACAAGTGCAATTACCAGTTGAGGCACTTCTGCTGCAATATCAAGATCCTGCAGCTAGCTCCTTTGTAATTGTATGTTAATTTTACTATCAGTTATGATATGTTGCTTTTACTATCACTAAGCATAGGACTACATATTACATTATTGTTTAATTCCAGAATTTCACAATTATATATATAAAATTAGGATATCCACGCATGGATATAAAGAAACAGGCTGAATTGATTCCAAGTGTATTAAATGCTATTGAAGGAAAGCCTTTGTCTCACCAAGACAGGTTTGTTAGGAAAGATTACACCACAAGACAATGAAAACATTAGTAGGTTTTAATTGTAGTAATGCTTTAATTGCTTAAATATTTTTTTAGTTTAATGCTGATAATAATGCCAGCATTAGGGCATGTTAATGTTCCTATGGACCCAAATAAAAGGGCATCCCTCCTTGGATTACAAGATAAACCTTATGTAGCAAAACAATTACTTAATTTTATGCTTGATGTATTATTATTAACATATGGGTAAGGCTTTGAATACAATGCTTTATTATCTCATTCATGAAAGTGAGTGGATCTGATGTTTATTTGTGTATTTCATGAACTTTTAACACAACATTAGATCTGTGGGCCAAACTGAAAGACAACAGCCTGGACAGGCAACAGACTTATCACAATTTCCAATACCACTGGGATTAAGTGAATATGCATTCAAACGAGTAATAGGAGAGAATCCACCAACAGCAGAACAACTTGAACAAACAAAGTTGGGAATTGTTAAATTTATTTCAGGTGGATTTTTTCCTGATTCAGACATTCTTGTGCATTTAATAGTAGCTGCTGCAGACACTAGATTTAGTGTAGCAAATATGGCTGATTTGGAATTGAAGAAAATTCTTAGGTATATGTTTAAAAATGGTCACAATTATAAATATCATTTATCAGTAATTTATATACAATCGAAATTACACAAAATTTAAATGATATTATTTTCTTCTAATTATTAGCTCATTGGATTGGTCGTCAATGCAACTGGCTGCTCCACTTTATACACTGTACTTGGGCACTGATGCTTTAGCGACGCAAAAAGAAATTAAACCGGAAATGAAACGATTACCCGCTTGTACTCGAATTCGTCTTAAGCTGTTGCATTATTTGTGCCGTGTAACTAAAGCGGGTTTTATCATACCACCATGTATTCAGGTACACAAACAGCAATATTTCGTTGTTAGCACAACAATGCATAAAACAAAATCTTTTTACTTCTTAGGTAATCTTTGAGTCATTGTACGGCATAAACACGAGCCCCAAATTAAAAACTTTAGCATTGCAATTTACATCAAATATCGTGCAACAGTAAGTTTTATTTTGCAAGCTGAAAAATACTTTCGATGTGAACAACTCCAGACAGAGAAAGTTATTATTCTAAATTACTTCCTAACAATGAAGAGACTTTGAATAATTGTTTATTTCAAATATTCCATGTGTTAAGATGTGCCCTTGCACCTTTAACCCGAGTTGCTGGAGTAATTCTGAATGGAATGATAAAGTTAATTTCCGAAGCCGACGATGCTCATAAAGTAATGGCATATACAGTTATTGGCCAACTTGGCCAAAGAATCCCAACTTTGATTAACAAAGAACCAAATTTGTTACGGAATTTGTTTGAAACTCTTGTCTCGGTAAATATATTCTATAGGAAATTACGATTCGTGAAAATTAGGCAATTCTGATTGCATCATTTTAATCAATTTTTTTGCAATGTTTAAGACGGAAGGTGATTTACGACGAGCCGTAAGGGATGCACTTATTTGCGTAACATCTGCATTTATACTGAACAAAGATGATAAGACAAACATAGCTTTGATGAATGATCTATTGTCTACTCATATTGAATCAACAGAATCCAGTGTGAGGCACGTTTCTTCTTATTATATCGATTTTATTCATTATATCGTTTATAAAAATGTCTTTTATTAAACACAGATTTGTTGCAATGCATTATGCTGCAACAGTGTTCCCTCATGTTGATGCGCCTTCTCGGTACCTTTTATTGTTAGCATGTGGCGATAACAAACATGAAATAAGTACCGAAGCAATGAATGCTTTATATGCAGAAATACGCAAGACGGACGATGATAAACAAGATAACAATCAAATATCATTACCAGATTTTCCAAAATTAGCAAATTACATTCACCCAAAAATGCAAGCAAGAATGTCTGCTTCAAGCAGTGGAAAAATAAATGTTAAAAGTAAAGTACTTCCTTACAGTACCTCCACATTTTCTGAGGTGCGTTAATTCAGAAAATCAGAACATAATATTACTATGAAAATTCATTTTAATACCAAAAAACATAATATTTATATGCAATGATTTCCTAATTCGCCCTTCTTTTTTCTAGATAATTAATTATCTTCGCGTTTGCTTGGCAAACAGTGCAAATGTAACTGTGCGCAATGAACCACTGCAGCACCCGTGCGAAGATACTCCATTAATCGGACGTTACTTAGAAAAACTTCATAAAGAACAACCAGAAACGTTGACCAATTATATTGATATGATACTACTTCTTGCTCATGCATCCGCGGGTAAAGTTACATCAAATATTTTTATATAGATTGAGCCGTTCCAATATGTGATAGAAATAAATTGATTAATTATATATCAAAATGTTTGCACTGAAAATCAAAACACATGGGAAATTTATTTTGTATGATACAGATAAAATTTCTCTGCACGCAATACTGGAAGTGATTGGTTGTATCCCACAATATGTAACAAAAGATTTTGAAAAAGAATTGCCGTGGCTCCATTCTTTGCTCTCAAATGCTAAGCCAGATGTAAGGCAATTAGCTGCTGAAATATATGGTGTAATTACTGCTTATATGCCGTCAAAAAATTTCGAAGATCAAATTACTGATGTCCGGAATATTATGAGCAAAAAAAATTTGGAAGCCAATCATGGTGCATTATGGGCTCTAACATATATGGTAGAAAGGAAATTGATGTTACAGAAGAGTAACGATTCAAGTGGCTTGTTCAATGAAGATATTTTTGTTAATGTTGTAGAAACTATATGTACGTATATGTTCAGAATACACATAGAATTTCATTTATACTTGGAGTTACTTCCTAAATGATACGTTTTTAGGTACATATCTTCGTGATAACTCAACATTATTAATGGATGCTGCCATACAAGGTATCGGAATTTTGGGAAAAACATCTCGCTTACCGCTACCAGACGACAGTGAAAAAGAACCGAATAAGAAAGCCATTATAGAAACATTATTTTCTGTATTAAATAATGTTAAATTAAATACCAAGGTTTGCTTGCTCTCCAAACATTTAATTGTTTAATCCCGACGATATATATTTTTAAAGGATTTGTGTACACTTTTAGATTAAAGAGAAAGCCACACTTTCCCTTGGATACTTATGTGTTGGCGAAAAGTTTGCACATACCAAGAAAATAGTGGATAAAATTTTCACTACTGTGAAAGACGTAAGTAATTGTTATGCTTCACTGTACCGTATTATTTAATCTAAATGAATTTTTTAATCGCTCATTCTATAGACTAAAGATATTGAAATCCACTTGATCATGGGAGAAGCCCTGGTTTGTTGTGTTCAAGGCCAAGCGTCACCGGAAGCTAGAGATGCTTGGAGAGTGTTGCCCACTGAACACAACGTGATGTTTAGTGCGGAAAATACCGAATATTTAAAACACACTTTAGATATCTTACTCGATACTTATAAAGATCCACATCCTAATTCAAGACAGGTATTTGTCGCATTCTCTTGGTATGAATCAAACTAATGTGTAATAATTATAACATACAATGATCAGCGTTTAAAAATGTCTAAATGGAATCTATACACGAACGCATACAGCAAGATAAAACAACCATTTCACTTCCATTGATTTTCTAATTCTTTTGTTTCAACCACAATTCTACATCAATCTTTCTTACACATTCTCTTCATAAAGTCATACAATTTCCATACACTCATTCTTTATGTTTTTGAAGGCGGCTTGTGTGTGGTTGCTCGCTCTTGTAAAATACAATGTTCAAAGAGATTGTGTCAGAGAAAGATTTTCGGCAATCCATCAAGCTTTTATGGACTTTCTTTGCGATAATAGCGGTAAGAAACGCAATATATTTTATACATCGGAAGTGAACTAGCAAAAATGATGGTCTGAGAGAAGTTACAAATTAAATTGCAGATATTGTACAAGATATTGCAGCAAAAGGATTAAGTTTAATACATATTAATAGCAGCAAAGAAGATAGGGAAGCTTTGGTTTCTTCTATACTCGATCAGTTTACCCAAGGACGTAAAACTGTGCAACAGGTTACACCAGATACAAAATTGTTTGAAGAAGGTCAATTGGGAAAAACTCCTAGCAGGTGCGAAAAGTTATATTAAAAGAACATTTTACGTTTACCTCACTACTCGAATTATAAAAAAAAATTAATTTACAGTGGAAAATTGTCAACATACAGAGAAATCTGTTCACTTGCAACAGAATTACAAAAACCAGATTTGGTTTACTATTTTATGCATTTGGCAAATCACAATGCGGTATGGACATCTAAAAAAGGAGCGGCATTCGGTTTTGCAGCAATTGCAAGTGTTGCGAGTAAGGAATTAAATAAGTATTTGCCTAACATTGTTCCACGTTTGTATCGATACCAATTTGATCCGACACCAAAAATTCAACAGAGTATGGCTAGTATTTGGCGTGCGATTGTTCCATCAACCAGTAAAGCTGTTAGTGACATTCATCTATTATTTTAAATCCTTTATGTGAGATACATTCACTGACATAAATTATTTTACAAACCGTTAATAGATTGAGCAATATCATTCCGAAATACTGAGTGACATAACAGAGAACTTAACTAACAATGAATGGCGTGTACGTATAAGCTGTTGCAATGCACTTTCCGATCTATTAAGATCAAATGTTCGTATTGAACTTACTAAATGCGCACCCGATTTATGGACAAAATTATTTCGCGTCATGGATGATATTCATGAAGGTACGCGATTAGCGGCGACTAACACTGCTAAAGTACTTAGCAAGGTAATTTTTATGAAACACTGTACGACATCATCATAAATATGGGATGGAATATAAGACACAATATCAATTTTCTAGGTCTGCATTCGATATTGCGATGCTTCGCACGGAAAAGAAGGAGAAGAAATTATACAGGCAATATTGCCAGTCCTCCTGGATATAGGAGTTGTGCATCAGTTGGGTACTGTAAGATCAGTATCATTGCAAACAGTGTCTCAACTAGTATCTACGGCAGGAAACTTGCTTAAACCATCTCTAGTCACTCTGATACCTGCACTTTTAACTACAATTGGAGATTCAGAAAATCCCAAACTATCATATTTGAGTAATGTGTATGGAGCAGTGTCAGAGGCACAGGACACTATTGATAATCTTAGAGCTAGTGCTGCCAAGGGACACTATGCTACAGAAACAATAACAAAGGTAATCTATTCCAAATACCAATTTATAAAACGTATTTTAAAACTATGTAATATTTGTGTATTATTTGTTAAAATATTGTCCTTTGCTTTCTGCAGTGTATTCAGTATATCGATGCTGAAATTTTGAAGGAGCTAATGCCGAAAGTAATCGAATTAATTAAATTCAGTATAGGATTTGGAACAAAAATTGCCTGTTCACATTTTCTTATTCTTCTGAGTTCTCACATGAAACAGGAACTACAGCCTCATTCTGGTCAGTAAATATACTAAGTAATTTTTCTATAAAACACTTTTGAATATGTATCATACAAAAGGCAAGAGAATTATTCTTAATCTGATACTTATGCTTTACACTTTTACAGGAAAAGTTCTATCTGCTTTAATGAATGGTTTATCTGATCGGAATGGAGCTGTTAGAAAGAATAATGCAGTTACTATTGGACATATGGTTGGCTCAGCAAAAGACTCTGGTCTTGAAAAATTATTTACTACACTTAATACTTGGTATATGGAACGTGAAGGTATTACATCCGCAGATTATTAATTTTATACTGGATACTTTCATGATCCGTGATAATTCTATTTGTACTTAAATTATAGATGATTCCACCAGACTTGCGATCGGACAAACTCTACAATCAATTAATAATTACAATCAGGAGGTACTAAGAAATTATTCGAACATCGTTATACCCCTCACGTTCTTTGCTATGCATGCGCAAAAAGTACAAGGTTTGTACTAAAACTATATAAATAACTGTACAAACTTTAAAGGAAAATAGCGGTCTTTCATACATTCTCGTTTAATAGAGAATGAAAGTACCGTTGAATTATGGACCGAATTATGGAACGAGATAGCGCCTGGTACTGAAACAGGAATAAGACAAAACTTGGAAACAATAACAAATACTTTACGCACGAGTTTGGAGTCGGCGTCGTGGACTACAAAAGTACAAGGAGCAAATGCAATTCATACTGTTGCGCAAAAATTAGGCGACAATATAGATGCAAGTGCAAGAGATACTTTATTGAAAGTGTTAACAGATGGTTTACGTGGAAGAACTTGGAATGGAAAAGAACAATTGCTAACTGCACTTGCTATGCTTGTATGTAAGAGCAAGTAAGTTTAACTTCCTATTATTGTCAGACTATGACACATTTTTTGGGGTATTTTAAATAATAACTGAACTTCTGTATGACAGGCAGGCCTTTAGAGATGATAATGAACTTTTGCCAGTTATAATACAAACATTGCATAGAGAAAGCAAAAAAGAAGCATTAGAGTATCGTCGGCATGCACTACAAGCATTTGCAACAGTTTTGCACGAATTGAATATTGATAAATTTACGGAAGTTTACGAGATTGCTCAAGATATTTTGACGAAGGTCAGTATTCTGTAGGCCAGTATATATATGTTTATGCAAGTATTGCACTGAATATTTATTTTGATGCAGTTATCGAACAAAGACAATGCTGATGATGAGGAGGAAGTTCATATAGATTATACAAAGAAGAAAGAAGATATGACAAAACTACAAGAGACAGTTTACGAAGTACTTGGAAAAGCATGGCCATCTTGTAAAGAGACCCAAGGTAACAGCACAACTTTTGCATATTTAACAAGCTATTTGAAACTATACATATGTAAAAACGCGTATTTGCTTTTAGATAAATATTGCGTGGAGTTTGTAACGCATTTTCACAAAGTGCTCCCGAATAGCACAAGGACTGTACAAGTTTCAATTCTAACAGCGCTTAATTTATTCGTGGATAAACTTCTTCTGCTCAAAATCAACGACTCGAATATTTCTGTGACAGACAGAGAAATGTTAAACAGCATATGCGACACTCTCGATAAGATATTAAAATATTCTATTGGTAAGTATTAGCACACATGTTGAAAGACTTTGGAAACAAATTTTTTTAAAGAAGATTTAATATATGTAAAATTACAAACACTTAATGTAATCTTACTTTTCTTCTAGGCATTTCGAAATATACTAGAATAAGAAAAGAAGCGTTGAATATAGTTTTATCACTTGGGAGAAAATTGGCTGATATAAATAATACTAAACAGCTCGATAAAGTAACAATAGGATTGAAAGAGCTTTTGCCAGAATTAGCGAAGGATAACCAACCAGAAATACGAACGAGAGTCGTGGATATCAAAGAAATGCTTAAAATATAAGTAGAAAGTGGAGTGGTCATATCTGGAATAACTGGTATATATGTTTAGAATGTGAGTACTGGCAACCAGTACTTATTGTCTCTGAGCAGTAGTAACAAAAAATTTTAATAGAAGCGATCGCCTGTTTATTTAATAATACTTTCTCATAGACGTGCCTAGTAATTATAACAGTAATTACATAATAAGATGCAACTTAAACCTAAGTTCTAGTTCTGATATTTTTTATAATTTCCTAATTCAAGCACTATGTTGTAAAAACACAAGAAAGTCTCTATTTGAAATTTGTGTAAAAAATTGTGTTACACAGGTTACAAAGTTTATTAATATCATTATGTGTATGTTTTGAATTCTTAATGAATGGTAAAATTAAGAATTTTTGTTAAGAGATCGTGCGAATCGCGAAAGGAAATAATAGTCAAACACGTACATTATCAATGAAAATTGTATTCCTTGAATTCTTCGAGAGCATTTCCGCGTATATTTCATGATTTTGTTACCGTAAAAAGGCACTATTATGCGTCTTCAAGGGTAAGTAAACAATGCAATAAAAGATGTTTTGTTGTTCCGCATATAATAACACAAGTGAGTTTACAAGCTAACGGATTTTTTCTATGGCAATGCATTTAATTTCGTAAAATATTGCATGATGATTACCGCCACTCTCGTTAAAATCAACATCTGCTGATATGGATTATGACTGAATATGCTGTAATATAACTTCTATAACATAATACACTTATTTATATTAAAATAAACACAAGGTAAACACATGCTATTACATTTTCAAATATTTTAATTACTCTCCTTAAACTTAATGTTCCCACATACTTGATTTGTTACAAATTTTATACAGTGTATGACACACATTTTTGGAAGTTACGATTTTTTAATGTATTCTGATTTATTGAATTTTTGTTTTGCGAACATTTCAAATTACGGACAATGGTTTTATACTTGAAACTTTAAGAATGAAACGATTTTTATCCTTAAAAAATTTATTTAGATATAATGTACAAATCACATTTACTTCAATTTTTTTAACAAAATTTTGGCGCCTTGGCTCGATTGTGACTTAAGAACAGCTGACAACGGTTTTAACTTAGTGAGTAAAGAATTTACAGTTGATTTGGATTCATTTTCTAGTAAAAGTATTAGTAAAAAGCATCCTCTATTAAATTCTATCCACATTTGTATAACTTTTGTTGTTAAATGATTATCGAGTACTTCCCCAAATGTACATTCATTTTGTTCTTGTAAGTTTTTGTCATTTTGTATGAGTTTTTTCAACATCATATGCAAGCCTGCATGTTCAACTACTTTGTATTCAACATCACCATCTTTAATTGTGGATTCTGAGTTACAAATATACTCCGAAATCGATTCGAATGCTCGCTTTAATAACTCCCCCGAACCAATTTTAAGTATTGCCAGTGTCACCATACAAATAGAACTGTTTGACAACCAAGATTCTGTTTCTGATATTACAGATTCCAAGAGTGAATCTCGAACGGACTCGAGAAGTTCTTTTTCCCTAATATCTTCAGGCTTTTTGCTTATCTCATTGCCATCCCCTTGTTTCAAATATTCAACTATACTAGGTGGAAAATAATGCGAATTTCGTCTAGCCACAAGATATAAAATTACATGTTTACCATGTTCATTTAATGCTATTTCTACTAAATCTTTTAAAATCTCTGATAATATAATCTTTTTCATAAGGACTGTATCATCTACAGAATCAAATAGAGCTAAAAGTACTAAGTATCCATGTTCAGTCATTGAAATCTCTTTAACATTTTCTTTTAGTCCTTTCATAATAGCCTTCTTATCTTTATTATTACCATGCCATATGCATATAGCAACAATTTTGGCACCTGTTTTTGTTTTTGATAATTCTACAATAGAATTTTTTAGCATACCTATCATTTCATTTCTATCTTCAGAAGTGCATACATTTAAGAATTCTAATAGTATGCATTGAATAAGTGGCGATGTAAACAGTTCCTTATTTAATATCTTAACTAAATTTCCTTTCACTGCAGTTAAAGTTGCTGATTTCATTTCTGTTGCTATTTTAAAAACATCTGTGAGAGTTTTTACATTCTTGTCCTTAGCTTGTTTGTACAAGTCCCCATAGAATTCTTGCTTAAAGTACATTTTTTGTATATCTGTGGCCCAAGTAGAATAAAACAGATCCAACAAGGGGACAGATACAGAATGACTCATAAGTTTAACAACATTACCATAGCATGCAGAAATAATTTCATTTCTTATTTCTTGGGAACCGTACTTCATCATTATTTTTAAACAATTCTTCGCATACTTTGACTGCAGCATTGTTACAAGACATGGTTTTAATTCACTAAGTACAGCCAATCTTAATTCCATATCACCATACTTAATCAACCATTGGATTACACGAGACATATCATGTGCAAATATTACTTTACCATAGTGTCCTTCTAAAAGTGTATGGGCTGATTTTATTAATTTTGTACGCTCTTCCGGTGGACATTTAACTTTACGCAGTTTTTCACCAATGACTGCAGCCTTTACAGATATATCATAAACAAGTGTAAGTTTCTTAGCTCTACGCTTCTCTCTAAGTTCTTTTCTTTGTTTTTTTATTTCCAACCAATCTGGCTTTTCCCCGGTAGATGAAATTTTTAATTCACTTGCTAACAGTTTTCCTTTTGCATCTTTTGAATTAGTTTTCTTTAATGAGTTTGTTTTACCCGTTTTTTCTCCTTTAGTTAGTGGTTTTTCAAACTTCCCCTTCTTGTCAGACTTATCGCCGGATTTTTTGTTTTTTAATTCCTTCCTGTCTGCAAGGTTTTTATGTTCTTTTTGATCGGTGGCATTATTTGAAACCTTTTTAAGTTTCGCTTTCGGTTCTCCACCCGCCTTTCCTTTTGGTTTCGACTTCATTGTTTACGTTAAATCTACAACGAGAATTCGAACGTCTTACATGGTATTATCGAAAATTATGAAGAAAGACACCTCCTTGGATAAAAAATGTTAATATTTCTTAATGCCTGAAATACTTTTGTTAGAATTGGATGTTTAATTTAACCTTTAAGGAAATAAAATTTGTTTTTGAAGGAAATAAACAGTTATAAACGTAGGTTATAATAGTTACCAAATACAATAATCCGTTGAAATTGTACAAAAAATACGTCGATGATGAATAAAAATATATACAAAATTATAGCTAATAATAGCTTCACTTAAACTATAATGCTTGTACTATACTTTGACACGTGCGACCACCACATGTCGCGATTTAAAATGTTTTCAATTATTAGAAGATCATAGATTACCAATAAAAGTGGATGCACAGACGAGATATAGAAAGACAAACCACTAAAAGCCCTCTGCAGAATACAGTCAAAAATCAGTGAACCACAAACACCTAACAACGCACTCTGACGAAAAATTCCGAACCGAAGAACTATAATGAAATTGATATAACCGACAGATGCATGAGTGCTTTGGGTGGGAATAACCCGCTCCAAGACACTTCCAGAGTTACCATTTTAGAGCCCGAAAATCTCTCTAGTCCAAAACTGCGTCGACTCAATTCCGATGCCATCAAAAATTGTCAAAAATTAAAAGTCGCCAAAATCACTTCTAAACAACCCAAATCGATGGTAAATGATGTATAAACATATTCTAGGACGATTTCTGGTCGAAAGAAGCGGTTAAAAAATTTTTATTTGTCAAAAATAGGTCGAAACCAAGTCGAAAAAATGTGAAGGGGTATACCTTCAAAAATTCTCAAAAACTGAAAGTCGCCAAAATCGCTTCTAAACAACCCAAATCGATGGTAAATGATGTATAAACATATTCTAGGACGATTTCTGGTCGAAAGAAGCGGTTAAAAAATTTTTATTGGTCAAAAATAGGTCGAAACCAAGTCGAAAAAATGTGAAGGGGTATACCTTCAAAAATTCTCAAAAACTGAAAGTCGCCAAAATCGCTTCTAAACAACCCAAATCGATGGTGGGTGATGTATAAACATATTCTAGGACGATTTCTGGTCGAAAGAAGCGGTTAAAAAATTTTTATTGGTCAAAAATAGGTCGAAACCAAGTCGAAAAAATGTGAAGGGGTATACCTTCAAAAATTGTCAAAAATTAAAAGTCGCCAAAATCACTTCTAAACAACCCAAATCGATGGTAAATGATGTATAAACATATTCTAGGACGATTTCTGGTCGAAAGAAGCGGTTAAAAAATTTTTATTGGTCAAAAATAGGTCGAAACCAAGTCGAAAAAATGTGAAGGGGTATACCTTCAAAAATTCTCAAAAACTGAAAGTCGCCAAAATCACTTCTAAACAACCCAAATCGATGGTAAATGATGTATAAACATATTCTAGGACGATTTCTGGTCGAAAGAAGCGGTTAAAAAATTTTTATTGGTCAAAAATAGGTCGAAACCAAGTCGACAAAATGTGAAGGGGTATACCTTCAAAAATTCTCAAAAACTGAAAGTCGCCAAAATCGCTTCTAAACAACCCAAATCGATGGTGGGTGATGTATAAACATATTCTAGGACGATTTCTGGTCGAAAGAAGCGGTTAAAAAATTTGTATTGGTCAAAAATAGGTCGAAACCAAGTCGAAAAAATGTGAAGGGGTATACCTTCAAAAATTCTCAAAAACTGAAAGTCGCCAAAATCAATTCTAAACGACCCAAATCGATGGTATATGATGTATAAACATATTCTAGGACGATTTCTGGTCGAAAGAAGCGGTTAAAAAATTTTTATTAGTCAAAAATAGGTCGAAACCAAGTCGAAAAAATGTGAAGGGGTATACCTTCAAAAATTGTCAAAAATTAAAAGTCGCCAAAATCACTTCTAAACAACCCAAATCGATGGTAAATGATGTATAAACATATTCTAGGACGATTTCTGGTCGAAAGAAGCGGTTAAAAAATTTTTATTTGTCAAAAATAGGTCGAAACCAAGTCGAAAAAATGTGAAGGGGTATACCTTCAAAAATTCTCAAAAACTGAAAGTCGCCAAAATCGCTTCTAAACAACCCAAATCGATGGTAAATGATGTATAAACATATTCTAGGACGATTTCTGGTCGAAAGAAGCGGTTAAAAAATTTTTATTGGTCAAAAATAGGTCGAAACCAAGTCGAAAAAATGTGAAGGGGTATACCTTCAAAAATTCTCAAAAACTGAAAGTCGCCAAAATCGCTTCTAAACAACCCAAATCGATGGTGGGTGATGTATAAACATATTCTAGGACGATTTCTGGTCGAAAGAAGCGGTTAAAAAATTTTTATTGGTCAAAAATAGGTCGAAACCAAGTCGAAAAAATGTGAAGGGGTATACCTTCAAAAATTCTCAAAAACTGAAAGTCGCCAAAATCGCTTCTAAACAACCCAAATCGATGGTGGGTGATGTATAAACATATTCTAGGACGATTTCTGGTCGAAAGAAGCGGTTAAAAAATTTTTATTGGTCAAAAATAGGTCGAAACCAAGTCGAAAAAATGTGAAGGGGTATACCTTCAAAAATTGTCAAAAATTAAAAGTCGCCAAAATCACTTCTAAACAACCCAAATCGATGGTAAATGATGTATAAACATATTCTAGGACGATTTCTGGTCGAAAGAAGCGGTTAAAAAATTTTTATTGGTCAAAAATAGGTCGAAACCAAGTCGAAAAAATGTGAAGGGGTATACCTTCAAAAATTCTCAAAAACTGAAAGTCGCCAAAATCGCTTCTAAACAACCCAAATCGATGGTAAATGATGTATAAACATATTCTAGGACGATTTCTGGTCGAAAGAAGCGGTTAAAAAATTTTTATTGGTCAAAAATAGGTCGAAACCAAGTCGACAAAATGTGAAGGGGTATACCTTCAAAAATTCTCAAAAACTGAAAGTCGCCAAAATCGCTTCTAAACAACCCAAATCGATGGTGGGTGATGTATAAACATATTCTAGGACGATTTCTGGTCGAAAGAAGCGGTTAAAAAATTTGTATTGGTCAAAAATAGGTCGAAACCAAGTCGAAAAAATGTGAAGGGGTATACCTTCAAAAATTCTCAAAAACTGAAAGTCGCCAAAATCAATTCTAAACGACCCAAATCGATGGTATATGATGTATAAACATATTCTAGGACGATTTCTGGTCGAAAGAAGCGGTTAAAAAATTTTTATTGTTCAAAAATAGGTCGAAACCAAGTCGAAAAAATGTGAAGGGGTATACCTTCAAAAATTGTCAAAATTTCAAAGTCGCCAAAATAAATTCTAAATGGCCCAAATCGATGGTAAATGATGTATAAACATATTCTAGGACGATTTCTGGTCGAAAGAAGCGGTTAAAAAATTTTTATTTGTCAAAAATAGGTCGAAACCAAGTCGAAAAAATGTGAAGGGGTATACCTTCAAAAATTCTCAAAAACTGAAAGTCGTCAAAATCGCTTCTAAACAACCCAAATCGATGGTAAATGCTGAATAAACATATTCTAGGACGATTTCTGGTCGAAAGAAGCGGTTAAAAAATTTTTATTGGTCAAAAATAGGTCGAAACCAAGTCGAAAAAATGTGAAGGGGTATACCTTCAAAAATTGTCAAAAATTAAAAGTCGCCAAAATCACTTCTAAACAACCCAAATCGATGGTAAATGATGTATAAACATATTCTAGGACGATTTCTGGTCGAAAAAAGCGGTTAAAAAATTTTTATTGGTCAAAAATAGGTCGAAACCAAGTCGAAAAAATGTGAAGGGGTATACCTTCAAAAATTCTCAAAAACTGAAAGTCGCCAAAATCGCTTCTAAACAACCCAAATCGATGGTAAATGATGTATAAACATATTCTAGGACGATTTCTGGTCGAAAGAAGCGGTTAAACAATTTTTATTGGTCAAAAATAGGTCGAAACCAAGTCGAAAAAATGTGAAGGGGTATACCTTCAAAAATTCTCAAAAACTGAAAGTCGCCAAAATCGCTCCTAAACAACCCAAATCGATGGTAAATGATGTATAAACATATTCTAGGACGATTTCTGGTCGAAAAAAGCGGTTAAAAAATTTTTATTGGTCAAAAACGGTAGGTAGATGGTATGATGGTAGATGGTGGATTAATATTAAATTTGACGAATGGGTTATTTTACATTTATAAATAAAATGTTGATTCCACTTATAAATGTGAATTAACCCGCAGCTGATTAGCTCGAAATTATTTACGGTGTAATAAGACCGACAACTAAATTATAACGCTGGTACTTCTTCCGTAACTTCTTCCGGAATACGAAATACTACCAGCTTTAGGTATTATAATTCTACATAAATTTGATACAATCAAACAATGCTTTAAAATAATTCTCTTGTCATTATTACACGACAAATAATTCCGATTGCCCAGGTCTCACCACGTGGAGGTTGCTGCTTCGAGACCCGCCCTGTGCGGAGGGCGGGAGGTAGGATCCTACCTCCCAATCATTTCAACAAAATTTTAACTCTAATTTATATTCAGCATAAAAAAGTATATGCTGAACTGAACAAAATTCCATTTTTAAATCCATGTAAAACGCCAATAAAGCGCTTTGCACGAGTTATAAAAAGGTACTTGACTCGACCTGCCCGAGGATAAGCTATCGCGATACCAATTATCCTGAAATCGACTGGCAAAAGGCTGTGATCCATTGCGAATATGGTTTAAACATATGAAAAAATTCAAAGTATACTACAGGTACCTTTTAGCGGTACATTCCTCGAACGCGAATCCATTTACTTCATACAGGAGCTCTCTGTACGAAGTAACTGGAAGAAAATCGACTCTACATCAAGCAGACATAACTTGATTAAAAGGAAGCTACTTGAGATTGAAGACTACGTATATTCATAGTCGAAAAAACACACGTAGTCAAAAGTAGACTACGGTTTAGTAAACTAAATCGGACGGCTAAAGTAAAGAGATTCACTTGCAAGCGGGGTAGACAAAGCCCTCGGGCCGTCAACCTCGCAAGAAAGTTCATCGCTTTACCAAAACTCAAAAAATCGACGCAATTCCACAAGAATGACCGCATACGCACACATGTGGAAGTACGTCGTGCACGGATCGCAAAACCCCCTGCCAGTCGCAGATTATGATTAGTTAAAATACCAAAATTAAACCATGCCCATTGTCCGCATCCATCCGATTCACATCCGAGATCCACGGCTGACTGCGGACCGGGCAAAATGGACATGGCATAAACTACGATTTTTATCCCGGACCGATTTCGAAATGGAAGTTTAAACAAACAAAATGGGAATCTCGAAATAAACTGAGCGAAAGCACAACTCGCAGCCAACGAGACGGTGTGGAATCGAAACAGGGAAACAAAAGAAGCTGCAGGCTTCAAAATTGTTCTAACAAGATGCAGAATTGCAAGAAAATGAAACTCACTGAGAGCCGAAGTACTAAATCGTGGAAGTTGATTCCTCAAACTCTTAGAAAAAGGAGCCTAGAGCCGCGATAAAGGGCTAACAAATTTCACCCTCGTGCATGGCTTTTATATGCAATTGCAAATTAGTATCATGCTCGAGTTTACGTGAAAAAATTTCCGTGTACCTCTCAAGAAACTGATATAAATCAAAGCAAACATTGAAAATCACGTGATTTTCGGACACGTACAACTGAATATTATATTTCATATATGAATATGCCGTAATGTAATAATATATTTATTGGAAGCTACTGAGAGCCAGAATTTATTGAAAATAAAAATGCTTCTTTTACTCGGTTTTAACCGTGACGATAATATCCACCAGGACAAAAGTTTTTAAAATATGGATACTTGTAAGAATGAAAATATTTAAATATTTCATTGAAGCACGAAAGGTGCAAAAAATAGACAACTTCATTATAAATTATCAATAATAAGATGTTTTAATAGTGTTATGCAATGAAAGTCAACCTTTCACAAACGCTTGGCTTATCAATAATCCCTTTCATGGGATTTCATATCGTCATTTGGACGAGCTATCTTAACTCTCCAGAACCCTCTTTCACACTACTCTTTATTTTATTTCATTTCCATTGTAATCAACAGTTCATCAATATTACCATCATTATTATCAACAAATAAATATATATATATATATAATTAATTATACTTCCTCTCAAAAACAATAAATATGATCATCGTATTATTATTTCATACATAACATATTTGAACCCCATCGAGGGATTCTCGAGGGGTTATTTGCAAAAACATTACCAAAAATGGTGTTAAAATATGGTACATTTTACAGGTAGAAATTCTCTCTCCTTTGTATTTCCATAAAAATGAGGGTTCTGAACAGCCGAACTGGTTCGAGTGACTCGTCAGTTAGCTTTTACAATCGCTACAACCCCCTCGGCACCTCGAACTGTTTCGATCAAACAAATCATCGAGAATTTTCGCAATGACGGTCCGAACTCTATCCGGATAGAGTTGCCACAGTGGACTCCGTACAACCCTCTCAATTGTTTCAATCGATCCAGTTCAAGACCTGGAAAGTCTACGACAAACCGCCCTCGGAGTTTATACTCGTGCAATGAACCAGTTCTCCTACGTCCCCCCAAAGAATTTTGTGCAAACAAGGCTCAACTCGCCGGAGAGTTCAATATTCTCATGGGGGTCCCTTCCTTCTCGTGCCTCTTTTTGGGCATTGAACTCCTTCAAGACGCTTTATCGAAAGTATTTATTCGGATACGTTGCCAAGTGCATATTAGATTGGGCAAAATGTATATTGTGATACAATTCTTCATTTATATATATTTGCTGGATAACAATTTTTAATCGCGCAAGAATTCCAACAAAATTCATCCTCCATACTTTTCAGCATAAATTTCAACTATATATTTCTATTTCTATATACATAGTTGCAATTTACGTTAAAGAGCTGGCAGACAAATATTGTCTTCCTCCTTGGGATCTTAAAAATTGCAATGTCCAGACAATATGTGCCAGAAATGATATTTAAGTATGCTCCATATATACATGGAACGTGAAATCTATTATTTTGCATTTAATGCTTGATTTAAGTAATATTATTAATTGTTATAAAAATGAGTCTTGAAGGAGTTCGTATTATTATATTCTCCAACAGGCCTTTCTATGATGAATTGGTTGGAACTATCATTCAACCAATTAGGCCTTATTGTCATATTCCAAATATGACCATTCCAGATATAATGAAAGCCGTAATTTCAGCTTTCGTGTGTGAACCCTGGGGACGCGGGGCAACGGAGTTCGAACACTACTAATTCAATAAAAATTACTCATAATATACTTCTTCGAAAAAGATTTTAAATCATAGAATCTATAAATATAAAAATTGACTCGATTTCAATAATATTTATGTTACCTAGAAATATAAAAACTGACCCGATTCTAATAATATTTATGTAATCTAGAAATATAAAAATTCACCCGGTTTTAATAATATTTATGGTGTTCCAATAATTACTTCGTATAGTTTGGATTTTTTAGGAAGGGTGTCTTTTCGGACATTATGGGTCACCACATAAGAGACGACTTATGTCGCAAGACAGCGCCCCGTGGTAATGCTGTGTAGAGAGAGATACTATACGAAGCAACTGGAAGATAATTGACTCTATCTCAAGTTATTTATAATAAAAGTTTGCCTGAAAGAGTAAAAACTTTGTAGGGATATGAAACTATTATTGGAATAAATATAACTTTAACTTTAATCATCAAATTTCTTAAAGATTCGCGACGCGGATGTTTGCGTCCCAGGTTCACAAGGGGGTATGGGGGTATGGGGGCAGGGTGGTCAGAATAAAATATAATTAGCGAGCATAGCGACTTAATAGCATAAGAATGACGATCCATCCGAGGATGAATCGTCATTATATAGGTCTTCGCCACTTGGGCTCTTCGCACTTGGCTCTTCATCCCGCGTTGCGTGAAAAGTATTTGCTCGGACATTCCCTTTTCGTACAAAGAACTGGTGGTTCCACAGAAACGACGAGTGTTCCGATGCAATAAACCAGCTCATAAACTACATTTACTACATTTAATTAACTTGAATTATTCTTGAATATCCGCGAACATTCATCCGTCGAATACCCTTTAACATTCAAAGATTGAACGTTCTCCGGAATATCCTGCGGTGAAACATTCTCGAGTACCCACGAATAGAATATTTTCGGTGACATTCTCCGAAAAATACTTGAATATAATATTGAGATTGACTTTACTTCGACAGAAATTAGATATGAAGTTAGATATATTAAAAAGTTTACTGGTATCCTAGCACAGAGCACGCCCAGCCATTTCATATTAACGAAATGGATGCTCGTACCTGTACACATTTAATCGAATGTCCAAGCAGAATACAATCCACGTGCTGAAAGAACAACCTTACTAGTCCGTGATTTAAGGACTCAGCGAATTCAGAAACCGGTGTTTAAGAACCACTGTAGCCTGTTAAACTACGTGCGTACTAGGATTAATACTTATAAATACATTAACACTTTAGCATATCGGTGATGATATACTAATTTATTAACAGTTCCCAGGTGAGGGATCACACCTTTACAAAGATCGCCTATCAATGCTAAACCGAAGGTGAGTCCTCAGCCCTGGCCCTACCTACTTAAAATTAACTCATAATCAAGCACACAAAGTTAGAGAAGATATGCTACCTGCCTCCCTCAAGCTATATTTAAAATGGCAAAAAGCAAATCAGGCACACCAACACAATCAGCATCAACCCACTCCACGGTTCTCATTCACGAGCCCTGGGTGCAAAGCCTACACTAGGGAGAAGGTCCCGGGACCCCTCCGACACCCGAACTCGATACCAACTCATACCACGAAAATGTACGTACCCTTTTCCTGAAATCGACTGACAGAGGCTGCGTCCATTGCGAATTTGTATGCTTTGAGCATATATGCAAATATAAACTCGCGTTCCAAGAATTACTTCGTATAGGCTATTTTTTAGGAATAGGTATTTTTGGAGGGGTCACCACATAAGAGACGACTTATGCCGAAAGACGGCGCCCCGTGGTAATGCTGTGTCGAGAGGGATACTATACGAAGTAACTGGAAGATAGTCGACTCTATCTCAAGTTAATTTAACTTGAATAAAAGGAAGCTACTCGCGTCTAAAGACTATGAATATTCATAGTCGTCAAAGTATAAAATATAAAATATAGCAGATGACTATATTTTAAAATCTATTACGACATTATGGATAGCAAAAGTAAAGAGATTCACGTCCAAGTGAGGTAGACGGACCCCTGGGGGCTCGCCAACCTCGCAAGGAAGTTCATGGCTTTACTTAAAAGTTAAAAACGACGCAATCCCACGAAAACAACCGATCATACACAAGTGTGGAAATGCGTCGTGCACGGACCGCGAAATCCTCCGCCAGCCGCCACACATCATTAGGAAATATTAAAATTAACCCATGCCCACCGCCCGCATTCATCCGTATCACATCTAAGATCCACGGATAATTGCGAGCTAAATAAAATGGGCATGCCTTAAGACTAAATAAATGAACACAGTACACAGGAGCTTGAGGTTTGCTGAAAATCCTGACTAAAAAATCCACTTAACAGAGTGAAAGAATAAGTATCTGAACGGACTAAATTGACTTTACTTTAAATCATTTGCATAAAGGGGGGCAGAAGAATTTATTTATACGTGGGTAGGGAAAGGTGTATTCTTTATTTCAGTGACGCGTGTCAAAGGGGTATCACAATATTTCATTTAATATTCAGAAAAATTCAAGTTCAAATAATATATATATGAAAGTATGTACTGAAAAGTACATACGGAAATTGAAATCTTTAAGTAACCTCGGGCGACCCCTTCATCGAAGACATTACATTCGTCGTTCGACTCCGGAATCTACCCGTCGCGAACTGCCTTCTTGCTCATATCAACAAACCATTTTTTTACGTCAAGCGTACGAACGAAAATCGAACGAACAAAATGCATATCATAAAATTAATAAGGGTTATTATATAATATCAAATCGGATGCATGATCCAATTTGAATCGAATAAAGTGAAATAAAGTCGCAATTAATTCATGCGACTCGCGTATTCACGATTCGCGATTCCGCGGTACGAGACTCTGCAATCGGCGGAAATAATCCGCGCATGCATATTATAATTGAAACCGCGAAGCGACAAAGAAGACAAGAAGGCCTACCTCAGCTAATAAATATAAACACATTCAATGTTGATGCTACCCACGAGCAGATTCCACAAGTAGAATCTGCTCGCGGTCGCTATGCTCGCAAATATTTAGAAAGAATTATAACCAGCACCCCATACCGATTCGGACCAATCGTCCTACGGCATAGGATACCGGGGGGACAAGACTCTAAATTAGAAACTTTGAAAATTGAAAGTCGGGTCAGAGGGTAGAAAAAATATTGAAACCTTTTGTGACTCACTCGGAGATGTCTTGAAACTGCCTGTAGTAGGTTGAAGGTGAAGACGATGTTGAAGATGGTGTTGAAGACAATGATGAAGATGATGCTGGAGCAGCTGGAACTTACGAGCGTGAATTTAACACTCCCGAAACGGATTTTAGAGTCCATTATGTAGCAAGTTTTAAGTCGCGGCCGACTTTATTTTCTCCGGCGAAAAAAGATGCACTCCCGATATTTTATCCTGTAACGAGAGAGAAGAAATTCATGATAAGACAACGTTCATAAAAATACCCAATATAATGAAAGATTGAGTTGCAAAATATTTTTTTACGGGAAAACTAGAATTGAAAAAGAGAAATAAAAATGGATTTTGAAACTTACCGATCCCTTCGCTGCAGCCATGCCCGATGGAGGACCTCTCCGCAGGAATCGCCTTTTGAATCTAATTATCGCGGACGAGCAAATTGTAAAAGATTTTTATAACTCTGAATACTAACATCGCGACCGTATACTTATTTCCGGCGAACAACACTGATTCTAATTTCCGCGAATTTTATCTAAGATCGCATTGCACGCGATCACAAAATACGGAACTCAAATAACTGGAACCTGGAACCTACGGACTTGAAGTTAACACTCGCGAAACGAATTTTAGAGTCCATTATTTAGCAAGGTATAAGTCGCGACCGACTCAATTTTCTCCGGCGAAAAAAATGCACTCCCTATCTCGCGATATTTTATGCACACACTGATGAATCCTGTAACAAGAGAGAAGAAATTCATCATAAGACAACGATCATCAAAATACCCAATATAATGAAAGACAGAATTTCAAAATATTTTCTTACTGGAAAATTACAATTGAAAAAGAGAAATTAAATGTGGATTTTGAAACTTACCGGTCCCTTCGCTGCAGCCATGCCCGATGGAGATCCTCTCCGCAGGAATCGGCTTTTGATTTTAATTATCGCGAGCGAACAAATTGCAAACATTTTTATAACTCTAAATATTAATATCGCGACCGAACACTGATTTCCGGCGAACAACACTGACTCTAAATTCCGCCAACTTTTTTTTC
Source organism: Nysson spinosus (assembly GCA_910591585.2). Taxonomy (NCBI): domain Eukaryota; kingdom Metazoa; phylum Arthropoda; class Insecta; order Hymenoptera; family Crabronidae; genus Nysson; species Nysson spinosus. Next base: position 8,663,474 of record OU342835.1, read on the forward strand.
GGAAGCAAATGACTCTAAGATCGCATTGCACGCGATCGAAAAATTGCTGGAAAGAAGAAATATTAAACCCAAGAAATTTTCAAGCCAAGCGTCTGTTCGGTTCTATCATCTCAGTAAAAATGTAATCTTTAATAATTGTCGAAAATATAATATAATACCATAATACATGAAATACAAAAAGTATTGCACATATTATAATATTAAATATATTTTTAATTCATGGTGGATGACTATCGTCGTAGCCAAAATCGAGTATAATAGCCAAAGTTTTAAATGAGGAAATAAACCAGCTTCCTCGTTTTTCAAGCAACTCTAATTGGCAAGATTAAAGTTTCTTGAGAAGACGTATGGAAATCAGGTTTATGTATATGCAAAAGTTCAAATAAAAGATACAATTGCATATTATACACACACTTCGAGAGCAATCTTAAGCCCTTTGTATGTCGATACAACGGATGAACGAATAACGAAAGAAAAGGAGAGAACGAACTCCAAATGAAATACGATGACACCTGAAGAGAGTGAAATTCAAGTACTAGTGCAGCACTATTAGTATAGAGGAATGAGAATTATCAAGAATTATGCAAGTTAATTATCGGAAATACTAATCACGGATCAAAGTTAGAAAGAGGAAGGATATGGAAAACTTTTAACGCGGAAAATCATATTGAAATCGGAAAATTAATTCTGCGAGAGAAAGAGAGGGAACGTGTCGCTAGCGTAGTTGCGCCGCGGACAAGATTTGACTTTGAAAGGTCACGAAGGTATACGAACCAAACCGCGTCGTTGAACTGCGTAGTTGATTGACAATCTTCTTCCAGACGAAAATCCCGAAATTAATTTCCCGAAATCTACGAAGATCGAACTCTAATTGATATTATATCGATAGAAATATTAGAAAATTCGCAGTAAAAGATCGCGGCGCCACGAAGTTTGCGAAGTGCGTCGCGAGAAAAGTGACGCTATGTGAAAATACTCGAAAATTTACTACGTATTTGTCAAAAAAAATACTAAACCGAACCGAGGAAGCTTCGTGGTACTTGTGGGAACACGTTTCGAAACGAAAAACTAAAATTTTGGAGGAATAAAAACCGAAAAATCGGAGCACGCTGAAAACACGTCCGCACTACTCGAGGAACGACCGGCGAGAGACTTTACCACACCCCGCGCCTAAGTTCCGTGCATGCTCGGGAGTGGGGAGTCTGCGCGTTGAGCACGTAGCGCTACACACATTACTTAATCCCCTCGTACGTGTGAGCTATCTTATCTACTCACACATATAACGCCATAGAAAACACGTCATGCCTTTGGAATATTTCTTAAATAATTAATTTTAACGAGTTAATAATAAATAATACATAACTCGTTAATGATAATGTCTTACATTTTATTTCTATTAATAGAAATTATTGCGTATAAACTTAGAATAAGCTTGTTTATAGCTAAAATTGTTGGTGTAACGAGCATAGAATGTTAATTAACATTTCAAGTATTTAAATTCCTATAAATTTTATCAATTTGTACGTAATCTTGCAGTCTGAAGCTTCATTAATTACCATCTACTCGAAATAAATGGTTAAATAATACTTAAATTAAGAATGAATGTTCAATAGAACATATACGACGAAATCTCCGACAAAAAACGCACGATTTCCTTGAAATATAATCGAGATTCACAAAAAATGAGTCATTAAACCAGTTAATGACACTCGAAGTCAGTAAAAACGTCATGCGATGACTTATTTGAAGCATTCATAATCTAGAATTACGAATATTCGTAATATCATTCGCATTGATTAGAAGATTAAATTGTTCGTCAAGTTGTAAATCACTGTATAATTATCTCATATTTTCACGAAATCTTATTGAAAATAGGTCAACATTTTTATAAACAATGAAATAATTGGTAATCATTGCGTATTTAGGCCTGAAAATGGGAAAATAGAGGATTTTCCAACTACATTTTAGAGCCTACGGAAATATTTTGCATCATTTAGGAATAGCGTCGATACGCAATGTTATATAGTACAGTAAATATTCTAAGAAATACATTAATTCCAAGAACTCACAATGTTTTGATGTCGACGTAGCTCAATTAAGGACTCTGGCTTTACCGGTTAGTTTATATTCAAGATCATTCATGCGGAAATTTCACTGACGTACGAACAGAATTCCCGGCCCATCCGTTTCAAAGCGACATCAGGGGCGCACCAACGAAGATTCCTGGCGACGTTCTATATTTTTCATTACTCTGTAGTTATTAATTAAATATGCTTCTACTTTATCATTATCGAGAAAATAAAATAAAATTATTGTTACTTTGAGGGTGGCATAAGTTACGTTTTCAAAATATTACGTTAAAAAAAGAATAAAAACAAAGTTACTCAAAAAGCGAAATAAATTAAGTAAATAATAGATAGTTTAAGCGTCTCAAATGAATATTAATTGGTATCTCATTGAATTAACTGAAATTACAAATAAAATAGATAGTTGAAGTTGTTTAATTAACGTTTTATTAATTCTTATTCGCACTTTAGAATTTAATTTTCCATATGGAGTAATAATTAATATTCGTTTGAGTCGCTTAATAACACATGATTTAAAGTTATGAATTTTTTGGATATTTGCTATAAATTTTCTTTCGAATATCGAGTAATATGCATGCTCACAGATGTAAGAATTTTTGAAAAATAATTCCATGTTTTATTTTTACATTTTCAGTAACGAAAGCATAAGAAATAGTTTTTTATGTGTCGGGCTCTAGAGCCCGATAACTCTATAATAGTAGAATATATTGTGTATTGGGTCTATTTATTTTTCGCCTGTGAGCAAAGCAAGAGTTGAAAAAAATCTCGACACTAGAGAATTCTTTGTGAAATATAAATATTGACAAATTTGCAAACTAATATTTCATTTTTCTGATAATGTGAAATATAATGCAAGGTATATATAATATAACACACTCTTCATTTGTAAATTTCCGAAATTTAACAGGAGTGAAAATCATCGTATTACACATATTTCACCTTTTACAATGTTTTGCGATATACTTGGATCAAGATAGAGAGTAGATGCGAAATATAATTAAAACGTATCAAAAAAATTTTTGGTAGAACGCTTTTTATCAGTTGCACATAAAGAAAATCTTATAATCTCTTTGATTTTTAAGCGCCCCCTTGGCGATTTCTTGATCTGCTCTTGCTGTACAAATCTTCCATTTTCCATCCTCTTCATACTTCAATCCACGTACCGGTCTTTTTCAAAGTTTGCCTTTTTAGTTAGAGAAAGACATGGCGCCCGTTGATAGTTCACCAAGAGGAAATATGGGAGGATTTGAGCTAACATGCTCAATAAAAGCTAACGATACGATACCTGTACACGTTTATAAGTCTACAAATACTGGAATTACTATCTGCATAGCGGACGTTGACGGACCGGTTGTATGTGGCTACTTTGTCTTAGGTAAGATTCTTTATCTTTGCTGTGTCAAAAAAGCAGCAAGATGTCAATGTCATTCCACTCTTCTTTACTATGTATACATATGCATATTACATGCATCAATACTTAATGATAAACACATCAAACTAATTGTAGTACCTACTTTCAAGTACAATAATTTGACTGCTCCCTTGCATATAAAAAATCAGCTACTGAGGCCCATGATGATGATGGCTTGCCCCATACACTGGAGCACCTTATCTTCTTGGGTAGTGAAGATTATCCTTATAAAGGTATCTTAGACTTATGGGCTAACAGATGTCTAGCATCTGGTACCAACGCATGGACACAGAATGATCATACATCTTATACAATGACAACTGCTGGGAGTGAAGGATTTTTGTCCTTGATGCCAATTTATCTTGAACACATCTTGTACCCTACTCTGAAGGTACTAAGAAATAACAGTTTCAATACCTATATTTAGTTACTTTCTATAATTCCATTAGTATTTTTATCATTTGTACAATAACCTTTGAATATGGATCAGAATAATTGTTGGACATAATTATTTCGTATTTCTCTATAGGATTCTGCCTTTCTTACTGAAGTACATCACATCTCTGGAGAAGGAGAAGATGCAGGCATAGTTTATTGTGAAATGCAAGGAAAAGAAAGTGTAGCAGAATTTTTAGTTTATGTGGAGCTTTCTAGAGCAATATTCCCTGGCAAATGTGGCTATAAATCTGTCACAGGAGGTAAGATTCTAAGTGTGCTTTGTATCTATATATAATTATAATGAGATGCCATTTACAGGAGCATTACAAAATCTAAGGGAGAGTACTAATAATGAAAAAGTGAGAGCATATCATAAAGAGTTTTATAGGCCTCAAAATTTAACAGTTATTATAACTGGGCAAGTAAAACATACAGATGTTTTTAAGGCATTGCAGTCTTTAGAGAAAAAAATAATGTCAAAAGTATGTAAGGCATTGAATGTGCATCTTCTTTTTTTTATAATTAATCATCATTACTTTGTAATGGCTTATTTCATAATAATGTAGAATTTTATTAATAATTGTTCCCTGTGCAAATATTGGTATAATTTAACAAACAACTACTTTAGGGAAATGGGGGTTCCTTTAAAAGACCCTGGCAAAGTCCTGTACCACCTTTTACTGAGAGTGTTGACTTAGATGTACCTTATCCTTGGGATTTGGAAGATAATGGAGTGGTAAATGTTGGTTGGCGTGGACCATTTGGTGTTACTGAGGTGTATGACCTTGCTGGTTGCTCCTTACTTTTAAAATATCTAACTGATACATCAGTCAGTCCATTACAAAAAGAATTTGTTGAAATGAATGACCCACTTGCTAGTAATGTGGAATATTCCTTATCAGAATATTCGGTTTCTCTTCTATATTTAACATTTGAAAATGTACCAAAGTCAAAAATTGCCTTAATAAAAGATCATCTTCTAAAAGCATTAAATCAAATATATAAAAATGGTATTGACATGAAAAGAATGAAGGCAGTAGTGCACAGACATATTCTGGAAACGCTGCGGTACATGGAAAACAATCCCCATGATTCAATTGCATACATGCTAATTGGAAATATCCTTTATGGTAACACTAAAGAAGATGTGAGTAAATTAAAATAAGTCTTTAATCAACAACACTTAAAAATGGTTAAATGGCCGAGTGTTTTGTAAATACTTATAATTCATGTACTGTGTTCCTAATTTCAGTTAGATCAGAGACTAAACCAAATACGTGATTACAAAAAACTGGAAAGTGAACCAGAATCTTATTGGTTGAATCTTTTTAAAGTCTATCTTTTAGACAGTCCATTAGTGATAGTGAAAGGCATTCCTAGCATAGAGAAATTACGTGAATCGACTGAAATAGAAAAAGCGCGTGTAACTAAACAAATCGAGGACTTAGGTGAAGAAGGTCTTAAGAAGAAAGAAAAAGAGTTGCAAGAAGCTGTTGAGCAAAACGAAGTATGTAACTATTAAATTGATCAACAATGAACATATTTATACTCATTAATTTATCTTGGCATATTTTCAGATACCAGTACCAGATGATGTATTAAGTTCAGTACCAATACCTGGTACTGACCTCATTAATTTCCATCCCATAAGAAGTTACACTACAGAAACTGCCGAACAACATTCTCGTTTGGACGTAAAAAAACTGCCGTTTTTCACGTACTTAGATCATGTTAATACAAACTTCGTTTATGTATGTTTACATTTTTCTTATCTCATATATTCTGCTATATTTATCAACTTCATATGAAAGACGTTAAAACTTGATTAAATATCTGTTTATAGATGTTTATTGTTATGAACACATCAGATATTAAAAGGGAACACAGACTTTACATACCTCTTTTATTAGAAGTCATAATGGAATCCCCAGTGATAAGAAATGATCAACTCATTCCATATGAAGAAATTGTTGCTGAATTAGAAAGTGATACCATAGCAACTAGTACTAGAATTGGCTATGAAAATAGCTGCAGGTTTTCATGTGGAGCATACAGTCATAGTGCAAACTTGATGCTTCAGGTAACAAGCATAGGAATACTATTTTTTTATCGACACTACAGGTATCCATTTGTAAATATATAACAGCATATTATATTACATAGGTTGAAATAGAGAAGTACGAAAAAGGAGTACAGTGGATTAAAGAATTACTATATGATACCGAACTCACTGCTGATCGATTAAAAATAATAGCAACGAAGATGGTTAACGATGTTGCCCAAGTCAAACGAAACGGAAACAAAGTCGTAGGCGATTTAATGAACGGTCTTATATATAACAAAGGTATAATAAAAAAAGATACCTGCTAAAGAATGGTGCGCTGCTAAGCGTAGTTTGTATTTTGATCTATGTTTCAATTTGCAGATAGCAACCATTTTAATTCTAGTATGTTGCGGCAACAAAAATTCTTAACTAATATTTTGGAACGTTTAAACGATGAAAAAGAACAAACGGAAGTCGTATCGGAGTTCGAATCTATTAGGAAAACTCTGACAACATCTAAAAACATGATTTTATATATAGCGGCAAATGTGGATAAATTAACAGCTCATGTTCCGGATGTTTACAGTTCCTGGAACACTCAATTCTCTCAATTAGGATTAACAGATAAGACTAAGTGAGTATAATTCTTATATGTTTTTAAATATCTAATTACATTATATATTACTTAATATTCTTAGCCATATGCAGATGTATAAATATGTTATTTTATGGAACCGATTATTTGTTTAGACTTAACATTAAACCTGATTGGGAATTAATAAATCCTGTAAACGAAATCCCTATTGAGGGATGTGTTGCTGGACTAGGATCTATAAACACATCATTTTTATGTCAATGCTGTCCGTCTATAAATAATTATCACAGTCCAGATTTAGCCCCACTGCTTGTTTGTTTACAATATTTAACTCAACTGGAGGTAATCTATTTTATTTCTTTATATTACTGATTGTATATAATTAAAGGTAAATGTTATACTATCTATAGGGACCTATGTGGAGACTCATAAGAGGTCAAGGTCTTTCATATGGATATAATATTTACACAAAACCAAACGAGGGTTTGTTGTACTTAACCTTTTATAGAGCAACAAATATCATAGCCGCATATAAGGAAGCAAAATCAATTGTGGTAAGTACATCTTGTTTCATGAAACAAGATTTATGCAACGTAAAAAACCCGAATATGTTTATGATATAACAATTTGTTTCATACTTATTTCTTTCATAGGAGATGCATGTAGCGGAAAACAAATGGGAGAATTTACTTTTCGAGTCCGCAAAATCGTCTCTCATTTTTGAAATCATTGAGAAGGAAAAAAGTGTCGGTGATTTAGTGGAACAGTCGTTATTATCATACTTTAAGAACGTGCCGCACAATTATAATCAGCAAATGGTGCGCCGTATATCTGCTGTTAAAACTGACGACCTGAGCCGTGTGGCTTCTCGATATCTAAAGCCATTGTTTGATCCAAAAGAATGCAAAACTACGATTGTCTGTAATCCATCAAAAGCGTCGGAAATTGCTGAAGCATTTAAATCGTAAGTAATCGTTTCTCTGAGTTTAGTGCGATACAGAAAGTGTATGCATTCTATGTAATCCATGTGTTACTACTTTTGCAGGCAAAGTCACAATCTTGAAGTATACAATTCTCTTGAAAAAAGTTATCTGAACGAGTTTTAAGTTTAATCTTATAAAATAAAGTTATGTGATAATGACATTAAAGTTATCCGCGTTATCATGGTGTGGTTGGTATACTTTAATTAAGATCATTGTCTGAAGATTCCGTTCAAGAAAATCGTTTGATAAAACCTAATATTGTGGACTGACTAGTAAAGTATTAATTAAAATTATTATTCATATAATGACGCTTAATAATTCAGATGAAAACTAAGGACACCAAATTTATACATTATCAACCGCCAGTGCCATTACTAAATTCAAGCATTTACATTTGTAGAAATTAAACTCTTCTATAAATTCATTCTGATTGTGTTACTTTATTCCTTCTTATAGAGCACATTAACTATTACAAAGTCTCGACTTGATTGAATTTTTAAAGAAATCGATCTCGTTGCTGCTAGCTCTTCTAATTGTGCATGCAGTTACGAGAACGTCTAAACGCGATCAATTCATGTGTGTAATATATAAACTATATTTAATAATAATATATAAACAATATTTATCGGGATGAATAGTTAGAGTGGTTTATCTCATTCGGGCGTATCTTTCGTTTCGGAATCGCATGTTTTAAATATGTATATATATAAAATGGAAAAAATTACGATACCGAAATCATTTCCATTTCCAATGCCGACACGCCTTTCTGTTTATATGGCAGATAAACTCCTCCATAAACTTGCAATCCAAACATTGTAATGTTTGCTGTATCCAAAGGATCAACATCGGGTATCTCTCGGCCGCGATAATACGGTTTAAAATTTTCCAAAGGCAGTACTACAGTCGTAAATTCAGAGTCTGACATCGGTGCCTATACCAAAATAATTTGATGTAGATATATCAATCCTCAATTAACACGTTGACTACCGGACCGAAATACGTTTTATATGATACCTCCTGATACGCATGTGTAACATGTATATAACATCTAAAAACAAAACCCTTTAAGTGTTCTATGATACGTTAGTTACTTTACATCGTTATCGTAACATTAAAACTACTGGCAATTTAACAAATATTAGCGATATATTTGATTCGAGTTTTAGTAATATTCGCGTTGTCAGTCTCGAGTGCCCCCGCGGTAGTCAACGTGTTAAATTTTACAAATACTGGTCTGGTGACGGATATTATTTTGTATACGCAATAGTCAAGCGAAAAATTGTGCAATTACTATTCTAAGGCTCAGAAATAATAATTAATTACCGTAAATAGCTGTTCGTAAGTAACATCTTCGTTAGAATCGAGGCCCCTGTGCCTTAGAACAACTTTGTAATGGTCATTACTACCTTGGCCGCGGCAAGTAATTCCGATACTTGTAAAATTGGATAAATCCAAATTAGTTAGTGTTCGGACACCAGCAAATCCAGCACCATTTGGTTGTGGATTTAAAAGTGTAAAGAATACTGCTCTTTGGAAAACTTGTGTTGTTTGCAATGCCAAGACTGCTTTTGATTTTCCTACTGTTCTGACCGTGTCAGATATCTCTCTCCAATTGTCCACATTTTCCACAGAGGTAAAGTCAAATAGCATTTTTTTGTACCTAATTAATGCAATCATTGTCAGTTATATCTAGCAATTATCGGCAAAAATTATAGAAACGTGATGAATATCGCATTGAATTAAAGAATGGAATTGTAAAGGAGGAAGATGTATAAATGTATAGCGATACAAAAATAAAACTTGTACAATGATTGTAACTCACCCCCTTGCTAAACGAAACATAATAACGAGTATAAAAAAACCAATCATCCGTCTGCAATTCATTACTCAAGGTTTGAGAATTTTCCGAAAATGCTTCGTAACATAGAAATAGTTGTTGTGCAATCACTTGCACATGAATAGTTAACTCTTTCTTATCCCTACTTTTAATCTTAGTAACTACTACTTCAATTTTACGGACTCACGCAAAGGTTACTGATAACTATATTTACAAAACAAATCGACATAGTAAACTAAAAGCACGTATCCAATGTCGCGGTAAAAGTGGTAATTACGAACGTTAATAATGCGCAGCTTGATTTAGGACAATAAATTCTTGATGAAAAAATCTTACAACAGCGGCGCGATTGTCTCGACATATTTCAAGAAAATAGAATCACGCATTCTTGTACCATTATATTTCTACCATTACGTTTAATTGTAATATTTAGGGCCGTTTCGTTATTTCATGTTTCGCTAAAATTTCCTTTTTATTGTCACGCGATGAAATCTTCTGTATTGAAACAAATTTACGCATGTTTCCCTTCGCCCTTTCAAGGCAAAGGTCCGATTTAAGGCAGTTGCGCGCTTCTCATAAATCCTCCCGTGAAGCTGCACATGCGCATGAATGCTACTTTATAATGCTTCATAAACAACATACTTAATTTATTCCAGGATGTTGGAAATCATTGAATTATTGTTGAGTTTATGTGAAATTCAGTTGAAATTGTTTTCTATTTCTAAGGACATTTATACTGCAAATCACCAATTAAAAATTCGCGTGAATTATAAGGCTTTTATGCAAGTTATAAATATGATGATATTATAACTCATTTCACGAAAACTAAATGAATTTAGAAAATTCTAAGAATATTCTTCAAAATTGTTATGTAAACGCTTTTATACTCTGCGCGATAAAAATACAAAATATATATATATATATTTGTATTAATTGCCACGCTACTATGCATTTTATTATTTGCATGCGGACATTTTGTAATATTCCGTGAATCAAAATTATTTCAACATATTAAACTTACGTAATAATTTATGGTACATGCTCACGTGACAGATAATGCCTGAAAGCAGAGATAATTACACCAAATGTGGTTGTCAATGAAATGTATACTACATGAGTCATTGGTAATTATGCAGACCCGCCCATTTCATTTGAGACTTGCTGAATTCTTGTTTTGTTTCAACTCTGATGTTTCCAGTATGGAATATTAAAGAGAGATTTGCCAATCTATACTTAAAATTTCCAAACTTATAACGATTTATAACAATAGACTTATAAATAACACAAAATAAGTTTCGACGAAAACTGTAGACTTCCGATTCTTATTCAGAAAGGTATTAAAAAAACACGTGAAAATGTTTTGTGATATTTCGATTGAAATAGCAGAAACAAGCAATTAGAATTTGCAATACAAAATATATACACATCTAACATAATTATACGGAGAAAATAATGGAATTCCAAATTCGGTGTTAAATGAATAATCCCATTTGCCGAATTAAAATAAGGGCATACTGTCCAAAGTTTATTTCCCTTGCTTGCAACACCTGAACTTTATAATTTATAATCTTAAGATTCACTAAGACGATTACCATTCAATCAGATCTGAAAAGCTTTGGTCAAATTTATTTCGAGCGATTAGATGCATTTCTCCAACAATACAAATGCAGGAAGTTCTTATATTATAATGGAAAGGGTACAATTTGTTACAATCGACAATATTGTCGCTGGTATTTTACACGTTTCATATCCATATCGTGAGTACTTTTGTTCTCTTAAAATAAGAACACAGCAAAGATCGGTACTAACAGATGTTAAATAATCATTTTGCCACTCCACAATCATCCTTTATCAATTTCCGTCTAACATTAATAGCATTCAACAATTTTCCTTCCGACTATTAATTTAAACTTCTGCAATATACAAGTAATACGTATTCAGTGTAATAACGAAATATTTCAAGAGAAATACATCGGTGAAACATTTCGAGTAATCAAGCAGAAAATGCAATTAAAGCTTCGAGATATGTTCTGTAATCTTAGCTATGTAATCTAATATAATACTTCAGTTTCGGTGATATGAAAATCATTTCGTGCTATATCATCTGCATGTAATACCATGTAGGGAAAGTGTAACAAAATAGTAATTGCATTTTTTCTGCCACCTATTTAAAAGTCAGCAACAACAACGACGAGTTTATTCTATTCGTTAGTTGTTGAGATTTATATAGCGAACTGCTAGTACTATTAAAATTAAAATGATATAATAGAATGCAAGCTGCACGGCAACTTTTGAGATAGCTAAAATTTTTTATAATTCATTTAATGAAATGTTAGGGTTACAGTCATGAAACGAAAGTTTTCTTTAATTTTTGTAATTCGCCGGTCATACCATTTTGAGGCAATTTTGTGGTGCTGTTGACAAGTTCATATTTTACCAACAATTTCGTGTAAATAAGCTTGTAATACAACAGCTTCCACACTGTAAATTAGGTAACATTCAATGGTGTACACACTTAAATCTCCTTACATCTTTTATAATTTACAGTGGAAATATTTGATTTTATATGAATGCATCGTTAATTCACATATCTATTGTTTTCCATCCCTGCTTAAGTAAAAATCTTATTCACCATAATGCAGACTTCACACACGTACCTGAAGGTCTGTGTATTTAACTCATTGTCTATTACTTCAACTATTTATGCAACAAAATATATGTAAGTTAATAATCATACAAAAGCCAATAACATTGACATGCTCACTTGCATGCCAATATAAGATCTGGATTATTGAATATATAATTTGTATGTTTATGTATATACTGTGTCATGTATTCATAAAGCGTACCATCGCAAAATTAACTTTAACTAGGAAAAAAAAGATATTTGACAGCTTTCATTAAGTAGATTGGACTTATCAATGTTTAGGGAATAAGGATAGGAGACGATCTGCTTGCTATACTTAGTATAAACCATATATGCATTAATAGTACCGATGAATTAATATATCTATATACAAACAAATAATGACCTAACAGGAGCAGGAATCCTTTCCTCCTTGCTGTTCGTTAGATACTCCTTGAAGATTAGTACGACCAGGTTGGCTGGGATTATGCTGTACTCCTGACTCCGCGGCATTCAAGTCCAATCTATAAAACAAAGAAAATTACTTAATGCAATTATTTATGAATTCCAATTGTAAACGAGCTAGAATGTTTTCACACGGCAAAAAATGTGATTTAAACATCGTACAAAAATTGATCAGATTAAAGTAATCATTCAATGACAATAATTAATCGGTCAGCAGTACTAATAATATAGTTGTATCATAATATATTTGACTATTATGCTGATATAGAATGAACCTGACAATTAATTTCTCCTATTCACTTACCGTCCATCTTGTATACTTTGGAATATTTTCTTGGCCGTCTCCAAGAAGGCTTCTTCAACATTGTGTCCCCTATTAAAAATGGAATTATGTTATGTTATAATTACGACAACCGAAAGCAAATGTGTTACGATTATACTACACACGTTTTTGCGCTTGCTTCTACAAACATGAGACCGTTTTCATCAGCAAACTGTTTCGCTTCTTCATAGGTAACGTCGCGCTGAGCTTCCAAATCACTTTTGTTACCAATTAAGAATATAACCTGTGAAGGAAATTTGTATGTTTCACCCTACTTGAATACGATACAAGTAGTTTTTACAAGGAACAAATAACAAGTAGCATATACGACAGTTGTGCGTCAATGTAGTACACTTTACAGACGTAAATACCATTATGAATAATATCATATTTTGCATACAGTGCTTGGATTTGTCAAATTCCTTGTATCTGTAAGCCAGCTGCTAAGGTGGTTATAAGTCGACCGACGCGTTATATCGTAGACCATTAACGCTCCAGCTGCACCCCGATAGTACGATCTACAGTAGATTAGTAATTTACAATACCCCATAATTTTGGAAAGTGTAATCATTACAGATTATACATAAATAGTTTGCAAAATGATTTCAATGAAATCTTGATATGTTCATGTACCTAGTAACTGCTCTAAAACGTTCTTGCCCCGCAGTGTCCCATATTTGTAATTTTATTTTCTGCCCTGCCACTTCAATGATTCTTGTTCCAAATTCAACTCCGATAGTATGCGGGCAATCCGCCATAACTAAAACACCATGCAAGTTTTTCGTGTGTCATCTTATTTGCACTATTATATATAGCTTATTTATATACAATGTTACAAATTTTGATTCAGTTTTATAAAAGTGTCTATAGTTTTCTTATGGTATTGTTTTAAATTAAGCCTTTCCCAAATATTATACATAAAAATTCCAATAGATCCCATTTAAACAAATTTATAACATTATTAGAATTTTATTAATACATTGTAAAGACCTCACTTTTTTAAATGTTGCAATAAAAATCCTGGTCCTACATTAAAGTAGGAAGGAATTAATACATTCTGATGCTATCAAACTTTCTTTAAATATGCTGATTTTTTTGTAACACATATACAGAGCTACAGAAAATATAGATAATGTGGAATAGGAATATTTTTTAAATATGGTTTTCATATATATGGTGATAATTAACCCATTAAGAACAAGTTATCCTCAGAGTCAAAATCATGAAAGTATTGAAAAACAATACCTAAATTGGAACATAAACACTTCATAAGACTTGAAAAATCAATAATAAAAGTATCTATGCATTTAGTTCAACAGTCTGACTTACATTTCTTTTCTGTAAACTGATGAAGTAGGCATGATTTTCCTACTCCCATATCACCTATGATGATATACTTAAAGATATATGAGTAATTGTATGGACCAGTTGACATTTTGAACCTGTAAGTAAACAATCCTAAAAATGGTAAATTTCCTACATAGTACATTATCTTGTAGATTACAAATCCAAATTTCTGAACAAATCTAATAAAAGTACATGACTACTAAAATTATGTTCTCAGTATTTATATAAAGTTTCTATAATTTATTAGCATTTTCATTTTGTGTTCCTCTGGTAAATCTAAGTTTCACATGATAATCATATAAATCTTATGAACTAATATGATATTCAGTGGGTCATAGATCTTGCTAAATTTAATAATGTTATATGCACATATGTGTATAATGGCATTACTTATCAATAATCTTCTAATAATTGCAAACGATATTAAATAATCCAATATAAACATTTTCAGAAATGATATCATGTAGAATTTGTTAGGTGAAATAGAGGAAGTGCGAGATCAATTGATAATCGGGAAGATACTGGAAGAATCACAATTAAGTATTACTCCAAGAAACGTCAATGATGAAACGCCAATAATTCCTTCGGTAATTACATTAATAGAACTGAAAAGAATCGTAATTAATGTTTATTATACAAAAGAGATTCTGCGATATTGACGTTTCAGGATAACAAGAGAAAATATCCAGCACCTGAAACTCCGATAACAACTGTTCGATAAAAAAAAAAAGTCTCTGATGTCAACAATGCAAACTGCACTCACCCTCCTCTAGCTTAATATCGAAAAAAGTGTTAGCGCACGTTGAACCACGCAGAATTCTTTAAAGAACTTTTACTACACAAACAACGTGCCCCGTCACTGAATACACAACTGTTATCCGCAATAAAGTAAATGTATTACTGTTCTTTATATCACGCGCAATATGGCAGGTCACTATCGCTAATAACGATGGCGGCGAATAAACGTCAAACCACCTGTCACTGGGTTTTAGAAAAGTCTTACGTATTAATCGCAATCTCTGTACTAATAGTTACAGTCTAAATGACACAGTACAGCTTGGACGGCGATATAATCAACTAACAGCAGAGAAATCAATTGCAAACGCCACCCTCCTTAAACAACAATTTTCTAAGAGACCATAAAAAGAAGAACAAAGATGGATCATTTGACCATAATGGCGGTAATTCTCTACATATATGTATGCATAACGTAAACCACCGTATGCCTTCGATTTTTATTGCATTCCAGAAGTATTTTCTCACGGAAAATATTTTTATTACGTTTTTTACGGTAAGGTGATTAGTGTTTATAAATGAAAACGTAATAAAATTTCTTACCGCTTGATTCTTCGTTCAGCTTAGGTCTTACTCTTGATATCGTTCTACCAATCGTAGTAAAGTTCTATCGGACAAAGTTGTTTTATTGGCCTTTCTTGACACAGTCGTCATCGGTAAAACTTGCGAGTAAACAAATTTCAGATTCGATTTTATGTTTAATACAGTAATATCTATTTATAGAAGCTGTATTCTCTTTATTTTTATTCTTTTTTCAAAGTAATAATGTAATAGTAATAATTTAATTTTATTCTCACGATGATGATAAAGTAGTTGCGTATTTATTTAATAACTATATATATATATATTATATATATATATCTGTTTAATATCGAGTAATATGTATGCTAACAAATGTAACAGTTTTTGAACAAATAATGTCACGTTTTAGTTTTGCATTTTTTGTACTAAAAACATAAAAAACGGCTATTTTATGTGTTATGTGGGTAACGTCATCAGTGACACGAAAATCGTTACCGAGTCCTAGGACTCGGTAATTCTGGGATTACAGATTGGCTTCCGTGCTTGGTCTTCTTATAGCCCGTTCCAACGAACCTTTCACCCAGCTCACGCAGCCCCCACTACGTTTTCTTCCCACCACTGCTTTATCCACGGCTTCAACTTGCCGCGGGAAAGAAACTTCATATATACGGTGTCGAAAAACTGCAACTTACAGAAAGATTTCTTAGTAGCTTCGCGTATTCATCTACCACAGACTGATTATAATGCGGTTTAATTATTTTGCCGGTTTCTATCACTGCCGTTCGAGTACCGCCCACGGCATTTGCTGGATATTAAAGCCATTGTTACTATTATTAAGGGAAGTGTTTCGAGCAAACAACGAACTAGTAGACTAAGGCAAACTTGTCATGAAAAATGTGCCGTGCACATGTTTGGAAAAGTCAGGAATTTAATCCTAAACAACTGCAAGGAAATTCTGCTAGATCGGAGTGTCATAAATCATGTTATAAATTAACTACTGATACATGGTCAACTACTGGTACTTTTACCCTACGGTTATACCGTGTTGTTTCATTGTTTTCGGGATTTTCCGGAATTAATTAGAAATCTTAATACTATGGAATGTATGTATGAGTGTAGTAATTTATTTCAGAAATATTTACTTCAAAAGTTTGTTAGAATATAAGTAGTCCTACGTAGTCATGTTCAAGAATTTTCGGTACACCGTATATATTGATTCTGAGTCGCTTCGTCGGTGACGTCACATTGGGACTACGGCCAATAGCGTGTTTGGAGCAGGGAATGGTAGTGGGGACCTGCGCAGATCGAATGTAAACTCGTCGGAATCAGGTGAAAGGTTCGTTGGAACGGGCTATATACCTGGTCGGTGCTTTAACATAATTGACACTAACTCCTTGTGGTTTCGACGAAAAACTGTCTGAAGGTATGTGTCGTTGAAAATACCAAGAATAATATGCAGTCTCGAACTTAAATACGTAATTGAAGAATAAGAATATTCTTCGACACTCGTAAATGTTGAAAATTTGTATGTCCCTCAATTCCGTA
Organism: Nysson spinosus; assembly: GCA_910591585.2. Classification (NCBI taxonomy): domain Eukaryota; kingdom Metazoa; phylum Arthropoda; class Insecta; order Hymenoptera; family Crabronidae; genus Nysson; species Nysson spinosus. The sequence continues at coordinate 8,680,491 of OU342835.1, forward strand.
TGTGATTTCATCGTGAAACGAACGTGTACGTTTAGTGTGTAGTTGAGTTACTCTTAAATGTACACAGGGTTGTTATGCGTCTCTTTTCCAATCATTTATAATTGCGTGTGAAATATCCAGCTTGATTTGTGATTTGTGTCCAGGTGGCTGAATATTCCCTTCTTGTTACAGGTAAGAATTCAAAAACTAATAAACGTTAATTCGTTAAAGTACCCGGGCTAGGAAATTGTACACTAAGATTTCATTGCTTGACACACAAAACATTATAACGATAAACAACGGAGAAGGAATAGAACTGACGATTCGCGTATTTTAATAAATCTATATATGTGCTACATAAATATAACTATAATAAATGATAAACACCACCTACTTTGAATTTGACTTATGTTCTTTCATCCTAATACACTGACACTGTTACATTTGTGTATGAATGCTGCATATGACATATCTGAGCTCTGTAGAATTTCGAAATATTATCTATTTAGATATCAATGTCTTGTGATACCTAACATGTATGTTGTTACTGTAAAGATATGGGTTTAATCAACAAAATAATGAACTTCTTTTAACTCTAATTTCCTGTGAGTTTACTGTTTCTACTTCCAGAGTGACACTATTAATTGGTTTGGAGTACAAACATTTTTTTGTACAAACATCATGATCCATTTGTTTCAATTATGATTGTTTATAACTTCTAAGCTTGCAAGTAAAAATATAATTACGTACCACAGCAAAATTTGTTTTAGCTCAGTGTTACAGATGCCATACATTTTGGTACGTGGTAACCTTGCATCCTATGGTCATAGATATCCTTGGAGGGTTCTAGTGTCAGGTCTTAAAGGTATAGTTTATAGTGTAATTAATAGTTAAAGTAAAAAAGTTATATTCTAGCAATAGTTTCTCTTTGAGTTGATTGAACTAATAATACTGTAGTCTCTTTTTTATGCATAATTTTCATTGTAAAGTTTGAAAATTGCATGAGGTATTGAAGTGCAATATCAATGTGTGCAAAATTCTGTTTGTGTTTCTCTCAATTAATGCATGTATATTGACTCTTGTGTTTGTTTTGTCTATAACAATTTTTAATGCTTATAAGTCCACACACATAGTTTCCTACTTGTGTTTCTTGTATGTTATCATTTACTTATTCATTTGTTATATTGTAAAATCACCATTGTTTCTTGGTTTTTTATGTGCAAGAATCTTTTCGAAATAGTGCTTGTTGAAATAATTGTTTTTGGAAAAATACCATCTTTCGATATTGCATGCCTGTAGAATGCGGTAAATGTAGTCTATTTTAATTATGCTAATTAGTTGAAAATTATAGATAAATTAAGATTTATAGTACCACTTGCATGTGTACAATGTACATTTCCTTTCTGCTCGTTCCGTAGTCGCGCGATTTTTTTTCGAAAACAACACAGCAAATTGACAATATTTAAGTATCAACAAGTAGAATAAATTCTACACAATACAGTCAGTGCAGTAATATTCTTTGCAAGTATTGGAATATTTAATTAATTAAATATATTCACACGCGTAAAATGATTTGTATCAAAAATACATTTCCCGGTACGTGGAACCTAACTATCATTAGGCTCTTCATAAAACTAGATGATAAGCTTGATTAATAAGCGATAACGTGATAAGTTCATCATTGCCGATAAGTTAAACAGCTCGTTTGAGTCATAATATTCTTTGGTTTTTCCTCAACACGTCGTTTTCTTGTTCCATTTCGTGTTCCGGGAGGATAACAGTATAGTTATACTGACATAAAAAATCGTACAGGTATGCTTAATGGTTCTAAAGAAAGAAGGATTATATTTACAAATTAATGTAACTATATATTTAATAATTAATCTCATTAATGGACTGGGTTAGGTCTTCGTGACTTAACGTGATATCCTGGCTCGCCGAAAATCACGCACGCCTCCAAACTTGAAAAACTGGCGATATGCTTTAACATTGCGTACGGTTACTAAATAATTAAATACTACAAATATTCCTCTACTTTCATATTCATAATAAATTGTATTGCGCAAGTATTACACGATGACCATTTTAATGGTCGAATGACAAGTATATTACTCGGAGAAATGTAAACCTACAGTTTAAAGAATTTAGAATGGAGTTCTCCACACACGATAAGCTCGAATTCGCGATGCGAAGAATATTATTCTTTGAAATACAATTGAATCGCAATGATCGGTATGCGGTAACTAATCGTAAGTCAGCAGAAACGAGTAATGTTATTCAATTATGTGTTATAGCATCGGACATAGAGCAACTGAGTCGTTTTGCCTCTGGTGGATACTGTGATGACTCGACAATAGTATATTTACAACATCCGTGTGTGATATTAACTGCCTTAGAGGTTCTCGGTTATAAAGTCGTTGCATCCTCGAGTACTGGCGTTAAGCAAGACTATAATGAGTATATGTGGACTATGAGAAAAGATTTTGCCGAGCCTGAACCCGAACCTGTTATAAAAACAGGTACGCCATATTAATAATTACTATTATTATTATATAGACATAAAGAACTATTAATATTATGCAATAAACAATAAACTACTCAGTATGAACTAAGAAATTTTAAGTGCGATAGTATTGTGTGGAAAAGATGAATCTCAATTTTATGGAAAACGCAAGTTATTACAGTATGTATGCATAAGTCTGAATTACAATGATGATAATAAAACGCGACACATTCTTTGATTACGATGACAATTGTGTCATTCACCGAATGTGATAAGTTGATATTCAGTACGTGAATTGAAATCATGCACAGATTTAGGATTTGCCGTATAAAAAATGATCGGCGTTAACGTTATTTTTGTTGATTAATCTTGCTTTGTTGAACGGTTTCGTTTATCGACTTGTCCGTTTTCATGCTTTCCTGTTAGAGTTCTCCATTGGCAGAACATAAATACGGGTTAATTAGACTGCGCTTTAAAATATAACAGGGCGGAGATAATTTGTACAAAATTCAACCGTATAATTATCCATCACACGTTCTCCATCTGAGAGTACTTTCATATAGTATCCAGTTTACTCCAATTCTGTAATGTCTTTTGTTGACCGCCCCTGAATGGCGTCACTCTTGTTGAAATAACAGCAAGATATGGTTTTTTATTTCATGTAGATTATGCATGATGTATTTCTTGTAATATTACACGTGTAACGCCATGAACAATTAAATAAAACAAATTGCTTCGGTCGTAACTGGTACGTGTTGCTGCACTTTCGTCGCGTAAAAATGAACATTCTATACATCGTGCTAAATTTTATAAAAAGAAGTTTCAGAACTGAAAATAACGTTCGTTTATTTAAATCTTTCGTAGGCAGCTAAAAATCTAAAACGCACCATTATAGTACATTATAACATTTGTTATAAAACATTTTAAGTTTAACACAATTCCACAAATATGTAATTAATCTTATACGATTTGCGTAAAATATCAGATAAAGAATATGATTTTAACATTAAGATTTTTATATTTGAATACAAAAAATTTCCTGTATTCCGAAACTTTTATTTTTTATCAAAAAAGACAGGAAAGTGTGAGTTTTACAAGAAACCCACTTTTATAAATACTAAAGATTGTTCGATAAATAAGAATATAAAAGGATTATTGTTGTTGGTGAATATTGAGAGTGCCAATATGGTAAAAAAACGTGGGATAGTCTGGAATTATTACATTAAAAAAGTTGATGGGTCTCAAGTGATTGCATTTTGCAAATTCTGTAATCATTCATACATTCAAAATGCAACGCGGATGGAAAGGCACATGGAACGCTGCCCAAAATGTCCAGATGATATTAGACAACAATTTATCCAAGTTGCACATAATAAAAAGCAGAAAACCAACATTCTTGGTATGAAAATCAATGATGCATGGCCAAAACAAGAATCTTCGATGGATCGTAGTATCCCAGATACAGAGTTGGAAGAGCTTGATGATTGGAATTATAAAAATCAATCTTATTCCAATGAGCCACACACAGGAGTCCAGCAAAACACTGGATTAATGATGCAAAATAATGACGAAAAATGGGCTAATCGTGATACCACGACTCAAGATAATCATACAGAAATGAATCCAGCTAATAAGAATTGGGAAACAAATCAGAGTAACACAGGACCCGTGATGACTGGTAATTTAGAAATATATCGCAATATTATAGAATACATTTTCGTGGAGATTCCAGTTAATTTAAATAAAGTCAAATCATTAATGAAGAAAACAATAGAGAATTTGAATGTATAGGGTACACTTAAATCTTTCTATAGCTGGATCGCACGATCGTACAAGTTCTATCCATCAAAGGAAGTCACATACACCTAGAAGAATATTACAATGGCCCACCCTCTCTATGCGTGCATCTGCATATTCGCCATTACAAAGTAAAATATACCAAGAACAACTGTTAGAAAGACGCGCCTTGAGAAGAGCAGCGGAATTAGAATTGCGTCGCAAAACCCTCGAGTTGGAGAAATTCCAGTGGGAATACGAAAGAGAAAAGACCCAAATGGAACTTCGTTGGGCTCATGAAACTCGCATGATGGAACTAAGAGAAGAACAAGAAAGACAGTTGATGCAGCAAAATAAAACATGATCGAATTCACATACATAACAGAAAAGGATGGAATGTATAAACAGAGTACAAGATACGAAATCGAGCATATATCAGTTTTCCGCGTATATTTTCTAGTTGTACATATAAAGCATGTTCGTTATAAACATACGTAGTTTACTTCCTAAATGTATTACATTTTGTAATATACTTTTAGGAAGCAATGTTTCGGGCCGGCACCGTAATATATTTAAATATGTAATTTATATACATAGGATAAGATCGACAATTAATATCGCTTATCATTATAACTGTGTAATACATACATCAAAGAAGTCGATCTAAAAATGTGTTAATATATATCGTATGTATCTGGTATATTTGTACTTTTATAAACAAACAAATATATGTATCAATTTTCTTTACGGAATACTTATCAGAACATACATGTGAAATATAATAAAATTTGTTAGCAATACTTTTGCCATTGTTATTGAAACAGCATACATACTTAATGACTCGTTTCTCCATTTCGAATTTCGCGATTATCCGAACGAAACGTGTTTACATACATTATGTTGATATTTAGTTCAAACAGAATGTTTTGATTAGTTTCAACCCTTATCGGTCGTATGTCACGTGGGAGGTGACAATACAAATGAAGCGCGAAGCCTGAAGCCTTATATTTTCTATAAAATTGAATGTAAACATAACGATATTAAACCAATATCTCATCTAAAATTTATTGGGCAATTAGATATGTCATTAGATGGTAACTTCCGTGAAGGCGAAGCTTCAAGTTGTGGAAAGCCATCAACCTCAGATAACGAAGATAGGCTAAACGGAAAGCTGCATATCTTGCAACCTGATTCCCAAGGGAAGCATAATGACTGTATAGTATGTTCTAATCGGACGATACCTGGAGGAAGAAAGACAACTATATACTTCTGTGAAACGTGTGACCAAAAGCCATTCCTCCATATAGGAGAGTGTTTTAAAAAATATCACACATTGAAAGCATATGAATAACCAATTAATGGTTAAACAATTAAAATGTGATAAAAATGCATATAATAAAGGCTTTTATGCAAGGAAATGTATCCCCAGATCAACTAATCTTAACGAAACACATGAAATAAAACCCCGACCTAACGGCAAGTTATATGCAAAGCGCTAACGTCCGATAAGGGTTAATAATTTATCTTGAATCGAGAATTCTAATTTCGTACACTAATCGTTTGTATAATAATGTAACTCTGGAACAATTATGTTTCTCTTTCAACAGTAAAAGACAACGAAATCTAACAGCAATTTTAGTCCAATGTCGCAACAAACAATGTCGCAGACGGCGAACGTAATGGCTGAAAAAGTGGAAAGCGTAATGAGCGACGAAAATTATTATTACGTTGGTATAAAGGCCTCTCCTTTCGCGTCCGATAGTGCCGTCTTCGGTTTAAATTCGGATGAGATTTTGGCCCTATCCAAGCGTTTCCCAAACTCCGGAACAGAAGTGATCAACGGAGTTCTGATCAAAGGTTACTGGTGATATTTTTTTAGAAACCTTTTTGCAACTACCATCTTAATTAAACGAGTAGAGTATATTATACTATACCAAAAAAAGTACAATAATGAAATACCTCAAAAATTTCATAAGAATTTACTTACACTTATTTTACATCATCGATATCATTATGAAATGAACGTTGATGATTCGCGCTGTTACAAATATATCTTTACAAGAATGAACAAATTATATTGTATGTCCAAACTCGCATATTATAGTACATACTTCACGTTATTCCGTACGCGGGAAATATATGATCTCAAATAGTTTAGTTAATTATGTATTTCAGTTTAAGTTGACAACGGAAACTTAATTTCAGGGCCACCGTTTTCCATCATAAATGCACTGGCCGAATTAGGATATCGTGTTGTGTGTAGCACTGGAGAGGCCGAAATACTTTGGACACTGCAAAGGGAACTTTAATTTTGCAGTTGTTCCAAGCTTAAAATATTTGCAGCAAAACGTCTAGTTACATACACATAGTGCGCGTGCATGTATCGGGTTGTCGCGCACAATGTAAAACTATTATACATAAAGTATATCATAAAATTACCCCATTATGAAGCTGCGACTTCATACATACATGTACACATTTTATAAACCTACAATATTCGACCTTTTCACGCTTTTCGCAATACTTTAATTAATGTCATCGATTTGTTTTCGAAACATTTCAAAAGCATATGTGTATTTGTCGTATTGTACCGATAGCAGCTACAAACATAAAATCTCCCATGGATCAATCCTAAATTGATTTCGAAGTAGGTCAATTTCTGTGAATATCATCAAAATTCGTATCGAGTTTTTACCACCCGTTACCACTTTTGTTATACTTTATTTAGCGTTATAGATTTTATAGGGCACAATCATTGAAACTTACGCGTAAGATTCCATGTTTCTGGTACGAGATAATAAGAAAATAATAATCGTAATAAGACTGTCTAGTGCATTGGTCCGGATTATGCGATCGTAAAACATCCTGTGTACAAAATACCGCGCTCCAGGTATTACTTTATTTTGATAAAATATATGCGAAAGCATGTGTTAAACATATATAATGGGAGTTAGAATAACAGTACAAGATTACATTTGTATAAATTGCATTTTTATGAGGATAGTATATGCAAGCACGGAAATCTTTTACTTGATACAGTGCTTGCGTTTTCCATAATACAAAGGCGTTTGCCGAATCAAGTCCAGAAAGTTTACAGTAGTGAAATTATGTTAATAAGGTATCCTTTCACGAAAGTTAATATATGTATAGAAGTTTAAGTTTTTTTTTTCCGATACATAGTTGTATTCTTTGTATTAATGTATAATGAACCAGAGCCGTCGTGAATATTGTATAATATCAAACGACGAATTGTTTTATTGTAATTAGCACTTTTTATGCATCTTACTCATGAAAGATGGGAATAAAGCAGTATTTGTTAATATAATTTATTTTTGCATATTTGAAAGATATAAGACGCTATGGCATCATAATGCGAATGCGATACAAGGAATTGCATTTAACAAAGGCCTTAATTCCATAAATCCGATATTTATGTAAGCGAGAATTTTGCACACTTATACTCCGTTCAATGCAATATACACTTTGTCGTATGATATAATTGTATGCGTTCAATGAATATGTATGGATTATAACAATATACGATACATCAGAATGTGGAAAGTTAAAATTTTATCGTAGTCGCCACGCGAACAGTGTTACGAGTCAATAACACCTGCAAACAGATAGAGATTATAATAAAATTGATAAAACTTACCGTTTAACACGTTACTTTAACTTTCCTGCTCCGTTCAATAAAAAACACGTTTCATACAGTATCCTTATCTCAATGGGTTATAGAGGTTTTATTTTAAAGGGGAATACTTACGAAAATATTTATACTTAGTTACAGGTGTTAAAAATGGCGCATTGTCACGGTCAAACAGATTCTAAAGTATGTTGCAATTCGGACAGCAACTTGGAACTTCGACAAACTTTGTCCGAAATGGACTTCGAACGTGGAATATGGTACGCAGGTAAGTATCAATATCCGGTACAATTTGTACATCCGCCTGTCATCAATTATTACATTTGATGGGAAATGTAACTTTCAGCGCAAAATAATGACTTAGACCGCGTACAAATGTTATTGAAAAAAGACACGCCTGTTGATGTGCAAGACTTGTCTGGTTATACTGCTTTGCATTATGCCGCTCGCAATGGGCATTATAAAGTTTGCAAAACATTGTTGGAAAATGGCGCATTCGTTAACGCACAGACACGTTGTGGGCGTGCAACTGCTTTGCATAGGGCAGCCACGCAAGGTCGCGCCGAAATCGTTGAACTTTTATTAAAGTCTGGTGCAAACGCAAATTTAAAAGATGCCGATGGTTGCACAGCCTTACACAGATCGCTTATGGCACAATCTATTCCTGTTTGTAAATTATTGATACCATGCACTGATTTAACGGCAGTAAATAATAATGGAGATACTATACAATATCTAGTGGAACAACATTGTCCTCACATTTTACCATTTCTATTACCTTATTTGCTAGACACAAGAAATTCGGAATAAGATCAGATGCAGGTATCTCTATGAACAATGATTTTTATTATTCAGTAGGTTTTTTGTTTTCTGCTGTTTATTCGGTATAAATTAATTGTTTCATCTGTCCTTATTAGTTTTTCTTAATATATGCTACTATAGTTTTAATGTATTTAAATTATTATGGTCAGAAATATTTATATATTCGGAGAGAAAAGAGAGTGATTCTCTAACAGTATAACTTAAAAATCTTAATAAAATGAGGTATAGAATCATAACTACTTCGAATCATACGCTGATAAAACATGATTGATGCACAATGGCGCATTATTCAGAAGATATCTTGCGTTCTAGATAAGAACGTTATATTGTTTTAGAGAATATTCTTTTCTTTCATCTATGAAGAATATGTATATCAATATTCGCACTCGTATAACAATGCAGGAAAATAAGAATTAGATGTTTTAAGTTCTAAAAGTATGTTTAAGCTGCAAAATAAACAAGCTATTGTACAGAATAAAAAGGATATATCGTAGTATAACACCCGCTCCCTTTCATGATTCATGAACCGCAGTGATTAGTTACGAAATACGTGAACGAAAGAAGGTAAAAATGTGTCGCAATGCGGACAACCGGCTCCAGAACAACGCACGCATATGACTCATCATTAATATGTTCATAGAAAAAGCACAAGGTGGCAAAATAAAAAACTACATCAGCTTTTAATGCATCTGAGCCTCCTTTCTAATTGTACGCCGAGTACTAAGTGCATTTTAAATACTGTGCAAAGGAACGCGCGAATTAAAGCGTAATATCTACGTTCAGGAAAGAATACCCGAGCATATTTTGAATACAACTTAACACTTGAGTTTTTCGATTTTTAAAGCCCATAATTAATTTACTTATTTTTCTTCGATTGAACTGCACGAGAGTGCATTTACTAAGCAATCGTATGCTTCGCGTAATGATTAAACCGGCCATGAACCTTCTTATCTGCAGATGGCTTTATGAACATACTTCAATTAAGAAGAATATAAATATGGACTTAAAGTAGACAATGTGAGCGTTGGGATTATTAGCATACCGTGCAAATAAATGTGGTTAACTTTTTTCTTTTTACATAACGGTTTCGGGAGGGATGTAATTATGCAAACCTGTTTTGTCAATCCATTAAACGTTACAATGTTTCAAGTAAAATATCATATGAAACAGCTCAATCTATTTATACTTACATTATATTTCCAAGGTAATGTTCTTGGATAAGATTATATTAATTCGAATTATTATTAGATTATGGAATTTTAATAGTAACAAGTGATACTGCAGTACATATAGTTTTCGATGTAAAACAAGCGACGTAATTATCATTACCTCGGTATGAAGTATGCAACAGGATGAAACCGGAATTTCTTCCTTCCGTTGTTCTCATACACGATAGCACTTATGAACAAGTTTAATGGTTTATTACGGAAAGGATATAAGAATGTGATGTTAACGACATCCGTCGTGACGTTTATGCTCAACACGTGGAACACATTAAACTCGGATCAACGACACACTTTGTGCATATACATATCTTCGTTGTTAAATTTAATAACTATGTACTACTAAGGTAGTAACTAGCCAGTATGCGTTCTAATATCATTTCCAATACCAACTGTACTTCTTTCTCATAAAATGATGTTATTACTTTGAAAGATTTTATCACGTCTCCTTGATTGGAGTTGATCCTGGACTTTAAGTACCTTTAAACAGTTTAGATAAATGTACAAAATAAATGACATTACGCGGCTTTTAAACAGGTGACGTACCACGTAATTTAGATATTATTAGTGCGAACATGAATTTATGTAATTGCTCAATCAAAGAAATTGTCTTTTACCAGTTAAAAAGAACAACTCTAGCAATGGGGTTTACTAAATGGTGTACGAAGATAAGTCATTGAGCGTTTATGATTTCGTGATAAGTGTGGTAAGAACGTGTTACCGTGAGAATTTAGAAATTATAATACGGTTTGGTTAAAGGTAGGAGAATAATGTAAAAGATTTGTGTCGTTGATTTGAGGTGGGAAGAAGAAAATACAGAAGAAAGTAGATGAATCCGCGTCATCCGTGTTTGGTTCGTTCTATAGAATCTATACGGCTCGTTCAGGACGGAGGGTCGTGCACTTGATATTGAATCGGTCGGTCGTGATCGGGCTTCCTCGCGGGTGTTCGATTCGGCTCGGTTAAATTCGGGAATACTCGATGAGTTGCGGTAGACAGAGGAGAATACGGCCGCCGGAGCCCCATTGTGATAAACAGTGGTTCCACCTAGCGGAACACCTCCCGTTTTCTGTACGACTGCAGTCGTTGCATGGAGTCAGTCGTTTCACGAGAATACCGCGGGTGGTTTGCGCGAGGACTTGTCGCCGATTTGGAACCGTTTCGCGACGGAACGGCCGTCGTTCCGCGATCCGAGGTAAACTCCGCGTGTCGTCGAGCTCTTCTCTTACCTGGACTCGTGTCCGGTTTTCCTTGTTGATTTGAGTGACAATCGCCAGACGATGTAACCGTGCCGTGACGTCACACGGCTAATCAAGTGCACACACGAACGCAAGCAAACACGGGCGCGCGCGCCTGCCACACGTACCCGTATTATACACGGGCAATCTCTACGTATATACTGCGCGCACAGTGCTCCGTACAACACGTACTGGATACTCCGCACACACGGCTTTCCGTACCGATAGAAGAACGAAAGAGAGGGAAACTGTTAAGATCACCAGCAATAGAAGAGGAACAACGGAAACTGGAGATAAGAAGAAAGAAAGATACATACATGCGTACGAATATGTATATGCATGTGTAATGAGAGAACGATACCAGAGGGAGTGAGAGAAAAAAGGGGTGAGGCGTAAAAGGTACGCACGGAGGACATTTCTCGCTTGCACACACGTATGTACGAGCTCCCGAGCCTTTCGCTTTATGAAACAACGTGTATGCAACAATGAACTCTTCAACGATCGACTTTTCTAGAAAGACAGACACGCACTCCTCGTTCTGTCTCTCGCGCGATGCGGATTTCGCGTTTTCGACACACGTGCGAGACAAGGCTATGAAATAGAATAAAGAAGAGAAGGAAGGAGTGAGAAAGAAGTATCTACATCTCGTGGCGCCCCGTTGTGTTTTTCTACGGAAAGCTGTGCTCACAACCTACGCGAACTTATAGTGAAAGAAGACGTCGCGACGAAAAGAAGGCCAGGAGCAGCCTTGACGAAAGACGGGGGAATCATATAACCTCGTGGTCGTTCACGCATTGATCTTCGGTAGAATCATCCGGAAAAAAGTGAAAGAACACCTGACGGCGAACCCTATACACCTGATGAATGGACAAGTTTATCCACAACGAACCGGTTAGTGTTAATATCTTGTGTTTATATTTTAAGGTCTCCTAGTTCGCTATTATGTGAATTTTCATCGTGAATGAGAAGTGTGTACGTGTAACATGTTTACGAGCGCACCTTGTCTGCACGATAATAAGAAAGTGGGGTTTCTACGTTCCGTTTTTATTAACTTGTCGGACGGTCCACTGCTTTGAGAGTCAAGTTCGTCGCGCTTCGCTGTACGCGCCGTGTCTACCGCGCACATATTTCCTCACGCTTTCAGTTGCGCTCCGCGACAAGCTTTCTACTTGAAGTGAGATGAAACATTTCCTTTCGATCCGATTGGAAATTATCGGTAAGGTTATTCAGAAGTTACGTGACAGTTACGTTATTTCTTAGTCCACTTTTCCCAATAATTACGGGACTGTCTCTCGTTAGTACTGTCCGATAATATTCACTCTTCCGAAGACCTTCTAGTGTCGTGAAATAGATTTTTACGGGTTTCCTAGATCTACGGCTTTTACGATCTATTATTTAAGTACCTATTCACACAGATTATATTACACGTACTAATCATATGTGCGAGTGAAAACGCACATTATTGTATAAAATGAAAAAGTAGGCAACGAGATCTAATCGGACTTTAAAGTATGCGGTAACTGAAGTGTGTGAGCATGATTCGAAATCCGAAACAACGCTATGATTTTCAGCGAATAAAACTTATGCTTGGATTAAACTTTCATGAATGATACTCGCATACTCTCTTAAAACCTTGTCTTTACCATTTTTTTTCAATATTACGCATTACACTAATTCTTTCGTGAACGCCTGTCGATGTAACTGAACCGATCTGAACATCCTTTCGTTGTCTTCATTTAGAATTTAACGAGCCTTGATTGATGTGTTGCATAAAGATACTTTCATGTATAACTATCAGTGTGTCAGTTTCTTTGAAAATCTTGTCATTCTGGAAGACAATAGTGTCAGTGCGTAGTCTGAAACGTGAGGACCGACGACAATATCGATCAACTTTTCCTAAACGTGCCTCGGTCTACATATGTCGGAAGCAGAATGGGGTGTGGACATGCGCATATACAGACCATTGTATTAGTGGTGCGTCGTCAAGTGCGACGCCATGTGATGCGTGGAGTTACAGTAATAAAGCTATCAGCAAACTTTAGTTTTAAAACTTATTCATCCGATTCTACCGACTAGACGAAAAACATCATTATTTCGCGACGATGTTAACGAATTACTTCGAAGGAAGGCAAGAAGGTTACGTTCTTGTGTCACGTTTGCTTAGCTCGATTACTTTTTCAGCTTCCTCTTCTCATTCGCGGTTTGTCTTCGTTTAATTCCTCGATCAAAAACGCTTTTCATCGGCGTTGTAGAAATTAAGTTGTTAAAGAAATTATTATAATATTACTGATAGTAGGAACTACTATTATGTGGATGTATAGATATGATACATTACTTTCTTTCTATCGGTCTTTATATTCCATCGTTTTATATCATGTCGAACATGATATTTCAACTAATCAATGTTATTTTTTTGATTACCAGGATCGACAAGGTTACGAAGATCACCACGTCGAAATCCTATCAAGTTGAATCCACTTATCGGGGAGGAATCAAAGAAATCTGACAGTTCGATTAAAGTCGAGAGATTTTCGAAGGAAATCGGAAGTTTTCGTCGTTTCCGTGCGAGGCATCCTTCCGTCGTTCAGGGTGGAATTTGTCACCGCCAATCACGAGTGGATTATACGCAAGAAAATTAAATTCAACATCGACCCACTCGAAATAGTGATCACGGCTGATCACATATTGAAAGCGGAAGATTGACTGCGATCATCTGTATAAACGACAAGTGACTCGGGAAGAAAGAAAAAGTGAAAGAACGGGAACTTCGGAAAACAAGAAAAATCAACGTGAAAACGTGTGGTTTAAGATACGTCCGGTAAATCTCCGCGTAAGAAGAGTGCGAGTTTATTATTTGTGATTTTAGTAATGTGAAAACTAACTTCGATTGTGACTTAAAATATTTCGCAAGAAATATCAAGTGCCGACGTTCGAACGCGTTGAAATAATTAACTGGACATTGCAACCAAGAATGCATGTTCCGTCGATGAACATTGGCTAAAAGAGGAAGAAAAATATACTTTCTTTATTGATCTTCACTGCGATCTTGCATTTGGTTTCGAGAACGTAAACGTCTGTCAGCAGTTGCAAGACAGATTTTCAACCGGCGGTATCGGTGACTCGTTGAAATTCAAAGTTTGGAAGTATCTTAGGACATCGCGGATTGACTCGAGGGATAAAAAGAGGATTAACTACGAAAGGTGTTGTGATTGTGGTGCATTCGCTCGGTGGAATAACCGCGTGGTTCTTCATTGTGCGGGGGTGTGGTGAAAAATTGTGGTGGTGGTGACAGAACGTGAAATCGGAGGACTTTAAAGCGTGACTTTTTTTAACTCATTACCACGGATCTCCCTCGGCAGTTTGACGCCGCGGCCACCCTCGATGAGAGGAGGCACATGTCCATTGCTACCGCTGAAAATGCAGGGTGAGTTTTCATATTTCTTTAAAATCCGTTTTCCAAGAAGGCGAGATTAGCGTTTCACTATCTCGGACACGATACTTGTCCAGAATTATTCTGTGCTTTAACCCTCTTTAAAATAGACATAACAGATCTACAAATTCTTGAAGAAATAAGAACTAAATTGAACAAATAAGTAATGATGTTCCTTAATATATATTATCATAACATATCTAGATTATAGTATAATATAATACGTTGCATTATAATGCACTAATCTGTCAGTCGGTAAACTTCCAAACTAAAATAAAAAATAGCTTATGGCGCGTTTGCAAGATTTCAAGTTTTGGTTTGTGTCACGAACATCTTATATTACAAGAGGGTTAAAGCACTTAAATTCGATATTTGACCATAATCAATTATCTCTAATACAATTTCGCAATGAGATGTTGCTAGTCGCGTAAAACGGAACGCATCTAGCAGTAGCTAAAATAACATACACAAATTAGAATCGCTGCAGCACTTGTTTTATGCAGTTTAACCTCTTCAACGAAGAATAATGCAGAACCAAAGATTTAGATGCGGTTCTACCGAGCTCTGTTATGCTTTTATTTGTACTCCAGCAAGTAGGCCATACGTGGTTAATGCGTTATTTAAATATGAAATATTGTCAGGAATCGTGTTTGAGATGTAAATGTACTTCTCGGCTCGAATGCAGTTTTTCGAGTGGCAGAACCATTGCAGTTTGTATATTTGTATTCCACACAATGTACATGATTGTGTTCTTCTGTAGAAGTAGATACTGTCATTGAAGTAATTCAGGCGCGTTCTGAAGTACAACGATGAAGTTGAACTAATTTCATCCACCGCGGAACAATTTTGTTCATAAATAATATATTACCGTTCTAATTTCGCCCGAAAGAATGTAGCATATTTAGACAAATCTGACTACAATAATTGATCGCGTTTTCAATGCAGTTCACATAAGAGATTTAAACTTCTGGTTCTATTTATTTCACGTTTGCTATTCTGATCAGATTACGCGTAATATGGACTATTTATTACAAAAATAGTCTACAACCGAATACGTATATTATATAATATATAGTCGGCATATTTGCATAGAGAGTCGATTGGAGTTGATAATAAGTATATAAGCCAAAACCGCAAGATTAACCAATAGCAGATCTTGTATCAGCAGGGCCATTTATCTCCCGAAATATCCCATTTGTAGGGTACGATATAGTCTCCGAAATTCACGTGAAATATGACAGTGGATTCTTTCTTAACGTTCCGTGTGTGCGAGATCCGTTACACACTATGTAAACCTTTGTCCAATAGGAACAGCGATAGTGAAAACCGGGGATAAAAGGAATGCGAAAATAAGACAGAAAGGATAAAAAAGGTTCTTCGGCTGACGTCATGCAGCCCAGATGTTTATTATATATTTTCCTCTTATCTAAATTCGCAATCTTGTAGCAACGCGACGATCGTATAACAATTTCGTGGTAACAGAGAAATGAATGATTACAATATTCCTGGTATTCTAATATTATATCGAAGTATTCGATTTTAAGTCATTCTAGTAATTAGGTCTCATAAACAAGCTACATGAACCCGGCACCCAATTAATCAATAAATATTCAAATTATAATATTTCATATGAATTTGTTACGAAAGTAGGCCAATATAAAATCGATAATTATGCGGATCGTAATTGTCTGAAAAAATTCATCTTTACACGAGTCAACTCATTCTTCATTTACAATAGTGATTTACTATTTTTAGTTCCAATTAGCTGCATTTTGCACTGCCTTTAAGTATCGTTTTTTGCAACCCACATCTTCATGCAGTTTTTGCGCATCCACGTAGCATCTTGATGAATACATTAGTCTTGAAAACGCACCTTTAGAAGGCCGACGAGTGCAGCAGAGGAAGTGCAATTATGTGAATTTCATAGTATTGAAAGTAAAAGTCCTTGCTAACCTGCAACCGCGTATCTCGGTGGCCCCACAAAAATTACTGTGTAATACACTCGACAACATTTTCCCTTTTGTGCGATTCCTCGCATTCGAAGATGTACTCGTCGGTCGTTAAGCATTCGGCGGACATATTCGCGTGTCATTCCTCGAATCGTGTCTTAGTAGTCGCGTGCACAGAAACACAATATGACTCTCCGCAGAATGAAACGATTCAAGAAGAGAGATCTCCTCCGTGCTTCGAGTATAGTCGTACGAGAGTTGAAAAATTTCAAGAGGCTTCCTATGAAAGCTTGAATTCTGCCGACACCTGCTGCTCCTTTTTTTGTCAAGAAAACCTTTTGCATCCACCGTCATCCAGTTTCGAACCGAACCTATCCTGCCCCGTCTACCTGCGATGCCCCTCCTTCCTAGACACTTTGGTATCCGCTACCTCAAACTATCTCGGTGTCTGATGTTCTTTGTATCTCTATCAACATTAACTTCCTTTCTGACCACGCAAACGCGTGCAGCGGGCATTTTTTGGTGAATCTCGCGGAGGTTTGGTCATTCAGTAAAATCGTAATAAATCGAAAACTACTTCGTTTTTCCCAACGAAACCTCTGGGAAGAAACAATACAAAGCGTTGCCTAGCAACACAAACACCATACATACAATGCCCATCGTATTTATACGACACCCGTTCTCTAGCACAAATCTGCTAAATACGTATTTTTACGTGACCCGCGCTCCATTGACAGACTGCGGAAAACGTAAAAGTACGTTGCCCGCATACAATGTGTTTAATATTGCAATCCTAGAGACATTGGACACCGAAAATGTATTCGCACTTCGGCACATTTCAGTTGCATTTTAAATCCGAATCGTGCTTGTATTTAATTCGATCAGAAGAGTCGTGAATTAATGATCCACGTTTTACTGACGAGTGATGTTTGGAAGCACGGATTTGACTTTGTTTGAATTATGGAAAATTCGATTAGAGGTTTTATGCAATTTGTACGTGTCAGTCTGGTGGATAATGAAATTCAGTTTGTCGGTATTTGCAGCCAGTTTAGTTATTCAATTATGTTATGTCATTTAATAATGTCATTACTTTCAGTGCAGAAATATATCTGCACGTATTAAAAGCCATCGATACTAATAAATATCAATGAGGCGGTAATTGAATGAATGTATGAGGGAAGAATAGCAAAATGGTAGAGGCTAATGGCGATAACGTCATCTATTACTATGCGATAAGAGAGTTATACAATCAGTATTTCCTTATATTTTACTGACATTTCGTGCAGGCCATTCACTACGCGTATTTGCGTAACAACAAGTAGGCTTAATTGGTAACCAATCAGGTAAAATTCTAATGCTACTGCAGCTGACGCAGAATCGAATCCATTCAAATGGCGCATTGTACAAGGCGGTCCAAAAACCCCGAATGCTGTGAAGTTAGCTGACACTCCGAACGTTTGAAAAGCGGCTATTTAATGGATGCAATTTTCCATTCTCAATTAGAAAGAAATATTGGAAGTAATATAAAATTTTTTAACACATTGTCGATGGGTAAATTGTTAAATTGGTTTGATGGCTAAAATACGCCGGTAGCGTTTTATAAAAACTTTTATAGAAATGAGAGTTCCCGTTTCCCATTAACAATGTGTTCATTACAATTGGCGTTTCTATTCTCCTTACAAAACTTACAGTCAAATGAAATCAGAAAGTAACTTTTGGCACACCCTGTACAAGGTCGTAATAGGTAGTCCATATTTATATTGAATTCTGTTTCTTGCCCTGGATTTATAATAAAAGCCTGCGATGGAAAAAAAAGACTTCTTCATTTTTCTTTCATGAAGTTACGCTAACTTTGTATACCTCGTTTGGCGAATAAGGTTTAAGTACACTTTACGTATCTTATTCAATTTAGTCGAGATTCGCGATGCTACAAGCAAACTTCTCTTTCCATATTGCTACTTTATACACTGACACTCTCTAAATCGTTAGAAAATAGAGCAAACTATTTTTTTCAACTGAACTGAATACGGTGCATGGAATACAAAGCGTTCGGTTATTGTAGTGTATTGAATGTGCCGAGGTGCTTTCTTGATATATAACATCGAATTGTAGAAAATGGATCTACCGTTACATTCGTTTCCGCAAGGAATTACGAAGAAGCAATTAGAGTAAGAATAATAGGGCAATACGTTTCTCATGGTATCGTTATTATTTCATAAATTCTGTTCCCTGGAGATTAACATTATCAAAGTTTCTATTAAGTATTATTAGATATACGAAAATACTTTCACTAGTAGGAACGAGTGTAGGTAACTACATTCCATTCCAGTTGGAATAACGTGATCGGAAGTAAAACAAATTCCTGAATTTCCTTGATAATTAATCATGCGATGGATAAATAATAGCCTCAAGGCTGCGTGTAATTCGTACGTGTCAAAGTTGCGCTTAAGAGTGGATGTAAAGTTATACGAAAAGGGTAGATAAAATCAACTACATGTATAGATAGTGGCAGAAGAAATATCATAGGTACGCATAAGCGTAAGGTAGAATGCGGACAAGGAACGCATCGGATCTCCGTTGGTTCTACCAATCGCTTGAGAGTCGCGTGCGTGGCACATGTAACGAAATAGAAACTTGGCTGGCTATTGCGGGCGTGCGGAGCCGTGGCTTCGGAGTATATAACTGATTCACCTTCGGCAACAGTGTATCTATCGCAAGGCATTACTCCCAGCATGGTCGCTTCGAGAGTAATTAAATTCCCGTCGCCAGTTTGCTAGTAGAAGGAAGTAATAGTAGTAATAGTAGTCATAGTGGTCGTAGTAGTAAATACAATCAGAATAGAGCAGCACGTCGCGTCAGTTCGATGATCGTTATCACCACGTCATTGTTCATCGTGTTCATCGTGTTCATCAGTGCATGCGTCACGATTTTCGTTTGTGTTTCATCGTCCCTTTGCCTGACCGGCGCGTACTTCTTTATCGCGGGATGAGAAATAGGAACGCGGAAATCGTACTCGATGTACGGATTAATCAAGATGAAGATCGATAAAGATTTAGATTTCTAGATATAAAGTATCGATAATGAAGTCCAGAAAGAACATGGAGATAGAGGAAGTGTAACAAAAAGTCCAGGGAGAAAAAAACCAAGTAAAATCGGGCCCGATGTCTCTGCCGAATAGCGAGTAGCGTGTAGTGTTGAAGTCACGTGGTTGGCAGGCGAATATTGCCGAGGGTCGAGCCGAACTTTGTCGAACCGCGCCGGGTCGGGATATAGATCCTCCGGTGCTTGGTACGATGTTGCCAAGTTTATGCTGTCGAGCCGGCCGGCTGCTCGACTAGCCGATTCTTCTCTCGTTCGTCTGTCCGTCCATCCGCCTCTTAGGGAAAAATAGCATTGCCTTGGCTTTCTTTCGCTGTTTGACTCACACCCTGACCGCCTTTCCTTCCGTGAAAATACCTTTGCTTTTTCATTAACCACCATCTCACATTTCTCTTATCGAAGGGATACTTCGCTTTACGCATGGCGATGATGTAACTCTCTTTGTTTCCCTCATCGATTCGCACGTGTTTCGTAGTTATGCGATGTTGAAGTCATCTTTTGGTTTAAATCTAGGAATATACTTTCCTCGGCTATTTCATTCATATATTTGGCCAGGTATTTAGAGGCACAGTATGTTATAGCAAATAATTCATGACAACGTAGAGTTCAAATCTCCCGCGCGTTATTAAAAAATGGCGCCGCACAAAAATGCAGTACTAACTCTGTTAGCATCTATTACATGGGATTGATGCAAGAATATCTTAGGAATTTGTTTACTCTTGAATATCCAATGGCAATCGTAATCTCTTCATAGGTTTGAATATTCAGTAGCTTCTATATTTTCCACGTTAGTAGATAAATAAGCGAAAAGGGATTTAAATTCCTATGCTCTTAAGCAATAATAATACGTTATGTGATTAGTCTCCATTATGAAGGGTATAATATCCGTAACTCAAATCACTGTTCATTCCGTGGATAGAAAGATGTATGGTGAAAGCATCTGTTTAATCATATTTCTAACACAGAACTTCAAGGACGATGTAATTCGCTGTTAAAGGATATCCATGAACATAAGTATTAATACCAGTCGGGAAGAGATACCTCTGCAATATAAATCACTAATTCCCAGTCAAATTTCTCTGCATAAATATTTAACGAATGTAAAAATCCTACAAGATAAAAATTAAAATTATCCTTGAACACGATATCCAATGATAGTGACATTGTAGTTTATAATCTACATTACTTATACCCAACTTATGCAAAGCCTTTAAATTCTTAATTAGTCGCAGAAAGTTTATCGTATCTAATCCTATAAAATACGACGATGAAAGTATTCAAAATCATAATTATCTCCGTGTTCATCTCTTTTCATTGTATACGCTCCTAGATATTTTAAATGTCCACCGTTACATACAATTAAGGCCGTTTTACAAGGTACGTTGAGGAAGGACCAATAAAGCTTGGTCGCGTATTCGCTCGTTTAATCTTATTTTCGATACTTTTTTCAAATATCTGTAACACTTTGAGAGTTTATTCAGTTGTGAGTGAATGCGTACGTGTGTAATATTACGATAGTACGGTAAAGTTGTGAGATTATGCGAGTTTCTTCACGTGGAAAACTCTGAAATCGTCGCCGCTGTCGGCAGAGTGTGACACGGAATTGCGACGTTGCCGGTGTTCCAGGCACTCAAGGGCAGTTCACACCGTGTCACTGTTACCTGAACGGCTAATCACATTAATCTTGTCGTGTGCAGTATTGACGTTGCAGATTTATATTGTCCCTTACAAAGCACATCTAATACTCTACGTGTAATAAATAAAATAATTCGCAAAACGGTGCAGACAAATCGTACGACATAAATAAGGGAACGAGTAATAAATGATTCGACTACCTGCCAGCCCGGACAATTGATAAGTCCCTCTTCCGCTTGGAAATGTGGAAATCTAATGGCGCCCGGTCACTTATCAGCGTGTTACTTTGAAGAATTATATTTGCTCGATATTTCCAATTTGGTGAAACGTATAACTTGTATATCGCGATGAGCGATTCAGTTCGAAATGATTTATTGCTCGTATCCTCGTTTCAATGACATTAATATCGACATTCTCATACGTTTTATCCCCAATTTGGACCTTCTTCAAAGATTTAATTTGACAACCTCGTGTCATGCTATTCATTGAATCCCTCAAAGTAATAAGACACATCCAATTATTTTATACAAGGGAAAATCATCGTGATAGATTCCGTGTATTTTAATTCGGGGTTGAGACATTTATTACAAACATTTATGTATCACGGTGTTTCGATGGTCTGCACATTTTTCAAGATCACAGAGATTATCTTAAAGAACTCTTCCTTTTAAGATTTTCTCCAGGTATCAAACAATAAACAGCTGTCGGGGCGAATGATCAATTTTAAGGGAAAGCTCGAATGAAGAATGAGCTTTTTAAACGGATATAATCTAAAATTAGGAGTGATTTACGTACGTTGGATATGAATCATTTAGGATGGATTTAGGAGTTCGGGATCGAGGACCGAGTTGCTCTGCGAATTAATTTGTAATATCTTCCCCCGTTTGCAGAATTAATGATATCACACGAAAACCTACAAATCTTAGCTTTGCCAATAGATAGATAACAATAAGTTGCAGCAATAAATACCAAAAAAGAATTTCTGCCAAAAAATGTAGTTGATGAATTTCACTTTTATACAACGTGTACTTGTGTGACCTAACTGCAAAGAGACATAAACTATTCAATAATAACTAGATATAAATACTCGCATAGTATAAATTACTAAAACCTGGACACTCCAGTAAGTGCAACTTAATAACTCGAGCGCACCCTCGCACTGAGACCCGGCTCATATAATCTCGCATAATTTCGACTTTCTATGCTTTTCATTGGAAATTGTTTCGAATTCCCTTTCCGTCCCAGCTTCCTACGCCCACGCGAGTCACGCTTTTGCATGACCAATGTTCTATTCAGCCAGACGTTATTTTATGCCTATGAATTTTGGCCGATCCCCATGACAAAGCGACACGGCGTTTCTCGATTTACCACTTTCTCTTCAACTAAGAAATGGTCGCCCTGTAATTAATGCCGTGATGAGCAAAAAAAAGAGCAACGCGAGAAGGGATTCGAGGTAGCAGTGTCCCGCATTACAAAAGCCACCTTCACGCAGGTGAAAGTGGAATAATTTCAGTAATCTTATTGTTACTCTTATTGTTGTATAACAGGCATAACCTGCCTCATGAAATATCACATTAAAGCCGGATGCGTGGCATTGAAATATTAGGGGTACCGGAAAGTAATCCATCATGTTCAGGGTATTTTATGAAACGCCATTTTTTCATATGAAACAATATCCTGTTAGATAGTCACCGTCATCATTTATCCAATGCTATAATTCCTCTGTTAAAAAAATAAATCTGTATCTCTTAATTTCGTTTCATTTTTTCGTTGTAATAATAATGATAAAAGTACACGCAACAATGATTACTGTTTTCAGTGCGTTTGAGCAATTATTTTGTTACTATTTTCACGTAACGTAGCTTCGTTAGATCAACATTTAATTAGTTTCATGTTAAACAATGTTCTTCTAGACACGAACAAGTTCGGTTATAGAGATTGAAGTCACACTGAATTTTTCAAAAAATAAGTTATAAATAGAGTAACAAATGTCGCGGTTACACCGCGCTCAATCTTTTACAAAAGATGATCAAGTTAAGTATTACAAAAGAATTGATTACTTTCCGGTGGCCCTAATTTAATCGCGATATTTACCGACCTTGGGAAAATTGGCTCCCTACGACCTCCACTTTATCTGCTTTGATTTCATTCCCACGGCGGATTTAGATAAGCGCGGTACTTTTGGTTAGAAGGACTTTAATTAGGGATTCGGTTAGGGATGCTTTTATGAGATCTCTGTTATCTCGCTGTGCTTCTGGTTGATGAAACAAAAATGAGATTCGAGTGTGCGTGCCGGCCGTGTTTAAATGTTTGGAGTATACGTATGTTATTATGGCCTCATGTAATACAGTGTCTTATCAGTAAAACTTAACAGTGATAAAGATTGGCAGTGTGCAATCGTGTATTGAGGATAATTTATTTAAATGATATACCTTGATATTTTTCTTCGCAGTATTTCTTTGAGAAGAGAGTTACTTATTTTGAAGGGAAATAGTTGGTAATAGTATGCTTCGAGATACGAGATGATAGAAATGGTCCTTTGAAAAAGAGACTAAAATGATAATAATAAAAAACAATCATCTTGAAATGATAAATTTGAATATTGTCTCGATGTGAACTTAAAGCAAAATTATATACAAATGAGTACAACACAATTATACGAATTAATAATTTCCGACTGATATTACATTTACGGCAGATATGTAATGCGCGTAATGCAAAGATACACTGAACACGGCAGAAAATTGCGCACGATGAAACTTTAATAACGATGATTACTGTAAACCAACCTTAATCCATAATTACAAAGAACTCGGACGGGTTTCACTCTTAAGAAAATGTCTTAACCGTATTAATATTCGGCGCGTGTAGTTAATAAGTGAACTTGGCACGTTTATAGTTGTATAATAATTAGGCCGTACCATATAATATAATTGTCAGTCATGGTGTATTAACAAAATGGAATTCTAAGAACTGAATCTTGATTCATTGCGAGCCGCGAAGTGAAAGGAAAGCGACGGAGGAATTCTTTTCTTACAAACTATTGACTTCTTTGTACGCGAACGCATCATCTTCTTTTCAACGAAGCAATTATAAGCGTAACGTTATATTTGCAGCATTGAATTTCACAAATTCTCTTCAATTAATGATATTACACGTAAGATGTAACTTATCTGTTATGACGAAATCTATGTACATATTTGGATTGGAATTCGAAGATGTGTTATGTTATAACAAAAAAATCACGACGACGCGTAATTCAGATTTAAAGTACCAAATTTAATTAAAAAATATTTGTCACCTTTAGAGTGTCATATTACTATCATTTAAGTGCACAGTAATAGTAATACTATTAACCTTTAGTGTATCAACAATTTTTTAAACGAAATTCAATACTTGAAATCTGAAGTCTACGTTATCATGAATCGAAATAGAATTTTCAAAGCAATACTGTATTAAATAATAGTAAGGAAAATAATGATGCAAAGCTGTTTTGTTCCTCGCATCTTCATTCGGGCAGTTCTCACGAATCAACGAATATAAGAGTTTCCATAATGTGTGTTGTAATTGAAATCTAGAGTCTTTTCATCGATTTCGTTATAGAGATCATTTAGGCATAAATGATCGGGTAACTATTATCTAGAACGGTGCATATGGGACTAGTAATTAATGCTTCCCGATTATATAAAAAATCAGGTTACAAGCGTACGTAGGAACGACAATGTTGTGTCGCGTGTTGGTACTTACGGCTCGGTTTCCACGTTTTTATCCTTAACAGGTCTGACCGGCTCGAAAGTCTGAGCGCATCGCTTTCCTTAGTTCAGCATGCGCTGTGTATAAAATAAAAAGCAGGAGAGGGAAAGAGAAAGAGAGCGAGAGAGAAGGGGGACAGTAATAAAGAAAACGAACAAGAATATAGGATAAACAAGTGAAACGTAACGAAGGAAGATAATACAACTCCTTTATATGGCGAACTAATAAGTTTTGTTCAACTGCTGGACGCGTTTATATTGTATAGAAGACGGATTTCCTTGTTTTTAAAGATGTGATTGTTAACATTATTTCACGGGAATTCGAAATTCCCTAGATTTAGTGATGCGTACGGTATTATCTGGATACTGTATTAATTAAGCGCTAGATTAATTAAGTACCATTCCGTTACATAATTGTGAATAACGATTATTGTCTATATTTGGTAATTAAATATCCGCGATAACTGGTTCACAAAAATTGGATTGCAATCGGTGAAGTGCGGTGTATTTTCAGGGCGTGGATATTAAACCGATAATTAAGAACTTCATTAAAACTCCACGAATTATTATAACCGTAATGATAGCCTGTTTCAACGACTAATTAATAACTGCGTACTTTGGAATTCGAAATTCATATTTGATACTGTTGTAACGCATAGTTTCTCGTAATTAATTAGATGCAAAGTGATTTAAATGATTAGGAAGTTAATATTGGATTAAACGTTAGTTTAGTGTCTTAGTTTAATGATTAGTGCCAATGTCCATTTTTTCAAGATTCTAATATTTCTTCCAACAATCATTAGGTCCGCCATTTTCCACGAATCTGCAGAAACGCGTCGTATCGATTCACCATTAAAAATGCACGATACCAATATCGGGTATCTCCTTGATGCAGCGGGTATTGTTTTCTTCGGTGTCATTAGTACCGCATTCACGATTAAGATAAAAGAATAGTTTTTCCAGTGCATAGATAACTCGCGAGAAAGTGGTGTCGTGATTCCGCGTGCACGTGTATGCAGGCGCCTCTTCTCCGCCATGTTGATTCCCGGTAATGGTATCACGGAGACAATGGCAGTGACACAGAGTGATTACAAAAGGAGGTGATCGAATACCGGCTCGGATGTTCCGTCGCCCCACTTTCGTTGGATGCACCTCTTATCAATTCGTGGAAAAAAGCAACCACGGATGGAACGAGGAGGAAAAACAAGATGGAAGGTGGGGAGTTAGTTGATGAAAGAAACCCAAGCGCGCCATCCTATCTTTTTCACCGACTCGTTGTCTTGTTGCGAGTTACTGCAATTGTTGACGCAGCTAAAACTGCACGCCATGAGAATTCTTCGTCGCAATAATACCTATAGAGGTTGCCTGGAAGAGTATATCGATAGCTTCGGTGCAACTTGCTTGCAATCAGTTATCCTTGAGCCTTGAGTTCGTCGAATCTTTGAAGTATCGCGTTTCTATTGCTGTGTGTCAGTTATCTTAGTTAATGCTGTGCGAGGTTGCAGATTTTTATATCCTCGGTTATATAATACGTAGAAATATTTCCACTTGAAAAAGAACGAGGAAGTTTAAATTCAGTAACAGTAAATAGGGTAAATAGGGTAAATAGGGTAAATATTGATACTGAAATATATCATCCTGGTTCTGATGCATCGTTTCCTTCTAATAACTTCGAAATTGTCCGATGTTCTTTGTACTAGGACAACGGAAATAAAAAGTCGAGAAGCGTTCGAGAAATACGGTTGCTTCGCAGATTTAATTCAATGAATGGATCGAGCACATTGGAAAGAATAGTGTTCCGCAAAAGGGGCGCACTGTGTCCTTTATCCTTTTGTCAAGTCCCTCTGCAAGGAAACGACGACCAGTTTGCAAATATTGAGGGTTAGAGTCGTATTTCACGTCGTAATATCCTCGTGTACCTAGCATTTTCGGATTATATAAGCAATGGTGTGACGTTCTATGGTTGCACTGCGAAGTATTAATGTTGAATATGCAGTTGTAATGCCGATAGAACATCCGATATAACTCACGATCGGACACTTAACACATCGTACACGTATTACGAAATACCGTAGGTTTTTGCATTTTCCTGCTATAACACATTAATTACGATGGAAATCTTCGAAGTAATCATTTGAGATTTACAGTTATCTATTATCGACAAGTTTCTAGTAACAACTTGATTTGCCGGAGAAACACAACCTTAATCTTCACCCAGTCCACGTATCTCAGATACCTTACGATGTAATCGTGATTCTGAATTATGAGAAATAACAACTTTTCGTTGTTACGTAATTAATCTTATTCCCGATGCGCTCGTAAGATATCAATTCACGTATTTTTCTATTAGCAAGGGACTCAGAATGAAAATGGAATGTTGATGCTTCGCAACCTTGGAATCGCGCATTGAGAACGAAGCATTACGCGGTGCATTCATAAAAGTAGTGAACTTTCGTGGAAAGTCCAGAGGCGTGGAGAGACCGATTGTTTCCTTTTGGTTGGTTGTTTTTTGATATCCGAGCCGACGATGCGTTAACGTTTTCTCGAGCCCCTCGCTGAGATTGTCGGACGTAGAAACGGTGGACGACCAGTTTGCAAATGTCGGGGAGGGCTGCCATCGTATTTTATATACGTAGGTATAGCTATGTACGAGCCTCCGAGTCGAGATTCCCAGAGACGTAGATCAGCGGTAAACCGAACGAAGAACCGTTTCTATGCACATTCATTCACTCGATCAGCTAACATATCTGCAAAAGCCTCAAGACTTTCACTTCGATCGTTAATTAACTCGATTCGTTTTCCGTAGGGGCTCGAACATAAAGCGGTCGCCGTACAACTTTGTTATTTCATGATTTACACCCGTAACACCATGGCAAATCTAGTTACGTGCTTTTTGCGCGATACTGTGTTTGATGTAATCTCGTATATCGACTAATTTGTACAGTATCTCTTTTGATATCACTTTTACACACATTTTCCCATTTACAGCATATTTTCTAACCTAGAAAGTGTTCTTTATCCTGCAAAAGATACCCGAATATCACGAGTACACTTTGATCCTTGATTCCTCTACACATTACACCATTTTCTAAACACCAGTCAAAGTTGTAATTATGCAAGTATGCTAACTTAAATTCCCGCCATTGAATAGATGGAGCTCTGAAAATAAAGGATCGCATTCTGGATAATGATTAAAGCAAAGATAAGAACGAAGTGTTCACTACCGGTTGAATATATGCAGTTTGATCCACGATTAAACGAATTCATGGATTCTAATCTTTCGCGAGATATTTACGATTAAAATATCGGAATACGAATTCCTCGTTCAATGTTCGATGTTTTTGTTTACCCCGCGGCACATTTTGCAGACAATTACGCACGCGCGGTAATGTAATTCCTGAATTGTTTTCTTGCCGACCCAGCGAATGACTGGCGGGTTTCATCTGATCCAATGTTATTTTATTAGTGAAAGGGCGAAAAACCAATTACATTGTCAATTACATCACATCGGTTATGCTTGGCATTACACTTCAATTTGCTTAGAATAATTGCTATTAGGGTTTATTTTCAGCTTAGAAGTTATCCAAATTCCACCTCTCGCTCTGTGAAGTGATAGTCGTTTGCTTGTGATGTTAATTAAAAATGTCCAGTAAAATAACTATGTATATACGCCACATTTCTCTAATTAGCGTGCGGAATACTATTTTCGTCCTGATTAAAAGATCAAGCATAAAAAATAGTATAAAACATCTGCGTATATCTGAGCCATTTCCTTAAGTAGTACATTATGTTATGACTGAATTCAAAGGAACAAATATAAAATATCTACTCTTGATGGAGAACCAATAATTAACGTGAACCTGAAAATATCATTTCTATTCATCTATCAGCACGAAAGCATGCGAATGTTAAAAAATTCGCTCCGCATTTACCGCGTTTCAATTATATTTTACCGGAACGTAAAGCACACAATCGGTGCAACGCGTTGCATTATTTCCAAAGGTCGGATTACCGCGAGATAAGTAGATAGCGTATTCGGGTAAACATTTTTTTGTCGCTCCTCGCCGGGTGCACGTTTGTATAATGAATTACGTTTGCGCCTAATCGACGCTGCGTTTCCAATTGCGCCGGGGAATTCGTAAATTAGATTGGTTCTGGATTCTGTAGAGATCTGGAAAGAAGGCGTTCGAGGACTTTGGATTGGAAGAGGGCGGATATATTATATATATAATATTTGATATCTAATATATTGAATATATAAAACGTAAGAACCCTACCTAAGATAGAGTAAAGCCGTTATTCTTCTTTTTGTTAGCCGTAATATTAAAATTAAAAGAAAAAGTGGACTTGCACCACTTTAAAAAATGATGGCTCATACATTATATATGTTATATATTAGATTTATCCTAATTAGATAGGTCTTACATATTACATGGATTATATATTGGATCTATCTATATTCGATAGATCATATGAGACTTATGTAATATAAAGAGATCTGGGAAACCGAAATTCGACGTGACACTTGCGTCACGAGCCTTCTTTCTAGAACTAAACAGTAGCGTAGCCGGACAAACTTATTGCCGAATTTAATTCTCTGCTCGTCAGTGGTCGAGGAATGACGAAGCTCATTAGGGTCTGGAAGCTCAGGCGGGAGATAAATGTTGGGGAAAGGGTATGCCGATATCAATGACTCTCGTAAATACGTTATTTTTAGTAGCAGCTGCGTTTAACCGCTCTTACTATACAATACGGAGATATCTTTAATCACCGCGTGTCTGTTTTGCGATTCGGAACGTTGATGTACAATTCATGCCACCATATTGGCAAATCACGGGTGGAAGATTTCCAACCGAAGGGCTACGAGAAACGAGGATTTATACGCTTTTCCTTGACATGGAACTAATTTGCATTTTATTGATAATTAGCATGGAAAGCGAATTATAATTGTCTGCCGGATCGAGCTTACAATAATGATGTGTACCTTTACAATATTCTTAATGCAATCAGCGTAATTCCATTTGACATATCAATACTCATAAAACCGAACTGTCTATCTTCACTGAAATGATTTATTTTCCTAAGTGATATTAAGTTCAATTTCAATAAAAACTTAAATCCAACTTCAGTCGGATGCAGATGTTATTTCGTGGCATTTAAATATTAAACTCAGGACCATTCAATCTCCTTGCAAATTAATTGGCTAACATAGCGTTAATAGTTGAAAGGAATACCAGTTTATGCAAAGCAAGATGGCGGAGCCATTCCGCGCGCAGTTTAGAGGATACTTTTTATTCCATCTTAAGTGACGATAATTTATGATACCGATACCGATTCACAAGGCTGGTTTACAATGTATAATATAAAGTAAATTTCATCATCGACGTCGACCGGTGTACGCAGTGAAACTTGTCTCTCGTAATATGCCATTTCAGCATTTCTCTGGTTCGGGAGAACTATTCCGCAGGAAGTTTAATGGCGGACATTCCCTTTACGTTCAGTAGGGCAGTATATCAGTGTGCTTTAGCGCAGCTTTACTGATATAAATCACATACCACCTGTTTATGCGACCACATAGTATAATAAAAGGTGCGCATATTCCATGTGATATCACATATCTCACATCTCTGCTTTGGCTCTGGTAAGAAGTCACTCGTGACGTAGATGTCACGTGGTGTTCCTCATTGGCTGTACGTGGAAGTCTTCTCTCCTCGTTTGGAGCAGCCGAGTGACTTCTTTCTAGAAACTAGCATTATATAAAATCTATCTAGGATATTAGATAGATCTTATATATCTATATTATATATTATATATGTTATAAATGAAACGCGTAAACATTCTTGTTTGTTAGACAGATTAATATGCTTCTTCGTCATCCAAATTGAATTTGTAATTTTTTAAGAATGAAAAAATCGACTGGATCGTTGCACGATTACTTCGTTTGTATCACTTTCGCGGGAAATCACGTATAATAATTGAAAAATTCTCGCTCGAATGACGTTCTGAAATTGAGGAACGTATTGGTGATCGATCGCGCGTTTAAACGGCCATTCGGAAACCCTCGGATAACTTTGAATAGTTAATGCAGGTTGATTGACTTTCGTTCAATGAAATTGGACAATTCGAGGTCATTATATTGGTTTGATTAATTCGTCAGATTCGAATCCCCAATGTTCACTAAATATTGGAAAAGTTTCAGGGGGACTTCGCTTAATATTGTTTACTATTAAATAAATTAGTCGAGCATTCCTGCATTTATCTGATGCCGATAATATTTCTACGATGAATGAAATACATCATTAGTGATAAATATTGCAAACGTGACACTTACAGTAAGATTTTCATTAACATCTCAATTATGCCAGTAACGCTGCAATATTACCATATTACTCAACACAAGGCACAAAAAATACGCCTCGAGAATGAAAATCACACCTTTCCCTGTTTTATCCTCGATTCAATCGGCAATATCGGTGGAACATTCTTAACGTGCACCGCGAATTCAATGAACCGAACTGCACTCCTCCAATCGGTAGAAGTTCCTCTTCCTGCTGGTTACACGAGCCAACTCCACGCACGAATTCCATTCGTCATTCGCGAAAGTGGAGTGAACGTTGTCATCGGGTAGTTAACGGTGCGGTTTACCAAAGTAGCATTCGATCATTACGAGGGCCACCGAGGAGCGGTTTTAGAAGCCGACCACCGTTATATCGTGTGTCGTCCCAGTCTCTTTCGTAGCGAGGAATTCTCTGAGGGTCAACAGCAGGCAAGCAGCCAGGGAAGAAGCGGGTGGAGGATACACAGAGAAGAACCATTCGAGCACACATATTTTCTATCCCTTCCTAACTCCTATGTTTGCCAGCCTGGTTCCTCCTCCCCGTCCACTCCCTTGTCCCCCTGTTTGCCTCTTCACGGACCGCTCGGATGCATCATCTTCCTGGGTTCCAGACACTCCAGCCAATTCGTTCGAACGAGCCACCAGTATTCCTAAACGTATCGTAAACCGGATCCACTTTCCCGAATATTGTATCTAGAATTCTTTATCATGGACTACCATCTTGCTTTTCATCGTCGGATTAAGTATGTTTTAATTAACCCGTTACCCAGGGAGTTAACTCTTCGTTTGAATCTATACTCGTCTCGAAACACTGCTTAGAGTAAGATAGGTCTTCGGACGAATATTGTTGTTATAGAGATCAAATTCATTAACTACATTTTTGCAAAACTCTTTTCTTTATATTTATTGCTGTACATGAAAAGCCGTGATTTTCATATGAGAATGTTTGTTAATGAATCTTACCTTTATAACGACGATATAAATCTTATCGTTATGGTTATTGTTGACGAAGCTGTTGGCAAACTTTGGCCAGAAACAGGGTTACTCGTTTAATAAGTGTCACGGAGAAATATTGATTCACTACGAAGCATATTTATGGCTATATATTGTGGAATATTATTCGCCGGAGATTCAAGGCGATCGGAACGCGTCGGTGCTTTGAAACGCACCTTAAACCGGATCCTTTTCCACGAATGTTGCCGTGTGAATTCTGGTAGACACGTGTTTGCGATATGGAATGGTGATCGGCCTCACAAAAGCGTAATCTCTCGTGCGGTTCTTTCGAGTAGGTGTCAAGTATGATACAAAAAGATCTGAATTATTGACATTATTATTTAATGCTTGAATTGAGTCCGAACAATGATGCGTTGAGAGGTGGAACAGCTAATTTGAATATTACGGGAACGAAGTAAAACGAATGGCGTGGCTCGAGAGACAAATTACCGATATTCAATCGAGACTCGATTTCTTGAACCAACATAATGGAGACTCGCTCCACACGTTTCTTATGGTGTCTTCCTGTGGAAAGGAAGACGTAATCGTCAGAGGCATCGTTCGGTTTTATGTCTGCTCAGGAAATTGGTGTCACTGCCGAGACGAGTTGCAGCTGACGAGGATTAACTATCTCCTAGTCTGAAACCACGAAAATTGATCTGTCTGAAGTTTCTAATAGGCTCGTAGTAAGGCATCGTCAACTTTCAGTGGTTTTCACTGAATTATAATATTCTCGTGATTTTAAGTGGTACGTTATTACCTTTCAAGTGAAAATTATTGTTTCATACAAATATTACCACTGAGTATAGAAAATCATACATAGCAAGAATCGAATTGAATTATACTACCATGCGTACACCAACTTCATAACTTCCTACTTCCGGAACGGATGAAGTAAATTCAAAGTAATAACTTGAGCATGGAAATTATGAAACGTTCTACCAATCAATTTTCCAAGTTCTCTACATAAAAATGTAACTAAAGAACCAGTCTGTAATTGAAAGATGGAGTGTGTATATTTTTCAATTATTCTGATAAGTTCATATCATATTACAGTCCATTAAAATTGTCGATTATGTCCATTTATATTTGAGTCCAAAAATGTAGCTGAAAATGGACGCATAATTGAAAGTTGGTGTAGGTGTATTTGAAAGATATTCCGAAAGGTCGATATCACATTACAGTCCATTAATATTTCCAATTATTTTTCGTCTATTCGAGTCAAGCACTACCGAAAGAAAAAGTCAAACATTACGCGACTTTACTCGTAAAAGTTAGAGCTCCAGGTGGTTATGCTGCGTTAAAATCATTTTTAGCAAACAATCTTCTTACGACTAGTGTTACGGCATTGGTAAACAGTATTTCGAGAAAGCCGCCGACTCGAAAGCATATTTGAACCACATTATGTAAATTACACGGGGATTTTACTATTTGAGGAGCTCGGATAGGGATGTAAAATAGTACATAAAAAGCTGGACATTTACTTTCCTCTTTCATTCCGTTTCCAGTCTTATCGTTCCATAAAATCGTTTCGCGCATAACCTTCCATTTTATCAGTTTATTAAATTCCTACGGTGATTGATTTATTCAATTGATAATCCATTTCATTTTTTATTCGTTTATTATAACGTAAAGTTTGCGTGAACCGTGATGTACCAAATATGAAACGGAGAGAATATTTAATAACAATCTATATTTGCCAGATAATGCGCTAAATATATATATATATAATAAGTCTATTTATTTTTTCATCGATGATTAAGTAAATGTATTTTATTCTTGAAGTAAATAATTCAATTATTAGTCTTCTTATATCCCTTTATTATATAAATCCCACCCAAGTTTCTGTATTTATTTCGTTGTTATAGAGATAAAATTCATTAACAACAATTTCGTCATTTTCTTCTTCAAATGCAATTCTTCATTTAACAAACACAATTTTACTAACAGTACAAGCAAGATTTGCTACATTCAAATATTTTCTTTCGTGAATATTAAAGTTTTGATTATGAAACCAATACAGAAACCTCTGCAACCCGCTTACACGAAAATCTTAGTTAATAAATGTTACCTCTGTAACAACGATATGGTATCAAGGAAGACTCGTCAAGTAAACTTCTTTTAAAACAACGATATGGGAATGACGCGAGGAGGAGAATTTTGATTAGCTGATAACAGATCGTCTTTCGTATTTCGCGTGTACTTTTCACGCGTGCTGTAATTTTAAGCTGGACATAAAAACAGCCGGACGGACGAATCTCGTGCGCAGATCTGATGAGTTGCAATGATGTAGAAACATGTTCGAGATACAAGATAATGACGCACGCTTGTAGGACGTCTCTTTTGACTTCTATGAGATGTCTTATAACGCGATATTTTAACACGTCTCGTTAATTCAGGGTTAATAATACGAAACCTAATGACAAATGATTAAAATATCATTTACAAGTATAATTGTCTGTATTAATAATATTTATGTCCTCATATTAACTCGGGAAGTATTTATATATCACTTGTATCCGCCATCTTTGTCTTAAATAATTCAATGTAACCTCAGCATAACAATAATGCAAATATAATAATAATTCACAGTATGAAATCAGATCTATCATAATATATATGTATTTTAACTATTATCTGACAAATATAGATTGGCATATAATATTTTCCTTCGTTTCGACGTATTAACAGCAAATATTAACAACATTTGGTAGATCAAGTCGTAGATGTTATATTATTGATATTCTTTTCGGAAGTCCTTTACGTGAATCGCACGCAAGCGTTAAACAAAAGTCATTTATGGCTTGGTATTTAATGTGATTTTAATAGTGATTGAAGGACGCGATCAATAAAACTAATATGTTTCGAGGGATAAACGCGAAACTGATAACACTAATCGAAATTAAATGAAGGACCAAAGGGGAACAGGGATAAATGCGAGTGATTCGGCGCAGCCTGAAGGTAGCCGAATCGCTGCTCACATTTCATTAAGCGTTGATGTTGGAGGAAACAACCTGTGTATCTAAATGATTCGCGTGTGGTCTGAACATAGGAAAGAGTCTGTATTTGTGCAAACATACGTTTGGCTGTCGGCTATTTTATTTTGAAATCCTTCTAAATAATAGCCACGTTTATTGGTACCTCTTTATGGGAAATTGGAATCGATATAATTCCTTTTATTAAAATATCTTTGTGAAATAGCAAGAAAAGAATGTTTTAATTTGATAGTTTGTTGTTTATATTTAATGTGGTAGTTTATTATTATTTTAATATTATCTAGCTTGAGTTATTAACCGAATTAAATATGGATTTTTGTAATCCAAGCCTAAAGAACTTAAATATTGTACTGAGATATTAAATGAAGAGAATGTACTTTCAATATATTTAATAATGAAGAAATTTCAAGTGATTATAATACCACAATTAAATGTCAAATTATCCAAATTTATTTGTCCTATTTACTTGTTTCGCAGCTTAATGTTGAAGGTTATTATTAACTTATAATCTTTAATACTAAATCATCAGGAATTAACATCAGAACCTTGGCAAGAAAAAAGGTTCAAACGGAAAACGCTCGGCAGGAAGTTATTTGTCGTGTGAGTAATGTACTCTTTTGCAGCTATATTCAGGCCGCACGCATATCGGCTTCAATTATAGTCCGGGTTTTAGCACTCCCTTACTTGCGAAAAAGATCAAGACGAAAGCCAAGAATACGAAGCAAAGAGAACTAAATACGCGTGAAAGAAATGCAAAGATCAAAAACAAAAGAGATTCCCAAAACGACTTGGATTGAGACAAGAAATTTATTCTTCTCTTTATATTTTACTTATATCAACCCAAAATGGTCCTAAAACATGTTTATACATCATATACCATCGATTTGGACCATGTAGGAGCGAAATTGGCGACTTTTATTTTTTTACCATTTTTGAAGGTATACCCCTTCACATTTTTGCGATTTTGGGTCGGCCCATTTTTTGGCCGAAATAATTTTTAAACCGCTTCTTTCGACCAGAAATCGTCCTAGAATATGTTTATACATCATTTACCATCGATTTGGGCCACTTAGAATTGATTTCGGCGACTTTCGTTTTTTGACAATTTTTGAAGGTATACCCCTTTACATTTTTTCGACTTGGGTTCGACCCATTTTTGATGAATAAAAATTTTTAAACCGCTTCTTCCGACCCAAAATCGTCCTAGAATATGTTTATACACCATTTACCATCGATTTGGGTCATTTAGGAGCGAAATTGGCGACTTTTAATTTTTGACAATTTTTGAAGGTATACCCCTTCACATTTTTGCGATTTTGGGTCGGCCCATTTTTTGGCCGAAATAATTTTTAAACCGCTTCTTTCGACCAGAAATCGTCCTAGAATATGTTTATACATCATTTACCATCGATTTGGGCCACTTAGAATTGATTTCGGCGACTTTCGTTTTTTGACAATTTTTGAAGGTATACCCCTTTACATTTTTTCGACTTGGGTTCGACCCATTTTTGATGAATAAAAATTTTTAAACCGCTTCTTCCGACCCAAAATCGTCCTAGAATATGTTTATACACCATTTACCATCGATTTGGGTCATTTAGGAGCGAAATTGGCGACTTTTAATTTTTGACAATTTTTGAAGGTATACCCCTTCACATTTTTGCGATTTTGGGTCGGCCCATTTTTTGGCCGAAATAATTTTTAAACCGCTTCTTTCGACCAGAAATCGTCCTAGAATATGTTTATACATCATTTACCATCGATTTGGGCCACTTAGAATTGATTTCGGCGACTTTCGTTTTTTGACAATTTTTTAAGGTATACCCCTTCACATTTTTGCGATTTTGGGTCGACCCATTTTTTGCCCGAAAAATTTTTTAAACCACTTCTTTCGACCCAAAATCATCCTAGAATATGTTTATACATCACATACCATCGATTTGGGCCATTTAGGAGTGATTTTCGCGACTTTCATTTTTGGACAATTTTTGAAGGTATACCCCTTTACATTTTTTCGACTTGGGTTCGACCCATTTTTGATGAATAAAAATTTTTAAACCGCTTCTTCCGACCCAAAATCGTCCTAGAATATGTTTATACACCATTTACCATCGATTTGGGTCATTTAGGAGCGAAATTGGCGACTTTGATTTTTTGACAATTTTTGAAGGTATACCCCTTCACATTTTTGCGATTTTGGGTCGACCCATTTTTTGCCCGAAAAATTTTTTAAACCACTTCTTTCGACCCAAAATCATCCTAGAATATGTTTATACATCACATACCATCGATTTGGGCCATTTAGGAGTGATTTTGGCGACTTTTCATTTTTGACAATTTTTGAAGGTATACCCCTTCACATTTTTGCGATTTTGGGTCGACCCATTTTTTGACCGAAACAAATTTTTAATCCACTTCTTTCGACCCAAAATCCTCCTAGAACATGTTTATACATCATTTACCATCGATTTAGGCCATTTAGGAGCGATTCTGGCGACTTTTAATTTTTGACAATTTTTGAAGGTATATTCTTCCATTTTTACCAATTCTGGTCAACCTTTTTTCTAACTCGAAAATAAAAATAGGTAATCACGGATACTTTATCTACTTGATAAATACCCTGTGTATACTGTATACACATCTCTTAATTAAATACCACGGATTAGCGTTTCGCCTTAAGATAGTTTTAATCTAATACCCGATGCTTAGGATGACGAGTCGACGAACTCTGACTCAAAACGTATAATGACTAAGCAAGGTCTCCGACATTGCACGCATATCGCACTGTCAAATATTTTCCTTGCCGTCAATTTCGAGCATTTTTAGCACTTTGTCATTTCGGCCTAAGGAAACATTGAAGTGTCATTTGCTTTTATCTGATACAGGATTTATCTGTAATTAAACAGTCCTGCAAACTGTCTTTGTATCAAGTCTTAAAATTGAGGTATGAGTTCCTATCTTGATTATCATGGCATGAACCTTACTATTATCATAATTCCAATATAAACAACTAATGACTATACTGCAATTATTTAATCATTTAATTATATCATAATAAGAATATTTCTATTCAGAGGATAATATTCTGAAATAAATATAGCTCAACAATACTTGTATTTTCTGACAAATAATTGAAAGAATTTCAGTATGAAATTCTATATAATAGTTTAATCCATACACATTTTTATATTCGACATCTCAGATTGGTTTTACTGATAGCCCTCAGAAATGAATTGACCGCGACTGAAAATAACTTTAACAACAAGTTTAAAAGATTAACCAACGTCTGAGACGTGGTATATCCGCAATGCATAGATGACATGGATTCAAATCAGAAACTTGTGATATCCGCCTTGGCGTTTTGCCAATCGCTCCGTCGACATCGAATTTATCAGACTATTTGCCGCGATCGGTGCGTTACCCATTTAGGAAGTTCGTGCTTTTATTGCTCCGCGAATCGGGGACTTAAGATATCGGTTTTTATGTACATTATCTTTACAACTATTATTAAATACATACTTTCTCGTATATCGATATCTTAATATCACGTAATATACACAAATATATGGTAAACATTATAGAAACTCAGTAATGTCATAGAAATTGAAAATCAAGTTAATAATTCTTGAGTGTATGTCAGAAAATAGTCACGTCGTATTACAATCAACGGATAACAGGTATCATTAGAATGATTTAATGAAGCTGTTCAACAATGTGCACAGCAAAAACGTGCCGCTATCGATGCATTATTAGAAAACATAATTTACGCTGCGCAGAAAAAACGACGCATGAATAATTCTAATCCGTGACAGCTCGAGAAACGTTTCATCTCGCGTTGAGTAATACATCGCGACAGGTAAATTGTGAAATCCATATTGATTAAATAATCGAGTGGCTCGTAACGCGACGGAGTACGCATGTAACGACACCGCGATATAACGTATTATTCCTAGGTACCGTTCTTCCTGTCCACGGATTCGAAAAATTTGTTGGATTTTCCTTGGAAATGCAAATCGATCTTATATAATATTTAATCTAAATAATACGCAACATACACGTTACGAGCGCCATTTTTCCGGAAGCCATCAGTAGATATCGAATCGTGTGTGAAATCGAATTAGAGATCATCAAGGAAACTTATCGAAAATAATATTATCATATTACATGGAAGCGTGTCTATATATTATTATATTAATATGTAACCTGTAAAACGTATAGCATATGTAATCAATGATAACTTATGTCACAAGTGCTATCTTTCTGGAACTCAACAGTGTATATCAAATCGAGTGAGAAATCGAGGCAAGAGTGATCAAAAACCGCGAAAAGTCGTTTGTCCTGTATATCGGATCACCAGGTATATCGATCCTTCCCCTATGATAACGGTGATACGACGTACTTGTAAATTTCAAATCGTCCGAGAAAGAGTCAGAAAGAAAGCAGGAAAGAGAAGGCAGAGTGTCGAGTTAGAGTAGGATGATATGGAATCGTCGGAGAGTAGGTAGTTTTGTTTAGAAAGTTACGTGACAACGACTGATGGCCATGGAAATGACGACGTTGCACAAGCAAAACGGGCTCGAGCCTCGCCGCTACTATTACGGCACTACGTGCTCGATACCGAATGGCGACAAAAATATTCTTCTCATCGAGATATCGACACCTTTCTTCGAAGGAAGTATCGATTCTTCCAAGTCCCGTATCTCCGACTATCGATTATTCTCGTCCTATTTATGCCACGAAGGGCGCAATATCTATTATTACCGATGTTACTCGCCCCGTTACCACCCTGCACCTTCGATTCCCTTATTCCGTAACGACCGACCACTCTACCACTCTCCACTCTACTCGACTACACTCCACTCGACAGATACATCGGGATAACGATAACTTGTAAATATTTATTGCTATGCCGGCACTGTGAGCAGATACGAATATTCGGGAAAAAGTTCGACGAGTAACGGTTTCCTGGAGCGTAGGAAGCTACGGGGAAAATATAGTCCTCGATAGTCGGTCACAATGTTGTGTATTACGAATGGCATCGGGATTTATGTAACTATTACTAATAGTGGTAATTAGGGATTATGTTATTTGTGGTTTATGAATATTCCTTGCAAAAGAAGTAATTTCAATAATATTTTTGACCTCCACTGGAATCAGTGCTTTCATTCAATTTGATAGGCTTCGAGTGTTTTTACTTTGGCTTTTTGAAATATTTTCTTATGTTTCTCTGATATTAATAATTATTATAATTTTATTGATACGTGGTCGATAATAGTATTTAGTGATCCAAAAAGTTTATTTTTCAATATGCTAACTATTAAATTAAAAAATAATATTTCTCAACGAGGTTATTTTTTAAAATATCTACGACCTTCGTTAAACGCGAATAAAGTTGGACCACTTCAAATTCTGCGATGTCGAGTTTACAATTCTTGTTCTTACGTTTGATATCACTTTGAAAACAGTATTTTAAAAATTAGTAGTTTAATATAGAATACTTCAAAATTGTTTTAATACCACGGACAATAATTTGCGCAAAGTTGTAAACTAATAGAAAATTGTTAGTTGCGACGAGGAAATCGGGTGGGAGGACAGCCGGGCAATTTGACGGACAAACTCCGAAGGTGCAAACTCG
The DNA here is from genome assembly GCA_910591585.2 of Nysson spinosus. Classification (NCBI taxonomy): domain Eukaryota; kingdom Metazoa; phylum Arthropoda; class Insecta; order Hymenoptera; family Crabronidae; genus Nysson; species Nysson spinosus. Next base: position 8,721,504 of record OU342835.1, read on the forward strand.
TGACGCGAGAACGATATTTTTATAAGTTTGATGGCATTGTTCCAAATCCGCGGGGCTCTCCATGTCGTCCTGGTATTTTTCAAACAAAAAATTCAATATATCAGAATTTTAATCTATTCGGAAAGCGTTCCGGAGAAAGTCCTTTGTAATCGAATACCTCAATAAACACATCAAATTTTAATGATGCGTTTCATGGATTAATGATAATTGATAGCAAACATCGACATGTTTTGTTGCGATTTATAACTTCGTCTATCATCTATTCTTCTTGCGAGTGGTTCGTTGCAGAGTTAAAAATCTGCTATTTCGCGGACTATTTTTAATGTATTCTTTATGTCCTGGCCAAAGAAAAGTGAGTCGCGCCGTGAGAATAGAATTCGCAAAAATCTGGGAAAAGTCTTTTTCTTCGAATCTATTTGTATACGAAGCCGAAGCTTTGTAAGAATTTATGTACGGATGTTGGTACAGAGAAAAACATAATTCATAAAGTCACGCGGGATTCCCTCGCGGAATTATTGTCAAAGCAAAGTCATTGCTTGTCAAAATCCACATCAAAGTATACAGAACAGTGTCCGTGGTTTCTCGGCTTTTTATATCGCGATCGCGGACTGCTCGTAAATTCCAGGTAAACTTCCACTTACGAATTTAATGTGTTCGTTGAAATATATTTGTAAGTCCCTAATTAGTATCATACAGCACTTAAACGGTTTTGTTTTTAGATGTAATTTATCCCAACAGAGGTGAAATGATTTTTTCGCAGCATCGTAGTCTCTGACGCATTGGCGCGGACGTTGTGGGTCAAGGTTCGCGGCGATTGTCGTCTCGCCGTAGATACTTCGAATTAGGTACCCACAATCTCCTCCGCCGCTGCCGAAATTTTTTGAATACTTATAAAACTTGCATTTTACACATTCTCGTATTTCATCGAGTATTGAATAACGTTTAAAACAAGCAAATCGGTAATATTCTCCAATTTTGGTTCCTAAACTATTATTCTGTTATACGCGGTTCGCGGAAAATTAAATAACTATATTATTGCAGTATTTCTTCGATAATTGTCAAAGAGGTGGTAATATGTCAACCAATCTTAAAAAAATGGTGCGAACATATTGGTTGTCATATGAAGATTGTTTCAACATTAATATTCATTACTATAATGATATTAATATTTTAAGTTGTACAACTTTTATTTCAGTAAATTTCTCAGTAACATTATTAATAGTGCTATAATATAAATATCGCTATAATATCAAAATTGATCATTATAATAATATTAACATTTCAGGACGAACAAATGTCATTTTACTGAATGTTTTAATAAGTTCAAGTAACTTCGTCCGCTGACTCGTGAAGTTGCCTAGTGAAATGTGCGAAAAGATAACTAGACATTCTGGGGTAATTGTCGCGACCACTCTAACAATGTGTACCAAGAAGGAAACCCAAAGGTTCAAAACGATCGTAGATACTAATTATTAGCGAAACGGGAATATCTGTTTCGTGGATGCTTGAACTTCCTTAGTGTGCACTATCTATATTAGTAAAAGCCGTTCGTAAAAACATCATAAGTTTACGTGTACATTAGTAAAAAGTGTTCGCAAAAGTATCATAAGTTCACGTTCGACGTGCAATATCTATTCACCGTTGTTCTCGTTCTGTTTTACTCGGATATTCTATGTTCGGCAAACACATAAAACGTTGTGCATTAAGTGCATAAAGTGCATACCAGGAATACTGTGGCATAGAATGCAGTGTACCATAATCTTACCTTTTACTTAATTTATTCTTGAATGCTGGATATCAGGGTTGCTTCTATGAATTAAAAATTCCTATGTTGCTTTCGAGGATCATCACCCGTGGTGATGATCTATCGGCGAATATAGGACTCATGTAATCCTAGATATAGAATTTAGATCATGCACGTCAGAGACGCCAATTGTCACGTGACACCTATGACACGTAAAATAAAGAAGTAACGGAGAGAGAATTAGACGAAGAGAGACACGTGGAAATCTAGAAAGGGGACAACAAAAGGTGGCATATATAACGATGAGAGCCGGTACGCGAGACGTGTCTTCTTTCCAGAAGCCTGTAGTACGTTCCTCGAGGCGCCAGAGTTGAAGAATTTAATTAGTGGCCATCCTCTTTCGTTCCGAAAGTGGTGTTCGTGTTGAAGTCCTCCGGGCGTTTCATTCGTCCCCGGTGATTTTCTGTCTCGCAAACAGCCAGCTACGGGGAATCTCGGTTCCCCGCATACCAGGTCCGATGAAAATGAAAATGAAAAATTTTATTAACTCACCATTCGCCAGATAAATGAGTCCCTTTAGATTCCATCGTATTAAAATTCCACGGGTGTTTAATAGAAACAGATAAGAGTCGCATTAACCTGACAAGGGGCAACGTTATTGGTTTTGATTAGATGAAGATAATATAAATGGCTGGAAGTGTAACGGCTCGCTAATAACCCCGCAATAAATGAAAGGGAGGATATAATCCTGCTATTTATATGAATCTGTGGAATTACATTATTTATAGTTATATTAGAGCTTTATATTAGGAATTTATGTGTCAGGGAATCAAACTAATTCTTACCTGTCTTAATTAGGAGTAGAGCGAGAATTTTTCATAAACGGAACATTTTCGTAATAATAATGCTACTTATGTGACTACGAGTGTAATTACATTATTTCTACTGATATTAGTAATTTATATATGAATGAACCAAATCAATTCTCGCTTGTCCTAATCGGAGGTTTACGAGAATTTTTATTAGAAAGAACATCCTGATAGTAATTACACTTTGGAAAAGCAGTGGAGTATTTCGGAACATTTTCGTAATAATAATGCTACTTATGTGACTTCGAGTGTAATTACATTATTTCTACTGATATTAGTAATTTATATATGAATGAACCAAATCAATTCTCGCTTGTCCTAATCGGAGGTTTACGAGAATTTTTATTAGAAAGAACATCCTGATAGTAATTACACTTTGGAAAAGCAGTGGAGTATAGTGAGCAGGAACAGGATAACGTTTTGCATATAAGGTTTCTATTGTTACCGCAGGAACTGTTTATTAAACCTGATTATATTATAATGAATTTAATTTGAAAGAATACCTACTTGAGATCAGCAAGATTTGCATAATACCAGCTAAAGAATAACGAGCCACCACACGCGAGACTTCCCTTTGGTTTTATTAACTGTTTTTAATTAATAGACCCGGATTTTATGTAGTTCATTCTTGTGGAATGTCGAGGGAAGAATTAGGTATGCGTGTGAACACGTGATCTGATTCCGTGCCTGCACGCTAATTGGTTAAATATTGTAGTCTTATAAGAAAATGATCGGAGATTAACACCTCATTTTTCGAATTCAAATTATGTTCTTTGTCCAGTCGAAGGATTATAAGATTAACTCTTTTCATAATCTAACTTTTTCCTGCCCCAAAGAAGATCGTAGAACGCGAATTTCTATTGGAACAAAAAAATGGACCGCAATAAAACAATATAAATAGATGAGTGTCAGACTTAAAAGTTATATGGCGATGTGGAGGATTAAATAAATTATGTCGGTCAGTTTCAGAGATTAAAAAACTGAGTTCCTGTCAGAAATTGACTGTAATTCGTTTTTTCACGGAGTTGGTGAAATGGTTTTTTTCGGTAAAAAATCGTAATGGTTTTCATGAGAGCTGTATGTACGATATTAGGATTCAATTTGACGTACAGGTTTTTTGCGTGTACACATAATATCGCTTTCGAGATGTTCTATTAAGATTAATGAGTACAAAGAAACACCATCGGTCGCCATAATAGAAGGTCACTTTTTCTACCGAGCGATCTTATTTGAGTTTTTCTACCGACGTAGTAATGGACAAAAAGTAAAATTATAGAAAAAGCGTGCTACTTTCCCGCTTACCCCGTTTATTCTGAATCCATATTTTATGCTGACATTGATTTTTGGAAATTCACGTTCTTCCCGCAGACTCCGCGTTTGCGGTCTACGAATCCTTTATAATTGAACTGATATTTGATCCTTTATGAATTCACGTTTAAATAGAAAATATTCTACTTGACGCGCTATTTGCACGTCGTATGCAAATGTGAAAAGATTAAATTAATTGAAATATGATAAAAACGAATATAATAATGAACGGTGGAATAAAATAATTCGTAGGATATTTGATTTACATGCATCTTAATAGGATTGAAAGGTGTTTCTGAAACGTGATGTAACAGAAGTACAAGTAAACTCGCGCCTAGGTAAAAGTAGAGAACATAAACAAGAAAAGTGTGGAATGTCAATTGGAGTGTAATGATCAATGTGCTTTATCTATAAAGTAAGTGATTGGTATGGAAGTATTTGCAGTTAAATGAACGGTAATACAGTCATTATGCAAAACCAGGTGAATCATATGTATCGGCATGTATTCGCCTGTTGCACACGGCAAAATTAATTCGCAGGAAATGTATCAACGCCGTAAACAAAAACAAAATTAAGCTCCTCATCGAAATGCAAAGCTTTTTTCGCGCGGAGATAAAACCACCGGAAACTGTCGCTCTTCATGCAAGAATAATAAACGGCTATTACTTTTCACTTAAAACTTGCCAGATAACTAATTGTACTGGATTTATAGAACTAAATAAAACAGCAAGAAAAATGATATTTAATATTATAAGTATAAATTCATAGAAGGAAGAATGAGAGATTAAAATTAAAGAGATTTAAATGAAACACGCTGCATATAATTCTTAATAAAAATAAAACTACCAACGTATTCAAAATGGCGATTATGCGATTTTTAATGCAACTATTCAAATATAAAACGGTGCATTTTGTAAGATTTTAAATACGTAACACGCGATTAAATCCTTAAATTAATTAACTTTCACCTTTCCCCATGAAATTCATACACAAATAACTATAAAAATATAATAAACTATTTATTCGGTACTCGAAGATTAACACTGATCTTCACGTTTCAATGCAAATAACTAAAGGAGCATTTTCATAAGTCTTCAGCCGAACTTTTAATACTAGAAGTATAACAACAACTCTATCGCCATTTCACGTTGGTTTTTGGAAGCATTAACGGTTTTACGTAGAAGAACTTTAGTAAATAATTAGGGTCTACGATTCTATGCGAGGTGGTTGAATAAAGCGTGAAGCATGGCGTTGCACCTCGTCAAAGAGTAAACCGTTGGAAGTACGTCCATTCTTTTGAGTTAATGCAGATACGCTCAAGCCGTTCCTATGAGCATTGCGTCACTGCCAATAGAACACGAGGGGTGCTGGACGAACGTACAGACGTACACGTACCATTCAGTCGACTCGACTCGAGCCTTGAGAATATTTTATTCGAGCGCTCCTAGTGCTAGGAAAAAGCTCAATAATACACGCACGATTTCAACCACGGCCTCTCAACAATTCATTGTTGTATCCTTATTTACGAAATTGCGATTGTTTAGTCCTCCATTACTTGTCACCTCTCGTTAATTAATGTTCCTCCTTCACGACGCCATGCTGCTTTTGCAGTACGAATACGTTCGGTGAATATAATAACCTCTATTATTTTACGTAGACGTATTATGTTGTTCGATTAACGTGGATATTTTTATTAATAAGAATATCTTTATGGTTATTCTGCATTCTTATGAATCTTTGGTGGAATTACGTTACTTATTGCTATGTTAGTGTGTTATGTTAGCAATTTATTTATGAAGGAACGTAACAAATTATCTTGGCTTAATCGCGAGTGTTCGATAATTTTTGTTAATATCCTGGTAGTAATTCTATTATTTATATGAATCTGATATTATCAAGTTATATGTGAATGAATAAAGATAATTCTTAATGTAATTCGTTTCTTGACGATGCCATGATGGTTTTGTAGTATGAATTCGTTCGTGGAATTAATAAGCTTTTTTATTTGTTAGGGATGCATTCTATTAATTGATTAATGTGGAAGAAGTTTGGTTTGTGCAGTTTTATGCGGTTCCCGCATTTTTGACTGATTTCCTGCTCTCTGAACTGCGGTCTATTAATCTTCCTGTCGCGTGCGAGAATTCTGAAATTTGCATGTGATATCTATTTTTATCGTAAATGGAACGATAATGAACAGTTGTTCCAACTGAAGCTGATTACGCGGCCCAGCTCTGCTTTCTTGAATTAAGTATTCAGAATTGGTTTGATTTTTAACTTGAAAGAAGGCCGTTTCGTTTAGTGGAGTCTTAACGATATGAAAAATAGGTATACTTCAAACAATTATTTATTCACAAGAACCTTTCAACTTAATTTCTTGTTATTCTCTTGATTTGTCACCATTCGGTACAGTTTCACATAAACATATCTTGAAACATTCCAAATTTAGAGCTACTTGAAGATGAAAAGATAATAGGAAAGTCTCAAACTACGAGGATTTCCTTGTTGATCTTATTTATTAACTTCAGGTATGAAATAAACAGGTATGCCTTAATAATTATAACAAAACATTACTTTGCGGAGAATTAATATACCAAGCCGATTCTTACACTTCGTGTATTATTTCTAAATAATTCTCCTGGTTTCTTCATTACCGTCATTTCTATATAAACAAGCATTCCATTATAACAAATCAGTGGTAATTTATCAAGTTGCCTTGGACGCCGCACAACTTCGAGCCAATAACTAGGTTCCCCGGTGGAACTTAAATCTAATCCGGACGTAATACTGGCCAAGCCCTATCAGTACTCTAAACCTATTACAACACACGCATACACTTACAAACAATTCCACCCAGTAGTTAGAACCTGGTGCATTTCACAGCTGATCGAATAAAAGCAAAACATCTCTTAGCGTGTCACGATACAAGGTGAACAAAATATATGAACGTATAACGTGCGGATAATAATGGATATATAAACCAATACAATATTTAATGCGCTTATTTTGGACTTTAATATATATTTTCTATACATAATATATCTTATATCTTCATTGAAGATAAATGAAACTCAAGAAAGTCGTAGTAGTATAAGTCTTTTTGCGCGCCAGTTGCGCCAGTAATGGCTGCAACAGCGATATCCTTTGAGGGTTAAAACGAAGCAGAGTTTTTGCGACGTTAATTTAAGGTTAAGTCGCTGGCTACTTAATTATAAGAGAAGTATGAAATTGTGAATGCCAATCGCATAACCAAGGCGAAAGAAATACTTTGATCCTGACGGCATAGGGTGAAAGGATGGTATGTATGGTGACGAAAAAAAACACATTGATGCGTGGCGGCGCCGCCACCGGTAGCACCAATGCCAACGTCGACGCCGACGCCGACGCCGACGGGCAGCGTCGTTGTTGGGTGACGGTGGCAGGCGTGGTAGATTTCGCGACCTTGACCCCCGTCCTCAACTACCGCTCGTTCTTCGCAGTCTGGTCGATATGTGCCGCTCCTCCATTCTCTTTTGATATAACACACCCCTCGTCATCCACCCAATCATTCTACCCCTGGACTTTAGCATCAGCTCTCGAATTTATTGGCTTTTGGAAAGAAAGTACTTCTGACGTATTTGAGTTTTGGCAAGATAGTACGTCAGGTAATCATAACGTATTTGGATTCTGGAAAGAAAGCGTTCGTGACTTACTATATTCTTCTGAAAAACGGGGCACTCGTGACGTACTATTCTCTTTTGGAAAGGAGACTATTTTAAAATACTATTAGCTTCTGGAAATAAGTCTTGCGTTCTGAGAATACTCCTCAGAAAACTAAAGATGACGAAAGTAGAGCCTCAATATTATACATAATATTTAATACATAACCCATGTAACATATAACCATTTTATAATTATGTCAGTATCGTACTCCGCCCACGCCAATTTTCTCGATATACCAATATTATCCGGCACCCACGAAATCCTTTTTTCTTCTTCCCCACGGAGAACTTAAACCTCGACGTTTACTGTCATGGGAAATAATGTGCCCCGTGATGGATTATTTGCTTTGCTAATCGAGCTTCTTTCCGAACTACTTTTTTTGTTAGTTAAGCCGTGGGTGGATGAGGATGGAAGTAAATGTAACGTTAAGTAGATGTTTTCGATGAATGGATCATCATCACTTAATATGAGAGATGTATGGGTCTTAATGTAGTGTATGTGTTGAAGGAGTTACGCGGCGTTGATTAATTTAGCTCTTAAAACATGGACCACTTTTGATCTCGAATGAATTTCTTTTTAAAAATCCGACGAATTTGAAATCATGCCATAACTATATTACAGCTTGTTCAATCATAAAATAAGATTAAACATCATCGCATTGAAGAAATAAAAATAATCCAATATGGAAGTACGCCGCCATTAATTTTAACACTAGAACTACGGACATATTCAGTCATATTTATACGTCTTAAAAAAAGGACGAATGTCAATAATAATTTAATCGATTCAATTACGTCCATTACGCAACGTGAGCCGTAAAAAAGTCTCAGAAAATGGAACATTATAATTCTGAATGTTTTTATTAATTCCCGCAGACCTTCTGTACTTATAGTGTTAAATAAACCGACGTATTACTAACTTGCTACAATTGTAATAAAAAAACTCGTGGATTCACGATGTCGATATTCATACGACGTAACAAACATGATAATGACAAACTTCAACTCTATGTAGGGTTCGAATTTCGTAATTGACTTATGTATCGCTGCCATTATTACGTAGTCGTTCCAAGAAGCAAGCAGATGGAATCGTTTAATCACGAAGAGAGTTCAGCCAATATAAACCAATGAAGATTTTCCTCGTTTGGATTGCTAGTTTTCGAACGTTGTGTCGTCGTTCCTACAAAAATTGGTCTCTTTGTCGATGTTGAGAAAAAGGTGGAGGATATCGTCATCGACGACAACGACGACGACGGCGGCGACGACGCAGTACCCTGAAAAGTTGGTGCGCGCGTTGTATCGATCTCGGTGAAGCCGTGCTATCGTAGCCACGTTTCGAAACCAACTTCGGAAAAGGTATATGAGTGGTTTATTACGAAACTGATGTAACTCCGTTTTTCGAAAAATTCATTTAGATCTTCGTTTGGTTATAACTTAAGGTGAACTTTTAATTTATGAACAGATTACTGATTACGAGAATTAAATAATGTTCCTGCTGGTAAAATAAGCAACGACCGAGCATGGTTTTGTTAAGTGAGTTGTTAAATCAAGGGGTTATTTTCACTTTTCCTTAAACGCGGAGTACTTTCGAGTTACATGAATCTGCTTAACAGTTTTGCATATTATGCAAAACCAGTGATACCTCATCCGGTATTAACATAATACAATCATTAGCAACATACATTCCTGGGAATATTTTTGTTTCCTTGTGTCCCGCAGGAGATAATTAACAATCCGAATCCGAGACTTGCCTTCCACGATTTATACCGATAATCATATTTTATATTTGAAAACGTAGAATCATAAATATACTAAGCTCACTGTCGACATTTAATGACAATTTTTCACATACTTTCTAATATTCTAGTAATAATTTACATTAATACTAAATACTAATAATAATACTAATAATAATTTACATTAATATAAATTAATACTAAAAGAATTGCAAGTTGATTTACGTAAAAAGGTAGCTGTTGGGAATATGTCGCGACGCCATGTTGTTCTAATCGCGTTTTAAGTCCCAAACATGAACAACTAATAATGGAAAGTACAGAATACAAATATATTTAATACAATATATAATATATCGCTGTTGTAGAGATAAAACTCATTAACTAACATTACCACATAAAAATCACGTAAAAATGGCCAATCCAATAGATAAATAGCAAAAAGTTACAGCAACAAATACACAAATCTTTTAAAAAAAAATATGGTTAATAAATGTTGCTTTTGTAATAACAATACAGTAAGATGTTAGTATAGTAAAATGATCTTTGGAGTCTATCGGGGGGAGATTCAATAACGGCATCAGAAGTTCTGTTTCCTTTGCAGCAGGGATATCGAAAAATTCAATCAGATAGCATCTTCCTGAGCAATGAATGAGCAGATTGGCGCTCGGCGACCGGAAGGTCATCCGTGCAGAATCTGCCGGCGAATCCCCGGCGAATCCCCGGCGATAGCGTTTAGCGTTGCGGTAGCAAAAGATCGTGCAGAAAACACACGGCGTAGCAAGCCAAGTGAAGCCAGTCACCTACTTTCGAAAGTATATGTAGAGTGGCTCGCCTTCGTTGACACGGTCGGGGCGTTCTCGTGGTTGTGTGGTGTTGCTGATCTTGATGATCTTGATGATCTTTAACACGGCAGCCGTATCCAAAGTTAATTTCGAAGCAGGTTAGTCGCGGTGTCGTCTCACACGAGAATCGCAAGCGCCGATAACGGTGTAGCTACACGTTATTTTACGCGTACGACCGTTGACAATCGGTTCCAGGTTCACCCCTTTTCTACGCGTTTATGCTCCCGCACTCGCGCGTCCTGGCCAATTGAATCGAGTCCACGGTGTACGCGTGCTGCTGCAATGGGAACACGAAACCTTAAATAATCTAGAGTTCTCCCCTTTGCACGGCTCTCCACCCCTTCTTCTTCTTCCTCCTTCTTCTGCGCCTTTATTTCTTCTTTTGCTCGGCTACATATGCGTTTAGGGTTAGGATATATGTGTTCATACCGGTTTCGCATTTTAAGCGAGCCCAGCCGATCCTGACCCTCCGAAACGTAATCTTACGTCGGAACCGTTGTCTTTAAGTACGTAGACGTTTGCTGGTGGCCATACTTGATTTTGAGGCAGGTCAGACCAGCCTATTGGCTACCACGTCGCCGGCCACCGTCGTCGCGTCGTACTCCGTCGTTACCTTACGTATTCGCCTTCACTGTGATCCTGGAAGCGTGAGTTTACGTCGCACGGTTTTTGGTCCAGTCTTTTCGTCGACGCGCCACGGTTACGGTTACGGTGTACGGGACTGGCTTAGGCAAACATCTCTGCTGTCTTTTTATCTCCTTCGCTGATCTAATGGAAATCTACAGGTACGTGACACTGTGCCATGATCCTCTGTTATTATGTTTACGAAAAGTACTACCGTGCGGTATACTGAAATTGTGTAACACTCAGACTGTCGGTGCTGTGAGGTTTTGGGAAGAAGGCGAACGGTGATTTTATACGGCAGAAGATAATTCCATATATAATTTGACAGTCACTATATAATATATAATATTTAACACGTTGACGCCGGCATGACCCACCGGTGGCCCATGCTAGATTTTTCCGTGGGGCGGCATGCATCACCGATGGGCCACGCTCGCATATCAAAAAATACGTAGTACAACATTTTATTTTATTTTATCTACTCAACATTATACATTAACATTTCAACATCATAATCAAACATTCAATTCCAAAGACATAACTTATAATTTAACCTGTTCAAAACAGCTGAAGTTGCCAAACTATTATATCAATGTATTAGAAAGTCCACGGAATTCATAGCATCTAACGGTAATCGTAGATTAGATTACCTAACTTATGTAGTTTTGTTATACATTGAGGTCAATGTTGAAAAATTGCGATTTTCTTTCAAATCGATTTTCTCAAAAACTGAGGGAGGAGGACAAAAACTGGTTTCAAATTTGGTTTTGGCTCGCCGAGATCTATAAGAATCGCCTAGTGCAACGTGATACCGCGCCGCCCCACGAAGCGGACAAGGAAATCGAGCGCCGTCCCACGGAACAGACACTGAAAATCCGCGCCGGCGTCAACGTGTTAATACATAGCATATATAACCGATGGAAAATCTAAATTCCACAAGCCACTTTATAGCACAATTACCTTCTTTTCAGAATTCAACAGTATTTTAACCTCTAAAGGTTCACCTCCCTCATGTTACGTTTGTCGCAGAGTAACTTAAAATTCCACCTCCAAAATATTACATATCAAAATTCAATATGTTGAATTTTTATCGTAAATACAGAAATAGAAGCTTATCCCAAAAAGTAGTTTTTGGATATGACATTTATTTCACTTAATTATGAAACTGGCTTGAATTATGTACGGAATAATACAAAGTCCACGTGTTTGTATTAAAGCTGTAATGTTAGTCGGTGTACAACGGTTCTCACATAATTGCAAGTAAACCAGTTATACCTTATAATATCTGCTTTAATAATATGCATTTATGAACACGTAAACGTGCGTAATTAAAACATTGTTGCAACAAGTACATGTATACATGTACTACCAAGAAGATATACGTTAAGGCGGTGCATAAATTGTCAACATTCGCGCGCGAATCAGTTTCAAGTTTCTTTGCCTTGTTTCTTTCAGCAATGTTTAACATCTGCTTTATGAATATATGTAAGTGCGAGTATTTAAACATTATTGTAACAAGTAGATATACATGTGCTATAAGGAAGGTCCGTGAAAAGTGGTAAATAAATTGCCAGCATTTGCGCGCGAATCAGTTTCAGGTTTCTTTCAACAATGTTTAATATAATTTATGCATTGTCCACGTTATGTACAGTTATGCGGAGCGCATTCAAACAATGTGTGTTATCTAAACGCGCGCATGTGGAAACATGTAAACAACTTACAAACTTCACTCTTTAATTACTTCCAGTTCCCTTGCTACTTGTTTGAACGCGTTAGCCGTGCATAAACAATGGTGATAGTAACAATCACGTTTAACAGCATAGTTTTTCGATAAGAGCCGACAATCAGTTTTCGTATTCTAGCATTATAATTATCACTTGAACGGAAAGGTGTGAATGAATTAAATATCATTTTCTGCTGCAGATATTGATATATTCTTTTTATTGTTGTAAAATATTATCTAGAATTTTGGATTTATATAGAATTCTTTTCTTCTTAAGATTCTGAAATTCTGGAATCCTAAAATTCTGAGATTCTTCAATCCTAAAATTCTAGGATCCTAAAATTCTGAGATTCTAAAATTCTGTGATTCTAAAATTCTGAGATTCTAAAATTCTGAGATTCTAAAATTCTGGGATCCTAAAATTCTGGGATCCTAAAATTCTGGGATCCTAAAATTCTGAGATTCTAAGATTCTTGAATCCTGAAATTCTGGAATCCAAAAATTCTAGGATTCTAATATTCTGGAATCCTAAAAATTCTGGAATCCCAGAATTCTGAAATCCCAGAATTCTTAAATCTTAAAATCCTGGAATTCTAATATTCTGGAATCCTGAAATTCTGGAATCCTCAAATTCTGGATTCCCAGAATTCTGAAATCCCAAAATTCTGAAACACTGAGATTCTGAAATCTTGATATTCTAAAACTTTTGAATTTAAAAATATTATATAGATGATTCACGAGATTATTTATGTTATAAAATGAAAATCAAAAGAAAAACCGGACTTACATCACTTTCAAAAACAAAGACTCATATTTGGTGGCAGCATAGTAAACTTATTAGCTACGGTTTACGATAAGGGATTTGTATTTTGATGTACTTTACGAAATTATCTACGGTGCTAGTAATGCGGGTCTTGAAATGTTATCTTTGAGAGGAATACTTCATTTACCGATGTTAACGGTAGGCATTACGTGATATCTTTGCTTGTTCAACATCTGATCTCTTATTATCTGTTCATTAACTCATTTTGTCTTCTGTTCGACAAAACTATTTTTGCTTGCTATTCACTCCCAGTATAATTGGAGCACGTGACTTCCCACATGTAGACCTCCCCCGGTTTCCTATTTCAGAATCGCCGAATTTAAGTGCACAAATAACATACTTATATAAAGTGTCTTAAGGCGTCAAAGAATTCAAGTAAACAATACCGTTCTTCAATATTTATGAATGCTATTTAATATGAATAATTCAAACACTTTCCAAACAATGGCTTGCGGGTGAGATAAGTTCCTGCGAGGATTATGAGACACCTAATGAATACTGTTTTGTACATGACATATGTAATGCAATTAAATATGGTTTCAAAAGGTTAAAATCCCAAAAGTCTAAAAGATTAAAATGCTTTAATTACTCGCTAGTCTTCTGTGTAACACTATTCTTTAATAATTCGCTACATCTACCATTGCTTAATAATCCATATCATTCACGACCTCGATCAAGTTAATAATTTCCATCGAGGTATAATCGAATTCGCGCGAACGTAATCGATGTTTAACTATTTAAACGAAATTCCCGAGGAGGTTAAGCGGAATGTTGATTTTTAATCACGTTCACGAGGGTAAGAAGAGAGAAATATTTTGAGTTGGATCGTGCGTGGGCGTAACTTTCTTCTTCACTCCAGATATAATAAAGTGGTCGTCTACTTAATAACTGAATTATTCAAATTCTCATTGTCTCTAGAAACTTCGAGGTAGCTCAATAAATTCGTCGAAGGAGGTTAACGTGTTGTGAAAATCGAATTAGTTTAACAAAGTACGGGCGTCTGGCTTATAATTTTCAACAACCTTATTGCCTGGCAGCTTAAAAACAATCGGCAGATACGCTTACTCGTTTCGACAGTCTGCGTAGGCGCACTTAGGATTTTCATTTTGAATATTCAATCAATTTCGCGGGGGCGGAGTGTTTCAGTGTGTGCTTTAACCGAAACTTAGAATAATAAGATATTTAAGTCGCTTACTGTCTCAATATAACATGGATATTGTATGAAAGTAATATTCTAAAATTCCTAAAGCTTAAAATCCTGAAAGCCACAGAATTCAAATAGTCTAAGATTCCAAATGTCTGAAATTCCAAGAGCTTAAATTTCGAATAGTCTAAAATTCCAAGAGCTTAAAATTCGAATAGTCTAAAATTCCAAGAGTCTAAAATTCGAAGAGTCTAAAATTCCAAGAGTTGGAAATTCGAAGAATCTGATATTCCAAGAGTTTGAAATTCGAAGAATCTAAAATTCGGAGAATCAAAAATTCCAAAAGTCTAAAATTTCAACAACTTAAAATTCCAAGAGCTTAAAATTCGAAGAATTAAAAATGCTAAAGGTCTAAAATTCCAAGAGTGTAAACTATCAAGAGTTTTAAATTCGAAGAATCTAAAATTCCGAAGTCTAAAATTAGTTTAATTAGTCTGAAATTTCGAAAGTCTAAGATTCCAAAAGATTGAAATCCCAAAAGTCTGAGATCACAAAATTGAATCCTGCTTGTACAAATATAGTGCTACGTAATGGTTGATCCCGATTTCACTACTTTTACGAAACTTAAAGTAATAATACATTTAAGTCACTCACTGTCCTAATATAATTCAGAATAAATATTTGGGAATTACATGAAAGCAGTATTCTTCGTTCGAATCCAGGATGTAAATATATGGTAATGCACAATGGTTGATCTCAATTTTATTCTCTACGGTCATGATTTAAATTCAATGATACATTTATGCGCTAATAAAATATACATTAAATACCATTTATATATGGCCATTTTGTAAGAATACTGGAAGACAGCATTGGTTATCGACACCACACATATTTCAAGTGATAATCATTGCAAAATGATGCCATGTGATTCACGTTTCTTCAAGGATTCCTTTGTCTTACAATACGCGGGAGTCATTCCTATATTATCATCGAAGAATCCCTATAAAGCTGTGCTCGAAGATCGCTATCTTCGTTTCAGATTAGAAATGTTCAATGAAATCTGATAAAGAATGACTCATAACTGACATGACATTCCTGATCATTAAAACAAAATATATGGATATTTGGATTACTAAGTAATTATGCGAAATACGCCAAACGTTTGTTTCAAACTGAAATGGAATGTCCAAAATGTCGACAATTACCTGATTATCATATTGCTGCCCACTTTATTTCATAACTGGAACAAGCGTGACGTCATAGACCCACGTTATTCCGACGACTTGTCAAATCGTAAAAACTTTGTTAGGGAAGTTCCGTTGTATTGAAACTATTCTTGTTTACCAGGAGATTATAGTATGTAATATATAATTTGTAACAAATTAAAAAAACAATAGGTGATCGATATTTCATGTGACATCCACGTTTTGAGTGATAGAATGATATATATTATACAGTAGAGTTTTAAAATTATATTAAGTTACATGGAATTCTATTCCAAGCATTCTCGAATTCCAAAGTTTCGAAATCTCTAAGGTCAAGTATTCTAAAGTTTCGAAAGAGTTCAGAACATAAATTGAGATTCGTACAACGCGGTACGAATTCCTGGTTGTAAGAGTGGCATGACGCGAAGGGTCATCAAGTTCGAAACGTGAAAAAGTGAAAAGGTGAAAAACGGAGGTCGTCGCCGTTTTTCTGAGCGCGCGCACGGAACGGCGTGGCGAGGTTTCGAAGGATCGAACTCGGTGGATGTACACGGTGACCTCCACGGTCTGAATGATACGTAATTTAACTCGATGCGATTCGGCGTATTCAACAGCTGCGCAACCACGCCAAAATGGAAAAACAGAAGTCAACCGAGACACACCTGAGTAACTCTTCGCTCCTGGAAAGAAGTTGCTCGTGACGTACTGTCACGTGAAACTTTTGTTCCTCGTTGTTTATAATATTATATAAGTATCAAATACTACTATACAATTTCTTGGAGTTTCACACTATTAGAACCCTTTTGGAACTTTGACTTTTGAATTTTTTGAAATTATGGAACTGTGAAAGTTCGTAACGTTGGAATTGTTTGACTGTAGAATTTTGGAACTTTGAAATCTTGGAGTTGTGGAACTTTGTGACTTTGAAATCTTGGAACTGCGGAACTCTGTAACTTTGAAATGTTGGAACCGTAGAATTTTGGAACTGTGGAACTCTGTAACTTTGAAATCTTGGAACTGTATAATTTTGAAACTGAAATTTTTGAACTATGGAACTCTGTAACTTTGAAATCTTGGAACTGTATAATTTTGAAACTTTGAAATTTTTGAACTATGGAATTTTGCAACTGTAGAATATTGTAACTTCTGAACTTTGGGTCTTCGGAATCTTTTAACCTCAGAACTTTGCAACTTTTTAACTTAAGAATTTTGCAATTTTGGAACTGTAGAATATTGCAACTTTTAAATGTTGGATCTTCAGAATCTTTTAGCCTTAGAACTTTGTCATTTTTTAACTTTAAAACTTTGAACACTTTGAACTGTGAGATTTGGAACTTTTGAATACATATAATAAGATTTCCGATAGTTAAGTTCACCTCGGGGTGATAATCGTCATTTTCCGTGAGTTGACACTGAAAAAAATGCGGGTGCGGTTTATGCTAAGGAACTGGATAGTGGTTACGACATACGCACTGGGGAACCGTATTTGCATTCGGGAACTCTTTTTATGCACGGATAAGAATCAATGCTAATGTCAATAGCTTGACAGCTGCAGCTGAGACGATTATCGACGATTATCGTTCCGCTGATAACGGACTCCCTTTTTTTTACGTCGAACCAAACAGTGGCACTCGCGGTAAAAACTCTCTTCATAGAATCACCGGTTTTATCGTATTCGACGTTAGCCGCTTTCGTATCAGATTTTCATAATTATCTCCCGCGAATCAAATTACTTTCGTTCAATTTTTTTTATTAACGCCATCGGACGAAAACGTTAGATTTTTGTTACTTGTAAGTTTGGGAATTTTTGAACTTTGCGTGTTTGTAATTTTTAACTTTAGGAATTTTTGTTCACAGTTTTGAAATCTGCGAATTTAGGATCGTTGCAGTTTTTAAGTTTGGGAATTTTGAATCTTTGCCATTTTTAGATTGCGAAATTCTGAACCATATAATTTTTGACCTTTATCATTTTTAAGTTTGAGAATCTCGGATGTTTGTACTTTGCAAGTTTGGGAATTTTTGATCAACCTAGTAATTTCAATCGAGGTATAATCGAATTCTTTATCTCCGAGATATCCATCCATTCACTGCGTACCGATCAAAAAAGCAACACGTTACATTTAAGTTTACACCTCCAATTTAGGATTCAATTATTGACCCACACACACTAAACAATTCCAAAGAATAATTGCTGTGTATGTGTTACTAAATGCCGTAATAATATCGGTTTTATCGCCTTACGTAAGAAAACACGATCTTATGAAATTATAGGAGTATTATAATTCTATAAAATTGCCATCCATTGTCGGCACTTTGCATCGCCGAGTAATAAATGCGTTGGAATAATTCGTTCTCTGAACTAGTGGTAGTTATTAGTCATATTTTTATTACGAGTTTACGTGAAATCGTTTAAAAAGAAGTCAATGTGTAACCGGAAATGTGAATATCAGATACGCGGGAAATAGTTGGAAATGATAAGTATTATATTATTAGAAAGGAACGAATAAAACTATCGTAAATAATATTAAAGAAGGTATAAAAATGGAAGCACCATTCGTAATTAATTAATGGTAATTATTAATCATCTACATACGATTCAGACTTTCGACGATTCAGTTTGTTTAATTTTGAATTCAAATGATATCTGGGAAATATTGATATGAAACTATATCTGAAATTAGCGATGGGTTTCTCGGAAAATATAAATTTATTAACAATTGGGATAGCATAATAACCGAACAATTTCGAGTATCATAACAATCCATATATATAAATATATATTGAAATCCCAATTCAGTTGAAATAAATTCAAGTAATATCAGGAAAATATAGACGTGCCAACTGTACCTGAAATTAACGGTGCCTTTCCCAGGAAATATATATTTATTAGTAATTAAGATAGCATAATAACCGAGCAATTTGAAATTCCATAATAATCCATAATAATAAAAGAAAAAGGGATGACGATCTTCGATTTTCTTCGAGGTTCCCTGTTCGTTATGTGTACAAAATTAGCATCGTAATTTGATCGTGCAAAGGGGCCTCGTTCGATTCTAATTTAGTTAAACTTCGCGTTTCCTTAATTGCGACGTTGTGTCTTCTCAGTAACGAAGGGAACCGAGAATCGAGAACCGCTCGAAGCGTAATACCTTCTTGGTAACACAGGTAGTTGCTATCATCACGCTCTCCTTTATTCAGATTACGTAATAATCCGACCACTCTACGATCCCCAATAGATGCAATTTTTCTACTTCTAGAAACTCCATTTATAACATCTGTCCTTACTGTGTTCCTGATTTTTATTTCAAGATATTATTTTAGATCCTGTTTTCTCATAATACGTCGAGATTATTCTTCGAGATACTGTACTTCGATTATTCTTCGGTTGCTGTATTTTTCTGAATATTATGAGGATAACTGTGTCGACTTTAGTCGGTTATTTATATGCTAAATCTGATTATATATTAATCATAATCATAATCATTGATATAGTCGTCGGAGACACACGCGATTTTTCTTTATTTAATTTATTTACTTGGCACAGAGAATCAAAATTGATTAATGTTAAAGAATTTAGAAATAAAATAACTAGGATGAAAGATTGTGATAAAAAATTGGGTTTGCAAGAGCCATCTTCTTCGAGGGTTCATCCACAGAATACTTCAAAATCGAAGTTTCCAAAGTACGATTCATTTGGCGTTAAAAAAAACTTCTTTGTTCGTCGGAGAATAAAAGCAAAGGAACGAGATTAGGTTGGCTTTAAGGTTACAAATGAAATTCATAAATCGCCTTTACAGTCTTGTCGCATAAAATACACGGTGAAGATTTCGCGAATAAATCTCCTGCACGTTTTCGAAGTTGCCGAGCATAAAGGGTTGAATCAATTCTCACGTTTTTGCGCGTGAATGGCGGAGCAAGAAAGCGCAGGATAAAGCATTGTTTAAGGAAACATCGTGCCGGCATTATCGTGAATTCTGAGCAATTATCGCAACCTTAACCAAGAGGTCTGCCATCATCGAGGTTAGGTTTACTTTGAAGAGTTCGGATGAAGGAGAAAGGCTACGCCATCAAACGAATGCAAAAGTACTGTCTGCTGTCTATGAAAACAGATTTCTTAGATGCTGCTACGTCGCCATTAGACATAGATCTAAAACACTGATCCAAAACTTTAAAAATTACCCTACTTTATAAAACTTTCCATAAATATACATATTTGTAGTACGAATAGAAATAGTGAAAATTTCGAAGGAGTATTTCTGAAGAAAATGAACTTCGAATAGCTCGTAAATATGTATCATATAATATTGAAGAGACATCGATAGGTCTTCCTGATAAAATATTCATTATACAGTTCGGCAATCTTATTCGATTTTCCTCGATGATAAATGAAATTCAGAACTGATTTATTAGGAATTCAAGACTTTCTTACGCCTCCGAAGAACTCGTCCTGGATACTTTTTTTAAATATTTTCCAAAAGGAATTATCCCTTTATTCATGAAGGACACCAATTTCCATATACAAATTGGGGTACCTTCGATATTTTTATTTACTTATATATACGAGTAACTAATAAATACATCACGTGGTACATAAAATAACATTATATCGTAATAATGTATCAAAATAATATAATAGCATTGCCTGCCTAGGTAACAGATAACTATATGTAATATATATATACAAATATAGCTGAATATATCAGCCGTAGTTCTACTGTTAATAAAAGATAATGCGCAAGCGTACTCGTCGTTTTTGATCGGTGAGAAGGTGAAGAGATTGGTGATCGACAACGGAAGTAATGGCACGGCGTGTGGCCGGCAGTCGAAAAATTCTAGAGCAGTCGTTGGGGCCCGCTTCGGTTACCACGGTTACCACGGTTACCACGGGTTACCTCGGTTAGTTTAGGATAGATCCTTTTTACGTGGATCCTCCCTGTTGGTCCAGTCGACTAGCTTCGTAAAATTGGCTGTTCTCCGGGCCGTGAGCATACACGGACGACCGGATTTTAAGTTTAACGCCGTCAAGAACGGATGATGTTCGGAGAACTGGTACCCCTTCCTTCATCTTCTTCTTCTTTGTCTATCGTTTCTACTGCTTTTCGCCTTGCTTCATCGTTTACTTTCGAATTTCTTCTTCCAGCGTTCTTTATTCTACTCTTTCTCCCCTTCTTTCTCTTCTTCTCACGTAGTTCTGATTCTTCTCTTTTTTACGTAGTTGTCACCCCCCTCCATCTTGCGTAGATTATATTCTCTCTTTCTTGATTAGTTTTTATTCCCTGCTTTTTATGCAGTTCTTACTCCCCCTTTCTGACGTAGTTCTCATTTTGTTCTTTTTAGGTAGTTCCGATTCTCTATTTCTTAGGTAGTTCTGGTTCTCCTCTTTCTACGCAGATCTTATTCTCCTCTTCTTAAGTAGTTCTCCTTTTCTCCTTCTTACTTAGAATATGAAGA
Organism: Nysson spinosus; assembly: GCA_910591585.2. Classification (NCBI taxonomy): domain Eukaryota; kingdom Metazoa; phylum Arthropoda; class Insecta; order Hymenoptera; family Crabronidae; genus Nysson; species Nysson spinosus. The sequence goes on from OU342835.1 coordinate 8,742,674, forward strand.
GACTACCTCTTTCTCCTCCTTCATCAAACAGCCGGTATTCTCTTCTCTCTCGACAGAAAGTAGGAGAGACGGCGCGAGTTCCTCGAGTATCGATCCTCCGAATCTCTCCCCCCCCCTCTCTCTCAATCCTCTCCTCTCCTCTCCTCTCTGCTTCCATCTTTCTCCATCGTCGTCGTCGATCGCACGTAGATAATCTTCTGGATGTTACAATCTCTCGGCGAGGTGAATTAATGCAACGAAAATCTTTCCGAGATTAGGGTAACGAATTGTATCGGGACGGGTTGCGCAAGAATGGCCCCGAGGTCGTATTCCGAGGAGGGAATTAATTGAAGGAATACGCTTTCGTATTCGATTACGTGACCCCCTTTTTTTAAAACATCTTTAAATTTGAATCACGTTGAGGTGGAGCTTGCGCTTTGGTTTCTTTGCAAGGAATTCATTTCCTTGTATTAAATATCTAGAAGTCTACAACTCTGAAACTCTAAAATTCTGGAAGTCTCTACAATTTTTGAAGTTTAAACTTTTAGAGGTTTAAAATTCTGAAGGTTTAACATTTTGGAGGTTTAACATTTTGGAGGTCCAACATTTTGGAAGTCTAAAAATTCTGGAGGTCCAACATTTTGGAAGTCTAAAAATTCTGGAGGTCCAACATTTTGGAAGTCTAAAAATTCTGGAGATCTAACATTTTAGAAGTCTAAAATTCTGGAGATCTAGAATTCTGGAGATCTAGAATTCTGGAGATCTAGAATTCTGGAGGTCTAGAATCCTGGAGGTCTAGAATCCTGGAGGTCTAGAATCCTGAAAGTCTAGAATTCTGAAAGTCTAGAATTCTGAAAGTCTAGAATTCTGAAAGTCTAAAGTTCCCTAACTCTAAGATTCTAAAACCCTAAAATCCCGGATTTCTAAAATTCTGGAATTCTAAAACCCCAGAGTTTCTTCGGGCTATTATATCCATTTATTAACAACATATTTTATCCAACACATTACAGAGTAGTCCAGTAAGATATATCATTATCGACACATCATCCCTCTTTATTCTTATTTATTCTTTCCTCGTAACTACAAACGACGAATCTGATAACACTAAGAGGATCCACATCTGTTGATACAATTTAAAATCATAAGTGACGGAGATTGAAAAACTGCGACGAAACATAAGTATATCGTAGAACGTTAAATTATGAATTCGCGAGTCACTTAGAGTAATTATAAAAAGTGGAAGAGATAAATGTGGGTATCGTTAACACGGCTTTGTAATTACCGTATAAACGTTCTATGAGTAGACAGCAATCATCCGAGACTCGGTGCTCTTACCGTGCTTATACTCACTAATGAGAGCAGCTACTTTCATGCTTTTTTATTTACGGTTGCGATATACGCAATGAAAGTCTACTGCAAATTCGCGGGAGATTACGCAACCGGGGTGTATTTATATCCACGGCAGACAAACAAAAATTGCTCATCCGACTAACTTTTACTATGATCTAATTACCGAAGTTAAGTGCTCGCGTTACTATTTCGATATTTGCATTCATACTTAACAATTTATTATTATTTACTGATATAGTGTTTCGGATTTACGGTAACAAACACGCTTAATGGCAACTTCCCAATCGCTCAACTTTTGCATCGCTCAATTAATTAATTAGCAGCGATCTGAAAAATTCTGGAAGTTTAAAGTTCTGGGATTTTAAAGTTCTGCGGTTCTAAATTTCTGGGATTTTAAAGTTCTGCGGTTCTCAATTTCTGGGATTTTAAAGTTCTGCGGTTCTAAATTTCTGGGATTTTAAAGTTCTGCGGTTCTCAATTTCTGGAAGTTTAAAGTTCTGGGATTGTAAAGTTTTGCGGTTCTCAATTTCTGGAAGTTTAAAGTTCTGGGATTTTAAAGTTCTGCGGTTCTAAATTTCTGGGATTTTAAAGTTCTGCGGTTCTCAATTTCTGGGATTTTAAAGTTCTGGGGTTCTCAATTTCTGGAAGTTTAAAGTTCTGCGGTTCTCAATTTCTGGAAGTTTAAAATTCTGGGGTGTTAAACTTCTGTGGTTCTAAAATTCTGGAACTCTCAATTTCTGGAGTCCTAAACTTCCAAAACTCTAAACTTCTGAAACCCCAAAATTCCGAAATAAAAATTCTGGAATCTTAAAATTCCGAAACTCTAAAATCCTGGGATCCTAAAATTCTGGAATCCCAAAATCCCGAAACTAGAATTCCCAACTTCATATATTTTTAAAATATTAAGATAATAAATCTTTTTCAATTCTATGGCTACTCCTAAAGTTAACGAAGTCAACGACAGAGTACAATTTTATCAAAGTCGTCCATGTACGAAAGAATCAAGGTGTGGTTTTGGTCAGCTTCTTCCGGTCTCATATTTATTTCCTGTCTCAACTGGTTACTTTTCCTGTTTACGAAACTCACTAAAATAACAAGGTCGGTAAAATTGTTACAACGTGGTTCAAACCATGTACTCATTAAACTACAATAATACACGTCTAGAAATAGTGCTCGATATTTTCGCAGGGATTTCAGTATATATTCTTATCCGGCACATTTTTCTCACGCGGTGAAAATAAGTTAGAAAACCGCTTCGACTCGTATGAAAGAACAATGAAAGAACTTACACTCCCTCTGAATTCGAAATTCTTTCCATATTTGAGTTATCCGCGGGGTTATAAATGACATTATTTCAATCCACTCTCCATCTTCGATAACTGCTCGAAAAGGCGAGTAATATTCCGGAATTTATTTCGCGGATTCATGTCGGAATACTAAAATCAACTTTACTCCAAGTATCTCGTTTTCATTGGAGAATTTGAGTATCCGAGACTCTTACATATTTACTGTGTACTTCCGGAAAGAAGACACGCGGGAAAAATCGCTGAATAATATATAATATCTAATACATAAACTATATAACATCTAATATATCAAATATATCAAATATATTATATAGAACATTATATAAAAATGCATAAAATACAGAATATATAATTTACCCATTTCTGACCCTATCATCAAATTATGAAACTTCGCATAATATCATACTTTATGTTATTTCGTAGATTTTTTCTCGGATCCTTTGGAATGTTTCACACGCTCGGTTCAAAGAGTTATTGTTTCTTAGTTATTTCTTGTCATTATTATTACTACTATTATTCTTAGTTGTATGTTTTTTTATCGTTTTTATACTGCTACGAAGAAGTCGTATTTTATCGAATTTTGAAAGAACACGTTCCTAACTTTCGGTTGGTTTCTTTTATTGGGCCGTGTTCATTGAGACCTCGGGAGAAAGTATTCTGACATTCCTACGTAGCTGCGCTCCTCGGTGTCTTCTCCATAACGGGATTTAAAAAGCAATCCATTCCCGGGGCATACCAACCCTGGCTACCTTAAAATAAATCTTCTTACCGTGATGGTGCCATTCGTGGAGACTAGAATGGTTTTTCGGCCGGAAACCTTTCAAAATTCTTCGTGTTTCCACGTTTTCGATGGAATACACTTACAATAATCTCGGAACAATAGTGTATTGCTCTTAAATTATGTCGAAGGGAGGACATCAACGATACTGAATTTTAGTTGAATAGGTTTACGCAGATAAAACAATTCAAATATCGGATTCCATTATTGTCGTGTATTTATATTTAATTATTTAAGAGAACGTATTGCAATAATAGTGTCCATTTCTCTTTTACTTACTTATTTAGTCCAGTACTTTTTAATTTATAATATAATATCTGATAATTGCTAATGAAATTAACTACTAAAGTTATCTCAAATGAATTAAACAGCAAAAACCTTTAGTAAAGTATTATTACTATTATATTGTAATTCCAATCACCGGTTTTTTCCAATAATAAGGCCGCCTAAAACTAGGACCATGCTTTTATTTTTGATTATGAATCGAATTTTTAATCAAGGTTTCTTTCAAATATAAAAAAAAGTTGTTTGACATTGTCCTTATAATATATAGATCCAGGAATAATACCTGGTCTTAATTTTCGAAAATGTTTTGTTTCTAACAAAAACCCCAGTTGTTTCGATAATAAGACCTGGTCTTAAAAAATCGGTACATTGAAAGTACTATTATATTATAATACCTATCATAACTTCTATGATATTATAATTCGTAGTTCTCGAATGAGTGGGTCACTGTACATCTCGAAGTACAACATGTTCAAGTATAAAAGCGATCGGAGATCGAATCAATATTTCCGAAAGCCGAACGGAGATCGAACCAACATTTCCGAATGCCGATCGGAGATCGAACCAACATTTCCGAAAGCTCCGGTATCATCTCGTAGAAGGAAGCAGGGTTTTAGCGGTGAGAAACGGCACGGATGGTTCCACGACCGCAAACAATGCCGTCTCCAGGAGCGATCGGCTGGCGGTAGATACTTCTCCACCTACACAAATATTGATACAAGCGACTGCGTGCTCGTGTCCCGACGGCTCGTTAAGTTGGCCAACAATTACCACGCTCGTCGAGTTAAGTGTTTTACGCGCAACTAAAATCTCCGAAAGTATCGTAGCTCGATCGTGTTCCTTCTCCGCTATTATTCCGCGCGGCGTACACCATTTTGGATATTTACCGGAGCGGTACGTTCCGAATTTCCAACGCGTTAACGTGTCTCTTGTGAAAGAGTTGATCTACTAATTTGCAATTAACGCGTAATCGCATCACGCATTATGCATACCATCAGGCTATTTTTAGTCGGATTTTTCGTTTCAAAAATAATTGTGAAATCGAATAGGATTATATTCTATGAATAAAAACTAGAAAGCATATTTCCAAAAACAATCTTGTAAATAACAAAGACACGAACAAAAATGTATTTCCATACGATAATATCATTGTGATAGAAGTAAAATTCATTAACTACAATTTCGCCATTTTCTTCTTTAAATATAATAATTTAACAAACACAATACGACTAGACAGTACAGGCACAATTATATAAATGGCTTGCTACATTCAAATATTTGATTTCGCGAATATTGAAATTTTAATGAAAAACGAAACACAAAAACCTCTGTAACTCGCTTACATAAAAATATTGGTTAATCATTTTTTTATTATTTATAGGTTTATAAAGTGAGTCCTTTATCTTCGACCATACATGATAATAAAATATTTCTGCTAGATTATTTTATTACAAATGGAACTAACTTAAACCGTACGAACGTACATGTTTTAACGCGCCTGAACATTATATTGTTCCGCGAAAGGGTTAAAACAGATAGTCGGAACGGTATCGAAGAGGAGGGTAGTCGTACTGCGCATTCGTCGTCTCGTGCGTTCTTTTCGCAACAGGAGGAAAATGAATGATCGATCCAGTATCTTGATGTTTATTACGTAACGCATCCCTGCCCTACAAGTGCGGCTACAGTACGGTTAAACCACTCCCCGTCTATATCCCCCCCCCCATCTCCCCCTCGCCATCGAACACCTACACCCTCGTTACCCCCGGACGCTCTGTGACGCAAAGACGCAAGTTACGTCATCATGGCAACAGCAACGCGTCCGCGCCGCGGCGTCCAACTCGTCGACATGGCAACGCCGTTTTCTCCCTTCCCACGTTACGTCTGCATCGTGTTTACCATTAGCATCTCATCTACTGTGTCCATGGCCAGCATCCAGGTATTAAATATCCTTCTTCCCTGGATTCCCTTTTTCTTCGTTTCTCACCTTCGCCCCGTTTCTTTGCCGTTCGTTCGATCTACCGCGGTTAACCCGGGTCTTCGCCACCAGAACTGAAGCCATTTTTCCGTTGTTCCGATGCCGATAATTAATATGAAACTAAACGTCGATAATGTCACCGATCTTCGCGTAAGTATCGGCATGCTGTTTGTCGCGTAAAGAAAACTGTAAGCATTTTGAGATTCGACTTGGAAAATAATTAATAATGCACGTTACACATTTCCAGAATGTAGAGCTGCGTATAGACACTAGAACTACCGAATATATACTCGTTGATTTACTAGTGTTAACCTTCGCGGGCCGGCCATTTTGAAGATTCCATAGTTCTAATGTTAACGATGCGGCACAAAGGGGTACCTTCGCGAGTTGTTTCCAGTCTTCCTTAACATGACTTTAATTCCCTAATTTACATTCCCACGGCAACGCGTGTTCCTCGGTAGACTGGTACTCAATTAAGTGTGTCTTTTCAAGAACCCCATGATTTCTAAGGGTGTCGCGTCCAACCGTGAAACGGTGGTTCGTAAGCATAACTGCTGCGTGGACGCCACCGATAAGAAGACGTAATATATTCACATCCTTATTCCTGGCCATACGTTAACACGTTATGACACTATCCGATCTAACGGCACACTTCTTCAAATATTTTCATAAATCTCCGGCACAGGAATATCTAGCTTACGTAATGCTTTACTGTGGTTGAAAAATGAGACGTTTTCGACAAATTGAATGATTTATCGAGAATACCGGTATCTTCGAATTTGGGGAATAATTAGGATCATATTTCTCGACACAATTATGAGATCTCTATCTATTCTTATATATCTAAACGAATATCCGTTATGGAATAATTAATATTCTAATAATATGAACATTGGCGGCATTCATTAATAACGCTATCTAATATCATTATTATATTATAAACATAAGATATAAGACTCTATCCGACGCCATCTTACTCAGAATTTCCCGTAGGACTACAAGAAATTATATAAATAAGTATTAAATATTGGAGTGTCATATGAATTAGAAATAATAATTCATGATACTGTAAGCATTAAGAATTATCATCTTCGTTATAAACAGCTTGAAAATCTTTCGCACGCAGGAATAAGTAGCTTACTGGCTATAGATAGCAAAGTCTGATATTATCATTACTGATATTAGTTTTACCAATAAAATATCAAATTTTTATCTAGTCCGCGATGTGTTCAGTGTGAAGTTCACGCTGATTCACGTATAGCGGAGTCCCTGAAACGCTTCCAGCTTAGACTTGAATTTGACCACCGTGTCACGTTCACCGGTTGGACATCGCAACTTTCACTCGTTCACTGAATTCACTTTCAAAATTCAAGTGACCCCCTCGAATCTAGTCTAAGTCCATCCTGCCGCAGGAAATGCCTCGTCTCACGACAGCTCGACACTGTTATTCGATACTTTTCAAAATGTTCTTAAATCCGATGCATTTTTTCAAGCATATATTATATTTCCCATTAAACAAGCTAGTCGAGTTTCAGTCGTAGAGCTGTTTTCTAATATGTATTTGAAATTCTTTCCATTTGGTAAACTTAATTAGTTTCGTTGAATTAAGACGTGATGTAATTATCATGATCACAGATATTAATTATCTCTTGTTGATTCGTTGATATTTTATTACATTTCAGTGAGAATAACTTATGTAATTTTGTTGAACCAAGATGAGATCGGATTATGATGATCAGAGATATTATATATCCTTTGTTGACTCGTTGATATTTTATCATATTTTGGTGAGAAAAATTATGGGAAATTGTAGATTATTATGAAATGAGATTAAGGCATTCGAGAGATTCTAATTTCGATAATGTTACGAGTTGACAATTACGAATAATCACGCAACGCACGTAATTATGTAAATAATGATTTCAAGCATGTTAAGTAATTAACCTTGTTTCATGTGACATTAAATCTCGAAGTATTTACTAAAATAAATGTTAAATTGGACGGTTGGTCTTCGGAACGGTATTAGTTTTAATATCTTTTTAATTAGATTGATCCACTGATGGATTGAGTAACCTTTTTAATGACGGGTCTCACGTGTTTCCTACAAATACGAGATAACATCAATTACTGGAATAATTTTTCATATTATAAGAGTCATTACAACGGCTATCAAATTTCCGTCATAAACATGGCGTACTCATTAACATACTTTCACTCTGTGAAGCAATCGGGAGGGTCAAAGAGAGAATGAACGTGTAGCCTGTTTTAATTGACGCTATAATCGAGAGTGGAAGGTGAAATTTGCTTAGTCGCTTACATTCATTCACGGAAATCTGTACTGCCGGATATTCATTTCTGCCAAAAACTCATTTTCACTTTTCACCGCGAATACGTTCTGACGATGAATAAATACAATTTGTTTTTATATATATTTCTTAATTAACACCGTATTATTTGCCAGTAATAATAGAATCTAATATAAAACATGAAATACAGAATATAGGACATAGAATATGCACAACCAATGAGAGATCGAAGTAACACGTGACACGTCACGTGCGCAGTCGTTTTCCAAAACCGAACAATACGTGAGCAGCGCCTTCTTTCGGAAACCCAACGGTACGTCACGACTGCCTTCTCACCAGAACCCAGCGGTACGTGTTCCATCCGGTGCAAGAGACACCGTTGCGCCGCAGGTAGCTGATAAAGGAAGGCACGTGTAGTATGAACCTGAACTCGACAGGAAAGCTTGAACGGCGAAAGGATAGGAAACGATAGCTGTATATATATGTATATATATATATATATACATATACATACAGATACGCGAGCAACGAGAACTCTGGTCGATGGCCGTGGCGTAGAGCAGTTTACAACTGCATACCCGAGCCAGGGAAGTGTGTTACTACTCGAGCGTAACCGAGAGACCTCGACCAATTTAAATGCGCGATCGCCTTCTTAGGATCCTCACTGGCTCCCTCGAATACCACGGGATTAATACGTTGAGTACACCGCCGAAATCCGTGTTACACGATACCTCACGATACGCCTTTGACGTGGATGTAACGTGTAAAAGCAAAACCGTTTTAAGTGCTCTATGATACGTTAGTTACTTTAGCTTGTTATCGTAACATTAAAAATATTGAACATTTTTACGAATATTAAGGATGTGTTTGATTTGAGGTTTAGAAATGTTTGCATTGTCGATCAACGAAGAGAATATGACAAGTAGACGATTTACGAGACACTCAGTATAATCCAATAACAAAGTGTGATCTCGTTCTCTAATTCAGTTACCAGATCAGCTCGTATCGCGGTAGACAACTGATAAGAGATAAAATATAACCTTCGTCGGATCACCGGCTACCTCGAATTTGTATCTATTGCTGATAGACACATTTGTCGTACACAGGTCCTCATGTTTCAACACTTTCGGCAAAAGGTTTCCCGTATTGGTGTTAATTGTATCGGTAATTTCTGTCGATGTTTGAGATCGAACGTTCAGATATATCCACAGATGGAAGCTAGGAAGAAGGCATGTGTAGTTTAATTGTGCTCATTTGAAAGTAATGGTTTATTTGTCCGTGGAAAATGGATTTATTTGAAGAGTAATATTTTAGTCGGCCGGAGTATGCAAATTTGGTGATTAGAAAATAACTTTTATCCACTTGTTTCGACCCAAAATGGTCCTAGAACATGTTTATATATCATCTACCATCGATTTAGGCCACTTAGAAGCGAAATTGGCGACTTTGATTTTTTGAGAATTTTTGAAGGTATACCCCTTCACATTTTTGCGATTTTGGGTCGACCTATTTTTCGACCAAAAAAATTTTTTAACCGCTTCTTTCGACCCAAAATCGTCCTAGAATATGTTTATACATCATCTACCATCGATTTGGGCCATTTAGGAGCGATTCTGGCGACTTTGAAATTTTGACAATTTTTGAAGGTATACCCCTTCACATTTTTGCGATTTTGGGTCGACCATTTTTCGGCCAAAAAAATTTTTTAACCGCTTCTTTCGACCCAAAATCGTCCTAGAATATGTTTATACATCATCTACCATCGATTTGGGCCATTTAGGAGCGATTCTGGCGACTTTGAAATTTTGACAATTTTTGAAGGTATACCCCTTCACATTTTTTCGATTCTGGATCGACCATTTTTCGGCCAAAAAATTTTTTTAACCGCTTCTTCCGACCCAAAATCGTCCTAGAATATGTTTATACATCATCTACCATCGATTTGGGCCATTTAGAAGCAATTTTGGCGACTTTGAAATTTTGACAATTTTTGAAGGTATACCCCTTCACATTTTTTCGATTCTGGATCGACCATTTTTCGACCGAAACAAATGTTTAATCCACTTCTTTCGACCCAAAACGGTCCTAGAACATGTTTATACATCAACTACCATCGATTTGGACCATCTAGGACCGAAATTAACGAATTTGATTTTCTGACGATTTTTGAAGGTATACTTTACATAGTGGTTCTCATTCACTATACGTGGCATGCATTCCCGTCTATCTTTCCACCCGCCTTCTGTCTAGCTCCTAACGGTACTCTTGGGCTCTGTAAAGAAGTCACTGGCGACATAAGTGCCACGTATTATTTCGATCTCTCATCTGTTGTGTATATTCTGCATTCTATATTCCATATTTTGTAATATACACTAAATAGTTAAAACCTTATATATTACATAGCGACTCTTCCATGGTATCTATTCTAAATACTATCCTCTATATTGTTGCACATGGATATGGACCCCCCTATCCTCATCTATACCAACACGAGCGACTTCTTTCTAGAACCCAATAATAGGTACGCTTGTTCTGCGAACAGAACAGGTGTTTGTCTTCGAAAGCGCGAGTGGTTTGAGCGTTACGACGTCGTCGATGACGAAGTTGACGAAGAGAGATATCAGCTAGAGTCTAGAGAATAAGGTGGGTTCATACGTGTGTACGTAGGCAGAACGTAGAAACCAGTGGCGTAACAAGAAGACAAATATGGGGAGGGTACTTGGAGCGGTTCGCATTAAATTACTTTTTTATCGGATCGTCTGGATAAAATTTCTGATTCGTCCTCGCCCCGGTAATGTCATGGTAAATCGAAGATATTCGACGTTAAAAGCGCCGTGATCCTTCGAATTGAATGCAAATGCCAACAAAGTGGGGCCATTTAGGAAAAAAGAAAATCTAGCTTTCCAAGAATTTCGTGGAGATACAATATCTCTCGTAATGTCCTCGCGATGGAGTCGTAAGTCGTGACCTCTTTTTGTTTTCACTAAAATGACACCGGAATCTGTTCAACTCTTCACCCATGATTAAACGTGACCACGAATATGGCCCGTAGGATTTTTCGCGATAGAACTGACATCATTTATTCCGGGAATCCTGCGGAATCACAGTTTGATGGTTCTCAAAGGATCGGAACTTATACCTGTATCTTTTTGAATGTCATGTGGGTTGCACGTGACGAATCAGAGATTGCGTATCGTTTCGCGCGATACATTTGCTTATCTTGTTATTGTACTTGCTACAGTTTTCACGTCAGAATTGATATAATATTGCGATCCAGACAAATAACTTCGACATTCGATTTCTTTTTAATTGATTTGAAATTAGCAGTGAGAAACTTATTTTACAGTGCCCATGTAGTTTAATCATCCATACGAAATAAAACTAATCGCGATTAACATAAACTTAGGGAGTTTAGTGAATTTGATTGATCACCTGTTCGCTAATGTCAGGAATACTTTAACATGAAAATTAAACAAACCAGTTGCGAACAGAGCCAGGGAATCACTGAACCATATTAATTTTAGCGAATACGATACGTAACCGGCATCGAGTCACTTTTTCAAATAAATAAAACGGAATCAAAGCTAGTTTCAAATTGCTTGGCTCGTCGATTCGCTCCGCGTTTTACGAATAAATGAAATTTCAACTACAGTTCTGACGAAGTAGCTTGGATGGAGGAGATAAATGGTTGGATTAAAATTTGATTTTCTGATCGAGTAATTACAGTAACCAAAAGCTGAAAATCATTTTTACAATCAGATAATATTTCTTGCAGAACTTTCGTACTAATCAAAGTAATTTCACTATTCACCATTGGTCTTTTCACACCAACCCATAATCTATCAACAATTATTATTTAAAAATAGAAATATCTTAGCAGCAAAATCAACATTTTACAATATCGTGCGTGCAAGGAATTAATCAACTGTCCCGTTAAAAAGAACGGAAGACGGAAGTGTTTCGAAAAGTAAAAGTTATCAGTGATATCAGAGTCAATTAACGAATTTTATATAAATCATAACTACCTCCAATAATTATACAGGGAAGCCAGCAAATAAATGTCCCCAGTATATCGTCGGACTCCGTTGAGTTTAGTGTCGTGTCGTGTCATGTCGTGTCGTAAGGCAAGGAAGGCGGTAATCGCTCGCAAACTCGAGGTGGGCCACGGTGCGCTGCGATGCCGCGCTATGCCGCGCTATGCCGCGCATGTCCGTGTTGCCATGATCGCCCTGGCCCACTGACCTATATTATACGCGGGTACAGGTCCCGCATATACGAGTCGACCCACAACCGATACTCGGCCGTGCCGAGTCAGAGCGGGCCGTGCCGCCTTCGTGTACCTTTACGTTTCGTTCTTTAGTTCGTTGTTTCTATTCGTTCATCCTTCCTAGGAACAATATAGAATACCAAGCTCCCTGTTTCACGAAAAGGGGACAAAGACGTAGTTAGTTGTCAAGGTTTACAGTATCGTTATAATTCGTTGCCAAAGCTCGTGCGGTAGAAGTCAGTTGTGCGCGGGAGGCTCTGGTTGGTGGAACGTCATAATCATCACGGTGATGTTCGAATTCTCGCTCGCGGCGACACTGTGCCGCGGGTAACCGCGCTCTTCGGTAGTCGAATCGGGGAACAGCGAGAGTCGAGCTCGCCTCGCGCGCGCGCGTTCAGTTGCGTTGCTGAGCGGGAAGGAAGAAAGAGAGAGAGAGAGTGAAGGTATATCGTTTCGGTGGGAGTGAGTCAACGACGCTCGCGTTCAGGTACACGCGGGACACCGAAGGAACTGTGAAGCCAATAGAGGGACAGGAGGGAGAAAGAGCGGGTAGAACGATTCTTGCGCAAGAAGGTAGCGAGAGAGAAAGAGAGGGAAAAAGTGGGTGGAGTAAGAAGAAAGGAAGCTCGATCGTGGTTGAGAAGAGAGCGGAGTGAGAAAGAACGAACGGACGGAGCAGGCCGAAGGAGTGGAGAACTGTTCGGATAGAAAAGAGGGGCAGAGAAGCGCCTTCGTGACAACTGGGTGACGGCTGCGTGGATACACGCCGCTCGTGATGCAAGGTGCTTTTCTACGCGATAAGTGGTGACGTCGGCAGAAGCACAAGCACCGGCTTCGTCGCTTCGCGCCGCGCCACGGGTGTGCTTCTTTAAGCCGCGTTCTTCCTTCGAATTCTCACCCGAAAACCGTGCTTGTGCTACCTTCGATCGTGTTACCCGAATATCTGTGTTTCGATATGTTACCAAACCTGGTTTTTCTCACTCGGAAATCTGAAGATACGCCTGTCTGACGTGCCTTGGGATCTGACTCGTAAGGATGCATTTGCAAGACAAGTAAGGATCTATAGTGTCAAAAGTATTATATATAGATACACCGTGCTAGTTCGATAGTGGTGTATCGATACCTCGAGTATCGAGTAGAATATCACCGCGTTACTTCGTAATCGGATGCCTTGGAAAGTGTTCGAATGTTCAGTGGGTGTCAGTGGTTGTTCAGAAGTGTTTTATGGCTTACGGAAAAGCATTTCGAACGGGTGGATAATAGGTGTCCATTTGAATTGAACCCACGGTAAAATCGGTCACATTCTCGCGCGCAAAAATTATTGATCAAGACCCTGGTTCGGCGTAGATGGCTGACGTAGATTCAGGACATTCGAAGGAGCCACGAGTGTAATACATCGTGTAGCATTGTCTTTTCATTGTCATTGATTCGTGTATCGAAAACTAGCATTTTTCTAAGCGAGTTATCAAGGTCGAGTTTCTTCGATCGACATCCTGGATGTCCCGTACTTACTCGTGCGTTTATGGTGCTAACACGTTGTCTGCCGAAACGAAATCCGTGTTCTACGATGTACGATATACTGAGATTTTTAACGTGTATATAACAACTAAAAACAAAACCGTTTATCTGCTACATGATACATTAGTTTTAGCATAAAATAGTAGCATTAAAAATATTTAATATTTAACAAATATTAGAGTTTTAATAATATCTGCATCGTCAGTCACAACTGTCTGGCATGGCAGCCAACGTGTTAAGAAGTCCACGAAACACACACGTTCCGTGAAATGTTTCTCGTCGACGAAATATCACGTTGAAAAACGAGCGGATTCTCTTCTCGAGAGATTCTAATGACGCATTGTCGGCCGCGGAAAAATCTTACGATTCCAGCGAGATATCTCGTCCTGCGGATTCGTCGAGGCATCGTTAACGATATTCGCGGTACGATAGCGATCACGATTCCTCGACTGCTGTACACTTTGCACGTAGCTAATGATGCACTCTCCTATTTTCTCGCGTCTTTCCTCGCCGGAAGTTACTCGTATCGGAATTCCCGATCGTATCAGTCGTGCCAGAAATTAATTGTTTTCATCTCGATTCTCACTTTTATTTCTCGCTTTCTGTCTCCCTTTATGTCTCCCTTTATGCACCGTCACGTCTGCAAATTAAGATCGCGAGAATTGTGATCGGAATACGTAGAAGTTGGGAGATTTAAGTAACTTTTATTAGTCGAATTAATCCTGCACGAATTACTTGCGAAATTATATTATTTCAGTAGAATTATTGTTTAGAAGTTCAGATTTCGGAAATGGAATATTTCAGGCACATATTTAGAGATATTAATAAGATTATTTTACTGTTTAAGAACTCGATAAAAATTACACTCTGTTCGAGCAAATTGCCAATAAATTACGTGTCAGACTCGAGTCGATCAAAGAGTTGCGTTCGAGTTTCTTTAACCGCTGAAATTTAATTGAAAACGAATAATGTTAGATAGTTAATCAGCGATATCTTTTGAAGTGAATTGTGTTTGCGGTGTTCGACTGCGTTTCGATTAGTTGGACACGATAAGCGGGTCAATTACGATCTTCTTTACCATCCCCCCTCTTTTTTTTTAGTACGGCGCTTGTCGATCGGTTGATAAGCGGGGCTGCATTGAATGAACATCGTATTGCCAACTAAATGATCCGATATTCGAGGAATTCTCGTTTCTCAAGATCGTATCGCTTTCACGAAGTTTCACAAACTCGCTGCACGAACTTTATGTAATTTTAAGAGTAACACGGTGTCCACGCCGAGAATATTATCGAAGTGTCCACAATTTCCTGTCGAAGGGAACGTTATTCGTGGTAGTCACAGGGGCTAACAGGTTGAACAATATTTTTAGTATCGTTCTGCCTATCGAAGGACGTGTCTATCGATTCGAAGGAAGTACGTCGAGAAACGTAGAAAGCTTTAAAAACCAAAGTGTTTTCTATGGTGCTAACAAACAATGCTTTCGAGAATATCCCTTATCGATTTCACTAAAGATACGTTGATATAAGATTTATATAAAATATTAAATATATACATATCAGACACCTGGGGAACAGTAAATATTTATATTCATAAATGACATTCATAGAAGATTATTAAAAATTATGAGAAACATGGCCATCTCGCATCGAACGTAATCCGAGCAAAGTCTGAAACGCATCATCGAAAATTACTGGCAATTATAATCATTTCAGAATAAAATCCAAGCCGCTACCAATATTAATATTCAACCAATATCCACATTAATAATATAACATTTCCTCGTTACATAATTATATTACTTCCCGAACTTCCAAGATACGAATCATAGGAGATCGTACAGAATAATAAAAGCGTACAAAATAATTTCGCGTCGAACGTAATTCGCGAAAAGTGAAACGCATCAACGAAAATCATCGGCAATTATAATCATCCGTGAACGTAAGAGGGTGGTTAAAAGTAGCTGTATCGATTTGTGGAAAAAGAAATGTGGAAAATATGAAGTGGTTTGTCGGGGAGGGGGGAGGGGGGAGGAGTTACGGTGGTAGGTGGAAAACGGGAGGTGGAGTGGGTTACTTCGAGTGGAAGGGAAAGAAGGTGAAGCACGCGCGGGTTTCATCCACGTGCAGCAGATTACTAGTCCAAGTCAGTCCTGTTCCACTGATTCGAAGAACCAGAATTCACTTATGTCTATGATGAGATCAATTACTTTATACGGTCTTTGATTTGCGTAACTGAAAGATCGATTTCTACTTTGTGTATCTATTTTGATCAACGATCACATTTGAATGATTTTTGGACGTCCGTTGAATGTCGTTCTTTAGATATGTATTACGCGTGTTTACAATTCTCACGCGATATAAGTGGAATTAAAGAGCAAGATCGTTAATGATATCTCCGCGTAATAATTATGCGCTTAATTTAATTCCGAGGGAATTTTGAATTTCGAGTAACGACAGTGTTTTAAATATATTTTATGCCAGAATATGCGATGAGATATTTTTGTTTGACGAATACCGTCTTAAGAAGTACAAGAATGAAATTTCAGAAATAAATTTGTTACTTTTCCTGCACTATCATTTTATTACAATATCATTCATTTATTATTATTAGTAATTATACATTAATTAGTCTTTCATCGTGTCATTAAACATCCGTTATTTGCCCTAAATAATGACAAAGAAACATGAATATTATAAAAATGAATAAGTACAGTAGTCAGATATATGAGAGTTATTATAACTCACATTTTAAACAAGGAAACAATGTATCGCACGAGAGTACTGTCAACATCGTCCATAAATCAATACATAATCATTCGATGCCGACGAAATGATATTAATCTCGGCGAATAATTGGTAATGCATAACTGCAGCCGCGTAATATGCGCATTCAGCGTATAAACAATGGCAGCAATCCGGACATATAATGAAAGAAATGAGTATGCGTTAACTTATCCGTGAGAGACTCGGCAAGAAAGCGTAATATCACGTTGTATTTGTTTGTAGCTGGTTTATCGGGTTTACGTAGGTGCCAGTAAACTATACTTTCGATAACAAAGTATGCCTCCGGGCACTTTTGGCAAGACAAGCTACTCGTAATGACATCGAGCCAACTAGTTGAGCTCTGGCAAAGTAACCATCAACCGAGTAGGTGATTAGGTGACGTCCAGTTGTAAATATGTCAGATCACTGACGAAAGATCAACGTACGCGTTCACTTTTCCTCCTTTTTTAACACACTCTTGTTACACTCTTCCGCGGAGTTATTCGAAAATCTACAAATGCGAGTTACATTTCTTTATTTTAGAATCGAGCAAGGATTTCGAAGACTTTGAGGTCGTTCTTTTGGTTTTTTTTACTCAGTTTGTTTAAACCGTTTCTACTCTGACTATATTATGTATGTTGATAAGTTATTAAGAATATATCTGATTAACGTATATTATTAAGATGACTATATATTTTAGACACTTTAACGACTTATTCTTTATTGTATTAGTATATAAATGTTTAATAAGTATTAGAAGAACATAATTAAAATTCTCTAAATTTGATTATCTTCAAGTATATCAAATTGGTGTATCATGAAATAATCTGCCTCGGTAATATCGAAATGTTATCTAATTCTTTTCATATTTATGACTGATTTTCAATTATGCCGAACGCATGAAAAATGCTGGTAATTAACGAATGATTTTTTCCAAATAATTTGACTCCGTAGCGGAATCGCGAGTCGCCAGAAATTCCCTGTATTTTGTTATCGGTGAACCGTGAGAAACGGCTGGAGATCTGACCCCGTGACTTTTATCGATATATCGTGCATCGCGAGGCGTGGAGGAAAATTTTGCGTAGGCAGATCCGCATAGGCAACTAACCGTGTAATGCGTACCTATTTGCGTTCTATCAACCATGCGTTTGTTCGTTTTGCAGTTTCCTCTCCATTTATTACCTTGGTACCACTGATTCTACTAGCTACCACGCGCGAATTGATTTTTCACTTATTTTAAGTACTCGCCGTTCAGTGTTAAGTCCGACCTCCACAATTCTTAATCCGTAATCAATGAAATATACGTATTTGTGTTAATCTTTCTGGTATGTTCGTTTAATGATCTGATAACTATAAACTATATTTAAATGATAAAACTAATTGCATATATGTAACGCTTAATAATGATACTTAAAATATCATTCCAGTTGATAATATTGCAGCTGAAAGTTTGATTTACTGATCAATCTAAAGTTACTTGTTTGAGTGTTCTCATTTGTTTAATTAGTTTCATTTAGTATAAATATTTTAATTAGAACATATTTCTTTAATGATATGCCATTATACGTCCCAGAATGCTACTACTCCGCGATTATTATAATTAAATTTGCATTAATAATATTCTACATAAACACAACTAGATATATCGATGCAAATGGCGACCATTGTTAAATCATCTATCATGAATTATACTGTACAACATAAATCACGCTGTATGCAAGTTGTTTTAATTATTGTACGACACTGAAGATGTACTTAAGAATGATATTTCAAGCACGAAGATATGAATGTCGCATAATTATTTACGTTTACATTAAATTCGTGTATTGGTAGCATAATTGCAGTCGCATTTTAAAGTATTCGGGCTGATTCGCATGTGTTATTCTTTTTAACGGAATTTTAGTGCACGCCTTGCGCTTTCGGGCATGTATTACCGGGGAATAAATTATTGTACGAGGTACACGCGAAACACGGACTGCGCAGTCGACGGTAAAAGTGTAGCGAGGCATTCAAATCTGGAATCATTATACACAACATACAATGTAGAGTGAAGAATTCGTGAAATTACTAGTTGGCCGGTAATTATGTATCATTAGGGAAGAGGATTTCGAAAGAGGGTTTCACCGGCATAACTGCATCCGATAATATGATGTGAGGTACAAAGAGATACTTATTACTATCTTGATATCGAGAATTTTTCAATATTCTCTATTTCCTATACAAAACCTTTAAATATCCTTTGTTAATAGAATCAGATAGTAGTGCCTTTGTTAATGGCATCCCATGGAGAATATTATTCATCTTCAATATTATGTCTTTAAATAACATACAAAGGGGTTATTTATTACTATCTTGATTTATGTTGTAATATTAGTGAAGATATGGATTCAACAATATTTTCATATTTCCTGTATAAAGCCATTTAAATATTCTTTCATAATAGAACCTTATCGAATATATTATTTTTTGTACCGCATATCAAATCTTGATGTATTACAAGAATTATTGCGCTGCAGTGTTGTGTCTAGTTTGGAAAAATGGGATGAAAGGGTTGTTTGCTTGCCGCTATTTTCACGTTAAACTTGAGATACGTTGTAATTCCAAAAGGTTGATATTCAGGGTACTTCGAAATGTTTGTTTATATCTAACAATATGTTATTTTTGTTACAGGCCTAGCCCGTGTGAACTACAGGACCCACTGTGGGTCAAAATGAGTGCGATTACTGGCAGCATCACCAAGAAAAGAAAGAAATCAGATGCCAAGCCTCAGTCGCAGATGTGAGTACCGATAACAACCACTTAGCATAATTATTCTTGAAGTTTTCCCCGAAACAAATTCAAATTCCATCACGTCAAAATATTTTCCACTCAGTATCCGAAATTATTTTTAATGAATACGACATCACATTGTTTCGACATAATCGAGGATAAATACCACAGAAAGGTTTACAAACATTAATCACACTGCGCAGAATATGAATAAGAATGATCTGGAATGGCCGCCATTAATCTTTTTCTTCGTTTGTTACTGATTCTTACCGAGTTCCTCGAATATTATACGAAGCCGCGTGAGACAAGTCGAATGTGTTTCACGTTTTATGCGAATTTTGTTGCATATTCATTAGTAATATTCTATACACAAAAGCGGGTCGTAATTATCATATTAAACAGGGCAGGTAAAGCGAATATTCAACATCCACCGTGGGTCCATTTTCATTTTATACCTATCTGCTTCGTTGGGAAGTTAAATCATGCGTATCCATTCTGCAATGTCAGTGCCGTGTCGGCAATTTCCAAATTAACATTAGTTCGCGATCAACTATTAAAAGATACCGTGGCAATTATTCAATTAGCACAACCAATTAATTCAATAATTCGTACCTGCGTAATGTTGACTATCCGTGATCATAAATCGCAATCGTTTCATTACAATATGACAATGTTGACTTATTCTTTTATATTTATTCGTAAAGATAATATTAATAATAAGAAATCATACATAATAATAATAATAATAAATTTGTCGCTGCGTAAAATGCACTTTGTAAAAGAGCAGAAATTATGTTTAAGAAATATTCACTAGTTGATTAATTATATATTTTCCTCGGTAATATCGTATCAAATGATCATAATTACAGAAGTAATTATAGAAACCAATCTTCTAAAAATATATACCTATAGAATATCACACGAGTATTATAATTACAGAAATAACTTTAAAAAACAAATCATAGAATCCTTTTTAAGACGCCACAAAACTGTTCGTTCGAGCGACTATCATCGAAAGTAAGGTTATGTCCGAAATTAAACTTGTCTCCTATCAACCTTTCACAAGATTTTCGAAGCATTTAAGATCATATCTCTCGGAACTACTTAAATTACACTAATAGGAAGAGTCTACTAATAAAAGAGCCAAGAATATTTCCGCGAATAAATATCGTAATTCATTATTAGAAGTACATTTTCGGATCGGCAATTACGACTCGCAACGACAAAAACTGCGGCGCGTGATTCTCCTTACAAGGCGAATCAATGTTGTTAAGCGTAGAAGCAAATTAAATGTGAGGAAATGCTTACCAGAGGATCGTATGAATATGTCTGAACTAAATCCACGAAGGAAGGTGATCCAGAAGTAGCTTTCTTTCGCATGGAGGCCATGACTGGCCAGTCAATCTTATATCGTCACGTTAAAATAGCAGATTTACCTAAGCAAAGTGAGAGTCACTGTTGGGCCGGCCTGACGTCACGCAAGGTCAACTGAGCGTTTCAGCGAGACTGAAGTTGATTCAACATCTAATAATTTTCATTCTATAAGATCCATAAAGCGAATACCTCCATAGGGATTTTTTTGGTTGACTTCACATTGTAACATTCTTAAATTGTTCGAGCAAAGTGTGCTAATTTCAGTGCTATTACAATAATAGCCTAAGATTTTAAGAACGTCAAAGGATGAATATACTTTCAAGTTAAAATTAAATTCGTACGAATTTGGATTTGGCGTAATTGTTCGAGCAAAGTGTGCTCATTTTTATCCTATTACAACAGTCGTTTAAAAGGTTAAAAGTATTGGATGACGGATATAATTCTTGGCTAGAATTAAATTTGTATAAATATGGATTTTGTATAAATGGGAATATAAGTAAAACTGGACATTATGTAACTACAGAATTTATTTTAATTTAGATTTAAACAGGCCAATTCAGATTTCCAATATGTTAAAGTAACATTACAAATTTAATTTTCATGCGAGTAGAAAAAGTCCGAGTTATAATTCAAACAAAATAAAACGATATTACAATTTTAAATTTAATATAATTCAATATACATCATGTCAGATTTAATATAAAAACTCCGAAATTTAATATAAACCGTTTCAAACCGTAGATCTCTTTTTACTAAAATTTCAGTTTCATTCAATTTGATCCAATCGCGCTTGTAATCGCTCGTCAAAAGTTTATTAATTTTCTTTCGCCGTTAACCCGTCTACTATTCTACGAATTATTCTCTTTGTTCAATTTCCCGATACATGTTTAGTTCTATCAGACTATCTTTTGCAAATTAAATCTACACCGCGTGTCATAGACAGTCATAGAAATTAAGTAGCCCATTGTACACTTCGGAGATTACGTCAAAGAGATTAATAGACTTTTCAGCAGGGCTATCTTGCAGTACAATGAAGTCACTTTCTGAAAAGACGGGTCAATGAAGTAAATTAGTCCTTTTTTATCGCAACACATATAACGAGATACACAAAGGCTTATATTAATGAATTGTAATCGAGTTATGTACGAAGGCAGCCAACACACTGGCATCAAATGTGATTCAACAGTTACGATGACTGGTGGCAGTGTAATGTTTACAAAAACCGTATTACGCAAGGTTTCATGGTATTTTCATAGATGTTACACTAATGGTATTCGGGTCACTTGACTCGAACAATTAACCGAATCGATGTAGATGCAAGTAATTGGAAATCGATCGTTATTCACAATCCGGAGATCATAAATTATTCAATGTTTAAATAGTTGAAAAGAAGAACATCAATCTGGGTCATAGTGTCTGATAATGAGTGGAAAGTGTTAATAAAAGAAAGATGAAGCTCTGAATTAGTCGGCTATTATTTCATTGCGAAATATCAGCTGTGTCCACCTCAGGACACTCGAACATCCTGTTTCATCATTCTACGAGTTTATTTGTCCTTTTAGTAAACGCACTTAAATTGGTGGAATAAGAAGTGGAAATTAAAAACAGTCGGGTAAACGTTGTGTAATGAAATCGGACTTAATAGAGACTTATTTCATTAATAACTAGTAATAATAAATTAATAATAAAACTAGCAAGTAATTTGTACACGAGAAAGTATACGACTCTGTGTATGTCAAGAATGAAATTAATGAAACAGTTAACAATTCATTAATAAATAGGTCTTAAATATTATGAATAGGTTGACGGAATAGTTTAAAGTTATTCCGGTGGTGAATTTGTTTTAAAAAATGCCGCGATTTCGTGTATTTAGATTTGCAGTAATCAGGAGCTAAATCTAAAATATTATAAACAGGTTTAATAGATTATTTCAATCTTATTCTGTTCGTTAATTTGTTCTTCTGATGGCATAGACAATTTACAATAATAATAATTACATGTTATACTATATAATGTACAGTGTATCGGAACCAGGATAAAAGAGCGGTAAAATAATGGTGGAATTTGATGTGTTTGCACAAAATAGGTCTCAAATATTAAAAATAAGTTTAATAAACTGTGGTAAAGTTGTTCCGGTTGTTACTTTATTTAGAAATCTATCGGGATCAGGATAAAAGGGCAATAAAATAATGGTGCGATTTGGTGTGTTTGCAGTAACAAGTGCCTTAACGAAAAAAGACGACGGACCCAGGAGAACCTGTATATCGATGAGCTTGCCGAGCTGATTTCCGCCACGGACATGAGCTCTGGCAAGACTGACAAATGCCAGATCCTTCAGAGAACCGTCGATCAGGTAAGAAGAGAGATTTGTAGATTTCTGCCTTTCAAATGGCTGATCAATAAACTTCAGGGAAGTCCTTCGAGATCCGATCGAGAAACGTCACTCTTCTTTAGGAGTCCTATCAGCCACAATGTACCATGTACACACGGCGTTCTTTCTTTTTGGAAACCATACTCGCTGATCAGTTCTACCGAACAACTTTGTTCGATTGTAATCGATTCTTCGTAACGCTTCATTTTGCAGTAACTATAAGGTTTATTACTAATAATTATTACTGACTATTGATAATACGCGATATTATATTCATTTCCATAATGTTTCTCTTAAGTTCTATGATTTCTATAAGTTCATCTTAACTTTCCGTAAATCTCAGAATACCGGAATATCAATTTAATATTGCAAATGTTCATAGTAAAATGTATCTACTTGAAATGTATGAACTGTGCAGAGTTATTTACCGGTTTAATGCAATTTATATTTATTTAGAATTGTTTGTTCTAAGTCCAAAATTAATGCAAAATGAGAGTACTCACGAATCACGATTTAAGTGGAAACAGTTGGACGTAGTCGATAATTCGAAGACGCCTAATTACGTATTGGTAATGATTTAATAGGACGCTTTTTTCGCGGGGATTTTATTTAATCCGCGTCCATATAATTCTCTTCTAATTTCTGTAATTTTCTTGCGACTATAAGGCATCGCAATTGAAGTGCACGCGAAACAGATATCTGAGACGGAGAAAGGAAAAGAATGTACTGGTACGCCTCATGCGAGATTTATCCTTTTAGTTGCATGAACGTAAAAGTAAAATCCGGGCGAACACAGCGTCGTGGTTGCTTTATGGAATCGATAGAAATTACAACGAAAACTGTGTAACGTTCCTTCATTTAACAACAATTTTCAATTTTCAATTTAACAATATTCATCATAAATATCATGTCTGCTTAATAACTCATTAGTTTATCGTATTAGTCATTTCAGACAGACATAATTAATAATGGAATTACTAAAGATATTTTAAACACATTTTTATTCTTTCGAGCGCAGTTGCTTTAGCGTTAATAATTTGTAATAATTAATTGCATACAGTATATTATATAATGTACTGCTGCATTGCGCAGAGGGTACTTACAAAATACAAGTTTAGCGAACAAAAATTGATTTGATAATTTAGGTGGTTTCATTTGGAGTATTACATTATAAAATGTCGGTCGACCTCTCGAAGATTAAACGGAAATAATCAGTTGTTCGGTTTGGGCATTTTATGTAACATGGCGCATCACTGATATCTTACGAGTGTTTTATCAGACTAGGACTTCGTACTACGTCTTTAAATCCGTGCAAATTTCTCCCGAAATTTGAAACACAGTACAGAAATTCTTCCAAAAATATCCGAATATCTTTCCGCAACTAAACGTTTTGTTAAATAATTTTATTACCCTTTTCAAGTTTGAAAATAGTTGGTCCACGATGAATAACATTGATGTTATTTCGTCGAAGTATAATGCTTTTGTTTAAATCTTGTTTATTAACAAGGTTCTTCACGTTTATCCGCTTATTGCGGAAATTCTAATTAGTGGGTTCTGTGACGTTTTATATTTGCACGTGCATTAAAAATGCATACGAAACGACTCCTTCCACTCGCATTGCAATTCCGCGTCGTGTTTTAGATAAGGTGTATTATCTCTCCTCGCGACAAGTAAATTTCCGTGCGAAAGTCAGCTTCGATCTAAATTTAATCCCTAATCTTACATATAAAAAGTTCCTTGCGGTTTTTATGCTTCGAATACCAACATTCTTAGGAATATGGAATGACAAATTAGAACAACGCGAATCGGATTAGTTCTAATCGTTCTTAACAAATCTAACATATAATATTCCGAAAATATAAAATGTGATTCATGAAAAGTAGAGTACATAATATTTGCGACATATATTATATATAATAATATTAAATAATATATTATCTCAAAAGCATGGTATATGACGTATGATTAATATAGTATACAATCATTGATCAATATAAATACTGATATAAATAAATTAATCAAAATAATTGATTAGTCTAATTGATTAATATAGTGTAGAATACATTTCGCAAATACAAAGTACAGTACTTCAGAAATATAGCATATAATATTCGGTGAAATCACATTAAATTATATCATCGTGATAGCTTGTGCCTTGAATATAACGAGTGCAAGAGAGACAGAGACATCAGGTCACAAACGATAGAAGGAAACAGAGCATTCTGCTTAAGATACGTCAAATTGGCCGTAAAATATGACGTAAATATTTTCAATTTTATCTGCGCTAAAGTCGCTCTTTTGCCGCGTCGTGCATTCGACGTATTCTTGCTCTGGCAACGCCCTTTCTCTTGGCTAAGCAATAAAACCGAGGTACCGTAACAAATTAGCAACGAAAAAACGATTCATCTTCCTGCAAGCACACTCGGATAGCCTCCCGCATGACGTGCTATAATTTTTCAATCTTATCTGCATGTTAGTGACCATTTCTTTAGACAGTTTCGGACGTATTGTTCAACCGATACACTTTTAATGTTCGACTGCGCAGTAAAATTCGTTATACGTTATACACGGATAACCTGATTCCCAGGAAATGACCTGTTCTTATATTGTTACCGCATTATACTGGCAGAATATTATAGCGTTGAGTTACATTGTTGGCGGAATAACGAGGGCTTTTATTTTCTCCAGATTTCGGTTCTTATAAACAATAGGAGTTGCATTTTTTGTGTATTGTATTTGATATATTATATATTATATATTATATGATGTATTTCTGAATTTATTAGGTTTATTGTTCGATTATTTTACTACAACGTGATGTTATATTTGTGATATCACTGTCAATGATATTTGATAATTTATTGTTAGAATCTTAATTCGAATTAAAGAACCGGAATTTTTTACTTTTGGTGTTCGATTTAATAGTTGTGAAATAGTTGTTAAAAGTTGTGAAATGTGAAATATTTCGCAAGAAATAGAATAATAATGTAGTATTATAATATTTCACTTTGCGTTTGCGAGAAATATTTCTTTTATTTCTTATATCACAACTATCTCTATTAGTTATTTTCGAGATAAATGTTTTAATTAAAGCGCACGCTTGTTCTTGTACTTTGTCCTCTAATTAATAATGAATCTTAATGACAAGCACATTGTAATTGGATTTGTGAGAACTGAAACTCGAGACATCAATTTTCGGCCTCTCGATATGAAATTGCGTTGGCATCGAACTCGCGCTCAGAATTTTAATGAACTTCGCCACACTCGGAGAAATTAGTGGAGCGCGTTAAGAAAAGCCGCGTTACAAAGTTACTCCGAATAATTTTGAAAGTCGTTAAAAAAAAGCCCCTCCGGGAAATTCTTGTACAAAGGATATTAAGCTTTAATAACGCGAGTGCGGTGTAATCAGATTTATTAAAAGTGAAATTGGAAACTCGAATTTGATCCCTCTTGATATCAACTGCGTTAACAACAAATTAGTACTCGACGTTCTAATAAAATTCCACTCTTGTTTTTACTTGAATCTGATCAGAAATTAACGATGAAAAACCGGAGTATGTTAAGGGTCATCATTAACAAATTTTTTCTGAATATTATTAAAATAATTATAAGTGTGATCTCTTGCAGAGATCTAGCACCAGTAGAATATTATAATGCTATATTATATCAATATATATTAGCATATATTAATATAATGTAAAAGTGTGATATAAAACATGTTACAATTTCGATTGCAATAACTTCCGAGCTTCAATTTAAGTGGAGAAGTCCGTTATCTTTTTTATAGAGATCTAGTATTAGTGGAATATTATAATCATATAATATATTATTATTAACCCTTTGTACTCGGAAGCAATTCTCAGTCGCCACTCAGTTTATTGCGACAACTCTCAGTTTATCGCAGCGAGTGAGGGTCGTTTCCCGAATGCAAAGGGTTAATAAACAATATAGTACAACAATAACTAACGGCTATAAAAGCTAGGGATTAAACTAGAATCTGAAATGGCTCGATCTAAAATCGAATCGATGCGTGGAAGAATTTGGGAATCGGGTAATAAAGCGCAGGTTTCATGTCATCTCTACCAGTTGCACAACTTTCGCTAAGGCTAAGCCCTTGACTCATTATCGGCACAACCGGTCCGCGTTCGGTCGACAGCCGACTGGCCGGAGAGATTTCGGAGCTAGAAATTTTAGGACTCGATAACGTGTCGTAACTGTGCCTAATGGCAGCCGTGTCTCCGAACTCGACTGAAATTTTAATCAGCTTCGACCAAATCGGTATCGACAACTTCTGTTCTCCTCAACAACCGTTCCGTCAACTCTTGGCTACCGCGCTCCATCGAATATGTTTTGTAATTCGATTACTATCTCACGAATTAACAGATGATTGATGTCCCAAGTATTTCCTGCACCGACTATACCAAGAATTATGACGCATAAAATATGACTATGAGGAAGTATATACTGGTTGCTTTAAAAATTAGAAATTCATTATTTTATCATTCGGAATTATATAAAATGAATTATTAGTATCACTGAAAATTAATGTCAAGCATTAAGTTCTAAGTTCTAGTTTTTCTTTGCTTTCTTTAGGTAAGCTATATTGTTGACGGAGTAAGTTAAACTTGTCATTGAAATTAGCAGCAGTGGAAAAAGATTCGTAGCTGAATGATTAATGTCCAGTATCTTATTGCAAATTTATAATGATTTATGTGCTTGTTCTGGCATATCAGTTTTTTGATGTTGCGTGATTAGAATGTCCATTCATCAGATGATCTCAAGATCGTTGAAGACATTATCGCCGCGTTAAAACGTCAAGTCATTTACCGGCTACCTCTGCTTTGAAAACTAGTTTTAAACAATTTCCTCTGTTGTAACGAATAAGGTGGTGAGAAGTGGTTTCTATTCACGAAATTATTGTTGGTTCCGAAGTTTCTCCTCCGTTAGATACATTTGCGAAACACTATTCAAACATTACGGTAACCCAGGTATGCCGGGGTTTTTGTGTAACAAGTGTTCAAATATAGGAGGGTTTTATGTAATTCACTGTCACGCTTGAACTGCTTTCGAAAGAAGTAAGTCAAGTTTAAAAGAAAAATCTCTACGGGAAGACGTTAAATCTCGGATAAATCACGATTCGAAAGAAGCAGATATTACGACGTATAATAATACAAGAAAGGAGATAAAATTAGATCAATCAAATAACTAAATTTTAACAATTGTTTTTAAAAATGTTTTATAACGGAGGAGAAATAGTTTGAGAGTGTAAAAATAGTGCATTCAAAAGAGACAATGTCAACGATGAGCGCGTGGAATTAGAATATGTTTGAAGGGTTCTACAGCAAAACGAGCAAAACATGTCCGACCGAGAAGAGTTCAATCTACTTGTTGCCTTTCGAAGAATTTATTTCTGGAGGAAACGGAGTGCAACGGTAAAATAACTTTGGTTTGAGAAAAGAAAATGTCGCGTCGTTCGAAAGAAGACATTCTTCACCGCCCAATAACATTTTATTTGGCTTAACGAAGCGTTTTTCTCGGCATGCATGGAAATCACTGGGCCGCGCGCCATTATTTACGACGATATTCCGCCGTCTCCGTTTAACGCGGAAGTTGGACAAGGATCGAACTAGCCGAATAAATTCGCACAGATCGTCGGGAACACGCGAAGCGAAAGGAGCAGCTGAGCACAGCAGTTTCGCGAACTTTGCAAAGTGGACGGACGACAATATTAAACGACAGATTTTTCGGTAGCACCAAAATAACGGTCTCTTATTCCGTATTCGGATAGCTTATTCCAATAGCGAATCATTCTAAAATCAATGATAATCTTGAACTATTTATGACTCTTAACTGTATGTTATGTAAAGGCATATTAGATTGGCTTTTAATATCCACTAATTTATTTACTATGTCAATATGCAGAACTCGCGTGACGCGTGTATTTTTACACCACGTACTCGCAGTATGAATGAATGATGGATGGCATTAGATACTTCGTTGTAAGTTTTGTGTGAATTACACTTTTTATAGTCTCTATACTCGGCTATAATGCATAACGTATTCGACTTTATTCAAATACCAGTGCATGATTCCACGTATGTGAAACTGGTTTCTTTTTTGCATAAAACAATTCTGACAGGAAAATCTCTGCGATACAAGAACAGTTAAAGTACACTTCAAATAAAATCTGACATTTCTCAATATCCGTGTGTACTACTGAGAAAATTGTTACCTCGTTATAATTAAGACATTTAATTCTTATGTTTTCGTGAAACTTTATGTCTGAGAGTAGCTCTAATTGCAAGTAGCGAACTATATGGTGAGACAAGAAAGAGGAAGGAGAGAACATACGTAGAAGAGTTCCGACTTCCCGTCTGTTCTCTGCGCGTTAGTTCTGTTATTCACGAAGAAGCACATGTCTACCTACTCCTTCGTGGCAGGCTCGCGATTCACATCTTTCCTCGAAAACTTAGCGCTCGTTGTTCAAAAAGAAATCGTGCCCCCTAATACGTATTTTTCCTTCATAGAACGTTATACATCGATACCGTGGTTCATACGTAAAGAACCACTAAAAAAGTTTTTCTCGAGAGTTTGTCACGTGACCTTGAATGACGTCACCGAGGCCAATAAGAAACCTTCCAAACGGCGTTATAGCCCGAGCTACCGGCGCAAGAGTTCGCGTGACGTCATCTGCGCCGTAAAGCTACGCGCATCCTGTCTCAACGATGTGACCGAGGTAGAATCAATTGGAAATTTGTAGCAAGTACATTTTAGTCTGCCTCCCCGATTTGAAATTACTTCGAGATCAGGATTCCTTCTGAATGTTTAACGAAACGAATTCTGCGTGATCGACGATGTAAGTTCGATAGTTTTCGTTAAATCTAGACATGCGAACTCTCGCCTCCCTCTTCGCAGTTGATTTATCTGAGTTTTTCCTCTCGCGATAGCGATGTTCTCCATTATAGAAACGTTGGTGGTTCCGAAAGCGACCGAAGAAGAATTTATCGCGTGCGACGTGTGATGGGACGGGAGAAATATATACGCTTTGAAAGAGGAGACTAGCGGCAACGTCGCAAACCGTTTGTCGGACTCAGCCGCCGAGTCACCGACTTTTCGAGGCCACGGCACGTTCTGCCCCCGGCCTGCCTTGCCTCTGCCTGCCCGGTTGCCCGCCTTTAAATCCATTCCGATTACGAGCGCGATCTGGCGGTGGCGGGAAATTTTACCCCAAGGACGAGCCTTTTCCGTACGATCCTGAACTCCAACCGGTAACGCAGAAGACCGGCTTTCCCTTTCCTCTCTCTTCGACTTTGACTCTAGGTTATCCCTTTAACGATCACTCTTCTTTCGTACGTCTCCGATTACTTCGAATATGTTCTTTAAAGAGATCCAGGTAAACTCATTTTCAAGTTCTACTTCAATATTGACTCTGCGTTGCCCGTTTAACGATCACTGTTTGGTATTTAATCGATTACTTCGAATATTTGTCTTAAAGAGAAACAAGCATATTAATTCCGAACTGTTGATAGAAATTCTTCTTTCTTGAGCAATGCTCCATCTACCAAGGTAATGGCACTTCGTTAGACTAATTGGAGACAGTTTGGCAAACGTAATAGAAAACTATATTTATTAGCTTCATTAGGATTCTTATTAAAGGAAACAGCAACTGAAAATGTTCCTTGCAATAATTTTAGTAAATGGATTCTTTAGAACTCTCGCGGTTTCCTCATAATTTGGGTTAGTTTGGGAATTACGTAAATTCGCCGGTTTATCCCAATAAAAATGCGGTTGGTACTCTGCTTTTAATATGGCAGGTTTTTGCTGTTATTTCGAACCTGCTGCATTCAGTTTACGTGTTTATACATACATTTGATTGTTATTATCATTTCTGTATCCTTAGCTCGTTATCGGAATCACACATTTTCGCTTGTTTTATGCGAGATTACGACATTATTAGTAACGCGCAGGAAAATAAATGTGTAGCAAAGGAAAAGTCGAGCATGG
This sequence comes from Nysson spinosus, assembly GCA_910591585.2. Classification (NCBI taxonomy): domain Eukaryota; kingdom Metazoa; phylum Arthropoda; class Insecta; order Hymenoptera; family Crabronidae; genus Nysson; species Nysson spinosus. Next base: position 8,773,719 of record OU342835.1, read on the forward strand.
AAAATTACGTCAGCAGGCGCAAGATGGAGTACAGTTTTGTAGATCAATAACAAGAGATCATTACGGACAAATTATATTTCATAGTTGGTGTAGAATATGTATAATCGGTATAAAAAGGTACGTGAAATTTTGCGGATTATTATGAGAAAAACAGGAATGAATAATTGTTCGGAATTTCCCGTACATACAAGAAACTAATCTTTTATCAAAATAATCGCACAACAGGGAGGAACTGAAATTATCAGTGTAAATATTTGCGAAAGTATTCCGATGATCTCCGCGGAACGTAGGTGGGAAGTGCATTATTAAAAGTGAAACATAATTCTTGCACAATAACATATTGTGCAAGAAAACAATGTTCCATCGGTTGAAAACAATTTGTTCTGCTGTGTATCACTGATCATTATCTCTGCTTTCTCGATCGAATCTCGGATATCGAATATATCATATGATCTACTGAATTCTATTCTAACCTTCTTCCATATTTTATACTTTCTTGCTTATTATTATATTATAAACTTTTTAGTATCTTCGGTATTTTTCGTTAATTAGCATCTATAAAAGTGCGAGTGGAAATATCTGAAAGTATTAAATATACTTCTTTCGTTTATCTATCTTTTATGTCCCAATTGAAATCTTGTCAAAAGCAATACCAGACTACTGCAACTTGTATTTTTGCAAATCTGTAACTCATTCAATTTTGCACTTGCAACTACCTTACTTGAAACTGTGATTTATTCTTTTACAGTGTTCATGGAAAGTTTCCATGTATTATTATAAGCGTAAGAACGCAGTTTAGATTTAAACAGCATAGAAATGCAAACTACGTTCTGCGAAATCAGCATTTTACCGTTGCGTTATCTCGCCATGAAAAACTGTAACAGAATAGCAAAGGATTCAGCAACATTGTGTTTTATAATGAGATGTGCATAATAAATTTATCCGCGTTTCTTTACATTAATAATACTACAAAAAATGTGCGAACGAAAACAATCACATCGAAATGTTTTCATTCCATCTTTTTCCGAGTGTTTGAAATATAATTTCAAACATCGCATTGCTCGATTAATAACAGTACATTTAAACATATCTTCGAGTATATACGTATAATATATATCTCATCAATGGTGAAAACAACTGAAACATGTAATTTCTAATATTATTTGCTTTCCGTTATATTTTAAATTATATTCTCAGTGATATTTGTAATATAACTTGTTAATGACTTAAAACTATTATCTGAATGAACGTAACGCGATATTAACGAGTTATATTTGAAAAGATGTAACTAATAAGTCTTGATTCTGCTTCCAGATTCGGCACATTAGGCAACAAGAAGGCTCCAATAGTCATGCCGTACAACAGGGGGAAGTGTCTTCGTCGAATCCTAACATACTATCCAACGATCAAGTTGGTCCTATTTTACTCGAGGTATATGTTACTTTTGCGCAATTCGACCTAAATTCGGTCCCACGAAATATACCTCGTGATTTGTCCCCGCAAGTTCCTCGATGAAAACTCTGAATACTAATCTTGTTCTTTTATCTCGTGTAAATTGATAATTCACAATTGAATTATTACCAGCAGTAATTAGAGTCGTAGGAGACTCGATTCCTAGGGTAATTAAACGATGTAATATCTCAGATATCATTGATATCTTAGCTATGAATTTGTCAATTATTTACAGGCTGTTGTATAATGGATGATTATTGTACTCGTATTGAGAAAGCTCATAGAAGCTCGAATCTTCTGGGCATCGGTGCTACATGTAACCATATCTTTGTTTCACTTTATAACGTGCAAATAAAATGAAGTTCAAAGTAAGTGTTTTATCGGTTCGAACAGGGATGCCAGGGAATTCGTGGTTCAAATATTCCATGCACAATCAGTTTGAAGGCAATTAGGGACATAAATTAAACAGTTTCTTTTTAATATAGATTCAGAATAAGTATAAACAAGTGGAGTTACGGTATATCGGAAGATTAATTTTATTATTTCATTATATCCAAGTCCGCGTGGATTTCTAAGCTTTTTAAACTACAAATCAAATATTCTATCATTATTCCATTGTCCGACATAGTTCGAGATTATTTTAGTACATAACTTGACATTACGTGTACGGAATAAAATAATTGGCAATTATGCAATTGTGTTCTAGGCGCTAGATGGCTTTCTGTTTGTTGTAAATACGGAGGGACGTGTGGAGTACGTAACGGATAATATAACTCAGTATATAAATTACACGAAGGACGATGTCCTCGGCAAGGATATTTATAATATTATTCACCATGGAGATCACAACACCTTCATGCCGAGCTTGTTGCCCATGTCATTAGGTTGGTACCTTACTAAGTCATTAACTTCGTTGATTCATTTTCAATATAAACGTATATCAAATCCTATATTTTAACTTCCGTCAATGTATCGATGCAGTCGGTGCTGTTTCTTATAATTATATGAATATGCTATCCCGATTAACTGATTAGAATAGGTTCATATATTACCCCTACTATGATAACCTACCCTCGGTTCTCATTTACTTGTCGACACATATTTTAAAATTGATTTTACTTTGTCGCGAATATCTAACGACTCTGCAACGGAAATATGTATCTCCCGGAATACTTAGGGACAGTCTTAATATCCTCGAGCGCAGCAGAAATACGATGCCAACATATTACATCTTGCTTCACCCCGCCACTTTTCCAGATAATCGTCGTTGCGTCTTACAACTGAACTTCAACTACACGAATCGGCTTTAAAACTTCGTGTATCTCAAAGATTAAAATTCGTTGCTATTAATAATTCAGCGAAACGACTTCGGCAAACAACGGATTACCTTGTTCTTCATATAATATTTCTATCATCTTCTACATTCCTCTTTCGCGTTGTTATATCAAGTTATTAGTGAATCGTTAATATCAATTGCTACTTGTTTTTGTTACAAATAATATTATCAGGCTGGACGAGCGAGCCGCAGCCTCAAACGAGGAATCGTACTTTTAATTGCCGCTTCTTGGTGAAGCCACCCGATGATAAAGAAGAGACTATGGAAGAGAAGCAACAACGAGTATCGAAATACGAGTCCATGCAAATTTGTTCAGCTCTTTTGCCAAGTAACAGCGATCGTCTGGAAAGCGGTGACGTATCCTCCGAATCTTCGGACATCGGTCCTTGCGTAATGTGCGTGGCTCGCAGGATACCCCCGAATGAGAAGCCCATAGGTACACCTATCGAACAATTTACTATTAAATTAGACACCACGGGAAAGATTAAAGACGTCGATGTTAGCTGGTTGTCGTCAACTTACTCCAAGTACCTAAGCAAGGTAAGGGTACGTAAGATTCTCCATGTACCTTGACTTAAAGCTCATCTAGTTCTCACAATTCCATTTATGTCATTTATGCCCTTCATTGTATAACAAGGCAATAAGGGTTAAGATATCACTTCATTAAAACCATTATAACTTACCTTCGCAATCTACGGGTAGGACTTTTTCAGAATGTCGTTACCGTTTATGTTTATTTCAAACAACACTTTAATCAAGTTTCTAAGTGATCAATCATTGTATTGAGAATATATTAATATATTAGTGTCGGTAAACGAACGAACAAATTCGCGTTTGTAGTAGCAAAAAAATGACTACTGCAGTATTTTAATGTATTCTAATGAACCTCCATACTCCAACTGTAATTGTGACATCTAAATTTACAATTAACCTTTCATTTCACCGTGTGCATAAGTTTACTTCTACTTTAAATATGCCAGTTAGATAAAACTATTATGTAATATTTGATGGTATCCAAAAATGAATTGCATATTTGCTTCATCCATGACTAAGCGTGTTAAGTCGTAATACGATGAATTGTTTGGTTTGTATTCCGAAAGATCTTTACGCGTTGGGAATTCTGATTTGAAATCATTAAACTGAGAACTTCATTTTTCGAAGAGTGATCATTTCGGTGGTGACTTATGTGGATATGTTTTTTGTTTGTTATTGCAGGACCTGATCGACACTACTATAAAGGACTTGTGCCACCCTCATGATCTCAATAAGTTAAATGCACATTTGAACGATACGCTTCAAGTTGGAGAGAGTACCAGCGGTGTATATCGGCTACGCGTTAGTCCTGATAAGTTCCTTAACATTCAAACAAAGTCAAAACTTTTCAAAGCAAATGTGATGAATGCACACAATACGGATTTCATTATGGCCACAAATTCCATCCTAGGGTAAGTTGGAATACTTTGTCTACATACATTTTATATTCTTTGTACGGATTCATGTGTAAAACTTCATGCCAACACATTCAGCTTGGTTACCGATTATAATTGATGTACCACCACACCCTGCAGTCGAGAGTGTCTTTCTTATTTTCTAACATGGAATATTGGGAATATATGTAGCTATACTTTCATGCTAACAATTACAATAACCGATGCAGAATGTGTTTAAGACAATGGCAGCTAATGTCAAAGTGTTCAATGTAACTCAAACTTGAGTATGTTCCATTCATTCTTCGTGTTGATTATAATTGAATGCGCCAGAATTCGATGGTGCCCAATAATATGATACTGATATATCGATGTAGAATTATGATAGTACAGGAAATCCTATACGGTGGAAAATCGATTATTTCCAATTATTTATCGAATTATTGGAAAATTGTCGCTCGGAAATATCCGTTTCCAAATGGTATTCGCGTTTCTTTAAATTCAACCGTAGTTGTTTTATTGCGTAAAAAGTCTGGTTGATAACATTGTTATCGGAGATCTACCGACAATGGATCATGTTGTCAATCTGTTTTTTTTGGGCGTTTGTTTATTTGATTAATCGGTCACACAAATAATCGACGTTCTACCGTAAGCTGGTTCTTAATCCCATCATATTTTCTGCATCGCTTATTTACCGGATTCTTTTGTTAGACTGTATAGGCAAGGGTGACTATATCTACACGATATTCCACTTATGACTTTTACACTTTCTTAGGTGTTCGCTTTAATACGTTCTCTTTTCAACACAATCGGATTATCGTTATTGCTTCAATAACTTTCTTAATCTAACCCCAACAGTGAAAGTCTCACTTATTATACTCATTGAAATTCTCCCTACATCTTGTTAAAGAAATGCACATTTTAATAAGGTTTATGATGCAAACAAAATTCTGTTCCTCACGTGTTATGTTTCGACATAGGTATCCTGACATTTGGCAATATTAATGTATCTGAATATTACAGGGCATATTTCCATTATGCCGAATCCAAAACGAACCATTTCTGCATTAGTTAATGATACGGGATTCTTTCTCGGTGTTGGAGATCTGGCCACTCTTGAAATTGAAGCAATTCTCTTCACAACAATGTTACCGTGTTCCTAATACACTTCTATGTTTATCTTTGTTTTTTATGTTCCGTGTACTAATGATCGCTGTGTACCACACGTTGATTTAATCGCACATTATCGCTTAACTCTGTACAATGTTTGTGTCCACGCGATTTCCTTTCATATATCTTTTTAATGGTAATGGCAAAAGGTTGCAAGCGAAACTCTAAAGTATTCACCGTTCGAATCGTGACTCTAATCCTTTAGTTTCTCGTAGTACTTTAACACTTACCAGCTTCAATCTTGTATTATCAGTTATTCCCTTATACAGACTTGCGTGTAGTATGCACGTGGATCGCAAAGTGTTATTGTTTATTTGTGAACAAAAATGTGCAAGTCTCATTTGGTAGAGATTTTTAAGTTTCACGTGAAAGTAACAAGAAGAATAATCAAGTAACAAATCACGTAGAATTCATTTATATACCTAACTATATGTGGTGTTTTATGTGTATCGGTCTCCATTATCTATCTTTAACAAAGTTACAATTGTTTTTGTCCGATTTATGTTTAAACGTTGTTCTGCTTTCACGTTAGTTTGTCCGCATCGCACTATTAATATAAGTAATTAACGAAAGTAAGATTTCCTGTCGTTCTAGGAATCACAGAAAATCTTACCAGCAGTAACACAGATCATATCGGGATATAAAGTTAACTTCTTCTTTCGGCGAACAGTGTGTAATTCGTTACACATTATTATTCGTAATACTATATACTTTAATATACAGATTGTTAAGTTCGGTAGAAAGATAAAGAAAATTCAGTCTAAAAAGAAAAGCACAGATCAATTCTTTCGGACACTGTTCATCGATAGATATTTCCCATTGCTTATTACGACTAAGAATAGTAACTAGTAATGCTTAATGTTAGAGTAAAGTAAAGAGTGTTAATGGTAACTGGCAATACATGTGTTGTTTTGTTTCTTGTCCATGATAGGGACAATGACTTAACGCCTATCGAGGGTGGTCAGCTTTCCAACAACAAAGTGTGCTCAGGACACTCTAGTAACCGTTGTGCAAATAATAGTAATAATAATAATGGTAACAATAATAATAACGTGGGTGGCCCGCTGATGTCCGTGGCACATCTGAACGGTCAAGTGAGTGGTATCAGTGGTCGGGGGTTGGCAGGCACGTCGTCGCACGGTGCCGCGACATCGTCCAACTCGATATCGTTTAGCACTGCCGAGTCTTGCAACCCCTTGACATCGCTAAGTACCAGTAATCCATTCAACCAATTCTCGGGGAACATGGACTTGGGATTCGAGCTCTTCCCCAGTTCCACATGGGACTTGGATAGTAGCAGCGGTTGGCCAGATAGGCCTGAATCGAGAGCGAGCGGGCCACCAAATTCACGACCACCCTCCCAGCCAGCCCCGACATCTCCGAGTCCCCAGGGAACGTACTCCTCTAATTCGGCTGTGCCGCCACACTGCAGTCCCCTACGCGCGTTCAGCCCAACTTCAGGCAACGCAGCTCACACCTTCAGTAATTCGTTCCCCTTCAGTCCGCTTCAGGAATCACAGACGTCCTCCTTGACGAACAACGCAACTAGCGTTAATGCCAACGGATCATCATCCGTGTTGACCACCAAGAGACCGGACGAGGGAAAATCTTCTGGATGTCCAACTACGAGCCAAGCTACGATGGACGGTACCTCAAGAAAGAACGTAACTTCCATCGCAAGTTCAGTCGCGGGTACCGGTGTCGCATCCACCGCCGCGAGCGTTATCGAGACTCAAAATAGTGTTGTGTCCACTGAGTCCGGCAGGCTCAGAAACTTATTGACCAAGGGGGCTAGTGCTAGTGAGGACAGTCAGGATAATACGAACAATGATTCGGATAACCAAAATAAACACAGGATATTAAAGATTTTGTTGAATCAACAAGACGAGGACGATTATCATCCTGAGCATAATAATAAAGTGCGCACGAGTCCTAGCAACATGCCGAAACCGAGCATGGAGCATACCTCCAAATCTTCGCTTGGAAACAATATGCTGCTGCAGGTAAAATTGTAGATCTTAACAAGAACCGTGGCGACGATCTGTGTGTGATATTAAATGATGATCGTGATCGGTTGATTTTAGAATATTGCTTTCAGTCTTCTAGTTCCGGTTCTGTCTCTTTTAATGATTCCATATCAACCGGCAATGTTGTGCCTTGATGAAGTCAGAGATAAAATCCTGATTTGAAATCTATTTCTATATTGAAATCATGAGATGTATTAATCACCTTTGAGTAAAGACATTATCGGTTGACTTGGAATACTTTTACCGCGTATCTTTTTACCGATTAAAATATTACGCTTTCAATAAAATCAGTATTCAGTTTCATCGTCAGCACCTAATTTTTTTGCATTTAAAGTTATTAAATGAGAAAAATGACGACGAGGATGAGGAAGCTCGCGCTGGGTTGAAAAAGAGGAACGAACTTTTGCAACAGCTCTTAAAAGACCAGGATGAGGAGAGGAAAATGCAAGAGCAACAGGTGCGTGATGTACTATATTTAATAATGAAAACTGAGTTTCCGGTTACGACCAATAGTTATTTTCTATGTCGCAAGTTATTAAGTACAGTGTACAATAGTATTTTCTTCACTATTATGTTGATGGAGTTGATTGTGTACAATAATCGAATCTTGAAATTGTAGAATCGAGATGATGACCCACTTCTGCGAAGTCTCGGATTTCGGAATACTACGCCATCCCCGTCTCAGTCGGGCGATAGTTTACTTGGAGGTAGTCAGGTCGGTCAGAAGAGACCAGGCGAGGATGGAGATTTAAATATAGCGGTGAAACGACCCATGGATGGTTCGCACCAGGTATCCTCTTCGGGCACCAGTACTAACACGAACAGTAAGCTCTGGGAGAAAAATAAGATGTTGGCATCATTATTGGCCAAACAACCACCTCAGCCAACAACTATCCCACCAATACCTGCGTCTGTGATATCGGCTACACCACAGGTATCTTTTTACCTCTTTGTTATTTTATGTTTTCCAAGTAACGAATTAAAATCAAATTAATCTTCTCGAATATAAGGCTAGTTTGAAGTTTAAACTTGCTTACTTGTGCGACAGGACAAGCTGCCTCGTGTAGGTTTGAAACCCCCGCAGCCACCACCTCCACCGCAACCACAACCACCGCAGCAACAACAGCAGCAGCAACAACAACCGTGGACAGGTGGCAGTTTGCAGTCGGTTGGTGGTAACAATACAATTACGACAACCGCAACTTCGGCGCGCACCCCTCTCCAAAGCCAGTCGAGACAACTACCTCGTCAAACAACCAATACCTACCTCAGTCAAATGCTAAGTCAGGTAATTCATTTTTTCCGCTCCTGAAGTGATTCATAAATTGATAAACGTGTTATGTCCATCATTTATTTTATACTGTAATGTATGTTTACTTCTAGCAGCAAAAACCCCAGATAGGTCAAATGGATTCGGAATTTGCGGGTAGCGGAGAGTTCCGTCAAACCAGTACTGACCCGAATAATCCTCCTTGGGGGGATAATAATCAGTCATCGGATCCTGACCTTTCCGATATTCTGGATCAAGTTATAGAGTTCGTACCGGATGAAGCTATTGCAGGTAAATAATGATTAGAATTATAAGCATTGTTGCTGTAATCATTCTTCGTCACTATTCTTAGTAACATAATTCAATCACTGTAACTGACTCTTAATTCTTCTCGACTAGCATTCATATACTTTATACATAAGCTTCGTACTTTCGCTGTCACTGCATAGTTATAATAAATACTACTTCCGTAATTCTCTCATATTTATGCGTAACAAACTAACTTCGCCTCACGTCGTTTGTATATACGTGATGTTACACGATATTTGATACGTGGCAGCGAAAGTTTATATGATTATAGACATGATCATTTTTATTCAATAGATTCGTCTGCGATAGCAAATCTCCTAGATGTAATTGAAGCGCCACAAAACAATGCGATGAACGAAAGGATGGCGATTAATGCAATTCAGAACTCGTTGATGTTATGCGAGACTGCCGTCAATCCAACGTCTTCCACCATAACCATACCTGGCACACCTCCAGCTTATTCCACCGCGGTAAATAATGCGTTTATCAGTAATTACTTTAACCCTTTTCTTTCGTAATCTACATATTTTACGGTGATCTTATTAATGTCATTACAGTTGGGAACTGCACCTGTAACGACGAGTCATAGTTATCAGCCACCGCCAATGTACCAGCAACAACCGAGGATGAGGTTTAACACCCAACAAGGCGTTCGACAGACGACTGCACAATTCACGCAACAGCAACAGCAGCAGTTACAATTACAACAGCAACGAACAAAGTTAATACAGCAGCAGCAACAACAATTGAAGCAAAGACTGCTTCAGCAACAGCAGCAGCAGCAATTACTCATTCCTTCCAATGCTACAGCTACGGACCAAATTACTACCGGCATTCATAACATTGATAATCTTTTGAACAATACTGTTGCACCGAACGTATCGTTACAGGTAATGTCATTGGATTAATTAGTATTCAGGAATACTAACTTCAGGAACTTGGAAGCATTGAAATTAATTAATTCTGATTCTCTACAGCGGTCGAGTGTCTCAGATTCACAAGTTTCTCCAGGTTATGGGGGATCCGTCCAGATGACTTCCGGACATCGACTTGCTCACTCGTACTCTCATCCGTCAACGTTACCACAACAGTAAGTAATTATCTAGATATCATTATTGAATTACTTTCTCAACAGATGCAATACTCGTCATTTATTTCACAGCCCGATCGTGAATAATAACTTCAATAGTGGCCAACAAGTGTCCGCCGCAGCGCGACTTTCACCACATTCGCCTGCTGGCATATTGTCGTTTTCACATCCGCAACCTCTGTCGCCACGAGTGTCGCAGGTATGTATCAAAGGCTGTCGCGGAAGGTTTATCAAGATTTTGTAACGTTAGTAACCAATAAAAAATGATTTATGAACCAGGGTAATTACGGCAACACTCCGAGGTTATTCAACGTGAACCAAGTGAGAACACAACAACCAGCGAGTGCGCAGCAGCAACTGCAACAACAGAGATCGATGCCATCACCAGGAACTCCAGCATCTGCCAGGCAATCCCCGTTCCCTGCTGAAACCTTTCCTCCGCCAACATCTCCTACAGCTAGCCAATTTCCACCAGGTCCTAATCCTGGAGCCTCAAATCCATCGGGGCAGTATCGGTTGCAGCGGACCACCTCAACGCCTTCCGCCACGACTCATTTGCCAGGTAGGTCGATGTTATACTTATCGTTTTATTTACATCGCCATTTTATGCAAATAACTGTATCCAGTATACAACGATTTCATAAACAACTGTGTAAACCTTTCTCGTTGAAAAAATCTTATCACTTGCGAGTTATTGTGGCAATAATACTCTCTTTATTACCTGGTAATTATACATATTATGGTAATCACATTCGGTAGAAGTGTAGCCTGTGATCGCATAGAAATAATGCGGTACCCGTCGCGCGGTAATTATTTCGTATTTACATATGTATCTAGGAAAGTCTTTACGTGGCGTATAATGCGCGATAGGATCGGAGTTTTCATTTATACGCCGTTAATTATAACTCTTGCCGTACCATGTGCTGCGTTTCAATAATTTACGATTATGCAATGCAGAACTTAACATCATTTCTTTCATACCATCGGTATTGTTTTGTACCCGTTTTTATCGTATACCGGTGTGATTATAACGTTAGTATTGAATACAAAGCTCCAGTATATAAATTTATACGCGGGAATGAAGGTGTGTAACATAGAAAACAAAGAAATACATTTTTGGTCGGTAAGTACGTGATTGATTAAAATACATATTTTGATTCTGCTCAAAACACAGAGTAAGAAACGTGTGCTTAGATTAGATTGATATGCACATAGGTATAATTAGTAATTTTGGTGTTTGTCTTTTTGAATGTATTTGTGTATATGAAATTGCTCTCGCGGTTTTTTTAGGATGTTTAACACAGAAGTGGAAGACAATTATCGGAAAATTGCAGATTTATTGCTACTTAGAAATGCAACGTAAAACAGTTCCAACGGAACGTGTACCACGAACGTATCGTAATCATAAAACTATTTGCAACTTGTCACTATTTTTTATTACTATGCTACGTAATCATTTTTAATAGTTAGTTACATGCACGATTTTGAAATATATGTAAGAGTGACGATAGTAGACTTTGTTAATATCTTTTGCAATCCGATAGATTCCAAAATTTGTATCTGATAGAAAAAAAAAACAAGTTTCATTCAGCTAAAATCTAACGAAGTACAATATGAAGGCATTGAATTAATTTCTAAGAGAATATACTAATAAATATCTTTAATCTTAGCATCGACTCCGAACGGAAGTTCTAGCCTTCAGCTAGGAAAACCAGAAATATATCCGAGTTTGATGAATGCGATATCATGTTTATGGTGTTTCTTTATCTTTACGAATTCCTCGTAATATCGATGTGACTCTGTGGCTATTTACCGCTAGACAGAAGCATGGAAGGAAGCGGCTAGAAGCATTAATGTTTTGGTAACGAAAAGAAGGAACAAGGAGATAGACACGCTTGATGTTGCAGGTGGGGTCGGTTCGCCCCGGCACTACGGCGGAGTGAGTAAGGAACAACAACCTCTTCTTTCACCTAGTCATCCACATTCGGGTTGCCAAGCAACACCGACTCACAATCAACACAACGTAACGAATACCCAACAACACTTCTCCAACCAACAACATTCTTCTATGATATACCACACGACCGCCAATACTATCAACACAGCAGACATGCAGAACAATCAGTTCTGTTACGATCGGACGTCTGTTCCACTCTATTCGTCAGGGCCTGGGGATACGCAGGATGCCAGGCCTCTGCCTCCCGGTAATCCTGTCAATCACCAAATGGGTGGTAAGTCATATGACCTCTTAATGTCATGTGACCATCACTTCGTCATCATTACACCCCCTATTTACCCACCACCACCACCCCCAGCAACCCTTATCTAAAACCTTGTACCGCAATCAGGTACAAAAGGCATGAGGCATTTTGGTACATGGAAGCACATCATTTCTCTCACCCACAACACTCATCGTGACATTTAAGCAATGTACATATGATCAATGTCTCAGATATAGCAGCTGTATCATCCGTTTTTATAACGTACCATTACGCTCTGCAAATGTCCTTTACATTCTCGTACTATGTCTGGGAAGTGGTGCATATTGTTGTGGCTAAATGTGCAACAGGATCTAACGGAGGACCTGCGTTATTCTGCATTCGCCTTAAGTCACTCGAAACCACTTCATTTTTTATCTTCGACTTCACCCTCTCATTTTACAATTCGCATCATTCCACATGTTTTCAATTCCACTTTCATCCATGTTCGGATCATGACTATATCATAATTAGAATCGTATGATTTCGTACTCTATTATTTACACTCACTTTGCTTATGGAAGGAAGTATACGATGCTATCTCGATTTTGCAACCAAGTTCTTATTTTACACCTCGCAAAAACACACGTCATAAATCTCGAACAATGTCGTTCAGTTTCATCACACATTTTCATACTCATCATCAGGATTTTTGTTTGTACTTTTCTCACTCTCAAATGCGAATGTGTTACATTCTCTTTAAAAGCCAATCTTTCATTATCAGACAGGTTTAACAAGATCATCATCTCATGTATTGCTGTCACATCTCTCTTCTTCAATTCTCATATTTCATGCACTTATAAGAAGTTAACGGCAAAGTAGCGTGCCCTGTGAAAATAGTGCTGTATGTTGCATGGTGCTTTTGTTTATACTTCCAAACCGTTTAGTACCGTAACCATTATCCAATGAATGTATTCTTCACCAGCTCTTTGTTACAAGGACTGACTTCAAAAATGTCCCCTTTATTTTATTGATTTTCATTCGAAGCACAAGAATGTGTCACTTGCAAGATTCCACCATCAACAGTTGCTATAAAAGGAAATCAAGATACCTGTATAAATTACTTCTAACATAACTACTTTTCCTTGTAATATACAACAGGAACTAATTCCGACATAAATGCTTTCTTATCACTAGAACTACCGAATATATACCTAGTTGTATTTAAACATTTATCAAAATTAATTAATGAATTTCATTATATGCGTTATGCATATAAAACAAGCATTTCCAAGAAACATTCCACAGCCGTCATTTTGATTGGTTTGGTAGTTCTAGTGTAATAAGTATTTATGAATACTGCAGTCATTAATTGTTGCAAGTCACGCGTTTCTATCTTTGAATCCAAGAAGAAATAAAATCTGTGGGACCTTGATGGCGGACTAACTCTACAATTTCGCCTGTTTACTAGATGTCCTGTTCATATTGTGAATAACAGACCACTCTTGTTTCGGGTGATACACAAAATGTTAGACTTTTCTGCATGGACCACATGGTGAAGATGTTGGCACCGAACGAATGAAATCGTATCTTCCGTCGTCACTTGTAGACAAAAGTCTATACATTCTGTACGAACAAAAGGGACTATACAGATTTCCGGGGAAAAGTTGATATATCCTTATTGCTATGCATATAAGCAATACTCGATTTGCACTCTTCCCCCCTTAGTGAATGTAAGACAACGCTTTTCCATGGTGATTGTGAACACCGTTATACCTATGCAACGTTATAGTAGATAAGTCACGTAGAAAAGAGTATCCCTTGTATTATAAAGATATTTTTTGTACGAATCAAATTACTTTAAGATCACGTTACTTCTTAAGATGGACGTGAAGCGAGAGTGGACAAACCGTTACAAAGACAGTGCACGTACACTTGAAGACTCTCTTATGTTTAATCCTTTATAGCCCAATTTTGTTTCGTGTCTAAAAGGAAATCTAGTTAAACGCTTCGATTCTTACGAGGGTATATTACGTGAAAATAGTAATGAAGTTATTACTTAATCGCACCGAAAAAGGTGGCAGTCGTTGCGCATACTTTTATAATTATTCAAAGTTACTCGAAGCTATAGAGATTTATTAGAAAACAATATATCAGGACAAATTTGAGTTCATATTCATATTCTTTTCAAGGAATGATTTTCCAATAAATGTTTAACTACTTTCAATATAAGTTTAAAAATCAGTGTTTAAGGTGTCCCGAAGTATAGGATGATCCAAAGTATTTATTATTAATTAACATTTAGTATTAATACGGTATTAATTAACACTTTACATAACATTCGCGGATGAAGTCGTTAATTAATGACAAACTGCCCATCAGTCGAATCAAGTATGTTTCTAATATTTTAATGAAACATTTATTAACGGGTTTGCAAAGAGTGTTAATAGTGCAAAAGTGTTGTATTTTCAATGATAAAGAAATTGATTTGTCCACTCGCGGTTCAACAAAGTATCCGCACCATTTAATGATTACCTCCGGCACCTCCGGAACACGTGACTTGGCATTATTCACATCTGCACTACGTGTGAAATATGTTTTACGACTAATACATATTACCACCCACCGTTTACCATAAGATTGAATTGATTACTGTGTCGATGTAATAACCAGATCATCTTGTAACAACGATACGGCGTTATGCTGGATAATCTGCAGTACGAATTGCTTGCATTGTTCTACCATTGACACAATCATCGCATCATTATTACTCACTTGAATTGTGAATCTCTTCACTCTTTGTTCACGTTTGTAATCTGCCGTCAACACTGTTTCCTGGAAAGTCGGGAATCAATGAAAGTCGTACGTAAATTTTGGGACCGACGATTTATCGAAAAGTACGTTGTTTTAATCGGAAGATATTCAATTTCATTGATGTTTCATCGTTTGGTTTCCATTTTTAGATACGTACTTAATAATCGTTCGGGTTTGACATTGACTTGATATTTTTTTTAGTGGAATATTTTAATACTGTTGATATATAGTGCACTTATTTTATTGATTTAAGGATTTATATTACACGTCAATTTTCATAGGAAATGTATAGTGGATCTTTTTATTAAAGAACACTACGTTTTTTAGTAGATAAAATAATACTTGAAAGATGATTATTTAGTATTTTAGGATGATGATTTATTTTAATATTAGAAGGATAATTTACGTCGGCTTTGGAGGCGCAATACTTTCTCATTTCTTTTTGTTCATTTTGTCTGTTCCTTTAGTATTTAATGCTTGATGTATTACGCAGTCATATTGTGTTTTGTGTTGTGTTTCGTCATTAATCTCGGTGCAATCATTTCTTGGTTTTCTCTGTAATTGTAAATTGTCATTATTTTTGTGTATTCACAGGTCTTTATTACTTTATCATCGGTGCATGACCGATATCGATATTCGGTCTCCAATCGATATCACTTAATCCACTGATACCGTACGATAATATTTTTCAACGGCTCAAATAAGTCAAGCATTGTTTGCCTTCCATAATTTTTCATAACACTTCATATTTCTTTACGATATTTTAATCTGATATTTTCAAGATTTATTACCTAATTATCCTTAAATTCTTTAATGCATTAATAATATCATGATACACATATATTGTTAAATGACGTTAACAATAATATGAAATATCATTAACATTATTATCGAGTCAAATATCGTTGAAATTCGACTTGTCTTATTTCAGTGAATTATAAGCGGAAATACACGAAGATTATAAGTGGAAATTGAAATTCCTGATGTTGGTATCAGTGTGATATAAAGGCAAATATATGGTGGCCAATCATAGCATTTTATTATTACAAATGAAAAGTGTCTATTCTTAACAGGAAGTACATGCACAGGAAGGTTCTAGGAGACGAGTCGCGTTACCTGAATTCTTCCTTTAATCGTCATTCTCTGTGTTCATCTGTGTAATATAATAAAACGCCTTAATGTAAGAACACAAAGTTGTCAGCACTGCTTATCTCTAAGCGCCGTAAAAAAGAAACATGGTTACTAACAACGACGCATTTTCATGTACAGTGCATTTGAGCTTTCGTGATTAATCCCTGTTACTTTCTATGTCATGTTATTAATATAAGATAGCTACGTAAATACTCGAAAGAGCTATGATTTGTATTAAACACCAAAGTCTTAGTTCACATTAATTAATACATCGGTACACCAATAGAGTACTTTTCAATTTTAACGTCACATTTACTACCAGATTCGAGACATTCATTCTTAAAGTACTGTTTTTATTCGAAGAAAGTAGTGTTGTATAAACAAAAAGATGAAGGTATTTATAAAAGTAGACATCTTCGATTATGACGAGTTTGTCACGGAATATGTTATTACATTTAATATTGTACATATCGTGTTACGTAATAAAGCATTTATCCTCTACCTTCGATCAACATAAGTTATAGCTTCTACGTTGTACGTGATATTTGAACAACAAACAGATGTTCACTTTTGATGTACTTGTAAAGGCGGGAATTTTTGTATTTTAAATTAGAAGATGTTTCGTGTATTTTCTTGCATTTTTTTTAACGGTTCTCGAGTTTAATGATGAAACGAAACGTCAGCCGTATTTGGAGCATTGTCTTAAAGTAAAGTTTTCTGTTGTTGCCGCAGGAAACGCTAGCAGTACTGGAAGCATGACGTCGGAGTTTGTGCGGCAAGAATTGCGAGCGATCGTTGGTGCACGAACGCAACAACAACAACAACAGCAGAGGGTACCGAACAATGTGCAAAACAACCTTTCTGGTCAAGTATCTCAGGATGATCTTGAAGCATTTGCTATGACGTTTGAAATGTCTTCTGCAGGTACGTGCTGTCAAACGTCTTCATTCTGTAGCTTCGCTTTAAAAACAAAACCGGACATGCGCAGAGACTAAAGCGTTGTACAAAGAAACGTGCAGGTATAAATGAAAACTTGATTCGAGTTTAAGTATTGCGAGAACTAGTTCCACATCATTCTGTCTAATAGATGAATAAAGTTGTCAAGTTTTTGTGGATTAATTAACGTTTATTAACGTTTAAT
Organism: Nysson spinosus; assembly: GCA_910591585.2. Taxonomy (NCBI): domain Eukaryota; kingdom Metazoa; phylum Arthropoda; class Insecta; order Hymenoptera; family Crabronidae; genus Nysson; species Nysson spinosus. The sequence continues at coordinate 8,791,084 of OU342835.1, forward strand.
TAGGATTCAATGGAAATGGAGATTGATAGTTAACGTATTGAACATTTTCAGTATACCTGGACTATAAGAAAGACTATCTTTCCGATGTGATTTACAAGTCAATGAGATAAGGCAAGCTAAATAATAATTCATATTTCGATTTCACGTTCCTCTGCACTGTGCTCTCCGAGAGAATTCAGTTTGACTTTTTAACGGTCGTTTAACTTTTGTCTACCTCGATTGTCTTCGTAAATGTCAGCAAGTTAACATCACACTTCCCACGTATCTCGCAAATTTTAACAGATTGGAAACTGTGAAAAAGTGTTACAGGTATTGATAGCAATATTTTGGAAAATTCTACGCGGTTTTCGAGTTATCGGAACATAAAGTTATAATATGCTGCTGCAACTCATCTTGTTAGGCATCGGTTTCTAACCATTATCGCATTACGAGTATTAACTATTTGACGTTTGTCTGCTTTTTTTTCGGCAATTCGGTATTATTTTCAATATATCCAAAAATATCTTGATATAAAGATAACTCCTGAAAAGTTTTGTTACTTTTATTAGTTTATTCCCGAAGTATATTCTTTTGTCAATTAGAATTCTATTACAAAAAATGTTTTTTTAATGATACTTATATATCCTTTAAATACTACATTATTATTTGAAAGCCAATTTTTTTACTTTATTGATACAGTAAAATCGCCGATTTTACATAAAAATTAACACGCCTTTCAAACAATATTAGGAACATAATAAAGAATACATACATAACAAAAGAAGGCTTTCAAATTATCTATCTCATACTTCAGCAAAAATATCGTTTCATAAATATAAATAACCGATTGTCGTAGTTTAATAAAAACTGCAAGAAATGAAAGCAACTAATTTTATACTATAACACTAAGAATTATAATATTCCTAAAATATCTGCAAAGTCGTGATAATAATCGAGTATAATCGCCATGTTATAATGATATTAATTGAAAATCACCAGAAGAACACGGAAGTGTAAAAACAAAAGCCACGTCATTTTATTTTTCATTAATTTGATTACATTCGATATCAACATTGTTCTAGTTTCATTATTATTATTGAACATATACAATAACATCAAGAACCGAATTCTGACGATGATAATTTCGTACCGCGAACATAAACAATCGCAGTTATTATATGCATAAAGTGATTAGCTAACGTGATACAGTTCTGGAACATGTTGTAATACTTGTTGGAGCAGGAGGCAAGTTCCCACGTGTAACTCCATGTTACTAATACGAAGTTCAATCATTGTTAAATAACATCAATTTCCTTTATAGTTTCACGTACTAATTGTGTTTCTTTAATGTACACGTTATTTAACGTAACAAAAGAGTTCATTTCTGTGTTTTGTCCACTCTGTTTAATTCGATTCCCACATGTGACGTAAGTGCAACTGCTCTTACATTCTCTGTCTATTTTTCTTAGTTGAGTCTTTTTTCTTGTGTAGCAAAATATGCATTGGATTGGTGCGTTTTTAATGGTCGATTTAATGGTCGGGGAAAAATATTTCATATTTTTACTGACTTAGAATCTGTTTGTTTTTTAATTGTTTTTTATTAGAAGCATTTAGAAGCTTAAGAAATAAGGGACATCGCTTTACGCGAATAATGTTTGATTCGCTAAGTTCGTTAGATCTTTTTTCATCTTAAAAACTCGACGTTTTATATTTATTATGCCACAAAAAATACCACTAGGATTTCATCTTTTTTTGGGAGCGATCCTTAGGTGGATTCCAATCATATTGGAAACCAAATGGTCATCTAAATAATATACAATAACTAATACATAATAATATATATCAAGCAATTAAGAATTCAGAGATAAAATAATACCAGAAAGAAACGATCATTATTTCCGCATCAATCGGTGATCAACACGGTGATTTAATTTTCAAATGTAAACAAATCCTGAACACCATTGACTTGGTGTCGAATGGAAGTTAAAGATACAATATTCTTGGCATTCTGCTAAACGTAAGGTAGACAAGGATGACGGGTAGCATTTCGTAGGAATATTTGAATATTAAAAAAGCAAAAGAAACAGGGGATAAGGTGTGCTCGGTAAAAGTCGAACGAACACCTCTCCTTCTTGTAAGAAAATGCATTATTTACGATAAAGACTGGTGGTAACGGCTACTGTTACAATGTCCTAACTAGGTGAGGCTGTGGTTAGCGATGGCCCTGCCAAGAGCTGGGCCATTGGGAGTGCCGGAAGTGCCCCCTCGTCCTCCAGGGTAAGACCCTTCCGACAATTACTTTTACGTATTTTTTTGATTTTGTATGCTATGTCTTCCCTTCTTCGCTTGGCTTCAGAACTTATTGTGCACGAAATGTTAATGATTTTTCTCTACGCACTGAGCGTAAAACTTGTAGGGGATATATTTTTAGCGCTCTCTTTGCATGTTTCACTTTTCGACGTTATTATATTCTCGAATATTTACCGTCGCCTACGATGTACTACGTATTTGTATTACATATATATTTATAGATTTATCTCTCTCTCTCTCTCTCTCTCTCTCTCTCTCTCTCTCTCTCTCTCTCTCTCTCTCTCTCTCTCTCTCTCTCTCTTTCTCTGCACCGTCGGATGATCTTTCAGGAATTATTCTCGATCCTCTACATTATCTGTGTATCTCGTCCAGTTTGACGGACGAATTATTAATATTTTCTGTTTCTTAAGCCGCTCTGATTTATTATTTAGTCTTGTACTCCGCTGACGTACGAGAAACACACCGCATTCTCTCTGGTATAAGTGGTTTTGTAGATCCTTCGTGGAGTCAGGGAATTTTGTAGATCCTTGATAAATGTGTGAATATTTTTAAGGCGAGACTTTGAATCGCGACGCTTTTTTTTACGATTGGAAAGTAAAGTTTGTTGTAGATTATGGGAACTTTACTCGTTTGATTCTCTGCGATCCAGTTCTGTTTAATATATTTGGAATTTATATGCATTATTTAATTTTGATTGAAATTGGTTTCTGTAAGGTAATGATATTTATATGTCGATGAAATAGTTTGGTTAAAAATAATTTTGTTAATCTTATCTTAGGTTCCCCGGATTCCGGTTTAATCGATATATTTTCAATGAATATACTTTTGACATTAATTATCTTAGGTTTTCATTAAGTATCCGAGAGAATAATTATTTAAAGCTGTATTACGCAGAACAATTTTAATATCTCAATAGCTATATTATAGTTTTTCAATACTTGGATGGAAAACTAATTAGATATCACGAATGATAATAATGAATTATGCCGTAAAAACAATATTGACTATTTAAAACGAGTTCTTTGGAAAGGATATATTTCGTGCTTAAATCCTTAACTTGTTAAGGAGATTAATATCGAGATTTCGAATTGTTTTTAGTGAAATAGCATTTTTTAATGTACATCCGAAGTTTTACACTCAGTAGCATTTCAAGAGGACGCATATCTGATATTTATTTTTCTTACGTGTAACTGTGTTACGCAAACTAATATTATCGGTTTGCACTGATCATTTTATCCGACGTGTCACGTGAATCTCAAGCAGATTGAATCGTGCTAAAGGAATTGCGAATTGCATTTTTACGCATATAACCAATTATTTCTTAGATTTTATTGTATTAACTGCAAATAACCTTTTACTTCTTGTCATTTGCACAAGGCTAATGCAATTAAGAGGCTTATGATTTTGAGTAATTTTGCATAAGTTTGTCATTGTGAGTACTTTTCAGTAGTTTCATCATCGATGAGCTTCTTTAAACTTTTTAGAATCAATTAGTATCTATTCAGTAATTTTGAACTAGATTTCGCTATTGCAATAATTCAAATTTAACAGTAGATATTGAAAGATAATTTTCATTATTAATTATAGCAATAGTATATTTATTTGATTTTCGAAAATATTAAATGCAGTACGAGGTGACAGGAAAAAAATAGAAGTTTGACATAAATTGGTTTGTTGTTAGAAAGTTAGAATTATCGTGTTATCGATACAAAAAATATACAGAAAAAATATATCAAATTATTATTAGTCAAATCACGGACCTTTAATGATATACAGTATTAACATTCTTTATACCTGGCAATAATAATAGTAACATACACCTATATTAACATTCATTATGTGATAGAATGAAACTATGTTTTTATTTTTATATATTATCATTATATAACTAATACAGTATTAAAGTCTAAAGTATACAAATTCTAAAACTAGGCAACTCAAATAATGCGCGTGCTGTTTGGTTCTGGGAAGAAGGCACTCGTAATTGTCACTTGGAATTTTGACCTTCCATCGGTTACATTTGTCATATATTATATATTAAATATTATACAGGTTATATGTTGGATATTATATAGGTTATACATTAAATAGAGTTATATATATATATTTTTCCATTACAGAATGATAACTTCTTTTTATTAGTCACAATTTTAACACTTTGGCTCCCAGACATTAAATTTCAACACAATTTTATTTTGGAAATATTATTTTCTGTACATCCTGAAAACCGGACGTTGGGAGCCAAAGGGTTAAAATAGAAAGAAAAAAAAATAGTTTAAAGATACCGAGTGCCTTTTTTTCAGAACCCGATAGTATTAATGTGTTCAATTAAATAGCAGGACTGTGCAGAGGCACGTTGTTTTTTTCCTGTTCATATCTACAGGGTGTTGGTGTCGTAAGCTTCAGCTCATTCGAAGTAATCAACAATTAATCATACTACCATTATTTTGTATCGTGTAACGTACATTTAGTGTTGTAATGCTTTTTCACAGTGAGCGAAATAGACATCTGCGCGTAGTTCTTCATTTCCTTTCGGAGGTAATTGCTCTCATTGCATGAGGAGAACTCGTTAGTTTCACGGCTACACCGGAAGTCCGCCGCGTCTTAAACGATGCGCCGTGTACTGAAGCCTGCCCTCCAAAAAAAACGATTTCCAAAGATTCACGAACTGTGATTCGACAATGAAATTTCCACTCATTGTCGATTATATTATTAAATATAATCCATTATTCCTGATCCATTATCTCTGACGAATAACTAATAATTTATCTGAGAATTTTAACTGAATTGAATTTAGTAAGAAAATCTTGAAATCAGTCTACTGAAATATTTTCATGTTATTTACTAATAAAATATTTCTTAGAAGGAAGATCTCGAAATAATTAAATACCGTTAATGACAAAAGTAATAATTATGTCCGTAAAATATTCTAATCGACAATGGGTTTACATTGTAATATTACTTGAATGTTATTGTTCAAAGAAAAACTATCAAAGCGAAACAATTATGTGAATTATTAGAATCATAATTATGCCTGTAAAAACATCTCGAACATTTTAATCGACAATGGATTTCTATCGGAATATTATTTGAAATTTATCTTAAAGAAGGAAACTTTCAAAGTGAAACACTATCAATTATTAGACTAATATTATACTTATATCTGTAAAAATATCTCTAACATTTTAATCGGCAATGGGTTCCTATTGGAATATTATTGGGATCTTTTTATAATATTATTATGTTACGTCACAATTGATAATGTTTGTTATGGTTGATATTAATTAATCGAAAGCCGTGTCTCTGATTTACGTACCCCGAGAGACTTGCCTGATTTAATAGCTGCGCATCTGTTCGGTACTTTACGATCCTGATGGTAGCTTTTAACCGTTCTGCAAAAAAATAACTGCTTTTCTAGAGATGATATTCAAGCGCAATCTTTCTTTGTTCGTAGCTTGTCGTACAGTGATTGCCAATTAACGGCAGACCAAGCGATTCCTTTCTCTTGCAAAGAAATATGATTATTAGAGTAGAAGCCTTTGGTGTGCATTGGAACATTGAATGTGTAGCGAATATGTGGCTTCAGTACAGTTTTTCTTCTTTGAGTTTTCACTTTGGTTCCGCTCTTTTCGACCATTTTTATCGGAACGATGTCGATTTGCTGGATAAAGAAATTTGACCTGATATCTTCATCCGGTTTTGATGAACTTTTCGATGTTTTATCAGAGATTTTCATACTTGTTATTATACATGATATATTAGATGTTCAGCGCATTTTAGAATTTGATTCTTTTAATTTAATTTGTTTTTGGTAGATTTGTTTGATATTGATAAATATTGTATTATATTATATTTATTTCATTTGTTGTTCTTTATTCACTCTACTTTCGTACTTCGTAAATTAAATTAAAAAAGTGGTATTTTATATATATATTTCTTGATTATAAATATTTGATATGCTTGCCCGATGTAATTGAATTATTTTTCACGTGAATAACTTTGATACTGTGTCATGATTTTATAGTAAACATTTATAGTAAAATCTTACAATTTTGTGGGTTTATAAACTCTAAACTTTGAAAATCATAATTTAATATTTTTCCAATGACGTGTTTAATAAAATAACCTATCTTAGTTTGAAGATCATATATTCAATATTAATAATAATTATAACTATTTCCACAAATTCGTATTTCAAAATCTCCAACAACATATCGTAAGTTTCTTCGATTTGGATGAAAATGTTATGGAAATATTCTTTATCCAGTTCCATTCGAGTTGTACTTCCTACCGGAAGTGAAGCTATACGGGTACCCAAAATCTATCGGATCCTGTCGATTACCGAAAATTCGATAAACCTTAATTGATTCTATCTAATCACGTGAAATTGAAGCATGTAATAGACAATGGATTATGGCGTCGATCGATCGAATCTTCTGTAATCCAATGATTATTGCAGAACTCAATTTACTTGGGTCGTTTCGAGTAGATTCTATTCCGCCAACGATACTCGAAATTTATAGAGGACTTTATGAAGTTTCATCGAACTTCGCGAAGTTCGTATGTCGAACAACGTAAGAGAAACCCGACATGATCCAAGAAACCCGATATACAGAGTGGTTTCACTTCATAGTTCTGATGGAAGATCTTTGAAACTAGGCCTTTCGACAAAGTAGATTTCCAAAAGTTTCGAAGTACGAAAATGTTGTAACATCGACGATTTAGGTGGCTTTCAGTGAAATAATTCTTGATGACGTTATACCCCATTTTGATGGAAGAGTATTAATTAATATACTGTTACCTGATATAGTATTACTCGAAATAGTATAAATTGAAATAGTATTGGCTCACATAGAATTAATTAATACAGTATTAGCCGACACAGTATCAATTAAATCCTACTCTGTCGAAAGTGACATAAACACAATGTTCAAAAGAATCCCAAACGAATAACATCTCATTTGAAAAATATATCTTACACATTCATATCTGATTTTCCTATTAAAATCATTCAATTCAAACCAAATGATTCGATTAATCTTCTTCTTAGAAACCCGACTATTTCCACGGAAGAGTTCCGACAATGGGTACCTAATAATATTTAAAAAAATAGTTTCTAATGCCTAGATTCAGGGATAACCATTTAGTTCCATGAAAACGAGCCACAGCTTTATGATCTATTTTTTTTTGTAAGACAAACGATGGAGGAAGTTTAAAATGAAGCTCTGATTTCAGACTACTATGGAGGAAGTGGCTCGAGGTGATCCGAAATCGTCGCTGCTACAGAAGCTATTGTCCGAGTGACTGCAGGCCAACGCCTCGCACAGTAATGGGATCTATGTAATATACGTTTAAATCTGAAGAAGAGCGAGGGGAGTGTGCGCAAAGAAAGAGGAACATGAATTATATGCATATTACACTCTATACGTAATGGATACTATTGTATTATATGTAATGCTGCAACACGGAGTCAGTATTCAGATACGTATCACCAAATACAAAATGCGAAATTGCGCGTGATGCGCCTGCGCCGTGCTCTCCGGATAACCTTTTCATTTAACGTCGCGAATATCCGCAACGACGACCATGATTACGGAAACGGGAGAGAAGTAGTCTCGCTTTGCCGATGCCAGACTCTTCTTAACCGCCATGTTTTCCTCGGACTCGAAGGACCAAAAGTTTCCATTTCAATTTGGCTGTGCCGAGATTTTTGGTTGCATATCGGTTTGCAAGCTTGCGCGACGAGTAATCCCTGAAAAATGTCTTTCATTGGACGCGCCAGTCGGAAGGTACTATGTTATGTGTTTGGATTCGTTGGAACCGCGCGTAATGGATAAAGTGGAAGCGAGTCGCGAGCGTGAGAAAAGTAAACGAACGAGACGAGATGAGACGAGAGGAGAGATTAGAGAGATCAGAGAGAGTATCGTTTTAAATCACGAGATATCTCGAGTTCCAGTGATGAAAAGAGTTTTATTTGAGGAGAGCACACGGCGCGATAGTGCGACGCTCGTTCTTATTTTATATATTATATATATATATAAAAAAAAGCCTTTCTCGGGGCATCACAGCTTCGAACGATATTCGAGTATAAATATAAATAAAAAAAATAAATATATATATATAAATTATATATATACACATACATACATACCGACGATAAACTGACGGCCATCGTACCTGTTAAAGGTCCCACGTTATCCGTCAGTATTGTATTTGGTATCACTGAAAGAAACTACGTAGGTACCTCAAAGGTATACTTTACTATACCACTGGCTGTTGAACATAGAACTATTTATAGGTTTAATTATTGTACACAGGAAAGAAAAAAATAGAGCACTATCACGTATTCTCTTAATTTAACATCCTTTTAGACTATTACATTATGAATAATATATTTGTGATTGTAAGAATCTGCAACCAAAATGTGACAAAGAATACTTGTTGTTGTTAATATGATTATAACTATTATTATTATTGTAATAATTATTAATTATTATTTTATTTTATTTTATTATTGACATCATCATTATCACTATTACCAATATTCTTGTTGCAATTACTATATTATTATAATATTAAGGATTATTATTATTATTAATATTATTATTATATTATTTTATTATTATTATATCGATATTGATATTATTGAACACTTGGAATATGCATATTTCTATTCAATAGTAAGAGTACCTTTATATACATATATATGTATATTGTATAAATGCATATGTATATGTATATATAGTGATTTATATAGCGTGTTATATATAACTGATTACCCGATTGTTTATATATAATCGGTATATAAATTTACGTATATTTATATATGTATACGTATCGAAGAAAATGAAATCAATCTTCTATTTTGCATAGCTCGGTAATTCTCTTTTTGGGTCTTAGATGCACACTAAATTAACTTCTAAATGAACATCTGTTGTTACATAAACGAGATAAGGAAATGACGAAACTTCTAATTACATTTGTATGTATATACACATAATGGTGGTGTGTATATATGTATACATACATATGCAAGAAATCTCACGCAAGTGTCTTATTTTTCCAGGAAGTTCACCGATTATTCAAAAGTTGGAAGAAATTGCCACAAGGTAGACGTCAAAAGTGGGGCGCGTTAAATGAATTCGGAGATTCTTAGTTTTCTAGACCGCCATTACGAGAACCTTCTTCCTCGAAGGCATTGAAAATGCACGAGTAGAATCCGTTAGCTCTTTCTTTGTGTTTTTTAAATCGAGACTTTACGTATGATTTTATACTTGAGTTTACGTGATTTTATCAAAATTGTTCGCGTTCGTCGATCGAACATCGCGCACCATTATCGGTCTCGTTAATGATACGCGTGCGCGATCATTACACCTCCTCACGTTTTTATTCCCGTTTTCTTTGCGTTTTTTTTTAAAGATTCGAACGCGACTGGGGAGGCGATAGTTGAGTTTGTAATTGTTTAGCGACATTGATCGATTGTTAGATCGTAGGACATGGAAATTCTTTTAGTTGCAATCTTACGAGCGTCGTATAAGTAATCATTTAATTATCGGAGGTTTGTTTTTAAGGATTTATATTAGCTGCTAAGGAATTAGAGAGGGTTGCTGTTACGAATTACACGAAAGAAAAAGAGGATAAATAAAAGATATTTTCCCGCGAGAAATGTGTGGTATTACTGTGATGACACTGGCCTGCTCATCTCTGTTGCACTTTCTTCCAATTCGAGCAGTTACAAAGTTATTACAAAAGAAAAAACCTGTAAAACACATTCGTGAGGTACTCTGAATATGTACACGTACATAGATAGGCATGTATATCCGTCGGTCTCATCTATACTAATTACACAGGTATACGTACACGCGGACCGTCCTAGCTACATGTGTATATATGTACGCGCGTGTGTGGTAATGTGTGCTTACACGTGAGCGAGCGATGATGGTGTGTGTGAATGTTGCAAAAAGAAACGATGCATAAATGTTTGCGTGCTTCTCTCGTGCGTACGTGTGTGTCCTACATACACCCGTGTGCACGCTCGAACGCGTGTGTGTGCGTAGTGAATTACGTCATATAGATAGATCATATGTGCTTTCTAATGATGAATAATTTTATAAATATAAATATAATACCGATCTCTATGTCTACGTTTATTTCGTGGGTTAAGCTTGTACCGAATTTCGCGAGTTCGTGTGAACTCGGTATTGGATGCCTCTGATTAAACTGTAATTATTTCACATCTGCTTTCTGTTTCTTTTTAGACCGTGTGTATATGTACGGGGAAACGTGCGAAGGAATTCAAAGCACGACACCTTCTCTCTACCTTATAGAAAAGTTCTTTTATTTCATACAAATACATAGGTAGTTACAATAGCGGTATATCGTACATAATGTTAATTTAAATTTATTAGATTCTTGAGTTCGTATATCGCGTTCATCCTCGACGATACTATATTGGCAGTTACTAGAAGGACGTGGAATATCAACCGCCCATTATTTTTGGCATAAGAGTATCGTTTCATCGGCCGCGCTACAGCCGCGTGTCACATGTCACGCACAGTGAAGAGATACGAGCAAGAGATAAAAAAAGAGTCGCGTATATAACTTAACTAGTAACAATGTTCGCGTATCATCTTGTTATATACATAAAGATCGTTATTCTCCTACACCATCACTTACATCGTGTTCTTCTTAGTTTATAGACTTTCTTTATGCCGTTGGAGCTGTCTCCGTCGGTTTACGGACGCGACCTCTTCTCCGGAAGTGATGTGGTATACGTCTGCTCGAAGTTCGTCCTCTACTCGAGGTTGGTCTCTGGTACTGATATTCTGGTGATTGATAACGCGGTTGCGGGTGATATTGAATATTACCCGGTTCTCTGTGACCATTCGGTGTAAACGGTTTCAGTGTTCGACCAGAGTCTTCGGTAACACGTCGACGCAGACAGACAGCGCAACGACTTATTCGCGCGGTGTGATCGGCTTTCAGTGTTTGTTGCGATGGCTTACGGAACATTTCATAATCCTTTATGGTTGCTAGCCAATAGGATGTGGCAGTGGAGAAGTAATTGCAAGTACCAAGTCCACGACACTCGATAAACGGTCTCGCGCGGAATTCTTCTAAGCAAGATCCAGGAGAGATCAATGATTGACCACCTCCACCTGCTCCTGCGTCTCTATGCTGTAAAGTTTAATTGGAGATTAGATGACGTCTTTATTCCTTCCTCTGATAATTCTATTTGATAAAGAAGTAATCGTACCATAAGGAAACTGTAACCGATCCAGAGTTCTTCCCAACCACCCGGACATTCCGGTATTGTCATAGTCTGACTGTGTACCGCGATCATTCTAGTTGGTGCTTCGCAAACGGAACACCTGGAGATGTATCTACCAACTTCCGGTGCGGGGATCGGTGTCATTGTCATGGGCATTGGTTCCGTTGTACTTAACCAGTAACTGTAATCATTACGGTTCGCATAGTCGCATATGTTGTTGATACTACAGAACAAGAACGGCATGGTGGAGAATTTCCTGACGCAACTTCCGGCTGCACCTATGTTTTTAAACAAAAGTTTCGTTGAATTAAAATCTCACAGTTCTTCGGAATAAGTTCGAGTATTACGTTAACTTACCAAGATCTTGAGCGTATGGCTTCCCATTACCCATGATGTGCAATAACGAAAATCCATCCCACATTTTGGCGGTGTTCTTTGGACAAACTGGTATCATCTCAGACTGCGAGTGTCTTGCAAAGTGGAAACCACGGTTCTGTGGACCGCGTGCTGGTGGTGCCGGTGCACCTGGAGCACCGGGGTATCCTGGAAATTGTTAGGAAATTGTTATCGTTCATTACACTTTATTTAATCAACACTCAGGTAATTTAATTTGGCATATTAGCGCGTTGAACGAGAAGTTTATGCAAGTTTTATTGCTTCGTTACCTGGTTGTCCTTGTCGCCCGACTGAACCTGGGAATCCTTGATGACCAAGGGGTCCATCTTTACCATCTGGTCCTTGCAAACCAGGTAAACCAATCATTCCTCTCTCACCCTCGCGTCCTGGTAGTCCATCGGGTCCGGGATCACCACCCATTCCCTGCAGTCCAGAGAAACCTGTTCATGGATAATGGGTTTATATAGTATAAAGTTCATAATATTATTTTTCATTTATCTGTAACATTATTATATATAGAAATTATTATTACTGTACCTGGTATGCCTGGAAGACCAGGTTGTCCACGTGGACCTTTCCTTGGGAAAGGCGGGAATGGATTTTTACCACGATCTCCCTTTGGTCCCTGTAAAGGAATAACTCTTAATTAGAAAATCCCGGATATATTTGAAGATGTCATTTTTAAAAAACGAAACTAATTGCACAAATTAACTGACCTGTGGTCCAGTAGGGCCTCGTAAGCCAGTTAAACCAGATTCTCCCTCATCTCCTCTTTCACCTTTGAATCCTGGTAATCCAGCGAAGCCAGGAACACCGGCGTCACCTCTCTGTCCTTTTAATCCTGAGTATCCATCGAGTCCTGGGAAACCAGGTTCTCCAGGTTGTCCCTTCGCGCTGGTTGCAGACACTCCTAGTTCTCCACGATAACCTTTTGGTCCGGGAGCACCAGAGAAACCTGGCAGTCCTTGTAATCCAGGGCTTCCTGGATATCCATCGAATCCAACCAGTCCTAAATGGGAAATAAATGATGTGTTATTAAAACATGTTCAACATAGGGACGTGTTTATTTAATCAAGCAAAGCTGAACTCAAGTGATATTAATAATTACCTCGATCTCCTGGAAGACCTTTAGGACCTCTAATTGCGCGGCCTACTTCTCCGGAAATACCTTTGGGACCATTTGGCCCATATTCACCAGGCGCACCTTTTTGACCAGGTCGCCCAGGAATACCTGATATCCCATCTATTCCAGGTCGTCCTTCTTCACCTGGTTCAGGGAACTGTCCAGGCAAACCTATTTAATGTTTATTACATATTAATTAATCTCACCATGTATTTGCAACTTTACGATGTTAAGTGTGAACTGTGTATTTTACCTGGAGCTCCCGGAAGTCCTTGATCACCTGGGAAACCTGGTAATCCAGGGAATCCTGCTAATCCGTCGGGTCCAAAATATCCCGTGTTTCCTTTTTCACCCTTAAAATTTCAGTCGCATTGTATAACATTTGTTTATTAATGATTTCCATTGTACCTTTTCGAAAAGTATTATTATTCGCGGGATTCATAAATGATGATTACCTTGCGACCAGGTACTCCGATGTATCCTTGTTCACCTTCTTCTCCTTTTTTACCAGTGAAACCATGAAGTCCTGGATATCCTTGATCACCTTTCTCCGCTGTTCCATATGATGGCAGACCAGGTTCTCCCAGGTGTCCTTTGGGACCTGGAAAACCTTTCAAACCTGGGAAGCCTGGTACACCTCGATCACCAGGCATTCCTGCAAAAAGATATGGTTAATTAGTAATGATTGTAGTTGATTATATTAATCATGATTGAAACCGACATGACTTCTTACCAGGTAGACCCATTTTTCCTGGGTCACCATCGAATCCACGTTTTCCTTTCAGTCCGTCAAAACCTCGCGGTCCCATTCGACCTCTTTCTCCTTTCACACCAAATCTACCATGAAGTCCAGGTGCGCCTGGTCTTCCTTTCAATCCCCAGTCACCTCTTGTTCCCTTGAATCCATCTGGGCCCATATCACCTATTTCACCCTGCAATCAAATTAATTGTTAGTTACCAACAACTGCAGCCACATGACAAGTCTTTGTAAACTAATACGAAATGAAACAAATTGATATTGTAAAATAAAATATACCTTTGGTCCAGGAAGCCCATGAGCTCCATCATAGCCAGGTTCTCCCTTTTGTCCTGGTAAACCATCGAATCCATCAGTAGCCAATCCAGGTTCACCCTGCAATCCAGGTCGGCCATCGAAACCAGGCAGGCCAGGTGGACCAATTTCTCCCATGAAACCAGGTTCTCCAAATTCACCCTGTGGACCACTGAAGGAATTTTCACCCGGTAATCCATCGAAACCATCTGGTCCAATATCTCCTGGTGCACCTTTGAACCCTGGCGGACCTCGGTCCCCTGGGAAACCAGGTAACCCAGCATCACCAAGTTCTCCTTTCGGACCCATTTCTCCATCGATACCATCATACCCAGGTCTACCGAATGGCCCAGGTTCTCCGATCTCGCCGATAGCACCTTCTTCACCAGGTGGGCCAAGTAGACCCGGTATACCATCCATTCCTTGATAACCTTGCATTCCAGTATCACCATCATCACCGCGGCGACCAATGAAACCAACTTCTCCCTTCAACCCTTTCATACCGTCGAAACCAGAAGGACCATCGGGACCTTAACATGAAAATCATATATTAAAGGTAAATTCGTATGTTGGAAATCAATATGAAAGTCGTATTAAATCTTAATCCGTATCAAATAATTCAATATAAAAATGTGAATCGTGCCATTAAATGTAACATAATTGGATTACATAATTCCGTTACTTACCACGTATACCTGGTTCGCCAAGTCTTCCAGTCATACCAGGTTGTCCAGGCATACCAGGGAAACCTCGCGGGCCTTGCAGACTGTCACCCCGTACACCTTTGGCTCCCTAAATCGTGTTATTAATATCAGATTATTAAATGGAATTTATTAATAATGTCTAATATCTTGGTAGAACGGCGCGTTACCTGAAGACCAGGTAGTCCTTCGTAACCAGGTGCTCCTTTGCTTCCTTTAACACCTTTGACGCCATCCTCTCCTGGCCGACCACGATATCCTTGTGGACCTGCGTTTCCTACGCTTCCTTTGTCACCATGGTAACCACGTTCTCCTATTTCACCATAAGTGAGATTCGTTCCAGGATCACCGCGATCTCCTTTGTTGCCTATACGACCCTGTGATAAGAATGAGATTAAAAATATAGTGAGTCCTTAATTGAAAATAAAAAGATAAGGTACCGTATAATAGTCTTTAATCAAATACTTCATACTTTAGTTGTTTATGCTCTATTTACTTACCGGGACACCGACGGGTCCTTGAAGACCCGCTGTTCCTGGACCACCTCGGTAGCCTTGTTCTCCTGGCATGCCAGGATATCCTTTCAACCCTTCTGGGCCTTGAAGTGATATACCTGGGGACCCAGGGATACCATGAGGACCAGTGGGACCCTCGTCTCCTACTCTTCCTTCAAAGCCTTTGGCACCATCCTCTCCTGCAGAAGTAAGATCATGGAAATATATGAATGAAAAAACCATTTGCAATAATATTTCGTATAAATTATGAATAAACTATCACGATGATATTAAGATTACTGTTATAATTAGTGTGCCAAGATAAAGTATGCTTGTTTTCTTACCTGGTGCACCCCGTTCACCTTTTACTCCCCGATCACCCTTTATATCCAAAACATAGTCAGCGGATTCTCCAGCTTCTCCTTTGGTTCCCATGTCACCTTCTATTCCTTTTAATCCTGGAAGTCCTGGAATTCCAGGCTCACCGCGTAGAAATTCGATTGGCACTGAAGCGTCTTCACCTTTCATTCCTGGTACACCGTCCCATCCTGGAGAACCGTCGCGTCCGGCTAAACCAGACGGACCATGGTCACCCTAAACCAGGCAAGTTAAGTAATAATATTATTTTTGTACAAAAATAAATGATATAATTATAGATATGAAATTATATGATATTTATACAATTCATAATCATTGACAATGCTTTTCTGAGACTCGGGCTTTATATAAATAAAGAAGAAGTAGATACGGATGATTATATTATTAGACAATTATAGATCATTTTAAAGTTGTCTTTAAAATTATGCAAACCTTAGACAATTTCTTTATGGCAATTACAGTTCTATATTTTCATAAATGTTCGTCAAATATACTGTTCTATATTTTCAAGAAGTCGCCAGGATTTTATTACTGCTTACGTAGTGTATTATTTAAGCACAAGTTTAACAAAATTAGACACTATTTTTTTGTTGCTACAACTGACCTTTTCTCCTTTTGGTCCCGGAGCACCAGTGTCACCGACAGGACCAGAACGTCCGCGTGGTCCTCTAAGTCCTTCAGGACCTGGGAAACCTTTGTCACCTTTATCACCGGGAGGACTTATCATTTGTTCGCCCGGAGGTAACATAACGATTCCAGCCTGCCCTTTGGGTCCCTGTGGTCCCGCCATTCCTGGCCTTCCACTGTCGCCCTCCAAACCTCTGGGACCCATGGATCCCATATTTCCTTGAGCTCCTTTGTATCCTCGGGGTCCGTTGAGTCCAGGGAAACCTGGGGCTCCTGGATATCCATCTTCTCCGGCATCACCGCGATCACCCTTGTCTCCGGGTAGTCCTTAAAAAAAATGCATTTTTATAATTGTTGTATACTTAAGACAACGTATGTTTTGCTAGACCCGTTTTTTGACCGAAACAAATTTTTAAACCACTTCTTTCGACCCAAAATCGTCCTAGAATATGTTTATACATCATATACCATCGATTTGGACAACTTAGAAGCGAAATTGGCGACTTTTATTTTTTGACAATTTTTGAAGGTATACCCCTTTACATTTTTGCGATTTTTAGTCGACCCCTTTTTCGGCCAAAAAATTTTTTAATCCACTTCTTTCGACCCAAATCGGTCCTAGAACATCATTAGGCATCATATACCATCGATTTGGGCCATGTAAGAGCGAAATTGGCGACTTTTATTTTTTGACAATTTTTGAAGGTATACCCCTTTACATTTTTGCGATTTTTAGTCGACCCCTTTTTCGGCCAAAAAAATTTTTAATCCACTTCTTTCGACCCAAATCGGTCCTAGAACATCATTAGGCATCATATACCATCGATTTGGGCCATGTAAGAGCGAAATTGGCGACTTTTATTTTTTGACAATTTTTGAAGGTATACCCCTTTACATTTTTGCGATTTTGAGTCGACCCATTTTTCGACCGAAACAAATTTTAAACCACTTCTTTCGACCCAAATCGGTCCTAGAACATCATTAGGCATCATATACCATCGATTTGGGCCATGTAGGAGCGAAATTGGCGACTTTTATTTTTTGACAATTTTTGAAGGTATACCCCTTTACATTTTTGCGATTTTGAGTCGACCCATTTTTCGACCGAAACAAATTTTAAACCACTTCTTTCGACCCAAATCGGTCCTAGAACATCATAAGGCATCATATACCATCGATTTGGGCCATGTAAGAGCGAAATTGGCGACTTTTATTTTTTGACAATTTTTGAAGGTATACCCCTTTACATTTTTGCGATTTTGAGTCGACCCCTTTTTCGGCCAAAAAAATTTTTAATCCACTTCTTTCGACCCAAATCGGTCCTAGAACATCATTAGGCATCATATACCATCGATTTGGGCCATGTAAGAGCGAAATTGGCGACTTTTATTTTTTGACAATTTTTGAAGGTATACCCCTTTACATTTTTGCGATTTTTAGTCGACCCCTTTTTCGGCCAAAAAAATTTTTAATCCACTTCTTTCGACCCAAATCGGTCCTAGAACATCATTAGGCATCATATACCATCGATTTGGGCCATGTAAGAGCGAAATTGGCGACTTTTATTTTTTGACAATTTTTGAAGGTATACCCCTTTACATTTTTGCGATTTTGAGTCGACCCATTTTTCGACCGAAACAAATTTTAAACCACTTCTTTCGACCCAAATCGGTCCTAGAACATCATTAGGCATCATATACCATCGATTTGGGCCATGTAGGAGCGAAATTGGCGACTTTTATTTTTTGACAATTTTTGAAGGTATACCCCTTTACATTTTTGCGATTTTGAGTCGACCCATTTTTCGACCGAAACAAATTTTAAACCACTTCTTTCGACCCAAATCGGTCCTAGAACATCATAAGGCATCATATACCATCGATTTGGGCCATGTAAGAGCGAAATTGGCGACTTTTATTTTTTGACAATTTTTGAAGGTATACCCCTTTACATTTTTGCGATTTTGAGTCGACCCCTTTTTCGGCCAAAAAAATTTTTAATCCACTTCTTTCGACCCAAATCGGTCCTAGAACATCATTAGGCATCATATACCATCGATTTGGGCCATGTAAGAGCGAAATTGGCGACTTTTATTTTTTGACAATTTTTGAAGGTATACCCCTTTACATTTTTGCGATTTTTAGTCGACCCCTTTTTCGGCCAACAAAATTTTTAATCCACTTCTTTCGACCCAAATCGGTCCTAGAACATCATTAGGCATCATATACCATCGATTTGGGCCATGTAAGAGCGAAATTGGCGACTTTTATTTTTTGACAATTTTTGAAGGTATACCCCTTTACATTTTTGCGATTTTGAGTCGACCCATTTTTCGACCGAAACAAATTTTAAACCACTTCTTTCGACCCAAATCGGTCCTAGAACATCATTAGGCATCATATACCATCGATTTGGGCCATGTAAGAGCGAAATTGGCGACTTTTATTTTTTGACAATTTTTGAAGGTATACCCCTTTACATTTTTGCGATTTTGAGTCGACCCATTTTTCGACCGAAACAAATTTTAAACCACTTCTTTCGACCCAAATCGGTCCTAGAACATCATTAGGCATCATATACCATCGATTTGGGCCATGTAGGAGCGAAATTGGCGACTTTTATTTTTTGACAATTTTTGAAGGTATACCCCTTTACATTTTTGCGATTTTGGATCGACTCATTTTCTGACCCGAACAAATTTTTAATCTACTTCTTTCGACCCAAAATCGTTTTAGAATATGTTTATACATAATCTACCATTGATCTGGACCATTTAGGACCAAAATAGGCGACTTCGAAATTTTGTCCATTTTAGATGGCATAGAATATAAACACTGAAATAATGATTTCCATTGAACTTTTAATCATTTCAACTTACCTGGTGCACATACGCCGCAGTCATCACCTTTGATACCCTTGACACCCCCGCGTCCTGGAATACCAAGCCATCCATCCGGTCCAGGAACACCTGGTGGTCCTGGTAACCCATGTTCTCCAGGTGGACCTCGGATCCTTATTCCTTTTCCAGGAAAACCTTTCTCTCCTAATTACCCCCGAGAATAAATAATATTTTAATGCCATATAACATATAATATCATTATTATTACATACTATTACATATCATATAATAATCCAACAGTGTGGACTAACTTCAACACACATAAACTATTATTACTAGAAATAATTTTACCTGGAGGACCCGGGTCACCACGATCTCCGAGAGAACCTATTAATCCAGGTATTCCCGGCTTCCCGTCAAAACCTGGGGGTCCAATTACCGTTATTCCAGGGAAACCTTTAGCTCCGATTCCGCCAGGTACACCAGGATATCCGGGTGGTCCTTGAGGTCCCATCGTTCCAGGAAGACCTAAAAAGATTTCGTAAAATATTTCATTGAGTGTCCGACACTTTCACCATTGATCTGCGAAAATCTTGTTACGTTACGTGCGAAACCTGAATGAAAGGACTCACCATCGTCTCCTTGCTCTCCTTTGATGGAAGATCCTTTCTTTCCTGGTAAACCTGGGTTACCGGGGGGACCCGGGGGTCCAGGAGGTCCAATGTACCCCACTTTACCAGGCTCACCGGGCGTTCCTGATTGGCCAGGTTCTCCGGGGGGACCTAAGGCAAGACATAATTTTTAATTATTAAATAAATCTAATATAAATCCACACTCATCTTTGATGATTGTGTTGTTCTTGTAAATAATTGATTGACGAATTCGCGGTTTGTTTACGTTGGGGATTATACTGACCAAGTGCTCCTTGAAGACCAATATTTCCGGCGATTATTTCGTCGAGTTCCGGTACGTAGATTCCTGGTTCACCCTCGGCACCTTGCTTTCCGGGAGCTCCTTGGTTTCCGGAGTCACCAAGTTCGCCCTAAAAGGTAATATTTATTGTATTCATATTTAATACACGCAACGAACCATAGACGAGAATACTCGGATTTTATGCTAATTTAATATTCGAATTTCATATGAATTCAATACTGGAATACTCGAACCAAGTTCCAATTGTTTGCAATAATAAGAACACCCAACAATAAGGCCATGGTCTCATTTTTTATTATGAATTGGATTTTGAATTAAGCCTTTCATAAATTGTTATTTTGAATTTGCATTATTACCTATTGTTCCAAAAATAAGATCAAGTCTTATTATCGGACAAATCGGTAACATTTATAAGCAATTTTATAAGTAAGGTTTAAATACCGACATTGATTGATATTCAAGTATAATCGAGTATAATTATAATATTATAATTCAATCGATTCAGATCCCATAATTGAATAATATTAATTGATACGTACATCAAAACCATCTGATCCAGGACTACCCTCGTAACCGGGGGCTCCTTTTTCTCCTTTATCCCCCGCAGGTCCTGCAGGACCATCGACTCCCTGTTTCCCTCTTGGACCGTCCTCACCATGCTCTCCTTTCATGCCTTTAATACCCAAAAATCCTGGTCGACCCTAAATCCGGTAAGCCAAGAATAATCACTGTTTAATCTCCACTTTCGATTTAATACTCCACTCGACATAATCGAGCAACCGCATCGACATAATCTCACAATACAATGCTAAAATTCATACGAAAATGAAAACGCGATAACAATATTGATATTTGCTATTCAATTCTAGCATTGTTATCTTTAGTATTATCATTTTCTTATAAAATATGGTGAATTTGATTTGCAAAGGGGTAAATTTGGTGTACAGAACCAGTACAATATCAGTCTATGATTAATGAAAATCAATGTTCTATTCTAATATTATTATATTAGTATTCTCATTTTAATATAAAATCTATCAAATAAATGTTAAAGTATACTGAGGATGACAAACCTGAGGACCCCAAGCACCCAATTCACCCTTTCGTCCACGATGTCCGTAATCTCCTCGCATCCCTGGTACACCCTTAGGTCCTTTCACCGGTGTGGACTTCTGCGTCTTTTTATACTCTGGTTTTTGTGCTGGTCCTGAGTCACCCCTGTCACCTTGTTCACCTGGTTGACCTTTCACTCCGTACACCGCGTCACCACGGTCTCCTTGCATACCCGGTAATCCAGGTGGACCCTCGAAACCCTGGGACATTAACCCGACTGATGTAACGGTATCTCTTCTTTTCAAAATATGTCTTCTTACATAGCGATATTACTTCATTCTCTTCAAAGGTACTTTTGGATCATTATTTTGATGTCAACATTATTCTACTAAAATCCGAATCAACTATATCGCAAATATTCATATTATTTGTCATATTTTTAACATCACGATAAAAATGTAAAGTAACTAACGAATTGTAGAGCGCTTAAGCAATTTGATTTTTAGATGTTATATGCACGTCATGATTTTATATGGTCCAATCACATTGCAGCAGAGATTTAATAGTATCTTTATCAGTATAATATATTTGATTAATATAAAAAGAAGAGAGAGAAGAAACTGTCGGTATCTCTTGGTCTCGCGAGGCACGAAGTCTGTTTTCTTTTTACAGGGCTACAGTTCTCCTTTTTGTGTAAGCATAAAAAGGAGGGCGAGATGCGAATCTCGAGTTTCTCGAGAACATCCCGCGTTGAGTTCATCTCTCGTGAAGGGAGAAGATGACAGTCCGTGGTATCAGGGGGAGTCGTGTCAGCAGATAGCTCGGTAAGCGCGACGATTCAGATTTCAGCAGATGCTGGATCGTTTCGTATTTAGCGATTAACACGTGCCTCATTCTTTTTCCCTTCTTCGTATCTCGTTTGCTCCGCGATGCTCCTCTCATTTATTCGTGGCATTAACGATTTTTCCCGGCATTTTATGCCGCAGATTCTTGCGACTTTTTGTCGGCTTTTTCGGCATCAAAGGAAACAGGTGTACGTGTTTTATGTTAGGGATATTTTTATCTCGACCGTGAAATGCAATTACTTGCGAGTTTAACTTCGGAAACACGTTTTAATTACTTTATATATGCATTATTAGTGCATCTACTCTTTATTGTAATTAGTTCTGATATTGTTCGAATTTTATTATTCTCGTTTAACATTTCTATCGATGCCAAATAGCTTAGTAGATATATACTACTTTTTTCCTTATAAAATTCAGTATTTTCAAGAAGAACGCCAATCAAAGATTTAACATTTCATAATATAAAAGCGGCTATTTGACGATCAAGATTTATCTATCTCACATATTAAATATGTTTTCTTTAAATAAATATTCTCCAATCTTTTTATTCTTTCATATTAAATATTAACTTAATATGGCTATACTAAAATTAATTTTTGAATACTCCGCAAGAATGTCTAATTATTCAATTATAAATTCTCATGTTGATAACGCTAACGAAGGACAACTCTTACTTTAAGTAACTCCTTGAAAAAGATAAGGACGAGGAGTACACGTGTGTCCAAAGGGAAGTTTTACGAGGAGCGCGTAAAAGGATGCCAAGAAAGGCGGAGTTATCACGCGATATCACGGCGGAAGGATTCTTAAAAATTCCTCCTCTTCTTTCTGGACGTACGCGTTAAATATTGCCGCGTAATACTTTGCCCGCCGGAGAATATTTCATGGGAGCAGGTGGCATTTCGCAAAAAAAAGAAGGAGAGACACGGGTTCCCAAACCGGCCTTACACTTTTCTCTCTTTCGCTCGGGAGACCATCTCTCCGGTCACTCGTACCAACCACCGCGGATGGGATCAAGTTCGATACGTGTTTGCAAATCGATTCGATTAAATACTTAACTCTTTGCACTCCGATAATAGTTTGCTTTCAATGAATTCTTACTCTAAAATCCATTCGGATACCATTAATGAACTAAAACCTTCTTTTGCCAGTAAAATTTATACATAAATTTCATAACGTCAATCTTATTCGTTTATTTTGTTAATTCTGTTAAAGTTTAGTTTGTTTCATTGCAATCAAAACCTAAATTCGGTATCCTAAGAGAATCAACCTCGAAGTGAGTCGATTTTTCCTTTTGACTTCAACATTGCAAATAATAGAAAGAAGACACCAAACACCAGTTTCCTTAAAAACTGGACAATCATTTAAAAAACAGTAGCTAATATTATTTCTGTGTTGGAATCTTTCGATATTACTTGCCACGTATTTGTACTGCCTTTTATAGATTATATATTAAATATACCTACAAATATTTAAAGGTATTTAAACTATCTTTTCATTAGATATTAAAGAAATATAATATTCAGGTAACGATATGAGAAATGAATTATTTCAAAATACGTAGTCTGCAGAATTGAAGAAAGTGATTCTTTCGGTGTTGTTACTTGCGTGATATTTATTCTGTGTAATTGAACGATCCCATCCGTAAATACTGCGACCTAAACGTTTATAAGAGGTTCACGAACCTCCGAGTCGGGTCCGATAGACCGTTACGGTATTTTAAACGCGATGCAAGGAAGTACTGGAGGCTCCATATACTTACAATGTCACCTGTCTCTCCTGGATAACCCATTTCACCGGAGAGTCCACGTGCCCCTGGATAACCCTGTTCAAAAATGCCCACATTTACTATATTCACGTGTGCTATATTATTATATGTACACTAACTTAACATATTCACACCAGATGACACATGTGAGTCTTTAGGATTCTTTACTAGTACCCGGACAACTGAAGTAATAATAAAAAAAATACATAATATAATATAGAATATAATACTAGTTTGGAAGCAACCACTAAACAATGAAACTTAAAACTATTCAATTACTCCAAATAATTGAGCACAAAGCAGAAACCGAAAATAAATAAATGCACTCCGTAGAGTATCATAGTGACACGTTACTTTATTGACAGTGATTTCCTGGTTTCCCGAATCTGTGCAATTGCAGAATCGTCGTAGAATTGTCGCGCATCGAATCTCTCGGAAGTGCAGTCGAATATTCCATCAGAGATTCGATCGAATAACGGTAGCCGTCGAAGAATTCACGTATAGCAGAGATTTATTACGGTAGAAGGAAGCGGGATTACCTCTGTTCCATCGATACCGGGATTTCCTCGAACTCCCTTGACACCGACGGAATTGATGCCACCGTCACCGGGTTCTCCGGTTGGTCCAAAATCACCTAGCGGACCTGGTGGACCACGTTCACCATAGACACCAGGCATACCTGGTGCACCAGCACCACCATCGGTTCCATTGCATCCATCCAAACCATCGGGACCCATTACTCCAGGTATACCAGGGTTGCCCTGACGAATTTTAATTTCCATTATTCTCCTTTATCGAACTTTATTATGGTAGACGTAAATAATCGTATAATCACGAGTGATTTATATTCTATCATCTTAATGTTATATTCATTTATAATATTTATTCCATTCATCTTAATGTTTGTATTCTATCATCTTAATAACCACCGGTTTTTCCGGTAATATAATATATAGTGCATAAAGATATTAATATATAAAGATAACAATAATATAATATGTAATATATGAAGTCTTGTTATCAGGACAACTAGAGCTCTTTGTTAAAAAAATGTTTTCGAAAATAAGGCCAGGTATTATTTTTGAAATAATAGATGATTGTGAAAATTTAAAGGAAAGGTTTGACAAACCTTGATTCGAAATCCAGTTGAAATCGAAAATAAAATCTTGTTATTGGAAGGAAACGGTAATCATGAAAAGTTTGGTAAGATCGAATAGGGATAATAATGGATGAGATGATGAGATAATAAGATAGTTATAATTCTTTTTTTTAACTGACGAGGAAAATGCTTTCTCAAAGTAGAATATGTAGTAATATATAAAATAAATAGAATATATAGTAATGGTGATTTGTTACTTTACATAAAAATGGCAAGTTACCATTAAGAATATATTATGATTTATTACTGTTCATATTTCTTACCGAGAGTCCTGGCACGCCGGTGAATCCTTGAATACCCGTGTCACCCTGTGAAAAATATAAGATTTATATTTTTATATTCTATATTTTTTGACGGACATATTCAAACATATCGAATTTGCATCGATAATTATGTTTATTACGATTTATTATCACAGCCACATATATTTATGTTCTCGATAGAATTCTCATTAGCTCCAAATAAATATGGAGAATATAAACGGAAGAATAAATAACACACGTACAGATAAATATATTTTTGTTATGTTACATTACATGACTTACCTTCCTGTATGCATTTCTATTTAAAATACATTAAAAGTTCCTTTATTAATAATTATCATCGTAAGTCGAAATATAGCGTCGAAATAAAGCGGATATTTCGTGGACTTCGATGTAAGTTTATTTATAAAATGGATCGCGTTTGAAACTCAAATTTCGAATCGTTGAATCGCATGTTTCGGACAAAGCGGAACCGGTGACCTTTTTGTATTCATGTTTGCGAACAGTTCGGAAACACTTTCCCATTGTGAAAGCTCCGCGGGGACAAACTAGTCACGAACAGTTACCGAATACGATTGAAAACTCAACTCGAGACACTTGGAAAACTAACGCGGTGACATTTTTATTGGCAACGAAATTCTGCCGAACTCTCCGACTAGAATCCCCATTTTATCTGCCACTTATTTGCCTGGTTTCGATTCATTATTTAAAGCGTACAATAATGAATCAAATAATTAATGAATAATAATTACTCGAACAAGAAGTATCTATTTTAATAGACACGAAATGAATTTAATAATGAATCAAATAAATAATGAATAATAAATGGTTAAATAATCGTTAATCTCGTTTAATAAACATAACATGAATGTTTGTGTGATATTCTCATAAGTTAAGAATTCTTAATAAATTAAATTTTGCGTTTAAAGTTTTGTTAATAAACTTCGGAATAAGTTAAGGATTCTCAATTAATTCTTCAGATTATATGTGAATATTATAATCGTGATTATTCAATACGACTCTAATTATTCAAATTGAATTGTTTAATGAAATAAAATCATTATAATATATCATATTCTTGAATTAGGTCACTTGACAATTATCGAAAATCTAAGAAGTCTACTTAACACTAGATCTAGGAAAGGGGTAAAAATGACTTATCTGCCATTTTTAGTTAAATTATTCGGATATACCACGGTTGCATTATTTAGGATTCTACATACTTTTATTTTATATGCATAACGCAAATAATTGAATCCATTAATTAACTTATATCCTTCAGCCATAATTTATACATAAATAAATGTGTAAGCATAACCGAGTATATTTTCGGTAGTTCTAGTGTTAAGCTTCCTTGTTAATATTATCGTTATCATTAAAAATGAATTTCAGACATACTAGATGTTAACAGTAAAAAAAAGATATCATGCGTAAACGCAACATCGTCGCTCATAAAAGTGATATTTGCATAGTTATCATTGCTCATTGCGCTCAATTGATACGTGGCAAAGAGCGCACATACGCGTCATTTCTAATAAACGTGACATCCTTTCATTCCTTAATGAAACGCATCTTTCATAAACATTCCTGCGTTAATTGTTTTATGAAGTTGCCCTATTGAATTATTTTTTCGTGAATTTCGCATGTCTTCGCATAAAGTTTGCATTAAATTCAGTTACATTCACCCTAATTGCAATACTGATATACATATATGTAATACATATTTCGATATCGTAGTAATTAGTGTAATAATTAGAATCATATTGAATAATCAGAATAATAATATTCATCCATAATCTCAAGAATTTATTAAGAATTCTAATGTGTTCATTCATTAAATACTCAGTTTTCATTTATATATTTGTTGTACCGATATTAACAATTATATCCAGAATCAAATTAATGAATTGCTCAATTTTAATTAGTACTTCATGTATTTAAATCTTTAGTGATTCTAAGGTTTATGTAACAAGTAGACGCTAGAAATTGTTTATTAATTCGAGGTTTATTATTTATGATTAAAGTATTGGCTTCTCCGGAAAGTTCATGTCGATTTTCAGTAGTTTTTCATTCGTCATAACATTATATTCCATCGTTTTATTAAAATTTTGTTGGTACATAAAAAATGAATTAATAAAATGGTTGATTATGTAAACTGTTTGTAACTGAATTATTGTAACGTAAACGGTGCAAGTTATTTACAAAGCCACTGTTGGTGGACTTTTATTTAATTATTGTTGTCGTTGAAACTCGATTTTCTTTTTTATACTTGCTTTGTAATTTCTTTACCAACTATATTATTTCTAGTTCACACACGGAACTTGTTGTTTTTACACAACTTCCGCTTTTATTATTCGAAGGCAATACTCGTCGCAAAAGCAAAGAGACGCTTTGACGCGTAATTAAATTTCGGAAACCGTGAAGTCAAAGAACACGCCATGACGCATGTTAATTATACGGCTATTTCGAGTGAAAATTTAATTGCAAACTTATTAATAATGCGTTCCAATGTTTCTAATTATATGTTAATTAACAGCACAGTTAATTAAATCAGATTTAATACGACGGTGTAGAAAATATTTTTGTTTGTTTGCTGCAGTTAAACGGATATACAAATGTTAAAATTTTATATCATTTTGAAGTCCCTTTTTAATAAAAGTTATGAAAATTGTATGACATTTTATTTTCCGTAATAAATAAAAATACATTAACAAATTAATATTTTTTACGCGATTTTCGTGATGTGCATGACATATTCTTATTATATATTTATGTATATTTCCACTTTGTCTATAAAACAGGATAATTAACTAAAGTATTATCCGGAAAAACGATTGTTTGTCTTAATCCTTCGTAACTGAATGATTTTAATGTATACAATACAGCATATTTACAAAGTCTCCGTTGATGGAGATTTATTTAATTATTAATTGTTAATTGAACTTGCTTTATAATTTCTTTAGTAAGAAAGGTGTAAAAATTAGAGTAATTGCAGAAACTCATTAGAAATTTCGAGATGCCTGTAAATAATTGATGTGCAAGTATGAACCTTCAAACATGCAGCCGCGCATTATCAGAGCAATTATTGTCCCCGATTAATTCATCGGGCCACAATCGTTTGTAATTGGACGATATTTCACGAACCGTGTATACTTTACTAATTATGGCCGTGCAAACGCATACTAGCCAAGTATTAACGAGCTAGTATTCAGACGGGTGCCTCTGGTTTCAACCAATTTTAGAGCATCAGTATTCGTACCTCATTGGACGAACACTTAATTATGATTTGGGCCGGTTTACAACACGCAATTATCGAAGGTGATAAAGCGACAATAAAAATTCGTGAATTGATAAAATTCTCTGGGAATATTTTATGTTTTCATTGTGAATATTGAAACACCAATTTTACCGACTTAAATAATTTTCGATGAATTTTTTATGAATATAATATATATATATTGAATGGTTATGCAAGATGAAATAATACATTTATCGACACCATTGAATTAATTATATACAAAATTGCGTAATTACTGAGTCATTGGGTGATCGATCGATTTTAATATTTTTTATTCTAAAATGACCGCAGTCATTTTTCATTTCACCTTATTAGTTTTTCACAAGCCGGAGTTAAAAATTGAATAATTGCAATGGAATCCTTTTTGCACACGAATAATTTCGATATAATTATATCGAAGTCTGCACTTGGAATTAATTAAATTGTTTTAGTATTGATTTCATAAAATCTAATATATTCCGAGCATAGACTTAATACATTTTATAATCACAATATATAATTAGTAAGAATAGTAATAGATTATAATTACTAGAAAGTACTTTCAATATAATTATTCAAAATAATTCGCGTCGAAAAATGAGCACGATAATCTTTGAATAAAATAATATTAAAATCTATCAAATATTCAAAGTTTCAATAATCACTCAATTATACCTATATTAACATAGATACATCGAAATGTATTCATGTAAACATTTCAAAATATTAACACAAATATATTAAAATATATTAATATATATACATAAAGGTACTGAAACATATCACCATAAATAGTCTATTAAGTCTGTTAAGGATTAAACAATCGATAACAAAAATTGCAGAATCCGAAGGAAGCGATCTCGACGAATGTTCGACGCGGTCGATTGAAGAGGAAGCTTCACGTTTGAGAAAGGTGAATTTCTAAAGGACGTGTAGTACACGGGGCCAGGTAGAAGCTACCGATGTTTCCCATGTATGGCCAGACTCGTTACAAATTGACACACTTCCTTTTAAAGCCGTACACTGATTGGAGATCTCGGTGTGAATCCACGGAAGGACCGAATCTAAGATGACCAGACACGAATTCGGCCCCCTAAATGGAATCTATCGAACCCCGATCGGTGCTTCCTGAAGAAATGAGAAATTACGGTGACTCAGGAGTTTCGATTATTCGAGGAAGATGAGGGTCCGACCAAGAGAGTTTTCTTAATCAATGGTAACCTTGTCATTCTTCTTTTACTTTATTTAATGAGTTGCATGTAAAAGGAAGAATTTAATCCATACGGAAAGTCTGAGTTGAAAGGTGTTATTAGGGAACATTGTTTTGATTTGGATTGTAATTAAAAGTGTGAGATGGAAGATGACGTCGGGACTCAAAATCGATTAAATCATAGTTGGATCTGTAATCATTTACATACAATAATTCACATTCAAGCAAAGCGTGGAATTATAATTAATATTTTTTATTATTCTATTCATTATATTCAAATCAAATTCAATTTATCCTTTGTTATTAAGAATTAATACTACTATAACAGAGAATACCTTCTTATTAGCAATGTTACTCATTAAAACGTCTTAATTACACATTTTTGCAGAAACGATTTTAACGCTAACATAATATAGTTAATTTACAAGATTTTATTGTTTCCATTCGATGACGGTAATCGATTGAAAGGGTAAGAATTGTAGAAGTTTTTTACGCGGGTTAAAAGAGTACGAGGCCTTAGGGAAGGAAGGGTAGGAAACGGATATCTGGGTATGAGATCACTGGACATCCGGTTGCACGTTGCTGGCTGCATAGAGTGATCTGTCAATGGGAAGTGCGTTATCAGAATGCGCGTGGTACGCCATCCTTCCTTTTTTCCATCTTCCATCTCTTTCAATCATCGCCACGCGTTCTTCTGTCAGAACGACCTGATTTTGCGCTAAAACTAACGACGAAAGTTTGTCGGTTCTTCGTGAGACTTTCCAACAAGATTTTAATGAGACGTAGTATAAACACAACTAATTCTATAGCACATAATTTTTAAATGCGATGGCACACGCATTTTCATACAATAAATTCTAAAAATCCGATAGTTAATATAGCATAAATTATTCCTAAAGTTTCAATGGTTTCTTTTTATCTCTTTCATTTATAATTATATGAGAAATGAGACCGAATTCAGGTAGAATTAAAATATATACTTCAGGATGTCCAAAAAATCAAAATAAGTGTAATAAATATATCAAGATTTGGTCTAATTTCTCATATAATTATAACTGAAAGAGGAAAAAAGAAACTTTTGGAAGTTTTAGAATAATTTATACTATAATAACTATTGGATTTTTAGGATTTATTCTATGGAAAGCTTGTCCAATTTTAAACCCCTTTTTTGTAAATTCAAAATTGTGTGTTATAGAATAAAATCTGGTTGATAAATGTCACACACAACTGACAATCTCTCCTCGTAAATCTTCGCACGCCCAAAACTTTGCTTCAAAGAGAAACAATTTAGTTTCCAAATTCAGATTCGACGAAGGTTAAACTCGAGATAAATGCATACACGATGCGCTTATCAAATACTTTGATAAGCAAATTCTCCAAATAAGATGATTGTTTGTAGAATTTGATGTTCATTGGCAAGTTGACAATTAAATCCTAATTCGACCTATATAATAATTTACTTTCTCACGAATCATTTTCTTGATTTATATAAAAAATAATCGACAAAGTGCATTTTAACGTGTTAATAATTATCAGCATTCAACATATTCAACTTATCCATGTCTGTTATCAGCTAAATTATTTCACGATATCAATTGTTTAGGAAAGAGGGGTTAACGGGTTGTGAGTAACACTTCCTTTCCACATTATTTATTCGGTCAAATTTGACAAAACTTCCTGAAAAGCAGTAAGGTATTAAATGAAAATAATATGCAGACAATAGCAGGACGGAAGTGCGTCTCACCCCCGCATTTTGCGATACGAGGTAACGACTGAACGCGTAGGACTGTACTGCGTGTATCCGTTTTGTCTCTCTTATCAGTATTCGGCCTCCCTTATCGCGCCATGAAATGTACCGGTGAATCAACAATGGACCCTGACTGAATCGAAAACCTGATTTCCGATTAATCGTACCCGGTTACTTCTTCTCTTTCAGTGATATAGATTCGTGACAATTATATCGCCGCCATGGATAAGCTTACCTCGAATCACATCGGATGATTCGCCTCGTGGAAACGATTTCTACCGCGAAATAATTTCGCTGATAACGGATGTAGATTTGTCCGTGTGTGAATTGTGCAAAAATCTTTTTTATTACGGTATACATTGTAGTGGTGTTATCACAGTTATAATGAGATATAATTGTCTGTTACGAAGTGTGGATATTTAATGATAGTCTAATTGTTGAGAATATTTGGGCCAATATATGGTGAAATTAAGAATATTGGAATTTTCGTTGATTATATTAATGTCTGGGTAAATATGTGCAAGTTCTAATTAAGAGGTTATATATTAAATTGGAAGATAATTTGGAATGGAAATAGAATAAAAATTAAAGGGGGGTTGCCAATAAACTTTTTTGGAAGATCAATTTAATCAACTTTCAGTGACGCGAAGAAAGAACTTAAAATTCCATTTGAATTCATTTATAATTCGTACAATTAAGAATGTAACTTAACATTCATTGAAGCTAATTAAAGTAATTGGGAAGATTAGTTGAATAATTTTTCAGTGACGCGAAAAAGGAACTTAAAATTCCATTTGAATTAATTTTCAATTCGACTAATCGCTATATTTCCTTCAAATTTCTTTTGAGAATAAGACTCAAAATTCAATAGAAACAGATATAATACATGAGATGAGATATAATATATATTATATCGAATCTTATTCGCTGTAAATGTTTCGCATTGCTATAATGAAATCATTCTCAGAACTTTCAATATTCTGTTGAAGCCAGTAAGAAAATACGACATTCGTAAATCAAAGTTTACAAACTCTACCACACTACTTGGACTACGTGACGAGTATCTTTCGCTTTGTAAACACAAATCAACCAGACTCCAACTCGCTTCGACGGTCGCGCGAAGTAAAAGATATTTTCCTCGACTCCGACTCCGACACAAGAATTTTCACTCGATTGGAAATATATTTGTAGAATAAAATCGGCGTTCGACGGTGGCACGAAGTACAAGGTATTTTTTCTCGATTTTGACACACAAATTTTCACTCGATTGGAAATATATTTGTAGAATAAAATCGGCATTCGACGGTGGCGTGTAGTGGAAGGTATTTTTGATCTATCAGCAACCAGGGGGTACAAAGTGCGAATGTCAAGAGGGGTTAATGGCACGTAGCATTTGATATCAGAGAAGGATAGCGAAGTGCCGGAGAGGCGTATCGGTGGTGAAACGGAGATTTCTTTATCGGCGCTTAGATACCCTACTTCGCCGAAGCGAAACAAAACGTTTCGTTTCCACGTGTTTCTCTCGTCCTCGTCATTCTTGTCACCTCGCTTCTTACAAACATTTCTTATAAACAGCATAGCATTGTTACACAGTTAAAATTGATTAACAAACATCTTCATGTAAGCAGGTTACAGATGATTTTTTAATTGCACATAATGAATTTAAAAACTGTGTTTCTTCGAGACTAATAAATTGAAACAAATCAAAGTTACAATAATAAATAAAGAAATAAGAGTTTTTGAAAAACAGTGATTAATGAATTTATATTATCGAACTTATACTCGATTATAGTTACACATTTATTTATACATAAATTATGACTGAAGGATTTACGTCAATTAATAGATTCAATTATTTACTTTGTGCATATAAAATCTCAAATAATGCGCCGTGATATATTCGAATAATTTCACTAAAAATGGCAGACAAGTGATTTTGAGCGGTTTGATAGTTCTAAAGGACTCTTGGTATTCTTGCCACTTTTTGGAAACAGCGAAACAATAAATGGGGGAGATTCGAGAGAGGGAATCTCAGGATGAAGCCAGGACAGGAAGAGGGTCTAGCGTCCATAGTTAATTCGTGTCAATCCTGATAACAAGGGAATGACTAGTAGACGACTTCATCGGTCGACATAAGCGAAGTAGTCGCACGTGGGTATGTACGTAATATGTAATATCTGGGTAATCGTTACGTAGATAGGGATCAATGCCAAACGCGAGGAACGCGAGATGCCGCAATTTATCATTAACGCCTACGAACAGCCGGGCCGAATCGTTAACCCAAAGCGCAAAATTGTGCCATTCCCACTACTCCTACAGCAATTTCAGAGCGAGGTCTACTGCGCCGCTACGCTTTGTCATCTCGTTTCTCTTGGTGGCTCAAGCAAAAGATAGATCAAATATCTTCTTTGATAGATCGAGTATCCTCTTCGATAGATCGGGTGGCGTCTTTGATAGATCGAATATCTTCCACCATATATCGCCGAATAGGAAAACCGTGGAATGAAATTTCAAGTGCCACGAAATTTAATAATTTGTGTTGAATAATTCTTATCTGATATTCCGTATTCTAATAATTCGTATTTTAATAATCCACTTCTAATAATTAATCTAAGTATTATATATCGAATATTCGATATCTGATATTCCGTATTCTAACGATCCATATTTTAATAATCAATATCGAATAAGTTATTTCCACTCAAGAATTATTCGGGAAGAATTATATTTCCATCGCCATTTTGAATGCTTCGAAACTATATCTATATCTCCGTTACATGTTTGAATAGACGAGAGTGGATTTTTACAGATTTTATCGAACCTCAAACATTTACTGGTCCGCGAGCGTGGTTTAAAAAATTACCATTTCCAGGCTACGAGACCATTAAAATTTGCATATCTTCGTTGAATTTTTTCGTTAGCTGCTTTAAAATGGGTGGATTATTGATCGGTTGGTTAAACATTCAAGATCGGTTCAAGAGAATCTGATTTGCATCGTTGTCCGATGGATTTCACTGTTACATTGTTACTGAGTGTTATATCGCTCCCACGTTAAGTGATTTTCGACAATTTAATCAACAATGCCTCCCACAGAGTGATATAAATTTCATTTTAACGGAAAAACGTGTGAAGAAGAGCACGAATAAATATCATTATGGAACGATAAAATGAATAACGTTATAATCTAACGGTGTCAAGAAATATAGGAATTGTTTCTAAATAGATATCTTGATATTCTGCTCCATCAAAAGTGAATACATTGGAATTCATTTGTGGCGTAATCTACGTGAATTTGCATTTCTGTTTTACGACTTTCCACCGAAGAAATTTCACGATTTCGGAAATATTTCACTATTAAACTAAACTTCTACAAAAGTCCTACAAAAATAATTTGAGAAATGAAAGCTTGAATCGAAATTTTAATATCGAGAATATTATTTTTTATCAGTCAATCAAAATTGCAGTACCAACAATATTATTTTTTGTCAGATTCAACTTTGATATCAGTTTTCAGTATTTTAGAGCACAACTTTTCTGAGTCTTTCCAAGTATCTTCTTCCGTCGATTTTATTTCAAGCGAATCAAATTCTACGGTTAGATATGGAATGCATTTTTTCCAGACCTTTGATACAACACGAATGATTATCAATCCATCATTGTTGTCTTCGGCATCAATAACCTCCATTAACCATCATCACCAACCATCATCCATATTTAAGCAATTTATTACTGAATCGTATTATATAAAACATCAAAGAGATCAATCCATTTGAGAAAGGCGTCGTACATCAACGTACTGTCAGTTCGGAATAAATGATAATCGTGAGTCACGCGTTACTTTCGAGTGCATTTTACGAGATGCAAAAAGATCCAAGTAACATCGAAATCAAGGATGTCGGGAACATTGCAGCGGCTGAAAAGGTCGTACGATGCAGCTGTACCAGAAAGGGTTATGACGTCATAGGTAGCAAGCTCGCCACAAGCTGCCCCATGTAACGTGTAATCCGTACGCAACACCATAAAAAAGAGCGCTCGTAACTCCTTCGTCTCGTGCGATCCGATGAACGTTCATTAAGAGGTCTGACCGTATAATTCATCACTTGCTGCGCCTCTTAAAGAACGATTTGCATTATTACATGATAATGCACTTCTTATCTAGCTTTACACCTCTATTGAAAATAATGACCCTTGGTTTAATTATTATGGGTTATCGGAATATGGATTACTGGATATGGATTGTTAGCATTTGGATTGTTGGAATATGGATTATTAGAATTTGGATTGTTGGAATATGGATTATTATAACTTGGATTGTTGGAATATGGATTATTATAACTTGGATTGTTGGAATATGGATTATTAGAATTTGGATTGTTGGAACATGGAATATTAGAATTTGAATTGTTGGAATATTGATTATTAGAATTTGGATTATTAAAATTTGAATTGTTGGAATATGGATTATTATAACTTGGATTGTTGGAATATGGATTATTATAACTTGGATTGTTGGAATATGGATTGTTGGAACATGGAATATTAGAATTTGAATTGTTGGAATATTGATTATTAGAATTTGGATTATTAAAATTTGAATTGTTGGAATATGGATTATTGGAATTTGGATTGTTGGAATACGGATTATTAAAATTTGAATTATTAGAATTTGGATTGTTGGAACATGAATTATTAGAATTTCGATTGTTGGAACATGGAATATTAGAATGTGAATTGTTGGAATATTGATTAGTAGAATTTGAATCGTTGGAATACCGATTATTAAAATTTGAATTGTTGGAATATGGATTATTAGAATTTGGATTGTTGGAATACGGATTACTAAAATTTGAATTGTTGGAATATGAATTATTAGAATTTCGATTGTTGGAACATGGAATATTAGAATGTGAATTGTTGGAATATGGATTATGAGAATTTCGATTGTTGGAACATGGAATATTAGAATGTGAATTGTTGGAATACGGATTATTAAAATTTGAATTATTGGTATATGAATTATTAGAATTTCGATTGTGGGAACATGGATTAATAACCCTTTGCCCTCGAAAGGTGACTCTCAGTCCCTACTCACTTTTTGCAGTACTTCTATAAAACAACTATAAACTATAAAAGTAAACTACAAAATAACGTAAACTAAACACACAACTAACCCAAGCAACATCTATACCCCATAAATATACCTCATAAATCAATATTTCATTTCTCCATAATAATAATTCACTCCGGAGTTGCATCACAGTTCATCCAGATTTACAACCCAGTTCAGGACTTAACAAACCCTAACACCTTCGTCTCTCAAAATCTTTCAACCCGCTCGAAGAAGCAAAAGACGAAGAAAAAGGAAGAGGCTCAAATTGCAGCTATTAAGTGTTCCAAAAATACCCAGAAGATAAAGTAAGCAGCATCTATGTGAAATGGTTTCCCATTGGATTCCCATTCGTTTGTCCCGTGTCAAGTCACGTCATTGGACATCGCGACATATCGTATCTGTCGAAGTTACGAAAGAACGGATTCGCGGTACTTTTGTGCGGGAACATCGAGTGCGGGCGGACTTCGTGGGAGTTCGACGGTAATTCTCTGCTTCGAATACTCTTCATCCGCATTTGGAAGCGTGCTGTTTCTGGCCGGTGACGCCACGACATTTTTTTTTCGAGCCACACATATGTCGCGCCCGGTAATTGCATTCGAGTACAACACGATGCCGACGAAAAAACTGGCGGAAGACACACGATTTCGACTGGTATCCTCATTAACAATTTTGAGTATAATTCACGAGAATGTCTTAATCGTTTCATGAATGTGACGAGATATCTCGGAGTCGATTCAAAAAAGTGTTCACGTGCTTCGTGGGAATTCGTGACCCTGATATCTTTGCACCCACGATGAAATCTGAATCCAAGATATGAGATTGAATTCGTAAAAGTTCCATATGGGATTATATATTTAGCAGCAAGCCTTTGATATACCAGATGGTGTTTTTATTGGCGGTTTTTTTATTCTTATGGTGAACACATTAGTGTTAAGCATTTAAACCGATTAACATGGGCGGTCGATGATTTATTGTTAACTTTGGTTGCTGAATGAAAATTACATTTGTGAAACCACTTTGGAAGCCATTGGAATGTTTATATTTGTGGAGTTTCGTCTTTCGACCAAATGTAATAGGTTTTACATGTGAAATTCATTGATGAATTTCATGATAAAATTCATGGTAAAATTCATTGTTAGATTTCTTAATCAAACAAATTTTTAATCCACTAGTTTTTACCCAAAATGAACTTAGATTATCATTAAGCATCATCTAACATTGATTGCACAGTTTAGGAGCAACCTTGGAGACTTTGTAATTTTTACAATTTTTGAAGATACAGGTATTTATCTTCCAATACATAGATCATACAAATTTCTCATTATTCATATTAACGAGCGAGTTTAATTAAATTTCAATCGAGCAATGTAACAAATCATAATTTAATTGAGTTCAAACTGAACTGTTATACATTCTGTTATTCCGAATATTGGAGAAACAGGATCATCCATAATTCATAATCAATGATGTTAATACTCTCAGTACTAAATTACACCGAAATATATTAATTAATAAATCTTGTTACGAGCAATATATTTTCCGTGAAAATTCATGAGATCGATAATTATTGCGCTTTCGACGAAACATTAATTATTAATACCCGACGAATGCAACTGCATCCCACTTTTATCGTACTATAATTAATTGAAACTCCATTGAAGTCCTGCTCGGAAAGGAAGTTTCTTATTGCAGAATGTTTACGCAACTCCGATCTGCAAACTGCAGATGGCTTATAAATTAGATAAAAAGTACGGGATAAAATGCGTCCGCTCCGGAGACAAATTTTCACTTTATAATTAATAATTCACCGTTTGAATTCAATCTGAATATTATAAATATATGTGGCTGATTATCAATAAGTCAACATTAAATTCAAGTTAAACATAATTTCCATTATTTTATGGAACTCTTGTTTACTTTTCACCAATTGAACCAATATTTTCTTGTTAAAAGTGGTATAAGTCGAATTTCAAAGAAAATGATTTTAAACATAATATTTAAGAAATTAAATTCTTAACCCAATCAATAATCTCAAAGAAATAAATTAATGTTAATACAATTAACGTTGAACACAATTCTCAGTTACGAATTGATATCATCTTACTTATAATATTACTTACAATATTAATTTATAATATTAAGATTACTCGTAATATTGAAGTCAAAATAAGAAGGGGACTTATATCACTCAAAAATAATGGCTCTTTTATAACAGACATCCTTGGAGTGAAATAAAAAATAAAGTTTAATCAAAAATCGTGTACTCACCCTGTATCCTTTTTCTCCGGTGCCGCCATGTTCTCCACCCGCTCCCTTTTCACCTTTGGGACCAGGTGGCCCATCTGGTCCAATGTCGCCTGGCAGACCCTCGGGGCCCTGAGGCCCAGGAATTCCAAGGAACCCTGGTGTTCCTTTTATTCCGGTGCAATTACATTTGTAGGAATCTTTGCAGATCTGAAATAAACAAAACGAAGGCGAAAGGTTAAAAGCCGCGCAGTGGAGAACCTTCGAATAATGTAATACATTTAATGATATAGTAATCAATAGTTTATTTCTTGGTCCAATAATAACTAGTATGTGTGATTTTGGGTTTCGGCTTTTGATAGACCAATGTACATTTAATGATGTAATAAAAGGTGATATTTATTACCGAATAGTTCACATAATAATTGCAATGTAACGAATACTTTTGACCTACTTCGTTTAATTTGTTAACTGAACATTTTTGTATTTAATGTACGTTGATTTACATCGAAAATTTAATAATATTTAGTGCGAAAGATGGGTTAATTGGGACGCATGGCTGCCGTGAAATGTAACAATTTTATCTCAACTAATTATTATTTAATAAAAACGACAGTAGCGACAAAAATAAGTAATAAAAATAGGTAAACACGAAAATATTAAAGCTGCAATTTAATATGCAAAATAAAAATACTGTGGAATATTTGGAATTAAGATTTTACGAATACAATTAATTCAGAAATCATTAATAAAATCCGCAAAATTAAGAATTCATCGAGGCAATTAATTATTCAATTACCCAGTTAAATATTCATATTCTGGACAGACGGGTCTCATTGCAACACATGTCATCAAAATATATATTAATTAAGCTCGCAAAAATGGCGGCCTGGATTCCATTTCAGGTACCAATGGCGCGTTATTAAATGCATGGAATCCATTGACATAACGAACTGTTGTCTCGAAGGGAATCTTGGCACGAGTAGGGGAATCCGATATCGTTGAATTAGGATATTAAAGGAATAATCTGTAGCCGAGGTACGCCATTACGGGAACTGAAACTCTCGGCTTATTTGAATAAGGCGAAAGAGAATGAAAATGGAATCGTACTTCTATACATTTGCCTTGTAGATGAAAGTTCTGGCTGTGTCAATGAGAGAGTTTAACAGCAAGCACCGGCTGCCTTTCGAGGAATCTTAACGAGAGTGTATTGCTGTGTATACCCTGTACATGTGGGTCCAGTCTTCGCTTGGACTCCTTATGTTCTTTAAGTTTTTTTCGGCGTTATCTCACTTCGTGCGTACCTTTTCTTTTCAACAAGTAACCTCGCCGTATAGCGACATACTTTTACTTAAGAACGGACCTCTTATTTGTTCTCGTATATTGCGAGCTCCACTACCTGTCTTTGGTTATGACTTGGAATGTTTGTACGAAGGTGTGGAAGTTTAAAGGTTTCCAGTAATTTTCAGGTGGAGGTAATTGAATATTAGTACTCTAATTTGTCTGAAGACTGTAATTAATATACTTTGTACAAAAGCGTCCTAGAATATGTTTATACATCATGTACCATCGATTTGGGCCATTTAGGAGCGATTTTGGCGACTTTCATTTTTTGACAATTTTTGAAGGTATACCCCTTTACATTTTTGCGATTTCGGAAGGACCCATTTTTGACCGAAAAAATTTTAAACCACTTCTTTCGACCCAAATCGGTCCTAGAACATCATTAGGCATCATATACCATCGATTTGGGCTATGTAGGAGCGAAATTGGCGACTTTTATTTTTTGACAATTTTTGAAGGTATACCCCTTTACATTTTTGCGATTTTGGATCGACTCATTTTCTGACCCGAACAAATTTTTAATCTACTTCTTTCGACCAGAAATCGTCCTAGAATATGTTTATACATCATTTACCATCGATTTGGGTCGTTTAGAATTGATTTTGGCGACTTTCAGTTTTTGAGAATTTTTGAAGGTGTACCCCTTTACATTTTTTCGATTTGGGTTCGACCCATTTTTGACCAATACAAATTTTTTAACCGCTTCTTTCGACCAGAAATCGTCCTAGAATATGTTTATAAATCATTTACCATCGATTTGGGTCGTTTAGAATTGATTTTGGCGACTTTTAATTTTTGAGAATTTTTGAAGGTGTACCCCTTTACATTTTTTCGAATTGGTTTCGACCCATTTTTGACTGATAAAAATTTTTTAACCGCTTCTTCCGACTCAAAATCGTCCTAGAATATGTTTATACATCATTTACCATCGATTTGGGTCGTTTAGAATTGATTTTGGCGATTTTCAGTTTTTGAGAATTTTTGAAGGTGTACCCCTTCACATTTTTGCGATTTTCGGTCGACGCATTTTTAGGCCAAAAAAATTTTTAAACCACTTCTTTCGACCCAAAATCGTCCTAGAATATGTTTATACATCATATACCGTCGATTTGCGCCATTTAGGAGTGATTTTGGCGACTTTCATTTTTTGACAATTTTTGAAGGTATACCCCTTCACATTTTTGCGATTTTCGGTCGACGCATTTTTAGGCCAAAAAAATTTTTAAACCACTTCTTTCGACCCAAAATCGTCCTAGAATATGTTTATACATCATATACCATCGATTTGGGCCATGTAGGAGCGATTTTGGCGACTTTCATTTTTTGACAATTTTTGAAGGTATACCCCTTCACATTTTTGCGTTTTCGGGTCGACCCCTTTCTTGACCGGAACAAATTTTTAATCCACTTCTTTCGACCCAAATTGGTCCTAGAATATGTTTATACATCATATACCATCCATTTGGACCATTTTGGAGTAAAAATGACTTTTCAAACCAAGTTAATGTAAATAATATAAACCGTTCAATTTTGAAGAGGAAATATGAATGAAGCAGATGCGATTGTATCATTCGAGAAGAAAAATTGTAAAATATGCTTTTACATCAACCCACAGCTGAGGATTACGTAGAAATCAAGGTCAGTGCATTAATGCATCACGTTAAAATGCCACCTACGCGATTGATCATTACAAGTCACCTTGTTTTCAATCATAGCTCAAGGTATTCTCGTTGATTTAGGAATTCTCTAAGTCCTCCGAGTGTTGAAAGTTAAAATAGCAATAAAACAATAAAAACTTACGGGCTACTATATTTTATTATCACATTATTATTTTACTATCATATTATTATCTTCCACAGTATTTTGTATTGCAAATTTAAACATTGATAATAATTGAATATTAGATCTCTAATAAATGTTTCCAAGGAACAATTATTGCCTGAACTACATAACTTGGCTACACGAAATACTTTCTGCATTATCATTCCGGATAGAAATTTCCATATTGCTATTAGAATAAAATGGCGGTAAGGCATCGGTGGATATCAGTTTAAATTATGTACGTCTATTGATACGATAAAACGTAGGTTTAAAACGTGGCCAGGGTTTATATTCCGAAATTGCAGGGACGAGGTCGATCGAATACCGTGTAACGTATAATTCTCATGGTGGTTCAGCTTCTTCCTCTTATCTTTCCTCTTGTACTTCTTACATTCCCGGCGCAAAACGATCTCCACCCAAATATGTAATTTACGGCGCCTCTCCTTGTTTCGAGGCGTCGCCATGACGTAATGTCTCAACGCGAACAAGGATCGCAATCCGGCGTGACATAATTTTGCGATTACGCGAGGCTACGATCCCTCGCGAATTATACCTCGTTTATTCCACGGGACGCTTTTATACAATCTGAAATTGAGGGTACTCGCGGAAATTGTTTTATGCTCTTTGAAATCGTTCCGAGTACGGATGGTCGTTTTAACACGTTGAACGTCAGGATGAAATCCGTGTTGTACGATACTTCGCGATACGCGTCTGTAATGTATATGTAGTGTTTAAAAATAATGCTGTTTAAGTGTTTTATGAATATTAACGATATATTGGATTCGAGTTTCAGTAAGAATAAAATAAGACTCCAAGAATCGTATATCAAATAATTAAAGCAATAAAGTATTATAAACGAAATAAATCAATAAAAAATAATGTTCTACTTGTAATAATTCAATATCATTATATGAAATAAAATAAACATATAAACATATGCATAAAGCTAATAGTATTTATTAAAGAACGTAGCTATTTTAAAGTTCGGTGACATATTAAGATATGAATATATATTATCTTTAGAATTCGTGTCAGAAGGATTTCCGATCTTTTCTTTTGAATTATCTTGAATGATACAATCGAATCAAGTTTAACAGGTATTTCCTTTTATACATACTTGCTCTTCAAAATTCAGCACGAATTGTATCGTGCATGAATATTAATAATATCTTTGAGTGAGTAAGAAGTTGGCGCTTCAAGTGGGTTAATATTACCGAAACGTTTCGCGGGGTGCCATACTCAAACAGTAGTGCTTTTAATCAAACAGTAAGCATGTTTCACATGCAAACGCGAGTGATTCTAAAGAACGAGTTAAACGACATAACAGAGTACTATCATTTGTGTTATGACTACTAATCTACAGCATGAACGATGTGCACCACTTGAGTTAAGAAGACCGACCTTGTCGACAAATGTATGCGTTATGAATATGTATCCGCATCAGAAGAATCACCGTTTAAACCTTAGGAATCACATCCGAGGAATTTAATTATCTTGCATATTTCCCGCGGTAGTTCTCCTCAAATGCAGTACGTGTTCCTTGCAAGAATAAAGAGTTATCAAATACATCTGATAAATTATGAACAAATACGTATATCATTACGAAAACGTAGAATTGAATGGTTTATTAAAAGTTTGGAAAATTGTGAGCTTAAATATGTAGTGGATGGAATAAGACTCGATAAGCAAGAATTTTATGTTTCCAATATTTTATTATTTTATTGTAGGACACAAAGTATGTTGGACATATTAAAGTAAGATTCGATTATCAATGGTTTCATATTTTTGATGTTGCTAATTATTTATGAAAAGGGTGCCAACTTCAATTGCATTGCTACTAATTGCTTCATTGGCAATAATTGTTAAATAATTTCTTTTTCGAGCGCATAATTTACAGCAAAATTCAAATGTACTACTGGAGTCAAAGAACTTCCCGTAGGAGGTTTTTGGTTGGAATCTTAAACTGAGGAGTGACTTTGAACATGTGCTGCACATTTCCGTCGA
This sequence comes from Nysson spinosus, assembly GCA_910591585.2. Taxonomy (NCBI): domain Eukaryota; kingdom Metazoa; phylum Arthropoda; class Insecta; order Hymenoptera; family Crabronidae; genus Nysson; species Nysson spinosus. The sequence continues at coordinate 8,835,028 of OU342835.1, forward strand.
AACGTGCACGTTTACGGGATCGGTGAGCCCAAATATTTAGGCTACCGAGAAGGTTCCTGTATCTGAAAGATCTCGATTTTACTGCGAAACAGTATAAATAACTAACCCTTTTTCGAATGGAACACGAAATCCACTTCTAGTCATTCGGTACTTCGAATCTACTTTTGGGTTTTTTCACGGGTATTTATTGTTACAAGCTATCGGAAAGTTTGAACAAAATGGAAGAATATGTGTTTATTATCATCTAGGATTAAAGCCATTTTACTATGTTGGGTTAAAATGAACATTCATTTTAATATCATAATAATAGCAACACAAATAATCAGTTCCAATTTTAACTAGCCTTTAATCATTCCAAAAGGTTGAATACATCCGCTATATTTAATTCTAAATACGATATTAAAAACATAAAACTCATTATCGAATCTGAATTTAATTCAACCACTATATTTTTAACCCTTTCTGTTTTTCACTATCAGCTAATATAACATTAACACTAAAACTACTACTATTATAAAAATAAGGATAGATGGCAACAAAAATTAATTGATTCAATTATGTTAATTATGCAACGTGAGCCAAAAAGAATCCCAGAAAGCGTTATTAATTTCAACGTTTTTATTAAAAACCGCGGACCTGTAATTTTGATTGCTTCGGTAGTTCCACTTTAAAAATTACAAAATTCGAAAATAAAATGCGGAGCACGATTTTTAATCAACCAATATTTATTAGTATCGCGCAGGCAACATAATTATGCGAATATTAAAATAATATTAAAATTATGAAGTTACTGATCATCGAATCTTCTTTGGATATCGATTTTCAATATCATTATTCACCATAGTAAAGTATAATTTTTGAAAACGGCATTCAATTTCCGATGAAATCTTACGATCGAAAGTTTAATGTACCGTAGTTTAATGCACCACTCTAATTCCCTGATCCCCGGTGCACCACGTATATAAGTACCACTTTCTTACTCGTGGTTCAGTTACGATACCGGACATTTGCCCGATAAAGGGGGGCACAAACAATGGTCCTGTCTACGACGTGGAATTAAATTATTGTTAAACAAGTCTTATATGGGCAGGTAACACGCGTATCGAGGCCGGACGTCGTACTGTTGTTATCGGACTACAGCTTTATAGGACTTCCCTCGTGAATACCTCCTAGCTATACACACTCTAAAAATTAATATACAAATATATTGTAAATATTACGTTATCCCATAAGTAATGCCTTTAGGACTCCAACTTTCAGTGCAATTTTCTTTCAAATGAAACATATTATATGTATAAAGAATATTCTTTCTGACATGAAAAAGAGAAGTTCTTATAGTTATGTCAGCGAAACATGATACGAACGTTTATGGTGAATAATGGTAAATAAGAAACCACATTACTTATAGGGTGCTATCTTGGAATGTGTTGTCAAGGAGAGTATTCCGAACAATTTCTCCTGCATTTTTATATGGCCCAACTTATATTTTTATTATCCATCTCGAAATTATAATGAAATAGAAATATATAATCTGCAAAGAAATATTAAACATGGCTGACCTTCGCCAAAGTATCGCACAACACATTGCACTTCTGATATAACATTAACATAAGATGAAGTTCGCGCAAAAAGTCAGCATAAACCTAGTGCCTCGGAAAATATGATTACGCGTGGATTAAAGTTACGCGAAGTTATGTCGATTCGAATGCGGGACAAAGTATCCCTTAAATAAATGTGCGTAAGCAAATAGCGAAACGGTTAACCTGCAGTTCGACCGATCCGGAATACGGGCCGTACACCGTAAGCAGGAAATCCGATAGGCGATAAAGCAATTTGTGGAGAATTGTTTGGTACGTGCGAACCGATACTAGCCGCGATTCGTCGCAGAATGCTTCCAGTGAAAACCAACATGACGCCTTGTTGGTTTATAGAGTTGCCGCGATAACAATTGGTTTATACACGTCGACTTTGTCGCTTTCGATTTCACAAAAAAATGCAATACTAAAAAGATTTATATTTAAATTCGTCAACTGCGGAGAATTGTGTTTTACTGTAAGTAGTTACAATGAATTATGTTATAATATGACAATATTATGTGAATGAAATCAAATAAAATATGGTATGATATGAAAGTATTATATGAACTGTGAAGATCGTGGATGTAACTCATATTTCCAGATAACAAAAATTATGCTATTCGTATTACAATTTAATAAAAATTAAATAGTATAAATTATGTAGAATTAAATTCGCAGAATGGATGTATTTGTATGAAATTATAAAATTTGTATTATAGGCTGGTTGTACTAATAAATTGCAAATTTATTTTCGTTATAAAAATAATAATAAACTAACAGAATATTTATAATATAAATCTCCGTAGTTTCGTAGAAGTGAATAAATAATTACATTCAAAAAGCACAACGATAAAGTTATGATTGAATTGCAAATTAATTCATCAAACCTTCCACGATAATCGTCTCAGTTAATATTGACTTATTCCATGATTTTCTCAATCAGTAACGCATAAAATACAAAAATATTAAAAGATCATATTGAAAAGTTACACGAGTCAATACACGTTCCATTACACGTAAAATCATTTCGTTACACGAGTTATCTCGTAAACAAGTTTCAATAACGTTTCTTCGGAGAAAGCTCGGATGTCCTCGAATTTCAGAACTTCAGTTCCAAGATTACAGAATTTTAATTATAAGAATCATAATTATCAACATCGGAGTTAAATTTTTATTGAGTCGCGAAATGATAGCTGCAGCAATGAAATTATTTCAGATGAATTTGAAAATGGTTCTAATATAAACATTTCGCTTGCGGTACGACAAACAAATAAATTGATTCACACGGCAAGAAATTTGAGAGACGCTGCACTAAATTATTTAAGTAATTTCAATAATTGATAAAAAAAGCTAGGACGAATATGTGCACTTTTAAGTGTGTGATGTTCGAATGCACTCGATGCGTAGAGGATCGAAACTCGTCGTTTTTTACAACCGGATTTTCGATACCGATTCACTCAACCAGTTCATTGGATGCCGAGTCGTGATGCGTATGATGCCGAAATCACCAAACTTTCTCGGCAAAAGTTCACCTGCATTAACCCATTTATGTACCGATATAAAAATATCGGTTAAGAGAAATTTCTTCGAGGCGTATTAAATTGATTGAAGTGCCGCAATTAATAATAATATTACTGAGAATATAAAAACTATTTGAAACTTAAATCTTAGAAATGCTGTTGATCTGCTTGGTTGTTGGAAGAATAAGCGAAATACGATATTCAAGGAATTTGGTTTGTGGTACGATAGAGTAATACTTCTATAATTAATATTTCATATTAGAGTCGTCACTGTAATTCACTTGGATCTTGGATAATAAGGAATTACAAAAGATTACAAATAAAAATTATATAATATTGGATTAAGTGGCTATTTTAAATTAAGATTCGATAATCAATAATTTTATATTTTAACATCGCAATAGTTTCTAGTAGCAAATTAAAGGGGTTCCGATTATCGAATATAGTGCATGAATTAAGTAAATATCATATTAATTCAAAATCACATTAGATTCCACTCTCCAATACAAGAGCACCACCCCGCAGTTATCTCCCTCAAGAAAAATGATCTAATCGCAAACCGAGCCAAGGATGCAAAGTGGTCCACGATCGGCAGTCTATGCGTGAGGAAGGAAGAAGACAGAAGATAGCAAGACTTCCGAATAAGAAGAAGAAGAAGAATCAGAGGAGGTAGGTCTTCGGAATCTGCATAATGTGCAGTAATATTAAGCGTCCTCAGCTCGACCGGATGACGCTGGCCAAGCGGAATCGTGGGCAGACTGTAGGTAGTTATATACATATATACGTGTATCGTTTCTTCCTACTCTTTCTTTCTCCTTTCTCTTTCCACAGCTACTTTGTCGGTCTCTCATTGTCGTCCTTTCATTCTCTATTTCTTCTTGTTACATTGATCTCCGTTGCATCTCCTGGCACGTCGTTCTCCCCGACCTTTTTCTCTCCTCCTCCAACCCTTTCGACGTAAGGAACCACGATGATATCGAGTCATCGTCCAAAGTGTCCAACGGTGGTAGGCTTATAAAGTAATGTCGCGAAAAAAGTCGCGCAATATACGAGCTTACACGTGCGATTATATTTCGCGTGTATAACAGAAGTTGTTAAGTAAGCTTCCTCGTAAATTATTTGCCTTTTAGATTTCGCTTTAAGTCAGTCCACGTACGGGGGACTCGTTTTATTTCTGCTCAGGCCATTCTCGTTATGCCTGGTCCGTTTCTTCTGTTTGCACTTTCTTCCTTCGTCTTTGCGTGCATACGCTTCTTCTCTTATGTCGACCGGTATACGCTTCTTTTTCTTATCTTTTTCTCGCCCTTTTCTCTCACCTTTGCTCCCCATCGCGGCCTCCTCCTCCTCGTTCGCGCGAAGGGCATTGCACGCGAAGGGCAGCCGCCGGATATTCCCTTTGCGCCGTTTCGGCTCGCGAAAACTTGGGATTTTCTAAACAAAATATATTTTGATTTGCAGGAGTTGGTTGATTGTCTAATTTCAGCTTTAGTTTTTTGTCGCGTTTGATTCCAGCAAAGTCGAATTCGTAAAACTGACCTATAATATACAATTGCATAGTCGACTTCACATTCGCAGGTAATTAAATTCGCATTCACTTATTTATTAATTAACATTTCCGTTAATTGGTGATAAATGAACGAATCACGATAAATAATAGAGTAATATAAGCAGCGAAACATCTCGTGAAATTCTGCATCAAAGTAAGCGAATATGGAGACACTGAGGAGGGTAATTACCTTAAAATAAAAGGTTGGATAACTAACTTCCTCGGTGGAGAATTAAACACGATTTAGCAGCGGGTTGTAAAAAGTGAGGTAAAGTCAGAAACTAGTTATGAATCGCGCGTCTACGCCACTGTGAAGGACAACCAAGAATCCTGACACAAAAAGTGGATATGATATTGAGCTTGCATAAGCAGTTAAGCATCAAGAAGACTGTCTGTCGCCGTTATGCAAACTCACCGTATGCCGAGGCAACGTGGATTACGTTTTAAGTTCTTTTCTCGTCCTCCTTTCCCACTCTCTTTTTATGGGTATCTCTCCAACTTCGCTTTAATATTCGTTTTTTCTTTCTGACCTCTTCGTCATTCGGGGCGTTGTCCGAAATAAAGGACACTGCACGTGTAAAAAAAAGGAATTTGCATAAATTATTAACGTACACGGCCGCGTTCATCATCGCCCTCTTTTTTATCCTTCTCTGTCTTTTTTTATTTCTGTCTCGTATTAAAACAATTTTTCTTCTTCTGTCACTTTAACGCGAAATTTTCTTGTCGATTATGACATTATTATCGTGTTATTAACGTAATAATTATTTAATCTGCGTTAGGATAATAATTGTTATATAGTCTATGTAATCTGTCTATGTCAATATATAGATATCTTTATGGAGACGTATAAATATACATAAATCAAGTAATTAAATATATATAAATATATATCGCGAGAAATATATCATTACATTCAGATAAATAGATTACAGACTATATAAAATAATAGCATAATATATAAAGATATATATTATACTTTACACCAAATCATTTTCCTTACACATAATTGCGATCGATTTTATTGTCGAATTTGAGTCCATCGCAGTCGAATTCAGACTTGCATTCGCAGCTAATTAAACTCGCATTCTTTAATAATTTACAATTGAATTTATTAATTAATATTTCCATCACTTGGTAATCAATGAATCACGATAAGTGATAGAGTAATATAAACGAATTATATTATTAGTAACAACAAAATCTATTTTATTCATTCTGGTAAATGTTAAGTATGCACTCGGTGCACTCGATGCACGTACTTCCAGCTTGCATTGAACTTCGTTAGTACCGATACTTCTGCGATCGAGGAAGACCAAGCAAAGATCAACGGTCGGGTTTTGAGCTGCGGGCGCCGATCGTGCCACCGATACTCCTCAATTTTATTATTTCGCATAACACTGAAATTCGCATTCTATTGCATGCCGCTTTTCGGTGAAAGGAGGAAGTAATTGCAAGAACATAGCCGATCTGATTTTTCAGATTGCGATACTCGTGTGTCGTTTTATTTGCGAAGTATATTCGCAACAAACGAGGCTTGCATTGAAATATTCGAAAATGAATGAAAATCTCCATTTCATCCGTTGTGAAAGAAAATGATTACGTTAATTAGAATTACATAAATAAAATTCAATTATGAAATTATTAGCTGGAGAGTACTGTTACATTGAATTGAATATATAATAATATCAATTGATACGAATAATATGAATTAAATATGGATATCCTAGTACATTATATATTATTTTGATAAATCAATTTTAGTTATATGATTCTAATCTGTATAACTTTCTTCTTTCATACCAGATGAATTCTAATTTATGAGAGATATAAAATATTAATATTTTCTTATATTTATTGTAGCCATAATAATATTACAAGGTATGAAGATTACGGATTAAATATAACTATATATATTACTGTCTTATAATTCAATAACTAAATTTTATTTATATCATTCTGATCTGCACACTTGCTTTCTTTCATATCACACGAAAAAAAAAAATTTATTATAAATACAATAAAATTATTATTCCTATATAATAATCTGTATAAAGATTCTCAAATTGTAGTGTCCAAGAATGAATAACTATTATTGTTCCGATTCACGGTGGGCCAAGTAATACTTCTCTATTAATCTCCGATATGTTTCAATATCGATATAATAATGATATTTTAATCCAGCGTGGCTCATTGGTAAATAGAAATCGAAAATGAGCGGCGATCGAAGATAGCCGCTCCGAGATTCCTGCAAGGAATGACTGGACGAGATGATGTCAATGATTTATGATCTTCAGGGTTAACGAACAACTCGCGATGCACCCAAGTAGAGTTTTTACGGTCCCCTTTGTCGGAAGGCGTTTGTCAGACTGACAATAAAAACCATGTCTCCCTACCAACTCTTAAAATCCTAATTTACATATTATTCTAAAACTTATTCTGTTCGAATATTCTGCATCGAATTTCAACAAAAACCACGCGCAACTTTGTGTTTGCATTAAACAAGTTCTGAATATTTCCATTAAAAATATGGATAAGTAATATTCTTTTTTATGAAATTCAATAACTAAACTTGTTTTCTTCAATGTTTTGTAAACAGAGATCTACAAGGTTTTCTATATAATTAATTAAACACCGCAGTAAAATACTTTATATTAACTATACTATATATATAACTGTATTACTGTACTATATATATTAGAGCATTACGAGAGCACGTTGATTATCGATTAATTAGAATCGAATTATAATATAATCGCGTAAGTAATCGTAAGAAACTAATCAATATCAAGGAGCCTTAAATTACGCGGATAAATTGCGTGGCGACTGTGAATCGCCTTCGAGTGCAAAGGATTCATAAAAAGGATAGCGATCGCGCGATTATATCGAATCGTAACAAAACGCTGTGACCTTTTCGAAATAGTTCAGATACCAAGGACGACAGTGAATGATGCAGGAGCTAAACTTGACACTCGACCCTCGCTGCTGAAAACGCGTGCGACCGATTAGAAGTGGATTGAATAGGGTTACACGAGAGTTCAATGCTAACAAGTGCATAGCTACGCGAAAGGAAGCGATTGTTTGATGCACTTTATGAATGTGCATTACACGTGGAGTCCTCCGTGAATGTATCTATGTGTGAACGTATACGTATTTCATTCCACTCGGTCCTACATCGAGTGTGACACGACACGACGTTTCGTTTCAACTTCTCCCAATATCGAATTAATTCGACATGAAATATAAATTGTAAACAGAAATAATTACAATATTTCGTAAACATTAAAATTCTACTTGATCCACTTTTCTTTCAGCTCACGGTGTGCTTTCTTGTCGGAATCCAGGGTGCTAAGTTCATTATCCGATGAAGATTAAATTAAAAAGCATGTAATACGTAAATGGTCAGATTCTAATCAGTCTTGCCTCCAGCGTGGAGAATGGATGATCATGTGGCAAAGTGCAAACGGAAGTTTCAGTAGATAACGCGGCATACAATACGCATGGCAGCTAGTAGTTGTGGTCAATAATTTAATGTACGCACGGCGAACCACTTCCACTTAATTCCCGATATTATTCGCACGAGTTTGGGAGTATTTTGATCATAGGAACTAGGATGTTTTGAAGAAGGCAGAACTATGATAGCATTATATCATAGATTATTTCGTAGAATATAGTAAACATAACATCAGAATTAAAGATAGATATTAATAAGTAGAGGAATATCGTTCAGATAAATTCCTGTTTTTTCTACTTATATCGATAACACGATCATTGTTCCCGTGGATAGATAAGGGAAATTTATTGGTGGATTATCAAATAGAGAAACTAGCTTATCATTTATTTCGCTTACCATAACATCGTTTGTCATTAAAATAATTCGAAGATGAAGTAACAGGAAGTCGAAGCCTAGCCCTTCTTTGTGACTTCTATCTCCGACGATTCTTTAATCTTTTAATGAAGACTGTTATAATCAATTATTATGAAATCTTTCATTCGTAGATAATACCAAATTTACTGTATATTATATATTACACTTAATCCATTAATGAAGCAATTTAACTAATTTTATCTCACATACAATTTTTAGAATTAAATATTTATACTTTTGAAATATTACTGCATCATTTATAATAACGGTATTAATATGCTTATTTATTAAAGATATGAACAGATCTCAAATAAAATTATTTTTTAAAGATACGGTTCTAAAGAAAAGATGTTGAAGTTACCATAATAAGAAATGAAAGGATTCAGAAGAAATATAATCGGTTCATTAATTAGAAAATACAGCAATTAACATGTTTCTTAATTAAATTACGGTAATTTTATGTGGAATGCGGTATTACAAGTCGTAAGAGTGCGACTATATTTTTTCAGGCACGAACGTGCAGGAGGTAACTCGAAAATGTGGAGACTTCTTCGTAGTATGAGACTGGTGATTCTGGATGCAGCGAAATGCGAGCGAGTGGAGCGAGTGCAAGAAGAAGAAGTAGTAGGAGAAGAAGAAGATCCGAGGTTCTTCCTGGTTTAATTTATCGGCGACACGTGAGAAGGAAAAAATATCTGGCTTACATTGGTCTCCGAAGCGCATCGCGGCTGGATATACATACTTACTCGAACGCGTGCGGAAATAGAAACGGATATGCGGGACCGGAACGCGGCCTATTTTTGGGGTCGAAATCGATCTCGCGAGCATCGCACGCCGAAAGAAATCCTGGAATCCCTTTTGTCAGGAACCTAATCGTTCGCTCGTTCAAACATATGGTGGTTGGTTATTTTCCGTTCGCCGAGCTGAATGAAACATGAAATATAAATGCGACCCCATTTGTCAGTGGAACCAGCACGAGATAATTGTGAAATTTTAATGGACTCCTTAAATGGCCGGGAAAAAAGAATTTGCATCACGCTTAAAAATTAAATTACACCAAGTACGGACTAATTTAATGTAAGACATTACATTAAAAAGAAAATGTCAGATATTTTTGTAACTTTTATAATTTCATTTTTATAATCTTAGATTTGATGAAGAAGTGTGCAAGCATGGTTATATTTATAAATAATGATATATAATGGTAAAAGTATATAAACTCGGTTGCATAATTGGGACTTTAAATAATTACATGTTGGATGTTCGAAGGATTAAGTGTTTCGTGCATTGTTTTTTTTTTTTACTTAAATAGCATCGAATGGAGCCTCCGCGTTGGTACAAAACACTAGATTCGTCTAAAAATATTTTGATTACACTTCGTAGATTAAAATAACTATAAGTCTTTTAACACCAGGCATTTTCTAGGTGAATTATGGGACTTTCACCGGGTTGACTAATCTTGCAATATTATTTTTATATTTAGGGTTGAATCGGTCGAAATATAGATTTTGAAAGAAAGCACTCTGAATGTATTTTATTAAATTGGAAATATGCCAAATTAAAAATATACGTAAGAAAATAGCACAGATCAATTTTAAGTGGAAAAGTTACAAAGGCGAAGATTAAATAATAAATTAAAGCTCTAATAAAGGACGAATCAATAATACAATTAAAAATAATAATACACAGACTACTTTTGAATATAACTTAAACATATTGTTCAATATGAAATTTCTATATATATTAAGCTCTTCACTAACAATATAATCCATTATTTTTTACAGATCATTTAAACCGTTAAAGTTACATCCAACAATTTCAATATGCATTATTCTCTTAGATAAGTTACATCGGCGGTGTTCTCTGTTTCTATTTTATGGAATTTTTCGATTAGCCATAGCAACTTCCAATATGAAATATTAATATGTATTAATCTTTCAAATAACAATAGAATCCATTAATTTTTACAGAACACGTAAACCGTCAAAGTTACATCCAACAATTTCCGTATGCGTTACTCTTTCAGATAAGTTACATCCGCGGTGTTTTACGTTTCTAATTCATGGAATATTCCGAATGACCATAACAACGTATCCTTTTGGCAGTGGGGACGAAGATAAGCGGTAGAAATAGTATTTCGTGGTGAGTCCAAGTAATATTTAACACAAACGAATATTTGATGGAAGCCACGATTCGAGAGCGGACGATTTTAAAAGAACGTTACAGATCGAGGCTAACCCCTTGAACTCCAGAGCTTCTCCGATAGTGTATATCGAGGTTACACGTTTCGTAAGAGATTGCGTACACCCTTAAGTGTCCTACATAGATCCGATGTAATAATCATGGCATCACTGCGTGGCCCTGATATAATTTACGAATTCTCCATCGAATCGAAACGCCTTAATATTTCATAAGTCAAAGAAAAAATGGATTATGGACTACGTAGATGCATACTTCGTTAAGATTTACGATATTCCTATGGTACTCGATCCTCGAGTGATTACTTGTTGTGTTTTATTTAAAAGGATGTACGTGTCATTAATTTATGTTGGAGCTCATATATTATAGATTATTATATCTTAGTTATTGCTTGATAAGTATTTTGTTTTGGTCGTTAAAGTTATATATTAATTGGGAAATATAGAATCCGGTGAAAATACGTGTACAGGAAAATCCAAAGTGATTATATCTATTTCTTTAAGTTCTTTTTATTGTACATTCATTTCGTTTTTCGTCAATTTCATTCGTTATGGTTCATTCATTCGTAATTTCAGTAATTGTATTTTTGTTTGAAACTCATTTGATTTTTATAAATTTTCTTCGTTATGGACGTCAACTTCAGTAATTTTATTTTCCCTCAAACATAATTTAATTTTGTATCCATTTCACTCGTCGTGAATGTTCATTATTAAAATACCGATGAAGCTGCATATTTAAATAAAATTGTACCAATTAATTACCGTGCTTTTCACAAATTAAGCACTAATGGATTTCATCTTTCTAATCGCGCCGAGGAATTTTTTTTGCTTCCATTAATTAAGGGATACTATTTCAGACTCCAACCTTATCAATTCTACGGTTACAAATCTTTAAAACGGTTTCGGTTTATAGCCCACCGATGACCGCACAGTGGAAATAAAATAAACCGATAAACCCATGATAATTTAATTCGACGAAATCGATTAAAGACGACCCCGTTCGAAATTGTTTCAAAACCTTTCGCAAGAAGGAAATCGTATTAATATTTTATCACCCAGCTACTTCCGTAATTATATAATATAATACAATTTCCCCACACTCATTCCTATTCGTAAATTTATTCTTAAACATAGAATTTATTATCAAATATACTACCTCAAAATTATTTCCATGCAATGATATTATTTGTTAAACAACATTATTTAGAATCTATACATGGCTATAATCAATAATTTTATTTAGAATGTATTTATAACCATAATACAAAATTATGTATATACATTATGTATGTACATAATATATATAAAATTGATGTATATATTAATTCAGCTACCGAGAAACGTACAACCGCAAAGTATCCGGGGTTTCATTTTCATCCACGTTTTAAGACTTTATTTATTCAATCGCATGGTTTCCTTATCATCCACGCATATTCCGACGATTGAAAATTATTAGCCACTTCTACCGAGACATCGGTCTATGATGCGATTCAGTGGTACCCTAATCATACTGGTTACGCCATTACTGTTATTATTAGCGTAATTATTACGAGCGATATCTTTGATTTCCATGGAATTCCTCCCTCCTCGTTATATACGTTTTCAAGTTCCACAACGTTTACGACCGAAACTCTCCTCATGGCGTCGGCTCGTGGTGATAAACTCTGAGCGCGGTTCATTAATTTTGGACTTTTTTCGAAACGTTTACCAAGAAACGGTAGTCGAGAACGAATGGGATACGAAGACGAAGGGCGGGGGGGTTACTTCGCTCTCACTCCTAAGAAGAATATATCGGGTTATCGGTACACCCATAAACAGACCGCCCATCCCCCTCCAATCATCACCGTTCACCCCGGAATCCCCCTCCAACCCCGTGAAAGATCAACTCTTATCTCCGATTGTCACGCTGAACTGTTTCATTCACGTTTGTAATAAATAACTCGCCCGGAGTGATGTCACTCGCGACATTTCAGACTAACGAGCTATCATGTCCTCCTCGTCCAATCGAACTCTTGTAATTCCTCTTCGATCGAGTACTTCTTTGCTACTTATATCGAGGGAACTTGTTGGATGAAGCTTTGGGAAGAAGTTATGTCAAATATTTATGTGACAAATATTGTTGTAGACATTTATCAATTTATTGTAATATTTTCTGTCTCAAGATTGTCCTGATGTAATGTTATTATTAGTTTGGAATAGTTCTATTTTGAATCTGTTTGTACTAATAAGGTATTGTAAATGTGTTATTTATTAATATATTAGTTCCATACACTATTCGTATTATGATATAATAATTATTAATAGAATATTACTGTAATATAAGAATCCAGTACTTTGAACTGAGCAAGTAGAATAAATGTAGGGTTCGAAATTCAGGGTTAGGGGATATATAGATTATATATTGTATCATATTTCGGTATATAAATTGATATCCGGAAAGAGATAAAAATTAGAGCGCAAAGTTGATTTTTACTTCAGCAAATTATTTTCTATCGCCAACTGAAATCTTCGAAGTCACCAAAGTTGATGAGTTAGACGGTAAAAAGATCTGTTTTTTTGGATACGATCTGAAATATGCTATAATTAAGTAATGGATGATATGAAGTAACCGCAAATCTCGCATTTGTAATAAATTATCCCAGCGGCTGATGTCATCGCGTAACCTTCGCACCGATTAAACTAATATCGCGAGGGATTTTAATAAACCGCTGACAATTCCCAATCTTCTTCCTAATTAGTTATTAGTTCGTATTTATACGAAATGTAGATAAAATGGATATTTATAAGTGTTGAAGCAAGTAATTATTAATGAAGCTCTTAATTAGTCTGTAATAATTATTGTATTCTTCGAGTGACGAATATATAGATTCTAAATAAAATGATTTATCACAGATTTAGGTAAACTCTACATAACACTATTTATTACAAATATCAATCGAGTCTAAATGAAACTATTTATTATGGTTATGGATAAATTCTAAATAAAATTATTCGTTATAAATATAAATAGATTTCCAACAAAAATAATTCAAGTTATTAACATCGTCGCATAAAAGAACATCCAGACAGTTTAATAATAAATTCACGAGTAGAAATGTTATGCTTTCGAAAAACGTGTGAAAACGATGAAGTACGACTTGGTAAGAAATGACAGCATACTATGATGTCACAGATGGATGCTGCTCCTATGCAAAATAATTGGCATATGAGTTAGTAATGACGTTTCCGAGTTGATTAACATATGCTAATTCAGACACCGTCAACTGCAACGTAACTGTACTTCCATCAAATTCGCAAGACTCGAATAACTCTGCACTTTAATGCAGTGTCACGTGCTTGCGGCTCTACAGCCACTAACGTGACATCACCTTTCAAATTACCAATCATAAACGTGGAATTGATTGTTATTGACCTTTTCTCCGCGGTCAACCTGACATCCAATTTCGACTGATTTGAAAATGTCTATCTTTTCCAATGAAATGATCTCGTTTTTGGAAAACCAATATCATCTTTCGAGTATTATTAATTAATTTCGTACTAATTCGCATTAATTTCGTGCATTCGGTTCAACTGAATTATTTCGACGACGAAGTTATGTATTCTATCATTTTATATAGAATTTATTAATTAAATTTAATAAAATACAATTTTAATGAAATTTATTAATCAAAAATTTGATTTATATTATTTCAAAAGGTGGTAATCTAGAATTTGTATAGCAACGCATTCATAAAACACGCAATATGAATAATAATTTATGCAATATCGCGATAAAAAATTATTTCATAAACAACTAAACCGACTGAAAGAATCAATAAGATAAATTCGTGATTAAATTACAGAATTTATTGCTCGTATCAGATATTTATTTACTTTATTAACATCTTCTAAGTATATTTTAGTTTCATTCCAAACACCAATCACAACTCCTTAAAACTGAATAATAATTCTAAACCTTTTCTCCCGAAATTATATCTACCATTTACAACTTGATAATAAACTCTACACCGATTAGGAAGAAGTTTCGTAGCAGTTTAAAATACAATTCAGTGATTCTAGTAGTATTTCTTTCACCGAAAAAAAAAACGATTCCTCGGCGAAGTCAGGGATTAATAGGCGTATCACATAAATGAGTTTGCAGCTAATTTATCCGTGTCGAGTGGTGATAAATCTAGAATTCCAACAATCTCGAGGCAAGGAATGAACTAGTTCCAAGCGCGAGACATATTTGCTGGGTGTAGACGGTGAAAGTAGACGCGTCGGCCGTTTAACCAAAGCATCGTAGGACAACGATACTTCTTCCCTATTTTTATCCGACTTCCGTGGTGGTTTCAATGCGCGTGGGTGGGACAACTTTACGTATAAAGCGAGGTGAAATTCAGGTGAGAGCATAATTCAGAGGAACTCGTGTACCAGGATTTTGGAAACAGAAAATGACCGTCTCGAATGAAGATCGGCTGTGATACATTACGAGCTTCGCGTGGGTTTTATACGCGAGATTTGAATGGTAATATACGACTCCATCGACGATATAAATTCAGCCCTCCCTCGTTTTATGTCGAAATTGATTGTTTTATTTCGCTTATCTGACTCATCTTCCTTCTTGTTACACAAAAGACTGCTCGTTTCGGGGAAAAAGAGTGTGTCTTATTGGAATTAATTGGCTCTTGTAAGTCGCGCGGGTTTCAATCGTGGTTTTATTTATTGTGTCACCGATATTCCTTTCTTTTTACTCGAAGAAAATTTTTCTTGAAATTGTATTTTTTTATTGTGAATCTTCTCGTTGTAGATTGCAGAACGATATTAATTCTATTTGTTGCTCCGTTTAAATGGAAGTCGATTATTTTGTATCTCGTCAATAATGATAAATAATTTGTAATATTTTTTAATTTGTGGGAATGATATATCATATATCAATTATTATTTTGTTAACTTTCTAAGTAATTTAATTAGTTTAGTTATTAGTTTCTATTTAATTTAATTTCCTAACTAATATGACTTACTAATAACAAAATACCAGCAAAAATAATATAAAATTAATATAATCGACAATGAAATTGGCTGTTTAAATCCAAGATGTTCACTTCTTGAAATTAATTGAATCGACACTTCTTGAAATTAATCAAATTGATATTTCTTTAATTAATCAAATAGACACCTCTCTAAATTAATAGAGCCATAACTACTACAGCCAATCCAGTAGTCAAATACCACTAATATCCCATAATTATGTTAATTTCAACCA
Source organism: Nysson spinosus (assembly GCA_910591585.2). Lineage (NCBI taxonomy): Eukaryota > Metazoa > Arthropoda > Insecta > Hymenoptera > Crabronidae > Nysson > Nysson spinosus. The sequence continues at coordinate 8,850,979 of OU342835.1, forward strand.
CTTAACGACCATACAAATTATTACCGATATTTATCCGACAGAAATATGCTACCTAATTTTACGAGAACACGAGATTCAGTCGTTCTCCTACAACATTATACCCTTTCATTCACGCAGTCCAAAGAAAGCCAAGAAATTTCATAAATATTTATGCCGTTATGAAACCATCCAGCGATATAAAATTTGATCCTTTTAAAAGCGGAACTCTTTCGATCTACGAGGAGGATGAGACGAGAATTACTGTGTCGCGATTGGCTGTCCGGGACAACAGGAAAAGTTTATCGTTATCGGACCCTTCCTTCCTAAGTCCGGCAGATATCACGGAGTACTCTGCTAATTTGTTTCATAATATTTCCACTTCACGGAAAATGGCTATTTTTAGCGCGCTACTTTTCAAAGGACTTTACGTTGGCGTGGCTCGAGTAGTGTTATGCGGGAAATCTTGAATGAATTCTTATTATTTATTGATCTTTATGATGTATATGGTGACGATGACGCGATGCTTGTTTCTCGAGCATAATTCAGTAATGTCGACCTACGTGAATGAATGCTTTCAGAGAGGCAGTTTCTTCGTTTCTAAGATGTAAATAAGTGGATAATAAGTATCCAATACATTCATAATTTCAATCGAGTATAACTCAATAATTTCATAATTTTTAAAATCGACTGTCAGGCTTCAAATTGTTCAAAAACAAACTTTTTATGAATATATATGAACTATACAATTAAATAGAAACAAAAATAAAGATATATCTATTTGCAGTAATCTGTTATTACATTAATAATGTACCGGAATATTACTGTCATTGCATACAATGTTACACTTTTAAATGGATTTGTGACAACTCAAAGAAAGAAGGACAGAGGAAAGAGTGGACAGAGTGACCAGTCTTTTGGGTGGGATTTCTCACGTTTCTGAATGAGTCCCAACATAATAGGCGCGTAACAGTTGGCGGTCTAAACGTAGGAAAAAAAAGGCTCCGTAAAAGTTTCTGGCCTACAGTTTACTCTACCCAAACCATTTCGTGCTACTGTTATCCTGCATTATAGTAGGAGTTACGTTTCTTTATGTTTCCGCGAAGGATCTGCCCTTTGCTCGGGCGTCGAAATCGCCTACACGCTTGTTTACCCGGTGATTTCAACGACACGGGAAGACACAATCGATAGCCGGGCCGACATTTCGATTCGGTATTTCGTCCGCAGATAAATTTCTCTGGCTGGTTGCCTTCCTTATTTATTACGTTTTCGATTATTTTTGGCTATTCTAGACAATTATTATTTCTGTAGACTATTTTAGACTGTTATTTTATTTTGGACTATTTTAGACTATTATTTTATTTCGGACTAGTTGAAACTATTATTTTGTGTTAGATTATTTTAGACTGTTTTAGGATATTATTGGTGATCAACAACATTGAAATTCAAAGATATGAAGATATTATTGAATATTATGTAATATGTTGAAAATGGTACTCCGTTTCTCGTCAATTTTATTCGCTTTTTTTAAGCGTGCATTCTAAATGTGGAACACACTTCGCGGGGTTGCAATATGACGTGATATCTAAATATGTAAAATGCACTTCAATTACTGCAGATGCTCTTCGCAAAGGAATCGCCGTATCAAAATTGGCAGGAAACGTTTATATAAACATTTTAATTACACTCTGATTATATTTTATTCTATTACTTTCGAAAATATGTTTTGCATTTGATAACCACATTTTCCATCCTTTTTCTAAAAATCTGTATCCTTTAATTTGATTTCAATTTTCCTTTAATTCTCCAAATTTATTACTAAAATTTGTAATAAATATTATTTAAACTGAAACCGGCACACAAAATACCAGTGAAATATAAGAAATCAATATTATATCAGAATAGAAGAAACGTCTTAAGCAATTATTTACAAAGTTGTTAACTCACAGATTAAATGCAGTGAAAACATAACTTATTGTTCGAAGATGAAACCATCACGCGTGTATTACTTATAGATTGCATTTCCGTCATAAAGGCCTTTAATGACTCGTGACATCATTCACGTGTCGTGCTTGAAACCTATTTAAGTCAGTGAAGGTGGTTTTTGCGGTCGGCGAGTACACATGTAACCGCTGTAAACTGGAATGGTGTAATATCTATTTTTTCCATGCATTACTTCGAATACCCTATCACGTTCTTTAAATAAACGCCGTTTTGTTCAGGAGTCACTGCCTCTTGTTATCTTTCGATCTTTCATATTTCCTATCTATAATGGGAAACTTCTGCGATACGTGGCTACCGAATGAGTCGAGATTTCATGGAATTCCGAGTAGGTTTTCGTTAAAAAGACCGAACCCTATCCTGCATATGGGAAATAGATAATATGACCCATATTTCAAGCTTCGTTACGGACGGTTGGAACTCAGCTGCATCTTAATGCACTTTATGAATGAAGTCTCTCTACGGATTCAATGGCGTAGAGTCTAACTACTGTTATATATATTATAATATATTAATACATTTTAATATCTGCGTTATGCTAGATGGAATTCTGGTTCTATAAAAATTCATGGACAAATTTAATTGGTAAATATGTATCGTAATTCATTGTTGATGTACGAGATATTACACGTAAAATTGGTCACTTAATTATAAAACAATATTGTTCCTGTATGAAAAATATAGAATATTTTCTGTATTATATTATTATATTATTCTATATATGGGCGGCGTAGTGCTTTTCTTACATAGTTGTTACAACTTGCAACAAAATATTGAATTTCCCGAAAAATCAGAAGCGACCAACTATACGCGCATTATTAAGTCTACTATCTCGTTAAGTATTTCAGAAATAATGAATCATACGAGGTTATTCTAACGAAGTGAATAATCAACTTCGAGATAATTGGACAAAAAAACGAAAGAAATCTCTTCTTGAAGCTCGCAAATGTTTCCTTTTAGAAAATCCTGAATGGTAAGACTACCGAAGGACATCGAGTAGTATTCTCCAAGTATCTCAAGGACAAAGGTGCGCAGGTTTTGGTCAGCTTTGGTAAGTATTTTGAGTTTTGAATGGGGATCTATTTACGTCATAACTGAATGGTTATCCAGCGAAAGGTTCTTCAACTAAAGATTCACGCAGACCGTATTCCCACGCATTCGCGTGGAAGCACAAACCGAGAATTAACGATCGTCTTACGCACCTAAAAAGTTATGGAACGACGGAATCGCTCCAGATGTTCGCGACATTATGCTATCTCCAAATGTATTATCCGCTCCTACGTTAATAAAGTATGCCCACATTCGTCCCATATGCAATTATCGACTTTCTAGGTCTCCTTATAACGAGAGGAATCATGGATATGATATCTCGATTTTTACTACCCCGCGCATCGTTTCTGTGATACACCGGAAATAGAACCGGCGGTGTAGTTCAAAGTACTCGTCGCATGCCGGCGTCAATCGTGAGTTACACTTCCAGTGAAAAGCTGAGTTAATCCACGATCTGGGACATTACCCGTTCTACAATTCTCTATCTCTCTTTCTCTTTCTAGGTCCACGTTCATTATCAGCATCGCCGAGTGTATATTTCAAGTTAAATGAACCTATTTATTTAAAATATCGAAATCGCGTAATATAGTGTCGATGATGCAAGTAATAAATGAGTTATTAAAACTATAAATTTAATAAACGGTATCTCGTGGTTGATTACGGTATTCAGAAGCACATCGTAATCGGTTTTGACTTGAAATGATGTTAATTATATAATATCGATGTAATTGGAATTTCTTGTTGAAATGCGGTTCGTGTTCCACTTACGCGAGATGCAAAATGTAATTTAATTGAACGAGCGAAGGGTTAATTTGACACGCGATAAATCGGTAGAATAACCCTTTTGGCAATAGGCAAACGGTACACGAGACACCGTGAGATACTTCAAGGACTCACCACAGCCTCGGCGAGCGGTATCCACGTGACGAGCAGTAGGGCAAGGACGCAGGTGACTCGCAGGACAAGCGGGATGGGACCCACGTTGCCGGGGCCTCTCGAGCCTCCGGTACCTCCGGTGCCGATGGTTGACGTTACCGCGGCCCTGGGCCGCATTGTGTCGGACGGTCCTCCTCCTCCTCCTCCTGCTCTCCCTTTTTACCTGTTCCGAACCGTTCCTTCGTCCTGGCGGCCGGCCGGACCTTCGTGAATGATCCGGTCGCGAGGAGTGTTCGGTCTCCTTACGAATCCGGCGAATCTTACGCGGTGTTATATAAAAAAAAGCACCGTGGGTCGTTCGTGGTTGGCAGCGTGCGTGTTTGGAACCGTGCGCTAGCTCATCGGCTAGCTTCTCGAGGCACCGAGTGTCGAAGGGCCAAACGGGCCGTCCTCCTGGTTCGTTCGGTGGTACACACCAGCCGTGGTGACGGGCAGGCCTCGAACCGGTGGAGGAGGTGCTCTCTTCGTTTTCTTTCTTCTCTCTCTCCTCTCCTCTCTTCCACGCGGAGACGTATCCTTGCACCGAATCACGATGGAGGTGGCGGGATGATGCGCAAGCGCCCCCCTCGCTCTGCTCGTTGGTTTTGCTTTTGCTCGTCCGTTCTCTAGCTAGCTCGCTTGGTTTCGAATCCAGCGATCGTCCGCGCGACCGACACCCGCACCAGAGTAGCGGCCGCGCACGGTCGCGCAACAGTCCTCGTGGAAACCGCGATCAAGCTCCGGCACGACCCGGTCAGCCACCAAGTAGAAGCACGGTCCAACTCCCTCCTTCACCTCCTTCTCTTCCCTCGGTTTCTACCTCTTTCTCTCTTTCCTTTACCACCACCACTACCACCAACTTCTTCTTCTACTTCTTCTTCTCTTCTTACTGACCTCCCTCTACTCTTTCCTTTCTTCGTCCCTTCCTCTCTCTTCCTGTCGATCTCTTTCTCTATCCTTCTTTCTTGCGCCCTGTCGGTGGTATCTCCCGGTCTCGCAGTTGGCGGAGACAGCCTGGAGAGTTCGATTCTCTTCGACGAGGGAACCTCTCCGTAGAGTAGCGGGGGAGGCGGTTAACCAAAGGGGACGAAGACTCCAAGTGTACCGAAGTCGCGGAACTCCAAGAGAAGAAGGCTCTCTCCGCTTGATCCTTTCGGCAGAGGAATTCTAGCTGGCGTGGCTCGACCGCAGCCGCCTCCACCTTCCTTCCCTCCACCCGAGTTCATTCAGAGCCCTCCCTGGATGGGACGGTCCACACACCACGTCTACTCGGTGCCGGGTTCCGCGCGATATTTTGTGACTGTCTGTCCGTGCGTTGCTCGTGTTAGCCTGTGCTTCTCGGCTCCCTAGACCCGTGGCGGAATAGGGAGGTCGAAATGACCCGGTTGGGATTGCGGTAAGTTTCGCTTCCATCGACTTTCTTCTTCGCCTTCATCTTCGTCTTCTTCATTTTTATTACCATTTCCCTACGTATCGTCTTATTTGTCAATTGTCCTACGGTATTCCCATCTCACATATCATTTCCTTTTTCTTATTCTCCTTGTTTCCCATTCGCCAAGACTTCTCGGTTCTTGTTTCTCTTCCTTCTTCGTATGTCCTCATTCTACTGGTAGACCCGTTGTCTTTTATTTTCACCGATCTTCCTTACCCCGAATCTCCACCGCGATTCACGCCTCGATTTAACACGAGTATTTAATCGTGTACACGGAGGGGATACTTTCAACCCCCGGAACCCACCAATAGAACGGTGAGAGGATTTCAAGGACAAGAGCGAGACGGAGTATCGTGTTCGCCGACGATTATCCTTGCGAAGCTGATGCAAATTCCTGGAACCCGTGCAGTCCATCCGCAACTCTAATCCAAACTTATCACTTCGCGTTTTTTTAATGCGTATTATATATTTAACTAATTATACCAACTTTTTCGAGTGCCTCGGACTGTAACTGTTTATTAAAACCGTTACTTCTGTAATTATTCAGTGCAAGGTATTTCTAACAATTTTCTAAAGATTTTCTTTACCGAAAGATTTTCAAAGAATTCGTTTTTTTCTGTTGTGTTATGCGGGGCGTTTTCTTCCGGTATACTGCGCGATATTCTGTTCCAAGAGATATACAGAGATGCACGGAACTTCCTCAGACCTCGATCACAATTGTTTTCACTATCCAGTTCCACTTCCTCTGACATGGTCTATTAAAAAACACATCTCCATATCACGGAGAATGGAGGTGATTTCCTTTATCACGGAAAACCGAGGACATTCTACTCGTCTCATATTTTTGCTTCGCATTATAACTATCGAAATGTTCATCTTCTTCCAGATTCGTCGCATCCACTTTCTTCCTAGCCGGGATTGTCTGTGGGGTATGTAACGTGATTGGTCTTATCAGTTCTCCATTCACCTATCATTTCTAACCCACCATCTATTTACATAAAAAAAAGCTTTCTTTACTGTAACTCTATTCTTAAACAGAAGCTTGCAACTTTAATTAACAACTGATAATATAATCTGATAAAGCGATCTTGACAACTTGTGATACAAACATAGTCAGAAACCGATTCAAGAATAATTGAAGTTAATGAGATTACTAAAATTATTAGTAATTTTATTCGCCATAAATAAATATAGTAAGTCAACAAATAAACATGTTCATATTTAAGAAGAATTCCACGCAAACTTCCCAAAGTCTTTCGAAGGATAATCAAACATATTAATAATTTTAATCGCCATAAATAAACACAGTGAGTCAAAAACGAAACGTTTTTATGTTTAAGAGGAATCCCCCTTAAAATCTGAAAGTCCAACATTCCGGAAGACAAGCAAATTCATTCACAATTTAATCACCATGAATAAATACGACGAATTCCACGCAAAGTACCGAAAGTTTAAAATACCGAAAGATAATCCAATTTATTAATAATTTCATTCACCACCAATGAATATGATGAACCCAAAAACAAAACGTGTTCATGTTCGAGTAGAATTCCACGTGAAAATTCCGAAAGCTTGGGGTTCCGAAAGATAATCAAATTCAGATTGCGAGGCGCGCGCGCGAGCGATGCGGTTTGATTTCTCCATTTATTCGGTCGATCCATTCATCGATTTACGCGCGTGTATACCTGTTACACTCGGCAGTGCGCGTGCTCTGGAACACGCAAGGCACGTGCATTCACCGTTTGACTGGTTGCACTTGCTTTGCCCGAATATTTCAGCAAGCAGCTAAAAAGCCAGCTGAATCGAGAGCATCGCGTTTCAATGATGCCATGCCCTGCGATTCTGGCTGCGGTGGCGCGTGCGGTTTGCCTTTCCTCTCGCCTTCATATTGTTTTACTTCAAAGGCCCGCTGCGATTCGAGAGTAGGAGGTACCTCGCATATTATGAGCTCTTTAAATAGTATTCATTATCGTGGTCAAACACGGCCGTGCCCTAAAACATCAATCTCTTCGTTTTATTGGATAGCAATTTAAGCACGTTCCAATGAGATCGTTTATAAGAACAGCTATACGATTATTGCAACTTGCTATTTAAGTTAGGCATTTAAATTGGACTACTTAATTACGCTTAGTTTTGTTCACCATCAATAATTATAGTGAATCGAAAACGAAATATTTTCATATTTAAAAAGAACGCGCAACATTCAGTAGTCGTTCGAAAGATTATCAAATTTGAATACCATGGTACTGAAATTATATTATTCACTTAACGCTCGTATTGGAGACACGGATTCTTCGGGCGGTTTAATGTATTCAGACGTGCAGTGTTTTCACTCAGTGTTTCTGTTTTCATGCACTCGAGATAGTAGGTTAAAGATAGGCCCAAAGGAAAGACTTAGGTTTCTTGCATATTGCACGTTCGGTAAAACTGAGAGTAAATTTTAGAGTAAATTTTCATAAAAATATCATAATATAAAATTAAGATATACGTGCGAAACAATGACATAATCCGTAGCATTTATTTTGTTAATTAAACTACACTGTGCATATAATAAAATATGGACATAATTAAATACATCATAACAAAATGTAGGAGCTCATTATATTAATTAACACTTGTTGATAAGATTCATTAATTAATTGATAAGACACATTTTTCGATTTATTCACTTTGATTCGATTTAATGGAATTACTAAATGATAAATAATATATTTCACTAGATCTTTCTAAATACATTATCTACTACCACCAAATGATTAAATTCCCAATAGAAATAACCGAGTAAATATTTCTGGGAATCGCAGAATGCACCGATTCAATGGAAACACCAACCAGCTCTGAGTTCACTGCAAGCCATTTTAAGATCAAACTCAAAACCGTAAATCGCGAGATGCGTGTCTTTAAGTTACACCGTGGATGATTTCGTGGTGCAATTTTTTCGTAACGCGGGGACCGGTTTCGCGGTGGGAAGATAGTCTCGGATGCGACTCGGATTCCGAGAACGTTATAAAGTCAATGGTCAGCGCGATAAGAGGAGCGCGATTATTAAGCGGATTTGTCGTTCGCGGAGGAACGGAAAGGTGTTAAATCCAAAATAGGGCAGTCGTCTGTTAGCGACCAGTCCGCCTACGGCATCTTAACTGCGCTCTCCGTAATTTTATTACGTCATGTACGTGCATACGAGCCTCGCGCTTACTCACTATTGAAAATAGTTCGCTATTGATACCGATTCGCTTTCCTTCGGTAGTTTAATCGCCGGTTTGCGTTTCCATCAATTTCACCTGCCGTTAAACATTACCTGATACTGATTGTACGCCCTAATATCACGTATCAAGGTAATTCGCAATTACGTAATTGCAGTACTTATTCCAGTACGTCGTATGTTATTAAGAGAAGAATAACGTGGTCATTTTTGCAAATTGAAATAATTGGAGTCTGTAGATTTGTGACATCAGATTGTTTTAGGAATCTGATTAAAATATGTTCTATTTTTACAGAATTTAAAACAGAAAATTATAGTCAGAATGTAGATATGCATTTTTTATTGGGGCTATTTTAAGACTGTGATTAATGTACCCGTATTATTAATTTCATTTTTTTACGGACTTTTTAATTAGGGTTATTTTAAGACTCCGATTTAGATAATAAAATTATTGGTTTATTTTTCTTAGAGTTTAAAAGATGATAAAAGAATTAGAAAATAGATACAGGTCTCTTCATTAAGTCTATTTCAAGACACTAATTAAAGTATCTGAATTATTAGTTAAATTCTTTTCGAAATTTAAAAATAGGTCCATGATAAAGGATAGATCTGTAATATTAATTAAGAACTGACCGAGACATTTCATTATTAACAATGAACACTATAATTTCTTGTTCTAAATAATTGTACCATCATGGTTGATATGTATAATGTCTGTGATTCCACTAGTTGCAATTATTATCTAATACTACTTAATGTTACTTAATGTAATACAAAAGAGATACTTATTTTTCAACGAAATGACCCAATTTCCCGGGCGAGCGATAATAAGCGTGGGCCATATCGAATCTTCCTAAAAAGATGACGATTGTAAAAGGGAGATATTTATTATCAACGGGGCTTGATTTCTTCATCGCGGTGGCCATTGCGTTCGCGATGGTCCATGAATACGCGTCGTTCCACGCAGAGATTATAAAAATCGTGCAAGAACTAATGAATTAGCGTGTTGCCTCCTACGTCGAGTTAATCGCGCAACCCGTTTAACTGTAAAAGACGAAAGATAAGGTTCAGTTTAAAAGAGAGGAAAGACAGGAAAGAGAGAGGGAGAAGAGGAGAAGAAGATGGTGGAGATGAAAGAGATGAAGAAGGTCGAGAGTAGGGCGTCGAAAGCCTGCAAAGGACCAGGATTGGTTTCAATATACTGTTGGGTTCAGGGAAAAAGGCACGCGTGACATAAATGTCACGTAGAACTTCAATTTTCCATTAGTTATATATATATATATATATATATATATATATATATATATATATATATATTATACATGTATTACATAATATGTCCTCTTTAAGGAATGTTTAGTTCTCTAAAATAATATATGTGTTATATATTAGGCATACAATGCAATATTATATAAAAACTCTGAAATCTGTCATATATTATATAGGAATTTTTTGTAAAATATATATGCGACACTCTCACAAAGTTACCACGTGCCATCTTTCCGGAAATCCATAATATTCGATGCCACTGTATTGCGTAACCGCGGATTCACGAAAGCGGCCGAGATAACCGATAAAAGGGACAGTTCTTGAACCGCCACGAAAAGATATCTCCTATCTGAAATAAGAAAATTAGGTTAGCTTCGTTTAACGAATTTACGAGGTCCGTGCGTGGTTGGGATGCGGTGCTTTTTACTTAACTACATTCATAGATCCATCACCACAGATTAAGGGCTCTGATATTCCACGTTATTAAATAGTTTATGATGTCAATTTGTAGTCTTCCGACAAATTCTCAAAATCTATAGTTTTCTGAGAAATTTTTGGATTTAGATAAAAGATTTTATTGATAGACTGAAGATTTTATTGACCCCCTGAAACCTCTGCAAATATTCCTGCAACACGTTTCTATTACTGATAAGATATGCTTGGTTAATTAATTATATCAATTAACAGTAAGACATTGTTGAACCCTCATCATCGAGACCTAAATATTCCTGCAACACCATTCTATTATTTATAATATATGTTTAGGTAAGTTTTTATGCCAACTAACAGTAAGATGACAACACCATAGAAAAAATTATGTTAAAATAGACGAAAAATCTCGGTACCGAATTTGCGTGAAAATGTATCATAATTAAAGAAAAAGTTAACGATTAGAAGTTGCTTTGGTGAACATACGTCCGGAAGTTGTCGGCAATTAATGCATTTGATGTAACGATCGTAATCAAAATCGCTTGATTACAGAGTTAATTTGGTTCCAATGCAAGTGATAATTCGCATTGATAGGTGTTTTGATACGCATTACATATCGCAGACATCACAATAACCATGATTATCCTGAGCGTAATAGACTCCTGGATAATGTACCATTAAATAGTATAATTTCATGGTTAACGGGTTTAAGTATATACAACTACATCAGTGTGGGATTTAATCCGCTCGATTCATTGTTTATAATCATTCATATTATTACACTAACTTCACACGTGTACATGTCAGCACATATGTTGATTGATTCACTGATAACTGTATAAAAAATGCTGTAACAAATACACATTTATAATTATAATAATACTACGGAATTATTTAACGATTGATGTATCTTGAGTAGAATCATTATGAATTTATTGCACAGAGATAATGCGACATTTAATTCACAATTTAATAAAAAAACACCGTAATCAATATTCATTTATAATTATACTAATACTGTGGAATTAATTAACGATTAATATATCTTGAGGAGAATCATTGAAAATTTATTTAACGGAGATAACGATGTGGTTCTAAGAAAAATTAATTACTTTTGATAAACGTAAATTGATAAGATTTAAAATCACTTCGATTATTGCCTTAAAAATATAAACGTAGATAATTATTATGCAGTTCACAACACTATTTATTCAATTAATATTTAAATAACTGTATAATTAACATTTATAATAATTTAATATTGAAATAACAATTTAATAATGTAATGTTAATACGGGTTGTATAAATATTAAAAATTATATTCTGAAGTTCTAACTAAGATATTATTAATTTCGAAGGAAACACTTGCAGATAAATGTAACAAATAATAATAATATTAATAATAAAGTGGTGTTTATTATATCAGTTTTGTTGCAAAGTTTTCGATGCAGTCTTTGGAATACATATCACTTTGATTGAAACGTTAATTAAATCGTTGAAAACGTCTGTTTCATCCTCCCCCAATTAATTTCTCTATCTATTGTCACATATGTCCATTATTACCTTGGTTTCTATTAGAAACGCTATATAAAGAAAACCAATTAGATAGCGGCTGAGAAACGTGATATTAATGGCCGTCTTCGGCTGGAAACTAATCATCAGGCTTCGATAAATCATCAATTAAGTTAAATCGAGATACCATCTTCATTCACGCTCAACTTTTCTCTCCATTTTCTATTCTATTTTGAAGATTTCGATTCCACTATTCGTAATACTCTGAAATAATTTAATATGATTTTAATTTTTGAAGATAATTTTTCACTTCTCTTTCTTCTTCTACTGAAAATATGACTTTCAGGATTGTTTAATAATACTATTATTATTCATTATTATTATATTTATTGCACTGCATTCTAATTTAGAAGATAAAAATTAAATTCATATAAATACCAAGCATTAAATATCAGCGCCTTCTAATTAAAACAATAAACTTGAGGATTATTAAATGTACATAAATATTGAACATTAAATATCAGGGCGTTTTAATTAAAATGAAATATATTAAACCTCTATTCCGTGTTTTATAAGAAATCTTGTGTTGTTTCTCGTTGCTCGATTAAAATTGTTTCTGAAGTATCTCAAACCCCATTCGCTGGAGAACAGCATCAGAGAGTAACGGCGTGTGATACGTTATTGAAAATGATAAGGTGCTGTGCTATCTCCTTGTATTTCCTGCCAGTGCGTACCATCCCGAAACGTAAAAAGGATAAAACATGAAAACGAGGGCAAGACAATGACTTTCTGGGAACCGGATGACGCATCGACTAAATCGAGCTAATCTATTTAATATGGTTGGAGGACGTAAAACTGAAAAACTGGAGACCCAGATAATAATTGGTCCAGGAACATTCAGAACTATCGGTTACCTGTTTCCTTCGATTCTACGAAATCAAAAATAGCCTGGCATATAAATTTAAGAAATTTCAAACACTTCAAAGTTTCTGGGTTGGGAATTGATGATTAAAATTTGAATAGATTCTTGGAAAAATTATTAATAGACGATGAAAGAATAATCATTTCTTTAATAGAATATTAGTTTTAATTTTTATTAAATACTGCCAGATTTTTATTGTAAGCTAAGTCAGATCAAGTTTCGGCATTTCTGGAATTCTAAACCAATAATTGTGGCAGATAATATTAAGCCCTTGAATTTGTGTTTTTATTAATATAAGGAAATCAAGAAGAAGTTTCGATTAAAGTATTTTTAATTTAAGTAGTATGTGGAATTGGAAAATGTTGTTAAGTAATTTGAGCAGGATTTATTATTATATTCATTCAAGTTTTGACAGAAATAAAATAAATATTTAGTATGCTATGTTTTTTAAATTCTTTATATTAGAAGAGGTGCCATTTTACACGCAAACGATAATTTATCGGCTCTAGATGTAGCCAGCTACATGGGTGACAAAACGAAAGGGCCATTTCTTCAAGAAACTTTCACTTCAATTTGTATAATTATTATTCAGCCCAAAACATTACTAATATTTATATATTACTTAAATAAACTTAATTAATTCCCTGAGACCCACCAATTTATCAATTATAATATCTTTCATATATTTATCCAGAAGCCTCCCAAGCTTAACACAATTTCAAACTTTCCCCAACAATTTAATTATTTTTGTATACCGCCAAAAAATAATGAAACATTTCTATCGTTAAACACGATATAAAAATCATAATTAAAATAAATCTGCTAACAAATTTAGTTATGCTTTATAAATATCGCGTATCACATACCGCTCATTAACTCTTCACCTTTTACAAACGATGCTTTTATAATTAAAATTTTCATATACAAATAATACTTTCTTAATGTCGTAGATTATTATTGAACAACGTTTTATCTTTCTTTCAGCAATATAATTACACATGGTCGAACAATCCCCCACCGGTAGTTCCGCTCGGACGAGGTGACATTGGAAAGCCAAATAGTACGGATGACGAATATAATATTTCCCCGCGATGGAGAACGTTTATAACGGATAATGAAGGTAAACATCGAAAAGATCCGTTTCACCGGTCATCGATACGCCAATTACCAAAATTAATTACCGGGGATTTCCAGCTACTTTCATTGTATTTTATTGTACCGAATAACTGCATTCTTTCCGGGTATTGCACCGAATATTAGTGCGATAAAAACTGTGTACTTCAATATTCTTTCGATGTCCACGAAATATTAAAGTATTATTTATAGATATCATTTTTATTGGAAGATTTTTAATACTCACAATTTAATTCTGCGATAGAAAATTTAATAATGAATAACAGTGCTTAATAACGAATAATATTAATATGTGAAATTATCCTTTTCATAAAAATCAAATGCAAATTGGTTAATGGATAAGAAATTTATTTTTTGTTATACGAAATATTATACAAATAGTGATTATTATGGAAGATTGATTATCGTGTTTTTTTAAGGTTCAGAAGAATCTGATAGGCGGAACGTAAATCACGGAGATCGAGGCCGAAGTCCTTACGATCGAACTGGTGATGGACAGAGGCACTCGGAAAATGGCGACGGATCGGATTCCGGAAATTATGATTATAAACCCGGAAGCGGTCACGCGGATGATTCCGGTGAAGGGTACTACGATGGATATAGTGGTAATTAAATCATAGCAAATTATTGGGATATTGTTAAACACCCTAAATCTTGATTCACACAGTTCTCTTAAGAAGTTGAATTTGATGTGCAAATGGGTGAATTTTATTTGCAAAAAAGTTGAATATGAAGTGTAAAAATGACGGTATTTTTTAACTGTTGCAAAAGGAGGTGTAGCCGCAGAACGAGGATCCCACAGTTACGGACAAGAACAAGGTTCCTTGGATCCTTATAGCCAAGGAACCGGTGATTCTTACGGAAAACATCGTGGGTCCAATGATCCTTATGATGGTTCCTACGGAGAAGGTACTTATGGTCGCGGATCTTATCGACATGGCGGTCAGCAACAAGGTCAAGCAGAACATGGTGGCCAGCAACAAAGTCAAGGTGGATATGGTGGTCAGCAACAAAGCCAGGGAGGGTATGGTGGCCAGCAACAAGGTCAAGGAGGATATGGTGGCCAGCAACAAGGTCAAGGAGGTTACGGAGCAGCTGGAGACTCGGAGAATTATCCGAGTAGCTATACGGCAGTTCCTATTCCTGGAAGATCGCCACCTAGAAACTGCACCGGATCTGGCTGTTGCGTACCAAAATGCTTTGCCGAAAAGGGTTCACGAGTAAGTATCTTTTGGCAGTATTTTCTGTGTCCAATAGCAAGTTTGTTTATTAATATTCCGGCAAGAAAGGACGTCAATATCTTGTATATTAATATTCGCTTAATATACAGTGATTATATGATCCTCGATGTGGATGACTTATTTAGTTATTTATTTATGAACATGCTAACATATGTTTTATGACCACGTTTTAGGGACCACCAGGTATAATGGGACCACAAGGACCCAAAGGACAAAGAGGATTCCCAGGGACCGAAGGTCTTTTGGGACCAAAGGGAGAGAAGGGTGATCCTGGTCCTCAGGGTCCACGTGGACTGAAGGGAGATAGAGTAAGTATTTATTAAATATGTATTTAATTATTAACTCCTTTTAATAATTACGGTATGTAATACGCACATCAATTTTTAAAGGGTAAAATGGGTATGCCTGGTTTCCCCGGTATAAACGGTGTTCCCGGAGTACAAGGTTCTCCTGGTTTATCTGGACTTTCTGGACGAGATGGTTGTAACGGAACAGACGTACGTATTAAGGATTTATTTAAACATTTTCGCGAATAACATTTCTCGCGATTGCTGGAAATAATTGATTTTAATTACAATTATTCTGTAGGGTGCCCCTGGTCATCATGGTCTCCCTGGAGAACCTGGTCCCCGTGGTTTCCGTGGTTCGCTTGGACCTAAGGGAGAAAAAGGTCAGCCAGCATTCGCGGGAATGTATCCAGTTGGTCAAAAAGGAGAACCAGGTATCGATGGTGTTCGAGGACCTCCTGGTCCACCAGGACATCAAGGAGAACGAGGACTATCAGGGATTAAAGGAGATCGTGGACCATATGTGAGTAATATACCCGCAAGAAAGTTTCAGTTTCCTGAAAATGATATTTATTTCATGGAGAGTAGTTTTGCGATATATAATAAATAACATTATTTTTCAGGGACCACCTGGTACTCTAGGTCCTAAGGGACAGAAGGGTAACATGGGTCTTGGATTCGAAGGATTAAAGGGAGATAAAGGTATGAAGGGAGAATCTGGTCCTCCTGGAACACCTGGACATCTTTTCCCATTCGAAGGAGTTTCGGACATGGAGGGTCCACCTGGAGAATCTGGCGAAAAAGGAGATAAGGTATATTTCTCGAAAAGTCATTACATAGTTTTATACATATTATGGATGTAAATAATTAATCAAAACTTGTTGACATAGGGTGACGCTGGTTATGATGGACAAAAAGGAGAACCGGGTCCCTTGGGAGATCATGGAATACCCGGTGGTTCTGGTATGAAGGGAGAGAAGGGTCTTCCAGGTGCTCCAGGCATTCGCGTAAGTTCATCGACGGACATTATAATTAATAAAAATAAATGTTTATATATGCTTCGGAATAAAAAATAGGAGTACACTTTAAAGGTCATGTTTTTATGCATGTTTAGGGTAGAGACGGATTTTCTGGACCACCTGGTCCACCAGGGCGTAAAGGTGATCGAGGTTACGATGGTTTAGACGGTCTTCCTGGACGTCTTGGAAAGAAAGGAGACCCAGGACGCGATGGACCACTGGGAGTCCCTGGAATTCGGGGTCCTCCAGGTCCACCAGGAGTAAGTAGTATTTATTTATCAAATTAAATGTTTGGGAATTTTTCTGAGAAAATATATAAAACCTGATACTTAGGGCGGAAAAGGAACACCAGGTCCTCCAGGACCACCAGGACCACGTGGCTTCCCAGGTCCCATTGGATCAAGAGGATCCGATGGATATCCAGGCGATCCAGGTCCAAGGGGACCTATCGGTTTGCTGGGAGGCCCTGGTTTATCCGGTATTCCTGGTCCAGAAGGTTTACCCGGTGAAAAGGGTACGAAAGGAGAACCAGGACTGACAGGATTCCCAGGAGGTGCTGGACCACGTGGTTTCGATGGACCACCGGGTCCTGCCGGCCCACGAGGACCACCTGGTGAAAAGGGATTGTCTATTATTGTAAGTATGATTTTACATTACTATGAATTATTTCCAATAAGTACACATCTCTACTTTAAAATAATTTATGAGCACAAAATAATTTCAATACAAATAAGCACGAATGATGTAACACTTCATATTATTCACATAATACATAATAAAAATGTTTAATAACTTTGAATAAAGGGACCGAAAGGAATGGACGGCTTACTTGGAATAGATGGAGAAAAGGGTCAGAAGGGAGAACGTGGTTACGCCGGTTCACGAGGGCATCCAGGAGATTCCTTAGACGGAATTCCAGGATTCCCCGGTGCACCTGGTTTACAAGGAGAACCTGGTACCCCAGGAAGAGATGGTATTCCTGGAATTCCTGGAGGTCCCGGTGACAAGGGTGACATTGGAGGACGTTGTCAAGATTGTTTACCAGGATTAAGAGGACAGAAAGGAGATCATGGATTGGATGGTGCCCCTGGACTTACGGGACCAAGAGGCCCACATGGTGAACGCGGTTTCCCAGGAGAAGCGGGTGTTGACGGATTACCAGGATCCATTGGACCTCCAGGAATACCGGTATGTTATGATTTTTTTTCATAATTTATTGTTTCATACACTTTAATTGACTTCGTAATTAGTAATACGAAATATAAATTACAATAAGAAAATATATTGTTGCGATTTTGATTAGAAAAATATTATATTATAAAAGATTTAATATTAAATGATATTTTAGTTATAAAATTAGCAATGCTGTATGTGTGCTAATTTACCATCTCTTTCTATAATTTATAGGGAAAAGATGGTATTCCTGGATCACCAGGTCCTCAGGGACAAACTGGAGCGCCGGCGAACATTTCATCGAGTATGCTTAAAATTGAAAAGGGTGATAAGGGTATACGAGGAGAACCAGGAAGACAAGGTCCATTTGGTCCCGAAGGTCCTCCGGGTGAGAAAGGTAGACCTGGATTCGAAGGATTCCCTGGTCTCAAAGGAACTCCAGTAAGACATATTATCAATATTTTCAAATATGTCCATTTCCAATTAAATCTGAATAAAAAAACAGTATATCAATTTATAGATCATCCACAATTTGCGATTTAAAATTGTTTACAAAAATTCCTATTACAACTTTCTAAACAGGGAGTTAATATCGTTTGATGATTCAATAAATTTAGATCATAGTTTCATGAGTTTATAGGCATCCCTTCTATCATTTTTAGGGAGACCGAGGTTTCCCTGGTCAAGATGGTGTTCCTGGTAGGCCTGGTACTCCGGGATGGCATGGAGAAAAAGGTATCAGTGTAAAAGGAGAACCTGGAGAACCAGGTCGGTCAGGAATAACGGGCCACAAAGGTGAACCTGGTTTATACGGATTGAAAGGAGAACCCGGTAAGTATATACTGTGAAATTGCCTTGTATTATTGCGAAGTGGGTTACAATAAAAAAATATTTCTGATAACTTTTTCCCTTGGGTTTGTTTTGAATAGGTCAATGTCCACCTTTGACTTGGGTGAAAGGTTTTAAGGGTGATAGAGGTGCTTCTGGTGAAAAAGGAGAACCTGGTCTTCCCGGAAGAGATGGATTGCCTGGTGATAAAGGTTTACAAGGTTTCGTGGTAAGTGTGCAATAAATACCAACAAAAAATGTATGCCATATATTATCGCGGAAAAATGAAGTTTTATTTTCTTTTTGGAAAAATTAGGGTCCACGAGGTCCAGCTGGACCTATTGGAGCGCCTGGACCAGTTGGCCCACGTGGTTTACCTGGCCCTCGCGGTGACAAGGGTAATATGGGACCCATGGGTTTCCCAGGAGAACCGGGATTATTAGGACCTAGAGGTTTCCCAGGTGCTCCTGCTCCGAAAGGAGATAAAGGAGGACCCGGTATATCGGTGAAGGGTAGCCCTGGTTTATCTGGTCCACCAGGAGAGAAAGGAGAGAAAGGTTTACCAGGACCCCCCGGAAAAGATGGTGCAGTTGGATTCCCAGGTTTACCAGGATTCACGGGTGAAAAGGGTGACTTTGGAGCACCAGGAATAAATGGATTACCGGGTGCACCAGGAGGAAAGGGGGATACTGGCCCGGTTGGTCCTCCAGGACCTCCAGGAGTAGCAGGAACACCAGGAGCAGATGGTTCTAAAGGTACGTGAAATTCGAAAATTTCGATTGGAGTATTGAATTCAGATTTTACTCTACAAATGTTTGTTTTATATAACAGGCGAACCAGGATTACTGGGTGAAGCAGGAAGAGCTGGTCTCCCAGGGTTCCCAGGCACTAAAGGTGATCGTGGCGAAACTGGTATTGATGGACCAAAGGGATACCCAGGAAGACGAGGTTTACCTGGTGGACGGGGACGACCTGGCACTGACGGATTACTAGGATTAAAGGGAGACCGTGGCGAGAAAGGATCACCAGGTTTCCCTGGATTACCAGGAATGGAAGGAAAACCTGGCCGTCTTGGTCCACCTGGATTCAAAGGTGATGAAGGTCCTGTTGGTGCTCCTGGTATGCTCGGTCCTATTGGATACGAAGGCCTCAAAGGAGACAGTGGTCCTTCAGGATTACCGGTAAATATGCCTATACAGTTATTACGCAAAATTACAGTAGATTAATCAAGGATATCGAATTTAATTTTCCTTCTATTATTTACTTAGGGTCGCAAAGGAGAACCAGGACAAGTTTCAGAAAAAGGTGCAAAGGGTGAACCAGGAATGCCTGGTATTCGTGGTCCTCAAGGACCTCCTGGTCGAGATGGTATCGATGGTGCAAAGGGTGACGCTGGTTTACCAGGAATTGGCAGGGATGGAATACCGGGATTGAAGGGAGTGGCAGCATTACCAGGTCGCGATGGGTTACCAGGACTTCAAGGACAGAAGGGAGATACTGGAGTGCGAGGATTCCCAGGATTGAAGGGTGACATGGTAATTTTTATCAACATATTTACTGTGCAGAATTATGTAAAAAATATTCTAATAACTATTGCCTCTTAAATCGTAATAGGGACCAACTGGCATATCCGGAGAACCAGGAACACCTGGAATCGATGGTTTACCTGGCCCAGTTGGAGACATTGGTCCTGCAGGACCAATTGGTTTCCCTGGTCTCGATGGTGATATGGGATCACCTGGACGCCCTGGATTAGATGGTGTTAAAGGAGATCACGGTGCTCCTGGTAATTAATTAATTCATTCGCGCTTGAGTAAAAACGAAATGTTGATGGAAGAATATACTTTTAATGAAATCTGTATAATTTGTTTAAGGTTTCGATGGTCCTTCTGGTCTACTTGGAGAACCCGGAGACAAGGGAGATCGTGGATCACCTGGACCAACGATTCAGATTAAGGGTGACAAGGGTGAACCAGGATTCCCTGGAGAACATGGTTTGATTGGTGAGAAAGGAGATCGAGGTTTGGAAGGTCTTGCTGGATTTGATGGTGCAAAGGGAGATACAGGTGCGCCAGGACCAGTTGGAAATCCTGGAATTCCAGGAGCTCCTGGACCTAAAGGTGCGCATATATTTCTTTCTTATCAACCTTTTTACCGAATATCATAATCATAATATTTTCCATTTATTTAAACAAATTCAATTATCATCAATTATACGACTACGAAATCAGTGTAACGTGACACTTAATTTACAAACATTTTATTTCATTTAGGTGACCAAGGATTACACGGACCCGCTGGTCTCACAGGACTCACAGTGAAAGGAGAGAAAGGTTTGCCAGGTTTGTTTGGCAAACATGGAAAAGATGGACTACCAGGACGACTAGGAGATAAGGGTGAACCAGGATTCCCTGGTTTACCAGGACATAAAGGAGATGTAGGTCCTTTCGGACCACTTGGTCCCCATGGAGAAAAGGGTGACGTTGGACCAATTGGACCACCAGGATCACCAGGTCGCGATGGAACTCCAGGTTCTGAAGGTCATCCTGGTTTACCTGGTGAAAGAGGCTTAAAGGGAGATCAAGGTCTTCCTGGATTGTTCGGTGCCCCAGGACAGAAGGGAGAGTCTGGAATACCAGGTATTACTTCGTTACAATATTAACAATAATTACAAAAATATTTGTCAAAGATCCTACCGCCTCGATTAATTATTTCACAAAAAGATGAAAATATGTTGCATTATTTTCGGTTAAATTCGCGAATGGAAAGTGTCCCCGAGGCAATCTTGGCAAGCAAGTACAAACTCTATTTTTAATTAATCATGTCTTATTTCCAGGACCACGTGGATTGGACGGAATACCAGGAGAAAAGGGTGACCGTGGTGGGGCTGGTCGCGATGGTATTCCTGGTTCTCCAGGAGAGAAGGGTGACAGAGGATATGCTGGTGCCGTTGGTTTAATGGGTGCTGTTGGCTATACTGGTTCCAAGGGTGAAAAGGGAGAAGACTGTATCGAACCCCCGATGGGTCCTAAGGGAGATCCTGGATATCCAGGTATGTCATTGTGCAATCAAATTCATTTATTATATTCAAAATGTCAACATAGCAAATATAACATTATGCTCTTCCTAGTATTTCAGTTCGAAACGTTATAAAAAAGAGTATTGTGGCAATAATCGAAAATCTTGATTAATATAAATATCAATGGCATACATTAAATCTATGATTTTCATAATGTATAACCACGTATCGATATTAATTAATAGTATTTCGAAGTTAATCATTCTCGTATATCACAGTATCGGGCTTTAAACTTCCTGAAATGATACACCAATATGCCGCATATATTAATCGCTTTCAAACACGCCATAAAAGTATCGCGGATATTATCACGTTGGGTGACAACTTTTCATTGTCACATTCGTCTCCGCGGTGTTATTTTATGGTGGCTGAAAGCTCGTCCAGATAAATATTCAATTTTCGTAAATCACGCGTGTGCTTTCGACAAATTTGTTTTTCTTCGTCTGCCGACAGCGGAATAGAAATTTGTCGATTGCTTTATTCCATAAATATTTATTTCAATTAAATATTCCAATGCAGGTGCAGTAAAACACATTTTATCATAATTAAGCTTGCCAAACAATTGCAATTTCGAACAATTTTTATAAGAACATATTGCTTTTTGAGAAAATAGATAAGTAATTATAGTAAAAAATAGATAATTACAAGAATGATCAGATTTCATATTTCTACGAATTTCTACATGATTCTAGGTCCCGCGGGTGCACCAGGGTTCCCAGGAGAGAAAGGATTACCAGGACCCAGAGGATTCCCAGGATTGGATGGAGTGAAGGGTGCCCAAGGATTTATTGGACCACCAGGACCATCTGGATTACCAGGTTTAATAGGACCTACCGGTGCTCCTGGATTACCTGGTCTCCAAGGACCCATAGGTGTTCCAGGACTTATTGGAGAAGCAGGTCGTCCTTGCGAAGCTACTCCCGATTATCTTACCGGTATCTTGTTAGTAAGGCACAGCCAAAGTGAGTTGGTACCTGAATGCGAACCAGGACACATAAAACTTTGGGAAGGATACAGTTTGCTGTACACTGATGGTGATGAGAGGGCGCATTCGCAAGATTTAGGTAAGTCCTTCAAACTTCGAGTCACTCTGATTGAATTAATTAATTTCCTCGAGAATAGCCGCCGTGTTTTAATGTCCTTCGAAAACTCGCATTTGCAAAACTTTGAAGCTGAACTTCGAAAGACTTCAAATACGACAGTGTCAAAAACAATTCTAAGTACGTCAACCGTTTGATTGCAACTAAGAAACTTTCAATCCGACGACTATTTGAAGAGCACTCTGGGTTTATGAATTCGTAAATAATGATTTGTTGCTTATTAGAAGCTTTAATAAGACTAATATATTATTTATTAGAAAATGTGTAAACAAGCTTTCACACTTAAGCTAATAAAATTCTAAAACATTATCAAGTTATATTAAACGTAAAAACTCGGTGAAACCAAATTTAATATATTATCGATATATTGGATATATTTATTATATAATAATCTAATATATTCATGACACACTTTACTAATAGATTGATTAGATCCAGATTTCATATTTCATAGGAAACATAGAAATCATAGTTATACCGCTAATTCGAACTACCAGACACTCGCGAGTACTCAGCGTTCTCCACTCGCGCGTTCTCAAATGCGTAGAGCCGGGGACGGCGACGTTTTAAAAGACACACGCGTCAGCATTTTTCTTTTTCAAATCTAACTCGTCCTATAAATTATCTTGAAACAGGTTTCGCCGGCTCGTGTGTAAGAAAGTTCTCGACGATGCCCTTCCTATTTTGCGACGTCAACAACGTCTGCCATTATGCCAGTCGCAACGATCGTTCTTACTGGCTGTCGACCAATAGACCAATTCCCATGATGCCAATCGAGGAGACGGCGATAGAAGAATATATCTCCAGGTACGTCAGCTACCGTTTCCATTAAAAAACGAACCACCACCCGAACTCTTTCAAAGTTTCTTTTAAACTACCACGAAGGAGGAAAGTTCTTTCGCTTCGAGGTGAAGCTGGATCCTTACGGCTTAACGACTCGGTAGTTAATGTCGTTCGGTATTCAACCAATCGTTTATAAATCTTTGGAAATTTTAGGATCGAACTTCTTGCTTTGATAGAGTTAGATAATCTTTAATTAACGGCGAGTGTATGTTATTTATTCTAATCACAAAATAATGTGATTAATTACACTATTCTTATAAGAGTACAATGGTGGTATTAAAATAGATGAACTTATTGATTAATTAAACGTCGAAAAATAAATTGGAAATAATATCATTAGTAATCGTAGGTACGATTTATTAGTAATTATTATTTAGAAAATATCACTGGCCATGAATAGATAATAATAATAACATTCCTAATGAGACTGAGCTACATAATCTTACATAATATTTTCATGAGATGAAGAAACATTGATATGAATATTTCCTCGAAGAAGTAAACCGTGCAAAATCCACGCTCCTCAAAAACAGTATTTCCAAATAAATGACCATTCTATTTTTAGCCGTCCTGATATTTAGGCAGCTTTCACAGTCGAAATTACAATATCGGCTGATTCTGGTCGAAACATCGACACGCCGATCGTGTATCACCGTCGTCTCATTAATAAACATAATTCCGTTGGTGCGGAAAAAAAGCGCGATGTTATTCACGTATCGAATCCACGTTTCCACTAATCAGCCATAGTGTTTATATACTATGGATACACCTATGTAATACTTAATAACAATCTTGACCTTAACTTGGAAAAATAAGCGTTATAAATGCTAACACTTTTATGACGACATCGTAAATCCTAATTATTCAGACGCCATTTTAACACTAGAACTACTGGCGATATATTCAGCTATATTTATGTATTCCTTAAAAAAAGGAATGATGGAAAAAATAAATCAATCGATTTGTTTATGTCCATTCTGCAACGTGAACCGCGACAATCTCAGAAAATGAAACGTTATAATTTGAAAATTTTTATTAAATTCCGGGGACACATAATTTTAACTGCTTTGGTAGTTCTAGTGTTAAAGAGTTTCGATATCTGCCATTTGTAATTTCATTATTCGCGGACTCCCGATATCCGTGATTCTTTAATCGCTTGACGTCACGTCCTACTCCATTATTAAATAATACAAATATTTTCATTGGCAAATATAGTTCTCCTAAAAAATCTGGACGACGAAAAATACCAGGATCCTAAACTAACTGGGCGAAATGTTCCAAAAATTGGTTTAATGTTCCCGCGCCTCTTAACGCATTTCATATAAATATAAATCGGAGTCATTAATCAGAGTTATCCGGTAATCTTGTCCAAACTCTTCCATCTGCGAATCGATACGTTCCCCCGTTTGTTATTTAATATATATTTATTATCGACGCTGCTTTTTATCATTTCGTTAATACATAGTAAAACCTCTGTTCAAATTTATCGTTGTTCCCCAACGTTTCTTCACACAGGAGTTTTTTATGAATTTATTTAAAATAATAAATATTTACGTTGTTTCCGCAGGTGTGTCGTTTGCGAGGTTCCAGCTAACGTGCTAGCAATACACAGCCAATCGCTGAATATTCCTGACTGCCCTGGTGGATGGACCGGCCTTTGGATCGGATACAGTTTCGTCATGGTACGTCCATTTTGAAATCCCGATTAAACTTCGGATTCAATCCTCGATATAAATTGAAGCCAATCTCTGACATCTCACAAATAAATATCATGTTAATATCTCATTTTATGTTATTTTACGTTTAAGTATTATTCATACTAAATGTTCGTTATCTGCTTTTTATACAATAATAACCCATAATATCGTACCAGCATACAATGTATTGATAATTCGGATAATTTTTAACTAATATCGATTTTCTTTTGACAGCACACGGGGGCCGGTTCCCAGGGTGGCGGACAATCTTTGTCTAGTCCTGGATCCTGTCTGGAGGACTTCCGAGCAACACCGTTCATCGAGTGTAACGGCGCTAAAGGACACTGCCATTATTACGCGAATGAGTTCAGTTTCTGGATGGCTACGATAGAAGACAGGCATCAATTCCAAAGGCCCGAGAAACAGACTCTGAAGGCCGGAAACCAGAGGTCTCGAATAAGTCGCTGCCAAGTGTGTATACGAAACACGTAAATCGCTGTGCACACTTCATTCTTTTATTCTCCCTTCTTCCTTTTTTTAACACGAAGAACTATCACTACCGATACCTAGAGAACGAACGATAAAGTCTCGCGTCGGAACGAAAGAACTCCTCGAAATAAAGATGGCGGATCTTCCTCTTCTTCAATACTCTTTGCACGCTGCATATCTTTCCTCCGTTACCATACCTTTCTTTCTTTCACTTATACCTCGTCTGTATCTTGTATCTCTCTACTTCACCTTGTTTTATTACGCTCTACCTTTAATCCCTTTCTTTCTCTTCCATTATCCTTTCTTCTCCCTGGAGAACCGCCCTCAACGTTTTTGTCCCCGCGAGCACTTCCCTACTTCGCCGTAAGTTTTTATATATAATATTCAACCAACAAGTGCCTAGCGTACTATTCTCTAGTATGTAAAATAATATACATATACATATACATATATATATATATATTTATATATCTCGTAAATCTTGTATGGAGTTTAAGTTTATCGTACTACCACGGACACTGCCCATATCCAATATGGCACATTCACATATTGTATATTAATATAAACGATCCTAGCATGGTAAAACGTGTGAAGCCAAATATTTAAGTGAATAGGTATTTTGCTACGTAGCTAATAAAATTCTATTTTCAAACTTCACTCGTACACTTCATAATAAGCGGTCATTTTTAAACCAATCGTGTTTTACTTTGAACTTGAGAACCCACAGGTTTATTCAGGTAAGTGATTGTTAAGTTATAAAAAATGGAGAAAAGCTTTGAAACCAAACGGTGCATGGATGATTGAATAAATAAATATCGGCATATAAAAATATTGCATTTGAATTTTCATTAAAAATCCGATTTAAAGAAACAGACAAAATTCCAATAGTCAACCAACTTTTTAATTAATTTAAGTTAAACACTATTTAATGTGGCCGAGAAAGTATCGATAATCCACTGATTCCTTAATTAATTTAATTCTTTAGAAAGACGTGCATCAATAAATCAAAATTCAAGCTCTGATAACTCAATATTTGAGTTATCCGGGTGATTCGGTCTCAGTTTTCGTCGGAGAAAAGTATCGCGGCATTATGGCATTGCAAGTGAAATGGAAACGCGGAGACTGAATAATGGCTTTTTATGCGAAAGGGAAATCGTAATCAGTGCGTCGCGCCGTGCTTCGACGCGCCAAAAAGTGCCATTTTTCTAGCGAATGTCTGCGTCCGTAGATACGCGTGTAGTTTATTCTCACGAATATTTCCAAGCGTTTAACCAGAAATATAAATGCCGCGGTTTTAAAAGCTGCACACGAAGCTTGTATTCAAATTGAGTTGCTACGTCGGCTTGCGAGGCTGCACCCATTTCAGTGAAATAAGTCGCGACATATGGAATCCATAAACAAGTATATAGAAATATTGCGCTTTATAGGCGCCACTAAATATGCAAGTGGAAAATGTTTTTCTTAGATACCATGAATTCGAATATTTTATTAATATAATTTAAAGTAATTCTTCTCGGAGAATAAGTTTTATTATTTGTATATAAAACAAATAAT
This sequence comes from Nysson spinosus, assembly GCA_910591585.2. Classification (NCBI taxonomy): domain Eukaryota; kingdom Metazoa; phylum Arthropoda; class Insecta; order Hymenoptera; family Crabronidae; genus Nysson; species Nysson spinosus. The sequence continues at coordinate 8,878,131 of OU342835.1, forward strand.
TATAATGACTCCAAGAGTGATTGATATCCTCCTCAATGAATTAAAAAAATTATTTTCTGGAAACAGTACATTTCAAGTATACCATAAAAATGATCAAATTTATGGTATTTCAAGAAATAATTCATTAATGTATTTATATATCAAGAATTCGAACATTTTTATAATATAGTTTAAAGTTATTGTTTCCAGAAAATCATTTTTATTGATCAAATTGAGGAGGATATAAATCACTGTTAGAGTTATTATAATTATTAATACCATAGTAATCAATGGTTTATTTCTTGGTCCAATAATAACTAGTATGTGTGATTTTGGGTTTCGTCTTTTAATAGACCAATGTAACGATTTAAACTTCTTTATTTTTCAACGTAGAAACGTTTCGGTACAATTTTGCACCCTCTTCAGTCTAAACATTAAGTTAAAAGAAGTCCTAGGCTACTTATTATCTGCCCTAGGTGCTTATGTCTTCGGTGTTAAAGGAAGACTGAATGTTTAGACTGAAGAGGGTGCAAAATTGTACCGAAACGTTTCTACGTTGAAAAATAAAGAAGTTTAAATCGTTACATTGGTCTATTAAAAGCCGAAACCCAAAATCACACATACTAATTATTAATACCATATAATATAATATTATTATAGTACTACATTATATTATACTACTATTCTCGTCATAATAATGTAATGCATAACTAATATTATCCAATTTGTCTTTTATTCTTAATAATAGTTCAACCGACGAAGGGAAGCAGGGACACCGAGTTTTGTAATTCTATTATATTACATTCTATTATATTTATGTAAAATTTCAGACGTGATGAAAAATCCTGTGTTTCTTACAGAAAAGGTCAAGTTTTTATTTACTCCTTAAGACGTAGCAGTTTCGAAGAAACGAGAACTTGTTGACTTTGAATAAGGACGTGTTAGCTGGCCACGAACCTGCAAGCTGATCGCTGAATCACTTATCGATGTTGGTATACATTTTGCATATCTATAACTTATTATCACATTATCTCGAATAGTTTAACAACGTGATTTAACTAAGTTATTCACAATTAAACTGAATCATTCTTATCTAATGATTAATTTAATGTTTACACATTGTGCCACTTGATTTATGAAACGGCAGAAAAAGAAAGGACTTTGTAAAATTAGAACACCTAATTAAATTAATTTTTCTAAATAAATAAAGATCTTAATTTTTTAGTTGAAATAAGACATAAGATTTTGGCTGAAAGAAAGACAAATTCTGAGAGAATTTTTTGTTTCTTGATAAGGTGGCGGGAATGATAAATGGCAGGTTGTAAAACATATTGACAAGGTGTTTGAATAAAGCATTTTCCGAAGATTGAGGTAAATCTTGATTGACTGGGTTTTCCGTGCCAAGAAACGTTTTCTTCTCTTTTATTATATTTGTAGATCTTTAAAACTTAGTAACTGAAATTGTTTTATTTTTGTGTTAAGGAGAATAATAGTAGTAAAATGACATTGATGAGAATGCAGAAATAATTTATGATTTCTGCATAGCTTGGATCTCGGTATTATTATACTTGTGGAATTAATATTCAGTTAATGTAACATAATAAGATAATAATCTTTATATAACATATAACGGATGTGCTGGTCGTAAAAAATATAATACTAATGAAATAATAATAAACCTGATATTACAATATAAATTTTCTACTGAATTATATTTCAAATAATCTTATAATATATGGAGTGAAGAGACTATATAAATAATAAAATCAATTTAATATCTTCCAGATTAACTAATAATATTAAAAATATGAGGTTTCTATGGAATTTCACACGTTATTTTACCGCAAATTTCAAGCTTTCCTTTCCAAACTCTGCTATGTTGTTTGTTTAAAAAAATCAGGTCACAAGCTTTGGACATGTCAAATATAAATGTATCTACCAGGCTCTTTCATGGTGGATGATTAAAACTTCGCGCAGGTATTTTACTTCTAAATCAAATACCTGGCCGTATTTTTTCATCGACGATGCTTTTGTTGTTTTTAATGTTTAATTCGATACATGACAAATAGTTGAACGGAATGGCGCCGTTGACGTGGAGGTATTAACGCATGTTTTCATATCGAGCGCGAGCCTTTCACTGCGAACGTAGTGTTATGTTGCATGTCGATCAAAACAAAAATAATCACCTGATCGAGGGACGTCGATCCTAATTTCTTGGAATCCTCTTTTTCCTCGAATCTGTTTCGCTATTCATTGTCGTTATCGCATGATTCATTTGATTCTATCTGGTATTCGCAGTAAGGGCTACTTATAATTATTTTTAAAACTTAATTGGCTTAATTACCTAACAATTAACCATCTATAATTCCATGTAACTTTGACGTCACATACTACTCTATCCGTATCTTACATTTCATTTGATTTTCAACGATTGTCATCTTTTTCGGTGCGTTTAATATTAATTTCGAGACTATTCTAAAAAATTGGGCTTAATAATTTAATTAATTTCCGCTGGTAATTTTAGACTCTTTTTATATTAAGATATCAAACTATTGGAAACTCTTTTAATTATTTACACACTTGATAGTTAAATTAAAGATTTCGTATATTAAGATACTTCGTTATTCCACGTTTTCCTGGTTCCACAGGATATTTAGCCGTAACTGTTCAATCAGGTTAATGACATTCTTGGTCAACGACATATTCAAATATACGAAATCCATTAGCAATTCAAATAACAATCAAATAATCTTCCATAAACCCGAAATCGATATGAAATAAGTATCTGATCGTTACGTCGAATTCCTCGATCGTTCCAAGAATTTCAGGAAACGCAAGAAATCGTCGAGAATATTCGAGTGGTTCCTTTCATTTGGTAGCCATAGAAAATTCTGAAAGACTCGTTTCATTAATGAGTTGGTGCATAATTTCATAGATAGAATTGTTTCATAACAAGAAAATAGAGAATTCTTTTTTAGGTTTTGTACATTACTTTAAAGCTCTAGTCTTGCTTTTCTAGATCGTTTTTGAATTTTTTAGACGTTACGAAATTTTGCAATAACCCAATAAAATCAATTATACAAAAACATCCGTTTCAATAAAAATCGAAGATTTAACTCTTATAAATCGAGTGGCAGCACCTCTGTAATATAATTTCTTTAAAGACCACTATATTTCAAAATCCTCTGGTTTTTTAAACTGCTTTTTAGGTACCACATTATAAGCAAATTGGAAAGTAAAATATATTTTTAACTCTTAATATTATAGATATATCTATTAGTAAAATTAAGTTTCGATACTAATATTACGTTTTATTGAAAATTCTATACATTTGTATATTTTATGTCCCAATATTATTCAATTTTATTTCCGACATTTATTTCGTGGTAATTTCTTAATAAAATGTACTATTAATTTTTAATAACGTATATTATTAGTATTTTCACTAAAACATACATCAATAATTATTTTTATTAAAACATATCTTTATTTCCAAGTGAATGGTGATCCTTTGAATATTGTTAGATCGCGTTAGAAATTGTTACTCATTTTAAACATTTTTTATTTCCCAGGATACAATCCGACCATAATCCGCAAATCCCATAATCCTATAATTCAAAATGTCTTCATATCACGCCACTCTTGGCATAAAACTGAAAATAGTGTTTCATCACTGTCCTGCAATTTGTAAACACTAATAGAGAAAGATGGAACGCTGCTGTTTATTTCGAAAATAGTCAAGGAACTGGTCTCGAAATTCCAAGTATACCGGAGTCAAGGATAATCGTTTTAATCGAGCCACGATTTCAGACTTATTAATACGCGAATTGAAAGTTTGCGAATTCTGACGTAGCGTCCTGCTTACGTAGACCGAAATGTCGAGCCTCCAAACGACACGTGTCGCACGCAATATGTATGTCTACTCGATTAAGCTTTTTAATCGAGTCGCGTCACGATTCGCTTCGATAAAACATGCATATTATTGAATACAATATGCACAGCGGAAAATAATATGTTATCGGAAACAATAAAACATGCGATCAGATTTTGGGTGATATATAATTATACTTACTTCAGCAATCTAATTGCAGCAAATATATTAAGTTATTCTTATTTTTATAGAAAATTGATTGGATAACATTATGGAAATTCCAAAGATCAGAACGGACTGAGAAAGATGGATTTAGAAAATATATAAAATCCAAAAATAGTAGTTCGCAAAACCATAAAATGTCAGTCTTTAGTTGATTCGAAATTTAATACAATATAAACTGAAAAGACAGAAAATATTAAAAATCGAATAATTCAAAATAAGCTAAATATAATTTAATAAATTCTAACCTCGAGTAGTGAAATTTTAAGCATCAGATTACACGCAATTGGAATACATAAGTATGATAAAATGATAGTTACGATAAATGAATATGTATGCTATTAATACTTGTAATAAAATAATAATTACGATATTAATAGTTATGATAAAATAGGTACGGTAAATAGGTAACAAGTGAAATTGGATTCAAATGAGAAAGTGATACAAAAAATGAAGCGAGTATCGTAATGCAAGGATGCAAGATGATAAGAAGAATTGCTTATATCAGAGTGATAAAGGATTGGACAAAAATGATTTTATTTGGTAGGCGTGGCACGGTATACCGTTGGGGTCAACGTGTTTAACACAGTGAAAGGAGTCGAGCCTCCAAAGAAGACGAGCCTTGGTTCGATACACATGTATCGTGTATCGTGTATCGCGTATCGCGTTGTATATAAAATAGAATCGCGAAAGACAGAATTCCATCCTGGTCCAGACTCCAGCTATCGGCGAACTTTGAGAACGCCACGAAACCGGAGTCACGGCATTCCTTTGGAAATCCATTTCGAAAGGAGCCGTGTTGGAAAAACTTTCGTTGTGATATGCCATAGAATTATAATATTTTTGGATTTTGTCGCGAAGTTTTATTTAATAATAATCTGTGATTAAATTGACGATTAAAGTGCCTATTATATTGATGATTCAATTGTCGATTAAATTGGCGATGAAATTGACGATTACAATAATATTATCAGTAAAGTGTCATCCTTTCCTTTGGCTCGAACAGAAAATTTCAATATCCGAGGATTTCCGTAAAAAGTTTGATAAAAGATAACATTATTTGAATGTGAAAATTATATCTTAAAAAGTGCAATGAATATCCCATAATTTTGAGAACATTAATATGAACTCATTATAGAAAAACTGGTGTTTTTAAATATTACTTAATCTTTGATCTGTCATCTCCAACAACATTCAAACTACGTTTTCCGTTTTTAATACAGTTTCATGTAATAATAACAAAATCAACATTCCTGAAATACGACAGGAAATACGTTGAATGACATAAGCTTTCATAATCGTATTATTCATCCAACCATTAAACAACAAACTTAGGTTCACAACATAATTAATCCCACACAAACAATCCCCAGAAATCAGGAAGCAAATGCGACGTAAATAATTACGAGACCTAACTGCATATATGTCAGGAAAACAGAGAATGAAAATAAAAATGTCGTTCCAAAGGCTAAGCTCGAATGACAAACAAACGTAAGAATCTATTACAGTGATTTTCAACCGGTGTGCCGTGAGAGAAGTTTAGGGTTGCCACGAAATTTTTTAAGATTTAAGTATATTTTCCAAGTATATAATTGTTATAATAAAAGTATACATAAGAGTCGTTTATCTTGAAAGTAGCCAAAGTCCATTTTTCCAAAAAATCAAGTTATCGTTTATGAAATTACAAAGCAACTTTGTCTGGCTATTAAAGTAACTATGTGCAACTATTATAAACTTTAATTTGATTTCTTTGAAAAATGGACTTACGTCCAGTTTCAAACTAAATGCCTTATTATATATAATAGTAAAAAAATATATGAGCCGTTTATTTTGAAAGTGGCCTAAGTTAATTTTTCAAATAAACGTCTCATATATGTGTAGACAAAAATATACAATAAAACTGTATATAATTTCTATAATTTAAAAGTAAATAATTACTGTAGATTCAAGTGTGCCGTGATTATAAAAAAGGTTGAAAAACACTGATCTATTGGTTGTTTCTTCAGGTATCGGTATGATAGCGAGAGGCTGATAGACAAATTGCTCAAGGCTAATCATCTACGTAAGCAGGGAATCCGTTTAAATTAATTATGAAAGAAGGTGTGGAACCTGGTCGACCAATCCGACCGGTTCGTTCGTCCTCCAGCCTCCAGTGGAACATTTCGATTATCATAAACCCGCGACAATCTTAGCTCAGTGACGGAAAACCAGCGGAACCAGAACGATCGTATTCGATTTCTGATCCACGATCATTATCATCGAATTTCAAATATTACATTCATTCAAACGTGACACCAAAGTGACACTTCAAAAGAACTTCAACCCGGTGACCTTAAACTAACCGAACCAGGAAGATCGTGCTAAATCGTTAACTAAATCGTTGGACATCGTCGCGGCACTAAATGATCAGGTGTTCAACGATCCCAGAAACTTACATCATCTCTTGGACTTTTATGAATTCCTAGGGAATATCATTCTTGATTGACCACCTGAGACTCTTCAAGAATAACCTAAGACTCTTCACTTTCGGAATCTGACATCGATTCTGACTTAAATCGAATTGAATTAATCTTAGATTTAATACAAGTTGGATTCACGAAGTTTCGATTGTAGATCATAGATTCTGACATACGTCGAATTGAGTTGAAACTAGATCTAGTAAAAGTTGGATTCGTGAAGATTCGTTTGTAGATAATACATATTTACGTAAATCGAGTTGAATTAAAACTAGATCTAGGAAGAATTGGATTCGTCAATTTTTGGTTTGTTCGTCGAATTCACGAGTCGTGATGTCGAGTTCGAGTTTCCGTGAACCATGGAACGTCCGTGCATCCGATATCGCCAGGAGGACACACAACCCCATAAGATCCATTGTGGAGAACATTGTTGTGGAACCAAATCCCATGAAACCCATGATCGCCTTGTCCATTGGTGAGTTTACACTCCTTCAAAGTTATAGCAGACTCTTATCAGGTCTCGCTTTAACCGGTTATATTTTCGTCAAGACTCTTCGCCGTAAATCAAATGTTAATAAAGTTCAGTAAAAAGAAATTGTTGACAAAATTCTAGAAATTAATTATTAATTGTCGAATATACCTTGATTCGACTTTTGGCTATTAAGAGGATTAAAATATTCGATCGTTTGCGTTTATGTATAAAAGTAAAAAAAAGCGGTTTCATTTAGTTCAACGCAGAGATAAAACACAATATTCTCGGTTGCACCGCGCCGGGTTAAAAATTATATAGAAACGGTGCTTGAACCAGCTAAAACTACCGCCAAGGATTTTATCCACCGATTGTACTAATTACAATGATATACATCCGTAGGAAAAAGAAAACGCAGTTTTGATTTTACGTGTGTAATAAACAAGATAAAATGCAAATTCACGTGTTTTATGTAAATTATTTTGCATGAGTGGAGTAAGTTAGGAAAAATGTAAATACACTTCGTGGGGATGTTTTAAGAATACCTTTTGTTTCGCAAAGTTTACGGGGAATTTACATGTTTTACTATACTTTTACGAGTATAAACTGTATAAATTGTATCTGGCATTCTTTCAATATTTATAATACTGATGTTGATAATACTATACTTATATTATTTTTAATAATTATACAACGACGTTTGTAAATATTCATATATATTGAATTCGTTATAATTTTTAAAATATGCTTATTATAAGTAAATACTCAGGCGGATTATGTAAATGGCGAAATACACAATATTACTTAAAAATTGGTTTCGGTATAATTTTTGAAATAAGCTTACTACGAGTATTACTTATAAATCGGTTTCGTCACCATTTTGAAAACCTGCTTATTACAAACAGATATTCTCGGAAAGTATGGAAAAGGCATACCGGAATAATCGAGAAATCGTTAGTAGCTCAAGGACGCGAAGAATCAATGAAGTACCAAAAAATTCCTCCGATTCCACTTACTACCTCTTAAAAGCCGTACGATGAGGCTGACCCACTTAATTTACGAAATAATTATAAAATTCACCAGCAACACTCTCGTTCCAGTGTTTCCGGTTACCAAGGAAAACGAACTTCCCCCGGTGTTTATTTCCTCGAGATTATATTCGAGAGAATCGTGAAAAGTTTGCTTTCGTGGTCGTCCGGTAAATTTGCGCGCGTGCCTCGTCGTGTTTGACTTAATTAAAAATTGTCGAAGGAACCGCGCCAAAGTAACTCGGAAGTTCCTCGGCTTAAGTTGCCCCGCGGGAACAATGAGACTGTCACCAGCCCTCGAGTGTCTTCCGGTGAACACGGAAACGTGACTTCACAATTTAGCGTGGAAATCAAGATGAACCTATCGTTGAGTTCTAGGAAGAAGGCGTTCGTGACTTAAATTTCATCTGCAATTATTATATAACCATATACTTATATATCCATATATCTATTGGATTGGCCAAACAGTTAGTGAGGTTTTTAACGTGCAAAGAGAAAGCGATTTGTATTCAATTTTGTATATTCCTTCTATTTTCATTGTAATAAGATTCTGTTACCTTTAAAGTCGGTCCGGTTCGTTTAACGCTATCGGTCGGTCTTTAGTTTCCCCATAACAAATTACTTTACTATGTAAAATAACAATAATGAAAAAAGGGGGATACTTCAACGAATCGCCTATTAAGCGAAATGTCTAATTAATATAGAACAAAATATTCGAAATTTATACAACTCTTCTGTCTTGTAATATCAACATACATCAACCTACAGATATATTCGATGAAAAGTATCTCATTCCATTTTATAGAAAAGATATTTAATAATTTGCTTAACGATAGTAAGTGATCCCAAACTTATGGCTGGCAGTGTATATAACATCCTTTTTTTCTCATCGGAAGTCACCGCGTGCCTTCTTTCCGGAACCCAACAGTAAGCGAGGCATAGAGTCGTGCTTATTGGAAAAAGCTCGCGGTGTACGAACTGATAAAAGTTTCGTGTTACGAGTTCTTGAAATGAGTACGAAATTTCATGTTATCGGACAGTTTACAGTTCTCTCCATGACCTTTATCGGGGCCCTATTCGCGTTTAATCGGTTCACAGTTGGCTACCGTCCGTTTTATTCGTTACAATGTAATATTTCATGAAGTGAAATACTTGTCTGTTTTGTCGCACGTCGGGAATGTAATTTTATCGAGACTTTAATACTTCTTCCATTAAAAATCGAGAAATACGCTCCAACGTGGCGATATAACTTTCCTGAATATATTAAACTGTATATCGTGCGGAAAAATATGCGATATACTGTTTGCTTGAAAGTAGTTCGTCTTTTATGCGACAGATTATTGAAAAGCATCGATATTTTTCATAACCCAATAAGTTGTAAACTGGTCATAATCAATTAAATTTAATACGTCATAAAACCAATTTAAAATATATCATACTCTTATATATTAAAATTTTAATTATAAAATATAATTAAGCGATCATATCTATTATTGTAGGAGTCAATTATATAAACGACTAATAAAGATAATATAATAGAAATTAGTTTAAATAATTATAAACTGTGTGATGTTTCGCCTTCTTCGGTCGCAATTTAAATTAATAATTAATTAATAATTACTAATTTAATGATCGTTATTGGCCGTTTATACATATATCTAATTCCTATTCTAGGAAGCAATAATTATTAATTTAAATATCTAGTACAGAAATAAGAATAAATAATTCAATATTAATTTGAATTTCTCGTACAGAAATGATGTATATAAACAGCTAATGCCGATGGGAAAAGAACGAATAGACAATGTATTCATTTCTCTATGTTTTCTATTATAATGTATAAGAAATATTAATATACAAGTGATTTCTCTTTTTATTAAAAAGGTGACCCCACAACATTTGGAAATTTGAAACCCCCCCAAGAAGTAATCGAGGCTGTGCAAGAAAGTGTCGCTTGTCAATTGTACAATGGATATGCACCGAGTACAGGTAATTTAATTTCCAATCAACTCCAATTAAAAAATACATTTCGATACAATATAATATAATTTATTATATTACACATTAGCATAATATAACGTATCAAAATATTCTCGAAAAGACATTCGTATATCTCCAAACATATTATTCCTTTTTAATTATTAATACCCGTTATTAATGAAGGGACAATATATTATCGTTCTCTATTTATACTAAAAATATGAAATATTAATATATATAATAAATTGGTTTTTAATTCATATTAAAGCTTAAATATATTATCTCTATATTATCTATATTCATATTATTATCATATCAATAATCTACATATTTTTATTACATTGATAATCGCGCAAATTGTTTATTTGTCAAAACAGGTTGCATCTAATCTTACAGTACATAACATTCATTACACTAACGTAAATGTTTTCAGGTGTACACTAACTTTCTCCATCCTTAATGAAACATTTTTTTCCATAAAGAGCAATCGTCGAAATTAGTCCTATTTGTAAAAAAACATAGCTGCGTATAAACTCGAGGAATGAAGAGGAGAAAAATTAATTGGTACACAGGAGGGACTTTGTAGTTTAGCTTTGTCGCGCGTGCAATATTTTGTTCATTATATTTGCCCTTTACATCAAGCAGCCCTGGCTAAAAAAGTTTCGGCGCATTTTAGAATTTTCAAAGGTGACAGGAGACATTCTGGAATTCTGTACAAAGTGGCTGCCGAGAGGGAGCATTTATTAAAGCATTTTTACTGTATCCCTCGTTGCGTTTAACGATAACGCGCTAAAAGGAGAAAGAGCATAATAGTCTTCTTTTTCGTTCTTAGGTTACCAGAGTGCGAAGGAGGCAGTCGCGGAATACAGCTCAACTGAATTTGTTAAAGTAGACCCAAAGGTAAGATCGAGTTAATACAAGATTAAAACGTATAAGCAACTTTGTTTCAACTAAGGTTTCTCTTACTTTTCAAGAGATATCTTAAAAAGGATATTCGAGAAATTGTTATTATAATAGTATTTCATCATAAAGGTACTGCTCGAATATTCATCGTTCTATAACGTTGAAATATTAAGTTTAAAACAAAACATATTTTAGTTTAGAATTGTCATTAAAATCCAAGGTGTTCATATCAATTCAGTTTCTTCGACCCAAAATGGTCTTAGAACATGTTTAGGCATCATCTTCTATCGATTTGGGGCATTTGGGAGCAAAATTGGCGACTTTGATTTTTTGACGATTTTTGCGATTTTGGGTCGACCCATTTTTTGACCGAAATAAATTTTTAATCCACTTCTTTCGACCCAAAATCGTCCTAGAACATGTTTATACATCATATACCATCGATTTGGGTCAGTTAGAAGCGATTTTGGCGACTTTCATTTTTTGACAATTTTTGAAGGTATACCCCTTCACATTTTTGCGATTTTGGGTCGACCCATTTTTTGACCGAAACAAATTTTTAATCCACTTCTTTCGACCCAAAATCCTCTTAGAACATGTTTATACATCATATACCATCGATTTGGGTCAGTTAGAAGCGATTTTGGCGACTTTCATTTTTTGACAATTTTTGAAGGTATACCCCTTCACATTTTTGCGATTTTGGGTCGACCCATTTTTTGACCGAAACAAATTTTTAATCCACTTCTTTCGACCCAAAATCCTCTTAGAACATGTTTATACATCATATACCATCGATTTGGGTCAGTTAGAAGCGATTTTGGCGACTTTCATTTTTTGACAATTTTTGAAGGTATACCCCTTCACATTTTTGCGATTTTGGGTCGACCCATTTTTTGACCGAAACAAATTTTTAATCCACTTCTTTCGACCCAAAATCCTCTTAGAACATGTTTATACATCATATACCATCGATTTGGGTCAGTTAGAAGCGATTTTGGCGACTTTCATTTTTTGACAATTTTTGAAGGTATACCCCTTCACATTTTTGCAATTTTGGGTCGACCCATTTTTTGACCGAAACAAATTTTTAATCCACTTCTTTCGACCCAAAATCCTCTTAGAACATGTTTATACATCATATACCATAGATTTGGGTCAGTTAGAAGCGATTTTGGCGACTTTCATTTTTTGACAATTTTTGAAGGTATACCCCTTCACATTTTTGCAATTTTGGGTCGACCCATTTTTTGACCGAAACAAATTTTTAATCCACTTCTTTCGACCCAAAATCCTCTTAGAACATGTTTATACATCATATACCATCGATTTGGGTCAGTTAGAAGCGATTTTGGCGACTTTCATTTTTTGACAATTTTTGAAACTTCAGTATTTGATACTTCAGTTTCTCCCACCAAGGTTCCATGTTATTTAATATTATTTAATATCAGTAATTTACATTGAGAAACAGCAAGCATTACAACGCGCAGAAATAGAAAACTTTATTAAAGGTGGTTCGAATTGCAGGAGATTACGCCGGCATTATTGTAGGTTTCCTATTAAGGCTGGTATTCCAAGAAATTCCAGCTTGCAAGTGTGTCGCTAGATTTCATTTCCTCGTATAAGTCACAAATCTTGCAAATTCCGATTGCACTTCCTATTCTGAGGCAAAATAGGGTCGCGAGTTATTCGGTGACGTATGTCCTTTCATCAGGCGCAATAAGAAACGACAGATTTAAATCTTCGATTAAAGTTTCATAAGTTTCCATTGCAATTAGATTTATCATTATTCGGTTAACAATATAACAACGACAAGTATTATGGCAAAAATATAACGATAATTGCATTTATTATTATCTTATCACTAATTGCTCTGCCATTTTGTCGATCATAAATAAAAATTAACATGCCATGAATATCGATTTCTAATTAACAGTCGAAGTTATTTATTTCTACAAGTCTCGTTGATTATAAGTATACTAATTAGAAGTAGCATTTACTGAACTTAATTACCAACTAATTAAAATTAAAAATAAACCAAATATAATTGTACATATTCGAGGTACATATTAAGTGGCACTTTAAGTTCGAGGAGCACCAAAATTCCGCTTTAAAGCAGTAAGTTGTCGGCGAACTTTATTCTATCAGAAAAATGTAGAACTGTGGAATCGAAGCTTAGAAAAGTTCAGCTTTATCTAGGCACATATGAAATCGATTTCATCGGAAAAAAGTCCATAAACTAAGCAAGCTTTTCCTGTGCACCTGTCGGCTACCACATAGGGAGATCTAATCTACGATATCCCATGAGTTAAGCATACTTGAATCGACACCGTGCTTAAAAAGCGAGTCTTTGTGATAATAACCCGGAAAGTATCTGATGGAAACAAGTATAAATTTAATTTCCAATTAATAGAAATAGTCTTCAAATAATTGAATTTATTACAGTTATTAGGTATTAGATATTATGATTATATACTTATATTAATTGATATTATTGTCATTGTTGTTTTGAGTATTCTTTAAATTTAGTTGTCGATTTCATTGATGTGGCGTTAATTATATTAATAGTATGTTAGAATTTTTTCTATTGTTCGTATATTATTCTGTTATTATTAGTATTATTATTATTATTACAGAAATGTGTTAAAGAAGTATGTTCCATAAATTTCCACTATAATTTTACAAACTCGGATTCTACATGCACATATATTAAAGTGCAAAATTTTGAAAGATAACTGATACTGATATGTATAATAATATATGGAATGATGCCAAACTAGTTAACATGTTCGATAAACACGGATTACACAAACTCGCGGAGTTCGAATTATGCAGTTTTTCCTGCATGTTTAAACAGTATATCAATAATGTGCTTACTATACGAAAGTTCAATAAACATCAATAAACGTCATCCAGAGATGATATTGATCTCGGCGTTATTAATTGTGGTATCTATATATGTACATATATGTAAATAATTATGCAAATTTACAGTGATCTTGCTCCATTTGACAACATAACTTTGATACCACATTAATACCAATTTAATATGATATGCGAAAATTCTTGTTCCTAACAAGTCACGTTCCTCGAAATATATTTTGAGCACTTTAAATACATTCATTAAATTTGATTGTAAAATATTTGATTTCGATACTTTTAAGGCGATCCATGAGACACTTTTTAGATAATGAAATATGATAGAGATATTAATTATCATGGTTCTATTTTTTGTTTAGGATGTCATTCTTTGCAGTGGATGCTCTTGCGCCCTTGACCTTTGTATAACGGCCCTTGCAAGAGAAGGTCAAAATATTTTGATACCGCGACCAGGTTTTGCGATCTATCGAACTTTGGCGGAGGGTCTCGGTGTCACTGTAAAGTCCTACAATTTACTTGTAAGTTATTATTTATAAATTAATTTATATATAATCTTGCGTCGACATAGTTCTTATTAAATATTTAACAATAATTAGTAACATCAACCGGAGGTAACATAACATAGTAACATAAACACTCGTTTTTCCTTATTACTATTTATTTTATTATTATGTTGACTTTAATTGAACAACCGGTGAACTAAATCTTATTGGATTTACTTTTCTTCTCTTAATTCAACTTCTCGCATTTCGAAGGAAAAGATCGTAAAGTAGTTGAATTTCATAAAACCGTTTCACCACCCTGTATATGCGTAGACCGTAATATTGTGGGGAGAATATACGGGAAGTCGAAAAATTCCAAAATATCGTTGTAGGTGGAATGGGACTTCTGATAAGATTGATCGAGGTTGTAAATCCTACGGTGTGTGGGACATAAAAAAAGTTGTGAGATTTACATCCAGATTCCAAAGAAATAAAACACTTTTCTATCACATTTTATTATATAGAATAATAAAGTGAATTAAAAAATAATTATTAATCCACGACTTAGCAATAACGATATTAACCCTTTCAGTACATTAGATCCGATACATCGGTTTTCGATTATTGATGTAATTTAAACATATACAATGACATACTAAAATTAATAGATAACTCGCATATATTTTAAGGTATTTTTTGATGGTACGCGGAAGACATATAAAGTACTATAATATGTATAAGGGTTAATTACGAACCAAAAATAACACGTTTACTTACTTCATTTTGGAACATAATCTACTAAGGAGATGTTAATATTTAAATATAAATCACAATTCTTTGGTTTGGTTGAATTCAAATTTCACGTGGTTTGAATAAACAACGAATGTTGAAGGGATTTATTTTCAGAGGGAATTTGCGATTGTCGACAGATATTATTTTTAAAGCAAACTTGTGGAATAATATAGAAACGCAAACGTGAAAGGCCGTATGCTGAAAGCAAATTGAAATGTTTTGGTGAAATTACATTAATAGTTGGAACTACGTCGTAAAGCGGAACTATTTAATTCAACAAGTAAATATTACTACTATTAAATATATTCATTTGTCGACATATTCGATGGAAAATATTTTATTTCAATATCATAATACATTTTATATGAATTTCTGTAAATAATTGTATTACTATAATTTATGCATATTCTTATGTTTGACATACATTCATATCACATAAATAATTCTCATTTTCCAAATTAAAAATAGCCTGTATATAAATAATATTATATTTTACGACATATTCGCTGCAAAATATTTGATTTTAATTCTAGAACGCTGCATATGAATTTATCTGAATAACTTTTGTATTTCATACTACATCATTATTTTAATAGTCCCAAAAATCACAACTCTACGTAAACAATATGGTTAGCGAAACGCGTATGAATGTCGCAAAAGAAGGAATTACCTTCCCAGGAATAATACGAAAGTTTAGGAAATTCAGTAACTGGAACGAAGGGTATACAACGAGGAGGGAAGTGGAAGTCCATTAAAGTAAAGATCGCGAAGTAGTACAAAGCGGATTTAAGCAATATTTGTTTATGGGTTTCGTGATTCTTTTAGCTGGAGCAAACATTTTGATTTCGCAATGGTGGAATGTTAAACTGAAGAAATAATGAGGTCTCTTTCCGCGTCCGTTGCACCGCGTATCCCAAGGGGGTAGTTTAATACCACCCTACCGTGTTCGAGTCGTCGCGAACTATTTTATCCAGGGAGAAGTAATTAAAACCACAGCGGCCGTACCTCTCGTTGTCTACGGGCGAGTAGGTGCTTCTAACATCCACCACCACTGAATTCACCTATACGTGTACATTGTACATACAATAGACTCATGCATGGAAATGTTAATTAACACGTACCTACTCGGAGTATCGTGGAAACAAACCTCCTGGAAATCCGATTCACCTAATGTTTTGAGTTACTGCCTTTGAACTCTTTTTTTATTTCGTGATTCAAGTTAACGTCATATGTGGAATTTTTGTATTTTTTTATATACGGTTTTTCTTCATGAATTACTGTCTTTTGGAGTGTCTTTTTATTTCATTTACAAGCCGATTTAACGAATAACAACATTCTAACTTCGATCTTCAAATCAAACCGAAAATTTCCATGTATCCAAAACACGAACAACATGTTATTCCATTCGGTAAACGTTACACAAAATTATTGAAAAAACCTGTGCTTCCGGAAATTCAATATTTTTAACCCATCGGTTCGTCCGTCAATAAAGAATTCAATATTTTATTACGCTTTTATAATTTGCACATCGACCGAATCAATGTCCACGCGAAAACATTGACGCTTTTCGAGAGCCATCGAGAATTTTTCCACGAATAACTACGTTTCGAATGCGTCGCATCAAAGTAAGCATTCGACTGTCGTATATTTACGCGCGCATAAAGAGATTCACGGAATAACACGGATGCGAAGTGTTACACTGGGCTTTGTGCATTATGTATCACCGTTCGCGCCGAATGGTAATCAAGCGGAGTCCTCTCGACTCAAGAAAATCTATTAATATTAATAATCCACTTCTAGCCGGAGCTTGGCTGGGAAATTGACCTGGATGACCTGGAAGCTCAGATCGACGAATCGACGGCGGCGATAATTATAAACAACCCTTCGAACCCTTGCGGTTCCGTTTTCGGCAAGGATCACATCCAGGACATCCTGGACGTGGCGGCGAGGTACTACGTGCCAATTATAGCGGATGAAATTTATGAACACATGGTATGTACCTGATAATTATATAACTTTCATTGAATAATTAATATAACATCATTATAATCACCGGTTTATTTTTAATTTAACCGATTGCTAATTCACTCTATTCAAGAGTGAAGCCATTTTTTCTTATCGAAATTTGGGAATTCGATTTTTCGAAACGGGTAAGAAGAATGGATTACTATCCGATACCCCTAATATTTATATATTAATTACTATTATATATAATATTACATAAATGCGCGCAAAATTGTTTCTATCTGTTGGTAGACACCGCGAGATAAATAATTCTGTTCCAGTAGGTCGGAATCTGCAAAATCGATGGAAATTGTTTTCATGGAAAATATTGAATTTTCTCTGTCATTGAATCAAAATTTATACTCGCTACCAAAAAGTAGATAGCTGATGACAAAATATTAAATAGTCTGTATGATTAATAATATGCCGTTTTCCTTATAAAAATATCAAGTCTTTACTGAAGACAGCTATGAACATAATTTCTAATAATTTGTTATCTTACTTATGAAAACATTGCATCGTTTTTAAATGAAATTAAACAGAAATATTTTTATAGCAGAAGCACAACTTTCGACAAACCAAACATATTTTTTGTTTATTTTCATGGAGAACTACAATTAACAGTTCGTTGCTATTCCCGAGGCCTTTGTACGATTTAAAAATTAAACGATTTATGGACCAACATATTTCTTCCGCGGTGAGCGTATAGATTGTTCGAGGGGTGTATCGAGTGGGATATAAATTCCTAGGTTTGTCGAAAAATTTATGAAATTTCTGCCCCGTTTGGGATTATTAATCTCAGCCTTTCGCGGTGGTTTTTTTCTCTGATGAATATCGCGCTGCACTTCGATCCAGAATTCATTCGGTCTACTGCACGCTTTTACACCAAAGATGAACAAATGAACTTCTTTTGTAAGGAATATGTTACTATATTTTTTACATTATTCTCCGTGCATTGTTCATACACAATGTGTGAAGAAGACATAATTTTCTGGAATAATACAATATTCTTTTTAATGGATATAAACTTAATTTCCAACTTATAACAAGAAGATTTTTGTTATAATTCATTCATAACGAGTAACTTAATAATAACATCTCAATTATATTCAGATATTATATTATATAATACGATATAAAATATCTACATAATATCGTCTTAAATTTCAGGTTATAATAAGAAGCCTTCTCCATATTTTTTTCATAAGTTCCTGCAGTTTCGTCGAATGTGAAAAATCCTATTTTCTTACAAACATTTAATACGAATTAAGCCATTACTTTGAAAGTTGGTCTAAGTCCATTTTTCAAAATAAACAAAAGCTATCCAATGTCATATAATATATAACTGATAGGCAATTGTTACGAGATATATTCGATCTGAAATGAAACCCCAATATTTGACAAAATTAATATCAATATTTGACTTTAATGATCTTCTTTTTGACACGAAAAAACATCGAGTTTTAAATGTTTAAGTACCATTATTTTTCTCATTTCTGAACGTTCTATTAAAAAGAAAAACATGACGACAGACGTGTATGAACATGGAATCCCATGAAGGACTATATTTCCGTTTTGCTTTCTCCGTAGGTGTTTCCGGGCCGGACTTTCCACTCGTTAGCATCTCTATCGAGCGAAGTTCCTATTTTGTCGTGCAGCGGACTGACTAAAAGGTATGCAGAAACGTGAATCGACTATAAAATTTCGGCATTTCGCGTGACATCGTCTGAATATTTTCATCCTCGGCGGCGGTATACGCTCCGCCAATTTTTACACAGCTCGTTTTAAGCGGCTCCCGTTACCACGGGATTCCGTGTAATCGCTTGCACGGTGTACCATGTATTACGAAATATCCAGTCTCCCAGAGAATATTTTGAAGGTTGGTTTCGATGGTAAAAACTCTCTGGGTACATTTCCCCAAAGAATTACGTGATTTTCGGAGAAATGCTTCGCCAGAGACGCGAAGCTTTCAGTTTCCCAATTTCCTTGTCAATGTTTTGCTGCCAATTTTAACTAATGATCCTTGAAACTTTCGATCGAGAATCCTGCACGTTCTGAGTTGATAGCGATTGTTGTTTTATGTGCATCGAAGTATGTGCTTTAACTTTGAAACTACCGGGAATATTATTATTATATTAACATTCATGTAAACCACAAGTTTACATAAACAATATTGTTATATGAAATTGTATGAAGAGAGGAATAATATGCAAGCTTCGGAACTTTGCGAAATGGAAGGAAGCCATATTTGAATGTTTAGGTATGCGTCCTTAAAAATAAGGATGGATGGATGAAAAAGAAATTAATCGATTTAATTATATTCATTTTCCAATATTTCCTAGGAAATGGAAGGTTATAAATTTGAACATTTTTAAATACTGATCATCTGCCATTTTCACTCGCTTCGTATATTGTATATTTATATATAAATTATGGATGGAGGATATAAGTTAATTAATGGATTCAATTATTCGCGTTACGTATATAAAATCTCAAGTAATTCGCCGTGGTACATTCGAATAATTTAACTGAAAATGGCAAACAAATCATTTTTACCCCTTTGTTTGTTCTAATCTTAAAACAGATAAGACGGTTAATAAGAAACGTGGTTTCTTTCAGATTTTTAGTACCGGGATGGCGTATGGGTTGGATAATAATCCACGATCGTCAGAACGTCCTAGAAAAAGAGGTGAGTAACATGGCCGCAATACAATATACGCGACAGCTTGAAAATAATTGCTTCTCCGCTCGTATTGTTTCCGTAACGAGGAGAGCACGGTGTCCCACAAGCCCGGTACTTCTCTACGATTGGATTAAATTTCGTTGATTAAACTTTATCCTGCCATTAAAGTTCGCTCGTTGGCAACGCTCATCGTGTTCTTAATTCCTTTCGAGGTTTAATTCTGAGCGAGAAAAAAAACTGAGGGTTGTAAAGAAAAGGGGAAAAGGAAACTTGAGCCAGACGTGGCTTCAAGAAACTTTCATTTTGCTGGGTGACCCCGCTATTTCTTCGAAGCTGTGGTTAGATACTTTCATTCTATAGATTTTTATACCCCTTCTTTTTTTTACAGATACGTAAAGCCTTAAACTGTTTGAGCCAACGAATAATCGGCAGCAACACACTTATTCAGGGTGCCCTGCCCGCCATTTTGAAGAACACCCCTCAGAAGTTTTACGATGACGTTATATGTACCTTACACGTGAGTGTTTTTTATCATCGATGTTTACTTTTCATTATATGGACCGTTTATTTTGAAAGTGGTGTAAGTCCATTTGCAGCCCGTAAATATACATTATTTTAGTTAAATTCGCCTAAAACAAATTTCTATAATTAAATTACATATCGATAAATCAGTAAAAACATTGCCAAACTTGATATAATTAACCTATATTTTTTCATTGAGAAATATGCTAACCTTTAATTTTCTCGAAACAAGAGAAAATGGACTTACACCACTTTCAAAATAAACGGTCCATATACTGGCTGTTTAGTATAAAAAAAGTTCGTAATTATATATTATACTTTAATTCTGATACATTTGTATATTTTAGTAGAAATTTAAAAAATATTTTTCTTTATGTTCTATATTTAATATTGGCTTTCAAATAATATGAATAACGATGTGATATGACTGGGACAAATAAACTTCCTTGTTCTGACATATTGTATTAATAAGTTTCACAAAATTCTTGTTAATGAATATTTATATCTGGTATTATTAGGGTGATCATTGTATTGTTTTTTACAGACACACTCGAAACTGGCGTACAATTATATTTCCAAAATTCCTGGGTTAAAACCTATAATGCCACACGGTGCAATGTACATGATGGTGAGATTCCGAATTATTTTCAACGATTACAGAATTGTCTTTCTCATTTAAAACAATGTTCAAGCTTCAGATTATTAATAATAGAAACGAGTAGTAAGCTTAGAAATCAAATCACTCTCGTAATAATCATTTCTATTCATTTCGGAGCTTATGAATAATTAAAAACTAGCGGCTGTTAGTCGCTTTGGAAACATGCCATATTCGTATATTAACAAAATTCGGATGAAATGCGACCCACCGCGTATGTTAATATAACAAATTAATTCGTAATATTTGTGGTAGATCCGTTCTGCAATATCGCGATAACACACGTGTTTCAATTAAACTCCGTGGATTATAATAAAATAATCCTTTGGCTAATTAAAATCGTCGAATGCAAATCATATTTAAAGTGCATCGAAAGCGGAGATATTGCATGTCATTGCCAAATACGGTGGATTTCCATGAAACTGCAAATACTAATTGAACTTCGGCAGCGATAAATATTCGGTAGAATTAGTAGCGTGCGTTGGGCATGAATTTATACGTTAATGTAAATACCGATGCTAAGGTTGCGCCGCCATAAATGATCCAATCGATTTCCAGGTTTACATAGATCTCCAGTGTTTTCCGGAATTTAATTCCGATCTGGAATTCGTGCAGAGACTGTTAATCGAGGAGTCCGTGTTTTGTCTTCCTGGCCAGGTACGATTTCTTTAATCGAAATTATTTCGTCGAATTATTTCTGCGATTTCATTATATTATAATTCATTTGATATAATTTTATACATATTACTGTTTAGGGTACCCATAAATAACGTCGTGTTTCCAGATTAAATAAACAGCGCCACATTTTTCGTAGACGTGATTTATTATTATTAATGTTAAGTAAAATAGAATTTTGTGTAAGTATGGAAAACGACATTACTTATGGATACCCCAAATGTATATTATAAAAGTTCATCGGAAAGTGGTTGTCAGTTAAATGTACAAAATGTTGTAATTAAATATTGCTGTGTGATATAATTTATAATGTAATTATGTGCATAGAATTATGATATAATTAATTATATGTGTGTATATAAGTGTAACATAACATATCATCCACGGTGATTTTTATTTGACAGTGCTTCGATTATCCGTCTTATGTGAGGCTCGTCATTACCGTCCCAGAAAACATGCTCGAGGAGGCTTGTCAAAGAATTCAAGATTTCTGTGAAAGACATCATTATAAGACGGCGGAAAACAATCGAAGGAACAGCTTGGCGGATGTGAAAATACCGTATTAAGTAAGTTCAAGTGAATCGACTGTTTTTATAAACATCGCGATGTTATTCTTCAGACTGTGCAATGAATTAAGACGTAGGAATTGTAGTCTTTAATGCATGGTCTTTGTGTATATGTAAATGTATGTCTTCGTAGCGCCCTATGTTTTAAGTGTAATTATATGTGTATTAAATATTTCCCTAGAAATTATCCTTGATAATTATTATGGAATCCCATCCTGGTGTAAATATAAATATGTATGTATACGTATTTTTGTAGAACTAAAATTTCGTGTTGTATACTGGAAATATATTTTAATAATAACACCTTTTTTAACCAAAATAAGTCAATTAAGTTTAATGTCATTCTTAAACAAATATATATTTTTTACAGACCCAAAACTTTATTATTTGTTATGCCGCATATATATTCTTATAGTCAGACTTTCTGGAACCAAAGTAAGTCAATTCTGATTAATTCAATTCTCAAACAAATACATACTTTTTACAGAACAAACTCTGCAGAATTTTAGAATTTTAATAAAAGCCTTGTAGAACTTTGTTTCCGCACGAAAAAATTTGTGAATGTTTCCATAAAGAAATGTAAATAATATTATTTTTTAAGAAATTCATTATGAAGATCGCTATCTATAAGAATATATACATACCACTTGTTTGTTAAAACTTTAAATGTTTTCAAAAACCTCGTAGAACTTTGTTTTATGAAGTTTTCGTTTCAATGCCTTGCAGTACGCATACTTTTCACATTTACTCTAAGTCCGTAGGAATGGGGAAGTATATCGTGTACTTAAGCATGGAAGATCAATTTACGTATAATTACCCATCCGAAGCTGCCAATCTTCTTAATTGAAGAGGTCTCCGCTGCCAGGGAATGTAGACGTTTAGGGTAGCTGACGTGGTCTTGATGAAGGGGTGCACGCGGAAGGGTAGTTTTCAACCTCAGCGTTTATCTACGACTTAAGTGCAAGCATTCATCTCAAAGGTGTCCTTGATAATTATAGGTGATATATTTATTCAGGGATTGCAGTAGATTTTTGATTATCGAGTGAAACAGAGTGGAAACGATTATGATACGGTAATGCATGATAATATATTCAATTTATTATAGGAATTAAAAATGTAATTATAGAAAATTCAGCGCGATGAAAAAATTGCGATGATCAAGTCATTGGCCATCGAATGGCCAAGAAATGGTAGAATTAAATAAGGCATGAATAAAATACATGAACATTAAAATATAAAATATAATTATAATAAAGCGCGATAAATTTATGCACTATTGCGCACTATTTGTGCAAATCTCAGCATAACGAATTTTAATTTGCCGTTTAATGTATTCCTCAAGATTCGTGCATATTGCAGATGCTTAAATGTTAATTGATCCAAGAACTAACAGGGATTCTGCGGATCAGGAGAGTTCGAGTACACATGAGGCGAATGTGAATCGGAATGGAATGCATCGGCATCGGTAAGAGAATTCTCGGCATCGGCAGGGAATTCTATATAATTCCAGTGCAAAGATAATCCATTTGAGATGGAATCCGATATCTCGAGGTAGAACGCGAGATTGGCTTCGATCGTATTGTAATTACTGATTAATAATTATAAGGCATTGCAGCCGACATGTGTTTACGTTTAATGCTCGGAGTCCCTCGTGGAGAGCGGAAGATGAATATTACAGGCAAGTTCAATTTTTAAGATCTCGGTAATTCAATTCCAGTTTAATTCCTGGGCGAATAAATGCAATAAAAATAAATTCAATGTTTAACAATTTTGATCATTTAATTCTACTTTGATTCCTAGTTCGATAAATACAATAAAATTAAGTATTTAACTATCATATTATTTTAATTCCAGCTTAATTCTTTGCTAGATAAATTCAATCAAATGTAGTTCAATATTTAAAAATCATAGCAGAGTAATTCCACAAGGCACGTTTTTGTGCTTGTAATAATTTACTCCCGCGTTACGATATTTCATGGCAGCCACGCGATAAATCTCGGATACCATTGAATTTCAGAAATTATATTACAGTATCCCGGAAATTAGAGCTGACACTATGATTTTGTAGGAGGAAGACCGGGATAGTTCTTAATAAGTTCACCGACTGCTTGATGGTTGCAAGGGTCAATATTCTCATTGAACGTAACTGCACACTCGACGTGATGCATTAACGATTGTACGTCGGTCTGATCAAATTAGTCCTTAAAGTACAGCACGGAGGCTTTTCGACCTCGACCTATTTATTCCCAGAGTGCATCTCAGAATGCAGTTTAGTAAATGAACGAAGCCATCGACCTGGCGGATTATTCGAACTAGAGAAATTAGCGTTGCTTTATGTTACATACATTTTGTTAGGCGAATGTTAGTTTGATGAATATTGAGTGCATGATTTTATTATATACCCTGCTATATAATATAATATAATATAATATAATATAATACAATACATTATAAATTAAATAATACAATATAGTATAATATATAGGGAAGCACATTTATGTTAGGGCGACTCTGTTTACTTCCCGATCTACGAAAGTCAACGGCAATAGATCAGTCTGATTCTGGCATCCGAAGCGATAACACGTATTCCAATTTCGCGAGGAACACACAAAGGTTACCGAACGATCCTCGTTAGTTTGTGCTTAAAGTTATTTACATTCTTGATATCGCGATAACGTGGCGCGCAGAAGTCGACTCGATTTTAACGACAAAAAGTGGCCAGTTCTGTCTGATTACTCGGTTGTACATCGTGGGTGTTTTTAATGGCGGAGTAAACAGTGGTTGTAACAGTACGAGTTTTCGGTTTTTAGTTGTTTCAAGCTGTTTGTGGAAACGGGTCACTGTGCTGGTGAATCAGAATGTGAGTACTTAATATACAAACATGTACTGGTTTTTGTTGAGGTTTTACAGAGCTGAAATGAAAACACAGCTGGTCGTGCATTGATATATTATGCATCTTCGAAATAATTTGCGGTAGATTGTGGATATTTAGAATTTAGCTGCCGAAATTAGAGGCAAAATGTAATAGAATAGTTGTTCATATTGGAAAGTCTTTCGTTATCTATTTTTTCATAATAATTCTCTGATTTTTGGAAATTTGGATGCTAAGAACGAAAGAAGTTGTTACTGAATATCAAGCAGTTAATAATTTTCATAAAAATAATGTTTGGGACTGAAAAGTTGATACATGCAAATTGTTCAAATAATCATCTGTTATCCATTTTAAGTAAAAACTCGGTTTTTTAAAAAATCGGAACTTATTACAAAACAGGTTACTTCTAAATATTAAATAGGTAATCATTTTCAGAATATATTTCCCAGCTATTTAAAAAAAAATTCAATACAAAATAATCCAAATTTTCTATAGTTTCCATGATTTATGGAATCAATAAGTCTCAAATCCGATATGGAAAATTCCTTATATGCTATAATGAGTATAAAACAGTGTAATAAACAAAGTATTCACATACCTATACGAACAAATATAGTCAGATAATAGTTTATTTATTACACTATAAAGTATAAATTCTATAAAATAGTGTAACAAATAAAGTATCAAGATATTTATATGAATAAATAAATCAAGTAATACCAATTGTATTATTACACCATTTTATATTCATTTACTTCGTTACATTCTTATCATCACGCATTAAGGAATATCATAACACAATCGATGACGATCTCATTGTTTTCCGTTTATTCGCGGCAAAATAGCATTTCCGAGGAACTGCGGAGTGTGCATAATATCGTCCTAAAACCGCGATGCACTTTTTCCGTCTTATTACCAGCGCACTAAATCCCAGATGCTCGTAAAACACTCTTTTTTTCTCATCTCTTCGGTTGCCTGTCTTTCATCCCATTTCTGCGTCCTCCCTTTTTATGGCCGCATACGCAAACAATTTTGTCGGTCTTTCGCAAAAGTGCCATAATTCCCTGTTTGTAAAAATAAATTTCTGAACTTTCGATACGAAAAAATTCCTGACACCCGAATTTATTACTTTACGGTGCCATTCATAATAACTATTTAATAACTAAAATATTGTAGAGCTTGAAATAATATATCAATATCTACTTATAAATAAAAAGTTAGTTCGACGGGAATAAAATCGTGCTTTGT
This sequence comes from Nysson spinosus, assembly GCA_910591585.2. Taxonomy (NCBI): domain Eukaryota; kingdom Metazoa; phylum Arthropoda; class Insecta; order Hymenoptera; family Crabronidae; genus Nysson; species Nysson spinosus. The sequence goes on from OU342835.1 coordinate 8,904,418, forward strand.
ATATATTTCGTATATATATATATACATATATACGGAAGAGCTCTTAGCTTCTCAAATAATGTTTAAGCTACTTCTAACGCTTCAAAAATTTTCTTCCGAGCTTTTCTTCAGTCAACTCTTCCATCTCCCACTTAATGCGGCGCGAAATATCGAGGAAGAACGACATAACTTTATCAGAACGAAATATTACTCTGATTCTGCTCGTTTATTATTATAATAAGAGTCAATCTAGGCGGATACAGAAAAAGTTAAAAAGTTAAGGAAACAAAACGAATGGTTGGTGTAAAATAAATATGAAGTAATATCATTTTTCCAATCACTTTTATTGACGTACCTGGTTTACGTTTTACATCATAAATCTAATTTATTGATAATTGGTCATTTATACTTCCATAGTCTTGCTAATAATTAATTTAAACCAAGCGTTCTTAATTGACAGTTTTATGGAACAATAAAATATGTTTCGAGTTTCTACAAATCCAATTAAATGTTTCAAATCATCGATGGGGAATGAAACTTTTTGTATGGTTAGTTGTCATCAGGGGTTTCAAAATATCCTATGTTTTCATGGGGCGAATATATGTGTAGAAGCGTTGCGGTTGGCGGTTATTATTTTGAGGAGTTTCGTCCAATCGGTGACACGAAACAAGTTCGTTCTCATCGGACGAATTTTCGTGAAAGCTGATATCGATACAGTATTGATATCGACTGGATTGCGCAAATCTATTGGCGGATCCAATTTAGATTTGAATCGAACAATAACGACCGCTTTACACGAAGATCTCCTCGCACACCCTTAAATGTACCGATGTCATCAAAATCCTATCGTTATGATAAAAGTTCCGAAGCGCTGTTATCAGGAATTTCCCGCTTTAAACGGAATTTTATTCCGCCGTTGAGTCGAAGGTTATCGTGAAATGAAACCCTCGATAAGAAACTTATTATTTTATTCCTTGTATGAAATCGCTCGTCTCTTTCCGATGATTTTAATTACTGAGAAATTACGTGTTCTTTCATTGCCTAGGAAAGATAACATTATTTCATTCTGTTGCGAAAGATATTCTCTTAAGTCTTTACTTTAATTGCTGATTATTTAAATATTGATCCAAAAAAGTGTCAAGGCTCTGAATTATATATTATTATTAATAATATATTGATATTATCCAGTATAATATATTGTGGTATTCTAATATTGTAAATAATAAATATAATACCCTCGTCGTTTATATAAATATTTAAATATTAAATATTAAATATATTGATATAATAATATTATTCAGTATACACTCCAATGTTAATGTTCGTTTTGGTATCAAATGTAACTACAATTATTTTGGAATGATTTCCGTACGTTTTGTACTCGGAAATAAATTGCATTTGGCAGTAAAGAAAACTTATTATAAAATAATGTTCCTCGTGAAAAGTTTCAGTCGTAGATCCCGGCATTCTTTCGTGTGAAGCACTCGTTTTCCTCTTTCAATTTTCTTTTACACCTTCGCTTGCCGTAGATGGTTCAATTCCAGTGAGTACTTAATGGCATCTATTAGCCGTCCGACTGAAGTATAGCATTTCGAAAGATAGTAACACACCTATCTTTTTACCTGGAAACACCCAAGTTTTTCTCGAAAATCTTGTTTAGTTCCAGCACCGCGCATTAATTCTTCGGCAAATTGATTTCGGGAAATAGACTGGAAGTTGAAATATTTTCGAACAGTTGATTATATCGAAAAATGTTACTCGATATAATTTTACTTTTTGTAAGTAAACAAGTAGAGAACATTTGAAGATCAAGTTTGTTTTATTAAACGAAATTATACATTTTTTAATATACCAGTCGATTAATTTCAAAATAGAAAAGGAAAACTTAATCAAAAAGGAATACATTAGAAAGTTGCTTAACCTAGCTGATTGGTTCCAAGGGAATAACAATTTTGATCATACATTTTCCTTCTATTTTCAATTCTTCTTTTAAATGAGAAGTAAAATTACTTGACTTACGATTAGTCGGGAAGTAATGCCACATAACTTATACGAGCCTAAGTAAAATGAGGTTAAATTAGGGAATTAAACAAACAAGTAAAATCAGCTTAAACAAACGGCAATTAAGCAAACCAAATACGTGACAATATTCCACGTTACTTCCTCCAACGACGTAATTTCCGGATAACATTCTCGCACAGTCGTACCACTGTAGTAACAGTTCTATCAGCCGCGCACCTTTGATAAACGTTTTTTACATAATGACTGGTGTTTTTCATACGTACGTACGAACAGAGAGCCACTTGATTCAGAAAGTCCAGGATAACCCTTTCCCTGTAGACGGTGTAAGTGAACGCCATGAAGTGGATGCGTCGGAGTGGATGAGGTTGCAATATTCAGATGCTGTTAGGGTGGATTTTCTCGTCTGGCTGGAATATCCGTGCTTCGAGTGTCGCGACCTCAACGCGGAATATTTCGCTTAAGACATCGCGAAACTTCTTCAGCATCCTTGCAAACAGTCAAATAATTACCTTGGAAATCTTGGCTGCAACAGATATTCCGTGTTACCGAGATAATTAAAAGCAGATTTCACGAATGCAGGCCTACTCCGATTTCAACGGTACTCACTGTTTCAGCAAACTACTTTTATTTCCTTGTCTCCGTGATTTCCATGTGTCTCCAGCAGTTGTTCGTTGAGAATAACAAACAAACTTTTCGAGTAGTTATTTTAATGAGTACCGTGGAAGGTGTTTGAAGAGCGAGGGATCATTTTCATTATATTTTGGGAGGTTCCTTGTGATTGGTCGAAGTGATTGTCATTATTCAAATTGAATAAGATGCTGTATGCAATTTCTCAGTATATTTATACAGGATGTCTTGTATGAATTGAACCACCTAATTATCTCCTTTAATTGCGATAATACGAAAATATTTTGTGCATTGCATGAATGACTTCGAGCAGCTGATATCTTGAAAGAGAATTCTTTCCTGCGCCTTTTTTAACACAATTTATCAGATCACAGATTTTTTTTAGAAAGAAAAAATATTACGTGATACGCTATATATTATTATATAAATACAAAAATTGGGTGTATTAAAGCGATAAAAATCGACTGGTTTTAAGTATATCACCAAGTGGCAACAGAAAATGCAGAAAATATCGTAGATAAAGTAATTCCAGTTTTATAGGGTAAAGTCTACTTAATGCGAAATGATAAAACAAGGGCAAGTAGCGTAGTTTTGTTGATGAGCGCATCGCTATCTGCTAATTAGCTTTACGCGGAAAGTACGACACACTCTGCGCATGGAAACTTTCGAAAACAGGAATACAATGACGGTGATTTAATAATGAATTGAGAAGCGCACGAAATGATAGCACTTATTTAAGAAAAATCATTTCAAGAATTAAACGATAAACCGCAAGAATTCAAACGGCATTTCCCATTGAAATCGTTACACATTTATAACCTTTCACGGCGCGAAAAAATCTCAATATTCCACGAATGCAACTTTAATAAATGCACAGTGAAAAAGTGAGTGAAACAGAGATGCAGAGTTTACCGGAAGTTACGTACGTACACTCGTGTTTCATTTAGATAACATTCTTTCTAAGGGATTGTTACGAAGCTGTACGAAATTTTTTGTGATTCATGCCAGATTGTTAATGTCCTTTGGTAACTTTTTTCAATATTATCATTCGTTTACCGCCATTATGCGCGATAGAGGTTTCAGGTGTAGTGCTTTGTAATTGGAAACCCTGTCGCGATGGAGGATATCAAGTTTAATGCGAATGTGAACTCCGCGTTTAATTCCATTTCTGAAGAATGTTTAAGAATTCCATGGAAGTTCGCAATTAACAGATGAAATTAAGTAATCGTCAGAGTTTAATTTTTGAAACATTTATTATTTTTGTGGATTATGCAGGGTGTATAACCGAACAAGAATTCTTTTTAAAAAATAGGCTGATTGAAGATATTAATGAAACGGATAAAATATTTTGTTGCTATCGCAATTAAAGGGTGCCTTTGAATGAAATAAACTATTATTTAGTATCTTAATATAAATATAATATTTCTGTACTGTCGCAATTAAAGGAGATAATTATACAGAAAAAATTCTTAAAAATGATTACGTCCCAATCTTGAAGATCTTGAATCATGATCTCCTTTAATTGGGGCAGTATAGAAAATATTATATTAATATAAACATAATAAATAATAGTTTATTTCACATGGGGTGCCCTGCATATCCCATTCCACCGTGACATTTATTTCTACCCACAATCCTAGATTGTCGGCGATCGAAGGAATGAACTTAAGATTAGAAGATAACGATTCAGGTTTAAAAAGAAAATTTAAATTCGTGGAAAAAGTTTCCCTCTCGAAGATGGCATTTAGTGGCCATCCATCTTCGTGAAATGGTATTTAATAAGAAAAATAGTGGCGGAAATAGAAAGAAAAGTCGAAGTACCCGCATCCTGATAGTTCAAATTCCGTGGACCTCGAGGAGGTTGTCTGCTGGGGGTGAGGAGGGTTCCGAATAAGGGGAAAGAAACGAGTGGGTGTTGTGCACGAATGAGCACACAGCGTGTTTCCCGTCTCTCGCATCCTCCATTACGTTGTCCAAGGGTGTGCAGCGAACGTCAGTAATAAAAGTCAAAATAATACCCCGGGGACATTCGTATGGGGGACGTTTTCAACCTTGACAAAGGCTCCATGTTCAAATATCACTTCTCCAATGATTAAAATTCTCATTTCTTCGGGATAACAATTTACACGCTTTAACGTTTAATTGACGCGGTCCAATCAGTACGCGCAACTACAGTGCATTCGGGAAGTCAATGAACGGTAGCGATCTACTTACAACTAGGTACAATAGTTTCATTATATGTTATTGTTAAATATTTCATGAAATACATGTAATATAAAATCTTTTTACAATCGTATAGACAAGAATATTAAGTGTTAATATCTGTGTTGTTACTGACGTTATCAAGATTATTATGCTTGTAATATTTTGCATAACCTCGCCGAGATTATTGGCTGATCCTTTTATAAATCCACTGCGACTTTCCGGAGGCGCTGTATAATGTTTTTATTGGTTTTTAATTGACTTTTAATATTGGTTATCTTAGAAAAAGAATATTTAAAATGTTGATAATAATACGTTTACAATAAACTATAACTATATTTGTCTAATGAGAATTGAACTAATTTACGGTATAAATGTAATCATATTAATTATTGAAACTGTTGGAATTATTCTAATAACATCGTTTTCTATAAAACCGCGATGAACTGTATCAAAAGCCTGAAGATTTGACGAGATTAAAATGATTTTCTGCTAGCAGATAATTAACGAACAAAGTATTGTAACAAAGTAGAGCATAATGAAATTATTTTGTCAAGTCGAACAAACAATGCTAATTTCCTCGCAGAAACCATGCTCGAGGGGTGGTTCTTTTATAATTAGCAAATAATTATGCTCGTCAACTGCACGGAAACTGAAGCAGTATTGTAATTCCACAAACCGAAGCAACGGAAGTGTGTGCTTGATAATGAATTCAAATAATTCTGCTGGCAACTATCACGCTCCGGCTGAAACGCTTAATGTTATTTTAGTGAAATATAATGTGGAAGTGTAAGAGGTATGCCGTGTATATTCCGGACATTTCGTGTAAAAACAGTGGATCCTGTTTCACGGATTAAGCGTTCCAGTTTAGCCATTATTTATAATATTCCCTTGCACCCTCCATTTAAATGCAACGACTCTGCATTCGATTTGCATTTAAATGCCTGCTGAGACGTCCGGCTGTTATCACTGAGATGTCTCATTTCGTGTTGAGATTAACTGCCAATGCCGATTGACAGGTTTTGATAAGGATGTAAATTAAGGTACAATCGATTGGCATTTAATTATTATTTTGGAATGCAATTGTATGCGAGTATAGAATTGCCTCATTTTTAATTAAATTATTGTGATACCTGATTTCCGAAAATATGGATTATCTAACGACATTATAATTCCTTGGAATAATAGAAATTACATCGCAGATATTGTCACATGACATAATCCAACTTTTGGCTCTGAACAAAAAATATTGTTAATATTTACCTAAAATTATTAACACATGATTTCGATATGGAACCGTTTAAAATACGGATCAAATATGGAAAAAGATTGAAATTCCTTTTAATAATAAAAGTTACAAGACACTTCTTCAACAATTTTTATTTTCTGGTTTTCCCAGAATTTTGTTAATATTTATAAAAAATAAGATTTGACATAATTTTCTCTCCTTCTACCGGGTTATCCTTAAAAGACCTTCACTACTACAGACAAAGGACGCAGCGACATACACAGACGCATGTAAATATTCAATATCGCTGGAACTTAAAGGAGGTTGACCATCAAATTTACATAATTTCACAAACCTTCGAACCTTCGCAAACATATGTTATTAATACAAATACGACTCAAATATGTTTATCAAAAATACATGCAGCCATTTCGAAGAGTACACGAAGTCCAGGATTCGAGTAAATAGAAAAGTGGATAAAATTCATTCGAATTTCTTTCCTTCTCCTCTGAGAAGTCGAGTGAACATTAATTTTTGTACTTTCAAGATGGAAATATTCGTAGCACGTCTTATAGATTTCCCGAATAAAAATGAAGCACGTTGAAAGGTTTCCGTGATGACAGAAAGATGTTAATCGTATCTCGAGCGGATAAAGAGTCTTCTGTGACGAGTATCTTACACGCGACTATGTAAAAAGGAGCACGTATGTACTCATTGGACGACATTTCTCTTTATGCGCGGCACTAATAAGAGGGACATTCGTGCTGAGAGGGAATAATGCCTTTTAAAATTCCCTCATATGTCAGCCTTCTAATACATTCTTAAAAATCAACTTCCACCGAACGTAAAGTTACTCGTTTACCGTTAAACTCCCTACGATAAAGCGACCACGTAAAACTTTACGTTTCTTCTCGAACGATAAAAAAAAGAACTCGAATGTTGTTCCGCTGTACAACATTCTTCGAGCACGGATCACTTTCTCACGCCAGACTCAAATCTTCCTGTTACTCTTTTATTAATGGCATTATTCCGAACGAGTTTTAAGGACCTTTTTAAACGCGCTCTCACGAGTTCTTGAAACTTTAACGCGATAAACGGTAGTGCTAACGATTTCCTTGGAGTGTGCTGGATTAATAATAGGTACTTTGCAGAAGTAACAATACTTGGAAACTGAAAACAGAAATAACTTCTTACGTATTAAGATTTTATCGAGGCAATAATAAAGCTTACTCTTATCAAACAATATTGTTAAATTTACTGGCAATTATTAATACATAATTTCTATACGGAAGCGCTAATAATATCTATTTTGATCCTTGAAATTATATAATTGAAATTGATATCATCGAATCAATATCATTGAATTGATTTCATTCATTTATATATCTTCACATAAGAGCATAAATAATATAATATAATAAACACGAGAAGTATAATGATATTATACAATAAAGAGTTAAATGAAAAAAGCTATGCAATACAAGAATACATGGCCCGTTAAAAAATACAAGGATGATCAGTTGGCTGTTAAAACAATCAATCTTCATCCAATATGCTTTCCATTTTCCATTTGGTCCCGGAATGTCTACAACATATTTCGATATCTAGTTGTACAGCTCACTTTTCACATAGTAACCCGAATGGACATGGAATTGAATCCACGTTAATGGCAACACACCGCTTTTTTACAACCCCTCGCTGAAAGATGTATACGTTTAAAATGTCGCGTACCATACGTGCGCAACTTTTCGTGCTTTGTATTCCGCTCTAAATCGTTGCTTTCATATTTCTTGGGAAAGCTCGAGCAGCCGCCCTTTTTTTATTTCTTTTCAGTCTGATATCAGGGATTTCAAGCAAACTTCGCTCTTTCTCAACTTACATTTTTCAAATTGATCCACCGCCATGAATCCTCTCGTTGAGAGCTACGTGATAATCAACGTTGTCGTGGTGAGATTGTTAAATAATACACGTGTGATATCTGCTATCATCGGGTTTAATTTAGTGTCATTTAGTGGAACATTAATTATGATTATTCCAATATAATGAAAATTCGGGACAGGATGAATTACCGATTTCAAATGATCAATTGAATGCATTACTGTACGTTGCTTATTAATTGAGCATTATTGTCGAATTAATTGTTATTGTAATTACATAGTATATCTTATTCAATTACAATCGAGTCTCTTTTTTTCTGTTTTCTTTTCAATTTAAATGCATACAGTTGCAGAAATCCAACACAGTCAACGAAATAAAGTGACGAACAAAAAATGACATTTTTGGAATTTTGGAAACAAATAGCACTGCGTCTAATGATCTAATTTTTATGTATTGACAAAACAGAACAATTGAACGTATCTACCGCATTAAAAGGGACCCGAATGTGTTTTGAAATATGTTGTATAATTACTGTTTAAAAGTGGATGCATTACTTCCGAACTATTCGGATGATCTCCCAGGGTAACCAAATATCATTAAACTGAAAAATGTTCCTTCTGGGGTTCCGTTCCCCTCGGAGCATCGTGTTGTCATTAAAATCGTTTAGTTGCAGCTCAAAACATTTCCTTCGAGGTTCTTAAGACACGGTGCATCTGCCGCAAACGATTTACCGCTTAGGGTTTTATAGGAATCAATCAAACACCCTCCGACGGGTTATAAAGACACTTTAAATCCGTCGTCATCGTGGCAAAGATAAGGCGTTCGGAATTTTCATGATTTAGCAAGTTTTGGTATTAGAAATGTTTTCATTTAATATAAGTATAATTCATGGTTGTTGATTAAAGGTATATGTTTATAAAATTCCAAATTTTAAGGCGGGTTTCATTCCGAAGCATCATGGTGGACGAATTTTTAAGTTCACTTATAATTAGCTCAGAGAATATCCATGAGAAATTGACCCGTCTAGTTTCAGGGGAGATAAAATGTCCTCGTTATACTTGTCTTAAGATAATATTTTACTTTGGAAGACTAGAGATTAATGTCGAGAAGGTTTTCTCTCAAAACATTACCTAGAAAAGCATGATTTTCGGCTGCGCAGTTTTTGTCTGATTAACAACATGTCTTACGTCAACATTTCTCTGTAGTTCAAGAAATCCGTATTTATTCCCTCCAATTATGTTTCGTGTATTAAAGTATAAAATGTTCAATTTTAATACAGAATCCCCATACAATGCGAGATATGAAATTACTTTACTAAAATACCAGGTAGTCCGGCTTACTTGATTAGCATTTGGAACGTTTAAAAAACAATCTATCTTCTTTTGTACACTACTTTATCATGATTCTTTAACGGGAACGGTATACCTGTTCGTAGTAAGCTGCCACGGAGCTTTCAAAATTAACAAGTGAACATAATACCTTAAGGTTTTGTTAGGTAACAGGGATTTTTTCGCGCGTACATGAAAACGAGGCTTGAATACCGGTAAGCCGTGGCATCTTATCGGTATATCCGATCGCAGACAGTACTCGATGAGTGACGCGGTCGGCCAACATTAATGACACGCAGAGTACCGAGTACCAAAGTACCAAATACCGAGTACACGAGCGTAGTATGGACGGGTGGAAGGCATGCGCACCCTGCAGGGTTGAGGGTTGACGACGAGGACGCGACGGGACGCGACACGACGCGACGGTCACGGCGTCTGGGCGGAAGGGGACCTTTCGCGGGTAAGTGGGGGCGATAGTAAAGGAGGGCAGGGGTTGGCGGCTCGAAAGAAAGAGATAAAAGTAGAGTGAGAGGAGAAAGCACGACGTACGAGGGGTGGGGAGTGAGTGAAGATCGGTCGAGAGGTCGGGATGGTAGGGGTAAAGAGAGTGGGGAGTTCGCACGCCGACCGGAACGGCCCCACCGACTTTTATCCAACGATCCGGGAGGCTCGTCGAGGTAGTGGTCCGCGCCCCATAGCCGCGAGAGCTTGAAACGTGTGTCGTTGCTCGTGCTGCGCCGTGCCGTTGCCGTTTTGTCGTTTGTTTCTTGCTTCCGTTGCTTCTCGCGTCGATAAACGCACTGGAACACCTTCCATTCGACGAGGACGGAGAACCATTTCTCCCGTTTCAATGGATACGCAATCCTCGGCATCGTTTTGAGTGACCGAACCTCGTCATTTCAAGAGACACCGGTTTCAAGGGGGTGTAAATCCTTTGCTCGGACCGCGAAAGGTGTACCGAAGAGCGCGTGATTCGGATTGACACTCGAGACGCCCCCGAGTGATCGTGCTTCTATTATTCGCAAGGTGACTTGGATTTTTGAATGAGTATCATCCGGAAGAATCTTTGAAAGGTGGTGGCTCTGCTGACAGTGTCATCGTGAAACGCGGGATCCGAAGTTTAAAGGGATTTAACCGTGGTACTCCAGGAGTAGACATACCGGTGCGTGGTGAGCTCGTGGTAGAGCTTTTTCAAGAAACTTCGATATCTCGTGAGCAAAGCAGGCCGTACGGTGTACATCAGTTAGTTCTCGTGTTCTTGCATCCCCCGTAAAGAATTGTCATTTACCGGGTCATTTGGCGATCACGTCGGCTGTATTTCACGTTCGACGATCTCAGGGAGGGTCGTTAGATAGCGCGAGTAGTGCTGCAGGTGCCAGGACTTGGTTCGAGGGTGGTGCTGGCACTCTCTTCCCTTACGTACCGATTATCACCGTTTCTGGGAAGAGACGCTTGGGGGATATTTACAGCTGGATTCGCGTACGTATTTCTAGCACACCTGGTTCGTACTATCTAATTCGGGGGTGTCGTGCTATGGCCTCTCTCCTTAGGTTCTCTCCTACACCCCCAAACAGGTTATTGATTTTGCCGAAGTAAGGAGGCACGGATGTAGCTCGTACGCCCTGCGGCCTGCGACCTGCTCATTTTTCCACCCCTTCTTTCATTTCTTATATCTCCCTCGCCCTTTCTCGCTCTTTCTCGCATCGCTTGCTTGTCCTTGGTGTCTTTCCCACCCTCTGACGGCAGGTGAACTTTACGCGATCTTTTGACATACTTCGAAAAATACCGCTCTACGTTGTATACCTTGTTTTTCCGAAACTACCCTGCTCGTTGGTCCTTCCCCCTGTTCGAATCAACTATTCGATCGTTAATAGAACTGTATGCATGTTCAGCGAGAAAGGGCATTGAACTTTGACTCTTCGTTGAATTTCTTGCCTGGTTTTGTTCGATGATTTTTGGCCGACAAGTTTTTGTGTGCAACGTTACGGAATAGATGTAATCTTTGCATGATACCATTAGCTAATAGTAGTTAAGTAAGAGATGCTGTGCGGATAGGATTACGGGATTGCGGTGACACGGCGGAAGAAAAATGTCGCGAGTGTGTCGACCTATCCCAGGATATTAAACGTTAGGTTGACACCGTAAGTGTTCTTCGGTTTCGGAAACAAGCGGGTGTCGATTTCCGGAAGCCAGGTTAAAGCCGTATGTCGTGTGTATCGGTCTCGTGTCACTGAACCGTTGAAACAGACTGTTGCGGTGGTTGCGTGACTATACACAAGACAATGGTTACGAGAACATTCCGTCTAATACGAGATCGATCGTCGTGGGTGAACTTTTTTTTTCAACACGAGACTTTGCGCTTCTTTTGCAAAAGCAGCGCCTCGTAGTAAATCAATAGAAGCCACGTGAAGTCAGAACGGGAGATTGCTTCTCCATCGCACTCCTCTGCTCTGCTGTTCGCGCGTTTCACGTGAATTTTGGCGAACGGACGCGATCGATACGAAAGAAAACGCGGCTTCGTCTATATTTGTCTTTCTCCGTGAAATACGATTAAATGATAAACGATGCTTTATGGATTTTCTGTCACACCGTTTTCGGAGTATATAGTACCCCGCCACGCTTGAATCATTCAAGATATGTAACTCGACTGTCTCCACTACGAAACGTTGCTCCCGCATCAACAATTATGTAAGACTCCAGATTTTGTCATATCGATTCTTTGAGGATCACAATGTATTCAATTTTACATCGATTTATTTCAATCGCGACTTAGTTTCGTTTACTTGTAACACTGAATTTTATGTTTCTCGTACGCTTCCCTAAATACTTCGTCATCGATGAAATTTGATATTTATTACTCAGCAGCATACGTGAATTCTGCTTGGTGAATGAACAATACTGAACTTAACAGAATAATGTTGTTCAAGCGTTTATCTCGTGATCTTGATCAAACGGGATACGTTTAACGTGTAATGCGAAATGTCTAGACGCGAATATTGCCGAAGTGGCAATGTCGCAAAGCGGTGACAAAAACAGCGCGAAAAATATTGGAATATGTTTTGACAAATTTCCGAGGATCTTTGATCGAAATAGGGACAGCACGTAGGCGTGTCCGACGTGGAATGTCACACAGAAATATGATTATATTCACGGAAATTTATGAGCTATTACGAACTCCTACCAAACACACATACTTGTGATAATCGTAGAAATCTAGAATATTAATGAAACAGCATTTAATTGATCAGTGAAATATCAAGGATTACCGTATTGTTGAAAGGAGAAGTTGTGTTTTTGTTTATTTTTAGCATTCGCAATTTTTCCATGCTAAACTATGTGGTTCTCGTGCATAGCCTGAATCAATAATCACGTAACAACTTTGATAACGGAGTAAATTTTGCAATGTTGGAATTGCATCGTATAAAAGAGAATTCCATTTCCACCTCAAAGAAGAATGTTTTAAATATGACGATCAATACTCCAAAGGACCGCCGTGGCTGTTCCCTCGTGGAGCAGAAACTCGCGTGAAAAAATTTATTCCGGAAAACTAAATATTCCACGTTCTATTTATTCGCTCGGGTATAAGTAAACTATCCAAGTTTATTCCCACGTAGGAGTTAGCAAAATAGGGCCAATGACCAAGCGTATCCAACGTGCAGCTTGTCTGTGGAAGCCCGCCAGTCCGAAAATACGACGGAAGTAACATCCGTGAAGAGACGTTTTTCGAATGGTTCGTACTTCGCATTATTGAAGTTCCAAAGACCTTGCCAATACGATTTTCACGTAAATGCCTCTTATATGTACAATATCAAATCATATAATACATAAATCACGAACTGCGCGAGATTAAAAAGAAGCAGGGTGAAATATGTGCACGAAGGTGCAACTGTTTGTGGCACGCGCACGGAAACATTTCCGTGTAAAAGAGGTAGAGATGATTGAATCGTTTTTCACGAGCATTACGTTGGAGAAGTAGAGTGTACGTTGCACCATTTACCGCAGAAAAGAAGCTGGTATTAAATAGGAAAAAAAATGACAAAGAGCTCGAGCTTATCGAGTCATGAATTATCGAGTCCCCCTGGCTTGCAGTTACATGCATGCAAGTCTCTGCCGTGCGTGCTTTCTTTTATAATCCGCGACTCCTGTCTCGCGGAAATAGGTTCCTCTGGTGACACCGACGTGGTGCACGTTTCACATACACCAAGAACGGAAATGTGGTGTACACGCGCGCACGCGCCTAATATATACCCTCATGGAATTCTCGGTTAAACAGAGTACACCCTGTTTCTCTCTCGTTCTCTTCATCTATCCTCGCGACTCCCTCCCGTTAAAGGCTCTTTAACATTTGCGTGCGCCGAGCTTTCAAAGCGGCTACTTAGGTCAAAGTTCACCAGTGTCGCACGATGATCATGGATTCGAGAAACCTGCATTATATCGCGATTGTTTCATCCGTTCGATAAGGTTTCGTCCACGAATACCGTTGTTTCTCGTAAGATATTGCTTTCGGGTAAGCGAAAATTGCGATTCAATTTCTAAGGAACCAAGTCACTTTCTTAGCGAGCTTGTAAGAAAGTATATTTTGTGCATCGTTCTTCCTCCTATATGATTAGGTTTCAGAGTTACGCTATAAATAAAGGAAAATTGTGGATTTTTATGGTCAGACTGGGTTTTTTATTTATTTTCGTATTACATTATTGTATATTATATCATACATCTTATCTTAGCTATTAACAAAATTAATATATATTTCAGGTGAAGGTCTTGTTAGAAAAATTTGTCTGTGTTCTACGTGACTATATTAACATTTATTATTGTAACGGTTGATTACCTAATCTATACATTATTTGGAGTTAATGAGTAGTGCAGCTCTAACTGAATCTATACTGAAATGAATTAGTCTGTTCACCCCTTGCCATTAAAACAGCGCAGATTTAAATAATACAAAAAACCATATGATTTCATACAAACACGAGATATCACTCCTCCCTCGGTATAACAAATGGAGCGAACTTCTGATACCTCTATGATATTTAACATATTAGCGGCAAATATAGATCTGGATATCTGATCCAGCAAACAAGAGAAGCACATTAAGAAAGAGGGTGGAAAAAGCAAACGTTACATTTCGTCTGGAATCGCTATCTCGTCACGATTTGTCATAAGATACCGTGTCCCCAAACGTAGGGTAGATTTAGTTCTCGGCCTCTCCCAAGGGAAGTTCAAGTTCTCCGTAAGGATTTTCGTCAGAGCGCAGGTTGTCTGCGCAACCATGGAGTAGGACTGGTTGTCAGGGAAGCGTGATAGCAAAAGAACCACGATAATGTTGTAAAATATTTAATAGACCATCTAACATCCGTCGCTCAGTCGATTCGTTTACCTTCGTCGTCATCGTCGCCGTAATATGCGCGAGTCCTAGCGTCGCAACCCGAATCAACGTTGAATCGGGAACAAAATTTACATACTTCCAGGAATATTCTCGCTATCTGACTTTCCGTGTGGTAAACGACCCATAGTGGAGCCTTTTCAGAAGCACACCGTGTCGTCATGGTGATCATTTCTCCAGAGGGAAACCCTAGATATCTTTCTCCCAGAATCGCCGGTGCAAAGTTCGAGGACCGTTACTGGAAATGGGCGTTCCTCCAGGTTTCTCAATCCCCGTACCTCGCGCCACGAGTCCTCTAATTAAGCTTCATTGTTATTTGTGCACACACGAGGATTAAATTTTACTCTCGAGGCATCCAAATGCTCTTTTATCCTTTCCTCTTCCGTTCCTCGTGTGCTGCTGCGGCCATCGCGAAAGCGCACTTCGAGGAACATCCATATAAAACCTTCCTGTTTTCTCCATGCACCGCTCTTTTATCTAAAGAATGAACTTCCTGGTGCACTTCTTCAACCAAGATATATTCGACCACGGAGAAAGTTCTGTTCGACAAAAATATAGCTCTTATTTGACTCTGTACCGGTTTCTATGAATCTTCGTTACTGACGTAAACTATGTCGCGAGATATGAAGTTCCCGGTGCTATTCGGGAAACACGGCGATTTTTCTTACGTAAAATTCTGGTACATCGTCAAAGAATAGTTTCTTCTTTGTTGCTCTTTGCACGATGTGACTTAGCGATGGAATTTTGTGAACCATCCTCGACAGGCTTTCTCCTGGTTTGGTATTCTTCCCATAAATCCTGCGGATGTTTCTCTTGGCTTCACTGGCATACTGACTTTATAATATACAGCTACTATATAGACTCCATGTTGTGGTCTCTCGACGGTTAATTTCAGTACTTAAAAGCAAAGTATGCTTTTGCTAGTATCATCTATCATTTACCTTTACTATCCAACCGGAACTAGTGCCGTGAATCAACAGATAGAAGTTTCGAGCCAGTTTGTAATTGTTGGGAACATATATTTTGTCTAACACCAATTCCTGCCCTCCATTATATATTCTCCTATATGTTCCTATAAACTACCGATCGTTTTATAGCTTCTGGCACCGACTCCAAGCATTTTTTAATAGCAGCTTTATGTTGATTTATATTAATAATTTAATTATTACCATGAACAGAAATATATCCTGTAAATATATCTGACTAATATTAATCCAGCACTACAAAATTTATTAATCAATTATTATCCATCTGAAAGATAAATTTGAACGAATATATTACAAAATAATTATATATACTTACATCATATAAAAAATAGTATATTTCTCAAGTTGACAATTCTGTCAAAATTACTTTTACTGAAAATGCCTAGATTAGCAGAATATTGAAAAATATACAGCTGATTAAAGTTGATGTAAACAAATATTTATATTAGCCAATGAATGCGCTAGCAATAAGGGATTAACAGCGTAGTATAAAGCACCATTTTAAACACGCGAAGCGTAGAAGTGCCATTACGAGAACTGGCCTGTAATTTAGAATGCATCGTATTTTACACAATTCATTACAACGTTATGAGGAAATTTTAAAATGAAAGCCGTAATGGTGTACCTAGTTTACCCGAAACATAGTTTACATTAGCATACAACTGAGATATTTCTTGTATAATTACCGTTTAACCATATATATTCAGGAAACTCGAGGAACCTTGTCTCGCGCGAAATATACTACAAGTTTTCCCATGCATGAATTTGCATTATCCGCCGAAAAACCGAGATAGGAATGCTTCCAAACATATGCGTCAGTGTAAACCAACATTCCGCATTCAAACTTTTCCCGACTTTATCTCATCGATGTTTTTCGGCATCCCAGAGCGGCATTCAATTCCGCGAATTGTCTTCCGCGATAATTAAATCCTACCCTTCCACTATTTGTATTATTCTCGATGGAAAATCAATAATTGTTTACATCCGTATTTACGAAATCGCTTTGGTTTTAATTCCCGGAATTTATGCGCGATGCAATATTTTCGATCTGCGAACGGAAGTGCAAATTCATTTGTTTAATGCATCGCAGAATATTATTACATGTATAAAGTAAACATGGAACGCACTTTGACAATTTGTTGGAACGACATTCTTTTTTCACGGGAAATATGGTTCCGCAAAAATGGTGAACATACTTGCACTGGTTTTGTTTTTATATTCTAAATTTTCAAAGCGCTTGTTTTCAACGTATTTTTCTGAAATGTTTTTTTCATGCTTTTGATGTTCACCGTGGAAATTTGGGAAAGAATCTGTTATTTGATGGATTGTTGTTCTCCTCGATTACACAATCAGGATTTTGTGCTATTTGTATCCTGATGGTTTTAATGCGGGCACAAAAATTGTGGTTTGAATATTATAGACATATTTATAATCACAAAGTATCTTTATTAGTATATTCATCGATTAATTGGATATTTAAGTCTCGCGTATAATGATTCGCAGAAAGATATAGTTTATGAAATTAAAAACACGGAAGCAGATTAATTAACACTAGAACAACCGAAGTAGTCAAAATGGCGGGTCAACGATATTTGATAAAATAATTCATATTTATAACGTTCCATTTTCTGAAGTTTCCCGCGGCTCTGTTGCACAATAAATATAATTAAATCAATTAAATTTATTTCCGCCATCCATCTTTATTTTTAAGTACTAATATTATATATAGTTGTGATATTATCGATAGATTTAGCTTAAAATGAGAAGCTAGTATAAAAATACATTCAATTTATTATGAAATTTTAACTTGCAATAATATTTAAAATCTAGATGAATAATAGAATATAAAGTAGAATACACAGAATTCGAATACTTATAAAGTCGACAATTTTTGGAAAATTCCTACGTAACATAAATTTTAGGGTGATGTAATAGCGTTAATAAAAGCTTTGAATGTTAGTCGAATTTAATTATAGTGTTGTTTCCAATGGATAAATTCACGGAGTCGAATTTACGTGCTGCCCGGAAATATTTCAGTACTTACTTCGAATGAAGTTAAACTATAGCACAAAGCCGGAACAAAATTCGTTTTTCCTGTATAATTAATAGTTTAACGAAGTTGCCGCTATTCCACGTAAATTGGAAAGTAATCCTTTTAAGCTTTCCATTCCGTGCTGCGGGACAACTGTGCTTTCAAATGATTCAGCTTCACCTGGACAAGTTAAACTTTTGGGATTTCGCGTCTTCGTTTACTCGAAGTCACCGAAGTCATTTCTTGAAACGAGTATAGAAATCCGCGTCCATCGGTGTTTAGATTAATAATTGCAGTCAACAAAATTGTAATCGCAGATATGAAAGATTAATATACGAACAAGATTATAAGATTATGAGAATTTTTGATATTTCAAGAATTACAACCAGAATCTTTTCTTGACATGAGTACAGTAATTCAAGTCCATCGGTGTTTAGATTAATAATTACAGTCAAATGAATAGTAATTACAGACACGGAAGATTAATATACCAGAAAAATGATAGAATTAAGTACGATGTTGGAAACTTCAAATAATCACAACCACGATCTTTCCATATATTCCAGTAAATACTATAATTTATCACCAATCACATAAATTATGTGGAAGACTGTGACTGCAATTTTCCATATAGCTTAGTAAATAATATAATTCGTATAATTAGCAAATAATGATTGTAACCTCGTTTTAATATTTTATCATACACCAAAAATTGAAACTTTTAATCTAAATAATACTTTCAATTGCAATAATTAAAATCCGTCCATTTAATTTCAATAATTTGAACAACAGCCTCAAATATAAAAAAATCCACGAAACATCGGTACGCGATATTGGGTCACTATAGTTATGAATATTAATCTCCGTATTAAAGTTTCGTAGTAATTCCCCGCGGTTTCCAGGATTATTTTTATTTGCAAATTTCACAGGCAAGTTATTACTCGCCGCATCTTAGGTTATTTTTTTACGACTTTACGACTTTCAAGTAAGTTTTGAGACAAAACTAATCGTTGACTCGGAAGGAAGGAAGCGAGCGCGGGTTAGCAAGTGATCTCCCAAGTTGAGCAACTGACGAGCCATACTTGTTATAACTTAGAATTAGTTTAGTTTATAAATTACTTTTAGGCAAAAGTGTTCCCTGATATGCTCGGACAAGTCCAGGAAGTTTGCAGAAATGTTATCAATAAAAGATAAAGTCAGTAAAAAAGCATAACATGGAAATATGCAAAATGATAGTCTCAGGGTAGTTTAACTATGAATATTACTTATTAATATATATTTATACTCATTTATTTATGTGATACATGAAGTATATTTGCCATCAAAATCATTTTATATAATCTAGTAAACACTCGAATTTATATAATTATCAATAAATCGTAGTACATGTTCGATTATTTAGAAGAATTGTGACTGCAGTTTTTCTACTAATTATATATAATTTATATAATTTATATAATTGGAACAGTTTGTAGTATAAATGTAGTTTATGTATCATATAGTTATATGGTATATCGTTATGTTATGTAATGTATTTATATATGGTATAAATATACATATTTATTCATGCGAGTTCTAAGTCTGATTATGTTTGCGTTGCAATCTTCGATCCATCAACATGCAAAGTTATGTTTGACGGAAACCAACATTTTCTGATAATCATCTGTAAATACTGCATTATCAGTCATTTTGGTAAACAGAATGACAGGATTAATTCCAAACAAATAATTAAAATCGAGTGTCCCTGATTAACGTATAATTCACGCTCGTTAGCTAATTGCTTTAGTCATCTTCATGTAAATGTGACCGTATGATTTGAAGAGGAAGTTGACCAATTTTGGATTTGCTTTACTTTGTTTGCCGTGCGAAACTGTTGAATTTTCGATCTCCACTGACTTTCATTTAAATCATTCGCACGGTGCGATCTTACGAGATGGTTTTTATTAAATCATTTAAGTTGCGTTTCCGGCTTCCTTCTCACTTTGCTTATCAGATATACTTATCGGATAATTGAACGTAAAGCTCTGTCAGATCTACGAGCGTCGTAAGTTGAAGCCATGATGTGGTTGAGTCGATCAGTAACAATATATTCAACAATTGTTTATTTTAACAATTGAACTTAATTAATACGGTATGCAAAAGATACGTAGAACTTATTTGGTTCCCAACGTTGGAACTTATTTGTTATTAAAATGCATCGCTTTTAGGAAAGTTTATTTTTATAATATAATAACATAATATAATATAATATAAAAACACTTCAAATTCACCGTCAACATCATCAATATTTCCAACATTTTTATTATTCCGATTCATAATTCTTCCAAGATCAAAAAGGGATGGAATTTTTGAAAGATCGGAATTGTTCTCACAAAAGTTGTCAGATCAAAAAGATTCCAAGTTTCAATAGATCGAAATTATTTTCAAATGAAAAAGGAAGGAAGTTCCAAAAGATCGGCAATCTTTTCGAACAAAAAGGAAGGAAGTTTCAAGAGATCGAAATTGTTCTCACAAAAAGGATGTAATTAATTTTACGTAATTGCGGTAACCGGAAATTTGCCGGTGACGCGGTGCGAAACCCGAAACCAGGGAAATATTTAATGTAGCGAATCCGTAGTAAATTGTCGATCGTGATCGTAAGTACAGATTTGTCATTGTCAAGACTACAACGACACTAACTATCTGGACTGTCACGATTGCCGCTCACGTAACAACCATTGTTATCCTGTCGGTACATCGTTCGTTAAGGGGTCTCAAACGAAAACTTCGAACGTTCGTTAGCTTAGTTAAAGTGACTTATTTCGCGTTTCGTTTTTCACCCGAGCTTTATCGACCACTTCTTTCCTCGCGCTTGATTAACACCGAATCGGATTAGCATTTTCAACGCAGCTGTCACCCAAACTTTCTTTAATGAACCGTACAAATATAATGTCATTTTCGGGTGAAATTAATAGAAACAAAAACTGTCAGATTTAATCAATTATAATAATATATTTCCATCAAAATTACTGTTGCACAAATCTATTAGATCGTGTAATATAAAATGTCGGATTATTGAAAAAAAAAGAAAAATTGTATTTTTAATTCAGTAAATATTTTGTTAATCAATTGTCTTTAGAGGATACAAAGTCTGTAAAAGCCTGATCAGAAATCCGACATTTCATATCACACGACTTAACACTTTTCGAAAGTCAAGCCACGAAAATAAGTTTCATAAAATCGCAGTCCACTTTTAAATCGCAGTTATCTTTGTTATTTAACATTTGATGAGCGTGTAAAATAACGATATTTATAAGGGTGTGCAATAACGTAGTTTTACGAGCGATTTCGTCCGATCCAATTAGGTTTAACAATCATTAAGGAATCACGAGGAATCCTTAACTCGTTGGAGGAACTTACAAGACACATTACGATAAGAATCATCCAAATGATCACCTCCCGTAAAAAGTCTCATTATCGTTTCGGTGAAGTATCAATTTCTTCTTGCACGATCTTCCGATAGCTTCTGCGGTGGTCCTCCGTAATCTTCCTCCCCGGTATTACAGCGAGTATAAAACGTATTCGTACATCAGTGGATTTTAACAAAAACTTCGTAGAACTTTGTTTATTTCAAACATTTTAACAAACAAGTTGTATAGTAATCAATATACAACATTATTTGGGCATATTTTGGGCAGATGACAAGAAACCTGGGACTTCTTTAAATCATTGTTCAGACTGAAGAGGGCATTAAACCTTTGCCGAAACGTTGCAACTATAAAATAAAGAAGTTTCAATTTTACAATTTTTACAATTAGTCTATATACAGCCGATACCCAAAACAACACATAGAAACAAGTTGTATGTACGTATTCTTAGAGATCTTCGCAATGAATTTCATAAAACAAATATTATTCATCCACATTTTTTATGGAAATATTTACAATGTGTTTCACGCGGAAAGAAAGTTCTATGAGGTTTTTGGTCAAACTGGCTGCTGTACGAATATTTTTTATACTCACTGTATATGAATATTCTTCGAGCGCCATTATGTTTTTATATAATAATAATATTTCAGTTTCCTGAATAAAAAATTAGTACTGAAATATTATCCCTGGTGGAAGAGCATTTATTAATTATTCTGAAATGATATTTATTTCATTAATTATGCGCGGAATTATAATCACCAAGTTTGAATAGAACTTTAATTTAACCGAATTTGTAAATTTGTCGATTAATCTAATTTTACAAGATTCGGGTACTTTAATACCGGATTTTTTGAACAAATATTAGGGGTACCGGACAATAATCAATTCGGGAGTGGAGCATTTTTTTACATCAAAATTCGGGAATTTGATTTTGTTCAAAAATGGAATTATGCTATTGGAGAATCGTCGGTCAAGGATCATAGATAACGATGGGGATTATCTAATAGAATAATATTTAGTATACTAAAAAATAAATTGAGTTTTCCTAAGATATGTAAAAAATAATTGATTACTTTCCGGTACCCCTAATATATACTAATAAAAGAACACTTAATGGTTGAATAATTATGCAAACTGTTCACGATAGAAAATAAACCAAACGAATTGCCATCATGAAAATTACTTTGAACAAATTAATATAATTGTACGTAAATGCGTTCTCTGAAGTTATTCAAAGCGATAGCTATGGAATACAAACATATATAAACTTATCAGAAACAACTCATAAATGGATTTCACTGAATTCTCTCGTAAAATCAATCAACAAATTATTCCATTCGTTCTATTAATTCCTTAAAAAACGGTAATCATAGAATCAGCAATATTATATAATTCATCATTTGTAATATCATTCATAAATATACATCATCTTTCGATCCACACAAAATGCATTAGAAATCGCAATACGTTTCTCATCGTCACGCTCGATTACACGTAGACAGTCCTCCACCATAACCGCCATAAAAGTACCTAGCATTCAGGCGATAATCAAATTCTCTTTATTCTTTGATCGGTTGGTCCATTATGACCTTGAATGAAACGAAATAAAATCCGATGGCACATGTACCAGCGACATCGTGGATCTGCGATGACTAGACATCCATACTAATTAGGGTACGTGGGGCCAATATCGTGTCGAAGGGTGGATAAAGCTAACAAGGGAAATTCTCCCTTCCTCGGCGGCCGTGCGCACCGTTGGCAACAATAGCCCAGCCCTCTCCTACAGGGGTGGAATACAATGACCCGAAGAATCGAAGTGGGAACAGTTGCCGCGGGGGGAACTGCAATTTTGTAAATAGGGAATAGCTCTGGATTATTCTAGGTGCCGATGATTCAATTCGGGGGATACTCTTCGACACGGCTTCTACATGGCTTCCGTATGGCAGCTGTGTCAGTGGTTACCCGCCATCTTAACTGCCATTTTCACTTGGATGTATTTAACACTAGAACTATCAAAGCAGTTAAATGCCGGGTTACCAGTATTTACTAAAAACATTGAAATTTATAATGTTCCATTTTATGAGATATTCTGCGGTCATTTTTTATCGAGTTTCCAGAAAGCAACTATATGCTCGGTAACTTACCATTTTAATTACCATTTCCACTTGGATGTATTTAACACTGAGACTATCTAAGCAGTGAAAGTGTTGGATTACCAGTATTTGATAAAAATATACAAATTTGTAATGTTCCATTTTCTGCGATTTTCTGCGGCTCATGTTATATAATAAACATAATTAAATCGGTTCATTCAGTTTTGCCGATCATCCTTATTATTAAGGATTACAAAGAAAGGAAGAAGTATAGCTGAATATATGATTTATGTAAATTAAAATGTGTGGGTTCCAGGTGTTAAACACAATGGGGGTTAATACGAAACTCTTCGACCTCGTGCTGATCAGAATTTCGGTAAATAGATTCTACGAGTCTCGGTCGAGTTAACGGCGCGCCATTGTGTTGGGAAAGGAGTTTATGCTGTGTTGACTTTCGGTTAATTGTATGTTTGGAATCCTTTTTACGGACTCCTTCAATAATACTTAGAATTGGCGAATTAGTTTGCGCAAAGAATTGTGGATCTACTTGAACTGAATTGAATTGAATTGTGTCTAACGGGAATTATTGAATTAAAGAAAGTATTTCATCTTGAATATTATCATACTATATTGGATGATATACTTGTATCAATTTATACAAATTATTCAACATTTTTTGCAAATACTTTTGGATTCACACAGCGTTGGAAAAATATGTCTTGTTTTAATTCCAGCGTTCAAATAACTTCATTAAAACATTGTAACATACTTAAGCTTTTCTACATTTATATTAATTATTGGATTGAGTTATGCTTCATACAGTAGTTAATGAAACGAACAATTTATAACCAAGTGTGACTACAATATTAAGTTAATAATAATTTGGCGCAATTTCATTAACATAAACAAGCGACCGAAGTTTTCATTCGTACGTTTTAATATTACATTATCCGACCGCCGACATTTTTTCGGATCTTATGAATATTCACATCCGTTGAATGCCGAACTAATGAATAAAACGCGGTCACTTTTCGAGTATATCAATCTCATTGGTAGCCCGGAGTCGTAAATAATTATGTTTTTGAGCAGACAATGAATTATTATCAAGACTAATTTAAACGATCCCCTCTACAGGTTAATTAATTCCCCGATGCGATGAGACCTATAATGAACAGAAATAATTGTTGTATAGTTTCTGTTACGCCTACATTCTGGGACCTCGTAAGCGGCGAGTTTATAATTAGTTTCCACTACATCGTGTTAATCAACTTCCTTCTGTTTCGTTTTTACCAAAATACGGGATTATAAATTACAATTCGACATCTATATTAATAATTAGATTGAGTTGTTCTTCGGACAATAAATGATCAAATAAAACCCCCTTTGGATGATCATGAGAGACACTGATCGACAAGAATAAAAATACCAAGAAATTATAATATGTTTAATACGTAATATATAATATTTATTATTTGTCAACATCACGATACCTCGCAATGATACCTCTAAAAATAAAACAGTTCCTCTACGAAACATTAGTTACATCACATTGTTATCGTAATATTAAAAATATTAAAAAATGTACGGAGTAACGATATATTTGATACAAGTTCTAGTAATATTGGCATCACGGTTATTATATGTTTAATACGTAATATATAATATTTATTATTTGTCAACATCACGATACCTCGCAATGATACCTCTAAAAATAAAACAGTTCCTCTACGAAACATTAGTTACATCACATTGTTATCGTAATATTAAAAATATTTAAAAATGTACAGAGTATCGATATATTTGATACGAGTTCTAGTAATATTGGCATCGACGGTCACCGGTGAACCCCGCGTCATTCAACGTGTTAAAAAAATCTCGATTCTTATTACCTAAACGTCAGACACGGTATTCACGGTGTCAGGGGATCGTTTACAGTCTACGTGTGCCAAGCGAAAGTGTTAATTGTCCCAGGGAGAGAAGCAAAGTAGGAAGATCTTTTTACGCGTCGCGGAAGCACGTACGAGCAAAACGAGAACTCGCGCGAATACCCGGCGATGGTTCAAACAAAAGGGCCTGGGCTCTCCTTGTAATGACGACCTCTCGAGACCCAAGGTGAAGGACTGCTAAAGCACGCGGCTTTCAGAACCTCGAGGACCGGCGACCCTTTACGCTCCATCGACGCCATATGGCGTGACCAACTTTATAATACTCACGGCGGATATATGTAAAACGGCTCACAGCATGAGTCCTACCCCACCCCTCTCCACCCCTGCCGATTTATGTGAATGCATGCCTGGACCAATCTCGAAAATATTTCACCCCGCACCGAACCCCACGCCTCGAATCACCATCCTATCGGATTTTCTGATCGAATCGGTAACGAGGTATGCAATGTCACTGAAAACTAGCAGATGCATCCAATGAGTTCGACGAATTTCAGGATATGATTATGGAAGCTGTCAAACTAGGAATTCCAGAAGCGAAGTTTTTTTTCAGCTACAGCGTGAAAAGTCATTCTGAAATTGTTATAATAATAAGATATTCTTGAATATATATACAGGGTGTCACGTATTGAATATGCCACTTAATTATGGACCAATGCGGATATTACTAAAACTCGAATCGAGTACTGTTTTACACGAATTTCTACCTTTTCTCGCGGCGTAAGTGCTGAAATTAAATACTAGCTGAAAACTCTTACACGTTTCTGGATGAGGAATAATTAAGTTTGTAACCTTTGAGTTACTTCTGCTACCTTTTTGTGTTGGGTTGAACGAAAATGTTCAAAGCACAGATTCCGCTTTTGACATGAATTACAAAGTAGTCATTTTTGTTAGTACATTATTTATATGTGAATTTTATATGCTCGTCGTTTCAACAAACTTTTGTTGCACGAGCTAACTTGATGCTGCAGTTTCTCGGATAAATTATGGACTTAAAAGAATAAAGTGTTATTTGCGATTCTCGACACAAAATGACGTAGCTTGTTCGCACAATGTGCTTTGTGTCCGGCAATTTTCACAAAAGAATGAATCATCGAACTGCAACACTCGCATCATTCGATACATCGCGTGTCACGCGCCATTTTCGTAATCTCTTGGATCAGATAACGCACGGGATAAAGTGTGGGATCTACGCAACTCCGGATTTTCTGGGTTAGGATTACCATAAAATGCCAGTTTCATCATAGAACTACGACATCATATTATATAACATACTAATACTTCGACTCAGCTGTATATAATATATAATTAAGAACGGATGAAGGTAAACAATGAATTCACCATTTTAATTATCTATCGGATACAATATAAGTTATTTAATGACGCCGGCGGAAATTTATGATTAATCTACGTTATTTATGCTGCGGTAAATATACTACAAAGTATACTGAATATGATATACTGAAATATACTATATACTTTGATAACAATTGTTGTGATTAATCTGAATGATTTATACTACAACAAATATACTATAAAATATACTGTATTTTGTAATATGAATTGTTGCGATTAACCCCTTGAATTACAATTTAATTTAGATCTTCCCGTGATTAATTAACTATCATCGAGTTCATATTTTCCAAGGAATTAATCTGAATAATATTCGAACTAATATTTAATCGCCAAAAATTTCGTGAATTACCTCAATTCGTTGTACCGTAAAATCACGATAAATCATTGACTTTATTAACGCAATCTGGGTATTCGAAAAAATGTCTGATCCTGTTAACACGTTGTAAAAGCAGACGCACTATAATCACACCGTTTTCCTTTGATCCGCGCGAGGTAATTGATAGGAAGATGATGCTCGAACTGGTTAGAAATACAAAACGCACAAAAAAAAGATCACTGGGCGTTACCATTGGCGGGGTAAACGCTGACTCACGGTGGACGAGATTTATGGGATTTTACACGCTTCTGAGAAAAACGATTTCCACACCGATGATTCCATTGACCTTTCACCGGTCGCATTCAGCGAATCTACGATTTTACTCGTTGCGATTTATGTCCGATTTTAATTCAAATTAATGGTCCGTCGCGTGCACTCCATTATTACGTAATATACAATTAATCAGCGGTTTTACAAAGACAGTTTACTAACCGGCACGCGATGGCCCACCTTGTTTACTCTTTTATTGTCAAAATAATAGTTATTTGTGGAGCGAAGTAAATATATAACATTTTGATTATATCTTACTGAAGATTTTGCTCTCGAAATTATCCCTTTTGCAAATCATATTCACATTTTTACAGTCCAATAATATTTATATACTAGATAAATTATTACAGATAGACTTTAATAAATTGTTGTAAATAGTATGATATATCGAATCCTAATTTGTCGGATTGATTTAAGAAACAAACCATAGCGGTGATTGGTCGAATACGGAATATCAAATGCCAATGAGAATTCTGTGGTTGGAACGTCGTGCCGTGGAAGCCACAACTAAAATCGATCAGACGGTGATCGATTAATTAGTATCTATAATTAACTGGAACCCAGTTACTATTATATCATCTTTGCATAATCAATTTGCCGGATATAAAAACCTGCTGGTTTGTGAAAAACGTAATCAAGTTGTGATCAAATGCGAGATTGCAGGGTCGTTATAGAATATAATTGAATGAGGATGATTAAGCGTAGAATAAATTGCAAACGAAATTGATCGGGCGGAGAATTTTATTCTGAACGGGTCACGTTAATTATATCGATAATTATTGTACGTATATAACCTACGGAAAAACAATATTCTAGTCTGATAGGTTCGACAGCGCCATTTTACGTGAAACCTTTCATAGGATAGTCTCCCCGTTAATTGCGTTCGCATCCCGTTGTTCTCGAGTTCAACCCTTTGAAGGGTTAGCTTTGAGAACTGGATGGACCGGCAGAGTGAATATTTTCTACGCTGGATGGGTTTCCTCGTTTATTGCCTTTCACGATTAGCGACAATGGAAAATCATCAACTTTAAAATGTATTTCCGATGAAACAAAGCCAAAGGTATCTCTGCTATCAGCGCCGCCATTTAAAACCGTCCCTACAACACTTTCATGAAACTCGACCCACATCGTGTGATTTTTAATAGTTTTAAAGAACGGATTGTTTAAAATATAAAATTGGACGAATAAGTTATTGGCACTATTTAATTGTAAATAATATCTGAAGATTGAATTTGTTCTTTAACAGTAGCACTATCAAAGTAGCCAAAATAATAGTTCTTAATTTTTCATAAAAATATTCAAATTTATAATTGACGTAATATATTACGTAATATTATTTACTAATATTTCAAACTCAAAAATTAACACATAAAGTGATGTAGATATTGGGGTCTTAGAATTACAAATATAATTAGTATAAAAAACCGAAGATTTATTATAATACAGAAAAACATGCAGGATCCTTTGCCAGTAAAACACCAGATTTTTACAAAAAATAAATATATTACGTAACCTCGTCGATCGTTGGAAAGGCGTTATAGAAATAAATGGCGACTACTTCGTCAAATAAAAATGCTCTCCCGGATGTTCAAGGTATTTGAATTTTGATTTGAAAATCCGCCTGAACTTTTTACGTTAGCGAATACTTTGTGAACCGGAGAGGTTCGAGAGATTAATAATCAATGATTATGTATCAGTAACATGTTTTACCAGCGTATTCGATGGCAGGTTAATTTACGTCGGAAGAAGTGGCCTCCTGGAGTGTAGCTAGTAATAAGATGAAGCGATACGGAAGATGCTGTGTGAAATAGAGAAGCCACTGTGCTTCTTAACGAAGCTTTAACGTAAGTGCTAAGCTACCGATCAGAGAAAGGGTCCCCGTATATCTGACTCCACTCCTCTTTTTTTGCGACTTAAGTAGTTTTCTTATATCAGAGGAGACTTGCTTCAAGAGCCATTAAGAATCACCGGTTGTGATTGAAATCTTGTTAGACCCTTTAGGAAAAACAGATACCATGAACCAAAAGGAGCCGAGTCCACTCTAATTAATGCGTGAACTAATTGAGTGGACAGCGTACTCGTTAATTTGATCTTACATTATACTTCTACGAACTTTCGAGTGTTCATTCGTAAGCTTTTATCGTTTTGATAAGTTCGAACGATTTATCGTTACGTAATTATTGCGTAACTAACATCGAGTCTCTTTTTATGCTGTGGGTACAGAAATTCGTATACAAAAATCGCATAAAGAAAAATATAGCTTTGTTTGTGAAACTAGGGATCATTTTTGAGATAACAGCAGCATAGAAACTGTGACTTACACACGTTCTGTTGTTTTGTTTTGTTTACACATAAAATTGACTTTAGATTTGAATGAAAAAAGCTTTATTTGTGTGTGGGAATTATTCTCTTCTCTTTTCATTTCCAGTAGAGAAATATGAAAAGAAGGAAAGTAAATGGATAAGCGTGTTATACTGTTAGATCTTTTTAATTGAGTGATAATTATCTGCCAATTTATTGTAATGGGATTTGTCTTTCAATTTCGAGGGAAATTTTATATGCAAATCCTCGCAACTTAGCCGAAGTACCGTTTAAATATTGAAATTAGAACATTATTGTTATCAATTCTGCAGATGTTTACATTTCTATGTGCGTTCGATGCAAATTGAATTTAATTCATTCTGGATGTATTCGCGCGTTGGGGAGTCAAACGTGCACAAAACTCCCGAAGGTGTTTCAAATTATATTTATTATTATAATTAATGTACATCATCCGTTGAGAGGATGACCGTTTGACCCAAATCCAGGTGAAAATTTCCGGTGATTTCGCGGTTATTTGATTACGCAGGCCATAGATTTTGATTATTGTAATCAAATTACATCACTTCAATTATTACCAATTTTAAAGAATATCGTAGCTCGATTGATTTTATTTTATCCGCACTTTAATTAGTGAGAAATTACGATGCGGTGTGTTAAAAATTCCGCTACGATGCAGCTTTGATTTGTTGTAAAAAATGAGAACAAAGAAATTGAAATTGTATTTAAGTAATAATCAAAATGGAATTAATACAAACATTAATGTTCTAATATTGATATTAAGGTATAATATATTATAAATTCGAATCAGAAATTTCAAAATTATATTGCAGTAATAATAAACTGTTTGCGGAATGTAATGTTAATTATTAATCTTGTGGACTTAAGATATATAGTTTTGCTGGTTGCATTTCATATTTCATAAGCGAGGATAAATTAATCCTTCAAATATCTCGAATCATTTGGCGCGGGAAAGAACTTAAATTACATAAACGCAAATAACTGCGACTGACATATTAATCAAAACAATATTTCATTTCGTCTGTCACGCGCACTAAAAATCGCGGAATAACGTGGAGTGCCGAACAAACGTGCGAATGCGAATCCTTCGAACACTTAATAAATTCAATAGCTTGAAAATTAAATCGCTATATACATATATAAATATAAATATAAATACATATTACACAAAGTATTCTACATAAAATAAGCCATCTAATTATACAAAAATATTTGTTTCTGTGTGATAAAACACATAAATCATAATCGGTTATATACCTACCTGGTATGTTAATAAAATTGTAAATATTTCTAAAAACTCCTTAATATTTATCTACCCATTAATTACGCGAATTAGATTATCTCATATATTTATTTCATGCAAATAATTTTTTCCAGAATTTAAATCGCGTTCTCAAATATGGTGGCTAAGATAGCATTCGCGATTAAGATATAGTTATACTTATTACATCTTAATACGCTTAATATTTTAATGAAAATTTCCGGTCACCTATCTTTCGTCGGAGTAATTTAACTTTTCCACTGTAAAACTCAGGTTGTTATTGTAAATGTCATCGTGAAATGTTTTATCATTCGGAAGGTCCCCCGGTGTGTCACTCTGAATGCTCCAGGTGTAAACACAGTATTTTTAGCCTCCGTGAAAAGGGTGGAAAAGTTGTTTCCTATGTTCACCCCCCCCTGCTTTTACCACGCTAATTAGTTATTCACGTTCCGAGGAATTGCAAGTAACGCTGTTATTCACATAATTCTTCCCGATTTAATGCGAATTTTATGCAGACTGCACTCCCTTTTTTGTGCAGAAAGATGACTTGGATTTAATTCATTCAAAACCATTTACGTCGCACGGTGAAATACTTGCTCATAAACATATTAATACTGATGACTTTTCATGAATTTAGGTTAACATCCTGTAATATTCAAATTATATATTCAATTTCGTTTTGATTAGTGTTTTCTTTCAATAATTTGTTCATTGAAATATCAACATAGAAAGTTTAACTTTTTACTTATCGAAATATAATTCTTGGAGAATCTGTAAATTGGTTTTTCTTCGGAATCTTCAACCAATGGAGACTCGAGTTCTTCTTAAACAAATCACAAGCTTCGTTCGTCTTAGAAAATCAATCCGATTGGTTTGCAGAAAGACGTAACTTCATTGGTTGGCAATTTCGTGATGTTTAGATAGCAGAATCATTTTTAATACTTCGATTACTTCAATAATTCCATAAAGATAGTTTTAAAGTCTTAAAATGGTTATTTAGGTACCAAATTATTTTTGGTTCAATATTATAATAATAGAAATACAACTCTAAAATTTAACTCGAATTTTGAAATATAGCAATTGAAAACTACATTTTATTTATATAGTCTCAAGGGAAAACATTTTTCTGCATCAAAATATAGGAAAATGGAATCATTTTCCAAAACTTAACCAAAAGTGCATTCTATTAGAATGCACTCGAATAGTCAAATCTAATTATAGAATTAACGACCCCATTTAAGTCGTCGATCCTAAAAAAAGTGTGAGTTGTTAGTCGACCAGCAAAGACTCGTTTAAATTCGAAATAATTTGGTGCCAAAAATCACTGAAAAAATATAATAGTCGTTAACTACCTTACGATGTAATAATGTTTCATCTATTTTATTTATGAAATGAATTTTATACACTATCATTTTTTATTGTATTTTATTAACCGACTAATTACGTCCACTAAAGGTTCTAACTGCTCTCCTAGTGTGAGGGGAAGCATTAGGGGAGCCAATTTAGCAGATTAATTAGCTCTAACAATAATAGGGTAAGAAGTAACTAGTGCTAGGAAAGCGAGGTATCATTCATATACCGTTATATTATATTTTATTCTATCGAACGAAATTTTGCAATGTGTGAATTTAAAGATTACATTGAGAAAATTGTATACCATATATCGAGTTTGTATGAAATTTCTATTATATTTAGAAAAAGATGTTAAATGCGAGTTCAATAATAATAGAATAATTATTTTGTGTAAGATTACAATTTTATATTGGATCACGAAGAGAATTAGTTTTGTATTTGATATTATGAAATCACATGGCAAGTCATTGAATCATTAAATTTTGACAAAATGAAATTTAGATTATCTTAAATTTAACATGGATCAAGTATTATGTGTTATTTTGTGTTCTTCTTTAACACTAGAACTACCGAAATTAAATATATTCTGTTGTTTCCACACTTAGATATGTCTTTAAAAATTAGGATGGGTTGTAAAAATAAATTGATCAATTTTATTAAGTTTATTATGTGACCGCAGAAAATTTAAGGAAATGTAAACGATATAAATTTGAATACTTTTATGAAATACTGCTGACGCCGACCCTTCAGTTAGATTGTTTCTGTAGTTCTAAAGTTAATAATAATTGAATTCTATTTATATTTATATAGTATTGCATACAATCGAGCAATTTGTATTTCCGACTAAATTAGACGATAATATCGGTGAACCTTGCAGACTAACTGAATCTAATGGAACTTTATAAATTTGAACATTTTTATGAAATACCGCAGTCGCAGTCCCATCAGTTTGTCTATTTCTGTAGTTCTAGAATTAACAATACTCGAATTCTATTTCTATTTCTATTTATTTAGTATTACATACAATCGAACAATTTATATTTCCGACTAAGTTTGACGATAATATCGTTGAACCTTGCAGATTAACTAGATCTAAGAGTAACACAGCGTCAGAAGTAAACGTAGTCGCAAGGGAGCAACTAGGGGTGGCTTTGGATGCATGCAACCGCTATCGATTGACATCCCTCCGTCTCTTCTGGCAGAACCAACCCCCATGCTAGACGTCGGCAGTACCACGCCAACCACCACCGCCTCTTACCTTTTCTCTCAATCAATTCGAGTAGCATCCTCTATCTACCTTCCTCTCCTTCGCCATCTCATCTTTTTCTTCGCCGTTATCTTCCTCCCACCAAACCCCTGTACTCTTTTCTTGCTTTCTGCCTTCCCTTAGACCATCCTCCCTTACACCTTCTCTTTAACTCCCCCTCGGTTCCTTTGCCCCTCCGTATCTCTCTTTGTTTTGCCGGAGACTAGGAAAGACTCGTTTCTATCTCGACCCTCCAACCCTCTTTGTCTTTTATCTTACCCACCCTCTTCCACGTCACGGTCTTCCCTCAGCTTCATCCCCTTCCCTTGCCTTTGGTCCCCGCATTCTTTTCGTCTACGTCTTCCTGAACCCCTGCCACGCTTCAAGAGTTTGTCGTCCTCGGTGTGGCTGTCGTCGGCGTCGACGTCGGCGTCGTCGTCGGCGTCGTCGGAGTCGGGGACACTCGTCGCTGCGGGATTTCCGTGAACCCCTCGGTTCCAGTCTCCCCTTACGCCGAGGGTGGATTCCGGGTGGAAGGGAAACTGGCAGGGGGTGTGGGAAAACTAAGGGTGGAAAAGCATCGGAGGGATAGGTGGAAGGGAGAAACGTAATGGGCAGCCTTCTAAGGGATGAAGAGGAGAGGGAGGAGGCTGCGAAATATTTTACGAGGTAAACTGCGCCGGCGGTCTTTGCACGTCTACGGGAATCGATGTCCGAAGATCAGACAGGGTGGTTTTGGGGTGGCGGGGGTGGTCTTCCATGCTCTTCTCTCTGCCTACTTCCTATCACCGTTAAAGAGACACCCCCACCGTTTGCCCGTTCGATAGACGGTTAAAGGAGAAAGTGTCGACCTCTTAACCGTATCTCGTGAGAACCCACTTCCTGATTATTTGCTTATCGCGAAACGCTGCCTTTTTAAGGGTGGTTGCTCGATAATTATTCGCACCATCTGCTTCTCGATCGATTCTTTTAAGATCGTATCCACGGACGCGAAAATATCTGCTCAAAAATTCGTGTTGTAAACAAGTTAATAATTGACGAGTTTTTGTGGGAATGAATTACAATCCTGTAATATTCAAGGTATAATATAAAAGATATAAAAATTGTGCCGTTTATTTTGAAAAGGCTTAAGTCCATTCTTTCAAAAAAATCTACTTAACATTGTTATACTTACTTACAAAGTAACTTTGTGTAATTATTATAATAGTTAACTTGATCTTTTGGAAACTTTTTGAAACTCAATCGTTCCGTCGAGCTTCCGATTTAAAATCATTTTTACAACACAAATAGAAATCTCGGGAAGAGGATTAAAACGATTCGAATTGAAATATGATATAGCAAACGTAACTAAATTCTAATATTATAGTATTATAATATTCGCATCAATCCTACGATTCTGGAAATATATTAAATTATTAATCGCCATACCGGAATAAATATGAATTAATATCTGCGTTGCGTTGTACGATATAATTAAAATGGATCCTTTATCGTGTTTTCATGATACTCACCCGGCATATTTTTCTATTGGCAGACATTGTCCTTTTCACAGTAATTCGACGAAATAATTCGGAATCTTTCGATGTATATGATAATCGCGAGGACGATTAAAGGAGAAAGTTGCGTGGTGTCGAATCGCGCGAACAGTAAAAGGGTCTTTTCGATTTCCGATTACTTCGAAAGCGCAAGCTCGTCTCTCACCGATATCGAATCGTCGACCTCGTTACACGCTCCGACGCCCCATTCCCTGAACATCCTCCGATTCCTCCGCGGACCAGAAAAAAGAACCGGCTTAATGAATGATAACTGCTAAGGAAAAATGTGTTAAACGTTGGAAAAATCAAAGAGAATCTCTCCCACGAGAACTCGCCATTTCTTACCGCCAACTAATACACCGGGGAACCACGACGATCGAAAGAACATTGATTTGATTCCTGGTGAAGTTTTAGTGCACCGTCTGTTTGGGAATTTGTTATTTGTTAAAGCTATATTTTCGAGTCTTCTAAAAATGATTTTTAAGCGGGATGTTGAGCTTTTTATTCGGGATATTGTTGAATATAATTAACTATTATATAATTAAGGTATGGAATATTTTTTGTGTAAAAAAGAATAATTAATATAATCTTGTGAAACTTGGTTGGATTTACAGATAATATGAAAATGTAGTTTACAGATTATAGTGAACTGCAAGATGATTATTTATAATATTCGATTTAATATTGTGACTAATTATTATTTAATTATGAATGTGTTAAATTCTACCTTCAAAGTGATTGGTTTAAGTTCCATTTCAACTTGAAAGAATTTTTATCTTGTTAATTTCATTCGACAATAGCTAGATTTTCAACTCGAGATTACAGACACTTTATATAATTGATTGGTAAGATATCTTTATTTTCACAATTGCTCTCAAACGTGTAATTAGTTCATGAATATCACGGAATGTCAAAGGATTAAACACCCAGTCATCCTGAAATAGAAGTGAGAATAAATGATTAGGAGTGGTGGAATTTTTTAAATTAATTGCTACTTCGCGTGTCCTTTATATGATATCTATTCTTGTAGCACGCACCGATATCTATATTTGAGACTTATTGCATGTCGCGAAAAATATCTTCATAAATCTCGATTTTCGTATACAATGCCACTTATAATTAAAAATAGATGAAAAGCTAATGCAATTTGTATCTTGACATTTCTGCGACTTTGGGTTGACCTCTGTTCTGACTAACAAAATATTTTAATCCACTTCTTTCGACCCAAAATCATCCTAGAATATGTTTATACATCATTTACCATCGATTTGGGTCGTTTAGAAGTGATTTTGTCGACTTTTAATTTTTGACAATTTTTGAAGGTATACCCCTTTACATTTTTCGACTTGGGTTCGACCCATTTTTGACCGATAAAAATTTTTTAACCGCTTCTGCCGACCCAAAATCGTCCTAGAATATGTTTATACATCATCTACCATCGATTTGAGCCATTTAGGAGCAAAATTGGCGACTTTTAATTTTTGACAATTTTTGAAGGTATACCCCTTCACATTTTTGCGATTTTGGGTCGACCCATTTTTTGGCCAACAAAATTTTTAAACCGCTTCCTCCGACCCAAAATCGTCCTAGAATATGTTTATACATCATTTACCATCGATTTGGGTCGTTTAGAAGTGATTTTGGCGA
Source organism: Nysson spinosus (assembly GCA_910591585.2). Classification (NCBI taxonomy): domain Eukaryota; kingdom Metazoa; phylum Arthropoda; class Insecta; order Hymenoptera; family Crabronidae; genus Nysson; species Nysson spinosus. Next base: position 8,940,910 of record OU342835.1, read on the forward strand.
CTTTTAATTTTTGACAATTTTTGAAGGTATACCCCTTCACATTTTTGCGATTTTGGGTCGACCCATTTTTTGGCCAACAAAATTTTTAAACCGCTTCCTCCGACCCTAAATCGTCCTAGAATATATTTATGCATCATATACCATCGATTTAGGCCATTTAGGAGCGAAATTGGCGACTTTTAATTTTTGGCAATTTTTGAAGGTATACCCCTTCACATTTTTGCGATTTTGGGTCGACCCATTTTTTGGCCAACAAAATTTTTAAACCGCTTCCTCCGACCCAAAATCGTCCTAGAATATGTTTATACATCATTTACCATCGATTTGGGTCGTTTAGAAGTGATTTTGGCGACTTTTAATTTTTGACAATTTTTGAAGGTATACCCCTTCACATTTTTGCGATTTTGGGTCGACCCATTTTTTGGCCAACAAAATTTTTAAACCGCTTCCTCCGACCCAAAATCGTCCTAGAATATATTTATGCATCATATACCATCGATTTAGGCCATTTAGGAGCGAAATTGGCGACTTTTAATTTTTGACAATTTTTGAAGGTATACCCCTTCACATTTTTGCGATTTTGGGTCGACCCATTTTTTGGCCAACAAAATTTTTAAACCGCTTCCTCCGACCCAAAATCGTCCTAGAATATATTTATGCATCATATACCATCGATTTAGGCCATTTAGGAGCGAAATTGGCGACTTTTAATTTTTGGCAATTTTTGAAGGTATACCCCTTCACATTTTTGCGATTTTGGGTCGACCCATTTTTTGGCCAACAAAATTTTTAAACCGCTTCCTCCGACCCAAAATCGTCCTAGAATATGTTTATACATCATTTACCATCGATTTGGGTCGTTTAGAAGTGATTTTGGCGACTTTTAATTTTTGACAATTTTTGAAGGTATACCCCTTCACATTTTTGCGATTTTGGGTCGACCCATTTTTTGGCCAACAAAATTTTTAAACCGCTTCCTCCGACCCAAAATCGTCCTAGAATATATTTATGCATCATATACCATCGATTTAGGCCATTTAGGAGCGAAATTGGCGACTTTTAATTTTTGACAATTTTTGAAGGTATACCCCTTCACATTTTTGCGATTTTGGGTCGACCCATTTTTTGGCCAACAAAATTTTTAAACCGCTTCCTCCGACCCAAAATCGTCCTAGAATATATTTATGCATCATATACCATCGATTTAGGCCATTTAGGAGCGAAATTGGCGACTTTTAATTTTTGGCAATTTTTGAAGGTATACCCCTTCACATTTTTGCGATTTTGGGTCGACCCATTTTTCGACCGAAACAAATTTTTAATCCACTTCTTTCGACCCAAAACGGTCCTAGAACATCATTACACACCACCTAGCATCGATTCGGTCCATGTAGAAGGAAAATTGGCGACTTTCATTTTTCCACGATTTTTGAAGGTACAGGAAATATTAAAATAATGAATTCAACCTGAGAAAGAATCGCGAAGTGACCGCAGGTCTCGAGGATATAAATCTGCTGTTCAAATACTTTTCCACACACTAACTTCCAAAGACTCCTAACAAATATATTAAACAGCAGTGTATTACATTTCAATATATAACACTACTTACAATATCGAAATATCTGGTTGATAGAGAAAACAGGTATGACTCTCCATAGTTTCGCGAATATTTACAAAACGATTCGAATCCTCGATTTTCCGCACGACGTCTACATGTGGTTTGCAAAACTTGCTGGGAATTCGAAATGCGGTTGGTGGAATACGTTACGTGTTTAAAATAGGGGCGAATATACCGGGTTTAACCGACGATGTATGCCGATGCCGGAGACTGTTTGAACACAGCAAAATGTTGCTTATTGTCAAGAACTATACTTGTGCATCACGTATTATACGAACGTGACAAGGCTACCCGAGTAAGAACGCTCGAACTTTATAGAACAATTTCTTATATCACACACGGCCCTATTATTCATAGGATTTCTATCCACCAGCGAACTTTTCGAACAATGAATCCACCCTTTGTCACACATATTGATATTTAGATTTCAAATGTGTCCAATGTAATACATTCGAATGTAAATCTTGCTACACAGTAAATAGCATCATTAAATCTTGCCATGAAAGACAACATTAAAACTTAAAATTGTTGCAGATTTAATAATTCAATAACAAATTATAAGTCGGAGAAAATCTTAATGTACCCTCTCAGTCGCCACTCGAGTTGCCGCAGTAAACTGAATGGCGACTGAGAATCGCTTCCGAGTGCAAAGGGTTAAAAGTGTCGGAACGTGCCATTTCTGGAGTGTGCTCGACAGGTAGATATCGGTACTCGATGAATGATCGTGATTACACCCTTTGCACGTGTTGTCGCGGACTCGTTGCCGGAAGCTTCCTCTCCAACTTCACCAGAGATATTCGCAAACTTCACTAACAGCTCGAAACGTGTCCTATCAGACTTCTGATGCTTACTTCTGCCGCGTAAATGTCCAATGTCAACGGAAGACAGATTTCGACTGTGGTTTTAGAAGGGTTCCATCGTGTCTGCTTTAAGTTTCTTAGCACTGGATGATGCTGATGAATATTTTTAATTGTAATATAATGCTTAAAATGTGGATCGAGTCACGTGGTTGCCACAGCAACATGTTATGTGTTAACATTTGTATTATTTTTTAATACGAGAATTCTTAAATGATAATTAATATCAAAACTGTCGAGGTAGTTCAAAAAGCTAATTAAACCTGCTCAGCATTTAAGATTGAAATGCAGAAAAAAAATGTAAGATTTACTATCTAAATTCTTTTCTGATGTCAATCGTTGAGAATTAAATAAAGAACATGTTTCTGATCATCGAATTAATAAACAATACTATAAATAATAACTGTCAGAAATTCCAATATTACATTTCTGTGGAATAATTTCGTGGGACAATATTCTAATACATAATAGAATTATGAAATAATGCTTCGAATAAAAATCATAAAAGTTCCAATAATATCGTGCTTCCACGAAATAATTTCTGGTCCAATATTTCGCGTCATTCAGTTATTAAATAATACTTTGAATAAAAATCGTAATAATTTCAATAACATCGAGTTTCCAGGGAATCATTTAATGGTCCAATATTTTTCATCATTGAATTATTAAATAATACTTTAAATAAGTATCGTAAAAAATTCCAATAGTATCACGTTGCTGCGGAATAATTTTATTGTAGGTAATAAATACCACTTAAAGACTATTTTTATAGAACAATAGATTTGAAGTTTTTCCGTAGCATTATGGATACTGATAATAAAAGGAACTACCGTACCATCCACCTTTTATAACAGTACATGTTTCAAAGCATTTCAGTATTTTCATCTTCTCTTCTTTCGAGTCTAGATATCCTCTTTATTCCTTTCCAATATGATTGTACGTGACACGGGTATCAATCGCGCTATTTCTTACAAAGTATCGTATAACACGTCCGATATTAGATATTAGAGATATGAGAACTGCCAATGTAATAACCTGCCAGTGAGGATCGTAATATTTATAATTATTCTTGGCTTCTCCATTGCTCTTCACACTTTATCGTATTAAAGAAATAAATAACTGAATATAATATTCTACCATATAATATTGTATAATATTATATTATAATATATATTGTAATATTAATAGAAAAGTTTAGTGACATTAAGTTTGATGCAAGAATTTAATGAATTAATGGCATCAGCTGATTGGAGTTGTGATTTAACTACAATTAAATTAATATTTCATATCAATCATATTTTAATCTTATTTTGATTACGTTTTTATTATAACAATCACGGCAACAAACGTAATTTTTGAAATCAAAGTAAGAATAGGTTTACAATTTTATAAATGCAATACATCAGATTTATTACGAATTAGAATGAAAGTGGTGTACGATTGGCCACTTAAAACGAATTTACATAATTTGCATACTCGATCATAAAATGTCATGATACCTGACATTTCGTGGCGGATAGCCTGCTAAAAGTTTCACCGCCGTTGTTTTGCATTACGCCGTAACGTAAACTGATTGTATAACTTTTATGATTGAATTTATTCCCACCAATTTGCTCGTGCAATGTGCAAGTCAAAAATAAGCGTTATTCCGTCATTTTTCTGGATTAAGAAGTTAATGGAGTATATCAGTTTTTAAAGTGCATTATGTATCTACCGAAACTACATTTGCAGCTGGCGTGGACTGTTATCGCCTTAAGTTACTTTGAAATTCTGGAAATCACAAGAAAGTTTAAGTGAAATTAAAGATGCAAATTGTATGGCAAGAATAAATGTTGATTATTGCATATAAAATTAATATCTTTCTATATTCTCTTCATTTATTTGCCTCGCGCATAATTATTGTCATTAGAGAAAGAATTATTGCAATTAATAATAGTTGCGAATAATATTGAGATTAATTTATTATAATTGAGATAATAAACATTATATTGATATAATAATATTGGGATAACAAAAACAGTTGGAACTCAACAATGCACAGAATTTTTGAGTACAATCTGGAAGAACAATAACAGAGTTGAAAGATCTCAGGTTTAATAGGAGCCAATAGGAAAGCAGTTTCATTTAAGAAGCACGAGATCGATCGCAAAGTGCTCGTGTCGCGATCGTTCGGTCCCTCGTTTGGCAAACGCTGCGACTTGTGCCGGTGTTCATAACCCCTCATTAACCCCTTTCAACGATTCGAGTACTTGCGGTAATAACCCCCGTTATTACTGGCCTTTTTTCGGTGTTCATTCTTTGTCCGTTAAACGAACATTTCTACGTCCAGACGGCTGCGTCACTTTCTTAGAAAACATTAACCAGCTCGTTAGCATGCTGCACTCCGTTCTCGTAATTGGCTTAATAGAACCCTCCGTTTTCATTACTAATCATTGGCACCTTGCGACTCACGATGGAAATTTATCTTCCTTTCTGCGGGTACTTTCTTTCCAAGAGAAAGTTAACTTCAGAATTGGTCCAATACAATTTTGAGCCTGTTTCGACTTTATTGTTATTTTCCATTATTTTGGTCTTCGTTATTCAAGACTTTGGAATGTGGAATTAAATGGTAGACGTTTAGTATTATTTAAGAAATGTTGAAATTTCCAATTATGATAATATGATTTTCTGCAATTCCTAAATTTTGAAATAAACTTGATATAAAATATCTTTTATAATTCAAATAATGTCTAATTATATTAATCTTCCTATTTAATTGTAATAAACTTTCTAGCTATATTAATATCATCATCCAAGATGGTGGATTTGGAACTGCGTACCAAAGACGATCATAAAGTAGAAGTTCCGAAGCGTCTGTTTCCTCTAATAAATTATAATTAGAACAATAATATTGAGTTGAGTAATAAATACGTTTTATTAGTCCAGTCAAATTGTATAAAAAAAATACTAATAGTTGTTAGTAACGACGGTGAATATATTAAATTAAAGTTCATTGTAGTTCGTTCAATTGACGAAGAAACTTTAGTTTAAAGAAACGGAACTTATTTATGACTCAACCCAATATTTCGACGATTAAAATGTCTGACTGTCTCGTTTTCGGTAGATCGGGAGATTCTGGTTGGTTCCTTCCTCGAAGTACGGGTGTAATAGATTAAAACGTCAAGGTGATTCTCAAGGAAAATCATAGGGGTACGCCCACATGTTTCTAGCCCAGTTAAGGGTTCGGGTTTCCGCGGAACGGTATCCGTGATGATCATCAATAAAGGAGGGAACCATTCCTTTTAATCAAGTCATTTCACTTTAACTGCTTTCCGTCTCTGCTCTTCAATTATCTATTCCCGTCTACCCACTAATTTCTCGGTCCACCGAGTCACCTACACAGATTATTAATTTGCGCGAAATTAAGGTGTTACTTACCTGACGCCGTAGTTGAAGGCCATTTCGACTGTCTGACTTTCAGACGCGGAGACTGAAAGTAATGATTATTTTGCTTGAAAAATAAATGATATAAAATGTTCGTAAATTCAAGGATGACTGGAAATCAGTAGAGCATTTGCTGATTCATTACACGATTTAGAATATTTAATTACACGGATATAATAATAATTTTATCGGATGTACAAGTGTATTAATTCAATACAGTATCGAATTTAACGGTGTAATATTAAACATATTTGATAATTGTAAAATCATTGAAATATTAAATATAATAATATTATTAATATTATTAATACGATGAAAATCGTAATTTTCTGTTTCGATCTTGAAATAATAAAATTCTAAATATAGAAATATTATAATTTGGAGAATATAGAAACTGATAAAACCTAGAATACTCGAATTTCTATCGAGCCAATTTTTGTTAAAACGTATAAAATATATAAAGCATACAAATAAAATATACAAAACATATGAAATATAACTGATAATTTACATAAACATAACTTACACAAAATATAACTATAAAATACGTACAAATATGGACGTATATAAATCGTAATAATTTAACGACACAATATTTCATTTCGAACGATTCTTTTAATTAATTATCAATGACTAATTATTAATCATCACTTATTGTTAGATAATCCCAGCCGCGCAGAGTGCAATACAAAATGTCGGTGCATCCGTTAGACCTATAAATGCAGATGTACAAATGTTTTAGAAAACGAAGAGATACGTTGTAAATCGCGCGAGTTATCAAAAAAGGTCATCGGCGAATTCGAAAGATATACAATGAGCTGAGGGAAAATTACGAGGTGGGAGGGGGCGGCGGGGGGGATTACCAAGTGGTTTTGCAACGCAGTATGAATCGACAGGTCGTTCGTTAGCGTCAGTATCAATTTTCGGATTAAATGCCAGTTATGCCGCGAGGCTTCCCTGCAAAAACTATTCTAACTGACATTCCGCCGATTCACGGATCGTTTTCCCTATTTAACGAGCTGGATTCACGAGACAGTTGCAAACCTGATTATTTCGTAATTGAACGGCTAACGAATTCGAGATACCGGCATTCCGAATGCTGATCGTTGTACTCGCAAATTATACGAATTTTATGACTCTTATGCTGACTTTATGAGCACTTTAATTAAACGCTAATTGAAGTAATATCACTTTTCCATTTGACATCGAATTTCGTAATTGATATATATTTTTATGATAATTGGATGTGGTTGCTTTTTTCCTGGCAAAGGCTGTGATTTTTGTATGTATAATATATTGTAAGTGGTTATAATATATTTTTATCTGACGAGCGAATTATGAAATATTATATTTCTGGGAATTATGGGACGACCTTATCGATAGGTTTATTTTTAATCATTCTTGTCAGTCCCCATAGGTTTTTGGTGGAAAATATGTTTTGTGATCCTCGATTAGAAATTATTTCATTTTTGAAACGACCCGAACATTTTTAAAAAGAGAGGGAACACATTGTTTTGTCAACGGAGATTCTAATCGGCGGTTTTGGTACTCTTGCAAATATTTTGATTTCATTTTTAAATTGATTACATCGACGATAGGGCACAGAACGTACGTGCTTGTAGTAGTGCAAATCAATAAACGCTTGATTGTAAATTCCAAACAAGATTTTATTAAATAAAAACTCATTTCTACAAAAACAAGGTCGCGCGCAATATAACGTACGAAAATATTATTTTCCAATAATCGGAGCCGCTTAAATCATAAACGCATGCTTACACATATAATTACAAATTCCATTGTATCACATCAATCACATTATGAATATCAAAAACAAGGAAGAAACAAACGGAACACACTTAATTCTGCCAATGAATTATACAAAAGTAACATTTCCCTTGATTTTTTTTCAATGAATTTAATCAAAGTAATATTTCTCTTAATCTTCAACAATGAATTAAATCAAAGAAGAATTTCGAAGAAGTCAGAAGTCTTCAACGATGTAAACACAAAAGATAAACACGGGACACAAAGGATCGAGCATCCGGCGTATCTCGAGGCATCTTTTTCAACGCATTCGAAAGAATAGTTATTCGGACACAGATTTCTATCTCATTTTTCTTCGAAGAATCATATCCAACTTGTTACGTCGAATAAAGTGTTTATCTCAGCGTGAAGCAGAAGAGATGAATCGAAGTCGTCGACTGTCGACGATTTTAAAAATCATGCCGAACAAATACCGTGAAATCGCGTGGGCTCGCGCGATGCACGTGGATTCACCGAAGATAAATCTTCCCCGTTAATAGGCTTATGTCACGATTTAATGTCAGCCCTCCGCGTGCACGGCGATCGAAGATCATTCGCGTCAGCCTTCTGTCTGCCCTACGCCATAAGTGCATTGTTCCCTCGATGTAAAAAAAAGCCTCTGAATCGTTCCTCTTTTAGGAAAAATATCGAATGGAATATTATGATGGCTGGTGAATGGATTATAGATACAGATAATTAACTAAAATATATATAAATTATATAGTTTAGTTCCTTACATACTTCTATATATTTTATCTGTAAACAGGTAACCCTCGTATAACGCGGGAGTTAGGTTACGGAGGAAGGTTGCGTTATAAAAATCGGGTTATGCGAGACTCGAATTACATACATTTCGTTCTTTTGATGTTTTTCTGCTGGGAATTAAGAGAAAAGAGAATTATTTTCACACACAAGTAATAGCTTTTCTCGTTGGAATCTAAAATCTTTTTATGCGATTTTTTCTGCGGATTTCTAATGTTACATTTAAGAATTAAGGAAAATTGTGTTCGCATGGCTTCAATTTACTATAAACTGCAAGAGATAATACTTGAGATATCGAACCAATGAAAATGGAGGAAGAGAAATATATGTCAGGTCGATTCAATAGCGCGTTACTTCCAAAATATTTTCCTCGATTTAATTTAAGCGTCATCTTCTTGAATAAAAATAGTGAAGTTGGAAGCTCCTTCGTTTCTGGGTTAAACATTGATCTCCAAGCTTGTCGCGGTTTCTTTCGAAGTGCCTTTTGCTGCTTTAGAAATATAATTCCAGAAATCTCAAAATATATTACTTCTCCTTTTGACGGATAAGTTTTCCTCTTTCACAAACTTGCCTCTTTAATTACACAAAATTTCAAGAGATCGGGTATTCATTTTTTCGTGATTCAATGGTTTCATGCATTTAATGTATTACTTTTCTTGAAATATATGGTAATATATTAAATAGAAGTTTCTATGAGGTCATTTTATATTACATGAATTTTGTGATTTCGATGTTGCAAAATTCATATTCAAATTCTAGCCACATTTAAGATATCATTGCAGCATAATATAATACAATACAATACAATATAATATACTCAATTCTCTCCAATACATAATAATATGATAAATAGAATTTTCCATAAGAGATATTAATTTCTAAATTCTCATTTTACAAGATTCATATTTGAATTCGAGCTGTATTTAAACCAGGTTATAGCAAAGCATAGTATAATAGAATACGAGTGCGCAACTGCGCATCCTGAAAGAGGAAGTCGTGTATCGTGTACAAGTGCATCTCGACTTGGAAGGTCGGTGTCGGGGAATGAACCGGGGATTCCTTTAAAAAAAGGATGATGTGTATATCCGATGTATCGTTTTCCATGCTCGAGTCCCGCTGGTCTCAGCTGAAGGCAGTCACTTAATACGTTTCGAAGAGGGATTAGGTGTCGTGTTTCTCTGGAGTTAACCGTATAATGCCAGCTCGACCGTCGACATCTGTTCCCGCTACACTTTCTGACTCTGACTCAACTCGACTCGACTCGACTCGACTCGACTCAACTCAACGCAACTCGACATGACTTGATCTTAGGCTCGACAATTTTCAATTCCAGATGATCATGAGTTCTCATGACTATCTGCCTCGCATTTTAAAAGCATAAAAGTACCCTGTGAATTATGGAGTTTGATTAACATTAGAACTACCGAAGATATACTCAGTTATGTTTGCACATTTATTTATATATAAATTGCGGCTGGATGATTGAAAATAATTTATTCTGAATTATATTCTGATAATGTATTATGGATATTATTGAGGTAATGATTAATGCATTCAATTATTCACGTTATGTTTATTAGATAAAAGTAATTATATGTAATTATATATAAAGTCTCGAATAGTTTGCCGTGGTGCATTCGAATAATTTAATTAGAAATGGGAAACAAGTCATTTTTACCCCCATGGTAGTTCTAGTGTTAAGAATGGGTGTCGATGACAATTGGGTGGTATTAAAGAAATATTGGTCAGAACTATTAATTTTATTCTAAGACGTTCTGATGAGGACTATCAATATTATTTTATAATCCGTTAAGAAGAACTATTAGTATTATTTTGTAATCTGTTAATAAGAGCTATTAATAGTATCCTATAATGTGATAAGTAATTTAATAAGTAATGAATTCTACTTTAGTCTGAGTCAGTTTTGAAGCTATGGATCTACTTTATCCAAACATTTGTACAAATATTTGTATACATTTGGATTATTTGAAGTCTGGCAATGAGATGTAAGAATTGATTCAGTAGAATTATTGTATTGAAATTCAAATGATCGTAGATCAAATTGTTAATTGGGATTATTTATTGTCACACGTTTCACTTTTCAACGATTTTCGTTTGCAAGAATGCGTAAAAAAGTTTCCTCTTTCTTTAGTTGAATTTATCTTGGATTCTAAAGCGCAGACACCACATGGGATACCAACTGACTCCCCATGCGGAGGAAGTCATTGCTAAGTTATTATTATTATGAGTTAGGGTTAGTTTAGCATTAAAATTAGTCGAAGACAGATGTCCTCTAAAAAGGATATCCAAATAAGGTGATCAAACTTATAAAGAACCAAATCAAAATAATAAAAAATATTTATAATTCTTGGAGTTTAACAAACAAAAATCATTAATTACATATATAATTATTTTATTACATATACAGGTAACCCTCGTACAACGCGGTACACATTTATACGCCCAATTCTGTTTTATACGACAAATACGTTTTGGAAGAATTCGTATAAAAAAGTCATATAAAAAGATATACTTTATCTATGGAAAATAAAAAGAATTTTATTTTGACTTTTACTCAATTTTTGTAGAAAATTCCTGCAAAAAATGTTCGTGTAAACACAGCATTGAGTGGATAATGTGACTTCGATATAACGCGGGTATGTAATCCGAGTCTTGCACAACGCGATTTTTATAACCCGACCTTTCTCTGGAGTCTAACTAATATATTAATTGTATATGTATATTATATATATTTATGATTATATTAATTTGTTTCTGAAATAACTTTAAGTCAATCTCAACGTAGCACATTAAATAATCCAAGAAACATAAGTTGAGCGTTGCGCAAGAATTTAAATAGACGTTTCAAGATAATTTTATTATTTCAGGGTTAAAATAATTTATCTGTATAAGAATTATTATCCAGGTTTCTAAAAGTATACACATGCCGGTACTTATAAAGAGTCAGAACCGTATCTGTCCGCGTTAACTTTAACGTAAAAAGCGGAATTACTTCGTTAGCTGTCAAAGGTCGCACACGTGGCTGCCCGCTTTAAACGTTTTCTGCGACAATTGGAAGCAGATTTGAATGTCGAAAATAATATTATTTACGTTACATTTTTAAACCGAAAGGAAGCCCTATTCACTGAAAATATAATTGCAATTAAATAGAAAAGTCAGATGAAAGGAACGCGTTATATTTATGAAGTATTTTGGTGACATAAATATTTGATTCCGAAATGTTGCAGTATTTTATGGAGATCGTTGGCGAAAATAATTTGTTTTTCATTACATTTTTTGCATGTCATATAAACAACATATAAATACATGTAACGTGAACACGTTTTCTAATATTAATCTATTGAATACACAACAATACTTGTTGGTGTAATTATAAAAATGTACGATATACATTGCAAAAATACTGGGAATTCTGATTATTTATGTTGTCAATAATAATAAATTAAATAATAAATTAAATTGAATAATAAATTAAATGTCCCAAATTAAATGTTATTGCTTTTCCACTGCATAGAGCTCCGGGAAATTTTGAAATATTGAAACAACTGTTGGAAACATTAATTATTAATATCACTATTTCCTGGGGACCCGGTTTCAATTTTTTTGCTAGCATGTTTTAATGCGACACTTTGTTGCGAGAAGTACGTTTGGAACGGGCAAGTTCAATTTGAATTTAATATCAAATTTCCATCATACTTCTATGACATTAAAGTTCTCTAAATCTCAGAAATTTAATTTAATAAGCATCAGAAACTTCTTTCGCTATTCTCGACGGCAGCGTAGATTATTAAATGAACGAAGGTATAAAAATGATGGCAAATTAATGAAGCTTTCCAGACACACACGTAAACTGACTTTAAAATAGAACTGCACTTAGTTTAATGGACTCCGAAAAGGTGAAGGTTTTAATTATGCAACGACAGGTGTGTTGTAAAATCATAGCGGCCAAATTGAAGTTGACACAGGGAAGTCTATTTTTGAAAGTAATGTTTTCTGGAGTTCTTTTTCGGACGAAGTAGTTTGGAACTTAAACGAGCCGCGGCTGACCTCACATCCGGTTCTCTCGGGGCGTGAATAGAATCAAATGGAACGGAGGGTTACTAAATGACAATGGTCAACTCGTACGCGCCGGTTCTTATTTCCGGTGCAACGTTGCGGACATTGTTCATTGCGTCGATGCCCTTTCTCGCTCTCCGTCTCCATCTTCTTTTTCTTCTCGTCGACCCTTCGAACTGTTTCGGTCTTCCGAGAACTTACAGCGCGAATGACGAGAAACGAAGGCAGTAATAAAAAGTACTTCAGGGTCTTGGAAAGATGACGCCCGGTGGGAAGAGGAGATGGAATATAATATATGACTTATATAATACATAATGGCGGTAGTATATTATATATTACATAGAATGATTGTTTAATTATGTTGTGTTAAAAGCAATATTATTTAAATTATTAGAAACAACTTATACTTCACTACTCAATACGTCAATGAAATTTCTATAAAAATTTGTAATAACACAATAAATCTGCAATAAAAATACATCTTCTAAAATTACCGAAAATCTCCTCACACAACAGTGTTTATCGCAAAACATTGCAAGGCAAACACACTCGAAAATAAATTGGAATTCTTTGAAATCTCACTGATATTATATCACGCTTTCAGTAGTTCCAATATCGCGGTCTAAAAGTACTCGTGTCTCGATAATCTGGCAGGAAAAATGGCGAACACAGTAGGCGAAGCCAATGCAGCGCATTCGATGGAAAATAAAATTAAAGTTAATTGGCCTGGCTTGTTGGAAGTGCATAACGGGTCAGAGGTTTTTGCGGGAAACGTAAACGGTAATGTCGTTGCACGTACTTCCTCGTGTTGGAGCTATCAGCCGTATAATTGGACGAAAATGTCTCCTATCTCGGATACAATCGTACGTGTAAATTATTTGCGCATACTTGGCAACGAATCTACGTTACCAGCACACCGCAATCCGGACGCGAACGATCGGAAGTGCATTGAAAATCGCTCGAGTTAATGCGAAAATTGCTCGTTATTCGCGCATTATCCTGCGACCGGTTCCTACACTTGCTTTGTACACGCTCAACGTTTAAAGAGACACATCAATCTAAATCAACCTCGAAATACGCCCCACGAATGTATTCGCTCGGACGTGATCTTACAAACACGATGGTTCTTTATCTTTATGAAGGAGCATATTCTGTGACATGTTTTGCCACATTTTTTACACCTTTGTGACATAATCGGCGAGAAAATTAAAATCGATTGACGGATATTGTTGTCCATTATGGATCGTAGATATAAGAATACATATAATATGTCTCTAGAATATATTATATTTATAATATCATATTATTGAAGTTAGATAAATGAAAAGCAATTAAAAGCAATCGTTAAAGTAATTAAAATTTGCTTGACAAAATAATGTAATTTCTGAGTTAACGTCATAATGACTATAAAACCCCTTAAAATTACCTTTTAAGGTAATTTAATTTTCCAAGTTAATCCTCATTAAATGGACCGTTTATTTTGAAAGTGGTGTAAGTCCATTTGCAGCCCGTAAATATACATTATTTTAGTTAAATTCGCCTAAAACAAATTTCTATAATCAAATTACATATCGACAAATCAGTAAAAACATTGCCAAACTTGATATAATTAACCTATATTTTTTCATTGAGAAATATGCTAACCTTTAATTTTCTCGAAACAAGAGAAAATGGACTTACACCACTTTCAAAATAAACGGTCCAAATAATAGTCCATTCCACTTGAAATAATTCGAATATTTTAAAAAGTAATCTTGTCATCTTCTTTACATTCCAGTATATATTTTTTTAATAAGCAATATTTTTTGCATTTTCAGGGAGTATCAGCACTCATGCTCTAGTAAAGGCGTCAGGGTATCAAGAGAGGTGCGGATAAGAAGCAGCACGATGTGGCGCATATTCGTGATCGCTGTTTCGCTGGTCGCCACGACGTTAGGTGACAAAGTGGCTGTTTTGCCACACGATGTTTATCCGGGTTACGAGGTGACGCAATTGGACACAAAGAGACCCTCGAATTTCCATCTGATGGAAAACGACTACTCCAAGTACTTCACCGTCCTAGGAAATGGTCTGGTAATGACCACTTCGGACCTATCACCTTTGGTCGATCGGCCCATAAACCTTATTGTCCTGGAGGAGCTAGCAAATACTACGGAGAGTCACTTTCTCCATCTCTATGTAATCAATCGTCGAAATATGATCACTTTCTCACATGATCATCTCGGGGAAGGGGAAGTGTCCGAGAATTCAGCATCCGGAACATCCATCGAAGGATTCCCTGTGCTGAGAGCTCGTGGTAGCTTTCCGGTCCATTACACCATTTTACCCGACGAAGCTGGGGAAAGAGCTTTCGCCTTGAAAGAAGAAAATTCTAGTCAGGCTGGCTTCAATTTGACGTTGAACAGCCAGAAACAAGGGGTGAGGGTGGTGACTGCGAAACCACTCGATCATGAACTTAAAGCACTCTACACTGTTGTAATACACGCTTCGGACAGTAATTTCCTAAGTACTTCAAAGATCAGTGGAGTAGTGCATATTTTGGATGAAAACGATAATAGTCCAGTTTTTGAGAAAGTGTTGTACGTCTTTTCGGTCAGACCAACAAATTTGGATGCGGAGCACAAAGACACCAATGCTGTTCCAGGGTGGAAGAGATTCGGCACTGTTGGAAAGGTGGTCGCAAAGGATGCCGATGGAGATAAAGTCGCGTATAAATTAATAACACCTAGTAGATTGTTGATCGTTGTACCGCAAACCGGAGAGTTGTTATTGGCTGGAGAACCCGACATTAGCTTGGAACAAGACAGTGAATGCGTGGTGGTTGTCGAAGCTCATGATTTACGAACACCTAGTCGGTCCACCGAAAAACCAGCGAAGGTCATCGTGCGTTTCGTAACATCGGAGCCAATGGAGGCTGAGGTTCATCGGATCCAAAAAAGAAGAGTGACCAGGGCCGTGAGACCCACGAAAAAGGTGGACTTTTCGGAAGCTGATGGAACCGTCGAGGGAGAAATTGTTTTCTCCCTTGAGAAGGAAAATGAAAAGGAAACTTACAAAATAAGAGATGAAAATAAATGGGTCGCTGTTACTGCCAATGGGTCCGTTATGGTAAAGCAAAAGTGGGACTACGAGGAACTGGGTTCCGATAAAACCATCGATTTTTGGGTGACCATCACGAATTCAGGTAAAAGATTATTATGTTCATTGCAATATTCTTCGGAAGCATATATTATAATGTCAGTATATTAAATTATATTAATTCTTTGCACTACGGAAGCACATCTGTCAGAAAGTTATTTATATTAATAAAAGAAAGTGCTTGATAGAGAAAAAATAGGAATCTAATTATAGTGCGAAGGGTTAATTCAGGATTAATTTAAACGTTTCATCGTTTCACTTAACTCGAGTTATTCCGTATTAAATAATAGTTTAGTCTCTTTCGAATAATTTTAATATTAAACAAAAATAATAATACTGTCTTTATAAGAAATAATTCATATTACTAGAATTAATATTCTATTACGAGAAGTTTCAATATATTCATAAATCTATTATACTAATTTTTATCCTTATAACTGTTCGATTCCATTAATTTTTATTTTATTGTTCGTTCGGTGATGGAAGACCGAGGTTTATGATATCGTAATTATTATCAGAGACATAATGTATTGATTTGATCATAATAATTATGAATACATTCGTAAATCTATTATAATAGCTTTTATTCTTCCAATAGTTTGATTATTAATTTTGATTTTACTGTTGGTTCGATGGCCGAAGACCGGTGTTCTCGATATCCTGCGAATATCCGGTGCCCTTTTCACGGTACAACTTTAATTTTATTAGCATTATGTCTGGTACGTTCGATCGGCCAATCGCAATCGCGTTTGCCTACGCTTTGTGCTCGGTTCTACCTTCTCTATTGGTACTTGGTGGACTTCTGTAGGGGGTCGCAGAGTTTCCTGCTTTTATAGAAAACCGTGCATCACACTTCGCACGATCATTTTACATTAATCACGTTGACTGCCGCATCGAAATCCGTGTTACACGATACCACACAATATCCATTTCTAACATGTATATAAAATTTAAAAACAAAACCACTTTACATTGTTATCGTAACGTTGAAAATATGAAAAAGTTTATAAATATTCTCGATACATTTGATTCGGGTTTTAATAATATTCGTGTCGTCGATCATCGATGTCCGCCATGGCATTCAACGTGTTACATTATTTTTGAATACACATTCCTTGTACGATGCAAATTATAATACAACGAGAAAGAACGACGTTCATTTCCGGCGTGGCCTTTGTGCGAAATGTTCGCACGTGGCTATAATTTCTTTTCTGATACGTGCAGCCTTTTTAATTACCATTTAACATTGTAACGTGAGTCATAATTACGGTATGCGGAGAAAGATAACCGTGGTAGATGCTCTATGAAAAGAGACCGGAAGGAATTAAAAACCATATATTCAGGTTTTTGTTGCGCGCGAACAAAAAGTTACTGTAATACAAGAGTTCAGTTGCAATGAATTATTGGTGCTCTTAGTTTTCACGTATTATTTAATGTGACTATATTTTCGTATCTCTTAATTTTTGTTAATATTCGAGTGATATATTATGTTCTAATAATTATCGAAGTAATATTTTTGTAATCATTCTGGAGATAATATTTTTCATATACTTCTGGAGATAATATTCTTCGAATAATGATGGATATTTTTGGCTATTTATGATAAGCACTGTTTATATTTACTAAATTACTCTCTTTATTAATGACAAATATTTTCTTTCTTGCATCTTCGGCTTCCACAGGATTTCAGTGTAAGTAGAAACATCTCACATTTATTCTCATCTTTGCACTTCATGTCACGTCAATGCAAAATATGCGAAGGAATTAGAATTTTCCGCGTAATATGCTTTGCGACGCGAATACAAATTTCCGCATAAATAATGTTTATTTTAAGCGCTTTTAGTTATCATATTTATACTGCATGCTTTTAGTTGAATCTGAGCTTGCTAACCGCTTTAATTCAGACAGTGATTGAGTCGGTATCATCCAACAAATGATGCCTATCATTTTTTAATTACCCAAACAATATAATACATAAATTAACTTTCCTCAAATTTCATTCTTCCAAAATTTGACTTTCCAAATTTCCACCGCAGTTTCGATATACCACAATTCATAAATTATTGCGATCCTCTTATAACGCGGTACTTACACAATGCTACTTCAATATAATACATCACCAAAACCAAGTCTCGCATATCGCGATTTTTATACCGCGAACTTTTTCTGGAACATAATTCCCGTGTTACACGAGGGTTACCTGTACCCTAGATATCCACAAAATAATCAACGATACAAAGATTTCATTCTCGTTCAGAATCAGGCATCTTTAGTGTAGATTTACATATTCATTCGGGGTATACAATATTAACGAAGATTAGTCGATGTACCTCCGTCAAACACTGTCTGCATCTAACCCTCTCGAAACATGTGTTTTACACGGCTATAATCGATCGATGATTACAGACACCGACAATCAGCGCGTAATCATCAACATGAAGGACGTTAACGACGAGCCGCCGTATTTCATAAACCGACCCCTGCCAATGCAAACGGTGGTTCAGTTGAACGCACCACCGAACACCCATGTGTTCACTCTTCAAGCCAGGGATCCCGACACCGACGGCAATATTCACTACTTCATCGTGAGAGATCGAAGTACGTACCTTGTTTTATTTGAAACAAAAGGTATCCGGGAATTAACCCGTTGACCGAGAGTTCCTCCAAAAAAACGACATCACCCGGCTACTTTCGATTCAGTAATAATATTCAAGCCAATTCAACCCCTTTGACGCAAGAACTACCGAACATATACTCAGTTATGCTTACACATTTATTTATGTGTAAATCATGACTGGTGGATTTAAGTTCATTAACGGATTCAATTATTCGCGTTATGTATATCAAATGACAGTTATTAAATCGTAAACACTGCGACGTGGTGTATTCAAGGAATTCAACTAAAAATGGCGGAAGTCATTTCAGCTCTTTTGGTAGTTCTAGTGTTAAGACTTAAAAGTTGTAATATTGGCTCCGCCATCTTTGTCACGGTTACACGGTTGACTCGATATTTTGACTTTGCTAAATGTTGACCATTTAGCTGAGAAATTTGTCTATTTGCCAAACACGATCTTTGTTCGATTAATTTATTCTTATTGCTCTAATAAATGTGTCAAAGTCTGCAACCTCGTTATTGAAACGTAAGAAACTACTTATCGCTTCGAAAGAAAATATATGCCGAAATGAATACACTGAAAGGAACAGAAATAGCGAATCATGCATTTATGTATTTTTGGTGGGTATTTGATAAATCTGGAATTTGTTTTGCAGCTGGCGGTCGGTTCGAAGTGGACGAACGTTCGGGGGTGGTTCGTACTCGGGGTACCGATGTTTTTCAGTTAGACATGGAATATGTTCTTTACGTGAAAGCCGAGGATCAGAACGGACGAATAGATGAGAGGCGTTTCCAGTCGACTCCTGAGCAGCGACTATCGATCGTAGGTGGAAAACGCGCACCGCAGTTCTATATGACAGCATATGAGGCTGAAATACCGGAAAACCAAAAGAAAGACTCCGAGTAAGTCTACCCGTTGACCCCCACACAACAAATATATCATCCTTCGTGTCTCCTCTGTGGAATGGAACTTAAGGATGATTTATTATGAAACTTACATAAATAGTATAATAATACGGAGTTTTCATCATTTCCATATTCTTAATATCTATGTATTTGTAAGGAAAAAATAATGAATCGATTTAATTATGTCCATTATGCAACGTGAGCCACAAAAGATCTTGGAAGATGGAACACTATAAGTTTGAATGTTTTTTTTAATTCCGCGGATCCGTCATTTTGAGGGACTTAGTTTTAGCGTTGAACAGTGGTACTTTATGAATATCATTATTCTTCAGAGTTTTGAGGAATGTGTAAGAGAAACTTATGAATTGGAATGTTGACAAAAATGTACGTATGTTGCAGTATTATATCGGTGAAGGCAAAATCATTCGCGGATCGCGAAATTCGTTACACGTTGAAGGCACAGGGCCAAGGTGCTGCAGGGACATTTAATATCGGCGCGACTTCTGGCATAGTCAAACTCGCTAAAGAATTGGATTTCGAGGATCTACGACAGCCCCATATTTATTCCCTCATGGTAACAGCGACAGAAGACTCCGGAGGATTTTCCACGTCGGTTGAGGTACGCGATATTTGTTGACTAGAAAATAACTTTTATCCACTTGTTTCGACCCAAAATCGTCCTAGAATATGTTTATACATCATTTACCATCGATTTGGGTCAGTTAGGAGCGTAATTGGCAACTTTCATTTTTTGACAATTTTTGAAGGTATACCCCTTCACATTTTTTCGACCTGGGTTCGACCCATTTTTGACCAATACAAATTTTTTAACCGCTTCTTTCGAGCAGAAATCGTCCTAGAATATGTTTATACATCACCCACCATCGATTTGGGTCATTTAGGAGCGAAATTGGGGACTTTTAATTTTTGACATTTTTTGAAGGTATACCCCTTCACATTTTTGCGATTTTGGGTCGACCCATTTTTTGGCCGAAATAATTTTTAAACCACTTCTTTCGACCAGCAATCGTCCTAGAATATGTTTATACATCATTTACCATCGATTTGGGTCAGTTAGGAGCGATTTTGGCGACTTTCATTTTTTGACAATTTTTGAAGGTATACCCCTTTACATTTTTGCGATTTTGGGTCGACCCATTTTTTGACCGAAAAATTTTTTAAACCACTTCTTTCGACCAAGAATCGTCATAGAATATGTTTATACATCATTTACCATCGATTTGGGCCATTTAGGAGCGATTTTGGCAACTTTCATTTTTTGACAATTTTTGAAGGTATACCCCTTCACATTTTTTCGACCTGGGTTCGACCCATTTTTGACCAATACAAATTTTTTAACCGCTTCTTTCGACCAGAAATCGTCCTAGAATATGTTTATACATCACCCACCATCGATTTGGGTCATTTAGGAGCGAAATTGGGGACTTTTAATTTTTGACATTTTTTGAAGGTATACCCCTTCACATTTTTGCGATTTTGGGTCGACCCCTTTCTCGCCCTAAAAAAATTTTTAATCCACTTCTTTCTACCCAAAATCATCGTAGAACATGTTTATACATCATTTACCATCGATTTGGGCCATTACTATTAATTATCCATATTATTTTGTATTTAATAATACAGTTTGCACTTTCCTCGCGAATCTAAAGTTTGCCTTAACATTTTCAGTTAACCATTCGGGTTTCGGACGTAAATGACAATGCACCGAAATTCGAATTGCCGGATTATCAAGCGCACAACGTGGACGAAGATATTTCCCTGGGTACGAGTATCCTAAAAGTGAAAGCAACCGACGCGGATTCAGGAGCCAATGCGGAAATAGAGTATCTGGTATCTGACGACCACTTCAGCGTAGACTCCAACGGTATCATTGTTAACAATAAGCAACTTGACGCGGATAACAACAATGCATACTACGAATTTGTTGTCACCGCTAAAGATAAAGGTACGTTAATACAGTGTCCCACCTCGGTAACCCTACAAGTTTATTATTCCATTACAAATTGTGAACGATTTCATAAAGCTAAAGATATGTTCCAGCTTTCCATCATTTATGTATGTGAAAAAATGTACCAACAGATTCATTATTTACTACTCTATTTATTCCATATATGAATCATTTTTAAGCGAATATCATTTCATTTGAATTGCCTAATTAATTTTGCTATTCCTAATTGAGCAAGATTAAGACTCAGTAAATCAAATGCAGTCATTTACATACAAACTTTGTAAACATATATGTTTTTATTAAATAATACAAAATACAATTGGATGTATTAAATGCTTAGTCGTTCATGTTCCTTAATCCAGTTTCGTATAAAATTACATTCTGATTCCAGGCGAACCATCAAAAACTGGTACAGCGACGGTACGAATCTACACAAAGAACAAAAACGACGAGGAACCAAAGTTCTCGCAGCAGGTGTACACTCCAAACGTGGATGAAAATGCTGGGCCGAATACCCTAGTTACAACCGTGGTCGCATCGGACAAAGATGGTGACAATGTCCGGTTCCGATTCGTCGGTGGGAACACAACATCCGGTCAATTCGTCATCGAAGAAATCACCGGTGTAATTCGTCTTCATGCTAATGATATCTCCCTGGACAAAGATAAATACGAGCTAAACGTGACTGCCGTCGATGACGGTGCTTGCTGTCCGAACGGGGAGAAAACTACTCACACTAGCACCGCTGTCGTCGTTGTTTTCATTACCGATGTCAATGACAATAAACCAGTCTTCAAGGATTGCAGTACTTACAACCCGAAGGTAGAAGAAGGTGCACCAAATGGTAGTACCGTGATAAAGGTTCAAGCGACGGATGAAGATAAAGGTGTCAATGGACAGGTGAAATATTCCATTGTCCAACAACCCAATCAGAAGGGGACGAAGTTTACCGTTGACGAAGAAACTGGTCAGGTCTTGACGAATAAGGTAATTGCAATATCTCGGTGACTATGACTTAGACATATGGAACTGTTGTCAATTTTCCTTGTATCTCATTTCTATTTTTATGTAAAAACTTTACTCTTTATTTGTAGTAACGTATGATCAGGTATAAGGATATTTGGTTGAAGTACTCAATTGATTCATTCCATTTCTAGGTATTCGATCGAGAAGGTGACGATGGAAAGTTTGTTTCCGTTACTGTTAAAGCGACGGATCAAGGTGAACCCTCATTGGAAGGTGTCTGCTCGTTCACCGTTGAAATCACTGATGTCAATGATAACCCACCATTATTCGACCGCCAGGTTAGTAGTGGTGCAGGAAATTTATTCATACGTATCATATCTATAATATATCTATCTGTTTTTCGACGAAAAACATGCAAACCACACGAAGTTTCTAGCCAATCCGATATAAAGTAATTAGAGATCATACCGATTAAATATGTATTTAAATCTCTGCTATAAAGTGTTAAGAAATTATTTTGCTGGTTTAAATGCACATAAAACTATTACGTATTTGATTTTAACAATGTTCGCAATTGATTTTAATTACTTTCGAAAGGCCTTTTATGTAAAAATATCAAGTAAGAGGTATTGAAAAATACAGAAATAGCTCGGTCAAAGAAACGTTAAGGTTGCTTGCCTGCAGGTTTGCTGTCTTTTATACGTTGAAAGACCGGTTCGAATAAATTACCGTCTCTGTCATGTGCCATCTGCTTTTAATAGAAGACAAGTTACAATTTGCATATGTTTCATGTATTGTTTCATATTTTTACGTCCCGCTACTTGAAATAATGGTACCTTCGCCTTCAGTGTGCACTTATTCGTAGCGATACACACTTAACACATTGTTAACCGGCAATTTTATGCACAGACTAACGCGTGCCACCGGCGATATTAAAATTGCGGTTAATAACTTTAACATCCAGAAAAACAATTAATATTATAATCAAATAAACACTATCCAACGCAATCAATAATTCTATAATGAAATCATTCATTTCTTTGAGCTTTAATAATTGTATAAGCTGTACAAACACGAGTTAATTAGTTACCAATCAAACAATATGTTAAATAACCGTCTATTTCTTCGTTAAGTCTGCAACTTTCTTAAAAAATGTTTTAATGATGCGAGATATTAACATATCAAGTAAATAGGATACCAATAATTAACATGGATATTTTCAGTGTTACCCGTCTCGAATTTAAAACGAATCGGAAAGAAAAAAGGTTTGCTTAACTTTTTTCAGAAATACGTAGAGAACGTGAAGCAGGACGCGAGTATCGGAACGAATATATTGAGAGTGTCGGCATCCGACGAGGATGCTGACAATAATGGTGCTATTACATATTCATTGAGCTCACCAAACAATGACCAAAGCTTGGAGTACTTTGAGATTCAACCAGAGTCTGGTTGGATCGTCTTAAAGAAGCCGCTAGACGTGAGTATTCCACTTCATGCGAATCCGCATATCATCTTTTCTCTAGCAATACTAACATAATATCGTCCTCTGGTAGACTCACCTGCCATCTTGATCAAAGAACCTATTCCTTGACAAATATACAAATCAATGTCACCGATGCTTATTCTATAATCAATCATACCACGTTTTACCAAGGAACATTATTTAAGTTCACATTATATGGATATATTATAAATATAATTTGACGTGGAACAGAGAGGTACATGTTGGTCAAGAATGAATGCTGCGTGTACCAGAGTCATGTAGGCTACGTAGTATATTATACTCGTATATGTATATACATATATAAACAGGAACCTGTATGTATATATGTGTATATATATACGTAATATATTATATGAATATAAAACTTGAGTGTACACCTTCTGCCGATATATTGTACGTTTGCGTTGACTTACGTTATTTAACACGAATCCGTTTAGTTGCTGATCGGATAACTTGTATACTAATATGCGTTTGGTCGGCAATTATTTCTCTCATCACTAATATGCAACGAAATGAGTTTCCTTTTTACGGCACATGTATAGAACTTTTTAATTCCCATTGATATGCACAATGTGTTCACTATGGTAAATACTTAGCTATGCCTGATTTCCTCAAACGCTTCATGTACCTGAATCGATCGACCGTTCGGGCTATTTTTGCAACAGAACACTCTCTCTCTGTCTCTCTCATTCTTTCTTACCGAAGATACATACTCGCGGCGCGAGTACCTTTTTAAACGTTTCCAATCGAGCTTATAACACCTCTTGTCCAAAATGTTTCGTTTTTTTTTCTTTTGATTTTCTTTCGATTCTCGCTCTTTTTTCACGTCGCAATCGGTCGTCGAAACTCTTCTTTGCCATTTGCTTTGACATACGTACATGTTTTTCGTTCGTTTTTCGCAAAATTCCGAGTTTCGAGTATTATACTCTCGTGCGCGGGAACCATGAATTTTTGCGGTTCACGCGGATTTTGCTGTACGACTCGCCGCCGGGTATTCGTGATTCGCCGGTCATGAAATCAGGACGAGAATGTTCCGACTCGGCAATAAACGAGCGTGTGCACTTTTTTTCCATTCTCCAAAATAGCCATGGACAAACGACGTATGCGATTTTTGTACGTTACGCGTTTCGAGAATTTCCGTGAGTGGAAAGACGAAGGGATGCGATCACAAAAAAAACAAAAAAAAAGCAAAGAAAACAGAGGAATTACGAAAAAGGGAAACGATCGAATCAACTAATAACACTTAATTATTCTCCTAACAATACTAATGTGAATGTTTTTCAAAAGGGAAGTGATGTTTTTTGAACTTCCAGGAGCAGGTGGGAACGACATTTTTTGAGCCCCACGTACGGTGTACTTCAACCTCTACGCATTTTGTGGTGCATCAGACATAAACAATTTTTGAAAATGCTTGCATATTTTATATGAATGTGTTTTTGATTCCTTTACAGGAACGGATCTCGCTCTCGCTCCTACATCCTTCCCCTCTCACTCTCTCTTTCTCTCACTCTAATCTCTATCAAACTTCCCTCACTCTTTATTTACTACTCTTACATTGCTTTCCTTATCTTTATGTTCCTTTCATATTTCTTGTCCATAATTAGCTTTATTAATTGATATCTCTAATATATTTTCCATATTGCGCGATACTGTTCGCTTTATTATTTGCCTGATTTATAAAGAATGATTACGTATCCTTCTTTTCTGTCCTTTTCAACTTAAATTGTTATGCTGTAATGATTTCAATTCTTTGATTCGTTTCCTTTCTATTTGTATGGAAATTCGCGGGAAGATGATTTTGCGTTACACTCGACTTCTTCTTTAATGCATTTCTTAATCTTGCGTTGATTTCGATACATTTTCATGTTTGTTTTTGTTACAATTAATTGAATCCTTCTCCCTTCTCGCATTCTCGATTATTCTTTCACTCCTCACTTTCCTCCCTTTATCTTCACACTTCTGACGCTTCTCCCGACTTTCGTCCCGATTTTTCCCCGTATACCACGACGTGACTGACAAAGCGCAAAAAAAAGCGAAAAGATAAAAAAAACGCAAACGAGAGAGATTTTTTGTCGAGAGCGAAATATCAATAGATCGTAAGAAATCTGTCCGTGGTGTGACATTTTTTCTTCTGTGATTGGGGCGGCATACCACTGTCGTAACGGAACAGAATGAACGGATAGCAATGCCGATTGCATAACGAAATCCAAAAAAAAAATAAATAAAAAATACCTAGATACGACGAGGCATATAATAATGTACGTAACGTCCATCGGTTTTTGAGTGTCGTTAAAACGAACAAATCAGACGAGGGGTCGTCATAATTTTTGTTCCTCCTGTGTCAATGATCCGGGTTCATCGTTATCATCCCACCATCCACCGCCACGTGCTCTCTCTATTTTTCTCTCTTTCTCTCTCTTTCTCACCGGCCCCCCGTCATCTTTCCTTCCGCCCGGAAAACATCCCGTTTATTCCCCCGTCCCCGGCCCCGATCTCCTCTTTAACGCATTCTCGCTTGCATGACCAAAAAAAAATGAGAAAAATGCCTGCATTGATTGATTTCGTAAAGGAACTAATTTCGACTTCTTATTGTTTATGTTTGTGTTCATTGCACCATTTACTTTCTTCGGATTTGATGATGGCAAAAAAAAGGGCTGTTTTCCAGTAAGTAGGAACAACATTCTTGTGTTTCACACTTTGCATCGAAGAGAGACACAGCGTAATGTGATATAGCATTGTCATACCTGCGCAAGAAAAGCAAAAGAAAAAGAAAAAGAAAAGAAAAGCATAAGATATTCGTTGCAGTATAGAAATAGAGCGTCTTTCCGTTTCCATTGTCAGAGTGTATATTATCGTTTCGATTATTTACGCCTATGTTATATTGTTGTATACATAGAATTATTGTCACTCGGAGACGTCACTCTTGTTTCTTTTTCTGTATTGCTCTCTTCTACTCTCTCTCTCTCTGTCTCTCTTTCTCTCTCTCTCTCTGTCTCTCTATCTGTCTATCTCTATCTCCGAATTCAGTAAATTCGTTTAATTTAAATCTTTATTACCACGCGTAAAATATTAGTTTTTCGTTCGCGTTCGCTCGCGCCATCGCGCCATCGCGAATTCTCTTTATTCTCTTGTCCTGGTCTCGTAGGTATCCGTAGCTGAAGGAACTTCCATCTTGGATTAATCATCGCGCAGTGCCGACGACGTTCCTGATAATATTATCTCTTTAAATATAATGTTAATCGATGAGTTAATATAAATATCATATCTGTTTTCGACCAACATTTTCGTACAGAATTTGTCGCGTTGCTTTGCTTGACTTAAGTTAGAATATCTTTATCGACATTTTGTATTCGGGAATTTGATGCCGGACAAATGAATAAGTTTTATTGGCAAATATTAAAATACCTTTCAAAAGTACAATTCAAGTTCATTTCAGTATAATAAGAAACATTATATAATTTGATGGCTCAAAGGTTGCCGTTTATGTATTCCATTAAGTTCGCGGATTTTTCTAATCTCATTAAGCGTAGGAGGAAATAAAGAAATGTCTTTCATATTAAAAACAAAGGAACGTCGTCGGCTTAAGCACAATCATGCTTAACAATTGTCACATTTAAGTCAACATTAATCAGTATCATTTTGAGTATGTAATGAACTCAAACTTTTTCCTCCAAAACAAATAGTTTCTCGTCTGATTATTTCCATAGAAAAGAGAAGTTACGTCGGTAAGTACCATTCATTTACCGCAAATAACAATCACGTTTGCTTAAAGATCTTACACCTTTGAGTTCATTACAGATTACCCGATATTGACGGTCACCAATCTGATACTGAATAGAATTGTTAACGAGACATTTTCAGGAGAACTACAGAATTGGCACGAAGAATGGTCGTTAGACGAACTTCGAAATCTTTGCCAAGCTATCACTAAAGAAACTAACAAAACACAGACTATATAAAGGACATAAAAAAACAAACGGATACCCACGAGACCTGCACGGTCCTTCATCTCTCTTCTGTCTCTTTCATTTCGTTTCGCGAATTATGTGAAACCCTTCGGGCCGTCCACGACGGCAGCCTCGAACGCGCTCGCCACCGAGTGACTTAGCTCTCGTAAAACGAAACGTCAGTGAATCCAAAGAAACGAACCAAAAAAAAACAAAAATCCGCCAATAAAAAAATCATGAAAAAAACAGTGTCCTGTGAGTTGACGGCCCAATGTTTTGCCACTAGCGTGACAGCTATCGCCTACGAGTACGGGCCTCCGACAGAGGGATGCAAGTCTTGCACGCAGACGTGGACGTTGAGTTAGACGTCGTAGACAGAAACAATAAACCACCTGTGTGGGATGCGAATGTATACGGCCCCATTCACATCAAAGAAAATGTCACAGTGGGTACTGTAGTGACGTCGGTGAAAGCCAGGTTTGTATACCACGACATGACCGAGACAAGACACGTGACGTGCCGTGCCGTGCCATACGATGCTACTTCCTCTGCCTTCATTCTCTTTTTTTCTCTCTTTTCGTTACCGTTTCTTCAGATAATAAGAACGCCCAAAGATAAAATGAAATAAAAGATCCATGGCCTTATTTGTAGTTATGAATTAGATTTTCAGTTAAGGTTGTTTGAAAAATATTTGTTTTCAATTTTTATTATTGTCTACCGTTCCAAAAATAAGACCTGGTCTTGTTTTCGAAAATACTTTTTTAACAGAACCCCAGTTGTTCTGATAATCAAACGAGGTCTTATTATTCGGGAGAATTGGTACCTGATTATTGGTTTCTTATACTTTTTTTGCCTTTCTTGAGTTGTTTTCTTCAACTCGTATCACTTTAGCTCTTTTTAGTAATTTTTATGCTCAACTCATTTCATCGGTTCATTTTCTACCAATTTCTTTGGGTCGGCACATTTGAGTGGTTATTTAATATCGATACGGAAACCTGATTCTTTTTCCCTACGGAAGCGGAAGCACGTATTGTTAAGCGCGGCGCGGTAGATCGTTGATTGGCGGACATTCCAACTACTACTTACAAGAACAACTTCTACTGTTACTACTACTGTTACTGTTACTACTGTTACTACTACTATTACTACTACTATTACTATTACTATTACCACTATCTATCCCTACTTGTGTTACTATGAATTGTGTCAGTCGTATGCAGTTAAAGTATGAGGATAGCAAACGATAAATATAGTAATTTCATTAATAAGATTTCCATTGGAATCCGATAATCGAGTATGATAATTTGCTATAAGAATGCTTCCTCGTACGAGCATTAGATCGGCTGATGCAAGTTTCGAGGAACACCCATAACATCCCTAGATATGTACGAGTTCGGAAAGGCGGATGCCGGATATCCGGCAAGCTTTAGCTCGATGATCCGTGTAGGAGATAGGCGAGAGGATATAGCGAGAGATCCAGGTCCCTTAGTACATGCCCTTAGGCTAAAGGGTGGTTTACTTTTTCACGATCAGTATGCAGGTGGAGAATGGGATGCTAAAAGGCGTAGCGCTTCAACTGATCGTCGATCCTCGATCGGGATTTGCTGCTTTCCCTAACCTCGTTCAGCCTCCAGTTTGCTGTGCGTGCTAGTCTCGCTTGCTAGACCGTATAAAGTGTTGGTAATTCAGTATGAATGAAAGAACGTGAACGAATATAGGAAAAGTATGCGCACATCGGACTCTTCCTACCCAGGTCGACGAAAGCCGCGTTCGTTAGAACGATGAACGCAGAATACGATGACACACGATTGGGCCGGAAGGGCAATGCACAGAATTGCCATTACCAGCCATCACAAGTCGAATTCGAATGTGGGAGCAGTGATTTTTGATGCTCCCGCCCCCCAGAAACCTATTACTGCCACGAGTCTTGACGCCTTACACTAACGCCGTATTGTTTTTTGTTCCCGTTTGTTATACACGCGGTCTGGTGTAGCGCGAGGTGTACAAGCTGGAGGCGATGGCCCAAGACAAGGGCTACCCGCCCTTGTCGCGAACGGTGGAGGTTCAAATTGACGTTGTGGACCGTGCAAATAATCCACCCGTATGGGACCACGTAGTGTATGGCCCGATCTACTGTAAAGAAAACATGGCCGTTGGGGCTAGAGTTGTGTCTGTTAAAGCCAGGTCTGTCACACTGTTAATGCTCCGTGCGGCTCTGCACGAACCCGCCCTGCACGCAATCTCGTGGCAGTATTGTTCTTGTGCACGTTAATTGATATTGTGTACGACTACACACGTCATCACATACACTATACACTATACACTCTCCATACATCTCCACACATCTCCACACGGACTCACTTACGTCACAATTGCAACGGTGTAACAAATGTGCATATGTGGGTGCCGGGTGTATCGTTGCCAAAATTTGGGCCTAGCTTTCAGTCAGCGATCAGTACGCTTACATTTAACGTTTGCAGACACTTTTTTAAATCGAATTTGAATTTGTTTAAGTGCTGTGTAAAACATTGTTAATAGATGGATTTCTGTATTGCAGTAATAATTGGCTTTTAATTCGATTGATTATCGAATTGATTATCTATGCAGTGACTTACATAATTTTTTAATAGTTTTGCAAATTTGCTGGAATTAATAACGTAATTTTCTAATATTTTTTCTGGTCAGATACTAATTTACATAATATACTATTACCATGAAAGAATGTTCGGATTTGAAATGATCAATCTCAAGTTTTTTATTTAGATATAATTTTAAATGGGTATAAAAACAGAATGATTGGAGTCACACTTTCTTCTTTACAGATTAAAATTGCAATAATTCATAATCGGCTGAAATAAGTTATTGTGCAAATTTATTATTAGTTGCTTAGACAGTTACTTGGTGGGTGTTTGATTAAACGTGCAAAAATCATGGGGTAAACGGTTAACACAAACACACATGGACACAAAACAGCATCATCCATCGCGTTTTCCCCGTTCTGCGCTTTTTAATGCAGTGAATGGAATCGCAGATTGGGGGAAATGTGAGCATTCAGTGGTGTCCCGCTTCGTTGTTCGTTTCGCGAAACGGTTCCGCGGATATTTACTCGACGTTTTAATCATGTATCGTGTTTGCTCGCGTGAAATATACGATTAATACGCACTCATTCGAAAGAGCGCGTACATTTCAGTGAGGTGGCCTCGAAACGTTTTGTTCAATTTCTGCCGGAGCTTAATTTCGTGGAAGATCCTGCAATCTGCCGATACACGTTCCAGATTTAATTAATGCTGGATTTCAATTCGGTTTAAACTTAATGAGTTCGATTCAGCTGGAACGTTCATTAACTATTAATTAGATTTGGATCTACCAAATTTGATAGTATTCTACGCGCCGAAAGAAACATTTGCGTATTATTGATTTGTTGGAATATTTATTTATTGATGTACTGAATCTGAAAACCCTTGTTAGATTTCATTCGTATTCCTTTCTTACATTGTTTTATCTTAATAAAGCTGCCCTGTTTTATTACTATTGAATAATTCCAAGATTCGATATTTTGTAGAAATTTAAATGATTAATGGCACTTGAAAAATGATTAAATGATTAAAATAATTTGGAAGAAAATATGGTAGGTTTTAATAAAAATTCTTGGGACCAGATTTGACAAATTTTTTAAACCAAAAGATACTGTAATACAATTCCTACATTTCTAGAATATGCTAATTTCTCGAGTACTATTTGCGAATTTACCGTAATTCTTTTTCAACCAATGAAAACTTAAAATTCCCGGAAATCTCTGAATTTATATTTTAAAACATCACCGAGAGTTGGAGTATGTTGAGAGACGAATTCCGCTTAAAAATATAGCGACTGCCTGACGCAAATGTTTCTTTTTAAGCGTTCAACTAAACCGAGCCGTGGAAAAACGTTAGTAATGGCAGGTTTGCGTTTGACGCGACGTTTTCAAGCGGAACGTTACGGAGACATATGGACTTCCGGCGCGAACGAATCGGCTAATTATGTACGTACTTGATACGTACGTATGAACCAGATGTCACGAGCACGTGTTGTTGCGACCTACGGGGTTGCTGCATTTCGTTATGCATTCAATGTGCAACCACCTCGTGCGTGACCTCACGCCATCCGCCGTATGCCAAACGTGTGCCAAATTTTTCTGCACTGTCCTTTCGAATAACGTATCACACGTTTGCAAAGAGTCTAACAAAACTTCACTTTTATTACTTTCGTGATATAAATTTTGAATGCCGCTGATACCAATTTATTCAGCTTCGTGTATCTTTGCGATTCAATTAAAATACTCATTAAGCCACTTATTTTGAAAGTGAACAAAGTCCATTTTGTCAAGAAAATTAAGTTAACGTTTTAAACTTGACAAAGTTATTTTGTATAACTATCGAGATGTCCAAAAAGTTGATACCGATTTTAAGCAGTTTTCCAGCGAAAAACCTGAGAAGTTCCGGAAGAATGGAATCTTTAATTTGTGTGAAAAATGGAGAAAGGTAGTGGAACAAAAGGAATTTTTCTTAAAAATCGGAATCAATTTTTTGTAGAATCGGTATCCTCTTAACGCTCATGTTTCTTGATATCCACAAGAATAAGTAACAAAACATTTCGATCCGTCACATCCCAGCTACATATTTTCACGAAATATGCACATCTTCGTCTTCATATCACTTTTATGCGCAAACGACGCGGGAAATCAAAAGATTCATAAAACAACACATAGATGAACGACGCGGACTTTAAAGTCCCGTCGAGACTCGCTTCATTGGGTGAAAATTGAACCACTAAGAGCTGGATCAACTTAATTGGCGTGGTGTTTAATCGACTTAAGTAGGTAATCATGCAATGTTACGAAAACCGCGTCCGACTTAGCTGCAGACTCATACAATTAGTGTGTGTGCCGTAAACATTTTTTGGGCATGTTTTACGACTAGATGCTTCCCTCAGACTTAATTTTACATCCCCCTACTTCCCGTTGTCTTTTTCTTTGGTTGTTCTTATACGTACATATTTATACTTTTGCACCGGATTGGCTTTTTTCAAAATTCTTTACTTTGGTCTCGTTTTCGTCGTGTCTTGAGGTTGCTCCGTAATCTTGCGATCACGATGCGCAACATTTTGCGTGAAAGAATGCCACTTTTTCCGTGATTTCGAGAAATGAATTTTCACGAAGATTGCAGTAATCTTTGATCAGAAGAACTACGAGTCTATTTGATTTCTAATTGGACGATGCCTCACGTCGTATCATCGAACATTTCTCATTTACTTTCGACATTTTTTGGTTTCTTTTCAAGATATGTTGCGAATAATTGCATTCAGTATAAACAATCGGTATGTATATACGTATATATATATATATATATACATTGTATACATACATACTATATATATTATGAATGCCGTATTAATTTTTGGGCATGTTTCGTCAGTTGCTTATCTGCGGTAGGTTACCGTATGTTATCAATTTTTGGTTCGACACCTTGTTTTCGAGAGAACGTAGTGCGTTTTTGTAGTGTTTTTGTCGGTGAACCTTTTTTGCGCCAACCAGCGGCAAGTTCAGTAAAAATTAGATTGAAATTATATAGCTAGAGAATCATTTCAATGCTGTTGGATTCGCCGAAGTTAGATGAACGATTAGGTGCTATTCTCGCATTGCTGATTTATGCAAAAATCATTATGAAAATCCGCGGGGAATTATCGCGAGCCAACTTCTCATGCGGCTCCGTCTGATTTTGGTTTCACTTACACGATTATAATAAATCAAAATTATTTATTGACACGATTAAAATCGATTAAAATAAATCGCACTGATTCGAAGTAAGCGAATTAAATATTGAATCGTTAAAATATATCGAACTTATTTCACTTACACGATTAAAATCGATTAAAATAAATCGCACTGATTCAAAGTAAGCGAATTAAATATTGAATCGTTAAAATATATCGAACTTATTTCACTTGCACGATTAAAATCGATTAAAATAAATCGAACTGATTCAAAGTAAGCGATTGAAATATTAAATCGTTAAAATATATCGAACTTATTTCACTTGCACGATTAAAATCAATTAAAATCAATCGCACTGATTCAAAGTAAGCGAATCGAATGTCGAATCATTAAAATAAATCGAGCTTATTTCACTTACACGATTGCAAGGAATCGAACTTATTTCACTTACATGATTAAAATCGATAAAAACCAATCAAACTGATTCAGAGTAAGCGAATCAAATATTGAATCATGAAAATAAATCTAGCTTATTTCACTCGCACGATTAAAATCGATGAGAATCGATCGATCTGATTCAGTTTAAGCGAATCGAATGTCAAATCATGTCGGGTGCAGCGGGTATCAGAAATAAAGGAAATGGAAATGAATCGATTAACGAGACTCGAGGCGAAAACGATGCTAATTCTTGTGTGTATTTTCACTTGGCACAATCGGCATACCAGGTGGTGTTGATTAATAATAAAAACACGCTGAAACACACGGCTGCCAACACCGCGCACTATGGTTCTAAGGCAACTCAAGCACCGGCTGGGAATATGAGAAGTCTATATGTTCTTATTCTATCATACTTCATTTAAAATGGTTGCCGGCGCTGCTCCATGCGACGGCATTTTTCCGTGGAATTTGCTTTTTGCTATTCTAAGGTAGAACTCTCTCACACAAAAAACATGCACAAATGCAAAACTCTAAATAGAAGTCACGCTTATCGAGCTACTAACCGACATCGTCATATATTAACGTCCGAATTATTTCATCCGTTAGACGCACACGATGAACACCGTAATCGACCAATCAGTGACGAACTTTGAAACCAATAGCTTGGTGTCACATAAACCTGTTACTTTATACAAAGTTTTGATAAACTATCAATTTTACGTTGATTGCTTCTGGCATAATTAAGTCATAGCTTGTATCAATTTATTTAAAATTTATTATTATATTTGTATCATACATTATGTTTTATATTATTGAAGATACCCTTAAGAGATCTTAAATTATTTTCAGATCTGATTCATAAATAATATTAAAAATATTATTTCAATATCAGATCTTAAATTATTGTCAGGAATTATTTCTGTAAAATTATCATTCTTTATCGGCACTTAATTCTAACGGAAATGTTTTTAATTAATTTGTACGATTTTAGCGGAGCATTTTTTGTAATTCGTGCAATTACGACTTAACTCTTTTTCGTATTCAAATGTGCTTCAAAAGCACAAAGCGAACGATATAATGAGATTGTTGGAAATCCGGTTATTTAACCTCGCTGTGTCAGTGCAAACATTGTTGTTTCAAAGTTAATTTCCTTTTAATCTGCCGGCAGTTTATTATTAAGAATTAAGTGGGACAACTTTTAATCTCGTCAGGCGACACGAAAGCTTTAATCCTTGCGTCGGATGAATTTTTTAAAGTGGAAGCTACGGCTTAAAATTAGTTTGAAAGATGATGCGAGGGTCGGACAATGAAATATTAATAATTAATTCAAGATTTAACCGGTTAAATTGAGTCTCAAGTGCGGTATCCGTCATAATTGGTTTCGATAAAAAGAGAATATCGAGGGAATCGATCCGTTAAATGCATTCATTGCCTCGCATTTCTTTCGATATAAAATGTATAAAATTTATTCCATTTCATTCGTTTTCCCTTTTATTCATTATTTACACAATCTTCTGGTATTGAACACAAATTCAACGATCTTTTAACATTATAATTTTTGCTGTTTGTAAAACATTGAAATTTATTATTATTACTCTGGAGAAGTGATATTTGAATTATTTGAATCTTAATGATATCTGAGATCAATTGAATTGAATATGAAAATTGTTTATTTGGATTTACTGTTTATGGGAATATAGACTGTTAGCGTAGACTTAGAATTTTCAAAATATTTCGGGCAAATTCGACTTTTCCAGTACGTTTTGTTCATATTGGATAACTAGATATATGTGTTGATTAACGAACGTATAAAGCTGCCGCGTGAATTGGTTTCACGTGCTAATTTCATTTAATATTGACGCAACATTTTCGCGACCCAATTTACATCGTTAATGTAAATTTGCACAGGTCCTTTTATTTGACGTTCCGTGAAATGTACGAGTTCGAAAAAGGATTAAAATAAAATTAAACATTAATTGAATGGGAGATATATCAATGAAAAAAATCGTGCCTCCGCCGAGGATAAAAGTGACGCATCGCGCTAATTATTTTTAGTATTTCAAAGAACTATGTGAAAATAATTGAAAAGTATTCGAATTTGGAGTATGAGAGCTCATAATAAAATATAGTGAATTAAACTAAGAATTAAATTATTAATATCAGATCTAATTACTACTTTCATTATAATCAATAACATATTCTCCAAATATTATAAAATCCAAAAAATTGTGTTTTAAATGAAACCAAGAATGAATTGGAATATTTTAAGTAACAGATTCCCTCCACGAAAAGATTTCAAGCAAAGATTAAAGATAAAGATTGAAAGTAAAGATATTACAGAATCATTCATAAAAATCTTTATTAATCATAAAAGGAAAATTCAATTTCAACATTAATTTGATAGAGGAAGGTAGCAGAGGAAATCGTGGAACACATAAAATATCTTCGAAGCCATAAAACATAATGACTCCATTTCTTTTTAAATCCACGTAAATCCAAAATATTGGCCCACTAACTTCAGTCCAATAAATGGGTCCAATAATAAAACAAACAGAACTAGTCCTAAACCAATACGTCACCATCATCCGTCCTTAACTTGGTACGAGTCAAGTTTTGTTATCGAACGATGGTAGCGGTCCTTAAAACGGAATACGGAATACTCGGGAGACGTTTGTAGGGATTAGCTAATGACGTTTGACGTCTAATGTCTAACGTCCAATCTATGGACATAGCCAGATTTCAAAGGTTCCACGATCCTGGATCCAAACACTCCTTTCCTCTGATATCCCGATGTCGTACGGTTGTTCCAGTTGACAAACGAGGACCATTAATTTTCGCTGGTACCCTTTGAACGGTACTCAGCCAGCTTCTATCATCAGGATCCTCCTTTCGGTTCTATGAACGTTCACGTGGACGTCTAACGGATGACACGACAGGCATACATGCTGTCTGCGAACACGATGTTCATACACGCGGAAACCTCCTGATGGAGATAGGGATAGTTACGTGTTCATTAACGATGCCACGTTCCATCGATTACTTTCATTATATTCTTCCTCCTCTCGATAGATTTCATCCATGAAATTCTGCTTTCACACACTCTCAGCCGCTTTCTTTTTGCTCCTCGAGTTTTCAGAGTTCTGAACGTGAGTCAGTTTCGAAGGTCTTCGTAGTTAATTGTTGATAATAAATCCAGTACATTCCAGGGATTTCCGGGGAATGAATAAGCATTAATTCAATTTGAAAAGTACAGATTCTGTACTTATATCTCTGCGACTAGTCATCAATGAAATTTGTATTACAACACTGGATAAGTTCGAGATTCAAAATTGTAGTCGTATATATTTATTTATTAAAATCAGAGATGCTGTAATTAACGGAATTGATATTATTAATAATTTATGGAAACATTTTATTAGCCTCTGTAAGAGCTTAAATAATGCATTGTCGAGATTTCCTAAGATCAAATATTACGTGACCTTTCAGAACTCCAAACGTCGCTGTATTGAAATCCGTTCCATTCGCTCGAAGCTTTTCGTCACAGATCCAAAGTGATCTTGTTCTTGTTCTTGTTCTTCATAAACGTAAATAACCAGCATACCATCGGATAGACTTCCGGCGGTAACGCACTGTGCTTCCTGACATATCGGAGAAAAGCTGCTAGTTAAGTTGGCAAAATCTGAGGACGGTAATTGGGGCGCGAATGTGAATGTAGCTTTGAAAATAACAAACATGACGTTACTCATTGAGCGACTAATCGAGTGCGTCCTACGCTTAGGTTATGGTTCTTCTAAAGCACGGTGGTTTGGGTGGTTTCGGAACGTTACGGAACACCAGGTATAATAAATAAGAAAATGTGTGTAATCAGTGTGTAATAAGTAGAAACGGAAAAGGGCAGGCGACGGCGGGAAATGCGGCGCGTTAGGTAAACTCCGAGTAATCCTAAATCATGTATTATCCTCGTTAATGTTACTATTAGACGCTATATCGTTCAAAGTTAGTCGGGCGAAGCTTGATTTTGAGTTTCCTTAATGAAGTTTCCGGATCAATCGCATGGTGATCTTTCGTTTCGAGAGTCTACTTTGTCCCTCTGAATCTCTCGTCATTAAACAGTATATGAGTCCGTTTTCGAGAATCAATGTCGATAAAACTATACGAACGTTGTCCATCCTAGAAGATTTCCGTTCTCGTTTCAGTTTCCGTTTCCCGTTTCCGTTCGTTAACTCGATACTTTTGGTACCTTTGTATTCCAAGGGTGGGCTTTTCTAACACTTACTTTTGGTGTGTCGACAGCTCTGGAATCGACAATAATCCGACGGTCTTTTACCACTTAATGCCTGGCTCCACGGCTCAAACCAACAAGTTTCACACCTTTTATCTTCAGCAACGACCCGACAAATCCGTCACTTGGGCCGATATCAAAGTTAATCATCCCTTAGATTACGAGACGATAAAGGAGTATAATCTCACCATACGTGTCGAGGTATGTACATTATTTCATCCATTTTTTATGTTTACATTTGTTCATTGTTAGTTAATCTATTAAGTATGGATATACTGTCCATTCAATGAAGATATTGGAAAAAAGTGAAGAGTTTCCCTAACTTTAATTTAATAGCAAACCGTCAAACATATAATCTGATATTAAAATCGACCGTTTGAAATATATAACGATATATAAACGTCTAATTTAACATCAATTAGACCGTTTATATTCATAATATATATCCATCGGGAATACAACAAAATTAATGGGAAATTTCAAATTATGTACATTTATGAGTTACGTGAATTATATCAATCTGTATAGTCATTGATAACAATACAATGCATATCCTTTTGTAGACTGATAAAAGAGCTCCTATTCCAGGAAGTTCGAATATATTACAGTATGTTATTCGACAATGTATAACGATCCAATTAAGTTTCCTTTCAAGCTCTTTCAAATTGATATTACGAGCAATTGGATCCATAATTGAAAAGCTCTGCTTATGTTCCTCTGATTTCTTTACGACTTCGTTTTGAATTGAAAAGAAAAGTTTTACCAAGAAAACAGCTCAAACGAGAATCATTTTTAACATTAAAATTCGGTTGAATTACTTATTCTATTTTTGTGAGAGATGAAATTTAAAGAGAACGGTGGAAGAAAAGAGAAAATGGTACTATTAATGAATTATTTAATTCCATCATGTTAGTTCTTTGGTTACAAATAATGTGTGTACAACAAGCAGCCAATATTGGTTGACATAAAAATTGGGTTGAATTACGTATCCTATTCCTGAAACAGGCGAAGGTTAAAAAGAAAAGTGGAAAGAAAGATAAATAGTACCCTTTCGCAATGCGGGAGATTTAATTAGAGGATAATCCATAGCGGCGAAGGCGCACTTCTACCGGTTGCTCGAGTGTTTTCCACTTTATTTATTAAACTCTTTAGGATCGTTAATTTCAGCAACGCACCGTTGACCACAGTCAATAAAATTAACCTGAATAGCCGAGTGTTTTCCCTTCGGAATTTTTGAATACTACGAGAATTAAATCCTCCAATTAAATGGCTGCTGTTCCATAATCTCTTTAGGAACTTAGAACGGAACAACTTGAAAATCCGCTTACGAATCCTGAGTCTGTATTAGCATTTCACCGCCGCGATTCCAGAACATCGTTGAGTTACACTCGTTAACTAAACATAACCACAGTTCCTCCACAAAAAATATGCTTTACAAAATTCGTTTTCCTTTCAAGAATACCGGTAAGACTTTCTCTTGCAAAGCTCATCGACCTAATTCTTGAATAATGAGGATTGACATTGAATTAAGTTCAGAGACAATAAAATAGGAGCTTTATTATTCACTTTTTGCTGTTTCTAGAGATTTTTTTTATTTAATAGTTACGTGACATTTCGCAGAACTTTTTTTCCTGTCGAGTACATCAGTTCTTCGACCTAATTCTTGATTATTAATTATTCGCATTGAAATATAAAAATATGATAAAATAGGAGCTTAGTTATTTACTATTTATATTTTCTATCACATTTCATGCTCAATTTTTTATTTATATTGTATTATATTTAATCATATTATATTAAATTAACACTATCGTACGAATCTATTTTAATTAATTTCGGCCTAAGCAGATATTTCTAATTACATTCCAGGATCTCAATTACCAAGAAATTCAACTTAATTTGAATTCGAAGCTTAATTTCCTTCTCACATGGAACCTTAATTATTTAATACCCAATTAATTATTCCGATATCAGCATATTATATTTTTCGAATCGTTCACATTACAAAATTCTCTTCAAAGAATAATAAGGTCCTTCATAATATTCTAGCCATGTGAATTATTTTAATAAAATCTTCCTTTAACACTAACGATAAAACTACCAAACATATACTTCGTTATACTTAAGGTTAATGTTACATGGATAATCGAAATAAGCGCCAAGGGTGCAGGGGGGCCAATCGCCGAGCGCGTGATATTTGTGTAGGGTTAGGTTGGCCATCCCGTATGTGCTGTGGAGCCCGAAAGAAAGTGCGTGTCTGATAATCTCGTGTCACATTAATTTATTATTTCTTCTACGTTCATGTAAAGTTGTGCCGTTATTATTCCAAATCAACAAAATCCTGTTACTTGTACACTTATTTATGTAAGTACGTAAAATCTCAAACGATGCGTTGTTGTATATTCGAATAATTGGTTAAAATTGTGGACCACTCATTTTGACTGCTTTGGTAGTTCTAGTGTTAAGTCCTCGATAACTTAATCTTCCACCGCTTCACTTTATTCTTTGATAATTATCCGTTTATATTTTATTGGGTGCTATCGTGCAGTTTAAGACTCGATTACGGGTGCTTTACGCTGAATCTTTCACGATTGTGACGTCATTTTTGCAGAACAATGGTGCCCAACAACTCGCTTCCGAAGCGACGATCTATATTGTGCTGGAGGACGTTAATGATGAAATACCTTTGTTCACCGAGCGAGAGCAAGAAACCGTATTGGAGGGCGAGCGGGTTGGCAGCAAAGTCACCCAAGTCAATGCCATTGATAAGGATGGAACTTTCCCCAACAATCAGGTGAATATCGCCGGAATTCTTATCACTGACTTTCTTTCTATATCTTAGTTATTAAGAGCCGTTATTAAGACAACGTCCTTCGTTAAAGAAAGACTTTGATATGGCGAAATTAAAAATATGGTTTAGAAAAAATACAGCTTCGTGACAAACATAGCGAAATTAAAAATATCGCTTTATAGGAAGCATAGTGAAATTATAAATATGGCTTTATAAAGAACATGTGGAAATATGTTGGAATTAAAAGTATGGTTTTCTAACAAATACCCCGAATGAAATAAGATAGTTTCCTTCAGTTACGAAGATTAGGAAGATAAAGTTCGTTATTTTGGCAATCGCTCACGATCAAAATTTCATAGGTCAATATTTCCTATTCCGAAAAAGTGGAGCAAAAAATGAGCATTCGGAAAACTTTATACCGTTCGAATTTGCGGATCCTTTATTCTTTTGAACTTCGACTAGCCACGCTTTCAGTGGGCATCGGGTTTCACAATTTCCATGTGAAAATTTTCGGTTCCGTTTCCCGTGGTATATTTTTTTTATTTCTTCCGCTTTGTATTGTTTTTTTCCACTGTAACACTGCGTCCCTTCCGTAGAAGTAATTAAACGGCTTTATACGTAGCTAGAACTTTCGGTCGCCGGATACGTTTCAGTTAACTATTAATCGGTTTTAGTGACCAGGTTTTAGTTCGTTAACGTTGAGCTTCAATGGCGCGTTTGTCACGTGACCCGCACTCTTCGATGCCATGCAAATTCCTCTGATTATTAGATAAAGAATCTAAAATCGAGCACTCTGCCGGAGAACGGCCTTCGACCTTAAAACCTTCCTGATTTTAACGGGATTAAGCTACTGAATCTTTTTCTGATGTTACTCCAATTACGCGATACACGGAAAACGCTCATTTCACTACGCGTAATTCATGTTAATTGATTTATTTATTGGGCGAGTTAATTAAGGATCGAAATAAATCGTGCTTTTTTGCTGAATTTCTTCCTTGAATTAAAGAACGAAGTTTTAGGAGTACTGGATGGAATGTGGTTCCTTTAAACGGGAGATAAATTGATGTAGAAACCTATTAGTAGTTAAATAATTATATTGTTTTTATTACATTTTGTCCTCCAAAGAATGGATTATATAATTGCTTTCATATAATGCTATATACTTAAATATTTTACCGATCTTTATTCTTCAAACTTTTAACAAAATTCGTCAATTATATGTGCGGAAGAATTTTACAAATTTTATACTACCGATTTTTGTACTTCAATATTTTACGTATCTTACCAATTTTTATACCTCAACATTTTGCCAAATTTCTATACTTAATAATGTTATAAATTTGCATACATAAATGTCTTGCAAATTTTCCAAAGTAAGAGGAAATAGTCTCAGAAAATGGTAACGATATTTCATCCCGAGTGTTTTAAAGCATATCGGAGGTACAATACAGAAATACAACACACGCAAACAACCCAATTACCGGTAATCCGATATAGAGTCTTTTGTGTGAAAAAGATTCTATCGATTAAGTAGGTACGTCAACAATTTCAAAAAAGAGATTTCCGTAAAATTCGCTTGGCGAACGTAAATAGAGTAGTGGGGGACTGTTCGGATACAAAGGCGATAGCAAAGGATTTTCATAGACTCGTCAGTCGTCTCCCACTGTTTGCACCGTATGCTGCGTATCGAGTCTACCGAAGTTTCCGTGTCAAGTGGCTTATTTGTATAATGCCACGTCAATCATCTCAAGGTACAGAATCTATGTCAATTCCATCCTTTGTATTTCAATTTAACACTAATGAGAGTCATTCTCCCACGCTGTACGTGTGCCCTATTAAATTCGTACCCATTACCTTATCCAGTAAATCATTGTATCTTTGTACGATTCAGACAAGTCACCTTAATTGGTCACAAATTCGTGCCATTTTGTCTACGTTGGTCATTGGTTTAATTATGAAACTGGAAATGAAGGGAAGATTGGATAATAATTTGAATCTAATACTAATTAGAACCTTTATTGTCGACTTAATATTTCCAAGAATACTAAGCTTCCAACTGTATTTAGCACGATATTAATTCAGAATTGAATCGTCATAATTTTCTATATAATATTCTATATAGAACTAGTAGTTATTATATATCAAGCTAGTGGATATTATTTAGAACTAATTGATATTGTGTATGAAATTAATACCGATACTTCTAGAAATATGTAACATTTCAGTTAAATTATGCTCCGCGTGTTATTATTTCAAGCGCAACGCATATCGGTAGACCGTTAACGTAGCGAATTACATGGCAAGGGCAAATACAACAAACGCCAAAACAGTATGCGAGCACTGATGTAAACATAGCCTGGTGCTGTTCACTAACATAAATATTTGTCCACTGTACTGCCTTCAATATTTCGCAAGTTCTAATGAATTTTTCGAAACATAATACAGCAATATATTGCCAGCTTTATGATTTATTCACTCTTTGTTTCAATACTTTTTGTTGTATAAGCTAAAGCAACACAGTTTTCTCTCATACTATATTTATATTTTGAAAACAAATATTCTATAATATTTTGTTGGTTCAAGATATGTTTTATAAACGAATTATGCAAACTGGTTTCGTAAACAACACTTTCATAGCCTGTAACATGCACAGTGGTGGTAGTCTGGATAAGTTATCTGCGAGTTAATTCCAGATATAATTTTCTGGTTATTTCAGAATGATATGAATTATACTTTTTTAGTTCTTCGAATAAATCATAGGAAATATATAACGTGATATGTTATTTCGTTGAGAACTTTCTTAATGTCAAGTAGTTAAATTGGTTTCGTCGAAGCCATGGTTGTCATAGAAATACTGCTTAACTCGGTTACTTTATGTAACTCCGTTAAACTGCGCCGTCCCATAATGACATTTAATCGCCCAAACTTCACCGCCGTATAATTTAAAACGTTACACAGTTATGCCGCAAATACCACTTCGCACAGAAGCTCTAATCACTTTTCACTTAATTAAGTTCTATAATTTCCCCGACGACAACTCTTATTTACGACAACAAAGGAATTCCTGGAAGGATATTCGAAATTCCTACTTATTCACCTAAATAAAATATAGTAAAATAAAAATCCTCACGAACCTTTGGTCCTTGCATATATTACTGGAAGTAATTACCAAATATATACGATATTTTGATGTTTATAAAAATTTCAACGCAAACTAAAGAAGCGTCAATTCTTGCACGTTCATTTCAGCAATTATTCTTAAAATGTATTTTTTGAATAGAATAAATCATTATTAAGGGAATAAATAATATTTTATTCATATTAGATTCCTGTTTCATTAAGAATGATCAGAAATAGAAATTAAATGTATTCAAAATTTGCAACGATGAGAAAAATCGACTTTCATCGTTATAAAATAATTACATTTTGTTCAGCAACCAGAATGCTGAACGTAAGAAATAAATGTATAAAATCGCGATTATTTCGCATAACAGTTCTTTGTTTTAGCTTTTGAATGTAACTCATTATTACGTTGCTTTGTAAGAATATCTCCACGGACACGAATTTATCGGAATAATCGAAGGGAGAAGTATTTTAAACGATTACGAATCGATAGATTCTTTGAAACACATGTTTGACGATTTTAATTAAATTTTCCCTCTCATCAGAAATACACGTTAAAGAGCAGAGCGCGAGTTGTTCGTAAATTTGATTGAAGCAAAACATTTCTACCTCGGCACAGAACATCTCGTTAAAATCCCGCCGAAAGAAGAACTTCTAACAAATATCAAACACGTAATCCGTAGAGTGAATTTTTGGAAAATTCCTCTTCCGAATAAAAGATCAAACACAGTTGTTTTAGGAACATATATTTCCCAA
Source organism: Nysson spinosus (assembly GCA_910591585.2). Classification (NCBI taxonomy): domain Eukaryota; kingdom Metazoa; phylum Arthropoda; class Insecta; order Hymenoptera; family Crabronidae; genus Nysson; species Nysson spinosus. Next base: position 8,985,636 of record OU342835.1, read on the forward strand.
GAGATATAGCGTATTGTATTTATAAATAATGATAATTAATCAGATTTAGCTTGCTAAACTTGTTTTCGTTTCAATCACTACCTATACCGATATGCGACAGAAAATGCAATTATATCCATGTCAAAAATGATCTCGAATCGTATTCATATAAAAAATGACTTCAAATTGTGCGTCAAAGAGTGAAATAGATAATCGAGAGAATCGCGTTTTTATTGTCCAGGTGACGTACTACGTGGTGGACAGCGATCGCAATGAAGGCAAGGACTACTTCGAGATCAACAGGGAAACGGGGGAAATCTTCACGAAAATAATATTCGATCGCGAGAAACAGGGTGCTTACGCGTTGGAAGTCGAGGCCAGGGATGGTGCAGCATCGGCACGACCTCACAGCAATGGCCAGCCAAATTCAGGTATGTGAATTATTGAATTTCTCTCGAAGCTACTCCGCGATATGCTACGATACACACCAACTACTGAAACCAATTTCTCATTGCATCACTCCTCTCTGTATTCAATGGGAAATTATTCTAACCACTGAGCGTATTTCGACATTTCTGGGGAACTTGATTGGATGGATATTATCCTTCTTTTAATCCCCAGATATTAAACGAGAAAATCGTTGTTATATTTAATCGATTGTATATGGTCCAAATAATACTATGATATTATAGTTTGGATTACATCTTAAGCGTAGAGTTAATATTATTTAATATTAATCTGCGCGCATCTTCCTTTACTTCGTAATCGGGTTTGAAGTCCCCGATTTCAAGCGGTTTAAGGAATCCTATAATATATAATGATAAAGTATGATAAAAGGAAGAATTACGAGTTTGGAAGACTTACAGCATCGATTAATTTAATCTTCCATTCCCACGGAGTAAAAAGCTCTCCATAATTTTCACGGTTTATTATTATAATTCTTCATGAAATAGAACTTTTGCCAAATCCGTTTCAACGAGGTACAATGGGCGTTGTTTGACGTCGGTTATTCTTAAATAATTCTCGAAAGTGAGATAATCAGTGCCTCCACTAATGAGTCTGTGTATGTTGCTGGGATAGTTTGAATAATTAAGATAATTGGAATTTGAAGTCGTTCGTTTGTATGACGCAAGTGTGTCAAGGAAGTGACGGTTTCGAAGAGCTGAAAGAAAACCCGCTTTACCTTAAAGAAAACCGCGTCTTCGTTTATGCCGCGCGGCAACTCATTAGCGGAACTTAAATCCGCCTTATATGATATAACGAGGGAGAGGACACCTTACGACCCTTTTAACCCTACTTCTCGCGAAGGACGTCTCTCTTAACGTCTGTAATTTTTCGAAAAAAAAAACTAAACCTAAAGTCGTTTTAGTGGTTTGTCCCCAGTTTGTCGTTTCGTTCCAACAAAATTGGGTCAAAAGAATATGATTGAAGGAGAGAATATCAAAGAAGAATATCAAAGAATTATTTTTCAGTGATGTCGCTTCTAACTCGTTATATCATTAATATTTCACTTAGTTTTTCTTACCTCCCCCTCCGCGCTTCTTACTTCACTAACCAATGATAGTTTAGCTTTTATGTCCGCCCATCAATCACGCCAGGAAAAAATTCCTTTTAAACATTTCCTCGTCTCAGTGGAGGATAACGGATAGCGTTTCCAGGGAAAAATGGTCGAAATGCTTTTTATAACATATATGACTCTATTATTATAATCGGATTTATGAATTATATATTCTTGCATCCATTAATATTCATTGTTAACTTAATCCATAATTCATATCCATATTATCTGGCAGTGTCGTTGTTCGTGGATGGAATACGGTTATTAAATTTTCTGGAATTATTTTATTATAAAATAATACGCATATTACTCTGGAAATAATTTGATAGTAAAATAATTTGACAAAGTAGCTTTTCCCGACCCGATATTCTTCTTCTTTAATTGCACTTTTAATACTATTCCAAGAATATAAATATGAAAAATAAGAAACAATCTCCCCGTGCACACAACTCAGTAATATTTACGATAACAGACACAGATAAGAGAATCAATTACACAACATCTCGAAAGCAATTTTAGTGAAGCAATCTCCGCGGAAACTGATCTTCCGCAACAACTTGGAACTTCGAGATCCATTCGTTTCAAGATGTTTCTCCCGCGTATAGTCTCCGCTTGTAAAATGTACGGAATCCGAGTTAAAACGGTTCGCCATTCCCGATTCTCCTTGAAATTATTTGTTGGCGAAGTTTAATCCGTTTCCGTGATGGAATATTTCTTCACGGACAGCTGTCCGTCGTTGGCATCAGGAATAAACGATCACCTAAAATTTCTTCGATCTGTTTTGGCATTCCGTTCTCGGTTAGAAATTTATTGGTTCGATCTTGTACAAGCTTCAATTTCATCGGGCTCGATGTAACGGCCACGTTTGCACGGAATTTGCAATGGCTCGATGTTTGTATGGGACACTACTTGGCACGTGTCACTAAAGATCCGCAATTGGTCACGTTTTCGCGACACTTCAAGTAGAATTTTACTGAATTCTCACTTACACGGTTTTCTTGTATGAATTTCGAAGATAATGCTACGATTTCAAGGAGATTCTGTAATATTGGAAATGTGGAACGTGTATTATTTCATATAAGATGGAAGGAATTTTTATTGATATATTTATTAGGAATTATTCATTTTGTTACTCGAATCTATATCGTAATAGACGTTCCAGTAAATATTTCTTATTTCGAGTAAATATTATTTCTGATAATATATTTCAGCAGTAAAATGTCTGTAAATATTAGAATATCATATATCTTATTTAATTAGAAATAAGAAATATTTAATAGACCACTTATTGCGGTATATATTCTAGTGGTAACATTTTTTATTTCTAATATTTATTAGAGATCCTGTTTCAGTATATATTTCACCATTTAATCTTCAGTGAATATTGAAAATTCATAAACTTAATTTTCCCGTTTTTTTAAGAAGAAACATTCTATTAATTAACAAGCTTATCTCGCTTTTAACTCAACATACCTTTTTAGAATATCAACTAATAATTTTCATAATAATATTAATCCACTAATAAACAGGATTACGGACTTCGATTTTATAAACGTTGATCACGAAAACCGGCAATTTTTAACTTCTGCGGTCGCACGATAATAAATCCGAAAATTACCGTCATATTATTGGGTTTCCCGCAGCTGTGTTTCTCCCAACGAAACGCAAGCTGCGCATAAAGTAGGCAAATTTATAACGCGCATTATATCTCGTTAGCATATTTGATACGTGTCCCTACATTATATAACGCGTTGCTAAATTATCGATAATGGTCCATTTTTCGTGGCTACCGGAAATTTACGAAGTGGAGGGATTACCGGCAACGTGAGTCGCGAAATGTTGCTGGTCCTGGCTTTCGAAATATCAACCGCCATATTGTACGATGAAAACATAAGCACGACATTTATTTGCACAATGTCTGTCACCGATATTTGTATTCATTTCCGATATAATTTTGTTTATTCTCGTGAATTACTTGTATTCTATTCTGCGAAACAAAATTCAGATTTTGTGACGGAATTGCTGTTCATATTTTTAAATCTCGCGAACAAAGCCGTTGATAGTTGAGAATGTTGTAATTTGGCAGTAATTAAAAATTCTGTTGTTACTACAAATTTGAAGTCCTAAATTTCAAAAATTGATTGCACAGGGCAACGAGATTATAAATATTTTTGTTTATACTCTGAAGTTCATTAATAATTTCAATTCTTGGTTGCAATTTAAATCGATAATTGTTTAGTAAATTAAATTCTTTGTCGTTTAAGCAGCGTATCTTCGATTATGTTTAAGAAGCCATAAATAGTTTATATATACAAGGAAAACAAATTATTGTAAAAATTCCAGAATTAATGAATTTCTTTAATCTTCCTACATTTCAATTTCAATATAAATGCTCTCCCACTTTCGAACTCAGAGTAATCTTTATCTTTGCAAACTTTGTTTATACAAGCAGAATTTCAAGCGAATAAGCTTCGCAGGATTTTCACTAAATAAACTTACGGTGTCTATTAAATAATAATTAATAAGAAATCCATGAATGCTACCATTGGTATGACTATAACAAGGCGATAAATAAGTAATTCTGCTTCGTTCCATTTTATAAATGCATGTAAGTTGCAAAACAATAATGGCGACTCATGCAGATTGCAGAGTTTGGGGGATCGTTAGCGTGATGGATTCTTAGGGAAAGAGACTTAATATAATGAAGCCATGTCATTTAACTTCTAAAGTAATTCTCGAAATACTTGGCTAAGTAAGCGGATCATAAGGTTCTTAAGGTTTTAGTGCTTTGAGAACCTTGTGATTCCCCACCAACACTTATCCGTGACTCTTGTTAGTAAACTTCTTGCATAGTCAGAAGAAACCCGAGTTCCCTAAGCGTATCATACACTTCTTACTCGAACGGAGTGAACAATCCGAAACAGTACGCCAAAAGTTAAACATGAAAATAGATACCTCGGCTTTGAATATAAACTCAATTGTTTTCACTGCGTACCAAATGAAAATATGATTATTATGACTATGCAATATTTAAGTTATGCCGAAGGGAAGAGTAGGAGTATCAGACGAAAGCATACGAGTCCAAATAAGATCAAATACTGAATAGACTTTTTAAAGTATCTTAACACATTATTGACCGGTAACGAGTTAACTCGTAATTAACAACAATGTGGTAACTCATTCATTATTAAATGTTTATTGCACGTTAAAGGATATAAAGTAGAGATTACATGGAGTGACGTGGTAATGAAAACTACAAAAAGTACTTGCAATATAATGGAATGAAAACAGAGCATTTTCGTAGTTCCTCGTTGGAAGCTTTTATATAAGTTATTATAAGAGAAATTGGTTATTTCTTGAACACCCTGCAGGATAAAATATAGAAAACGGAGATAAGAGCTTTGAAGAGACGGATATTGGATATTTCGAGACAGTAATTTCGTATCCACAAAGGGACGCATTTATATGTCGGATACGTATACTTTAACGTATTTTATCGATGAATTCCTCGAGTAAAGAATTATTGACATAAACGTCTATCATTGACAGGTATAAATAAAACATGAATTTACGATATCACGTGACGTGGAACAATACAACCGCATATTCTTTTTGCGCGAAGTGTTACGCGAAGATCACATCGCAGCACTGTAATAATATTAATAAAATTACAATTATTATTTATATTGAATTAATATAATATCATAAACAAAACCGTATCCCCCTTATATTAAAAATATGCGTGTTCCGTGAATTATTAAATTAATTACGAAGGAGAATATCATATTTCTCAACTTACTAGACGTGGAATTTTTATCGTTGAATTGTTTCCGGTTTTCTTAAATATTCAACTTTCGATCGACAGAATTAAATAATACTTTTAAGTATAAAATTAATGGCGACACTGATTTAACGAAGTAAAAAGTCTCGTGAAATATTGTGGTTTGAGTTTGAAAAAAGAATCTGATGTTTCTTGTCAGCTTCGGCGTTTGTTAATGTTCATCGAAATTGGCAGTTTTCATTTATTCTCCCAAGATTCCCATCAAGAGTCGGAACTCAGGGGATTTCTGAAACCGAGTTAGAAGTTCCATGACATCAACCTTTCGCGAAAAGTTCCTTGGGTTCGGTGCACGTTCAATTTATTTCGAAATTGTTTACTCCCTTTTTTAAAGCGTTCTTACTCACAGTTTCGCCGATACGGAAAACTTTCGAATTGTTTTAGTCGACTAACGAAATTAAGGAATTGTCTGATTTATAACTCCGCCATTTCTGCGTAAGTTCCGTAAAATATTTGTGAGACTTTATCAAACGCTAAGTGCATGTTATTGATAGCTATTTTTACAACTTCGTTGAATATTAATTGAATATCGAGTTAAATATGTTGGTTCTCCAACATCACGTTACAAGCATTACACTTCGTTAAAACATCCCTCATTCTCTCGCATATTAATTAAATATTTCATTGCGTCGATGGAAACCCACGGCTTTGGTAGTTCTAGTGTTAAATTGACCATTCAATTGGAAATAGTTTATACATTATCTTCCTCATAATTTAGTTTATATAATATCATTGTCTTTAAGATATTATTATTATCTTCCATCAACGCAATAAAATATTTAATGAATGCGCGGTGAACATTTGACGAGGAAGTGTAATACTTGTAATTATACTCGCACTTTATTTAGCAAGGCGGCTCCATGTTACATGGACGACTCTATTTGCGCCGGAACACCTTCCGACACTTCCGCCTTTATGATCCTCCGTGACTGAACTCTGAAACTTTATTTCCCTCCTCTCGTGTAGATGAATAATAACTTTTTCCAAGCGAGCTTTCAGGCACGAATTCGATTCATAAGGTATTCATGAATGAACCTCGCAATATATCCACCGCTATATCGTGGAAATATTTAATCTGCTTTTTGGATCTAGAAATGAAGATATAAAGATAATCAGAATACAAAGTTATTTGTCGTGATTCCACATTCTTAATTTAAATGGATGGTACGTGATAAGCGTTCCATGGAACAAGTCTTAAATATTTTTATTAATTATATAACATTTTTATAGCTACAAATACAATTTGAACATCTGCTAAGAATTTTTCTTGTTCAGTTTATCTTATTGTTTTTAATTTTGTGTATTTAATTCAATTTAACGGGACGTATCCTTTATTCATAAAACACACAAATTATAGATATATTAGTAGGAAATAAATTCATTCAATATATTATGATCTTATAAATATATGAATTTGTTTCCATATATTTATAGAATGTAAATAATTATCGCTATTCAAGTACCTCATTTTCTAAACAATTTGTATATCATTTCCATTTCTTTGCTGAGCTGAAACGCACTTTTCATAAGAATTTTCCATCCGAATATCAACTTAATCTCAGGCTTGAAAAATGAAATTGGTCGATAAGACTTCATAGAGAAAGTACCTAAGGAATCTAGTAATAGATTCTAAGGGAGTTTTCATGTTTCCCGGCCGATACTCGTTCGCGGAAAGTTTATATCTCAGTTTTCAAGTAAAATACCCGGAACAGTAACAGTTCGTAGGAAAAGGAAGAATATTCCGCGTCTCGATGAAAATTAGTCCACAACTCGTTACTTTTCACCTGGAAAATGAATCACATTTCAAAATCTCTCCTCGGAACGTGGAAAGTCATTTATCCGTGAAAGCTTTCGAGGAAGTTTCTTTAGTAGGTTTTTATTCAGTAAATAAGGAACGAGTTACGTTGTTGATGAATAAATACATGAAATTCCTTACTAAGGTAACTGCAGAATATCAAATTTTTCAAATTTAATATGATGCATCGTTTATCTGGAAAATTATTTGATAATATAGCTGATATTATTTTATAACAGAAGATCAGTGCTTTTCGATCCATCACTTGTTTCGACCCAAAGTGGTCTTAGAATATGTGTAGACATTATTTACCATTATTTGCCATCGATTTGGGCCATTTAGGACCGAAATTGGCGACTTTGGTTTCTGGACAATTTTTGAAGGTATACCCCTTCACATTTTTGCGATTTTGGGTCGACCCCTTTTTTACCAGAACAAATTTTTATTCCACTTCTTTCGACCCAAAATCAACTTAGAACATGTTTAGACATCATCCATTATCGAATTTCATCAGGTAACTAATACAAATGGTACCTAAACTTGCTAAGCTTTTAATCTGTCTTTCTCGCAATAATCAACGTATAATTATATTCCGCTTTAATTCAGTATTCACTACTCCTTGTTCCATTGATGAAAGCTTATTACATTAGCTTTAATTCTGATAGAGTGGCAAAGTGGCGTGATGGTAGATGCGTGTTACCTTGGTTTGGGTGCAGATCGGGAAACGGGTTAACAAGATTTATTGGAATGTCACCGAAGAGGATAGTCTCGTTCCTTTGCATTATAAAGGGGGAAGTATGTTCGGAATCCAAGTTACAATCTCTCCGCTGACAGTTGCATCTCTATTTCTTTGTGTAGATTCTCTCGCGGAATGATTCCGACACAGAAACGCTGTGTGCGGGTTTAGTGCAGCTTGCATAAGCTTGTTATAAGCTTGGCAACTTCAAATTACATGCAATCTGTTGTAATTAGCAGTGCATTTTCGTCAATGCATATCCATCATTATTATATTCTTTCTGCTCAGTGTGTATTATAGATCAATTTTTTACTTCAGATTTGATTGCATTATCTTTCTAAAGGGATGCATACCTGATATGAATATGAATACTATAACGACTTCCTAAAGCTTTATGAATAATATTAATAATAACTATAATTACTTTTATGCATTTATAAACTCTAGAAATAATTTCATCTCTCAGATCAAGATTTATACATCATCAGTGTTTACACTCGCAGATTCTACAAAAAGATGCAATTAATTGTAACGAAAGTTACGTTCGTCCAAAATTATATCCAATCACCTTAATTCAGATATAAATAGTTACATTAAATTTTTATAAAGAAAGCAAATAATAAAACGTTACGAGAATGGTTCATTTCGTTAACAAACACAGCTCCACCGAGTCCACGACGCTGATAGTAATATCTCTGTAATGATCTTTATCGCGTCAAAGGTGATATTGGTTTCGCGAATTTGCATAGTCCGGGAAGTTCCGCGTGCCTTTTAAGACTTCGGGGCGTTGAAGACAATGCACGTCGAGAGTTTTGTGATAAATGGAAGTCTAGTCTGGGACAGGTGCTAAATTGCAATTATGCTAAATAGTGCCTTCTGGCAGTGCGATGGGTACGCGATGGTAGCGCGAATACGTTACATCGTCGCGTACAATGCACGTCGACTGTTAACAATACGTTTGAAGCATTGTAAAATTTCCGCACCTCTGTTTCGGACGTTTCGACCGACCACTCCTACGTTTAATGAGAACACTTCTCTGTAATTAATTGCGCCCTTTGGATGGATCATAATGAAAGGGTAAGATTGTCCTTCATTTTCGACAGTACGTGCTAAAGTCTCCGATGTATAATTGATAGGAATTTATTCCTTCGGCTATTAACATCTCAACGACGTTCTAATAGTTAGTCACTTGGCTTCATTCCACTCTGACATTATTGCGATGTTGTCAAACCCGTGTTTGATGACTTTAAACAAGTATTTATAATAAGATGGAAGTAGTGGAAAAGCTAATAAGAATCATATTTATGGAATATTATAATAATGCAGTTTTTAATTAGATACAAAAGCTTCATTGTATTCTATATATATATTTTTGACGTGCAATTTTGTGTATTTAGAATACGGTGAAGCCTTCGAGTACAATTAAAAACCACAATTAAATGATAACCAATATTGTAGGTCGATGTAGCAATTATTTTTAATTATAATGAAATTGTACTCGAAGACTTGGAACTTCATAATGTTCTTCATTGAAAGAGAGTGTATATTATTACAATAATATACGTATACGCTTAATCAGAAATGACATTATTAGAGATGTAATATCAGACGATAAAAGTTCCATCAAAAGAGTGCAGAATGATAAGAAAGGTATTACTAATGTTTATTCAAGACATACGATTACCAGAAACGCTATAAAAAGAATCCGGAATTACATATCGAGTGGACGACGAACACTCGAAAAACTTTCGTAATAAAAATAAAGTTTCAAAATCGCGGGTGCTAGTCGAGTTAATACAAGTCAAACCACTCTTATAGTAAATTCCAATTTTTCTATTAGCTTTATTTCAATCAAACTCGTTCCAATTAAAGCCATGAACACTCGATCCCCATTACAACGTGTATCTCGAACAACTGGCGCCAATTAGCAACAGTATATTCGAACTTTACAGTATTAATTAAAAGTTTACATCAAACTTCGTTACTTTCGACGTGCCATTTTTTTATTATTACAATATGCGTTCGATCGTACGAGTGTTACTTTCTAGATGCTCATTATGACGATTATAGTCAAGGATTTTGTGAATCATAATTATAATTACAATTTTAATGGCGTGGACATGTATTCTAATAGGAAATTTTGTAATTAAAAACAATAATTATGATGCAGTTACCAATTCACTTTTCGATCATTTGGAATTAAATGCTTTTGAATTGAAATGATATAATTTAAAATTTATTACAAAATTATAATATGCCATTAATATTGTTTGTGAATATTTTACAATAATTTAAGGAGAGAGAGAATTTTCTTTATAATCATTTTATCTGTTTTACAGCTTGTATAATTTTTAAGAAAAATCTAGTTAGCCGTGGGAAACTATGATCATTTTTTCAGCCTTTACTTTTTTCGATATTCCTACGTAAAATAGGTTCTTAAATAAAACGACTGAAACTGAAGTTAGTAATGCAAATACGTTTATCATATATTAATATTACGAACATCCAAGATCCAAGTATTTCAGCTAAGATATTAATGTAAGTTCGAACATCGAAGTGACATTTCAAGTTTAATGGGATATGAAGATATTCGAAGTACGGTTCATCTCGAATCGAAGATTTCCTTGGAAATAAGTTCTTTAAGCTTTGAGACGTTTCGCGTGGAATTTCTTGGTTTTTCTTGTCGTCGGTGGTTAGGTTAAGCTCGAAAACTTCAAGTTACAACCAATGATATCCCGGAGTATCACATAACTCCCGTTTCAGAACGATCCAATTGTCGCCCAGCCGAACCATTAAGCTTTCGTACAAATCTCATTTTATGAGAAAAAGAGACGCGAATTATGTCCGTGATGCTTAAGCATCCTGAGCACGAAACTTTCTTTCGAGCCACGTGGAACTTATAATAAAACGTCAAAATGACCTATAAATAGTCAAAACCTAGATTTCGCCCATTTTGGACTTAAGAGGTCAAATTCAATACTGGATGGCGAGTAAAGATATTCTAGGACCATTTTGGGTCGAAAGAAGTGGAATAAAAATTTGTGTCGGTCAAAAAATGGGTCGACCCAAAATGGCAAAAATGTAAAGGGGTACACCTTCAAAAATTCTCAAAAACTGAAAGTCGCCAAAATCACTTCTAACTGACCCAAATCGATGGTAAATGATGTATAAACATATTCTAGGACGATTTCTGGTCGAAAGAAGCGGTTAAAAAATTTTTATTGGTCAAAAATAGGTCGAAACCAATTCGAAAAAATGTAAAGGGGTATACCTTCAAAAATTCTCAAAAACTGAAAGTCGCCAAAATCGCTTCTAAACAACCCAAATCGATGGTAAATGATGTATAAACATATTCTAGGACGATTTCTGGTCGAAAGAAGCGGTTAAAAAATTTTTATTGGTCAAAAATAGGTCGAAACCAAATCGAAAAAATGTGAAGGGGTACACCTTCAAAAATTCTCAAAAATTAAAAGTCGCCAAAATCAATTCTAAACGACCCAAATCGATGGTAAATGATGTATAAACATATTCTAGGACGATTTCTGGTCGAAAGAAGCGGTTAACAAATTTTTATTGGTCAAAAATGGGTCGAAACCAAGTCGAAAAAATGTAAAGGGGTACACCTTCAAAAATTCTCAAAAATTAAAAGTCGCCAAAATCAATTCTAAACGACCCAAATCGATGGTAAATGATGTATAAACATATTCTAGGACGATTTCTGGTCGAAAGAAGCGGTTAAAAAATTTTTATTGGTCAAAAATGGGTCGAAACCAAGTCGAAAAAATGTGAAGGGGTATACCTTCAAAAATTCTCAAAAATTGAAAGTCGCCAAAATCAATTCTAAACGACCCAAATCGATGGTACATGATGTGTAAACATGTTCTAGGACGATTTCTGGTCGAAAGAAGCGGTTAAAAAATTTTTATTGGTCAAAAATAGGTCGAAACCAAATCGAAAAAATGTGAAGGGGTACACCTTCAAAAATTCTCAAAAATTAAAAGTCGCCAAAATCAATTCTAAACGACCCAAATCGATGGTAAATGATGTATAAACATATTCTAGGACGATTTCTGGTCGAAAGAAGCGGTTAAAAAATTTTTATTGGTCAAAAATAGGTCGAAACCAAGTCGACAAAATGTAAAGGGGTACACCTTCAAAAATTGTCAAAAAATGAAAGTCGCCAAAATCGCTTCTAACTGACCCAAATCGATGGTATATGATGTATAAACATGTTCTAGGGCGATTTTGGGTGCAATCAAGGGGTTAAACTAATTTCCTGATCAAAAAATATGTTGACTGATGTACTTATAATAACGCGAGGGATATTAAATCGGTCGAATGTAATACGAACATATTAAGTTTACTGTAAATATTCGCGGAACCTCATATCAGGGAATTAGACATTTTCCGTCAGGCATTTATAAATTTCAAGTCAAATTGCGCGGTTTCTGCTTGAACTCCTACTGAATATTTTAATTTTTCATAGATCAGTGTACCATGAAAATCATTTCATACACAATAATTCAAAAAGGATTTCATAATGTAATATGTAATTACATTTGCTAGTTAATAGTATTATCAGTAGTATTATCAACCCCGTTATTTGACTGGAAATAATAATAATTCGTATTTATTATATAATGTGTAATTATGGTATATTAACAATAATGGTTTGAATACATACGGTTATCCACGTGGATTTTTATGTTCTCATATATTTTAATATATGGAAAATATTGCGGAAAAATGTTTGATTAGTCACGAAATAAATGTAGTAAGTTTATATCAAGATCTACAATATTTATATGGATGAACGCAAGTCAACACATAATTTGTTACGTGTCAAAAGGAGTTTTCCTTATCTGAAAATTTTCATCAGTGTCTTCCATGTTTGCCAACTTCTCGATTGATATAAAAGGTAAATATAGGGATATCGATTCAACGACGAGTATGAAAGTTGATACATGTTTGCTTAACTTCATGTTTGCCGAAAAAATTCCGCGGACTTTAAAGTATAACTTTCGATCACAGTTTGCACGTTGATTTTATCTGCGCAGATCCATTTTTCCCGACAAAAATATTAATCTTCTATTATCATTAATTGCAATGCGCGTATTGAACTTTTTCATTCAAAATATTATTCGATTACTATTATTGATGAAAATTCACGTGTTCACCGTTTAAAAAAAAAATGTCATTCCATTGTCGTCCATCATCTTCCAAATAACATTGAAATCTATAGTTTCATAAAAAATCATTGTGTCATCATTCGCTTAAAAAATGATTTCATTCCGCGCGAGATGTATTCACTGCACAACCAATTCTGCGATCGGAAATCCCGTGGCCGATATACGCGAACCGCTTAAAAAATCATTCCATTTCGGTGTATAAATAATCCGCGGATTGTACATCGAAACTGTTGACCGTCATCGAGCTCTGACGATTCGCCATTCGAAATTCCACTCTTTTCAGAATGGCGTTCGCATTCGTGCAGTTTAGTTTTTGCTTTTATAATCCGTCCAATGAGCAATTTTTTACGCACTTTTTCGTTCGATTCCCTCAGGTTTTTGGATTCAAATATTCGATATATTATTTCGGTCGATTATTCTATATTTAGAATACAAATATTTTTGTAAAAAATAAACAATACATTATATTACACACATTTTCCTATACCAAATATTCTACTAAATATATTAATCAAATATTGATATAATTCATACTCATCACGCTTGCAAACAAACTTCAAACATCGCTTAACTTCTTTCACAATTAAAACAGACAAATGCCATCAATAAGTAATATTAATATATTATGCATAAGATATCGCGTACGCAACTAAGACATCTTCCATCCCGTGGTTCAACGTGACATTTGCGACACGTTTGATGCCGACAAATGCGATTTTCTAGTCGACTTCCGGTGCACCGCATTTAACTTGCATCGCATTCAGGACGCATAATAAGCAGGATCTCATCGAGACAGGAAAGGCACCAATTTAGAGTCCAATGTCGAACGAGGATGAAATTTCACCGCGATCATTGTTTACCATTTATGTAGAGACTCTTTATGATACGTATTTTCCATTGTTTCATATACAGTATACATAATAATTTAATAATAATTTCAAGAATAAGCCACCTTTTCACTAATGGGATTGTTTTATACAACTCAGCTTAATAATAATATCATACCGAATTGCTGACCACGAATACTATAATTATTAGAAAACCTTAACTTCCGTTTTCATTTTCTTACGAATTTTAATTTGACATAACAATTATGATATCTGATACCACATTGTCAGATATATCGAATCTGAATATCTCGGAATACTCAGAGGAATTTAGTTTGTGTTTTTCAAGGGATATTTTTGTAAAAGGCAAAAGATTCTTCGCGAAAGTCTAAATAGAAAATAGATCTCGATGCGCGTAGGTCGAGGAATACTGCTTTAAAGCGTGTGCTGCTCCAGTGAACATTGTTCCATGTACAAAAGCTGCGAGGCTTTATCAAAGGGGACAAGCATGTGCAGTTTTCTATCCCCCTCGCCACCCCCTTCCATCTTTTTCCATTGCAGAATCTAAGAACAGAGTATACTCGTGGGAACTCGGAATAATACAGGAAACGTATAGTTGTTCGAGTATCAAGGATTGCCTTGAAAACGTTGCTCGCTTTTATAGCTTAAGCAAGTTTCATTGGAAATTCAAAAACTCCTCAGCGTTGATATATTTTTTATCCCGCAATTCTTGTATCTTTGTTCCATAATTTATGCATTTGAAACCTTTATACGTACATATTCCTTATAAGGGAGAATTATAAGTATAATAATTCTGAATTATTCGGAATCGAAGATTATGTTAGTCGAACCTTGATCATTTTGAATATTAATAAATGACTATTATCATATAGAAGACGCTACTGATAGATTATTTATTAAATAAATACCTTCACGATAGTGAAATTACATGAAATGTGCAACCGCATTTTCAGCAAAGATTTTTGCGAATATTTACTAATATTTTTATAGTCCGTAGATTTCATAAATTTATAGGACGATATACAGTATGACTTCCACTTTTTCCTTCGAAGATAAATATTTATAACTTCGTCACATACCGTTCGATATTGATACCGAGATATTTGCTGAGATGGAAATAAAGTTCGTGGAAAAAGCCTCAAAGGAGGGGACGGTGAAATAAATATTGAATTCGTCAAAGGAATGGAAAAGAAATCGTGATTCTAAAAACCTGACATGGCTGCTCGTCAAAGAAAACCGAAGGTTTGCATTCGCGACGCGTTGTTATCGCTAACGGTGCTTTCTTGTTTGACGGATTAAGGTGCTCGGTGTACGGAGATCGAGAAAAATGAGGTAAAAAAAGGAAACACGATGTGGTCCCGATAACGACATATTGCGAAATGATTAACGCGCTAATCGGGGTGTTTTAAAAAAAACCAAGTCACGAACTTATAATTGATGTGTTTGATTGTTCGCTACTGGAATTTATTCGCGTCAGGATTTAATAATTATAATGACGAGTTAACTCGTCATTGGAGTGCAGTAAGTGATCTTACTCGAATTAGAAAAATTTTATTCCAAATTTATGCAAAAAATTGGGCTTCACGACACTTTGAAATTATATTATATTAAAAAACACGATAATACGTAATTTCTTGGATTGATTTATGCTTTCGATTTTGATTCCTAAAAAAGTATGAATTTCTTATATTAATGATAATAATTCCAGTGAACTTCTTTTAAGTTCACCTTATCACCAACTGTATGTTACCTTATCTCAAAAGAAGATTAAAAACGTCGACCAAAACTCCTCGATTTCTCTTTGCAACAATATCATCGTTACAAATTTATTTTCCCTTATAAAAGACGTGATAGGTGGGATGACTGATGGAAAGCATAAATCTCGGCATTACTTTTTCATGTTTTCCGCATATTTTCAGCCAGCAGGATTTACAATATTATTATTTATGGAAATCCCTGTTTAAATTAATACATAATTCAGCGTTAACCAACAGATTTTCGTAAGCGGACGTTCCGTGGTTTTATTGGGCACGTAATAAATCCCGGACAGTTTTTCTGCATCCCTTATTGCTCAGCCGATACATTTCGAAGTTTCCTACTTTTTTCTTTTGAAACGGTTCTCGTAACCGGGGATCGAGTGGGCGAATAAAAGGAGTGCTTCAAGAATACCGAGATCGCTCGTGAAAAACATCCGGTCGAGGGATCGATTTCGCCGAAATTCATGCGCCGTATGCGCCGCGGGCGCGCATTCGCGATTTCGCGCGACCTGAATTGCGTTATTCCGCTGACCGCAAATCGGCAGTATTTTATTGCGCGGAAATATTAATGCCATTTTACCGACACCTGAAACGCGATTGTAATACTTCGTCACTCGGATGCCACGTAAATATTTCACTTTTGGAAATCAATGAAGTTTTTTAGAGTTGGATAGAATATTTGAAATTCAAATTGGAATTCATTAATCTATACCGAGTATTATATAGCTTTAGCATCACTGACTTTGTTAATTATTCTATATTATATTATTCGAATAATTCGTAAAAGTAAGTATCCAAGAATTAGACAAATATTACTTCCGAAAGAAAAGAAAATAATGTATGAAATGAAATAAGTTTATTCCATTTATTTATTCTAAATACTATAATCTACAATAACTGTATGATACAATTATAAAAATTAGACTACAAACTATAATAGAATTTACATTCTATATATACTACAACAGTAAAACTATAATACAGCGCAACAATAACATCCATTTAGTATTCCATTTCCATCGCAGCACGTGAAGTGATATTTTTCCTCCCTCTCCAATAATAACTAGCAATTTTGCCATCGAATAAGAATATTCATTCGATTCGAATATTTCGATCTCGTATGGAAACGATTTGCATTTTCACTCGCAATGGAATATTCTGACGTATTGCTTGATTCATCTCCAATCCCTTCGCTAATCCCAACCGCGATTATTACCAGGCTGCAAGTAGAAATCCCCGTGCATTGTGCACTTAGCGAACCGTTTACGTACTCCCGAGGTTGACGATTAAAATCGCTGTGCCTCTATTCGGATATCTCCCTTTCATTGGAGCGACTGGATATCGATTTGTATCAAGCACAATATCCGGGCGACAAAGATCGCCGAACCACTCTCGAGTGGACCAAAATCCACATGGTTTACGGGGTTGGCCCAACTGCGTACAGGTTGTTTCAATTATAAATATTAATATTTCCGTGGTAGAGAGAATTTGGAGTTATTTCAGTCTCTGATATCAGTGAAGTAATTTATAACGACAAATGTGATATTACATATAATTTGTATTTTATTGCTTTGCACTATTTGTGCTGCGTGTACTATATTGTACTGTATATTTATGTGCTTAAATACAGTGATAAGGGTGAATATAGTATGTGAGTAGAAAGTGTGATAACATTTGACTAGCTGATCACGAATTATTAAATAATAATGAAAGTGAAGGTAGAATAATGTAAGAATTGCATTATTATGTGTTAGATTATTATTGATTAAATATGATGTCAAAATAATTTTCAATTCTATTTAATCTCAGTTTAAAGTCTTTTAAATGAATGACATAACATAATTCAACTAAGAATCTTCTTCTCATTAATAAACCATAATTCCCGTAAATCCGATACCAATAAACACTTTTCCCGCGTAAAATAATACCGCGCCAATTTAAAAGTTCCTATAAAAAGTACCGCGTGAACAAAGATACAAACGTGCATTACGTAACCTCCGAGTTAACACGGCATTTCTATCGCGCGACAAGTCACCATTAATTCCCGGGGATATTGACATGCATTTTTAAAGCATCCTGTATAAAGAGAAGTTGTATGCGAAGCGCAGTGGTTCCAGTGTCGTTGGACGAACCCACGGGTGCAAACTTACCGGGAAAGTTCGCGACCAACGCACACAATTTCGGGTTTATCTCTTCGCATACTCTGCCGACACAAAGTTGGTTGCTGCACGAATGGATGGAGAGAGAGAGAGAGAGAGAGAAATGGAGGGTGAAGGAGGTAGATATGTAAGGGATGGTAAATAAAGAGCCGGTTAATGGGCGAGCGAGAAATACAGAACCGAATGTAACTGGACGAGGATACGGGGGATGTACGAAGGGGGGTCGGGAGAAGCGGGGTGTGCAATAATAAAGCGAAATAGAGTAAGAGAATTTGAGAATGAAACGGAGGAAGCGAGAGCAACCGGACACAAAGAGACCACGTTAGTGCGTGAATAACGGAACAATGCTGCGGGAGGGTAACAGATGGATGGAAATACATATGGAATAAAGGGGGTGGCATGGGGGGTTGGTACGCGGTAAAACGGAGACGATGAGGGACCGGAATTTGATGCTAGAGGCTACGATCTCTGAATTCTGATTGCAACTATAGCATGGCCTTTTGACTTCCGGCGCAATACGATAACGTATGACATTATCAGGTTTGCGCTTGGCATTGTCCGTACTTCGAATATTTATACGCTCGGATCTCGGCTGGAAAGGGATACTTAAACATACTCCAGAGACTTCCTATCGGAGAAGACATCTTTATGTTTCTTTTGCCACGAGCGCTTTCAATAAAGATACAGAAAACTGATGCGCTTTTCCGACCAACTGCATCGCCCTATCAAATGCATCCGCTGAATTACCTTTGAAAGGGAATCGTAGCAGCAAGTTGTCTACTCGGGTTTGTCAATGATTGTCGTGCACTTTTATGCGTGATTCACGATCAACGTACTTTTGTTACGAATATGGAAAGAAAAACCAGCCGAACTTTGTTCGGTTCTTGCGAATCGATATGCGACATCCCAGCATTTACCGTTCTATTCACGTAATCCTAGTTTTTCTTTGGAATCACTGAACTAAGTACACTGGTTTCAGTTATAGAAGTTTATGTCTCGTATCTGTTCTGGAGAACCATTTTGCGCAACCATTGTATTATTCTGATTTTTCGAGACAATGATATCGTAATGATTCGAATTCAGTTTAATTTGGAAGATTGAAATCTTTGTTTAAGTATTTTCAGTTCGTAAAAAGTAGATCGTCAGAAGGTACTCAATTGAAGTATTATATGAACCGCTCAAATGCCAAAGTGATTAACTCCACTTTTTGAAAAGCTTCCAATATTACTGCCAAAGTAAATGAATGGTGCTTAACGTTTCATAATTATCAATTTTCTCTCATTTTTGTTTGATGGAGTTAGTCACTTTGGCTGTTGAGCGGCTTATATATTAATCAATAATTAGTGAATTATAGAATTTCATGTTTCGCACGTATTTCGTGCGACCATTTTATTTTAATAACAGTATATTGTAATAATTCGAATTAACGTAATAATCAATTAATTTAATAATTAATTCGTCTCAAATTTAATTTCGAAGATTGCAATTATCAAGAGTATTTTCTAACATTCTCTTTTATTTTCGACGAGAATCGCACAATACTTCTGTAAATAGAAGAAAATATAACGAAGCTGAAATCTGGGTCAATTATCAAGCACGACACGAACAATGCAAAATATTAAAAAAGAAAATAATGGGAATTCCAATACCACATTCGAGAAGCAGAAGATGTTCCTCGAAAATAATAGAAACATCTAATGCATTCAAAATATTTCATAAAAATAAGATATTCACAGCACTGTTTTTCAAAGTTAACTTTCATTCATAATTATCTCAGATCCTACAAGGTTCTATTATACGTGGCTTATTAGTAATATTGTAATTCCGTTTACGTTAATTAATTATAAAGAAATACGCTGCATGCGGTAGAAAGAAAAATGCCGGAATGAAATGTTGCCCTACGAATCTGCAACACATTCGCCAGCTGCAAATGTTGCGGAAGCAATTTGAAGGGAACGTCACGGCGTATTCCTTTATGAGGAACCGTGGAAAAATAGGTGCACTCCAATCTCAGAAGACGAGATTTCTTGCGTCAGCTGGGACTAAAAATTCGCTGACAACTTTGTAACCATCATCCACCAGAGTAACATTTCAAAAGTGGCCATTACGAAATACGGCTCTTATAAATATGCTCCATTGTGTTTCACGAGATCTCTTGTGTTTTATGAGTTACGCTATTGAATTGGCTGCATTTCGAACCCTATTGGCGCATCGTAAACCCGTCTACGTCCTGTCTGACCCATTTCGATTGTTCTACTTGAAGTGGTTTTAGAACTTATTCACGACACTTTGAATCTTGTTCGTATAAAGTTTATTCGAAAATTATGTATCTGAAATTATTGGATATTAAAATATCCAATTTTAGATATTAGAATTCGAATCAAATATAGATATTGATTCAAATAATTCAATTAAATGTAGATCTTCAAATACAGATATAATGTAGCAATTTTCAATTATTAGATATTCAATTATTTAAATCGAATATAGATCTTGATATAGATATCATAGAGATATTTCAAGTTATTGGATATTTAAGTATTTTCATTAAATATAGATATTATAATAAATTCGATATTAGATATATTTATCCGAAGGAAAAAGTTTTGAAAATATATAATCTATTTGTTAAACTTGTTCAACGATTTTCAATTTTTTGAAAATTTGTTTGGTTAAAATTAATATATTTAATACATTAAAATAAGAAATATTCACGTGGTATTCAATTTCTTGACATCTAACCGAAATATTTGTACCAAGAATCCTCTTAAATGGAAAGATTTCGATGTCACCCTTCTTTTTAGATCGGCACATAAAACCCACCTGACAATCAATTTCGGTTTCCGCGTTCCGTTCTGAAACTGCTGGTTTTTATGGCAGCCTCCGAAAGTTTGGCGATTGAAACTCTCAACTCTTTTACATATAATTTCTTTTAATCTATTTTTATAACGCCATTTTATCTCGGGGGTAAAAATCGCTTGTATATTCGCAGACATAAAAATATGTAAAAGTGAGTGGATCCTAAACTTTGATTTTTTTCCTTCCACGTCGAATGAAATTATACGTCAATATGATTATTTAAATATTTACTTGACGTGTTACATCATCGTGCAACGAGAAACATGTGCGACTCATTTTACGAAACCTTCGATATGCCGGAGATACATCGTTCATAATCATTGACAAATTATACTCGATAATTAATTATTTAATAGCGCAATCGCTAGATTTACACGATTTGTTTCTCGGCCCTTTTAATATTCCAATAATTGATCAAACAGAGGCAATAAAACGCGGGAATGTCAATTAATCAAAAATAGGGTGAGTTTTCAGTGTTATTATTTCCATCGTTCGATAGAAATTGTCACTCTGTTTAATAGTTTTCGTAATTAAATATAGTATGAGATTTTGAAATCCGTGATATTAATTATATCAAAATGATATCATACACAATCAAATCAAATGGAATAATTTCCAATGGCATTGTAAATCTAGCAAATTAACATTATCTATCCAGATTCAATCCCAATGTAAATAAAAGGTGTATAAATAAAACTAAGCACCCGCATACGTTCAAGGCGAGTTCGCAAAATTGTTTGCGTTCGTTACTGTCGCTCGTTTGTTTCTCCGGCGATACTATTTGCCTGATTTCCACCGTAAACTGACCTACCCTTACTTCGTTTACACGGAATCTACTTGCAAGTTTCGATCCACAATTTATAGTTGGAGCAACGCGGGTTTTCATGCTTCGAAAGTTTGCGCTCGAACATTTCACAATCAGCTTGACGAATGTTCTTACGCGCGTTTTAAGGTCTACGTTTCCCAAACAGCCAATTTCGTGTCACGAAACAATGAATACAGGCTGCCATATTCGACTTTTGATAGCTTCGTGTTGTTTTTACGTCCGCTTTATGATTTGGGATCATGAAAAGTTTTTATTCTTCAATTCAAAACGTATATCTATTTACATGCGTTTGTGACGTGTTGTGTAAAATATTCTTTGTTATGCTCGTTACTGTTATTTGTTATGTTGATTGTTTTTATGAAAGTAGAAATTGAGGATAGAAATGTGTACGTTTTTGTTTAGTTTTAGGATATTTGAATCGTGGAATGAGGGAATTAAATCCGGAATAATACATTTCAAGTACTTATGTACTGTTTTAATATTCTGAAACTTAGAATCTGCTAAATGGCACTCCGAGCCATTTTCTGTTTTACGTTGCTACGAACTTCCGCTTGCAAACATTATTCACGAATTTATGCACTTATATTAACTTACATTATAATAATATTATATTATGGCAATTATTTTCAGGTCTGTTGATGTTTTCTTGATTCTTTGATACTTTGTAATTAATATAGAAGTATAAATGTATCTCGAATTTCGTTATCTTCCAAATTTTATTCGAGCAGAATTTACAGTCTTTGCATTTTCGAAACCCGAAATTCGCACGCAAGATTATAAATATTCCCGAAATCAGGAATATCGTGTACTCGTGATTCCACAATAGGAAGACCAGCAAACTAATTTACTAAACCACGGATATCCTGGTTTCCGGAAGTAGAGGGAAGGGAAAATTGTGCGAGCATCAGGGATGCTTTCGGTATAATTCCAAATTAGGACCGTGAAAGACTCTTCATAATATAATTACGAACTAGGACGGTGTAAATTTTAACTTGTCCGTTATCATAATTCATAAAATTTATTAATAATTTCATTACCTTACCCCACTGAAAAGAACATAATTACGAACCATTTTCTAAGAAGAAAGACGCGGCAAACTTTAACTCATACTTACATCATAATTCATAAAATTCTATTAATTACATGGCTCGCTTCATTCTGCTGAAACCAACACACTCAAACCAAATAATCGTAATATAAATTTTGGAAAATTATTCCTGAAATATTACTGATAATTTCGAGCTATTCTCAGAAAAACAGCGGCCATAATTCACGGAATTTGATTACCTAAATCCTTTGCTCTACTTGTGTGACTTTCACGTGTATATTGTTGTAATAAATCTAACAAGATTCTGATTCATAATCGGCAGACTTTGATGGGAAAGCGTGAAGGGAGGTGGATATGAAAGGTGTAAGAAGGGAAGTAATATTCAATATCGATGCGACCATTGCTAGAACGACTATTTGCATAATGAGAATTGATACTCGGAGAATGATGGCTGACCCATCTGCGTTAATCCTCGTCACGCGGATATTACTTGCCTGTCAACTCTATATAGCCACGCCGTTATCATCCCACCCTTTATTATCACTACCATTTACGAGCGCGTTTTCTACCTGCAAATAGAAAACTGAAAACAACATTAGATTGAAATTTCTCACAGATTTTTTATATTTTTTCCATCAACGGAACGATTACAACTTAAACAGTTTACTGTTTTCTTCCTCTTTTGATCACTTCATAATTATTTTCTCATTGAAGTCCCGAGATTTTGACAAATAAAATATATAAAATTTACGGATATTATAATTGGTGAATCGCTACTTCCATTTGTGATGTCTTATACACCTAAAGATCATTTCCTCAATAATTATTCTATTACAAAAATCCTGAAATTTTGATAAATAAAATTAGTAAAATTTACGGATATTATTATATTATAATTGGTCAATCAGAACTTTCATTTTTTATATCTCATGTAACTAAAAATACTTCCTTCAATAATAATTCTATTCTTAAAATCCCAAAATCTTGACAAACATAATAAATCAAATTCGCAGATATTATTATAAAGCGTGAACCAACACTCTCATTTTTCGTATGAAATATAAATAACAATTAATCAGAAGAGTGAGTTATGTAATCTGAATCAATCATAAGATGGCGAGGAACATATTAATCTTGGATTTAGTTTGGTTTCCAGTTACTTCTTTTCCCTCGAGAAGTAAAGGATAATTAGTAGAAATAAAGAAGTAAAGATTAGTGGATGAATTTCACGAGTCTCCGAACTAATTGTATTCTGAAAAAGAATGTAATATACTGAGTGGTATGAAATGGATTATTATTAGAACATTGATTGGTACCCGTAGAAGTGTTACGATTTATCGTCTGCCAAAGCAGTTTTTGCGGTTCGGCTGATTGATTGTCCGACCAATAACGTCGGGACGTTTGTAGGTCAAAGATTTATTAGTCTCCTCCATTTTCGGTGATTCCGTTCGGGAATAAAAATTGAATGAACAAAGCCGCTTCAGCGTGTGCATTAATTATTATTACAAATTTACCTCGATTCATATGCTTATGAAACGGAAATGTAATTGATAACTTTGATATCATACATTTCTTTTAATATTCCTACAAATTTGTTTACCAAAATAATTTCAATATAATTCGCAAATAAATTTATTACGCGTAATTTGTGACTGCTTTAAAGATTTATATTATTTATTCAGAGTTTCCGAATAATGTTTTTACGCTAATCTTCCAATGTCGAAATCCTAATAAAGCTCATTTCCTCTGTACGCGTTGCTAGACTGATCAGTTATAAACTTATAAGCTTTTATTAATTTTTATTGTTCCAATAAAATTAACGGATACAATTGTTACGGACACGATATCATTATTTCATCCGTTAAGCATCACTGACGTAACATAATTGAGCGGAGGCAATCCGGTCAGAGACGAGATGGCTGTCATTAACTATAGGATTAATAACGGTTAGTAGCCGGTTATTGCAACTATCAGAATTACACCGATGAAAATGCCCGTCATCGTGTTCCCGGGGGGAATATTGGCTCAGCAGATTCGTCGAATAGATCACGGAACGTGATTAGTAACTTCATATCCCTCGGATGTGTAATCAAAATAAAATTCAACGTTACCGTGTCAGCATTAATTACCGGCAAACCTGCAACCGCGACGTGCATCCTTCAAATATTAATCCGCTACAATGCCATACTTAGGTTGTCCGGAAAATTGGTGCCATTTTTAAGTAAAATTTAAAGGCAACATTTTTATATGCCGATATATATTTATTCAATTATATACGCCCCGTTTTGTTCCACACCTTTCTCGATTTTTTACGCAACGCGAAGACATCCTTTCAGAACAGTTCTGAGTTTTTTCCCCGAAAAACTACTGAAAATTGGTATGAACTTTCTGGGCAATCCAATAATTTTAAGTCAAATAGTGAGGTATTAGGATTGGATTACGGAAACAGTTAATTACGATCGTAATAGATTAATTATTACTTTATAATTTCTGTTTTATATCCTTGTAAAATGTAATTCCTTTCAAGAAAGATTGTCTGGTAAAAAAATACAAGTCCATAAAGATAGACTGGAACTATGGAAGCCATCAAAATAACTGGTCCGCGGAATTTAATAAAAACGTTGAAACTTATAAGGCTCCACTTTCCGAGATTTTTATGGTTCATGTTGCATAATGGACGTAATTATACCGATTAATTTTTTTTTCAGCTGCGATTGGATAAACGATAATTCCAAACATAGTTTCGTTATAAATTGATATGAAGTATGATAGA
This sequence comes from Nysson spinosus, assembly GCA_910591585.2. NCBI lineage: Eukaryota > Metazoa > Arthropoda > Insecta > Hymenoptera > Crabronidae > Nysson > Nysson spinosus. The sequence continues at coordinate 9,011,001 of OU342835.1, forward strand.
ATAATGTATAAACGCTGAATAGTGTTTTAATTTCATCCGCGCCAAGTCAGATCGTCTCGTAAAAGGGAAATGAAAATGCTGATGAAATAAAAATAAAAATTAAAATTAAAATTAAAATTAAAGTTAAAATTGAAATTAAAATTCTCCTACTTATTTTCGTGCATTAAAGTACACCGCACTAATTGTACGTGCACTTTAATGCACCGCAAAAAATTCAAAAGCATGGAACCACCTGTAAAAAGACTTGACTTTTAAATTATATGGTAATTTAACTTCGTAGCGCCTTGCATAGCTGAAGTAAGTTTGCATTGAATTTTGATAACGATATCTTAGCATATGGATTCGATTTGAAAAGATGTATTTTTAAGCGCAAACCAAGTATGACCCGAATATTTCGAACTAATAGTTTGTTTTTAACAAAATAACATCGGTTTTCATGTGTATAAATAAATATTAATATGAATCTTTACACTCACTATATGTTTTACCGTGTCATTAAAAAGGGTGAAATTGATCGGAAAAGTAAAACAGAAGATTGTAAAAGATTTGTTAAGAAGCACTTTTTGCGTTTATACACTATTTTATTATGCTTCATTTACATTTATGACGAAACTATTTTTAGAACTACCGTCTTTCTTATCTCGTTAAGAATCGTTATCTCTTTGAACTTGTATCTCTCAAAGGCTTTGAACGGGCGAAAGTTTCCATTACGCAAGAAATATCAGCAAAAGAACGTTTAACCTTTTTTTCGTTGGAATTGTTTTCCCGTATCTTATACCCTTAAAGTGTAATTTGAGAGAAACGGGGAAAATGAGAATTCCTGGATATTGGTTTTCTTTTCCTTTATACTAAAAATGGGCCGATAAAGTGCCACGATCTTATCTTCTTCCGAAGTACTTTACGCGCTTGTAAAGTTTTAAAATATTCCTGAATTCGATAAAAAAAAACGTCCCCTTGTTAAGGACTTTCCCGAGTAACTTATTTATCGGACGACGGTGAAGTTGGAATTTTACGACGATGGAAAGTTTGAAAAAAACCGGGTCTGCCATGAAACGTCGTAAAAATTACACATTTACGGCATACGAATTTCCTGTTATCTTTAATCTGCGGTATAAATAAAAATAAAAGCGCAATATCTCTTCTGCAAATTAAATGCGATAGAATTTTTTCACGGGATTTTTTGTGTGAGAAAATCAAATAAATGGTTTCCGTGATGTAACGCATCGTATTGTTTCCGGTGTGACTTCACCATGGATGGATTAATGTATTACTTTTACATCGCGACACCGGATTACGAGATCGCGTCAAATCAATGATATCAATAACTGCGAAATTCACGAATTTTTACAATTTGTTAGGATTTATGTAATTATTGATCCCATTGTTTTTAATGTAATATGATGTACGGCGACGCGACATCGGAATTCCGTTTATCAATGGCGATGTGCTTCCAACGTTCATGATTATTAAATCGTAACAGTAAACTTCTATGATTGGTGATCGTTAAATTTATGTCCATTTGTTTCTGATCTCATTATTCTTTGTCAAAACATACGTTGCAAACAATATAATTTACTACGTGGAAATCCACACTCATTTTACTTTATAATTTATTAAATCATTATATTAAGATATAAATATATCTATTTTGATGGTCAAAAAGTTTATACAATCTGCATTAATTTTGTGTTTGGAAATCGAGGGATTTTTATGAACGCGGGATTACAAAGTTGTCGGAAAGATAAGAACATGTTGTAAGTCAAAACGCGACATACATTATTGAATGAAAAAAATTGTGAAAAATATCCAAAATTGAATTATAACCGCCGATATAAAAATGAATTTCTATTTACTATTCAATGGTAAGAATATCTCTATATTTTCCTATTTAGCCTTTCTATTATATTTATATTAAAAACGAGCTTTTTGGCCAACCCAATATATGAAAATTACCGTGTAAGCCGGCTGGTTATTTATTTTTCCGGTTTACACATAAATGCAACAATGTAATTGCCCTGCGGAAATCGGGGTGTCAGCCAGCCGAGTGGAAGCTGTACATTAGAACCGTAGGAAAATTACATTTTGCGTGCATGCACTGGACGTACTTATACGCATATTCAGGCCTACCAGAGAGTTGGCTACGAGTACTGTTAATGGTAGCAACAGTAGTGGCAGTACTGGCAATACCTGCTCCTATGCAATGACAATTAATAACACTAACTGAGCAAGTACCATTAAGTTTCAACGTTACGAGCCTACACGGAACTCCATGCTACCGAGTGCATCCACCAGCGCTATTTTAACTGCCCGTTTACTATTCCCGTTCACCCCATTCGTTCCGCCACTTAGGACGTCTCTGGTACGTCTTGCATTTATTGTCTCTTACCTTTTCGATTCTTAAGTAATTGAATTTTTATTGGCGATACAATTTTATTGACTTAAGTCTAGCATACCTGTCTTGTAATCCAAATCTTTCTCCTGATTTAGTGTCATTTGTATTTGATATCAAACACGATTGTTCAAAGTATTGATTCCTTTATTGTAATTATACTTGTATATTAAACTTTCTGGATTTTAATAAGGAAATAATTATTGATGGAATTAGTCTTATTTGTATTATTTTACGTCTTGGATTAGTTGATTATGTACTAATATTATTTTGGGTGAATTAAATTAATTATGGTAGTTTCGTTATGTGTAACTTATTATGTGAGTTATTTCGAATGACGGCGTCCAAATTTTAGAAATATTTTAATTTAGACGGTTTTAGATTTGTTACTTTGGGTCGTCGAAAGCTGCAGCCCAAAAAGCGGCCAAAATTTGGGTTCCCGTGGAATACAAATTTTCCGAACTAAAGTTGAGGGAAAGATATATTTTGATTATCGAGTATCAAATTGATATTATAATAGTGCGTGTTTAGATATATATTATAATAGTGTAGACAATCCGCGTCGATAAATGTACCGGAAACTAGGCGTTGCATCATATTAATATTGAAATATGCAATTAGCATACAGAATATATAATCATAGTATTAATATTTCAATTTAATGAGCCAACTGCCGCGGAAACTATGACTTCCTCTAATAACACGACTGATTGGTTACACGAGAAAACTATAATGTCACGAGTACAGACTCTCAGCATATTAATACGGCAGAATGGATTTAATAAAAAAATAACGCAATAAAGGAACGGTGAAACTTTTACGTAAAAAAGTAATGTACGGGAAAAGTAAATATTTGTTGATCACAAAGTGGAATTAAAACTCAATATGCCACGGAAATTCATAGGTTACGTGAAATTATTTCGAAAACAGGAAAATACTAATGGATTAAAATTAAGTGTTCCCACGAGTTAAATGAAATTTTTGATACGGCGCGAGTTTGGTAAAAATTCATTTAACGTCGATTATTTTTGTCGAGGGTTTTTGCTTACTTTTCTTTCCATTGAAAAATAACAGTTTCAATTAAGCTAAAACCAATAATATTCATTGTTTATGATATAAATCGAAAATATCGGTACATTTCTGATTTCAAAATATTAACAGAGCAAACATTAATCTTGATTCAACATCGAGGAAACTAAAGTATCAATATTTACTAATTAAAAGCATCGAGTAGAAAAATACTGATTCCAATACAACTTCTTTTGTATATTTAACAGTTTATTGGCATTACATTGCTTTAAAAAATTCTAATATATCTAATGTCTACAAAATCTAAATATCTAATATAAATATATATAATAAATATGAACATATTTACATTAATATTTCACATCTTACGTCCTCCATTAAACCACTTCTGTCGCAAAAGTTAACTCGTCATTCGAATCAACACTCATCTCGAAGATTACGAATTAAATTACAATACAATAATCACTCTTAAAATTCTCAAATTTGTATACATACAAACTTCACTAATGACCATTCAAACCGTTATCCATATTCGTCGTAATTATAGAACATCACACTGATTTATTTGATCACCAAAAAAGTACCCGCGTGATGTCGTTTTTTGGAAGCTTAAGTTTCAAGCATTCTTCCGGCAAAGTTACTGGCGCAAGAATTTTAAAGGTCACCAAATGAAAAGATGGCGGGACGAAGTTTAAGTGAGCACTCCGTATTTACGTGATAACATAACGTTTGCGTAGTATGCGCTTTCGGTGGAAACCGCAGCTCCATTCTCGCGGAAGTTGCTTAACAAGAATTCCATGTGGCTTCGAACCATGCGAGACTAATGACCAACCATTAGACCGCAAGACATTATCGCGCCGAATCATACAAGAGTATGTATTGACTACCTTTGGTACACCGTGACATTTCATCTGCGATTGGACCACGTATTTACCTTTGGTAATCCCTCGATATGACCACGAGAATATTGGCCTTCTATTGGTCTACAGCTCCAAGTAGATGCGTTACATTCACGGTTATCATATCGGTGAAAAGATACGACGTGGCTTTCCTCGATAATTGTGAGAATTATGAAGTTTGATTAGAATTATTGTAGGGTTTTTTCTGTGAGATTCGATGCAGTGAGGAACACTGCAATTTTACGTCTTCAATTTGAATTATTAATAAGATGTAATTTCTAATTTAAATTTCTTGTCTATTTTAGAATGAGCGTGTTTTAAAGAAGTTGGATTCGATGGCGCGCGATATATTTTCTGAAAGATCCACTTCTCAAACGCAAACTTAATCACGATCTAATTTTTAATAAATATCAGTATCAAAAAAGTATTCTTTTAATATAGGTACTAGCGACTGGTTTTATTGGTACCATGAATTTACATTATTAATACATCGATAAAAAATGTTGCTATTCCAAGAATATTTGATTAAATATAGGAATTGGTAGACCTTGTAGAAGCATAACTGATCAATTAGAAAATCGATTAACATACGGGCATCGATCAATAGCTAGTCTGTGAGTTGCGAGAATAGTTCTCGAGAACTCTATTAAGAAGCTTCTCTTCGACTACATCAAACAACAGCTTGAACATCCAATTCCTCGATGAACATCAACTGAACTTCTCTTCCAACTTCCGATCCCTAAAGACCTATTCTCTTCGAGTTTCACACCGGAAGTCACAAATGACTTCTTCGGAAATGCTCTGCATCGCGTGAGAAATCTTATTTCTTAGCTATTTTTTAAATATCGTGGAAAATAAAAATAAGTACTTATTTCGCAGCTACTTCTGAAGGATCGTGGAGGGTAAAAAATGTTGAAATAATATTAGAAATATTGGAAAGACTTCAGGCAAGGAGTACTTATTTCTGAGCTATTTTTGAAATACCGTGGATGATAAAAAACAATGAAGTAATATTGGAGATAGTAATATTGATAAGCGCAGTTTTTCTCATTTAGTATTTTAATTTTGTAATAAATAATAGTCGTCGATTCAATGTAATATTCTACTTCTCCATGTGTAATTAATATTTAATTTCAACCCTAAACGTCACCTAGAAATAATATATACATATTTCAGAATCAACATGCTTGAAATAAATTTCATAATAATTAATATTTGTTAAGTTATCATGAAGTATGAACTAGTTGGTATAAAATTAATAAATACGACTGCCACCGATTCCGTATTTTCATCCGTGGATCTTATTCACGCAGATAATAATCGCGTTTCGCTTATCGTAAACTTTTCTCGCGAGTCCAGATTCCACAGGATAATAATCTCCTTTTGTGTTATGTAACGAATTTCATATTAATGTATTCGGAAGAATATTCCGAGAGTTCTTTCATTGGATTCCGAGAACGACGCCGAGAGATCTTTATTTCGTTTTGAAGCCGGGATTAAAGTACCTTCTTTATGCTTCGCATTACAATAATTTCCGACGATTACACTTTACATTAACGATTTTTATTCGACCGAGTTTAAACTCTTTTTACCTTGTATTCCGCGGAATGTTTTCCGACATTACTTTTATATCGGTGCACAATTTTTTACAATTTTCATATCACAATATTTCAATATAACTTTTCACAATATAAGCTTATTAGCTCTCGGAAACATATGAAAAACATGTTTTTCATATAAAAGTTTATTATTGGATCTCATAATTAATAAATTTTATAATTTATTTTCTTAATCGAGTTTACGTTACAAGAAGTAAAACACGAGTTTTAATGTAATCGTTGAAACCGAAATTACACTTATTATTCTATTTGTAAAAATTTGTATATTTTCAAACATCGGATTTTCTAAAATTTCATAATAATATTTATTCAATCCGTTCTAATTGTTTACTTTATTTTCAACATCGGAGTTGAATTTTTCAGGTAAACAAAACCTTTTTAAACGTGATCTTCCAGTTTTTAATTCACGAATTAATAAATAATTACTTTGGCTTGTGAAACGATATTAATAATGCGTAAATAAAACCGACATGGAAAATATCGTCCGATATTAAACTAAGGGGTTTTATTTGACGATTATTAATTCCAGATTATTACAGTATTCCTGTTGAGATTTAATGATAATGAAACGCAACCGTATTTATTTTGGCATAATTAATATAATAGATTGTATTTCGATGGAAACATCCGATGTGAAGAATTTCATTAATTGTTCGTAATTAATTGGACGATGAAGTTACATCTGAACGTAATCTCCTCGCTGCATCCAATATGATAAGTCTCACGGTGTAATATCGCGGATTACCGAGGGATTAACTTGGAATTACCAGAAGAATTATGTAAGATTTATTTATAATTTTACTTCCCTTTCAGCTGAATTAGATGCAATTATTAAATCTGATAAAACATATAATTTCATAATACAGTGTAGCACTACTTTTTACAATATTTGAATGGTTAATTTTAATGGTGTTAGGAATAGGGTTTTGAAAATTTATTAGAATGAAAATAAATTTCAAAGTTTTTAAAGCGCAACTGTCATTGGGCTAACTAAAGTTTATCGAAAAAAATGAAGAATATTAATAAATCTATATTGCAGCAACTATGGGATTTAGATATTTCGGACTAAAATAACATAATATAATAAAATATTAATAAGTGTACTAAAATCGTCTCGATTTTAAGTTAAACCGTATACTCGACACTTTGTTTGTTCATATCGGAAAATAAAGACAAAATGAAAAGTCTACTATAAAAAAATCATCCGCATGGAAGAAAGGTGTTGCAGAGATGATAATAATTGGATTCATCGATCGAGAGTAACGTCCAATCGTACGATTTACATTGGTCCCGGATTTGAATATCGCTTACATCGTAAATGCATTGCAGCCTGCTGCATTGGTTCGTGTTCTGATTTAAGTGCGCTCGCGTACCGTTCTACTTCACTAATTGCACAATCAACCTTTCATTTTAAACACTGCGTAGCAAAAATTCGGACCGACGAAAATAATTCAATTACCGTTTCGCCGTTCGCGCGAGCCGAGTTCGTAGAAAATAATATCGGCGAATCGATAAATAAACAAATGAATGTTATTTACAGGTGCCCCTGACGAGGGCTCGTAGACGAAAAACAATAGGGTATGCGATTTAATTTAAAACGATATTGGAAATCGAGTAATTCAAAACGATTCGTTCCAACCAAGTTGCGTGGGCTTCAACTTTTTAACGCTCCATGGAAAACCTGCGCGTTCTAAACTCACTTTCGACGCGATATATTCGCAAAGTTTCGCGCCCAAATTATTCCAGCCAATATGCTTCCAAACTTGTCTTATATCGGTTTTCAAATGTTTACGAATTCGGTTTTAACATCGCGTTGAAACGAGTGCGATTTACGATATTAATATTACTAAACATCATTTAATATAATACGAATATATTATACAATAATAATGATGCAACTGATAATAATTAATACAACAAATATTTTTTCTATTTTATGAATGGTTTCAGAGGACCAATAAGATTCCCGAAAAAAATAAACTCGAAACAAATCGAGTGTACTTTAGATCCCCCTGTGGGTTCGGGGGTAGAATTGGCCCACAGTATCCCCTGCTTGTCGTAAGAGGCGACTAATAGGGGTTGGTTTCGCGTCGTCGACTTGAACTCGTAAAATCCGCCATTATGAATTTTCAGAATCCATCCACTCTATTTGCATTATTTTTTAATTCTTGATTAATATCCAGTATGAAATATCTAAATCCTAGTAAAAATTGTCAATTGGTCAATTCCGAAAATTATCTCCGTCATTGACTCATCTCGTAAAATCCGCAGTTAGAAATCTTTCGAATTCTTCCACTCTATTTTAATTATTTTTTAATTCGTAATTAGTATCCAATGCGAGGTATTTAGATCCGAGTCAACATTTCCGATCGGCTAATTTCGCAAATTGTTATCTCTGCAACATGTAACTCGCATTTCCAGTAATCAGTTACATGTACATCGAACGAAACAATGCTTGTAATCGGTTTTGGATGGATTCACTGCATAAATACGATAGTTTTAGGTGTAACGAACAGCGTGGTTTACTGGAAATCATTCCTGGAGCACGATAGATCTTTTTACGGAATAATTCGGGTAAAGATTTAGATATGGAGCCGTTGGTTGGTTCGCGATTTATTAAACAGTAAGATGGAAATGTACTTGGCTCCGTGGATTTCGCAATTTCGTTGCGAGTGCATCGGGCTGAAAGGTATTCCATATTCATATCCTCTTTCGAGGAACCCTTTGGTAAAAACTGCCTTGCGAGTTTGCACTCCAGAAAAAACACCATAAAAACACCACCATAATTATTCCTGTTTTCCAACTGTGTTTGGCAGGGATAGTCTCAAACTAGAATTTAAAAAGTGTACCAAAAATGTTCTCGCGTTGCTTCACTTATAAACTATGCAAAACTGCAATGTTTTATCTCGTTTTATACCTCAATTTTGTATGCCTTTTTATTATAGAATTTTGTAAACAAGTCTGCACTTAAACTCATGACTTAAACTCTAGCGAACATTATTTCCTTTATACAACTATTAAACACTTTATCTAATCGTTTAGTAATTTTAAATAATTTCGTTAATTTGAACAGTTAAATGTATTCTTCGTTTTAAGTGTTTAAATCTGCGAATATTTTTCTTATATCACGGATTATTATTATTCAAGTTTTTCACACGATTTATATTTTACTTTTATATTAACAAATTCTTATATTATAGAATTTTTCAAATTGACCGAAGAAGGTGAAAAACTGTCGCCGTAATTTATCCTTTTTAATAAATGTATCCCATCATTTTTGTCTTAAGTTCGTGATTAGCCGTTTTCTCAGCAGATCTTATAATATTATATATTGTACATTTTAAATATTTATATAATATATAATACCTTCTGTATATTAAAAAGATTATGTTCGATTCTTTTATCCGGGATTATCAGTATTATCGGATTTATGCGACCGGTTGGGAATTGTTTCAATTATTTGTTTCCATTTCAAAGAAAGAATTCTCTTGGTAATTCACGTTTCGATACAATGAACACTGCAAATACAGCTGCGTTTATCAATCGCAAACATTTTTTAATTCAGGATTCCATTGTAAAACATACCTTTAATTCTCTATGATTAAATGGATATTTTATTCAAATAGAATAATATCGATGAACTATTTTACGTAATCAGGAAATATATCGACGCAGCTGACAATCACGAGCACATTAATTAATTGTTATTAATATTGGTGACATATCTTTGTAATACGTCAATTAATATCTTCGTGTAAATCAAGATGGCAGTATTGCTATTCATTTTACATGGACGTGTAACATTCGTGAATACATTCGAGTATTTTGAATTCCTTATAAGACAAGAAAAAAAATCGAAAAAGTTTTAAGTTCAAAAATGTCTTCCTGAACTACAAAAGTCACGTTTAAATTCTGATTCTCAGCTTATCTCACCTTCTTCGTTGAATCCGTTAAAACTTCTCTGTATCTTTTTATTCTGTTGTATTGTTTTTATTTAATTATAAAGTAATTCTATGCGCGAGGAAGTTCGTAGAAATTTCCTGATGCCATCTTATTTTCACGGAACATTATTAGAAAGAAACCGGAGGTCGAAGTAAGTTAATCAAGCACAAACTAAAATGGCGATCTTCCTATTAGTACAGTTAATGCCACGTAAGCTCTTCAGAGAGAAAACAAATGTTTAGTGGTTAATAAAATAGAATGGTACATCAATTTATGGATCTCCAATATCGCCAATCTGTACACTATTTCATTGGCTATCAACTACAATACTCCGCGAAGCTTCGTGCATTATGTATCTCTGATAGTCCACTAAAATGGAAAACACTAAATTTATTTGAACAGCTTCAACGACTGATATCGATATAAAATAATCGTAATAAAATTATTACAGTGCCGAAGAAAATTTATGCGAGCATAAAATCAGGTTTTATTATGAATTTCGCACAAGTGAGTATTACATATTCACCTAATATATTTGCTTAAATATTATATATTTTATACAAGTCAAATGACGATTTACTTAAAGAAAACCATTTCAAGAATTCGTTGATAAATTTCTTCGGAATTTATGGAAGGCTGCGAAGCTAAAATAAATACATAAATAAATGGAAGAATTATATGAAAGAATTTTATGGTAATTGCGCTGTGATTTTAAGATAATTTTACCGTAATTTTATTTCGGTAGGAAAACAAAAATATAGTACCTCGGTTTACCTCGTTTGAAAATATAATATCTCGCTTCTTTTTATGAATTGTGAGTCGGATTGGAATCATTGAGCACTTTCATTATTCAGGATATCGACGATATAAAAAATTCGATGCTGCTCGGACTTTACATATTTATTATGTTCGTTACATTTTTGCGTTCGCGAACGGAGATCGGTAAAGAGTTTAATTAAACCTGATTGGAATCACGGCGTTACCGTAATAATCGTGAATGCAATGAATGCGGAATTACAAAAATTACGGCTTCCGTAAATTGGCTTTAGCGAGGCGTACGTTTGTGAAATATAATTTCAAATTTCGTTTTCGAACAGTTTCTCTTATCCACACGAATACCACAGCTTTATTTCTAATTAATGTTTCAACAATCATTGAACGGTAGATATTCAATGTTTGCTCTTTTTTTTAATTGCATGTTTGGACGAAAATTCTTAAAATAATTACAGAACTTTGGTTGTGGAATAAATTTACTGGTATTATTTTATAGACGCAAGAATTATGTAATCGGTTGGGTTGATTAGTATCTCAATTATCCATATATTATATTCGAGTTACTTATTCAAGAAATTAGTATAAATTATATTGATATAAAATAGTCGAAAAGAGTTGAATAGAATTCATATATTTATGTATTGCGTAATTAATATATTCAAGTAGTATTTCCTAGGATAGGAATTATTAATGAATCTAATACATATTTCAGTTAGATGAATTGTTATATAATTACTAATATTCGGATATGTAATATATATTATACTCGTTTCTGTGGATATATTGAGATGCAGAAACCACATAGATTTCTACCAGTTGCAGGAAAATATCTGTAATGATGAGGTTTAATCCATTCAGCGTCGATGTCACCGAAAACGTAACATTTCGTAAGTGCTTTTAGTAGAGCGTGTAGGAACGAGCGGGTAATAAAACGACTTTACGTGGAAATTAATGGGTATCCAGTATATCCGATATATCGGGAACATCGCAAATGCATCGCGCAACAAGGACCACCGTAATGGCGCTCCTTTCCAAACACACTCGACACGAATGTAGGCTTAGAGAGTATTCGCTGCTCGGAGTGCGTGAAACCATGCATTAATACTGCCGAGTACGCACCTCCATCCTTGTATATTAAATTTCCTCGAGGAAAATTGTTCGCGCGATCCAGAAACCCCTTTGCGAATCCCCGAAATCTAATAAAAAAACCCTGCTCGAATCGCACCGATTACTTCTCTCGTAGTTCTGCCTTTTTTTAAAATCAACAATCGATATCCTTTTCGAGAACGAATATGCATTGTTTGGCTATGCTTCCAATCTAAATTATAATTTTATTTTCTAATAAATTCGAAGATTTAATTATAGCTAAAATCGGAGTTATCGAAACTTGAAAAATGCCAGATTCTTTTGTTCCTCATTCAATTCAAGATATGATTTAATTTTCTAATAAATTAACAGATTTAATTATAGCAAAAAACAGAGTTATTCGGATCTTGGAAAATGGCATGGTCACGTACAGCCATTCGAATTAACGTGTCCATTGTCTTTGCTTTCTCTTGGAGACAATCTTCCTAACACTGGCTTTCGAAATGGAAGATAAATCTTCCAGCCGGATTAACATCCTGAAATTTTCAAGCTAAACCAATAGGGTGAGACGTTCGTGTTTGAAATATTTCACTGTTATCTTGGGCTTTGTTACGTGACGGCGAGTGTTTCTATCAAATTGCCGGGTGCTTCGCAGCCACTCGGAGATTTATTCAAATGTTATTCACCGTGGTTTTTACACGAGTCATCATGTTTTATTGTGGGAATTCTGCTGATCATAATTCCGGCAGAAGATTCTGCGATTGAATTCATGGTAAAATAGCTTCGTGTATATCGAGCTCTATTTCCTTAGTTTTACACAAAGGATTCCACGCGCGTGTTCAATCTTAGTCCGTGCTTGTCTATTTGCGAAGCGATTTCAAATTCTTGAGTTTCGAATGACCCCGAAGAATGCCGAGACAGCAATTTCACCGCGACACCGGCAAAGTTAAATGGATCGACTTTTTGCCTTTGTCACCTGAATGAAGTCTCGAAATCAGCACTTTTTTCACCCCCTTTTCCTTAAAGTCCCTCTTAATCTTCCGGGCAAATGTTTGCGGATTATTTAATCGCATTATTCGATTTTAACCCAGTTTCTTCCCGTAGGAAGTCAGGAAACTTTTATAATTTATTGAAAAAGTGACTTCGCTATAAGTACTTGCACTACTATTACATTATCTCCGCACCCTCACTGAGTGCATACGGAAGTCATTTATTATCATTTAATGCAATTTTATGCATTGCATAAAAGTACAGAAATTTGTAAAGAATTTTTTGATTGCGATTATTAAAATAATTCTATAATTCTGTAAGAAAAATAATAGGATAATTAGATATTTAAAATGAGCCAATTATGTGTCCCCTGAAGTTCCGATAATGTAATAATAGTATACAACATATAATGCAATAATAATATAAAACATAATGCTATAAAAATAATTAATAATATGAGAAATATTCACCTATTAAAATTCACGAATTCATCCAAATCTGATTTACACAAAAAATCAATATTGTTGCATAATTAAGTGTCCTATTTCATTTCGGACACCCCGTATAATAAACAATATTACGTAATTATAAATATGTAAACATATTTCAAAATATTTTTGATGATTATATTTGATTAGAGACACTCGTTTGACGCGATAAAATGGGATAAAAGTGTTAAAATATGAATGGACAATTTCAAGCCAGCTTGAGCTTGAAAGTTAAAAGAGCGTTGAGTTTCTATGAAGCGACATCAGTGACATCGATCCGTCGAAAGCGATGAGAATTGCAGTTTGTACTTGAAACAGTAAATGGAAGAATATGTCTCTCGATAAAATTCGTTCCCCTCCTCCTCTCCTCGTTCCGCTCGCCGATTCTCTCGGCAATAAATAAGTGAAAACTTCCCGCTTCATGTTTATTAATTCAACCAATATTACTTTATTCTTTCGAATCTCGATAGATCCCGATTACTGAATTCGTGTAGAAATACGAAAAAAGTTGAATACTCTTCAAACATTTACGGTGTTGATAGCATAATGAAACAGATTATTTACTTGTTTACTTTTCACGCGGATGCAAACATTCATATTTTTGTAAGATCATTTTCATAATAAATTTTGTTCGTCATTTTCTTGCACTAAGTCTGCATGAGTTTGTAAGATTATATCGGGAAGTAAATTTAATTCTTACTTAAATATGAAATAATGTGAACAATTTTAATATTATAATAAAACGAAACAACATTTTATCGAGACTTAAATTCAGTCGTCGATAAAATCTTACAGATTTATCATAAATTCTAAGAAATTATTTAATAACTTAATAGCACAAAATTCATAAAGAAATTTCTTATTATTAATAATACTAAATGTACATATTTTGCGAGAATTTTGAACACGGCAGAAGATGGAATTTGTTTGTGGATGTCAGAAGAGTTTATCGAAATTTACGTTGCAGTAAGTCGGGATAAGGTGGTATTACTGTAACGATATGTAAGTCATAACTGTGATTCGGTGGTACTTGGAAGTGCTTCTAAGTTGGTATCTCTGTCTTAGTCCCGGCTGGGGATCCTAAATTCTGTTAAATAATTTGCGAAACAGGCCGGATAATCAAGCCAAATTTAATTATCTCCTTTAATTTCAACGAAGTACCGTGAAATATATCATTCAGTGGGACAAATTTATATCGGCTAATTAGGAGAAATAGTTGGCTGTCAGTGTGTCGAGGTAATTCGCCATCGGCAACCGTCTAAATTTTAGATTAATTTCGTGTTCACGAAATAACCATAAAAGGGAATAAGATTCTATCAACGAAATATTATTCATTATTTTCTTAATTACGAAATAGCAAACCCTACGAGTGTTAATCTCGGAAGTCTTTTGTGCTTATTCAATTTTATTACAATTTAAGATTTACGTAGTTGCACTCTATTGTGTTTTGAAATCATATTCTTTTCGTTGAAATATTTTAATATGATTGCGCAAATGGTATAACCTGAAACAACGAGACTTTGAGGAATAATGGAGAAAGGATTAACCTGTGTGGACTGAAGATTGTTTGTTTAAGTATTTTCTGTGTTTAAGTGCACGGCTTATATTTAACGTCAACAATTCCCTTCCTTTATATTTCTGTGATTAAAATGAATAGACCTCTATTAAAATAGAAGCTACATTAAAATAGAAATTACTAGATTCATATTAAAAAATATTCTTAGTCCAACCACGCTTCTATAATAATTAAACAATAGGTGTTGGCCAGAAATTTCGCTCAGTTTGCGTACGTTTCTTGCGTAGAAATAGAAATATTTTTATGAATACAGGATTACGAAGCTGTCCAAAATATAGAACAATATTATAAGTCCAAATGGACAATGCATTATTGAATCTAGAAAATTGACAAAATATTCGAAATTAAATAAAGACGCTGTCTATTTACATACATATATGTTAAATACCGCAAGAACTTTTTGACCAACCCAATATAATTCTGTATTTACAAAAATTGTCATAATAAATGTAAGGCATAATGATGGTATATAAAAATTAATGGAAGCATTAACTCAAGCACTATCTCACATAATAATACATCAAGCAGGTCAGAACGATGGGTTCTCCGAAAGTCCATAACTACTCGGCATTAAGTAGATTAACCCGTTATATATCAGACATACAGTAGAAAGCACTAATCAGACTTTAGTTCCCGAGTAATTGCTCGTATTACTTCTATCTCGGGAGATGGTAAAACGATATACACGGTTATTATATAATAAGTGCAACATTATCGCATATAACAGCCCTAATCACTCCATGAAATTCAATACTTCGTCGAAGCTTATATTTCATATCAAATTCTGATAGAGCGTCGAATAAACGGAGAACAAGTTTGAAGGAGATTATTCCATTTTTATCAGACACGTCGTAGATAACATAATAACGATGTGTTTCATAACGTTTCGAATTCATAAAAATGACATGTAAAACGGGGTGGTTACGGAAACAAATGAAAATAAAGTGCACAGGAAAATCGGATTATCTAACGGCAATGACATAATCCGTATTTGTGTTACGACAGTTTTATAACTTTAGGTGTACTGCGTTAAAAGATATTACTGTATAAAGTCCTTGATATTCGTAATTGCAGGGCGTACATGATTACAAATATTACAGCTTACACGGCGGTAAAGTCTCGTTGAAATTGTGAAACCGCAACTGCTATTCTGGTAATATACGATTCCATATCAGCCACATTGTTCTGTAACTGTTCAGGATATTCGCATCGATTGCGGTATATTATTTAATATTCAGTTTTATCTCCGAGCCGGTTCATTCCTCGGTTTATCCGCACTCCGAATATTTCCATCAGCTGATATTAGTTAATTAATTATTCGCCGATATTAGTTGATTAACGTGCTGATACATATTATGCATTCAATTCGGTTCTTCTGCCTTTTTCATTAATCGACTCGTGAATTATTATCATTATTAATATTATTACCAGCGAAGTATGGGAAAAATGTATTTGATGAAACGATACTTTTAATTAAGGGATATTCTTTTTTAATATACAATTTAATCACTGATAAGTTATGAATTATTAAACAAGTTTCAAAATTCAACTCCGTTCTTTAATTCTCGGATTCTTTTAGTCGATAAAAACGCTTCGATGAGAGCTCGTGGTCTATGAATATCATATTCAGTTAATCCAATAAAAATTGTCGACGAATGAAATCTTTTCTATCTTAACCTCTCGTTTCTCGATAAACGGACTCCACTTAAATCGAGTAAAATACTTATCATCAAAAAAATCAATCTCAAGAAGTATATAGAAATCAAATACATATTTCCAAAATGAAATACCATTAATACGATCATTCACATTGATTTATTAAATATAAAATTCCGTTTAATAAGTGCGTAGTTCTTGTCGTCCGGCGCAGACGAAAGAATTCATTTCCGTACAATTAACAGCGGCAATCGGGCTGAAATCCGTTGCGAATCTACGGATCACGATGAAGAAAGTTTTTGTTTCCTCCATCTTGACGGTCCGGTTTCACATAATTTTTTCGCCGTGAACAAAATCAGGAATTAATTTGGCGAACGATTATCGAGGCCCTGTCTCATCCGATGACGCCGAGTAATTTCAGAGCAACGCTCCGGTTCCCAGTGATTTCCAGGAAGGTGTGCCTCCGGGAATATTCCTCTTATTGCACGTACTTCCCGTCACGACGTATTGACCTGGAAATCCATAAATTCCAGCGACAATATCGATGCCGACTGGGAGAGGTCCAGGTAGCACGGATATGCTTCCAGATAATGCTCAGATTGCGGCTCTATCGGGTGTAAGATTTAACGTACTATTCGAAATCGGCGAATACCGAGCTATTCGCTCTTCTCCTCGCGATTCTTCAAAACTGATATCGATCCTCGTGTGAATCCTACCGGCATACTTTGTCCTCTGATTATTCCGTATAACACGGGACCCGGAAAAATGCATTCATCTTGCGCCCTTTTTTCATGCGCAGATATTTATTTTGATCAGCTTCCGTCTTTGATGGTTCCCGTATTTTCCCGGTGTATTCTTCTCTTATTACAAATACATTTATTATTATATAAGCTTTATTCCACTTTAGCTGCGTTCTGTGGCTCGCTTCTTTAGCTCATATCAGATAATGGAAACTTTATATCGGAGATATAATATGATACCATACGTCCTCTATAAAAGAAAATAATGGCAATATGTAATAATTGAATTTCTTGCTATCTATTTTACTGGGAACATGATACCCTTCGTATTTACTGATACTAACTTTTATTATACAATATATCTTATTTATTTATTAATATTCTTCGAGGTATTAGAATTAACATGGAATTGAAACTTCGGCAAATTGATTGTCAAGCGTGAAATTATATTGCTGAAAATCCTGGAAATAACAGGTATTGATTCCCCGGGTTTCTTATAATAACGGAATGTTATGGTACGAGAATAATGTCATTCTGGGCATCATTGTGTTTATGTCACTTATTCTGGTCCTTGATTCCAAAAGAGCCACGAAGGTCGTGTTTGAAGTCGCTGTTTTTACGAGCGGCATTCATGGTTCTTTATTTCCTTTCTCCGGGCAACTTGACAGATTTAAAGGAACACGGAAGTAAACGTCTATCCGTTGACTTCTAATAAAAGCTTCTCCTGATATTGTCAGGAAAATATTGAGGCGCTTTCCGACAGATTGTTTCGAAATTAATTTGAAGTAAGGTACTTTATGAATTCGTCTTTGGGGACGAATTTATTAATCTCGATTCAGACGGAAATCAAATTGAATTTCAAGCTTGTTAGGTTCTTTATGAGAGACACTTTTGAATCACTTCCGTTCCGAATGGAAAAATCGATGCTAAATTGTTATGTGATTTGAGAACTTAAAGTGTCAGGGTTTCAATTAAAGCGCAATCTGCAGTTTACTTTTGATTCTGTAATAAACTGATATAAAAAAGCAAAATGTTGAATATACTTCTCACAACACATTTCAATTTACAAGGAACTCCTTGCTAATTCACTTTCCTCGAAAACTCCCGTCTTTAATTCCATCGGATTTACTAAACTTTGTTGGAATCCATTCCTGAGCTTTTTCATAATGCATTACGCTTAAACATTTCCCTTGCAGCCAGGTTTTTTAATAAAATTCACTCGCCTTCCAACGTAATCGACGTAAGTCAACTACAAACTATAATAATAATGAACAATGTAAAACGCCGAGAAAAGGATAGAAATAATAATAATAGTAAATAACGTAGAACACCGAGAAAAGGAGAGGAATAATAATAATAACAAATCCACGCACAAAAGTGCATTCTTTTACGACCGCGAATTATTATTCGACACAAACGCCAGTGGATTTGCATTTCTCGACGTTTCCGTGTTCGAAGGCGAGTTCTAAAGAAACATTTCCGACGATTGCATTTTCATAAAAATTGTCGAGCGCGCAAATCCATTTACCTGTCTACGGAAATTCGGGATGCGGTAACGCACGAAATTCCCAGGCAACGGGAGAGTAAGCCGGACTTGGAGTTACAACGAAACTTGCATCGAGAAACACGCGGTTTCCGCCACTTATCCTTTCACAGTGCATTAATATATTAGGAGATAAGAGCCTCTATCAGTTCGGAACTTTCGTGGATTCCGAAGTAACGTCGCGTCAGAGCTTTGTCAGACGAGCCGTATAATTCCTCTTATCGGGAATTTATTCGTAAATACGAGGAACGAGCACTTTAATTCAACGGCATTTAAACTTTTCGTACCACATAAAATCAGCTTTATTGTATGCTCCTTTTATCTCCCTTATCAGATCTCCCTTTCTTTGTTGTCCCTTAGGATAAAATCTTTATTTGCTTCTCTTTCGGATTACACGCCGTATTACGTCTGTAAACTCACGTGAAATGCGAGCTTTCGCGGGACTTAAATTTTATATAATCGAGGAAGAATTGTAATTTTACTTGACAAATATTATGCGACTCTTTGAATGCATGTAAGCTCTTTCTGCTTTTAAGTTTGTCTGTTTTATGCATTTGAGTTTGATAATAATTATGGAGAAAAAAGTTCTCCGCCCCAGAATTCATTACTTTCCGGTTCCCCTAATATATTATACATATATTATATTTGATTGTTATACATTTTAAATTACAGATATCATCGAACCATAATCTTTGTATTCCCCAGACGCAGAGTTTTCTAAGTTGAAACTTAGTTTATTTATTGATTCATCTAAGTGCAGTTCAGTATGACGCCTTTTAGTGCAGTATCTTCGCGAGACTATCATAGTTCCCGGCGAAACTCCGCGTACAAGTTGAACTTTCATACAAAAGCTAAAAGTTCCACTAACGGAAGAGCTTCTTGCAATAGAAACTCCTAACTCTTTTCAAATAGAAAGTCAAGGAATAATATAAATGCAATCTTGCTTAAAAAGGGTGGAAACTCCGCGCGATTTTAATAATCAGGCGCAAAGAGATTTCGATAGTAGCCGTGTCTAATGGATCGTTGCCTCAACCCATTCGGCCGCCATTTTTGTTCTATACTTAACGTGAACGATATTTAGACGCCACGGTTATCGTAAAAATTAGCTTGAAAAATATGCGTCTTTTAAAATATCTAATAATTTTTCCGTGTCTTAAAATTATATTAAAAATGGAAAGCCGATATCTCGAAGATACTAAAAGGGTTAAATGTATCTCAAACGGATAATTATACCAGATGAAATAAGTAGCATCTTTCATATGAAAGGTAATGATATTTATCAAAGTTAATCAATTATATCACTTGGCACTAACTAATTATGGATACATATTAGAAGTAATTATAAACCTATTGAAAACCTGCGAACGGATTAAAATTCTCTAAAGAATAAATTATGATCCAAATCAACAAAAGCATTCATCGACAATCAGCCTTTAATTCTCACCAAGCTCGTAATTCCAATGGCAAGCTTGGAAGCGATTTTTATTTAGTTGGCATCGTTGAATTTGCATAACGCGACGTGAAGTTAGTTCCCTCGGTGTAAGTTAAGCCAGAACTGTTTGCTTGATGTCGAAACGCGCGGAAAGTACAGGCGAAGGGCACCGTAAAGAAGGAAGTGTTTCCGGATATTTGTTCACACGACCCATTTTACTTAGTTTGATGGCCGGGAGCTTATCCCGTGAGTTATGCCGCCGAACTTTCCGGCGATTTTTATGTCGACCCCGTCTCAGCGTTCCTTTTTCTTCGGCTTGGGTTTTAAGCCAAGTAACTTTCCAGCTCTATAGCTGAAGAATTTACTTTCGAAGCGCGGAACCTTCGATCTTGATCACCGATTTTTCTCTTTTCCTCGAACTACCAACGTTTCCCGGTGCTTACAAGTCGAGCTTCTTTATATCGCGGTACTTCGGGAACCGTAGCTTAACAATGTTACATTGTTAATTACACAATATTGAATCTCCTACTTAACCGTGCTGGAGATAGAATGCTATCAAATTAATTAGGATTCGAGAAGAATTTTAGAAGTATAATAATAATGAATCTTCTAGTTACTTGCTGTTTTATTAATATTTATATATTTCTTATATCTACTCTATGTACAGGGTAATTCATCTAAGGCTGGAAGTTGAAGTATTTTCGAAACTATTAATTATATCGACAAATGTTTCAGACAAAAGTTGAATAGTTTCGAGGGGCACATTATTCGATATAATTAACATTTTTGTAAGAGGACATTTGAAAGGCGTGTTTATTTTTTTAAATGGGATCATATATACATGTATTTTAATGCATCAGTCGATTCAGCTCGTGATTCTCTATGAAGAAGTAATAAATCATTTGTAACGAAAAACCATTACTTTAGGAGATATTATAATTAAGATATTGCGGATATATTATAACAGTAAAATAGAAATTGTTTCCCAATATGTTTGTTACATAAATTTTATTTAATATCATATAATTTATATAATTATATGATTTTATTAGGAACTCTCGTAATTCGGCCGTCTTATTATATTGGTTTCGATTCGTAATTGTTTCAAATCAAGATTCTCGGATTTTTCGATTCCATTGCATCCCGTATTCCTTCTAAACCGCAGACTAAATTTCCAAGATTCTCCAGAAATTATTTGCAGAATTCCAAACAGCGAATTGTTTCAAATTTCCCCTATTCAAGTGAGCCAAACCTAGAGAAATGTGAGTGAACATTCTAAATAATTCCTGGGATGTTGCTGCATTTTATCTCCTGCAATTTCGCTGGCACTCCTTGCACTTGGAATTTCGTTATCCATCTATCAGTGAACTAATAAACTCGAAAAATGACCGCAAAAAAGTGGTCAAAGTCAGAGTAAAAAAGCTGAATAATTATTAGTAGTAATGTACATTGGATTAAGCTTAAATTACTTCGTGAAATTATGCATATGTTTTACTTTATATGTTGTTTAAGAAACAAATACGACGTGGTTTTCAAACTGGCATTTTTAGAAAATATAACAATTAAGTTTGGCTCGCAATTTTATGTTAGAATCCGGTCGTGATAGGTGGAGTAATTTCGAGGAAATTAATTTTGCGTCAGCTATTCCTGGAATGGAAACACCGAGTCGTTGGTGTAAATTGAAAGCTTACCTCGTTAATCAGCACATGTTTGAACTCGGAAACGGTAGTATTAAACATTATCTTAAATCACATACTAATTATGCTCTGAACGAGTAACGTCGAATTATCCTTGATTCTCGAGAGTACGAAGTTCACTTGTTAATAAATGATGAAAAATTAACAGGACAGGTATGAAGATTAAATATGAGGGATTTATAGTTATATATACATCGGTAAAAAAAATGTTAATCCACTTCTTTCGACCCAAAATCATCCTAGAACATGTTTATACATCACCCACCATCGATTTGGGTCGTTTAGAAGTAATTTTGGCGACTTTTAATTTTTGACAATTTTTGACGGTATACCCCTTCACATTTTTACGATTTTGGGTCGACCCCTTTTTTTCCGGAAACAATTTTTAATCCACTTCTTTCGACCCAAAATCCTTCTAAAACATGTTTATACATCATCTTAGGGCCGAAATTCGCGAGTTTGAAGTTTTCCCTTACTAATTTCTAATAACACATTAGGACTGTAGTAAAAATGGATGCAGCTAATATAAATATTCTCTGTTCATTGAAACGTGAACATTAAATATTACATTAACATTCTCCTTCTACAGGAACATCATAAACACGACGCAAAATTATAATACACTATAACACGAACAATGTTACTATAATAATTAATACACTATATTAATAATTGCTATGACCCACTACCGCCGTAACAAAAGCCCAAAATCCAAGGGGTACTTTTTCACTGTAACTGCAATTAAGATGATTCCATCACTCCTTATCTTACAAGGAACAATATCAGCTTGAACTAGAAGCGAATTAATGTAACAATAATTAATCTCCATGGAAACGTGAAACATTAACTAATTTATGGTGAGTTGTAGATTGAAGGGGGCATCTGATTTCGCGTAACCTTCGCGCGAGGCTTACGAGATAATTCAATTTCGGTGTGCTCCGGAATGGATCACTAATATGTAAATCGTGTTCATTAATCAAACGTCACTGCAATAGATTTATTGTAGAAACAAAAGACAAGCATACAATGCGGGTGGTAAACAGTTTCAGGGTTAATCGGAAAGGTTGCTTTTCCTTAAACACGAAACACTAATTTAACACAATGGAAACTAGTTCTTGCAAGCATTAATTCTAAATAGATCTCGAGAAAATACGGTGTACTTCAAAACTTACTTCGCCGGGAACTCTGCTTCCGTGTTACGCAAATAAACAACCACTTAAATTACCCGGTTTCTTCTTCTTCTAAAGGGAACGGAAGAAAGCCAAGATGCTGGGAGAGAACTTATCTTGAATTCATACATTATTCATATTAAAGTGAGCAACTGGTATTACTTTCAATGAGAGATTAACCGCGCGATTCGTAAGAATGATTAACATGGATTCAAGAAAAATCGCGTTTTAATGCGCGAAAGAACGTTTCGCGATGGCTGATGAAAAATCTCTTAGCTTTGTTTGCTGTTTTAAAGTTGAATTTTGCTTTGTCGAAGCATATCGAAATCGAATTACCGAACTGCAACAACTGGTGCCGTGGAATTCGATTCGACTTTCGTGGAATTTATTTGCTTTGTTCAACTATGTAATACGTTTTTTAACCGTTTAGGAATTTTAAACAATTTTTAACTGGTCGATTTATACTCGTGCCTTAATTTCACCACTTTCGATGTATTCCCATTGAAAGTATTTATCTATTTAATATTTCTCTGACATCCTAGAATACACTTATTATCGTACAATTTTTTATATTAATTTATACTTTTATTTTCTATACTTTGTACATTCAAGATTTATTAAAATCGACTAAAGAACGCCAAAAACCGTTGCTGAAGCGTATAATTTTTAATAAACATATTTCGTAAATATCAACGTAAATATTATGTAATAATACGATGTAATACTTTATATAAGTATAACATAATATATGTCCGGTAATTTTAGGGTTAGTAAATAAACCCTTCCGAAATACCCCGTGTATTACAAGGATAAGTTACGTCGATTTATTTTTCTCTCATGATCACTCGATTTACAAGGTTCAGTCCAGCAAGCTATTATCTTCGCTTACAATGTAATTCACATCGATCTCTATCCCCTTTTGTTACATTATATATGGCAGTGGAAGCATCGTGGTAGCAACGTAAGATTATCTTCTGGCTGGCCAGCTGACATGTAGGCTCACTTGACAAAGCTGTATTCCCGACACGTACGAATACCTCGCCGCCTCGTATTATTCGTATTATTGAGCAACTAGGAATTCCAAGTGCCCTCGAAACCTTCCCTGTTTCCATGAATCCTGTAATTTGATTTTATTCATATTTATTTCATACCCTTCTCTTATCCCGGTATGTATAGTATGTATGTCACATCTGGTGCTTGAATTCCGTGCCGAAATAGTTTTTGCATTTGGAAGAAATTAAAAGCAGAATATTTGATGTTAAATGAAACGGTATCATTTTTTAATCAGAGAAAATATTGATATTAATTTGTTATGGTTTTCGGATTTTAATGTAAAGCAAATCTGAGAAGGTGGTATATATTTAATATTGGTTGGAAGCCATTAAATATTAATATCACTTTTTCCTAGCTTTTGGATTTTAATACAATTGAGATATGAGATACGTAGGACAATATTATTGTTGTATAGATACATATATTTTATATTGTTTGGAAGATAACCCGACATTTTACGAACGCAACGAGAATGGCACGGCGTTGAGGTTTTCCATTTTCACCGTGCCATAGGGAAAATTGTAAAGCTCCATTACGAACGCTACTTGTCATTTCCGGTTTACGCTTACGTAACCCGAAATTTTCACCCGTCCTTTTAAATTCTCGCGCGTTTTAGAATCATACCGGACGCACTTCTAAAAATCGTTCCCATTTTCGTATATCACGTGCTTGCTTTAATAAACGAACGGCAATCGGGTGTCACTGTTCTGTGAATTTACACTGTCAACAAATAACGTGTTAATTGCTGCAGGTTCAATTTCGAAAAAAGACTGGTAATATTCGGGGAAAAGATTCTCCAATATGTTTATTATACATATATTATGTATTCTAAAGTAACATATATAATATTATTTTATTTATTCTAATATCCAATTTTCAGAAAACAATTTTGATTAATATTCTCGGTCATAGAGAATATATTTTATTTATTCGAATCTGGTAAATCTAGTGTTACATCCTGTGACTCCTTGATTCATTATCCTCGTTACAAAATATTAATAATATTCTTCTTGCGTTAAGATTGCACATAAAAGTGGAATTCGCAATTTTACGTTATTCAAATTTGTCCAGCATGTCGACCAGTTTTTAAACTTGCGGAGCTACCACCACATTCTGCAGATATTTAATATTTCGTGCTTTTTATCCAGTTTTTTATCCAGTCGTACAACCAACGTTGTACAATTTAAAATACCTTCTTTACAGTGAATATTATGTATCTTGCACAAAGTGAAACAGAAACAAAAAGAAAAGTAGGAATCACAAATCTTAGGTCTTCGAAGTGTACAAAAAATAATAACCAAAATATTAAATAAAAGAATAATAGAACACGTGATTCATAGACAAACAATTTTATTACGAGAAGGAATCTTCGAGGAGCTTGTTTTAGCCGTGACAAAAAATATCTATAAATTTGTACGATACTCGTTTGTGTTACACGTTTCCGCCTTAATACAAGTAATTAATTAAACCAGTTAATTAAACTCTTTCGCGTAGTAAGTAAAGCAACGTAATGTTTTTATACAACGAACTCGCAAAGCCATGGAGATGCGTTTTCTAAGATCGCAATTAACGGGGGAATTCTTATATTGAATGTATCGTGATTCGATTTCTTTGAACTGTTAAATGTGCGACAGTTATTAATTGCAATCTGTTATTAATTTTATTAAGATACGTGGCAGTCGCAGAAATGCTTTAACGGTGTAATTATCACGATATGATTTCCACGAGAACATAATGGTGTTTGAGGAACCCTCATTCGTTTCCTATGAACGTCATAAAGTTCTCAAAAACTTGAGAAATCCCGATCGAAAGTACTCGGGCAAACTCGATTACGAGAAATACGGCGATTACTTCTTTCGCGAAACTGATTAGAGTCGGTCCGATCTCTTAATCTTTATCTCGAAAACTTTTTCGCCGTAATATTCGTGCTCGAAGTTGCTCGTTTCTGTATTAAATTCATGGAAATATAATAATTTTGACAAACGTTAATAATTAATTACTCACTGGAGGACGGTATATAAGTTGTATCGCAAAAAGTACGTGCTCTAATGTATAACAAAAACGTTATTAATCTGCAAATAAATATAGAAGATAAAGAACCGAAATATAAACCTGGAATACGATTAGAATATTAATCACTAAAATTATATTTGTATCACGTTACTGTTCTACAAAATATACAACATTTTTAGAACAAGATATTTTACCATAATTTGCAATATAATAATCGGCTAAAATGAAAGTTATTTATAATTCTATTTCATTTTTGTCTTCGTCGAACATTTTGTGATCCAACATTTTCTCTCGCAATGATAAATCAATCAATTAATCGTTACATTCTCGAAACTTGAATTATTACTTCGACAGTATATCTATCTTGCTTCTTACGTCAGATTAACAACGAATACAGACACGTTTCAAAGCAGGGGATTTTGATTTAACCGAATCACATTGTATCGACAGTACATCCTGTTCTCCATCATCGCAGCAGTCACTGTCAATCTTGCAGACCGCATTTCAGCAAATCCCAAATTCCGTTAGCACCGTATGTTACATCGATCGCAGACGAATCGCACGTACCAAGCGGAAAACGCAATTAGGATTTCTTCGATAAATCACGTCGTACGACGGGTTACTTTCAATCGGAACTTTTAATGGCTCTGATTCCTTCCGATATATTTCGGCATGGATTATGTTGATCGCCATTATCGGATTTCGCAGAAAGTACCCTAGGATTCTGGAGAGAAGACACTAGGTGACTTTATACGGAGGAAGGATAATGCTATATATAACTTAGAGAAATCACTATATAGTGTGTCCAAAGTAAAATAGACCCCTTAATTATACGAGGATACTGGTTTCTGTGTAAAAATATGAGTGATCTGGAAAATTTTGTAAAAATACGACAACGGACAAAATTCATTCGTATAATGCATAAAACATTTTCTTTATTGTTGCGATTAAAAGAGATACATAGATACCTTATTTTATACGGGACAACTTGAATAATATATATAAAAACACATATATAGAAATAAACAATATACAATTTATACATATCTCTCATAAATAACTTACGCAACATATAATATATAACATATAAAACAGATAATTAATGAGACGTCTTAATTCCACGTGAAAATAACGTAACAGGTGTCTGTTATTCAAAAGCCAAGAGTAGGTCTGATTCAGATGATTAGTGAAGTTAAAAGTTCGCTATACTTTTCGAAACTTCGCTATTTGGCTAAGTGGCAGTTAGCTGTAATCAAATCGTTTAGACAAATACCGAGGTTGAATGAGCCGAGCCACCTCGGATTAAATAGGGAACGATTATACGTATGCAATCGTATGGTACTCGGTATCCGATTACCATTTATCTAGTAATCGTGATACAATGGCTAATTCTCCTCTTCGTGTTTCTCCGCGCCATGATGTGGACGCAGATACGTTCGAAATTCTCGAGGGATTGCGTGATAGAGTTTTAGATCAACCGGGCTCCCATTGTGTCGGCAGTTGTTCTCGTCAACGTCCTCGGTCCTAGAAACCACATTCCGTCCATTTCACGTCATGTATCCACTGGCGCATTAAATTGACTGGCTGCGGTTAATTTTCACGTTCTAATCCACGTTTTAACCAAACTGTCACAATATATATTCCTGTATGATCCGTTTAGTTGATTAAATCCAACTTTAATCGATGGAATCAAGTTAAATCGCATTCTGAACGAAATATGTGTTAGGAACCACTAAGATCATCTTGGAAAATATTTAAATAAATACATAGAAATCGCACGATTCTGGCAAAGCATATAGGGAAATCATTCGCAGGATTGGATTCTGCGAAAACCGAGGAAAAAGCGAAATGGAATATTGCAAAAAACTGCTTGAAAGTACGGTCCCATTTAGCGAAAAACCTAAATGTTTCTGGAATAGGTGGAACACTTTTACAAGAACGTTTAAGAAACTCGAGGTTCGAGAGAGCAGTATATTTTCCAGGGAGCCCAATGATAATCTTTATAATCGGTTTAACGCAAAGAATGATAACCGCAGAACCAGCTGGAATATTTGAGAAAGATATCCTACCGTAATTACCCCAGATAGTTATCGATTTGGAACACCATGTCCGATAATGAAAGGGTATAGAATGCATATAGATTGCTTCTATCCGGGTGATTCCTTATTGCATCCTTAGGATATAACGCAGTTTTGAATAAGTTCACAATTTTTTAATAATTTCATTTTTAATCTTACATAGCGCTTAGTTTAAAAACTGGAGTCTTTTGTGGCAGTAAAATATTGCACAGAATATCATCATAATAGGTCAACAAATTGTGTGATAGTTGGAAACTTCACTTTCGGAAAAAGACTATTCATATTCGAGGCAAATCTTTCGAGTTTAATTATTATATATTATATACAATCAAATTTTCAAAAATGACTATTATTTTCAGGCACAGGATATACAATTTATTTAATTGAACCTTCAAAACATGTGTTACATTCAGCGAGTCCTTGATTCATGATTCTCGATACAAGTTGTTCGAAATATTTTTCTCGCAATGAGATTGCAAATCTCTAAGTAAAAAATTCTGTAATGAGTCGTAGTTTTGAATAGTTTATTAAACAGTATATTTCTTTAGTTCTTACGACCGTTTATTGGTTATTTACTTTTTACTCTATTTTATGATTACCGGTTATATCGTGCGTCGGAAATATCAGAACATCCGAGTTATGTTACAGCAGTAGGTTCCCCATCAAACCTGTCGGCACACATGTCGTCAGTCTTACGTTCCATATTCTAACTCTGTGTTGCATCCGCCATGACAGAATACAATAAACAACACAAAATTGAATCTCATCCAACTACGAAAAAACCTTGTAATTTAATCGGGATTTAAAGCGCGCATCAACGATTCCATTGCTAACAAGTTCCCGGCACGTTGATCGATAGCCAAAAGTACGGGGATGTATCGATCAGTCATCTGTTGTGATGTCTGCCAAATGATTAGCGATCGAAAGTTTATCGTATTGGATCTCAGACACAAGTGAATACCAATCAATCAATCAATGAACCTACCTTAATCTATCCAGGACTATAAATCAGGTTCACGGTGACAACCACTTTAAGGAATATTCGAAGAAAATCTTTTTATAACGATAATCTGTGCGCGTGGATCGAATATTGACTTACATTGACTTCCCGTGATGTTTCCCAAATAGCTACAAAATACTCGACTACCGGAAAGAAATAGTTTGCAAGAAGCAAATGAAGTTCTCTTCTTCATTAAAGCTGAATTATTTATAATTTCTTTCTAAATTGAATTCTTTCATTGAAACCTTCAGATAGCATGTTTTTATCTCAGTTTATAATAAGAGATACCTAAAAACTGAACGGAACTAAATCGTCGGCATATCTTTAAAGCAGGGTTTCCAAGCATAATGTCACAAAAGTACCCCTCTGGCAAGGTTGCATCGCAGTCACTAATCTAGTTTCCTTAAACTAGATGACTGCTCTTCTCTTTCTGAAATTCTTTCCGTAAGTTTAGATAAGGTGCAGTATAATAGTTTCGCCTGGGTACGAATACACAATGAAGACTTCACACGGTCTACCAGCACACATCAGTTGCAAATCCCTTTATCTCAACTTCGTAAGCCATCAAGACGCGTACCACATTTCTCTACACTTCGGTATTCTAATAAGTCTTAAGTTGCATAAGTCCAACTTTGTTCTTTGAGAAGATATCAATGCATAATAATAAGCAGGTTAGTCAGACGTTGATAGTGTTATCAGTCAGCTAGTAATAGTTGAGCATCGTGATCTCTACTCTCCGATACCTTAATGAACCATGGGGTGTAGAAATCTAGGGTGCTTCTTCGAGAAGATAGTCTCTGATAGGTAAGTCGAGTTGTAGTCGAGAAGTAGGTATACTTGGCAGTGATGGTTGGTATTGTTCGTAGGGTTGGTAATAGGGATTTTGAGGGGTTCTGAATGACGTTGTAGCAGCGTCGTCCTCGTCAACGTCGCCACGACACACGTCGTCAGACCTATAGACCGCATTCCAACGAATCCACGTTCTGTAAGGGGTGACACAGTATATTGACTGAGGGTGGATTGTGCGCTCCCGACTGATTTGCCGCGGCTGCGCAAATCTGGGTTTCAGCTGCGGCCGAACGTATACCAAACCATTTCTATCCACCCCCGTTTCGTCTACCTATACGGGGTGTCCAGCATAAGTGCCGCCCTCCAAATTTCAACGCTTTTCTAGCCCTTCGGGACAAAAATCCTTAAGTTTAATTCCCCTTGATTACCTGAACTGTACAGATTCTCCGAGTTGGAATCATTTCACCCTTTCGTTCTTACGAAGATGTAAAGAACATTTTTGAGAATTGAATTCACACCCCGCTTGTTCAACTACAGTGATTTACGGTGGATTTTGAAATATTTAAATAATGATTGAAATGCACATTTTGTTATATAGGATATATATGATATTTCATTCCGAGAATGATTCTATTTTATTGAATAATGTATCGCAATATTTTTATTATTTTTGGTTTCTGTTTCTATTCTGTTTTCTATTGTAATTATGTTCGTCGAGTTTGGTGACAGTGTGAACATTCAATTTACAACTAAAAGGTTCGATCTGATTTAAATTAATAAAATTGTTCTTTACACTTTCGAAAAATATTATAAGTGACGGAGTACCGTTCCAGCGGTACAGATATTTTAAAGAATACTTCGAGAGAACCTTTTTCCAAATCGATGGAAGACTTTGCATTTTTCTGGAAACACCCCGTACAAAACGTGCAGTACTTGTACCCTCGTTAGATCATCCCCGTACCCCCGGAGCTCGTACCCGTTTTCTCGTACCCGTCCCTATATATAGGTATAACCGTACTTACCCCGCGTAGAATCGCGTAGCCAGCACCGTTGACGCCGACGCCGACGCTCGACGCCGACGCTCGACGACGCTGCCGCCGTCGGGCTCACGCTCCGTAACCCTCTCTCTTTCCCTCGCGCCTCCCCTTCATTCTACTCACACTCACCTTCTCTGTCTCACCCTGCGGCCACCCACGCACACAGCTGCTCTCTCGGCCTGCCGGACGAAATATACCGCGATAAAAACATGTCGATGACAGCCGCCGTACAGGACGTACCGATACGTCACTACCGGTCCCACTCGTAAGAGAACGCGCGTTGCATCCGCGTTACCGGTAATCGTCGATCCGATACCTCGCAACTCGATCGCAAGAATAAGCGCCGGATAAGAAGAGGGAAAAAAAGAATAGTCCGAGTTCGTGGCTAGAAGAGAGGGATTGAGTTTTCAGTGAAAGAAAGGAAGCCGCGCGAGATCGTTGGTGCTGATTCCAGTATTCGGTGATCCGTGATTATACTTAGTGAATTATTTCAATTATCAATCGTTAGTGTTCTGAGAAGGTGAGATTCTAGAATAAGAATATCGTTCGGTTAACTCGTGACTAGATCACAGTGTGTAAACACGTCGTGGGAGTGTGTTAACCGGTGAAAGCCTTCGTGAGTCAGAAGGATTTAAGCCTTGCCGGAAGATACGTGAGCGATTTGCAGATCCGACTGTATCGTTCTATCGTACCGTGACATTTATGTGATGAATGTGATTCAATGGTTGATCCGCTAAAACTCTTCTGGGTTATAACCAACAGCACCTACCTTGGTACGTCCGTAGTGATTACTCCTTTTATATCTTACCTTGTTTCTTGTAAAGTTAAGGACTCACGTGATTCCTTGCATCCTATGTGAGAACCAGAAAGCACACACTGTCATAAATCCAAGCGTAAAAAAAAAGTAACGACTGAATAACGATGATCCTGGACCAAACTCTTGAGGTTTCGTGTCACGAACTCACTATGAGTTCGATCGTCTCTTGAGAAAATTTGATGAGTTTCGCGCGCCCGAGCTGTTTTACGATCTTTGTAACTTCGACGACCCATTCCGTCGTACTTATCTCCTTGTTCCACGATACTTTTTCCAGACCTTACGATAGTTCGTAACTTCCAGTGATACAATCACGGTATACATTTATCGTGACACTATCACCCTAACTTCTAACAGGTGACGAAAGAATGAATATTATCGAGTAGATATCCGGAATGTTAAAGAGAAGTATCCAGTGATAGTCAGTGGTACGAGTTCCTGAAGTTCTCTTGGATCAATTGAAAAGTTACTTCACCGTCCAAACTTCTTCCTCGTTTTTATCCCACCACTCGTCCATCGGCAAAGGAATAGTTTTCATGCTTACCGTCCGCAAATTCACTCGACTTAAAACGCTTTTCACACTGAAATGTTTCGAGGGCACTTCAACTTGCCAAACGAAAATGTCGGGTAATGATGAAAAAGACGGTGGAATTTTGAAAAGTGGCTTCCGTGATTCGCGATTGAATTTGTGCTACGTTATTTGCCTCGTGAACCAGGCATTTGCTGAACGTGATGCGACACTCGCCGAAGCTGCAGTTTCGGCGTGTGTTCTGCTCGAAACTGCTCGTTATTTTCGAAGCTGCACAATGTATACATTGTACTCGTACAACACCTGGTCCAGGATCCACTGTACGCGTACAATTGGGAGATCCTTCCATTCAGCCAACGGAAAATCAATTCGGTTTGGTAATTACGAGGCACACCGTCGGCAAAGATATCGGACTGTCACATATTAGTTTGAATCATAAGTTCCGTTTTTTAAAATAAATGTTAGTCGTCAGTAAAATTAATTACAATGGACTTTAATCGAAAATATATTGGCTGTCATTATTAATAATTTCTTGTAATTTTTGCAAAAAACTCTGGGGGTTTTGAACAAGAAAATTCCTGGACGAACGGAACTTGTTTATCACTCAACCAAATATTTTTGCTGAAACGTTAACCATTTTCTAACTGTTTTAATTACTTGTGGATTAATATTCACCTTATTTAGGTGATAGTGGCAAACTGTCTATGCGTTTTCTATGTGGAAAAAGTCAGATGAAATGTTTATTATAGATTTTATGGAATTATGTCGATTAAAATGGGATGAATAGATGGAACGAAATTATTAGGTCGTCTTACATGAAATTTCACGTTTTAAGGGTTACAGTTAAATCATTGTATTTTCTACAATATTATATTTATTTAATCAAAATACATGCAATTTGCATTAATGGTCTTTTCCCAACGTATAACTATCGAAAACATTCCTTTGTTATAACAATCACTAGAGTTATTAATAATAAATTGCTCGAAGGCCTGAAATGTTAAAAAAGATGAAAATAAAGACAGTTTAATACTAGATCTGTCGAATAGACAGATGCTAATGCTAGAAGACAAGTTAATTAATGGATTTAATTTTTGACTGCTTTCGTAGTTCTAGTGTTAATAATGAATCTCTTACTTCCCAGTATTATTAACATTCAAATTGGACCTTATTCTATGCATATATTTTCTCGAAAATTTGGTGCCAGATATTATTCTCGTTCTCTAAAACGTTCCGAAAGGGGTAGATTATCGTGGCTTATTTTTCGTCCTTCGCTCGCACGATGCTGAGAAACACATATAAAGTCGTACAGTGATAAAAACTTTTTTCCGTGTGAAATTACTCGTGGTATAAAAAATGCGCGTGAATGAAAAAGTTCGGAGACCGAACGGAAAAAGGGAATTACTAATTCCAGGAGCGTTTCGCCTTAAGTTCTTTTTTCGGCGACCAGCTAAAAGCCTTAAAGCGTATGAACCGACTTTCTTATAAATATTCCATTATCGATCGAGATAAATTGGATACGTGATTCAACGGTATTATTAGAAAAAACTGCGTTCCTCCGTAATGGAGTGTCATAATAAATGGAGTTGTCATTCAACGATTTATAAATACAAAACGTGCTTTGTTTAAAATGTGAAATAAAAGGACAAAGTATCTCAACGTCGATCGCTTTCAAGTAGACAACTTTCCGCGATCTTTATACTATTCGATAAGTTTTTCGTACGATTAAATATAACTGTTTAAAATAATAATGTAAAATAATATTCTAACGTAATAATATAACAATATAAATAACTTGGAATAATTCATTTGAATAAATTCAAATATAATTGATTCTTGAAATTTCTATAAAGAAATATATTGAAATGGTTTCGTAAAATGCAGATCTATCGCAGAAATAACTTGGGAATTCGAAGGTATCGCTGATAAAGTCTGAAACGCGGTAGATCGATGGAAACATGGAAGAACGAACACGCTCAAAGCTTTATAATTTGCAAAGCATTCGCGACACGCGAGTGCAAACAACAAAGAGAAATTTATTAAAAAAGATGCGACGGATTCTGTGATATTATGATTTCAAAGGGGACACTAAATAGAACGATCCTCCTTTGTTCGAAAGTATCAGTCCGATCATTATGAACGTCGATGATTTTTCGACACAGATTTATTATTACTGAAATATTATATTAAACCATAAATTACGTTTACTCAACATTAATCATTAACCAATGAATCGTAAAATGACCGATTGCCATGGAATTATGAATTGAATTTCTGGACTCAAAGGATCATTATTTTATAATTGAATATAATTCATGTTAATCATGACTCGCCGTGAAATAAGCTTCGATTATATCTATCGATTATCTGTGAAATTATATATCGCGCAGTGATTATCGTTAATCACCGTTTTAATTGTACGACAATTATTCGCGCCGGTAATTATTAGTTTTGTGAAACGTTGCGGAAGTCTCGTTTCGCGTTGTTATTAAATTTGACTTGTTTCGTGCTTTTCCGGTTTCCGAGGAAACCTGTGTACGAAATTCACGATTCGCGGAGGTAAACAAGTTGCATTTTATTTATACATCTCGCTAATATTACATGCAATTTGCAACTAAGTTAAACTGCGGGACAAAGACACAGTTTGCGTTCTGTAATCAACAACCCACTGCCACGCGGAATATAATCAACACTTGCAGTGGCGTAGCCACGAACCGGCAAGAAACATGTTTCGAGAAACCAACGACGTTCAACGTGTTCCACATCGGCCACGAATTACTCCATGTTTTTATTTTGAGGTAAATGAAGAAGAATTTCGAATCATTTTTTAACACCGAAACTACCGAATATTCATCTCCGAATCAACTTCGTTTCTTGAAAAATATTTCGAATATAAAAAATGTATATACGCTATCATATTGGTGATATAAAACTGCGAGACTTCTTCCTCTTTCATTTTTTTCTAATACTTACCATTTACGAAAAAACGATATCTACTAGCAGCGTGAACACCCTTTATATATATTGTATTATATATGATTGTTATAAAGGTAAATCCAGCTATAATTTGTTTATAAATATTTATATACTGAGATTATCAATTTGATTATAAACAAATTATAGCTGGAGGATGCAAATTAATTAATGGATTCAATTACGCGCGTTATGTATCCAAACAAATACATAAAACCTTGAACAACGCGAATAATTTTAGTAATAATTGGAGACCCGCTATTTTGACTGCTTTTGTAGTTTTAGTGTTAATACATGCGCAGAATAATGGATATTATCAATAATAACGAATATATTGTAATAATAACAATAATAATGAATATAAAATATGCCACAAAATATCATGATATTTATAGACGATATATTAACTTCATAAAATGATCAAGTTTTCGGTGCAATTAATAAAAACTTCGTGCACATAAATTGTTGGCAAGAACGGAATAAGGGAAATATGGATAATGAGTATTACGAAAAATATTTTCAAGCATTTCCAATGGAAGTGTTCAATTTGTTAATGATATTTGCGCTGACCTTTGTTTCGTTTTCTAATTAGGAGTTTCTATGTAGCCGATAGATCCGTGTGTTAATTACAAATCATAATCCCAACGCCACAACCGTGAATTCCATTTTTCCCGGCAAACACTTTTAGCGCGCGAATATATTCCGCGTGTTTTATCGAGTATTGATATGCCAGCGGGTGCATTGAGATATCCGGAAAATTGGAAATGGGGAAATTAAAAAATTCAATAACTACTTATCTTTGGTATCGGGGTCAATGACCTTTTGATGCGAACGTTAGTTTTATAGCAAGATATTTCGATCGCGCATGATGCACGTAGATGTCCCTTTTATGGTAACGCGATGTAAAGCGCTTTTAAAAGATTCCTTTTGCGACAACACTTTGGAATAATATCTCGGAGTGTTCATATAAAAGATGTAAATAATAGATAAGGAAAAGTGCATGTGGAACGAATAAAATTCAACATTAAAAGAAAGTTGAATTTGATATTTTAAGAGAAAATTGAGTTAATTATTTTGAGTTATGAGAGCTATATAATTGAGTTATATTAGAGCTATATATTGAGTTATAGTATGTTCGAATTATTAAAGAAAATTGAAGTTGATACTTCGAGGAAAAATGGAGTTAATTATTTAATGGCAACTAAATTATTCCGCAACTGCGATTTTAGAAACCGTTGAAACTGCAGTTTAACAGAACGTTGAGAATTTCGGAATATGAACTTTTTTTATTCGTTATAACTCTATCGTGCGGGGTTCGGGTTTATTTTTAATATTGGATTTGTTATTTTTCATATTTCCTATAAAAATGCAGAAGTATGTTTGATATGGAGCCAACGGTTTGTACAGTTTGTAAAATGACGAGGGATTTTTGTGGATATTATTGCATCGCGGATCAAAATTTGATATAATATATGCAGTAATTGAAACTTGATGAAAAAAGGGCAGAATTGAATTAAATGTTGTAAGTTATAATAACGCAAGTTACTAATAGCAACTTCTTGACAGTTAAACCATCCGAGTGAACATGTTAGAATAATATAGTTTCTTATTTGAATTTATTCATTTTCACATACCGAGTAATTACAAAGAACATTAATATCCTGAATTTAGATTTAACGGACGTCAAAATTCCAACAAACAATTTGACTGCATTTTAATTGAAAAAATAAACAAAATATTTCATCAAAGCTTTTCACATTCATTTCCGCACAACAATTTTTCATTATCAAAGGCAAATATTGCACGCGCAAACAAAATTGAAGTCTGCAAATTTACGAGGGCATTGTTTAGAGTCGAGGGCAAAAAATCATGTTGGAAATAAATGATTAAAATAAGTGATACAACTGCGAATCAATTTCAGTGTAATCTGTCATGGCGGAATTTCATATAAATGATAAGACTTACAGAGCAGAGTCGCTTGAAGGCGAAGCAACGGAGGAGCTTTTCACAGATGCATTTTCTTGGAACGTTTTTGTGATGGAAAAAGGCAATGAGTTCTTATTTTTCATGGCGGGTGTCGTTATATTCCGCGAGTCTGGTTTCGCAGTTACGCGAAAGGAAATTGCGACCGGAAGCTCATCGTCTTTGAATAAATTTCGAAAAGTATCTTATATTGTCATTCGAACTCTTTCCATTTTATGCATGGAATTACTGACATCGTTGAGAACCATCGCAATTTTCAATTAATAATTTCCACCAACTTTGTCTTACTGAACTAATTAACTTACTGTCAACAAAAATGAATACTGATTAACAACTAATACTATCTATCAGCATTATCTTGCAGAATTAATTAATTAGCTATTTAAATAAGGATGAAATTCAACGATTAATATTAATATTGATAATTGTTTCATTAGAATATTCATCAAGTAATAAAATATTACAAATAATGAAGAATCGATTAAAATTATTATTACAAAGGATAAGATACTGATTACACGGTAATTCCGAATTTCCAATGGCGACGTTCATTCGCGCGAACGCGGATTATGAAATATTAAAATAATAGAACTGGAGGCGGAGCAGTGCATCAGAATTAATATCGGCGAATACGGTGTTCCGGAAGTAACGAGGGATCAGATGTTTTCGACACAATACAGAGGGAAATAATCCGGATACTTTGCTCCCAATATCTACGGATAGCACGGACTATAAACATCCAACCATTCCGCTTGTAGACATCTGCTCCCCCGTGTACCACGCCGTGAAATAACATCCCTCCGCCTTACCTTGGTTTCAACATACTTCCTGGATCAAAACTCCGCGTTTCCTCCGCAAAAATGTATCGCGCGAGATAACCAATGCCGGAAGTCCTACTCCCTTTTATCAGACACGGAATAACCTCCCTTAAAAATAGGGGTTGCTGAGGTATTATTTGTTTACGTGCTTGAGTGATACCCGAATTATACTTTTTAATGTCTTTTGGTAGAAATTTATTGTTATTTGTATCTAAGTATATATTAAATTATTATTTTAATAATACGAATTAATTGCTTGTCGCACAATTTATGTTTATAATTGAATTATTTTAATATTTTGGATATATTAGAACATATTGTAATATAGTAATTTAGGGAAAAATGATTGAGCTTAGAATTATGCGAATATGGCTTTGAATTTTGAATTTAAATTTTTAGTTGAGATTAAAGCAAATTGATGTTGATACTTCGTGGAAAAATTACGTTAATTAATTCATAACAAAATTATTCTGGAATTATAGTTTCGGAACTGCAACTTAACAAATCGTTGATAATTTCGGGGCAAAACATGGTGCTCTCTTATTTTATTATCCCCGGGCTCTGTAACGCGGTTTACTCGGCTGTCCCTAAAGAGATTAAAATCTTTATTGCGATATCCTCCCGCGTTGAAAGTTCACGTTTGAAAAACAGCCGCGCCGAAGTTAACGTAATACGAGAAAACGCGGAATTTTCCTGCGATGGTTTATGATTTTCAACCTTATTTATTATCCTTCTCCCTCGATTACAATAACCATTACAAGATCCTTGCGTTACACGCCCGCGCCATATATCCTCCAATTTACATGAAATGTTTGTCGGAATTGTGATAAATTATGTAAACGTTCGCGATTTATTAAATGAAATTCGTTGCCTTCTAATTGTGTGAATTTCATGCTTTCAAATCTCAGCAACTTTCGAGTGCTCCAAATAAGCCATTATTAAATAATGTTGATACATAAAATATTCATAATTTTATATTAAATCTATGACATTCTTATCGCGAGATTGCAAAGATTCCAACGAAATTGTCTGAATTTATTCGGAGAGAGATTTGTTTCATTATCAATATTTATCCAGCGCGTAGTATTTTATCAAGTTTATAGCCGTCATAATTAATTTTAAGGGTCTCTACAGCGATATACATTTTTCAATGGAATGGCAAATGCCGTTCCGCTCTTTCAGAGGGGTGAATATAGAGTGGAAGATTGTAATCACGTGTAACACAAAAACAACCCTGTAACTCCGTAGATTATGTTACAGTTTTCGTTCCAGCTTTATCGAGAAAATGAACTTTCTGCGAGCAACTTCTGTTCCCGTCCACGATATACAAATTTTATGTTGGTAACTCCGGCCTGATTGTAATCTCGAAATATGTTTGAACGTAAAAGCATGCTCAAGAACAATTAAATCCTCAACTTTTTAATGGATATATTTAATGGAGAAATTACCGGGGAAAGTTCCCTAATGATTTTGGTACCCCGTTCCAGAAATTTGCAATAACTTTGAAAATCTTGAACTTTGAATTTTCGAGATTGAAGTAATGGCGGAAAGGAATGCGAGAACATGAGTATTTACTATATATCATCCGTTATCTAAATTTATTCAAACTTTTACACATTTTAATTGAATACAATTAAAAGGACTTTAAAAAATTATCATATAATATATTTTTTAATGTTTGTATCTTTCATGTTTATGATGTTACAGTGTTTATATACAAATTTTATATTCCGTATATAAAATTGTATTAGTAATATTATTTAACTACATATATCATTTTTCATGTTAATGAAAAATTGCTATAAATAATGCGCCGTGGGAAATTTGTATAATTTAACGAAAAATGGCAGACAAGTTATTTTTATCCCTTTGGTAGTTTTTCGTGTTAATGCCGTGTATTTTACGAGCCAGTATTTCATTCATTGTGAAAGTATTTTCGAGCAGCTGAAAAATTAATAGGGATATTGATTCTCGAATTAATTAAAAGTGCGAGTATAACTTTATTCGAGCACGCAGTCCGGCACGGTCGAACTTTCGTTGGAAATTAGCAATTTAAATATTTTTCGAAAACAATGGCGAGTGAAATTTGTGCATAATTCATAACTGGTCCGCGGAAGTTTGCAACGCCGTGAAACGAGGGATGGCACGATGGTTTTTTTATGTGAATCTAATATTCGCCGTGCCGGTTTCTTCGTTAAACGAGAAATGAAAAATTCCTGTTGGCCATCCTCAACGTGTTTCATTCGAAGCACATAAATTTGAATGACAAAACGTTTAGTAACTCCTTTTCCATCGTAACTTGCGTGGCGAACTGTTTCGAGTTGACTCGAATGGAAGACCACTTCGCTAATTTCAAAACCCTAATTTCACTGGCAAATTTCCATTAATGACTTTCCTGGAACTTCTGAGAATCACTTATATTAAAATCCCTTGATATTGAATTCTATTGGCTTAATGTACCTGCATCCCTTATCGGCTGTTATCGATGTTCGATACAGTTATGTCCATTTCGAGATAATGCGGATTTTAGTGCTTTCCAATATGCAAGATCGATCGCAAGTTTGCAAACCCCCGATTAGTTTCGATTATATAGAAGAATCTATATATAAATTATTATGTGTACTGTATGATTTAAATGAATTATAATTATTGAGTTATGATATAAGTATTTTTGAAAATAGTCAATCGCTGATAGTGATGATATTTTTTTCAAAATAGGAAAGAGTGATGAATTAGTTACAAAGTTACAGAGAACATATTTAATTATTAAGAATATCGTTGATCTGAATTTAATCTCATTTTATCGTTAATCTGAATTTAATTTAACTTTATTGTTAACCTAAATTTAATCTAATTGTGTTCTTAATATAACGTTAATCCAATTTCATTGTTAATCTAAATACAATCTAATTTTATCGTTAATTTGAAGCTAGGCATTCGTTTTTCATTCTTGGAATTAACTGTATTAAACATATGTGTTCGCGTCCCGTGAGATTTCCATACAAATATTGCATTATTAGCATAATATTATGGAGAAATCTATGAAGTTTGATGATTTATCATAGCTTGATGGTACTCTGATAACAGAGAAACAAGTTTTTGTAAACAAAAAAATTGTTTAGAATAATAATATCGAATTTAATCACCGCGAGATATGCAAAAGAAACGCTGAAATTCTGCATAACAGAATAATTTGTACTTCTAATGAAACTAATAACGGGAGGAGCTTATTTCCTTTTGTAATCAGTTTATCTAATTCCAAGATATTCTCCGAAATAATAACGTTCTTCCTTCCGGCTGATGCTTAAATGAAAATAAAGATATTTTGTGACCAAATTATCTACTATTCGGTTATAATTAACATTGAAAGAGATAACACATAAATATCCAATTTTCTGTTATTATTCTATTTAGCATTATCCCTTATTGTCATACCATTAATGAAGTACTCTAAAGTTATTTATAAATACATTTAAATATTTTAATGGGTTGGAAGATCCGAGGTGAGAAAGGTCTCCTAAATCTTGGCGGACAATAAAACGACTTAGTTCTTTATAAATTCGGATTGAATTTCGTATGCCCTTCAGTAATCCTTTGGATTACTCGACAAACTCCCTGCGTTTCTCTACAAGTTCGGACATTTTATTTCTATAATAAAATACCGTAATCGCACTTGAAAGAATGAAGCAGATTTAGAACTTTCTACCGGCGTCGGAACTCTTATCTCGAACATACTAACTTACAATTTCTATGGGAAACCATTAAATTGAATAATGCCAATCCGCTTTCCACTTTATCGCTAATAGTACGATAACTAGTGGCTTTATCTTCCTAGATATATAATATGTCATTTATCAGATACATATATATTTATAGTATAAAATATAATATAATCTGAATGCGAGTTGTATATGTTTCTTAATCGGGAAATATTATAATTGAATTGTAATTTATTTATGTTGCATATATTTGTAACCTGATCAATTATTGCCCATTTGCCCTTTACCTCAACATTTGCAATTTTGGGTTGATCTGTTTTTTGACCGGAAAAAATTTTTAATTCACTTCTTTCGATCTAAAATCATCCTAGAACATTTTCATACATCATATACCATCGATTTGGGTCGTTTAGAATTGATTTTGGCGACTTTTAATTTTTGAGAATTTTTGAAGGTGACCCCTTTACATTTTTTCGATTTGGGTTCGACCCATTTTTGACCAATACAAATTTTTTAACCGCTTCTTTCGACCAGAAATCGTCCTAGAATATGTTTATACATCATTTACCGTCGATTTGGGTCGTTTAGAATTGATTTTGGCGACTTTTAATTTTTGAGAATTTTTGAAGGTGTACCCCTTTACATTTTTTCGATTTGGGTTCGACCCATTTTTGACCAATACAAATTTTTTA
This sequence comes from Nysson spinosus, assembly GCA_910591585.2. Lineage (NCBI taxonomy): Eukaryota > Metazoa > Arthropoda > Insecta > Hymenoptera > Crabronidae > Nysson > Nysson spinosus. The sequence continues at coordinate 9,053,528 of OU342835.1, forward strand.
ACCGCTTCTTTCGACCAGAAATCGTCCTAGAATATGTTTATACATCATTTACCGTCGATTTGGGTCGTTTAGAATTGATTTTGGCGACTTTTAATTTTTGAGAATTTTTGAAGGTGTACCCCTTTACATTTTTTCGATTTGGGTTCGACCCATTTTTGACCGATACAAATTTTTTAACCGCTTCTTTCGACCAGAAATCGTCCTAGAATATGTTTATACATCATTTACCATCGATTTGGATCATTTAGAAGCAAAATTGGCGAGTGCATTTATAATCGACTTACTAATTCTGTGTCGGTTTCAGATGTTAATAACAGTGCATAAGCTTGCTATTATTACAATTATTAATATTTTTTCATGATGCTGAATCAATATGAGTATACATTTAATTCCAGTTTACCTTACACACACAGGTAAACTACAAACATACGAAACATAAATTACAATTAATTTACACTACTCCCCGATTAAGAACTACACACAACCCGCATAAAAGTCACGATAAAACAACAACCTACATTAAACAGTTTCAACAGTTTAAAATATTCGCTTCATTTTGCGCAAGCACACACTGCTTGGAGATAAAAACAAAAGACGTGCGGAACCAATCTAGCCGTGGAATCTAGTTCCACTTGGAAATAATATGTGGACCGTGATACTTAGAGCTGAAAATCTCGTAGGAAAGGTACTTTGAAACAAATGAGATACTTATCTCCGAGGTGGAAAGAGTGTATACACACTAAACAATTTCGTAGAAAAAAAGGGAAGGGCGGGGGAGTGGGGATGAGCCGGTTGTTTGTGTAATGAGCGTGTTTTATTATTTAATCCCCTTAAACTCTTCCGGATTATGGCACTTACCGAGGAGCCGAGCTCCTGTCCACCCTCGAGCTCACCGTGCCATCTCTACACTAATTAACATCCGCTTTCGCCTGTTTCACCTGTCTACGAGCCACCGACACGGGCCACTTCAAAAAAACAACCCCTCTTCCCCCCTCCCCTCGTCCCTCCACCGTATTCTATTCACTCCGTTCACAGTACTTTTATATTTTTAGTTTGGTTTTTTTAACTCCACTCCAGCTCCACCAACTGATTTACGTAAATGCCAGCTACGGTCAAAAAACTGTAATAAGGTTCACCTCGGCGCGCTTCATAAAAATCCCGCTGAGCCGGCGTTTCTCGGATTCCGCGTGCGGGATGCTTTTTACACGATGTCGGATATTTTGCGAACGTATCGCGGAGGGCTGTTCGCGAAACGACCCTCCCTGCAATGCGGGAATATTTGCCGAAGTTTGCGGGAAAAATTCGGTAATGTTTTTGAGTAGTCGGGTGGTTCTGTGTGGGTTTTTCGTCGAATTGTTCTTATGTTTGTAGTTATTTACTGATTAAGGGTTTCTCTTTATTTTATTGATGACGTTGTTGCTTTTTTAAACCTTGCTTTTATGTCTTCTTCTTTTCGGTCTGACTTTGGTAAAATTGCCACCTTTTTGAAGTTCTCGTTCAGTCCTCCTTACTGTTTTCTGATTTTTCATAATGTTTTTATTGAAATTGACCGTTTTACAGAAATTGACAGAAATTCATAAATGTTTTGATCGTAATTAGCCGTTTCTATAATTCCAAATTATAGATGCAAGTAAAATTGTTTCTATAAAATATAGGGTCTTTACTATTATTTATATTGCCACTACTATTTATATTATTACTGTCATTGATATTGGTAATATCATTCGTGTTAGTAATGTGCCGTAGAATATATATCCGGCGAATAGCAATAGAAATTCATATAATTCACCAAACTAATCCGTGCGCAGTGGAAAGTCACCTTTACGATGTGGTTTGAAACTAACAAGTAATACCTAAGATACATTTCCATGCTGTTTGGTTTTACTGACATGGAATACGGTGATTCATTGTGCAACCTGAACAAGCAGTTATGGAGATTCGCGTAAACCATCAAGAAAAACAAGGTTATACCTCCCAAGAGTTTCTGAATGTTTTAACGTCCCATTTCTTAGATACACGAGTCTCGTACGCTCGGATAACACGGAATATTTGAGATACACTTACTAGCAACTGCACTTCACTGACACGGAACACAGTTATTGGTCGCGCAATCCTGGCGAGCTTTTATGGAAATTTGAACGAACTACATAAAGAACTATGATTTTATTTCGTCGGTGAAACGCGTATTAGATTTTGAGCTCTTTTGTGCTTCCGAGATAATTTGCGAGGTAGTTGAAATTTTTATCTATTTTATGGTCTTATTGAATATCTTCGTATATTTCTAGTTATTTGAATTTTTTACGGAAAATTGTGCCATCATTCTTTTCGATTTGAGCTCTCAGTAACAATTCATATGCTTCCTTTTATAAAATTATTAATATTAAATGTCTGAAACTGATACTACTTAAAATTATTAATGCAAAATGTCAGGTAATTTAATTAGTAAAAATTGTAATAATATATTCGTACATTGTATTATATTATATTACATTATTTCGTAATGTAACGACGCACTTTTCCGTATCTCTCAATTACTTAGAAAAGGAATAACATAATCAAGCTTTTTTACCGCTGATAACAGAACGGAAGAATTTTTATAAAAGTTTCTGAACGAAGGATAGTTTAAAGCAATATCTGCATGGCTTTGTCTATGAAATGAGTTTACCCGATTAGAATTAATTATGCATCACGTTCTTCATTTTACTACGGATACTCTGGCTGGGATCTTGCCTTATCAGTTTATTTGCCATTAATTAACGGTGCGTTTACTTTCAAGATACTAATCGGTCAGTTCCGTTTCACAGTTTTTCGTGCTTCATGATAATGCGAGCCTGCAAAAGCAATGTTTTGAAACTTGCCCGAAGACTGAACTTTTTTCAAAGTAATTTAATTCTTGCATAATTGATTCCACATTAATTACATCTCAACATTTAATCGAATGATAAATCGAATAAACCAGTTTCACTGTCGCTTGTAAATCAATTTGTTTTAACTTCAAGTTAATAAATCTTACTTATTACTTATTAACTTGTTAAGAATTATGGACTCATTTTGACGTCATGAGAAATGTTTGAAATTTTCCCTTTTCCCAAAATTCAAGCTTGTAAGAATTATATTAATATATTATATATATTCCATCTACAATTATACTCATAATTACTGAAATTCTTTTCCGGCAGAAAAATGTCAACAGTGAATTTTATCCCAAAACGTTGAAAAGAGGGTAAATAAATACGTTAATAAGACGAAATATATATCCTACGATTTTAATAGTTTCTTGTTAGAACACGATGCAGACAAAGGGTTAATGATCAATTTAGCAGGATATTCATCGCGACTGATAAAACGGCTTTCATTATGCGCCAGCATAAAATGTCGCGCAAGGAAGATTAAGATCGCGTAATTCCTGGGTGCCGATGAATAGATAGGATACAACGGGAACCCTTGTCACGTGAGCTTTTCGTGGGACCACCTGCTAGCATTAACGAAATCTGTCTCGCGCACCCCCTTCTCACCAGGTACATGCATACTCATAGATAATAATTAAATGCCTCGGCATGTTTCGCTTACGCGCATCCCTTTTTTCGTACCATGTTGGATAGTCGATAATGTGTTATACGTGTTTCTGGACACGCCGAATAAAGATAGTAATTTTTTAAAAATCTGGGTCGTTCGTTTCGTGTCGACTGCGGATGAAAAAAGAGAAATATATACATACCAGGAGATAATCCTTTACCGTGTGAACGTATATATACACTCAGGTTTTTTTTTGCAATTTTAATACGCGCTCTTTCATGCGCAACTTTTGAACTTCTGTTTACACGTGAATTAAGGATGAACGCAACCGACGGGAATACAATCCTAGGTACTATTGTTACCGTGAAAAGTGGGAACTTTTATCCGGCCGTTTCTGTGCCGGTCACACTGTTACGGGATATAATAATGTTTCTGTAAAGCTTTTGTTTGTTTCGCACGCTCGACAGTATTTTTGGTTATTGCAAAATTCCCGGAATTCGTTTGCTTCGAATTCAATCGCTCGACTCGCGTCCACCTCGTAATAAAGTGATAGCAACGGTGTATGAAAACGATGTATCGGATACCGGATCACCACGAATAATTACTTTCTGTTAGCAGTGACTTGAAAGTTGAATCGACGCTTTTGTTCCACGGAATGTGGAGAATATTTTCACACAGTTTCCATACTTGATATACATATATACATATACATCCTATATATAATGTCACTAACCTCTAATATTTATCATATGTATATATTAGATTAATTATTACGTACTAATTATATTATGTAATATGTATATACTTCGTTCTATTACCGTTTTGATATTCACTATTTTCCTTATTTGTCACCAAATTAATTTTATTCGGAATCTTGACATTTTTCTACCGACAAGGGAATTCAATAAATATGAGTATAATTGCAGAAGGAATAATATAGTAATAATCATATCAATAACATATATTTAATAGATAATATATGTTTCGTTTTACGACTGTTTTTATGGGCTCCGGGAAACTGTTCCGGCGAGTCATACCTTTGAAATTGTCCGTTTCATGATTTAAGTTTATGAAGAAGTACTTTTCCGCGGGGCTGAAGTTCCTCGCGCGGGAGGGGACGAAGTAGAACGAAAGCGGAAAGTTTTTCATTTTATTTCCACCCGCGAACTTCGGAGAACAATCCTCCGCGATATTCTCGGTGACTTCAACTCGATCATAACGATGTCGCTAAATTCAATTACATTATATGTGTATAACTTTTAATTGCGATTACGTCACAGTCCGCTTGCGGTCGTTAACTTTTCATTTAGGAAATTGTTACTTTCGGGGAAACTTTTCATTTTTGGATTTCAGCCATATTGCAATTGTTCCGAAAACAGTATGCAATTAGTGGTATTTGTTTTCTTAACAATGTCTCTCGTTGGTGATTAAACGCTGAAAATATTATCCACGTTCAAATATCTTTTTATGGCTGAATATTCATGTGCTTTACTTAATTAATGCAAATTTTACATTGGATATTAAATATACGATAATTAATAAATATAAACGATCATCCGTTTGCCTGTAATTATAAGTTTTAAATAGATTCAAGATATTCATTAATAAATGCTTTGGATAATTAGGAATGAAGACATTAATTAAAGATTCATTAACTCACTGTGACGTTCCAATGCGCGAGCAATATATTTTCACTCGCAGATATTACGTAATATTGCATAATTATGCTCCGTTCTCGGTGAAATATTGTATATAAACTAACGTGGACTATTTTTGGTTCGACATAATTTCAGTTGTAAAATTGATAATCAAGTATTACTAACAGTAAACAAGTCTTTATATTAATATATTATTAAGTCTTCCACAAAGTGCAGTCTCTTTTTCGAACTGCGCATGTATTACTCATATGGGGACCGTAAAGTAAAATTATTAATTAGTAAAATGATTCTTATTTACCATATCTTTGTTTACGGAATATTTTTTCGTGAGTGAATGCGTTAACATAAAAATGTAAATAAAGCAGGAGATTGTAAACCAAGTCAATTTCTTCAGGCCAGAAATCATTTTATTACATTTCTTCGTAATATTGGAGTAGTCGAAGGGAGACAGAATAAACGTAAGATATCCCAGGAAACTCCCCGGAGATAAGTCTCCCGGAAGAACATTAAATTTCGGTCGAAATGTACGTAATATGCCATCGAGTTGTAAAATTCAATCGATCACCGCCGGTCGCCAATATTACGAAATACGAGCGACATAACATGAAGCCCTGAAAGGATCTTGGAAGGAAGGAGTGGAGGGGGTGTCGGCGGAAGACGAAGTCCTCCTGAAGGATAGGAAAGACTTTTTAGATTTCAACATCCGGGAGAGATGGATAAAAAGGAATAAGGATCCACTTCTGAATCTCAGATGCAGTAAGCTCACACAATGACGCGGTCGCTTTCTATTGGTATAAAAAAAAAGAGGATAAATACTGGATTTTAAAGACGGTTCTTAAATATCTTATATTCGATGGTTTAATGGCCACTACTTGAAAGAATAATTTCTATACTTGAACGTATACCCTGATGGAGATGTTAGAGTAGGGTTCTGGAAAAAAGGCGCACGGAGAGTTTATCAAAGATATATTAAATTGTAGTCTATGATTTATTTGTAATATTCATTGTATTACAGAAACATATACGAAACGAAATTGAATAGTTATAATTATTAGGTTATTTATAACCTATATAACATACAACATATCCGACCAATAAGAAATCAGAATTCCTGTAACACCAACATCACGAGTGCCTTCTTTAAAGAATTCAACGGTATCCGCATTACTCGAAGATTTGTATTACGCGACTCTAAGCATGCGCAGTGCAGCGTGTCGACAACTCCACTCGTATAAAAGAAAATCTGCGGCGATCGTTAACAGAATACAATATGCAACTACCAGCCGAGACATATGCATCCCGTAATGAACAGACGAACAGCTGTCGGATCTTCGTGTTCCGCGAACCAACCGTGATATTTCCTGTGGCGTGTCACTTTAACTCACGGAATGCCAGGCCTCTATTTATGTATATTCGAATCGGTGAACAGAATCACGTTGACACCCATTTTGGAGAACGCGTCGCCTGGGAAAATTCCCTGCTTCACTGCTTTTTCGTTATTCCATATCTTGCGGATATTTTCGCTGTTCATCGTATATTCTGATATTTTGCGGCGCGAGATCCGACTGATTCTATTCTCCACCATGTTGTTCTTTGATATCTGAATTTTTGTTTTTGTTGTTTTCTTGTTTTTCGTGATACGTATGCTTGATGTCTCGAGAATTATGTATCATATTTATGATATTATTTGTGCTTTGTTTTGAAAAACTTTGTCACGTTTATTTGCCATAAATAATATAATCGTAAAAACTGTTTTATAATAATCCTTGTATAACACGAGTTTCTTCAACGCGAATTTCTAGAACGCGCTAAAGATATTGCGATGACTCTTATTATACAACTGTGCGCTTTTGGCAAATTAGTTCCTCAGTTAAAAAGTTCAAATCCTCGTTTTTCATCGCAGATAAATCTATTATTTAAATCGTTATCAAAGGTCGCGTCATAGGAAGAGCTTTCGAGAGAACATCGAATCCATATCCCGTATATTTTAAACATGTTATGGCGGGAAACGGTGGCGATAAAAACATTTCACGGCAGGATTTCGGTGCGCCATACTAAATTTTCCAGTATTCCTGGAAATCGATTACATTTCGGGTGTTACGTAATTCATAGCACGTCGCCGGAGTATTAAACTGCATTTAATATAACTACGAATCCGAGAAGTTTTCGAGCAGTCGTAAGTAGAATTCAGTGAAAGGATTCCCCAAGCCGTATTATCGAAGATATGAATTTTCGGAAGATTGTTAAATTTTGTATTCGATCTCAGGGAAAGGGGTGGATATCCGTTATAGGAATGTGCCGTTAAAATTCATGCACCTCAGGGAATTTTATGCGGGGGATGTGCCGGCATAAAGTGCAGTATCGATGGAATAAAATGTACTCGTAGGTTTTTTAATTTAAGACTGGAACTACGAAAGGAATCAAAATGACTTGTCTGCCATTTTTGGTGAAATTATTCATATATATCACGGTGCATTGTTTCAGATTTTATATACTTTCATTTTATATGTATAACAAATAAAAGTGTAAACATAATTCAGGATATGTTCGGTAGTTCTCATATTAAGGAAGATGGTTGGTTTATTAAACCATATTTTTTTACCATATTGATATTATTTATTAATCCGGAAAATATATACCTCGATTATTATACTCCAAGGTTTTCGAAATTTAAGGAAAATATATTTTCTATAAAACTTATGTCCTTATTTTTATTTCGATATTATTTATTAATATACACGAAGCTAGTGAGATAGACATACAAATAAATAAACAGATTTCCACTCGTTTACAAAATGTCGTTTGATAAATATATTCATGATGTAGCAGTGACAATATAATATTTTATTAAATATACAAATCTGTGTCATGTTAATACGTGAAATTTAAAGAAGATAGTTTGTTTATGATATTACAAATAAAATGGTTGGACCTACATAAATAAATAAAACACGTTCCAACGTATTTATGAAACATTTGAAATATCTTTATATTTCCAATGTAGCAGAAACAATACAATATTTTACGAAATGTATAAACGCCTTTCGTAAACGCAATCAATTTATATCTGCATTATTATGATTGTTATATTATTAATCCAATTTATCGAGTATCTCCTGGAAACAAATCAAGTGAAGCCGTTCAGCGTTTCAATTAAACGGAACTCGTATATTGAGTCGGTGATTCTCGAGCGTACAATTACACGCACTTCGGATTTTCAAAAATCTCATCTACCCGCCCCGCTGTATTCGAATTCGGAACAAGTCACTTAATACAATTCGTAGCGTGTCAGTAATTCCATTAACATTTTCGACCTAATCCGTAACGCATCATAAACCACCCAATAAATTGGGAATCGCACACATTCTATCTCCTACAAACGAGATTTTACGAGCCACGTCGAAAATTTGTTATACATTCTTCTCCCTTTGAAACCATTACGCGAATATTGAACCCTTTATACCTCCATGTTACTTTATAGTCTTACAAATTCTGAAGATATTTTCTTAACATAATACAAGTTATCCTAATTATTTGTTACATTTTTATTAGCATACAAACTTTACTTTGCCGAGTAGTAATCGTAGTAACGTAGTAATAGATATGTAATACTAATAATCGTGATATTTACTTTATATTAATTATCAAATATCTTCCATCCATGTTTTCCACTGAATAATTTAATATTGTCAAATACAGTGAAAACAAATGAATATTATTCGAACGAAGGTCAAAATAGTTTTCAATGAATAAATGCATTACGGAATATGATTATTATCGGAGATACTCTGCTATGTTTATTATTGTTTAAAATGTTTCATCATTTTATTCTTGTTTAAAATGTTTCATCATTTTATTCTTGTTTCAATAATTCATCTTTACGACGTTACACGGAAGTACAGGAACAAAGAAATATAGGGAATTTTTGAAATTCAGATTTATAAGATCATAGTTTCGCGAAACGAATACGCTCGAGATAACGTAATATCCTGGCATCGTGAATTTCGGATTTCGTTGAATTAACCGTATCAGTTTCGCTGGAACAAATCGGCTTTCACGAATGAATGTGCAATAATGTCCTCCACTGACGCGCCCGATTAAATTCAGATATATAACGATCATTCGTAACTTTATCATCGCGGGACTAACGGTGACAAATGATTTCCTTAATTAGATCATCGAGTATCATCGCGTATCATCACATAATCGTTTCGTTAGTCAATAAATACCGTGTCAATTACGGTACACTGAGATTATTGTCTATCATCAATATGTAATAACACAGCAGATTATTAATAGATCGAATGGAATGAGTATCCTATTGCATAATAATTTGTTGGATGCCATAACACTAGAACTATATATTCGGCTATATTTGGATAATTATGTGTACGTCCTTAAAACAAGATGGATGGAAGAAATAAATAAATTTATTTATTTATGTGCATTGTGCAACGTGAACCATGAAAAATCTCAGAAAATGGAAGGTTATAAGTTTGAACTTATTATTTATTATAAAGACTGAACTAAGCCAACCTTAATTCGATTATTAAATGTCTTCGCGCAGCCGTTTCAGGAGACATTAATTCTGCGACTTAATTTCGACTGCATATATTATATTACAATTAGATAATAAAATGATTCTATGTTATCAATATTTAATAGAATATTAATAGACTGTGTACAATAAGTATCCTAGTATTACAAATACTAATTATTACTTATCACAGTGACATCAAATTTAAAGGAAAGGAAATAGAAAAAGGTCTCAGATGGAAGATAAGAAAAATCTTATAAAAATCATTTCCCATCTATTTTTATTCGAAAAGACTTCAATCGGTCGAATTTCATTTTTCTGAAATGTATGCACGATGAAGCAAGGGAATGTATGTCGAGACGAATATTGACTCGAATGTCACTCACTTTTCGTCTGATTTATCAAATTTCTGCTATTTCTGGAAACGCGTCGTACTCATCCTTCGATACATTTTTATAATATTCGCGTAGAAAGAGATTCATGGAGGAATAGAATCAGGTTCTCGTAGAATCGCGGGGGTGGATTCGTTCGTTCAGATATCAAATGTCCCGGTGACGATTAAAGGGGTGGGAAGAGGGTTTCGGGGTAAATAAATCACTCGTCAGATCGAACGAACCGTCGTAAATGCTGGCAAATGCTGCAATGAAACCATCAAAGGGAAGGACACGTTTACCTATAAATCAACCAGCGCCACCCACGCCGATTTTATCGGTTGCCACTGGAATATTAATGATCGTGGTTTCCTCAGGAAAACTCTCGTTTGTCATTAAAATTAGAATTCCCGAGTAATATGGAAATTAGAGTTTTTAAATTTCATGGATGGATTCGGTACCGTATATCAAAGCTTAGAATTAATTATGTTCACTATTAATAATATTATATTAATTATGCTAATATAATGTGTAACCTGTGCGATTAATAATATAATTCGTTTAGTTGCGATATAAGACATCATAATTTGTTTGAGTGAAAAATGAAAATCTGTATTCTATTAAATACTTGAAATCGTAGTTTTGAAAATATAAATCTTGACTTTCCAATCAATCTAATAAATTACAATCCTTTATATTCCTTTACGGGATTAATTTGGAAATATTAAGTTTGCACTTCACGAACTTATTAATAATTAGTAAATCAGTCTTATCAGATTTCCGTTAGAATTCCGCGTTTAATAATAAATGTAATTGAACTAGTTGCGAGTCGCAAATAGTAGAAAATTTATGCAGTTTCAGAGTTCCACGTACGAAGCAATTTACATAACTATTTCGTAGATCCTGAGTTTCTCGGAAAGTATTTGACGCAGCTGCTGGCTTCGAAATTAATTTCAGTTAAAATATAGAGGCAAAATCGATATCGGTAAATACATAGAATCATGATAAGCTTTTGGTGTAAATAGTACTCGGCGGAAAGTAAACAAATGTCGATTATGAATGAAAGACTCGTGCAGCATGCAGTTTGTGGAATTATGGCGTGCAAACGTGGTGTGCGCGGTAGTAATAACTCTCTTGTATTAGAACTTACGAATCCATGAATGTAAAAGGGGTTTCCCTAGAATACACCGAAGTACACGAAACATTTAATCGATACCAAATATTTGAGAGATTGCATGGTGCTGATATGATGCATTACGAGTTTAGTAACTTGAAATATAGCATCATATCATTAATATTTGTGATGCATAAACATCTTCTAGCACCGTTTTCAATCTAAACAAGTGAATTAAAAATTTGTCCCGGTCAAAAAAGGGGTCGACTTAAAATCGCAAAAATGTAAAGGGGTATACCTTAAAAAATTGTCAACAAATAAAAGTCGCCAGTATATGATGTATAAACATGTTCTAGGACCATTTTGGATCGAAACAAGTGCATTAAAGTTTTTTGCCCATAATTAAAATAAATTCGAAAAGTTACTCCCGACATATTGAATCTGAACTTCTTTCTATTTAGCTTTAAAATGGCGCACATTAAAAATAATGCTGGTGTTCGCACTGGAGGATTCCCATGGACGCATTCATTTCCCGAGAACTACAAATGAGGGCGAGATTCAACAATGTATTAGAAACTATAATCATGGAACTTTCTTCCAAGTAGTTAATAAATTTCTAAGCAGCTTCCAAGAAGATATTTAACCGTGAAACGGAATTGTTAAACTTTCTCACCGTGCACTAAGTATAATCCAGAACATCTTCCAGTCGTTCTAGAAAATCATGCTCCCGAGACTAAAACCCTTAATTATCCTCTTTAATATATATCTTCGTGTACAAAATAACATAATCTCAAGTAACAAGAACATGTATCTTAACTATTCCCGCCCTATCATATTTCCCTTTATCCACAAAACCTCGGTTTACAGAGATGTAATAATCCATTTTTCATAATTAATTGCCCGGAATCAGTTACCTAAATACAATACATCGAAAGCCCCCCAAAATCCCTCCCATCGAGTGAAATCAACATATCGCATTAATTAGCACAATTTTCATCATTAATCGCGCGTGCGATATAATTCCCATTTACAAATCGCAACTTAATACATAAATTAGCATAACGGTTTGTTCACACGGAAATCATGCTTTACGATCGTATTCATAAACTATATCCGATAATATCTGGAATCGCATATTAATTAATCGTTTTTAATGTATCGGTTGAAATCAGTTCAAACATGATGGGGGACGTGATACGGAATTTCATTTTGATGGCGGTGCTTTCCTGGCTTCATATTTCCGGTAAACGGTACGATTAAAGCTGCCGAGTAAACATGTTGCTTGCTGTACGAGGAGTAATATTCGCAGGTATGTTTCGTGTATGACCATTCCACTGTTTTATTGACACGGCTGCGGAGGTAAGCTAGAATGCAAACAAAGCCTCAAAGTCACGTATGCCTGGCCAACGCTTTGAGTCGCCATTTGTAATTCGTAGTAAAACACAAGCGGCTGCTGAAACCGGCCCACGTAAATGCGAAATGTTTCTGTGTCCCCCATAATTATTGCATCCACGAGTGGTGCTTAAAAAGTTCTTACTTTAAGTAGACGTGTATTAAGCATGAGTCGCGATATTAAAGTGTGCCTTTGATATTAACTGTTTCCTCCTTGCACTGCTTCTTATTATGCAGTAAGGATATTAATATTCATGATAATATGTCAAGTAATATTTGTAAAATGTTAATAGTGAACCGTGAAAGATGAAAGTATTATGTATGTACTTATTTGTTTGGACTAAAGAAGTTCGAATTATTTGCACTTCTTTCTAAATTGAATAATTATTTCTATTATTATAGTTATTTTAATTAGTATAATAACCCTTTTGAAGATGGTATTCACCTTTTTGCAGATTATATTTATCTGTTTGGCAAATTAAATTTAGTCTTTTGATTTAAATTGGATTTTATTTTTATTGCAATAGGTTAAGGAAACAAAGTTGTGGGGAATCTTGATTTGCAAAAGGACGAATTGAATTTTGAGTGCAATATTATATATAATAGTGCATATAATATGTAACAAATATAGTATAATAATATCGTGATTGACAATTATTCGCACTATTCCGGAAACTTAATGGCAGCAGAGTTTAAAGACATCCGAACTATTCCTATGAAATAAGCAAGAACCCCGCACCACTAATTTCCCTCATTATCGTGGATAGACTTAGACTGTCTTAGATGGTAAACCGAGCGGAAGGTAACAGTTAAGCGTTAATAATAATTCCATGAAACTACAAACAAACTTACCACCAACTGGCAAACTATTCATCAACTTGGACATGCTGTTCTCAACGGTTCCCTGCGAAAGCATTAGTGACGTTAATGGACATAAAATAGTTAATGGACTTCGAATTATGCATCGACACTATTATGATCATTTTAATTGTCAACAACTGTTGCAATAAAATATATGAAAGGTGTATCCATTTTATTCGTTATCGGTTCTGGATTTCAACATATCTCTTTTAATCGTACGATGTAACGAAATTTGATCATTTTATAAAATAATAAGTGAAGGACTTTTTAAGTTTAAGATATAACTTTTACAAAGCGATGTAGTGTTGCATCAAGCAAGATACATGTCGTTTAATATTTTAAGTTTATTGTTTGAAGACTTCAGCTCAGTTCTATATCCCATTCAAACAAATTCTTTTAAAATCATAAATAACAATATTTAAACGATGTATCGGAATGGATAAATTGTAATTGGATGGGTATCCCGTATCAGTATAAACCTGTGTTGTTATTTACTGTAACAAAATATCGGTGGAAATTAGTAGGAATCGAATACCCGATATCGATATCCGACACGAAAAATTCCCCGCAATATTTGCTCGAGATAGTAGTACGGTAAACTCTTCCGGTATTTTCTCTTCCGCTTGTCACTCGCCGCGAGTACACAACTATTCGACCGAAAGGACGATGTCAAAGCTGGAAATTTCTCATCACACGTAACTAATAATGTGAAGCGGATGATGCATCAAAGGTTGGAGATCCCTTCGCGCGACCACAAGCCAAGCTGTGGTTTTCCGGTTAATACACAGGAAATTTCCGGCTGGCAGAAGCAAAGTCATGTCGGTTTACCAAGTTCCCTCGGTTTCCTCTCTTTTCAACTTCCGTTTGCTCGCGCAGGTAGACACGTAGATGCTCGGCATCGATGGAAACGAAAATCACTAGTTTCTGATTTCAATTCCTGTGGAAGTTGTATTTCGACTTAAACTAGTTATATCGTAATATATTGTGTATACAATATTATATATTAGAGGACGATGATATTTTACATATTTCTCAATGCTGTGTATGGATTTGATTTTTTACTACATAAATTTATATGTATTAATATTTAATAATTATAAGAGGGGTAATTGTAATTTAATTCGTAACCTTCGAGATAAGTCCGCGATTAACAGATTAAAGAATTAAAATGGGTCAGTTGGTGAATAAGAAATTTTGAAGTACAAATATTCTTAGACTTCTATTTACATCGTTATTAATATTGCATTCTAAAATATATTTAAGATTTTGCTTTGTCGGATAACGTTTCGTGAACATCGCAGCTAGGTTCATTCGGGTCTGTGAAGAACTTGATGAAGCTGGTACCGAGATAAAATCTAGTATCAAGTTCAATATCAGATTCTCCGTAAACCTTGATGAAGGTGCTGCAATGTTGGCGAAACGTTGAACGAAAACCCGAAGTCTACACGACTCAATTTTGGAAGCCATTAACTCGATCCCGAAACAAATTTTCGATAAATCAACTACCCTTTTAATGCTCCTTCGATACATTGGTGGATAGTTTTTTTCTCAATTATAGAGTAATACTTTTTATTACATAATTAAATGAATTGTATAATACTTAAACATTACAGATGCATACAATTGGAATACAATTGGATTGTATTATTAGAATGCAAATGACATATAATCAGAATAATAGGGTTTATTAGAAAAATATTTTCGGAGAAAAACCTGAGAAGTTCTGGAAGAATGGAATCTTCAAGTTGCATGAAAAATGGAGAAAGGTTGTGGGACAAAATGGTGCATACATAATTGAATAAATATATATCGACATATAAAAATGTTTTCTTTAAATTTTCCTTAAAAATTAGGAGGAACTTGTATAAGATATAAGTAAAAATATTGGATAAAAAATCCACGATAAATTGAAAAGCGCGTCTAACCGTAAGTTCACGATGCTTATATAATAATTTCGAAATCGAAGGGAGTCGATAATGATTTACGGGCATTAAATCTAATGGCGAGGTGACGGCCGTCGCATTTTTTATTTTCTGCTTCCCGCGGCACAATGTTTATCATCTTTTCGCGGCAGGCAATTTGATTTAGTGCTTACCCACGGGAGTTCAAATCCATGCTTCTTTGTCCTGTATCCCAGTGGGGAACCAGTTCCAACCTCTTTTCCTGATTCTCTCTCCTTCCACCTTTCTCCTTTCTCCTTTCTCTCTCCAATCCTTTCCAGGACTCGATCGATGTGTGCTTTCGGGTTCGGGTTCTTATCGTCCGTGATACCGCTACATTTCTGATTCCCTGAATTGCTCTGTTTACGTGCTTCTCTTCCAAAAACGTTTACCTTCATACACCGTTAAAAAACACGATACCACTTCTGTTTGCATCGTCAATATTTGTAGTTTTAAGGATTAATGCAAATTGCAACATCACTTGTAATCAATTATTGTTATTGCTGGCTCTCCATGCATCGAGTAGCTTCAATAAATATTTTTTTACCCGATTATAATAGTATCGATTATACTTGCATTTTTGTTGTGAATATTATGTTTGTGTTAATTGCACTTTTTTATTATTTCCTGATATTAGAAAAATGTTTATATTAACAGATAGGGTGATGAAAATTCAGGGAATATTTCTTACGCGATTAGAAAAATGTTGATTGCATTCATATTTTTGCGCGTATATTATGAGTAATAAAACACCACAATAATGGCAAACATAATATTCACGCAAAAATTTTACAATGTTCTTGATTTAAAGGGACATCATTTTAATCGCTGATGTTTGACATCGTATCATTAGTTATCGCGGTTGTTCATATTTTGGCGTCAATTTTAACCTCGTAATTGAAAAAGTCAATGGTGTTTGCAGTGATAAAGCTCGGAATGGTTTGCTTTACGATACATTTGATTCCGAATTTATTTCGCGGAAACTGGGAGTTGGAGTAATCGCAAAAGTCGATTGTTGAGGTTTAACGACAGCATTCTGTCTTTTGGCTTTTGTTATTTCGATCTTGAAAATTTATATAACGAATAATCGTAGGTTACACAAACTTTTCATATTTTACTGGAATCGAATTCTTCCAATAAAATTCAAATTTCGTTGATAAAAATATTCCTAAAAAACGATGCCTCTTCCACGAGCTATCAATGAACAACATAAAATGAAGAGTCTCTCAATTAATAATTTCTTTCAGAGATAAAAAACGTGCTTAAATTTCTACACTTCAAATGGTAAATAAAAGTCATGGCGATATTTTCTACGATGTAATTAACGCTGCAATCCAGATATTATTTCGTACAAGATATTATTAATTCAACCAAATTGAAGTATCCCGAGCACTTAATCAAGCACATTTCAATTTAATTTCGATTCGAACGAATAAATAAATATGTATCTCATTACTGGCGCTCCATTTTTAATATTAGGGTCATCGAATTGTGCAACCAATCGAGGGGTGAAGGAGGGATCGCATTAGCAGGGAAACGCAGGGAGATTTGAAAAATGAGATCCGGGTCGAGTCGGTGCTCGTAAATCCGTGGAATTTCATTTTCTCTATACGTCGATAGATTTTCTTTTTAATGTAACTCACGGTAACCAATTTCGAGATCAATTAATCGGCTCGACCTACGATTTCGATTTTTTCCGGTATCCAATTTATCGCTCCCTGGAATTCGATGCAATTCCCACAGGAAACTGGATTCCTCCAGTCCCTTCGTACTCGTTCTTTTTAACGGGAATAATAATGGAAAGGCTTCATCAGCGGTTCTTCATCTGACGAGGCTGAATTTCACAGCTCATTTCGTCAGATCTTTTCCCGGATCCTTTCGCATTACCTTCGAACTTCTTTAGCTTTCCCAACCGCGAGACAAACGACGTGGCTGTTATCTCCAACTGTCGAGAGTCCTTCAAGGACCTCCTCAAAGGATTCTACCCTCTCGTAGTCTCGATTCGCAATTGTGGACAGATGATTTTAACGATCTCACTCGAGTGACACAACCCTTTCCGATTACAGTGTGGACTACGAAAAGGTGTGGTTTAAACAGCTTTGCTTTCTTTCAATAGGTTTTTGTGTATAATATGTTGTAGTATAGTTAGAGTATCCATTTTTATATTCACACATTTTTTTGTGCAGCTATTCTACTTCGACCCAAAATTGTTAGTATTAATTATTAGTATCATTATTATTAACTCTTTGCACTCGAATAATATTTCGCTTATAATCGAGGACTTATTCTAAGACATTTTATAATTCGTTAATCGGTATCACAATTAATCACAAACGTCTTACAATTAGAATAAGTTCTCATTTATAACCGAAATATTTTTCGAGTGCAAAGGGTTAAAAAAACCATTTTATCGGCTTCGTGAAATTCATTATTTATCAGCGACTAGGGAATTCATGGATTCCGTTGTATTCTCCTAAAACCCTTTATCTAACTGGAGTGTTCAATACTCGAAACTGGCACCGACTCCATTTATCCAGGATTATAGGATAACGTCTTCTTTATAACCTGCTTTGCCAACTTTGTTCCCAAGATTCAATGGCGGAGGAAACTTTGTACCTTTCACCGAAATTAATCTTTTAACCCTCCTACGGCACTCGCTTGAAAGGAACACATTGCGTCCAGAGGTGACTTTACCCTCGCAACACAAAAACCTTCGTCTTCGTAAAAGTCGTAACGAGGCGCGATCTTTTTTTTCTTCGCGAGGAGGGGAAAGTGAAAAGTACGCTCACAACATTATTTAATATATTAGGTGTTAGATTAAATAGTGACGAGTGATATGATGTCAAATGAAATCGAAGGTTCTAAAATAAGGATCATTTATACAGTATAACACAAGATAATAATATGAGATATTACAGATGTCCCATATATTATATAATATTCACATTATATTACAGTATTATATAGAAAAACATAATAATTTATTATATTAATACTAGATAATAATACTAATTTTATAATATTAGGGAAACATTATATAATTCATAATAACTAAGTATTTCGCTTAGGACTTAAGAAACGTAATCCAAGCTCGAGAAACAGAAAATATTTTACCCAGTTTTTTTCGTGTCTAACAAAAATCGTATAAAGTGAAACTAGTTAAATATGAATCTGACGAAGCCACGTTACGTGAATATAGTAACGAAATTATTATTTAAATACTGAAAAAAGCTACAATTGTTGCGCGCATTTTCATAATAATTATTACAACGAAAAAATGAGGGGAAACGAAAGGTACGAATTGATAAGTGTGTGACTTCAAAGTTATATGGCGTTAGAGAGGGTTAACGAATATAAATCCTCGTTTCTTCCTTTTGCGAATTGCAAATAATCCAGCAAGATGGCGGAACACTAAAAATACATAAGTATCTGAGAAGTTAATATCGAAGTTAATATCGAAGTTGGAGGATGCGCCTAATGACTCGTGTTTGCATTTTAGCTTCGCAGAGATACGGCTCTCCTATTTATTGTTATACATATTTCCGCATAGCAAACATGCTCCACTTAAATGTTCTTCATTTATAAAACCGTGCCACTCGGTCCATTTAACATTTCCTCTGCGAGGAATCCCGAGGGACTTCCTCCGGGAATCTCCTTGAATTTCTCCATAAATGTTTTCATCGAGGAAGGCTAATTAAATAATTTGTCAAATTAATTATTACTTATACATGCGCTGATATAAATTACGATATCATTTTACGCTTTTTGGCATCGAAGGCTTTCCCTTTTATCAGTAATTGATTTATAATAGCTTGTTCACTTTGAAGTATTTACTTCGAGGATCCATTTCTTTCTTAAGAGTTGAAGTCACCGGAAAGTTATGAATATTTCTTCGAGAGTTCTTGCAGTGTTTACTCGAAGAAAAATGGTTTTGACAGAGAATTAAGAAGATAACAATCGCCGGAGCTACTTAAATTCCCGGTAATTACGGATCAATTAATTAGAGAGTCAAGTAATCCAATAGGATGGTAATCGTTGAACGGCTGGAAACCGTAATTCTTTACCTTAATTGGTTAGATTTCACGGGCTGAGACGCGATTATAAAGGTGGCCTTAATTCCCGAGGATTTGGTAAACTGTTAATTTAAATTCCCTATTATTTCCTACGGGCTGCGACTAAATCGACTCTTCAGAATTCATCGCGCCGTAGTTCCGACTGGTTTTCTTTTTTACTAGTGCAACCCGTCGCTACCACTGCCAACCCTTTTCTTCCCGCTTTCTGAATCGTGCAAGCTCGCATGGAGAGATGCCTCTTTAATTATGAGCGCTCATTACCTGCCACGTAAATCAGCCCGGTGAATTTTTCACGGATTACGTCAAACGTGACAGATCATTAACTCTTTTTTTGTTACAATTCGAGCGCAGCTCGAAATCCAACCTCAGGTACTACGTAGACAATAGAATTCAGTTTTCACGTTGAACAAATTTTCATCCCTTCACAACTCGCTCCGTTTTATACTGCAAAACCTTATTTAAGGCACTCAACAGAGAAATATAAATGAAGATTGATTGTTCTATCTTTGTATTTTACGGAAAATGCAGAGGAAGTTATTAATCATTGCATTCTATTTAATTTGACCAATGTGCCGTTTGATATGAAAATCGGGCAACTATATTTAAACTCTGAATGGTAAGTTGTTTATGGATTTAAAGGTCACGTTGAATTCTACCAAAAGCAAGATTAAGATGAATTTAAAAAAAAATGAAAGTATACTCTTTTCATAATATGAAAATAGCTTAATTATTAGACGATAAAGAATAGCTTCGAAATTGCATCAATTTTATATTATTAACGATTCTAATATCTCTTCGATTGAAAGATGAATTATGAGAAATATATTTCAGCGAGTACTAATTTGTCATTAAAAAATAACCATGATATTCAGCCGCACAACTTAAATTATAATAATTGCATCATACAGCTGAATGTAGTACGGCAAATACTTTAATATAATTTTTAATTAATTTCAACGAAACATCACGAATTTGACGAACGACGAAACCTTGGCACGCAAATTGCTTATTCAGCGAATTTTAAGCTCTCTACCTTTGACTTCTTTTTACGTTCCTAATTAATTAAAGAGGAACAAGAAAGAGCTCTTCAGAAACATCCCCAACGATTGTATATTTTCTTCATTTATCGAGCCACCCCTTAATTATAGAAATACCAAAGCCGCCCCTAATTTCTTGAAATAACGAGATCACATAATAACAAAATAACAAAACAACGTTGCACGAAGATATCCCGGTAAGAATAATAGGAAGTCGCGGTAAGCGGAAATACAATTTCCAAGAAGTCACGGAATAGTTTTGAATGGCACGAACCAACGATTCTCTTGTTCGCCATCTAATATTTATCTTCCTCGGTGTATCCCAGTTTCCCTCCCTTTCTTTTTTTCACGGGCATTTATTTCAGGAAGCATTATTCCGCGATTCTTATTATTGTGACTTTGAGATCGCGCGTGCTCGTTTGGCCATAAAAACAAAAAAACGCCAGGCGGAAAAACAGAATGGTTTGAAAAGGCTGGAAGAAAAACGGCTATTGTCGTTGGGGAAGAAGAACGATGCACGAAACGAATTTCTTCGGGCGTTGGGGGTGTGTTTTCTCTTTCTGTCGTCTATTCTTTTTCTTCCCCTCTCTTTCTCTTATTCCGCAAACCTAGACATCCGCGCCGTTATTTACCGAATAAACGAAACCGTGTCATTCACTCTTAAATGCATGTAACTCGAATGCCAAGTGATTCAACATGGAGTCTTTTTTAAATCGTGGCTCGCGTGACACTCGACATCTAAAACCTTGAATACCGGAAGCCAGCTAACAACCGACTGAGTAAATATTTAAAGTGGAGGAGGATGAAGGGATGTTTAACATCGTTGGATCGTCCCTTGATTCTGGCAGAGAAATGAGGGAGGACGAGTGTCTGGTTCGGATATAAATGCGGAAACGTGGAAACGCGAAAAGAGCCGAGGAAACGGAGGGAGAAATAGAATAAACGTTCAAAGACGCTTCCTTCCTCATTAATGCAAACGTCAGAATTTTATCTCCGTCGGAGACGTAAATCGATGGAAAAATCGCTGATGGAATATCCAGGAAGTAGTCTGCTCCATCTCCCTCACTCTTTTCATTTTACAATTTTTTTATTTTTCATAACGACCAAATGGACCCGCGTTTCCACGTCAGCGTTTTTTTCGGCGAGTAGCACAAATCAATTCGCATTTGAAGGCGGAACATGTCTGGATTATGACGGTCGTTTTGTTTTGATTTTATCATTGAAAGGTTTTACATTTGTTTGTTGTTATTGTTGGATCGTGGCGAGTTAATTGGCGAATTAATTGCTGATATTATTTCGACTGTATTTTAAAACTGCTGTTTGCAAGGAAGCTTGACGTTGATGAACAGAGATTGTGTTCAGATGGAGACAGATTTTTATATAAAAAAGGGAATGTATAAGGTTGGAAAAGAATTGTAGATGTAAATGGTGACTACTTCGTCAAATAAAATTACTTTCCGGAATGTCCGGAGTATTTGAATTTGGAATGAAAAATTCGCAGGAACTTTTTCCGGTATCTAATACATGCATATAATATCAGAATAGTTGGATTGTTTGTGCAACGAATTCTACAATCCTCAGATACCAAGAGAAACTATCTGAGTTCTGGTTTACCTGTTGTCTATCCACTTCCATTTCGCAATACAAACTTGTAGTTGGATTGTAATGTTGTTGACATTAGCCTAACACTCGAATCAACCCAATTATTTCGCTCCGTTCGTTATCTGGTGCTCGATAGCTTACTGCCCTTATGGGTATACACTGAAACTACAAACTAATAATGAGATCCACACTAAAATTAACTTGTTGGAGATTAATAGTGGTAACTTTAGGACGAGCTATCTGGCTTCTGATATGGTTGGATGTAAAGAAATGAATATCAGTGATTATTATCAGATGTAGTCATTGAAAAATTAATTAGTTATGGTTCGGTATAAAGAAATAAATTAATTCTGGTTGAATATAAAAAGTTAAATTAAGTGAAAGATAGATTTATTCTGGTTGGGTATAAAAAGGTAAATTAATTGAGAACTATGTAGATTAATTTTGATTTGGCACAAAGGAAGAAATTAATTGAAAATTAAATTAATTATGGTTTGGTATAAAAAGATAAATTGATTATGACTCGGCATAACATAAATCGATTACGGTTCGATATAAAAGAACATGTTATTATAATAAAGTAACAATGATATTTACAAAAGGTCCAAAATAAAATAGAATAGAATACCAAAATAAAAATACTTTACTAGTTTTTAGTCAAATTCTGGTCGGGGAATATGCGAGTTACCTAATTTTCACTGTAAACAAATAGAAATATGAAACAAGCAATAATTGCCTTAAGAAAGTCTAAAATAAATTTACACGAATTTTTCTTAGATCAAAGTGAAATTTAAATAATATTCATATACATATCTAGATTACTTATTCTCCAATACAATAATTAATGACATAAAAGATATTATTTATTTACTCTTTGAGTTTATTTACTCTTTATATCAGGTAGATATAAAGAGAAGAAAAAATAGTAAAGCTAAATAAATAGAATTACATTTTTACAATATATAAAATATTTATAAAATCCAAGAGGGCAGAGGTGAGAATTTTCAAATCCCACCTCATCGAGAAATTATTCTAATTCAGGTAGGTGGAAGTCCACTGGCGTAGCAATAGAATCCGAGGCGGGGGGAGGGGGGGAGGCGACTTTTACCCGCATTGAATTGTTTTGGCAAAGTTTCAACTGTTTCTATCCCCTACACTGGGATCACAATGGAAACCCACCCGCAAGTCGGACCAAATGATGCAACTATGCAACATTTCCACGGAAGCGGTAAATATTTTTCTCGAGAAAAATATAGTACCGCGGGAAATTGGGAAAAATATCAGATTATATTACTGATTCTTCCTTTTTCTATTTAATAATTTATCAGAGTTGTATATTATTTCACTATATTAGTATTCTAAGATATAAGTACATTTATATACCATATAAATATTTCTTTTGAATGTACCTCTTGACTTCGTACCGAAAACTGTCAATTTTTGAAATTGCTCTAATCGAGGTAAATATTATGTAAATAGATTGGAATCTACTTTTCCCAGGGGTTCAAGTAAGTCGCATAATTTCCCGATTTCTTTGCAAAAGACTTATGCAGTTAAATAACTTATATAAGCCAAGACCTGATTCTAAATTGTTATTTTATAAATTCGTTTCGAAACGTTCGATTCCAAGAGAAGAAATAAAAGAGAAAAAATATATTTTTATATTAACAGTATGTATGCAATAGTAAATATTCAGATTAAGGAATAATTAATATATTGAAATACAGTAAGAATAGCAAAATATAATCAATTATGTTAAGCAATTTCTTAAAAGTTTGAACTTGCATCACTTTCAAAAACAACGACTCAAGTAATATATTTCCTTGTCAACACTATTTTAACACGTTGAGTGCCGCGTCGAAATCCGTGTTATACGATACCTCTCGATATGCGTCAGTAACGTCTTTATAACATCTAAAAAGAAAACTGATTAAGCGCTCTACAATATATTGATTACTTTACATCGTTATCGTAAAGTTATTAATATTGACAATTTTACAGATAATACCGACGTATTTGATTTGAATTTTAGTAATATTCGCATCGTCGCCATGGTGTTCTGTGTTAAGCTTCTCAACGCGTATAAGGAAAGAATATTTTGAAAAAAATAAGCGTATTCTCCGAGTAACTTAACAGTCTTCTTCGAAGATTGCTTCCTATGAATTCCGTTAAGTTAAAGTTTCAAAGTGGCCGAAATAGTGCTCGAGAAGTTGACAGCCCTAGAAATCTTAAAAAGTCTCGAGTGGATTGGAAACATCGGAAGTTGTGACGGCCGCGTGAAACCGGAAACTCCTGGGAACCTTAGACTCTTTAATAAGATGCGGAATCTCAAGGATCTTAAAGCTACTCCGTAAGAACTCTTGAAAATCGGCAAACTTTTTCATAGAAAAATTCGGTTTTCTTTCGTCGTGTATTTTCTCGAAATTTTGTTCTAAAATTTGGTCACATAAATATATTACCCATCGCCAACATTAAAATCATTTAATATTCCTCTAATATCGCGATTTATTATTTTATCATTTTTTATCTCCGTTTATGTTGTGTTTTGTATACTTTAATTTTCCACGCTCGTGGTTTTTAGAATTTTTAAAACCCACCGAAGAATGCGAGAAACTGTCACCGTAACGTATCTTTTAATATTTCTCTGATACCGAATATTATTTGTGTAGAAATTTTTATCTCGGTTTATATTTTAATTTTTCATACTTGTATTTTGGAAGGTTTTAGGTCAACCGAAGTATACGAAATTTTCTCCCTAACGTATCTTTAATAAATATGCAGTATAATTTTCATCTTAAGCTCGTAATTAGCTCTTTTCTCATAAAATTATATTTTAATCAGTGATGCAATATGATGGTAAAATTGTTGACAATTTTATATCTGTTTGTATCATCTTCCTGTCGAAGATCGGGTTTATCAAAATAGCCTTCTTGCCAATATTGACATTCTTGAAAGCGTACACGGTTTCCAATACAGGAATAATGAAATTACAGGATGTTACACGGGCAATCTAATTTTGTACTAGGTTTATACGAACATAATGCATAATTTCCCGATATATTTGTACGGGATACAATGTATAATACTTAGGTAATACGAGATCCTGGGAAATAATGATTTCATTCATTTAAATAAAATTATGCGATTTATAAAACGCCTAACTTAACAAAGACATAATGAAATATTGCATACATATTTGTGTTTATTCTTCAAAATAACATAAATAAAGTATGTATGATTTTTCTATTATGATATATTTATGTGACATGATTAAAGTTGTGTATAAATTGATACATAAACTACCAGTAATTAGTGCCATTAATACAGTTATATGTTTTATATAACATATAACTTTGTAATAGAAATTTAACGTCAACGAAAAAAATTAAATATTTTATGTTCACTGTTATTAGTTAGGTAAAAACTTTATGCGAAAATTGTAGAGATTTAACAAATGCAGTGCGCGAATAGTTAAGTGCCTCCTCTTCTCGTCTCCTAAAAAAATAGCGCGAACATCTCTTCAGACGTATAAAAATATCAAGCTTTACGAGTGGAAAGTTAAGAAGTTCGTTCAACTTGGAAGTTGAAAACGTTATAAAACCGTGGTATTAAAACTTAATATAGATAACAATTTTCTAGTTGTAAAAGAATTGAAAAGAAATAAATAAATTTGTTACGTTCGAATCTACCTAATATTTACCTGTAATTATAAATAATTAAAATTCTCACCATATCGTATTAAAAAAAGATCAACATTAAAATAATATTTACCCGCATATTCCACGGCAACGAAGCATTAATAAAAAAATACTAGTTAATAATTATACTTCTCCATGATATCGTATTTCGAGAAAAAGTGGAGTTTGTTTTAATATTCAACGAGATATCTTGATACATTCCAATTACATTGTATTAAATAAATATCTATGATAAAATCATTATTTACTTAAGTAATCCATTACAACGATGTACGTAGAAATGAATTAATAAATTTCGTTTTAATAAATATACTTATCCACGATATCATATTCTAAGAAAAACTTGACCTTATTTTACTAGATATACTTATCCGCGGGATTGTATTTTCAGAAAAGACATATCTTTTGTTTGAAAATTCAATGAGGATTCTACCTCGGGGTCGCGATACAATACTTGGTAAATCTCGTGCGTATTGATATTCGGTGCATGTATCTTGAACAAAGGATGTTGTTTAATGCAAGACTAGTAGCAGGTTGTACGTCATTCAAGCTCCCATCGGCAACGAAACATTTCGGTAGAAATTCGTGTCTACGCAATGCGGATATTGTTTCTCCGTAGATTCCTAAAGTATCCTCCATAACGACAGGTGGCTCGGTACGCATCTTGGTCGGAGGTCGGAAATTCTGGTGTTTCTCGTCTAAGGGAGTATATCTGCAGAGAGACGTTGGTAACAATGGGCTGTCAGCGGTTTGCGGAGAAGCCCCTTTGCATCCGAGGAGCATCTCGCAAATTAGTCTACCGTACCTAGTCTCTCTCTCTCTCTCTCTCTTGCTCTCTCTTGCTCTCCCTTTCTCTCCCTTTCTCTCCCTTTCTCCGTGTCTATCATTCCCTTGTTCTCTATCTTTCTCTGTGCCTAACTTTCCCAGTTCTATCTCTTTTTCTGTGTTTCTCTTTCCCTTGCTCTCTCCCTTTCTCTGTGTCTTTATCTCCTTTGTTCTCTGTGTTTCTCTCTCTCTGTCTCTTTTGTTCTCTCTCTCCCCCTCTCTCTGCTCTCTAACATCTATGTATATACACATACACGCGCGATGACCTAACCATACATGTGTAGCGGAGAACTTACACTTGATGAGACTTACTTGCCAAGACTTTACAAAGCAAACGTGGCACGGCTTAACACCAACAAACATTTAATTAATTCATCTACTTATCCTTAACACGCTTAAAATCTTAAATGACGCTGGGTGTGCAGCGCACCTTAGTTAAATCACTCTACGACTCTCGTTACATGTTTCATATAATTAATGAAATTTTATTTTCCTAAGAATATTTCAATTGATTCGTTGAATTTTAATATGCATATAATATACAGACCGCCTTGTAGTAATTTAGTAAATATTTATTAATTCTCTACTATTTATTATTATACCGGGTGTTCTCTATTAAATAAGGCACATAATTATGTCCTTTAATTGTAATAATATAGAAAATATTTTGTGCATTATATGAATGACTTCAAGCAGACAATATTCTGAATGACAATTTTTTCGTCTTTTCTCGACTTTTTGCAGAATTTTTGTAGGTATTTTCAGATCACATATTTTTCATATAGAAACAAATATTGTTGTGTACTTGGGTCGTCTTTCCGCGGAATGTGCTGGATAATATATAATATTATATAATATTTCAATACGGAATTCTCGAATAAGTAATATTTTCCGTGCGACGTTGAATAAAACGGTAACGAAACATTGTTCGAGTGAATTGCATTAAGGACAGGAAGAGCATTAAATCAATATTGACAATCGATAGTTGATCACGTTTAGTGGATAAATTCTCAAAACTCGATTCAGCAAATTGATTATCCTCTTCCATATTGCACGCGAAACGAAAGGATGCTCGCGGGACTACGGGAATTTCGGGGAAAGTGATTATCCGCTGTTTAATCGTTCCAGGCGTATGTCGTCAGATATTAATTACGACATGGTAATGCAAAGTGTAAACGCGCGCGATTAACGTGGATCTCTTAATACGCGTTTAACGAAGCCTTACACGTATTTCGAGTAAACGAATCTTCGTCAACGTCGATCTAATTTGCATTTAGCTTTCAAGATTGGAAAATGGAGCCAATTTGTAATCAAAGTTGACGTTGCTCTTCCATTATTTTATTACCATTATTATTATTGAATTTCTTAGTCAAAGTTACAGTTTGTTGCACATTATTCGACAAAATGAGTTATTATTAGCTGCTATTCTGTTTCGAATATTTAAATTAGTTTTAATATATTTATGCCTTCCAAGAAGGTAATTATGTTCAATATTTAATTTCATTTTTATTATTATTATTGAGTACTATGGTGTCTGGAAGATTTGGTTATTTTAATTGAAATACAAGTATAAGATTCTTTTTAATTAACCCAATACACTAATGCCAGCAGTATTAGCGCTGATAAATATTGATAATACTGGAAGATGTAACATTAATAATTGCACACTCTTTTGCTTAACAGCCATGAACATTAATATGAATATTAATGAATACGAACGTTTCTATGCAAAGTAGCTGCAGATTTTAGTAATATATGTTAAAATGATACTTTACTTTATGTTATTTTACCAATTATTTTTGCTAGAATATTTTAGAATACCATGAAGAAATCAGGAATAAATTAGATGACTCTATAATTTCATAATTCCATAATTCCTGCAAATGGTGGCGCGTTAACGGAAAGCTCCAATCATTTTTGTTACAATACTTCAGAATTATATAACTCTATAATTCTATTCTATATATAATCTCATAATTCTATAATTTTATTCTATAATTCTATTCTATAATTCCATAATTCCATAATTCCATAATTCCATAATTCCTGCAAATGGTGGCGCGTTAACGGAAAGCTCCAATCATTTTTGTTGCAATACTTCAGAATTATATAACTCTATAATTCTATTCTATATATAATCCTATAATTCTATAATTTTATTCTATAATTCCGGTGAATTGATGGAAAGTCCAAATAATTTTTGTTACAATATTTCCGAATACCTTGAAGACATTCGAAATAAATGATATACCTCTATAATTCTATTCTATAATCCCATAATTCCATAATTCCCGTGAATGGCGGCGAGTTAATGGAAAGCTCCACATGTCTCAACAAATCCACAGCAAAATCGGCATTAAGATCGCGCGTCTTACTGGAAGCTTCTTACCACTGAAAATGGATATTTCGAAACAGCTTCATCTCGAAGAGGTTCTACTTCCTCCGGTAATGTCCTTTCCTTCAGGAATTCCTATGTGTACTGGCACACTGTGCACACATACTTTCTCGCATTCTTTTCCGGTTCCGGTTATTTCTTCGAGTAGAATACGGATGTTTTCCTGACTGGGTTTCATCCTTCTTCGATATCGATGGGAAAACAGGAGGACTCCTCTTTTATAAGTTACTTCGACGTTAGCCTACTTGGAGCCTCGCGAAAAGTTTCCTCAACGATGCTTCTCATCGATAGACTCCATCGACGAATTTTCGTCGTTGATAAACTTTATTCATTCTTCCTCTTCCTCGCCACAGTGATATTCAACAAAAGGCATCCATTGGTGCTTATAAATAAAAAATTATCGACCAGCAAAATATTAATATCCACATTAAAAACCTTTGACCGACTACGAATCATCATCAACGTTTCTGATAAAATCCAATGTCGTAATTAAATATTCCACTTCCAATCCTGGCAGCCATATTGATCTTCATCGAGAGACTCCAACGACAAACTTTCGTCATTGATAAACTTTATTCATTCTTCCTCTTGCTCGTTTCTTCTTCTTCGTTATGATGTTCAACGGAAGACGTCCATTGGTGGATGTACGGTGAAAATTTCGGGTCAATACGACACTGTAAATCTTCCTCGGCCGCTTCTTCCGGTTCTTTCGGTTCCTCCGAGGCCATATCACGTGGTCTGAGAGCCGTTTAAAATTCCAGATTGGTCCCGTTAAAAAGTTTCCCCGTAAGGGTGTTTCCTCGAGTATCCCACCACCACCCACGCCCTTACCAAGGCACCGGCATGCACTACCGGTTGCTGACACTTTTACTGTGTCCTAATTTATCCCACCGTCGCCTCATAATTAACCATCATTATGCGCGAACTTCAGTCTTCGGATTTGCGATTTGATGGATGGCGTGCTGCTCGAGAATATGAGATTGAACTCGATCGTTACTGGGACGAGAATGATGAAGACATTTTGAAATTTTTTTTTCTTTTGCGGGTCTTACTTGATTATAATAATGGGGAGATAATTATGGATTATAATTGTGGAGTTTGATATTCTCGGCGATATCTGACGATATCATTTTGTGACTTTAATGAACTTATTTTATATTATATTCGTGGGTTTACGTGGAGCATTGGAATTTTGTTATTAATTGATACTTGGAGATATGGGATTGTTATTAATTGCTGATATAATTAGAGAGCAAAGGTTTGAATCTGTGGCATTTTTTACAGTTTATATTATTCGATTCGAAAATTCCGGAGTTTCGGAATTGAAGTAGCATGAAAAATATGCTAAATCAAGTAGAAAGAAGTAAAGACATTTCCAATCATAAACTGTAATATGTAGTCACTTTTACAAACATCAAATTACACAAAATACTCGTTAATTTAAAGAGATTCTTTCATTGCGATATTCTAAACATTTCTTTGCAACGCAAATACTTTTCCCTTCAAACTGATCATCGCAGAGGGATCATAATTTTAACGAGTCTCTCACATATCAGGTTCCCATCAACCAGGAAAATTCCACGTGAAAAAGTATCAGGGTTTTCAACGGATTCCCGGAAATCCCAGTCCACGGTTTTCCAAATATTTCCTGGCCGTTAATATTCAGATCGAGTGCTCGTTGCAGCAAATTATGAAAAAGGAAGTATCTTGTTGTAGAATACTTCGCGAGAGGAAATTCGCGTTCTTGCAATCCCTCCTGGCTTCCATCACATACCGTGTCTTTTAAGGAAAATTCCTGAATTTTATTAGGTGTCGAGAAAAGGTTCGTGCGGTTTTCAAAAGATAGGAAAATCTTGTAAGTCAAATAACCAATACATTATTGAATATTGAAAATGATCTAAATATACCGAATCAAATAAAAATCGGCTTTCATTTCCACGTTAAAACCGCACGAATTTATTGGCCAAGCTAATCAAATAACGAAATCATTCCCCCAAAATTGAATTCGCATAGCGATTTTATTCGCGGATAAAATTCTGTGTAGAAGAACCGTGCGGTTTTATAGATCGAATATTATATTATCGGATACTTCGATCAATAAAATCTTCGGCAAATATTTGGATTCCTACATCCACGTAGCTTGCACCTTCGCTTTACTGGCAGAACTAAAAGATAGGCTTCCATTTGTTTGATATTGAAAATGATTTTACGTGAATCATCGCGGAATTCTATATTCGCGTGACCCGAATCCTTAAATCTATGTAAAGTAGTTTGACCTCGTGATATAAGCGATATTATAAACCTGATTTTATTGGACCACGCGTGGGGACCCGAATCGGCCATAAGCCATTTACTGGAAACCATGTAATCATTTGTTTCTTTATTCTATGAACATGTTGCTTTTCCATCTCATAAATTCCTGATATTCCATGGAATGGTGATATCGAATAATTGTCTGATCTCGAAACCACGAGATAAGATCGCTTCTTTATTTTTCCGTGTATCGGAACAGCCAAAAAGATCCGGTGATCCTATCTTTGACAAATGGCGCGTGCTACTTTCAGCTTGTATACCGCCGAGATATAAAACCCGGTACAGCTGTTACGATATCATCGTAATATCATGCGCGCGGAATAAAAATCGGAGATACTAACCGAAAATGTGGTTTCGCCGGAAGAATGAATTTATGTGCGAATAATTCAATGAGGTGGCAGTTTCAACGTAGTTCGTAAACACGCATGATGCGCATCGTAAATTTTGTAAGTGCGGTATAGTTTTATTACCGCGATGAAAATTTATGTCGAAGATTTTCTTCTTTTTGGTGGGATGCAAAATTTCGATTGCTTTTGAATCAAATTTCCATCGACTCAGGTATCAAAATATTAATATCCACTATATGAACTTTTGGTACATAAATGGTTAAGTAGTATAATCAACTAGAAATCGGCAATAATCTCTATAATATTTTATAATAAAATATATAGTTTCTATCACTACCACAGATTCTGATCAAATTCGGTATCGTAATGAACAAGTCCAGTTTGAAATAAATTCTTAGTTCTACGTTATTTCTGATATGAAAAGAAAAAATTCAAAAATCACAAACTGGAAATATCAAACGGGACACTTTAAGTGGTTCCAATTACATATAATATCCACTTCTGGAACTGTATCTAATATTAAAATTGTATCATCTAATTAAAATTATCCAATTAGAATTATTATCAGGATAATTAAATAAGTATTGAAATAGTCTCCAGAACAATACCATGAATTTTTCCGTAAAAAGATATCTCTGAGAGAGAAAGGGTAGAGGTTTGTGATCAAGGGATAACTAACAGAACTAACTATACTACCATACTATTAAAATAAAATTGCTAAATTAAATGATTAAACTAAAATAATTAAATTAAAATTATTATCACGGAAATCAAATAGGTATTCGAATAGTAACCAGAACAATACCGCGAATTTTTCTGGAAACTGATTTCCCGGGGAAAGAAGAGGGTAGAGGGTTGGTATCAGGGGGTAACTAATTCGTGGCACATCTCGTATACGTATCAAAACACACAGGTGCACCACTCGTAAGCCAAGCGTGCGGACGTGATATACTTGCTTCGTACTGCAACGTGACACTATTTTTCCCCGGCGATTTATTACCGTGGATTTATCACTCGAGATTTATTTCTACAGAAAACAGGAAGGAAATTAAGTCAGGAACTTCTCTTTTTTTTCCTGCCGCTGCATGCCTGGCTGTAGTTATCCCGCGAAAATGATGAGATTCACGTTCACGTACCGATCTAAGATAGGATTCATACTAGATAAGCGTTCCTAAGGTGGCTATAAATCTTTCGGTACTTTCCTTCTAACCCTTTGATAATCTATCTTCCATCCAATTTATCTCCAGCTGGAATTAAGCGGCCGACAATTGTCTGTTTAAACAACCTTACCTGACTTAAGCACCTTCTTTATCCGCCATCATTGCCGGACTTGCAGTGTAATTATTTATATTCGTTGAAATGTTGAGCTTGCAACATTCTTCTTACATTTTGTTTAATCAAAAATAGAAGGTTACGAGATGTTCGCAAGAATCTGTTACTTTAATTAGTTCACCTTTTGATTGGCATTTGCTGTTTTTAAAAAATTGTTTCTCTGATAATCCGAGGGAATTAAGTCACTGCTTAAGAATTTCAACGATAACAAATTTATACTACGTGTTTTTATGTAACTTTTGTAATAATATTTCATCGGATTTCTGATAACAATTCGAAATATCACTGAACACATAAATTGTCAATTTTCATCGATCATAATAGATTAATACAATTAGTACGATTGCCCTTTCTGCCTAATCAAATACGTTTGTCAAGCGAACAATAATAAGCTTTGATTATTTCAGAGCGAATGGTTAAATTTACCGTGGAATATGTTATGTTTTTACTCAATTAATGCCCGGTTAATAACGTAATTAGTTATCGTATTACATAATGCCGTTTCACATTGCGGAAATATGCATTCCACATCCGAACTGTTTCCTGATTACATTCAATGATTAATGATACACTGTTTATCCTTATAATCCGCGGAATCATTCATTTCAAAGTAAATTCTTAAACATTCAATAATAACAGGATTCCCTCCGATGTCCATAATGCATATTAAAAGATTACATAAATAATATTTTTCATACCTAACTTTCATTATCATTTCACCTCGTATTATACTTTCTAATATTTATGTGGAATATGAATATTCAAAAATTAGCAATGATTTATCTCATTGCGTTAAAAGTAAATAAATAAATATTAATTAACATAATATTACATTTGCAGTGTAATAACAGTATATTTATTTTATTATTATATTATATGATTTAACCCTGCATACCGGCTGTTCTTGACGATATATTATATTTATTTAATATAGTGATTAAAAATTCTAGTTTTTGATGATTGATATTCAATCTTAAACTAGTAGGTAAATATTAACTTGTTTATAAACATTCGTGCCTCCATTCGTCAATAAGTTATTATAAAACGGAATAATTAATTGCATTATCCTATTAATTTAATTATCCCCCGAAAACATAGTAACGTATCATGGAAAAATGGGAAAGTTGAAAGAGTAGGAAAAAATTCATTGGGAGACTGAAAAAAAAAACTTCATTGGAGTACTGAAATAAATTCGTCGGACAGCCGGATAATTAATTTACATGCGCTCCTTTATTCGTCTATCATTGGATGAATCCTGAAAGAACACTTTTCACTGTAACTCGATAGGAAGCCTAACAATTCCAATTAATCGAATTGTGTAGCAACCAAGTTACTCCTCCATTCTTTTAAATTCCATTACTAGAGAAAGAGTGAACAAATTGATGGATTCGCTGGTTTCCATCGACATCCGGTTCAATCGGACTTGAGACGTAAATGCGGATTGTTATTTGTAAATTTAGAATTCATTTATTTTTTAACGTCGTTCAAGTGTACACCGTTGGAACAGTGTTGGGTACCAATTTAATGACCATTATTATTTATTTCATACAAAAATATTTGAAATTGTTTAAGAAAATTAAGTAGGCTGACAATTTACTTCAAATTGCTACTGTTAATTATATTTATTTACAATATTTGTACAGTATTCGAAACCATTCGAATTGCGATTATTATTTATTTCGTTCAAAAATCTTTAAAACTAGTTTCAAAAATTGAGGAAGCTGGCAAATTACACCAAAATACTATCGTTCATTATTAGCTGTATAACATTTTTGTTTTTACAAAATAGTTTCACGAAAGATGCTCGACATTCCAAAGTATTATACATCAAACTTTGATTAAAGAATATTCCACACAACTTATTAATATTTATACCGCACTTGAAGCTCCTTAATTAATTCTAAATATCGCAGTGTACGTTAATTAACTGCCTAGTTACTTCACTTCGATAAATCTTCTTCTACCTGACGAACTTTGGTTGAAGCTAAAAATTCCGGGAAATCTGGAAAAGCATATATTTGTTATTGCGAACACGAAATAACAATATATATTATCATTTAGATGAATATTATTTATTTTTCCGTGCGAATACTTTTTGCACTCACTCTATATATAAACCGTTTATTTTGATAGTGGCCTTATGCTCCTTCACATTTTTGCGATTTTGGGTTGACCCCTTATTCGACTGAAAAAAATTTTAAACCACTTCTTTCGACCCAAAATCGTCCTAGAATATGTTTATACATCATATACCATCGATTTGGGTCATTTAGAAGTGATTTAAGAGACTTTTAATTTTTGACAATTTTTGAAGGTATACCCCTTTACATTTTTGCGATTCTGGATCGACCCATTTTTGACCAATAAAAATTTTTTAACCGCTTCTTTCGACCAGAAATCGTCCTAGAATATGTTTATACATCATTTACCATCGATTTGGGTCGATTAGAATTGATTTTGGTGACTTTCAATTTTTTAGAATTTTTGAAGGTATACCCCTTTACATTTTTTCGACTTGGGTTCGACCCATTTTTTGCTCAAAAAAATTGTTTAACCGCTTCTTTCGACCAGAAATCGTCCTAGAATATGTTTATACATCATTTACCATCGATTTGGGTCGTTTAGAATTGATTTTGGCGACTTTCAGTTTTTTAGAATTTTTGAAGGTATACCCCTTTACATTTTTTCGACTTGGGTTCGACCCATTTTTTGCTCAAAAAAATTGTTTAACCGCTTCTTTCGACCAGAAATCGTCCTAGAATATGTTTATACATCATTTACCATCGATTTGGGTCGTTTAGAATTGATTTTGGCGATTTTCAATTTTTGAGAATTTTTGAAGGTATACCCCTTTACATTTTTGCGATTTTGGGTCGACACATTTTTGACCAATAAAAATTTTTCAACCGCTTCTTTCGACCAGAAATCGTCCTAGAATATGTTTATACATCATTTACCATCGATTTGGGTCGTTTAGAATTGATTTTGGCGACTTTCAATTTTTTAGAATTTTTGAAGGTATACCCCTTTACATTTTTTCGACTTGGGTTCGACCCATTTTTTGCTCAAAAAAATTGTTTAACCGCTTCTTTCGACCCAAAATCGTCCTAGAATATGTTTATACATCATATACCATCGATTTGGGTCATTTAGAAGTGATTTAAGAGACTTTTAATTTTTGACAATTTTTGAAGGTATACCCCTTTACATTTTTGCGATTCTGGATCGACCCATTTTTGACCAATAAAAATTTTTTAACCGCTTCTTTCGACCAGAAATCGTCCTAGAATATCTTTATACATCATTTACCATCGATTTGGGTCGTTTAGAATTGATTTTGGCGACTTTCAATTTTTGACAATTTTTGAAGGTATACCCCTTCACATTTTTGCGATTTTGGGTCGACCCATTTTTTGGCCAGAACAAATTTTTAATCCACTTCTTTCGACCCAAAATTGTCCTAGAACATCATTAGGCACCATATACCATCGATTTGGACCATGTAGGAGCGATTATTATTTCGTTATGTCGAGTATTATTATACTCCACGTCTCTCATTCCTTAATAAAAAATAACCATTTTGTTCCTCGTTCGAAGAACATCTGATTTTTCTCAAACTTTCTGCACGAGCGACGTTCGGAGAATTGGAAATCTAACCTCTTATCGTAGAAATCAAATCACCTTCAATTTCCCCGTCCGTGTTAAAGCGGGACCATGTAAAACAAGTATCGGAAAAGCCGGAGGTCCGACGAAAAAAAACGCAGCAAGCAAACGTTTACATTTCAAACGAAACGCAATATAGTCCATAGTGAGTAATTGATTACTTTGTAGAAGATAAAACCGCTGTTTAGCGGCAAAAGGGAAAAGGTACTCAAATAACCGGCGATTCCTGGAAGGTGAATAATATAAACGGTACTCTTTCCACAGTTAAATTCATACAAAGGTAAAATTCATTTACTACATTTTTTTCAAAATCACTTTTATTGTGTATATTGCTATATTTTATACTCTTATTTAAAACTTCTTGTTATCCCTCGATTGGGAAAACTCTGATTTGTCTCAGCAAATGTTAGTTAATAAATTTTACCCCTGTATCAACGATTTCTATTTTATTTATCAATCATATCATTCTTATTATTTGTCAATCACATAATTCTTATCATTCCTCAATCACATAATTCTTATCATTACATTTCTTCCAATATTCCACGCATCAAATAATCTTCTAACCAAATACTTCAAACGGACTTAAAAAGTACTTCAAACGACAAATCCGAACGATCCGCATCGAATTCATACCGCAAACAGAAAGAGGACAATCTTCACAAAAAGTAGTCGTTAAAAAATCTCGACCGATGGTGGAATACAGTGAAGAGGGAGCCCTAAAGTTTTTCATGGCGGTAACGTGACCAATCGATTGGTTCCTTGGGGGATGAAAGTGGTGCTTTTTTGTAAAAAGTAATCTAGACAATGAGTGGGTATTTTGGAAAGCAATCGAGCACGGGAGGGTGCGGTTAAGAAGTGAGCCATTCTCTGGACGATAGGTGGTTGGAAAGTAGTTGGAAGAGGGGTTAGGAAAGGGGTTGAAAACTGGGTGGGGGCTTCATCGATTTCTTACCCGTGGCCCAGTAACGCATTTCGTGCATTCACT
This sequence comes from Nysson spinosus, assembly GCA_910591585.2. NCBI lineage: Eukaryota > Metazoa > Arthropoda > Insecta > Hymenoptera > Crabronidae > Nysson > Nysson spinosus. The sequence continues at coordinate 9,091,190 of OU342835.1, forward strand.
GTACTATCATTGGGTGTAGCCCTTCCTGGCTTCGCTACGAGAAAAACATCTCTCCCTCTGGCTTTCGGCGGTCCATTCAATTCGCAGCCATAACCGATGGCCTTTCGAACTCGTTAAACTTTTGTTCCGTTGTTGCTTTCAAGGATTTAACGGCCGATACGTCGCGGCTACCGTTTCCGCTTTAAATGCCACCGTAGGAGATTTATGCCTGTTACAGACCACTCGAAACATTGCTCCTCTCATTGCTCTCCGGGGATATTGATATGGTCATTAAACCGAACTTTAATCGTATGTTATTCCTATTTTGCATTACAAGCGGATTACGCTCGCGAAACAATCTCCGTTGCGGGATATACACATGTGAATGAAATAAACGTGGATTTCCTATAAATATTAAATCTATACTACTTCGAGGTATCATTCTATTATATTACGGAATATTTTATGTAGTTTAGTTATTTCAGTTTTTGCTATATGAATATTTAGGTATTTTTAGCATGGTGATTATTTTTAGTTTTGTAGTTATTTGTAGTCTTAGTTCTTTTCAATTCATAATTATTTATAGTTTTACAGGTGTCGTTAATTAAATTCATATTTAATGTCGTATTTCATTATTCTAATTAGCATGATGGAACTCATTCGTACTCGAATAATGAACCGGACTTGATTAAAGTTTATTTTAATAGCTACTCTTAATTAATATAAATAGCCATTAGTTAAAATACCTCATATTTTTCGATTTTATTAATATCTCCGCACCGTGTTTATTAAAGCATTTACTCTCAGCTGTTCCGCCATTAATGGTAAAAATTAATGTCCCTTCGGGATGAAAGCTTGAAACTCTCTTATCCGTATAGTCAGCCCGAATTTATGCGTGTTTTTAAATTTCACTTCGAATGGATTTGTTCGTTAATGAAGCAGAAAAAGCGACCGGTAAATTTTGGGAGCGCATAGCCATAAATTCTTTTAAATATCCGGGGCCACGGATAGTTAGTCACATTGAAACGGCCATTTGATTATTCGACGGACGTGCGCCAGAATTGTGCCAGAATTAATGGATTCCGCGGTAATCGACTGTGTTCCTAGGTTTTTATTAATATATTCACGTCGATATACAGGAATGCTAACCAATATATACATGTTACAACATTTAAAAACGACAAATTTTACTTTCACTAGTTACCAGATTCTTTTTCATAATTCAAGAAATGAGTTGTCTCGTGTATATAATTATGCATATAATTATTTACCTATGAATACAGTTTAATTGAATTTATTTTACATATGGATGCAATTTAATTGGAATTGTTTTTCATATAGATATGATTTAATTGAAATTATTTTACATATGGATGCAATTTAATTGGAATTGTTTTTCATATGGATACGAATTAATTGAGATTGTTTTTCGTCTGGATACGATTTAATTGAGATTATTTTCCATATGGATACGATTTAATTGGGATTATTTTTCATATGGATTCGATTTAATTTTCTTTCGCGTGTCGTTATAAGTAGCGGTAAAAACGAAAAGAAATTGGCGTAAGTTAAAAAATGTAATTATTTCAGGTTTACTTTTCCACTTATGTTAGGCGTGACTTGTATTAATAAAACGGGTTAATGTCGCGGAATATTTTTATACTTGAATCTATACTTGAAACTAGCTCATTAAATCTGAAAAAGCTTTAAAGATTTCTTTGTTTACTGGTGACTGACTTCGCGAAAGTCGATAGAGTCAACAACCAACCAGATTTCAATGTGGAACCGAGTTAAATATTGGAAATAGAGAATTCGCGGAAGTCATTAAACTCCATAAGCAATAAACCTTCCTTTTTCTTAGCTTAAGAAACTTTTGGGAACTTTGTTAAATTGAAATATTAATTACGATAGTTTCTGACTCGTCACTCGCGGACTGCAAGGGTACTTTATTGTAATTAAAATGAAATATTAATTATAATAGTTTCCCGACTAGTCTCTCACCAATTAGAAGGCAGCGACCAAATAACGAACTATTTTAAGTTTAATTAAATATGAAGTTCATAATAGACTGCTCATCTCCTTTCATATTCGAAACTACATCAAACTTTTTAATTCAAGCCTGCCAACAAATATATACACGTTACAACTTTTGAAACCGATAAATTTTGCATTGGCAAGTTGCACGACTTTTTTTAGATAATTTCACAACTGAGTTGTACCGTGTTTATAATTATTTGTTCATTATAATAAATTATTTCATATAATCCGTACACCATATTTACAAATTTAAATAATATTAATAATCCAGTAGCCTTAACTTCAATATCGCGTCTGTTTATAATAATTCGACCACTTTTATTAGCGAATTAAATCATTTCGAGTTTACTTCTCCACTTTTATTACGATTCTTTATATATTATATTCATACTAACATTAGTTTCAGGACAGGAATTCTTGTCAAAAAAATGAAACGAAGATAGAAATCCAAGTGATAACTCTATTAATCCAAACAATAATACTACACCATTATTCCAAGATTAAAATAATTAGACACTCGTAACACATTAATATTGACAAAGAAAATGAAAAATAATAAATGTCCGATTGAATGAGTTTATTAATCAAGATAATGATACAACACCCTTATTTCCAAATTACAACGATCAGACGCTAATGTTACATTATGATTCGAAATTACAAAAAATCCATCGTCAACCAGCTCTCTTAATTCCCAAGAAATCGTGTCGTGAAAACTGCGGATGCTAAATATCGATTCTGACTTTTATCTTAGCAGCTCGCTTATCCATCCGCTGGCGTAGTGGCTGTGGTTAGTAATAAATCGCAAAAAAAACCAGAGAGTAAGAATTACGCTCGAGGAAAAGTGGGTCACGAATCAATCGAGGGAAGAAAACCACCGAATTGTAGTGGTAGCAGTGCCTACCTATTGAAGGAGTAATCACTGCAGAAAGCTCCTTCTCTCTCTCTCTCTCTCTCTCTCTCTCTCTCTCTCTCTCTCTCTCTCTCTCTCTCTCTCTCTCTCTCTCATCCCCCAACCCTCCGAGCATAATTAATTCTTCGCTTGAGATCAATTCAATGGTCACGATGTTAATGTTGACGTGTCCTTCTTTGCTTCACTCGCTTCACGGAACTCTCCGAGCAAATTAATTAGACAAAACATGAATTTCTTTGACGCTGAGCAACTCTACGAGAAAATTCAATGCAATCTTAATTACTTCTTTTTGCGGAGGAATTTATATTACCTTCGTAATTGGCGTACAAATAATAATTACGTTTGGAATGGGTTTCAATTTCAGTGTAATGTCACCAATTTAGTTGAGACTGATTGTGAGATGTAATATTGTGTGTGTAAATATTAAAAATTTCGATTCTGCCAATTTTGTTTTTAAATGCCCCAAATCGATGGTATATGATGCCTCATGATGTTCTAGGACATTTTGGGTCGAAAGAAGTGAATTAAAAATTGTTTTGGTCAAAAAATGGGTCGACCCAAAATCGCGAAAATTACCACAATTTTGGAAGAATCTTACATCCCTTTTATTAGTCGAACTCGAGTCTACGGATTCCATTGAAACCCTCGTACTATTTCCGCGCATACCTGTTGAAGTAGTATTTACCGTTCAAGACAGGCGTAGTATAATTAATACTTCAGTGAAGTCAAACAGTGCGGTGACTGTGTTACTGTTAACTTCTCCTTCCTGTCGTCGGTCCGGCTTCCCCTCAACAAATATCCAGGACAAATTAACTTAATCAATGAGGTATTTGTCCTGCAAATAGACTCGGCCAACTTGGTCCTGCAACGACCCTGTGTCCTGCAACCATTGGTCGAAGACATTTTAACAATGCGGTGTAGTCAATTTCTCGGCAGTTTCGTATCATGGCGTCCACCAAATTGATATGGAAATTCGCCTTAACAGTCTGTCTTCCTTTGTGCATATTCCACTTCGCGAGATGAGATACCCGCTCGTTTATGATGCATTGTTTCAACTACTTTTTAATATTGAAGTTGCATGAAATCTTGAGAGAGTTCTTAGGAATGCGAACTATGAACAATAATATTAAATATGAGATATGAAGGATAGTCCTTTGAAGTTGTCAACTTGATATTTATCTTGCAATAGGCGAGATTGAAAATATCAATTTGGGTGAAATTCACATTTGGAGATTAAAAGATATATTGTTATTAGTGTATTTCTATTTATATATCTTCACTTTTATGAAAGAACATTTTTTATTCTTGATTGAAATTATGCTTAATTCAACACAACATTGGTTCGGTTGGTTTTGAAATTCCGTAATTAATTCAAACTGGGTGATAATAATTTGGACATTTTTCTCTGTTACAGTAACGAAATTTATTCGTATTGGCATCGCTGACAAGAACGACAACCCTCCTTATTTCGATAAAACCCTCTACGAGGCTGAAGTGGACGAAAATGAAGACATACAGCATACGGTTCTCACTGTCACCGCCAAAGATCACGACGAGTGTAAGTAATTTCCTGGAATTCATATTTACCAACCCTTTGCACTCGATAAACTGAGTGGCGACTAAAAGTTGCAATAATAAACTGCGTGCGCGATTGAGAATCGACTTTCGGTTATTAAATTATTATGAACGAACATCGTGCAGTTCACAGACTTAAAATATTTTACGAAAATAATATTATACTTTGCTTTTATCGGATGCTATTTGACGAGCAAACTTTCGTTATTGCAATGGAAGCAATTATGAGAGATAATCAGAATTAATTGAACAAGTTAGCGGGTTTAACAGCACTATGTCTAAAAAGTGCTCAGTAAATACAGGTCCACGAACCAACCTTTCTTGAAAACAACCCTTTTTATATCACGATGAAAAACCCTTTTACCCCAGCAATCTACGTTTATAAACCGAGAGTCATCGAAATTCGCTGGAAAACCATGTCAAATGACCAGTTTTTATGAAAATACTTGTTTCAATGAAAATTAAGGTCATATTATTAATATTCCGTGTAAATTAATTCGACTGGTCGACATATAAAACAGGTTTCAGTGTAATATTTCTAATTGAATTCAAACTGAAATATAATATAATACTCATAAATATCAAATCGACCAAAGTGAAATTTGTTTTAATAATTCGTTTTAATTGGCATTCATCGTCAGTTAATTACTCCGGAAAAAAGCATTTTCGACCACCAAACTTTTCTAACCAAAACATACTAATAGATTTATCAAATAAAAATCTGTATTTTGTATATTTACTACAATATAATGTAATATTATATTATATTATATTACATGTCGCATATCGTAGATCAGTTTCAAAACGCTTTCAAAACGCAGTTTCACGCTTAAAACAATATTATTCTGTATGTCAACTTAAATTTGTTTCACCAATTTATAGTTATTTCAAGTCAAGCCACGAAACCACGAAGCGATGGAAAGTTAATATTAAAACGTAGTGCTTCCGGTAGACTTTACGTTCCATGTCGTCAGTTAATATTGAAGTAAACTTCTCTGTCCTTAATCCAACTAATAAGTTTCTCCAGAATCCATCCACTACTTCGTGACTTACTTCGTGAAGTAGAAACTGTTTATGAAAGTTTAAATAGCAGATGGCAAAATAAAGTCTCGTGATACATTTACTTGGCAATCTCCAATTAAGAATATCGTTGCTAATAGCTCGCGATAAAATCCACTAAACGCTGCTTTTTAATGTGCAACGTTTGATCGGAGATCGAAGAAAAGATTTAATAAGTAATCCCTCGTTAAATATCATAATATAATATAATATAATATAATGTTGTATCTGTATTCTATACTACAATATTGATAATTTCGACCAATGCACATCCTTGGGATTATTTGTTAAATTTTCTGATTAATCTTCGATCAAACATCCCGAATTAAAAATATATATTTTATAATATAATATTATATGATATTATGCTGTATTATATTATAGTATTTTACATTGTATTACAGCATAAAGAGCAATAAACTAATAACTATAAAAATTAAGAGCATAAAACTAATAGTTAAATCGTAATTTAATCTTCGATGAAAATTCTGTGTTCCATAAAGCTTAGAAAATTGCTTTCGCTGACTGCACAGAAATTCCCGCGAACTACCCGCAAGAAAAATGTAAGATAAAAGTAATATCAAAAAGCTTGTTATGAACTTTAAAGCGGATTATATTTAATGGTTTACTGGCTCTAATTATATCCAGGGTTTAATCCTCCGATTAACCACGAGTAAAATACACAAATATAAAGCATCTAGGATTATTTGATTTTCTGCTTAAAGCAGGATAAATGAGGCAGGAAGTAATTGCTTTCTTGTTATTATGGGATTTAAAACACTGATGAATCATGCGGTTTAACATAGTTTCAGAACCGTTTCTTTGTAAATAAACGTTGCATAATTAAATATTACGGCTATTTAAATCGATGGCATGAATATTTTTGGTATATTTCGGAAAAAAACACTTTCGATTTAATATCAGAAATCATTTTCATTGCCGTTTCGTTGGAAATAAACTTCTCATAAATAAATATTACCGCTAGTTACATCGACGGAATGAACATCCTCAGGATATTTCGAAAGAAGCATTTCCGATTCTATAATTTTCTATAATCTATCTTCGATCGAAATTGGAAAATAAATTTCCCGTAAAGAACTCTCTTCGCTTCCGATAAGAAATTCGAAATAGAAAATCAAGTAAATAAAGAATGTTCGATCTTTCCAGTATATAAATCAATATGTCCGATAAACTTCGTCGGATATTATGTTGTTCAAAGATCGATCGCGCTACTTTGTGATTGATTATGAAGACATTGTTCCTCGTGTTTTCCAGCCTCGCGTATTCGATACGAGATTACGAGCGGTAACGTAGGAGGTGCATTCGCCGTAAAAAATATGACGGGCGCTATCTACGTAGCAGGTGCATTAGATTACGAAACAAGGAAAAGGGTAAGTGGTAAAAAATTTAATTGGAAACTAATCTAATCAAATAAAAACATCATCTTCGACAATTCCCACGAAACTATACAGCTTCGAAGTTTGAACATCGTGCTGTACGGAAACTGTTTTCAACCACTGTTTATAACTCAATTATATCCGCGTTTCCAAAGGAAACCACTGATTTCGATGATTTGCATTTTCCAGTACGAGCTTCGGCTTACAGCATCGGACAACTTGAAGGAAAATCACACGACGGTCGTAATTAGCGTGAAGGACGTGAACGATAATCCGCCTGTTTTTGAGCGCCCTAATTATAGAACGCAGATCACCGAGGAAGATGACAGAACTCTGCCAAAGCGCGTGCTCGCGGTAATTACTACTTTTGTCTCGATTCAATTAGACGAAAATTCGATGGCATCTAATTCGTTTCTAATTAATTCATCTCTGATTACATGAAACACTTTGAAGGTGATCCAATAATAATATTCGACTATCACTCGTTTCTGGAATATATTACATTTTCAGGTTGCTATTAGAATTAGAATAATGTAAGAATATTAATAATTATTGTATTAGGTATGTGCAGAAATTCTCGCCGTTTTATGAAATCAAACAAACTTGATCTTGTTTTTAAGAAAAATAGTTTTTATTCAAATATAATATTCTCCATTATTTTTTGTATTATTTAAAAACGGCGAGAACTTATGCGCATACCTGATAATATATTATAATTGTAATAATAATCATTCTTGGAGTGCAGTTTGTCAGGCATGGAATTTGATCTTCGAAATTGGAGTTTTTTTTCTTTTGCATTGAACAGGTCACGGCAACTGACGGAGATAAAGACAGGCCTCAAAATATCGTCTACTTTTTGACTGGTCAAGGAATCGATCCCGACAACCCAGCGAATAGCAAGTTCGATATCAATCGTACGACAGGAGAAATCTTCGTCCTGAAGGTTCGTTGAAATTCTATATAAATTGGAAAGATAAGAGATAGCTCCTCTGGAAACATTGAAGGTGTTACTTCACCCTAGAAATTCGAAAAACTTCATTTTTCATCGGGTTTCTCAAAGTCAGCGTTCTAATAATATTAGGGGTACCGGAAACTAATCAATTCGGAAGTAAAGAATTTTTCGCATCGAAATGTGGGAATTAGATTTTTTCGAAAAAGAAATTATGACTTCGCTTTCGACTTTCGACTTTCGAACACCGAATATTAATAACAACTATTTAAAGAGCTTGTTTTAAAACCGTTGGACCAACCCTTTTCTATAGCCACTCGATAGAGATCAGCCAAATGGACGACCACAATGGCGGTTCACCGTATTCGCGCAAGATGAGAAAGGAGAGGGTCTCGTTGGCTACGCGGATGTCCAAGTTAACTTGAAAGATATCAATGATAACGCGCCGACATTCCCGCAAGGAGTTTACTTTGGCAACGTCACAGAAAATGGCACGGCAGGTTCGTAGCGAAATATCTTCCGTTAACTATTTATACTTATCACATTACTCTTGATCACCTAGATACTAATTATTATAATATACGTCGATTACCTTCAACGTTCAAAATGTAAAATCTTCATATTTCTAACATGCCTTTGTATTTCTCTTTCCTTTTTTATCTTGGTATATAATAATTCATAATAATAAGGTATACATTTCGCAATATCGATTTCGTTACAATTATATCGGAGGTGTAAGTAGATTTTACTATACAATATTATATACTAAAATGTTATACAGAATATTAATAAAGGATCTTGAAATATTGAATTTATTATAATTATATCATTATGTTATTAGAGATGTAAGTGGTATCTAACTTCTATTTTAGGAATGGTCGTAATGACGATGACAGCCGTTGACTACGATGACCCCAGCGAGGGTACCAACGCAAAATTGTTGTATTCGATTGAGAAAAATGTAATCGAAGAAGAAACTGGTTCCCCGATTTTTGAAATCGACGACGAAACGGGAGTTATTAAAACCGCAGTCTGTTGCCTGGATCGAGAACGCACGCCCGATTATTCAATACAAGTCGTCGCGATGGATGGAGGGGGGTTAAAAGGTTTGATTTTATTAATTAACAATTAATATTGATATCAAACAAAGAACAGTTTTTAAATATTGATTTGAAACATTCACGTGTTCAGGGACGGGGACGGCATCGATACGAGTGAAAGATATAAACGATATGCCACCGCAGTTTACAAAAGACGAGTGGCTGACGGAAGTGGACGAAACGGAAGGTCCTGATTTACCGGAAATGCCAATTCTTACCGTCACCGTCCACGATGAGGATGAAACCAATAAATTCCAGTACAAGGTAACTTCTGCCGGAGTACCACGAATAATCATTCCTTTTCAGACTTTCGAATTTATTTCGAAGTAACAGAAATATTTTGGAATTATTAAATGCTAATTTTATTCTCAGGTTATCGAAAACAGCGGATACGGCGCTGATAAATTTACCATGGTAAGAAATAATGATGGCACGGGATCTCTGAAGATCGTTCAGTCCTTGAATTACGAGGATTCGTTACAAAGCAATGGCTTTAGGTTCAGGATACAAGTTAATGATAAGGTAAACACGACAATTAACCAGATATTATATGTAAAATAATAAAAAGTACACGATCTTCTAACTGAGTGATGAATTTAAATATAAGCCAGAAATGAAATCTTCCGATTATGGAAAATATCTGCGAAATATTACGGTGTTATTTATTAACATTATAGGGTGAAGATAATGATAATGATAAGTATCACGTAGCATATTCCTGGGTAGTCGTGAAATTGCGTGACATTAATGACAACCAGCCGCAATTCGAGAGGGCGAATATCGAAACAACCGTCGCGGAAAATGCCGCAGTCGGAAAGAATCTTGAAACATTCATGGCGACCGATCCCGATCAGGGTGGAAAGAGTAAAGTATTTTACTCGATCGACAGAAGTTCCGATCGGAAACGGCAATTCGCTATCAATGAGAATGGCACGGTGTCCATTCAAAGAAGTCTCGATCGCGAAGAAACTCCTCGTCACCAGGTAGATTATGGACAACCATAAATATTTACAATACGAGACGGAATTATAATAAACTATACAAATCTGTTACAGGTGAAAATATTGGCGATCGACGATGGCATTCCTCCGAAAACCGCGACCGCTACTTTAACCGTAATCGTCCACGACATTAATGATAATCCACCAAGATTTCTGAAGGATTATCGGCCGGTACTCCAGGAACATTTACATACAAAGAAAGTCGTGGAGATTTTAGCAACGGATGACGATGATCGATCGAAAAGCAATGGCCCGCCATTCACCTTCAGAATGGACCCGAAAGCGGATGACGTTATTAAAGCCAGTTTCAAAGTGGAGAGTGATAACAGTGAGTCCAGACGTTTCCATTATTCTCCGGATAAACGTGGGAGTTTCTTAGTTCTCTTTAAAAAATGATTGCTTTCTACTCTTCAGAGGGAGCAAACGGAGATGGCATGGCTATTGTGTCCTCCTTGAAGTCGTTTAATAGGGAACAACAAAAGGAGTATTTGATACCGATTATTATCAAGGATGCTGGAAATCCGTCGATGTCTGGCACCAGTACCTTGACCGTTATTATCGGCGATATCAATGATAACAAAATGCAGCCAGGATCGAAAGAAGTCTTTGTATATAACTATGCTGTACGTAATCCTAGAATTCACCTTTGACATTCGGCTATCATATTCCATGTTCGGAATTTACAATGACTTCCATCGAACTCTTCAGGGACAATCGCCTGACACGGAAATTGGCCGGGTTTATGTCTACGATTTGGATGACTGGGATTTGCCTGACAAGAAGTTCTACTGGGAAGGATTGGAGCATGCGCAATTTAAACTGGACGAAGATAATGGCATGATTTACATGAAATCAGGAACGCACGATGGCAGATATCATCTACGGTTTAAAGTCTACGACCGGAAGCACACGCAGACAGATGTGCCGGCGAATGTAACTGTTACTGTTAAAAGTATTCCACACGAAGCGGTACTTAATTCTGGATCCATTCGCATATCTGGGATAACGGATGAAGACTTTATACGTGTATGGGATTACAAAGTAAGTGCGAATCTAAGTAACCACCGATTAATCGAGATATTAATTATCATAATTATTCAAACATATTTTACTATTACACTGACTACATTAACTCGCTGACTGCAAGTGTACTTCTGTACTTCGAATAAATTTCTTCGTAAAAAGCATAAATGAGCCTTTTATCTTGAAACTTGGACTTAGGCCACTTTCAAAATAAACAGTTCAAATATGTATTATTGTGAAAAATACTAAATAAGCAGTTTATAGAAGGTTTGATTACTTATGAGTAGCTGGAAATTAATGGTCACTTGGCATCCAAAAAACGGGCAAAAAGACGATTCTTATATAATTAATTTCATATTTCAGTCGCAAACACTGTCACGAAGCAAAGCCGAATTATTCCGGGATAAGTTGGCTTACTTGTTGAATATAAATAGAGAGAATGTCGATGTCTTCAGTGTTCAATTACGTAAAATGCGTCCATCTTTAACAGACGTGCGGTTTGCGGCTCACGGATCGTTGTATTATAAGCCCGTTAGACTTAATGGAATTGTTCTTATGCACCGTGAAGAGGTAATGTATCTACTAACTTAAACACTGTCAATTGGCAGAAGGAAATTAATCCATCAATAATTAACTTCGTAGATCGAAAAGGATGTTGGAATCAATATAACTATGGTTGGCATCGATGAATGTTATTATGAGAACGAAATGTGCGAGGGTAGTTGTACGAATACCTTAGATATTAGCAGCTTACCTTACATGGTTAATGCAAATAAAACAGCTCTCGTTGGTGTGCGAGTTGATGTAATAGCCGAATGCACTTGTGGAGCAAGGAACTTCAGCAAAGGCGAATCCTGTAGGAGTAGTCCTTGTTATAACGGTGGTCGTTGCATCGAAGGACGCTTTGGATTATCGTAAGGACATCTTGTTTCATGAGGAAATTTATTTCGGTAGAAATATTGAAGTCTTGTTATTTTATTGAACATTTTCATTGCTTTAAAAATAGGTGTCAGTGTCCGGCGGGATATAATGGTCCGAGGTGTCAGCAGACGGCAAGAAGCTTCCGTGGAAATGGCTGGGCTTGGTATCCTGCTTTGGAAATGTGCGACAATAGTCATTTAAGCTTCGAGTTTATTACCAAAAAGTCAGATGGGCTTTTATTGTACAACGGTCCTATTGTACCTCCTGAATCAGACGAAATAATGGTTTCCGGTATGCCATCATTATCAGCACTATATGTCGTTGTTTCTCGTTAATCATGTTCTTCACTATATTTGATAATTTTATTGCAATTACAGATTTTATATCCGTGGAACTGGAACGTGGGATACCTCGGCTTTTAATAGACTTTGGATCCGGCACGCTGGAATTAAAAGTGAAACCAACGAGATCGTTGGATGACGGCGAATGGCACAGACTCGACATATTTTGGAATACTGAAGTAAGAATTCTTATTTCTTTTTCACTTATTACTAATAATTGCATGTCCTGCAATAAATCCTTACGATTTAGATCTAAATGAAATCGAATTGTAATATCAATATTTCCTTGTGTATTTTACAGACTGTTAAGTTGATCATTGATTATTGTAAGTCTGCAAATATATCGGAACTGGATGATGGCTCGCCGCCAGAATTTAATGACATCAGTTGTCAAGCGCAGGGTACAATACCGCCATTTAATGAATACTTGAATGTTAATGCCCCGTTACAAATTGGTGGATTATACGTTGAGCAATTCGACCCGACTCATTACAATTGGAAGCACATGCCAGTTGGCAAGGGTTTCGATGGCTGCATCAAGAACCTTTTCCACAACAGCAAGCTTTACGACTTAGCCCATCCTGGACTTTCGAGGAACAGCGTAGCAGGATGTCCTCAGACCGAAGAAATTTGCAATAATCAGGAATCCACATTCCGTTGCTGGGAACATGGTACATGTGTCGGTAGCTTCACCGAAGCTAGATGCCAATGTAATCCAGGTTGGACTGGTCCAGGATGTATGACACCAACCATTCCAACAACATTTAAATCCCAGAGTTACGTGAAATATGCTCTGTCATTCGAACCGGATAAATATTCCACTCAAATTCAACTGAGATTCCGCACACGTGAAGTTCACGGAGAACTCTTCCGAGTCAGTGATCAACATAGTCGGGAATACGCAATTTTGGAGGTAAATGTTTGTTTTTCATAATCGTAGTATTTATTTAAAAATCGTACATTAATAGTGCAATATACATTTCATACATCATACAAGTGTTATAATGCAAACTTGTTCATTTTTATACATAGATTTGTATTTAATTTCAGATCAAGGATACCAAATTGCACTTTAGGTATAATTTGAATAGCTTGAGAACCGAGGAACGTGATATTTGGCTGTCAGCGATAGCCGTCGACGATGGCCAATGGCACACAGTCAGAGTTTCGAGATATGGTTCCGCTGCAACTTTGGAATTAGATGGTGGCGAGGGAAGAAGGTTCAACGAAACCTTTTCGTTCGAAGGACACCAATGGCTTTTGGTTGACAAACAAGAGGGAGTCCATGCCGGTGGGAAAGCTGAGTATACTGGAGTTCGAACTTTCGAAGTCTATGCGGATTATCAGAAAGGTAAGATTGTCTGAAATATTACAATTAGAAACGTTCTAACTGAGTTCACATTTCGATATTGAAATCATTAATTTCTGTGAAATTTAGTCATTCAGAATATTCAGTGTGTAAAATTGAAACGATTACAAAGTAACAACATTAAATAAAATCAACATTATTTCGGTTAGGTTGCCTCGACGATATTCGACTCGAAGGAAAGCACCTTCCACTTCCGCCTGCTATGAACGGAACACAATGGGGTCAAGCAACAATGGCCAGAAATCTAGAAAGGAATTGTCCGTCGAATAAACCCTGTGCTAACGTCCTCTGTCCAGAACCTTTCCAGTGCATCGATCTTTGGAACGAATATGATTGCACGTAAGTGCAGTGTTATTTAAAAAATTGTACTTTCACGAAGCATCAAAAATAATTAATACAACTACTATTACTGTCTTTATTCGTAGATGTGGAGAAGGAACAATTCCATCCCCGGATAGCAAAGGGTGTATGGATAAAAACGAGTGCATCGATTATCCGTGTCTAAATGGTGGTAGATGCATTAATCAAGATCCACAATATCGATATCGGTGTATTTGTCCGGATGGTTTTTGGGGCGAGAATTGCGAATTGGTGCAAGAAGGTCAAACATTAAAACTCAGCATGGGTGCTTTAGCAGCTATTCTGGTCTGCCTGTTAATCATTCTTGGTACGTGTGCTCTTTTGTATTGACCTTTGTATACCATCTATTTATGAATGACAAATATGGGGTAATTAATAACTTCCGTGAAAATAGTCACTAATCAGTCGTTCCGTTTTCAGTGCTCGTACTAGTGTTCGTTGTTTACAATAGAAGAAGAGAAGCGCATATTAAATATCCAGGTCCAGATGACGATGTGAGAGAAAATATTATTAATTATGACGACGAGGGTGGCGGAGAAGATGACATGACTGCGTTCGACATCACGCCGCTGCAAATCCCTATCGGAGGACCGATACCGGAAATGGGTGGAAAGATGCCGCCGTGTAAAGTAGCTTGTACGTTGTTTTTTTATTAATATATTCACACCGGATTACGCACATTCGAGTCTTCGGGATTCTTTGGTAGAACCCGGATAACTCAAATGTGAGTCTTTAGATACGTTACGCTTCGGTTTCAAAACGTCTCTAGTACGTTTTGACTAAGTTTTACGTTGGTTTTTATAGAAGTTTTTGTGACATTACGACGTAACATTCTGTTGAAAATGGCCCGACGCGAATGTTTTGAAATAGTACTCTTAAGGTTTATATGTAGGTTCGACACTGAAGTTCTGCTTCGAAATATTTTACAGATCCGTTAGGACCAGAGCCAAACGTGGGCATCTTTATAGAAGACCACAAAAAGAGGGCTGACAGTGATCCAAATGCACCGCCATTCGACGATCTCCGAAATTATGCATACGAGGGTGGCGGAAGTACCGCGGGCTCGTTATCATCACTGGCATCTGGTAAGATATCTCTGTTTTTAATCAAAGTTTATTATAAATCTTTTAAATAGCAGGTGCCAAACTGGATTTTGTCGTGCGGTATGTTCATTAATTTGCGGCAATTACACATTTTTTCTACATCACTTATTAATGACTATATAACAGCCGTTGTTCAACACAATATTAGAGGAAAGTAGTTTATGATTTAACAAAATCATTAATTAAAATTCGACAGGCACAGACGATGAGCAACACGAGTACGAGTACTTAGGTGCCTGGGGTCCTAGATTCGACAAGCTTGCAGACATGTACGGTCCCGCGGAGGAGAGCGAGGAAGAAGACTAAAAACATTGAACATCTGGAGTATCCTAAACTTCGAAGATCGCACGATTCACGATTACCCGGAACAGTGTTCGTGTGACCCTTTAAAACTGTCTTTTAGAAGAAAACAAAAATACTGGGATCCAATCCACGAGTCCTCTCTGGGGTTCCAAGAGGGAAAAGGAATGAAGTCTACTTTCTGTCCGGGGTGGGCGGTGTTTTCGTTAATGAAGAAGCAGGGAGATATTAATCTTCGTTTTGTCATCAAGCACATCATATACGTGCGCGAAGGTACTGTAGCACGTGGAATCTTATGCACATAAATACACACACACGGAGAAAAAAAACGATTTCTGGAGGCGTCAAGTCGGAATTTTGTGGATGACGAAGCATCGTTCGAGTGCGCGTACCTGGAGAAGAAAGGGGAAGTACCGAGTTTTCGAATAGTACGTTGAAATACTCGTCGAAAGGTGATCTCAGCAAGAGCTTTATCCTGTCGCGTTACGAACGTTGCAATAATTTCAAGAAAACCATACCTAACCACTGGTATACGTAGGATGGTACGTAATCTCATGGATGCATACCTATCTGTATAGTATGTTTTACGCGTATACGTAGGAAATTTTGCGCGTGTGTACGTGGGACTTTTTCTATAAATTCATTATTTTTAGTCACCGTCATAGTTACTATTACCGATATTATTATAACATTATACGCAGAGCGAGTAACGCTCACGATAGCTACTATCGATACTTACGTCGGTTCATTATTATTCGTGCATTATTACTGCCAACCATCATTGCCATCGTCCTTACATTGTTCGTATATATGTTATTATTTATTTAGAAGCGCATAGAAGGTTATGCGGGTAAACGAGTAGTATGTGATTATCATGAACATTATTAAGGGCATTCTCATTATCATGTTTTCGATACAGTTATCGTATAGTTCGATACGACCGTACAGTTATTTAGTTGATCACGGATCTTTTATGGTTTTCAACTCTCCCCGTTTGATTTCCATATGTTTCACGCGCACGAAGGCCGATTAATTGAGACGTGTCATTGTTGAATGTGAATAATCCTGAAATGGCGATCAGACACGCCGAATTCGTTCGCGAACGATTTTACCGTATGTGGTCTGTCATGTTAGAGATATTAAGAGTCGTTAGCTATTATTGCTCGAGAACCATCCTCATTGTTGTCAATCGTCACTGTGACCGCCACCGCCATTCTCATTATTATTGATAGTATTATTATGATTATCATTATTATTATTACCATTATTGACATTATGGAAAGTATATATATATTATAAATACGGATTTATAAATATATATATATTGAAAGCGCAATGAGAAAATAAAAGGGTACAGGAACGTGGAATATACGAAAGTCCGAGAATAAGAGAGAAGGAGAGAGTTACCGCGCGCATATGTAATTATTATAATTATTATATAGCGATATAAATATAAATATAAATATATATATATACATATACATATATTATATATATACAGACGAAGACACGTACAGAGGAAAGGGAGATTGTGGAATGCAATGCGAGATAAGGTCCACAGCTAACTATCAAGCTCACCATTAGGAACCTCTATAAATAGTTATAATATTTATTTTATTGTCAAATCGGACGAATCATATGTTATATATGAGATGCACGAGAAAACCTAGAATTCGGAGAAAGGGGAGCTCGCATACTCGTGAAAAAATGGAAGGACATACATTCCTTTGATAACGAGATGTTCCGATGTCTCGAGATTAAATTCACTGCAATGCCCCGAACTCGTTAGAATTCAGTAAAACGAAGTAATTTTGCGTTCGATAGTCCAAATTTAATACTCGAGTACTACAGAAGCCACGCAAAGAGCAAACTCGAATAAAAAATAGATAGAAAAAAGATGCGCGCAGATCGGAACCGCAATCCGACAATTCCAATTCTAATTAAACTTCATATAATCTATAAGGAGATTCCATAATATTACGTACACAATCAACATTACGAAACACATAGAAATATATTTCACACAGCAGTTCAACAAACTAAAATATTAATTCAACATTTTATTTCTCTGTCTTCCTAAGACAACAAAGTCGTGGAGAGGAGTTTAAACTTTGATAACGAAGTACCCATTAAACGATAAACAAATCTCCTGATTTCTTAAATAAATATAGATATCCCTCAAAGATAATATTGATTTCTTCAAAATTTTAATTCTCGAGTTGCGGTGTCTGCTTCGAACAAGGCGGCAGCAGAGTGCGCGTGCGCATAGTACGCGCACGCCTGGATTGTTGACAGTCGTCTCTGCTCCGTCATTCTAATCGCGTGTGTACTCTAATTAGCTCATCGGAAAGAGTTTACAGGTTGAAAAGCATCGTGAGCAACATTCTCCGCGCAACGTGTCTCGACTGATCTGTAAAATTCTCAACGGGAAAATATTAATAGTCAATTTATCGGTTAGGCGAAGCTACGTCGGATTCCGTGTCAGATTCGACAGGCACCATAGTATAAGCACTTGTACGAATATTGTAAGTAACTCGTGTATGAGTGTGCCGGTATTCCTCGTAATTGCGCCGCGAGTGATACTGTGCATAGCTGTATAATTGTCCTACCGATTGTCGTCTTGCGTATCGTTTCCGGCGGATTTGTGATATTACGTTTGCACCCGTTTCTTTGTCATGTGCACCCTGTTCATCACCCTCCTCACAGTCATCGAGAAACACGAGACATCGACGTTGTACGCAGGTGAATCTCCATTTACGAACTCCTAGTAAACGTAACGTTTTCTTAGATGTATTTTGAACCAAAGAATTAAGTTCTTGATCTACGCGAGGTATACAGAGTTTAGTGTTTATGTTGTAGATAAAGCGAACATAAGTTCGATGTAGATATATTTTCAGCATTGATTTGCTTGAATTGGTCTTCTATGTTAATAATCTTGTATATGAATAATTTATTTACATTGTAAGTCTGCAGCGGGATTATTGATTTGATAATGCAGCCTTAAGTGCAAAATTAGAACACGTACTCGAGAATAATTTATGATGTAAAATACTTTTCATATATCGAATAATATTGTATTAGTGTGGAAGTTTGTATAAAATTATAGGACAAATTACAGTAGCAATTATGCTTCCAATAACTATGTGAAGTTTGAAGCATAATCAGTGTTCGTAAATCGTGATTCAGGCGTAAGTTACACTCATTCATCACACTTTCCCAGGCAGTAACTTTATTGTACGACTAAGCAATAATTCTACCGCCAGCAATAATTCTTCAAGGAAGCAGCGTAGAATTTCTTTTACACAGAAATGAATATTAATACGAATATAATTAATTAATTACAAATACTACATACAGGGTTATACAATTTTAATATCGACATTACGCTCATTTTAACAGCGGTGTTTCTCGATATCAGTGAACGAGGATTCTTATCGAATATCATGTTTCATTATCACCGTCCTTTGTAGTGGACCCTTTCGATACTCCACACCATTCCTATTGTCGATTTGGTAGCCCATCTAAGTAGTTTAAACAAAAAATAAAATAAGCAGAGACGGTATTCGACGGACTGGCATTGTAGGAGGACGAGCGGTTTATCGTTGAATATGAGTTGAGTAGCGCACGTCTACGCATGCGCGTGTGTATGCAGTGGCAAAGAATAGTTAAAACGCGCGATTCCATTGCAATTCACTGAAAATCGCGATCGACTGTTAAATCGAAATACTTTGGATCTTCTCGGAGATTGGCTTTGCACGATAAAACAAACTTGATTGTCATTTATTATGTCATTGGTCGACACTTATCACTGGCATTTAAGCACTTCGATCATTTACTGTTAATATAACTATCAATAACTCCATATGACTTGGACGATTATCAATCATTTTCTAAGTGTATCTTATCGGAATTATAAACACTTTTCACAAATATTTAACATATATCCGATGTTTACATAACGCATAAAGAACGAAACCGTTTGAAATTGTACTTTTAGACGATTCGTTGTTAAGGTGACGTCAATTAACACCGTATAGCAATAATACAATACGATAACGATATACGAGATCTTTGACACTGCGTTGAAATTAAGTACAAATTTACCACCGAATTTTTCGTACCGTGCCATTTCTTTGAACTTCCAAAATTCTAGGATAAATTACGATAGAAATTATGCTTCGAAAAAATGATTTAGTATGCTGCAAAATTCATCTGCAGACTGAGACGGGCTAAACGATGTGTTTCTACGATTAATTACAAGCTGTTATCGATGAATAATCATTTCACCGAAGAAAGAACTTAAAAAGCGAAGTCAGTCTCCGTGAGTTATTTTCAATCCAGAAAATAGAATAAAATGTTCATCGTGATTCATCCGAACCTTGAACACGTGTTTGGAAACTTTCTTCGTTCGCTCGACCTAAAACCAACCTTAAAAAAGTACACCGTGAAGAACAAACACAACATGATCCCATGCGAGAGATCCGGTTATGAATATAATAACGGGAATAATAACGAAACCCGGAAATAAAAGTGTCCGTTTTATTAGCGACAGTTTAACTTGCCACTGAAGAAACGTACTTATTTCGGCGACGAAGCGAGCGAGTGGAAAGAGAAACCGGAAGTTCCGGGAAGTCGGAGTGTGGGATAAGCGGAAGGTTTGCGTGTGAGAACGAGAGAGATTGCAGAGAAATCGAAGCGACACAACGTTCCTTATTCTCATTCCATAAAGTCGTTCTTACGATCGATCAAATCGACCTTTATTTTAGAATTAAAGAGTCAGTCTCAAATTCACCTCGTATTCCTTTCTTCATCTTGTCCATGATCGAACGCAGCATTAGAATCTAGTATCCTTCGATCCTACGCCATTCCCTGAACAAACATACGAGGTAAATTAACCCTAGAAAGGACGATCCCACTTAGTTAGTTACTTTGCATAGAATATTTCCTGCACGAAACTGATCGTTATAGTTCGTTAGAAGTACCACCTTAACTTATCGATTAGTGCAACAACGAAACATTCATTGCGCCATTACGTTACAGTATATGAAGATTAATTAGAATCGATCACACGCACCCGTATGATTTAATTAATTACGTAACATCGATACCCGCGAAGTATTAACATATTTATTTTTTTATTGACTCCGTCGCGCCTAAAGTATAACTGACAAATTGAATTAATCGAAATTAAGACTTTCTCGGGTTAATACGAGAGCCTCGAGGAGAAAAGGGAAGAAAAGGGAAGAAAAGACAAAAGAGAAGGCAAGTGATTCGCCGTGGTCATAAAACGGCGGTAATAAAACGATGAAACGTACTTATTCTTGAAGAGATCTCACTGCTGGTGGCAGACACTTTCCTCGATACTTTTTGTCACCAAGTTGCCGGACATGGCGCAACGAGATAGAATAAAGAGATCCTTCCGAGTAATGAAAATCCGTGGAAATCGTTGGGAGTAAAGACGCGAGGAAATTGTTGCGCCAAGCATGCTCATCCTACATATCTAATACTTTTCTAAGCACTGCCTAATCGTGCACAAAGAAACCACTTTGTATGGGTACGACATGGCCAAGTACGGGGCGGACCCTTCTTACGAATAATTACAGTTAACAAACGATTCTTTTTACAACGGCACTAGTCCGCTTCATCGAAGCTTGTCGATTATGGAACTCTTTGTTCGTATTGTCTTCAGTTAACACAGTGAACAAATCAATCGTGAGGTCAAACAAAACTGTCCGCATTACCTTCGTCGTTGAAGATACTGGATCGAATAAATGTTAATAATAATACGTTACTTTTAATGCACAAAGTTAAATAACGATAGCAATCCCATTCGTTCGTACATAAATGTCTACAAACACGAATGATTTTTTTAATCAGTTGTGATTAGAAATAAAGATGACTGGTGTATATTCCTTATCGCTATTCAGCATATTATACTAGTTTCTTTATAAGTTTCATTAACATATTCAAGTAAGTTGTACGAAAGAAAAACGGAGAATCGAATTTTCAATATCCACAGATTTGGAACTTGATTATAATTCAGATTCAAATGTGTCACTCGATTTCTTTCGTATTCTATTTCATTTATTATTATTAAGCTCGACTTCCTGAACCGACTGATATCTTTAAAATCCTAAACACACAAAAATTACATAATTATAATGAGTCATACGTTTTTGATTACTTTTGAGATATCTTTAATCCATTCAAACCTTACAAACACAAAACTCGAGCGAGTCTTTCGTAAACGTCGTGAAACAATTTGTGTTATACAAAGAAACGTTTGATTTTTTCACGCAAATACACGAAACCAAAGAGTAAACATAGTCTGATATTTAAGGATATAAAAAGATGTTTCTACAACGACGTAGGTGATCTTTTTTCAAAGGCATAAGTAATTGAATGGCGCCGATCTCGATCGGCGAGGAGAGAGTCGAGGCGATCGAGGGGAATGTAGAATCAATCGAGGATCGAATCGATCGGGTATCGGTTTATGAAAATGGAAAGAAACCACTGTATTATATACACGATTATATGATATAACGCTGCCACTGAACACATCCCGTGTAGTACAATTTACCGTATATATAATAATCCACAGTATACTGGTACACACCGTATTATTAATTGAATTGATAATTATTAACGATTAATTATTACATTATTACCACTATATTATCTATACCATTTGTACTTTACATTTGAGTTCGAACGAAATAAATGCCTTCTTTTTCATAAAAGTCATTCGACAGCGTGAGTTGCCGGAAGCGCGTAAACACCCTCTTCGTGAGTCGAGTTACGGGTCGCCGGAAGTCAGCGAAGAGAAACTGTGAAGATTATGAATAATAATCTTAATTAACAGGTAAGATGAGAATATAGTAACCTATATGTGGATATTTTTCAATATTTTGTGATAAATCATTGTTACTATCTAAAAATTTTGATTTTAAAGATGTGTGAATTAGAAAGGTTTCACATAGAATCAAAGGTACCACATTATAATTATATCTAAAATAAGTGAAATTCTTTATCAAAACTTAACATTTTCTTGCAAAGAAATATCTGTCACAATTGAAAATATTAATTGGTTTTAAAACTTATATTGGCATATTATTGCTATGACTTATATTACGCATTTCAATATTCCACAATACGTAGAAATAAATTACTCGGAAATGATATAAATTTCTGTTAAACAGCACCATTTTTACTTCGACCTTTTCTTCGAGTTTTACAGCGGCAGCTACCTTTATCTTTTTCTAGGAAATTTGGAATCTCTTTTTGTATCCGTTTCGATAAATCGTACTTTAAGGACGATGCAAAACTCATAGCTCCATCGTCTCTGTATTTTAAAAATCGCAGTTCATTAACGTTTCTGCAGATTCACATTAAACAATTTGCAAAATCATTTTTAAAATCACCTAAGAATTGTAAAATCCACGGCGTCCGTAACATGCAGAGAAACCAGAAAAAACGATACCGCCATTGTTTGAGTTACAATCGTTAACGCAGACTTATTTGCAAGAATTGTTTTCGCCATGTCTTCAAATCCAAATTTATGAAGATACTGATCGTCAAAACATTATGATTATTATATCAAACAGATAAGATATTTTATTGGAACCAACCGTTTAAATTAATGATTAATTACTCTATAAGTGTTACTAATTCATAAACTTATTTATTGATCATTATTATTAATTTTTATTAGTTGTAAATATTAATGGAAAGTAATACCAAACTCGTACCAATCGGAGCTTTTACAAAAAATCCTTATTACTTATTTACCGATATAAATACTAGTTATATATTCATTATCTCGGGTTTATATTGGGAAGTCAAAGAAATTAATCATAAATGAATTAATTTATACATTACGTGGCAGATATTCTTTGGTAGCGTAGTCAAAATTAGCAAATCTATGGGAGTCCAAATACAGGCTGTCGAGAATTCCAAGAAAAATGCCGTAGCTAAAAACTGCGAATGCAACAACAATAATAATAATTGAGCCGTTTATTTTGAAAGTGGCCTAAATCCGTTTTTCAAAATAATCAAGTTAACATTTATTTTATTTTATTTGTACAAAGTTCTATGTGTAATAGTGTAATTTCTTTTACACTAATTACTTAGTAGCCATACGACTATACTATTATAATAGTATAACTTTGTAAGTATTGTAATAATATAACTAATAATAGTATAACTATTATTAATGTTAATCTGATTTTTTTTAAATGGGCTTAAGCCACTTTCAAAATAAGCGGCTCAATTAAATGAATGAAACGGATTCGCCTCGTTCATTAATGATATGAATATGAACTCAGCGAGATAATAAAATTGATATGGTGAACAAATTACTTTGGGATACTAACCTCGTACATCACCAAGAAAATTTCTTTGGGATCGTGAAAAGATCGAGGAAAAAGAGTGGAACTAACGATAATGGTGTAAACGCCGAGGTTAAAAAGAAAGCACGTGATTGGTGGCCCAGTTAGAAAAGGTTCGCCGTCTTCGTCCTCCATGGCATTCGCGAAACACGTCTGGAATATCGGCAATCCAAGGACATTTAGCAACAATGCCCAGATAGTGCATATCAATCTTGCCATTTTGAAAAATTCGTGACATCTCTGACGAATTAATTTTCACCATCCTAATTTCGACATTAGATGCTCGGTGATGAATGATTCGGAAAACTCGAATTCGAAGAATGAAATTAATGTTTGACCGAAATTTGATTTGCGAGATATCTCGATTATTCTCTGGCAGATATTCATGGGATATTAATTGTAATAATTGAAGAAGTAATTTCAATGTGATACATATCAATTCTTTATTTTCAGCATCTTTTAGTTTACCGGAACATAATTAATATTGGAGTTGGTTATATAATATATAATTTAATAATATATAATATCATTTAAATTTTTATATAATTATATTATATATATTACGTATATTGTAATTCTGCAGTCTATAATTATTAAGCAGAACATTGGATTTAAATATAATATATACAATATTATATAATCATATTGAATGCTAGGATATATTGTTTCACGGGAAAATAAAAAACGGCAATATATGACAAAACAGTGATTTATTTTTAATAATACGTCAGCACATCACAGGACATACCAAAATGGACAGAATTTGCATACTCTTGCACATGAATTCTTATACTTTTATACATATTTTCGAAATATCAAAAATCGAGTACTTTTGATCAATTTTGTTGAGTTAGGTTTCCGACTGTTCGTCCGGAATCGTAGGCTGTCCACGGCTCATAAAGTTGTAGGTGAACCAGTTTGATACTTCTGGTGTTGAGAAGCTAATCCTTTTCCTTCTGCACTTGCAGGAGTCAGGATCTTCCCTAAACAAAGAAACTTTAATTCAGTATTGAAGTAAAAAGACCTTCAAAGTAATACATCATATAATAGGTTCACTAAAAATGAAAGGTCTCCTACAAATTAAATCTAATTTTTCAACAACACTTTGCTCAAAGTAAATTGTAGTTGAATCATTTTAATTCGGTGTTGATGAATATTAATACCTTATATTATATGTCTATTATATGCTTTCCTGAAATAAGATTTAATTTTTAAGAACACTTAAAAACGCTAAAAATAAATTGTAGTCGAATAATTCTGAGGCTGCAATATGTAATAATAATTCACAGAAAAGTCGGAATCTGGATTATTAAAATTGTCAAAGATTAGAATCGAATCTTTAAAAAGTCCAAAGGTAGATTATCGGAAAAATCAAAGGGTAGAATATTAAAAAAATCAGAAGTTAGAATATTCTTATTCTGCACGAGATAAAGAAATTAGAGTTTGATGATTTTCCTTGATTGGTGCGAGAACAATTGGTCTTGATTTCACTTGGTGCTCTAAATTATATCTAATTTCATCTTTTCACTACTTGGACCATGCTTCCAAAAGTGCATCCAGTGCTTCGGTAGCATCCAGCATCCAAACAAATGATAACAGCGACATGCAAAGACACATATGGGTGACGGCTATGTCCTTTTCCATGTAATACGCGAAGTTGGTTAAAAACGAATAGCGACCAAATTCCATCGTTGTGTTCAGAAAAAACAACTGAAAAAGAGTTCAGTTTGGAATGGTATTAACGAATACAAATTAGGAATCCTAAAAACATAGACTTTACTTTTGTCTGCTGAATTAATAGCAACCGTGAAAATGCAGACTTATTTTGTATTTGTTAAATCAAGATTGAGAATCATGAAAATACAGACTTAATTTACATTTATTAAATTCAAATCAAGAACCGTCGAAATGTAAACTTAATTTTTATTTATTAAATTAAAATTAAGTACCGTCAAAATATCGACTTAATTTTGTTTCGTCAGCGGTAAGAATATACAAAGAACAATACAAAGATTGTGTTATTGAAAAATACAATGTAGAACTTAAAACTGTTCCTATTTAACGTTCCATTCATTTAACGAAATTTACTGAAAGTCTGTATTCTATTTACCACGAAGTGAATAAAGCGAATGAAAGAAGCACATAATTCTTATGTAAGAAAGTAACTTACGAATTTACTCGATTCCTGGATCAAACAGGAAATAACATTTATCAACGGTATCCAAACAGCACGTGTGGTTAAATTTGTTATTAATGCAGATACCAGCATCTGTATAAATATAAGCGGAACGTCTTAATACTACGTCGAACTGAAATGAACTCAATTGAATTGAAATTGGATCATTTTCTATACGAGTTGTTTTCTTAAGAGTACTGTCAAATTTTTTTAAATTTTAAAGTCATCAAAGAAGTCATAATCGAATGATATATTTTACATTCTGTAAACCTTCGCAGAATAAAAATATACATACGAGCCATTTGTTTTGAAAGTGGCCTAATTCCATTTTTCGAGAAAATGAAGTTAACATTAAACTCGTTACGGGGGAATTTTATTTAATTATTATCAACCTTAACCAGATTTTAAAAAAATGGACTTATATATTTGACTTTTGCTTGTTAAATTACGCGACGAAAAACAGTTCTTAAACGTGTATCTTCGAACCTTCGAATTTGATGAAAATGTGAGAAAGATACGTAAATAAAAATCAGAAACTTTTCGAATTTAATGGTCTTTAAATACATTAACTTCTGAATACCATAAAAATACCGGGAAATTTGTAAATCAAAATTGCAAACTTTTCTAATTTAATTCTCCTTGCATCTAGTTCTAATTCTATCTAAATTACACCTTTTTTTTAAATTAATTCGTAAGGGAACATTTTTAAGCGCTAATTTCACCTCGTAAATGTACAAAAGCTGAATGGGTGGGTCTTTTAATGTGGCGGGCCAAAGTTTGTACTCGGCGAGGAGACATAGAACGGAGAAGGTAAAAAGCACAGATGCGTAAGAGGGTTCAAAGGGTGGATGGTTCTCCTCGTCGAAACAGAGACCGATTACACAGATTTGTCTGAGGTGGGTGTACATTCCTGTCGCAACCACTGCTATCCAATGGGGATTGATATATCCTGCATATTCTTTCACAACTTCCATATCCTGTCGAGAGAGAAATAGGCGACGTTTATGTTTCATTTATATTTCGTCTTTTTACGTTTTCATATTTCAATTATTTTTATTTCTATGTTCCAGCTATCCATATTTTTATTTCTCGACTATGTATATCTTTAATTGTCAACTATTTATATTTTTATATGTACACTATCTATATTTTTATATTGCAACTATTTCTAGTTTGAATAACTCAGCGTAATCCAATATGGAGGTGCTTCTTGCGCTAAGAAATCCATCGATTAAAAATCTTCAAATTATTTAAGTACAATAAAGGAAAGATAAAACCTAACATATCAAATTTGAAATTCGCCATAAATTTACTTCCAATTTTATAGTTTATTACCAAATAATTAAATTAGTATTATTAATAGATGTAATTATTATTATCTTATAATTATGAAAATATTCCAGATTACTGTGACGATAATTAAATTGAGATTAGCGTAAAAATAGAACAATATTATGTAATACACAAGAATACTACATAATACCATACATTAGTAATATATTATACAACTAAAGCTTCTCTTCGATGACAGATAAACCAAACATAAAAATCCATGTCAAACTGAATCACAAAGATCAACATTACGTTCAATTCATAGTAAACTATTGATATAATAATTCTTTCCTCCGCGAATGATATCCTCTCGGAATCTTCGAGAAACTATTACGAAGACGAAGAAAATGCAGTTGGGCATTAAAAGTGCAGAATCTCAATATTAGCTTTTTCCGGGGAAAGATGGTACTTAAATCGAATTTTCTGCTTTACGAAAGTAGTACTTGACGTTACTGCCCCTTGAGACTACGCGAATGAAATATAATAAAGGCAGGTTGAAATGTCCTCAACGATGTCTTGCATTAAAATGATGAAATCTTACGACGTAAAATTCACTGATAAAAAGATCTCAGCGTACCTTTGATTAATTTCTCGATATTACCAAATAGACAACATTGAGACTACGTTTTTCTTGTCTTTCACTTTCTGACACGCGGCTTTCTTCAGCAAAGCGAGTTCATGAATATGACGATAGTTGGACACTTTTCGGTGCTTTTTGAAAACGATCCTCGTTTCGGGAAGTTGGAAAATGTAATTACTGCTGATTTTTAATGCTGATTTCGACTGTCAATTTAATGTTTATGTACACTTCTTCGTGCGTCAAAAACTTAGGTTACAATATTTGTAGCGCGAAAACATTAGGAATCATCGACCTCTCGAGATGACTGTGACCATAGGAATTATTAAAATGATATGTGATAGTTTCAGTTCAATGTTTATTTTAGAATCGCTGGTAATTATATGATTATTAGGTTCAATTCCAGATTATTTAAAATATATATTTGACACGCAATAATTATAATTCCAAATCTAATCTGACAATTATAACCAGATTAATTAAATTAGATTATTTAATTAATTTCGTTCTAATAAGTGGGATTAATGAAATTCGAAGATTTAATCATTTTGGTTCTAATAAGTGAGATTAATCAAATTAGATTATTTAATTAATTTGTTTCTAGTAAGTCAGATTAATTAAATAAGATCATTTGATTAATTTAGTTATAATTATCAGATCAGATTTGAAATTATAATTACCAGACATTAAGTATATAATATATTAAATAGTTAAGTAAATAAATAATGTAATATGTAACCGTTGCAGATAGCATTAAACAAAATTGATCATTTTTACTTGCGATATCAGAAAATATAGAACAAGTAGGATTAATATTTTAAATGAAACTTCTAGGTGGTACTAAAATAAAATTCCTAATTGGCGAATAGCGAGTACCGGAAAATAGGAAAATAATTAGCTAAAGCTTTTCGAGAAGTTGGACTCTCTGCGAAATCGTTTAATTCTTCGATTCCACTTTAAGGGAGAACGATAGAATTCAGGGGAAGCAGAAATCTCGGTTAATGGAATTCCCTTGTGCCCGACTACCCACATGCTTCTTCCACCCCTCGCTGTATCCCTATAACACGGCACCATAACACGCCACTATCTTCTTAAACGATGAATGATTTCCTGAACGTAATATGTTATCTCTCGAAATACTCGATTTACTTCAGAATTGTTTCTCTGATATAGAAAAGCATAATACGACTAATAAATTGTGTTTGATTATTGTTCTTGGAATAAGTTGATCAACATGAAGAATATCAGACTACATAAAGTTTATTAATTTTTAGCTCATTATATTAACTCTTTTTCATCATATCGTGTGATACCAAATACATTATTTAAATATACAAAGAGACCTCAAGAATAATATATCGTATAAATTTTATGTTCTATGTCCTTTATCATATATTATTATTATTTCTTTTCATATGACATATTGGTAATATAATATTATTATTACAATTCAATTCAACGTAATCATTTATCACGGATATCACTCTTATCATTTTCCACTTTATCGTGGAAATAAAAGAAAACCGTGAGTGTTATTCTCGAGATCTGTTATGATGGTCTTTAACGGGGTTCAGCCGTTCGTTTTCTGAAACAAAGCTTCTCTTACCACGGTATCGCGTACTCATACATAATGCATTGCATTTGCCGATAGCTTTTTCCCGCGTCCACGGAAAACGAATGGTGCCGAATAATAAGACACTTCCCTTCGACCGGAACTTAACCATCGACTTTAACTTAATTTCATTAGCACTACTCCGCCTCGAAGAATAAAATATGATTTGCAATAAAAAGGCGCAAACAATTATGACGATAGGTAATTGAATATAAAGTGAAATGGAAATTTTGTTTCCAAAAATATCTAGAATTTTAATTATAATCGGGGTACCATATGTTATAATATGTTACAATAAATACTAAATATAATTTTCAATACATAATCTTAGGTCCTGTTCGAATTACACGCAATTTTTTTGGGTAAAGATCTACGGGCGAATTAAGCATAACTTTAAAGGCGGTTAATTAAAGCATTATGTAATTTAAATTTATACTGTTTTAAAGACAGATAGATCAGTATTTTTATTTCACGTGATCAGACATTCTTTTATTTTATATTATATATTTAGACAGCTTAACATGACTTATATCTACTTATATTACAGTATTATTAAAACAGAAAGTTGATTTCTGTCGAGCAAACGATTTCTATATTTAATTCCTGGAATGGTGAAATCATCATATATGAATAAAATATGATTTATTCATTTAACTATTATTGATATATTCTAATAAAGCTTGGCAGTTTGTGGAATTATAAGAATTGCTAATTGTGTGATAATTATGAGACACGTTTGACAGTCGGAGACTAAAGTAGGGTAATAAGTTAGATAATAAGTCTGCAGGAAATCGACGTGGGCATAAAAAAAAGAATAGGGGTCATATTCGATGATAAAATTAATTTATTTTAACCGCATCCAAAACATTTTTTGACAGATAATATCTTGAATATATTTCACTATTTAATAAACTACTTGTAGATGATATTAAATGAAGGACTTCGTTCTCAGAACGGTCAAAGTTCGATGCAAAGCCCGCAGATCCTTAAAACGGTATCCGAGTAACTTTGATCAAAGGAACCTTCGAACCATGAAGCGCTAGGAAATTGTTCTTCCATGTTGGATTCAACCCTTCCTTCTGCTAATGACGTTTTCCCTTCAGAGGTGCGAGACTGGCCAAGGAAAGTAGTGCCATTTCTTTGGGAAAAAGCTTTTTCAAGTAGAAATAAAAGTGGGAATACTTGGTTCCTATACTGGTTGATAAAGCCCTGGTTAAATCATCGATTAAGAATTAGTTAGTATATTAACGGAAGAGCAAGAATCTATCTGGTTCGAGAATTATAACTTTAAAACATTGACATTTTTATTCTTTTTAATATAAGGTTCTTTGCAATTTTAAGTTGATAAATTATTATGTTTCGACTCAAAACGATCCTAGAACATCATTAGGCATCATATACCATCGATTTGGATCATGGAGGATCGATTTTAGCGACTTTCATTTTTTGATAATTTTTCAAGGTATACCCCTTTACATTTTTGCGATTTCGGATCGACCCATTTTTGACCGAAAAAAATTTTTAAACCACTGCTTTCGACCCAAAATCGTCCTAGAATATGTTTATACATCATATACCATCGATTTGGGTCATGTAGAATTGATTTTGGCGACTTTCATTTTTTGCCGATTTTTGAAGGTATACCCCTTCACATTTTTGCGATTTTGGATCGACCCATTTTTTGACCAAAAAAATTGTTAAACCACTTCTTTCGACCCAAAATCGTCCTAGAATATGTTTGTACATCATACACCATCGATTTGGGTCATTTAGAATTGATTTTGGCGACTTTCAATTTTTGCCGATTTTTGAAGGTATACCCCTTCACATTTTTGCGATTTCGGATCGACCCATTTTTGACCGAAAAAAATTTTTAAACCACTTCTTTCGACCCAAAATCGTCCTAGAATATGTTTATACATCATATACCATCGATTTGGGTCATTTAGAATTGATTTTGGCGACTTTCAATTTTTGCCGATTTTTGAAGGTATACCCCTTCACATTTTTGCGATTTCGGATCGACCCATTTTTGACCGAAAAAAATTTTTAAACCACTTCTTTCGACCCAAAATCGTCCTAGAATATGTTTATACATCATATACCATCGATTTGGGTCATGTAGAATTGATTTTGGCGACTTTCATTTTTTGGCGATTTTTGAAGGTATACCCCTTCACATTTTTGCGATTTTGGATCGACCCATTTTTTGAACAAAAAAATTTTTAAACCACTTCTTTCGACCCGAAACGGTGTTAGAACATCATTAGGCATCATATACCATCGATTTGGGTCATTTAGAATTGATTTTGGCGACTTTCAATTTTTGCCGATTTTTGAAGGTATACCCCTTCACATTTTTGCGATTTCGGATCGACCCATTTTTGACCGAAAAAAATTTTTAAACCACTTCTTTCGACCCAAAATCGTCCTAGAATATGTTTATACATCATATACCATCGATTTGGGTCATGTAGAATTGATTTTGGCGACTTTCATTTTTTGGCGATTTTTGAAGGTATACCCCTTCACATTTTTGCGATTTCGGATCGACCCATTTTTGACCGAAAAAAATTTTTAAACCACTTCTTTCGACCCAAAATCGTCCTAGAATATGTTTATACATCATATACCATCGATTTGGGTCATGTAGAATTGATTTTGGCGACTTTCAATTTTTGCCGATTTTTGAAGGTATACCCCTTCACATTTTTGCGATTTCGGATCGACCCATTTTTGACCGAAAAAAATTTTTAAACCACTTCTTTCGACCCAAAATCGTCCTAGAATATGTTTATACATCATATACCATCGATTTGGGTCATGTAGAATTGATTTTGGCGACTTTCATTTTTTGGCGATTTTTGAAGGTATACCCCTTCACATTTTTGCGATTTTGGATCGACCCATTTTTTGAACAAAAAAATTTTTAAACCACTTCTTTCGACCCGAAACGGTGTTAGAACATCATTAGGCATCATATACCATCGATTTGGGTCATTTAGAATTGATTTTGGCGACTTTCAATTTTTGCCGATTTTTGAAGGTATACCCCTTCACATTTTTGCGATTTCGGATCGACCCATTTTTGACCGAAAAAAATTTTTAAACCACTTCTTTCGACCCAAAATCGTCCTAGAATATGTTTATACATCATATACCATCGATTTGGGTCATGTAGAATTGATTTTGGCGACTTTCAATTTTTGCCGATTTTTGAAGGTATACCCCTTCACATTTTTGCGATTTCGGATCGACCCATTTTTGACCGAAAAAAATTTTTAAACCACTTTCGACCCAAAATCGTCCTAGAATATGTTTATACATCATATACCATCGATTTGGGTCATGTAGAATTGATTTTGGCGACTTTCAATTTTTGCCGATTTTTGAAGGTATACCCCTTCACATTTTTGCGATTTCGGATCGACCCATTTTTGACCGAAAAAAATTTTTAAACCACTTCTTTCGACCCAAAATCGTCCTAGAATATGTTTATACATCATATACCATCGATTTGGGTCATGTAGAATTGATTTTGGCGACTTTCATTTTTTGGCGATTTTTGAAGGTATACCCCTTCACATTTTTGCGATTTTGGATCGACCCATTTTTTGAACAAAAAAATTTTTAAACCACTTCTTTCGACCCGAAACGGTGTTAGAACATCATTAGGCATCATATACCATCGATTTGGGTCATTTAGAATTGATTTTGGCGACTTTCAATTTTTGCCGATTTTTGAAGGTATACCCCTTCACATTTTTGCGATTTCGGATCGACCCATTTTTGACCGAAAAAATTTTTAAACCACTTCTTTCGACCCAAAATCGTCCTAGAATATGTTTATATATCATATACCATCGATTTGGGTCATTTAGAATTGATTTTGGCGACTTTCATTTTTTGTCGATTTTTGAAGGTATAGTATATTAATCATATTAATTAAAATACTTATTTCAACCTGAAAAAGGACATTAAGCATTAATAAGTACGAATTATCATACAATCATTCCTTAGATTGAATCTTAATTCAGGTTAATTGAACCCTCGCCAAATCAGAACAAGGAGAACACTATCGACTAATGATCTCTCTCTCTCCCTCTCTCTCTTTCTCCCTGTATCTATCTATCTATATTTACGATATATCCTTCACCTAGAAAGCTAAGGGTTGGAAGACGTTCTTAAAGACGAAAAATAAAGTGGGCTGATATAACGACGAACATATCCTTAGAGACAGAAGATTATCTGAAACGATGTCGGTAGTCATGGCGACGGCACAGTGTATCGAAGAAAAGTACATTCGTTTCTTGATTTCTCGACTAAAGAAGGTAAATCGAGGAGCGAATCGGAGGTGCAGAAAAGAACTCGGGCGAGTAAAAGTTGGCTGAAAGTTAAAAAGAAAAATCCTTGCTTCTCGTCCCTCGACTACCGCTCAACCACTTACTTTTACCCTCTTTTCTCTTTCACCCTCTAAGAAGGGCTCATTCTCTCGAGTACCCACTCATTCTTCTACGCATTTATTTCGACTTGTCGGATTATCCTTCCATCGTATTCCATTTCTAAGTTAATATTTCCGTGAGTCACTTACCGTCATTTGCAGAGATTCATGCGAACATTGACTTAAGTTTCCATTTAATGACGTTCATTTATTCGCATTATACTTCAAGTACGATAGAATAATAATCTAACATTACATTGTATTATATTAAAACTATATGTTTATTTCATTTTATTATCATACGAAGGCAGAATTGTTTACACTTTTTCAACCTTCGTATAACTTCTTATCAAACAGTGTTACTTTAACCGTTTTAGTGCTACGGGATTTTGAAAATAATGTATTAAAACTCATACTTCTTGTAATTAAAATTCATAAACTAAAATTCATACTTCAAACGAACGTGCAAAAAAATATATATTAAACATATGGGTTTTGATCGCCTTTTAAAAATTTAAGATAGAAGTTCCATGCCACATCCGTTGGCATTCAAACGGTTAAAGAACCCCACTTCACATCGATGCGATCGAAAACCCGCGAAATCACGGAATGATAATCCTTTCTAAAAGGGAAAGTTTCCGCGTATTTTTGGAATATCCCACGTGGTTGGTTAACGGCGAGTAGTACGTCATATACTTATATACGTCATAAGTTGAGAACGACTCGTTTTACCGTGGCCTTCCCGCGTGAGTCAGAGGATCGCGCCGAGACTGCTGCGAGAATATTTTCCGTGTAGTCATGGTAGGGGAAACACAGAAAGTAAGTGGTCGAGGTTGGCAGCCTGGTTCCGTTCGAATCCCCATTGACGCACCTCGAAATAACCGACTTCAAGCCATTACTGTTTTACTAATGAGCAGCTACGTTATTCATTCCGTAATTACACTAATCTCTAAGAATGCGCTGTTACTGCGGGAATTCGTTCGATACTCGGAAGCTACAGGTTTCCGTCTCCGGAGACTACTTGTTGATCGTCCATCTTGAATCACTTGCATCATTCAAAAAATAGATCTTTTTTATACTCAAGTTATGCTTGATTTGTTTTATGCTTTATGCTTTACTTTTATTTGTATATAAATGATGGCTGCAGGATTGAAGTTAATTAATGGATTCAATTATATGCGTTATGTATATGAAATAAAAGTATGTAAAATCTCAAATAATGCGCCGTGGTATATTTAAATAATTTTACTAAAAATGCCGGACAAGTCATTTTGATCCCTTTTGTAGTTCTAGTGTTTACTGGGAAAAGATGTTACTAAGATCGAAGTAACTGTTAACAGGAATTCTTTTTGTTCGTAGTATTATTCGACGAAACATTTATTTCAGCGAACCAAAGTAATAATTGAAATTTGAATAAGTGTGCTCGAGCGCATATTAATATAATTATAATACTCTTAATAATCTAGTATTATAATACTATTAATAATATAACATTATAAGGGTAATTACATTTAAAAGGATGCCCTGGATAATAATTTCGAGTCGATCTAATTCGCTCGTTTTCAGTGAATCGTTAATTAACAACAATCAAGCGAAACTCCATAAATTCGCGAATAATGGGGCACCGTGTATTCTTCGGAAGTCAACAAAGTAACATCGTCTCGGCACACAAAGGCGAGAAGATCAACGCGAATTTGAATTTCACGTCAAGTTGGAAATCAAGGTAGCATTCAGAGGGTTAAATTGAATTACCTCTTCGAAATTCAATGGTGCTCCGTCACGAGTGAGCGCTACCTTTTAAACTGTCGCTAGAAAATATTCCTTGGTGTTTTACTTGTATTCGGAATACTAAGCAGCACGTTTGATCTCGAACTTATCTCACACTGGCATAATCAGTCTCGAACTTTCACTGTTATGATTACAATGACGCGGTCAGAATGGACACGTAGCCGTGTAACCAGTGAATGACCAACGAAGGTTACACGACATGGGGCGGAATCGCTTCGGAAAGTTAACACTTTCGTCCCCAAAATAATTCTGTATATATTTTGCATTCTATACTTAGCATATGTCGAGCATTAAAATTCTTCAGCCGTATATTATTCCTCTGGCTGCGGTTTTTCTGTGTATCAAATAGTAATAATAGGTATTGAAATAAATAAATATCGAAATAATAAATATTTAAAGAATTAGATATTGAAATAATTAAATATTGAAACGATTGGAGATTGAAATCATTTAATATCAAAATAATGAATATTGAAAGGGTTAGATATTGAAATCATTAAATATTGAAACGATTTGAGATTGAAATAATTAAATCTTGAAAAATTAGATCTTTAATCTTTAATGGTTTCTTTCTTTCTCTCTTTAATGCATCCTATATTTAAAATAAGCCGAGTTTCAAAAAATCATCAATTATTATTCCTTAGCCTTCGCTTTTTCCGCAACTAGATATCCCGTAACTAGATACAATGAATATGCATGCGAAATCATTGATCGCAATCTAATCAATAGTGTTATATGCGTTTGCATTCGTTGCATTCAGCTAACAATAGAATGCAAAGGGAAACAGTTATTTAGGTGTTTCACGATTATGCAACTTAATACTTTGTATACGATTCAAATTCTTTTTGTTTCTTCCTCATTTTGAAAGCTGCTTACGCCTCTATTATTAGGTTGGCAATGAACTTCGCGATCTTCATTATAAACTTCTATTAAAAAATATAAACATACTTAATCACAAAAATGAGAGCTCTCCAATGATCTTACCGATCAACAAAAATAATCTATAAATATGATTCTTATAAATAAATAAAAAAAGCACCAAATAAAATGGCGCGAATTTAGTTGCCAAACTAATATTTTTTTTAGTATAATATTGTGGCAACAGTGCATTAATTAATATAGATACAATGAAAACATTTCAAGTCACTTTTGTGGTCATAAAATGTCACAAATTATTACATTTTATATCTACAACTTTTATTTTTGAAGAAAATAGTTTCTCGTTTTATCTGTATTATTCAAGTATCGATTTCCAGTAATATTCAATTTAAAAATTTGTTATCCCTACTATCGTATTTCAATTACTGCTTCCATAAACGTTGTCGCCGTTCCATAGTCCAATCTTCGAAGTCTGTGCACTTTCTATGACATTAAATCCACGAAATTGCAACGTTAATGCAATTCTGCATAATTGCCATTTTCGAAATATGCCGTCATCCTGTTGATAACCGGATAACGTGAATCTCTATTTCTTACGGATTCCGAAGAAAACATTCAATAACTTCTATTATTTCCTGCGATTAATATTCGTGGTTTTATTCCAATAAAAACTAACCGCGTGATTTAATGATTTTCCTAGGAATTATACATGTATCCTTGCGCGGAATCTTTCGATTTTGTAATATTTATGCGGTTCGTATCCTCCATTCAACCCTGATCTAGTTATAATTTATTATAACGAATACATTTTGCATCAAATTTTGCATTTCCAACGATTCATAATTTTCAAGGAATTGTTTGTACTTGGAAAGTTATTTTTAATTGAAAATTCTTATATTAAAACTACAATAAAACGCTAAAAATGCAGGAACAATCATCTTGCCATTCTACTTCCTGCTAGAATGATAATTTTACTTTAACCTCATTTTACGACCTAATTTTGCATCAATTTTATTATAAATAGATTGTTACATTTCTCTACAATTTCCAATAGGTTATCAGCTAATGTTAATCCAACATGGTGGCTGATAAAATATCTAATTAAAGAAAAATGTCTCTTTGGAAATTTAATCGAAATAGGTAATTAATTATATTGAATTAAATAGAAATTGAAATAATCAAATGTTGAAATAATTAAATATCAAATAAATTATTATCAATAATCTTTCTTCTCAGAGTCAGAATATTCCAAAATTGCATAATATGATTATCCAATTATTTCAGTGTTAATAATTTTATACTAAAATCTTTGTAATAAATCAATCTCATACATTTTTATTGAAAAGGAATATTCAGCAGAATCACATAAAAACTCGTAGGAAAAAAAGATCCAAGAAAGTAAACAATGCACGGAACTATGAATACTACCAGTTGAGTAATTCGATCGAATACCATTCTTTACGGAGAATTCAAGGTTGGATCGGCTCATACATATTAAAATCAGATATTTATGCTTATTAAAATCTATTGAAGATCATTTGGCGTCCAATGGTGTCCATCGTTCTGTATTCCACTATCACGAATTACTATTAATTTATCTATCGTAGCCGTGATATATAACTAAAATAAGTAGATCTTAAAGTCTACTTTCGATAATCCCAAAGAATATATTATGATATATTAATATGTTTACATTAATATTGTGAATTTAACCAGGTAATAAATATTATTAATAATGAAATTCTAACATTGGATTTCCTGTTCCATTAACATCTTAATTTAAATTCAATTTAAGATAATCCTACAAAAAACAGCTATTTCGATCTATTTCTATTTGAAATGAAAATCGAATAAGTAGAATGTAAAATAATTCAATATCGAGATAATAAATATGGAAATAATTAAATATTAGACTAACTAAATGCTGAAATAATTGGAATAATTAAATATTAGAAGAATTCAATACTGAAATAAACAGATATTGAAATGATCAAATATTGAAACATTTATCTATCAAAATAACAAATACTGCCAAAATTGGATATTGAAATAATGACATAATAAGCGATTCAAGTAAAATGAATGTTATATTAATAACACGGTAGTATATTTATATCAACATAACACATTGACAATTTAAAATTCCACGCACAATCTTTCACACTTTAAACCACACCAACATTCACTATCACCAATGGATCTAACTTTTGATTTCTAACAAAGATCCGCGAATGGTTCCACTATCGATCTACGACCTCGTGATTCGTCGTCGGATAAAATCAGGTACACATGAAGCGACAGCTTCAGGGACAAAGCGAATGGATCTCCCTGCGCAGGTCGTGATCGCGATTGGTCGAAAGGGTCGGGCACTTTGGAAGCGTCGCCGGACTACTCGGTGGCCGCGGTGCCGCGGAAGGAAGGGTGGGGTGATACATAAAGCACCGCGACTTACTCGCCGCGACAATTTGCCGCGAGTATGCGCGACTGATATCACGCTCGGATTCGCTCGCGGATTTATCTCTCTTTCTCACCAAAGGATTCTTCTCACGTGGATACCTGAACTGTCAAAGGAAGCTGTGTCAACGGATATTTCATAATACGAGGTACTTTGTGTTTATTTATTAGTACAATTTCCGTGGAATTTCATCTCGCAACTCTTTGTAGTTGTTTGGTAAAATGACACAGAATTTCAAGAGTTTTAAGATTCTGATAGAATTTTCTGTTTCGTTTGATGTCGATGTGCGAGCCGCTATATTTTATTGTGTCGTAAATCCTTTCTTTCTTTTGGGTTTAATGTTATTAAATTAGAAGTAATATTGTAAATAATAGACATGATATTACAAATAATGGAAGAAAGATATGGATGTGCAACGGAAAAAATGTTAATATAATTTTCTGAAAAATTGAATTTACACTATTTTCAAAAATAGTGGTCCATAATATATTTGTGTTAGAAGGTTCCTTATGTTGATGAAAATAGTGAAAGTATTTCTAAAATAAATAATCAAAATCTATAGAATTATTCTTCACATAACATACGATTTAATTTACGCGTCTGAAATAAATATAAATAAAATACTCTCTTTATATTTAAATATATACAGAATTTATAAAACATGACGACAGTATAAATTTCTATTACAAAATTAATTACAACATAATATATAATATCACTGTAATGTCACTTAGCTCTGATTAAAATCCTCTTATTTATCACTCAATCAATAATATCCATAATTAGTAATTAGTATTATTAATAATTAGCATTGCCAATTTAGAGATTATTTTATTTAATAACGTAATGCTTCTCAACTTTTTCAATCGGAGTCATATATCATGTTCAACAAATATTTCCCAACTTCGATCGATTACAAGGTGTTCAAGTACCACTTATTATTAAAGAAGTGTCTTTCACTGAATCGTACGTAAATAATGAAATGCATGTGGTGCAAGAGTCCATAAAAAACTGCACCCACGGAATTCCCTGGTATTCCACCACATCTTAGAACGACAAGAATGTCAGTTGCATAAGAAACTTATAAAGTTTACGTAGCAATGCAATTATCATATAAAGCATAATAATTATTTTTACCAAGAAACCACAATTACTTCTGCGTTACTGTAAAATTTGATATCAGTCAATTAATCGTTATATAATTTTCAAATGTATTCAATTAATAATTGTAATTCCTGAACTTTATTCGAATTTAGAATAAAAAGTAATTGTACAGAATAACAAATAATGAAGTGGCAAAAAGGATGATTGATTTTAATATAGTGTGATGGTACAAAGAACGGCAATTTGGATCTTGAAGAATATC
The DNA here is from genome assembly GCA_910591585.2 of Nysson spinosus. Classification (NCBI taxonomy): domain Eukaryota; kingdom Metazoa; phylum Arthropoda; class Insecta; order Hymenoptera; family Crabronidae; genus Nysson; species Nysson spinosus. The sequence goes on from OU342835.1 coordinate 9,131,630, forward strand.
GATTAATATTTAATTTTCTGATATTTGATTATTTGAATATTTGATTATTTGATATTCACCTTATTTTATTATGATTTTAAATCGAATTAGATCGAAATATTGCTCAAGATCAAAATAGCCATTTTCGGTAAAATTTTTCTAAATAAATTAACCAAATATAAATCAAATAGAAATTTCAATATTACAATCACCTTTTTTATTATATAATTATTCATTATTCCACGTATTTCATTTTTATTTTATCTTCGAACAAAATCCTAATAAAACGCGATTCTTTCGGTGAAAGACACATTAACAGCACACCGACACAAATTTAAATGTTAATACACTTCAAACTCTTGTTTTTCCACGATGTTTTCCGACACGTGTTATTTGTCCTTGTTGCTTTCTGTTGCAATGATTCGTTGCAGAAAACGTGTTACTCCGTGATAAGATTTTCGAACAATATATTTTTGACGACCCTCATAAACATTAGTATAAAATTAATATCAATAACACTGAAAGATTAGGTCGAAAATTACTCGGTGCGATCGAAACGACGTTGAGTGGTATATAAACGACTGACGCGGTGTCATCGCCACAGCAATTGCATAAACATTTACAGTGAATGTAAAAAGTATTCGCACTGCAGCGAATTTGAACAAAAACCTCGTAGTACTTTGATTATTTCAAACATTTTAGCAAACAAGTGGTGCGCACGTATTCTTAGAAACCGTCGCAATGAATTTCATTGAAAAAAAAACTATTATTTAATCATATTTTTTATGGAAATATACGCAATTTCTTTCGTACGGAAACAAAGTTCTACGAGGTTTTTGTGAAAATTCCTTGCTACACGAATACTTTTTATACTCACTGTAGTTGTCTGTGCACTTAAAACTGCAGTTCTTATCGATGCCCCGCGAAATTGCGATTGGAATTTCTGAACGATCGAATCTGAATTCTCGGTGATAACGGAAAAGATTCGTTGGAGGAATTTGTAACGCGATTAAAATCGCAAGAATCATTAATTAGTTCTGATAAAAAACCACAGAAATTGGTGTCAATTAGCACTGACAAAGTTTATTGAGTTAATATTAAGTAAAGAAATCATAATACTTGGAAAGTAGGCAAATAAAATTGATATTAATGTAGGTCATTATTTCATCTAAATTGACTTCCAAAATTATTAGCAAATAATTTAAATATTGATGGCAGTACAAATTCATGTTGCAAAATTATCAAAACATATTAATTATTTCAATATTTAATTATCTGAGATTTTTAAGATGCTCAGGTTAGATTGGACACCCGGTATAATATTTATAATTGAAAAACATTTTTTCTACCATTATTCAAATATACAAAATGTATATTATTGGTAACAAATAAAGTTCCACGAATATCGTATAAAATTCGAACGAATCGGGCGTCGTTGGATTTAATCGAAAGCTAAAGAAATTATGCAATTTCTGTTGAGTAATCCCTAAAAAGTAACAAGAAATTAACACGCATAGAAGAACATAATAACTGTGACTTTATCCAATCAGAGAAGGAATCAAAGAAACGATAATCGGTCATGGTCGATATGGACCAAATATTGCACACCTATTATGAAATATTACGTGATATTGCTCTGGGAAAAGGAACTATATTTCATTGTCATGTAATCAATGAAATAATTATATGAAAGTCACCAATCAGCCACCAGGTCTTAATAAGTTCTCATTACAAGTTCTACCAATTATGTTTTACATTTTATATAATATATCTATAATAGTAGACGTACAACACGGTGACAGTGACATTAATAAAAAATTATTTGAAAGTTGTGATAGTGTTCTTTGATTATAATAAGAATTAAGATTATATTATTCTGTTATATTGAAAATCAGAATGATATTATTTGATCAAATTGATAATATTGAAAAATATAGTTGCAATCGTGGAAGGTTTCTAATTATTGCAAAAGTCAGAAAGTAAAGGTAAATGTTCAAGCAAGTGCAGAAGCACGACGATGATAGGTTATTACATTAGGATTTATCCTTATAAACATCTTATTGGTTCAAGGAAATACGCGTACCGTGACGTAATTGTAATTAATTTGTACCAGAGAATGTCTGAGTCAATTAGCGACATATTCTCCTGGGAATTCCTTGATCTTGTTCCGAATAGTGTTCGATGGTGACATCGCGTTATGCGATATTATTACGTTAACAATGAACTATCAATTATAAATTTCCAGGATCAAAATCTTGTTTAATGTAGGATTAATTAAATTGTTTATAATCCTCTGTAAATTATGACCCTATTTAACATATAATTATATTATAATTTTCAGTAATATAATTTGATAATTCTCTCTACATCATATAATTATATTATAATTTTATTTACCCAGAATTAATTAATACAGACGATTACATCACAACATCTTTGATATCTTAATTACAACCTCCACTGTGCGCAACATTCTTTTTTATTATTACAACATTTCTTTCTTAACAAGAAATAGATTAACATCTAATAACATCTAATAATACTGTAAGGGATTTAACTATTATTTAAATGATAATGTTGTAACATTCTTTTTTAATAATGAAAAAAATCAATGAACGAAAACTTAATGAAATAAGTTTAATGAAAAAATATGATTTGGTGTTTTTTGTGGAGCTCAATGACCCTCGACCATTAATGTATTACACTATAAGCGAGTCTCCTAGTACACGCTTCGTGCGGAGAAACATCACTGACGTCACGAATTACCGCGAGTAGGGAAATCCCGGGATTTCCTTGTCTCCTACTTCGTATCGCGTCCGACATACCTTTCACGGTATATTTCGCCTTTCACAGAAATCCTTAATTCCGTGAGATCATTACGAAAATTGTATTTAATATTTAGTGGTTCCCCTATTTCCAAGAATATTATTATTAATGGTATATTTTTCGACACATTTATTCAAAGTCGAGAGATTATTTCGAGAACAGAATTTCACATCTAATATTGTCCCTAATTCCAAGAATATTATACTATATATTATACTATACTATATATTATTAATAGTATCTTTAATCACTAATACAATGATTTACAAATAAATGAATAACAATTGACATATCAGTTGATAATCTGAAGAAAAGACACGCGTTGCTTCATTACTAATAATAATTAATATTAATATACTACAGTAGCAACAAATATTCCTCTACAATTACACGATTGTCACCATATGTAATTAATTCAAATACTAATTGTACGTATACTTGAAATATGTAAGGATATAAAAAAGAATACGATATTAAAAAGGGATCAATGAATGGAATGTCTCTAGGTTGAATGACGAAGGCGAAAGGAGTCGAACGAGACTTGTTTTACGAAAATGAGTCATGGTCATTATCCCTTCGCGAGTCGACACTTGGTTCTACGATCTAAAAAGAGCATTGCAATCGTTGTTTCTTTCTCTTTTCCAATTAATCTAAAATCGTGCTCCATCTCGGCCCTGTTATTTCATCCAATAACGAGACACATGTCACTACCTCCTACCTCGATTCTTCAGACCCACATTGAGAAGGCTGGTCTCGCCAATTATTCCCGCGCGGCAACGACACTCACGCGTAATTTAATCGTGGCCACTCAGAAAGAGATTTATACCATAACTGGTAACGACACTGTTTTTGCACAGATTTCGCAACTGGTTGTATAAATAAATCAGTAAATGTCAACTTACTTTGTTGAAGTTGAGATTAATTGATTAGAACGTCTGAAAATTACGGGAAAGTGGATAAGTGTTATTTTTATTTTAGGATTAAAATCGATGAAATTATTGGATCAAAATGTGATACTAATTTTTTGGTGGAATTTAGAATACAAATAGATTCTTTTAACCGAATCTAGAATAAAAGTATACCTTTTTCATCCAAATCTAGAATAAAAGTATACCTTTTTCATCCAAATCTAGAATAAAAATATACCTTTTTCATCCAAATCTAGAATAAAAATATACCTTTTTCATCCAAATCTAGAATAAAAATATACCTTTTTCATCCAAATCTAGAATAAAAATATACCTTTTTCATCCAAATCTAGAATAAAAGATTTGTGTTAACCAAAGACAGCATAAACATAGATTCTCTTTTACCAAACTGGCGATTAAAATAAAACATTCTAATCTTTCTTACCTTTCATTTAATCGAACCAAAATCGGTAGTCAAAGTGAATCTAACTACAAGTTATTAGTAACGTTCTTTACTTCCATTAGATCAATATTTTTTACTTGAAAAAAGAAATATGCACTGAGAGTTAGAGTCCAATTAGACATTATTTATGGAATTACCTAATACATATATTATATATTATATATTTTTTGTAACTTTGATTTGATTAGACGTTTGATGGAAATTCTAAACAAGCCGACGAACACCATATTTTTCAATGCTACGTACGTTAGTTTACACGTGTGATACCTGGCACAGGTATTACTTTCACTTTTTGTTCGCGGAGTTGCTTTCGTTGATAGAAGGATATCGCAACGACCTTAGAACGCCGACAGATTTTTATTCCAGATATCCTGCTGTATGTTATTATACTTTAGATAGTTTAAGAAGGTCATTATCGATTCGATTAATGCAGGATATAACAAACAAGTGTTAGGATTATTTTATAGACTACAAGGCAGAATAGTGTTTCAATAAAGTCGATGCAATTCATTGAAATACTTGACATATATTAAAATAGATGTTATATACATTTATTAAATACCTAATTAAAATCAAATTTGTATACATATATAACGATACTGGCTAACTCTTTTACTAGAAGCTATAATCAATTGTGACTCTCTAAATTGTTACACGAGAATAGTTTAACCCATTGATTTCAATGTTGATGGAGTTAAATTATTATTAGAACTGCCAAAAGGGGTTAGGCCGGACGAATTAATTTTAGTTATTATCACTTAACGGAATATCATGAAATCGATCCAGCTGTTTAGATTGAACTCGATTACAAGTTGAAATCCATTTGAAGTGGTAGCTATTTGTTTAAATTATGACGCAATAGGACTTTCTTTTATTAATGAAAAAATTGATGAACCAAAAAATGAATGAATGAGAAATTAATTAACGAGAGAATCAACGAATGAAGAAGTTAATGCACAAAGAAGTAATGAATGACAAAATTAATAAGTGATAAAAATAATTAAGGAGAAAACGAATGAGTGAAGAAATTATTAACTGAAAAATTAAAGAACGAAGAACCGATTGAATGCGAAATTAATGAAACAGATTTAATGAAAAGTATAGTTAAATGTTTTTCCGGGAAGAAGTTCTATTCAGTGCAAAAATATATTCGCTCAAGAAAGATGTAAATGAAACCGTTCTTTTATTCGAAAGAATAATTCTATCTTGTTTAATTAATTCGAGTATGTAAAATACCTTCCAGAATGTCCCTTGATATTTCCACATTAGAATTAATGTCGCAATTATCGCATATCAAGTGCAATGATAAGCCAGCACACACCCACATTATTTGCATTTCCACGTCAAGATTATATTTTAAGAATCGGTTGCATAAAGCTTTTCAATATTGAATAGTTTCAATTTACATTGCAGTGAACAACAAAAGCAAAATGGATCCCGATAGCTTCAAGGATTTTGCAAAGGATATGGCGGACTATGTCGCTAATTACCTGGAGAACATCAGGGACAGGTTTGTTTGTTAATTATCCTCGTGCGATTAGTACGATTAGTTTATTATTAAAAATAATAGAAATATATTTCTGAGAAAAGATAATAAAAATATAAATGTAATGATGATAAAAATAGACATCAAAGATCGAAAAAATGTAGAATGAAAACCAAATGACTAGAATTTATTTTAAAAATGGCTTTAACTCGTCGGCCATGAGTTATGTATAAATAAACGTGTAAATAAATAATGTTAGATAGAAGAAATTCGGAGATAAAAGATAAAAACTGAATAAACTTTTTACCTTACAATTAGATGAAAGGTAGAAATATAAATATATAAATTTATATTATATACATTTCTGTATCTAATGGAAACTTAAATGGATTTCGTTTCTGATATAACAGTGACCCATCTAATTATCGAAATTCATTGATGCTCGCTTTATTATTAATCGAATTAAGTGCTTAATGACATTAATTAACACAGGAGGGTACTGCCAACCGTTGAACCAGGTTACATGAAGCCCCTTTTGCCAACGGAAGCTCCGCAAACCCCGGAAAAGTGGCAGGATATTATGTCTGATATTGAAAGAGTAATAATGCCAGGTGTAAGTTGACGTTGAAGTTCAATTAATTGATTTTTAATCGAATCAGAAACAGGAATTCCAATAAATCATTTTATAACGTACTCTTAAATACTTCCCAAACTATGCAATAATTTAAATCTATATTATTGAAATTAATATATTAATAAATTTATATTTTTCTGTCGTTTCGGAGGTACTGAAGAGTACGTGATTGATTCATAATTTCATATTATTAAAACAAATATTAGATACAAGATATTCTTATTGTTAGACATAAGATAGACAATTAATAAATTTTTAATCTTAGACGAAAGATAGAAATATTGTAAATAAATAAATTTCTGTTAAGAAATATATATTATGTAAATTCCCTAATTCTTTCTGCTGCAAAGCATCGCGTTATCAGCATCATATTTTTTCCGTAAACATTTCGAAGTGCAAAACACTTAGAATACAGAAATAAAAACATTCAGTAGTTTCATGTAGACTGACTTACTTATCAAGAAATAAACTTAAGTTTCACTATGTGTTTTTTTTATTTCCTTACAGGTGACTCACTGGCACAGTCCAAAATTCCACGCCTATTTTCCAACGGCCCAATCATATCCCGCCATTGTAGCCGATATGTTAAGCGGAGCTATCGCGTGCATAGGATTTACTTGGGTATGATTATTTTCTGAATTACTCAAATATCATTATTAAATATGTAATTATTAGACCTATTATTATATCCTTATAATATTAAATTATATCTATTATTATAGCACTTATATGTTAACTTATTGCAAACCAATAGTCCACCTATTAAAATTTAATTCATAATTCAGAACGTATTTGCCTGAATTATATTTGCAGCGTAAAAGTAATAATTTATCCTGGATTTTTTATGCGCAGATCGCAAGTCCAGCTTGCACCGAATTAGAAGTAATAATGCTAGATTGGTTGGGCAAAATGTTGGAATTACCAAAAGAGTTTCTGGCCTGCAGTGGGGGAAAGGGTGGTGGTGTTATTCAGGTAAAGTAAATTTTTTAATTAAATACTGTCAATATTCATTTTTCATATCTTTATTGACACTATAAAATTCCTTATATCTATATTTATACAGAAACTTTCTGCTACTTTGATATTTATCACTTATACTTACACATTTATTTATATATAAATTATGGCTGGAGGATTGAAGTTAATTAATTGATTCAATTATTCACGTTACGTATATAAAACAAAAATATATGAAGTTTCAAAGAATTTGTATATTCGCCGTGGTATATTCGAATAATTTAACTCAAAATGACAAAGATGTTATTTTCTAGGGAATTCAAATTTCAATTCTTTTTATAGGGCACTGCAAGTGAAGCCACTTTAGTTGCACTACTCGGCGCAAAGGCGAAGAAGATCAGACAAGTGAAGGAGCAGCATCCGGAATGGTCAGACACTGAGATTGTTGGGAAGCTGGTGGCTTACGGTTCCTGTAAGTAGACTTATAAATATTATTCATCGATAAAATAAAATAGAAATGTTCATATTATTATTCTCATATACGAGAATAGAAATAGCACTCCTACAACGACGAGGAACTTAACACTAGAATTTGTTCGAGATTTTAAATACTTTTATTTTATACTTTTATTTTATACTTTTCATATAAATGTATTAACGGACTTACGTTCTAATTCATATTTCGCTGTATCCGGCGGTTCGATTAATCGTATTTTTCTTCTTCTGTCGAAACTGCGTTAGAAATTAGAAAACCACTTTTAACGTGATCAAATTCGATGTGAATAACTGAATAGTTGTTTCAAAATGATTCCACTTTTTATTCGTCTTGGAACTGAAATTTAAAGACTTTTTACTAGAACGATATTGTATTACATATCATAATTAATTACCATAACTTCGTCACTTCATTACTCCATCTATACTTCGAATTTCTCAAAGCAATACAACCAACGGAGACAATTAATCAAATTTAATTGTAATCCAACAATAATTTCTTAATAATAATCGTTATTGAAATGATTTCAATGTCTCGTATATTACGAATAAAAATATTGACATTCGGAGGTGGTTATCATAAATAACCCTGCTCGACATGTCGTCCGGCGCTCTTTAACATTTGACAAAGACATGTGGCGGGGGGATGGGGATTGGATGACAGGGGATAGTATGGGGGTTCCAGCACTTCATCAAGCAGCACTTTGTCACCATGGCAACGCGTAATAACCACTAGAGTTATTCCAACCCAGTCACCCCGAACCATTGCGAACTCTCCTCTCGACATTTCTGTTCGTTGGTCATGGCGAATCATAGAAAGTTACCTTGGCATAAAACCACTCGATAATTTTCCTTCGATGCAGTTGGCTTTCGTGCATTTACGATAAAGAAAGGAGAAATAGCTCTCCACGGATATCACGGTTCTTTGTGGAAACTTGAGCTTAATGGCTCCTTTGTTTAACCCCGGTTAAGAATTCCAGTATTTTAAAATCAGAAGTATTCCAGTATTTTTAAGTCTTTAAGTCAAATTCTTCTACTTTTAAATCGAGAATGAAGTTCTTACTAATAAATTGACATTCAATTTTATTTTCACTGCAAAAGTTTAAGAAATCAATTTTGTAGAAAGCTTGACTTGGAAATGGTACCAATTTAATTAATATCAAAATAATAATAACTTATCATAATATATTCCGAAAGTTTGCCGAATAAAAACACAAAATATTAGGGCGATATAATGACAACAAATAGCTCAACAAGAATATCTTACCATTTTCCTTAATTGGGCATTTTTCGTATTGGGACTAACATCATTTTTCTGTCTTCATCCTTTTATCTTTTATGAGTCCAATAATTAATATATATTATAATTTCTCGTAATTCTCTGTTAATATTCTTTGCATCTTCTGTTATATAATGGGCTGTAATAGGTTCACTTTAATCGTGTTACGTAGGTCAAGCTCACAGTTCCGTAGAACGCGCAGGACTCCTCGGCGGGGTGAAATTCCGACTCCTCGAAGTTGATTCAAAATCCAAGCTCCGCGGAGATACCCTCGCCGAAGCTATTCGTAAAGATAAAGAAGAAGGTCTCATTCCATTTTATGTAAGTCTTAAAGATATTTATTATATTCGTTTCCTTCCAGCCAACTATAATGTCGAAGTATGACAAATATTGATATTCATTTATTATACCCTCCATAGACGTACTATTGACTGTAATCTCATAATTCTTATTCTTTATTTTGATTCCTTTTTATTTCATTTTTTCTTGAGATATTTATATTAATCTTTCCTGTCTTCCATAGATAAGTTGTTATCACACATAACATCAATATTTTTGGATGCAATATAATTGCATAAAATAGAAATATTTTTAAATTATGAAAATATTATTTTTATAGGCTGTTGCCACTTTGGGAACAACTTGCTCATGCGCCTTCGATCGTCTCGACGAAATGGGAGTAGTTGCGAATAGAGAGGAAGTTTGGTTGCACGTTGACGCGGCTTATGCAGGTAAAGTCATAGTGACTTCAAAATAATTAATCAGTAACTTCTTTTGAGATTACTGATTCATAACAAATAACGTGTAATTCTTGCGATGTAATTATTATAATTGATGTAATTTCTAATGTTACAGGATCCTCTTTCATTTGCCCCGAATTCCGGTATTTAATGAAGGGCATCGAACTGGCTGACTCCTTCAACTTCAATCCACACAAGTGGATGTTGGTTAACTTTGATTGCTCCACAATGTGGTTAAAGGACCCAACTTACGTCATTAATGCCTTCAACGTGGATCCGTTATACTTGAAACACGACATGCAGGGTTCAGCACCGGATTACAGGGTAAATATTTGTTTATATAACATATTCAATATTACTTTTATAAGACATATTCTTGATTAATTATCGAAATTTTACACAAACCTCAATTTATTAAAATGCCAAATAAAAATCGTAATAAATGGTCCAATTTTCAATATAGTTTAATTATTAATAATATTTGAGAGTTTTATAAAGAACTCTCAAATATTTTGTATTAATTACCGAAATATTAAACAAACTCATATTCAGTTAAAAATTAAACAAGAATATTGATAACGAATTCTCCTGTTTTTCGAAATCAAAATTGTTTAAACTAATACAATTTATTAATCGAGATATATTTATTATCAATATATATATATGTATTTATAATTATTGTTTACAGCACTGGCAAATTCCACTCGGTCGCAGATTCAGGGCACTCAAACTCTGGTTTGTTCTGAGAATCTACGGCGTCGAAAATCTTCAAAGATTTATCAGGGCCCATGTTTCTCAGGCCCACGAATTCGAGGCTTTGGTCCTAAGCGATCCGCGTTTCGAAATCATCGCGGAAGTAATTTTGGGACTCGTTTGCTTCCGATTGAAGGTAAATTATCATTACAATAATTCAAGTACTTAACCGTAAAATTCAATACTTTTAAATACATTAAACTACAGACAAAAATCAGAAGTAAAATTCACTAATTAGTTACACAATAAAATCCCACGTCGAACATTATTTAATAATATTTCATGGAATTATTACGCCATCGTTAATGTTAATACCACCATATTTTTTGCGCGATTATTAATTTTATCCGATATAAATATAATTTAATAAAAATTCCATTCATTTAAAATAGTAACTCCAGAAATAAGAATAAAATGAAGAAGAAAAGATTCTTTGCATTTAAAATGCAGTAAATACAAATGTCTAATTTTCCTCTAAAATACAGTACATACATAATAAATATAATTACGAAATTGTATAATATACTAACATAACATAATAAACATAATTGTTTCAGGGATCAAACGACATCAACGAGACTCTCCTAAAGAAGATAAACGGCGCGGGAAATATACATCTGGTGCCATCGAAGATAAACGACACGTACTTCCTGCGTTTCGCGGTGTGTTCGCGATACAGCGAGAGCAAGGACATCCAAAGTTCCTGGAAGGAGATAAAGCTGAGAGCAGATGAGGTCCTGGAGGAACAATCGCTTTCCAAGTGATGGCGGGCTCAGATAGTCCGTAGTTGCAGATCCTTGACTCCCGCGACCTGCAATCAATCCTAGCTCCGAATATCCCCACTCTTTTGTCTTTTTCTTTGCTTCGCGAAGAAACGAAAGGAGTTCGAAAGATACGGGAGAAATCTCTCGTATTCTTTCCACGATTTAGTCTCCAAAGGATTACCTTTGACTTTTGACGTTCCTGTTGTATCGTTCCATTAGAAAGTAAAGGGGAGAAGGTTGACATTCTCTAAAATCGCTTCGTTTCAACCTCGCATGGATTCAGTACGCAAATACAGTATTAGTTATCGCGCAAAATTAGTTTCCCGATTAAGCCGATATTAATCGATCATCATTTTCCCGTATCTCATTTTGCCGTCTCTATAAACAAATCCAAATCGCATGCAGATTATTCCGTAATAAAATCCGTAATAATATCGATCAAAAATACCAAAAATATCCAAAATATTTCAGGCGTCATATAATTATTTTTACGAATGACTTTAAACAATCAATTCTCAGATGACTTACATATTTTTACAGAAATGTACACAAATATTGTGTATTATTAGGCGGCCTGTTTTCAGTGGTATTTTCTGTATATAATTATTTTTATGACGGCATACGAATTCTTGTATTATATCATGCACAAAGGACGCAGAAATAATTCGTATTTAGTAGGAAATTAGAGATTTCATTGTCGAAGAGGAATCGCGGTTGGTATCGATAATTAATTTAGTCGTTTTTGAGAGATTTTTGGGGGAATGCTCGAAGAGTCCCGAATATGTGGCGGCAAAGATCGGTTTTCGAGTAGCTCACCGAGCAACGCGTAATATACATGTAAACGCAGTATTATGTCGCCTTGTGCCACTTTTCCCACGCGGATTTGTTCTTCTCGGCGAACTCGTTAAATCGCTTTCCTCGAGAATTCCGCGAGAAGGCATCGTAGAGGCATTGTTTCCAGTAATGTTGCACAAGTTTTGGCTCGCGGACAGCTACTTTCAATTGTTTATTTGTACATGAATTTCATGCACATAAACGGTTCGTTCAACCGCGGGTGACCGCGCGAGCTTCATTGTAGAAAGAATTTATTTATTGTAAATATCGGTGTTATGTTAGTATTACTTGGATTTCATGTGCGTTCGATATCGGTAATAATATTTGTTGAATGTTATTACTAATGTTTCGATGAAATATTAGTAATAATAATATATGGCTCGAAGCACCGATGGATGGGGAGAAGGATAATTATTATAATTAGGTAATAAATGATCATCGAAATTCTATATGTGACTTTTATTTTATAGTGATATGCTGAAATATGTTTTCACGGTTTAAGTGGCGGATTGATGAAATGATCCAAATTCGAAATATGAAATAATATTGTTGAATTGGAGGTAAAATAATATCTGAGTCTCTTGGCAATCTTGGTAAATTGACGATGTCATATCAAACGGAAATCATTAATATTATGTGCCAATGGTGGAATGAAAATATTGAGATAATTAAGTAATCCGCGATGGTAATAATCTGTGCATCATTAAATAGTTAGTTTCGTGCCGCATAAAACAAAACCGTTGATCGAGTTTCAGAAAAGTTCGATGATAATTATTATTTTCATCTATCCAATTTGAATTTAAATTTTTGACTTTCATTAATCAAGATTTCTATTAATAATATTACTTAATTATCTGAATTAAATAGCTGTCTGACTCCATAACTGTGATCAAATTGATCTAATTCTTTTTATGATATAAGATGAAAAATCGTGTTACGAAAAGTGTGGAATTTATGAGAAACTCCAGAATTTTTCGTGAGATTGAAGTCAGCTTGAAGTACCGTATTCGATTGGCAGGTTGTTTTGTGCGGGTACAGTTGTGTACACAAAGTAATTCTAGAGCCGCATGTGTGTTGAACGGTAGATTATACGAAACGTGTGTTAATAGATGCTTCGGTGATTTCAACGCATTCGCTGTGGAGAAATTCTTTCACAATTTTGTGGTTGATTTGCTTAGAATACAAATACGGTGAAATTCTCATCACCAGAAATGAATTGAATAACAATAAAAAAACAAGATGCTGTTTAAAATCATTCTATTATTATGATTCAATCATTACGTTAAGAAAACTACTTACTACTTTTAGAAAATTTATATAATTTATATAAGACATGAATTATTCTAATTAAATAATAATCGAACTGTTGATAATAATTTTAAATAATGCAAATAGGATGAACTCATTAAATTCTTTTATTAGGTAATTGTTATTTCGAAATTGCAGTAATAATTCGTGCGGATCTTTTATTGGTAAAATATTATTTTTTTATATCCTAGAAATAAATGGTCTTCCCAGCGAATGCGTAAAAAATATGTAACTGGATTCCGAGATTGACTTAAATATGTGTCACCAGATACAAAAACATATCCTTGAATATTGCATTTCGTTGTTTCTTGATATACTTATATTATTATATTTACAAATGGCAAATCTTGCTAATAATATCGTTTCTATATTTTAATTAATCTCCAGTATTGATAATATTACCTCAATAATATAATATGTACATACTTAATTTATATTTTAATTTAAATATAATGTAAGTAGTTTGAAACGTTAAATTCTCGAACTTCATTTCTATCAACTTTTTTTGTCAAACATTTAATTTTCATTGTATTTAATTGCATTATCTGATTCATATTCCTACTACTTAATATTAAAACGATATTATAATCAAGAAGAGTAATAAATAACAGGTCCCTTTCTAATTTTCAATCACAAATTACCTTAATTAATGACACACAAATTTGGTTCGAAATCCCACCAATATACAAGGAACAATGCGCGTAGATTGTTATAATGAATGTAATTAAATCTAGTTCTAGTGTTAAACGAAACGGATGATTGATTGGCTGCTTTGCATCAGCAACGTTTTAAATAACATTTTCGTGCCACCACAATTGTGGATTTATTTGAGAAGAACTATGAAGGTCGTTCCAAGAATTACGGAATAATATTATCGCAATTGTGTCTCTCGATTTAATTTTAACTTAAAAGTTATTGTTTTAACAATGGCAAATTGAACGATTATATGTAACGTAGAATGAAACTTATCTGTTTTGGCCGCCATTTTGGTCCCACTTTGGTCCCACTTTGTTCCGTGTATTCCTTTCATTTTTAAGAAATTTATATTCCATGATATTTGAGTCAAGAAATTCATATTTCAGTACACTTTTTAAACAAAATTTTAATGATTAATGTTACTCAATTATCACCACTCTGACCAACAATAATTAAATTAAATCTATTTCTATCGAATCTAAGATTTTATTCTACTGAATCTGCTGCCTTATTTCATTTTGATTTTATTCTTATTTTATATTTGACTAAGTAAAATATTTTTAATTAAGTCTGATCTGAATTAACAATTCCATCTTTGAATTTTCCTGTTCATTTATTTATATTTCACTAGTTATGTTATTCTCGGCAATTTTCAATATTTTTCAAACTGGTTTGATAATGGAATGCACTGATTAATTTTCAACAATCAAAAAGATTGCTTTATTCAATTACTTAATTATTTAAAACGTGGTCTGAAGTGAGCCAGATTTACTTGATCTTCGGTCACGTGTTTAGTGATTGTGCTTAATTAATTATCTCTAGCAATCTCGTGACTATACTATCTTATATCTATTTACAATTATTTATAATAATATAACATACTATTTGCAATGTATAATGTAAAGTAGTGCTGCAACCGGGACAATAATAGATCTATATTCACTTTCCGAAGTACGGTTTCTTGGAAAATCGGGTTCTTTTAATCCTTGCGCGCTGTATCTCATGATTTATCGTGTGTGACAATTTGTAGTATTAAATTTATAATATAATTTATAAAATAATAAATTGACAATTAAAATTTACATCTAATCGTAAAATCTGATTATGTAAATCTCAATTTCCTCTAATCAATTTATTGTTTACTTCCGGCACGGTGCCTAAGGATTAAGGATCTCGAAACAGGACCTTGTAATCGCTTCGAACGCACTTGTTATAATACTGCACGTTACGCGAAACATGTAAACTGCGAACGAATATGAATATCTATAAATGTGTATTACAAGGACAAATATAATCACAAACATTAATATTTGTTGAAAATGGAAATATTCTATTTGATGTACGGTAAATGTTTTATTAATTTTGCCTTCCGTTTAATCAAATAAATATATCGTTGCATTGTTCTTTGATAATCTGTGAACGAGTTAAAATAAAAGTTATCAATTAACATCCTATTCTTTAATTAATATAAAAACTTTAAGTGATATTCGAGCATTTTGTGAAATATCCGAATAATAAAGTCTAATGAAGTGTTTCGAAAAATATATTTGTTGTTACAAAAATAGTATAAATTTTCAATGATATCATTAAAATAATGTGGGACAATAGACTTCCGTTACGATTCAAAGGACATGTTTGGTGTAATTTACATTACACGATGTAAAGTTTTAGGATTTTTCAGGAGAATTTTTGGGTGGGCCACCAAAACGTTTCGTTAATAGAATTATTCTTTCGGCTTCTCGGATACCACTCAATCTTGCTCCGTGAACCGTGCTGTAGTGGCCTGGAATTGTTGCTTCTCCGGCAAATAAAAGAATTGGCGGGATTGGCTCGCATGTTCCTAAAAATTCGTGAAGCTCAATTTTCTTAATCGTCATTTTTTTCCTTATTAAACAGTTTTATTATAAGAAATAAGTGCTGTATAAACAATATATTACGATATTTTGCACTGCCATACAATACAATATATTATTAGTTTACCAATTAATTGAAAGGATAGAAAAAATAATATAATAGAATACATTACATTTGTCTTTTGACCTCCTACTAACTTTTATTAATCATAATTCTCATCCATTCATTTTTTCTGTCTAATTCTTATCAAATTCTAATTCGAATTTGTATTAATCCACATTTTTCATGCAATTCTCATCGAACTCTAATTCTAATTTTTATCAATTCACATTTTTATCTAATTCTAATTTTGATCAATTCACATTTTCAATCTGAATCTGATCAGTCGTCGGATTCTAATTCTAATTTGTATCCATTCCACATTTTCTATGTAATTCGTATCAAATTCAAATTCCAATTCTCATCGATAAATTGTTTAAATCACAAGTTTTTTTTAAGTTTACCTGGAAGAGGACTCGCCAAGTCACACTGATGACCCACCGTGCTGTCCATCGCCATATAACTATAAGCTCCTGCAAAATATTGGTCCAAGGACCATTTACTTCGAAGAAGATTCGCCGGATACGGAAGTGTTGGATCCCCTGTGAATTGCCGAAGTAATTTCGTCAGGGATTCGACGACCTCTTCGTCGGAACAGAGTTCCATGTCACTTGCTTCTCGACCGCAAATCCAAGCGCATAAAACATGTTGAGAGCACGACATTTCTTCGATCGTTGAAACACCTAACACGTTATGTAACAACCAATTACACATTGATTAACGGAAGAAAAATATTCAATAACAATTATAAACGACAGAAGCAATATTCACTAAGAATGTTCAAACATACAATCACCAGGAGTTGCGCCATATTAATTATTCAAGAACAAAAATAGATAAATTGACTTCCGATAAAAAAAAGCACAAATTTGAAGCTGACAATTATCCTTGAGATAATTAATTAATTAATATTACCGATATCGATTCTTACGATTAATTATCACAAGTTTAATTATCAAATTGTATCATCATCAATATAGATATTGTCCCAATCGCAAATTATAGATTTGACCTTTGACCCAGTCACATCGATCGGCGAGTTCATCCGCGGACCAAGCCAACTTGATGCCACCTTCCTTCCACACCCAAAATGGCCTCGCGTATTCCAAGAAGATCTTATTCACATTGCCGTATCCCAATTTGCAAATGGCATCGACTTTTTCGGTGGGTAACGCGGGACAGAATAGTTTATCGTGTTGATTTTTTAGGACACCGAGGGAAACAGTGACAATGACATAATCAGCTGGGAATTCTTCACCGTCGCAACACTTTACCACCGCACGGGGACAGGAATCGCTTATGGCACCCCATCTCACGCAACTTACTGGTTTGGAATACCTACGGTGTTAATTATTATCATAATTAAAACGTGTTTAATCAGTACCACTAATTTTGCTAATCTGAATCAAGCTATAAGATCATTGACGGACAAAAAAATTCCACGATTCGTTCACCCTCAATTAATTAAAATACGGGGCCTCGTTAATAACTAACGAGTTCGTGAATATTTTTTTATGCAACAAAGTGCATTCGAAAGAGCGAACTTTTCTCTATAAAATAACTCGCGGACAAAAATATCGCACGATTCGTTCTCCCGCAATTAATTAAAATACGGGGCCTCCTCCGAGCGGTGGTTACACTGGCGAACAAAGTTGAATAAATGTCACGAATAATCGTTAATAACTAAAGAGTCCGTGAATATTCTTTGATGCAACAAAGTGCATTCGAAAGAGCAGACTTTTCTCTATAAAATCGCTGCCGGACAAAAAAATTCCACGATTCGTTCTTCCGCAATTAATTAAAAAACGAGGCCTCCTCCGAGCGGTGGTTACACTCGCGAACAAAGTTGAACAAATGTCCCGAATAATCGTTAATAACTAAGGAGTCCGTGAATATTTTTTGATGCAACAAAGTGCATTCGAAAGAGCAAAATTAAGATCTGAATCATCTAAAGATGATTATAAGTACGATTATAAATTATAAGTGACTGATTATGAGTACTAAACGATTTCAGATTTTCTTTATAGCAATATCATTATTAATTATGCCAATCAATTCAGTAATAGATCATTGACTTTTATATCAGAATCTACCAAATACATATAATGCATTTTATATTCAATACATAATTATATATAATATATTAATATACAGGGTGTCTCGTATGGAAAGAACCGCCTAATTATCTCCATTAATTGCCATAATACAAAAAATATTGTTGCGCTACACGAATGGCTTAAACAGTTAATATTCTGAAAAACAATTTTTTCGTTGTTATTTTTTGTCGAATTTTCCGAATCACCCTTATTTTTCACACGGAAAAAATATTTCTGTATTTTTAGGTGGCCAATTTTACGTGGAGTATCGTGCAGATGAATAAACGGATATTTTTATTAAGAATTTTTTTTTAACGAATTTAGTTTGGCAGTTGTTTAAACTAACTTAAGTGCTGATGGCGGCAAATCTCGAAGCAGGGGAGCCAGGATGCCAACATATCCAAGTGGGACTCTCACATTGCCACCCGGTATTTCGATGAAACTGCCAAATTGATCAGCGGAAACGAGTGACAAGTCATCACCGCATCGGCACCTCATGCAATTTGTCATCCCGTACATCAGCCTGGCTGCGTCATATCTGGAGATCGCAAATTGGAAACGCTATCGAGACACGACACGCGTACATATCGAGTTGTTAAAAAACACAGTGATGTAAACGGGAACAATGTGATTGATTGTAGCACTGAATGAGTTATACTAATTCCAATATTTACGTTATTGATAGTAAACATCGGTAGCTCTAAACTTCCTTGGCATTCTACGTGACATATAATAATAATTTGTATAATAATAATATTTCCAATAATTGCAATAATTTTAATAATCCACAATGCGTAGATTAATAATCTAAAACACGAAAATGAATAATACGAAAGACAAAGATTAGTAATATAAACCAGAGAGATCAAAACGCAACATTAAATAATTTTCAACTAGTAAAATTAGAACTAGAAAATTAGTAATCTAAGACCAAAATGCATAATCTAATATAAAAATTGAGAATCAAAACGCAATGATTAATCGTGAAAAATACAAATATTAAACATCTAAGACAAGAAGTCCGTAATTAGTTTGATAGGTGTGTTTGACATCACTGTTAATGAGGTTTGCGGTTGACCTGGGCAACTGTACCGTTGCTCCTCTGGGAAATTGTGGAGCTCCTGCTGAATTCGGATACCCATGAAATTCAGCAACGTACCGTGGGTACGTCCGCAGCCTAAGGAGAAAAGGGTTGCAGCTTGTTGCTCGATTTGTCGGAAAGTGTGATAAGCCGTGATGCTGACTGGAAGATCAATGGCACGACCATCGCTGGTACAAAAAAGACCACGAGTCGGATCGGGTCTGAAGAGTGGTGGCTTCAGAAGTCCTTCTTGGGCAGCCAGTGTGAAAACTGGATTCGCCATGCATCCACCTTCGATCCAAGTGGCACCCATTTCTGCCACAACGTCACCCAACCAACACGAATGGATTCGGCCTCCTGGTCTGCAAGGAAGACCAGTTATCGGTACCTTGCTATTTTTTATATTGTTTTTGGATGGTGTATTAATTTGCAGGATTGTTTTGAAGTAATTTTGCATCTACGGAGTACCAGATTATGGTTGTATAATAAAGTAAATTTTTATTTCTTATAGAAATGTTAGATGTTGAAATTAATGTTTGAAATCGGATGTAGAAGTATGTAGTTATTTGGGATGGAGATTTTCACTGTTTTTGTAATATTGTAATAAACGGTAATAATATTGGTAATACTATTGGAAATTGATGGTATTACATTGAGATGGATATATCAATATCAACATTATAACAAGGTGAGAATTTTGTCAACATCAACATTATATCGACGTGAGAATTGAATTGGCATAAAAATTATATCGACATCAAAATTGTATTTTGACATTTTACGTTTTGAACTTTACCTATCCGTTGCCTCTAATATCGTGAAATTTTGCAGGCCGCATTGCACCAATCTGTGTGCAGCCGATAGTCCTGCCATTCCTGCACCAATAATCACTATCGATGGTTCCGGTTTGCAAGGATCCACCATACAAGGATCTAGCTGACATGACTCGAATTTGGCTGATTTGGTGCATTGTGGTAAATCCTTCTTCTCTCCTCCACCTTTTTTCGATGAAAATAATCTACAGATAATAAAATGCAAAGAAGAATCGTATTTAAAAAAATATTCGAGCTAACGATAGTTTTGATGTTTGGAAAATTCATTAATAACACTCCAATCTTAAAGCGAAAGTTATGATTTATTGAAAAATTCGAATTATGAAAGATAAGGATATCTGCGACAGAAGAAATTATAAAGAATAGAATAATAATTCGGCCACGTATTTAATAATAATTGGAACCGATCATTAATTGTGAAATTAAAAATGTACAATGTGATCTATAGGGGAAGATATTATAAAATATTGAATAATAATTAAGCAATGCAATTAATGATATTTCGAATTTAATTTAGTCAGTGGATGAAGTTACCACAATCATAATCCAACCTTAACCATAATGACTTGTCATATTCAAAATTAACGTAATTCCAAATTACTTATAATTCGTAAAACTTTTGGATTCAGTGTAAAAAATAATGTTTTAGGAAATGCATAATAATGCAAAGTTATTCTAGCAAATTTCAATAGCGAACGATGTATTGAAACTACCTGAAAAAGAATCTTTGGAACCTCGAATGCGATGGCCTGATTTTCGTAAGTAACATTTCATTGGACATAAATCTTCGAATCCACCGAATTCTTCATGAAGTCGATTATGTTTTACCTCGCGCGGAATTTAAATATTGTAAATTTAGGTTTTATAATAATTGCCCCTTGGCGGACGTTGCTATGAGAAGAACATGTCAGACGCAAAAAACAATCACTTCTTTGCACGAGTTTCTATTGTTATTCAAGAAATCATCGACAACCGCGATCATTAAATACAATTTTTCACCACTGATTCTGAATAAATCGAAATTTCCATCTCAAATTGTGAACATTTTATTAGCAATATTTATTTTTAATACATTTCTTTTATTACATTTATTCCACCAGATCGTGCTTCAGATGTTATCTTAATATTTTACATTTCATTAATTGATTATTGATATCACATAACTTCTGTTATCCTAACACTTTTATCTTCTATTTATTATATTATTATTTTATGCTATCTAATTATTTTACTTTCGGTTAATTCATGATTAATATATAAACTTTCTATTATCTTAACTCTATGATCCGCTACTTACCCTAATATTTTTTACATTTAATTAACCGGGAATTGGCGAACCAAAATAGTCAACAAACGAGATATATTCAGCTTCGTATTTAACCAAGTTTAGTTAACAATAACACATTAGTCGCAGATGAAAAGAATTATAATTTTCCATGCAGTGGAATGCAACGCAAAATTAAACTCGCGCACAGTCCTCGGAATATTTTACATTTTATTTTCATCAGAAAAAACGAAAATTCATTGAAATGTTTGGAAAGTGACGAAGTCCAAATATGTGCGAAAAGCAACAAACTTCAATAAACCGTACTAATTATAAGTTGGGAAATAACATTTCAACGAATGATGTACGAAAATATACATATGTCGTACTTTGTACTTTGTATGTATTTTGTACACAAGTACGTTTAATTCAGTTAAAAATAATACTTGTACTTCTATTATCACAGCTGACGACATATGAATACACTATTTTCCTTCGGTAGCTCAGAATAATAGTTCTCAACTGCATAATAATTGTTGTAACCCTGCTGTGTAATTGTTTACTTTAGTTTGTGTAAACAATATTATTAGAGACAACGGTGAACTCGGTGCAATGGATTTATTTTTGCAAAGAATTTCCGTAATTGCATTTTTTAAGACATTATTGGCATAAGAATTATTTTTGACTGTATTACGAATTGTGCCATTTTATGTTCTTATATTTTCCATAAAAGAGAAAGACAAATAACGCTGATTTCTGGTAACATGATTTTTATTATGCGTTTACAAAAATTAAAGATATAAACATAATCGGGTGTCTCATATTAAGTTGCAGATGTACGTGTTATTAAGAATAATATTAATATAAACATAAGATGATCTGACTTAACATGAAGGTAATGTTGTCAGAGACATTATTGACGATTGAAATTTGCATATTGTGCAGTAATTAATTGCAGCTGGTTAAATTTGTGTTCAGTAAAAAATGCAACAGGTTCTTATATTAAAATAGTACACATACCGACGCGATTAACATAATACATTATTAAATAAACGCACCATTAATATCATAAGAAAGTGCAAGAATAAGTGTCATTATTAAATAGCCGAAAGCCGGTACCTCAATAAATAATTTAAAAGATTATAATATCAGTAATTCACTTTCTATCAACAACCTACAAAACCATCGAACTCACCAAATTGTCAGGTAAATTAAGTAATTTAAAAAGTTATAAGCATCGAGATGTAAGTACCGACAATTCTATATTTTCTGTACAATATTTCATGTATAATTTTATATAGAACATAATATATTTTACATATTATATATGTAATATGCATAGAATACTTTTCAACAATATTATAATAACATTAATGTTCTTCGTGAAATTCTATGCGCATCAGTTTGTACCAAAACAAAGGACTTCTTATACTTTCGAGCGATTCTAATGCTGTTTATTTGGTACCAAACACTTCCCTCTATGAGTTGATGACTCACCAGTCATCAGTCGGTCCTTGACTGCCGGGGAAGATGGAGGGCTTTAACCGTCTTAACTGTATCGCCGCGATTCCTAGTGTAATTATTCATATTTTATACCGTAAATTGTGCGAGTGAACTCAGAATGGTGCACAACAAGTATGCTGCGGAGCCGTGGATGACAAAGAAGTCGTCGTAATACATCATACGGTACGTACACCCTTGAATCCGAACTAATATTGCATCTTGCAAATCGGCATTCCTACTTTATTTGCCCATGTACCTCGATCTTGTCGATTAAGTGCGCGTAATACGACGTTGCATGATTCTGCGACATTAAACAATGTGTTATTAACAATTGATTGATAATCGATGCAATTTGAGAGCCCCACATAACAATGGGGTGCAAGATATGCAATAATATGTGCAAATTTCATGCAATTAGAGCGTAGAGGTTAGTTTAGCGGGCGCCGGAAAATGGCGCGTAATAGATCGAAGATTCTCGCGTCGTGATTTATGATCTCCAGTTCCAGGAATCGAATCTTTTTAGTCTGGTACCTACTTTGTCGTTGGAAAACGTAACATTATGTAAAAAAAGAATCTGCTCGAGCATCCGACTATCTTGCTGGCTGTGTTAATCGCACCGAGAACTAGTTTTGTAGTTTTTTGCTTTGTCCTTGCATCGTTTAGAATCTCAATTAACAATAATTTACGAAAATACTTGAATATCTTTATGTGAGTTGTAATTGCATAGAGCAGAGGTTCTCAACGTGGGGTACGTGTACCCTTCGAGGGTACGTCGTGAAAGCTTAAAAGTTGCTAGATCTAGTAACCCCCACAATTAATAATCCGTGCGAGCAGTCATTTCAATGATTACCCAGTAAAATGTTTCTAATTTTATAATATTTCTTAAATTATTTATGTCATTTTCTGTGCTTATGGATATATATATAATAGTACTTACCGAAATTTTCTTATAATCTTGAATCTAAATTGTCATCTTGTTAAATAGAGTGCAAGTGAAAAGACGTGGTAACATTACAGTCTCATAAATGTTACGATTACTGGAATTTACGTATATATGATTTATTTTATTCCCGTGGTTATACTATAACTATACTGTTATTTATCTATAAAGGGGGTACGCCTGTTACATAACACTTCGATAGGGCACGTAAAACGTAAAAGGTTGAGAACCCAGGGCACAAAGAACAAAGAAGGTGCGCGCGCCGTCGTTGAACGTACTGTCGGAGTTCCGAAAAGTTTTAACGAATTAATAGTTTATTATTAAAAAGTTAAGTACGTTGAGTGATAATCGGATGAGAAGTGAAGTTTCTGGCGCCAGTGACTTAAGAAGGAGATGGTTCTTTACAAAGGGGAGGTAAGTGACAAGGAAATCGTGGGATTCTAGAAAAAGTAGCCACTTCGGAAATAATTTATGACGGCCTAAAGACCTGGGGATGGGACTAGGACATTGAATAGGATATTTGGTTTGTGTGACATGTGGTATAGCTTTCTCGGTTTTGCAACGAAAAAGTAGTTAGCAGAATAGAAAAATTCGATTCTTGGAAATGGGGGTCATAAATCATGACGCGACAATTTGGTGACCCTTTGCATATATGATTGCGTATCTTAGACCTCGTTCTTAAATCGTTGTTATAAAGACAAAGTTCATTAAGTACATTTTTTCAAAAACTCTTTTATTGTATTTATTCCTGCAACTTTCTTTGAAAAGCGGTGACTTGTTACAATTTATTGTTAGTTAATTAATTTTAATTCTATAGCAGCAATATCCAACGATAGAACGCGTTGATATTCATTCATACATTTTCGTGGAAAGACTAGCTGATGAAGTACTTTTTCGCAAATAAGCGATCTCACACCTGGCGATTCTGAAATAATATTTTGCTACCTGTTGCAACATCTCGAGACATTGAATCTCGTTCCCATTGATAAACATTCACGATAAATATTGATTATTTGTAGAATTAAGAATGCGAGAAGTTTATGCTCCAACAGTAATTTTTATTTCGGGAGAAGAGCCGTATCGAATTTTACATAAATAACGAATTTTGTACACCGTGAACTCTTAAATATTATAATAGAAAAAATCTAGCGATACTTAAGTACCTGAACGTGCAATTTTTTAGTTAAATCGCATTAATTTTTTATTTTAATATCGCAGCAGTAATTATTTTCGATTAAGTTTCGAGTATCAAGCTTTAAATAATTGTTGCTGTTTTAAATAATTACTCTTCGAAAATGCTTGACTACAATATTATTATTATATTACATGCATAATATAATAATATTTCAGGTAATATTCACTAACAATTACGTATATTACTAATATACATTAATAACATACTATATATAAACTCTATATTCACAATCAGGTAATTAATTCTCCTACGAATCTTTAAATACTTATCAATTTTCAACACTTACACTTACAATTACCTATTCTTATAATTATGTACATCAATATTATGAAAGTTTAAGATATCTTAGGTGAATCAGTTTTCGATTCGAGATTCAAGTTTTCTATTCGCGATGCAATGTCGTTCAATGATTTCGCGGGTGGCAGCTGTGTTTTGTTTTCCAAATACTTTGTTTCGGACTCCAAAATTTCCGAAGCTTGTCCCGTGATTTCGTTCCACGCGAATTCGATGTCCTGTTCTTGGCAGAGTCTGCTGCAGATTACGAAACGAGCGATAAGCTTCTGTTTGTAGGTTGCTGCCACCATGTATATTTTTTTCCTGGCTGTTAGTCGCGCGAGAAGTTCTTTGGTTCTTTGATTCTCGCCCTGAAATAATACATTGCACAAATATCATTATATTTACCCAGCCTTTCTTACCATTTTCAATCCAAATTGTCGTCTTGTTAACACTAGAACTACGGAAGTCGTCAAAATAACGGGTCCTCGAAATGTAATACAAACGTTCGACTTATAAAGTTCCATTTTCACAATTATTTTCAAATCGATTCATTTATTTCCGTTTCATATTTTGTATGTTTAAAGAACGTAATAAGATTTGAATCGATTAAATATTACGATTATCGGTATTCGCGTATTACAACAATTTATAGAAAATTATTAATATTTTATCAAATTCAAGTATTTATTGAAAAATTAGAATAATTATATGCGACAATGCTGATGGATAAAATAAGTGGAGAATTTCTATGATTGATATAAAATATTATAACCTTGAATATTTCATTGTTGTACTTCATATAGAATTTTTATGTTTCTACATACCTTCATCCTGAAGCAAATTAAACCCATAGAAACATCGGTGACCAATTCGAATCTCTCGTCTGATTTAATGCAGTTCTCAAACATTTCTGCCAACCTTATAGCGTTTCTTATATGTTTCTGCAATCCTTCCGTTCCGTAAATACGCAACACGAACCAAAGTTTTAAGGCTCGGAAACGTCGACCCAAAGGGATTTGCCAGTTCTAATTAATAAAATAATAGTTTAATAATTACCACTGTATTACTACATGAATCAATGTGAAAGCTGCCGTTAAATTATATTGAAAAAAGGAATCCACATGAAAAAAGTAAAATAACAATAGTCAATAAAACATTTTACCCTGTAATCAGGAGCAAGTCCCTGCTTATCATGCGCCAAGTAAATTCTTTCGATACTGAACGCTTCCAATAGTCGCCTCGAGTCTTTTACCCTGAAATTCATTTACACGCGAATGAAATAAATTTCCAAAGTTTTTTTTACGTTTTCGGTGTAATTGAAATGTCACGTACCACATTGCCGAACAATCGAAATTTACCAGTAGCCATTTATGCGGATTTATACTAAAAGAGTCGGCATACTCGACTCCAGACATTAGATAACGATATTCGGGACATACGAAAGCGGCACCTAAACAAGTTTTATTTTGAATTATTATTTAGAAAATCTATTAAAGATTATTGAAAAATAGTAAGAATTACCAACCTGCGTATGCAGCGTCGATGTGTAACCATAAGTCGTGCTCGTTGCAAATCGGTCCCAATTCGGGGAGATTGTCGAAGGCGCAGGTACCAGTGGTCCCTAAAGTAGCAACCACGTAACACGGAATAAATCCTTTCTCCGTGTCTTCCTTGATAGCTTCCAGTAAAGTTTCTCCGCGAAGAACACAGTTATCGTCGGCAGGTAAAAGTCTCATTGGTACCGAAGCCAAAATTCCAGACTTTTCGACGGACGAATTAGATTGGTCTGTAAAGAGGTTAGAATCAAAATTGAACGGTCTTTTTCGTAAGAAAGAATTGTTGCTATTACATTTTACTCTTCTTCGAAATAGTACAAATATTTCACGAATTCTTGCTACGAGCACGAAATATTACCTGAAGTATAAGCTACCAATTTCGATTTAATTATCCCCTCGTCCCATTCTGGATGAAGGCCTTTGATTCGTCGAATCGTTTGTTCTTTTGCCGCCATCAAACACACCAGTGTTGCTTCACTGGCTGATCCCTAAAAGATCAAGAACGAAATTGTTACAAATGTTATATTTTATGAGACTAGATTTTTGATGATAAATAATTACAAACTAATGTAATTTAATAAGCAATCAATTTTGAAGTGAGTACATAATAATTTCGATTACAGAATAATTAACTATGAATTAATTATGCAGTTAATGTCTTATTACTATTATAATAAAATAATATTTGATACATTTTATTATCGGTTAATTATTAATTTCATTTGATTTTCAATTATTAACATCAATCTTGGATTACAAATATGAAAGTACTGAAGTACGTCACAGCTTCTGACGTCGAGAATGAATATTATTGGTAGATTAAAATAAAGAGTTAGTTTTAAAAATGACTAAACATAAAACAATGGGAATTATTTATTTGACGATCCGACAAAAAATCAATATTTGGAATAATATCGTGGCTCGTTGGTCTAGGGGTATGATTCTCGCTTAGGGTGCGAGAGGTCCCGGGTTCAAATCCCGGACGAGCCCAATTTTTTTCGTTTGTGTTTACTTTCGAAAAGTTCGTCCACGGTAACCTTTGATATTTCCGACTTTCATTTGAATTAACAAGCCAGCATTTAACAATTAAATCAAAGATTATCTCAAAAATAGCTCAGTAATTGTATAGAATAAGAAAGAAATTAAGTTCGGAAAATCAAACTTCGCCTTTTGAAAGGCGAAAGATATTTTTCAGGCATTCCTTAAATCTACGATCTACTACTAATCTCTTCTAAAATCTGAGAAAAATTTATGTAGATTGTTAATAAATCTTCAGATATTAAGCGGAAGATGTCGATTGGTCAGGATTTATTTTTGAAATATTTTATGACCCGACAAATGTCGGGCACGGCAAAAATTAGATTGTCAAATCAAGTGTTCCCCTCCACGGAAATCTTTAGTAAAAGGCGAAAGATTTATACGTATTTTGAAGGGAAACGTTTGAATTAGTATTTCCGTTTTCGGAGAGCTAGATATGATGGGGCCCGGGCCCTTTCGAAAGTGAGAAAGTTCACCCCCTGGTGGTCGTTTTAGATTTTAAGGGGTTCGATTTTAAAAATCTCTTCAATGTACGCTCCTTATAAATTGTACATTATAATCATTCTCTAATACTTTAAGAAAACATGTACGTTATTTAATTACATCGAATAATTATTACGATAATTATTAAAAAACACCGCACAGTTGAGACTTAAAAGTTCCAAATTTACCTGTATAACACCACCGCCGGGTCCCTCGCTGCAATTTAGGAATTCCGTCGGCAATCCAATTAATTTTCCCAACCAGTTCATCGTGATAACTTCGAGTTCCGTGCAAGCTGGTGACGCCAGCCATGAAAACCCGATGCACCCCAAACCAGCACTTAAAATTTCCCCGACAATAGCAGGATATGAATTAGCCGTCGGATAAAAAGCATGGAAATGTGGCGAATTCCAGTGCGTCACCTGAAAAGCGAACATTACATTTATGAGATAATTGAAAGCGACTCATACAAAGTTCAAGTTAATTTTACACTCGTCTTAAAACTAAGCAACATCCAACGTTCATTCGGAATAACTTACTCCGGGAATAATATATTGTTGGACATCCTTCAAGACATCTTGCCACGTTTCCGGTTTCTCCGGAGCTTCCTCTGGCAACAATTTACTGAGATATCCCGGTTCAACATCAGGAAGAACATTTTGATCTCTTAAACCGTCCGTGTAATTAGCAACGAAATCGATCGTTGCTTTGCCAAAATCAAGAAAGTCTTTGGAGTCCATTGTTGCTTAGAATTCCTCCTTCGATGATTGCAACAATTTACTCAACTCTGTTGGTTAAATAATGGACATTCATTAGCATAAATAATTATAAAAATTTCATCTTCGTACATAATAGATATTATTTTCTTATACTCCATACGTAATGGATATAATTGAATTAATAACAGCCGGATATTTTCACATTTTCTATTTACAATGTAAGAATGATTATCACTGTGTGATTACGTTTATGTAACTTAAGAATATAACGACGGATATTATGTAGTATAATTAATATCATTATGTTATTGCGTGGTATATTAATTTTTACGAAGTAATTATTTACGGAAACAGTTGTTTGCATATTGGAGACTTATTATGATCCAATAATTCATAGAATTTTCGTTTTCTCAGGTTTTTACGATAATTTGGAATAGTTCCATATATAATTAATTATAATTTGAACTTTAAAATAGGACTCAAATATTTTCGGAAATATTCGAAGTATTTTAAGTATATATGTCAGTATGTACTCGGCTATTTTCTATCGAAAGTGTAATTAATTAATGGCACCGGTCGAAAGATGCTTTCTAATACGAATTCCGGTGGTACCGTTATCAACTTCTGGAATTCCACATTTTTACCTTCTATTGGTCCAAAGTCAGCCTTTACTTTCACAAGAAATAAGGGAATTTAAGTTAAACCGTATGCGTCGACTTAATTTTAATCCGAATGCTTTAATTTCATTTTACCTCGTATGCCTTAATTTAATATTAATCGTACGCCTTAATTAATACGGCAAGACTTAAATCCTCCCAATTTCATAACTATAATAAATGAATTAAAGTAATGTGAACCGTCGAATATGAAAATTAAAATAATATTCCTTATTGTCAAAATAATAAAACTCTCAAAACGCTCCACAAAGTTGTCACTTTATCAATAAGACACGGCATTGAACTCGTTCATTGTCACCAACGAAAAAGCCGGAAAGTAAGACCCAGAATTAGGACCCACTTCCTAACCATTCAACCACAAGATCTAACACTACAACGTCACACTAACCGTTGCCAAACGTTTTTGTTTCAGACGATTGTCAACGTACTTGAACTTGAAACCAATCCACGTCGAAGTTGCGCGGAAATCGTTTATTAAAAGATCACTCAAAATTGTGTATTAAAGTAAGAATGCACAACGAATGAAAGTGTCGTTGATGGCTCCGCGCGTTAAATCACGGGCTGATTAAAAATGATACACGTGCCAATTCGGGGAGAGTCTCGGAAGAAATGCGCTCGGTCGTACATCGCCAGATAAAGTTAAATGCCGGGACATAGAAAACTTTCTCTCGCTTTCTCCGTAATTATACAAAATATTGGTCTCACTGCGCCGAGGAAGCCAAGAAAGGGATTCTATTTTGAGGAAGTAAACAGGTGATTGAAACGTGGAGGGAACAAGATGTAGAATCTCAACGTTCGCTGGTCAGTAGGTGCTATGTTGATATTGTAATAATTCTATTACAAGATAATGTTAATTATATGACAGGTATAATTATGATTGCACTAAAATGTCTAACCATTTTCAAGCAAAAAAGTCAATTTTTATATATCAATAATAATACTCCAAAATAATGTTATTTCAAATATCAAGTTTGACATCTGCGATTATGAGATTTATAATAATTATTGAGCGCAGAAAGGAAGTTTTACTTTCCTTTACGTTTCATTAATAAAACTACATATTTCTTCGTAACTTTATACTTTAATATCCAAACTTCGAAATAGTATTATTTTAACACCAAAATAGCATTAAAAATTTTTAATACCAGGAGAGGTGAATTAATTAAATTCGGCGGTTCTAAAAAGTCAGATACTTAAAAAGATATTTCACTGTCTAAGATGAATGTGAAAACGTCGTCTTCGATTATTCATAAATATGTCAAATGAACGCATGTAATAAAACTATAACATGCAGAAAGAATGACCCTGAAGAAGTATTAAAAACCCGGAAAGATATCCGTCCGACCGAAACGGCCTCCGTTCTTCCAAATGAAAATGCATTTAATAAGAAAAAAATATTGTTCACGTAATCATGTACGGTTTTACTGGACAGTTAAACTCATTTTTTCTTGACCACGTTCTTTCTTTAGAATGCTCGTTGCAGTTGCACTAAACCGGAAGTGGATTAAGTATATATTACATATTACGATATAATACATAGTTGCAAGTCAATATAAATAAATGAATATATAAAAGAGATTAGAACATTACTATAGAATCTTGTTAGAATATAATAACTAATTATAATACAATATCGCAACTAATTATATCCATTTCTAGATATCATAATAATAGATATATCTTGTAATTACAAATATTCACAATTCCACTAAAATAGGGAAAAATTCCATTTCCCCGCAAGTACCGAGTGTCTTAACTACACTTGCGTTAAAATTGCAAGCCTGTCGAGAGTGTTTGAACGAGTCACTAATATTTGCGCTGCTGGTTTATTTAACTTGGATAAACAATTGGTACGAAACACGTGTGCAAATAAGTCGAACACACCGGTCTCTTAAAGCAGACTAAATACCGAAGTATCAGTTGACAGGAAACATTGAAATAATTAGAACTAATAGAGCGTAATTAATGACTTGACTTTTCTGGCAATTATGAAATATTAACGGAACAATTAAATGCGATTATATTTGGCGAAGAATTTGATTTACTTGCCTCGGTATTCCGTGTACTTTTGTGACGAACTATGACGAGGTAACTGAATTTTTTTCTTGAAATGGTACTCTTGGATCAACTGAGTGAACGTGTTCCACTGTGAATGATAGCACACGATCCTCCCCTTTATATATCCTCGGCCGAACGATGACTGTTTTTCGTTTATCCGATGTAAAATGGCCGGCACTTCTCTGCACGCTTCTTCCGACTGTCCATTTCATTGTCGGGCAACCTTGATTAGACGTAACCACGTGGTATCCCTGATTTTTGTGTCTTGCTTGTGTTCCGTCAACTTTGATGTCTCTTCGCGGAACAATAGTTACAATGTTTAGAACTAATTGTAGAGTGAACTTATTTTATCGTATCTTTGCTATGTGAAAATTCGATGAAATTTGTAAGCGTGAAAAATTCATTTTTATTGCAATATTTTATGAGTTTATTATTCTAACATTACATCGATTGGTTTTTAATGCACGCGTAGCAGATAAATTGAATTTTCTATGTGCTTTACTTTTCTATTTAGCGATTAGAAAAGAAAGGATTTCATTGTTCGTGAAATATTGAGAGAAGTGCCATTTTTGAGATGCCTTAATTAATCAATAAATTCTTCTTATAGTATAAATTCAATTTAAACTCAAATTACATTTAATTAAAGAGCCATATAATTTGCACGTGTCGTTGAAAAGCCAGTTTCACTAATTCTATCAAATAAAATGCAAAGAAACTTGTTAATTATAGAAAAGTAAAGCATCAATCATTGCTTTTACACTAAAATTGTACAAATTGCAAAAAGTTAATCATATTTGCATTCAAGTGACTCATATCCAAACAATATCAACAAACAATTAGGTAATGTCAATATCCCATATTTCACAACGAGAAGAAAGTAACTTTCTACTATAATAATGCCTGCTGGAAATCTTATTTCCGATTGCACCACGCGGTCGCTTCTACGCAGGCGCCGGTCGTCCATTCCCAAGATGCACTTTTTTCGTAGGGCGGCGGGTTATCGCCCTTCGTCCTTCGACTTCCTATCACTTCTAATTCAATTGCACGGATATTCGATATAATATAATAATTATAATAAATCATGCTCAATCATTGCCTTTGTTGGTTCACATTTTCCCCTGTCCAAACGATAATATTGATCTTTAGTCAACGTATGAACATTAAATGACATTTATGTCAACAAAACAATACAGAGATTGTGAATTAAGTCTGCACGAAGAGACAATCTTACGATTAGTTAGTATCGGTAATCTTTGAGTATAACACGACGGCTGTTATCAATGTGGGTGTGGCTTATCATTGGAATTTGAATGAAGAAGATTTTTTGGATGAATGAGACAATGGAAGGAGACAATGGAAAAAAGAAACAAACGTGGGCTCGTCCGGGATTTGAACCCGGGACCTCTCGCACCCGAAGCGAGAATCATACCCCTAGACCAACGAGCCGCTTGAAACAGGCCTGCCAATTTGTTTATCGATGAATTCAACAATATAATTATTGTAAACAAATTCCAACTAGCATTCGTGATAATCTTTTTAAAACATCATCGTAAAGTAGTTTTAATTCTGTGAAGAAGATCTGGTATCAAACTCGAGAAAGCACTTAATATTTCGTCGCAGGACGAATTAAAATTTTTATTCGACGGTGGATTGATTATACGAAAGATATTATTACTATAATTATTATATATATTATGCATTGTGAGCAGATTATTAACAATCCGATTAGGGAATACAATGTCTTTGTTTCATTGAGACAATCGTGTAAAGATATTGTTTATGAAGTCTTAAGTCTCCGGGAAATATGGCCGCCACCTGTGCACCGCATATCAACTTTGCTTTTCTCTTTCTTGGTTCGAGTCTTAAATAATTTTTTTCTTTGTTAATAATTTGTTTATCAATTTTTAGAAATACTCCACGTAACATTTTTCGAGTTTCTTGTTTGTGTAATATTTGCTCGAGTACTGATTTGGTGGAATGCATATACAGAGTATTGTATTAGAATTGAATGTAAGATTTTCGAAAAGAAGTAAGTAATAAGTGACTTTTTTGCAAATGGTGTAATGTTTGTTTTACACGAAGGCCATCGCTATAAACATCAATTATTTTCAACATGGCTCGTTGGTCTAGGGGTATGATTCTCGCTTAGGGTGCGAGAGGTCCCGGGTTCAAATCCCGGACGAGCCCGATTTTTTTTATTTTGCAAATTTAAAAATTAAGAATTACCGCACTATCAATTTTTTAATACACACTTGTGTATTCTTAGAGAGTGTAATTTCTGCATAATAATTATTTATAACTCACGTTTGATTCCATTTTATGGTATCAAATACAAATTCAAATTGAGGATTTGAAAATAGAATTGAAATATTCTCTGCTTTTTAATATCGAACAAGAATTTAATATCGCAGAAAAGTTTGCGATCACTCGATAGTTATTATTGGATAATGTTATATATCTGGATTTATTTATCAGCATAGGAAATATATAAACTAAGGTTACAATATTAAATATAATATTACGGGAATGAAATACTTAAGATGTAGTTTGGAACAAAGGAATTTCAAGATTTCCATGATTCCGTCTACTTTTTTATTCCATTAAGTTCACTGTTGGATATCGGGAGATCGTTTACGTAACCGCACTAGTTACAAGTAAGAAGAAGTACGACCATGAAGACAGTGATTGTCACGGTCAACCCTTTTTAAATAGAATTCCGTAAACCCGGAAATGGCACATAGTTCTTCCGTTTCCAGAAATGATCGAAATCAAACTAAAATCATATCAAAGTCGGAATATTATCCGATCAGATATTATCCTAAATAAAAAACATCGTTGTTATACAAGTAAAATTCATTACCTAACATTTTCATGTAAAAATCACAACTTTTCCACTATATGGATAACAAATAATTGCAGCAATAAATAACAAACGCAAATGACAAAGCAATAAATAAATAAGAACGCGCGTGTATAGAAAGGCAGTTAATGAATTTTACTTCTACAATAACGGTATAAACTATTCTAGTAAAAAATAATTATTCTAAGAAATGTTTTGTTCGTAACAGCTTCATCCTGGTAAAAGTGACGTTATCAATTTTATAAATATTATATCGTTTACATTATAAAGATTTACACATTCCGATGACGTTTCGCAGTGTGTCGATGATCCACGTGGCGCGGAATGTCTTTGTAAACATAATATTATTTTATAGGTTACATGTTAGTTATTTAGATTATACTATAATTCGTATCAGTTTATTAATTATCTAGTGTCGTAATATCGGCAATAGATTATATTTTCGGTAGGAAAAAATATTTTTTTTTAATAAGTATAAATATCGGGGGCGTAGCTCAGATGGTAGAGCGCTCGCTTAGCATGCGAGAGGTACCGGGATCGATGCCCGGCGCCTCCAAAATTCTCTTTTTTGCTTTTTCTTTTCGTTTTCTCCTCTGCGATCCATATAATAATTGTTTTTCTGCAGAAAAATACATTTTGAATCAAAATAATGTTCTACTCGCGAGATAAATGTGTACTTCTCACCATAATCATTTGTTGTCCCCAATGAAATTCACTTTGAATCATAATAATCGATCATGATTATAAAATTCTTTATTTGTCTTCGACTTATTGCCACACAATTTCGTTGTTTATATTTACTACCAATTTTGTTGTCATTAATAATATTTTACATTGATGTACATGTTGGTATGTTTGTTGCTGAATCTTTTTTTATTATTTATTCTGCTTTTGCTTGGAGTGAAATTGTTATCAATCTTGTTTCGTTGCGTTTATTATTTCGATCTGATTCTAATCTTGAATGCAATTTAGGTAATAATTTTTGGTAAAGTGTGTGGAGGATATGATATGATTTATGATTTGTATTAATAATTTCTGAAAAACAACGGCGCCGTGGCTTAGTTGGTTAAAGCGCCTGTCTAGTAAACAGGAGATCGAGGGTTCGAATCCCTCCGGGGCCTAATCGTATCGAATGCGATTAATTTTTGGATAATTTTATATTGGAATTTTATTATGTAGACTTCCGTGGTCAAGAATGTTTGAAAACCCACAAGAATTACGGTTTTAGACCGCGGTTTGCCTTTAATATTTATCTAATTGCCGAAATATCTTTTACGTTCGTGGAATAAATTTTAATAATAGCTCGTTATTAAATAGAACGGATTAAATAAAAATTATTGTCAACAAAAAAGAAATCAGATATTTGGAAAGTCGAATGATCTTTTCAAAGAAAAATTGGCGAATGCAATTTTCAATATTGCAAATAATATATATAATTTTTTAATATAATATTTTACTTATCGTAACGCGAATTCAATTAACAGAATTAATTGTAATATTTATTTTAAGAGATTTGCTTATAAATTATTATATGAAAGGAGCGTTTTTCATTTCTTAATCGGTATCAAAAATGCTTGGTGTAATTACTCATTTGTAACATACATATTCTTGGATTGCAAAGAGTTAGATTTGTTTATCTTTTAAAAAGTATGATTCGCGTAGAATTTTAGGACGGGTAGTATAATAATGCGAAATGCGATATTCACTGTAAACGTTTGCAGAATTGTTTGTCACGTTACACGGTTCCGTTTCGCCTGACCAGAATTTCCGGAATTGAAAGGAATTCCGATGGTAATAAAAGTAACACGATGTCACTGCGCGATTCCAATCTTCTACCTTACTGCAAACTACCGACCTTCGACCTTGTGAATTAAAGTGGGATCTTGCTGACTCCAAACACCGTTCCCTAATTTTCCGAATTTCTTTCTTCATCCTATCGTGTATCCACCGTGGTAATTGCCAATATTAATTACAATTTTGATTGTGATTAACGTGAATTATTTTATGTTCTTCTGACATCGACCGACTTGAAACTGACTGTTTAATTTATCTATATTTGCAATTTCAACATCGTATGATTAATATGTATTCCCTAATGATACATTTTTTATTATGGTTTTTAATGAAATAACTCTGCTGATGCAAAATTACATAAATCATACAGAAAAAGAAGCTCTAATTAGAATTGTTCATAAAAGTAATTCTAAAAGGAGCTATTTCTATATCGATTAGATAGAAATCTATAGAAGATTGTAAGCTGAAAAATTATTTTTGAATTCAATTATGACCCAACTTTCGTCGGGCACACAAAAAATTGAGTTATAGACTCATCAATTGCTCCCCTCCACGGAAATCTTTAGTAAAAGGCGAAAGATTTATACGTGATCTGAAGGGAAACCAGAGTACTTTTGATGACCCACGGTTAAGGACTTATAGAGTATACTGGATATTATTACCTACGAGAAAAATGTCCCCCTAGCGTGCCCAATGTAAAGCATATCTTAGCAGCTGGAATTCTTTGAATAAGGGTACGGTGGGCCCTGAAAGAGAGAATGGGCCCCGGCAGAGAAAATTATAATTATATTTGTTTGCCGTTACACTTCGTATTCTTCTGTTTTCAAGAATTTTTTATTTAATTTTAAAACGTTAAATAAATAGAATTTAATAGCAGAATTTTTTTTAGAAAAGTTCGTATAAACTTTTTACGATAATCTTGACAATTTTCAAAATGATTTCATAACTTTATTTCCGGTAACTAATTTGTTAAGATGATAATATCATCTATCATATTATGATAGAATTCTTGTTTACGAAGATATATTTTTTATGAATGCTTTCGATTTTCAGACCCCATTAAATTTATTTGTGCTATTCATAACAAACAGACGTAAAAGAATACGGTAAATTAGTATAATTGTAAAAACAATTGGATGTTAGTGAAAGGAAGGAACGTTTTGCTCCATTTGTCTAACATCAAGGTTGCAACTTGTAATGCTTCCTGGTTATTTGAGTGCGGGTGTGAATCACGTAAGAATTTACTGTCTTTGCCCTTTGAAGGTCTGTTGTCACACGAATTTCCGATAGCTTATTTACAAATCCAATATCCGCCGTTTTGTTTCTTATGCAGAATCTAGCAGAACATTCTGCTACATTTATATTTATAAATTCGAATAATAAAGAAAGTTGCTACCAACTTAACCTCTTCGCGCGACGGCACTTTTGAGAAATTATAATCAATTTATTTAGATGTCCGTTTATGAACAAAATTAGGGAACGCTATTTTTGCATTAAGTAGAGAATTAGAGAGGATGTTCATTAAAAAATTAGTGTTAAAACTCTTTGCTTGTTGAATACTTAATTCTCCATTATAATACGCCATATTTGAAATTGCTAATGATGGAAGAAATCAGGTCAATCCTCAAATCTTCTTAAAATAGTTATTTCCGTGGATATAACTAAAGATATAATGAAAAATAATTTCAAGAAATCTGCAAACGGGAAAAATAATCCGAAAATGATAAAGTAAACTATTAACAAATGGATATAACGGACTTGTACTACAATAATATACATAAAACATTTATTAATTAATTATTTCATTACAAATATATATTTTTTATTAAAGTGATTTTACCATGTAAGTAACTCGTTACATCCTGAAGTTAGTGTCACGAGCTTCAAGATGGCAGCAGTTCATCGCCATATCTTAATGATAAAAAACTGTGTTATCATTCGATTACATTTTTTAAGTATAAAACATTCCACGTCATATTTCTTCGTATAAATAATGTACTTAAATTCAAAAACATGAAATTTACCCAAACATTAACTTTAGTATTCGAGTTTCCTTTCTTCGTATCATTTTTCATTTAATTTTACGAATCTTGGAATAAAAAAGGTATACATGTTTATCAATGACTTCTTTAAATATGTGGCTGGAGTTTGTACTTTATTATACGATTTTCATACATAACACTACTTAATTAATTATATTAGAATATAATTACAGAGTAAATAGCAATCGTCTCTTAATGTCTTCATATTTCAGCTCCAATTTGAACACGTTAGATTTCAACGCGCTTGAATTCAGAGATTTGTAACAACATTATTTATTTACAGTTTAACTCAATCTTGTACTCAACAGTCAAATACTACAAGATATAATTCACAACATGCCAAATAAAATGTCGCATGCTGAATGTATAAAATACTCGCAGAAGTACTTTCTAAGTTGCTACATTTTAACTGAAACTTCATGGCGTTACGACTTCCGTTTACCTTGCGACGTTTATCGTAACTCTAACCTACAAATTCGAAGCTCGGAAGAAGCATCATGTACTTATAAATGCTAAGATACCAATAAAAACTGTAATGAAAGTAACATTTAATATTTCCTCTTCTACCCGGCATTCTCACGGCCGATCGATTAACAATCAGTACCACCGAGAATGATTCATCAATGGCGGATATTAAAATACAGAGTGATCCAGGATAGAGGAGACGCTCAAATAAACATATAAAAAACAGGAAGTGACGAAAGACAGAGACTGGATAGCGTAGATCTTGCAACAGGCAACTGGTGCATGAAGATGAACTTGCGGGGGTACTTTGATACCCCGGCACAGCAGGGGTTCCGTCGATTGAAAAAGGGACAGCCGATAACAGCACGAAGGGTAGATGAAATGGGGGTTCGTTTACCCCTGAAAGAGTCACCCTGTCCTCATCGATCCTCATCCTCCGCCTTTTCTACGGGCGTCTCCTCTTCGTTTCCCCTCTTTCTGAATTCTCTGCACCTCACACCATCGACCTCGCTTTCCCTCCTATCGCCTCATTCTATTTCTTTACTTTTCTCCCCCTGTCACTCTCTCTCTCTTTCTCTCTCTCTTACCCTCCCGTTTCCCGTACTCTATCTCTCTCCCACTCACGTTATCTCGCGCTCCTGGCCCGTTCAGCATCGCGAAGAAATTCACTTTCGCGAAAAAAAAGCCCGCGCAAAAATCGATGTCGGACGGCGATTGGCGGGAACGAATGGAGGATAACACCGGCATTGGTCCTCACCCGTTAGGTGGGTGTGGCTTAAAGATGAGCTCTCGCTATGTCATCGCGTATATTGATCCTATACTCGGTACTGGGTACTCGGTACACCATAGATACACACCGACACACGTGTTCCAACATGTACACCAGGTTACACCGTTGCGTTTCTCTTGGCTCATCCGTACGCGCGACCGAATACACGTCAACCGAACACTCCTCCTCCCTGCTACACCTACTACTATCGGAAAATATAAAGGATCTCTTCTTTCTCCTCCTCTCTCCTCTTCTTTCTCTCTCTCTCTTCTTTTAGATCAAGGAGAATACACACCGCTCGAATGCAGGATTAATATATTCCGGATAAGATTAGAGTACAAAGAATGAAGGATACAGCGTGAATATCCTATGCACGGCTTAACACTAGAACTACCAAACTGGTAAAAATGACTTGTCTGCCATTTTTAGTGAACTTATTTCAATATACCACGGCGCATTGTTTGCGATTTGATATACCATGATTCTATATAAATAACGCGAATAATTGATTCCATTAATTAACTTTCATTCTGCAGTGTTCATAGTTCTACTCGACTCCCATTGATAATTCTCAATAAAGATACACATATATTTCCAATAATATGTATACATAGATTCACTTATACTTTTAAAGACAACATGAATTTCTTATAAACGCGGTAGTAGAATCCGCGAATAGTTTCCATCGAAATTCATGGAATTATGAAATTACTGTACGTTCATGTTGGCAAAAATACATCCGCGCTGAAATTTCACGATGCTAATCGAATCATTCATTCATAGCGTGCTTATCAAATTGCTGGATTTCGGGGTCGATAATCCCGAAGAATGCAAGGGTGGAATTCCTGATTAATTTATCTACTAGGAACTCTCTTGTCATAATGAACGGCACGTACATACATTTAGGTTAATGGTGCCAGCTGGTTTCAAGCCAGAGTAATCTTCAATGAGATATATGTATGTAGGAACCGATAGAAAGAGGAAGAACATCGGGAATCCTGCAAAACCGCGCGAACATTATTAGTTATAATTCATAATAATGTTAAGTCTTTGCACTCGAGAGGCAACTGTTTGTACAACTCAGACCTAACCTAGCCAATCCCAGGAAACCTTTCACCCGGCTCGCGCAATCCCCACTACCTTTTCTCCCCACCACTGCTTTATGCCCAATTTCTGTGACGTCACAGTGGGACTAAGGCCAATAGCGTGCTCGGAGCAGGGAATGATAGTGGGGACCTGCGCACAACGAACGCAAACTCGTCTGAGCCGAGTGAAAGGTTTCCTGGGATGTGCTATAGTCACTCGGTTTAAATTATTGTTAAATACAGACATATTTGTTATACGGACTAAGTGTCGGTAAAATATTCAATGACTTCAAGGAAGAGATAAGACAAGCGTTTTAATGAGATACACAAACTGCTGTAAATATAACATCTCTTATCTCACGGTTTACTAAGTTTTACCTGATTATTCAATTCAATGAAATGTTGCCAATCTATAGTCAAACGGGACAACGCGAACAAATTGAGTTTTTCTCGTTTCAGATGTTAGCGAATTTAAATATGACGGACAATCAATTTCCGGAATTTAAATTGTAGAAGCGAATTGAAAAAGGCGAGCGTGAATTATATCGTGACTGTTTTGATGGATTAATTCGCGAACCGAACGGAAAGCTGCAAGAAGCTATTGAAAAACGATTCGCAGAATCCTGGTGGTTTTTTTATATTAGCCTCTTTTTATAATAATGGATAATTACGGACTCATACTTTCACAGATAGCGTAATTTCAAATATTCACGGTTATTATTAACATATAATATTGTCTCGAATTAAAATCACCAATTAAAGCCACGCCACCCAAAATCATAATAATAACCATATCTCTAATTAAATCTAATTAAAACATTGATTAAACTCCTACCATCCAAAAACATAATAATTTAATAATAAACACAATAATATGAAGTCGTTAACAGTAGAACACAATTAATTAAGATCAATTATTTATAAAACCAAGTAAAGTACACGAAGCGAATACAAACAATCTAAATTGAATAGTATTATTTCAAAATTATTAAATTTCACATTCATATTATAATATTATATAATATTAAGCACTCTACAATAATTACCATTACTACACTTGATCTTTAAAACTTCATCAACAATTTACATCTTTCATAATTTTATTTCGTATTTGAAATAATGTGCTGAGATAATATTGTTTATATTGAAGCTCCTTAATTGTCTAATTGTCTAATTGTAAGAACAGAAGAAGTGAATATTTTCAGATACAATTCTTATAATTCTGGAGCAAGATTTACATTTTCGGAAGTATAATTAATTCGAAGTACTAATAATCCGAAGTAAAACGTATTCGATTTGTTTGTTTACAGGACGGCAAGTCGATTTTGCGGAAGCCTGTAGCTGTCTAGGATCCTAAATACATCGAATTCTAGCCATGTGTGGCTTAGTCACGGTGGCATATGGTAAGTCATGAAGTCAGTAGGTGGTCCTCAGTATATTACTGTACCTGTCGTCATCCGAACCTTATGGGGGGGTAAAGTTCACGGCTATTTGTATGACAACAAGGCTCGTTTTTGCACTGGCCCCATGACAGCCATTGATGACCTACACTTACTCAAAATCTATGACCCGTTCTCCCGACATCCGGTTTCGATTCTCGTCCAACGCCTACGCGCTTCGACACCATTAAAAACAAGTACGTGCTTTGCAATATTAATAATTTGCCGCGTATATTTGCAAAAAGTTTCAAACCCTTAATCATTCAAGCAGATCATAATTATGGAATTAATTATAAGTACATTTCATTATGAACTTCATAGTTTGACTTAATAGTAAACATCGGTGGCTTCAACGCAGGCGATATATTTGTAATATAATGATATATTTGAGGTAATTTATTATAATATTATTATCAATATTATTATACATATTTCGGGTTCTTCAAGTGTACCACAATGAGACGTAATATCAAGTGGGGGTATAGCTCAGTGGTAGAGCATTCGACTGCAGATCGAGAGGTCCCCGGTTCAAACCCGGGTGCCCCCTTGATATTATTTTTCTCCCCAAAACACATAATTTTGTACCTTTTTAAAATATGATCATAAATCGATATTCCGTTTGTGGTTTCAATAACTCAACGAACTATGTATT
Organism: Nysson spinosus; assembly: GCA_910591585.2. Taxonomy (NCBI): domain Eukaryota; kingdom Metazoa; phylum Arthropoda; class Insecta; order Hymenoptera; family Crabronidae; genus Nysson; species Nysson spinosus. The sequence goes on from OU342835.1 coordinate 9,174,530, forward strand.
TCTATGGGCAGCTGATCATTTTATTATTTAAGATCCAACGTCCGTCGAAAAGTACTAGCAACACCAAATCTTTTTAATAGTCTCAAAAAAGTAATATAATTATTATCGCAATATTTATGATAACAGTAGTATTTGAAAATAGTTCCTTCCTCTTTTTCTAGATAATTAAGGAGCTTCATTTAAATACAGATTATTCAGATTAATTAGTATTCGCTCAGAAAATGATTTCAAAAAGCATCAGTTTTGTTCTCGAATTATACTAATTTGGATGTCGCATAAAACAGCGGCATAGAAATACTGTTTCTTGAATTCAATTCTCCCAGCATCAATTATAATAGAAGATGACTACTATCAATTCTTGCAACGTCATTTATAATGGATGATAACACTTACAAGTATTACTGATATGACAGATATTATTCAAATAAAATATTCATTGAATTCCGGAGAATTATAATGCGATTATGTGTCATATCAGAATAGAATACTCGTCGTTTCGTTGAATGCACGACGATCAGATTCAAATATGGTTCACCAGTATAAGGATCATTGATTTATCCACGAGATTTCTAACCGCGATAGATGAATGTCCTAAGTGGAAACCACCTGCTTGGATGGGAAACATTAAATCCGTAAGTCCTACGGAATATTTGGGGAAATCCGTGAAATGGCCACAGTGGTTCGGATGATCGGGCCAATTGGCTGATCGCCAAATGAAATGTATATCCGACATAAGTCTCCCCATTTGACCTGTTTGCCGTATTTACGTTCGTGCACCACCCGCAAGCCATTCTCCTGCACGCTCCACCTCCCCCGTTAACATATACGTGCATTACCATTGTCAGCATTTCTATGCGATTCTTTTCGAGCGTTGACGAAAGTCGAGACTCACCACCATTGATTTGTACCTTTTTTAATTCGACTTCACCTATCCTAATTGTCAAATACTTTGCATTATTTTCTTTGGATTTGTGAGAGGGTTAAACCACGTGGATGTTTTAAGTATGGATTAATGTATATTCGGGTTTCATTGAATCTCATTAAGCTGTGTAAGTCTTATTGTTAGCCTTTGAAAAAAAGTCGAATTGAAATGCAAGTCTTTCAGACGAGTAGAATTGAAATGGAAGTATTTCTGAAAAGCAGAAATGAAATGCAAGTCTTTCAGAAAAGTAGAATTGAAATATTATTTGCTTCACATTTCAAGAATTTCGTAACAACGACATTCAAATATGATAACGGAATACAGTATAATCTGTAAATTAAAGGAAAGTAGACATATGGCGCGTGAACCGGAAGTCACGCGGCGGGTGATTCCAGTTCAAAATGGCGCGATGCACCTGATCGTAAAATTATCCCTGACGATGCCCTTTCTCGATCTATCGATAGATTAGTGTAGGTGGAATGTTCTTCCGTGATTCACGCTAGTGAATCGTGACTGTTCGAGTAGATTTCGGGGAGGATCCCTAAGCTTCGTGAATTGAAAGCACTGTATTCAATACTGGGTCGATCATTGCCGGCGATAATGGTGGATTAACGCGGCCCCATCTGTTATTTGACTTACGCGGGATCATGGATAGCTTGCAATGATACCCCATACATTATCGGGGATGAATGAAAGTACCCCGATCTTAGCCAAGTTAATGCAGAAATGCCGAAATATCTTCGATATTTATTACCGCAAATCTGTATTATCATATTCATGGTAATGCGGCAAATCTCTAGGTACATAGAATTAGTAAATAATACAAAACATTGATTTATATTCTTTGCTTTAGGACCATGGAAAAACTGATGAAATCTGAAAACTGTACAAAACATTCATTTATATTTCGTACTTTAGAATTATGGAAGAGTTCCTAAAATTTACGAATTTATAACTTATTCATTTACATTCTATTCTTTCGTATCATGGCAGAATTTAAAAATTAATATGCATTTTTGCTTCAGTATTATAGAAGAACATACAAGATTTCGCTAAAATAATAATAATTCATTCACTTATCCTGTAATACTTCCGAAATTGCAAGCATATATAGAGAGCGTATGATAAAAGGCTTATTTTATACTTTCTGCATTAACCCCTTGACATACAAATAAAACGGAATTTCATGGGTCCAAAAAATACTATTTAATTTGGCTCAACCGAACAGTTATGTAAGCTTTGAAACAGAACGGAATATTTACAATGCTAAATATCATTTAATAAGATTGATACACAATATTAATGGACAATAATGAAGTAACATTATTAAATAATAAATAAGTAGTTCTGTAAAGTATGACATTTTTCCTGTCCGCCGGAGACGTCAACGTCTACAATGACACGCGAAACAAATGACGTCTCTCAGACGTCATTGTATGCCAAGGGGTTAATATTGCGATGGGACTTCGAAAGTTTCCATAATAATCATAATTCATTCACTCATCGCGCAACATTTCGAGTTAGCGCAAGAATCGAGCCACCGAATTAATTCCAGGGCTCCAAAGTCAAAATGGACGCGTATGAAACAGCGTTATCTATTAATGAACGAAACCGGCGGAACGTGGACATTAATATTATATTAATAGTTAAAAGATTGGATAGTGAGTCAGGTGAAATTCGCGCAGTGGTATTTGCCGAAATTCAGTCTCCCTGTGTGGAAAATGTGGTACAACATGGAGGGTCAATGCAAACATCGTAGCAGCAGTGGCTTACCACGTGCGATGGGTTCAAAGAGTGGGTTCAGAATCGGGATCGGGATCGGGATCGGGATCCTTGGTATAACCACCAGCTAGGCGGTAACAAAGGGTCTTCGTCCCTCAGGGGTTTCTGCGTTTTGTCCTGGGAGGATTGTCAGTCTCACCCTATCCAATATTCGGGGGCTCCGGGTTTAAATTATTCATAAACAGTCGAGTGATTTGTAGAATATAACTTACTATTACGCCCCATAACGTCCCCGCTTTATTCGATTTCGTTGCTCCCGCAGACATTTCGAATTCCGCCCTCTCTTGTGCGAGCATTTTTTTAACCCTAGCTACTGGCCTGCGCATCCTGTCAGTCAGGTGACAATTAATTACTGACATTTTCCGATGAACTTACGAAATTTAGAAATTAAATTTCTTGAGTGTTGAAGTTGGCCGTAATATTATTAATATATAGTGTATAATTTTCTGCGGCTATTGATAAGGCCAACAAATTAGATGAAAACTTCTTTATTTAAATATTTCGACGAAACGTTTCGATAACACTGTCGTTACCCCCTTCAGTGGAGACATTTTTACAAGAAGTCCTAGGATTTACTCCTTTACATTATTTTCGCCCTAGGTGCTAGCGTCTTAGTTGTTATATTAAGACTTAAGACCAGTCTCTAATTTTTGGGCCTTATCTAACACGGCCTAATAGCCGCAGAACATTATACACTATATATTAAGAAATTTAGAAATGTTTGAAATTTAGAATTAATTTGATGCTTTTTTGGTCCGGCAGTATGGAAGAACTTGATTTTAGTGTTTGGATGGAATTATAAATTGTAAACGTATTTTTATGTTAGAAGTGTAAAGTTTGAATTGCACCTATTTAATACATTTTGTATGCTGCCCCATAAGTCAACTCAACAGAGTTATGGTGGTTCTGTTAAAATAAGTCCCTTTGATTTGTCGATTCGAAACGATACGATTTTTATTGGCAATGTTTCTCGGTTTTTAACTTATTTTTAATTAAAATGAAGGTTCATATGTAACTTCTTTCTGATGAAATAATATCTTTCTAATGAAAGTAAGCCACGCATGTTCTCATAGATGATTCACAAGGTTAGACTAATTAAAAAAGGAGTTACATTTGCAAGAAAGTTTCTTGTGTGGCCGCGGTTAATTTAATTTACTAGCGTTTCTTCACGGTCTACGGGAGCTCCTTTGTTCGGACGGAATCCAAGATGGAAACCAATCCTAAATTCTGCTGACCGAGCACAGACTGGAAGGAAGAAAGTTTCTTAAAAGCAAAGAGTTACATTCGAATTGGTTAAAAACCTTTCTAAACGTTTGTTCTCAAATTAGTGTAACTCGAGTAAATTTGTATTCTATATAAAATGGATGAAAACCATAATATATTATAATATGTCATAACATATTATAGGGATGATATCAATTTACAAAATGTACACCTTCAAAGTTTGGATAATTGTAATATAGATAAACTTGTGAAAATAATTGAAAATCTATATTTCAAGAATTCTGAACATTTTTCATTGTGGAAGTATATTCCGAATATTCTGAGAAGCTTCGGATTTGGTAAAAGATATTTTGAACATTTTGAAATCTTCTGTTTCGAACAAATATATTTTTAAATCTCTGAGAATCTTCCATTTCGAATGAATACATTTCTGAAATTCTAAGAATCTTCTACCTCGAAGAAATATATTTAGAATACTCTGAGAATCTTCAATTATGAACAAAATACATTTTAAAAGTTCGGAAGATTTTCAATTTCGAAAACCCAGCTTTCGAACATTCTGATAATTGAAAAAATCTATATCATCTCTATAATACTTGATCATAATTAACCCGTTCATTCAACACTTTTCCACTAAACACAACTACAAACAAAACATTCGCAATTTCATAAAATTTCAGATAAATGAATTGATCCCAATACTTCACCATTTCTAACATGCACCGTGTAATTCAATGTAAACGTCGGAACCATGTTCGTCGAATAGAACCAATAGAAACACAGTGGAATATCGGTATTTTCCATAGGTATTTTATTTTAAGTGACATCTCGCAGTAAAGTGGTATCCGGGTATAGATGTAACGTTCTATCAGTTAAAGCACCCCAAGCTGGCTGGTGATCTAATTTAATTGACACCCTAATAGCGAGGCAGTACGGCCGTTAAAGTTCCGGGCACGGCGCTCGTCCTGGAGGACGAAAATATAAGGGTGGTTAGCCGGAAGACGCATGGGGCGAAGACAATTGAATTTCATGGGGGTTTGCCCGTTTAACCAGCTAATTGGTTTGTTCATGTTACTGGAAGTACATAACTTTTCCTTCGTCCCACACTTCGTCTTATTCTCTCACATATCGTAGTTCATTACATTCGAGTTTTTAATGTCGTTTCTCAATGAATAAGTTCATTAATATTGTTATGTAGAAGGATACTTTGATTATGATTTATCTTGGATCAACATTTTGGAAATTGTTCCTTCTCTTCCACATATAGGAACTCATCACATTCGAGTTTTTAATGTTGCTTTTGAATGAATAATTAAACTGTTAGAGAGAAAGTTTTTTAGTTATGCGGATGGAAACTTCGATTTTGATTTATTTTGGAGTAACAATTTGGAAATTGTCTTGGAGATCGTATTTGGTCGTTTCAACTTCGAGATCGATCATTTGATTTTAACAATAATTAGAGTATCGACATTATTTTTGTATGTTACGTTATTAGCGGAAAAATGGTATTTTGCGAATTCTGTGAATTTGCCGATAATATTCCGATAATTTCGCAAACTACAGGAGCGTAATTGAAATCCTTGGCGCTATTCGAATTCAGATTGTAAGCCACAGGGAACAGAAAACCGTGCCCCTTTACGGCACTTTCATGAAGTGAATATTTAACTTTACGTCTTGCGGGTTAAAAATGCTGACCCGCCGGCAGAGGTTTAAAAAGTTGGCGAAGTACCGAGATAAAAGATAACGGCTGATAAAACTCCCTCGAACTTTTCTGCCAGACTTCCCGGCATTCGCGTTAGATATACCAAAAATTACGTCGTTTCCCCAATTATGGAGGTTGCCTTACCTTTTTATAAGCATTTATTAACCTCCTTCTCGGAGCATAAACCCACTAATGTTTAAATCATCTACTGATACAGAATATTATTAAAATCTGATCGATTATACAATTTTACGATACAATGTTTCACTTAAGATTCGACGTATGAATCCTATAAACCTGAAAATAATTTCTTATAGACATATAATCCATCATTATTAAGATTTTAGTGGGAAATAGATAAGTTTATTAAAATACAAAGAGTACTGATGATTAAGAAAAGTATATTTAAAATATAATATAATACACATATCATAATAATAATTTAAGTGCGAGTATTTTAGTAAACTCTCTATAAATTAAAATAATAAATGAAATGTAACTATTATTGAAAGTAGATATAAATCAAAGCCGTGTTTCTTAACTATAAACATTCCAATAAATTTATCTGTTCTTCATTAAAAGATATAATAATAAGAATCAATAATAAACAATCAAGATAAGGAGGAGGTACTACTTTCATAGGTAAAAAATTTACTACTCGTGCGAAAGAAATCGGATGCATTTCGAAAATATAAGACACACTTGCAATTTGGGACGATATACCTTTATTTTATTGCATGTATATAAAATACAAAACGTTACATTCGCTAAAAAAATGAACTTTAATGATCTTGAGAGATCATTAGGCCCCGGAGGGATTCGAACCCTCGATCTCCTGTTTACTAGACAGGCGCTTTAACCAACTAAGCCACGGCGCCGGTTGAGAATACCTGAAGTACTGTTTTTATTTTACGGGAAAATTGCTATAAAAAACCGAAAATTAAAAATGATTATTAATAATATTATTAATACTACTAAACGTTCGTTTTCAGAATAGTCGTGAAAAATAATATATTAATAGAAAGCCTACCGTCACCTTGATCTAATTTGGCATCCAAGTTATGTAATACTTTGGGACAGAATCACCGCGTTTTATCTACACCTGTTTCGACCAAAAACTGTCTTTTGACATAATTGTATTTGGAAAGAAATAACTGTTGAAATAATAGTAAAAATAATAGGAGGTGGGTAAAACAAGATACCTCTAAATGAATTTACGAACCATCACAGGAAAAGTCCAAAAGTGAATTTAGAAAAAATGTCTTGAAATCGTTGGTAGAAATAGTGTTAATATAATAATACATGTTTATATTTAATTAAGCGCGTTGATTCTGATTATTGAACCTCGATTAAATAACACATTAAACAACTTAAATAAGTTAACGGTATTGCAAACAAGAATATTTCCTGTACCGTCTTAATCTTGTTACATTCCACTTTAATTTATCCTTTCTATATTCACTTTGTCTTTGATATCCGGGAAAACTTCCACTTCCACGGTTACTCAAAACTTTCATATTCTCGTTTACGAATATATAATCGGTTGTCCAAATTTCCTCGCAGATCAAAGGATTCCGTATAATTAAGACTAAGAAATAAATTAAAGGAATAGCCTTGGGCCACTGATTTACATTTCCGTAGGAATTCTCGCGTTTTCTTCGCGAGCCGCTAATAATTCACGAGGCCGAAGTGCTCGATCTGCAATTCATTAAATTCGCCATTAATATTGAAAACGCGACTGCTGCATTTTACTACCTTTTCCGCGGTACTCGGACTCCATTATAAGCCACTATAATATTACAAATTCATTCCTCTGGCGTCATATAATTGAGACTCCATAAATATGAATTAAAATATAAAAAAAAGACAAATTAAGCTTTTACGATCCAAGAGGAAGCGTGCGATGCCTTGCGCGATGCATTTCTTGCGCATTTATTCGATTTGCATTAATCTTATTTTCCGCAGTCGCTTGAACGCGATCGTTCATTGAATTATATGACTCGAGTTCTTCCTCGAAAATATTGGTCGAGCAACGTTCGCCATATTTTTTGTTGGAGTACAAATTATGCTGGAAATATGAAGGTTTCGTTTTTTTTCGTAGGTGGAGTCGGCCAGAAAGCGAAGAAGAAGAGGAGAAGGAAAAAGGAAAAAGGAGGAGGAGGATAGCGTATCTCGTGCAACTTTGTTTTCACGTGGGGAGTAACAGGAAAAGAGAAGGTAAGGAAGTCGACGTATGTGGAGGGAGATAGCGGAAAGATGAATGTATAGATAAAGAAAAGGACGGTGAGACCGGAAGAGAAGGAGAAGGAATGAGTAGTAGAGGCTCCCCGTAAATTCTCGCGAATAGCTTCAAGTAAAATATAGAGGTGGCTACATTCCGCATATGTCATTCTTGCTCTTTCTCGCTCAGTTTACGTACACGCGTGCCCGATCACGTACCGTAGATAGACATATGCATGTGTCTAGTACAGTGATTCTCAAATATCGCTATCTAAACATATTTCAATGCTATATTATCTGCTTCCATGGTGTTATTGGACCGGGAAGAATTGTAATTGAACGACGTGCTGCGATGCAGACTTTACGTACTATTTAAAGGAAGTTTCTGGTGAAAAAGGTACTTTAATGGACTTCTTTCGACCCAAAATCGTCCTAGAACATGTTTATACATCATATACCATCGATTTGGGTCAGTTAGGAGCGATTTTGGCGACTTTCATTTTTTGACAATTTTTGAAGGTATACCCCTTCATATTTTTTCGATTTTGGGTTGACCCATTTTTCGACCGAAAAAATTTTTAAACCGCTTCTTCCGACCCAAAATCGTCCTAGAATATGTTTATACATCATATACCATCGATTTGGGCCATGTAGAAGCGATTTTGGCGACTTTCATTTTTTGACAATTTTTGAAGGTATACCCCTTCACATTTTTGCGATTTTGGGTCGACCCGTTTTTTGCCCCAAAAAATTTTTAAACCGCTTCTTCCGATCCAAAATCGTCCTAGAACATCATTAGGCATCATATACCATCGATTTAGGCCATTTAGGAGCGATTTTGGCGACTTTCATTTTTTGACAATTTTTGAAGGTATACCCCTTTACATTTTTGCGATTTTGGATTGACCCATTTTTTGACCGAAACAAATTTTTTAACCGCTTCTTTCGACCAGAAATCGTCCTAGAACATCATTAGGCATCATATACCATCGATTTAGGCCATTTAGGAGCGATTTTGGCGACTTTCATTTTTTGACAATTTTTGAAGGTATACCCCTTCACATTTTTGCGACTTTGGGTCGACCCGTTTTTTACCTGAAAAGATTTTTAAACCGCTTCTTCCGACCCAAAATGGTCCTAGAACATCATTAGGCATCATATACCATCGATTTAAGCCATTTAGGATCGAAATTGGCAACTTTCATTTTTTTAAGATTTTTGAAGGTATACCCCTTCACATTTTTGCGATTTTGGTCAAATTTTTTTCTGGCCAGAAAATCACTCTGTACCACTTATATCGACCCAAAGTGGCCCTAAAACAAGTTTTAGGATTGCAATTTAAGTTAAAACTGTTGTCAGATCTTATTTAAAATTTATATATCAAATGACCGACATCGTTCGGTTATTAAACACTTAGGCTCACAAATTGTAATATTCTCGATGGTTTGAGAAGCGCTGTTTGAAGTTAGAGATACCGGCGCGCCATTTGGAGCGTCGTGCATAGGTGGGCGGAGAAATTCGAGAAAGAGAAAGGGCGAAAGAGCGAAGAGCAAATCGTGGGGACATTTCGCACGCGAGAGAGCACATGCTCGAGCCAGAAACTACGAAGTACATTGGAAAGGACAGAACAAGATGTGTGTCCGATGGAAATACATTTCCCGTGGATTCCGCGTATGCATCAACCTGAGATATTCTCCTAGACTTTTCTCCCCAAAACGCGGATATCATCCTTTCTATTTCCAACCAGAAAATAAGCTTAATCATCCTCGGAATTATTCACTTATTATTGGTTGAGTTCATTTCGAATTAAAATGCCGATATTATTTCAGCCAATAATATTAATAATACAATCTTAATATTTAAGATCCTAAGATCTCAAGATATCGTTATTACGAACATATATTAATAACTCTTCGATTAAATGATAATTCTATCAATATATTTTGATAGGTTCGTTTGAAGTATCAAGTAAAGAACTTTGCAAGAACATTATAATTATCAAATATTAAATGATACTAGTTGTAATCTAGTATTAATTCCACAAAAGCATTTATGTAAATCAGGTGTTTCCGAAACACCTACGCGGTGTACACAGCTGTGAGATTACGTAAAACTTGGCCCGATAAGGCACTCTATTTTAACGTACAACGATTCATTAGGAAACTAAACCTTTTAAACTCTTAGTTTCTGCACTAAGTCGGTTAATAAATTCTTATTTCCTCCATAATTGCATCTCCAAAGAAATGGCATTTAACACGTGAAACTTAGCGCATACTACTTAAGTAGAATCAGACAAAACTGTTTCGCACGCGGAATGTAAAAATGGTTTAAAAGATGAATAATTTTTGTTGGACATACAAAAACTGGACGAATTAAGAGATCAGAGGTAATTGTTCGGTTTGCTTCGCATGAATTAAGGAGATACAAAATTCTGGAAGTGAAGGACGAAGGCGCGTTTGAGTTGGTGGCGGTGGCGTGGAGGAGAGTGCAAAACGGGGGAGAGTAACCATAGTAAGCTCGAAAAGCTCGAAAAGCTTGAAAAGCCCGAAAGAGAGTGTCACGTTTCCATGGTAACCTGGCAGGGCAACTCCGCCTCTGGACTTGCCGGTTCGATATCCTCTCGTCTGTTCCCTTGCTCCAACGTCAACGTGCTCCACATTTTTCCATCCCGGAGCCTGGATGAACCTCGGGAACCGTTTCCCGACGACGACGACTCGAAAAAAAAAGGAGTGAAGAGGAACCGAACCCACCACTCGCGCGCCAATATGAAAAAAACTCTTTTTCCAGGGAAACACTTCGCCGATTCTTTAAACTCGAGGGCCCTCCTCGCGCGCCCACTTTTATACTCATAACCCAATTTTTCTACTCCGCTATGGGAACTTACTTTTGATTATAGTTGCTGGAAATTCTATGGTTTGATGTTTTATTCAAGTTATTAATTTAATAACTAGTTAATTGTCAGTGTATACTGAATTATGACGCATAATGAAGAGTTAGTAACAATCAAGACTGAAGATATTATTAGTCACTTCATTATGAAATAGAATTAAAGTATAATTATTTAGAAGAGTTTCTGACAATTTTTTAGTATAACATCTCAAATCGCGAAAGTTAGATTTTTCGAAATTCCTTCCGGTTCTAGGAATATATGTTATCTCAGGAACGCGAGGATAATAATTTATAGAATAAACTTAACTTGTAGTATTTAGTATTATTTACAATTATTCATGTTACTAACCTTGATATATTAATTTGATAACACCCGATTGCTTTTTCTTTGGGACCTACATATATTATACACAGAGGGGACCGCTACCTTGACATAATTCTTATTGATATTTTTGTATGAAAAGATTTAATTTCGAAGACTCCGGCACTGAAATGCGACTCGTGGAACTTTCGAAGGTAAAAGATTTCGCGCGCGAATCGCGTGGAAAAAGCCCAGCGTTGTCGATATCTCGGGTGGACGTGGATACGACGTTGGTCCGAGGTCGAGGAACGTAGGTTTAATTTCGTTGAGTGCATCCTACGGGTGATCCGACGGCTCGGCGCTACCCTCTTCGACTATGTATCTATACAAGGTGTGTAAAAAATTGCTTTCGCGGATTCGTCGAATCATTCGAAAGTCATTCTTCTCGGAGTCGTACGATTTTTGTATCCAAACCGATGGTAGACCGCATTAAACGCTATTACATTTCTTTCATATTTTGTTACGTAAAAGGCTCGTGCTCGTTGAATAAAATATAAAAATAATAATGTAATAATAACACTATATTGCGATAATTGCAAAATTTCGAGTAATCTTGTAAATGCCAATAATTATTATTAGCGAGTTATCATAATCACTTAATTATGTAACAGTATTTATTACAATTATTAATTATAGTATTACGAATTGTCTTGTAAATTCAAGTAAATCTACCGTGTCACTTAATATTCAATATATTAATATATAAGATAAATATCTTTGTAACGGACAAGTATATGTCAAAGGAGAAATGTACGAAAATCATATCCTTTCGGTGAAAAGTGCGCGATAAGAGAGAACCAAGGCGCGAGTGAATAACAGATAAAAAGAAGTTTCGTAGCAGTGATTCACGTAGGTACAATAAAAATATGTCTCACTCTGGTGCCCTGAGCGGAATCTACCCTTGTCGACTCCAGAGGGAAGAGGTGGCAGCTTAAACCACCCCCGTACACGCCCGACGCCCAAAGGGTCCGACCAACCCGTGCCCGCCATTATTGACCATCGCTCTTGATTAGACCGAGACTGTTCTACGTCTTCTCTTCCGCAACCTTTGAGATTCACAAAATGTCCCCGATCTCTTTCCCACCACCCTCTTGTAAGTATACTTCCGTTTACCAAGTGACTACTTCCGGTTCTCCCCACGAATGGTGGCACTTATGATATCGAAGGATAAATGGTTATTCAAACTTGAAGTTTAGTATCTCACTTGTCTTATAAATGACAATATTGTATTATTTCGAAGACTTATTCCTGCAGTCTTTAAGTGTTATAGTATTAGTGGTACGGAAAGTAATCAATTGTTTTTCACATTCTTTATGAAACTACATTAATTTTTTTATGGGAAATATTATTCTGTTAGATAATCCTCATCGTTATCTATGATCCTTGTAGGACGTTTCTAGGAAGTCATAATTCCTTTTGAAATTCTCTTGAAAAACTCAATTCTCTAATTCTTTTTGACAAACTCAAGTTCCCAGATTTCGGTAATTGAGAGGACTATTTCGAAGCTAGAATCATCTGTTAGGAACTGCAATTATATGATATTAAACTTAGTTGCATGCAAAAGCATAGATCGAAAGAAGATCATCGAGCAATGGAGTTTTTTTGGGAACGATCAGATCCAAGTTTTTAGGAGGTACCGCAAATCACTCCGAAATCTTGTCCCCTGGACGATTTCTCGCACGAGGAGGACAGGTTGCGGCGCAAGCGTGTTAAGACTTCATCCCCCACCGGCACCCTTGGGTTTCTCCCCTTTTCGATAGGAGGTAGTTCGGTGGTAGCAGTGCGTGGTAGGGTGGAAACCTCTCCTCCGCCACCGCGACGCGCACGATATCCACGGATCGTCCTGAGCCACCTCCACTTTTCTCACAGTCCCTCCAACTTCCTCCAGGTTCCTCCTGATCCCGTATCCTCAGCGTTCGACTCTGGAAACCCGCGAACCCGGCACTATAGTATCTCGGTACCCGCTAATCAAATCACATATTCCAGGATCCCTCAAACGATACCCCGTTCCATGAAAATTTCCAAAAAGTCCTAACATTCGAGGGAGAATTATTGACATCAACCATCGACTGGTGCGGTTCCGGTAGTCGTCTGTCAAACGGTACGCGGCGATCCTATTCTACTTGTTTCTTCCGAATGGAACGTTGAACATCGCTGATGAACACTGTTGCTTGTTACTCGTTAATTTGCACTGATAAGCATCAACGGAAACTGTTCGATGATGTCGGGAAATGATGCTGTACGATGTATCAATGAAAGTATATCTGGATGAACATTATATGGACTTAAAGTGAACAACGTAAAATTGAAGAATCAGTGATCAAAAGTTAATCAGCAGACTCGGTATGCTTGAAATTGTACCGTGACATGTGAACATTGTTGAAAGTGAAGCATCTATAATCAGTGTTATCATTGAACCTTGGCAGACTATAAGTATCGGTATCATTAAAGCAATCGAGTTATTCCAAACTGTGGATAATTCGTTGAAATGCATCACATCGTGAGTGCAACATCCGACAGGTGTTTAATGAAAGGAAAATGAAGAAGTCATCGATTGTGCACGGTAGAGAATCATCGTTTGTTCATCGAGTTCAGCCATTATTCTCGATGCTCGATGACAAACTTGAAACGGGTTTGTTTCATCGATGAGGAAAAGAAGAAAAAGGATTAGAGAGAGTGCGTGGCAGGTCGAAAATCGTGATTCAAGAGCCGTGGAATTCGACGTTTCTTACTAGTCGGCGCGTTCGAGCGCATTCGGGTCGAAAGACGAAAGGGTGATCCGTGTTGGAGGGAGCCGTGGTTGGATCCAACCGAAAGTATCGCCGCTACGTGATTCATTGGGTTTTTCTCTCTATTGGCATTCGGGATTTACATCGGGCCCAGTTTGAATTTACATTGACGCGCGAGTAAAAACCATTCGGACCCTTGTTCTCGATGAAAGAAGAACGGGTTGAGATAGACGTGCTACGAAGAAGACTAGAGTTTAGATTCGGCTAACAAAGCCGATTCCACCGATCGATGATCTGGGAAAAACGATCTCTCATAACTACCGAATCGCCCTGAATATTGTTGGAATATAAAGCAGTCTTTTTCTCGGAGCTTCAACTTCTAATAAATAATCATTGGATCCACGGTATTCGCAAAGGAAGTTGGACTCGTTATCAAGATTTCTAAACACCGACAGATAACTGATAACTGGCCATCATTTCATTCGAGCTCGCATAAGTTCTCAATTACAATATGCAAAGAAGAATTTGCGATATCTTGTAATTATTTATTAATGTTAAAAAGGAATACTTTCTTAGCCTCAACGGAAATCAACTGTACAAAACGAAAGGGAAAAAGTACAACAAGTACGTGGACGTCAATAAACATCCACCGGTGTCAATAAATAAATGTTTATCCCTCGCGAACGTCTTCTCGTGCAACCGATAATCGAACACCGCAAAAACCACCAATTCACATTGCAATGACCGACGATAAAATAATCGTGCGTGATTCATGAAACGAGATCTTACACCGCGCGATCGGAGGATGTAAACGAGGGTCCAAGATGCACTCGAACCGGAAATCACGTCCCGACGCGTAGGGAAAGCAAGAGCATGGAAAAAGAAAGAACCGGTAGTCTATGGAGAATTTCGCGAAGGAAAATCGCGTTGTCGTAGTAGTTTATTCAAGGTTATGGTCGAGATAAACCGGGACCCGCCAACTGATAAGAAATAGCCCGTCGCTCTGTGGACTACGGAGTTAAGAAGACACGGATGAGTGTACGGCTGGCAGTAGGCCCGTTCGGACCCTGTCGGAAGCCAAACTGCTACCATTTTAACACTTAATTTCGATCTATAAACAAACTGTAAACAAACCATCCTCCACATTACGGATTATCATAAACTATTATCAACGAGTTCCAGTGAAACTGATTATTCGCGACAGTGCTAATCTACTGTTTCTTTAATAGAGTAAAGAGTAACACTGTAACCATATCGTGAAACACTTCAGTTTTTATTCTATACTTGGAGTACATCTTATAAAAGATTATAAAGAAGCTGGATAATAATTCTTAATCCTGGTAGAAACATCCTATGAACACTTGCGACATATTCGTTGACTTGAAAAACAGGGAGTTTATTGAATGCTTGGTAGAAATAATTCACGGAACGACGAGGTGTTTCCTCGTGTTGTTGTGTACGCTTGAGATTCATTGATTTGTGACGAAGTCTGTAAGAACGAGACGTAAACAGACGAGTAGAGATTCAAAAGCTGAGCTTATTGACTGGTGTGTATCGGCGCGTGTGTCGTATTCTATTTTCACGATGCCGAGCGGACTATTTACAAACAAGTCATTGAGTGGCGACGGTTTCCGCAGGAGAGGCACGTCGTAAGCGTTCGTAAGCATTCGTAAACGGTGACACGTTGCGATCAGTGATCCTCGGGACAAAGGAGGAGACGGTGGTAAACGTTGGTTTTCCGTGGATACGCTCGGTACGATCGTGTGAACTGAAAAGACGAGACTGACAAAGTCATCGGTAAGGTGACAGATATAACAGGCTCTCGAGGATCGATCGCATCAAAGCATCGCACGAGACTCTACCACTACATAACCAGCTGAAAGATTATAACGGAACTTTGAACGATCGTTCGATAAGAGTCGTGGAACGAGAGAAGAAACAGCCTGCTACTTTCGTCCGAGGGAATTCATGATTCCACGGACGAAGAAGCTACCGGGAAGAAACCTGGGAGGATCGCGATCCGAAGAGGGTAACTTTCTGGAAATGGATACCACGAGTGTTTGAGTGTTTTCTTTGTAATGTAACAGCATGACCGGTTCGTGAATATAATTCGTTAATCTGACTAAGGTACTTAGTGCTTGGATAAACCTACGAACTACGGTGTAAACAAAGTGGACGGACAATAAGACTGCAGTGAATTTCAGTGATACTTGAAAGTTTCGAGGAAACGTACTTTAATGTAATTGCAATATTCGTCGGTTATTCTTGCCGTGATACTTTGTATCCGGAAGAAACGGATTTCGTAGGAATATTGTTTAAAGACTTAAAGATACCCTCCGTGATTCTGCCAATTGTAAGTTCAGAATCATCGCTTCTCTTCTCAACGTAAACGAAGTCGGCAGGACTGATTTCTGGATTGATCAAGGACCTTGAATTACAACGATCTGGATCGATCAAGAATCTAGGATTGCGACGATCTGGATCGTTTAAGAACCTAGGATTGCAAGGATCTAGATTGATCAAGGACCTAGTTCTCCTGGGGAACTACTCACGGGAGAACCAAGATCACGGATAAGGACAAGAATCCTCAGCAGGATCAAAGGATAGCAGACAAAGTGATTGTGTGACTCGAAAGAAGTAAGGGATTCTTGGCGACGGACGGTTTTTGGGACAGTTGCTTCTTTTATTCTTATACTGGAGCTGTACTTGCCGTACGCACCACTGCCGGGGGGTGGCGGAATCCTCCCGGCGGTGAGCAGCGGGGCTGGTTCAGGTGGGTGTCGTCCGGTACTGTTGGGGGGTGTCGATTTATCGATGTCAGCAGCGGTGCAGCCGGTTTCGACGTTACCGTCGTTGGCCACCCTGCCGAGTACCGGTCCACCCCCGCATAATCCCCTTCATCATACACCTGGAGGAATACCCTTGCCACCGTTGGGCTCGGCACCGGTGATGATGCCACGACCACCTCCTGGTGCAATGCCATCCTTAGGACCATCATTACCTCCGGCGCACCAGGACACCGGTGACCTGGCGGAAGCTGCACCCAATCAGGATGTTCTCTTGGCTCTTCTTGCTAGGAACAAGAATTTGGAAGGTAAGATTTTGTTCTGATCTGACAGGGATAATTATATTTCCTGTATCTGGAATGTGATTCCTTATTTTTGGAAGAAGACATTTTTGTGTGTACTGATTGCTGGAATTCATTTATTGATATTTGAATTCTTAGTAAATGGTGTTCTGAGTGTTTTTGTGTGATATGTGTGTCGTCTGAGGAGAATTGAAGAACTACTGACACAGTTTTTTGGTAATTTAGGATTTAGGAACTTGGGAACTTCGGAATATCCAAGTTTCAGAATTTGAGAGTATTAGAATTATCCAAATATCAGAATTTGAGAGTATTAGAATTATCCAAATTACAGAAATTTGGAATTTTAGAGTTTTAGAATTTTAGAATTCCAGAACCTTAGAATCCGCAATTTCAGAATTTCAGGATTTTAGAATTTAGAATTTTAGAATTCCACAATCTCCGAAATCCACAGCCTCAGAACTTTAGAATTCCACAATTTCGAAATGTTTAATATTAGTACACCATTTCGCGTCGATAAAATATTAAAAACTTCTAATATTTATTCGTCACAAAATATCAGTTAATTCGAGCAACCGTTTCATGTTCTCAGAGTAAGAAAAATTACAATTAAAATCAAATTGCAATAGTTCTGAGATCTTTAAAAATAATTTACCGCGGTCAAGAATCAGTTTTCCCAATAATTATGCGTAACGAACATCAGAAATCAAATGTGTGATGACCCCTTATGTATTTGTCGATTTCGACACTGGAAAGATGCACCTACTATCGTTATTTTCGAGGGAGATGCACCGCTGCAGATACACTTTGTTTTCGCCCAGACTTCGGTTTTGCGTTACGTACCTCGCTTATCGCCCACGAATTTTAGTTTCGCACTCGATACATTATGGCCCGCCGAAATAAAACGATACAAATTGGGGTTAAAGAGTATAATAACACTCGTCTCCCGTTTAAGAGAGAATTCAATGCGATACAAACCGTGTCGTGATTAGCTCACGAATAACATTTTGTCGTCATCTGAAAGTGCATAAATGCTTTTTTATTTTAATATGGTTCCTTGTTTTTGGAAGCAGAAACTCTTACACATATAAATTATCCGAATGAAGTTATAAATAAATTTTTAATTTAAAAGACCCACATTCTTAGAATCTCAGAACTTCTGAATTACAGTATTTCAGAGGTTTAGAATTCCATAATTTCGGATCTTAGAATTTCGCAATTTCAGAATTTTGTAATTCCAAAATTTTAGAAATTTAGAGTTCCAGAATTGCGGTATTATAAAATTTCAGAATTTTGGAATTCTAGAATGCCTGAGTTTCAGGATTATAGAATTTACAAATTTTTAAATCCCACAATTCCATAATCTCAGAACTTCGGAATTACAGTATTTCAGAGGTTTGGAATTCCATAATTTCAGATCTTAGAATTTCGCAATTTCAGAATTTTGTAATTCCAAAATTTTAGAAATTTAGAGACCCAGAATTGCGGTATTATAAAATTTCAGAATTTTAGAATTCCAGAATTGCAGAGTTTCAAGATGATAGAATTTACAAATTTTTAAATCCCTCAATTCCATAATCTCAGAACTTCCGAATTACAGAATTTTTCAAGTTTAAAATTCCGCAATTCCACATCTTAGGATTTCGCAATTTCAGAATTTTGGAATCCCAGAATTATAGAATTCCAGAATTATAGAATTCCAGAATTACAAAATCTCAGAATCTTAAAATTCCGGAATCTAACTTTCCTCGGAGAGAAAACAATTCAGCTTACTAAATAATTAAAATTGAACCAGTCTATATTACATTAGAATTTATTATAATAGATTAGCTCTTACAATAGATTCCCTGTTATAAATTAGCCGCCACAAATGTATTCCTAAGAATTAGATCGAAACAGGCTGCGTTCGTTTGACACGAGTGATTATCGAAAGAAACATGTCGCAATTACCTTCTTTTGTTAGATTCACGGAATCTCCTCGCGATAAGGAGGAGGTCTAGTCGCGATGATGTACTCGCTATCGTCAGCTCTTGTAACATCGGGTCAGGTTAAAAGTTTTGTCCCACATTACGCGAACGGTGGCGACTCTTCGATAAGAATTCTTGATGGAAATCATCGATAAGATTAATGTCTTCCCGATGATTAGCCGATTATCGCCCGTGAGCTATTTCGCCGGTTTTAGACGGGCCTTCAAACTTCCGATCACGATACTTGGTCAATTTAATCGAAATGTCAACAATTGGGATTGGGGTCAATTATTGGGATTTTTCATTTTTATATCTGCTTGTTTCGAATTAAAAAGTATGAGTTATTTACGATTTAAATTTTGGGTTTCAATTATTTCTGTATATTTTCTTTTTGTTGCATATTCATTTGAAGCAACCATTCAGATTTATTTTTATATCTCCCTATTCTGAATGAAAAAGTATCAGTTATTTAAGATTTAAATGTTGGGTTTCAATGTATTTATATATATTTGCTTTTTGTTGTATATTAATTTGAAGCAACGATTGAAATTTATTTAGTTTTATATCTGCTTGTTTCGAAATATAAAATGTCAGTTCCGGTAGACTTAATTTGGGATTTCGGATAAAAAGAATTTCGATTCTTAGAAAAGTTGGTAATTATAGTTCGAAGGGAAATTTTAAGTTATATTTTCAATTAGATATTGTATTAATAGAGAATTCTATGTAAAACAAGATTATATTATTGGAACCAAACTACATATAATTAGTCTCAATATAAATGTTTCAATATCAAATCTCCTAATTACGATGATATTTCTAATAATATTTCTAATAATATTCTAAAATAACATCAAAGTTTATTGGCACCACGAACGATTCACGGATTTAGAAACATTATAAATTCAGTTATCCAATAAAATTAGACGATTGGATTGAATCCACTTAACAGATTTCGCGTGCTAAATATTACATAAATAAAGTAAATTCGTCAGAAAATTTCAAGATTAGAACGAACTCTAATAAACATGATTATTATTTTTGTAACACTAATATATACTTTCTTCGTCTAAGAAAAATTTGCGTAAGATATACTTTCCACATTTGCTATGTTTTAACGTAAATTCGAAACCCCGAAAATAAGAATTCTACAAAAATACAACTTCCGAGAGGGAGATAACCTCTCCAGGAAGATTCGAGAGTAGTTTGCTCCTACAAAAATGATAGATCCATCGTGGAATATTTTGTATCGCGCTATCGCGATTCTACATCTAACCTCTTGAGTTTGGAGCCGGTCAAGATGTTAGTCCTAGTTTCTATGTAACCCGAAAATGTGTCACTATTTTTATTTCAAAGTAAATACGCCATACTGTCTGCTCCAGATTAGACAAGTTTTCAGGTGAACGATGGAAAATACAATAGTTATCGTTTCAAAGGCAAACATATATTTCCGAACATATAATTGCGCGTGTAAAATGGAACGTTTTATATCATACATTTCTGAGAACATAATTTGTCATATTTCTCTACAGTTTATATGTTATGCTTAATTAGTTGAGATATAAAAATCGAGATTTGGCATTATAAGTAGTATAATAATTATCAAAATATTAAAGTGAATTTTTAACTTGAAAATATTAATCGACCATCTTCTTTATCCGAAATTAATAAAATTAAGTCTCAAGGAACTGATATTTTATAATTCGAAATAAGGAGATATAAAATCTAAAATCATCTGAATCGTTCTAATTTTTTATTTATTTTTAAATGTATAGTATATGATTAAAAAATATTTTGATATAGTAATATCAGTTCGAGGAATTAATAGTTTTAATTTTACGTTTTGTGATATGGTTTTACGGCGGTACGTTTCCGACTACTATTCGTTATCTGTAAATCTGTATTGTTAGGTCATTGGCTTCGATATCCACTTCAATTATTCGCTATCCGTTGTTAACTCCCTATAATCCATTATTACTTCCGGATAGCAAATCGTATATCTATAACGTATCCGCTCCAATTATGCTTCCTCGTTGTTATATCTATATTGCGATTCGCGAAACCAGAATTTTTCAAGTATTATGCAAATTAAACGAGCACCAAACGCGTAACAAATATTAAAAATGTTATAATCATATATTATTCTAAACATTGATTAATTACAAATTGTATTAATTTTATCGTTCATAAATATAAGATTTTAAATCACAATATCATCCGAGAGTTTATATTTTTATATTCTGAAATAAATTAAAGTATACAAAGTCGTGATATAAACGTCGGTTTAATATAAACTCTCGATTTATATTGTGATCTAAAATGTTCAATATAAAAATGGAAAGATTAATATAATGCGTAATCGATTAATATTTGGAGTAATATATAAATCAACATGAGAGTGTACTTTTTATATTTGCAATATCAATTTTAGTTTACATTGTAATTTCGTCTACACGTTTCGTTCGACAATTTTGTAAATCAACCGTGGATAATGAAAAAGTGTCGCCGAAAGGTATCACTTTTAATAAATACATGTTATAACTTCTTGTCTTAAGATGGTAATTAGATTTCTTTCTCATCGGATTCTATTAATATAATTGAAATTATTTTAAGACGAGTCTAGTTATCCGGCATATTTGTTATTCCGATTTTCCCTTCGTTTTCGTACTTTCGAGTATCTCCTCGACAGCCACCTGTTTCTTCTTCGTTTTCCTTTTGCATCCGGTTCGCGAGGCGCTTTGTCCTTTGAGTTATTCATGCAGTCGATTTCGGTGAGTAGAGCAAGGTCGAAGATTGCTTCAATTATGAATACCGCGAACCTGAGATTCCCCGTCTTTCCAGTACCAATCTACCTTCCACGAATCTTCTCGTTCTTCCTTTCACATTTGCATACGAAATGTCCGCGTGATAGGAAATCCACCGTTAACGAAAGTTAAAATAGTTGAATCATTTTC
This sequence comes from Nysson spinosus, assembly GCA_910591585.2. Classification (NCBI taxonomy): domain Eukaryota; kingdom Metazoa; phylum Arthropoda; class Insecta; order Hymenoptera; family Crabronidae; genus Nysson; species Nysson spinosus. Next base: position 9,196,362 of record OU342835.1, read on the forward strand.
ACCGTCTCGTTAATATGATTCTTTTATCCAGCTTTCGAGGTTGATTTCTTAAACGCTTTTCTTCGATATTTATTATAATACATATTTATCTCTGCATTGTTTAGGGTACCAACATTTTGATGTGTGCTACAAACGAATTAAAATGATATTCAGGTAATCCTCGTACAACGCGGTACTTACAAAAAAATATATTCGATATAAAGCGATTTCGATATAACGCGACTTCGATATAACGCGATTTCGATATAACGCGGTTTCGATATAACACGGTTTCGATATAACACGGTACTTATAAAAGGCGATTTCGAAATAACGCGATACTTATAGAACGCGGTTTCGATATAACGCGGTTCCGATATAACACGGTACTTATAGAACCGCGATTTCGAAATAACGCGATACTTATAGTACGCGGTTTCGATATAACACGATACTTATAAAACGCGATTTCGATATAATGCGGTTTCGATATAACTCGGTACTTATAGAATGCGATTTCGATATAATACGGTTCCGATATAACACGGTATTTATAGAACCGCGATTTCGATATAATACGGTTCCGATATAACACGGTACTTATAGAACCGCGATTTCGAAATAACGCGATACTTATAGAACGCGGTTTCGATATAATACGGTACTTATAGAACGCGATTTCGATATAACGTGGTACTTATAGAATGCAACTTCGATATAACGCGTATATGTAATCCGAGTGTAATTAATTATATTGTATGTTATATATATACTACATATGCATCGCCCATAATGACTTATTTATTTTAAAGAGGCTTTTTTGTTTAGGTCTGCAAACTTGAATATTATATATGATAAACATGATAAATATGTTCTCTATGATTTTCTAAATGATTAGATGTTAATAATAACAGTCTACTTTCAGCCATATTTATTTTTCCTCGATAATTTTCTATCAGTACCTTTATAATATATGATTTCTCGTATTCCGAGATAAATCATTAATCACGAAAATTATTATAATAAATATGAAAGTTGTTGTTTATATTAGCTTGGATATTCGCGATGATTAATATCTCTCACATATTTCTGTAATACTATATAATTATTGGATGATAGGAACAGCTCGGAATTAAACGCGAACCGGATATTTCCTGTTTTCATTATTGGAACCGAAAGGCCGATACGGAACACACTTACGGAAATACACGCGTATTCAAAACGCTTCTATGATTTACAGGGATTCATTTCATCTAAAAGCCATGCAGATGGATATTTTCGGGGAATCTAAAATTACAAATTATCCCTTCCTCTGATAAACCGTAATAAACTGTGATCGGTAATTCCTCGAAAATATCCGACGGAAATCTAAATACTTTCTCCTATTTGAATCGCGTCTAATTGTAAGTACCGGTCATAAATTAGATAAGGCCAAATAGCGGCGAGTTATCTGCCTTCGACGTCTCGAAATAAGCTGTCGCTAACAAATCATACTACAGTAATAATACTATTATAGAATAATAATCTAATAACAGTTTCCATGCTTATTTTAATAATTTCCATAATTAGTGACTTATCTCGGAATATGAAGTCATGGATTATAAAAATACTAATAGAAAACTATGAAGGAAACATAAATATGGCTGAAAGTAGACTATTACTATAATAGCATAACGCAGCAAAATATAGTATAATATAATATACGAAATCTAATTCTTCTTGGAGGAAAGCAGACTCGCGCGAAAACCACTAATTAGAACGAAATTGTGTTCTCTTTTATAAACCATTTCCCTTCGAAATTAGTAACGCAAAGTACACTCTGTAAGTTGAAATTCTAAGAGCGACTTCCGGACGGCGAATATTTGTCGTGCAATTTGAATTTCTTTGAGAAATTTCGAGGTACATAGATACGCGGTTTGTAGTTATTTTTTATGAGGTTGAAGAGTGCTGTTCGTTTACTTGAAGTATTTATCAAGTATTTATATTCCGCATGGAAATTAAAAGTGTGTTTCGCTTGTCGCGTAAATATTCGCGGAATTATTAGTGAATTATATCTTTGATCACAGAATTACATACATTACATTTTTCTGTATCTGACGAAGTTCTAATATAATAATATGATATTTAATATTTCGCAACATTTAAGTATCCATATTTCATATTTATTTTCATATGACGAGTTAATATAGTAACATAATATTTCTAAACACCACAATTCTTCCATAACTTTCATACCATGGAGCAGCGATCTTATTAATCGATTTATTAATTGATAATTCCATCTCATACAAACCAAGCATAAAATATCGCGTTAAAGCCACTAAGAACGTTAGCATATTCGAGTGCTTTGCGAAAGACGTTAACTAAGCGGACGAAGCGAAGCCAATGGCAGGAGGAGCTTAAACGTTTCTGGATAATAAAGAGTAGCCGACGAAGAAGTAGTTGGCGGGTTGGCTAGAAGGTTTTGTTAAAAGGGCGCGGCGAGGGTGGCGGATATTTTAATAAGGTAAGTGCTGCAAGGCCGGTTGCTATGCCATTGGGGCGGTTTAATCATGTAATGTGTTCGGAGGCTCGGCCACCCTACAATCGATACGCTATTGCTTCGGGCACGATAGCGAATGTGCTTAAATCTAAACCTAAACCCTAAATCTAAACCCGAATCGAAATTTACCCCTAAACGCTAACCCGATCCGAAATCCTCCCTCGATTATGCCTTTACGTGCTTTTTGCTAATCGTTCGCGTGCTTCCGGTCTCGCGGTTAACGTGTTGCTCGCCGAATTATAATCTATAATTTGAACTATAAAAGTATGGTATACATGATATATACATATTGTTGCTTTATAATAAACAATCCGTACTGTAATCTCGAACTATAAATAATCCGAACTAAAGAAAGCGTTATATATGTAATATATGAATATTATTGTTTTCTAATCAATAATCCGGACTATAATAAATAGACAACCTTGGATTAATGGATTCGTGGAAATATTCGAGGTTCAAATTATGGTTTCCTTTTTTTTGGAAGTTCGATGAAAGATTTGAAGGGCAGGCGTACAAACTGCGTAGAATAAAGGTAAGAAAAGTGGAGCAACGAAGGTGGAAAGCGATTAAGAGGTTGAGATACGCGGAGCGTGGATTCAGCGGTGGTTTGACAAGCAGCAGAAAGCTCCAATGAGGATGTCAAGCATCCCCCGAGTAAATGGTAACCATAGGAAACGGTAGCTGACGGCGAATAGGGGTTGGATGGGACGGGGGTAGTTCGGGGGTGGAAAGAAAATGGCGGCTGCTTAGAGGGCGCGTAGTATTCGCATATAATGCTGGTAGAACCGCCGGAAAAATCAGGATGAAGGTTTCTACCTTTGTTGTGGCGAACGGATCGGTTTTTATCAGGTCGAAAAAGTGCGATCTTATCCCTAGAACTATCGAGCTTATACTCGGTTATAGTTTATGCATTGATTTATGTATAAATTACTATCGCAGGATGCAAGTTAATTAATGAATTTAATTATATACGCTATGTACATTTAGTAAAGGTACATAAAACATCGAACAACGTGGCATTATTTATTCAATTAATTTGATTAAAAGTGATTAAAAATTGACCCCCGAATTATATTATTATTTAAGAGGAAGGAATTAAATCTTCAAATACAATTCGTTGCTTATCTTTTACCATTGAAATTATGTAGCTACTACAAATATTTTAATGATAAATAATATATTATAAACACATATAGTAACATCAAAATCACGTTACAGTAAAACTCGGACCAGTTCACTTGTCATCGATTATATTCGAGTATAAATATTCATACAAAATTGTGAAGAAATTTATGAAAACAATATGTCTTCATCCACAAGTCACATTGCCAAGTTGACCACAAGATAAAAGCTCCAAAGGCACCATAACTGGAAACGAAAAAGTTATGCGGTTTGGAGAAGAATAACGGTGGTCTCATTGGTCATCGATTATAGCACGTGGCACTATAAATATCAGTACGTAATAAAAAGTTGGAGGATCTTTTTTCCTCCGGTTTCGGTACAAGGAAGAGCAGTAACATTTTCCCACCTACATTTCTCTTAACGAAAAACTCCGTGAACCGGGAAGGGAATTGCTTTCCAAGTCGAAAGTTTCTGCGGTGCCGGTGGTTTTTTTCTTCTTATTTTCTTTTTTTTTATGGCACACCCGCATCAGAAAACCGGTGCCGTCCTACCAACCCCATACAGTCTTCCACCTTTTCCCTCTTTTCCCCTGTTTTCCTTGGTCTCCTTCGTTTTCTTCGTTTTCTCGACACGACTTTGCCCCCGAGCGACCACTCGGTTTGATACATCGGCCACCTAACCTCGTTAAACACCGGTTATCGACCCGCTATGGCCAGTTTCTGTCCCCATAACGAAAAATTATTACATCCGTCTGATAATCCTTCATATTTGGCGCTTCATCTTCCGCCGACGAAATTATCCTTACTTATTTCGTGGTGGAAATAGATCTCGCTGTAATTGCCGGTGTATGTGATATCAAAAAACGATGCGGATCGGAGATGCGTAATATATCGGTTGATCTTTTGAAATAATAAATAAAATTTAAATATGTGATAGAACATCATCGAAATCCTTCGTATAAATAAATTCCAAATATGAGATATATTATAAGATTCTACCATCGAAATTATTCTTATAAATAAATTTTATATAGGAGACATAAAATTCCACCATCGAAATTATTCTTATTTCGAGGTGGAAATAGATCTCATAATTGGTGGTGTATGTAATATCAAAGGACGATGGAGATCGAAAGTGTTTAATATATCAATTAATCTTGTAAAATAATAACTGAATTCAACATGTAAGATATAAGATAAGTTGTCCATTTTAGTTATTCCAACCACAGTTTATTAATTCTCAAGAATAGATTAAAAGAATAAATCATTTTACACTGAATTAATGATGTATCCATAATAGTTCCAGCAAATCTTAAAACGAACGCATGGTATGCACGGGTTGATAAAAAACTTCAACGTATTGGCGATCTGTTTAAAAGTCATATTAAATTGTAATAATAGCGATATAAAGCACACATAAGACACACAGCGGTGTCGATTACAGATTGCACGTCTAAGATGCATAAACATTTCGAAGTACAGCGCAGTTAAAGCGCAATAACTTTTAAAGAGACGCGATGAAGAGGTGAAAAAGTTAGCGGATGTAGGATCGCGGAGTAAGTTTTCGCGGAGTTGGCCGCAAGGAGTGCCATTAAGGAAATTAATGTACCGATAAAACGGCGCAAGGACACGTAGAGACGCGAGTACCGCATAAAGTACCGCTGGGAAAGGAGGTTTATTCGTAAGTCCTTGGGGCACGCGTCCTCCTACGGCATCAAGTTACTACCTTTCACCCCGTGGGTATTATGGCATTACAACTTTTTTCTCCCGTCCGTGTGAATCGTCCGAAGTCGCTCCATTTCCGGTCTTGACGTTCCAAATTTCAAGTTTGATCGATAGTACCTCTTTTTTTTTAAAGATCGCTTCGCTTTTTATCCGTAAATATACTCGTGGGATAATGACGGAAGTCGGACTGAAACTTATAATGTTGATGTAACATTATGCTTCGGTAATAATATATTCATCGGAATATATTAATATATTGATATTTTGTATGTAACCTTAAGGTTGTTCTAAAATATTAATAGTAGTACATCAATATATTAATATTATATATTGGTATCTTTGATATAACATCATGGTTCCGAACTAATATATTTTTATTACGAGTTTAGTTACATTCTGCATTAATTTAAATAATTAAAATATTATATCATTCACTGTTATTTCTAATCCTGGCTTCTCCAAAATTCTAGAAATCTATTTACACGCGATATAAAATATTTGTATAATTAACGAGATGATCGACATAATTCAATTAATAGTTTCACTTAATATCCATAATTACTTTAAAATTGGGATTTAATGAAGTAATAAATTTCGATTTTGCGAAAGTAGTTTCTTTGAGAGACTCATCAAGAATAATAGTAGAGAATAATGAAACAATGACTTCTTTCTTGAGAACCACCACGTTTTACGTCCAGCTGATATACGAATTACAAAGTTTAGTCGGATGATAAGACATCGCGCAGAGATTCGACCTCCATTTCGAAGTGTAGACACGAATTAGGACGACATCTTAATTCGTAAAGCCGATGGACAACTTACGCGAAGATAAAGTCTCGTACTATGTCATTGATTTGCGCGACAGTCAGAAGTGGTTGGCGCTTGATAAGATTACGAATTTCGTCCGGCGCTGATAGCGTGTCAATATTTTATTGACGAAATACATGCACAACAAAAGTCAAACAATGGCGACGCTCTTTTTATTCACTCAGTAAGATGCATATAATAATAAACAACCAACAATGTATTTTGAATTGCACTCAAAGTATGATTTTATCGTCAAACATAAAGTCGAATAAATATTTAAATATTTTCGTAATTTCAAATATAAATCCTGTAATTTGCTCAAACTTAATTCATCCATATTCTTCCACATTAATTCCAATATTACCTAATTTCATCATTTGAAATAAGATACTCAGCTTCTAATTTAAGATCTAAGATTCTCCTTCAAAAAGGATCCTCAATTTCTTGCGAGAATCTTTAAAATATAATTCGAAAAAGTAAGTGTGGCATTATAATTTTAATTTCTACTTCAACATCTAAGATTCCCGATTGAAAAAAGTTCTCAATTTCTCCAAAGTATTTTTCAAATATGATTGGAGAAAATGAATTTGAGAATATAATTCGGTAAAGCTGGCCAGAGTGGTTAACGGCTGAAACCGCGTGTCGAAAAATATCAATGTCGAGTAGAAAGGATCAGCTAAAGCAAACAACAAAATACCGTGTAATCTGAAACGTTACATGGAGAAAGCAAGGGCTGTCGGGGGTACGGCTTGGGAACCCAGGGAACAAGGGTTGTTTTGCTTGTAGGCGGTACTCGTGGTTAGATTTTTTGATAGAGGATGCTGCGGTCGTGTTTTCGATCGGCACGTGACTCCTCAACGGAACCACGTGACCCTGTATTCGAACACGCGTCTTTCCGTGTTTCTCCATTGTTATGTAAGTTTACGCGATCGGAGATTAAGTGGCTCTTTATGGGAACTAAATACCATTTAACCACGTTTTTATGTGCTTCTGATTATTACATTACAATATATATTATATTACGTTTCATATTATATGTACATATTTTGCGAAACCACCATTATTAATCATGATATTGCAATATTATGAATTAAAACCATGCTTTTATGCTATTATATTACACTATATATTATATTTCATATTATTGTAAAATATTATATTTACATATTTCCCAAAACCACCCTTATTGACACATTTCATATCTCTTTATATTTTAATCCGAGTACTTCTTTTCCAGATCAAATATTGTATCTTCTATTTTTATAGATAAACTAAATACACTCAGATAAGTATAATATTTTATAAGCAAAATTAATTATTGTTAGAATTATCAGCGTATCACCAGCGGGTGATAATGATAAGCGACCACGAAAATGATAATGATTACAATGATGCATAATTTAGAATGTGAAATATTAATGTTTGTTTTTGACATAGTTTCCTTCGGATTCTTTGGAAGCAATGTTACCTTGTTACATTGTTCATGTAAAGCACGAATGACAATTTCGTGAGTAAACTTTCGATTATCTCGCATTCTCGAGGCGCAAATGACGCGACCACGAATGATTTCGATTGCTTTCACGCCTCGACCTCTAGTTCGACGATAATCGTAAAAGTCGCGACCGTGTTTTAAAGCAAAAATGAGATAACTTGGTATGCAATGTGAGAGACGCGCAATACGAGTTTGTTGGTATGAGGTAACAACAAAATGTTTGTTAACACGTTTCCAGTAAATATTGTTTAAGTTGCATTACACGTAGCTCTGCGAAGAAACTAAGTTTTTATAGGTAAAGTAAATTTTATTACAAAAATGGTTTCCTATAAAAAAAAAAATATTGAAGGAAAAGCTTTTTCTCCAATTTAGCAGTAAAAATATTTATTACGTCCTAAAGGTACTATAATTATTAGTTTCTATAAGAAATTAATTTTTCATTAAAAACTATTTTTTACAGAAAATGTTGTCTTCTAGTTTTCTCTATAAAGATTTGTCTTCTATTCTTTTGTCTATAAAGGAATCATTTTTAATAGAAAATAACTGATTTCTTGTAGAAACTAGTGATTATAGAATCCTTTGTACGTAATGATTATTTTTTATGTCCAGATTTTGGAAAATCGGGGCCAATTTTTAGATTTGGTTTCTTTCAAATCGAGTAGCTTTATGATGCTCAGAATGCAACAACAATGCATTAAAAATATGAAAATTTGTGATAAGAAACATGTTCATATTAGGATATGACGTAAGGGTGTTTATATAAAAATACTTGTATTATAAAATATGTATACGAGGATATATAATTTATTACCCTGTCGCGGGGAACGTACTGCGAAGTTTTAAAATGTGGCCCAGTCACGATGTCCCGTAAAAAAGTTATGGCACTTGCGACGAGATAAGATACCGCATTGTTTCAGCGGCCTGAAATCTTGCCATTAAATCTCGTACTTTTAGTAAAACAATCGAGATGATCTTCGAGATAAACATTTTGGTTTAATTATTCACGAAAGCATCGCAGGCGGCTTCTAACTAAAAACTACAACTTCTTGAATAATATTTATTTTCATATATATTAATTCTCCCGAACCGTGTTTATGAATATTTTTTATACCAATTATTATATCATTTCATAGACAAAATTAATCTTTTCATATCTCACTTTTATTGCTTCGTAATATTATTTTTTTTATTTTATTCCAAGCCTTATTTAATTCAACTTTTTGTATTCCTTTTGTTTTAGAACGAAAAGTCGAAACACCAAGCGGTTTTACGATCAAGGAAGAACGTGAGTCTTTTTATTTTACTTTTTCATTTTGTTTTCTTTCCTTTCGCCCTGCTAGAAAAGCTTTATGGCTGTCATAAATTTCCATGCGAATTTTGGAAATGGAGAGGCACATCGGCCTTTAAATTGCTTCGCTAAATCATGCTGGGAATAACATTTCGATATATTTCTTATCGGAAATATTTAATCATTTTTTCTGTCATTCATATATTATAGCTTAAAGAAAGCAACATAGTGTCGGCAACGAATCACAAAATGTAGGTTGGAGATAAACGGAGTGAGACTAATCCTCCATATTAATATCATCCAATTTTTATCTGAAGTTTTATGGTATAAAAAATTGGCGAAGATCTGTTCGAACCGATCTTGACCTAGTTTCGGTGATCAAACGAACAGAGATATGTATTTTCGTGAAACAAATCTAATCTTAAGCTGTAATTTCTGTTTCAAGGAAACAGTGATAATTATTCGTCTACAAATTGTAGATATTTAATTATTACAAAAATGTTATTACAGTTATAATACTTCCACAACATTATTAAAAAACAAGACGAATTCATACGACATGAATATAAATACAAACAAAGTAATGCACAATACATATATTGAATCCAATACTTCAAGATACAAAACTTGCGCAATTCTTAAAATTAATAAATTTAATTAATTATCCGAATTCAGCGGGACGAATTTTTACATACAAAATACGAAAAAGAAAATACATTGAGTAAAATATCAGTATAAATCCAAACAAAATAATGAATTATTTATACACACATATAAATATATATATATATTGTTTGTATTTAAATCAACACGCTTAAACAATTAAGCTGGTGGAGCAGATTTGTTCCAAGCTAAAAAACACACGTGCAATTGTTGAACGAACAAGAAGAAGTAGCTTCAGACTGTCAACTTTCCGAGTTATTTTATCTGGCTATTATCAAAAAGTGATTCGAAAATGGTGATCATGACCTCGATCTTTGAAGTTGCCGGTTGAAGTGAGTGGCACGAGACATCAGGAAGTCATCGAAGTTGTCCCATATGTCGTCGAGTACTCGGACACAGTATCGTTCGCAGCAGTTGGCCATACTACTCGTACAATGCCATTGTTAGCTGCGATTAGTAGTTGCATTTCGAGTTGTTTATTATCGAGACACGCTGTCCTCGGAAAAAGCTTCAAAGTTGAGTGCCGCTCTCGATGCACCATCCGGATAATGCGGGTACCTCGAGTTTATCCTCTTAACTCTTTGTAGCTTCCTAGGGGAGTACTATTTACCACTTTCCGAGTGTAACACGCCGTCGTGTCACGTATTTCGCGTGTTTCACGGGTAGCCATCTTGGATGGTTAAAAGAAGCAGCTAATTGCGATCGATAGATTAATACGTTTAGATCTTAAATCGTGTAACACTTATGCTTTTGTGTGGCATATTTCATCGGGAACCATCTTGGATTGTTTATGGAAAAGACTTCGTGTAACATAACTCAGGGATGTTAACTAACTGTAAGATAGGAATGACAAAGCATTTTATTTCAGCCTAGTATTTCAATATTTTATATATTTAATACAGTTGATATACATTTGATACACGCTTCATAAATTTGGCTGCATCCATCCGAGAAAACAAATACCGAATTTTATTTCCAACATAAACAACCTTCATTTCAATATACTTCCAAAAACGATCGAAAAATTGTTCGACGCCAGAAAAATATCAATTTTCCAATTCAATTAAAAAAAGCATACTATAATGTTATCTGCGAATTTATATTTCGATCTAAAATTTGATCGAAACCTTTGGACCTCGTTAAACATATATTATATTTTATACCGATTTAAATCATATCCTTCGAAAGCGATTACGTCAAAAGTTCGTTGCAAACCCACCACGGAGGCATGAATTCGAAACACATTACACAAGTTGGTACACCGAGGACAAACGTAACGCCTTCCAACGACGATGTAATGTTACATTGCAAAAAGGAAAGGTTTGGTGCCGCGTGCGTACATATTCATCGAGGCACATGGTGCCTAGAACCGACGAGGCACCAGTTGTCCTGGCACGTTCCTTGCACGTGCGGCTCACGTGCCACCTCTGATGAGTGGATTGTTCATTCCTGCGTTTCGTGACGCACTGCTCTCCACCATCATGGAAGATCTATTTCTCCACACGATTCTTCTTCCATAACCTCCATTCCAACCATCATAATAGAAAATACTTGATAAATCATGGTGGGCCATGTGGCTGTCGCACTTGGCTCGTATCTTGTGATCAACTAACGAATATTATTTTCAATATCTCGCTTTATATCGATGTATTTCTTGGAATGATAGTTGACAATGGAAGTTTGTTAGGTATCGATTGTATTTATCGGCTGGTTTGCTTTAGGTGGTTTAATTGTTGGTTAAGGAATCCGAGGTTGTTGTTAGTTGTTATTGTACTATTAGTGATCTCCCGTTAATTGGAATAGAAATTGGGTAAAATTCGAGTCATTTTAAATTGAAATTCGTAGGTTTTCCGGCATAAAAAGAACAGAGCTAGTCAGAATTTCATAGGCTAAAGTTACGTGACTTTGTAGCGTAGGAACGTTTACGTATCGAATCGATAATGGCTACTGGTGTCCACAACTCCATTAAGATAATTGTACGCCCGTTCTATTTCTCCTTCCATTTGTCCATCTATCTGTCTGACTATCTGTCTTCCTCGAACCATTCGCAGTGTGTGAGTCCACGTTGAAATACGGCCCAGAAAGAGGGAAACTAACAACCCACTCCTGTCACGGTGTCCTGCCGCGGAGTCCTGTGAGCTTTCAAACTTACGGAGAGCTTTGCCCTGCGTATATTGTTCCACCGAATAATGGGGTTCCATTCGTTCCTCTATGAGACGCTATAACAAAGAATATAAAAAGGACGTATGACGTTCCTTCATTTTGATTAGTTAGATTTCTCATAATCGTGGAATATTATTCGAAATATTATGGAATCATTTTTGGAAGTGGAAATACCAAGATAAAAGAATTTAGAGCTTCTTTATGTTCCGCATATCGAATTCCAAAGATTCAAAAGATATAATTGTAATTAGTTAACTTTTTGTTATTATTGTGGAATATTATTCGAAATATTACGGTAATATTTTTGGAAGCAAAAATACCAGGAAGTCGGCACAAAAGTCACCTGCAGGGTGTTATAACTCGTTTTTTATTTCCCTCATTGAAAGCATCGTGCATCGCGAGTGAAACATTTTTCTCATGGCACGAGGTCGAACAGGGCGAGCGATGATTTGGGCGGAAAAAGGAAACGCCCATGGCTTTACCGCGGAATGAATGCCCAGGAGAAGAGGCGTTAAACGCGACAAAACCATGACATCCGGTGGACACGGGTCGACACGTGACCTGTTCAATGCTCTTAAGCCGAGTACACACTCGCCATCCTGAGTACCACTCGAGGCGTCGTTACGTCACTAAGGCGCTTGCTTTATCCACCTAACCATTTTTTTTACTCGTCTCGTTACAATGCCATTCAATCCTTATGTTTGACAATTGTAATTATTACCTAGGGCGACGCGTACCATTTTGACTATAGTGTTGCTTTAATCCTTTTGGGGACTTTGCGAACGGGGGTGGTTCTGTTTTCGAATTTACCCTGCGGGGTATATTGTTAGTTTGTGTACTAGATTTAGCAGGGATTTTAAACTGTTGCTTGTAACGTGACATAAATGATTTCATTAAATATTGCTATTAACATTAAAACTATCAATGATATACTCAGCTAGATTTTTACTGATTCTACTGATTTACATGAAATGTTATATATTTGAGTATTTTTATTAAATATTCCGAACACTCGTAATTCATATAAGTATATCGATATATCGATACTGAAAAGTGAGAATTTGTTTTATTGCTCAAAATAAAAGTTAAGAAAATTGTAGGTTGATTAATTGTACGCTATAAAAAGATATTTAATATTCACTTCATTTGACTTATTATCATTATACTAAAAAAAATCGATCTTTGGATTCAGATTAAATTGATTAGCATCATTATTAATATCTTAAGAAATAAGTCTGGTTTCGCTGGAGATATATTCATCAACGGAAAACTTTTTCAAAAACATGTCGCCACGGTGTTTGATCGCGTAGTACATTATTTAGGGCTAGACGGAGCTTCACGGGCGATTACGCGATGGAAGCATGGGAACTGGGCTACGGGACGTCCCGATGCCGCTATAAATCTACCTGTAATTTGCAATGCATGCCATGGACGTCTGCAAAGTATTCCTCTGGAAACGTTTGTACTCGTTGTCGTTGATGCGTGGGAGTGCCGTGCAGAGTATTGTCGTGTAAAACCGTTTTATCCACAATGGGCACCGACAAAACCGCGAACCACTGACCGTGATGGATCGCTGCTCTCCTATTATAATCGTAATAGCTTGCCTTCGAACCACGTAGATCGGGATATGGAATTCCTACTTATTTTTTTGGATCCTCTGTCGCTTACCTACTTTACATCGTTTTATAGTAATATTTTATAGTAATATAGAATTAATAATATTTGAGAGTGATCAAGGATATACTTTATTTTGTGAACATCCTAATTATGTAAACTTGATACGCACAAGATATTTTATCTTCGGAAACACTTTCGAGAAAAGCTTACTTTTAAATATTCTACTAATTCAAGCGATGCGAGAATAAAATAACTAGCGTTGTGCGCTTACTGGAAATAATAGGGTTTGTTTAATTTCTAAGGGAGATTCTTCGTCTACAACCTATTATTGGTCTTTTCATGGGCTACCGATGGTACGGTAACTAAGCACATATTTGATTTCTATTCATACTGCCGCGAAGCCCGAGAACTTTTCATTTTTTTAAGGGGGAATTTCTCGAGCTTCCTTTCATTGTTACTGTAATAATGATCCAAAGAGGATTACACGTTGAAAGGAATGATTGCCGAGTTGCAGAATGGATATTTCGATGACTGATTTCAGGGTAGGAATCCATATTGGCAGTGGCTAGAAATATTCACAGTGCTCCTCGTTGAATTAAGAATCATTCAATCTTTTTGGTTGAATGATTTTTTCTTTGACGAATATTCCGCAGAATATAAGTTCTTCCCGTAGTGATTAAACAATATAAAAAATGCTATATAAAACAATATACAGCATTGCATTTAAAAATGTAAGGTCACCTTCATTTCTAACAAAATAGTGTAAACACATAAAAATTATGTACGTCATTGTGTTACGTAGTAAAAACAGTACTATTTTTTCCTCTTTCATTTCTGATATTTATTATTTACAAGAAAAACATTGGCTAGTAATAACGTGAACACCTTGTGTAATGTATAAACAAAGTGTTCCCTCGTAAAGTCATCTTCTTGCAGAACTCCAGCGTGCACTTCTTAACGATACCAGGAAGTCAATGCGCGGCGCAGAAATCTGTGAATAAGAAAAACATATCGTCCCCTAATAGCCCTCATTGACGGGGGGGGGGGGGGGGGGGATGGTATACCAGTACTAGGAGGGTTCGAGTTCGACTCCTGTTTTCATTTCAATTTCTACCCCTTGGTGCCGTGCCGGGAAGTCCCTTTTCGAGGCCAGATGGCGAATGATCCTTTTCCCTCCCTCTTCCTTCCCTTTCATTCTTTCCTTCTCCGTCTCGTTTCACTTTGACTGGCGAATCCGTCCGTGCTCGGCGAACTGCACGCTGTAGGTGGATAGATCGAAATGATTGAACATGTCAATGTTTGGTTTGGCTTAGGCTGACATGCCTGTAACGTGGTTAACGAATCGGTTTGCTTTTCGAGAGCTTAGTACGCCTTTCCTCGATTCGCTCATCCGAATCTGCCTTTCCACGGGATTCCATGCGCGATAATGTAACCACTGATACCAACTATCACGGACACTTTACGAAGGTGTAATAATACCAGTATACTTCTGTGTCAAACATGCTGGACGGCTACGTTTTGAAAGAAACATTTTTGTACTTCTGTTTATATTATAATATTTGTTTTAGATGACGTTTTTCCGAATTTAGTAGATTAGACTTTCCGTCGGAACGTAAAGAATGACTAGACAAAGTTTCGTCTGGATTGGACAGAAATGGTGGAAGTTATAGAATCTCCATAAATACTTTTCATTTACATTTCAATAATACTTTAATTAATGTGTCAAATAAAATAATAATACGTTGGTTAAAATAGTCGAAGCAGTTCGGAATAGTTCAAAGCAGTTTTCCTGCGCGTTTCGAATGAAGATCGAAATAAGACTCGGCAATGCGGTGAAGTTTCGCAAACGCACTCTTCTTTTTTTATCTGGTCCAATTCAATTAGCGGTGTTGTGGCCGTAGGAGCACAAACGCCGATATACGGGGAGGGTTGAAGTGTTTAAATTTAGACGAATGAAATAATAAGATCAAACGGTAAATATCCCCGATGAAAGGCACCACATGCAAACAAAACTTTTGAAACGAGGGTTGCAGCTCGAGCGCGCCGCTTCTGAAAATACATATCGCGATCCTCCGGGGATTCCCGGCGCTTCGTATCGATTGTCGGCCACCGCTACGAGGGTTTTGGTAAACAGTTACAGCGACACGCAAATTAATATTGGACCACTTAATTAAAGTAAATACGAAAAACGCATAACCCGAACCGCACCACGCAAAACGGGATCCTTTTTTTAAGCATTTACCGTAAACAGAAATGATTCACCTGCATCCGATGTGAATGCAAAATGCGGCGCAAGTTGCGTATCATTTTCGAGTGGAATTCTAAGTATATCTTAATCTACAAAAATTACTATCATTTTGCGTCAAGATTTTCTAACCTGACACCATTTGACAAATTTTCCTTTACAAAAATTTAGGACGAAGGGAATTCCAAGAAAAATGATGTATCTAATTTCCACGATATAGTTTAATATTAAATAAAATACATAATCTTAATATAGACACAATACATGATATATGATATATAACACGTAACATATATTTTCAATAAAATAAAAATTAACAAGAGACAGTTTCGATCGAGTGCTCCACCATCCAAACAGAGGAGCCGACTTAAAAATCACGTAAACAGATTTGATCCGTCAAAAAGAAGGTTGGAATTGAAAGTCATCCAGTTAATTACAGGGATCGTCCCAACAAATCATCGCGGGCCAACCGCAAACCCCATAATTGCAGGGCCTTATGGTTTCACCGGTGGCACGAGCACTTCCGCAGCTGACCATCGAGTACTTCGAAGTCTATAACGGGAACGCAATATCCCGGAACACCCGTGGACTATGGAAGCCATAATGTAGAGCAGAGGCCACCGTCCATGAACGGAGTGATTCACCAAAACACGCGACAGATGCACGATCTGGAAGATAGCTGCCAGCATAGACAACAACGCTTCACGTTAGGAAAGTAGCCCGATAACTTCTCGAAGCCTGCACGGGGTATCGCGCCTGTTTTTATGGTGATTCGACCCTTCGCTCTTCTTCCTTCGGAAATGTAACGGGGACGGTTGGTTGGTTCGTTGTAAAGAGTCTGTATTTCTTCTGACACCTTTTCCTATATAATGGAACACGATCTCTATGAGCCTCGTACTAATTAATTCTATGGTTTCCTTACTCGATATTGACCGATGTTTTAACGTTCCAATTTATATACCTTAATTACTTTTCCTCTAATTATTTACTTGTATATTGAATTCTTTGAGTTCTATGGCAACAAGATTCAGAATGCATTTCAATGATTTACATTGCATGAAGTAGTAACAGTAGCAATGTAATTCGGGTAATTCCTGGTAATTCGGATAGACATTAATCTCAGGGTATGTTATAATAATCCTGCTGTAATACCGGCGTATATGGAAGAGAGAATAGGAGAGCAAATGGTATCCTAGATGAAGTTACGGTTGCGTAACGTAGAATGTGGAATACACTTGCTAATACGGATTCGGATACGAGTAGGAATGCGAATAGTCATTGAGGGTTAGTGTACGTTCAGGAATACAAAAGTAGATTGCGGAATAGGATGCGATTGTGAATATACTAGAGTATGTTATACGCTACGAACGCGAGCATTAATATAGGCATGAATATAGATGAAGATACAAAGAATAGATGCTGCTATACACGATTCACATTCGATTCCAGAATACCTCGCATCTGCCTCTACGCTTTCTGCCAAACTACTTTTTATCAAATGCTAGTATTTTTCGAAGTGCAGCGTTACGTGTTTTTTGGAGTTGTTGCATTTGTTTGCATGTATAAATTCTGGTTGGATAAAATCCGCTGATATTTTCCCCAAAACTAAGATATATTTCTTAGAACACTTTCTGCATCGAATTTTCCGTTCCACGGAAATATATCGTAGCAAAAAGTATTTAATATGAAAAATCTCTATTTTAGTATAAAAAACTGACTCGTCCGTCGCCTCCATTAATATTACATTATTGCTACAATTAATACAATTGTTAAAATCTTTATAATATAACAAGCTTTTTGTTACCAATTCTTTTATGTTCATACTGAATATTATTCATCAAATCCATCCCGTGGCATCGTTTCACAAGAATTTATTCAAGATCCTCATTTATACAAATGGCCGGAACAATCGATAGCCGCTGGTAATATTTTAAAAAACAGACAATACAGTGATTCCAGTGTCAGCGGAAAACACGGCATATTGGTATGCGGCTGGTAGGAGTAGCTCGGAAATAAGGGAATCGGACATAATCGGACGTGACAAGTGACGTTTTCGGCGGGTAGCGCTTCGGTCCCCCTAGTTTTCGTCGGTGCGTTACGATGCCAAGGGGGAGAAGCTTACTTTCCCCCGTCTGTTGTATTCACGGTACACCCACGCACAATGACTATCCCTAATAGGTACACGCAGCCCTTGATTAGAATCTAGGAGGCTCTGACTTTTGTCAGTATTCGAATGCCTACTTGCTTCAACGAACACCTTCTCCATTTTAATGATTAACTTTGTTCTCGATTTCGAATATATAAATTCCTTTCGTTTTGGAAATATGACACTGTATTAATTATTGATAGGTGGACAAATTAGATTGGTGCCATTTGTGCAGAATTAACATTTTTTTATTTGAATTTAGGAGGCTCTGACTTTTGTCAGCAGTCGAATGCCTAATTGCTTCAACGAACACTTTCTCCATTTTAATGATTAACTTTGTTATCGATTTTGGATAAATAAATTCCTTTCTTTTTGGGAAAATGGCACTGTGTTAATTAATGATAGGTGGACAAATTAGTTTGGTGCCATTTTTGCAGAATTAACATTTTTTTATTAGAATTTAGGAGGCTCTGACTTTTGTCAGCACTCGAATGCCTAATTGCTTCAACGAACACCTTCTCCATTTTAATAATTAACTTTGTTCTCGATTTCGAATAAATAAATTCCTTTCGTTTTGAAAATAATGTCACCATGTTAATTTCTACACTTAATCATTTCCAAGAAGTCCACAAATTCATTCGGTCCCTTTTTTCACAAAATAAGAAATTTATTTATTACAAATTCACGGTAAACCCAAACATTAAAACAGAAAAGGTAATCGACGGATGATACAACTAAACTTCATCCTCATTTTAAAGCTTCTTTGATAACTTGTATTAATTATCCCGGGTAATTTTCGTTATCAAGTAGCTTCGTCCGATTTTCTCCGGAAATTATGATCAACATTATCCCCTAATGCGGAGGGTGGAAACACGGGAAATGTCACGCGATCTTCGCGTGTCGTGTTTTATTTATGCAAAGAGTTAAAGAGCGGCGTTACGCGTAGATTGGCCATCGGGTATCTGATACCAGCTCGCACGAATGCCACTCACGTGTAATTATAATAATGAATCGTAATTTATGATTTATGCCGCATTTCTGAGTACCTGGCTGTGACATCTGACGCGTGACATTGCCGCGAAAAAAGTTCCTCTTCGGGGAATAACGCAAGTATATCGGCCATTAAAGAATTATTCATAAACAACTTGTATTACAGATGGATTCTAGCAAAGGCATATTATTATTATAAACAATCTTAATATTATGATCATGCATTATACACCGTGAAATATTGCGAGATTTATGTATATGAATTATGAGCGTATAAATCTGGTTAGAAACAAAATTGAGTAAAAAATGAAATTGTTATTACTTTGTTCCGATAATAATTTTATTGGTAATTGGATTAATGAGGAATATATTAATATTTTATATATTGTAGGAAGATGATTGAAGAATATTTTGAATGTTATATGTTAAGGTGTTAGAGAGGGGGTTTACTAATAATTATTTCGATAATAATTGTATTAATACTGGATAAAATATAATAAAATATTGGAGAGTACCTTGAAAATGATATGTTACGGGGTTAAAAGGGGTTGCATCTAAAAGGGGACTCTTTTGGGGATGGAAATTGCAAGGATGCCGTAAAACCAACACAGTACGATCTCCTTATTAATAAGCATACGCCTCGTTAGTTAAGTTTAACGACGCGCCCTTACGCACAGAAGGACCTTCCTCGCGTCGGCCATTTTAAGGGTGCCTTAATACACCCTTCGCTGATTATACAGGTTTTAAGACTATTTCGGCTAAACACCTGTCTTTAGTGAATAATTAACTTAAATTCGAAATTATGAATTCGTACTTCTTTATATATTATATAAAGTTCATATTTTATATTTTATATAAAGTGGCTATAAAACACAATTTGCGGAACCCGAAGTAGAAACGGAACCCAAAGCAGACACGGAACCGAAAGTAGAAACGGAATCGGAACCCAAAGCGGAAACGGAATCCAAAGTAGAAACGGAAACCAAAGCAGAAACCGAACCCAAAGCAAAAACGGAAACGGAACTCAGAGTAGAATCGGAACCCAAAGTAGAAACGGAACCCGAAGCAGACACGGAACCGAAAGTAGAAATAGAAACCAAAGCAGAAACGGAATCGGAACCCAAAGCGGAAACGGAATCCAAAGTAGAAACGGAAACCAAAGCAGAAACCGAACCCAAAGCAAAAACGGAAACGGAACTCAGAGTAGAATCGGAACCCAAAGTAGAAACGGAACCCGAAGCAGACACGGAACCGAAAGTAGAAATAGAAACCAAAGCAGAAACGGAATCGGAACCCAAAGCGGAAACGGAATCCAAAGTAGAAACGGAAACCAAAGCAGAAACCGAACCCAAAGCAAAAACGGAAACGGAACTCCGAGTAGAATCTGAACCCAAAGTAGAAACGGAATCCAAAGCAGAAACGGAACCCAATGCGATGCATAAACGAATAGTTCTCGCGAAGTTAGAATACGTAATGGAGGACGGTGGAAATCGTGGAAAATGAGGTTCGGATGATAAGAGACACCGATGAGGCAAGTAGACGAAGAAAGAGAGGGAAAGGGACAGAAAAAGGTCGGTGCACGCACGCACAGTTTGGATTATGGGGCGAACAAGCCTCGACATTAGATTCTCATGGGACGTTATTAGCGCTGGCTATCATGCGTGGTGCAAATAGAGCGTGCCCAAAACACGAAAGCATTACGCTTGATTACTCAACCTGCCAAGCGACGGACAGACGTAATACGCGATTCTCCTACACATTAAACTTCTGCCAACCTGAATGGCTGCTTCCAAAATATTCATCTCCAGGTAGTCAATGTTACAAAGACACTGTCTTATAATTGAATGCAGTTACATTTCGGAATTATACTCACTAGACTACCAAAGGGTCAAAATGACGTGTCTCCCATTTTCAGTGAAATTATTCAAATATAACACGGTGCATTGTTTGAGATTTGATAAATTCTCATTTTATATACATAACGCTAATAATTGAGTGCAGTAATAAACTTAAATGCTTCAGGCATAATTTATATATAAATAAATGTGTATGCCTAACTGAGTATATTTTCGGTAGTTCTAATGTTAATTAGATGTTGGGTGGTGGTACTACTAGTTTTTTTAATTGGTATTCGAATCGAATATTAAAATCACATACTCGCTTACCTAATATTTGTATATAGTTTACGATTTTAATAAGGAACTATTTTATTCTTGGTTATAATTATATTTGGAATTATATTTTATATACAGTTTTAATTAGGTGTTGAAATCGAACATTGAAATGACTCATTAATTATAATACAATTAAATATCCTACGCGAAGACCAATAAAAGTATATGTTTATATAACTTATTATATAATTAAATATTGTGGTTTCGAAAAATCACTGATTATAATGCTACGCTTAATTATGCACTTACCGTTTCTTCCCACGCCGCGTGCAACGACAACTATTTCGATCAGAAACGATTTACAAACACATCTCAATGTTAAACGAATGGAACTGATTCCGCATAAAGGAATGCGCTTATCAGATGGTATCGACACGATACGCGTGGCGGATACGTGACATCGGGATAAATCAATGGATAACGACGAAAACAAATCTGCCGGATCGGTTTTATCGGCACTAATTAAATCTGATTGTCCGGAGTCGTAAAGGGTCACTTACTATTTCGCTTTGCAAATTTTAGTGACGCGTGAGTTTGTTGAATCCTTCGTATTCCGAATAACATTAATATGCATAACGAAAATAATCTGATAAAGAATTATATAGCACGACTTATATATTACATGTAACACCTTAGTTATATAATAACTAATAATATATAGTGGTTATTTTTTTTGCGGCTATTAATCAGACCAAAAATTAAATGGAAACTTCCTTATTTAAATAGGTCGACGAAACGTTTCAGCCGCAACAAAAAATAACCAGTATATATTAATAATACTAAGACCAACTACATCACTCAAGAAATTGAATTATATAATAACTATAATTATTATAAATTATTGTATAATACTACGTGCAATGGAAATACCATGATAACAGAATACCTGAATACGATTTAAAAATTATTTCCGTGCTAAAATCTATCCTATAATATTATTCAGATCCGTGATACTCTATTAGAAAGTAGTATACAGCAAACTCCCGTATAACGCGGGTTCCTACAACACGCTAAAGACATTGTGACAACTTTTTTATATAATACGATTTCGTACAACGCGTAATGTATTAACTGCGTTATACGGGAGTCTAGTGTACTTTATAGATATTTTTGATGATAGAAGTTGAGGTTAACTGAATGACAAAATGGCCGTCACGTGCGCGATATTCATCAACGTCGAGTCCTTCAAAGAACCAACCACCCTGCTTTATCCGAATGCTTCCCTTCCTTTCTTTGAGTACAGATTCATGATCACTTCTATCGGATTGACACGTGACCGGATAATTGTATCCATTGATACTTCGCAATCGATAACATCCGTAAGCTTTGTGGGACAGGTTGAGAAGAGGACCGACGACAGGTGAAGGATATAGTAATTTGTACAAATTGTTTCGATACAAATATTTCCATAGAAATAGTTTTCCAGAAATATCTCTGATTTAAACAGGAATTATTTTTATCGTATAATCGATTTGACGGAAGATCATTCAATTTCAACTTAATCGAAGTATTAATTACTACTCGACATACTTCGTTACAAAAACAATTTCATTTCTTCGTATCGGCCCGATCATTTTAACGAGGGCAATTAACTTCCAAATGAAATTACCCCATTTTCATTACTTTAGCATTACGTTAAGTATTTGTTAAATAGATGTATATTATTAACATTGTGCTTGCAAATCGTGATATAATTGCGTGCAATTTTGTTTATTAAAGTGTACCGCGGAATATTATAACATGTGATCATTAATAATGTTTACGGAAACATTCATATTCTATAAATAATTCTTGAATTCCATAACACGATAATACTTATTTTTGGCACAGATTTTTGTAAAAACAGGTGAAACCTTCCAAATTGAACAACATTACTAATCACCTACTATCCATATTATTATTATTAATATTCTTGAATATAAATAGGAGTAGAATCATAATATACGCCGTGAAATATAAATATATATTTAAATATATAACTATAAATATTAAATATTAAATATAAACAAACATCGGAAGATCATTATACCAGTAACTTTGACTGGTACTTTATTTCAAAAAGCGCACGAGCACGTTAAAAATTAAATTCCCCTCGCAGAACATTTCCATAAAGTTTAATTACAGAATTATGTTGGTTTTAACGATAATCGCTTTACCGTGGATACTCCTGGTTGGTCTTAATTATTCTCCCGATGGTAAAAGGCAGTAATTAAGGGAGCGTCCAAGTTCTCCCGGGGGATACCGCAGTCGGATGAAATCCAGATCATTCCCTTTTATCCCCCGGGATGCGGAATCCCACGGTCAAGAGCCTCCTACGAATTTCCAGATCACTTCGAGGACCGTGACCGACTAAAGATTCGAAATTGATAATAAAACTGTTTATTAGGGTAGATCTTTATCGGCGATACTCGTGGAAACTCGAAATGAGTCCTGTCAAATTGTCAAGATAGGATACCGCTTAGAAGTATTTATCCAATCACATTTTCTCGAATGTCTTGTCAAACTGTCGAGATAGGATACCGCTTATAATTATTAGTGTAATGACATTCTTTCGAATGTTTTGTCAAATTGGCAAGATAGGATACCGATTATAATTGTTTATCCAATGACATTCTTTCGAATGTTTTGTCAAATTATGAAATTGACAAAATATGATGCCGCTTCTAAGTATTTATTCTGACAATTACATTCTTTGGAATGTTTCGACAAATTGTCAAATTGTCGAGATAGGATACCGATTATAATTATTTATGCAATAACATTCATTCGAATGTTTTGTCAACTTGTCAAGATAGGATACCACTTACAAGTATTTATCCAATGACATTCTTCGGATATATTTTCAACGGGTACAAGTTTATGGAAACATTATTATTGTCTGCGAAAACTATGGGCATATTGAAACGAATTTAATAATTCATCTTCTTGGAGCATTAAATATTTAGCTTCCTACTTCTAAGTGGAAATAATTCCTTGCAATTAAAAATTGTCTTCCATCAAATTTTTTGATAAAACTGCTAGCGAAGAACTACTTGTTATTAAGATAAGTTATAAATCGTAATTAATATAATATAACATTATATATATTATATCCTTAAGGACAATGAAAAATTGTAACCTTTCAAGGAAGCAAACGATTGCAACACATACTTCACATAGAAACTTGATCTTACAATTAGAACTTCATAAGTCGACCATCATTTCTAGCTTTCTCTTTTCGCATCACCAAAGATCAAACATTTTCGAGGACGCGTTCAAACCTCCACAGACAACCCAATTTGTCGAAACGTTGTATCGCGTAATGCAGAATTGCAGAAATGTACTTGTACAAGAATGTACGAAGTAGTCGCGTTGTTTTATCGGAACACGAACGGAAACTCGGTTAATGTCAACGCTCGTAAAGCGCGGTGAATGCGTGTTTCGAAGGCACGGCACGGGACGATCTATTCGAGTAGGAACACCAGTCGAAGTCCCGTGCCTTCCTGATTTCCCAAGGGATTCCTGGAGAGTTCTACACCCTCGAACAGAGGCCCTTCCCATACGTACTTCCTCCCATAGAAACCGTGAAACTCGCTGTGCGATCCCGGTGATTACCGTGCACGTGATTGCCCGCCTTCGCGTAATTTCACCGGAGAAAAATCCGGCCTTTCGAAATCCGCCAATCCGACTCCACGAAACCGGAGACGCTTGAAAACACGGAGATTGGAGAATTGAGAAATTGCGTGTATCTCGAAGCACGATATTCGAAGAATTATTTCTGTGCTTTTTGTTTCGATGTTTCTTCGTCAAAAATATATTTACCATTGAAATATGTCGCGACATGATTTTCGGGAAATAATAATATTATGAATGTGAAATTATAGAATATTTGTTTCTGTGTAAAAAGTAATTATAATATAATTGAGTGGGCCATAAAGTTCGTGCATTATTTAACATATAAATGGATAGCGATTATTATTCAATTTCGTACATTTTTTCAATTTCCTTTATTTAATAATATATTGTTCGGTATGACTTGATATAGGAGATTTTTCAAATATTGTAATAAAAATATGAACAAATTTACTTCTTATTAGTATAGGTTTTACCAGTTTTTGTAAATTCCAGTAAGTTTCTCTTAGTAATAATTATAAGTTCTTAATAAGTTGATCTATTGTTATTGTAATGGGGATGGCATTCGCGATATATTTTTCTATTTTCCGTGCAGACGTGGAACGAAGGGTTTCATAAAGCCGCGTTAATTTCTTGTAATACAAGGTGCATAATATTATTGTTGCTTAAAATTAAGCCAAAATCCTAGTCGACTTCGGCTTAGCGTGTCGATCTTCGATAATTCCCGGAGTTCCCGCGGTTGGTGTTTAATCCATTTACGTATGGGATTTGTTATCCTACTGTCGTCGAATAATCCACCTTTGTCGGATGATGACACGATCCGCGGTAATGAATTTTGGAGGTCCTGTTTTTTTATATTTTTCCTATTTCG
The DNA here is from genome assembly GCA_910591585.2 of Nysson spinosus. Classification (NCBI taxonomy): domain Eukaryota; kingdom Metazoa; phylum Arthropoda; class Insecta; order Hymenoptera; family Crabronidae; genus Nysson; species Nysson spinosus. Next base: position 9,221,800 of record OU342835.1, read on the forward strand.
TCTAAATAAGAGTTTACATTTTTTGTTCAATATATAGATTTGGCCTTTATTTTTTCCATTATCGTCTTTGCACCCAATTTTTCAGATCACTCATATTATTCAACTTCAAAATGCACAATCTCATTTCAATTCTTCCGTATTTAAATAATCCAATAATTAAAAATTGTGTAACTACTGTATTCTTATATATTTATAGTACACTTAACTATAAGCCACCTAATTATCTCCTTTAATCGACATAACAGAAGAAATATTTTATGCATTTTACGAATCGCTTCGATCTGCCAATATTCCGAAAGACAATTTTTTCCGCTGTCTTTTTACCACAATTTCCAGATCATCCATATTTTTCACACGGAAGCAAATATCATTGTATACTTATGTGACCAATTTCACGTGGAATACATTATATACATATACCAGAACATACAAATATGGCGAGCAAAATTACATCGAATCACCCTCCACACGATCCACGGAACCAAAAATGTACATCAAATTTAAAAACAGGTCACTCATCGGGGAGTATCAGCATTTTTTCGAAACCCCGCTATCTTTATCGTGAGAAGGCAAGTAGTCGATGGAACCAGATCGTCCCATGACCCATGGGTGTCATCCTGGAACGTGTCAAGTGTGTAGAAAGAACCAACCCATGAACAAGGACCATGAACACAATAGCAGGTCGTAACACTTGCACGGTGCCCCATAAGCGGATCTAATTCTCTTTCCTTCTTCTTCCACGGTGCATCATGGTGTCCTTGTCTTCCCGTAGCACACAGTTCGTAGTTGGTCCTCGACTTCTGCCACGAGGAAAACCCCATGGGCGCCATCTGCAATATGCTACCGTGTACATCGGATACTCTTGGGTTTGCTGTTTGCTCCATGGTTCCCATAACTCCCTCGTGAATTCACTCGGCTTGTTACATCTCCTGGGACGAACGACGGTGATATAATGTGAGAATCGAAACGGAGACTTTCGCAACACACTCGAAGGGACTCCTTTGGAGATTGAAAGTTTTGGTGGACATTAACGACGACAAGGGAGGTAAAGGAGATAAGGGGATGAAGGGATGACGATGGGAACAAGTGGAAAGGGTGGTTGGATTGTTTTTGTTTATGGAGGTTGCCACTGAGATAGGTTGACTTGATTATGGGAAATTTGGGGGCGCGTTGTTGGGTTATGGGAGGAGATACTCGTGATTGAGTTTCGCGTGGGATTTTTAGCTTCCGCTGGTTAAATGTGTTGTATATTATATAGGCTATATTATATATAGATTTGTTGATATTATACGGGTTAGGTTTTAGATGTTATATATTATATAGGGTAGAGTTGTGATATATGTTTTACTCAAAAGCTTTAGAGATTTATATACAGTTAAGAACATTCGTCTTTGAATTTTCTACTTCTTTCACAAGCGTTAAAACTTTGGCGTAATGAAATTCTTGCGGTGCGAAATCACAGCCGAGAAATCCACGATTAAGTTTGAAATCTAGTCTCGTCACGATGATGAACATTTTTCGAACAGCTGGAGCTTCTATTATTTCTGGATTCTTTTAACCAGCTGCTTAATGGTTTGTTAATCGCCGGATCTATCTTAGTTGTCGTTTGATTAAAACTCACACCTTTGCAGCAGATTTTATGAAGTAGAGCAACAACAGATTTTTCATGATCTTTGAATAAACTCGTAAAAAGATTCAGCGACGTGTATATCACGTCCATCGCCATTATCAAGTAATACAATTATTTTAATTGGAAATATAATTCTTCTAAAAAACATGGACGACCAAAACTAGCAGAACCCCTTAGACTAACTGTGAGATATTTTACAAAAATTTGTGCCCCAAAAATGTCCGTTACGCGATTAATTAAAATATGGAAAAATTATAGCCCTACTTCTGTATTTTTTATTAATTACTCTGTGGAAATATAAGACGAAGTGGATTAATAATAATCGCATTAAAAATGCCAAAGATCTAAATACAAAAAAGGACAAAGAACTAGATTCTATAAAAACTAAAGAAACACAAAGGAAGGTACATTACAGCAAGATAAAAAGAAGTTGGCACGTGTCGGAGAACAGATGCGAGAAGCCTCTGACTCTTCGCCTTTTTCTATCACCTCCGAAACTTCCTGTCGGGAAAAGGATCTGGACGATGATACTCGTCAACCCACAGGTTCACTGTTAGTATCCTAGTATCTTATGTTAGGATCCTGTTACTCGTTCCGTATCACCGGCTTCTGCGCCTTCGTCCTGTTGCCTGGTCGAGTCGTTTACGCACGTTTTTAAGTGCGGTTTTTTTAGCGGTGTAACTTACATGCGGAGTAAAATTATTATACCGAAGACAGCAAGCATTATAATATAAAATTATAATGTAATATAATTATAATATAAAATTATAATGCTTGCTGTCTTCGGTGTTCACGGAAAGATCTTATTTATCACCGATAAATATTTTATATTATATGCACTAATAAATATTAATGATATATGGTAAAATTGGAGGTAATAGCTGACATCAATTACTATCCGCAATTATTAACGAGATGTAATATTGTTTAATAAGTCGACTTACTGAGAATTGCAGGTTTAGAATTTCATTTAAGTGCAGGAAATGCAAGTAAAAATAAAAAATGCCATATTAGTGATATAAATCATCCAGATTTTAAAGAAGTGAAAATTCGACTTACTAAAAATTGCAGATCTATAATTTCATCGATTATATAATTGACATAAATCCTTCAGATATGAAATAATTGAAAACCCAGATGTTTATTTGCATACGCATCAATATTATAGTAACTTAACAATTATACAAACATATATAGAAATAGATATTTATTCATCTTGCGGAAATCTGACCAGATCGAAAGAAACTAAGAACAGTGGCAGCTGGATTCATTGAACCAAACGAAAAAAATTATTAATAACGAACCTCCGTGGTGTACCACCTTGCAGTACCCTTTTTGATTTCCGGCTTCGCGACCTTTACCGGAAGTAATCGTTATGTGTAAGACCCCGTGACGTCCTACGAATCACGGTGTAGACAGTCCGTCAATCGGAAAGTGAAATGTGGAAACGTCGTGTCTTTGTGACATCTGGCTTTTGAAGATTGATTAAAATGATTGATTACGAGATGTGTCAACAGTGAGTTATGTATCTCAATTATTTTTTAGCTATTTAATGAGTTACGTTTCACGTTTTAATTAATTAATACAATAATATTCCCGATTAATATTTACAGTATTTCCAAATCGTGCATTAAATACATTTTTTTATTATCGCAACTAAATGAGATAATTGTAAATATATTCTAATTGTAAACATGATTAATATCTCAGCATAAAAAGCTTGACAAAATATTCTTCATATTCGAAAACTATAACATAATTTCCAAGAATTCAAATTAATAACTTAACCCATTATTCTTAGCATATTTATATCTGGGATACATGTAAGATATGAAGATATTTATATCTAGGATATAAATTGTTGTGTGTAGGATATAAATTAACATATCTAGGATATGATATCTTATCACTTAACTTACAACGGAAAACAACCAAGAGAGCAAAAACCGGTAATCTATTTCCAGCAAAAATGGATTCGCGCGAGCAGTGTAGAACGAGTCTTACCGGATCGGTTTAGAGTTAGTCCGCTCTAAACGAGCGTGTAACAAGAAGCCACTTCGGCCGAGTCGACCGGTAATAGATTAAAGCCATCTTCCCCCTCGAGGAGGGTGTATATATTGTCCCCTTAACACCCCTATCCCGCTAGTTTTGCTTTAGTTCACTTGACCCTACTTGTCCCACTAGGTTTTCGTGCGCCACGTTCCTCCCTTCTGTAAATCTACCACCCCCCCCTCTCTCTCTCCCCGTGCTACTTTCTCTATCTCCACCCTTCGCGCTATTGTCTTCGTCTCTCTTTATCGTTCCATTTTGCCTTTATCACTTTGTCCTCCCATATCCATCCTCCTCCACACATTTGTTTCTGTCGCTTCAGCTTTCACGTTTCTTTGCCTTGCTGCTTATCACTCGATCTCCTTTTACTACTCGAGTCTTTTTGGGAGTGTCATTTGTAATTATAATTATTACTGATTAGATATAAATGGTTTTCGCCTCAATGTATGATTTATTAAATAGTAATATGTATTATATCGGGCATTAACAAATTTGTCAACGGTTAGGAACTTATATTAAGGAATAATGGAAGATCTTCGACGTCTTGAAACTAGACGCATCAAAGCAATCCAAATGGCGGGTAGGCAGTTATTAAATAATATAAAATCAAATCAAACACGAAAGAGTGCAGTTCGTCACACTTTATATACCTTTATTTTATATCCACATTTTATTATTATTATATTTATATCGGACATAAATAATATCGCGATGAATAATAGATTGAAATTGATGTAGTTCCAGTGGAAAGCGGGATCTTCCCACCCTGATCTTTTTCACCATCCTTGTGTCTATTTATCTATCCGTCTAGCGGATGGTTTCCGTGTCGATTAGAGAACGAGAACGATATCCATCCGTCGCTTATAGCAAGAGAACGCTATCCATCCGTCGCTTATAGCAAAAGAACGCTATCCATCCGTCGCTTAAAGAAAGAGAACGCTATCCATCCGTCGCTTATAGCAAGAGAACGCTATCCATCGTCGCGTAAAGAAAGAGAACGCTATCCATCCGTCGCTTATAGCAAGAGAACGCTATCCATCGTCGCCTAAAGAAAGAGAACGCTATCCACCCGTCGCGTAAAGAAAGAGAACGCTAAACAACCGTGCCATAAAGAAAGAGAACGCTATTCATCGTCGCTTATAGCAAGAGAACGCTAACCATCCGTCGCTTATAGCAAAAGAACGCTATCCATCCGTCGCGTAAAGAAAGAGAACGAAATCCATCCGTCGCGTAAAGAAAGACAACGCTATCCATCCGTCACTTATAGCAAGAGAACGCTAACCATCGTCGCTTAAAGAAAGAGAACGCTATCCATCGTCGCTTATAGCAAGAGAACGCTATCCATCCGTCGCGTAAAGAAAGAGAATGCTATCCATCGTCGCTTATAGCAAGAGAACGCTAACCATCCGTCGCTTATAGCAAAAGAACGCTATCCATCGTCGCTTAAAGAAAGAGAACGCTATCCATCCGTCGCTTATAGCAAGAGAACGCTATCCATCCGTCGCTTATAGCAAGAGAACGCTATCCATCGTCGCGTAAAGAAAGAGAACGCTATCCATCGTCGCTAAGAGAAAGAGAACGCTATCCATCCGTCAATCCCCTCGCGAGTGTGGTTAATACGGAAGAATGTGAGAGCGAGCTCAACGTGGCAGGGAGCGGTGCGAAGAGTCCACGCAATTTCCTTAATGTACTCGCTAAATGTTCTAACCCCCGATATATATATACCGGCCGGTATTACGCGCATGCACTTAGATATATAGATACCCCTATGTATCCCCTATGTACTTACGTATCGATATATAGTACGCTTCTTTGGGGAAGAGGGTGTTTTCTGTGATCACACGTGGAAGGCTTAAACGAAGTAGGCTACACGGACGCCGTTCTAATGGAAAGGTATTATCTGTTATTATAAATAAATAAACCATCGATTTGGAGTTAAATTTAAATTATAAACTTAAATACTTTTGCTGTACGATTTACTTGGTTTGTAACATGAAATTATCTGCGTGATATATTAAGAACAGGATACTCTGTTTCTCATTCAACATTTCCAAGAGATATCCTCAATGTTTACACAATAAAAATATAAGGAGAACGTCCAAGGAAATTAATAAAGAAAATGAAATGAAAGCCCTTCACTATCAAATAAAAAAACAAATGTGCACAGATTTAATACTGATTAATTTGATTCAAAGAAGAAATAGTTGATGTAACTATACTTTTATTAATTTCATTTCATCGGGCAAAAGATAGATCGATTATAAACGAATGATTACTATTAATTGTGAATGTTTATTATCAATGGTAATAATGGAACAGTTACTTAAGTTAAGCGATACTTTAGCCAGTGTATCATCCATTATTGTAGATTTTCTATGAAAGCGTGTTTCGAGAATGGAAGGAGCGCCGGGATAAAATGGTTAATGGGGTAGCTAATGTCCCCATATGCCCAAGCCTGCGTATGGATATGCAGGACACGCAATGGGCGGTACGCATAAATAATTTAAACCCAGGACCATCATCCATCCTGGAGAAGGACCCCATTTAGTATATGTAACGTGGTGCCCGGTTTAGTGATGCGTGCATACCGAAACGGCTCCTGTTAGTTTGATGACTTAATGAACGAACTTCATTGATCTTTATAATCTGCCATCATCCTCATTGAACATGTTCTAGGGCCATTTTGGGGCGAAACAAGTGCATTAAAATATTTTTCTTGTAAAAGGATATGTTAATCCAAAATCGTAAAAATGAGAAGGGGTATGCCATCAAAAATTGTCAAAAATTGAAAGTCGCCAAAATCAATTTTAAATGACCCAAATCGATGCTATGTGATGTATAAACATATTCTAGAACGATTTCTGGTCGAAAGAAGTGGTTTAAAACATTTTCTGAGCAAAAAATGGGTCGATCAAAAATCGCAAAAATGTGAAGGGGTATACCTTCAAAAATTCTCAAAAAATGAAAGTCGCCAATATCGCTCCTAAGTGACCTAAATCGATGGTATATGATGCCTAATGATGTTCTAGGACCGTTTTGGGTCGAAAGAAGCGGTTAAAAAATTTGTATTGGTCAAAAATGGGTCGAACCCAAGTCGAAAAAATGTAAAGGGGTACACCTTCAAAAATTCTCAAAAATTAAAAGTCGCCAAAATCACTTCTACACGACCCAAATCGATGGTAAATGATGTATAAACATATTCTAGGACGATTTCTGGTCGAAAGAAGCGGTTAAAGAATTTTTATTGGTCAAAAATGCGTCGAACCCAAGTCGAAAAAATGTAAAGGGGTACACCTTCAAAAATTCTCAAAAATTGAAAGTCGCCAAAATCAATTCTAAACGACCCAAATCGATGGTAAATGATGTATAAACATATTCTAGGACGATTTCTGGTCGAAAGAAGCGGTTAAAAAATTTGTTTCGGTCAAAAAATGGGTCAATCCAAAATCGCAAAAATGTGAAGGGGTATACCTTCAAAAATTGTCAAAAATTAAAAGTCGCCAAAATCAATTCTAAATGACCCAAATCGATGCTATATGATGTATAAACATATTCTAGAACGATTTCTGGTCGAAAGAAGCGGTTAAACAATTTTTATTGGTCAAAAATGGGTCGAACCCAAGTCGAAAAAATGTGAAGGGGTATACCTTCAAAAATTGTCAAAAATTAAAAGTCGCCAAAATCAATTCTAAACGACCCAAATCGATGGTAAATGATGTATAAACATATTCTAGGACGATTTCTGGTCGAAAGAAGCGGTTAAAAAATTTGTTTCGGTCAAAAAATGGGTCAATCCAAAATCGCAAAAATGTAAAGGGGTATACCTTCAAAAATTCTCAAAAAATGAAAGTCGCCAATTTTGCTCCTAAGTGGCCTAAATCGATGGTATATGATGCCTAATGATGTTCTAGGACCGTTTTGGGTCGAAAGAAGCGGTTAAAAAATTTGTTTCGGTCAAAAAATGGGTCAATCCAAAATCGCAAAAATGTAAAGGGGTATACCTTCAAAAATTCTCAAAAAATGAAAGTCGCCAATTTTGCTCCTAAGTGGCCTAAATCGATGGTATATGATGCCTAATGATGTTCTAGGACCGTTTTGGGTCGAAAGAAGCGGTTAAAAAATTTTTATTGGTCAAAAATGGGTCGAACCCAAGTCGAAAAAATGTGAAGGGGTATACCTTCAAAAATTGTCAAAAATTAAAAGTCGCCAAAATCAATTCTAAATGACCCAAATCGATGCTATATGATGTATAAACATATTCTAGAACGATTTCTGGTCGAAAGAAGCGGTTAAACAATTTTTATTGGTCAAAAATGGGTCGAACCCAAGTCGAAAAAATGTGAAGGGGTATACCTTCAAAAATTGTCAAAAATTGAAAGTCGCCAAAATCAATTCTAAATGACCCAAATCGATGCTATATGATGTATAAACATATTCTAAAACGATTTCTGGTCGAAAGAAGTGGTTTAAAAAATTTTCTGAGCAAAAAATGGGTCGATCCAAAATCGTAAAAATGTGAAGGGGTATACCTTCAAAAATTGTCAAAAAATGAAAGTCGCCAAAATCGCTTCTAAATGACCCAAATCGATGGTATATGATGTATAAACATATTCTAGGACGATTTTGGTTCGAAAGAAGTGGTTTAAAATTTATTCCTGTCCAAAAATGTGTCAACTTCAAAAATTTTCGACTTCACGAGTTTTGGCATATATTCAGCTTTTAAATCGCATATTCGGCCAAATTCAAGAACAACTAATATACTCCTTCATATATGCTAATCAAATAAAACGTCAAGTGTCTGCAATGAATCTAACGAAGCATCCCAATAAATCGATTTGGTAATCGGCAATAAAAGCCATTAATGTGACTGGCACTTTTCGAGGATCGGGAACAGGTCACCCTTCATAAAGAATAGCCAGAACCGGTGCCTTTTTATCGAGGGTTTCCTGAGCCGCAATGCGAAGCGTTGGTATATTAGCCGGGCCCGCGGACACATTGTACGGATTTTCTACTTATTTGCACAATTCTGGATGATCTTTCGTCTGATAGGTGAACGGCCAACTGTTTGGAAGACAAAATCGCTGGTGGAAAGGGGAGAAAAACGAATGCGACGGCTCGGTTCACGTTTTATCGGTCGGAAGATATTGGATTTATTAATGTCGTTGGTTAGACACGTCGGATTTATTTTATTGCCACCCTTCGATGATTTGTATCTCCCGATGTTTACAATGCTCCCGTGATTCCTAGCTATCATTCCTTTTGATCAGACATCGATGTCTAGCGATACTTTTGTGCCTAGCCTTTTGTGATGAATTAAAGTGAAGTATTTTTTGCGAAGAAAATATTGCAACTTTTAATTATATAATTAATAGTCGACTCTCAGTCGCCATTTAATTTGCTGCGGAACTCTAGAGGCGATTTTCAATCGCCAGTTACTTTGTTGCGGTATTCTAAAGACGATTCTCAGTCGCCGCTCATTTATTACCGCAACTCTCAATTTATCGCAGCGACTAAAATTCGCCTCTCCAATTCAAAGACTTCATATCCCATAAGTTTACCGTAAATGATAGCAATTTATGGATACCCTATCCATATCTAGTTCATATCAAATCTATATCAAACCCATATCAAATGCATATCAAATGCATATCAAAACCATACGAAACCCATATCAACCGAACATGCGAGTCCACCAATAACATAATGTCTGACCAAAGCACGTCTACTCCACTGATTCGAGTCGAAGTCAAAACACACCGCGTCGCCGTCCGATCTCCGGGGATCGCGTTACTTTTGATTATCATCCGTTGGCGAAAAAAGAAAGGAACAGAAGGGTACGATAGGCGTAGGAGTCGAAGGGAGGGGAAGTAGAACGTAGGGATCTCCATAGTTGAAAGGTTCTGCAGGGTGCAGACCGGTGAACGGTGTGCAAATGCGCGGGCGTATGTCGTTTAAGCCCATTTAACCGTAGAAACGTTTGAGAGATCTCGGCACCGGTGCCGAGGAGACAATGAGAGGAAGCTGTCGTCGTGCTTTGTGAGCCCCTCGCAAGGGGCTTTTCATGGGGTTGCCGGAGGATTGCACGGGCCCGAATTCGAAATGACAAGGGCCGGGGAGGGGGGGGGGGATTGCATAGAGACGACGGAGGTGGTGGTGGAGGAGAAAGGTACGAGGAGAGAGGGGAAGGAAAGTGGGGTCCATGGGTCGAGGTCGGAGAAAACGTAGGGGATGTTTGCCGAGGTGGTGGTTATCCTACCGTGATGGCACACCCACGCAACCACCATCCTTCTCTATCGTTTTTACCCTTTGTCTTCCTTTACTTCTCCTGCTGCGCTGGCTTGATCACTACAAATTTATTTCTTGCCATTTTATAACCGGTACCCTGTGTATACTCTTCTATTACGTCTTTTCATATGAAATCGCGCATTGTGAGGGTGAAGTTTGAAGTGCCGTATTTTACCATTTTTACCATTTTACCATTTTACCATTTCAACTTGTACCATTAGCTTGTATGACAGTAGTGTCATAATAGTTCCGTGTTGAACTAGTAGTCGATGCTTCGCGACCTTTTTGACACTGGAACTACCAAACTCGTCACAATAACGCGTCTGCAGAATTTAATAAAAATGTTGGAATTTATAACATTTTATTTTCTGAGATTTTGTATGCCTCATGTTGCATAATGGATATAGCGAAATCGATTAATTTCTGTTTACCATCCACCCTTATTTTTAACACTAGAACTGTGTACAATATATTCGGCTGTATTTATACATTCACATAAGGATTAATAGAAAAACTTAATTAATCGATTTCAATGCTTCGATGTGATAAATTCATTTCGTAATGAAAAACTGTTTTTTTCATATTTTCCATAGAAATGAATTAACGGTTTCTGTATACTTATCAAACTATCAATACATCGACGCTATGTTAGAAATCAGGTGAAATGAGAATTATGGATTCATATAAGACACACTTATTTATTATACCAAGTATTTGATTTATTCAACTATCTGTAAATGTACAAAGTCACGCTGGTATTTTTTTAAACAAAACTCTCAAGCGAAACAGCCCGTTGTCATCCTCGTTGGCCTCGGCATTCCTTTCTCCTCCGATTACTCTTGTTTTTCTCCCTCCAGAATTGTCTATCATGTTTTCACTAATCCTCGAGCTTTGTCTTTGTAACTCACTGGCTGCCTCTTTCGGTCCGATTCTCCTGGCTTTTACTCTCTGTTGTCACCTCCATGGATGTCTATGACACAATGGCACATCTGGTGCTAACTTCTGTTTTGGTCGTCGCGCTTGTCGCCGGGCAAAATGCTTTTTTTTCTCCCTTTCTCTCTATCTGCGCTAAAAATACGTCGTTCTGTCATCTTTTTTCGACGAACTTTCGCGGGACTTATATCCGCGTTGTCTTAATTAATGCTTTACTTTCAGACTTAATTGGAATCACTTATTTTTTATGACTAAATAATATATAACAGTAAACCTTATTGAATTTTTGATTTTGTGTTACAATATAAATATATGAATTATTTCAGATGAGTCGTTTAATATTTTCTTTCTCATAAATAATAACATAATAATAGAATAGTAATAAAATAATAGTAGAATAAGTGAAGCAAGTATTGAAGTAATAGTGGAATTATACTAAAATAATGATGAAGTAATAATATACAAGCATAAAAATAAAAAATCGTCAAATTTAAATACGGAGGGAAACAATAAAGTAATAGAAAAGTAATGAGAACGGCATTCGGATGTAAAAGTAAAAGAAAATAAAATATGTCGGCAGAAATAATATAATGAGAGTAACAGTACATGCAGAAGTAGAGAACAAGAGATAGAAAATTAGAAATTGGACGTTATAAAGTCATATCGAGTTATGGTTCGAATCAAACCGAATATTAAATTGATTGATACGCGAACATGGAAGGGCAGCAGTAAAAAAGTTCGCCAGCTGAAAAACCATATGCGTAAATGGGCCAGGCGAGCAAGTGAGCGGCATAAATTCAAAAGCTATTTACGCGGTAAGGGTGGCATAATTTATTGGCCGCGAACGTAATGGAAACCGCCCATAGGAAAACGGATCCGCCGTGCAAATTCGATTATATGCAGTTCTATCCTGACCTCGATTCCATCTTCTCTCCCCTCCCGTTACCCCTTGCCGCCGCTCCCCCCTGCCCCTCGATTTGTCGTTGAAAAGAGAGAAAGTTAAATTAAAAAACGTGCTGCGTAGAGAAACCTGGCATATATTTTACTGACGCCGTACTTTTCGTTCTATCATTTTTCACAGAGAAATGGAAAAATGCAGCCCCGTGTTTCCCTATATTACACATTAATTCATATTCAATGAAAGAAAACAAAAACAGGTATATTTTCTTCCCCAAAAACCTTCGATCCCGAAACCAAGTTTCATATATTTACGACACCGAGCGCGAAGAAGAGCCGAAATAAAAAAAAAGAAATGTCATCGTTTGCCGGGTCAAGTGCGCCCCATTCGAGGGGACACGGTTCCCCCGTCGCTCATATTTCCCCCCCCCCCTTGTACACCGTTCCTCGTAAATGTCGATCATTATTTCGAATTTATTTTTCATGTTACGTAAAATATGTTCGATTCACCTGCAGTTTTAGTGAGACATAAATGATGAGTCCAAACAACGCCATGTTTAAGGAGTTCTCCGATGTTATATATTTATTTATTTATTTATTTATTATTATTATTATTATTATTATGGAATTATTAATATCTTTCAGGATTACTCGGATTCCGAATTGAAACTTGTATTAGTACAAATTGAATATAACATATAATAAATATAATTCAATATAAATTAATATTCGGTAGTTGCGACATGCAAAGATAAAGATAGGCATGAAAATATCATGAAGAAAAATAATACGAAATAAAATAGATCAATATTAAAAGAATATTAACCCTTTGCACTCAAAGCGACATTAAAGTTTACTGCACACTTAAAACATTTACTCGATTTTCACAGTAACAGAATATAATTGGAAAAAGTCTTAAATGTCGCCTCTCAGTCGGCACTCGAGATGCCGATGAGTGGCGACTGAGAATCGCCTCACGTGCGATGTGCGATTGTAAGAGATAAAATGGTTGCATATTAACGACATATTTATGTGGTCTCCCGATGTTCGGAATTAACATTCTTTGTTTATCGATATCTTTGAGAGGTCGGGATAAATGTCCGCGATGGTAGTTTTTTGTGATAACAGACGATTCTTGGAGGCGTGTCGACGTGTTCACCGGAACCGACGAAGGGTTGGTTCTCGTAACGAACCCCCGGGAAAGACGCCCACGGAAATCACGGGGTCGCGCAATCGCGGGGACATCCGTTTAATACATCTTCATTGGACGAACGAGAAGATCATATCGAGAGATTCGAGAAATAATGTTGATTTTGAAGATTTACGTAAAAACCTCCATATTTTTATATCACTTAAAGTTATTCTAGCGCGAACATTAAGTTACATATTTCTTATTTCCATTATTCTCATATTATTATTCTGTATTTCATACTCTTCGTATTCTACATTCTTTCATATTATTTTAATTACAAATTAACGAAAAGAAAGAAACAACCCCCGTTTCTCTTTCCTTTTAGATTTTACTTTATATTAAAAAATTCTTTTTTATTCGACCATCAAAAATAAGTTCAATCATTAAAGTAATATAATTCGTTTACTTGATAATAATAATATTTATTAGTATAAAAAAAATTCTTTTTTATTCGACCATCAAAAATAAGTTGTTATATCATTAAAGTAATATAATTCGTTTACTTGATAATAATATTTATTTCCATACTTTTGATTACTAAAGTTTTTGATACAGTTAAGATTTGTATATAAATTTATTCTCTGTGTATTAGTTAATATCGTACTATACAAAATACTTTTATATTACCGTAAAACTTTGTCGATACATAAAAAGACTTTCGAAGAAGGCAACATATGGGGTGAAACGAAAACCGACACACCTTTGGACGATGAACGATGAAACCACCATAAAAGCATGGCACGTCAGTGAGGTGATTTGCGTATCGAACGTTTCCATTGACGCGGCGTTTTATAATCCATGGAAGAAGAAAGTGACTGGTATGCATAACAGATTTTATGGTCATTGATCGTTGTATATGCAAAACGTGCCATCTGTTGCGATATGACGTCCCACGGACGTCAGGTGGAAAATTTCACATTCTCCGTGGCTCGTTGGGGAGAAAACGTTCGACGATTATGGTTTCATAGCGTGATCATAAACGCGTGGATAACTTCGCTGGTAATTCTCGATTTTCACGGCCGATTAAAGTTTCATCGAGCGAAGCTGGATATTTCGCGCGGATACGTCTTATTCGATTATAGAAATGAACTTCGTTACACCGCTCGTTAAACACGATAATCGACGGGATTCCTCGAGTTGCTTAACGAGAAGACATTCGTAATGCAATTCCGGGGTATTTATGGAACGAGTGTGATTGGTTGCTTTCAACGCGCATGTATTTTATTAACACTAGAATTGCCGACGATGTATTCAGTTATATTTATATATTTACGTTTGCGTCCATAAAAAAAAGGGTGGAGGAAAGAAAGAATTTAATCGATTTATTTATGCCGATTGTTCAACGTGAATTATGAAAAATCTCAGAAAATGAAAACGTTATTTTCAATATTTTTATTCGATTCTGAGGATTGATAGCGTCATTTTGACTACTAAAACACTAAAACTAATGTTAACATATTGCAACACTTAGAACAAATTAATTGCTGATTTCATTTTAGCTTCATTATCATTATCATTATCATTATCCTTATCATTAGTTTGATAAAGAAGGAGGTAATCAAAAGAAGACAGATTAAAATAATATATTTGATCGTACTACTTAATGATAATAATATTTCTTTCTTTCCATACGTTTCACTGTAAAGTTTATCATACAGTTATGATTTATACATAAACTTATGTTCTACGTACTACGTTTAGTTACACGTCGACCTAACCTCAACTTATTCGCTTCAACGTGGGAAGCTCCGAGGGTGGGATGAGAAAGAATATACACTAAGATTATAAAATGGCGACTCCCCCCCCCCCCCCCCCCCGACGGCTGTTCTTAATTTCGCTCCAATCCTTTTGTCCCCTTCTACTCAACCTCTCTTTTTTATTCTCGCTTTATTTCTTCTTCTGCTTCCTCCTCTTCTTTGCCTCTGACGATGCCACCACTCCTTCGTCTTTCCTCCTTTTTTCTTTCTTTCTTCTTCCTTCACTGACTTTTTTACTCGCCATCCCACCCTTCTTTCGCTCCCTTTGGCTTTTTACGTTGCTTTTAGAATCGACGCAACCCTCGAGACATCGCCGAAGAAACTCTCCGGGGAGGTTTCTGGAATTCCGGAATTCTGGAATCCTTTTACGTGACGATTCCGATGAATAGCAACGTAGCCGCGAGCCGTGGAAATGGATTCGTGGCTACCGATGGATTATTGCCACGAAAGATGGAAAATATAAGCGCCGCGGGCAAATTAGTTGCAGCGTTGTGTGTTAGAAAATTGTTCTCTCTTTTCCTTTTTTGGGTTAACGTTCTGTGTTACGGTATCGATTGCCGTTGGTATTGATGTTACGATTAGAGATTTGCAACGGTAATTTTTGGGAATGTAAACAGTTGCGTTTAAGTAAAAACTGTGTGCAAATGTTTCTGATTAATGTTATGAAGCATTAGATATTTTATAATCCGAAATGTTGGTGACGTATTTCTATATTTATTTTCATTATGAAAGAGTATTCCATTTATTCAGAGTAAACTTAATATTCAATAATAATATAATAATTTTGAACAATATCTATGATCAAATGAATATTTTGGCGATTTTATGTTTCAGAATTTCTTTTCCAAAATTGATGTTACACCACTTATTTTGCAGAATTTATTTACAGGACGCCCACCATTTTGCTTCTTCACAGTACTTTCTATTTTCTTATTTAATTCCCAGTTTCTCAATAATTCTTTATCGCAACAAAGTCGTTCTATAAATTCATAAAACATTTATTACACTAACTCGCAAATTACATAGTTTATCTCATCCGATCAAAATGAACCAAGTCCAGCGTAACAATTTAAACAAAATCAAACAACTCCAGCATCAACGGAACATCGCTCTGCGTTTTTCAATTTCTCGCGTAAATAAAAAATGTATACAACAATGCATAGAACGTGTGCCAAGGTTGTTTGATCGAATAAACGGTAGAATTTTAGATTCGAGAGAAAGGTGTACTCGCACATGGCGAAAATATTGGGGTGCGCATCGTTGACGCGCGTCAGCGAAAGATTCGCGAGCACCCTTCGTGGAATATAAACGGCACAACAAAAGGGTGCGCCTAGCCCTCCGTTGATCGCCATATTGGAGGCGGCCGATCTTCTCTCCAATCGTTGGCAAAGTCAAACTATCGTGGGTGCCGACCACACCCAATAACCCTGACACGTACCCCACCAATCACACGGCACACCCACCAATGTCACGTGCGCACGAGCACCACCAACAACCACGGATCAGTCGCTCGCGTACGCTCGAACCGTTCACAACGCAGGCGTGCATCTCCATCACCAACATCGACGGTTGTGCATTCGAGTTTCTTGTGACACCTTTGCATCATTTATCGATTAGAATTATTGCTTAACTACTTTCACATTACTTTCGAGTGCTTGGAAGTATCATTTAATTCTTTCCTCGAGCACTTCGAATTATTCACTTGATTCCCTTCGTCGAATGCTTGGAATTGTTATTCGATTCTTTCGTTGAGTGACTGGAATTATCGTTTAGTTACTTCGTGGATTGACTGGAATTGTTATTGGATTCTTTTGTTTGAGTGAATAGAATTATTGTTTAGTTATTTCGTGGAGTGACTGGTATTATTATTGAGTTATTTCTACGAGTGTCTGGAATGATTTCATTCTTTCATTGAATGATTGGAATTATTTATTCAATTGAACTTTACGATGATACGTGGGATTGGAGTTTGGATTTGAATTAAGATTCGTGATTGCCGTTCCTGGATCAAGAGATCGTATCGGACACATATATTATCTAATACTATCGGAAGGATCTTGGATAGTGCTATTGTGTTTGGTTTCTATTCGGGGAAAGTGAAAGTGCTCCATTTAGGGACGAAGTTAAATGGCGTACAATAACAAGATAGAAAGTTATTGTAATATACCCTAACCTACAATAATCAATGAGTAAAAGACAGTGATAATAAACAGAGACCAAAGACTATCAAGAACGAACAATTATATCCAATTATACAGAACAATGATAGAGTACAAAGGTGTAAAATAATAACTAAGAATAAAACTAATAATATTAAAGAACAAGAAACAAAGACTGATGTGTTTTAATTGGTATCCAAGAAGAAGATTCTAATCAAGGCACCGTAACTAGAAACAAATGAGAGTAATATTGTTAAGTGAAACTAATAATATTCATAAACAAAAACCAAAGACTGAAGTGTGTTAATTGGTATTTAAGAAGAATAATATAATTAGAATACCATAAGAACATTAAATTCGGACAGTTCATAAGAAACGACGCAGAAAAGAAATTAGTACTGGAGAACTGTCGAAGTAGTTATTAAAATTAATAATTGCCAGAGAACTTTAGTTTCCTTCAGTTAAGACAGAAGCAACTAAATAGTAATAATTCAATTATTAAATGCAATAATTGTCAGAGAACTATCAATTATCCGAACCAATAATTCTCAGAGAATGTTCCCAAGAACCATGGCCGTCGAAATGGCAAGAAATTGGTGCAAGTAAGCTCGATTAAAAAAGCGCAGCTATGACGATGATAAGCCTGGAGATGTTGGGCCGTCAGGTTCTTCCCCTGGAAGGGATGTATCGGCGAGCACGTCAAGAAGTCTTGACACCGCCGCACGACAGTCCCGAGTCGGAAAACGTCCGTCGAAACGTCAACAACATGGGTAACGTCGGGAACCTCGACGTTAGAACTCCGCACGAGATGCATCTTCTCGATCAGCCGGCCACCGAGCTTGGTCTGCCGCCACATATTCCTGAGATCCTTTACTGTAAGTGGAATATGTTTTGACAGACGATTTTGACAGACGTCTTTATCTACCTTCGAGACTGAGCTTATCGTCTTATACTACTGAAATAGTTTGTTGCGTGTGGAATATGCCAATTTTGTCGACGAATATTTGATGTAAAATTGTGCTACTGAAATCATAGACGTAAGTAGAATATGTCATTTTTGTCAGACGTCTTTATCTGCCTTTTGAGACTGAGCTTAGTGTCTTATACTACTGAAATAGTTTATGCGTATGGAATATGCCAATTTTGTCGAGGAATATTTGATGTAAAATTGCACTACTGAAATCCGTAGATGTAAGTAGAATATGTCAGTTTTGTCAGACGTCTTTATCTGCCTTTTGAGACTGCGTCTTATACTCCTGAAATAGTTTATTCGAGTGGAATTGCCAATTTTGTCGAAGAGTATTTTTTGGAAAATTGTACTACTCAGATTCATTTGTAAGTGGAATTAGTACTTTTGTCAGACGCCTTTATCTATCTTTGTTAGTTGGCTTATTATGTGGACTACTAAGATCATTTATTGCGAGTGGAATATGCCAATATTGTTGAAGGATATTTTCTGTCAAATTGTGTTACTGACAATTGAGACCCTTAGCAGTAAGTAGAATGTGACATTTTAGACAGACACCCTTATCTGTCTTCGATAGTTGGCTTATCATTTTGGATTCCTGAGATAGTTTATTGCGAGTGAATATGCCAATCTTGTCGAAGGATATTCTGTGCAAGATTGCACTATTGCAATCCTTAGATTTAAGTGGAATATGGTATTTTTGTCAGACGTCTTTATCTGCCTTCGATAGTTGACTTATCATCTTGGATTTCTGAGATAGTTTATTGCGAGTGAAACATGCCAATTTTGTCGAAGGATATTTCGTGTCCTTGAGACTTGTCTTGTAAGATTGTACTACTGTCAGATCCTTAGCTGTAAGTAGAATGCGCCATTTTGGACAGACGCCTTTATCTCTGCGGCTTGGTTTATCATTTTGGATTTCTGAAATAGTTTATTGCGAGTGGAATATGTCAATTTTATCGACGGATATTTTGTGTCCTTAAAATTTGGATTGTAAGATCGTAGTATTGTGATCCTTAACTCTAAGTGGAATGTGCCATTTTTGACAGACACCATTTTGTATCTTGGAGACTCAGCTTATTAACTTGTACGCCTGAAATAATTTATTCCAAGTGGAGCATGCCATTTGTGCTATGAGATATTTGTTATCCTTAAAACTTGACTTATCATGAGATACTTTATTCCGAGTGAAATATGGCAATTGTGTCATACGACCTTTCATATCCTTAAGAACTGACTTATTAATCATCGGCTCTTTTTTACAAATAATTTATCAAAATATATAATATTTACAGTACAATAAAATATTGGATTGTCTGGAAAGTTCATACCGATTTTCAATAATTCTTTTATGACAAATCTCAGAATTTCTGAGAGATTGGATTCTTCAAATTGAGTGAAAAATGGAGAAAGACTGTGAAACAAAACGGTGCATACATAATTGAATAAATATATATCGCCATAGAAAAATGTTGCCTTTGAATTTTCCTTAAAAATGATATTATTACATGTTCCAAATAAGTGATGACTTCACTGCCTGTATAATGATTTCAATCGATCAATCACTTGCAATATTTCCCCACATTTTCTATTACGATTATCTACATAAATCGGATTGGTTTGTTTCAGCTTCGATACCGAAATGCGGGGGCTGCCAAGAGGCGATTTTGGACAAATACGTTTTGAGGGTTCTGGAAAGGTGTTGGCACGCAAGGTGTCTCACGTGCCGAGATTGCGGGGCAAGATTAACCGACAAGTGTTTTGCGAGGAACGGCCATGTTTTCTGCAAAGACGACTTCTTCAAGTAAGTACCAATAATTATTAGTAATATAAGCAATTCCATCCTTCAACACTCTCCCTGTTTCACATAATACACGATACAAGAAAATCTAACAATTACAATTGTTTATAAGACACAAGAATAATTCGTATTACTCTCCGGTACCAACAATAATTACACTACCGGTCATAAGTTTGGGATCACTTACTATCGTTAAACAAATTATTAAATATCTTGTCTATAAAATGGAATGGAATACTTTTCTTTAGGTATATCTGTAGGTTGATGTACGTTGATATTATAAGATAGAAGAGTCGTATAAATTTCGTATATTTTATTCTATATTAATTATACATTTCGCTTAATACGCGATTCGTCGAAGTATCCCCCTTTTTCATTATTGCTATTTTACATATTTCTGACATACCCCGACAAGTTTGTGTAATGTTTCTTGCTGCATAGTTCGCCAACCTTCTTGTAGTAAAGTCATTTCTTGCGGGGAAACTAAAAACCGACCGATAGCAATAAACGGATCCGACCGATTTTAAAGGTAACAAAATCTTATTACACCCAGGTGCCAATACAATATGTGTCTGCATGGCAAGAGAATAGTTTAATATTAATGGTAAAATTATAAAATGGACAAAGGTTTTATATTCCATTTACTTTTACTGTTCATTCTAACATTTAAAGTGAACGTTGGAATGAAGACAAAGGAAGTGATCCCAAACTTTTGACTGGTAGTGTATTAATTAAACTTGGAATAATAATTGCTACCATGTAGAATAAAGTCAAGGATAATGATTTGTAAATAAGTCGTAATTCAATGTACACGCGAAATGCGAAGATCTCGAATAAGGGTTGCTCGGTAAAATGAAAATCACTAGGGAATAAAAAAAACTTAGATCAGTGCCGCGTGTATATCTGGGAATGGTATTGATTGTGCCGGAGGAGCGTGGTTTTCTTCATCCACCCACGAAAGGAGGAGACGCCATTTTTCTTTCTCTCGAAAGAACTCAATTCTTCCTCCTCCCTCGTTCAACTTTCCTTGTCGATGTCGTCCTTTTCTTGAAACTTCGACGCCATCGATATTATTTACCTTTAAAGTCACCGAAATCCATATTTCACGTTTCCCTGATTCTACATTTTAAATCTTGTAATTAATACATAATTAATATCCTCATTTATTAATAACGTACCGATATCAGAATTAAGTGGAGATTGATTGCATTGTTTGTATCATTAACTCTACTTATATTTCTGTAATGAATTTTATAATTATTACTTAATTATTCCACGAAATGAAATCAAGACAGAGATAATATAATGTTATATAAATATAGTACCCTGTAACTCTGAGGGGGATAGATTCATAAAGCAAAATGAATGATTGTAGTCGACAGATCTAGTGATTTAATGTCGCGTAGAATAGCACGGCATAGATTTGTTGTTAAAATGCGCGAGCGTAATGTGAAAATGTTGTATGTTGTTGGTGTGGCAGGCGTTTCGGGACGAAATGCGCGGGCTGCGGCCAAGGATTGGCACCATCGCAAGTCGTAAGAAGAGCCCAAGAATTGGTCTACCATTTGACCTGTTTCTCCTGTGCCCTCTGCTCCCGGCAGCTCGACACCGGCGACGAGTTCTACTTAATGGAGGACCGGAAACTCGTCTGCAAACCCGACTACGAGCAAGCTAAGGCGAAAGGTAACAACTTCCGCTTTATTCCCATCCGACTCACGAACAACTTATCGTTAGTACATCGTTGACCGGCAATTTGATGGAAAAACTAACACCTGTTACAGGATATCCAAAACTAAAATTACGACCGAAAAACTAAATATCCAAGAAAATAATTAATTTGATTTGCAAAAGAGTTATTTTAAATCGTAAAATCTGTATCAGAAGAGAATAATTAATATTTATAGTCATTTGAGTATTTATCGTTGAAGTGTCTTCTTTATGGAATTACGTATCTGATATTACATTCTTAAATAATTGTATTACTTGTAATTTAATTATGAACCAAACTAAATTACGAAGTGATTTATATTAATCCTGCTATTAATCATATCTAGATTATTGATTTAGGGTGTTATAATTTCTAACGTTGGTAATAAAACAAAATTGCAGAGTTGGCCGATGGAGGGAGCATAGACGGCGACCAACCAAATAAAAGGCCTCGAACGACGATCACGGCGAAGCAACTTGAAACTCTTAAGTTGGCATACAACACAAGTCCCAAACCAGCGAGGCATGTTAGGGAACAGCTTTCACAGGACACAGGACTCGATATGCGTGTTGTCCAAGTCTGGTTCCAAAATAGGTACGTTTATTAATAATTAAGCAATCCATAAATACCTTCATTATGATGTCCTCGCATTAACTCGGTATACATGGTTCTTAATTTATCTATTAAATTAGAAACTTTCATTTATTAAAATATATCTCTAACAAAATTAAAATTAATTGCACTTTATGTATAATTATAATTATTCAAATGAGCGAGTTATTTGTTGGATATACTACGGAGATATATTTGTAGCAAAATTGAAATTAATTGGGTTACATGTATAATTATAATTACTCAAATTAGGAAGCACTGGTTTGCTATGTAATATGTCATGCTTAATGGAGGCGTATTAATTATTAATATATTGGTGAAGAAGATATATGAATAGAACATCTAATGCGTGTTTAATTCCGGGGATAAATTGAAACGTTTAGAAGAGCAATAGGGAAATTGCGAGATGTATCGCTCGTTAGGATGCCATACGAAAGCAGGTTCGACATGGTTTCGGAAGCCATTCGCGATACACTGATCGAGAGACCTTACAGATGAACAAAATACTGGGAATTTATTTGTCCTTTCATCAGACTCCGGCAGCTTCCTTTGTTCGAATCGTTCCTCATGCTTCTTGCTTAAAACGATTGCCATTTAAAACGGATTACGTCAACCACGCCATTTTGGTATCACGGCGTTTGAACCAAATTATTTTAATATTAATACGGTGTCATAGAATCGTAAGTAAACAAATGCATTCGTAAAGTGACCTTTACGAATGCATTTGTTTTATATAAAAGCTAGTTACGGGTCTTATCACATTGCAACAGTATTATCACTGTGTACTTTGGAAGATTCTTATCAAGAAGTTTAACCGCAGTTGCATCGAGTACAAAGTAACAAATCAAAGAAAAAAATTACTTTATCGATGCTAGAAATGTGCAACTAGCAATCAGTTACGTATTCGCGTGAAGAGGCACTCTTGCGAATAAGCGGATAAATGCTACGTTGTTGCGTTATCACCAATGAAGGCTCTAGCATCCCCTGATAAAGCGGCGTAGCGAAATTTATAAAAAGCACACGTGCCGTTCATTTTTTTACTGTAATTTGAAGTACACTTCGCTTATTTATAGTACGTGACGCAGGTTTTCATTGTAAAGTGTGAAGCGCGGTGAAACACACTTCATCAGTTTAAGGTACTGATAAGAGTCCCCTAGAAATCGGACTCATTCTTTGAATTATCAATAGGAAATATTTTTAAACCACTTCTTTCGACCCAAAATCGTCCTAGAATATGTTTATACATCATATACCATCGATTTGGATCAGTTAGGAGCGATTTTTGCGACTTTTAATTTTTGAAGATTTTTGAAGGTATACCCCTTTACATTTTTGCGATTTTGGGTCGACTCATTTTTGACCGGAAACAATTTTTTTACTGCTTCTTTCGACCAGAAATCGTCCTAGAATATGTTTATACATCACCCACCATCGATTTGGGTCATGTAGAATTGATTTTGGCGACTTTTCATTTTTGAGATTTTTGAAGGTGTACCCCTTTACATTTTTTCGACCTGGGTTCGACCCATTTTTGACCAATAAAAATTTTTTAACCGCTTCTTTCGACCAGAAATCGTCCTAGAATATGTTTATACATCACCCACCATCGATTTGGGTCATGTAGAATTGATTTTGGCGACTTTTCATTTTTGAGATTTTTGAAGGTGTACCCCTTTACATTTTTTCGACCTGGGTTCGACCCATTTTTGACCAATAAAAATTTTTTAACCGCTTCTTTCGACCAGAAATCGTCCTAGAATATGTTTATACATCATTTACCATCGATTTGGGTCAGTTAGAAGTGATTTTGGCGACTTTTAATTTTTGACCATTTTTGAAGGTATACCCCTTCACATTTTTTCGACCTGGGTTCGACCCATTTTTGACCAATACAAATTTTTTAACCGCTTCTTTCGACCAGAAATCGTCCTAGAATATGTTTATACATCATATACCATCGATTTGGGTCAGTTAGAATTGATTTTGGCGACTTTTCATTTTTGAGAATTTTTGAAGGTGTACCCCTTTACATTTTTTCGACTTGGGTTCGACCCATTTTTGACCAATAAAAATTTTTTAACCGCTTCTTTCGACCAAAAATCGTCCTAGAATATGTTTATACATCATTTACCATCGATTTGGGTCAGTTAGAAGTGATTTTGGCGACTTTTAATTTTTGACCATTTTTGAAGGTATACCCCTTCACATTTTTTCGACCTGGGTTCGACCCATTTTTGACCAATACAAATTTTTTAACCGCTTCTTTCGACCAGAAATCGTCCTAGAATATGTTTATACATCATATACCATCGATTTGGGTCAGTTAGAATTGATTTTGGCGACTTTTCATTTTTGAGAATTTTTGAAGGTGTACCCCTTTACATTTTTTCGACTTGGGTTCGACCCATTTTTGACCGATAAAAATTTTTTAACCGCTTCTTTCGACCAGAAATCGTCCTAGAATATGTTTATACATCATTTACCATCGATTTGGGTCAGTTAGAAGTGATTTTGGCGACTTTTAATTTTTGACCATTTTTGAAGGTATACCCCTTCACATTTTTTCGACCTGGGTTCGACCCATTTTTGACCAATACAAATTTTTTAACCGCTTCTTTCGACCAGAAATCGTCCTAGAATATGTTTATACATCATATACCATCGATTTGGGTCAGTTAGAATTGATTTTGGCGACTTTTCATTTTTGAGAATTTTTGAAGGTGTACCCCTTTACATTTTTTCGACTTGGGTTCGACCCATTTTTGACCAATAAAAATTTTTTAACCGCTTCTTTCGACCAAAAATCGTCCTAGAATATGTTTATACATCATTTACCATCGATTTGGGTCAGTTAGAAGTGATTTTGGCGACTTTTAATTTTTGACCATTTTTGAAGGTATACCCCTTCACATTTTTTCGACCTGGGTTCGACCCATTTTTGACCAATACAAATTTTTTAACCGCTTCTTTCGACCAGAAATCGTCCTAGAATATGTTTATACATCATATACCATCGATTTGGGTCAGTTAGAATTGATTTTGGCGACTTTTAATTTTTGAGAATTTTTGAAGGTGTACCCCTTTACATTTTTTCGACTTGGGTTCGACCCATTTTTGACCAATAAAAATTTTTTAACCGCTTCTTTCGACCAAAAATCGTCCTAGAATATGTTTATACATCATTTACCATCGATTTGGGTCAGTTAGAAGTGATTTTGGCGACTTTTAATTTTTGACCATTTTTGAAGGTATACCCCTTCACATTTTTTCGACCTGGGTTCGACCCATTTTTGACCAATACAAATTTTTTAACCGCTTCTTTCGACCAGAAATCGTCCTAGAATATGTTTATACATCATATACCATCGATTTGGGTCAGTTAGAATTGATTTTGGCGACTTTTCATTTTTGAGAATTTTTGAAGGTGTACCCCTTTACATTTTTTCGACTTGGGTTCGACCCATTTTTGACCGATAAAAATTTTTTAACCGCTTCTTTCGACCAGAAATCGTCCTAGAATATGTTTATACATCATTTACCATCGATTTGGGTCAGTTAGAAGTGATTTTGGCGACTTTTAATTTTTGACCATTTTTGAAGGTATACCCCTTCACATTTTTTCGACCTGGGTTCGACCCATTTTTGACCAATACAAATTTTTTAACCGCTTCTTTCGACCAGAAATCGTCCTAGAATATGTTTATACATCATATACCATCGATTTGGGTCAGTTAGAATTGATTTTGGCGACTTTTCATTTTTGAGAATTTTTGAAGGTGTACCCCTTTACATTTTTTCGACTTGGGTTCGACCCATTTTTGACCAATAAAAATTTTTTAACCGCTTCTTTCGACCAAAAATCGTCCTAGAATATGTTTATACATCATTTACCATCGATTTGGGTCAGTTAGAAGTGATTTTGGCGACTTTTAATTTTTGACCATTTTTGAAGGTATACCCCTTCACATTTTTTCGACCTGGGTTCGACCCATTTTTGACCAATACAAATTTTTTAACCGCTTCTTTCGACCAGAAATCGTCCTAGAATATGTTTATACATCATATACCATCGATTTGGGTCAGTTAGAATTGATTTTGGCGACTTTTCATTTTTGAGAATTTTTGAAGGTGTACCCCTTTACATTTTTTCGACTTGGGTTCGACCCATTTTTGACCAATAAAAATTTTTTAACCGCTTCTTTCGACCAAAAATCGTCCTAGAATATGTTTATACATCATTTACCATCGATTTGGGTCAGTTAGAAGTGATTTTGGCGACTTTTAATTTTTGACCATTTTTGAAGGTATACCCCTTCACATTTTTTCGACCTGGGTTCGACCCATTTTTGACCAATACAAATTTTTTAACCGCTTCTTTCGACCAGAAATCGTCCTAGAATATGTTTATACATCATATACCATCGATTTGGGTCAGTTAGAATTGATTTTGGCGACTTTTCATTTTTGAGAATTTTTGAAGGTGTACCCCTTTACATTTTTTCGACTTGGGTTCGACCCATTTTTGACCGATAAAAATTTTTTAACCGCTTCTTTCGACCAGAAATCGTCCTAGAATATGTTTATACATCATTTACCATCGATTTGGGTCAGTTAGAAGTGATTTTGGCGACTTTTAATTTTTGACCATTTTTGAAGGTATACCCCTTCACATTTTTTCGACCTGGGTTCGACCCATTTTTGACCAATACAAATTTTTTAACCGCTTCTTTCGACCAGAAATCGTCCTAGAATATGTTTATACATCATATACCATCGATTTGGGTCAGTTAGAATTGATTTTGGCGACTTTTCATTTTTGAGAATTTTTGAAGGTGTACCCCTTTACATTTTTTCGACTTGGGTTCGACCCATTTTTGACCGATAAAAATTTTTTAACCGCTTCTTTCGACCAGAAATCGTCCTAGAATATGTTTATACATCATTTACCATCGATTTGGGTCAGTTAGAAGTGATTTTGGCGACTTTTAATTTTTGACCATTTTTGAAGGTATACCCCTTTACATTTT
This sequence comes from Nysson spinosus, assembly GCA_910591585.2. Taxonomy (NCBI): domain Eukaryota; kingdom Metazoa; phylum Arthropoda; class Insecta; order Hymenoptera; family Crabronidae; genus Nysson; species Nysson spinosus. The sequence continues at coordinate 9,248,817 of OU342835.1, forward strand.
TTCGACTTGGGTTCGACCCATTTTTGACCAATAAAAATTTTTTAACCGCTTCTTTCGACCCAAAATCGTCCTAGAACAGGTTTACACATCATGTACCATCGATTTGGGTCGGTTAGGAGCGATATTGGCGACTTTCATTTTTCACCATTTTTGAAGGTACATTTGGGTCAAGATATTTTTCGACCGAGGAACTATTCTAATCCACTTGTTCCAACCAAAAATGCTCCTAGAACATGTTTTCCCGCCTTATACAAAGATGAAATTAGTAATAAGAAACTATCATATATTTAACATCCTACAAACCAGCATTACAAACATCCTATAAAAACCAAACCAAATACACTAAGCGAAGAAGGAAACCATTATACTCATATATAACATAGGAACTTATTTCTCTCTCTTCAGGAGAGCGAAAGAAAAGAGGCTGAAGAAAGACGCAGGTAGAACGCGATGGTCCCAATATTTCCGAAGTATGAAGGGCAGCGGGGGCGGTGGACATTCCCCGAGGCACGACAAGCTTTTGGACAAGGATGAACTTAAAGTCGACTTGGACTCCACTTTTGGTCACCACGGTAAGTCAATTATCCTTTTACAATATTATTTAATAAAATAGTGATACAAACTGCACGAACTTTCTGGCCAACCAGACTTACGTTATATAATTTCCTTTTAAACACGAAAAGAAACTTGGTTACAAAAACATAAACATAATTACTTCCAATATTAAAACGGGTGAAAAAATCGAAGTAGAATTTGCAAAATGGTTCCCGGCGCTAGTCTAGCTTTTGATATCGCTTCCACCTAAGCTCACGTGCTTCCGAGCACTTTGCCGAGGGGAAGACGTTCTCGTCAATTATTCAGCAGATCCTGGAGGCTAACTGCCAGTTCACCGTGTCCGAGATTTCAGGAAGATTGCGGACTATCCTTGAATTTATGCCCATCGTTAACCGCCTACCCCCGTAAAAGAGCATAAGCTTCATCCATTGTTAAAATTTTGAGAAGCCTCCGCGATTAATATTCGAATGTTTCGTCCGTTTCCTTAAAACTCTTAATACTCGAACTACCGGCGACATATTCAGCTATATTTGTATATTTATGTCGATTGTGCAAAGTGAACTCGCGAAAAATGTCGGAAAAGGAAACGTTGTAGATTTGAATATTTCTATTAAATTCCGAGGACCCAACATTTTGACTGCTTTGGTAGTTCCAGTGTTAATTCTACGTGACTGGAATATATTGTAAACATTATATCATATTCATAAATAATATCCTAACTCTTCGGGATAAATAAATCCTTGGTAAACGTGCGTGATAGTCGGGATTGAATTTTCGGAAATTCGCAGTATTTGCTTTCTATTATAAATAATTAAAGGAATGTCGGGAAGAGATGCTAAAGGAATGAATAACATAAAACCCAACTAGCAATTCAAGGTTTAAAGCATTTATATAATTAATAACTTCAATATGTACATCTGTTTAGATCTGAGTAACGACAGTTATGGGACCGTGGTGAACATGGGCCTAGACGGGGAAGGTGCGAGTCCCGGTGGGGGTGGAAATGGGACCGGCGGTGGACCACCACGCGGTTATTTGGGCGCCACGACGCCTCCTTATCTCTCTACGTCCAGATCGCCGTCCTTACCACCTCAATTCCCGTATCCACCGGATGCGGGTCTGTCCGTCTATACCACACTTGGTAAACAAATATTATATTATACCGTATTCCATAAATTCATCGTAACCGATCATTAAATAAATACCAATATACTTCCCTATTAAAACAAGTAAATAAACGATACAACAAATATTTCAGGTGGTGCAGGCGGTATGGTACCAGGACCAGCATCGGATTTGAGCAACGAGTCTAGCGGCGGTGGCGGTGGTGGTGGTGGTGGTGGCGGAGGTGGTGGTTATCCGGATTTCCCACCCTCGCCGGACTCTTGGCTCGGTGAACCACCACCTCCGCACGCCCACCATCACACACACTACGCCACATAACCCGGCAAAATGATCCATCGGCAAATCCCCTATAGAATAACGGATCGGCATAAAGCATTCACCTGACAACACCTGCAACGAAGCAGGATCAGCTCCTTCCAGGCTCCACGTATGCCTTAGAAATTACGATGAACGTTGCGTTGTATCCAGGAGCTCGTCCTCTTTCGTTGGCTACCAACGAATACATAACCCGTTGAAATCGGTGTGTTCGGAGTGCGACAAGGAAAGAAGATCCTTCATTGAAGTCGATCGACTATCGACGAGTACCGATGCTCGATATCCAGGGAGTTATTCTGCACCGTATTTTACACCGTCCCACCTAAACTCTCGTAATCGGAAGGAATACCGTGTCGCTGTTGTAACGTTACATCTCTAGCGTACGTACGATACCGCATTCGATAGTGCGACTAATCTAAATATATTTATGTACAAGTTCCTCGTTTCCCGGTACTGTGGAGTTTAATCGTCAAGTAAAACTAGAGTGATAGGTTAGGCGAGTGGCCGGGCGTTCATTAGAATCGAGCAAGCGTCGCGATGCCGTGGAACTGACGGTTAGACTTCGTTCTGTTGTATCTCGCTGCGGTGTTTACATCGGTGTCGAAGCGAGTAAAAGTATCTCGCGGCGGTGTTTACATCGGTGTCGAAGCATGTAAAGTATCTCGCTGATGTTATATCGCTGTGTTATATTGAAAGGTCGAGTTTAATTTTGATAAAGAGAACTCGGATGTTGATCGAGGTGATAGGATTCTCCGCGTCTTCGAATGGAATGTCGAACGATATCTTTATTCTTTTGGAAGCGCCGAGAAATGGCCGCGATTCTTGGACGCGTCATGCTCACGCGACGGTAAGATGATCCAAGTGTCGTTCGTTTGTAAATAGTTGAGAGTAGATTTTCATTGTACTTAAATAAGAGATAATGTGGATCGGCGTGCAATGCTCTCTAAACGCCGTCCGTGCACAAAGGATTGAAGAATGCTTCTACTTGAGTCGAGTTTGCGACGAAAGCAGAATTCATTTCCTGTACTGGAATGAAAACCAGGATCGATCTGCACACCAAGATTCCATTCGCTTTTCGGACTCGGAGGAGGTAAAGAGTATATATATATTTTAAAAGTGTGGTTCGCGCTGGTAAAACATTTTCCCTGAACGTATAACCACTTCCTCTCTCCGAACACCGAACGAAATTTAAATAAATAAGAACGAATTGATCGAGTGAAACGGTAGATCAAAATTGCCCCCCCCCCCCCCCCACACAATTAATCGAGCAACAAGTATGGTGTGAATTAAATATCGTACTCCGTGGAAAGAGAATTTACTTACGGTTACGAGGTGATGTTTTAACTGAAACAACGATTATTCGTAGGGTTATCAAATCGGATATCGATATGCTCTTTCTAACTCGACGATAATCGTTTATTTCGATCGACGTCTCCTCGGAAATGCATCGAAGTCAACATAAACCCAAGGCACGAATTATTCTTCTTCGCAAAAAGATATTGAAAATGTCATGTCTTTTCTCGAAGAGAGGCATCTTCGTTGCATGAAAGTAAATCATCCTTTCCCCGAATTGTCGATATGTTGACGCGAAATTTCATCAGTTACGCGTAGAATTCGTGAAATAAATCGTTTCGTTGAATCGTCGAGACTATTAAAGAAGATATTTATTCGCGGAATTCGTACGAATCGTAACTAGTGAAAATGAGTGTGTCTACACTGCATCCTTTACGTATCCTACGTACGTTGCACTTTTTATCAGTTTCGCATTGTCAGTGATACTTCTGTCGCAAAACTTGATCGATCGATATCCGATCGGCCGTTTCACTTGAGAGAAACGAGCCGAGTAAGCGATAAAATCAAAGTAATTAGAAAGAAACGTCAATTCTATCCCACCCTTGATTCATTCGACCACGTATGTGATGTATATATGAATACGAAGAAATTATATGTATAGATACATATTTAAATATAAAAAATAGAATTCCACTCTCAGCGAAGGAGAGGCATGAGGCTAGCTTTAAAGTCGATAATCAAAAAAAGGGGGGAAAAAGGTCCAATCGATCGATCGTGACTTTCGACGGATGTTTCACATCCCGTGTGTTAAATATAATAATATGAGGCACGGCATCAGTTTAAACAATCCTAGTTGCAAACGAAGAACAAGGAATTACAAAGCAGATAATAAAATGATTCCAAAATTAATAATTCCATTAATTAGAATATAAATTAAATTCATTTCTACTCGTCATCAATCTTGATCCAGTATAACAATAACTGGAGAACACATCTGATTCGACAAGCCTCTAATTAATTATCTTAGTTGCGCGTATCAGATTCTGATTGTGCAAAACATATAAATTTCATAGCGATACAATTATTTGTCCAATCTTTTTGGGATCTAGGTTTATGCCGTTTTTGCCTAAACCACCTTAGCGTCTGGATAAGAGAACTGCGGGAGTGCCTCACATTATTAAACCGGAATATTTGATAGTGTCACACGAAGGCAGTGGGAGATAAGAGGAGGACTATCAAGTGTAGAATTGTATATACGTCGTTCCATTCCCCAAAAAATCGTTTTACTTATATAAATTGAATCATCCGCGAAGATAAGCAGGGACGTGATGATAAGAAAGGTATATTAGACGGATAAGAGATTTGGATGTTGTACAGTAAAAGAAAACGAGTAATGCACTCCTCGCCGGGTTTCGTAGACGAAGAACAACACGAAAAGATTCGCGTGACTGGCGCAGTTTATAACTTCATTGACACGAGTTACTACGGATCTTTATATTATTATCTAGTCATCGAGTGATAATAAAAATTCTATCATAATCTACATCGCCTCCTACTTCAATCACATTTCTGACTTTAATCAATTGATTATAAGACCTAATAAAATGGTTCGCATAACGAGAAATGAAATTCAGATTAACCCCTAAAAATTCTTTCCAACCAGATGCAGTATTCTCGTCTAACTGGAAGGAATGAAATTGCGGACGAATAAGGTATACAATAAAATATATCCTTGTTTCAAATCCCAAGTATCAATGACACTTTATTTATGAGGACTATGTACAGATGCTATATAATGATACATAGGTATTTCTATGTACACGCGTGCGAAATTTTGTCAAAAATGGATGATAGATAACGACATTCTCGAATCCATGAAAAAGGTCAGGTAGACCTTGGAAATATAGGAATCTACAAAAGTATGTATTCCTTATATAATTATGTACAAGTTCAATAATGTACAGTTTACCGCGAAACACGTGATTCCGTGTTTGTTTGTTTTCCTCATATTTTTTTCGCCTTTTTTCATTTCAATGGTTTTCATAACGGTATGAAAAAATACTCTTTCGTAATGTTTGGCATGTCGCAAACATACAATAACGTCACTTAATAATTTGTACAGTTAACCTTCGTCGAATGACGGTCATTAAAACATTTAAAATAGTCACAGCAACGCGCGACGGGCAGAAAAATCAGCAAGGACGCGATTACATGAAATAAAAACGACGATTCTTTTAACTTTACATGATCGTAGAGAATTACGATCTTAACTTCTTCTTTTATTTGCCTTGTATTCTCGTTCGTCGGCTGTGCTTCCTCGTCTCTGATCATTAATTAGTTTTCTTCAATTATCCAACGTCTCTTCGTACGTTCTTGTTTTCTTCAATACGCTCTTCGTGATTTGCAACTGTTTCGTTATTGCTTTCTCGACGTTCTTCTTATTTTTATTCGATGCGGAGAGATGCTGAAAGGTGTCCTCCAGTGCTCGCCTAGTTTTCATTAATCTCCTTTTTAACGTCTCGTTTTCTTGTTTCAGTGTTTCCATTTCGTCGAGACCTATTAATCAAACAAATATGTTTTACATAAATATCAGTACTGGTATTGTTTTAGAGAACTTAGCTAATTAACACGTTCCATGCCAGATCAATTTTTGGTGATTTTTTATTCGCGCCGCGTGGATCATATCCGCCTCACATTATAATATTTATAAGACTGCAAACTTTGTTATTTAACCCTTGTAAGAAAAAGGTGTAAAACATTGTTATTTTAACAAATTATCGTCGTACTGGGACGTACGCGACCCACGTGGCAGGGAACGTGTTAAGGAACTGGAAAGCAAAACTATTAATTTCTGAAATGCAGCTTACCTTCGATTGGCAGTGGACTTTCACTATCTACTTCTCGAATTACACGATTGCCGTTGCCATTGTCATCTTCGCTTAACAGATTTGTCATGGATTCCGTGATCTTCAATGTGTCTTTGAGCGGCCTCATAGTTGAAACAGCCGCGTCACTTTCGATTCCCAAATCCGGTGAACAACTGGATTTGCTGCGTCCACCGATAGTTGGGTAATTCACGGGTAACCAATATTGCGAGTTCTATAATTTAAAATATACAAATTACTATTTACGTGCAGTTGCATGAAAACATGACGCACAACATAGGACTATTAAATTCACCCTTTGCACTCGAAGAATATTTCCGTTATAAATAAAGACTTACTCTGGTTTTCTGATACCGCTTAATAAATTACAAACGTTCTTTTTATGCAGAAACTGACGAATGAATCTTAGAATATAAATATTATATGTTAATATCGTTAGTTAGTTTAGAATTTTGAAGTAATTATTGAGAACACATGCCTTTAGAGCGACGAAGTGCAAAGGATTAGAAGCAGTCTTGAAAAACGCACGAAATGTTACTATTTCTACGTAATGTACATTTATTACATTCGCGTTTAACTAGTTTCCAAAATATTTGATTATAGGGGATTAATAAGCGTCGATAAAATAAGAATATTAGTCTACGTATATAAAACTCACATTATAAGTCTGATATTCTTGCATAATATCATCACACGTTTGTTTAAGCACAACATCCGCGGGTATCGAAGACACCCCGCTAGAACTCGGTGCCGAATCACTTGCTTCGCACACCGCAACATGTCTTCTCAATTCTTTATTAGCAGTTTCGAGTTCTTGTAATCGTACCCTGTGCGAGTCGTTGATTTGATTCAGATCGGATATCTAAAAAGAGAAAGCAATTATAATTACAATAGAATTGGTATAATTCAGCCTCGATTTTAGCGCGACAATATCTTCGCAAGGTCAAAGACTCTGCCACGTTCGCGTTATTTTTAATCTCTCATCGCGATGAAGAATTCAAGGTTCCTGCTCTTCTTCTAACAGAATTCTATATTTATACTATTCATATAGAATGTCTTCAAGAGTGTTACGACAGAATTCGTTTGGAACTAACGTCCTCGAATTAAAATGTCGTAAACTTTGAAAGAAATAGATTTCACTAATGTAAGACTTTGTGAGAATTTCGGAAGAATACGAGATTTTCTGTTCTTACTTCTTTGTTAAATTTGTCGTGCATCGAACGGACAGTCATATCACATCTGCTTTCCGTCTTCCTCACTTCCTGTTCCAGTCTTAATTTGTCATTGGTGAGTTTTGTGTTTTCCACAAGGATTTGGCTATGTGAGAGCGTTAATTGGTCAAGTTCCTTGGTCAGTGCAGAAATGCTTGCTTTAGCAGAGTCATTTTCGCACCCTAATGATTGAATCCTCGCTTGTAACTGGAATCAATTATTAATGAATGATTTTCTAATTAAACATCTTATACGTAGCTGGAATAAGTAAACTGTTTCCGTGTTTTAAATGGAATTCGGACTTTGTTCTTGCGCATAATATTTTTGATCAAAATATTGAACATACCTTGTCGTTTTCGTCGGTGAGACTTATTATCGTTGCAGCAGCTTTACTTCGATAATTCTCAGTATAACGAAACAGACCTGCCTTCTGTTTACCTATTTCTTCCGCCATGTTTTCGGTGTCTATCAACTTCTGTTCCAATTTCACTTCGCGCACAATATTGTGCTTGCTTTCTTTCTTCAACTCGTGGAGCTCGTGTATTTTCTTTTCCAAAAATGTTTGCAATCTTTCGCAGGACTTTCGTGACTTCTTCAATTTCGAGATCACGGGTATTAATTTTTCATCGAGTACCTAAAATCGCACGGATTAAACACATTATAAAGTATCGATGTAAACCTGATATCAGAAACTTTGTAATTAAATTAGCTTGACATGATAAATTAATTATATCATAAATACGTTATCTCATTCGAGGAAGGATAGTCATTATTTTCATATCAATAAAATTCCAATAATTTCGAAAGCATAAACTTACATCATCGAAGGAAACTTTCGAGGCCAACTCGTTTCTGAGGGCACAAAGCTCGGTGTACAAAAGCGCGTTTGTCTCCTTTAATTCTTGCATCTGATAACTGGCATCGGAATCGTTAAGATCATTCTGATAAGTTTTATGATAAGGCACATATTCCAAAGAGTCTTCGGAATCAGTAAAAGTCTTCGTATATTTCGAAAATCTCGGTCGATTTACAGATTTCTGTTGAGGTTCCTGTAATCCAATTCTAGCCATGGAGACGATTCTATCAGGTTCCGAGAAAGCTTCCGAATCCGATTGCGTTGAAACGGGATTTTTCGAGACATTCAATAAATTATCCGACCGACTCTTTTTCACTAAACTATCGATAAATTGAACGTTCGTTTCCACTCTGTCAAACTGAAGATCATTCATCGACATCCCTTCAATGGCGGTCACGAAATCATCCGACAATATCTTGGAACTTAGCAACACATCGAGCACTATCTTTTTCTGCTCGTTACTAATAGTATCGGCATGATCAGTATTCTTCAACATCTCCTTCATAAACGTTACCAAATCTTTCAAATGCGTGCGCAACAACTCGCAATATTTCTTCGCTCTTTCCGCTTGATTCTCACTATGTCCATCTACTTCCGTTTCAATGTCAGGTTTCGACACCAGTTTCAACCACTTCAAATAATCGACCTCTTTCTCCAATTCGTTTTTCTGCGTCACCAATTTCTGTACGTATTCCGTGATTGTCTTTACATCGATAGGATCGTTTCCATTCACATAATTCAATTGGATTACTTCGTTCGTAAATGTTACTCTGATACCAATATCATTGAGTTCTTTCATTAAACTCGATAAGTGAGTAGTCGTACTCTCTTGTATTATGTCCGACTTATTTCGACTTTTATCGAGGCACTGAGATGTCGATAATGCAGCAGTCATGTGATTATGCAGCTTCGCTATCTCCTTATTTTTACTCCAAAGCTCGGTGTTCACAAGTTTCTGAAGATTCTGTGTCTTAACTTGCAGTTCCTTCGTTAATTGTTCGATCTTACGATTCTTGTCTTCTATTTCAGCATTTCTTTCTTCCAAATCACGTAATAATTCATCTCGATCAACCGAATCCTCGCTTTTCGTGGCAGTGGCTTCCTTCAATTTATCCAGTTCGGCAACTTTTTCCACTAGTTCTTCCTTTATCGTCTGCTTCTCGATTTCCAGGATCTCGATCCTTTGCTCCTTGTCCTGCAACCGTTCTTGCAGTTCCTGCGACGATTAAAAAGTGTATACATAAAAAAGAAACTCAACCAAAATCCATCCAAGTAAATTTACTTAATTTATATTCCGTTCTGGAAATTTTTTCCTTGCAATGCGATTATTGTTCTACGTGAAAACATGTGCCCAGATATTTTGTTATTTTATTTATTATGTTTGCATCCAAATATAATAGATATGAATAAGAATATATACTGATACAGATAAATAAATTTGTTTCAGAACATTGGCCGATCAAACATGCAGGAATTAGGGGAAGCAAAAGGGAAGATTCAAAATGGAAGAAGTCTTACATAAGGTAGACAAAAATATGCACATTAAGTGGAAAGTTTATTTCCACTGATTCCAGAATTAATTAACTAATTAATTACCTCTGATTCCACTTCTATCTGCTTCTCCAACTGACTCTTTTCAGCCTTGATAGTTTCGATCTCGTCTCGCAGGTCGTTAATTTTTGCTTCCATTTCGTCGAATCGTTGCTGCACATAGAAAGTATTTCCCACGTGAACAAAACACTCGAGAGCCAGTAGATTTGATTATTGCGTTTATTAATTTAATCGATATAAATTTATCAAATAATTGAGCATAAATTGAGCATAAATTGAGCATCAAGCGACTCGGGAAAACAAGAGAACGTTGCCGTATGATTTGATGCGGATCCTTACGTGCTTTGATAAAAAGCGGGCGTGTTTTTCGTGTCTCTTAGATTTTTTGCAAAAATACGACCATGGTGTTATTTTTTATTATAAATTGGATTTTGAATTATGTTATTTTTTAAATATCTGTTTTCAATTTGCATTGTTATCTACTGTTCCCAAAATAACAACCGTCTTATTTTTGAAAATATTCTTTTTCACGAACACCTCAGTTGTTTCGATAATCAGATTCTTAATTTAATAATAAATCGATTATTATTGATTATTAAATTAATAATCTAATAATAGTCTATTTTCCGATTTAAAAAAACCGGTGTTCATAAATAAACGTTAATTTGTAAGCAACAGCGAGTCTACTACAATCGAAAGGATATTATTTATTTAATAAAACAGAGTCGATTACAATGACAATAAATATATATGTACAGTGTGCGTGCAATAATTTCTGTGCGAAGCAATTTGAGAGAAGTGAAAGAATCACAGATTTGGAAGTCTTGGAACGTGGAAAGAAAGCGGGGGGGTTGCCTGCATGCTAATTACACGACGCTTTCGCAATAAGCAATTAAATTTTCGTTTTCTTTGGCCAACTGCGCGGAGGCACGAGGGTTACGATAGCGGGTCCCTAAAAGGAAAAGAACATCTTTAGATTGCGGGTTTCCATAAATATTAATAATAGTCTCGTCAATTCCGGTGTTCTTTTTCATTTCTTTGCTCGCCGACAGTTTCAATGGAAGACAGAGAAGTGAGAGTTCTTTATCATATTTTTCAACTATTTCATCGAGCTTTATGTTATTGCAATGACTGTTAATTTGTAGATCTTAGTGAATCATAATCTGCTTTAATTAGAAGCGTGATAATTTAATTTGCATTCGTAAAATGCGTGTAATATATATATATAATATTATTAGTGGCGCTAATTTTTTCCGATCCTGCTTTGCGCATATAAGTTACATATCGACAAACCCTGAAAAATCAAGCTAAATAAATGATGAAACAATTAATATGTTACCACAATAGATTTAATCATTTAAATAAGTTGTGCTAAATTACTGATATAAATACTGCACGATAAAGTAACTAAATACCTCAATGAAAGACTACTGAAATAAGCAGATTTACTAAAGAATTACCAAAGAATAACCCCAGAAGAACAAGATTATATAGGATACGTTAAAAGCTCAATGGAAACCAGGTCACTCAACGGCACATTGTACCTACCTCCATCCTCATCGAAGCGCACAAGCAGGAGAACATTGTTTACCGATTAAACAATTATGATTCGAGGAAGAAACCGCATGAGATTCAAACTAACCGAAGATGCTCGGCACGGGTGCTACAATAAAATTAGCACCGGCGAATATCCGCGAGTACAAAATCGAAGTGATAATTCGTGGCGATTTCCGAGTGCAAGGACAAATGGCGCGATATCGGTAGATCTTAGTTTCGACGGTGAATTTTGTGTTTTCTTACTGAACCGCTCATCGATTATTAAACCGTATTTATTCGAAATTGTCGAGGGTGGTATTTTAAAGTACACGTGGTTGGTAATGGTAGTTATGTCGATCGAGTTATAGGGTCGTTTTTGTTATTGTTCGTTCGTGTTGTGGGAGAACCACGCGACGCTGGCTAAACCAGTCGAGGTGAATTTTCGTGCAAAGACTGCCGAGCGCGGATCGCGCGGACTTTGCGAGGAGAGCGTAACTCTATTATTAGACGAAAGGCATCTCTACGCTTTCGTATCTTCGAGATATAACGTGCTGTCCGAACTTCAATGGATCCCCGTGGAAATTATTTCCTTCTGGCTCAGTCCGTTTATGTGTGTTTGATTCTATTCGATGATTAACCCTTTGACGCGTTCTAACAAAAAAAACATTAACATCGTACGATGTAATACTCGCGTGACAGTGGTTGACACTAAATTGTGTCGATAAAAATAAGAAAATTCAAGGAGTAATTGAGATTCAGTTATTCGATCGGTTGTTATGTGACACATAACAGTATGTTACATTATTGTATTAATTTACTAAAAAAACGAAAATTCGTGGTACCGTGCGAAATATACTGGTCGTATATACGCCTTTCGCAGTCAAAGGGTTAATATTGCCTCGCGTTTTATGTACTCCGCGCTGTTATTTCTTTTATACGACTCGCGCGTGCGCGTCGAAGAAGCTTGTTTCGATTGTTGTTTAAATGTTCTTTGCATTTGCGTGGAATGTCAATTCGTATATTTAATTATTCTTTTAATTATTTCATTATTTCATTGGAAAGTTGTTCGGCATCATTTTGTACATTATGATTTCCGTTTTCTTGCAAACTGTTATATTATAATATCAGTGGAATATCATTAATTCGTAATGCAACAAGCAAAAAGAAATCATAATATATTGGAATGTTCGGATTAATTTAATGAATCGGTTGCTTTGGAATTTATGTTTTAAATTTGTTGTTTAATGTTGCAGTAGGAGAAGGTTTGATGTAATATTATTTTGTAAGCAAAGTATTTCTTTAGAAACCAGTTTTTTCTACGTAATAACATGGAGACATTCAAATTTTGATTTCGAATTTTCACTGTAATTATTCTCGTATAAATTCACCCACAAAAGTGTATGTACAATGAACCATTTTATACAAGATGGCAAAACCAAAAACACATAAAAATGTTTATATACAGTAACATAAAATAATACAAAAAAGCTTTCACGATTAAAATGCGTTATCAAGAATTATAAAAGGGGATGTCTCAAACATCCACAAACTGAGCAAAAAATAATATCTTCACCATAAAGAGCACAAACTTACGTGATAAAGTAATCGGAATAATTGTTCAAAGATAGTGGAATTAAAAAGTGTAACAACCGGAAGTAAATTATTCGAAACAACTCACGACATGCATTGACAATAATCAGGGACGTGTATCATCTGTGTAGAAGTTAGCACCATTGCATTAATTACTTAAACATAATTATTGTCGGGAAAAATAAATATGAAAAAAAATATCACAAAAATCTGTGCCAAAGTTTCATATGTAACGTTTGTTATAGAAAGTCGAAGGCCTTCGTGATTTCGGGACATTGAAAAAATTACGTAACGCAATTAAAACGTCTATGAAATAATTATAAAAAAATATCTACAGTGAGTTCAACTCACTCCATGTAATTGCTATGTTACATATATTCATGCGAACTTGGAAAGTTTCATGTAAACCTACACTAATAGTCGTAGCTCCAGCTTTGAAAATAGAGCGAGGAAAAAAGAGATTTCCATATCGCAAAAGTATTCAGTATATTAAACGATATCCCAAAGTTGTGAGTATCATGCAGTGAAAGTGATGATGACGAAAAGCAGAAAAGGAGAAGTAGAAGAAGTTAGGTGAATTCAGTGACTCTGAAAGAAAGAGAAAATATCGTTCCATGTACTAAGCCATTCCAGAACTTTTCTTTTATAAGCAGAATGCGGTATTGCCACAATCGATATCTAAGTTTTCGAATATTTCTTTTTTAATCAGTATGAGACACAACAAAGTTTCTAATACAAGAACAATTAAACGATATATCTTAAAATTATTTGCAGGGGTTAGAATCAATGACTTTCCGACTGTTTTAGATTAGAATTTGGTATGTTGTTTAAAAAGTAGAACTATTCAAGGAACATCCATAATTGAGCCGCACAAATGCAAAAGTGTTTAACTGCACTTTTTGAAACGTTTCCAATATTACTGGCAAAGTATAAAAGTAGCATAAAGTAAACGGCAGATATATTTGTCAAGGAGAATAATCATTCGAAAACTTAGAGGTACAGCGAAACAATGTTGAAAAATTCTGATATCGACCTGATTGCCGGGATCTCGTTCCGGATTGTCGGACATGTTGTTGAAGTCTCTTCGAACAAAGGTCTCGTGTCCATTCTTCCCAGATTTCGTATTTTCAGATTCTCGTAGCCTACTCAATTCGCTCACAAGCTCCGCGATCTTTTGTTCCTTTCTGCGTTGAGTATTTTGTAATTGTTGTTCCATTGCCATGAAACCTTGTATCGTTTTGAGTGCCTTCTCATGCTCGCCTTCTAATTTCTTCAACTTATGCTCGGTCACCTCTCCTTGCTTTTGCAAATTGCACAGTTTCAACACCAATTGTTTCCTGCCTTCTTCCTGCCGTTTTAATTCGTTATCCTTCTCTTCTAATTCCTGCGGTAAAAAGTTTCGTAAATTAATGAATATCTTCTTATGTATCCGTGAATATCGATGAAACCTAAGCCGACCTTCGTCAGATCCTTCGCTCCGTTGCCATCTTCGCTAAAGCTTTCTAAAGGAGACTTGATCTTGATCAACCTCTCTTTATTTGGCTCCCAATCGAGACAAGTACTTCCTCTTTTTGGTATACTTTGAACGCAGCTGATCTTTTGCCCCATTCTTAATTTTAATGGATCCTCGATTGTGTTCAGTGCGGATGGACTTGTGGGTGGGGACCGTTTTATATAACCATTTTCATACTGCAAAACCGAAGAATTAATTAATCAAAAGAACTTATACCGAAATATTTGTCATGTTTTCGGGAGATACACTGTTTTTCGAAAGACAGTAATAATAATAGCAACATTAATATCAATATTTTCACAGAAGCAGTTGAATTACAATGATATAATTTACAGTGAAAGTTTCGAGCGCAATTAGTTGAATCCATTGGAATTCATTTTTATGGAGAAATGATGAGGCATTTTAAAATATTAAAAGTTTACCTGAGAGAGCATAGCACGATGCTTATTGTTAAGTTCAGTGATCGCATCGTCCCTGGTTTTGACCGATGCCCTGAGTTGATCAACTTGTCGTTTCCTCTTCTCCGAAACTGCATTAAGCTCCTCGTATGACCGAGACTTTTCTTCAAGTTGTGTGTTTCTTTCCTTAATGATTCTCTCCTTCTCTTGAAGCTCGTTTTTGCACTGTTGGACGCTTGTATCCCTTCTCAGAAGCTGCTCCTCCAATTCTTTTACTTTCTCTCGCAATTCTTCCTCATCGCGCACCCTCTCCGCAACCAGATTTTCTTTTAACCGCGTCTCCGCGTCTAAACGTTCCCTGAACTCGTCCCTTTCGGTTTCGAGTTCTTGCGCCCAAACTCTTTCCTCTTCTAAGCTACTCGTTATTTGTTTCACCTAAAGCATTCAGAAAATAATATCAACATTATTTATCACAATTTTGAACAGATTCCAAACAAGCATTTGAAGTATAAAGATATTCTTTTTCATATAAATATTAAATCAGTGACATTAAGTCTTAATAAAGAACATATAATTAATCGAACAGCAAACTGTCTTCAATGCAAATTGCAAACAAAATTAAGTATACAACACTTACAAATTCCAATCATATGAAAAGTCACAAGATACTTGAACGATTTGAAGAAATCAATTAAATGAAATCTGGCACAGCGAAAAGTTCTAGAACGTAATCGTAAACGTGATTCAATTTAAAGCACCACAGAGACTGGTAGGATACTCGCTTATTGCTCGTTAAAAGTGATACTATTGGAGGAGAATATCTCCAGCTACCAAGGCGAAGGAAATTCGTAATCTTTACCCACCCCATCATCCAGTATTTCTACAATGTCTCCCGTATTTATCAAATCGACCTTCGAACGTCTCAAACACTTAATTAACCCTGCAACGTCTAACAAGAGATAATTGCTGATAAACTATTTCGGCCATTTTCAAAGTCCTTGCAGATACACCAATCAAAATAATGCTTATATCTCCTTTGCCACAGCAGTCCAGTAAACATGATATAACAATGTAAATCTTCAATTTATGTTTTTGAACAATCATCATTTTCCTTGATTTTCGTATAATCATATTATTATCGTTTAACGGAGCTTGAGATTTTCTATACCAACTAATGACATTTCTTCAGTGTCCGCAAACTGTTCGCTTCGTAGACTCACAATTATAAAGTTACAAAATTCTATCCCCACTTCTGGAACCAAGTCGGAATTTATCTTTAAAAAGACACGAACGAAGTTTTAGTAAAATTGTTTTGCATTGGAAATGTAAATGCAGTGGACTCTTCGACGAGCAGAAATACACTGATTAATTTTTTCGTGCCGCGATAGGCTTATCGAGTGAATGTTCTTTTCGTGGTAACAGAAGGAAGTAAAGTGTGATAACTGGAATCGTGTGCACACGCCGCACAGTGGAAGCCATGACACACCGAAAAAGGGAGAAAGCAAGTAAAAATATATCTCTTCTACTTTTCCATTCAAATGATATCTCACAGTGCGCAATGCAAAGTGAACATGTGATATCGATATTCAAATATAATATTGATATTAAGTAAATAGTACATTATTGATCAGCCGTTATTGTTGAGAGTGGTACAAGTCCATTTTTATATTATATTCTACTGCGTTATTTATATCAGCTCGTCAGCGTGGTTTGTTGAACGATTAAAATGAAAGGCGCTGTGATGGCAAATAGGTCGTTGAACGTACTTTGCTTGGAAAAATAGTGGAAGACGATAAGAAGCTTTCCCCTCCTGCGTGTACAGTACTTATCTTTGTACCGTCTCCGGTTTTATATTTTCTTACCTCGGCTTCGAGGGATGCAACAAGCTCCTCCATCTGATGTAATTTCTCCTCGTTCTCCAATGCCTTCTCTGGCGTAATGCCGAATGCTTCCTTGTAGTAGATGGATGCATCTGGTATCTTTTCCCGGTACTCTGTCAATTCTATAGTAACAGGCCAATATATCCTTTTAATGCACGAATAAACCGCGAAGAGCCGACGGGAAGTAAGTTAACCAAAAAATCACGGAGGACAAGAAATTAATGGCGCGTGGAAAACACGGTGTTTCTAAGACGTCGATTTTCGGGGAAAAACATTTTTCTTAGATAATGTGAGAAGAAGATTTTTAACCATTTTAGTGTCGAACAACGATATATTGTCGCGCGAGAATTGATATGCGCTTGTGCTTGAAAATGACAAACTACAGAAATTTCGCTCGGTGTTTTTCGCTCATTTTTCGATAATATAATATAAAAAAAACGTAGTACCGAAACAGCGTACCGAAAAAGGTCGGCCATTAAATGGCAATGCTTGAAATTGTATTCTTAAATAGAATGTAATTAATACGATGAAATTCTTGCAATAAAAAAGTTACTAGAAAGGTTCTAATATTATAAAATTAATAGGAAAGGCAAGCACTAAATGTACAGCACTAAACAATTCTCAAATTATTAACGCTTACTTTTTATTAACGACATGAAGATATGGTCAAGTTAGAAAATGATTACTAAAATAAAATAAAGCATATAAAATTACTACTTGACTTATAATTCTCTTTAAACAAATATATACGAAAAATAGTGTAATAATATTCCCAGTGGATTTTCCAAGTCCCTTTAATATTTATCCCGTGCAAAGTTTCGATAACGTTTGACAAATACGTTCGTCATTCCGTATTGACTTTTAAGAATCTTCTTATCATCGAAAGCAAGCACCAATTATCTTTCTCGAGATTTGCCGCAAAATTTAAGAATCATCCTTGTGAGATAAAATCAAATTCATTTACAACAATATTTTTTTAATTAATTTCGAGGCCAATTCGTGTGGTTTTTTGAAGATTGTCGATTTATTTATAAATACGTTAAAATAATGGAGGACTGACCTTTCTCAAGCTGCCTGATTTTTTCTCGTTCGAATTCGAGTGACCGCTGATATTGCGCTTGATTTCGAGAGGATGCTTCTTTCTGCTCTTCAATTAATTCGAAAGCTTTCGCCGCTTGATTGAGAAGTTCCTGCTTCTCTACCAGTTCCTTCCTCAGTGATTCGATTTCGACCTATCGAAGGGTGCAAAGGTCATTCGAATTATTAATTCATACCAAGGAATATAGGACAACTAAATAGTGAACGGAAATCCCGAATTACAATGCAATATCAATAATAATACAACTTATAATAATCCTTATTATTATTTGAAATTTGATTTAAACACGCGAATATATACAAGTTCTATTATATTCATAATAAATATATAAATTCTCAAAATTATTCAACTTGACTGCTACCATCTATAAACGGTTTTAATTCGTAAAATTAATACTATATTAATGATATAATATGAACATAATAATGTTGAAGAAGAAACTTAAAAGCAGTAATGATTATGCTTAGAATGAAATACGTGTTGTGCGAACCTTTAATTCGATGTTCTTCTTTATTGCATTTTCGTCGGCAGATGTGATACCCATTCGTTCCTCGAGGAAGTATATCCGTAATTTTAGATTGAAATTCTCCTTTTTCAAGGCCTCCAATTGGTCTTCGTATTCCTTCATTGTTCTGCCGACCCCCGCACCGTCCCTCGTCCCAATTACCCCGGTGGGAGAGGTTTTGCCGGGTGACCTTACATTTGTACCTGAAAAATAAAGGTAAAGGATCCATTATATCTGTTTACCAAAAATAAGATCATATCAGATCTGATTAACTATGTTTAAGTTCACTTCAATTAACTCGGTGACTTAACACCGTATTTAAAGGAAAAATAGGGTTAAGGGTTAAAACGATGACGTAGTACACAACGTCCCTTCATAATCCTTAAAGTACACATTTCAACGCTTTGTATCTCGTTTGCCACAAACATCCAACAAAAATTGTACAACAATATAAATGTTAAACTTATGTTTTTAAAAAACATATTTTCCTCAATTTCGTATAACCGTTTAAGATTTTTACGTATTTTAACATTAACTACAAAGCATTCAAAATGGCTGGTCTCCAATTTTTACCAAAATTGTTCAAATATGCAACCGTTTTTTCTGTATATGAGACGTATAATTAAATCCATTAATAACCTTACATGTTCCAGACATAATTCGTATATAAATAAACGTTTTAGTAGAATTGAGTATATATTTAGTAGTTCTAACGTTAAAACCCTAACAAGGGTATCCAATAGAAAATTCTCCACGTTTATCATCTCTATTCGAGTAATTCGATATTTTCTAACAAGTAAATTGTTTTTGTTAATAAATGATCTCTTACTCTCCATTACTGGTAGAATAAAGATGGTGTAAATAGAACACTCGTAGGTGTCTCCTCGATACAAAGGGTTCTTCTATGTCATATCTAACAAGAAAATTTCATGGAATTCCCAATTTTCGGCACGTCAAAGTTCCCCCCTTCGAGCTTAGCCTTTTCAAACACGAACCTCTCGACGGGGCACCAACTTCAGCGCGCCAACAGCGATATATTTGTGGCAATCGCATCGATCCGACACCACTGACTTTTACCTTCACCCTTCACATTTACATCATCCGCGAAATAACTTTCCAAATTTTCTGCTATCACGTTGCAGCACTGACAATTAGGAACTGCGTCAGTAGCGTGGCCCAATTCGCGATTCAATTTCTTCGAGCGACTTGAAGGTAGCCGAATTGCATCGATTGCTGGTGCACTGAAGTTGCAGAGGTTTTATGTAACTTCTGGAATATATTTTATTCGGGTACCGATTTCGTTCATTTGAATAATGATTTCCAAATTTATTGCTTCTGAGATTCATAAGTTTTATAACAATACGAAACGAGTCAATTCTTTATTCTGATTTTATGATATTAAAAGATACATTCCGATCTCAAAGAACTATTCGAAGCTTGCAGAGATATAAGTATATCTTAACTTCTATATTTAAATGACAAAGTTTTAATAAGAAGATATACGTCCGTAACAGAAGTTATGTGTAATCAATATTTTCAAATTCCGATTTTATCTTTACTTATAATATTTAATATCGTATAGCACTGTTATTAAAGCAAAATTATTCTCCTCGAAGTTCACAGAATTTTAAGATTTAATTTACTTTGGCGGTATCTTCTACTTTATCAAGTAAGTGGGTTAATTAAGAATTATAATTGAATGACCAAGTATGTCAAAGACTCGGTTTGGTCCAAGAATATGAACCTCAGGTGCATTTGCAAAATAATTGGACGTTGAATCGATCCTATTCTCGAATTCATTTAAGAGTAACGTGACTGATGCCAATTTCGCGAGACGCAGCGTGCTCCGGCGTCTTGCTCCCTTTAAATCTTTTTGGCGTGTCACCAAGCGCCATTAAACTTTCAGCCTAGCGTCTTCGGTCATTCGAAGCAGATTTTTATAAGTTTCCTTTTTCTACAACGTCCTCGTACGTAGGATACTTTACTCTTGTCGTTATAGTGGTACCTTCAGTCAAAAGGTGAGGTGTATTTATCGTCCGGCTAATGACTTCCTATACTACGTACGTGTAAACTACCTCGAAGTAAACTAATCATCAGATGACAAATGTACATCTACGAGAAAATCTATTTTCTTTCAACAGCATCTTCGCGCGCGTAAAATTGTCAACTTTCATTGAGTTCTTAGGAAGTATCTGAGAAAAGTTATTTGTTCTCACCAAGATATTTAGATATCTTGAGAAATTTAATCTTTGAATATTTTTATCTATTCTCGAATATTTCCATTAATTGAAAGTACTCAATTTAAGTACTTTGACCCAGCAGTAAGTGAAGGATCGAAAGAATTTCATTCTCAATAATCCCGAAATAATAATTATGCTAAGAAAAAATTCGGAAAAAGAAAATAGCATGTACATATTTGTGCATAAAAATTGTGAAGGTGGGAACAGAGTAAAAATGGTGGCGCTGCAGGAATTTCGTGTCATAATAATAATACATTTCAAAAGCACTTAAACAATAATTCTATCCAAGATAATTAATGTATCATGGGTTAGAAAGAGTGAAATGTATTTTTTGTGTTACGTAAAATAGGTTCCAAGTGTTCTCTCGTCTAATATTAGAATATTATAAACGACCTTGATCATCACTGACGACAGTTAAAGTAAGCTTAAGTGAAAATGATTCTCTATAAAGGAAAATTAAGCGAAAGCGATCCATCCCTTTATAAGGTTGATATCGCGATTATCAACAGTAGAAATGTTAACTACACGAATACACCTGCTATTTGTATTTTAATGCAGTCTATTAAGCCGGTTAGCACTCAACTCGACCTTCCTTTATTCGGTACAATTTGACTCAACGAGGGAGAAGCAGCTTAATATTAATATTAACGAGCTTAATATTCACGAAGTTATTTAAACCTTCCTCTATTCGACACCATGTATGTAGCTTTTAAAATAATATTCCTTGAATCAAATCGAATATAAAAAATAAATTGTATTCATTTTGTAAAATCGCAATTGAGGAGTTTTATGAATTGTGTTAAGAGTTATTAAAAATTTCTTATCGAAAGAATTGTGGTTATTAAAAATTTCTTATCGAAAGAATTGTGGTTATTAAAAATTCTTAATAAGAATAGTTCCATAAGAAATAACTGTTCCATAACGACTTTGTAAAATCGCACTTGAGGATAATTATTATTAAGAATTATTTAAAATTTCTTGAGGAAAGAATTCTTATTAAGAATTAATAACTGGCCAACGAACCATAATTATCATGAAAACTTTTACAAAGGAAATTCATCCGCGTAGAATCATCAGTTGGCAAAGTAATATTAATATAAAAAGTGGGTCAATTTTATAAAATCTGTACTACTTTAAATTGTATTCAATTAATTATATTAATACTGCTACTATATCTACGTTAATTCAATATCATTAAATATTAATATTAAGTTCTATATTTTGTATACGAAAACCGGATTACTGCGGAACTTTTGGCAAACTTTTGTTCGACAGATTTAGCCAAATATTCTTACGTAATAAGAAATCAATTTTTGCCATCAGTTATTAGGTCTATATAATATTTAAAAAAACACATAGCTTAATTTTTTTAGTAACCTTGATAATTCTGCAATGTAATAAACATTTGCAGCTACGTGAAACATTCTTTGTTAAATAATACAAGAACAAAGGCGTACACAAAGGAGTCTAATTTTACTTCAATTTCAGCTTTGTTTTTCTGTTATTGTTGTTGACATCATCTCGGGACAAAATTCTTTTCAATTATAATTAATCATAGTTTATAACAGATCATAGAAAAATAATTATGTATAATCAAAATGGCGCGTGTGCCCTTTAAACCCGTAATTATAAATTACAAGTAATCATTACAATGAAACATAATGAAATAGACGAAAAGATATCAGCAAATAAGAAATCATAACTATAATTATCAAAGATCATACCGAACATAACTTCAATCTTTATCGGACGATCTTGGATGTCTTTGATTAAAGTCGAGGGCTCGATGCGTGACCTTCCACATCCCATGCCACGCGAAATCACGATTTCCACTAAATCCTCACATCTCACGGCACTTAACTAATCCAACTTACACTAAACTAAATCGAAACATTCTAAACCAACAGTAATCGCGTATACTTTGAAAGCACTTCGTATTCGCAAATGTTTTCGCGACGACAGTGCAAAACCAAACTGCGGAGGAGTGTCAGCGCCAAACTTTAGATCGCAATAACTTCAAGTTAAAATTATATTTCTAACGTATATAGTGTGATGTGTGACGTATAGACATTTATTTGAAGGTCAAATCTGCAGTAATGTATGCATTGATGTACCTCGAGAGAAATTGTGTAAATATTTTTTTTATTATTATTATACCCTGTAAAATTAATTTTGTTCAAATTATGGCTTTATATGAAAGGTGTAGCTTGTTGTATTAATTATTGTTTCGAGGTTATTGGAAGCGTATCACGTAATTTTAAGTACTTTCTAGTAGTATAGTCACACAATACGCCAGACATCAGGAGAAAGTGGCATCATAGTCAGACCGATAAACTTGTATAATTATTATTCTAGTAATTTGTTTAACGATATTATAATTATTTTTATTGCATATATTGTTCAATTAGAAGTACTTTGACCCAGAAATAAACGGTAGGTGGACAGAACTTAATTCCCAACGATCTAAAAATAATAATTACTACGATACGCGCGTATCTTACACACGTTTCGAAACTTTCAATCAATTTCACGCGGATAAAATTAGACAGCGATACACGATTGGCTGAAAAGAAGGAATCAAACGTAAATATACTGTTAACTCTATCATATGGGGAAGTAGTATCCCAGAAACTTTCCCTGTTTTCAACTTCCTACTATAATTATGTCTGCACGATTTTCTTCGTGCCTTAAATGATTATAAAAATTGTTTGTACTTAAAAGAAATTGCTGAATGAATGTCTCCAATTGAAGTGGTAAAGAATGAAAACATTACTATTATATTAAATGTTGATGATATTATAATTATTAATATGACGATATTATAGTATAGTATCATGTTATATTAATATATATTTTATAGTGAATTGATTTGCGAACACAATGAAAATGCTGAGAGGAGATATTCCGATAGTTATTCCCTTCTTAATCAACCCATTATTCATAATTTCAATTCGAGACTTAAATGGAATTTCCTAACACTTCATTAACGCAATTAACTCGTATTTCCAAGAAACCACAATTAGTAAATACTTTCTCATTTCAAGCCGAAGCATTCGATCACCGGAAGCAGTAGCTTCCGTCTTATTGTTTTTCTTATCTTCTCGAGTTGGACATCGAAACCGAGAGCCGATTTTTTTTCCACTTAAGTTTCAACCCTCGTCGCATCGCGTCCATTGGCCGCGCGGTGACAAACGGCTTTTGTCTCGCACTTTTCGAGGATAAATTACTTTTTGTCCGGAATCACGTATCCCCTCTTAAAGTCATCGATATATCCGTTACTTTTATGCGCAGCATATCGTTTATAAATAAAAGTATGATGCGCATATTTATACAAAACAATGTTGTTCAAATTATTAGAACTAAGACTTTCAAAGAAACATTTAATTTACATGAATTTAATTAATATTCGTATATGTAGAACCCGGAAATAATACATTCGAAGAGTTCAAGTAAAAGCACAGATTTTGAATTACATTTCAAACAAAATATTTGTTTAAAATATTGTTATCTCCAATAAAAGATGTATTTAGGGATAAAGGTACTAAAATCTCCAAAAGATATAGGTTTTCTAATCGTGATTTATTTCAAGTTACATAATACAGTTCCATAATGAAGACTATAAATATTACATAAATATAATTAAAAATCAACAATTATAATATAATTAAATCAAAATATCCAGAATGATTTGCACGCTGATTTGCAGTCCAAAGTGTCCAAGTTTTTCTTGCACTGCTACAATGGCGGATGTATTATTCAGGCTCCCGATCAGTCTAACGATCCCAACGATCTAATAACGTGAACCAATGCGACGTCATGAAGTATTTCATATAACTATGGATTTCTTGATATCAAACATTAAACCTGGGTAGTCTGGATGTCGATGCAAGTGCAATATCGACTGTGCCGTTACATCGTCGTACAGGGCAAGCTCGCGTATTTATAGATGACACATTTAGGCCAGAGAGAACAGTTTGAACTATCTTTATTTTGGCAGGCCACCACTATACTCTCCAGTCCACCGAGGCTGTCCAATTTCGGGTGACCCGAGCATAATTAAACCTTTCAAATCATCCCGGGTCCGAGAGTACACGCAATTGTAATTTTACCGATTAGCATTAACCTATTAACTCTAGCCGACGAATCCAGATCAGAAACGGCCGAGCTCCGTGTTTATTTTTGGCCTTCCACCGTTCCACTACACACGCCGAGCATTGCGACACCGTGCTACCTTACCGTAGAGTACGTGTCAGTATTTATCCTCGTGTCATTGGGATTTGTTCCTTAGATATCAGAATTAAATCAATGTAGTCTTACTTGACCTATGAGTAAGGCTGGCTCATCATTCGCAATCTTATTTCGTTCACTTTCATGTGAACAGTAGACATGGATAGAACGCGTGTACGATGTTCTCCATTTCTCAACAGAAGTAAGATGCGGTTTTGAAAAGATGTCCATAAAACCTTCGTCAGTTAAGTATAAAAGTAAAGATATTGAATTAATTCTTAAGACAGAACTTCAGGGACACTCAATAACTCTGTGATGTTGAAATTCAAGTCTTTTAATATCACAAAACGAGAATAAACAATTCGTTCGTACTGCACTGTACTCAATTTTTATATAGACATTAAACTTCATACGTAAGTAGTATATCAGTATATACAGTGTAGCCAGGCGAATACGATACTTCCACATAACTTCGGATACACTAAGGAAGTGCCGCAATAATATATATCCCAATTATTCTATTTCAATCGAAAATGCATCCGGTTCGCGCTATAAATAAACGAAGAATTTAAAAGTCAGATCTATAAAGATAACGCTTTAGCGCTCGGACAATCCGCCGGAAAATAGAAAATCTCACGCAGGATGTACACCTAGTAAAATTAGAAACAATAAATTAACAAGGTGCGCGTAGTG
Source organism: Nysson spinosus (assembly GCA_910591585.2). Taxonomy (NCBI): domain Eukaryota; kingdom Metazoa; phylum Arthropoda; class Insecta; order Hymenoptera; family Crabronidae; genus Nysson; species Nysson spinosus. Next base: position 9,274,289 of record OU342835.1, read on the forward strand.
CCTTGTACTTTCCTACTTTCCCTGTTTGATTCTTCTATTTATCTGAAGTGGGTGCGCTACGTAGCTTCCTCTGATGTTGGAGGAAGCATAATATCTCGTAACTAACTGCGGAGACAAGAAACTCCAGGATAAAGCAACAAATTCGTAATACAAAAGCATCGAGTTTATTCGAGAGTTTGTGACATATTTCCTGGCATTTTCTGCAAGCTTCTCGAATATCTTAAACGGCGATATACACGGACAATTTATGTCGCGGATTACCGCGTCTGAGATACTAATTAGTGATATATGACGTCATTCCTCCTGGATTTACTAAAAGCATTACTAACCTAAGTAATAATCTGTGTAACTGTGTTACTTTGTCTGGAGTTTTGTTAGCATTCCAGTGACTTCATTCTCAACCGATTTTTACGTCAATTCTATTATTTTATTATTATTCCATAAATAATCATTCATATTTTCATGTCATTAATCAATTATTATTTCGAATTTCGCTGTTATAATATATTACTGCTATTCATAATTCAATGAAGAGATACTTCAACAATAAAATTGTCGATATTACAAAATTACGGCAATAATTATGAAGTCAAATAATTGATATATCATATAATTATATATATATATATATTTTTCTTTCGACATTTTTATGTGTTTTAATCTACAACATATCACACTGCCATTATTATAATAAAACGAATCATTTTCGAATATGATTAGAGACTGAATGATCTCATATGCCTGGATAAGTTTTGAAAATATGTACTTCCAATAAAGTAAGGTTCGAATCTAAACCACCGATTTTTCGTCGCACGTGCGTTAATCTATAAAAATAGTATCAGTCCCCGAATTATTATTTGGCCCATAAAGATGTCGCGTTTAAGTCAAAGTGTAGGCGTTTGGCTTGAACCCAATCATGTCAAATGTTAAATGAAAACAGCAAGCAAGGAGCCGATTAGAATCGGATCATTAACGCTAGAAACGTTAAACTGATTTACTCCGATAATAACGGCTTCGCTAACGGCGCACACACTTTGCTAATTGAAACAATATTCTATAATACGTGCAATTACTATGCAACGATACTTTGTGACAGATTAATGAAGTATCTTGTAGTAAATCAATTCATTCACCGATTTGATAATCTATTATTAAGACTCGATCTAAAATAATGTACTACAGTATTACCACCAGTATCTAGAACCATTACCAATTGCAAACCAAATTTGTTAATAATTTTAATTTATCACCAAGCATTTTATATTGCTCAACTTAGAAGTTCCATTTTTCTTTTCAAATTTCATCAACTATTTCGTGAGACGTATTAAAATATCTGAATTTTAATATTTAATAAGCTACCCAATAATATCAAATTGCGAACGTAATTACATTGTACTTCTTTATTATTGAATTCATATCGCTTTAAGGACAGCTCAGCTTTAAGTATTTATAATATATTGAATTGAATAATATTTGAAATCAACCATTGTATTTTCAAAAGATTAGGGAAAGCTTTAGAATCAAAGATTCGTAGGAATCGTGGGTAGTCGGGTTCTACGAAAATATCGCATTCCAAAGCGTGCACGAGAAACCCGGATAGTTTAAGCAACGGCGGAATCGAGACACCTGGAGAAACAAACATCGATTCGAACGGACAATATGGCCACTCGCGGAGATCAACGATGAAAATTACGATATTCATAGGACGAGAAAGGTGGCGAATAACACCGTGGTGGATCACACGGAGTAACGTGTTACAGAAATAAATACGCGGAGCGTCGCGACATCTTGCGCCCCGCTCCCCTCCGCCCCCCCCGCCACGGCTTCTTACCACAAACGTTTGTGACCCACCGAAATAAATGGATCTCCGCTTCCTGTAATCTGAGATCGCGAAAAACACTTTCCCAGGATGCGCTTTTTCGAACCATTGAAAAAAGTTGCTTTTCTAAGGTCTACCGGGTATCACGTAATTAGAGATTACCTGGAATTCTGACTAATTTATGCTCTTGTTCATCGCTGTGTCTTCGCGCTTATTAATTTCTTACTTTAGTGTCAATTAACTTTGAACTGCCATTTGTATTTTTAATTCTTTATGCATCGCGACAATGTGGTGGGAAAGTATTATTTTTATGATTCGAGAGAGAATGATAACTTTGCCGATAACATTTGATGACTATCTACGTATACATTATTTTGTAGAATTGCATATTTTTTGTTTATAGGACGGTATGCAATGGTAATGTTATCATTATTAATATGCAGATAGAAGCCTATAAATTATGTAACCGGTAATAGACGGGGTATTAAAACAGCTAATGTAAAAATAGAAACAGATTTCAGATTTAATATTAACAAGACAGTAAATTAAAATTTATACTTTACATACTCTTAGTCCTTCAAAATATAAATCTTATAAATTAATATCCACGTAAAAACATATCTTACCGAACATTATCAACATTTTATTAAAAGCAGAGCTATTTCGGTATCACGATTTTATTAGTAATCTAAAAGCAAATTTTATTTACCACCTTCATCCAGATTTATGGATTATTTATCAACCGGTAAATCGTCGAAAATGAATCTTCCGTGTTCTTTTCTCGGGGAAGCACGCGAAATTTTTACGCGAGCGTAAACACAATTAATCTCCCAATAAGTTTTACGCGGAGAATTCCATACACGTGTTCCCAGTGTGTATGCGCCGGCAAGACTTTATTAAATAACAAGAGCATCGTTTAGTGGAAGATGAACAGCAGTTACATAACCTGGAATCTTCCCACTAGTTAACCTATCGTTATCAACGATTATAATGTAATACGCGTATTGATCCCGTTAAAAGATTCGACTTTCAGACAGTGGATATTGGAGGTTATAGTTGTGGTTTTACGAGGGAACAACGACCCTGAAAGTTTTTCATCTAATTATTCCTCGGCCAAAAATATATTCGTCAGCGGTTATCTTCGCTTGCTTTCAAGTTTTAACTTTTACAAGCTCCTTTAACATGTTAACCGTGAAACTCTTCTAAGCATGGCCGCCATCTTGCAGGTACATTAAAATTAGTAATACAATGAATTCGTGCGATATATTCATAATTAGTGTTCATACATGAGTTTGATAATTCATTACTAGAATTTGAACGTATCAAAAATTGTTAATTTAAAAATTATAAGAAGAATAATAGAACCTCGAATAACCTCGAAATTTTTTATGAAAATCGTTGAATAATTTCTTATACAAATTTGTAGTTTATGATAAATATAATATTCAATCCTTGCGAAGCATCCGCTTACTAAAATATTCTGTTATTTTACTGAATTATAATTGCATCTGTATTTAAATAATGTAAATAAAGTTTTGTGAAGAATATTGAAAATTCTTTATTTAAAGACTGTCGTCATAAAGAAAGAAATATTTGATGAAGAATCCAAAACATTTCCATGCAAGAACCTTTATGTTTTTTGAATATACCATTCTTGTTAACATTCCTACGAAATCCACGACAATGGCGCACTATGCATCAAGGAATTAAAGATAGAATCTAAGGGATTATTGTATCTGAGAGGTTTTGTACGAAGGGAGAATTACCAGCGAATAGCGGAGTAACACGCTCGCGATTTTATCAATAGATTCAACCTCAGATCACGGAAATGCAAACGAAACAAGAGTGAAATGTCGGCTAGACCTGGCAGAGATTTGCTTACCAACGGCCAAATTTATGTTTTACTATAGCTACTGGATTACGTTCGCGTCGGCGTAGACGCGAAACAACTCCAACTACCAGGAAGAAAGTTCGTTGCCCCTTTTTCATTCTGATTAATATAATATCGCGTTTACTGCCCACGAATTGTCCCTAGTTCTTTTACGGGAAATTTTAGATCGTGGTAAACTTGTTAATCTCTGTTACACTCGCGTCGGCGTACACACGAAAGAAACTTAACTACCGGGAAGAGAGTTGGTTGACCTCTGTTATTCGGATTAATACAACATCACGTTTACTACGCGCGAATTCTTGTTTGGATATTTTATATGATATTCTTATTACGGAATCTAGGTATGAAAATGGTTAATTAGAATCAATTAGAAATATGATTATAATGTAAGGAAATTATTTCATATAATAATTAGCTATTTCTATTCCTACTTCCTAGAAATTAAAAATCGTTTAATAAAATTTAACACAAAAATTGGACCTAGAACCGAGCAAGAAATGTTTTCATATTACAATTGTCTTATTATACGTTAATTTGCCTAATATGGACAATTTTAAATCGCGTAAGCTTGTAGCAATAAACTTTAGACCCATATTTAGATCAAAGTTTATATTCAAATTAAGACCAATATTTAGATCAAAATTTGCACTAAAAGTTTAGATTACAAACCGACAACAAATCGAGAAATGTTCTCATGTCACATTTATCAAACGATGTCCGTCGACTATTAGAGATGTCAGTGGCGGGTCAATTACTTAAGGGAAATGGCCAATAAAGGTAGTGTCACAAGGGAAAGAGAAAGGTAAGCGATCGTTCCATTATCGATGGCAATATCACTAGTCAGTTGTTTAACCAATCTATCGAGACATCTTTATGCGATACAATCGTTTGAGTCGGAACTATGACTTATAAATACTGCAATCATTTCTTATGCAATACTCTGCCTTGCTTATGAGCCGGAAAATCGTATCCGGCCTATATCGACGACAAACGATTCGTGATCAAAAGAAAAGAACATATTAATGAGGCGTTACCGATCTTTGCAGTTCGATATCGATTGTCATGGATCGTTTACTACACGCTTGTGACTTATTATTAATTTCGCATGTACCATGAAAAGATACAACGAAATTAAGTGTAATTATAAGATCAACATCATTGGATCAGTAGAAGTTACTCACCATTCGTCAATGGCTGCGTTTGACTCATCGTGATGTCTTGTAACGGCATATTTGTGCTGTAATCAAAAAAAGAATTTATTATTGCATCGAAATAATATTCGAAAATTTATGAACAAATTTCGAGTGAATAAGAATGCATTCAAAATACTCAACATATTTATATATTGGGTTGTTCGGAAAGTAATTTCGTTTTTTCGTAGACAATTTTCGTATAATAAATAAATATTTTATTCAATTATATATTGGCCATTCTTTTCCAATACTTTTTGCCATCTTTCCGGCAGTAGCATGTGTCCACGCTCATAAAATTTTTGCTGTTTGCTGGCAAAAAACTGATACAATTAAATCCTCTGTCGGGAAAAAACGAAATTAGTTTCCGAACAACCCAATATATATGAAATTAAAAATGTATCCATGTTCTAAAATAGGTGAACTGATTTAGAGTGAATCAAAATACATTAATAATTCTGATCATAATTCTTTATATATTATATGTCATTCAAGATGTCTATTCACGTAATAAATTATAAGATGATGATAAACTAAAGCAAGGATTAAAAAGGTATCAGAAAATATACAAGTGTAGCTTGTTATTTATAATGCGTTGTGACAATAATGGCAGGATGTCTGGTCCTCAAAGGAAATTTATTTTCGGAATAGAGCCGAAAATGGATTGGTGGCATGTGGTAGCTCCTGATTCCTCGGGAAATAGACTCTACGGGTTAAACCGAATTAGATAAAAGGCGCTTTAAAAGGATCAAGATGAGGCCCATCTTCTATTTCCAGAGCGACCACCGATTAAGACCAAAACATCGGTCTGGTAAGGACGAATTCGACGCATAGATAATGCCTTAATCAGCAGACCTGCCTGACATAAGTAAGATGTTATCGAACCTGTACAAATTCCTTTCGTTACTCACAATACTCTAATTAGTTTTAAATAATGCGAACATTGCATATCGATTAACATACTATTAGTTCAAAAGGTAAATTTTATGTTGCCCGATAAAACCTGATCAAACTTGATATTATTTCCTACTTAATATTATATTTTGCATAAAAAGATACGTATATTGGAGGATTTTGGAAAGATATTTCCTCATATAACCTATAGGAGAGTCTAAATATAATATATAATATCTAATACATATTCTATATAATATATAACAAATATAATCCATGAGAGATCACAGTTCCACGTCACAAGTGCCTTCTTTCAGAATCCATGATTAGTTATATCAATTTAATATGCGTTTAAAGTACGGTTTGTGTCATCCTATGCATGCAGATATTTAATTGTCCAAGCGAAAAATGTTCTCGGAGAATATTAAATATCAACGTCACTTTTAATAGCTGTAATTAGTGGCTCGAGTAAAGTAAAATAGTTCGTATGACTCTCGTGGTTGATTTATAATACTAAAGCATTTCGCAGGGCGTTTGAGTAATAAGGAAATGCCGGGTTTCCAGTAAAGTTTAATTTAGATTTCATCCAAATACTATTCTAGCTAGTCCAAGCCGAACCGCAAAATGAGTAATTAACGCATAGTGCGCCTCGCGCAACTTGTCCCGAATGCTAACAAGTTCTAAGAGGTCCGTTACTGTTTGCCGGCTACGTGCGACGTGCAGTCTGGTGAACCATACTTCTGATTATCTTATATAAGAACCCGTGGTCAGAAACTTATCAGTGATTCATTTTTATGATATAAGTCGAATTTTGAGAAAGAATGACAACAGCCCAATCTTGCTTGTGTCTAAAAGGAAATCGTATAACGTAAATCTAGTTAAACGCAATTTTAAGGAAAGTGCAATACGTGAAAATAGTAAGGAAATTATTACTTAAACACGTCAAAAAAAGTGACAATCTTTGAAAGATACGGATAGACGAGTACGTGACTTCAAAGTTAAATGGAACTATAGAGGATTAAAATAATTTCGTATCCCAAAGAATGATTCCATAAATTTTGATCTTTTACGCTTCGCAATATAAAATAATTAGTAAGGCCTTCAGCCATAATCCATACATAAATAAATAGTTTAGAATAACTGATCATGAGTATATATTCGGTAGTTCTGATGTTAATAAATTTGATCTGTATAACAACGATATTATCTATGAAAGTACATCTCGTTAGATTATCGTCGCCATCATGGTTAAACATTCCCATAAATTACATGACAGAAAACAATCGTAGACATTCGTTAAGCATTAAGCAGCCATACTCAGTGGATGGGTATGCCATGCAATAAAACAATCGACTAGAACAAAGCATTATACTCGGTAAGAATCAAATTTAGAAATAGTCTTCCAGAACGAGATCTTGTTAAACGACAAGAAAGATAACGATCCTCTGATCTACTGCCAGCAGCGGATAACTTTGTCGAACAGGATAAAATCAAAATTTCAAATAGGACAAACTCTACTGGATCGACGCCAAGTTACGAATAACAGAGAATTGCCATTTTTTTCGATAGATCGATTTAATTGAGTAAAGAGGAATTTCGCGGAAATTCACGCGACGCCATAGAAGCTGCGATAAAACTTATGAAGAGTTCTTGTTAAAAGATAAGTGTGATAGTTGGGAATCATGATTATTTTATGTATAATTAGTGAATCATATCTAAACTGTTCCATATTATTTAAATACCTCGAAGATATATGTAGTTTTCAGGTAGATAAATCGAAAAGTATCTTAACTTAAAGTTTACGAATCTGTGAGCATTCGATTAGGAGTTAGTAATTTATATTCCATTTCTTAATAATTTAATATATATATATATATATATATATATATATATATATATATATTTATACGCTTATTTAATTATTGTAAAATACGTAATTAATTGGTATATATAAATAATAATAACCGCGATACGCGTCCATAAAATCTAGCAATAAAACTGTTTAAACGCTCTACGATACATTGGTTACTTTACATTGTTAAGGTAAACTCAAAATTCCGTAAAATTTCAGGAATATTAGCGATATACTTGATTCGAGTTTTAGTAATATTGGCATCGGCAGTCACCGATGAACGTCATGGCGTTCAACGTGTTAAAGTTTACAATTCCGATTTCCGGAGTTGAAAGACCTTAACAGCTGACTCGGTGGAATAATGCATTCGTACAATACGAACTACGCGTAAACATTTCAATGGACCGATTTTCTTGGCCGACTAAAAAGTGCATTCGTGCAAGTCCCTTAAAGCAGAAGAACCTTCTAATCGTTTCACCTCGCGGATAATCGCGAACGCGGTCTTTTCGGGTTTACCCTAACACGCGAGTCTGATATATTAAGCGCAACCCTTACGTCCAGGTTTAACTAATCCGGATCCAGACTTCTCGGAATCTTAGAACGTCTCGGAAGACTGCTGCAACGGAGACAGCGAGAGACTAAGGACGACATCTCACTGATATTATTATTCCGCACTTTACGAGGGCACGGTTCGTTTACACAAAAGAAATGATTAGCCACGAAACTGGTAAGCGGTTGAAAGATTCATGATGATTCATTAACGAATGCACCTCTTCTCGACTACGAAGATACTCAGCCCGGTGATAATTAACGGTTCGATGCACTCACGCTCGAAAACTGGCCTACAAACTGATTACAAAACTACCCTTATTTCTGGATTTGATAATTACTTTAAACCTACGACATGAAGTAACGTACAAAAATGGAGTAGTCTCGTATAAGGCGGTGAATATGATGGAGTAAAACAAAATGTTTATCTAAATAACTAATAAACATGAAACACCGATTTAAAAGATTGCTGCTGCCCTTCCGAGAATTTAAGGTCGTTTAAATCTCGAGATATTAATATCTTCGTTGAACCAATTAAATTATAATTGGCACTTCTACGTAGTGCGTTATAAGTAAAATGAAGCTGGGATAATATTTTATGCCATAGTTCTAATTAGAGTGTGAAAATATGAAATTTCTATACCGCGTTATTCGGGACTGATTGACCGCAGTGAGAAATATTAAGGAGTCGTATGTGCAATAATGTGCCGAAAGTTGGTAAGATTCGAGCTCAAATCAAGGACGGAAATATTCTGAAAAGACATAAAATGTGCGGGAGGCAAAGAAGGTGGCAAAAGCGAAAATAATTTAGTAGAAATGACGCACGGGATTGTCGTCATCTGGCAAGATGGAGGGTAGTGTAAGTAATCAATACCAGAGAACGGAGATGGTGCCATGGACCGAGAAACAGTGGCGAGCAACGTTCGCTTTAATTCCTACTTTCACACGTATTTTTATATAACATCGCATATAAACAATAACGATTGTTTCCTTCCTGCTTTTTATATATAGGTAACCCTCGTTCAACGCGGTTCACTAATTGTGGCGATCCTCGTCCAACGTGGTTTCGACATAATGCGGTTCACAAATTGTGCCGATCCTCCTTCAACGCGGCTATCAAATTGTAGGGTTCCTCGTATAACCCGACACTTATAACAATGGGAATTCAATATAACGCGTATATGTAATCCGAGTTTCGCATAACGCAACTTTTATAACGCGATCTTTCTCTGGTACGTAACTCCCACGTTATACGGGGGTTACTTATAATTGAAAAACAGTATAAATGACGTAGACTTTACAAAAAACTTCAAACCAAAATAAGTAGACGTACGATATATTTATTGTGTAATATTTAAAAATCCGTTATTAACAACTGGCATGAATTATTACTGGTTTCAATGACGCCCTACATCGGATGCAACTTAAAACACTTGTCATTTCTACGAAATATGTAAATTGAACGTGTCTGGTAGAATTAACATAAAAAAATGAACATACAAACCACCCGAATACATATTTCCCCGAACACTGTAATACATTCTTGCATAAAACGTTGCAAGAAGTTTCGAAATTGATTACAATGTATAAGCATCTAATTAAAAGAACGCGTAATGTACGAGAAGTGCGTAAGGAGACTGAAATTAAGCGATCATCGTTTTTAATGTTTAATTGTAAACAACATTATAATACTTAAAACTATTATAAGATATATAATCCATGCATAATATATCAAGCAAAACAATATCTGATATTATCGAGACCAATAAGTAATCAATAATGAACATACTTGAACAATATTCCGGACCTTCAATCGACATCAGATTAAGCAAGAATATAATTATCGTCATGCAAAACGACCGCAATCATTTGGCGAATGAGTTTCGCGGAGAGTATGTTGGTACAGTAGAGCAACCCCGTTCGCATCGACGTGCAAAGTTCCCTCAATTACCGGATCGTTAAACGTATTAACTTGCCAGTTAAACAATTAGCTCGATCCTGTCGCGAGGAGCATTGTTTGTGGAGCGATGCCCGACTCGTAGCGATGGTGTCTTATCTCTTTACGTTTAAACGCGTGGGTGTACCAAGTGGGCGAAAGAGTCATTCAAGATCTAATGGATGCACGAGACACTTCAAGATTGCATATATGTACATGTAGATCTATGCAATTAAGTCTTCCGCCCTGTAATTATGCAAGTTGTATATGGCTCTCGTCTCGTGACCGATCCGTAGTGCGCAAAAGGGTATATTTCCTGATAAATTGTTTCGGAAGTAATTCTAATTGGGTTTGCTATCTTAATCTATAATCGATTTGATGCGCGAAGAAAGAAAGTGGCAGTTTAACTAATGCACTGTTTCTCTCGATATAATAATAGTTAATAAAAGATATTTGAATACTTTGATATTCAGAATTATCTGATATTTAGAACTAAATGTTGAATCATCTACGAATTAATAGAACTGATAACTAATTGTTCCTCGAGTCATTGGACCCGATGAGTAATGTTAAATTGAAGTAATTGACCCTGAGTGAAATTATTTCTGTAATCGAATAAAGAATGTGTTAAATGTGTATGGCGTCAAATTGGCGATCAAATTATGACACCATAACGTGAATTTAAATGCATAGTATCAAAACGAAGAGATGCAGCAGTAAAAAATAGACAGCGCGGAGGTTCGGGGAAACAACATCAGCGACTGCTTTGAGCATCGTACACCTCCTACAATGAAACATTTCAAAGAGTATTCGAATCTGTCAAACAGAGCCCTCCTGTCACGCATCAAGCCACCAGAACAAAAAGGTTTCCCGAAAATATCTACACGAAGGAATCTAAATTTAGAAAAGGAAAGAAGGGACACCTTAAACCACCCTTCGCTGTTCGAACTAACGAAACGCTGTTCAATGTTGGTAGTCCACCGAAAGTGGAACATAAATCATTTAAAATGAAGTCATATTTCAAGTGTTAAGTCACACTAAGAATAAGGGCTTCTATTATATAAATAACGTAGTATAAATATACATGTATTGACAAACATCATAAAAATGGCCGAATGTACTAAATATACGTAACTGAAGACACCGAAATTAAATGCACGTAAAAGGTATAGTACCGCAACTAAAAAATAACTGTTGTTAGTATAATATGCCATAATACACTGATAATACTAAACTGATTTCAAAACGTGATATCCGACGTCATAAACACGTGAGACATTTCAGTGACTCCAAAGGCGAAGGGACAAGTTCGCTGTGGTAAATCAATGTTTTCAAAGAATAAGTAAAAGATTGTAAGAACGCAATTAGCATTAAACTATCACGCGATACTGGTGTTATCGACGAGTTCGTGTATTTTTATTTTGCGTAGTGTATGTGCTAGTAACTTTTCGCGCGTACTCACTTTCGAAATGGACTGTAAACGCTACCCCAGACGGTAGCCCTCGTCGGTGAGGGTGGACTGTTTTGATGCTGATTGGAATATCCGTAGCCGCCGAAAAACATCGTATGGTAATTATTCCTCGGCAGTGGACGCGATAAACATGTGGTATCCATATGAATTATTAATGTTTAATATTACACAGTTTTTAATACAAATGTACAACTCCCCACAACACTGGCGCGCGAATAAAACTATGTTAAATCTACGACGATCTTAGAATAATACTAGTCAATTGTTCTCTTAAATTCTAAATCCTTTGGCACGTGTATTTGGCACAGAATGTTAGTATATTAAGTAATCTTCCAATCGAAGATCTTGGTATACGTAATCGACACTGATAAATGTTACGCGTATTATAAAATTCTTATGATATAAAGGAATATTACTACTCTTCACTACCCGATGTAAATCACACTTTTAAACACCCAGTATACAGTTCGAAAGGCTATTCCCTGTGCGAAAGTGTGTTAGTACAGGACGACCTATATGCTCTGGACCGATCAATGAAGATAACTCTCACTAAAGATGATACGCCAGATGATTCACTGTCCTTTTTATCACAGTACGTTCTGACTCTCAACGATATCTCAAATAAGAACAGTATGTTATACAATATGTCCGTAACGCCGCGCACTTAAAATATTCCACAGAACAAGGAATACGGTGGCACGCACACGTTTACCCTACACGGATCAACTCTGTCACTGAATCAACAATTTGTACTTGAGTACCGTCCTTTTCGAAAAAACAGCACGTTTTCTAGCTGGCCTCCTATCAAGTTCCATTGTAAACAGATAACCCACGATGTGTAAGTTAATGCGCAGTGTCAAAGTTCATTGACAATGAGTAACTCCGTGTTCTCACGTACCCGGTTTTCGACGTGTGTCTCTTTAGAAACGTTTTAACAAGAGTTTTGTTATTGCATCGAGATGCGTCGTTGCAAGTATTGGCCGGATTACGAAAGCTCCAGCTCCCACGACGGATAGGACGCGACTGGGGGCAGGAGACGACATGGCTCGCGGTGAGAAAAAGAGGGGAGGGCCAATAGGGGGTTTAAGGTCGGAAGATTTGTGCAAGGGGGACCGCACGTATCGCAGCAGCTGTGCAAGAGAAACGGAAGAATGGACCCCGTGACTCGAATTGGCTGGGGGAGAGAGAGAGGGGGAGAACGCGCGGGAAGCTGGAGGGAGAGGAAGGCAAATGACAAAAAAAAACAGATAAAACCGGGGTTGTAAGAAGATGAAAAGGAACGTCGGTACCGCAATGCCCCACAGTATGTTTGTTTTCAAGCGTAAAACCGGCTGTTATCTATTATGCATTAATATATCCTTTATTTAAACATACGTTGCTCCAGATATTCTACATTGTTAGAACGCTGTTTTCTTTGAATTGTTTGTTTCATTAAGAACACGATATAGATTTTTCTGGTTGCACTATTTCGAGAGTAATTTTGTGCATGCAACCTGAATCGATTTGGTTTAAGTAATAAATAATTAGGATTGGGCAATTGGTGAGTAAAAAATTATTGTACGTGTATGCATAGTCAAGGAAATTTATAATAAATTACAGTTTAAAGAGCGTCACGATTTGATGACTGATTTCGATATCAGAGAAATTACCAGGAGGAAAGTGTATTAATCATGCTCAAGGAACTTCCAAGATTTCCGGAAGTAGAGCATTACTCGGTGACTAACTATATTAGGTACAGCGAGGGTCAACAAAAATTTAGAGTTAGATATTAAATAATATTGCAGCTAGATATTAAGTTCCGCTTAATATATAATCAAAGCGTGGTTTACGTGTTACATGATTCCGTAATTGATAACTGTAATAATGAAAATCGATGAAAATAGCGTACATTAATCGCGATTAAGGAACTTCACGGCTTTTTGGTAGCGTAAGACGATTTTCTGACTAATTACGTTCGGCCCGAAGTGAGGCTTATAATACTAACGATAAGCTGCCGATAAAATGCGCCAACAATTTTTTCATTTCGTAAGGTATTTACCCCATTGCGTATAATCTACTACGTGACTAATAGCTACTCGATGAATATGCAAATATTAAGGAATACGAGTTTAAAACAAGAGCGACACTCCAGAACGCACGATTAAGGTTTATAATGTAATCCAACCCTGTCTACGTTCAGGTATTTGACATACCTGGTGTGAGAAAACAATGGACGCGTGACAATTTCCGCCGTAACTTAAGTCCCAAAATCCCAAATAAAATGAGTACATTATATAATTGAAGTAAAAGTAATTAAAAAAGTCGCAACAGTATTCTACAGTTATAAATGAAAAAAATATACCAGCCCCAGGTTTATATCATGCATGAAATTTCTTGGGAAATTTCCAGTAATATGTTCCAATTACTTTGCAGATTTACTTAGGTAATGTGCAAATTCCCGAAACATTTTAAATATTGTTAAATAATTTTTATTATAAAATGCATCAAAGTCTCCGAAGGTGACTTGTTGCAGAATAATACTACGTAGCAGAGTCATTGTTATCAAACCCATTAACACTGTCGGTAAAATTATTCTCTGCCAGTTTTGCAATGAACTGTCACGCGGTTGACAGTTAAAGGAAGACGACAATCGAGTGTGCAGAAGAAATAAAACAGCTCTATTAAAGCTATCGAACATTACTAGGAAGTGGAATATTAATCCAAAATGGACTCGCATACGTACAGTATTAAAATAAATTAAAGATTATTCCTAGTCTATCTTTTATCACATGCTGCATACTCTTGATGTTAATAGTGAACTAAGTATGATAGAAATATTCTGCTAGAAAAACTGTTAGGCAACAAGTTAAAACACGATGGCAGGACACAATGCAGTAGGATTAAAGGACGAGTCTCCTGGCGACATTTGTGCACCCCCCGCATGCGACAAAAATAGCAGCACAATAAAAGCATAGGAATTCTCGTGAAAGACTTACGTATCGAAGTAATTCGTGATCGCCGCCGTCTCGTCGAATATGTCCCCCATTTTTGTAGTAATCTCACCTCAGCATGTCACAAAAACACATTAAAAACTGCACTGCACACGAAACGCACGTGCTTCGTTAAACCGTCAAATTTAAAACCATTGATTCCTGATGCTTCCGCTGCACGCGCTAAACGCATACTGTGTGCGCTTTTCATTCATTCCGCCTGCAGGGCTACCAACAACATCCATCAGAAGCTTCTACTCGATATAAAGCATTAAATTCGAAATAAAAAAATCATTTCTGTATTTACAAATCAGTAACATATTATAACTTGTATTATGCGTAATCAATACTTATAATAATTTGCATAAATCCATAAATCTACTGTTTAAGTAGGGTAAGCTTAATGTCCCTAGGATGTTGACAACTTCATTGGCGGACGAAAGAACTAGGCGCACCAAAAAAAAAACCATCGCATTATATAATTATTGTATACATAGAAAGATAAGAAGTGTTGATTTATTTACTATTCGGTCCTCTCCCATTTTTCGTGAGTTTAAGAAGGCATTTATGCCCCTTTTAATACAGAATTCTACGGAGTTTCAAAATTGTAAATTTCAGTAATTGCTGGAGAAATACTACGTTTTTTTGTGATTTGCATTTCGCGCTGGACACACTGTCCAGACTATTTTCCGGCAATAGAAGAACTAGCTGTTTATCTGTATATTGGGCCTTCCGAACCAGTGGACTTACATGACTGGACAGTATGGCAGCTTTTTGTCGTTCAACGTGATATAATTGATGGTGTAATAAAATTTGAATCGCCGTTATTTCAAACATGATTTAGCGTTTACTGAATGTGAGTGAATCGCGGGCCGTGGATAAAGAATGAACAGCTCGCGCGTTACGTCTTCGTCGGATTTTTAAACATTATTCCGGTTCCACGGTATCAGCGCTCACGTTGACATTGACAGGTGGTAGTTGTCATTATCTGCTTGATTCTATCGCGTTTATTACACTATGTTCGCTACGTTGAAGAATAAGATACGGGAGGAAATCGGGAGTGACATATCCACTGTTGTTAGAAATGCCGGTAACGTGCGTGGTATTAATTCGAGGCATATGTCTCAGGTAAATATAGTAATTCCTTCTTTGCACATTATTGATATTAACGCGATGTCAGACTCGCAATAAGTTTACCAGTAGGTATTGAATTTTGTGTCCAGTTAGTGAGATACGATATTACGCGTTAGAAAGGACTGGCTGTTTTTTAATTAATATAACATTTGTACCAAGCACAGATGTTCTCCAGGTAGTTCATTAAGATATGCATACTTATTATCAGGATTTACAGCTCGTCAGTATAATCGTTTCCTACACCGTTTTCCAGTCAGTCAATTTTGGATACCATTTTAATTTGTAGTCACTGTAGAGTTTTAGGAATGAGTCATGTAATATTGTAGTTATATTTTTCTGATTCATATGATATTGTTCTGTAAATATACAGCTTATAAAAAATTGAATTATTATTGCATAATACAGTTCCTATGCAGCATACTTGTGTGTTTATAAATCTATTATAATTATAATTCTTCTTATAGGCAGGGTCAACAAGTAGTATAAGTGGTTCTCAAGTTTCATTAGATGGATCCCGTGAAGAAAATACAGCTCCTCCTTCATCCCCAATTTGTTTAAAGGGAGACAATAGTTTTGAACTTAAGCTCAATGATGGTATGCAATTATCAGCAAAAGATGTAAAAAGGCTAGAAAGCAGAGAAGATGAATGGAGAAAAAGATTGGTTAAGAAAGAAACAGAGATGTTGAAGAAAATGGAAAAGAAGGAGGAGGAATGGAAAGTGAAGTTTCTTGAGAAAGAAAAAGAATGGAAGAAGATTATGGAAAGGCAGGAGAAAGAAAGGAGCAAATTAGAAGAAGAAATAAGAAACATAGAAAGCACAAAACAGACTCTAGAATTTGCTCTTAAAAATGCTGAGGGTAAATATTTCTGTAGATCATGAGTACAAATATTTTTGCATACCTACAAAAATTCATATATTTAAATCTATTTCAAGATGAAGTATGTGAATGTAATTAACATAAGAAGCTTTTTCTCCCATTATTTTTCAGAATACAAGAAAAAATTATATAGCTTTCAAGAAGATGCAGAACAACTGGAGGGTTTCCAAACACAAGAAATGGCAAAAATTAAACACCTTGTAAGTCCATCCTTAATCACTTTTTTACAATGTTCTTCAAAAATTCCTGCAGTCTACATTACATATGACTTCTTTTTTACTGAAGCTTCTAGCCAAGGAACAGGAAGTGGATGAAAAAACGCATCACTTGAAAGCAGCAACAGGAGAAGTGGAGAGTTTAAAAGTTGAAGTCTCTAGGCTTAGGCGGTACGAAGATGAGCTAAATAATGTCCAGGTGAGTGAATTACTTAGTTATGAATATCTGTGACTCATATTATTACACAAAATATGTTTCTGCCTTTTGAATATGATATTATTGAGATTATATTAATAAACATTATTTGGGTAAGATAACATTGGAGGTGTTGCAATATTTATAATTGCAAGATATACAGAGTAGAACACTTATCTGCCTGCATTTTTTAAGATTGTTAAATTTCTAAAAAAAATTTAATGATTAATTACATAACATACAATATTTATCCACATATTACACAACCTACTAGTATATAACTTGTGCATTCTTAAATTTTGTCCGAAGAGATAAAAATCACTTGTTCAAAGATTTTAATACTTTTGTAGAAATACTGAAAATTTTCGTATTACTAACACATCAATTAATTAATTTTGATTTAAATATATTTTTGTAACAAAAAATTCTCGGAAAGTTACAATTTATTGTGACTAATGATCAGATGTTAGTGCTAACGAAGTTTTTTAGAAAAACTATTTCCGAAAATGTTAATGCACTGTTTTGAAGAATTTTACCAAAAATTAAATATAAGTCTAAATATTTCTTTATAATTTGTATAATCTACCAGTGAAACATAAAGTAATATGAACAAAACTTATTAAGACACTGCTTATTTTAAAACTACGAAAATTTCATTCTTTTAGATAAAATTCGCTGTTCGTACAAAACGAAATTGAAATGTTAATACAAATCGTATTAATATGATTTATTATGTCTTGAAATTACTTTCTTCGTTAATAACAATATGAACTATATGTTATTTCATTTTTGGGAAAGTCAAGTACCAGACATTTTTATAGGTGTAAGCACGCTTCTTTTTGAAAATCTTATTATTATTTTGAAGCCTCTGAATGTTTTTGTATAGATCTTATATATCGCTTTTTGTTTTTGTCACAAAATGCCATACTTTATTCTGCACCTTTATTTTGTATTTACACACAATACCAACCCGCGATATCTATCATTTACGATTTAAAACCAAAAATTTCGAGAACCACCAGTACGAAAGTGCATATGTTCCATAACTGTCGGTCGTAGTCTTCGAGACTAGTTTTTTGCGATACCATTTTCTAAGAAGATTTTGCTCCTGCTTTGTTGAACTTTCACTTAGGATTAGATAGGTATTTTTTTCCTAAGTACAAACCTACTGTGAAAGCGCGTTAATTTTTTTGTTACGGAACATGAGCAAATTTAAGTGATACAAAAAGTTTTGTGAACACAACATACGCATGAAGATTGGAAAACTTTGATAAACGAGAGCATTGGAGATCAGAGTAGGCGGTAATTTCCGCTAATTCGCTGCTGCTACTGCTGATGCTAGAGGTACGTCTTCAAAGCTTTGCCGCTATTCTGCAACATAAAGAAATCCTATAGATATTAATTAAATCAGTGTTGCCTTCTACTTATTTATCACCTTATTGCAAAATTCTATAATACAGGGTGAAGTGCATGTCCTAGTTAGCGGGGGTGGTTTAATTAGATACTTCATTTGGAGTATCTAAAATCTTTCTGCTCGGGTACTCATGCTCCAATATTGTTACTCTCGTAACATCATGGAAATGCTAATTCAATATTCCAATGCAATGGGTAATAACAAAAGCAAAGTGTTGCCTTCAAATACATATACCATCCCATTTTAACAATCACTATGGCTTTATAAATTTTCTTTCGCCTTTTGTTCACTTTCAGTGTTGTCATTAATCATCACACACATCGTCATTCGCTTTCTTCCGGCTTTATAAGGTTTGGATTGTTTTCATATCTACCCGTCTTTCTGTATTAGCATTGCTTTGGTAAGATTTCGCAAGAGAGAAGCTTGAATAAGCTAAATATAGCGGCGATGAAAATAAGAAATATTCAGTAACAATCTTGCCGTTTCCAGGACGAAATGGAGTCCTTACGGCATTCTACGCAACGGGAGAGAGCACAACTTTCTTGTCAACTGGCACAAACTGAAGAAGAAGTACGTCATTTGAAGGACAAAGTCTTTGTACTGGAACAGAGAATATCTCTGGAAAGCAACAATGAAGTCACTGTGGATGAAAGAATAGCTGATCTGATGAGGGAAAGAACGCTCTTAGAGAGGAAGTTGGAAGAAGCACATCTTCATTTGTCAGACATAAAGACTAGTTGGTCTGGAAAGATATCAAGCTTGGAAACACAAGTTGGAAGACTTAGCAGGCAAGCTGGAGAGGAAGGACTGGAAAGGAGACGAGTGGAAGAGGAAAGGGAGAAACTTAAACAGAGGATCAAACAGCTAGAAGCTGAAATAGAGGTGAACAATGTTGTCATGGCTACGAAAGACGCCAAGCTTTTGCGCATGGCAGAGGACATCGATGAGATGGCCACGGAACTGAAAGAGCTCCGGGCCAGCGTCGATGACGAGGTGGAAGAGTTTAAGCGGCAAATTGTGAGTTACCGCGATATGTAGTGGTGCATGGGCTAGATTGTTTTTCAGGAAGATTTCCCAATTCCTAGATCGTAAAATGTAATGAAACAAAGTTTCCCTATTTGTTCCGATGAAAAACATTTGAAACGATCACCGTCTGTAATAGAAGAGTACCGGAGCTCTCTGTGGAATTCACTTTTAAAGTACTTTCTATTCTGATAATATTACAGTCGCCATTATGTAATGAAGGAATTCACAATTTCAGCGAGACTAGAACCTCTTCATATATACTTTTTTCATTAGCATCTACCATTCGTCTTTTGAACTATACGTTAAAGAATGTAATTTAACGACACACTTATATTCTACGTGTTTGCTTCAAAGAGTTACAGCATTAGCCGTGTTACGATTAATGTTTTTTAAAAGACTATTCGTGCTCATGCAATTGCGTTTATTTCGGAAAAATGTTTTTGACGGCACTACACTATAATTATTTAGAATTAATATGTCGAAGAATTTGTTTTGATCGAACGATTATGACAAGTCGTGATAAATGTAAGAACTGAAGTAAGAAGTGCTACAAGATTGAATGTAGTTAACGGAAACTACATTTTGCCATTACTATTGCATGCACTTTGTATGATCTCTGCTTGATGCTTGACGCACATGTTCTCCGTTTTACGCATACTTTACTAGCACACATCTTTATTTATTATTTTCAATTTATTATCTAAAGCATGCTGACATTTTTGACGTATATATAATATATTTTTCAAGTATAAATGTTATGCATAAGTGGGATCGATTAATTCTTTAAAAGTTTATATTTTTCCCTGCGTTGCCTTTGTACATGATACTTACATATCAAATATGCAAAACAACATTTTTATGTACAATCGCATCTCTATGTATATTTTATTTGTGCAATAAAGATAAGGAAAGAAACGTATTCAATTATTCTCGCCTTCATTTTCTGCTTTTTTACCACCCATTTTCATATCCCCCCCGTCTTCAAGCAGCTTTTTATACTTGTACACGACATAAATATGTACACTGTTCTTTTTTACAGGATTTAAATACATGTTCTAGTTTACTCCTTCATAGACACAAACCGGTTATATTTGCGTTGCTGTAAATATTAGGAATGCAAATCCAGGTGGACATTACTGAAGGAAGATTAAACATATTTTATATACAATAGAGGATAGAGTGGTTAAATTGGTTTACAAACGTATTACGAAGGAACACATAAAAACATTATTTGTAGAGCATGATCGAATGATGTTGATATCATTAAATGTTTGGACTTTGGAATTAATGGCACAATCGAACTCGAGTATTAAGTCATACACTGAATATTCTTGTAGATCCTCAAAATATGATTTGTTTAATATTTCCTTTCATGCTTGTATTTATTCAGTTGCTTCAGTAGATACTTTCCGTTCTACGATATACAACTAGCAAAATCTTCAAAACAAACAAATTAACGAGGGTATGAAACATGCAGGACATTTTAGATAGCCGCAATGCCGATTGTCGTTAGAACAATAGAAAAAGTGTAATAATTTGTTTCTTAGGTATGTTATAAATGTTAGATTACATCTCGTAGTTGAAAATTTATATTTTCGAAGCGCTGTTAAATTGTTAATAGATTTGTAAATGTCATTTGTTAACTAAAATTACAACCTTGCCAGTAATAACTTAAGATTATATTCAAAGTATTAACAATATAACATAAATAATTCTAGTTCGTCCCATGAATTCCAAAGGAGTGAATCGGAAATTTTACAATGAATTATTCATACTCACAGAACAATTTGTAATTACTCATATCTTTAATGCTAAACTTATGTTCGTCCATTTAATCTTTTACCAGGAATTATCGTCGAAGGAGATCGCAAAGTTGAAACACAATTTGGAGGAGGCAACCGGGAAACTATCGACAACAACATCGGAATTGGCTCATCTTCGTCTATCTTTAGATGGAGAACGAACAAACAACTCATCTTTGCACTTAGAAGTAGCAAGATTAAGAGAAAGTCTGGAATCGGAGAGGACAGCATCCGCGACATTACGTGTATGCTTGGAGAAGGAAAGGGATGAAAAGGATTCGGCGTTGTTGAGAAATGCGCAAGTCTCTCAGGACATCGAAATCGTGAAGCAAGAAAACCGACGTCAAGAGACGGAGAATGTGGAGTTACAAAGCAAAGCAGATACCTTGGAATACAACCTTCAAACCAAGAACAAGGAGATGGAACAAATGAATACAACGTTAGAAGAAGCTAAGCAAAGATTAATGGAACTGGAAGAAGTTGACAGAAACAGGGAGAAAATGGAGAGAAGTGAGAAAGTACTAAAAACTAGTATATTGGATTTGGAAGAACAACTTATTGAAAAAACCAAGGTGTGTTGTGAGTCACGCAAGCGAAGTTGAACTGTTCAGGATATATATTCTTTATTGTATGACTGTTAATTCTGTGCTTTAGACAATCAAGGTTTTACAACAACGGCTATCGGATATGAAAAAGACGCTTCAGCGGGAATTGCGAGTTCCTTCTTCTTCTTTAGACAGCGATGCCGAACCTTCCGCAGCCATTCTTAATCCAAGCTCATCAAAAACCGTTACTGCCAAACATAATAATACTAGAGAGGACGATGTCAACTTTAAATATCTCAAACACGTTCTTATTAAGTTCCTAACTAGTCGAGAGTATGAAGTAAGTTCGTACATATAATATATATTACATAGAATATACATATTAACTACACCCAATTCTGTTTTCCCACGATAGATATGTTCCCGAAGAATGCTTGCAAAAATGTTCTGTATCTATGGAAACTTTAGAATCTCGATCTTATTATTTGTCAAATAAAATGAATTTGATTTTAACTTCTATGAAATTTGTGTCTAGACAAAATTCGTGTAAACACAGAATTGGGTGTAAACCGAAACATCTTTTTCAATGAAACTGATTCTGTTTGATCCTTTTTGTTTCAGGCTCTTCACTTAACAAGAGCGGTAGCAACTCTTCTGCATTTCTCACCCGAGGAAGAGAGACTTCTTCAGGAAACGTTAGAGTGGAAGATGTCATGGTTTGGTACACGGCCCAATTTAGGTTTCGGACAAACTGCCAAAGCTATTCCGCCTAGCTGATAGCTGACACAAATTCCCCTTCCTGTAGGTATGATAAAAATGGCCACGGATTCGTGGCTCAAGTCAAAATCTTGGGCCGCTTCTATGGTCACTCGTAAATGATCCCAAACATTTGAATTGTTTTAGTGAAAGGACAGAAACTCATATGCTAGGAATTTCATAATTTTTGTAAAATATTTAGCATTTATAATATATACATATAATTTATTCACGAGGACTATAAAATATTGATTATAGTGCGCTTCGGAAACGCGCGATCAAATCTATAATATCTCGAGTTGTTTAGTCGAGTTAGCGAATGCAGAGCATACAAGATCGAGTCGTGTTCATGTTACGCCCACATGCACACTGACGTTGATTAGATGATTTCTTAGAATTTATATGTACGCATTATACACGGCTTGTATATTTATTAAAGATTTCTAAACTAATGGAGAATATTTCCAAATCCATTTTGTAAAGAATTGAATTTAAACGTGAATAATAATCGAGTTTTAATCGCTGGGCGTACGCGGAATCCTAGCTAATATTTGCATAACTTAGGTTGCAAACAAGTCCTTGAATTACGCAACAATTACAGAGCATTTCTGTACACGCGATTTAAGGAGGAGTTTTAGAAAACGGAAATAAGCCAGTCACAGTATTTTTTAACGTCTGAATTTAATTATGCAATTCTTTTGTATGCGATAATCTTTTTTCCCATTTTAGTAACTATTTATTTACTTTCTTTGGTGGTAATGTTTGTATAAAGTTATAGGAGATCAGTAAAAGTAACATGTGTAACGATGTTCCATTGCGAGCGAATAACGTATGGTTTTTCGAGACAAAAAAATAGATTCTAATAACGGGGTATATAATTGCTTATAAGCAATTACTTCTCGATTCGTAAATTGTTACGAAACGTCCCGTTGAACGTAAAAGTTCAACGTACTTGCTATAATTACATCTAACTCATAATACGGGCATTGCAATTATGCTGTGTTCATGTTTGTAAATAATGTAACAATATTTCTATAGAATTACATTAAATAATACGAAACCAAACAGATTTGTGAGACGTCCCCGAGGTCCTCTATTCATGCATTTTACTATTTTATGACTTCCGCATTTCATTCCAATTTATTACAGAAATTATAGCACTAAATAAGATATTATTATTATATAAATGAAACGGACCGAGGTCCAATCCAATACGAAATACAAATAAGAAAATAAAAATAAAAATAAGTGGGCGTGAAGTAAGCTTAAGATGAAGAATTGAGAATTTTAGAAATGTTAATTTTAAAAAAGAAATTGTTTAGCTGGAAGGATATGGTGTTTGAGTTTCAATTGATTGTATTTACGAAAGGATAGCTTTCGATTTTTATACAACGTGAAACAAGTGTTCAAGTTGAGCGTAAAAACAGACGTATGATTAGTTATGATAGATTTCTTTATTTCCCAATAAAAGGTAGCTTTCACCCATGTCAGGAAAAGGATCAATACAATGAATGTTCTCGATGTACAACAATTATCAAGTATCGTGTTTCCTCTACTTTAGTAAACCTGTTGGTTCTAACAATAATGAGAAAGCAGCACTAACAAACACCATTGTTTTGCCGGTCACTTTTATATGAAGATATCAGGTTGAATTAGTAACATGGCTAAATAGTTTCCTTTAATTAGAAAAGTTCAACGTGTTTCTAAAATTTCTTGAACGTAAATGTATAGGAAAGACAGTAAAAAGCGGCAAGTCCTCTGTCGATTCTTTCGTTTGAACAGAATTGTAAACATTATGTGATACAACATACGAGTTTTGCGCTCTTCAAATGAAAGTTTATCAAAATTAGATATTAAATTATTCTGCGATATTCCATATATATATACACATAAGTATAGTAGTAATTATCGGCAAATTAGATTCGTATCCTGTCCCTGGTATTTCGGAATATTAATTTTTACGTAAACTGAAGGATTTATTATCTTCAGTGCACAAGAGAGTTAGTGCCTCTGTAATATATTTAATTGAACAACTAATTGCTAGTAAAATACATACAAATGTAGATAAGTGAGCCAAACACGATTACATAAATTGGAATATTTCACAACTATCCGACAAAAGTAATATGCAGTAAACGGAATGAGCAATTTCTCGCGTTAAATTGTTATCGTTAGTTTCTTTTGTTATTCATGGAAAGGATACGAAGTACATGTAATGTAATACTGTATTGTAAATGCAAAAACGAGCAATGCAACGAATATTTGCCAACGTCCAGTCTTGAATACAATTATTTGGCCGCGATAATTCTCCTACCGTGCCGTATAATATTGGAATACTTTCAAAGTTACGAAAGTATAAATAAACCACACATTAGTTAATCATAAAGGAAGTATATTGATAACAAATCCAAAAGTAATGCGTGCACTACACTTTCGTTATACTTTCAAATATTCATTAATACTATGTTTAATACAGAAAATTAGTTTTTCTTCGAACTATTCTCGGAATAATACAAGCGTCAATCTTGACGATTACGCAATCACTTAATTCCTTAATTATCCATCGAAGAAATAGCAAATTTCAATCGCAATCGTTACTGTGACAATTCTTAAAATCAGATAAGATTATGAAGGCAAATAATAGATGATTACGCAGAAAAAGATTGTTCCTGATGAGTAAAAACGTAAATATCATTCTAAACCCAATAATCCATTGATTTCATAGAATACTTATCACCCGCTACAGAAACGTAACAAACTCCCTTGATACATTAAAGACAAAGTATTTATATGCAAACAGCTATTTTTTTTTACATACAGAATAATCCGAATCAGAAGTAAAATCGAAAATTATAGGAAGACTTAACAATTATTCTGAAAGCTGATTATATCTGAAACTGAATAGCTATCATCAGAGAAAAAAACAAATCGAAAGAAAAGAACACAGGAATAATCATGAATGAATGTTAAAAGTAATTTATGAGACATACAAAGGAGATTTACCTAAATCTGCTGGGCAGGATACAATTTTTTATACATTGATCTACTGGTTGTAAATACTCTAGAGTAATTATAAATTCTTATTGTTCAATTTTTCAAGCTCTTTTTGTACTCCTGGACATCGTCTAAATTTAAAATATCGAGTTCCATGATATTAGTTCCAGCAAACTGTCCAAATATTCCACCTGATATGCTACGTTTCACAACTGAAAGAAATGCAGAAAAATATTAGCGAGCACGAAACATGTAATCCGTGTATCGATTTCAAATCAGATATGAACTAACCACTTGGATTAACTTTCTTTAACATATACGTCGGCAAATCGTGACACTCGCGCGCGATGTATGTTCCCACAACGGATAAATCAGTGATTGGCGGAACAATTACTTTCATTGTCTCCCGGACTACCTGAGTATCAACTTCATAATATCCTGTAGAAAATGCAATAATTTATTACTATGATGATCGGCAATTGTAGGTATTGTATGCGTACAATAAAACAACCGATATTTACCATCATACATTTTCCTAAGAAGGTCATACATGTTGCGCGGTGGTAAAACGCGCTGACGATTTAATGGCATAACGAAACAGCATCGACCGTCAATATCAATGATTCCAGTCTTGTTCTGTTGTGAGATATAAATATTACTTATACATAGAAGATGATTAATCTTTAATCTGCACCGAATGTCTCTCTATACTCTGCATAGTGTATACAGGTTTAGACATTCATTAAATTATGTATGAGACTTACAATATTAAAATCATGTATGAATCGTCCTTGACGTCCACCGCGGAAATCGGGAACATCGATTTTCTCGTAGTGACCATTCTCGAGATCAATTTCAAAGCGTTCCTTAAAGAAACTTCTGATGTCGCTATCCACGTTTCTTTCGATATCCATTGCCTCTCGTTCCGTGGCTTTCGTTAGACTTCGGAACAAGTCTGAATCTCCTAACAATCCTTGATGAACAGCATCTCTGGAGTACGGTGCTTTGTTTGAACTATCATAAGGAATGCTGTACCAGCCAGTTCTGAATCTATGCATTTGCATTCTTGCGTATTTGCTATATATGTAGAGACCAGTGATCACTCCAGTTATCAAAATCATCAACGCAACCAAGAACAACAGGAACGTTGCGGTGACATGAATGCGATGAATACTCCTTCGTGAAACAAAGTAGTGGCCACCTACGTCAGGTTTTGGGCGTGGAGCTTCTGGATCTGCAGGCTTAGAATTTTCCTGTTTACAATGATAAGAGGTTCGTGAAAAATGTGGAATTCCGAAACTAATTTATAACTGTTGTTTTACTTCATGAGATTATTAACTTGATGCATGAATAAGCTGAATTTAACTGTATCTACTGCATTGTATCGACTGTGGAGCAGGGACACATACATCTGTGATAACATTGGCTGATTATGATAATATTACTAGTATATATCGCAGTAATAAATTACGTTAAATATATCGGAAATATACAGTTTATGTACTGATAATTCTACAATTTCGAATTAAAGTTTAAATGATTATTACTCCGTAATATATTGTTATAATTATCAGAGCACACGATATAATAATTTATTATTTATAAGTATACTATAAATATCACGAAAAAATGAAATTCTGCAGCGTTATTTTTTATATTTATAAATCTCTAATATCGTAAGATATCGACAGGATTTTTCAAATAATATTTATTTGCGCATAATATAGAATGGGTCAGAAAGTTCGCGCGGTTTGTATTTGTTTTTTGCGGGGAAACAATTAAATTTTTATAAACACGGAATTATGAAGCTGTTCGAACGATAGGAAATATTATAAGTTAAAAAGGGATAATGATTGAATTAAACAGGCATTATTGAATAATGAAAATGTAAAAAATTATACAAAATCTTTTGGGCCAACCCAATATTTCCCGCTACATCGTGAGATTTCGCGAGAATTATAAAATAAGAACATACATTTCTTAATGAAATGAGTTAGAATGTCCCGCTTTAATATTCACTTTACTTTATTTGTATGTTTAATCAGAATTTCTATATATAGAATGCGTAAAGGAAGTATCGTAACACCACAGTTTTCCTTTTCCAGTAAAATATTGCAACAGTGAAATTACTTTAATATATCCATATAAATAAGGGAATCGCTTTGAATATAACATAATAATTGTTAAAGCAACAGAAACGCTTAAAATTCTTGGGGTACAAATACTTTTTCCGTATTCGTTATACGTATACGTAAAGTGTTTACATTCGCAGAAAAAGTGCAAAGATCAAAGTGTAAGTTCGCCTAGTATTATCGGCGCTATAATTACAACTAATATCCAGACTTAAATTGTTTGCATATTACGCGTCAATTAAACGCATTGTATACGTAATTGATCTGAAAATATTGCTAACCGCTGCATTCTCCTCAACAAACAATGGCTGCTCCATTTTGTCGGTCTTCTTCTCGGTGATGGCCTTCGTAATGACGGTCATTTTGATATGTAATTAATTCCGATCTTCTTCCAAGTAATTCGTAAAGACCCCTCGCCACAAATCCGGTCTTCGCGACCGAACCAATGGATGTTTTCAATAATCACCACACTCCCTCGGATTGGTTTACAAAGTAGAACGAGAGAAAAGTACAGCCGACCGAAATCTGCAAAATTTCAGGACGAACTGCATACGTACAAATGCAGCTGAGATTGATCGGTGACAACCGCGCCCTCAATGCAGTAATAAAACTCGCATACGCAGGCGCGCACTCCAGGATACAAGATACCGAGTGTTTTATCAGATCTCTTTGTATACATATGTACACAAGCGCATGAGCGCTTAATCGTGCGTACATGTATTTAAGATAAATATAAGCTGTTTCAAAAGCGCATGTCAATATGCAGGAAGTGAATATATAAACAGCAACGGGAACACAAAATTGTATACAAAGCTCAAAGTGCTTCCAGACTTTATTTTCCAACGAGATAACGCAAAAATGGAAACACATCGTCAAGAAGATTTTTATGCGTAATTACATGTTCGAGGTCTATATAATAGTCAGTAATCTTTACCTGTGAATATTAATTATAAATGAAACACTGCGAAAACATGGGAATCATACAAGCGCTTGATACTGCGAATTAAATTAAAACTTTGTTTGTCAACCGCGCTATAAATAACAACGAACAATATAGAATATACTTGTATTATCAAATATGGATGAAAACGATGGAAATAGTCAGTCGAAAGTTGCGTCGGTGAAAATGAAAGAGGAGTTCCCAGTTAAGGAAGAATCGGCGCGGGAAACGCATACGGAATTGGATCACGCGGAATTAATAAAATTGACTAAAGAAGCCATTCGTAATATAATTGATAGCGACCCACTTTTACGTGGATTACCACCGGATGTTACGATAGAAGAACTTAAGTCTCAAGTAGCAGTCGCGCAAGGTCAAGCTATAACCTTGTACTTAAATCGCGGAGATTTACCGAAACTTGGAATTGTGGTAATTTAATTCAGATCTGATTCTTCATTCCGTAATTATAGACAATTAATAGGTATGTTTTCCGAATAATATTTCCAACTAATATTTTCATATCTTAGGTACCCCCACATAATACCACTGTCTTAGATCTTAAAAAAGCTATCCAAAGACATACAAGCTTGAGCTTAAAAAGAGAGAAGGTAAAGAAAAAAATTAGCTGGAAACACGTTTGGAAGAAGTATCACCTATCTTTTCACAATGTCAAATTGACAAATGATAATGAAAATATAAAGGCTTATGGAATTAGCAACAAATCAGAATTACATTTTACAAAAAAGAAAAGGGAGAAGAATAGGGTAGAAAGAAAAAGATAGGTGTAAGAAATAAAGGGGAAGCATGATAGTTAAATAATACTTGTTCTGTAACTTTTACATATAAAGTTCTCTTTGCACAAGAATTACATAAATATTATTCTCTACTTTTAATTTTATTCCTCTCTTCTTATTGAAACTAGTGGTTCCCTGATTTCGCACGTCAAATAGGGATTGACCTCTTCTAGCATGAGACAGGCCAATTCAAAGGCTACAGAATTATAGTATTTTGTGACAATTAACCTTTGCAAATTAGGCATTTTGTACAATGCTTCTAAACCTCTCTCCGTTACTTTTGGACATTCTGATAAGTCAAGGTATTCCAAAGATGGATATTCAGAGGATATTTTGTCTATGCACCAGTCATCCAAGTATTTGTATCCACTGAGTTTCAGCCATTTTAATCTTACAAGAGCAGCCATGTTTTGCAGACCTTCATATTGTAAAGGTATCTTTTTTATGTCTATCGCCTCTACTAGATGATTTACATTTCTTGCTGCTGGTAATTTTGATTTGTCACCTTCCACCCAATCTGTATGATCTTTAAATCTAATTCTACCACCCTGTAATACTACAAAATAAGCTGCTGCGAGATCAGGTCCAAGAAGTTGTTGCGTCACAGGACAATATTTCTGTATGTCCTTCATAGACGCATGTTTCTGATGTTTCCACCAAGATTTAACATTAAAAAAAGTTAATTCTCGTGGATCATCCGGCGGCCGTATACATCTCTTTTGAAATTCTACAGCACTTAATTCTGTAGTTTCTTCTTCGAGCGGTGTGTTTACCAGTCGTGTATGCCGATTTTGCAGATGCTGTACAAAATACTGTGTTGAGTCGCTGTTATTATAAAATAAACGAACACTGTTCGACGGCGATTTAATGCGATAGGTTATATGCTCTCCCAATTGTTTTAATAATATGCTGTTTATACGTGAATGGAACATTTCTTAATAATTTATCTTTAAACAACGGCTTTTGTACTATCTCACTATTGCCAGTATTTTCTTAATTCTAAGAAACAACCCTGCTGGCAAATATTAAATTACATTACTGCTTTCTACCCTGTTCTTATTCAAACAAGCCATGCATATGTTTAGCACATCACAAAGTCCCTAGATGCGGGTGAGATGTGAAGTCCCTCGGACAGTGCAGTGATTCTCAAATTAGAAGTTTGGAAGTAAAACCACAGACGAGATATAAGTAGAGCAAGCATTAAATGGGCTTTTTTGATACATGTCGGGCTGTGACTTAACCCCTTGACGCGCGCTTTTTCACAATTCAGTGTTATCCGCTCGAGTTAATTCGAGTGTGCGCGTTAAGGGGTTAATAGCGATAAGATTAGTATAAGAATAGTTAGTAAGTTAGAAGATTGCATCCGCGACGATACATATTTTAAGTCCGATTGACCCATCTTCGAGCCAAACTCGAAGTAAAATATGCCTTGAAGACTTAGAATAAAGCGGTGGCTATATGTAAATTAAATTGAATTAAATGATATTTTAACATTCGGGTAAAGCTAATTTTGTTTATTAACTAGTTTATTTGATTTGTTAAGTAATCTGATTCTTTTATCAATGGTGGCCACTGCTTATTAAGCCGGGAAGTCCGCAGTCAAAGACGATGAAAAAAGAACGACGGGTCATCGTCAAGATATTTCATTTACAAGTGTTTATTTATTGCGTATATTTATATATTTATGTTTGTTATATTATAATATTTATTAGTATACAATGTTGTTTGAAGATTGTTGTCCTTCGTGAAATTTACGTTTACAATAAATGTAATTTATTACGAATGTATTGTGTTATATTTTATATTTCCTCGACTTACCCAATACCTAGAATCCCATATGTTCTAAAAACTTCCTCGAATTTCTTGATCAAAATCGAGCAAATTCTGGAAATTTGCCGTAAAATCAAAAAATGTATCAGGAGAACATGATGAGCGAGGAGGTATTCGATTTGCACAATTCTCGGAATTTGACGTCATTTCTTGGAATTGCCCGCCCACTGCCCACCCTTTGCCCGCCCATTCCCCGCCTTTTTGCCACCCATTACCCGCCTTTTTCCCACCTTTTCTCGGAAATTTCTTGACGTAAAATCGAGAAAATGTATCAGGAGAACATGATGTGCGAGGAGGTATTCGATTCGCACAATTCCTGGAATCTGACGTCATTTCTTGGAATCCGCGAAATTCTTGGAATCGCTCATATAGTGCCACTTTCTTGAAATTTTGCCGAAAATTTAAGAAAATGTATCGGGAGAACATGATGTGCGAGGAGGTATTCGATTCGCACAATTCTTGGAATTTGACGTCATTTCTTGGAATTGGAAAGTGCTTCAGAAATTCAGAAATTTTGCCGTAAAATCGAGAAAATGTATCAGGAGAACATGATGTACGAGGAGGTATTCGATTCGCACAATTCCTGGAATTTGACGTCATTTCTTGGAACCGGAAAGTTCTTCTGAAATTTTGAAATTTTGCCGAAAAATCGAGGAAATGTATCAGGAGAACATGATATGCGAGGAGGTATTCGATTCGCAGAATTCCTGGAATTTGACGTCATTTCTTGGAATCGGAAAGTGCTTCAGAAATTCTGAAATTTTGCTGAAAAATCGAGTGAATGTATCAGGAGAACATGATGTGCGAGGAGGTATTCGATTCGCAGAATTCCTGGAATTTGACGTCATTTCTTGGAATCGGAAAGTGCTTCAGAAATTCTGAAATTATGCCGAAAAATCGAGGAAATGTATCAGGAGAACATGATGTGCGAGGAGGTATTCGATTCGCACAATTCCTGGAATTTGACGTCATTTCTTGGAACCGGAAAGTTCTCCGGAAATTCTGAAATTTTGCCGTAAAATCGAGAGAATGTATCAGGAGAACATGATGTGCGAGGAGGTATTCGATTCGCACAATTCCTGGAATTTGACGTCATTTCTTGGAACCGGAAAGTTCTCCGGAAATTCTGAAATTTTGCCGTAAAATCGAGAGAATGTATCAGGAGAACATGATGTGCGAGGAGGTATTCGATTCGCACAATTCTCGGAATTTGACGTCATTTCTTGGAATCGGAAAGTTCTTAAGAAATTCAGAAATTTTGCCGAAAAATCGAGGAAATGTATCAGGAGAACATGATGTGCGAGGAGGTATTCGATTTGCACAATTCTCGGAATTTGACGTCATTTCTTGGAATCCGAAAGTTCCCCGGAAATTCTGAAATTTTGCCGTAAAATCGAGAGAATGTATCAGGAGAACATGATGTGCGAGGAGGTATTCGTTTCGCACAATTCCTGGAATTTGCCACCGATTCCTAGAATTTCTCGGACTCAGTCAGAGGAATGGAAATTAATGGTTTGCATTGAAAAGACAATTTGCTATATTTCTTTCTATTTATTGCAACTCAAAGTTTCTATACATTAATCTTACATCTAAAATTGTGATACATTCTAATATAACATATAGAGAGTGTATTCGCGTATATTCTAATATATATATATATAATGTATAATAGTACAAAAATAAATATATATAATTACATAAGTACGTAATGTATAATCTACAAGTCTGTAATGTATACTAGTGTAATTAAACAGATTGTAGAAGCATCGTGTAATCCGCGCATCCATTTGACTGCTTGTGAAGTATATTTCACTGATGATTCGCATATTTCTTCCAAAATCGATGTGGACATTTTTCGATGAGCCCAGTCCATTGCATCTTCTTACTTCAGCAAAGAAACGATGCGTGGCAGAGTCACTGATTATGTATTCAAATTATAACAATTTAATTGTTATTATAATAAATTTTAATTGGCAATATAATGATTTGATATAGTAATAGTACGTCGCGCATTATATATAGATTATATATATTGTATATACAGGTCATCTAACCAGATAATATTTAACGTAGGTTTATAATTATATTATACTATAATTCTTAATATAATAATTTCGCATAGCAAAAGTACGTTAAATATGACCTGCTCAGATTAGCCCCACATTTTGAGAATCACCGTACAATACATATATGTCATAAATGACATATTATCTGGGGATTAAAAAATGTAGTTATTGGCGACACTGCGGAAAAAAGTCGGTCCGTCTAAAGTAGAAATGTCAAAGGATTTGATAAGGTGTTTTTATTAGTTGTCAAAAACCAAGCTTATAACTGAAAGGCTATCTCAGATTTGTCCACCTATAATAAACCTGATGTAAGTCTTCATTGAATTAGAAACTTCTTAGTTTAAGATGTGTCCGACGAAGCATATGCTTCTTTGAATAATTATATCCAAAGATGGTTTATTAAATAGTTCATTTTACAGTTATGACAACACCAGCTCTCTAAGGAAATTCCAACTGAATAAACAATTCAATCCAAGCTTTTTATAAGAGATATTTTATTACCCTGCGATTTAAATCAAGATCATCTCACAATGGAGGACATGCAAGAGGAGGTTACTAAAATACTTTTAATATTAACTATTAAAGAACATGACTTTTGTACTACTATATTCTGTAAAAATATGAAAATTAGTACTGGATATTTTTATGTTTCGTACATCGGAATGTAACGTATTAGGAATTCGTATTAAAGTAATATATTTTCAATTATATACTTCGATTATTCTTTCAGACACAATTTGTAGTTGACGATGTAAGCAAGATAATTAAGGAAGCAATCGAGGTATCAATTGGTGGGAACACTTACCAGAATAATAAAGTAAATCAATGGACGTCCAACGTAGTCGAAGGATGCTTAGGCAATCTTACCAAACTACAAAAACCATATAAATATATTGGTAAGCGTTGGCATATTTCCAGGGAGTTGTATGTTTAAAAAGGATAATATTAATTATTATATTACTAAGATGATTTATAATTGGATGTATTAATTTCAAATGTATGCTATTTAATTGAGGATCGTATCAACTCGATAATAATATGCATTTTAATTAACAAAAATGTTTCAGTTACTTGTACAATCATGCAAAAGAATGGCGCCGGACTTCACACTGCGAGTTCTTGCTTTTGGGATAACGCAACAGACGGAAGTTGCACAGTGCGTTGGGAAAACAAAACGATGTACTGCATTGTTTCAGTGTTCGGTCTAGCAATTTAGATAATTTTAATAACGCAATCCTTCGAAGTAACGATGCACAGGAACAGACAAGATCCTGTTATTATTCCACATTACTTTTAATATAATGCATGCAGGAAATTCGACACTTTTTTTTGCACTATTGTCTGTACTTTTTTGGTGAGGATCAATGTATTTTTTATATTGCAAATACACCACGCTCTGAACATTAGCTAAACTATTTTTATATTTAATAAATAACATATTCCAGCCGAAAGCAAAAGTTTGCATTACCGATCCAAATATATGACGCGATTTTTTTTAATATTTACCTTTATACTTTGCATAATAATCGGTAGAATATAATTGTAATGTAATGCAATGCGTAGAAAGTAATTTAAATATATTAGATATAAATATTGTTAAACATATTCGTAGCACACTAACTAAAATTATTTTGATTTAGTATTATTTTCACCGCTCTTCGAGGTTGTTAATATTATTTCAGTGTATGTAAATAAATTACTTGTTATTAAATTACTGGCAGTAAAATACATTTCTTTTTATTCTTTTACTTCTTATCAAAAGTAGTGACATTTTTTATTTACATATGAGTTGGAAGTCCGATATTTATGAAGTAATTAAAGCAAGAGGACTATAATATTTACGTTACTTTCACACTAGAACTACGGAAGCCGTCAAAATGGCGGGTCCGCGGAATTGAATAAAAACGTTCGAATTTACAGGGTTTCATTTTCCGAGATTTGTTGCGGCTCACGTTGCATAATGGAAGAATGATATAGAATCGATTAATTAATTTTTCTCCGTCCATCTTGATTTCTTAGGACGCACACGTGAATAT
This sequence comes from Nysson spinosus, assembly GCA_910591585.2. NCBI lineage: Eukaryota > Metazoa > Arthropoda > Insecta > Hymenoptera > Crabronidae > Nysson > Nysson spinosus. The sequence continues at coordinate 9,309,619 of OU342835.1, forward strand.
ATTGTCCGTAGTTCTAGTGTTAATAATAATAATAATCGATCGTATACTTTATATAAAATAAAAAACGCGCAGTCTTGTCTTACCTATAAGACGTATGTCAATTTGCAAAAAATGAAATGCTTATTCTTTAACGTAATACAAACATAGAATACTTGTGGGGTTCTGTTTCTTAAGCACCGATGATTCCAATTGTATTGGAATCTAACATCTATTGATTATCGTCTGTGTCTTAAAAGAAAATACAATTCAATAAATTATTAGGAATGAATTAATAACATAAACGCGTAATATTTCGCTGGTATTTTATAACTCCGATATGTCGGGTAGGAAATCCTCGTCAAATGATATGTCCTCGTCTAACAAAACCATATTAACATTTAAACTGTCGCCGAACTCGTCATCGATATATAAGTCTTCAACTGTGCTATCCGGCATGTCCTGTAAGGGTTGCAAAATTCAGAATATCCTTGTAATATAAGATATAAGAAAATAAGAAGAAGAAAAACAACGATAAACATAAGAAAATTCCACCTAATTCATATCGCATTAAAATCCAGATACAGCTAAGTTTCAGACATTATAATGAAAAGAAGATAGTAAAACTGCTGTAGGCTGACAGAAATAAAAATAATGATAATAAATTATCATATTAGGTTGGCCACAAATAAATATTATATCATCGACAGCCAGATACAATAAAAAAAAGGGAAGTTCGAGATTTTACAAAACGTGCAATACAAAGTACTCACCCCTCTTCGTATAGGCAACTTTCCTAATGCTGAGTTATTAAGTGATCGTAATTGGCTCAACGCCGCCGGCAAAGAGCGTCTCCTCGGTAGATTACTGTGATTACAGGATTTGCAATTTTTATGTTTTGCCGCATCATTCAGTAACATTAAAGTAAGGTTTGTTACGGCAGATTTCTTTTCACTAACATTACTTTCGCTCTGATTTTCGATGTCACTGTGCTCGCCTCTGACACCAACTTTCATCACCATCTTAACAGGCTTATTTATGTCCTCCATAGTTGTGTTACTTCCATCCTGATGTTCCAAGTTTCTTTCTGACTTTGAATCGTTGCAAGAACTATTAAATTCGCTGGATACCTCCGCGATAGATTCGCACACGAAATTTCTGGTAAACGTTGCGCCGCACTGCAAGTGACTTGAATTTTCGTAACTCGTAACAGTGGTATCGCGATCGTCTTCCCTCGTGAGATCATTATTATTCACGGAACTCAGGGTATGCGAACTAAATAAAAATGTCTCGTTTCCATACGTCGATCGTTCTATGCTTTGGATCTCTTCGTGCTGGTTGCTACTTTTTAAATTGTACATATCTTCGAACATCGATTTATTGTCTTGCGCTTCGTTTACCGTAACTTCGAAATTCGCGTACGTTTTGAAAGGAGGTGAAGAACAAGATTCATCCGTGTTTGGCGTAACGGAACGCACGATTTCCGTAGCTCTGTCCAAGGCATCCCTTAAAACTTGTAATGATATTCTTTGAGTGTCGTCTAATATGTCGCATTCGCTTCTGGAGATTCTTGTCGACTGTTCTTCGCCGGTTTCTGTCTCGTTAGCTGTTATTATAATCATACAGTTTTGTTATCTACCAAGCTTAATTATGCCATTAAATAAAAAATGGGCAATGAGAAAGTACACTTGGAAAATCATATATACTTCTAACTACGCGATTTAATAAATATAATTTTTTATAAGATCGTTTCAAGTTCAATCATTGACATTAAAAATGACGAGAAGGAAGTAAACTTAATCGGTATCTACGAATAAAGAGGAAGTAACAAAAAATACAACACGTAAATAAGCGCGATCGCTCGGCGTTTTTCGCACGGATTTTTATGAATGCATGTGTGTGGTATTCAAACGATTAACACTAAAACTACCGATCTTATATTCGGTTATATTTACACATTTAATTGCATAACAATTATGCCTGGAGGATCCGAGTTAATTAATGGATCGAATTATATGCGTCAGGTATATAAAATCCCAAACAACGCGTCGTTGAATATTGGAATAATTTCAATAAAAAGTCAGACCGGTCATTTTGATCGCTTTGGTAACTTTAATGTTAACGAGATGTGTTCTCTGTATGTGTTCCAGATATGTTTTGTATCGCAAATATAATTGTTTGCATTACCTTTTGGTTTGCTAGTTATGAAGTAGGTATTATCACTCTTCGGTGAGGGGGTTTCGCTAAATAAATTGTGAGTGCACGTAGTGTCTACGGTATCGCTGTCGACTGGTTCCGCCGCAAATAAACATTGCTGTAGATATGAAATTAATAATTATTGTCACGTTTAATGTTCTCCAAATTCCTGTCACTTTCTCATATATTTCACTTTACGCGACGATAGATTGAAAATAGATTCTTACTGATTGTTCGTCCTCGCGAGATTTCCTCATTTTCGATATGCATATTAATTTCTCTTTTCGCCACAAAGACGTTTCAAAGAAACTTTGAGTATCTGAATTTAACACTTGCGGTTGCATTATAGCCTCTTTAATGCATTCGGGTGTGTGCGAATAGGGAACCTGCGACACAACGATGTTTTTATACAAAATCTTAATTTTTATAATTTAAATTTGATAATACTACGCTTAGACCTCGATTTACACGGCATCCGAATTGCACGATTTCGGTTTTACACGCTTAAAGAAATGCGGAAGAATTTATATTTACATTGCAATATTTACAAATGCATTTCAGTTTAACACGGAAATGCAAAAATTAAGTTACATTTTTTTGCAACATTACATCCACCGAAGAGGTATAAAAAGAATAGTTTCATCCCAAAAAAGCTTTAGTTTCATATGGATTTGTTAAATTTATTATATATTGATTTTCAATTTGAAATCTCGATTCGAATTGCACGGTTTCAATTTACACGGCAGTTTCGGGGAACCGAAATATTTATTAATTTATTTATTAATTTACCATATAAATCGAGGGTTAGGTGTATAAATATTAGATTGGCTAAAAAGTTCGCGCGGTTTTTAACATGTAAATAGAAAGTGACTTTTATTCAATTTAAATATTTTTTCAGTCTTCTACTCAATAATACGTTGTCCATTTTTGCTTAAAATATTTCTCTATATTTTTGAACATCTTCGTAATCCCTTATTAACAAAGATACCTCATTTCAGCCAAAAAAGCTGATGCAGACCGCACGAACTTTGTGACTAATCCAATATACAATAAATATTACGATTATCGCGCATGCAGAACGTACCCGACGACATTGTTGGTATGACGATTTCATATAAGTCGGATCGTACAAACCAGGAGATTTATTGCATCTCGGTTCGAAGCTAGTTTTATGACTAGCCGGTTTGTGTGGTTCATAGTCTTTGCTCCTTGCTTGGGTAAAAATTTTGTTTTTAGTTCTGGGGCCTAATGCAACACATACCATACATTCATTAATAACTTAGAAATGAAACAACAGCATAGAAATACTTACAGTAATCTAAATTTATAACAGAACAATATAAATCAAGGACTTCCCGGTACGCTACGAAAGGTTCTCATAAAGGATTACAAATGAAATTACGTTATCACATTCTTATGTCAGTTCAAGGCGTTCCACAATCCTACAAAGTTTAAAAGACCGCGTTCTACTTTCCACAGCATTCCCTTCTTATTAGAATTACTTCCATCTGTATTACGAATATACATTTTTCATTGGGAATAAGTAACGCGTGATTTTCTACCAAAAAGATTCTATCCATTGTTTTTCGGAAGTCAGAAATAAATTTTATTTAAAGATAGATAAAATAGTATTCTTCTATTATTAATAGCACACGAGAATGATTACGTACGTTATCTACCTTAATCAACAACCACTAAAAGCCGAGGTGACCTACACGGTTTTGAATTCTACTTACTCGTATCCAGAGATTTATTCGGTGAATCACTTCCAGAAAAGAATTGTTCCCGTCTGGTTGCCATGACTTCCTTCAAATGTCGTAAATTCGTCCTTGCGTCTTTGTACGATTCATCGTCGGTGGATTCTATTTGTTGGGTTGAATCTGAATATGCCGAAGTTGATATACTCCTAGATTCTACGATTTCTATTGGTACACGAACTTTTCTGTACGTACTGTTCCAAGGTTGCAAACTACTGCACGTATTATTGTCTTCGTTATGAATACTATCCGAATCATCTAATTTGGCATTAACGGTGTTTATCATTTTATGATTATTTTGTACGTTGCACAAAATGTTTGTATTCTTTCGAATATCCTCATTGGTGTTACGCTTAACATTCTCGGCCGCGTCGAAGAAATTGATTTGTTCCACGTGTCCGGGGATCTTTGAACCCGTGTTCTTTTTGGGGGTGTTCTTTTTCGTATACATGTATCGTTTCGATGGAGATTCAGGATTTTTCTCGGTGTAGGACAACTGCTTGGCTGAGGTACTTTTAATTAGTCGCTTACTCTTCGCTGCACTCGTGGGAGACTTTACTTTTGGAACCACGTAAGTCTTTGCTGTTTCGTTATTATTATTCGCGTATTGGTGTACAAACACCGGCTCTGCGTCTTCGTATTGCATCTGTGGGTGTCGGGTTAAAATGAGATTAATAGGTTTTCTATATTAAATTACTATCAAATTCAGTAAACATAATAAATAAAGTAATTGTTCAATAGTTTTTATGGATATTAAAATAGATTGTCCCTTACGAACCAACAGTTCGTTTCTTTTTTTGGGCACACATTTTTGGAAAATATCTTCGTTAATCTAAGGGGACCTAGTAGTTTTGTTCGTCCAGGTTTTTTCGAAGAAGAACTATATTTTCCAATTAAAATATTTGTACTACTTGATAATGGCGATGGACGAGTATATCACGTCGCTGTACGTTAAGCGGTTATACAAACTTTATATAAATAACTTTTGATGTGAACAACCCACAGTTTGAAAGATGGTGGTTCAAACTACACGCGTTTGACGAAACTCAATCTTCAAGAATGACGATTTTTAGTGCGCGAAGGATACGAACCTCGAGTGTTTGAAGGAACCGACGCATCCGGTTCATGTCCAGGGTTCTCTTGGCGACATCCAGTTGCAGACCAGCTTCCAATAAATTATTCAATAATGGCGGAAAGTCATATAATAAATCCATGATCACTCCGCGCTTCCAATATACGTACTGCCTCTCCACATCCGCTCTGCTACTTCCACTCCAAGGAACATGCACTGCCACCGATTTTTTAATATTACTTTATATACATAGCAACAATGTATTAGAACCTATCTTAAATCAGTATAATTTATTCCTAGATAATAATGTACGATTTATTATATTTATATGAACTCGTAAAACCAGTAGCGAATGTGCGTTAAAAGGTTTATGAAACAACTTCCTTCTAAAATAAAGTTCGGCAAGCTCTAAGAAGATCTAACATTTTCTATCTTGTAAAATCAGTATAATTATGAATATGAAGTATTAATAACATGGTCAAATAAACCGGGTTTTATTAACTATATTACTTACTTGTGCACATTTCCCAAATTAGTAACGTTAATCCATAAACATCACTTTCTTTGGAGGGCGAATATCCATAAAACAGTTCCGGCGCTTGCCATCTGAAGATCTCGGTTCTCAAACGCTGCTCGTATTCTCGATCTGGTTTTGGCTATTTGAACATGCGAATTAATACGCGGTTTTTTAATACAATTAATAAAGTGATATTTACATATATGCTTCCGAACCCAGGCGGGAATTAACAACTGTAACTATATATATGTTTGCACGGATGTATAAATCAATTTCTATTCTAATTGCAAGTGTTTACATTTAGTTTCCTAACATCATAGTTTCCCAGAGGTGCTCTATGTACGACACGGTATTGTGTTTATAATAGAGTCATGGGAACTGGGTAGAAAAGTTCATTCATTCTGAAGATTGTGTAAATCATGGGGTTCTGTCTTGTTAGATATTTATGTGTGTACACCATAGAAGGTTGGAATGTAATATTAACCCTTTGACTGCGGCACACTTTCGCACGGAATTATAAACATTGGGTTGGCCACCAAGTTCGTGCGGTTTTCATCTGTTATTTTGCTGGGAAACGAGGGATTTTTAATAACACGGGATTACGGAGTTGTCGAAAATATAAGCAAATATTATAAGTCAAACCGGACAATAGATTATTGAATAGAAGATTGAAAGAATATACAAATTTGGAGAAAAGACTTATAAAATAATGTAATATTTATTATTTTCATAAAAATGTGCAGTACTACGTTAAAAAGATAGTGAACGATAATTTCTCATAAATTATAAGCGCTTCAAGTACTGTTAAAAAACGGATTACGTAAGTAGAACGATTAAACCCGAGTTCCATTATGATTTATGTGAATCTCTGCGCTTGAATCAGTACGTTGCAATTAGTTTTGCCACGGTACGTTGAATTTATTCAAAAATGGACGTTTTATGGGAAACAATGCCGACAGCTTCCTGCTGTGTGACACCGTTGGGTGCGCCAACCAAAACACGGATATGACGTGTGCCGTTATATTCCTTCTATTTCCATTTTTTGCATTCCTGTGATTTATTACTACTCTTATTAATTCTTCCTAATAAATGAAAGTTCCAAACAAAATAAACTAGAATTTTATAAACTAGTATCTTCCAATTTCCGTAGTCAATTTCTATAATTGGAGTACAAATAACAACATATTGATAAAATAACAATATAAATGTTTTATGAAAAAAACTATTATAAGAAATGTAATATTTTTAATAATTAATATTGTTATAAATCGTAGATTGTAGCGTTGTTTGTATTTGAATTAATTATGTCAATCTATCAACATTCTTTTCTTGTGAATCTTCACAATAACCGCATTATGTAAATTCACCTGTGATTTAGCGACGCCTGGCCGATACAGGTGTAATTGAATATGCGGGATACGGGAAAAAAGAAGTCACAAACGAAATGCCACGCCCCTGAATTAAACGGTACTTTTGGACAATAAAATGGAATCTATGGCACGGAAATGTCTGTTCCACTGAATTCTTCCTAGCAAACAACCGGTATCCGCATTGTTTCTCCATGCCAATCAATTTGTTCACTGAATCCGGTGGAATGTATAACGTAGTAATTTCAACTTAATGAATAGATATTGGATATTAATCGCGAAAGCAAAGTTTATTTAATACTAGAACTGCCGAACATATACTTGGTTATGCTTTTACATTTATTTATATATAAATTATAACTGAAGGATTTTAGTTCATTAATGGATTCAATTATTCGCATTATGTATATAAAATTTCAAATGATGCACCGTGTAATGTGTAGAATCAGATCATAATTATGGTTATTCATTAATGCAAGTATTGTTGGAATGATGGCATATTAATCTAGTGTTAATATTAGCAAAAGTATACACGATAAAATAATTAATCTGACCAACAATAATTGAGACAAATGTCAACAGATACGCGTGGCATTTTTCTAATGTAATCAAAGTATACTTACTATTTGCGTTCGAGAAAATACACCTGACCCTCGATTTACACGGTAGATTAGTTCCCCGAAATTGCCGTGTAAATTGACATCGTGCAATCCGAATCCACATTTCACATCGAAAAGAAATATGTAATAAATATCACAAATCCAAGTGAAACAGCATTACGTATTTTTTGAGCAAATTAGAGTCCATATTTTTAAATAAAAATTCATTAATTCAGGCAAGATATATCTGACATAATTCAAAAGTACATATTTTCTTCCGCGTTTCTGCAAGCGTGTTAAACCGAAATGGTGCATTTCGAATGCCGTGTAAATCGAGGGCTAAGTGTACGTACATATTACGGTACATATCAATAATAGTATCATACTATTCATACAATAAGTATCTTTCCAAAGCATTATTCCCTAGGATAAGTAACCAAATTAGAATGACTCACATTGTTCATATTAATTGCCAACTCCCAACCACCGAGTTTTATGACCCCACTGGATGCCAGGTAGACGCAATGCGAGGTAATGGCACCGTGAATGTACCCCCGCATGTGGCTGTGTCTTAAAGCATCCGACAGTTTCCCGCCACATTTCGCGATTCCTTGAATGGATATTCGTTCGCCTTGTTCGTGTATGTAATTGTAGAGGGTGCAGTCGACCGATTCAAAAACAGAAACCCAGCCATGATCGTCCGTCTGCGTTGTGGCCATCAACAGTAAGATATTTGGATGTCGAATCTCCCTAATCGACAAAATAAACAAACGGAAGTTGTAATAAAAGAATAATGTGAAAAACAAGCTTCAACAAATATTCCGAATATTCAGGTGAGAAATGCTCAACTGTTTAAGCGACTTTTCAATATCCAACTGCATATAATTATAACGCGATACTGTTTGATTTGCTTGTAATAAATAATTAATAATGTTATTAAATGGCAATTACGAACATCAAACAATTACTAAAAGCAAAATGAGATATCTATGAAATAATGAAAAATTAGTCTTCATAAAGTGCTACTTATTATGATACTACGGGGTTTATAATATTTGTATTAGTTAATACTTACGATAATACATCTAAATCGGCTTTTACGGCATCCTTGCACTCCGGGTGAGTGTGTCTCTTCAGGGAGACTCTGGTGTTTTGCCATTCCGCAAAAATGAGTTCGAGGTATCGATCTTCGGTACCAGCTACCCAACCAATCTCGAAGATTTCGGAGGCTCGTATGTGCGGTACACCCGGAATGATCGACTTTGTATCCTGCTGTTTCCGTTCATTGTCGCATTTGTTATTATTATTGTTCTTGGTAAAAATATCTGCCCTTTTCTTGTCCGGGCTACTCGGCGAGTCTGTCTCCAGAGCTATGTCTTCGGCGAAACGCCTGCGATCTATGAATGCTTGAAGAGCATTGCGATAAGACTCGCTAAAAGCAGAACAAATCGAAAATAGTCAGTTATATCTACCGAATATAAAATTTATATCTGTCTTCGTTTATTATTTGCGGCACAAAACTGTATGATAGTTGAAAAAGAAATGTTAAATTTCAAGAAAATATGTAATACCAATTTTGAGGATTAAAAATGATTGCAATTATTAAATACATTTCTAAACACAGTAAATGGTTTATTAAAATCAGTAAGTTCTCGAAGTATTTGTTATTATGTTAGTACTATTGCAAATAATGTAACAATATATTTCTAACCGTTTACAGTTTTGCAAAAATATAGTCTCAAAATAAGTGTGCAGAAAAATCCAAATATTTGTCGATTTTTAATGTCGAGCTCTACGATCGTGCGTAGGTTGAGCACCACTGACATCGTCTGAAACGGACTGTTTTATGCGCGAAGTATTTCATACTTTGCAAATAAAATTTTAGAGAATGCAACCAATCTGAGTCTAACATATAAACCTTTATAATATACATGAAAATTGTTTTTTTTCTTTTCATTCGATGTTTATAATTCCCCGAAGAGTTTTATTAAATCGATTACAATAGATCGAGAGACTGAAATTCGCCAACCCGCACCATCTTACATCAAACTAATAAATTCACAGCAGAATTTCGGCGCAATAGACGGCTTTGGGGGGTGCAGAGGAGACACAAAGACAAAAAATAATCGAAGAAAGATGAACCACGAATATTATTTATGCAATAATCCTACACACTCATATATTCTATACCTATTTTACAACTTATTAATCGATCAATAAGATCCGCAATCGTTGAAATGATAAAAGTCTGTCCGAAGAATGCCGGCCGAATAGTCCGAGAATTCATCGAAAAACAAACGAAGAACGGATAATAAATCGCATAAGGCACAATGCGATGCAACGATATATGAACTATGATTTCGGCTCTTTTCTACACGAATGTTAACGCAGAACTGATCGTCTAACACGAACGAGAGAATAATTCTTCGTAAAGCTATCAGAAGACACGGATGTGACATCAATTATGAGTAACCATAGTGGACGGACACCGTCAATTCGAATTATTCTTTGCGTTGGACGCGCGGAAAGAGGTTAAGCCGGTATCGCGTTAACACGGAAAAAGTAACACTTACGCGACTGTTCGTCTGCTGGTACATTTCTCATCGTCGCGACGCATTTTCGCGCTCTTTGTCAATCCTCTCAAACGTGAAAACAACTTCTGCTTTGAACGCTCGGAAAGTAAACTTTTGAAACGTGTGACGATGGCACCACCGGTAATGCGGTAACTAGATCGAATTTCGATGTAAATCATTGGATGCGGAATATCGTTACGCGATTGGGCGTCCGAAATTTGAACCCCTCACGACCGGAAGTGGCAAATTTAAATACGATAATGGAGGTCAAAGAACGATCTCAATATTTAAGCCCTTCCACGGGATCATTTGTACGAAAAAGTTTGTTGTGATAATAATGTAATATTTAGAGAGTAGTTAATTCAATCTGTGATATTATTAAATAAGGATTTCTACCATTTTTACAACTACATCTGCTCGATGGGAATTCGTCATTTTAACGTTGTTTTTTGAAAACAACAAAGATGCATTCACTGATGGTTTAACACAATTATTTCTAAAAACCTTCAAACGGGTTTCCCGTAGAAGGTGTGGTGATAATAAACGGTATTTACTCGCGTTTAGTGAACTTTATCGCCATTACAATGAACCGGAACTTTGTTCGATCGAACATTGGAATTTTAGGGGCAAAGGTCTTATTGGCTCCACTTTTGAGCATCCAGACTCTGGTTTGCCACAAATTATATTAATTTTAAATTGGAAAAGAAAATCACAAATTAACATTCTTCGTGATGGAGAACATACGGAACTGGTATTACAAATATTTTACTAGATATATTTCATAAAATGTTTTCAATAGGAGTAATAAATATTTTAGAAATTCAAAGCTTACTTATTAAGGCCACATTGCTTCTGAGCTAAGTTCCATCCATTTCTCTCTCTTTGCGTGATGTCTCTGGAAAAATATGAAGACAATGATTTATTACGAAATTTTAGAAATTTTATGTGAATTTAATGCGACCTAAATTGTGGGTCGTGCGCAACGTCTAATTGCGAACTTCCGATGAAAATTGTTTTATCATTACGAAACGTAACGTACATTTACGTATTACGTTCTTTCTCCCGATACAAAATGGCGTCGTTACAATGAATTCGAAGAAGAAGTAAGTATTTTATTAATTACCATAATGTATACTTTTATAACTTGTACTGATAAACGTAATTTAAGTACACCAAGAATAATTGATAATAAACAGAATATACATTCCTTCGTATTTTGGACTTCCATTAAATATTAGTAAAACTGGAGAAACGCGAAGCAATTAGCGCGCTCGAAAGTGTGATTAATTGCTGTAAGTTAATGAATTTTTTAAAATAATCAGGAAGTCGAAAGCCGATGGATTCTCGAATGAATATTGTTTCAGTGAGGTTAGTGGGACATTTTGTGTAAATGGTCAGTGGAATCATCGGTGATTGGTGACACGCAACATTTATTTCCCATTTCATTGTTAGTCTTGAAATTTATAGTCTCCACGAATCTATACTTTCTCCGAGAATTCCCTTTCCATGGATCGCGGAGCAACGACACTGCTAATTATTTTAGTTCCGACTTCTGCATTTCTTTCACGTTCCTCTTACTTTTCACTCGAGATAACGGGAATCCATCTTTTGTTATTCGACCGTAAAGAAACTGGTTGATTCTTCTCGATACACTATCGGCATGTTCTTTTTATTTTCTATTAACACTAGAACTACGGAACATATACTTGATTATACTTTTATATTGTTTATATATCAATTATGACCGAAGGATTTAAGGTTATTAATGGATTCAATTAGTTGTCTTAAGTATGCAAAATAAAAATAAAAATTCAAATAATGCACCGTGGTATAATCGAATAATTTAACGAAAAATGGCAGACAAGACATTTTGACTCCTTTGGTAGTTCTAGTGTTAAATTTATTATCGAATATTAAAATAATAAATGAAATATAGTAAACGACTCGTATAACGTGAGTGTCTACAACTAATTTTTTAAGTCGATGTTAATTGAAATAAATAAAACTGGCAAAGTATCTGTGTGGGAAAATCATAAAATCGTTGGTGACATTTTCCTTAATAGGATAAGTTGAACGACTCACCAATGGAGTTCGGTTAACAAATTCTTTGTACCGATTGGCGGATTGATCAGTTAAACACCGTTTACTACTTAAAGCAAGTTGGAGGAATTGAAACTAACAACATTAATTATCCATCTGGTCTTCCACTGCCAAAGTATCATCGTCTATATATAGAATATGTAAATGAAACCTCTTTGAATTCATACATAAAAATGAGGAACATTTTGTCCAGTTATTAGAAACTGTTAATTATTGGATAAAATATATCTCCAATAAGAAATTATTTCTTGCTTACCACGTCACGATTTCCCGGAGAAAATTATTTAAACAATTGTATAAAATCACTGATGATTCAAGATTAATGTTCAATAACTATTTGCATAATTAAAGTTTATTTTAACGATTGAGTTAAATTAAATATTGAAGGTTCAAATTAAAATTTAAAATGACCTTAATTTTTGGGATGAACACATGATTTGGAAATTACATCTTCGTTCCGCTCTAAAAATGAATTTTAATAGAAGCAATTATGATTCCCCGGAGTGCACTTCAACACGGAAAAACACACTTTCGTAATCAATTACTCGATGCATTGGTAGACTCGAGTAAAAGACAATTGGATTGCGGCCGATTACACGGCTTATAAAACAACAAAGTGTGTCCGGTGAAATTAGAAACGCCGGCTCTCAGCTTTAGATCCACGGAAATGAAAAATATCTTAATGATGATACACTCTCGTACTCTGTAATCTACTATCGCTAAGAAGTGTATCAGCGAGTGGTACACTTCCGCGAATTAATTCAAATGCCGATGCTGAATTAAAACGTGAGAAAAGTCAATCCACCGAAGAATGCAAAAGGAACACGGGAAATTAGAGTTTTTATGAAATTAATATGCTAAGCAGTCATATTGTAGCAGAATTAAAAAGATAGTGTAATGAACTTAATGTTCATTAATATTATTAACACACAATATGACTGTATATATATTAATACATTAATATGCTAGGCAGTCATATTGTAGGAGAAATTAAGAAAATCGTATAATAAATTTAATGTATGCTAAGTAATTCATTCTCATATTAAATATTAATACTATTAACAATGTGAATACATGTTATGAAGAAACATATTAATTATCGTTATTATAAAAGTAGCATGAATAACGCTCGAATAAGAAATTTCTAGAAAAATGAGAAATATACCCCTTCGCTGCGGAGGTGCGGGCAAAACTGCCCCTCGGTCATCGCGCGCGCGTTCTTTTATGCAGGACGACCTTGGGACGCGCTTGCGCACTGGAGTTCTGTATTATATCGCGGTAAACAGAAGTTATGAATACCTAAAATTATAATCCATTAATGGCGCCGATAATTACTTTATTAATTGAGACGAGAGATGCATTGAATTAATATCGATTATGCTACACCAATGATTACTGAGCCTTGCAATTTATAATAAATATCTTTAAGCAGTTTCTATTTATATAAAAATAGAGGAATCAGAAGGTGCGTGAGACGGCTAGTAAATAAGATAATCTCCGTCATTAATCTGCAGCAATAAGGAATGAAAAAAACGGTACTCAAAAATGAGCTTCTTGCAACATACTCGGTGAGAAAATAAGTTTCTTGCAACGTGGAGATTAAATTAGCACGTTAAAGGTAAGCTGCAACATTATTAATTACTTCCTCTCGCACTGACGAGAATATCAGCACGCAAGAAAATTCCGATTAATATCTACCTCGAGAGTATTCAATATGACGTTAAAAGTAAATTAGTATGATGATGTATTTTATATTGAACCATACTCGTACTTTGACTCTCGGTTTTAATTAGATGCAAAGTCGTTAGTTATTCAATGTCGGATTCTTTACGAAGAAAGTATACCGTTTTAACAAGAAACCTAACCTACGCTATTCTTAGATATGCAACCTTGCACTTTTATTCATGGCAATATGACAAACAGGAATAAAATAACTGCTTAGAATCCAGAAAAGTGTAGCAACGTAAACAAACAAATACCAGCATTCAATATCAACTTTAATGTTGCAAATAAATTCCCTATGATGCAATTAGATGACGTGCAATTTAATTATCTTACATTTCATCACGTCTTGTATATGCACTAAAATAACCATCGAAAACCAGGTGTTCCATTTAAACAATAAATAGAAACGAAAGCAAAGTGTACGTCGATGGTTTCGATTTTAATTAAGCACTCATTTCTATGTTACCCAGCATGACTTGCTGTTTTTCGAGCGTAACAGTTTCGAAACAAAGACGATATCAATAAGGCATCAATAATAAAGAAATTACACTTACAGGACTCAATAGTTCTACTCATCGGTTGTACTTATTACAGGTTTATAAATGGCCGACCGATGCGATAAGAAGAAATGTATGGTAATTTCTGTGAGAATATAATGGGGATCATTATTTCGTAGATAAGCCAGGTTGATTCTAGTTAACGGTCTACCTGTGTTCACCTCCAAACCGCAGGAGGCCCTGTAAGGCCTCAGTGAGGCCCCGTTCTCTTACCTCGGAAGCGTAATTAACCCGTGTCTTCGATACGCTTGAAATTTTTTGGAACATTTTCACAGAACAGAAAGTAACCGAGATTACGGAGAAACTCTTTCCGCCGACGCTTCTGTGGCTCCTTTGTCATCGGAATTACATCGCTATGCATTACGCGGATAATTATGTACACTGTATCCTATAATTATGATTTAGCGGAAATATTCGCGTGCTAATTGGGCACGAAGTTTTTCTTGTAATTGGTTCGAACAGTTTTGTAATCGTATTCGATCGAAATTGTTGCTTATTGGTATAACTGTTTAATAATTGGATAACGCGAATTTGATAATTATATATGTGAATCGTATAATTAGAATCGGGATATTAAAGAATTAACACTCTAAGTAATTATTTACAAAAGTGGTATCGAAGTGGACATATTTGATCAAATGTCTTATAATAAATCATTTGCTATCGCATAAGTTTCTTGAAAGAAGTTTAAAGTTCATTGGCCGTCGAAATAAAATTCCTTAATTAAAATTCCGGATTTAATATTTTTCGGTAAAACAGCTCGAAACAATTTTTGCTATTGCCAAAACAAATTCTTCTATTTCAGATAATTATCGCTTTTGACAATTGAAGGTTTCATAAACAATATACTCATATTTAAATACTTCACATTATAACTCAATAATAATAATTGTACGAACATGGATAACAGTACACATCTTCAGAAATTCGCATTACATCACAAAACTGCAGCAAAAATACCTTCGGAGTTAAGAATTCCATACACATAACACAGTCCAAGTACTTTTTATCACGTATACTGTTCGTGTAGAGTCGCTTGGCGTAAGGACGCTGATAAAAAAGCACGACTCGCTTCTGTTGCGTTATAGGTGAAGGTTACGGAGTTCGTGTCACGCGTATCGCTAAACGCGCCAAAAATTCGGAAAGTTATTGAAACTCTCGTCTCCGCAATCATACTCGGTATCATTATGGCCTTAAGAAATATTTATAATAATATCTTTAACTCTGTGTACTCCAAAAATATTTCTGTTACAAACGAGAACTTATTATGAGATATGTGGTTATACCGATTAACAAATTGCAAACGTCCTTTTTTAATCGCGACTGTCGAATATTTAAGATTTAACATTTATATTATAAGACATTTTATATTTTATATTATCATATCTTAAATATAAGACTTATACTTATATTCTAATCTTTCTTTATTTATTTTCTAACTGAGGCATTTTTATAAATTATATATATAATGTAATATTTATGTTTATTATCTAAACGTACATGTATTTATTTTGTTTTTTGTTAATTTCCTGCGAGAAGTGAGACTTATATTTTAATTTCATTGTCGCGAATGTAGGTCGCCGTGGAGGCGCTTACGTTATTACGGAGTGCAAAGAGTTAACCTTAAAATTAACGAGAAAACAGACGCAGAACTTAGAAAACGATAATTAAATATAATCATCGCGTTGAAAAGCAACAAGTATACGTTTGCACAGAAATGTCCGAGCAAACTAGCATAAATAAAAGACTACTATTACGTGGAAGATTAACGTCCATTATATAAAGTTATTCGATAAAATCAGCGCGCTAAGAAAAGGTTCGGATCCAGAGGTTTCTTGTGAAAGTTCGCGGATTTGCATTTCAAGCCGTGGCTCTTAATACGCGATATGAATGCAAATTAACGATCACTCTTCCTATTATGAGCATCGATATGAAAGAGCAATAGAATTTATTTCATAGGATCTTCCCGTAACTGTTTCTAATTGTAAGATACCATAATTATGAATTGATTGTTCCGCTGAATCACATCTCAAACTTTCTAAGTTCGCATCGAGCTGAATGAATACCGTAAAACAAGTAAGTTTATTGGCTTTCGTTGTTCGATTAATAATATTCATTAATACTAGAACAACCGAATATGTACACGGTTATACATTTATTTATGTATATATTCGGTTATACAGTATATAACTTAGATACGCAGTGTATCATTGAGTCAAATACTACAACAAAATATAATAAATATAATAAAATATTGATTTACTTAAGAAACTCGTTCTTTCTTTTGAAATCTTAACATGCTCCAAGCTTCTGAGCTTTTTAACGGATTTATGCGAAATTCTAAGATATGTGTAAATAAATGGAAATCAACAAGGAAATTAGGAACAACAACATTAAATAATGTGCCATCGGTATATTCGAATAATTCCGTTAAAAATTATAGTAAAACCATTTTGACTACTTTGGTAGTTGTAGCTTTAATATTCGAGGTATTTGAGGTTATTGAATCGTGTTATTTATATGTCTGTGGTTCGACGAAGAAGCTAATGTTGCCTCGCCATATAAACTAGGAGAAATTATAACATATTAAATGCAACTAGCTGAAAGTATCGTTATGATATTCATAGTAAAAGCAGGTCGTTTATTAAAATGCACGCGCGAAAACCAGTGCGCCGACTCTAATAAGTATCACACACGTGATATGTTTTACTAACAGTAATCAAATATTATTATAGATGGCATAATATAAAGATGCCTGTAGCCGGTAATTTTCGAGTGGTTTCGTTAAACATTTTTTTAATATTCGATCAACCTGTCGCCGCGATATCACCTTTTATTTTCGTCCGAGATTACGAGTAATATAAAATGAGAAATAAGAAAGAAACAGTATTAAAAGTAATACGAAAGAAAGAAATATAGAATAACAATAAATGTGGAATACGAAAAATGTAGAATTCAAATGAATACAATATTAATTTGTTCAACAAACTACGTTGGTTATCTCAGAATATAACTCGATAAAATATGCTGTAATTAAAGCATGATAATTCAGGATTGAATCAGGTGGTTGAATTTCATATAAAAGTAATATGTTAATAAACTAGGTTGACACGCAAAATGAATCCACAGGTTTCGCACTCGAAATTAACCCTTTTGCAGATCATATTCACCCATTTATAAATCAAGCTTTTCTACCAATTTCTTAAGTTATTATAATAAAAAAAATCCAGTGTAAAGTGAAATGGTGAATTTGATTTGGCAAAATGATTAATTTCGTGTGCAAAAAGGTGAATATAACCTGCAAAAGGGTTAATTTGGGGTGCAAAACCTGCATCGTGTAACATTTACTTTCCTTCGGCATCGAACCTACAAACTCGAGGTTTGTATTTAATTAATATGGATTAATATTCAATGTATGTTCTACTTACACGTCTTTTCGAACAGATTTTACGTAGTCTACGAGTAGAGTTGATATGAAACCGTAAGTGACTTCGTGCAACGCCCGAAAAATTAACGTGTCCATTCGTTTACGTAAAGAAGGAAATAAACGAAGTTGAACTTGTCAACCGAACACCGAAGTGACGAGATATTCGGTGTGATTACAGTTCCAGTATTCCTCGGCTTACTTTGCGAAGGACAGTTTTGTTTTCATTTTTATACCTTTGTTTCGTTAATCTATCGGATACGCGAATCTACCGTCGATAACAATATTGAACTGATTTTCAAATTGAATCCTTAGATAAGTTAAAGCAAAGAAATTGTTCGTTTCAAGTACACATTTCAAAACAAACATCATTTTTCGGTATGCGAGAATAAATTGCATATATTAGGGGTGCCGGAAAGTAATCAATTAGTTTCACAAACTTTATGAAATTCCATCAATTACGAACGATTCTCCAAAGCCATACTTCCCATTTTGAAAAAATCAAATTCCCAACATTCGATGCAAAAAGATTCTCTACTCCTTAATTGATTACTTCCCGGTACGCCTGATAATATTCTGCTTCCAATAATACAAAATAATAATATAAAACTAATTTAAGTTTCTAACTAAGAAAAACATGTTATATAATGGAATTGAGGGTAGATATTAGTCGAAGAAGTTACGAAATAGTTTGGATGCCAATTTCTTCGCAGGGTTCATTGTACCTGCGGATTATAATGCTCGTTTTACTAGTTTGGAGTTCTGCAATAAACCTTCGCAAATAAACACCGTGAAATGGCACGGGAGTAATAACCGTAATACTAACAATCGAACGGATAAGCTTCAACGAGTGAACTGTCAGTAGTCAGATATCACGAACATGTTCTTGAACCAAATGTTAATACGAGTTTTACCTTCCCGGTAAAATGGCAAAACGTAAAAGGGGCACGAAAATGCAGGTCAAAATAGTATTATAAATAGGGTTAACGCTTTAATCCGCAAGTCGGGTTATTTGTTATTATACGATTATTATGCGGGATCACTATCTTCTCCAAGTTAATCGATGGTTTAAAGATTAAGACTGATATTCCGCACGTAAACTGTCTTAGTATTTCGAAAAAAATGTGCACTTTATTTCGAGAGCATTAACAGTTACTCTAAATATCTTTAACCTCGACGTTGGAGATTAATAAAGTTTCTGGTTCGTGATTATTGAGAATGATTACAGTAAACATAAAGTAATCCATTATTAAAATGGAATTTATAGCACTTACTTACTCGAGAGTTTAAGAAGAGTTTAATAATTATTACCGTATGTCGCAAGTCGTAAATAAACAGATACGGTAACAGTTAAGAAAACTGTTGTTGAACGTCCAAAGTACACGATGACATATTAAGATTGATCAAAACAGAACACGAACTTATTCTCTGTTACTTCAACCATTATTATCACGCAAAATCGTGTATTCTCATTCGTGTTTATGTAACTATTTCCTTTGAAATGCAAAACGGGTTCCCGAAGTATGTCCCGCATTTATTAGCACAGTTTACGGGCCGAAATTTAAAGTTCCTGCTCTGACGTGCGAATAAACGTATTCTTCCGAGATTCGTATCAGAAGCCAAGGATCTAATAAATTCCCACGGCAAACAATCACGAAAGTACCAAATGAGATTACTAAAAGAAACACTGACGAAAAAAAGGCTACAAGAAATAAGGACAGTTTCAATCACAAAAGTCACGCAAAGCCGCAATGTTTCAAACATCAACTTCCCGAGAATCCAACGAAACAATCGCGAGTACTTCAAACGGTTCGACGCACGAGACGAATAGAAAACAGAGTAACAGTAATACCAACACGAAAGTCATCGCGTAGCATGTGATATGCAAAGTGGTCGTTAAAATGATGATAAAAAACAACGGCACGGTGTTAATGGAAATATGTAATTACATAACGAGTACTTACTTTCTGAGCCACTTGAACATTCCCATCATGCCCATCGCGCACGTGGCGCATCTGTTGATTGCACGTAGATAAGGTCGTACCAAACGAGATGCGAAAACCGCGAGGCCCAGAATCACAGCAAACGCGAAATCCGTGCACGAGGATGGCAAATCGACACAACTCACACTTTTTCGTTGACTGACGAGCTCTCGTACACCGGTGCCGGCGCGCCACTTCTTCCTGACAGCTCCTACAACGCGTGCGCCCGCGCTTCTTTGCGATCTCAACCCTTTCCCACCTCTCCTCCCCACCCAATCCCCACTGCTCCGTAAAATGTCCCGTTCGGGTCCTCGCTTTGCTTTGAACTCCTCGAAATTTGAACTGAAATTTGAATGTTACGCTTCTGTACCCGATATCTTCGAAAGTCTTACATAACCTTACTGTTACAATTCTGTTTCTCTTTCACCGAACGTTTTCGCATTTGCGTGCGTTGATCTCGCTTTTACTTGTCGGAGATTTTGGGTTGAATTGTCGGAAAAAAGTTGAGGAGAATTTTTTGTTATATTATTAGTGATTCGAATTTTGAAACAGTATTGTTTATATATACATTATCCGCAGAAGTTAATTCAATTCAATTTGCGGCGATAAATTTATCTGTAACAACAATTGACTCCGATTTTTACATGGAAACTAAATATTGTTCGGATCTTCCAGTTTTATGAGACGCTTTTAAAGTTCGTTTATCTTTCACGATAAAATAGCGGGCATTTTTTCAAGGAGGTCGTTGCATCACGTAACGTCAGTGTCGCGAAGTCGCAGACTGATTAGTATTAGATAAGTATTTATTGCAGTTATGTAAATACGTTACATAATTAATGCATTATCGCGATAATCGAAAATCAGGAAATCCGGTTCAGCTCTCGGCGAGAGCTAAATATATAAACATAAAGGTATCGCATTCCAATCGAAAACGTGCGATGGAATTCGATTAGTTTGTAATTAACAACGATGTAATCGTGTAATATATAATGAATTATGATAAAAGATAATATATTTTCTGCGACAAGTTTACGAAATCACTGTTTTCCAGGGTAAATCCCTTCGGTTTATATACGATTGCAAGTCAAACAATTATTTCTCGGACAAACATGAAGATAAAACAGAAACTGAAAATTAACTTTTTCCTTTTATGTAACTAATTAATTATAATTAGAAGCCGGTTCATTAATTCGTGCAGGAAATGTCATTGATTAGTTTACCTATCATTTTTCTTCCACCAACCAGTCGTGTAACGTATGTCCAACATATTTCTTATTTCTCCGTGAATTCTTGTCAGATGGAATTCTTAGATTGAATAATTCATTGAAACTTATTCTTTTTTAACAGTTGCACTCAAATTTCACACGATCGATATTATAATACAATATTCTACCTGTACTTTCAATGAATATTCATCAATTAAGTATACATTATTAACAAGTTCATTTCCACTAATTAATCAGGATACGTAACCGTATAAAACATTATTATTAAACACTAACTCGGGAAATCAATTGATATAATACATAATAAATACTCATTGTTCATAGATTATTTGCGAGGTAATTTTAATCACAGATCTTATGACTGTTGGTAAGCAATGAATTGTCACCGAACACTGACGCATCCGTCTGACTTACAAGTTTGACAACAACTTTCGGATTAAGTCGTGTATACGTCTTTGCTGGTGTTGGTAATGCTTTTTCTATTATTATCGCGTCGAGAATTGAATAGGTTCCGATACATTGTGGAATTCGTGGCTTACAGTATTTCGTATCGGTGTAATCGATGTAATCCGGAAATTATTATTTCCACTACTAATGGGTCATCTCGATTGTTTAGATCGATCTTTTGACAGAAATATATTGAAAAATGTGGAGATCCAACTGATCATTAAAATAACTTTGTCTTTAACGTAATTAATAACTTATGAGATACCGGCACTGCATTAAACCAACAGTTTTTCAACAATTAGCGCGGCCATTGAAACCCTCGCGTCGTTTGCAATCTCGTGAAAATTGCATTCCTAGACAGTAGTTATTCTGGAACTAGGAAGCTTCCGGTGGAATTATTGACCGTAACGAGTTACGTTGATGTCCCATAAAAAGGACAAACGTTGGTATGCCTTTCTTCGTTGGCTTGATTCCCGAGTCCAGTGTGATGAATCAGTGTGATGAGTGATAACAAACAATAATTGCAGCACGGTTGTACGATAAAAAGGGAGAATTGGGCCATTGTCGGTGCACGTAGGACGAACAAATCTTTATATCACGTAAAAACATGTCTCCGTTATTAGTATTAAAACAATTAGTTCATTTACCTCAAGAATGACTCTTCGATCTGGTGACTTACTCGTTACATTACTTCTCTGATTGGTCCCTGAACATTGCTATAGGAGGAATACTAAAAACGAAGTATTTTTGTTAAACTTTATGTGTACAAAAGAGATCAATCAAGATTCCAATCAGTTTCGTCGAAGTTCGTCATATTGGATTATTGGAAAATAAAGAAACCGCATGTTTTTGGGTTATCAATGTTTTAACGCTTTGCACTTGACGGCGACATTATTATTCTCTCCAGATATATTTTATTATCAAGCATTAAATCACCTGAGTCACAGTAGTAATTTTAATGTCGCCTCTCAGTCGCCACTCGAATTGCCGCAATAAACTGAGTGGGTATGGAGAGTCGCTTCTCGAGCGCAAAAAGTTAACACTGGAACTACGAAAGGGGTAAAAATGATTTGTCTGCCATTTTTAATTAAATTCTTCGAATATTCCACGAAACATGTCTACTTGACTCGACAAGAAAGCTTGTCTACTTGTATTAATTACTTTTATATATGCATAAGTAGTTTGTTTATTTTCCACAAGAGTACTATTATTTATAGATGACAAAATGGACGTACCTTCAAGTCACATTTTCGTAAACATTTATTTTCACAACAAAATTCAAATAAAATCATGTTGACATAACTGCGAGGGGTCACAAGAACGGTAACGATAGAAGTTGTAATATGTATTTGTTAAAGTCAGTATCACTGCGCGCAAAAGAAAATATTTAAAAAGAACCATGTGTACCTGTTTAGGATAAAGCCGTAAGTATGTACAGTACAATACAATACAATACAATAAATATTCATTAAAGATAAAGAAATATATGTAAGGCAATTGAGCAATATAATGGTAACCATCATTATCACAATTAAATTGATCATTAGAGATAGGACTAGGATAAGGACATCATCGAGGTAAATTATTATTCTTATAAGCTTACAAGATTATTTCTCCGCTTCATTAGGTTTAATTAAGGTGCCTTCATCTCTTGCTTCACGCAGAACTTAAACGCCTGCCAACCCTCCTGCCGTTGTTGCGACTATGAAGAAATGTAATAAAAACAGAAAGTATAATTTTAATTTACCCTAAAATGATCAATATTAATTATGATAAATACATTTTATACGAAAGAATTCATTTCAGGGTTACTACGTTTTATGTAAAGAGTTGCCATCCGTTAAAACGGATTTCATTATCGTCTGCGGATAATCATATTTATGTATACTTTCTAAAGTAGAATTAAAAATATTGACATATCAGTAATATAGACATACAAAATAATGCATGTTGATGGATAAAAATGTTGAATAATTTCACGGTTCGGTTTATCAGTTTCCGGTAGGATGGCACTTCCGCTCATAAGTGTGTGAGACGTATATTCATTTTAACACGTAAACTATATATCTACTTATAACAATTACATATAATATAAATACTGCAAAGAATAATATAATTCATAATGGTTTTTATGATAAAATACAAACAAACACAAATCACAGCATCGGTGGGATGACAACCTTCTGCGCATTCAAGCAGTGACATATGATTTGCGGTGTTTCAGGGATTTCAATGCGCGGCGCAGCGAGACATTCATTCTACGCATGCGCTTTGCGTTACGTTAAGCTTAATGATAAACAGAAAGGCAATATCTACAAATTAGTGAACAAGTAAAATAACAGAAAAGCAAAGTAATGTATCGTTAGTCATTTGGAATTGTGGAATTATGATATAATGCTCGATGATATAATATATTCGAGGTAATATGTTCGCAGGCAGAACGAAAATTAATGGCGTCAAAAATGTTAGCGAAATCTACATTTAAACTCGAATCGAAACTGTTCGAAGGGACTTTAATTGAATACCTTGAAACCTCTGTGAAGTCGATCTTTCATTATCGCAATAAATTCCTTATAAGATAATTGACCATCGCCATCCTCGTCGAACAATGCAAACACTGTATCTATAATGTGATTGGATAATAACGTTCCCGTACATATTTTAACTGCTCTTTGGAATTCGTCTGAAAAGAAGATTACGAAAGTACTTTTTCGTTAAGAACAGCACTTTTCATAGAACTGTTTCAAATTAATTAATTATGAAGATATTTTCTTAGTCGAAATGTGGCTCTTTGCATTCATAACTAAGACCCGGCATATTTTCGTATTTTATGTAACTTGTAAAATGAGACATTTTCATTTATTTTGTATACCTTTGGATATCGGGTGATCAGCCAATGTGTACATTCGCATAGCAATAGAGAAATCATCAAGATTATTAAGAAATTGATAAAATCGGCGGAATTCATCGAATGTGATACCAATTTGGAGGTCCGTGCGATTCAATATTCTATCTAAATATCTGTCGTATCTACAAATAGATGAAACATAGTAATACCACGTTCTACGTTACCGATACTTCTTTTTACAATTTGATATTCAAATATGAATTTTGTCTTTGTTCATTTCGAACTTACTCGTCCGTGTCTAAATATGTGTATCGCAATAAAATCTTTGCGAAGTCTAATTCCGATATAGTATCGTGTCCTTTGCTAAATTCAAGAAACTCGAGTTCGAGTACTTCTTCCTGCAAGTTCTCCATAAACCGCCGGAAGTCTTCGTATTTCAATGCGTTCGTTCCGTCTTTGCCAAAAAAGTGTACCATTAAGGTTGTGTCTACAGCATGGCGCCTTTGCAAGCCCTATAATTTATAATTTTTGTTCTGAACTATTAATGTTAGTTTGTGTATTTTTACAATTATTCATTACAGTTCAAACTGCTACGGATGTGAAACTATTTTCATTAAGCGAAACTTCCATTTCTTATCGATTCGATTACAGCGGCCATCTTTGTTCCATATATCTATTTACTGTTTCTTTGCGAAAAATAACGTCAACGATAATTCTCCTTTATAAAATACCTGATCATCGTCGATATATTGAACTTGTATCTCTTCAGGCGTGGTTTGACGTTCGGTTAAAAGTTCAAACTTTTCTTTGGTTTCCGTGCCATGTCGTCCGCTCCACGCGTGACTAAAGATTTTTTCCATCTGCGTAAAGCAGGGCATACAACTTGTTAAGTAATAATATCCCTATCGAGGTCCGTAGAATCTTTATGAGATGTGTATAAAATTAATTAGGCTATGTATAAGTAATTTCGTTGCAGTGATATCGATATGCGGCGATAATATTTCTGAAATAACTGGCGAAGAAGTTAGCACGACGAAGATTAATTCTTATCACTCCAAGTGTGCCTGTTGGACACTTCGATATTTCTCGGTTCCAACGAATCTTTTTCTTAGATATTACAAATGTTTTTATTAAATATTATTATCGGCATTATATTACTTTTAGGATAAGTTGAAGTTAACGGTCGACAGCCACGTTAAACAATTGGAGTGATAAGAGTTAATATGGTGTAATGTACATAATTTTTTAAGTACTAGCTTCACCTATGAAACACAATTATGTTAATTATGCGGTGATTGTTTACGAGTTGACGACTTTCGGCGAATTATTTTCTGCTGCGTTATCCACTATTTAATTATTTGCGAAATTATTTAGAATGATTTTAGAATTGCTTTCTGTAAAACTAACAAACCACTCGTAATCGAATCGGAGATAGTTGTAAAAAATAATGAAGTCCTTCTTTTTTCATTAGTTAGAATATGGCGAAAGATTCGCAGAACTAATTTGTATTTTCAAGATAAATCAATATTTTTTATGAAAAGATAATTCGCGTCAGAAAATAATTATCAGTTGTTGGAATCATTTTATGAAATATGAATTGTATTAATATAATCATTAATAAGTGGAATAATCATAGTTATTGCTGGGACTTGTGGGTTTAGTGGAAGAATTATATTATTATAATTAATAGGGTTTCATATTTCCTTAAAGGACTTTGTGGAGAAACATTAGTTTGCAGAATTTCAGCGGTTACTTGAAAAGTTAATCTAGAGTTCTAAAAGAGAGAGAGAAAGATCTAAAAGTGCGCGTGCGCATACGATAGAATGCTTACAGAGAAACTCCATTGTATATCAAACGTAGAAGATGCAGTTCTACAAAGTAAAACAATGATATATTTCGTCATTCGGAAATTGTAGCAACAATAATATACAGCTGTCGACACTAACTCTAGTATCACGTAAGTATTTACAGTTCTACTACTATATCTACAATAATAACTTTAGTATCACACAAAAATACTTAACAATTCTACCGTTCGATTCCAGAGGAATTAATAAACAATTCGCACACAAATATTTAACCATTCCACCGTTCGATTCCAGTACGATTAATGCAAATAAAAAATTCACACACAAACATTGAACAGTTTAGCCATTCGATTCCAAAGGAATCCTAAACAATTACTAAACAAATTAATAAGCAAATATTGAATGCAAATATCGAATGGAAATATTGAAGAATTGAACCGCTCGATACCAGTGAAATCGAAAACAATTAATAAAAATTCGCACACAAATACTGAACAATTCTATTGTTCGATTCCAGAGAAATCCGGAGCGATTAATAAAAATCAAAAGTTCGAAATACAATTGCGATCGTTATTGTATTCTACATTTTCACGTAACAATTCATGCTTCCAAATAGAAAGAGCATAAACCTTCAACAATATTGAGAACTTACGTAGGAATTGGAGATTATTATTCCATTGTTTGTCTGATTTGCGGAGTCTTTGCGCTGTTTTGTTCTATTGGTGTAGTCATCGCCCGGAGTAATTATAGAACGCAACTAATATTCCAAAGTGATAAATAAACAAATAAATCAATAATATTAACGTGTACAATGAACAATAATAAACAATGTATCACATAGAAAACTCTCATGGCACAACGACAATCCAATAATCTTTACGGTGTGTAAACAAATAAAGCAAGAATGCAAATGATAAATATATATACACACAAAGGAAACTAACGATAAAATAACGAAAATAAAGATAAGACGAACGAAAAACGAAAAAAAGCAAGCGTGTAATGGGAACCTGTTCAACTCAAATGATGGCTTACCGGAATTGTTTAAACATATTGCGGTCTACGATTGTATAATTTACAGATGAGTAGTCATAAATATTAAAATTACATAAATATTCTAGTACCGGAAGAAGTAGTGAAGTTAATCATTTAAGGACTAAATAAATAATGAGCTTATGGGGTTTTATTTATTACCAGAAGTATGAGAAGATGTAGTCCTCCTCAGTCGTCTGTATCTGTTAATTTATGTTCTATCAGTATCGATATATTTTCATGTTCGGCTGTATATTCATATTCAATATGAATATATTGCGCTACCGATAATTCTAGCCAATTATAAACATCTGTTTATTTTCCGATTTCTTTTTCGATTGTGAGTGTGACTCTGTCTCGAGTGATATAATAATAATTTATTGATATTTATTTAAGTTCATAGAATTCTGGAAATCATTAATTTCACCAGTATTTACCATCAATTTCTCGCGTCGTATTTTAACGAGGCAGCATGACAATCGTTGTAATTAATAATATTGTTACTCGTGGACCAACGTGTAATGTAATTCGTGTCACATCAGCCGGAAGTAAGTTTCGATTAGAAATAATGTTAGTTGTCGATCAAAATGTATGTAATTTACAGGCTGAAAAGCAGTTTTATTAGAACCACTCGCGGGTGAGTTATTACTTCAAGCGTTAAAAGTGATGCATGTTTAAATGCCACGCGAATCTGCGATTCAGTTTCGGACGGTGTCCTTTAAACTCACGGCACGTTTCGTCTCTACATCGAGTTTCCGGTCCTTCATGCTACCACCGAGTAGTCGTCGGATCTGCGAAAATTCCAAATATATGCATGCAAATTGGAAGATCGTACTTTATGGAC
Source organism: Nysson spinosus (assembly GCA_910591585.2). Lineage (NCBI taxonomy): Eukaryota > Metazoa > Arthropoda > Insecta > Hymenoptera > Crabronidae > Nysson > Nysson spinosus. Next base: position 9,337,669 of record OU342835.1, read on the forward strand.
AAAATTGGCCCAAATCTGATTAGTTATTTCCTTTTCTTCTTGAGAGTTTCTACGAACAACCTAACCTAACTTTTCCGTTTCCTTTTCTTGTTTGTTGCACGTATTCAATTGATCCCTTGATATTCTAATCATTATTTAATATTATTTCTCTCTAAATTATTTAATATTATTATAGTGGATAATTATGTAACCATTATATTATCTACTATTCCAGTAATTATCTAATAGAATATTATATTCTAATATAATATAATAACCAAATAATTATATCATCTAATATTCGAATATTCGAATAAATTCTCTTTCTTCCACAATTGATTTTTTACCTTACTTCGTTATAGTTATCGCAAGTATAACTTTATTAACCGCCGTATCAAAAACACGATCTTCCAGGGACTAGATAATAAAAATTTACTGAATTCTATAATCTATGGCGTCGCGAAAACATTGAACATTAAACAAGAAAGCGTACATCTGGAAATTATTTCCCTGGAAAATGAAAGTTATTATAAACGTTCGCATGCGCCAGTAATTATTCGCGAACATAATTTCATAACTCTTCGGCTTGCTGCGTAACTGGTTTAGCATAACGACAAACTACGAGAATAGGAAGTCAAATTATGAAGCATATTTGCGATTCATGGAATGCGGTTTATCAACATAATTCCTGACATGATGTTGCGTGTCTGGCAAAGTAAGAAGAGCAAGCGAAGAAAGTGCTGTCGCTTAATACTTTGCACTCGCGATTATTTATTATTAATAAAATTTATCACTGCAACTCGAGTGAGAAGAGATATCAAGATTTACTCGAATCTCAATAAATCTCAATGTTGCCTGTCAGTCGCACTTAGAATTGCAGCAATAAACTGACTGGCGACTGAGAGTCGCCTCCCGAGTGGAAAGGGTTAAAAGTGCACATAGATAGTAGGCATAGAACAAGAAAATTATCATTCCGCCATTGTTGATTTTACCTTTGAATTACGACATCGAATACTTCTTTGTTGATCATGCATTCTACTGTTTCATAATAATATTATTAATTAACAAGGCGCATGCATTACGTAAACCAAAATAAGATATTATTGTTCCTCCATTTTTAACCAAATTTAAAAGTTCAAGTTAACCCTTCAAGTACGCAACCCTTCAGACGCAATTCTAGTTGCTTAAATAATATAATATATTATATAATAATAAACGTATGGTGAAATTATTGTAATAAATTAGTACTGCAAAGATACTCGCGTTTCAATGTCACACAGAAATAACCGGAATTTGGATACCAAAATAAGACTAACGAGAGTTAGTCAATATCGTAAGATATCTTGCTTTGAAATCTTTTCGAATTTATAAATATTAACCGTTTGAGTGCCAGACGACGCGATCGCGCTTCTGCTGTTTCAAATCGAAAAATGCCGGCGGATGTGGCAAGGAACTTTATCTAATTTAATATCATTTTTTATACGTTCGTTTGAAGTGCGATTCTTCGCGTTAAAAGGGACGAGAAAGAAGTAAACGTACCCGGCATCTATGAGTAAAGACGATGTAAACGAAGTACAATTACACGGAAGACGACGAGCGCAATCGCGCCACCAGGCATTTACCGACCGTATTTTTGCAAAGGTCCTTGACCCTCAAACGGTTAAGATTGAAAAAAGTCATAAAATTATAATTACAAGAAGAGGAATGAACGAAGGAATCATCTTACCACTAGAAATTCAGTTTTATCCACACGTTCGTTGCCGTCGGTATCGAACATATTAAACGCGATCTGGAAACCCGTTTTCGGTTCTGAAATGAAGTTCGTTATCTGCCTCGAGTCGATAGATATTATAATAATTATCGAATGTATTTAAAGCTATAAATGTATTACAAATAGAAAACACATCGCGGAAAAGAGTGTGTTACAAAGTACTCAACAAGAATTGTATATAAACAATAAATAACCTTGTACAATTTAAAAGAATATTATTAAATAACGTCGCCGTAGTAATTGAAAACAGTCTGTTATTAATTGCCTGATTTCGATGAATCTTTTGAGCTAATATTAAATATGTTTTTTCCGATGCGATCTTAGTAATAAATTAAAATAGAAAGAGATTGAATTCGTCGCACCTTTTACATTGAAAATTGAAATATGCAAGTAAACAGTTTAATGGCGAATGAAGATATACTTACTTGTCAAAATGGACAGCAGAAACAAGTACTCCGTGTAGGAAATTATTCCTAAGAATAATATAGAAAGTTCTCCTTAATTTTGCACCCTCAGATCGTTAATTGGGATTCGACAATTATAATTATACCCTCTACATGAATCAAGTATATTTTATATTATATAATTATACAGGGTATCCCAAGTAAAAAGCGTCATCTAATTACACAAAGAGATTGTTTCCAGGTAAACAATATGGCGGACTTCAAAGATTCAGTTAGAAAGGACAACGGAAAAAATGATCTTTCAGGATATCGGCGCTTCGAAGGCAATCGTATAATACATAAAATAGTTTTTCTATTATCATAATTAAAGGAGATAACTAGGCGGCTTATTTCATACGGGACACCCTGTATGTTATTGCGTCCATCATTAAAATTGTTCTGCACCAAAAAAAGCATAACTAATTTCATTCCTGCGCAGAGTGGTAAACCTCATTTACTTTATTTTATTAACAATATGTTTGTTTCTACATAAAACATATTTGTCTTTCGTGCATTATTTGTCAAAGCTGAAATTGTAACAAGGACAATCTGAACATCATTAGATTATAGTATTTTGTTGTTGTTTAGTTATCGTTACCATTGTTAAAAATACTCTGCGACGTTATTCATGCACATTTGTGATAAAAAATATATCATCGTAAGATCATCCTTTCGATGATCACATTTTTATAATATTTGAATGTCACCGTGGCGAGACTTAAGATACCTAGAAGTAGCACCCCATGGAATTAGCCACGCCTCATAAGGCCCTCGGCATTTTCGGGCATTGCGGGCATTTTCGGGCATCCCTTTGCATCGGGTAAAGGGAGAGCAATAACTTAGAATTTTAATACTGATTGTAAGATAGCCGTGCACCTAAATTTCGAACACAAGGATATTTTTTTGGTGGCGCGGCTTTGGGAAAAGGCAAAGTTGATTTTATGCGCTATAACCACTCCATAAACTGCTTTCCTACGCCGAAAAGCGAGGTAACTTTACGAATCGGAAAACGAAGAAAGTAGTGAAAGGGAAGGGTGATGACAAAGCTTTCCTTTCGACGACATCTTTCTTGTCGATGCGTTTGTGGTATCAAAGTTAGAATTTATCGTGAGTCCATATTTCTGTCGAATTTACAGGGCATTCACGTAAACTAGGCATTTAATTATGCACCAATATTTGTTTCTGTGAAATTCTGTAAAACAACGACAACGAAAATATACTCTTTCGGGATATTGGTCGTTCGAAGTGATTCGTATAACGCATAAAATATTGTCTGCTTTATCAGAATTAAAGGAGAAAATTATGTGGCTTATTTCATACGAGACACCCTGTATATACAAATAATAAATGCAAAGAAAATCCTTTTTAAAAATGCATCCATAAATTTCAACAGAATTCTCGATGAAATATAAGAATCACCGTTAAAGATTTTTTCTAATGTCTTTTATTACCGATCTTATTTCACTGTTGGAATTTATCCGTTTCTTTAAATATAGTGTTTTATTGTCAGTAATACGAGCGGCTATTGACACGCGCGAGGTATAATAATTTATGGGCATATAAAATCGGTTGATTCATTTCGCGTCCTTTACGAGTGTCGATTTTTACAAAGTAAACCATGAAATTGGAAAATATCCTACTTGATTTCCGGATCACCCAACGCAATGTGCGCGTGCGCGAGCAATAAGGAAGTATTTCGATCTGGCTCTATGCAGGAACGAATGGCGGACAAAACGATATTGGTAATACGATGCTTGTCTCATAGTTCAACTTTAATATGCTGCGAACTCCTCTGTCGATGTGAAAAATATAACCAAACACGTTCGAGGTGTATGAATCAATTTTGATTCATGGATTACGGAGTTATTATTCGAATTATTATTCGAATATCGGGTCGGTTGGTTCGATTTTTAGGGATAAAAGTGTAACACGTTTTACATTAATTTAATAATCAATAAAGAATCGAGCGGAAGGCGTCAAATTTAATAATATAGATTGTATTAAAAAGAATTATTTATATTAGAGCTTCTAAGAATTCTGGGAAATATAATTAGACATAATTTATTTTACTACCAAAAATTCTTTAAACGAGGATGCACTACCAGAAGCTTCCAAGGGGCAACTTTGTTCCCAGAGGGAGTTCCGAAGAGTGCATGGCGAAAGAACGTCCGGATGAAAGAGTGAAAGTGGGAGGAACTCATTATTAAAGAGAGGCGTGAAACTGTCACCGTGCACGATTATTTGCATTTCCATTAGCGTGACAAGTTTACACTGGACACGCAAAACTCGGTGACGCTGTGCATACAAATCCGACGCGGTTGCAATTGTGATATGCACTTTTCATTTAATCCAATTACGCAGAGTTAGTATGTTGTGTACTGAAGTTGTCAATTTCATAATCAGTGTAATATTGTACATCTTTTTAACACTTCAAATTATAGTAAGTTGTAAATCGGTACAGGGTTTGCACTCCAATTTCATCCTATCCCAAATCAAATTCACCTCAAATCACATATTTACAGGAAATTACCGTTTCCCGTAAGTTGTAAGAATTCCAGATGAGTTAAATCATTTTACATTGCATTTGATTTTTATTACAAAAGTTTAAGAAAAGAAATATCCAGAAAAACTTGATTTGCAAAAGGGTGAATTTCAACTGCCAAAAGTTGAATTTGGAGTGCAAACCCTGTACAATACTATGTAATACTAATCACTTCTAAATTACTATAATATGATATTTTTAAATGCTCATAAATACACGCGTGGAATTATTTATCAGTATTTCAATAATTTCCTGAACTCCGAAGAATTTAAATTTATCAAACACGTGCATCTATTAAATTAATTAATACTGATATTCCTTAAAGCTCTGATACGAAATATTAATATAATTCATTATTATCAGATATTCATATAAATCGATACTAATACGGAATTATTATTAATTTGATATTTCTCCTATTTTAATTGCCCAGAATAGAAGCATCGAATTTCCAGAAGACATACCTTTGTCGCGCAGGTTTCGAAACATATGTGGACTTTCTTGGCGCAGCGAAGGGATGGCATTTCTCATCACGTCCAACTCCTTGTCGGTTAACACACGTCTTTTCAGTCTCGCTGGAACACCGCAATCAAAGTACACCGGTTATTTTCATACTTTGTTTACCGAGGGAACGCGATTTCGGTGCATCTTCGTTATCAGTTTATGTAGAAACGCATACTTCAAAGCCTTTGAGCTAATTCCATGAGACGGGATATTTAAAGTCCCGATTTTTCATTCGGAACAAAGTCGAACAAATCACGTTCAAGAACAATATTTACTTCGACGAATATATTTTATTCCGATGTCGTAAAATTCTCCATTATAGAATTCATTATTTATCATCAAGATTCTATTGTTATAAATGATCTATTAACACTGGAATTACCGAACCAATCAAAATGACTTGTTCCCGATTTTTAATAGAATTTTTCAGATATACAATGGCGGATCTTTTGAGATTTTATTAATTAAATTCTACCGTTCAGTCATAATTTATATAAAAACAATTGTACATTCTTTCGGAACCTAATTACCGTGTTATACGAGGAATGCCTGTATAGAAGTATAACCGAGTATAAGTTCGGTAGTTCGTGTTAAAAAAAATCACTTTCGGTTCTTCACACAATCGATATATTAATATTAATACTACGAAACATATATATCTAGTAGTTATTAATTATTACGTTCATATTATAGCATATAGCAGTATATTCTTATCGCTACGTTGTTTCGTGTTGTATAAATGGTGGAAGCACCAATGACGAAAATTAAGTGAGGTTATAAAATTGAATTATGCTAATCCGTGGTACGCGCATTGTTTGTTCCCGCTCGTAAATATTTATTAAACTCACGCCTTGGTTCCGGCTCGACGACGCTGTCGAGGAAATCCTGTGGTGTCATGTAAAGTTGCCCGTCATATTCTACCGATGCAAATTTAATAAATCTTCTTTCTCGCATTGTCAGTTTCACAGCCTTTTGTATTTCATCGTCACGCTGTAACATACAGAAGACATGTTCATGAATTATTGCTCGCTTGCCGCGACACAACGCTTCACTTTCACCGAAGTTACATCTCAATGCTTCCTTGAATTTATTATTTAATATTACATGTCTTCATCGTTTACGAATAGCTGACACGAGATTATGAAATGTTCTCCATTGTCATCCGCCAATTTTTATTTCTTTAATTGAAATTAATGTCGACTATAATTCCTGGTTGGCTACTTTAATTATAGCGTATGCGATGCATTTTATAATATAATAATTATGATGATTATCTTATCTTATAATTATGAAATTATTATGAGCAGTCAAATAAAATATTACTATAATTTTTCGCCGATTTCAATCTTCTTCACTTTTCTTCCAAATGTTATATTGTTAGCACTTAAACAAAATATGAGTGTAACTTTACGGCAGTTTTATTGAAATCAATTGTATTGAAATAAAAAATTACCATAATTTCACAAAATGCTGTATATAATTGTCTAATCTAATAAGAAATTTCGGAAAGATAATGTTAACATTCAAATACAAAATATAGCGTTATTGTTAGCATGAAACTAACATTTTACCAGAATTTTCAAAAGTGTTATATATAATTGTTTAATGGAACACGAAATTTAGGGTCGTTCGTACAGACAGGTAGCTCGATCGAATATAAAAAATAGGGTTACTCCGGTACGGCAGGATGCGGGAATGCAGGTGATGAATATAACATCACGCGGCATTCGTTGTTACGATTCTTTGAATCTCACCGACCGTATATCTACTGAGAATCTAATCTGTGCTAGAAAGACAACGGCTTCTGCTCTAATATACATTTCCTATGTTCGGCTGCCCATTATTTACGGAGTCGTTTAAGACTTTTTACTTGCATTGAATTTTTGTGTGGAGATAAAGATTCCGAAGAGACTGTTGTAACTACAGCATTATTGAAGCGATAATTAAATAATATTAAGAATAAATATAAAATTAATAATGTAAAACTTTCTCGTAGTGCCGATATTAATATTAATAAAATCACTAAATATTTTGAAATTCGAGAATATCAATGTAACTTAATCTCCACATTCTTAATCGGTTTAGTGTTTCGATTAATAATTATTTGTTAGAATGATTATAGAATTTACTGTTTTTAGTTATTGGTTTGGTACACCACTGTCTTGGCTTTCTGGAGTTTACTTTAGTTTACTCTTCTTCTCCTTAAAATACTTAATGCTTTTTTCATCTGCTTTGATTCATCACGAAGTTAGAGGATGGGTGACAGGCGAGGTTTGGTCGCGCCAAGTTTGTAGCGCCAAGTTTGTAGCGCGAGAAAAAGAGGTATAAAAGGTAGAAGCATCTTTTATTCAGAAAGCTCTGCCGAACACATTTACGCGGATAAAGACGTCACCGACGATTCATGCCCTTTGTATACAATGATTTTTGTATGCCTCTTCAATTTTAGGTGCGTAACTTCAGGGCGATCGTAAAGAACGGTTTTTACATCACTCTCGCCATTCCGAAGACTAAACACTGCCAGTGAAAATATTTAACTAATGCTTGATATTATATCAAACTTGCTCTACTTTTAATAAACAAATCTTAGTCATACAATTTTTTATACTTTCCAAGCTACAAATTACAAGTAATTCGTTATGCTACATGTCCTTTAAAAAACTATAAGATGTAACATTTGATCAATGTTGACAATGAATTTATGTATAAGTGACAACTTATGTTTGTAATAAACAAGTTGGTGGAAGGAAATATGGAAATATTCCTTTATCTATCTATATTTGATTCGAGTTTTAGTAATATTGGCATTGGTGGTCCCCGGTGACCACCATGGCGTTCAACGTGTTAATAAATGATCTAAGAACCGCGGGAGGACGGAATGGGAGGTTATGAAAGATTGTCGAATTTCCAGTAGGATGACGCCCTTCCTTTACATCGTATTTTTACATCGTGTTTTTACATCGTGAGAGACTGCACGCCCACATTGTGTCCGATCGTTCTACTCCCACCTGTCTACTTACCTACGCCAACCAGTTATGTATTACGCATATATCGCGAGCTAAACTGCACTTAAGTCCCAAACGCTATGCACACAAGACTCGTGTAACGACATGGATTTGCGATCTCACCCGTGCAGATTGAATCGTTCATCCAGGGAACATGAAATTGCTGAAACCCACGATTCGTGTCACGAGGGGAAATATCGCGTCCCCATTTCAGTGGAATTGATTATGAAATATTCTCACACACGTACGTGCCTCCGCGATTTCTTTTCCGTAATCGTCTTACAAAGTGGACGACACCAAACCTACAATCGAATGAATGCTCGCGAGATAACGAAGCGAAGGTGGCGCCGACGAGTTAATGGATGATTCTTCAACCCTTTGTTAGACATCTGCTTCTTCACAAGTTTAGCAGGATGATTGTGGTCTTTGTATTTTGATCTCGTATTAGTTATGTGATATCTGAGTCACTAATAATGTCATTATTTTTATGGTGTTCAGTGGCATTTATATGAATTTATTTGAATGTTATTTCAAAGACTCCTTTTTTGTATTTATTCCAGTAACTTTTTGTTATTGGAAAAGCTCGATCTTTGCAGGAAAATACTTGTAGCTGTAATCCCCAGACATTCCGTGAACAAAAACGATACTTCTTCGAGGTCTAAGGAAAGAATGTTTCCTCATTGTGGGTTTAAAATATTTCTCCCACGCCTTTCGTGGAAGGCTTTATCTTTTGTTTTATGACGAATTAGCGTATGGCAAGGTTTCCAGTCGCGCGCTTTATTCGATACGTACACCGTAAAAACTTCGACCCATAAAGAAATTAAGTTCACAAATTAGAAATTCTCGACTATCCATTATCAGTATGTCCAATAATGGCGTACAATAATTGTTTAATTCGGTGTTAAATTAAGTAGATAAAATTGGCGAAGTATCTGTGGGGGATTTCCCTTAACAGGTTAATGTTGAACTACTTATCAACGGAGTTCAGTAAACTAATTCTTTCTACCAACTGTTTATGAATTTACCAGTTTCGCGGTGTTAAAAAGGTTCACCATTGAAGTGTGTCTAAATCCATACGTTACTTCGAAGTATGTTAATCTCTGGTCAAGGTCAACGATGGGTCGAAGACAGTACATCCGAAGGCTCTTACGAAAGAGTCCCGGCACGGTTTTCTTTCTGTATATCCAGGGACACGATCTCACGATTCCTCATTCAGAAATACATCGTGACAGGGACTCCTGACTCGCAAGGGAAAGATATTTCCGCAAGAATGAAATTTATGCCAGACATCCAACCATAAATCCTTCGTTTTGTGGCTAATATACGCCATCAGGGATTTATGAGATACCGAACGCCATTAGCTCTAATCTTCTCGTTAGAAAATCCGAAAAGCACGAAAGGTGCTGCCGGCGCCTTTGTACAAATTGCTATATGAGATCGAGGTTGGTGACCACCATGATGCGCTTTCTTGGAAATCGATTACCCCGAAACAGTTAGTTCCAATATCTCTCACGCTTTGTGATATTACAAAAAATATCGGTTTATATCGTAGATAACATAATCACGTTTTATTCGAATTAAAATACGAATATATTTAACTCACTTATAGAAATTGGTAGACGCAGAATCTCGGTTACTAAAATAGTATTTGATGTATCAATTAAATTAGATTCCGACAACGATGATTATCTTCAGCAGGCTTAATAATTTCATTTCTTATAATTATGATTTCTAATATTTCACGGGGATTAACCGTAAAACATTCGAACTGATAAATGTGAAAAGGCAACTTTAAACAAAAGCAAATCTTATTTCTATAATATTAGACTTTTGTTTTGTCCACGTCTGATATACATCCAACTGATTGGTTCTTTTCTGCGTTTGCGTTGGGACCCCTGACCTACAGGAAAAAAAGGATCAAGAACACTAGTACGACAAAGTGCGATAAAAGAACTCGGCAACTAATATGGACATCGTTTGCCAGGCGCTACTCAAACAAGGTTTAACTTCGTTAGCATATCGGCACTGATAGACATTGTTTAAAGTGGCCGAAGCTGATCGGTTCGGTTAAGGAAGTTTCCGTGAGTAGCCGTGCACATGTATCGTTGGTAATTTACATTTTTCCTCGATAGCTTTAACTACATTCCTATCATTTACTTTGCCTCGGCCATGCTGGGCCACCACATCGACGATTACGTCGATTACGTCGATTATCTTGTACCTGGGCATCCTCTTCCAGGTTAAAGAGAAATGCGTGAAGAGAAAATACGGTGATCAAGATCGGTGTTAATTTAAGCCAGATCATGCCCTATCAATATTCCGGACATGTTCGATCGTAAGTCCGTATCTGCGTGACGTGAAGTTAACTAAGGTCTGTTGGCACGTCTTCGCGTGTCTACCAGATCTGGAAGGGTGTTAGGTTGGCATGTTAGCGGTCCAGAGTAATGACAGGCGCGGTGAACATTATGCTAAGTGCGAGCCAACCGAGTTCTTTTCTTTTCTTACGAACGATTTCGTTTACTTTCTTTTCTGAGATCCACAGGTACCATAGCGATTAAGGCCTGTTTCATCTACGCCCGTTAAACACTTCAGCCAACCTCTACTTTCCGTCTTTAACCCTCCTTCCATCAACCTCCTCTCTTTATCCCATTTGACCTCATCTCGCAGGTTCTTACACTTTTCAATAAAGAAGCACGCGACGCCTCTCCCGTAGAAACAATCTTCTTCGGCTCGCTTTAACTCCTTGCTCGAATTAACATGGTTGCCTCGAGTGACGATGCTATCGACGAATACATATCACGGATATTTTTTAACTTTGATTCACCTGGTTTTGCATGAAGATGATATACACAAGGAATTTTGATAAGGTTCTAAATGCTTGGAACTTCATGTTAATAATTTGATTAATTCAGAGGGATTTAATGCGACGGATTAAATTGCAAGATTATATTTATTTCGGAATTCGATACTGCCAGGGGTGGTAGTGTTTTTGTTTATACTCCGATGATATAATTAGGTGGAACAACAAATATTTCATAATTATAATCGAGTATAAATGTGCGACTATCTAAATAATTGTTGCAAAATAATTTCATTTAAATATGAGTCAGCTCATTTTCTTACATGATTTATATTTCAGGCTTCCACATATAATGAAACAAACCCTAAATTATTTTATCTAAACGAACCAAGGTATCGAATATATAATTCGCGTGCAAAAATGAGCGGTTATGTTAATAATTATTCCGAAACAATTATGTTTAAATGTTCGTTAGGAATGCATGGGAATTCAAGTAGCCCTTTGGAATTGCTAGGTACGCGTGTATTGGCTAAGTCTACCACGTGGATGGTAACAGCTGCTATCAAAGCGATTCACTCATACGCGTGCGCGGTGGTGCATAATGCAACGAGGATGAACGGATGATTATGGATGATCGTACTTAGGGCGAGCCGCCCTGGCGCCGAGATTACGCGAGGAAATTGAAATCAGATAACAGCCTTCGATCAAACCACCGGCTTCGACACGAGGGGTATTTGCATGCGAATATTTGGATATGAAAATTGATGGGCTATGCGAACTTTCAGCGCGATTATCACATAAAGTTCCTCCACGACGACAGACTTTATATCGAGTGACAAGAAATTCCACAACCGGTTTGCTTATTATAGATTTCGATGGAAAAGCATGATCTGTAAATGTAACTATTTATCCTTTTATTTTACTGGAATTAAATCGATCGGTTTTCGGCGAAGTCAAAATAAAAGTCGTAAAAGATTCATTGAATTATGATATGACATTCTGCCATATTTTCCCTGTTCACTCTTTTTAAACATTTAGAAATATTTATACGTAGTGAAATCTTCCGAAATCAGAGAGTAGTTGTAGAGGTATGTGATTAATTATTAATAACTCGGATCATTTTGATAAAACAGACATAATTTCAGTAGATATATGTTGGTAGAAGACCGTCGAAGCAAATGGGACGTATTTTGATGAAATAAATATTACATTAGAAAACATACAGCACTTTAACTTTCACACTTGAAATTCTTCATTTCGTGTGAAATGACGTAATATTTCCGAGAGTTACACCGACTGAGAGTATAGTTTCGGAATCGAGTTTTGTTACCAATCATAAAACAATTTAGTGTTTTACTATTTCACGGCTGAGGGGTTAAAAAAAAGTCGGATTGATAGGTGCATAAAACTGACTGGGTGGTCTACGCGACCGCGATCTCCAGAAATTTGGTTTCGGTTATCGATCACGAAGATCCGAAAGATCGCCGCAGGCATAAAATTTGGATTACGGCGGTGCCTGTGATAAAATAGACCTTTTCGAAACTAAGTCGATGGAAGCTCCTATTAATCCTAATTTCCTGGATCCTCTGTCTAACGGAGCCGAGAAGTAACCTCCTTTTACGTTTTGAAACTTATTAGAAACGGATATTAACTCCGAGTTCTTTCCAATAATTAAATACTCGTTTACTCGATTTTTATATGCTTCCATAAATAATATACGAAGATCAGAAAATCGTTTGCATTTAATCTACGATTAAGTAAATATGTAGATTAACAAAATCTATATCAAATAATATCAAAGAAATATTTGATATAAAAAATTCATAACGGTTTCGTGATATTTCCAATTTCATAGGAAATCGGATCATAGAGGTAGGAATAGGATAACTGTAGTCCGCGATTTTTTGTATTGCTGATGCCGTGTTCGCTGTTATCTATCGATACAATATCCCTGGATCGTTAGATTTTGATCTGGAAACAAGTACGACAAGAATCGGGGATAAACGAGACGGTCGAATCTCGTGTGAAAGCGATAACGATTCTTGGGCCATGCTATAATGCCCACGGAAGGTGGGTCTCCTCTGATTTGTGGCCTTGTAGAAGATCGGAAGGATATAGACTTCTGGTAGAGCACATTCGGTGCAAACCGATCTGTATCTGCATATAAATTACACTGCCAGTTGGCAATGTTAGTCGGATATCCGTCTCGCTTATATAGAACGGATTTTTACAGAAAATTTTAATTTTACAGAAAAAGATTTTCTAACGTGAAACTACTTAATTGTAATATACCTAATAAATAATAGCTAATAAGAAGAATTTATATCATACAAAATATATAATTAAAAAAAAACATTTTACCGTGCCATATATTGTCAAATTACATAATAAAAACCTAATTTCAATGATGGGTCTATTCGACCCGTAACGTCTCAGACGTACCGGCGACTCTAGCATCTTAGGAGGGTCAATAAAGTTCAATCTTCATATTTGCTCTTTGATGTTACGTCATAATGCAATACGCAATATTACTAGATTGAATATTATATCTAATCCAAATGTTGACTAACTTCATCGAATCTCAATTTCGAATGAATATTGTGTCTAATTTAAATGAATATTATACTTAATTCAGATGTCGACCTTAAAGTAGTATTAAAGTATCGCACTGTTTAAGTAAAGCTTTCAATATTCTAATTATTCGGTATCATTGGCCACTCACGCAATACGTGAAATCTATTTCTGGCGCTGAGTTTAGCGTGATATATTGATTTTCTATAAAAATATTCTATTTCTATTCTATTATATTTCCACTAAATATTTAAGTTAAAATTCGGATAAGCTATGCGTAATCACCAACACGTATAGAATTCAATGATAAAAGCTTGTTTACATTCCAGTTTCCCGCGTATTTCCGTCATATGCATTACATAAACAACACACTCTACGATGAACGTGAAATATTCGAATAACAATAGAAAATAGAACGAAATAGAATAGAAACATTCCAATTATAGTCATTTAACCAGCACCAACCAGGAAAACGGGGAAACATGTATGATTCAGACTTCACCAACTGATTCGATCCACGCAATGACACATCACAACCAACGCCTAATAAGAAATAGTAAACACACACCACTCACGACTCAGTATTTCGAAAAGTAATTCGACTACGCACTTCATTTTCGCTGTATTTTCGATAAGACTTCGACGAAGCCGCTCATCGTGTATTTATAAATATAAACGGTGATCTTAAAATAAATACAGCCATAAGACTGCAATGTTATAAAGGTCAATATTTACATGGTTATTGTTTCAGTTGTGCGGTGCCTCAAAATTGATTGTCGAAAATGCAATTTCGGTGTGAAGGCAAGGTTTACAGATAGTTTACCCGGGCATTAAAAATGTAATCTATAATAACTGGGCAGCTAGTCAAGAAATAGCGTAGGTTTCCGTGGACTTACGAACCTTTCGGAACTTCATGGCGTGTACGACGTTCCGCCGCGTGTACTTCTGGCCAAGAAAAAGGGCAAACGATGCGGCAGCAAGGATTCCCACGCTGGTTTTCCATTTTTTTAATGCACTATCACCACCAAACGAACCGTAAGAACGTGTGACACCGCGAAAATGCCGGGAGAATGTGGATACTCGTCGTGACAGCCTCGCCACGGTCGCCATGTTTAATGCGGACCAACACACGCGCGGCGCGCATGCGTTCGATTAGCTAGCTATAACTTATGCGCGATATCATAGCGGGCTTCTCTTTCAAAAAATGATTATAAATATTAATTTAATAGAAAGATATATGGTTAATTAATGACTTATCGAAAGTATAAGTCTCTGTATGTGATCACATAGAATTACATTACTCATATTTATGTATTAATATGTATTTTGCGAATAAAATGCTTTCTCTCCAGTTTGCCTGCATACATTTTATTACCTGCATCCGTATATATTTTATCGTATCATTTATAAAACCCCGTCGCATAAATTTCCACTTGAATACAGAAACTAGAATCAATATTGTAGATCATATTTTTATATTCTTTTTCACTCTTCTCTCATCAATAATATAACAAATTATTCGTTAAAAAGTCTTGTAAGTTTACTGCCATTAAAGGATGAAACAAAACTATCAAAACCAAGTCCCATAATTCGATTGTCTAAGTCAACTTAATTTACCAGGACAGTAACTACGGGCGCACGAAATAACTTTTGAAATCCGGAAATAAAAAGAATGCAAATAAAATAAAAGGACAACTGAGAAGCGATTGCATCTACACAGGCGATTACGTAACGATTACCACCACCCACGCTTTGCCACCGAACTATATATCGTGACGCAACGAATAGAGAAGCTTTTCGTTGAAGCGGCGGGAGTGCTAAAATTACACGAGCTAATGTATGCCTCGTTGTTAGGTTTTCAGTGGAAAGGAACTAGTTGACGTTTATTAGCTCTAAACGCAAAAACGATGGATGCGCGCAGTGCAACGATAATCTACAACGAGATAAATATATCAGTAACAATGATTACCAACATTAATCATCGCGGTAGTTCCGGACGTTGATAAACGACAATTTCTGATAGAATGCAAAATATCCATGACTCGTCACACATTTGTACATTGGGTTGGTATCTATTTTGGTTATTGCACGGATATTTCATTAATTTCAGAATTTGACGAATTCAGTGACAAGAGAATAATTAATGCACGATTAATACTGTTTCATATGGATTTGTTAAATTCATTACATATGTATTTTCAATGTGAAATGTGGATTCGGATTGCACAATTTCAATTTACACGGCATTTTAGGGTTAAGAATATGCTGATACTATATAGATATATTAAATACACACGTGAATTGAAACGTAGATGCAATTTTTATTATTCTTTAAAATATCTTGCCAGTATTTTATGTTCGGTTGAGTTTCATTTAGAAAATTCATTAAATCAACTGCAGACTGCGAATACAGAATGCAATACGATTGCTATCTGATTCAATTCGAACGCCTTAAGCAAACATGCATTCTGTTATTAACGAAGTTTATGGTCGATAGGTATGAAATTGTAAGCCGGAGGGCATGTTAAATTCTCTTCCATGCTTCTATGATTTTCTTATTTATTTGAAGAGCGTAATATCTGTATTACTTCGCGTCGCGTTGTATAGTAATACCAGTAATTGATTTCGATACTACGTCATATTCAATGCAACGATTCGAGGATAATTGAGCCGCTCAACTGCCAAAGTGATTAACTCTACTTTCTGAAAATCGTCTGATATATGAGAAAAATTAAATGGAGGAAGAAACGAGAGTAACGTTACCAAACAATTAATGGTTCCAGTACCAATTAAATATTTTGGAGGCCAACAAAAAATCCGTAGACATATCAAGCTAAAAGATCATCAGAGTTTCGAAAATCGCGCGAAAAGCATTCCACAGTTCCTTTGAGTGTCGATCGAAAGGATGCGCTGGATGAAAGGCTAGAACATTAAAGAAGAATCGCCTCGTTAATCCACGGCAACATATTAATTATCCTCTCAACAGTTCGGCGAGGTATTCATTTTTCCCAGCGCGGTTAACGATAAGTAGAGTCGTTGGACTGGGAAACACGGTTCTGCAGTAGACTCCCGTATAATGCGGTTAATACATTACGTTGCTAACCTTTCATTATATAACGCGTTGTACGAGAATCGCGTTATATAAAAAGTCGTCACAATATCTCGAGCGCGTTGTATAAATAAAAGTCGTTGCAATATCTGTAATGCTTTGCACGAGACTCGCGTTATATAAAAAAAAGTCGTCGGAATATCTTTAGCGCGTTATAGGAATTCGCGATGTAGAAGCACGCGTTATACAGGAGTTTAGTGTATTCGGCATACGAGACGGCGTGTGTCTAGTAAAGAAAACCTCATTTTGACTCGGTAGTTGCAGCTGCCAGCTTCAATGAGTTTAACCAGTGTATCGAGAGAAGATGTCTAGGAATTATGGGTTGCAAGCAGCGGCATGGCGATTCCTCGAGGTACGTTGGTACCTCAGCTTCCAGTAATATATCCGCCAAGGCTATCGGGCCCTTCATCTGTGCTTATTTGAATAATGGAACTCGATCTAACTATACGGAGGATAGGAAGACGATCTCTCGAGCCTATAAATTCCATGAGATTGACAAAAAATAAGAGAGTAAACGGTGGAACCGCGCTGCATCCCTTAATAGCTATGCCACCAATGATACTAATAGTACAGCTTCTGATAATGTCTATATATACGTTTTCTAAAGGACGATAAAACGTTGTTAACAGCAATGACATCGTACACCACCATTTACCGGCTTTGATAATGGCGTGATTACCCTTTAAATCCCTACAGCCAATCTATTGATATGCTTTTAGATTATCTGTCGGCGGTGTACTGTAATTGGCTAATACGCTAGGGAATTTGATTTGCAATACGATTATCGCGCGTATTGGTTTATTAAGATTAGGTCCTTGGATTCGTTTTCTTCTTTTAAGAAGCTTCGCTGAGACCAGTAAGCTATTGATAACAGAAAATTGCGTTAGTACTTTTTGATTTGCCTTGCGTGATACAATTCTATGATAGTTTAGTATGATAATAATTTTGCAAATGAGAGTTGGCTACTGGATTACACGAGTTATAATGTTTTATTATTATTGATATTAAATGATGCCGTTGCATCGATTATATCCAGCTTGCCGTGTGGCGCAGCTTAATTGCCGAAGGTAGGAGCACTGAAATAAATAACAAGGTTAGGTTATATTCAATAATATTTCATTTATTACTTGTAAAAATTATATGGCGACGATATGGTGGGGTTTTTGTATGCAAGGAACGAGAGAGAAGAAAAGGGGGCATGGATTTATGATTTACAATATAATCCAAGAGTCCAAGCATTCTTTATATGCCTAGGGGTTTTTTTTTAGGTCGCGAAATAATTCCTGTAACTCCCGTAGCTTCCTAGGAGCAATATATACTTGGATTTCGTGCTCCCATCGCTCCTCTCGTCCTCCATTAATTTTCATCGTTTACGAAGACGGCGATAAGAAAGGAAAAAAATGTATTTGAGAAAACGGGACAAAAGAGGGAAAGGGGGATACTGGACTTTCAAAGATATCACAAGGTAGCATCGAAAGTGGTGGTGTCTGGTTAAATAATAAAAGAACAAAATGGTGTCTCGGGTGTACCGTTTATAACGGGTCAAGTGTTTCGTTCATCGCGCCTCCTCGGTTCTCGTCGATTTCCATTGCTTTTTTTTTCTTTTAATAATTAAATACTCGTCTAACCTTAGTACTTTCAGTCTATGAAAATTAAATACAGCGTAAAAATGGCAGTGCTAGACCGGTTTAAGACCATCCAGAAAATCGGTAGAATATTCGTCTCCGTGCTTGTCATCTGACTATTTCAACGTACCTCTTTTCAGTTTCATTTTACTCCCGCAGCTAATGCGCAAACGCAAACCTCTGCTTTTAATATTATTCGTA
This sequence comes from Nysson spinosus, assembly GCA_910591585.2. NCBI lineage: Eukaryota > Metazoa > Arthropoda > Insecta > Hymenoptera > Crabronidae > Nysson > Nysson spinosus. The sequence continues at coordinate 9,356,216 of OU342835.1, forward strand.
CACTAACACTTTGACCAACCAAAGTATAAATATTTCGAATACTGCTTTTCCACGCCAACAGATCTCTTAGACAATACTTCGCCTTAATTATCCGAAACATTCTTATAAACGCACTTAAATCTTTTAATTTATCTTTTCAATATGCAGCGAGTAGAAACACGATCTTCCATCTCAGCTTCCGTACATTCTTACTAAGTTATTATTTATGGCATTGCAACGAAACAACCGTGATTATATTAACAATATTGATACCTGTTTATATCCGGTGTACCTTACAAAGTAAATTTTGGTAATTTCCGTATAATTCGATGAAAAACGGGGATGTCCGAATCGCTTTTACTCGCTGTACATATCAATCGACATAATTCAAACATTATTCGAACGCAATAAAATGAACTCGCAGACAACTATTCAATTTTGTAATCTTACGTTCCTTCGATCTAAACATGACACGCCACGTCACTAATTCATTAATTTCCAAAAAAAATATTCGCAACTATTATTATCAATAAAATCTAGTAGGAATCTAAGTGTACAGTTCTCGTTACGGAATACAACTTCTTCACTTTTACGTACGAATTGCCGAAATGCTCGAGTAATACGAAACAGTCGTACCAATTACAAAACTGTAGCATTTTTTACTCATCCTCATCGTCATAATACGACGTGCATATTAAATACATCTTTAACACGTTGACTGCGCGAATCTTACTAAAATTCGAATCAACTAAATCGCTAATATTTGAAAAATTCTCAATTGTTTATGTTACGACAACGATGTAAAGTAACCAACGTATCGTAGAACATTTAAATGGTGTTGTTTTTAGAGGTTATGTACATGTTACGCGTGCGTCTCGCGAGATGTATTTCGATCGGCAGTCTACGTGATAATTAATGTGACATTTTTGCATATAAAAATCGCATCGCTCTATGTACAATTTAGTAGCTCGTATTACCTGAACTGTGTGTGTTTTTCATCGACACGCCGCGTGTGCCGAATGACGCGCACAGAAACGAATCGCTCTTTTTGTTCGCATTTAAGAAACCCTTTTCTTCTTATTGTCGTTAGACTCGTACAGCCTGCGCGCACTATCGCCTAGAAGAGTTGTCTTTTAACCACTAGTCCCGACAAATCTCTCGTCATTTCATTCGCCAAAACACGCATACCGTATTACATTGCAATTACTTCGAATTCGGCAAAAATATTGGAGGTTTACAGCGGCACTTCCATGGCGTATCATAGACCGCCATTTTCTTTTAACCGTTTGCACTCGAGGAATATTTCGAGGATTATTCGTAATTTTAAGTGAACTCTGATAACTATTAAAACACACTGTTGCTTTATTATCAGGAATTAAGTATTTCTGATATTTTAATTTTCTGTGTTAAGATACCTGGATTTTCTATATTACTGTATTTTTATGGTTTGGTTTTATTAATACGTTGATTAACCTCTTTACTTCTACATGTTGTATGATAAACATGGATGGTGGTAAAACATGCGGTTGATCACTGCGGAAGTATTTTCTTGTCAGGTTTCCATGTCACTGGAACCAAAATATAATTCACCTAGTAACAGTGATCAACTGGATATGGGAATTTAAGTGGCTAGCGCGTTGTCCAAGTGAAGTGGTCCAATTTCAGTTCCGCCGGAAATAATAGCGGACTTTGTGAGTAACCATCATGAGGTAGATGACGTAACTAGCGATGCTATGCTTGGGAAAAATAGTTAACTTTCTTTCTAAAAACATCCATTTTCTGACCACGTTTACGAACAACATAAACGCCTGCAGGGTAGTCAGATCATTGCACAAAAAGGATTGTCTTCTTTTTTCAAAATGATCGTAAAACCTTGAGATAGTATGAAATTGTATTATCAATTTTCGTCGCGCATATTAATATAATAAATTCTTTCAATGCCAGTTTCCCAAGCCATGAAGTGAGGTGAATATACGATAAACCGCCAGTAATTTTTGACAAATTCGCAAATCTAAAGGACAGACACAACATACGAAGAACACATGATCGATGCGCATGATTGATGAGTAATGATCGTAGACTTATGTACACGAAGTCAACTGTTTACAATAAATAAGTCTTTAATAAATATACCACTAGATTAGTTAGATCCAAGGTTCTAGGTTAGTTAGATACCAAAGATCAGTAGCGAGGTCAAAGCATTTTTTGCGGGCCATTTCTTTCCTGATATTGCGAAACTTCCATCGAGTCTCGAGGAAACTTCAAAGTGCTTCCTCAAATTCCATCTCTCAAAGTGATCGTAAAATTACTAATCAATATATTTTTACTTGCAAAGTATAACCGTAGAACACGTGTAAACATGGCTAAAAAATAAAACTTTCCAAAAAATGGTAGGTGGCTTTATACTATGTGAATACTTTTCAGGCTGATCTCGGAAGCCTCAGCTTTAGTTTTGCCTTTTGATTTTGCTGAGGTGAAGATATTTATTTTATTTAAATAATGCATGAATTACTGCACGAGTACTATGTAAGTCGTTGGTAACGAATTTAATCGAGCTTCTAATTAGCATTGCAGAAATGTCATTATCGCAATGTTCACGTTACTTTCGAATAAGTGCTTATCTTTATTCAATGGTTTTTTTAAATGAAGTTTCTTAATCACCGAAACTTGTAGTTTAGTTTTTGAGTTAATTCGACTCTGGGAAATGTCATCTTATTATAATGTAATCATTTTTATTGCTACGAAGAGTAATCCTTTATTACTTCTCCTATAATACTTTTAAGTGAATGTTTAAAAGCTTGAAGCTTTTATGTCTGTGACGAATGATTTTAATGACAAGTTATATAAGAACAGCTCTCGTGGTGGTAAATGTATCTAATCGTTTTATATAATCATTCGAAATTTCGTCCCCTCGGTGTACTCGATTTTCCATACCTCCGAACCTAACCTCCAAATGTACCGTTACTTCTTGTTACTTAGTTGTTCGTCGAATCAATCTCATCGTCCATGCTTCATCCCCTCATTAGATATCGCTTATTGTCTCACCTCCTCTACGCCTCGCTTACTAAAAATACTATTAATTAAAGTTCTTACGCTTATACGCTCAGCGCGCTAATTAGGACGAGGTTCATCAGTAATGTACAAGGTGTATTCTCTACTGCGCGATTTCGCGAGGGAAGATCGTGTTCGATGAATGCTGCCGAAACAAAAGGCGAGATACAAAGCCCCGTTGTTCGAAATACCTCTCACGAGAAGAATGATGAAACCCAAGATTAGGGTTACAATCGTTTAGAAATAACAAGGAAATCTTAAGTAATGCCTCGAGCGGAGTATAAAAGCGGAGATATTAAAACGTAACTCGGGTTTTAATGCCGATAAATGGTTTAGAAAAATGCAGAAATTCAGTTTGTCATTGATACGCATACGAGGTATTACTATTTGCCTTGGTAAGAGAGAAATGAAAGTGAACGTTACTATTATGGAATCATGGTACGAGTACAATTTAAAAGGCGGCTATGCACAATTTGCTTCATTGACTACACTCGAGAGCGATACACCGGCCAATTGTACATCGCGAGAAAAGTAGTTAAGATTAAACTCCCGTTTCGTGCTTGTTACACGGCCTCCGTGTTTGATACACCCGTTTCTTCCTGCAGATAATTACGTCTTTCGGAATAATGAGCGTGCGAGAGAGGCGTTTTACCGTGGCGCACTCTTTCTCTCGCGGCGTATCGCGTGCACTCGCAGACTTTGTTCCTCGTTTGAGTACGGCAGCATCACCTTTTCTCTTTCTCTCTTTCTCTCTCTTTCTCTCTCTTCCTTTCGTTCGGCCAAAGAACAACGTGATTCTTCTCCTGCCACGAATATTATATAGCGAACATTTGAGAATTCGCCCCCCCCCTCTTTCTCGCGCGCGATGCACGGTATGTGCACGCAATCGTCGTACATGAATGTGGAGTATGTCGTAAATCGTAACGCATATGATTACTATGTACACGTAAGTTTACAATTACTTTCGCGAGCTAGCCTTCTTATCGTCGAGGGTACTAAAGCCCATTAAGATATCCTCACATAGCCAGTCTCTCGAGTGGGAACCGCGGCGTAGTCGGTTTATTCGTCTCCGGCATTTCGAACCTACCGTCATCATCATCCTCATCGTTCTCGTCATTACTAACGTCCTCCACCGAACTACTTTCTTCCTCGTTTAACCTGAATATCGTAGGAACAGTAGGGACATCTGTCAAGGCCACCGATGTAGAATCCATCGTGGTCGTTACGTACTCGTTTAAAACTGTCGAGGACTGATCATCCTCCAAGATCGAGGTGTCGGACAAAGATCTTGAAGTCTCTTCCGTGATTTCATCGGAAGATTGAACGGAGGATAGAGTTAAAGTCGAGGACAATCGATCGGGCACGGTTGGCTGAGGAACTTTGACAGTCAACGATGGTTGACGACGATGACCGGCAATGGTAGTCGTTTCAAGCGCGCTCGCGGTGGACGTGATTCTGGCTACTGACTTTATTCGAACGAACGGTTTCGAGATTGCTTTTCCTAACCTACGCTGAGGATTGACGGTTCTGCCGAAATCATTTCTCGGGGAGGATGGCATTTTGATGCTTAATCTAGGTGAAATTCCTTTCCCAACCCCAGCGGTAGGGACGGTTGATACACCAGGAGGATGCGACCAAGAGGAGGAGGACGTTGTGAAGGCCGGTGCGGTAGTTGCCGTGGGCACCGCAGACGTGCTGTCCATTCTGCCAAGCCCGAACTTCCTCCGACCCTGGGGAAGTGGATTCCTCCGCACCGGCGGTCCCTTCCTCTTTCTCTTCTTCCCGTCCGTCAAATTAGGCTTTTTACTTTGACTCATGCTCCCGGCGACGTTTATTTTTTTTGCGTTTGACGCTGGTGCTTTGTTCTTACCGTTGCTCGTGACATTCCTGTTGACGAGGATGTTGGGACCTCCCTCCGTAGCCACCTCTTCGACCCGCAGCTTCCTTTTCTTGGATGGCACCGTCAGGGCTTCTCTTCTGCACGCTTCCTCGCTCGCTGCACCTTCGCACGACCTCTTAGATTCCAACGAACTATTATTCAAACGTCTCGTCATCTCGTCACCCGTTACTTCAGGTAAACTGGTACTGTTATTAGTTTCCTCCGATATTTGGCACTGCGGTCCTGGCTTCTCGCCCGCTTTACATCTCCGCTTCCTCTTCTTTCGTTTCTTTCTCTTGCGACACCTGAATCTATCTCTCCCATCCTTTTCCTGGGCAGGAAGAGTGGGACAGAGTGACTGTTGGATTGTCTCTGCACGATGATGATGCTGTACATGGCTATTATGCCGATGACGAACATTATGGTGCGCACCCAGCATCCGCCTCTGTAGAGCCTCCACTCTATCAGGCGGAGCAACTTGAGTTAATACTCTTGCGTAAGCGGACAGTCTCCCAAGATTATGACCTTTGGCCTGTACCCTCCTTGGTTGACCACGCCGATTTAACCCTAAATACAATGTCTTTTTTACCGTCGACCATCGTACCGAGCTGTAGGTATTGTAATTGTGTTGCTCCAAGGTCTCGTTGAACACGCAATCCTCCGTGTACTCGCGCTGAAACAAACAACACGAAATAGTTATAGCACATTATTAAATACCACGGGCACTTAAACTGTACCTAACGTCATTATAACACCTGTCCAATATAGAATACTTAATATCCTCTCATGAATATTAAAAGCACTCTATGTACTTCCGTCGAAAATTACAGTCACTACTGCTTTAGATGAAAGACAGTATACACCGATAAGTACATATTTGCCGTGCTTACACCGCAAGCATTATTATTTTTTCACATTATTCCTTACAACCTGTGTGGCACAGAACGAACATGATCGCATACCCGGCAGACAATAAAAGAGAAAACAAAAGTATATCCCCCCTGGAAGATCAAAAGTTTGCATGCCATTATCAAACCACGGAAGCTGCTGGAATATTCAAATGCACCGAGCACTGCAATCAGGTGTTTGAACCGAGTAATCACCGAGTTTAATTATTAATTGATATTCGACTAATCTCGATTTTATTCTATATCATTATCACATCATAATTATTCTTTCTAACTGTATACGAACCACGAAGATAGCCACGCAGTAAAACGCTCGCGGACCACCTCGAACATTAATATACGGGAAAAGAGAGCAAGGTTAATGCAAGGTAAAATATTATGGTAGTTCCCGATTGCGAACTTAAACGAGTATTAAGCATAATGCGGAACCAGCTCGGACGGTGAACACCAGACATTATGTTTTCGCTGGTATAACACGCCGTGCCGTGATTTCGCTGTCCACTTTATGGTAACTCGTTTCTAGACGAGCGGAAGTGACTGCCCTCTTCATCGGCAATTACAGCATTTATCCGTAAAGGTAGAAGAGAAAAATCGATGTTTCAAGTATTTTCAGTCAAAGTAGCTGATATAGTGGGTTAACAGCACGGTGTAGTACACTGGGTAACATAAAGATATATGTAAAAAGAAAAAGGTAACTTCACGGCATCTAAATATCCTGGTTAACTGGGAACGGTATCGACGCGAGAATATACTATTATTATTGCAAATGACGTTTAGTCATCGTTGCTAGGCTACCGTAAAACGTGTCAGGTGATAATCATGAAATTTTATGAACTTGAGACAGTCAATCGATACTTTTAGCAGTATAACCTGGAGTGGATAATAAATTGTTTGCCTAATGGTGTACTTTGGAACTGTTGGAGGTAACTGTATCGATTATGTATTAAGTAAACGTTCAATTTAAATTGAGCATTTAGGCTAATTATCAATCAGGAAGGTGGTATTAAAAAGGTAATTATTAGTAAAGGTGTACCTCGAGGAACATCAATGGAATGAAGCATGGGATGTGTACATAAATAATTACGTGAATTACGGAAATACGAAGGAACGTTTAACTTCAATTTCCCATACAAAGCAATGCGTCAAAAAATAATTTCAGATATCACTGAAAAGGATTCTTTACTTCGAGTACCGCCGTTACTCGGGGGCTACTCAAAGGTCGCGGCATCGCGTGTTTCAGGTAATTCAAATTGGTCAGCTGCGGTGTGCAATCATTTGTAATTAGAGAAAAAGCGAAACGCAAAGTAAGGGCTCGCTTGTGATGTAATTGAAGCGAGTTTAGAAACATTGTGGGTCGATCGGCGTCTTTGTCGCCGAGTTTGTCTCTTACTGATTCAGGCGACCAGAATCCTCGGTTATATATAGAAAGTACGTCGAGGGACGAATATAGTTGGATCTGTCGAACTTGTGTAAGACTCCCGTGAGAACTGCGAGTCGCCTCCCTTCCCTCCTTTCGCTGAAATTAACTTTGATTCTTTTGTTAATAGATCTCATTTTAATTGCAACTATTTATATTTTACGTTCCACATTTAATAGAGAATAATTGAATTGCAATTATAACTATTAACTATTATATAATGAAATACTATCGAATAGTAATAATTGTAATCGCAACTATTATAACGTTAAATATAAATAGTTCCATATTTAGTAGACAATACTCAACAGTTATAATTCTAATTATATTTAACTGTTTATATTATAACCATTTAGTATTATTATATATTAGCATTATAGAACAGCGGATTTATTTATTACATATTGCAGCACACGTATGTTTATATCACTAAATAAATTCTATTTAATTGAATTTGTGTACCAAGAAGAACACTGCTTAGTGTGCTTTTACATTTTACCATGTCGTAAAAACGAATGTCCTAATTTTATTTCGATTTATTTAGAATATTTTCTAAGAAGGTATGTTGTAGAGTAATGAATCGCAATAAACAATAAATAAGAAATCCACAATTTCTTGGAGCACTAACATTCTTGAGAAGCAATGTCTCGCGTGGAGTTTCGTGTCGGGTCAAAGACGTGGTTATACCACTTAACACGGTAGTGCCAGTAGTCAAAGTAATTGATCTCGTCCTCGGACTCAGAAACTGATTCTTTCTGTAACTTTTAAAAGCCTGATACGAATGATCAGAATAACGAGTTAAAAAAAGCACTGTTCTTATCAAGTAACTTGCAATTTAAAGCAAGTATTAATAGTGCATTAGCTGGGTTATTGCAACCAGTATCTCCTATTAGTCGATTATTTCAGTGATTCAGTGGTAAAAGGCTATAAATTATAGCAAGCTGTTTTTAATGGCGCCGATAAATCTGGAATACCGCGAACGATGAGTTTCATTGAGCGGCACACGTGCAACTTGATTACACGAAACGATCACGTTGACCCACGAATTCAGCAATTCGAGCAACAGAAAACGAGCAAGTCATCCATCAAACTGCATGCTACATGAAAACTAAATAAACCACCATGTTTTTCCTTCCAGAATTTATGAGTACGATGAAATCAGTGACTCAACGAACAGTTTGTCTTCATGTCGCGGGACGCACGTGAAAAACGTGCGGTTGAAATCATGGAAATCGTTGCATTTCCTTTCTCCCTAAAGCTTTCGAACCCGCCGATGATCTACGATGCAATTTAATCTTAATCCTACGTCGGAGAAAGTTTTCTGTTGTACCAGATGCAAGTGATATGATACCTTACGAATTGTTTGAACCAGCTGAATCAACTCGACGGGTTTTATATTGTCATTTTAATTTCGGTGGAACTACTTTCTATTGTCACTTTAGTTTTGCTTATTTGCTTATTATTATTTATTATTCTCGTTGTTTATTTTAATCGCTACCGCTTTACGAATATTCTCATAATCGCCCACATAGATGTACCTTGTTTTTCTCATTATCAGGTAAATTATGGGTAACGATGTAATTTTAGATAATTTTATCGTCCAGCTTTCCTCAAATACGTATACTTTACATTCGAGATTGCGTTCGACGGTACGCAAAAAGTAGCACGAAATATATTTGGTATAAAAATCGGAAAATGCGTAGAAAGTGCAGTGTCGTCGATTTACTATGGATTGCCGTGAAGACGAGATTATACTATTATTATATTATTACCGATAATGTACTTTATCATTATAATAACGCGAGTTTATCCAACCCTCATTGCGCGCAAGTGTTTATATCCACACTCAGATAATATTCTGGTTAGAAATCACTTTTAATCATCGCATTATACTTGCGATGTTTACTTGAGATGTTTTACCGTTTTCTGATATATGCGCTACTTTCAGATACTAGTTTCAACTAGTTAAAAATACTTACGATTAAAGATGAGAATTATTAAGGAAGCAGCAATTTTAATGAATGTAATACTTATTAAAAATAAAAATATGGTGATACGATTATGTTAAGCTACATTCATTTTCCGTTGTTTTAATTGCGAAATTAAGATTAAATCTATGCATATTTTGTGATATTTTTCAAGAGCTATTGGATACGAATTTTGCATTATAAAGGACATTTCGAAATATAGTAGATAATTCGAACCGATAATTTATTACCGACAAATTTGTTCAAATAGATAACTCATAACCGATAATTGATTATAATAGATAACTTACAATTGACAATTTATTGTAATAGATCATTTTTAACTGGCAATTTATTAAAATTGATCATTTACAACTAATTCAACGTAATTCTACTCAGTATCGTTCCCAACATATTAAGTACTCAACACATTTAATATACAACATAATTCGAGCAACAAAACCGAATCCTCCAACTAAACTTCTCAGAATTCTTGCGCTACCACCGCTAGATTCTGCAGCAAGTATCCACTAAAGTTATCAGAAATTATTAGAAGAAACAATCATAAATCCGAAGTAAAATATTTCTTTCCGAAAGCGCACTACAAAGTTGCCTTTTACAACTTCGAACACACGTGAGATCTCGAGTAGGACAATGTAGGAAGTTCTTGTGGCACGGTTTAAAGAGTAACGCAACGAAAGGAATGCGAACGAGTTACCCTTTAGATAGGACCTTAAGTGACTAAATGCGAGTGCAAGCATGCGGTTACGTTGAGTGCGTTGAGTACGTTGAGTACGTTGAGTATATTCGTGCACCCCTACGTGGTTCAAGCGCCGACCACGTAACTTCCTAACGAGCCGTTTCCTTTCCGACATGGACACACTTTGTTTGTATGTGTGAGTATATAACACGAATCAAATCGAGTTATCATATATCTCTTATCAATAACCAGTGCATCACTGTAAAATTAACATTGTAAGATTATCTCTTACAATATTACCAAAGCTTGCATGCTTCGATTTATGCGTTACATTTGAATTAATGAATGTATTTTTTAATGAAATGCACTTTGAACTGTGAAATTTGAAGCGAGACAATTGTGTCGTGTATTAATTAATTTTTAATCGAAATTATATATACATATTTCGTTGGTATTTTAAATAGGAGTTATTTAACTTCTGACTTTTATCGTTTTCGTCACAAATTATGATTTTTTGGAACGATGATGAATATCATCGACATTTAATTGCTCGATGCAGTCATCTTCTGAATGAGACCCCGTCAGATCGGGGGGACCCCGTGGAATGAATTGCACGCACACAGCTGCGCGGGAAAGTTCACGCGGGGTCAAAGTCAACTGGTTCCTACCCCATTTTCAACGCGTAACGAATACTTCTCTGCAATTGTATCATTGCATCATTACATCACCCTCTCATTCCTGCGATCTCGTTCAGCTTCATAAGCTACGCGAGCTTCTTTCGTGCGCATGCTCCTAATTTTATTTGTATTTAATTACTATTCCGTGAGAAGATAATAGGAACATAATGTCAGCACCAATAACAGCACATCGTTTCAATCAAAAGGAAGTATTTCATATTTTAAATAGTCTGAAAATTCTTCGATAAAGTTTGCAATTATGACATTATTTTTATTCGTCGAAGAACGTAACTATTATTATCTTTCTTTAATAAGATATCATTGGTGTTCCAGGTTGGATTGTAATATAATTGTGCTCCAGTGACCAACTTTATAAATCGTCGCTGTTATCACATTTTTATGTTAAGAAGGATAATGATAAGCGTAATATATCGGACGAATGAGATTTCGACTTATAAATCGATATAAATTAAGGCGTTTCCGCGTTAAACTTCAGCGAGAATCGTGCAAGCACGAATTACAGGTGCTTTTAGCGAGAAATCGTTATTATAGCGGGCTTATCGTGAATAATGGTCTCATTAGAAAGAAACTACTTAATGGGGAGCGTAAGTTTGCAGTGCCACTTCGAAGTACCAGGACATAATACAAAGTGCAGGCTGGGAAACTTTATGGCTCGGTAGTAGTACTTCGGTGTTCGTCGACAGGAGAAGATTTACTGTTACTATAATTTATTTTACTGTTTACAGCACACTGTAAATGTTACCGCGACTGCACCGTTCCACACTTTATTCTAGGAATCTACGAGGAAACCAACCACCGTGAATCCAGTTATTACATTCTTGTGTACTTTGACTCCGAATGCGCGGTGTTACTGTTGGTTTCTCGCTTCTAATCAGTGCATGCCTAGAAAAGACTAATGATACCATTAACCCGGGGATAGATTTATTAACTGATTAACGGCTCGTTACTCGTATTTTGCAAATAACACGGTTACTTTTGGACAACTGGGCAGTGAATTATGGTTACTTATGGTTACGTAAAGACGTGTTTCTAATGTAGACTTTAATCTACTTTGTATCGCGGAATTAGTTTCTACCCGCATTCCAACGTTGTCTAAAATATGGTTTCCAAGATGGACGACACTAGTAAAATCCTGATACTTTTTCGGGAAATTATTGTATCTTTAAAATCAAAGATATCAAGATATTAATTATTGGAGTTTTATAACGATTACGAGCTCTTCGACTTTTGTATAATATTCGATATTTAATAATAAAAAATTATGATAATCCTCAACGATACATAATAATTCAAAATGATGACATTCTTCGACGACATTAAATAATTCAAAATTATAATATTTTCTAACTATATTTAATAATCGAGATATAACCCGAAAGACAACTTGTCATTTCCTCCTCGTGACTTCGTAACGAGGGAAGTCATTTACAATTATTACTTGACGGTAGACAGTGCTAGAAATCTTAGATGCCCCGGCAGCATTGTCTCACTTCCGGGTAATTTTAATTACCAGGTAAAACTTTAGCAGAGCGTACTTAAAAGAGACTAATTGTCAGCCGGCGCACGACATCGTTAACGACTGCAAACAATCTCTGCTTTGTCACAAGATTCAGATTAAATGGAGGAAAGCATGCTTACGAATCGCGCAACTTATTATTGGTCTTGCACACGCGCCCATTTTGCACTATCCATCGTGCTATTCTAGTACGACCAAAACGTCCTGTTCTCCTTCCGCGCCCGCGTTCCACTCACGTAATTGGCCGTTCATCCTTTATGGCGATTTTTCACACTTTACATGTATATCTAATCCGAAATTCTATTCAATTATTTCCAATTAAAGAATTTCTTATTTAATTTTTATTTAGTTGTAAAAGTAAATTATAAAATAACATTTCCAACGACAGCATATAGTTTTTATACTCCGCGGCATTCGTGAATTCTGGTATCATAATTAATTTTGATTTAGATATGAAGATAAAATGTGAAATAAAATTATGCGAATCTTTCCAACGACAGTATATATAACAGTTTTCTCAAATCCGCACCATCCTTTGGATTCTGATATTATGATTACCATAATAAACATTACATGTATAATATATAATATCTCAATCCATATATCTATACATTTAAGTATCGTTGAAAATGATAATATTTAATGAAACCGTGTTTCATTTCAATAAAACCTGTAAGCGCTTCTTTTAAGTTGCACGGTAACAGTATTAAGTAGAGACAAATATAAAGCACTCTACATTGTTGGTAACGTAATCGGAGTCCAAATGCGCAGTTAATGTAACGTAAAATTGAACGGTGCATTTTGACGGGTCGCGAGACGAACGGACGAAAATGAAAGCGAGTGTAACGTTTACATGGACGAACTACCGTTTTCTATTTCAAACGATGACAGCCGACATTCCATTCTATCTTGAGTCCCCTGCTATCGCGTACTTATTGACCTAGGCTGGCATCCTTCTATTCTTTCTCTTGAAATGATCCACGTGTCAGACAAAACTTATTCGTTTCAGTTTTATGTTCAAATAAACACTATTAACACTAGAACAACCGAACATGTACTCACTTATGCTTACATATTTATTAATGCATAAATTGAGGCTGCTTAAAATATAATAATTTTTTTTAAGTGGATTTAGTCTGCTTTCAAAATAAACGAGTCATTTATAGATAGATTAAAGTGAAGACTATGGAAAGGAATACAAATCATGGAATTAAAAAAAATTGGATAACGATTGGTTTATTACTTTCTTCGAGTATCGAAGATGGGATCCCGGTGAGTTGGCTCCGAGTTTGATTCACGACGGTCCCCGCACGAGAAGAAGGGTTTTCGATAGTCGAAGGCCCAAAAGAGGGAGAAGATTTACGGCAAGTTAATCGTGGCACAGTAATTTGTATTACACCGTGACGCGACAGTGTACGGCTAATCGAATTAGCAAATTAATTGCGTTATTAGATAGCATGGTGGGTGATTGCGAGTCCCGGACAGGTACGCATGCCACAGCAATAATCGTAAATCATCAGATTGAATTTTGAGCCGCGTTCCTTCTCGTATATCCACTCTTTTAAACGATCCGTGCTTAGATTTATTTTACCTCTGAATACCCACTAATCATCGCTTTGCTAATTCTAAGGTGTTAACTGTTCGATAATCAAGACTTCATCGATCTTAAGTGTAGTGCCTTTGCATTAAGGAACGTGGCACTTTTTAAAGCCTTTGACATTTAAAAATGATCGTGTACTTTATTCACACAATGAATTCCGTGCTTCGTAATGACATGGAATGTAGAAGATGTTATAATTAGGGCGAATAGCATTAAAGGAAAAGTTGTAAATTTGTCGACCAAATGTTAACGTTTTATTACGAATTAATGTGTTAATATGTGATACATATTAAAAGTAAAAGTAAAAATAAAACCCCAATTATTCTAGCGTCAAACAGGAATAAAATAATAAACGTTAAATAATATTCTCAGTAATTCTAGCATTAAACAGGAATAAAATAATAAACCTTAAATAATATTCTCAGTAATTCTAGCATTAAACAGGAATAAAATAATAAACGTTAAATAATATTCTCAGTAATTCTAGCATTAAACAGGAATAAAATAATAAACCTTAAATAATATTCTCAGTACTTCTAGCATTAACCAGGAATAAAATAATAAACGTAAACAAATATTCTCGATAGTTCTACCGTTAAACACGAGTAGCGACAAAGTAATCGATGCAAAACAAACTAGCAATTCCAGTGCAACAAGATTATAAATAAATATATTCCGTGTTAGGATTAGCGATACACGGAAAGCGCGTCGATTTCTATTCTATTCCGGTAGCACCCGGTTCGCCCAAAAATTCGATCGTCGCCTCGCGATACTGAAATATTCATACATATAAAGTAACATCCTTCGTTAGGCGAGTCTATGGTTTAACTAGCAGCAGATTGGACACGTCTGGTGTATTTTCGTGTTAGCATGTCAAAAGAAACCGCACTCGTAAACCAAGCGAAATACGATGTCAGTGTCTTCCACGCGAGAAGACACATTACTCGTGGCTTCCAGTGGTGCTTAACTTTCGGTATGCAGACTTAGCAATGGGAGTCCTTAACGGATTTATGATACGAAAACTTCTAAAACACGCCAGCTTTCTATGCCAGTCTTATTGCGACTTAGTCTACTTACGTGCGCGGTATCCTTATTTAGTGTCATTGCGTGGAAGGTTTAATACTCCTCCGTCTTACGAGATCATATAGTTTCGTAGGATATTATTTAATCTCTTTGGATAATGCTGTTTATTAAAGTCCCCTTTGAAGTTTGATTCCTCGAGAACTGTATTATCCCACTTTCAACGTATTAAGAATTGCAAGTGTAATCGAATATTTTCTATGATTTTGTTACATTAAGTTTTATGTTTATAAGATATATGCTGTATCTGTTATTTTCAGTTGTTGTGTATTAAAAAGGTTTTAAAAATTTCAGATTTATATTGTTTCTTTTCGTGGCAAAACAAGGCGAAATACACGGCTCTCTTCGGACGCAAGATTTTTTGGATATTCATTGAAACATTGAAGATTCAGATTTTTTTATTACCGTGATAAAGCGAGGGAAAATCGCGAGGTTCGTTTAACGCAAGGTTTTGGTTTTCTGGATATTCACCGAAATATTGCAGATTAAAATTGTTTTATTTCCGTGATAAAACGAGGCGAAATTCGCGGGGCTACTTTAGACGCATGGTTTTCTGGTTATTCACGGATAGCATCCCGATAGGATGAAAATTTGAGAACCCTGAGAAGGGTGAAAGTTACATCGAACGCGACTCCAGAGAAGGATCCTCCTCTGGGATTATTTAGGGGCATTCCTTGAACGCCCACCGGTCACCCACGAGCCACGAGCCAGCACCACGACTAGTCCCAGAATCCCCTAAATTCGTCCCTTCGGGACACCGCAAACAGAGAGAAGATGGGTTGCCTTGGAACCCGAGGAGAACACCGAATTCTCAACTCTTGCTTTTCGATTCTAAGCACGATGCGGTTGCATCTGGTGTACATAGTAAATTCTATCTCCCGTTCGCTTTAAAATGAGAATTACAAAATTCGTAAGAGACTTATCATGTGCCGTTATACGGTTAGATTCGGCGATGAGAGTACCGATTACGAAATAAACCCCTTACGATTTAATTTACAGTACTTTCAAATTTCCCACAATTAAACAAATACAGATATAATCAGATAAAATATATAAATTAAAAAGAATATTACCCTTTGATTTCACTTATATGTACGAGCCGCTCGACAGCCAAAGTGATTAAGTCCATCAAACAACAATTCAAGAAAATTGATAATTATAAAGCGTTAAAAACCAATCGTGTAATATTGGCAAATTTTTAAAAAGTGGAATTAATCACTTTGGCATTTCAGCGGCTAATATATTATTACATCTCAGAGGACCAAAAGGAAGATTCACGGGGTGCAAGAATAAGAAAAAAAGATAGGAACACAGCGGAATGGTGGACCGTCTGGACATTCGTACTTTCGGGTCTCGATTTTCGATTCTCGGGGCGGAGTGCGAGTCGGCAAATAAATGGCCGTCTATCATAATATTTGTGCCCGTGTCAGCAGCTTGAATTATGTCGTAACGAGTAGTCACGAAAGGGAGGAAATAAGAAGAAGACGTCCTACGTCTAAACCCGTGTTAGTACCTCCGTGTACCGGTGATAAAGAGTGGAAAAAAAGAGGCGGAGCAGAACCAAGAGTCGCTAAGTACCAACCTGATGTACGATGGGTTAAACGAGTAAGCGCCGTGTCTGATTTTAACGAGAATCTACTCAGATTAGAACCTGATTAATTGTCGGAGACTAGGAACTTCATTTCTTCCCTAATCCCACGGTGACTATCGGTAAACAAGAATTCATGTTACGTCACGAGTTTACTGGTTTTATGTTATATTACGAGATTATGGTTTCATTAAACCAGCAATATATGTACATGACTTCATTTGATTCTAATCCAATGGTAATCGATGGTGATCTTCGATAAAGAAGAATTAATATTATTTGGAAAATTTGTCAGCTTTATGTATATTGTTTGTACATATTTTTCAGTGCTAATTGTTATTGTAGTATCAGTGGTTAATATATGTCATTGATTACGTAATTACATAATTATTCGATGTTTCTGTGTGTTTATTAATGTATATTCTGATCTATGCTAATAAATAAGCTTTAATAACTTATCAAATATTTTTCACTAAATGCAAGCGTCCGTCATAGTCAGAAATTGTTTAAAGCCACAGAAATTTAGGTGATAATCCAGAATTATTACTTAGAATTGTTATAAAAATTTAATTATTAGGAAAAATTAATCTGAAAATGAATTAAGTTGGCTAATTAGTTCGTGCGGTTTAAACATGCGAATAGAAGTGATTTTTATATGATTTGATATATTTTCCAAATTTTCAAACAAACCCAATATTTCATCACAAACGTTCATCCAAGGATACTTCAGGAAACCTATCCATATTTTGTTGAAAAAAATCCACGAAAAAAGAAAAATGTAGTCGGAATGAACAATTTGTGCTCACCTATCATATTTCAACACATCATAGTAAAAAAGGGACCCGTGAGCCGCAACGATTCTAGGGACCCTAGCATGGCGATTTGGTGATTGAAGGAACATCAAGCGACAGCGGGAGGGGATGTTGTTTCTTGAAGTTCGGCCGGCTTTCAAGTTTAATTGGCTGTTGGGCTTATCGAGCAGGGTGTCACATAAATACATCTGGTCGACTCCCACTCGTGAATCTTGGGACTCAGTGGTCCCCAAATTTTGTTTTGTATCGTGGTACGACCTGTCGGAGGCACATGTGGATTTCCCATGAGACGGCCAATAGAAAATTATTATTTTCAAGTTCGCTTGTACATTTTTTTAAATCGTGTACCAAACATCTCGAATTCAGGATCCAGGCCCACCGTAGTTGTTACTCATTTTTTTGGCACTCAGATTTTTTTGCTTCTCTTTTTTATGAAGGTATGGGTTCGTGGTAACACGAAAAGGGAGGACGCACCTTTCGAGTGTTTCCCGTTTCACTTATCAGCTTCACTTTCGGACATCGTAGATTATGTATTAATACTGGTCTTTAAGATTTGCTTTATCAGTGCAGCCACCAAGGTTGCTTGATAGGAAACGTTTCAATTTATGCTCAAAACTGAAGCCTATCTTAATTAGTGCGGTCAAAGTAGATTATGTTTATTCTCCTAATCTATATCGGTAATTGAATATATAAACCAATGAAATCCATCTTCCAATCCATTAAGTATCCTAGTTATTGGAGGGATATCCAAAACGTGCCATCGAAAATCACTGCCGGATATATATCGGAATATTTCATCGTAAACTGGTACTTTACATATATATCCATAAATTACTCCTTTCCACTCAATAATCATAATACATTGGTATCCGAAAAAATGTTCAATTTCCATGTAGTTTCCCTTATCACTTGCGCAATTTTTACATCTTCTTACAGGTGATATTCTAGTTATTTGCGACGCATGCGCTTTCATTTAAAGTGGACACCCGATACGTTAAACAGTTGAAGGTGTTCCACTTCACATCTTTATATCACGTGTTTCTACAACATTCTTTCGCGATAACAATTCTTGTGGCTGCAGATATTATGGCTTCCACTGTCATTACCTTAAACCTGACTCCCTTGACAATGTATAGAGACACGCACGGAAGGCGAGCATATCGACATCGATGTAAAACAATTCTTTTTCCACCTACATTTATGTCCATTACACTCTGCTTTATTATGGCGATCTGTATTCCTATTCGTGCTACATCGAACACATTGGCTTGCAGCCAATGAAGATGCTTCGAGGAAAGAACGAAGGAAGACGAACGTAGAGAAATGCATGACTTCTCGAGGTACTACGAAGAAACCGGGACAGGGTTTATCGCGGCAACCGATTCCATACAATTTATTCCATACATTTCGTTTTATTGACCTGAGAATCTGCCTCGAAGTGAGTCGTACCTGGTGATGCCAGGTTTAAGTTCTTCTCGGTGTTCATGGACGCCATAACTGCAGCCTTCCTATCTCATTCTTTGCCTGCTCTACCACGCGTTAATTTATATACGTCTACTTCCTCTCCGCGATAAGTAAACCACCTTTTCGAATCATGTCTCGTCAAGGTACACCCAACGAATTCTATTCACCGAATACCCCGCCATTGCGTGGGCCGAACTGCTCCCATCCTGATGGGATCCTCTCTATTGCCTCCCATCGACTCCTTTTGATCTTTTCCTGCCGATTGGGACTTCGAAGATGGGCAATGAGATACCGAAAGGTGCTGCTAAGTAAGGATACTCATATTCAACGAATCTTGACGCTAAACTTTATCAATGATTGCCGAATTTCATGACTTTGACTATTTCTTGAGTGTTCGTGGTTTCGATTGGAGTTTGGGAATGAATTTCTTATGAAATAATTCGTGAAATCAAATAATATTAGATATCCGAATCCTTAAGTTTTCGAAGCGTTTCAATTGTTTTCCTGTCGTTTTATATTATTCTGAATCAATTAAATTCTTTCGTTAAATTATAAATATGATTTGAATTCTTAAATTTTCAATGAATCGATAATTTGGGATTGGAGGGATTGGCTTCATAAAATATAAAACGAAGGGAGAACAGTTGGAACGCTTGAAAAACTTAAGAATTAAAATCATATTGGTAATTTAAACAGAGTCGTGATTGGAGGAGAAAAATATGCAACGAAGGGAGAACAGATAGAATACAACGTTCTTCTATCGACTCTATGGCAGTAACAATTACGAGTCGTCAATGAATTACCCGTAATTATGACTAATTAAACGTCATTTAGATAACATTGCTTCCTACAAGTTAAGTGTAACAGTAAAAGGGTATTATTCCATATCTTTATGCACACTTTAGATATGTTTATCAGATGATATTTTTATGCCGCGTATATCTGTACCAATGACACTCAATTGCTCGAGAGTTTTTTCTTGATGAAATGATCGTTGGTTCGCTCTCTTCAAACTCGTTTCTGCCGTATAACCTCAATAACGATACAGATAGAATAATATTACTCGTTTATCATTATTCAATGATTCCAATACGCATACTCGCCAGTTTCATATATGAAACATGAATTTCATCTTTATTTCTCTTCGTATTTATATCGGGTCATATTCTAAAACTCCAAAGTTTCATTATTCCGCGATCGAGAAAAGAATACATGGAAATATCGAAAGTAGAAATCGAAATAAAAATCAATTCTTAACTTTATTTTGATCGATATTTCTTTATCTTATGTATTCCCTTACTTTTATATTAAAAGAGCACGAACGTGTTAAACAGTGATATTTTAAATGATCTGGATGTCTTCAGGACTACAATAATTACACGTAAAATCATAATTATCATTGTAATCGTCTTGTTACTCGTTGTAGTCCAATTAAAACTTTTGACTCTCCAAATAGAAAATAAAAGTAAAGTTTTAATGAAATCACCTGCTACACGTAAGTGGATGATGAGAAGGGCGCATAAATGCTTACGAAGATAAGAATAACATTTATTTTTGAGCGAAACATGCATTATAATGCGAAGAGGTTTGATTTTATAGCGACGTGGCCCGGGTTTCCAGAATGATCCACATTCGGAATAATTAAGGATACCCTCTTCGTATCTGATCTAACCTCCCTCCGTGTCTTCGCGTAAAGTGCAAGTTTAACGCGCTCTTTTCGGTCCTTTCGCGGAGATCAGCCTTTGAACCGGATTCGAATGTCCGAAATGTTCCAGTAAAAAGTCTCGGATTCCTCGAGTACAAATTAAGTATTTAAGATAATTAGCTAGAAGTGTCCCTTTTCGTTCGCCGTGGAAGAAGCTGGCGCGATCTTATCGGGCCTTGGACCAAAGTCCCAGGACAATTCATGGTGCTGTGGGTGTTTTGGGACTTGATTTACGTGGACGTACAAAGAGACGTGGAACGCCTCTTCGACAATTTGTTTTGATTGTTACTAAACAATTGCGATTTTAGACATTGTTCTCAGAAAACAATGACACGATAGATTTCATATTATATTATATTAAATAATATATTAAACTATCCTCGATTTCACTAATAAAGTAGAAACAATAAAACAATAATACGTTGCAAGAAGAAAGAAAATAAATGATCGACGTACTAAACCATACTTCATATAATGAAACCTAAATAAACATTTACTATAATTCCCGCTAGAAAATAAGCCACGTTCATGGAAAGTTCTTCACGCGAACATCCACGTCTTCCATTCAACACCTAATATAATATTACCCCATTACAACAATAAACACTTTACATCTCATTATTATATTTGAAAAACGAAATTATACACCACAACAGTCATCAAGTTCAATTACCGCGATGAGACAGATACTTAGGTGAGTTAAAGAATGCCTTATAAAGTACAGGTTCGACTATAATTTACCGTGATATTCCATTGACAATATTTAATTCTCCATACGTTGGTATCCTGAAGTAATTCTATACCGGTCGAGGGAAGTTGTTAATTCCAGAAGTCAGATGAGACTGGGTAGATTAAGTGGGTAAACGGAATACTCCCAGTAGGGAGTTTACTTACTCGTTTTAATTCAGAAATCGTTTTACTAGAGAAATGTATTATATCATGTTATGTGTAGTTATATCGCGCAGCACATCAGTGAGCGTCATGCCTTTCACCGTTTGCAAACATATTGGGAATGATCTCATACGTTTTATCTGATACAGGAGATTAAGTTTCGTGGTAAGACCTATCCACTATTTCGTTACAATTCACTGTAACCTGTTGCGCGAACATATGCGCGCGCCGAAAGATCTAATTCTAGATACCGATTACAGGGAAGCTGCTCGACTTCAGGAAATCTCGTGAAAAACAATTGCGTTCGACCAATAAACGATCGAGCTGTAACTCATTTTTCATCTCGGAATGTTGCATCGAGTGTGGAATATAATTGAAGGCTTCTTGCAGGAAACACTGGAAACATTTACCGATTGGAAGAAATCGGTAAAAATCTGAATCTTGGTCAGTGATTTCTACGAGGAATCTTCGGCTGTTGTTTAATTATCGAATTCTTGAATGTAATCATTTTGCAACATTGATTTTGTATAATTATGACTCGTTATTACGTGTAATTAATTATATATAATTCGATAAATCAAACATAATATACATATGTATGTATTTTGTGTCAGTATTATTTGCATTTCCTATAATTCGTACCTTAAATTCAAAATAAACTTACTAACTTTCCAACGATTCCCCAGATTCTTAATTATTAATTGCTGTCGAGTTGTCACAATAAATAGACCGGCGAGTGAGAGTCGCCTCCGAGTGCAAAGGGGTTAATATACCGTAAAAATATAATGCCAAACTGATGCGACCATCAATAACGACACTGCATTTGAATCGAAAGAAAACATTGAATATTCTAAATAGTCTTCAAGTTCTTCGATGAATTTCGCAATTACGAAATTATTTTTATTCCTCGAGAAACGCGACTAGCTTGCTTTGCCTCCGAGCGTAAAGGGTTAAGTGATCCTAAGTAACTAGAAATTTACCATTCTAGAGAGATTGGTTGGAATAATTGATAATAATTAACATCTCCGAGAAAGTTTATTCCGTATACCGATTAAAGGAGGTTATTAATATCTTCCACGCGAAGAAGGAGGAAGGAAAACGTATTAAGTGGACATAAGAATGAGCGTTAACGATCGTCGGATGGTTGCAAATCTTTTCGATCGGTCCGCGTCGTGTTATGGGTGGTTATTACATGGTGCCCCATAGCTGCGAGTGTCAAATCCTTCATCGAACTCCGGGTAGCAATTTGGTGTGCGCGAAGAACGAATCAGGGCCCTGTATCACGTGGCCGTTATCGCGCGCTCATATTATCGTGTAATTTAGCGGGAAGCCCTGCGGGCCCTACGAACCTAACGATGACCCTGCACGTGCAAAGTGCAACTTGCAAAACCTGCTTTTACACGAAAAAAGTCCTTCCTCGCTGTTTTAACACTTCCAGTGAGGAAAGGGGAAAGAAAAAAAGGGCAGAAAAGTAACACGAAGAAGGGCGAATATAGTCGCTAATTCTTTGCTACCGCCAGAAAGAAGAACGCGAAGGATGCCTGGTAAACGAGCGAACGTTTACGCTTCCCTTCTGAACTCCACGTACTTTCTCTCTCCTTTCTTGCAGTTTTCAAGCTATCGACCTCTGCTCCTCTTCTAAATCCAGGCTTCCAACTAAATCCAACCTAACCCAGACACCTTGCTTTAACTTTTCGACTGACCTCGATTTAAGACGGAACAAGAATTCCAGTAACACGACGAGAAAGACTCTGCTGGAAGAGTTCGTTCGTTTTTTGATCTTACGAATTGGAGGAGCTCGGAGGTCTACGATTCGAGTCTCTGCGTTTTTCGAAATGACAAAATAATTATTCATAATTATTTCTGTTTCAAAAGAACCTGATAATTAGCGACATACTCGATGTAACGAATTAAAGACTAAAATAACGTGAAGCTTAAAAGATTTCAAGATTTAATAAACTAACTGTTCCAAGGGTATTTTTATATGAATTAAATTCGCATGCGCTTAATCGCGGTTATCGTATTGGCAGAGAATAATATCGGGATCCATTGGAAATGAAACGTTGCATAAATCGGACTGGCATAAAGTTCGAGTTGATATCAATTAGTTTAATTACTTGTTTACCAATGATCGGCGAATCTTAGTATACTGGTACAACCGAGATTAACCATAATTACGAAGTGCTTGATAAAACAAAGTAAGGGATGCAAGGATAAAATACAGGTGGTATGTAAACACGCGATTCAAGGTATTTCCCGAAGGACGGAGGAAGGCTGAACTGTCCGAGGAAACGGATCGAGTGGTGAATAATGCTTGGTATTTGAACGGCATTCAAATGGCATTCAAATGGCATTCAAACGGCATTCAAACGGCCTTCGTATCTATTCTAGACTTAAGGCGATACCTGGCCGAGAACTTCCTCCGGTATCTAACTGGACGATTTGCATCTGCTAAACCAGCCAGACCAATAATCAGACGGTTCGCTTTCTTGCTCCCGTCTTGCCTCGCGCTTGCTTCCTATTAACCACCGGCTTCTTCTGCATTCCGCCGTATCTTGGACGCAAAATAAACCAACATCACGACTCACCGGTCTTTTAAACTAATGTGCTAATCGAGCACAACTATTTACCGCAGCTCCCTGCGCCTTTAATTGGATTGATTTTATTTCAATTGGTATTACCGCCTATACGTATCCAATGACGATTTGGCACAAGAACGCCAATCTTGCACGTTGGTCTCTCTATTATGTTAATAAGCAGGTGAAGTGGAGGTATCCTTTCTCAAGATGATCTTTGACGATGATCTTGGCTTATACCAGTGATATTGAAATGGAATAGAATTGAACCGATTGAGAATGATTTTAAGAAATGAGGCATTTTAGGAAATTGAGTTGTTGGCGTCAGTGTATTCCTTACCGATGATTTGTTACTTATTAAAAGAAAATGGTTGGTAATAAGTTACGATAAGTGATAGCTGATTAAACTCAAAGATTTACAATTGATTTCCCGACAGTTTGCTTTTTGTTAGTTACCATGTTTTACAACCGAATGTCTCAAATATCTGGGCGTTTTGAAAATCAAGTCTTCTTGGTTTTCTGGAGATTGTGTCCCTAAACTTGAAGTTGAGCTTCGAATTTGTGTATTTTTGGAAGATCGAATCTTCTTAATCTTCCGAGCATTCTGTTTTCAAATCCTAAATCGAGTTTCTCGGAAGCAGAACTGATCAATCTTTGTTTGCAAATTTTTCAATTTTCCAAGTAAGAAGTTGAAAATCCAACGATCACGTTATCAAAAAATATACTTAATATACATTTTCGAAAAGGACAGGAATTCTATTAAATCCCTGTACGTCGTTGACGACGATAAAAATGTTGAAACAGGTGCGATTCGTATCGGAGGATAAACTTTGAAGCACGCGATTCGGTTCTACGAAGGAACCTTCGGGGGCAGAGTTCGGGCGGGAATAAAAAATGGCCGTGTATCGGTTTAATGTATATTGCTCACGCGTAAGGAACATTTATAAATCGAGAGTTAGGTGTGAAGTGGTAGGTAGAAAATCGTGCGAACCGTTGAACAGCAATAAATACCGATTTTTTGTTCTCCTTCTAATTACCTGGCACCTCTCGGGCACTTGCAGGAAGAGAGAGACAGCTATTCTAATTACAGTGGTACGATAACAGGAACTGGTCGACGTACATACATATGTCCACGCTCACCGTGTTCTCCGGGGACTAATGTTTTATATTATTTCTCCGCCATCCAACCTGTTAAAGACTATTAAATGTTCCTTGATTCTTGATTATAATCAAAGAACATTGTTTCTCCAACATGTCGCTGATACAACGAACCAAGATAAATGTTAATACATGAATAACATTAATCTCGAATATCTTTAACCAGATTTTATTCCACAAAAAGGCATAACTCGAGAAAGAATTTTGTTGGCAAAAAGACGTGATGTTTCACAAGAAAATCGAACTGAAAGGTTGTAATTACCGTGCGACAATGTTACGGGTTTTATTGGATATTTACAGTCGTTTTAAACCAAAGACACCTAAACCTTTCGAAGGAGTTGAAACCAGTTAAATTTATATCTCCTAGATTACGGAAAGTAATAAAATGCCATGGCGTTCGGGGAGTAAGCTGATAACGACACTTATCTTGTTTTCATATTAATTTCGTAAGAATAATTTAGTGCGATTTTTTCGTAAGTATATTGAATTACTTTGATGTGAAATTTGCATATTTTTCTACTACTACTTTATTTGAGTTCAGAATCATTTTTATTATGAGATGATATATTTTTCTGTATATATGTTATCGTGGGAATATTTAGTGATTCATGGCGGCGCTTGAGAAATTTACGATCCCGACACCTTTCTAGTCAAAAGTATAATTATCTGTTTTCTTCTTCCGAGAGGCGTTAGTAATTAAGTCCGGATTTCACGGCTCGTCCCCTGAACTCAGATTCTTCTTCTACTTTTTCTAATCCGCAAGAAACATTTAGGGAATACATGCGGCATCGCAATCATCTGGAGCCAGTCGAAAGACATAACAGGAAATAAATTTTCAGCCAAATACGCGAAACAAGCTGCTGAATTAAATAAAAAAATCAAGGAAAAATTTAAACTACATTTAAAGACATCGACGAAACTACCCCCACTTTTTCTTTTGACTTTAATATTATGACTAACAAAAAGAAGGTAGCGGAAAATTGTATTTACTCTGTTTTCATAAAAACGGGACTTATAGCACTTTCTGAAATAACGACTCATTATCTTCTCCCGTGGAATTTAATGTACACAATAATAGTTGTAATTTTGTATTACTCACTCATTTGTCAAAATATTAAGACACAAGGTAACAAAGATGTACATCCAGTGTATATAAAATATCGAAGACCGACTATTTTCAAGACAAGCCGATAATTATCATTGACTTAATTACAACATCAAATCAAGATGTCCTATCAAACGTAAGGAGGCATGCTTGGACTTAATGCGTCCATAACGCGACTTCATAATTGAGCTCTCAAGGGTTCTAGTATAAATTTCCCATAACCGTTCCTCGAGTCTCGGTACTTTTTAATAACCATAATTTATCGTTCTCCTCGTTACCGGTGAGGTCTCCTTTCCCTCCTTTCCCTCCTTTCCCTCCTTTCCCTCCTTTCCCTACCTTTTATCTTCGATTCATTTCACTGCCGGCTCGGTGAACACGGCTCGATGGCTTTCGCGATCTTTGCGGTAAACTTAGAATTTCACGGTTGATCGGATCGATATGTCGGTCAATGATCCATGCTTTCGTGGGCTTATTATCATGGAATTACGAGCACCAGACCTATGATTATGACACGATCCTTTAACCGAACCGAAAAGCGAACAGATCGACAACCAAATAGATTATAGGTACTCGATCCGGATGGATATTCCCGAGGGCCGCCCCTTCAGCTATTATCTTACCGCTACTTCGACATTATTTCTATTATACATACAAATAGTCCCTATGATCCAATTAGAAAAATGTATCGCAGATTTCCTGGTTAAAATGGTACGTAATTTGCGACCTCAATAAGAAACGGATTCATATTTAATAATATATTAAATGGGTCGTGCCTTCTCTTCCAAGCTATTTCCTCGATCTGTTTTCATGGAAAACTTAAATAAGTCCTTGGTAATAATTATTAAATATAATTGTGAATGGCCGGCAATTTTACGGTAGATCTTACCGTTAATCAACGACTAACCACTTCCAAGATGATGAATCCCATTATAATAATAATTGATAACAGTTATACATCGGTAAGTTTCGGACGCACGCTTCGTTTACATCCGACGCCCGATTCAGTGGCTTATTAATTACTAATTTAGCGAGGACAACTTCCGGGGATGTCATACGAGTCACCGACATTAATTCAGCGTCAATAGCCGAGTATCTCGCGTCGTTATTTCCGTGTATCTTTGAGAGGCGTAAAAAATAGTAGACGTATCGAGCTTACATACGGATTACAGAGTTACTGGACTACTGGTGCTCGGTTCACCTGACAAGGAACTTCAATCTTGTGGAACATTAATCTGTTCCTGGCTTGATTACAGTTGCAATGAAATGTTTGCTCAGCTGTTCATGTTATGTAGATTAGTTATCGGGGACGTTGCTCCTCGGTTCGCACAAGATCTAATTGTGAGATACTTTGGCAGATACTTGCTGCGAATTAGTTCTATCGACGGACCGTTATATTGTCATTGCTATCCTCGTATCCGAGTAATTCAATTATGCTTCCTTATTGCATGTTAATTATGTTGTTTAAGTGGGAAGTGAAACAATTAAAAATGGTAATAGAACTAATCGCATAAGAAAATGATCCTAGAAGAGATTTAGGAGCGAAATTATCGACTTTGATTTTTTGACAATTTTTGAAAGTATACCCCTTCACATTTTTTCGACTTGGGTTCGACCCATTTTTGACCCGAAAAAATTTTTTAACCGCTTCTTTCGACCAGAAATCGTCCTAGAATATGTTTATACATCATTTACCATCGATTTGGGTCGTGTAGAAGTGATTTTGGCGACTTTTAATTTTTGACAATTTTTGAAGGTGTACCCCTTTACATTTTTTCGACTTGGGTTCGACCCATTTTTGACCAATAAAAATTTTGTAACCACTTCTTTCGACCAAAAATCGTCCTAGAATATGTTTATACATCACCCACCATCGATTTGGGTCGTTTAGAAGTGATTTTGGCGACTTTTAATTTTTGACAATTTTTGAAGGTGTACCCCTTTACATTTTTTCCACTTGGGTTCGACCCATTTTTGACCAATAAAAATTTTTTAACCGCTTCTTTCGACCAGAAATCGTCCTAGAATATGTTTATACATCACCCACCATCGATTTGGGTCGTTTAGAAGTGATTTTGGCGACTTTTAATTTTTGACAATTTTTGAAGGTGTACCCCTTCACATTTTTTCGATTTGGGTTCGACCCATTTTTGACCAATACAAATTTTTTAACCGCTTCTTTCGACCAGAAATCGTCCTAGAACATCATTAGGCATCATATGCCATCGATTTAGGCCACTTAGAAGCGAAATTGGCGACTTTCAGTTTTTGAGAATTTTTGAAGGTGTACCCCTTTACATTTTTTCGACTTGGGTTCGACCCATTTTTGACCCGAAAAAATTTTTTAACCACTTCTTTCGGCCAGAAATCGTCCTAGAATATGTTTATACATCATTTACCATCGATTTGGGTCGTGTAGAAGTGATTTTGGCGACTTTTAATTTTTGACAATTTTTGAAGGTATACCCCTTTACATTTTTTCAACTTGGGTTCGACCCATTTTTGACCAATAAAAATTTTTTAACCGCTTCTTTCGACCAGAAATCGTCCTAGAATATGTTTATACATCACCCACCATCGATTTGGGTCGTTTAGAAGTGATTTTGGCGACTTTTAATTTTTGACAATTTTTGAAGGTGTACCCCTTCACATTTTTTCGATTTGGGTTCGACCCATTTTTGACCAATACAAATTTTTTAACCGCTTCTTTCGACCAGAAATCGTCCTAGAACATCATTAGGCATCATATGCCATCGATTTAGGCCACTTAGAAGCGAAATTGGCGACTTTCAGTTTTTGAGAATTTTTGAAGGTGTACCCCTTTACATTTTTTCGACTTGGGTTCGACCCATTTTTGACCCGAAAAAATTTTTTAACCACTTCTTTCGGCCAGAAATCGTCCTAGAATATGTTTATACATCATTTACCATCGATTTGGGTCGTGTAGAAGTGATTTTGGCGACTTTTAATTTTTGACAATTTTTGAAGGTATACCCCTTTACATTTTTTCAACTTGGGTTCGACCCATTTTTGACCAATAAAAATTTTTTAACCGCTTCTTTCGACCAGAAATCGTCCTAGAATATGTTTATACATCACCCACCATCGATTTGGGTCGTTTAGAAGTGATTTTGGCGACTTTTAATTTTTGACAATTTTTGAAGGTGTACCCCTTCACATTTTTTCGATTTGGGTTCGACCCATTTTTGACCAATACAAATTTTTTAACCGCTTCTTTCGACCAGAAATCGTCCTAGAACATCATTAGGCATCATATGCCATCGATTTAGGCCACTTAGAAGCGAAATTGGCGACTTTCAGTTTTTGAGAATTTTTGAAGGTGTACCCCTTTACATTTTTTCGACTTGGGTTCGACCCATTTTTGACCCGAAAAAATTTTTTAACCACTTCTTTCGGCCAGAAATCGTCCTAGAATATGTTTATACATCATTTACCATCGATTTGGGTCGTGTAGAAGTGATTTTGGCGACTTTTAATTTTTGACAATTTTTGAAGGTATACCCCTTTACATTTTTTCAACTTGGGTTCGACCCATTTTTGACCAATAAAAATTTTTTAACCGCTTCTTTCGACCAGAAATCGTCCTAGAATATGTTTATACATCATTTACCATCGATTTGGGTCGTGTAGAAGTGATTTTGGCGACTTTTAATTTTTGACAATTTTTGAAGGTATACCCCTTTACATTTTTTCAACTTGGGTTCGACCCATTTTTGACCAATAAAAATTTTTTAACCGCTTCTTTCGACCAGAAATCGTCCTAGAATATGTTTATACATCACCCACCATCGATTTGGGTCGTTTAGAAGTGATTTTGGCGACTTTTAATTTTTGACAATTTTTGAAGGTGTACCCCTTCACATTTTTTCGATTTGGGTTCGACCCATTTTTGACCAATACAAATTTTTTAACCGCTTCTTTCGACCAGAAATCGTCCTAGAATATGTTTATACATCATTTACCATCGATTTGGGTCGTTTAGAAGTGATTTTGGCGACTTTTAATTTTTGACAATTTTTGAAGGTGTACCCCTTCACATTTTTTCGATTTGGGTTCGACCCATTTTTGACCAATACAAATTTTTTAACCGCTTCTTTCGACCAGAAATCGTCCTAGAATATGTTTATACATCACCCACCATCGATTTGGGTCGTTTAGAAGTGATTTTGGCGACTTTTAATTTTTGACAATTTTTGAAGGTATACCCCTTTACATTTTTTCAACTTGGGTTCGACCCATTTTTGACCAATAAAATTTTTTTAACCACTTCTTTCGGCCAGAAATCGTCCTAGAATATGTTTATACATTGATTTTGGCGACTTTTAATTTTTGAGAATTTTTGAAGGTGTACCCCTTTACATTTTTTCAACTTGGGTTCGACCCATTTTTGACCCGAAAAAATGTTTAATCCACTTCTTTCGACCCGAAACGAGCGTAAAATATTCAAGTACTAAACAGCATTGAATTCTACTCTCTACAAGTAAGATTCCACATGGAAATACCAGACTTAAAAAAAGTCAACAATCCGCGAATCGCGTGTCGCGATTAAGACTGATGTTAATGATTGAAGATAAATGCAAATAGACACAGGTCTATCAGCGAAGGCATCTATTAATTATTTTTAAAGCAAACGTGGAAGTAGATTCGCGACAGACACCTATCCAACTACTTCTCCGACTATCTTCTTGATGGACATTAAACACTGACTGCAGAACTCTATGAAACTGATACCCTTCCGATAGTTTCAAATATAGTTAACTATTTAAATTCTCGTTTAACATTTAAACAATTCCACCAAAAAACTCTAAAAAACAAGTGCTCTAATAAATTTCTCAAACCCTAACTAATTTCACATTAGAGGGTCACGGGTCAAGCATCACGAGGAAGATGAATATTTATCATGAAAGATCACATTGTATTCATTGAACATTAAGAAAAAAAAAATGATTTCTACCAGGGAGAAAATCGAAGCGAGGTATAACGGGTAATCAATTTTGCGGCGGATCCGGTCTAGCGTAAAAAGAGTGGCTTGGGAGTGGTAGGCGAACGTGGGACTTTATTTCTGTAATTTAGATCTCGTGATAGTATATTACGGAATAGGAAGAGGCGGAGAAGCACGGTCGCGTGGCACTCGCTCGCTCGATTTTCTCCCTTAGGAATTCCTCTCTTCCATCCCTGCGACCCCCCGTCACCCCTAGCCCCCCCTGGTCCACGTACCGACCGTCTCTGTCGGAGGCGCAGACCGATTTTATCGAAAGGAAGAGCAACTTTTTCACCATGCAACTTCACTTACCGAGCCGTAAAGCAGACCGCAGGAATCCATGCACAGGTACAAGCAAGTCGCGACGCCTTGTATCCTCAGCTGACCTCTCGACACCGATGTCCTTTGAAAGATTGCTGAAAACAAATACGAACAATGTTAGTCAAAGTTGATCGAGAAACTTGTTTGCCGAAGTGGTATGAAAAGATATCGATCGTAGAATTATTGCTGATCAAATATTATTACATGGAATATTATTATATGAAAATTATTCTTGATCAAATATTATTACATGGAATATTATTATATGAAACTTATTCTTACTCAAATATTATTACATGGAAATCGCTATTCCCGGATTACCCGAGTCTTTTTTAGGAAGCGAGTTTACGATTGTAAACGTAAACCGTAATCGTTTCAATGATAGGGAGTCGTACTAATCCGTGCTATGTAAGTTTCAAACGCAGGCAAATTAAGTAAAGGTATTTAGTAATACCCTGTCAAGATGGTCGATAGTGTTTCCTTTTTTTTACTCGAGCTTTCCGCATACTGAGCGTAAAGAGTGCCCGTAGGGCCGGATGCAAGCCGCATCTTCAACTTGTTCTCCGCGTGTACTACGAGCAACAGTGTAATCATTCGCGTATTTTTCGCGCGACCACGAATCCACACAGTAGCCATACATTCAACGCACGTACGACACTTTTTCACCGGGAAGAAAACACAATCGTTAAAACTAAAATCTTAGTAGCTGCTAAGTGTATTGACCGCGCGCGATTAATAATCCAATTTCATTTAACACCTCGATGCTGCTGGAATTAACGGCATAAATTACGCTTTATTCTTCGCACCTTTCGTCCACGGACGAGTTTGTGTTTAATAAAATATTCTTCGGTATGCGTAATCAAAGTGACTATTAATTTGCATTATATTATAATATATATTCTGAAAAAGATTTTACAAGTGGAAGTCTAATACGGTATATCAAGTAATTATAATAAATTACAATTTTTATTCATCATTAAAGAATACATTGAAACGAGGGAGAATGGGACTTAATAAAATGCCTGAAGTACTACGAGTATCAGTAATTATCTAAACGACTGAAGTTTGAGGACACCTTAAAATGTCGCGGAGCAGGTTGAAGAAAAAGGAATCGCACGAGGGGAGATCGGCAACACAAATTTCATTGGATGATGTTTAAAGTGGTTCCCTTATCTTGAAGTTTCAAGTGGCACCCTTATCAACGGTTCGTAGCTGGACGCGATACTGTCATTACGATTAGACGCATGATCGCACCGATTCACCGTGCATCTAATTGCGCCAGTTGGTTCATGTAAATTCACGATGGCGTGAGCACGACCACGCGCGTCCGCTATTTTTTATTAATTGCCGATCGGTCTCGTTTAATGAAAGCTGGAATTCCGACACGACGAATGCGCCGGGAATCATCGGCGCGAATGATCCTCCTCGATTAACACGAAAGCGAAGAAAAGTGTGCACGTGTAATGGCGTGTAATAGTGTACATGTAACGTGGCTTGTAAAGCGAGAATGGAAAGTGTTGCATTACGCTGTCGGGAACATTTGTTTGGTGTGAAATTATATATTGTTTAATCGTAGTAAATAATTGCTTCTTGAAATTATATGTTCTGATTCGTTAATATTTAAATTATATAAATAAGGTTACGTACAATTTTGAAAAAAGTAAACAGGTATTGTAGGGGATATTTCTGGAATAAGAAATATATGTAATCTTTATGAAATACGGTTTCGATGTAATACGGTTCATAAAATGTAGTGATTCTCGTATATCGCGGTGCTTATAGCACGAGGTTTCGATATAACGCGGTACTTATAGCACGCGGTTTCGATATAACGCGGTACTTATAGCACGCGGTTTCGATATAACGCGGTACTTATAGCATGCGGTTCACAAATTGTCGAACACTTCGTATAACACGGCACGTATACCACGCGGATTCGACATAACGCGTTCATACGAAATCATCCGTTTTATCATACGATTCATATTAAAATCTTTCGATTTTTATAACGCGACATTTTGCAATCTACGTCCCGCGCTGTACGAGGAATACCTGTATGGAAGTGTGTGTCCTTCGGATATAATAAAGGGTTTGGTTAAAGTAGGTTTCCCCGCAATTTAAAATTGAATTTAATTCGAAAGCCATGTGCGCTAAACTAAAACATGGACCTCCATGCAGCGATGTAAATTCCCAGAGGGTTGATAGAGGCCGATAGAAACTCCCATGGAATAAATGAAAAATTCGTGACATACATGCATCACCAATTAAGAACGACATGTAACATAGTAGTAATCCGCAATTACTCCGATGGGGTCAATAATTCCGGATTAAATTGCGATTCTTAATGATCGATTAACTATAATTTCCTTGTACCGTTTCGAAAGGGTTTAATACGTGTGGCCGGCGGTCGAGGCTATCGAAAAATCTAAAACACGCGGATTACTTGGCTCATTTCCAGAAAACTAGTCTATCGGACCTATCAAGAAATCCACGATAATTAGCGACAAATTGGAAAATCTACAATTACGATATTTTCATCTCGTGTACCGCGGATAATCTATCAAAGTTATTTCCTTCTTTATTTTCGAGGCCGATACCACCGATTAGGTAATTACCGATCGTTTTGTACCTCGAAAATGTGCCGGTCGTGTAGCGCACCAATTAACCGGCCTTTTTTCTGAAGGTTTATCGGAGGTTGAAGATTCGCCGGCCACAATTAGGCAGAACTCTTACTTTGTACTCCCGGAGTACGAATTAAAGTACTGTTTCATTATCCACCGCCTTGGAAAATCGATGATGATACGATCTCGCGCAGATCTATTATTAGAGGCATGTGCTCGGTACTCGTAGAAGGACGAAGAACTTGTTTTTGAAAAATGAATTTAATCATTTTGTACTGAACTTCGTGCAAAAGGTGTCTTGGTATACGATGCTGTTAACTCCGCTGTAGAACATGCTCCAAATAACTTTATAAGATCGAGGACTCTTACGTGATTTAAGCATGCGCACTCGGAGCCGATTCTCAGTCGCCATTCAATTTATTGCGGCAAATCGAGTGACGACTATATTTTGTTATTAAATATTAAATCACCGCGCAATTGAGCCTTGTAAGAGCCAGGGTATCAAACTCCATCAAATCAAAATTAAAGGATAATTATGATACGTTAAATAGCAATCATATGCTTTGGCAGTAATTTTGGAAATTTTTTGAAAAGTGGAATTAATCATTTTGGCAGTGAACGACTCAATTGGAGTAAATTTTAAGTCATATGTCTTCTTAAAATGTGGATTTAATTAATATATTATTAAATTACTCGAAAATAATGATATCGCTTTATCCGTGATAATAATTCGACAATCGTGAAACGCGCGAATAAATTAACACTAGAACTACCAAAGTAATCGAAATGATTAGTATGCAATTTTCAAAAAAATATTCGAATATACAACCTCGTGTTGTTCGAGATTTTATGTACCATTACTTTATGTACATGGCGCGCATAATTAAATTCATAATTAACTTGCATCCTCCAGTCATAATTTATGTACAAATATACGTATGTGTAGAAGTATAATTGAGTACATGTTCGGTAGTTCTAGTGTTAAACAGATTTAGTATGTTCATTAAAAGGACATAAACAAGCAAAGTTTTATATATCGGTGACAAGAATATTAAGAGGGGAATTAAGTCAGATAATCTAAGATAGAATTATGGAAACCAATTGAGAATTCATGTTCAGTGCTACTGGATTAATTGCGGATGAACAAAAACTAATGGAACTTCCGTACAAAAGGCCGTCTTTAAAGTTTCAAGGAAACCCTTTTAATATGCTTGGACGCACTCCTATAATGTAATCATTTAGTCGATGATTCTTTGCGTGCAATCGAAGACAGTCATGAGTCGTATGTAAGTGCAGTGCCATTTCCGGGAAGCGCGATGTGCTATGGGAATTAATTAAACTACCAATTGCTGGAATCGATTACTTAGATCGCCAGTAAACGCGTTCGCGTAAGAAACGCAAGATAAATGCTGCGGCAATTTATATCGCGTCTATAATTATTACTTTTTTGCGGGGACAAAAATCAATCCCACGCATGATTAATGCCTTCTAATTGTCACTCTAGTTATTCGCTTTGCCGGATTAATTACTCGCAACTTTCTTTATCGCTACTTTCACGAGGGTATTTAAACTTTTTTCAGGGATGCTTAACTACTTTTCTCATTTGGTACTTGATAATTACATCACTGGATGTATATGCAAACTTTGTTCTTAAAATTAAAGGAATACCTTGGCATTCTACATTTAAAAAATAAGATATGAATTTTCCGTGGAATATAATAATTAATAAAATTGATATATAATTATTTCGTGGAATATAATAATTAATAAAATTGATACATAATTATTTCGTGGAATATAATAATTAATAAAATTGATATAGAATTATTTCGTGGAATATAACATTAACATAATTGGATGATTATTGTATCGAATAACTTACGTCATCATATAAAATATTAAATGCTTGGAATAACGTAATATTTCATCATTAATATTTAATATAAATCCCTAAAGAACGTTGCATCACGAGTCACAAATCTACAGATTTAAAAATGATTCCCACGCCAAAAATTAGATGCATAAATCTCTCTTTCTCTTTAAACAAACAGTACTTATATGGATGAGTATCAACAGATTAAAAAATTATTTCCTCGCAAGAACAAAAAGTAAACATTCATCTTCGAGTGAAAATACAATAGTTTCAATAAATTAGCTTGCGAGAATTTGTCTTTCTTTAAAGATTAACAGTGAAGTATGGGTAGGGATCAAGGGCCAGACGACGTCAGAGACAATATTGATTTAATATGCAGGAAACGATGCAAAGAATCAATTATGAGACTGATATTCGATAAAGGGGGGATAACTACACGACGCATATGCAGCATATTGATTAATGCAGGTAGATCTAAGAACGTGGAATTAAGGATTGACAAGAGGAAGACGTGATCTGAAGTTTATTCAGTGGCAGGTGGCAGGTGCAGCGCCATTAATTCCATCCTTCTAAACAAGGATCATTTCCAATGCGATTTTTCCTGTTTATATCATTATAAACAAAATGATCTTATCGATTCTTTCGTTCCGAACAAGTGTAAGTATCCAGTATGAATTACGACCGTTGTATATTAAAAATAATTATAAATTAATATACAGCGTGTCCCGTATGAAACAAGCCACACAATTGCCACCTTTAATCGCGACAGCATAGAAAATATTTCATACACCATTCGAATGGCTTCGAACAAACAATATCGGAAAAGTTGTCGTTTTTAGAGAATCTTCCAGATCACCCATATTTTTACGCGGAAACAAATATCGTTGTATGATTCGGTGCCTATTTTAAATTCGACACCCTTTATAACGATCATACCTCATACCAGTTAAGGTTTATCTACATGTTTGTAAAAATCAAAGCATAATCTGCATTATTATTTGGTCTATTTACATCATTATAAGGAAAGTGATTATCATTAAGCAAGTAAGAAGGACATTCATTTATCAGATTCGACGTCTCATTGGAGTATCAAGATTGAAATTTCCAACCGGCTCATTTACGCAGGCGCGTTAAGGTAGTGCTTAAAAACGCGGCGGCTGTTGTCGCGCGGAAAGCATCGATATAATAAAAATGCTAATGTTTAATTTACAGAAGCGCGCGTCAATCGGGGCGGCATAGATTGCTGGTCACGATGAGGTTGATATGTGTTTTAAGTTAAAGCGGGCTAAGTGCTGCGCAACGCGCCAATACAGCGCAAGAAGATCGAGAAAAAAGGGGCGAGCAGAATTTCTCTCATGTAATATTCATTAAAGCTATTATTGGTACGAGAAGTGCTGGTAATTACTGACTAAGTACAGGAACGAAACCTCCCGGTTAAACTTGAGTTATCGTGAGTCCTTTCTTGCAACGTCCGCGTGAACCGCGTCATATTTTCCACCTTTCTGTCGATGTTAGAAAATCGAGTGTCGGCCATCTTGGTACCCGACGATTCATTGCTTTATTATTGCGAGTTATTTCGCTCGTTATTCTGAGTTATGTAAACCTAATCTTTCCTGCATCGAGAAAGTTGCGTTTGTAATTACAACTTTATTGAAACGTGATTAGCAACTAAATTGCTGCTAACTTGTTGCTGGAGATGTATAAGTGACATTTGTAATTACAACTTAATTAAAACGATTAAAATGATTAAAACGATTGTGTCCGACGATTCATTGCCTTATTATTGCGATTTATTTAAGTCGTTATTCTTAAGTCGTGTAAACCTAACTTTTCCTGAATCGAGAAAGTTACGTTTGTAATTGCAACTTAATTGAAACGTGATTAGCAACTAAATTGCTGCTACCTTGTTGCTTGAAATGTAGAAACATGTTTCATTAAATGTTCGTTTAACAAAAAGTAAACATCGGCCTCCGAGTGAAAATGGTTTTAATTGATTCCTTTCAACTGGAATTATATCGTTACAAAATGTGATCGACATTTTATTTCTTTGTACGAATGTTGGTCTCAGATTAGTCTCAGATTAGTCTCAGATTAGTCTCAGATTGATTTCCGAGTAAAAATAGTGCTAATTAATTCTTTTTAACTGGTTTTATATAATTATAAAAATCTGATAGACTTGTTATTGCATTCTACGAATATTGGTATCACATATTTCATGGCGTTTACATTGGAGTATTTGTTCAGATTTGTCGCCGATGAGGACTCCATCAATCGTTTTATTATTTCATAACGGAATCTTACATCGCCAGTCATATTAATTATTACTTGAATCCGCGAGTCCTAAGTGGATTATTTACAGAAACACTGCGCGCTACATTTTATAGTGTATCTACTTGTACCGCCATAAACCGCATTATCTTTATTATATTACAAGATTCGCAATGTGAGCTGGCAAGACTTTATCCTCTTATAAATTGCCAGATGTAAATAAAAACGGTTTAGATTCTACGTATATTACACGGTTTTATGGTGCACCGAACTTGCAATCGTATTGGTAAATCAACTTTTTCCAGTAATATAAGCGAAGGGAAGATAAACTTGAAACATTCTAATCGTTAGATTGTAGTTAAATCATTGGTGCTTCCCCTCGTAAAGGAAACGATTTGAGAAAAGAACTTTTATGAATCGTACGGTTAAGTGCTTTGGCGAAATAATCCGACGGACGAGACGATGGTTTGGCGCGACTCGGTCTTCTTACGGCGGACGATAAAAAGGCGTACGAAATTTTTTCCAAGCAATATTCATTAACGCCATTATTAGTACGAGGAGCACCGGTAATTACTAATGAAGCTCAGGAATAAATCTCCGGTGATGGCGTATCAGTAAATTACGAATACCAAGTCCTACCGTGTGCTGTAATCGTAACTGTATCGACGTACGAGGAACCGATCGGCGCACGATATCATCGGTTTTTCCCTTTTTTTTAATTTCTACGCGCTTTTATCCATCTTCCTGCATCATCTTCCGATCATCTCTCCTCGTCTCCATTCTTCACAATACTTTTCTTCCTGGACATTTTTGTCACACCTCGCAAATGACACTTTTAAGATACCTCGCAACCAGTTACGATGATAGTATCGACGCGGTTAATTGAACTAAATAAATTGTTCCCAACGGCGAGCAACTGATTTAATGATATAAAATAAAAGGGGGAAAAAGGTGTAATTAAGACATTAAGAAATGCGGTTCTTGCTGGAATTATGTGGAATGTCTTGTGAATTAAATTTCGAGCGAGGAATTTCATATGAATTTTTATTGATTGTATTAATCAATGAATATCGAGTGATAGGACGTGTTTAGTTCACAAACTGATTAGTTTAACACGATAAGATACGAGCCCATTCTGTTTACCTTTAAATGAGCATATTATGTCATATTTAATAATATTCATAAAAATAATATTCAGCCAGATTTTTCTGTTTGCAGAATCTTAAAAATTTTATTTTGAATAGCAGAATATTATTTCTTATATTTTATGTCGACGGTCGCCAATGACCGACGCGGCGTTTAAATTGTTAATCCACCTTTTTGAGTGACGGGTTTAGCACTTAATAATTACCGATGTAATTAAAGTGTAATTAAAAGGTAATAATTCGAACGGTAAATAAAAAAGAATTTATGAGAACTTAATAATTTAATGCAGTTCTTTTGCGATCGTATTACCTCGTCTAGAACTTATGTTATGATTTAATATTCGTTGAGAGTATCTTCCAAGAATATTCAAAGTTAACACGACCTTCGTTAACAAACTATCGACAATCCAACCGCATATTTCCGCATGATATTGTCACAGCGTTCTCGAAATACGGGGTAATTGATTATGCACGACTCGTAAAACCCAGTCTGTCGATATGCAAAATGTATCTGAATGCACGGATGTGGTTATGAAACATATTGATATTCGTCTCGATTATCTGAATTCCTCGCATGTGCAATCCAAGAAAATGGTTCTTTCCTACCAAGAAATCTTTCTTGCAATTAAACTAGGTAATTTGTAGAACTTATTATATTTATGTAAACTTAGTTTGCACTTCTGTCTTCCGTTGTAGAAATAAATTTCGAAAACTCAAAATAAACGGTCTAATGTCGATGTATTAATAATATTCTGGAATTAAATATTCATCTACGAGTGATATTTAATATCTAATAAGAACAGGAAAATAATGGGGATTATGAATCTACAGATATGATTCTGCAAATACGATTCCGCGGATCATATTTTCCGTTATATTTACGAAAGTTTGCGCAAGCGATATCAACTTACAAATATCAAATATTTGTACAACATTGTGTGCCTGTCAAAATAGCTACATATTTGATACTGTATCCAAGTATTGCAATAATACTTAATTAGGTTATTTTACAGGAACACCCTGTATATTGTTTCGTATATCATAGAGAATGAAGAATATTAAAAATAATAATATATTCACAGCAGCCAGGTGGTCGATTAAATGGTAATTTCAAGTTCTAAATGATTGCGTTACACGAAACTAATCTCAAACATGCCATTCAATTTCTGGCACTTAAGTTAGCATCTTCGTAGATTGATTTATTGTTTATCAATTGCATAACTCACCACCCACGTGATCCCTGATTCATGCATCTCGCGTGATCGACCGTGGCGAAGATCTATCGACCGATTAAAACGACTGGTTTCAATGGCAGTAAAAGTTCCCTGACTGGTACTTTCACGTGTACGTTGGCGAACATGTAATGGGAATTTTATGCGCGAACTTTCGTCCGTCCTTCAGTCGTTCTAGGAACACGCAATGTCGGGCAATTCAGTCATAACAAGGTCAAATCTGCGG
Source organism: Nysson spinosus (assembly GCA_910591585.2). NCBI lineage: Eukaryota > Metazoa > Arthropoda > Insecta > Hymenoptera > Crabronidae > Nysson > Nysson spinosus. The sequence continues at coordinate 9,396,995 of OU342835.1, forward strand.
CACATTGTCACGTAACATTTGTCCGTACAAATCGTCGTACGTGAATTAAGTCACGCAGCGCATCGCGCGAATTTCATGACTTTCGCGAGAGTATCAGGTCATGATTTCAACTTCGACTGATAATGAATCGTTCGTGTCTTTCGGTGAAATGCTTTTTATGTTCCACTTTATCGAACTATTCTTTGTATCCTGAACACGATAAAATATTGTTTGCAAATTTCAGTGTAATTATTACTGTAAATAAATTATTATATTATGCTTTATAAATAACGAAACATTTTTGGCGCATTGCCCGAAAATACTTAGAAACGAGTTGAATCTGATAAACAATTCACGTGAAATCTGATCGTTTTTTCTAGCGTAGTGAATCCACACAAAAAAAAAGCAATATCACCTCAGATCTGCAGAAAAGGAGATTTTTTTTAGGAACCATTTACGCGCGAAAGATACAAATTAGCCGAGTTGGAAAAAGAAGAACTTCGAGGTTTGAGGGGAGGTTTACTCACGTTTCAACATTTACGTGAGTTTCTTTCATAGCGGCGGGGCTGAAGATCGAAATCGATGAAAGAACGAATAGGATTTATTACGTTGCCGGATAAAATTTATGCCCATCTGATTAAATTCCAAACGTCGGACGCACTTAAATCGTGAGGAATATCTCGAAGCAAATTAGCGCTGATCTCGAGTCGAGTTAAATGGAAACTAAAAACTTTAACGAGGACAAATAACTGGAAGGTTGATGCATGGTTAGTAAACGCGTTACTCATCTCGTCGCGTTAAAACCCCGACGAGACTTCAACATTCCTAGAATCCACTGGTATTAAATGACAAGATTATAAATTCGATCGAAAATTGAGTACTTATTCCTTCTTTGGAATATTAGACTCAGCTGTAACTTGAATTCTTTTTTTTAAGAAGATCTGTAATATTCACCTAAGCTAGTAATTAGAGGTACCCCTCGTACTACTCGGTACTTATACAACGCACTTTCGATATAACGCGGTACTCTTACCACGCAGTTTCCCGAATCGTAGGAATCATCTTACAACGCGGGACTTATACCACGCGGTTTCGATATAACACGGTTCCTAAATCGTAGCAATCCTCCTACAACGCGGTTTCGATATAACGTGGTTCCACCGGATAATGCCACCGCAAACATGAAATAGAGAATCTCTTTACCAAACCATAAACCATAAACCATAAAAAGGTACCAAACTTTGCGACAAAATATCAAATTTATTTTATTCTCATTTTATTTTAAATATTTATATTATAGTAATATTTTTCCGGGACACGTAAAATATTCCAATTTCTCTCACGATATTTTTGGGATGTTCTTTACATGGAATATAAAACAGTCTCGAGATAAGTAGTGAGCGAAACGAATCGTGGAATAATATACAAGGCAACAATGTACATTGGAAAGAAGGAAGTCGAAACAGGTGAAAAACCAACGAGGATTCTGGTCTCCTAACGACGTTCGTTTGTTTTCTAACCCGCGCAGTTTACCGTCGGAATGCAAGAATTTCAAATATTATTGCATCCGACAAGACGTTCGAACCGGAAGCTGCCCGTAGCATTAAAACACTGGCGAGCTTTTGGAAGCTATGAACGTCACGTATAGTCAAACATTGATACAAATATTGACGATAAAAGCGATTAATGAGAAATGATGTTCCACGTTTACTTTCTTAATTACTTTATGCACATTTGCTACCGCGTGCACGCACTCCGACTCATCTATTTTTTCTGTCCTCTATAATTAGCTAAATTCACCCAAAAATACCGGCTTCGTTTCCTGGATGTTTCTACCATACGTTCCGAACAGCTCCCAAGATACTTTATTGGTCGTTAGTGATATTAAGTGGCACGTATTACTAATTAGATTTACATAAATCATACGCGTATGGATGTGAGCGTTAATTGCGATCCGGTTTTAATATATGGAACCTACATTTTATTGTCTGATTGAAAGAGTAGTGGTAAATTAGGATGAGAATTATTTTCTTTTAGTATATTATTTACTGCCCGCCTAAATATATATTTAACGAATTGTGTTTAAGTGAAATGAGTAATTTTAATAATACTTTCACTAATTAACACTATTCGTTTTCATTGTTAGTTATTAATGGAAGATTATAACAAAGATGATCTCGTTCGCGAATAAAAGTTAAGGAATTTGCAGTAAATCATGATATTGAACATTATCATTTCAATTCATTTTTCGATAAGTTTGAGTAATCATTATAATAACTACGCTATGTAAATATGGACGCAGCTAATATTCTTACTCCAAAAATCTTATGCGGAAAATGATTCATTCATTGGCCCATACGCCGCGGTATTTTTTGCGCAATGATCGTCGGGCCACCATAAGAAAGTAATATAAACAGAGATAATATTAATCGCCCGGAATACTTGATAGCAGAGGTGACATTGGTCTATCGCATCTTCAAAATTCTTTAACGTCCATTCATAACATTCTATCTTAAAAACACCTCATTTAACGTTAAAACTACCGATCATATACTCAGTTATACTTATACATTTATTTATATATAAATTATGGCTGGAATATATCAATATAATTGTTGGATCTAGTTATATCTGTCACATACATAAGAAAAACATAGATATTATAGAATCTCGAATATATATATTGACTGCTTTGGTAATTCCATTGTTAATCTGTTAACCGGTGATCACGAGTTAACTCGTAATTCGAATCTACACTTATCTCGAAGCTACGAATTGAATTACAATTATCCCTCTCATAATTCTCCAATTTTAAAACGCATAAATTTCAGTAACGAACAGACATACCTATTGTATAGATACGTCGTAATTATAAATATAACGCATGAATTTATTTTATTAAAAAATCGAAAGTGCTCCCGGGATATTGTTTTTTGGAGGAACTCCATTAATAGATTAACGAACTGCGTCTTACATTACTGCTGCATTTAATTCTTATTCCAATATCAATGTCACGTAGCCATTATTGCGAATCCCTGACTTTCGTCCTCGAACGAGATCATTTTTATTGTAAGCTTCCATTAGAAACTAACAATGAAAACGAACGAAAGAACACGAAGGGAACAAAGGGAATATGAAAAATGAAAGAAAAAAGGACTCACCAAATGGAATGTTCGGTGCACGTGGTACAACGAAATAAATTGCAGATACGATTTCATGAAGCGGAGCGGAACACAAGCGAATGAGTTACGAGTGTCAAGAAGAGGCCACTAACCCGAGGTTATGTCACGAGGAGAAGCTCCGCCGTAAGTACGCATCGTCGTCGGCGTCGGCGTCCTCCTCGTGGTGGACCCAAAATAGAACCCTGTTGACGTTCTCGAACTCCTTGCCACAATAAACCGTTTTTCTCAACTTTACGCGTCGCCGTTTAACCCATAAATGTACCGCGAGAAACTACCTACTACGTATCGTCCACGTACCGTTGTTTCCGGTGCGCCATGCCGATTACTTCTCCTCGTGCTGCTCTCTCATTGGCTGACGCATGGAGGATCCTAACCCTTGCACTCTTTAATTCGTACTCCGAGACTGGCAACACTGATATTCAAAGTATTCTTTACTGCACTTTTCAAGTGGGAAGTTAAATATAAGTTAATGCTTATTGCTCGAATAAAGGCATTATTTTTAGTATAACTTTGGATGGTATAATATTTAGACAAAGCACTATGATTATAATAATTAGTTGTGAGTTATGGATAGCACAAGAATTGTACTATGTTATATTATAATATAATTATATTATATATGATAGTGCCAGTGATTAATAAAGTAATTGCAAAACAGAATATTTAAGGTACGTACAAATTTTAGAAATGCGAGTAGTTTTTGAATCCTTCATTCTTTTCTAATCGACTCTATTCCTGAATCCTGCCACGAATACTGTTCTGTTACACCTTCGAGTTCATTCGTCTACGTTTTTCGTGAAATCCTTCGAATTCCGTGGGTGAAGTTTCAATTAGTTCCGTCGAGTTCATTTCTGGCATTATTCCAAAATTCGTTTAGTTCCGTCTTCAGGATAGTCGTTGAAAGGAGACTTTGTTTGATTTTCGACCAATTCCGAAGATGGTATAGGCGCGTGCCATTTAACTTTATTTTCCGTCTGCGTGAAATAGTTCGAATAACACTAACGATCCTAATATCCAATGAACTAACAGGTAACGAATCTTACATAAAATATAATAAATAAATAAAAACTCATAAACAAGTGTCGAACAGATAATAATTAATATATAAGTTACAAATCTGAAAGATCCATTCTCACGTATGAATAACATACTAACCAGCATTTCGCACGTATCTCTCAGTATTCAATCAACATTAATTAACCTGAAAAATCGGTGGCCACAAACAATCAATTTAGCACAGATGTCCTTCTAATTACCCTAGCCATCCCGAGGATGGACAGGTGTTAATTATCGAAATTCATAAAACCGCAGTGGAAAATTAAATGCGATGGTGCTTTGAATAATACGGGTTTTAATTGAACAAACATTAATTTCGGCTGATTTATGGGGGCTGTATTCGCGGAGTAATCGGCGCGGCGAGGCGAGGGGAGGTCTTCGAAGGCTTGGAAGACTCGGGTGGCTAAGGCTAATGCAAACTCGAAGCGTGACACGACTGTAATGATTCAAAACCAAAGAGAAACGGTACGCGGTGTACGGTAGAGACCTGTTTGGTGATAAATCGCCGTTCGTATTTTCTGTGCTCGAGTAATTTGTGCCGCTAAATGGCCACCGGGTAGCATAACTCTTAGGGAAGGCGCCTATACGAATAACGACACCTGAAACACGGGTACCTTTTTATGTAAATCCGCCTCCCCGCTCTCAGCTTCGGGAGTCGTATAATATCCGGAAGTTCGGTGTCGTTCCAGCGACTTCACTCGGAAACCACCGAGGATTAATTAGATAAAAGCAAAACCTTTCAACATTTTTACTTTTTATATAGATGTTAAACTTGCGCTTTCACTTTTGACTGAAAAACTTAATGCCACAGATACTCCACGCTTTCCATCATTTAAAGAAACTGACCGGAATAATTATTTTGTCCTTTCGAGTAATAATACGCAGGTAAATAATCTTCAACAAATTTATGTTGAAAGTATGCATAAATATGCAGCGAGAATTATTCTCTTCTCTTTTAATTCCCAGCAGGAAAACGTAAAAAGAACGAAAATAAATGGATAAACTCGTTGCGCTGTTAGAGCTTTCTAGATTTCTTGAATTATTTATTTTTGTTTTACTTTTAACATAACTTCAAAACCGTATTAAAAAGATACGCGTAAAAAGAGACTCGACTGTACTCCTAAATTCGTGCTAAAGACTCGATTCCTGGCGCAGGACACGCCGTGGCAGGCGCTTAGAAAAAAGGGATAAACTTGAAATCTTAATTTGTATATTTCCTTCGTTTTGGTTCTCTCTACTTGTTTGCCGGCTTTCCTCGAGATCGGCCAGCAGCCCGATCGATCTTTTTGTCTTTTCGGTATATTAATCTTGGCCGGGCGTCAAGACCGCCTGCCGGGTTTCAGGACCGTAAATTCACGTTTCGAGAAAGGAATAAGATGTCTGGAATTTTTATAGATTCTCATCCGCACTGTGCTCCCACAATACAATATTCCCAGATACTCTACGGCTCCTTTCGACCCTCGAATTCGATTCTCGGATTTACATACGAAATCTTGTCTGTTTTACAAGCTCCCGTAACGTATCTTTCGAACGAGCTTGTTAAAAAAAAGTCGCACTCCTCGGTGGTCGTTTGGCATCACGATTTTACACTTTTTTATAGTCACTTAATTATTCATCGTCTTTATACAAAATTAATAAAACCGCAACTCTGAGATCGGCTGTAAATCGTATCAATGATCGAATGAACTTTATTACTTAATGAGTGAAATAAATCAAACAACACAAACTTCAAATGACAGCAATCAGTATATTAATATTCAGAAAAATTTTTGACTGATTATTAAAATCTTTGAGTAAACATAAGAAATGAAGACTGTTTTAATAAATTCAATAATTTATTTTAATGAGAAATATTGATAGCTCAACGACTCAATAAAAATGACATTCTTAAACTTTTACAAGAAAATCTTCTTCCACCAGCAATTTATTAAAGATATAAAATCCTTAACTCCGAAAAACATACAAATAGATGGTTTTATAGCCAAAAGGTTTCAGCATTGTTATCTCCAATTTCGCGGTTTAACGAAACTTTTCGCGCGTTTCAGTCCAACGATACAGATAAACGTTATCATGATTTATGTCAACGATGAACTTTACACATATTGGGTGTTCATGTCGGGCGAAAGAAACGAGGATTTTTACTATTGGTACTCTCCTCCCTCGGGATATCGTGCCGGTTCTCTTCAACCTTGATTTTATTACTTCTCAAGGTTGTATTTCTCGGTAACTGTAAAACGCCGTTCGAGAGAGGCGTGCGTTCGCCGATCACGCTAATCATATTCCCGGAGCAGGTCCGTCTAAAAATAATCCACCAGTCGATAATCGATTAACTCGGTTATTGCTGTAACATCGTGCTAGCACTGACTTTTCCTTGCACACGAGTCAATATCGATGATCTCGATCAGAAATCAGTGCGTTCCACTGCACCCACTGAGAGCATCCTTCAAAGGACATTATCTAAAGTAACTGGTGGATACGTTTAAATGTAAGTAACTTCACGAGACTCGATAAATTTCCTGGCGTCCGGCATAATAAGATATGAAGGAGTTTGTTATTAACATTAGAACTACCGAAGCACTCAAAATGACATGCCCCAATTTTGAATAGAATTATTCGAATTTACGTATAATGCGTATAATTAAATCGATTAATTAAACTGTTCTGTTTTCATAATTCCTTATATCAGATATTACATCATTATGAATTATAACCGTTTCAGTTATAGTTCATACGGCATACTTTTACATTTGTATAGAAATAAGTGTAAAAGTAAAAAAAGAAATTATAACTGAAACAGTTGTAAATAAATACAAATACAAATAAATGTAAAAGTATAACCGAGTATGGCGATTACGAATAGCTTGAAATCGAGAGTCACGAAATCTCCATTGAAGTCCACCGACGCTTACGTTTTAACCCTTTCACTACCTTACAACTTTCCTACGTACCATTTAGATATACTTGGTCAATATTGGGAGCAACATATCTTTTTATAAGAATATAGTTTGGAAAGTCTTTCAGCTAAAGCGTGCCGATATTTCGCTTTTGGATATTAAGAAGATTAATCTTTCAATCGCCAAAGATGCGAGAGTTGCATCGAGATATGCTTAAATTAAGGAAAAGCTTTGTAGAAAGAAATCTTGTTTACCGAAGAAACATTTTTTTAGAGGTCAGCGAAGAGGATAGCCACAAAGTAAACTACTCGAGAGTCGAAAGAAGGAGAAACCGGCACCGTTAAGCGGACCCATAATAAACACTGATTTAGGGGGCGTATCAACGGCGATGCGCCGACCGGCTTATGATACACGCCGTCGTTTACTTATGTTCATATCTTTGAGAAAACGGGAGACGAGAGATGAGAAAGGAGAGAACCAAGGAGCCGGATCCGAGAAAGAAGGCGGTAGGTTTTATTGTACCTTACGGAACCACCGTGAAACCGTAGACGAGCAATTATCCAAGAGTCTCCCGACACAATGTTTGTACTAATTAATGGAGAAACTGAAGCGACACGGTGATCCATCAAAATGCTTTTTGCCAGGCCTCCGAGTATCGAAAGCCGCGGTTATGCTGTAATCGATCGATTATCTACTTTTTAATTCGCGTGTCGGGATGCTCTCCAAGCTACAAAGTGGACGTAGTGTACAAACCGATGAAATTCTATGGTTACACGTATAAACGCGGGAGAATATATCATACGGGAAAAACGTATTTTTCTGATCGGTATCAGGATGATGGATAAACTGTAAGAGTAGACTCACTTACAGGGAAAGTTATTCGTTCTCGAGAAGAGGGGAGTTTTTTAAGTTTTATTAGCTTCGCCGTTCGTTTAAGAAATATATTAATGGTGGTATTCATTAATATTTTCTATGGGGGTATAATAATTATTATTATACTAGGAAATAATTAATTTTAGTATTCTTCATTTAATGCAGCCTGAAATCATTGCGAGATAATTAACACGTTAGCATTTAATAAACGTATTAATAAATATATGATAAATTATAATAACTCAAATTCGTAGACATTTAAAGACCGAGTTAACTATTCTCAGATTAACACGTCAATCGGGTACCAATTATTATCCAATATCTACATGAATATAAAAAATTCCGATTACAAACCATACAACGAATTCTACGGAATATCGTACGCATTCCAAGTAATTATTAAAAACACTGTTTTCCGAAATCCACAAAAAGAGAGAGAAAAATCAACGGATTATCGCTCGCACTTCTCGGCGCTATGAAAGTAATCTCCGGCGTGCAGAGAGAAATTCCGTGGCGGGAATGAAGTTCGTTCCACGCGCGAAATACTTTCGCTTGGGTCCGGTGGATTATGACATTATCGGAATAATCGATGGTCACGATTTGCCATGGTTACGCCGACGGCCGGCGATCTTTTGTGCTCCCTTTGATTTATGAATAAACCGCGCGTACACTCGTATTCCTTATCCTCGTGGCTCGTACACGACTTTAGCCCGGAACGTTTTGTAGGGAGATTTCAGAAATGATGTATGGCCGTTCCATGGGTTCAACGAGACAAGCTGCGGGCCTTGCTCGACTCCATGGATTTCTTTCTTTATTCTATGAAGGGCCACACACAAACACGCACACACACGTAATACTACCACCTACCACTCTATGATTTCCTATAGTTCGCACGTTAAGCTAATTCGCGCGTGCCTAATCGCTCGTTTTAAACGCAACGTTAACTCCTAGTCAAGCCTACAAACTAGTTCCTTTCGCTTTAGTATACCTTTGTAATTATTAACTGGAGTTAGTCGCGATATGATGGAGTATGGTTTTACGATGCTGATTTCTTAAATATGCGAATGAACTCGATCGGAGGAAGAAGCGAGATATGAATATTTTAGATGTTATTAATATTGTAGCCCATATTATCCTGCTGATACAGTGAACGCTCCTATAACGCGACTAATTTGTACCGCGTTATATGGAAACCTACAACCGCATTTATTATATACGATTGATATACAATTAATAATAACCAACAATGTAATAATCGTCGGAGTAACTGAATTTTACACGCATCGAATTCTCGGTGATTAAATGAAAACTCTTTTTTACGAACCGTCGAGTGGCGATAACTCGTTGCCTTCGTTTTGCGAGGAAGGAGACATCTCAAGAGAATTAATCGTCCAAAATGCACATTAATTGACTGCACACGAAGCGATAAGCAAATTTGGACATCAATCGAACCGCACGCTACCGAAGATACGCAAACACTGAGCGAGCTCGATGACGGAGCGAGGTCGCACGCAAATACCTAAGGATATTTATTGCCTCTGCGAGTGGCAGTATTATGTTGTGAGCTTGTTATTCCGACGTCCCGTAAACCATGTACCCACGTGTATGACTCGTTGACAGTTTACAATAGGCTAAGGATTACTTTCCGCGGGCGGAAGGCGGAGAGGAACAGTTAGGGCGTGTTGCGTACGCCTCCTTTAAAGTCTGACTGATGTCTTTGTTAAACTCTACGATCTTACTAACGGTTTATGTACGCTACGTCCATATAGCACGGTACAGCTCGATATAGCGTGTTGATATATCGATTTAGATCCTCGTTGAAACCGCTTTCTATTATTGGATGCTTAGGACGAGAGTTTAATCAATAGCAAGTTCAACGTATCAATTATACTGAAATTATATCAATATGATGCGTTTTGGTATTAAATATGAAGAATTGATAAAAATCGACAATCGATACGTTGAATTTGCTATTATCGTATTTTTTTTTATTTTTTTTTTACTTTAATTACGCGCGTTATATATCTGTTGTGATATAAAATATACTACCTGTAGTTGAGAGAAAATTGTGCAAAATACTTATTTGGAATAATGGCAGAACAAAATGTAGATAATTTGAGAAACATAGTTGTTGAAACCTGTTCTTAAAAAAAAGCAGATAATTGCACCAGAAAATAAATTAACGATAAATAATATCAAAAACGGTTATGCCATTGTTCCTAAAAAAAGGAGGAGATAATCACGTTGGAAAATAAAATAACGATTGGAATCACACCTAAAGGACTACATGTACATCATTCTCAGCGATATACATATATGGCAAGGATCGATAATCATCGAGCATCATAAAACCAGGAGGAACAGGCTGTCGTTTAGTTACGGTGGTCACCGGTTAGAAAAACCTAGAAACAAGTTCGAAGCAATAATGACATTGAAATGGCGATGCAAACTGGAGAACCAGGTGATGCAGTCATTCCGACGCCATTCCTTTTGTTTTCCATTCCCGGAAACCTGGTCGGTTAATCTCTTAAGTATGCACTTGATTCATTTCAAGACTTGCATTTCTAGACATTAATTTATCCCCCCTTTCTTTCCATTGGTTTGCAATTAAGATTACAATTATGTAATAAATGAAATATGAAATTTAAATGTAATAAAAATGAGATTGTATGTTCGTTGAATTTGCAAATTCAAAAGTGTCTTCAATTATTTGTTTGCAGTAAGTCGTGCGTTTTGAATGCAAATCCGTCGATGCGACTCGATCGGAAACAAATTATATCCGCGTAATTCGATAAGTTGGCCAATTAAGTAATTGGCAGTAAATTTAATTGCAGTTAACACGATAATTAGCGATCGTGGATCGGCGCGTACACAAAGCTTTGAGGAGCGCGATACGGTTTAATTGCAATTTACAGGCATCATTTTTTTCGAACTTGTCAATTAAACTGCATCCGCGCGCCGGACGGCCAATTAAAACCTGATTAGTTATCCCGGAGGATCAAATTTTCTAGGGATTAATGAAATGATATTAATCCTTTAATTTCCCTACTTCAATAAATAAACATCGAATTAAATCTCAAAGCGGGATACTAAACTGAATTATAACAAATTGTCATTTTTGTAAAAATGATTTCTTTCTTGTAATTGAATGCTTCGAACAACTAAATTCACTCGGAACTCAATGAAATGAAGTTAAATATTTCCGTTTATCAACTTCGACGGATGAACTTTATACGTATTAAATCTTAAAGCGTGACTTAAAACGAGAAGAGTAAATGTACAAACTAAACAAGATGATTTATGTTACAATTGTTTTCTTTCACAAATTTCTATGAATAAGTGATAATCTGACATACAAACAATTCTTTCATCCAAAATGATTTTTTAACTTTTCCGTAGCACCACAATTAATTAGAATTTACGACAATATCAGGGGTGCCGGAAAGTAATGAATGCGGGAGTGAAGAATTTGTTCACATCGAAATTTGAAGATTTGATTTTTTCAAAAAACAAATTATGACTTTGGAGGATCCTCGGTTAAAGATTATAGATAACGATGGGGAGTATCTAATAGAATAATGTTTAATATGAACAAATAAATGTAGTTTCGTGAAGTATGTGAAAATTAATTGACTACTTTCCGGTACCCCTAATACAACAACCTGTGATTACAAAACGAGCAAGAACATTTTCCAAGGTCGAATATCGTCGGAATATGATGTTTCTGGTCGCGACGTTAATTAAAATGATGGCTGCGTGACAAGACAGAGAAAAGAGGGTCGATTTTGTGCTGCTCGTTCGTAATCCACAATCGTCTCTCGTTAGGAAACGTATACTTTTTTTCCGAGGACAAGAGTCGGTTCCAGCGTAATAAACTAACGATTCTTAATACTTTTGTTGCATGGCCCAAACAAGACATGCTCTTACTTCCCCTACGCCGCCGAAATATCCTGCTACATGCAACAACCAACCACCAACCGCATCCTACGTACCTTCCTTCGAACTGACTCACGGAACACACCGGTTTCTTTTTCACCGTGAAAAGGATCAAAATGCAAGATTATGATAAATCTCCCTTTGAAGACAACGAGCTTTTCCGTCGAGATTCTTTATGGCGTGGTGTTATCAGTCATCATAGATTAGGTTGGGTGATAATCAGACTAGTCGCGGCGAACGAAGCTACTTTCTTATTTCGACATCTCCGATTTCACTATTTTCATATTTTACTAGTAAATTCTTTGGATATAATATAATATCGATATTCAGGTGACCCCGCGTATATCGCAGGAGTTAGGTTCCAAGGAATGGTCGCGTTATCAAAATCGCGTTATCGCGAGACTCGGATTGCATACACGCGTTGTATCGAAGTTGGATTGTATAAGTGCCGCGTTATACGAGGATCGCCACAACTTGCAAACCGCGTTATACCGAAGTTGTAATATTGAAGATTTTTGGCTGAGCGAATAAACACGTTCACTTTACACTTTTCCTATTACGTTTATTTTCATGGCTTTTTCATCATAAGTCGGACGTGCGAATTGGAAATCCGAAACTGGTCCATCTGCCCTCGGAAAGATGCTGATGCGATAGCAGATGCCTGGGTTTAATAATGCATCAAGAAAAACCGTAGAAAAACCGTAGAAAAACCGTAGAAAAACCGTAGAAAAACCGTAGAAAAATCGTAGAAAAACCGCTAGAAAAACCGCTAGAAAAACCGCAACAATGGAAGCACATTGGCCAAGAGCCGATGGCCCGCCATGTAAACCGATGTTAACCAGATAGACAATGGATAAACGAGAACTTGTGGTTTCTCGAAAACACGAAGCTGCCCGCCAGCTAATCCATAAATGGGCCGCAAAAACCATCTCCGGGGGCCCATGACATTCTCGTTTTACGGATATCGGTTTTCCAAGGACCGATTTTTATCGGTAAGTGCGGACAACTGTTCGATCCTTGTCAACTAAGAGCATATTCTTATGTCGACGCGAGATGTGAAGTTGCTGGACATTCACCAGTGCTTCTGTATTCTTTCTTTTTCATTGAATCGGACTGTTTTTGTCAAACTCTATTAGCGGAAGTATCAATTTCGTTTCCAGAAACTAAATGATACTTTCCCAAATTTCGATCATGGAAAAGAAACTGACTATATTTTGAAAGGATCGCTTCGTTTTAAAGTAAACAGTTAAAGTTTCTCAGACATTTAGAAATGATTAAGTAAATAAACATTATAATATTTAGAAACCTCGAAATATTTAGAAACAATTAAAAATATATTGTATTGTATTTTACATAGAAATATTCAGAATAAGGGAATATTATTGAATGATATTTAAATAATTATAATGTAAGAATTGGCCGTTCGAAAAGATTTCATGAAATATACTATTTTATATTCGTTAAATAATACTGGTTTAAATTAATTAATTAATTCTTGTGGAAAAATCAGATTCTTCACATCTTCGATATCCTCGTGGATTCTAGGAATGCAGTCGCACCACGACACGAGCAAGTGGAATTTTAATGTAACCATATCATTTTCATAGAAAAACATGTTTGCAAGCCTGTTGCATCGGTTGTGGCTTATCCTGCGGTTACCGCGATTTACAATTTCTCTAATACTTTCTCACGGTTTACGCTCAGCTTAGAATGTCGCGCCTCGATTCCTTCATGGAAATCCCAAAGGAAAACACGGTCGTTTAACGTCGTTTTGTTTTAACGGCACGGAAGCGAATTCGCTTCGTCCTTTTTCGTTTCGTTGAAATCACCCGTCGCTGATTATTTCACTCGTTAATCCCTCCGCGTAATCCTACGGCTTGATTCAAATATACTTCGACCAAGATTTTTTAATTGACCGATCTAACGAATAGTACTTAAGCTTGATGGATCGCGTGCGATTTTGGTTGCAGTTAAAAAAATATCCCGCATCATGAATCACGATAAGTCTTCCGCACTTTCCATGATTAATCGACCAATAATCTCTCTAATCCAACTTTAAATTACAGCTTAGAGTATTTCTAATATATACACCTCGCATTAGAGGTTTGACATGAAACCACTTTAGAAAATTAACTAGTGTAAAACATTAATTATTGTAAACTATGCAAACAAACAGTGATATAAAATAAATAAGAAACAGAAACTCAGCACTCAAAGATGATATAAATGGTTGTCTTGTGAAACCGTTTTAAAACATGAATTACTGTGAACTATTCAAATCAATATTTACATTAATAAAATACAAATCGATTGCACAAAAACTCCAGCTTTTAATCACGAAACTCATTGAAAACAAATGTTGTCTTAAGTCTTATTTTAAGACTTAGAGAACTTCTTAATTACTTAGAGAACATTGCAGCTCAATATAATTTAATAAGAATTATGATACATATTTAATGTTTATACGCCAATTATATTCTGACGCATATTAAATTCGCAATCAGATGCGAGTTATCGAGGATCGAATTTATGTATAGTTGAAATAAATTCAGCCATCGCTCCTCGTCACGATGAGTGAATCAAGATCATTCCGTTGATGAGCATCGACATCAGACCTGCGCTGTACGGTTAATTGAAAGTAATTTACCATGGCAGGTTAATCAACGTAAGATTAATCAACGTTGATCGAATTCACGTAGGTTATCGCGTGAGATTATGTTTTTTAAACCACCCTGTATATATCGCCCAGGGAAAAACGCGTGGGTGGATGGAAGAATCGTTCGTTCCGACGTCTACCTACGAGGTTCGCTTTTATATTGGAGGGCCACTTTTGACCTTGACCGCTTTGTAACTGCTTTCGCTGGGTGAATTAAGAAATTAAGTAGTGATGGGACCGAGACGAGGTGGGTAAAAAATATACGGATACCTGAACTCGACGAATAATTTGATTATTTTAACAATAATGTGAATTAAACAATTATTATCCTTCGAAAATAATGTTTCATTATTCGCTAAAATAAGTAAAGTTAAAACCATACCCGAAAAGTAAACGTTTAAAAGAATAATAATTTTGTTTGGTTTTAGATCGTAGATTTTATAATTGAAAAAATAATGTTTCATTAATTCGAGAAATATAAAGATTGAAAGTCATATCTGGAAAAATTAGAAATTAAAATAATAATAATTTGAAGAAGAAAAAAATACAGAAAGAATAATCATTTTGCTCGGTTTTAAAACCTAGACTTTGTAATGAAAATATAATTGTAAAGTATTATTCTAACTGTAATAGTAAAATTAATTGGAATGTTGAACATTTTATAAGAAGCATAATTTAACGGTAATATTAATTAGTTGTATGATGACGAGATCGACTGACTCCTAATAAAATAAGAAAGTGTCGTTAATTCAAAGGAACGTTTACCGTCCTTGATTAGAATCACCACGATTCACTTTGACTTATGAAACTCGCGCGACACTCGAAAAACGCGGGAAGTGGAAAAGGGAATTCGTGTTAATAACGTCGGCTAGCAATTAATATTCGGGGCCGTAAGTGCGAGGTCCGATAGTGAATTATAGGCGAAGTAATAGGAAATATTCTTGGGTTAAGTTAAGTTAAGTAATGTGGGGAATTTAGGCGCCGGGCAGTGATGTAAATGAATCGTTATGGTTCTGTATAACGGAATATCCCTGAGCAACGTCGTCAGCTGACGAACTTTTTATGGGATAAAGAAGCAGTCCCCGATGTTGACTTCGTAATCGTCCGAGTGAATTATTTAATTTTTCTCTTCGGATATCGCTTCATTACCACCATAAAACCTCCCACGTTTGTAAAACGACTATGATGTAGATGAGCTGTTATCACTGAACCAACTCCGAGCGCGTAGATAAAATTCGATGTCAATGAACGCTCCTTTTTTTTCTAGTTGTCTTTGCGTTTTACGGATTTCAATTTCAGATCTTGCCGGGTCAAACATTTTCTATTATGCGTCACGTGATAACTCGAATCTTTCATTCACAAAGAAATATCGAAAGAAGTGATCTTAATAAAACAGATCCTTTTTAAAGTACGACTTGTTGTGTAAGAATGAAGTTTCCAGGAAAATGGATATTAATAACGTAAATATGCTTCCCTTATATTTTAGAGTGCATGTAATAATTAATTTATCGAAACAATAAGAATATATTGTATTTCAGGATAAATGCATAAACATATATTTATGGCATGCAGCTTATTGGATGTTAAGGAAGTCAGTGTCTTTTATGGGAGTTTTAATGAGAAAAAAAGATTGTTACGCTATAACGTAAGACATAAATTATCTATTTAGTAGGGTCCCTTGTTAATCGTTATCATGTTTTAGGACATGTTCCGGTAAACAGTAAAACATCCCTTGTTATCCATTGATTAAGTATAATTTATGTTGGAGCTTAAGGGTCGATCAGGACGGACGGCAAGGGTTATCGAGGACGATCTTCTTTTGGGGCAGGTCTGCAGCTAGGACAGTGGCTCCCAAACTATCTGATTTATAACACGGAATTCTGAAGTTCATTCAAAAAGTTCAGATTCATTCATGCCTCCCAAATACGTAGATAAAACAAGCCAAGATGAGAGTTATTACTCTTCGAAAAAGAAAGC
This sequence comes from Nysson spinosus, assembly GCA_910591585.2. Lineage (NCBI taxonomy): Eukaryota > Metazoa > Arthropoda > Insecta > Hymenoptera > Crabronidae > Nysson > Nysson spinosus. The sequence continues at coordinate 9,413,548 of OU342835.1, forward strand.
TTACAAGTAAATTAAGATTTAATAATTATCTTCGTTATTAAAAAGTACCAAAAAATGACGAAAATGTATCCTATCATTATTGTACGACACCAATGAACATCTTTGTAAATAAATTATTTAACGATTATTCAACCACGAATTAATATATACCAATTATGTTAGAACCGAATAAAAAACGGACCCCTGTTTTCTTCAAGCTAGAACGAAAATTCACTCATCCATCAAACGCGATACAATACAGCACAATCACAGTGTATGATTAAAAGCGCATAATATACAATTAGTGATCTAACGTATTAAGTCACTTCGGCAATCAAGTTACGTTGATGCATCGCACGGTAATTATCGTCCTCGCGGGCCGACCTCCGTCGAATAAGTAACGAGCCGACACTTCCTTTCCCTTCGGATCATTCTAACCTCAATGTTTCACGGAATGCGACGGAAGATCGGAAATACGTGTAAGATCCCTGCCGTGTAAGTTCATGTACGCCCATCCCTCGTTAAGGTTCTAACGTGACAGGAAAAGAGCGGGTTATCGAGTCTTTTTTTTTGGTGGTATCCTTTATCCATAAGTATGCATTCCGTCAATAGTAATGGGACCTAAATTTATTTCGAAGCTGACGGGGGAATAAGTTATCGTGCGCGTGTAAATTGAAAAGCAGCATGGGCATATAAGGAGGAAAGAAAAGGAAGGAAAGGGAGGGGACTTATGGGGCCGTTTGTATAGTCATAGTCGTGGAAGGGTGAGGCCCAAGCAACGGGGGAGAGAACGGCTTAATCTTCATAATGAATGGCTTCCACGGGCCCATGATTGGTGAGCGGACTTAATTATTTATTTTTAATATAGCTACGATAGCCGGTACGCTCTTCCGAGTATTATCGAGGCCGCGGCATTAGTCGAGCCGATGGAGATCCGACGTGACGATGCATAATGTACTCACCCGGTTCCTCGTCGACGCATCCTCAACGAGAGAGACGAGAGAGACGAGAGAGAGAGAGAGAGAGGGGGGGGGGTTAGATACGTATCTCTGATAAGCAGGTACATCACACGATATCATCTGACCGCGCGGTTTCACACGACTCGTAGAAAGTGAAACCAGTTTGATACATTCACAGTCATCTCTCTTTTTATTTCGGTGTCCGGCAATCGAAGTGGCGCGCGCGAAACACATTTACTTCGTCTTCGTCTCTTTTTCGTGAATCTCTGCTCGCGCTTCTACATCTCGTTTCAGTGAGAATCGGTTTTTAATTGTATGCTTGATCGCTCGAATTTTATGGGAGCTCGTCAACGTCATTTTACGATCCGCATCTAACATTGATTTTTTACCAAATTCACTTATTATTTATATTTATATGCTGTTCTGACTGGTTTCACAAAATATTGTACTTTTGTCATCCACTTTTGCGATCCACACTTAAAATTTAATTCCCTCGAAATTATTATATTTAGACATATTTATGCGCTGTTGTGACTGGTTTCACAAAATATTGTACTTTATCACCCCATTTTGCGATCCGCGCTCAATATTTATTTTTCCCGAAATTACTCTTTTATTTATATTTATGGCCTGTTTTTCGATTGTTTCACTAAAGATTATATTTTTAACACTTCATATTGCGATCCACACTCAACATTTATTATTCTCGCAATGATTTTATCATTCATATCTATGCGCTGTTCTGAAGCGTGTCACGAAACATTATACTTTTAACATCCTCTTTTCGATCGGTGATGTAACATTACGATACGATTCGTAATGCACGCTTCGAAGTCTACGGGAAAACCAAAACGATTCGGTATGGCGAACAACTTCCCTTTCGATCGCACACAGAAAGGGAAGTTGAAAAGACGGTGGAAAATCCCAAATGAAAGGAACGCACTTTCGAAGGCATACGTCCACGGAACTTATTTGCACACGAATGCACCGAGATTCCACGAATGTGAAAATGAAACTGTCCATCCCGGGTTCCTGGTAAACCGAAAGTGAATGGACTCCACGAACCATTAACGGAAACTACAACAATAGTTATGTTTTGTATCCATACCTTCGAGTGTATTATCCCGAAATATATTCATATTACGAACAAAAGTATTTCTGTCACTCTTTACGTTTATAATAATATTTTACATAAACTTCATAATTTACGTAAACCATACACTGCACCGCGACAAATTCTACTTAGTTGCACTGGCATCGTTGACTTTATTCAAATCGGGTTCTTTAACCCACTTTCGAGATTTATAAAGATGGAATAATATCTATACAATATTATTCTTTATTATAAAATTCAGATATGAAAGAAAGTAAATCAATCCGTATCATTGAATATATCGTATTACCGAGAAACCGTGTCGCTAATCAATCGCTCTGATGAATATTGAATTCGAATATTAAATGTCAATCGGAACATATAAAATGTACTAATTGACACCGATCACAACGCAGAACTCACGAAACTAATTAATAAACATGAGATTAATTGACCAGCTAATTAAATCCACTCCGAACCGGACGACTGATTCGGTGCTCTAACACGGAATCCGTAAAATACTTTCTCTATTTCGGTGATCCCGATCGCAATGTTACGTAAGCAACTTTACGTTCGAAGTAAAGTATCCGTTTCCCGCTACTGGCAGACGATTCTCTCATCTGCTAGCACAATTCACGAGATCTCTGGCGTGTCTATGACAAACGTCTAGGAGAATAGTAATGGGCCTAGAGTGTGTACGGAAATAATCGCCGACTAAATATACGTTGTGCAACCGCGGCTGCCGTGGCCGAAAGACAAACGAGGACTCCGTACGTTCTGTACCTGAAACGTGCAAAACTTTGCGCACGCAAAAGTTCATTGCTTTCCGCCGGGTGAATTCCAGGTCAACCGATCTTCTTTGGGACACACTTCATCGTCCAAATCGGTGCGACGAGAAGAGAATACTCTACGAATGCCACCGGCAGGGAAACGAAGAGGAAAGACGACCTTGCGGTTCACCGCACAGGCTGAATGCGCAGTATCCAACACTGTAAACCGAACTTTTATTGTCTGTAAAAGCATCGAATAAAGAGATCTTTTAAAGTCCTTTGTCTCGTTCTTCCGATTATCTTTATCTTGAACTTGTTAAAGTTATCTTTATCTTTATCCAAGGAGTTCCACCAGAAAAGTCAGGGGAGTACTTACAATTTCGTATAATTAACACTGAAGCTACCAAAGCGGTCGTATTCAAATTAGAATATTAAAAGTATTAAATTACGTGAAATATAGTTTAAAAATGCATTGAGATGGAACGGGAAAATATAATTCATTCAAATCATATTTTGGTAATAATCATAATAGGTCTTTTCGATAGTAATAATTATGTGCTGCCGTAATAAGACGTCAGGAAAGAATGTGAAGTATGATAATAACAAAGACGTAAACGATGATTAGCTAATATCGAACGTGAAACTGATCGTTTTATGACTTACGAGAAAGTACGGACGAGTAGTGGAAGCCGTTGATTATTGAGTTACGAAGCGGCGATGAATTAGCATGTTAAAGTCATTACGAAGTAACCATTTAATTAGTAGACCAATATCGCGAAGCTTCCGAAGATTATTCAACGTCAAGTGCCGAGACTCGGACACTTTCATTTAGTTCCGTCGCGGAATAATTATGTTGATTGTCGTCATTCACGAAACAGTTGGACGTTTGAAATTTTAACGAGCCAATCATAATTTATTTATGTCCATCCCTCTTCCTAGACGTTATTTATTGTTAGACATCCTAATTTATGATAATGGAATGTAATGGAATATCACACTTATATCGTTTAATTCAAATCTGATCGACTTAAATTGTTTATATTAATCTACCCTAGCAATGTTGTATTTTAAGTTCAGTTTCAACAACAATAATATTATATTTCCTTCATTAATCAGGATTTTATTTCATTAGTTTTTACTGTGAGGATGAAATATTCTCGATTATCTAGAATCACTTGCAATTAAAGCGATTTTAACTTAATAATCCTAGAACTAATGAACACATCATTTGATTAATGAATTCAATTATACGGCGTTATGTATATAAAATCACAAACAATGCTCCTGGCAACACCTTTAGTAATTCTGGTGTTAAACCGTGTTAAAAAAAATGTTCTATGAATTATTTTCGTCAGTTTTATGTGAATTAGTACACATGGTACATGTTGGATACGAAAACCATTTAAAGCACGTCAATTTTACATTCGTAATTGAACCTCGTTTCTCTTCGTCTACTGCCTCCGAAAGTGAAGAATTTAAGGGAGGGTCCTTGAGTTATTATTTGAAATTTAATTTCCTGATTTGTATAACTAGATCCCGGGTGAGTGACACGCAAAAGCAGAACGCTAATTGGATTACGCCGTTTAACCTGACTGCATTTTGTTAAAAGACGAGGGTTACTTAGAATTTCAAATGAGAACACCGTGGCACGGTTCAGCCGAGATAGGTGCTCTCTATTGTTTCGGGCCGAGGAAAGAAGTTAGCATGGAATATCAGTCGGCCGACTCACCGACTCACCGACTCACCGACTCACCGACTCCACTGTCTCGACGTCCTCCTCTCGTGGTTCATGAATTCGTGCGGTGCATCAATACATTATTCATGAAGCCATGAATTATCGAATCCCCGAGGACTCGGTGTTCTTACCTACTTCTACCTCTCGATCGTGTCACATGACATTTGTTAGCTCACCTAGATCCTCACTTCTAGAGCCTCGCTATTATTCCATTAAAATCACCTCCTCCGGAATTCCCTTCCGCGACATAATCTTGAAATTTCAAGTCAATTTTATTCCCACGCAATGTGCCGTAAAGCGATATTTCATAGTACACCTAATATATGCATCAAAAGAGGAAGGTTTCCACGGTGCATGTTAATCGAAGAAATATGTCAGTTATTCCATAGAAACATTCCTCCAAAGAATTATAATTATTCGATATCGTAAAGTGAGCAGCGTACCATTTTGTTTATGGCAACCTGACTTCTAGAGCCTTGCTATTATTCCATTAGAATTGCCATCTTTAGAGAAATTCCTTTCCACGGCAAACACCCTTGGAATTCAATTTTATTCTCACGCGATGCGCCGTAATTGAACGACTTGAATCTGGCGTTGTTTATCATTGGACTTGCAAGTCAATGTTGATAGTTTTATCAAGTGTGTTGCCAGGCAATAGTTGTTTGTTTGTATCGAATGCATTCTACACGTAAATATATTCTAAATTTTTATATCTGTCTTGCGCTATAAAAATATTATGATTCAAGGAAATACATATTAAAATTGTACTGCAACTTATATCTGACGCGAATAGCATGACCTTATTTGAAGATCCTGAAAGGACTCCTGGAATGCATCGAAATAACTATATTTGGTATTCAAACCGTAAAAACACCAGAAGCTCGCAACATTTAGCGTTTAAATATACAGGATTTTAATCCGCGTGATTTAAATGGACACCGCAGCTAATTAAATATTCCAATCATTTCACGAAACTTACGAGCGATCTATCTTTATCGTGCTTCCGATCACGCTTCACTGGCAACGACTCGAGTCAGGATCATATTATTTCTTTCCGGTTTTATGACTTCATTACTCCCGTAAGTTTAAATAGTATAAGTAATTCGGAGTGGACGATATTAAGTAACATCGATCACGATGTACTTTATCATTATTAATAATAGCTGTCTGGCAAGTACGTTATAACGTAATAACATAATCGAGGTAAACATAGTTGCATGTACTACACCAAAACGTGACCCTTCTTTATATTATACTTTTATATATTCTGTGTCGCTCGTCATTTATTATATTTATAATCTTCGATTTCTTAATGGAGAATTGGCGACCGCCTCGTTTCACGAGCCCTTTCTTTGGAATGAGGAAGCCGATATTCGGGGCCTTTCGAGTAAATATCTTACATTAAGATTCCGGGCTTAACCAGGCCGGACAGTGTGCGTGAGATAAAGAGAACGGTGTCGATAGCGACAGGGGACCTTATACCGGCCATTAATTAATCCTCGGATGATATCACTCGTAAAAGGGGTTTCGGTGAAATTCCGATCAAGGTTCAAATCCACTGCAGTATCGTGATTTTCTTCGTGACGGAACTCCGGAGACTCTTTGTGATACGATATCGTTCGTCTTCCCTCGATATTATTGGGTACACGTTGGCACGTAACGAGAACTTCAAAGTTCCTCGAGTTTCGGTCACTGATACGAGTCACTGATAAGACTTACAGCTCAACACGTTGACTACCGTAAATGTCACTGATGACCGACAAATGCGAATATTACTAAAACTCGAAATATGTATATCGTTAATACTTGCAAAATTTTCAATATTTTTAATGTTACAATAACAATGTAGCTAATGTATCAGAGCACTGTTTTCTTTTAGATGTTATATACACGTTACGAATGCAAATCGCGAGGTATCGTGTAACATGGATTTCGATCCGGTAGTCAACGCGTTAATTGTATAACATAACACGAGAGATCACGTTGACATTCCATTATTTTTCATTTTAATTCGTGGTCATCATCGATGTAACAAAATCTGACGTTCGATAATTAATTAAAATATGGTTGAGCTAGGTGAGCTATTCCGCGTAAACAGCACTTCTTAACGAAACCTCGTATTATTCGGTTTTCGATGTAAGTCATACTTTCATTAGAGAATAAGGGACACATTCTCCGATGCAATTTTCAAGATGGATACCATCGATGTTACCGTCGTAGATCCGACAAAGCTCCCTGCGTTATATACACTATAGCTAGCTAGCCGGATATCTGGTATCCACGTGCGTTTCTCATGGTGTGCCAAAAGAAAGAAACGAAAAGATGAGAAGAAAGAGAAAACTTCCAGATCTCCCGAGTGCTTCTCCTTCCGCGTACCGTTTGGTTGGTCATTTGAATTTATTACCGGCGTATTTCGACCACCCAGAAAAGAAGCGGACCGACGAGTTAGTTCCGAGGCCGAGTTTCGACTACGCGCACGAACCAACAAAACGTTCTATAGGTCAACTTAGAATAGAATCGAAAGCAGTCGGAGTCGCCGCGTTCCTCGGCAACGTCCAAGCACCCCAATTTCACGCACGTATCTCCTCCTCGGGAACAACATCCACTTTACTCGCTCCCAACGAAACTTTACTCGAATGCATCCGATAATTGTATTCTTTTTCACTCATTCGCATTTAGACATCAAATTTATCATACCTTCGAGTGCAACCGCTGAATTCTAATCATGCGTTCTTTAGAAATGTGCAACTTATTGTATGGGCTTACATAATCTCGCAAAGAAATATTTCTGTTATTGAACTTCTTTTGAATTCGATTGATGCACTTCTTTTAATTGATTTGTGGAAACAGCAAAATGTGTTTATTTTGTGTTAACTTTGCGACCTTGCTTCACGTAACTTGATGACTCGGAATACGTTTGTTCGTATTCGAGGATATGAGAAGATTAATGCTAGAACTATCAAAGGAGTCAAAATGTGATTTTTAGTACAATTATAACGCAGATAATTAAATCCATTAACTCACATCCTCCAGTCTTAATTTATATATTAATCAATTAATAAATATGGTCGAGTATATGTTTGGTAGTTCTAGTGATAAGGAAAGATGTATGCAAAACAAAACTTTCTGCTGATCGAAGTAATTACTTTCGAAGTAATTTTATATCTTAAGTAGAAAATAATTTAGGAGAAAGTAAATATCTGAATGTTCTCCCTTAAGATATATTACGAAATTCCAAATGAATTACTTCGCAACGAATAATATCTTTTTATTACAATTTTTCAGTCTCATAAATGCTTGAAATTTTCAATGAAATATAAAAAGCCCAGTAGAAGTGGCCAAAGATTTATTTAAAAATAGCGACTACATTTTCCAAATGTCTCATTGCTGACTATATTTTCCGAAGTCGCAGAAGAAATATGACATTGTCCACTCTTCAAAGTCCTTCGTATATTTCAGTATCTGGTAGGTCATCGATAACCTTTCCGAAGATAAAGAAAATATATCGAGAAGTTGTGACGAGTTTAAACGTTATATGAGACTTTACGAGCACAGAACGTCTAAATAAAACGATCCTAAAAAGAGATCCTGGTAAAACGGCAAAGTCGAAGTCGAAGTCGAAGAACGGTGACTTTCTCGCGCGGAATTAATCGTGAGAATTGTAGATGGATGAATGGAGGAACGAACTCGGCAAGGCCAATGAAAACGAGAGTCAATGAGTTTCGCTTTTCGCTGCCAAACACGCGTCCTCTGTTCGTTGCCCCGTGGGCCATTATGCAGAAATCATCGATTCAGTTCATTGACTTCATTATCGCGATCGAGTCTTGTGATTAGATAATAATCGCGGAATTCCATGCCTGGCATCCGCGTCTTTAACCCTTCGACTGCAAAAGTCAATTATGTTCGGTGCAATGCATTTACTTTTTTTTAGTAAATTAATACATTTAGTAAATCGAATTACTTATCAGACCTTTACAGACTTTGTGTCCTCCAAAGACAGACATTTTCGAAAGACGAATTTGTTTGTTGGAAACACGTTCGCAAAAATGATTTGATTACTAAAATGTTAATTTCAATTATGAAATCATTGTTTTATTCTCATTGAATAATCCAACATTTGATGTTACACGATTAATAAATGCATCAAAAGAGGAAGGTTTCCGCAGTGAATATTAATCGAAGAGACATGTCACTTACTTCATAGAAACATTCCTCGAAAGAACTATATTTTCCAACCAAGACTCGGTCATTTTCTTTTGGTCTTATTTGATATCTTAAAGAGAGCAGCGTATAATTTTGTTTATGACGACACGCGGGAATATTTCTGCAGCTTACATGCCACGTATTCGCGTATTGGATTTACTTCGTATTTTCTAAGAAGTCGTTCGGCCCGTTGGTAACCCTTAATTCGTAAGTTAATGGGCGCGCGCTAATATCAGTTTATCTGTACAACATCCGTGCTGCTGGAAAGTTCTTCAATGACATCACCGTAATCGCCATTAAATTTCGAAATAGATCTTGCTTTATTTGCTGCCGGTTGAGTGATTCTATACTTTATTGCACGATAGACTTTTCCAGGTGCATACTTTTTTTTATTTCTTTTTTCGGGAACACCGTATCAAATGGACCGTTAGTATTCTTTAGACCATGTGATCCGTTAAGTTATCACCTCATTATATTCAACTACCGGGGACGAATGTTATTCTTTTAATATTACTATTACGAGCTCTAATCATCCTCGGGGAGTTACAAACTGGAATCCCGTTACCTGGATACTCTTTTTAAGTCCGATAAGTACGAGGAATTTAAAGCCGCGGCATTTATTATTTAAAGTGAAAAGTAGTTCACGCTAATTCGCTTAACGTTGACGCAGACGTAAACTGTATAGAAAATGTTAATCATTATGTTAAATACATCCTTGGATGTGAAATATTAAGGTCAAGCGAAGCAATGTTCCAAGAATTTGTGCTTTTTAATATAGCAAATACTAACCAAGTTAAGGTTGATCTGATTTCTTTTGAATAATTGAGACACGCCACTTTTATAATAAACGGCTGAAATATTACTTTTCGGAAACCCGAGATACTCGAACGTCAATGTCTAATTTTTGAGCCTTAAAAATGGCGACACCAAAAGGACTAATAGATGAAAGAAAAAGTAGAGAACATTGATAATTATAATAAACTAAGCACCAACCACGTGCCTTTGTAATAAAATTGGAAAAATTGCCAAGAGTGGATTTCATAACTTGAACATTCCAACGGCTCGTTGGATTCGCATAAAAACTTCCATATATTATAATGTCGCTCTCATTTCCTATCATAAATAATCAAGCTGCTATTAATATTATTAATAATACGTCACAGCATCATACACCAATCCCATCACATTTCATTGACCCTCGACAAACAATCATTTCCACGCTTACCAACGGTATACATTTCTAAGATGATTTTCAAATAGTCATCGGCAAGGTTCACAAATCACTCGGCAACACGGCGTTGCCCGATACGAAAAAAACTCGTTAAGACGATAAGATTGATACTCGGTGACGAAGCTCATACTTTTGCATTCCCAGTTGTTAGTTAGCGGCGGTATATTGTTTTGTCGTCTGGCATCTCGATCCGAGAGTCAAGGAGGTTCAGGATAAAGCGGAAAGTAAGTAGCGAGCGTACTATGAATTCGCTGAGCAGGTGAGCCACGGGCGTTCGTTGCGATTAAGCGAAGCGAAGAGGGGAAGGGAGGAAAAAGGAAGGAAACGAGAGGAGAAGGAGCAGCCACAACCGGACAGGTGCATTAGACAACAAGAACTACCTATTTACGTTGGTCTACGTACATGAAGGAACGTGGCATGATCATTTAGAAGGACGATTAGCTGCAACAGGTGCGTCGAACTCAGCAACATACTCCGCGGCAACGATAAACTCTCGTTTTATCGCTCCGACTTTTCGCGGCATCGAACTACTTTTATTGCTTTTTCCGTCGGTTCTTTCACCGTGCAGCGAGTTCCGTTGCCTTCCCGCTGTTGTTTCGCATCGTACCGAGTTTCTTCGGACTCTTTTTTCCATTCATTTATATGTCCCACCGTTCTACGCGGAAGCCACCGATTAACTCATTCCTTCTCAAAGTTAGTTTCGCGTGCTCCAACGGTGAGACACCATGCTTTCACTGACAAGAAACCCTAGGAATATGTCCCCATCTGATTCACCTCGTTTTCACATATGTTGAACTTATCAAAAAAATTAACGTGTAATAATAATAATTGAAATTTTTTAAAGCAATTATGAATTCTTCTGAATGTTAGTGGTTGTAAAATATTCTTTATCATAAATAACCTAACATGAAATTCTAATTTTTGTGATGGATTTATATTTAAGGGTAAACTACCACCATGTTCAATTTATTTCTCTACATAAATAATTTGTTAAACCGAAATTCCGTAGATATAAAAAATACGTGTCGCTTCGTTTTTTGAGTACTATAAAATATGTGAAAACGAAGAAAATCGGAGACGAACACCTACCTAGGGTTCTTTGTCAGTTATACATACGTGGCATTAAAAAAACAGTATCATAGAGTAATTCATAATGCTCCGCGGAGAAGTATCCTTTTTATGATTACGCACTGCGGCCACCAGGAATTATTATGCTAATCACCGTCATAAAATCGGAAGACACATCGCGCGTGGGCTTGAAAAATTCTTAGGAGAACGGTGTGGTCCGAAAGGGTCTTTCCTGGACCATAGGTAACCTCCGGAGTGTAGCACGGGTGATTAATCGAAGGACCACACAGTGAAGTTTTGACTTCGTGACAGCTGAGAGCGCGGTAAGCCGTCAGCATTACCGGCACTTCTTACTTACGTTTGATTGCATAACAAGGCACCGGCATGCAGCAGATAACCGAGGAGATGGTGGAACCAGAGGGGCGCCAACCGAGTACCACCAACCACCATTCCTTCTTCTTCATCGATTCCTTCCGACGAGTCGATCTTCGATTTTCGATCTCCGAGACGTATGATGATCGGCCGGAGATCGATTCCTTTCAAGGAATCTCGTTCCTTGGAAGGTCGAAGGTCGCGAGTATCCTGATTGATTGAACTGGAAATAGCTTGTCATGTATTGCCACCCCGGCAGTGCTGCGCAAACTTTTCGATTATTTATGACTCGTTTGGAATTCTTCGAAGTACTTCGTTGTGTGTGCTTCTCCTTGCATTGTTTGTTACTGTATTTTATTTCAATAAGATTTATATAGTTTAATATTCTTGAATTTAATTCAGATTTATTTCATTATCATTTTAAATCTGTTTACTGGAAGTATCGCAGGATCTTCATTTCTTCCTCTCGAAAATATGATTATTACAAAAAGTGTAACAAATCATTTGATTAACACTAAAACTATCAAAGTAGTCAAAATAACTGGTCCATGTAATTTAACGTACATAATTAAGAATATAAGTATAATCGAGCATAAGTTCGGTAGTTCTCTGTTAATTAATTTAATAACTAATTAAGTTAACGACTTCACGATTAGTATAATTGCTAGAAGAGCTGACAATTGTTCTCCCTCATATTTCGTATTCTATAACTCGTGTTTTATATTCCCGAAGAAACGACTACCAATTTAACGGTCGTCTTTGAAGTCAATTGAATCAGTTCGTAAGAGAAAATTAAATGACCCGTGCAGTTGCGAGTCACTGCGATGCATCGAGTCCCGCGAAAGGTCTTCCAGAAGCTCTGATCGAGCAGTCAACTGGAATAATCTATTCAATTTCGGTTCATCTATCGAGCCAAGGTAGATCGCGTTATAAAGTCCCACCTGAATAGAACGAATCAAATTACGTTCACTGCGCTTATTATACCATCTCCATAAAGAGATAAATCGATTCTGAGATCGCTTCTGAAATGGCTTCTGGAATCGTTCCTTCAGCTTGTCTACGAGATCGAATACCGATCGCGCGCTTCCAGAAGAAACGATCGTCTAATCGATTCCTTAAATGCAAACGATTTTCATTCCCCCGTCGGTTATCTTTATTACGACGTTTACCACGTTTCATCCGTTTAGTTATCTGCAACCTGATTCGCGAATCGAAACTTGTACAAGGATATAATCACTTTGTTGATACTCGCAAATCTTGCGGTGACAGTAATCAATCATTTTCAATTTTCAAGGTGTACGTTAAGATATGAATGAAAAATTAATTGAATAATATTACGACCGGATGGTAAATACACGTAAAGTCTTAACTTATATATCATAATTTTTTTGACCACCAATTTTGCAATTACAGTTACGTATTAATATTGTCAGTTTAAAGGTGTACGTGTAGAAACAAATCAAGAATTAATTGAATAATGTTGCGATGGTAAAACACACGTAAAGTCTGATGCATGATACGAGACTGTACCTCCACATGTATCGGAGCAAGTAGAACAAGCTTGTTTATCTACGCGACTTATATCACTGTGACAACACGTATTACATCTTCCATACGAGTAACACATGGATGACATCACTACTGGATTTCCGATATGATATCGCATCCGATTTTGATACAACTCGTAGTAAAACACGGTACAAACACCGCGTATAAATAATCATAAATCATCATATATTATAAAGCAACTTTAAGTAACATTCAAAATATTTTCACATATGAGCCGGTCAATAGCGAAAGTGACTAACACAATAAAATAAAAGTTCGAGAAAATTGACAATTATGAAACGTTATGTACAAATCATGCGCTTTTGCAGTAATATTGGACAACTTTGAAAAAGTGCAGTTTATCATTTTGGTATTCGAGTATTTGATTCGAGTTTTAGCAATATTGACATCGGCGGTCGCCGGTGACCCCCACGGTGTTCAATGTATTAAATAACTGTTTAGAATTCGGGCGACATTATTATTTTGATAATGACCGACCTAACAGTAATTCGCGTGAGCGGACAGTTTGATTAATTGCTTCCTTGATATATCTGTATCGCGCACGTGCGAGGGATGCTCCTCGAAGTGCATCCGAACCCGATGTACCAAGCTTTTCTTGGATTGATTTATGATCGCCGGTTGACGAAACAGTATTATTCACATCGATCATTTTTGATTATTCTCACATTCGGTTCGATAATGAGGTATTTCGGGTAACCTATTTCTCCCTACTTTCTTGTCCGACACAAATATCTTGAAAAATGTATTCTGACAATCGTTCTGTATATGTATAATTAATTCATTCATTGATTTATTAACACCAACGGGGAAACCCCTTTAGTGTACGACAAAAGACAAATACCTGATACATACTGTGTCTTGTAATTGGGAAAAATGAAAATAATTCTAATAATAGTACTAATAATGAGATTAACAACAATGATATTATGATATTAAATATTAAATGAAATTTAATATGTCACTGGTAACATAATATCTAACGAATAATTTAGTATATAAACGTTCTAATTTATATATAAATCATGTGAAAAGAATTGTAAAGCATTAATTATCTGCAGTTGAACCTGCTTTTTTTTATGGAATCTATTTTTTCCAGTCCGTTCTTGTTGAGATCGAGTCGAGTTACATTGATATTCAATCACCCGAATTATAATTCGGTATAAAAACACGTCGATTAAAAGAAGAATTCTAATAAAGCCAGAAATTGGCTCCATTGACTCGTGCCATTCATTAAATCGAAGAAATCCATTCGCACAATTATTCTCATCTCGATCCGCATAATACGTCCGGCATTTATTTCAATCCTTCTTCCCCAATCAAGAGTCAGGAATAGAAACGAGCGTAAGAATTCGTTTCGATTCGGAGCTAAAGGAAGCTCGTTTGCATTCAGTCTCATTGAATGCGCTGATTGAAACGGATCGAAGAAGAATGCAAAGGACGAGGTGGTTTCGAATGGATAACAAACGAAAGGTTATACTGGTTCGGGAAGAACTCTAGGCGTTCTTAATAATTATCGTAAGAGGGTGGCGAGACGATTTGGAAGGAATCAATGAGACACGAAGGGGAGATCGATGTGGGCGGCACCTTTGTGTAAACGAACGTTGAGGAAGGTAGCGCGGCATGCATCATCCTTTTACCATGTCCTCTACTCCCTCGAGGGGGTCGATAAACTTCGGCGCTCCTAATCAGACTGGAACCTCATTGGTGGTATCTCGATGCATTATCCCTTTATTGCCGGATGATCTATCGCGGTAATATTGAAAAATGGTTACCCGCCGCCACGCCGTCCCTTTGACGACAGATCCGAAGATACATAATATATGACCGGTCTCATTGGGATCCTCCCGGCTTTTCGAAGGGATTACAAAAACCGCTGCCAGCATCCTGTTCGCCGGACGGAAGAAGCTTACTGGCCCCTCACTTTCTCTCTCTCTCTCTCTCTCTCTCCTTCTTCCATTGTACCTCCGATTAATGGGTCAGAGAGATGGTAGATATATATCCCGTAGAAATTGCGATCGGCCAAAGTAGATGCTTACGACGAAAGGGTTGAATGTTTAGACAGGATGAAGGGCTTCGGTCAGATTTTAGTTGCGTACCGGCGAAACGTACTATTAGGAACAGTATTATTTCGAAATTCCACGAGGAAAGTATAGTCCCTTCCTGTTACTTGTACTCTCGTAACACGAAGGATACCATCATCATCCTTGTCATAATACGAAGGATACTATATATTTACCTGTAGCATAATGTACGCTATTTTAATAGATGCTAAATCGATTTAAACGACCATGTATTTTATACAGGTATTATCATCGAACATCACGCGACTGTTGAATAACATATTAATTACTTCCGTAATAAAATCATTTTTACGAGTGTCGCATCGGAACCCCCCCCCCCCATTAGTCGGCTCTTACGACAGGCAGGGATACTGTGGGTGAATTCTAACCCCCACCCACAGGGGTGATGTTAATTCAGCTATTAAGATTAGTTATATTCATTGTTATGAATGCGCGCGAATATGTACTCTGATAAGTTTTAAGATCGCGGGAGATTCGAAGAATGATCTATGATCGCAAAACCAGTTGATTAATGCACGAAGGTAGTCTCGCTGTATGGTGGATCCAAGAGAAATTCTTTTTCTTGTTTCTTAAACGAGATCGTAGAAACAAGTATGTCGCGCGTGCACGTAACATGCGTGCGTTTCTACGCGAGCTAAGACCACGTGACATTACGCACACACTAATTAGTATTTCTAGCCGGGAGGTTACAGCGGCCATTAATTTAACGACCTATTAAATGCAGCTTACGAATCCGCGCAATATTTTAATTAGTATTGTCATTGTTCGAAACAGTGGCAATTTATTTAGTCGGATGTTAAATATTGTACCGGTACGTTCAATAGCTCGTTTACTAATTGGCTGAATGAATTACCGTGCCACGTTGCCGGTGAAAAAATTCGATTATTTATTGGCTGCCGGGACCAACCTCGACTTTCGTGATCCCGCATTAAGATGCGTGCGTAAAACTCGGGAGTGGTTTGGAGAAGTGAAATCAAGGAGGTTCGAGTAATTAATATGTGTTAATTAATAATGTGAATACAGTAATACAGGACCTGCTATTAAAATGCGTGAAATCAACGAGTATTCAGTAATTAATATATATTAATTAATTATGTAAATACAGTAATGCAGGTCCCGCTATTAAAATGCGTGAAATCAACGAGTATCAAGTAATAAAAATGTATTGATTAATAATATACGTGTAGCAATATAATAATCAATAGCATAAAGGAATAGCGAATTAATAACGACATAATTAATTCCAAATATTAAGAACGACTTAAAGTTGACGAGTGAAACGGAGAGTATTATTACGTAGCTTAATAAATATCTAAAAGCGACGTATATTATCAGCATTGAAATTTGTACTCTCGTTTAATCAAGCACAAGTGGAATTACCGGTTATTCAGTCGTCGTAGAAACACGTAAATGATCACGGTTCTTTAACCTTAATACTGTAACACGCAGAAAAAGCTGTGCTTTAGTGACTTCTCAAACGACGAAGCTACGCGAAGGTACCGATGAAACAGATAATAAAAAGTTCAAAAGTGACATGTTTCTTTGCAGGGAAAAGGAAAAATATTTGCCAAGATCGCATTAAAAAAGTTCTTATCCGCATCAGCCGATTAAATACAAAACCACGATGCTTCGGTTAACCATCGTAATTACACAATTCAAGAAACAACATAAATAACTGAAACAAGGTGGTTGCTGGACGATTCGAGGCAATCGTTGCAAAACGAATCACAAGGGAATCGTTGGGATCGAAAAAAGACCGGCCGAAAGATAGGCGCAACTTACAGTTACGGGAGAGGGAGAATGAATCGTAGGTAGCACAGGAAGCGAGCAAGAGGTCGTTAAGTAATTTCTCCGTCGGATTATGGTGGAGAGGGATTACGAGGAGGTCCCGGGGGTTCCAGTGCTCCGGCCTCGGCTCCGGATTCAACAAAAAGGGAACTCCCGATGAGATAGGTAGAGAAAACAGTAAGTAATTCGAGAGAACACGAAGTGGTAAATGTGCGGCGCGGGGTTTCGGATTGAAGCTAGCGACGTGTTCACGGTGGTGTACCCGGTCACGATTACCAACCCGCGAAATCGGATTACAGATTTTCGTGTGCTTGCCGACTCTGAACTCCCCCTAAGTCCATCCTTCCATGATTCCCTACGGAGGATCGCGATCACCCGTACCACGTAGTTCCCTAACCCCTTCGACACGATGGATAGATCTTATTATGGAACTAAATCGACGTAATTCGGTGAATAACGACTGACCGAAAGGGGGGGGACGATTTAACTGGAACGCGTAAGGAGATTAAATATTACGTGAGCCACTTGGACTCGGCTTTGATTTTCGGACGCGACAACGAATTATTCGATGATTAGGAACATTAAGGTCAACCATGATCTTTGATTAATTAGGATCGATGGGCTGTCGTGATTCATGTAGGTCGAGTGTTATTCGTGTCGATTATGTTCCGCTATCGTTACAATGTATTTACACTTGTATTTCTATTGTAACTGTATTTACAGTTGAAATAAGAAACTTATAAACACGACATTGCTTTCTGGTACCTCTAAAATATTATAAACTGGGTTAAAATATGAAATTATGAACTACTTTTATTAAGTTATTATATCTTTGTAAGAATATTATTTGAGGCTGGATATTTCAGAATTGAATTTATATTTAAGTTGCATTTGAATATAATTGATATCAAAGTCTGGTACGAAGCACTTTCTTTGGAATTACACTTTGCGCAACGCTTTCCATTCACGAGACTCGAGACTCGAGACTCGTAGGATGTGCCAGTAAAATGCCATGAAAATTCCTTCGCGTTTCGTTCTGGGAAGTGCGGCACGGGTTAATCGAGAAACATCTGTTAATTGAAATGCGTAAAATATTTCGAGCACGCGATTCTTTAACGCTTCAATTCGTGCGCGCACACGAATCATAAGCTCTGTCTATGATGCGAGCAATCAGCCGAGCGATGTGGACTTACGAGATGGAACGAGTTCGTACCGGAAATTTAATATTTGGCTCTGCCTATTTTATCGTATACGTCACTTCATTTAATATTCGCATTCCATCGTTACGAGTATGTCGTTCCTTAACGAAACAAACTTAAAAATTCACGTAACATTTCGCCCCACGCTTAAACGGTGGAACATAACCTCAAACCCCCGAAAATAAAGGAATCAATACCTGTTCCGTTATCTGATACACAGCTTAAAACTACAAATCGCCAATCGAAATTTTTCGCGCAAACTCGTCCGAGGATTAAATCTACTTATTGAACCGTTGCTTGTAAATCGAAAACCACGATCTTTTCGTTCGGGCGAATCCATAAATCACGAGTACCTTACATACCGAGCTGTCGCGCCTAATGGCGGATTGTTCGCGGCTCGATAAGTAATAATAGATGTCGTAAGTTAACGGTAACAGGGATATAAATAGATAGGCACAAGTACAATTCTTCCGTAGCTTTACAATTAACTGTTCTAAAGAGAAACCCGATCGATCGATAGCTACTGAATTGCACTGATAGGTCTTACAAAAATATTGCAACAATACTGCACACCAAGCATCGCAATAAAGAACACAAGTGTCAACGATTATTCCGACAGGTACTTAATCCGATCGTAAGTGGTTTCCGTAAAAGATGTTAGCGATTTATCGTATCGAACAGATAACTCGATTTATCGTATCGAACTGTAATCCAGATAAGTCGATTCGGTAATTACACGGGAAGGAGTACAATTAAATCAGGTGAGATACGAGGCGAGAAGGAAGTTTTCGGTCCGCCATGGCAGTTTCGCGGGGAGATATTCGAACGCGTGGGTGTTTCGGCACGTGGTGTCAAAACTCAGGATATTATCGCACTTTCCTATTCGCTGCCTTTAGAACACGCTACTTCCCGGTCTGCTCTGCTCTCCTACGCCTTGATATTGTTTGATATTGTTGGAACTCCGTTTATTTTAATGATGCTTGAATAGCTCGCTTGGTAGTTCCTGCATCGCTTTACAACCGGTGGAAGAGCATCGGTTTATAGAAAAAAAAGGGAACGCCGGAGAAGACACGCGTGTGGTAACTTCGTAAAAAAGGCTTCCTTTCGTGATACCTTACAATCGTTTCTGTGATTACGTTCCCGGACTATATTTAGAGGGTCAATTTTTGTGAGGATTACGTGGCTCGTTTTTAGAAATTATTACTCTTACTCTTTACTTACGGTGACCCCATTAATGATTAACGACTGGTGTTAATAATATTTCTTTATTATTATCAATTTAATGTCATAATATTCCATTAACAAAGTGATAATTTATAAGTTGATATTACTAATATGATATTGGTACCACGATATTATTGATTGATTAATTAATTTTCTGTCCTTTAAAAAAATGGAATGATCGTCTATTTTCCTTCTTTTCGTAGAAGAAAGAAGTAACAACATCGCTCGTGCGTGACTTAACGTGAATTTACAGCAAGGTCGGCTAGTCGACACGGATATCTTTACAAATTACCGTGAAAATGAAGGCATACGTCACTAACTGGTGTGTTCGTGGGCGGATCTTACCGTCAGCACCGAAATTCTCCGTTCTAAATTTGTAGCAATAAAGTCAGACAGTTTCGAACCGAGGATGCCATTCCCACAGTGATATTTAATGGCTTCCAAATTGAACGCAATCATTCTTCACGCCTATCGTAATCATCAACAAATCACGGAAATCATATCCGAGTGTTTGGGAGCCCCAGACTTCGTGTATAATCTATAAATCTTCGATTGACTCCGCGATAGATACTTACTACGGAAAACAAGTCATTAATACGTACCCTATATATATACAAGTTTATAAACAGCCAACTATAATTCTATTTAAAACGAAGTTTCATTTCCCGGTGAAAATGCAATGACAGTAAACAAGTTACAGCGGCATAAACCGGGGAAACACATGGAAAGTTATTCAAATTTTATCGCCGACTTTCAAGGTCTCCGAACTTTAAAATTGTTTGGGTTACCGTTGAAGTGAATCACGAAGTTCTTCGGATACCGTGCTTCGCAATTTTTCTTCGAATATTTAGAGGCACTTATAATTAATATCATTCATAATTACATATCTAACAATTGAGACCGTCTAGTTATCAATTCAAGTCCGAACTCCAAGTATGATTAAAAAAAACATTAATTGTTGTTGCACTATTAGAAACTTGGCAATGAATAATGGATGGCTTTCATTTCATTTGAACTCAGCATAAATTATTCGTGTCGGAAGAGTCAGAAATGAGATTACGTACGAAAATAAACAGCAATGTAGAATATCAAAAGAGTTGAGTGGAAAATGTCGTTCCGCCTGGTACGATATGTTATGTATCGTTGTGCCGGTCGCGTGTGTACGAAACGAAAATAAAAATGACAGGAATGTATCGAAGTTCGTTGTCTCCACTTTGAACACGTTTATGAATCTATGCCAGCGAAAAGATTTTTAAGTTCCGAAGATATACATTTCACTTATTACATCAATTTTTGAAGACTTTAACACGTTGAACACCATGGCGGTCACCGGTGACCAATTAATTAAAATAAATACCGTGGATCCACCATTTTGCATGCTTCGATAGTTCCAGTGTTGAAGGTCCCGAAGGTTTATCCAGAAACTTATGCAACTAAAATTCTTGAGATACGTAATAAAATTGATAAGAAGTTAGGAATACTCCAAGCAAAACGTGTCTTTACATATGTATCCATGTACTTTGAATAAATTATTGCACATATTCCGATGCCAACATGACAGGAATACTAACCAGCATCCATGTGTGTGTTTACTGTACTTTGAATAAGTGATATTTATTTTTCTATCGGTTTAGCAATATTATCAACTTTCCTATGCACCAAAGTATACTGAATAACCTCGTCGAGAAACGAACCATGTCCACATCCAACAAGACAATATTTTTCTAAAGAACAATCGCGGAGAGCATTCAAGAACGAAGGAGGAAGAAAAGGAAGGAAGAAAGGAGCAAAAGAACGAGTCGGACGATAAGCGGACTCTCAAAAGCGTAGACTCGTGTGCGGTCGAAAATAAAAGGATTAACGAGGGTGGAGGCTACGAATGTGAAAATGTCTCGTAAATCTATTTCCTCCTAGTGAATTATTAGAATAATGGAGGTAGCTGCGATGCAGTGTATATTACTCATAAATCCTGGCATGATAACATTTATATCTTATTATTACTAATATAACATTCAAAATCTGTGATTTTCTGATTTGCCTTTAACTCCTGTTATTTTTGTTCTATTCGAATGAAACTTTGTTTAGTCGTTCTTTATGCTCCGGCGGAAAACACACGCTAATTAATTCGCGGAAATATTTTAATATAACATTCGAAATCCGTGAGTTTCTGAAACCATATTAGGGTCTATCATTTCACGAGAAAGTCGATCAAATTTTTAATCGGAGTATAATTTACACGAAATTTGTATAAATCAAGATATTAATATAAACGAATGAAACTATAAAAATATGTTTCAAACCCTTGTCGTTCGCCATACTTAACGAAGAAATATATTATTTTAATAGCTCAATAACCGTACCAATAAATCGAAAGCAAAGCAACAAGCATTAGATTAATCAATGGCGGAAATGCAAGAACTATTGCAAGAACACCGACATATCAGAGTCCGTTAAAAAATCCAAGATACACGACCATAATCACAAGAGTAATTACAAGATCAGATCACAATTATAAGACGCACGGATTGGAACCAAAATGGCAGAAGAACGAGGCACGGCAAATTGGAGGAAGAAGAGGCAAAAAGGGTGGAAAGAAACGTCAAAAGAAAGTACTTGGTGTAGACAGGAAACTGGAAGAGAGAGGAGGATAAACACAGAGGAAGATGAAAAGCAAGGGAGATAAGACGGTGAAGCGACTTAACGTGATTAGCGGAGCACGCGTGGGGCGTCTTTTGTTTTATTTTACGAGTAATAAGTTCGGTCTTAGATACTGCGAAGCAAGAAAACGCATGCGCGAAAGAAGCAACGAAATAGACGGACAGACGGACAGACGGACAGTTATGTGGCTGGTGACGAAGACGATGATAAAAGGGCGAAGTTCTTGCGACATGAAAGAGGCCGGGGAACCATTGTAAAGAATTTCACGTTGACAGTCTCGTAGGTGAACGAGAGGAGGATATGAACCCGGGAGAAGTGCTGAGGAAGGAGAATACGGTAGATTATCTCTGGAGCTTGTATCTCTTCGGTCCACGTATTCTTTTTAATATCCGGTTTTCCGTACTGATAAAACCTGGACAAACATCGCATTCCACGTGCTCCTTAATCCTGGATTACAGACCCAGCCCCTCTGGCTATTCAATAGTTTATAATAAATGGAAAACGTTTTTAATTCCGAGAACCACTGAAATGATACCAGAACGGGGAGGAAATCGATCGGATATCAAATTTTACGTTGCCGAACGTGAGATTGGATTATTTTTACTAATTAGTGGGTTGATCTTAAGATTATCCTTTGGAATTTTAAGTTAAATTTAGCGAGGTCTGGAAACTTGAATACTTTCTACGCATATATTTTTCGTTTTAGTAAACTATTAAAATAATGAAATATAATATTTAATTAAATATTAAAATATGAGACGAGAGACTGTAGTCTGTAGGAATGAATAGCAAATTAATAAATTGTTCAATTATGGTACGTACATTGTGGTTAATCAAAAATAAAATGAATAATTTATTTGAAATAAAATTTGGAATAAATATAAATTGATGAATTTGATATAAATTGATATTCTTTGATATTATTATTTCACACAATTATAACAATTTATATAATCCATAAAAATAAATGGCAAATGAACAAATCGTTCGATTCAGATATGTAAATTCTAGCACTAATCAGCTTTTTAATAGCAGCAGAAAGTTACCCCGTTTAAAGACTCGATATCTAGGTCTCGGAACTCGCGACAGACATGCCTCGAAAAAACGGTGGTTTTCCTATGCAAATGTAATTTGCGGACAGGTAAACCTCGAGTGGCTGGCAATCTATTAGCCAATCGCGAGTGAACAAAGCACGGATGAAAGGAACGAATACATTTAACTACGGAAGCAAAGTAGCTCGGTGGTTGGTTCGATTCCATGAATACAAGTGCATGTACCAGTAACATGGAGTCCGGTGTTCCTGCTTGAATCGAGTCTCATTAGATTGACTACTTTACAATTCACTCGCATTTCTACGTCGTGCCTCGTTTTCAATAATTTCGCGAGTACGCACGCCGCGAATACTAGTTGAATTTAATATCCTCCACCGAGATAAATGCACTCGATCTCTTACCGAGAAATATCCGCGTGCGTTCCCGGCACTTATGCCTTTAAGTCGAGAATGAAGTATTTTTGAGAAATCTTATTTCTTCGCTGTTAAACCAGTCCTCTTAGTTCTATTAACGCAACTTGCAGAAATTACCTTAGCTTCTATCTATTTTGTAAATAAAAGGACTTCCGTCAATTTGTAAATCAGAAGACTTCTGTCAATTTGTAAATCAGAGGTCTCACGTTGGTACTTAAACTCCCGTATAACGCGATTTCATACAACGCGCTAAAGATATTGCGACGACTTGTTTTATACAGCTCGATGTCGTACAACCCGTTACTTAATACAAACGTAATATATTCCGTATACTTTCGTAACTCTTATTTCTTATTATACTATTTTTATTGCGCATAGATGGAAATATTCCAAAAGTGGGATGATTCGATTGTAATTTTCAATATGCAAAAATAACAAAGTGGCGAGAAAGTAACTGGAATCCATATGGATTTTGATATAAGCACTAAAAGAGAATGTTTGTCAATTATTAATAAATACGAAAATCAGACATCAATCAAAGCAGAATCAAAATATGAATGCAATGCCCGGGTTTGCCGTTCGAAAACTAATGTGGTCGAGCATCGTCTCGGGCACACGACGAAAATCAATCAACTCCATTAAGGGGCTCCGAACCGGCCGAGAGCATTATAATACCGATACGAGCTAATGTAATGTGATACCTATGTGCCATTGGCCGATGCATCACAATCCCGGACCCTCCTGTTATGTCATTAATGAAGATCCATTTAACGTGACGCACTGTCGATTACGAAATTGATGATGATTCCTCGACGAACCGTTCGATTATAATACCTCTTCAAACTTCCATCGCGACTTGGCAGAGTCGAACATCAAAACGTATTCGATTTCGAGTGTCGACGTAATTCATGAAACGAGCGACGAATGACGAGCGAGGATCGTGCATCGAAGATGGAACGGTCCAATGAGAAGTGAACACGGAGAAAGCGGATTAGTCGGAATACATAGTGTGAAGAATGCACGAGGATTGCATTGATAGCGCAGGGAGAAAGGAAGAGTTGAAATACCTGATTTGAAGTGTTTTGATAACGGCTGTCTGTTACGTCATCACTTTTATATCTGTGTATAGTATTGTAGTGTAATTTGGTATTGTATGCTGAAAGTGCATTGTCAAGGTTCAATGGAACGAGATGCATTTCATAGTGATGATAATAATGGGCATAATATCAATATATGATTTCTATGCATTGAATTCATTTTACGTTGCAATAATAAATTCGTGTTTATAAATGTATAATGTGTACGTAATTGAATGAATCTATTTACATTGATATATGAAAATGTTGCTTTTGTGTTTTCCTGTGAATCTAGTACGTAACTAAATTAGTAACTAAAGTAACATTGGCTGGGCGAGTAATAATATTACTTGAAGGGGGTGCAAAAACTGTTTGCCATTACAGGAAATGGCCCTTAGTTCGAGCAATATCGATTATGGCACGACCTTTTCTAAGGTTAATAGTGTCGGGCTGATTCTTTGCGACAAAGATATTAAATGCAGGCTGCCACTGCGGCGGGCGCAACTTCATTTATCATTGGCGAGGTTGAATGCTTCCACGGACACGGACACGGACACGTTTCGTTTCATATAATCCGACAAGGAAACGCTGACCGTGTTCTTGTCGTAACTCAATAAGGGATAATTATTTTGCAATGTGAAAGCTCGACAACGTTTAACAAGACTATCACGCGCATGCACAACGATACGAAAGCGATAACCGCAAGAAATTCTTATCACCGAGCTTCGTAAGAGACGCTTATGTTAAAAATGGCACAAGATGGCTCGCCTCCTCTTTTTTTTTGACACGCCACGGCGAAATTTGATATATTTATGACTCATTAACTGAGAACGGATCCGTTTTAATGGAACCCAAAATTGAAGTTAGACTGCACTTTTTTATTCAATGGTACTCATAAAAAATTCAATGTTTCTAATCATTGACTTGTACTACTTTTAATACCATAATTCTCCCCAATCTACAGAATAATCCAGATATGAATGAAATTAATAATTCCAATCAAGAACTTGACTCCAGAATTATCTCAGAACCTTACATTCTTCGCAATATAAACAAATATTGCATCACGAAAACATGAAAAGTATGAAAATAAGCGCGAAATATATTCAAATAAAAAATTGAATAACTTCAACATTAACAGTTTAATTCTAACGTTATTTCCGAATCTTAAATTCCTGTCCATTTTAATACACGGATTAATTTGCAAACACGAAAGATATTATAAACAATATGAAATATATTCCAACAAAATATGAATAAATTCAAGGTGAATCTATCGGAAGAATAACACGTGGGAATGTCATGAAAAAGACATAAAAAACAGTAGATAAAAAATTCGCGAAGGGCTCTGATTTCCATCGTATGACGTTGATCGGCATTCTTTTGGCATTAATTTCGTTTGAGTTACCTACGTCCGGGATATATCAATTAAAATCAGTAGAGCAATCAGTCGCTCAGCACGTAGCGTGTTCTATCGTGTGGGTGTTAAGAGCTGGTGGCCGCAGGGGTTCCTGGGTTTCACTCTACACCCATGTAATCACACGTGTTTCTTCTTTCCACGTTTTACTTCCAATTATTTCGAGTTGACGCCGACCATTAGGACCATTACTGTCATTCTTTCCAACTCAATGATTCAATACAAGCAGACAAGTCGCATGACCATTTTATACCAGCTAGGATACAAGTTTATTGTCATTCCACATGGGACTTGACATTTCTGTCAGCTTCCTATCTCGGATACAATCAGAACTTCGGAATAACGAGACATATATTTCAAGGAATAATATAACGATGTACTAGTCATCGCGTTTAATAACAGTGAATTTATTCGATAAGTAATGGCTATATTTTCTGGCGTTTTACGTCCTTTGAACACCTCGGGTGGTTTGTCGGATTCCAAGTACAAGGCAACCGAACCTCATTTTTGGTTCGTTTAATGCTACCTCGTTATAAAGTATTTTATTAGAATTGCTTGGGAATTAATATTTCACTGAATCCTTATAATTCCCTTCATTAAGCAGGTGATCATATGTTTCATATTTTATTACTTGCTTTTATGTATCCGCTGATGCTGAATCAGCGGTTGCTGAGTGACTTCGTATTTAATCGGTCGTATTAAATATTAGTTATGTTTCAATAAATGATCAGAAAATAATCGGGCAGATGGTTTATTAATAATTCCAGTTTTAGATTAAAATTATGAACGACGAAGATAATCCAAGTTGATTGGATTCGCGACAATTCGTTGAACAATTCGACAACAAAAGTCACAAGTGGATCAAAGCGATTGTATTAAATGCCATTTATATTTCAGAATATCAGAAATTAATCGAGTAGGTTGTTTATTGATCGTTCTAGTTTTCGATAAAAACTCTGAACGAAAGATAATCTACGTCGATTCGATGGGTTCGTGAAACAAGTACGATAATTACACGTCGATCAAAGGGAGAAAGATGAGTTCGAGGCTCATTGGGCATAAACCGATTAAATACCGATCGTATCTTTAGAATTCGAAGAATCGCAGTCCGTGACCGTAACGAGGAAGTACAGGAGACACGTGAGAAAGTACAACTTGTCAGTCGAACCAAACGGCCACCGGGTAAACCTGACCGAAATGGTACCTTCGGAAAAAACCACAACCGATCCGAGACTCAACTCCCTTGCGGACCATTCGTGCAGATCGAACGAGTTCCCTGTGATGGTGGAAGTATTAGCATATCGTGATTCGAACGCTCGCGGAAAATGATAATGTCTCGTAGAGCAAGTAAAGTTCATTAACAGCCCATTGAAGCGCACGAAAGAATTCAATATTAATAACGCAATCGACTTATGTCATTATTAAGCGAGTATTGAATGTCTCAAACATTTTCACGGGCACTGAGAGATAATGCACTCCTCGTTGTTTCATAATGCTCGTGATAAACCAATGTTGTTCTATTTTGTTTCTAGTCACGCGATATTAGTTTGATCTTAATGTCCGAATATCTAAATCGGAGTCACTGGTGGAATATTATGAATGTATTTATTACGGCAGGAACATTATCGAGTACTCATCTACAAGTAAATCGTGAAAAGAATTAAGTCATAACGTCAGTTACGTTCACGTTAACAGCCGTTATATATTCGTCTGCATATCTGATTGCATGTCGAGTGCAACGCGGCGCGCTGCAGCGAAAGACTTCCCAACAGACGTTCGTATTCCTCGTCGTTGAACATAAACCAACAGCATGATTTCTCTCCCAGCAATAAGTGACAAATCAGCGGCAACGAAAATGACAGGGCACTTAACACCGATTAGAAGTATCGGGCAGGTGGGATGCTAATCAAATTCCTTCTTACGAGTCTTTCGAATGTGTTAACCCTTTGCACTCGAAAAGCGCTTCTCAGTCACCACTCAGTTTCCTGATGTAATTCGAGTGACGACTGAGAGTCGCCTCCGAGGGCAAAGGATTAATAATGACTGCCAATATATTACATCAAAGTAAATTGTAGTTCATTTTATTGACGAATAAACTTTACTTTAAACAAACGGAATTTATTAATTACTCAGCCTCAATAATTAATTATTGCTACCGAACAATTCTCGAAGAGCATAGAGCTTAAAGCATAAAACAGTGACATAAATAACGTTATAAAAGAAGCTGCGTAGAAGTAATGCGCGTCGCATAATTCAATAGGTTTCAATGAGGCTTACGGACACGTAAGTACTTACATGTTCAACGTCGACTTTCGTACGCACTGTCTGGGGGCACTCGTTAACGCACGTAAAAATGGCCGGACCAAGACCCCCAAGTGCGAAAAAGCTAGATGGTACATTATTATTTTTTAAGGACGATAAATATTTGTCGATTTAACTGCACCACGTCGCCTTGGGTGCCGATTTATTCCTGAAGAGATTTGCATACGAGAGTGGGGGGGATGTAGATCCGTGAGGATCGATAGACTGCAATTGATTTAGTGACCCCCCCTCTCGATCCAACGTAAATCACTGGATTCAACGTGAATCTTAGAATTACAGGAGTATTTTATTATCATTACACTACGCTCGATCTTCGGCGCGGAAGAATCAACCTCGTATTTCTTGGGTCGGTTCCAAAGCTTTCAATGTGCGAGATTGTTGTATTGATTAATTCATTAGTGATCATTTATAACGATGTCGATTAATATCGGCTTATGTGTTTGATTATCTTTAGATTGTATCATTGATGTAACTGATTTTATTAATGTCTTATTTATGGAGGAAGAATGTGTTTTATTCAAAGTCGAGCATATAAAGTATTACAAATATGAATATTGAATATAATATACATCCAATTTGATTTTTATACGATGCATACGTTCCCCAAAAATACGTGTAAAAAATATACTGTACTTACGGAAATTTTAGAATTTCGAATTTTTTAATTGTAAAATAAAAAGAATTTTATTCCAAGTTTCATTAAATTTTTGTCTACGATTAAAAGTTAACACTAGAACTACCGAACATGTACTCAGTTATGTTTACATATTTATTTATATATAAATTAAGGCTGAAAGATTTAAATTCATTAATGTATTCAATTACTCCAGTTATATACATAAAATACAAATATATAAAATCTCAAATAATTCGTTGTAGTACATTCGAATAATTTAACCAAAAATGCCAGACAAGTCATTTTGACTTCCTCGGTAGTTCTAGTGTTAATAAATATTTTATCTCGTTGAACGTCACACTAAATTTAGCCTCACACCAATAAACCAGGTGGAATTGCCAGATTCGAGAAAGTTTCATTTCGATGATAACAATCTTATCGTTAATATCCAGTCGGGAATTAACATATGTTCGCCATGTGTATACATAATCGTGGATGTTCAATATTTGTACGACCCCCCACCACTCATAATTGGGCAGGAATTGTAAAAATGACCTTTTTATCGGGGAACTGTCGTTCGTGGAGCACGTGCTGTCTTTGCGACATCAGGAAGCTAGTACGAATATCAGCGGAGGGATAAAGTTCGGTGAACTGATAAGCGTTATCGCACGGAATGCACGAAATATCTGGTAGGTAACCGCGCGACATTTTTGGCAATGAAATCCCGGCGAAATTACCATTACGTTTTAGACTTTGCAGTAGGATATTATAATAATTAATTTATGATGATATAGAAGGTGTCCCGCATGAAATAACCCACCTAATTATCTCTAATTATTTCCTTTAATCTCGATAATAAAATATTTTATACGTTACGCGAATGGATTCGACGACTAATATTCCGAAGGAGAATTTTTTTGTTATTGTTTTTTACAGGATTAATTAGATCACCGATTTTTCTCATATAATAAATATCGTTGTATAATTAAGTGGCTTATTTTATGTGATATATTTTAAGCTGTTCTATAGAATGCAACAAGCTTTATTGCATTTATATCACGACTTATATTTACAAAATTAATACCGCACTTCCTGCATTTGACAACTCGTCACTTCTAAGAACTGCGAAATAATTCCAATGATTTTATCTAAGACAGGATGCAGATATCGGAACAATCTTTAATCCTTTGATAGCGAAGATTATCGTAATTGCTGTCACTGTTTCAGCGGTAGCCATCGGGGCTTTGTACAAATATGATGATTATTCCTTAAGTGACATTAGCTTCCGGTTCGATTGTCTCAACTATGTTTCGAGCCATCGTAATCATTGAATTTAATAAACAATATAATTGGTTGGTTGGTCTATCAACCGGGCGATGACCCATTTCTATCCCTAGTATGTTCAACTAGACTTACTTACTGCAAACCTAATATGTGTAGATCTACATAGACGAAGATCGGGTTACTGAAAAAAGTTAGTTAACTCCTTGACACCGTCAAACAGTGAAAATTATATCACTGGCTCGATTGATGCAATTATTCGCGTAAGTAGTCTTTCACTTTGCGTATGCCGACTTGTTACTCCTTCGCTTCCTCGGGTCAGAAACAATTAATTGTTATTCTAACAATAAAGTGATTATTTTAACTATTTGTGCCATTTTATATTATGTTTAAGTTCAAAAGTTAAAAAGTTGAAATTCACGGGAAATTCTTCGGCGATTGATTACTTTCGAGATATTGCATATTAAAAATAATTCTGAAGGTTATTCTGTAAAATATTAACATTTTATATGATATCACGTAGTTATGCGAATTACACGAATTAAGATCATATATTATATTCCGTACTATCATATATTATTACATAAGTGGCAATAAACTATTTCCAAATTAATGTTCTACATTTCACATTTGAGACTCTCAAACTTACAACTATTCATAACCCGAGATTTTCTTCGTGAAATATTAAACATAAACGTAGAGAACACGTACGAAAATTGACAATAAACAACAGGGGGTGCGAAACGTATAGAAACTTCGAAGAATAGCAAGAGGATTAACGATCCTTCGGCAAGGATGTCAGAGGATTCGACGTATCGCGGGTGGCCGATCCTGAACGGAAAGAGTGCAAAAAGTAGGAAAGTAGCAAAAGGTGCAAGAGAACGGTTAATTAGGGATCCTGGTGGGTCGATGGAAGGTGGCAGGACTGGAAGAGGAAAGAGGAGGTGGACGATTGGTATT
The DNA here is from genome assembly GCA_910591585.2 of Nysson spinosus. Lineage (NCBI taxonomy): Eukaryota > Metazoa > Arthropoda > Insecta > Hymenoptera > Crabronidae > Nysson > Nysson spinosus. The sequence goes on from OU342835.1 coordinate 9,444,614, forward strand.
CCCGGTACTTCACACGGAGACCACTTAATGTCGGGAGTTCGGCCTTAAATCTTTTTCCTTGGCGGCCGTGAACGCGAGGGGTCAATTGGCGGGTCCTTAAATCGCGAAATCTCCCTACGATGACAAATCGCCGTTATATACGCTCCCGTTCCACACCGAAGTTTCTCGAGAAACTTACCATTGGCCCGATGGCCCCAACGGCCCCAACGGCCCCGACGGCCCGTACGTGTCGTGCGTGCATCCTGCCTTCCCGCTAACCGGCAGCGTAAATCAAAATTTTTGGTCTTTCCTTAACGTTTACCTTTTGCGCTTACTTTACTGCCGAGCATCATTCGTGTAATTCGTCGGATAACGTGGCGCGTTCGTGATAAAGAGAAACGTGTTTTAACGCTTTCGGTAACGTTAATTACAGACTCGCGATGCACCTCGAATATTTCCCAAAAAATCATTAATTTTCGGGTATTTAACGCTAGAACTACCGAACATATACTCGGTTATATTTATGTATTTATTTATATATAAATCATGCCCGGTGGATGTAAGATAATTAATGGATTTAATTATGCGCATTATACAGATAAAGTCTCAAACAATAAAACAATTGAAGCCTTGTGAAATATGTAGTTGCTGTTGATATTAATATTAATGATGGAACTCGAGTATGTTAAAACCGAATTTTTCGGTAAAAAATAAATAGAATAAATCAAATAAATATAATTCTAATTTAAAATGAATAGCAGTCGGAATCATGTTTACGTAAATAATTTCACCCGAGTTCCGTTGAAATTTATAATTCTGTATGCAGATTTACACCTCGTTTCTTGCTCCTGTTTCATTAGCATAGATAAGTGTTCCACAATTGGAAGAATCAACTCGAACATAGTTTAAGGGATGCAGGGAATCTTTTCACCCTCGTAATTAATACTCCACAGCACCCAGTCACGTATTTCTTTCTTCCACAGGTAAATCAAACTTCCCTAAAACCCCAGAATATTTCCTGGAAGATCAGAAACTCTAACAAACCTGACCTTTCTTAAAACCGTCGAACCAATATCAAATAAAGAATGTACTGAAAGTCGCGAGAAACAAATATTTCGAAGATCTCAGTTAAAGAGACTATTCTATATTAATCTCACTATTTGTATATCTATATTTCACGCGAGTATCAATAAATTGTTAAATTTACTTCATATTGATATTTAAAAATTCCAACCTTTCTTTTTACGGAAAGATTATTTATATTCTACTTTATTATTTGACTTGCATATCTATATTTTATGCGAGCATAATTTTGCGAGCAAATAAAAACCGATAAATTATTAAATTTACTTGATACTGGTATTTAAAAATTCCAACGTTTCTTGCATGGCAAGATTATTCATATTCTATTTTATTATTTGAGGAACTTTATATAATACTTCGAAATCAAGCCAAATTTGTGAAGCATTTATTATTTTGAAATTGGTGGATAAAAATAAACTTGGCCTCGACGAGTATCAGAATTTCGTGGGAACGAATAACGAGGATATTTCTACTGACTCGTCATTAACCACTTCGTGGAGATCCCCGTCATAATTTAGTATTTCATGGGATTAGACGCATACTTCTCATACTTTAACTTGTCGTCGAGGATGCTGCACGACTAACCGAGTTTAACACGCGAATCGTTTCTGTGCTGTCACGTGCACGTTATTTCCTACTACGTTACACATATTACAGACTCGTGCATCTTGTTTTCCTGATAATTTATCTTCTCCAGAGAATCCTTTACTTTGTTAAATTAGGAAAATGATGAAATTATGAAACATTACTTAACACTGTCTTCTTTCAGTTAGAAATATCTGAATCTAGTATCACAATGAATTACAATTAAGAATAATGATCGAAATTAAAGCAAACATTAATATTTACACAGACGAATTCTAATAATAATTTCATGTATATATCGATAATCACTGACTAATTAAACGCTCAAATCACATTATAATAAAGTTAACACTAAAACTACGAAAGTAATCAAAACGACTGATCCTCGTTAAACCTGAATTTAATAAAAATGTTCAAATTCATAACGTTTCATTCTCTGAGATTTTTCGTTATTCACGTTGCAGAATGGACATAAATAAATCGATCAATATATTTCTTCCATCCATTCTTTTCTTAAGGACGTACACATAAATATACGAATATAACTGAATATATCGTCGGTAGTTCGAATGTTAAGCAGAATAAAACAAATTGAATTATAATACAATACTTGTGCCACGAAATCAACGCCGATTTTGAACCGCGAAAAGGTATCAGTTCACACGCGGAGATCTTTGCGATACGATTAAGCTTTCTTTGCATACGCATAGTTAACCGTTAGATATCGTTATGCAAGTAAGGAAGAAATAGAGGGAGTCGTGGAGATAGGAACATTACGGAGTACACGAAAATATTGAAGATATAACCGATAAGAGTCAGCATTCTGCGAGCAGAATCAGTTTAAATGAGAGTTGCATGGGTGGCTGAGAGTCCAAAGGTTTTATGCGACCAACCAGTATTACCGAACCAGGTCCGATCATTATCACCAAAAAGAGGCTCCGTAAATTGCAAGAAAAATCACTTAAAGTCTCGTACGAAACTACGTGATTATAATTAAAAGTAATAATGAACCGACCGGTAATACACGGAACGAAGATCAAAACATCGGCGCATACCGGATACTTTTTTATCTCGAATGTTTCGTGAAGTGCACAAACTAAATCCACTGATAACTTGATTCTTTTGAAAAATGGACTTTGGTCACTTTGAAAATAAACGGATAAATTATCGTTGTATTCGCATTCTTAACATTTCCATCGGCAAGTTCGCTTTGAAATAGTAGCAAAAGTATAAACAAACATCCACTTAATCCAAGTCGGTGGAGGCGAGTAGGTTTTATTGCAAGTGCAATTGAGGTAGGTCAATACTACCCGGCTACGAACGTGTGATGCTTATCTGAGATACGTTGGTACGTGAGAGAAATCTTCCTAGCGATACGTCATGTAACGAAGATCGTTACGTCTTCTACAAACTTTCGTTTCGAGGTATATTTATATACATTCCGCCGATAAAAATTCGATAAAGCGAAGTGCTAAGAATCCCGTGGAAAACCTGACATTCCGTGCAACTCCGTGTCAACAGTCACCGAAGGAGTACGTGAAGTTCGAGACACTCAGATAAACCGTAGAATCACGTTTATATTACGGAAATCTTTGACTGGAATTTTAAGTTTTCATTTCTATCATCCCGCGGAGAGAATTCGTGGAAATCAACGTAAATGATGAAAGTAGCTGGTAAATCACGACTAATGTTCAGGGTATTTTGTAAATGCTTACATGAAAGCATGCATTTCTACGCGATATAGGCCTCGTATTAGGACCCACTTCTTTGACTATCTCGAAATGAGCTAGAAAACTTTTAAAAGCTTAAAAGCAGGACTCACCGTTTTAGAGAAAAATGCGTTTTCCTTTTTACGTGTGGTAAAAAGTGATAGTGAAGGCGTAAGAATAACGTGTCCTTCAACTGCGGCGATGAAAAATTGGTTCGAAAGAGTACAGTAAAAAGAGTATATAGAGTAAAGAGAAAAGGCGCGTTGTTTACATGAAAAATGGTTATCGGTGAAGCGGTCAGTCATTATTCACGAATTCGTGATTACTTGTGGAAAGGGAGGGAGCAATGTGGGTGACGACCTCGCGATCCCTCCCGATAGTTCCGTCTTTGCCTAATCGCGCGACGTTCTCTCCGGTTGATAGGAACGTATCGGGGCCATTTAATCCCCTCGAAGCTTCCGTTATCACCGGCCCTCGCCGACTGATTTATTGACCCGTCGTTACCATCCTTTTTTTGCTCCCGCGTCTTAACGATCCACGATCCTCGTTCTTTCGCCGCCTCGGCGTGCCGCTCCTTCCGGAAGCCAACCGGAAAACCGGTCTCCCTCCATCCACCGAGGAAAAATTCACACGAATTCAGAAACTTTGATCGATGACACACTTAAGTAACGATTGTAAAATATCTATTAGTCGAATAGCGTAATATTTTTATCGTCTACAAAATCACGTGGTATCTTGAATAAATATGTTATGCAAATGATAATTCGATATAAGTTTGTGAATTTATGCAAACGATAATTCGATATAATAATATTTTCGTTTTCATTGGCTATTACTATCGTCTTCCGAAGTATAAGGAATTAAAATGTGTATAAAATAAATATATATAATGGTTAATAAATAAAAGTTCATAAATAAAATACAAGAAATATCGATAAAATATACTGAAAAATGTGCAAGGCAGTGACACAATTTCAAATAAATAATCGAACTCAACAACCACTCATTACATATTCATCGTGGAAAGGATCCACTTACTCCACGGAATTGAAACGGATAATTATTTAACTATCACTATTTACATCTTCCGTGAAAGGAGCGCGCTCGAGTGGAATATCATTAAATCCTTCGCGTAGACGTGTTATTTCTACGAAGATACGTAGGAACCGATCGAAGGATGACATTCCGTGAATCGAATTCCTACGTGATTGATCCTGGACTATATAAGTAGAGTAAACGGTGCACGGAATGTTTAACTTCAATTATCGAAGGGTGAAATTAAAAGGAGAGACTTGGGTGAGTTCCAAGTGGTAGTGCGCCTCGGAAAATTGCTCCAACCTCGTAGCACTTCTCTCGCGTATGCCACTTATCCTCCTCCTGGATATGCATGCGCAAACGCATATGTGCGCAAACGCATATGTACGCAAACGCATGGCAACCGCGAAAGCGCCGTATTACGAAGATTACGAGAGTCTCACCGGAAATAGATCACTCGTACGACCCCGAAGAATGCTTAACGACCGAGGAATGACACTTCCGACACCTCTTCTGTTTCCACAAAGATTATATCATATAACGTTTATTGGCAACCGTTCGAACTGCATCATCCGCGGAAAGTTTATTACACTCCAGTTTCGCGCAACTGGTTTCCCGACATATTTCTATCGGTTGTTTTTATCGTTCTCCGACACTCCCGCTGTATAATTAATTCGGCAATTATTCAGCAATGACAACTACATTAACGATTCAATTTCCCGATGGAAAAATGTCGGCGACTGATTATCGCCGCGGATGGAAAACAAGTATGCCAACGAATAAACTCGAATAGAAGACTTTAAGGACAACACCGGAAAAGACGGAAATAGAACGGTTACTCATTCCTCGCCCGTCGAGAAACGGTAACGTGTATTGGCATGCGGATCGTGTTTTGTTAAGATAGACATTGTACTGAAGTTGTTTGTTTAAAGAAATTTTCGTTTTGGCCGTTGCGCCAACCCGGAAAAAGCACGGGGGTGGGATGAACCTGAATGACCAAGTTATTCAAGATTAAGTTAAACGTATCGTTGTAATGTCATTGATATGAAACATCCTCGTAAAAATACTACTAAGTTTTAGTCAGATAAACAGATTCCTTTGGAACACTTCTCGATTCTTGTGTTTGTACGAAAATATTGTACACCGTACACAATATAAATTATTATAATATTATGTGTTGATGCATAAAGGGAACTATCTTTTTAGAAGACGACAAACTTTAATCCGACGACGAGAATTTAAAGATCCGAGAAGATGCAATCAAAGACACAAAGGTTAGCGTGGTCTAGTTAAGAAGATCGCGGAGCACTAGGTAGAGCATATTCTTGGATCAGCTTTCTCAGCCCAGTTACAGAGCTGATCGTATTCTCTCGTTAAATTTGCAGTCCCTGTTTCGCTTTTACTAATCCTTTCTTTCGTACTTAATTAACAACGACGTCCGAAACACACGAACCTACTTTGCCTATTTATATGTTAAACACATATTAGAAGCGAAATTGTCTAACATACGTTTCACAAATAACAAGGATATTTATATTCACGCTTTGTCTTAGGAAATAGCTACGTAACGAGACTACCAAGAATGGCAGATTTGAATGGAATCTAGGAATAGGGTCATCGTGTCCGATGAAATCGAATATCTCTGAATACCTAATCCAATATGCTAGGAATCTAATAGTACTGTCAATCCTTTTGAAACAATTCGAATCGATAGAGTGTCGCGATGCGTTTCATTCTATGCGCTTAAATTCATGCTCGACGATGTATGAAATTTCTGACGCAGTAAGTGATTATGGAGGAATTGAATATGTACGTCTTGTACATATTGTTTATGTGTCATTATTCCCGACGTTATTACATCGTTGATGGTATATACGAGGGAATAAATAGGATATGATTGCAAGTGCAAATTAGGTACTCACTGTAATCCGAAGTGTCGTCGTTGGAACCGTTGACCGTGCCGTCCGGCAGGATTTGTAGATGACGATTCTTAATGTACATCTGGATTTTCCTGGAAGCTCCGGTGATGTGTGACAAATTGGCCGATCTCTCTGCTCTCACGCCGGCATCACCCATCAAATCAATCGGCGCTGCACTCACTGCACCGATAACCGTGTAAATCGCCAATACACTTAAGCCAGTCGTACTTGGTTTCGCACTGAAGTGAAATACACTGGATCTGAGCAGTCCGCTCTGCCCGAACGCGACGAGAAACAACAAAAAAGCTAATTGAAAGTATGAATGACTCTTTGGACATGCGCGTTTATTATTTCGCCTTAAATGCGCACTACTCGTTGTATTCTCGTTAAATCGTGGAAGCACATTTCGATGATCCTCCGATTCTATGCCATCGACGCGAGAATCGGATCTCTTCCAGGAATTCGTTTTCTCGTGGTTCTCGACCGTACCGTTTTCCGAGTGCGCGGCGATGTTTAAAATAGGAATCTTCTCGTAAGTTCGATCTCTCGAATAGCTTCGGGAATAATGACTAGAGAAGAATGATTTCCTTATTCTAACACACGCCGTGTCTACGGTATCGCGTAAAGTTCGATCTCTCACAGGAATATCACTTTTCGAGGACCACAGTCGTTCTTCGGAGCAATCGTGATTCGCACTTGGATTCTCCGTCGTTTCTTTATTCGATCCGATATTCCCGGTCTGCTGAAAGTTCTTCTCGGCCGGGGAATACTTGGTACGGAATCGTTTCTCTTTTATCGTGCAAGGTATCTCGCTGTCTTTAATATCGTTACGAAGACGTGATTCCAATCGTTCCTCCAGACGGGAGGTATTGTTGGCGGAGTCTTGATCGTTCTCCTGGAAATTTGGCGCGACATCGTAGTCGTTAGGAACATTGAGTATGGCGGACGTCCCTTTGGAGAACCGACGGTGATATTCTCTTAATCCATAACGTATCGTTCTTCGATGAGACGGCAAAGAGGTCGAGGACCGTGATTTCACGGACCCGTCGTCGGCGTGTAATTCATTCTCGTCGATCCTCGAAAGTCGCCGCACGATAGAACTACGAAGAAGAGGTATAACACGATTACGTTCCCGACGTTGCACGTAAGACTCGGTGTTAGAAGCTGATACTACGATCGGTATCGGGCAGTCGGCACGGTAATCACAGTGCAGCACCCTTGGCCCGCCCGTGTCGATCTCAGCGGGCATGACGGTCTCATCCACACTCCTTTCCGAGCCCTCCTTCTTATCCGCGTGCCACTTCCTCCTCGCTTTTATCCAATAATTTCTTCTTGCTTCTATCCCCGATATTCTTCTCAGTCGTTTGCTTCCCAGACGTTAGTTCTACTACCACTTCTATCCACTCTTCCACCACGTTCTCCAACGTGGATCGTAGAATTATACGCTTAGTCGGTACGTCGATCGGCTGATCGTTAAAAGGCTCGAATGACTCGAGCATAAGTTAGAGTTTATGAAGATGAAAATCCACCACATCGTCGGTCACTTTGGCCTCGAAAAGACGATCTTCACTGAAAACGGAGAATGCAGCAGCTGGTCCGCTGTTACTGTCCACGCACCGCGTTTTCGGTACTCTCGCATTATTGCGGACCGCCTTGACAGCGGCTCCTCCGCAGCAACCCTCGTCGTTCCGACAAATTGCGACGACCTCGCCGATGGTTTCTCCAATGTATTCGCGATCGTGTCAGTCAGAAAGGCTTGTTCGCGAAGATTGGAAACCACGGGATTGGTTTACGAGGTGGCATCGGTGTAACGTGTGTAATACGTGAATTACGAAGCGGTACTCCTGCTTCCTATATCGCCAAGGGTATTCGTTACACTGCGAATGATCCTGGCTGGACGATCCGGCGAGATGTAAAGATGAGGGAGATCGTGGCAGCGACGGCACGATGAAATTAGTGACAAGAGGCGAGAGGATCGTTGCTAGTTGCTCGTCTTTAATCGGGTTTGTCGAGGCACGCAGGTTGATGCTACCGGTTACCTTCGTCGACCTCGCTCTGTCCCTCTCTCCTTAGTCCTCTATCAATCGCAAGAACTTCCATCGACACGTTACTCGTACCGCCTTAACGGGTTTCCCTCTCTTTCTCTTTCTCTTTCTTCTTTTTTACGCTCCTTATCTCTCTTCGTCGCTCCCTTTATCGATAGCTTTCTTCCTTCTGCTTCACCACCGTGCCCTCCCAGATCGGACCGCGACTCGTATCCTTCCGGAGTCGTGGGGTCGTAATCACACGCGCGTAGTTCTTTCGCGAAATATCTGCGGATGAGGTCTCCGCGTAATTCACTGTTACCACTTCACCACTTTGTATCACTGGGGCTCCACTTCCCGTGAAAGCTACGTCGATTACCAACACGTTACCACTGCGGACACCGGTTCGCGGTACTGTTTTGACCTTCGCCACTCGTAGTAAATACAAAACTAAATAGACGAGAACACTTCTGACCAGGCGAACGGACCTTTCTCCGTTTGATACTTTGATTTCCCTCGGAAAGAGGAGAACGCGCGCGCGACAGAGAAAGAGAAAGAAAAATCAGCGTAATAGGAAGGTGACACTCGAAAGGCAAGTGGAAGCTTCAGTCGTTATCCGATAAAAATAATCGGTTAAAATGCAAGGGAATTTTTGAATCGATGCCTCGGGCCGATCGGCTCCGCCTCCCTGTTACTTAAATTGCGAAGGAAGGTAATCGCGCGAGGAGGCAGGAGGGCCTCTTTCGATGAAAGCCGCCTTTAAAACACAACGGGGGAATTTCTGGATCGATCGTCGTGTTATTAAGTTCGTTTGGATCGCGCGTCCTCGTTTCTTCGGTCGATCCGGTGTGTCGTGATCGTGGTTCGTCTAGCGTTAACACGATTGCGAAGTCGGGGGTAGCCCGGCAAGTCCGGGGTTATCTGGTAGGTCGGATGGTGCCGGTGCGGCGTCCGAGAAACTACTGAACGAGTGCCGCGGTTCTCTTCTCCGGCTCGGTTCGCTCTCGTAGAGAGACCGAACAGCAGACCGACAACACACCAGCACACGGGCCAGCAGCACCACCAGCAGCAGCAGCCGAGAGTGAAACCAATACCAGCGCGCGGGGATCGACGAGAGTCGCTACTCACACGCCCGTACACCATCCATCCCATCCCGTCGTCCCCGGTCCTCCTCAACTACTACTAGCACACCCGTCGCCGTCGTCGTCGTCGTCGTCGTCCCGTTCCGCTTCGTACCGTGTCGTCCCGGTTCCGTCCCGGCTCCGTCCCATCCCAGAGCGACGCAGCACGCGACAGATCTGGATGCTCGCTCGCTCGCTCACTCTTCTCCACTACCTCTCTACCAAGCCCACCACGCGCCACCCGAACCTCTCTTCTTTTCCCTCTCTTCCTCCACGCTTCTTCTTTCTTTTCTTCCTCTTCTTCCTCTTCTTCCTCGCCTTCCTCGCCTTCCTCGCTTATACCTTCCACTTCCCTCCCTCTCACTCTCACTCACGCGCCTTATATTCTTTTCTCCCTCTCGCGCGCGCGCTCTTTTTTACTCTACCTTTCTTCTTCCCATCGCTTCCTCTTTCCTCTTCTCAGGACACTACTTCCCACTCTTCTTCACGATGCAGTTTCTCAGCTTACTACTTCGCGATCTTGCGGGTTCTCCAGTCTTCTTCTTTATCTTCGTCCCCGTCGCTTCTTGTTTCGTATTAGCCCTACTATGAGTGCCAGTTCGCCACTCTTTTTCTCTTCGTTTCCACCGAGTTTCCTTAACTCCCTTCGATCTTCTTTCGTTTACCCACTCTCTTTCTCTTCTTACTTCATCCTTATCGAATCAACAGTAATTCCCTATTATTTTTTCTCCACACTCCTGCACGCGTATCCGTGAATAGAGTCGATGCAGCTAGAAGTTGGTAAAGAGGAGGGCAATCGGTGGCGAAGGACCGCGAAGGACCGCGAAGGACGCACGCGTGCACCTGCGAACGGGAGAAGATGAATAGCTCGGAAATCGCCTCTTGCTCGCACGCTCGTGTTACGATTTCGTCACTTGCTCTTCTTCTTTTTCCTCTTGTCGTACGCCTTCCACCTCTTCTTCTTCTTCTTCTTCTACTTCTTCTCCATCTCCTCTTGCCTTGTTTACTGTCACTCCCTTCTCGTTTCTTCCTTTTTATCTCGCTTTACCCGCGTGGCTCGTGACGCTTCTTTCACGCCGCGCAATGCAAGTGCACGACAAACCGATCTGCCGCAGCACGCACGAGTTCTCGTTTTCTCCGGCTTCCTCGTTTCCCTGTCATTCTTTCCTAGCCGGAATCCAAAGCTCGGCTGCGAGGTTAGAGGCGGTGCGCCAGGCGTACCTGTAAACAAAAACAAGATTGTTGATTAAGTTCCACCATGGAAATTGTGCACCTCGTTTTTCGCTCGGCAATTACGCGAACGGTTAAAGCATTTGATTTCGTACACTTCAAAAACTGAGGAACAAGAGAGATATTTTAACGTAAGCATTTTATACGACATGACATTCTTCCTTTTCGAGTAAAGTGAAGCCACGAAATAACGATAAACAGTCGCAAAGAACAAAGTCTGATTTTATCGGACCGAATACCATTCCCGTGATTCAAACTCGTTACAAACATGTAAGAACAAGAGAATTATTGAAGGGGTATGCGTTCAGAAGTTGGTTAATAGTTCCCTTTTCGTGGAAAACTATCTCATCCGGTAGAACGGTCTACAACTGGCACAGGCTTCCCCAGCATGTAAGAAGATAAAAAGAAGATACCCTTCATCGGGCATCGCGGCGTACCATTCACGATAAATATCCCTGCATCTTCGAACTTTTACGAGGCGCGTCAAATTTCTATGCTTGTCGAACATCCCGTAGCACGTCGGCGACGTAGATAGCCGATAGTACCAGTTTCAGGATTTTTCGTTTTCAACCGGGTAGCCGGAAAAAAGGGGTGGATAGGGAGGCAGAAATATTTTCTACGCGAGCTGTCCAATGGATAACTTACGCACTGTTAACTCCCTGCTGCCAGTCTTACCTTTCTCCGTCGCTCTCTTTCTCTCTGAGTGCTGACGAGCCACGGTTAAGTCACTTAAAATCACTTACCGTGCTGCTCGTAAATACGAAAGGATACGAGCCTACTCCTTGACGCTTGGAAAAATGACGAAATGGAGCACCGGACCACGAACACTGATAGATAGAGCCTGGATATATGGCGAAGATTAGAAGGCGCCACTGAAATCCACATTCTTCTCATACTACGTTACGTCACGCGATGAAGTTTACTTGGAAGGACATTAAAAGTGAAACTCTCTCGATCGATTCGCAGTTATTACATTCAGGTAGACATGCCTACTGTGTAATGATAGTCGACGAAAAAATCCGAGGAAACCCTTTAAAAATCATCCACTAATTGCTTATTCCACTCAGATGTATCTAGTCATCGATACGTGTTTTAACTGCTTGAAAACCACCGGTGTATTTATGCCACGTTAACTCTAATTACATTTCTTTTTACAACCGAGTGCCGTTATGACTTTGGAAGTTACCGCGGCGATAATAATCAGTTGGTAATGCGTCGAAAATGAAAGTATAATAAAAGTCAATGTCCAATATACGACGGGTTAATGGGGTAGAATAAATCGTTAAGTTTATATCCTATTGTTAAAGAACACTGATACAGTATTCTATTAGTTAAGTTGAAATAGCTGTGTAATTTTCTAGCATGGTAAAACGTCTCTTTAAATTATTAATAAAAAGGTTGAGAAATATGTCCATTCTGAGTCCTTGAACTACACTTTTTTCATTATCCTTTCCCACAAAAGATACTGGTTTTGCTTCTTTTTTATTATCCTTTAGCACAAAAGATACGAGTTTTGATTTATTTTGTTCATTATTCGTTCGTGTAAAATGTACGGGTCTTGATTTCAGCAAACCGTTCTTGAATATTTATGAAATGCAAGATGGACGACGGTAAGTCGATTCTTGATCGATATTCAAGTGGTGGAAAGGCAGAGGCGTTATCAAATGGCAAGATATCATACGTTATTGGTTGTATCTTAATAAGAAAATACGTCATACCAACATTAACGTCACGTATTAATGTCCGTAATTTGTTTCGATATCAACTATCATTCCGAGACTATCAATTTGACGATGGTAACCTCGATAAATCTTCAACGTACGCTTATTACAGCTCCGAACTTACACGTGACAATTTCGGACATATCAGCGTGCGCCATACAAATTCTCCGTGTAAATTCCTCCGCCATAAATGTGTCAGAAAAAATGCATAAAAGGTGTGTTTGCAATATTCAATATTTTAAACGTGATAATTACATATGGTACATTAATTTTATTCGAAATAAATTTGCGTTTTCCCTGCCATTCTAACATTATTAGTGTTATATTATTTATATACACATCCTTCAAGGATTTGGTTCATTTCTCCATATAATTATAAAGGAAAGAGGAAAGAAATAATCCTTTGGAATAATTTATGCCATATTAACTACTGGATTTTTAGATTTTATTGTTTGATCTCATCATATATTTATTGTACAATTAGATGCCGATCTAACGTATTTAAAATCTACATTTATTTTCTAATTCAAATCAATCAACTGAAAATAATTATCGGATTCTGATTATTCAATATGAATATGCAAGTATTTCGAATATTTCGACTATTAATGAAAATGTTTATTTTAAGATGAAAATTGTGCAATTCATATCGCGCAATTAAACAACCGAGATAAAATTCCCGCAAAATAATGGGAAACCAAACGTGTCGACCTATGCGCATGTTATTAGGACGTAGACATATGTAACCGTAGTCAGTTCCAGCGATAACCGAACTTAGCACCAGCACGCGTTTAAATGTCCGCGATACAAGTGCGAAACGTTTGTAATATTGTCGCCCTGTAATTTAGCTAATTGTACGGCATAGTCCGGATTTCTTATATAAATCAATGAAATATCCCAGCCAACTGCCGCTTATATTTATCGGGTTTAGCTTTCGAGATAAGTTAAGCGGATTGTATAAACCTGTCTTAATATATGCCACTGACTGACAAGGATATTAAATCAACGGGGCAACGAGCTTCCAACGTACTATCCAAATTATTGACGCCTTCTGCCATTAGGACATTTTAATTCGCGTAATTATACCTTCGAACGGGATCAACTTTAACGTGGAATCCTAACTCCGCCGGAAGTGCACGCGATTTTTATCAATGGCTGCGCCGAAGTATACTGAATCGATGGTGCATAACACAAGAAATCACGAAGCGTATATAGAGAGATAAGAAAATGCCATTCAATCACTTTATGAACTAATCTATAATATTCGTGAGTTGTAAAAGCTAGTACTCGTGTTACTTAGTAATTCATTTTTGGGTTAACATGTGGTGGTTTGAACGGTGGGGAAGATTAATATCGGAATATTCAAGCGCGAATTAGTGTTAATATATTAAGTTGGCCAATAACTTTCCAAAATAGTGCCAAAATATTTTTAGATCATTAAGAGACGAATCTCGTATCGAACGAATTCATTTTTGGTTTATAATCATGTAATAGTATTTTATAATGATATAAGTCATCGTTAAGTTTGCATTACATCGTATTGATCCGATACAATCTGCACGAGTTTATTCGTTTAAGATGTTTAATTTCGATGAAATGGTAATAGCTTTCGAATTATCCGCAAAGTGTCAATAAAAAATGAGACAGCAATAAAATAGTGAGAGCACCGAAGAGGCGAGTAATCGAAGGCAATCGACGTGTGATCCTCGATCACCGACCGATCCGAAGACCGATCCAAAGACCGATCAGCCAGCCACGCCGATCTTATCTTTAACACTGGTTTAAATATATGGAGACGCTTGATGTTGTACAACTTTTTTGCGCCAAACTTCTTTCTTTCCCATTGAAAAGAGCTCTTCTTTCAGCTGATCGACGAGCCAATTATCGCGCTGATTTCAAAGTAATGGCCGTTCATTTTTCATCTACGAAGAAGCAACGGATCGAACAAGAAATAAAATCATTCCTCGTTCGATCGGCGCAGCAATTTCAATTAAATGACGATGCTTAAGCATTCTCATTCGGAAATGTTACAATGTTGCAATATTGCAACATTTATTTTTACACTGCTACCGTAAAATTCATCCAATAATAATAATTGAAAATTTCTAATATAAACATTATTAAGTTCGAAGTCTATGTACAGCGCCCATAATATTTATTATATAATATTTTATTAATTTCCTCGCAAAATTCGCAACAAACTTGTCGCGGCACTTTGGGAAAGCTTAAAATAAAATTTAAGTAAATAGTCGTTACTTAATTCGGTAATTGCACGTAATATTTTGATCGCGGAGTTAACGACGTAATTTATGATATGATATTATTTCTATTATTGGTCGTTCCGTCAGTAAAGCGCGGTATATAATTACACTATTAATTAACGAAATATGATTGCATTTGTCAAACTCCTACTTCAAACCCCGCGAATGTTACACAATTTTTACCTTTACTGGTATGATATTTAGACTTCTGTATTTAATATTTCATAATTATACACCACGATATCCACGAATGACATGCTTGTCAAACGAAGTAAATTAAGTTTATTTGAAACATGCACACCCGAATTAACTAGACTTAACTAGAACTAAAATATCACTAGAACTACGAACAATATATTCAGCCACATTAATACATTCACAAACACGTTCTTAAAAATCAGGATAGTTGGAAAAAGTAAATAAATCGATTTAATTACATTCATTATGCAATGTGAGCCGCACAAAATCTCAGAAAATGAATGTTATCAAATTCAGACAAGCGAGTAATTTAGAAAATGGCAGCGAGTAGAAGATATTAGGTGATCGAATTAGGTTCGACACGAATCGTTCAACCGCGCCGATCTTATCTCGAATTCAGTTCATATATTTGCACGTATATTGAAACACTTTACGTTTTCGTGTGTAATTAGTTTCGTCGTGAAAAAATGGTTCTTTAATCGCCGTCCCTTATCCACTCGATTTGGTAATTCGTTATTGAAGCTTGATATAAGTTAGATCATAAAATACCGTTTTTATTGAGTGTAAATGCCATCGAATTCTTACGAGTTTAACGCCCCGGAGGAGTGTCCGGGAGACAAATTATGGCAGAGTGCACTTATTTTTCTGTAATTTATATCTGGATAACGTGTTTTAGGAATGTTCACATACCGGGCTCAGATAAGACGCGTAAGTATAGGATAACTATAGAAATTGATGCTACCTTTGGAAGAACAATGTTGAGGTAAACCTTATATTATATTAATGCTTCTTATCTTTCGAAGTATTTTCCACACATTTCTTTATGTAACATAATGATGGACTGCATCTGTGATATTACATGGTTGAAAACCACAATCTCGAATTATAATAACATACTATAATTAACTTTAAGGAGAACAACAAAATTCGGTGTTTATAAGAATATAAAATAGAGAAGGTTAAATAAAAAATGATTGCTATCTTCATATTATATCGACGTATCGTAACAAAAATATTGTAAACGTCTACAATGTTATGAAAAATTCAAATATGTTTCACAAGTAATCCTCAAAATTATGCAACTGGATCAAAAAGGAGCTAAAAAAGAACGCCCAACGTGGGGCTCGAACCCACGACCCTGAGATTAAGAGTCTCATGCTCTACCGACTGAGCTAGCCGGGCAGTTACCATGTTTCGTATACAATATATTTGTTCAACACGCTACAGCCTCTAAATATACTTTTGTAAACTATTAGTGCAATTATTTTTAACATTAGTCTACTTGGATACAATATTCTCCGACATAACCTCAGTTTGCCGGTGTACGGCTTTCTGTCTTTGACACTAACCTGTTTCGTACTTAAAATTGTTGTATAACGCACTTCCGTGAAGAATCTCATTCACGCACAGAATTGTTGAGACAACAGGTCCCGTCGTCGAAGATCGTAGAGATTTTCGATGATCAAGTAGCCCATTTTGTCAGAAAACCAGTCAGCACACAACGTAAACTCGCGACAAATGTCCTGACATTGATATGTCGGCCGCCAACTACGTGCGTGAATGGCGCTCGTTACTCCGTGTAATATAATAACTTCTTGCATTACACCATAATACCCCACTGATACACCTCATTACCATATTTCTCTGTTATTCACGTTCTTTCGTATCCATGCCACTCGTAATGATGAAATTTGTAAGCCCTTACACAGTTTCCCTGCATATTAATATTCTCAATCATTTTATCTATATCTGTGACATGCAGTCTTTGGAAATGCATACTTTATAATGAAGGATGTATATAAGTAGCACATTTCTTCGAAGCTTATTAGGATATATTAAACTTTCAATATTTTCAATAGTCGTTGGTACCTCAAAAGGTTTTAAGACCGTTTGAGACAGATAGAAGTTGAATAGAGCAGTTTTCCAGTGAACAAAAATGTTGACCCAAATTGACAAAAGTCATTAAAAAATCAAAGTCGCCAATTTTGCTCCTAGATGGTCCAAATCGATGCTAGATGGTGTATAAACATGTTCTAGGATGATTTTGGATCGAAAGAAGTGGATTAAAAATTTGTTTCGGTCAAAAAATGGGTCAATCCAAAATCGCAAAAATGTAAAGGGGTACCTTCAAAAATTGTCAAAAAATCAAAGTCGCCAATTTCGCTCCTAAATGACCCAAATCGATGGTAAATGGTGTATAACCATATTCTAGGACGATTTTGGGTCGAAAGAAGTGGATTAAAAATTGTTTCGGGTCAAAAATGGGTCGACCCAAAATCGCAAAAATGTGAAGGGGTATACCTTCAAAAATTGTCAAAAAATCAAAGTCGCCAATTTCGCTCTTAAATGACCCAAATCGATGGTAAATGATGTATAAACATATTCTAGGATGATTTCTTGTCGAAAGAAGCGGTTTAAAAATTTTTTCGGGTCAAAAATGGGTCGAACCCAAGTCGAAAAAATGTAAAGGGGTATACCTTCAAAAATTGTCAAAAAATCAAAGTCGCCAATTTCGCTCCTAAATGACCCAAATCGATGGTAAATGGTGTATAAACATATTCTAGGACGATTTTGGGTCGAAAGAAGTGGATTAAAAATTTTTTCGGGTCAAAAATGGGTCGACCCAAAATCGCAAAAATGTGAAGGGGTATACCTTCAAAAATTGTCAAAAATTAAAAGTCGCCAAAATCGCTTCTAAACGACCCAAATCGATGGTAAATGATGTATAAACATATTCTAGGACGATTTCTGGTCGAAAGAAGCGGTTAAAAAATTTGTATAGGTCAAAAATGGGTCGAACCGAAGTCGAAAAAATGTGAAGGGGTATACCTTCAAAAATTGTCCAAAAATCAAAGTCGCCAATTTCGCTCCTAAATGACCCAAATCGATGGTAAATGATGTATAAACATATTCTAGGACGATTTTGGGTCGGAAGAAGCGGTTAAAAAATTTTTATTGGTCAAAAATGGGTCGAACCCAAGTCGAAAAAATGTGAAGGGGTATACCTTCAAAAATTGTCAAAAAATGAAAGTCGCCAAAATCGCTTCTAAACGACCCAAATCGATGGTAAATGATGTATAAACATATTCTAGGACGATTTTGGGTCGAAAGAAGCGGTTTAAAAATTTGTTTAGCCCAAAAATGGGTCGACCCAAAATCGAAAAAATGTGAAAGGGTATACCTTCAAAAATTGTCAAAAAATGAAAGTCGCCAATTTCGCTCCTAAGTGGCCTAAATCGATGGTATATGATGCCTAATGATGTTCTAAGACCGTTTTGGGTCGAAAGAAGTGGATTAAAAATTTGTTTCGGTGAAAAAAGAGGTCAATCCAATACAGCGAAAATGGAAATATTGATTAAAATCACATTTACATTTTCACTCGCGAAAAAGTACCTCTGTTATTATCAAGGGCACTTCAAGTGTTTTTATAACTTTACTTATGGCTGGCTTACACGGCCCAGGATTAGGAAGTTAAAAATGTGTTGGAGGTTTCAAGGTATATTTAAGTAGCACTAAGTCTGAGGTGGTTCTTTAGGATGCATAAGCACATCGGTGTAATTAACCCCCGTAAAATAACCAGGGTTCGAGAGTCACTTGACCCAAGTGTTTTACAACGCGGTTGATTTTCCTTTCAGGGTTTACGACTGCAAGCAAATTTTCAGTGAAAGCACATTAACCTTGCAAATGAAACGAGCAGTGAAAATCCTGAAAACGATCGTAATCTTCCGATCTCGTAAAAGACTCCGACGGTAGCAATGAAACCGTGCATTTGGTTCGTTTTACATTCGTTCTTTCATTCGTTAGCGCACAACAAATTTACATGATCTGCTAATTAATACTAATAGATCGTACACATTTTTACAGAGTCTTGAACCGCGTTTATGGGATATAAATAAACATGAGATAGTTGCAATTAAACAGCGGCAAGAAAGCATTAGTAAGTTTACGATAACAACGAAACGATGCTTCGGTATTGATCAAGAAAATATTTATACAAAACAAACGTGTATAAAATAAAATAGACCCGTTTACGTACGCGATATGATATTGAATACTAAAGAAATAATTGTCGAATATTTTCGTTAAGAAATCCTCGGAAATCGATGGCAGGGCGAAGGACCAAACTTATCGAGAGGGATCAGTTTTATTGCGGGACTTATTCCCTCGCAAGGACTTCATTTTATTTCTAGCTTGCTTGGTTCTTTCGTACCCGGCTGGTTCCTTCGACAGGCCAGCTTTCGATAGACTTCAAAGCTACTTAATTGGGCGGATCATTGTTTTATAAGTTATAACATGCCTCAGGATTTTTGGCAGGATGATGTTATAATCATCGGCGAGCACCGGCGTTTGAAGAAGGGCGTGACCGAGGTACACCGGAAAAAGAGTAAGAATGAACGGACCGGCCAATGGCGTGGAATTAAATGCACTGCATCGGCTTAATTTTATAATTATTATGCGCAGCTGCTTTCAGATTCGTCGCATTTATTTATGAACATTTTTGGAGAAAATAATATCCAATTCTAATGTTCGAAATAAAATCAAATTGAAACTCAAAACAATATACTTTTAATTATAACTTCCTCTGAGGTACCATGTACACTTATTATTTCAATGTCACCAATAATATTACAACATATGAATATAATTATGAAAACTAATCTTTGCTGAACTAAAAGTAATAAATATAATATCGTACGCTAATATTTCCTTCAATATTGTCAATATTATGTGAAGACCAAAAAAAAGCATTTCCGCAGAAATAAACATATTTATCCAACTCCAAGTACACCTTTATCTTTGATCAGAGAATGGTACAATTAAAAATGAACCGTTTCCTATGAACATGATTATAAAGCTACGAAATGATCCACAAGAGTCCTACGCCATTGGAGCTCTCGGATTTTATAGTTTAATAATAGAGCGGCGCGAAAAGAGTGTTTGCTTATCGCATCCCTGATTCCCAGTCGAAGACACGACGCCATCCTCGTGCGGCTTATAGAGAAGAGGACGTGAGGAATAAGAATAAAGGTAAGAAGAAAAGGAGGCATAAAAAATAGAATCGAAATAAGAAGGAAAAGTCTCGCCGAGGGGATCACGTGCAAAGAGGGTGGGTGTCTTGTGCTTAGCCCTCGCCATGCCTCCCACCCCCGCTTCCTCTCCTTTCGCGGCCATCAGACACGAATAATCGAAGCATAATTTCAGCCCGTCGGCTGCTCCTCGCGTATTTCGGACGTTCCCTCTTTTTTTTGCGTCTTTACGTTCATCCCCCTATACAGTTTGTATCGGTTTTTTGCATGAATAACCATAATAATATTATCATATAATATTGCTTTATAATATTATTATAGAATTTCAAGTTAACTAGACATCAAATATTAAGCGGTTATAAAGATCCCGCCACTGACAACGGTTTTAGGATCATTTTAGATTAATATCAGATTTCTGTTAAAGATTGATACACATATCCTTCGAATAGAGTTTCTTTAGATACTTTTTGTAAATCTCTAGATAAGTGCTGGATAGTTTTAAACAATTTTGGATAAGTTCGTGTAACGTATTTTTATGATACACCCTGTATAGAAATGCATAATCGTAGTTACCGATACGTATAGGCAAAACAAGGTGGTGCGTAATTTAATGTGCTGCGGGCGCCATTTTTTTCTATTCACCTCGTAATAAACGATTATCATAATAACAGCCATTAAGTTGAGAGTTTACCGAGCGACGTCAAACTTCGGGCAGAGGTAGCCAAACGAATACACCGCAAAAAAAATGTGGTTTGCACGACGGATGTTTTATGTCAGCAATGAACCCACTTATACACAAATTCCACGGGAAATTTCGTGGTAAAAACCAATATGCCGGGTAATAAATTGCGGGTTAAAATCAACACGTAATTAAGCTTATCAAAAATGACGAGGTACAAAATTCGTTCTATTAGCTTACATTCTGTATCGTGTTATTAATAAATTCTTATTTTATTAGCGGTTATGCGAACGTACTCGCAATTACTTTTAGCTATGTATTTTAATACGCAACTATAAATAATAAAGAAATAGTACCAATAGTACCAACGCTAATAACAAATAATACTATTGATATTTTTAAACGATAAGGTTGAAATACAATGCTAATAAAAATATTCTTTTTTGACCATTTACATGATTTGTTTCACTGAAATTAACACTAGAACTACCAAAGCAGCCAAAATGGCTGGTCAGCAACTTTTAATAAACTTATTCAAATATGTCACGGCGCGTTGGTTGAGATTTATATATTTTTATTTTATCTACGTAACTCGCATAATTCAATCTATTAATTAACTTGAATCTTTCAGTCATAATTTATATATATAAACAAATATTTAAGTATAACTGATTATGAATTCAGTAATTCTACTGTTAATAAAACCATATAATGATAGTAAATTACAGTTGTTGGTAAAAAGTTTATTTATAGTTGTTATTTCTTGTTGTTAATCTCACATTAAATTCCACCATGTTTGTAAGTTATAATGTTTCATGGGAATCCTCGTTTACGTTGAAAGTTATCGGTTCGTGCGTCGATTGTTTATGGATATCTTACATAATTATCTCGATTGGCCGTATAATTTAATTCGTTCTCCTTCACGCTTATACTCTCGATTCCGAAATGAAGCCATTAATAGTCGACATCACGCATCGGTTAACGATCGTATATAACTTTCTGGTTTATCGTGGCTTAATTATGGTCATTATAATTCGAAAAGTTTGTGCTACGATTTTCTTATAGGATACCGTTCTCGAACTGTGTGGAAACAGTTCGAATACCGATTACTTCGGCCACGGATTCCTCGAATATCGATGGTGCCTTTTCTAATACCGAATATGTGTTTTCACCTTTATTTCTGGGATCGGTCCCATGATTCTCGAAATCTCCGATATTTATGTCACGTTCTTTCCATGGTTCCCATGAAAGGGCCCAAAGCCGTTATCCGTATCTCATGTTTGTTGTTTAATACTACGTCTATGCTGTTCCTCGATCAAATCAATCAATTCTTTTCATTTAACACTAGAACTACAAAGGGAGTCAAGACGACATGCCTACCATTTTTAGTAAAATTATTTGAATACACCACGGCGAATTATTTGAGATTTTATATAGTTTTATTTTATATACGTACCGCGAATAATTGAATCCATTAATCAACTTAAATCTTCCAGCCATAACTTAGACATAATTTTAAGTGTTAATTGTATAAAAATTCGTGCGATTTTTAATATATAAATAGAAAGCGATTTTTATTCAATTCTATGTATTTCTTCAGTTTTCTTTACCCGAATATGTATTGTCTATTTAAACTTACAACATTTGATTATCTTTGCTTAAAAAGGGGAAGTAAAACGAAATTTGACGAAATTGGTTGACCAGAACGATTGACTGCCCCAATCATAGCCCTCGACCGACTCTATTTCTCAAGTTAAGGGGTTAATAAACTGCAACCCTTCCACAGGGGATTCTGACAGACGAGATATGGGGAAATGGCCGATACCTATCGAAAATTCGATCGAGATATTTTAAATGTCAGGGTAAGGAGATAGGAGCGAGAGTGTCCCCGGAACTTCGATGTTACGGAAAAGGCAAACCACCCGCGGTCATGGCGAGTCGAGTGCGACTCGAGGGTATATATAGTCACCTGGTTGACCGATTAGTTTCATCCATCATACGCCATAAAGAGAAGCGGAGGGCCGAACAATATCTGATTTCGGATTCGACCTGTGTGGCGTTTTCGGTGCGTGGTGGGGGCCTGTGCTTCCCTGGGACGAGTACCCTTTTGTGGAGAACATGGCCACCCTCTTTAAACATTCCCAAAAGAAACCGGCGCGCGCGACAACCTGCCTTTTTACGACGCCTCAAGCCTCGAGAACCTCTATTCAACAGGGTTGTTCTCGGATGATCGTGTAAACACCGGTACAGCGTAAAATACCTTGGGCATACAGTAAAACACCTTTATAGTGTCTCCTCCGGGACCGCCATTATCGATGACACGGAACAGGAAACGCTGGGAACCAGAATACTCACTATCACCTCCTAACTTACTAAAACTATTCAAATCACCTGTGTAAGTCGTTAACCGGCCAGTTCTTCGCGTGGTTTTACATATAAAAACAGCTTCAATCACTAATTTACGGAATCTTTACCGGGTTTTTATTTCGGATTACGAAATAAGGTTTGTTCACTTTGGAAATAATCGAGATATATTGAGATTGAGTTGAGGATGGTGATAAAACCGGAGGTGAATTAAATAATATGATTCTATTGCGAAAATGGAAAAGTAAAGTGTAATTTATTCTTTTCTTGGTTCCGAATGTTTTATATATCGTAATTCGAAATTAATTAAGAATAGTAAACTTACTTATTCGTGTATTCGAATTAGAACGTAACGTCAGCAGTTGAACGATATAAAAAAAATTTCGAAATCATCCACCCGTTACCCTTTTTACGAAGAACCCTGTGTCAACGATGTTCAGCCCTACAAGTCTAATTTTTATTTTTTCCGAATAGGTAAAAAAGTATTCGAACTCCGTGTTTTAGATAAGATAGGATAAGATAGCGTTCCTCGAAAGCCAGAATTCCAGTATCGAGGAATCCGAAGAAACGTCAAACGGAACACTTCGAACGCGGTTCAATTTGGAATTTCGTAGACGGGTATAGAGTTACGGAGGAACAAGATGGCGGTACCCTAAAAAGAGCCGACTGCCGCGATCCGACCGAGAAAACAATTCCCTCGCCATCCCCTCTCTTCGTGATTAATGTATGCAAAGATAGCGTCCTCGAAGACAAGTCCCATTTCCGTGATAGGCCCCGAGGAAAATGAGACAAGCGAAAGCAATTTCTGACAAACAAACTCGCTGACTCTAATTGATGAACCCTCTCGGAAGTTTAACGACTGTTTCCAACTGTAATTAATTTCGTTAACACCGAAACTAGAGCACTTAACACCAGGAACATTTCTCTTCATTAAGGAAGACCGTCATATTAATTCCACATTCCACACCGACATATATCAAACCAATCTCTAGACAAATAATACACCATCAACTTCCACCGGCACTTTTATGCTCAAATATAAAAAATGACCATCGTCGAGTCTCTTTGTTAGCAAACCTGGAAACTGATACTTTCCACGCTTTCTTAGCATAATGCATAAGTTTGTTGTTGGATTATGCAAAATTAAAATCTAGGAGGTCCTTGTGCGAGGAGGTTGAATTTCACTTTTGAGAAAAATGTGGCTTTCGAGGAAGAAAGATGGCGGAACGCGGAGAGAAGAGCATGTAGGGGAAGACAATACACCCGGCAACCCTTTCGGCATGATTAATGTATGCGAAGATAGCGAGGTTCGAGGCCAAGCCCATCCCCGTGAGCGGTGTATTAGTTTTAGGGTAAAGAAAGAGAGAAACGAGGGAACACACGGGAGAAAATAAAAATGCTCACATCCGACCTCTTTCATTATAAATGCCCCTGTGTGTTTATTGTCCAGGATACTCTCTCCCTCTCTCTCTGGGTGTGCTACGAAACCCGTAAACTCTTTCGGGGTTTTTTGGGGGCTGGGCCTGAAAACCGTAGGACGCCTTCCTCGCAAGATATACAGAGTCCGATTTTCGGACCGGGCCATAGATGCTGCTCAACGATAACTCCTCGTGTACGCCGATTTCTCGGTTCGACGATCGTAAGTCTGCACGTATCCTTAGCCGCTCGTATTTAATGAAGCCACGGTATTCCGATTCTTTACGACCGACCTGGGAAATCGCCTTTTTCTACGAAAACTCTTACACCTGGATTTTACCGCTTTGTCGACAGCGTCACGTTTTTTGCGTGCTGAGACTTAATTGGGGTTTTAAGTTGGTCGGAGATGAGGACGTTATGTACTACTTTAACCCATTCAGCCGAAACAATTAGTGTAACGGACTCACAGTGCTTCTCTCGGATTTAGCTATATAATTTATTAAGTTTAATAAATACCACTATCTTTAATATAAAAGTTCGTATTTATTTCATCTTCCACCGTTTCTACTCGAAATTCATTTCAATTACACCACGTACCGTACAAATATTGCTCCGGTATATATTAAATATCACGTTCTCGTTAAGCACAAAACAAATGTCAACCGAACGGGTTAAATAGGGAGCACTTATTTTAATTCTTCGTGTTTCAATTAAACGTCTTAAATCAATCTTAATAATCATAATATCGACAGAAGTGAAATCACATCAGAAAGTATGAATACAAAATCCGTTAAGAATATTAAAGTCTGATAAAAAATCGTTTAAAACTTCATGCAACTATTCATTCATAAAACCTTCCGGTTATGAATCTTCCTTATAAAGAATGGGCAATGTAGAAGGAGTTCTACTAAAAGACACGTTAGCAGATCTCACGTAATTTCGCAACTCTCCGGAGGGTAGAATAGAGATAAAGTCGGCATTCGGAGGACCGTGAAGATCTGGGCGTCGGTCAAAGAGGCAGAAAATCTCAGCTGAACGATCCTCAGTGAGATTGATTAATTGAAGGTTAAGGGTTTCGAGGCGTTAAGTGGTGGAGTGAAACGTTCGTGTATGCTGACGGTGAGAGCGAGAACGGGCCGCGCGTGGATTCAAAGGCGCAGCAGCGAAAGGACAAAGGGAAAAGAAAGAGAAGAATGCGACCTCGGCCAGTTGCCGGTTCCTTCGTGTCAAAACACGCCGCTAATGCATCATTAAAAACAGCTCGCTCCTAACGTGTCGGCGTTACCGCCAACAACGACATTTTATAATCGATCGCCTTATTTCCATACAACATTCCCCCATCTTTGCACAGTTCTCTCTCGTTGCAGATAAATAATGAAAAATGTGCATTTTTAAGAATCGGACGCTTAAAAAGAAACAGATCACTTCCTTATTTACAGGGACATTTTTCTTCCTTAGAACTTTACTTTCTTTCGGAAACTTTATGCCGATTTTTCATTTTAACCGATGCAACGTTATACGATTGAAAGGTGGATGTTAATAAAGAATGACAACGAATCTTGAGTGCGCGTCGGTTTGATACAAAAGAATAAATCTCAATTATTTGTACGCGTAATACGAGGGAGCTTAATAGTCTAAGGTTGTCACGCTACGCTAGAAACGTCGCGTTATTAATATTCAATATATCTTGATTTACGAAGGTCACACGGGATGCCTTAATAAACCTTGACAAGCTGAGAATCGTGGGTGACTAACGACCCTAAACAATCGTCGAATTAAATCGATGTAAATATTACAAGTAACGCCGCACTTTGAGTCAAATTCCGAAAATGTACAATTCAAAAACTTCGATCGAGAAAACAAGTAAAAAATGATTGAACGAAGACACCGCAAGGGTGAGAAGAAAATATAACCGCCGAAGAGTGAAATGACAAATTGCTCGGCCGTTAAATTGGCGGGGTTGCAGCGGGCCTCCGATGCAGTTTTGAAGATTTGAAGATACACTCGTAACTTCTAAGTGCATCGTGGCCCTACGGAGCCGAATTTGCGTTGCCTTTAGGCTCGGTCGTTATACGTCGCAGTTTCTAAATTAGATTCAAGTTGCACTGATTGGACACCGGCGTTGCAAACCTTTGTGGATCGCGAGCAGGCCCGGCAATCGAGGATTTATCGCGGTATGATCGACGATTATTAAGCCCGAGTACTCCGTGCTCATCGATGATCATCGTGCAA
Source organism: Nysson spinosus (assembly GCA_910591585.2). NCBI lineage: Eukaryota > Metazoa > Arthropoda > Insecta > Hymenoptera > Crabronidae > Nysson > Nysson spinosus. Next base: position 9,471,197 of record OU342835.1, read on the forward strand.
CACGACTCCTCGAACTAACGTCCCTTTATCGTCAGGTTCGACTACCCACCTTCTTCGATCTCGAATAAAAAAGCCGATAAATATTTCGTACATCAGCCTCGGGAATCTTCGACTCCTCGATTATTGACTAAATATTTCGCAAATCAGCTTCGAGAATTTTCTATCCTTCGATTCTTAACCAAGTATTTTTTTGCGGACCAGCTTTGAGAATTTTCTAACCCTCGATTTTCATCTAAATATTTTTAACTAACGATAAGTATTTTGTCGAATTTCCTGACCTCGGTTTTTAGTTAAATACTTTGTACAGCAGCTTCGACAATTTTTGAACACTCGATTGTTAACTAAATATTTCGGGTTAATAATAATACGAGAATTAGATGATTTGTAAGCATTTCTGTAACAGTCGAATTTTCCTTATTTAAGAAACCCTTTTAACGCCATTCCTTCGCATATCTTTGAAGCGACACCCAATTTGTTAGATCCGTAATTTTAAGTGTAGAATTCTAATTTATCAAATTTTAAGTGTAGAATTCTAACTTCAGATTATGTACTAAATTTGGCTTCGTTAAATTGACATTATCTTTAATCGTGCCAGATTTACGGTAGAAAGTATCGGAGATCTAGGAAGCTTTTCCTCGCGGATCGGTATTACTTGCGTGCTTCCTGTGAACTTTTCTTAATAAATTTCCACGTAATCCCCTTAAGAACTTTTCTCGATAACTCGGGCCTCCTTCAATCGGCAATTTACACCGAGTTGATGGACATTTATTGCAATCGTGATTTCGCTGCGTCTTGGCCCGGGTTCGTTTGCACACTGCAATCTGGTCATTGCATTCGTTAAAGTGTCGATTTCTTGGCGCGAAGGAGAACATATTGTTAATAAACTCTGATAAAACCAGCACAGGAAGTTCTACAAAATTGTGCGGTGATCCTCCATAATATTCTTTACGGATTAAGTTGAGTTAATGGGAAGCGCAACACTGTAATCATATATTTATATTATCGCGATATCACTTCCGAGAAGTTCTATGACATTAAAATTGTCCTTATTGAAGAAATCCTTTTAACCCTATTTCTTCAAATGCCTTTGAAATTGTGATGGATTATATTATCATAGCCTATAAATATTATATTATTTGATATTAAACCGATGAAAATGTATGTATTTTAAAGTACATTAAATAATCAAATAGTAAACGAATTCCTAATTCTCAATAATTAATTGTCTCCAATATTCGCAATGGATTTAATAATTCATAAAACTCCGCTGCATTTAAATAGTAAAATAATGAAATAATTGAATAATCCAATAGTAAACGAATTCTTAATTCTCAATAATTAATTGTCTCCAATATTCGCAATGGATTTAATAATCCATAAAACTCCTCTGAAATTAAATAGTAAAATACTGAAATAGTTCAATAATCCAATAGCAAATCAATTCCTAATTTTGAATAATTAATTGGCTTCAATATTAGCAATTGCTTAATGATTATCAAATTCCGATGAAATAGTATCGCCATTACGTCCTACGATTCGAAGCATATATCCTGATTATTTTTATCAATAGATCGAATTATTATCAACGATCATTGTACGCTATATGTTGCGTCACGATCGCGTTGCAACGTATTTCATTGATTCGATGTGCAACGCGTTATCCGCCCACTTTCTTAAAATATCGACTTTCACATCGTTAGTAACTCTTTCATAGATATCAATCCCTGATCTCACGAACCGTATTTCTTGCCTTTAATCTTATTGCCAATACAGATTACACTTAACAAGCAACGATATTGTAACGTTCATTATATACACGATTAGATTAGAACGAATTACATATTCAATATTGAAAATCCTAACGCATATTTTTACGGCAAAACCTGTTAAAAGTGGAGCTCATTTTTGTTCTTATCAGGTGACACGTTTAATAGTCTAACATCTAATCTCAATTGCCGTCTAATTCTAATTGGTTGGCGACATTAAAGTCGACATAACTGCGGGACTTAAATAATTAGAATCGAAATAATTCAGGACTCTAAATAAGGATCTAAATAATTAGATAGGATTGAAATAAACCCGTTTCTCGATTTATTGATATTTCATTCAATAAAGATAATAGAGAATTATATTTAATATATTATAAAGAGAACTACGTAAATCGAGGGATGAGTGTATTTGATATAATTTTCATGAAATTCAATAATCAAATTGAATACGAATTCTCAATTCTCAATAATTGACTATTTTCATTTTTTTCAATTGATTTAATGATCCATGAAATGTCGGTGAAATTAAATTGCTATAATCAATTACACTTTTATAGCGGATAAAATTATCCGAGAGGATACCACCTCGCAAAAACTTTCCAAAAATGTGCACAAAATTTCGAATGCTTTTAAAATCTCCATTAAGTTCGACTTTTATCGTTCAATGAAAGTCTCCTGCAAAGTCTCATCGGCACTCGAGTATCCCGCGGGAACAGCGTGTTTTAAGTCCCTTTAATTTACGAAGCACTGCGGGGGGAATTATGGCATCAGTTAAAGTCGGTACTTTTGCCTTTCGCTCTAAAAATAGTGATCCACGGAGTGAGCTAATCCCATTGAATTCGTGGTAGTGTTAAACTCAATGGAATCCACATTAGAGTCGGGTGTAATGACATCTGGCCGAAGCGACAAGGAAAACACTGGCTCCGTGAATGCGATTGGCCCCGCGGTCTCTTAATGCATTCGACGAATTCGTCGCGTGCATTCCTTTATTTGATTAGAACACCAACGCACTGCGCTTAGAATCACCGATCCTCGATGCACTTCGAACAAAACCTTGTCCCGTTGTTTTTTGATCCCGCAAACAAGTCGATTACGCGCCCGTAATTGCATCTACTCGATCCACTAATCGCAACATCGAAATAAGAACGTGTTTCGCAACGAACATGCGAATGTGCTAATTTGAAAATTGGTCAATTAGAACGGACACTTCCGGATTAATAAAAAACATTAGTGGAGCGTGTCGACCTAGTTTTGTAAAGAGACACGTGATTATAAATGTACAATCGATGTTGTTGTATTGTAAATTATTTTATACAGTGTTAATTGATTTGCATTTTATAATAAATGTTTATGGAGTTATTAAAGTATTTTAGGGGTTTGTAGATATCGTGTCCAGGAAAATTTCCAGTATTCCCGGAACACTGGAAATAATTTACGAAAATGAAGCATAAAATTCTGGATTCTCCAATAATATTAATAAATAATATTATTATTTGAGTCACGTACTACTCGAATTGCTGGCACGAATTGTTTCCAAATATTTTTATCTTCTTTTGTCTGTCATCTCTTTTTAGAACAATAAATTCTGGAAGGTTGGAATTTTCAAATTGCGTGAAAAAAGGATAAAGGTAGGAAAAAAGCGGTACATACATAATTGAATAAATATGAACTTTGGCATGAACTTTCTGGACAGACCAATATTTATATAAACATAATTAATAAAATAAGATGAGTATAATTAATATACTTTAGTATGTTTCTGTGGATAGATCACAATCTTACGCGTTAATATCAGTTCCCGTGAAAAAAGGAAAGGTAAACTCGCCAGTTTATGATCCTATCGTTTGACACCCAGATCATCCTGGCGAAGCATCATTTCCAGTAACAGTGGAAAACCACCGGTGTCCCCCACTGTTTTCCACCATTTGTTCCCCGAGGAACTGTCGCGATGGACATTTTATATATTTCTCAAGGAAGACCTTCCACGATTTTTCTCGTTATGCGATCTTCGTCCCTTTTAGTTTTTCGATACTTTTTCGGAATGGTCGGATTATTGTATCATACATCTCGTGAACACGATATTGTATTACATTTACGTCAAGTAAAATAAAAATGTCGTGCAATAACATACCAAGTTTAGCACTCGTCAGTCGTTATAAAAGTCCATGTATATTATTTTGATTTAAATGTATTTTTTGAAATAATTTATTAACGGAATGAAAGAGATGCGATGTATTGGTGTGTTTTATTTATGTCGGGGCATTTATATGCGACATATTGAATTGTAATTTAATCGTAATGAATTTATATATTTACGGAATTATTAGGTGCCCAACTAAGTTCGTGCGCTTTTCGTTGTCCAAAAACGAGACGAAATTTGGTACCGAATGAGTAACTTTTAATCTGGTAAATAATTTCCTCCATATTCTATGACCCTTTCCCAACGTGACACAAGTTTCAAAATCCCATTTTTATAAAAATCTACGCTTTTATTATTAAAAAACTTAGACACTGTCCTCTTTACTTCCTCTCCGTTTATGAAGTTCCTATTGGTTATATAATTTTGTAATGCTAAAACAAGGTGGTAATCTGTTGGGGAAAGGTCCGGGGAATATGAAGGATGAATTAAAGTTTCCCATCCGAGGTTGCAAATTGTTTCTCGGGTCTTATTTGCAACGTGTGGTCTGGCGTTGTCCTGCAGCAAGCGTACACCTCTCCGATTTACAAGTCCCGGTTGTTTTTTCTTCAATTCCTCCTGTACTTTTTGAAGCTGAGCAGAGTACAGGTCCGCGGTGATCATTTGGCCATTTTGTAAACATTTGAAATGAACAATTCCGGCTGTTGTCCACCATACACATAACAAAATCTTCTGTTGGTGAAGGGCCGGTTTTGCAGTGGATGGAACAGGTTCCCCAGGTGTTAACCAGTAGGAATCGCTTCTTATTTGTGTATGTGACCCATTTCATCCCATTTTTCATCACAAGTAAGAATAAGATTCAAAAACGGATCATTTTGGAACCGTGAGAGTAGGGAAACGCAAGCCGCTACCCTTTGGCACCTCTGGCTCTCGGTAAGTTCGTGCGGTACCCACCTTCTTACACGATACACTTTACCTACAGTGTGTAGATGTTTCCTAATCGTTTCTTCAGACATACCATGCTTGACTGCAAGCATTTTGCACGACATTTTGGGCTCTGTCTCAATATCCACTTGCAAAACTTGATTATTCATAAGAATCGGCCGTCCGTCTCGTTGCTCATCTTCGAGGCTTTCATTATCACTTTTAAACTTTTGAAACCACTTTTGCGCAGTGCGATTACTTAATACACTGTCCCCAAAGGCCACACAAATTTTTCTGGCCGCTTGCGTAGCCTTGGCTCCAAGTTTGAACTCATAAAGCAAATATGAGCGAATTACGGCGTTAGACACGGTCATTTTGGAAGTAATATTATAGACGAAAATGAAGTGTAAACTACGATTTTTTTCTACATACTGACTCATTTTGACTTCCTCTAACACCTCCCAAAGGTAAATCGGGTAAAGCAATAAAAACATTGGCTCTAGGAGCAATAAAGTGGTCCGCGCGGGAAAAACCGCACGAACTTAGTTGGGCACCTAATAGTTTGTGTGAATTTTAATACCAGAAACGTAGTGAAATTTCTTTGGATTTTTATGTTTACTTTAAAGATTTAGAAATCATTTAATTATAAAAATACTAATTCGCAAAAAATTGGATGATTTTATATAAATATTAATTGACAGGAAAAACATATATTATACGAAAATATTAATTCAGAGAAGAGCCGTATATTTCTTATAAATATTAATTCGCAACAATTTCGATATTTTCTAAAAATGCTAATTTCTCAGAATAATAACTCGGAAAAGATAGATGAATGGAATTTGAATGTAAGTCTTCGTGCAAAAGTCTAGTTTCGTCGGACACACCAGGTATACGGATTTGATGGACAACAAGTATTTCGTGGGTCCAGATATTCATAATGGAGGGTCAGCCGGCAAATGGAACTGTCGGACGTTGATGGTCAAATATGAAGCGTCTGGTAAAACGTGAGTTCACTTGTGCAACATCGCCGTACAAACTAATGACAATATCGTGTCGAATAGATTATTTAGTAGGTTAAGCTCCTTAATACTCGATCACGTGCGCGTTTTAGCATCTACTGCTCTTAGCCGAACTTGTAATCCCTCTCGATGTTGTTAAGCTACGCATACTATTTGCGTAAATTCCCTTTTCGATATTCCACGTCGTTTTACATAACGAGACTCGCTAAATATACGTCATAACTGTTATTTCAGCCATTATAATCGTCGTTATAAGATAACATCGAATATGAATGTCTCGAAACACTCTAAATTTACTGCATTTACAGTCGTTAAATTTATGCATCGTTCACTAATTGTTTCAGAGTAGATTTAAATTTGTATGAGTTTGTCGATGGTTTTTAAGTCCGCAAAGGTATGCTCGCGCAACCGAGTCAGCATTTTGCACGACATATGTCGAGCAACCGTTAATTGGACGGCCGATGTTTCGGATAATTAATCGTACAAACGCTAGAAGACTTCGTTTCTCGAATTTACCAGACACTTTTTATCCTCTAATATCTTGCAATTCATATAACATCTCCAAAATAGAATATGATTTTTCTTACTTAATTCAATATAATGCAACTCCAAGAATAATCTATTACTACAGATATAAAATATTTAAGATGACTCATATTAATTAATGATTCTTTAAACATTCCACAGAAATCGCGGTCCCCAATTTCCCAGATATTCTCAGAACGAAGGGCCAAGGTGCGCAAATGCAGTGCGAAGAAATTACGAAGCGTAAAAGGATTAATTCCAAGAGTTACTTTCCCTTTCCCGGATCTCTGGGGCGTAGGACCATCTTCGATCGACATTCGTGTACGTTCGTGTTACAAGCTACCACGTTGGGCTTCCATCTGCCATGGGCCCGAAACTTGTTGGGCCTCATTGAGTCGAGGTACATGTAAATTTATTCCATTGAGGTGTGGTGCGACGAGCTGCATACATATCGAGCTGCATGCATGGACAGCGGAGCTTCGTTTTGCCGCCTCCACCTAACTTATGTACACTCCGCGCAACCGAACATCACCCGCCGGCGATGTGTTACGAGGGGAACACTTCCCCTCTCGAATCGAGTCTGCAGGCCAACTTGTTCTACCAAAATGAGTACCCGATTAAGGTTTCTTTCAGGAAGAATTCCAAAGTACGATTTAACTCTTCCACTGTTCATTAAAACGATGATATTTTGCAAGAAAAATGTGTAAAATCATGGAATATATTGTGATAATATTTCGATATCAACCTGTCCACTAAATCTAGTCGAAGCTGAGAATGCGCTTTGGATCCACCATTCTTTTTATATCAAACAAAGGAAGAATTTCAGAGTGCGATTGAAAATTGAGTGTATCAATGGTAATAATTAGGTAATATTACATAAAATTGCTGATCAACAACGAGTTAAAAATTTGATATTTTTCTCATATTTTGTCGATTCGAAGTTTAATGGTTTTATTGTATTGCAAGAATGATTTATTTTAACAAATTAATTGAGCTTTATATATACAATATTATATTTTATTTTTACCGTTAATTTCTAACGCGGCATATTAAAAATACAGATCTTTTTATCGAAGTCAACTTAAATGCAATAAAGCAATAGATTTTATTACCACCGCTAGTAATAAGATCTCCTACCGATATCATCCGGTCGTTTTAACGATTTATTGTTATTATAGAATAGAAATCCGGTTTAATTATAGCCACATGCATAATCGATGCAACGCTCGATCAACCTTGAGAAGGTTATATTACTGTATCCTCTCCGGTTGAAAGTATTTCCGTATATTTTTTACGGAATAGAACGCTCTGTTTAACATCGTGAATGAATGACTCATAAATTCCAACCAGTTACGTATTATTACTTGCATCACTCATAAATTTAACTCACACCTGCGCACCTGGGAATAATTACTATTTCTCATTACCAAAGAAACCATGGTGGCATTGTATTATAGAACCACAATGTTAACCCGATTATAAATTCCATAAATCTCATAAATAAACATGAATTAAATAATTTCATTAATTGCTCCCTTAACACTAGAACTACGGAGAATATATTTAGCTATATTTAAACATACTCGTATACGTCTTTAAAAATGAGGATGGATGGAAAAAATAAATTAATCGATTTAATTACGTCCATTATGCAACGTGAGCCGCAAAAAATCACAGAAAATGGAACCTTATAAATTCCAACGTTTTTATTAACACTAAAACTACCAAAGCAGTCAAAATGACGAGAATTGAATTCTTTAATTAACTTTATCCTCCAGCTATAATTCATACATTAATAAATAAGTTGTATATTCGGTAGCTTTAGTGTTAACGAAACAATATTAAATTACACTTTTTTTAGACCGCAATTCCAATGTTTTTTATTCGATAATATTATCAGAACGAGATAAATATCCACTGTAGGAGCTGGATCTAGATCTCCACGACAATTAGATCTCTTAAAAACAATACGATTTAGAAGCGGACAACATTTACGTCATCAGTCACGTCGGGTATCAGTTTTCTCCAAAATAAAAGAATCTCGCAATTCCAACCGTCACGGCCAATCGGACGGACGAAGACAATAAACACACACTCGAACTGGACACCTAAAAACAAATTAATAATCGTTCGAGACACATGGCGACCATTCCTCGATGCGTTTCATCCGTGTCCCGAGACGCGACCGAATTCTTTGATCTTCCTCGGAAGGACCGTGTCACCGTTCTGCGTAGTTTTAAACGTTCTTACGAGACAGAGAATCCGACACTGAAATCTGAAACGTTCCCTAAAGATCGATGGCGAACATCGCGCCGGAGAGTGCGATCCGTAGAACTCAATGAAAAAGAAGCAAAATGGAGGAAGCTAGAGAGGACTCGTGCAGACATCGGTTGGCGCGCCGGAAGTTGTGGGTGCAAACAGATCTCGAGAAGCGAAATTCGAGATTCGTAGATTCCTTTTTACGTAGATCTCTTTGGTACACGTCTTTACGTATTCCCGTGGCCACATGTAGATCTGGTGACTTGATACGTGGAATTTATTGGCATTCTTAGCAAGGAAAACAACGCCCGCCATCTTGTTTCTTGCTACTTTACAGGTGCCGGTAGAACACTCGTCTAAAGTCTACATCTCATGATAGCCCCTGGATGCCAGGATTAATTACAATTTACTATTCACCCTTGTCTCGAACGAGATATCTCTATAAATCAAGGATAAAAATATTCCAAGAGAAAGATGTTTCCTGCGCAAACAGTGTTGCGAGATCACTTGATATTCTTGCAATAGAAATGAAGTGCTTCGCACCGAGAGAGTGAAGTACAAGGTAATGTTACGTTGTCGACTGTCTTCTCGGGGTGACTTTGAAGAAGTACTTACGTAGACGTTAATGAAGGTCTACTTTGAAGTGTACCTTCTATAACATTATTCTCCGTCAGGTGTTCTTTTATTTGACTACTTCTTTTTTGAGTGTCTACATTTTATTAAAGTCGAGCCATTAAATCTACCGCCGATAACAAATCTCGACTATTGATGTTATCATCATGGAGGTAGTACGTTATTTAATAAGTGTCTGTTATTGGCACGTACTTTCTATTAATTTGCGATACTCGAAAACGTAATTTTCGCTGTTTAAACCATTAAAATAAGACCAGTTGTGTAATGTGAAAACTCGTTGGTGTTATCGATAATTAATCACATTATTTTATCTCTGTATTTTATATAACTATTAGTAAAGTATTACTAAAATTAACACCAGAAAATTTACGTTATACAATCATCAAATTTTCAGACCAGACGTTACGTTATAAAATATGATAAAAAATATAACAATCCACAATGCAATAATCCTAAAATCTCGAGGATTGCAATACACCGGAAGTACATGCATTTCCTACAAGTTCCACGGAAGTTCTCGATCTGTACTCCAACTCCTACGTGCCTATTATAGTTGTTTTCGATGTTAATCTACTTATGAAACTGCACATACATAACTCGAGTCCATAAAAATTGATAATTTTTCGAATCTCGACAAAAGAGCGATCAGTGATGCACGATCTGCTTGGTGAACCCAAACCAGGCCGCATATTTAGTATTTGGTTGATTTACATATTTACAGGGTGTAGTTACTCACTCGGAAGAGGTGCACGCGAATACGATAAGTATCTGTTCTGCACTATTACGTGGGCGTAGAGTATCGAGGCTATGCAATAATGTGCATCGGCGCAACGAAATCGATCGATCGTCTTGTAGATCCAATCTACGCTAAATTCATAAATGTCATCGTGCACTTTCATGTTGGATCGTTAAGGGAAAACTTCCTGGGACTTCCCGTAACGACCTCGAACTATGGGACTGATCAAAGTGGCATTGGATCGCGCATAAATAATTGAACTGACTTTAAACGAACTGTTTCCTTTAAGTAGTATCTCATGAATAATGTATTTGCGCGATTAACGAGCTCGCGGTAAATTGACTTTTATATATGAGACGAGTAAGAATTGGAATTGTAATACTTTTACAATCTATTATTGGGTAGAAAAAGTAATATAACGAGCTACTAGTAAATTGACTTTTATCTATGAGACAAGTCAGAATCGAGATTACTTTCCAAAAGTAATTAAATAAGTAATTAATAAGAAATTCTGAAGGAAAAAATTAATTATAAAAGAAAAGCTTCTGATAATCATTGAAGGAAACTTCACGGAAATTCTAATTCAAGTCTAACTATTAATGGATACAAATAATAATATAACGAGAAGATACCAAATAAAATGCATCTAATAAACCGATCTAAGTCAGTAATAAGACTAATTCCTAGGATTATGTCGCAAATCCAAGATAATAACGAAGTAGTTCACAGATAACACGTTCAATTGGATTTACACTATTGTCTCTTAAATCTTAATCTTTTCGATAATCTCTGAGCTTCCTCGAAAACTGCTATCAGGAAACTGAGAACGACTTGATAGATAGTCCAAAGTATCGATCAAATGATTTTAATAATGCTAAATTTTTACTCGAAAGATGAGTGAAACTGAAGTAAAGTGTGGTACATAACAGAAAAGAGAATTTGAAAAAAAATGGTCAAAGATACATCTCATTTAATTCTATCACTCGAATAATCGTTGAGAGCAACTGCAGCATAATCGGACGAGCATAAAGTTGATCTTCCTGGCCTATTTCTGCGTTGACCGTACATTACATTCGTCCACCCGGATTCTAAGTTTACTTTAGCATAGCAGCCCACACTAAGGTACGGATTACGTAAATTAAACTACGTGTTTTACTCTAAAATCCCTAAAATAGAAAGGTGCATTGCAAATTAGAAATTTGTTTTCTCGTCTCCAATGAAAATGATATTATAATTATATTCAAAGTCTTTACTCATTTCCTGACATTTATGGTTTTGCAGAACTTATCCTGAAACGTGAATGTTGTGTTCGTGCTTAATAACTTAGAAAGAAATCAAACAAAATAATTTGATGTTTACTGTATTAATTTTAATTATTACCACATGGAAATATAAGTGAAATAGTCTTTTTAAGAAGAAGACTTACGTGAAAAGATTAATCTAGTATGAAACTAATTTCTGATAGTTTGGAAATTCATATTTACAAGAATTAAGTAATTCTTACTATACAAAATTAGTTTTCTACAATTAATCGTTTTCGATATGTTCTGTACTCTGAAATTGATTTAGCACAAAATTCATGTTTTATACTAAAAGTCAGTTCTCGCAAATTCATTTCTATAGTATCACTTTACAAATTAATCGGATTATAATATAATAATAATAATATATTATATTATCTCCTGTTGAAATCATAGTTTTACCACTTCGTGGAATATCAGCGCGTTGAAGTATATCGCTAAATGTATACAATTGATTCACGATTCTTTATCAGTGGACCAGACATTCCAACGAATTCGCGGTAGGAAGAGAATAGATAGTACACTCGTATTATACTCTCTTCTAATTCCTACGGCGATTAGATAGGAGGGTACTAGACTGACAATGTTTTTTAAATTATGTAAATAGAATGGCGTTTCTTACGTCCCGGACATTTCAGTGTGCCCAGAATATTTGCACTCCGCTTACGTAATATTCGCGCACCGGAGAAACGGGAGTCGCAATTATTACGCTTATCGTTCGTTTGTCACGCAATTAGATCGACGTTATGTAATACAATTGAATTTCTCGATCATCGAGGATAAATCCTAGAAAGGATACCAAGCGTGAACTCCAGGAAACTGTATTTCATTCTCGACACAATCCTTGATTTATGCAAAGTATTCTGCGATAACAATTGTGATACGCGTATACGTTATTCATAACAATCTCATAGATTGATCTTAATAGAGGCCACCATTTTTTCAACGATATTTTTCCATTTCAAGAATATCTATCACTAAGAATAATTATGTGGCAGTAATAAGAATAACCAATAAAATAGTTGCGATTGATGTAATGACGCACAAAATTATTAAACATTCACAAACAAGCATTATTTTTGGTTAAAAACACTGGATAGGAACTTTTGAACACTCTGATTGACTTATCCTTAAATATGATATTAATAACAATTTCTTAAGGCTGTTCTTTTGGAAGAAAAAATGCAAAAGCCATCTGGCCGGGAACTTTCGAACGCGACTGGATTTGAAGAACATCTATCACCAAGAATAATAATGTGGCAAATATAATAATTAATAAAATGTTTAGCGTCGATGCAGGATAAAATGGATTTAAATGAATATCAAATCAAAATATATGTAATTGGAGCATATTTTTATGCAAATCAGAAAAAGAAGTAGAATCGGAGCGCTTCAAGTTATTTCAAAATAGAACTTAACCCCGTTACTGCATATAATCAGTGGCATGAAAGGATGTTCGCCTCACACAACCGATCACGATTTCAAAAGAAATTCAGTAAAAAAGGTCGCTCATTATTCTCCTACCGTTTGAGCAACTTTGTATTAAATGCAATTCGGATGAATTAAATAGCAAAGCAACGTTGCACGGCCAAACACGTGGCGCTTAAAATGTGAAACAATAGTTGTAATCGATCGTCTACATTTTTACGAACAGTTATGATTTCATATTTACGTTTGAAAATGCTTGATATTAAAAATTCTTGATACAGTTTATCTATTTATAACTAGGTTAATTTATATTTATACGCGGATACCAATCTTTTTGCACAAGAAAGATCGTGACACTTACGGTACACTTCTCCAGAATTCCAACAATTTGCACGGAGTTATTCGTGTTACATAATATGCCATAATTGCGAAAAACAGCGTGGTGCATTTTCTTCGAGAGGTGTTAAAGGGTCAATTATCTCATTAACCTCTCTTTAAAACGAAACCAGTCTTCATCCACGAAATATCATTCGTTTAATTTCGTGGATCAGCGAAAACGTGGAATCCGGCGAAATCGTGCGAGGAAGACGATCTCGTGTGCGGAACTTGGCGTACGTGCAATACGAACGAATTACGATGGCTGTGGGTTTATTCAACGACGTCGACGCCGACGACGGCGTCGCGGCGAGGAGGGAGAGAAAGAGAAGTGGTACACGAGGCATTGTGGAGAGAGGAAACCAATGAGAGAGTACGCGAGTCTCTCTCACAGTCGGCGAATGCTGACATTTGACTTTGCTCCGCAAAGGACGCGAGTCTACTATCACCGAATACGATTAACTCTCGATTATATTATCCGAGATCACCGGGAAAAGTACTTTTTGCATTATTCTAATGTCCAATCGTCAATCCGCTGACAAACAATCGTAGAATTATTCCATTCGTACTCGAATCGATGAATGAACAGGAAAACACAAAAATCTGGGTACCTTTGCCTGAATGAGACACTATTCAATGGGATCTAAAGTTGCGCGAGATAAGACTTTAACGAAAGTGACTAATTACCGTGATATCGATTATTAATGTATATCAGTATAAATAATATTTTAATAAAAACGAATTTTGTAATATATACGGTGAAATTTAACATTTGCATCTCACCTCGCACCTCCTGAATTTTTATATTATAATATTTCGCACCTCCAGAATTTTGATATCATAATATTTGCTCTTCCAGAATTTTTATATCATAATACTTCGCACTTCCAGAATTTTGATATCATAATATTTGCTCTTCCAGAATTTTGATATCATAATATTTGCTCTTCCAGAATTTTGATATCATGATATTTCGCACTTCCAGAATTTTGATATCATGATATTTCGCACTCCCACAATTTGGATGTATTTGAAAGAGTTTTACAATATTATCTTAATAAATGGTACAATATGTTGCGAAATAAATGCTCATTGTAGGTGCTCGTTCTGGGTAATGACCATTTAGTGACTCGAAAGCCGAGCAAAGTTATGTGCATTCATTGCGTTGATATTTACGGCACTTAAACAATTTATCTCCTCACGAGATTCGATCACCAGATGCGCACACGTGACGACATTACTATTAGTGCGCTTCTAAACAATCCTATTAAAAATCGACATAACTCGGGGACTTCGGGGACTTACGACTATTCACAAGTAACGAATAACATTCATCGAATCACGGATAGCAAATTGGTGTTAAGTTCATCCTTTCTTATCTTTTAATATCGTGGTTCATAGATCAGTTATTATTTGATTGTGAGGAAATTCTTTGTTATATAGTTTGCCACTTTTGTAATGGATTATAATAATTCTTTTACTGTATTTTAACTTGACTTCTAATCTTATTTTTATTTTTTAATTTTATTTTCAACGTGTTATAGAATCTGGTAGAAATGCAATACATTGAAAAATGAAAATAAATATTTTCCTTGATTTTGTTTAAGAAGTCTGTTTAATATCACGTTACGTGTCTATTAAAACACTGAATACTTTGAGTAGTAGGTTTATTTAAACAGTTTGGCTTCCAGATTAGATTGCTTTAAGTTAGTAGCACAAATTTGATTCTTCGAAATCTATTCACGACACGAGTTCACGGTACTTTACATGGAAAATGTAATATTTATAAGTATCTAAATCGAATGTACGTTAATCTTTATCAGTTATAAGTATATCATATAAATTCTTAAATTGTCAAAGAATTTTTAAGTTCAAAAATCGAAGGATCCCTTTGTAACTTAAATTATACCGATTTCTATGAAAAAAAATATCAGCAAATACTGGAAGTGCAAGTTCTTGTTGATTCATTGATAAAGTCGATTGAAAGTAAAAAGTCGTGCATTCAAATTTCGATCGTAGTGCCAGCATAATGCACCTGTTTAAGTCACGGAGTGAAAGCGATGCGTTCAACGACAGATGACCGCTTTTGAAGTACTCGAGTTTCCGGCCGATATATCTCGACACATGACTAAACTCGATAGCACCGATATCGGTCGATTTTTACATACTACTTCGCTCTTCGATACTATTCAAGTACTGGGGGGTCAATGAATTTCATCGTTTTATAAACCTTGTTATATAATAACTTTTACTGGAATCTAATATTGGCAGCAATATGTTAGTGAAATTCCAAGTTATTGGAAGGAGTGCATTGCAAAGTATATCATGATATGATAACAAATTTTAATTCACTTTGAAATTGCAAACTGAATTGAAACTCGCGGAAATAATGGGTATCATTTATCTATTGTAATAATGACAAATAAGAAGTAATCTAATATACCTAATTCATTATTAAATATGGAAATACTAATAATTTCGAAAACTAGAAACTTGATACATGAATCTGGAAGAATGTTAATCGATTAATTTCGAATATGATACAAATTGAATTTCACCGAAATATTTAATGTCAGTAATAAATATGGAGCTAGTGAGAATCGCAGAAGTCTGATACAAAATTAGTTGGACGCTTTTAAAATTCTATCAAAACTCGCTACTATAAAATGATGCAATTATTTTCCTTAATTATGACACGCTTAATATTATGCCCTTTTAAAAATACTCCCGTAGCCGAATAAAACGCATGACGATGTGTATACTTATTTATCTTCCGGGAATATTCATAATTTACGAATTCACTGTGCACGGTTTCCTTGTCGTCCGTCGATTGCGAAGCAATTACGGGAGTCTTAGGAGACAGACTGTCGACAACGCGGTGCAAGATCCACGTGATTACATCGGGACAGAGTCTCCCAATGGAACATAAAAACCAGTAGGAGGAACGATGAAGACGTGTGCGATATAAGTTGATTTCATCGGGAACACGCCGATGAAAAAGAAATGTCATTACCAGAGCCGCGTACTTACAACGGAAATCCGATTATAAGTCAGCTTTAGCTGCACGATTAACAAGCTACGCCCGATGCATTACACGCTGATCCTCTCTAATACATTTTTAATGTCTCGCTCCTCGTAACTTACAATTAGTTTCGTCGAACTTTATGTGGGAAACTCTTTGTCCACTCTAAACTGCAATATTATATTAGGGTTATCCATAAGTATGTCGTTCTTTTCAGATTTTAACAAACAAACAGCGCCCGCTTTTTCGAGAATTATATTGTTGATTAATCTGTACTAAACGTTAAATAAAATACAATTTTTTCTAATACAAAAACTTCTCAACAGTTACATAAACAGATTCAAATTCTGAAACTCGTAATTTTAATTTTTAAACGATACAGCATTAATAACCCTCAAAATTAAATATATTAAACTGGCCGATAAGTTCCTGCGAACTTATCGTGCGAATAACGGGCGATGTGCTTTCAACTTTTTATATTGTTGCAATTTTTTGTATTCAACAATATTTACTTCATAAAAATCCTCGACTTCCCGGAAAAAAATTGATAGCCACTTAAATAAATTACGGAATCCACTAGGATCCATAAGATTCGATCGGTTCGATGAGCACAAAGTGGAGCACACTTTTTGAGATCGTCCTAAATCGAGTGCGTGCTAACTTCTGATATAATCCGCGTACTTAACACTTACCAAAGAGACGAAGAAGACAACGATGTCACGAGTAAAGCGAACAAGAGAGAGAGAGAGAGAGAGAGAGAGAGAGAGAGAGAGAGAGAGAGAGAGAGAGAGAGAGAGAGAGAGAGAGAGAGAGAGAGAAAGGGTGAGAAGAAGAAAAAGAAAGAGGAAGAGTGGCGAGAGAAAGGAGAAGGCAGTATCGTCTCGCGGCACAGTTCAACAACGAAGGTCGGTCAATGGCCAACGTCGGCTGACTGCTACAGCCACCAGGGTAGTGGTGAGAGAAAGATCAAAAAGTCAAAGGGAGAAAGGGAAAACAGCGGTGTAAGAAGGAGAAAGGAAGAAAGGGCTATGTAACGACTCGTATGGTACCAGAATATCATTACGTTCAATTGATACCCGGCGACATCCACCGACATCCACCGACCAGATGGTACATGTCAATACACGTGCGACCGGAGAAAAAAGACTTGACACCGGCTGCCAACCCGACGACAGTAACGAGATTATTCCTATACCAAGTATTTCTCCGTTACACATCAACGCCAGATACGACGGATTCCCGGCTCTCCCGACTATCCCGGAACGCGGAAATTCCTTTAATGTAACCTGATACTCTTCGCCAATCAACGGCCTCGAGTGCGCTATGCGCCGCAAAAAACTAGTATCTACTCTAACCCTTTATCGGTTTCCGTTCAGAGACCTAATGCTCTCTCGATGCACAGTTATCCCTCGACAATCCGTGGGGTTATTTTCTTGTAATTTCTTCTTCTTTCTTCTTCCTCTTTGAAGTTGATTAATTGATAGCCATTATTGTCGGCCATTGATAGCCGTGTGCGTTTAATGTGAATATCCATTGGTTGCGTAAAAGAATTGGTCATTCGATATTTATTAATAACGATGTGTTACGGTCGAAATAAAACTACTCGTATAAATAAGTAGTATAAGTAATATTCGTTGACTCACCACGGAATTGAATCGCTACGATAAACACGTACGCTTCATTAATCTCTTTCATTTTCTGGAGACACGAAGTATCGCGGAATAAACTGAAGCAATAGAGCGCGAAAATGGCAGAACACGATGTTATCGCGAGTGCGGATTAACATCTCGCGTTTTATCTCCGTTTTAAAACCGTCGTAAGAGGTGGTATCCCGAGAGTACTCCGGATAATTTGCTAATGTCACGAAGCTATTTCTCATTATCATAATCAGATTTGCCAGATCCTAAATCGGGAATATGTCCTACCTGTCAGCCCTACGTTAACTTTTAAATACCAAGGAATATAATCTTCTTAATTCTCAGAGGAGATACTGTTTTTTTTACGATCCCCACAGTTTTAACGCAAAATCTCGAAGTTGAAGTTTGTTATTTAGGAAGAATACTTTTCAGTATTTATATCTCTGATTTTTTTATGCCACTGTTTCTTTTATGCGGAAGTAACTTCGGCGATAATAATATATTATTGACAGACTATTTCATATTTTATTTTTGACATAATAAAATATTGTCGCCACTATTCTTTTAACCGGGAATAATATCGACGATAATAAAATATTTTTGCCGTATGCAGAAACAAAGAAAGAAATGCAACCACTCAAATATTGATAAATAATAATCCATAACTTGCGCGCATTAAGAAGCACGTAAATTCACATCGCGCATCTGCTTTCCAAGCAACTCTTTTCCGAAACGAGGTCAGATTGGAGTTTCGTTTAATCGGACTTTTCTAATCGGGTCAAGTCGCTTCATTGATGGTTTCCCGTAAAACAAGAGTAAACACACTCGGGGAAAGAAGATTTTCATTGATCGACTGTCGATGTAAAATGTATTCGATCAGGGTCTGCTTTGTAACGATTACAGCGAACACTAATGTTCGTTATCTAACATGTAACAAATTTAAACATAGACCACCCGTTCAAGAAGCACGAAGGGTACGAAGAAGCGATAGCAATTAGATCTTCCGCAAACTGGTGAAATCGTTAACCTCGTTTCTTGCGAGGAAATATTAATTTCATTGATATAAATGAACGTAAAATCATTGATCACCGACAATTATAAGGTATTCATAATTTATAGTAATATAGCATTTATATCACTATAAATAGTTCAGTAATAATTACACGGGTAAATTCAATTTTATAAGAATATTCAAAGAAGACTCAAAACGATGAAATGAAACCCTATCAAATATGATATCTTATAATATATCACAGAATTAATATAAAACAACATTGCCTTCATTTACATTAATTATTAAACCCTCGTAATAAGTGACTTATTTAGAAGAAGGGGATGCTTTTAAACATTTTTTAAATATTGTTAACTTCTACTTACAAATGATAAAGTTTGCGTTGACATACCTTGGATTCGTAATATCTGGAAAAAAGAAAATATAATAGGTTAGATATAAATAATAAATACATTGTGGTAAATATATTATACGGCCAAGTTGCAATCAGATTATTCTTATTACCTATATATGTTCAGGCAATATTTAATAAAATAATTTCGGAAGTTCTCTCAATATTCAACGAAAAAGTGTTTATCGTTGTTAGGCTTTTTATTACGTATGCCAAATTGACTTTCGCCGTATTCCTACTGATTGTGAGGAGCAACAATATCGCGGTGCAAATTACTGATAATTGGCATAGACACAGTTGCTAGGATGAATGTAGCCGGGAAAAAACTCCGGTTTATTAGCTGAGCCTAGTTTAAACGCGATAGTTTATTACGAGCTCCCTAGTTATCTTGGAAAGATATACACCCGCAAAACACTCACTGGAATGAGTGATAATTGCAAACGCAACTTTCGTTTCTTTCTGGAAAACACTATCTTGGCAAATATTTAAACACGCAGAATTAAGATATGATTCGGAGCCACATACATTTTTAAAGGTTTCTAAAGTTTCTCACTCTTACGTGGCTCCGAATTATATTTAAAAACGTGGATAGTACATATTAGAAGTCTTTAAAATAAAACACTGTAGATTTGGTTCCTTTCCGTAAAAGATTATCTTGACAAATATTTAAAAGCACAGAATTAAGATATGACTCGAAGCAACGTATGTTTCAGAAATTGAGAAACCTTTCGAATAAGAACATCAAAAGTATTAGAAAGTATGGATCATTTTATTAATTATGTATGACTGTTCGCGTCTAACGTGTTTTATATTCAGTGGAGAGTTATCAAGATCAACCAATTTTTTTCAACTTATCTTTGCCACTGTCTGAATTAATGCGAGGTACATCTAATGGATCTTTTACAAATTCATTTTGTCCGATTAAACTGTCAGAAGGCAAAAGAAAACGTAGAAAATCCCGCGCGACAACTTGTCACTGTTTTTAATTGCAAGCTTAACCGTGTATGTATATCACGGGTATGTTTATCATAATAAATCGAAGATACACATGTCTTTCAGCCAAGTGAAAAAGGTCCGCAGGAATTCGTTATACAGCTTGTTCTCCGTCAATGATATATCCGTTCCACTATTCGAGTAACCTCCAGCCATAGAATCTAATGATATTCTCACCTGTCAGCTTTTTAATCATTCATGTGAAAAATGACAAAAAATGTGTCGAGAGTGATGACATAGACATTTCTCAATGCTTGAGAAAAAAAAGGACGGACGTGGTTGATGCCGTGCATTCGACGTGCCGGTGCCCCGAAGCCAGTGAAAGACGAAACGATTCTACTTCTTCAACTTCTAATAAGGAAGTATCAAGATGTCTTCCTTCGTGTACTAAAATCTTCCGTCTCGTAGAGAGTATTATAAATGAGACACGTATGAAGCGTGAAACTCGTGTCACCGTAAAACTTCCAAAAACAAGATTCTGAAATTCTGTCCGGCAAGAAAACATGACCTTTTACAGAAATATTGTGTTTATAATATTAATAATGAATGCACGAGTATCGTACCACTGAGGGATTTTTCGTAAACAAATATTATACTTTCTAGGAAAGTATTAGAAATATAATATTTAATCAATGTGAAGAAGGAAATTGAATTTAATTGTCTATCTTAAAGAATATTGTTACAAGTTTAGTAATATCGTTTTGAGAAGTATGCAGATCACCGGCATTCACCGGAATTCTTTGATAAATTACAACGCTTCTTCTCATCGTCAATCATTCTGCCGTTCATTCGTTCGACTTGTTATGATCTATTTCTCTAATTTTTATAATTAACGTTTGCGTGTAACCGTCACACTTTACAAGGCTTTATCGATATTATTATTCCATACGGCATATCTTTGGGTCTGCTTTTCCCCTCCTGGAATTTCTTCGATCACTTTCCTTTTCCTTTCTTATCTACCTTTCCCAACCCTTAGTCTTCCTCCACGGTAGTTCTTTAGATTATATTTAATAGTATTCTAACATAGAATTTAACGTCATAGCTATGCAACAAACTTTCGAATTCTATACTTTTTTATATATTTATCAGTATAATATTTAATTCTAAATATCTGAATATAACGAAAATAATTCCTGCAACCAACTCGGAATTCCTTCATTCATATTCTATTACCTCGGTGAAAAGTGATATGAATTTAAGCACGATTGCTAATGAATTCGAAATATAAATTTCTCCGCCGAAAGAAGGCAGATATAAACGACATTCTAAATTTACGATGTAAATTACGTAACTCTATAAATTACAGTGGAAGGGAAATATACTCGCGGTAAAACTTTTACGAAATGCAGCACCGTGGAAGGGTTCGATTAGCGTGATTTGTGATCTCAGCAAACAGGATATTCAAGATATTCGATTTTAGCATAAGCCAGGAGTCTCCGACTTGTAAAATGAATCGTAAAAACCGCTAGTTTTTCAAGATGAATCGAAGTTCGCAGGATTGAAACAGGACACTAAATAAACAACTAAGCAGCCAGTCGTTTTATTCCTCCGTGTCTCGCTAACGAAACTCCTTCAAATGTTTTGCTATGCGTTGCACGGAGTGAATAGTCCCTTCATCGAATCCGCGTGAATGCTACGATTGTAGGCCATGCAGTTTTGTTTTCTTCGGATCCATGCTTTTTTATCAAAAAAGAGGGAAAAATCGTTCAATTTTGATGGTAGTTTAACCCTCCATAATGCCATGCATCTTTGAAGCCGCATACTCGTCTAACCGTATCTTTCTTTTCTTTCCTTTTTTCGTTGTAATAATATTGAATTGTCCCGAAAGTTCAATCGGATTTTCAGTAATTCTCCGGCAAAAAGCACGGAAAGTTCATCAGAGGATAGAATCTTCAAGTTGCGTAAAAATGGAGAAAGGTTGTTTAACAAACCAGCGATTGCCACTTTTTTGATAAATTAAAATAAAACACAACGATGGTATTACATGGTAATAAATCTTTGTTAGATCTGCGTTTAACTAGTTTCACATTATACAATCTTCTTTACACACGAAAAAATTAATTTGTAGAGGATTATTATCCATCGTTAAACATATTTTCAGATTGTGCCAATTTACGAATCAGGAATGCGATAAACAAGTAGCGGCGATACGTTTAACGTGCAATTAATTCCGTCAGTATTAACAGATGTAATTTAATAAAATCGCATTTTACTTGTTCCTTAAGTAGGATGTTAAACTCAGGTCTTGCTTTCGCATTACTTTCCACGCGTGTTCTTACGTGAGGAATATCATTCGTCGTGTTACAGTACCTGTTTATTAAAATTCAATTACCGCAGATCTCTTCCTACTTACGAGTTTCCCTTTGATAGCGATGAATTTTAATATCCTTCATTTACCCGCTTCAAACCGCGACCCTTCATAAAGATACGTATTTATATATCCGTTTCTAATACAAGAATATTATAAATATTTTATTACTTCTCCTCTGAAGATAAGATTCTTCTTTATTATTATGATTATTATGTACGAAGCAAGTATATAGATATCTTATATTTGGGAAGTATGATATATGTTTTATCAGAATAATCTCATAATTAACATAATTGATTGATCATTATAGTTGCATTAAGTGATTGTAGATAATCAGATTACTTAATCTGATAAAATATCTATATACTTGCTTTATTCATAATAAAGAAGTATTTATAATATTCTTTAAAGTATTAATATAAGTATACTGACTTTTAATTAAATCTTATATTATTAGGCTTAAGAAACAGTCTGTCAATGCGATCGTGTATATATTATATTAAGTAATTACTTGTTCTATGCGAGGAAAGCTGAAATCGAAAAGTTTCTCTTCAAGGAAACCGTCGAGCTATAATTAAGTGACAGTGTCTGTAATTTGCTGATACATTAGAAGCCGTGGCTTGTACCATAACGAATTGTCGCGAAAAATATTATTGCGGTTTAGATTCTCGGTTGACACGAAACGAATAATACTGTGACTACCAGTAAAGCTGATTTCACACTGAATGAGAATTTGAAAACGAAACTTAACCCGTTGACTGCAATAGTACTTCTGTATTTCAAATAAATTTTTTTGTTAAAAAGCATAAATTACCAGTTTATCTTGAAGAATGGACTTGAGCCACTTTCAAAATAAACGGCTCAAATATCCTTGTCGAAAACAGTAAATAAGCGGTTTATAGAAAGCTTAATTACTTATGAGTACCTGAAAATGAATGGTCACTATAGTAGCCAAAAACAGTCAGCGGATTAATTATATTTCTCCATACAATAAATTAATGGCATTATAATAAAAATTTAATAAACATATAGAATTGCAGAGAATTTATCTGAAAAATAATTAAAGGAGTGTAAATGCAGTTATTCGATGCAGTTACATATTGGTTATTAAAATTCCTCTGCTACACGTGAAAATTAGACTTGTAAATTCAGGGTTGGTGTAAAAAGAAGAAGGGGTTGAGATTAGGAGAGGCAATAGGGACGGTTGCATGCAATTATGTCTGGCAATGAGACAGTTTGAAGGATGTAATCCAATTCTTCTTGATCCTGGCCATAAAAAATATCCCATCCATCATCGTAGCTACAGCTTCTTATAACGATACCACTCGAGACTTTCACGCAGTGTGAACACAGCTCGGTGGATCAAGATTCTTGTCGAGATCTATCCAGACGAAGAGGAACGGCATCGGAGTGCTCTTAAGTGGCTCTTGACCTCGCACTTCTCCAACTTTACATACGTCTATAGTGTATACACGTCTAACCTCAAGAATATAAGCCTTTATTGCTGATAGCGTCATCATTATGAACTTTCTGCCTTAGAAGATCAAGAAGCTAATCGTACGTTATTCACGAACCGGAAGCGCCAGACAGAACTAAATACTCGCGGGACCAATTTCGTGAGTGCCATTGAAGAACTCAAATACAAACTTCCAATTAGAACGATGTTAATGAATCCTTTTGAAAAATAATATTTTACTATTTTTTTACTACTTTATATGGATATTAATATTTAATAAAAAAATATTCAGTTTAAGAAATAGTCTGTGGCACAAGCAGCCCTTCGTACCACCGACGCACCATAATGGCGTCGCAAACGAGTTTCCTCGTCGACGGTATTAAGATCCACTTAACATAGATCACGCGGACAGAGTACATTAAATTGGCGACAATTACACCGTCTAGAAAAGATATTGATATCTTTGTACACCCACTATTCATTGTGAGGCGCCATGCACGTTACACCTGCGTCTATGTCATCTTAGACAAGTCAGAAGAGAAGAAGAAAAAAAGAATCCCACACGAAGTGACGTGTTACCGCAGATAAGACGGGCACGAGTAATAGTAAATGGGTCAGTCACCTTCATAGATACACTAGCCGTTATATAAATCGTACTGCTGTAACGCAATACCATCAAGAATTATATTGCCGTGAGTCGCTTTTATCGCCGTGCACGGCTCCGTAAAACGTGCACGCGTACGATCGCAAGGTCGCGACTATGCTTTTATGTGCCAGAAGCGACCGACGATTGTCGGCACCACCAAAAGCGACTATCTAAATTGCAAGAATTATCTGCCACCCTGCTTTTTTTTGTCCAGCGAACTGAATTCGTTGCGAATCCTGCGTCTGCGCGTGTCGCGTAAAATGGAAAGTTATTGGATCATTTTTGTCGAGGCTTTTGTTGGAATTCTCGAGGATGTGTAGATTTGTATGTTGTACCTTTTTCTCGACATAAGTCGGGCATCGAATAAAAGACTTCTAAGTTCGTTATGACCCTAAGTTCATGATTAGGGAAATAAATGATTGACATGTTTTAAACGATAGATCTAATGACCGTGATATGAATGAGTTAGAAAGAGTTTTCGCTTAAACAGTCGTTATATCTTGATCCGATGATTCCAGATGCTAAATGAGTGGAATGTGTAGTGTTAACCGAAAAACCAGTATTCCTTCCTTATTGACAAGAAGAGTGTAGCACTACTTTAAATATGGCCGACTCACGATGTCTTAATACTTTCTGGAAAATTACTGTACAATCTTGAGCTTTCGTAATTAATGTTTCTTGCCGCATTGTTTAAAAACCGCACAAGTATAACAATATCTTAATAGTTTCCATAATACTATGATCGAAGAAACGAATATTATAAAGCCGTATCGTTTAAGATATTAATTTTAAGGCTAATTAAATTTAATTCAAAAATTGTGAAGACCTAAAAAATGTTTAATTTCCTCGTACAAGTTACAAGAATTATACGTGATAATTAGTTCGCGGTACTCATTAGACTTTTAAATATAATAACCTCGTTGACATATAAATATGGTGACGCACCGTTACTGCCTATACGTCAGACGTGCATTAAACTATTATTAGATGACGATACGGAAGTCGATTGAATCGCCATGCAATTGTCTGTTACGCTAGTCTAGACAGTATCAAAGGTTACGTAACGTTTAGTTTAGTATAATAATCATCCATTGTCGAATAAACTGTGTTTTGAAAACACTGTTCTCCTTTCTTTGGAAACTCTATGGAAGTCGTAATTCAACGATTGGATTCAAGGTTTCTTCCTAATCCAACAAAATTAGTAGAACAATTCATGTTCGATTTTTTACCAGTTTTACCTTCGTAGGAAAAAGCTAGGCAAAACCTAACTTTTTCTACGTTGGTATCACGGATAAGCAGCAGCCTTGAATTATATCAAACGCAAACAGTTAGATTCCATGAAATCAAATATTATTCTAACATTGTTCCTCGTGAAAATGTGAAGATTTTATACTTCAATGTACATAATTTAAATAAAAGGTTCTTGGAAGATAATGTGATTCGACTTAAAATTGAATAATAATTAAGCGTGCGGTTGCGAAAGAAATTCATTGATAATAATTAATGAAGTATATAATTTCATGGTTCGAACTCTTAGTATTTTTATAATTTAATACAAAAACGGTCCCTAAAAATACCAGGATACACTTAGTATATCAACATCTTCAATATTCCCCTTTTAATGAAATAATGAAACTGATGAAAAGGATGCATTTAATTTAAGTGGCCATTAAGTTAATTCAATTAATCGAGTATTATTTGCACAGATATTATTTAAATCTAAAGGAAGTGGTGCGCTAAAAAGTACTGTGCGATTTTAACGATCATTAAATTTGAAAAAACTATTCACTCTTCCTTCCCGTGCGCATTATCGTCCATTATTTCCCGTAATTGCTTCCGGGTAATATAATTAATGAATAAGGAGGCGTTCGCTTGTAGTACACGGAAGAGTGCCACCCAGGACTTAATTTAACTCGCGGGCAATTTGCCATTTATATAAATCTCCTACCGAACCCCTAGACTCGAGTGAAACAATGCGGTGCATCACACTTTTGAAAATAAACCTCACTGTCACTGTCACTATTTGAAGTCTTAACACAAAACGTATTTGATCCGAACAGTTTGTTCTGCACGTCATATTAATGGTGCTTGTTGGACACGCGACGTCGGATATCGTAGAGCAAAAGTCGAAACCTGACACAATGCGACCACTATTAGCTATTATTAGAAAGATAAGACTAAACCTAGATGTAATTGAAGAACAGCAATGAAATGGAGAGTAGATGCCTAAAAATGTTCGGGGACCATTCTGGGTCAAAACAAGTAGATTAAAATGGTTTTTCTGGTAAAAAAATGGGTCTACCTTCAAAAATCTTCAAAAAATCAAAGTCGCCAATTTCACTTCTAAGTGGCGTAAATCGATGCTATATGATGCCTAATGATGTTCTAGGACGATTTTGGGTCGGAAGAAGCGGTTAGAAAATGTTTATTGGTCAAAAATGGGTCGAACCCAAGTCGAAAAAATGTAAAGGGGAATACCTTCAAAAATTGTCAAAAATTAAAAGTCGCCAAAATCGCTTCTAAACGACCCAAATCGATGGTAAATGATGTATAAACATATTCTAGGACGATTTTGGGTCGAAAGAAGTGGTTAAAAAAATTTTATTGGTAAAAAATGGGTCGATTCAAAATCGCAAAAATGTGAAGGGGTATACCTTCAAAAATTGTCAACAAATCAAGATCGCCAAAATCACTTCTAAACGACCCAAATCGATGGTAAATGATGTATAAACATATTCTAGGACGATTTTGGGTCGAAAGAAGTGGTTAAAAAATTTTTATTGGTAAAAAATGGGTCGATCCAAAATCGCAAAAATGTGAAGGGGTATACCTTCAAAAATTGTCAAAAAATCAAAATCGCCAAACTCGCTTCTAAACGACCCAAATCGATGGTAAATGATGTATAAACATATTCTAGGACGATTTCTGGTCGAAAGAAGGGGTTAAAAAATTTTTATTGGTCAAAAATGGGTCGAACCCAAGTCGAAAAAATGTAAAGGGGTATACCTTCAAAAATTGTCAAAAATTAAAAGTCGCCAAAATCGCTTCTAAACGACCCAAATCGATGGTAAATGATGTATAAACATATTCTAGGACGATTTTGGGTCGAAAGAAGAGGTTAAAAAATTTTTATTGGTAAAAAATGGGTCGATCCAAAATCGCAAAAATGTGAAGGGGTATACCTTCAAAAATTGTCAAAAAATCAAAATCGCCAAAATCGCTTCTAAACGACCCAAATCGATGGTAAATGATGTATAAACATATTCTAGGACGATTTTGGGTCGGAAGAAGCGGTTTAAAAATTTTTATTGGTCAAAAATGGGTCGAACCCAAGTCGAAAAAATGTAAAGGGGTATACCTTCAAAAATTGCCAAAAATTAAAAGTCGCCAAAATCAATTCTAAATGACCCAAATCGATGGTAAATGATATATAAACATATTCTAGGACGATTTTGGGTCGGAAGAAGCGGTTTAAAAATTTTTATTGGTAAAAAATGGGTCGATCCAAAATCGCAAAAATGTGAAGGGGTATACCTTCAAAAATTGTCAAAAAATCAAAATCGCCAAAATCGCTTCTAAACGACCCAAATCGATGGTAAATGATGTATAAACATATTCTAGGACGATTTCTGGTCGAAAGAAGGGGTTAAAAAATTTTTATTGGTCAAAAATGGGTCGATCCAAAATCGCAAAAATGTGAAGGGGTATACCTTCAAAAATTGTCAAAAATTAAAAGTCGCCAAAATCGCTTCTAAACGACCCAAATCGATGGTAAATGATGTATAAACATATTCTAGGACGATTTTAGGTCGGAAGAAGCGGTTTAAAAATTTTTATTGGTCAAAAATGGGTCGAACCCAAGTCGAAAAAATGTGAAGGGGTATACCTTCAAAAATTGTCAAAAATTAAAAGTCGCCAAAATCGCTTCTAAACGACCCAAATCGATGGTAAATGATGTATAAACATATTCTAGGATGATTTTGGGTCGAAAGAAGTGGTTAAAAAATTTTTATTGGTAAAAAATGGGTCGATCCAAAATCGCAAAAATGTGAAGGGGTATACCTTCAAAAATTGTCAAAAATTAAAAGTCGCCAAAATCGCTTCTAAACGACCCAAATCGATGGTAAATGATGTATAAACATATTCTAGGACGATTTTGGGTCGAAAGAAGTGGTTAAAAAATTTTTATTGGTCAAAAATGGGTCGATCCAAAATCGCAAAAATGTGAAGGGGTATACCTTCAAAAATTGCCAAAAATTAAAAGTCGCCAAAATCAATTCTAAATGACCCAAATCGATGGTATATGATGCCTAATGATGTTCTAGGACCGTTTTGGGTCGAAAGAGGCGGTTAAAAAATTTGTTCGGGTCAAAAATGGGTCGACGCAAAACTGAAAAAATGTGAAGGGGTATACCTTCAAAAATTCTCAAAAAATCAAAGTCGCCAAAATCAGTCCTAAATGGTCCAAATCGATGGTAAATGATATATAAACATATTCTAGTACGATTATGGATCGAAAGGAATGGTTTAAACATTTTTGTTTAAAAAAACATGCTGACCGAAATCACTGAAAAGCAATGGGGTAGACTTTTTTCCGTAACTTAGTCAAACACCCTTGCCCTACCCTATATACTTGACTTCTTCCTACACATCATTTTCGCAAACTACACATAGTTCATTTTACCACAAGATCAATTATATTCCACAGGTTATATATTCGAGAATCTTCATCGCTTTACAATGAATTTTGTCGTACAGCCACAGAAGGTAATTTTGCAAAAGGACTTAGGATAGAAAGGCGATCCCTTTAGTGCGACTACACTGGGTGGTAAGGGCGACGAAACTAACAATAAGATGGAATAACTAACGACATACCTTCTCATTCAGTCCTCTCCTTACGACACCTAAATCAGAATCTAAGGAGATTACAATCAGCGTACATGACTACTTTAGCCTGGCCATAGTCGAAAACCGAACACAATGGGATGAATTACAAGGAATAGGTTACCGATCAATGACAAAATCTACAGGGAAGAGTCCGGTACACCAGATTGGCCACACCCAAATCCCAAAATATAGCGGCTTCAAAAGTATTCTCGCACCCTACCGCCTCGAAACGAAAACCCTTTGTTAGGTTTTGTATTAAATTCAATTTTCACTCTGTAAAAGTGGTCTCAGCCGATTATCTCTTATATTTAGTTCTTAATACCAACGGTTCGAATACCACATCCTTTCTGCCCACCATCTTGAAAGGAAATCGAATACCTTTACGATATATCTCAATACATTTTATAAAATTACCAACAAATTTTACTGTTGATTATGTTGAATGATATTGCTGAATCAAAATGTATTGTTTGGTTAGTGAAACGCATAAATTTCGATCGATTAATATTGACTCGTAACAAATGAATTTGTTGTGTTTTCATTACAGTTGACTTTCAATTATTGTTTTGCATTTTGCTAATTGCGAGTATTATATTATATTACTTGAATAATATTTGTGAAGTTTTCAGACATTATGGTATAATTATGGTATTCAAGTTTGGAAAGTGAGGATTATAAATATTTCAAGATGGTGGAACACTTAGCAGGTGTTCGCAGGTATTAATTTCAAAAAGTTCTCCCCGCAGACGGATAACAGAATTGCCACCATACCTTTGAATAACGGTCAACAAACTATAAACATACAAATATATAAATAGCCAAGTGTCCCGGAACCCTCATAAAACGGCACAAAAGAAAGTTCCGAGTCAGGCTACCATGATACGACATTTTTATAGTTACTCGGAGCACCTTGCCAATTTATAACAGGACAAGATTATTCCGCTGACCGCTGTCCCAACGTGTTCTCCATATTGTTAGGACAATAAAGGACGATTTCCTACATTGTGACATTTTACTCTCGAATATGCTGATTCATAGCTCGTCAAGGATCTCCCGTAAATTTTCATTGCCTAACATAGCCCGTCAATTTCCGTCACGATAAATATACAAGTAGAAAATTGGCTGATTGCGTTGACAACGCGATGCAAAGCAACGATGGCCTACTCGTTAAACACCTTGAGTCGTAACTCAAAATACGCCAAGGGAATAAGTGGGAACTCTATTGTTCTGTGACTTATGCTGCCTAACTGTCTCGTATTGCACGCCGTATTATCACCCTGTTTGCTTTGCGTATAATACGAATGACGTGCTGTAAAATATGATGGTAATGCGACAATAAAATATAGTTCGGCTTAGGGAGACAAAGAAGTAAGTGAATGGAAGGGACATTCTACCTAACTGTATCCGGATATCTTCCTTTCTTCGAGTTTTCAGATAATGTACTTAATCCTACGATAATAGTCGCGATAATCCGATTGCAAAAAAGATTCCCCGTAAGTGTCCAATTACCGATGCATTTTTAACCGTAACATTGGTTGTTTGCTACACCGTAAATGGTGAAGTATACATATATGTATAGGTGTCTCGTAGTGCTCGTGATTACTAATAGAATAAATAAAATAAAACTTAAGAAGGCTGTTCCTTTTTAAATCAATATTATCTTTTTCGCAATGGATATGTGTACGTTACATTTTGAGAGGACAATCAGCGATGACCATGACGACGAGAAATTAAATACCTGCTGGTCAGATTAATTCGAACGATCAAGATCGATATCTAAAATAACGAGCGGCATTGCACAATTTGTAATTCATCGGTTTCTGCATGTAAAGCGATACGGCTAAATAGAACGTTTAGTTAACTGGTTTTAATGGAACCTCATTTTTCGAGGACTATTTTAATCGGATCCCATACTTATATATCCGTGTAGATATTAAGTTATTAATTACTGCTCTTATATTTCTTTGAAGAAAAGTAATCAGAAGAATATTATGTTTACCAAAACCATCGATCATATAAATAATTAATGTGAGCTTAACAAGGCATGTTAGTCAATTCTCATCGAAACGAAATAAATATTAATATTATCATTCTAATACAAACAACATAAATAATCTTAACTTCGAAAAATGGTTGATACGTTCGACTTATATCTGAAGAGACTATAAATATATTACAAGTACCTCAACATTACCACCTTCCAATGTAAAAAGATTCGGCAAAGTGAATGCTTCCGTTATTGGTTCCTGTTTAAAAGCGAACCGAAATATGCTGTTTCTTTGTAGCTCATCTTTCAATAAACAATTCTTAAAGGAGGCCCGTACAACGTCGAACCGAAACTTAATCGAGCTCTCTGTTCATGGTCCAACGGAGCCGATATCTTTTCCCTCGCATTGGACATACACGTAATCGCATTTATTTTCCAAGAGCACAAGGCTGGAACGCAAAATGTTCAGTCACCGGTCATTTTGCCGCGCGTAAGCCACTCGCCTTAGTAAAGTGTCGCAGGCAATATTCGTGCAAGTCATTTACATCGTTGCTCCTTACCGAGACGGCCAGTCGGTGACGTCAACTTCGATTACAGCCAAATTCAATGGCAAGGTCTTTGGCCGCGGCACCACCTCGTATTGAGGTCAAAGACAGCAGGAGGATCGACGACGCGCGAGATATCCGAATTTATTGTTAGATAATAACTACACGTGATACATTATCCTAGACCATGGCACGCGTATCACTACGTTATTTTTGCAATTATAATTTATTATAATACTTATTATCATAAGTCAAATAAATTGGATTGATATAGTTTCACTTCGATCTCCAAGATACGCGCCATGTCCAATAATTTTTATTTTCTTTAATTTGCACTTTGGTGCACGTAGGTTAAACACCCCGGTCCTATACCAACTGTGCACCAACTACGTAACGATCTGATATGGTACTCATAAGCAATATAAATTACGTTGGATGCATGTTAAGTTATAAATTGATTCTTGCCACTTCTATTTCTAAAACTAGTTCTGAAATGGCATACAAGCAGGTCACCTGATTAAATAACGATATTCATTTCCGTATAAAAATATGGATGATTTGAAAATTTATGTAAAAAAACGACAACGAAAAGAATTCTCTTTCGGATTATTGATCGTTCGAAGCCGTTCATATAATGCATAGAATATTTTCTAAATTATCGCGATTAATGGAGATCACTAGGTGACTTATTTCATGCGTTACACCCTATATATTGTTCTTCCCTTGTTATCTGATGTTGACATTTTAATCGGAATGCATATTCTGTATTCAAATCATACAGATTTCCCCTGTTACTCTGATGGAGAGGGAAAGGGAGGGAGAATGTGTGTACGCGAATGAAGATAACGAGGAAATAACGCGACGAAAGAAGAGAACGGCGAGGGGAATATGGTTGAGGATAAACGAGTGAAACGTACCGCAGGATAATTCTCGAGGTTGAAGTTGAGAGCGTGGGCGAGAATCAAGATAAATCATTTACATGCGCTTTTGTAGCGCGCCGCGTGTTTACACGCCTACGGCACTCTCCATTGACGAGACTTTAACGAAGATACGCGGAAAACCGCAAGATAACAGATCGGAATTTTTCTAGCCGATGAACATTTTAACGAGCGGAACTTGTTACGATAGAACTCTTCTCCCTCGCATCTGATAGCCTTATTAATTCGATTATGTAATCGCCTTTCGTTCCGTAAAACTAGGTATGATTTACTGCGCTGCGAATGCACTTTGAAACGCCATTATCAATGAATGCAATTGCGAACTTAAATTCTTTATGAGACTCGTGAGAATTAGAGTTTCTTTAATCATTAATTCTATCACCAATTACTAATTATTTTTGTGTTGTTACTCAAAATTTAATATCAGAACTACCGATCATATAACTCGGTTATACGTATACATTTATTTATAAATATATAAAATATGCCTGGAAGATGTAAATTGATTAGTCCGTTAATTATGTACCTACAATAAAAGTATATAAAATCTCGAACATTCGAATAATTCTATTAAAAATGGCGGACCAGTCATTTCGACTGCCTACGTAGTTCCAGTGTTAAGTGCTTTATAAGACTCGTAAGAATCAGAGTTTCTTTTAAGTATTAATTCCATCACAAAGTTGAAACGAAGTTAGCATGTTGACGATCACGATTTCCAGTTTCGCAGAAAGAAGCACTTATCGGCAGACATTTTCCGAAAGGATGTTAAGTAAACCCGACACTGTGTAGTACACGTATAACACGATTACCCGTTCGGATAAAGACGTGTATTTTTGTTGAAATCGTAGAAGAGACGAAACAGTATGGATACTATCTAATAACGTAAGATACCTATGCTTGGATCGGAATTATAGGGGCAATGAGGTTTAAGTATACAGTTGGTACCGTGTCCAACACCTTAGCTGCCGGTGCACCGTCCAAGATCGAATTTCCTCCCGTACTTATACAATTATTTACGCTTAAATGAATTAAATAATATATTATTACAAGCCATACAAAAGCCCGACGATTTTGTACGTTTTCCGGATTATTGTATTTCCCGTCGGCCGTGGATCTTCATTCGATACGATTTACCGAAGCTGCAATTCCTATAATCGCCGCATCCTCCCACAAGATTGCCGGACTTAGCGAACAGGTGCATAAAATATAATCTCTGGTATTAATTGATTTCCTTGCAACTATCTTCTTTCAATTTCTACGTTCTACGTATATTCATATAATATAGTACATATAGTACGTATATACTTGTAATATATCAATAATATATCAATTGTGCACGATATCTTAGCACAAAAGATTATGTTCGCAGGAAGTGAAAGGAAAGTTACGTAGCAAGAAATGCAGTGCACTAATTCATTTGATCTCGGAATAAAAATAATTGTATAATCTCGAAATTTATTTGAGTTAAGTGGTACTTATTGCACTTCTACTTGATAAATCTCTTTCATTAATGTCCCCCGATCATCCAGTAGACACATCGGGCTCTCTGGAATTCTGACTCTGTCGCAATCAAAGAACGATTTCCAGATTAAATCGATTTGTATCTCGCGGGCGGCAGGTGTAAATTAGTTCAGTGAGTCGAAGGATTTATTACCGCGAGAAATTCAACTTAGTATATCAGTCGGATCTAAGGAACGAATCGTTTCGTCGGCTCCGAATTACTTAAATATCTCGGGGACCAAAGTAACCCTTGGTTCCTGGTTCACGTTAGGGCGTGGACAACAAAGCGAGGGTTGAATGCATGGAAATGAGCCTTGAAATATAGTTTGACGCAAGAGATATCCCGAGCGGCAAGGAAGTTGTTTAATGCGGTAAAAGTAATGAAGAATTGCTTCGAATCGGGCGTGTCTGGAACTGGTTTCCAATCTGATCGAGAGTAATGTCGTATCCACGAGTGCCGCTTTATGAATGAAAGTTTGACGGTCTACCGTTAGAACCTGTCTCCGAGTTTCGATTACTCTGAAAATCCAACTAACTTACACCGCGCGATGTTCATTACGAAAGTACGACAGCGATACTTGTCGTCGGGACTTAACGGTTCAGAAATATGTTCACATGTGAATGGTCAATTCATAATTCCTTGACAATGATCATTTTTCAGGAAATTCCTATGCGTCAATGATTAAATTAATAATTAAATAGATAAGTTGCTTTGGAAGCTTCAACTTGAATCTCGAGAAAAATGATCGCGTTGTCGAAGAAATATTATCAGAGGATTTCAAAAATTCAATTGCAAATCTTTAAAATGGTACACTAAAGGATGCCTGATTTTTATCTGAATTAACTTTTATCCGACGTACAAAATAGGACACGTAATTATAAAATGATATTCGCTTCATAGGATTTAATTTATATGGTTTTCATTGATCGTTAACTTCCATAATATTTCCATAAAGTAGTCACTCGCTAATTAAATGTTCCAAAATAGGAAACTTATAAAACGGAAAGATTCCGGGGCTGCAGATTTTCGACTAGACACGAAGTCCATTCCTTCGATGACGTAATAGTCGTAGTTCCCTGGCAAGATTTTCGTGTACGTGCTTGGCAAACTGACAAACACGTCAGTCTGAAAACACGTATCTAGTAAATGGTCACTGACATTTATATGAGTATCACTGACCACACACCTTTTTCATTAATATGAACCGCTGAAATTTCTTCGAAGCGCGTAAGCGTTTAACGTGAAACGATATTGGAATTTCAGACTCGCTAATAAACACCGCCGTAACTTGCTACAACTATAATGAATCAAATCATGTAATAACCACGGCACATTCCTCGGAGAATTGGGTCACTAATGATCTGAGAACTTCAGTTCTGCACAAGAATTTTTATTCGTCGTAAAGTTTTGCTTTATGCATTAATCTGACCAATAAAATATATATGTGAAAATAATAATATTAGGGATACCAGAAAGTAATCAATTATTTTTCACATACTTTATGAAACTCTGTTTATTTTTTCATACTAAATATTATTCTATTAGATAATCCCCATCGTTATCTTTTATCCTTGTCCCAGGATTTTTCAATGCCATTATTCCCTTTTTAAGAAAATCAAATTCGCAAATTTCGATTCGAAAAAATGATCCACTGCTGAATCGATTAATTTCCGGTACCTCTGATATAATTAACAAAATATTCTAATATAGAATTATAAGAATGCCGTAAATGAACATGAATTCACATTTACAGCGGTTATCAAAAAATCACTAAAACCAGGAACATATATTAAATTATTTAGAAATAAACAACATGCCCAGAGCATTGGGTGCAGCAAGGATAAATCAAATAGATTAATGTCCAAGGTTATCTCATGAATGCAAAGTGGATCGATAAGAAAAGAAAAAAATCCACAATTAACGAGGTTGTTCATTGGGTTTAAAACTATCTGCAGCCGCGTAACTGCATTTCGTATTACACGAAGCATTTGTTCGGTTCGCAGATAACAAATCCCAAGCGCATCGGAACAGCGAGAGAAATCATTGACGTTAATTGGCTGGCATTATTTGCATTCGCATGCATCACGGGGTACCCGATATCTATATCCAAGACAATAATTGCTCAATCAAATTACGTAATTATCTGAATCAGCGATGATTTGTTAATGAATTCGAGTGGGGTATAATTTAGTTGTTGACAGAAAACCGCAACAAATTGACTCACGTCGCGAAATGTACGAGGTCATCGAGAAGCGTGTAATCATTCCGAGATCCATTAATCATGGCTGTATCAACTCTTAGACGATCAGTCCAACTAACATATTATCAAGTAATAATCGCACGAATAATTATTCATCTAAATTATGACACCGGCGTTTTTCTTCCGTGGAGATAATAATGTTAGGTTTGCTTTATTTACTAGGGATTGAGTAGCAATGTGTTGTTTCTATAACTACTTCCTACTAGAAAGTGTTACGCATTTCATCCATCAAACTAAAACCTACTATTAAATACTTTGATCATATTTTCAGAGTATTTTCAGAAAATAACTGCAAATTTAACTACATTTTTTATCCACAAAAGTAAGTCTGCTATAGTCTATTACAATTTCCAAGACTCACAGATAAAGATCTACCGTAAGTATCTTTTCATTCGACTTTACACAAATAAGAAATGTAACAGTACCACCGCGATAATTGACTTCGTGTTCGCAGAAACTTAAAGAGCCAGTGAATACAATAAAAGTAATCTTCAACGGAAACTCATAACTCATTACAGCTAGATAAACAAGGAGACACGTTGTAGCCAGCAGTGTTGTTCTAAAATATTACAAACTCGAAGAAATCAAACGGAAAAATTCCACGAACATGCAAACGCTCTATTATCGTTGTGCTACTGCGTGGAGTACGTTTATTAACCGGTAACTTCAAACTTCAAACGTGTTCGAGTTTCAACACCACTCATCCGCCTCCTCGTATATTTCTAACCTGAAGTGTTACTTCGACCACCATTTTACCTTCCCACAATTCCTACGTTATTTCTCGTCGTACATTTTCAAATAGCTTTAACAATGGATGAGTTATAAGCGAAAGATTCTCGTTAAGGGAACATTATACGGTGCACCTACTTCTTAAAGTTAGCCTCTTACGAGCAATGGCAATTCCTTACACTTACATTCGCGCTATGTTAGCAGGCACCCACTAACTAGCGGACTTTGACGCACTGCCAGACACACCGCAAACCTTCCACCTCGGTTTCGTTGTACACTCTCTTGCAGTGATTATGAGACGCGATATATTCGTGAAGTATATTCAACGTTATATCACTTGTTAGTGCTTCTTTGGAATAAAAAGAATGGTACAAGTAAAAGAATAAGAAAATGGTAGGCGTAGGGGAGGAAGAAGTCAGTAAGGGGTTAAACAGCGTTGCAGGAATTAATTGAAATCTAAAGACTCATGAATATATCGTGTCCTAGAATCAACGCAACGGAATGTACGAGATAACTTTCGAGTAGTTTTCTACTCCTGGATTAAATGGAATTATCTGTCCTATTTGAGAAGTATAGAAAATATGTGAAGACTGTATTTTTGTTTTGAAAAGGTATTTGTGTCGTTAGATGACGTCACCACTTGAAGTAATAATCCTACGATTATTTTGAGCAATGTAATGCTTTTGGAGTATTTACTTGGTTAATGGATGCATCAGTAAATAAGATACTTGTTTGCAGTGAGTCATTGTGCACCCAAAATATTGATTGAAACGAATTCTTTAAGCAAATTTGTTTGTGTGAATGATTCGATACTAGAAATATTTGTCTTCTAGGAAATTAATGCAAAAATACTAGGATTTATCAAACGTATAAAATCAATTCTTTTGGAGAATCTCGTTCTAAAATACCTCACGTGGCAAGTTTCATTTCAAACGTATCGAATATCGCGTATCGAAGCTTCGTTGACCCAATAGAACTAATATATTCCCCTCTATGCATGATTAGCATTAAAGAAGATTATCATACAAAGGTAGCCTATCAAGAACCAACGTGAATTTCCTTGGAAGCATCTATAATCATTCGTGCCAGGTGATAAGCATGTTATTTAGATCGCTAAATATGAATATACAACATGCGTTTTAATAACGTAAAACATAATACAGGAAATTCTTTTCTCGAGAAATCGAGCGAGATGATCAACGATTCCTCGTACAAAGGGCATAACATGATCCGCGTTTTATCGTCTACAATGAAACAATAGATTTTCACAGGAGCGTATACTACGAGTATAAAAAACTCACTTATGAGTTCATGAAACTCTTCGATATGGAGGTTTATCATGGCACCATGCAATTGGCAGTTTATTTATTCACTTAGCATAAATGCTCTCGCACAAGATAATTCGTTACTAATTAATAGTATCCACCGGAAAATGATCGCCAACTTCCCACGGAGATAAACATCGAAAATTTCTAAGAGACAATCGCGTTCATTAAATCTTCGAGATCGGCCGTGCTGGAGCGCAGTTACCGTGGAATCTTTTCTTTAAGAGCAAATTGAGCTGGGAATCATATGATTATGCATTGCACGAGTTTCGCAGCGTGGATCGTTAACATAAATAAGTGCACCCTAAACCAGCATGTCGACTCTTACGTTACATTTTTTCTACTCCCTTTCTATGTTTCACTAAGAAATATGTGCACTTTAGAGGATAATATACCCTGCTCTGACCTTTGCTTGCTATTCTTGTAATTTTTTATGTATAACTGTAAATAAACTTAATCACGATTTTTTTATATAATACTTCTTGGATTACGTTGGATTTAAACCATTTAATCCTGGTCGACGTAAATGATTAATTCGTATTAAGTTTTCTTTACTATTACTTTATATTACTTTGTTATACTGTTGTGACTATAATAACAACTATTTAATCTAAATTTTCGAAAGATTACTGAAATCCAATAGGTATATTTCACCTTGAAGTGTTGGAGCGAATTTCTTTGGCCGTTGCGAGAAATATGATAAATAATGGTACCGTGGCTGAAATATTTTTCGCTCGTAAATAATAAAAATATTATTTTATGCATAATTTACGATGCATTGCGTATTCTGATCTGTTTGAAACTCGGGAGAAAGACAGTTCGAAAACTGTGCCAAGGTGATACAAGGAAACCGCATTAAAGTAAGAATAATTTGACTTCTATGGCTCTGGGTTATTAATATTTTATGCAATACCGCAATACTATTTATTAGATATCGATATCGATAAAGTTACGCTTTAACGCTTAATTTATAAGTTGCTTGAATTAATTATTTTGTTTAAAAACATGTCGTTAACTCCCGAAAATATGTAAACAAGTTAGTTCAACCAGCATTATAAAATAAAAGTAATCATAGGAAAGTGGTCGGATGTTTGCAAATTAATTAATTAAATAAAATCTAATTAATTAAAACTTTGCTCGCCAATAGTAACGGATTACAAGAAAAAGGATCAAAGAGAAATTTCAGACAAGTTGGAGGAATGATTCGATTACCTTCTCGATGTGAAGCAGCAATTAGCCCAAAAGAATGGCGGCGAGTGAACGCACGGCAGGATTACCACACGTTAATACCACAAGTTTTTCTCGGAAAGCCACACTCGCGTGTCGACCGATCGACTTGTTTTTCTCCGTGAGAAAAACGAAGGAAAAATTGTACGATACACTTGTCGGCGGTAATAGATGTCACGCACGTGGTTTCACAGTCTCACAAACACTGAAGGGACGACTACGCTTTCACTAGGTGGTTGCTTTTACCGCGGCAAATCAACTAAGGAATTACACTCTATTGGTCTTCCGAAAACTTTGCTCCCAATATCAACCGCGGCTCGGCACGTGGTGTTTATCGAGAGTCCACAAAAAGAGTCATCGTCGAGCTAGGAATTAGCTCGTAGATTCTTTTATTCCGTTATATAACATTTTCATTCAGGTAATCATATTCGTGCTTCGTACCTCCATTAGTCTTATCATTTGAATAGCACATACATTATTGTCCCGGTTTCTTACAGTAGTTCGAACACGATTATACGTCGAATTGTTTATCCGTATACTTTTGTTACACTACAGTACTAACTTGATGTTAATGGAGGGTCAAGGGCGGAAACAAGCCACGACTATGTTTGTCTTGTTTTATTCGATATTTAAACACCGTGTGCCTAGTAACACGTGGTCGGTCACGCACGTGTGCCGTGATACCGGTTCGTTCTCCAAAATGGAGTTTCAGATCACAACAACCTCGCGGCCACTTTTCAATCGGAACGACCTTCTAACGTTTTCGATATTTCCCTTTACAGACTTCGTCATGCATCCGATATAAAATATTTCGTATAACCACGATAACACTCAATACTCTTAGAAAATGCGTACCAATTACTGTTCCTTGTTCTTCGCAATCTTCAAGAATACGTCGCCGAGACGATGTAAAATCCACTGCCAATCCTGGTCCACTTTCTTCTCTCACAATACGTAAGTGTACGTCCAGAGGTCATGCGCACACCGGCGCGTCCTTCCGTCTCCGTTGTACGCGCAATGAGTTGTACACAGTTAATAATCAAAACAAACACGTACAATCTATGTACCACTATATAAAATCAATTGAACACAAACATTCGTGTATAACAACGTACACACACATCGTCCAAGAAGAAAGAGGAAAGATGTATGAGATAAAATGAAGGAGTGACGAGAAGATGTTCGACGGAGAGAAATTAGACCGGTTAAGCTCCTATCCGAATGCAAATCAAATCGGTGGCGGTGCAACGCGTGATGCCGAAGGCAGGCGCGTCACTTCAGTGACGCGGAAAGACGAAACGGAATGCCCGCGACACGTTCCCTAGGAAATCGTATGAGACGGCGCGTAAGAGCACGCAAAAGTTCCGCGGAGCACTATCCATAGCAGGTGACGTGTGATTAGAATAAGGTCTTATCAGCGTGAGCGTGCGCGGGGTACTGAAGCACGGCGCGGGGTATTCAGTGTCGGCCCCTCTTACCGTACTCATGACAGTGGTGGGACAGACAGGTGCTCCAGCTTCTGTCTGTATGCTTGTCTTCCCGCTACTTCTTCGTTACAAATGCGTATCAAGGTATTGTATAACACGGATTTCAATCCGGCAGTTAACTTGTTAATTGTATAATATAACGCGAGAAAGCACAACTGGTCCCATTATTTTGTAATTTTTAATTTTAGTTCGTGATCATCATCGATATAGGAAAATACGACGATGGATAATATAGTTAACTATATATTTCGTTGAGCTAGTTATTCCGTATGCAACGTATATGTTTTTTAATTTTAAACCGTTACACGCAAGCCATTAATTATAAAATCAATCACTATCGAAATCTAAACACTTCAGGATATAATGACATTATAAAACTATTATACCAAAAATATAGCAATTTAATGGTATTGGAAGCCAATTAGATTTCTCCTATCGTATTAATGCGAACGGGTCTTATCTCGATTTTCCAATCCATTTAAAACTTTCACAAAACGAATGGTTCGCCGAAAACAAGTATTTCAATTATCCGTCGACTGATTAATTTATAAACCTTCTTTGCGAAGTCACAAAGCGTAACAGTTATATCAATTCGTTTATCAACTACCGTCTCGCATCTATGAATTAATAGGTTGATATAAAGAGGGACATATTGACATCTAGCACCTGTTGCTTCGGGAAAAAAGAACTTCGCAATGTTTGCACTTCTAACTAGGCACGTTAACCCGTTCTGCTTATTAATTAAAACCGACTGTCAATTCCACCATTCTTAGATATCCGTCTTACGATTAGTGATAACTGCTTGTCGCATTACCCCGACGATACGAGGGTAACCAGTAAATCCTATCGAAAGGAGTCAGTAATGTGATCGATTCATTAGTTTCTAAGACCAAAAGATGTAAACAAATTCAAATCCACGTACCGATCTTGGCAAGATAATGTATGTACTTTGATTAAGACGTTATGTCAAAATATACCTTACGATAGCGTTAGAAGCAGGATGTTTCAATGTAACTTTATTATATGGCTTAATCGAGGATTCGTCGTATTAAATTAAATCGTATTAAATTTTACGCAACAGTTTGGTGCTGGGTTGTGAAAATAATTACATTTATTATAATTCTATATTGATTAATAGAATATTTGACTTTCGTAGAATATTTGACAAAAATACGAATTTACAATCGTATTAAGGTAGTAGAAAGCAGCGACCATATTTGCATGCAAGTTTACGACGATAAATTTAATTATGTATTACCGTTATTTATTCAGAAACGTAAATCTCGTGCGAAGTACAATTGAATTTTAATTAATAGGGACACCCAGATGATTTAATGTCACCAGACAGATTTATTTCGAGTGTGAAAATATCCGCGTATCTCATTTTCGCGTTTCTCCTGAGCTCGAAGAGTGACCACGACAGCCGCTAATCTTTTCCTTATCTGTTTTTTACGAAGTTCGAAATAAATGGCTAAATTCCACTTTAAAACCCTATCCACCGAATACATTCGCTTGTCACGTTGATCCTATAAAACTACCAGATTCCATGGAACGAAAAGACCATTTGTATAAATCATAGTGGCGAAAAAACTGGACGCCATATATCAGAGTAGCAAGATTTCAAGCTCTCCGTAGTTATTGAGATAGAAACTTTCCAGACGGCCTTTGATGCCGAAGAGGTTCTTACTTGCGTAGCTAATGGGAATCTATTACCGAGTAACGGAAGAACAAGAAACTTTTAATTATTAACTCATCGTGTACACCTGCATTTTTGTTACTCACGGGAACGTATTCTCAAAAATAAAATCCCTGAAGAGCGCAAATTAACCGAACTCGATCACTAAATATTACTTCATTCCTTTTTGCAGTTCTTATTACTATTACATTACTAGTAATGGGTATTTTGCAATTTATATCGTAGATAATAAGCATCTTAAACGGAATATAAATTTTTTTATTATAATTTCATTGCGGATAGAATTATTTGTTTTACTCATTTATGCTGTAATGAAGATTGAAAGCCTAAAATGGAATAGTTTGTTGTAAATGAAAATTTAATATTTTTCTATATTCATTTTATATAATTATCAATCTCAGTCTAATTTGTTTAAACTATGCGAATTATTTAAAAATACGGACGAGATTTTGATATCATACATATATCAACGGGTTTTTTGTTTTGAACACAACATTTTCAATTTTCCGAAAAAGAATGGGGATATTTATAATTTATTCTACAATAAATGTTCGTGTATGCGAAATATAAAATGCATCTAAATTAGTGTATTCTTCCTCCTTTAAATTGAATGTTTTATCGCAATTTCCAAAAATGCATCCTGCATTGCACTTCTTAAAAGTAAGTTTTAATCATGCACCGACAGATGGCATAATCTATTAATTATCTTATCGTTAGAGACATAAAAAGTTAATTGTTTATAAACGCAGAATAATAATTAAAATAATATGTGAATTGCTGTGTATCATTTTGTATATAAAAATTATTGTACTGTATGGAAATTATTAGACAAAAATGTGTAGATATTTATTCCGCGGATACATATTTCTTATTAATTATTTCATAAAAATTATTAATTTTTCAATAAACTTTTTATTTCAAACTCGGTATTGATGATCGATAAAAAAGTTTTTTTACTTCCCGCCTCAGTGAAAAACTTCTTGGAGACATTCTTATCCTTCAATTGGGAACGATATCCCTAATAATTTAGGAAAATAGTTTTTAATTCGAATGCAGGTGAAAATATATTTCACGGATAATTATGAAACAACTAATTAGTACTACGCAATAATATAAATATAAATACAATACTAAAATCTAATAATAATTAAT
This sequence comes from Nysson spinosus, assembly GCA_910591585.2. NCBI lineage: Eukaryota > Metazoa > Arthropoda > Insecta > Hymenoptera > Crabronidae > Nysson > Nysson spinosus. The sequence continues at coordinate 9,515,508 of OU342835.1, forward strand.
TCCACACGGCAATCAAAGGATAAATCAGTTTGTACGTTACGACTTCACTGATGTGAAATTAGTGGAAATCTATTTACTTTTTAAAAGTCCGACACTCTCCTTTTTATTTCTTGGTTGAAATGTGTTCCACGCACTTGCAATATATTACAGTATAATAAATTTATGTTAACTTTACTTTTTGTAACTATGATGAAAGTTAGCCTTTAAGATGTAGGGGTGTAAAAAATGACAGAAAAACGGTTCGGAACTTAAGTCCGAGGAGTTGGCGGGTAGCCGTTGAAGATACATGCTTGAATTTATACTTAATTACGGTACTTTTTACAATTTGTTTTACACAAATATAATATATTTTATAAAACGCACACCGTTATATTTTTAACTACTAAACTATCATTCTTTTTCTGTAGATGATACTGAAGAAAATCATGAATTGTTTGTAGCAGTGAGTGATTTAAAAAAATGAGTTGATAATACACTTTACAGAACAAGAATTTGTACATGATTTTTATACTACTTAATTTAATTGTAAAATAAAATATATGCTATACGAATTGTAAATAAGAGAATTGTACAGAATGATGAGAAAATATTGTTCTGAAGAACCCAAAGAAATCATTAATGGAATCATGAAGAGTTGAGAAATGAATTATTTTATTATTTTACCAACTACAAATGATATTTATATATTGATATATCCAGATAATAGGATATAAAGATCAAAATGCAGTCCTTTGGAGATGAAACAATATCTGCATGTATTATGGCAGAAACAAAAAACATGAATATTCTCCAAGAGAACAGTGATTTAGAAAAGTATTTTAAAGATAGTATATTACTATCTAAGACTGAAAATAAATCTAGCAAAGTTAGTGATGGAATTCCAGAAAAAAAGGATGCCACAATATCTGGCTTAGATTGTACAAAAAATAATGTAAATAAGAACAGATGTAACTTTACAGAGCATAGTAAAAATAATATTAAAATAATCCAGTCTAAGCATAAAGAAAATATACAAGTAGAATCAAGCCAATCAACATCAAAAACTAACTCTAATGTAAAAAGAAATCTTGGTTTACGCAAAATGGATAGAGAAGTTACTAATTGTAGTCATGGAAATCATGAAATTTCAACAGCTACAAATAAATTGTTGAAGCTAAACAATAAGACTAAATTATTGAATTATAAGTCTACTAACTCCAGTGCCAAAAATATGTATAATACATCTGATGACATTACTACCTCAAAATTATCAAGTAGTAATACATCAAACGATGAAAAATCTATACAAATAACACCATGTTCTATTGTTGGAACACAGGATAGATGTAAATTAACTGCATGGGGTTTACCACCAAACATTCTACAGGTATTACTCTTTTCATAGCAAAATGTTTTATGTCCTAATAAGAAGTATCATCTATTGCATGGAATTGATTAGTATACTATGATTATTAATATATTGTTAAAGATATTGGTTCAAAATTTTCAGAAATATGAAGCAAGAGGAGTATCAAATATGTTCCCTTGGCAAGTGGAATGTTTATCAAATCATAAAGTTATAGAGGAGAATTGTAATCTTGTATACTCTGCACCTACATCAGCAGGGAAAACTTTAGTTTCAGAAATTCTTATTATAAAAACTGTGTTAGAAAGAAAGAAGAAAGCTATTTTCATTTTACCATTTATTTCTGTTGTGAGAGAAAAAATGTATTACTTTCAAGTAAGAATTGCTGCACTTTTCCATGTACCAAATTACTGAATATAAATTCATAAAGAATAAATTGTCACATAAATTTGACAGGATTTATTATCTGACAGTGGAATCAGGGTAGAAGGTTTTATGGGTGGTGTAGTTCCACCTGGCGGATTTGCTGCTACCCACGTTGCAATAGCAACTATTGAAAAGGCAAATTCATTAGTAAATCGATTAATGGAGGATAATGAACTAGTTAATTTGGGGGCTGTAGTTATTGATGAGTTGCATCTTGTTGGGGATCCAAACCGTGGATATCTTCTTGAGTTGCTACTTACTAAATTGAAGTATATGACATTACGGTAATTATATACTTTTACTATATATATAAATGTTTTAGTTTTATATATCAGATCTGGCATAATTGATTCATTTCTTATATTATAGGGATGAGAATGTTAATATACAATTGATTGGTATGTCTGCAACTCTTCCAAACTTAACTCTTCTGGCAGAATGGTTAAATGCAGAATTGTATAAAACAGATTTTAGACCTGTGCCATTGAATGAACAATGCAAAGTAGGTGAAAATTAATGGTAGGACTTAAAATAAATATGGCACATAAACTCCAGATAATGAAAATTACTGTTACTTGTGTTCAGATTGGTACAAGCATATATGACAATAAATTAAATCTTCTTCGGAATTTGGAAACAATGCCAGAATTAAAAATGGATGCAGATAATATTCTTCAGCTTTGTATTGAGACTATATCTGATGGTCATAGTGTATTAATATTTTGCCCCACAAAGAACTGGTGTGAAAACTTAGCCGAGCAACTCGCAATGGCAATTTATAAGCTTGGTTTGTTTATTATTTATTTAGTCATATGAAATTTAGCTAAGCTGTAATATTCCCTTTATATATATTTTTATTAATCGTGTTTTTTCTAGGTCAAGAAGATACACAGATCGGCGAGATTTTACGGCAACAATTAAATTCTACTTTAATTTCGGAAACATTGGAGCAACTGAAACGTAGCCCGATTGGTTTAGATAGTGTATTAAAAAATACTGTCTCATTTGGTGTTGCTTTTCATCATGCAGGTCTTACTATGGACGAACGTGATATAATAGAAGGAGCGTTTAGGTAATGATTTTATTTAACACGTGCATGTATCATGAATAGTACTATATACAAATCTTTCTTCTTTCAGAGCAAGTTCTTTGAGAGTCCTTATAGCTACATCAACTCTGAGTAGTGGAGTCAATCTACCAGCAAGACGAGTGATTATTAGATCTCCAATGTTTGCTGGGAAGTTAATAGATATTCTAACATATAAACAAATGATCGGACGTGCTGGTAGAATGGGGAAGGATACTGCCGGTATACAGAATCATGAGTTATATATACATAATGTAATAATCTCGGCTTACATCTAATGCCAAAACATCGGTTTAGGAGAAAGTATACTTGTTTGCAAAACAAATGAACGTAAGGCAGCTACAACTTTACTATCTGCAACTTTGCAACCAATTGAATCTTGCCTTGAAGATTCTGGCCCATTAATCAGAGCACTTTTAGAAGCCATAGCAAGCGAAGTTGTATTTACTCCATCAGATGTGGAACTTTATACCAAATGCACTTTGGTAAGTTTGACTGAAGAAGATAACTCAATCAACCCATCAAAGGAAGCAATACAATTTCTGGTAGACAATGAATTTCTGCTGTAAGTATACCAAAGCTTGTACGACCTTCTTACACCATTTATGATTATTGAACCCATTTAAATTATAAATTGTGTGGGAACTTAGATTACAGACAACAGGCGGAGAACATAGATGGGTAGCTACACCTCTTGGTAAAGCATGTTTGGCAGCATCTATACCACCTAAAGAAGGATTATTCTTACTTGAAGAATTACAGAAAGCCAGGCGATGTTTTGTGCTAGATACAGAATTGCACGTAGTATATTTGGTAACACCACTGAATCCAGGAAGTCAAATCTCGACGATTGATTGGATGTCATTTTTAGAATTATGGAAAGCAATTTCAGAAAGCGAACGAAGAGTGGGCCAACTTGTTGGCGTGGATGAAAAATTTCTTATGTCGGCCGTGAAGGGTATTGTCAGACATGGAAAATTGGTAAATAATCTCCAACATACATAGTTGTATTATTAGATTTACTTTCGACGTATAGATTTTATATCAATTTAACGAATATTTGACTGTAGTTAAACATACACAGAAGATTCTACACGGCATTGGCTTTACATGATTTAGTACGTGAAAGTCCACTTAGTACAGTGTGTAAAAAATATGGTTGCTGTCGGGGTGTGCTTCAAAGTTTGCAACAATCTGCTTCTACGTTCGCTGGTACATTAATAATATTTATTTAAGAAATCAGTGTACATTTCAGATAATGGATTTCTTTCATTCGTATAAATAAATTTAAATTTAGGAATGGTTACCCAGTTTTGCAAACAATTAGGCTGGGACTGCATGGAATTATTAGTTTCGCAGTTTCAAACGCGTTTGCAATTTGGAGTGTGCCGAGAATTATTAGATTTATTGCGTCTTCCAATGTTAAATGGATTGCGTGCGCGAAGTCTTTACAAGCAAGGTATTACATGCATAGCAGAATTAGCTGTTGCTGATGAACTCGATGTGGAACGTGCACTTTACAAGGCTCTTCCCTTTGAAAGGTATTAATATCCAGAGAAATAATTTTGCCCTCCCTAATATTTTTTATAATTACCAGTAAATCGTACTATGTTACTGCAAATAATTTCAGCGAGAAAGAACAAGATGGTGAGCACGAAACAGAAGTTGCGAAACGAAATAAAATGAGGACAGTATTTGTTACAGGAAGGGATGGTTTAACACCACACGAAGCGGCGATTATGTTAGTACAAGAAGCAAGAGCCTTAGTGCAGGTTGTAAAATATATTTTTTATTATAGCGTTTTTGAAGTCAGCCACAGACGCTTAATTTAATCCCTTAATTGCAGAATGAATTGGGACTGAAAGATCTGTCATGGAGACAGCAAGATCAAACAAACACTTCAAATAATTCGTCTATAAATACAGATTCAATAAGTAGGCAGCAAATGCTTGAAACTACAGAAGACACAAACACGAAAATAAATCATAAAACTTTAACAAGTAATAATTCACAAAGGGCAAATCAGCAAGAAGATGTTGCACAACAAGATGTGCATGATATTGAAATGAATGGGAGTTCTGATCAAAACGGGAAAGATGAACGTTTAATAGATAATAACTTATGTGAAAAGGAGGAAATTGGAATCGCTAAGACTAGTGTAACAAATTTAGAAGACCTCGATCTAAATAAAAATGAAGAAACTAAAGTAGATGGGAATAATTCAAACAATTTAAACGACATTCAACTTAATTCGGTGAATCAGAGCACGCACAAAATTAATGAAATGAATAATGGATCTGCAAACGGGGAGCCAGAAGTCAATCTTTCCGAGTTTAAAGATGATTATACTGAGAAGTATTCTTTAGACTTTTTTGATGATAGTAGCTTCCGAATAAGTAATATTGACAGGAGACATAGTGAATCCCTACTTTCTTTCAGACGTGTTAAATCTAATAAAACACTGAATTCTACCGTTCACCGTATCAGTAATGGTACGATAGATATCGAGAATGAAAATCATGTACCTAATAAAAAATTAAAGGTTTCACATTTGACAAATCTGGATAGTCCAGAAAGTATAAGTTCAGTTGCTGTTAATGCGATTGCACGTATATCTGATCTAGAAACAAATAAGAAAGACAGCATTACAAGAAGTCCGAGTTTGTTTGATGATAGTTTAAATCTAGATACACAAATCTGTAATGTTCTTGAGCAGAACATCGACTTACTTCAATTCTCAGATTTCGAAGAATCAAAACAACCCGAACATAAATTAACAACGACAAGTTTAACAAACACACCAACCACAAGTCGTGAAAATGAAAATGTGCATTTAGATAGTAATTCAAAATCCAGCAATATAACAAAAAATGCATCAAGTTGTAATACTCAAAATAAATATTCTGGCCTTTCGTGGAAAGATGACTCCTGGAACGATTCAAAAGCGATAATAGATAAACTAAATCATCAGATTAATGAAAAAAATACTGAAGATACAACGCACCACAATATCCAAAATAAGAGAAATACAAACATTATGCCCCATAAATCAATCCATAATTCTACTCCAGAAACCGTAAAAAAGTCTGATACGAAATTTGAGACATCAACGATACCGGAAGATCTAAGAAGAATGCCGCATAAACGCAAATTCAAAGATGTACCAGTGGAGAAATCACCTGTGGCAAATGTTATTAATTTTAGTAAAAATCGAAGACCGTCTTTGGACTCAAATAAATCTGATTCCGAGGATGTTGTTATTCCTTCCCAGAATATAAATACTCCTCCCATGAGTATTAAAAAACGAAATAAACTAGATCTTATTAACAGAGTTCGAGCTCAGTCAGCAAAAGCCTCCAATTATATATCAAGCGATGCTAAGGAACGAGACAAAATATGCTCGGGAACAATACAAATCGTAAAACGCAAAATCAAACCAAAGCTAAGTGAAATACTTCCACAAAATATAAACGTTCGTCGAAGAAGTCACAGTTCCGAAAGCCTGATATCGAATTCGGATAATGATACTCCTATAAAAGTATTAAAACCAGTAAAACATTTACAAAGACCAAACGCTGCATTGAAGAAAGTACCAGAAATATGCTCCGGTCGTAGGGAATCAAAGGATATCGTAAATGATTCGACAAATTGGAATACATTAAATATTGTCAAAGTTGGAAGCGATAGGGGCACATTTAATTTATTTAAGCGTGAGCTGTTCAATAAGCGATCTGTCGCATTAGCTTTAGATTGCGAAATATATACAAACGACGCAAACGTTATAGGCTCCAAAGTTATTAGTTCTACTAATTCCGAAAGAAAGAAAAGATCCAAAAGAGTAGAAAGCTGCGTTTATGAAGATCGAAAGATTTGTGGTGCTGCTATTTCTTGGGAAAATAATATATCATATTACATATCTTTTTCTAACGTGCAAGGTGATTTTATACAAATACAATATAGATCAAACTTACTTGCAAGTTTACATATTATTTACGAAAAACACTATTTCAGAAGGAAAGATTACAGGAAAGGAACAGTTGAAATTATTAAAAGAACTACTTTCTAACGCAGCAGTATATGTAAAATGTTTTGCAACAAAAGAAGTCTGCAAACTTTTATATCAGGGCTGTGAGATATTTGCAAATTGTAGATTTCTAGATCCAAAAATCGCAAACTGGTTGTGCGACGGAAGCATTTACGAGAAAACGTTTGCTGAGCTGGTAACAATTTATATGCTTTCACTGTAATATTTATATCCTTCAGTAGATCTTCTACCAATAATTTATGTACTTTATGATATTTAATTAGTCAATTTTAAATAGGTAACAGAGCATTTCCCACAAGGATGTTTTATGATGAAAAGAGTGGGTTCCTGTCCTGAAACAGGGCCAGGATTGAACATTAAAAGCTCGTTACCAGGTGAATTTCGTGCCTCCGCAGAATCTGTGCTTACATGGCATATTACAGATGTACTGCTGAATAAATTGGAAGAAATAAACCCGACATTACTCTACACATTTAAAGGTAACTCACTTAAATCTTTATCAAAAGTAGTAATAGTGATAATAATAATTTAACTTGTAGAACTTGAAATGAAATCAGTGATGATATTAGCATGGATGGAATTATCGGGCTTAGGAGTGTCTTCAAAATCGCTACAAGATTTATCTTCTGTTATCCGCGAAGAGATGTTATCTTTGGAACAACGTGCATATTCTTTATCAGGAAAAAGATTTAATTTCTCCTCGTCTAAAGAAGTTGGCGAGGTTTGTAAAGATATTCCTCAAATTATCTCGCAATAGAATGTAATAGATATTTTAGTTCCATTTTATATTTACAGGTATTAGGCTTATACAAAGGAAAAAAAATTAGTGTTAATAAAGGTGTCTTGGAACACGTAGATCATCCTATATCTACACTGGTTATATCATGGCGAAAATTGAATACCACACAATCAAAAGTAAATATATTATGACCTAATTTTTATGTGGATCTCATAAAATGAACTGTGTCATATAATCTGTAAATTGCAGGTCATCTACCCTTTATTGAGTTTAGCACAACACGATTCACGTATTCGTGGGAATTGTGTTACATGTACTTTAACTGGTCGAATCTCAATGTGCGAGCCAAATGTACAAAACGTACCAAAGGATTTTAATTCGGAAGATAATAGTTTCATAATAAGTGTTAGAAGCGCATTTGTACCCGCCTTAGGCAACATTATGTTGTCAGCAGACTACTGTCAACTCGAGCTAAGAATATTAGCTCATTTCTCGAAGGACGTAACATTGTGTGAGATTATGCGAAAATCAGGCGATATTTTTAAAAGTATTACTGCTAAGTGGAATCACGTACTAGAGGAGGAAGTATGTAAAAATATACATATTATTTAAATCAAGAAATAATTTTGAAAAAGCACCTGCAAAAATGGGTACTAAAATAAATGGAGTTGAAATTATATTTATAAACTTCTATAACAGGTCAATGATCAAATGCGTCAACATACAAAGCAATTATGCTATGGTATGATTTATGGTATGGGAGTTAAGTCATTAGCTGAAAATCTATTTGTGGAAGAAACTGAGGCTAAAGAATTTTTGGAATCGTTTATGAATGCATACCCTGGTATTCGTAAGTGGCTAGATAGCGTCGTGGAAGAAACACGCGCAAAAGGATATGTATCAACACTCCTAGAAAGACGCAGAACACTTCCTGGAATAAATAGCACAAAGCCATCTGAAAAATGTAAGCTTATCCTCCTTGACCGCGAGTGTATAATTTTCAACTATTTTCTTGTTTCATGAGGTTCCTAAACTATAAGTGCATATTTATTTGATTTAGCTCAAGCAGAGAGGCAAGCAGTAAATACCAAGGTGCAAGGCTCTGCAGCAGATATTGCAAAAAAAGCTATGGTAGATATTGAAGAAAGGATACAATACGAATTTCCAAATTCGTCAAGAATACTGAATGCAACAAGCTCAAGGCGCAAATTAAGAAGTAATAGTAGAGATGCACAACAACGAGGTGGTTACTTAGTATTGCAACTCCATGATGAATTGTTGTACGAGGTAAAAATTCGCGTAATTTTGGAGTCTAATAGTTTCAATTTGAAAACGATCTGTTTTAAAGGGACCGTGATTGAAACATGCAGATTATAAAATGTGTACGTAATATTATACTAATTTTCAATTATTCCAGATCAATATGAATGATTTACAGCAAGTCGCAACTATAGTGAAGGAATCAATGGAACAAGTGTGTCAACTTACTGTACCCCTGCCAGTAAAAATAAAAATTGGTCCAACATGGGGTGATCTTTCTGAATATAATTTTCAAAGTTGATATCTTTTAATAATCGAATTTTTGATATTATGGCATTACGAAGTAATCATAGATATTTTTTAATGATTTTAATGATTTGATTCTAGTTGGTATTATTTATGTGAATCGTAGTGTTAGGCCTTTTTACGCCGAAAATTTATATATATATATGAATTGTACATATTATATCATTTTTAGAAGATATCTTTTGCTGATCATGTTACGATAATTTATATAAAATCTTAGATATACTATAAATATTTTTCAAGCATGTGTAATTTGAAAATTATTTAATATTAGATTGAAATGATGATTTGAACATTAATGATATATAAAATTTTGCTCATGAGAGTGGAAATAATGATCATGGAAACATATAGCGATATAATTTTTACAAATGTATTATTAAAAATATACCGATAAAGATTTATTTTTTACATTTTTACTATATTTTCGAAATTGTGCTAGTCTAATCATTTTTGTATGTTTTTTAAAAGTTTTGTAATAAATAAAATGGAACTTATTCGCCTTTAACAATATGTATAATTAACTGTGTGCTTATGATCCTAGCTATAAGTATTCAAAGATAGTAATAAAAGAAAGTCTTTTATATTGTGTCACAAGGTGGTGCTAACGATTGGTGCAACTTTGTTACCGCCGTTTGCACTATTTGTTGGAAAGTTTCATCATCTTTACTAGTTACTTCCAAGTTTAGTAAGTCTATATGTGCTTTTTTCCCATCAACAGTGACATACAATTTTTCTCCCTTAAAAATTTTTGGAACAGAATCCTCGCCAAACATTTCTTGCAACATTTCTATGAGACATTCTTTGAAATGCATTCTGTCCATTTTCGTTGGAGCTGGCAACATTTTAGGTGGTTGCTCCATCATCTCTGCTTGTAGAATTGCAGTTAAAACAGAATCCGCATACATATCATTTACAGGTGTCGCAATCCACTCCATTGTTACAATTTTTCCATCAACAGTGACATCAACATTCTTAAAGACACGCATTTTCTTATCATCTATAGTTTCTACATTTCCAGCAATTTGTGCCAACAAATGCTTTAATACAGGTAATGATGCTGAGAAGTATACACTTTGTCTTTGTATAACTTGACTCATACTCATGTCTGTATATTTGGATAAATCACTCGGAGCCAACATGTGGTAATTAAAATTTCTCTTAACTAACACTCCTGATAGTGTTTGGCCTGGCTTAGGTGTCTCCATTGCAAGTGTACCCATTACTTTAGCAGTCTTCTCTCCTCTAAAGTATAATTCTACAGCAACTGTGTTCCTTGGATTATGTATTTCCATTGTTGTATTAGGATCATCTTCATACTCTCTCTGTAATGCAGCCTTCAATCTTCCCATTTCATTTTGCTCACCATGTACAAGTACAACATGAGGTGGTTTTAAAATCCTTATAAATTCAGAAGTTTGTTGATAGTCAGTATGTGCAGAAAATGATATATAGTCGACTGACATTTTCAGAGGTAGTTTTTGTCCAGACATAGTTGTGATCTCTTCAGGTTCAGATAGAACAGTTTTTGCTAATGTTCCTTCCACACAATAACCAGCTATTATAACTCCATTCTTCGCATCTGTGCACCAAGATTCAAATAACTCTCTTGACAGTCCATTTTGCATCATACCTGGTGAAGCCATTACTACACATGGTCCAATGTCTTCAAAGTGATCTATTCCTTTCAGATTTGAGATGTGTTTAAAGACAAATGGGTTATTAATAGCAATTTGTCTTCTGATCTTGTCATTCATGGCATTCACATAGGTCTGATATACAGCCATACACTTTTTGGCCAAGGATGATGCATAATATATAGGAATCTCATGTAGTTCAGGATGCTGACTCCAATATTCATCCAAAATAAGTAGAAGTTCCTGTGCTCTTCCAAGAGCAAATACAGGTATTAAGCACCTGCCACCCCTATTAACTATTTCATGGACTAGGTTTGTGAATCTTCCTTCACGATCTTCCCTTTTCTCATGGATGTGTGTACCATATGTAGATTCAGTAATTAAGACATCAGGGTGAATATTAGGAATTTCAGCAGCCATTAAATGTCTGTCTTCTTGTCGACTAAAGTCTCCAGTATATAAAATTTTCACACCTGCTATTTCTATCATGAACATAGCAGCACCCAAAACATGCCCAGCATTGTAGGCCCAGAATTTTATACCGAAAACATCTTTTTCTTCGTGGAAGTTTATAGTCTCTATTTTATCCATACTGGTTTCTAAATCTGACTCTGTATATAACATTTGTTCTGTCGCTATATTGCTCACTTTAATATAATCTGATAGTAACCAGCGGTAAATTGCTTTTGTCGCGTGTGTCATGAAACATCGTCCCTTAAAACTAGTCTTTTGTAGAAACCATGGTAAAGCACCACAATGGTCCAAATGAAAATGTGATATTAATAACAAGTCAATCTCATCCGCTTCTACTAAATCTACAAACGGCAAAGCATCCATTCCAGACAATCCAGGATGAATACCACAGTCTAACATAATCTTTTTTCCCTTAAATTCTAACATAATGCAAGATCTTCCTACTTCTTGACCCGCGCCAAGTGGTCGAATCGAAAGCAAATCGCTTTCTTCGGCCGGCACTTGGGTATCTGGTTTTCTTTTCGCTGACATGTTTTATGTAATAATATATTTCTTACAAATTAGTATAAAGATAAGGGTTCATTAGAACTATGTTTCCCTAACGACACTAAATCTGCATAGAGAGATTTAAGGTTATCCGCAAGACCCTACACATCTTTTTCAACTTTTATGTGCATTCTACATGCTTATATGTTGCAAAAAGATTAAGATGATCGAAGTATTACTTCTAATAGTATATTAAGAATTAGTTGACTAAACGAGAGGATATTCACTAACAATTAACGCTTTTGAATTTCAGAATGAACCTAACCCTCCTCACAACCAAAGACCGGGCAAGTAAATATGCAAATATGGATGCCATGGCGCCCAGCGGCTATGATACGCAGAAATATAATGTTCTTTATATTTAAAAAACAGAAGTTTCTTAGAATCTTAAAGAATCCTAAGTTTTAAGTTTTGGAAATTCATATCATATAGTATATATATTATACATATTATATAGTATAGTCATAATGATATAGTATACGAATAAGCCGTGAATTTCGAATAATAATTGAATATTTCCAACAAAAGTATTTTGCCAGAATACTAAGCAACGTTGCTTTTTAAGTAGGAAATAAACAGGTTACAAAAATTGACAATGTTATATAAATATTAAGATATTGAATATATATTAAAGTCTAAAATAATTACTTGCGTGACTGCCTTGGCCTGCCGTAGAAGATCCAGCTTCATATTTCGTCTTAGCCGTTGATTTTGGACAAATTGGATGCACCTTGACGTATAGCAATTATAAAACAATAATGTTAAATAAAATTAACTAACTTTGTCGCTATATTTCCCAAAATATACAAGAATTTAACACCACTGTAACTACCATCACTACACTTGGATTAAACCACTTTAATGGAGCCGGATCTTGCAAATTTCAAACTAGCAAATAGGTGCGCGAGTTTATTGCGGCGCCAAATTGTACGCATGCGCATTGGAAGAGATACACACTCTAAATTGAAATATTTATTTTCTAGTATTTAAACTATAAAAAGCCTGCGTATGAAAAGAAATATCTTAAAAAATGAAAGTAAATAAATTACTTGGAAGTAAAAAAATTATTTGAATTGTGTTATTAAATTAGAAGAGTCTTTGCCAGATTGCTTATAATCTCACATTTGTAAAATTGGTATAACTGTATGATTCGTAAAACTGGTATAACTCTGTAGTACAATTTGAACTCTATTAATAGAAGAGATAATTGTTTGTTTGTTTACGACTAGGAAGAAGTTGCCAAATTCTATGCTTCACTCTCGTGTCGTTATGATATCATTTGAGAAGACAAATCAAGCACGATATGCGTAAGTAATGTAATTATTATCAAGAGGGCATGTACTATTTTAACTGTCTATCAGCGATGTCGAAAGACTTTACTCCTCACAACTCCTCACAATATTTTCTTATGCTTTTTAACGTTACACTAATTCCGATCCTATTTGCTGGAAAATTAAATTAAATTCAATTCAAAAATTAAATAAATGTAGGGTAAAATCTATGCAACAATGCATCCGATTTAGATCACATTTCATGAATCCAGTAAATTCGTGATAAGGAAAAATATAGCGAATGAAATGTATAGCTGACGTGAGATTTCCAATTGTTTTTCCGTCATTACCGCAAGTTTCTTAAGTAAATTTGCTAACATTCTTTGTGCGATATAATTGCTCCGTAACAATTCTTAATTATCAGCTATAGTTATAGCCGTAAGGTGAATTGTAATTGTGTCTTTCATGGACCAGTGATTATCCTTCTTCACATATTTGAGTATTACGCAACAGAAATGTAATCAGGCGTAAAGTAATCCTGCGGTTGATTATTAAATCACCGGTGACTTTAACCCAATTCCCCACATTAAACCATAGCTAATCCAAACTTTCGCTGATAAACTCCTTAACAGTAACGCTTCAGCGTTCGTATCATTCGGTTGTAGCAACTCAGTAAGACAAAGCGCTTTCATGATGGCACTCAAAATGTGTCTTCTTCTGCTAGGTTTGATCCTGCATTTAGCAGCAGCGGAGCTTAATCTGGAATTAGTGCAAGTTGTGAGTAATGCCGTTATTAATATTATTAATAATATATTAAGTTATTCTGTAATTCGTACGTAGAGAGGGGAACTAAATTTGCCCCGTGGAATTTTTATTTCCGTAATCAACAATTAAGAGCTGTTATATGTTTTTAGATATTAAGACATGGAGAACGAACACCGCGCGTCAAAGAAATGTATCCGAACGACCCTCACAACGTGTCTGCTTATGAACCATGGGGTACCGGTCAATTAACGAATGTAAGTATGATGAAAATAAATTACAGTAATATTTATGATGATCTATTATATTATAAACATCGTAGTTATATTTCATCTGTACCAATATTATTTTATTGACAAACGCAAACTTAACAGAAGCACTTAGCTTTCCTGTTAGACGAAACCTGATACGACGGCCTTCAATAAGAGTTCGAAATAAAAAACGCAGATTATTGTGAAACATATTAATAAAGCAATCGGGAAAGATTTCTTTAATCGCAAGAAGTCGCATAACAAAAACCTCTTGTTCATTAACTTGTATCATGTTAAAAATGTCAAAATCAGTTTTAATTAAACTGATTACCCTGGAAACATTGTTATATTATTTCACTTATTTATGATAAATGATTATGCACATTGAGAAAGTTTGACAGACAAATTAAATAAGAGTGATTCTTTATGCACTTAAATATGTTACGTAATGTGCAATTGATTGAAATTAATTTCGATAAGAATAACGTGATTGTTTCCAATTAAACCACTGGGGTGTAGAAATTTTACGTTTGCACAGGTGCCAGCAAGATATTCTAATATTGGTATACGTGTATTTGTACATCTGATATTATTGTATTCGTGCTTAGATTGGTTTTTAATATTAAATTGAAATGGATGATTTTTAGTATTAGCATTAAATGATAGCAAAATGAATGGACTTCGTAACGAATCGGTGGATCTTCTGTCTACTTTGTACATGTGCATTCATTTTGTGACACTTTTTTTTCACCTTCGTGGTGCTTTCAGCTGGATGATAATTAATTTAGAAAACTACCATTATGTTTCGCACCTGATTAATCGTATTATTAACTCTTTTTATCGGCGATCTTTTGTAATGTTTTTAAATTGATTTCAAGTTGATTTGAAGAAGAATATGCACCAAAGGTTTATGAAATCATAGAAAGAAATTTTCTTTACGATATTTATTTATAAAATATCTGTAATAAATATTAAATAGGAATTTCTTATACGATGTTTATGAAGTATTAATCGTTTATTACCGATTTCTACGATAAACAGCAATCTTTAAACTACCGAAACAAAAAGTTATCAAGATACGACCGAGAAGTTAAGATAAAATATATTATTGACATGGTAGAAAACACCTAACGGACTAAGAATTTTTTGTGATTTGTTATCGCGTTTTCTTATACTGCATCTTTAATAATTTCAAATCTGATTAAAAGACGATTAAAGCATAACTAGATGGGATTTTTACTTTCTAGCAAGGTAAAATGACGGAATACAAAATTGGGAAAATGCTCAGAGCAAGATACAATGAGTTTTTAGGAGAAATCTATCGTCCTTCTGACATACACTCTGTCAGCACAGATGTCGACAGAACAAAAATGTCTCTTCAATTAGTATTAGCCGGGTTGTATCCTGGAAATTCTCTACAAACGTGGAATCAAAATTTACCATGGATGCCTGTACCAACGCATTCCTTGCCGGAAAAATTCGACACGTTGATGAAACCACATATATCTCCAAAGTAATTTTGTATTTCATAAAAGATATACATTAATTTTACTTAAGACTGTGTATTACCAATTGTTATTATTTTGTATCTTCGTAGATATCTAAAAGCATTGAAAGAAATAAGAAACTCGGCCGAAGTACGTCAGAAGATGGCGGAACATAAAAGTTTATTCGATTACTTGTCCGCAAAAACAGGGTTTAATAGGATTACATCCGATGAGATTTACGAAATTTACAATTTGTTGACTGCGCAGGTAAAGTGTTATTATATGTTTGCGTTATAACTATTATATTATAAAAAGGAGTAGCTGAAAACTGTTAGACATGTCGTTAGAGAATCGCTATTCTTTCTGAAAATAATGTCCATGATATAATTAAACATGATATAATTAAGGCTTTTGATTCTAAAGGATCATATTCAATAGTAGATAGTGCTTGAACATGTTTTAGGACCATTTTCAGTCGAAAGAAGTGGTTTAAAAATTTGTTTCGGTCAAAAAATGGGTCGACCCAAAATCGCAAAAATGTAAAGGGGTATACCTTCAAAAATTGTCAAAAAATCAAAGTCGCCAAAATCGCTCTTACATGGCCCAAATCGATGGTATATGATGCCTAATGATGTTCTATGACCGATTTGGGTCGAAAGAAGCGGTTTAAAAATTTTTTCGGGTCAAAAATGGGTCGACCCAAAACTGAAAAAATGTGAAGGGGTATACCTTCAAAAATTGTCAAAATATCAAAGTCGCCAAAATCGCTCCTACATGGCCCAAATCGATGGTATATGATGCCTAATGATGTTCTATGACCGATTTAGGTCGAAAGAAGCGGTTTAAAAATTTTTTCGGGTCAAAAATGGGTCGACCCAAAACTGAAAAAATGTGAAGGGGTATACCTTCAAAAATTGTCAAAAAATCAAAGTCGCCAAAATCGCTCTTACATGGCCCAAATCGATGGTATATGATGCCTAATGATGTTCTATGACCGATTTAGGTCGAAAGAAGCGGTTTAAAAATTTTTTCGGGTCAAAAATGGGTCGACCCAAAACTGAAAAAATGTGAAGGGGTATACCTTCAAAAATTGTCAAAAAATCAAAGTCGCCAAAATCGCTCTTACATGGCCCAAATCGATGGTATATGATGCCTAATGATGTTCTATGACCGATTTGGGTCGAAAGAAGCGGTTTAAAAATTTTTTCGGGTCAAAAATGGGTCGACCCAAAACTGAAAAAATGTGAAGGGGTATACCTTCAAAAATTGTCAAAATATCAAAGTCGCCAAAATCGCTCCTACATGGCCCAAATCGATGGTATATGATGCCTAATGATGTTCTATGACCGATTTAGGTCGAAAGAAGCGGTTTAAAAATTTTTTCGGGTCAAAAATGGGTCGACCCAAAACTGAAAAAATGTGAAGGGGTATACCTTCAAAAATTGTCAAAAAATCAAAGTCGCCAAAATCGCTCTTACATGGCCCAAATCGATGGTATATGATGCCTAATGATGTTCTATGACCGATTTGGGTCGAAAGAAGCGGTTTAAAAATTTTTTCGGGTCAAAAATGGGTCGACCAAAAATCGTAAAAATGTGAAGGGTAGACTTTTTACTTTAACTGACTCAAACAGCCCCGTCTTCCCTATATATTATCTCAAATAATGCGATCACTACAATATGTGTCTTGTTTGCGCGTTAATCTTCCAAAGATTATTATTTTATTATAAATTAGAATTTTATTTCAATTACTAATTTTTACCTGCAGAAAAGCATGAATCTTACTTTACCCGAATGGTGTACCGACTCTGTGTACAAGCAAATGCAAGAAGTCGTAGTGCTGGAGTATCTTGTTCGTTCTTACACGCCTGAGTTGAAGAGATTGAACGGTGGTACATTGATTAAAAGGTTCTTGGACAATATAAATCGTAATGCGAAGCAAGAAAAGCCACGTAAGATATACTTATATAGTGGACACGAAGTGAACATCGCATCGTACACGAGAGCCCATAATCTCTCGGAACCGAGATTACCGGCGTATGGCTCCGCTGTTCTTTTTGAAAAACTGAGAGATAATACCGGCAAACACTTTGTTCGGGTGATTACTTTATTTTATACTAGTAAAGTCATACTGTTCAGAATATCGCAATATCTGAAACAGTATAATAAACGTATTATTCGATTTTCAAGAATACAATACCTTCTTTCTTATAGATTGTACTTTGGACCGGTGTCACGGAAGAATTGGTGACCCTTAAACTGGCGAATTGCGATGAAATCTGCCCGATGAAAAATTATCTTAAGATCGTAAAGAATATTATTCCATCTGAAGATGAAGTTTATAGTTTCTTGAACAATTTGAGCAAGGAGGATATAAAGAACCTCTACGAACAAGCACTGTCGTGAGAAGAATGTGACGCAGTTAATAAAGAGATATTTCCTTCAGAAATAATTAAGGACTGCCTTAATTAACGAGTTGCTTCCTTTATATCATTAAAACTTGTGATCGAGAAGAGTATGTATATACACGTACTTTTCTTAGATGCGTATATATGTACATATATTGGATTGGCCAAAAAGTTCGTGCGATTTTGAACGTGTAAACAGAAAGCAATTGTTGTTCAATTTTGCATATTTTATCTATTTTTATTATTCAATAATATATTGGCCTTTTGAGTTATAATATTCTATTATCTTTCGACAGCTTTATAACCCCGCGTTCATAAAAAATCCGTGATTTCCCCGAAAGAAATTAATGTCAGCCGCGTGAACTTTTTGGCAAATCCAATAGTCTAGAATTTATAAATGTCTGACCGAGTGTTAAAATGCTCAATAAATAATTGTACGCAGCGAAAATATTACCTCTGAAAAAGCTGTTCAATAATGTAATTAATTTATTATACCGAAAATTACTAATTAAACACTACATCCGTAGATGAATCAAACATACAGGAGTTGCCTCCCAACAATGTCTTTTTAAACTGGATTGCCCTAAGCGAGTGTACATTTTGTAAACAAAATTGAACAATGACTTTAAATATTGCAACAGTGCTTGCTTCCAAAAAATATTAATAAACATTATAGATCACACTGTTTTTGTCATACAAAATTTCGTATTTATTTTTAAATTATTTCAAGATCAGTCCTGAAATGATTGGAAAATTTTCTTTTCTCTTGTGCCTTATGATTTAATGGTTCTACACGTTTTAATTTAAGTGCCTGTTTATGTATAATAATAAAATAATGTATGATATGTTCCGATAACACTGTCCAACAAATTTGAACTTGTTTTCATATTTGTAACAATAGGTGATTGTTATAGATTTCGACGCGCTGAAAAGGAACCCGCAAACCGTTTTTCTCCACCACTCTTTTTAAAAAAAAAATCAATTTTACAGGAAAAGGGTCTTTCTTCGAAAACTGGTGAAGGTGATACAAAAAAACGATGGATTCCTTTTCTGCGTGCCCAAAAACTATTTATTATAATCACCTATTTGTTGTTGCAAATCTGTTTTCTGTTTGACAATGTAATTGATGATAAATCACAAACCGTTGAAAAGAAGGTAGGAAATAGGTCTACCGCCAATAAAAAAAACTGTCATCGGTATGTTATCAGAGTCGTCGTATTTTACTGTTAGGTCAAAAAAACGGTGACAGGAACTGACGAATTCCCTAATGCATGAGATAACGCGTATTAATAAAGATACACAATATGATAAGAAGATTTAAGCACTTGATGGTGACGATACCTCGTGAAAATGGCATATGATTTATCCTGATTCTCTGTAATCGCACAAAAATTTGCAATAATAGTTCTGTAAGAGGTTAGGTTTACGCCGACAATCTATCATGGCCGTGGAATTTTTAGTAAATCGTTTGAAGGCCCTTTTCGTATTTATTTTGGGCCTATTTAGGCGAGCAATGTGCTGTCTTCGACGGCGAAGAAGATCTTCCTGTGATTCTATCCCTCTTTCTGCCGTGGGCGTAGTACCTAACGTACTAAATAATTCTGCAGTGAGTCTCGAACATCATGATAAAACATTTAACGTCCAATGAAAATAATTCATTGCTATATGATTTCCACCACTATTATCCATTGTGCACATTGTGAAAATATATACATGAGTTAATGAGCATCATATTTAAACTTATTCATTCGAACACTATGTAAGTTCTATTATATACTTGTACTGATTTTGATAATGATAATCAATGAAGATACTTGCTCAAGGAATTAGAGCAGTGGGAACAATGGGAGGACAACCCTGTTGTAGTAATACCTGATAGACCAGTAAATGTAATACAAGCCAAGATTGATGAATACAGACAACAAACATCTAAGCTCCCTGAAGCTAATGTAGAGGAACAGCAACCAAATTTCTTTGAGGTAATTGATATGTCAATAATTACTTGCCATTTATTATATACATGGTACTCAAATTTGATTTTAACAACAGGATATGACACCAAAGATTACAAGGCAGACCAGAATTTTAGTTAAGGATAAACAAACAGAAAATACATCTTGGAATTCCTCAAAATTTGCAGTGGCCACTGATCCCCTACCAACTGTAATATTTTCAGATTCTTTGAATATAATGTGAAAGGTATGTTTCTGTTTCTAAGAACCTGTTTCCCTTATTAGAAGGAGCTTGGAGAATGGGAAGATAATGTTGCTGGTTGGGAAGAAGAGACTGTGGAAGAATTTGGTGATCCTACAAAAGCATTAAGAGAGCAGAGGAGGCGTGAACGTGAACAACGCTTATTTGAACAACAACAAAAGAGACTAGAACGCAATGCAAGACCGCAACCTTTAGGCGCCAAATTGTCTTCTTGATGTGACAACTTGCATTCTGTGAAAATTGTGTAAGGGTTTGGACTTATTTTTTATCCGACGTGTATGCACACAAGAACATGTTTTGAAACTGCATGGTACGTTTGCTAGAATTATAGAATACAAAGTGAAGCAAGATTTCAATATGGTTTGTAAGTATTGATTGTTAATCAACCTTGTTAAATGTAATTGAATTGCATCTTTTATTAAAAAAGTCAAAATCATAGTGATATCTAATTCCAAAAGATTGTATGTACATTAACTGTTAACACACTGTGTGTGACACAATTCATTTACAACTTGTATAATTTAAATACGTTCAGTATATTTTAAGTTCCTTGAAGCAGGATTTATGCTTCTGTTTAAGAGAAAAGTTGCACTATATTGCAATGTAATATAGGTGCAAAGAACTGACTTACTTGCACATGAAAAATGCCGCAAATTAAAAGAATATAAAATTCTAAAAAAAGTGTTAATAATATAAAATTAGTTGTTTAAGTATTTACCCAGCAATTTGTACATTCCATTCAAAATTGAACATATGTAATGGCTTTGAATTTGAGAAAAGATAATGTCAGAATAATTGTTGCATTTATAATACACCTCTTTAGCTGATATTTAAAATCTCTGTGATTTTTATATCCTAAAGCATTATTGTAGAAACTTTATAAAGAATAGAGAGAAGTAATCTTCCGAAGATTTAAACCATTAAGATTATTTGTGTTTTTGGTAAAGTCCAATATAATATTTTCGCTATAAATATTCATATGTGTAGTAACCCAATAAATCGTACAATCAAATCATGTAGGGCAATATCTAATTTCCAGGAACCATAAGTGGCTTAAAATAAAATAAATCATCCAGTTTCGAAGTATTACGTCAATCGTAAGTACACGATAACGGTATTCTCAGATCTGCGAATACCACACGTAGGAAATGACTATCTGTTACTGATAATGGTCAAAGATAACAGACCGTAATTCGATTCTTTGAACTACTCAAACCTAATGTTCTGCGAACGCCACCGTGCACCACGTCGGAATAAACAATTATCCCGGGATAATTCTCGTTTAAGATGTGATAAAAACGTGCCAGACGAAGATAAATACAGATATAAAACAGCACAGACTAGGTCATTGCCATTATTTTTCTTTAAATTATCAAGTTCATTACTTCTGATTCGTGCAAGATATTACGGCTCTCCGTGATTCATTCGTTCGTTAGTGCTATAAATGGATGGAATGTAAACATACTTTAAACGATAAAGAGGGAAACAAAGAATAACTTCCGGTATGGATATCCTTTCAGCTTATCAAATTACCCAGAACTTATTCAGACATCACACCTTATTTGCGATAACAATGTACGCTTAAATTGATTTAGATAATTTACAGCTAACTTACTATAAAATTGTTAATATTTTTGAAACACACAATTTTCATCGAATAGTTTCAGTCCTTATTATTTAATTTCATTCTTAACTTCGTACGTGAGACTGTATTGAGTTGCAAATTGGCAGGTAATGCTTTACATGCGAATGGTATACCAATTATATGCTAAACGTCGTAATAAAACAATATTTTAGTCGACACATTGATCGATGAAACAATCGTATATTATTGCATAAGCAATAAACGAGCAAAAGATGTACGTTATTAGATCTATTACTTTTAAGCAAGCTAATTGTATGTTAAACTATATACTGTGAATGATAATGTTTTTCCGTGATGAAAACAAACGAGCCTACACTCTTTGGTAACTTCCGATTACAGCTCTGGAATTTGGAATTCGCAACATTTTTACGGATGTTGCAAGACCTGCTACAGTACATCATAAATAATAGCCGACAATGGTGTTCTTTTTTTTTTAGATTACGTCACACATATCCTGTTTAATGTGTTTATAAAGGAGTGCAGTCTGAAGAAGATATATTGCAGCATGGTTGCATAGGCGCGCGATGACGTGCATCGATGCGTCCGTATGCGACTGATCCAAGAGTGGCTAACTTCAGATAACGAAGGTCGCGGATAAAGAAACGATGGAAAAAACTTGGCTGACCAGAGAGAAGATTTTATAAATCCTCGTGAATTGTTCTCGGGGTTGCGAGCATTTCCCTAAGTTGCTTCTATTCTAAATGACTCTCTTCGTAATAGAGAAACGTGCGTCGAGCCGATGGTTTTCATCATTACCCTTGACAACATATGTAAATTCGAAATGTCAACATCCAGAGGTGAGCTGTCTTTTTGGGACAATCCATGCCAGTGAATAATACTCGGATGTCCTTTGCCGCTGTTTCACTGACCAAACGCTTTACCTTGAAAAAGCCCAAAGTGCCGGCGGCAGCTCCGTCGCCGTTTAATATCACCTTGTTCCCTTCAGCCGTGCCAGAACAACGAAAATTTCGAATGTAGCGCAATGTAGTCCTTGACACAACTAGGTGCGTGTAAACAGACTTATGACCAACAAAAAATTACTCTGAACATGCTTGAATATTCCCGACTTTCCCGTTAAAGCTATAATTCGCGATTAATGCATATCTTGCGCGATAAAGAAGTCGGCTACCGCTTAAGAAAAATTATTATGCGTATTAGAAAAATCACGTCCACGATACGGTAAGTTTTTAATAAATACAGTTCAACCGATCTGCTTTAATTCAAAGAGATCTCCGCTGAAGTCGATATTCCCGAGACCGCGATTATTTTTATCTACGTAATAGAATCGTGAGAGCAAACGTATGTCAATCATAATTTTCGCCCGCTACTCAGACGCATTAATGACATTTCGCATAATGACGTAGTATTATTATATTTTTGTTCTAGATAGTCAAACGTACTTTTATCTAAATACAATGTGTCGTGCGATAAGAACTTTCAATAAAATATGCTCTGCATGAGTCACTTGTGATATGTTCAATTTTGGGATAATGTAAGAAGGATTAAAGTGTGTGAGAGTGCTTGTGATAAGGCATCCGTTTTACTCTAAACCTTAAGAAGAGAGCTGCAACCATGGGTTCCATCGCATTGGAAGAATATGAGCTTATGAAAGACTCCAAATATCGAGTGTGAGTAATTTGCAAGTATATATACTTGTTACCATTAAAAAGCCTAATTCATTTTTTATATAGGATGTTCCACAACAGACCACCTGATTATTCCCTTCAGCTGCAATAACACAACAAATGTTTAATGCAAAATAAGAATGATTCCTATGTGTCAACAGTCTGAAATGAGAAATTCTTCTCATGAACTTTTTTATAGATTTTTCAAAATCATTTATAGTTTTTACACCAAAACAAATATTGTATAATTAGGTGGCATGTTTTGCATAGGACACCTTGTATAATGACTAATTCCTGATAGACAAACACACAATGTTTTATATTAATATTATCTTAGGAACTATAAAGTTGTATCTATTTTAAATGCCTACTTGTATTATTAAATGATTTATATTTAAACTCACCATCATTTGAAATTTAGTATATAAAGTAGTAGTATATCAAGGAGTTCAAAAGGAAAATAGGATTTTATTATGAATTATACAAATGTATTACACATTTGACTGACAGAGTTGTTCATGTATTCTACAGCTATGTGTCTGCTGTGGATAAGGCTCTAAAGAGCTTTGAATATACTAGCGAATGGGCAGACTTAATTTCTGCCCTTGGAAAATTGAATAAAGTGTTACTAAGTCATATGAAGTTTCCTGTTATTCCAAGGAGAATAAAAATCTCAAAAAGATTGGCACAATGTATGCATCCTGCTTTGCCATCTGGTGTTCATTTAAAAGCTTTAGAAACGTATGACATTATTTTCAAATGTATGGGCACTAATAGACTGAGTCACGAACTCTTTATATATAGTGCTGGTAAGTACAATAAACAAAAATCAATGTCAGCTATAAATAGAAACCTGTGGCTTTAATTTATTTTTCAAGTTATTTCCTGATATAAATTTGGCTTTGAAGTATTCTATACATTATTATATCCTAATTTGTAACAGGCCTTTTCCCATTATTGGGTCATGCTGCTATGAATGTGAGACCATCTCTATTAACAGTATATGAAACTCATTTTGTACCTCTTGGAGAGAGATTAAGACCTGGTTTGAGTGGGTTCTTGAGTGGTGTTCTTCTTGGTTTAGAGGATGGTTCTGACCATTTTGATAGGTATTATAAAAGTGCAAATCATAAGGATCAGCTAAAACATAACTGTTAACATTTTCTCGAATAATCAAATAAATGTTTTTCAGTCAGAACATATACTAAACTAAGATATATTTTTTTAGGACTAATTCTTTGCTTGAAAAAGTATGTGAGGGAGTGGGTGCTGAACATTTCTACGCATGTTTGTGGGATTGTTTGGCTTCAAATTCTGGAATTCGATTACCTGCTATATCATTCGTATTAGTACATTTCAACAAGAAATTATCAATGGAAGAACAAAGATACATTATGGGCACAGATACTAACATAATGGTAATTAAAAACCCACACAAAGTATTATAGAAATCATAATTTAAAATCATACTTTAAATATCTAACATATAGTTGGGTATAAACACATTTGATGTGGGTTTGGGCTTTTATATACTGACAGCTTTTTTTTTACGATTTTCCAAAAGGTTACAGCCCTTTGTGCCGGAGTACAAGACAGTTCTGTGCTAGTACAAAGGAGTGCTTTGGATTTGTTGTTAGTCGGTTTTCCTGTACATAATAGTCAATTAACACATAAAGATATGGTGTCACTAGTCACAGCTGCTCTTGTCACTATATTACGGCGGGATATGAGTTTGAATAGGTAAAATAAATAAAGTCACTATGCACTGCATGTTTACACCAAGTCATTGTGTACAAAATCTGTACTTTTTGTAGGCGTTTGTTTGCTTGGCTTTTGGGTACAGAAGTAAGCACATCTATTTTAAAAAGAAAAACAGAGGCCACAGTATCAGTTTCAGCAGAGAAATCAGCCACATATTTTGATATGTATTCAAAAGAAATGTTAGTTGAGGCAATTAAATCTTTGCTTAAAACTGTATGCGAGGAGAGTCCACAAGACTTGAAACCATACAGGATCTTAGTTTCGTTACTAGATAAAGCAGATATTGGACCAGTAATTTTGGATGACATTCTGTATGAGGTTTTTCGGTAAGGTGTAAAATAGTTACGACGCAAATAGTAGCTTTAATTATTTGTTTATCAACGAAATTCATCTTTTGATTATAGAACTTTTTATAATGCTTGTGGGCAATCAGTGCGAGTACCGAAAACTAACGAAGTGGTTAAGTCGGCAAATTTATTATTCTCTACATTAGAACCATCCTATGTTTGGATACATTGTGGTCATTTATTTGAAAAAGCTTGTCAAGCCAGAGCGAAAGCTAAGCGTGAAACAGACGAGATTATTGTAAGACCTATCAGTAGTGGAATACCAAATCTTGTGGAAGTATGTTTGTTAACAGAATTCTTACTTGAGACAGTATCATTGGACGCGTTTATAGATACTCCCTCTGAACATCTCCCTGGTTTATTCTACGAAATTATCAGCAAGCTTTTACATCATATTGATCTTTTATCTCCCATGGAAATCTCAAAAAGTCTCACGCTTTGTGCCAAGATTTTGTCCAAGGTGCAGCCGACAGTAGTAACGACTCACACAGACAAAAATGAGCTAGATACGAAATTGGATACCACTATGAATGGTAGTGTCTCGACGGGGCACACTGATAATTCTTTGACCACAATTCCTTTGGAAAAAAGTCAATCGGATAGTAAATTAAACAAACAGGATAAATCAAACAGTTCATTTACCGAGAAAAGTCCAAGTCCTAGAAGGAGAGCGAATTCCGGAGGTACTGCCAAAAGAACTGACAAAAAGTCAAAAAAGAAAGCAAGCAAGAGTACTTCAAAATTAACTGACTGTTACTCTATACAAAGTGATAATAGTGCAGCCGTAGCTGCAAATGAAGAGCCTAAAAACATACCAAGAAATAAAAGTATGGACGACATAAAAGCAGGCTATACAGACACTGATAATATTCATTCACCAACAAAAGACCAGTTGATTACTTTAAAACAATCGTGTAAAAGTAGTCCTATGGGTTCTACTGGATCGTTAGGCAGAGGTCCATCGCCAGCATTTCAAGCACAGCATACTATGTTAGAGAAATGTTTGAGACAGTACGAAGTTTTTTATGTAAAATTAGTTAGTAATAGAGTTCTGACTAAAGAAAGAATGCTGCAAGACATGTTCGATAATCTGGTAATATCATGTCCGAGAGAGAGTTTCGACGAAAGAATGCGTTATTTAGAACTTTTACTGACTTCTAGACTAAGTATGGAAGATTCTGGGTTTTTTAGTCAAGATACCTCTGTAAACGAAGAAGGTAAACGTTTGGATGTTTTGCATCTGTATGTTGATTCTGTGTCGCAAGCAGAATGGGATGAAGCTGTAAGAATTGCGTCCAGTTTATTCGTTGAATTGTCTACATTTCCTAAATATTTCCTTCCTGGTGATGGATTACATATTGAAGAAGAACCAAAGGGAACTATTGTTCTTCCAGATTGGTTAAAAGTTTTAGTAGTTTGTGCTTGTTGGTTGAGGAAACAACCATCGTTACAATTAACAAGTATAGCTACATTATTAGATTTAATAGCTTTGCTAAAAGCTCATAGTGACATTGAAACCCATCCAAAAAGTGGAGAAGGTGTAACCACGGTAATAATGGTCCCCTTATTAAAACAATGGCATATTACCTATCTGATGCAACATACTAATGTATTCCAGGTAATTATTTACAATCCTTCCCCTCAAAACTTTCGATTTCAGCTTTTCAATTGTATGTTTACCTCATTCATCGAATTGATTAAAGGTATTGGCACATTCCTTGTGGCATCATCTTGGTGAATTACCTGCTCATAAATTTCGGATGCGATGTGTCGAACTCTTACATGAATTACATCATGCTTTGTACAATTCCTGTGATGCAGTTGAGGATGTAATAGGAGCTGCTCTTACTTCGGAGCATCCAGAAAGGAAAATAGAAGCATTTAATAGGTTTGCTGCATTATGGCACCTTGGACGTGACATTGAAACAAATCCAAGGCTTCGAGGATGTATGAGATCATTTGACCAGTACGTCGCAAAGTTCTATATACTTTATTATCTTTATTAGGAGGGCGTTAACGATTTATATAAATAATGTCTTAGGTCATTATTGAAGATATTAGATAATCTGCAACTCGCTGATAATTCTCCTCTCAAGCTTCATGCTCAATCGTGGCTTCTTCACTGTTTGATGCGAGGAGATATTTCACGTATTGTGGATCCAATATTGACAATACTTTTGGATCCGTCCACTTGCCGAATGAGTGTTCTGCATGTCAGTATACAGCATAGTAATACCGTCTTAACAAAAAACGATCCAGTAGAAGAAAAATCTGAAGTGCAAGATGACACAGAAGGAGCAGCCAAAATCTATGCGATCAGCTCTGTGGATGGCAACGTAATATATCACGTTAGCGATAGCGTTGATGAAGATAAAAAATGGAGAAAAGGGAAGAAAAAGAAAAAGACAATAAATCCTGTCAAAGTAAAAAGAATATTCGCGGTGACTACACTGGCCACTGGCGATAATTGCAATCATTATGTAACTGAACGGAATCAATTTATGAAAGAATTGGAAGTACCGCCAAGCATATCAGGCAATAGAAAAATTTCCGTGTTTGTTAATCCTTTGTCGATGAACTGTAACGAAAATTCCAATGACTCTCTAACGGAAGATGACTCTTTACCAAGTGTGAAAAAAACTAGCTTGACAACAGAATTGTTGAGAAATGCCACAAGATTTAGAAAAATCGATTTTGATAAAGGTTCCACTGCTAGTCTAGATGAAAGTATTTTCGAGTCAGCAAGCTCCAGTTTAAAAGCTAAAGATAAGAATGGATTTAAAAAGTTAAATGGCGAAGTCGGTTCATCATTAGATTCTATTACGAATAGTTTCGATTCTAGTAGTCCTGAAACAACTAATAAACAATCTAAATCGAAAAAGGAACCTATCATGCCAGGCAGTTCCAGAGAAGTAGCAGGCACAATAATGAAAGGGAAATATCATAGTACAAATGAGTTCACGCCCAACTTTGATCATGATGTTGGCAGTTTTGAAGCAAGTGCTGAAGTACCTAGTTGGACAATGGACGATGAAGAGGGTGAATTAGATGTCAGTACAACAGCGGAAGAATATTTCAGTAATTCAAGCAGCAATAGCATTGTCGAGGAAATTCTGAATGAAGTACTCGATCGAGTAACACAGATATGCGACGCCGCTGAACCTCCGAAAAATGCAAGTATTTCATTTTATTTTCACACTTTAGAATATGGTTAGCATACAAATAAATAACATAAAGATTTCCTTATGTAGGCGGATGAGACGGCATATCAAAATGCAAAAACAACCCGGAATTTTGGCGTTGGTGTTCACAACCTGCATTCGCACATGCTACTTTATTGTGGAGTATACGATTCTACCAGAACACTTTATGCATTGCGTACACTTCGAAATGAACTACTAACAAATACTAGGATGTTTCTTTGTTGTGCTGCAACGACTGCTGTAGCTAATGTGACAAAAAATACTACACTATTAAATTTACTAGCAAGGCATAGAAAAAGTATATTTGGCAGGAATTTCCATGGTGACATAGCTAATACCGAGTTCATAGCGGCTTATAGAAGTAGCATGTATCTGGAAGTTTTAATTAGCGTGTGCCTTTATTTTGCAAGAAGTTTTTATCCTAATCTGGGTCAAATGAGATTAACTCACGAAGAAATCTCTGGAAATAGACAGGTACAGGTTTAGAACATATCTAAAGGAATGTTAAGTTTCTTCCATTATTTTCCTATAATCTTGATGCGACGTTTTTTTTTACAGGTGCAATTAGCGAGCGCAGAACTTTTAACTTTAATATTCTCTGAACTAATTCCAATTGTTCGCGATTCTGGAAAGGGCTTCAGTTGTTATATAGTTGACCTTCTAGCAAAGTGTAAAGTACAAAAAGTCGCGTTACATTGCCTTGTATCTAGTGTAATGAATATGAAGAATGCACATAAAGAGAACGAGGAAGTATTTACATTTACTGAGGAGATAGTTCTCTTCAATGATCCTGTAACAGATACGGACGTAAATAAATGTAAATATAGAGTAAGCGATCATACAGAAGCTTTCCAAATACAACTGTTAAGGTAAATATTATAATACAAGTAATCCAAATTTCTTCAGTATACCTACATTGTAATTCATTTCAATTGTTATTCAAGGTTATTACTGGCGTTAATAATGCTCGAACATCAGTGTGGTAATCAGAAAGGAGAAGACATTGTTCTACCTAGTGCATCAACTCCAAGTACACCTACACGGACTGTTCCCAATTTTATGGGAAATAGTTTAAAGTATATACCAGGTGCAGCTATTCCTCAACAGCCAATGTTCCTCACCAGTATACTTAGTGCTCTGCAATTGGTAATACATAACTTGCATCGTATTAGTTGAAATGATTATGTGCAATTATGAATGTTAACGAATTAATTTTTTTTAAGGATCACATGAGACATTTACACCAGCATTGGACGACTCTTGTTACTAATAGTCTTCCTTTCATGGGATCGTCATTAACGTCTATAGTGACGTCGGTTATACACCAGTTATGTTGTAATATTGAACACTTGGCATCATATTACCTTAATGAGAAAACAACGATGTCAACGAAGCTACACGATATAAGTACCGTCGAGTGTTGCCTTCCTGCAGATTATACTGTTACTCACCTAGAAGCTTTAACATTTTTACTGCATTACTGCTTATTGGATACCTCCCAACAACTTGGTTTTCCATTTAATCAACCATTGAGTGGCACACTCCAAACTGGAATTCCTGGTGCAAATCCAGGACAAATATTCAACAACCTCATTCACGTGTTTATGCCAAGTCCGCTTTCCCCTGTAAGTTTTTTATGAAAGTGCATTCAAATATTTCCATTTTTTTATTACAATGAATAGTATTCCATAAATATATGGATGCGAAAAGAAGTGAATATTTCATTGAAATTTTAACAATTATGGTTCTGTTTAGGATCTGACTTCTGCGAAAGATAAAACTGCAGCCAACGAATTACAGCAGCACGCGAGAAGAACAGCTCTGAGTCATTTACCAAGAATTATCGCATCCCTTTCTACACTTTGGCAAGCCGTTTTAGCAACAAAAGACAAGTATGTTTCATTATTTTAATACGCCTACTTTGTATCTATTGCTTAATATCTTGCCAATATTATCAAAAAATCTTTGTAACCAATTTAGCGAGCAGGCAAGTTGTGTCGTTGGAAGTCCGAGAATTGTAAAACATCAGCTGTTAGAACTCTTGTCTCCCATTTCTTTTCATCATGGTGTAAACTTTTTGGCAGCGATTGCCGTTGCTTGGCATGAGAGACGGCAACCGTCTAATTCTAAGAAGGTATGTTCCTTCAGTTTATTATGTTATTGTAGCGGAATACGCAGATATTTGGTAATTTATTACATGCTTCTCATTTCTTTATAGGTACTTCCGGAAGCCTGCCCAAATCAACAAATTATGGTTCATTTGGTCAGTGCAATTCGTGTTATGCCTATCGACACACTGGTTCAAACAGTACATCAAGTGGTGAAAACACCACCTCCGATTCACGGTGTAAAACAGGATTTTTCTTTAGAAGTATCAGTCTTAGAATTACTTTACGTATACATGCAGAGTAATACGTCTCAGTCGCTTATTGAATCTTGGGCGTCTTTACTTGGTCTAGTAAAAGATGGTTTATCATTAACGGCACCAGCCCAATTTCTCTTATTGGCGATTTTGAATGAATATGTACAAAAGTGCCCACCAATGCAAGAGAAGAAAGATGTACGAGATTTACAGGATGTGTCAGCAAAGGTATGTTTCTCAATTTATAACCAATTTCGGATAGCATTTGTCGTGTAATTTCTAATTTACAAACATATTTGATTCTCCCCATCTGTTAGTTGGTCGAATCGTGTTCACAAATAGCAGGATCGTGTCTTGAACAAACTACTTGGCTGAGAAGGAATTTGGCAGTGCGTGAAGATGTTTTCGAAGTGGTCGAAGGGTCATCGGAAGGTAAAGAGGGCAAAACTGGTGCTGGTGCGTAATGTGCTTTTGTTTTTAGATTAGTTTTATTCGTTGCAATATTTTTAAACGTCTTGAAACCTTTAGCCCGTTTTCGTAAAAAATTTGGATTTGAATTAATTTTCGATAAAGTGTAAAAACCGAGTATTATTTTATTTTCCGCTTTTTTCTTTTTATTTTAAGGCATAGGGCTTTCGTATTGTGTTAATGTTTTGTAATTTTATGATTAATGGAAATTATAATCTACAGTAACTCCTGGTACACCACCCAATGCAGCGTACAGTGTTCAAGCACAAGCAGTGTTGGCAGAGATACTAGCACCTTTACTAGATGTTAGCTATGGTTCCCAAGAAAAGGAACGTGTAGTGACATTGTTAACAAATCTTATGTACAATGTCACGCCTTATCTTAAAAATCACACGTAAGTCTAAATTTATTTAATGATAAATGGTTTTGCAATATGTCGTAATATTCAATTCTCACTATTGCGTTAACAAACTATTACCAAATTCTTACTATTGTTTTCAGGACAAAGAATATCGCCTCGTTTACTGCTTGTTCTCAACTCTTGAGTTCCTTATCTGGATATCAATACACGAGAAAAGCATGGCGTAAAGATGTGCTC
Organism: Nysson spinosus; assembly: GCA_910591585.2. NCBI lineage: Eukaryota > Metazoa > Arthropoda > Insecta > Hymenoptera > Crabronidae > Nysson > Nysson spinosus. Next base: position 9,547,774 of record OU342835.1, read on the forward strand.
GATCTTTTATTAGATACCGCATTCTTTCAAATGACACCAGCGTGTTTACCATATTGGAGAACTGTTATAGACAATTTAATGACACATGACAATACGACATTCAGAGATTTAATGAGTAAGTAATTATCTTATTTACATACTGCATTTTTCGTTTGAATTTTGACTGACTTTAATGAGTGTTCTGTACCGTAGATCGTGTTTCAATGGCCCAAAGTAGTAGCATTAGCATATTCTCTTCGAAAGAACAAGAATATGAGCAGAAAGCTCAACTTTTGAAGAGGCTGGCGTATGTAATTCTCTGCAGTGAGATGGATCAGTATCATAAATATATGCCTGAGATACAAGGTACGTTGATGATTAAAAATTGTTACTTGAAGTACAAACATGACTGAAGTTATAATATTATAAGTTGCATTTCTTGTCGTATGAAATAAATTATAAATGTATTAATATATATAATAATTTGTTAATTAGAACGTTTGGCGGACAGTTTGCGGTTACCACAAGTGATTCCGTCTATTCAAGCACAAGTGTTCCTATGTTTTCGGGTATTACTTTTACGAATGTCACCCTCGCACGCTACCTCGTTATGGCCAGTAATAGTCAGCGAACTTGTGCAAGTTTTCTTATACATTGAGCAGGAACTAAATGCAGACAGTGAAGAATTCAGGTACGCCAGGATGTAGTTTATTTATTCTTATTAATTAGCGGAACATCATTGCTTTTGGAAATCTGGGGCTTTGCAAGCATGGCACATACATCACTACTCGAATTCAGATTCTATGATTAATATGTTTACATACTACGTTTATGAAGTTAAACAAGCAATAATAATTTAGAGATCATGAAAGCAAAAACATCGTTCTAAATTTGATTTAAGTATCTTTGAGATATGAAATACGCTGTTATTTAAACGATACTAAAATCATGCATACAATGATGAGATCTATCGCTTATAATTGAAAGTATGTATGTTTCATATATTTGGATATATTCTTCATTATAGCTTTTTTACGTTAACATATATCACACAATTTAATTTTGGCACAATATGCTACACTTTAGTGTAACACTTGTTTGTATTTACTCCTTACTAACCGTTAATAATACCTAATGTCATATTGTTTTTGGCTCTGTTTCGGTATCCGCGATTTGGTGGGATTTATGGCACCTCCATAAATTGATTGGTGTTGGGACAACAGTCGTCAAAGCAGGTAATTGACTGCTTTTTAGATATTAATCTACCTGAAATATTATTATTCTCATAATGGTAATTCTCAATCTCTTAAACTTTGTGTGCTGTCGTACAAATTATTTGTTAAAAGTTTCAGATTGGGGATTTTGAGATTGTGGAATACTGTTTTGCTTTTCACGGACAATTTTGATGGGACAATTTTTTGATAACATAGCATTGGGAAATAGTAGACAATTTTCTTTTATGGATGATTTTGTGGGATTTATGTTTGTCTTTGTCCTTGCTTATGATTGTAATATGTTGGGATTATTGTCATAGGAAACATAGGGCATAATCATTTTATTCTTTCAATTTTATCAACTACTGTTTGAAAAATTGAAATGGATTTCTTGCTTTCATACAGTTCTCATATAAAGCTGCTATCAGCTTTGGATTCATCGTGGGCTGTAAATGCCAGCAATGGTCTCCAGGCTCATGGCCATCCGCATTGGTTGCAATTGCAACTTGCAGCTGCCAAATTATTGGACCTGGCATTACTGTTACCTGCACAAAGACTTCCACAATTTCAAATGTAAGTGCTATCAGACCTTATTCCGAGTATGCACCGGAAAAAATAAAACATGAAACTGGCAGATGAACAGTTTATTACAGCTGAATCCAACATTGCTCCTTTATTTTATAGGTACAGATGGGCATTTGTAGGAGATGCCGCAGCAGGTTGTATGGAGAACAATAATCTATGCTCGGACTTTGTACCACATATTTCAAGAATAGCAAAACTTATGGATAGCAAGGTAAGTCCTTTATGCAAAGCATGTTAACAAAACATTAACTGAAGGTAATGATGAAATAATTAATGCAGTATTGATATGCTTCGTATAATTATTAAAAGAATTTAATTATTATCGATGATATCTCCATGTGCCGAAGCACACTGTTCCGGTAACAAACATTGTTGTGTTCTTTCATCAAATACATATTCCTCTTTGCATTCGCATCCACTCTTACAAGGTGTATAGCAATCAACTATATTAGGTTCGGAACATGTAAACTGACAAACGCAGTGAGTCCAAATAGATTTTTCGTTACATTCCTCAAAATTACGCGCAACAACATAATCCAGCTCTTCGTAATCGTATCCAGGGATTCGATGTTTAGTGTATCGGTAGACCTTTTCCGGTTTGTACCAATTTAATTCTGAAGCAAAGGAGTCCCTAGCTTTAAGGGAACCGTCATTATTTCCAAATGTAATTCTGATATCCTCTCTGCTAGGATGAATATTACGTTGTGTATCCGCATCTTCGAAATCACTCAGAATATAAAAATCATCTTGCACGAAGCTTGAATGATCTTTCCCAAAATTCTCCGCATAACTGATAGGCATGTCATCATAAAAATTTAAGTCATTGTAATCGGAATCATCCGTATATTCTAGAACACATTATGTATATGTCTTAATAGCTATATAAACAATAATACAAGTACATATATCTTTAACGGATAATTTCTCGTTGACATTTGTGAAATTTAATTACACACATTAGTATCTTAACATTTGATTTATATCATTCGATTTGTATTAATTGGTACCAATTTACTCGAATTAAAGCCATTAAAACCGGTAAAGTAATGACAATTGGTTGCGTCATTAATCTCGTCATACATGGTTGTACGTCGTAGTAATTTAATAACTAATTTAGTTAATTTGAATTGCTTTTTCAAGTAATATACGTGAACTCCGGGAACATTATCTTTACATATTCAGGAGCTTATAAATAATTTAGAAATAGTATATAAAATGCGAAACGCGTTACAAATGAAATAAATTTATGAACAAACATTATTTTGCAAATCTAAACATTTAAGGAATATAGATAATATTAATAATATACAGAACATTGTCTAATACTTGTAGCTCTTCTATTTATGAAAGAAATTCCGTAGAATCAACATTTTATTACGAATATTGATAAATGTCGGCAAAGCAAAATATTTGTAATATTTGTGACACTTACGAGCACTTATTGTCACTGTAAAATACAAGATGAAGTAGTAGACTATGCTTACTCCAGCCACTGCCATCTCCACTTTCAAACTGACTGACAGCAGCCTGTGTACGTTCGTTTACTATTATTGCATACAAATGTACCCAATTAACACTCTAGCATTGCTGGTACATCTCTTCCATCTCATAAAAAACTCTGTTCTTACTGCTTGATACCACCGATTACTTTAACTATTACACAGTAATATGTGATATTCAATCCTTCATTAATTTCTTTTAATCACTAAGTGTAGAACAATATTTTGTATGTCATCACAGATGATGCTTCCTTTGCTTCTTTCAAATTTCCTAAAAGTGCTGCATTTGCAGGATATTTTTTCACCTACTGAGATGCGTTCACTGCTTTAAACTATGTCCCATTAGTAACTGAAATACTGATTTTGGCAGCAGGAGGCATATACATGTAGATATAAGCTTAGTTTATTTTTGCAACTAAGCCAATAACCCACCATTTCAAAAGTCAAGGTCTTGGGTGCAAATCAGTATTGAATACAAAAAGTGACACTATATTTTCTCAGATATTCTATACAACATTATTAATATGCCTCTATAAACTCAACATAGAGTTTCCAAAAACATCCAATTTTATGAGTATTTAATTTGTAGTTAGGTTGATCTAGTTTAGGGGAAGATGATAAATATACAAATATACATATCATATACAAAAGTAAAAATAACTTTCACTTAAAATGTATCAATTGCCTAGAGTTTATAAATATCACAAGAAGGTACCGTATGCTTGTCAGATGATTGCATCACTGTAAAGCATGTTGCAAACTATTTAAATCTCGTACACGTTTTTAATGGTATAAATGTTTTGTTTCTGTTACAGTATAAACCGGAACTATGTCCGGTGAAACCGACACCGGGTGAATTACTGTTGACGTCGAACAATATTCGATCGTTACAAGATCTACATTATTTTTTCACAATGCTTAGTCGCAGAGCGAGCGATACTCATGCGCCGCTAAATATTACACAATTGGAGACCGTAATTGAACAGGACTTCCTTGAGAAAATGCCAGCTGCAAGATAGTAGGAGTACATGGAGCAAGGTAGATAAACGATTATACGAGAAGAAAGGTGAAACCGTGGTCTCTAGACACTTTATTCTTTGATATCTTTTTAATGCACTAACATGAGTGTTAATCGGGTATGATAAAACCGAAGGACCGTGCAATCCCATTTCGGAACTCCTATAGCTTCTTACCCCTTATATCCAATTGTCAATGATTATCCTAAATGTTTTTATCATAAATTATACAATGCAAATTAAGTAACGTAGACGGTGTAACATAGGTTTATCACTTGGTTTACTTCTGAGTTTTATTAGCTAAGCTTCTGACTCGTCTCCTCATTCGGTTGTGAATAGTTATCAAAGTGTATGATATAGCAGGCTAGAGCCTAGCTGGATTACTTCTCTAAGAATGTGTACAGTGTAACATAATATTTCACTGAAACGAAGATTTCACGTTTATACATTGCGTTACATTTTCCATTTCTTTCCCTCGTTATTAGGCACGTTTCAAGAGTCAATGCAATAATAATTATCACAAAGGAAACTATATATTTTTGGAATGAATGCATCCAATTATTGAAGATGATGAGATGCGAAGCAAATGTGTATCATAGTAAACGATATGAAATTCGGCTGTATTGTTTGTCGTTAGTAAAAGCAGGGGGCTACTGCTGCCTCGTAAAGATGTATAAATATCAATGTCAGGTTTTCATTATGCATAAATTCAGTATGCGTTTCGTACAATTGTTTAAAGACCTACAAGAACTATAGTCTTCTCTAAGTACATCTAATGGATCCTGTTTAAAGAAAAATATGAGTCGGTTCTATGACAGCACAGGTATTGGATACTGTTAATGTTTCTTTTAATTATCGAAACTTTAAAGAAATAACTATATGTAAATAAGGTAATTTCTTGAGATCAAGTAATTGGAGCACAGCGCTTTGATACGCCTATCAGCTGTGAATAATTAACAGCAGTAAATGCATTTGAATAAAAATATATGTTGTGCGAGGACACGGGGAATACAGTGCGTGTTAATATTATACGACATGATTTTAGTAATTGATACATTGCAAACGATCATAAATTATAATATTAATATCGTTTGTTTTAGTAAGTATTAGATCTTCACGAGCTTTCTGAAACTTTCAAACATTGTCCTTTAAATCTAATGTCGTATAAACATATTTGCGCCACCACATTATTAAAACTTCACACGTAAATTAAGTTGCGAACTAGAAAGCTCTGAGAAACATTTTAATTTTTAATAATGCTTTGATTAGACTAGAAAATTGTACTTTGTTAACATTAGTTCTTCATAAGGTATATCGATATAATAAGGAATTAGAAGCACTGTTGATTTATATTTGCTAAAAAATGTTGATAATGATATTGTAAAATATAATGTTTACACATATGAATTATTGACTTGCAACTACTGAATGAGTATTGGAAATACGGGGATTCCGATTTTAATGAAACTTGCAAGACTTTCACATGCATTAGATTTAAGAAATTGGACTTTTTTTCGCAAAACTTTGGAATATTTGAATTTGAAATTGCACTTTCAGGAATATGGGATGCAATGTTGATAAAATAAAAATTGTTGTTCATCCTTTGGAATAAGTTTTTTGCTTGTGAGGTATTCATACCACAAGCTAGATAAACTACGAATTATTTAATTAAAGCCATAGATACATAGAATATATAATAATTCTGGTGTCGAAAAGATCACAAATGTGATATGATCAAAACAAATAATCATTAAACTATTCTTGCAGTATATTCTTGAACTATACAAGTTTCAATAAAGCGAAAATTTTCGTTTTGCCGAAGTTCCCTTGCAAAAAGGCTACAAACAACTTGCTATAAAATTATTTTTCTATATGTAAACCCTAAAGTTTTCAGAGGCATGCAAGTTTGTAAACGATTTATAAAGTACGAAATAATCCGTGAAATATTTATGTATTAGGCTTGCCATTTTAATTTTATCATGTACATATATCCATTGTATAATCATTAATTCATAATCTCTGCCTTCTTCCTATACTGTACTACGTTTAGTATATTCAATGAAACTAACTAAACCTATATCTATGGAAACAATGTTGTATGTCATAACGAAGTCAGAGATCCGTGAATTAAGTAAGATGTGCGTAAAGTTAGTCGTTCAAATAAGTATTATCGAATTTTATAATTAATGCTTAATATACAAGTACCATAGCATTTGTTACAAACACATAACTTCCGTTTAACAGGCACTTGTGTATCAGTCAGCTGTTTAAACTATACAATGTGAATGTCTAATAATTATCACAACATAAGATAATGGTTGTTATCTGTACAAAGTGTATCAAAAGTAGAAGTCATATCTTCCCCATCTGCCTATCATATTCTGCAAACTCAGCAAAATTATGTAAATATAATATTGTTTGTATTTTTACTTATGATATTAACTGCATTAAAAGTTTTCATAATTTTGCCTTGCATAATTCTAAATATACGATGTAATCTAAGAAATAACTATTAATTTGATACTAAGATCGAGCAAGGGGATTACTTTGCAGCCACAGAACATATCTATAATTTAAATTTTGAATATGTTTGTGCACATATTTGTTCAGCCTACGGGACATTTATTATATCAGTGGAACCGACGTTGTTCCAAAAAGCATATGGGGATCAGTCTGAGCAGGTATATGCCAAACTTTTTATACACTTTGTCCGTAATTTTAAGATGCAATTTTAATAAGACTATCTGTTAACTTATTCTCTGCTGTAATGGTTTCATATGGAAAAGTATATTCCTTTACGTTCTATATCCTTTTTTATAATGATCATGGTTGCAATATACTTTCCATGTGATAACTAGCGATTCACGGAACAGGAGTTCATAAAAGTATACATTGTTATAAGTGAATAAGTGATGCGCATATGCGATTATGTTGAAACAATGTAAATTTATATAATAAATTAATGCCCAACAAACTACTACATAATACACAGAAATATTGAGCGATCTTTTGTGATCTTCATTAATAATATCATTTTCATTATTTCTATGTTTTATTTGTAAAAATAGGCTCGCAAATTTGAAAAATTGATTTACAAGCTGCTGTAGTGTAGTTACATGAATTGTCTATGTAGTAGTAAACAGTGGCTCTCATTTAACTTGTATAACAACCTGTAGCGCATTCTTTTTTTAAAATATGGTTAATTAATTTTATTTTTATATTCATATTATAGGCAGATCTTTGGCGCGTAATATCATAACTTCCAGCTGAAAAGTAAATATGAGCTCTGGAGAACCCCTGAATCATGTGTACAATAGTAACACAAAAAAATTGATAGTGGATGACATGAATGATGTGATTAGACACAAGTGGTTATTGTATTCGGAGACATTGAAAAGAAAGCTACAAAAAGGTACGGAAACGATGCAACCACTTATAGGGTTATATATGATCATAGACGTTATTAAGCAATATCCATGCATATAAGCTGTTACGTGCTTAAACCGGTTTTCTTGAATTGTTACATTTGAAAGGCTGGTTCTGAACTAGCGAAAAGACATAAGGTGAAAGTAAAATGAGCAAAGAAAAATTTTTGCTTTCGAAACCAAAAATTAGCCGTTGAGATTTTCAAGATTTCATCGTAAAAACAGAGCGTGTGACGGAAAGGAAAATGATGCACGCCCTGCTCGATCATGGTATTGAGAGTGTCTCCCTTGTTCACCATGTACTTTTGACTAACCTCATTCGAGATTGATCGTTTTCACGTTCCTCGTAACCAGAGTGAACGTAACTACGAATAAAATAATAACGTATTGTGAATTAACGGATGGTTTGGTTCCTTGCATATAAGAAATATTGTGGAAAAAGGAGTAGCTAGGTGCTGTGTTGTTTACAATGGCTGTACCTAACAAGTGGGAAAATGTCTGCAGATTGTGTTCAGAGGAAAAGAATGAAATGTTGTCGATCTTCGGTAACGAGGGCGTACAACGAAAGGTAGCACATAAGCTACGTGCTTGTCTACCGGTTTTAGTATATAAAACAGATCCACTGCCAAAGCAGATATGTCAGTTCTGTGCTGCTAGATTAGATGATGTCTATGAGTTCAGAGAGTATTGTTTAAGTGTATATAAGAATATGCATATAAAATTATTGACATATAAGGATGTTGAGTCAGTAAGGATATATCTGGATGCAATTAAGAACTCTTCTGATCCTTGTCAGGTATCTAATGCAATTTATAATTTTCACTTATTATAACTATATTATATACACGTATGTAAGATATAAGATCAAAGACAAGTAGATGAAAGATTTTGTAGCTTGGATTATAACATCTGCTCTTCTATTTGACTTCTGCTTTGTACCATTTATATACATATGTTACTTATGAATACAGTTTGCACTATTCAGTTGGTAATTTATGATTTCCAGGCACAATTATGGAGAGTAAAAGCAAGAGCACCACCACCTTTAGTTCCTTTACCAGTTTCACTGCCAGTTGAGAATTCAACAGAATCTATAGATACTCAAGATAATCCAAGCGGTTGTATCGAAACCTTGCCTGAATTACCATGTGAAGTAGAAATTAAGGAAATGAACACAGAACCAATATTAGATGCTGAGATATCTATATATGAATCACCAAACACAAAGAACAGAGGAAGTGAATCATATAAAAGTAATACCATGACAGAGGACAATGTTATTATAATAACAGATGCTAACAATGAAAACAAAGATACAAATCAAGACATTCAAGAAAAGAAGGAGGAAAAACGTACCAGTATTTTAGAGCAAGTACTAACAGGAAATTTGACTAAGAATGATAGAACAGACTTAGATACAAAAGGAAAATTGACATCCAAATGGTGGTGTGCACCTTGTAACAGTTACTATAAGTAAGCCTTTTTTTAATTTTATTTAGTCTTTGCTATAATAGCATTCTGGAGAACAATAATCTATTACAGGACAAGGGAAAGTCTAGTAAAACATATGCAATTACATTGCCCAAGAAAGTACACATGTAGAAAGTGTTCTGCATGTTTTGAGTTAGTTGAAGAATTAGCCAAACATGAAGCTGTTGATCATATGAAAGTTACATTGGATTTTGATGAAAACCTAAAAGATTGTGAACAGTGTGATAGGCAATTTGCAAGCTGGGAAATGCTAAAGCAACACAGATTACGTGACCATTTAGATCAACCTATTGACATTGAAACAAATACATGGTGTTCACTGTGCAACAGGTAATGTAGTACTTTCCTATGAAACAGTCTACCCTGCTTATGAAATTAGACTACATTAATCTTGGTTTCAGATCTTTTCCAACCAGAGACATTTACTTAAATCATATTCAGTTGCATGATGTCAATAGTTTTACAACAGCAACAGAGGCACTTCAAGAAACAATTACAGTTCCAGTTCCAGTTCCAGATCCAGTCCCAGTGCCAGTTCCAATCCCAGTTCCAAAGGTTGAAGATTCTGTAAAAGAAGTGAAAAGAGAAGTGAAAAGAGAACATACTTCAGACAACAAATCACTTACATGCCCTACTTGTGGAAAGGTGTTCATGAAAAAACATGTTTTTTGTAATATATTCATAATAATTCATACCAGTAAATGATTGACATACTTCTTATATATTCTGCATAAATGTAGGTTTGTACACAACAAAGTGCATTATCAAATCATATGCGTACACATGAACCTAAGAGGCACAAATGTGAAATTTGCGGACGTTCGTTTGGACTTTTTATACGTTTGGCAGCACATCGGATGAGTGAACATAGTCAGCAAGCTGCTATGTCTCCTGTGCTGGCTAGTGTAGAACAAGAAGAGGCACTAAATGCAGAAAGAGAAGCAAGAGAGGCTAGGACATGGGCAGTAAGAAGCAGAACTTATTCTGAGGTATATGGAGCATTATATTTGTGCAATGTTTTAAACCATTTATCTATACAATTTTTACGAATTATATGTTTTTGCAGGCTATAAAGAAAGAAGATGTCACTAACGACGATGAACCACCGGCCAAACGGCACACATCAAGTACTAATGCATTTAAGAATGTAGCTAGATGTGGTATATGTTTACAGTGGTTTAGCGATCATACCACAATGTTAACACATTTACAAACACATTCGGATAATCATACCTGCAAGAGTTTTAATTGTCACATATGTAAAAAATCGTTCAAAGAAAAGTGGCAACTGTTCAGGCATGAAGTAAGGTTTATTTGTATATGTGAAGCATTCTTATTATCATGTTTTTTGTTAATAATTCATTTTTCTTAACTACAGATGTCACACAAACGAAATGAAACGTCTACACATACATGCAATGTATGTGGTAAACAATTCACTGATAAAGTTACATACAAAGCCCATCAAAAGACGCACATTGTTGATAAAACATATCTTTGTTCTAAATGCAATAAAATTTTCTTCAAAGAAGTCTCATTACTGACACACCAGTGTACTACAGTACCAATTTTTACAAGTAAAGGGGTGTCCTCCAAGTCTGGACAAAAATCTTCATCAGGCAATAATAAGAAATATAAATGTACCAAATGTAACGCATCTTTTGCTAGTAGTCAATCAAGAAATTCTCATATGAGAGTACATACTGAGGATTCGCCGAGTGCGGTAAATGCTTTTTTACATTTAGACTCTGAGGATTAAAACATGTAATATGTTTAATAATGACTTCTGTGTTACACAAATAGGTACGAAAACAAGAGGTAAGAATTGAAGCAGGCGACGAATCAATGCCAAAATTAACTCCCGAGGTATCACTAGAATACGGAGTACCTCCTATTGAACCAAAAGTTGAAATCAGCGAGGAAAGTACACCACCCCCAGTAAAACGAACTCTTATCAGGACTGCCGGCGGGTATGCAACAAGATTGATATCTCTAAAAGTTCTTTTGCATTTTACTGCAAAACAAGTTTATATTGGTTATTCTTGATTTTACATGGTTTTGATTTTACGTAATTACAGATGGTCTTGGTTTTACATAATTGATACATATAGTAGTGTTTCATTCTATGAAAAGATTTCCGTTTTTTAGGTATCGATGTGGTGTATGTCAATCTCCGTTCGTTTTACGTGAGTTAGCTGTTGCGCATTTGAGATCTGCGCACCCTGTAATGCCCTATCAGTGTCCGTATTGCAAAAAGCGTTTCACTACTCAGTATACATTCACGCACCACATCAAAGCGGAACATCCCGATGAACCAGAAAATTAAGCCACGGGAATTATTTCGAGAGGTAATTAATTATGTATCATTTTTGTACCATAAAATGTGCCTCTGAGAAGAACCGTGATTTGCATAAGATATAAAACATAACATCTGTCTTTGATTTCTTACTTGATCATGTATGTATATCTTTGCCAATGTGGCATAATTAGTTCCTGATTAAATCATTGGCCTTAAACGAGTTTTTATAGCATCCTTCAATATGATAATTGGTTCATACATACATCTCTTTGTAAATGACATTTTAACACTGACAAAATATACCTTTTAATAAATAGTAAATATCGTTTACTATAGGAGACTGGAATATAGAATTAGTACTTATGCTGATCGTGCCTGTCTGAGTATTGTATCTCATAGCATTATATGAATTGATAGTAATGTTTCTTTATAAGCATTAGAAAAGAATTACTTTTTATGTACTGTATACCGTCATAGATGTAGATATAAAATCGAAGAAAAATGTTATTCATTTATACTTATAATTTTCGTTCACGTTGACAAACATTCCTTTCCCAATATAGCTTTGTATACATCGCTATTCACCATCCATCTTAATTGCTGGTATTAATTATTAGCACTGTGCCAAGTCTCCTGGACTTGCTTTAGGAGAGATCATTATCTGTTAGAATCTTGAAACTGTTAGTAAACAGTGTCCAACTACAGTGAATGGTACTGTTTCCCCGAATACGGTAATTTTGAAACAGAAAATATTTCTACCTTAACCAAAACCCACCCGATTCCCGTGATTTTGTTGTTTCAGATTTACTGTAATCTGAGTGTACATAGTCTTTACCGTATTTTATTTTATATATAGTGTATTTACAATAAAACCACTGTCAAAAAATATAAAGGTTTGTACACTTATTAAACAAATCTATAATGTAAATAAAAGCTATTTACCGACATTACAAATATATTATATTCCTTGACTTAGGAAATTTTTATAATCACATTAAATATGTTGTTCTCAAATCTTCAATTAATAGCGCGAAAACTAATCAAACTCAAAGTTTCTTTTACATGTAAAATTCCGGATTTTTTCATTTTCATTAATATTTTTAAACCTGTTTTATCCATCGATGATCAGTAAAAAGTCGATGTAGCTCTAGTAGTACTGAGTAAAAGGGTTAGATGGCGACGATAATATCGAAATTTTTGCGCAATATACATAATAAAAAGATATAAAAAATTTGTGTTTTTTATAGAAAAATAAATCTTGCTGAAGAAAGATAAGGCCAATAATTATTTTTGTTATTTAACATTAGAGTAGTAATCATTCCAGATGATTCTTTTGTCGGGCGAACTCTGCCGTCTGACCACATCGAGTTCGTACTACTGAAAGTTCCGACTGTCTGTCTACATGTACTTTATACTACTGCGCGTTGCCACTTTATGGTGAGTCTTAAGTTAAAACGTACGGCAATATTAATTAAATAATTGCATTTATAACAGTGTACTGTAGTTGCTACAATAATATTAATTCACTCATCATTAATAGAATCACAATCTCAGATGACTAATCCTTCTGACTAACCCTGACATCCGATAATTATGTGATAGCGGTTTCGCAACTTTTGTGGTTCCAGCTCAGAAAGAAAATGATTCTTCAATGCCAATTATTAATCTACAAACTCCTCGTAGATTATCCAATTACTTACAAATTCGCCAATAAACATACCAAAAACTGTATAAGAAAACTAACAAAGTAGAGCCGCGCAATTTTTAACCGAGTTTTCCTACCCGAAATTAAAAGCCGGGAAAACCAGGCAATAGTGGAACAGGATGTTTTACAGGCAAGATTGCATCCGCAATTGCAGTGCATAGGTGTCGGACAAAAATTCAGTTTCTCGATACGGGGGTTGATGGAAGGTGAAATGGATTAAATTTTAAAAACAGATTAATGTGTTAAATCAGGTAAACTAGTGAAAGGATGATCTAAGAATGAAAATTGGGTCCGATAACGTCGTGCATAGACGGTGGTGATCGGCTTCCCGAAGTAAGGCGCATGGAAAAACCAGAGGGGGCAGATCTGCCGCATAGCCGACGGAAACTCGTTTGATCCTCATCAGACGCGACGCGTCCGCGATCACGCACGGTGTGCTATCCGGGTAAAAAGCAGGTTCGTACGTTTGTTCAGTAATTTCGGACGTGATAGCGGACTGTCTTGTCGTCATTAGCACTGCCATCACTTATAAATTCGTCCATTTCCCCCTCCCACCACGATTCAATCTTGTCGTTTTTATTCTGACCCTGATCGAGACAGTTTTCGGTTTGAAGACAAGTGACGATATAATCGAGCCTGCCTGTGCGTGAACTTTCCATGCAGCCAGGGTGGAGACAATACGTCCGAAGTGATTGACTGCAACATAATCGGTTGAAACACATGTTCCGGTGATCGTGATGATGACCGTAAATCGTATCGCGCCGATCGTCACCCTCGTCCTCGTGGTTCTGCTCGCGTCCTTTCACCACGGTGAGTTTTAAAACTTACACTTTCCCGCTTCCCAATTTCCACAAACGTCATTTACGTAACAGCCATTCGATTCGTAAATGACAAAGGACCCTCAAAATGAGATACATAGGTCATCAAGGAGATGAGGGTTACATAAGTATCGTAGGTCTACGACGTACATTGATTTAGGGAATCATTAGGAAAAACTGAAATAGAATCAAGTTCCAGTATAATTTAGAAGAACAACTCAAGGCTCGCACAATTTCTAGGAAGTTCCGTAACAATTTTAACACATCATTTCCGGGAATTGCTTTCATGACAAAAGTAGAGTACAGTGTCTTATGTACAGAATAATGATTGATATATGATTAATTAGATTAAACGTGTTATAATTGTAAGCTGAAATCATTGGAAATTCTCTAACATTGACTTTCGATTTAAAGCTTGAAGGCTAATTCAGCTTAACTTATCAGACGCTTCGCTTCTGACCTTTCAGAGGGTTGCATAAATTGAGTCGTACTATACGCTTCCGAGTTTATTGCGATTAGTTGATAAAGTAAGAGGAATTTCGTGTAAGTTGGAAGTACAATCGATAATATGTCCTAATGGGGTTTATTCCTGACTCGGTAAGGACTGCAAACATTACAGCGCATTGCGGCAGACATTCAATGACGAAAAACTTGTCTATATATGTCACATCATCCTTTACGGCCACTTAGTTCATTACAACTCTCGATATCGAGATTCGACTTAATAATTTAATTGCTAATAACTGACTATTGTAGAGGAATTTACAATCTACCATCTATATATATATATATATATATATATATATATATATATATATATATATATATCCATGCATTTTTATCACAGAAATAGAAGGATAATAACTTGAATTTCGTACAAAGGTTAATAAAATAGGAAGTCAGTTGTTAAAATGATCACCATATATTATTTCGAGTTTCGCTTTCTTAGTGGTGAAATGAATACAAACTTCCGGGGGTTGAGTACACTTCTACTAAGATGTTGCGACATTTCCGTCGTCTTTAGCGTATTACTTGACAAAGCCGCAAAAAATCAGAGTAAATCAGGGCAATTAGTTGGAAGCAAGGTGCGTTGGTCCTGTAGAGGATTACGGCGTTCCAGATGTTCGTCAGGGAACTCGTACAATACCTAGCACTTGTGGTACTTCGCGGCGCTTCCATGGAACCGAGTGTACTCGTTTTCTAAATTGAATCCCATTATGAAAATAAATCGCGCCCGAATGAAACAGGCCACTGGATGTTTAACAAATAGTTTCACGTTTCTTAAGATTCCAGGATTCCCTTGTTGTTCATTATTCGGAAGACAAGAAAACTATAATCAGTCAAAGGTAGTAGTATAAAGTTTGATAGTAGGAATGCCGATAGTAGTAATTATATCATTCATAATTACTTTCTTAGAACCGTTTTACTTAAATGCTTTTCATATGTAAACAATGAATATCTTTGGTAAATGTACTTCCACCTACCCGAGGTGAACGAATACGAGTGATTACAACGAATAGCTAAAAGTCGACAAATCGTAGAAACGTTTTATAAGAGTTTGAAGCTCACTCGAGTCGTGTGTAGCACCGTTAAAAATTATAGCACCGTTGAAAATTAAAGTATTCTGCTATTGTTAGTAAAATGTTACTTCGTTCTGTAGAATACAATCAATAACCTCGCCTTGACGCATACAAAGCAAACGTAACACCAATTATACAAGACACTCGCGATTAAAGAGAATCTAAATGGTGCGATGAATATTAAAACTGATGAATTTAATATTGAAAGTGCGTCACTCGGAGCAATTCATACAACGTAGATAAAACTCAGATTGATTGCAAAGCTCAGAAATCTTTATGATGTTAATGTATGTATATTTGAATACATTTTATTCCGTTCGCTTTCAATAAAAATAGGTCGAGCGGGATTCGCGTTAAAAATGTAAAACCCTCGGAGATGTGTCGCGGAGAGACGCGTGGTTGCGTATAGTTTCCTTCTATCGTTAAAGGTGACCTTAAAAAAAACATTTCCGCAACGACGTCGATTCAAAAGCTGACGGGCCTTTTAATTATACGGATATCCTTTGCCAAGCCGTGACTTACGAGTCGGTATCGTGCCTTAAGATCTGCGAAATAAAGAAGTATTCTTATCGTAGGTAGATTCCGGTAGTTTGTTGAAATTTAGAATTTCGTTCATAGGTCCTGGCCCCCGCGAGGGATATCGAGCGACCCACTTTCTCGCTCCCTCCCACCCTCTTCGTTCTCTCGTTTTCCTTCTCCGAAATTCTATTCTCCCTGCACCGCGTGGTACCATGACCAAACCTACCTTTATCACGTTAACCTTGCGTAATCAACGTAATTGCAACCGCGTATGTGTTACTAGAATTCATTCTTAAAACTCATTATCCTGAGAGCTCAATTAATTCTTTTGTACACCGTGTTCATCATTTTCTTTAAGCGCTGAAAAGCGTCCACCAGAAGAACTAACTGCCACCGAAGAAAGGCATATATATATATATATATATATATATATATATATATATATATATCTGAACAGGTTTAGAAGGTGTATACTTTGAGGTAGTTTGTAATTCTAGCATATCGACGTACCAGTTCCGAGAGTGTTTGTCCGTGAACTAGTCTTAGCTCTTTGAAATGTATATCGTGTTCAAGAGCACCAGTTTCCAATACTTTTACCGATTACGCACCTTGAATCGTATGACGAATCAGGTGCAACGCCGATCGTATCACCGCGTTTCGATTTCCGTCGGTTACATAAGGATCCGCAATGTCACGTAGCTCTCATTGGCTGCTCACGCGACTCACCCCCGTCATCTGGCCCAACCGCCCTGCCCTATTTACTGCCGATCGAACCTCTGCCGTGGTTTCAAATGTCATTCAAGAACTCTCCTATCAACACTCCTAATTCAACTTTCCGCACCTTATCATAGAAATGAATACAATGACAATTCTATACGTACACGGAATAGCTCCAGTTTCACCAACATTTTTGTCAGGCATTTATTCGAAACCTTTCGTACTTCGATATCTCAATAACTGTTTTAATATTACTTTAAGTTAGCGAGATTGAACAGTGGCAGAGGTGTTCCTTTTAAAACGGGTATTAGAATTCGTTGTATTAAGCAGACAAACGCGGATCATTTTTAACTGTTGGATGTGTTATTGCACGGGGATTTCGTGCAAGAGCGTTCTCGAATTTTCTTTATCTTATTCTTTGATTTGTATGCGCCTCCCCGTGTCGATGTAGCTAACGGAACGCCCTGCAGAATTTGCCCAAGGTCAGGGTGCCGAGCTGTCTCATCTATATTTTCATGCGCGCCGGGATTGAATCCGGCGAATCGAAAGAGGCAGGGTGGCAAGATAGACGAGCGGAAGTAAGGGGGCGTCGATTTAAAGCGCTACCAACATTTTTTCCCTAAAACTCTAATTCCAGGAGATACTCTACTCATTAATATCAAAGACTTAACAACAATGAAAAACGTGACAAAGTATCTTCAAATTTTCCTCACCGATGAAACTTCCAAATCGTGATAACCGAAGACAAACCTTTCACTTAAATTGCGCAATTTGGATACAATGATAGTTACACAAGAGGTTAGAATCTTAGAGATAAAATATTATAAGATACAAATCGTATTGTTAACAATTAAGGTCGATTAAGTTAATAGTCTCCAATTGTAGCAATCCTAAGGGTTGAATATTAACGTTTAACTATTATTATGGAAGGAACTATATGCTAATTAAATGCATTACCGAACATGTTGATTTCAGCGCGTTAAGAATGTTGCACAAAGAGTGAAATGTATGAAATAGTTTACAATGAAAGTTTAAAAGAATGCAACCATGTGTTTCCTTGATAAATGGGCTTCCTAGAAATCGCATTTCTATCGGTCTGGCGGTCTATTTTCGAAGAGTGTATCAGTAGGTCATCGCGCGCATTGGTCGGGTTTTGCTGCTCGATATCAGCTGTGTAGCAGGACTCGCTGGGAGGGTGAATGGGGCTGCTTGGTGACGTCACAGCTCTGCAGGGTCGTAACCAATCACTAATCTTTTCGGAAAGTACATTTAAAAGCTTCGTCCTATTAACGGAGCAACTTTAGCCCCTTATTTCTCCGTTAATTACATTACTTTTTTACTTGATTTTATATGAAAATTGGCTCTTACTGCAATCAATGATCTTTCACTCACTATTAATTCCAAATACCATCATAGATCATTTCTTTTGAATTCAAGTATTAATTGAACTGTGACAGTATCGATTGTTATAAAATAAAAATAACACTAATAATAGTTTTGAGGATCTGTGTAAAGGGTTGGAAAATAAATTTGCATCGGACTTCAGGTTAGATAAATCGCACGCGTAATACTCAAATTTAATTGCTGCTAATATAAGTGATATTAAAAAAACATTTCAAGTATTTACTTGCAAGTATTACTTCCATTTCCATTTTCATTATCAACGCATATAGAAGATCTTTGGAACTCTAAAATATCGCACTTTTGGCAACTATCCAAAGTGATTACTTGCCCCCGCTACTGGCTCATCCCTAAGAAAAATATATAAAACCAAGTATTCATAAAAATTGCTTGATTATTACGTTATAACTAATCAGTACTTTTTTTATCTAGGTGAAGCAATAATATGCTATCAGTGCAACAGCGAATACGATCCAAGGTGCGGGGATCCATTCGACCCGTACAGTCTTGGGGTGGTAAATTGCAGCTTCCAACCACGTTTGGAACACTTGGGTCAGCTGGAACCAACGATCTGCCGGAAAATCAGCCAAAAAGGTATTCCTTGCTGATATTAACACTATTTGTTAGCGTGTCCCTCTTGCTCGTACTTAGAACGTATTTATTTAATCGAAAAAATGGTATTCTTCAGCTTTACTGTCTCATATTATGTAACAGAAAATCAGTTACACATAGACCCTACTGTGTATAGATATTTGTTATCAGGCAAGAGTAGGTGCCTGCATTGCGGTGTCCTCGTACCCTAAAATCTCGTACCTAAGGAGAGGTGCGAGGTACAAGAAGTAGCCTCTTCACTTTTCTGATACCCTTATCCAGAATATCCGAGATGGATTCTAATACATAATTCCCGAAAATTGATTTCTACCAATTCTTTCAACTCGTTCTTAATACAATTGATTCCTTATACTCGTATTTAAACGTACTATTTATTAGCAATATTATATTTCTTTAAAATCGGTAGTTTCAAATAGTCGTCATACTTTCGAACATTTAGAATGAAAAGTGATAATAATATATAGGTTGAAGATATAATATTTCTAAAAGGTTCAACCCCAGTAGTTTATGAGTACCTTAAATGAAGTATTATAAAAAAACTATTTAAATAATAGAGTACACTTTATAACGTAGCACCAAAGATAGTGAACACTGGAACTAAAGGAGTCTAAATGACTCGTCTGCCATTTTTAGTTAAATTATTCTAATATACCACAGCGCATTGTGCGAGATTTGATATACTTTTATTTTATATACATAACGTAAATAATTGAATCCATTCATTAATTTCAATCCTTCAGCTACAATTTATATATAAATAAATATGTAAGCATAACTGAGTATATGTTCGGTAGTTCTAGTGTTAAGTGTAAAGTAATAGCAGGAAAGTATGCTCAAAGTTCTCAGGTGTTTAGGGTAGAAATTGGAGAACACTCGAGCGCCTTAGGTGTGCTGGAAGATTATACGCTCCTGAACTCGTTGATATAATGTTGATTTATTATAATGAATTTTCAGTATATGGGAAAGTAAGGGTTGTCAGGGGTTGCGGATTCATAACGGACGAAAAGGACAATGCCGAGTGTCTATTACGAACAGGCACACACGACGTTCGCGCGCACTACTGCTCATGCACCGGTGATCTCTGCAACTCGGCCGAAAGCCGTACGCCGTCCTTCCTACTGCCGTTGACGTCTGTCTTGACGATTCTCTTGGCAGTGCCGAGTTTGCTCCTTTCGTATCCCGTCGCAATACCTCTTTTAACCTCGCCGTATTTCTCCATAGCCTAAATCCTCAGCCATCAGCAGATGACACTTACGCCTAAACCGAATCAACGATTCAACGCGAACCGTTTGGATTCCCCTAGCCAACTCATTTTCATCCGATTTCCCCCGCGTTTGCCGTAAATATTATATCTATTTCCGTACTCGATAATCGCATTAGGCGATTATATCTTCGATCTTTCTTTTCGACTAATCATTTATGTGTACTATGTATTGATTCTGTATAAACATACGTAAATTTCATTGTTTCTCATGCGTTCACTAAATTTCATAAAATAGAAAGTTGGTCTGATTTTTTATTATATACAAGTGTTGACAGTACTTATAGTAATGTTACTGTTTTTGGTTGAATTGAATCGTGGAAATCATGACCGTTTATGAGATGGTAACGAGTGTTATGAAGTTACTTCAATCTTTATTTTTAAAGTAAAAAAGAGTGAAATAAAATGCGAAGGAAACATACCAGTTGGGGATTCGAGCGGTACGTAGATATGTAGTCTAATTACAAATAGTAGTGTAACGGTGATACAAACTGCCAGATACGCGAGAGCGTACTCCAGTAGTACACTTGAAGAGAATAAAAACACGGCCTCCGCGTGAAACCACCCCCGCGTCTCTCGCATAAGCGTAGAAAGTAAAATATAATGAAATATTTGCGAGGATTAAACGTCGGGTACATAATATACATAAAGTAGCGGAATCGCGATATGTTCGCGCTTTATACGCTGCTGCTGAAGGGAAGAAAGATCAGAGTAATATATATATATAAACGTATTATATTTTAATGGAGGAAGCAGAAATGGAATTGCACGCGAGAAGATTACAGCTTATTTTTAGAGAAGTAACGTCGGGTGTCGTTCGTGAATGTGCGTGATCAGATGTCACAAATTATTTTTGAGATAAGCAACATGTACGCGGAAGTATAAGAGAAAAAAAAAACATATCGTCGGTGCTGGTCGAGTTTCATACTCTATCGAGGAAAAAAAGGGAGATCCGCCTTTACGATCACAACCCGTGTTCCGCTGATTTTTGCAATAAGCGCAGTGTGTCCGATGCAAGGTAGAAAAAGAGTGGTCACGCGAAGGAAAAAAAGATGAGCGCCGTTTGTGTGTGTGTATACGTTTGCGTGAGTCGTATGCTACAAAATGTATGCTTGGGTATGCGTGTGTGTTATGAGTATAACGCTAATACTAATAGTTCAATTAAACCAAGATGTTGCTACTTCTTTGGCGTAGCTCGAGAAACAGACAAAAAAAGAATTAAAACCGTAAAAACAACAGTCCTATGGAAAAATCACGAAGATTGTAGAGTCGTCGAATGAGAATGTAGGTAAAAGTAGAGAGATGCTTACCAACAAAAACACACGTGTCTCACCGCAGTCCTAATAATTAATAATCGCCGCTGCCGTTGTTGTCACCGTGATCGCCATCGTCATAACTATCACTACGGTCGCTATTACAAACTACTACTATTATTGTCAGTACTACGGCTACTACTGCTACTACTACTAATATTATTAATAATTATTGATATTATTATTATCATGGTAACAAAATGCAACAGCGGATGATAGCAATAGCAAAGGCAAATTGGAGTAGATAGTAAATGTTAAGTAAAGTGTGAAACGGAAGCAACAACGAAACGGAAGAACGTAGGAGTGGTCCTAAATTTAAATGCGGCTTAACTTCGTAAAGTATTAATATACGTGTAACTGCGGATGAGCATTTGGAAAGCACGGAGCTTGAAATCCTTATTGCTGATATCATTGACACGCATTCTTTTGATACACGTTCAATCGGAAGTTGCGGAAATTAATAACTGTATGTACACGGATTTCCCTTCCGGTTCCAGGCATCATAGTCACGAGGGTACGCGACTTAAATCACATACGTGGATATTTCGTTATGTTCCGCTCGACTAGTTTAAATCGATTCTAGCTCACTGTTTAGAAGTAAAAGAATGTACACGTAATCGCCGAAAAGAAACCTAGCGAATTCGCGTAGAGCAAAGTGTAACCCGTTTGGCTTAAAAATCACACCACAAGATCAAATTAACGAGCTATTCTCTCAAGTGTAATTAGTTGTTTGTCTCTGTGTAAAATTCAGATTAATATTTGAGTAAAGTTCCAGATTATCCCTGTTCTCCTGTAATTACTCGCACACTTAGAGATTGATGTGCGTGACATGAAATATATTATCGAGAAGCGGCGATACAGCGAAGTAAATGTTTGAAATATGCGCAAAAATCGCGGTTATTCTGCGTACAGTATATCGACTTGTCGCTATCCTCTGAATAAATGTACTGAAGATCTACGATGACCATAGAACTGTGACGTTTAAAATAAAATAAAAAGCAATCACACCTTTCTTCGAGCTTCTATTTCCTTCTTCGTGTTCCGCGTTGAACGTGAACAACGAAAAAGCTTGCAAACGGAAGTATTTGTAACTTTGCATTCGGAGCGGAACATAACGAAACTTTTCCTCGACGCTCACATTTTTCCAACACACGATTCCGCACATTTTCGTGCATACTTGACTCGACATATCTTTTCACATAACAGCATCGAGCATAAAAATCATTTAATCGGTGACACTACCTCATCTTAAGCATATCGAAAGAAAGGAAATGCAGAATACATTTAAATGGCGCGACATTATTTCTTACATCATACAAAGAAAAACAAATCTTCATAATGGAACTGCCGAGTGTGCTGTAAAAAAGTATCAAGAGAATGTCTATGTCAAAGTTACTTTATTTGTTTATAATATTTACTGGCATACGTTACGATTTAATTGTAAACACTGAACACTATGTACAGAGAGTATTCTGCCAATAAAGTGTTAAATGGTTACCAAAAATCTTCACCCGGTTTTGGAGCATAATTATTCTACTCCGCAAAGCCGGACATATTTAATTTATTAAATGTAAATAGAATAGAAATATGAAATATGAAAATAAAGTATAGAAATATTTCATTTATTGAATGCTACGTGCATGCTGAATAGATATTACCATCTTTAAACATAAATTTGTCTTTTAATTTTATTTTGAATCTTAAATCGTCTGCATAATTTTCATAAGTTTTATAATTACGTTAGTGGTGTCTCGAAATATTAATAAAACCAGGGGAAAGAGGAAATATGCTGATAAAAAATATAGTATATTTAGTGAAGATAATGTTATATTTCTTATGTATTTAAACAATCATTCTGACATATATGTATTATTTATACAGCTCTCGTTGCAAAAATGAGTCAAAGTACATCTTAGTGCGCGCATTAAGTTTAGAAAAAGTTTATATTCCTATACTAGTGAGTTTTTATGTAATGATTTTTACATAGCAATTCAAGAGTGAAATGTTGGATTTCGGATACGTCGGTAACGTTCGATAGCACCATTTGTTATTTCATGAAAATTGTCTTGTATGACGTACAATTTTAAATGCATATTTTCGAATAATCATAAACATTAAAAATCGATGTCTCGTATAAAATCCCTTTCCTTGTTATTTAAAAGAAACTATATGCACCTTTTATGCGTATCGATCTCCTTATTAGAATTCAGAAGGCACGAGTGTTGAATATCAATGATCACTCGGAAGACGTAAAAGCATTCAATTAAAATACCTAATTCACTGCCATTTTTTAACCCATTACACTCGAGATTATTTATTATTACATAGATTTATCACGGCCGTCAAGATTTACTCCAATCGTCAGTGATTTAAGGTCCAATAGCAAAAAATAACTGGAGTAAATCTTAACCCTTTGTACTCGAGAGACGTCTCTCAGTCGTACACTCAGTTTATTGTAGCAACTCGAGTGGCTACTGAGAAGCGACATTAAGATTTTCTCCTGTTATATTTTTTTATTAGATGTTAAATTACCGACAACTCGAGTCAATTTTAATGTCACCTCTCAGTCGCGATTTGAATTGCCGCAATAAACTGAGTAGCTACTGTGAGTCGTCTTCCGAGTGCAAAGAGTTAACATGTTAGATTCCCTTTCTCTTTTAAGAAAGCATCGTAAACTCATCAGTCACTTAATTAGTAGATTACGTTAGAGCCGTTATGTAGTCAACAATAAATGCATAAGAAAAATATGAGTAGTTTTAATACTGCAATATTTTTTACGGCGTAGTTAATTGTTTAATAAAATAATAATGTATTTAATATATCTCAACTAAATGCCATGAACTTTAGATTCCTATCACCATTTATTCAACTTTCTATGTATATGTATTGAAAGTATAAATTCTTTGAGTACAGATTGACTTGCATGCAACAGATACATTCTGTATGATATTTGTACGTTGTTAAAATAATTTCCACATCATTCAGTTATTTGCGTTATTAAGCATAATTTACCGTGAAATACGTGAGGTGTTGAACATTTATTTGTCGCGGTATCACAGAATTTAATATGTTTATGTAACATAACTTTATGTTAATGAAATATTTCCACATAGAAATTGCATGAGAAATCATTTCTAATTTGTTATTCGTTTTGATCGAGTCAAGAACACTTTAAATTCGAAAATGTTTACTGTGATGTTATATCAATCAAATGTAAAATGGTTAGAAAAATATTCTAATTGTCATTTCATCCTTGTTTTAGGTTTTATAGCGATCCATCTTATTCTTTGACATTATGAATTTAACTTACGCAGTCAAAGACTCCTATATCGTGTTAAACGAGCGTCAACCATGGGAATCCTGGCTTGCCTCTGTAATGTCAGATTGTTATGTGCCGGAAATACTAAGTATCGGAAAGTATTACAATGTCCGCAGATTTCTCATCCTCGCTTGAAATAAATGGCGTCACTACTTGCATGTTAACAGATATGTACAAAGGATAAGTGAGTTGTTTATCCAAAGATAATACTTGTTTCTGAAAGTCAAGCATAAAATATTAAGAATATTCAAGCACAGTACATTCAGAAAAGATTTCATGAAATATAACAAGTTGTGATTACATACTTCTTCGTTTTTATGGAGTGATAACCTAAGCTTACCAGAGCTTTGAATATGTTTTATTTGCCTTTGTTCATCCAATGAAATTAAAGACACTCTGCAACAGAAACGTGAATATCATATTAATGTATAATGTGATAAAACAGAAATATCTGACTTCTGCATTTTCAACTTACTTTAAAATAATATTGTGCGTGCTGTGATTAGCTTTGATGTGATCCGTGTCTAATCTGTGGTTCCTTTTAATTCTCAAAGTAGTTGAATCTAAACAAACTACTAAATCTAATCCAAAATGAAATGCAGTCCATCTCCAAATATGTTCTCCAACTTTCTCCACACACCTTCCGCAACGGAAACATTCGCGGGAGAATTCTTCTTCACTCATTTGCTTTGGTCTACAATATGGAACAAAATAATTACATTAATATTTATTTATACGATAAAAATATATCATTTTTTTTTACAACAAAATGAAAGTAAATCAGAATTTAATGCATTATGGATAGTAAAATGTGTATATCTACCTAAAGACGATTAATAAACATGGGAGTAGGTTTTCAATGGAGAAAATTCGGCCCACAAAGCTGCTATGAAAAGGAGAAGGAGGGAAAGGGGCACCGAGATTGAAGACTATCATACTCAACCCTACATATAGGTCAAGAATATGTTTAAAAACTATTTATATTTTATGACTTACCCTCTGTCTTTGTTTGCATCTATTCTTAACAAATGCAACCACTGTTCCTTGTAAGCATTGTGAAGCCATTCATGTGGTATTAAATGATCACTGTACAAAATTTTCACATCTTGGTCATGCAACAATAAGTATTTCATTCTCAATGCTTTGAATGGTGCTGCAAACTCTTTTCCTTCCTCTGTTATTAGCAATGGCTCTTTCCATTTGTGATTTCTGAAGTACTCGTCAATTTGCATGGTTTCTTCTCTATTGTGTACATGCACAAATAACCTGAACCACAAAGAATTTGCATCTATTTTATATTTTATTGCAAAATGTTTAACTGACTCTTCGGTAATAAGATGTTAGAAATGCCTAAACCCTCAATTTACTCTCGTACATTTCATACTCCGAAAATGCCGTGTAAATTGAAATTGTGCAATTCGAATCCACATTTCACATTGAAAAGAAATATGTAATACATTTAACAAATCCTAATGAAACAGTATTATGTATTTCTTTAAAAAATAGAGTACATATAGTAGATTCCCGTATAACACGGTTAATACGTTACGCGCAGTATGAAATCGCGTTATAGGAAATAGAAAATCCCGCATTTTATTAAATAGTGTGGTGTACGAAAATCGGCGGAAGTTTATTGTACAATCACCGCGTTGTACAAACATCGCGTTATATAAAAAAAAGGTCATCGGAATATCTTTAGCGCGTTGTAGAAATTCGCGTCGTAGGAACTCGCGTTATACGGGAGTTTACTATATTTTGAAACAAAAATGCATTAATTCAAGCAAGACATAAATAACATCATTCAAAAGTACATATTTTCTTCAGCATTTCTTCAAATGTGTTAAACCAAAATTATGCAATTTGAATGCTGGGTAAATCAAGGGCTAAGTGTATATAATATTATAAATATGTTTAACTACTTACCACACACGTAACATCATATATATACAAAATTCTGTTTGCATTGCAACCAAGTCAGGACTAGCAATTAATTCAGTCATTAAATCAGGTGTAATTTCTTTTAAGAAACTTGGGTGTAGCCATCCATGCCCTAAGAGATTAACTTCCAACCAGCGTTTTGCGGCAACTTTAACAGTTGGCACACCATACGACACAGCAGCATTGTAATAAGGCACAACTGTTTTTATGTTGGTTGTTTCTACCATGATTTCAGTACATTGGTCTATTAATCCTTGCAGTTGAAATAATGTTGATGTAGCCAGAATAGATATTACATCTTTTGGTTCTAAACTGACCTCATCCTGATAAAAGGAGCCTAAGACTGTGAGAAGGGCTGAAAATATTCAAAGCATATTTTTGAAGTAGCTCAAACAAAATATATGTGAGAAATCAAATATGTGCACAAATTTTATATTATTTCTTACAATCCAAGGTAATGTTAGGATCTGCAATTTCTACACTGATTACTGTCTCATTTGCTTCTCTCCAGGATCCAGAGAACATACTTGCAAAATATGGACTCTATAAATCAATGAAACTTGTAGTATATAATTAATGATTACAGTTTAAAATATATAATATAGCAATGCATAATTTATATTACCTGACTAATGTAAACTTTGTGTAGCCTCCATGCTCTTCCAAGCATCAGCACAGTTATATCACTACCTTTTTCTTCTTGAAATAATGTCTTGTATATATATTGTGCTGTTGTGAGCAATTTGCGCCTAAAAACATAATGAAAAGAAATCGTCAGGAAAAGACGAAATTGTAAAACAATAGGCGCTATTTTTTGCGATGACGTAAATGTCATTTAGTGCCTTATAAAGTATGGTTTTATATGTTGATTTTAATTAAGATTATATAGTTATATTGTATGCATATAAATAATATAAAGTAGATCCTACTTTTTCGGCGTTTGAAGAGTACGATCGATATATTCAGATTCAGAATCGAAATCATCTTCCTCGATACACTTTCGTTTACGTCCACGATACACGGAGTGCACCGCAGTGTTTGACATAGACGCAATTCTACTTGCGTAACTTCCCATTTTGATATTATATTCAAAAGGAAAATTGTTAATAATTTAACGCTTCAATTCTGACAGATTCTCGGGGATTCTCAACATTGTTTTTAATGCGGAGAACCATAGGACTCGCGAGAGTGTCGGCGCTCTCACATGTGAAATCAAATCTATACATTTGCCACCGTGGGAACCGTATGTAGATATGTACTATATAGCACATATATATAGATGCACGTGTATACAAATATAGTCCTGCCAAAGCATATACCACAGTGTGTGAATAACGCAAATTATTTACTATATATATTAGGATGAAGATAAGTTCTCCACTGCAGTCGCAGCAAATGTTTCGCGGATTCCACGAAGTTAGCCGCAGGAAGACTCGTACAACAGGGACGCACCCCAAAGTGGCGAATACGTTTGATTTAAATACTTCTCATCAGTAAAAAGACTCCAGCAAATAAGAAGCTGTTGTTTGCGCAGTGTACTTCCGAAAATTGCATGAATTGTCAATAGATAAAGGATGTTGCATATCTACGAAGCCCGTAGAATATTGCAGTATTACTACAGTCGAGATATTACCTGTAATTCCAGAATTAACGAGGCCTAGAGCCCGTTAACGATTTTTGTGTCACTGGTGACGTTATCCCCCAAACAGCTGTTTTTTATATTTTTAGTCCTAAAAATACCAAAATAAAACGTGGTATTATTTTTTTCTATAATTATATATGGATGCAAGTACTCTATGATAACAATGGACGTAATAAAGCGCTGATTTTTAGTTTTTTGCAGTGCCAACGATGCAATGGACTGGGCTCGACAACGGTTCTGGAAGAAATTTGCAAATTACCAGTGAAATATAGTTCAAATGCGGTCAAATGGATGCGCTGATTACACGATGCTTCTACAATCTGTTTAATTACACTACATACATAACATTCTTGTACATTTATATATTACATATGTGAATTACATATGTAATATATATATACTACATATGTAATATATAAATGTACAAGAATATATATATATTACATATGTAATATATAAATGTATTACTATATATATTATATTATAATGTATTATAATTTTAGATGTAAGATCAATGTATAGAAAGTTTTTGAGTTGCAATAAATCCAAACAAATGTAACAAATTGTCTTTTCAATGCAAACCATTAATTTCCATTCCTCTGACTGAGTCCGAGAAATTCTAGGAATCGGTGGCAAATTCCAGGAATTGTGCGAAATCGAATACCTCCTTGCACATCATGTTCTCCTGATACATTTTCTTGATTTTACGGCAAAATTTCTGAATTTCTGAAGAACTTTCCGATTCCAAGAAATGACGTCAAATTCCAGGAATTGTGCGAATCGAATACCTCCTCGCACATCATGTTCTCCTGATACATCGTCTCGATTTTACGGCAAAATTTCAGAATTTCCGGGGAACTTTCGGATTCCAAGAAATGACGTCAAATTCCAGGAATTGTGCGAATCGAATACCTCCTCGCACATCATGTTCTCCTGATACATCGTCTCGATTTTACGGCAAAATTTCAGAATTTCCGGGGAACTTTCGGATTCCAAGAAATGACGTCAAATTCCGAGAATTGTGCGAATCGAATACCTCCTCGCACATCATGTTCTCCTGATACATTTCCTCGATTTTTCGGCAAAATTTCAGAATTTCGGAAGAAATTTCCGGTTCCAAGAAATGACGTCAAATTCCAGGAATTCTGCGAATCGAATACCTCCTCGCACATCATGTTCTCCTGATACATTTCCTCGATTTTTCGGCAAAATTTCAGAATTTCGGAAGAACTTTCCGATTCCAAGAAATGACGTCAAATTCCGAGAATTGTGCGAATCGAATACCTCCTCGCACATCATGTTCTCCTGATACATTTCCTCGATTTTTCGGCAAAATTTCAGAATTTCGGAAGAACTTTCCGATTCCAAGAAATGACGTCAAATTCCGAGAATTGTGCCAATCGAATACCTCCTCGCACATCATGTTCTCCTGATACATTTCCTCGATTTTACGGCAAAATTAGAATTTCTTGGACATTCTTAGGATATATGTGATTCTGGGTATTCGGTATGTAGAGGGAATATAAAATATAACACAGTACGTCCTTAATAAACTCATTTATTGAAGTTGTAAATTGCATAATGTACAACAATTTTCATACAATGTTATAAACTTATAAATATTGTAATATAATATATATATATATATAAATATACAATGAAATATACACTTGTAAAGAAGATAGTCGCGATACATCACATTCAGTAGATGCACGCAACGCACTTGCATTTGTTTGTAGCAATATAGTAACGATGCATTTCCTCTCAATTTATTGTAGTCGTCCGCCTCGTCTATTTTTCAGGGTGTGCTGTTGAGTGGTCGCAGTACACAATTCTTAACTGCACAACTCGTTTCTGCAGGGGGCATCTTTTGTTGCGTTGCATCACAGACGAGATCGTCTGAGGTTGCATTTTACAGCGTCAGCAATTTCCGGCTGGAATCACAAAGGGCCGTTTAGTGCTTGGTCCACTAATATGTATCTAGTCCGTGGAATCACGGTATACTTAAAATATACGATTTAATATGATGTTATTTGTTACGGTATTATATCAATATTATTTCAGTTCATTTTTAGTATTCCAACTTTTCCCAGAAAGTTAACGTGAAATTTTCGTCTTTAATACGGAATTACTCCGAAAATGCTGAGAATTACATTGCTTCCTTGGACTAACTTTCGGGGGAAAGGCGGAAGTGGGGCAAGCGAATGAAACTGGCGGGATTTCTCTCCCCTTCTGTGGTCTTTCCCTCCAAAATTAACGCGTGATTTCCAAAGTTAAAACAGATTTTTCAGAATTTTCGATATTAATACGAGAAATAAACTTACAATTTCGGAGTAATTGTGTGTTAACATCGAAAAACGTACAGTAACTTTGAGGGCAACTCCGATGGAAGGGGAGGGTATTCCAGCCATTTTCGTTTCCTACCCTGGCTATCAACCATTTTTCCAGGAATGGAAGACGAGAGTTTCGATGCTAAATAAAAGGAAGTCAAAAGGCTGAATGACGAAGTCAGTTTGTTGCGTTTCTTTATATTCAGTTCAGCTCGAAAACATTTACATTTGTGAAAAACTTGCTCTTACTGTGTGATAAGTGCTTTAGTGTGAAAATATGGATGCATACACTGCTTATTAAGCCACCTTCTTAACCTAGGAGCTTTGATAGCGTGACTTAGGTTCGTACGTGTATAAATGAATAATTTTGTTTCATTGTCATTTAATATGTGTATATAGCAAGATAACATTATACTGCAAAAGAAATTCTTATAAGAATAAAATATACGTCTATTGCACTGACAAAAGAATTCATTTTTAATAGGAATGTCGGACTCGAAGAAGGAAATGTTTGAAAATATCCGTAATAAAACAAGGAAATCTGCGGAACGTCATAAAAGCTCTATTGATAATACAAAATTGAACGGTAAAGAAACAGCAAATAATCGAAAAATGAAGGGAATTGAAAGGAAGAAAACAAATAAAGTAACTGAAGCATCTCAAAGTATATTAAATCCACTATGTGCTTCTATATGCAAACCAATATCTATACATCTTACAAGATTAAAATATGATGAGCTACTTTGTTATGAACAAAAACAATTGAAAGTAAAGAGAAGAGCTCTTTGGAAACGTACAATTCCAGGTCCTAAGAGAAAAAAATCTGTAGAGGCTATTGCTGACCTGAAGAAAAGGAAAAGCAGTCTACATCATAGAAGAAATAATACAGAACCTCAAGATGTAAAAGAAAATTCCGAAATAGATTTGCAGTGTAAAGTAGCACTGAAAAGAAAATCACAGTCATCCTCAGATATAGTGTTGAAAAAAATAGCACGCAAGGATGAATGTGCCAAAGAAGTCCCGAGTCCAATAATTAATTTCAATGAATACCAAAATGCACAGAAATTCAAAAGAAAAGAACAAGGCAATAAGTCTCAAAGTAAAACTGCAGGAGCAAGGCTGAAATCAGTTTCAAAAACGACCAGAAGGAGCATTACCTCACCCAGCAAAGAATCTGATAATATTAATATTGATATACTTATAGACATACCAAAACGTACAAGTAAACATAGGGAGGACAAATTGAAAGCCTCAAATTTACAGGAGGTGCTTACCCCTAATATGTGTAATGGCAAAGAATTGAAAATTCGTGTGATTAAATTGGAACATGTAAAGGATGATAATGAAGTGATAAAATGGAGGTAAAAACAGTTGGAAGCCCTTGAATTCATTAACCAATCTTTAAATAATACAGTAACAAAGAGAGATATATCTTTTACAAATGATCTTCTTTTAGAATTACAGGCAATGCAACTAGGTCTAAACGTAAAACAATTACAATCAGACAGTAGTCAAACTGAAACTGTTGATTATGAATCAGACTTTTTGTCTAGGAACAACTTGGCAGGAAGCACTGATAATTGAAATCATCTTCTATATACTTTTGTTTACATCCTTGGTACATGGAGTGAATTGCCATATTTGACATAGATGCAATTCTGCTTGTTTAACTTCCCATTTTTATATTGTATTCAAAAGGAAAACAGTTAGTAATTTAACGCCTGTACTCTGAGATATTTTCCCGGAATTCTCAACATTGTTTTCAATGCGGAGAACCATAGGGCTCGGCAGAGTGTCGGCGCTCTCACGCACAAAATCGAATCTGTATATTTGCTACCGTGGGAATTGTATGTAGTATATATGTATAGGAGATATATATATATAAACACACATCGCACGTGCATACAAGTATGGTGCTGCCAATGCATTAAAGCAATTTAATATATTACGATGTAAGCTCTCCACACGGTCGCAGCGAACGTTATGTTTGAAGGCTGCCGCCGGAAGTGCTCCACAACACGGATCCACTTCGAAGAGGCAGATACGTTTAATTTAAATGTTTCTCTTGAGTTACAAGACTGTCGCAAATATGCTGCTGCTGTTTGCGCAATGTACTTCCGAAAATACCATAAAATGTTAATATTCAAAGGAAGTTGCATATGTATGTAGTCTGTAGAGTATTACAGTTATACCTCATACTTATAATATACGATTTAATACAATGTTATTTGTAAGGAATATTATTTCAACGTTTATATTTTAGGCTAAGTTTTCTATATCAATATCAAGTGCCGATTGATAGTACTGTTGCTTTTTATTTTTTATTTTATACTAAGTTCTAGGTATCAATATTTTCAAAATGTAAACATTCTTATTTTTCTATAAATCGAAGTTAAATTTTATTCGCAGACCCGTCCCTCAGTCCTATCTCTGCGTTAACGCGAGATTACTCCGAAACTTTACAAAATTTCCTGGTTTCCTTGGACTAACCTGCTGTGGAAGATGGGCGGAAACGGGGGGAGAGGAATTAAATTAGGGGAATACCTCCATTTTCCGTCGCCATTCACAGGATTGTTAACTTGCGATTTCCCACATAAAATGAAATGCCACTAAAATTTCAAGTATTCTATATCTCGTTTATGGTAAGATACAAGAAAAGTATCTACGTAACTCATCCCGGATTTAAATTTAATTTTGGATTTCTGAATTTTTGCCATGAGATATTTGCTATTTTTATACGTTTCGTCAAGCTTGCAGTAAGAGAGATGATAAGATCGAGAAACCTGTACGTGACGAGATAAAAAATGACTCATAAGTTGTTCACATAGGGCCTCCTAGGACTTCTTTAGGGGTCGTCGTTAGTAAAAAAAAAACTCACTGCGCTTGCTCATGGAAATTTTATAATGCATGTTGTGCATGATGTAAGTGCGCGTGCATAAGCTGTATATGTGGAAATCTAATCATTAACTGACCAATCCACTACGACGCTGTTTAAAAAACTAAATACCTACATTTATATTTGTTACTAGTTCCAAAAAGACTAACGGGTTACAGACGTTGCAAGTCTCACTGTCGTCAAGGTCTTGCAAGATATAATATTTTTAAACTCACTGAGAAACATGAGAGTCGCTTGATGCACACAAATTACTTTTGCATGCGATGTAACCTCATGAAAAACTTGCTCTTAATGTGCTTTAGTGTGAAAATATGAATGCCATCACTGCTTACAAAGCTTAACCCAAGTGCTTTGATAACGTGTTTCAGGTTCGTAGTTAATTAATAAATGAATAACTACGTTTCATTGTCATTTAATATGTGTATACAGCAACATACGGGTTATACTGCAAAATGAAATATTATAAGAATAAAGTATAGATTTATGGTACTGACAAAAGAATTAATTTTTAATAGCAATGGCAGGCACTGAAGAGGAAATATTTGAAAATATTCGTTACAAATTACGGAAAACAGTGCAACATCGTAAAAACTCTATTGATGATACCAAACTGAAGAGTAATGTAACAGCAAGTAATCCAAAAACGGAAAAAACAAAAAGTGAGAGGAAGAATAACAAAGTAACTGAAGTTACACAAAGTATTATAAATCCACTATGTAGTTCTATATGTAAACCTATATCTATACGTCTTACAAGATTGAAATATGATGAGCTAGTTCGTTATAAACAAAAACAGTCAAAAGTAAAGAGAAGAACTTATTGGAAATATGGAAAAGAAAAACATAAAAAAAGAAAATCAGCAAAGGCTATCACTGCCTCGGGAAAAAGAAAATCAGCAAAGGCTATCACTGCCTCGGGAAAAAGAAAAAGCAAGCTATGTCATAGAACAGATGATACAAAATCTGAACATTTAGATGTGCAACATAAAATAGCACTCAATGAAAAACCACAGATGCAAGTCTCTGACCCATCGCCGGACACATTGTTGACAGAAGTAGAACACAAGGATGAATGTATCAAAGAAGTCCAAAGTCCAATAGTTTATTCTAATGCATATAAAAAAGCACACAAATTCAGAAGGAAAAGACATTGCAGCGACTCTGAAAGTAAAACCTTAGAACCAAGGCAGAGACCAATTAGAAGAGCAAGCAGGAGGGTCATTATTTCACCCAGCAGTGAATTTGATGAAGATGTAGATATTGATGTGCTTATAGACATACCAAAATGTGTAGACAAGAACAAGGAAGAAAATTTTAAGGCCTCAAACCTGCAGGAGGTATTTACTCCTAATATATGTAACAGCAAAAAAATGAAAATTCAGGTGATTAAGTTAGAAGATGTAACAAATGATAATGAAGTGATAAAATGGAAGCAAAAGCAATTGGATGCATCTCATGGCCTTGAATCTGTTAACCAAACTTTAAGTGATACAGAAACAAGGAGAGATATTCAACATCTCACACCAGTAAAAAACCATTCTGATATCTGCTTAGAAGATATTGAGAGTGATTCTTCTTCTACAAATGCTCTTCCCTTAGAATTACAGAAAATGGAAGTAGATGTAAACATAAAACAATCACCATCAGTCAGTAGTAACACTGAAACAATTGATGATGAATCAGACACTTTGCCTAGCAACTTCACAGAGATTATTCATAGTCTCAAAATACCGAAAGTATTATTAATCAAGCTAGATAACTTGACAGCAAGCACTGATAATCACTTATGTTCAAATGTTGAAAATTTGACAAAAAGATATGTAAATAATGAAATCAACTCAAATACTCTGAATTCATCAGATAAGGCTGCTCTGTTAAATCATATATACGAATATACAATGAAGGAGATTGAATTTCCAGATGGAAATCAACCTACTTCAAGTACATCTGCAAGAACAGATTTATCAATCAATATCTTACCATGTTGTTCCTCTGCTCCTTTGTTCAGGCATGGAAGTGCTTCCAAGAAACAAAGAAAATGGATTACTGGTTCACCATCCATGGCATTAGAAAGTGAACGGAACAGAATGGTTGTAATACCAAGAAATCTAACAAGGGAATGGAGTAATACTTTTTTTGCAGAAAAATCTAAACAATTTCAACCTGAAGATTCTGAAGAACAATTACAATCACTTTCTGCCTTCAATCCTGCCGAAATGCCAACCTTGAGCACGCAGAATGAATTATTGACTAATATTGAAGAAAGTTGTTCTACATTAACAACTAGTGTATCTATGTCTTCCAGAAATGTTATAAACACAGATTGCCACATGTCACCAGGTGAACATTCAAGCAGACTCAACAACATAGAGAGGATAGTACCTGTGCAGGTGGCTGAAAGAGAATCAACTAGTTCAGTTAGTGATGATGAAGATGCACAGGAATTAACTATTGACGAAAACCCACTGCCAGGTATGCAACCAACAGATTCTCATTCTATTGTACTCGAAACGGAGAATGATAATATTCAAAGTACTATGCAGGATCAGTTAAATGCTACAGATGAAAATCGCCCAGTCATTTCTACCCCAACTAGTGCAACTTCTATAGAGGAATCAAAGACATCATCTCAAAGTCCTAAAAAATCTAAGAAACGCATTCATGCAAAGATGCTTTATGATCCCGTCGTTTCTAATTTAATCGGTGATGACCCTGCTGCTATGCAACAAGATCTAAAAAAAGACAGAAAAAAGCAGGAGCAAATTACATCTAAAATTGATCTACCTGCGGTGCCGGTTTCATCACGTGAAACACAGGATACGGTTCCGCAACATGCTGCGTCCGAAAGATTAGTGTTGCACTCTACAGGCTTGGAAAGATCAGGCAGTAGTAAATCAAGAAAATTGAAAACAGTTGTACCGTCAGCATCCGTGCCCGACGATAAACATCATGTTCAATTTTGCCTGGCAAAAGGACACAGTACTGTGTCCGAGGGTAATAAGAGTAGCGGCGAATCTAGTGCAACAAAGAAACAGAGTAACTCAGATGCAAATATGCAGAACAACAAAATAAATGACAAAGGAAAGCGGCCGAAATCAAGGATACGCGCATTTAATGACTCATTAAAGTGCAGCGTTTGTTCAAGGAATTTTGAAACAAGGAATGTCTTGGCGCATCACCTTTTCACGCACACGGAGAACGAGTTACAAGAGGCGTTTAAAAGTGCACATACGAAGATAACATTGAAAATGAAAAATACTTTGGAAAGCTCGAACACTACTTGTGATAGCGTGGACGAAACGATGGACGAAATAGACACGAAAGATAAGGATACTGTCGAAGAAAATCCTGATATAAATAAAACTAACGGCGACCAGAACAAAAGTAGTGAAAATGCGGAAGGAACAACAATTGACGGTATCGCTGAAGCGAGTGATGATTTGTCCGAAACAGATAATACTGCGGATAAAACAAGCGACGATGTGAACAACATGAATGATAGTATAATAGAATCTGTAAATAACGTTGATAATAGTACACAAGAAGTAAATACTAGTATGAATGTAACAAATGCTAATGTCCCCTGTGTCCTAAATCAAAGTGAAACGATGTTGGAAGTTGAAAATAAGGAAATACCGGAAGAGAAAAAAATCATAAAAATAGCTTCGAACGCAGTGTCGGACATAATTGAAAAGTCTCCAGAAGACGTAACTCAAGAAGAAACAAGGATATCAGTGCCATTTGTCGAAGTTTACCTGGATCCAGCAGGGAATACTCCAATCGTGTTACCGGATACTGCAATCGGAATTCAGAAGCCAGCAACGGAGAAAACAAAAGCTGTTGTGGCTAGGAAAATTCCACAGGCTCCAGAAGTCATGACTATTATAAGTGATATTGACATGGATGTGAATGCGGGTCCGATCTTAGTGTGCGAATGCCACCGGAATGAAATTATCAATAAGCACAGCTTGAAAATCGAGATAGTTCTTATGTGTTACACTTGTAGAATGTTGTTCCGTAGCATGGAGTGTTTCGAAACTCATTACCGATTACCAGAACGAGCTTTGTGCAACAAGGATCGCCAACATGGCAGGGTACCAAAGTTATTCTGCACTAATTGCGGGATGATATTCAGTTCAGTTTTAGAGGTACGCCAGCATTTAGAGACTCACGCGCGTATGAATATCATTGGAAC
Source organism: Nysson spinosus (assembly GCA_910591585.2). NCBI lineage: Eukaryota > Metazoa > Arthropoda > Insecta > Hymenoptera > Crabronidae > Nysson > Nysson spinosus. The sequence continues at coordinate 9,585,527 of OU342835.1, forward strand.
AACGGACTTTCGTTGTAACATATGTAAAGTGATCTTCATAGGTGTAGGAACGATATTCTATATGCATTGGACGAATCATATCAAGAATCCTTTCTTCTTGGCCAGTCGGCTGTCATTCCCTAAAGCTTCCGTAATAGGTACTACGTATGTTAAATCAAGTCTGACGAGCACCGATGATTCGGTTGACATGTATATTCAGATTGCAGAATATGTTTGTAATAACTGTAAAAAGCCTTTCAGTACGATGGAGGATCTAAAGAAACATGAACCCACATGCACTGTTAAGAAACCAACAAGCACCGTCAAGTCACTGACAAGCACAGTTAAGCCACCGGCAAATACAGTTAAATCACCGACAAGCACGGTTAAGTCATCGACAAGCACAGTTAAGCCACCGACAAGCACAGTTAAGTCACCGAGGAACACGATTAAGTCACCGACATGTGCAGTGAAGCAGCCCACTGTCGAAAATCATGCAGATTTTCAGTTAATTTGCGGACGTTGTGATCAAGTATTTTTCGAAAAATCGGCGTACGAGAAACACGTGAAGCAGAATCACCTTCGTCCCATCGATCCCCAATATGTTTGTGTAGATCTTGCTGCTACTCAACGCGTGTTTCTGTGTAGTATTTGCTCGTACGTTTCTGCGACTGTGCTGGAATTCGAACAACATTGGTCAACGCATAACATTTGTCAGGATTATTATATCTGTACGCTTTGCAAAAGAGCTTGCAGCAGTTTGGACGCCTTTCAAGAACACTCGGTAGTACACAAAACCGCGAAAAATAAAGGGCCAATAAGTTGCAGAATATATTCTGTTGATTCGCGATACTTCTGCTCTCAATGCGATTTGCGTTTTGAAAATGAAAAAGCGCTGACGGATCATTATACGTTGCACAACACTCTTTCTTTAACGGATAGCAAGAGTGCGGAAGGATCAACGCCTGTATCGCATATTGTAATTGATACCACTGGTTTACCGAGTGTACCGAATCCAGAACTTTTGTTAAATGTGCAAGAAGATGAAGTATCTAAAGATGTGCTGGACGAGTGTGTGCAGATAATTGATCAGGAAAGCGCAAATAGTGATACATTAACGGATATACCGGAAAATCCAAGTAATCCTGCCGACGAAGATATAATTATAGTCAAAGATTTAAGTGCGGAAAAGCGTGGGACTCAAAAACAGGCTGCTCCCGTGTCGGTGATAAAAACAGTTGGTCCTAAAGCCTCGAATTGTGGAACGCCGACAAAAGCAAAGAAAGATGCGAATGTAAAGTCACCTACAAAAGAGAAAAAGGAAAAGGAAAATCATAAATCTGACACGAAAGAAGTATCGGATACATCGAACGATCCGTCGACAAGTAAATCATCGACAGAGTCAAAGGACACACCAGCAAAGGGATTTTTACGTGTGAGGCCATTGGCGGAACTTACGGAAAAGGTAAAGACATTGTGTAATATCTGCGGAATCGCATTTGACTCTAACGATGCATTTGCCCAACATCACAAGACACACGAAAAAGAATCACCATCAACAAGTGACTGTGTAGTAGTTCCTATAAACAAAGCAAGTGCCGACAACTCTGGTGAAGGCGTTAAGGGAAATAATCAGGCGGGAAAACCACAAACCGTAAATCAAACTCCATCAAACGTGCAACCTACACTGAAAAAGACACCACCTGTCCCTATTATAAACATTATACAGGGTACTCCAAAGAAATTGACATCGTCCAAGCCTTCTCAGAGTGTCAGTGGACCACCGAAAAAGAATCCGTCGCAACCCAATTGGGCTACTGGTTCAGGAAACAATCAGTCCCATAAGGATCCGATTCCAAGCGCGACGCAAAATGTCTCCCAATCAGCGTATCACAAAAATCTGCCACCTTGTAACTTTGGCCGACCTACGGGCACTCAGCGTACCTTTAACCAACCAACATCTAATAACCCTAGATTTTTGCAACGAATTGCCCCGCGGCAAATGCCACGGGAACCAATCGCGAGGAGTTCCACGCAGAATGTCCCGTCAACATCAGGGAGTCAAAACATTCCTGCGGGTTTCAATATGGCGAGGAACCAAACTGCACATGTAAGGCCGCAAATGAATAATACTAATCGGCCTGAGAGTGTTATTTACCCACCAACATACCAGCGGCAAAATATAATGACCGGTGGCAGAACAATGGTCGTACCTGATACTCATAGGAACACTGCAACGAGTGCAACTGTTGCAAACAATCACCTACCTGAACCTCAGCAAATATATCACGCGCAGGGGTACAATCAACCAATACACTTAAACTACGATCATCCACACACAGCAAAGCAACGAGTTGATTGGTCTAACCCTAATGGAAATATTAGCCAACATCATTTTGTGGTGTTATCCTCGCCGAAAAGTAATTCCATAGATATTGCGAATAGTTATTATCCACCATCTACCAGAACGCAGTTCCAAGAACGAACAGGAGCATCCCGCGAGCAGCCAATAAAACCACGCTTCTTCGTTTGTCCGTATTGTCCGAACAGTGCACGATTTTCTACAGAAGACTCGATTTGCTACCATATGAATAACGCGCACAAATTTATATGTGATATCTGCGGTCAACGTTCGTACACTTTCGAAGAATGGAACATTCACAAGGTGCAGTATCATGCACTTTGGACACCGAATATGTGTCAAAGCACCAAGAACAAATAACTTGTTGAATTGTTTTTTGGAATTTGATTAATTCCAATTGCCCCTTAAAGTCTCTCTTCGGGTAAACACGAGCTACATATTCGTTACATATTCGCTCGTGTCCGTATTTAAGTAGTAATAAGGTATTCTGCCATTTTGTTAAATATGTCATAGTTTGCCGAAATCGTAGCGTTAGTATGCGGGACACTGCTTGTGATAAGTATTTACGCTGAAGATCATGTCCTTATTTTTTACCTCTGACTCAAGTAGATACCGTACACATTGCAGGAAATAAGTAGATATAGGATACCGCCTTTTAACCTGTTAATCGGGGTGAAGATGTAACTCGTCGTCCGAAGCTGTCCTTATTTCTACGATTAGACATTAAATTAGAATCATCTCTCTCGTGATTCTCAAATTTTGATACGTCGAATTTAATATATCGCATAAATTTTATTTTATTACTCAATTAGTATCCGCGTGAAAACGTTTTTTGGAAGAATTCCTGGGTTAACAGGTTAATATTGGCAGTAACAAAAGATATAAAAGCGTAGTTGACAAAACATATTGCTTAAAATGTATTATTACAGGCAAAGATGTTTGTTTATGCTTCGTTCGGGTCTTCGATTGAAAAGTTATTGAAATCCGGGATTCGAACTCAATGAAAAAGTGAAGTATTTTTAAATATAAAATATCCAAAAACCATCTTAATATGGTTTGCTATATTTCGTTTAAAATTACGTGACAATTGGTAAACATAAATAATGTAAAAAAAATAGTTAAAACCTATTCCACTGTTTAGTCGCAAAAAGAATGTTTTAATTAATCGACATATTGGTATGAACTATTACATTTTGCAAAACGAAAGTTAACGTAGCCACACATCAATGGATCTGTTTATTTATACACATTAATTGTTGTCTTATATATTAATCGTGTATGTTAATTTGCGCTTATTTATGTATGATAGTTGATCTGAAGAAAAGATTTCCGAGTACCGTTAATTTCATAAGTTTTAATTTGATAGGATTAAACTGATCATTTTATAAAGTCAACTTTCCAGAAGTTAATGTTAATCAGTAATAATTAGTATTGCGTCGTGCTTTGATTAAAAAGTTATGAAATCCGGGATTCGAACCCATTGAAGGAATTAAGTATTTTTTAAATATAAAATATCAAAAAACCATTTTCATATGGTTTGCGATATTAAATTTGGATATAGTTTTCCTTCGACTGTCACGAATCCAAAAAGCACAAAGCCTACATTTAAAGATACTTTATTTTTACACGTAAAGTGTAGATTAACGTAGAAAGTATTACTTTCTGCTATAGATAAGTTGATTGGCGTAAGTGAATTCACATCCGTTTCCGGGTGCAATTTAACCAAAAATGTCCTCGGTTAGTTCACTTACGTGCACTGCTCTACTTATTGCTGAAACTCTCGCATATGAAGTATTGTATTTGTAATTAAAATTGCGTAACTTAGTTCGTGCGTATCTTCCAATAACGCGCTAAATGTATTATTAATAGGAAGAATATATTTAACACATATTTCATGGCATAAGCCTCTTAATATTTTCAAGACAGTTTTCCAGAAATTAATGTTAATCACTCATAACTTTTATTACGTCGTACCGATATTAATTATGGACACAGTTTCCATTCGACTGTGACGAATCCACAAAAATAACATTTAAAGAACTACAAAAATACTTTTACAGTAAAAACTGGAATTTGTGTTGTATTCTGGAATTTAAACGTTAAAAGACAAATATTTGGTGATATTTAAAATTGTTTATCTAAATTAAAGACCAACGGAATTGGATATTTTAATACACAATTACTCAGTTGGTTGCAATGTAATTGCTTTCTGTTTGATGTACAATATTTTATTTATACAAAGATGTTCCATGATGTATATCAACGAAAATCCGATATTCCACATGCACCAATCGTATTTAGCTATTATATCATCGGACTTATTAAGAGAATAAAGACAAGAGTCTCGAACAAATAAGAGATAAATATTATTTAATTGCATTAAGAAACATAGCGCTGCTATGTTCTCGACAAGTATTTTGTAAAATGAATTATTCTCAATCGTTTATAAAGCGTTAAATAATGTATAAAAAAAGAAATTAACAGACGGTTGTTCGTTAATAAATGCTATTCTTACGATGTATGCTTGTCTTCTTTATTCGGCACTTTTGAGCGGTTTTAGTTTTTACAATGATTGTGGCCTCCATCTTCACGAATAAGACAAATACATTTCATTTTACGAATTCTTAAAATGGATGACGCTGGACAATGCTTCCTTCGACTTTAATCCTTTAATGTCAAACGGAAATGATTCCAGACTGAATAATGTACATTTCATACGTCTCAATTTCTTGTCATACGATATTTTGAATTGTTTTTCTTCTGTTTCGATCTATTTTCGTGTGACAAATATTTTATTTTAGTTTTGCGAAATGAAATGATGGATTAATAGACATGACAGGATTAAAGGATGTCGTTCGCTCGTTCCATCTACTAATTTTTCTTCATAATTATATTCACTTTGTTCGCAATGGGACGAAATTATTTTCGGCGCGTAACGCTAAATTAAGGTTAGTTATAATATTGCGTTATGCAGGGTGAATCATTTGACGTTAACATTCGAGTAGAATTTAAGGAGTGAAAACCGCACGGAAGAACATTTTATAAAACATGTTTATTAAATGTTTTTAAATAAATTTCGGTATAAGAATGTGGAATAATAATAACGGATAAGAAATATGGAAGTTCGTGTGCCAGGTACAACTCGGATATAAAATTAAATTACATGTATATACAAACTGGTTTCACTCCTGCAATTATATCCGTGTTTTATGAAACACCCTGTATACGTGTTACAGATAAGTTCGAATTAAAGTGTGTTAATCAGAGAGTCTTATTTTTCATATATTTAAATACTTCAAATATGACTTTACTTCGCGTTTCTATAAGTAGGACTTTTTATATGCTGGTTTTTCATTACTTATTAATATGTATATATTATTAATACATAATTTGAACGGCATAAGTCGAAGACACGTTATGATATTTGTTTTGCAAATCAAGATTTGACTATTAAAAGCGGTCGTATTTCACTCAGAAAATTAAATCAGATAAGGAAATGTATTTCTTTTTAATTATTAAATGTTTAATTTAGAGAATACGCTAATATAAGTTCTGCTTGAGTATTATAAATAATTATATTAATTACGTTTTATCTGTAACATGTATAATAACGCATTAAGCCTGACGTCAGTAATATTAGCGCCATATTAGATTATCCGAAAACCTGGACAATATTATTAATACGTTGGTTTATAAATCCTTGCGCAGTTCGCGAATTCCACCCACTAGCTAGAATATGAGAATATAACGCTTAATTTTCATATAATCTATATTACGAACTAACCTCAAAGAACGACTAAGAAACGAAAGAGTAAACTCATTATCCGTTATCACGCGTCACTTCTTTCCGATTTCTTACAGTGGTCGTTCGTTAAAATCAAAAATATAATAAATATAAACTGTAAGTACATAGAAGTAAATAAAAATATAAAAACGCTGAATGTCCACTCTACTTTTTCGTCAGAAAAACGAATTTAAGCTGTAAAGTCGTAGAAAAGAACGATATATAAAAACTTAAAAACACTTAGATTATAATATTCTATAGCTCACAGCTGATAGAATAATATAAGCTAAAATTATGTAATTTTATGACTTATGATCCTAAGTATATTTGAATGCCTCTGGACACGGAGAGTTAAACCTTAAATATTATCCCTTTACGAGCGGATAACGAATATAATATTATAATTCATTAATAACAATTCAACTTGACAAAACTTATCTTCAATTCATTGAAGTCACCACTAATATAAGTCTAAGAGATGACATTTTCCATTAAGATGAACTAAAAATACAAATATTCTGTTTTGTGATCAGAAATAAGGTCCAATTAAAAATAGCGATAAAAGTAATTATGTGAAATTTGCAAATGATAGTTTCACTGCTTGACTCCGCTCGTCAGGGGTTTAATTTGCTTATCGTAATGAACGAATTATCCTTAAGTTAAGGCAAGCCTATACAAGTAGCCGCGCACCGGATGTTAATCAGGTGATTATATTGCTCCTGATTAGACAAACATCATCCGATAACGCGAGCGTACGTATTATACATTTCTTTTATTATTCTACACTTTGGCACATAATTCACGTAACACAATGTTCATTGTGTCTCCATTCGAAAAAGAAAAATCTCTCGTACTCTTCATAGCCTACTATAAATAATTTCATCTTAACGGTACGTGTAATGAAGATATATATTACGATTTTTTAATATTACAAAAGCTATTTACATCGCCCCCGCTATGTATTCGAAAGATGTGATACATTTTACACCGCTTTTAAATATTAAATATGAAATTACTCTAGTTCACGTGACCAAAAAATTCTTGTAAAACACCAAACGATTGCTTAAATCAGTGCAAAGAAACACTTGCATCTGTTCTTATTGGTATTAAGTTATTTGATTAATTATTAAAGTAATTTTTACACGTGATACCATTATTTCTATTTTATAATGTTGCGTGTCTTTAAATGAATTAGTGTGGAAATGTTATATTAATAATTAATAAGATGGTATGGACTGACAAAAAGAAATGATTACGATATCTTTCAAGTACATAGCAGGGTCGACAGTCAATAATTTCATCTTAATGATTAAGTACGACTATGAAAGACTCCTTGCAAGTCCTTCACGAGGATATCCTCCAGGACTCGGCGCAAAGTCTCGAGTCCTCGTTTGTAATTTTTAGTAATACTGATATAGGTCTTCGACGTTTATGATCGCGCTTAGAATTATCTATATTCATTGCTTTTACAAAAACACGACAGTGAATGTTACTTCCAACGAAATGGGAATCGGGTGGAAATGGGGAAGACAGTGTCGGAAGAGTTCGAAGATAGACTTCGGAACTATCGAGTCTTAACACATCGAAGGTCAAATTCAATATTCCTTCTGCAACTTTGATTAAACAGATAAGTACTATCGGCAAAACTTAAGTACAAATTAATACGCAAACACTATTCATATTGGCTAATGGAAATATAAGAATATGAAAACAGTTAGATTTAACAAATTTATCATATACAATATTTTCTTTGAGCAAACATTAAAGTATGTAATGAGATTCGTGTAGCTGAGTTTGTTAATATTGGAAACGTGCTTCCATTAAGTAAGACTATAATAATAGGAGAATAGAGAATATAAGAAAATATGTTATGAATAAGTTTCTAATAAAGTTTGGAATAAAGCGACGTATCGGGAAGCATATTTTTTGCTGCGCATGTGTTAAGACAAGTAGTGTAATTAAAGTAGTGGAGGATTTTGAAAAATGCCAGTGTCCACGATATCCTATAAAAATTCTTTGTTACGTGCTGTTGAGCTTGCGGAGGCATTCAGTGTCGTTTCTACCTATCGTTATACAGGTTAATTTAAGAACCTCCGCATTCGTACCTACGTTTACAGTAAACCTACAGTTCTAACGTGTTATCGGTGGAAAAATATCGTATTTCATCGTTGGAATATCATAAATTTGCATGTAATGCATTGGACGTACTATACCCAGCAGCTTAACCTTCCTTCACGAGTGCCAAAATATACATTGAGCGACGGAAGTCCTTATCTATGCTAAACATTTCCACAGCAAAGAGAAACTAACCTAATCAAGGATTAAAATTAACGAGATTCTTCATTCAAAGTTCATGATTTAAAACTAGATATACTCGATGAATTTTAGGAATAAATTAATTGTAATTGATTCAAGGAAATAAATGGATGCATTGATTGTATCCTTAAGCAATTGGTTTCTCTTTAAAATGGAAATAGAAATGGAATTGCTTCGCATGCCGAAGCTCGTGCTGCTGTTACTTTTCATACGCGTACGTTATGCTTACCAACTACTATTATTCCTTATTCTTTTACTGGACTTTGTAAATGATTGGCGTGCACGCCATTCTGAAATCTTTACGAGCTAATCTTCTAATGTTTTATTAATAATTGTCTAATACTTATCGTGTCTCTAAAATATTTTTAAACACGCGTTAGTTAATACTCGTTCGACGAACTGGCCAAAAGTCTTCGACTTCATCTCACACGAAATCTTCGAAGTCCATTCATTAATTTATACAAACTCATCGATAGAAGACAACATTCATTTCTGATTTATACAAAATTAATTCGCATCGAAAGCAATGATTGGTTCCGTGTTCGCTCAGTCTTGTAACGACCGGCATTAATGACTAGAATATATCACATCTAGCCTCTCGTTACTTACATAAATATATGGTACATCCATTGTTAGAAAGTCAACGTGAACGAAAATGGAATTTCGCCGACAACGCGATTAATTTCGTAGACATTTCTGTAATTGCAATTTATCGAGCTTCGTTAAATTGAAATTATAGAAACTATATCAAAATTATAGTTACCCACGATCTCGCATACATTGTCAAATACTAATCGCGACGTCCACGCATGTTCCAAGTAATGGTTATATGAACATTTATAAGTGCTGTAATAAACTAAGCGCCGTTTCACGAAATATGTCACTTAAGTCTTATCATTTGTGTACTGCATTAATCGTATGGTATTAAATATCTAAATTGCCTTTCATAATTACTGTTCTCTATACACGTGAGCTGCTCCTTTCAATCAAGGTAACCTTATATCAACACTATGTGTAGATGGCGAGTCAAGCAGTTATCCCATAGATTTAATGGTTAGAATTCTTCCGAATACCATAGAACCGATTATTCATACTGATTCGCTATATTTATACGCTAAATGTAAATTACCATTATCAAGGAGCCTAGACGTACTTTCGCATACCTCGTAGTATTAGAATACTTAAGTAAGCAGAGTGAAAGAAAATGCAGGGTATCCCACGTAAAAGTACGCCACTTAAGCATACAAGGATATTAAAATATGGGTAACTCGAAAAATTCTGTAAAAGAACGACAGCGGTAGAAATTCTCTTTCGGAATATTGGTCATTCGAAGCCATTCATATTATGCATTAAATATTTTCCGTACTATCGCGATTAAATGAGAATTAAGTGGCATATTCGTATGAGATACCTTGTACATTAAGTCGTGAGATTAATTCGGTAGATTAACAAAACTCGATAACCTACTTGATCATCAAACGATGGGCAGTGGTAAAGTTGTACAACAGTTGGTTAGAGAGAATTAGTCGGACTCGTAGCTGTTGAGACGGAAACGATTGTCCTTAGTTTGTGGTCCTTTAACGAGATGTTGTTTTAAAATCGGCTGACTGCTTCGTCGTCGGTTACGAAATAATTGGAGTTTTTAACGGCCGAGCTGTACATGTTGTACGTTGGACTGCATACCACGAGGCCTGTCGAACAACCACCAAGCTCCTTGTCGTTCGTCACTGACGAATGACGAGCGATCGTCGATGTTCTTTTATCCTTCTTCACCAAAGTCATGCGACAATCTTCCGGCCGTAACGGCATCGATGGATACATTGGTTGCCTGGCTAAGGTGGTTAATGCTCGGTCTCCCGTCTCGTTGAAACTGCGCAAACGTTTGGAAATAAACTCGGACGGAGTGATCGTTTGTTTACAAATTATTTGACTCGACTGCTGCAAACATGAATCGGATGGAACTGAAATTCTGTTTGTCAACTAATGTACAGATTAGCTATTAAATCCCCTACTGGCTGCTTTAGATTACGATTAACAATGTCCATCTATAATCGATGTTCTATGTATTCAATCGAATATTTTATTATCGTAAAATAAAATTGATAATAAAGCCGTCTCAACGTACTCTTCGAATTTCACGAAATTCATTTCAAATAGATTTCATATTAGGACGTTTACAATGTTCCGTATAAAATATGAATAAACTCGTGAAATACATACGATAATATATGTAGTTTATAATCCATGCGTGTGATGGTGGATTGACAATTTATTACATAAAATTGATTAGTCATTTAGTTGGTTATTACTTAGCTGCTAAACTAGATATTAACATATCATCAAAAACAGATTGTTAAACGAAATAGTATTATGTAAGACCCGGAGAATGGAGTTTAGTAGTTTGTGATATATAGATACCTATGATGCCTGACGATGCCCCGCTTGATTCTGCAATGTTCGTTACCAACTTGACCCTCTAAGGCAGTCCCATGGGTCTTACACGCTTCTATTCCCATAGGAACCGGAGAAAGAGAGCCTGGGCCGTACGAGCCGCTACTCTGTCTCCTATCCAAAATATGAACTAATTCCACCGACGGTGTCGGCGAAAATGTGCCCTACGGACACGTTTAAATTTCTCGGTTACAAACTGGCATCCTCCTCCAACTACATGCTAATTGGTTCACTTAAACAATACAAAGTAATATACACATGGAAAATAAAATAAAACCCTGTTATCGATACCGTTTCCATATCTTCTCCACCGTAATTCTTCCCCACCATTGATCCAAATAAAACACAGGCGCGTTATTGGTAGAAAAAAATCATAAGCTACAGAAATCCTTAAAAAATCCTTTAATAAAGTAAAGATACAAATTCAAATAAAACATAACGTAATATAAATCGGTAATAAATAACACTGGTAACGTAAACCGGAACAAATTATTGCACAGGTTCATAAGGACGTTACATCCAGGTCGCTCACCTGTAAAGAAGGCCTTCTTAACGTACCGCCTTCCATACCAACCAACTTCACACCTTTCACGTTTTTCTTAACGCCGATCGTAGTTAGCATATTGTCCGGAATAGTTTGGAACTCCATGTTACTTCTGTCTACGATACTGATCCTCTCGTTATCCCTGGTCTTCTCGTTCGCTATTGGCCCATCGCAATTCGTCTTCACGTAATTTGGGCCCGGCGTCATCGGCGGCGGCATCATCGACGTTGTATTTGTTGGAACAGCTCCGATATTACCACCGGTGTTAGTCGGTGACATGACAGGGCGATCATTTGGCAGAATAGTTTGACAAAGTGGTCCACGAAGATTTCTTACGCCAAGGATTTGACCTCTGCATGCATCGCCGGGTTGAATTGGAGTATAATGATTAGGTGTCGGAGGATGTCTGAGTGTCATGGCGGACGCGTGAATCGAACTTCGGAGACTTTGCAAGTGCTGAATATTATGATTCGCCTTCTGAACCGGTGTTGCTATGTTGTTGAGTTTTGTGTGTTCTCTGTTATAAATGTCAGCTGGTAGAGGATTACTGTCATCTCGTGCTGCCATGTTTTCAACGGAATTAGAGAGGGTTCGGTCATCGTCATAATTTCCGGTACCGATGCCGTCGCAAGAGTCTATACCGGATGTTGATTTCTATTGTGGATATTTAAAGCAGATTATGTTATATAATCTTGGAATTACTATTTGTTTGAAGTATTATAGTAATACAAATATATAGAGGTTGTTATTAATAAAATAATCACGGACTTACGTTAACTGAAGATGTATCCATTAAAGCGGCTCCCGAACTACTTTGAACGACCCCTGATTGGTCCTTCGACTTCCCCGGAGAATAAACACTTAGAACGTCACAGCACCTCGGAAAGTATCCTTTTCCAAGAAGATTCCTTGTAAAGAAACTCGTAATGATCTGCGTAAACAATGCTGCCACCATCGCAGTTGTGCGGAACGGAAATTTCTGAGTTTGAGTTTCCACATCGTAAAACGGGTATTCGATGAATGTTGGTATTCCTAACCCTTTTTCTCCCCCTGGAATATTGAAATATAAATCGCTCATTAAAACATGTTCGTACACCGATTGTATTATTGAATACTTAATAATAATTCATATATGTACCGCCAATTCTTAAAACGAAAGCAACGAAATATCCTGCAAGGCATCCATAAGTGTCGACCAATGATGGACAGTGCACGACAGTTAGCAATTGCGGGAATAGCACCACGTAAACAAGATCAGCACACATGTACCTTAAAATCGAAAGAATTTAATAACTTACTATTAATAAACTTGAAATATTAATCTTGAGAATATAATAAGTTTTCTTACGATAAATAATAAACACTGTCGACCGTGAGGGCGATAGAAGTTGAGAGAACCGAAACTACAATCACAGCAATTCGTAAAATCCAGTTCAATTCCCTTTCCGACGCCTGAAAACGGATTAATTCGTATCGATTAGAAATTATGTCATTCACATAATTTCATTCAATTTCATTTATTCATGTTTCGCCCCTGCACTTACTTTTGGCCTTAATGTAAGTCTATAAACATTTCTGGAAAACATGGAACTACTGGCTAATATACTGGAGTCCGCTGACGACATCACCGCAGCTGAGACAGCACCAAGACCTGTGAAATTAAGAAAATAAATAGAACAAGAAATGAATATTTTATAAAATCTATAGTTCAATAATAATAATTTTAATTGAATATAATATCAACTAACCCACAAAGGACACCCACTGAGGCGTCAAGTATCTTAGAACCATTGGCAATGCCGCATTTCCGTCATCCGTGGAGATAGTTTTGTTAAATCCTTCGACCAATGTCCAATCAGTGGCACGCGCTACAACACCAATCACAGCGGATGGAACAGCGAGGATCATGCATCCGATCATCGAAATTATCGAAAGAGTTGTGGCAACAGATGTACTTCGAATACTCAGAATTCTTTGAAAGTAACCCTGGAAAATATTATACAATGTTATTAATAAAATCAAATTCAAAATCTACGTATTTCTGATTTCTCTGTAACTCCTATTTTTGTTGAACCTGTTTGAAATTATGTTTAGTACCGCTTTATATTCTAGCGGAAAGTAACTTATAGGCTACTTAATTTGCGGAAATAAAATTTCATTTGTCAAAAATATACAAGACATAATATATTATACATGTAAAAAATGTATTTTATGTGAATAAAAATTATCATTGTGAGTTATAATTACCTGCCAAGGTATACCACCAAAGATTAGTAGTAGCATGCCATCGATCCATACCCCTAAATCCTCGGGTTTGATTTCCCCCAGCCAATCCTCGGTGGACAAATTTTTTTCGAAATCTACCGCGGGATGAAAAACGGAAAAAGGCGCAGCTATTCCTAAGCCCAACATAATGCACGCTAATTGCAAGACATCTGTGCATGCCACTGAATATAATCCACCGAACACGGTATACCTGGAATTAGTAAAATCTCAAATTTAAGACATTTCATATTTGATATATACTATATTATTAAAAATACAATTATGAGTTAACTGCACATTCAAACTAAAACAGTAGAGTTATTAAGAATCGTGCGACACTGTTACCTGCAAGTGAAACTAATACCGCAAATAGTCAAGAACATGCGGAAATGATGGTTTGTCAATCGAACCAATAATCTAAATTTACATGTTGGATGAGTTGCCTTACATGGCTGCCAAAAGTGCAGATGCGATGACACTTATATTCGGATCGACACCCGCGACCACCGCCAATGAGCTTCCAAGTGCTCTCAGTACAGCGGCACACCAAAACAAATCACCGCAAAGAGCAGGAATGAAAAGCAAACCACCGACACTTGCTCCATATCTCTCTTGAAAAGGATCTAGCATAGTAACGTACTCAGCCTTCCGCATTGGCCGCACAAAGAGTGCCGCACCTGGAACACAAGTAGAATTATATCTTCAGAAACAAACCGGAAGTCTTTCATGCTCTTTTCTTGTATGAAACAAGTTCCATAAAGCTGCCGTATGAAAACCGGCAGGAATATACTAATTACTTTCTCCACCGGGATATTATTAACGAAGCTACGTTAAGAAGCAAGGTTAATTAATATTTAATTAATATAAGTTTTTATTAATTATACCACCAACAGAGGAACGTTAAATGTTGGCATATTATGCTGGCAATAAAGCAAATACATACCGAAAATTGCATCGATCCAGGTGTAATTGAATTTTCTTTTTCATCCACATAATTGGAGAATCAATTATCCTTGTACGAAGGAAAATGAAAAATGAATCTGCCAACACGTGTGCACATCTATATGCATTTTATTGTGCACACGCTAAGTCAGTTATAAAATGATAGTCCGCTAAGTGCGGTTAAAAAATGTTTATAAAAGCGGTTTGGCAAAGTGTCAAAGAAGGGAAGGGCGTAGCAATAAGACGACTTAAAGGGAAGGATAAAATTATCGTGTAGATCGATGTCCTCGGCCGTGAGAATTTTAACGCAAGCCGACTGCATCGATCTACCCGGTGCATGTTAGTTAAAGGGTTAAGGTCACGTTCGAGAGAAATGCGTCTGGTTGCATCTTGTAATACCGTACCAAACAGTAGACTGAGGCTGTAACCGATGGGCACTTGACACCAGGCCAATCCTTTTGTAAACATAGCTTCTGCGGTTCCGTTTACGAAGGCACCGCCGACCCACGTTGCTAAAAAAGAAGGTACCATTTAGTTGGTGATATTGTATTAATTGTAGTTTATTGTATCAATTACAATTCAATTAATCGATATACCTCCTATGTATATTAAAATTACTACGAAATACTTTAAAAGATTGAGATTTCAGTCATATTAAATTGGATAATAAAAAGAGTGAGATTTTGGCAGAATTTAAATATGTATTCTTTTCCTATAAAGTATTATCACAATCTTATTTCATAGGAAAATATAGTTATTAACGGTCACATCATACGTCACAAGTATGCAACAATATGTAAACACATGTTCTCTCGGAAGATTGATTTAAAAAATTAAACGGGAGGAGAAAAAAGGTCAGCCTAAATGGCGAGACATTTGCACCGAGCGTAGGAATAAAAATAACTGTAGAAGGCATTATATTCATAATGACGTCGTTATAAATATCACAGTGACCTGTGTTTTATGTATCTAAAAAGGGAGATGCGATATATAACTGTTTACCGTTGACTTAATGATTTTAATAGAGGATTGTGATAAGTGGAAAAAGTAGAAAGAACAACGACATTAACGGAAAGAATACTCGGCGTTCGTATCGTGGATGTAACGTCGAAATAGATGACCGGACGTGACACATTCGGTGTTCAGTGCGGTACCGGCAAACGTCCACCGACCCGAACTTTTTCTCGGTTACTTGAATACACGGTGAATGCTGGCCGAACGTTGTACCGTGAATAAACAGTGAAACGAATACCTGTGCTACTATATCCCTTCATGTTGGCCCTTCATTCAGGGCAACGCGAGAAAGAGAAAACGCAGAAAAGATAGCACTAGGAAAAGCACAGGGCATACTTTCAACCACATTTTCCGCGTCGTGTATTTCCCGAGTGTTCATTAAGGTAATGGAGGATACGAAAGCCGCAAAATCATTTTCTCTGGAAAAACTGGAGCGTAGTGTGTTTAAGACGAAAAATGGTATGGGGGCATGGGAAAACTGTATCGAATAAAACGAACGTGCCTGGTGAATGGAATAAGGGATTGAAAAAAAATCAAATACGAATAATCCAGTGAGAGCGGGACGGTCGAGCGAGAAATGCAGTTGACACGGCAACAATGAACCATTCCCCAGTGTCCTACTAGCATTCTCGATAAAACGTCGCGGATGGATGCTTTAATGAGAAAATAAGATATTTCTCAGCGGAATTTATATTTCTTCCTTTAAAATGAGGTTTCATAATCAACTATGGAGTTCGGTACGACTTTGTCTTACGATATTCAAAAACGCGATATAATTATCGTGGAAAATGGTTGTACGAAATTATAATGCAAGGACCCTTGCGTTCTTTATATTATTAATATAAGTATTCGAATTTGACTGTGTTTTATGCATTGAAAATCTCGTGATCAAATTACTACAAGAACTGAATTACAAGTAGTGTGATTTTTACTATTTAACGTATAATTTTAATGTATAACCCTAGAACTATAAAGCATATTTGTCAGTCATACTTATACATTTATATATATAGAAATTATGGCTGGAGGTCATAAATATATTGCACGGATTTATTTTATCACTATATTGAAAGTACCTGAGTTGTGTCGTTTTTTGAAAGAACTTTGTAGTGAAACGGTTAAGAATAGATCGCAATACGAATGAAACTTGGTTAGTTCTTTCTAGTTACTTACCTATAAGTGTAAAAACACCGAGAATCGGTCCGAGGCCGCGATTGGCTAGAATCATGTCATCCTGACCCTGCCGAACCTTTTTTTTCTTGACGGTGGCTGCCCAAACACCAACCCCAAGTACTGCCACATAAAACACGATCACACCAACTACCCCTATTACGTATACACCCATCCTTGTGCTTTTATTTGTGTCCTTTCCTGGGATAATCGTGTAATCCCCTGGAATATAATTTCTACCTTTAAACATGTGTGTTATTTTGCAGAATATTTAATGTCGCAAGTGATACAGATAACTACGAGGTTAGCCAGTAAAAGGTAAAAACTGTTTATATGAGTGCCATTATATCTGAATTCACTCAAAGATGAAAATGAATTGTACTGATAAATTAAAAAGCAGCTACACTAATTGAGTCCAATTAATTTCGAGTACTTATTGTAACAAATCTTAAACTGTTCTAGTGGAATTAAGAGAATCGATACCGCAAAACGAATAATTCCATGTTGCCAGTTAAATAATCTTACAAAGGTATACAAAAAATTGGGTCGAGTCATAAATATAAATAAGTTCCGTTTTTTAGAAATCAAATTTATTCGTCAGGAAAATTAACTACAATCGACATTAATCTAATATAATTGCCGTCATTATTAATAACTTCTTGCCATTTTTTAAGGTAACTTATCGATTCTCTTTGCGGAAAACTTTTGCGGTTTTTAATGAAACAACTCCTGGACGAACGGAACATATTTATGACTGAACCCAATAAATAATCTTCATTGCGTTCGAAGGAAAACTGTGATTATACACGGAAGAATTAGTGCAATTCATTATTTATCTGATAAAAGACTGGCGTTAATAGCTAGCAACTGCAGGCATGTTTTTCTTCGGTAGAACGTGCAAAGGCAAACACCGATACAATGGGCTATCCATTCAGGGGGATGCATTCATGATTAGCATCGATTCGCCACTAATTTTCCGGCCTCCGTAATCACTATCGACATAATGCTCCCCGAATTGTACTCGTAAATCTAATTGTTCCTTCATTCAAGCATGGATAAAGCATTCCAAACTACCTATTAACACGAGGTTCTTAAAGCCTCCGAAATACATAAAAGATTGCGTCCATTATAAAATAATTTCCAATAAACAGGTCGGAGACGTACAATTAAATCGTGGCGCATGAAACAAGGCGAAGCGATCGTTATTAAAAGAGTATTTTCAGTTGCTCTAAGATAATAATGAATATTCAGTGATCTCGAATATTCCGATGCATGCATACTTCAGCCGTGAAATTCCCCGGGAAAATGACGTTCCATCGTGAATACGTTAAAGTATTATAAATCTGACCGTGTCTCACGTGAACGGGCATAGCAAGGGTTAAAGCTCAGTAAACTTGTCGGCGAAACGTTGGGAGAGCTAATCGACCGCGGCGGCAATTGCAGCGTGGATTAAAATTCAAGTGTGGCCCAGATATCGGACAGGATAGGTCGTCGGGTCATGACCCGAGTGCGCTGTACTCACGTAAAGTTCAGCCGATCCTGTGTGCTCCTCTCGCTCGGCATTATTAATTCGTTCGGTACAGCTTTTTCGGGTATCTGGAAAAACCGTATGTATGCTGGAAATGAGACCACGTACGAGTACCACTTACTCGAGCGTGATAAAGCTATTCCTTATTTCCCTCCAAACTATTGCTTTACTCGAGCCACTGTTCGTCACCGAATAGAAAATCACCAAACACTTCGTTCGAGAAGAACATCGATCAATAACTTGATTATGTAAGTCAATCGTTTAGCATCAACAATAATCTGGTTTATATATGTGCGGCTCAAATGTCGAAGTGACTAACACCACTTTTTGAAAGTTTTCCAATATTACTGCTAAAGTGCATGATTGGTGCTTAACGTTTTTCATAATTTTCAATTTTCTCTAATTCTTGTTTGATGGTGTTATATATTACCGGTTTATTCCCGTTAATAAGACTAGGACTTATTTTTAGGAACAATAAATAATAATGAAAATTTCAAACAAACGTTTAAAGGGAAAACCTTAACCCAAAATGCAATCCATAATAAAAAATAAGATCATGACCTTTTTCTTGGGGTAGACTTATTGGAAAATGCCCGAACTATTTTGCTAAATTTTGCATTTTGGTCGTAATTTATGCATCGACGAAATGCCGTAGAACAGTGGAGAGTTTGAAAGTATTAAAATGAATACGCTTATCGATATTAATATTTGAATATGAGCGCGTATATTATGCGCATATTATGCCTACGAATTAAATAATTCATCGTTAGTTTCCTGTTTTTCAATCTACAGCGACTATATCAATATTTTCTCAATTACTTCCTCCTTCGTTCGAATTACTGTAAAATCCGCCCATTCAATATTTACGAATCCTGATTGATCGGGAACTTCGCATTACGTTAATGCGTAATTAAACGAGTATTACTAATGGCCGGGAAATGTGTATCTCCGTGGAGTGATCAAAGGGTTCGGAAAGGTTTTCAGGATTTTATACGGCACGAATCCATTTATACGGAATGATTAATATTACAAAGCACGCTAATGAGGTATACGGAATAACCCAATGGAGGGAAATAACTAAAATGTAAATATAGTATTAAAGACCGGCTCATTAAAAATGTCGTAAAACAAAGTGCGGAAATTCAAACTGGAATGAAAACTCTTTGAAAGCCTGTAGACTGTAAGCGGGACGAGAAAGTACGGTATAAAATAAAAGTTATATATACCGGATTATCGTATTATTTTCTGACTGAATAATCCTCGAGGATTTCCTTACTTGTTGTTCCGAATGGAATTTGTTTACCAGCCTCCTCGTTTATTTAACAATTTCAACACAGGATATCACCAATTGTCGGTATTGTTAGTGAGAAGGGTCGAGGATGAAGATAGGGAAGGAGATAGAATCGAGGGAGAAAGATTACGTTTGCCGTGCTGCAGCTCGTAATACTTATTAAATAACTTGCACGAATAATATTCCCTTGCGGAAATATTCATTGCTATTAAATAAATATAGTATTAATAACTGTACTGTTGTGTCGTCCATGAATGAATATTAAATTTAAGGCAGATGTGTACTGCCTAACTAAAATGACAATTTTCTGTTTATATCTGCCGATACGATATAGATGTACAATGAAGTTTTAAACTAAAGTTTGTTATTGAACAAACGTAATATTTATTAAACAGTTCTATGAGAGATATGATCTGAAATAGTTGCTAAATGTTTCCATCTGTGGTATGCAAAAAATGGGATGCAATCATTCTGCATATTTTATCAAACATCTTTGGAAATACAACATTATTTTTACTTCCTCGTTTGGTCTAATTTTCGAACACTTATATCACTTGCAAGCTAATGAAAATGCATTAAACATCTATGAATTTTAATGGTAAACAGGAAGTAAACGATGTACGAAATCTGCACGATTAAAGAAATGCAAAATCACAGCAAAATATGAACTACATTGTCCAATCGTATTATACCGAAAATCTATTTCAAACGCAACTTATCCATCAGATGTTTTTCATTTCCATCTTCGTTTACAGACAACAAACGGTTACCCAAAGTGCCGACTCGAAATCGATGCGAGTCCAACTTACATAATTGAAGTACGAGGAGAGCAAAGTACTCAGATTGGATTTACGATAATGCGTTGGAAATAGAAGATTGTGGTACAGGATGGCGACTTACCGTGTCCCCGGAACTTGGAACACGCCTCTCACACGAAAATCCCCATGGTGTCCTCGCTTCGATTTCCGGAAGAAAGCCGAAACGAGACTGGCAAGTGAGACAAAGGAACGAGTGCGAAGAAATAGAATTGGACGGCGGAACGTGAGACGACGAACTAAGGAGGATTGGCTCCTCTCCTAACACGCGGATGCTTTTAATGACGACAAACCATACGCGTAGATGCTGTGACAGAGAGGAGCCAGGCGTACGACTGAATCTCCTCCGGATTCAGCATCCCGCACGGTTAACACGCTCGCTGCGCGCTGGACCACCACCTTGCCAGGGGTCGTACTAGCAACCATCAGGGGAGAAAGAGAGAAAGGGGGCGGAAGAGGGGGGTGGGGGGGAGAAAGAGAGGAGAAAAGAGGGGCAAGGGTGGATAATGATAAAAGCTGAACCAAGATACAGAGGGTTCGTACGTCGAATGAGAAGGGCGCCGAGGGGTAAAGATGAAAGGAAAAACGTGAAAAAGGATGAAACTAGTAAGACCAAAGGGGGTGAGTACGTGATAGTAGAAAAAGACAAGTACGAGACGCGACCTAGACAGTCGATAGCGATAAAGATAGACCGAGCGTTGTACGTGGAAAGCCGAAAGACATACACGGCCACTAGAGTACGAGACGGTATAAAAAGACATGCGTGGAACGAGAACCGGAGGATGGAAGTATTCCAGTGGAAGATAGAAATATGTACTTTGTCGAGAGAAGAGCCAATTAAGAGAAAGGTGAAGAGAAACGGAGGGAGATATGGGATAGGAAGGAAAGAGGTGGGCCCAAGGAAAAGTTGGGTAGTTTAAGGTAGGAACGCGTCGGTGAGAAGGGTGTTGATACAGAAAAGAGGAATAAGGGTGTTAAAGCGAAGGGGGACGTAGAGATAGTTGGAGAGAGAGAAATTAAGAGTACGTGCTAGTCATGTGGAGGGTAGATAAAAGAGATGAAAAGGAACGAGGGCTACGCGAATTGTAAAGTATAAAGCGCGTACATGAGAATGAAATTAAAAATGTTGGAGGAAGACGGGGCGACGTTCAGACGGCGAGATAAGGGAGAGCGAAGAGACTGGCAAGAAGAGGGAATAAGGGAGAAAAATGAAAACGTGGGGTAACTTAGAAAGAGAGAGGGAAATACGAGAGAGCCAGAGAGGATGGAAACATACGGTGAGAGGGAGTCAAGTGAAAATAGAGAGAGAAGCATATCCACGTGTAGGGGCCAGTCGTATTGATCTGTTCGCGCAAACTCATGACTCTTTAGTTTCCCTCCGCAACTACAGCCAAATCCCCTCTACTGGAGGCTCTCGTTTCTCAGCCTCTCCTCCTGGTCCATCATCTCCCATCCCAGCCTCCCGAATACACGCCTACGCCGAAAAAGTACTCCACTAGCTTTAACTATTACCCTGGTCATCGTTCTCGGTCGACGTACTTTCAAAAACAAACTCATAGGCTAACCCCTCGTCATAGGATACCGAGCCGCGTAACTTTGTAATTGGCAATAATGCGCTGCGTCTGCTGAACGTCAAAGAAAATCGCTCAAACTATTTTACAAGAGCCGAGTAATTGACTAATCGTGCCGATTACCGGCTGGATAAATCAGAACAATTTTTGTCGCCCACAGTACGATTCAAACGAGTCGTCGTTAACCATGATTCGTGACCGTGCGAATCAACCTAACGAGGTTACGACTTGTAGATCAGAAGATCGATAGACACGATTACAAATCGCTTCACGGCACTTATTTAATTACTTAATTCGGTATGATTACGGGAGGCTGTTTTCTATAAGGTGATTTATTAACGAGGAATATTTGTCAGTGCGGTGGGATTACTTGTTTAATGTTAACGAGCCTTTTCGTTTTAAACCGCAGGCAGTAGTTCGAAGTTGAGAGGCAATTAAATACTGTAGGGAGATCGAGCAGGAACAAGTGGTTGAGTAGGAATCTATGGAAAACGTTACAGAGAGAGATGTTGAAGAAAAGAGCGAAAGAACGACCGGTATATTCAAAATCCGAGCGCGGAAGAGCGTTTGAAAAATACTCTGGAAAATATGGTTGAGAAAAAAATAAGCGATATTCTATATGGTATTTCAGAGCAAAAAAGTCCATGGATGAATGCCTGAATCAAATCGAACATTTCCATTTGCTGATTATACATTACGGTGCACGCCTATAATTATAGCGCACAAGTTTTACTACTTCGATATAGAGTAGGACGAGATATATGACATCGCGTAGGTAAGTCACATACGTAATCATTATTAATAGTTCATCAATTAATACACAATAACACAACGTCGGTGGTAACAAAAATAATATAACTATCATCAAAAAATCACAACCCCTTAAGTTTAACACTTGAATCAGTATTCAGTGCATCAAGCACTTTCCGTAATTTCAAGAATGCGTTCATCTTTATACTCCGAAAAACTCAGTCTTTTCGCAAAAATTTCCAAGAATATAAAAACCGATCGAATCAGCTTTGTAAATCGGATACCTGTATTCAGATATAGGTTTATGGCACTAAGTTATTTAAACTATCGGAAGCACTTAAGCTTGCTAATTTAAATTATGAGCTGTTTAAAATTAAGTTATCGAACTATAGATGCTTTTCAGTTATAGCTACAGAGCAGTCCATGCCGATGTAGGTCGATATGCGAAAACATTTAAGCAAGGATTTTTAACCCTCGTATTGTCTAACAATTTTTTTCCTTATTTCCACGATCGTTATTTTGGAGTGAAATAAATATCTCTGATTAACATCGATGTTATGGAGGGCACTTGTTTCTGTTCGTGCTTAGCCGGATTAAGATCATCGTAGGATGAAAACTCGGTAGCGACCTTGCGCGCTGTTATCGTTAGAATACTCAATAAATCCATCGTCCTCCAATGTTCATCTATAACGTCACACAAACACTGCACGTACCACGTACCCTCTTCTGGATTCCTCCACGAAAGAAAACCTTTAAAAAATGTATCTATTAGATATCGGAGGTAAAACAGTATAGGGCAAAGTGGGGCTATTTGAATCGGACGTGGTGTTAATTGGGTATTGCTTCTTTATGTAATGAGGGTCCTAAACATGTTTAGCCATCATCTACCATCGGTTTAGGCCACTTAGAAGTGAAATCCGCGACTTTGATTTTTTGAAGATTTTTGAAGGTGTACCCCTTTACATTTTTTCGACTTGGTTTCGATCCATTTTTGACCAATAAAAATTTTTTAACCGCTTCTTTCGACCAGAAATCGTCCTAGAATATGTTTATACATCACCCACCATCGATTTGGGTGGTTTAGAAGCGATTTTGGCGACTTTTAATTTTTGAGAATTTTTCAAGGTGTACCCCTTTACATTTTTTCGATTTGGGTTCGACCCATTTTTGACTAATAAAAATTTTTTAACCGCTTCTTTCGACCAGAAATCGTCCTAGAATATGTTTATACATCATTTACCATCGATTTGGGTCGTTTAGAATTGATTTTGGCGACATTCAATTTTTGAGAATTTTTGAAGGTATACCCCTTCACATTTTTGCGATTTGGGTTCGACCCATTTTTGACTAATAAAATTTTTTTAACCGCTTCTTTCGACCAGAAATCGTCCTAGAATATGTTTATACATCATTTACCATCGATTTGGGTCGTTTAGAATTGATTTTGGCGACATTCAATTTTTGAGAATTTTTGAAGGTATACCCCTTCACATTTTTTCGATTTGGGTTCGACTCATTTTTGACCAATAAAAATTTTTTAACCGTTTCTTTCGACCAGAAATCATCCTAGAATATGTTTATACATCATTTACCATCGATTTGGGTTGTTTAGAATTGATTTTGCCGACTTTCAATTTTTTAGAATTTTTGAAGGTGTACCCCTTTACATTTTTTTGACTTGGTTTCGACCTATTTTTGACCAATAAAAATTTTTTAACCGCTTCTTTCGACCAGAAATCGTCCTAGAATATGTTTATACATCACCCACCATCGATTTGGGTGGTTTAGAAGCGATTTTGGCGACTTTTAATTTTTGAGAATTTTTGAAGGTGTACCCCTTTACATTTTTTCGATTTGGGTTCGACCCATTTTTGACTAATAAAAATTTTTTAACCGCTTCTTTCGACCAGAAATCGTCCTAGAATATGTTTATACATCATTTACCATCGATTTGGGTCGTTTAGAATTGATTTTGGCGACATTCAATTTTTGAGAATTTTTGAAGGTATACCCCTTCACATTTTTTCGATTTGGGTTCGACTCATTTTTGACCAATAAAAATTTTTTAACCGTTTCTTTCGACCAGAAATCATCCTAGAATATGTTTATACATCATTTACCATCGATTTGGGTTGTTTAGAATTGATTTTGCCGACTTTCAATTTTTTAGAATTTTTGAAGGTGTACCCCTTTACATTTTTGCGATTTGGGTTCGACCTATTTTTGACCAATAAAAATTTTTTAACCGCTTCTTTCGACCAGAAATCGTCCTAGAATATGTTTATACATCACCCACCATCGATTTGGGTGGTTTAGAAGCGATTTTGGCGACTTTTAATTTTTGAGAATTTTTGAAGGTGTACCCCTTTACATTTTTTCGATTTGGGTTCGACCCATTTTTGACTAATAAAAATTTTTTAACCGCTTCTTTCGACCAGAAATCGTCCTAGAATATGTTTATACATCACCCACCATCGATTTGGGTGGTTTAGAAGCGATTTTGGCGACTTTTAATTTTTGAGAATTTTTGAAGGTGTACCCCTTTACATTTTTTCGATTTGGGTTCGACTCATTTTTGACCAATAAAAATTTTTTAACCGTTTCTTTCGACCAGAAATCATCCTAGAATATGTTTATACATCATTTACCATCGATTTGGGTTGTTTAGAATTGATTTTGCCGACTTTCAATTTTTTAGAATTTTTGAAGGTGTACCCCTTTACATTTTTTTGACTTGGTTTCGACCTATTTTTGACCAATAAAAATTTTTTAACCGCTTCTTTCGACCAGAAATCGTCCTAGAATATGTTTATACATCACCCACCATCGATTTGGGTGGTTTAGAAGCGATTTTGGCGACTTTTAATTTTTGAGAATTTTTGAAGGTGTACCCCTTTACATTTTTTCGATTTGGGTTCGACCCACTTTTGACTAATAAAAATTTTTTAACCGCTTCTTTCGACCAGAAATCGTCCTAGAATAAGTTTATACATCATTTACCATCGATTTGGGTCATTTAGAATTGATTTTGGCGACTTTCAATTTTTGAGAATTTTTGAAGGTATACCCCTTCACATTTTTGCGATTTTGGGTCGACCCATTTTCTGACCGAAACAAAATTTTAATGCACTTCTTTCGATCCAAAATGGTCCTAGAACATCATTAGGCATCATCTACCATCGATTTGAACTATTTAAGAGCTAAATTGGCGACTTCTAAATTTCTACCTTAGACCAACCCAAAAAGCCGCGTGACTTAAAATTGCCCACTCTACCCTATACAAATCACAAACCACTATCTGGTCTTACCTTGTACCGTACTATGTGCGATTAAAAAGTCAGCATGAGTTGGAATCTTATAGGATGCAACCGACGAATCGGTTTCCGTTCTTTCCGAACTACGGCGTACCATTACACCACCATCCAGCTTGTCACCTCTGCAAGCCTACAAATCATCATATTTAACAAGTTATAAAATATCATATTCAAATCGGTTATGGGAAGACAAAGTTAGTTACTTGAAAAAAGAATAACTTTGGTTTTCCAGCGAGTGTGGTACACCTGTCTGCAGTGAACGGTTTCCAAATATTATCTGACCTATAAGCGACATCCTTCGCGGATATTAAGTCATTACTGAGTCCATGTGTCAATATAAAGATACAAATACAGTCATTGTCGGTATGATCTTCTTCGCTCACTGAAAAACAACTTTATCAGAAGACCTAATTTTCTTCAATGAAACCGTACTCTATCGTAAAACTATTCTTTTTATGAAAACAGCCGGAAAACACGTACATTCCGTTATCTTTGCAATAACCTCACTGTGATGAAGATTATCCAGTATATCTACGTTAAATCCAAGATTTTGAAAAGTATTCTTTATTCTAAGCGCGTCGGCGGTTGAACCTATTCGAGAGTCGAAACCCGTCTCAAAAATCTCGTGATTAAATATCACACATTTCCCACGAGACTTATGACTCATATTGTAACGAATCGCGTCCTTGTGGACTGGCATCTCGACTGTGATTGGAGCCTGAATTCTGAAATAAAAATGCATTCCTGTAAACAGCCATTATTTCCCTGGTAAATCATTCAGACTAGTAAACCAGAAATAATAATCCCTCATTCTATATCTGTCGGATGACACAAAGAATATGAATCAATTAATCATTGACTCCAATAGATAAAGACGCGCTTTGATTGACTCATAGATTAATCACGTAAGCACGAAGATTTTACCAATGGATGACAAAAACACATATTAATCCCTGATCTTTTACCCGCTTGAATAATCCTCATCGCTGGCGACGTTTCGCGATGCGTCAACCGCATCCGGTTTCCGTGAGGTGCGATCCGATTTTTCTGATTGGTCCGGAGTGGCCGAGTAACCTTGATCCGGTGATAACTGCAAGGTTGACAACAAATTACAGCATTTTGTTTACAATTGATGCAATAAAATGTACGATTCTATGATAGATTTGATTCATGCGTTCATCCCTTTTTTTCGGATCGCGGAATATGGCGGTTCGTGATAGAAATAAATATAAGACAACTTAAGAAATCATTTTTTCATGATGGGAAGATAAGATTATTATAATTTCATTATTATTCTATTAAATTGGAATTATTGTACTATTAGATTCGGTTGATTTAATTTGAATATTGAATTTAGATTCTTGAATATTCGCAATATTTTATGGCTTAAAAATAGAAAAACGCACCTCATCCGACGCTTCTGAAGTAGGTCTTTGTGGCGTAGCATGGCCAGGATACACGAAAACTTCATTTATACCGATAGAATCTATAACCGAGTTAGTTCTGCGTTTCGTTTTCGACGGAGTCTTTGACGGTGACACGTCGTCATCGAGAACATCGTCGTCGCCCTCCTAAAAACATAAATCACCGAAGAAATATTGCGATGTAAATGATTTTATGATTTATGCATACATAATCGAGCATCTAATAAAAGAGGTATATCATAGCGTCCAAGAATACGTTAAACGAATGAATGATTATCAATCGCAGATAAGGCACCCAATGGTTTTATTATCTGTTCATGTTTTCTCCAACAACGAAACGCAAGATTATGTACTTTTTAATAGAAAATCGGACAAACTTGATTTCGTCGAGATATAGTTTGGCCGCGTGACTAATTTCCTTACCGTACTCTACAATTAATTTCTTCCGTGCAATTTCCACGTCATTATATATTAATATAACTCTATAAGCGGCTTGAACTTATCCAAAATAAATAAATAAATAAATAAATATATAATATCTGTATACGTCTTTTGTTTAATATACGAAAATTGCTTTCATATTTCTACCAACAAATTAAAATGAAATAAAGTAGTTCGTCCGTGACATTTATAATGGCAAACCGTCTTTCGATGCTGATATTGTATTTAAGTTTACCTGATCTCGATATTCGTACTTTCTTTTTGGCATTTTGCGTAATCACTGTGTACTTCAATCTCTTCTCTAACACCACTTTCTTGTCAGTCGCATAATGCTTGTATAGATATACACATATACATATATACACTTGCCTAAGCACGTATAATAATTAGGTAGAAACAGTTGATACGATCGTAATTCCTGTCCACATATTCTGCGTGTGGAAAAGAAGTTCTACTATCAATCGAAGTTTACGAGCTTCGACAGACGTCAAGAACGGCAAAAGGTTTAAAGATTTGAAACTTTCGTGTTTACTCTCCGCCTCAAAACATTTCGGGTCACATATACAATCAAAACAAGGGATATATACGATAATGTTTACGAATCTGATGTTCCTATGACTTTAAGCGTACTACGTAAATGTTTACGAGTCTGAGAACTTTTTCGGAATCTGTTAAAGAACGATCATCGAAAATTTAAACAGAGTATCAATTTAAATAGAAAGCCAAACTATTTAGTGACGTATTTTATTTCAGAATTTCGGAAATTATTCATGACGAACGTAGCAATATTTGTATGCAATACTTTATATGTTCTGCAATAGTTTTTATATTCTTTACGTATAACTTAGTGAATTAAATTTTAGATAACCTATTATAAGTAGATAAATAATCAAATATATTTACAATTAATAAATAATAAAAGTAACGAATGAAACACCAAACAAAATATCATGGATCAGAGTGGTAAAATCCCCGCGATACAACGCTACGATATATCGATATCGCAAACACGTATCCGTCCTTTTCATAAAAAGGAATAAAAATGGTGCTATAGAAGTTCCTCCAAATTCGCTCGAAAATTGTCGCCATTGCAGCGCAACAAATAACAGCAAACAAATTTATTACCTGGAAGTCGCTTTCATCTTCCGAGGCGATCGGGTAATCCATAATCGACGTGTCTTCCTCATCGCTTTGTCGGCGCCGAAAGTAGGAACGGGGCTCCATGCTCTTAAAGACTTTATTCGTCAAGTAGCCGAAAGTGTAGCGGGTTACTGAAATCAGGCAGAGTAGAAGGGCCAACATTGCTTTCGTGCCGATTGGTGGCCGTCTATATCTAACACTTGATAATCAAACTTCGAAGCAAGCGGTGCACCGCAACCTGGTATACGTTCCAGCTTATCAGTCATTATCACGTTCGATTTTTATCAGCCCCGTCGCTTAGCACACACGGCTCGTACAAGCGTCCTGTCTGTGGTCAACGGGTGCTTAGTTATACGAGGTTTTTCCAGGATGTTGTGGTCATAATTACGCGCCAGAAGAACCTTACAATGATAGTGGCATTGATAAGTATGTTTACCATCAATGCACTCGGAAGAAATGCAACCATCACAAAAATCATCGCTGGGGACTTCCTTCTTCGAATGCAACTTTCCTCGATCGAATTATTTGACTTTCTTTTTTCAAAACATCTTAGGATCCTCCGCATCCGTGCGATTTCCTGCAGCATCGTTATCATGTTTAATAGATATCATATTTATATATGTTAATAATATTCCTTAGGATGTGCTCTAATTAATTGCGAATTACTGATCATTATTAATAAATAAAGATATGAAACGAATCAGATGTGTCCGCATGTATTTGTATACCTTTTATATTTCAATCCCTTCCTACCTTACTGTCGTTTGATTAGGCAGTTTTTTATATATGCATATGAAAATAAGTAGAAAACTGGATTGTAAACAAAGTATAGTTGAAAACAGTAAGTACAAAGAAGTTAATCGAGTGAGGTAAACAAAATAGATAACAAATAAAAGAACGGATGAGTGAGTCAAGAAGAAGTTATAAACTTGTGTAGTGTAAAAAACTATACTTCCTGTTGTACAAGGTAAACGAACTTGATAAATCAATTACAGGCGATAAGTAAGAAAACTGTCTTTTTTTTTAAATATAATTTCAAGTATAAGATTCGTGATAACCGGAAGAAGCAAAGAATTAAGAAAGAAGAATGAATGTTATAATAAATGTAAATATTACTCTGAAGCCTATTCGGTAATATTAAGTATCCTTTTTTGCACAAGCTTGGTTCTAATAAACATAATTGAATTTGTTGTCCTCGGATCGAGCACAAACTTTTATTTTTTCTGTAATTAAATATATATCAATCTATAAATGGCTGTTATGTAATAAAGTTCCCAGACGTCCGTGAATCGTGCTGTTGCAAATTTTATGCACGAATGCATAGGCGTACATATTGCGCCGCACAAATGTTGTGATTCGGGAAGTCCCCCCCATTCTTTCCTGTATTCGTCATACCGCGAATGATTTCATTGATTCAACCAGAAACTTATTGCAATTATTTGAATATTTCTAACCACAACTGCAACGCAGTTTTTCTTTATTTTTAAGCGACGTAATTTTATTGTGACGCACTGGTGAAAGCATATCCGCTTCCATTGTGTTGCCCGTTTGGATGTGCGTTTGCCGCCAACCTGTATTTCACGCATCGTGAGTTTGGTTTCTCTGGTTTCGTCATATTGAAACAATTCGTTAACATTAATTCTTAAAGCTTGTTAATCGTCAACTATCAGACTTAATACGTGCACACATGATATGGCTTAATTGCTGAATTTATACGTAAACTTTGCCCAAATAATCGTGAATGACTGATAGTAAATTAACAAGGAAAGTGGTGTGTTAAAGTTTTGCTGGTTGGGCAGTGAGACGTCATTTTTGGTTCCTCAATCCTGCGAATCTTACACTTTAGTTTCAAGAGTTTCTAATTCACCTCTCATATTAAATACATTCTACGATGTGAGTATTTAATATACGCAGATATTATCCATCGAAAAATATTACAATTAAAATTTATTCTTATCAGCCAACTACGATTTGCAACTGGTTTATTATATCCGATTCGCGCTCGAAGATTGCAGGTCTTTAAGGATTAACGGTCTACTTTAAAAACATTACCTTGATTTAAATTTCAATATATTTTTATGACAATTCAATTTCAATCTAGTTATCTTCTCAGTCGAACTTACCCTTCGTCCCGCGCTTATTTAGAACCTTGGTTTTAAGTATTAATATAAAAAATCACATCAGGTGCATTTCCTTTAAAATGCTACACAATGCAATGTTATATGCATATTATCATCATATTGTATTAACTTATGTGTTTCTGAATTTCATTTTAGAAATGGTACTTTGTGTATCTCTATAAATCCTTCCTTGTGTGGCTAGGAATACAAATGTAATCATTGTTAATAGCAATTGTATATGCAAGATGTCTTCTGTAAATTTGGTCACAGGTGGAAAACCTTGTGTAGATCCAAATGCAACGCTTGGAATTGATCAAGCGTGTTTTAGCATTCTAAATTTGTATAATACAACAATTACATTTTACTCAATTATATGGGAAGCATATTTGGTATGTATTTGGAATACAATTGATTTTGATACTACTTGGTTATTATACGTATTCAAATGACCTAGAAACATACAAATTTTGTGTATACATAATATTTTATTTCAGGGTACAGGTATACCACAGGGTAAAGTACCACCAAAAAGCAACACTTCGTTTGTAGTAACTTCAAAGTACCCGTTACATATATATTACACAGCTTATGATCGACAATGTTGCCAGTATGTCATACTTATTTCCAATGTCTCACATTTTTTTTATCTCTAATGTATTTGTAATCATGTAATTTACAAGCATATTATTTGCAGTGAAACATTTAGTTTTAAAGAACATGGCAGTTATGGGTGGAACATTTCAGCCGAGCAGTTATGTTCACATATATATACAATACGAGAACCAGAAGAAAGCTATCTTCGTAAGTTATATTGTATTAATAGGAACATGCTATATTCAGATGTCAGACTGTTAAAGAGTGTCTTTTACAGCAATTTTTGCTGCACTTATGATATATGTCCTATTAACAATTTTATGGACAACATCAAAGGTTTTTTATAAAGTAATAAGAGGAAGATTATCTCCAGATAATGTTCATGATGTAAGTGTAAGGAGCTTTGGTATCTATAATGTTTAGAAAACTTTAATTTGTAGTATAACAAGTTATATATTCCAGGATTTGGATAGACTTCAAGAAGCAGAAAGTTCGGCGCATCCTGTAATTCGAACGACAAAATGCAGTACTAGAATCCGATCTGTAGATACATTTAGAGGGTATATTCAAAGCATTATTTCATGTGTACTTCCATTCATAAACATATAAATTTTGCAGGTAGTGTTGTATTAACATTAACTGATTTCAGAATTGCTATCCTTTTGATGATATTTGTTAATAACTCTGGAGGAGAATATGTCTTTTTCAATCATAGTGCATGGTATGGTTTAACAGTGGCTGATGTAGTTCTTCCTTGGTAAGTTCACATACTAAAAAATCGCATATTTTTCAAGGTACTTTTTGACGGTACCTGTAAAGCCTATAAGGTACTATAAGAGTTAATATCAATTTCATAATATATAAGTAATTACTATAAATTAAATGATCACGCAGGTTTGCTTGGATAATGGGACTGACGATAACAATATCAAAACGTGCAGAACTTCGCGTAACAACATCGCGTGTAAAAAGTATTATTCGTTGCTTCCAACGATCAGTGATATTGATAGTACTTGGATTGTCACTGAACTCCATTCACGATAATAGTTTGAGCAATCTACGTTTTCCTGGTGTACTGCAATTATTAGGTGTAACATATTTCGTGTGCGCGACGTTGGAAACTATTTTTATGAAGGCACATTCTCAGGTCTGTTTCACATTCCTTTATCAGATTTACAGATGAATAATATATGCAAAAACAGTGTATAAAAATTAATAATCTATTAGGATACCTTATTGCAGTTTGGTCGTTTCTCCATGTTACGCGATATCTTGGACAGTTGGCCTCAATGGTTGATCATGATAGCCATTGTTATTACTCATACTTTAATAACTTTCTTGCTTCCTGTAACAAATTGCCCGAAAGGCTACTTCGGCCCAGGTGGATTTGATCATAAAGGAGAATATGTAAACTGTACTGGTGGAGCAGCTGGTTACATAGATAGATTAATTTTTGGAAACCACACTTATGCTCATACTGAAAATCCTGTATATGGAACTATTTTGCGTTCTGATCCAGAAGGTATGTTAATATTATATTATAATATTCATAAAGTTACTGAAATACCTCGACTTTATATATGAAAGCCAAAAAAGGTATCAATCCACAATTAATAAGAATGTTATGCTACAAGATTTTTAAAACACCCAGTATACCTTCACTCCTTCAATGTGGGTTTTTATAGCATTTTTGTCAAAATAATTTTAATTAGCAAAACTCCGCAAGTTTGTCCCGTTGCAAGCGCCGACACGAATGAGTTAATATAATTAACTTGAACATTATTAGAAATTTTTCAAATTATAGGATTCACGATTGATCTATTAGTCATCATAATTTTCTTGCAGGATTAATGAATACCATATCAGCTATACTTATAGTTTACATGGGGGTTCATGCCGGCAAGATTCTATTATTATATTATCAGTATAATTCTAAAATAATCAGGTGGTTCATATGGGCCGCAATAACGGTAAATTATTGTATATGTTAATTCCTTTTAATACAATAATGAACATTCGTTTGATGCTAATGTGACATTTAATATTGTTTAGGGTATTCTCGCCGGAGTTTTATGTCATTTTGAGAAGCAAGGTGGTGTAATTCCACTTAGTAAGAAAATGATGACTCTGTCGTTTGTTTTGGCTGTGTCTAGCTTGGCATTTTTACTGTTTGCTGTTTTGTATTACTTAATTGACTATAAACAAATTTGGCACGGATCACCATTTGTTTATTCTGGTTTGTATTATAATTATCCGTTCATTTAGTGTTTAAAAAGTTTTATACAGCCATCGAATTAAAGAATCTTATGTTGTATGTAGGGATAAATCCAATCTTCCTTTACGTCGGACATATTTTAACAAGAGGATTATTTCCGTGGGCGTGGAAAATCACTCATGCAACACACGCATCCGTTCTTGCTATGAATTTATGGACGACATCACTTTGGGGAATAATCGCATATCTTCTTTATAAGAAAGATATTGTTATAACTATTTAAAACCTTGAGTATCAATGGAATAATAAATGTGATTGCTTTAGCTATTCCAACGTAAGGTAAACAACTTTTAACAATTTTCAAATAAACAAAAAAACACGACAAACATGGAAGAAAAGTATATAGTGAGAAAAGAGATGATGATTTTAAGTCTGACAAATGTTAACGGTAGTTAACAGATTTCTCCGTGTAATTAAACTGTGAGTATGTAGCTTTAATCGTTTACTTTAAACAATATACTTTATTTTTATAAATACAATATCATTATAAACTTTTCACACCGAGATTAATAAAGCTTTTATGGTATATGGTGATAATGTGAAAAATTAAAATAATGTATAAATTATTACGAATATATGCATCATATATATATATACCTTGCTTATACGTTTCTGTCCTTTGGCTCCTTATATGGCAATCCTAAGATTCTGAAGATATCTTCTTCGCATGTAATATCTTCCGCATTTCCCGGAAGCCCTAAAATCCGATATAATTAAATGAAACACACGAAAATATTCTTTGTACCGAAAATACTTTCATGATGTACCTTCAGATGTAAGGCGTTTGAGACTATATTCATTCAAAGTGTACTTTTTCTCCAAAGCGTGCGCTCTCATATTTTTATTAAAAAGATCACTTCCGGTGAAATATAAAACTGCGCAATAATACTGATCATAAGGTGCAAGCCTAATGTCTAGTCGCCGAAATGGTTTGTCTTCATCACCCGCAAGTCGACACACACCCTACATAAAAAATCAATCTGAAAATAATTGACTACAATAAGATTTAAATGACAACATTATACCATAAATTTTGTTGGCCCCCGAGATATTGTGTCTGTGATCAGTTTCTTCTTCTCCAAGTATTCTATAACTTCCTTTAATAGTGCACCCTTCTTTTTAGGTACTTTACTCTCTGAAGTATAACTTGGATGTGTTAACAAAACATCAATGTCTCCACTTTCTTCCTTGCCACGCCTGTAGCTTCCACAAATTGTTAATACGTACTGATCACTCAATTCTCCAATAGACTCTTTCAAAAATGTCTCTGTTTGCTCGATCTCTGCCCTGAGTATTCTTTTCTCAAAGTCATCAACATACCTGTAACAAAATTGTCAACGGTTGTGGGAAAATATTACATGGATTCACCAAACTTATAACCTACTTAAGACCAATTTTTTGGTGATGTGTAAGTTTATCCTGGTGTTTCTTCAGATCATCTATGCTTTTAATGCCAGCATTCACTAACTCTTTTGCTTTCGCTGGTCCAATACCAGATACACGTGTCAACAAATTAATTGCTATATTGTTCTCGTCTTTGTTTATCTGAAAAGGAAAGTAGTAATGGAAGTAGTATAAACTTCAAATTATACTGTTTGAAAATTTGCATATATATATTGTATGAAAGTAATATCTATACTTCTTCCAATTTTTGTAACTTTCCAGTATCAAGAAACTCATTAATCTTTTTTGCAATCTTGTCACCAATTCCTGGCAACTTCTTTGCCTCCTCTCCGCTTTTTACTCTTTGTGGTAAAGTGCTCAAAGTACCAGCTGCTTTGCGATATGCATTATATTTAAAAATATTCTTGCTCACATTTCTCTCGTAATTAGCCAGTTCTGCGAGTTGATTAAATTTTAAGTAAATCATTTTTTTATTTACTAATCAAGCTTATATAATAAATTAGCACCGTTATTACTTATAAATAATTTATATTGTAAACACTAAACTTTATCAGTATTATTTCGTATTATATTTTATCATTATCCAAATAGTATATATAAATAAAAAACAATTCATAAATAACGCCGAAACTATAAATATATTCAAAACGCAATTGCCATCGAAGATTTAAAACTACGACGTAAAACTTAAAGCGGCCAAAGTTATTTTATATCCGCCAAATATAAAGATAAGCTTACATAAAAACATAAAGATATTTCGCAAGTTAAAATTATCAAACAAATTCAATTCCGTATCATACTTTTAAAAATAAGTAAATAAAACGCAGTAAGAAAAAATGTGTAACGTTTTACCCGTTAAAAAATCGCACAAATCCTGATTAGGATTTCCTGCAATGTCAGCAGCTTTCCTTTTACCCATTTTTCTTAAAAAATCGAACGTAAAAACAGTGAATTTCGTCGAATCTTCGTTCCCAGCTGTCTCTCGTACGAAGCGCAGAATCAAAATACGTCGATTCAACCCGACGAACATGACCCTCTCATTCATTTACACAAACAAATGTAAACTATACATTCATATATAGCTGTACGCTGTTCTTTGTAAATGTGTGTTTTACTACGCGTTACTACGTTGTTTTCAAATATTTATATGAACGTAGTAATTCGACACTAGACCAGCAAAAAGCCGTCAAAATGACGAGCCCTTGGAATTTAATGAAAATGTTCAAATTTATAAGATTTCATTTTCTGAGATTTTTCGCGTACACGTTGCACAATGGACTTAAATAAATCGAATAATTTATTTCTTCCATCCTTTTTTTAAGGACGCACCATAAATATACCAATATAGCTGAATATATCAATTCTAGCGTAAATATTTACTTAAACGAACAAAGGATCCGAGGAACATACTTAGGAATAATTAAGCCGGATTGAAATTTGTTATATTCGCCACAGACAAATATATTTATGTAATTCCACACGCAAATATAAATAGATTCTTCTAAACAAATCGCGCAACAATATTCTCCGCTATCATTATGTACATTTTAAATGTATTTTTGAGATTATCAATTTCTTTGCCTAATGTGTATTTTTTGGCATCAATCACATACATCGTTTGAAACAAACACTTGCTTATTGCTATCATGCGAATGTTTTCGAATTTGGCAAACCTTGCGATAATCTTTAATCGAACGTACTAATATCGAATTTCCGTATTCCATAAAATTATTAAGTTTAAAGTTGGCCTCTTATTATTGTACTATTGCAGAGATCTTCATATAGTTTTGAAAGCTAGTTAAGTATTATTCCAATTACACGACTTCTTGCTAACAGTTACTGTTTAAAATCTGTGAATGTCAACTATCATAAAACGCGGATATTTAGGAACGTCTTCTAAGTATTGCACCCGCATTAAAAAAGATCTTTTCTATATAATATCTTTAAACAGTGTTTATGCATTGTCTTTTTAGAACTTGACACAGAAGGTAGAAGAATCACATTAAGTGGACGGATTTTTGAACCTCATCCTCGATGTCAAGTTACATGCTAATTTCTAGAAATTCTTTGATCATATAGTGCTCTATATTGAAGGCATACGACTGTAAGCTGCATGACTTTTCATGCAGCAACTTAAGATTGTCGAACAAAGAATAAAAACAAGTATTAATGCCGCAACAAACACATAAGTCCAGACTTGCGGAAATCTTCCTGGTAGCCATAAGATCGTAAATTCTACCGTTTTTTCTTGAGTATCTGAGCAAAAAATGAATGTCAAATAAACATGTACATCGAATGTACAATATTAACTAAGACATCTTTTTTACCAATATAAGCAAGTCCATAACCCATGTGCGGTGTACCCATTCTATAAGAACAGGTAGGTATTTGTACCTCATGAATATCACCGACATCCATTCTTAACTGATACAGAGGTGTTTCATTTGGCGGAAGTACCCAAATCTCGCTAAACTGATCAGTAGCTGTATCCAAACTGATATGCATAGCTTTATGCTCGTGAGCGGTAAAGATAATTTGCGGAGACAATTCTTTTAACACCTATCATCCCAAAATGATTTTAAGTTTAGCAATTAAACGTAATTATAATTTTGTAATCACATCTAGCATTCACTTACATTTTGTACAAAAGTTCCAGGCATAAATAACAACGGCATGTGACTTAATATCACATTCGTTGTATTTCTCTCTGCATAATCATTAAGGAAGGCATCCTTAGGAGCTTCTGGCATTGTGTGTGTCAATCTATTTACCTTGAGAGTAAGATAAACCTGTTAGAATATCTTAAAACAATGTACAAAGTAAATACAATTGTCTCTGCATTATCAACTCGTTCAATCATATTTTTACCTTGAAAAAAGTAACAGTCTTATATACTAATGTATCTGGTTGACTGTACGCAAAATTAAATCTATTATGTATGTTAGTCGAAACTGAATCTTCTTCGCCTCCAATGTCATTATCACCTGGTAGATAAATTTTCTAACAAAAAAATGTTTATGAATATAAAACATTACGAGTTTTAAATTTGTTAAATGGTGTAAAGTATACCATTATATTATCTGGCATATAGAATATAGAGTCTAATCTTTCTTTGTATCTATGAAAATTTTCCATGGGAGCGATATGACCTTCGTCCATAAGATCTCCTAAAAATGCGACTACATGAGGTTGAGAGTGTTGCAATGCCCTTGAAAAGGTATTCCTCAAGTATCTGAAAAGAATATACTGTGGAACAAAACCGAAGTCAATTCTTTTATTTGGTTTCTTTAAAAACAAAGTATTTTAATTTTGTGGTGTATTAATAAAAAGTGATCCGAAAATTGTATAGAGTATTGTACCTGTCGCTATCCCATCTTGCGAACATCGCACCATCATAGTTTTCATTTCTTTCGCCTAAGATTTGTGGATCAGCAACAAGAAGTACTTTGACGCAGTCTGTGCAGTCCAATAAGGACCACTTAAATTTCTGTATCTCGTAAACCAGAAATTCATTGTAAATTACAGCTGCTAGTACTATCAAGCCAATAGAGACTACTCTGTTCTTCAACCTGGATAAGTAATTATTAACATTTCAATTATATCAATTCATTGTAATCCCGAATATTACATAATGAATTTCTTACCTATTTCGTCGTAACATATTTATTATTTTTAATAGCCTTTCTTCTCATTGGTTATATCAACACCATAAAAGGTAAATTCCTTTCCCAACATATCCGGCAAAACTCAAAGAAACTCTACCACTAGCCTATCAGCTGTGCGACGAACGAATAATCTAATTAAATCCAGGTTATGTGATTATAAAGCTTAAATACCTAAATTCCATTTTTATTGTATTTGTTTTCTACATTTCAAATAACTGCGAGTTTTTGGGCTCTGAATTTTGCGGGTTTAAATTCTAGCAGATACAGTAATAATTGAAAGAACCACGATTATTTGAATTGACCTGATTCAAAAAAAAAATCGATATTTACCATTTGCTGCGTAGTTCACCACAGATGTGAACATTTCCAATGACATAATTATTGCGCACATACAATTAAAGTGAACAGTTTCCCACGCCCATTCAACATTCCTTTCCCTGTAGTCATTAAAAAATCATTACGGTAGTATTAACGTGCCATTCTATGAACGTATATTTAGTACATTCATTTTCTAATGAATGTAATAAATTATATAGTGGGAAGTCTGAACGATATAAAATTTAATTAAAAGGGCAAAGAAGATGTAGAAACGGACATCTTATATTACGTAATTGTTTGAAATTTAATAAGATAACCATCTTCAGTAAATATATTGAAGATTCGTTCGCGTTGCATCAATTTTTGTCTACGTTTTTCATTTCCCACAACATTGAAGTTCTATGACTTACTGTTTTAACGTAATTTCGAAACTTGTGGCTTGATCCCGCCGCGCAAATTCCATTTAATCGCAATTCAAGCGTGGAAGTCCTTTCAGTCGAAAATCGATTTTAAGAATGTATGTTTTTATTTCCAACATTTGTTCCATTTAAAAAATACAGATTTTTACTTCTTCCTATCTACCGGTTATCCAACACGTTCTTTGAATCAATGACATTAAGAATCCTTGAATATAAAGCACTGATACAAATATTGATTGACAATTAAATATTTGACTACAGTATTTGAATCTCACAGTACCGCGAAATTTTCACATAAATGAAAAGTAGTTTATCCATTTCATTTATCGACATTTTGGATACACGCGTCTCTCTGCTACAAAGCTACTCCTTAAAGAAGTATACTCGGATCATTTAGCGGGAGCAATTCAAAGAAGCAGTGAAGTAAAATACAGGTGTTTAACGTAACGAGTCTGTATTTAGGGTAAAGTTCTTTCCTGCTGTTATATTCAGTCCATAAGCGAATTCTCTGCGGAGAATTTCATGGCCGCGTCGGTCGTTGTTGCATCAGCGAGTGCAATGTTCAATTATTTTCAATCAATTCGCAGAGACGACTATCGTTTCTTTTAAAAGCCGTGTAGCTCTAAATAATGGCTGAATCAGAGCAACGAAGCAAAGAGAATTGTAGCACGGGATCGAAGGAAACGATGGTGAAACAGGAAAAGCGAGAGAACACGTTGGCGAATGGCGGGAAGGGATCCGGCGATGACGCGGATAGTCTCGAAGAAATGCCACTTGACATCGGCGAACATTATCTAGTTCGCAGATCCGATGATTCTTGGCGTAATTATTTGACATCCTATTCTATGTCTTCGGTTCAATTGTGTTCAATTCGATATCATTCAAATTTTATTTATACGCTTCAGCTGTGTTTTGTCCCTTAAGTTTTTGTGTTCACACTGGTCACTTATAAGACCTATTGTTTTCAAAACAATCACTTGCAACAAAATTTAAAATCTTAAGAATTCAAATCTACTAACTTCTCATTTTGAAATAATTACATTTATAGCCGTCTTATCTTTTTACATGGTAATTTAATTTTTGTATACTCTAGTAATGTTGCACAGAATTTAAATGCCCGAATTTAATGAAGAATTATATTACATAGATTTTGCAAAATGAAATGAGATAAATCGATATAAGCGATTTAACGAAAATGTTTTAAACCTTGCAGACCCTGCTGAAATTATTCAAACCAGATACAACGAGGGTGAAAGTCACTATGAGTATTATGTTCATTACGAAGGACATAACAGAAGATTGGATGAATGGGTACCACGTGATAGAATTATGTCAAGTAGATTTGACATGAGTGACAGAAGTTGGAAAAGTGGTGACAGAAACTCCACCAGTGACTTATTAGCAGATTCAACCGATCGCAAAATTACTAGAAATCAAAAGAGAAGACACGATGAAATTAATCACATACAGAAGGTACCGATCTTTACATCGAGACTTCATGCTGAGGAAATAATATTTTTAACTCTTATTATATTGTATGTTTAGACTTATGCAGAAATGGATCCAACAACAGCGGCTTTAGAAAAAGAACATGAGGCTATAACAAAAGTGAAATATATTGATAGAATTCAAATTGGTAATTGTCTACATTTTTTTGACTATACTGCTTTTGCATGAAAAAGGTCTTATTATTTTCAAAAGTTCATTTGCAGGAAAGTATGAAATTGATACTTGGTACTTCAGTCCTTATCCAGAAGAATATGGGAAGCAGACAAAATTATGGATATGTGAATACTGTCTCAAATATATGCGTTTAGAGAAAACATATAGATATCATATGGTAGGGAAAACATATTCATGATTTTTGTCTCCATTAAATAATTCTTTTATAATATAAATCATATTGTTTGATTGTAGAGTGAATGTACTCACAGACAGCCAGTTGGTAAAGAAATATATCGTAAAGGTACATTAAGCATATGGGAAGTTGATGGCAGAGAACACAAAATTTATTGCCAGAATTTATGCTTATTAGCAAAGCTATTCTTGGATCATAAGACTCTCTACTTTGATGTAGAACCTTTCCTTTTTTATATACTCTGTGAAGTTGATAAACACGGAGCACACCTAGTTGGTTATTTTTCAAAGGTACATTTTTTACGTTTTTCCTTTGCTACTGAGCAATATCTGAATCAATAATTAATTCTATGGTTTATAAATATAATTTTAGGAAAAGGAATCACCGGATGGTAACAATGTTGCTTGTATTTTGACTTTGCCACCTTTCCAAAGACAGGGATATGGAAAGCTATTGATTGCCTTTAGTTATGAACTCAGTAGAATAGAACAAACTGTTGGCAGTCCTGAGAAACCATTAAGTGATTTAGGCAAGCTATCATACAGAAGTTACTGGAGTTGGATTCTCTTAGAAATTCTTAGAGACTTTCGAGGTACTTTGAGTATCAAAGATCTAAGGTAAAGGATTACTATTTTTTTAACCGTTTGAGGGCAATCGCGTTCCTCCGCTGCTATGCCAAAAGTGGAAGATCGC
Source organism: Nysson spinosus (assembly GCA_910591585.2). Lineage (NCBI taxonomy): Eukaryota > Metazoa > Arthropoda > Insecta > Hymenoptera > Crabronidae > Nysson > Nysson spinosus. Next base: position 9,627,974 of record OU342835.1, read on the forward strand.
GATTGCAGCGCCATTTATGATGCCAAGCGCCGCGTTCAAACGGTTAAAGTAATAGGTGAACCAGCGCCACTAAAATACGTAATTCAATCGAATTTAATTTGTAGTCAAATGACGAGTATTTCCCAAACGGACATCATATCTACTCTGCAGAGTATGAATATGGTGAAATACTGGAAGGGACAACACGTAATATGTGTTACACCGAAGTTAGTCGAGGAGCATATCAAAAGTAGTCAGTATAAAAGGCCACGCTTGACTGTGGATAGCACTGCACTAAGATGGGGTGCGCCACTCCGAAAAAATATAAAACCTGGCAAGAAGTAGCGGAAAGCGTATGAAGATTTAGGGGTTCTTGGCTACCGTGAAATTCACGATTTATGCGTTTAACAAACATCTGACAAGCGACTATCTAAGATAGTCTGCGATGGCGTTCTTAAGTTTGTTAGACATCCCTCCCATCATGCATTACAGTTAAGTAATGTACTGTTGGTTGTGTCAGTTTTGCACACATCGAAGGATAACGTGGGTGAATGACATGTACTTTAATCATTTGAAGTATAGCAGCAATGACAGACAGTTGAAAATTATCTTTTGAAAATGCACTGGGAGAAAGTAATAATAACACCGTGACTTGAAACAGCATGTGTCTCTCAGTTACAAATGCTATTTGTATTGGACAATCATTCTAAATGATTATACGGAAAATATCCAAGCATTGTATGTAAAAAAAAATGTACACAAACTATGCCACACAGTATTAGTCTACATTAACGATTTTATGTTAATTCGTTAATAAAACGTGTATTCGCGAACTGTTAATTTTCGTATAATTTCCTTAATACGCGCCTTGTATAAAATATGGGTTTCAAAGTATAACAGGAAGATAGATTGAATCAACGATATATCCTTACAATTTTGCACCTGAAGACTTATGAAAATCTGTCGCTAATTGGATAGCGTATTTCGAAGTTCCAGGAGCAGTGCATACACCATATCCACCGTGCCCATAATTATGTACCACCTGTAAAAAGGATAATCGCTCGTTATTAACTGTCTCAGCTTAAAGAATCTGCAACTGGCAAATTTTGTATAAACGAACAATCGCTTTGGATGAACCATCGGTGATACATTCGGCTTCTACTCTGACGTTGTTCTCTCTATGTGGTCTCAAACCGACTTCTTGTCGCAAAGTTTCAGCCTTTTTCAGCGAAGGCAAAAGTTTCTCGCATCTGTTACGAATTGCAGCGGATTCGTAAGGGCACGTATTCATGTTTTCAGAGTCAAAACTCCTTGATCCCCCAAGAGTTACGATTCCGTTAAAACCCGGTATGACATACGTGTCTAATTCTCCGTAAAAGAACGTTTTCATCCATGGCGCTTTTACCTGGTACAAGATACTTATATGAATATCAAGCTCATTCCTTTATCATATTATTTAAAATAATTCGTACTTTAATCACTTGGCCACGTAAGGCTACCATTCTTTTATCATGGCATATATATCGGGCGCCTAAACCTGTGCAATTCATTATAATATCGCATTCCGATGTAAGTTCCGTTAACGAATTAAGTTTTCTTGTTACTAATGAACACCCAGCTTCCCGCAACCTGTAGGAACACTCTACTAGCTTATATTTATTCCAAATCAATATGCATTCAAATGAAAACAATGCGAAATATGTTTTAATCTCACTTAATTCGAGCCCAAGGAAGGTATTCCTTGCATTCAGTTAGAAGAGTTGTGAAAAACGAGCCATACTTCCAATCACCGCCTACCAATTGAAATTCTTCGGGCGTAGCTTTTCTATATATTGGTACCAAATCCTCGATCCAATGATTCTAATAATAAATTATGTAATTATACGTTGTAAGTTATAATTCAATAAATGTAAGAATTTATAATATTGATTCTATATTCCAAAAACACCTTGACAATTTCCGGATTCGAGTTAGCGAACATGTAACCGGAAATATTAGTTATACCGGCAAGAGCTGCTTCTTGTGTTTTGCGAATGTTATTATAATATTCATACGAATCTCGTATCCAGTTTCTGAAGTTAAGAAAGGATATATCAACGATAGTTTATATAATTTACTTTTACAATTTCTAAGTACAGTCGAGTCTCTTTTCGAGTATCGAGATCGTATCTTCGGAAGATACGTTCCACAGATATCCGCAAAATAAGATATAGATATTTTTGAAAAATTGGGGATCATTTTTTGAGATAGCAGTACAAAAAGGTAACATTCAGTTGTTTTCTTTTATTTGTGCGTACAAAGTTTTTAAATCCGAACGAGAAAAGCTTTATTTGTGTGTGGTAATTATTCTCCTTAATTCCCAGTAGAAAAACATAAAAAGAACAAAAATAAATGGATAAGCGCGTTACGCTGTTCCAACTTTCTAGATTTCTTGAATTACTTATTTCTTCGCGCTTTTTTGCTTCACCGCATAACTTCAAAATCGCATTAAAAAGAGACTTGACCGTACTTTATTTATTGTATGTACTATCTAAATTATAATTCGCAATGCATTATTAATTATATTATTAAACACCTAGTTATCCTTTCGGTGGGTCCAGAATATGATGATCCTACCCGAAATATGCCCGCTGCTACATGACTGACAGTGTTATCAAAATCAGTGGCAAATATCGTTATTTTAGCATTACGTAATTCCTGCTGAAGTTGCAATGCCGTGGTTAAACCAATTACACCACCACCGACTACGGCTATTTTCATTTTCCGTTCGAGTTTGACAAATTAAGGTCGATAAATTAATAATTCCACCACAATGAAATAACTCAAGTTGCACACGAAAAAATACTTGGATGAAGCGTTGTTTTATGAAAAAGAAGAGTGCGCAGACGATAACCGAGTGTTTTACTAACAAGTACTTCTTATCTTCATTAAGCTCAATATTGTTATCAAACGAAAGCTGCTATGTTTGGCGGTTTTATTTTTTATATCGTGCAGATAAGCTTGTTCTTCAACACTGACTACTCACGAATCTGTTTATAATGCGAATAATTAGTCATAATTTTAATTCATATGATATATAGACGGATGAACTAAATATTTTGTGTTAATTATAGATTATCAACATGTATGTACATTAATATAAAAATTTGAAAAACTTAATCGATTAGTAAAAACTCCTGCTTTACCTTGTTCCTTTATTATCATCATCAGCATCATTATCATCCAGCGTTTGTTCCTCATTCGGATTTTCATAATCGTATATTTTCGTATGTACACAGTTTCAAATTTGGTTTTAAAAATTATGCAAATAAAAAAATTAGTCGAAACCTGTGCTAAGTTATTTCTAAATTAAAGACACGTTCTCGTTAATAATGGATGCAAAATATACATAAAACTGTTACATATTTCGATTGATTCCCCTTAAATCTGGAGGCGTTTATATAAATTACATTTGTTTCGTTTAGAATATCCAGTGTATTATTTTATAATGTTTTCATATCGAAAATATATGAACATAACGCGAATATGCCAGGAAATGGACGTAATGGAACAATATCCGATACAAACTCTTCACACAAGTGTGATATTAAGATGAAGAGTGACTATTTACAAAAGCGAATAAGTCGGTGAATTATCGCTAACAGTGATATTTCTTACTGTGTCCCATGTACCTACATACAACATATACTTTTTCCCAATGGACTACGTTGAACCTTTTAGTTCAACTTGTTAAGACTCGCGTCCAATCCTTTTTGTCTCCGCGGAGAGATAAAAGTTTTCGTATATTTCACTTTACATGGTTATTTCTGCAACATCGTGTTTTATGTGAGAGCATAAAACTTATCTACTTAAAATCCGACAAACCTCGCAGAAAAGTCTAAGATATGTTTATGCTTTACTGCAAGGTTGTATGGTGTAATTAAGAGGAGGAGGAGGAACTAAAAGAGGCAATGGAGTCGGCGGAGGTGCTGGAACAGATGCTGAAACTGCAGCTGGTGTTGTTTGAGGTTCGGCAGGACGAATTGCACCATTATATGACGAGAGATAACTTGGCCAAAGGTGCGGCGGTGGAGGAGATCCAGGTGGTGGCGGAGGTGGTGAACGATCATCCAATTCGTCCGAATCGTCCATTATCATCGCCGTCAGTGGTGTAATACGTGGTTTTTTCAATTTAATTATTTTCACCTAAAATAAGAAATGTAGTAATGTGAATTATCATTAGAATATAGAAACACCAATAAAACATTGTAGTCAAAGCAGCGGAAACCCGAACCTTCACTTTTTTCTTTGCTTTTGGTGGCCTCGCTCTTTTTTCTTGTTTTCTACTCTTTCTAGAACTAGACCTGCGTATCTCCCGAATTCCATCCCGAGAAGTTGCGGTTGACGGCGGTGGTGGAGAAGGCATATCACCTTCACCACCGCTAGGACTTGTTCCTTCTCCTGGCTTAATCCCGTCCGCAAATTGAACCGACTTCTTACTTCGCCCTCTTTTTTTCGACAATCTCACTAACTTCGACTTTGTTTTCGTTGAGTTTTTCGTCTTGCTAGGCTTGTTTTCGCCAGAAACATCGTCCTTGTTATATTCATTATTTTTATCTTCCTCTCCATCTTCCTTGTCTGTGTTTTCTTCGCTATCATATTCTGTACTTGATAAGTCACCCACATTGCCATTGGACATGGAAAGCCTTCTGAAAATGAAAAATCACATGAAGGCATCCAAAAACTTAACATTTAACTTGCACGTTGTACATGTTCGTAATAGGATACCTGAAACCTGATGCTATTAAAATCCCTTTCAATGGTGGCGGAAGCAATTCAGGGCAATCTTTGGGATCCGTTTCGACTTGAGTTTTATTTGCATCTTCATTCACTACTGCGGTAGTTTCGTTAAGTTCAGTTTGCCGATTATTTATTTTTGCCGTCGCTTTTTCTTCGTCATCTTCCTCTTCTTCTTCTTCATCTTCTGGTTCTTCCTCATCTTCCTCATCATCCTCAGGTTCAGCTTCTTCCTCTTCGTCTTCTTCTTCATCCTCATCAGCAGGTACATCTTCCTCCTCCACAGGAATAGGAACAGGTGCTGGCTTGTCCTCTGGTTTCTCTGGTACCGCAGATTGTTCTTCCGCGTCCGGTAATTCTTCATCGTCTCTAAGTGCTTTCAAAACTGATGGATCCAAAGGTGGAAGCATTTTTTGTTGATCCGATGTACCACTATTATTCTGGGCATTAAGATTACTTTTCTCTAATAGTCGAAGAGCTCGACGATTAATTCTCTCGATTCTTCTACGTTCTTTCTCCTTTCTACGCATATCACGCAACCGTTTCCGCTCTTCTTTCTCTTTCCGGCGAGTTTCGAGAATAACCTCATAGTTATAAACTGGCTGTGCTGGAATTTCTGTAATAAAATATAATTTTCATCAAACACTGAAATCAATTTTAGTTGGATATACAATCGAAACAACAAAATATGGATCAAACTTACTTGGCGGTACAACTTCAGGTCTTGGAAACGTTGATGTCGGTATGGGAATTGGGACTGGAACTGGGACTGGAACTGGAACAGGTACAGGAACAGAGAGCGGCAAGGGAACAGGTGACACTGTAGGAACTGATATAGATGTATTCAATGTTGGTGGAACTGCTGGTACAGGTAAAGGCAAAGGAACAGGAACTGGAACAGGTGCAGATATAGGAGCAGGAACTGGAGAACGTTGTGAAACCGTTCCTGGATATAAAATTCCTTCTGATGCTGGCTGATCAACTGTTGAAGATTGACTACCACTCCAGTCTAATGAAGTCGGTACGACTTGAAGAACATTACCTACACGTACTACTTGGCTAGATCCGCGTGTAATTGGTGCAGGTGTAGAGTTGACAGGCTCTCTACGTACTTGGGGCACTCCATTAAAATCTGCAGGCACCACTTGCAATACATTGCCCACCTATGTTGATAATAAACATAATACAATTTTGTATCAGGTAATGGCTAAGTCATTCTATCAAATCATTTAATTCATCAGTATGATATATTTACTTGTAGAACTGTAGGTTGTTGCCGATACATTTGCTGCATTGGTGGAGATGGGTACACAACATTCGCGTTGAAGTTCTCAGAGTAATCCGTTGAAACACCACTGGCTTCTTGTTGTTTTTTAATTCCCAATTCTAGTTCCAATCTATAGTAGAAAATCGATATATATAATTACAATATTAGCAAATCATTTTCTTAGTGCGCGACAGTTACTCATTTGTCACAATTCAGGAAGTTGGGGAAAGGAAAGGAAGTTAACACCGACATAAGATTTGGTATAAAGTTACCTATCGTCGAGAGACAAACGTTTTGGGGAACTTGTAGTTGAATCGTCTATACAAGGGGGGTACGTTAAGTTATGTTCCGTATAGTAATATTCGTTTCCAGTTGCACTTTCATTCGAATATTGGAAATTTGCAGCTACTGCTTCCATACTATCACCGACGTGCATTTCTGAATCTATTATAGTTGTATCTGTTGGAACCATAGATAATCCAGAAACAGATTGTACAATTGTTTCTATGCGTCTACCCCTTTCACTGCATGTATTTAAATTCCTGTTATCATGTTCATCCTTCCTTTCCCTTGCACTTTCACTGATTCTATTTCGGTCCAGAGAAGATGATCTGAATCGATAACATAGTAACTTACCAAGTTTCCACGAAAATACAGATTATAATAATCAGCTAATCAGGTATTACCTCGAAGACCGATGCCTCTCTGACATTCTTAAACCATGATCAGGGCTCTTCAGCCTTGATCTGGAAGTCGATCTTGTTCTTGATCGGGACCTTGATCTAGACCGTGATCTTGTTCTGGAGCGGGATCTTCGCATTGAACGTGATCTTGATGTTGATCGAGAACGCGAACGAGATCTTGATCTTGATCTTGTTCTTGATCTCGATCTCGATCGCGTACGTGATCTCGATCGTGACCATGATCTTGATCGCGATCTTGATGAACGCCTGTAACGCTCTGATCTATCCGGCGAGCGTCTTGATCGTCCAGGCGAGCGAGATCTTGACGATGACAATTTTTCGGGTCTTCGTCCATGTCTATCTAAGTCTGAAGTATCTTTTTCCCATTTTCTATTACCAGATCTACTTGCACTTCCTTTTCTAAATCTTGACACAGATGGACCCAACATAATTTCTCTTTCAAGACTATCATCTCTATAATACCTATCTTGATACTCAAGATCCAAATCTTGACCGTTTGAATAGGGGTCAACCAGTTCGTTCGTATCTCTTACTGTAGTATCTGTTTCGTATTGCCAAAATGGTCCGCCATCTTCTTCTTCTCGGAACCTATTTTCTCTATGCCTATCGGAGTCCATATTATGTTCTCTTAACATCTCCAATGGATCATAAGATCGCACATCCTTCTCTCTATCTCTTCCCACGTTATCATACTTTCTTTTATTCCAATCATCGCGATCTCCTTTACTTGATCCATATTTTTTGAAGTTATCCTTACTATGTACAGTGCTGCTAGATCTACTTGGACTACGGGCAGGTCTTTCTCTTCTATCATCCACGTTTCTAGATCTACTAGATCTTTCATCTCTTCTTCTTGGACTTTTACTTCTGCTTCTGCTCCAACTACGACTACGGCTTTTACTACAGCTCCTCTCACGTTCCCAGGAACTACGTGGACTGGCACTTCTTTTTCTCCTACTACGACTACTTAGAGGACTGGATTTTTTTCTGCCGTCATTATAATCCTGTCGTGAACTTCTGGCATCTCTTTTATCCGCCCTTTCTCTATCCCTCCTATCTTTACTGCTATCGCTAATACTTCGTCTATCACCTTCTTTCTTACTTGGACTTCTCTTTCTTTGTTCTCGGCTCGGGGACCTTGTTCCTGAATGCATATCTGTATCACTAGTATCTTTACTACTAGAATGTCTAGACTTTTTAAATTCATCCCCTTTGCTTCGTGTATCACAGGTCTTGTCCTTGTCATCTTTATCAAAGTCAAGTTTGGCAGTAATCAATGATTCTGGTTCCACAAGAGTTAATGCTTGAGCTATTGTTAAGGTATCCGTAGAATTTAAATTAGTATCATTCATAGCAGCATCGGAAGTTATGTTTTCACATTCTAATTTAAATTCGTTAGGGGATACGTCGCAAGATATATCTTTAATATCATGTCTTATGCCATGCGATTGTAGAAGTTTCTTTTGGATGGTGAGAAGGGCAGCTGCATGTTGCACAGGATCTGGAAGGGCAGTTTCAGAGATTGACTTTGTCTTAGAACGTTCACCACTTCGACGAACTAAAAGTTGTTTAGGAATAAGTTTAAGCGCAGCCTTCACTTCCGCTGTATCTTCTTCCTTTATACTATCAGGTATTAAATCAGAGCTCTTCGCAAACAATTTTCCTCGCGATTCGTCAGACTCATATTCCGCAAAGATGTCCATTCTTGATGTCTTGTAACTTTGTGTATCCATACAGGGGTCATTGTTTAAGGGAACAATATTTTTCAAATCTATCATGTCAAATCTAGGACCAGGAACTTTTTCGTCTGCTTTTATATCCGAAGAATCTTCAAACTCATCATTAAGTATTGATTTCCCGAGTTTATATTTCTTCTCACGGAATTTCAATTGTAAGGGTATACTAGGTAATGAAGCAGAATAATCTTCTGATTTTATTAACAGATCTTTCTCTTTTTCATTTTCCAGCTGCTTCTCTTCCTTTTCACTTGAAGAAGATGAACTTGAACTACTGTCATCAGAAGCATCCTCATCCTGTAAATACGAATAAAAGATATTGACTAAAATATACAAATTAGATTTGTACATTAAACAGCAAATTTAGGGTTCAAGCAAAATGATTACATAAAACAGTATAGAGGTAAGGAACCTACCTCAGATTTTTGTGATAATGCCGGAGAACTTGGACTGTAGAGTTCTATATTTCTTTTAGTAAGAGCTACATCTAAATCTAACATGTTTTTTATTCGCGCAACATCTGGGTGGGATTTCGAGATAGCTGAATCCTCCGGCGATTCACTATCTAAGCTCCTGATCTTTGATGAATTCATTGAATGTTCTTCTGGACTCCAGGATCTGTCTAACGACTTTATTTCTTGAGAATTTCTTTGGAATAAGTCTGTAATATTAGGATTTCCTGTAGTGCTTAAGTTTCGAATATTTAGTTGCTGTTGACCTACGCCTTCATCGTTGGACCTATTTTTCGAGGACATGGATTTACGATGTCCTGCAATTTTCTCTTCAAATGTATCTAACTTTGCCCAATCAGTGCATTCTTCTTCCCACATCACTGGAATTTTTAAATCAACTTTATCTTCAGACTGCGATCCCATGTCCCAGCGACTTTTTTTAGTTTTCTTGGGAGTAGTAATTTCATTCTTATTCACAAATTTATCGGTATCTTGTTTGATACTTATGTCCTCGTTAACTTTTGCCCATGCCCGGGGAGTATCCGTCTTAATAGTGCTAGTTGTGTCTAAAGTATTATCAGTATTAATATCTTCTTTTATTTCAATTTGTTCAGGCAACGTCTCTTCCTCAACGTCCCAGTCGTCTCGTTTTCTTTTTAGTTTCTCTTGCATAAGCATCATTGCTTCTTTTTCGCCCTCTTCTTCTTCTTCTTCCCAGATCCTGATGGCACACAATCGATCTTTTTTCTTTCTTTCCTTTTCCTTGGCAGTTTCTTTCTCTATAGCGATATATGTATCTGTCTCCTTATCATATCTGACTTCTTTTTCAACTTTCTTCGTACGCCGACTCTGCTTCTTTCTATTGACAGATAAATCTGGCATAGCTTCTAAACTATCAACTTCCCATTCGTCTGCTATGAGTTGTCGTCTATTTGCTTCTCTTTCAAGCTGCGTCAAAGACAATACATTCAATGTATCGAATTCTGTTTCACCCCATTTTTCCTTTTTCAGTGCCTCCAATTGTTTGGCCAGTTTTATATCATCTGGTATCATTCGTTCACTTTCTCTTTCCCATTCTCCTAAAAATTCAGCACCACCCCTTTTCTCTTTATCCTTCTTCTTTCTCTTTTTCATGTCGACATCTTCAACTTGTTTGTCTACTTCCGGCGTGGAATCTCTTATCATGCTTAAACGTTTCTCTCTAATATGCTCGTCCTCTTTTCTTTGTTTATCTTTTTCATCCTGATCATCACTTTTATCCAATCTTTGAGAACTACTCGCATCTATATTTTGTAATTTGTCAGAAATTCCTTTCCTGCACAATGTCTCGTCCTTTCGTTGCGATATAACAGTTGAATCCACCTCCCACTCTTCTAAATACTTTTTGCTGGCTTTGTTCCTCTTTTCTCCGTGTTTATAAGCAATTAAATTTTCATTTAACACGTTACTTTCAGCAATAGCTTTCTGAACGGAGAGAAATTCTTGTTGTTTATTCCAAATCTCATGTTTTTCAGAGAATCTTTTCCTATTTTCGATGTTGCCCTCTTCTTTAACTCTTTTTGCTGGAGTCTGAGAACACACTAATTTATCGCCTGGTAGAATAGGAGTTTCTAACGATGTTTTCTGCATTACTTTCATTATATCCGTATTACTATCCTGCTTTTCAAATTGTGTTCTTTCTTTTGATTTTTTACTCTTTGTTACTTTTCTCTTTCTCCTATCATCAGAATCACTACTGCTGGAGTCAGAACTTTCCTTTCTTCTACGCTTTTTCTTGGTTCTTGTGATACGCTTTGATTTCTTTTTTCTTTTTCCACTATTCCTCTTTCTCTTCTTCCTTTTCTTTCGTCTTTCATCGGAACTGGAAGAATCGCTACTGCTACTGCTACTATCACTACTATCGGAATCGGAGGAGCTCGAATCATCTGCCATCATTTTTCGATTTCGCTTTTTTCTTCTTAGTTCCTCTTCCGAATCTGACGAACTACTGGATGTACTCGACGAATCACTGCTTGAACTTACTTTCTTCTGCTTCTTCTTTTTCTTTTGTCTTGTATCATTTGCATCAGAGTTGTCATCACTCATTCGTTCTACTTTAATTCGAACATTTTCCCAATCACTGGGTATGGATCTCGAATCCTCAGCATCAGTTTTCGCATAAGAATCCTTCCTATCAGCTCTCATATATTGCGTTTGTGTGTGAGGCAATTGTTCAGATTCGACATTTTTACTGTTCTTTTTGGTGGATTGAATGCTTTCATTATCAGTTAATTTTGCATCTCTTATCATTTTCGGGTCAATTTTATGCGATTTGTTCGATATATCGTGTCCCATAAATGCATATTTACTAACATCTGATAAACTCGTCTCTAGATTAAATTCGTGATAATTCGCCGGTGATGTGGATTTCGTAGAATTTTCCCTCGGAGAAAAATCCTTGGATGCACTTGTCACTGAAGAAGGAATGTCCGTACAGACCATTTTCATAAACTGTTCATATTCCGATGCCAATTTTTCTTCTCCTGCGGTTCGTATCAGTGGGGATGACGCTGTTCTGTTACTATTATCAGCGTCTTTAATGCTACTATCATTATCAGCGTTAATTAACTTTACATCAGTATTAACGTCCTCTTCATCGACGGTGGTAGAAGGTGATGAATATGCATCTCGATCTAGAAAATGTGTTTAATGATATGATATTTTGGGTAATAAAACGAATTAAAATATAAATAATCGCACCTCGTTTCAAATTAATACTATCCAACTTTGCTTTTGCCACTCGTTCTTTTTCAATATCAGCAGTTAATCTGTCATCGTCCTCGCTGTCCCACTTAGATTTAGGAAACTGAACGTTACTGGGTGATTGCCACATGGGTAGGTCGGTAGATTTGTTCAGAAGTATTTGTCGATACCATTTACGACAGCGTTGGAGATCCTCTGATCCTTCGGTATCATCTCTGGAATTGTTAAGATCTGTTTGCGTAAAAAGAATTGAAGAGAAAGACCATTTTGCTATACCGTGTGAAATTCGCATCGCATATTTCCCGTATTTTTTCCCGCCGCTCATCCGGGACTGCCTGTAACAGCTGCTGACGATTGAGGAAAAGGGATATACGTGAATTCTCACTGTATATCAACTGAGGCTTCCCTCTTTTTGTCACTCTTATTGATTCAGGAGGATATTCTTTAGGTCCATCAAGTCCATCAACAACTATATTACTGCGTTTCAAACGGTAATTATTTAACATTAACATTTGCTCTAGATATTGTAAATAATCCTGAGGCATTCTGTAAATTATCACAGATATTAGTGACTTCAAAAGATATTTTTACACCATAAACTTTATAACTCGTCGTAAAATGAAAGTGATCAGCGAACCTATTTTTTATAGATTTCTCCGAGTATTCCCGTCTTCTGCACTCTATAATCTCGTCGAAGCTTAAATCAGATTTTTTTAACTCTGACCATGAATATGATTTAGTTATATTCTTTTCTTTACTTTTATTCCTACTTTTATCTTTATCTTTCTTGTCTGTGAGATTTAGTTCCATATTTCTTTGGTCACCGCTTTTTTCCCTAAATCTTTCCCTTTTGTCTTTGCCTTCTTTCTTTTCCCTAATATTCTCTTGCTTTTCTTTTTCAATATTACACCTTTCTTTTTCGTCCTCTTTTCTATCTCTGGAGCTTTCAGATCTGCTATTAACATCCCATCTGTTCCTATCATCTCTTTTCTCTCTATCTCTCTTATGATGCTCTTTATCTTGAGACTGTCTAAAGTCTTTAATGTAACTATACTCTTTACTTTCTTTAGTTTCACTATCTCTCTTATCTTCTCTCCCATGTTGTCTGCGTCTTAAAATAATCTTTAAAGATTATCCATACTCATTGTACACCTTAACACATTCGCTACCACGCGTCACATATGTATGGCATGCCGGTTTATTTCGAGAGCCCGGCGTCACATGTACGTGACATTTATATAGAACGCTTAGTTTGACTTATTTCGTATATTTTATATCTGTATAATTGAATATGTTCGACGAATTGTGTAAAACTATTGCAAGAAAAGCATGGGTTGTAGCGGCGGTATTTCCAACCAGACTTTGGTGGCGAACGTGTTAAGCAATATTTACATATGCTACTGAAGTATTATAAATATTAAGGCAAATATAAAATAACTATATATTTTGCAGTACCTTTCAGAGTGTTTAGTTCCCATTGGTGATTTGGAATCTGCTTTTTTGGAAGCACTGGCTTCATCTTGCCTACCCCTTTCTCTCATATTTTGTATACTTTCTAGCAAGCTTTGCCCACTTCTGTTTCCACAAATATCCTCTTCTAGAGAAGCTACATAATCAATTAATATTATAAGAAAGTTTAAATCTAAACATCTTGAAAATGTTTATAAATAAGTACCTGCTGCAATGGCTTCAGCCAATAACATCTTGCTTTTAGATTCTTCTCTTCTAATCTCTTCTATAGCCAATATCTTTTCCTCTACAATTACAAATATAATTCTCTCAAATATAATATTCACTTCCTATCTTAAAAGAAGAAAGGAAAATAAATTCTACGAAAATATACCTGTTTTCTTCTTGGTTTTATGGCCAGTTAGACGATTATGAAACTGTGGAACGCATTCTGTCTCCAAATTTAAGTTTACATTGTTTGTATCTGCACCCAAAGAGTTTGCTTTATCACTTAATGTTTCTTTAAGCTTTAATATTTTGGCAGAATTTTTTTGGGATGGATTCAATGTAGTTTGGGGTTTTGGTAGTATATTGTACTTATTTGCAAATGCCATTAATCTTTTCTTAGCTTGGGCTTTTCCCAATACAGGTTTAAGCAACTTTGGACTTTCCAATCTGGATGTGTCTCCATCACTGACTTTTGCACTTTCTGGAGTCTCTGGCATTTGTGTATCAAGCAATGATGCTGGAGTACTCGCCGCTGGTTCTTCTGGAGCATAAGCATCTTGTGATTTTTGTTCTGCACAAGTTACTTTAATATCCAATTTGTCTATGTGAAATAGGTACATAACCAAAAGTAATCAAATCAGTAAAAGAAAGAAAACAACTAAAACCTAAATGAAAAGGTATGATTTACCTTGAATAGGATCTACTACTTCTGGTTCTGCCATGGACAAAGCTTTGTGATATCATGCATGGAATTACTTTTTTAAGCAACTATTGCAAGCTTCAAGTAAAGTTTTATATTTCATGCTTGACATGTATATCCAAGTCTATAAACCAAAAGTAATATTAGTACTTGATAATCAAATCAAGATATGCTTTAATGATCACATTCTAAATAGAACTGTCCATTTCACATTATGACAATGAATTAAATAATTTCGAAATATACGAGAACGTATATAGCAATTAAATAAAGACATATGATTTAATATCAAATATAAACATTTGCAAATAATCAATAGAAAATATAACATAATAATCAGCACTTAGAAACAATCTAACTTAATAATAATTAAATACACTGTTCTCTTCACATTACTAACGAAGTGTATTGTATTCATAATTAATCACAGAACATTCTAGGAACGAGAGAGTATAATATAATAATGCATAAAAACTTGATGTTGTAAGTACAAGTTTTTAGGAAAAACGTATCAAATGGATTAACAAAAATTACAAATCTTTGATCATGTGTATCTGTGGTTCACAAAGGGTAAATACGTATCATTATCGTAATATAAACGGTACGAAATTATCAGTAGTGAGTAAAATCTAATTAAAGTAGAAAGTTATGTCGGAGGAGATTGAAATTAAAGAATACAGCTATTGTTTTTTGTCGTACGATCTCTTACCTCGTGTTGAGTACTAAGTGACCGACGAATACATATTGCATGTGAAAACAATGACGGGTTCTTTCGTTTATAATATTTCGAACACTTTCGTTGCGCAAAACTTTTTAACAGCAAGATTCTATTTGTATGTTCTTCCAAGTCAAACGGAGCCACAATGTGAAAAGCGTCAGACATGTTAGTCAAACCACAGACCGGCAACTGTACGCCTGCACATCTCCCAGCATGCTCAGTATTCGGCGCGAACAAGAATACCAATATTCAAATTATACAAATGAATTTACTTCTGGAATTTTTTCCTCCGACATTCGCACAATGTACACTACAAAGGTTTTTATAATAAATAAATCGTCTGCTTCGTCGATGCGCATTGAAATTTTGGGGATCAAAACACATAAACAACGGGAGATTATTATGTTTTATGCTGAATCATTTTCTTTCAGTTTAAACCCAGTTTCTCATTTTACATGCTGTAATAAACGATATGATTCTACATTAATTAATTTAATGTCTTATAAATGAATCTCTTTTGCTTCAGACTAATTTCAAACTGGGTTTAATTTAATAGTAATAGAATCATGCAATACATATTTTATAAATACTCTTATCAAATAGATTCAATGATATTATGATATTAAACAACTGTACACTGGTCAAATATTATTGGCAAATTGAATACCATTTTCATTTGTATATTGTAATGTGAATGTAAAACAACTGATGTGACAGAAATCTGTTGGGGCAGTAGTAGCTAAACTTTTTTTATCTCTTTTTAATTAAGAGTGAATAATTTATTGGTACCTAAAAACTTGATGTCTTTCTGAATAATTTGGCAAACCACTGCACCAAAGTGCAATAATTATATAAAGGTATAGATTACTAATACTTCATGGAAATATATTATGTAGTGATATATCTTCATTGTTTAGTCTTCTATTTCTGATGGATCACCACCCATAGCTTTCCAAAAAGCAGTAACTAAATGTTCAGCTGCTATTCGCCTCTGATTGATAGGTAGTGATGCTGCATGTTCTTTCATAGCCATTAGCTGACTGAAGAGTTCACCAAAATCTGCATTTTCGCCACCCATAATGCCATCTGCAAAAATCTTTGTTCTAAAACTGATTATCATTAACCCTAGATTACGAAACTATCATAAAAATTACAATATGAAAATACAAAATTCTTGGAGCTATATGTTGTGCACATTATGTTAATATTGTCCTGGCTGTGCTCCTTAATTAAATTATTTTTTAAACTATAGTTCTTCCAAAAATTTGTGCCAATAGGTCAACAAAAATATGATTACCCCAAGTTACACAGGGTTTTCTTTGAGTACTATATTCTTTGAAAATTTCATAATAATGTAATTCACATTGAAGTAATGTAATCTAGGGTTAAACAAAGATTCCATTCCTGAACCTATTTAAACTGACCTAACATACTTTCCATCTGTAACCTTTCAGATGGGTTTTGTGTCAGCTGAATATTTTCAAGTTGTTCCTCAACATCATTTACATCTGAATTTAATTCTGCACCAACTGATGGTTTGCCTGTGTAATTAATAAACGTTTAAAATGACATTACTAAAACTTGAATACTAGTTTATAATCAATTCTGTGGTTCCACTTATATAGGTGATATTTTTTTAATGCATGATACAAATAATAAGAATAACCTTTGAGTGTCATATTTGGCCACATATGAGCATGTAAAGCTTCAATAATCCTTTCAATACCATATTTGTTATGTTCTAAATCAACTTCAGAAATATCAGATGGATCAGGTGTACCAAGTTCAATCAATTCAAACTTCCTTTCTAAACACCATTTTAGCACTGCAATATACCACAAATAAAAGTTTGTATGGTTTCTTCATAGTCTGATTATGAGATATAATAAAATTGTTTAAGACACATGCTTGCCTTTGTCACGTATGACGACATCTGTGATTGAATTGCAAGAAAACAAAAGCACTTCTGCTTCTGCCAAGGAAGTGATTAAGGATGACCACTGCTCTAAATTTTGGTCTGCCTTTTCCTAAAGAAATTAAGCTATTGAAAACCAATTGGTTCAAGAAATGCTCTCTGCATATATTAGGTGTCATACTGCCTGTGGAGCATGATGTATAATGAGTGCCTCAACATCTTTAATTGAAATTTCAGCTGATGGATTCTCTGTCACACACAGCAGTACCTGTGTTGTATAATATTTGTTTTGAATATTCCAAATGTAATGCTCAAGATTGTCTTCATCAGATAATTTTTCTCCTCCTATATCTATGTGAAGTACATAACAAACACTAGTAGACTAAATCGTTAAATATTGAGTAAACAAGAGTTTGAGTATCCACTGACTTTTAATAAATAATCTATTACAACAGTGAAGTTTTCATCAATTAATAACAAGAACAAATTGAGGTTCAACTTACTTCTGGCTATTTCATTAGCTTTGCCTTCCTCTGTACTTATTATCAGTATTCGTGGTAGATTCATTATAATATGTTTTTATATCAATTAGAATGTCTTAAAGTTATAAAGCGTCAAATGTTTTATAGGTTATTTTATCTGCCTATTGTCAAGATAACAAGCGAGACAGTGCACATAAATTTACACGGATTATTATGTCTCGATGAAGTATACTTAATTTCGTTAACTATGCTCAAGAAAGAAAAAAGTTTGTTATCTCAGAAGTTGTCATAAAGAACGCGTTCTGTAAATTCATGTTTTGTAACATTAATGTCTAAACTGTACAGCCTGCCGACCTTGATGCTTCTTTCCTAGGGTAGTTTTACCTAGTTTCATAAAATTGCTGACTGTTTTACAAAAATACAACTAGGGAATATACTGTTATGTTTGACATCAAATTTAAATCAAATATTGGGGTGAGACAGTGTTTATCAATATTGCAATTAAAAGATTACGTATTTATACGAGATATTTAAGAGATTGCTAATCAAAATGTTTTTATATTTTTCAAGTAAACTAAACGTTCCGCTGTAATACATATAATTATGCTTCACATATCTGGGTGTTTATCTTTACATTACCTTATTAATATTTAATACTGCATCATTCTTGACCAGTCGACTTAAGAGAGCAATCAGAAATTAAAACAAATATTTTCAATCGCAACTTATACACAAAGAAGCACGAATATTTTTGTCATGTCAAAGTAAATAAACCAACCACTTGTATAATATGGAAAGTAATCGATATAAAATTATTCGTAATGCATACAAAGGCAGACACGGATTTCTGGAAACGTATATTGATTATTAGATTCACAGTAATACATGAACTTGCAAATACATATGGGACCATAAAATATGAATGTTATATTGAAAAGCACTATGTCTTTCTGTTTTACTTATAGAATTCGTGCTCTGATTCATCTTTCTTAATATTATTTTTGTAACCCTTCTCAAAATCTTTCGCTAGAACTATATAACGATTTTCGCGTACTGCGTGCATTCCTGCCTCTTGGCAAATCGCGTTAATATCAGCGCCAGAAATTCTATCTGGACGTGCAACGTAATCTTCAAGATCTACTTCCTCGCTTAAGTTCATCTTAGTGGTAATCGTTGAAAAAATTAAACGTTTCTGCCGTCGATCTGGCAGAGGGAATTCAATTTTACGATCTAATCGACCGGGACGTAGTAATGCAGGATCTAGCGTATCCGCCCTAAAAGAAATTATACACTTTTTCATAGTAATCATACAAATTTTGGGTGAATAAAAATTAACATAGATAACAATTGACACTGGATGTAATATTGCCTATAATATGGACACCTTACCTATTTGTGGCCATAATAACTTTAACATTGGTTGTTTGGTCAAACCCATCCATCTGATTGAGCAACTCTAAAAGAATTCGCTGCACTTCACGATCAGCTCCTGTCTGAGCATCAAATCTCTTTGTAGCTATAGCATCAATTTCATCAACAAAAATTATAGCAGGTGAATTTTCCTTGGCCAAACGGAAAACGTCTCTAACCATACGTGGTCCCTCGCCCAAATACTTTTGGACAAACTCAGAGCCAACAACGCGAATAAATGCAGCTACAAGAAAAAAACACTATCTGAATTTACATTATTAGAGTGCAGAGATACATCAATTCTATATGTTACTCAACAATGCTCAACAATTTTGTATGTTGAGTATCAGTAGCTACAAGTTTTTAACAGTTAATCTCATTGTGTTTACCTGTAGTGTTTCTAGCTACTGCTTTAGCAAGCATGGTTTTGCCACAACCAGGTGGACCATACATTAATACACCTCTGGGTGGATCGATACCAATCTGTTTATATAATTCAAAGTGAGTAAGTGGCAATTCTACAGCCTCTCTAATCTCTTGCTTTTGCATATCCATGCCACCAATATCACTATATTGAATGTCAGGCTTCTCATCTATAAAATGACATCATGACAAAAGTATAATCATGTGTTTTGATTGAATAATACACTTAGCATTTATTCTATACTAAATATCTTACAAGAAACCCTAGGTAGCTGTCCACCTCAGATTTTCTTCTTTTTTACATATATTGTATTATGTATATTGTGAAAAAAATCAGAGGTGGAAAATTATCTAAGGTTCCTTGTTAGTAAAATATGTATACCTGCTTGCAACATAGCAATGCTTGAATCAGCTTCTGGTGGCAAAACATCTACTAAAGCATTGCTATGCTTATGAAGTGCCACACTAGCAGATGGTTTTAATAGTTCTCTGTCTATAGTAGACAGAATACGAACATAATAATTAGAGCCAGTAGTAGAGCCTACTATTCCAGTATTTTGATCTACAGCCTCTAAAAATTGTCCAATAACTAAAGGCACACTCTGTATTCTCTTAACTTCTTCTTGAGCATGCAAATATTCCTTCTTTAAATTGCGCTGTTCATCCTTAATATATTCCTCTTGTACTTCAAGAAATTCTAACATCCTTTGTAGTTTCTGAGATAAAACACAAGGTTGGTATTATTTATCAACTACATAGATGCAATTAATTTTGACATGAGATTAGAAAACTTCCAAAGAAATAGATGCTATTATACCTTATACTTGGTATAAAGATCTTCAACATCCAGTTCATCACCAGCACCAGTGTAGTGGCCAATTACTGGTTTGCAATCCATTTCTCCAATATCCTATAATGTTATTTTTTATTTTAATACAAAGTATTTATTTCAATACTTATAAGACAGAAAAATTAGAAAGGATATAATTTCAATCAAAGTCGTTGTTGAGGTTACGCTTTGTTCAGACCAAGCATTGATATGAACGCCGATTTGCGTATTTGCAATTAGAAGTAAATGGACAAGTTACAAATGCGTATACCTTATCTGGTAGATTAATGCCAATTTCGTCCATTATATCTCACTCTTTTCCAGGGATAAGACTTAACTTCAACTCAACATACGAAGCCACGAATGACTTGAGATTTTTGAGGAGATTCTTTCTGGTGACGGGACATGCGCCAGGGGTGGCACTAACAAATTAATCGGTTGGCAAAAGTACCAGGGACAATTTCGGAGTATAGCGCTCGACGATTGGCCATAGAGGATCAACCCGAACGACTTTCGTTTACAATAAGATCGCATAGAAATAGTTGCAAGCGCACATATGCAGTTTAAATTGAACTGCAATCGTATTATTTGATTTACATCATGGTCATAATTATTTGCCGAAGATGTATATAAATATATAAATATACATATACATATGATTTATATAAAATCGGTAAGACATTAACACATTTTATCGCGTGATTCAAATAAAGGACGATAAATTTATGAAACACGTAATAACTACGTATTTTATAAAAGATTCATTTTACATTTAGGTTGAAGAAATATATTAGAAGTCTACACACCCTGATAATTATTGGATCATTTCTATCAATATATTGTTTGTGAATTATTGATAATAAAATGGTGATGGAAGAGCAGCAGTCAGACATGGAGCTGGACTCAGAAAGAGTTCCTGTTCCTCAAGTGCAGAATTCTAAACAGGATTCACGTATAGAAACAAATAATAGAGTTACAAGTGCCTCACGTGGCAAACCAAGACTCAGAAAGAAAGCATTGCACGCAGCAATTCTTAAGCAAATGGAGTTTTATTTTGGTGATGCCAATTTAAGTAAAGACAGATTCTTGGGAAATCTCATTAAAGAAAATCCTTGTAAGTTTTATGTTAATGATATATATACAACTACACATGGAGCTTCATACTTATACTTAATTGGTCTGGTTTCTAGATGTCGATCTAAACATCTTTAACAGATTCAACAAAATTAGAGAATTGACAACAGATACAGGCAGGATAGCTAAAGCACTTCAAGCATCGACTATGTTATCCTTGTCTGAAGATGGCACAAAGGTCCGTCGTTTAACACCAATTAGGCAAAAAGAAAATACAGATGAATGCACTATTTATGTACAAAATTTGCCACCAGATGCAGATCATGAGATGTTATGTTCAATATTCTCTCAATATGGTCCAGTTGCTTATGTTTCTATACCAAAATATAAGAGTAATAAAAAGATAAAGGGTTTTGCTTTTGTGGAATTTGATAAGCCAGTTGATGCTAAAAAGTGTCTCAAGGTAAGAAAAATCATGATAAAATTTCAACAAAAAATTTGTCTTACATTTTTTATGAAATCATTTCTCTGTGCTTGTAAAATAATATTATCAACATTTCAGTCCTTTCAGAAGAAGGGATGTCTGCTTCCTTCTCACACATCCCCAGATGACCTTTTAAGTATTACAACATTTGATGATGCAGAAAAAGATGTGACTTTATGTGGAAGGCCTAACAAAATGGAACATAATGCTCTGGGTGGCATTAAAAAGATGGAATTACAAGAAGAATCAGAGACAACTGAAGAAACTGATAAGAATGTAAATCCTGAGAAAAATCAATCAGAAACTTTAGAATCTAATACTGAGTGTGTGGAGCCTAAAAAGGCAAAGAAACGAAAGCATAAAGATTCAGAATCTTCAGAAACAGCAGTTAAAACAGAATCTTCTGATATAGATAAACAGACTGGAAATGAAATACTAGAAACTAAGAAAATGAAGTGCCAGAATTCAACAGATGATCATTCAGTGAAATACAAAGATAAATGTGAAAACATAGATTCAAAAGAGGAGACTAACATTTCAGTTGAAAAACAATCGGACACTATTGTAATTGAAAGTACTAAACAATCAAATAAATGCAAGACATCTGAAAATGAAGAAATGTCTGATGCATGCAACAAAAGTGATGAAAATGTAAATGCGGCTGAAAGTTCAATTATGAAATGTACTAAAGAGGAACAAGATCATGTAAATGATGATAAAAAGAAAAAGAGGAAACGAAAGAGAAAGAGTAAAATGGAAGATGTTAGTTATGATATGGGATTACAAGTGATGGCCAAAAGAGATTGGAAAGATCTTAGAAATAAGTACTTGGAGTTGCAAAGAAGTAAGATGAAGCAATTAAAACAACACTTGAAGAAAACAAGATGGAATCAGTGGTCTAATTATGAAAAAAATAAATTGGAAAAAGAAGAAAACGAGCAAAAGGAAAAAGCAGTAAAATCAGACGGTACAAGCACGCGTTTTTCATACACTCCAGGTGTCATAGTAAAAATTGAGTTGGATAAACCTTGTACTGATCCAAAATCTTTAAAGGTATACCTTAGAAAATTACAAAATTTTATTACATGATAATTAGTATTATCATCGATAAAGATTGTTGTAAACTGTTGTATAATTACAGATTGAATTAAGAGGCAATAATTCTATCAAGTACATAGATGTTGATGAAGGTGCATTCCATGCATATGTCAGATGTGATACCACTGAAGGTGCACAAACTTTTGCACAAAAATCCAATGCAGAAAGACAAATGACAATATTAGAAGGTAAGAAAGTATGCTAACTTGGAATCATGGAAAACCGTATTCATTAATGAATTTTACAGGTGAGGAGGAACGATCATACTGGGACAAGATTTTACAAGACAGAGAGGAAAAATTGGGTAAAAAGATTAGGGTTAAACAAAGAGGAAGAAACAAACTTCTAAAGAAGGCAGAGAAAGAACTTGGAAAGCATATTAAATTTGATGAAGTGTGAAGGAACAATTACTTCACATTATTGTGGAATTTGTATAATATGTACATAGGAAACAAGATAATTTTTTGTACTATAATTACGCTTTGGAAATTATAAGTCACTAATTAGAGTGATGATAAAAATATGTCAGGTATTATTTCATATCATAGTTGTTGTATACCAACTATTTTTTTTTCATATTTTGTATACCCATTGAAATTGGCACCATCATGTATTTTTATTATAATTTGTCTGCACATAAAAAAAGTCTCTGTCTTTTGGTTTTTACCACTTTCCTCTTCCACCACCACCGCGTCCGCGGAAGTTGCCGCCACCACCCCCGCGACCTCTAAAACCACCGCCGCCGCCGCCGCCACCCCCAAATCCTCCTCTATTTCCTCCGCGACCAAATGATGGCCTGCCACCACCTCTCCCCCCGCGTCCACCTGGACCACCTTTACTTATTCCACGGCCCCTAAGCCCTCCTCTCCTTTCAGATCCAGGAGCCTTAGGCAAAAACCTTTGTAAAGGTAACAGTTTTGCTGGGTCTATGAACAGCTAAGATAGTTGAAAATAATGCCATCAGTAAAATTACATTCATATCAATAATAATTATATACATTTGAAAGGGGGCATATAGTTATACCTGTGTGTCTTTCTGGAAACTTGCTGCTTTTATGTTCTCTGATAACTTTATGGAGACATAATAATCTTTAATATTACCAAATATTTCATCTATTTTTCCAACTTGCTGTTTGTTTTCTGTGTAGATGGGTGCATTAAAGAATGGTACTTGCTCTATATCTACTTTAGCTACAAGATCATCTTGTACAGTCCATGTAAAGTGACCAAGTGGAGTCACTGTCTCTGGAGGACCTTGATCATATCTATGATAAATAAATTAGTTTCACATTCGCAGAGACACATTTGTGGATAATACATATCCTATAGTTTTGTTTAAGATGGTTTAAGCCTAAGAACGATATGAATAACAAAAAGAAAATAGTTACCCTCTTCCACCTCTGTCAAATCCACCACGTCCACCCCGAAATCCTCCACCACCTCTGCCTCCACGAAAACCACCACCACCTCCTCGTCCAAATCCACCACCGCCTCGACCACGAAATGACATTGTTTTATATTAGAAAATACTGAAAATAGTAAATAAAAGGTAGTATAAATATAGTATATAAATAATAATAAAACATCATTGCTTTGGGGGCTATTTACCTAACACGGAAGTGCACAACAAACGTTAGCCTCTTAATGTTTGTATGTGGTAGAAATTAACTAACAATATTATTGTTGATAACTGTGTTACAAAATTGAACACATGTACACCGGACGCCACGTGCGTAACCTATAAAGAATACTAACTGTCAGGCAACTTATATATCCTTTACAGCAATGTAATAACCTTCATTATTAGAATTATAAACGTAAGCGACGCATCGGAATTAATTCCGACACGAAAATTTTATATAAATTGTATTAGAATCAATTTTACAAAAACGGCGGCATTTTCGTTTACATGAAAATTCTTACTGTAAGCGAATCATCTGCAGGGTAGTACACAATTGTATCGGCGTAATTGCGCATGCGCGGTAGATCAGAAGCATAATCTTCAAAATCCCTAGTTAAAAACTTACATTTCTCTTTTATATTCACAGATTTGCACGTAAATGGCCAAAAACATTTTTTAATGCAAATTTTACGGCCATTTACGCTAAATTAACAAGCATAAAATCAATTTAAAGGAACAAAGTATACATTAACAGTGTGACTATGCTACAATTAAATCGTGCTTACACGTCAGTGTAATAGAGAACTGTCTTCTGTAAAGAAATAAAGAAACCGAGTTTATGACCTCCATTTAAAATATTTCTTTTCACATTAAGCGATATATAATTACCGAAAATCTGAAATGCCTAAATTAAAGAAATGCAAGGATTAATAGCTAGGATTAACAGCTATAGCATTAAGTGCTAAGGTCCAAGTTCGTGGAATGTTAACTAACAATTGTAAGTCAATCAAGTATTCTTTTGCTTGACTTCATACATAAATGAATCAATCATTACACAAATATTGCTACGAATTATGTGCTAGATAGAATTCCAAGGTTCTCTCATTGGTATACGTGTACCAATAAAGTGTGGAATTCCGGCAATGAATTGCAGGTGCCGAGCTTTAAATTTCTAAGAAACAGGCTTAGAAATTGCTTAGTACTTTTTATCGACCAAAGAGCGCGTAACACCTTCGCAAACGTAATGCAAGTGCACGTGAGGTATCTGGCTGTGAGAAAAAGACTTGTGGCAAAGGACACGAGTTTCCTCGTGACGTCCCGGGTGGTTTTGAAAAGTTTATTCTTCCGTTAGACTCGCATGATTATGGTGCATAGACAGGCGGCCACGAGCGAGCATCATGATCTTCACGATATTTCATACGCTGCTCCTACTTACGCATTTCTTATGCGACTTATTTTTCGAAATACGTAATTGCTGTCTGGCGGTTTACCGAAAGTGCTGTGAAATTTTCTACGGTGAAAATTTAAGGACAGAGATCAAGACTCTTGTGAAAATCGTAAGAAGGACAGGAAATCTACCAAAACACATTGTAATTGTTTACGGAACAAAAGAAGACACGATAGTAGATTGCATACGAATTATTGGATGGTGCATTACACTTGGTATACCTTACATCAGCTTCTTTGACAGTAATGGTAAAAATATTTGTGTACTTATGACTGTAACATATACATGCTTGATAATAATCTACATGCCTGTTCGTCGTGCTGTCTTTTTATTGGGTGGTTTAAAATCTATCAAATTGATATTGGCAAGTGGTTGGAACATGATTAACACTCCTTACTCTTCATATCATAACATTTTCTTTGCGAATTTCTAGTGCATGCATATTCCAAGTATGAAGATGTTTTCCTAAACAAATTTACTGATTTTAGGCCCATTTAGTTATTGCTTTAATTCAAGAATATGTTGTGAACATACAGGATTCTGATGATAATACATTTATTAGTAGAATAAAAGTATTCTGTTTCTATGCTGCACTGACTCTGTATTTCAGCTTTTGTACAAATTCAGAAATAGTATAAAGCATATAAAATACAGGGAGTAACTCTTTAATATACTTTCCAAAACAGATATCTATGTTATTTGTATATACAAATAGAATAATAATAAATAGAGATACATATATTCTACCTCCTTGCATTTATACACTGAAAGAAAATTCATACCTTTGTTTATTTTATTATCTTAATTAATATACTTTATTGAATTTCAAGATAAAATATTTTGGTAAATTGCATCATTTTAACAACAGACTATCAAACATATACTCAGTTATGTTTACACATTTATTTATATATAAATTATGCCTGGAGCATTTAAGTACATTAATGGATTTAATTATTTGCTTTATGTATATAAAATAAAAGTATATCTAATCTCAAACAATGTAATGTGGTATATTCAAATAGTTTAATTCAAAATAGGAGACAAGTCATTTTGTGATGTATACTTAATATGTAAATAAGTATTTCTTTAGAGGATATTAGTTTCTTAGAGCATATCTCTATATATGTTTAATTTAATTTTATTGTCTTTGCACATGATATCTATCATGTTTTTTATCATACATATTCTAAGTTATGAATCATGAATCAAAAGATGTGCATGTTTGGAGGAAACTGCTTTCAACTTTAGAAACTACTCACAACTTTTTCCATTTATCTTTCATAAGTGCATATGATGAACAATGGTTTCTTATTACTTATTTATTCTTGCAAATGGTATTATCTGTAAACACTTGTAATTATGGTTCTTCACTGTTTTTGTAAAATGCTGCCCCTATCTAGAAAAACATTTATCACTGGCATGATAAAAAAAATTATACAAATTTATGAATCTCAAGGTTTCTAAAACCCCAGCTTGACAAGGCTAAGAACTTAATAAGTACTTGGCACAAGTAAATGATTGTTGTTTTTTTAGAGAAGAAAAACTCATTCATTTTTAGTGTATGAATATCAACTACTTAATAGAGTTCTCCTTTTAACTGTGCAATGTTTCTAATATGTTCATTTCTAATTGATGTTCATGTTTTTAAACAATTTTTGTATTGCAGGGTTTTTAAGTAGAAATGAAAGTATTCTTAAACTTGAAGTTGCAAAGAGAAGGCCTGATTTAGTGGATTATATTAATTGGGGTAAATCTAGCTCTACTCCTGTACGAAATGGCATAACAACCATGTCTATACAGAACGGTACCACAGGTACGAGTCATAAATGATATTATAATAACATAATTATTATGTAACTGCCGAAGCAGGAATTCATCATTGGTCTACACTGATTAATATTTGCTTGAAGTTCAACAAAAGCTCTTACTTCCATGATAATCACACATCAATTTTAATAGGTCCTATGTGTAAAGTAAGTGTGTTATTACTTTCCCCTGAAGATGGCAGAGGAGAAATTGTCGCGCTGACAAGAGAATTAGCAAAAGCTGTGACAACTGGAAGTATTAAATCCGAAGAAATAAACGATGAGCTACTTAGTGAAAAATTAAAGTTAGGAAATATTCCCAACCCCGATATGGCAATAATATATGGCCGTTCCTGTTGTACGTATGGTGTTTTACCATGGCACACAAAAATAACGGAATTTTTGTAGGTATATTATGATAAAAATTTTAACAATATCATTATGCAAGTCTTTAATATACTTTTTCCTGTTTCCAGTATGTTACCTGTATATGACAGATTATCAGTGCAAGATTTCGTAAACTTATTGAATAAATATAGTAAATGTGAACAGCGATTCGGAAAGTAACGATCGTGATCCAGATTTATGTCTTTTTATTCCAAAAAGCAAAGGAACCGAGACCTATGAAGACTGAACTTCAATGAAACAATTTACAGATAATATTTTATATGTGGTTCACAGCTACTAAGGAACAAAAAGGAAACTACGAGTTAAATGTTTCTGGAGCAGGTCTACAAGACGACTTTCGCGAATGAAACATCAAATGTAATTAGTTTAATTTAACCGAAAATTCACTAATTACATGCCGATAAGCGGGGGAGTCATCTTTACGAGAATAAAATATTTTATTTATATTGTACAAAGTACAGCGATTTCCTTGTCACAAAGCATTTAAGTATGTATAAAAATAACATGTATAAAAAGAAAGTGTGGTAAAGTTAATTGTTAAATATCCCTATTCCATTAAATCTTATCGACTATCGGAATATAGTAATGAGAATGCAAATACAAATATATCTGTATGATTTGAAAAGGAAATATGTAATATTATGCAAATATTTATATTAGTGTCCTTGTAAATAAATACTTCCGCGAATGGCATTATTTAAGGAAGAATCTTATCTAACCAAGGTGTATTTTATTTAAAGATATTGTAAATAAAATAACAACATTCCAAGTACCTTCGTAAAACGTCATCTTTTTGCGATACCGTCGTGCACATAAAGGTTTAGTACAACCTTTAAAAGTTGAATAAGTCAGACATACTGTACAGTGTAATGCAGATTACAAATATATAAGTTGAATGTGTGAACTAACTTGTTATGAATGTATTACTCCTTCCATATATCACCATTGCGGAGAAATTATTCAAACAAATTCTTTATTTTAGATAACGAAAAGATTTTTCTACGGAATAATGCAACAATACATTCGCGAATGAATCGAAATACAACAAATCTATTGCTTTTTTAGATAGTAAAAATGATCATTTTACTAACAGCTTTCGATAACTTGAGATATGAAAATATACTACGGATTCTGTTAGTTCTTATTTCTACATTTTTTTAAATTAACTTTTTACTATATTAAGCTTATTATATCGAGCCGTTAAGAATGGTTACCGATAACCGAAAAGTCGAAGGATAACAAGGATTCATTTAGTGTTTCCAATTACGAAGGATAAATCCAAAAGGGTGGTAATTACCACCAATCATACACGTATGATATAATCACAAATTTATGTTATAAATAGAATGGTGTACCATATTTAAATATTAGTTTCACATTACACTCGCCATATATTAAAGGGTGATCATAAATCAACACCACCTTAATGACACGTATTTCATAAGATTAAACTTTCTTTCCTCTTTTTTATTTAATAAACCCACTTCTTACGGATACGCAGCGGAATGTTCTTGTAATATTATTTTAAAAAGTTCAACCTAATTAATTTCAACATTTTTTCGATTACATGTTTATCATTGGCTTCAATAATTATAACATATTAAAACGTAATCATTTTAAGCGAAAAGAGTTCAGTCTCGGGAAAAGCAACTATACGCGGAACACTTTGAAATCCTGATATTTTTAACGGACAAAGCCCTTACGTTTCAATACAACACTCCTGTTAAAAAATTAATTTGAAAGTGTAAACGAATCCTATTTGTGCAACATACATCTGAGCCGTAATTTTTGAAAGTGGCATAATTCCAATCTTTACGAAAACCGAATTAAACATAGCTTTTCACGATATACTGAAATTCTCTTTTATTAGTTACGATACTAAAATCAAAAGAAAAAAAGGACTTATACCACTTTCAAAAATATCCGCTCATATATTAGTGTTTTGATAAACTCTTTTCTTTAAAGTAACACGAAGTGAACGGGAATAGATGTAGGGAGGATGAAATCGAATCCGCATTGTTTCTGGCATTTGTATTATTCGCGGAAATTACTGGGAATTGTAGATTACAGACGTAATATCTACAACTGTACTAGATGCCTCCGATACGATGGTAGCTCGGCTTACCATCGGATTATACACTTTCAGAGATGTCAACTCGCATCCTCCACACAGAAGGCATATACAATGGCCGTATGTGGCTCAGAAACCAAACATTTTTCAAGATAACGCACCATATTGTTCCGCCCTATACCATATACACCTACGTGGATCAGACCTTGCGAGGAAACCTTAGACGACGCAAATAAAAATTGTATGCCTTTGTGGTAGTAGACAAAAAGGAGAATCAACTACTGCAAACGAATATAATCTAATAATATCTATTAATATATAATATCTAATAGTAATAATAATATTACTTTCCACGGGTGTCTCAAGTTTTTCACGTAAACAAGGATAATATTTTAAATACGAAGTTACGAAGCATTACAACCGTAATTTGGGTACTTCACGTAACTGCACGGTATTTAGGATTTTTAAACAATTAAAAAGATGGAGATCGCGTTAATTTACTTGCTGGCGTTTCGCTGATACATTTGTTAAGCGTATCTCTCCTTGAAACCTATCAGTTATCGGTTAACAAAACCAAGGTTTACTATCGTATGACATGTGCTATGCAATTTGTAAGTAGTCTCGTAGTTTAAATAAAGTATTATATGTGACATGAGCTGTGCTATGAGTAACTTATTACAGCGACTACAGTTATCTTGAATTGTATAAATAATACTGATCCATTCCTTCGGTAACATTAATAACTGTTAACAAAAATAACAATGAACGAACATTTACCTCAGTTAACAGATAAAACGCGATCGAAGTATATCGTACATCGATCACAGTCACATTAATAAACACTTCGGTAATTCTTATTGCTTTTCTTATTTGTATTTTTCGAGGAAATTACTCGGAATCGCAGATTAATGCCGTAATATTTACAGCTTTACCGGATACTCGCGATTCGCTGTTAAATTGTCAAAACAGAACTGCGACATATTAAGAAATGTTAGGAACTAAGTTTCCTGTGTGGGCGCGGAGGTGATATTAGCTACGAGAGGGCTGGTAATTAAATGCGGTATCAAAATCGTAATTAACTGCAGTTGCGAAACGGTTTTCCGGAATTTTAATTATCGACTTGTAAGCCGCCACTCGTTTCGTCCTTAAAAATGAGGAAACTTTTACGAACAAAGGATACCGAAGCCTCTCGCGATGTTGAATATGTTTAACATTCTTTCTACCCTTCATCTACGTCCTTTATTTACAGATGCAAGGACGACAACACAAGAATTGAAATTCATGTATTCCATTAATTTTGATTTATAAATCTCACTTTTTAATATTAAATTGAAACAATAACTTTATGTGATATTTAAAAGCTACTCATTCTTTGTTTGTAATACAATAATATAATTATTAGCATTAATAGCATTAATAACAAACCAGTTGTTATCGTTTAATTACGGAGTAACCGTTGTAACTGAAAAAATACACGCAGTAATTCAGTCGGAGAAACTGGCAGATGTTAATGAAAAGAATTGCACCTTGATCTTCTTTTCATTTTAAGTTCTTCTCGAGTGTCTCCACTGAATATTTCTTCCATAACACTATCAGTTTTCCAGCTGCTAAAGCTTTCGATAACAAGAATATCGTACACGCGATTACGTAATCGATTCTGTTTAGTTAGTCAAAGCGAAGTGGTCCATTGTGCAAACTCTAAATTATGCAACTTGGCAGAAACGCGATTCATACGCGCAAGAAGAATGGGATGCGTTTGACATTTAAATTTGCATCTCGTTTATTTCATATTTTGGTTCTTCGCCGAATATCGCAGGAATTCGAACTATCGGAATTCAAAGAGGTGATTGATTTCAAACTTATTTCGATATACTTAACGAACGAATGTCGATTCTAAAATGGCGGATAATTTGATTTATCCTGAATGTAACAATATTTGAGCCGCTCAAAGGCCAAAATGACGAAGTTTCAAATAACTCAAACAAAAGTAGAGAAACTTGATAATTATGATAAGTTAAGCACCAATCCTGTGTAATGGCTCCAAATTTGGAAAAATTGGAAAACTGCAAAAATGAAATTAATCGCTTTGGTCGTTGACCGGCTCATTTATTAATTCGACTTATAATAGTTAAAAGCTTTTAAAACAGCGCTTTAATTTTGTCTAATCTGTACATTATTGGCACTTATGATATTTAATTATATTAATTCCAAGTTCACATAATTTAAAAACCCAGAATCAAATTTGCATAATTTAAAATTTAAACAACCGAGTTCTTCTCTTTGACTAATTAAAAACACGAAGTCTACATTTTTTATGAAAATATTGTTTCGTTCGGATGACTAGAATACATCCCTCGAAATTTTTATAAAGCAACCACGTTTTTTGCTAATATCTTATAAATATTACATACTTATGATAAGTTTGTGGATGATGTTATTTTAGGAGTATTAAAAACACATATTTGTCGGTTGAGATAATAGAAATAACATTTCAATATCAGTGTGTGTACATTCCGCAAAGTACACCAATATTGCAACCACTATCTCCTTTCTACGAATTTCACGTTCTTCCTGTTTTCTATTTATTGCACAAACAAGATGCAGGTAGTGATTGAAGGTATACTTATTAATTTAAAACAACAAAAATGTGGAAGATTTATAATTGCGTTACGATCACCGTTCAACGAAGCAACGTGGAAAGGGCTGCGCCAGATTTGCTCGGCGAAAACAACTGTTCTACCTGTTGCACCTCGTCCGTGATTTATCAAAGACGCAATTTCCCGGATGTGAAATTCAAATGTAAAAATATAATTGCGCATTGTCGTATGTCACTTAGTATAGTCGAATCGGAACTTATCCAGCTACTACTATTTTAACCCTAGAACTACCAAAGCAGTCAAAATGACGGGTCCTCGGAATTTAATAAAAATATTCAAATTTATAACATTTCATTTTCTGAGATTTTTCGCGGTTCACGTTGCAGAATGAATATAAATAAATTGATTAATTTATACGAAATAAATGACAATTATCCTTTTCATAATTCTCAAATTTGTATACATATATAGTTCGCTAATGAACAGTCAAACTCATAGGTACGTTGTAATTATGAATATATCGCACGGATTTATTTGATTACTAAATTGAAAGTACTCGCGTAATGTTGTTTTTTAAGAACTCCCCGGTTAACAGATTAAAGTACCGCAAATATTATCGCGGCATCGACGAGAGGGTGAAGTGTTTCCGCCTTTGCGCTTGTAACGTTACCGCCTCGATGTTCCCCCAACATGTGCGTTTTAAATTGTGTTACTTAAACGTCGAAGTTACAGTGATCAGGATGAGGATCAGGATGAGGAAGAGGATCCTCGTCGCGATCTTGATCGCGCTAACGATCCTTTCTCGATCGGGTCGGGCACCATGGTCTCCGGCATCCACCGTATCCCGTGCCACTGATTATTATTTGCCAAGAGCCATAAATAATAAAGGAGATTACGTAGGTAGGTAGCTGGTGGTATAATTGAATCAAAATAATGTAGAGGTATCGTGTTGTACGCTCGGCCAATCATAACTCAGGTGAGGCTATCTCCTCTCTCGTGGTGAGCGGTACGGGGAATGCGCCGAGGGTGCCTCTATATAAAGGGTGTCATCTCTAACCCCGGACACTCATTCCACCACCAACAACCCGCAAAGATCGTCCAAGCGAAATCACCGCGATTCGTCGTCGCAGCCACCCTCCCTTGTTGTTATTGTTTTCCTTGCATTAGTTTTGAACCGCGGGAAGAAACCGATAGTGAGACAATCGATAATCATCCCCTAAGGATCATCATCCACTCGATCAGCTACCCGCCAGTACGACTTACGACTTACGAGATGGTGAGTGACCGCGAATCATACTCAACGTGTGTGCGATTTCTATCATTTGGTGAACCAACTGTGACGTCATTCGAAATCATCTACCGATTTAGTTCTTTCCTTAAATTTTACAGTGAAATCTTGTGAATCGATGTTCGAGAATAATACGGAAATCTTGGTGATCCATTACGTTGGAAGTTGAAGAAGATTTCAGTAATTTGTTAAGTTAACAATAAGAATTCTAGATATTCATTTAGCTTTATAAATCCCTCATTTCTTTTATCAGTTATATTATATTTTGATATTAATCGTAAAACCACCGATTATCTTATTGAACCGAAAGGACTAATAATTAAAATTGATAACGAATACATGGAATGTAGTTTCTTCAGTTTATATACCGCTGTTTCAATCCGTAATTTAATAGTGAAATATTGCAAGATTTTTTCGAAGTCATAGAATCTTCAATTTTCCTCAACCTTTTTTCTAATCTCTTCTTCGTTGCCTTTAATACGATCTGAGATATATTGTGTCTGCATTGTAATAATAATGCAAAAATGTAGTTTAATTGTAGTGCATTTAACTTGACATCGGGTCTTTTTATCATTCGTCTTCTAACGCAATTTAAATTTAATCTTCCGCGGAGTCTGCGATCTTCCATGTACCGGGCCAATTACTTGCAGGACATGATGCACTATTTCCGTGATACGTGTCCTGCCCTAAAAGGAGATACATTGATCTTGTTTTACTCCTAATTAGCAGCGCTGACATGCCACGGCAATATTCCATTATTTTGTTGTCTTACTCCTTTGACATCAGCGCGTAGGAGAATTACATCGCTGGTTACAACGTACAGAGTAGTTAAACTTCGTGAAAGCCATCTTCTTAAAGCACGCCGAATAAATTGCAATTAAAACGACAAAGAAGAATTCATAAATCAAGTGTAGCTGAAGTCGGGGGCTAACTCGTACGCGACGCAATTCAATTTACGCCCTCACACTAATCGAACGATTACTTATTAAACGATTATTCGGTTATTCATGACTCTTCCTTCTTTTCAATTTCTATAAACGGCACGCAACGATATCTTGTTTTCGATTGATTATAAATATTCGTTAATTTACTGGAGCACAAGAAGTTAAGCGTATCTTCGAAAGTTTCAACGAAATTCCACACAAATCGGTAAACATTATAATTACATACGCCGTACTTCCATAGATTATAATCATTCACTAATTAATTCAACTATAACGAATCAGGCGTGCCGTCGAAAGTTTGAACGTATTTGCAGCCGCATAGTAAACTATATAATTACTTCGTGGTTTAATAATGAATCTAGTGTATTTTCCAAAGTTTTAACGAAATTCCTCTCGAACCGGTAAACTATATAAGAAACGAATCAACGACTCGAGTCCACTTCCTTTTGAGTCTTCAGAGATCGTGACAGATGATAAGGGTCCATACGCAGAATTTTGTTATGACGTACTCCTAATCTATTTATGGGACATACGACGTTAGTTTTTTGCCGAATCATCGAGGAAAAGCAATTTTCCTAAAAAGACATATTTTTCTTTACCGCCAATTTAACTCTGAAAATTCGATGCATCGTTATTTTCCAATTACACGTAAATTGCATTCTCGAAACGACTTAATTCATTTCAATGTAATTGTCTGCCATAACGATAATTAACAGTTTTAAAAATATTTTATAAATTGAACGAAATTAGCAAGTAGAATATAGTTATTTATTATTAATGTCCACGCTCAAGCATCGTCATACGAGAATCAAAAACTTGTTTTGAATAAAAACATCATTAAAGAATTATTTCAAGTTACAATAATTATTTAAAACAAAGATCGCGGGTAAAATGTGTACACTTATAATTTTGAAAAATTTCCAAAGTAAATTTCCAAAGATTCCAAAGGCATCTTCATAATCTTTAAAATCCTAGGCATATAAGAATTCAAATAAAAATTATTTAAATAAAGAATGTCACATCAAAATGCGTGAGGGTTCGTCGCAAAAAGTGAAATGTATAAGGAATTATTATTATTGCTATTACTTCATGGCGAGCGATATCCTCGGGCATTAATATCAGTTTTTCCAGACTGCCGTAAATCTGTAGCATTTTAACAGGAACCCGTGGCAAGTTTGTAGGCGACATAATCATTACGAAGGGCGGTTGTGTCCAGGGTTAATTAAAGTAACGTAAGGCACCATATTAATCTTGCTCGGTATACCATGGTATTACTAAACATACCGCTAATATAGCTAGTAACGCGCCGATATTATTTATCGTTGACACGTATCCGCCTTCGTCTACATT
This sequence comes from Nysson spinosus, assembly GCA_910591585.2. NCBI lineage: Eukaryota > Metazoa > Arthropoda > Insecta > Hymenoptera > Crabronidae > Nysson > Nysson spinosus. The sequence continues at coordinate 9,663,755 of OU342835.1, forward strand.
TTCCTTACGTTCGATATTCTCAAGCATTGCACGCCGTGCAATCAGAAGTCTCGAATACTTCGACAAACATGTAATGCAACTAAATGAAACCCCAATATGGACAAATTCCTTCGAATTATTCTAATTAACCACGTTATTTACTAACGAAGTACATTCGATTCTAATTAACCACATTATTTACTAACGAAATACATTCGTAGTTTATCAAATTATTTGCGAATTAATTAAACACTGTAACTTGAAATTCTGTTATGACATTATTTAAACATTGTGTTTTTATTATGGGACACCTATGCGATTGTTGTGTGTTCGAGACATTTAATTTTGTGTTGGCAACTCATTCAGAGTTTGCTCTCGTATTATGTTTCTTATTCTATGTATAACGGAGGATATCTTATTATATAATGTTCCTTATAATACAACGGAGGTTTTTATATCCTTTAAAGTTACGTAACTACGGAGTTACTGTTTTTCTGGATCACTGTCTAACAGAAATAAACTACGTCTCACGATAGTCTCGTGCATGGAGATCTTCACTGACGTAACGATATAAATTGAACGTCGTGAGATCATTATTGGGAAAAAATATTTTTAGCCTAGAAAACAAGTACTGAAACAAGTTCATAATTACTTCGCGATTAATTTGAATTAATTATTCCTTCATGAACAAAACAATTGCCATCTTTTTCTGTATTCGTACATAATTATCCGCCATTGTAGAACGAACATTCTTTCGTTAAGCGTATCGAAATTAATTCGAATTAATCAGCCCGTTATACTCTGCTATGAAACGAAATATCAAATAAACGAGGTGCAAATTATACTTCAAATGTCATCGAGTAATAAATGATCCTTTTAAATGATAAATAATGCTTTTTGTTGAAGAACGCACTTACGTCATTCTACGTAGTTCCGATTCTCTGGAATTGCATTCTGGTGTCCTCGTCGATTTTGACGCCATTGAAAACCGAAGACAGTCTAAGGATCTTCAAGGAAACACCGAATGACTTCGAATACGTCCTAAAAAGACACGGTATCAATGGCCGTTCCGACGATTCCGATTCGAAAGAACGAAGAAGTACCATGGGTTCGTCCTTCATCCGATTCGGGAGGAGCCAATTGGATGGCAATATGGAGAATACCGGTTTGAGTGGTGACTTGGATGGCGACTCCAAAGTGAATCGATATCCCCGATGGAAATCACCGGATATCGTCATCAGGTTTGGTCGGTCCGGTTTCAAGGGCGTCAATGGAGAACAGGTGTATAAACGGGGTAGAAACGACTTGAATTTCATCAGGCATGTTTTTACAGTCTACTTATCTTTTATAACTACGATAAACTTTATCGCTTTGTTTTATTCTGATAAATTAACGTGTAACATGAACGTTTCTTCTGGGTTTTCTTACGCGATATTGTTCACCGAATCTAGCGATGCGAGTTCGTTGCAGAAAACTTATGTCTTCGAAATATATATTCGCTGTTGCAGAGTTATAATATTTTATGATTAGAAAGAATAAAGAAGGATCACTCTACTATAAAGAGTCGAGTTAAATCTCGGTTTATCTACGATAGTAACATTTATTTGTAAACATGTTCTCTTGGATTTGTTCGTCCAGAAAATAATGGATACTTTTAATAAGTTACTTTGAGTGAAGTCCATAAATTCACTTAACTCGGCATGTTTACAAATATTTTAAACATCTTTCGCGTTATGAATTATGATCACATAATATTGCTATTATCAGTAATTGAATGCATCATTAACATATTACCATTTTGCAATATTATTTACCTTAACCTGTTAACCGGGGAGTTCTTCCAAAAAACGACATCACCCGGATACTTTCAGCGTAGTAATAAACTAAATCCGTGCAATATATTTATGCGACGTAGATATGGCTTTGACTGTTCATTACTGAAATTGATAAATCGATTGTAATTTAATTCATAACCTTCGAGATAAGTGTATATTCGAATGAAGTAAAAACGAGTGAACTCGTCAACCCCGGTTAACAAAGCTGGTTAATGCTCATAGATGTTACTTATATTCACGACAGATTCGGCCGAAACGTGGAAGTCATACCTCTGGACATGGACGTGGATCCGATGATGTTAAACTTGGAACTAGCAAAAATCTGTTCGAGTTTGTTGTCGAACGACGGAGCTATCAGTAGGGAATTTCATCCGCAGACCGCGAGACTAATGCGTCTGTGTAACCCCCTCAACAACTCGGACGATGATTACTCGAACACCCTCCGCTTCCTCGACGAACAGGCCGACTCGAAGCACCAGTAAATCGTCCCCGATTTACCGGCAAACGAGATCGAACATCGACTCGATTTATCAGGGTTTGTGTCGCGTGGCACAATGAGGTTCTCATCCTCGAGAATCGACTTCTATAAAGATACCTCAATCTCTAATCGGCGCGTTCATTCCGAGATTACTTGATCCAGGGACAACGTTATCATCACATTATTTATTATCATTTTCATCGCAACAGTTTCTCTCTTTTTTTAGGGATTTATTCCTTGTACTTAAAAATCCCGTAGATGTTTCTAATCGGTGAATTTTATTATAGTATGGAAATTAACCTGTACATCGTACCTCTACATAGTGAATGTAATTCGACGAGTTTTCTATAATAAACAAATTGTGTTAGTCAAAGATTCTGGTGGAAATCATAAACAGTGTTATTTTCTGTTATTTAAAATGATCGAGAATTCGGGTAAAAAGGTAGCAAAAGAATACAAGATTGCTGCAAAATGGATGCAGAAACGCATCGATTTTTGGACTGCTGCAGCAATCAGCATCCATTAGAGTCCTTTGTAGGAAATTACCGCAGATTTCCCGCCCGCGAAAGCGTTTATTGTATTATCGTGGAGCTACTTGTTGCAAGAATCCATTCTAAGGACTTTTGTTTCTCGAATATTGTTTCTCAATACAGCGTTAAAGAAATGAACATCTCTCTGAAACTACTTTATCAATTATCTTTATACAGTTGTCCCCGGAAAGTCATGTATCTACTTTTGCATTGAAATATTATAATCGTATATATGCAATTATTTATTAATTTATTTTTTTACTTGTACTCGTAGAGAGAGAGACTTTTGTTACAAAATAAAAATATTCTGTACGAAATGACTATTAAAGTATTGACTACTATGTGGATGTTTCGGTAAATTGGAAATTTCGGCGTATTACGGATTACATTGTATTGATTTCACTGATTTCTTTGAATTTTGTATTCCTATTACTTCGAAAGAATCGAATGAAAATGGCAAATGGCTGACACGCGAAATTGATACGCAGCATTATATTTTCGGGTACTGGAATGTGCATCCACCTGTTCCATCTACGTCTTAGATGTACGTATAACTTTTACTCGTTAGTGACGTCAGCGACGATAAAATACTCAAAAAAAACCCGTAAGATTTTATCTAAATACTCGCCGATACAATTAATAATCCTTTACACTCACGTCGTACCATCATTTCGAAAGCTGACGAATGTTAACGTCCTCGTCGACGGGGGTGGTTACCGGAAACATAACTTCGCATCATTACTACTCTCTGTAACTTAAACGCCGTTCGTAAAGTGAATGTAAATTTAATACATGAGTATGAATTAAAGAAAAAAAAAGTGGCTGGAAAACATCTCCTCGTTCTTCCTTTCAAACATCAAGCCTCGTATTCTACGTCACGATTCGATCCCAACTTGAATTATCAAACAAATTCCATGAACTGATATCGCGCTAATAATCTGCACCGATAAGTACAAGTCGGTAAGACAATACAATTGATGAATTAATGAATCATTATCATTTAAAAACGAATAAAAGACTCGAGGAAGTAAGTCTGCCAATAATACAGCGTTGATATGTGGAATGAATTCAATATATAGAAAATGTTTTTTCCAAATGAAAACATTAATAATGATTTTACTTAACTGCCGGCGAGCCATAACACGTAACTCGGCGGTGGCTGGTATGCCAGGGTGTCCGGGACGTAGATTTCCACGGGAAAATGTCGGGAAGTAGATTTTCACTGCGTATACCGTAGAAGCACGCGTAGGAAGGGAAATTCAAGTTGTGGAACGTAGGACAAACGAAGAAGAATGAACCGTAATACGACGGCGGCATAGGAATCTTCTGGACTGCTATTCACTGGCCAGTCCCCAATCCATTAATCCGAAGAGTTATATCCTGCCGCCGCGTAAGATACATCCGATCACGTGCCCGTGGATACACAATGTGCTCTACCTTAGAGCATTCTTTCTCGATGCACACCACGTGTTTGTACTTAATCCACTCCCCGGATCGTCCACCTGACCGATGTCCTAAGGTTTCGGGAAACTATGTTGCTGCCAGGCGCACTCTGCATCATTATCGTATCTTACACCGAGTTCTGCCGGCGCGGACGAAGCCCGCTGCGATTCTTTCGTTCGCGTAAGTATCGCTCGATTCTCCACTCCAATTGCAACCCCTTTCGATAGTGAAAATTGATACGTGATTCCGTTTCGATATCGTGACAATTAAGTGTTTCCAAACCAGTGTACTTCGAGTAATCATGAATTCATACTATTTTCTATCTCACCGTGGTGTATAATAATGGTTTATTATTAACATAACTCCACACCGGTGGAAATTCCTTCATATTTTTTACTCCCAACTTATTCGCCATTATTGAAGAACAGTATTCAAGAAATTTGTATTTTAATTCTTCTAGTTTTAAAATCAATTAATTACGATGCAATATTTTCAATGCCGATGTATCTGTTTAGGAAAAGACGATGCGCGTTGTTTGTATATTTTTAATTCTGTATTATGAACCGTTAAAGTACCAGTATTTCTTGGCGATAGAAAAGTGTGAGAAACACAAGGACACTAAATTATCTTCACGGCAAGAGTTCGAGCCCACGTGACGAATCGGTATACACGTGAAGGATTAGTGTCGCGAAACTGTGACACGTTCCAGATATGATTGGAAAGCTGATCATTCCAGATAATTTGCATGGGTGACTTAAATACGAAACTTGCACTATTTGCGGTCTTTTTCTCGAAGGTCACAAAGATGTGGTTTTCTTAAACATTATATATCTCATTATATGTTGAACATTATATATTGAAAATTAGTATTCTCCCTTCTTGCAGCATTTACATAGAGATAGATATCTATATAATATAATTCTGATATGATAATAAATTCAGATGGCATAGTTCATAAATATAAAAATTCAAACATTTAAAAAATCAGCGATATGTACCGTTTAAGAGAAGCACATATTTCGAAAAGAAATTCTTACAAATAGTGCAGTTTTGTATGAAATACAAAGCATACCGCGCGGACTTCTCTATCGATTATTGCATAATATTGGATCGGGAGGTGCAACATTCGGATCATTCTTATAATCCAATTTATGCGCACATCGAAAATCTTTTTCCAAACGATATATCGGATGGATATGTAATAACGCACACCAGAGATATGGCGATTTCGCGAGGTTAAATTTAATTCTGTCTCCAAAATTGAATTATGGATCTTGCAGGGGTGAATGCGGGGCAATCGATAAGTATCACGTGCCTGTGCTCATAAGATTATCTTCGGATTATTACAAAGCAATCCTGTATTCAGGCCGATTTAAATCTACTGTCGTTCCAATTAAAACGAACATCGTATACTTTTCGGCGAGATTCCCATGTCGCGTATCATTCAGAGCCGCGAAGGTTTCCTCCACTATTTATTCCGACACCCTTTCGGCAGTTACGTTAAATGCGAAATGAAGCCGAATGACAAATGATCGAGCTAAACTGGGACCCGCCATTTTACGTTGCAATATCTCTTAATTAGAAGCGGACCAAGTTTTCACGGCTTTTCACGTACACGAAATACAATCTCCAGTAATTAGTTTCGAATATTGCACAATGTGTGAATACAATAAACATTGATAAACCAATTCATATATTTATAATGAGTAGCAGAATTAGTCGAGTTTTAAATAATTAATTCCGAAATATTGATCGATCATGCGTTCGCGAGTATTAATTCCAAATTCAAGTCTTCCATTTGTCACACAAACTGAATTAACAAAATGACCATGTAAGATTTAGCGCAAAGGGTGAATTTTGTCAGAGATATACCGCAGGAAAATTGCAATTCGAACGTGGAATCTTCAATAAAAGTTGCACTGGCTTTTCTAATGACGATTCTGATACACCCGGCTTATTTAGTACAGATGATCCAGTCCCTATGAGCGTCTCAGTCAGTCGGGCTTTGTTCGTGAATTCAGGGAAGGAAAATGAATCCGTCGGAGTCGCAGCAAAATCTTCTCTCAAACGAAACGAGAGCACCCTCGGTACAATCCTTACAGCCACCCACTGACTATGCTCTTGGCCCAGTTGAGAAGCACTTCCTGCTAAGCGCGGAACGAGGTGATTGTGCCACTGTCAAAAGGTAATCCATCGAGTCACTATCCACAAAGATAAATCGCGCTCCCGCGTGGGCGCCCGGAAGATGTTTCTCAGAAAATTCATCGAACATCCCCATCCTCGGAGTTCTTTCGATAAGGCACAAGAATCGTATTATTCTCGCGAAATGATTCTCATTAATGTTTCATATATTAACCCTTTGCACTCGAGAGGCGACTGAAACTCCAGGTAACATAAAAAAACTGGAGTTAATTTTAACATCGCTTCTCAGTCGCCACACAAATGCAAATCCTATATATCACCATTTTGTTTAATATAAGAAAAAGCAATTTTAGATTTGTTGGAACAATAATGAATTTTCCTAATGAAATGATTAATTCATAATTACAATTAGGTTGTTGGATGAGAATAAAGACCACCCGGAAATACTGAATATAAACTGTGTCGATCCCTTAAACCGGTCAGCCTTAATCGCCGCCATCGAAAACGAAAACATCGAACTGATAAGGCTGCTTCTTGAACTGGGAATTCAAGTGAAGGTATTAACTCGCGTTGATTAGTATCATGAGATTAAAATATTGTTTAGTGCAACGTAAAAATAGTGGCAGGAATGCATGCAATTAATTCAACTTAAGTGACTTGTGCTAGATATCCTTTTCTATTATCATAGCAATGGCGAATACGACCATCCCTCGATTTATGCGATTCTTTTCATACGCGATATATTTTTATAACTTACACTGACGTTATTTCCTCCGGTATTTTTTTCCTACTGGCAAATTTCTTTTACGCAATTTGCATCCGCATAAAAATACCACATGGAGCGAATACTTCGCGTAAATCGAGGGACGGGGTGTGCTACAAATAAACTGACTATCCGCAGGGACCATAGGTAAAAGCACCGGAGAATATTTAGCACATAATTTCTCCTTTCAGGATGCACTCTTACACGCGATAAAAGAAGAGTACGTGGAGGCTGTGGAGATCCTGTTGGAGTGGGAAGAAAAAATACACACGCAAGGGCAGCCTTACGTAAGTTCAACACCTTTAACCTTAGCTTTAATCACTTACGTTAATCAGTCTTCACTAATTAATGCCGAATATTACACGTCGTGATGTACCGAATTCATCGCCTTATAAAACGCGCATTTCTGTATCGAAAATTTCATTGAAAATTAGGATACATTCTAGGAGCCAAATGTGTCTTATAAACTATCCTGTATTATGAAATATTTTTATTATTTATATTTCGCAAAAATTCGACATAGAAAATGAGATATATCCAATATAATGGCGAGCCTTATAAGGCGAAGAATATGATAATCCTTTTCATGAAAAACCTAATCGACGGAGTATTTTGTATTCGCAGTATATGTTCCTTTTATCTATTATATTGTTGTACCTTGTATAACTTGTACATTATACGGGGCTGAGAGGTGTGAGAGTAAGAAGCAGGATGATTTTTTTACGTTCCTCCTGCAGGACGAAATATCGTTGCCGGCGTGTAAATAAAAACAAATTGCCTTAGGACTCGTAATTCTTTTCCAGAGCTGGGAAGCCGTCGATAGATCTTCCTCTAACTTCACGCCCGACATAACGCCGCTCATTTTGGCGGCACATAAAAATAATTACGAGATTTTGAAAATACTTTTGGACCGTGGCGCGACCCTTCCTACGCCCCACGATGCGAGGTAAATAATGTTGAGTTAATTTTTATGATTAAAATATGAATTAACTGTATATTATTCTATCAATTATTCATATTTCACCTATAATTATTATATTTCAATTTCCGGATACCAATAATAATGTATTATTATATCTTGAGGGGAAAACGGAAAAATAATAGTAATAATAAAATATATTATTACATCCAAATTATTTCAATATTTAAATATGCGCGTGATTTTAGTTCAGCATTTATAGTACTTTATTAGAGTAATTCGCATCGTTAAGCTGACGAGAAAATAATCAAATTAATATTCTGCGTTATCGCAATAATTATTCGCAAAAGAAGTTAGAACGCACGCGTCCCAATAGAATAATTATTCGTGAAATATTATATTCATATATTTATCACGAGAACCAGGATCAGTCAAACTTTCAGTAATTATTTCCGAATTATGAATTTTGACAAGCACACATTTATGACGGTCGGCCTGTGTTATTGGGCTTCGTGTCAATAATAATGTATTGCTTATAATGCAGTTATTCAATTAAGTCTCCTAAGTATATTATTCTAAAAGTGACACGTGCTTTTTAAAAACGTGTCGGTACGCCACTTGCACGTGTTACACTCTTACACAAGTTTCTTGTACTTTTTCAACAGTTTCATTTATTTTAACATTCATATCGTCAAATATATTATCGTGTGAAAAATCGAAATAAATTGCAAAGAAACAGTGAATAAATGAAATGTAATGCAGCTTACAAATTATGTAACAGATGCGGTTGCGACGAATGTGTGACATCCAGCGAACAGGACTCCCTCCGGCATTCGCAAGCTCGAATAAACGCATACCGTGCACTCACTTCACCCTCATTGATAGCGCTTTCCTCGAGGGACCCACTTTTAACAGCTTTCGAACTTTCCTGGGAACTTCGCCGATTGAGCCGTATGGAGCAAGAGTTTCGATTCGAGTATAATGTATGATATCGACTCTGTTATTCAAAAGCGTTTCTAGTCGATCGTTAAAGACGAACCATTTTCAATTTGACCCGGGTCAAAATAAGTAATCATTCCGTTGCTATTTTCACTTAAAGTAACTGTGTTAGATTAACGTTTAAACAGTTTCACGTTATAAACTCTCCTTTTATACACAAAACGAATTTGATTCTAGGGTGATAATTATCAATAATATAATTAATATGCCGCGATTTTAATTATGTACAGTTAAATATGATGTATTACGATTTCGAAAATAATTCTCGGAAGAAAACAAGTTTCATTTCGGCACTGATACTACAAATACAATATTTGTATTCCAGGAGATGCGTGAGCAGACGCAAAATTTCGCAACTGCTCTTCTGGATCACGCGCGCACGTCGTACGAGTTAGAAATTATGTTGAACTATAATCCGACCGGTGACAATTGGGAGCCGGGGGAGCGGCAGACCTTAGATCGACTTAAGCTCGCTATTAAATATAAACAAAAGCAGGTAAATCAAATCTGCTTATAGACTTCGATAATAAATCTTCGATAAAAATGTAGTAAACGGACGTCATATAGTGGTCTTTCCGTAGCATTTTCTACAATAATTCGAAATATCTCAGATAATTAATTTCACGTTTATCCGTTTAAGTTCGTGGCTCACCCGAATGTCCAGCAATTATTAGCCGCGATTTGGTTCGACGGTTTACCCGGTTTCCGAAGGAAAAGCATGATTGGACAATTGCTCGAAGTCGGAAAACTTGGCGCCATGTTTCCCGTTTACAGCACGATATACATGCTTTCGCCGACTTCCCAGATGGGAATGTTTATGAAGAAACCGTTCGTTAAATTCATCTGCCATTCTTCTTCGTACGCCTTCTTTCTGAGTAAGTAAAATATTACCAATGCAAAAATATTAATTTAAGTATAAAACAATCTTGAGACAATAAAACAATACCTAAAACATCACTCAGTTACGTTAACTTGGACAATTATTTTGAACAATAATTATGTCCTTTTTTGATACTTATACCGTATAATCAGAAAGTCGATCTCAAGTTTTTGCTATCCAAATAAAATATAAACGTAGTACATTACTTATACTTATCATAATAATTTATACTATTAAATACTTATTTGAATGATTTAAACTGGATTTCATTAAAAAGTGCTGCTCGGAATGGCTTCGCAACGAATCGAATATCTGGTAATCGAATTATTTGGGAACGCATGGATGCACGAGATACTTGCAGGTTGGAAAAGACGAGAACGTGGCTGTATCCCTGGTTTTGTCGAATCCGGTGTCATCCTCTACGTAATAAGTAAATCAATTACAAGAAACTACAATAAAATATTTAATATACCTATTCCATTCGAAGTGCATCATTATCAGACACCTTGCAGGTCTGGTTATCGGTGAAATAAGATCTTTGTGGGCAGACGGATTAATGGAATATATATCGGATCTTTGGAACATAGTCGATTTCATTCAAAACATGTTTTACGTCGTCTGGATAAGCTTAAGGCTAACTGCCTGGATAATAGTACAAGTAGGTTTTCCCGAAAATGTCTTAAGTCTAATTCTCTTCCACGAAATTACATTCACGTTTCTCGGAAATTGCTCATTTCTCAATTATTATTAGGTCGGCCAATAATTTCGTGTCGTTTTAACGCGTGAATGAAAGATGATTTTTATTCGATTTGATATACGTACAATATTTTCTTTATTCAATAATGTATCACTCGTTTCGAGTTGCAACAATATTTTCCTATCCAAATTTCGATTTTTGAAGGTATACCCCTTCTCATTTTTGCGATTTTGAGTGTCATTTTTGCGTTCGTGTAATTTTCGTGTTCATAAAAACCGCTCGATTGCACCGCAAAATAGTGATGCAGCTCCCACGAACTTTCTGGCCAACCGAAATATAATATATTTGTGAAGGATTTATAGAGACTTCGTAGCATTACATGAAGTATAAGCTGTAATACTGTACATATAGTAAACAATGTTAACAGAGAGAATATTGGAAAGGCGAAGATCCTTGGTACCCGAGAGATCAATGGCATGCATTCGATCCTATGCTTTTGTCGGAAGGTGCATTTGCTGCTGGAATGATATTTAGGTAAACCCCGATTGTTCTGAATAATTATAATTAATACGCGTCCGTAAAGTGTATATAACGTCTATAAATAAAACTGTTTACGCGCTCGACGATATACATTAGTTTACATCGTTTTATCTTAATAGTAAAAACATTTCAAATTTTATGGATATCGGCGATATATCCGATTTGAGTTTCAGTAGTATTGGCATCGGTGGTCACCGGTGACGGCATTCAACGTCTTAAACTACTCATTGCATTGCTCGATTATTTATTTACGAATAACTTTCAATAATATTACTAGTTTCGCGTAAAATATTCGTATATATATACTATTCATATCCATAATTAAATTATTGAACAATCCAAGTGATATATCGCGAAAATATATCTACAGACACTTAATTTTAATTACATACGTATAAATCAATTTTCTGTATTACGGCTTGGAAAACAATTACTATTCTTTCTACCGTTTCTTAGAAAGAATATATTAACTAGTAATATATATTTAAATGTATAGAGATACATTTAATAATTAATTGGCCCGATTGATCACACGAACTGACTATTTGACTCAAAATACAACAAAATTGAAAACTAAAACTCGCAGGATTAAACTCGGAATTTTACTAATTTTCAACTAATTTTTAACTAATTTACAATTTAAGAATTCATGTTTCAGCTTTTTAAAGCTCGTGCACATATTCAGCGTGAATCCTCATCTCGGACCACTTCAAATTTCCCTTGGGAGGATGATAATAGACATTATCAAGTTCTTCTTCATCTACACCCTGGTGCTGTTTGCCTTCGGTTGTGGCAAGTATTTTAAAGGATTTTATTTATTCATCAACGAGTGCAAGGTGTTCCTTTAACTGGATTGGCGGGGAAGTGCAAGCACGCCATGAATTTTTATCAAAACTTTACGAGTCTAGATAACCACTCCCTAATGAATCGAATTTTTCTTCGTATCTTAGCTTCCTCAATGTTTACGTAATTCTAGCTCATCCGGAAGCGCGATCATTTAGCGATATTCGAAATAAATTCACAGCATTTGATTGTCAATAAAGATTACTTCAGACAGTTATTAATCCTCCACGATTATTACGAAATTGTTATTACTTTAGGTATGAATCAACTGATGTGGTATTATGCGGATTTGGAGAAGCAGAAGTGTTATCACATGGAGGACCAGCCTGATTTGCCAGATTTTGATAATCAAGAAAAAGCCTGTTCGATTTGGAGGCGTTTTGCAAAGTATAGACAAGCACTTCAAGTATTCGTTATACAGGGTGTCCCAGATGAAACACGTCACCTAATTATCTCCCTTAATCTCGAAAATCAGGAAAATATTTTATGCATTATGTGAATGATTTCAACCAGTCTATATCCTGAATTATAATTTTTTCTGTTGTCGATTTTTCACAGAATATTCCGAATCGCCAATATTTTTTACACGGAATCAGGTATTGTATAATTAGGTGGCCTATTTTACGTGGGGTACTCTGTATATCGATCGATTAAAAACATAATTAAAAATTTGTCCTTATGGACAGTAATGGACTTATGAAAGTAATACCAATTATTGTTATGTTACTGATCTCAATAAATGTTTTCAGCTTGTTCGAGACATCTCAATCACTTTTCTGGGCCAGTTTCGGTATGGTAGACTTGTTGTCCTTCGATCTAACAGGCATAAAAAGTTTCACACGATTCTGGGCGCTTTTAATGTTCGGCTCGTATTCCGTAATAAACGTAATCGTGCTACTCAACATGCTAATCGCTATGATGTCCAATTCTTATCAAATCATATCGGTATATATCACTCAGATTTATTATTTGATTGAAAAATATTTACACTTAAATTTTGAAAGTTTCAATGGTGTTTAAATGTAATTTTCAGGAAAGAGCAGATACCGAATGGAAATTTGCGAGGAGCCACTTGTGGATGAGTTATTTCGAAGATGGTGATACGGTACCGCCACCCTTCAATATGATTCCAACTACTAAAACATTCCAGAAATTAGTGAAATGCGGCAACTCGGGTCGGCCAACAAGATCTTTAATCGTGAGAACTACTTTCATTTATTATTATAAATTAGTTTTGCATATTTCAGATTATTTCTTGACCAATAAAAATTTTTTCACCGCTTCTTTCGACCAGAAATCGTCCTAGAATATGTTTATACATCATTTACCATCGATTTGGGTCGTTTAGAAGCGATTTTGGCGAATTTTAATTTTTGACAATTTTTTAAGGTGTACCCCTTTACATTTTTTCGACCTCGGTTCGACCCATTTTTGACCAATAAAAATTTTTTAACCGCTTCTTTCGACCAGAAATCGTCCTGGAATATGTTTATACATCATTTACCATCGATTTGGGTCGTTTAGAAGCGATTTTGGCGACTTTTAATTTTTGACCATTTTTGAAGGTGTATCCCTTTACATTTTTTCGACCTCGGTTCGACCCATTTTTGACCAATAAAAATTTTTTAACCGCTTCTTTCGACCAGAAATCGTCCTGGAATATGTTTATACATCATTTACCATCGATTTGGGTCGTTTAGAAGCGATTTTGGCGACTTTTAATTTTTGACAATTTTTGAAGGTGTACCCCTTTACATTTTTTCGACTTGGTTTCGCCCATTTTTGACCAATAAAAATTTTTTAACCACTTCTTTCGACCAGAAATCGTCCTAGAATATGTTTATACATCATTTACCATCGATTTGGGTCGTTTAGAAGCGATTTTGGCGACTTTTAATTTTTGAGAATTTTTGAAGGTGTACCCCTTCACATTTTTGCGATTTCGGTTCGACCCATTTTTGACCAATACAAATTTTTTAACCGCTTCTTTCGACCAGAAATCGTCCTAGAATATGTTTATACATCATTTACCATCGATTTGGGTCGTTTAGAAGCGATTTTGGCGACTTTTAATTTTTGACAATTTTTGAAGGTGTACCCCTTTACATTTTTTCGACCTCGGTTCGACCCATTTTTGACCAATAAAAATTTTTTAACCGCTTCTTTCGACCAGAAATCGTCCTGGAATATGTTTATACATCATTTACCATCGATTTGGGTCGTTTAGAAGCGATTTTGGCGACTTTTAATTTTTGACAATTTTTGAAGGTGTACCCCTTTACATTTTTTCGACTTGGTTTCGCCCATTTTTGACCAATAAAAATTTTTTAACCACTTCTTTCGACCAGAAATCGTCCTAGAATATGTTTATACATCATTTACCATCGATTTGGGTCGTTTAGAAGCGATTTTGGCGACTTTTAATTTTTGAGAATTTTTGAAGGTGTACCCCTTCACATTTTTGCGATTTCGGTTCGACCCATTTTTGACCAATACAAATTTTTTAACCGCTTCTTTCGACCAGAAATCGTCCTAGAATATGTTTATACATCATTTACCATCGATTTGGGTCGTTTAGAAGCGATTTTGGCGACTTTTAATTTTTGACAATTTTTGAAGGTGTACCCCTTTACATTTTTTCGACCTCGGTTCGACCCATTTTTGACCAATAAAAATTTTTTAACCGCTTCTTTCGACCAGAAATCGTCCTGGAATATGTTTATACATCATTTACCATCGATTTGGGTCGTTTAGAAGCGATTTTGGCGACTTTTAATTTTTGACAATTTTTGAAGGTGTACCCCTTTACATTTTTTCGACTTGGTTTCGCCCATTTTTGACCAATAAAAATTTTTTAACCACTTCTTTCGACCAGAAATCGTCCTAGAATATGTTTATACATCACCCACCATCGATTTGGGTCATGTAGAATTGAATTTGGCGACTTTCAATTTTTGAGAATTTTTGAAGGTATACCCCTTTACATTTTTTCGACCTCGGTTCGACCCATTTTTGACCAATACAAATTTTTTAACCGCTTCTTTCGACCAGAAATCGTCCTAGAATATGTTTATACATCATTTACCATCGATTTGGGTCGTTTAGAAGCGATTTTGGCGACTTTTAATTTTTGAGAATTTTTGAAGGTGTACCCCTTCACATTTTTGCGATTTCGGTTCGACCCATTTTTGCTCAATAAAAATTTTTTAACCACTTCTTTCGACCAGAAATCGTCCTAGAATATGTTTATACATCACCCACCATCGATTTGGGTCATGTAGAATTGATTTTGGCGACTTTCAATTTTTGAGAATTTTTGAAGGTATACCCCTTTACATTTTTTCAACTTGGATTCGACCCATATTTGACCAATAAAAATTTTTTCACCGCCTCTTTCGACCAGAAATCGTCCTGGAATATGTTTATACATCATTTACCATCGATTTGGGTCGTTTAGAAGCGATTTTGGCGACTTTTAATTTTTGAGAATTTTTGAAGGTATACCCCTTCACATTTTTGCGATTTTGGGTCGACCCATTTTTGACCCGAAACATATTTTGAATCCACTTCTTTCGACCCAAAACGGTCCTATAACATGTTTAAGCATCATCTACTATTGAATGTGACTCTTAAAGATCGTAACTCCAAGTTACTAAAAAGTCACTAATTGTACGTTTTAGAAAAAATCCCGAGAAAAGGCTTTAGCGAGGCACGACACCGTAATGAGACTATTAATTCGGCGTTATGTAACTGCGGAGCAAAGGAAGCGCGACGACTTTGGTATCACGGAGGACGACGTAATGGAAATACGGCAGGACATCTCTACATTGAGATACGAGTTGATCGACATCCTTAGACAAAACGGAATGAGGACACCAACAATCGACAAACAGGACGCTGCGCGTACGTCTTATATTATTTGTTCTATCCAAAATTGAAGTCCTTCTCAAACTCTGTCTTTAATTGCTTTAATAATTTACAAAAATGTTCAACTATCAACAGTCCAGATGTAAGAATGAAATTGAACAGAAGCAGAAAGTATAAACACTATGAATCCTATTTTCTACAGTTTCGGGAAAGAAAGGCCGCGTGATGGAACGACGTCTGCAAAAGGACTTCCAGATAGGAATCGTGGAGGGCATAGTGAACGCCGTGATACAAAACGAGAAAGAACCCAAGGATGTGTTCAGTCAAATCGCTAGGGCAATCGGCCGAAGAAGTAGCGGCGGAAGTAAACGGAAAGATTGGAATGCGGTGGTTCGCAAGAATACTTTTGCACGTGATCCGATTGGTAGCACAACCGAAGCAACGAATAAACAAACCAGGCGCAGTATTCGACGTCATCTGGAACGACAGCCGAATTCTGACCTTGCTTCCCTCGATCCGAATCGTCTCATCGAGTACAACCCGAATCTTTCCGAAGTTTCACCTACAACGAGGATTGCCTATGCTAAGTTTATGATGGGTCGAAGAAAACCTCAAGACGAAGAGGAGGGTGAAGGTAAATTTCTGCTTACGTAGAGCATTCGTAAAATAGTATTCTTCTTATCATTACGGAAGTACATAAATCCTAAAGATCAGATGCTTCTAAGATATCTCCTGAGACTAATTTCTTTTTATGCAGAGGGTAAACCCGCGGATGCTGAACCAGGGAAGAGTACAACTTCATCGCAAAGATCTAGCATGCGTGTCGCGATAGGGGATGGAAATCGTCCGACACCAGTCGTGGTGTTAGGTGATTCCATAAAGAAAAGTCTACTGAAGTCGATGAGTGGAAGTAGCATGGATAAAGCAGGTGAAAAGCAATCCGTCGATGGAAAACCAATCAGAGCACCGACACCGATACCTGAAGATCCAAGGGAAGACGAGGCCGGGAAAACACCGAAACGAGAATCGTCGGCTGGTGGTAAGGGTAGTTCGCCCGGGAAATCCGTGGACGATGAGAAGAAGAAGAAGGAAGAAGAAGAAAAGAAGAAAAAGGAAGAGGAAGAGAAAAAGAAGAAGGAGGAAGAGGAAAAGAAGAAGAAAGAGGAAGGTGGGAAGAAAGAGGAAGGGGAGAAGAAAGAGGAAGGTGGGAAGAAAGAGGAAGGGGAGAAGAAAGAAGAAGGTGAGAAGAAAGAAGAAAACAAGGCTCAGACTTCGAGTGCACCAAAACAGGATGAAAATATTCCGGTTGCTACTACGAAGCTGCGAGGAAAATCAAAGGCGACTGGACAAATTATGGGTGGTTGGATATAATTCGTTTCCCGGGATTATCGATGTTCCTATTTTCGAATTGAATGAACTGACATTTTTCATTTATTTTTATGGATATTTAGAAACGTGTAAAGATTTTTCGAATACCGAAACTGTGCCTTTGATTAGTGAATCTAAGGCTATTTATTATGTCCTTATTATATACAGGACAAAGGTATTTACTTCGTTTAAGCATCTTCAGGTACTTGCTATAATCACAAATCAGAACAAATCTAAATTGGCGAATAATCAAGATTAAAGTTTCAGTAGTTTTAGACAAACAAGTATCTGAAGATGTCGGCACAGAGAAAAGAGCTTTATTCTATAAATCATAACATAACAAATAGTCTTAACACACTAATAAATGACGAAGAAAGTAGCCTTTCATACTCAAAATAATCTGAAGCTTTCCATTGCAGACCTTTTCAATATTTATAACGAAATATTGACGAAACATTTTTTTCTATACATCGTTGTCTTTAAAACATATTCTTATTTTACATTTTTTCGAGGGGAGAACCACACAATCATTATTATATATGTACTTTAAAATAAAAACATTAATGTTTGCTCACAGAGCGCAAATATCACCATCGCAAATCACTATAATGTTCTGAATTTTTATGTACAATTCCATAATGGAATGGTTTTCAGTTGTAAGCTCGACTCGCATTACAATAATTACAGTTGCGAATGCGAAACACGCAAACGAAATATTTCTTTAGCGATCTAACAAAATATGCGCGCGTAAGATAGTGAACTAATTGAATACAAATTACTTAATTAGGGATTAAATCATCCAGAGTTTCTTTCACGTAGTATATTTAAGATAGCACTTCCATACATATTGGAATACGAATTATACCAATTATCTTATTGATAATCGGACAGATTATCATTAAGGTAAATGCTTTATTCTCAAAGACTTTCGATCTCTAACTGATATTGTTCAGTAACTATAAAAATAGCTTTAAGTTTCGTTAACTTTTAATACGTCATCCATTTAGGTAGTAAATTTTATTATAACATTATTCGTTCCCACATCGAGATAATCGATGCTTAATTATTCTTAAGTCTATGTAAATCATTTAAACTAGTGATCCATAAATATAGCTTTGTTATGAATTCGTCATTATGTGTAATATATATTTTTAGAACGAAATCAATAAAATTATCCTTTTTTATTCACCTACACATCCGATGAACTACTACTATCTTTGTCTTCATTGTCTCATTATATGCAATTAATTATCAGCAAACTCGAAAGAATTAATTTCCATCAAATTTGGTTGAGCGTGATTTCAGATTTCAACTCGAAAACTGTGTTTAATGTTTCTATTATTTATTATATCATGTGCTTACTGGAATTCGTACGATAAACCACTGTGATAGGAATTAATTCATATTATAAACTTTCTTACATAGAAAATCTTCTCTTCTCAATGATTCTTTAATAATACAAAAATATTAATCTTAGTATAAAAAATTAATTAATTAATATAACACAACGAACCGCTTCTGTATGCACGTATCAAGCCGCGCATTTTCCACAAAGTGCAGTTAAGAATGCCCTGCAAGGAGTTATTTAACAAAAATTATTTTTTACATATTTAATTGCACCAACACGTGAATTAGTGTTGCAACAAAATTTCCATTTTTCTGATTAAAATCAGATAAATCTTATCAAATATTATATAGACGCACTAATTAAAGTAGAATGGAATTGATTGAATATTTTGGACAATTATGTCAAATTTACATAATATAATTTGTACCTTCGTTTTCGATTGTCACCCTTCTGAATGTTCGCTTTCGTAAGATTTGTTCGTGTCTTATTTCGGTTTGCCTTTTTATCTTCCTGCGATATATTTATTTAACAATTATTGTCACTTTTATCACACGAATATCGACGCATGTAACCATAGAACTAATATTACTGATAATAACAAGATTATTATATTATTAGAATATTATTATTCTTACATCGACTAATTCTCCGACAATATATTTTTTCAACATCTGTTTAGCATCGGAAGAGTGACCAAAGTCATTAAACTCGGAAGTTGCATCTCGGCCCGCGTATTCGTCTATTAATTCTGTACCACCGGGGTGCTAAAATTGATTTTGAAGTTTTCACCATAAAGGTACAAGACATAACTACGACACAAAGAGAACTTTCAAAAACCAAGAGGATACCCCAAATTTGGAAATTATATTTAAAACAATATTGAATCACTATATTTTGAAATCCAAGCGACAGAAACATTACTAATGCACATATTTTTCCATCGCACCTGATCTTTATAATCGGTCACGTCGTACACGAAGTCGTTGATCACGATCCACGTTTTCGCGCCATTTAAACCATTATTGTGGGAAATCTCTTCCAGAGTATAACGATAATTAGCTGCGTTCATTTTTATGCGTTTTCTCGTAATATAAATAAAGTACGAAGCAAAGCCAAGAGATTCCAATATTAAATTTGGGCTAAGACGCCAACTTTGAGTTTGTTTCAGGAACTTTACAAACTTAAAGACAGAAATGTAGAAGCCTTTAGAAGCAACAAGAGAAGTCCGCGAAGGAGATGTTTACACTACAAGTTCACTCCGCGGAAATGCGAGACACAAAAGAGTGGGTTGTAAATGACATCGTGTAAGTTCGAGGAAAATCTTGATAATAAAAAAACGTGGTGATTAATAGTCCACGTATAGAGATAATTGATAATGATATGTGCCACGTCTACGATCTAATCTCGGGAATACCACCGGGAAGAATTCGCGAAGCAAAGGATTTCCCCGTGCATTAAAAAATATCGGTTCTGGAGAAATCTATCTAAGCAAGTGTTATAACGGATTACGTAAATGTTGCATCATTTAAATCGCCTTATTATTATTTTTTAAGACATCTGAACTGCAGTTCTCTAAGAATCGTAAGTACTTTATTCGAGATGATTTCCTCGTTCAATTGAGATAGAACAGTTTTGTAATTTCTTATAAATTACGCAATAAGTATAAATTAATACAAAAAATGAATGAATGCTACGGATTTAATGAGCGATCGACAACGTCAGCATTGATAAAATTTATCCAAATATGAAGAATATGTAAGCTACAGAGGTCGATTATTATTATTATAGAATGCGTTAGGTGTTTAATGGAATTAAGGAGATGAAAGAATAGCATTTGTTTCCATCCAAATGCGTTAAATACTACTAATCGTAAGATATAAATTGATTAGTCTTTTAAAAAATCACTAAGGAAGATCAATTCTGCATTGATCATGCAGTAATCTTGTAGGAATTAATTGGGTTATGGATAGAATTCAATCACTTCTGTGAGTAATTTAAAATGCATACAAAGAATTTGCAAAAGTTGATAAGAGACACGTGTATCTCTGAAGTTAAAGGTTAAACGCTTCAACGTTATAATGTGTGGTGTTGTTATTCCGCATGCTTTCCTTAATATCTCATATCACGTTTCACAATTACTCATATCATTTACTTGGATATATGTTTCTATTTATTCGTTGTGTATCATCGATATAAAAAAATGCTCCATCATTTATATATCATAATAATAAATTAAAAAATATTTTTAATGCAGGCGAATTCATCGTCTAATAAATAAAAATATATGCAAATAGTAAAGGCAAACTTGATGATCAGATTTATATATTTAAAACACGTTGTTATAAATAAGAATATCGAAAACTAAAAAATAAAAGTACAGAGGGAAAGGGGTCAAACGTATCAGAAATTTGTACTGTTATCTTAAAGTATCAAAGTAGACATAATTGTAGAGTAAATAAATAAATAAATAAATACTGAGATAACAGACGAACGTTTAAGGTTTTCGAAGATATATCCAATAATAGAAAGTTGTGTTTTATAAACAATATACGAGCTAATAATAACCGACTGATAAATTAACGTGGATCGCATCGCACATTTTTGATAGTCATTAATCACCGGTGTCATTAATCTCAATCAGAGATAAAATCGAATACGTGGATCCTCTAAATACGTTTTATCGAGCGAAGCATTTCTTGATATCGATAGCATCAAAGAATTCGATGAAATGATTATCGTCACGTATGAACTTAATTATTGTTGCATCTAAAGGTCAAGCAGAGGTAAAGTGGTCTGAAGAATCACGATCACATGAAGAATATGAATCACGATCACATAAACCGTGATTTAAATTTATGAAATTATTCGTTGATCAGAAAATACGCATATTAGCCGACTAGTGGCGATTGTGAATGGGTTACATTATATTTATAAATTGAATATGCATTCCACTTATAAATGTAAAATAACCTGCAGCTGATTAGCTCGAAATTATTTTTGGTGTAATAAGACCGACAATTAAATAAAGCTGGTACTTCGTCCGCAAAGGAATACGAACTAATACGATCTTTAACTACTATAATTGAATATAAACCTGACACTGTAAGACAATGTCTTAAAATAATCTTCGTGTCATTATTACACGAGAAATAATTCCGATTGCCCAGGTCTCACCACGTGGAGGAGGCTGCATTCGAGACCCGCCCTATGCGAAGGGCGGGAGGTAAAAATCTACCTCCCAATTATTTCAACAGGATTTTAACTCTAATTTATATTCAGCATAAAAAAGTATATGCTGAACTGAACAAAATTCCTTTTTTATATCCATGTAAAACGCCAATAAAGCGCTTTGCACGAGTTATAAAAAGGTACTTGACTCGATCTGCCCGAGGATAAGCTATCGCGATACCAATTATCCTGAAATCGACTGGCAAAAGACTGTGATCCATTGCGAATATGGTTTAAACATACGAAAAAATGCAAAGTATACTACAGGTACCTTTTAGCGGTACATTCCTCGAACGCGAATCCACTTACTTCATACAGGAGCTCTCTGTACGAAGTAGCTGGAAGAAAATCGACTCTACATCAAGCAGACATAACTTGATTAAAAGGAAGCTACTTGAGATCGAAGACTACGTATTTTCATAGTCGAAAAAACACACATAGTCAAAAGTAGACTCTGGTTTAGTAGTCTAAATCGGCCGGCTAAAGTAAAGAGATTCACTTTCAAGCGGGGTAGGCAAAGCCCTCGGGCCGCAAGAAAATTTAGCGCTTTACCAAAACTCAAAAAACCGACGCAGTTCCACAGAAATTACCGCACACGTAAACATGTGGAAATACGTTGTGCACGGACCGCAAAATCCCCTGCCAGTCGCAAATTGTGATTAGTTAAAATACCAAAATTAAAAGTTTTTATCCCAGAGCGATTTCGAAATGGAACTTGAAAGAAACAGAATGGAATTCTACTACCGCCAGAATGGCATACTAATCTCGCGAATATAACGAATCTAAATATATTAATAAATGCTGTCATGATATTGCGACAGAAAGGAGGAAGCTTGAATCCTCATAAGTTTCAAGAAAAAGACCGCGGCACCGCGACAAAGGGCTGACAAGTTTCACTCTCGTGCATGTCTTTTACATGCAATTGAAAATTAACATCACCCTTGACTCTACGAGAAAAAATGTCCGTATATCTACCCAAGAAAGGAAAGCAAAAATTATTTAAAAGCACGTCATTTTTGGACACGTGCGACTAAACATTATATATCAAATAGGAATACACTTTGACATAATAAAATTATATTTGTTGAGTGTTACTGAAAGTTAGAAACCTACTGAAAATCAAAATGCTTTTTCTACTCGATTTTGACATTGTCGATAATATCACCAGGTCCAAAATTTTACTCTTATCAAACTCATTTAATATCAATAAAAATGAGCAAACATGTGTGTTTCATTACTGCTTGAAAATTGGTAAATACTTGATGAAAGCACGAAAAGTGCAAAAGACAGAAAATTTGATGATAAACCATCAATAATAAGATGTTTCAACAATCATATGCAATGAAAATCAACCATTTACAAACGCTTGGCTTTTTACATATCGTCATTTTGACGATTATATCATTATTCATTGAGCTAGCTTAACTCTCCAGAACCTCCTTTTACGCTTCTTTACATTTCACTTCATTTCCATTATCAAAATGAATTTCATTAATAATATCAGTAAATATATGTATGTACATATATGGAATTAATTACACCTTCTCTCTCATCAATATATAATCATCATATCATTATTATTCAATTTTACAGATAGAAAATCTGTCTTGTGTACTTGTTACTTTTATAAAAAATTATTGTTCTGAAGAGCTAAGTGAACCGGTTCGAGTGACTCGTCAGTTAGCTTTTACAATCGCTCCAACCCCCTCGGCACCTCGAACTGTTTCGATCAAACAAATCATCGAGAATTTTCGCAATGACGGTCCGAACTCTATCCCGATAGAGTTGCCACAGTGGACTCCGTACAATCCTCTCAATTGTTTCAATCGATCCAGTTCAAGACCTCGGAAATCTACGACAAACCGCCCTCGGAGTTTATACTCGTGCAATGAACCAGTTCTCCTACGTCCCCCAGAGGATTTTGTGCAGACAAGGCCCAACTCTCCGGAGAGTTCAAAATTCTCGTGGGGGTCCCTTTTAGTGCCTCTATTTGGGCTTTGAACTCCTTCAAGACGCTTCATGAAAATTAGTTACTCTCAATTTAAAAATACACGATTATATTATAGTGTCCATTTAATAATAGATAAAAAAGACAAGAATTCCAACAAAATTTATCCTTCAAACTTTTCAGCATAAATTTCAACTATATATTTTATTTTTATACATGTCGTTGGAATTTACGTGAAAGAGCTGCGGGACAAATATTGTCTTCCTTCTTGAGATCTTAAAAATTGCATTATCCGCAAAATATGTGCCAGAAATAAGATTCGATTATGATATACACAGAATTTGAAAAAATATGTAACTCTACATTTGATACTTCATTTGAATAAATTGTTTCATTCCTTTATATAAGAAACGTTTAATAGTTCGTTCATATAATATTCGTATAATAATGCGTGTTGAAAGAGTTCGTACTGGTTCCGTTTTATCATTTCATTTCATATTTCATATGCAGGAACCAGTATCGATAATCATTTTCAGTCAGGCCGACCAATTCAGGCCTATTTTGTCATATCAATAATATGACTATTTCAGATATTGAAAGCCATAATTTCAGCTTCCGTGTGTGAACCCTGGGGACGCGGGGCAAAGGAGTTCGAACACTACTAATTCAATAAAAATTACTCATAATATACTAAAGTTAATTTCAAATAATATACTTCTTCGAAAAAGATTTCAAACCATAGAATCTATAAATATAAAAATTGACTCGATTTCAATAATATTTGTGGTACCTAGAAATATAAAAAGTGACCCGATTCTAATAATATTTATGTAATCTAGAAATATAAAAATTCACCCGATTTTAATAATTTATTAAAATTGCGTTCCAAGAATTACTTCGTATAGGCTATTTTTTTAGGAATAGGTATTTTTGGAGGGGTTACCACATAAGAGACGACTTATGCCGAAAGACAGCGCCCCGTGGTAATGCTGTGTAGAGAGGGATACTATACGAAGCAACTGGAAGATAATTGACTCTATCTCAAGTTATTTATAATAAAAGTTTGCCTGAAAGAGTAAAAACTTTGTAGGGATATGAAACTATTATTGGAATAAATATAACTGTAATCTTAAAGATTCGCGACGCGGATGTTTGCGTCCCAGGTTCACAAGGGGGTATGGGGGTATGGGGGCAGGGTGGTCAGAATAAAATATAATTAGCGAGCATAGCGACTTAATAGCATAAGAATGACGATCCATCCGAAGATGAATCGTCATTAAATAGGTCTTCGCCACTTGGGCTCTTCGCACTTGGCTCTTCATCCCGCGTTGCGTGAAAAGTATTTGCTCGGACATTCCCTTTTCGTACAAAGAACTGGTGGTTCCACAGAAACGACGAGTGTTCCGGTGCAATAAACCAGCTCATAAACTACATTTACTACATTTATATAACTTGAATTATTCTTGAATATCCGCGAACATTCATCCGTCGAATACCCTTTAACATTCAAAGATTGAACGTTCTCCGGAATATCCTGCGGTGAAACATTCTCGAGTACCCACGAATAGAATATTTTCGGTGCCATTCTCCGAAAAATACTTGAATATAATATTGAGATTGACTTTACTTCGACAGAAATTAGATATGAAGTTAGATATATTAAAAAGTTTACTGGTATCCTAGCACAGAGCACGCCCAGCCATTTCATATTAACGAAATGGATGCTCGTACCTGTACACATTTAATCGAATGTCCAAGCAGAATACAATCCACGTGCTGAAAGAACAACCTTACTAGTCCGTGATTTAAGGACTCAGCGAATTCAGAAACCGGTGTTTAAGAACCACTGCAGCCTGTTAAACTACGTGCGTTCTAGGATTAATACTTATGAATACATTAATACTTTAGCATATCCGTGATGATATACTAATTTATTAACAGTTCCCAGGTGAGGGATCACACCTTTACAAAACAACGCCTATTGCTAACCGAAGGTGAGTCCTCAGCCCTGGCCCTACCTACTTAAAATTAAGTCATACTCAAGCACACAAAGTTAGAGAAGATATGCTACCTGCCTCCCTCAAGCTATATTTAAAATGGCAAAAAGCAAATCAGGCACACCAACACAATCAGCATCAACCCACTCCACGGTTCTCATTCGCGAGCCCTGGGTGCAAAGCCTACACTAGGGAGAAGGTCCCGGGACCCCTCCGACACCCGAACTCGATATCAACTCATACCACGAAAATGTACGTACCCTTTTTCCTGAAATCGACTGACAGAGGCTGCGTTCCATTGCGAATTGTTATGCTTTGAGCATATATGCAAATATAAACTCGCGTTCCAAGAATTACTTCGTATAGGCTATTTTTTAGGAATAGGTATTTTCGGAGGGGTCACCACATAAGAGACGACTTATGCCGAAAGACGGCGCCCCGTGGTGATGCTGTGTCGAGAGGGATACTATACGAAGTAACTGGAAGATAGTTGACTCTATCTCAAGTTAATTTAACTTGAATAAAAGGAAGTTACTCGCGTCTAAAGACTATGAATATTCACAGTCGTGAAAGTATAAAATATAGCAGATGACTATATTTTAAAATCTATTACGATGGATTGTAAAAGTAAAGAGATTCACGTCCAAATGAGGTAGACGGACCCCTGG
This sequence comes from Nysson spinosus, assembly GCA_910591585.2. Taxonomy (NCBI): domain Eukaryota; kingdom Metazoa; phylum Arthropoda; class Insecta; order Hymenoptera; family Crabronidae; genus Nysson; species Nysson spinosus. Next base: position 9,690,227 of record OU342835.1, read on the forward strand.
GGGCTCGCCAACCTCGCAAGGAAGTTCATGGCTTTACTTAAAAGTTAAAAGCCGACGCAATCCCACGAAAACAACCGGTCATACACACATGTGGAAATGCGTCGTGCACGGACCGCGAAATCCTCCGCCAGCCGCCACACATGATTAGGAAATATTAAAATTAACCCCATGCCCACCGCCCACATTCATCCGTATCACACCTGGGATCCACGGATAATTGCGAGCTAAATAAAATGGACATGCCTTAAGAATAAATAAATGAACACAGTACACAGGAGCTTGAGGTTTGCTGAAAATCCTGACTAAATAATCCACTTAACAGAGTGGAAGAATAAGTATCTGAGCGGACTAAATTGACTTTACTTTAAATCATTTGGGGCTGAAGAATTTATTTATACGAGGGTAGGGAAGGATGTATTCTTTATTTCAGTGACGCGTATCAAAGGGGTATCACAATATTTCATTTAATATTCAGAAAAATTCAAGTTCAAATAATATATATATGAAAGTATGTACTGAAAAGTACATACGGAAATTGAAATCTCTAATTGTAAGTAACCTCGGGCGACCCCTTCATCGAAGACATTACATTCGTCGTTCGACTCCGGAATCTACTCGTCGCGAATTGCCTTCTTGCTCATATCAACAAACCATTTTTTGCGTCAAGCGTACGAACGAAAATCGGACGAAGCGAAATGCACATTAATGCATACATATTGATGTATAATCAAATTAATAAGGAGTAATATATAATATCAAATCGGATGCATGATCCAATTTTAATCGAATAAAGTGAAATAAAGTCGCAATTAATTCATGCGACTCGCGTATTCGCGATTCGCGATTCCACGGTACGAGACTCTACAATCGGCGGAAATAATCCGCGCGTGCATATTATAATTGAAACCGCGAAGCTACAAAGAAGACAAGAAGGCCTACCTCAGCTAATAAATATAAACCACATTCAATGTTGATGCTACCCACGAGAAAGATTCCACAAGTAGAATCTGCTCGCGGTCGCTATGCTCGCAAATATTTAGAAACAATTATAACCGGCACCCCATACCGATTCGGATCAATCGTCCTACGGCATAGGATACCGGGGGGGACAAGACTCTAAATTTAAAACTTTGAAAATTGAAAATCGGGTCAGAGGGTATAAAAAATATTGAAACCATTGTGACTCACTCGGCGATGTCTTGAAACTGCCTGTAGTAGGTTGATGTAGTAGGTTGATGTTGAAGACAATGATGAAGATGATGCTGGAGCAGCTGGAACTTACGAGCGTGAATTTAACACTCCCGAAACGGATTTTAGAGTCCATTATGTAGCAAGTTTTAAGTCGCGGCCGACTTTATTTTCTCCGGCGAAAAAAGATGCACTCCCGATATTTTATCCTGTAACGAGAGAGAAGAGATTCATGATAAGACAACGTTCATAAAAATACCCAATATAATGAAAGATTGAGTTGCAAAATATTTTTTTACGGGAAAATTAGAATTGAAAAAGAGAAATAAAAATGGATTTTGAAACTTACCGATCCCTTCGCTGCAGCCATGCCCGATGGAGGACCTCTCCGCAGGAATCGCCTTTTGACTCTAATTATCGCGGACGAGCAAATTGTAAAAGATTTTTATAAATCTGAATACTAACATCGCGACCGTATACTTATTTCCGGCGAACAACACTGATTCTAATTTCCGCGAATTTTATCTAAGATCGCATTGCACGCGATCACAAAATACGGAACTCAAATAACTGGAACCTGGAACCTACGGACTTGAAGTTAACACTCGCGAAACGAATTTTAGAGTCCATTATTCAGCAAGGTATAAGTCGCGACCGACTTAATTTTCTCCGGCGAAAAAAGATGCACTCCCTATCTCGCGATATTTTAGGCACACACTGATGAATCCTGTAACAAGAGAGGAGAAATCCATCATAAGACAACGTTCATCAAAATACTCAATTTGATAAAAGACTGAATTTAAAAATATTAAAACTTACCGGTCCCTTCGCTGCAGCCATGCCCGATGGAGATCCTCTCCGCAGGAATCGGCTATTGATTTTAATTATCGCGAGCGAACAAATTGCAAACATTTTTATAATTCTAAAGACTAATATCGCGACCGAACACTGATTTCCGGCGAACAACACTGACTCTAATTTCCGCGAACTTTTTTTCGGAAGCAAATGACTCTAAGATCGCATTGCGCGCGATCGAAAAATTGCTGGAAAGAAGAAATATTAAACACAAGAAATATTCAAGCCAAGCGTTTGTTCGGTTCTACCAACCTTAATAAAAATGTAGTTCTTTATTAACCGTCGAAAATATAATATAATAATGCCATAAACGTGTAATACAAAAAGTATTGCACATAATATAAAATAAATATATTCGGTGGATGACTATCGTCGTAGCCAAAGTCGAGTATAAAGCCAGTTTTAAATAAGGAAATAAACCGTTTTCCTCGTTTTTCAAGAAACTCTAATTGGCAAGATCAAAGTTTCTTGAGAAAACGTACGGAAAATAGATTTATATATGAATGACCAAAATTCAATTGTATATTAGACACACACTTCAAGTGTAATTTTGAGCCCTTTATATGTCGATACAACAGATGAACGAGCAACGAAGAAACAGAGATAACCAACTCCAAAATGATATAACGTCAAATTTGAAGAGAGTGAAATTTCGATAAAACAAAGAGACGCAAAGTCAAGCAATATTCACCGAAAAATAAGTGCATGACTCCGGATCCAACGAACGTCCAATTCCCGACCAACACAAAGAGAAAGCCCAGCAATGCGGAACACAAAACTCTAAAGAAAGCAATTGTTAACAAGAATTCGTATTCTCGAAATCCCATAATTCCACAAGAGAGAATTATTGTAGTTAATTATCGGAAATAAGAATGCTAGTTAATACGGATCAAAGTTAAAAAGAGAAAAAAGATTGAAAACTCTTAACACGGAAAATCGTGGAAAGAAGTTCAAGCAAGAAAGAGAGAGAGAATGTCGCTAGCGTATCCGCGCCGCGGAATAGATATGACTTTGAAAGGTCGCGAAGGAATACGAACCAAAACGTCTAGTTGAACTGCGTAGTTGCCTGTCTACCTTCTTTCACACAAAAATTCGGACGCTAATTTCGCGAAATCTACGAAAATCTAACTCTAATTGACATTAGAACGTTGAAAATACTTGAAAATTCGGAATAAAAGATCGCGGACCACAAAGCTTGCGAAGTACGTCGCGAAGAAAGTGACGCTATGGTGAAAAACGCGAAAATGCAATATTTAATTATATAAAAACTTACAAAGTCGAACCGCGGAAGCTTCGTGGCACTCATGGACACACGTTTTGAAACGAAAAAGTGAAATTTTGAAGAAATAGAAAGTGAAAACCCGGAGAACACTGACAGCACGTCTGCACTACTCGAGAATCGGCCGGCGAAAGACCGAAACGCGCACGCTCCGTGCGCGTGACGCGCCGGCGTACCGCTATGTATACCCTACTAACACCACTTAATCCCTCGTACGTGTGAGCTTTCTTATGTACTCACCATATAATACTCTACAAAATGACGTCATACATGTGAATTTTTCTTAAATAATTAGTTTTAACGATTTAATAACAAATAATACATAGCCCCTTAATGAATATGGCTTACATTTTACCGATGTTCATTGTACTTACCGCGTATAAACACAGAATAAGCATGTTTAAAGCCAAAATTATTCATATAACGAACCTAAAATCTTAATTAACATTTCGAGTAGTTGAATTTATATAAATCTGATCAATTTATACGCGTTCTTGCAATCTGACGCTTCATTAATTACCATCTACTCGAAATAAAATGTTAAATAGAATAAACAATAGAATATGTACGAGGCAATCATTATTATAGCAAATCGGGATAAAACTATTATTAATTAACACCAAAAATCGAGAGTTTTAAGTTTACACGCATGGAAAAGGAATATTATTATTGTTAACATCGGTTTCCTTATCGCATTTTTACGGTTTTTGTTACTTAATATTCGAAACTCAAAGGAAAAACAGAAAAAAATTACAATTCTTCGACGCATTCATAATCTAGAATTATGAATATTCGTAAAATCATTCTTATCATTTACTACATTAAATTGTTCTCTAGTTTGTAAATAAATATATATTTATTTCATGTATCTACGGAATCTTATTGAAAATAAGTCGAAAACGTCATAAAGAATGATATAATTGAGAATTATTACTTATTTAACTCTGAAAATGGGAAAATATAGGCGTATATAACATTTTAGAAACTACGCACGTATTTTCGATCCTTTCACAACAGTGTCGATATGAAACATTACACAGTACATTAAACATTCTAAGAAATACATTACTTCCAAGAAATCCCAATGTTTTGATTTCGACGTAGCTTAATTAAGGATTCCGGCGTTCTCGGTTTGTTTACATTAAGGAGTACACGTGCAAAAATCATCAGTACCGTAACAACAGAATTCCCGGCCATGGAAAGCAGCACCAGGGGCGTAGGAACAAGAGCTTCTATATAGGAGCATTCTAATCTTTTCATTATTCCGTAGTTATTAATAAGTACATCATTAGCGTTCAAACGACTAATTTACAACAATTTACTGATACTTTAGCCTTTGTAGTGTACGTTATGAAGTACTAAAATTATAATTTTGCTTCACCGAGCAGGTTCGTGCTATTTTAAAACACTAAAATAATAGCAGCGGGGATTCTCGTAAAACTTTTCTGGTGGGTAACAAGTTGCTGATGAATTTTTTATTATACCTGGTTAGTTCTCGATCACGATCATCATTCAATCATCAAATTTTATATTTCATATTATTCTTAGATGAGGGTATGAAATACAAGTAAATATACTTCTTAATAACACAATATTTCATGAAAAACTAACGTAACGATTGAGATTTTTCACCTCGTTATATCCAATTAATTAGATAGCAGTACATACTCCGTAGTTTGTACAACAAACTGCAGAATATATGTAGTCATAATCTGATGTATTTAATACTTTAATTTGTTATTAATTTTACCGAACCTTAAATAATTCTTGCGTATACGATTAAAGAAAACATTGTCAATTTTACATTTCCTGTTCAGAGGGATAATGTTTGACGACGGCACAGAAATTGGCAAAGAAAAACATAATTTTTTAGCGGCGTATCACGCATTAAAATTTTCGAAAACCGATAAAGATGACATAGAAGTAGTTGACATTGAACGACGATGTCTTGCTACTAAATATCTATCTGCAAAACAGTTGTAAGTTTCATTGTCTTGGCTTTCTACGCTTTTCTAATACTCGGCAATACTGGCTTTTATCTTTTTCTGTTCACAAATTTCTGTGTAACACGAAAGTAATATATCTTATAAAAACATAAAAATTAGCTTTTATATTTTCTGTTCACAAATTTGTATGTAACACGAAAGTAATATTACTTATAAAAATATAATCATTAAAAATCAGGATTCAAATTGTTGAATTGCATAAGCAGTACATTAATCTATAGTATTTCACATTTATACTGTATATTAATATTCGAGATTCTAATTTGTAATGATCGTCTATATCTATATCTATACATGATGTGTCTGCAGTGATTCAAAAGACATGGCATTATGTTTACTGCATAAGGGTCTTGAAGATTACCAGTCTTTGATGGAAAACAAAAATGGTGTAAATAATTATTGGAAGCAATTTAAAGCACTAACACCAAATATCAATAATGATCCCCAAAAATGGGCATCAAGCTTGAATGATTTAAGCACAGCTCTAGATTTTGTAAAACCTCTACCTTGCCAGAAAGACAATACAATGCCATGTCACAAAAGAGTTATCACAGACAAAACTATAGAGAAGATTTTAAAGTTATGGCAAAATAAAGATCAAACATTAAGGAACAGAAAAGTTAATACTCAAGGAAAGTCAAGTAGTTCTCAATGCTTAAGTACCAATGAGAAACTACAAATTCAAAACAATAATGGTCAGAATATAGTAGGACACTCATCCATTACTTCAACCATTGTAACCAATAGAAATGATAGCAAACAAGTAACTTGTACAAACAGACAAGTACCTCAGTTTGACCAAGATAATTTTGAGGTGCAAAATCAAGTATGTGAACAACCTAATAATTTTGACTCTATGTCAAAATCTACGCTTAAGAGAGGGGATTCGTTCAATCAAATAAGAACTAATCATATACAGTTCAATGCTAGTGGAAGCAATGCAAAATTAAAAGCACAAGTTTGTCCACAGTCTAACGAAGAAGAGAGAGATATGCAGAATCCGAAACCTAATTATTTTCAAACTGCTAATGCTATATTGAAAGTACAACAAATGAAAGCAAATAAACCTGCCCAGAAAAAAACTCTTGGTGGTAAAGGATCAGTAAATGCACAGTTTGCTTGTCCATTAAAACGAGATAAAGAGAAGGGTGTACAAGATCAAAATAATATGTATGATAATGAATGTACTCCAATGGAAATGGAGGATGATAGACTTAAAAATATTGAACCAAAAATGGTAGAACTTATTAAGAATGAAATAATGGATTCAAGGGCAACAATTTGTTGGGATGATATTGCTGGACTTGAGAGTGCCAAGAAAATTATCATGGAAGTAGTAGTATATCCTATGCTCAGACCAGATATTTTTACTGGGTTACGTAGACCACCAAAAGGTATTTTATTGTTTGGACCACCAGGGACAGGAAAGACACTCATTGGCAAGTGTATTGCTTCTCAGAGCAAATCGACGTTTTTTTCAATCTCTGCAAGTTCTTTGACTTCGAAGTGGATTGGAGAAGGGGAAAAGATGGTTAGAGCATTGTTTGCTGTAGCAAGAGTGTATCAGCCTTCTGTCATTTTCGTTGATGAGATTGATTCTTTGTTAACACAAAGATCTGAAACTGAGCATGAAAGCTCGCGGAGATTAAAAACTGAATTTTTAGTACAATTAGATGGTGCAGCAACATCCGACGATGACCGTATTTTAATAGTAGGGGCAACAAATAGACCGCACGAACTCGATGAAGCGGCGCGTCGTCGGCTCGTTAAGAGGCTGTATGTTCCTTTACCAGAACTTGAAGCGCGTAAACAAATAATTGATAACTTATTACTGACTGTTCCACACAATCTGACCGAAGAACATGCTTTGGCTATTGCTCAGCAATCCAAAGGATATTCTGGAGCAGATATGTCGAACTTATGTAAGGAAGCTAGTATGGGCCCTATTAGAAGTATTCCATTCAGCCAATTGGAAAATATAAGAACAGAAGATGTTAGACAAGTAACAATTGATGATTTTAGAGATGCACTAATAAATGTGCGCCCTAGTGTATCAGAATCGAGTTTATCTACATACATTGAATGGGATTCGATTTATGGTTCTGGAACTGCACATAATTGTAAAATATAAGTCCCACCCTTTCTATGTATCTTATGCATTTATCCTAATTTAGCCTCACCAGATTATCTTATCTATCATTTAAGGATCATTAAATTCTATGCAACCTTTATAACAAATAAGGAAGCCAGTATTATAAACAGTCCATAACATATAAACATAAATCCCATAGAATAGGAATACTGTTATTATTTATAAAAATAGAATATTTTTATACTTTCTTAAATACGCTTTAAGGGAATAAAAAATGTATCAGAAAAAATTAACTGTATAAATATTTCTCTCGTGAGATACCGTGAGAAGTAAATTATCACGGTAAACGCTTATATCCATGGATATCACTGCCGATCTTTCGAGGCATATCTTTTTGAATTCCGCATCACTGAACTTTATATTCTCAAAGTCTTCTACATAATATATATGTATGTTTCCTATAAACGTTGACAAAAAATAATCCGAGTATCTCTAACTATGTAATTAAGTAGTGTACGACAGTATTACCTGAATCCAAACCTATAATAAGCAAGTGTGTGTATATTAAAACCACGGTCGGTATACCATGTAATAAATGATGTATGGTATACAATTTCCAAGTTCCCTTTTGTACTAAAAATCCAAGGTATCCCCATCCTAAAATAATATCAAATTGATCAAATAACTCCTGCGTAGATATCGATCTATTTTGTCAACTTTTATAGCTACCTGTGATACAAGCCATCACATCCGTTTTAAACGTGTAAAAACGACGAACCGTATATTTCGGAGGCTTGATATAGGAATAATTCCTTTCTTGTAAAGGGAGATTTATCTTCCAGTAGTCTCCCGTTTCGGTATAAACGACAACCTTAATTATAAAATATATTAATCCGTTATTGATATACTTATTGACGTATTAACAAACTCAAAGATATTTGTCCGGAATTTTTGGAAGCGATACCACGTCTCTATCAGCTCCTACAGCAACGATAACGTCCGAATTAATCTCAATTGTTTCATCAGGAATATCTGTCCCTTCAATAAACAAATTAAACTCCCTGGTGTAATAACGATATCCAAAGCTGGTGCTATTGAATAATTATTTAATACATCACATATGTATAGGAATTGTTCTGATATGACGGTCTCATTATTGTTGAAAATTTTCTGTCTTTCTACTATACCATATATGCTGCCCACTTTCGCTTTTTATAAGTTCTCCCGTTGAACTGGACCAGAACTTTATATGATTAAATACCGAACATGATACGACAATCGGTTCTTTACCTAGGTGCAAAAAATAGTTGATGAATTTATCTATCTAACTATATAACAACCATTACGAAGAGCATTTCTTTACATCAATATATAATTACCGTCCCTAGAAACTTGGACGTTGCATATACGCTCCTCATGATCGAGTGTTAAGCGCAAATGCACAACATTTAAACTGCTCATTTCGTAAATATAAATGAATCCTTCGGACGTTCCAATAACTAGCAAGTTATCTGCAAATTGGGCATAATACAATTGATTGAATTGGGTGTAGTATTCATCGAAAAAAATGGTACGATTTCATTTTTTTGTACAGGTTTCGGGGTCATTAGACATTCAGATTTAAAAAGATATTCATCTTGATGTTTAAACATGAGTTTATGTTTACGATTATAATTGCACTTTATAATTTCAGAGGAAAAGTTCTTGATATACCCGAGACAATGATGCATGTATTCTCCTCCGATGTACGATGTTTTGGCAGTAGTTTAAAACAGTTAACCGACTCTGTAGATTTCGTTAAATTTTTGCATTGTAATGATAATTTGTACATTCTCATGAATGTTGGGGCATCGCGAATCTTATCATAATCGAGATTTGTCTGATTTGGATTTATTTTCTCGTAATAAGAACTCCATAGATGTTGTGGTATCTCCTTCCGACATTTTCTATACCAGTGATCGTTTACCTGGAACCATTTTATTTCGGTATTTTCTACCTTTGTGTTGCGTGAAAATAATAAATAAATATACGTAAGAAGAATCAGCAATTAACTGCTATTATGTTAAGCATACAAAATTTAACCGTGATATTTTATACTAAAAAATGTAAACACAATATTTTATTGCGAATCGTATTTGCAATTTTGCTTCTTCTTGAAGAAGGAGAAGAGAAAAAGAGCAAATCCTTGCAGAAATGCATCGATTTAATTATTCAATCTTCATCCTTTATAGTAATTCCGTTAAATAATTATGAATCTGAGAAATTATAGTAACAGCAATTTTTAATATCATAATATAAGTTACCGTCAACGTTTTTTCGATAACTTCTTTAAAGAGTTGGCTAACTGTTTTTAATCTCGTAAGGTCCACCGGATCCGTGTAGAAAAATATGTGCTCCCATATTTCAATGGGAAAGTACATCGTTCTATTATTATTATGTCAACAATACTTCCGTGCAATCGATGTTAAGTAAAGATACTTATTATTAATTACACAAGCTGAAAGCATATATGATTTTTTATATATAAATATGGATTTATACTTCCCGAAAATTGTTTTGTGTAATTACGCAAAAGGCGGAGTAAAATATCAATCACAATAAGAAATATTGCGATTTCTATTATCAATGCTTGGAATTGAATCTAAATTATGTTTGTTATAGAAATATAACGCGCTTCTATGAAACTTCTGATTGTATTTCCAAGTAAAAGCAATACCAGTATTAAAAATAGCGCGAATTAAAATGATAGTCTTTTTAATTGAGGTTCAACAGATGTTTTTTAATATCTTTCGATTTATATATATTTGTGTCAATATCGAATTCTGGAGCAACAAAGTTAATGCTGCTTTATAATTATCATTGTGTTCAGTTATAATCAGAATGTTACACCGCGAAGATAAGAAAGAAGAACAAACATCAAAAGTGCACATCGAAAGGTACAGAAAACCGATACAAGTGCAATTGTTTCAATATTATTTAAATGACAAATACTAATTCGTGTTGTGTACGAAATTGGTTTTATATTTATCCACTACTACTAATCTTTTCCGCCATCCCAAAATGTAAACAAACAAAATCTTAATGTCTTGTCACTGAATAACGGAAGAAATTAAAGATGTAAGAAAGGAAATCCCGCATATAAAATACCTGTACAATCTTTCTTCGCAGTTCGCAGACGCAAAATATAAAATTCAAACTAAAGTCATAACGCGAACTCAAGTGAAACAAAAACAACTCTCAAATACCAATGAAAAATGTCGGACAACATGTCATTGCTGCAGAACTTGAGGTCGATTCGAACAGAAATCTAACAATTGATGATTTAACTACATATTTCGATAATCATCCTTTTAACCTTAACCTATTAACTTCGATCGATCACTCCTTCGTACAATTAGTTTCAATTTGCCACGATTACTGTATTTAATGTTGTATCAATTAATCCTGTGAAGCACGTGCCCAATCGCATTGTGATGAGTTTGCAAAAATCCTATATGTATACCAGCTATTGTCTGCGCGAAACAATAAAGAGTGGGTAGCACAGCCTTCGAGTTTCTAAAGCCCAGGAATTCGCCGGTTCAAGCTCGAGGATAGAATCAATAAATATTAGTCACTTTAAATTAGGCCGGCCTAAAAAATACAGATAACTCTTTTATGAGCTAGTATCACTGTGGCAGTATCTGACATGTGTGTGTATGTGTAGACAATATGAATCTGACGTTAAAAAGAGACGCTCTGGCTTCCCGCATGCACGTGCACGAGTAACATTCATAATTCCGAAACTCTAACCTCCGTACGGGTTAAACCTTTAATCCGTTGTGCCGTGGTAAAGGATTAACCATTAAATACACCTAATAACACTTCAAAAAATGACGGAACAGGCTACCGAAGAACTAATCGGTAATACGCTACTCAATTATTACGAAAACTATTCAATTATTTTTCACTGTTAGATTTCACTCTATTCAATTAAAGAAAACGTGCTACAACTTACAACCTTCTTTACTCTGAATATAATACAAAAGATCGCTCAAAACTTTCTTTATACCGTCATAATTCTATTCAAAATTATCACTTATCGTTGTGAAGACTATTTCTTCTTCATAGATAATATTTATTTGATAGAATTGTGGTAGCGAACTTGTTTCCTTGAATGCCGGTGTAAACAAGATCTTTGAACTTCAATTTTTTAGCTGTTACATCCAAAGTAGATAACGAGTTCGAAATGCATGGAGCGAGTGACGATGACAGTGGTGATGATTGGGACGAGATCGATGATGATTTAGAAACGATACCGTGCCTTTTTTGTAATGAAATTACGAGTAGCTTCCCGATTGCTTTAGAACATCTCGGTGCATCGCACAAGTTCGATTTAAAGAAATTTATATCGAAACACTCCCTTGATACGTATTCCTATATTAAGTTGATTAATTTTATTCGACATAAAAATATATTGCCCGACCAATTAAATGCGTTAAATGTTAAAACATGGGAGAGTGATGAGTATCTGAGACCTGTGATAGAAGATGATCCATGGTTAATGTTTGGTAAGTTTGAATACCAATTAGTTTTTGGAAACACGATTTTTGTATAAAGAATTCATAGCTAAAGTTGCTTACAGTGATAAGTATTATAAAGTAAAAGTAATCACCTTCATTAGTGATTTTGCAGCTTGATGTTATATGTTATATATGATGTATGTTTTCACATCTTATGTTTAACATAAATCATACAATTATTAATGGATACTATAAACTGATATTTTTAAGTATATTGCAACAGACAAATAAGCTAATATGTATAAATTGCATTCAGTTATATACTAAAATTTGTTTGGATTTTAATAACTGAATTGTAGTTAATACTCTAGCTTGTTAACGTTTTTGTCAAGATATTGAAGATTTAGAGGAGAAAATAACAAAACCCATAGCATACACAGTAAACTCAGAGAATGGCTGTGTTACTTTGTCAGAAGCACATTTTGCTGAATTGCAAAGAACAATACAAACGCTTAGAGCACAATTGGAACAAAGAGAATTGGCATGTTTTTTAGCAAAACAGGTATTAATTAGTTCATTCTCATGGAATGCTATTCCAAAAGAACAGATAATAATATTTATAATATTTTTGTAGCAAATAGATGATATGACACAGAAAGTGCAAAAATTGGTTTTAGATGATGATTTTGAATTGAAAAATAAAAGCTGTCATGGCACAGAGAATTGTAATGTTGACAAGGGTTATTTCAATACATATAGCCATTTTGCTATACATCATGAGATGTTGACGGTAAAATTAATTTGTTTAACTATTTACTTTATTAAAGCTCGTTTTACTATTTGCTTCTTATATGCTTTGGTAGTTAAAGGACCTTTAATAAAAAGTACTCATTCATAATCAAACATGTAACGGAAATAATTCTACTGTAGGATAAAGTAAGGACTGAGAGTTACCGTGATGCATTGCTAACAAATGCAAATAGATTTAATAACTCTGTAATGTTGGATGTTGGGTGTGGAACCGGAATCCTATCCATGTTTGCTGCTAAAAGTGGATGTCGTAAAGTTATTAGTGTTGATCAATCTGATGTTATATACCATGCTATGGATATAGTCAGGTATACATATTGACTATGAATTCATGTAATTAATTATGTATAGTATTTGCATTTTGGAGTTTTTATCTAAATCCGCGGAAAAGAAGTTTAAACAATAAGTAAAAAGACATTTTCATAGAATCGGTTTGAAAATACAATATAAGCATGATTTAAATATTTATTTATATTATATTTATATATTTAAATATTTTAGAGAAAACAATTTGCGGGACATTATTACGTTAAAAAAGGGTCGGTTAGAAGATATAGATATCGATGAAGATAAAGTCGATGCAATTGTTTCGGAATGGATGGGTTATTTCCTTCTATTTGAAGGAATGCTTGATACAGTTATCTACGCGCGAGATCACTACCTGAAACCTGGTGGTGATCTGCTTCCAAACAGGTGTACCCTTAGTATTGTGGGAAGTGGAGATACTAGTATGTTAAATTGATTTTCATAAAAAGAAGATTCCAAGCTAGAATTTTCACAGTTAACGAAAATATTATTTACAGGAAGATACGTTGATCTTGTTGATTATTGGTCAAATGTGTATGGTTTTAAAATGAGTTGTATGAAAGCGGAAGTTGTTCGTGAGCCAAGTGTAGAAATTTGTAATGTGGATGAACTAATAACAAGTACAGTTGAAATTCAAGGATTTGATTTGTATACTGTAACAAAAGAGTGTGTGAATTTTTCGTCGCCATTCGAATTACGAGTTAAGAAAACGGGATCATTAACAGCGATAGTCGGCTATTTTGATATCTTTTTTGACTTGGACAATCCAGTTCATTTTAGTACAGGACCCCATGCTACTCCAACGCATTGGAAGCAAACGGTGTTCTCGTTAAGTGAACCAATCAGCATTACCGAGGGTGAGTCAGTAATTTCTTTCGATATTTTTCCGTGAATATTCCGAGTTTTGTTTTCATATACAATATTAGAAAACAGGCGATTCTTTAGCTGTTTCCTCAATATATAAACCGAGACTCTGTGATTTTGCAAATTGTCGGGAAAGTAACTGCGTTTGTCCGAATAAAGATAATTTTTTTTTTCTTAGGTGAGATCATACCTGGTAAGTTAATTTGTCGTAGACACGTACGAGATGCTCGGGGACTAATCGTTACTATTCACATTAAAGATACTAGCCAGATGTATTATTTAGAATAAGTTTAAGAAATGCTTCAAAGTTCGTATGAACAATAGTCTTAAGTGCCAAAAATAAAAACATAGGGTCCAGGTTGCTGGTCACAATATTCCGAATGACTATCATGAAAAAAAACGAAACAGTAGATTAAATGCATTTTAAAACATGTAGTTGATGTAGGACAAGTTGTATTCATATTTTTCATACTACTAAACAACCTTAAGCATTTGTCTTTCATAAAACGCAGAATAGATTTACTCGCAATGATACCAGGCCTCTTTGATTCCCGTATGCAGGGAGCAAAGTGTTGTTTAGGAAAAGTTTGTTTGCATTTCATACTTCTCTTTGCAACCAAAGATACGCGGATAATTGAGATAAGTTTCCAAGCAGTCAATATTGCGCACATTCTTTTAACACGGCAGACCTCGAATTATGAAACAAATTATTGCAATGATGGTTATTTACATTTGTGCCTTTTAATAGTTATCATTCACGTTCGCAATTAAGATAGAAGTTAATCTATTACTCCAGTTTTTGCGAATATTGTAAACATTTACCCTAACTATAGAAAATAATCCGTTCAATACTTAATCACATGCGGATTGCATCGATTATATATTTGATTATAATTTGTATATCCTCATATTTTAAAGACATTTTATTCTCATTTCGCGATGTTATTACATAATGATAATGGCCTCTAATATTATCCACACAAAATATCGTAGAAAGTTGTTTGCAAAACGTTGTGGAATTGTTTAATAATAACGGTGAATGGGTATTTCGTAAATCTGCTTCAGGCCTGAAGAAATATAAACCTACGTCATTGTTATTATCAAATACAGTATGGCTGAAAGAAAGCAATATATTCTGACTAAAAATGTATTTTGCGCACGCGTGTTCCAATGTTAAACAAGTATCGATGCAGTCGGTATGTTTTCGCGGCACTCTCATTGTGCAAACAACGATAATCGCTCAAACTACACGCTATTTAATTCTTTGAAATAAGCTTAAGGAACATTATGATGCACGCGTATGTTTTCCACGTATATTGAACTCCATCTACTATGTTATTCAACGGAAGATACTATCACATTATTACGTATACTAAATATGCAAGATTTACTTCCGTTCATTACTGTTAACTAATATTCAAGTAATTCAATGTTATTTCTACGTCAAGTTTCCTGCCATTTTCCTTGCACGCTATAGATTACATACGTGCACCGCATTGTTTATGCTCGGCCAATTATGAGAGATGATATATATATTATATATTATATATTACGTAGCATACTTAAGATATATCGCTTGAAAAAAGTCCGATATTAATGTTAATTCTTTATAGCTTACAAAGGAAACAATAGAAATCGAATACTCTTCCTCGATACCATTAAGATTCCGCTTTAACATGTTCAGCGCCACGGAGAAATCCGTGTTATACGATAACTCACGATACGCATTCGTAACGTCTATATAACATCTAAAAATGAAACTGTTTAAGCGCTATACGATTCATGGGTTACATTGCATCGTTATCGTAACGTTAAAAATATTAAAAAATTTACGAATATTAGCAATATATTTGATTCGAGTTTTCGGAATATTGGCATCGGTGGTCGCCGCTGATTCCCATGGCGTTTAACGTGTTAAATGATCTGCGATTATACTATTGATAGGCTGTATAGTATAATCGAATTCAGATTACAGTGTTAAAATTGACTCGCTTCTTTAGGGCTTGAGAATTGATTTGAAAATATTTGCCCTGCTTCCGAATTGAGGTACATAATACGACTCTGTGATATAAAAAATTAGTAATAGCAAGTTTATTTGATGGTAAGTCAAGAGGATTATTGCCTTCCTCAGTTATATGTATATATATACATACATATATATCTATATATACATTTACATAAGTAATCTATTATATACTTAAAATCGAATAAACTCTGAAAATTCTGACCTGTACTATCGCCACCCACACATCTCCCAATTATTCTTTCGGAACGCAGCCATACTTGTAGATATAAAATTCGGGATAAATCTACCCTTTCACGCGATGCCGTATCTCTAGGACTTACATTTAAAACTAATAAGTGTATAAATTTTTGTATAATACTAGATCTCCTTCCCATTATTCTCCTGAGTTCGTTCTTTCATCGGTTTTATAACTTTCCAACACCGAATCTGTAAGATTTCTGTTGTATGAGAGGTTTTCAGGAAAACGTAATGAAAAGCGTTTTAACCGGTCGTACAACTAATAAGTTTCGTTCAAACGAAATTAAACACTACATTCGTATCTTTAAGCGTTTGTATGTTATTAACTCTTTGTATGGAGGTAGTTGAAATAAGTTCTCCCAGAGCTGGGTATGTTTTTTTTTTCAAGCATACTTCGCCATGTTTCGGTTCATCGGTAAAATTAGAGATCCGTTTCGGTTGATATTTACAGCCTGAGCGTGGAGAATATTTTTCACGATTCATCTGACTTTATCATCCCAGTCCCAATAATTTGATTACGATTAAACACACTTCGAGAAACATTGGAAATGGTTTTGACCTTAGTGGTCCGTGTTTAAGAATATATGGAACATTCTTATGTTAAAAGCTGGCTTCTGGTTCAATGGAAATGGTAACGAAATCTTTGTTACCCCTGAATTCTGTACATTATAATTCTGCGTACAACATTAACCGCAATATCTTGGTCTTAAAACAATAGCTAAATTTATTCGTTTAGCTTTAAACTGCAATAATTGCGAAGTATCGTAGCTTCTTTCGAAGCTGCAGATTTCGTTTTCCTTTGAAACTTTCCATGGTACGTTATCAAAACGCTGGGAAATGGCGATATGATTCGCATACACCATTATGTCGAAGTTCACAGAAAGCAAGACTTCATTTCAGTACATTAATGTCGGAAGTTTGGATTGTCGGTTTGCCATCCTTTTGCATTTGGACCAAATTGATATACTAATCTCCTGCCAAGTACTGGTTGGAATATTTTGCTCTTATAATAATATCTGAAAGCAAGAATTCATTGTATAGCCAATGCTTTATTTATTAAAAGCATAATCTTTATTACCAACTACAGGTGACAGTAAACGCCATAATATTGAAATGAATTACCTCATGGCACGGCTCAATTTCTCGTAAGTCATTTTTGTATTTCCTTTTCGCGAACCCCATCGTTTCGCAACTTCATCACTTTTCACAAACCGAAACTTCGCTTGAGAATAATCTTCCCAGCAAATCAGACTTGGACATGTTTCTCGGTTACGTAATAAGTCTCTAATGAATTCCCAGAGTTTTCCTTGACCGGTTGCTGAAACAGAAATTTATTACGGTGTAAGTATTGTCACTCGAGTCTTCGTGGATTTCTGGGTATATCGCATTTAAATAATACTTCATTAAAGTAAAAGAAGTAATATTGACTTACAACTCTTCTTCGTTTTTAATACTCTTGGTCTTCCCGGTGGTCGTTTTGTTAAAACTTCAATACTGTTATCTGATTCTGCGTCTAAAATATTTTTGTTCTCTGTGAGTCATTTTTTTAAATTATAAGTACTCTTTGTACTTCACAAGTAAAACAATGAATATATTACCCGAAGTATTGCTGGAACTTATTCTCGCGTATTCGTCTTCGGAATGAGGATGGATAGTATCAAAGGGTGGAACTGTAAAAAAAAAATTTGTTTCTTTATGCCACTTTTCATGTCAATTATTGAATGCTTAATTAATATAAAATGTTTGGATACAAGTTAATTACGAAGTGCATCATTAACTTATCCAAGGCCGACCGTAATACATATAGTGTGAAATAAAGAAAAGACACCGATATTATTTCAACATATATAATTCCGAATAGTTTTTAATAACATTTATTGAACTTATTTAAGTGTACGTAGCATTTATATATCGTGAAAGTACGTCCCTGGTTTCTTCAGGAACGTCCTTCAAATTAAAAAAGAAATGGGGTTTCCATTTTACTGCGCCATAAAGGTCATTTTACATCCAACAACTTTTACTTGAAACATTCTTTTCTATACATTCTTATAACACTTGTTATTGTTTGGAAAGAATTTGTGATATTCTGTCAAATTTTCTTTTATATAACATTACGCAGGATGCGTTTCACAGATATTTTTTCTAATCTCCGTTTTAGTCGCAATCCCGTGATTTTGTAAATTAAATTTCGCGGTTGAAAGTAATTATTTAAACCTTCAAGTGTCGAGAGAGATTGATTCACAAGCATATTCCGTTTTAAATAGCATAAATTGTAGATGCGTTCGGGCAAAAACAGTGTTAAATTACAATGCAAATGTTGTTTTGCTAAATTGTAACGGAAATAATGCATTACAAAAATGTCACCCAGCAAAATGCATGCATATTATTCTACTCTGCATACATGGTACAAGCAACAAAGCATTATCTGTCACTAAATAGTTTCTTGGGGTGACAAAAACATTGGAATATGTTTTGCCGACTATTACACATCGTTAAATAAGGTTTTTATGTAATAAAGACAACTAAATTCAAACCGATAAAAATGATTTGGCCATCAAAACATGCAAATATTGAACATCAACGATCTTATTATTTTATTATATTTGCCTAATGTCATGGGTACTGAAAAGCATGGAAAAAAAGATGTTTATTTATGCCGTACACTAATCTTTTGATCGTGTGTCACAACATTCATAAAAATGATAGGTTTGCCAACATTTTTAATAAGTATATTTAAGTAATTCAATATAATACTACCAATACTGTTAATCTTTTTCCAATTCAAGGATTATCTATTAAATAAATTCAAAACCAACAGGAGTTGATCCCACTTCCGGTCTCGAAGCCTACGTCAATTAACCCTTCGCGCTCCGTAGGCGGCGCTACACGCGTTTTCAACAATTTCATTAAAATTCGCGTCTTTCTTATCGTAATGCACACTCAATTAACAAAATAACTGTATAAGATTCATATTACAAGATTTACTTATAAATTGTTGTATAAATGGAATGCCCGTACTTTGTTTATCTGTATCGAAATGTGTGTGGAAGTAAGTACTGATTTTTACCAGATATATCGTCGGAGTCGAAAGGGTTAAGCTAGAAACTGTACACTAAGGCAAGAATTAGTCATATTCTGCTAATACTAACGAATGCAAAGTAATATCAATATTTGTTCAAGAATTATAAGCGATTTGTAGAAACTGTAATTCCAGCGATTACATACGTAAATTTGAAACGTGTTGAGAATGGAGTAGTTCGTACAACCGTTCTCCATATATGGGATCGTGGTTAACAAAGTCATCTCTTGTGAAATTAACCAACTCATTTCCTGGTACCGCGAGACTATGCTGGATGGAACTATATGGTTGTCCTATGTAAGTTGCAGCCGACATAAGCCAATTTATTGTCTCTTCTTGACACCAATGTCGGACTGGTTTGTCTGACCATCCGGTACCATCGATTTCATTGTTTTCGTCACCTGCAAGAAAAACAACTAATACATTACTGTTCGGAAACCTGTTAAAAGTGATACAAATACACTGAATTATTATTGCCACTGTATAAAAGTCGAAGACAACAAGAATTGATATCGATATTTAAACCGATGCTTCGCGGTGTACATTGTTATCGGATTTACCGTTACCCCGCCATTTTAAAAACATTTTAATTCAGTCAATATTTAATTAACACAACTTCGTATCAGTTAATTAATTGTTTGCATATCCGTATATAATTGTTCCTTGAAATGGAAATATATATCTACCTCAAATTGTTAGAGTCTTAAACTCCAAGTTTATTTACTTTCGAGATATGAATTAATTAAGAGATTAAGATAACTGATCACCGGTATCGGTTTCTAAAATCGATAAATATCAATAATATATATACTATAGAATAAATATAAATAATAGATTCGATATATCCAAATACATATTGTAAAGTGAAACTTTCCGTAGTTACATCGCAGTTAATTTGCAACAATTATTGTAAGCATGATTACTTGACATAATTTACCAACATCTTTTTACGAGCATGGAACGTATATTTTCTTTCCAGGTTCACGCGAGCCAGTAATTATGCTTAATTTTAATAGGCTGCAAATACGTGAGTGAAATTGATTGTGTTTCTTGTGGGTGCATTACCAAGGGTGCATCTCTTCCGCGGCGGCTCGTAATTACGCGTCGTTAAAAAATTGCTCTTTCTTGTGACCATAGAATCCATGTCCAATAAAAGGTGATCATCCTCTTCGTGCAAATTAAAGAACGAAGGATACATCTGCAATTAAACATCGTAATGTCATGTTTCCATAACGAGCTGTGCAGAAGACGAAGGACGGTTAACGAAGTCCTGCGTAGCCACGTTATGCGTATGTCTCTCTTTTGAATGGCACGTTTCGTGTTTTTTATTGCGCCGGTAAAAACCCGTCTCGTGCAATCTAGTTCCCGGACATGCGATCGCATTTATAAACGCAAATTAACAAGTTTCTATTATCAATATAACGCGGTGTTTTATAATGATACTGCTAAAAAATGTTCGATGATCTGATAGGTTTTTACGCGCAACAAATATGCGTGTTTAGTTGAACGCTAGTTAATGGTCCTCCATTGATGAAACATTTATCAACACGTATTTATATTATTACAGTTTAATCAAAATGACAATATTAGTCCAATACCAGCCTATAGAGTATCGATTTGTTTGGTTCTTTTGAAAATGTTTTGTTTGGTTCTTTTGTTAATACGTATTACGTGTTAATTTCGTTGTTTAAATGCGAGATATATTTTACTGTGTATTCATAGTTTTTTATTGTTCATCTGCTTCGACGTAATATGTGTTGTTTCGAACTGTTACAATTATGGACGTTGAAAATGAGTTGTTTGAGAACTTTATAAGCATGTTGAATATATTCCAGATCGAAATTAGACCTTTGTGTAAAAGTAAAGCGATACGATAGTTTTTGCTTATTGATATTCCTGAACATATTGTTTAATATTATAACGATACTCTATATGCATATAGCGCGCTAATAAGTGGCTTTCTTTCACGGGTAGCTTCAATTAAAATGTTAAAACCACCGACGCTGTGTAGAAGAAATATACGTGAATTCAATGTAAGACAAATCTGCGAATTCGGTATTCTACGACTTTGAGATTAGCATGGCCTTCTCGATTATCATTCGGCTAAAAAAGCGTCCAATGGTAAGATTAAACACAATTTACTTCTATCTTCAATATGACCATCCATCTCGAATCAAATACAAAATTCGCAGTGCAAAATGAACTTAATACGACATAACTCTACATTCCATCTGGATTACACTGGTCTCGCTTTTACGCAGATAAAAAAAACCTTCGAATTATCATATCAGTGTAACCAGTGCAAGTCCACGCGTGTGAAATCTACTCGAAATAACATTTCCAGTCGACTTACGTTCGAGTGTCGCGCAGAAAACTTAAAAAGTAGAACGAAAATGCGTTCACGGTGTCGCGATAACAAGGCGCGCACTTACCTCCGGTAGATTGGTCCTATCGTAAGTGTCAAAGGGATCCATTGTTTTGTTAATTGCACAGGATCTCTAGACGTTAATTGTCCGATCAAAAGAAGAAGAAAAAAACCAAGTATTACGATCGAAGTTCAATCTCGTGATATCGACGTAGCTCGTGTAGTTTCGTGATGGTCACGATGTCGCGATCACGCTTACAATCGTTGAGTGTCAAGAACGCGGATTACCGCGCGCTATTTCTGGCTAAACGTGGAGCAGCCGTGTCTGCAGATTTTTCGCGTGTCGTGAAGTCGCGCGGGATGTTTGCGGCGCGATACTGCTTGCCGGTCGCCGAAGTGTCTCTGGAGGATGGGGATCGGGGTACCAGGAGTGTTGCGGTGACGCAAAAGACGTCACCGCAGGGAGAACCGTCAGGGTACGACAGAGCGCGGAAGAGCAGGTTTCAACGGGGATTTCCCGCTCTCCGAGATCGGCCTATCACCGACCAAGCGCCCCCCGATAGCTGACGCAATAATTGCGGATACGCTCCATTGGCGGAGGTTCTTGCGAAAACGCACTCCGTCGCGCGGTTGCACTCCGTGACTTCGGAATTTACGTTGGCTCGAATTGAACGAAAAAAAGGATTCACGGCCACCAGGGAATTTACGTCGAGTTATACATCATGCCGTTCTCTTTGTGTATTAAATATACTCACTTTCCACGTATTTCGGAAGAATTCCTGCTCGAAGTGCGACGTCTTTCCCGGTGCATCGAACGGTTATGCACGCTGCTAATTGCTCGTGTTGTCATTTGTAGACTCCTTATTTACTACCTGGTATGGAAATTAGACTCAGTATTTTAAGTTTCTTAATCTTATGCAAGATATTGTTTTTGGTGTTTCTGTACGATAATTGACGATCTTGAAGTGCTCCTTACGATAACGAGATAATTTTGAACATGTATCACGTGTACTATGAAGCCCATTATCTATTCTTATTTATGATACATTACTAAACATCTATAAAAAGATATATTCAATATCATATTTACGTTATACAAAGTCCCTTCGAATTTTTTTTAGCTATCGTCTCCTTGCACTTCAAAGTACATGAATTATTGTGATTGTACTTTTATTATAATATTGTCTTTCAAGCACTTTGTTACGTATAAAAGAACAATTAAAACCCATCAGAAATACACAACACTTTAGATTTAATTATATGCATCAAATATAATCAATCACGTCTCTTCTCACTCTAAATGTATGCATTTTATATTTCTTTCCGTCTGCAAGTAACACTTAGTGGTACTTTTAGAATTAAATACACACTTATGTATTATACAATTGTCTTCGAATATTAGGTTAAATGCATAATCGGTTCATATATCAGTCTGAAAAAAAGTCTCACAACTCTCGACGCCTATGGTCAGGTTTATTTATAGTACTCCACGATGTCTCGACATCGGTGTGTAAACATGTCGGTAGTGCGGCGATCTTCATTTAATTTCGCGATATTTTTCTTTCATTTTTGCAATGCGCATAACAATACTTTGTCGCAGCAGGTATCCGTAACACATCTACGGCCTTTAATCTGTTGAAAACCCTGGCTTTGTTCACTTTCATGAATCGTAATTCCCCGGTCCTTTGTATAGAATTCTAATCGTTGAAAATCTTGATCTTTAATATGTCGACTAGATTTGCCTTTATAAAAGAGATTTCAAGAAAGATTTCTTCGTAATAATGTTTGATACTTCTTTTGTCAGATCGAGAGATAGAAGTTTCTTCTTCGAGGACAACTTTCGAATGCATTATGCACCTTCTTTTTCGGGAAGTTGATGGAACATTACGAGTGCGCCGGTGAATCATTGCACAACCATGAGATTGCCGAGCTGCTTAAAAATAAGTTTTAACCCATATAAATAATATATCTTTTCAATGAAATAAACACGGGAGATTTTGATGGTTTGTATAAAACTTAATTCTAAATCACTTTCTGACCATATCTCTTATACATTCTGCTTCTTTGTATACGCGTTACTTTAATAATTCATAAACCGCGTTCTTGTCGGTGTCGTTGCTTTCTGAATAACCAGTGCGGAAGTAAAATGATTATAATCTCTGACAATCTCTAACCACGTATTGTAGCAGCGCGCACTGATAAGTGCATGTGTTAGGTAGACATAGTACCGCAAAAGACAATGTAGAATTATTTACACAATTTTACACTCATAATACATAGCTAACATTTCCATAACATTTTTTTTATAAATTCAAGTTTACCATCGAAACATTTCATTAAAGTCTTTCTAAGTGCAACGTTTCAGAATCTCATAAAATATAATACCTACTCAAAATGACTGGGTTGGATTACGAAAATTATGTAATCCATCAGATATCAGTGTTACTTGGACTAATTATATTAATGGATATGAACATGATATGTAATCCATACGAAGCACAAGAAGATCCATCGGCAAAGAATTCGCGATCAGATAAAGAGAATCCGACGAGTGTTTATACATGTGCCAATCATAAACCACCTGGTAGATATCGCGGCAAGAATATTTTTTACTATTCCTATGCTCCCTTATAACTGATAAAGCATCGCGTAACATCCAGATTTACTGTAATGGAAACACCGCGCATTCTATATGCACAGAGTTCCGAGTCTTACTCGAGTACCGATGTGTGCACTGCATATAATTCCACAAATTATTCCTTCATTCATTCCTTAATTATTCATAGACTTACGAAGGATTTTATCGAGCAAGGCATAATTGTAATTTACCTGAAAAAGCACAGAATTTATTCATTCATCCACAGAACGTATAATGTCGCAGATAAGTTTAATCTGTTAACGTACGATGATGAGTTAATTCATTGCATAAATCTGCAACTTAGTTGAATGATTTAATTCAATTCAAATGAATATTTCAGTAGGTAGCAGACGAATTTATATATTATATAATTTATGCATGAACATATTTCACGGAGTTTTTAATTATGAAATTATAAATAACCGCTTGATAATTATTGTTTATTTATTACTAGTTCGCGATGTTTCAATTTTGATGAACTGTTTCGATGAATATATTTCATCGAAATTGATTTATATAGTATATTATTATCAATTATAGAGCTTCTGCAAATTAATATGAGCATGTTGCCAATTACCTTTGATCTGCATCCTTTTATTCTTCTTTTTTGACATTCATTCTCAATTGGTAGAACAATGCCGTAAACGCCACATAAAAATTCAGATGGGATGCACAAGTTTCGAGCGCGGTTCTCCCCGGTGACACATGCAATCAACTATCTCTTAAGCTATAAATATAATTACTGAAACTAATGGCAACTCGCGATGTATCTGTGTCGACACATTTGATTAATGCACGCGCTTATTACATTTTACAGACATTTGAAACTTTTAGTTGAATATTATATACATATTGCAAGTTTTTAATTATTATATTCCTCGTAACCGTTTGATGCGGCATTTGCCGCGAGTCCTCACGATAGTTATTGTTTATTAATTACTGGTCCATGATGTTTCAATTTCGTTGACCAATGATATGTTTAATTACAATTGATTTATATATTATAATATCATCAATTACAATTCTTCTGCAAATTAATATCAGCATTTTGCTAATAGATATATATGTCTACAGGATAAAAATGAAAGAAGCGATCAACGATTATTCTAATCACGCAAATGCAATTATCATTCACAGTTATCCCACGCATTCGAATACATTGCAATGGATTCCTAGTAACATTGTATCGCAAGAATACATTTATTCCATTTGCGTGAGCCATGACAAATGTCTGCACCGCAGAGGAAATATTTCGAATCATCTTGTATTCGTGCGACATTGGTTCGATGCAATTAACAATGTTGACCCCCTTGGTGCGGTGCAATATTTGCATATACCGGAGTTTATTCTTAAATTAATTATCCGATGATCGTTGCAAAGTAATTTTTCATGACATTCGAGAATGATTGTGTATTCGTATACCTGAATAAGAATTAAGAGGACGGCAGTTCTTGTCGGTGATTAAAGAATCACGTGCAGGTCGTTTGTGCATTTGTGACTTTACGTTTATTCCTTCGATTGAAAACTAATGTAATCGGTCTGACGTTGAGAAGGCAGTCTAATCTAACACTGAATTACGAGTTCTGCAAAATTCAATATCATATATTCACGCATAAAACTATACGCATTTAAAATGCGAAGTTAAAAGATTTCATTAAAAACTATTCTTTTTGTAGAATAATATAAACTACATTTTTAACTGGAATGAAAAGTTATTTTTCTTTAATGATATCGATTTGTTTCTAAATAAAATTAAATTCATGTATAATTTGAAGAAATTTAATTGCAAATTTCCCAGCTTTTGTTTTGTTCCCGGTAAGATTGGTTCGATATTAATATTTTATGAGCGCTAAATCTGGACCATTCATATTACCATGCAAAATGGCCGACACAATTTGCTGGGAATTTACTTCGAAATTCTTAATATGAAATATCTGGAAATGACATAAATTATTCTCAACTACGTAGGATATTTCTTTCTCTTAAATACCGAATTCATTTTCCAAGTAAAAATCTTCTGGAATAACACGTTGTACAAATAAAACTGTAAGCGGAGTCTTGTTTGAGATGTAGACACGCAGTAAGGATGAAGCAAAGATTATGAAAGGAACGCAGTAACATGGCAGAAGAAATGCTCTTATCCGCAATATCACAGACTTCTGCGTAACCAAATATGAACCATCACTTGGCGGTTTAGCAGAATTGATAAAATATTTATCGAATTAAGTACCATATCTCCGCTGAAATATGAAAACATTGAGTAAATGATGAAGACTTTAAAAAAAGATGAATTGAACGCATTATATAACTTATGAAATGTGTATCTAAAAGATGTAGAATTTTGGGTGGATGTTATGAAATCTTTTCATCACCGTGTAATGTTGGTTGAATAACGAAGGTAAACAAATGCATACTGCAATAAATGAAAGTCGTGCTACATAGAAACATTTTAACAGATATTGGTTCTTGTCAAAGCCATTGTTGCAAGATTAATCCGAGTTCTTTGAAGGATCGCTTAATAACTAGTGGAACCAGTTCATGAAAGAGCAGGTTCCTTACGTCTGAGGAAAATCACACCTGCAAATAAGACACATTCTCGGATAGGTGCGTGCGTACGAAGTCACGTGGACACGGTCAGTATGAATCACGTACGATGTGCGTTTCGCAATCTCCCATCGAAAAGACCGCAGGTTTCATTTCCAAGAACTCAAGCATCCCGTGGCAGGATGTTCCGCTCGTTGCAGTTCAATTAAATATTAACACACCAGAAGCACTTTATTCGAAAGAAGTGAATTTTGACGTATACCAAAATAGCGCCCTCATTTAATCCTTTGTACTCGGAGGCGATTCTCAGTCGCCACTCAGTTTATCGTGGCAACTGAGAGGCGACATTAAGATTCTCTCCAGTTCTATTTTATTATTAGACGTTAAATCACCGACAACTGGAGTCAAGATTAATGTCGTGTCTCAGTCGCCACTCGAGTTGCCGCAACAAACTCAGTGGCTACTGATTGTGAGAGTCGCCTCTTGAGTGCAAAAAGAGATGCAAAATCACTAAAAAAATACTTGCAATATTTATTTTTCGCGAGTTGTAAAGGTATTTGAATGCTCAAATTTCACGACGTACATTTTGTAGGATCCAGTAAAGCAAGATGTTCGTGTTGGATTATGCACTTCTAATGCAATCAATCAAACGTAATTGATCTTTCCAAGAAGTCGGAAATAGATTCCATGAATAAATTGAACGTTTAATTTTTTTTTTCTCCTTAAGCAACTTGGAGATGTAGAGCGTGGAATTCCTTCATTCAGTACACGAGATCATTTTTGCAAATACCAGCTCACAGCGCAATTTCATTCGTTTATTGAGGAGCATTTGGCCAACTTTGTAAATGATTCTGTAAACACAAGCCGCGTCATCATCATACATTAAAGAACAAAAAACTATTACCTGCGGATGTACTTCATAATAATTGCATCTCTGCAAGACTGATTCGCATTGAGTAATCAAATTAAATGTAATTAATGTCGAAGGTTTTAGCTTGCGTTTTAATATTGAATAGGAAAATCAAATGAATACAAATTCTGTCGGATAAACGGCAAAATGTGAGCAACCATCGGTGACTCTTGGTACAAAATATTTTTATATATGCACTTCAATTACATATTTTTCGGTCTTGCAATATAAACTTAATATTAAATCAAATGGTATATAAATAAATCAGTACATATTATGTTGCAATCTTACTTGCAATACGATACTGGGTTTTCCATGATGTAAATATACACGTACATACACTTCGTCACGTTAATATAAAATCCTAAAATTACAATTCACGTACTCACTTCTTATTATTTTCAGTTGACGCTATTTGCGAAGCAAGATTTGCAAATTTCGCCAAGTAATCTACGCTATTTTCACCCATAAGACATTGCATGTGCGATACAACCTGGAATATAAAGAGAAGGGTGAATTATCGTTCAGTCTTTATGTCTTCGTCTATTTTGCATTCTCATTTGTTTATACTTACATCGGACGAAGGACGTGTGTCCTCCACTAACTGATCCCCGCTTTGGTTTTTTTGTGACCCTTTCATGGGTGATTCAAGTTGACCCAAGAAACTACTCAACGAAAAGTCCGCTACCTGGAATGATTTAATTGATACAATTAAAAATTCCAATACGCCGTTGTTAGAAATCAATGTTGATAAATATGGTAATCTTATTCGGCGTTTGGTGAAAGTAGTTACAAATAATTTACCTCGCTATTTAACCACTGGTGTTCTCCTTCTTTAAGAATTTTTGTAGCACTTGTTATAATGGAGTTTGTAGGCTTTGGTTCTGTTGCTACTTCAAGTGCATCTAAGAAGCTCTTGTTTTCTGAGGGTGTTGTATTTTCCACTGGCATTTTGTTATTTTGTGTTTCGGGAATATTTGGCGAACATTCTTCTGCTTTATTTACTACTTGGTTACTGGGTCCTGCAACTTCTGGTGTCGGAGTGGTTGCACTTGTGCTCGGAGTGGATATTATCGGCAATACCCTTTGCACAATAAGACTTTTTTGCCTAACTGTTCTACCGCGTTTGCAAAACCGCGTTTTAAATTTCTGTAGGGAAGAGAAACATTCATTACAGGATGTACATGAATTTCTATAAAACATATATATTAAAATGCATGTTTATCTCACATCCAATTGAGTTTTGAAAGCATCAGGTGTTCCAATTTTGCTATAAGACTGTGGAATAAGTGGTGGCCTGAATGTTGAATCCTTTGCGGAAAGTACTCGCGTTGATATCACTGTTTCGTTGCTACCAGATGTATTGTCATATACCTAGATATAGAAATTGTTCGCATTTTTAATTATGGATGATCATAACAAGTCATTTAATTGAGGATAATAATTTGAAGCACAACTTACTTTACTGGTACCATAAGTATGCTTTGCCAGTGACAATAACTTTTGTAATGCAAGACATATATTATTGTCGCGCAAAATTTTTGTTGCGTGATCTGTACTCTGTTCCCGCGAATGCCAATCGAACCAGTATTCTAAGGTGATCTTGGACTCGCGACCAAACTGTAAGAGTTACAAAATTAGGGGGATGTTTTTCATTGATAGAATGTATTAGGTTGGCCAAAAAGTTTGTGAGGTTTTTAGCATGTAAATTGGAAGCGACTTTTATTTAATTTTGTGCGTTTTTTCAATCTTCTATTCAATGTTGCCCCTTTTGACTTATAATATTTGCCTATATTTTATACAGCTTTGAATCCTGAGTTCAAAAAACATCTCATTTCACAGTAAACAAACTGATGCAAATCGCATGAACTTTGTAGCCAACCCAATAGATTACTGATTATATACTCTGACATTGACTTTAGTAAGCTTTGGGTGCAATTATAATATGTACCATTAAAAAGAGATCCCCTACAGTAATGGTATTTGCTTCTTCAATATTCCAACCTTTCCTAATCCTCTCAATCGTTTCTCTACCAGGAAATCTGTTTGGTTCTGTTTGCTGTTCTGAAGCGGATTTCTCAGAATTATTTGCAACTGACAATTTTTCGGAAATACTACTTCCAGCTTCTCCAATATCAACATCACTACTGTTATCCGGTGGTGAACAGTTTTCTTCTATTTTGTTTGTACATTTTTTGTCTGTTTTACTACGTTTAATGCCTTTCTTTCCAACACTTTTCAAATATTGCACAGACCCTAACATGTCTTCTCTGGAACTTTTTAGGCCAAGACGCTTTTCATACGAATTCAAACTAACACTGTTACTGGTCAGATATTCTCCCAGATTCACCATTGGTAATGCAATTTTACATCCTTCTGGTGGGGCAACTCTTAAAAGTCTAGTATCTTTCATTTCAGTAGCAATAACATTTTCTACATTAGGTGACTATGTTGTATGTAAGGAATTTCCTTGTCATCCTACTCTGATTATATGATGAAATATGTTCAAATTTGAATGAATCTTTATGGCAAGGATACAGCACTGTACTTAGTAGGCCTCCATCTTTGTTGCAAAAATATTAATAAACTTGATAAACGTCTCTGTATAGGCAACAAAGTGCGCACTCTGGGATTCATTGATGATGCCTGTACTTCCCACCATGCAAGATTGTTACCTGGTTTTAATTCAATAGTTACTCTGGATGGTAGTTTAATTTCTTCCTGCCAATCTATAATGTGCAAAACCATAGAACATAAATGAAGCTTGTCTTTAATTAACAGACTTTATCCTTTATTTCTTACTGAGTTTAAAATATACCTTCCAACTGGTTCAATTTCCTCAATGCCCTACATATTGGTGTTTTAATTCTCATAGTTTTCCCTCTAAATCTTACTTGTGTAGATCCCCAATAAACAAGCTGACTTAATTTCAAATGAACCTTCTCATGTATACGAGGTAGTTTTCTTCTGAGTTCACCATAATTAATTAAACCATACAACTCTTGTGTAGTCTTCTTCACATCTAACAACAACATTATTTTATCCTTGATAACTTTTAGCAGTAATATCATATACTGATATCTTGTAAAAAGCATATAATTTTACCTTCAGAAAATTTCAAATGTTTTGAGATCTTGAGCCAAGTTCTATGATAAAAGTGCCGTATTTGTTCTTTATTCTTTATCATAATATCTGGCAAACCTTTCTTCTTTCCTTGACATAAAAAGTAGCTCTGAAGAGCATCAAAATCTTTGCCATACTCATTGAGGCCTTTGAAGAAAGTGTTTTTGTCTTCCATAGACCACAGCTCACAGGATCTCTTCAGAGACCTTATCTTTGTTTCTGTACACTCTTCATCTTTGGAATCTAAGCATAATTAGAAATTGTAATCTATGATTATGGAACTCCTTTAACATACTGTAAAATGCAAAATTGTGCAAATTTAATATTCTCTATAAAAAATGATTAGCCAGCACCGACATTAATGGCCAGCAATGAACACTGCTGTGTTCCCATATCACACAGCAGCCACACTTCTTGCACAATAAGAGGAATGATTTTTATATTACAATTCTCGTGATTACAATATCTGATAAATTAACAAACCTTTTTTCTCATTACCAGTGTCATTTACATCCAGCTTCATCTTTTTATTTCCCCGAACGACTCGGGCTTGAACATTCTTCGAATCCGCGGGGGTCTTCGCGTCCGATGAAGGCTGCAGAGTTTGCGATGTTCCAGGAGTTTCTTCCTTCTTTTGAACTCCATTGTTCCCTTGAGTTTCCGATCCATCGGATTTCGTATTATTTTCCATTGCAAATAATATTCTCGAAAGATTTTCAGAGCAGCGCAACACACTCGCTGATTTGTAACACTTATGCTATGAGTACCGTAACTCACTCGGGTTGCATTCGCTCGTTCGAACTCGGCACATCTTAAGTGTATCAGTGCATTCCTCGAGGTATTTATTATTAATGTATGCTATTATTTCAAGATAAAGAGATGCATATATAATGTTCATACAAAAAGTTATATGACACTGTAAATACAAATATACAATTGTAAATGATTAGAAATTCTGACAACTTATGCGCCACTGTTGATGCACGTCAACAGATAAGATGATAAAGACTCCTATAAACTTGCAGAAGAGTGACAGTCAAGCTCTACATTGTTAAATTAACAATCGCAAATTGTCTTTCTAATAGTCATACATTTTATAGCGCAATAACAAGTACAATTTTCTAAATTAATTCCGAGCGCATTTCACCGCGGAATCCCTACTCGAATGGCTACAATGTGTATCAATCTTAGGCCGATTAACATATTGTTATGCGCTACATTTTTCAAAATCGCTGGATTCAGGAGTGTGAAGATAATAATATTCGAAAAGCTAGTATTACGAGGCATTCTGAAGAATTTGAAAATTACATCGACGCGAGGCGTACTTCAGCCGAAAGTCCGGCGAAGAAATGATTTTCGCGCTGTGCTGGCGCTGTAAATGTGACAGCGTGTTGGGTGCAACATTCGACCAATAAAACGGCCAGCATAATCGCATACGCGACCAATTGAGATTTGGTTTTTTTGCGCAGGAAAGTGCATTAAAGTTTCCTATCTGAATTAATAAATTCCCGTAAAGACAGTTTATGGACAGTGGCCTTGATCGCAAGGAAAAGCTCGAATATTTCGGTGGAGCAGTGTACTTAATTAACGAAGCCCCTGATCAATCTGATTGAATACGATTTCTGGGACGTTGACCGTCGGGCCTTGATGGAGCCAATACCAGTTGGTGACTCGGTTATCAGGCTGCCTTAAAGTCATATAATCGATTACACGCGTGTGTTATGCACTCGTCAAATTCGATTCCCACCCCGGTTCTGATAACTGTAACCTTGAGTATATTCGGTGTTGCTGGTCTACGTCAAAGGTGACAACGGGCCAAGAGTTCTCGGTTTTAATTTGACTTGTAGCGACTGCGCGAAGGGCGAGGGTGAGGGCGGGGGTGGAGGCCGGAGGTGTCAGTGACAAGGTGGAGCTAACCTAAGATGCGAGCAACCGTGATTGCCGATGTAATTGTACTGTTCGGGGTTCAGTTGTTGTATTGGTCTTGCGGCAGGGTAAATGCAAGTGGCGGGGCACTCGACTCGACACCGAGCTTTCAGCCCGGGCCATCGAGCAGCTCACATTCCAAAGTATCTGCATTCTCTGCGACTCTTACTGATGGCTTGGCACAGGCAGTGGCCCATGAAGCGGGTAAACTTTTCATTATGAAAGTATGAAATATACCAGTCACCAGCAAACACCACCTACTCTTACACATTACATATCATTCTCGACGCAGTTCATATATTAACTCTTTGATTAATTAGCCTGCAGCATATGTGCACATTCTATATGCAACTATGTGTATATATAATAGTTGCCAGAACCTTGTGATTATACTGTTTTGGTAGAACTACATACAACTTATGCTACCAGCATAATGTTTTTGTTGTAGTCCCTCCCTTACTAGTATAGGGAACATGTACTATTCATTGTATCAGATAATATTGGATTATAAAAATATAATAATTATAAGTTAATATAACTCTAAGATAGATGTACCTGTACCTGATTTTATCATGTGATACACTACAATCTTTATATTTGTGATTAATTCAATAGTATCACCATATAGTCCTACTATATGAGATATAAGAATTCTGTTCCAATCAAATTCTATTGTGGAATTTATATTGAATTTAAAGAAGAAAACAAGCTTGTGTTTTTACTTATGTCAGAATGCCTTCATGTGTTTAATCATGGTTGAAGCAAGAAAGAGAAATGCTTGTATATTTATAGAACAAACTAGTGTGATGCAAAACTGCTATTACTAATAATAAACCAGAAATTAATTTCCTTCAGCATCTTGTAGAAATAACAGTGCTTTACCAGAAATCCAAGTATAGTATCTAAGTCATAGTATAGGACATTGAATCTATTTTAAACAGTTCTTAATCTAAAATAAGAGATATGAGTATGAGAGATTCCATTTATATTCCATTTAGGTGCTATATTATTTCTTATAATATTGAGCTTGAACAAAAATCAATCATGTAAAACATGATGTAAAATAAGTAAAATAATCATATGAAGTATGTATACTCAATGAGTCAAGTAAGATAATCATGTAAAACAAGATCTGACACATCCATCCATTAATGAAGATACTTATAATCACAAACACATACAATCAAACGTAGGCTGTTTAACTTATTACAGGTTCCGATACTTGTAACGATGACCTAGCTTGTCTTACAATGGCTTCTCATGATCGACTAGGTTTAGAAGCAATCAAATCACTACACAGCCAGCTAGATGACGATGCCAATGGAAATGTAGATCTTTCAGAATCGGATGATGTAAGTTTATGTTCATACTGCTTACCTTAAAATTGTTATGGCTTACACAAATACTTACAAATTATTCAATTAATTGTTACTTATCAAATCTAAGGATATTTACTATATTGTGTTACATATGTTTTTTATTTTTAATAGTTCTTAAGGGAAGAACTGCAGTATGAAGCTGGTTATGAAAGAAGACAGAGAGCCTTCCATCACAATGACGATATGCACATCAGCGTACGAGAACTTTGGGAAGCCTGGTTGAGATCAGAGGTATCAGAATCAAAACTATTGTTGTAATATTGAAAATTTTCAAAAACTCGAGTTAATCACTTTGGCATTTGAGTGCTTAATTTATGTTTATGATCCTTATGAACTACACGTAATTTCATAAAGTTACAATTCTTCAATCACAGGTTCATAATTGGACTATAGAACAAACTTCAGAATGGCTGACTTCTAATGTTGAGCTTCCTCAATATGTTCCTACTTTTATACAACATCATATAACGGGTGCTACTCTTCCAAGGTAGACTTATTAAAATTGCATATTATTGTGTGCATTAAGAGCTACTGTTTGAGTTAGATACTACAAGAAGTAGTTCTTCATCTATGAAAAGATTAGTACAATTAAGATTTTGATTGATATTAACAGGTTAGCAGTGAACAATATGCATTATCTTAGTAATGTATTGGGTATTAAAGACCCAATTCATAAGCAAAAAATTGCTTTGAAAGCCATGGATGTAGTTCTTTTTGGACCACCAAAAGGTAATGGTGGTCTTTTAATACTCATTCCATACTTAAAATTTTGTCTTTTTACTAAAGTTATCCATGAAAACACTTTGTAGATACTGGACATAGCATCAAAGACCTAGTATTAATTACATTATTATTCGGAGCACTTATTGGATGTTGGTATGCATATCAACAAAAGAAAAATTCGCAAAAGCATCTTCATAGAATGATGAAAGATATGGAAAGCTTACATAAAGCAGAATTGGCACTTGAGGATCTTCAAGTATGTTGTATAAACCAATTTAAAAATATGTGGATACATACATTTTTTTCTCTCCACTGCTTTCTTTTAGAAGTATAATATATCATACAAATTTATAGAAAGAGTTGGAGAGAGCTAGAATGGAGCAAGAAAGTGCAGCAACAGAGAAACAGAATTTAGAGAAACGATTGCAAGACGAAAGTATGGGATTACACGCTTCTTATTCAGATCTCGAAGTTTCGCAATTAAAAGCTGAAATCGAAGTTAGTATAACCAGCATTATGTTTAGTGATCAGTTTGATGTTTAACGATCGATGATTTCATGTATATCTTCCACAGATGTTAAAACTAGAGTTACAACGTGCCGAGGGTGAATTGGAAGATCGATGTTGGTCACCTCCTGCTGGTTTGCAACACTGGTTACAGTTGACTCATGAAATCGAAAATAAGTCTTATACAAAGAAGAAAATTTCTGCGGAAAAACAATTGCAACAAGCACGGGAAGCGGTGAGTTATTTTAAGATGTATGTTAAGATTTAATATACAGATAACGCTCGTACAACGCGGTTCCGATATAATGCGGTTCACAAATTGTGGCGGTCCTCGTATTCTGGAACCTAACTCTCACGTTATACGAGGGTTACCTGTATTAATGTAACAATTACGTCCACTAACTTTGCAAATTGATTATACAGTGCGAAAAATTACGAAAGAAACGATCAAGTTTAGTGGGAGCGTTTGTTTCTACGCATGGGAAATCTATCGATGAGGTTGATAAAAGTATAGTTGAAGCAAGAACAGCGCTGAACGAAGTCACCGCGGAGTTACAAGAAAGAGTACATCGTTGGAAACAAATTGAACTTCTGTGTGGCTTCAACATAGTCAACAACAATGGTCTGAGCTATTTAGAAACCGTGCTCTACAGAGGGACGCCAAATGGCCGAGGTCTTGCATTCCGAGGTATTTCATTTTAAATACGCGAACGAGTTTTTTCCTGGCTGAGTTACAACTAATGAGCATTCATTATTCATCAGCTTTTTGTATATGCATCTCTAAAGATTTTAAAAATAAGTGTGTGTTTCGAACAAGTATGGTAATACCGGAAGAAGAAAATGTTAAGACCTGTTTTGTTGATTTCACCTTGAATAGTTGCAGTCATGCTTGACTCTCATATAACGTAGTTACAACGATGACTTGTCGAATTTTATCGGGGCTACGTGTTTTTTTTGGGGGGGTGCGAATTAAGAAGCTACTGACAGAAAATCTTAGATGAAGTTAATGATAATAATTCTAATTAATATTTATAGGCCGACTCAGTAGCCAAGATGACTTGGACGACGAAGCAAGCTCAGTGTACACACCATCAACTTCCGGTGCCGCAGGTAAGCTGGAAACGGACTCCCACGAGCATTTAGATTGACACAATGATGCTCAATTTGTAAATATTATTGTAATTTTGTTTGTATGTCACGTTTACATTTACATACATATGCTTATATTCTCCATTCTTGATGTGGGTAATTCCTTCAAGACAATAGTTTACTAACTTGTTTGTGTTTTAGTAGTAATTGGGTTTTTGTGGCATTAATATTCTTTCAAGGATCGACAGGAAATTTATGTATTGGCAAACCTGTAATTGATTATACTCGTATTTAAATAGATTCTGCAATAGATTTAAATAGATTAACACTAGAACTACCAAAGTAGTCAAAATTACGGATCCTCGGTATTTAATAAAACTCTTCAAATTTTTAACGTTTCATTTTCTCAAATTTCTCGAGGTTCACGTTGCACGATGGACATATAAATAATAAATCGGTTAATATATTTCTTTCAACCATTCTTTTTTTAAGGATGTACACATAAATATACAAATATAGCTGAATTTATCACTGGTAGTTCCAGTGTTAATAATAATTTTTATTCGATCAATTTATTCTTTTATAACTTCGGCATAATATATGTCCAATATAACTAAACGAACATTCAATTTTGAAACTTTAGCCACGAGTATAAACGATTGCTATACTTATGTTTTAATTACCTAGAAAAGTTGATTGCAACGGGCACATTTTGATAGTGCTGGTTATAAAATAATTGTAGAAGGCACGATAGAATTTAACGTATGCGTAACATACGGCAAATCCGAATTTTTCATACATTTCTTGCTCGCAAAAACGAATGAACGTTCGAAGAATTTTGTAATGGTCTGCTTACGGTGTTAATGATACATACATTTAATGTCACACATTACAGAGAAGACGCCATATTGGTCGTCATTTAGATGAATGATGTAGAAACGTGCAGAAAATAATGCTAATCCTACGAAAGAAAGAGACATATTAGGTCTTATTGTAAGAATATAAAGTACAAATCTTTGCAACTATTATTTTCAACAGTTTCATCATGTTGAAGATAATGCAGTCCACAAAAAAGTGCCTTCTAATTCAACACATAGAAAAGTTGACATTTTTTAAATACCAAATCGGATTCTACAAATGCAACTAGGAATCTGTTCCATG
The DNA here is from genome assembly GCA_910591585.2 of Nysson spinosus. Lineage (NCBI taxonomy): Eukaryota > Metazoa > Arthropoda > Insecta > Hymenoptera > Crabronidae > Nysson > Nysson spinosus. The sequence continues at coordinate 9,727,833 of OU342835.1, forward strand.
ACACACATTAAATAAGTGCCGACAGTTTCTTCCTTACAGGTCACATGACCTTCGCGTAATGTTACGTTTTAAGTGTAATACCGAATTTAGATCTTTTATTTGAATTATTAGATTAAATGATTCACTTATCCGATTCTTAATAGGAGGATATTGTCATATGCATAAATATCTTTGTATGTTTGTTTTTGTAACCACAATATTTCTAATCGCTTATAATTTCATGTTCTCCGTAACTTTCTTTCTCGTTCTACGCTCTGCCAAATGTCTTACTAATTCTTTTAACCAAGAAAGGTGTTTGTATTATTGTCACTACACGTGTCAGCTATTTATCACAATATTGCTGCAAATATTCACTCTTGAAACGGCGGTTTTATCAATTTTAATGTTGCAATCAGGCGCCATATGTACGAGGTTTATATTTGGCGTGTTAGGACGAAATTTTATAAGTATAAATTATAATCAAAATCAAGTATTAAACTTAGAAAAGCATTTAAGCATCTGGGAAGCTTACATTAAATTTGTTTGTACATATATAAATAGTTTTTAAAATTCTTAAAGAGTTTTATTAAGGTTGTTACGTTTAATTTATATGGCAATTGAGATTTATTTTTGTAATATTACGTGTATTAATATTCGTTACATTTTATTTCTGACTTTAATTCTGAAGAATTATAAACATCTATATTTATAAATTATTGATAGAGTTTTATAGTTATGTAATTTGTAAATTTTGATCTGATAATCCATAAAGAAGAGGATAGAACGGAATTCAGAGAAATTCTTTCACAGTGTAAACTGATAAACAATTTAGTCTGGAAAAGATCCTGCTTCACGTTTTATCATTAAAAACTATCTCGGGCTTCGCATAGTTTATTATTATATATCCTCGTACAAGGCATAATATTCCGAAACCTGAGTTTTTTACCGTTGATATTGACTTCGTCGGTTTTCATCTAACATGTTGCTCTAAATTATCTTCCAACACTCTTTGAGTCAGAGAAAGTTATTTCTTCTATGTACAATCTCTAGTACTTCCAAAATGTTGCCAAACTGATCTTAATTATTAATTAATAACAAAATATACAAGTATTAATTAAATCATTATAACAAATTATCTCTAAATTCAACGATATTTTAAGATAAATTATACCATTGCACTGAAACTTTACAAAAAGTGTAGTGTCTATGAAATTCATTCGATATATTCAAGAAAATATAATTTTTAGTACTTGATAGTGCTGATTATTATATTTATAATTACTCCTCTATAGCCCAATTTTTTTCGCGTCACAAACTACTCGTATAACGTAAATCTAGTTAAATGCGATTCTAACGAAGTTACATTACGCGAAAGTAGTACCGTAATTATTACTTAAACGGACTGAAAAAGGTGACAATCGTTGCGCGTACTTTTAATAATTATTTTTGCAACGAAAAAATCAAATGAAATGAAAAATACGGATAGACGAGTATGTGACTTCAAAGTTACACGGAGCTATAGCGGGTTAATGAAATGATGTACAGTGTTTCATCGTAAAGTTTAATCAGATAGAAAATGGAGGGATTCAAATACGTGATACATTTCTGAATAGATCTGAAGTAATGTGTGACATAAACGTAATGTAATCGACTTATTCCAGACAGAATCAATGCAAATATTTTCTTATCATGACAATAGAGATAGCAGTAGGAAAGACACGGGGTATTAATATAAGGTAACCTCTTAATTAACCACTTCAGGAATTCGCACAAAATATCTTCTCTACAGTAATGAAATCTTTATCATATTACGATAACTGACTTCAAAATTCTACATTTCAAACATCAATATGGAACAAATCCGTTTTGTTAAATTGGTTCCATCTTAATATGCATCCTTCTTTATTATTCTACGCTCTGCTAGATGACTTACTAATTCTCGAGAAAATGTTAGAAGTACGTTAATGTTTCAAGAACATATAAAAGAAAACTTTCTTTTAGTTCTACATAAACATTTCATAGATCAAGATTCTCAAATTCCATATAAAGTCAAAAATATATTTGGCTCCTTCGAAATGATTGATCAATTTGATTTTAAAGGATGATAACAAAAGAAGTCAACAAGTATATTTTAATAGAGTGCTCAAGTATGAGGTGGTTAAAAGATGGCCGACGTATGTGCAGGAAAGGGTGAATATAAAGTGTATCCCTCTCCTAATGATATTCGGTTATTTCTCGGAAAAACAATGAGATAAACACGAAATCTAAAGCGTCAGAATAATAGAAACGAATCTGATCTAAATTATTCCAGTGTTAATTGTTATTAAAAAGAGGACATTGTGAAATATTATCACAAGAAGATCGACAGTAACGATACATTTATAAGAGACATTAATTCTCTACCGTAATACACGCTGTACTACGAATCCATATTTTGAATTACTATAATTCAATATTGTTATTCCGGATACCAAGATGGTTTCCGTAACGTACAGATCTTTATCGAGCAAGTAAAGAGTTTAACGATTGTTGATAAATTTGCGATATTTTTATAACAAACTTTCGTACTATATATCTACACTGCTGAGGCACTTATTTTCCCAGCATCAAATATTAGATCGTTAATATTTGAATATTAATATTTGATCGTCAATATTATACGACAATGTTAACTATATCTTCGTCAGTAAAAATCAGTGCAGAAGTGACGGAAATGTTCCATAGATTGTCTCACGGAAGTTATAATACCGGAAGTCAGTGTTACTCTAATTATTAAGTATTTTTACTAGAAGCGATATTACGCATTAATATTTCACGAAGATCCGAGCCGATGTTAAGAAGTGAACTTTTCCAGCGGGAAAGTTTTTGCCAAATATTTTCTACACTTTTTACGTGCCAAGGAATTTTCATGTTCTTCCACGTGGAGCAAAAGGAATAGATTTTATTCTATGATTGTAGAAAGTGATTAGATTGTTTTGTTTCACTGTTGAACATACTTATTATTGCGGCTTTGATTCTTCGTATATCTAGGATCTGAATAATGATTATGTTAAATGTAAGATCAAGTTTATAGTGGAGGATACTTTCCCAACAAGAAATAGCAATAATAGAATATTACCAAGTGCCAAGTGTATTAATGCCAGTTATCTGATCTATCCAGTAATAGATTAAACGTTAGGACTGTTGAGTTGATCTGTTTCCTTTCAAGTTTTTTGTGTCTCAAGATCGGCTACTTTGTCCGAGATTAATATTAATATTAATATCTGTACTTTACCGGAGCCGTGGCAAGTTAATAGTGACTTCACCATGAAAACATTGATACATTACAACAACTAATACCGGAAGTTGCATTTCCTGTTTTTTCAAAACAGAAAACAATGCAGACTTGCATTACAAACTGAGCTTCTTTCTTGCCATACATTTTATGAATAGACTGATTTAACTCTGCAAGAGTAAACCTTGTAACAGTGTAATAACAGTAGTTGGTATTTAATGTAATTTGGAATAAAAGACAGAGCAATCTTTGTAGCTTATTAACACTAGAACTACCGAGGATATATTCTGTTATATTTACACATTTATTTATATATAAATTGAGCCGCGCAACAGCCAATTCAATTAAACAAAAATTAGAGAGAATTGTTATTATAAAACATTGGCAGTAACTTTAGAAAATATTCAGAAAGTGGAGTTAACCAATTTGGTATTTGAGCGGCACTATTATGACTGGAAGATTTCAGTTGATTAATGGATTCAATTATTCGCGTTATGTATATAAAATAAATGTATATCAAATGTGGAAGAATTCGAATTTAAGGATATTCGAATGAATTAACTAAAACTGGCAGATAAGTTATTTTGAACACCTTGGTAGTTCTAGTGTTAACGTATTAACTCGAAGATAAAATGGTTGATGTATCTGTGGCTATCTTTGCTGCATTGAATATTAAATATTAAAATGTATATCTTGCAACGGCTCCAATATCTCGGCTCCTCCGAGTCGCTCAAACCAGATGCTCTTTTAAAACTACATTACTTCTAATGTACATGTTATTCTTGATTGTGTACAATTTACAAATCATAATTAATAAAACTAAGCAACATGTGAGAAAACCAAGAAAATGTGGGCTTGTTTATATGACCTGTGCCGAGGATACATCTCTCTGATCATCGCACGTTAACCATTTATCTGAGTATATAATTTTTAATAAATGCACCGATGCCGACAAGTGATAACACCTTTAAAACAATTAGTGATAGTCATTAATTTGTATCTAATTTTATATTCATTACTAGAATAGCAATCAGCCATATTATAAGCGGAACCAACTTCTCGCATTTATTGTTGTGCTATTTTTACTAACCCTTTGGGGAATATGTTTTATAACTGCTTGGGTTTACTTGCTTCGATATATAATATTAAAATAGTCAACGTTGTCCTTGTAAAAATATTCATGACGAAACATTAGTAGAAATTGAAATTATATACTCGACATCACGGTCATCATTGATTGTAAACCACATCTTTGAGTCACGTAGAATAATTATTACACGTATTTTGATTTAAGTGCTGCGCTAAAATATTCTTATGTAAGGCGATATGACGAGAGTTTTTTTTCACGCTTCCATTTTATACTTTGGTTGGCCACATTTCATATAGTATGTAAGAATATTATAAGATATTTCTAGATGGTACATAGAACTATTGTAAAGTACTAAAAGGGTTACCAGTTGTTGTCCGATAATAAGACCCGGTTTTAAGGTTGATTTGGTACAGTATGAACAATGCATGCAAAGTGTGTGGCTACGTTAGAGTTAGTCAAAGTTGGTATCTTTTGACTAAAAAATGTGCATGTATTAAGTTGGTCCATAAGTTCGCGCGGTTTTCATTGTTTTATACTTTTATGTTATTGTTAAATAATGGCGGATAATACATTGTAGATTAATTCGTATTAAATATTAAAAAGAATTTTTCATATTCGACAAAACCGTACAAACTTATGGAACGACCCAATAATTGCGAACCGGGATTGAAATGGTTTGGGAACCTTTTTAAGCTGTTTAAAAATAGCTCGTTCTGCAGCACTGCGACTATGCACTTCCTTTGATAAACATATTTCATTATGGATAACAAAGTTATATTCATATATACGACGGTATTCACGGAGTAAAATCGTACACTTTTTTACGCTAGCAGTCATTGGTTCTTTCATCCTTTTTTATCTAACTGAATCTCATCTTACTTGTGGTTAACGTTCGTGTTAATTGACAATACGCGCATTTACGTCGGGTTTTTTTATACACGGATGTTGACGTAACTAAATTATTGATGATACACGATGAGACTCCGTAGAAGACGAAATTGCAGATAACCCGTTACATAAGCTACATAAATAATAATCTGAAATTCTATTGGATTTATCGTCGCAGAGGATCTATATTTAATCTTGAATTCCAATTGTACTGAATTTTAACCAACGCCGATCCCCCGCGCCATTTTTCCAACTGGCGGTTTCAAATTTAAAAAAACTCCTGGACGAACGGAACTTATTTATGATTCAACCCAATATATTACAACACTCAACACCGATTAATTAAATGATTTTTTAAGAATTACATGGATCATCATCGTTGTTATCCACAGGTACCTTGGAGAACATAATGTGGAAGGAGTCTTCGTTACCTCCGGACTCGTCGAGTAGTGAAACCGGAAAGGAAACACCACCAGAGAGTTCCGGTGTACATTTTACTGTCGGCGAAGGACCTGAGGAACCACCGAGAGCACCCGCAAGAGAAAAAAGTAATATCGTACGTTCGTACAGTCAGGATACTAACATGCTCCTCATGAACGAGGAGAAGACTACCTCAGCATTCCTTTCGAAAACTTCATACTCGGAGAATTCATTGGACGCTTCGACACAGGAGAAGCCAGGATATCAGAAGTCAAGTGGTCAGGTCTCAGGGTCAATGCCAGGGTCAATGACAACGATGGCGAGCCATAAAAAGCCACTACTCAGGGAATTGCCAACGGTGATGTCCGTCGATGACGAGACACTTTCAACCGACTCAAACTCCACTACGGACAACGACGAGCTCAAACGAAGACGTAGAAAGCTGATCTTCCCAGGATTCAGGAAGAACAAGGCTAAAGTCACGTGATGCCCGCTAGTCACATAAACGTATTTCTTACTTACTTAAATGCTAATTCTTACAATTAGTGGTAAACCACGACGTGCACTTAATTCTTTTTTGACCGGTCATTACTAAATTAGTGATTAAGTACTGCCGGGTATGTAAATATATAGATTAATGTACCCAGGTAGAACACCTGCACATTGGACCAAGCTTAGAAAGACGACATTAGAAAGTATACAATGGCGGTTAATGCTCCATGTTTGTTGAAGAGTTATTAATTACTGTCTATTAATATAGTTTTACTTTCTGACACACACACACATCATCGTATACTTCCGTTGTACTGCACACTATGATACCTTAGAGAGTTATTAATCTGTAACATAGATTTATTGTATTGAACCAATAAGAAGTATGTGATAGGATACGGTTAACGAGATACTGGAATCGCGTAATAATTGAGGCAACATTTTAACACATTGTTGACGAAACACGTAAATCAGCGTCTTTCGGGTTTAAATGCTTTGATGACAGAATACGTCTTCCACGGTTCATGCGTTATCGTATGAGAAGTAAAGTGACAGTTAAATAAACAAATGAAATGAACATTGCGAGCTACAACCTAAATGCAATGGAGACTAATGAGCGTATCAGTATTTTAATCCTTCTCATTCAAGAGCCGACTTTCTATCGCCACTCAGTTTATTGCGGCAATTCGAATGGCGACTAAGAGGCGACATTAACACGTACTACAGATGTCACTGATGTAACGTGTAATAATACAATATAACTACAGAAAATCTTAATGTCCTCGGTCAGTCACACTCGAGTGGCAATAAACTGAGTTGCGACTAAGAATTGCATCCGATTGCAAAGGGTTAATAATAATGAAGTCATACTGTGCATGGCATACTGTCTACAATGTGTTAAGAGGGTAGTGCAATATTGTAATAATGTTAGACGCGTATCAGGGACAGTAAAAGTTGGTTGTTGGGCCAATAGTGGAACGAATACCATTTCAGATTATGTTCTACCTGGGTGCTGCGAGAGTAGGATGTTTTTGGTGCCCCGGTGTGTCTCCCATTTTGCCAACCTTCTTTGTACTATGAGAGAATGTCCGACGAGAATACGGGCCTGCCGAGACACCACCAATCGACGTCCGATCTAGGTAGATAGATTTTTAAACAAGTAATATCGAACATTGGAATGATGACAATATGTTGTACCAGGAGTGGATGAATGTAGTCCAAGCGTGCTCCAGTTACGTGGTACTGGAACACGCGTGTTTCTTTACCTCGAATCATCATTTTGTCGCACGTTTTCACTTACGTTTCATTCAATCAGAAGCACTGAATCGATTCCTGTCAGATACCTTGATATCTAACAATAATAATTGCTATGTTAATACGTTGTTTAATTGGTAATGAAACTAAAAACTGAAGCAGTTTGTTGAAACTGGCTGTGAAGTATATTACGTATTAACTTCAAGTTATTATTATGTTGTAGCAGTAATGGAATTATTTAACACGTTCACACCAACGTGTACCACCGGTGGTTCAAACGGAGCTGGTCAGATAGCTCGTTTCAATATACATTATCGTTCTTGTTGGTAATAAAGTCTTTAAATTCCAGTTTTAAAACGAATAAAAATGAAATAATTTTGAAAGCACTATTCAGTTATTCACATCGATTTTTATCGCGTTAAAAGTGGTTTCCCAATTTCTAACACAATGCTGCTCAAAAGAGATAAATACAATTAATAGAACCGTCCGATACAGCGAAATGGGAATTACAGAGTCGGTGTTAACGTGTTAAAGTGTTAAACGAAGTTTGGAAACATTGCCTATTACGCATTTCTGGATGAAGATCATCGGCCTACGTTGTTGTATATGCTTTCCAAACTGCGATTTAAAATGGAGTACTGAAATAGTGGAAAAATGAAGAGCTCACTGTGAAAGTTAGGTCTCATTGATTCAGTGGTTCTGATTCTAGAACATAATTAAAAGGGTTTAGGTGTAGGGAAAATGTTGACCTTTATCATCTGTCAAGGATGAGTGGGCGACGTTCATCTACTCCTGCGGTAGATCTTGAAAGATAAGAAGACGAGTTCTTGAAAAATTCTGATGGATTAAGGCTTTTTTTCTTTTCCACGATGCCAGTAGTAATAATGATCGTTAGGTGTAATATCTTTTTTAACGAGCTTCCGTGATCTTTCTTTACAGTTTGATCACAACCATTTTACAGGTTGAGCACAAATCTGTCTTTATCCGCGCCCTTAAGCAGTTAAATTATTATAAAATTAGTATCTTATTTAAATACAGATTTGAAACTGATTGTCAGGTCGTAAAACCTGGTAACTTTCAAATTTATCACTGGATATCTTGAATTTGTTTCAAAACCGATTAAAAGTGTTTTTATATAATTGAAGAAGTATTAATTTTGCGACCGAATGATTTTCTTGGGCTTTTTTCTCGTCGCAGGCTATACAAAATAGTAAATAAATAATTTGTGCTCATCCAGTACAAGGGAAACAACAAAATTCTTTGCCACACTCAAAGGACTAGTAGTTTTTAGCTCAACAAGGCATTTCAAGGCCGCATTCTGTTTTAACTCGTGCGTCGTCCAATTTTTTAACGTCTCGATCATAGTATTGACACCTGTTGTACTTCACTTAGAGTTTAGAGTAATTAGGGTTAACTTATTGCTTCCCGTTACCCGTGATTCCCTGATTTGCCATTTATTTGGCAAATTGACAGAACTAATTCAGGACGGAGTGGTTTTATAGATATTTAAGTACGGTGAGGCTGGGACTCTCTGGAACTTCTACCTTATAACGAAGGATAGTACGTAACAAAAAAGTGACTTCCATCTCTGATCGAAAGGATCAAAGTCATTAGAAAGTTTTGAAAAGACCAATTCCTATTGTTTCTGCACTTATTAACCCTCTGTAAACTATGCTCCAAGTATCAATAGCAGAATTATTATATCAATAATTGTGAAAAGTCTGAGGAGGAACTTGAATGGTTTCAGGATATAAATATTTTCAACAGCACCGGTATTTCACGAGTTGAATACTTTTTCTTTAACAGGAAAAGTTTCGAAATTCTGTAATAGTCATGTCATCAAATTTAATTACCAAAACAATTTTGTTTTCGACTGAGCAACACATCAAATGTGATAGAATTTTATATTGTACTTAAAGTAAGATTTTTAACGAAATATTTTAACCGAGAATGGCATAAGGCGAGAACTGAACAAATATTAATAATTCAGTTAATTTTGAAAGAACACCTTTTAACTCGTTGTTTCACGAACAATGTATAAGCTCGATGAAAAAAATTTAAAAAGACATACTTTTAACAGTCATTTCTATTTTGTGCTTAACTTAAACCAGCTGAAATTGTTTGTGAATTGAGACTGATAAGTGCTGATAATTATCTAAATGTTTTGTAATCTCGTAAGTTAAAAACCTTCAACTGCCTCTCCGAAGACCTATTGCTACAAAAATGCTCAGAATACTATTTTCCAATAAAGATGGCGATCAACATGCAAGAATACTTCCGGCTGCAGAGGGTTACATTTAACACTAGAATTACGGGCAATATATTCAGTTTTATACATGCATTCACATATACGTCCTTAAAAATAAGGATGGATAGAAAGAAATATATTAATCGATTTAATTACGTCCATTATGCGCGAATTATGCGGCAAACAGAATTCGGAAAATGGAATCTGATAAATGTGAACATTTTTGTTTAATTCCGCGGACCTGTCATTTTGATGGTTTCCGTAGTTCTAGTGTTGAAAATATGGCGATAACCGGATGTCGAATCTCAATGTTATCATTTGATTAGTTTTATCCGATTTCTGTATGGACCACCCTTAGGAAACATAAGCGTAGTCGAGACATTATTATTACGTTTCGCTTTTCTTTTTTCTTTGTGCTACCCCGATTTATGTATTCATTGAATTGTATATTATTTGAAGTGTATTTAAACTCACACGGCTAAGTAGAGATTTTTGGTACACGCGATGATTCCTTTCCACACTTTAGAATCACGAGTACGATATCGTCGTTGATTCGTTTCAACTTTACGAATCACGTGATGATAATATCACGCGCACTATCTCGTTGGCTTATTAGTATTACTCGGATTACTTTTAGTTCACGTTATTCATCAAAACTGACACATTTATATCTCAGGGAAATCGAATTACAGATTTAACCCTTTCAACGCTGGATGAGAACGATTCGTGAAAGAATCTTTCCAGAAATCTCTATTACGTTGCAAGAAACCATCGAAAGCTTTTTCGCGCAAGTTGCATAATTTAAAAAAAAACTTGCGATTCTTGCGATTTTAAGAAACGTAACTCTTCACGATTTGAACATAATTCAAGATTTATAATTTTGAAATGACTCCGGCATTTTAAGTAATTTATTATTAAACTTAAAACCTTGAAATAGTACGATTTATGAAACAAAGGATTATGTTTTATATAAATAATCGAGGACCATATAAATAAATTTAGATGAATGGATTTGATAAACTTGTCTTGACTAGAAAGGGTTAATAATGCTCATATTATTTCAATTACATGTTCAAAGCGTGAAGTTCTTAAGATACGTTGTTAAAATACGTCAAAATTTTGGTTGTTTAAGGAATTATAAAATAAGGTTCGTTTGAAATATTCGAGTACTTTGTCCCCTTATCTGCCAAATAATTCCTAAATTATTTGCGAGCATTTGCCCAATCGCCTGAGACGTAATGTTACGATCCTTCCTAGTACCTCGATTGTTCGACAGTCTACCTTCTAAGTAGCTCTCTGTTTTGTGATTCTACAATATAAATTATCATTGAAAAACACCAGCAATTGGTTAAATATATCCAGCCAAACGATACGACATCCTTCTTCCATGATGCAGGTCTTGCATTCCAAATTAAACCTTTTTCAGATCGCATTCACCATTTTACACCCCAAATTAACAATTTTGCAAATCAAAATCACCCTTTCACTTTACATTATATTTTATTTTTATTACAATAACTTAAGAGAACAAAGTTTTAGAAAAGCTTGATTTGCAAATGGGTGACATTGATTTGCGGAATGGTGAATGTGATTTTCAAAATGATTAATACCGTGTGCAAAACCTGTAATTTAGTTAAATAAACAATACAGCGAAGCTCAATGATTCCAAAATCAAACGTTTTGCGGACCTTGCCACTTTTAAAGTATACGTTTTAATTAAATTTATGCGTAATTGATTAAAGCATAGTCGCGAGCTATAAATTAATTGAAAAATCTTTATGATTCTATAAATGAAAGAATTTTGCAGCAAAGTTTGCATAATGATTTGTAAGCAATAATTGTAGAGGTAGATGCCATCCAGTGTTCATTCAGAAAATAAATTACAATGTTGATATGTAATACTTGTCGTACGTGTGACTAAATAATAATAAAATGATATCGTTAAGAATAATCAAATGATTTTGTAAAATTGATGACTGTTCAAGCTGAATTGAAATTGTTGACGAAACGTTTCTTGCAAATACGAGTTCTGACTAGAACATTATGTGCGATTGCAATACGATAATCTTCCAATGGCCGATCCACCATTTTCTCTCGAAGTATACCACGTCGAATCTTTGATTCGTGTAGCTCTAATTTGTACCACTTTAATACAGTATTATATTGTTTGTGTCTGTACAATGTCCGAATTGTAACATTACGTTAGTTTTTAGGATGACTTTCTTCGAAGGATTAAGATAATTATTCGACGTCGCGTCGATTTTGTCTTCCTTTTAATACGCTTCTACTTCGAGTTTTATGAGCGACAGTTCTTTTTTTCAGGATATTCAAAATGTATGAGAATAAAATGTGTCAGCCTTGCTATGCGCAAGTGATTGTTATTTCTTAAAACCTTAAATGCATGAATATCACGAGTGACATTTATAAGGGACATTTATACTTGAGATTTATTATCACGAATTACGAATTTAAATTTCCGTGTTTACGCGATTAATTTTGCGACTTATAAATTCAGAAATCTACGAATTTATATTTGTAAATGTCCCTCTCCTTCAACTTTCGTGACGAATCCTGAGATATTAATATTAAAACCATATCTTATAGAAGCCAAAAACATATTCTTCCAGCCGCCATTTTAGGAATTTGAGCCAATAGGAGATTCCGGTGTAAGGTGTTATCATGATAATTTTATTATAAAACCTTATTAAACAGTTCGACTGGACATACTCGAAACATGTTTGGCAATCGCGTTCTCGTAAGTAACACGACCAATAAAACAACTCTAAACAATGGTACACTCAGCTAGAATGAAATCATTCGACAATAAAAATCATTCCAGCTCAGTTTATGCAACTGTCTGTTTAAATACGAACGAAATAAGAGAGCAAAACCGATCAATTTATTTAACGATAACAAACTGAGCAAGAATTAGTTTAAATATTCTTTTCCACTGATTTAAAACTGCGTATAAACATCTGTCTACTATAACGTTCTTAAATATACTAATTAGGCTACAGTGATTCAACTATATTCTAACGCAGAGTTTCTCAACATTTCTCAACAAATATGTTGGTTCACGCGATAAAAAGGTTGAGAAACCTTGCTCTAACGATTCAATAACGTTGTATTCGTTGAATATTCATTGCTTTTCCGGATCAACGAATACAATGATATCTTTCTAATAATCAACGAACCGTTAATTAGTCAATAAATTAATCGCTCGATAACTACTTAACTATCCATTTAATAATATCGCGGAACTTCCTTGCAAACATACAACACGTGCTTAACCCTTGATGAGAAATCGGCTATGAACTAGAAGTTACTGGACATGCTGTATGAGCTGTACAAACTGTCAGTCTTATAACGTAAATTACACATATTTATAATCCAAATACTTGTCGACGGATCCTCGTTGAATACTGAATCTTATGAACGAGAATGAATTATTATCTTCTTCTTAATTACCCAGCTGCATTTCGATTAAACCGAGGTAATCGCTGTCCTAGCTTCTCGAGTGTTCGAGTATTCGATATATCGATCGAGCCGATCTGTTCACCCTTGAAATATTGCGGCTTTTACATTCCTAAGAAGTATACTTGGTTCGTTCTCTTTTAAAAAGATCTATAACGATTATAAATAACACGACTAAAATTCCTACGATTTCTTTAAAGTTTAACACCGATTAATAAGTGTCAAGTGAATCTTACATTAAAACTTGGAGGATTTCATACGTCAACTGAAACCTGGCCGAGATATTGCAAGGTTTGAAATGAATTATAATCAGTAATGTGGAATTTGTTTAACACTAGAACTACCGAAGTAGTCAAAATCACTTGTGTCCGATTTATAATAGAATTATTTAACGAGTAATTCTTTAAAAATGATATATCTGATTTTATATACATAACATGCTTAATTGAAATGAAAATCCAATAATACAATTACACCCTTCAGTCATAATTTATATATAGATAAATGTAGAAGTATAACCGAGTATATGTTCGGTAGTTCTAGTGTTAAAAGTGTGAGACCTTGTTTAAAAACGATAGAAAGTGATCTTCCATTTTGTAAATATTACTGTAAAATATCTAATATGGCTCTTGCCCGATACTACGTTAAATTGTACGCTGTTTCACTGGTTGAATTAAGAGATATTCGTTAGTACGAAATCGACTAACGTTTGGCAGTTTAATCGAATGACTATTGTGTGCGCATCGGTGCACAATAATCCGTAAAATGTACTTACATAGACATACGTAAAGGACGGTCGATGATGCAACCACGTGGCGCGTTTTAACACTTAGAAAACTCATGTAAATGACTGTACAAGGAGAATAAAACCACGCATCGTAGATTTTCCAGTAAAGTATCTAAGTTAAGAAATCGAAGTGCGTCGTTGACGATTTCACTGCTATCACCATGGAACTACAAGAATGACTAATGATTCGCATCTTCGTAGTTTCGTTATTAACATCTTTCACGCTAAATGTACTGACTTGGGTACTCAGGAAGCCTTCTAGTTACAGTTACAGCCTACGTTGCATATGCCAATTGTTGATATTAAATATTAGTCCGTGGAATATTCTATGTTAATGGATATATACAATTATATGTAGTGATTTTGAAACCAGGGAATTAGGGGTGTTTGTCTGGTCTTGGCTACAAAATTTGATAGAAGTTTAACACTATCTACTGAAGTCTGCCATTTAAAAAATATGTCTCTGCCTAACTATGAATGATGCTCGAGGACAGTGTAGTGTATTTTGGCGAAATTCTCGTCCGATTATTAACCCTTTGCACTGGGAAGGTGACTTACTGGCACCACTCAGTTTCTTGATGTAATTCGAGTGGCAACTGAGAGGCTACATTAAGATTTACTCTATTTATTTTTTCTGAGAATCGCCTTCGAATGCAAGGGGTTAAGATAACTGTGAAATCTCCGTTTTTGAATTCCTTATGTAAAAAGACTAAAGGTGTACATTGCAACGAATATGCACGCATCGTTATTTTTCAGGACACTTAATACTGAAACCTTCTGCGAGTAATGAATTACCCTTTAATCTATACGAACGTACTAATGGCTAAAAGGTATATAAAGTCTCTAATTCGGCGGCGTATTGTCATCGTCCTGCTGATCACTGGTCTCAGCGGCGGAAGGTATCGTCGCGAGTAATCTAACGGCCAATCTACTTGGCGAACCTGGTGGTTCAGGTTCCTGAATTGCCAATTGCCGAGTAAGTCTAGGCTTCGATCTTACCGGTCTAGGTGTGGTACGCGTGTTTACTTCGAGAGAGGCACTCGATCTCGAAATCCGCCAGGTGCTGGTACTCGCGGTTGTAGCCGAACCAGAGGAATCATTTCTGGAAGAGCTGAGGTTTGAATCCTGCGATGGTTTCCGAGTGATTAACCAGGAAGATGCTCTTCTCTTGGAATCAAGTAATCTCAGCGGGATACCGCAATGATGCGTTTGTCTCCAGGAGTCCGATCTAGATGAAGAAAAGTTTTCGCTTGATGATATAGAAGAGGCTCTTTTATGTTGTTTCTGTTGAATTTCAGCAATTTGATAAGCATATTGATCACTGCGCGCGTGACGTGGTCGTGTATCTCTTGCACATGGCCAAAGTATTCTAGTACCCCATCGTCTGTAATCCGAGCATTGACTCGTCTCCAAAAGCCTCGAATTACAGGCGCAAGGTGTTTGATTCTCACGAGATGATCGGTCCACGAGACTATTCGTGTTTGCCGGTGTCTGTCGATTGCTGAAGTTTGAACTATGCCGGCACCTTCCTATTCCTCTTGTCACTCTGGACTCCTCGATTGCTTTGCATATTAACACACAGTCTTTCTTGAATTGCTTCGTAAGAATCGCATACAGAAATGGATTGCAGCAAGAGTTTAATGGCAGTACAAACACGGCGAATACTTTCGCTTGTTCGAGTGATACTAATTGCAATCCGAAGGTTGCTGTTAAAGAGAAGAACGCGATGGGTGACCAGCAAAGGAAGTCCGTAAATACGAGTAACGCCATTTTCTTTGCTATTCGCGATTCATTTGAATTCCAAGCCTGTGAGCCTCTTATCGAGCAGTACATCTTTAGATAACAACCCATGAGAATTACAAACGCAACGCCATTGATCAGCATCAAGAAGATGACGTATGCCAGGGCCGCGTTTCCAGTCGTCTCGAATGGCAAGCATATAGCAAATTTTCTATAATCCGAGACACCGACGAGTGGTAGTGTTGCCATTGACAAGGCGAAACACCATCCTACTGTCATTATATAACCAGCGTGCTTCAAGGATAGTCTCTTGTTGAGGTGCATCGCGTGCGTTATTGCGTAATTCCTTTCCAACGTGATCACGGCGAGAGTGTAAACACTTAGCTCGGAACTTAGAACGCCAAGGAAGCCTGCGAGTTGACATCCTGCGGACATTTGCCATGGGATCGCATACATTCGAAATTCTCCCAAGGTCGACGCATCGACCACTGCCAACAATCCTGAAAAGGATACCAGCGTTAGTTTCTGCCATAATTATGCAATAATTCTTATGCGATAAGCTTAGTGCGCTTTAAAAATAACAACAAATTAATTGTAGACCCTATCGTAGTACTTTCAGCTACATTAAAACAAATAAAAATGATAAAAGCAAAAAATATGTGGTTTCATTTATTTTACAAGAAAATATATTAATATGAAAAGGATCGTAACACCAGAATCGACTATACGTTTTTGCATGCTTTCGAAAATAGTCTCATTATTCACCTAAATAAATCCCCATGAAGAAGTCAGCTGCAGCCAAGTTGCATACAAGAAATCGAGGAACATCCATCTTACTCCTCGAAAATATTAAAACGAATACAACCGTTCCGTTTCCAAGCATTGCGAGTAGAAAGACTACCCACACACCGCATCGTAAGGTCCACCAATCGAACAAGTCTTCGCACGGTAAAAAGGGACCTGAAAGTAAATAACTTCGAAATGAAGTATCATTTCCTCAATGCGACATTGTATTTGCCGGAAGATATTGCCATTTCGTGAAGCGATCTTTTATATTCAAAAGTGGGGTCGTAAATTAGAATTGAGATGCCGCAGGGTGTGGAACAAGTATCAGTCTATTTTTAGAACCCGCCTATATCGCCAGTCGCGAAAATGGGGTTGTAGGATCAAAATCAATAGTATTTTATTGTCTCTGTATTACCAGGGATAATAGATGAAATTTATTGAAAAACATACATTGCATCTCCTATTAAACTGCAAAAGAAATTATGACGCTATTAATATGTAATGTAAATAGAGTCGGGACAGAATTTAGGAAACACACAGTGTATTAAATTCAAATCCCAACAATTAATTCCTCTCGAAATAACTTTGGAATTGGTATTTCCCGGAGAAGAAGGAAGTGATATCTTAAATAAAAGTTTCCTGTCAATTAACTGAGACTTCGAGTGACAAGGGTTCGAATAATTGGGTTTCTATCGAAGTGATAAATATTTCTTTCCGCGTGCGCACTACTGCGCACGCGCGTCTGGTGGCTCTGACGAATGTCAGTGCTTTGTCTTTTCTAATTATCTCTACGTTATAAAAATGATTAGTGAACAACATACCAGGTTGAGGTAGGCAATGAACATGAGAAGGCATTGTCTGAGGTGGCAGTGTAGCTCGGTCGTTTTCCTCTTCGAAATAATCTTCAACATATGAGGGCAGGTTACCAGGGTACGTAAAATCTGAACCAAAGTTATCCCAAAGTTCATTTATTTCAGACCCAAATTTGTCGGTCAAGTTATCTAAAAAATGTCATCACTTCATTGCTGCAAAGTTTCGCCAATTAACGTGCAAAAGTTGCTGTATGGTCGCATCTAGTCGAGCGTATCTTCCAGATGATTTAGTGTGTAACTTCGTGGCTGGCGGATCCAAGAAAGGACACCACTACTTCATTATGATTCAAGGTATAATTAACAAAGGTATACCGACGGCCAAAGATTTTATTGGTCGCTCGTTTAAGAATCACTGACGCGATTAAATAACTATTTATTATGTAAGAATATCAAACTCAACAAACCTAGACGTATATAATTTATAATCAGTTTATGAATTGTTTTTGTGCACCAAACTTAAAGGTTCTTATACCACACTTTAATTAAATTATAGCAACATTTATTTTCTATACTTCCGTGTTTAATTTGAATTCAAATTTTAATAGGAAACGCTTTTAAGTCAAAACGAAGAATGCATTATCGAATAAAGAAAATTTTCTAAATATATCGAATCGAATAAAGAAAATTTTCTAAATATATCGAATAGAATAAAGAAAATTTTCTAAATATATCGAATCGAATAAAGAAAATTTTCTAAATATATCGAATCGCATAAAGAAAATTTTCTAAATATATCGAATCGAATAAAAATCGTCTTTTATTCACACGTAAATACCACGCGTACTTATTGGCCAACTATGATATAAAAGAGAGAAATTATATAGTTATAATCTAGCTATGAGTCTAGCAACAATGTTATAACTAGATTGCTTATATAAATTCAAAGGAAAATATCGGAAACTGCGAAAAAGTAGGGTTGGATCCGCCACTAACGATGAACAAGATGAAGTATATCGTGGTAGTGATTTTGCCTGTTTGGATCATAGAATTAATAAGCGCAAAATAAACGATTAGCAAGCGCGTGTGCTGAAATCCGTTTGAAATGATTACGACTGGCATTCAGCGCTTTTGCAACTCGAACAAGAATGCGAATATCGAATCAAGCCGTAGCCAGATGAAACATCTTAATGTCTCGTAATTTGGTTGTATAATGTTATTAGTGTAACATACCATCATGCTTTGCAGCATTTAAGTGTCGAACGAGTAACACATAGACGAGTACAGTTAACAATATGCAAACAACAATCATACATATCATACACATTGTATTCCAGCCAGTATAAACAAAAGTATAATGTCTGTGAAAAAGAAAATCAAGGAATCCATTATTTGATCGTATAGAATAATCACTTCATAATCAAATATTAAATACCGGTATTTTATTATGATGTCTTCTCATAAAAATTTCGTGTGAATTTATTTTTCGCTTAATAATCGAGCCAATGGATGACGTTAAAGGTTTAGACATTAGACACTTATGTTGCGAGAAATGAATGAATTATTATTAGATGATACTAGACTTTCAATTGAAACAAACGGGTGGATGATGATTGATACTGATCGTTTGAGGGAAACGGAAATTGTTATTACTTACTGAGTTGCGGCCAGATATCGGTATAACTTGAATTCCAAAGGCTCATATCGAATTGATTATCCGTAGGAAATAAAATGGTTTCTTGAATGGAGGATTTAGTGACTGGTTCCTCTAGCTCAATGGAGAGAAATGGACAGCAATGGTAGGCGTAGGAAAGGAGCAATGTTTGTACCCGAGGAAATCTCTCGGGCGACGGGAATTCTCTTAGCGCTGGGTTGTTGAATGTTTTAAGATGCAGTAGACCTGAGAGTCCTGCCGTTGGCAGATCAGGGAATACATTATTCCCGAGGTTTCTGAAAATTTATATCTAGGGTAAGGCGGGGCTTCAAATATCAGAAATTGTCAAAAATTCAAAGTCGCCTATTTCGGCCCTAAATGGCACAAATCGATGGTAAATGATGTATAAACATGATCCAGGACGATTTTAGGTTGAAAGAAGTGGATTAAAAATTGTTTCCGCTCAAAAAATGGGTCGACCCAAAATTGAAAAAATGTGAAGGGGTATACCTTCAAAAATTGTCAAAAATTAAAAGTCGCCAAAATCGCTTCTAAACGACCCAAATCGATGGTAAATGATGTATAAACATATTCTAGGACGATTTCTGGTCGAAAGAAGCGGTTAAAAAATTTTTATTGATCAAAAATGGGTCGAACCCGAGTCGAAAAAATGTAAAGGGGTACACCTTCAAAAATTCTCAAAAATTGAAAGTCGCCAAAATCAATTCTAAACGACCCAAATCGATGGTAAATGATGTATAAACATATTCTAGGACGATTTCTGGTCGAAAGAAGCGGTTAAAAAATTTTTATTGATCAAAAATGGGTCGAACCCGAATCGAAAAAATGTAAAGGGGTACACCTTCAAAAATTGTCAAAAATTGAAAGTCGCCAAAATCAATTCTAAACGACCCAAATCGATGGTAAATGATGTATAAACATATTCTAGGACGATTTCTGGTCGAAAGAAGCGGTTAAAAAATTTGTATTGGTCAAAAATGGGTCGAAACCAAGTCGAAAAAATGTGAAGGGGTACACCTTCAAAAATTCTCAAAAATTGAAAGTCGCCAAAATCAATTCTAAACCACCCAAATCGATGGTAAATGATGTATAAACATATTCTAGGACGATTTCTGGTCGAAAGAAGCGGTTAAAAAATTTGTATTGGTCAAAAATAGGTCGAAACCAAGTCGAAAAAATGTAAAGGGGTACACCTTCAAAAATTGTCAAAAATTGAAAGTCGCCAAAATCAATTCTAAACGACCCAAATCGATGGTAAATGATGTATAAACATATTCTAGGACGATTTCTGGTCGAAAGAAGCGGTTAAAAAATTTGTATTGGTCAAAAATGGGTCGAAACCAAGTCGAAAAAATGTGAAGGGGTACACCTTCAAAAATTCTCAAAAATTGAAAGTCGCCAAAATCAATTCTAAACCACCCAAATCGATGGTAAATGATGTATAAACATATTCTAGGACGATTTCTGGTCGAAAGAAGCGGTTAAAAAATTTGTATTGGTCAAAAATAGGTCGAAACCAAGTCGAAAAAATGTAAAGGGGTACACCTTCAAAAATTCTCAAAAATTGAAAGTCGCCAAAATCAATTCTAAACCACCCAAATCGATGGTAAATGATGTATAAACATATTCTAGGACGATTTCTGGTCGAAAGAAGCGGTTAAAAAATTTTTATTGATCAAAAATGGGTCGAACCCGAGTCGAAAAAATGTAAAGGGGTACACCTTCAAAAATTGTCAAAAATTGAAAGTCGCCAAAATCAATTCTAAACGACCCAAATCGATGGTAAATGATGTATAAACATATTCTAGGACGATTTCTGGTCGAAAGAAGCGGTTAAAAAATTTGTATTGGTCAAAAATGGGTCGAAACCAAGTCGAAAAAATGTGAAGGGGTACACCTTCAAAAATTCTCAAAAATTGAAAGTCGCCAAAATCAATTCTAAACCACCCAAATCGATGGTAAATGATGTATAAACATATTCTAGGACGATTTCTGGTCGAAAGAAGCGGTTAAAAAATTTGTATTGGTCAAAAATAGGTCGAAACCAAGTCGAAAAAATGTAAAGGGGTACACCTTCAAAAATTGTCAAAAATTGAAAGTCGCCAAAATCAATTCTAAACGACCCAAATCGATGGTAAATGATGTATAAACATATTCTAGGACGATTTCTGGTCGAAAGAAGCGGTTAAAAAATTTGTATTGGTCAAAAATGGGTCGAAACCAAGTCGAAAAAATGTGAAGGGGTACACCTTCAAAAATTCTCAAAAATTGAAAGTCGCCAAAATCAATTCTAAACCACCCAAATCGATGGTAAATGATGTATAAACATATTCTAGGACGATTTCTGGTCGAAAGAAGCGGTTAAAAAATTTGTATTGGTCAAAAATAGGTCGAAACCAAGTCGAAAAAATGTAAAGGGGTACACCTTCAAAAATTGTCAAAAATTGAAAGTCGCCAAAATCAATTCTAAACGACCCAAATCGATGGTAAATGATGTATAAACATATTCTAGGACGATTTCTGGTCGAAAGAAGCGGTTAAAAAATTTGTATTGGTCAAAAATGGGTCGAAACCAAGTCGAAAAAATGTGAAGGGGTACACCTTCAAAAATTCTCAAAAATTGAAAGTCGCCAAAATCAATTCTAAACCACCCAAATCGATGGTAAATGATGTATAAACATATTCTAGGACGATTTCTGGTCGAAAGAAGCGGTTAAAAAATTTGTATTGGTCAAAAATAGGTCGAAACCAAGTCGAAAAAATGTAAAGGGGTACACCTTCAAAAATTCTCAAAAATTGAAAGTCGCCAAAATCAATTCTAAACCACCCAAATCGATGGTAAATGATGTATAAACATATTCTAGGACGATTTCTGGTCGAAAGAAGCGGTTAAAAAATTTGTATTGGTCAAAAATAGGTCGAAACCAAGTCGAAAAAATGTAAAGGGGTACACCTTCAAAAATTCTCAAAAATTGAAAGTCGCCAAAATCAATTCTAAACCACCCAAATCGATGGTAAATGATGTATAAACATATTCTAGGACGATTTCTGGTCGAAAGAAGCGGTTAAAAAATTTTTATTGATCAAAAATGGGTCGAACCCGAGTCGAAAAAATGTAAAGGGGTACACCTTCAAAAATTGTCAAAAATTGAAAGTCGCCAAAATCAATTCTAAACGACCCAAATCGATGGTAAATGATGTATAAACATATTCTAGGACGATTTCTGGTCGAAAGAAGCGGTTAAAAAATTTTTATTGGTCAAAAATGGGTCGAACCCAAGTCGAAAAAATGTGAAGGGGTACACCTTCAAAAATTCTCAAAAACTGAAAGTCGCCAAAATCAATTTTAAACGACCCAAATCGATGGTAAATGATGTATAAACATATTCTAGGACGATTTTTGGTCGAAAGAAGCGGTTAAAAAAATTTTATTGGTCAAAAATGGGTCGAAACCAAGTCGAAAAAATGTAAAGGGGTATACCTTCAAAAATCTTCAAAAAATGAAAGTCGCCAAAATCGCGTCTAACTGACCCAAATCGATGGTATATAATGTATAAACATGTTCTAGGACGATTTTGGGTCGAAAGATGTGGATGAAACTTGTTTAAGTAACCAAGGTACTTACAAATCCTCCAACTGCTTCGTCTCCTTAAACGCATCAGGATGTATGAACGCGATGTTGTTACTCTCTAGATTCCTGAAACACCGAGCCTTTTCTCACGAGAATAACGTCTCGGTAAATGCACGACGCATTAACAAATACGAGTGGTTTCGAAAAAGTTAATCAAGTCGTCTTTCAATACTAATTTTACCACAATTTCTCCTATTAATAAAATCTCTACATTTAATACTCGAGTTTCTTCAACATACTTCTGAGACTATCTTGGCATTAAACAAAAGTTTAGGTTTGTAATCATTTACAAATAACAATCAATCAGGATAATGAAGGTAATAAATATTAGAATATATACAAAATACGGATAACAAAGGACAACTTCAGAAGATAAAAGTTGGTAGGAAGACACGAACTGTCTTTTGTTGGAACTCAGCAAACTTTTTGAAAACCGCTCATATTCACGAAACAACACTTACAACACTTGAAGCCTTTGTAAGCCGGTGAAGGCATCGCCTGGAATAGTTTGCAACTTGTTATTTGACAAGAGGAGATCGTGCAGGGTCTCCAAAGTTTTAAACGGTTCGTCCGATAGCCAGGAAATCATATTACTCGCCAAATCCCTAAGAAAAATATTTGCCACTTATCAAACTACTTTCGTTTCACCGACGAAAGTCTCTTCTCGCTTTCCCGACGACTCACGCATACTTACAAAACACGGAGATCGGTACAGTTTTGCAAGTTTGGTATTTCGGTTAAGTAATTTGACTTCATATCACTGAAAACAGATTAAAGTTGTACGCTTTTCACGTTTATCCGATAATTACTCTCTATTTTAATCAATTTATTAAAAAATGGACGAGGTATGCCTGGAACTTACAGACTTTTTAGTTTCGGGCATTGCTCGCAAAGATCCGCCGGAACATCCGTGACTTGCGCACGATCCAATCTTAATAGTTCTAACGACTTTGTTCCATTCAGATTCGGAAAAGTCATCAACTCTTTTAGATTCGATAAGATCCTGTAATATTTTATATGAAAACTCATTTTACGGACGTAGCCGTTATTTATAGTATAATTTAGCACGCGTGTTAAAGGAAACTTATACTATTGTTAGCAGATAAATTCATAGATATAATATGTATTAAAAGGAGGACTTTTATCTAAATAATCCACTGTTGCGATATTAAATTGCGACCAGAAACTTTTTGCGAGCGTACTTTGAACCTCCGCTTTCAAGCCTTCCGCGCGCAACAGGTGGTTTTACAAACCAAAGTCTACATGTATTCTGTAGATATGTTCATTTGTTTAACATACTTTAATTCAATAAACACATTTGTTCGTGTATTCAACGATAGCAGGATTTATTGAAACTAAATTTGATCGCAACACCTGATATTATTACGAAGCATAAATATTATATAATAAATACTGATATTAAAACTGAGTGACGACTGAGAATCGTCACCGAGTGCAACGGATTAAATATCATTAGAATTTATGCTGACATAATGAATTCTTACTGCATTATATGTAGAAGATACAGCACTTTAACTTTCGCCGTTAAAATGCGGCATTTTATGTGAGATAACTTAACAGTTCTATTTATGTACAACAGCTTTCCGTAGCTATTTTCGGCAAAGATATGATCTGCATAGTTCCGGGAAAAACAGTACATTAAAAATAAGCAGGGACAGAGAGAATACACGATGTATAAAAAGACAATCGATGTTAGATAAGCCGACATCCCCCTTCAATATGGAGGGGTATGTTAAGTTAAAGCTGGAATGGATGGAACTTAGAAGGGGCTACTTACAACTTACGGAGCTTGCGTAGGCTATGAAAAGTGTTCTCGTGTATTTCCTTAATGGGATTTCCACGTAGATCGAGTGACAGGAGATTAGCAACGGGCTCGAAGATATTTTCCTCGAGAGTTTCTATTCTGTTGTTCGATATAGACCTATAGAATCAGCCGGATGTAAACGATGATAACAATCTCCGTGATTCTCACGAGGAGGGAGAATGAAACATAAATATTCCTTACAATATGCAACGTAGAGTAACAGAGATTTGAATTTGACTTAAAAATCAATCGTAATTATATCCAATAATAATATCTTGTCATGCATAGTGATAATACTTTGAAGTGAATAACATGCAAATAAGGTATTTCCACAGTCAACAATGATTATAATTAATTAAAAACGCTTAGTTTTTTAAGTAGTACAGCATATGTGGAAATGAAAACATTCGGAGTCAGACACCTACTCAGGGTTTCTTGTTAGTATAAATAATCGGAATAATTAAAAGGACTATTTCACTGATATTTATCCGGATGAAATATTATTCATGCTTTAAGTTTTCAACACAAATATCGATGTTATTGATTGATCAGCATAATTATTTGAAATAGATAGTAAATAAACTGAAGTACCAAGGTTTTCTGATAATCGTAGTATTACTTTAAGAAGCGGGTGATCTTGTATAAGGTAAAAAAAAGGTTGTCAAATTACATTTTACTGAATCGATGCACACTTACAGGTCTTCGAGGCCAGCGAGCTTTACGAGTGCAGTTGGAATTTTCGTTAAATAATTGTCATCGAGTTCCCTAGAAATCACAACATCAAATCATTCGCAATTATTGACTCATCGAATTATTAACTATTCTTTGACTATTAAAAGAATTGCGAGTTCTGGCTCTATCCGATGTAAACTATTAATGGAATATTATAATCATCTATCTTATCATTTTCAGAAAATTTGATAATTAGCATCGATGATAAAATCAGTTACAGTTTAACTTAACACTTACAGCACTCGAAGGTTCGTTAAATTTGTAAACGCATCGTCGTGGATTGTGCGTAAACGATTACGCCGAAGTAATCTGAAAAAGAAAGTTGAATTGGCTTCCTTCACTTTGCAACCAAAATATCATATTATAATCTTAATATCAGTAGAACTATAATGTTACAATATAATCAAGTGTTAACAATGTATTTCACTGTTATTAAGATTGTTTGGTGCGCGTTAAAAAAGGATTATTTTTGATTATTCGACAAAATGACAGAATATTCGAAATAAAGATGAAATGAACTTCTTCACTCACAGAACTTCGAGGGTTGGAATTCGGTGGAAGGCACGAGCTGGAATGTCTGTTATATTATTGTACGTCAGATCTCTGGAACAGTGAAACAAATAAATGATCAGATACAATTTTTATCACCTCGTAACTAACAATAATTAGTATTTAAGACTTTATACAATTTATAATATATGGCTAATTTTTAAATAAATAAAACTTGGATATAATTCATGCCCATAGAACGGGAATTTATGCATCGGTTAATTTGTTTTCATATGTTGTCTATCACTTTACTATATTAACTCTATTGGAATAATAATAATAATATACCAGATTATATCAGATAATGCAATTTAACAAGAAATTAAGTTAAATTAAAAATCCGTAGACATTTCCAGCAAACGACATGATTGAGAAAATAGAAAAATTCTGGCGACAAAAATACAATTTTTTGTTCATCGTGAGAACACATAGATGTGAAGTTCTCCTGCGACGAGGTGGTCGTGTCATTCTCGAAAAAATAGGAGAACCTCGTAAACTTGGAAATTTATTACACGGTACGTTCAGTCCAGAGCGATCTTTCTAGTCGAAAGAGATTCCTCGGGAAATATGCTTCCCATGAAACTTTTTACCCATAAAATACGAAATCAACGTTTAGCATTGGTTATTTTAGAAATAACCACCGCTTTTGTTAATAATTGATTCGGAATGCTTCTTATCATAGCGATCGATTAAGTCAATCTAATTAGAAGATTACTTAAAAAGTTAAAGATAGTATGTAAACTTAAAATTCATTTCAATAAGAAGATAATATTAAAATGATTAATTTACTTAATTTAACATAAAATATATCGAAGTATAGAATGGCACACGAATTCATTCGTTTATAACTCCTGATGAAACTATGAATTATTAACATTTATAATGATGTATTTGTTAGTGGCTTATTTACAAAAAATTGCAATCTAGTCGTTTTAACTTACTTCGGTAGTTTTAACATACAAATAAGTTGAAATCTGTATAAAATTTTCAGTGATCCGAATAATCAATTTGCAAATACTCCGGGATAAAAGGAGTCATGGCGAAGATTCCGATCTTCGTTAAAAAATACAATTTCTTTCTTGCCGGAGGGCTGTGAGATTTTTCCGTCTCACCGCGGTGAGCTCGGTCGTTCCATTCTCGAAAAAAAATAGTGGGAACTCGTAAAGATGGGAATTTATTAGGTACTACTGGTACGCCCTACATTTTCAAGTATGAAGTGTCATTAAACGTTCCCTGATGAGTCTTCCCCGCTTCCCGTTCCGCCATTTTCACAGCCAGCTTCCCCAAGGCTACAGTAGAATGTCGAGTTTATGACAGACCGATTCTACTGCCGATTCTACTGTCCGAACGACTTTCTTATGCGCTCGAACACCAGTTAAGCTTTAATGGAATACAGATCACCGATTTATCTTCCATTTTCTTATCACCAGACAATATTCAATTGGATGCACCTCGTCAGGCACTTCAATATTTATTAATAATTCCGCGGGAGTCACGTACTAATAAACTAACGCGGAGCAACGTTAAGTCGAGACTCGGATATTGATGGGTTTAATCGGCATTTAATAAAAGTATTCAAAACAACTTTTCATTTTCTGAGATTTTTCGCATTTCTTGTTGCACAGTGGACATAAATAAATCGATTAATTAATTTATTTCATTGATCCTTTTTTTAAGGGCGTACACATAAATATATAAATATAGTTGAATATCGCCGGTAGTTCTAGTGTTAATGGCGTCAACTACCTTCCAGTTTTATTAAATCCTCCTTTATCGGAGTTGAGAGGGTGAGATTTACTACTTCTCGCGTTAACTGACATTAAAATGAACTTCTACCCCTATAACTTATGTAATGTTCGATTTAATATATAAAGTACGATAAGACTTAAAGTGCCGATTAAATTCGCCTTATGATTCAATTAAGTCTTTCAATTAAGTCCGCAAGTTTGTGATCAAGTTTTATGTTATATTTGTATCACCGTAGGAAATCGGGAGAGTAATGGCGGTAGTCATTTGAGCATCACACGGTTTATGGGGAAATAAACCGATTTCGTAATTGAAGCTATTGTGGTAGGCGCAGCTTCAATTACACAGCGGTTAGCCCTTAACAGCCACATAAATTCCCTAGTATCGAGTACAACTAGACTTAAGAGACATGGGCCAACTGTTTCAATGTATCGGCTCGATCTATTTAAAGGATCGTATATAATGCAGGACTAGAGAACTGTAAACGTCGCGGACCAATAGCGTGGAAGATTCTATGGTACTTCTTTCGTAATTCTTTCCACTATAATATCCATTTAAAGAAACTTAGTATCCATATCGAGAAATTAATACCGGTTAAACATAAACTTACTAGTCGCTTCAGAAACGAATAGAAATCGTTGTTATAAATGTAAAATTACTAAACTACATTTTTGCAAGAACTTTGTTCTTGTACTTAATTCTATACCCTTATATTATCCGTCTATTGAAAAAGCCGTGATTTTTATATGAAATTGTTATTTAATGAATTCAAATATTGATAAAGAAATGTCTATTTGGCTACATTGATATATTGTGTTTCAAGTGAGTGCATCATTAAATTCTAATTGTAATTAATTCTTTGCGGAGTAATTAGAAGCCGCAATACGTAGATCTTAATATAATTTGTTAAAAGCGGTATTTAATTTATGCAATTTGTTTATTGAATACCATATTTTTGATTAAAACAGAAAACAGCGGTATTGTTCTATATCATTTCAGAATTGCTTTAACATTTCTACACATTGATCCGGAGAGCTTACGCACGCGCATCGCCAAATTTCTCTACGAAATCCTAGAAGAAAATTCTTTTCTATCGTGGATTTTGCTTGAATTACATCATTCGATAATTAAGCTAACAAGTTTGTACAGAATACATTAAGTTTGACTTGTATTCTGTTAGAAAACTAATGCTTATGAAACGTCACGTTTTAATATTAGAATGAACAGTAGTATATTAGTAACTTAATACCAGTTAATATTAGAATTTACCGGCACTTCATAATATATAGAACTATTTAGCAAGTCCATAAATCTGCAAGCTTATTTCCAACTATTAGTATCCTAATCTAATAAAAACTATTAAATAATCTCCCAAAGATACCATTATAAACTTCAGATTTAAGACACCCTACATTTATCAACTATATTTAAAGCCCGTCACCTAAACACGTCTCATTTCATAGAAACAAAATAATGAAATTATTAACAAAAATTAATTCATGTCATCTTACACTCAGCCGACGAAGTATCCATTAATCGAGTCGAAAAAGTGAATGGAAATATATCAAATCCCGTGTTTCGGTGATTTGTAATAACTATCAGGCAAGCGCGAAAGCCGACATGAAATAAATCATCCGTCTGATTTCCAAATGTCGGCCGGCGTCGCAGCTGCTCGTAAACTCCTCGGAATACTCTAAAATTAAGGCTCTCTTCAATTTATTTATAATGCGCCAGTGCATTCTGCGGATTCTAAGTACGCCATTGGGAATAAACACAGTGTCGCATTAGGTGGCCACCGAAGGTGTGCATTATTAATTCAGTGGACCAACCGAGATACTTAAGTAGAGACTCTCCCGTAACTCTCCCACGTTATGTGCCCCGTGGTACGCTTTATATCCAATGTTACTTAACTCGTTAAGCTTCGTAAACCGACGCGAATTAATAGCCGCTGATTTCTAAGATGCATTAATAAATTATTCGCGCATTAAATTTCATCCATATCAAATATGAAATTAATGCTAGAACGTCTCTAATTTTTAACCTTTTGCACTCGGAGGCGATACTCAAGATACTGGTTACTGAGCGTGGCTACTGAGAGTCGTCCCTCGAGTGCAAAGGGTTTAATTGAATCCATTAATTAAATCAAGTCGCGTGTATTTTGTGCATTTGATATCGCGGGGTTATGTTTACGGTGCATATTACTTAACGCGTTAAGAGTGAAAAAGGAAGGCGTATGAATGCGGACGTCGACAAACGTTGGTTTTCATTTACTCGATATGAATTCTTGATAAGTTCATCGACATTTTACATAAAACGGGAAGTAATATAGATTTTACTGGAACGTTTCAAGGAGAATGAAACCCTTCTGGTTCCTTATCTGGATCGGGCGTTTTCAATAAACGCGACGGAGTACAAGGATTCACATTTTATAGTTGCAATTAAAAAAGTATTTAGTTCCTCAGAGTTGTACATTTCTCTGTTGAAATGTAAATATCGGTGTTTTTAAGATTCGGAGAAGATATGCGGGTCTTTAAGCACGTCCTTCCATTCAACGAGCGAATTCGATATGCATATTATAATATCAAGAATAAAATTATAGAAAATTATATCTTTTTATTGTCATAAAAAAGGTTAGCCTTCATAAGTTTATATATAGTTGTACAAAAACGCGATTATTTCCGGATCAAATGCACTCGTATGAAACGGGTTCAATGACCTTCGCACCTTTACACAAAATATTTGTGTAAAATATTTGACGACTGAAACTTTCGCCTACACGTAACATAAAAATATAGCGCGTAAATCGGGTGACTGCTGGTGTATCATTGAGAATCTGTATTTACTTAGAGGAATTATCACGGAGGGTGTATAGAATGGCGGTAGTTATTGGAAACGAAGTGTAAAGACGATTGCAAGCATCATGAAAACTCGCGGTTCGTAAGTGAAGCGATGATCGGTTAATGGGTTCGTTCGAGGCCAAGAGTGTCCTAGAAAAGATTGCGTGAGCAGGTCGGTGCTCGGCATCGAAAAACCAGGTTACCTGGGAAAGTACTTTGTGTCTAGACGTCGAGATTTTCACTTTCGAATTGGATTATCCGCTCGTGTTTAACGCGATATTAATCGAGCTAGTTCGCGTGAGGCTTTACTCGGATTACGATTTAAATTGGTGCACGATGCTACTTTAGATAAACATAATCTCAATTGTGATCCGCTTTTACGACGATGGGATACTCGTTCGTTTATCCAATGCGTTTAATTAAGTATCGATCCAATGCATAACTAAAAATTATTGCAAACCTTCAACCTCCATATTTAATCAAGCATTAATAATGTCAATTTAATCTCCATATATAATGAAGTACCCATAATATAAATTCAATTTCTTTACACATATAATTAAAGATCTATACTAATTACTTCTGCTTCCTTCAGGCAGCTATCTTTGTTTGCTTTCGCCCCTTCGCAACAGGAGATATAATGTGAAAGCATCTCTTAATAAAACGCCGGTGAGCTCGTTATTTTAAGAGAATCTTCCGACACTCGTAAAAGAGCTTCTCCATTATGGAGGTTACTTCGATACGCCTCTCAAATCAGTGAAGATAGTTAAACGTATTTGAATGATTACACGAGTATTGATTCTTATAAGGGGTGACTTATGGCGGCGTCGTAAAACGAGAAAATGGAAGGAGAGGTCCGTCATTTTGTCTAAGCAATCCATTCTAAGTACTCGTTCGTATAACTCGCGCGAGGGTGGTATTGTACTCATACTTTTCGTCTTTCTTATCTCTCCTTTCATCATGTCTTTATCACGCACAATTTACTACGTTGCTTTAACGCCAGAAAACGTGACAGAGGATAAAAACTGGATTTCCCGGATTTCTAAATAAATCCGACAATAACGTCGTCAGATCAGTCATTGTTTCTTTTCCTTTTCACCTAAGGAACTCTGGTACCACGAGGTGTAAGAGATTTTCCAAAAAAATGACGGGGATTAGATAAATCTGACAAAGAACTTGATATTTCCGAGTTAAAATGTTTCCACCAATATCGTTCCTGTAAACAATTTTATCGTTATTAACTTATAATGATAATAAATAAAGAATCGCATATCTATATATTCAAAGCAATTATTTTCATATATTATTACTCTGTTTTCCAAGAAATATTTTCGAATAGTATTACTCCAGTTTCAAAAATCATTTCCAGTGGAAAAGTCAAATAAATTGTCCAGTTTCGAAATTTCTCTTGGACCCGATTTGATTTCGAAGATTTATCAATATATGTACCGGTGCAAGGTAATTGTAACACTTTAATAAATATCGTTTAGACACGAATAGAATGTCTTACAGGAATAAAGTATCAGAAATGTGACACGGCAGCCATTAATCCAAATATTCCAGGAAGCACGAGGAGCATTTAGAACTGCAGTCTATTCCCATTCTCATTTCCTTTTTCCATAAAGATTGATATACCGTCGTAAAGGACATTCGTCGTTATGCACGTATCTCATGAATTAAGGAATCCGGCGGAACTTATTGAATCCTGTACGCAAACACCGACTTATTCCGAGTGAAGTACGGAAGTCGTAAAAAAGGGGCGACATGTTCTCTCGATTTTAGTACGGTACTTTGATAAATCTTTGAAAGCAACTCGCGTCCAAGAGAAATTTCAAAACTATCAAATTTATTTGTCTTTTCGACTGAAAACGCTTTTTGAAAACAGAGCAATAATGTATAAAAATTTGTCTTTGAAAACAGAGTAATAACATACGAAAATAGGGTAACAATATCATTTTTAGATATTCTGTTGACTCATCAATTATACTTCGGAAATAATATAATAATTCTAAAGAAATTTGCAGAATTTTGTTGAATAAAGTTATGTTGACAAAAAATCGCAAAATCAAAGTAAAAAAGCAAAAGTTCTCGTCAATAAGATTACTTCAGGGTTAATAAATCACCGGCATTTAGTGTGATTCTTGACACGTCCGAATGCAAAATCGGCGCGATGTATCGGTAAGTGTTTCTACGGACGTAGAACGGAGACTAGTTAATCTCGCAGAATATTAATTAATGAGATTACAGGCCTAAAAAACGGGGTCAATTAAAAGACACGTAGCGACAATGATACGGATAAGTTTCACATGCGGTTAGCCACTCCCTATTCCTCTTCGATCGTTTTCTTAATACTTCGCCGTGTAATTCGATCGTCGAAATGTACGACGACCAACGAGTATAGCTCGCTGTGATTTCATTCGTGTACATTGCCTAATTACTAAAGAGAGCCGCGT
The DNA here is from genome assembly GCA_910591585.2 of Nysson spinosus. Taxonomy (NCBI): domain Eukaryota; kingdom Metazoa; phylum Arthropoda; class Insecta; order Hymenoptera; family Crabronidae; genus Nysson; species Nysson spinosus. The sequence goes on from OU342835.1 coordinate 9,760,522, forward strand.
TACGAAATGATTCCACGATATGATTGAAGGCGTGTACCGTTGAATGTCAATAAAATTTGATTTCAATTTAAGTCTCTCGATATGCTTCGACACGATAATATATCTCTTACGAAATCAAATGATATAGGATATAATACTGGTAACAATTAAGCTCGTCGATAATCCCATATTAAATCCGACAGGTAATTATACGGATAAAATTCGAAGAATACCTTCTTCTTCTTTAATTTTGTTGCCTCGATTCGTAATCATATTAATTGAACACGAAGCAGTAGTGCGAACAAAAAATAATTAATTATTAATTTAATTATATCAGTTAAAGATGAAGTAGTAGTGCGAATAGAAAATTATATTTAAATATAACAGTTGACAATAAAGCAGTGAAACAAATAGAATATTCTGTTCGTCATATTTTTACACATAATATATCAGCAATATATTAATTGTACCAGGAAGTCGAATAAAGCGGAAGTAGCGGGAATTAATTAACTAACTTCTCATCTTATCGGAAGGTGAGTCATTCGTGGTATCAATAGAGTTAGATATAACTAATTTCATGGATTCTATACGCATTCGAGAAATCAGGATAGCAACGCAGGATATAATTCGTAAAATATTTCAGGCTCTGGATCGTTACGTAGAGTGGGGGGAGGGAGAATGTGACTGATAAACGTGATTCGAAGCAAATCGTTGGTTTGAGGGGGCCAAATGAGATGGAAACATGCTATCATACGGGAATCAACATCGACGAAAAGTTAGTGGCGCAGATCTACGAGTGAGATGGAGGACCGTCACGAACGGTGTTTGTTTCATTCTCAGCTTCGAAAGTCAATACGAATCGATGACGGAAATTTCTGCCACCGTGATTCGAACTTTTAGCGCGGCGACGGTTTTATGCTGTGAATAAAGTTCCGAAATTTATCCACGAAAAAGGAGGGCTCATAAACAAGCTGCGAATACGGAAAGGACGAGTAAACATTTTTACGTCTTTTCTACGAAGAGTGAATATTGTCCGGGGGAAATCCGACGAGTAAATCGACCGATAACATCTCTCCTCGCTAAGAGGAACTTAGCGATTCTGTGTGTGTCTTTCTTTTTCTGAAGCGTTAGAGCGGAAGTAGTTAAACACGACGGTGGATCAGGTAGCAAAACCGTGATTCGGAGAAGCAGTTCATATTTCGAATCCTCCATTTTCGAATTGATCAAATCTTCGTAAATTTAAGTTAATTATACCAGTTTTATTTAATTTATGTAACGAAGTTATTCAATCTCGCTTAATCATCGAGCTGATATTTCAAATCTTGAATTTTGTAATTTACTAATTTTTTGCAAATTAAACTTAATTATAGGAATTATAATGAATTTATGTAATAAAGTTATTCAATTTCGCCTTGACATTAATATTTGAATACAAAGAAAAAAGATTGGCAAGTTCGTTCCGTAATATATAATTATCGAATAGTTTCGAACAGATATTAATCAACGAAACTAATCAACACGTAAGAAGCAGAGAATATTACTGGAGTTCTTCGAAACTTTATGATTTCATTCGATCCGGTATATCATCCTCCCGAGGAGTAAACTTATTCCCTTTTTACGTAATCAGATTCAATTGGGTTTCGATATTCGAGTCACGCTTGCGGCAAGTATTCGAGTCACTTTGTTACTCCCCGAGAAAGTTTCCACGAACTCTAAATGAGAGTCTAGCATTGCAAGTTGTGCCTGCCTTGCCTGCCTTTCCACGCCGTCTCATTCAATCCAACAAACTTTATTCCTTCTCTAATTGTTCCATTACGTCTTTCTACTGCTTTACGCGAAATTACTTCGAAACTAGAAGAATTTCATTAAATCTTTAGTGTAAAAATATTCCAAGTCTACTGTATATAACCAGAATAAGCTAAATTATTAAAGTTTTTTCGACATTATACTCGGAATATTTTTATACTTACGATTTGATGAAAGTCTTAATAATTCTATTTATTTCTTATAAATATTAACACGAAACTTAATAGCTTTGATTGCAGGGCGCATAATCTCCATGCTAACAGAAGTAATAAAATGTAATGAATAAAACAGGAAGTGACACAGTGGTTATATCAGGAATAATGGATTCGCTCGGATTCCACCCGAAATCCGTTAAATCAGCTCATTTCCGGCTGTCGCTCTTCCTGATCTCACATCAGAAAATGATACGTCCAGAAAAAGCTGAGTGTCTCCCTTTTATCCGAGAGCTCCCCTCGCCACGGACTTCCACGAATAAAAGTAGCCTTTCCGTGACTTCCACTGGCCACGAATTTTTCTACTCTGTTCTTTCTTTCTCGAATTTTTCTACTCCTTTCTTTCTTCCTCATATTGAGAGAGAAAGGGATACAAATATTTGTTGCTGTTCCTTCGCGTTACGGTCACACGAAAATTCCACCTCGCAGACTTCGAGACATGGGGATAGGTAACCAATGAGAATTGAAGATTTTACACTTTTTACGAAAACCATTGCAAAATTGGCAAAACATATTAAAGCTTTCCCCTGGGAGATAAGAGTGGAAACAATGGCTTTAGTTCGGATTACTTTGGTGCCGTATCTTGGTAACCGGTCATCCGCGAAAGCATTTTATTACATCTTCACTCTGAATTACCGCGCACTCGGAAACTTACAAACTTATTTCGTTTCACGGCGTCGTAAGTGGAATAAGAAAAACCGCCGAGGTTGCATTATGTTCTTCGTCACTTCGAATATTTCTGGAGTACACGCAGCGAGCTGTGTTAAAGCATTAAAAATTATTAATATTTCCGCGAACTACAAATACGCGATTGTGATAAGTGAGTGAAGAAAAGCATTAATGTTGGAAGTACGAGTAATATAATGTAACATAAATACCAATTATACTTGACGAATTGTCGCACATTTGTTACCGGATATTTCGCTGCTGAAACTTATCTTACGAGCTCGAATTATTATGAGAAACATCTGCTGCGATTCAACGCTTCTAATTACGGTTCGGTTAAAATTTAGAGATTCCGTGCACTGAATTTTATTCCGGAAACCAGTCTGATATCAATTCCAAACTTATGCGATACCCTGCATAATCTTCGTATTCAAATGCTTATTAACATTCGCGAATAAATGCGAAAGATAACCTATTCAACAAAATGATGTTATATATATCTGAATGTAGACTTACAAGGATGAATTTCTAAATAAAAATGAATACATAATATTAATATGTTAATTTCAATATCTAATTCAAGCCTAATAAAACCATCCATCTTTGCAAAGTAACGGTCTTAATTAACATAGCAGTGATGCTAAGATGTTTCACATGTATGTTTCGTTGGAAGCAAGGATCCTGCTGTAACAAACTATTAATTACTCCCGACTTTCTCGGACAATATGGAGGTCAAGAAGTTGCATTAATTCAGCCGTACTCTCAGCCGACATTTGTCGTTTTTTTTTTGGGTCAAGTGTGAACATTTTCATCTAAAATTGGACTATTCAAAGCTGAAAGACAGTTGCAAATGTGCTGCTCATCGCGTAGGTGTTTCGGAAAGTATCATATTTCTGTTCTAAACGAACGTATAAATTAATTCATCGCGATGATTTCATACTAGAACTAAGGACAATATATTTACCTATATTTAAATATTCACCTGTACATCCTTAAAAATAAGAATTAATGGAAGAAATAAATTAATCGATTTAATTATATCCATTATGCGAACTGCAAAAAATCGTAGAAAATAAAACATTATAAATTTGAGCATTTTTATTAAATTCCGGGGATACGTCATTTTGACGGCTTCCGTAGTTTTAGTGTTAATGAATTTTACCTCTATAACAACGATGTGGAAAAAAAGAAAATGTCCGAAGAAAATAGACTCGCGGTGCAGCTTTGGAGCCGAGTATATCAACGTATTAAGGAGAAAGAGAAAAATAAAGGGGAATAAATCCGATGAAATGGATCCGGCGCATTTGTAAATTATGCGTCTTTCCACCTGATTTATTCGCCTGTTTACGTCATAATACTTTTAGCGTCGCTTCTAAATCTAACGTAATCTCATTCGCCTTTATAAATATTTTCATTCATCTCGCTCGGTTCTATGAAATTAGTATCGTTCCGATGTACCGCGCCGTTTTCACTTTTGATAATTATATTATATAACCTATAAATCATATCATCACGAATTAATGTGCATCTTTGAAACATAGATCTTATATTTGTCAAAATTATAAACTTCATTCTTTAAGCTTGTCGAAAAAAGAAGAATATTAGAATAATAATAAGAATAAAAATATCATCTAACTTATTAACGAGGAATTAATGTGCATCTCTGAAAAGTAGATCTTTAATTCTTCATAATTATAACCTATAAACTTTGAACTTTTCGAGACTCTCAGTTAACGTTAATTGATGAAGAATCGATATTATTGAAGGGTTGTGGCAAAAATTATTCCATTTTCCTCCTGAGTTATTTATACGGACATTAGAGTTATTAGAAATTTATGTCAGAAGCAGGTGTCGGAAAACGACGGATAATTCGTAATCGATACGCCCCGATGCTTCTTCGTATTCTTATTTGAAAACACATCCCGCCGTACCTCCGAGGATATCTCGGTTCTTAAATTTTTAATAAATGACAGAAGGTGAAACGTTTACCATTTCAAATATTGATTTATTACTGTCATTAAATCCTCATAATTCACCGACGTATTACGAAATTATCTTCAAACAGGAAGGCAAGCTTTTTGAATATCTCTATCTCGCGAATGCAAATTTCGATCGGGTCTCGTTTCGTATGCGCGAAAAAAATCTCTGCAAAAGATACCATAAATTATGTCGGTATCCATTTTAGATAGCATTCTTATCTTCGTAGTTAGTAGAAATTCATGTCAGACGCGAATAGCGCGGATCGTTCATCGATCTTTTTAATCGATATCACTTAAAATATTGGGTTGTCCCATAAGTACGTGCGGTTTTTTCGAACGCGAAAAATGTCTGTCTTTTTGTTTCAAATATTAATACGAATTAATCTACAATGTATTCTCCACAATTGTAATAATAATATAAATAATAATTAAGGAAAATAAGAATAATAAATAGATGGAGAATAATAAGAGAATAATAAATAACGAAACCGCTTGTATGTGATGCGAAGATAATAACTTTTATTTTATTTTTTTAATACTTGACTCTTCTATCATTCCGAGTGTAATCAGTTTCCAATACCTCGACAATGATTTAACTTCATACTTGCTACATAAATATTCATCGACTGATCCATCTTCACGGATCATTCAATTTAATATTGCAACGAGAAAATGAGTAGTTGCATTGGATCATTAACCACGGATATTAGCGATATACGAGTTTATGGCGTAGAAGGAAGTTATTAAGATAGAAGTTATAAAAAAAAACTTATCGCGGTTATCGCAGCGGTAAAGTCGACGATCGCGTGCTCGCTTAACTACCGAAGAAGATCATTGTCGGGGTTGATAAGCTTCGTCGGAGTCTACTTCGTCCTTAATTGCAGGTTAATCATACACCATTTTGAAAGTTGCTATGCTCTTAATTACATGCTGGTTACCTCTTTCTAACGAGTAGACATTTATTATCTTTATAATAAATCGCACGAAGGCAGGTTTTTCTCAAGTTTTAAATGATATATTGATAAAACGATTCTCTGTTCGCCTTACAAACATTACGATGTTTGTCTGTGCACTTTCAAATATATAAACAGGAAGATGTATTAAACTTTATGTTTATAAAATATATTACGGATTTATAGCACAGAGTCCTTATAAGGAATAGTTTTTAATATTTCATAAGGAATATTGTAATATAATACATGATATCACGTATTTCGCGAGGGTGGGTAATTAATCAATTAATATTTTTAAGGAAACGCGGCTAATATTTTATAAGGAAGATTTATATTATTCTGAAAGAAACTCATAATAATATCAAAAGTAATTTCGCAGAAGTGGCTAATTAAAATTTATTCGCAGGTCCTGCGAACGTTGTTACGATAAACGCTTCGTGGGTTCCGTGATTATCGAGTTACGAGAAAAAGTAGTTATCGTGAACACTTGCGGTCAACACGTCACGAAGCAAAGTCACGAGAAATATCAATTGGTCTCTCGGAAGAAAAGAAAAATTCGCGAGCTTCCGTTGTTAGCCGATGCCAATCTAAATTGGACATGTTTACTGTTCTCTGCAAATATACATTAACCTACCAGATTCGTCGACATAAAGTCTTACTATAATCTAACACAATAATTGATTTCTACGTCGTTGTCAGATTATTTTATTAAGATCAGTTTTCCTTCGTATTTTTGTTCATCTACCAAACTAAATAAAAGGTCAACTCGTTATATTTTTGAGAGAATAAGGTAGTTAATATTATATTAGAATATTCGAAAAGATACTGAAATATCTCGACTTTATATTTGAAAACCAAGGAAAGGTATCAATGTATAATTAATAAGAATTTTATGCTACGAGGTGATGGCGATTAATATTCTAGACGAACACCTAGCAAGGTCCAATACGATTGTGATGACGATGACTCATTAGAAGTTCTCAATATTGATAGTAAAATTGAAAACTTATCGAGTCATGGACGCCGAGAAATTTGTTGTGGCGCCTCGTTCTTTCGGCGATGATTATGCTAATGTAATTCATTCAATAATACCTCGAATAACACCTTGGACCTCTTCTCCTTTCATTGACATTTGACACCATAAATAAGTGAAAATATTACCATAATAGGCAGGCATAAAAATTATTACAAGAAATATTCTTCATCCATAAACAAATATATGACGAAGATAAAAATAATTAAAATCAATCGAACATTAATAGCACTTTCGTTTCACTTATTTTGGAGAATAGCAATTATTTAATTAATCATAAAGGATTCTAAGAAGCTAAATTTAGATAATCGAAGACTATTATTTAATTTGTACTTTGCGTTTCATGATACAAGTCCATTAATTTCTACCCTAATTCGTCTAAAGAAGGAAGTAACGGAATAACAGAATCCATATTGAATGAAGTGCCATTCAATGGGTCGATGAATAATTTGTCTGAAAAGTACCTACTACTTCGTTGAGTAGAATGGCAAGGCACATTTCAGACATCTTGAAAGGAGCCATTCTTATTCCCTACAATAATTCTCCTCGTTTTTCGATAATTATACAATGTCACTGTATAGTAATTATAAATGAAATAAAATAATTCAATATAATACAGGTTTTGCACTTCAAATTACCTTTGAACTTTTTAACCTTTTGCAGATCATATTCAATTTTGGGTGAAAATGATGAAGAGAAATTAATTTGAAATATATATAAAAGGTGAATTTTATTCAAAGTTCCTCGATAATAATTATATATATATATATGTATACATACATTTATACATACTGTGTCCTCAAATGTCTGACTCGATGAAACGGTAATTTAAACTAATTAGAATAAACCAAAGACAAACGACGTCTCTGAGAATACAGTCTACTTTCACTCTGCTTGCGTCCGGACTTTCGGTAATTCTCATTAAAATTCATTTTAAAAAGCGTATTGAATATGTAGCAGAAGCGTGTGTTATAAAAATGGCGGATATTGTAAAATTTCATATCTACATACCTCAACCGAGGACAAGAATAATATTCGGTGAATCGATGATTGATTTGTCAGAAAAGTATCTATTATCGAGATGAAGTAGTGAGACCCGTTATTTCGACTGCTTTGGTAATTCTAGTGTTAAGTAATTAAGTATTTAATTAAAGGTAATAATATCGTTTCTGTCGAATATAATCTGCAAAGATTCATTGAGAATACACAACCATCGTACGCACGTGAATCATTGCGATCGGCCTTTCTTTTTACCTTGGAAACAATACCAGCGAAGATAAGTACTCAACATTCCGTTCAACGACCTCGTAAAATCGGACGCGTAAGTTTTCTAGTATATCGCGGATTTCGGCGAATGAAATCGCTCCCATTGAATCTTAAGTTCGCCATGCTACTCACGATCGAAACAAGTTTTGTATACCGTAACATAATAATACTATAATACTACTTTTTTATAAACCTAGATACGTGACTGAGAATTTTATATATTTCTATGAAATTAAAATACTAACCGTATCAACCAGTCTTAAATTTGAGAATATATATAGCTAATTATATAAACATGGTAAGTTTTAATCTTAAATATGTGAATGTTTGCATCAGCAAGAAATAAATGGAATTACATGATTTCGAAGATGGCAACCAAATTCTAGTAAGTCCTGAAGGACTTTGCAGGAATTCGTGGAATATTTGACATAAATCGGTACCCGAGAGTCATGAAATGATTCGAAGGCAATATTCAGATTGGAAAGTCGAATCTGATGCAATTGCGACATATTTCTATATATCTAGCTTATGCCTTTCTTGTAGAAGCACGGGAATCAAATTCGGCAAGCGTCGAGTGGAATTGCTTTCACAATATGCGTCATGTGCACGCGATTCACGTCAAGAACGTGACACAAATGATTAATAGCACCCTTCGCCACTTACATTTACCGATCAAATATTCGCCGAGATACCAAATAATCTACGTGTTATCTTTATTCGGCCGAAGGATCTTTTTATCTCCTTGAGAACTGCGCGCCAAATCGAATCCTGTCGTCACAGCGAACCGATAGACTTTTTAATTGAAAGTCAAAAATGTTAATACAAAGTCCACACCAATTCACGGCCAAAGTAGTAATGAATATTAAATTGGAAATTGGAGATTGATATATTAATATGCTTATTAACGCGTGACAAAATTGATTCGCTTTTGGAATTAATTTCTTACGAGATCGTGTTAATAATTCCTCGAAGTGTTCGAGGATATTGTTGTTCATTGAACTTTCTATTAGAAAGAACGATCTATTCTTTATTTTTGTATAAAAGGATAGTGGAAATTCACTTTTATCTGCGGTGAGAAATTCGTCGGATATAGAAAAAAAAGCTAGAAAAAGATGTCTGACATCTTCGTTACAGAATTCAGAGTGAAAACGATTCATTGAACAATGATGTATACGAAGACAGAGGAGGAACGAAGGAAAAGCTTTCGATGGAATTCTACCCCTCGTTTTAGCCGGAAAGATCGATAGCGTGTATTTTCACGACCACCGGGAATCAGAAGATAATTTATATATGTCCGCCCCTGACTTTTTATTGTTATCTATTTGACGTGGATTCTTACTCGCAACGCGATAAAATTAACGAGGAAATTAGATATTTAACTAACGAACTTAATCTTCTCCAGTATTCTAAGGACTGTCTTGTATCTTATTACAACGAATTAACATCGTTTTAAGCACTTACAATTATTTCTGCCCAATACAATCTTGCGAAATCAGAGGCAAGTTATCGAGGGCTTCTTGCAATTTATTATTAATAACTCTAATGATTTTTATGAAGAAGAAATATTTTCGCTAGATATACCTTGGGAAAAGACAATTGAAGGAAATGAGATGTATTTTGTACACAATTGAAGACTCGTTATAGAAAATACTATAAATGCCAAAAATAAAATTGCACTAAAATTGTATACTACAGTATTACCACTGGTATGTAGAACATTTAAAAATTGTAAAAAACAATGTTTAGTGTTGGCATTTTCAACGTTTTCTATAAGTAGACTTCAGTTTGTAACAAATTAGTTTTTAGAAGTAGCAAATTAAACGACACAAGCATGTAAGCGTTTAAATTCCCTCTCTCACTGAATTATTCATTTCCATCGGACGACACTCTAGTTAACGATTTCATTGATTTCCGATAATTTCAAGATGCCGAAGTATTTGGAAACTTGGAAGTACAATCGAGATACTTATCCAATTTCACCAATTTGTTAGCGAAGTCAATATCGAGGTAAGTGGTATGAATTCGAAGTTACATTATTCCCCTTAATTTCAATATTCAACCTTATATGAGTCGCACAAATGCTAAAATGATTAACTCCACTTTCCGCAGTTTTTTCCGTTTCATTGCCGAAGCACAAGATTGGTGCTTAAAATTTCGCAATTATCAATTTCCCTTACTTTTTATTCAATAGAATTAATTGCTTTGACCTTTGAACGGCTCGTATGACAGTGATACATAAAATATTGAGTTGTCCGGAAAGTTCATGCCAATTTTCAGTGGTTTTTTTATCGAAATCCGGAGAAGTTCGATAAGATAGAATCTTTAAATTGAGTACAAAATGGAGAGAGGTTGTCGGTGATTTAAAATTCAATAACAAAAAGTAAGTGGATTAAATCATAATGCCGCCTCTCAGTCGCCACACGAATTACATCAAGAAACTGAGTGGTGACTGAGTGTCGCCTTTCGAGGGCAAAGGGTTAAATAAATATATATCGATATATAAAAATGTTGCCTTCGAATTTTCCTTAAAAATCCCCATGAACTTTCCGGACAACCAAATTTGTAAGTAAAGATACAAGTAACGATTTAATAAACGACTAGCGATTAAACAATTACAGTAAACAAATAAAATATCGGGCTTCCTGTAAGAATTGCGATAAATCGTTTCCTTCCTTTGATTAATTCCAGTCAGACAGAACTAATAATCTACTTGGAGCTAAGTAACTTCGTTAGTTTCCTCCGCGAGGACACTAAAACGAAGTGATCTTTTTATAAAGCAAACTTTCAGTTTCTTACACGCTGTCACGAGAGTTTATTTTTCAATCGGAAGAATTTATTTGAAGTCGGAAATACCGCCATATCTTCTGCTCGTTACTTTTACACAAAAGAGAACGTTTGCTGGCAAATGCGAAATTGCGAAATCTTAAATGCGTGTTCTAAATGCATGCGTAAAAATGTATTGTTGTAATACATCAAAAGACACCTTTGAAAGTTTTAACTTAAAATTATTTACTGATTTTAATCATCTTTTTGACTTTTCCTGTAATGATTGTTAAATTAATTCCGCGGTATCTTTCCTCACCCACCTCCTTTTTTAACTATTATTTCCGCAGTTATTTGCATCCAAATGCAAAAGTGCCAAAAGACACATTTCGGTCGAAATAGTAATAAATGGCAAAGATAATTTCCGTCGCGACCGTTAATAATTTCATGTGAACGTTTAATTAAAAGGGACGAAACGGTTTGCATATAATATGTGTATTTACTGGAAAGATATCTCGCTCGATCATAATTACGGAAAGGGGTTGATACTTGATACTCAAAGGGGTTGGAAATAAATCAAAGGCGTATCGCGAGCGTGATTAGACTCGTAATTTTTACGGGGGAAAATCCATTCCTGGCATCCGTCCTGTGATCAACAGTTGCTCCATTTATTACATAAAGACAGTCCTACATCACCCCTTTCAGCGGCCGATACTCCTCGGCGTTAGTAGCGATTAATCTTTTGCTTCGGGAAAAATAAATCACGACGCTTTAAAAGCAACGCCGTACCGTAACACCGAAAATATTTATAGAGAAAACGCGCTCGGTAAAAGCTGCAAAGGAAGATACATGATATTCTAATATAGCAGATGTTTTAGGCCTACCACGTCCTCCTTACGTATATTCGTATGACGTGCTAACAAAGCTACATTATTGCTGGGAATTCGAAGTAATTATAGCATGAAACCATAAAAAGCCAGACGACAAATATATTATTCAACCTCCCCGAATAAATAACTGTATCTAAGAAAGTAATCCGCGCTAAACAAGATTACTCGTTATTAAGAAATCGCAACTATTATCGGGAAATGTGCGTCAGAAGATAATCTAGATTTTTTGTCCGAGCGTTCGTCGCCGGAGGAAGACGTTACCAATGTTTCCGGAGCATTCGATTAATTAAAAGCTAATAGAAGCTCGTAAATCAAAGTGTCGGCGGAGAGAAATCGATGGTACTCGATAATTTTCGCAGATTCGTTTATTTCGGGCGAATTGGATCGAGTCGTGGATTAATCTCGGACACCGGGAACGATTAATCTGCCGATTCGCAAAGCTTCGGGATTTATCGGGTCGCTTTTAAAGTGGCATCATTTGCGGCAGGGCGTTACGTTGCGGGAATCGTTCTTCGAAAATAAACCCGTCTTGATCGGCGCGATTGGGAAAACCGACGACGAGGAACGTCCGTGAGAGGATCCCGAGAAATCTAGAGAGGCTACCGTCGTATATTCAATGGATACATAAATCCTGTTGTTTCCTTGATCCTAAATCGTGTTCTATAAAATATCGACTGCCGTCGAACCGAGAAGAAATCGAGCACTAGCTATGTAGGTCGCTACGCCGTCATACGTGTACGCGCATTATGCTCAATACCTTTTACTTTTGACAAAATCTTTCCCAATACCTATTATGTTCTTTAACTCCTCCATCTGTCCATTTCTGCGACTTGTTTGTAATCGTTTATAATATACCGTGACTTCTGAATACCACATAATGTACTCGCATTATTGTATACCATATTTTGAATGGATAATATATCATTTATTTTAAAAAAATACAAGGACGCGACGCGTGCAAAATGTTTTTATTCAAACTGGCACGAATGTCGTCTATCATTATTTATTTTGAAGAGAGTACTAGAGGGAGGAATATTATGTTGTCATACTTAAATTATTTAAGTTACATTATATCTTTAACTATGAATTGATGTAATCAATCTATTAATATCGATCTATTATAAATTTAAGAATTTCATTGCGTTGTATGCAAAATGTACAAAATCTGATACTGCGCACTCGAGAGGCGACTCTCGGTAACCACTCAGTTTATTGCATTATTAAAACTGACTACAGTTGTTGCTGATTTAATGTCCAATAATGAAATGTAACTGGAGAAAATCTTAATGTCGTCTCTCAGTCGCCACTCGAGTTGCCAGAATAAACTGACAGGCGACTAAGGATCGCCTTTAAGTGCAAGAGGTTAATTCTAGCCGAAGTGGAATACATTATAATCAGTGTGTCGATTTCGGAAAAGTAGTTCAATGGAGGGCAACATTTATCTTTGCCAAACCTACTGAAAGTCACTGTTACTCCGTCAATGATTTATCCGCGTTATGCCTTTCGATTGATTCTTCGACATTGGCTCGGAAATTCGATTATCTGAATTCAATTATCTCACTGGTGATTAATTGTCGTTGTCACGTCTAATATAATTGTACGGTCGAGTATTGAAATATGATGCTGAAGCCACTATTTCTTTCGCCATCTTTCTTTCCTGCATAATTTAATTCCTATCAAAACAACGCATCGGTGTTAAGTAAATTAAAGTCCTGTTTTTATGTTTGTATAATTATAATCTGATACGATCCTTTCATTAATTATGGTTTGCATCGATGAATAGTATATATAGATATATCTATATATAGTTATATCGAGTACTAAATAAACATGGAAGAAATCACATATCCTAATTTGTGATACTAAAATAGATGACAAGAAGAACTCGGTAGAATATTTCAAGCAAGCATCACAAAAATGTGATATTCGTGAATGAGAGACTATTATAAGATATTCTATTAATACAACTTAGCATCTAAGAATAAAAGAAGCCTATAACCACATAAAATATACATCAAAAACACGTTATAAATCACGTGAAACCGCGGTTTTTCGATATCCGTCATTCAAGCTTTAAAGTAATAAATGATCCACGAAACTTTGAGAGTAGTGTAAGTTAACTTTAAAAAAATTGCGTTTCGACTTATTCTCTTTTATTTATTCTTATTCTTATATCTTATACTTATTCTCTATTTCTTGTTCCCGATTTGTTGTACTACTTTCCCAAACAAGAAAATTAAAAAATTCTAAATTTCACCATTGAAAACAAGGATTTGATTTTGCCGAAAACAAGAATTGGAAATTATAAAATTGAATTAGTAAAAATAAATATTAGTAAATAAAATTAGTAATATTGACGTAAGTACATTAAAATTCTTGGTGAGTCATTCGCCATTTTCTTTCGTTTAAAAACAACTGGCTGTACCAATAATCGCGAACATTTAAAGCGGTGATATCTCGTTGATGACCGGTGACGGAGCAGAATTCGTGCGGAAAAAGTGTTCGAAACGGAGTGGAAAGGAAGGTAAAAAAGAATTAATGAAAACACGTGTCGCGCATTAGCCAAATCGATTGTCTGTCAGAAGGAACACGTGTTACGACAGGAGAGCTTAATGTTATCCGCACAATAACGCATTAACGGAAAGCAGCGCGAGGGCCGAATTTATTTTGCATACTTTCTCGACTACGCGCATCCAAAAATAGTTCATTTGCCGAATCAACGGATTACGTATTAATACCGCTCCAGGGCACCTTTGAATATGCACATTTTTATTATGATAACCCCGCGGATCAACCAGGAAAACAACGTGATAAATATGGAAAATTAAACTGCTGAAAACCAACTCTTAAATATACTGCAGTCACTTCATTCACGAATTTCTGCTGTTTATTCGAATGATCTGCACTCGATTTATTTGGCTGACTATTTTAAATAATTATATTATGTAATAATATTATAATAATATTATAATAATAATTATAATTATTTATCCAATTTTTATTATCCCAAAGCATCACAATTGTAAGTTACTAAATATCATTTGCTGTCGAAGAAATATCGGATGATGGCTTTCGTGTACGAAAAGCGCCATTGTTCCAGAAAAACAATACGAAACAACACCAGAATGATACCAAGAAACTCATTATTTTCGTGACTCAACAAATATCAATTAATCCTAGCATCTTTCGCGAGTCATCCAACATAAACTATACTCTTTTACTTACAATCAATAACGCTATATTAACAACATTTGTTATGTTCCCATATCCCAAATCGTATATCTAAAACATGTCTAATTTGTTCAGAAATATATTTCAGGTTCGTTTGAACTGTTAAATTAATTTTTACATATAATTATAATCAAGTGTGAACACTATCTTTTTCTATAAAAATTCATATTATTTTAAAATTAGATTATATCGATTATATTAAATACTTTTTCTCTTCGAAAGCAAATGATATCTAGTAACCTACAACTGTGTTGCTTTGTATAATTAATTATCTTATGTTAATTAATTGGATAATTATTTATTCGATATTTAAGTATTATTTATTATTGAATATTCTCGATCTTCCCTTGAAGTTATAACTACAGCAATTTCTATCGAATTCATATCTAGATGTATATTTTGAAGTTGTAAGAAGTTGCTCGATGCCGAATAACGTGTAATATTTAATCGATTATTTAATCGGTTATATTTCACGATCGGGGAATATAACCAAAGCGAATTGACACGGGGCGCATTAACGTTTCAAAGAAATTCGTCATTTATATGATATATATCGGGATCCTCGGCTTTATGGTATCATAAAAATGATCTGTTGTCTATTATCTAAAAATATACAATCTTTCGTGCAAACCGTATCCGCGTCTACGCATGGATTGGCCTCGTAACACAAAGACGTACGCTTAATAGATGTCCTACGAAAAGATGCATCAAATATTCATCGTAAAGTCATAAGCAAGGATAAACGCAAGGATATGGCAAGGATATTTATCTGTATCCAATTAATCTTCGATCTGCTTGCATAAATATTCCCAATAAAAATTAAACCTGCCACATTTGCATATCAGAGATTGACGACTATTTCCGAATAATGCGATCCATGCACGATAAGCCGTCCCTTAATTCGTGGTCTGATCGAATTTTATATGTTGCAATAATCTAATCGACTTTGATAAATTTATAGTTGAATATCGTGTTTGATGACATCAATCAATCTGTGTCACAATAATATTTACGATTTATATTTAATAATATCATACTATATGTACAGGATTCCATGCGAAATTAAACTGGTACCAATAACTGTGACACCTGTTGATTATTAATTAACCTTCAATTGTGATGCATAAAATATCTGTCGAAAAAAACACAACACGGTTCCGGCAGTAAAATATCCGAGCTTATTGAAATGGATCGCGGTCACAGTAATGTAATCTACAAAAGAATATAATTCGCGGAGGGTACCATAGGAAAACTAAACATGCCGCGAAATACTTTCGGAAGGAATTCAGGTCAGAAAAAAAGTTGAATGACTTCTCCTTCGTTTTTCTTGGAGTTTCAAGTTTCCCGGGAGATTTCGAGTGACCGGCATGCAAAACTCTCTTTTTGGTCGCGAACTCCGGAATCCTTTTCATCTGCCGCGATACTATTTCTGTCGTACAATTCAACATGTGGAATCAAATACAACGTTAGTGTCGCAAATAAAACGATTCGATCACTTCGATTCTATAGCGCATTGAATCTCTCGACCCCCGGCGTTTCAACGGCTAAATGGAATTACTGGCATAGGATACGATGAAATGGACGACGATTGGAAAAGGAAGCAAGTGGATTACATTTATAAAAACAATACATAATAGGGACATTTTCGAGACTATTCCTGATATGGCTATCAAAAGAATAAATATTGAAGATTGTCATTTATATCGGGCGGTATGTCTTAACATAAATGCATACTACGAAGATCGTTAAATTCCAGCAAGTTTTAATTAATATTCGCGCGTTGCAATGTCACTGACTTTGACGTATGTGCATCCGTCTTACGTGAGAAACCACACACTTCGCACTAGCCGAGTGATTAAAATATCCACGCTAATAAAGCGAGTGGAATGATACTTGATATGACAATAAAGCTGTCAAAAGTAATCGCATAATTCCTCGCTACCCTTCGCGATTCTAACGCACCGAAATAGTCTCGTTTATGCGAAAGTCTGACGGACCGAATAGCGCCGTCGTCAAGAGTCGTACATCCAAGATGCAAAGTGAAGCATTTATCCTAATTGGCTTGTTTCTCCCCGGAAAACAACTGGTTATAAAAGTCTCGATAATAAAGATTGTTTCATTGGTGTTACTCACAATTTGGTGAGATTGACGGTTGACCGTACGAAGGTGGTATCGAGGGGTTCCAGGATATTGAGGAAGCCAGCACCGCGACAGGTGATCTCTCGTCCGTCGGTAGTGACATTGCAAATTTCCAGGATGTCCAAGGACTCCGGCCGCTCCTCGGCCAGGCAAACCCGCCAGAGGAACATCGCCAGGATGACAGCAGCGGTGCCGTGCCAGGACTGCGTGCACATGCCGGCCAGCCCTGGACCGTCACGAACCACTTATAGCTTTTCTTTCCCCTGGGGTCGCCGCGCCCAAGGATACGCTCACTTCACCATTATAATCGCGGTTAACACTTCGATACGTGCACCGGCAGCCGCACCGGTACTCCGCGGCACACCGCGCGCCGATTACAGGATACACCGTTCAGATTAAACACGCCGTGTCGAGCTTGCAAGCCCTCTTCGGCTCTCTTAAAGCAACGCGCGCGCACCTCACCTTACGTCTCCTTACGATAACCATACACCTAAACGCGCCAACGTACGTTTACCGACTGACACCGCACGACTCACGGACTCCTACGTGCGTATCTGCACTGATTTGCCCTCTCTTTCCCTCTCTTTCTCTCTCTCTCTCTCTTTCCCTCTGTCTCCCTCTTCTCCTCCCTCTACCCCACTACGCCCTCCAGCCATCCTGAGCCAATCAACTTTCTCCCTCGCGTGTGCTACCGGCTCCTTGATGCTCCTCTATCTGCGTGATCAAAGTTGGACACTTTTTATTTAAATATCCGATAATAAATAACGCCTGGAGTTATCAATTTGTTTCGTGTAAGGTGTCACTTTCTTCGACAACCGGCAATTTGTCGCGAATGTAACTTCGTTTCGTAATCAACCTACTTACTTGTTTCTAATCTCCTTTTATTCGTAGGGGAGCAAGGTTTTCATTCCGAATTATCTACTTTTTGCATAATGTGCTTTAAGGGATGAAAAAAGCAAGGCACTACCCATGACAGTAAATCATCAGGGAACTCCATTTTTATGTAACAGTCCTGTAGCAGAAAATAAATGATTCTGAATAATTGTTATAATTATTATCACAGCTTTCCACCTGCATAAAATAAGGATATAGTCAATTCTGTTTTTGCACAATTGATAAGTTGCCCAAGAATGGGTGTAAAAGAATGTACTGTATCGATGGAAACTTTAGAATTTCCATTTTATTTGTTGTAACATAGAAAGAATTTTACTTTAACTTTTATTAAATTTTTATACAAAATTCATGTAAAATATCTGCGTGTAAAAACAGAATTGGGTGTACAAAGAAAATACCTTCCTATACATTATCTCTAAGTAAGATAAATTGTATTTCACTCGAGGATAATTTCTGCGAATATATCAACTTTTTAATTTCAATAATAAAAACTTCGATCTCTAAGAATCCAAATTCATATCTTTGTTATTATATTATGCAATGTAAAGGGTTGTATGTTGTATCACGAATGTGCCTAGCGTTTTACTGATAACTAAATTTGCACGCTTGAATAGCGTGTGATTAAAGATAAGAGGGTTTCCATAGAATGATCTGAACACTTCACGGTGTTCTATCATGAACATTTAAGTATTCATTTTTTAGATAGAAGTACCTTCCCGAAGATAAGATACTACGCGATAACAGATAATTTTAATATTTAGATTGTTTAGTATAATGACGTAAAAATAACAGAACAGAAGCTTACTGAATTCCTTGGTGACATCAATCGCCATAAGGTAATTGCAATTTTGTACGGTGGTAACGATCTCCCGAGACTGGTTATTTATCTGGAATAAAATGGATGATCAAAGGATGAAGTAAAATTCATAGCTAATAGAAAAACAAACAGGGAGAAAGTGCCAAAAATTGGCGAGCTATAACTCGTACGAGAGAACGGGTGGAATTTAACTTGCCAAATTGCTTAGAATCGATGCCATGTACTCATTGTTGAATATATGAAGCAGATGGAGAAAGAATATGATTATTAATCCTAGAACTAAGGAAGCCGTCAAAATGCCGAGTTCGCGGAATTGAATAAAAACGTACAAAAGAAGGTTCACGTTGCATAATGGACGTAATTAAATCGATTAATGTATTTTTGAATATAATATTCGTAGTGTTAGTGTTAACACTAGACTAAGGTCTAGTTGGAGTCAACATCACTTGTCTATCATTTTGAGTTAAATTATTTGAATATACTACAGCAAATTGTTTAAGATTTTATATACTTTTATAATATATACTTAACGCGAATAATTGAATCCATTAATTAAGTCCTCCAGCCATAACTTATATATAAATAAATGTGTAAGCATAAGTGAGTACATGTTGGGCAGGTTCTAGTGTTAAAATTGGATACCAAAATGGCGGCAATGCATTACTTAATATCAACGAAAGACAGCAGTAGTTTATAATTCGGATTTATGAAAATTGTATAAAAACGTTTACAAAACTATCTTCCGATAAATATTTAATATGGAACGTCACATTTAATAAATGTTATCATATATAAGTTAGCCATTACTCCAAAAATACGTGGCTCATTAATTCATTGTGATACTACACCACTTAATTGAAAAACAAATTCTGTGAAAATTAAAATATATATAAATGTAACAAACGAAATTAAAATATTGTTATAAATTATATCAGACGGGAATATTGTTTTTGTTGCAGAATACTAAAGATTAAGTTATATACGATACAAATTAAATTTCAGATATTAGATAGATTTTCAAATGTTGATACCGATCCAAATCGTAGTGTAAAAATCTCACGCTTTCGAAAGAGTGCTGAGTTAGTTTGTCTTACTTTTCATATTACGAGTTATAAATTATGAAAAAGCACATCGTTAAAGCGTTCCAGTCTTACGTTCCGTGAAGTATAATTTGTCACTTTTTGTTCCATATAATTATCGTCCAGGGTTATTTAATATTAGCGTCTTGTATTAGAAACAGATGCGCATTACCTGCCAAGAATGATGGCGCATCCTTTTCATCGCGCAGGCAGCTCTGGCGCATGCCATTATTCATTCTGAATGTTAGTAACGAAGTTAAATGATGTCATCAGTCTTCTTCCATTATCAGATTTCCAACCCAAACTTCATATTCCTTTAAAAATATCCGATTTTGAAATATAAGTTCATTACGTCGTTCATTCTTTTAATTCTATCCATCCCAGAACACATGGCTGAAATTCGTATTATTATCCCGTAACAAAAGAAGATGGAAGAGAAAATTGTTAATATGCAATTTCTGGTAGAAATAGTTCGATAGATTAGTTTTGATAGATTAGTTCGTTAAAAATGTAGTGTGATATATAAATCGTATACATTTTCGAAGCAAACTGAGCTGAAAAAGTTGGTGGGAAACGCAAACTTGAAATATTACACACGGCTTGCAAAAAATTAATGGAAGGATGTAACGCATTCGGCATCTTTGTAAATGCACGGAAAAAGTTAATGGAACGTTATCATTCTTATCTATAATGTATATGTATGTTTGTATATATGTGTAATAATACCTGTTGCATCGAATGAATGATGTAGAAACACGCGAGAATCATTTTTCACTAAGTTAATGACGGTTAACTATTACACTTATGCACTTGAACTTTCAGGATCACTCGGAACTGCACCGAAGCACTCGTTTCCGGACATGCGCAATGAGTATATTGTTATTGGTTTCGCGGGTAAATCGCAATACGAATCAATTATTTAACGAATTATAAATTAACAACAATCGCTGGTGTTAAGAGAATTAAATTTAATATTGCTTTTATTATGTTATTTAAAGAATATTAAGATGTAAATATTTAATGTTGAAAAAACAAATTCCAATTACCATGCGTAGTTACAAAGATTCCAACCCGAATAAAACACCGGAAGTACGTATCAGTATACTTAATAAATACGTGAGTCCTACTTCCGGGATTTAAAAATCAGAAATGATGTAGTATTATTATAAAAAATTTCATCTGTAGATATCGTGTATTTCGTGTTTATATCTGACTGCGTTTAATAAACATAAATTGGGACGATAACGTTAATTACGTGAATTGTTACAGCGTTTATTAGAGAAAGTATAATTTACTGAGTATTTGTTACTATTGATTAATAAATGCGTACAATTAGTAAGACACTATAAAAAATAATCATTTTAGTACAATTCACAGTGTAAAGATTTTTCGAGCTGCTTAATCTATTTTAGTTTCGATCTGAGATTGTAGGGAACACAGTCTTTAATCCTTGTACTACATCTCTATCCGTGATTTGAAGACTTGGACATTAATACAAAACATCAACGACGAGCACATTGAAGGAAATCAAGGAAGTTAAAGGGGAATCACGGGAACTGGTTGTCTCCGTATACTTAATTTACAATCAATCATTATACAAAATAAGCTGCCAATTGAGCCATCTTGTCCTTTGGTGGGCGTGGTTTTCCTCGGCTACGACTTTTAGCGTGCCCGCGACCGCGTGTGGATACCGGTTTCGATGCAACTGCGCGATGCTTTTCCACCAGCGATACGAAAGCCCGTGTACAAAACACGCACCCATTCATTTCAGTAACCTTCTTGGGAAGTTTACTTTTGTCCTACAACAGTAATTTAGTATGTTTACATTTTGATATTGGTCTATTAGCAATCCTTTCATAGTTGAATACACGATGAGCATATTCTCAAGCTGAGTGTTTATTTTAATCATCGCACGGCAAATGCTGGATCATTTTGACCCGACAGTTTTCATCGCTGTTTCTTATTTAACACATTGCCGATGGGAGACGTAAATTGGCGTTCTTCATTTTTTGTTTCTCAAACGTCGAAGAAGGTGTTCGCAGTTTTTTTGTTTGTAGCTTGGAAGAACATAAGCAAATACGACACACAACAATTTTATGTACAAACTGCATTTCCGTGAAATAAATGACATAAATAAATACAAGACTGTTAGAAAGAATCTTTTTCATACGGGTCAAATTGACCCAGCATTCGTCTATCGCGCCGGTATCAAAACATCCGTGATTCAAGGGTTAAAACGTATCTAAATATAAATGTACCTGTTTGTATTCAACCGTGACTAACTGTGCTCCACAATCACATACTTCAGTGTCCACTGTGACTTTATGTGCATTCTCGAATAAATGAATTATAACATCGCAACGATTGCAACCAAGTTTCCATTTTGGTGCTGCGGACGGATCGAGTACCAATATACCTGAGTCGCATTCCAAACAACTTGATAATCCATTCGAATTCATTCCATGAGGACACGTTGGATGCGTGCACGAATTACATCCGCTAGCACCTTGTTTCATATCCCTAAAATGTATGTTTACCTTACATTATATTGTTCAATTGTTAGAACACGGTGATAATATGATATAAATAGTACGAACATGTACCTGAATGGTGGATTATTGTAGCAATATGGACAAAATGTATAACTCTTTCCCCTTGTTCCCGTAGACCATGAAAGTAATTCAAAATCGTCCAACGGACACTTTAATTCTCTGTAAATCCGAATGTTGCCATTCTGCGGTAGATTATATGTTTCATTGCAATGAGGACAGTGCATTCTCGATGGCTTCGTTTGTATATATTTCATATACCTCCGACATTTCCCGCAACTATATTCGTACGGTAAAACTTGTGATCATAATTATGAATTCTCCAGTCGTTAATAATAATGATGTTATTAACATTACCGCGAGTGTGCTTTTCCCGAAGCGGAGAGCGGTGAAAAAGACACTTCGAATAGCTGATCCATTGCTTCTATGCTCTGCACGAAGTAATGGAACTTTTGTTTAAAAATCTCTACTGTATGTTGTAATACTGCGTGGAAATCGGCGCGTCCTACAGCTATTAAATTCAATTGTTCCTCAACGGCCGACCTCATGGTCGGTAAAACCAATTCAGAGTCTATCTAATTAAGAAAATATCAAAGATTCGAAAATTTAGGCAAGACATTCGTGGAAAATTCAGTGATATAAAAGCAGTGATTTGTTTATGTACATAACGCGATATGTATTAATGAGTACCTTTTGATATCCATGTACCAATACAATGCCTAGAGAAGTGGGAACTAATTTCCTATTTGCGGTAACATTTACATAGTTTCGCATACATATATTATTTATATGTACTGGAATAGAAGCGTCAGTTCCGATACCATGTTTTTCCATAAGGGTTATCAACTCTGCTTCCGTTAAATAATCCGGCGGTTGTGTGTAACATTCGAGCAATTTTATCTGCAATAAGCGTCATTCGAACTGATATTGTAAAAAATCTGATAATTAAAATCGGAAATCCAAGTATTCCATGCATTTTTTGCAACGAAGTAGAAAGATTTTTATGTACACGGAATTATGAAGTCATCGAAAAGATAGAATAATATTATAAGTTAAAATAGACAGTTCATTATTGAATAAATAAAATGGAAAAATATACAGAATTGAATAAAAATCGCTTCCTAGTTATATATTAAAAACCGCACGAACGTTTGGCCAACAAAATAGTAGTGGTCTTGTACCTCGTGAATGTTGAGTTTCTCTCCGATTGTAAACTTAGGTAAAGTATCGCTACTTCCAAGTGCTTGCCAAGTAAGAATACTAGTGTAACCTGGATCAAGTAAACTATGGCCAGTTGTAGTAAAAATCTCCATTTCTACCTCGAATTTAACAGTCGTACTTAAATATTTGCAATCTTGTGCCAACTGCAATTATAAGTTCTTGATAGAGAATTTCGATGAAAATACGAAAAATCATTGCGGTAATTAATATGTTACCGTAGCGATGAAATGTCGAGTGATATAGTCGTATATTCGCCACGAATCACCATCAAGTTCGTTTCGAGTAGCGGATTTCATTGGTGTGATAGGTGGATGATCTCCTGCATTATGTCCTTTTTTCGGCCTATTAATACCGCTCCCTAATATTTTTCTTACTTGGTCTCCCCAATCGGAGCTGTTTTGTTGTTGCTTCATAGTTGCACTATATTGAAAGATTGGTTAATTCTATTCTCCAAAGAAATAGCATACTGTGAAATTGAAGTATTGTCGCATTTCACGTACAGTAAATCAAAATTTTCCGGATACAATGTTGTTTCTGTTCGAGGATAACTTATATATCCTTGCGTGTAAAGTCGCTCTGCAATTTGCATTGCATGGTGTGGACCCATTCCTAAACCAGAGCTCGCAACTCTCATCAGTTCTACTGTATTCAACGCAATAGGACGCGACTTTGTCTTTTCCGAACTTTCAATACTTTTTACTCTAAAAATTATGTGAAATGTTTGTTACTTTACAAGGCAAACACAAAAACCCATTTGATATTAGTACTAAGGAATAATATTCTCCGAAATATCAGGGGTATCGGAAAGTAATCAATTCGGGAGTGGAGAATTTTTTGGCATCGAAATTTGGGGATTTGATGTTTTCTAAAAGGAAATTATGGCATTGGAGCATCGTCGTTCAACGATCATAGATAATGATGGGGATTATTTAATAGAATAATCTTTAATATGAACAAATAAATGGAGTTTCATAAAGTATGTGAAAAATAATTGATTACTTTCCGGTACCCCTAATATAAGCACTTACATTGCTTTATCATGTTCCTTAACATGGTTCAAAAACAAATTCGCTACTTCTTTATCAAAAGAACGCACACGGCTCCAATTTAAAATAAGATCTTGCCCTTCAGTTGGTTTAACTGTAACCTTGAACGTATTAGAGTTTATCTTCTTCTTTGAAACGAATATTCGAGCTACTCCAAAAGAATTACACATTCATGTAAGTAATAATACATAGATTTCATGAAAAACTTATTATACCTGTAAAACCCAATACGGATCGGGCTTAAATGTTTGAATTTCATCGTGTCTCTGTACGCAAAATCCTAACGTTGGCGTTTGACACGGGCCATACGATATAAGTGATACATCTAGGTCGCCATATTTACCCTACATGTAATTACAAAATTATGAAGTTTCAGATATAAATCTGTTTTCAACTACAATTAACACATTGTATGCCGGCTACCTGGCGCGCTTCAACTTACGTGGCGCGGGCCATTTTTCGCGATTGACTGAGCCGGAAAAGGTTTTCTGAAAATCGCTCTAATTACTAACTTACATTTCGCTGAATGTTTAAATAAAATAAAGTCCAAGCTCAGTGCATAAGGCTTTCGATTTCAAAGTTCAGTTTTCTTAAAAAAAATCACGCGTCTTAGGGATCTCATTCCAAACACGATATGTTAAAAGCGTACTAATACGTTTCCCGCGGACTACCGACAGTCCACGAAAAACGTATTAGTACGTCTCCCGCATACAATGTGTTAACACAATGTGCAAAATAAATATTTGTCGCCTGTATAAGGAAGCATACAGTGATATCATAAAATATAAATGATTATTATACACGCGTTTTTTTTGTACCTGAAAGAATTTCGTTTGGAAGCGCGTAAAGGCACAGCCGATTCGCAAATCTAATTCTTGCCTGGCATCCACGCTTTTCGCTTCGTTTTCGTTAGGTTTTACTAAGCTGTTTAAAGCAGCTTTTATATCTTTTTCCGTGATCGCCGAGAATCTAGCACGCCAGATGTCCTATTAAATGTTAAAATTCTTCATTTATTCTTTTGATTAAGTTTAATCTTATTCCGGAGAAGAGATTAGCAGATATTAACAAATTCGTGTCGGAGAATTTTTAGCCGAATTTTATGCGCGTAACGCGCCTAATTCGCTTAATTTTGCTAAATAAAGTTAGATTGTTAAAAAAAAGCTATTAACATCAACATATAACTTAGTCAAAATGTACTCAAACATTTTGGGACCGAAGTGTAACGTATCTATCGACTCACATTTGAGTTATCCGGGTTCTGGTAAAGAATCCCAAAGACTCAAATGTGCGTCGTTCAGTGTAGATGTGTTAATAACAATAAAATGGCCTACGTTTGGATGTATTCTCCTGGACATGCCTTGTTGCACGGCATGTACCACTTCAAAACAGATATTTTCACCTTCTTTATCACAATCCAACCATAATACTAGATAATCACAGTGAGCACCTTCCTTCGCGAGAAAGTAAGGGATTTTTAACTTAGGAACAGCCTCTTTCTTTTCAGTTGGACATGAAAATAACTCTGCCTTGAGAGTTATAATTAATTAGTTAACACATATATTACATAATTTTATGGAAATAAATAGAAATAGGCATCTCTTACAGGATCTACTTTATCCCAGTTATTATACTTTCCGATGAAATCTAATGTCGTGACATGCCCGCAAACGGACGTCATTTTATAATTAACTGTTTCTGATTTAAATTGACCTATCCATTCATGTACAGAGCATGATCCATTTACGCCTGAAATTAAGTTTCATTTAAAGATTAAGCATTAATATGCTTTCAATGTACCAATAACTGAATAATTTTCAAAGATTAATATCATAGAAAGGATGCATAGAGTACGCTCACAATATTATTATAACTTTAAAACGGTATACTGATTTGAAAAACTCGAGATTATTTAATTGGAATTACATTACGAAATACTTTGTGCGATTAATTTTATGATCAATATCCGTTGTATTAAAGCATCAATTTTGACGGGAGATAATTTTTTCATACAATATATGAATTAAAAATGACAGTAGCATATATTCAAATCGGTAAAAAATGACTAATTTTAACCTGCCTTTTCTGGTAGTGCATCGACCATTACTTAAAATATTGGCCAGCGAAGCTGCCAAGGATGGCTTTTCAGCCACCATCAAAGCTGTCTTCATTTTTCTATAATGTTTTAATTTATTCTTCCTTAGAACAACCCGGTCATACTAATATACATTAAATATTCCAATGACATACCGCCCAACACAACAAGAAAACCTTCACGTAATGCACAGTATTTAAAGTATGCATGTATTTAGAATCTGTAATATATATTTCTCAATCGAGATAAATTTCGAATTTATCTATTCTACTGGGAACGTTCGGAAATCCTCTGTCGGCTTTATGCTATGGTTCCACTACTTGCTCGATAGGGAATTACTAAATCTCTGCGCAAGATTATTGCATCCTTACACTGTTAATTACCAGATGAAATGCAAGATTTAAATAATTATTTAGTATTTTCATAATAATATTATAGTCTACGCTAATTCGAAAACACTTTTGAAAATATTTTGGTGCGACTGGTAAAAATCCATGAAATAGGGGCGGATTGACTAGGGTCAAATGGATTCGCAGGATCATCCGCAAAGTTGCGAATATTTAAACAATGACTTCATGTCTTACGTGCAGAATGTTTTCTTCTTTTTCTGTCATTTAATGTCGTATATTCTTGGAAACATTATCAACGTGCGATCTAAGATTCTAAACGATTGTATCTTATTTTCGACCGCTTAAGTCGAAACTATTTAAAATGTTCAGATTGACATATATGTTATCGGGGGTTTAAATCATTTCGAGCCCGTGACTCATTCGAATTGTCAACCTCTAATAATCAGATAGGATTTTAGCTATCAGAAACGTAACCCGATTGTAGAAATCGATTTAGGTGAAGTTGAAAAAAATACCGGAGGATTTTGTTGCAGAAAGAGTATTGCCGATCATAGAAATTATTAATCAGGGTAATTTTGTTAAACATACAATAAATAACTTGCTATGTTAACGCGTCCTTCAGCATGGAAATAATAATTTAGAAAGATATTTTTTTCGCTCATCCGGTCGCCAAGATATCCTTAATTTAATCTCTTTATTAATCAATTTTTTACGTTAATTTGTTGTATATTTTTATCTCCCTAAAGTATTGTAGTTTAAAATAATCTTAACATTCAGAATCATGGAGTGGCTATTTGGAAAACGAATTACGCCCGAGGAGATGCTCAGAAAAAATCAGAGGGCTTTAAACAAGGCGATGCGCGATTTGGATAGAGAACGGATGAGAATGGAACAGCAAGAAAAAAAGATTATTGCTGATATTAAAAAGCTTGCCAAAGATGGGCAAATGGTAACTTAATTTCAGTCCAATGAAATAAACATTGCTTTTCCATTTGAATATTATTGATACTTCGATAGGACGCTGTGAAAATTATGGCTAAAGATCTTGTAAGAACAAGGCGTTATGTCAAAAAGTTTATGTTGATGAAAGCCAACATTCAAGCAGTATCTTTAAAGATTCAGACATTACGCTCCCAAAACACAATGGCCCAAGCCATGAAGGGAGTAACGAAAGCGATGCAAAATATGAATAAGTGAGTTGTACTTAAATCATCATTTAATCTCCACAATCAATAAGGAAAAAAGCAAGTCCTAAGAATTACGTGGCTTATTATCTTATGTGTTTAGACAATTAAATCTTCCTCAAATACAAAAAATATTACAAGAATTTGAAAAACAATCCGAGATAATGGATATGAAGGAAGAAATTATGAACGATGCTATAGATGACGCGATGGAGGATGAAGGAGATGAGGAAGAAAGGTTGCACTTTTATGAGATTTATAAAAAGAGGAATGTATTGAGACTGCTAGGTATCATAATCATATTTATTAATTTCCCGCAGTGACGCTGTTGTGTCGCAAGTCTTGGATGAGTTGGGTCTGCAACTCACAGATCAACTCTCCGGTTTACCACAAGCATCTGGATCTCTAAGTGTAGCAGGTTCCAAGCAACCAGTTGCTGCTGCAGCAGGGAATGATGATGGTAATAATTTAGCAGATGCTGATGCTGATTTGCAAGCTAGACTCGAAAATTTACGTCGCGAATAGGGGTTATGTGAATTCCTTTTCGTTGAAGGATGTATAAAATGTGTAAAGAGTGGTTTAATTTTGTATGTATTACTGACTATATACTTCACTACTAAAGCAAAGTGCACAGATTATGCGACATATTACATGTTTTTCCTTAAACTTTACATACAAGTAGGTAAACATTCTGTAATATAACAAAAAGACCTTACTTTTATGGCTGCCATGTATATTCACAGGAGATAAAAAAAACTATTCCGTTTTTACAAGAAGGGGCACCTAAATCGCCTAAGATATTTATTTAAGTACTACTTATATATTAGTTTTTATAAAGAAAAATTTCTATGGTAACAGCCAACTGCATTGTTATATGTTTCGGCCATTATGAAACTTCCTATGCTGTTTTACATTAGGAATTAAAGGAGACAAAGATTTTCTCCAATGCGCTTATTGTAAGAAATAGTTCGTGTATTTTGATAATTACATGTACATAATTTTACTCTGAAAACTTTACAATTTACGTACATGTACATATATTATGACTTTTTTAGTATGCACAGGCATTACATGAATGTCATGAAAACAGTGATGAACTTCATGATTTTTACGAACTTAGGTAATTGCGACGTAAACTCGGAAGAAGCAATTATATTGAAACCAAAAATTCTTTATCATTTCGTAATTACCCTTTTTCATAAGTATTTTTCAAAAACGTAAGGAAAAAGCTTCGTTCTTTGAATATCAGAGTCATACTAACGAAACAATTGGCCAGGTATCAAGCAGATTATTATATAAAATTAATTGTACATTTAAAATTTATGCAAAATTAATAACACGATACATTTAGGTTGTGAATATATTTTGTTTACTTTAAATATATATTTGCCGAATGACAAGTATGTGTTATACGTCTAGAAATGCATCACCTGTTTAAGAACAATATTTTTTAAGTGCAGCAGACATTTTAAGATTCTACAAATTTAATAAAACATGTTAACCAAAACGTACGTTAATACTTTCTTCGTCCTCATTTCAAAGCAACAACAATATTCGACAAAAGTTTCTGCATAACTTGTTTAAAGAATAATTACTTTACATTAATCTTTTTACGTTTTACCGCAACAGCACTGGAATACCGTGCTTTGCTTACCTTCCATTTCCTCGCCGCCATTTTCTAAGTTATTCTCCGCTTAACATTGTAATTGAAATTGTTTTCGTAGTAGTAGCTGAAATTATTTATTAAATTTAAAGTAATTATTTATTAAATTTCAGCTACTATTTTTTTAAATTCTTTCAGTCTCGCGATGTTAAAATCATAAAAAATTCCTAAACGAAGATGTGTTCAGTTAAACGCATTTATATATATAAATATTTTATATAGTTTTATATAACCCAAGTAGCAGCATTAATTTTATTCTAATAACGTATCACAAATTAAACGGACAATTCCCTGCTAAGCGAGATCTATGTCTGATAAAAACCTAGGTCGTAATTAATAACTTTCTAATGAATATGAAACATAGATAATAATTGATTAAGTAGATAATAATTCTAAGATCGGATCGTGGGATTACGAGTACAAAATATAAGTCTGCTCTGATAATCAAGAATGACTCGTTGGATGCTTAAAAACGAATTAAAACGGCTAAGTAATTGATCGTATACTGTAGATCATTAATTCGGTATCGTTATGGAAAGTTTAATTAAACATGTATTTAGATGTACATCTCCTTTATTTATATGTATATGCAGTGTTAGTGGACCGCAAGTACGTACGGTGTCGATGAAATAAAGAAATGTTATATCTTAAGACGATGTACTAACCGGAGGAATAAGAAAATATGGCAAACATGCGCGCGCCGATCGGAGAATGGATCATAGATCTTCCGGTAACAATAAGAATTGCGTAAAGACTGTATAGCGACTACATAACCTGTAGTTCGTACGAGTAATGTACGATCACAATTTGTAACGTTACCTTATGGTTGTAAAACAATAAATTATTTTCATTAATACTTTGATACATTGGTATATGTATTTCATTCTCCCTTAAACCCGATCGTGCTTCTATTATACGCTCTAATATCGTTCGATTCGATTAGTTTGATATTTTCTCCCTCCCCCGTATCGCTATAGAAATACGATGTAGTTTATAAAATCGTGATGGGACCTTCTTGTCGATCACATGTATGTATATTGTCAATATCTTTAAACATGTCGGTGGTACCGCCCGAGTACGACGTACCCCAAGCTGGAATCGTGTTGAATCGAGGGATTCGATTAATCGAACCTCGTATCGTGCTCTCCCGTTCCCTCCTCCTTCGAAAGGAACGCGACTATAAGTTCGAACGGTAAAACCGGCCTAAAATCGAATATTCGCAAAATTGCTCGAGTTGTCCCACGTCGATTGAATTCAAAATCAGGCCCACGAGAGCCCCGCATTTAATGTTATCATCCCTGCCCTCTACCAATGGGGACTTGTGGCCTATCGGTTGCCTTGGTAACGGGGCCGTCGTCTTAACAAGTTCCCTACTTTGACAATTCTGAAATTTCCTTTCTTTTACTTTAACTACGTCGATAATTTATTGAAACAAAAATTTCTGCTTTGTTCTGTAGTGCATCTTCAATATTACGCATTTTTCTTAAATAACGAATGTTGCAGTCTTATAAATATTATGAGAAATATTATTATTATATCATAATAAAAACGTGTTAGTCGCCAATCAACGGAAAGTCACCGGAAATCGGTTTGCCAGGGAACGTGTTAAGGGATGGCCTGTTCAGTAATTCTAAAACGACGAGCTCTCGATATGAATTTTTACCCGATACACGATACTTCGGGTAGATAATGCGCGATACAAAAATAAATCGTGACGATATATCGGTAACAAGTCGCGGGATTTCGCGTACATTTCCAACGAATTCATCCAATTCAAGAGTAAACGTATACAACGATAACGCTTGCGCAACACACTTTCAGCATCTAACACCATTTGGAAATCAATCGAAGAGATCAACTTTTACGTTTGTCCTTAACATTGTAATTTGTTAACATACTCGTGGAATTCTTATTCCAGCAATATAAATTAACTATAAATAAGATATTAAGAGAATATTGATTTAAAGTGGAAAATATAAACGACGCTCGTTATAGCCATAATTTGTAATAAATAAAATTATTATCAATGAGTTTGCGATGAATGAATGTGTATTTTAAATTAACCTAATTTTGATATATATAATTTACAATTATATGTATTAATATTATTATTATTGAAATCAGGTGAATTTGAAGCACGTATTAATTTATATATAAAATATATATATACAACGTATGAATTAATTGTTGATGCAATTTGGTAATCTATTTATACGAGTTCGCGCATAAAATTATTTTATATATATTCCCATTTTCTGTGTTAGTCGAAAACATATAGTGTTACGCCGTTTGATGGAATCTAATTAAAATCGTAAAAAACACTATAAATATCGATTTGAAAAGTTACATTTGTCCGCGATAAAATTATAGACGATTCATCGCGAATATCGAGTACACAAACGTAAAAATGATTTTCTCTCGTCGTAAATAATCCATTGAATTATTTATTGTGCCAGTTCAAAACCCTCCAAGGAATTCTTGCGATTCCTTTTTTTACATCAGCTTTGCGCAAGGAAGTTCGTCGTCTACTTTAAGTACAGTCTTACAGGCGGACCTTAATTATTTCCGAGCTGTGACCAGAAAATTTTCAGATAATCTAATGAAATAATATAAAGCAATCTTTTACGCGTTTAAAATAGTATAGTTCGTTAAATTTTACAGTGTTTTTCGTTAGAAATATATTCACTATGTTTCAGAGAAAATTCAGTGGCTGACTCTTCAATGTCAGATGAACAAAAATAAATGTTAGTTTTGAAAACCATTACAGAAAGTAGCAGAAAGTGAGATCATTTTTCTCCGAGTCTTCCAGATTCTTTTTATGTAATTCTATAATACAGATTTATTATCTTAATTTACTGATAGCTGCAATAAAAAAAAGTTGGTAAAAGAAGCTAAATATACAAACATGGAAATTAACACTAGAACTACCAAAGTTGGAAAAAAGAGAAAATTTTCTGGGCAAATCTCCTACTCGCTATAGCCACGCGCGATGTGCTACGATATATTAGAAAGTTGTATGCAACATTGAACTTGATTTTTTACCTTGTTGATTAGATACTTTTCGTTCGGAGAAGGAGGGTGAAGGGATAAACGATGGAAATACGCGAAGAACAATTGAAGACAGCTTGTAAAAAACACTAAAAGTGCTAAAATTAAAAACATTCTGTTTACAATCGATAAATGTAACTACTGATAATAATGTAGTACAGAATTGTAGTTCAATTTCCTTTTGTAAATAATTAATAATAATGCTAAAAGATTGTTCCGCTGGTGCCTCCAACGAGGCTTCTCGAAAAGTTTGTTTGTCTCCTAAAACGTTTGCCTTTTGAAACTTATAGTGTTTTTTACAAGGAGCCTTTAATTGTTTGTAACCCGCAAACGCC
Source organism: Nysson spinosus (assembly GCA_910591585.2). Lineage (NCBI taxonomy): Eukaryota > Metazoa > Arthropoda > Insecta > Hymenoptera > Crabronidae > Nysson > Nysson spinosus. The sequence continues at coordinate 9,793,717 of OU342835.1, forward strand.
GAGTGGGGATAATTAACGGGAAACAATTCGCAGGAGTTCCGACGAAATGTTGACAAACAAGGATAACGTGTACCATAAAAAAGTGTGTTGTTAAATGTAATGCAATATTATCGAACGCCTAAACGACCATGAGAGTGTTTGTAATATAAAAGAACTATACTCGTTGTCGTAATCTTTGTTGGTTTATGGAACGGTAATTAAAGTGTAACTTGGTTTCGTGAATAATACAATAATTCCGGCGTTAAAGGGTTAATTACTTGCTATTGTAGATTATTAGATCCTATACACAGTGTGTGCCTGTGTATATATACAGTTTATATGCATGCCTCTTTGTGTTCGTACTCATTTAAATATGTGTATACGTATATACATGTGAACTATGCCGAGCACGGACTTTTCCTAGATGTAGCGTTGAAGTTGAACAGTTTTCTCTTTCTTTTTTTTATTGACTATGGGATTATCGATAGAAAATCTTAAGTCGATGCGTCTATGATAGACACGTGCGAATATTTCGAAATATCTCATTTTTGTATCATAAACTAGTCAGATATTCTATATGAAGGATATCATTGATATTAGATGCCGCCATTTTGTATGTAGAAAATAAATATACGATATTAGATTCCAATTGTACACACCTAATTTTTGAAAGACAAATATTTCATCGTGCAAATAAATCATTATTTTCACTCCAATTTTCGGTTCTTATTTACTCGGATAAAATAGAAATTATAGTTTCCATGAATGGCGGAAACTTGCAAAAATAGGTTGCATTATCTGATTGAATAAACCGATTGATTTGAAAGGGAATTCGCACGTGCCGAATCTACAGTATACTACTTTAATAATCTCTTCATGAAGATTATTTTCGTGTACGTATTTTCATGTCACTTTACATTTAAACTCAGTGATTCGAGAAACAGAAAAAATGACGGATATATCGACGCGCCATTACTTAACCGTTATTTCGGCTTCGGAATCACTGAATCTCATGGTACGTGGAGCATAGATTTTCGCTAGAAGCTTCCCAGAGGAAAAATATATAAAAAGATGCGTCAGAGGGATTGTTCGATATTGAACTTATATTATAATTAGTCACGGGCGTTCGTAAAAACGACCGGTCAACAGAATTTAGGCTTTCCATCGGTATTACTCGTGACACGTCCAACTAAATAGAATTTCTGCGATTGTGCATTCATTTTCTCATATACATATATATCTCCATATATATGTATAAAATTGTTGCCATTTATAATTATTATGCCGATTAATCTGCAACTGTATTCTTTGTACATTTAGATTTCTCTCGAAATGACAAGAACCTTAAACTATGTTTCTTTTTATAGTCGTTCATGCAATTCAAACTTTGTAAAACATACTTCCGGAAAGGAACGATATTGTTTCCGGCATCTGAAAGACAACCCCCTTCGAACGTTTCACGAGATTAGTATATACTGCTAATATATGTATATATATATTCATATGTATATGTATATGTATATGTATATATATTGTATTCTCAGTAAGGTATTTACAAAAAAAGTGTAGCAAAGTACGCTCGTTACAACGTATGAAGTATAATATCACTGGATTCATGAAATGTCACTTAGGGAGAATATTAATCATTTCGTACGTGCGCAATGTGCGCAATCGTATCTCGCTGTGTTCTACTTTTAACGCATTTTGTAAATTGGTTTGATATTGAGTCAACAATTTCGCCAGCTACTTTTTGTACCGACTAACCTCTCTTTTTATCCGCAGTCATACCGTTTAATGCACATGGATACAGTCCGGTCGCTATGTATGTCGTGATATCTCTTTAACCCTTTATTTGTTACGTAACTTCAGTGTCTAAGAGAATCGAGATTTGTCCTCCATTTTGGAAATGCACATTCGAAAAGCCGTTCTAACCTCTACGAAAAGAATGCTTCGACTAACTTCAGACTCTACGGTGTCCCGTGTGATCATATCGATGTATCAAATGATACTTTCTTAAATAAAGAATGAAATTCGATTTGTTCTTTTAACAATATCAAATAAAGGGTTGCACCTTTTCTGTTGCTTTGTAACATGCCGTTATTGAATGGTCCGGTAGTTATTGCGTTATTACAATTACTCTGCATAATTCTGATATTTTATTCTCAAAATATCAAACAAATATTGGCCTTTTATTTATGAAATATCTCTATGAACTCAGATTCTAATTAATATTGGACATCTTAGATTTAATTATATCCTTACTAAAATCTCTGTCATCGTTACATTGGTCCTTAGGAGTTACATATTCGGAAATGCCAGGATATACTTTAGTAAAACTTGTTATGGTCTGCTTTCAGTTAGGAGACTCGCGGAAGAATTATTGAAAGTGATGAATTATGTTAATACGTATGCGGGATTCTAAGAAATCAAATTATTCAAATATCATAATCAAAATTTACTTAGCTATATACTTTTAGTTTTCAAGGAACAAGCTCCTTAATTATATGAGTATATTCCGTCGTATCGGAGTAAGCTGTCTACGTCAGAGTTTCTCAACCTATGAGCCGTGGCCCAATTATTGTTATAGAAATCAAATTCATTAATTCACATTTTCACGTAAACGAGTTACAAAGGATTATGTATTTTTTATAATTAAAATTTCAGTATTCACGAAATAAAATATTCGAACATAGCAAGTTATTTATGTATCTTGCCTCTACTGTCTCATAAAATCGGGTTTGTTAAATTATCACATTTGAAGACGAAAATGGCGAAATTGTAGTTAATGAATTTTACCCCTAAAACACCGCAATATTGGGTCGCGTTTAATTTTTAATGAATCCCGAAATGACAGCTGTCAGCTTGTACCAAAGCGGGCAACTGGTGAAATGAATTTCGGAGTATTCAAGAATGATTTATAATGTAAACATTTAGTTCGCGGTACCATTAGAAACAAATATATTGGTTCAGGCGGCGAAAAGGTTGAGAAACGCTAGTCTACGTCCTTAATGTTTCTGTAAGAACATAACGTTATCTCCTAATCTCGTTCGCCCGTCTTTCCTCGACTTTCGATAGTAATAAAGCAATAACATCGGCACGATATAGTCTGGATTCGCGATGCAGTGATAGAACGATTATTTCGTAAACGGTTCTTAGAAACAATAGTTGCTCGTACGCATCTTATATTCTAATCTTAAGCCTTCAATTTCATTTACAGATCCGCTTCCGCGAGAGTGGCGTCTGAGACAAATTAACACTACCAAAGCTTTTTATTATATCTGGAAGTTATCTATGGTTGTCGAACGATAATACTTATATTTACATGGTAAAAAGAAAACTTCGTGTACGCGATTATTGTATTTTTATAAATTAGGATGCGACACCTCGACAGCGCCACGTGAGACGATTAATCACATTGCATTGTTATATCTACGAGAAGGATAATTTATTGTACATTTTATGGTACAATGTCCTGTCAGGGTGACACGATAATCATGTCACTCGACAAGAAAAGAAAAGGGAACTCGGGGGAAGTTACGAATCATTCTGGGACAAACTTATATAATGTATTAACAAGTCAAATATTCCTCTGGTTCTTTCCTGTAAACTCGATCTACGTTCTAAAGTAAAGCTATCCTCGATTACTCAATAATTCTGACTAGAAAAAGACATTTCTTTGGGGCTCAGAAATGAATATCTCCGCGTAAAATAGTGTCAAGTAGAAAAAAGGGAAATCGAATAAATAAGAAGTATTTGGTCAAGCACTTAGACGAATAATACAAATCTTTATACTATTTAGTGTTACTTATTCATGATTTTTCTTCACCCATCTGTGCGTTTACGTCGGAAACGATTTATTTTACATATTTACATTTCGTTCCTATTCTCCACGACTAACCTCCTTGTCGTTCGACATTTTTCTAACCTTCTTTCTTCCCCGATACGTAGCGAATAAATTTTCCTATATATTTGTTTGCAATTTAGAAGTATGCACTTATAATTCTTATTAATATACACGTGACTTTATGCAAGAAACTTCGTATTGCAATGAAGTTAATGAGGAATGTAATGTTCTCTGCTCTTCAGTTTACGTAATACTCGAATTCAAAGAAAGTACTTGGAACTAACGATCGTTTAACTTTTAGAGGTTATTTCTAGATACGTGGATCTTGAATGTTACATGTATCAACGATTGTTACAACAAGTTAAGAACTACTATTCACTTTTGTCGAGTGCGCTTAGACAGACTTAAAATGTGGATATGCTTACTTGTCAGTTTCTTTGAGTTATATTTGTATTCAGCAATGAACGAGCTCGAATAAGATGTCCTCCGACGCACTATCCGGAAGAATATGATTCCCTAATTTTTAATATACGTATTCGTGGCAATACGAGATTAGCGTCGTAATTAACAGTATTAATTACAATGCTAATCTCCTTTAATATAACGAAGTATATATAATACTTGTTCGAATCTTATGTGTTCAAATGTTCCTGTTTTCATTAACCCGTATTATTGATTTATTTCAACTACTTGTTCATTATGCGGTAGTATTCTCATTGTCAAGAAACGAAGGTTTACGATGCAATAGAAACTATTCGTTATAAATCATTTATCAATAAATAATGATGCAATCTAATGTTGAGATTTTAGCAGGATTATTTGCAAAAGTAAACTTATCACTTGTGAGTATACATAAACTGAATGGAGTAACATGTCCAAAAGCGCCGTAAAGTTTTGCGAGGGAAACTTCGCGGGATTAATTAATTTTCTCGATTAATGACTTCACTTCGAGCATACTCACGCAGAAAATACGATGCTTGAAGAAAGAAGAGCGTGCAGAGAATTGAGCGCACAACTCGAGTGTAAGCCTCGAGTCATATAGTCCAGACCTGCACTTTTTCCGCTACGATGCACCAGCTTGCGTGGTCGTAGTACGACGAGATAATATGTAGATTTTCGACGTACTTGTTGATCAGTTGGTCCAATTCGCCCTCCCTGAAGACATGATAGTACTGATGATAAGTGATAGCACCACCACCGCGATCAGAAAGTAAGGATTCCTGAGAGGAGGAACCACTTAGAGTATCGTTGCTCGCCGTCGTGGTGACTAGGCATTCTGTACTTCGTTTGCTATCGGGAAAACTCGCTGGCATTTCCTCGGAGGCCGATCGTCTTTGTATTTGAAACCTGCGTTTTTCAGCGTACGTTTTCGGATACTCTGTATTGTTTGATAACAGAGAAACCATACTGCTGCAAAGTCTTCCCGTAGATTCCGCTTGACTGCCATCGCTAAAGCTCATCGTATTTTCGATTGATTCGCCGATATCGCTAGACTCCATGGAATTTCCTGGTCTGAGACTCGACTTTGTCGATCGTTTGTTTCCTTCGCTATTCTCCTTTTCATTCATAAATTCGCCCGTATTCGACACCATTACGAAGTCCATTATATCCTCGGACGTACTTCGATGTATCACTGTTTCATTCACATTTTCATCTTGCCCAGGCACATCCAACTCCGAATGTTCCACGTCGAATTCCATTTTCTCGGTACTCCCACGGTAACCATTGTTTGTGTTAATCCAAGCAATCGTATTCGATAAATCATTATATTTACAAGATTTCCTTGGTAGTACAGAATTATCTTGGTATGCCGGTAAAGATTCGAAGTTCTGTTTACTCGCTGTAATGACATCCATTCTCTTCCTGGAAAGAAACAGTTCGTCGAACGGACTTTCATTACATTTATCAGGTTTACCGTCAGAATTCTGACGATATTGGTCAATATCGCGTATAAGATTTTCACTAAGCTTCTCAGTGAAATCGATTAAATGCTGACGACATTCTTCGTTCCAAGTATCCTCTAGTTCTGGCAATTGATAATCGGTATTATGGGTTAATTTCGTTTTTATTCTGTCACCATTCGTAATGGACGACGGTTTTGTAGTTTCAGTGTTACTGCCTCGCTGTTGTGCTTTTTGTGCTGAATATGATCCACTGTGCGCTTTCTGAATCGCTGTTCCTACTGCATCCTCCAAAGAACTCGCAACATTGGCTGCCGCTTCTAAAAGCCTCGAAACTTGTGACACGGGAGCATCCGGTTTTGTCTTCTTTTTTTCGTCGGTAATATCCGTTGTTTGATCGGGGAGTTCGTCAGCAATTATGTCGCTTGGTTCAGAAACATTATCAGCGGAACTGTCCAGTACTTCAACTTCGTTAGATTCGGACTTTGCGCTGTCTGTAATCAAATATTTGGACAGTGTATAATATTGACATATTTCTATCACGCTTATAATTGTAAGAACTCCATACACATAAATTGTAAAAACAAAATATATCGATTCAAAATGACATATGCAATTATAAGATATAATTCAATACTGAAATTGAAGCTTACCTTTTTTCATGGTGTACCGTTCATCGGAGATTACGCTAATCACAGAACCCACAGATTCCGGCGAAGACACGCCACTCGAATCACTGTCAAGGTCATCGGTTTCAGGATTGAATAACTCTAGTGAAAGTAATCGCGGTAAAACCTTTGTGACAGTCTCTAAACGACCGGTCGTCGCGGTTGAGGCACGTCTCACTAAAGGAAACGATGGTTTCTTCCGCATAGCAAAACCCGGTTTTTGTTTCAATAATTCTTTAATTTGATCCAATCTAGCTTTGCGGTTTTCCTCTTCTTTAATTGCCTCTAGATTGATCCTTTCCTGTGATAGAGTATCCGTGGTATCATCAGCGGTAGATATAAGTGGTGCGGTATCCTCAACAGTTTTTGTTTCATCGTGATCAACAGTCTCCGACATGGACAGGTACGCGCACATTGTTTGTAAAGTAGATTTCGTTTCATCTACGGAACTATTTTTATCACTAAGTTCGGTAGCACCAGTTTTATCATTTATATTAGTCTGCACATCAGTCGTTGGATTATTCGTATTCACAACAGTGTCTGGTTTTACTGTACCTAACGTTTTTTCCGTAGCGATTGGTTGCTGGTTAGGAGCATTTGTAGAACTGAAAAAGGGCCGTGTAAAAGCTGAGTTGAGCGTTCGTGGTGATAGTCCTGGTGGACTAGGTGGCGGCAAGGACTTGCTTGTAGCTGGGAACTGCTTAAGTAATGGCGATATGGAAATAAGCTTGAGCCTTGGCACGGAGAGATCCGGTGGATGTTTAACGCGAGGCGAAGGTGGTGCCGATGTACTCCCGAGTTGATAACCAGTTGGTGGAGGTATAACATCAACCCCCGAAGGTGTCTCTTGCTTTGGCACGTAGATCACGGACGCGAAACTGTCCTCGGAATCAACACTCGTATCGCTTTGCAAGCTGCTATCCTTCGAAGAATCGGAGCCATCTTCGCGCGACAAACGTCTCTCGACGCTTTCCACTTCTCTTTTTACCACCGCCACAGGTTGTACTTTATCATTGGTTTTCACTTTGGAATTATTATCGGCGGCGGGTGTACTTGTGACAGAAGCTGACGTATCGTTATCACTCGATTTCCAACCTTGAAGGATTTTCACGAAACCGCTCTTAATCGAGATCCCGGAAACTTCAATGTTTGTCGTCGATTGCTTGATTTTATTTGTAAGGCCACTTTTTAATAGTTGAAACCTTTTAGACGCATTGCCCGAATACAAAGAATCCCTCAGGCTCTCGAAAGTCTTTCCTTTGCAGATGATCTCTTCGTTCAAAGATGCTTGTTTCATGATGTTGCGGCGCACGCGTTCTTTTTCTTCTAGTCTTTCCATGGACATCAATTCTTCGTTCATTGAACTCTGCTTCAACACGCTTCCTCGCTTTGAACTATGACCGGGCGTTACCTATTTTCAGAATAAAAACGGAACATTTATAACAATCATTTATTCTAATAAAGTGATTCTTTCATTCCTTACCGGACAGTCTGGAAGGTCCTTAGGTAGTTCTTTAATGGCAGTGTTTGCAGGATTTTCCAAACAGGTGACATCTACCAGGTGAGATTTTTGTTTAATCAATCGCGGCTTCGAACCACTCAGCGACGATGACATCCTAGATTCGCTGTCCAAATTCAGATCGGATGTTACCACGGAACAAAGTCCTGGAATGCTAGATCTCGATCGAACAAGATCTAATCGTTGAATTTCCAAGATGTCGCCAAGACTCTTAGACTTTATACTCAGCGAGTCTGACTGCTTGTTTATAATTGGATTAACATCTTCCACCCGTCGTAGTTCAATAGGTAATTCATCCACATCTGCGGTATCATCTTGATCGTAATCCTTTCGATTCCTTCCATTGCCATTTTGCCAACTATCAAGAAACCAAGGACGGTTTCCAGAACCCCGTCTACCTCCGGCTAGTTTCTGAAAGGTTCAAAATGTTATTGTACCAACAGTATACATTTAATAGATATTTTTTATGGAAAGACTTTTATTGCAATGCACAAAATCGAGTTAAGTTTGTGTACCACTGTTTAGGCACACGGTGCACATTATAGAAAGTCGCTATATAGTCGTGACAAAGTATGCAATGTTCAAAGGAGTTCTTTAAAAACGATGCACAATAATGCATTTCCTGTAATATTCGAGAAACAAAGGAAATTTGATCGATTATTCTGTTTCGTTACCTGCAAAGCTCTCCGGAAAAAGCTGTAACAAGTCTCATTTGGGCTAGAAAGACTGCTGGTAGATGGTGATGGACTGAATATTGGGTCAATCCAATAACTCTTGCTCTTACATTTTCGTTGGCTGTTTCTACGGAAAAGAATACCATTTTCATGAGTGATGTCCCAGATAATATGAACGTCAAAGCTCAGCTAGAGAGTAATAATTATCATTTTGAGTAAGAATAATATTGCTTCGTACTGCTTCAAACGCAGTGATTTTGAATTTATGAATACATAATGTTGGACGAATTGAGGGCAAACAATGTATATAGTTCTCAGGCAGAAATAATTATTTCATATTTTCTCAACCTTCAAAAATTCTCAAAAATTGAAAGTCGCCAAAATCACTTCTAAACGACCCAAATCGATGGTAAATGATGTATAAACATATTCTAGGACGATTTCTGGTCGAAAGAAGCGGTTAAAAAATTGTTATTGGTCAAAAATGGGTCGAACCCGAGTCGAAAAAATGTAAAGGGGTACACCTTCAAAAATTCTCAAAAATTGAAAGTCGCCAAAATCAATTCTAAACGACCCAAATCGATGGTAAATGATGTATAAACATATTCTAGGACGATTTCTGGTCGAAAGAAGCGGTTAAAAAATTTTTATTGGTCAAAAATGGGTCGAACCCGAGTCGAAAAAATGTAAAGGGGTACACCTTCAAAAATTCTCAAAAATTGAAAGTCGCCAAAATCACTTCTAAACGACCCAAATCGATGGTAAATGATGTATAAACATAATCTAGGACGATTTCTGGTCGAAAGAAGCGGTTAAAAAATTTTTATTGGTCAAAAATGGGTCGAACCCAAGTCGAAAAAATGTAAAGGGGTACACCTTCAAAAATTCTCAAAAACTGAAAGTCGCCAAAATCAATTCTAAACGACCCAAATCGATGGTAAATGATGTATAAACATAATCTAGGACGATTTCTGGTCGAAAGAAGCGGTTAAAAAATTTTTATTGGTCAAAAATGGGTCGAACCCGAGTCGAAAAAATGTAAAGGGGTACACCTTCAAAAATTCTCAAAAATTGAAAGTCGCCAAAATCAATTCTAAACGACCCAAATCGATGGTAAATGATGTATAAACATATTCTAGGACGATTTCTGGTCGAAAGAAGCGGTTAAAAAATTTTTATTGGTCAAAAATGGGTCGAACCCGAGTCGAAAAAATGTAAAGGGGTACACCTTCAAAAATTCTCAAAAATTGAAAGTCGCCAAAATCACTTCTAAACGACCCAAATCGATGGTAAATGATGTATAAACATAATCTAGGACGATTTCTGGTCGAAAGAAGCGGTTAAAAAATTTTTATTGGTCAAAAATGGGTCGAACCCAAGTCGAAAAAATGTAAAGGGGTACACCTTCAAAAATTCTCAAAAACTGAAAGTCGCCAAAATCAATTCTAAACGACCCAAATCGATGGTAAATGATGTATAAACATAATCTAGGACGATTTCTGGTCGAAAGAAGCGGTTAAAAAATTTTTATTGGTCAAAAATGGGTCGAACCCAAGTCGAAAAAATGTAAAGGGGTACACCTTCAAAAATTCTCAAAAACTGAAAGTCGCCAAAATCAATTCTAAACGACCCAAATCGATGGTAAATGATGTATAAACATAATCTAGGACGATTTCTGGTCGAAAGAAGCGGTTAAAAAATTTTTATTGGTCAAAAATGGGTCGAACCCAAGTCGAAAAAATGTAAAGGGGTACACCTTCAAAAATTCTCAAAAACTGAAAGTCGCCAAAATCAATTCTAAACGACCCAAATCGATGGTAAATGATGTATAAACATATTCTAGGACGATTTCTGGTCGAAAGAAGCGGTTAAAAAATTTTTATTGGTCAAAAATGGGTCGAACCCGAGTCGAAAAAATGTAAAGGGGTACATCTTCAAAAATTCTCAAAAACTGAAAGTCGCCAAAATCACTTCTAAACGACCCAAATCGATGGTAAATGATGTATAAACATATTCTAGGACGATTTCTGGTCGAAAGAAGCGGTTAAAAAATTTTTATTGGTCAAAAATGGGTCGAACACAAGTCGAAAAAATGTAAAGGGGTACACCTTCAAAAATTGTCAAAAATTAAAAGTCGCCAATTTCGCTCCTAAATGGCCTAAATCGATGGTATATGATGCCTAATGATGTTCTAGGACCATTTTGGGTCGACAAAAGTGAATTAAACATTAGTTTAGTCAAAAAATTTGTAACTGACTCAAATAACCTTGCCTTGCCCTACATGTTTCTCATACATTCCTCGTGAATATCTCGCTAGTCATTTGGAATCAACTACAAGTAATTAATCTTTACCAACCTTTTAGATGTGGATAAATGTTTTTGAGCCGTTTGATTAGAATGCGTCTCGTTAGCATTCGACTTGCTGCATTTTAATCCGTCTGACATTCCATTCATGCAGTATGCTTTTGGCCATGGTACTAAAACATCTTGAGATTCAAACTGTAACAAGGACATAATCTCATAAGCACGTAATATTTCCACGCCTGCAAGAATGAAAATTACTTTCCCTCTGCGAATTCCTCAATTAAGATATTCGATATAAAGAAAGCCTTGTAATCACGTTACGTTCTCAGTTCACCATTTCTTTTTTTATGATTCCCGTTTTAATAATAACCTACTTCAATAAACGATGTAAAAGATACGCAATTAGAAAATCCATTGGATAGATGTAGACTAAAGATTATCCAATAGTGTTAATTTAAAAACGTCTGTCATACAATAACTATGTTAGCGATTCTAACGAGACCGGTGGAATATATTCGAACGGTTTACCTTGGCTGTGTTCATTGAAACAATCAAATCGATCGACCGTCATGCTCGCGTGGGTGTAGAAATTTCATAGGCATGGCCGAACAAGCATTTAAATGCAATCGGATCAAACGACATTGATCGTTGAATTCAATTATAAATACATACCGAAACATTTCACGAGCGGGTCAAAACTAAGTATATTATAAACCCGAGAGAAATTCGTGGTCATTATTTTCATTGCGCACTTTATCCCAAGGCTTGTACAAGGTCCTTGCATACACAATATCTAGCTGAGAAAACTACGAGTGTTATTCCATACAGCTTTGAACAAACTACTTAAAGACTTATTAATACTTGCATAAAAGTGCGGATACTAATTGCAGTTCTGGTAAATATCTGCATTGTCGATATTAAGTACGTTACTGATAAATATTTGTATCTTGTAATACATATAATAATATCTCTTTTGTATTATTAAGGAACATGTAATAAAATGAGAACGAATTCTACAAGTGCCTTCTCAACTAGCATTACTCCATGTTTTAGAAAGCGATATTTATGAGATGTTTTCGTTGAAATTTATAATTAATCGTTTATATATCTACGACCATTGATTACCTTTCTATGCCTTTGTTCCATCGCCCATACTGATATTACCAGTCGACCGCCGATTCGCAGAACTCGCGCTAGTTCTTTCAAGGCGTGAACTCTCCTCTCGGTAGTGGCGAAGTGGTGCACGACGGCGATCGACAAAACCGCGTCAAAACTTTCATCCCGAAATGGTAGTGCCAGATTATCGCAGATCAGTACCTACACGAAAAAATCAGAAAACACTTTCCCACCGGAGTACACGGTATTATATTTCCAGGAAGCGGTGGAAATAAAAAAGCACTTAAGCGAATTTCGCAAGACGTACATGTACACAAGGTTGAGATAAACTCGATTTATGAATCTCTTATCTCAACATCTACTTTCTACGTGTATTACCATTACATACATTTGAATTAGTCAAAAAATGCTTTTGCGAAATTGCCTCTAGTCAATATTCTTTTTATGGAATTCTTATATTATATGCAGAAGAAGTATATCTCTACATTGGATGCAATGAATGTGTATTAAAATATTATTGGAAAACTATTAAGAGTTATATTGTTATATTAGCTTGTTATTTTGGTCTGTCATTGGTGCGCTGATATTGTATGGATATTAATATTTAGTACTAAAACATGTGTATGAATTATACAAGGTATGCAATATTCAGTCGACTTATGTTGAACTGAAAGTAGCAGGCACTTAGATTGCAGCAGAGATTCGGAAGCCATCTTTGCTACGAGCCTATATTTCTAATTGATCGGAAAAGCGTTTTCCCGTGAAGAATGTATCGGGTACAGTTAGGTTGGTTATGATGAATTCTATCAACAGGATACGGATGTAAAAGTCCGTTTCCTGTGCGTGGTTCAATGCGATTAGTCTTTTCTTTGGGATGATGTATTTACCTCGTTATCCTTCTCACGCGCGATATCCGTAAAACGCTTGCAACGGTCCACTCCCACCTTAAAGATGTTGTGATTAACGCTGAGGTACTTCCCGTTACCGCAACCTGACGAAACAAATACGAACAATAAATACACCGAAGTGACAATTGAAAGATTACGAAATAAGTCTCTCAGTTATGAATTGATTTCTAATCCACATATATTCGGCCTTTTAAATTAATCTGATTTCACCTGGCCTCTTTATTTTGAAGGAATCGTATAATTCACTACGATTATTTTACAATGAAATTCTACCAATATTTAATTTCTTTCAACTTCATATTTTAACACTAGAACTACCGGCGATATATTCAGTTATATTTATATATTTATGTGTACATCCTTAAAGAAAAGAACGGATAGGTGTAGAAATGTAAAAGAAGGTGAAATGTACCTAATGGGAATTTGTCAGGTGTACAAAGTTTTTAATTTGTACTATATAGTTTTTAGGCGGCTATTTATAAGGCCAAGAATTTCAAAGAAAACTTCTTTATTCCAATTGTTCGACGAAACGTTTCGATAAGGTAGTTCTTATCCTCTTCAGTCGATTAAACTGTCTGTTGGACGGATGGATAATATAAGTATAAAGTATATAGTATAAGTAGCCGCCTAAAAACTATATAGTACATATTAACAATATTTCGGCCAACCTTAACATTCAAGAAAATTAGTTTTTAATTTGTTAATATAAACATTTTTTAATATCGAAATTGCAAATTATGCGGTACACAGAAATTAAGTGCAGTATCGGCCATAGGCGGAATATTAAAGGCGCCGTAGTTGGTTCATAGATAAGTTTGTGTAATCCAAGGAGGTAACCTACGGGAGAACGGATCCCACGGTATTTCAGTGCTGCAACGTGCGACGTGGGATCACACAAACACTGGTAGAAATAAAATACATATATTCCCATCGGCACATCCATACGGAGGTCAATTGATCATGTGAAAGCAGGAGTGACCGGGGCTAGATGGGGGAGAGAGACAGAGGGAGGGAATTAAGGAAAGGATAAAGACACATCAAACGAGGCGCGCCGTGATATAACTTCTACCTTATGATTTCGAATCATGCCTCAATGTTACGCCTGTGCGAGTAATACTGCATTTTCCAGATGATATTCAAACTGCGATGTAATACGGTAATGTTCATTTAATCTCGTAATACTTCACGTATTTCATACTATGATGTATTACTTTTACGCTGGCATTTGAGAGATAAATGAAAATGAAAAGATTATGTTTAGAACATAATCTTGATTTATTTCACGAACGTAGAAATCTCAGAAGTGTACTTTCAAAAATTGGCAAAAAAATCGGACTCGCTAACTTCGCTTCTAAATGGCCCAAATCGATGGTAGATTATGTATAAACATATTCTAGGACGATTTTGGATCGAAAGAAGCAAATTAAACATTTTTTCTTGCCAAAAATGTGTTGACTCAAAATGGCAAAAATGTCAAGATAATAAATATATCTCATAAAGATCCTTACAACAGTTTACGTAAAGGCAATGGAATAGGAGCTACAGGATTAGGAATTCTCGCGCAATTCGAACGCATACAAATTTCTGAAAGCATTCCGAACCTACCAATGTCACAGACGAGGGCTCCTGGCTCGAGTTCTTCCAGGAACTGATATATTCGTGGCCAATGTCTGCTCTGTACAGTCTTTTCGGCGCATTGCTCGTAAACCTCGTGGACGTAGGCTTGCTCCAAGGCCACCGACCGAGCTACTTGATCTCCGTCGCTCTCAGACATCCCTCTCGCTAAGATGGTTTTCCCTCATCCACACGCGTACCCGCGATACTGAAACAACCCCAAAACAACCTGTGAATACCCCGATAAATGTGTATATTCATTTCATCTTCGAATTATTTCATTCTATAATAATATCACTTCACTTTAGAATTACACCGAAACACGAAGGAGCGGACTTGCTTAAAGACAACACGAATCTTTGGATAGCAAAATGAACACTCAATCATCTTTGATCGGCAAATTCACGATTTTTAATTCTAAGGAAAAATCAGTGAGAAAAATATCTTGAAAAATAAAAATCAGAAATAATTGATGTTAAATAATGTATTCTTGGGAATAAAGTACCCCGAAGAGTATTCCGCGAATTCGAAATACCATCTATGCGCCTGTTATATCACGCGTGTGAAAGTATTAGATTCAGTCTTCAAATGATGGAAAAAATCAGTTACGTAACGTTACGACCATTAGACGATCATTGGACGATCTTAAGCTTAGTCAACGTAGGTCGAAGATACTGGTAGAAATAATTTATCCTACCATTAATATTCTACGTTTCGTCATAATCTTATGTAGTACTTTGCGTTAATACATCAAACGTGATAATTGATTTCGTTATAATTAAATGCTTCGATGTTTTTTACATTAGCATATTTCAGTGGAGAATAGAGTTACGATGAAGAGATAAAAGTATTTTGCTGTCGACGCAGTTCTATATTTTTATTTAGCCATCACTCGATTGATATTCCGTAATCGGAGTCTAACGAAGGATTCCGGTTTCGAAGGTACCGGTTTTGTACTTTCTCGCCACTTTCTTTTATCGAACACTCGCGACTAGCGTCGCTTAGGTTCCAGTGTTTCTCGTTCGTACATTCAAATTTTAATCGAAAAGCTTATTAAAGACCCCGACATCTTAATTCCTGCATCTGAATATATTTATAATTACTTGATATAATCATCAAACACAGGCATGAAAAAATGCTGGAGATACTAATCGATATTAAATAATAGAGAAACTAAACAGGTTTATGAATCACATACTCGTTACTGATATCGAAAATGTATTTCTGTAAATAGTTATGCATGAAAGTTTACATATCGATGTATAGTTCGTTAATCAATTTATATTGATATTTTGTGTTAAGCTACGTAATTTGTAAATACGGTAATCCACACTACGTCATTGGTGGAAACAAGATAGTTACAATACGACAGACTGTAATTAGCGACTTTGGTCCATTAAGGAACAGGAACACGGAGGAATGCTCTCAATTTAGTTCTACACCTGATTGGCTCACGTTTGTCAGGTATAGCCGCGGGTTATACATAGCTACAGGTCACGAGTTGTCTCCGAAATCGAGAAAATGATGAATTTCATCAAAATATTCGGAATTACTAAAATTGTGTACAATAATTAGCAATCTAATACTTCATAACATTTAGTATGTTAAATATATTAACGTTGTCAGCTGTAATAATAACTTGTAATATTATTCTAATATTATTTTGTACAATTTCTCATTAGCTGTAATTGCGAAATTATACCTCGAGTGTCGATCTTAAATTCATGAATTCTTTGAGCAAATATAAAGTGGATTTTCGAATCATTGATAACTGAGGAAATAATAAAAAAAGAGTTTACTGTTAGTTTAAAGGTGTCGCGGAATATGATTAATTACGAAAGAAATATATTACTCCTGCAATTTTGCGATGATATAAGGCTAAAAAATGCTATCACGTGGTAATCATGAGTCGTTTACGGCACATTATAAATTACACTGACGCTCTTCGTTGTGTTGATAAAAACTCATGCATTATTCTGGAATCTACAGGTAGTGTTTGACCTAATTAGCAGCACTATGATGGTTGCTATTGGCCTACATCTTAACGAATCGTCACGGTATTGACACACAGTTTATATGGACGCAAATGCCACATGAGATTACTGTTCCATAGACGGCTTTTACTAAATGAATTCGAAACAATACCTTTCACATATACTGGACACTGCTATTTCAACCGGTTAACGGTCACCGAAAACCTCGTATGAACGTGAACCCTTGTAAAATCAATGCCGGGATCACGTAAACGACGTTTTTCCTTATATTAGTTAATTTCAATTCGATTTACGCGCAAGCAGGAATAACCCGATCAATAAAACACATATTAAGTCCACCCAAAATATACAAAATTACAAGTCATTAGAGACGGTTCCTCGATCTACTTTCTAATGGTATAGTAAAATTGAAAGCCATACTTATATTGATATTTATATCCGATATTTTATATCGCAACTTCTATTTAACGCGGAAATATCATTAATTTATTCGTACAAGTAAATATATGCAAAATATGATACGATACGACGATTCATTGAAACCAAATAAGGCTATCTATATTTCCCGACGACAGCATCGATGCGTGGATGAACAAAGGGTGCAAAATCAAAACGGGATATCTGCGACGTATCCCTGATACAACTACCGGCATTTGAATACGATTGGATTCTACCAAGGCTGCGTCTAAACTGAATATCCCACGAAAGCCTTTGAAAACTGCTCGACTCTTGTCGAAGCCACCCTTTTTCTGCTGACGATAAGATCAACTCGTAATCGCCGAAGGCGTGACTATCATCGTCGTTTGATCAGGAACGATGATCATCAAACAATAACTACTTCCATTCGATCAATGTGCCAGTGATGACACTTTTCGTTGGTGTATCTATTCACAGGGTACCGTAACACTCGAGGACCCTCGTTCCGCTGTGACGATGCTGGTGAAAAGAAGTCCGTAGACGCAAACAGGTCGAGTGCCCTCTCCGTCAAAGATGGAAGAACACTGCAAGACATCCACTCGTGGATCCACTTTGAACACGAGTAGGCCAGCAAAAAATATGGAAGAATAACCAACGAAGAATAGCAAACGATAGAAACACCAATTCACCAAAGAATCCACAGGTAGATGAATTGATTGCACTCGAATATTGAGCGAAGATATGTGAAGTTATTAGGATCTAACACTAAAGACCAAGACTGTTGGATTACTATACAAAAATTCGAATTTCATTTAATACGCATTATATTTAATTCCGTATTTAAAAATATTGCTTCTATAAAAAGATATCGATAAGAGCTGCTAAGGTTCATATAGTAAATAAAATTCAGTTTCATAATTCTTGTGAAGCATTAGGGGTACCGAAAAGTAATCAATTATTTTTCACATACCTTATAAAACTCCATTTATTTCTTCATAGTAAACATTATTCTATTAGATAATCCCCGTCGTTATTTATGATTTTTGATCGACGATCCTCCAATGCCATAATTCCCTTTGTGTTAAATCCAAGTCTCAAATTTAGATGTGAAAAAATGTTCCACTGCCGAATTGATTACTTTCCGGTACTCCTAATATAATGTATACACTTACGTGTTCCAAACAGTCGAATACTCCGAAGTTGTTATCTCCGAATTGTAGATAAATAGATCGTATAGAAATATATTTTGCAATGTTTGATAGTATAACATCCTTCGAAGACTAGGATTTTTGTTATCACATCTTACTTATAAACCAATGTCCGACGATGGTAAACAGCCGCAATAGAATAATTCCTGGAGTAATCGGAGGATCAACTTATCGGGGCGCAGTTTTTCCTTGTTCTCCCGACTGGCATGCTCGTTTCTATAGCGTAAATACGGAATCGTATAAGCACGACACCAACGAAGAAATTCACCGGTGTCTTCCGTGCGAATGAACGTGACAATAGCCCAAAGTGTGCAAAGATTTCGCGACTTCCGCCTGGTTTGCAGATAAAGCTGGCAGACGTCCAGGAACGTCATCAGGTCGACGACGCTCCTCTCCATCGATGATTCACGATTTGTTATACGAAATACGATCCTTCGGGATACCAAATATTATGAGACTAGGATCGATGCCTTACAGTTGAAAATATCCCGGCTCCTTCTTAATTCGATCATTCGGAACATTGATATTTATTTAAATTCAATAACAACCCTTGAAGACGAATACTTTGTGATGCTTCCATAACTTCAATCAGGAAACACGGATATCTTAAGAAAGATATCAGGACAATTATTTTCATCCCCGAGTATCTCTATATTCGATGAGGACTTAAAATTATATTTTCGAAGAAAACTAAAGTTCGTTGATTGACTTTGTCTTTCTGAATTGAAGTAACAAGAAATGCTTACAGAGCAACCTTCGAGTGCGATTTTTGCAATTGGTTTTATAATTTTTATATGAATAAAAAGACGAGGATGTTGTCAACGAATAAAGACGTAGGATCTGTGACCAACGAGAAGAAAGTACATTCTGGAAGTAGTATTAGTCACATCTACTCGCTCCAGGCCGCGTGGTTGGTTGGTACCACTCCAAACAACCCCCGAAGCAACAATCGGAATCAAACTACGTCTGAGCAACGTAGAGCTATACCACTGAAGCTTGAGACTCGGGAGTAGAGTTCGCAAAGATCTTTTCGAAGACACAGTGTCGATGATCAAAGAACAGTGTCAACAGCCGAAGAAGAGTTTCTGGTAGCGTGAGATCCAGGCGTGGTAACTTCGGATTGGTTTCGGCAATGAATAACTCCGAATAGTACGTGGCCCGTTTAGCAGCCGTTTACAAGAACGGGTACGAACCGTTCGAAGATCAATCCGTGCAACCGTGAAGAGCATCACTGCTCTCGATTCGTGGTGGTACACCACCACCCCCGCATTCTGTGCAGACAGCCGCCGTCAGAGCCAGCGGTGCCAGCTGGACCACCGGAGTGCTTTCAAAGGAAACCAAGAGGCCTTGTTTCCACCCATCCCTCTTAGCCTCTCACTCTTTCCTTCTCTGACGCACAATCTCCCTCTCTTACTCACTCTCTCTCTCTCTCTCGATTACTCTCCTCTCTGTTCTGTACACTGACAAGCACACCCACACACTGACGTAGCCAATACGCGGCTGCGCCGTGAATTTATTCGATATCCTCTTTCGCATAACTGGGTTAGTTTCAGTGCACTAGTTTAACTAATTTAAGGATGCCTGATGCATACTCCCTAATGTCAAACACTGCCGGCAACTACGCCGACACACACGGAATCCAATGCCGTGGTTTGAATCCTTGTGAAATGTATCCGGTGGCGGTCGGATGGTCAAGGTACATTATCTTTCGACGTTTTCGAGGATACTAATGGAAAGTAATTAATGGAATTCAACGGATTTATCATGGAAATATGCGAGGCGAAGTAACTGGAGAAATTGCGTGGAACGTTAACACTCCCATTTTTCGGAGGAACGATATGAATCCTTTCAGAATTAGACGGATAATAAATGATTAAAGTTAGGAGACTCGAGTGAATCCAAGGACATGCTAAGTTTACATAGAGTTTTACTGTTTCCTTCAACATCTAAGTGTATGTTTATTTACTAAATAATTTCGTTTCGGACGAAGGGCTATTTATAACGAAAGCGTTCGAAAGTTTCCCCGCGGAAAGTTCGTGGATTTAATAGTAAACACGGTACTCTGCTAAGAGCTAAGAATTCATTGAATATAAACTATTCCTAGTTGAACGTAAACTGGAATAGATCTCGTTATAATATCGGCATGAAAGACGTAATACCGCGATTAAGTGTTTCTGTCTGAATACCAACGGCATTATCTACTTTCAAAATGTCTGATCTGAAAGCTACTACATTGTCGAGATAGACTCGTAGCACTTAATAAAGTAAATGCATCAAATCCTTACACTCCAATAATCAGTAGGAAACATGACTTTCTCTCGCGTTATCAGAATAACTAGTTTCCACGAAAATTTATAGCGCTCCTTAGAAAACTCATTTAACACTAGAACTACCAAAGCCGTCAAAATTACGGGATTTTATTATCTGAGATTCATTTTTGTAGTTCTAGTGTTAATCTACGGTATAATTCATTGTATAAAACAAATATGTTAATTATTTTCCATAAAACGTAACTACTAGGATAGCCAATAAGTAACGCGCTTTTAACACGCGAACAGAAACCGATTTTTATTCAGTTTTCTATATGTCTTCAATTTTCTTTATTCAGTAAAGTATCGTCCGTTTTGCCTTTCAATCTTTTCCTATCTTCTGAAATACTACGTAATTACGCAATCGTAAAACTCCTGAATTCCCCGCAAAACACCGACATAAAATGCATGAACTTTCTGGCCAACCCAATAGCGGCGAGACTGAAGTAAGGTCGCCGAAATGTAATTATATCACTTTGGAAAGTCATGAAGATATAGTTCACGCAAAATAATATAATGAGAGTTATGAACGGAAAGGGAGGAGATAGAAATATCTGCGTTAAATTCATAGCCGGTGGAAGTGACAGTGAAAGTGTCGAAGAGAAAGGTGAAGATAGGAACGAGATAGCATGCATGAACGTTTAAACGGCACGCGTTGAAGGAAGGCTTGGCATGCCTCGAATATTTTGTACACAAAATTTATTTTATTACATCGCAATAAGATTTGTCATTAAACTTCAGCACCTACGGTGTATTCAGGAAGGATAATCTCAACGATATCCCTTATTTATTTGTTTTATCGACAACGGAAAACCGTTAAATGTGAGATTGGATTTCACGCAACTTGCAATTTCAGTTCTTCATATAACGACTCCATTCACAGTAAATGTGGCATTCGAACAATGCTGCTGACGTCTTTCCATTGACTTCAATAGAAACTTACAACGTTTTGTAAGAAATGATGTAGCGATGGTCCAAAAATATTACTTAATAAAACCGTAACATATATATCTTGATAAAATAACGCAATTATTAAAAGATAATAATTAATTACATATAGCGAGTCAGCGAATACTAACAACAGGCAGGATATTCTTTCGTTGATTTGCATCATCAGATACGCGACATATTTTTTCTATAAATATTCTTCGTATATGGAGACCCACTTTTCATTTAACATACGCTTCTCCACAAAGACTTGGAAGTTTAACCTAATAAAGATTCACGCGGTATGACTCCCGTACTTTTCAATACTAACGGATTCCAGTTAACGCTGAAACTTTCATGGAAAAAAACTCCCCTTTTTGCAACAGGAATACAAACGCAAAGAACCACCATGTTTCTAACTTTTATAATTGCATAATTTTCGGTACACGCCAGTTTCTATTCAAGCTTTCCATTCTGGAATTAATCCACGGCTAATCAAAGAAATAAAACCAATTTTTCAAATCGTTACAGAATCAAATTACATTTGTCAAGAAAAAGTCAAATATTGACACTAAAATCTATCAAATAGCATCGAAACATAATAACTTAAGAATTAGAATAAAAAGAAACTACATACGTTGGTGTAGTTAAAATTTCCAGCTACATTTCGAAGATATAACGAAGTGAATAAATTAATGATAAAAAATCCCAACAAATTTAAATTGATAAAGATCGATACGAGTAGAAAAAGTTTATACCTTGCCCAATTTGCACGCCGAGTTGCATAATTTATAACGGCACATAAATGGGTATGCATAAAGTGTCCGCCATACTTAGCAAAAGTGAAGCAAAATTACGTAACAAAGGAATATTTAGGAGCAGGCTCGCCCTGAACAATCAGCGAGCAATACAACGGTTACACGAAGCTCGCTACTTTCACCAGTAATTTAGCTTGCAATTTCTTTAGTTTCTCGTGACAGTGTTAATTACTATGAGCGTGTAAAGCAACGATAAGAACGCGAGATAGGTAGCAAGTTTTCGGAGATAATTGTTCCTTGAATATATAATCGATGATACCTTTGTAAGTTTCGTTTCGGGGTAATGCATCACCGTGCTATACACGTGGTGATAAGAATCAATGATATAACGGCGAGCATAATGGAGATAGAAAAGTCACAGTACGAAGGAAAGATAAAAATAAAAAGCCGCGATGCATCGAAGCTAACAGTGAAGGAAAAATTACAAGTCGAGACGGACTTTCGCTCGTAATAACACCCACGAACTGTATCAGAAGCACCGATGCTTCAAGATAATTATCCCGGGACTCCGCGAACGGTGAATCGCGCCTCTTCTCTCTACTCCTCTCGTATTATAAATCATATCGCCGAATGCCACGGTCAAATTAGAATTACCGCTCCACAAACCTAAATACGTTATCCCAGAGTTTACGTCGAATTTATGTAGATCAGTGGCACGCTCATTTCTGTCCTCCACTTTTGAATTCCATCCTTTTATTGCTCTCCGCAATGATGTCGAGCATAATCTTCGAAACTAATCATAATCCATAATAAGCTGGATAGTAAAACTCGTAATAATTATTGTCAATTTCGAACGATTCCAAACAACAGCGGAGTGTCCTACATTCCTTCGAGGGAACAAGAACATCGTAAGATGCAACAGAAAAGGCAAGGATTTATACCGATATGAAATACATTGATGTAATAAGCGCATAAATGTCGAAATATTCCTATACTCTACAAGGATATGTCGAAAGTGATGTAACAAATATTTTGTTTTTATTTCAGAATCTACGTGAACTGTATAAGATGTTGAAAGTGCCGGAATTATTAACAAATATTATAACTTTCTTGCAATTGATTGCAGTAACTTTTTCTTATCCATCTATTAGGAAAGCTATGATTTTCAAATGAAAATATTAGTTAACTCATTCGCTGCCAGCACGGATTATTTGATTTCATTCGTACTGCCTTTTCTGTATAAATGTTTTGTTTATCTAATATTTATGTTGTTATTTCTTTATGAAAATTTGAATTTGCAAAATTCACTTCATTATCTTTATGCTACTTGTGCTACAAAAAATCAAAATAATCCAACATCACGAGTATACTTGTGGTTGGCAGCGAATGGGTTAATGAATTTTTTCCTACACCAAGGATATGGTGTTAATAATGCAGGATACGTATGGAAGTGTATAGATATTCGCAATATTATTAGAATCAAAAAGCAACGGTGCAAGCTTTCAACTTTAACATATTGAATGCCAATGCCACAGGTACATACGTATGTATGTATGTATATACGAACAATTTACTCCTTGTACGTCAGAGTATTCGTATATAGATGTATAGCGAGTAACATTACAAGCAAGGTCACGTCATATACACGTGAATAGCAGATGATACAAATTTATATTCTTTGTTATTTCCAACGCGCCACGTATGAACATAACATGTTATTCCACCGCGTGGGACTTGAAAAACAGTTTTATTCATTGAACGTAGCATTAAGCGGGTCCTTTCTGACGTCGGTTTATTTAGCATGAAAAAGAAAAGGTTTTTAAGTCCCCATTGAGAGTCCTTGGAAAAGACGTGTATAGTTTCCAACTTTAAACGGCATAGGTTCTATCCAATATAATTGTAATTCATAAACTTACTAATATTACTTAGCTACATCGCTTCAACTCTTCAGACTTTTCCTCAATGGATTATTGTCTTTTTAAACATTTCTAATTTTGATATGCAATAACATCTTCCGAAGTCAGCGAGAAGCTGTAGATGCCTTCGAAAATATTATTATTAATAACTCTAGTCAGTTTTATAAGAAAGGTATATTTTCACTAGCTAGATGTTGAGAGAAGACCGCGGCAGCAAATGGGATGTATTTTGATTAAATAAATATTATATCGTTGAAAGTACAGCATTTTAGCTTTCACCCTTAAAATGCGCCATTTCGTGTGAGACCTAATAACTATGTTACCAGTGAACTTTGTATCAAAATAAAGAATATGTTCGTGTAGAAAATTGTCATTTGATTACCTTCAAAGATAAAAAACTAGAAGGACGTAGGAAACATCTCGGCTTTCGTCCTTTTTTTGCAACGAAATACCGATGGTTAACGTACTTCGTATGTTCCTCGTGTCAATTCTTAGCAATGTTCTGGTTAAATGTAAATATCACGTAAATAATGTGATCATTAAAAATCTGATTGCAAGGATATGGAAGCTGTGCATCCAAGGTTGATGATTACAAAAAATAGGAGGGTCATTAAAAACTAACAGATTTTTAATATGACTGGTATATGTAAGGTGTGATTTTAAATGTCATTTGTGTGTATATTTTTGATTTAAAAATTTAGGTCGTACATTAAGGTTGTGTCTTCGCGCAATGATTTTACTTTTGTAAGAATATGTCGCGTGTGGTGTTTAAACGTTAAAGTTTCAAATTATTCACTGCACTTGCCCTTAATACAAGTAATGTACGGAAAGGAAGTAATAATCGCAGAATCGGAAATCTTGATTTTACCGCACGAAGAAAATGATTACCGCAGCAATTATACGCGTATTGTAACAAAAGTAAAACAAGGTTTGCGTACTGCACGGCAGCCGCTCGTAAGCGCATTCGACCGACAGTCTTTACAATGAATGATGTAATATAGCGTGTCTCACACAAAACAGTTTTGACGTTTGAAAACTATTAAAAGGCACCTGCAACGAAGTGTTTCTTGTCCGTAACGATCATGAGACCTTTACGATGCAATAAACATAGTGATTTACGTGCCATTTTTATTCTCATAATAGTACTCAAATTTAAGTTTATTATGGCAAATATGACTTTAATGTGTCTTCCACGTGCAGTCAATTTTCGCATCCATACCCTTTATTCTTATTTGTAAAGCACTGACAGTTTGCCAGAATAAATCACACAATCAGTAGTTAAGAGTTGAGGGTGGCTGATCATGAACGGGATAATCTACTAGTTCTGACTCACGGTACAATTTCGGGACACCATTTCCCTTTTTCTAAATATAGAAACTTCTGTGTAGTTCTGTTTATATGTTGTTTTATAAACCTTATAAATGATTAGAATTATGCAATAAATTCATTGCATCACGTCATATCAATATATTAAATAAATACATATATAAACAGATGAAAAGAATCTACAAATACTGCAATATTAGTAGAATTCGCAATATGATATTAAATTGTGTTAAATCATATTGCTCGAAAGATCACTTCTCGCATTATGCAAGTTGCGAAGATATTTGTATCGAAAAAACATTATAATCGATGGCCCCCACCCACGCGTTTTAATTACATCTTATCAGAAAACTATCAGGGTTACCCTTGAGTCCCATGCTAGCCACGATAGAAAACTGTTAGGGAGATATTTATTCTGTGCGGATATTCTAAAAATAGAGAAACCAGTGGTAAAAAGTATACGAAAGAAGTAAGAGAGATAGGGAAAGGATGGGAGGGAGGTCGTATGACGATGACGAGGAAACGGGGATGAAGAAGGGTCAGGACGAGAGGGTTGAAAGCGGGAGGGGCGGCAGGAACGGCAGAGAAGACTGAAATACTCGACTGTGGGGGTGTAAAGGGGCGTCAGCAGTGACGTGACCACGATATTTTACGGGGTGGGGATATCACTGCGATGTGATACGGTACGTGACGGTGTGTGGGTTAGTGATGGAACCAATTCAATACTTGCTCTATACAAGTAAATCATTTATATTAGATATCTCGACATTTATTCCACGAAATCCTGTTTGTATCAACGAGCAAACTCGTTTGAACCAAGTGAACCCATTTCGGGAGAATTTACAGGCATATAGCGGTAAACATTTTATGTATTTATGCGCGAACGTAGGAAAACATCTATGAAACATCTTGTTAAAGAGATTAAAGGGTTTTAACAGTTGCCGATGTTAAATGATGTAATTTATCTGTTAATGATGAAACCTAATATTCTGTGATGCATTACACATTAAAATTGTATAACAGATCCATTTTTAGTCTGAACAATTCCAACGTAAAAGTTAACTATTAAATAATTGATATACTTGACATTCTCGTGTTCTGCTTCTTGCAACATTTGTGAAGCAGAAGAACAACTAATATTAAGTTACTCTCAATTAAGACTACTTTTGTCAATCTCCAAACATGCAATATTATTTTTTTTAATATTCAATATTTATGGAAAGTTTGATAATTTGAATTATTGATATCGCGAGCAAGAGTATTGGTCCCATCACTGGGGGTGACGGTGGAGGAAAGGTTCGCGATGATGGTGGAGGTGGTGGTTCGCGCAACCATGCGCCAATGACGATGTTGCTGACGGTGGTGGCGAACATGATGGTGGTAGTAACAGAGCCACGATAGTTATAGAACAGTAGTTCTCAAATTTATCATTAACTTCAGTTTAATCAAACAACCTGTACCTTGATACGTGTCGCAACAACTATTTATAATAATTAACATGATTTTATTAAAATATACAATCATTTCCCATCGTATATTTCTTTACATTCAACTTGGATGAAAATGTATTCCAAGCTTTAATTACTATCGATGCTTTAATTATCAATGGTATTAAAATAAATACTATTCCTTAAATCGATTCATCTGTAAAACTTAGAAATTCTCAAGATGAAGAAAAGTGGTTTTACCCAGTCAAGAAGTAATTGTATTTCTTTATGTAAGAATATGTTTAACGAAAAGGAAGTTAAAAGCGATCTGCGATATATTAGGAGTCTCTATGATAAAGCAATAAAAAGCAGTTCAAACCTTAGTTTTCCTTCATATTGCAGTAAATATCCTCCTTAACCCAATATGCAAATATAACTGTGTCTGTTCTATGCCAACTGAATCTACTGAATGCCTTTAAATCTAAACCGTTATTTTGCCAAGCAACTATAAATATCAACTTGCAACAATTCCAGCACGCAAACTAAAAACCAGAATTATTAAATTGTTAATACTAATTTAGTAATATAAAGAAAGTGCATTGCGTCGTTTTATCCATAGAATTACAGATCTTATATGACAAATACAAGATGTATGAAAATGAATCTAGTCATTCAAGGTTTATTGTAACTGAATAAAATGTTGCAAGTTTATATTACTATTTAATATAGTTGGTCAAACTGAGAACCACTGTGGCAGAGATAGCCATACTACTAATGGTTGAAATAGTGGTAGTAGTAAGGTTGTTATCAGTGGTGGTACGTAGAGGCAACGTGCCAGCCGTGAGGGAGGCAGCCATGAATGAAAGTAGCACGTATCGATTTACCCGTGCCGCCCTAGATAAAATATGGTAAATAGTGAGCCAAAATGGACTACGAATGAAGAACGTCATCGCACACAACGACATTTTTTTAGCGACAGGAATTTCCAGTTTAGGACGAACCGATTTTTACCCAAATTTGGATACCCAACACAATGTCTTAGAACTTGCACTCGTGTTTGCATCGATATGTAGCAAGAGTATATTCATAATTATTATTGAAGACGCAATATGTATTTCTTAAGTCACCGTATCACTATTAGGTGTCGTATATCGTGTGCATTACATACTTTTAATTTGTTCTAAATAATTGTATTACGATAATTTAAATTAAATATAAAATATCATAAACGTATAACTTGCTATTTAGAAATTATATTGTTTTCCAGTGGATTATGTTCGATAATATATTTTAAATACGTGAATAGAAAGGGGGGCACGGACAGGATTGCCATATTCTACTTGTTCACCGAGTTGCACCAAAACCACCCTCAAGATTTGAACTCATCATACATTATTTTAAATTATAAATGTTATTAAATAAATACAATTTATTCCAAACGAGAATAGTTCCTAAAATTTCATTCTATTTTCCAAGTTCAAAGAAAGGCTTTGCATACTCTCTAAAACGAAAGCTTACGGAGTTTTTGTTCCCCTAATATTTCTCATTCATTAATTAAAATTAATCTTTGATATCAAACTTTTGTTATATTTTAAACGGGTTATTACATGCTTTCTGCCTATGAAAATGGCTTAGGATGATAATTTACATATCTTATCTGTACGTAAAGATCTACATTCAAACGTATATGAAATACCACGAAATATCGTACAATCTCGATTCATTTACTGTTTCCGGGGGGTTGCCCTAATCGGGACTAAAATTAGAATCCCACTGTTAGAACGTATTAATTAAATACTTAACATTGTTGTAACTTAATGAATTGCATAGTGATAATGCGATCAAATGAAATAGATACCATTGCACGAACAGGTGCAGTGATTACTTTTTCATGAATGCAAAGCTGTATTATCTTTACCAAGGGTTAGATTTTAATGGAGAAAATTAGTTCTCTCGAGGGAAAGAGATTAAAAATCTGACTGATTATAGTCAAATCTTACTGAAATAAATGAGGACTTCGATATTACACAGATCAATGGGACGATCGCAGCGCTATATGCGTGTCACTACCTAAAATTATTGTCTCGGTCTGCCGCCATTACCCATTCATGCAATCTGTACAATCTCTTTGTACGTCAATGGGTCAGAAATCCACGAAATCCAAGTACATACGCGAAGCATTTCATCGAACAGACTTTAACCTTTAATTATTGAGCAAGCTCTAAGATGAACGAATACGCATCTTCGAGTCATTGATCTCGTAAAAGATATCAGGGTACCTTATGCACCAACTGATTGCAGATGCACCCCCTTAATGTCCAGACACTGAACGAGGGAGAAAACAATCTACTTTAAACTTAACTTAGAAATTAGAACTCTTAAATCTTTGCGTAACGAGTACATCAACACTACTTCCTTCGAACCTATTCTTCTGTAATAAGATTAACGTCAAAGAAATATCTTAATAAGTAGTGGTCACTGTATTAGCTGTTACTGGTACCAGTGGCTAATGATTATAATATTAATTCACAGAAGAAACAGAAATGTTCTCTGAACAGCGTCAAAGATATTAATAATGTGCTTCAACTTCTGACAGAAAGGAACGTAAAGGTTGTCAGAGGTTGGAGGTTTTCGATAGATATTGAAAACATTATGATAGACATACCTGGGTCATAACAGGGGTGGTGTTTTCATGTTCCCACGGAGGCTTTCAGCTGGGCGTTAAAAGCGGTGCGGCAATATTCCAATATCATCCAACGTCCGCACGAAAATGATGCCACTGCAATGGTTGGCCGACACTTCCACGCCATAATACTTTGGAAAACACACAATTATCTCACATTATTAACGATGTGAGAATCCGACTGTTGTGAATAGAAAGTCCTGGTGGGGAAGGTGCCGAATAAATATACGCGACGCGGTTGTACACGTTCCCTGCCAGGTAAAACCGACTGTCCTCCGTCAGCCCCGCGGTAGACGGTGGCTGCGGGATTGTTGGGGGTTCGGAGTGAGCGAACAAGAACGAGGAAGAGGTTAACGGAGAATGATCCCACCAGAGTGAGATGGAGAATAATTCGTTCGGTTAAACTACGCGCGACGGCGCTGATGTCAAACCTCCCTGGCGCAATATCAACTCGAAGGGAGAAAAGGATGAATCTACTGATTTCACCGGGAAGAATTATGTGCCCGAATCTTTTACTAAACGCCCACAATATTTGTTACGACGCGAACTGACCCTCAAAACCGCGACTTCTCTCTTCCTCAGAAATTGTTCCTGAGGAAGAACTCAGATACTAATCATCTACGACACTGCAGACGCAACCGTTGACCAGTCCTTATTTTAATCTTTGGATTACTATTAAACTATATAAATTATTATAAATGCAAATCATTAACCAAGCTTCGTGTCCGCGTCGATTTTCGCAATAATTTCACCCGCCAATTTATTGACGGGCTTAAACAATATTATTTTATTCGAAATGTATAATAATTGTTGAGATAATATCGAAGTTATCAGAATTGCTATTAAACCAATTCAGTTGTATTTGTATTTTATGTAGACAAAAACTAGAGTTTAAAATTGATATGTCCACGGATGGCTCATATAATAAATATAACGTACGATCTCGTTGAATCTCTTCGTTAATGTTTATCTCAAAATATCCTTATATTTTTTATGTAAGATATTCATCTTTGCAATATGATAATTTTTACCTGATAGTGGCCATATATTGGCATAATTGTGTATTTCACGAGCATTAACCACAGAAAGACGCGATAGTTATCTCAGAAAGATAAGATTGCTAGACTGAAATACAAAATAAATAAATTTCTTTCTAGACTGTATTTGTATACTAACAAATATACAAGAAACCGTTGACACTTTTCTGTTGTATTTTTTTTTAACATTATTGTATTTATATCCTTTGATGCTTGATTATTTTGTACTTCAACGAACACTTTAAAAATGACGAGACTTTATCAAATAATGTAAACCTCTTATTAATACCGATCTGAATTTTTACTTTTGAAATTGTCACGTTGATAATTTATGTCCCGGAGTTATTATTATTATCATAACCCTTAGAATACATATGTCCTCGTAAATTCTGAAATTCGAAAAATAACTAATCATTATACCTTCATTTCGTCTTATATTAATATTGCGTTTGCAAACGTACCGTAGTGATAACACAAAATTTTGCATTACTACAAAAATCTAAATACTATATGTATAAAAATATTTCCCAGAAAATTTAGTATTCGTAATGACACAAGTACCTCTGCTGAAAATGTAAATTACGAAGTCCAATTCACAATAGGACCGTATATATAAGAATAAACGTAGAGTATGAGATACGCCGAGAACGCAAAAAATGTTTATCAACACTGAAAGTCGATGAATGATAACAGAGCAGGAGTCGAGTGCAATCGCTCTAATAATAAGTGTTCAAATATGAAACTATATATAAGGACAGTGCCTCGAGTAAGAATCAACTGGAACTACAGTTGCTTGTCTACTCGCACAAAGAGGTGAGCATAATTCATCACAAAGAAAAATTAATTCTATTTTATTAATTGATGTATTGAAATTCGTATTCTAAATCAATCTCAAAAATGTTATGATGCTTACCATTATTAATATTGCCAGTAATATTTAAGTAATTTGCATGCGTCGTTATCGAAAACATGACACATAAAAGATATCAAAGTTGTAGTTAGACTATTCGCGTACAAGATATTTTATTTTAGCCACTAAACTGCATCTGCCGGTGTTTTAATTATTATGTTATAACAAGTGATATTACTGTACTCGAGTCGCTATGAGTGGAAAGTTTAATTGATTAATTTAAATGGCACGATCCCTTGGTTATACATTAATGTCGTGTAAATGTGTAAAAAAGAAGTTGATTCATATCTATTTTTAATATTGGTACTTGTGTCATATTGAATAACTCTGACGTAAAACATCCAGTGTGTATATGTTGATGAAATAATCTGTTTAAGGGTTCAATAATAACTACAATATTATCGATATAAATAACGCTTTGAATGCTCGTCAGGGTTAAACAAAAGCGGAGGATAAGGGTTACTATAACATTTTAAATCATTTCGTAATTCGTATAACGTGTAACATTGTTAAAGCTACGTGAAATTATAATAGACGCACAGCGAGAATAAATTAAATTAATTAATGTCGCGATGCTAAAAATTTGTAGGTTATAAGAGTCGTAAATAAGTATCAGGTATATAATTAAAAATACGTTAATGCTCTATAATTATGTACTGATTGAAATAACTAATTAATCATCTTCCGATTAAGAAAATAATTCTCCTCAAATGCAAAAACATTCTGCCTACCAAATTTGTCGATTGTAAGTAATATCTTCGATTACAATGATACCGGCTGAATCTTTAATGTTCAACGATCAAGTGTGTTTATAATCAAACAGACTTGATGGCAAGATTATCGTAACAACAAAGATTTATGGTAAACACAAATCTGGATTTTGCTCGATAAGAACATTATCAAACGCGAATTAAGTTGATGAGTCTGGATGGGTTTTAATACGAGAATATAAATATCTGAAAACATCATAACAAGACAGTTGGAAGTTATACTTCCATCGCAAGGTATCGAAACATCTTTATTTCGGAAAGCGAATCGTGTGGGAGTAAGTGTACATGTAATTAACTTGTTATTAATTAGAAAAACCTTAAGCTAATATTCTATATTCCCTATTATTCGATTAAATCCTGATGCAGTCATAATGAATACTTTCTCGATTATGTTAAGTATATTAATGTAGAATTTTTTGCTGAAAGGTAACATAATTTAAAGAAATTTTACAGATTTTTATAATTTTTATAATAAACGTTTTATTACTATCAACAATTTTGTATTGAAAAATGTACGGTGTTCATGCATTGCATGCAAAATGAATTTCATAGTCAGAAATAAAAATGTTTAGAAGATTGTAAAGCAACTTTGTTGCTTCGTGCGACTCTAATTCTTAATAATGCGATTAACATAAAAGAGAAACAATGTGTTGCCTTGTAATTTATGAACGTTTTGAGACAATATGAATAATCCCCAGAAATATGAGAATAGTCTTACCTCGAAGTGATGCCGAATAGCGGATTCTCACAATTTTAACAAAAGATCGAACGTGATTAGACATCTTTAGGCTTTTCTTTAACGGAAATATTACTGTGTCTGCAATTAGAGCAGAACTTTAGATTATTATTTTTGTTTTACACAAAATATCTCACTTAAAATGCAACTTACCGATTTATGTACGTTACAACTACTGCAAAATCCAGGAAACTCGAAGGTACTACTCGACTCAACATAGAAATTAAACTGTACCGGAAATGAACGCAACGAAAAATAACTTAATTCAAATTGCGCTTCATCCCTTTAAGAATAAGATTACGTTACGTTACCAAGATATATTTTAAAGAAATTATTCATATATACAGCTCGTTGGCGAAAGAACACTTCCCAATATTTAAATATGCATCTTTGAAATTAATTTATTCGTAATTTTGAATATTTTGCGCCTTACCCTGGCCATATCAGTGGTCGACAATATAAGGATAAATTTATGTTTTCTACTGATCTGATTTTTTATGAGTAAATAAATATTTCGATTCTAACTTTATGAGTAATCAATATTTCACAACGTGTTGTATACAATGTGTATAATAGAGTACATATATAAAAATAGGTATATAAAATACTGTTACACACGTATTAATTACGGATCTCCTGTTTTCAAAAGTTTGATTATAGCGTACATAATGAGGCTATTTTCTGGAGAGAAAAGATAGTGATAGCTTTCGAAACTGCTTTTAAAATTGCGGAAATTAAAGGAAATGCAATAAATATAATTGTTCAATAATGCCGGATTAAGAATACCATGGTTTGTGGTGGGGCAGATATTTCGAAATAAACACCGCGCAGCTTCTTGCGAACGTAAACTGACATCCGGCGCGGTATTTACTTTCGATTGTCCGCTTCCTCTTACAACATTCCCGTATATCATTATTATTGAAATGTCAAGTTTACTGTTTCGTGTACATTGGATCTAAACCTGTGAAATCCGATCTAGCGTTCGTATGATTCTGTTCGACGCAGTAATAATCTTTCGTTCTCCGTTTCATACAATCACTTCGATCTGAACGTCAGAAAGCGATCCTTTTCGACATCAACGCGCAAACATCAACAAAATAAACCTTCACATAAAAGTAATTCTATACCTATTTAAATCTGTTATTTGCAATGGGAAGGGACAAATATTCAAATGCGATAGTGCACTCGTGGAAAAGTTTGTTGCGAAAGGTTAACTCGATTTGAGCATTGAATTCCGGTGTATCGAAGTAGTCGGAGACAAAGGATATTCGCGGACAAGAATACTTACGATTGTCTCTTGTGGGCGTAATTGTACCGTAATAGTTACAAAGCCGTAGCAGTACGTCAGTGTGTTGTACCGTGTTATGTGTACGAAAGGAAATCAATGCTCACACCACGAACGGGACAGTGATTGTGTGTAAAAATGAAATGGGGCATTGGGTGAAAGTAAGTACTCTTGGCTCGGGGAACTTATATCAGATCAGTCTGCCAAGAGCCGTGCAGGATGTCGATGGGAATTTTGTCTCGCTCCTAAATGACCACGTCTTCTCTCACTTCCGACAAGAACGCGTCTTCGAAACTAAATCTTTCCTCGAATAAAACTATGCTGCCGAACTCGTAAAGCTGCCACGTCTGTTCAGTGTGTACATTGTTCTGTGAAAGAGAAATTACTTAAGGAGGGACGCGCGTTTTTTGCAGAATGTTGCAGAAGGTATGGATATGGTGTTTGGTTGTGTCAGTGGCGAATTTGGTGACAGCTCTTGAAAATGGTCTTGCTAGAACACCCCCCATGGGGTGGCTTGCTTGGGAGAGATTTAGATGTAATACTGATTGCAAGAATGATCCTGACAATTGTATTAGGTGAGTTCCTTGATGCTAGTATGTTTAACAATTTAGTTTTGAAGTATGGTTGTCTGTAGATTTTTCAGTACTTCCAACACTTTTCTCTCAGTCTAAGTTATGTTCTAATCTGATTTTCCAATTTTTCGTTTCATTGATGTGTGTTCAATCCTTTGTCCAAGTAGTTGTTGAACTATTAAAAATGATACTGCAATGATTATTAAAGTACCTAATCAAAAAAGACCAATAGTTATATGAACTTGTTATATATTTGCCTGGTTTATTCCTTAAGAAGTAAAGAATGTTGTGAAAGCAAAGACAAGTATATTATGAAACATGTTAGAATGTGTAGTAACATGAAATGTTAAACTTTTTCCTCTATTATAATAATTGAGGAGAGGAAAAATGTACAGGTTTCAAATAATAATTACAATATTATGCATACTATACAATGCAGATAAATATAGACAGAAAAACAGTCTTTTATAATGATCCATTTAAAAACTGCACAGACTTACATACACTTCATATTAAATAATTATTGCAAAATTCACCAATGAAACTAATATATCAACTCATGTGAACAGATTCAGAATTCACTGAACACATGGTGAACTTTTTCTTATTTTGAAAGTAATAATTGTAGAATATCAAAACAAAAACCAAAGTTTTATGTACAACATCAAAATATTGTCACAACAACTTTCTAAATTCTATGAATCTCTTGTTTGATGTCCTGATTAGAAAACTTAGCACACAGTGTAGAATCAAGGACACATGACCTCTAGGCTTATAAAGAATGAATCTTAAATACTTTATTTAGAAATGTGTCATAATTATGTAAATCCATATTCACACATGTACACTGAAATGTAGGATTACCAATTGAAAAATGTAGTATTGGTATAGGTAATAAATCCTCCTTAATAATAGTGCAGCAAGAGATTTATATGATTAAATGATTTCATAATAGATATTATAATAATCCCATGGATTTGAAAGATGTTTATAAGAAAGGCATACTTTGTTTCTAACAATATACCATTTATACATAATAACTATAATTTTTATGCTGTAGAAAATGCTCACTTGAGCAAACAATATGCTGATAGCACAAAATTTGAAATTATTCTATCAATATTTTGCACAAGCATGTGTTGCTAAATATGATTAATTAGCACAGTATAGTTAGATATAAAGGTATTTGCAAACCTTCTAGTGACCGGCTCTTTCGTACAATGGCAGACATTGTAGTTGCCGAGGGATATGCAGCAGTTGGATATGAGTATATTAATGTTGATGATTGTTGGTTGGAAAAAGACAGAGATTTTAATGGCCAATTAGTACCAGATAGACAAAGATTCCCGTATGGAATGAAAAGTCTTTCAAATTATGTAGGTTTCAAAAATTATCATAAAAGTTGATCAGATATCATGAAATAGGACAATTTGAACAAGGTTTTTCATTGATTAGACAATATTATTTAGGTTCATTCCAAAGGTCTTAAATTTGGCATGTATCAAGATTTTGGTAATTTTACTTGCGCCGGTTATCCAGGAATATTGGGTTACTTGGAAAACGATGCGATTACTTTTGCAAACTGGGATGTTGATTATGTTAAGTTAGATGGTTGTTATTCACATCCTTCCGAGATGGACAAAGGTATTAGTTAAAAAAAAATTAAAAAATGTCGTGAGATCGATTTGTTTAAGTGTAAGGTAGTGACCATAGTCCTTAACAAATTTTAGGATACCCTGAGTTTGGGTTCCACTTAAACCAGACAGGTAGATCTATGGTATATTCATGTAGTTGGCCGGTTTATCAAATTTATGCCGGTATGCAGGTTAGTCTTATTTCCTCATTTTTTGTTTGACTCGAAACGTCTAACAGAAAAAACCCAAAAAATCCGTAACTCCAATGCCAAATAACGTCCTATTGTAGCCCGATAAATTTATAATAGAAGCATGATCACATAACTTTCAGCCAAACTATACTGCCATAATAGAACATTGTAATCTTTGGAGAAATTTCGATGATATCCAAGATTCATGGGCTAGTGTAGAGAGTATTATAGATTATTACGGAAATAATCAAGATACGATCGTTCCGAATGCCGGGCCAGGTCATTGGAATGATCCCGATATGTTGATCATTGGCAATTTCGGTTTAAGTTACGAACAAAGTAAAACGCAAATGGCAATCTGGGCTATATTAGCTGCTCCTCTCTTGATGTCCGTTGACCTTCGTACAATTAGACCTGAATATAAAGCTATTTTGCAAAACAGAAAAATTATTGCTGTAGATCAAGACCCGTTGGGAATACAGGGCCGTCGTATATATAAAGTTAGTACTAGTATTTAGTTAGTGCTATAATTTGATCTTATAACATATATAGTCCTTCAAATAGGATATGTTATAGGATCAAAAATAAGAATGTATTTTACTCTTGTAGCACAAAGGTATTGAAATTTGGGCGAGACCGATAACACCGGTTTATCAAAATTATTTCTCGTACGCAATAGCATTTGTAAACAGAAGAACAGACGGTACACCTTCGGATGTATCGGTTACCCTGAAAGAATTGGGATTACAGTATCCTGGAGGGTATAACGTTGAGGTACGAACTATAAACATGCATGTATTTTGGCGTCGTAGATTAATAAGGTAAGATCGTTAAAAAGTTTGCATGCGATTTACAGGACTTGTACGAGGATGTGGACTATGGTGTACTTACACCGCCAACGAAAATCAAAGTTAAAGTAAATCCATCGGGTGTCGTTATATTGCGATGTGATTTACACTTAGAGGATGTTTTTGATACAAACCAATTCACACAGTTTGAACCTTCAAATCAGGTGTACAAAGTTAGACAAAACTCCTTTAAGTAACAAGGGATCTCTTGAAATGTTTAACATAATTCCCCTCTTTATATTACCTGTCCATATAATGTTACCATATTTTGTTAAAATAATAGGAATAAAACCTTTTATAAATCGAATTATGTAGAATTTAAAAACGTTGAAATAATAATATTTGATACTATAATCGTTCGATATTAATTATTTCAGATAATCAAATTTACTTTAGATGTATCATTACATTAGCTTAGGCAACATAATTGAAATCTGATATTAATATTATATCGTTCGTATCGCGTAATATGATATATGATCATTAAAATTCGAAATGCAGTCATTAAAATTCACAGTTTGGAAACTCGCTCAGAAATTCGGCCGAATATATAAAAGAATATTTAATTTATTTAGAAAAAAAATTTTATATACAGTGAAAGAGAAAGGCTGTAATGATGATAAAGTTACATTTGATTTCTGGCAACGCACCACGTAAATGCGTTATCAAACATTCGTTGCCACGGTGAATTATTGCAATCCCAATCTGTTGGTTTCCAAGGCCACTGCCAAATTTGTGTACATCTTTCGGGATGTGGCATCATCGCCAAATGCCGCCCATCCGAAGAACATATGCCCGCTATACCCTCTGTAAAAAAAAACAATTCATGCTGTATATACTCCTTGCAATAATTAAACCCGATTCATATTAAATTTTAAATAAATTATCAAATTTATATTTATATATATACAAACATATATCTTTATAATTATAAAAACGTACCTATACTTCCGTTAGGATTAAGCGGATATCGTTCAGTTGGATTGCCATAATCGTCAGTGTATTGAATCGCGACACAATTCTTCTCCTTCAGTTGTTTCAGAACTTCATTATTCCTGAAAGTAAATCTTCCTTCTCCGTGAGCAATCCAAACACCTAAGACACTACCCTCCATTCCGCTTAACATAATCGAGGATGTCTTCTGAATTTTTACAGTACTCCATCGGCATTCAAATCTCTCCGATGAATTATGATCCAAGAACACATTTGGCTCCTTAGCGTTATCTGTTGTTCATGACATATAAAGAATTTTAATCATATTTTAATTTATTACTATCATGGTTTTTATTTCTTGGCGCACGCCTCGTTCAGCAGGAGGGTTTTTAGCGCAGAAGGCGGTGGTAACAAAAGGGTTAAGATTATAATCTACCTATATAATATCTCATACCTGTTTTGCTTCCAACCCACCCTAATAAACTCATTAATTGACATCCGTTACAAACACCTAAACTGAACGTATCCTCCCGATTAACAAATGCTTG
This sequence comes from Nysson spinosus, assembly GCA_910591585.2. NCBI lineage: Eukaryota > Metazoa > Arthropoda > Insecta > Hymenoptera > Crabronidae > Nysson > Nysson spinosus. The sequence continues at coordinate 9,832,673 of OU342835.1, forward strand.
TAACTGTACTTGTAAAGTTGGATGAAACAGAAGACTCGCTGCCCATCCTTTAGCAGAGCCTAAGACATCTGTGAAAAACGTAGACATAAATATTTATATCAATGCTTCGGATCTTCGATAATTAACATTTTTACTACATTTCTAATAATTTAATTAAAGTACTTTTGACTTACTGAATATCAATATAGTTTACCTGCATAACTGAATCCACCGGGGAATATCACTCCCTTGAATCTATCGAACGTGACTTTATGTTCTAAAAGATCTTGCATCGTGACGTCCCAAACTTCGAAACCAGCTTGAATTAAAGACGCTGCCATTTCTCTATCGCCATTTATGCCTTCTTCTCTTATTACAGCAACTCGTATAGATGGTAAGTTTTTATGAATTGATATGGGTCTGACATCAGGATTAAACGTTAACTTATACGCAGGAGCGGTCCTAGCTTTCAGTCCATTAAATTCTTCCAACGCACATTGGACATTAGTTTGCCGACGTTCTAATTGATAACTTGTTTCTTCCCATAATGACATTAATGGCAGGACCATCGAATCTAGTACTTTTACTCCTTGAACTTCAACATTGATCTAAAAGAAATAGATGTAAATATCCATATAACATCTGATACAATGTGTTATATTTTTAAATCACAAGCACAGTCGAGTCTCTTTTTAATGCGGTAACATTTCCGTTCATTCTGGTTTTCTTAAGAGAGAAGAGAATAATTCCCACACACAAATAAAGCTTTTCTTCTTCTGTGTTGCCTGTATTTAACAAAATATCCCAAATTTTACGAAGAAAACAATATTTCTCTTTGTGCGTTTTTATGCGTAATTCTGTGGAACGTATCTGCCGCATAAAAAGAGACTCGGCTGTATTTAAATCTGAGTGATATTAAAGCAGACCTTTGATTCCAATCCAAATCCGTGTGACTTTCCAATGGAAAATACCGGGGCATTAAATTGTTTAAATACTTCCAAAGCATAATCGTAATTAGTTTCTTCAACTTCCAACACCCAGCCTACTTCTTCTGAGAATAAGACTTCAATAGGTGATCCAGATTTGTGAGAGACATTAATTGTTGCCCCAGAAATTCCCGCGAAACACATTTCTAAGAGACATGTAATAAGTCCTCCGTCACTGACATCGTGACCAGCTAATACTTTTCCCTCTGTAACGAGTTTGGTGTTACTTTAAATATTACTTCATTATAGATCGAAATTCATTTTTTGTTATAATATAATGCTATTATACCAGCTATCAAACGTTGCGTGGCATTGAATGCATTTGTTAGTAAATCAGCATGTTCTGCATCCGCAACATCATTGCCGAGACAATTATAAACTTGAGCCAACGCGGTGCCACCAATTCGACTTTTACCATTCGATAAGTCAACATACAACATGCGACCACTTTTTCCCATGGCTGGTGCTTTCAAATCAGGCGTTACGACCTAAAAAGAATATTACATTTATAATGGACAAAGATGTATCTTAACACGAACTACGAAAGCCGTCAAAAGATTCGCGGAATGTAATAAAAAGTTTGGATTTATAATGTTCCATTTTCTGAGATTTTTTTAAAAGAAATTTGGCATACTCGTCGAATATCAGGACACGGGGCATAACAAGAAACAACAAGTGTTCCTGGTGCTTTCACAACATCCTTTCCAATACGTGCAGCCATGCTAAGTGAATCCTTTCCACCATCAATTGCAATTCCAATTTGACTCATAAACGTACACATGGCCGAACAAGCATCATACAAAGCAGCTCCTTCTCCCGGTAATTTAGCTGCCCACATCCAATTGCCACTGCATTTAACATCCTGTAGAAGTGGAGCATAAGAAAATTCCATATTCAAGACAGTACAAATCTCAGATTATTGATATTAGAAATATATCAATTGCTTTACCTTTATATTTGAAATGCATGCAAACACTAAATTACTTAATGCCTCAGCAACAGTCATGCGAGCCCCGGCTGCTGCATTCACAAGACCTTTTATTGGTTGTTCACCAATTGAAGTAGCTATGCCAACCTGTAATAAAACGAATTTGTATATCAGTTAAAGACAGACAAATAACATTGTTTGAGATTATAACTGAAAGTGATGTAAATGTTTTTACCGTTGTAAAATGTGATATTGCTGTTACGGCAACGTCAGAAAGAGGCGTGTGCAAAGGTCCTACGCATTGTTGCTGTGCAATTAGCCCGGTAACGCAACGATCGACTTTATTAGTTAAATATCGTTTGCTGGCCACTGACGGTAAACGTAAGACTCTTTCCAAAGCAGATTCAACAGTTAATCCTGCTGGTAATTTTGCCGGTTTCAATTGCGTGGTTTGTCTGTTAAGTTCAAATGTCTGCACAGAAAGTGTTCAAATGAAAACATACATCATGTTCTAATTCATAAAATGCAAATGCTAGAACAAGTAATTTTCTGCGTGCTATACATTCTATAAGCTAATGGTAGCTGATTACGTAAATCACGATAGTTATTCAAAGTTATCCAGATATGTGGATCACCTTGTACATGTTTATGGCTGATGAAAATTACTGGCACTACATATTTACTAAAGTATGATACGTACTTTGGAGGGCATTTTTCCGAGTACTAGTTCTAAATCCAAATCCACTGGATGTCTTGTTCCTTTTTCGTACTGGTCATTTAAATACTTCGATGGATCGCAGTCATTTTCCTCGGAAAGTATAATCTTTCCATTACCGGTAACTTTCCCGACAAAGTTAATAGGACACTTCTCTCGCGATGCTATTTCCTTTAAGAGTGCACTATCCTTCGGGTTACACAAAACTGCATCACTTTCTTGGTATTCAGCACCCCATAATTCTAAAGTGCTAATACTTGGGTCACCGAGGTCAAAGTTTTTCGTGTATACCACTGCACCCGCTGGTTCAACTAATTCCTTTAAAACATTTCCTAAATAGGAGAAAATAATTAGGTATGATGTTCTGTGATATAGAAACTGATACTCTTACATATCATTAATTCGAAAATACCAATTCTGTTTTTGCACGAACATTTTGTACAGGGATTCTGTACAATAATTTAATAAAAGTTGAAGTAAAATTCTGTTTATTTTACAAATAATAAAGTGGTAATTCTACAGTTTCCATAGATGCAGTATTTTTTATATATAATAATATGCAAACTTACCATTACCACCAGCACCCTGATCATGTATGCTAAGTATCGGATTTTTCGGCCCCATTTCTGTACACGCACGAATTACTCTATTTAATTTTTGTTCCATCTCGGGATCGCCTCGTTGTACAGCTCCAAAATCTAATTCCGATTTATTATCACCTTGTACCTAATAATACATTATAATTAATTATTAATGACAAACATGTTGTTGATAATTACATCAGTTATCATATTTTTCAATATACCTCGATGGAACTCGCTGATCCACCACCAACTCCAATTCTATAAACAGGTCCACCAATTTTGATAACATCCATTCCTGCAATGAAGTATATTTATCATTACTAGCATCATTATTATTGTTTATTGTATTACATATATTAATGTACAACTACTTACCCTTTTGAGGAGCTACTTTTTGAGACATATCTGTATCCATTGTACCTAATCCTCCACTAAACATTATGGGTTTTATCCATTCCCGCCGGATACCCGCTTCCGACATGCCGAACGATCGAGCGAAACCGGATATAAGAGGTTCTCCAAATTTGTTGCCATAATCGGATGCGCCATTACTTGCTTCAATTATAATGTCCAATGGTGGTGCCATATTAGTAGGGTATGGTACATTCTTCTCTTCCCATGGTAAATCGTATCCTTAAAAACAATTAATTAGGATCCATATGATTTGAACTCGTTATAAAGGAGGACTTATTTTAAGACATTTTGTGATACCGATTATCGAAATATAAACGGTCTTTTTCTATAGCAATTGACGAATGAATCTTATAATATAAACTTTATATGTTTATTTTGTTAATTCAGTTTAGTGTGATTGTAAATGAATGTATAACAAACCAGGAATATGTAGATTTCCAACGGAATACCCGGCAGTTCCAGCAATATAATATCCTCCTCTGCCGATGCCTTGAATATCCCTTAATCTTCCACCAGTTCCGGTCGTAGCACCGCTAGAAATTTAATGTTTACTGTTTATTAAACTTTATATTAGATATCAAGAAATGCAAATAGTTATTTCATAATATTATTACCTAAATGGCGCCACGCCTGTGGGAAAATTGTGAGTCTCGGCAGTAAATATTAAATCTTGTTTCACATTTTCCAAATGAAAGTTGCTGCATGTATGCGTTTCACTAGGTCGATGTGTCTGTACTTCGTACCCTTTGATAGCACTGCTGTTATCGCTAAATTTAATTGTGTTATTCGGATTAGAAGTTTTCTGGGTTTCTATAATCATATCGATTAACGTTTGCTCTTTCTCTTCGCCATCGACAATCATACGTCCCTTAAAGAACCAATGACGACTGTGCTCACTGTTTGACTGTGCTAAATCAAAACATTCGACACTAGTCGGATTACGTTTCAACTTGTCGCGAAACAGAGCGGTGTAAAAGTCCAAATCCCAATTATCAAACGCCAAACCTGTAATATTGCATAGAAACATTGATTAGTTGCTGCAGAAACATCACCTCCTTTTCGCATTTGCATCTTTGCTCACCTAATTTCGAATTTACATCTTCCAATGCCTTTCGACCATGTTTCAAAACATCAACTTCAAACCATTTTTCTGGTCTAAATCCATGATCAAATGTCTCAATAGGTTTGACATATCGACACTCAGTCATTTTATCATGCAATGCCTCTGTTATCTGCATACACATAATGATTTTAACTAAGTAATCAAGAGTAAGAAGCAGGATAAAAGAATGAAATATTTGTTTACCACATTCTCTGTCTTTTTGTCAAGTATTCCATTGTATTTAATATAGTACCGTCTTGCTACCTCCACTCTTGTTACTTTGTGCAAATGCACAGATTTACAAATAGACACAGCATTACTAGAGAATGCAGTAGAAAAGTTTAATCTGCAAAGCAACAAGCAATATATAAATGTTGATCTGAAACATAATTCTGCTCATAATATTTATGTATTGTTTTTGTCTTTGTTACCTTGGACCAACTTCAATTACAAGAGAACTATTAGTCCTCTCAAAAAAATTGCTAGTGCTCTTCAAGTTTTGGGGCTCAAAGGGAGAAACCAAAATCCACTTCAATATCCTTAGTTCTTCTTCGTTTAGAGTCTCCTGAATCTCAACGTAGTAACACAATTCAGTCTCTAAATTAGTAACTGAACTCCATGCCTGAGAGACATTATTCAGTGTATTCTTTAATTGGCCAGATTTCAAACCTGGTGCCTTGTAGAACCGTATTATAGCCATGTTCTAAGAATCAGAGAACAGGAAACATTAAAGCTTACAAGAAGAGGAAGATTTAAAGACTGACAACACTAGGCAAGAAGACAAGGACAAATGCAGAGATGGTTTCTGAACAAAACTAAATTGGCAATCGTTTATTACGTCAATTTGGACCCCCCGTGGTAAACTACTGAAGAGGTCATTGTATGCTATCACTTCTTATCAATAAACGACAGTTGCAAAATAGAACTGTTTCACTCACGAGAATTATGTCGTAAGTATAAAATCGACCAGAATTTAAGATCAAAAGGGTATCTTCTTTAGTGGTGTTAAGTCAGCATTATCTTTCACGAGATTGTATACATTATACTGTCTAAATAAAGTATCCCACAGTTATGTATTTAATTTAAGAACTTTCCCATTTCTGTGAAAATTTATGCAATTTTTTTTTTATCAGTCTTCACTCTTATCAATAAAGGTGAAAAATGCTTTTTTCATCTTGTTGAAATTCCTGTGTATTTCGACAGAATTATCGCATAATAAACATGTTAGTTTGCTACGTTGACGTAGTAATTTCGTAAAACAACTTTATTTATATTCCTCTATGGTAAACAAATTGGGAAATCTCTAAGTGGCTAAAAAATATTTCGGAACATTGTGTTTTTATTCATCGGCATACTTTACATTTTATATGTGTATTTACAAAACGAACTTTCAAACTTAAATTTACAATATTGTTGTAATATAAACAATCTGCATATTAAACTGTACTTAAATTGATAATATAAGTCAGATAGTAATATAATTAATAATAGAATTGCGTTTGTTTCATCTTCTAATTTATATTAAATTTCCGAAATTATAAAATTTCAAATGACGGGTAGAAAAATTAATATTAAACATTCTTCTGTATTTATTAATCGAGTTTTATTAATAAGGGAGATTGTTACTACTGTTTACATTTTCTAGAATCACTTATAAAATATAATTGTTTATAAAATTGTTTTCATTAATAAATCACGGTCATTATACTTAACGATAATGTAATTGCCTCATAAATATTAAATATTGTACGTCTAGCGTACAATATTTCTTAGGTAAGCAATCTTTACTAAATCAATTTATATAACTTTAGACAGAAGCTTAATTAAATTCTTTTCTTCAAAGAATGAAAAATATCGATAATGTTGTAGTGAATTCTTTTTTTAATCATCACCCCTTATTCGAAAAATGTTGAAAGTTAAATCTTAACCGATTCTTAACCGATTTAACTTTAAACATATTTACATTCTTATTAAACTTTGGAGGTACTTTTTCCTCAAAAAAATGTATAAATAACATGCCAATAAACTTTATGTTATATTTACAATACTTGCGGTACATAAAAACATAAAAGCGGATATTAATTTCCTTGAAATTGTACAATTTCAAAGTTTTATCCTTATTTATTATGATATCATTGTTATAGAGGTAAAATTCATAACTACATTTTTTCAAAAACTCTCTTTGCATTTATTGCTGTAATTTCTTGTTATCCATTTGTTGGAAAAGCCGTGGCTTTTACATGAAAATGTTAGTTAATGAATTTTACCTTTATAACAACGATATGGAAACAAAAATGTGTTTATTACTTACGATAATCGTACACAGAAGCTCGTAGTTTCGTTTTGCTTCAGCGAGTATCCTTCTCTTCTTTCGCGCCTAGTCTTCTATATACATCTACGTATGTAATAAATAAAGAGATTGTAGTTATACATAACCTTGTCTGCTGATGCCACGTGCTTTTTATTCGCTGATAGAACGACGCGTTCATTTAAATGCTTTCCATGATGAGGCTCCCAATAAATCATAATCACTCCTCGTATCTCAGTATTTATTTATTTATCAAATTGTGTACAACGTACTTAAAATGTTCCTGTATTTCATATAAGACACGACAGTTTTTTATCTTTATAGTACGGGTAATCCTCGTACAACGCGGTTCTCAAATTGCGGCGATCCTCATATAACGCGGCACTTAACAATGCAACTTCGATATAACGCATGTATGCAATCCTAGTCTCGCATAACGCGACCTTTCTGTGGAACCCACTACCGCGTTATACGAGGGTTACATGTATAATATTACGAAAATTACAATTATTTGATGGCTTAATAAATTAACCGAATCTCGAGAAGCACGATAGCTTGGTACATTTTGATGAATGTTTTATTCATTCCAATATTTTATACAATTTATGAAGTATTTATTTCAACCATAGGAAACAGTATCAAGTGTTTTTTAAATATCTATATTTACAAACATTTTATATCTTGCAGTACAAATATGTCAAACTATAGTATTTAGTACCCCTTTTGTTAATATTTCATTAATGCTGGAAATTTAATTCAAGCATGGTTAGAAAACATTAAGTTTCCTTTTGATTTATGAATTAGTGCATCCATTAAATAAATAATGATATTGTAGTGCTACCCATCCACTGTGGTGCAATTTCAGCTTAAAAGAACGCTAAATTAACGCATTAAAATTATCGTATCAAATCGAATCCCGTTACAAATCATACGATTTTTATTAAAATCGGAATTTCCGTATTACCGATATTCTTTGTTGGATAAATGCGAATACTTATAATATTTCGACGAATAAATTAATTCGTGCGAAGATGTTCCATGATTTAGTATTTGATTCGCAAGTCAGTGCAAATAGTAATATTATGTTAGAAAATATTTCGCATTTGTCTTTATACTAATCCCTATGTAATATTTATATTAGATTGACCCGAAAGTTCGTGCGGATTTTAACATATAAATAGGAAGCTACTTTTATTCCATTGTATATATCTTCATTCTTCTTTATTCGACAATGTATCGTCCATTTCGACTCATATTTTCCTATCTTTCGGACAGCTTTGTAATCCAGCGTTCATAAAAATGCTTCTACTTCCCCGCAAAAACTGACGCAAATTGCACGAACTTTCTGGCGAACCCAATATATTCAATGTTAATAACATATTCAATATTGTCGCCGTTCTTCAACCAAGGAAATCATAGTTTGAAACATCTTCAAACTGTTGATTTTGTGGGTTACCGGGAGCCATTGCCCTTGTTGTCATTTGACCTCTTGGACCAACCATTTGTTGTTGTAAACCAATAACTTGTTGTCTGTACGGTGGTTGCGGCTGTAGAAAACAATTGAAATTATAGTTGCAAACATTCCGATGATAATTTCAAATCGCGTTGAACCACAAATTATTTGCTATAATTTATACCTGTTGCAATAAATGTCGAAGGCCAAGATTGTTTGTTACAGGACGCATCAACCGTGGAGCATTTGCTTGTTGATTCGCCATAGCAGCTGGATTCAGGCCTCTTTGTGCTTGTTGGGCCTATAAACATTTAAACACATCCTACGTATTTTTACGAAAACCTAAAATATTTTATTGCGAACAGATTTTCGGTAAAAAAAAATGATCGATTATAGTTCAAATCGCATAGAAGTCAGAACATCTACTATCACATTACGAATTCAGCTGACCTCGAGTTGTTGCTTGTACTGCATTTCTTGTTGTTGGGCTACTTCCAGATTTTGTTGTATCTATGAAATTCATAAAGAATACAAATTCATCTTTCCGCTATAGAGGGAATGTTTTTTAGTAAACATTAATGTAGATCAACTCACGTTAACTTCTAATTGTGATTTGTATTGTGCTTCTTGTTGCTGAGCTGCTTCCAAGGTTTGTCGCAATTGTTGAATTTTTAATAAATTCTGGTGCCTAGCAATTTCCAAATCATCGAATGGTGGCCGCTGTTGTCCTATCATGGTACCGGAAGCAGTCGCGACTTGAGGTCCGGCAATTCCACCGCTCTGGTAATGTTTATATTACAATATATCTTTTATTATTTACCGCAGTGTATAAATAATTAATTATGTCTCATTTATGGATGTGTTCATATTTTTACCTGCATGTTTATTTGATTTTGTGGCCCTGCCGACGATGTTAATGTCTGTTGTGGCGCATTTGTAGAAACAACATTTTGTGTTATTTGTCCCCCTCCCATTGCTATTGTATTTGTTTGAGACATAAGAATTCCCCCCTGTGATGTCCCTGTGGTAGGCATAGGACCAGCTATTGCATTCGCTTGTCCAGCGCCAGCCTGAAAAAAAGAGATTGTCGAAGTACAAGTGTTGAATTTCTGTTTCTGATATCACTGTTTTTTTGTGCGTACCTGTCCTTGCCTCATTGAAGCGTGAGATGTTTTTTGTTGTTGAATTACTTTTCGTAAACGATCGACAAAAGCGGTTTGATCGTTTGGTATGAAACCTAAGTATGTCCTTCTTTCGGCAGTGTACAAAAGAATAAGTACTTTTATCTCACAAGCCGATGTTGCCGGTACAGATGTGAAGTGAACGCAACCCGCCTGGAAAATTACGACTTCATTAATTGAAGTAAAAGAAAATAGTGCAACTCTTATCATTGCATAATTGTTATTTTTAATGTATGCAAATTTAAAGATACGCCCAATTCTGTTTTAACACAAACTTTTTGTATACGAGTCTTTGACAAAAGGTCAATAAATTGAAATAAAATTCTTTCTATTTTACAAATAATGAAATGGGAATTCTAAGCTTTCCATAGATAACTATATTTTTCCTCACGAATTTTTTTACCCGCATTCTTCGGGAACGTATCTATCGTTTAAAAACAGAATTGTGTGTTAGACCATCCCGTATAACATAATCAATCCGAAAACAAGATAATGTAATAAATATAAATGTGGCATATTTAAATTGTACGAAAAGGGCGGATGCTTACAAAACCGGAGCTCATCACTTTCGTTAATGATTCCAGAGCCTCGCACGGTGTTGGATGGAAAAGGACGGATTTAGAATTCTTCAAATACGACCCACCAATATTTCCTATCAATTGCTTCGGCATCAGTTGCATTATTAATTTCTGCGGCCACGTATCTGCCTTCCTAGAATAATACAATCGAAACATGAAATTCTTAACACTATCATTTATCATACTTATTCAGAGTTAAGACACGTACAATTCTGGAACACCGTCTTTCGAGTTCGCAGAAACTTGGCAAGGTAAATGCCTCGTCTGCTTCTGAGTATCCGCCGGTGATTTTGCTTTTTCAATCCATTCGACTATTCCTTGCCAAATAGTATGCCTCTCGGGTTGCGTACCCATTTGTTGACCACCTACATTTCCGCCAGTTACGTTGCCCTGCAATAATATTTCCTTTAATATTTGGCCAATGATGATGTTAAAAATAGTTGTTATATAAAATAAAAGAGTTATACAAAACTTAAGTTTTCCAGAAAAGAATGACAAACTACGGATTTATAGTGTTACCTGTGTCTCAGAGTGAGTAACTTGCTGAGTTACGGAAGACACAGATGATGGTGCCTGAGAGGCAGTAACTGTTTGTGGTACTTGGGTAGGCACTGATTGACTCACACACGATACGGTAAGTTGCGGCCCAGTTTGGCCGTGCGTTTGCTGCGCCGACATTGACATTGATGCCTGTTGCTGTGCGTTTTGTTGTTGCTGCTGCTGCTGCTGCTGCTGTAACTGCATGGTAAGTCTCAACTGCTGCTGCTGTTGGCTGAGTTGCTGCTGCTGTTGTTGTTGTTGCTGCTGCTGCTGTTGCTGTTGCTGCTGTTGTTGTGCATTGGCAGCCATGACATTGGAATTAGTTACTGCAATCGAATGTGGACATGATAGTAATTACAAATGCAGTAATATTTTTATTCAAATATTAGTAAGTCGAAGTCTTACCATCCATTCTTTGTCCGAATTGAGTTACATTAAGTCCTAGTGATGGAGGTGGTTGTGTTAGTTGCGCTATTAATGCACTGCTCTGTGTATTCGTTGGTGCTGCATTTCCAGGTGTTATGAATGGTCGCAACCATCTGGGATGACCAGCTCTTGCACCAAGTCCAGCTGGATGATAATTTGGTGGTGCATTGATTTGAGGATTGTAAGGTGGTCGTCCAGCATTCATAGCAGCTGCCATTGGTGTTACAGGTTGATGAACAGAAGTAATATTTTGGGGAGTTTGGTTTCGGAATGGAGGACCTTGTGGTTGGGTTGGTTGAGAAATATTTTGTTGGACTTGGTTTGTGTTTGGACTGTCGTTACTTTGGAGTGGACTTAATGGGATTTGGGGTGTATTACCTGGTGCAGTATGAACTGCACCACCTACTGTCGGACTAACGGGTCGTTCTTTCAAATTATAATTTCGTAATAGTACCAAATGCCGAGGATCTTTAGCATAATTTTTCGTCTGTGATGACTGCAGATCACCTCCAGCTTTCTCAAATAATTTAAACAAAGCTGGAATTTTCCTCGGTGATAATATAGATAAATTAATGTTTCTCTGTAACAAATGTATTACATTATTGCCGCGACTTTCATTGTAAGTTATAAGTTATTAATTTACCTCTTGGTAAAGCGCGGCCAACTGTTCTACAGTGTGCCCGGCAAATTTGTATGATTCTTGGATCACAGTTTGATATGGTGGAGAATTACAAATTAGAATACAATGTTTTTGCGACGCTGCGTTTGGTTCACGCCGTAATTGAAGATCTTCGAAACACTGTAATCCTGTTGCCAAGCCTTCACCAATATTTGCGTACGATTCACCCTTTCCACCTATCATCCTTTACGAAGTAAATTGCTTGTGAATTTCATTAAGACATTCGCTACAAGACGTCACATATGTGTGACACACCGGATTGGATCGAAAGCCGGGCGTCATACGTATGTGACATTTATATAGAACGCTTTGTTTGTCTTATTTAGTATATATTTAAACATATATATATATATATATATATATATATATATATATATATATATAATTGAATATGTGCGACATATTATGAGGTATAGTGGCGGTTTTCCAGCCAAACCATGGTAGGTCAATAATATAAAATGAAATCGAAATATTTTACTTACTCCAACTTATCCAAAACAAGTAATAATTTATGAGGGTTCGGATAAGGCCCAAGGGTCTCTGTACATGGTGCCGGCAAACAATCAGCTGCATGGTACACTACGATACCATATAACGTTGTGCTACTCTGTTAATGAGAATCAATTATGAAGTTAAATTATATACACAAATGTGGTATATGACATAACATATGTTTATAATACCTCCGAAACATATTCCCTATCTTCTATACCTCCTTGACTAAAGTATCTATAATGAATAAACATTATGAAGCACCAAACATAAAATAAAAAGTATACTATTGTACTTGCAATTATTAGATTGGTGCAATTATTAAATTTCTGTAACTTACTCAAGCGTCGGAATAAGATAATTTGTTTTAAGGTCATTAAGGTAAGCACCATTTAATGCTGTCCCTTCTATTACAAATATCACGTCTGCTTGCATACCATGTTCTGTAGGTCCAGCAACCATTTTCCTTGAATTAATTTTAATGTTAAAAAATGTCATTGATCCCCGATAAGCTTAAAAGTATGTAAAAAGCATCTAAAATCTACATAAATCTGTGAGCATTTATACATATAACTAACAAAAGAATATTTAAGAATATATATTAATGAAAACCGAAAACTGATATTTATTCTGTTAGAATCAAAGCATAAGAATTTAATCAAAATTTGTAATATAATTTAATACTATATCCTATCCCAATATTATAATCATGCAATTAATATAAATATTCTATTAATATCCTATCCCAGCTTAAAATACTGTCAACATTTTCTATAATTCGTTTTATCTGCCAATTAACGAAATACAGCGCTGATTAATAAATAATATAACATACCCTTACTAAACCTTTTGGTATAATCAACAGATATTAAAAATTACGGTTTTACATTTATATCATATTCATTGAATATAATGCTTTTTTAATTGTCCGTCTGGTAAACTGTCAAATATCTTCGTTATTCAGGTTACAAAAAAGGAATCGAAATAATACAGCAGGTCAAATAATATCGTTATATTGCATTATTCGAGAAGCATACTGCGGCATTATGCGTCGAATAATGCATATAAATAATATTAAACTATCTGCGGCCTCTTAAAATATTTTAATAACACAAGATCGTAAATAAACGATTTCAACTCTTAAACCCCTGTTTGTAGGGTTGCAGCTGGCAAGCCTGAATCATTCGACAAAATACGCCGTATCGCAGACGAGATGTAAGTAGACCAAGTATTAAATAGGTTTTCGTGATTTCACTCAAAAATTACCGGCGCGGTAAAAATCAACGCAACAGAAGGTACCCCCTGCAGAAATGAATAAAAGAATTCTGTACTGCAACCACTTAACAGCACACTGGATCGCCATTTAAATGAAAACCGAATAACGACAATTTCTCAGGACCCACAATTTTCCTCGAAAACTCCCCAAAATTGGAGGATTTCACTTTTCATTTGAATGGCGCCGGCGAGTCGCCAACCGCCTTTTGCCGTTAAACGGAACGTTTAAAAAATAACGCCGTATATTCATAATAAAGTCATTAATGTAATTGTAAATTTCACGAGGTGCAACTTTCATACAATATTGTATAAAAACAAATATTATAATATAACAAACATAAATATATAAATATGTGGAATAAATAAATTGCGGACGTCCCGGCGAAACAAGCAGTGGCCACCTTGTATTCATTAATAAAAGAACAGATTAGTTAACAAATCTAATAAATTAATTAATGATCAAAATTAGCTTTATCCGAAAGTTAAAATATTATTTAATTAAATTTAATTAATATTATTTTATTTAATCATTATTTAATAATTCATGTCTTACGTTACAGTATCCGTAAATAAAGGGTGGGAAGAAAGACAGCATTTAATTATTGAATACTGTATACAAAGTAGTGTCATTTATTCAATAAACGAAGCACACAAAAACAACTACATTAAAACCTGTACGTATAACATTATATGCATATCAAGGATTGATAAAATTTATTAGCGTAATTGAGAAAGCAGTAATCATAATCAATTTGCAATATTCCATTTTTATTGACTCGTTGCAAGGTTCCTTTCCGATTCTCGATTCACAGGCGCATACTTCGACCGTGTAACCGTCGAGCTGAAAATTTATTTTTTATAAGATTGTAACTTTTGCAACTTCTAGATTATGTTTAATATTTAAAATGTGATGGTTACGAAGCTTATGATTGTTAAAATAATTGTCAACTAATATGCCATTGTTGTATGCACATAAAAATACTTACATTTTGAGAATAACACCCAGAGGTGATAGCCGATGTCATGTCTTCTATCACCTTCCCGCAGTAACTTGATGTATTAGCAACTGTAATCAAATTACACTTTGTAATCCACCATATTAATGCCAATTAAAATGCCTGCATAATATAAAATACTTACTCGCATTGTTATACGTAAAAGTATACTTTATACAAACATTGCCAGGCGTTAATTCACACATTTTCGATGTATCTCTTTCAATCCAAATTTGCGTTGTATTTGGTTCTGACGTTAAAGGAAATGTCATTATTTAAATACTGTTTTTAAAGATTACAAAACAATTATAATTCATGTTAGAGAATTATGACGATTTGTGACGATTATGACGAATGTTGAATTTTATACCTATTGCAAGTAACGGCTCGATGCACGGTGCACCTTTGAGTTCGGTGCAATTATCACCTTTTTTGGATGTAAACGTATTTCCCATCCATCTATATTGAAAACAATATGGTTTTTCACCTACAACTGTCATTTTGACAAAAGCAACCTTATTAATTCATTTTGTATTCATTTTCGCTCTGTACGAAAGTCTGTAATATGTTTATTGGCATATAGTGGAAAAATATGAAAATTACATTACCCAGGGGAAGGAACCATATGCAATTGATTAAAGATGCAGCTAGATGAAGTTTCTTCATTTTGATGCATTCAACTCATGCTTTTCGTGGATTTTACTGAAATAATACTGTGCCTTATCTGATAAAGATAATCACTGTCATATAGTGACCAATCTTTTATCAGATACCACATAGTATAGATTCTAGGAATTTAAAAGAATAGATGTTACGTTTTGTATGGATTATTAAGAGTCAACTTTATGAGACATCGCACGATCGGAAATTCTTTAGAGTAGTAATAAAACATGAAATAAAAATATTTGGCAATTTATTTGAATGACTAATGCATATTTACATATTTGGTAAATATAATTACGTATAAACTTCTATCATTTTCGAGATGTAAGTAAAAATCAGCCATTATAAAAGTTCTTATTCTACTAATATAGATAAATATGTTATATAAATGCTTTATACACTTTGTCTTTGAAGCCTTAAGGGTAGTTTGTTCATTTAGAAGATTATTATTTGGAAATCGCAAGAAAGATTCTATTAAAATTCGTCGTGTCTAGTGAAGGCTTGTCCAAAATCGGTTGCTTGAGAGCCCACGAAGATATCGTATTTCTCCAGTATCTCTTCCTTTGTAAGTTTCTGGTCGGCGTCAGTGTCTGCTTCGAATATTAAATGACGAGACTCTGCTTCAGCATGATCGAAGTCTGGTGGGATGATCCAAGTTTTCACCTGATAAGAAATTTATTATGTTACAGCTATTTTATGGATATTTAGTTTAAAATAAAGTAACTATAAAATATTATATCCAACCTCATCGAAATCTAAGTAACCATTTCCATCCTTATCTCTGAACATCGAAAACTGTTCTTTCTCGTTCTTGACCCACTCTGGTTCTTCGTCGCCTTCCACGCCATCATACATATCACCTGAGAAAGAAGGAATAGTCTTAATTTTTCCATGCTAAACAGTTGGTGTATGTTTCCTTTTGCACTAAAAATGGAATATCTACCGATATATTCAGCGAGGGATATTTTTCCATCTCCGTCCTTGTCGATATCTTCCATTGTTTCTAATACTACAACATCTTTCATATGCTCCGCTTCTTCAGCATGAAGGAAAGCACCAAATTCATCTTTCGTGAGAGCGTCATCACCATCTAAGTCCGCTGTAGTCCAACGTCTGCGGTCTTTTTTTAGCATAGTAAGATACGAGAAGGTACCTTCCTTAGAATTATCTTGATTCTGTGCCTCATGTTCATCCATATCACCATAAACCATAGCTAAGTATTCCTTCCATGGCAGTTTTTCCTTTTCTTCAGGATTATGAGACTTCCATTGACGTTCTACATTATCTCTAATGTAACGTCGCTGGGTATACAATATCCAGTCTTTAAGTTCTTCACCGGTAACAAAGCCATCATTATCTTTATCAATTTTATCCACAATTACTCCTAATCTCCTTGTACTTTCTTCAGGGGTAAGTTGGTCAAATGTCTTTGCCTCTTCTCCAAGGAAAGCATCATGATCATAAGCTTGATTATGCTGAGAATTAATAAAATGCTCCTCTTCACTTGGCTCCTGTATAAAAACTTGTTTTATTTGATAGGTAATAAAATATCATAAAAGGGTAAAAAACAACAAAATAAAGAATTTAAAAAAATGATAAAAGATTGAATTTTAAGGCAAGGTTATTGAATTTAAGCTTCAAATGTCAATCATCATATTCATGAGATAATAATGTTCTTTGTTAATAATATTTCTTTCATCTCTACCGATTATCGTTCATGATTGAAGTATATAAAAGCCGAACCTTGTTGACTACTCGGGAACTATGCTCGTTCTCCGGCTTCGGAATTGCCGTAGCCAGAACAGAGAAACCGATCAGGATTTGCAGAAGCATGAGTGCTTGCATAATATAAAACAGTACAATTTAGAAAGAATACCGAAAACCGGTATGAATACGTTATTAAAGAAACCGCGATTGTCGGGTACCACGAACGTTGCACGCCGACGGATCAAATCTCATAAGCTCTCCCGTGCAGCTTGTTCAAACTTCCACATCAGCAAAGCTTAACGTCTTGCTTGACGCCCCGTATCCCCACTTCCTAGCTACATATTCATTTCAGGAATCATTTCTGTTGCTGATGCTGCAAGCGGCTTCTCTGGACCATTTGCGGCCGAGTTACATGCGTGGGTTGTTTTTGCAGCCGAATCCTCCCGAACCGACTCGTTTATGAATGCTCCACGTGGACCAATGATAACAGATATCTATATAGTGTCTTCATCATATCGTTTCTCTCAATTTCTAAGTCCCTTTAAAACACATGGAAATGTGGGGCACAGAATAAGATTCATAACAGCTATCGTTTGAATGATAATAAACGGGGTACATAATATTTTCTGTAGCACTCCATTTCATCAAGTTTTCCGACTAAAGTTGCCAAGGATGTTACGCCGCATCGAGTAATGCCAAGCACAATCTTTTTAACAAATGTTTGATTTTGAACAGTATATTAGAAATATGGATGTCATTATCCAGTCTCCATTTACATCTGATTTTTAATCAGCATCCCTTCAAATTAATAATACAAATTATTCGGAGATTTATATTATTATGTCATCCTGGAGGTTCTTTGAAACTTGGAAATATTTGTCGGGTTTATCGATTCTCAATCTCTTTAATACTAGAGCTTGTTGCAGTTCTAACGATAAGTATCAGTCGCATATTAATTGAACTATCTAATTAATTAATATATATTATTGTCGTGTGCGGCATCAGAATAATATAAGGGAATGTAATTTATGTTATTCAATTAGAACGATCCTTATATTAAATTCTTCTATGCCGTCATATAGATATGTACATCGTTATTGGTAATACATTTTTTTTTGAATATCAAACATTTTACTTGCATTAAAAATTGACAATTACGGTGAGAAGCATAAGTTTGAAAGGAAATATATAATATCCCACCCCTCCTAAATTTAGATCGAAGTGGGCCCCATTCGAGATGTACACGCAGCACTTATATACCCTCGTGGGTTAGCCGCGATATGCGCAATGATATGCGCATCGGATGCGCCAATGGTATGCGCAGTAGCACGGCCCCCCGACGGTCAACGGCTTCGGACTAGAAATAGAAGTTACATTTTTATTTTCCGAAAAGCTATTGTAATAACGTTAAATTCAATGTCTGCACTATCAGTTCTACTAATTACTACCAATTTAAGAAGCTTTATATATCCAGTAGGTGATATTCAATATTTAAAACAATTACATAATTCATCTTCAATGATAAAAACAGACTAGAATTATTTAAATCCTCAGCATTTTTGTTACGAATACATTGAGTTGTAGCACTGAAATCTGGTGTTTCAAATAATATCTGAGTTATTTCTAAACTTACCTCAATTTGCATCAATTAGTTTATCCTCGAAATTCATTTTCTTATACATTATTTCCGTATTACGATGTTATACATCGATTGAATAAATAAAATAAGAACGAGTTATTTAATCTGAGCCCTTTATCTTTCAAGAAATATGTTTTTTAGGTCATCGGATTCAAGAGGAAATCTTAACGATCTTCCATTTATTTTACAAATAATGAAATTCATTAGGTTCCAGTTAACGAACCTTCGATTCCAATCGAAGTATTTGCAACGAGTAATATCTTAAAGATAACATATGGCGCTCGTCAAAAGAATAATAAACCCTTTCGATTTTTACCACTCGTTTCATTAATGATAACTCTCAGCAATCGCCGCACAAGTGAGTCACCAACATCATACACATTTTCTTGTGCTTATCAACTTATCTCATATTTGAGGACGATAAAGAGAATACTAGATGGGAACTTCAGGTAACCAACACTGGTTACGATCATAACTGAAGCGTACACGTTGTGATATTATTTCGTTAGCCACCCTTTTATCGCAAAAGTAACGCGTTTGGCCACTTTTCGCCTGCAAAATCGCGTGCAAAAAAGTCAGGATACGCGCGTATAAAAAAGGACAGCCAAACAATGGCGAAATCTCGTAGTGCCCAACTGGACCAACGAATAGGATGTATAAAGTACATCATATTTTGTGCCAATGCCATTATGTGGGTGAGTGAAACTTAACGAAATAATGATGTAATTGATTGATATTAAAGTAAACATATCACGCGTATATCTATGATTACAATCATCAATATCACTACCAAAAATTAATGTCATTCGTGAGTGCGTTTAATACTGACATATGAACCGCGCAAATGCCAAAATGATTAATTCTACTTTTTACCGTTTTTCTAATTTTACGATTAGTGCCGAAGTACATGATCGGTGCTTAACTTTTCATAATTATCAATTTCCATTACTTTTTGTTCAATGGAGTTAATCACTTTCGTTGTTAAGCGACTCAAATCAGTTCCGTTCCTTCAGGAGTTTTTCGTTCAAAATTATCAAGGTTTTACTCTACCGAGTTTTATTTTACCAAGAATGGCAAGAGTTTATTAATAATAAGCGAGTATATTAGATTAATGTCAAATGTGGTTCACTTTATTGACGAATAAACTTTATTTTAAGAAACGGAACTTATTCTTGACTCAAGCCAGTATATTATAGATGTTATACAGTTAGATCTACAGAGGTATATATCTTTAATAATAAAGATTTAAGTTCAAGTTACCCATTCGTCAGATACCGATGCAGTTAAAGTCACATTCCGTCGTGACTTATCACAGATTGAAACAAATGATTATCAATCCAATGAATTCCATGATCTTTCTTACAAATATTATTAACAGTAGAACTACCGCACATATACTCAGTTATGCTTACACATTTATTTATATATAAATTATAACCGGTGGAATTAAGTTAATCAATGAATTCAATTATCCGCGTTATGTGTATAAACTAAAAGTATGTAAAGTCTCAAACAATTCGCCGTGGTACATTCGAATAAATTAACTAGAAATGGCAGACAAATCATTTTGCTCAATTTGTTAGTTCTAGTGTTAATAATTCCTTAGAATACAAATCATTTTTTACCATTGACAAGAACCAGTCGTCTAATCCTACGAGTCACTTAAAAGTCAAACATTGTCGTTGCAACATGAAATCTCGTTAAATACGAGATTCCACGTGAATCATTTTTGAGCGTGTAAAAGTTATCAGTATTTATCAGAGTGACGTGTATAACTACACGGTGAAGATCTTAGAATAATGAACTGCAAGAATCGATACAGAAATATATTGATACGGGAACAACGTAACGTTGTATTCCGGAAGATACAATATATTTCATTATATTTATATATTAATCATATTTTTCTAGGATAATAATTAATGATAAGGGAATACTATTTTTGGTACCGGAAAGTAATCAATTATTTATGACATATTTCATGAAACTCCATTAATTTCATCATATTAAATTATTTTTCTATTGGATAATCTCAAGTTCGATAATTCCAGGAATGCCATAATTCCCTTTTTGGAAAAATCAAATTCCCAACTTCCGAGATGAAAAGATTCTCGACTCTCGAATTCATTACTTTCCGGTAACCCTAATATTTATATACAGCTCAGTTTATAGTATAACAGAATTATCGTTACTTTATTAATATTATAAATAAACTGAGAATACACTTATGATAAACCTGTAAGTTACAGAAAATCATTGTTTTTTAAACAGCTACTTGGAAGCGCCATGTTCGGCCTCTGTCTGTGGATGAGATTTGACTCTGGATTTCAAGAATGGGTGGAGTTCCTGGATATGTATGAGTTTTACATCGGCATTTATATCCTGATAGCAACATCGATATTCGTAATCATTGTTTCGTTCGTTGGTTGCGGTGTCCTTCTCATGGAAGACATTCTTGGACTCTTCATTGTAAGAACCAAAAGTTACTAAACAAAATTGAGCACTTCGAGCTCGTATTACGCCGAGGAATCCCAGTGTTCAGAATTTTTCTAATATGAATTTATAATATTATTCTGTTAAATCCATAATTTCTATCTAATGGAATCTTTTCACGTTTACAGTACAGTAATATTAATACTAGAACTACCGAATATATACTCGGTTATGCTTTTATATTTATTTGTATATAAATGATGGGTAAATAATGATAATTGATTACTTTGGTAGTTCTAGTCTTAATACATTTATATTATATATTCGCTGCCGCTGGATAACCATTATTTGTTTCGCCTCTCTTGGCGTAAACAATTGTTCGTATCTGGCATAATATAATATACTTTTCAGCATACCGGTCTGCAAATGTTCTGCTTCGTCCTTGGCCTGACCGGTGCGGGGGTGCTTTTAGATTATTCTACTTATGATAGTCAGATACAGCCAATTATTCGGCGATCCATGACGTCGCTTATCAGCAATTCTCACGAGGACAGAGCAGCATATATTCTGCGAATAATTCAGGAAAGCGTAAGGAACCAATGAGATCATTGTAATAATCTTATTTACCTTGGCACTCAACGTACTCATAAACGGTTTACAAAGAAACTAACATTTTCCAAGCTTCACAAACACTTTGTTAAAGACTTCCAAACAGTTCAATTACCATCTGTATTCTATAAATAAAGTTAACCCTTTGCACTCGAAGAATATTTCGGTTATAAACGACGACTTATTCTAAGACGTTTTCTAATATCGATTAACAAATTATAAACGGTCTTTTTTCTACGACAATTGACGAATCAATCTTATAATATAAATATTATATGTTTATTTTGTTAATTCAGTTTGTGTAGCAAATAGAAGATTTGCATTTGGAATTAATCGCTGCGAATACATGTCGCCGTTGAAATTCCTACGGAATGCAAAGGGTTAACATTAATTTTAACTGCTTTTACGTTTGTCATTTTTCTACTCTTTTCTGTTTGCGCGAATAGATTGGCTGTTGCGGTGCTGATGGACCAATGGATTATTTGACGCTTATGAAACCTCTGCCAACGGAATGTAGAGACACGGTTACCGGAAATGCATTCTTCCATGGATGCGTGGAAGAGATCTCTTGGTTCTTAGAAGGCAGATCAGGATGGCTCGCTGGAATAGCGCTGTCTTTAGGAATGTTACACGTAAGCATATTTCAATCTTCTTTGCTGAGCGAAGTGTGAGAAACTGTTCGCCCTAATTTCAATGATATAATGATATTCTACCATGATATACAATATACAGGTTGTAGTAGCGGTTCTCAGTTTGACACTCGTGCGAGCCATCAAGAAGCAAAATGACTCTGTCACCTTTAAGCATTAATTAAGTATATACTAATTAATTACTTAATAAGCCGCGATTAATAA
This sequence comes from Nysson spinosus, assembly GCA_910591585.2. Taxonomy (NCBI): domain Eukaryota; kingdom Metazoa; phylum Arthropoda; class Insecta; order Hymenoptera; family Crabronidae; genus Nysson; species Nysson spinosus. The sequence goes on from OU342835.1 coordinate 9,855,213, forward strand.
TAAGGTGCATCAAAGATTGTTAGTTAGGAAGATATTATAATGATTACATAGACATTGCATCATGTCGCTGTCATTATATCTTCGGAAATCGAAAGTTCATACGCATCATATTTATGGAAAGATGTTTTTCTCTGGAAATATCATATTATGATCACCTCTGACGATTTCATTGTTCGAGAATCAATAATGGGCAACCTCGAATATTCATAGGAAACATCGCGGTTTACGCAATTGATCTCAACGATACAATATCGAAATCATTGTTGACACTTTCATTTTCTGTAGATAGAAGATAAGATAAGTATTTTTACAATTGCAACGCGTATCAGTGTTGTTTATATGGATAGAAATCCCATAATTGTAGGTATTCTATATATTGCATCCTGCTTTTCTATTACCGTTTTCAACGACAAAGATATCTGTTACTAAAACAGAATTTCATTTTGATAAATACAATTTTCATAACTCGAGTGTTGGACAAAACTCTCGCGAAGATTACAAATGCAGTAGAGGCTATTTTTATGCATACGTTTTTAACGCGATTTTGAAGTTATGCGATGGAGCAAAAAAAGCAAGGAAAATAGGTAATCCAAGAAATGTAGAAAGTTTTAACAGCGTAACCCGCTTATGCATTTATTTTCCTTCATTTTATGTCCCACACACAAATAAAGCTTTTCTCGTTCGAATTTAAAATCTTTTAAAAAACAAGTTATCCCTAATTTTTCAAAAGAAATATCTTTATATGTGCCGTTTTTTATGCGGATTTTTGTGGAACGCATCTACCGCATAAAAAGAAACTTGGATGTATTCATATCGCGGAGTTATCCCTGGCATTAATAATTGTAATTAATATTTGGAATAACAAACGTCTTAAATCTAGATAATTATAATCTCCGTGAGAATTGTCCATGAAAAACTGTAATATGCGGAAATAATGGAACCCTTGATGTAATTCAGGCACTCTATTTCTGAGACTTTGTGAATTCGTAAACATAAGAAATATATATATTCAAATGTATGCTTCGCAATGCTTCCAAAATTGTGAAAGTCAACACGACGATTGCTCATTGACTTTCTAAGCGCACCGTGATACTTTCCCTTTTTAAAGAGGCAAAGTAAGACGTAGAACGATTACCGACACTTTTACGTAATTTATTTACACAATTTTCAATATACATACAATACGATATAATAGATAATAATTTATTTACAATAATTAGCTTGCCGACCAATTCGAATTCTAGTCGAGTAGCACGCATTTGTCAGTATTACCGTAACAAGTTCCACTGAGGATCCTCCTCTCCTCCCACGTTTTTTTACGTCTTAATTATACTGGCGTTATATTTGCATGCACCGCTGCATCCTTCCAACTCCTGCATACGTTTGTTTATTGCCGTGACGAGAAATGCAAAGCTATGTCGTTTCCTTAAAATGGAGTTTCAATGCCGATTGACTTCAATTATTTTAATCCCCGGGCAGTTTCGTTATGAATACATTTAATTGTAGCACTGAAACTGCATGTTTCCATTAATATCTACGTTGATAGAAAACTTGCAGTCAGTTCAATGATCCAATTATTATCACGGTGTAAATTTGTAACTAATCATTTTATAATAACAAAAATCTGCCTTATAAGCTTCTACTTAACTAACGTCGAAAAATTAATCATTCGCAAAGTTGTATACTATTTAATCCTCTATAGCTCAATTCTTTTCGTGTTTAAAAAGAAATTACGGAGGTACATTACGTGAAAATAGTAACGAAATTATTACTGAAACGCACCGAAAAAGGTGACAATTGTTGCGCGTACTTTTATCATTATTATTACAACGAAAAAATCAAATGAAATGAAAGATACGGATAGACGAGTATGTGACTTCAAAGTTACGTGGAGTTATAGAGGGTTAATGTAAAACGTGAGAAAATGTGAACTGAACTTGCATTTGTCGTCACAGTTCGGCGTTAAAAGTCATACCTCGCTGATCTTTATATTTACGTAGATTTAAAATAATCGGAGTTGTTATTGATTAATAACATTCTTTTCTTCCTTCGCGCAGTATGATTTTCAAGATATTGAAAGATAGAAGTCGATATTAGTCCGGGTTTCGTATCCATCTCTTTAAAATTTTCAAATCATACCTCCAAAAAATGCATCGCCATGTGGCATGCTACGTGCTGAATATATCCTACTCGATTATTAATATCTCTATCAGTTGTCATTCGCGCATATTATTTTTATCGTAAAGCACACGCGAGTGTATCGATATGCAGCATCTATATAATAGATATAATAATTCGCATATCCCGACAGACATTGCTTGCCTAAAATTAATCAGTCTTGGCAATAATGTGTATAATTCAGTTGTTTTAATATTTGGAATTGCATCCTGATTTTTATAAAGGATTTTCGATTATGTAGAATATCAAACGTTATAAGAATTCATATGTAAGTTTGTTATTGATGATTATATATATTATCGATGAGAATGTTCTGAATTTGACGTTGTTCGTTTTCAAATTGCTGGATACTTTTTGCACCTTTCAATTTTCAGCACGTAGCATGTCGTATCGTGACGCACGGATTTATGTAAGCATTAACACATTGCAGACAGGAAACCGAAATATGTCTACTTTTTAAGAATTCTCATCATCCTACCTCTTTCTATCGATTCTTAAAGAATACAGAATAAATTAATGTAGTTTGGACTGTATAAATATGAGCTTGATAGATGACGTATCTAATACAGAAATAATACTTTCTTAACCCTGGAGACTTTCCGAAATATAATATCTAAAATAGCAGGTTGAAAAAGCCGCATAAAGATATCATTTTTCGGAAAACTTCTATCAGGAAATCATGTTTTCAATTAATACCTGTATATTCAGTTTCTTAACACATTCGCGCCGGACGACGTTTGAGTACGTTTTGACTAAGTTATATGTTGGTTTTTCTAGAATTTTATTCAACATACCTTTGTTTAGCAAAACTCCGCGAATTTGTTTCATTACGCGCGTAAAGTTCGGCTGAAAATGCCCCGACGCGAATGTGTTAATGTTTCCAACATCTGATAGAATTCTTTCTGTTCAAGTTTATAAACACCTCCAAAAATAAGGGCCAATCTTCAATGTGTTAACGGCACAAATCGTATACGCTTAACGTAAGCTAAAAGTAGCTCTACCCCACGAAGGGAAAAGGAGGATAACCGACCGGCGGTGGATAGTAACCAGGGAAAGCTTGAACCGTTGGTTGCAGGGGTACCGTGGTCGTCACATATGTCGTAACTTCCGTTGGCACTACTTTTGTGGAGAATAACGTGGTGTACGCTGTTTTGGCTCCAAATGTTAATTTAAGGACTCGCGAAGCAGAGATGGTGGCCAAGGTCTGAGTAACTAGTGGAGCGCTCGTCACCGTGAAATGAGGTTGCTGTTGGAAAAGAGGCAATTGCGGTGGTAATTGCGGCTGTAACTGCGGCTGCAACTGCGGCTGCAACTGCGGCTGTAATACTGGCGCAATCGTTGACGTTCCATATTCGTAGGAAGTCCGTGGCACGGTAGCTACCGGCCTGGACAAAGTGGAGTAGATTGTATTTCCGCCATTCACGACTGGTATCACGTGAGACTCGTAAACGGTTTCCAAGATTACCACAGGCCGAGACGTAGTGATCACCTGTGGTTGTTGTTGCCCGAAATATTTAAACAGGGCCAATTGTTGAGCTTGATCCGGAGTCAATTGTGGCTCGATCGAACTACTGCTAGGTGTTTCTGGCTTCACCTTCGAAGCGGATATCGATTTGAACGGATCTAAGTCGGAATCTAGATCACTGTTTGGAGCAATGATTCTTTTTGGTATGTCGTCATCGTCCCTTTCGTCATCACCGAAATCTAGTTCAAGGTGAAGTTCGCTTCCAGCTTCGTCGAGCTTCGAATTAAACTCGTTTAACGTTTTGCTAGGTATGAATTGATAAATCTCCATCGGTGGTAAAGTCTTTGTGGCGGTAACAATACGCGCGATATTGTATGTTTGAACGAGTGTTAATCTTGTAGTACTTCCATTGTGTATGACTGGTAGGAGATGTGTTTTCAAAAGTGTTTGTGTAGTCGAGAACGTTTCGGTAAGCGTTTCCAAGGGCGGGGTGGCTTGCGCAGAATCGAGTGATATCGCAGGAAGAGTCGCTACTGCCGAGTCCAACGGTAAGGTTGTCTCGTAAGCCGCTGCGGTGTTCGCCAAAATATTCTCTGTCAGAGGTTCAGTTGGTGATATCGTGCTCGTCGGATCCAACGTCGCGAATGATTTCTTTATCGTAGAAGTAACGGTGATATAACGAGTATTTCGCAATGTACCAACCTACAATCACAATAACACGAAAATAATAAACAGCCTTTATCAAAATGATACGAATGGATACCGATATGAATAAAATTGGAGTCAATTCAAAATTATATCCGATAATTATAAGATCTTACAACATCTTTGTGCCACTCATTTGTCCGCACGATTTTTGATAATAATAATAATTAATTAAAACATGCATATGTTTAAACTCACCTGGAACGCGTAAGGCGACTTAATGGTAGCAATTTCAAAGTAGACACTGTCGACGTCGGCAGCCGTGGAAATCTCGACGTTGATCGTTTCTACGGGTAATATTTGTTCGGCATGTGATTGGTCATGAACAGTGACACTGGGTACATCTTCGCTTTCACTCGGATCGAGTTCCTCTTCGTTCAGTGCACTTTCATGAATTTTTCCTGAACGTTGAGCATTCGACGTCACTGACGTACTGGTAGTCGTCGTCGACGATGTCGTAGCGGAAGTCGCCGAAGTTTTACTATCCTCTAGATTTACCGGTCCCTCGATAGTACTACTTTCGGCAGTTGCACGTATTTCTTCGTCATCAACTTGTTTACGAATATTTATCCTTGGTTTAGGAGTTGTTTTGTAAGACCAACGACCTTGTGTTCTCGGAAGTTTGAGTTTAGGAACGGGACTTGCAATGGCGGGTTGTTGCTCATTTTTATGTTTAATGATTTGTTTCGAGGGCAAAATTGGCTGGCTGCTCGGCCGGAAACCGGAACGACGTCGTGGTATTGACGACTCTGTAGTTGTCGTTGCGAGACTACGATTCCTGAAATGATATTATTATGAAAGCAGTGTTATTACTCTTAAAAATTAATATTAAAATTAACTCGGATAATAAGTTAACTACATTAATTATTCTTATGTATTATATTAATGATTCCAAAGGAATTACTTACTTGTAATTAGGTCTGGACGTCGTGCTTCGGTTTTTGGGGGTCCTTGCCTGATGGACCTCACCGCTATCATAATCTTCATTGACTTTGTTACGGAATTTTGGACGGTTTGTTGAAGTACTGACATTCTTCCTATTATTGTTTCGTACTGTGGCGCCTAATAAGTATAAAAACATGAAAAATAGTAATTTAAAAATAAACTGTCTAAAAATAACGTCTAAAAATGAAACTGTTTAAGTGCTCTACGAAACATTAGTTACTTTACATCGTTATAGTAACGTTAAAAATATTGACAATTTTACGAATATTGGCAATATATTTGATTCGAGATTTAGTAATATTCGTATCGATGGTTACCGGTCATCCCCACGGGATTCAACGTGTTAAATGTAATATAATAATATAATATAATGTATTCCAAATTGGATACAAAACATAAATCACAGTAATTATAAATACCGGCTGGCCCATTGAATAGAACTTCCAATGGTAACGATGATTCCTCTTGTTGGTGAGTTGGCGTGGGCTCCAGTTGAGGTTTCAACTTTCCATGTTGCGGTCCGATAGTCTTCAGGATTCTTTGTGTGTTGGAAGGCCGTATTTTACCTTCCGGAATCGGAGGCGTGCCGGCGAGAATTCTCGAAGAACTTTGCAAGACTTGAGCATATTTTCCATTGATGTATGTTCCGATAACACTGGTTTCGTGAACCGTGGTTAAACCGTCTTTAACTATTGTACCACCAAGCTTGGTAACTAAACCAGTTGGATTTTCTTTGTCCCTTCTAGAAGTAGGCCTAGGTTTTGTGTGGGCTTTCGAGGAAGGCCTCAGATTAATTAACTGTAATAACAAATACTTTACATTATAATTCAGATGGTCTATACTCCACTTTTCGGTCATCTGGGGATCTATAACAATTGAAGATTGATCTTTTTCGATTATACTCCTTCAACCCTTTGAATGCAAATGGCGTATATATACGACCAGTACATTTTGCTCGGTACCACGCATTTAGCTTTTTGACGAATCAATACAGTATGGAACATACTGTTACATGTCACGCGAAGATCGCATGGTATAATATTAATTATTTTTTGTTAAGACACGCCGCAGTCAAAGGGTTAACAACAATAAACGGCTCAATGGAACCGTGTATAATGTATTATATTTTGACGAGGTCAATCACTTCTATTCATAATCGAAGACTAGTAATATAATATCGGTAAGATGAGACACCGATCCTAAAATGCGATCGCACGAACAATTTTCACTTGCGGTTCGTATGAACTTTAGACGAAGGTCTCAGATCAATGAGCAAGCAACGGTGAAATCGCTTATCACACCATCGGTGTGCGAACTTTCACGCGTCTCATGGCCGATCGTTGCACGATAACACAGTATTTCAAAGGGAGCATCGTGCAAAAGCAAATCATTTGCTTTTAATACGATTCAAGTATAATAAATAATAACAAGATCCATATTCGTGAATAATAATCATAAAACAAACCTTGAAACAATAATAGTAAGATCCACATTCGCGTAATATCAACTGTTCATCAATTCATTCACGTTGATGAAATATTGTCAATTAATTAAGTTCATATCCAGAATTTTTAAAGACTTGTAGTATGTTCGAATAGAGTGTGTACTTATTTGTGTATACAAAATTATCAGACAAGTTTGTGCTCGTTTGTGCAAACAAAATATATACAGGTTTGGCAAACAGGATTCCTAATCCTGTTGATTTAAAACCTAGTTCATAATTTTATTGAATGAACCACGTTTTGTACGAAACCAGTATTACTCATTTGGCAAGATCCACTCTTCGCACTTGATATTATAATTAATTGGTGGAACTAGATTTTCAAGTTTACTCGCGATACCGCTTATTTGCATGCATCAATGGCATCATGTATTTATGTCAATGTTAATGACACCTGAGAAAACTGAGAATAGCAAGAATGCATATATGCATCGCCATGTATAGGTATCATTTTTAGTCACATTAACACTAGAATTGCTAAACGGGTCAAAATTACTTGTCTTCCATTTTTAGTCGAATTATTCAAATATACCACTGCGCATTCTTTCAGATTTGATACAGGTTTTGTACTTCAAATTAATCATTTTACAGATCATATTCGGAAGCGGACTGCTACCTTTTTTTATTAATCAAAACGTACTCAAACGTTTTGAGACCGAAGTGTATTTAAAGACTCACATTTGAGTTATCCGTTCAGTTAAATCTGTGGTAATCATATAATTTCTACATATTTCAATAACGAATTTTTTGCGATGTCTTTCGTCATTGAATTTCAGCAGCTGTTCAGTATTTCAATACAAATTTTGTTATCCAATAAACTTCCGCTACTCTCATATTCCATGATTAGCTTCCAATTAATGCTTCCAATTAATTACCAGCTGCGAATGCTAAGCCAGTTTTGCAAGAATTGTTGGTAACAATGCATAATTTCATTGCGTCCAAATAAAGCCGAAAAGATTAATATCAATTTAGAATCTAATAATGTACAATTATAAACACCGAACACCTGCAGCAATTTTATACCAAAATGGCGTTTCTCGCGCTAAATGATCCAAAGCTCTTTTCCTGTCTATTGATAGGAATTATAGTTTGCAAGCGGAAGCGAATGACTTTGCGCAAAATGAAATTTGTTCGGATCATTACCTTGTATGTCTCGTCGATAACTTCCGTGGGTTGTTTCGACAGGAAGTCGTATTCTGGTTCAGCAAGGTTGTTCCTTACCCCCGGTGTTTCGTCCTTCGATTTAACTTGAACGTGCGACGATAAAACAGAACTGTTTGTCGCCATGTGCGCTTGCGTATTAAGTTCCTATCAAACATATCGCTCATCATAAATTCACAAACAAAATTACTGACACTAACTTCCCGAATTTAAGTAGGATCATGACTCTCTAATATTCAAATTGTGCATTTGCTTGTAGACTTAAATTAACATACACGAATTTGGAACGAATGCTAATCTAACCTTGGGTTAGATAAGTAACATTTGTAGCATTGTTATTCTATTGTTTATTATACGAAAGTGACGCATTAATAACAATGCGCACACCTAGTGTTAACACTGGAACTACCAACAATATATTCAGTTGTATTTGTATGTTCACGTAGCAAAAATAAATTAATCGATTTAATTATGTCTATGATGCAACGTGAGCCGCAAATTATCGGCATTTTGACGGCTTTTGTAGTTCTAGTGTTAAGTATCAACAGTGATGCCACTCGCAAACCGTGAAATTCTATGGCGGTAGCCAGCAAAGGGTGAAATTTATTCGGAACATTAACTATTAGCTATATGCGCGATCTTGAACGTTAAATTTGTAACTGTATACATCGAGTTTACGTGAACATTTGAAAGTAGAAATCTTTTATGTACGTATATACACGATGGCGAACCGGAAAAGTTTTCTTAAAGAAAGCGAAAGTATTACACTTCGTTTCCGATTTTAAGATGGAGGCATACTTACCGCCAAATTATACACTATCGGTGCTAACAATAACAATTAGAAATAATTATATTACATCTATCTACCTGTTGATTAAAATGAATGGTACCAATTTCAGAAATTTATCGATTCATTCTTTAAAGCAGTATATACATTTATGGCACTAGTGTATGAGTGATTAATATGCTTTTTAATAAATATGTTAGTAGCAGCAAAACTATTCAAGATGAAGATAAACAATATTTATTGTGAAAATCTGCAGCCCTTTAAAATGTACGTAATTATGTTCTTCTATTAATTTTTTATTAGTATACAGGAATATAGAAAAGAAATCGAATAAATTTCTAAGTATAAATTCCAACTAATATAGAAGCACTAGAAGTTATTTATTAAGCAATATTAATTAAGCGATTAAAAGTGAACAAGAATCAAGGCGTGCAAAAAGAAGCTCAAAATTAGTGCGCATTGCTATTAATTCAATTTATTGAAATACTAAAATTCTGCTGAAAAGAGGAATTAAAACTGCTGCACACAGCACTGCATTATCAAATTTAAATAATTCCTATTCAAGTTTTACTGCAATAATATTTCTGTGTTTGTCCATAAAATCTACATATAATTATTTGCTGGCAGAAATTTACTTGGCAAAATAATATATATAGTATATTTGTTCTTCGTTAATAAGAAGTCGACCTGTGCGGACCGTCGACAAATTTGTTTTCTCTTATTTTTCGTATTATCTTTTTGCGTAATTCTCACGTCGAGAATTAAAAAGAAATATTGATTCTCACCTGACTTTTTGGTGACCGCACACCGTGGTCATCGGATGCATTAATAACGTTCTGTTCGATCACAGAATTCACTACAACTTTCGTGCCTTGTATTTGCTTCTTCGTTTCCTCCTCCGAGCTAACTTTGTGTGTTTTACTCGGCTGAATATTCGGGACTTGTTTTTGCTGTGTTTCGGCGGGTTTCGATTGAATCACCGCGACACTGCTTTTCTTACCCTTATCGCCTTCTGAAAGTGCGAAGGTCAGCCATTGTTAATGATTATCTAAACAATCTAAATTTGCATCACCAACAATTATTTTCATAGAATCAAATTGATAACTCATTAACGATCTTCAAACATTTCTGAGGTAGTTAAAAAGCTATTTGTTTTATTCGGACGGTATTATTCGTGATCCGCTAATCCGAGTCAAGGATGAGAGCTACTCGTGAGGAAGTCCAAACGTTGAAGATCGTAGGAAGACCGACAAACAATAGATATCCTTGTATTCACGGTTCAAAGAGAACAATAGGATGACAAGAAGGTTTGGTTACAAATATGTCATCGTACTAAGCAAGGCACGTCCAAAATTATTCCCGACTTTTGTCCGTGAATAAAGTCTTCCGAACTTCAAGGACTCGGTACAACTCGGGATATTCCGTCATCGTACATTCATGCATATTTCTTTATCATTAAACAACACAAGTAGTTATCAGAAGAGAAAAAACGACCTCTTAAATAAACTCAGGAAAAGGAAAGAGAACTCTTTGAAAAGAATCCGGTTATATGAGCCGTTTATTTTAAAAGTGGACTTTTCAAGTAAAATTAGTAGTTGCAGAAAGACTTTGTAACTAGTATAAACGTTAACCTGATGTTTCTTGAAAATTGAACTTAAGCCACTTTCAAAATAAACGGCTCATATATTGTTTACATTGCAAAAGCAAAACCTGCGACAATACCTGGCGGTGCACTTTGTGGACTAAAAACCATCACGGTATTTCCAATGGTTGTTGTAAAATCCAAGAATCCGTAGACAGTTTGTGTAAAAAAATCATCGTTCGCAGCTGCAGGTTTGTTAGCCGCCACCGAATCGCCGGAGTGACTCTTGTAAACTTGAGCCGCGCATGCTGTAACTGAAAGTAACAACCACTTTTTACCATTTATATCTTATATCTACTTGCACACAATCAATTTTATCTAATAAAAATGAACGGCTCATTTTGAAATGATTAAATAAATTATTTTCTTTCATTCGTACATGAAAACATCGAAATTGAAGAATTCGGTATTCGATGAGTCGCGTATTCCAAACCTGATTGAAATCGAAACTAAGCTACTTGAATGTATGACGCAAAAATAAAAATACCATAGTTTTTTAGTTCCCAGAACATGATGTAATCGCATTGCCAATAGTAAATGTATTTAATCGAATATCCGCACTATTACGCACTTCATTGGAAATGGAATCCATTCTCTTTTTACAACAAAATTGTAGCATTAATCTAAGAATATTTAATATGCACATAAAATACCACGATGTTTATTGAATTTAAGAAACACCTTGCAAAAGATGAACCGTAATCCAACGAGTGTTTCTATCGCTTATTACTTTATCAGATATTACATAAATCGTTTATTTCAGCACCGAAATTCGCAATCTTACACCGCAAATTTCCTCGCAACAACAAATCAAATTCACTGCAATTTCTTCTTCTGAAGTAAGTAACAGAAAATTATAGTGCTTCAAACGAGACAATTATTTTCTATCTTGGAAAGTTAATTTGTGTCTTGTTACATACATTAATATATTTAATGAATATAATATTACAAATCATTTAACTACTCTTCGTCATTAAAAGACTTCAAGTTCGTTAACACTAGAACTACCAAAGGGGCCAAAGTAACTTATCTGCCATTTTAAGTTAAATTATACAAATGTACTACGGCGCATTGTTCGAAATTGTATGGACTTTTATTGTATTATATATACATAACACAAATAATTAAACCGTTAATTAACGTCAATCCTCCAGCTATAGTTCATATATAAATAAATGTGCAAAAATAACTGAAAAATATGTTCGGTAGTTCTAGTAATAAAGATGCATTATAAAATAGAATTAATCACGTAACTACAAGTTCGTCGGCGACTCTTCGCGGTAACCTCTCGGGACAAGTTACTTGATTTAAGTAAGTTGCTTATTTTCAGAATCTAGATTTTACTTAAAAATGCATAATGAAATAAGATAACGTTTTCTTTGTTATTTTGTGGCCGCTTCCACGAATACTTGGCTCGTTGTAATTAATGTCAGACACACCCCTGTGGCTGAATTTTAAGCAATCGGTGCTGTAACGAAATGTGCGTGGCATTGCTGACGAGTTAAAGTTCTTAGATTACGGAATGGTACGTGCGTATAGAAGTATACGTTTCCAGTGTACGTGGTAAAGAAGTATACGTGTGGGAAAGAGTAGCCATTTGGTAATAAAGAATTGCCTTAGGCATCCGTATCGAAACCTTTTGACGAACAACGAACGCAACACCCATATCTTGTAGCTGAAGCACTTGTTGTTTGTCAAATATGTATATACATTGAGTGTGAAACGTATTCATGCACCAAACAATGTATAATATTTATAATACTTGAAATATTCAAATTAGCATTCAAATATATGTGTATCATATTTTTAATAACATGGTGCAATTATATGGAATACTCAAAAATATCTTGTAATTACTTACTATAAATTAGAAAAATGGCAAGAACGAAGTACTTCGACGACATTGTACTCAGCTTGATTTCATTCTCAGTATGCGCGTGAATTTGGAATCTGAAAGAAATTAAAATAAGAAATTACACCAATAACACCTAATAATTATATTACATATTAATAAAATATATTTAAAAAATTGAGTGTACCACCATTAACAAAACTATGCAAATTAGACGCATTCTAAAGAACGATTGTAATTTGAGAAGTTTGTGAATAAATTGAAAGATTCGTTAAAACAAATACATCATACAAATTCTGTAAACATATTTACATCAATAAGAATTAGAAAGAATACTAGTGTAGCCTTACCAATAATAGAAAAATAATACTAAAAAATGATATTACTAATATTAATAATACTACTATCCAACAATTGAAAGGCAGAACAAATTTGAAGCTATTTTATTGAACCAAACATCAATTGATTCGCGAAGGTCCTCCTAACGATAAAGCGGACTCTCCTTAATCGTAATTCACAAGTATAACTCGTATCGACACGGTATTAGTCGTAACGAATCGCAATCATGCGACCATTGTAATCGCGAATTCGCGGGGACGTTTTTTGCATAATATTACATGTGGCAATGCGGTACGTGAAATTCCAAGGCGGTAATCACGGAGAATGCATAAATAAATGTTTCCCTTCGACGTGCTTTTCAGACGCGATACATCCTTGAGATCTCCGGTTATTAGCATAATGGATTTTCTCGAATAATTGCTCCGAACGAAGAAGTCCTACGTAATCAGCGTAATATCAAAGGAACGAAACCTATAATTATAGCATTTAAAAATGAACGGTCCGTATGCGCTCGAGAATGAAATTTGTTATCGTTATCAAATTTACGTAGCAACTATATATCCTACATAAATTTATGCTATAATCATTTATATTTTAAACTCCTTGAAAGTTTCAAGAAGTAACTTCTACATTTCAAGCAGCATTGCATCGATTTGTCACGCCAATATTTAAAATGGCCAGCCATGAATAACAGTTTTTTTAACAAGATATAAATTAGCAGTACAATTTTCTGAGAAATTATTAATGTTATGATGAATTTATACGGCGATGAATATCAGGAGACTTATTTAATAAAGTAAAACTGTGTAGCTCAAAATTATTGTTTGTACTGTTGAAAATAGCTCGAAAAGTGTCGTCAAATTTCTGTTTGATAGTTGACAAGATTAAAAACCATGTTCGAGTACCGCCATTAATACGATGTTCATTTATTATCTGATATTTCGGACGCGGGAGAAGCATGACTTAAGACACTCTCAAAATAAGGGCCTCGTATAAAAGAACGTCCGATTTATCAGGAAGATTACTCGGAGGTGTCGACTTATAAACAGCAGCTACAAGAAAAAAAGAGATATTGGTTACGTCAGCCATGGAAATACGGCATAAAGGCAAACGATACCTTTTAAAGCGTTTGCATAGCTATATTCAATGAATTACGACTACAAGCTTCGTGCACACAATTATTAATTTCATTATATTTCTTTATGGCTAACATTTTTTCCAAATTCATCTTCTTTCGATGTCCGAATAAATAATCGTTTCGTATCGCCACGCAATGTTTACCGCTTTCGTGAATCCTCGGAAATAAAAACACTAGGAGCCCGCCGGAGATATGGTAGTTTTTATCACTACATTCCCGACAGTTTTTATCACTGGATTCTTGATACGAATTATAGTCATCTTGGAAATTACGTTATACTTATCTACCGCCATTTTTCTGTCGCCAGACGAGAAACATTGCTTTAATGTTTAACTGACGATCATATCTTTATGTCGTTTGTTAAAAACTACAAATGTCCTTGATACGCGGCATGATCGAGAGCGTGGCTTTTACAATTTGCACATATTATTACACTGATTTAAATACTTACCGCGCAAAAACTTTCTTTTAAATCGGTTTCGATGAATAAACTCGTTTATTATTCATAATACGATTTTAATATATCGTTCCTCGTTATATCTTAATAACGCGTATTACTCTTCGTTGCGAATATCGGAGCCATCGTGAATTGATTAAAATGTATGAATTAAATATGAGCATATTTTACGGTGTTAACAATTATTATCGACTGTCTGTTTCTCTTAACTAACGTAAGTAATGTTTTCTGATAATACGATACTACTGGTTTTGAAGGTAATCATCAACTTTATGTTTTTCATAACTAAATACTACGGCAATTCTCGGATAACGCGGTACTTATTTAATATAACTTCGATATAATGCGTCTATGTAATCCGAGTATGCATAACGCCCGGGTTATACAAGGGTTGCCTGCAATTGTCAACTTTCTACCTATATTAACTATTTAATATTCTTGTCTGATAAGGAAATGTTACTGGTTACAGTATCACTAGTTCGTATTCGTGAACTTGTTGCACGGTGCATTCCATGCAATGATTCGTCAGTACCGTTTGAATGACACTTGATGTCATCGCTAACGTCACGTAAACGGAAGAACACCGTTAAACCAGCTACCAAATCATTGCATAACAGTTGAGTTGGTAATCGGTTAGTGCGAAACAATAGTAAAAGGTAATGTGTTCCCAGTTAGACGTCTAACAAGCATGATTGGAATCCGTAATTTCAGATCGAATCAGTAACACCGGTAAAACACCATTTTTTAACTCTGTCCCTTTAAAATAATATAATTAACTCCTGCAATATTTTCCAATAATATTTAGATTCTCTACTTGTTTTCTCGATGAATGAACATTACAATGTTACAAATTCGGAAGTATTAATAAGTCTAGTAATTAGGTATGAATATATAGTCCATTAAGTGGCTGATTATTTATCATCAAAGAAAGTAAATATTAATAACCGCGTAACCAGTTTGTGTATCAAATCGTATCGATAATGATACACTTCTCATCGATCAAACCAGTCATTAATTCTAAAGCTAGTTATTAATATTAATTAATCTGATATGCGTTACTCTGTCTTAATTACATATCAATTTCCTATTTAATAACAAAATATTACTTAGAAGAGATTATCTATTATTTTCATACACCTTTTAAAAGAACATACTTTCGAGCTCGAAATCTTATCCCTGCCAGGTTTCTTCCGCTTCTTTTCGATACTTAAACATCCTCGTGAATATTTATGCTAAAAAATGTTTTGATATTTTGCCACAAATTTTATTAACTTGATGTGAATTCTAGAGCGTGATAAGGAATATCTAAGAACGTGATAAAACAGAATCACCGCGGCAGAAGTATCGCGAGTTCATAACCCGTTCCTTTCACTCGTATTCTCCCAAGATATTGCAGCAAGGTGTTCATATTATCTGCTCGCTCGCAGCAAAAAGCACGAGCAATCCACGATTCGCGCGTTTCTAGTATCGCGAAGTGTTCCAATACCAGGCAAGCAAATGCAATTATCAGCATGCAGTTATTCACCACCGGTTCAAACTAATTGCATTTCTTCTTCGCCGATGTTATTTTCACTTGCGTAACAAAGAAAATGAACGCGCATGATTTTTTTTAACTTTTATTGCGCAAGCATTGCCGTGTAACGTAGTCGAAGTGTTTAAATGGAAAACGTATTATAATATATAATATTATAATCGTTAGTATAGTCATTTCAATATATCACGGAGTCCAATCTGCATATTTATAAATTATTTAAATACGTGAAACTTGATTCTTATCTGAAAACTTCGAAAATTGTTACATATTTAAAATCCAAGTCAAAGTTTGGAATCCAAGATGGAGTCGATAGAAAAATGGTAACGGAAGAGACGAGAAATACTTTTTCTACCGCGTCAAGGACTGTGAACTAACAAGTACGCTGTTAAGTCATTTCTTAACATCCGAAGGCAATAAGGAGTGGCCTCAACGATTATAGATATGGTATTCTCATTCTGCCGCCATAATACTTTATGCGCAAACTAAATTGTCTGTAAAATACATCGACGACTGGTTAACCAAATACTGCATAAAGATTAATTAAACCTCTTAATATGAGAACGGCATTTAAAAATAACATATGTGTTACAAACATTCATCAATGGACACTGCATGCCGGAAGTGTTGTTTACGATAAATGACTACCAAAAGCAATATTAATACCTGCATGATAATTAATCTACTTTTGAAACACGCTTCATTTTAAGGACATATGTATAGTTATTATAATAATTGTTATAGCACTCTGAAAATCACGAAAGTTAATTTGCTCACTTATAATCTATCTGACTTATATAAATAAATTAAAAAATGTATCCCGCGGAGTAACCTAGTTCGTGTAACGATCTGTTTTAATTGGATTTTAAATAAGAACCAATTAACGTGTTTCACATATTTATATAATTCATAAATATTCTGGTTAGACATCGTGATAAATGTTACATTTAACAGCTTAATTATTTTTAACACTTATTAATAGTTTTTGTCAAACTACTGTTAATACATATTTTATTCGCGTAAATAAAAATGGTGATTGACTCATCGGCGAACCGTTACGTAACCAATTTTCTTGTTTCCATTAATTATTATAATCAATCTTGAACATGTTTTAAGGTACCGACAGAATTCGTCTTATCAAGCTTGATTGAAGAATCATATTTGACTCGATACGTAGTTGAATGTTTTCTAATGCTAGCAATGATTTCTTCATCCAATTGATTATCTCAAATTCGACCTCCAAATCGAAACTCGATGTTTGAAACTTAAAGGTTCGATTGGATATCAATATTTGATCAATTTATTAGCATGTGTTTGGGATACCGCAAAATTAGTGACGAACGTAACGCATAACGGAATCGTGGTGTCCTTCGAGGTCGTCCTCGAAGAAAACTACGTGATAGACATAGCTTCGCGTAGATCCCATAATACCGTTAAATTGACATAATCGAGGCGTAGTTATGTAAAGGACTTTCCTTGGCAGACTCGAAGAAATTCCTGGGCCTATTCGTTTGCTATCGTAGTATTACATCATTTGCTATGTTTTCAAAAATTTTCAAGTATCCAATATTAACAGTAATCTGTAGGATACTAAAAACACTGACATTTTATCCCTTGTCCTTGGGTACAGTCGAATACTTGGCCGTCGTGATACTTATGGTAGTCATAAGATGGCATTAATTAATCGATTAACTTTAGGTGACCACTGTCTATATCAAAACACAAATACCTCACTAATCATGGACACTACCAGTAAATTTATACACCGTCAACATATTTTTTGACCAGAAAAAATGTTTAATCCAGTTCTTTCGACCTAAAATCGTCTTAGAACATCATTAGACGTCATATACCATCGATTTAGGCCATTTAGAAGCGAAATTGGCGACTTTTATTTTTTGACAATTTTTGACGACTTGGGTTCGACCCATTTTTGACCAATAACAATTTTTTAACCGCTTCTTTCGACCAGAAATCGTCCTAGAATATGTTTATACATCACCCCCCATCGATTTGGGTCGTTTAGAACTGATTTTGGCGACTTTCAGATTTTGAGAATTTTTGAAGGTGTACCCCTTTACATTTTTTCGATTTGGGTTCGACCCATTTTTGACTAATAAAAATTTTTTAACCGCTTCTTTCGACCAGAAATCGTCCTAGAATATGTTTATACATCATTTACCATCGATTTGGGTCGTTTAGAAGTGATTTTGGCGACTTTCAATTTTTGAGAATTTTTGAAGGTGTACCCCTTTACATTTTTTCGACTTGGGTTCGACCCATTTTTGACCAATAAAAATTTTTTAACCGCTTCTTTCGACCAGAAATCGTCCTAGAATATGTTTATACATCATTTACCATCGATTTGGGTCGTTTAGAATTGATTTTGGCGACTTTCAGTTTTTGAGAATTTTTGAAGGTGTACCCCTTTACATTTTTTCGATTTGGGTTCGACCCATTTTTGACCAATAAAAATTTTTTAACCGCTTCTTTCGACCAGAAATCGTCCTAGAATATGTTTATACATCATTTACCATCGATTTAGGTCGTTTAGAATTGATTTTGGCGACTTTCAGTTTTTGAGAATTTTTGAAGGTGTACCCCTTTACATTTTTTCGATTTGGGTTCGACCCATTTTTGACCAATAAAAATTTTTTAACCGCTTCTTTCGACCAGAAATCGTCCAAGAATATGTTTATACATCATTTACCATCGATTTGGGTCGTTTAGAATTGATTTTGGCGACTTTCAGTTTTTGAGAATTTTTGAAGGTGTACCCCTTTACATTTTTTCGATTTGGGTTCGACCCATTTTTGACCAATAAAAATTTTTTAACCGCTTCTTTCGACCAGAAATCGTCCTAGAATATGTTTATACATCACCCACCATCGATTTCGGTCATGTAGAATTGATTTTGGCGACTTTTCATTTTTGAGAATTTTTGAAGGTGTACCCTTTACATTTTTTCGACTCGGGTTCGACCCATTTTTGACCAATAAAAATTTTTTAACCGCTTCTTTCGACCAGAAATCGTCCTACAATATGTTTATACATCACCCACCATCGATTTGGGTCATGTAGAATTGATTTTGGCGACTTTTCATTTTTGACAATTTTTGAAGGTATACCCCTTTACATTTTTTCGATTTGGGTTCGACCCATTTTTGACTAATAAAAATTTTTTATCCACTTCTTTCGACCCAAAATTATCACAAAACATGTTTATACATCATCTACCATCGATTTGGACCAGTTAGGAGCAAAATTCCAAACACTGTAAGAGGCAAAGACTTATGAATGATAAAGCACATCTTTAAAATACTTCCAATAATTTGTGCAAGATTAATTCCGGACTTTTAACGAAATGTTCTACTAAGGGAAACTAAGATTAACCAAGAGCATGCAGTTGCATGTCCTGCATTTCCTCGTTCGGTGCAAGACTTGCAGTGCCATACGTCCCGCAAGGAAAAAGTGAGCGGTCCTGGAGATAGTTGTATCTCGAGGCGTTCACATATCTCCCCGAAGCGATTTAAGAGTTCGATTTATGTTGCTCGATCACGTGAAACTTTCCGCATGAGTTCCACCAGGAACGCTTAATGAACACTGCAAACTTAACCGATTACCTGCCATTGCTCCAGTTTCGAATCTGCTTTGTTCTCTTAAATCGAAGTTACTTGATCGGTATGCGAGCAATATTTATGTGCTACGTAAAGTATTATTTATAACCGTGTTCCTGAGAGACAATTTTGAACGGCAAATCGAGTATTATTATTCCTATCTAGTTACTTAACGAAGTCAATCAATCAATTCAACCAATATTACACTAATACTAATACAACCACATCCATTACTAATTAATTACTTGGGAACCGTAAATCTATCGAACTTAGAACTTAGATAAACCGAATGAATATTTCGTCTATTATTATTTATGAATATAAGATTACATCATTCTAAAACGGTTTCAGATAAGGCTTCGACGGAACAGTAATCTCTTAGTTTGCATGAAATTCCATTATACATCAACATGTTTAATATTCTATTATTAAGTAACCGTTAATCTTCCGCGTATACCTCAGCGGTCTCCATTAACTAATCGCAAGTCAATGACTTCGAGGATACGAGTTTAATTTAATAGGGAAATTAATGTGCTCGCGTGTCAACGGGAATTTGAATAGTACCATTACTATTAAATTTTACCATTACTAATAAATGAAAATTTATTAAGGCGGTTGCCGACGTGGAGGAGCGGCTGATTAAAGCTTCTCGGATGATACGTGTTCGGAGACCACTAATCAGATAAGCCTGAATCAAAATGCAAAATGAAATTCCTGCATCTCCGTCATCCGGTCATTGCCATCCCTTTCAAGGCCAGCCACCTTCAAAATTACAATTCTCCGCGATCGAATGATCCTTTTACGATTTCCATTCGCGACATTGTTATTCACCCCCTTTAACTCTCTTCCAGACGTAAACACGAAGAATTTCGGAATAAGTTAAGTCCTAAATCCGACATATTCTTACAAGAGCATTCGACTTTTTCTTCTTCTTGGTTTTGCCGAGATGTTGAACTTTTTAATAGATTTATATTATCTTTGTTGTTTGATACAAATAGTGCTACAATATTCATTCATGCTTCAGTATTTTGTTATTGTTTCAATATGAGTATGTTGAGCCATGTGATAAGAAAATTGTCGGATATCAAATAATTAGAAATTTAAGATATTATGTGGAAAATAATAGAAAGTATAAATACTGACCCGGATAATAGAAAGTATTAATAATGTTTTATCAGGAATATCATACTTCTACTGGTGTTCTAAATATGTTAATTGTGATGTTATGATGCGGTAGATATCAAGCAAAAAAGACATGGCCGACATGCTCCAAGACGTAAGTGAATCTGTTTTTGCACCTATCATCCTCGAAAGAACAGAAATAGGCAAATGGTTAAGCGACTAGTTTCTACTACTTTCTACCGAACGCTTTCAATTAATTAACATCATTTCCATATAGAATCAAAGTCCCAAAATCAATTCTGCTCCAACATTAATTAAATCCAATTCCAAATTCATGGTAGAAAAATATTAGTGTTCCTCTTTAAATAGAAACATATTGTATCTCATAATTCCATTAACTGTTGCCCGAACTTCCTTCAAATATTTTCGATAATATCATTTTAATTACTGATATTAATATAATAAATGCATTAGTCGATTAGTTGTTCTATTAACTTCACACTTAAACACCAAATTCGATGTCATTAGGTTCCACTTTGAGATAAAATGTTAACGCCTACTTAATGATGAAGAACAAAGCGATATATACAATTTAGCAACCATTTTGGAAAGTGCCGTGAGATACCTCAAAATGGATTAGCCGCGAGGATATATTTTCATAATTTATTTCGAATGAAGACAAACATGGTGCGGAGCCACTTAATGTCTTCTGAGGAAGAGAAGGTGGCGTGTAATTGGTGGCCATATATTATATCTATATCATGCTCCTTTCTCGAATATGTTAAAACCGGTCATCAATGGAGAACGGTATTTCTGGCCAAGCACCAAGATCATGGTCACTCGGTTGACCATCGACCGGTTCCGAGACTTCCTATAATACCGTTCTTGATACTACTTTCGTTGAAACCAAATTCACCGGCGATCATTATCAATCATAACGTTGATCTTATCTACGATTTAAATGGCCAGGATAACTATTTCGGAGGATCGAAAGTGTTAACAGATCGGTATCGACAAACTCCCTTGACCATCATAGTCCTTGAAGCCTCCATGTCATTTCAAATAGTTTGTTTTGAAATTTGCGCCCAAGTGAGTTTTCAGTAGTCACTGCATTTTTTGATCAGACAAACTTTTAATCCACTTCTTTCGACCCAAAATCCAACTTTGCAATGCTTGGGTTTAGTCTCGCGCTACCACCACATCGGTTTATATAAAAACGCGATATTTCATAAACTAGGCTATATTAGAAAATTAATTCACAGTGGATTAAGTATAGTGAGTGTTACCAACGTAAACGTAACCCCGCGCAACTTCGTAATATTTCTTCTACTCTCGCTTAGACATCCTGCGATTGTGAGAATCTTTAGGAAAGTGCTTTCCCATGCATGGTACTTCTTCCAACGACAGAAAAGGTTAACGCGAGATGTTAGTGATCTTGCGTTGTTGCAAGTCGACTTCTGATGGATTCATTATATTACACCCTTATAAAATAAGTTCGAATAAATGTCGAATGGAAAATGCTTCGCAACGATGACTGATAATGCGATATTTAAAAACTTCGATAATGAAACATCGATACCCTTCCCTACCCTTTCTAAAGCTAGCTTATATCTGCTCATTAGAATCCTATTAATAATAGACAATAATCCACAGGAATAATAATGCGAAAATTAATTCTATTCATTATTAGTTTCTTCGTCAATTTCTTACTATACGAAAGTACTTTACAATTTAATATTATAATCATACGGTATACTTCTTGGAATTAAGATGTGAATTTTATATCTCAGGTTTTACGGTTGAAAAGAATTCCAAGATCCTGGAGTTTATATTTATACATACATATATTTCCTCGGAAAGAATTTGGGAATCATGGCCGGTCAAAACTTCCTGCGTGTTTTGTTGCGACTGCTTTCTTCGTTTTCGAGGACGAGTATTTTTTCTTCGGGCAACCCGTATTGTACGAGGTCTTCTGGTTGTCGGAACCAGCAGACCCGGTGCACGATAAACATAATCACCTTCCATACTTAATATTCGCGACGTATTTTCCCGACGTTTCTTTCGAACGTAATTAAACCGATAACTTACTGGTTCGGCAGTATGTAATTTTCATAACCATCTCCATTTATCAAACACATAATCGAATCATTAATAATCATTGCTGAAACGCATATGCATTACCTTGCAACACAACGAATATTGATTTATTTATTATTCATATATTATGTATACCATTTTGATATCATAATATTATATTGTATAAAATATTCTCTAAATATTCTATAAACATTTTCACTCTTAAAGCTTGTTTATATAATTATTGACAAGTATATAGTAGTCTATAAATGATATAAAAATGATCAATAAACTTTATCAACCGATTTGCATCAAAAGTGAAACAAAGTCGAGCATCTTTTCTCTTTCGAGATCTCTGAAATATACACTTCCAGGGAAAATAATTAATATAATTATAGAAAGTAATTGGAGGATGTTAAGCGGCCGTTATCAGCGATTACATCGGCGGACGATAGAAACTTCTCCCGAAGAAATTATTCTACGTAAGAGATGCGGCGATTGCATGAAAGGAGCTGAGTAGTTGGGGATTCTCACATTAAAAAGATGCAACATTATCCAGTCAACGATCGCTTGTTAGACGCGGTTCCCAGCGAGCTCACCTCTTACGAGAACAATTCCCAAGAATCTTCCGATTGTTAGGAGCCGTTTCACATCAGCTGATTAAATAACAGCAAAAACATGCTCGAAATCTCGCGATTCTATTATACTATTCTAGAATGACTTACTGATAAACATTTAAATTTAAATACAATTTACATACGAATTTAAATACAAAACATAATCAAACACCGTGTATGAAAGAAACTGACTTACGTAAAGTGTCTGATGTGTTTTAATAGAATTTCATTAACTGACAAAATGACACCATTAATTACTGCCGTTAATTATTACCTTGTTGATATCATGATCTGCTTCATATTAAGCCGTTTTCGAAATAATATAATTATGATTTTTACAAGACCTTTACAAGAACTTTTATTTACCAATTGGCTGATATATTAATATCAAATATAAGTAACAATATTAATCTATAAAAGAAACTAATATCAACTCATTTTTTAAGTTAAAATTATATCGTTTAAAGGAACATGTCGTACATCATTTAAATCACGTGTTGTGTAAAATAAATGTTCATGTCTCGTACAAAGAGATTCCAGTGAAAAACGTTTCAGAATTGTGCAAAACTTCTTCAAAACCGTGAAAAAAAGAACGATGGTTTTTGCCTTGTAACTCTTTTCTGGTTAGTCACGGGATTGCAATCTGTGTTAATTCTTGTGGATTTCACAAGAAAGCACGGTGTGTGTTGTTCTATCGTTCCTCTGACCCACTTTTTTCTACTATATACGATATAAGATCGGAATCGGTAAATGTGTTCTTGACATTACACGTAAGAGTGTTTTATACGAATGTCCAATACAATGAAACATAGTGTAAGATAGTAATATACATCAGCGTAAAGTTATTTCAACGTTGCCTGCTAACTCGAGCAGACGTAGAAGATCAAAACGGCAAACGATCTCATTTTGCAACGTTGCGACATTGCGATTCTGGTTTTTATACGTCGATACGAGCCAACTCTCAGTCTCTCTTGTAAAATTTGTCTTGCCTTTATTGGAACTTAAGCAAGATCTGTTTTAATTACTTCCCGCTCGACTCGGTTAGTTCGCACTACCGATCGACCTGGATACTTTTCACTGATTTCCACCGAACCTCGGATGAATCTCGATAGCGGAAGCCATTATCGATTTCACCTTCGAGTTCGTTAGGTTTGGCTATCGATTTCTTTTATTAATCGTGATTTACATTTCTAGCTACTTCTGATCATTATTACCATAATTATGAACATTTGATCAAAAACTCTCGAAATTCCTCGTGAATGATGTATTATTGCAAATTTTGGAAAGAAGAAAATAAGTTATTTCATTTGGAATTAACTCAAATAATAATGTTAGTATTATAGTATTGTACTTAATATTAATTAACACAGGGTTAAAATAATATTGTCTCCGATCATTATAATCATATTCATCATCATTCCAATCAGATTAGTCGACTGTCGTTACTCAAAGAAATTGGATAATATTGCAACTCTTTCAATATTTGTTATTTAAATCAGGTCACGCAAGCTTTCATTGCTGCACCGGCCAATTTCCGGTTAGTCAAGTGTTGCAGCATGGTCGTAAAGACACTATTTCCGGTAGTGTTAATTGAAGTAAAAATCAATCAGCGGCAACGGATACGTAAGTAATTAAACAAGGTTTCGTCACACGCATTAATCGATTCCGACTTCGATATCCTTTTGACGATATAAAAATGTAGGATAAATTATTGACGTAATTGAAAAGAATTAAAACAAAGTATTATCGGTTTGTAATCTACGAACGTTTACTTGCAAACGCCACTTTTAATTATATATGTTAATGATGCGATATGTAAACATCGAAAATACCGAACGGGAACGGAGTTATCCGATGAACTAATCTGATCTACCACTTCCGCTTTTTTCCTTATTCAGTCGGAAAAAGAGAAAGCAGAATCCTTTCACTTTTAGGAATCCGTAGGATACTATATTGTCGGATACTTTTTACTGGGCGTGATAAATGGTTTTCGAAAATCAACATCCACAATCGAAAATTAATGTACGTTCCTTTTAAGAATTATTCGACATATATGGTAATATCAAAATATATATTATCAATTAATTTTGATTTTTATTACTTCTGCATTTTTGTTCGCAGTCTTCACCGGTAATTAATTAACTCCAAAACAAGATTGGCAATTTAACAACTATCAATATTATTCTACTAAAAAATGAAGAAAATATCCAACTTAAATTATCTTGTTTACGTGTTAATACTTTGACGATTTACGATGTAAATGTTTTTTTGCTAGAACACACCGCAGTCAAAGAGTTAATAAAGAATAAGTAAATTGTAATTCACAAAATTATATAATGATAAATAATAATTCAACCAGCATACCTTGCGCTAAATATTAATTCTAAAAATGCCCTTTCATCACGTATTGCACTAACAATTTATATTATTTTAAAGTACTCATTCTTATCTCGAACAGGTTGACCCACCTACTCTAAATATTTTGCAAATATTTCGCGAAAGGAAAATGCGAATACTACGACCTGTTTCGTGGCCAGTCGTTTGTAATAAAGTCTGTTAACGTAATAAAGATATTCTCGAATTTTATAGGCATTCTCGAACACCTTCGTCATGGGCAAACTGGTTAATTATTTTATAGCGATTCTATTCTGATCGGCCGGGCCGGCCATATTGGAATTATTTCGAGCATTACGAGATTGCGTTTCGCGTGGGATAAACGTGCAGCATTCTAAAGGGGATCAGTGAACGTGATTTTGCACGCACACCGGTGCGTAAAATGTAAAAGTCCTTGTAAAATGTAAATGGATCGTGGTCACGAGTAAGCCTCAAAGAGTGCACGTGTTTTATACACAAATATCCGCATGGCAAAGCGGCACACGTGACGGTAGCTTAGAAAGCAAGCGGTTCGGAGGAATGTCAATTTAGCAATCGATCATTAATGCCCTCCAATGGAAACTTGTACCGAAAGAGTAAGAGGAACGTTTTTCAAGGGAACCTGTGTTCCAATCGATCTTCTTAAAAAGAAGCGTAATGTATTTATTTATTTGCAACCAATTATGGAATAATTAAGAATGAATATTCTTTTAACAACATACCATTATAATTTAAAAATAACGTTTCTACGATTCTTAATTTTTAATGTTAAGCTTACTTCACGTCTACTTATATGTCTTTTTCTTATTTATATTTTGTATTCTACTGGACCTCGGTCCAATTTGTTGTCTAAAGAATTCTAATTTCCAGTTATTCCGTAATTATTAATTCTAGTATAATTAGCTTGATTCCAATTGAGGTTATTAAAATATTTAAAAAAGCAATCCAACGTTATTCACTCCCAAGTTGAATAAATCCTTCGATCCGTTTCACAAGCGGAATCGCAAAAGCATAAGGTTCGTTGCTGCAGGTCTGCCAGCCGGCATAAAAGAAACGTTAATTACCCAAAAGTATTCCATAACGTTAATTTCAACGAACACACAGAACTCTCGGTTTCACTCTGCAACTCCGTCCGTAATGTAACGCAATGTAAACGATGCCCCATTTATAATAGGTAACGTAAGCACGTGCTGGCAGAATGGTATACTCGTTCACGCAAAGTCTCGTACTTTCACTTAGATTTTGTAGATACATCGAGATAAGTGTGTTACACTTGCCAGCTACTACCTTTGACGTACAAACCTGAGATAACGATTGTATCAAAACCACTGAAATTCGGTTGAAACTAAGTTTAACAAAGTCACGCCTCGTATATATTGCGAAATAATAAATGTAATCCGAGCATTAAAACCATACATGGATACTATTAATGGATTTAACAAGGACGCGTAATACTTCTTTAAATTACAGAGACACCTGTGTTCTTCCATTATCTACCAATTAGCGGTGTATAGTTTATCGTAGTATATAGTATAACATTGGCATTATGGAATATTGTTAGATCGTTAAAATTTTATTTTAATTAAATCACAGAGAAACTGGTACTTTTCCCAGTATCTGCCAATTAGTAGTATAGGTTCATTATGGATCAGACACGCGTAGTCATGTATGTATGAACCGCTCAAAAGCGTCGTTGTGTTTAAATTGTCAGCTGCACTGTTCAAACAGCATTGAAACGTGAGTTTATAAGTGGAAGAATGTCTTTTTAACACATTGAACGTTATGGAGGTCACCGGTGATCACCGATTCCAATATTACTATCAATAAAACTGAAATCACATATGAGCTGGTCAAATGCCAAATTGATAAACATCACTTTTTGAAAATTGTGTAATATTACTGCCAAAGTGGATGATTGATGCTGAACTTTACATAATTATGAATTTTCTCTAATTTTTGTTTGTTGAAGTTAGTCACTTTGGCTGTTGACCATTTTCAGCACATTTTCAGCCCCTTCGTCCATCTTTAATGTTTCTAAACACCTCGTTCATATTATATTGTATTATATTGTATATTATATTATATTGTATTCTTTGATCCACCTACAACTTGTTTTAGAAGTTATTCGTTTATCTTCGATCTTTCTAAACACCTTGTGTCCATTATATTGTATTCTTTGATCCACCTACAAGTTGTTTTAGAAGTGAAAGTTACGGGAGTGACAAATAAGGTCAAACGTACTCCAAATCTTCTTGTACGATCAGCTGAATCTTGCTTCTGATTAATAATGCTTGTGTCTTAATAATTGGCAAATGTTGGAGTGCAAGTGCTTCTGTATTACTTAGGGACGAATCACGTATCATAATAAAACAGACATATCATTTGGTACTATTCAATAAAAGTCCCTAGATAATAAATAATCTGAATGCGCATATACAGCGTATCCCAGGTAAATAGGCCACCTAATTACACAGCGAAATTTGTTTCCGCATAAAAAATATAGGCGATCAGGAAAATACTATAAAAAACGACAACGGAGGAAATTCTCTTCCGGGATATTAATCGTTCGAAGGCATTCGAATAACGTATAAAATCTGTTCCGTATTATCACGATTAAAGGAGATAATTACGTGGCTTACTTCATACGAAACACCCTGTATAAATTTAATTAACCAAGAATATTCCGTAATGCCAATTTTAATAAGAAAATTCCTGATTTCTTTAAATTGAAATTATCTCTTTCTAGTTGAATATTTATTTTATTATCTCTTTTAGTTATTACTTTTATTAGTAATTATATAATAATTCTCAGGTTTGGTTTAAAGTATCGTAATAATTGCGAAGCATAAGATTCAAGGTAACTCGCTAAATATAGATGCAAGATATATAAATATTAATAATCTCGCTTTGTTATGTAATCGGAAAACAATCGGCATCTGAAGAAGATGAAAAATGGATAATATATTTTCCATAATTGACTAATTGTTCGTTACCGCGCGATAAGGTCGTCGTTGTCCCACGAATGTTACATAAAACCGCTCGATCAACGAGATGCGTAAAGAATACATATGTATTATTTATTGCATCCTAACGGGGTGTGTTATTACTGTACTCCTCGTACCACGAAGAAATCGTTATAGCGGAAAAAATCACAAGTCGTTTATAACGGTCAATCAAAAACGTGTTAGTTTCGCGATCGCGTAGTGAACCGTGCATAAATTATCATAGTATTATCGTCGGGCCATGAATTTTGAGATTTTGAATTTGCGGGATTACAGTAAAAAGACAATGCATGAAAACATCACCGCAATCTCCTTCGATGAGTAACGCATCACTAATTTTAAGATTTTTTTAATAATCGTGATATTAATGTCCAGCTTTTTCGATGATGAACACTCGAAGATGTTAGATCTAATGAAGATTAGATTTCTAATTAAACTGTATAATATTTATTCAGTAATATATCGGACATTCTACGTATATTTGGTAATGAATATATAGAATATTATATCTAATATTTATATATTTACGGAACGCATAACTGATTTCATAATTTCTTTATTAAACATCGCAATAACACGATGATTGCATGACTCTTCTATGCGTAGAATTTCACTAATCACGTATTGGAACGTCACGCACTAACTCGTTTTCAAATCGTCATTCGATTGAATATTTAAAGGGGATAAGCTCGGTGAAGAGCCGAAAATTCTTTTGCTAAATAAAACCGTGTCTTTGATGAATATCCTCCAATAATAACGACGCTACTTTCTCCCGCTTATAATGAATATGAAAGTGACACATTTCACGAAGGAGAGTAGAAGAGAATCGATGTGGGAAGTCTTCCTAAAGCGTGATCGCATACCAATAACAAACACTGTCGGATATTAGATGTTTCTTTGCGATTATTAGTTCCGGTGTTAATGTTAATTAATAGTTTATTTATCAATTGTCCCGCTGATTATGAAAGTAGTCCAAGTCACTTTTTATATGTGCCTCTTGAAATAAATATATTTACAATTCCGGTTAATATGTAAACAATATGTTCACAATAAATAGATTCTAAATGAGAAGATTGTATCTGCTTATAATCTAACAAGCTTTTAATCGTTCCTTCCGGAAAAATGACTTAGTCCACTTTCGTAATTACTGGCACAATTATCATAACTCTTAGTATATTTCGAATATAGTGTTTTAAAAAAATTCCAAGTTCCATTATGAATTCCGGTATAAAATTTGATTAGTAGTTTACTCAACGTTTCGCGCATTATAATGTTTCAAGCTGCACGATCAGAGAAAACTATTGAAAAATGGATACATAACGTTACTTGTAACATTACATAATTTAAATTATAAATCATAATAATACGACTGCAAAAACTGGATGCAATAACTTTGTACAACGTGCACCTATCGATGCAGTGTATTAGAAACGCGGATAAAAAAGTACGTACATAATGTGTTAAGTTCGAAGATGCTAGATCTAATGAAGATTAAATTACTAATTACCACGTAATAAATGAAATTATTAAATAATATGTTAGAAATTCTAAGTATGCTTGGAAATTCTGAGTGCTCTGTGATAGAAGTCTGTATTATATTAGTTAATAACAACCTCGGTCACTGAATAATATTTGTACGAAAAACAACGTCGTATAATAAGTTGCTTCGACAATTTAGAAGACAATATTTTTATTACTTTATTTAACACCGCAAATCTTAAGTTATTCCTGTTTTCGTGCTTAATTTCGTCGAATTAAAGACGCTTACATAAAACGAACGAAGAAGGAAGTTCGCGTGGCGCAGATAAATTCTTCGGACCCCCCGTGCGTTTTCCGGGTTTGAAAGTACCGTGAGTTTTCTCGGGAAACTTATTGTTGAAATCGCGCGAACATGATGAAAATAATGATGATTTCGAAACGAAGATAATCAATGATATTTACGTACCAAAGATTCGATCTTTGACGGCAGTGGCAGTGTCGAGGTGGACCGATTAGGGATGCTCAGCGTGAGAATTGAATGGCGTCGCGATGCACGATAATGCTCGACATTCCTTTCAGCTTGCCTTCGAGTGACTGGACGGCACAAAGCTTCTTGGTTTCCCTCTCTCGATTCGCACTGACTTCTTTACATTCTACTCCAACCTCGATCATGGCTTTCACTTCATCCGCCAGGGAAATGGTGAACCGCGATTCTACACAACCACTAAACAAACACCTTTGGTCCAGCGGATCCGTGCGACTAATCGGACACCAACCACATTCTTGCACTTAATCTCGAACAATATCGATTATACTTGACGTGCATCCTTGCGATATTTTTTTGGCATTTCCGGAATGGCTACTATAAATCGGAAGGGGTAGATTTGGGAATTAACTTCGTAACTATTAATCTTAACTATAAGTGATAAAGTATATCATATTATGAGTTATAAGTAATAAAGTAAATTAAAATGATATAACTATTACTAAGTATTTGTTAATATATAAACATGTTATGGAAAATAAATTGGTTCTTCGTTGCGCGCGCATGAGATTTAAACCATCTTGAATAATAAGCGGCTTCTATAATTTTGAAGATAATATTTCGTTTTTATTACAAACCGCAAGTCTTGAATTATATGCTTGGATTTAATTAAACGAAGTAATTAAAAAAACAGAGATAACAAATCGATAAATTAAATGATTTTGCATCTATTTTTTAATTATAAATATATACCAGATCTTTTATTTTTCTGAAATGGAAGGAAGTGGGACGCGGATAGGGTGGGTCGCCGATCGCGGTGAGACCCGGGAAACCAAAATTATTTGTTGTGTAATTACACAAACAGTATTTTGTAATAATTACCCAGAGATTATATGAAGATATGGTTTTCAAATATAAAATCGATTTGGTATATTAACATTTAGAATTTAGGATTTTTTCTGTGTTCTTAGACTAATTTTAGTTTACATATAATCGTCATTATTATTACACCACAAATAATTGCTGATGACTTTACGGTTATAAATAAAATTATTTTACTTGTAAGTGTAAAGTAACTAATTCGCAACGGCAATAATAAGTCTGAGAAACTTAATTTCAAACGATTAAATAATGTATAATGTATACATTTATAATTGATTATAAATGTATACATGTATAAAAATATACTACAACGGATTCGTGCAAAATTTGTAGCTCGTATTTAATCAGCGGATTCTTGTCTTTCGAGTTAAAACTTTCGCAATGTTTTAATTGAGTCGGTAACGTCGTAAATGACTAAAAAACGGCACTGGAGAACCAGGGTCTAAAAAATGATTCGCCTGGGCAATCTATATCCACGCTTCTGCGCGTTTTAAGTCGAAACAACATCGTGTGACGTTACCTTCAACCTGATAAAAAAAGGCACATGTGATACGATTGTTTTGCTTATTCTGAATGAAAATTAATCAATTCGATTGAAAAAAGGAATGGTTTGAAAAAATGTCGCTCGTTTTCTAATTTCCTCTGAAAGTCTGTCGAGTTCTACCGCTATCTAAATTAACAAAGTATGAATGACTTTTTAGCAAATCCCTGCTATACCTAAATATTTACTCGAGATTTAAAAAACAGATGTTTCGTAAATGTGTAGTTTTCACAAATAATGCACAAAAACGTAATACGGTTCTTTGTGATAAAAAATGAACGTACAAAACAATGCGGAGTTAAATTCCGGAATTAAAAGCACAAAGGAAAGTCTTCGAAAAAGTCTTCGTAAACAGAAACGCGCTTATCATAGACTTCTCCGAGACATGAACATTAAATGTTGCGAGGAACCTACAAAGGTCATTGTTTTATAGATACTTTTTAAATCTTAAGTCTTATTGCAGTCACAAGACTATAAAAATATAACTGCTTTGTTTTTTTTACAGTTCTTAATGATATGCAATGGCGGTTTAGTAACCGGTCTAAAGAGAGAAACATTGGAGAACATAATAACTCCACTTGCTTCTAAATATGACCTAATAATGCCACCAGGGAAATCATACTGTTTTATTAAGTTGTATTCAATTCAAGATTCAATATGTGTATATGATAAAATACATGGTCAATTTAAACCTGATGGTCAAAGCACACCGCTATATGCATCATATACCGAAACTGGTAATTTTTGCAATTAACGTCTATAATAATATATAACATATTTAACAGCATGAAATTATACAAATCCAACTAAATGAAGACGCATAGCAATAATAATTATTTGTTAGTTCCAAACTTGGACTCGGGCTTACGAGATACCGCACTTCCACCAGGATTATATATAGTAGAAGATATCATAACAGAAAAGGAGGAAGAAATATTATTAAGTTCCCTTAATTGGAGCGATGAAGGTAAAATGATTATATGTTAGATTCTTCGTGTTGGGAATAGTATTATTTTGAAGACATAACTGATATAAAATCTAATTGCATTTCCTAGAATCTGCATCATCAGATTTAAAGCACAGAAAAGTGAAACATTTTGGCTATGAGTTTCAATATAACTCTAATACTGTTGATTCTGAAAGACCAATTACGCCGATTCCGGAGGAATACACATTTTTGCAGAAATTATTTAAGAGATATGATGGTGTACCATATGAATATGATCAGCTAACAATCAACCATTATTTACCTGGGCAAGGTAATTTTCATATACTTTTATTAACAGAAACCCACAGTTATATTTTCATTGGTCTTGTAAACTTTATGTATATCATTTCCTGATGTATATAATGATTTTTACTCATCCAAATTATAGACATATTAATAATTGAGAAATAAGCAATCAATTCACCCAATACAATATATGAAGATCCAAGTTACAACCATTCTTAAAGAAGCAATTAAATTGTAAGAATCAAAATTGTTCGCGAATAAATATAATCAATATTAATAATTATATTATTTATGAATTCAAGGTATACCGCCGCATATTGACACGCATAGTGTCTTCGAAGACACTATAATATCTCTCTCGTTAGGCTCTGCGTGTATTATGGAATTTAAACAAGATGAGAATAAAGTCGCGGCCTTTTTACCACCGCGATCGTTATTAATTATGTCGGACGAAGCACGATACGCATGGTCTCACGGAATTTGTCCCCGACATAACGACATAGTACAAACCGAAAACGGAATTACGACTCAACCTCGGGGAACCAGAATATCCTTTACGTTTCGTAAAGTTCGAACCGGAAATTGTGAATGCATCTTTCCAGAATATTGTGATACCAAGCAACACCGTATTACCACTTCGATAGACAGTGAAATTGCAGCGAGACTAGAGCATTCTTACGTGCACGAAGTACGTTAACAAAAATATCCAAGAAAGAACAGTCGGGCGAAATGTTTCTTAAAAACGATAACTTACAGGTTTATGAAGGGATTTCAAATCACTTTAATGAAACGAGACATAAACAATGGCCCAATGTAACCAAATTTCTGGCGAACTTAAATCAGGGAGATATACTGTTAGATGCTGGTTGTGGAAACGGGAAATACCTTCAAGGAAATGAAAATATATTCAAAGTATGTAGAATTTAGTGATGTAGCTCATCTACATTTATGTCTTTCATTTTATCAGAGATTATATAAGCTGAAATATTTTAGATCGGATGTGATCGTAGTCGCGGATTAATGGAAATATGTAGTAACAAAGGATTCGAAGTACTCTCGTCGGATTGCTTACATTTGCCATACAAAGACAATTGCTTGGACGCAGCGATAAGCATAGCAGTAATACATCATCTTTCTACTCATGAAAGAAGAAGACAAGCTATTTCCGAATTAGCTCGCGTTCTTAGACCGAACGGGACGTGTTTAATTTATGTGTGGGCAAAAGAGCAAGAGAAGAATTCTGTTCAGTCGGCATACTTAAAGTACAACACATTTAAGAAAGATAAAATTGATGAGATTTCGGGTGTCCAAAAAACAACGGAATACGGGATAACATTACCGGTGCATGAAAATCGAACGCAATTTACTTGCAGCGACATGCTTGTTCCCTGGAAAAGAAAAGGAGGTGGGAATTTCTTGAGATATTATCATGTTTTTGAAGATGGTGAGTTGTCCCAATTATGCTCAGAAGTACCATCCATGAACTTGAAACAGGTATATTATGATCAAGGAAACTGGTGCGTAATTTTACAAAAACTTGTAAATTAATCGAAATAAAATAAAACATCGTATCGGTAAGTTTCGGGTGGTATTTCATTATATTTTGTCTATAAATTAGTAAAATTCACGTTGCAATCATTTATTTTTATACTAACCCCATCTTCCCGGACCATATTACTTAACACTAGAACTACAAACAATATATTCAACTATATTTATGCATTCACGTAAATGTCTTTAAAAATATGAATGAATGGAAGAAATAAATTAATTGATTTCATTACATCCATTTTGTAACGTGAGGCGCAAAACATCTCGGAAAATGGAAACATTTTATAAATTTGAGCGTTTTTATTCTACGGCTTCCGTAGTTCTAGTGTTAAATATAGAAGGATGCATACTTAACATTGAACATTACAATGCATTTATATTATTTTAAATGATTTTACCTTTATTGGAAAAAGAACAAAATACATGGAATATGCATACTATACAGGGCTTTTTATATAAATACTCCCTGATACCTAGACTTATCGATATAAACATGAATAATGCATAATTAGACAAGACAAGTGCACTGTACAAAGCTCACTCTGCTTGACTTTTTCTTACTATTGTGCTCCGACTGTATGATTATTAGCAATATAGATTATCATCCGATATTATCATTATTATTATCATCATCATTATGTTTATTACTATTAATATTATTAATATTACTCATATAAGGTATCGTTTGTAAATATATTAGCACACGTTATTCAAAATAAACAATGACTGTTTATAGGAGATTACTACAAAACGGAAAATTCTCTTCCAATTCTACTTCCAATGTTTTCGATCAAGTCTTGTGTTCTGAATAATTTTTGTTCCGATATTGATGACAACAGTGTACATAATATATACAACGATGGATAATACTAAACTATTAGTAAAGTTGTTATACATTTCTCAATTGGCGAGTGCTCGATCCAATATAAGGTATACAGCCCTCATTTTCATGTTTTTGAAAACTTATACAGGTCCAACTTCTTCTGGGTCATAATTTTTTACTCTTTTATTGTATGCAATAATTTCCTGGATAAGGATATTATATACTTTAGAGATGGACGCTATTTTTTAAACGCGTGAATATGGAGAATACAACTTACTCGTTCATATCGAGCCCTGTCCTCCTCAGCAATTGCCATGTACTTAGATTTCGTCTGAAGATCTGTACTCATCCATAATTTACCCAACTCTTTGGCGATATCGCCTACTCCCATTTCTGGGTGCAATTCCCTCATCTTTCCACGTAATTCTTGGCAAAAGTAGAAAAATGCAGATCTGAAAGGCTTCTTGTGATTAAACCCCCAAAATTACCTTTCGTAAACTTCTAAAAACTATTAACTACGTACAATGCACGCTTGGGTGCATCTTTGTCTCTGTATCTCTTTGTTCCCCTGCGCGTTGGTCTCTCTGTCTCCTCGTGCCCTGTGTAATGTCTATCGTAATAATACATTTTCTTGTTGCAATGTGCTCCATCTTCGAGATGCACAATCTAGTAATATATCATAACATGTTAACATGTTATAACTCACGGTTTCATTGAACGCACCACCATTTTTAATGATTATAAGAGACTTACTTCATTCTTTACCGGCACTGCATTGATAATAAAATTTTTACTCTGAGTATTAGACCATTTTGTTTGGTTAGTCGCAACATTGGACACATTACCAGGTTTCATTACAGGTTCACCACACTCTATAAAGCAATGAGTAAAGAGTCATTATATAATTCGTTAATAACTTTTGAACCAAGGTATGAATTACCTGGTGTCATATTTGCCTGACCAACGATCATTGTTGCATCTCTCATTCCTGAGTTTAATGAATTATCACCAGCTTTTGTAAGATATACATTCTTTCTATCAGTGGATTCCATGATCGCAAAATCTCCTTTTTATAATTCTCTTGAACAGGAATAGAATATCTTCTTGAGATTACAGTAATCTATATATGGATAATATTACCCGGATTATACCACACTGATTC
The DNA here is from genome assembly GCA_910591585.2 of Nysson spinosus. Classification (NCBI taxonomy): domain Eukaryota; kingdom Metazoa; phylum Arthropoda; class Insecta; order Hymenoptera; family Crabronidae; genus Nysson; species Nysson spinosus. Next base: position 9,891,877 of record OU342835.1, read on the forward strand.
AATCAAGTGACTTAATATTGTAATAGCAGAATGCTAGTTAATAACAGGCTAAATATAAATGTACATAGCTCAGCCATTTTTCTAAACACAGTATGAAGGTTTATTGAAATATTTGAAATGTGGTAAAAACATGTGTATTCTATTATAAATAACAAAAAAAAATTTCCTGTTTATATGCTAATCTCCACTTTCCATTTTGATGATGGATAATGGTGAATTCATTACATATTGTCTTACAACAAAGGGCTGTTAAATATTACTTACTTCATACAAAAGTTATAGCAAGCATATAATAGGCTGTTCAAGTGACCTTAATGAGACATCATTGTAGATATTTTTCCCACATTCTACAGATAAAATATGACAAAACTGAAATCCTGCTGATGTTAGATTAGCAGATATACATTGACTGACAAATGAATAAATAATAGTATAACATATTTCTCTTGCTTGAGAGAAAAGCAGTCACATAAGAAGAGATGTCATAACATATTTAATGTTTTCCTTCTTCGATTAAAATTACCCATAAATACTAATTAATCCACATTAATGTTACAAAGTATGTTTATGTAAGAAAAATATTCTCATACCAATTCTCGAAAGGATTCGCGTTCGATAATTGTCATAGACAGAATTACAGAATATTAAAATTATTTAAATAAATACACTATTATAATATATTCTGCACGTCATTCTCGCAGTCGTACATCTAAAGAACTCGAAAAGTTAATTGTGTGTGATCGGAAGTAACATATTTGGAATGCAAATATCCTTTGGCTGAGAAGCACAGTTGATGATATTTCGGAAAAAAGAAAGATACGCGCAGGAACTGGCGAAACTGTAAGGGAAAGTATGAGTGGCGATAAAAAAAAATGGTGTTCTACAAAAGAAATTAAATAGAATCGTTGAGGGCTAATAAAAAAAACAGCTCAGGAGGGTACCAATGTACCAGATATTTACCTACAGATGACGTACAAAGACAATCGATGGTATAACAACAACATAAAAGCTGTTCCCTCGGTTCGCAACCGTTAAAGATGAATAAAGATAGTTGCGTAGGACAGGAAATTGGACGCGACGCTTCAACAAGGATGGAAAGACTTACCAATAGACTCAGACAGCCGTTGCGAAAAAGAGACCAGTGAAATCACGATTAGAAGCTAACGCGATACGTAATTTATCGAGCATCCATTCCGCAGATCAGCAGTATACTATCTACACCACACATCTATCTGTACATATACGTTTACAACGATGAGCATTATACACGAAACACACACAATCAACCGAATAAAAGATTTCTAAGGACACACGAATTCACGCGTAATTGAATTATGTACCTCTTAAAAAGGTACAACGAAATTGTATCGAATCACAGGATGCGCATCATCGGCGAAGAAATTCGTTGTTACAAAACAGATCTAGCAAAACTGAGGTGATTGAAGCAAATATGACCAAGCATGGCCGTTGTGACGTATACATATATAATGCGCTCGGGTGCATCAACCCATGAACCTACCGTTTGAATTTATCCTATTTTCCATGAATATTGTTCACTCTTCGTACTTATTATTACTGAATATTCAAATATAACTCGCGTATATGCAGAAGGGCATTTCGAAACACCTAAAGCCTTATGGAAATTATTACTTGGTAGTGTAGGTGTTAAGGGATATTCATACGACAGAGGCGTATGGATACTGTTAAATATAAGACTTCCAACCTTCAGTCGGATATGCATATATATTTCATATTTAAAATAACAGGATTTTTTGTATATGTTGCTTTTCATATTTCGATGGACTTTAAATGAAACGATGACAATCTTAACATGAAAAGTATAACACAGAGCATAATAAGTAAATTACGATGCGATTTATGCATTATTGCTTATATTGGAAAAAAATGTATGAAGAATAAGTTAGAAAAATCTGTACTGCAAATATATTAAATATTACTAATGAATTTCTCGTAAAAAGAACTGCGTCTTATCGCAGACGAAATATAAATATATCAATTAAACAATATATTCTATTATTCCAGAGTTATCGGGCTCTAGAGATCGATTAAAATTTTCGTGTCACTGGTGACGTTATCCACCGAACACATAAAATAGCAATTTTTTTATGTTCTCAGTAATAAAAATATAAAAATAAAACATGGTATTATTTTTTAATAACTCTTACATCTGTGAGCATACATATTGCTCGATATTCCAAAGAAAATTTATAGTAAATGTCCGAAAATTTCATAAGCTAAATCACTTTAGCGACTCAAACGAATACAAAAGCGTTAATTGAACAGCTTCAACTTGTTTTTTATTCGTCATTTTAGTTAATTTAATGACATACGTGCTAGTATTATTTACATAATTTATTTGGATTTTTGGGTCATTTTGTTTTTATTCTCTTCCTAAAGTAACATTGCGAAAACGTAATTACGCCACTCGCATAATAATAATAATAATAATATTTTATTCTCACGATAATGATAAAGTAAGGGCGTATTTAATTAATAACTACAGAATAATGAAAAATATATAACGCCACTAGGAGCCCTTGTTCCTGCGTTCCTGGTGTCGCTGTGATATGGCCGGGCCCGGAATTCTGTTCGTACGTCATCTTCTCATTCTGTTCCGCATGAGCGATCTTAACATAAATAAATTGATAAGGCCAGAATCCTTAATTGAGCTACGTCCACATCAAAACATTGAGATTTCATGGAACTGAGGTATTCCTTAGAATGTATACTATGCTATATAACGTTGCGTATCGACACTATGCCGAAACGATGCAAAATATATACGCTGTCTCTAAAATATTGTTAGAAAAAATTGTATTTTCCCATTTCCAGGCCTCAATACGCAATGATTTCTAATTATGTCAATGTTTATGAAAATTTCGACCGATTTTTAATAAGATTTCGTAGAAATGTGAAATAAATATACAGTTATTTATAAGTTGTTGAACAATTTAATCTTGTAATCGATGCGATTGATATCACAAATATTCATCATTCTAGATTATAAATACTTTGAATAACTTGTCGAATGACGTTGTTAATGACACTGAGTGTCATTAACTTCTTTAATGACTCATTTTTTTGTTAATTTCGAAGATATTTCAGAGAAATCGTGCGTTTTTCTCGGGGATTGTGTCGTACATATTCTATTGTAAATTTATTCTTAATTCTTAGCATCATTTAACAATTTATTTCAAGTAGATGGTAATTAATGAAATGTCAAACTGCAAGATTGTGTATAAATTGATAAAATTATACGAATTCAAGTACTTAAAATGTTAATTAATATTCTAAGTTCGTTATATGAACAATTTTGGCTTGAAACAAGCTGAGTCTAAGTTTATACGCAATAATTTCAATTAATAGAAATAAAATGTAAGACATTATCATTAACGAGTTATGTATTATTTATTAATAACTCGTTAAAGTTAATTATTTAAGAAATATTCCAAAGGCATGACGTGATTTTCTATGGCGTTATATGTTGAGTAGATAAGGTAGCTCACACGTACGAGGGGATTAGGTAATGTGAGTAGCGTCTACGTGCTCAGTGCGCAGACTCCCCACTCCCGAGCATGCACGGAACTTAGGCGCGGGGTGTGGTAAAATCTCTCGCCGGTCGTGCCTCGAGTAGTGCGGACGTGTTTTCAGCGTGCTCCGATTTTTCGGTTTTTATTCCTCCAAAATTGTAGTTTTTCGTTTCGAAACGTGTTCTCACAAGTACCACGAAGCTTCTTCAGTTCGGTTTAGTACTTTTTTTGACAAATAAGTAGTAAATTTTCGAGTATTTTCACATAGAGTCACTTTTCTCGCGACGTACTTCGCAAGCTTCGTGGCGCCGCGATCTTTTACTGCGAATTTTCTAATATTTCTATCGATGTAATATCAATTAGAGTTCGATCTTCGTAGATTTCGGGAAATTAATTTCGGAATTTTCGTCTGGAAGAAGATTGTCAATCAACTACGCAGTTCAACGACGCGGTTTGGTTCGTATACCTTCGTGACCTTTCAAAGTCAAATCTTGTCCGCGGCGCAACTACGCTAGCGACACGTTCTCTGTCTTTCTCTCGCAGAATTAATTTTCCGATTTCAATATGATTTTCCGCGTTAAAAGTTTTCCATATCCTTCCTCTTTCTAACTTTGATCCGTGATTAGTATTTCCGATAATTAACTTGCATAATTCTTGATAATTCTCAGTCCTCTATACTAATAGTGCTGCACCAGTACTTGAATTTCACTCTCTTCAGGTGTCATCGTATTTCATTTGGAGTTCGTTCTCTCCTTTTCTTTCGTTATTCGTTCATCCGTTGTATCGACATACAAAGGGCTTAAGATTTCATTCGAAGTGTGTGTTTAATATGCAATTGTATCTTTTACTTGAACTTGTGCATATACATAAACCTGATTTCCATACGTCTTCTCAAGAAACTTTAATCTTGCCAATTAGAGTTGCTTGAAAAACGAGGAAGCCGGTTTATTTCCTCATTTAAAACTTTGGCTATTATACTCGATTTTGGCTACGACGATAGTCATCCACCATGAATTAAAAATATTATAATATGTGCAATACCTTTTGTATTTCATGTATTATGGTATTATGTTATATTTTCGACAATTATTAAAGATTACATTTTTACTGAGATGGTAGAACCGAACAGACGCTTGGCTTGAATATTTCTTGTGTTTAATATTTCTTCTTTCCAGCAATTTTGTGATCGCGCGCAATGCGATCTTAGAGTCATTTGCTTCCGAAAAAAATGATCTCGGAATTTAGAGACAGTGTTGTTCGCCGGAAATCAGTGTTCGGTCGCGATATTAGTATTTAGAGTTATAAAAATGTTTGCAATTTGTTCGTCCGCGATAATTAGAATCAAAAGGCGATTCCTGCGGAGAGGATCTCCATCGGGCATGGCTGCAGCGAAGGGACCGGTAAGTTTTAATATTTTTAAATTCTGTCTTTTATAAAATTGAGTATTTTTATGAACGTTGTCTTATGATGTATTTCTCCTCTCTTGTTACAGGATTCATCAGTGTGTGCATAAAATATCGCGAAATAGGGAGTGCATCTTTTTTCGCCGGAGAAAATTTAGTCGGCCGCGACTTATACCTTGCTGAATAATAGACTCTAAAATTCGTTTCGCGAGTGTTAACTTCAAGTCCGTAGGAGGTTCCAGATTCCAGCTGTTTGAAATCCGTATTTTGTGATCGCGTGCAATGCGATCTTAGATAAAATTCGCGGAAATTAGAATCAGTGTTGTTCGCCGGAAATAAGTATACGGTCGCGGTGTTAGTATTTAGAGTTATAAAAATCTTTTGCAATTTGTTCGTCCGCGATAATTAGAGTCAAAAGGCGATTCCTGCGGAGAGGTCCTCCATCGGGCATGGCTGCAGCGAAGGGATCGGTAAGTTTCAAAATCCATTTTTATTTCTCTTTTTCAATTCTAATTTTCAATCTTTCATTATATTCGGTATTTCTATGAACGTGGTCTTATCATGAATTTCTTCTCTCTCGTTACAGGATAAAATGCCGGGAGTGCATCTTTTTTCGCCGGAGAAAATAAAGTCGGCCGCGACTTAAAACTTGCTACATAATGGACTCTAAAATCCGTTTCGGGAGTGTTAAATTCACGCTCGTAAATTCCAGCTGCTCCAGCATCATCTTCATCATTGTCTTCAACACCATCTTCAACATCAACCTACTACAGGCAGTTTCAAGACATCTCCGAGTGAGTCACAAAAGTTTTCAATATTTTTTCTACCCTCTGACCCGACTTTCAATTTTCAAAGTTTCTAATTTAGAGTCTTGTCCCCCCGGTATCCTATGCCGTAGGACGATTGGTCCGAATCGGTATGGGGTGCTGGTTATAATTCTTTCTAAATATTTGCGAGCATAGCGACCGCGAGCAGATTCTACTTGTGGAATCTTTCTCGTGGGTAGCATCAACATTGAATGTTTTATATTTATTAGCTGAGGTAGGCCTTCTTGTCTTCTTTGTAGCTTCGCGGTTTCAATTATAATATGCACGCGCGGATTATTTCCGCCGATTGTAGAGTCTCGTACCGCGGAATCGCGAATCGTGAATACGCGAGTCGCATGAATTAATTGCGACTTTATTTCACTTTATTCGATTCAAATTGGATCATGCATCCGATTTGATATTATATATTAATCCTTATTAATTTTATGATATGCATTTTGTTCGTTCGATTTTCGTTCGTACGCTTGACGTAAAAAAATGGTTTGTTGATATGAGCAAGAAGGCAGTTCGCGACGGGTAGATTTCGGAGTCGAACGACGAATGTAATGTCTTCGATGAAGGGGTCGCCCGAGGTTACTTAAAGATTTCAATTTCCGTATGTACTTTTCAGTACATACTTTCATATATATATATATATATATTATTTGAACTTGAATTTTTCTGAATATTAAATGAAATATTGTGATACCCCTTTGACACGCGTCACTGAAATAAAGAATACACCTTTCCCTACCCTCGTATAAATAAATTCTTCTGCCCCCCTTTATGCAAATGATTTAAAGTAAAGTCAATTTAGTCCGTTCAGATACTTATTCTTTCACTCTGTTAAGTGGATTTTTTAGTCAGGATTTTCAGCAAACCTCAAGCTCCTGTGTACTGTGTTCATTTATTTAGTCTTAAGGCATGCCCATTTTATTTAGCTCGCAATTATCCGTGAATCTTAGATGTGATACGGATGAATGCGGGCGGTGGGCATGGGTTAATTTTAATATTTCCTAATGATGTGTGGCGGCTGGCGGAGGATTTCGCGGTCCGTGCACGACGTATTTCCACACTTGTGTATGATCGGTTGTTTTCGTGGGATTGCGTCGTTTTTAACTTTTAAGTAAAGCCATGAACTTCCTTGCGAGGTTGGCGAGCCCCCAGGGGTCCGTCTACCTCACTTGGACGTGAATCTCTTTACTTTTGCTATCCATAATGTCGTAATAGATTTTAAAATATAGTCATCTGCTATATTTTATATTTTATACTTTGACGACTATGAATATTCATAGTCTTTAGACGCGAGTAGCTTCCTTTTATTCAAGTTAAATTAACTTGAGATAGAATCGACTATCTTCCAGTTACTTCGTATAGTATCCCTCTCGACACAGCATTACCACGGGGCGCCGTCTTTCGGCATAAGTCGTCTCTTATGTGGTGACCCCTCCAAAAATACCTATTCCTAAAAAATAGCCTATACGAAGTAATTCTTGGAACGCGAGTTTATATTTGCATATATGCTCAAAGCATAAAAATTCGCAATGGACGCAGCCTCTGTCAGTCGATTTCAGGAAAAAGGGTACGTACATTTTCGTGGTATGAGTTGGTATCGAGTTCGGGTGTCGGAGGGGTCCCGGGACCTTCTCCCTAGTGTAGGCTTTGCACCCAGGGCTCGTGAATGAGAACCGTGGAGTGGGTTGATGCTGATTGTGTTGGTGTGCCTGATTTGCTTTTTGCCATTTTAAATATAGCTTGAGGGAGGCAGGTAGCATATCTTCTCTAACTTTGTGTGCTTGATTATGAGTTAATTTTAAGTAGGTAGGGCCAGGGCTGAGGACTCACCTTCGGTTTAGCATTGATAGGCGATCTTTGTAAAGGTGTGATCCCTCACCTGGGAACTGTTAATAAATTAGTATATCATCACCGATATGCTAAAGTGTTAATGTATTTATAAGTATTAATCCTAGTACGCACGTAGTTTAACAGGCTACAGTGGTTCTTAAACACCGGTTTCTGAATTCGCTGAGTCCTTAAATCACGGACTAGTAAGGTTGTTCTTTCAGCACGTGGATTGTATTCTGCTTGGACATTCGATTAAATGTGTACAGGTACGAGCATCCATTTTGTTAATATGAAATGGCTGGGCGTGCTCTGTGCTAGGATACCAGTAAACTTTTTAATATATCTAACTTCATATCTAATTTCTGTCGAAGTAAAGTCAATCTCAATATTATATTCAAGTATTTTTCGGAGAATGGCACCGAAAATATTCTATTCGTGGGTACTCGAGAATGTTTCACCGCAGGATATTCCGGAGAACGTTCAATCTTTGAATGTTAAAGGGTATTCGACGGATGAATGTTCGCGGATATTCAAGAATAATTCAAGTTATATAAATGTAGTAAATGTAGTTTATGAGCTGGTTTATTGCACAGGAACACTCGTCGTTTCTGTGGAACCACCAGTTCTTTGTACGAAAAGGGAATGTCCGAGCAAATCGTTTTCACGCAACGCGGGATGAAGAGCCAAGTGCGAAGAGCCCAAGTGGCGAAGACCTATTTAATGATGATTCATCTTCGGATGGATCGTCATTCTTATGCTATTAAGTCGCTATGCTCGCTAATTATATTTTATTGTGCCCACCCTGCCCCCAAACCCCCATACCCCCTTGTGAACCTGGGACGCAAACATCCGCGTCGCGAATCTTTAAGAAATTTGATTAAAGTTATATTTATTCCAATAATAGTTTCATATCCCTACAAATGTTTTACTCTTTCAGGCAAACTTTTATTATAAATAACTTGAGATAGAGTCAATTATCTTCCAGTTGCTTCGTATAGTATCCCTCTCTACACAGCATTACCACGGGGCGCTGTCTTGCGATATAAGTCGTCTCTTATGTGGTGACCCATAATGTCCGAAAAGACACCCTTCCTAAAAAATCCAAACTATACGAAGTAATTATTGGAACACCATAAATATTATTAAAACCGGGTGAATTTTTATATTTCTAGATTACATAAATATTATTAGAATCGGGTCAGTTTTTATATTTCTAGGTAACATAAATATTATTGAAATCGAGTCAATTTTTATATTTATAGATTCTATGATTTAAAATCTTTTTCGAAGAAGTATATTATGAGTAATTTTTATTGAATTAGTAGTGTTCGAACTCCGTTGCCCCGCGTCCCCAGGGTTCACACACGAAAGCTGAAATTACGGCTTTCATTATATCTGGAATGGTCATATTTGGAATATGACAATAAGGCCTAAAATTGGTTGAATTATAGTTCCAACCAATTCATCATAGAAAGGCCTGTTGGAGAATATAATAATACGAACTCCTTCAAGACTCATTTTTATAACAATTAATAATATTCCTTAAATCAAGCATTAAATGCAAAATAATAGATTTCACGTTCCATGTATATATGGAGCATACTTAAATATCATTTCTGGCACATATTGTCTGGACATTGCAATTTTTAAGATCCCAAGGAGGAAGACAATATTTGTCTGCCAGCTGTTTAACGTAAATTGCAACTATGTATATCGAAATAGAAATATATAGTTGAAAATTATGCTGAAAAGTATGGAGGATGAATTTTGTTGGAATTCTTGCGCGATTAAAAATTGTTATCCAGCAAATATATATAAATGAAGAATTGTATCACAATATACATTTTGCCCAATCTAATATGCACTTGGCAACGTATCCGAATAAATACTTTCGATAAAGCGTCTTGAAGGAGTTCAATGCCCAAAAAGAGGCACGAGAAGGAAGGGACCCCCATGAGAATTTTGAACTCTCCGGCGAGTTGAGCCTTGTTTGCACAAAATTCTTTGGGGGGACGTAGGAGAACTGGTTCATTGCACGAGTATAAACTCCGAGGGCGGTTTGTCGTAGACTTTCCAGGTCTTGAACTGGATCGATTTAAACAATTGAGAGGGTTGTACGGAGTCCACTGTGGCAACTCTATCCGGATAGAGTTCGGACCGTCATTGCGAAAATTCTCGATGATTTGTTTGATCGAAACAGTTCGAGGTGCCGAGGGGGTTGTAGCGATTGTAAAAGCTAACTGACGAGTCACTCGAACCAGTTCGGCTGTTCAGAACCCTCATTTTTATGGAAATACAAACGAGAGAGAATTTCTACCTGTAAAATGTACCATATTTTAACACCATTTTTGGTAATGTTTTTGCAAATAACCCCTCGAGAATCCCTCGATGGGGTTCGAATATGTTATGTATGAAATAATAATACGATGATCATATTTATTGTTTTTGAGAGGAAGTATAATTAATTATATATATATATATATTTATTTGTTGATAATAATGATGGTAATATTGATGAACTGTTGATTACAATGGAAATGAAATAAAATAAAGAGTAGTGTGAAAGAGGGTTCTGGAGAGTTAAGATAGCTCGTCCAAATGACGATATGAAATCCCATGAAAGGGATTATTGATAAGCCAAGCGTTTGTGAAAGGTTGACTTTCATTGCATAACACTATTAAAACATCTTATTATTGATAATTTATAATGAAGTTGTCTATTTTTTGCACCTTTCGTGCTTCAATGAAATATTTAAATATTTTCATTCTTACAAGTATCCATATTTTAAAAACTTTTGTCCTGGTGGATATTATCGTCACGGTTAAAACCGAGTAAAAGAAGCATTTTTATTTTCAATAAATTCTGGCTCTCAGTAGCTTCCAATAAATATATTATTACATTACGGCATATTCATATATGAAATATAATATTCAGTTGTACGTGTCCGAAAATCACGTGATTTTCAATGTTTGCTAAGATTTATATCAGTTTCTTGAGAGGTACACGGAAATTTTTTCACGTAAACTCGAGCATGATACTAATTTGCAATTGCATATAAAAGCCATGCACGAGGGTGAAATTTGTTAGCCCTTTATCCCGGTTCTAGGCTCCTTTTTCTAAGAGTTTGAGGAATCAACTTCCACGATTTAGTACTTCGACTCTCAGTGAGTTTCATTTTCTTGCAATTCTGCATCTTGTTAGAACAATTTTGAAGCCTGCAGCTTCTTTTGTTTCCCTGTTTCGATTCCACACCGTCTCGTTGGCTGCGAGTTGTGCTTTCGCTCAGTTTATTTCGAGAATCCCATTTTGTTTGTTTAAACTTCCATTTCGAAATCGGTCCGGGATAAAAATCGTAGTTTATGCCATGTCCATTTTGCCCGGTCCGCAGTCAGCCGTGGATCTCGGATGTGAATCGGATGGATGCGGACAATGGGCATGGTTTAATTTTGGTACTTTAACTAATCATAATCTGCGACTGGCAGGGGGTTTTGCGATCCGTGCACGACGTACTTCCACATGTGTGCGTGTGCGGTCATTCTTGTGGAATTGCGTCGATTTTTTGAGTTTTGGTAAAGCGATGAACTTTCTTGCGAGGTTGACGGCCCGAGGGCTTTGTCTACCCCGCTTGCAAGTGAATCTCTTTACTTTAGCCGTCCGATTTAGTTTACTCAACCGTAGTCTACTTTTGACTACGTGTGTTTTTTCGACTATGAATATACGTAGTCTTCAATCTCAAGTAGCTTCCTTTTAATCAAGTTATGTCTGCTTGATGTAGAGTCGATTTTCTTCCAGTTACTTCGTACAGAGAGCTCCTGTATGAAGTAAATGGATTCGCGTTCGAGGAATGTACCGCTAAAAGGTACCTGTAGTATACTTTGAATTTTTTCATATGTTTAAACCATATTCGCAATGGATCACAGCCTTTTGCCAGTCGATTTCAGGATAATTGGTATCGCGATAGCTTATCCTCGGGCAGATCGAGTCAAGTACCTTTTTATAACTCATGCAAAGCGCTTTATTGGCGTTTTACATGGATTTAAAAATGGAATTTTGTTCAGTTCAGCATATACTTTTTTATGCTGAATATAAATTAGAGTTAAAATTTTGTTGAAATGATTGGGAGGTAGGATCCTACCTCCCGCCCTCCGCACAGGGCGGGTCTCGAAGCAGCAACCTCCACGTGGTGAGACCTGGGCAATCGGAATTATTTGTCGTGTAATAATGACAAGAGAATTATTTTAAGGCATTGTTTGATTGTATCAAATTTATGTAGAATTATAATACCTAAAGCTGGTAGTATTTCGTATTCCGGAAGAAGTTGCGGAAGAAGTACCAGCGTTATAATTTAGTTGTCGGTCTTATTACACCGTAAATAATTTCGAGCTAATCAGCTGCGGGTTAATTCACATTTATAAGTGGAATCAACATTTTATTTATAAATGTAAAATAACCCATTCGTCAAATTTAATATTAATCCACCATCTACCATCATTTAGACATTTTTTCGACTTGGTTTCGACCTATTTTTGACCAATAAAAAGTTTTTAACCGCTTCTTTGGACCAGAAATCGTCCTAGAATATGTTTATACATCATTTACCATCGATTTGGGTCGTTTAGAATTGATTTTGGCGACTTTCAGTTTTTGAGAATTTTTGAAGGTATACCCCTTTACATTTTTTCGACTTGGTTTCGACCCATTTTTGACCAATAAAAATTTTTTAACCGCTTCTTTCGACCAGAAATCGTCCTAGAATATGTTTATACATCACCCCCCATCGATTTGGGTCGTTTAGAACTGATTTTGGCGACTTTCAGATTTTGAGAATTTTTGAAGGTGTACCCCTTTACATTTTTTCGACTTGGTTTCGACCCATTTTTCACCAATAAAAATTTTTTAACCGCTTCTTTGGACCAGAAATCGATCTAGAATATGTTCATACATCATTTACCATCGATTTGGGTCGTTTAGAATTGATTTTGGCGACTTTCAGTTTTTGAGAATTTTTGAAGGTATACCCCTTTACATTTTTTCGACTTGGTTTCGACCCATTTTTGACCAATAAAAATTTTTTAACCGCTTCTTTCGACCAGAAATCGTCCTAGAATATGTTTATACATCACCCCCCATCGATTTGGGTCGTTTAGAACTGATTTTGGCGACTTTCAGTTTTTGAGAATTTTTGAAGGTGTACCCCTTTACATTTTTTCGACTTGGTTTCGACCCATTTTTGACCAATAAAAATTTTTTAACCGCTTCTTTCGACCAGAAATCGTCCTAGAATATGTTTATACATCACCCCCCATCGATTTGGGTCGTTTAGAACTGATTTTGGCGACTTTCAGTTTTTGAGAATTTTTGAAGGTGTACCCCTTTACATTTTTTCGACGTGATTTCGACCTATTTTTGACCAATAAAAATTTTTTAACCGCTTCTTTTGACCAGAAATCGTCCTAGAATATGTTGATACATCATTTACCATCGATTTGGGTCGTTTAGAATTGATTTTGGCGACTTTCAGTTTTTGAGAATTTTTGAAGGTGTACCCCTTTACATTTTTTCGACGTGATTTCGAACTATTTTTGACCAATAAAAATTTTTTAACCGCTTCTTTGGACCAGAAATCGTCCTAGAATATGTTTATACATCATTTACCATCGATTTGGGTCGTTTAGAATTGATTTTGGCGACTTTCAGTTTTTGAGAATTTTTGAAGGTGTACCCCTTTACATTTTTTCGACGTGATTTCGACCTATTTTTGACCAATAAAAATTTTTTAACCGCTTCTTTGGACCAGAAATCGTCCTAGAATATGTTTATACATCATTTACCATCGATTTGGGTCGTTTAGAATTGATTTTGGCGACTTTCAGTTTTTGAGAATTTTTGAAGGTGTACCCCTTTACATTTTTTCGACGTGATTTCGAACTATTTTTGACCAATAAAAATTTTTTAACCGCTTCTTTGGACCAGAAATCGTCCTAGAATATGTTTATACATCATTTACCATCGATTTGGGTCGTTTAGAATTGATTTTGGCGACTTTCAGTTTTTGAGAATTTTTGAAGGTGTACCCCTTTACATTTTTTCGACTTGGTTTCGACCCATTTTTGACCAATAAAAATTTTTTAACCGCTTCTTTCGACCAGAAATCGTCCTAGAATATGTTTATACATCACCCCCCATCGATTTGGGTCGTTTAGAACTGATTTTGGCGACTTTCAGTTTTTGAGAATTTTTGAAGGTGTACCCCTTTACATTTTTTCGACTTGGTTTCGACCCATTTTTGACCAATAAAAATTTTTTAACCGCTTCTTTCGACCAGAAATCGTCCTAGAATATGTTTATACATCACCCCCCATCGATTTGGGTCGTTTAGAACTGATTTTGGCGACTTTCAGTTTTTGAGAATTTTTGAAGGTGTACCCCTTTACATTTTTTCGACTTGGTTTCGACCCATTTTTGACCAATAAAAATTTTTTAACCGCTCCTTTCGACCAGATATCGTCCTAGAATATGTTGATACATCATTTACCATCGATTTGGGTCGTTTAGAATTGATTTTGGCGACTTTCAGTTTTTGAGAATTTTTGAAGGTGTACCCCTTTACATTTTTTCGACGTGATTTCGAACTATTTTTGACCAATAAAAATTTTTTAACCGCTTCTTTGGACCAGAAATCGTCCTAGAATATGTTTATACATCATTTACCATCGATTTGGGTCGTTTAGAATTGATTTTGGCGACTTTCAGTTTTTGAGAATTTTTGAAGGTGTACCCCTTTACATTTTTTCGACGTGATTTCGACCTATTTTTGACCAATAAAAATTTTTTAACCGCTTCTTTGGACCAGAAATCGTCCTAGAATATGTTTATACATCATTTACCATCGATTTGGGTCGTTTAGAATTGATTTTGGCGACTTTCAGTTTTTGAGAATTTTTGAAGGTATACCCCTTTACATTTTTTCGACTTTGTTTCGACCCATTTTTGACCAATAAAAATTTTTTAACCGCTTCTTTCGACCAGAAATCGTCCTAGAATATGTTTATACATCACCCCCCATCGATTTGGGTCGTTTAGAACTGATTTTGGCGACTTTCAGTTTTTGAGAATTTTTGAAGGTGTACCCCTTTACATTTTTTTCGACTTGGTTTCGACCCATTTTTGACCAATAAAAATTTTTTAACCGCTCCTTTCGACCAGAAATCGTCCTAGAATATGTTTATACATCATTTACCATCGATTTGGGTCGTTTAGAATTGATTTTGGCGACTTTCAGTTTTTGAGAATTTTTGAAGGTGTACCCCTTTACATTTTTTCGACGTGATTTCGACCTATTTTTGACCAATAAAAATTTTTTAACCGCTTCTTTGGACCAGAAATCGTCCTAGAATATGTTTATACATCATTTACCATCGATTTGGGTCGTTTAGAATTGATTTTGGCGACTTTCAGTTTTTGAGAATTTTTGAAGGTATACCCCTTTACATTTTTTCGACTTGGTTTCGACCCATTTTTGACCAATAAAAATTTTTTAACCGCTTCTTTCGACCAGAAATCGTCCTAGAATATGTTTATACATCACCCCCCATCGATTTGGGTCGTTTAGAACTGATTTTGGCGACTTTCAGTTTTTGAGAATTTTTGAAGGTGTACCCCTTTACATTTTTTCGACTTGGTTTCGACCCATTTTTGACCAATAAAAATTTTTTAACCGCTCCTTTCGACCAGAAATCGTCCTAGAATATGTTTATACATCATTTACCATCGATTTGGGTCGTTTAGAATTGATTTTGGCGACTTTCAGTTTTTGAGAATTTTTGAAGGTGTACCCCTTTACATTTTTTCGACTTGGTTTCGACCCATTTTTGACCAATAAAAATTTTTTAACCGCTTCTTTTGACCAGAAATCGTCCTAGAATATGTTTATACATCATTTACCATCGATTTGGGTCGTTTAGAATTGATTTTGGCGACTTTCAGCTTTTGAGAATTTTTGAAGGTGTACCCCTTTACATTTTTTCGACTTGGTTTCGACCCATTTTTGACCAATAAAAATTTTTTAACCGCTTCTTTCGACCAGAAATCGTCCTAGAATATGTTTATACATCACCCCCCATCGATTTGGGTCGTTTAGAACTGATTTTGGCGACTTTCAGATTTTGAGAATTTTTGAAGGTGTACCCCTTTACATTTTTTCGACTTGGTTTCGACCCATTTTTGACCAATAAAAATTTTTTAACCGCTTCTTTCGACCAGAAATCGTCCTAGAATATGTTTATACATCACCCCCCATCGATTTGGGTCGTTTAGAACTGATTTTGGCGACTTTCAGTTTTTGAGAATTTTTGAAGGTGTACCCCTTTACATTTTTTCGACTTGGTTTCGACCCATTTTTGACCAATAAAAATTTTTTAACCGCTTCTTTCGACCAGAAATCGTCCTAGAATATGTTTATACATCATTTATCATCGATTTGGGTCATTTAGGATTGGCGACTTTATTCATCATCATTTATTGCAGAAGGGCGCGTAGTTCATAGTTGTTTTTACTTATTTCCGCAGGGGGCACTTTTTTGTGGTGAATTTCACACGTCTGTAATTTTTGACTGGGTCTACTGTCTATATCTTGTCTGTGGTGTGAACTCACATTATGAACGTAGGGCATCTCTTTTCAGATTTTATGCGGAATTAAATGTTAGAGATATTACCATGTACTTATCAAGTTTAGTTATGTAAATATTTTTCCTATATAATTGAAGTTTTCTTATAAACTTTCATGCGATCTATGATGCTTATAGAGGGATATAAGAAAATACGATAACGTGAAAATTCGAATATCCTTACATCTTCACCAACGCGTATATCGATTCGAAGAATTCGATTCGTACATATGGCGTCGTGTTGTATATCGATGTGTATACACGTTGTTGAGAAGAACGTGTTCTTAACTTAAAATAGAAATATTTAATGCAACAAGAAATGATTTATTTCTGCACATAGAAAATCGAAATCAATTAAATATATAGCATTTTATGTTTTACACCCTGGAAGCAGAACGAACAATATATTTGTATTGTCATTAAGTTCCACGTGTGTAATATATAAACACTCAGAAAATGAAAGAATCATTGTTATCTAATTGTGAAAAGAATTTTGTAAATAAATCAATAGAACAAAGAACGGTACGCTTCTATATCTTGAAATTAATATTTCGAGTAAATATTAATTTTCTAAATGATTGTACATTGATTTTAGCGGTTAGATGGCCGAAATTTGTTGGAGGCGAGACCTGTTAAAATTTATTTTGGTTCGAACTGGGGTTGTTGTATGGTTTTACTTGGCCAGACAAGGTATATTTTATATTTTCAAGATAGTAATTCATAATTAAAATGTATATTCTAGTCACTTAAGATATCTCAGTAATTAATTTAGGCAAATATAGTTTCTATAAAACTTGGTATTAAATAGAAAAATGTATGTTTAGGGCGATAGCACAAGTCACATGCGATATACAACAACCTAAGACATCTAGACCCAATGAGGGTATGTTACATATAAATGTAGAACTTAATCCATTAGCGGCGCAACATTTTGAAAGTGGTAGACAGTCCGAGTCTGCTGTGCTGATTAGTAGGCAACTCGAGAAATGTTTCAAAGATTCAAAATGCATAGACTTGGAATCCTTGTGTATAGTTGCCGCGAAGAAGGTCAGTAGTTGTATCTACTTTTTAGTGATTTGTATCTTTAAAGTAAACGGCGGTGGATGCTTGTTATACTTATTAAATCTAAAAGAAAATAACACTGTATATTATTCTTTCTCTTTGTATGTGTTTTCCTGAAGCTTATTATTTATGAATTAACATTAGCAATATTGTTTATCAATATCAATTAGTTTGGTACAGGTATGGAATTTAAGGGTCGATGTCAATATTATCAATCATGATGGGAATTTAGTGGATTGTGCATCCATTGCAACTCTCGCTGCATTGTCACACTTTCATAGGCCTGATGTAACTTCTACTGGTGAAGACATTATAATTCATCCTTTTTCTGAAAAGGATCCTTTACCATTGACTTTATTTCATCGGCCAATCTGTGTATCTTTTATAACATTTGAAAGGTTTGTGATCTTATTTAAGAGAACATATTAGAATACTACAAAATTTTTTACACAGTTAACAAATTGTATGTTGGTCCCGCGATATTCCATTCCGTGAAAATCGTAAAAAGTTTGTAATCTATTTTCTTGCAAATGTTCATTCTTCATTGCTAGGTAATATGACCGCCGACATTCACGCTTTGAATAGCCGAAATTTTGTCGGCGTACAATGTGTTAAAATAAAATAGAATAAGATAATGCAAATAATATGCAAAGCAAATAAGAATTAGAAATCCTTGTTACTTTTAGTGGTAACACAGTCATGGATCCAACTTACTTAGAGGAAAGAGTTGGTGTAGCACAACTCTCTCTAGGCATAAATTCATACAGAGAAGTTTGTAGTTTACATTTCAATTATTTAACAAAAACAATGACTGTTGAAGATGTTATATCTGCTGTTTCAAATGAAGCAGCAAATTATGCTGCAAAATTAGTACTGCAAATTAAAGAAACAGTAGAAGCTGATGTACAAGCTAGGTAATGTTCATTTTCAGTAGTACATACATTGTTTTAAAAACAATGTTTTTTATTCCTGTTTTTAGCAGATGATAGTTAATAGATTATATTACATTCTTATTGGTATGCAGATATAAAAAGGAAGAATGCAGTGCTAATCGTTTTAAGGAAAGTATAGCAATGAAGAAACTGACTACAATGAATAGCGACTGTATTAGTATTAAATTGCGGAAATTCGCGGATGTAGAAAAGAAGGAAAACATGGAAATAGATGGTAAGAAAATCTATAGCAATTCAAATAATTGCTGTTCCTCTAACATTCGATAATTTTCATGTAAATACAGAAGAGGAAGAGGACAGCAAGGATTCCAAAATTATTAAATGTGGGGAAGGTTCTGCTGACTTAATAACTGGTTTAGTAAGTATATTTATTATTTTTCGTACTATTCGTCTTGCATTCACATTTAAACTTTATTTTTTTTAGCTGCCATCAGTAGGGGAAGGTGGACCTAGTACATGGCAATCTGATAGCTCAGAGGATGAAGCAGTAGAGGATGTAGAAATTACAGCAGAGATAAAACAAGCAGCAAATGCCATTGACGAAATAGGTGGATATTATTTTAAAATCCAATATTTATATATCCCAAAAGTAATCATTATTTGGTCAAATAATCATAATTGTGCCACCCAAACTATTAAAATATATATAAACTTTATTAGTGTATCAGTAAGAATTGCCAACTTCGGTTAAATGCAAGGTGGAGAGAGATTCCTCTGTGCAATGAAGCATGCGCATTCGTCCGACACACGCGAATGCGCGTGATAACTGAGCATGCGCATTTATCATATACAATCATAAACGCGAAATAAATATAACTCTTACATGTCACTGTTTCAGCAATAAACGACGACAGCGAGGAAGAAACTACCGAAGTCTTACAAAAAAAGGATTTAATGTAGCAAATAAAATTCGCAAGGAAAGTATTTTCATAATTCAATAATGAGTCGATCGAAAATATTTAACCCCCCACCCCCTCGCCATCGATTTTAGGTTTTGTACTGCTTTATATCAAATTCAGAACTTCTCAATGCAGAGTAATATTCTCGTTTTAGTAAATGCAAGTAGTGCAAAGTGAACTTAACTGGAATAAGATTCTATTAATGAAAGAAAACTATGGAACTTCAACAGTTTAATCAGAAGAAGTGTTTCTATGGTAACCTAACTTGGGGAAAATAAGGTTTTCATTAGAAAGGAGGAAAAACATATAGACTTGGACATATATATTCTTAGAGTTATTTATACATAGATCTTATAAAATACTTATGTCTATTAACAAGTAAAAATCAGTATATATGTATTTGATCTCACTAGCAGAATATTATTACAATAACAGAACTTATGTATAATTAAACCTAGGTTATGTAGCATCATTACTCAAACCATTCTTTTGATCTAGTTTGTTTGCATTAGTCTTTACTGTGTAAATAAAGAAACTCAGTGCTTCTTTTTCAACTACTGGGATGGTTTTAAAATGCTTCATGAGGGTCTGTAATCATATTAATACAAAATTTGTTCATACTTCTATTCGATAATGAAATACTTTAAAGAGTATTTAAGTAGTAATGGGTTATTATTGAACCATAAATACTTACATCAGCCAATTGAGCTTTGTTAAGGCCAGGCCGTGTTGAAACTTTGTAATGTCTTTTGTACCGCCTCAGGGTGCCCACTTGCAATTGGAAAAGATCAACTTCCGGTAAATCGTTATCTGTTTCTCCTGAATCTTCCTCTGAATCTTTTCTCCTACGCTGTTGTTGTTGCTTAGATCTTGCACATTGGATTACTTGCTTGTGATAGTCACAAATATATATATGACGTGCCTGTTTGTAACACAAAAATAACAATGCAAATGTACACATACATTTCAGTAATCATTCTGACAAATTTGTACAAGAGATTTTGGGTCCAATTGCTAAAATTATTTCATAACTGTCCATCAAAGTATGATGAAATTTTTAGGCTGAAATTCTGTTTCCAAAACAAAGGGCGAAAAATTGTGTGACAGATTTGTCTCAATCTCTTGTTATATTTGTGTATAATGTTTAAAACGTGAATATTAGTGTTTTACAGTGGAAGTACTTATCATATGTACGTAGAAACAAATTGTAAATGAATTGCATTAGCAAATATCGTAAAATGGCAAAAGTACTCCCGAAAGATCGCAAAGACGGATGCGTTATAGTATCGTTCACAGGCAACGCGCATTAACCGACAAGTACTTTACCGATTCTTGCAGTTGTGTAGTTTGAAAAGAAAGGATTGCGCGAAATAAATAATTGTATAACTACGATGTTTTTCAGGGGAATTCCTGTACGGAGTCTCAGACAATAACTTCTGTGACACTGGACATATGTCATCGTAGCATAAAGAGGTTTTAAAAGAATTTCCACGGTATTCTACTGCACTTACCACTTGATCAAGATTGAGTTTCAATCGCCGCTGAGTAACAGTTTTTTGTATACGTTTACTGTAAGAAGCGTTGCCAGCTGGCCGCGAGCAACGTTCACCTTCATCTACAAGGCAACAAATTTGATCAGCAGCTCCTCTCGAGTCCTCTTCACCGGTACTGAATCCATTCATTTTATTTCCTTAACTGTTAATATTAACAAAACCGTTTACGAATGGAATGCCGAAGCTTAACAATCTCGGAAAATCTATCGGCGTGTTTATGTCAAAAAACGGCGTGTCCCGACGTAAAATACAGAAGACGACGTCTGCTTTCCTCACACATAATTGTTCGTGCGTTTTAATTTGTCACGTAGAGATAATCAGAGTTGTTTATGCCTCACAATGCAATACGAAATCATCCGACAGGATACACGACTGTTTTGTGTTTAATATGAAGATTCACGTTGATCAATCGATCATTTAAACAACGAAAGTTTGCGTGCTACGCGAAACCTGGGTGATGTGCGATGTTGCAGAACTTTTCGCTCTTTCTGTTCGTAGCCGATTTAAGAGATCACTCTTATTGAAAACGCGACCGACTCCGTTAACGCGTAAGCTTTTAGCACTATTACTTTCCCGCTCCACGTTTATGTTTTTATGGATTTCACTCTCAGCAACACCGACCCGATGGTGTAACACTTGAACGCGCTTTATTATTTACACAAACGCACGATTCACACAATGCTACACACATGACCAGAGCACACTCTGAGAAATTCCTATCCTATACGATGCAGTTCTGCCAACAATGAGTAACGACACAAGAATCGAGTAACGATTAAATACTTCTTCCTATCTGTATCCAAACAACTTCCTTTTCTTCGATATATTACTTCGCGTTAATTCATTCGGTATAATCAGGGTTTTAACCTAACTTTATTTACGCGTAACGGAGAAAATTTGGTCAAATGAATGTCCATTTTAGCGGGGTCGCTGGAAGCACACATGGAAGACTGGATATGATATGGATGAGCGATCACGATGCATTACTTATTACATATTTACAATACCTGTTATAATTAAAACATCTAATAATGAACAAAGCATACAAGCAGTTAACTACTTTCCTTTTAATTTCAAGCATTCTGTTTTAGTTTCTTCGAGTCTCTCTTTGTTGCCGGTCATATGTTGCATACGCATGTGTGCGACAGACCGTGTGTACGTGTAAGTACGTTGCAACCTACTATCGTTTTGTGTTAATATTCACTATAAATATACAAAGGGATTTGTATTTTATCTTGCATACGGGACACGGAGTGATGATGGAGCGCGAGAATCGCATTTTTTCATTTAAAATAAATAAGTAATCTTGGCAATATAATTGATAAAACAATAATGATGATTCAAGTTTTATTGCGTGCAAGATGCACACTATATACTTTTCATATTTTATGAATTATATTCATTTGTAACGACATTTTGTATCCGCCATCCTCGTGGTTCTTTTTTTGTAATTTTCAGATACGTCGCATTACATGCGTGTAATAGAAGGACATAAAAATCATTCTAAAACGATATGATATTTATTTTGGTAAAACCAACGTACAATCGTGCGAATATGTTTCATAAATCTTCAAACTGAAACTTATTCCTTAAATATATTTTTAATTGCGAGTGGCATAATGATAATTACAAAACGTATTTGCACAATAATTAAAGAGGACCAACAATTGGAAGTATGTAGTAGATAAAAATGATTAATATCTATAATTACAATCGCAACAAAGCATGCACCATTAAATCGTATAATTAATGAAGAAAAAGCGATGAATTTGCCGGTCGCTTCACGTTGGTGGTACTGATTGAACAATTTGCTTACGACGACTAGCGTCACCTATGAAAATAGCAAACTCTAACCTTAACGCATTTAGTTGATTATTTAACGCGATATACTGTTAATTAGGAGAATGGTAGAAGAAGAATAAGAAGAAAATAATAGCATTCAGTTCGACAAATCAGCGGAAGATTAATTGAAACGGAATCAATAATGTACGAGAGATTGTTTTCCGCGCACGATTTTTCCCGCCCTTTCTGCCAGCAGACATGTTATTGGGGGGTAAAAAGAAACGTTTCAAAACATAAAAGGTTGGCGCTGATTGGCTTACTTTTTGCGGCTTATCTGAAATAAGCCAATGGTAATAGAGATTTTCCCTGTACACTTCCATATGCCGCACAAGTGGCGTGGGGTCGTGATATTCGAAGCTGGGAATCCTTTTAGCTGTAGAGGACTGTTCAGGTAAGAAAAATCCAAATATTTTTCTTTCGGAGCGTTGACAGATCTCAGCGGGCAACAGCTGATTACCAGAATATCATTGTCGTCCAATACGAGTAATACAAGTAAATATACGACGAGGTGCTACTGTGCTGCGTATCGTGCGTACACCTTTTATTTCTACACAACCGTCATAGCAAATGGCTGCCCCGGAGATGTGTCTAGCAAGAAGATTCTCTCGTGCGTTTTGTTGTCGTTGTGTGTGAATACCAGAGAAAATGTCGCGCGGCTGATTTTACGATCGAGAAAACACAGTTATACGAGATTTCTAATATGAAATGTCGCCGCGGCTCGTGTCACGGGTGTTTCGTCATAAATCAACCCGTCAAGGCTACAGCCCGCGTACGATCGGCCGCTGTTTGGCTACTTGCGCCATGCATTGGCATATATGGGATCCTGCACTATAGTGCTCATTGTGATCTTATAACGAATAATTTGCCACTTAATTCTCGATTTGCCTCGATCAGTAGCGCGCGGTTCAAAAGCTTACGAAAAATCAGACTGACTTTCAGTCATCAAATTCCCCTGCGTGGCGTAATTTACGTTATATCACGATGCTTTTAGTTTCCCGCTCACAGCCAATTCTTCAAGGCTCTCCTCAGCTTATACGCGACTAAACCGCCAACCGACATTACTCTCTGATATTCATACGCCTTTTAATTCGATTTTTTCTGTGATAATATTCATTTAGTATATCTGACAAAATAGCACAGTTTGTTTGTGGTGAGTGGAGTTCGTCGGCGCGGGGGGTGGCGGGGGTCGGGGATAGTATCGTATACAGCATGTTTACACGTAAGCGTCTCTTTTTGCTGTGTGCGCCAAATCGTCGACACAATGTACACTGCACCGAGGCGCCAAAATGATACTTCGCCTTTTTGCGTCGGTTCTTTTAGCTTTCATTTTATCCGTGACTAGAGTTAATCGTTTTCGGCATTGGCCTCTGAAATTCCGAAACGCTCCTATCTTATCCGGCGATACCGATGTGAGAAATTTCGGTACGTCCTAGGGAATGTATGAACACGATTATGCGTAAAATGGTGGAGAATATAATCAATGTATGGAAGACATGTTTGCACTCCGCGCAAACGTCACCATATTCGTCGTGTGTGGATAATACGAGGTTATACGTGTACGATACAAATGCGATATATACATGTATATACTGTGCATCTCTTTTATTACAGCCTTTCAAACGCAAATGTAAAAGCAGCAGCGAATTATGATATGTCCGTACGGAATAATGATTTTTCGGGTTACACGCCTCCTAACGATATAACCTGCGTAATGAATTTCTTGTTTGGTGATTGAGATGACTCTGATTACGCTTGAAGTTATACACTTCTCGGAAATGCTTTAAGAGTACCAACGTGGACGCGCTGAATGAATTTATTTATAAAGTAAAAATTAGTTGATAAGCCACGTATCAAGTAACTTTATTTATTGATAAAAAAAGATTCACCGCGTATCCGTATCAGAGAAACGTTCATGTTTCCTTGATGCTGATGAATTTAAACATTAAGTTGAAATCATCTCGTGGGATTATTTCGTATTTGATTCCGCTGGTTCCAGAGTTGACATTATTATTATTGGGAAATGTTTATTATATACATATTTTCATATATTCCCATTGAACTTATTTCCATTATTTTTGAACGCATTCATCCGCATGTATGTAAATATGAGTACGTTTTACAATACTCGTTTATCTCTCTTCTTGAAATGCATAACATTCATGCATTAATAGTTCATCAATTATTGATTGCGTTTGGTTGCAACAATGTTATGAATTATTTTCATTCATGATTCTATTTATACTTGAAATTACAAATCCGTTAAAGCTTTAGAGATACGCAGGTTGTGCTCGAAAGATTAGTAATGTTAATAATAAGTACATAATTCCATCGTAATATCATATATTATGTTCCATCGAAGTATAACTAGAATTATTAACAATTCTCTCTCTCTCTCTCTCTCTCTAATATCAAGAGATATTTTCGACCATAACTGTGCATTGCCATTAGTTTACTGCAGTCGATAACAGTATCGACTAGAAGTTACGTCGCACAAAATTGAATCGATGTAGAAACTGATTATATTACGAAATCGCGGAGAAACTGATAATTTTTGTAACATTACGATGAGACATATACCAATCTAGTTAAAATGCAAACAAAATATAAACATAAACATGAAGTTCCGCACGTATTATCGTTATTATTCAGGATATACGTTGATGTCAGAAAGCACCGAATTAAAAATAATTAAACACGAATATCACTAAACATCGATTTAGCAATACTTCTTGCGCCGGGAGTAGAATGTTACAGTGAATTGTTGTTAGAATTATGTTAGAAATAAATGAAAAGTTTCGAAGTCCTACTCACGATGTTAGATAGACTTTCACCGGTTCGGAGCACGATAAATACTGGTTCGTTCGAATAGTTCTATCCATTCTTATCCACCTTGAGATAATGCCTGAAATATTACGTTTCAATTATCATACACCTCGGCTATCTCATTTTTTTCCTCTCGCGTTTGCTTTGATCTTTCTTTTTCGCCTTAAGAACTTCGAGATAATATTCTTAGTACGGTTCACATACAGGTTCACGTTTTATAAAAGTCATTTAAGCATGATTAGATACGTGAATAGTATAAACAATATTCCTACTACTTCCACGAGAATGGAGTTTTCTTTTTAATTAAATACACCTGTATCGCGGTTTACCTTTCGAAATAGTTGAAGATACGCCGCGAATATAATACGCCTCTTAATTAATGTAAATATTTCAAAGAGCATTCAAACTGAAAAGGGAAAAGGGGGAATCACGCAGGATTGCGCAACAAAATGTAAAACAATCGAAAGAGATTTTCCGACATTTTTTAAGTAACTTTTAAGGATTCATTTTCCACGCTGAATAAATATCAAGCGATATAATATTTATTCATTCCGCGATGTTATTCGTGTATTTTAATATTGCAAGCTGCTTCAAAGTAATCTCTCGAATTGCTCGGGCTTTTGGAAGTTTGTATCAACTTTATATCAATGTTTTTGTAAATTGCGCTATAATTCCGAGATTATTTCATTCAACTCCGAATATATTATGGATTTATGATTAACATTGGTTTCAATTCAGTCGTAAATATTGAAAAATTATTTTCGAAACTCAGTGAGTAATTATTGCTTTGGTTCATAAGTCCGTGCGATTTTCATTTCATATTGAATATTTCGCATCAATTATCTATCAACTACATATTATACTTATTCGCTAGCTTTTGTTTTATCCTATAATGCGATTGGTAACACTAGAACTGTCGTCGATATATTCAGTTACATTTCTATACGACAAAATTCTGATAACTTTTGTTAAAATCTTGCCGTCGAAATTAACATATTTTTCATTCTAATTAATTATAATGATGGAAAATACATTGTAAATCAATTCGTATGAAATATTTGAGAACATGAACATTTTTCATATTCGACCAAATCGCTGAACTTATTGAACAACTTAATACTACGTCGAATTAAGATTATTGGCGTAGTTTTTAATGGAAATCTCGCAGCAGTACATTCATTAAGAATTAGTAGCGTGTTAAATGAATTCAGTGGTGGAATATATGCCGGTATTTACACTCACTATTAGCCAAGTATCGAGTGCAAATATTTGCTCAATATTCTTGCGCTATAGAATAGTATCTTACCGACGTACGTGTGTGACTCGCACACGTTAGCATTACCTATATTCTCAGTACAATATTGGTACAGCAGTTAGACACACATTAATTCGTTTTCTGGGGATTAATTAGAATCATGAACGATAATATGTATATTTAACAGTGGAACTACCAAAGCAGTCAAAATGGCGGGTCCTCGGAATTTAATAAAAATGCTCAAACTTATAAAGTTTCATTTCCTGAGATTTTTGATGGCTCACGTTGCATAATGGACGTAATTAAATCTATTAATTCATTATTTCCATCCATCCTTTTTGTGGACGCACATATGAATCTATAAATATAGCTAAATATATTATCTGTAGTTAATAAATTATACAATTTTTATAGATTTCTATAGATATATCTAGAGTTCTGGTTTTAAAGTAAGTTTAACGTATATGCAGAGAAAATATCTTTTATAATATCGTAACAATTATTGAATTCCTCGAGTATTATTTTTGTGGACAACAACTATATACTTTGATATTTTAATAAACCCTAAAGTCTCCCAAGTATTTATGAAACAAGCTGTTACTTTATTTAGAGGGCGCAAAGAATGAAGTGCCATAAAAATTGAAAAGGCTTACCCGCCATCTTGGCCTTTTGTGTGCAATAAAGGTTCGTACGTCCCAAAGTAAATGTCTCAGGTATATCGGCACAAAAGCAGCATAAAACTTCTTGTGACTGCAGGTAGAATATTGAATATCGGTTGGAAATCTGCTTTCTTATATTGTTCCTGTGCTCCTCGAGTAATATTCAGGTATATTATAAATTCGGAAAACCGATTAAGAAACGTCGGAATTTAGTTCGAAGTAGGTCTTTGCCCCCTCCGCGCGGATAGGGATTATGGGAACTGTTATAATACAGGTTTCGATACTTTGCTTTAAACGTACAGAACTATAGCTGAACACTAGAACCACCGGCGATATGTTCAACTATATTTATATATTTATGCGTACGTTCTTTAAAGAAAAGGATAGATGGAAGGAATAAATTCATCGCTTTATTTATGTTCATTGTGCAACGTGAACATTTTCCGACAATGAAACGTTATAAATTTGAACATTTTTATGAAATTCCCAGCAGCCGCCATTTTGTCTGCTTTCGTAGTTAACACTAGAACTGCCGAATATGTACGTCACTATATTTACATATTTATTACGATGTAAATTATGACTGGAAGATGTACATTTATTAATGGTTTAATTATATATGTTACGTATATAAAGTATAGATTAGTTTTTTACTTAATTTGTTTTATTAAAAATTGCGAAACCATCATTTTCATTGCTTTGGTAGTTCTAGTGTTAACACGTTGAGCGCCGCACAGAAATCCGTGTTATACGATTCCTCGCGATACGCGTCTTAATGTTCATATAACATTTAAAAAGAACTGTTTGAGGGCATTGGTTACTTTACATCGTTATCGTAATGTTAAACATATTGCAAATTTAAAGATATCAGCGATATTAATTAATAACCGCTTAACAGCCAAAGCTACAAACTCCATGAAACAAAATTGAGAGAAAATTGATAATTATGAAACGTTAAGTACGCGCTTTGAGTCATGCGCTTTGACAGCAATATTGGTAAATTTGCAAAAAGTGGAGTTTAATCACTTTGATATTTCCACGGCTCAGATGTGATTCAGATGTGAGTTTTATTGTTAGTAATATTGGAATCGGTGGTCACCGGTGACCAACATGGTGTCAACGTGCTAAAAAGACATTCTTCCACGTAGAAAACCCATATTTCAATGCTGTTTGAACAGTGTAGCTGACAATTTAAACACAAACAAGTTATCAGTAGTGCGTTCTATAGCGCGTGGTAGATTTGTATGGTAGAACAAGCCAATGTCAATAAAGCATATTTAATAATAGGATTTGAGGAGTTAATTCAAAAGTAATGAAGGGGAATACTTGAATGTCGTGTATCGTCGTTGGAAACCGCCGTTTTAATAAGTACGAAGATATGGCGGGTTGATAAATTACATGAAAATAATACATTTGTCCAATGATACATCATTTTGAATAATACTCATTCCGCGTGTGCACGAAATACGGCCGTAGTGATACAAGCGATTTAAAATCGATGTTTCATGTAAAATTTATGTACGTCACATATTTCACGTTGAAAAATTGGTTCCCCCCGGAACGGGTTTCTTTGCTACATCGTAATCATTATACTCGTATAAGACATACTTTCATACTTTCTGGACCATTGACCCACATATGAGTCAGTCTTGATATCTTCTAATTGATAGTGAATACACTTTTGAAACTCATTACTCTCCCGCGTTTTAATCGCTCCTTTTTCTTCACTAGCTACTTCACGTTGAAAAACTCCCCAAACTATTTGCACAAAAACTTAATGACGTGCATTAACATACGCCGTGTTCCGCCGCCATCGTTTAACCGCCATTTTGGTATACTTTCCTAAGTACAATATTTCGTAACCATTTAAGCATTAAAAATGAAATCCTACGATGTAAGTCAAAACATTTCTTCCTGGAAGTACGTTTGCCAGTGTAAAAGTATCGTTTAATTCGTCTATTTTTTGTTAATGAGTATTCACCATTAACAATGTCATTAGTTTTGCAAAGAATAGCATCATAACTCATAGAGAAATTAATGATTAAATTTATTATATGCATTAGTAGATATTAGTAAATTTAAGAAGTAATTATTACTAGGAATATTCGAGAATATTACTTTCCATAAATAATAAGTGAGAAAACATTGCGAAAATGTTTAATGCGCTGTTTATTTTAGTACTGTTAGGTACTGGGGATAGTCGAGGATAGAAGAAAATGTTTACAATTTCTTTGGTACGGCTCTAGTCATTTTTGTAGTTACCTGCTCGACCAGTTTTTGGGAAGGTAATTCCAATCTATTATTCCCGTCAGGTATATGGGGGAGGCTAGAAGAATGTTTACGGTAATTGCTAGAGCTAATCGAACCTACGTTTACGACGTCGGAGTATTTACTGATTGGTGTGTAGCATCGAAATCTAACTATAATTATCCTTACCGAGAAACTTTGCTAGAAAAACCCAACCGCGATTCGCCAACAAATATATCTTATTCGAACATATTTCAAACCGCTTCTATAAATTATTCGAAACGCTTTGAAAAACTCACGTTTCTCGAGGATATTTTGGATTCCGACTTAATCCGTGAGTCTGCCGAATTACAATAAAATATCTATTTTATGAAATCGTTCTGCGCGCTCTAATACCAAGCTTTTGTAACATTGATCTTTTAAACATTTAAACGATAAGGATATTATTTGTCCGTTATTCATTGCGCTTATTTTTATGAAAGAAAGGTAGAATTATTTTGATTTGTTTGTCTAAAGTGATATGAGATGATATTTCTTAAATGCTTAAATTGATATTCTGCCAATTATTGCATTATTTTTCAACACCAAATACATGTAGACGTTGTTATCAATTTAATTAATGTTATGTTCTTGTGGATTAACACGTTTCTACTTTGAAACATGATTCCTGTAATAGTCTCTAAATAATCTAAATATCGGAACAAATATTTGGCTTTGAAAGCTGACGTCTTGGAAGCACAAGCAAACGGTAGCGCTTTATTTATTTTCATTTACGGAGAATCTCGTGCTCTTCCCAAAAACGAGTTTAGCGTGGCAAATGGCGCAGAAGAAAGTGGCAACTACTTTTTTCCCTCGAAACGTCACAACACGGAAAAGTGAATTCCATAATGTTAATAGTTTTTCCGTAATCCTCGGTATATCCAATCTCACTGGGGTTTTATTATTCACTAATCTAAGGCATCTGCGTGCCAACATTTATTACACGTGTAGCCAGAAAATTATCAGTTATGATGACGCAGCACCTTCGGAATAAAGTGAATATTAAATCTGAAAGTAACCATTCTGTAACAACGGTAATATCTAATAAGCCATATCTCATTCCGGAATGCTTCACTAATTTATCTCGTTTACGGAAAACTAGAAATATGCCATCTTTTATTTATTCAAAAAAGGTAATATATCGGGACTTTACATAAAGTTGGACATTTTCGAACCTTTTAGACGTCTTTCATACTCTCTCAACATATTATTCTGAATTTCTTTGTTGCCCAATGAATTCTGCAGATCAATTATTGTATCACGGCAGATTTAATTGAAGTATTTAGTTGCGAATAAAATTAGCGTTATTCATCGGCGTCGTAATTACAATATTCCCGGTATTCTTCGGTAGCCATCTTGTAATCCTACCCTATAGGTTTGAGATCTAAATTAGGTGAATGCAGTATCTCGAGAAGGCGTGTATTTTTTTTGAAAATAAACTTGATCAGGCAATATCGCTCGAAACTTGTGTTTGTACATCTTCGCAGGTGTATAGCTTAATCCTAAGTAAATTTACGAAGCTTCCGTGAACGCCCGTGAAATTCTTGAGCTCCGCGAGATTCGCTTGAAAAACGTTGCTTCGCGTATGTAAGTACACGCTCTATGTACGGACGTATATAGAAATATTAGCGTAATATATAGCTAAGCGTTATGTGATATTTTCGGGTAAACCGTCTACCAGTAAAATATTAATGTTGGCTTGGTTGTAAAGTCTTGTAAAAGTTACTTCGTTTTAGTGAAACAACTTGTTTTCAGTAGACATCCATTTCTTATTCGACCTCCTCTACGCAAAAAAAAGCCTTTCTGTTTATAAAAGTGGATGGGTACAAACATATGCGCGACTCAAAGTCTTCCTTTCCTTAATATTGACGCGAAATATTATGTGAATTGTTAGTTTTACTTGCTCGATGTTAAAGGGAATTTTCTGAAAATCAATGTGGAGACGTTTGTAGGGTTACCGGCGGGGAAAAGAGGCAATGTTTTATATAAAGTCTTTAAACAGGTGCATCGAATAAACGAAGATAATATCGCTCGTAGATACATGTATGCGTTGGCATCGTTTCATATTGAATGTATCGTATTGCTTTCTTGTACGATACACAGAGAGATTCATATCAACGTATAATTACGATTCATGACTCTTCTCTTCGGTTGAAATTTAATACTCATCAATAGGTAATGCACGATATTTAAACTGGTTCCGTGTTGTTTTTTTGTTGATACTTCGAATTAGCTTGTTTCTTTGATTAAACTCGATTTGAAAGCATTTTGAAGAAGTAACGTATACCTCGTCATAAAGTCACTATTTGAGAATTGTCTAGAGGAGCAGTGATTAATAACATGGTGTTTTGTTTCTTTTAACTTTAATATTCTAAACTTGCTCCAAACTCCGATGTTGCATATGAATTTATCATTCGCTCTGATGCATCTTGAGAAATATCGGTGGAGAAATCCGATTGTGCTGTTGATATATTTTCTGTTTCTGTATAATATGCAGGGATATAGTTATATTATTCAAGCCTATCCCTGGGAAATGAAATGCACCTGTACTACTTGGTTGTAATACAAATAGTACAACGTGGCATTTTAGTATTATTAGAAATTAAAAAGCACCGTTATGAAAATACCATAAGTAGCTTTTCATAGGTTAGTGAATTTTTTAAATTGAGAAACGCTGTACTTTATGGTGAGGTAAATTGAACAAAGAGGTACGGGTATGATTTCAGATGAAAAACATTATTTTCGTTATTGTCTATGCTCTATCATCGTATTATTCTATGCTCTTCGAATGACAATCTTTTTAACCGTTTGAGTGCAAGACGACGCGATCGCGCTTCTCCCGTTCCACGTCGAAAAATGCCAGCGGATGTGGCAGGGAACTTCCATCTCAAGTTTTTCAAAGGCGATGGAAACCCGTACGTTTAATAAATATCATTTTTTGATACGTTCGTTGAAGGAAGTAAACGTACTCGAAATCTATGAGTAAAGACGAAGTAAACGAAGTACAATTACACGAAACACGAGGAGCGCGATCGCGCCGCCTGCCATTTTTCGACCGTATTTCTGCAAAGGCCAGTGGCACTCAAACGGTTAAAATCGGTTGTTTTTGAAAGAGACTCGTTCATTTTGGATAGAATAAGTTTGTGCCTCGCTCGAGCGAGCACCGCGGTACCAACACGAGTCGAGAATTTGAAGCCGGGACTCTCTCGCTGCCTGCTGTGCCTTTTCTCTTTCTCTCTTCGATATATCTTTTCTCCTCTCTCCTTCTCTCTACGTTCTTCTTCTGTACCTCTCTTTTTCTCACCATTCCACCATTTCCCTTGTTCACCGTGCCCCTTCTTGCGTTCGTTCGTTACGTTGCCTAGCCCTGGGAATGCGCGATCACCGTCTCGCTCTCTCCCCGACTTTTCTCTCTCTCTCTCACTCTCCCTCTCCCTATCCCTTCTCTTTCGCTCTCCCATACTCGCCAGCACGTTCTTTCTCTCTCTATTTTTCTCTGTCTCCGTCTCTCTCGCTCACGCGTCTTATTGACCCGGACCCGGTTCTCTTCTCCTCTCTCTTCTCCTCTCTCTTCGATTCGCCGGGTTACCTCCGGCTCACCCGCCTCTCTTGATTGGGGGTTGAGTGGGTAGAGAGGAAGCCCGACGCACAGATCCCATGATATACATTTTCATTTCGTCTTGCCCGCCACGATTTCGAAAAATTGGAATTCCGAAACATTACGCAATATACCTTATACTTTATTAGGCTACTGCGCGCTTTATTGGACGCGTGCGTTATGGTATTAATACTTCCACGTTAACATGGTAACGCGCTAAATCATGCGCTTCTGCATGCGAGTCAATTCTATCTTCGCCTTAATGCGTGCAACTTTTTATTCGGTTATTTTATTCAATATGAATATTACTATTGCGTATAGTTGGGAATACGTCGTACATCGTTTATGTATAATTGGTTGTGTATGGAATAATACCTATGGAATGTTACACGATGTTCTTATATGATACGGGACAGAAGATGAAAGGGAACAGAGACTGAATTGAAGTTACGATTCGATAGGAATTATTAAATATAAACTCCGCGATTCCCCGTTTTGATATCGTTTCGTGTTTGAAAAGCTTACAGTGTTCCCCCGGCATTACCATTTTATTTGTTTCGGTATGACATACTTATGTTATCTCATAACTTACTGGCTGTATTTGTCTATTGCTCAGATTACTTCGTGAATTTAAAAATTTAGAAACTATTATAGCCGTTACAAATTTCCAAGCCGAAGGAACCGTTCGAGGAATATACGGAGACTAATAAGAATACAGCTAGACAGACTTATGAGAGGAATGAAACGATAAAAGTTAACAAATTTGGGAGGGTGTTTTCACATTCATTCAAGTCGTACAGTGCGAAAGTATGGTGGGTGCATAAGTGCGAGTAAACTTTATATTATTACTCTGGCTGTGAACTTTAAAATATACATTCTACTTTGCTCCTGAGTGAGTACATATGACTTTAAATGAAAACAGAAATCCCCGCTTAACTAATATGAAATTCTTCATGACTGACCGACGATTTTTCTTGTGGGGGGTGTATAAAAATATTCTTCCGTATCGACTGACAAGTAAACGTCTTCCGTCGGTAAAGGTAGCTTGTAACTCAGGAAAAAGGGTGCGCGAAAAGCAGGAAGTGCCAATGTGGAGCAAATTCCAGTGACCGTAGCAGTGTAACGAAACTAAGAAGGGTAAAAAAAGGCCGCGAGAAGAAAAGAGCGCACGGCGACAAGTCAGAGTTGGTATGTCTTCCTCTCCCTTTCGCTCTCTTTCTCTGCCTAAAAGTTGACCTCGAGTTTCAAGGGTAGAGAAGGGTTTGCAGTCGTTCGCCCCCCCCCCCTTCCTTACCAGGGACTACGAGCCATGGCTCTCGAATTCTCTACGAACGGAAGAGAGAAAGCGACGTTGCCTTGATGCGAGTAGTGGTGAACTCCCGCCATCCCCACTGTGAACGGAGCGCAGTTCGATTGGTTGGCGCACTCTGGTGTTCCTTTGTGAGCGGGCGGGTGAAAGCGTGGCTTGGCAACGTCGCACGAGTTCGCCGGCGTCCGCTGGAAGGAAGGCTAAGCTCGTGCAAGCGGGAAAGAGAGGTCTAAACCAAGAGAAAGAGATAGACAGGCAAGTAGCGAGAGAGACTCCGGGGTCGTGTGGAAGGGGATCTTGTTGGAGAAAGAGAAAGAGAATATACAAGCGTCCAGCTAGCCGTCCTCGCCAGGTTCGCCCTCTGTGTGTGCGACATCGCGTGTAGAGTCAGTGGCGAGAGAAGCAATCCGCGCGTAAGCTTCTCCATGTGAAAAAGCTATTACGCGTTCCACTACTACTGTGCGGAGGGAAGCGTCGGTGTGCATACACGCGAATCAAGCATTGCATCTCCTACGTGCGCGTGGTGTCGCATAGAGTGCGTAGTTAGAGCATCGTGCGTATGAGCAAAATAGAAGGGACATCTCTCACGTTTGCCTTCGAGGAAAGAAAAGGACGATACACCTGCCATAGTGAAAGGAGGGGAATGTGCGCATAAATGAAGCAACTTTACACTTATATTTAATACTTTTATCTGTCGCGGCGGCCGCTCCGCGAGAAGAAACGCTGTGCATGTCGGATGACTCCATGAGCACTTAAGCGGGAGAGGGAGAGAGAGTGCGAGAGAGACAGCGGTAGAAGCTGCGAGAAAGAGAGAGAGAGAGAGAGAGACAGGGGGAGAAAAAAGCGAGAGCAAAGAGAGGAGAGAAAGAGAGAGACGCACTGTGAGTATCTGTCGATGGTGGGGATACAGAGGGAAAAAGAAAGAGCTAGAAGGGGAGAGAGAGCGCCCTCCCCTACCCACCCGCCCGCCCTCCTCCTCTACCCGCCGTACCTACTCACGGAGCTAACGAACGGTTGAGCGTAGCGTCGAGTAGACCGCATCCCAAGTATAACGTACGTATTCACGAGCACCTCTTCCATACACATTGTGGAAAAAGCGTGTATGAATTCGCTTGTGCTATCAGGAGTACTAGTAGTGATCATCGTGTAGTGTGCCGGGTGGACAAGAGGAACGTGGTGCGACAAGAGGAACGTGGTGCGACAGTGAGAGCACGGTAGCGCGTGCGGTGCGTGTCGTCGCGCGATACACGACGGCTACGAACCGGAGTCCGTACGAATGTGAGGGCGCGTACGTGTGGAACTTCTCGTGAGAGAACGGTGCGTGCGTGCGTGCGCGCGCGCGTTCGGTGTGTGAGTGTGAGTGTGAGTGTGGTGAGAGAGTGAGAAGAGCGAGTGTGTGTCGCCGCGCGTGTACAAGTAATTCTTTTCGTGCATCCTTCTTTCTCTTGCTAAATTGCACCATTGGGTAAACGCAGCCGAAGTGACAGACAGAAGTCCGCGTGTACGACATGTCGGAACACCACCGCGTAGCCGGTGGCTGGGGCACGGCGAGCCCAGGAAGCCGTGAGGATGCCTCTGGCGGTACCGCCTGGTGGCCTTCGGGTCTAAACGCCGTATCTGCTGAGCAACAGCAGCAACAACAAAACCTTCATCAACACTTGATGAACCAACAACAGCAGCAACAGCAGCAGCAGCAGCAACAACAGCAGCAGCAGCAACAACAACAGTTATCGCAACAGCAACAGCATCATCAGGACATCGTTAGGAGTACCGCCGGCGCTACCCAGCAGCACTTCTCCTACAAGATGGCCTCCAGCTTTCAGAATCCAGCCACCACGGGCACACAGTCGAATCCTGTCTCGACGTCTACGCCGGTCGGTTCGTGCATGAGGGGCGGCTATGATTATAGATTAGGAACTGGGCCCGGAACAGGCGGTGGTGTACCAGGTACACCTTCCGCACCACCGCCTGGCGTACAATGGTGGTATCCAGGTGGAGTTATGGATGCCGGCCAGAACAACCTGCACCAGCAATTGCAGGGCCAGCAGCAGCAGCATCTCTCGTCCATTACCACACAAACGTCCACGCCCCCCATAATGTCCCCGGTATGTTACGATCATGATCGACCCCCTTTTTAATCTTCTCTCATTTTACTTTACCTGCCTTCTTTTATCTGTACACGCTCGCCCTTAGTCTCTCTTCTGTCGCCTATACGGTTCACCGTTTTCTACCCGGAAGAAAGCGTTAGTTAGCCAGTTGAATCTCGTAGATTTTTTTCGCCACGTTTTTCCGTACACCACGTTTCGTTACAGAAAAAGTAGTAGGTAATTCCCTGCAACGTTCTCATATTTTCTGCCATTGTTTGAATTACGTTCGTAATAGATTCGTACAATTCAATCATTGATTTCAAGTGCGGTTGGTCGGAAAATTATGATTTTACCAAAACCATTAGTGGAATATTTGCTGCATACGGCTTTTCCAATTTATTCAAGATGGCTATGGGGAGGCAAGGGAATAGGTTCTATAAATACTGCCGGGATGATTTATGATCAGATGTTTCGGAGTTCGTAAGGATTCCAATTTAAGTATGATGAACGTTTTTGAGAGAAAACGCATGAGAAATTACTAATACTTTTACGAATTAAAACAATTTGTTTTAATGGGAGACAGAAATTTCATACAGGAATATTAATCAATCACTACATAATACTTCTATTCTTACAGTAAAGGAATGGAAGACATAATTACTACACTACAATTCCAGGCACTATATTTTCCATGCCTTGAACACATATAGAAAGTACTTCCATATTAAATCAAAAACAACACAAAGTACAATAGATATATTCCCAAACAAAGTTAGCTATATCTTTGATATTTGTCAGGATCCAACAATGAAGCAATTTATATTCCTTATTAATAACTAGCTAGTTACACGGTTTGCCGATGATTTCTCTGTCTAGCCGGATTACGTTTGCGAACGCTTGGCGTGGGTTGTGTTGTGCCAGGTGCTTTCAATATGAATTAATTACAGATTTTTGCTTATTCAGGTAATAATCCGGCATTATCGCTAGTCGGGAAATGTGCACAATTAATCCTACCACGGATCTGAAAAATCTTAACTGATTTCATCGTGCTCACTTTCGCACCACCATCTGCGTTTCATCCTGACTTACGTCTCTTGCCCCACCGACCGTTGGTCCGCTATTGATTCCGGGTTTCGTGCGGCCTTCTTCGTATGTACGTTCGTAGAGCGGCTCTTACCGCGCCGGTTCTCTATCTTTTTTTATCTGCCTGATCGACGTTTAATCATTCGCATTCAGACACATGTATCTTATTCGATGATCTATCAGATGCCATACAGAGATTTGAAGAATAACCAATTTTTTTATTATAGTTTCGAGATATTAATTCAGAGAATTGGGTGAAGGATTCGAGAAAAGTTGGAATATATTATAATCTGCTCGCATTAATTTCTTACATTTACAGTTCTACAATATTTGTTTGCGATAATCGATCACGTAATCCATAAATAATTATTTAGTGGGAAATGTTTTATTTGAAGATGTCCGCATCTGGAATCCTGAGTTTCTAGTTTGAGTTGCTCAACTTTTAGTTTGGTTACGGCGCTATCTAAATTGCGGAATATATAGATATATGTTCTGTTAATTAAATTCCATGCTTTTATCAATTACCAATTTGTTGGTACATTGTTGTAAAACGGCAGGAATAGATATCAACATTTTCAAATATTGAGCAATATTGGGCAATCATTCACAACCGCGTGCTGCTCGGTTCTTCGATTACATTATCTTCTATACGGCAAAGCAGATTACGTTCGTTTCTATTAATCAATTAAATATCGAATATAACTTAAATTCTTTATAAAATACGCCATCGTAACTCGACACTAAATCATTTATTCTTAAACTGATTCATAATTAACATTAATACTTCGGACATAAATCATTTACGTCGGACAGTGAAATAATCACCGCGCTGAACAGTAGAATTACATAGTGCATGTAAATTAATGAAACACGAGAAATGGATCTCCCGTGGTTTTAAAAATTCAGAATTATTCTTGGGAAATTGGTATGAACGAGAGGAATATAGAGAGTACAATTACAAAGTTGGTAGTACTTACAGGGAATTTATATTCCGCAGAAATATGGAGATTAAGATCCGACTTTGGAAATAGTAATTTCGCTATTAGTTCGAAGAAATCGAGTTTGTCGAAGTTGCAGCATGTGGAGGTTATGTTTTACGTTCGCATTTATGTGGTAGTGAGAAAGTCGACGAACTTAGGCCGAAAATTTAAAATCGTAGAGATAGGTTTAACAGGGGAGAGAGAGTTAGTTAAAATTCTAACAGCATCTATCTAGCAAGTCTCACAATCAGATACGTTATATACCCCGACACTATCTAGTTAGAAAATGTTCACGTTAGTGAGTACACATATATAAATTATTAATAACTCATTGCCACATTTCTACACATGTATATGTAAATGAAAAGTCCCTCATTTCTTACGTTCGCTAAATATATCGAAAATTCCATTAATTTCAGAGAAAGCGATTGCGATTAATCTTTGTTTATAGGGAATTAAAATACTTGGAATTTAATGTTTTTAGTGTAATTAGAATTCTTGTATAATTACGTCTGGGAGTAATCTTCAGCTTTATTGCCAGGGATTAATTTTGATAAAGCAACGATGCAGTATTTAAGGTCCCTCGTTTCTTGTTTTATAAAATATTTTAATAAGTATGCGATGGAATATTTCTTATCGCGAAATTAGATATTCATTTATGATAGGTTTTCCTTGTATGAGCAGATCGTTAGTTGCTTTTTACGAGTTATTCGTGTGTCTCGAATGTTCAGTAACGACAATATTTTCCTTAACCTCAATCGAAAATCTTAATTAGGGTTCGAGCAAAAGCAAAATTCTTTATTGGAAATCATGAAACATACATTTTACATGGATAGCATTTTGTGGATCCCCCAAATTAAAACACATCCATCATATCTCATCCCTTTATTAGAACAGGGTTATAAATTTTTTTGCAGATACACCGATAAATTTAACGATTTAATAAACCGACATAACTTATTGGAAATTGCCGCGCGGTGCCGTAAATGAAAGCAATTTGTCTGACATAATGGAATATCTCTGTAATTAAACAGCTGATGAAATAGTGTTATTTCAAGAAGTGATTAGATATGCTGTATAATTTTGGATAATTCTTAACATTTTCCAAAATATACGTTGCATCAACGTTCCACCGTTTTACTGAAGTAAAGAATTCCTTTATTCTGCTGCACATTTAACTACAACCTGAAAGCTATGGTCACCATTCACTTGTGTTTCACTTAATTATAAACAACACGGAGCAACAAAATACGATACAGGTTTCGCTTCCAACATAGTAGCGCACGTGGCAAAACTTACAGTACAAATAAATGACGCGTCGTTTTAGAAAGTGTGTTTTCTCGAAGGGAAAAAGAAATAATCAATTTTTTTGTATATCCCGTTATTGAGCTGAAATGCAAGTCATTCGGCGATCCTCATTTCTATCTTTAGTTTGCGCAAATGCAGAACAGAAATTAGTATGCTTCAGACGTTTCAACCATTTTTTCAAGAATATCTTACCGTTAGTTTAATTATATGAAATTGTTGTGAGTAATTTAAAAGTCTCATGACTTAAGAACAAGATTGCCTCCGCCGGTTTTTGTATTATTATTAAAGTAGAATCGTGCAGAAACATTGTCACGATTATCAGTATTTGAATTAACTTCCAAAATGGCCGTCGCCCGGTAAAGTGAAGCTTTATAAAAAGATCAGTTGTGTTCCGTAAATTACCTTCCTACGCCTGAAATTATCTTACAGTGTTTGTCTATGACATGTTCTTTAATCGAAAAAGTACTATACATTGTTGGTATGTCTTCATTACTCCGTTTTTCATAATAAATTGTCTTACGTCCCTAGCACTCTGAATATTGGAGGAAGTATCTATATAACGTGCTTCATTAGAAGACTGCAAACAACTTCAATTCTCAAGCAAGTTCTCGACATGTCTAGTAAACATTCTGCATATTTAATTCCTTTTATACGAACTATTTTCAAAGCTGAAAATATATGCAAGGAGTATATTAAACTATTATCTAGTTTAATACTAGAACTACGGATAATATATTCAGCTATATTTATACTTTCACGTATACGTCCTTAAAAATAGGGATGGATGTAAAAAATAAATTAATCGATTTCATTACGTTCATTATGCCACGTAAGCCGCAAAAAAACTTCAGAAATTAGAACTTTATAAACTTGAACGTTTTTATTACATTAACTGTTTACATTAAATTACTTTAATAATCAAATTACATTAATAACTTACTTTAATCATATTTCCAACAAATATTCTTACTATTCTGATACAATTTTATATGTATGATATAATTATATAATCGTATGCTAAATTTTAATTCTTTGCACTCGAGGGGCGATTCTCAGTTACTATTTAAATTGCATTAAAATTATATATATAATTGACATACATCACGAATTAAAAATATCATATTAATTTCAATATTTTCATAGATATATATTACAGTATATTATTCTCCTATTTCGGTCTTGATTCGTGCAGTTCATATCGGTACTGCAATTTTCGATCAGAAGCGAGTTAGCATCAATTCTGAATTGAATAGATAATACGATACAGGAACTCGAAATGATAGGTGCGGATTCGCTTTCCAGCAGTGACATTGAAGCGTAACGATGTTTTATCGTATACTATCATTACACTCTTCTTTTCGTATATTTAGTATATGATAAACTACGTTAATAACAAATGCTTTCCTCGACAGGGCGGCAGTTATGGTTTAATTAATACGAGAACGGTAATGTCACAGTAATGACTATGGTTACGCCAAGTAACCCTACGTTCGCGAAGTAGTTAACTCCAGTATGTTCGTGAGTTTTGTCAAATAATAATGTTCCTTCATATTCAACGAATAGTTTGATATTTACCAGAAATATAGGAATGTTAATATCTAAAATAGCTACAATTTTCCAATATTACTACCAAAGCGCACGATTGGTACTTAACGTTTCATAATTACCACTTTTCTCTAAATTCCGTTTGATGGAGTTAGTTACTTCGGCTGGTGAGCGACTCATATTTCATATCTGTTTATTGACAATTTATAAAAAAGATTGATACCGACACGTAAAACAATACTTTTATTACAGCAATTCTTATTTTCCGCTTACAATAATATCTGTCTCTGAGTTTACGAGCTTCACGCACGGTTTACCTAAATAAAGACATACGTTTATTTTTCGAGCGTCCAATGACGAAGGATTTCGTTACTCTGAAAATAACGATGGTTATTTTGAAATGTCGTTAGTTATTTATACAAAATATTGCCGGTAAAGTCATCCTAGGGAAGGACAACATTTAGAGTATTATTGGTAACGAAAATACGTAGGATAATAAATGAGATAATAATTCCTGTTTTATCTTTATCCGATAATGATAGAACAGTGGCTTGCAATCCTTTAGCGGAGATCATTGCCAAATACGAAATTAGTAAAATGCTTGAGACTCGTGAAGAATACGTTTGTATTTCTATATTCCGGTTCACGTATACTTCCATTGATAATACGCGTGCATGCGCGGAATTATGAGAGCCAAGTAAAATACCTGATGCACAATACTTTTTTTTGCATCAGTGGCATTATTTTAGTCTTCGTATCCGTCTTCGTTTGGAAGGTTTTAGACTGTAGAGAGGAAAGTTCGGCGCGAAGTTGGTCGCGCTCCCCGGCCACGCACAGTAAGCCTCCCAAAATATACTAATAAATAATTTATTAAATTCCTCTGCTATCTGAGCTTCCATCGAGACGGACTTATATAATTAATGAGCCCAGCTTCAATTTTATACTGATATATCATGTCTATCTTTTTGAGCAAATTGTTTAAGAACAATCTCAAAAGTTTTACTTCTGACAAATGTGCATGAAAATTGCCTTTGCTAGAATACAATGCGTCGATAATTATGGAAATCATTGCATCATTGTATGCTGATTTCAATAATTAATGCTACTTAAACGATACTCAGGAATGTGCCGGTATTTAATGATATTAATATGAATTTTCGTCTGGTTCACACGTGTATTTATTTTTATGCGAAATATAAAGTAAATAACATATTTTCATACTTTCTCAAGTGCGTCTTTTATACACGAGTTAATATCTTGACAAAAATTTGATATTTTTAAACTCGGAATTTATACACGTCGGTTTATACTTGACAGAGTTTAGTTTTAATGAAATTACAATTTTTTGTTTATAAGCTCAACGTGTATGATATTATTCCGTTGGTAATCGCTCCGATAGCGTTCCTTCAACGAGGGTTAAGTGGCAGCCACCAAGAAGTACGTACACGTTAATTGCAATTTATTCGTTTTTTGCTTGGTTACAGCATCAAATTCAGCAGCTACCACAACAAAATAATCTTCAGCAAAATAACGCTCAGAGTCTGCAACGGGACAATATGCCGAGGGGAAAGGATTCGAAGCCAAGGGGACGGATGACCGCGTATGCGTTCTTCGTACAAACATGCCGCCAGGAACACAAGAAGAAACACCCCGAGGAGAAGATCGTCTTCAGGGAGTTCTCCAAAAAATGTGCAATGAGGTGGAAGGTGAGAAAACATTCCCTACTTGGATTTACCTTTACATCACATTACAGCACTTTCAATAACCAGTTAACCCTCTATAGACAATTTTGTTCGTGACTGAATGGAAATCGTATAAATTAAATCCAGTCGTCATTACATTACGTGAAAATAGTAATAAAACGATTACTTAATTATTATGATTGTATTTATTATAATTGTGATTTATATATTTTAAATTATTTACGAATTCGTCATTTCAACTGGGGTTGAAAAGTATCTTAAATATCTATTTAGATATTTTACTTTTATTTAA
Source organism: Nysson spinosus (assembly GCA_910591585.2). NCBI lineage: Eukaryota > Metazoa > Arthropoda > Insecta > Hymenoptera > Crabronidae > Nysson > Nysson spinosus. The sequence goes on from OU342835.1 coordinate 9,935,385, forward strand.
CACTAGAACTACCAAACCAGTCAAAATGATGGTTCCCCGGAATTTAACATAAATGTTCAACTTTATAAAGTTTCATATTCTGAGGATTTTTCGCGGTTCATGTTGCACAATGGACATAAATAAATCGTTTAATTTATTTCTTTCATCCATCCTGTTTAAGGATATATACATAAATATACAAATATAACAGAATATATTGCCGGTAGTTCTAGGGTTAAATGCTCCGAAAAAGGTGACAATTATCGCGCGTACTTTTATGATTATTATTGCAACGAAAAAATCAAATGAAATGAAAGATACGGATAGACGAGTATGCTACTTCAAAGTTACATGGCGCTGTAGAGGGTTAAACTGATATTCGTCCATTTTGAAAACCTTTGGCATAGTAAGAAGAGCTTGTTAATAAGGGAGACTCAAATGCAGTGCCAATAGTTAATGTTTTATAAATAGTTTCACTGTAACATGACTAAACAACTGATTATCTAGAAATGGAGAAGAGGCATCAAATAAATCAGGTTCTGGGCACACATAGATGCCTGTAATTGAATCATGACAATTGAACAGAATATTTGTAGAAGATGGCTGCTATAATATGAGATTCACGTTGTTTGTTTGCTAGTTTCAGTGATAACTAACTACTGCACGATTACTGTGCTGAAATCACCGAATGATGAGAATTCCAGAGTGTTTAATTGTGCTTAGACAATCTACCATTTTAGAAAATGTTACGACATTCCGTCATTACAGGGAAGAGCAGTTGTCAGCTGAGAGTGTTTAGATTAGAGAGGAAGGACGATAGAGTTTATATTAATTTTCTATCTATTTATTTCCCGACATTAGTATTTACGTAAATTCAACGTCGATCAATAACGGTACATAACTGTGTTGAAACTAGTCGTAGAAGAACTGCCTTTTGCAATATGCATACGGTTTAATCATTAAAAAATAATACAAGGCATATGGCTAAGTGAAATAGAGATAAATGAGTGAAAGTGTGCACAGTCTATGCACCTACTCTGCACCAAGCGCTATCCTTATGGATCTATGCAGCATTAAAATCAAAAGGTTATCCTCCAAGTTAATTAATTTCGCTGTTTTCTCTGACGTGCAAGGCGCATTTATTTTTCTCGTAATCCAAGCTTTAAACATATTCGAAAAAATATCGTGGGAGTTGAGAAGCTGGTTCTTGATGACTCCCAAATAGTTTGATGTTTATAAATAGAATATGAATACATTTCAATATAAATACAATACCCAGAACAGGTTCAGTTTTATTATAAAATTATAACTGCTCTTAATATTTAACAGAGTATTCTTTTAGAAAAATATCAAGCACATACAGTGAGAATAACTATTCTGCTGTAATTATAGTTGGACAGATGTAAGATCAGAAAGTATGTACACTTTTTATAGTGCAATCTTTATTGAGTAGAGGAAATCTAGCCGCCGAGGCACCTTTTGATGGAATATTTGATAGATTTGCAACAACTGAAAATCGTGTACAGTATACACTTTGAAATTGAATCAAGGACTGCTACGTATGTGTGTCCATTAACCTTACATCGTGCGGCATGCGTAATAGATTCATCATTCAATCTATGAGGAAAATGTTTTTATCTGTTCTCGATGAAGCAAATAGTATCTTGACAGGGCTGGTAATATTTAAACTTAACGGTTGTTGTATATCTGTACTGACTACCTGTAATTCGTACGCAAGTCGAATAGTGCCGAGAGAGAGAGAGACCGGTTTACAACTCATCCTTCCATGCACAACCGTCCCTAAGTTCAACGTCAAAACTTCTTGACATGCCAGTGACGTTCTTGCCATCGCGGTGTACGCCTCGCGTGTGAGAAAATGTCGATTTTCCGTGGTTTTCGTTTTATCGATTCTCCCCGACACGATTTATTTCCACCTGTGCACGTGTGCCAAATTTTATTTCCTTTTCTTTTGCGCCTCGCGATATATTCCGAAAGCAAAAAAGAACGCTGTACCATCCGATAGTACTTTGAGCCGCAACCGTTCCAGGAATGTTGTAACATTTTATTAATGCACAAATAATGTTGATGATATAATTAATCATAACAACTCTCCATAATTGACATTCTTCATCACAGAATATTATGTTTGTTGTTCGGACAGAAATTATTGGAGAATTATTTCCGAGCATACTTATAATTATGTAGATAATGCTTTTTCCATTGGCCTGCAATTTTGTATATTTATTTTCTCTTCAGTTACGAGTGTAGGAAAAGATGATACACGGTTGTATGTTATAACAATGTTATTATTGATGATTGAGTAAGGTTTATTATCGATGTAGAAACGTAAATTCGACGCGATTATAATAATTCATAGATTTATTATGTATTTATCGAAAGTCAGGGACATTGCCTAAATTTTGACTATTATCTTCGCTTCGTTATCCTCTTGGTGAACTTAATAGCAGATTAGTGATCGAAGCTATTTGTTATTTCTACATGTGACAATTTCTCGCCGAGAAAGTAATCGCGATATTGCAAAACTCGGACGTTTTAAAGAAAGATTAAATGTTGTATCTGCCGGTGAAGAAATGGCCAGTGTAAATTGCATTATGGACAGGTGTTGCATCGACATCTGGACATTTTCCCCTCCCCTTCAGAAACCGAACCACTTTCTGGACGCTCTTCTTTCAGGCTTCCTAACAGATGGCCTTTAGGACCATTAAAGACATTGACCTACTGTTATCGCATTGAAATCGTACCCGCAAGCAGCTGCGAAATTTTATTTCACCCTTTCGCGGTGCATTTTTTAGAGGTTCGCCGTGGAACAAAAACGACACGTTTTGCATAAATGCATTACGTACAATAAAAACTGATGGCGAATCGAAATATATTATTGTCGTAATAACTAGCCGTTTTCAGACTTACGAACGTGTAAGCCGTTTTTTCAAGATGGTAGAAATGTAATTTTTAAGATGGCGGACAGAAGTTCGTTTAAGCTACGTGTTCATATCTTTCCTTTGATATTTTCAATATTGAAATCAAGAGTATTTGATGCATCTACGTATTAACCAATAGGAATTTAGTTGTAAATATTATTTGGTTATTTCGATTTAGCAATATGAACCTGTATATCGGGCTTTATATAAATGAATGTCATATAGTTTGAACACAAATTAATATTTTAATATATGATAGCGTAAAGATATTCGGGGTTAAGTTTTGTTTGAATATTTATTGAAAGTTATTTTTATTAGACCCGCATAAACATATTAGCCATAATTCCACGCAATTTCGAAGGTAGTTTCGAAAATTCATTTGTTCATCGTTTAAATTATGTATACCTTCCTCTTTTTTTTATTGGATCAAGTTTCATATAATTGCCAACGGAAGCATGGCATACGGGGTGAGTTTAAAAATATATGTGTTATCTGCAATGTACAATCTCATAAAGTCGTCGTATTTTTTGTAACCGTGATCTAAAAATTACCCTCCACGTCGAGATGTACGAATATTTCGGGAAGAGGGAGTAAAATGTCATAAAATTATAATAACGTTACATCCATCTAGAGACAAAATGTTATTACCTACGCCCGTCGAAACATTTTTGTTATTTAAGAGAGTATGGAATTTCCAATTTGAGAAAACTAGGTTAAATTTTCTACTACCCCATGGATTGTTCCTGCGCTTCACCCTTGTTTCTATCGATCACCCCTCGGTATTATTTGACTCACCCTATACTCTTCCCCGACTCGGACTACACGAAAACACGGTTCTCCCCTTCGTCTACCACGACTTCCCTATGTATCTGAACCTAATCAGTTCCATGACCCCACCGTTCATTCCAGAAACCTTTTGGATTTTATTAATATTTCTAGTTTAATTGGAACCGTTACTCTTGCAATTCGAATATTTAAATTAGTAACATTCCTGCAGGAGCATCTGCTACTACAGCAATAAATATGTTTCAGGAGGAATCTCAATTTACATTCACTTGTATATTGCTTTGGCTTAAATATTTGTTTAAATATCAAATGCTAAAAGCATATGAATTTTAGCTTCATATATTTCTCATGACGACAATGTTTCTAATTATCTTACGCGTATAGTATAAACTATCATAAATATATTTCTATTTCCATTTTTGTATTGTTCATATATGTAAGTGTTATTACTTGCATTATTAATTACAGTTTTCAATTAAGGTATTATTATTTTTGATTACGTGATATTTCTGCTTATAAGTATGATATAAGAGCATAATCAGAAGTACCATATAGAGATATTGGAATTGTCTTGGGTCTACCAAAATATGAACTATACTTTGATATCGTATTTCGTAAAACTCTACGTAACCAAGCGATAAGATAATGCGCGAAACTCATTAGTGATTTCAACAAAGCTGTAACTGCACTTTTAGCACTTCCTGGTGTTGCCGATATTTGGCACAGTCTAAAATCAGAGATGTTACATTTAATAAATGATTAAAAAAGGAAACATACATTTTTCGATTACAGACTATGTCAGATAAAGAGAAGAAACGTTTTCATGAAATGGCAGAGAAAGATAAAAAGAGATATGACGCGGAAATGCAAAACTACACACCACCGAAGGGAGAGAATAAAGGAAGGGGCAAGAAACGTAAACACATTAAGGACCATAATGCTCCCAAGAGATCACTGTAAGTGCATCTACTAAAAAGATATATCTTTGGACAACATGAGTTTCAGTTTTAATGTATTCATAAAATATTAAGATTCAGTCTGTTGCATTAATGAATGAGTCACTGACATTTTAATTAGAACAGTAAGATAGTAGTAATAAGTAACAGTGAATGTTATGCGAAGTTTGATACGAATGTAATAGTATCAACATAATTATGTGGACATTTTATGAAGCCTTGTTTCATTGGATTTCATTAGGTCGGCCTTCTTCTGGTTCTGTAATGATGAACGTGGAAAGGTAAAGATGCTTAATCCTGAATACGGTGTAGGGGACATTGCTAAAGAACTAGGCAAGAAATGGTCGGATGCGGATCCCGAAACCAAATCTAAATACGAGGCTATGGCAGAAAAGGACAAGGCTCGATATGAAAGAGTATGTATAATAATTAAAATGTGGGATTATTTACCTTATAAGGCTACTAACATTAGAACTACCTGGGATATATTCAGCTATATTTGTATATTTACACGTACGTCCTTAAGAAAAGGACGGATGAACGAAATAAATTAATTGATTTATTTCTGTTCATTATGCGACGTGAACCGTGAAAAATCTTAGAAAATGAAACGTACAATTTGAACGTTTTTATTACATTCCGAGGATCCGCCATTTTGAATGCTTTGGTAGTTCTAGTATTAAAGTATTATGTTGGAGAGGAGTCTAAGAGATCTCGATATTTATTTATAGTATGTACGATGTACGATATACGATATAGTGTGATGGTATAAATAAGTTTGCAGTATATAATCTGAAAGTACACAGTATATTTTACAACACGCATCATGTCGAGTCGTTGATAATGGCATAGAATCTGTGTTACATGTCCTTTGATATTGTTTAGGAAATGACTGCATACAAAAAGAAGATGAAAGACGGTGCGCCAGTAGTAGTAGTAGGAGCTCCAGCGAATACTGTAAAAAGTGACAGTGAAGAAGAATGGAAAGAAGATGACGAATAGCGGATACACGAGAAAATTTCATCTATCACCCCGTGTCCTTGATCCTGAAAGCATACCTCACCTACTGTACGTACCATTGACCTTAGCGTGAGCGTACTTACACCACTAGGAGAACAAATAACTAATCACCAGTCCCCGATTATTTACAATAATCATTAAATACCCGCGATTATAATAATTATTTTAAATTTGTATGTATGAGAGGTGCGAGAGGAGATGGTATGAGTGACATTTGTATTTTAACATATTGATAGTAAACATGTAAAATGGCGTAGGATAGCAGAATGAAACGATATGGTGCCCACATTCTATCAGGTGGAAGGCGCAGGGGCTCAATCATTGTTGACTTTGTCTCCACACTATGTTAAAAAGCTAACGTAGTTATAACGGAAGAATCGTGAAAGAACAGGATACGACAGCTCCATAGTTGGGCGGTACCGTTCTCGCGATAGTTTGATATTTATCAGTTCAGTTCATTCGCTGCCAGTGTAAGAGACTCTTATTGTATATCCTTGTACAGAATGTTTCTTTAAATCAAATCTGTCGCAGGTGGGGCATGGGGCTGCTTTTTGTATGAATGTAATTGATTTAAACTATATGTCGTATAGCTGTAAGTATTAGGATATAAGTATATTTTAATGCAACTTCGATTCTGCATCTACGTCAGCGTGTGATAGTTTCCACTAACAGTGTACTCTAAGCCACGAGATCGAGCCTTATAGTTTATAAGTAACTTGAATCGACAAACATCTTATTCACGGCTTTTATAAATCAAAAATTAGGAACAATCACCCAGCCATGGAGCGGTGGTATTGTTAAAGTCCAATACAGAACAACAATGAAGAAACAACAAACTCCTTATGAAATCATTTTCAACGGACAACATGTTGTTAATCAAATCGTAATGCTCAGTCCTATTTTATATTCTACACGACGATTGCAATCTCAATTTTTATATGATTATACGAAGGAAGCTTTATGTTTTTACCGGAAGTACTGACAGTCGCGGAAAAGATCGATAGTAAAAAAAAAATGTACTTTGAATCTTAGCTTATTAAAGTAGTCCCTGCCCTTACCATCGTCATCCTCCCTCTCATATTCATTTTTTTTCAACTACAAAAACAAAGCAAGTAAATACGTTTAAATACACTCAGAATCATGTGATTCCGTTCATTGTTTGAGAAAGTAAGATAGGGCGTGTCTTGTACTGCCTCGAGTCATCTGGTGTACAGCAGGCTGTATTATAATAAATTATTGTGGTTTCTTGTAATATTAACATTCCTAGATCCTAGTATGTACAGATCTTAATCATTGAGATTAGAGCCAACTATGTAAGGAGCATACCAAAAAAACAGGCTATGTAACGCAGTGTATGTGACTTTCACGGCCAGAAATTGGTATGCAAAATGAATATACAAGAGGCTTCGTTACAGTCAGACTGACTTGCACCTTGATTTGGCTCAGCAGGTAACCACTACTTTTCGACATAAAAAGAAAAAAAAAGCTCTTCATCTCCCCTGCACATTGTCACATAAACGGATAATTGTATGATTATATAAGCAAACAAAAGGAAACCTGTTTTAGAGGGAGCTAGAGGACGAATACTGTAAAATATGAAATTGTAATATTTTAATACTGATTTGCAGATGTGCATAATTTTAACATAGCTGGTTAAAATGAATTGTACTGATACAAAGGTATCCATTTGATGGAGATAATTAATAAAAACAGATATTGAAAATTACGACAGAATTTTCTGTGTTATTATAGGGGAATTATAACAGTTAAAAAGAAATGTTTGTTTTGTATATCTCTTAGGGATAAATAAACTTTTCAAAAAAGATTGAATACGTTTCTGGTACTGCACCGTAAAACCTTCAAGAATGTCTAGTTTTTAAGAGCAGTACTGGATCTTAGTGTACTATTCGCGATATTTACCTAAATGTAAGTATATACAGTGATTCCTTCTTTATAAAACGGAGAACTCATCTCCCAATGTTACTTTAATAGAGAAGGAAACCGTTAAAGATACAATTTTTTACTTACTCTTGTGGCTTACGCCGTTCTAATTAAAACTTATTGTATCTTTTTACGTATATCTCGTATCTTCAAATGTCGTACTATTTTGTAAGTTTCTTAATAGACCGTTAATCTGCCGGGCGATACCTGATTATTATCCATCATTTTTTATTACTTTAATCGTGTAATTTTTCATGTTGAATTTACAAAATTACACCATAATTTTCGATTCAATGTAAAAAAAAAGGGCAAATATAAATATAAGAAGTATTGCTATCTGTAATAAATGTAACAAATTATATCTAAGTATCCTTTAATCGGTACAATCTGTACTGTTGCTTATCGCATTTCGTTATCAACGAATGAATCCTTGTACTTAAAATATGTATTGACAATAATTAACTCTCCCAATTATAAGTGGATGATTAGATATTGGAAATTAATTTGAAGAACGTCAGATATTAATAAATTAATTAATGATGATATATCTATTATACTATCAGTATAAGTGATATATTTTCTTGCAGAATCTGTTTTAATAATAGAGTATTTCGTAAAAAAAATATCCGTTCATATACTTAACGCGATTATATACCCGAGGAAAGGTAAGGAGAACAAAAATATTTCATAAATAGCATTGCAAGAGAGTTTTCTGCTTTAATTATTATTATAATATAAAGAGATTTACATTATATTGTTTATTATCGTAACAGTTAATTTAGTATGCTAGTTTCATGACAAAAGATTTTTTAATATAGTTTGATCAGAGTCCCCTTTTTGGCGCAGAGTTACCGCAATACAACTGAAATCAAATCAACCCCCTTAATTTACGTTGAGAAGATTAGAAGTCCAAACACGTCGACAAATAGAATATATTATATATTATACGCTATTATCAATAGGAAATTAATATTGAAAGCCTATTCGTACAGCATACAAATATCATCCTAAATTCTTTATACGTCTTCAAAGCATAATTGGATTTGAACAAGTCGATATTGAAATAATAGAAAATGCATAACCGCGCATAAATAATTCGTGAAATCTCCGTTATTTGTACTACATATTCTTGCACCGATATTCCTATCGGTGTCACGTTAGTTTTTATTGATGGCAAATGTAACGGTTACTCTGCGGTATCGTTTTCAAGTTTTTGAGTACAGTTTGGTTCGGTTGGCGGGCAGAAGTATAGCTGGACTGGAAAAGGGTTAAAATGGAGTTTAAACATTTTTTCGGACGATAACTGAACCAGGCATAAGTTGGCGCGCATCCTTTTACAAGTCAAAGGAAGAATTGTTTTGCTGGACACACAGTTGTAAGACTTGACAAGCATTTCAACTAGGCAAGGTATATCATAATGTTGAATTGATAGGTGACTTTCTTTGTGTTAAAAAATTGCAGTTGAGAGGAGGAGAAATTCGCCGTTACTTCCATCTATCGAGACTCGGCAGGAATCGCGACATTGACCGGGTTCAGAAATTCCTAGTTTCGAAAGATATAACTTGTCTTTTTGTTTGCGTTCGGTCTTGACGGTTGTAAGAAGGGCTTGTATTTGAAAATTAAATGTAAAATACTTAACGGCTGCCGACAGGTCATCGTAGGCCTTGCAGTCCGCTGCCGTCACCGACTTTAATGGAATGAACGGAGAATTCTCTGAAGAATAAAGACAGTTGTGTCAAAAGATATTCTCTCGTAACGACGTTTTGTGAGGTAGGTTCGGATTTTTTAATGACGAATCCTTTGGAGCACGCCGATATAGCGCGATGTCCTGAGAGGCTTTTCACCTATGTCAAATACATTTCTATCATCTTATTCGAATTATTAAGAAACAGCTTTAATCGTAAATGAATTTCTGATCATTTCGTCGACGAAATGCCGAAATTGTTGGCATTCAAATCTGCTTATCTGTAATAGTCTCATTTTTGACAATGTTTAATGCTGACTTTCGCTGATAAGACCAGCTGAAACCCCACTGATTTCTGATTTCATTAAACATATTTATGTACCCTTTAATAACTGCGTTGATACAGCTCGTTCAAAAAATCAATGTATAATACATAGTCTTTCCATTTTTGCATGCAAATAGACAGATTGTGTAATGCGATAATTACTCATTCTGGTCGCAAGCGGTACCAAAATTTTTCCAAATTCGGAAATGTGTTAGGATACTTTAAATCTCCTCTCTCAATTCTCTAACTATAAATAGAGCATAATATTGTAATACCTAATAATCTATGAGTGTCATGTAATATGATTGGAATAAAAGCCAATGGATTTAGAGATAAGATAAAAATTCATATTTCTTCAATACTTCGAATTTGTATAAATATATAAAACAAATATGTTCAGGTCCTAAACCATGGAGCAAGATACAGAATATCTAAAACTACCATTGGAGGAACGTTGTGTACACAAGGTAGTTTGATTCTCTGATAGTTATTTAATGTGTATCCTATTACTAATAACACCACAATGAAATATAAATATGTTATTACACATTCAGTCATGGAGAGCACGTTTACATGGTTACAAAGAATGTGTGACCACATTCCAATGCATCGATGATGAGAAGTCTCCAGAGTGGAATAAATTTTTGGCATTCATTAAAAAGTTTGTATCAGATAGCAATGTTGCGGCGCAAGAAAAAGGATTGGAAGCAGCGTTAGCATTTATTGAGAATGCTGCTGTGGCGGGAAAGTAAGTGTTTGTAACTATAGATGAATTAAATAATATATAGATAAAAAAGATTTTGACCATTTAAAAATTCTACATAGGTAATGGTTGATTATGTATTAATGTGTAGTAGTGTTTTTTATGTATATGCTTTTAATGTGCATGCTTATATATCATCATCCATGATATTCAGAGACTACCTTTAGATAAATGCAATTTCTTTTCTTTGATATTTAAATTATTTTATAGCAGGTTTAAATAGTACTGTCAGATTTTTCATGAGCACATAATTTTTAGAACTGTCGGAGAAGTGATGAATGGTATTGTTACGAAATGTATAGCTGCACCAAAGGCTAAAACAAAAGAATTAGCAGTGCAGATTACGTTAATGTATATTGAAATTGAAAAGCATGAAGCGGTTCAAGATGAACTGCTGAAAGGAACGGAAGCAAAAAATCCAAAAATTGTTGCGTCTTGTATCACCACATTAACATTGGCCCTAAGGTATTTTGATAGTGTCATGAATACAATTATGAATATGGGAATATTAAGTAAAATATATCATTGCTTCAGCTATCAGTGATTTTCTATATTCAATGTTTTGTGATATTATAGGCAATTTGGTCCAAAAGTGATTAATGTAAAGCCTTTAATAAAGAAAATGCCAGGCTTTTTAGAGGACAGAGATAAAACTGTCAGAGATGAAGGCAAATTTATGGTCATTGAAATCTATAGGTAAAGAAATACATTATTGTATGAAACTTGTGTACATTTTTTATGATTATTAGTTAATCTTAACAATTTCCTAACATTGATTCACTCTTTAACGCCCGCTTTTTTGGAAAAAAATAAGTTTCTTTATTCGTGGAATTCATTCTTTCAACATATTTTTGCACAGTACTGAGACATATGGGGACAACAAATCAAAGATTTAGTCAAAAACATTAGTTTTATTTCTTCAAAAATTCTTGTAAAATATAGGCAACAATGTAACAATGAGGATTTGTTTTTCGAAGAAACAATTGCAGTCTCGACGTCGTAATCGTCTTATCGAATTGGCACCAAACGAGTATTAAATTAAATACCATACTTTTTTAAATACCTTGGTTACAGTAATTTTTTAAATGTGTAGATGGATTGGCGCACCTTTAAAGCAACAATTGAATAGTTTAAAGCCAGTGCAAATAACGGAATTAGAAGCAGAGTTTTCTAGTTTGAAAGAAGAAAGGGTAGTACCTGTTCGATTTTTGAGATCGCAGAAACCTAAAACGATATGTACCACCGATTCAACGAGTGAAATTGGAGATGGTAAAAAATGTACATTTAAATGGTACTACTGTAAACTCCCTTTTAACGCGAATTCCTACAGCGCGCTATATAATAAAATGCGGGAATTCCCCGTTTACTTTAGTCGAGCACAGCTGAGCTTGTTACCTCCAATTTCCTATAACGCGATTTTGTACAGTGCGCAACGTATTAACCGCGTTATACGGGAGTCTACTGTATAACATAAAAAGTGGAATGCAGTTTTATTATTAAATATACATTTATTTGGTAATTATAAAGATGGCAACGAAGAAACTGACGGAGTCATTGTGCCAGACATTGATCCCTATGAGCTGTTAGAGCCTGTTGACATTCTGTCCAAACTTCCGAAAGATTTCTATGATAAGATAGAAGCCAAGAAATGGCAAGAGCGAAAGGAAGCTCTTGAAATTGTAGAGACCCTAGTTAAAAATCCGAAATTGGAAAATGGAGATTATGGAGACCTAGCGAGAGCTTTAAAAAAGGTGCGTAATTCGCAATAAATTTAAAACTAAAAGAGACTCGACAGTATATGTTCGGTAATTTTAATGTTAAGTAAATCAGAATTGTCTAAGTATTTCACTATTTCTTGAACTTTCTTGATAGGTAATATCCAAAGATACAAATGTATTAGTAGTTGCATTGGCTGGAAAATGTCTAGCTGGTCTAGCAGGAGGTCTGAAAAAACGATTTCAACCATATGCAACTGCCTGCCTCTCATCGATTTTGGAGAAATTTCGTGAAAAGAAGCAAAATGTTGTTCACGCGCTTAGAGAAGCTGCTGATGCGATATTCCTCAGTGTAAGCAGAAATACAATTTTGCAACGCATTTATATCTTATACTTATAACGTTAGGATTTTATATAGAAATCTAATTTATTTATCAGATTACTATTGATGTGATATTAGAAGATACACTGGCTGCATTGGAAAATAAAAACCCGGCTGTAAAAGCTGAAACCGCGGCATACTTATCGCGATGTTTCACGCGTACACCACCTCCAAGTTTGAATAAAAAATTGCTGAAAGCATATACAGCGGCTCTTTTAAAGACTCTTAATGAGCCAGGTATGTTCCCACGAAAATGTCATATATTATACGAATAGTATAATATGAAAAATATATTTCAGATCCAACGGTTCGGGATAACTCTGCAGAGGCGCTTGGTACCGCTATGAAATTAATCGGCGAAAAGGCGATGATGCCATTTCTCACAGATATTGATAATTTAAAGATAACTAAGGTATTCCGGAATTCTTAACTTTCAATGATTATATCATACTCAAATATTGTATCTCCAGATAGTTTTACAATTCCCTTGGACATATTATATATTAGAAGTATGACACCAATACTTCCTTTTCTTTCATATTAGATAAAAGAATGTGCAGATAAAGCTGTAATACTCTTCAAAGCAACCGCTGTATCCAAAGTTGTAGAAAGACCAAGTACAGCTCCAAGCAAGGTGGAAGCTGCCTCGAAACGGAAAGAGCCAGAATCGAAGCCTACTAAGAGGCCTAATACTGGTATGGCTGGTAATAAAAAAGCACCGGCTAAAAAACCATCTGCAGCGTCGTTAACAAATCTCGGTAATTTTTGGCACTTGGAGATATAAGGTATTGCGTCTGTAGCAGATTACCATTAATTTCAACTGTTACAGCCGGCTCCAAAAAATCGTCGAGTACGAAGCCTCAAGCTGAAAGAAATTATAGCGTTGAAGAAATAGAGGAAATGGCGGCACAATCCTTGCCGGCAGAAGTACTCTCTGGTCTGGTAGATAGTAATTGGAAGACTCGTTTAGCTATGGCTGAGCAACTTTTAGAGGTAATAAGTTCAGCTTATATTAGATTTATTAACGATAGGGAACGTATAAGACATTCTTTTAACACTAAATTATGCAATATATGTTATATTTGCGACAGACTATAAAACAAATGGATTCTGCAGAAGTATCTGCGCAAGTTATTGTACGCACATTAGCACGCAAGCCAGGGTTCAAAGATACTAATTTCCAAGTGCTTAAGTTACGATTAGAAATAGTCAAACTATTAGCGGAGAATTATCCATTCTCAAGGTACGTCTTGGGATTAATATTGTTCATTTATCTTTGCTTTCCGTGGCTTAATTATACTACGTTTCCAGCACGGTTTGTGAATACTGCATTATGGATATAACTGAGAAATTGGGAGACGCGAAAAATAGTGCGCTTGCTGGTGAAACACTCCTAGCAATAGCGGACGTTACAAGTTTTGAATATGTTGTGGAGGAAGTTATAGCTTTTGCCTTTAATCAGAAAAATCCTAAAGTTCAGCAAGAAACATTGACGTGGCTGTGCAAGGGTCTGACGGAGTTTGGTTGCACGTAAGCGCATATATTTAGCATATACGTTTATATAGTCTTAAAACAATTCATGTATATATTAATTGAATCATTTTTTAGTATCAATGTCAAATCTTTAATCGACAACATTAAGAAAGCTGTTGCTGCCACAAACCCCGGTGTTCGTACAGCCGCAATTACGCTGCTAGGCACATTATATTTATACATGGGAAAGCCGCTTCTCATGTTTTTCGAGAATGAAAAATCAGCGCTGAAGCAGCAAATCGAACAGGAATGCGACAAGGTATGTTTACTCTTGTGGAAGATGTAATAAATTATTACCACGATTTGGTGCACATGGTTTTGCACGATTACTTATTGCAACAATTTTAGCATAGTGGCGAATCTCCCCCAGTTCCCACTCGTGGAGCGAAGAGCAAGAAAGCCCGACCAGCTGACGACGATGAGGAAGTCGAAGTGGAAAAGAATACAAATAGCAACAGTGAATTAGATATAAACAGTTTGATTCCACGAGTTGATATAGGCAATCAAATTACCGAAAGCCTTCTGAGTGAATTATCTGACAAAAACTGGAAGGTAGCTTACAGATACATAATTATGAAAGACGAAACACTTTTAGATCAATTTTGTACATAGTAATACAGAGAAGATTTGTACACGATATATTTCCAAATTTAAGGTGCGAAATGAAGGCTTACAAAAAATAAGTACTATTCTTTCGGAAGCAAAGTTTATCAAGGGCTCGATTGGTGATCTTCCACAAGGATTAGCACTCCGATTAGTAGACAGCAATAGTAAAATCGCACAATCTACTTTGGGTTTATGTCAAGCATTAGCTGTTGCTATGGGCGCCCCAGCGAAGCAACATATACGAATTCTTTTCCCTGGGTTCGTACAATGTTTGGGTGACAGTAAAGTAAGTTTTCTATCAATTTCTAGAGATATATTTATACAGTCAAGTCTCTTCTTATGCGCATCTGTTTAACGCTGTTTCGAAGTGACGAAGCGACGAAGCAAGAAAAAATAAGTGATCGAAAAAACCTAGAAAGTTTAAAGAGCGTAGTTTGTTTATCCATTCATTTTCGTTCTCTTTATGTTTTTCTCTTAAAAAGAGACTGATGTATTCCAAATTATTTTATACATTATTCAAATTGTCACATATATTCCTACATGTCTAGAATTGGATTAGAGCAGCAGCAATATCCTGTATAAACGAATGGGGAGAACAATGTGGGTACAAAGAGTTCTTTGATGGTGAAATAATAGGCGATGCTTTGAAGTCAGGCTCCCCTGTTCTTCGCGCAGAAGTTTGGAATTGGCTGGCACAAAAGTTACCATTAAGTATGTATACTTAATAATAAATTATATATTACCATTCTTCTATAAGTAAATTTTTTCATCTCCTTACAGAACTTGTATACCGAAGTTTCTTGTACGCAATAATCTACAATAATTATATGTTTCACGTGTTTTCAGTTCCTGTAAAACAGGTACCAAAAGAAGAACTGCTAGTTTGTCTTCCTTACTTGTACAGCAACTTGGAAGATCGTAACTCCGACGTCCGTAAAAATGCTCAGGAAGCAGTTTTAGGATTCATGATTCATCTTTCCTATGAAGCAATGGCAAGGAACACTGAAAAGTTAAAAGTATATATAGCTGATTGTAATTATTATATGCCAATTTTGTGAGGTACCTTGGAATTTATTTATCCTTGACTTTATGATTTATAACAGCCTGGATCGCGAACCGTCGTACTCGCGGCATTAGATAAATCTCGACCGAGTTTGCCTGTGAAACCATTACCTAAAAGACAAGCACCAGAGGAGAGCACGCAGAAAGTTGTGAAAAGTGCTGGTGCAGCAAAAGCAGCTAAATCCGTGGTGAAACCAAAAGTTTGTAAACTAATAATTGCTATAAATGTGGATATGACTGCGCTATATATTCAATGTTTCTTATATATTCATTTTTTGTAGCAAAACGCATCCTCGAAACCTGGTAGTGCCCGCAAGAAAGACGATGATGTGGATACGAGTCCTCTGTTTGCTATTAATAATCTTAAACATCAACGAGTAATCGATGAGCAAAAATTGAAAGTCTTGAAGTGGAATTTCACGACACCGAGAGAAGAATTCGTTGACCTCTTAAAAGAACTTATGTCCACCGCAAACGTAAATAAGACTTTACTGTCAAATATGTTCCATTCAGATTTTCGATATCATCTTAAAGCTATCGAGGCTTTAACTGAGGTATATATGAAGTTTTGCGCATTTACTTAACACTAGAACTACCGAACATATACTCAATTATGCTTACACATTTGATTAATTAATCAATTCTATTATTTACATTATGTATATAAAATAAAAGTATATCAAATCTCAAACAATGCGCCGCGGTATAATCGAGTAATTTAACTTAAAATGGCAGACAAGTCATATTGACTTCTTTGGTAGTTCTAGTGTTAATAGTATTATAAGCCATTGCTTGTTATCATATATTACTATAAATTATTATACACTTTAGGATCTGCCCGACAACAGAAAAGCATTGGTATCGAATCTTGATTTGATCTTGAAATGGTTAACATTACGATTCTTTGATACCAACCCTTCAGTATTACTCAAAGGCTTAGATTATCTACGAATGGTTTTTAATTTATTGATCGAAGATCAGTATCACATGTTGGAGAACGAGGCTGCATCATTTATTCCATACCTTATTATTAAAGTAATAACTCTTCTTGTCATACAGTTTACATATTTTCGTATTATTATGGTAAATTTCACCATAATACATATTCTCTGCAGATTGGTGATCCAAAAGATGCTGTGCGAAACGGGGTGCGAGCATTATTTAAACAAATAGCGCTCGTATATCCTGTAAGCAAATTATTTTCGTACGTGATGGAAGGTTTGAAATCTAAAAACGCTCGGCAAAGGACAGGTATGCAGTTATTTTGAAAAGCTTCAAAGACACATTTTTTAAGAATAATAACTGAAACGTTCATTATTCCAAACAGAATGCTTAGATCAGTTGGGTTCGCTTATTGAAAATTATGGTGTTTCCGTGTGCCAGCCATCTGCATCCGTTGCATTGAAGGAGATTGCAAAGCAGATAGCAGATCGTGATAACTCTGTCCGAAATGCTGCATTGAACTGTATTGTCCAAGCATATTTCTTGCAGGGTGAAAAAGTGTACAAGCTTATTGGCCAGGTACATGACATTAATTATGAAATTCTAATAATTCTACATCTGCTGTTTCAAGTATCAACCAATAATAAATACAATCTCGCTATAGATATCAGAAAAGGATCAGTCGTTGTTAGATGAACGCATCAAACGAGCAGCAAAAAATCGCCCGGCGAAATCGGCCTCTGGGACTAGACTTTCAACGCCTCCGAACGCAGTTGCTAATCCTACCGAAGATATTAAAGCAGAATATGAGGAAGAAAATGAAATTGAAGAAATATCTGAGCCCTCTCCTCCACCGACTAATGAATTGTAAGTAGAAAATATTGCGTTGACTATCATATAATCTATAATTAATTTATATCTAGATCTATTGCTCATAGAACAATGTTTATCATAATCCAAAATTGAATTGTACGAGTATAAATATTCTAACATTCTTCGAAGTTCTCGATCCAATGTTCGTACATTTCATGTATACTTTTAACATGTTCGCTACCATACCGCTTAACTTATACTTAATGAACCTGGTAGCGAATGTGTTAACACTAGAACTACGAAAGCAATGAAAATGACGTGTCCTCGGCATTTAATAAAAATGTTCAAATTTATACGAATTCATTTTCCGAGATTTCTTGCAGTTCACGTTGCACAATGGACATAAATAAAATTTCTTTCTTTCATCCATCTCTTTTTCTTAAAAAGATGTATACATAAATATACAAATATAGCTGAATATATCACCGGTAGTTCTAGTGTTAATTTCGACTAAATTGGACAAGCTAAATTATTTTTGCTCGAAAATGCATTCAAATCACTCTCCAGACTGGAAGTAACAGAGAAGAAGGCAGAAACCGGCAACGAAGAATCGCAAGTGACTACTATGACTAACGAATCACCTTCAGTTACACCAACACAATCGCCAGACACTCTACTTCATAATGATCATGAAGACGATACTAAAACGTTTGTGCTTTTTAAGCTTTTCTTTTGTGTCTGGTGTGACACTTCTCTGGTGTTGGGTGCAAATACAATTACACAACATACTTTAATTTCATTCCTTTTGTATGTATATTTAACACACATAACACACTTTGCATCGCTAATCCATCTAATATAGTTTAGCGTAACATGTTTTGTCTTTTTGACAGTCGTTATTCCAGTAGCATTGGTAATGGTAATGGGTATCCTTAACAAAATTACATTTTACTCCAAGACGTTTCATGCATTGTGTTTATGCAAAGATTGCATACTATACGTAGGTATGTTTACAAATAAGAACTGTCCATGAATTAACTTTAAGAGAAGAAACAGTAATTTCTCATTTAGAAATTTATTTTGTAGCTTTAAGAACGACATATTTTGAAGTGCACGGCCACTTAGAAGTATCGGTTTTTGGGAGAGAATTGGGAATTATTATTCCAGTATGGTTTAAGGATATTATATTTAGTAGTAATAAGGATTTTATATGTTTTGTATTTAACGTAATAGTTGGTGCATGGTGTTTAAAAAAATATCACTAATTATAATACATTCATATTTCCAGAAATTCACCGACATCAGCACAACCTAAAGTATCTGGTCCATTCGGACTTGATATGGATTTGTTACAAAGAATCGAGCTAAATGCACCTGTAAAGTATAGAAATCCTGTTCTTTTGGACGTCAGTTTGTCAGACTTAAACGAAAGTCCTAACACATTAAATCCACCAAAAGTTCAGTAAGTATATTCTGAAATATATTCTAAAATATTAGGTTGGCCAACAAATTCGTGCGGTTTTTAAGGTGTAAATAAGATGCGATTTTTCTTCAACTATCTATATTTTTTTCTATTTTCTTCATTCAATAATGTATTGTCTGTTTTAACTTATAAATTATCCTGTCTCTTCGACAGCTTTATAATTTCGCGCTTATAAAAATCTGTCTATTTTCCAGTTTTACACCCAATTCTGTTTTTACATAATAGATATATTCCGAAGAATAAGTATAAATAAAATTCGTGTGAAAGAATATACTGTCTCTATGGAAATTTTAGTATTTCCGTTTTCTTATTTGTAAAGTAAAAAGAATTTTATCTTAATCTTTATTGAATTCTTGTAAACAATTCGTGCAAAAAACTTTGTGCAACAACAGAATTGGATGTATTCTGAAACAAATTCTAGAATAAATAAGTTCTATACTCGAAAATAAAGACTCTTCATTATAACAGATAATAAATAATTAATTTCTTTGCAGGGTGATTCCAATTTCTCCACCGAAGTTATTAGTGTCAAAGTCCTCGGCAGCATCTCCAACGACGGCTTCCAGCAACGAAGACAGTCTCGAACGTAAGATTCTTGCTATGGGCAGTTTGGATTTACCCGTCGCAATACAATCAATGAGCAGTATAGAAAATGTTAGTACTTTTAATAATTTCTTGGATTTTACACTTACAACTTATATATTTACTCTAAAGTTAACACAATATATAACGACTTTACAGCTATTGAAATCCCATCAAGTTTTAAGTTTACAATCAAAAGAGGACAAATTTATTGCTTCTATAAATATGCAGTTAAGACTTTTACAAACGTATTCCCTACAACAAGGTGGTGCAGATGTTTCTAAAGGTTTCAGAAATACATTTATGGTGACACTCGCGGTAAGAATAGTTATATGTCAACCTTTTTTTATTACTTGTATTATACTGTTATTAGCTAATATTCTTTATTTCGGCCTCAAAGCCAAGAAATTTCATCTTTGTTTGCATCCGACTTATAGTACGTCGTCCCATAAGTAATGTTGTTTCTTATTTACGATATATAAACGTTTATATCATCTTCCGCTAATATGATAATAGGAACGTCTCTTTTCGTGTCATAAAGAGTATTCTTTCGACACTATGTAACTTACGTTCGACGTAGTCAGGTAAATATTTATCATTTGAAAACAAATTTGCACTAAGAATTGGAGTTCAAAAACGATATTACTTGTGGGATGACCTAATAATTATATTTATAAAACTGACTTGACTTCATTCTAATCCACACATTCCTTTGTCTCATTCACTCTATTGTTTCAGTTAACGCGCTTTATTCCTTATTTTTTAATTCTACTTGATACTATTGTATTATATTGTTGTTATACATATAATATATATCTTTCTCGTAGTTCTACGATTCTGGTATTCTTGGGAAAAATGTGACATTAACGCACTTGCAAGAATTAGTGGATCAAATGATCACTTTGTTAGCACAAAATAAGCTAGATCGGTTACATCAGGCGGAAGCCTATTATCGCGTAATTAACAGTATTGTTTGCAAAATAATAGACAACTCGAATCACACGACTATTATAAGGTGAGGTATTAACCTTGGTTCTTTGAAAATAATATTGTAAATAAATCAGTCGAATCTCATTTTAATGCGGTTTTCAAGTTACGCGGTGAAGCAAACAAGAAAGAAAAAATAAGTAATGCAAGATATGTAGAAAGTTTTAACAGCGTAACGCGCTTATCCATTTATTTTCATTCCTTTTATGTATTCTCTTGTGAATTAAGAGAGAAGAGAATAATTCCCATACACAAATAAAGTTTTTCTCGTTCGAATTTAAAATCTTTTTATGCATCAACTAAGCAAAACCACTGAATGTGTGTAAGTTATCTCTTTTGCGCTGCTGGTATCTCAAGAAATTATCCCTAATTTTACAAAGAAAGCTATATCTTTTTTCTGCGGAGTTCTGTGGAACGCATCTACTGCATAAAAAGAGACTCGACTGTATTTGTAATAAAAATATGCTATCCATGCGAGAAACGTATTTCAGTAATCTCGAATTCATTTTAATGTTAATCACGCGTATGTTCACTTTCAGAGTATTAATAAAGTTATTGTATGGTTGCGCGGAGTCGGATGGTCCTCCAAAGTATGAAGAATTAGTTATGAAATGTTTATGGAAAATAGTTAAAACAATACCAAATTGGGCCGCAGACTTAGATTATGATACTATTCTTCTAGAAGTGCACCGTTTTCTTAAGGTACGCTTGTTACACGTATTTAATGCCCTTACAAATAACGGAAGTGTTTTGAATTGTTATCGAATGTTCCCTCAAAAATGGTGATAATCCTTATAAATTAACAAAAAATTGTATGTTATTCAGGATTATCCAACTGCATGGTGGAAAAAACGCAAGTCCGACACACCTTTACGAACCATTAAAACAATTCTTCACAGTATGACGAGAGTGAAAGGCAGCACAATACTTAGTCACTTAACACTAATAAATAATACTAATGAGTCAGAATTACATTCGTATTTAATAAGGCTAATTGCGGTTAGTTGAGTAATTATCATTTTATTACTTTTCAAAGTATCATTCTTCGAAATCCGCTTCTAATGTAGCGAACTCTAATAGACTTTCAAACCGGATCAGGATGGCAATGCAATGTCAAGGACAACAATGAAATCTGGAAAATCGCAAGATCATTTGTCGAAATTCACGCATCAACGATTATCAGAAATATTCAAGATGATTGGGTCTAAGGAACATACGCACGAGGTACGTGAAAAATAAACAAACAAAGTAAAATAAGGCCGAAGTATTTTATTGTAATTTTCATGAGATTTATTTCAGGGTTTAAAACAATTATACGATTTCAAACTGCAATATCCAGAAGCAGATGTACAACCGTTTTTGGTTAAATCTCATCAGTTCTTCCAAGATTTTATAGAACAAGGCTTGCGCGATATCGATCTAGCACGAAAGAATCAAAATCTTAACTCGCAGGCGAAAAATCAGTATACTTCAGGTAAATAGTGGAATATATTATCACGTCAGAATGTTTTAATTGCAAAACTAATATCATAGAAATAATAGAAACTGCAGGAACCATTGGTGAAGAAAAAAGTTTGATGGATCCGATACACAGGCTCGAAAGACTTCGAGCATCGGAAGCACAATGTAGAACAACCGCCAGTCGACCGAATCCAACGTGAATTCTCCTGTATTAATATCGTTAGGTAAGGCCAAACATAAAATTATTTCTTATTATTTATATTATACTGTTATTATATATTTTTATTATAGTTTTATGAAATAATAATTAATCCTTTCGCTACTGTTGGCGCCTTTCTGCGCTCAACTGACATTGTGGAAATGATGTTGTTGACGCCTTTAAACATTTAATATTTATTATCGTTATTCAAATATCTTCATGCTAGCAACTGCATAACCCAGATTGCAGTTTCGTATTTCGACAGCAATTTCCATATATTTCCCACAAAATGACCACAAGTTTCGCCGCCATTAGCTTCAGTCACATGTGCACTAGACTTTGCTGTCACAAAAGAGTTAAAGACTTTAGGCTTTTGCGACCGATATTATTACTAGATACTGTGGCTTCTGGGTTTGTGTCATGTAGAGATCAATCGACCAATTAAAAACATCTATTGATCGGATCTCTGATGCGGAATGTTAAACAATGGTACAAATAGGTGATCTAATCAAAGGTCACATTCAGTATCAGTGTCATCCTGACTCGTCACAGATCCGGAAGCATCAAATATATATCGTTCAACGTGATTTTAATGCTTCGTCAGCCATGATGAATTGGGCTAGCATTATACTAACATATATTTTATCATAATCTTGTTTGGGGATAAAATAATGCTGCATTGATATTACACATAATTCGCCAACGGGTATACGTTGACTTTTATAGGATCGCTGTAACTGGACCAGGAACCAAGTACATACAAAATGATGTTTAGTATATCACAGTATAGATTATGAAGAATAACGATCCTATTTAATGTACGTAATATTACGCTGTCCAGTGCAAGATTAACTGTAGCATTTACTTTCGATTTTCACAGTAGTAAACGTATAAACGATATTACTACTAATATGTAAGGTTTACGTGTTAAAATACTAATCATATTTATCAGTACTTGAAAAGGATAATTAACCCTTTGCATTCCGTAGGCGGCCAAACGGCGACATGACATCCGCAGCAATTAATTTCAAATTTCAATCTTCCACTTATCACACAAACTGAATTAACAAAATAAACATATACGATATTTATATTATAAGATTCATTCGTCAATAGCCATAGAAAAAGACCGTTTATAATTCGTTAATCGGTATCACAAAACGTCTTAGAATAAATCCTCGTTTATAACTGAAGTATTCTTCGAGTGCAAAGGGTTAAATTATGTACGTGGAGGGAGTGTTACGCTCACTTTAGACTGATTTTCCAGACGATTTATATTCCGTTATCTCTTTAAAATAAATCATTACGCTCTCTAATCCGTACTAGAAACTCATTTTACGTTTGTTGTGTATTCACGCGTCATAAGGAATTATACGATTGTGCTTGTTATATTTAATTAAAACTTACGTGCATTATTTAGTTCATTTTATGTCGTATTTATGACCCTTGTATACGGATGTAGGTCTAATATGCTGATTTTTCGTATGATATTTATCGGAATGATATACTATTAGATCTATATAATAATTAATATGAATGTCTTGAAAAATCTCCGAAAGAATTAGTAGTGTAAATAGAAAATGTATATACGTTATCATACAAAATTCAATAAACTACATCAGATAATAATACGCAGATTACTGTTCAATAGGTAGATCATGCAATTTTCTTTACACTTTTAGCTTGCAATTAAGTTACTGTTATCTTTGTTTCGGAATTAACGAAGAGTAGTTTGGATGTTTAATTATGGATTGGAAATAGTTAACACATCATATCATATATTATGTATTATAATTCTTTTGCATTTACTAATTGTAGTCACATTAGCGATCAACTTATAATATCGGAGAATAACATATTAAACCTATAAGTACAGTACAGAAAAGGGTGGAATTTTATTGCTTACAATAGTGTCGGTTTCACATACGTTCATTGATATCCATCTTCACGAATTAAAGTAATAAAACGGTAACGTTATTATTCATCGTTGCCGCAATCATTTTAAGAATGCGAAATATATCCGTGCTTCCGCACTCCAACTGAAACCTTGAATGAATATTGAAATTGTATCTATGGCCGAGTTATTTTATACAAAAATTATTACGTTCTTATTAAACCTATGGAAGAGTAACTCATCTTAAACAGGTACACGTTCTGTAATGAATTATTACTAGATATAATTATAAATCTAAGTCCACCACACGATTCTCTCAAATTATAAGAGAGATCAAATAGAATTTAAAAGAGGTACAATGATTTATAAGCTTCTGAAAGTTTTCACTTTTCGTAGAAAAAAAAAAAATGTTCAAAGTATTCTGCGAGCCGTGAAACTTTCATTAAAACATAGTTTATTGTTGATATCTTGCATTAAATAAATACTTGCCAGCTGCTGATATTTCCTTGTTAACACAATACGGAATATTACTTCTTCAAAATATAAGATTTTTCATATAATAATTTAAAATATTTGGAAGTACTATTTAAAAACGAGACTAACGTAGCGTGGGAAAGATTGAACGTGCCAATGTTTCAGAATTACATAAACAATTATAAAATGATGACAACCTTCAGCCACTACAATATAGTAAAATTTGCTTCATGCACATAAATATTTATATTGAAATTTCGTCTAAAATAGAATATAAATGTTATTAACATGAAATTGTTCGGTGAAGTACAAAACTATATTTCGTGTATATTTGTTTGCATATTGAGCATATTTAATTAAATTGCTATATAATAAAGTTAACGATATAAATATTTTGGAAAAAGTCTTAGTAAATTTACTAGCGCCGCTATAATCTCCCGAGCGTTACATGCAAAAGTGTTGGTGAACTGCTTGGTAAATAACTATTTAGCAACAGAATGTCATCTAAATTTCTCTGAAATCTTCCTATCACACGTTCTTTATGATGATTGTTTCACAATGTGATGAACACTGTAGATATGCCGGATTACAGCTTTCATAAAATCATAATACTATATGGTGGAATTATACTGTATAAATGTACAATACATATTCACAATAACAAGGACATTGTACAGTTGTCATTCCTCCTCAGTTGGCCTGATGAAAAGCGCCGTCAAAGCAAACAGTAAGAACACGAATCCTCCGATTAAGGTCACTGAAAATATTCTATGTTTATTATCACATAACTCACCGAGACCGGTATTTAACCCTCTATAGTTCCATGTAACTTTGAAGAAATACATAAATAATATTCGAAAAATCCGCGCTAAGATGACTGTCACTTATCATCGAACGCGAAATAATCCGCGAGCCTCTTGCGAGCAGTACATGGGCAGTACCACAATGTATCGATCATTTTAAAGGATATCGTACTAATTAATACAAATCTAATATCTATTCTAAGTTTGCTTACTGTACATATTATGTATAATATTATCTTTTGTTTTGCTTATAAATCAGAGACTCGATTTACGAAGTTGGTCGCGTATTTAGAGCTATAATGCAAATAGGTTAAGTAGATTCACATTATATGATTTCCCTTTTCACACAAAAAAACTGAGCTATGGAGGGTTAACAGCATTTGATTACCATGCTTTTCATCTCAAATTAAAGATATTGTTATATATCATTAATTAAGTAAAATTTGCCCCATTGATTGATGGGACAATATTAAGTCAGCCATAGCTTACCTGTTCTTACTGATATTTTTTGTGCTATCATTCTGCCTCCTAGTACAGCTAAACCTGTACAAAATGAATGACCTAATACTCCACCCAGAATCACTCCATAAACATCCTAAAAGAAATATCATGTGTATGAGTCACATTTTCTATCTTGAAATGAGTTCTGCATTCATGTGATAGAAATGAAATTTCCCATTACCTCCCTTGCAGCAAGTATAATTGTAGTGAGTTGAGATCTATCTCCCCATTCTGCAAGGAATGTTAGCATAAAGGCTTGTAAGAAAATTCTAGAAAGCAGCATGAATGCACTGACTTTTGTAGTTTTTCTTATGACACCAGTTTCGGGGTCTTGAACCAGTGTGCTTGCTATTTCCTTGTCATACTGAAAGTGATGATATTTAAAAATTATTTATTTCCTGCAAAAATATTAAAGGAATAGTTTCAAGTGATTATCAACCGAAAGCTACATAAAATAGAATTCTACATTTTAATGGAGAAAAATATGTGCTAAATACCTCATCTTCGCGCTTCCTCAAGTCAGATTGTACTTCCTCCAATTCTTCTTGCGCTTCTGTTGCTGACATATAGTATCCATCCCTCAACATTTTAAAACCAAACAAAGCAAAAAGAGCAGTAGAAATGTAGTATGTATAGGCACCTGGGATTATTGTAGCAGCATATCCAAAAATAACTGAAAATTTCATATAACATTATTTCTATAACTTTGTATATAAACAAGATAGAATATGAATTTCAAATCTGTTCTGATCTCTTCAAAAGTGATGGAACATCAACACTACTGTTCTGGCTACTTGTTATAAATGAGCCACTCAACTGCCAAGGTGATTAACACCACTTTTTAAAAATTGTTTAATATTACTGCCAAAGTATATGATTGATGCTTAAGATTTCATAATTATCAATTTTCTCCTATTGTTGTTTGATGGAGTTAGTTACTTTGACTGTTGAGTAGATTGAATGATAATCTACCTGAAAGAATGGTCATTAGTGCTAAAGCGCTAATTGCACCAACAAAAACAGTTAATCTTGGATGTTTCATTGCCATGATAGCTGCAATGAAGAACGTCTTGTCTCCTAACTCGGAGACAACGATCACCGAAAGGGAAGCAATGAATGCATGTAAGAAGCCTACATTTTCTTTCGGTTGATGCGGCTGTGTGACATCGTTCTTCTAAAATATCGAATTCAGAATGACATTAAAAACTGCCCGTTATGGGACAACGAAATCAAAAGAGTCGGTGCTCACCATCGATGTCATTGTTATGTCAAGCCTTTCATTGTAAAGTGGTTGGTTTTCACTTAGAACTATAGGTAGAAAAAGGGTGCCCAATATACAGATATATAAAAAATATTTGGGCTCTAATAAAAATCTCTTGAACCCCATTTTGCTTGATTTTCAATGGTATTATCGAGGTCTATAACCTGAACGAAATTTTTCTAACCAAACTGTTATCAGCATACCCACCATCCCTATCAGGCACGCATACTGAGCTGAACAATATTGCGTGTTCGCTTATTGGAAAGCTATGAACAAAGATGTACGTGGCGACAAACTGACTTGTAACACAGAAAACATCTCATGTGATATTTTACAGGGCTAATAAGGAATTTCATTGGATACTGGATATTTTATCTACATATTTCTATCATATTTTACATGTAGAGAATATTTAGTAATTAATAAAGAATACTTTATTAATACTATATTTACTGTACATGTGGCATATAGAATATAGGTATAAGGATTCAAATATATATAAAAATTGCAATCTCAAATTTCTTATGGTGATAATTCATTGATTTTTCTGTAAAATGAATAAGGGTTTTGAATTTGTTTTGTAAACGGACACTCTAGTTTATAAAAACTTTGTTTACATGGTGAGTGCCATCAGAGGGCGTTTAAAGGACGATTGAGTTAGTGAAAAAAACAATCATGAGATAGAATGTATGTGTATATATATATTTTCGTTGGAAAACTTAACCCTTTGAAATATGGATGGTGAGAATGTAAATTGGCGATTTTCTGATGATTATAGTGAAAAGAGGTAGAGAATGGACCACGAGGAGGAATTCCTTAATACTTTTTTTAGCCTAGTTGCTCAATTATGTACTGACAAAGCCAAGGAATCTGTTGTGAGTGATTATTACATTGTTAAGTACTTGTAGGAAGCACTGACTAAACAACATTTTAATTTGGTTAGCGCTTTAAGATGTTAAATAACTCAATCTTGGAAATATTCATGTAATATGTAGGAAAAAGAACGTGAATCATGCAGGCAAACTCAAATGGGTCCATGGGGGATGCTACTTATGCATTTACCACAAATAGCAGTAGCAGAACACTCTTATGCAGATCTCGGATTTCTGCATACAAAAAACAAAGGGTTTTTGCGAAAAGATGTAAACACATTGATATTTATTTGCTAGGTTTACATAGCATTTACATCCCATAAATGATATACCTGGATGTATGTTAATTTTAGAATTCTCTGAGAACCGTATATGAATCATTGAAATCAGATTTGAAAAGATTAGAGGAAGTCACCAGAGGAACAAATTCTATAGGCGCTATAGTTGCAGAAGTTTCTAATCAGCTCTGCCAATTCATTACCGCGAAGATACAGTTGATAGAGTTGTCAGTATTATGTCGATAGATATCTCGCTATTTAGAGCTATGTGTAATTCTTGTTTATTACAGTTACGAGAAAATGTATAATATGAGTATCACTAGTAAAGTTATGAAATATCAGGAATTGTTACAACACGTAGAGGGAATAGTTGAAAGCCATTCTTTATCTTGCTCACACTTAGCATTGACTGCTATTAAAACAGGCTTAACGTGAGTATGGATGACTTTATGAGGTTTAATGATTTTGATAAATAGGTCAATGAAAAGTTAATAGTATTATTAGCTCTTATTATCTGGAAACAAGAAGAGATTTTACTTGAGTTAAACACACCCCATTTTGTTTTTACATGAATTTCGTATAAAAACGTAATACAAGTCAAAATTAAATTTATTTTAGTTTACAGATAAAATGGCAATTCTAGTGTTTCCATAGATACAGTATATTTGTTTACATGAACTTTGTTTACACGCACTTTTCGCGAACGTATCTATCATGTAAAAACAGAATTGGGTGTATTTAGTTATGTTTGAACTACACTGTACAAAAATTGGGAGAGGTACATAGATATTAAATGCACTTAATTTCAATTAGATTAGAATGTGAAATACTAGTACAATTAATGCAAGCACAAGTTGAAATCCAAAATTGGAGATTCCTATCTGCATTGATGGCTCTTTATGGGGCACAAACAAGAATGTCGGCTTGGGAAAGAACTTTACAAAGCAAAGAGGTTGGCGGTATTTAAATAAAAATAGAAAATATATTGTGCGAAATCTTATCTTAAATAATTTTAGTCATGGAAATTAGGGTTTGGTGCTACTTTCCTCAAAGCGAATCAGCAACCAGCATTATATCAATGGCTAGTAAAATTGCGCAGTACCATATTAGCCAAGTGTTCTTTGTATTTTCATACTACTTTAAGCCAACAAGCTAGTCCAGGAGAAATGAGAAGTATCATGAGCAAACAAAATGTGGATAACTTTCATAAGTAATATATTCTACGACATACGGACATCCCCGTGTAACACGGTAGTTAGGTTCCGAAAGACTCACATGCGAATCCATGTTATAAGAAACAAAGGGCTAGTACAAAAAATAGGGTTCCCAAAAATTAACAAAAGTATACTATTTCTTTTCGTAACTAAAAGAAGTATGTTTATTAAAGTAATGAATAATTAATCGAAACTATTGCACATTGACAAACCGAGAATGCATTTAGGTTTCCCCAAATCTCGAATCGTGTTAGAGCGAATCCGTGTTGTACAGGGGACACTGTATAAGCTAAAAATGAAAGAACTATTCATTCCGATGATTAATATATTTTTATTTTAGAATACAAAGCTTTCAACGAAAACATGATATAGTCGCTGTCCTAATGATTTTCGATGCTAGAGGGGTTGAAAATTCTGGACCAGGTTACAGACATCCCCATAGAGAATCAAATGCATCCGAAAATTTCCCAGTTGCCCTTAGTTGTCCTGGTGTAAGTTTCTATATATCGCAAATCATAAAAAGATATAGAGAAATATGGATTCCTTTTACGAATGCTTGACTAATATTCGGCATGTCCATCTTAGGTTTTCATACAAAAATCTACGATTCATGTGGATAATATAAGAGAACGCATAAAAGAACGGCAAGCGGAGCTTTTAGCTATGGACAAGATTGTATATAGTAAAAGTTTAAAAGTACATAGCGAGATTACTACGGAAATTATCAGTTGCTTGGAATCTTAATTAAACGTAATATGTTCCTACTTCTTTTAGGATATGTGTACATATGCCATGTTCAATACTGATCCCAAAATGACTCTCGTCACAATATTTGAAAGTGGTAAACAAAGGGATAAAGAAGCACACGTAACTTCCTTTTTGACAGACTTATGTACGCAAATTCGATGTAATAAGGTTTACGAATGTTTGAAGTTATCGAAATGAGCAGCCATACAAGTTGTACATAAATACAGTGCAAATCACCAAAGAATGCAGTACGTCATAAAAGAGACATTTTCTACTTTAATTATGTAAAGAAATCAGTTATATATATAAATAAAATTTATATTATTGTTTACCAATAATATTGCTATAATTCTAGAATTCTAACTTTAAGGAAACGGAGGATCACATTTTCGGAGGAATGACAAGATAAAATCAATTTAATCTCAATATTTTTATTTATGTACAAAAAAATATTTCATCGATGTGCTTAGCATTTTATAAAGACATGATGGCCCTCTTCAAAGCTTTCTCCTTATTTCTTCTAACTCTATTCTTGCGTTTGCTAGATTTTGTTGCATCTCTGAAAAGCTGAATTCCATCCTTTTCCTCGAGAACGCGTTGTGTGTACATCATTCCGTGCAAGTTAAATCCGATCACGTCCTGTGAGTACAAATAAAAGTTATTAAATACATGTTTCGTGAGAAAAATATTTCGATTAATACTTAAAGCGCCGGGCCCGCTCAAATGCGTATTCGTATGTTTGTTAATAAGTTAAACTCTTTATCAAGATCATGTAAATTTTTTAAAGAGAAATATTGTGTTGTATAATTGTTATTTTATTTTATTTGCAAAAATACCGGGCGCTTTAGGTGTCAAGATAAGTCTACCGAATCTCATACCCTGATTTCAGAAACTTTCTTTACAGTGCGAGTTTTTATAATTTCTAATAAAGATAGAAGATCTTGATTAGCTATTACTGGTCCATGATGTGCTTGTATCAAGCATAGAGCTAATCTAGAAATTAATTCTACATTATAATCACTTTCTAATAGTTTAGGAAGCATGCTCAGAATTTCACACGCGGCTGAATATGGCAATAACAGGAGTGTCTCTTCCAAATCACTGCAATAAATATTTCACGTTTAATAGTAATTAATAATATTCATAAAAATAGTAATTTGTCATAAATATTTCTGGCGAATCAACGAACTCGTACCTGGCTCTAATACGTTTAACTGTTTCCAGTAAATAATCTTCTGCAGTCGTGCAATTATATGCTTGCATTTGTAATGGAAGATTGGACATTGTTGTGGCTTGATCTTTGGATAATTGTTCGCTATATGTTTTTGATATCTCTAAACATTCTAATATCAGTTCGGCCTGGAAAACAAATTGCATTATAAACATTTAAGTACTATATCTTCTAACGTAATATACAAATTCGTGGAAATTACCCCCTTCTCACTGTTCACTGTTTTTCTCGATGGCAACGATTGTTGTTTTTGACCGGGTACAACAGTTGTGTCCCCCGTAGCCAGTTCGTTTTCTTGCCGTTCTCTTTCTTCCTCTTCTTCATCTTGTAAAACTAATGTTTCCGATGATCGTTCGTATAATCGAACAACTTTATCGGATCCGCAGGATGCAACGTAAGTGCCGTTTGATGATATAGCGCAATCCCATGCTTCTCCTGAATGTCCCTGATGGAATACGGAAGTAACATAAAATCTAGATAGATTCTTGAAAAGTTTGCGTAATTCTGCGGAAGTTCCATTACTTGCAAAGTCACGATTTTAACAAAATTGTCAGCGTCCCATTCTTTTATCTTTCCATCTTTGCCACAGGTGAAAAGATAATGAGTTCCATGAACGAATGAGAGACCTGTTACTGAATCATCGTGAGCGAACATCGAACGGTGGCAATCACCAAAATCCAAACCCCAGATCTTGATATTTCGATCGGCGGATCCAGTAGCGATTAAAGTTGAGTCACTCGAGATATCCATACATAATACCGGCAATTTGTGACCATAAAGTGATACGAAAAACTGGAATAATATCGTGATGATCTTTAACTTTGAAGCATTTAGTTGCTTTAATCTTAATAAAAGATCAAGTTTATACCTTAAATGTATCCAAGAAGAAAATTTTTACAGTCGAATCCAGCAAGGCAACAGCGACGAACCGATTATTTGGACTTATTCTAACGCAAAGTACACTATCTTCGAGTTTCAGAGTTCTTGAATGCAAAACAGATAATACTTTTGCTTTTATTTGACTGTCTTGATCTTGGACAAGTTCAAAATTCCAAAATTTCACCGTCTTATCTCCTGCACCACTCGCGACTCCTTTCTAAAAATATAGAAAATACTTTTATATCACATCAATCGCAACAATCTAGTAATGTGGCAACATTTTTAATTACAACAGTTTGAACTATTTTTGATAGAATCACCTTATCAGGATATAATGTCACGCTCCAAAGTTCTTTGGAATGTGCCGGAATCTCTTCCAAGATATCACCGGAAGCAATATCAATAATAAGCATTTTTCCATCTTTTAAACCTACTATCAAATGTCTATCACCTGGGACAAATGTGGCTGTTAAAGCATAGCCACATTCTACTGTGCGCAAACATGCCAGTGTAGGTCTACAATTAAAAAGTCGATACTGCAAATAACTGAATTTTCAATGGCAATTGAAAAATAAATGCGAAATACCTGTTCCATAATTTTACAGAATCTCCACTAACTGTTGCAAAAGCTAAATTGTCAGAACTAAAACACACAGCGCGAACATCCGTACGATGACCTTGAGCCGTTATTGACCTAAGATGTTTGACCTCAGCATCTTGCTCTTCAGTTAATAAGGAATGCAATTCAATGGAGTTATTATTAATTCCCACACATATCTGCAATGCATTGATGTAGTAAACCAATTCCATCAATATTCTTATTACGATACAAAATGTATTTAGCACGAGGTTTACGGACATTTCTTATATACCCGTCAAATTGACGCGTGAACGAAACCACATATTTTCTTCAAAATGAACTTATTTGATTTAAAAACACTATATTATCCATTATTAACTTATCGTTAAATGGATAAAAGTCAGTTTAAGTGGTAGGAGAGAAATGTAAACGGTTTCTGTAATTTTCCACGTGAAATTCGAAATGCGAAAAAATGTCGCGTCCCATAAATCTAGTGTTAAAGAATTATAATTTCATGAACTCACCCTGAGTTCACCACCTTTACCCATTATTAAGTCTAATCCTTTGGCTTTTGCAGAAACTTTGATAGCTGGCAAACGATTTATTTCATCCTTTATGGATGGTGCATGAGATAGATTTGGGTCTACATTTGTGCCTTCCCTGTTATTAGAGTATGTAAAGTAGATATATAGATTGTGTTTTCAGTACTCTATTTTATAAAGAAATGCAATGTACTTTTCTGCCTTCTTTTTTTGCTTCTTTAGCCGTTTCGTCATTTTTTCTTGTACCTTAGTATGAGGTAATAATTGATATAATTCTATAGTGTTGTCCACACCATGACAACCAAGAATATTACGAGTTGAATCAACTTCTAAGGAGACAATCCGTCCACGTCCAGTTCTCAATATGCTTCCCACTTTGTCACATCTCAAAGGATATTTCTATTAAAATGTTGTGCAGTTATTAATAGATCTAAGATTATACTTTATCGAAAGTATATCTGCTCAGTAAATTGAAATTTATTAAGTTTACCATAGCATTGATCTCATGGTCTTCTGCAATAGTTAGGTCATTTAGATTAGCTTCAATGGTTGCTTTCTCCTTATCAACAAAGAATATCTTCCACACATGTAATTCCATATCGTTACATCCAGTTATTAAATATTGATCATCCTTTACCAGTGCCAAGCCCCAAACCTTGTTTTTTAGTAAACAATTAGTATAAATATTTGTGATTTTTTATTATATATATATATATATATATATATATATATATATATATATATATATAACAATGGCAATGTTTCAGAATATATGGAGATGATATTAATTACCTCTGATCTATGACCAACAAGAGTTCTGAAATTGTGCTCTGTATCTAAATCCCAAAACTTTACAAAAGTGTCTTTACTACCACTTATTAGTATATTATGTTCTCTCATGAATGTCAGTTTACTTATAACACTTTTATGCCCACTAAGCCTACATATTCCTGTTTCAGCAACTACATCCCACACAATAATATCTGTGTCCTTAAAAAACAAAAGGAATATCAAAATTCCAGAATCTTACTATCTTGTACTTTCATAGTGTTTGTTAATCTTACTTGGGAACCAGAAGCTAATCTATGTCCAAAAGCATCATATGCCAATGTTGTTATTGCAGATTTATGTCCTACAAATATGCTTATGTTTTCTCCTGATCTTAAGTCAAATGTTTTTATAGAACCATCTGAATAACCCACTGCAATATGACGCTTATTAGGTGAAGCTGCCAGATATGTTACATTCTCTTTCTCTCCTGATAATACTTGAGCCTGAAAGATTGGTCAGGTGTGTACCAAAATCTTAGTGGACACTATAGAAATTCTTGCACTTGAATTATTCATGTTAAATACCTTTTCCCCAAGACGGAGGTCCCATATAAAAACATGTTCACACGCGCCAACAGCTACAAATCTTCCGTCCTGGCCTTCTAATGTTACAAATACAACATTGCTTTTGGGGCTGGCTATTAGATTGCTGTTACCAGCTGGCACATATTTCAAATACTGCTTTGTTAGACCCATTTCTTATACTTTTCTTAAGTTATCCGAAAGAAATTACAGGTGATAACTTTTTTTATGGATGTAGATTATACCGAGTTATAAGTTTCAAGTTATATGCAGTGATCCTTGTCTATCTTTTTTATGCAGGTATTATAACAGGGTGTAATGACAACTAACATCACTTATTCTGGACTACGCTTTTTTTTCAAAATGCATACTTATTAGTTTGATTAAACTTGCACTATTATGATAGTGCTTTAGTTTTTTTCCTTAGGTTAAAAACGCACGTGGTTTTCTGTACTGAACGTTGACAGAACCGTCGCAAGTTATAGCTATTGGTCAATGAAGAAGAGATTCGTACAGAGGGGGGATGATGGCATTTTTATGCGCTGTTTTTCTGTGTACGTTCAAACTCTTTTTTACTAATTAGGACATCATGTACAATTTATTAGAATTAATTATACATGAATACCTTACTTATAATTGATACAGGTAATTTAATTAAAAAAGAAATTTGCTCGCAAGTTTTCCTGCATTCTAAACTTGACTTGTGGGGATGCGCGCTTCTTATATATTTCCGCGGGTAGTAGGAGTTGCGCAGTAATACGGTTCACATTGGCGTAGTACAAAGCGCGTTCATTGAATTAGATTCAAAAAATTGAAGAGCAAGGTAATAAGCGTGCAAATGCAAAGATATTATTGAAATACTACAGAAAAATGAATTCATTGACATAATAACATACGATACGAGTATTAGAAATGTTGCAAAAAATAATGATGCAGCGTTATAACATGTTACTTTCTATTTTATTTCTTATAAAGGAACTGTAGAAAAAATTACATGGTAATTGTATGGGTATTACAAGAGACAGTCCAAACTTTCACCAGAATCATTCACACAGATTCAAACGAAATATACATTAGTTATCTTGAATCACATCACAAATTGCTTTTTGGTGAACAGTGAACGAAAGGCACTGGCAAGAATTACTTCTCTTGTTTCACAAACATATAATTTTCATTTCTTATAATATTAACTTTTCAATACGCTTTGTCTTTGCGCTTTTATTGAACAATAACATAGTATTAATATTAGGATGTTTCTGTACATCTCTTACGATGCTAGATGCTTTAAATACATTCCAATTATCACATTAATAGAAATTCTAGAAAGTGGAATATCTCGATTGGTCTTCCTGGTCGATACCATTGTTAAATTTTTGGACAAACATATAATTATATTAGATTACAATAATAAATAAATTGTATAACAGCTTTTTACAACTTTGCCAAATCAGCGGGATGAAATTTATCGGTGGAATAATCGGTGGCTATGTGAATTAATTTTTTTGTTAATTCTCCTCAAATAATATTCCTAATGTAAGTTTCATGCAATATGCTAATAGTAGATTGTTGTAGCAGTTGTAATATCATTTTAACACATCTCGTCTATGTATACTTTTAAACAGGAATGTTATGGAAAAGCATTTGGAAAGCTCATGTGGATTGGTCACTATTATTTCTTTTATATGTATATTTGAACTATACATGTAGTAGCAAAATGGGCTTAACGAAGTGTGTTTATTCATTGTGTTGTTGAGGTTTCACGATTTGTTCTTCAACATGAACTGGCTGTGTTAATGTGTTTTGAAACCACATCATCCAGTTGCTCAAGTAATGGCCACCCAATTGATTATCAGGATTCTCCCTTATCTGCACATCGTTTAGTTCTTCAAAATTACGAACGGTTTGAAGTTCGGTGAAGTTATTCTTTACTGAATGGCCTCCATGCATCCTTACCTCTCTTTTCCTGAGAGCATCTTTTACTAACCTTTGTCTGCGTTCCTCTTCCGTTTCTATCGCAGACCTTGTAAATCTCATTTCCCTAACTCTCAGAGCATCCTTTCGTAACCTTTCTTTCCTTTCTTCTTGGGTTTCCTTAGCATATTGATTTAATCTTGCCTCTCTTCTTTTTGCAGACTCTCTATTTAATCTCTCTCTCCTTTGTTCCGGAGTCTCACTGGCATATAACGAAAGCCTTTTGATCCTCCTCCTTTCTGCTTCCCTATCTAATCGTTTCCTTTTCTCATCTGGTGTTTCATTATACATCCTGTATTCTCTTTTCCTTGCTGCTTCAGCGTCTAATCGTTTTCTTCTTTGTTCTGGAGTTTCGTAATACATTCTCATTTCCCTCCTTTTCGCCGCTTCCTTGGCCAGCCTTAGCTGGCGTTGTTCTTTACTTTCCTGTTCGTACAGCTTTTTTCTCTTTTCTCTCATACACTCTGCCTTTTTTCTTAATCTTTCTTTATAATCCTGTAATGTACTTAATCTCGTCTTCACTCTTTTCGTTGATTTTCCCAAAAGCTTAGCTTCTTTACTTTCAACCAGTTGTTCTTTTTCTTTAACAGTAGAAGTTATGATAGCTTGAAAGTTGGTAGGAACTTGAACTTTTTCTTTGATATTTTTTGAAACCTTTAACTGCAGATTATTGAAATTATCCGTGTTACATAACCATTCGGTAGTATAAACTGCTTCTTGATTTAGGTCATCTTCTTTTTTTATATTGAGATTTAATCCTAGAAATTCACTTGACACAGTAACTGGTGAAATGTTGTAATCAGTTTCTACCTGTTCGGTATGACCAATCAAAACCTGTGTAATCTGATCTGTGGCTTTTTGTATTTCTACATTTATACTCTCACAGTTTAGATTTTGCACATACACTGAACCATTGAGTATAGTATTGATATTGTTACTTTCATGTTGTTCAATAGTACTTAATGCAGAACTAAAAGTATTTAAGTCACTTGTATTTCCCTCACAATTTTTACTATTAACATTAAGTTCCTTTCCTTCCTTAATTGTATTATATCCTTTATTTTCATTGATCTCAATAGCACAGAAATGTCGAGCCGTATTAATTATTTCCGCATCATTATGATTCTTCTCACGAATCTCATCTTCCTTTTTCACATATACAGGAATAAAGTCTATAGAACAATCTCTTATTTGTACATTAGTTTCCGATAATTCCATGACCTTATTAATCCATTCAAGGGTAGGAAACACTGAAATTATAAAGCACACAGTATAATTTTATAAATTCGGTGGAATATAATTTTTGTATCTCATACATTTAATTATAATTGGTATTTACAAGTTTCGGAAAAAATTTCAATGGATATGTAGGATATGCTGATATCTTATTTGCAAAAAGTATATCAATTAAATTTGTTGTATCTATCAGAATGTTTTTAATCATCGTAATCAGGAATGTTCTGCGAAATAAAAATTAAATTTACCTGCGTATCGTCTGCTTGTGACAGCTGATTCAAGAAAATAAATATTCAGAATACATTCATTCTTGCTGCAAAGCACCGACCCTCGGCTGTTACGATTGTGACCATTTTATAGCTTGTTTTATCTAACAATCATACAGCAAACGCAAATCTAGCGCTATGTTTTAAGCCATTCGATTTTGATGAAAATTAATTAGAACGACAAATGCCGCTCGTCTCTCCACGTCGTCCGACATTAGGTATGTTCGCATCGACTGCATTTTCTGCACTTGCGCAAAAAATAGATTCTCTCATTGGTCGATTCTGATAGCACTAAAAAGTTGACCAATAGAAGAATGCCATTTTTAAACTATAAAAAACATTCGCGGTATGAATAAACCAATCACGAATTGTTATAGAAATATGATTGATTGCTCCTGCGCATGCGTAAGTAAATTCCCGCTCGTGTCCGTGGAAGTTGAGTGTCTTACGTTAGATATTTGCTGTGTTACAATTTTGCATAATTATTAACAATACTGGTGTTAAATACAAATTGTGCGTGAGAATGTTGATGATCCTTGTAATTTCCTGTCATAGAGTCCTTTAACTACAAGCTGGCAGCATTTATAAAAGTAGTAAGTCCTTGTTAACAATATGTACCTACATCGCTGTGGATAACTCTATTTGTTGCGTATGTTCTGCATTTCTTTTGAAACATCGAAAGATTAAGCACTAAAATACTATTGCAATATTTCATACACAAAAGATATTCCCTCCAAATTGCCCCATCCGTACCGAATGACAAATATTATACGTACTTCGATCATATTCGATATAATATCAATTGAAGCGTACAGTTAACGTAACCCTAGTAGATCGACTCAATCGAGCATCTAATACTTCGGTGAAAAGAACAACTATTCGCGCATTTTCTTTTACGATTCTCGAATGCAGTGTAAAACAAATATGCCAGAAGGGCGAAGATTTTTGAATGACAGTGTAGTTCGGTTCCAATGCTGTCCGTGAATTCTCATCTCGATTTATCGTCAAGATCCGTGTTGTATTGTTCTCTGGGTTTCTTTGGCCGTTGTCAATAAACGTCATCGCTTTTGGTGGTAAAGGGAGAATGCATGATACTTATATAGCATCCGAATGTCTTGACCATCATGTATGAGAGTCTTACTTGGCCGTCGGAGGACGGGCCACTAGTGCCGGTCGTGGAACGGTGGAGGATCTCAAGGGAGTTTTTGTCGGATACTACGTGCTCTGATAATTAAGACATTTCCATTTAGAGTTGACGTTCGGTGACGTGCAGAGCCGCACCGGTGTAGCAAATGCACGTGCGTTTTCGGCGGTCCTCGTTCGAGAAAAACCTAATCCGCATGCATTGTGTCGATAATTAATGGTGTATGATCGAAGACCCCGTTCCTGGAACGACGAAAGACTCGAACGCGCAAGAAACAATATATATGTATCCACCGCGAGAAAGATTTATTAGTTTCACGTAATACCGACAGGATTGACGTTGAAATACCTGTTTCTGTATGATATGGCGTTTAAGGGAATAATTCGTAAACTGTATTTCATTTCTAATGAAAAACTAATTCATGTAGTTTTTGAGACCAATTTATGTTATGTTAACATAATTATAATTGTAATGTTTCTTATTTTTATGATGCAGG
Organism: Nysson spinosus; assembly: GCA_910591585.2. Lineage (NCBI taxonomy): Eukaryota > Metazoa > Arthropoda > Insecta > Hymenoptera > Crabronidae > Nysson > Nysson spinosus. The sequence goes on from OU342835.1 coordinate 9,975,284, forward strand.
TGGTTGAAAAGATTTTCCTGGAAGTTCCAAATACTTGTAGATGAGGATATTCAATCATAGTCCTCTGAACAAATATTTAATCACGGTTCGAGAGACTTATAAATTCTGTAAGTTGAAATGTCCTTCTCTGAGATATTTATCGATGCTATTTTAATTAATATTTTAATTAATAATCTGTTGTTAACACTAGAACTACCAAAGCAGTAAAAATGACGGGTCCTCGGAATTTGATAAAAAAGTTCAAATTTATAACGTTTCAATTTCTGAGATTTTTCGGGATTCACGTTACACCATGGATATAAATAAATCGGTTAATTTATTTCTTCTATCCATCCTTTTTTTAAGGACGTACACATTGCTGAACAAATATTGCTAAATATATCGCCGGTAGTTCTAGTGGTAAGAGCTCATTGCTTACAAACGTATTTCTGAAGAACCTGCCAGAAGATTATATTACAATTAAGACACTTCAGATGCAATTATGTTAGAATTAAGATTACATAGTGATTCCATTATCACGTATCCGACGCGAGTAATTTTGCTAGGTGATGGGATATGATGGGCGAAGTATAATTTACGAGGGAATCCCCGTTGACTGGGTAACCGCGGGCACAGTGCCAAATTCGAATGCAGAACGAGTCACGGCGGAATGTTGGCAGGTTCTTCTCATCCCGGCTTGACAAAATCATTAGGGGACTAAATCCAATAAAGGGGGCCTGGTCCCTGTCCATCCAGGGATCCAGTTGTAAGAAAACATTCTTGCTGAGGCGATCGGTTGCATCGTAATCGGTATTGATGATATTCTTTCGAGATCGCGCGTCACCGACCGAACTCGGCCGCACGATGTCCATTCCGCTCACGCTCCCTTTTCCCTTGGTCGTCGATGCGGAATATTCTTTTTCTGCCACGCCTCGCTATTAAATTAGTGAGATTAACCTCTTAAATAATTCTCTGGCGCGTTTCATGTGTCGCCACGCGTTCGATCAAACCGGTTTCTAATAGCGTACACAAAACACTTGGCGAAAAAACTCCGAAAAATGTACATGTGCACAGTCATTGTGCTACTTCCTGCTATGAGTATTATATAAATATGATAACTCACGTTCCGTTTAACTTAATCATATGTAAATTATGGTTAATAACGTTACATTTCTTATTAACTGCCGGGTAACTCTTCGAGAATATTATTCTTCACTGATTTTACCGAGTATTCCCACTCGTTAACAACTTTCTAACTTATACTTTATTTTGTTATTTTTCATTTCTTTTTAATCGTGGTTCAGATATTTATGCATAGAATTTAGTTGCTGACATTGAACGGGTTAAATGTTTTCTTTGCTTTAATATAAACGTAGTGTTTAGCCAATGTTAACAATCACTTCATCTAATCGTTTGAACGGATCACATTTTAAAAAGGTACATTTTTTTGTGGTATCTATATAATGGATGATCTTGAAGTCCAGTGCAACGAAAATTGTATTTGAAGTTTAGTCATCACGTGTAGTTGAAAGGTTTGCTTTATATTTGTGTGAACGATGCATATATTCATCGTGCGGACGACGGAGTGCGTTGAAGGGTTGGTGGAACCGGCAACGAAAGGGAAGACAAGGGAAGCATGGAGTTGAGCAAAATAAAATGTTCATTCTTGGACGAAGAAGCCGGCGGATATAATGGATATCTTTATTATCGAAGGGAGAGACAAAGTCGTTGGGAGTCGAAGGAAGTCATCGTCGGTGCCGATCGGCCGGTCCAACGACAACGTCCTCCTGTATACTTGCCGGAGCAGAACTTCGGTCCAATTGGTCTGCCCTCTCTCCCTAACATAAATATTGATGAAAACCATACATTTATACGCGAACGACAAGTCCGTCCGTGGATAAAAAGCTGGGAGATTTATCGGGATGCGGCCTCGCGACGACAGCCATTTCTGCGCCGATCATACATCAAGCGAAGCCTCCGGGCCAATCCTGATCCCGTGCGCCGATCCCAGACTCCTGCAATTTCTGTGTCCAGAGTGATTCGCCTTTCATTCGTTAAGGCGTCGACCGGTATTCCAACTGGATTAGAGGATCATTAGCAACATTCATTTTCAGGGACTGCTTAGAGTACCGCAGTATGCATCCCCAAGATTCAATGGTTCGTTACATTAATTTTCACACTGGCAATGATTTAAGAAAATAATAGGAATTTACAAAACGGTGGTAGGAGAAGAGAAACGATTTGCAGAAAGGAAAGTATAGACGGAGACAGGAGAAGTCGTTGAGCAAAAGAGGAACGCACGGTGTATCGTTGAAAAGGATTTCGAGACGCCTCTATGTCCGTCGTGCGCGTTTCCATTTTTCTCCCGAGTTCATCCTGCGTTTTTTCCCTTTTTCGACAGACAAGTTTCCTTTCATCCGCGCTACTGTCTTCGGCTGACACAATGCCGCTGGCATTAGAAGCTAATAATTTAGGAGTTCCTCCCGACACGTCATGTTTGCCGCGAGTCTACGACGAACCCTTCGTTCTTCTCATCTCTGTCGTTGGTCGTCTTCTTCGTCATTGACGCCGTTTTGCCTTGCACCTCCTTTTTTTTCTTACTCGTCACGCGTCTCGTGTGCGGTTTCGTGTCTGGTGTGTGGAAAGCTATCGTCACGGTGGTTTTTGGGATGATCCGGTGTACGCACGCCGCGGATTTGCTCCGAGTTATTATAATATATCATCTTACGGTTCGTTTACGTGTTACTACATTTTGTCTGCTTTATACTCAATAAAATAATTACAATGTCAGCTGGACGCGGTTACCGTGGAGAGTAATATTACGATGGGTGTCCGGTACATTTATGACGTCTATAAAAAATAATTTACTTCAAATATATCCTCTTAGATCCGAAATTAATTGTTGATTTTTTAAATATGCATTTTATGAGAATTCATTTAATAAGTTACCTACGAAGTGAAATTTCTATTATTTTGTATTCCACGTACAAAAGAGACTCTTTCCGTAAATATCTGTTCTTAGAATTCCTAAATTTACTTGAATCTTCTATAACGTCCCGTAGATGTTATGATTCGCGACACTCGTAAACACTACGTGACTTTATTACCCTACTATGGTTAGAAACAGATCTATTATGGTTTGCCCTCTGTAAGTCAGTCTATCATTAAACGTTGCGGTGATAAGACGCGCGCCGGTTCTCGCACATTCGCCAACAAACATTATCGAACTTACGTATGTACGAAATTGCATATTTCTGTAATTAAACAGATATTGTAAAAGTCTGTTTCGGAACATATAACAACACAATTCTCTTTTTGCGCAGAATTTGAAGTGCGAGATAGACATTTTGACGAACTTACAAAAACCACGGCAACAACAACGAGCAGGTCGGTGAGGGACAACGAGGACAACATCAGTGAGTGATGATGCATATTTCAATCTTTCATTTACAAATCGTTACAAATACAAGCGTAATATTACGAAGTTCTTCGGGTTCTTTGTGTATTACGGCAAGAATGATAATTAATATGTTGAATATGAAGATTTTATGCAAAAGCATTTGCGTAGCTAATATTCTGAGCGTTTATTGTTAAATCAACTGTAAAAGACTTCGTCCTGATCCCTTTGGATGAAGTGATACGTATACAGCGTAATAAATTATATCTCCAGCGGTGGTATACAGCTACGCGGTAAAGCTAACCTCTTCTCCGAGTCCGACGGGTATGAAACAAGATTTGTTATTAGGAGAAACATGCGCCATTCACTCCTCTTATCGTCGCATGCCGTGCACATTTGTTCCTGACTTTTTCTTTTACTCTTCATGGTGGTTTCGACGTAGCTGAACGTATTATTCGGTAAATCCGTTCGTGCACACCGTGCGCACATAATTCCCTGAACACGATTCTTCTTCCTCACCAAAAGAGCAATTGCATGCTTAATTTATTATCCATCGGAGTGCCGTTGTTTTTCTTTAATGCACCGTCTAATATCATTTATTATATTTACTTCCGTGAATGTTTTATGGTAATGCTTACCGTGAGATTAATTGTCCTCATTCGTTCGTCAAAATTGATGCCCCGCATAAGTCAATGTAATTCTGATGTCGATTAGCGTACCACCTTTAATTAACACACCATAAAACGAAATGTTGGGTCTCGAGTATTCGTAACTTATTGGCTTCTTATTTTTCTATTTCTTAAATCCAGGAGATATTACATAAATATAAACAACGGATATTATAAGATATTACAGAATACATATTTTAATTCCGTACGGTACCATTTCAACACTAGTATTATCGAATATATACTTGGTTATACCTTTACATTTATTTGTATATTAATTATGCCTCAATGGTGCACTTTAATTAATGAAATCTCAAACAATCCACCGTTGTATATTTGAATAATTCGATAAAAAATTGAGGACAAGTCATTTTGACCACTTCAGTAGTTCTAATGTTAAGGTATGGTAAAATATATTAGAATCATTTTACATATCAAGACGAAGTTGCTTTCCCAACCATAAATATTAAAGTAAAACAAATAAAGAGATATACATCTTCAATCAGCAACTAATGTGCTGAGATATGAAATCCCAATATTAGAAATGAATATAAACTTGTTGTAAATGCAAGTGTCAATGTAAGAGAAAAATCTTTTAAAGTACTAGACATCCAAAGCGTATCTGATGGTACGAGAAATTTTTAAAGAATCCGAAGTGCATATAGTGTTTAGTAACGGGAGCTTTAACAATAACGGTGGTAGATATTAAGTATACGAGTAGTTTTGCTTACGGTGTGCACGGTGTTCATAAGTGTTGGCAATGCTATCGCATTGATGACAGTCTCCATCTCTAATCGCGCGTGAATATTGCTATCAAACGATACAGCAGTAAGGTAATGAGAAGCTGGCAGAAGGTTCATGTGACAGAATAACGTTTATTAACGTATAATTGGAAACAGAGTTTACTTAACTGTATACGTTACTAGCTTTCGCTTCATTAGTTTCCTCATTCACGTCTCATACCGGGTTTGATGATGTAATGAAATTTCTATAAGTAGCCAACGTGTAATATCCGCGAAGCTTTTAATATTTAGATGCGCGGTTATGATTAATATTTCACTTGCTTAATAACTAAATAAGTACAATTCATGTGGGATATTTTTATAATCCCGAATAATATTTAATAATAACGAATAAAAGACATAGTAAAAGTAGTTTAATATTGATTTACGTGCAGAATTTTTGTAAGGTTTTTCTTATATAATTTTGTAGATGATATGTTAATATCTTGAATTATGTTTGTTAAAGTTTCTTGACATTATATGAGGGTAATATTGCAATTTTAATTTAGAAGATATTTGTGTGTGGCATCATTATGTTAACACTAGAACTACCGGCGATATATTCAGCTATATATATATATTTCTACATTTATGTGTTCGTCCTTGAAAAATGGATGGATGGAAGAAATAAAGTAATTAGTTTATTTATGTGCATTGTGCAACGTAAACCACGAAAAATCCCAGAAAATGAATCGTTCTAAATTTGAACATTTTTATTAAATTCCGAGGGACTCGTTATTTTGACTGCTTTGGTAGTTCTAGTGTTAAATTAGTAGAATTATTTTCATTCTATCAGAAAACAAGATTATTAGAAGGTCATTAGCACCGCTGAGATTTCGCATGGTTCACATAATTTACAATCGCGTATATCACTGTGAGGTTTGTCGATGTGTAAATGTCTACCATAAGTCATCGGAACAATGCTTTCACCACCACATAGGTATTATTTGCTCCACCTCCGTTTCGCAGCACGATCTATATGATCGAACACTAAGTTAAATGCATAAATCAATATTTTTTACAAAATAGTCCTTTACTCTAGAATTTATACATATAGTAGAATTTGGTATATTAATGGGAATATAAAATTGGCAGCATATGAACTACGTATAAATTATGTTGAAGAATATTGCCATTGAATATCGATATTAATTATAAAACTCTTCGGTGATGTAAATTTATTGTGGAATACGATTCGCTTGCTTATTGAGTACCGGTATCTCATTGGACTGCTGAATGTACTTTTAATGATCCTCGTTAATGATTACATCGTAGCTTGTAGCTCACTTTTTACGTTTCACTGTAGCTTTAAACCACGTATAATTCATCCGATGACTATCGGGGCGGGGTTGCAAAACTAGGAAATATGAATCTTAGTCAGTTGCAAGTACTGTTATCACTTTATTCCTTCCATGAATTAATTAATGTTTCACAATCTCAAGGAATAATATCACGTTGTAAAAATTCATTAAATTGCAACTGCTGCTATATTTTACGACATTAAGAATAACTTCCAAAAATGCAGGCATTTAATCTGTTTACAAAAAATACTTAAATTAAATTACTAAGGGAAGACGACTAGAAGAAGTTTGCATATATTGAACAAGGATTTTGTCGAATTTACAATTCTTTATTATATTTATGAGATATAATTTAATGTCGTATATAGAAAAGTTGTATGCAATAACAGAGGCGATATTCTTGAAAGACCGAATAGATTTTTTCCGGAAAAATGACTGCCATTTTGTAGACTCCTAAGAGTACCTCAGAATGTTGTGAGCCGGAATTGGCGTTTATAAAAGTTCGAGGAAACATGTCCGGGTTCAAAGAGCCATATTTCAAGAGGCGAACTCTCGTAAGCAGAGAGGAGAAACACGTTAAAGATAGGTAAACGTAGCCCTTTACAAGGTTGTGTATTTTCTTCAGATCCTTTCAAAGGATTCCAAAGACTAACAATATAGACACGCATTGACCAGTGTAAACGGCCAATTTTACGACATATTTTTTACATAAATTTTAATGATTCCAATATTGAGTCACCATAAATTAAGTTAATAACAAATACGTAACGAAGTACTCACATTTTTCATACATAGAATACATTGTCTATAAAAAATACACTAATAATCGCAACATACTAATTAACTTGTAACGTTGAATTTAATGATCGAAAAAAATGATTAATATTTATTTCCGGACCGTCAGCAAAACGAGGAGATAAATTCGTCCGTAATTTAATATTATTAATTCGATGATAACGGTATAAATAATTTTCATTTTCTTCTTGTTAATCTTCGGAACTAAGTTGATTTTTCTAGTAAACTTTATGGAAGTATATAAACCGCGTAGAAAAATGGCGAAGCAGATGAATTTCGGTGAACCCGATGAGTCCGTGGAACACATGTGCTAAGTGGTAATAATCATTACTGTGTAATGACCGGACGAATCGATTGGCTCAGATGGATATTGTGTCAGTGGTTCGCAAAGAAGGTTCTACGCACTTTAGAAATCTGTAGAACCTCTTAATTTTGAAAACATGGTACAATTTAAAGAAAACAACTCACGTAATTGTTAATATATTTCGAGAAAACATTATGAGCCATTAAATTCTGTATTAACTTCTGCAGCCATTAAAGAATAATATATGTATATCCACTTGCAATAATTGTGCAACAACATTCACGAAATCTTCACGCTTATTGCTATCTTTGTAGTAGTTTGATGCACACTTATTGCAAGAAAACGTGTATAAGAACGATGCTTAAATAACGATATGGCGTGGGATTCGTATAAATATGTCTGGGTAAAAAGGGTCGAAAAATGGGAAACACTGGTGTAATCGGTACATAACCGGTACGTGCGAGTTTCGCACCTCCGCAAAGCTCGATGCGTTTGCCCTACCGCGCAACACTGCTTGTTAAGCGAATTAAGTAGTTACGGTTTGTTTAATCGGGGCCACGGAGGCCCGAATTAAGTTGTTATCGCGAATTAGCTGATTATACCGAACGCCGCGAGGTGTCGAGTTGATTTGTTGTTGCGAAATATGGCATGAGGTTTGTTTATGCTTGCCACGCCTCACTCCCTTTCCCGACCTTTCAGCTCGTTTATGGCTGACCTTAAATAAGGTACACAGACCGTTCGATCCCTCGATCCACCTCGTTCTTCTTTCTTTTGCTCCCTTTTCTTACCGATCTTTGGCCCACCCCCCTCATTCGTGATGTGCCAACACGCTGGATAATGATTATGTATAATACTTTGATAACGGCTTCGTATTTGTGATGTATCACCGAGAGTAGTTGGTTTATGCTATTATCGAAATTACAATTTGAAAAATATTTTACCTCAACAGGATAGTACTTTGCTCATTTGAATATTGCACATTTTAAAAATCCAGGATAGAAATATATATTCGTTCTTAAAAACATTCGGATCACCATTAGAAATATTAGTGAATTTTTAAGATTAAGGATGCAATAGTCTTTTAAATCTCGATGCATGCTTTTCCGTAAATGGTTAAAAGTATTTATGACTCTAATATTTTATTAGTTTGAAGTTATAGCGCGGATGTGAAATCGCGCGATATCGAACATATTCATAGATTCTCTTTGCACAAAGAGGGAATACTTGAAATCTAAGATAAGGAGAACAGCAAAAGCAATTAATTCCGGCATTCTTTCTTCGGGCAACCGCGAGACCGTGTCCCCAAAGAATTCGCACTGGAATCTTGTGTTAACGAACCGTTGGTAATCTAGCGAGGAGGAGAAAAGAAAGGACATCGACGCGTCCTCCCGAAGAGGTGGAATGGGGTTTCATCGGTATTTTCCACGAAAATTATAGCCGTCTATGCGCGTAATCCCCTTTATAGCCGCGTTGCATCAAATTATAACTGCGGCACCGGCGCGCGCTCTTCTAGCATCCTCTTTTCTCTCTCGTTTCTCTTGCTCTTACTCTTCTCGTCTCGTCTCGTCTCGTCTACCCAACCCCTATTTCTCTTGTACGTTGTACTCATCGTTTTCTTGACTTTTTTTCGCTTCCTCGTAAGTACGCGTCCCCGAAGCCTCGTAAAACGGCGTATTCCGCCAATCATCGTGGTGCATCGCCCAGACACGCGACCCTGCGACCTCGCGACCCTGACCTAACCCCTAAACCTGCCGCTCGGATCCACGTGGACACGTCGATAAATCTATGCGAGCTATCGATACCACTCTACAGGTGTATCGATGCATTGCAATGCCATTTATACTCTGAATATATTTTCTGTCTTTGCACAGTCTGCCAACGTAAGTTTCCAAGCACTTACAATCAGTAAAATTAGGCTGCTAGTGTGTCATCATCGATAGGAATGTTATGTACAACTCATACGTGGATAGATCTGACTGGAAGTTTTCTTATTAAGAAAATATCGTAATGGACTCTCATTCGCTGTTAAATGATATTTAAATACAGAGATAGCGATAATATCATTGATAGTACATAACATTTTTTACACGCAGCAGTGTATGTAGCTGGATATAGGTATATCTTAAGAGGAATTTCTATGGCCATTTCACGCGAATCAAACGATACTTAGCCTACGGTTTCAGGGTTCATATGAACCGAATCGTTTTCACGTATCGCCTCGTGTTGATCGTTCGGAAAAAGGATTACTCGTAGTTAACGATCGGGCGTAAATAGTTGTAAGCGGTAATTACGGATAATTACCTTGTCCACGTATTTCAGTGTAAAGGTTGATTATAATAGTTGTTGTAAATTAATATCCGATATAAGGTACGATAGCAAAACCGTGCACGTATTTCGTCAGATAATCATTTGAAATAAGATTGGCTGAATAAGAGTTGCAAGAGTATTATCGATTGTATTCATCAAAGAATGTCTGATTACTTCCATCAACTCGGATACCTTAATTCTTATGATTCATAGACGAGTACCGATATTCTATATTAATTTTACTTTGTAATATACGAGGCGCATTATTAGATACATCAGTCTTCAAACTTAATAAATATGTCTCTGTCCGTCTTCTCGCGCATCTTTCGAAAGGTATATATCCTCGAGGTTCTTCGAGTTGGAATCCCAGAGATAGAAAAAACTGCGATGGCACCGGGAGGACGTGCCAACCTGTAATTGTTCTTCGATGTAATTGCCCTCTCAGTTTCTCCCCTTCGTGCTCCACGGAAGACCTGGAAATTCATTCCGCGCTCGGGCGCAAGTTCTGTTTGCTCGAAATTCTCGGGAAGCGATTTTGTAACAAGATGTTTAACGCAACCTGTTTCAAAATTATCGCGTCGAGAATTATTATGGTTCACTTCTTCTTGTAGACAGATGCCGATTTCGTACTTAGAACTGTATAATCACCAGGGATGTAATTGATACATTACAGATATCTGTCGTTACATCGCGTATTTCGTTTCTCCGAACATCGCGCAATCTGCAGCATCCCTTAACCTTAAATTCCAACGACTCTATGTAAAATCAACGAGTTCGTCAAATTTATAAATGCGCCCTGAATTATCTTCTTCCCACGCATAGTATGATGAAGAAATTAAATCAATAAAAATCTTAGTATCAACGTATCAAGAATTTTAATGAAGCAGTATCTAAACGCTCGATTAAAGCTACAGAGATTAATCTTAAGAAACGAATAGATCCGTGGAAGCAAGAAAGTTAGGCCGGCAAAAGAGTTCGATACGTTTATGGAGAAGTACGAAGTCGAAGAATACGGGCCGGGAACATAATTACCCGGCAAGTCAAGGAACCCAGGGACCGCGTGGAGTCACAGATAAACAGAAACACAAGCTGAAAGTGAGAGAAAGAGGAAAAGAAAGGAGAAAAGAGTGTATGAGAGATAGCGTGAAGGGGTGAAGGGAGTCGAAGGAGAGAATCTTATTCTTTGGTGCGGCTGGAATCCGAAATGTTCGGAGGGCACATTATCTTCTTGCTGCTTCCAGTCAGCGCCACTCGCGGATTCCACGATACGATGCCTATACGGGACTATATATGTGTAAATGCACCTGGATGCACTTGTATGCACCCTATAAGACAATGTGTTATGTGTACCATGACTCATAGAATTTTAATTACCAAGTATGTGCCATGATCTCGGTTATCGCGAATCGATTAAAGTTATACAAATTGCATGGCATTATCGCTGGAGTTTGAAAATAAGTCTTCTAATCAAATGATTTCGTTATCATGACAAATATCACTAATAATGGCATTTTTTATAGAGTGATCTTAGTTTCGATTTATGGTATCAGAATTTATGTTTACAAATTTTGTTTAAGTCTTCTAATTAAACGATTACGTTAAAAGTGGTTGACATGAAACGAATCAGTAATAATATATTTACTTGTCGAATGTTCTTAGTTTCGGTTTAAGATATCACCATTTTTTACGCAATTTATATGCAATTTTTTGATTTAGATCAATTAGAGTGATTTTATAGTCGATGACAAGTATTTAGTTTTAAAGCTTACAAAACAAAGCGTTAAACTGTATCCTTTATTATTTGGTGTACGTGAATATTATTGGAAAAAGTCGGGAACGAACGAAAAGAATTCTCAATTGATACTTCCTTTATCGCACCGCATAAAAAGATAAACGAAATCGGCTCGGCAGCCAACCATATTCAAGGGTACATAATCACTGGGTTTTTATCGTCCACCGCAACAAGGTGAGAAATTGAAAAGTAGTTGCCCGCTCAGTAATTAAGATCATGGTCTTTTTAAGTTGGCTCGTTGCTTTCTTTTTCAAACCATATTACCTTCTCTTAAAACCAAATTTTCAATCGGCCAGTTAAACATTTTTATATTGCATCTTTCGTAATACGGCAAAGTGGATCGTCCAATAATTAAATGCCACAAATGAAAATTAAATTTAATAGATTAATTATGAACTTGTTGGTGTTCTGAACACTAATATAATTTCTATTAAAAAAATGTATTGATAACATTAAATATAATAATAAAAAGAGTATTAAGGAGAACACCAGCACGACAAAAGAAAATAATTATATCTTGAATTATATTAAAAAAAGGGAATTATTCTATTTGAAAAAAATTAGTTATACTAACAGTTCAAGGAACAAAATAAAAGCACGCGAGACTAATTAATAGGGTAGAAAGATAACAATTTAATTGTATATTAATAAATAACTTTATACCGTCAACTTCAAGTATGTTAGAATATATGTTAAATAATGGTCGGATAATCACCATTTTTCTATCAGTGTTTGCAAAACATCGATTTAAATGGACTCGCGATCGCAGCTTATTTCTCGCGGAAGTCGAAAGTATAAGGTCATCTCATAAGTAATGTCGTTTTTGGACTCTAATTGAGAGTGCAAGCTTTTTGTTCAAATTCCTATAATCATATCCACGAAACATGATATGAACGTTTATATAAAGTAAATAAGAAACGATATTACTTATGAGATGACCTAATACAATAGTCGAAGGTTTCGGAGGAAAAAGGAAGAAAGTGTTGGATAGAGTCGCGCGATTGACCCGGGTATAGTTGGTGTGGACTTTATCCGAAGAAAGGGTATCGCGGAAAGAGTGGTGATCCCGTAGTGGTAACGAGTCGTGATGGTCGAGAACATCGGCGGTGCTACTTCAAAGCGAGAATCCCGCGCAATCAGATCCTCCTGCCCTCCCTGTTCGCTTGAAAAACCGAGCGAGGGCCTACCACCTTCTCTCTTCCTTCTTCCTTTCTCTTCTCTCTTCTTTCTTCTTTCTTCACTCTTCTCCTTCCTCTTTCGGATACCTACTTGCGAAGATACTCAAAGCGAACCACGTCGAGGAGGGATCATCCGGCGTCCGTTCCTGGACAATCGTCCGGTAATACTACTACTATTCGTGATATCAAGCTTATTGGTTTCGGATTTTTTTGACAAATGAAATTGACAAATGTACACAGAAACGGATATATAACGTTCGTCTCATACGGGACATATAAAAAAGTACACGTTCATATCATATTAATTACTATAATTTAGGGTATAAAATATAAACAACTATGATCCGGCATAATATAAAGAACATAAATATACGACAAGTATGTTATTAATAAAAGGCAAAAGATTTATGCGTGAATTGAACGAAAACCAGAGTCTACAGCTGTATTATTATATTATGTATATAAAGTATTGTAATATGACGTGAACGTGAATTTATTCGAAATACTTGTGAAACTACTTGTCACTGTACCACTTTGAAAGTACTTGTCTAAATAGTGAGTGCAAAGAGCGTAACATTGTTGTCAGATATTTTAGGTTGTAAACAATATATTCTATGTAAATCTGTATTCTGATTTTCAGTCAGTCAAATGGATTTGATTCATTTTAATAGCCTCGGTTGGTACCTCGTTATTCCTTCGAAAATCGGGATTGCACCGTGATAACTGTAAACTCGAAAGCGCGTCGTAAGTGGTTGCCATAATGCACGCACATTGCATTTTTCTAATTACTCACTTTGGTTATACGTCTGAGAGATTATTCTCGAGGACAGTTACGGGTAATTATAGCCATATAAAATATTACAGCCATATTAATGCGGGATGAGTACTTGCATATAATTTAATGCATTTATGCGTTGACGTCGTAAATACGCGTTTTAATATCTTTCGCTTCCATAGGAATCTAATTCGGTGTACTCTGAAATCAGTGTCCCGATTATATTTTATCATCTGATAAATCTTCCGCGGTATTTATGATGTATGCACTATTGCTGAGCCCTGCATATGCGCTTTTCATTTAATCTTCTGTTATTAATATAAATACTTAAGGCAGTTTTTGTGCTCAAATTATACTGTGTAGATCACACTTAATTTTAGTTGGAAATAAGAACCAGAAATTAAAAACCAGGTCAATATGTATGTCGGATGTACATATTTTTATCCGTCTATGGACGAAATATTAATGGACAAATTTATCTATGCAATTCGCAAGGAACTATTCGTGTAACTGAAAGCTTGTGCAGTTGGTAGTCCATTAAGTGATATCTAAGTACGTCAAATCCGGATAAGAGAAACGACGATTCGACGCACACGTTGCAACGAATGGTACAGGATCAAAAGATACCCTTCGCTATCTTACTCCGTGGACGTACCGTAGATCAGTTATGCCGATATGAATAGTTACTCGCCGTAATTGGTCGGATCCTTGTTTCCCGCCGATTCCCAGCGATCTTACTAGCTTTGCCGAGGTCTGATAATTCGACCCCGACAATTTTGGTCTTCAGAGGTCAAATTCTATAGTAGAGGATGCCTACACATGTTCTAGAACCGTTTGGGGTCAAAAGAAGTACGTTAAAAATTTGTTTGGTTGAAAAATGGGTTGACCCAAAATCGGAAAAATGTGAAGGGGTATACCTTCAAAAATTCTCAAAAATTGAAAGTCGCCAAAATCAATTTTAGATGGTCCAAATCGATGGTATATGATGTATAAACATATTCTATGATGATTTTGGGTCGGAAGAAGCGGTTAAAAAATTTTTTTGAGCAAAAAATGGGTGGGTCCGAAATCGCAAAAATGTGAAGGGGTATACCTTCAAAAATTCTCAAAAATTGAAAGTCGCCAAAATCAATTCTAGATGGTCCAAATCGATGGTATATGATGTATAAACATATTCTATGAAGATTTTGGGTCGGAAGAAGCGGTTAAAAAATTTTTTTGAGCAAAAAATGGGTGGGTCCGAAATCGCAAAAATGTGAAGGGGTATACCTTCAAAAATTCTCAAAAATTGAAAGTCGCCAAAATCAATTCTAGATGGCCCAAATCGATGGTATATGATGTATAAACATATTCTATGAAGATTTTGGGTCGGAAGAAGCGGTTAAAAAATTTTTTTGAGCAAAAAATGGGTGGGTCCGAAATCGCAAAAATGTGAAGGGGTATTGAAAGTCGCCAAAATCAATTCTAGATGGTCCAAATCGATGGTATATGATGTATAAACATATTCTATGAAGATTTTGGGTCGGAAGAAGCGGTTAAAAAATTTTTTTGAGCAAAAAATGGGTGGATCCGAAATCGCAAAAATGTGAAGGGGTATACCTTCAAAAATTCTCAAAAATTGAAAGTCGCCAAAATCAATTCTAGATGGTCCAAATCGATGGTATATGATGTATAAACATATTCTATGAAGATTTTGGGTCGGAAGAAGCGGTTAAAAAATTTTTTTGAGCAAAAAATGGGTGGATCCGAAATCGCAAAAATGTGAAGGGGTATACCTTCAAAAATTCTCAAAAATTGAAAGTCGCCAAAATCAATTCTAGATGGTCCAAATCGATGGTATATGATGTATAAACATATTCTATGATAATTTTGGGTCGGAAGAAGCGGTTACAAAATTTTTTTGAGCAAAAAATGGGTAGTTCCGGAATCGCAAAAATATGAAGGGGTATACCTTCAAAAATTCTAAAAAAATCAAAGTCGCCAATTTCGCTTCTAAGTGGCCTAAATCGATAGTATATGATGCCTAATGATGTTCTAGGACCATTTTGAGTCGAAGAAGTGGATTTAAAGTTTGTTTCGGTAAAAAAATGGGTCGATTCAATATATGAGAAAAATGAGCTAAATCTTTTCTTTGTTTTAAAAATATTGTCAATACAAGAGATAAATGTGAATGATAGTACCGATGAGTTTAACAGTCCGTATAGAAAAGTTAGGATAAGGAGTATGTACTGATGACGAAGGCGACAGCGGCGATGAAAGATATGCGAAGGACGATGGATATTAGCTTTGCACGAAGAAAAGTTTAGCCTCCATTCCTCCCTTTTTCCCTTTTAGTCTTTTTCCCTCGTTACGAGGAAATAAATCGGCGAGGTCGAAGCGGAGGTCGGGTTCTATGGTCGCGAATAGGAGGTCAGCTAACGCTGATTCACTATTACCGGGGATATGGACGTCGCTTCTGGGTGGTAATTAGCTCCAATCCCAGTAACGGCGTCGTATATCTCGTCGCAATTTTTACCCGACTCGTACCCCGACGTGGCGGCCCCTCTGTTCATTATTTTTATGCTTCCCTACTATCCTTTCTTCTATCTTTCCACCCTACTCTCTTCTCCGAGGACTTAGCACATAACTTAAATTAGGGGAAAAAAATCTATTCATCCGATTAATTGCCTCCTGGTAACTGATTCGATCGAAATTGTTAAATTGATGAAAGTTTCTTAATATCAATACATGCTATATACTTAATACTCAAAAGCCGAATTATTTCGCTGTCTTAAAATTTTGAAAACAATATTTCGATTTTTGGTCTAAAAGATCGTCCAAACTTTATTTTCAGAGAAAACATGTTGATCTTAATAAATATCTTAAAAGTATATATTTCTCAAGGTATTTCTAGACGGTTCATATAAAAATTCTAAGGTATTAAAAGAGTTTAGATAAAAAACAATTTAAATGTAGCCTATTAATAGATTTCGTTATTAATCCTGTATAATTTTGGAATTAGATTATTACTGGCAATTATTTATACTTATCGATTCTGCTTACAGTCGATATCACCGTTTTTATGACCAATATTTCTTCTCCACACCCTTTCTTTTTTTCCCCGGCGTAACCCACTTGTGAGAACTCTTTCGTGCCCTTCCGGTAATCTTCATCGATTACACAGATCCCGTGTGAATCCTCGAACTTTTCCTTACCTTTTGTGACGCGTGGAAACTGTAACGATTCTATCGACGAGAGATGATCGGTGTAAAAAATGAGGTACCGGTGTGGAAACGGTGTGGGAACACGAGCGGATGTTCCGCAGGAAACAAAGAGAGCGAGGTTTCGTGGTGAAAGAAGAAAGAAGGAGGAAGCGTGGGAGGAGTCGAGTGAGACGAGTCAATGGTGGTTTTATCGGCGAGAGTTTCTCTAGCACGAAAGTCCCTGGTAAAAAATTGAGGGGTAACCCGCGTGTACCGCTATAACAGGTGTCTAATTATTATTTATCAATCAGTGAATATTAAGCCTTTAGGAGGAGGCTGCTTTCAGACACTCCCATTTTCGATCGTTTCGGAAAATGATCGGTCTATAATTAAGCGTCGAGGATAAAGGAAGCACACATTTTAATCGGGTCTTGGATCCTCCCATTTCTATCATCATATTTTTTATCATACCTCCGCTTTTTCGACTTTTTCTTTAGACCACTGAGAAAGGTGTCTTAACTTTCTTCTACTTGCTTTCACGTAATTCAATAACGTAAGACATTCTTCCGTAGTTATAATTAATATAACTATTTATATAATAATAATCGGGTTCCAAGTGTTTGATATTTGCGGAAGAGGTCGGTAACTATGTCTAATAACTCTAATAACTCGCGCTTTTAATGATCATTGTGGGACGAGAGAAATGGATTAAAAATTGTTCCCCGGCCAAAATATGATCCAAAATTAACTTTCTTCGACTTGTTTTCATGTAATTTAATACCATAAGACATTCTTCGGTAGTTATAATTAATATAACTATTTATATAATAATAATCGGGTTCCAAGTGTTTGATATTTGCGGAAGAGATCGGTAACTATCGTTAATAACTCTAATAATTCGCGCTTTCAATGATCATTGTGGGTCGAAAGAAATGGATTAAAAATTGTTCCCCGGCCAAAATATGATCCAAAATTAACTTTCTTCGACTTGTTTTCATGTAATTTAATACCATAAGACATTCTTCGGTAGTTATAATTAATATAACTATTTATATAATAATAATCGGGTTCCAAGTGTTTGATATTTGCGGAAGAGATCGGTAACTATGTCTAATAACTCTAATAACTCGCGCTTCCTCCAAGGAGGAACTTCCGTTTCGATTTCGTTTCATTGGATATCGTGAGCACCGGGATGATTGTATTTCAATCTCCTTCCGAGGTACCTTCGTTTTCAATTCGCGCACTGTCACGATGTCAGATTGACGATGCTCCGTGATCGTGATTAGGATGACTCGCTGGAAAGCATTCAAGTCGTCTCGTTTGCACGTCGCTTTTCCCTCCGGGTTTTCCATTTAAAAGGAAGCACCGCGTGTCATTCGGTAGCCATGCAATTGTTTGACTACAGCCCCGAATAGAGCTGCGAGTATATCGCCATGATTGTCCGCGATTCGACACGATGCACTTCCTACTTCCAGAAACCAGAAGGAATTCTGCCTCCCAGGTCGAAATTAATGTGATTGCATTATGATTTTTGTTGACTTCGCCGTGCTACCGTGTATTGTGAGACTACCGAAATTAGTCCTGGAAGGACCACCTAGTTTCGACCACTGCCGGGTGAATAGAATAGGGACATTCATTTCCAGAAAAGAGAACACAAACAGGGAATCAAAAGACGAACTATCGTTATTCTTCAAAAACCTCGGAATGCAATTAATAATTTATTTCCAAACCCTCCGGTAGTTGAATAGTAATTCATTTCGCAGCAGTGATACATTTTCAAGTATAACTATTAATTATAATATACATCCCCGTCAGGCATGACCGACGGCTAAAATTCGAAGGAAACATTTTTTACTTGCTTTATAACTAATATCTCCACGAATTAAGGCAGCCTGTACTTTCCGTCGTTTCATAAAAAGCAACAAAACATAACTGCATCCGAATTGAACAAAAATAGCAGGAGTTATAGAAAAATCACGAAAACACATATTTCAATTTTATATTAATAACAACATATTTTTCGAGATTTTTAACAGTAAGATATTAACTACACGCTAATTAAACTATTCACATACTGTTATTACACCGTTAAACGGCAAATCAAAAGATTCTCACATATTCAACTCTCCTACTAGAAATACATCAACTTCACGGAACGTTTAACAAGGTATTTATATATTACAAAGTGTTACGAGTGTTCATTTTGATTTTTTCTTGTCAACATAACGACTCGTACATCACCGGCAACTAATAATATCATACAAGCGAGTCCGTTTGGAAGAACATATTCTTTCGTGTACGATCAGTCACTTTATCTCTGTAATTTAAAATCCTGCCTTTTTTGCGGGTTGGCAAGACAGTTCTTAGACAGAAGGACGTTGTTGCCACCGCGGGTGCCATAACCTCTAGCGTATCATCGGTAAATATGCATTGATTGCCTATAAGGAAACGGCAGTTAAGGGAACTTTTAATTTATAACTTATTAAATTTTCTCCTTCGCCTCTTCCCCCCCCCCCCCCCCCCCCGCCCCACGCTGTTCCGCTAACTATCCGACTGTTGGATCGACGAAGTCTTCTCGTCCTTGATCCCCGTGCTGTGATTTATGGAGACGCATTGACAACGACAAGACGTACAGGCAACCAGAGATCTGTCAATAAACTTGCCAACGGTACCATACGGGCATCTTAAAACTAGTAGGACCAGATTTCGCTGGTTTAAAAATAAATAAAAAATATGTTGAAACTGCAACTTTCAGCCGGGTGAGTTTAAGTTTCACGCGCTTTATTTCATTATAATATTGACAGTATTCCTGTAAGTGAATACAATAATTTGTCCGCTAATTGATAATAGTTTTATTGTTCGAATTCGTTGAAAGAAGGTACGATCAATCCCAAAAATGTGTTTGGCGTCGGTGTATATAATTATAATAGTTCAGCAAAAAGTGTCTTTCTTTTAATATCGTTGTACTTGATATTATATATGATATATATTTATTTAATAATAAAAGAACGATGCATATTTAAATAATATTAATCTGGTTATAATCAAATCAGTTATAATAAATATCAATTTATAAAAATATTGATATACAAGAGATATTAAAAAGTAGGCATTTTATATGACATTAAAAACGATTCAAGATGCCGAGTAATAATGTCATCATAACGCGTAATTCATAAATGAAATTCTAGGAATTGGATCAGAAATAATTTCATCTACTCAGGAGGTATTTATATGGAGAATAGATAGTCCTTCATTATAGATTAGTAAACAGTCATTTTTAATATCGCTTTACAAACGACGAAGATGAAGTTGTATCTGGGAGGTAGAAGTGGAGTAACGAAGTGATGCACGTGCGTTCGAAGTTTATTGTGAACGTAGCACGGGTCAAATTCGAGGGGAGGAAATATTCTTTAATGAAAGGAATTTCTTTACGGCAATAAGTTGATACCTGCCGCGTAGATGGAGAACTGGGCCATCTTCTCTGGCACAGCCATTATTCCAAAATTTCCAAATCTCGTAAACGCATTGTGACTTAATTCGCCTACTCGCCACGGCCGCGATGGGTGGTCGATATAGATTTCCCTTGGATTTCCCATGAGAACGCACCCCGTTGAGCGGATGAAAAGTACAAAGGAAACCTGACTCTCGACCATATCGCTTGTTTCAATCTACCAAATTTGAACAGTGATAAAATTATACTTTTTTATCCTTGATCATTGTTTAGCAAATTAATTGCAACGAAATCTATCAAATTTTGAATATATTTATCATTATAAGTATTACTGTCGTTTGTCACAGGTTTATAAAATTAATATTTTCAATAGGTGATGATAAAACATGCTTCCATAAGTAATTCAGAACTGAATTAAAATCTCTACTGAACATAAAGATATATTTGATTGACGATTATCAGGTTTTATAGAACGGAGAATCAATTATGAATTCTTATTAATTTTATTTTTATTACACCAAATTTCTGCTACATGGTTTCGTAGTTATCTTGGAACTACAATGTATATTTAAGGGTTGAAAGAGATCGTACATAAAGGCAGGCAGACGTGAGGCCAGCTAAGCTGGAATCTAGATCTCGGGTTGCCTCCTAAATCTCTTAAACAATTAACGGTTGGTGCTTTATCGTAATTACATAGTTGATTGCTAATTGCGCGGTATACTCGGACAAAACTGAAAATGACTGGGCGTGACTGGATCGTATATCACTCGAAATATTCGATAAAACTTTAGACTTTTTATCGTTCTACACTTATCCTGGTGTTACGAGACACGTATAATGTTTGTTAAATTGATCCTCCAGTTGAAAGGGAATAATTAACCTAATCAGGGTCGAATTTCCGAGTATCGCTACTCGACTATGATATTAAAAAACATTTACGCAGTGATTTTATTTATTTGCAACAATTTGGATTTATTTGTTTGTCAGAAAATGCAATGAAGATCAAACATTGATCTTTGTAACAATTTTGCGAATAGAAATAGCTTCTTTGTAGGATTTAAACTAAATATTCACTTATGTAACGGAGGTCCTGACGAGGTTAATGTAATACCATCAATACAATTATGCACACACACACACACACACACATGCAAGTAATATTAAATGATCTTTGCGTATAGAAGAACATCAAGCTGTTTTATGGACCAGCATAAGGGTTTCTGTTAGATGAAAACATAATAATGATTTCAAAGGGAAAGGATAGAATAACACTTTTATTCTGGTAGGATCAATAAGTAACGTTATAACGGCGACCATTGTATCTGGTTTGAGGAGGCCGAATCGCGTGAAAACGTAGGAGAACTTTCTTTCAGTCTCGATCGCGCTTTTATTGGGTCCCTGATGGTTCTGTTCCACGTGGGTGGTTCGGCTTGGCATATTACACGGACTTTAGACCAGTTTAGGGTACCTTTAAAACGGGCCCATAGACAATGCCAAATTCTTAGCCCGGGAAACGTATCCTTTGAAGTTGCGAACACCTACTACGTTCTTTAATAGCCGCTCGACTTCTTATAGTTTCACGTGAAAATGTCTTCATCGAACTCGATACTCCCCTTTCTTTTGATCTCCCATCGATGTCTTCATTGATTTCCGATTGTAGGCCACGCGATGACTCGTATGTTCTGCGAGATACTATATGCCAGATGCGCCGGATCAACTTCCTGATAGCGTCCTGGAAAAGAGCGGTCCACGATCTTCGGAGGATCCGTTTACGTGTGAACTCAATTAAGACTTCCTGGTCACGCGAATGTAATATACTTCCTACAGAGTCCTATAGCACGGAACCAACATTATATTTCGTGCAGCAGAGTACCTTCATAACACGTTATTTCACAAAGACATTACGGAATTCTAAATATTGCATTAAAAATAATATGATAATGCTTGTGAATAAATTAACCTAATAAGGATTTTTGTTTTAAATGAAGAAGTTAAGATGGTTCCTGTGTGCATACTTCTGTTGGTAGTTTTACATGAATTATTCGGTTTCAATTGGGGAATCAATTCAACAAGAATTACATGTCTTGTAATACTAGGATATGATGCTTATGATATCAAAGTTTTAATACAATATTAGTATGAATTTAAAAAACGTGACTTTCATGGTTTCCCACACGATGTGTCTCCGTGGGGTGTCGAGATTCGTCTCACGGATCACGTCTTCAATATTCGTTGTTGGTTCGAGTATCATCTTCTTCTTCCTTTGGTCTTCCGCGCGAGCGCTCGAAATCTTCGAGGTCCCGTGCTGTTTCTTTTTAGGCACATTCAAGGAAGAGCGTTAAGGCTGAAGCGAACTGGATCTGTCGGTATACATATTGTACAGTCTATAATCAGGTGCCTTTCTTCTCAGTGCAACTGCACCGACGGTACCCTGTACTTTGAATACGTAAGTTCGGTAGGAGCAACTCTCGCCAGTGTCTTCGTGGCATACGGAAGGTAGATCACCCATGGTGTCGGAATTATCGATTTTTGCGGAAGTCACCGAAGTTTTGGACCTTCGGTGTTCTACCTTTTAAAGTATCTCGTGCATCTTCCAGTCTCCTCGCCGATCTTCCTCGTTTTGTCGGGACATACGAAGCTGAGAAGAAAGGGCGGATGAAAGGCAGAAAGAGAGAGAGAAAGTGTTTGTAAATGGATGCCGAACGAAAGAGGGAACAAGATCGAGGGCGGGAGTGAGAAAATGAGGAGCATGTTGCATGCGTACGTGTTATAATTTTCATCTGTACTTAATGCGTACCGGGTTGCGTGCCACGTGAGGTGCATGTTTCGTAACTCGCGGGGGATTTTACGTAGTTGGATGATTATGCAATTGCATCGGAACGAAATCACTGGTCGAACGTATCTCAAAGATGATGCTCCTGATTGGTCGCCACCCGATGCTCCCTGTCAATTCACGATTATAATTATTCCAAGATGAAACGTCCGGGAACATCCCTTCGCACTTTCCGACGGAGTTCTCGTTTGTTTGTATAAAGATCTTCCGAGCAATTCAATTGATTACCCCGGATGATCATAGTGCGGCACGAAAGTACTTCGTGTGCAAATCACTTTATCAGTTTCTTGGAATAATTGCGGTTTACATTAATTCTTATTAAATCGGACTTAGAGACGCGGGAAATATATGTACGCCACAAAATAGGTCGTTTGAATTATTACGTAATATCAGTTCAATTTTATGAAATTATTCTGCTGGCAACTAATTAATTATATCTTATACCTAGCGACGTTTGGCGTACTCATTATTCTATTAATTTGCAGGAATATTATCAATATTATAATTATCTATAAAAATCTCTAAGATACAACATTTTAATTTAATATTCCTTTCCTTCAACAACTTCGAACAAGAAACAGTTATCAATTGGCGGACAAATTATTATATTAATTTACAGGAATACTATCCGTATTATAATTAACTATGGAAATGTCTGACTTACATAATTTGAATTTATTGTTATTTTCTTTCAACAACTTCGAACAAGAAACTCTTATTAATGTTCCTCGTGTCATTTATTCGCGGTTAGAATAGGACGTGGTTACAATAACGCGAGCCCGGATCTCGGAGAGTTATAATTTTCCATATCCTTTATCCATTCAATCTATTTGGGACGATCCCACCGCGGCAGACGGTACTTCTCAGGTGTATCTCCCACTGGGATACGGAGAAACAAAAACCGGTACACGCACTTCCGTTTACGTAATATCCTTCCGGTACCGACTCCTTTAAACCGGTGTTTGTTTGGACCGCAATGTCCATCGTAGTGCTCTTCCGCTCGATTTCATGTTTACGAACCTTCCCTGCGGAAGAATTGTTTTTCATTCATCATTGCTTTCTAATCAAATTCATTACTCAACGCTTCCGTAGCAAGTTTTAATATACATATTTAATACCGATATTAATAGAAAATATTTAAAACATTTACATCGGTATTATATTTTCTTAGTTATTATTATATGTATTAACTTGTATATTGACTTATAACATAACATTAATATTAACTTGTAACACTTTTTCTCCACACACAATAAATATATATATATAACAATTTATTATCACTATTATTTACTATTATTTACTAATATATATATAATAGTTTAATTTTAGTTCTAATATTTTTTACTATGTGGACAAAAAGTGTTGATAAACGAAATATTAATGTGATGCATACTTATAGTATTGCAATGATTATTTTTATTTTCTATATAATTGATAATAATAGTGTAATATGAAGGAAGTATGTGCAAATCGCAAGAGAGTCGAATTCTTTGTACTGTCAGAGGTGTTCGTTCTACGGTTCATTGACAGTCAAAAGTGTTACGAAACACGCGAAAGAATTACACGTGTCTCCTGAAATCCTGGAAAGAAGAAATAAGATCACGTGCATCCGATGTGAGAATTGTAGATGAAAATCTTGGTACTTTCGATAGATAACAGTTTGCAGTTTAATAGAGTTTAGTAGATGAATTTAATATCAGATTATCGGACATTACACTTTCACTGTTTACGTGGCCGACTTTGAGATGTGTCTCGAAATAATATTTTTATACCAAATATGGTTATACCGAAATATATTCTATCTATATTACCAAAGTATACTTCATTAATATTTATATTTTACTGATGTTTCTCTAGCACTTTTATTAATTATATTAGGATATATTTTGGTAAAATGAATGGAATACATTGTGATTTAAGAAACGTTATAAATGTTGTTTTTAATTGAATATTTGATATAAATATTATATTTCAAATGAATAGTATAGAATATATTTTAGAAATCTCATAGTGGAGGTACACGTGCGGATCATATTTGGAGATATATTTATTGTAATATATACTTCTATCTAAGAAAGCCATACGTGAATGGTACGCGCCAATTATTCTGACATCTGCAGGAATTTCGGTTGATCTAATTCATATTCATAACGATCTGTAACCCGTCATTATTTATGACATGATCCGCGATGCCTCCAGAAAGGAGTCTTCATACATTTCCTGGCGATACGAAAGCGGACCGATCTTCGAAATTCCCTGTTTCCTGAATGATACGATTCAATCATAATTTCTTGCTTGTCATTCTTTTTCTCACTTTAAGGAGAATAAGTAATGGCTCCGATACGCGGAACAAAAAGTGTCTCTTACACCTCAACTCTGCTCTCCAATTAATAATCCGTTTTTCCGGAAACATGTATTAATACTATCAGAACTAAACTTCTTCCATTGCCATTGAATATTTTCCTCGAAATAGTGACACTCAAATAAATCACCATAAAGTAATATTAATAATTTTCACCTTGATTTCAACGAATACTTTACAATTCATGATTTCCAACGGTGTTATAAATCTTAATTAATTCTATTGTTAAAGGTGAATACCCGTTAATCAAGTGAAATTAAAAATGAAATTCAATTAAATATCGTGGGACCCCTTTGGGTCGAAGGGGATACAAGTGACTTAGGAGGATTAATGCCGACACTGCGCATTGTCAGTGATTCTTGATCACCTTAAGAGACATCTTTCGCGAAGAGAACATATTTGCACGAGGCACTCCATACAGGTCCTATATGCAGAAGCGTGTCAAGATCTATGCGGAAATGCTTAACTTATGAACTCATCTCGTGGATTGCCAGCAATAGAAGTTAGAACCACGTGCAGCACTCTGAATAGAAACGTCTCTGGATCGAACGGTGCGGATTCCCGCGTTGAATCTGCGCGATGGAACCTCCGCGTTTCCTGGATCATTGCCAAGGTGAAAACATCGGTACGTCACACTCTCCGCAAGGAGAATGATTAATGATTGTTCGACAGTGTGCAGATCGATGCCCGGAGTGTCTTTCTTTAGGATTAAGAATCAAATGAAGTTCCACCTAGTCGAAAGCCACGAAGAATCGCTACCGATCGGTAGATGTAGAGAGAAAGCAATGCTAGAAGTTTTAGTGTGTTAACCACGGACTTATTATGCGTTTCTCTTATAACGGATTATCAGCGTGCACGATTTTCAGTAATTTCTCATAATTTTCATTCCTGTTTGGTTAAATGATTGCAAGATATATAAAGTATAACGAGGACGGTGTTCGGAAGCGATGGAATTAATGAGATAATTAATGTGTTGCTTGTTTGTTCCGAGTTAAGATACGATGTCGTTGATCCGACTAGTTTTGATTAGTCGCGATGACGTTTACAGATTCGATGTTCCTAGAATGCTCGTTTTCAATCGGGATAAGGAGGCTGAGAATTTCGGTCCGCTACTATATCGTCTCCTCGCAAATCACTCCACGGATGAAATATGAATAAAGATTTCTCCAACAATCACAGTAATTACACCGATGAGCTGTCATTCAAACTATTCTTGATTGTCCGTCGAAAATAATTGACGATACTAATTCCGCTGCTCTCACCTTAACGCGGTCATCTTCCATATCCCTGTGAATTTGTTTAATCAGCTTCCGCGTGTTCGAGTATGTAAAAAAGATACTGTCTCGATACTGAAATTTTATCGGGTTACATCATTTTCTGATACCTTCCTGAGAACACCGTGAGAGAATAATTTCATTCTAATCCTTAGCCTTGATAATTATCAGCTTCGTGAAACCGGAAATCTTTCGTGGTTTAAAATACTTCTAGATTATTATAGATATTAGATTTAAATTAATACTAAATTTAATTTCATATCAGACCAATATCAGATTAATTATTCTTACTTCGAAATAAGGTACATAATGAAGGGTTAATTGGGTTGGCCAAAAAGTCCGTGCACTTTGCATTAATTTTTTGCGAGGAAATCGCGGATTTGTTCTGACCGCGGTATTATAAAGCTGCCGAAAGACAATAGAATATTATAACTCAAAACATTCAATACATTATTAAATAATGAAAATAGAAGGAATATATAAAACCGAATAAAAATCGGTATTTATTTGCACGTTAAAAGTCGCGCGAACTTATTGGCCAACTTAATAGATTAATATAATGAAGGAAGGTGTCATTGAACGATGATCCATCGGAGGTGAATCTGGATTGTGTCTCGGTGACGCACATAGCGGAGGACTTAGGACTTCAGGAGCCGTCCTTCGCGGCAGAGGTCAGTCGTTAACGCGTCACGAAAAGATGGACGAGCCGCTGCCGGTGTCCGCGGGCGCACAATGCCATATTAATGGCTGTCGGTAGCGGTGATAAATTCCTAGCTCGAACCCGCTCGAACCCGCTCGAACCCACTCGAACCCACTCGAACCCACTCGAACTGCTAAACCGTTCCTCCTTGCCTCCTTTCCTTACCAACTCTCTTTTCTTCCCATCTCTCCTTCTTTAGCTCCCCCGGGACACGAAACCGAGAGGAACTCACCACGGCGACAATGAGCGGGAATAACTCAAGTCTTGGATCACGGGAGGACACGGGATATAAGACGGAGAATGGGAGAGACTCAATAGAGAATGTTTATTATCAGCTGATCAAAAGCACGGATTATTACAGTCTCCACTGTGTATGATAAAAGATTACTTTTGAAATTCTTACCGTAAATAATATTCGTTGCTGAAGTTGACCGTTGCTGGATTCTTAACTTCGCAGATCTTGCGTCGTTGATAATGCGAGTTGAGTTTGGCGATTTAAAGTGCTAATGTTTTAAGTTTCAATCCTTTTCAGTTGACATATTACTGTGTTGCATTGCTTTACAAATATATGTATACATTGTAACACATATTTATACTATATATCGCCGGCATTTCAGGAGCAGTTAATGAAAACCATATTTTTAAGTCTCCGGACGTTAAAGTGTTAATATAATAATCGAATGTAATATTCGTTGAATTAATAATGCAACCTCATCATAAATATATTATAAAAGAACAGGAGTCTAATATCGCACTTAACAACTTTAACCTAAAACACCGATCTTTCTAGTTCACTTTAAATTTTGCTGCGAAAATATATTATTACGAAGTACTTTAATATTCGCTTACTAAAATATGATGTTAGAAATGAACCGAGAAAAGTGTAGGTCGTTGGTGTCAGAATATTCAGCTCGCGTGCAGATGATCTAATCACATTGTTATGATTTATGCATCGGATTATTTTAATTATTATTAAAAGATTCAGATAATTGAAAACTCGCTGGTAACCTTGCAATTAAACTAGTAATTGTAGATGCGAGATAAATGTACACCGTTTCCGCTGTTCGCGTACAGTAGCTGAACTTTGCTTAATTAACGCGTCTTTCCATAAAGTCATACTGTAATTGATCGGTTTCATGATATGCTTGGAAGAAGTTGAATTCTGCGTGAACTATGTTGAACGCTTGTGAGTTATACGCGTTAGCGCACATCTCGCAATTACACGAGCTTTCAGCTGGTGAAGTCATCCGAGATTGATCGATTGATTACACGCAAGTAATTTGAATTTCGAAATACCGGCAAATGTTAAACATTAGACGCGTAATAATAGAAAGCGTGAGTGCATTATTTCTCGGTATGATATTATGAGCGTGGTAACCCTGCGTATTTCTTAAGGGGTCAATTCCAAATGTTATTTACATTAACAATGGATATATAAAAATCAGATATTACGATGTCACTTAGCATTTATCTTCTTACTGAGACAGGTGGAAAAATGATAAACGTTGGTAAAATGATATTTATTCCTAAAGTGTATTGGAAATACAAAAGCGCGCGATGTTACTAAAGACTTTACTTTACTTATTATTTAATAATTCAATTTCTAACAAATTTCTACATTTATATCTTGATTCGAATCTTCTTCTTTCAATTTGAAATAAGATACTGTTTAACTTAGACAGATTTAATAATTATTTATTTGCAAGATTACTGAAATGCTAGGGAAATGTTTCTAGTATATTTGGGGATAAGATTTTCATTCTTGAATTGCATCTATGTTATAAACAATACGTTATCGGTGGAAAGGTGTCGGTGTACCTCTGAAGAACGTTACTGACAGTGTGTCACAAATTAATTTAATGCTCTTTTTAAGTTTGTCCAGTAAAGGGTTGCGATAAAAAATTGTCCGCAGGCACGCTCCTCGGTTGTCTGTAAAGGGAATCTCCTGGTAGGGGAAGGCCCCCATTAAGTTGTTACGGGAAGGCAGAGAGCGTCGTCAATTAAATCGGCGTCTTAGTTCGGTGCAACGACATTTCGCAGTCCTATTATTCCCTTACGAGGGGCCCTCCTCCATACTTTTTCTTTTACGAAAATCCCCTAGAGCACGTAGACGAGTCGAAGGCGCGCCACCTTGAAAAGGCTAGGTGTTGCAAAGAGATAAAAAACTAAGAAGGCCACGTAGGCCTTTTTAACCATTTACTTACTTAAAAATAATATTATATATCAAATTAGAAAAATGTACTTTGACGATGCCAGAATACTTAGCTTGCGTGGGGCAAACCGAAATGGCCATTTTAATCATATATTTACTAAAAAGTAATATTATAAATTAAACTAGAAAAGTGTACTTTGATGATGCCAGAATACTTGGCTTGTGTCGAAACGATCTAATCACATTACCACTTTAATTGGAACGAAATAAGACAGCCGAATTCGCTTACTTAAATTCATATATAAAATATGAACAGAAAGTACTGTTTATTGTAATTTATTTTTTGCAAAAACGAGTGAATGTCTGGAGACCTATGGATGGTAATGTACATCCTCGTGATAGCTCCAGGCTGTTTATTAGGAAAGGTTTATCCGCTGGAACGACTTCCTCGCGGCTACGGGTAGGACCGTTCAAGTTGATTTCTGGGTTTTTGACCGCCCTAGGAATCTTCCTAGAGATAAAAGAGTGCGCTTTTTATCACTTACTACTACGATTAACACGCTTCGTTTCACTCAATTTACATAATTTACATATCTCCTTCACTCAGACTGTATGCATACCATTTTGGGAGGAATTGAAATAATATCCTTTGCAACATAAACATATGCTACCATTGATTTATATCACTTAAATAATATTACAACCTAAATTTGATTCAATGATTACTAATTGATATTACAATTTAAACTTTAATCAGTACGTTTGCGTGGTTCCAGTGAGATTGGAATATTGAATATTCTAAGTGAAATTGAAAATGAATAATTCGAAGTAAATTATTCTTATTATTTGTGACTACATATTTGCACTCTATCTCCAATTAGCGTTTTTCAAAAATACAAGCATAAATGGGAACTCGGCTTGTTCGTTATTCGTTGCATTTGTCGCGCGTGCGCATTCATCGATGGATGCGTAGCGGAGATAAGTCTCGTCAGCGTCGAGAGACATCCAAGAGGGGCTAACTTTTATTTCGCCGAGTCGCTCACGCTGCGAATCTTCTTCTGCGAACCGTTTCTTCGATCCAAAAGAGAGGATCGACCGCGAGTAAGTCACCGTTTTATTCTTATTTTACGGCGCTCTGTGCAAATTGCCGAAGGATTAGAAGCGCGAGCACAGGCTGCGTGCAGTTGTGCCTCGAGCGATGAATTATTATTGTCTCGTGCCTCACGCAGCCGCCCTATGCAGCCGTACGAGTATCCTCGAAACGGCCAAATAGCGAAAAATAATACCGCTAGCTACCAACAAAGAAAATAGCAGTATCCTGCACCGAAGTGACTAACATCCTTCGACCTGTCCTAAACGATTATCTCTTTTAGTACTGCCTTTAAGAACTTCCCCTGTTATCCTGGAATTTCTATACGCTTTTTAGCCCTTTGCTTCGAAGTACTAATCAAACTACGACGTTCGTTCTTATTTCTCGTAACATAATTCCAACAATACGATATACTCGATGGAAATCCTAGGTATTATTCGTCTTTTTCGTTTAATAGGTCAGTATACCTACGGAATAACCGGTCTCGCGGATTCCTTGTCTTCCACTTTCTCGATCGGATCGCATGCAGTATTTTTGTGTTGGGATGATTGTTTTACGCCGTATGCAATCAAAAGGAATGTCGTGTCGCTCCGGGTTTCAATTCCATGAAGACATATCCATATACACGTGGCTACATAAGCGAACCACACTGCGAGTACGGGGATATGTCAGCGTGCACCCACATTCATTGTGCGCTACGGCGATTTCTCATTGTAGGTGGAGGAGGCACGATACGAGTTATTGACTCGTTTGATCCTGGGTTACGCCCCGACCTACCTTAACTGTAACTTACTATCTCACCATAAGAAACTTCGGCCCACGATAGTCCACACTCGCTGATACAGGATCGTTCCTTAAGATATCTCCATCGTTTTTGGTGCGAGAACCTCGTGATTCTTATCCAACATCGTTTAGATCATATTGTACGTCACCTTCGATTTTTATCGTCCTCTACCGCTGCCCTCTATTATTTCACCTTCTCTTTGTGTACAGAGATTTTCACTTTAACCGTGTACAGTGTACAAGTGTGTAATTACACCTCAGTGTGTATTTTCCTTGGAAAATATTATATAAACAAACAAACTTTGGCTGCGACAGTTTTAATAGCAGAGCGACTCAAAAATGCATTGAATGACGAAAACTGATAGAAAATAAGGGCTCAGTGCAGCCTTATTACAATTATACATTTAAATTCATCGATTTCAATGAATTTTGTTTTAAATGGTATGTGAAACATATCATACACAGCATTCCTAAGAAATCTTTGGAAATGTTCCATCCGGCAACTTTTGATTTATGTTTTACATAATATAATACGATGTAAGTTAAGAACGTATTCTTACATCGTGTTCTTGCAAGAAGAGTTGTCCTTGCGCGATGATCCTTGAAATGTTTACGATTATCTGATACTTAAATTTGTAAGAAATATGAACGATGCATGTGTTTTTCTAAGTTTAATCATTTCTTATACTTCCATCCTGCTTTGGAATCTTGTTGTTTCAATTTCAAAGCTCGAAGGACAGCTTCATAATTTTCGTGAGTGGGTCGTAGAGAACGATGAAACATATTTGCATCGAATTCGCATGTTCGAGGATCTGAAGAAGTGCCATGGGCTATTCGATCGTGAATAAAAACGATAAGGGTCGAATCGTGGCTGCCGGGTACCGTTTAACAATGAACTTGGTAAGCTCGAGTTCGCCTACCGTGGATACGTTCGATCGGCGATATAAATCGCAGGGTTCGTTAGTGAAATCAGCGCAACGGGACCGCCGGCGCTTAAATACATGCCGCGAATGAAAGAATGATGGCATCGCGTTAACGAGAGAAAAAAGCGCGGTGCGCGAAAGAGAAATGGGACGATATTGGCTAAAGGCATCGTGCTATGTATCTTGCGTATTTCGATTCCTTTTACTGTCCTAACTGGATACCTCGTACTTCTTAACCCCTGCCTCTGCCACTGGCTACGTCCTATACGTCCCATACCTACCGATTCCCGTGAGATTAGTCGGCAAAGCGTGATCCCACTTAAAAAGAACACCGAGATCGATGATATTAATAATATCGGCAGGTTCGACGGGTGAACGTATGATATACAATCATAAACGCGCGCTATAAATATTTCATTTATAATACACAGATATATTACTTGTGATGGAGAATAAGCATACGAGTTCAAATAAAAACGAAGCAGTGTCTTCGAAAAGAATACATTATAGACTCGGACGTATTATCTTCTACAATTAAAGCGAAAGCTTGTAGTTCGATTCGAGATTGAAAAAGGAGGAAGGTATTCGAATGCGAGACTAAACGAGAGCAAGGAGAATCGTATCTGAAGAAAAAGTAGAGCTGGTCGGTCTCCATCGGAACTAGGGAATTAATTGGCAGCTATTTAATATTGTAAAACAGTAATCATTCATGGGTAGACCGTGTAATTAAGCATGATAAGTCACGGTTCCAGTAGGCGAGGTGGCGTGAAAAAAAGTCGAGCCTAGTAGAGACGAATAAGCATTTGCATTCCCAGAGGCAGTCAAGGTGCTTAGAGAGAGAGATAAAAGAAGGGGTGGTTGGAAGATATGCGTAACTCTCTGGGCAAATCAGTTTCGGGATCTGCCACTGCTCTTCAACGCCCAACTCTAGATCGTTGGATCTAGAGCCACTCTTCCACTCTTTTTCGCGCATTTATCACGTGGTTTAACTAGGCGTGTCCATCGGCTCCGGGCACAATTCGTCGGATCTGATCGGTTCTTCAGCGTCCCTAGAACCCCGAAGAACGATCGTTCAACTAGAAGTGTTTTTCGATGGCGATACGGGCAGGTGTGGCTGACGATGTCGACCCCCGGGCACACGCTCTCGAACGAATCTCTTTCTCCTTTGATTCCTTCTACTACCGATTAGTACTCCTCCACTATTTCTCACTACGTGGCTACGAAATTGACACTCGTACTTTTACGGCGTACACTAGGAATTCAAGTTAAATCACGTGGAACGAAACCCATAAGTTCCGAACCATTTACTTCTGACGCTTTCATCATGCAGATTATTACGTTAATCGTGCCAAGAATGTATGCATACTTGCATACGTATCGAGCACTTTCAGATGCAGTCAGATATTACTCACCGAAAAACTTGTAAATCTTACATCTCTACCATGTTCGGAATACTCTTTTTTATATTGTAATATAAAATTTGGAGACTGTTTTAAAAGTTCCAATGTTAAAGCAGCAATAGAAATATTCTCACCAGTTCGATAACCAGAATCGATATAATATTCAGACCAGTAATATATTAAGTCGTGTAATATGAAATGCCGGATTTCTTATCACGCCTTTGCAAACATTATGACTGCGACGTTTTCGAAGGAGGAATTTAATTTTGACGAATAAAATATTTATTTCAATTAAAGAACCAATTTTCTATTCTATTTGAATAATCCGACATTTCAATTACATGATCTAATAAATAACCAGATTCGTATTTTATTTGATCGTGTTATATTGTAATTACACGAAGAATTAGCTGGATTTAATATAATACTTATTATGTGGATAATCAACAATCCTTTGGCGTGGTGTATTTTATGGCATTACGTGGGAAATAAGGGAACCACTTACGGATGACGTCTCTTTCGATGGTAGCCGAACGTGGACGGACGTGTGATGGAAAGCAGATAAAGATAAGGGGAGGCGCGTGGACGTGGTGGAAAACCGGCACGTCGGCTATTTAATTATCGGCGCGATCGAGAGCGGCTGTATATTCGCCATATATTCGCCATATATTCGCGATAGACGATACAGATCGACGGTAAACCCGTGGCCCGATCTGTTATTACGAGGATAGACCCTTCTTCTTAGAGCTGGCGACTATTTATAGGCCCCGACCAGCTTTTGATTCCGCGGCGCGATACGCGTAACCAAAGCCACGCTTTTATCGTGCACCGGTTGACGCTGATTGGTCAGTGATACCGATTTCGAAACGCCGCGATGCGAAGCGCTGAAGCCATGCTCTCCAACCTGTTATTATCGTTTATTTTATTTGATCGTGTTCTACGATATCCACTTGTCTCTTATTCTTCCTAAGGGAATTTTAGGACTCGTGTCTAGTTCACCGTTTCGAATACAAAATTAACGCGGGGATTTGACTGTAACTAATGATAATCGTGACAGTGATTTGCACTGTAAAGAACTGAGATTCATAATTGATGTATCGATCATTACTTTAATGGCAGAGACCTACTAACCGGATATTCTCCGATATTTCTTTCAATCATTTACGTTTTTACAAAATAAAATCTACTTGTAATATATCTGGTATTTTGATCGCTGTAAGGGATTTGGGTTCGGACAAAGAATTGTACATCGATTGCAATCATTCGGTAGATTTATTTAAACTTGTACAGATATTCGATGAAGTAGTGCAAAAAATTAATAATAGACTGTTATTTAATGAAATACAGTGTTTCTGAAAAAAGTTGATTTAATACAATTACAGTTAATCGAATGTTAAGGTTTACGTCTCGGTCGATGTAAAAACCGCGGAGACTTCATTTCGCCGAGTAAATCCTGGGTCGTAATAGACATTTCGAAAAGGTTTCCAAGTCCAGGTGTAAAAAGTATGTTCTGTTATCCAGAAGCATCAGGAATCAACTAAATGCGTGATAATGTCGAGTTGTATCGCCGTAATAGTATTTACTACCGCGAAGTCGTGGACTTAAATGAAGAGGTAAAGCTGGAGTAAGAACTAATATACACCTCTTACCTAACCGTCGCACTTAGGATGTCCGTTTAAGCGAGGATTCCCTAAGACACCGTAGCGAACGTCTTCCTCTTGCTCGTTTCGCAGGAGTTTGCCATTACGGGCCCAGTCTCGAATGTGCAAAAAGGACCGTTGGTTCGTCTGCGATCCACAAGAGGAAGTTACCTCCGCGTCCTCCCCTTTCTTCTCTCTTCTTCCTCGTTCACCTTCCCGTCGAATTTCTCTTCGAGTCCCGTCCTCATCGCAGAGAGAAAAGAATAAGAGATTGAAGTTCCTCGGTTCGTTTTAGACATCGCTTCTGCTCGCTGTCTCGCTCCTTCATCATCATCATCTTCTTCTGCCTCTTCGAGTTCCACTCCGTGCACGAAGAAAAGAGTCGGAATAGGGAGAAGACGAAGAAGAAGAAGCGGTACAAAGTTAGCTTCCGCGTTTCGAACCTGAGAATATCTGCGAGCAAACTTGAATTAATGATCGTATGGTCGCGTATTATTGTCCATCTTCTTCGTTAACCTTTCTCTCTCTTTCTTGAGTGGTGTTCGTGTATCTTTCCTTGTCCGTTTCGAAGCTTTTGTCTGCCGGCAACTCGAGGAGCGAGCATTACGGCAACGGTTACGTGGTGACAGTGCGAAAACGCACGGTCAATGAATCGGACGTGGATGCTGCGCGAAAGAGATGTACGCTGAACGCCACTCCATCAAATTATAGCATCTTGGACATAGCTCGCTCCGTCGAACCGTTAAATCGATCAATCCCAGAAGGAATGCACGAATCACCTATGTATTTGCCACGGACTCGGAATACTGTTTTTAGCGGATTTTCGTAGTTTGCCATCTATTAGATATGTGCATAAATTCTCGCAGTTTTTATGACACAGTTTATGTACAATATCTCCTTTGAATGGAAAGAAATTCAGTCAAAAAGCTTGTAGATCAATGGAATAAGATTATAGAAAATGATAGAGAATTTGGTTCCGAATAAAAGCTATTTTCCATGAAAAAAATATCAAGCTCGTTTGATTTCATAAAACGACGTGAATTTATACACATACCTATTAGATTCTTTCATTCGGAACATTTCACTAACATTAAGTTACACATTCCACCTCTTGTTATCATGAATAGTTCAAACTCCAATTGAACATTAAATTCTATTAAATTCTTGCAAACTTCTGAAATATACGCGATGTTATAACATAGGATAATTATATATAAGTTAACTTCAACTCGTAAGATATACACTGCGTGGTACTTAGTAGTACATACATGTGCAAAATCATGTATAATATGAACTAACCATTAAGTATATATTGTTTCAGATACCACAGCAGCCGTATCGTACCGAATCCGACGAATAGCATGCGAGATCAGGGGACTAGCCGAGTCATGGAGACATCAAGAAACCCGGACCTGTCCCACTGTTCCGACCAGTCAGAGACCCGTGCTGCTTAAAACGAGTTATTCCAGGGCGCTTCTGAACATCCGGTAAGTCCTCGCATCAATCATCCAAATATATCTACTCCGTAACTGAACCTTCAGGTATCAGTTAATTTTGTGCGTATCAAGTCAGAAGTGTCTTGAGAACTTTCCGTTAAAAATGGTTACGTATGCTCGATGCGACTCGTCCGTGACTAGTCCATCACGAGCAATCCTGATAATTACGATAATAACAGTAATCGTGATAATAGCGGTTTACCTGATTGTGCGCGGATTGCGCGCATTAACTTCATTACTGTCTCTTGTAATCGTCACCGATTGAGATGGATAGATATTAGCCGGCCGCTGGATGGAAAGGGAACGAAATCGACTTTGGTCACGTCATTAGTATCACGAGAATAATCAAGTACAATCATGTCCTTTATACTCGATTGGATTTATTCCGAGCTCGTTAAGTATAGGTGGCAATGGATATATATATCCAATTTGAGGTGTCCTAAAAAAGTCTGCGAATAATTGTGATCACTTTAACAACTTATGCCGCGTATATCTAGAAACATTTTATTAACATTTGATGCTTGGTACAATTTATATTGGGACTTACTAACAAGTCAATATATAATATTAAAATAAACACCGCTTTTAATAGTAAAACTACCGAAGACGTCCAAATGACGGGTCCGTGGAATTTAATAAAAACGTTGAAATTGATAAGATTCCATTTTCTGCAAATTTTTGCTGCTCACGTTGCATAATTTACGTAATTCAATCGATTCATTTATCTTTTCCGTATATCCTTATTTTATGGACTTACTCGTGAATATATAAATACATATAGCTGAATATATTGTCGGTAGTTCTAGTATTAATTAGATTTACTTTATACGATTTCCTTTTACATACCAAAAATTAGTTTATAGAGGTATAATTATAATAGGTCCGGTATTTATTTATCGTATTCCCCGGTTCGAGGTTAGATTACGAGCTTCCTTTCGAAGGAATCTATGGCCTCGGATCTGCTACATTTATAAACTACGCGCGATGAACCGCGCAGGAAGAATGACATCAAATGCCAAGTAGTATTATCAAACGGTGGAACAGGACAGGGTATATAAGTGGTATTCAACGAAGTATTTGGAATGAGGAGAGGAGGATACGTTATTTTGAGTTAATACGAGTCCGTAAGAGGTGTATGAGGGGCTCGATGTTGGTTGGTGATCGTTTGCACTGGCGGCATATCGAGGTCTGGAAGTTATGCGCCCGTACCTACGGGAGGCACGTAAGGTACGGAGGGCTTGTGTACAGGCGGAAAAGATAGGGAGAGTGAGTGCGTTGCCTGGTATCAATTTGTCTGGCTGGTAGCAGGTTCACTCGACCAGACGAAGGTCGCTTTGTGCGAGCCGCTATCCGGCATTCTATCAAACCCAACAACATCCACTACGATCGATTTATTCTCTCAACGGCCGCGTAAGATACCAATTACCTCTTGCGCATACGCTACTTCGACTTCGACTTCGAATGGAAATCGGAAATTAAGCGCCGCTCTTACCCTTAACCCACCTCTGCAGTTTCCTTCCTTGTTTAACGAATATTTTATTCATCCTTTAACGTAATTGGTAATACTTCGTTTGCCGTTTTATTGCCACTAGCCTTTGCAAAAATACGGTCGAAAATAATACTTCTCGTCCCTTTTAATACGAAGGATCGCAGTTCAAAGGAACGTGGAAAAAATGATATTTATTAAAGGTATAGGTTTTCATCGACTTTTAAAAACTTGATATAAAAGTTCCATGATTCATCCGCCGGCATTAACGTGGAATAGGCGAAACGCGATCGCGCCGTCTGACACTCAAACGTTTAAGGTTTTTCTTTGCGATGTTATAATTTATTGTTATATGCGACGTATGCTTATACATACGTATATGAAGATATTGGAATCTTCAAAATAGCAGTGGCCTCCTCGAACGGCAGTAAAAGCAAACTTATCGCGGAGTCCGTGTTTTCGTCTGTAAGTATAGATCGCGAAAAATATTAACGAAATAGCTACTTATTTTTTCGTCGGATCTTTGGAATCGCCGGCGCAGTTATATCCTAGACTTCCTAGAAAAAGACGATGGCCTCGAGGAACAGTTTAAGCGGTTCTACCTCTGTGTTGGGAGTCAGGGTGGAATGTGCATCCTTATGCACCGGGACTCCTCGTCTCCCGAGATAGAAATTATGCCAGCCAGATTTCGACGATTTTGATAATCTTCGAGGTCCAATAATATACTCACGTGTCTTCCCAATGGCCCGGTTCAAACGCATCGTGAAATCTGCATAATTCACTGCCGTGTGCGAGCTTACATTTTAGTCGACGAAGAAAAGGATGCGCAAAAAACAACAATGGATCTAGGTAGGAAATGTGAACCTTCTGACAAAGAACCCTAGGTAGATGTCCGACACCGATTTTCTTCGTTTTCATATATGTTAATACTAAAAAAATAGGCGACACGTATTTTTTTAAATCTGCGGAATTTCAGTTTAAACACATTTTTTAAGGAGAAATTAAAAATTCCACATGGGGGTAGTTTACCCTTAAAAACAAACCCGTCCGAAGCATGAGAATTCCATATTAGGTTATTTATAACAAATATTGTTTACATAGCTATGCAATATTTATGTAAAATCATGGGAAGTAGATACATTTTTTTGGGGAACAGTTTAACAATGAAAATTCCAAATTAAATTCTTTTTTGGACGAGTTAGGATATTTTTGGTGGAGTGGTTTAACGAAGAACATTCAGAATTAAATTTTTCACATGGTTGCTTTATTTAACATTGCACTTTCTTAAATACATTTGGTCTCGATAGAGGAACATTATTGGTGGGAATTCGTTTTGTTTCCTTCGAGGGTATCTCCTCTTTAATTTAACGCACTTATTGTCCTACAACACGTGTTTACGTACAAAACATACAAGATATTTACAAAGGTACTTCACCGCAGTGCTGATGATTCGAAATATTCTGGTAAATCAAATCATTCTGTTTCCTGTACAATCGTATTGTTCAGGAAGAAAACACTGTTCTTCTTTCTCTTCCTACACAATTGCTAATTGCTCCATTATTTTCTCCTAATAAGTTTATTACCTTAATTACTAGTACGCAATTCATACTTCACAACTTTCGCAAGATTTTAACAAAAAGTCCCCAAATTTGAGACTATATTACAATTACAACATTGAACATTTAACAAAAAACACCATTAACACTAGAACTACCAAAACAGTCAAGATGGTAGGTCTTCAATATTAACAAATAATCATGTTTATAACGTTTCATTGTTAGTGATTTTCCGCAGCTCGCATTGCACATAAATAAACTTAATCAAATCGGTTAATTTACTTTCGCCACCCAGCCTTATTTTTAAGGGCACAAAAATAATTGTAAACATAACTGAGTATGTGTCAGTAGTTCTAGCGTCAAAGTGATGGAAAAAATGAAACAAACTGATAATATTATAGCATAAAGAGTTAGGAAAGAACTCATCTGTTCGCGGAGAGATGAAGACGTTCCACGTCGACTGATTAGCGGCTCCCGTGTGCATTGTTTGTGCACA
The DNA here is from genome assembly GCA_910591585.2 of Nysson spinosus. Classification (NCBI taxonomy): domain Eukaryota; kingdom Metazoa; phylum Arthropoda; class Insecta; order Hymenoptera; family Crabronidae; genus Nysson; species Nysson spinosus. The sequence goes on from OU342835.1 coordinate 10,015,392, forward strand.
CCTAGAAGAGGAGAGAGGAGAGAAGAGAGACGAGAGATGAGAGTGGGCCACACATGTTGGTCCAGCAACAGCATCCTCGCGTTGATATTACTTAAACCTCCACTCTCCGTCTCCCTTCTTCTTCTTCATCTTCTTCGTGTACCTTCGCGGGGACGCTTTCTTTGCTTTACACCTGCTGGGTCTACGGTGCTCGTGAATGAGCCGGTGAGTAATTAGCCGACGACCCCCTTTTACTCCCCGTCCTCCGATCCACCGGTGAATCGCATAAATTTCTATCGGCTTAATTGAGGAAGCTGCGTAGAAATGGATTTGCATCGCGAACAAAGCCCGATTTTTACCCAACCGGTATTAAAATTAATCGCTAACCAACGTCGATAGACCGATCTTTCTCTTACTTGACCCACCCCGAGTTCGCCGCTGGAATATAATTGACTCCGTTACGTTATAATGTAATGAATGTTTTCTCGTTGCTTTGCCGCTCGGCGTGTAATAATACTTTGTTTCATTTCTAGAAACATTTATGTATATTGGTTTTCTGCGGACTTTAAGTGCACCTCTGACGTAACTATCATTTTTAATTGCGCAATAATACGAGCTTCTTGTCCTTCATTTTCTTTCGAAATTGTTTGTAAATATTAACAATGTTTAACACTAGAACTACGGATAATATATATCCATATCTGAAAAATCTCAGAAGATGAAATTTACAAATTTGAACATTTTCATTCAATTCCGCGGATTCGTCATTTTTAGTTAAATTATTCGAATACACCATAACGCAATGTTTAAGATTTCATATACTTTTCTTTAATCTATATAACGCAAATAATTGAATCCATTAATTAACTTAAATTCTCCAGCTATAATTTATATACAAGGTGCCATGTAATTCTCATGCCATAATTTCTCGGAAACAAAGCCTCGTGCGAAAGAATTTTATTCTTTATTTTCGATTCAGAATTTCATGTAGAATCACGACGATCCCACTTGTACCACCCGTTATATGACACCCTGTATAAATAAATGTGTAAATATAAGTGAATATATGTTCGGTAGTTCTAGTGTTAGAACAGAAATCGGCATGATAGCAGTAGCAACGTCGATCGCAAGGGAACTTTTGCGTTTCCGTTGGCCTTCTCGCGATTCCAGACTCGGTACGAAGAAGAGCAGCTTTCTCACACCACACCGTAAGGTTGGTCCCCTCTTTCTTTCTCGATCTTCCACCCTTTCTCTCTTTCCCTCCGTCTCGGTCGCTCTTTTCGCGTCTGGCTGGCACCATCTATCATTCTGTCAGCTAGGAGATTTCAATTTGCTCTCTTTTTGCGCCATTACCGGGCCCCGCAGCCCGCGCAAAATTGTATTTAATTGTGATTGACTGCTAAGTGAAGGTGGCCGACCGCCGCCATTTGTCCCGCGATTTTTGCATATCCCTAATTGCGAGAGGAACATTGCCGCTGAATCGCGGCCGAATGAGATTCCAAATTAACCATGAGCCATCTATATTCGAAATAATTCGATTCGATCGAAGAAAGGGGACATTTTAATAATAGAACTAAAAAATGAATGAATCGATTTATTTATTTATGTCCACTGTGCAACGTGAAATGCGAAAAATCTCCGAAAATCAAACGTTATTTTGAACACTTTTATCAAATTCCGAGGACCCGTAATTTTGACTGCTTTGTTGGTAAACACTAGAACTACCGAATATATACATAGCTTTACTTACATGTTTATTTCTATGTAAATTATGGCTGGAAGATGTAATTATTAATGGATTTAATTATATACGTTACGTATATAAAATATGGGTATTTAACTTCTTAATTGATTTATTTTATTAACAATTGGAGACCCATCATTTTGACTGCTTTCGTAGTTCTAGTGTTAAGTACTGCTATGGTCTCGATTTTGATTAATTTTGTGTCGCGTTAATAAGACAGTAATCATGATTTTAAGTATTTTTGACGAGGATGAACTCTTTGGTTTGCTTACAAACATTAAATTTAAGTGTTCAATTTGTAGCTGGCGACCGATGTAGCGCTTTAATTACTTTGTCGCTTTAAATGCTGTCCACGAGTTCTGTTAATCGAGACTCTCTTTGTAGGATGTAATGACTTGCACAGTAAAAACACGGATAAGAATAAAGTTCAAGGTGACTTAAATACCGGCACTTTAATTGCCGAATTCCTGACACTACGATTTTGATATTTCGATAAATCGACTGTATTATTCGCACTACACATCGGATCAATGACATTAACGAGTGGAATCATTATTCTGATCGTATTCAGGCAGATAATCTTGTATTATTGCTGACATAATCACTCAATTAAAAAGTTAACGGTTAAAGGTGCCACCAATCGCTTTGGATAATTAAGCTCGCGCGTAATAAATGAAATATTTCCAAATCAAGTCAAATGCAAAATTTTGCAGATTGTCCATAAAAATATTTACACGCCGAAAGACTTATATCGATAATATGTAGTTGTAACGCCATTTTTACAAATTGGTATAATTATGAGAAAAATTAAGATTTTAAACGGTCTAATAACAAAACGTGGGAAACACAAAAATGTTACTGTAATAATACCATTTAACACTCTTCATCGAAGGATGATAGTTACAAAGTGTTGGTTATAGTAATTAGGAGAAAATAATGGGCGACGAGGTTCTAATAATAAATAATAGAATGCGTATTACTCGCGAGAAAGTAATTCGTGGTAATCACCATCTAAGATGGCGAAACTTGTTTATAATTGAAGACTCCTTATAGAAAATACTGTGAGTGTCAAAAGTCAATTAGTTTTAATTCCAAAGTAGTCAACAGTTTAAGCGTAATTATGAACTATTTACAAAAGGAAATTGCACTAAAATTCTCTACAACAGTATTATCACTGGTATGTATAACATTGACCAATTACAAAAAAATTCTTTAATTTTAGCACTTTCAGTGTTTTTTCTACAAAGAGTCTTCAATTCTTTCTCGTGAAGAAGTCCCTAGGTATTTATACAATATATACAGTATCACTTGTACCGTCATGCAATAATTTAATCGCGTCTAATCAGATATTTACATAAGGCCTAGGGCTAAGACAATACTCGGTACTCTATTTACAATGAAACTCGAGGCGGAATACGCCTCCGCGACTCGTGATTCGCTGTGCATAACAATGCCAGATGAAAATATACCGCGCGAAGTCCTCTCCACTGATTCTGAATCACGTACGCGCCACCTTTTAATATATCTCCAACGTTTAACCCTTTAATTCTCTGATATCAATTCCACCCCCCTACCTCGACGTCTACCAACGTAGTTCATGGCACTCCTGGTGCTTTCGACGATACTATCGCGCCTAGACTCCGGTTAAAAAATGTTTCGGAATCTCGTAGTAATGTTGCACGAGGAAAAAGCATTAGCGACGAAACAACGCGTATTGGAGTACCGTAATTATTGTCGATTAAACTCCCTACGTGTTTCTTGGAAACGAGACCCTCCTCTTTTTGGATATCCACCCTTGCCAGAGTTCTCTGTCCGAGTTTAGATTTTATCATGTTAATTTAAGACTTTCCTGGACCGCTTAAAGTATCCGCGATACTAGTCATTCAAACGAAGCTTTCGAGATAGTGGAATAATTCTATTATTCGAAATCTGGGTCGTTAACTTATTCCAATTTAATGCGAGGTATAAATGACAGTATTTCAAAAGCTTGACTTTACCTAGGATGTTCATCGAATGGAAGTCAACGTCGAGTATTTGCTCTGGCGAGGAAGTTCATCTTCCGGTTCGGGTGTTTGCGGATTCGATGACGGAGATTCGATCTAACGAAACTGGAACTTACGGGATTTCGTTGAGGTTGTCTTCAATGAATTGATCCCAGAAGTAATGTTTCCTTTGCAGGCAACTATCTCTTCGGAAAGTAGTTGAGTATCTCCAGCATCTCCAGCATCTCCAGCATCTCCTGGATCCTTCACTCGAGTGTTTCATCTCTCGGAGACCGTGTATCATTCATAGTTGTCGGTGCCTCGCGAGTAGAAAAAGTCTTTCATCAATGCGAGGTCATTGACAGGTTAAATTCTGGTAGCTATGTGAACTTCGAGTTCATCGGGCACACGTTCATTCCCTCTGCAAAAGTTCGTAAAGTGCAGCGATGTACGTTTGCGCCATTTGCAGTGTCTCGAATTTACTTAGTTTCCTATCGTTGCCAAGACTCGGTACAACGTCTCTGAGCCTATCAAAGGCATCATTTAGACTATTCATTCTTCTCCTCTCCCTGGCGTTTGCCGCCAGTCTCCTCTTCCTGAGCACCTCGACACCCGGCGTACCACTTTTGATCTTCTGCATCGTTTCCTTCCCCTTTTGCCCGCCATACTCCACCGTCGAGATGTGAAGAGTCTCGTTTTTCTGATGATATCTCGACGGATCGCACTTGTTGCCCTGGTTACTCTGCACGTAGTTTTCGTTTCTCTGGACACTGTACGCGGCACCCAAATAAAGAATGTCGGTCCTTTGCCCGTAAGGACTGCCGTTATTTCTAGGCAAAAAACCATCACCTTTCGGGATACCATAACTCTTCGTCGCGAACAAGTTTTCTTGATTCTGACCGAAGTCGCACTTGGAGTTCCCGAAAACATTGCCGGAATGGTGTTCCAATTTCTGCGCGTAATCGGCAGCCTGTTTAGTCGGCAGATTCTCGTTCGAAAATTCTGTCCTACCGGGTACACCTTCGTAACGATTCTCCGTACACTCGTTCATTCTGTAAACACTTTTTCCGTATTCCTTCGTGGTCTTCGATGTACCGGCATTGCTACTGATTGATTGGTGATCATTCCGGTAACCCTCTTGATAGTAACCCTCGTAGAATTCGGCGAAGTTAAAACCGTTAGGGGTCACGTGATAGTTACCACTGGGATTACCGGTCTCTTGGTATTCATGGTGGTTCGGGTAATCGATGGAACTAACGCTTCCACAACTACTACCCCTCGATCTTGGTGGCTGAGGATAAACCTCTTGGTTTGTCCAACTACTTCGTGGATTCGATTCAGGGCTACTCGCTGAACCGTAACCCTCGGAATCCAAAAGGTCGTACTGTTGGAAACTAGCGTATGCCGTCATCCTAGCGAAAGGCTTGAAATCTCTATGTTCCTCTTCTCTCGAATCAGTAACCAAAAGTGTTCAACCCCACCGTGTCGATTTTTAACGTTGGTTCATCTTCCGGTTAGAACTGATAATTTCTTAAAGCAGCAAAATCCGTTCACGAGTTACCATGTTCTGATGTCAAGGATCCTTTGATATTGTCGAAGGAAACTGCAAGGACTCTCGAGATCCTGTGGGATGACAGTATGTGCTTCGCGTACGGAAGCGTTGCGTAAACTGACTTTACCTGGCGATCTCGTGGTCTGGACCATGCTGCCCAGTTTTCTTGGGACCTGCAGGGTGGGGGGAGAGGACTCCTTGGGACTCACGTGGAAGGGGATACCTTTCGTGTGGAAGGGGTCCACGGGGAAGTGGGCATCTCTTTGTAGAAGCCGCGCAACCGGACACGCCCCTCGTCTTCTTTCGTCTCTTTGCTGGGGGCTCTTTCGAACCCCAGAGTCAAAAGACGTTCGACTAAAAAGAAAGGCGCTCTATCAACTGGCACGCACACTCGACGAACGAGGCGCCGCGTTCTTGACATTCGAGACCCATTGGCTCTCCGTTATTCTCTCGGCTTTTCCTCAAATTTCATCCCTACGGTCACACCTTCTGCTCGGCAATTTTATTTATTTCGTAATTAACGGCCAGTGCCCTGTAGTACTATGGGTAGAATACATTTTTATACTAATTTACAATAACTAATTCAGATTGAATTTACGAATGGATATTTTGGTGTCCACTCGGAAATTCGTTCCATATATGACATTATATATATATATTTTTTTTGCAATTTACGATTAATTAATTTAATTAAAATTAGCATATATATATATATATATATATATATATATCTACACATATATATAAATAACAAATATACATATATAATATCATATAATACATGGAACGAATTTCCGAGCAGAAACCGGTTCGCTAAAAAGAATCTCACAAAAGAAAATCTGTTTCCGTATTAATATACATTTCTCATTACAGGCTATGTCTACTAGTTTTAATCGTATCAATGATTTTTATTGATACTTTTTCGAATTACTTTCGTCGAAATCATTTTACAATCACTGTGAAACGTAATCTGTAGTTGCATATATTATGGGACTGCTCCGGTATCTGTTTTTCGAGAACTACATTTTAGTCTGCATTTATCTTTATTCGTTAGTTATGAACATCTAATAATTCGATTGTGCAACCAGATCAATATTGCTTTATTTATATAATCGAAAAATAGCGCACGATTATTTTCCGAGCAGTGAATGGTGGTCCCAAATTATTACGAGCAGTGTCAACTTGTTTCCCGTCCTCTTTTTCTACGCTACCGCCTTGTACTTTACGAGAGTTTAAATACAGGGGGGCTGGAAAGTGTGGACAAATTTGACTGCTTTATGAGGGTTCACCACGAGTCCTTCTCATATTTATCAAGTTTGCTTTCAAGTTAATCCTTTCGACTTGTTTTGCTTGAATAAAAAATATATCCTTCCACCTCGCCAACGTGGAACCCACAAGAATAATTTACTCCAAGAACATCTGATTATTAATTTACAGTTTGCCAAACTGTTTGCCAACCTTACTTTTAATATCATATCATTATCGACTTACGAACATAAAATATGAATACGAATGCCGATTATCAAGCAATGAAAAACTGTTAATTTTCCTAGTTAAATATTATTGTTCACCAACGACGATGGTAACTCGAGTTGATGCGGAATGTCGTAATACATTTTCCCACTGAATTCACATAACAAATCCGTGTTTATCGGCAAGTTAAACAATGAAAGAATAACAAACGCTCAGTGCGAGTCGGTGACTGGTTCGAGAAATGATGGGGATAATCTAAAAAAAGCTCATCGCGGTTTAACGTCACGAGGGAACTAGATTTTGTCGAGTAACGCGAATCCCCCGTCGGAGGTGGGGAGATGCGCGAAAACATCTTTGTTGACAAATCTTATCGGGACCGACTATTTTTGCAGTGCGTGTAAATAAACGTGTTAGACCCCCACGCTTGTCATACCATTTAGAATCGTGACGTCGAGTTTGTAAACAATTTATTATATCCTCGTACGTCCGGAAGAAAATAGTCGCACCGCTTATAAGCATTTCAATTATATTGGAATTATAAAGATTTTAACTTACCAAGTTTTGCAGTGTTTAATTATTATATTGGGATTACTTATTATATTTGCAGGGTAAATATCTCTTGTATCAATTTGTTTTTTAAATACTCTGTAGAGAATTAATTATTATTCATGTATTGTTGATGACGATGTGATTTTTATTTTAATATGAAAATATTTTAAGGAAGCAAGTAATTAAGTGCCATTTAATTAGGGTGTGTCATATAAATTGAGGTGGTTTCTGTAAAAGATATTGTAATTAAGTTACAGACAAACAATATTTAGTTAAATTACAACTTCCAAAAAACAATATTTCGTTCAATCGCAAGTTACAAATAATCAATATTTTTAATTGTTGTCAGGTTGTCTATCCAATCTAAAATTTAGAATTTCAAAATTAATCTAAATATGTTTGACAAAACATTAATATCCGATTCGCAGAATATTGCGAGGGTTAAACTCGTGATTTCGAAAAAGAATTCCAATCCCACGAAATTCTGGCTTTGAGGCACCGTAGGCGTATCTCATTTCTTTTCCCTCCTCTTTTCGGAAACTTCGAGTCAGTTTATCCTTCGCAAAAGGCGGCAATCCTTAAGAACCTCATTATCCTCTGCTAATACGCAACAAATGAGCCGATTCCATTTGCCCGACCCACAAACGAAAGGGAACATGTACCGAGTCCTGACCACCGCCGGTTTACGCCCACGACATGCTCTTTCATTTACAAATTATTATATATCATATAATAATAACAAAATGAAATTTGTGAAGCATAAATGTAAATAGTACGAGCTTCCATTTATATTCTTATTTATATTATTAATATGAATAGTTTGTGTCTCATATTTTACGGTCAGGTCTTACATCGATAATAAGTAATATAAACTACTCAATTCTTAATTTCTCTTTAAGTTACAGGGTTCCCTAAATATTTAATTCCAATAATTTTTTCCGACGACTATGGAATAAGGATATTTATTAGATTCAAATTGAAGCCGAATCCATATACAGTGGCGTACAAAGAAATATTTATTAATATTATATCATATATAAGGACATTACGTGAATGAATACTGTAAAAAAATTAACGGTATTTATTCTTCATACGGCTTTCCCGTATGTTATCTTATTATGTTTCTTTGTCAAAGTCTTTACATGAAAATGTATAAAGAAATTCTAATTTATTCATCTATAACTCTGTTATAATATAATTTCATAGTGGAATCAGACCATCGTACACAAATCGCAGTGTTATTTACATCTTTTTCAAAGATACAACCGAGGAAAGTCCCGGCGTCGTTAACTAACCTTGTAAGAGGTTAAGGTATAAGTAAACTAACATCTGGCCGGGAACTTTTGCACGCCACTGTAAATCGGTGGCCAGTATTTAAGAAACTCTTGGCATTCTCGTCATGTGCTCGGAGTAGAATGAAGTATCAAAGTAACAGTTTTGTGACCGGAGTTCTATTATTCCGTTAGCGGCGAGCGTGTCGTTAATATAGAAGATATAATTGGCTAACCAGTATAATGAATACAAGTAATTTGCTTGGAATAAGCCAATCTATCGATCTATCGGTTCTGCTGTTCATTCGAGAGATATAGTGTTATTGCTGCATATTATTCTCCATGCACTAAGAAATATGATTATCTCATGTATATTAATTATTGCAATCTTTTTGATGGCAGTGCAATTCTTATTGGGGTATTATGCAATAAAAGGAGATTGTATAGTTTTAGTTTTTAAATAGTCTTACGTATAAACCAGTACATTTACAATTTGTAAAAATTAGAATTTGTCTTTGACGAATACACGAGAAATATCACTGATTGATTTTCAACACAGTTCCAACGGTTAAAATGATTTCAAATTTCTCGAGGAATTTTGATATCCGTCAATAGATCTATAGATCTATAGATTTATAGGCTACCAGTAAGTAGGTGATAGTCTCACGATCGACGAATACGGCAGCAAAGTATAATAGATTTATTGCATCCCGATGAAGAGTATAAATTGATTATTACCCGACCGCACACCGCATTACATCGAGTTACAGTTCAGACAATCACCGATGATTTACAACATAATAGCTCGTGTTTGACTGATGCGTACCGCCTGCATACGTTCACAGTGCATACTGCATTCTACCACATACTACTTACTGCATATTACAGTGTAATACTGCATGTGCGCCACTAGGAACCGCGTCAGGTACTTCGCCTAGCTATTCAACAATAAGTTACTTACATTCGCGCTCGAAAAGAAACCGAGAACCGTACGTCTTCTATATTACGGATTAACTTCAACTAACAAGGGAACCTATTCAAAGGGAAACTTGGAGATATTGTAACTGGTGGAAGAAATTCTTGCCAACTGGCAACTAGTTTTATTCGACTCGCCGAGTAAGTAATAATGTGTAATGTGTAACATTATGTTTTCATAAATTCAGTATCATCCGCTTGATTTATATTAATAATTATATATTATATTATAAATATATTACATATTACAGGTAATATATAATATTAGTATTCCTATTACTGTTACTAATAATAATCCCTTGAATACTAAAAATCCCAATTTTTAATACCAGATCTAAAACATATTGATCGAAAAATTCGGATCAATTGATTCGGAAGAAAATGAATATAAACTTTTCGATGAATTTTTCCGATACACAAATAATAATGACAGATATAAAAAAGTCGTAGAATTTACATAAATATATATATAATTGAAATTGTGTCCAATTGAATGATTAACAAATGAGCGAGATTATAAGTTAAACACCTCTAAAGTCGTTGGAACAGGAAAATACCGTAAATCCATAAATAACGTTCCTTTCGAAAAATTGGACAGCTCGCTTACGTAAGCCAATCGCGATGGAAACAAAGGAGATATTTAGGAGGCAGTAGCCTGTTTTCGGGTCGTAAGGAAGTGTCAGATATAGTGCGAGCTAATCAGATGTAGATTCGAAAGTAGCCAACGCCCACGGTCGTTCGTTTCTTCTACAATTAATGAGCCTGTTACTTAAAAAAGGGAGAAATTGGCAGGACCGGGTGGATTTTGCGCCAAAGGCGGATCCCCGGTAAGCCTTGGAAACGGCGCACGTACCCTGTAATTAGGACACCTTCGTGTGATTCTAATTAGGGGCCTTGGTTTGCCATAAATCTCGGACTGTTATGGGGGTCATGTTTGAATGAACCCCGAGGAATCGGGATCTTAAATCATTTAGAAAATCAGGCCTTCTACCCATCTAACCGCACCAAAATCGTTCGACACCCTCTCGCACCTTTAGGTGTGAACTTCCAACTACATCGACACCTCGTATCTCTGACGAATACAAATCGAAAACATAACCTGCTTTTTATCATTTATGTTAATCCTCTACAGTTCCATGTTACTTTGAAGTCACATACTCCTCCATCCGTATAATTAATTTCATTTGATTCTTTCGCTGTAATAATAATAAAAGTACGCGCAACGATGGTCACACTTTTCGGTGCGATTAAGTAATAATTTCGTTACTATTTTCACGTAATGTACCTTCGTTAGAATCGCGTTTAATTAGATTTGTCATACGATTGCCTCTTTTGTTGGACACCAATGAAATTGGTCTGTAAAGGGTTAAAGGATCGAAAATATTAAAACTTTATTCGTTCCGTTTGTAAAGAATGGAAATTCGTTAGAATCGCGTTTAATTTATGTAAATTTTGGACACGAAAAAATTGGCCGAAACGGAAAGAACAGTTTTAATGTTAATTTTAACACATTCGCTGCCAGGAGTCTCATATATGTGACATTTATATAAAACGCTTTTTTTGTTTATATAGTATATTTTCTACGTGTATATGATTTCCGCAAGATTTAGAGACTTTCATTGATTTCTTTATCAGTATTTATTTATCAGTAATCATTAACACTGGAACTCCCAAGGTGGTCAAAATGACTTCTCTGCCATTCTTAGTTAAATTATTCGAATATGCCACGGCGAATTGTTCGAGGTTTCATATACTTTTATTGTATATACATAACGCGAATAATTGAATCCATTTATTAACTGAATTCCTTCAGCAATTTATACATAAATAAATGCGTAAGCATGACCGACGCGAGTATACGTTCGGTAGTTCCAGTGTCAATAAAGCAGGTGAATTTCGCGCGGTTTACAGCAGTGAGTTTCTTGGTTGTGAAGCCTAAACGATCCGTCATTTACGTTCTATACAGTTAGTCCTAGCGATGTACCAAAGAAGTATGGCGTAATTAAAAGCTGTAATAATCCGTTGAGTCGACCAATAAAATCTAGAGATCCGGTGAGTACATCGGGGCTAATTCACGGTCGTCTTTCAAACTCGCGCATAACGAAGTAAAGATAGTACTCGTACTCGTCGTTGGACTTTCGCGGAAGATCATTTAACGAGGATGCTCGTACGAGGACACAGTCACCGGTGAAACGCAGTAAAAGAAAAGAAAAATTTGAGAATTCCGTTCCCTTAATCGATCGTATATTATCGACGAATAGCCTCCGCGAAGTGGCGCCAATAAACCACTGGAAATCACCATTATTTTCTAAAACGTTCGTGAAACCTTCTTGATACGTGTACACCGTGTATACCTGCGCCAATAATAACGTGGAAGGATATCGAAGTCGATCAGGATCTTCGACTTTACGTTCCTGATGGATTCTCGTAAATGCAGTGTCATATTACCACGTTTATTAAAGTGAAAATATTGTGTAATATAAATAACATACATTATATAAAATGGTGATATTTTTTCATTAACGTTTCACGTTGAACGTTCAATTATTAACGGGGATAATTAATAACGTTTCTGTGGTGATTTATGAAATTTTATGAAATCAAAGGTAAACGTTTATTTATTGTTAAAGACTTCATTGGCGAAGTGGAATAATCTTGATCCGTCATCTTGGCTGGAATTAATGTTAGAATTACCAAAGGAAAATGGCGGGTCCGCGGAACTTAATAAGAATATTCGAATTTATAACGTTTTATATTCCGAGATTTTACGGCTTACGTGTTATAATGAATGTAATTAAATCGATTAATTTATTACTGTCGTCCATCCTTGTTTTTAAGGATGTATACGTAAACGTACAAACATATCTCAATGTATCTCGGTAGTTCCAGTGTTAACGACTCTAATCAATTAAGTCAGACGGCGCCAAATCTACTTTGTATTTTGAGCATAATTGGCTATAGCCCGTTCCAACGAACCTTTCACCTGATTCCGACGAGTTTATATTCGATCTGCGCAGGTCCCCACTACCATTCCCTGCTCCGAACACGCTATTGGCCGTTGTCCCAATGTGACGTCACCGACGAAGCGACTCAGAATCAATATATACGGTGTACCGAAAATTCTTGAACATGACTACGTAGGACTACTTATATTCTAACAAACTTTTGAAGTAAATATTTCTGAAATAAATTACTACACTCATACATACATTCCATAGTATTAAGATTTCTAATTAATTCCGGAGAATCCCGAAAACAATGAAACAACACGGTATAACCGTAGGGTAAAAGTACCAGTAGTTGACCATGTATCAGTAGTTAGTTTATAACATGATTTATGACACTCCGATCTAGCAGAATTTCCTTGCAGGTGTTTAGGATTAAATTCCTGACTTTTCCAAACATGTGCAAGGCACATTTTTCATGACAAGTTTGCCTTAGTCTACTAGTTCGTTGTTTGCTCGAAACACTTCCCTTAATAATAGTAACAATGGCTTTAATATCCAGCAAATGCCGTGGGCGGTACTCGAACGGCAGTGATAGAAACCGGCAAAACAATTAAACCGCGTTATAATCAGTATGTGGTAGATGAATACGCGAAGCTACTAAGAAATCTTTCTGTAAGTTGCAGTTTTTCGACACCGTATATATAAAGTTTCCTTCCCGCGGCAAGTTGAAGGCGTGGATAAAGTAGTGGCCGTAGTGGGGGCTGCGTGAGCTGGGTGAAAGGTTCGTTGGAACGGGCTATACTCAAACTATGAACAGGGACGACAATTATACGATGATATAATCGAGGAACCGACTGTTTATCAATATTTCGGTAGTGCATTAAAAAACAAGATTATATAGGAGCTAATATGTATTCGCTACTAAATACGTGTGAAATAAAGTAGTTATCGTATCAGGGCGCCAAAGCAACGTGTATTTCTGTCCTCGGAGTTTATTCATAATTACCGTTCACCCGACACAGCACGCGCGGCTAATAGCGCTAATTACTTATTTACTGGCGGTGCGAATCTAAAGTTACGTTTACGATAGCCACTGGGAAACGACGCCGTAATCTAGGAACAAGCAGGGATATATAAAGTCGTGGAAATATTCTTTTCACGGAGTTGCCGTTACGGGAAGACTGTTAACCCTTTCATTACCCACGGTTTTAAGTATCTTGCATGACATCCACTGAACTCGGTTATCCTGCTTCTCGATGTTATCACGATACTTAAGTTCAGGGAACTTTTCCGAGGACTGAAGTTGATATATAATATTCAAGTAACTACTTATCCTTCGATTTACACGGTTCTTTTTATACGATGTAAATTAACCCCTGTTTACACGGTTCCTTTTATACGATGTAAATGAACTCCCGTTTACGTGGTCTCGATTTACGCGGTTCTCTTTATACGATGAAAATTAATCCCTGTTTACACGGTTCCTTTTATACGATGTAAATTAACTCCCGTTTACGTGGTCTCGATTTACGCGGTTCTCTTTATACGATGTAAATTAATCCCCGTTTACGCGGTTCTCTTTATACGATGTAAATTAATCCCTGTTTACACGGTTCCTTTTATACGATGTAAATTAACCCCCGTTTACGTGGTCTGGATTTACGCGGTTCTCTTTATACGATGTAAATTAACCCCCGTTTACGTGGTCTCGATTTACGCGGTTCTCTTTATACGATGTAAATTAACCCCCGTTTACGCGGTTTTCTTTATACGATGCAAATTAATCCCCGTTTACGCGGTTCTCTTTATACGATGCAAATTGTTCCCCGTTTACAATTAATCTCTGGGACGATTTTTATGCGTGGCAAATGTTCTCACAGAACTGTGCCTTATGCCGTATCGGTATCTTCGTGGTATCTGTATGCAAGATAGTTTGCAAGCATGACGAAGCTGCACTCGGAAAATCGTTAGACGAGTATTCTCGGCTCTGTAAAAATTATTCCGCGAACAAATCTCTTCTGGAGAAAACACTATGTTGAAAATGTGGAATTCAATTATAACGTAATATTCATTTATATAATTCGCGATTAATCAGTCATGAGTTACTAATTCTAATCCCCGGATATTAAAGAATATTAATTCGAAATATTTCCGAAAAATATTAAATAACTGGGTAACGTAATATTCGTTGATATAACTCATATTTAATCAGTTATGATGCAGTAATTCTAATCCTCGGATATTAAAGAATTACAATTGAAGATAATTCTAAGAAATATTAAATTATTGTAGCTGACCAAATATTATAATAATTTCTTTGCGAAGTTCAATATATGAGAGATTTTGAAACTGCTCGAGCATAATATGTATGATCATTTTGTGTGATATAAAACTAAACAATTAAATGAAGATGAATAATTATGAGTTAAGCGAACAAATTTTCCAAATTTCATCGGAGTCTTTTACGTAAACATTTTTTGTCACAGTATATGTGTATGGAACCGAGGACATCGCTAATTTAAAACCTTATTCCATCGTCGACAGTTGTCCCCCTCGTAAACCGAGCATGGGCCCTATGCCCAGGGGGCACCGGTCAAGTACCACGTTGAAGAACCATCGACGGTAGCCAACGCATGCAAATCGCCATCGTCGCATTTTATTTTATTTATTAAGATTCACTTATTCATGCTTGCCTATGTAAATATTTCTACGTCGTGTTCGTCCTCTGTCGACGATACTTAATCCCTTCCCGGAGAAATTGTATCTTTTCATTTTCCATCATCAAATTATTTTCAATAATGTAAAACAGGACATACGTGAAATTGGGATTTCGATGAAGATGATTGGACAGAATTAGGATATTCCTTCGGTGGGATGATTGAAGTTAATGTCGAGGTGATTCTTCGATTAAAATTAATGGCGCTGTGATTTTTCGATTGAAATTAATATTGCAGTAATTCTTCAATTAAAATTAATATTGCTGTGATTTTTCGATTAAAATGTGAATCTCTATGGTTCATCGATTAAAATTAATAACGAGGTGATACTTCAAGTAAAATTAATATTGCTGCTATTCTTCGATTAAAGTTAATTTCGGGGTGATATTTCGATTAACATTAATATCGCTGTAATTCGATTCAAATTAATATCGCTACGATTTTTCGATTAATATGAGCAGCGGTTGGATTCTTGGATTAAAATTAATATCGCTGCGATTCTTTGATTAAAATTATCATCGCAGGCATTTTTCGATTAAAATTAATATCGCGGTGATTCTTCGATTAAAATGAGTAGCGGTGGGATTCTTGGATTAAAATTAATATCGCTGCGATTCTTTGATTAAAATTATCATCGCAGAGATTTCTCGATTAAAATTAATATCGCGGTGATTCTTCGATTAAAATGAGTAGCGGTGTGATTCTTGGGCTAAAATTAATATCCCTGCGATTCTTTGATTAAAATTATCATCGCAGACATTTTTCGATTAAAATTAATATCGCGGTGATTCTTCGATTAAAATGAGTAGCGGTGTGATTCTTGGATTAAAATTAATATCCCTGCGATTCTTTGATTAAAATTATTATCGCAGAGATTTTCCGATTAAAATGAGTAGCGCTGTGAATTTTCGATGAAAATTAATATCGCTGTGATTCTTCGTTTACGAAAGAAAGAAACTCGGTTGTCTTTCGAGTACCACGTGCTGGAATGATTTATATCCATGCTAGTTCTCGCATCGTTTGTATTTCATTCGGGACGAGAGGACACTCGGGGAAAGTCGTGTCTGAACGTTTGAACTTTGATTTCACTTTTCTATTACTTTTCTATTACTTTTCAGAATGCTGATGAATAGTTTAATTTTTTAATAGTTTAATGTTTCGAATCAAAGTAGATTCAGTGTCGGCTGATTAAATTGATTAGAGTCACTAACCCTAGGACTCCCGAGAATACATTTCGAGTTTAATCGGAGTAAAAATACCTACAAAATTAAATCATTAAATTTCAATACAAACAGAACATTCTTAACAAATTTATTATCTCCGACGAATAATTGAATTTTCCAAATATTCCAACCTAATCGGAGTAATAAAACGTGGACAATGAAATCATTGAATCTCAACGTAAATACAATATTTATATCACATTTATTATCCCAACGTGAATATACTATATATATAGTACGAATTTATTAATATTTATTATACCCTGAAGAGTCTATAAGAACATCCCAATCATCTTCACACTTAATTACACTCCAACGAACAATTAATGAAAAAACGATACTAATAGCGTTCAATTATCCTCGACTTAATATCCGACTACCTAACAATACCCTCGTATCGTCTACTTATACATAATTAGATTACCCTACGAAATTTCTCGCTCCGCGTCATTAACGAGTTGGCAAAAAACCACCTAATGGATGCTTATTGCCTGACTTTCTAAGTGCGAATCGAAACGCACTTTAATTGCAAGTCAGCTGCAGTTAGTTTCATGATTTTGCGCGGCCTGTGAGGTATCATTTCGTGGTGCTCGGCGAAGATGGGGAAGGGGTGAGGAGGTAGAGAAGGGAGAGAAAGGTGGGGAGGGAAGAGAGAATGAACAGACGGTGGTAGGATTAATCGGGGAATCATAGAAGCAACAACGTTATCCTGGTCGCGGATAACGGCTGACCAGATGCGTCCGTAACATCGCCACCTAGGAAGTGACTACGAGTTCTGACACCTGCCACGTCATCTTAGCTACTTGCGTTGGAAAGGGTACGAGTCCTCGGGGAAGATGCCGCTTTAATTTATACCTCCGTCGCGATTACCGCGATTACCGCGATTACCGCGATCATGCTTTAAAGAGCCGATGCTTCTTTCGCATCGCGATGGTCCACAATCAATGCGCGCTTTTTTATGGCCACTCGATTGACGTGAAGGAGATGCCAGTTTCTTTTTTTCATCGATTTCGATCACTTTGGATTAAATTATATCACTTGCAATCGAATCGCAGTTATTATGCATAATTAATTCGCTCTTTTTGATGGCCACATGATTTTTGTGGATAAGATGCCAGTTTATTTTATTCATCGATTTCGATCACTTTGGATTAAATTATATTACTTGCAATCGAATCGCAGTTATTATGCATAATTAATTCGCTCTTTTTGATGGCCACATGATTTTTGTGGAAAAGATGCCAGTTCATTTTATTCATCGATTTCGATCACTTTGGATTATATTATATTACTTGTAATTTAGGAATTATATTACTTGCAAGATATTTACTAGAGTGAATTAATTGTGGATTAATTAAGTTACAAATTAATCGACAATTAATGCGCTCTTTTTGATGGCCACATGATTTTTGTGGAAAAATGCCAGTTTATTTTATTCAACGATTTCGATCAGTTTGAATTAAATTATATTACTTGCAATCGAACCGCAGTTATGATCCATAATTAATTCACTCCTTTTGATGGCCATTCATTTTTCGTGAAAAAGATGACAGTGTATTTTATTCATTGATTTTGTTCATTTTTTTATTAAATTATAGCCCGAAGTATAGTATCCGGGATGCAAATTTTTGTTTTCAAATTAGCATTTTCAGTAGTATTTTTGGTCTAGAAACGAAAATGATGGTCCACATCGTCCTTCCATAGCTTTTATTTTGTTCTTTGAAGGGGTTGTTAAATGATGATGAAAAATATATTATTTATTATATTACTATAGCTAGACTTATATTCTAGATATTCGCAGGAATATATTATTCATTAATATGTAGTAAATATCTGAAGAAAGAAACAGAATTGTTGACATTCGACAAAACCGCATTAACTTGTGGAACAACCGAATATATTGCTTAAGTAAAATATCCAGATACCGAGAAGGATGATAATGACGAGCGGCCGAAAGTAATTCTCATTCATCGAAGAAGAGCAATCGCTTTAATTAATCCGTCCGGCATCTTTACACGTCGGTGGGCACACCTTGCCGGTAATTATGCTACTTGTTACGAACCTTAAATTGCCCTCGACCCTCAGCACTTCCTACATTATTTACATCTTATCTACTCACACGCGCCATTCTTGGCACACTTACGGAAATATGTACTTTTCTGTACGCGCAGGGTGATCGTAGATTAAGTGGATTCCTAACGGATTGAAAAATGTGGAACCAGTAGAGTCGAGCTTTATATTGTTAATCCTTTCATTACCTTCAAGCCTGCTGTATCGGCTTTCCCCTTTTTAATACAATTTAAACACAAATATAATAAATATCAAAATTAATGAGTACCTCAAAAATCGCATATTTTTCAAGCTATTTCTTGACGGTACCAAGAAAATTTATAAGGGTTTAGCACAGAAACCGATATGCCATTACCAAAACCATCAGAATTAGTATAATAACATTATTAAAAATGTTGACGATTATTTTTGAAAGTCCTCGTAGTTACGTTACTCATAAAGAGTAACTAAACCCTGCAAAATCAACGTTCTCGCGTTTCTTCTCCAACAAACGGGCCAAAGTAGTATCGAAATTATAAGCGCTTAGAGATTGTGGATCATCGCCCGGGGCGATCGTGTTACCGAAAATTGAATAGCGATGAACCGTGGCAACTCGCATAGGGTGGCTCCGAACAATTTATAAGTCATTAGGCATAGCTGTGTATCAAATTGAAATCGATCCTCTACGAGAGCATCATTTTCGCACATCTTCCACGACTTAGTAACGCAGGAACAACGAATATGAAAGGAGAACAGTAACAATGCCACTAGTAGCACAAAGCGAAACACTTTCGCGTATGAATAATATAAAAAATGACCCTCGAGTCTATTCAGTACGAAGTAGGTTTATCTCGTATTAAATATGCTATAGTTAATGTCCTGACAGATATAAATATGTTTACGTTTCACGTGTACCGTCTACGAGATATCTCGTGTAATACGGTGTACTCGATGTAAGAAAGGTTGGTAATTTCGGGATGCAACGATCGCTTTATCCCCCGGCGTTTATAATAAATTATGACACCAAACTAGTTTCTGTTAAAGCGTTGGTTGGATGAATGTAAGGTTGTTCTTTAGGTGGACGTTACGGTCGAGGGGAAACGCGATGTTTTGGCGGGAGATTTGGTAGATTAGCATGCAGCGAGTATATGTATAGTCGCTTCGAGCGTAACGGTCGAAATGCATAAGGCACACTGGAATTTACATGAGTAGCAGGATACACTTCCATCGGCGCCATCCACTTCTTCGCATTGCCACGGCTCGTTACCCACGACTACGCAACGGCTCTGTGATAGTTATAAATCAAAATACACGAATTAAATCGTGTGTCGTTTGTCACGTGCCGCTTACGCTTCTTGAAACTTCGAAACCTGAGGTTCGTTTAACCTCTTACGATTAGTTACGGCGAGACTTTACGCGGGACTGCGCGCAGAAAATAATGTAAACAGCACTGCGATTTGTGTCTGCTTGTGGTTCCCACTACGACATTACATTAGAATATTGTTGGAGATGAATAAATTACCGTCTAAGTATTGTTCTACAATCTATAAATAGTCGTATAAATTAAATGTCGCGTCTTGCGAATTAACTAACGTGAATGAATGAAATGGGGTGATTCGTAGATCAAAAATCACTTTTAACTGAAGGAAATAATTCAATTTCAATTCTTATCGCGGTTATTTCAATTGCTGATATTCTTTTGCAATTTTTCTTTGGACTTGCGGAGTGTGTACTTGTTGTGACTGTTTATATTTATGCATAGCTATTATAATGTTGCTAGACATTTAAGAGCGACAAGTATGCTATATGCATGAGTAACAAAGGACAGGTCCGTTATACGAAATCGGCTCAGGAACTCTAAGTACCTGTATAATTCAGGCAGCGCTTCAACTTGAATGGTTAGACAGATTTCCAGGGTTATCGTGCATCCTAGTTAATTTCTCATCAGGCTGCCTTTTATAATCTCTTTTTATAATCACGCGTACCGTAATGAACATTCAATGCAGTTTTCTTGTCTTTTGCTGTTCATATATCGCGTTGAATCATAAATAAGTTCCATTTTTTCTTTTCAAATAAAGTTTATTCGCCATAAAACTGCAAACGAGACACTTCGACTGTTAAATTTAGACTGACGAGACAATGTTTGAATACAGACTATTATACAAGGACTATTTATCCAAAATTATAATTGAATTATAATGAATATTAATAATAAAATAGCAACTTAATCTTGTAATTTATTCGAATCGCTTGAAACATTATTTCCAAGACGCACGAAATATTGCAACCTTGTTTTCATAATTCCGATATAAATCGAAGTTTATAATTGAAATTGCAGAATATAATCACTTTTCGCGAAGTAGTTTAAAAAGTAATGTCGCGTTTTTAAGTAAAGAACCATCCGATTGACTGATCACAATGGCGATATCCGTGTAGGAAATTGTGTCGTGGGTGTAAGAATGTAAATCATATAGTAACGATATCCCGATAGCACGGAAAACGCGGAAGAGGGAAGGATTGTAGAGAAAGAGATAGTCGAGGACACTTACGATAATCATATGGTCATCATCTTCCCGTTACGAGCAATAAATTCTAGACGAAGAACAACGGATACATAATTTCGACGAGTCACGATGTCTCGTGCGCAAATTTTCAGTCGTGTAATGCTACCCCGTTAAAATTATCTTAGAAAAGTCATTCGTGGATCCTTCGATCTCTAATATACTTCAATTTCGACTTCCACTCGATTAATTGACAGAAAAATACATAATTCTCAGTCTTTAAATAATAGTCATAACTAATTACTACTATGATCCATTTTTATCTATAATAATACTTTGCATCGTATCCAGATTATAATTTCGAATCTTATTCGAGACTTTGAATCATATCTATATTTCAACAGTATATAATATACAAAAAATCATGAAAAGTATCTATTTTCAAATATCTAACCTCTGATTACTTCAATTACCATCATAATCACTCCACGTGACAATAATTTTTTCCTACGAATATTCTTCGCTTGAAATAATCAAAGCTTAAAAATTTGTTGAAAATAGATCTTATTACAATTGTCATTATTTTTTTCCTACGAATCTTCTTTCCTTGAGGTAATAATCAGAGCTTAAGAATTTCCTGAAAACGGATGTTATTATAATTGTAATAATCTTATTACATATTATATTCCGTTGTAAAGTATATTGTTTATTAACTTTCAAGAATGTTATAGTTAATCAATAGTTTATTAATTGGTCCAATAATCCAGTCTTAATTTAACATCTAAGACGTTAACACCTAGGGCAGAATACCAAAATCCTAGGATTTCTTTCAATCAAAGTTGAGACTGAAGAGGGCAAAAAACCATTGCCGAAACGTATCGACGATAAAATAAAGAAGTTTAAATTTTACACTTGGTCCACCTATAGCCGATACCCATCAAACACATCTTTCAAGAATGTGTTACATACAGAAGAAAGTTTCTATAGCATTAAATATCAGAGTGAGAGAAGTTGACGGTATAATTCTGTCGAACTATAAAAAGGCAAAAGTGCACGCAAAGATGTATCTGGTCGCGTGCCGTTGTGCTCTGCTGGGCTCAACGATCTCTCGCAGATGACACACCGGAATAGGACATTACAACGTTATGCGTGGTATTACACCGAACGTCCTGGCGTGGCATCGCATCGCATCACATCGCATCGCATTGGGCCTGATCGCCGACGTCGGGGCCCCAGCCACGCGACCGGCACGTGGCCCGCAAGAACACTTACCAATACTATGCCCCCGCCAGTCACGCCCCGTTGATTTACCCTCTACCACCCTAATTTATACGTGAACCTACCAGAACGCCTGTTAACCCTCTGTTACCCCTCTCATTCCACCGCGGGTGGTTAATTCTACCGAGGACAATGGATATATCATCGTATTATTATTGATACACCCCGTGCTTTCCATTACGACGGTCAAACTGCGTGCTTCGAGAGGGTTAAATTAAAGGTTAACTATATGTCGTTGTCTTCTGTGAGATATTACAGTCGTAGTTGTCATGGTGCTCGTATATTTATCATTGATGACGATGTAATATAATATAGCAAGATATAGAATATACAATAATATAGCGAAACAAGTTTTCAGACTGCGGTGTTCTAAATTACGGTCGCCTGATAAGAAAATGGCTGAAGGAAGATTGGACTTAATTGTTGATTTATATATTATAGTATACATGTTAATATTATGTACTACAGTATATTATATTATATGAGCAATTTAAGTGGTTTAATTTAATCAGCATTGGAAAGTTTCTTGCTGGATGCCTCGTAAGAATATCTATGTCCACAATGTTCTTTCAGCCAGTTTGTTATCAAGCGACTATAACTTGGAACACCTCAGTTTGAAAATGAACCCTGCCACCGTGTAGTTACGAGTTAATCGAACGATTGGAGGATTCCTGTATTGTTTTTTGTCTAGTAGATCGATAGATAAGTTTAACGTCAGAGTACTCTAGCGCGTTGTCGAACACGGTACTTCACTTAGGTTAGGGCGCCCTCGAGGATTTCCAGGGAAATCGTCTTTTATGGCGGGTGACGATGACCAACTGTAAATCGGCAACTGCAATTACCTGACGATCTGTCCTCCTCGTAACGAAGACCAGGAGGTTTACCTGTTGTCTCAGTGATAAGGACACTTTCGTAGCAATTGTCGGATAAACGAGAACAAGGAAAGAGGAAGGAAGGGAAACGTCCACCGTGCCATAAATTCTCGTTGGCTAGGCTCGCTAATGGACGTTTCCTGTCGAACCTCGAATGATCGTCGCGAGAGTAGCCGCGAAATATTCTTCGAAAGGCATTGTGGTACGTGCCGGTTAACAAAAGTCAGGATAAGGATTCTCGCCGAACTCTTAGAATTTAGTGTTAAGTACTTAAAGACGGTGGCTGCGCGAACATACAACTTAACCTCGAAAAAGATAACGTATTGGTTCCATGCTCGGAACGATGCGAAACGGCGAAGTAATGGAGAATCATCGTCGTCGGTTTGTCCGAGTAAATGTACCATTATGCGGATTTAATGGCGGTTATCTTTTGCTTTGTAGGTAATCATGCTCTATTTGTACCACGACAGATAATGACGTTTGGGTGAAGTACGCCAACATTTTCTAACAGTTTTCGCTGATAAAACTGGAACGAACGGTCTCGATGATCCACGACGTGTTAGCGTGGCAAATTAAATAATGATTCCTCTACGTTTCTTGTACGGTACTCCGTAGAGCAGTTACGAATATGTGTCCCTCTTTCGACTCCGTTATTGAAGATGACTTTCTGAACAGTTATTACCTGTTCCGAATGTTTTAGAAAGCGTTTGTAGAAAATCAATTTACCTTCCGGAGTTTAATTATTACGAAAGTTAACGCTCCCATAATTTCATACTCGAGGACAAAGTAACAAATTATTCGCATAAATCTAGTGCTTAGCATTTCAGTAAATTCAGAGTTTTTTTTACTGAATATCAGTAAAATAACATTTAATATATAAACCGTTGCATTATCTACTTTTACAACAATATTACATAGTTGCTAATTAAGAAATATTTATTCAAGGATAATATAGTACCGTAAAGTAATCAAAGGTCAGGGCTTCTAGGATCACCGAAAAATCGGCAATCTGTTTCTTAAAAAAGAAATCGATCCTTTCTGTTTCCTAGTCGGAAAGAATATCTGGACGATGGAAATCGGTCGATCCTTTTGGTTTACCGGTCGAGAAGGATATCTGGTTGGAGGAAAAGGACGCGATCGTAAATTAGGTATACCGATGACGTGTCGGAAGACGGCTCGAGTCGGACGTGGGGATCGCCACATGGCACGAGTCTACGGGGCGGAGAATAAATGTGGTATCCGTGGCGTAGTGATAGGTAGGCTGGTGCCATCGTGAAGTCAGTGTCATCTGTTGCATCGGTTACATCCTGACCGGTAAAGCGTGACCGTAGTCGGTGGTCAGCTACCATGAACGAAACGCGCGGGATTAATTAGCTTCTAATTGCCTGCCGGAATGTCGTCCCCCCGCTCGAAATCGATCGTTAAAAATCGTTTTATGACAAGTACCCTCTTTGTCCCTTTTACGTTTCTTAATTGTCGGCAAGTGCCACTTTACTGACAGTAAATGGATCGATGATATATCGGCTATTATATTATAGCTATACCGATATGATATCAATTCTATTATCAGTGAATGTTGTATATTATAATTATAATATGAATTCTATTATAATTGCATATATGGTATTCATTATCGAATGGACTTTTTAGAATGAAAACTGACGATTTTCTAACTTTAATCATTTTCGAAGATATTTTTGCCATTTTAAGTCAACACGACACTCGAGAAGAAAACATTTTTTGATCTACTTCTTTTGACTAGAAATTTTGACCATTTTCATATACAGTATTCACTTATAATAGAATAGAATTAAAATGTGATACAATATCATTAAATTAAGACAGGATTATCACTGGTTTATTTACAAAATATGGAACGTGCACATCTGTAGATTGATTTTCATATCCACCGCATCAATTTTCAAAAATACTGTGTTGCATCGGAACAGCCGGTGTCTTCAACATGGTGAGATCGACGAATGAAAGGTTATTTGCAACCCTGTTCTTGCACCGATCGCGTTCGAATTGTTCGGAACACTTGGTGCACGGGAAGTGCACGCGTATGCATATTCTTCTTCCTCAAATCTCCGTGCTAGCTGGAAGATCATTTTTGAGTCTCAACCCGTGAATTACGATACCGAAAATCCACGGGGTTATTCACCGTGGTCATCTGTTCGCCATATTTTGGACAGGGCGCGTGCCGTGTCGATAATACACCGTTACGAGGAGTGTATTTCGGGTCTTCCTATAGAGAGATTGTTTCGAATTCGGTGACGAGCTGCAAGAAATGACACAGTCGAATCAATATTAAAAGCAGTACTTTGCCTGATCGAGATAACATATGGTTCGTAGTCATCTATTGTTTGGAAACTTGATGGTCCTACGATTATAGTTTGTCTAAAGTATTATTATAATGTTGCATGGTATATTGCAGAATATAAGTTCTTGTACCGTGGCATATTATATGTCTAATAGAAGAGATTTAGATGTAGATTATAACGATGTTCAATGTCACTTTGACTTTCTTAATGTAATTATGGTCTTAGAACATGTTTCGGCATCACTTACCACCGATTTGGACCACTTAGGAGCAAAATTAGCGACTTTGATTTTTTGAAGATTTTTGAAGGTATACCCCTTCACATTTTTTCGACTTGGGTTTGACCCATTTCTGACCAATAAAAATTTTTTAACCGCTTCTTTCGACCAGAAATCATCCTAGAATATGTTTATACATCATATACCATCGATTTGGGTCATGTAGAAGCGATTTTGGCGACTTTTAATATTTGACCATTTTTGAAGGTATACCCCTTCACATTTTTTCGACTTGGGTTCGACCCATTTTTGATGAATAAAAATTTTTTAACCGCTTCTTTCGACCAGAAATCGTCCTAGAATATGTTTATACATCATTTACCATCGATTTGGGTCGTTAAGAAGTGATTTTGGCGACTTTTAATTTTTGACAATTTTTGAAGGTATACCCCTTCACATTTTTTCGACTTGAGTTTGACCCATTTCTGACCAATAAAAATTTTTTAACCACTTCTTTCGACCAGAAATCATCCTAGAATATGTTTATACATCATATACCATCGATTTGGGTCATGTAGAAGCGATTTTGGCGACTTTTAATTTTTGACCATTTTTGAAGGTATACCCCTTCACATTTTTTCGACTTGGGTTTGACCCATTTCTGACCAATAAAAATTTTTTAACCGCTTCTTTCGAGCAGAAATCGTCCTAGAATATGTTTATACATCATATACCATCGATTTGGGTCATGTAGAAGCGATTTTGGCGACTTTTAATATTTGACCATTTTTGAAGGTATACCCCTTCACATTTTTTCGACTTGGGTTTGACCCATTTCTGACCAATAAAAATTTTTTAACCACTTCTTTCGACCAGAAATCATGCTAGAATATGTTTATACATCATATACCATCGATTTGGGTCGTTAAGAAGTGATTTTGGCGACTTTTAATTTTTGACCATTTTTGAAGGTATACCCCTTCACATTTTTTCGACTTGGGTTTGACCCATTTCTGACCAATAAAAATTTTTTAACCGCTTCTTTCGACCAGAAATCATCCTAGAATATGTTTATACATCATATACCATCGATTTGGGTCATGTAGAAGCGATTTTGGCGACTTTTAATATTTGACCATTTTTGAAGGTATACCCCTTCACATTTTTTCGACTTGGGTTCGACCCATTTTTGATGAATAAAAATTTTTTAACCGCTTCTTTCGACCAGAAATCGTCCTAGAATATGTTTATACATCATTTACCATCGATTTGGGTCGTTAAGAAGTGATTTTGGCGACTTTTAATTTTTGACAATTTTTGAAGGTATACCCCTTCACATTTTTTCGACTTGGGTTTGACCCATTTCTGACCAATAAAAATTTTTTAACCACTTCTTTCGACCAGAAATCATCCTAGAATATGTTTATACATCATATACCATCGATTTGGGTCATGTAGAAGCGATTTTGGCCACTTTTAATTTTTGACCATTTTTGAAGGTATACCCCTTCACATTTTTTCGACTTGGGTTTGACCCATTTCTGACCAATAAAAATTTTTTAACCACTTCTTTCGACCAGAAATCATGCTAGAATATGTTTATACATCATATACCATCGATTTGGGTCATGTAGAAGCGATTTTGGCGACTTTTAATTTTTGACCATTTTTGAAGGTATACCCCTTCACATTTTTTCGACTTGGGTTTGACCCATTTCTGACCAATAAAAATTTTTTAACCGCTTCTTTCGAGCAGAAATCGTCCTAGAATATGTTTATACATCATATACCATCGATTTGGGTCATGTAGAAGCGATTTTGGCGACTTTTAATATTTGACCATTTTTGAAGGTATACCCCTTCACATTTTTTCGACTTGGGTTTGACCCATTTCTGACCAATAAAAATTTTTTAACCACTTCTTTCGACCAGAAATCATGCTAGAATATGTTTATACATCATATACCATCGATTTGGGTCGTTAAGAAGTGATTTTGGCGACTTTTAATTTTTGACAATTTTTGAAGGTATACCCCTTCACATTTTTTCGACTTGGGTTTGACCCATTTCTGACCAATAAAAATTTTTTAACCGCTTCTTTCGACCAGAAATCATCCTAGAATATGTTTATACATCATATACCATCGATTTGGGTCATGTAGAAGCGATTTTGGCGACTTTTAATATTTGACCATTTTTGAAGGTATACCCCTTCACATTTTTTCGACTTGGGTTCGACCCATTTTTGATGAATAAAAATTTTTTAACCGCTTCTTTCGACCAGAAATCGTCCTAGAATATGTTTATACATCATTTACCATCGATTTGGGTCGTTAAGAAGTGATTTTGGCGACTTTTAATTTTTGACAATTTTTGAAGGTATACCCCTTCACATTTTTTCGACTTGGGTTTGACCCATTTCTGACCAATAAAAATTTTTTAACCACTTCTTTCGACCAGAAATCATCCTAGAATATGTTTATACATCATATACCATCGATTTGGGTCATGTAGAAGCGATTTTGGCCACTTTTAATTTTTGACCATTTTTGAAGGTATACCCCTTCACATTTTTTCGACTTGGGTTTGACCCATTTCTGACCAATAAAAATTTTTTAACCACTTCTTTCGACCAGAAATCATGCTAGAATATGTTTATACATCATATACCATCGATTTGGGTCGTTAAGAAGTGATTTTGGCGACTTTTAATTTTTGACAATTTTTGAAGGTATACCCCTTCACATTTTTTCGACTTGGGTTTGACCCATTTCTGACCAATAAAAATTTTTTAACCGCTTCTTTCGACCAGAAATCATCCTAGAATATGTTTATACATCATATACCATCGATTTGGGTCATGTAGAAGCGATTTTGGCGACTTTTAATATTTGACCATTTTTGAAGGTATACCCCTTCACATTTTTTCGACTTGGGTTCGACCCATTTTTGATGAATAAAAATTTTTTAACCGCTTCTTTCGACCAGAAATCGTCCTAGAATATGTTTATACATCATTTACCATCGATTTGGGTCGTTAAGAAGTGATTTTGGCGACTTTTAATTTTTGACAATTTTTGAAGGTATACCCCTTCACATTTTTTCGACTTGGGTTTGACCCATTTCTGACCAATAAAAATTTTTTAACCACTTCTTTCGACCAGAAATCATCCTAGAATATGTTTATACATCATATACCATCGATTTGGGTCATGTAGAAGCGATTTTGGCCACTTTTAATTTTTGACCATTTTTGAAGGTATACCCCTTCACATTTTTTCGACTTGGGTTTGACCCATTTCTGACCAATAAAAATTTTTTAACCACTTCTTTCGACCAGAAATCATGCTAGAATATGTTTATACATCATATACCATCGATTTGGGTCGTTAAGAAGTGATTTTGGCGACTTTTAATTTTTGACAATTTTTGAAGGTATACCCCTTCACATTTTTTCGACTTGGGTTTGACCCATTTCTGACCAATAAAAATTTTTTAACCGCTTCTTTCGACCAGAAATCATCCTAGAATATGTTTATACATCATATACCATCGATTTGGGTCATGTAGAAGCGATTTTGGCGACTTTTAATATTTGACCATTTTTGAAGGTATACCCCTTCACATTTTTTCGACTTGGGTTCGACCCATTTTTGATGAATAAAAATTTTTTAACCGCTTCTTTCGACCAGAAATCGTCCTAGAATATGTTTATACATCATTTACCATCGATTTGGGTCGTTAAGAAGTGATTTTGGCGACTTTTAATTTTTGACAATTTTTGAAGGTATACCCCTTCACATTTTTTCGACTTGGGTTTGACCCATTTCTGACCAATAAAAATTTTTTAACCACTTCTTTCGACCAGAAATCATGCTAGAATATGTTTATACATCATATACCATCGATTTGGGTCATGTAGAAGCGATTTTGGCGACTTTTAATTTTTGACCATTTTTGAAGGTATACCCCTTCACATTTTTTCGACTTGGGTTTGACCCATTTCTGACCAATAAAAATTTTTTAACCGCTTCTTTCGAGCAGAAATCGTCCTAGAATATGTTTATACATCATATACCATCGATTTGGGTCATGTAGAAGCGATTTTGGCGACTTTTAATATTTGACCATTTTTGAAGGTATACCCCTTCACATTTTTTCGACTTGGGTTTGACCCATTTCTGACCAATAAAAATTTTTTAACCACTTCTTTCGACCAGAAATCATGCTAGAATATGTTTATACATCATATACCATCGATTTGGGTCGTTAAGAAGTGATTTTGGCGACTTTTAATTTTTGACAATTTTTGAAGGTATACCCCTTCACATTTTTTCGACTTGGGTTTGACCCATTTCTGACCAATAAAAATTTTTTAACCGCTTCTTTCGACCAGAAATCATCCTAGAATATGTTTATACATCATATACCATCGATTTGGGTCATGTAGAAGCGATTTTGGCGACTTTTAATATTTGACCATTTTTGAAGGTATACCCCTTCACATTTTTTCGACTTGGGTTCGACCCATTTTTGATGAATAAAAATTTTTTAACCGCTTCTTTCGACCAGAAATCGTCCTAGAATATGTTTATACATCATTTACCATCGATTTGGGTCGTTAAGAAGTGATTTTGGCGACTTTTAATTTTTGACAATTTTTGAAGGTATACCCCTTCACATTTTTTCGACTTGGGTTTGACCCATTTCTGACCAATAAAAATTTTTTAACCACTTCTTTCGACCAGAAATCATCCTAGAATATGTTTATACATCATATACCATCGATTTGGGTCATGTAGAAGCGATTTTGGCCACTTTTAATTTTTGACCATTTTTGAAGGTATACCCCTTCACATTTTTTCGACTTGGGTTTGACCCATTTCTGACCAATAAAAATTTTTTAACCACTTCTTTCGACCAGAAATCATGCTAGAATATGTTTATACATCATATACCATCGATTTGGGTCGTTAAGAAGTGATTTTGGCGACTTTTAATTTTTGACAATTTTTGAAGGTATACCCCTTCACATTTTTTCGACTTGGGTTTGACCCATTTCTGACCAATAAAAATTTTTTAACCGCTTCTTTCGACCAGAAATCATCCTAGAATATGTTTATACATCATATACCATCGATTTGGGTCATGTAGAAGCGATTTTGGCGACTTTTAATATTTGACCATTTTTGAAGGTATACCCCTTCACATTTTTTCGACTTGGGTTCGACCCATTTTTGATGAATAAAAATTTTTTAACCGCTTCTTTCGACCAGAAATCGTCCTAGAATATGTTTATACATCATTTACCATCGATTTGGGTCGTTAAGAAGTGATTTTGGCGACTTTTAATTTTTGACAATTTTTGAAGGTATACCCCTTCACATTTTTTCGACTTGGGTTTGACCCATTTCTGACCAATAAAAATTTTTTAACCACTTCTTTCGACCAGAAATCATCCTAGAATATGTTTATACATCATATACCATCGATTTGGGTCATGTAGAAGCGATTTTGGCCACTTTTAATTTTTGACCATTTTTGAAGGTATACCCCTTCACATTTTTTCGACTTGGGTTTGACCCATTTCTGACCAATAAAAATTTTTTAACCACTTCTTTCGACCAGAAATCATGCTAGAATATGTTTATACATCATATACCATCGATTTGGGTCGTTAAGAAGTGATTTTGGCGACTTTTAATTTTTGACAATTTTTGAAGGTATACCCCTTCACATTTTTTCGACTTGGGTTTGACCCATTTCTGACCAATAAAAATTTTTTAACCGCTTCTTTCGACCAGAAATCATCCTAGAATATGTTTATACATCATATACCATCGATTTGGGTCATGTAGAAGCGATTTTGGCGACTTTTAATATTTGACCATTTTTGAAGGTATACCCCTTCACATTTTTTCGACTTGGGTTTGACCCATTTCTGACCAATAAAAATTTTTTAACCACTTCTTTCGACCAGAAATCATGCTAGAATATGTTTATACATCATATACCATCGATTTGGGTCGTTAAGAAGTGATTTTGGCGACTTTTAATTTTTGACAATTTTTGAAGGTATACCCCTTCACATTTTTTCGACTTGGGTTTGACCCATTTCTGACCAATAAAAATTTTTTAACCGCTTCTTTCGACCAGAAATCATCCTAGAATATGTTTATACATCATATACCATCGATTTGGGTCATGTAGAAGCGATTTTGGCGACTTTTAATATTTGACCATTTTTGAAGGTATACCCCTTCACATTTTTTCGACTTGGGTTCGACCCATTTTTGATGAATAAAAATTTTTTAACCGCTTCTTTCGACCAGAAATCGTCCTAGAATATGTTTATACATCATTTACCATCGATTTGGGTCGTTAAGAAGTGATTTTGGCGACTTTTAATTTTTGACAATTTTTGAAGGTATACCCCTTCACATTTTTTCGACTTGGGTTTGACCCATTTCTGACCAATAAAAATTTTTTAACCACTTCTTTCGACCAGAAATCATCCTAGAATATGTTTATACATCATATACCATCGATTTGGGTCATGTAGAAGCGATTTTGGCCACTTTTAATTTTTGACCATTTTTGAAGGTATACCCCTTCACATTTTTTCGACTTGGGTTTGACCCATTTCTGACCAATAAAAATTTTTTAACCACTTCTTTCGACCAGAAATCATGCTAGAATATGTTTATACATCATATACCATCGATTTGGGTCGTTAAGAAGTGATTTTGGCGACTTTTAATTTTTGACAATTTTTGAAGGTATACCCCTTCACATTTTTTCGACTTGGGTTTGACCCATTTCTGACCAATAAAAATTTTTTAACCGCTTCTTTCGACCAGAAATCATCCTAGAATATGTTTATACATCATATACCATCGATTTGGGTCATGTAGAAGCGATTTTGGCGACTTTTAATATTTGACCATTTTTGAAGGTATACCCCTTCACATTTTTTCGACTTGGGTTCGACCCATTTTTGATGAATAAAAATTTTTTAACCGCTTCTTTCGACCAGAAATCGTCCTAGAATATGTTTATACATCATTTACCATCGATTTGGGTCGTTAAGAAGTGATTTTGGCGACTTTTAATTTTTGACAATTTTTGAAGGTATACCCCTTCACATTTTTTCGACTTGGGTTTGACCCATTTCTGACCAATAAAAATTTTTTAACCACTTCTTTCGACCAGAAATCATCCTAGAATATGTTTATACATCATATACCATCGATTTGGGTCATGTAGAAGCGATTTTGGCCACTTTTAATTTTTGACCATTTTTGAAGGTATACCCCTTCACATTTTTTCGACTTGGGTTTGACCCATTTCTGACCAATAAAAATTTTTTAACCACTTCTTTCGACCAGAAATCATGCTAGAATATGTTTATACATCATATACCATCGATTTGGGTCGTTAAGAAGTGATTTTGGCGACTTTTAATTTTTGACAATTTTTGAAGGTATACCCCTTCACATTTTTTCGACTTGGGTTTGACCCATTTCTGACCAATAAAAATTTTTTAACCGCTTCTTTCGACCAGAAATCATCCTAGAATATGTTTATACATCATATACCATCGATTTGGGTCATGTAGAAGCGATTTTGGCGACTTTTAATATTTGACCATTTTTGAAGGTATACCCCTTCACATTTTTTCGACTTGGGTTTGACCCATTTCTGACCAATAAAAATTTTTTAACCACTTCTTTCGACCAGAAATCATGCTAGAATATGTTTATACATCATATACCATCGATTTGGGTCGTTAAGAAGTGATTTTGGCGACTTTTAATTTTTGACAATTTTTGAAGGTATACCCCTTCACATTTTTTCGACTTGGGTTTGACCCATTTCTGACCAATAAAAATTTTTTAACCGCTTCTTTCGACCAGAAATCATCCTAGAATATGTTTATACATCATATACCATCGATTTGGGTCATGTAGAAGCGATTTTGGCGACTTTTAATATTTGACCATTTTTGAAGGTATACCCCTTCACATTTTTTCGACTTGGGTTCGACCCATTTTTGATGAATAAAAATTTTTTAACCGCTTCTTTCGACCAGAAATCGTCCTAGAATATGTTTATACATCATTTACCATCGATTTGGGTCGTTAAGAAGTGATTTTGGCGACTTTTAATTTTTGACAATTTTTGAAGGTATACCCCTTCACATTTTTTCGACTTGGGTTTGACCCATTTCTGACCAATAAAAATTTTTTAACCACTTCTTTCGACCAGAAATCATCCTAGAATATGTTTATACATCATATACCATCGATTTGGGTCATGTAGAAGCGATTTTGGCCACTTTTAATTTTTGACCATTTTTGAAGGTATACCCCTTCACATTTTTTCGACTTGGGTTTGACCCATTTCTGACCAATAAAAATTTTTTAACCACTTCTTTCGACCAGAAATCATGCTAGAATATGTTTATACATCATATACCATCGATTTGGGTCATGTAGAAGCGATTTTGGCGACTTTTAATTTTTGACCATTTTTGAAGGTATACCCCTTCACATTTTTTCGACTTGGGTTTGACCCATTTCTGACCAATAAAAATTTTTTAACCACTTCTTTCGACCAGAAATCATCCTAGAATATGTTTATACATCATATACCATCGATTTGGGTCATGTAGAAGCGATTTTGGCGACTTTTAATTTTTGACCATTTTTGAAGGTATACCCCTTCACATTTTTTCGACTTGGGTTTGACCCATTTCTGACCAATAAAAATTTTTGAACCGCTTCTTTCGAGCAGAAATCGTCCTAGAATATGTTTATACATCATATACCATCGATTTGGGTCATGTAGAAGCGATTTTGGCGACTTTTAATATTTGACCATTTTTGAAGGTATACCCCTTCACATTTTTTCGACTTGGGTTCGACCCATTTTTGATGAATAAAAATTTTTTAACCGCTTCTTTCGAGCAGAAATCGTCCTAGAATATGTTTATACATCATTTACCATCGATTTGGGTCGTGAAGAAGTGATTTTGGCGACTTTTAATTTTTGACAATTTTTGAAGGTATGAAACATCATTACGTCTCATATATTATCGGATTGGATCGTTTAATACAAAGAAATTCTTAAATCTCTTATACGTTCTTCCAGGATTTTTTACCACACAATGTATTCAAGTACATTTCATAATATATTAATATAGGCGCATATAAGAGCTACAGGCTTGTATACCGCCGCGATTTCTTTCTTTTGATGCAACTGGCGCTGAAATAAGTGTCGATATTCGACAAAGTACTGAGAACTCTTCTGCGAGAGCGTTGAAAGGAAAGGATAATATCTGTAATACTACTGAAAGAAGTAACTGTTTACGTTTTATTAGAATGTGGTTTTTACCTTAGCTAAGCCGAAACTAAGGGCTCATAGCATAATACAGTCTCCATGCTCGCGCATATGTAATAACGTAATTCATCCCAATTTTTGGCACAAATAGCTGGGTCATTTGTCTGCGGCACCCCTTTCTTTCCTGGCAAAGAAAGGAACACCGCAGACGGATGATGATGGACTTTGTAGTAAAATTTGTGTTAATATATACGTACTATCGCGTGCTGCCTATTCAGTAGTGATCCACGCAAAATTTCCTTCTAATTCGTCGCATAAACCGAACAACAAACTGCAATAATCGCACGCATTTAATTAACGCATTCTTCGAATAAATCTTTACTTCCAAGTTACCGAAGACATTAACGAAAAGCTTGAGTCCAAAAGAAGAAAAATTCAGTACCAAAATTACCAAAGATATTAATCAGAAACTTAAATCAAAAAGGTTACAAACTTAGTACAAAAGTTACGAAAGATATTAACCAGAGTATAATCATCTTTATAAGTCGAAAAGAACTTACATTTTCTTTGCGATATTAATTGCAACGATGTCGCGATTATTGATTATTATAGGCACTATATATGATTACGTATATAAAATTTAAATATTGCTTACTTTAACTACCTTATTTTGCAACGATTTTATATGTTAATGTTGACGCAAATCTCTGCGTTAGAATATAAAACTACAAATTACGCAACGAACATGTAATTACATTGATTTTTAAAACATCGTGTGCCGGGTCGAAATCCGAGTTATACGATACTTTTCAATATGTATATCTACGTAACGTGTGTATAACGTCTAAAAATAGAACTGTTTTACCGCTCAACGATACATTGCTTACTTTACATTATTATCGTAACGTTAAACATATTCAAAATATTACAAATATCAGCGATACATATATTTGATTCGAGTTTTAGTAATATTGGCATCGTTGGTCGCCGGTCGCCCTCTCAGAATTCAACGTGTTAACCCGCTGACTACAATTGCACTTCTGCACTTCTGCACTTCTGCATTTCAAATCACTTTCTTGGTTAAGAAGCATAAATGAGCGGTTTATCTTGAGAAATGAACTCAGGCTGCTTTCAAAATAGCGATAGAGATTGATTACTTATAAGTAGCTGAGAATGAATGGTTACTGTAGTAGCCAAGAACAGTCGGCGGGTTAATGAAAGAGCATGATTCTTATCGCACTACTATCGATCGGCGGAGTGCAGTTACAGTTTTACGCTTATCGTTGCAAGCAACAGATGTCGCATACGCGAATGTAGTTTCTCGAAAGCACTCGGTATGCACTTGGTTTCCTATATAATAGTGCACTGAGAGGAAAGTTAATGTGGGGTCCGAGGCGTCGGCTATCCGCACAGAAAAGAGATATATTTGAGGGAGAGACGCTAACGACTAGAACTCGTTACTACGTTATCATCCTAAGCTCTATTTCATGTATCTCTGTTTCTTCTCTCATGACAAGCACGTTGTTTAACCACACACGGGATCCTTGTGATATTTAAACGCATGATGTGTCATCTTCATTGATGATTGGGTGAATGAAAACAGGTTCGAATGACAGTGCTCATTAACCTCTCAGGCTTCCCTTGCCCATTGTTTTCATACTCAAATTCTTGACCCTTAATCGGAATTGACGACGTGACATTGACCCCACTTTTTTGTCGACAATATTTTTGATCCTAAGTTATCTTACATTATTTCTTCTCTTATAATCAATAGTTAGAATTCGAGTGACGACTAGATCACTTCGCTTGCCGAGTTCTATAGTTGTATTAACTTTATTAAATGGCGAATGAGAATGACAATGTAAATCATTCTTCACGGAAAACAAGTAGTATGTGTACAACAGAAGTGATCTTATTAAACATAACTATTATTGATATTTTTATCAATTGCAGACATTCTTTGTCTTGATCTTATTGTTAGACTTCCGTAGGTTCGATAAGTCGAGCGGAAAGGATGAGGAATGGCGCCATGGGAGTTCTCGAGACGAATTTTGGCGGCAGGATTTCTGTGAAGTTTCGGAGGGGTTAGTTCTCGTAAGGAGTTTCACGTGTTTCCTGGCGGTAGTCAATAAGCAGTTTTGATCGAGGAACGGGTTAACGAGGTTCGCGGTGGCGAGGGTGAAGCGGTGGCAGATTCTTTCGACACGGAGTCAGGTGGTTGGAATCGTAATTCCACCGGGGGTGCTAGCTTTGACACCATAAGGGTAGCGAGGTGTCACACAATTTTCGATCCCGCGCTCACCCTTTTATTCCGGAACGAATTATCCTTTCCTTCGGCTTCCCTCCTTCAATGCGGCCCCTATTTTCCTTTGGAACAGAAACCTCGAATAATGTGGATGTAATTTTCCTTGGGGTGAGTCTGGTTCCTTTATGTCCTCGGATCTCGAGTTGTATCTTCGAAATCTTTGTTTACCTTGCGGTAGTTTCGAGATGTTTCGTTTACTGATTTTTATTATTTATATCTTGCATGTTATCTCTGTGTTAGATATATTATTTTTTTACGTCAGCTTTACGAATTATGTCTTCGAAATATTGTTCAAATTGGTTTACTTTCGAGATGTTTCTTTCACTGATTACGATTATTTATATAAAATAAAATTATGTACACAACATTAATTTACTTCAAAAATAATAATGAAGTATCCGAAGCGATTATAAAACAAGTTCTCTTTTCACCGAGCAGACAGTAACTTCAAAAGTATTTATCACCGAAGCACCCTTTTCGTGGTAATTCGAACCACAATGCGTGACGGGAGGCAAGCAAAAAAATCAGAGTGATTGTTTTGCTTTTTCCACAATACGCCGTGAAAAGTCGTGGCCGGCACGAATTTTACCTGAAATGGATGTTTCGTCCAGTTTCGGAAACTCGACTGTTTCTGGTCACGCCCAATATCCCAATATCCCAATATCCAGGCGAACACTCGGTCGAAATGTGTCTCACCAAATTCTCGGACCTTTTTTCTTTGTCTTTTTCTGTAAGAATGTGTTTTCCGATTTTCAAGCCAATACGTTCCTTTGTCACCCTTCTTTCAACCTCCTAATTCGATTACACGGAATATCTGTACTTTTGATTGACACCGGAACGAGTGTTAACAAGGTATCCGAAAATGTCTACGCGTGTCATTTCCTCCTAATATCTTAATACAAAATCATCTTTTCCAATTTTTTACTATAAGTGTCCATTAATTAAATATACCCAATTCCGTATTTACACGGTAGATACATTCCCGAAGAATACGTGTCAAAGAACATACTGTATCAATGAAAACTTTAGAATTTCCATTTTATTATTAAATAATTTACAAAATGTAAAATTTGTAAAATGAAAAGAATTCCACTTCAACTTTTGTGAAACTTTTGCCAAACAACGCTGTACTTATACAACACGGTTTCGATATAACACTTATATTTCCATATAAAATAGCAGGTTTACGTGGCTCTAATATAAACTTATAAAATGATAAAATTGTTATAATAACATAGAATTTTAATTTCATTTCATTTATTTACGTATTAAATGAATTAAAAAAATTAATTATTGAGTGTAATTAATATTGATCAATTCAATAATGTTACAACCTCGTACAAAAATGGGGTGGGCTTTGGAGCCGGATGTTTCAAAGGGTTGAAAACAGTCGGATTCCCGAAGGCTGGAAATCAACAGCAGAATGACATGCAAACGATGGGGAGGAGTGACAGGAATCGGCAACCCTTTTTCGTTTAGTAAATTGGCAAGATTGTAGAGAGAATGTCAGTCAAGTTTTTGGAGCGTGGGCGGACAGCGGCACGTGCCTTACAATGAAGCTCGTTAGTGGTTTCGCATGATTCCCCCCCCCCCCCCCCCCCCCCCCCCCCCATTCTAGATAGAGAACCACCTTTTTGCCGTAAATAAGCTTCCCTTCCAATCCCAGATGTCCGATAATTAGCGATCATTAATTACTCCAACGAACGAGTGACGCACTTGGTATGCCGAAATATAAACAAGTTCACCAACATCCGAAGATTTCTATCTTCAGAAGTTGGTAC
Organism: Nysson spinosus; assembly: GCA_910591585.2. NCBI lineage: Eukaryota > Metazoa > Arthropoda > Insecta > Hymenoptera > Crabronidae > Nysson > Nysson spinosus. Next base: position 10,054,471 of record OU342835.1, read on the forward strand.
ACTTTTTAGATCGCGATCGGAAGGCGATACACTGTTTAACTAGTTGGAAGATATTATAGGTTATGCACTCGAAATTAATTCCTTTGCAGATCATATTCCTCTTTTTACACTCGAAATTAACCGTTTTGCAGATCATATTCACCCTTTTACACGTTAATTAACCCTTTCGCAGATCATATTCACCGTTTTGTAAATGAAATTCACATTATGGCAAATCAAGTTCACCCTTTCACTTTACATTGGATTTTATTTTCATCACAATGCCTTAAGAAAAGAAATTTGTAGAAAAACGTTTCACATTAAAGGTAAAAGTGGTTTGTTTCATATGGGACACCCTGTATATTATATAATACAACGTTTATTTAGCGAGGGTATAAATAAGTTTTACATACTCGTCTGTTTTCGTGTCTATGAACAATTCTTTATTTACAATATCTTACAATGATAAATCGGTACTCGGTTCCTTAATATATGTATATATAATATAAGAAAATACATGTCTTAGGTTCAGTCGTTGTCTTTGGGCAAGTTCCATTTGCGCCGACCAAGAATTCCACAATATCATTCATTTAACGGCTGCGTATTAATAATATCCATAATAATCTCTCCGAATATCCCTTACAATTATGTATTTACGTAAAACTCGATCGTAATTTTCGGCAACGATTCTTTGGTTCCGTTTCGCATCTGCTCGTCGAGGATCCGAATCGAATAGTTTCTATTACGACATATTTCACGTAACGCCAACTTATTAATTATTAATCCTCTGCACTCGAAAGGGGACCGAGAGTCGCCAGTCGCTTTATCGTGGGAATTCAAGTGTCGACTGTGAGACGCCATTAAGATCCACTCCGATTGTCGATGATATCAAATCGAGTAATAAAAAATAACTGGAGTTAATCTTAACATCGCTTTTCAGTCGCCACTCAAGTTGCCGCAAAGTTGTATTAATTACAGAATGATGACTGAGTGCAAAGGGTTAATGAACTAAGTAATCGTTCCATGAGCTTATTAACTATTAATACCCTCACTGCATTAAGTAACAACTTGCTAATTAACTTCTCAATTAAACACAACTCGATAATAAAACGTGCTGAGTGCGAACGTTTCATTAAAAATATTTGGACGGATGATAACAGTAGATTTATTCAAGCGATCGTAGTTCGTCGTTAAAAAGTAGTTTTGCAAATATTCATGTTTTTGATCCTCTTAATTATATCTGATATATTACAATAATCGTGAATAACGTCCATGGCGTCGTTTCATATATTAAAGATATAAAAACTAGCGGTAGCTGCAGAATCGATGCATTTTTCGTGATTATTTATTATGAAATAATGCAATTAAGAGTAATAGTTCGATGGAGAAATAATGTTCCATGCCGCAGTATTAATAAGTAAGGCACGATAATTCACGCTTCTCTGATTTTACATTGATCAGTGATATTAATATTATTATTAATTAGTGGTATTCTTATTAGTAATAGTCTTTGGATCATTAGCCGTCTTTCGTGGTAGATATACGATTATCGTATAAATCACTAATTACAGAAATATTTTTTTACATATTCACACGCACTCTCCGAGGAATAATACGCGTAATATTATTCAGGGTATAAAATTGAATATTACTATAAATATTACATCTTACTTCCAATAAAATCGTACACAATTTTTACACTGAAACTTTTGAATCATTCTCGCTTCTAAAAAATATATAAGTACAGTTTCATTAAAAGTATTAATTAATTATGATCATTCTTGCCAGTTTTGACTGTAATTGCGAAACTTTTTGTCGCGTTACGAAAGTAAAAATTCTGTGCAACCTACTTTTTCATAAACATGATATTTTTATAAAATAGCTATTAATATAAGCCTAAGAGAAACTTGTTTTCCATTCAAGATAAACGCAGTGCAAATGAAAAAATAATATTTTCAAGAATGATACAGATTCGCATACAAATAAGATAAAATAAATAAACCCTCGTAGTCTGATCTAATATCATAGAAAAGGAACGCATATATTATCTATTAAAATCAATCCTATTTAAACTCTAATTTCCTACAGATTTCATATTTCATAACGCATATCTTACAGCTCTAAATTGCGGATTAAACTTATCGAATTATTTAACGAATTATTTAAGACTCACCGAAGAATTCCAGCGCTTTAAGTATTTCTCTTCTTCTTGATTCCAGTGGCTTCAGATATCAAATAATTGTTTCTAAAATTCTTGTTGAAAATCCAAGCTCTTCACACTTCACGTTTCAACAGATACATTTCCCGAGTTTTCCAACACTTTCGTTCGTCACTTTTCATTATCTCGGAGTCTTGTTTGTCTACCATTTCGCATCGTGCCTTTGAAGAAGGTCGCAGAGCGCTGCGATGTATGTTTGCGCCATTTGTAGTGTTTCGAATTTGCTCAGTTTATGATCGGCACCCAAGCTGGGTACAACTTCGCGTAGTTTGTCGAAGGCGTCGTTTAACCCGTTCATGCGCCGTCTTTCGCGCGCATTCGCTGCGAGGCGTCGACGCTTCAGGATGCCCGGTGACGGCGGAATATCACGGGATCTTCTTCTTCCTCTTCGAGGACTTCCGGTGGGTGACATTTCTATTTTCTGGAAGGTAAATTTGAGTGATATAATCCGCATTCTTATATTATAAAAGATCGTAGGAACAATTAATTAACCTAACCCAAACGTAATCCAGATATAATTTGCATTCTTAGGTTATAAAAGATCGTAGGAATAATTAATTAACCTAATACAGATCCAATACGCATTATTATGTTATAAAAATCCTAAGAATAATTATGATAATTATTAGATTTGCGTATTCTACTTGTGGACCGTTATCCTAGAAACGCGCATGATATTTCTATTATTTGAAAAACAAATTCACGTGATATAATTCGCATTCTTATCTCACGAAACAGTCGTAGGAATAATTATACCAATTAATAGATGTGCATGGGATGATTGTGGATAGTTTTTCTTAATTACCTGCGTAGAGGAGAGTGTCTCCCATCCACCTCTTCGTGGCTCGCCAATTATCTGCAAATTCTTGCAATTCTCCAAGGTTTGAAATTTCTCTTGCGGTGGTGTTTCGTAACAATAATTCGAGGGATGATATTCCGTTGAACTTTCTTCGTGCAACATCGACCTCGGTGAAGTAGTGTGTCCATAACTGTGTTGTGGCTCGTATCTGTGACACAATATTTACATTGGTCAATTCGATTATTTAGCTTATTAATATTTAATAGCAACGATTACAAACTTTTTAGATTATAAATACATGCAATCCTCTCATTTAGAAACAATATATTGTCAACACCTTTCAATATCCTTATCACAGGATCAATAGAAGTTTAACACTTTAACTGGATTTGTAAACATATTTATTTTAAGGGAAACAGATAAAAAGTGACTTAGAAAACTTACATATATCATTTTATAAATTCTACAAATATTATGTTGCAAGTTCAATATTATTTTTGGAACATATTAATAATATATAATATAATATGATCAATAATTATTTCTTTAAATATATTAATTGCATATAATATGAAAATGGAGTGTTACAAGGACGGGTTTAAATTCTTCAAAAACAGAATATTACTGCATACAATATTACCTGTGCGGTGTCACAGGTGTTAAAACACCGAAGGAATTTCTTTCGTAGGATTCAGGTGTCCTGGTATACTTCGCGATTTCCTTCCCGTAACACAAATCCGGTTCCTTCCGCGGTGTTAATTCTCCTTCGTGCGTGTAATTCTCCGCGTATGTTACTCTGATTGGTTCGTAATCCGGGGAATTGTACGGCGAAGGATATAGCGAATCATATGTCCTCGTTGCGGAAGGATAACCAGGAGTTATCGTTTCGGTGGAAACCGGGTAATCGTTATGGTGATTCGTTAAAAGAGCCATCACTTTGAGTACCGATTGGTCCGATTTCCTTTTCGAGCAAATTACATCGAAGATTTCGAAGACTTTTTAACGATTTGTTTTCGTGATTTTATTAATTGTTTATTAATGTCTCTTTGGTTTGTCTTCGTTGCGAATATTCTTCTTTCGGTGTTTGTTGACTTTGAAACTTAATTAATTAATGTTTCTCAAATTGCTTTAGCTGCGAAACTTAATATGTCCTTCGACGCTGTGTTTGTCAAGAATCGAAAACACAAATTTTGAGTCGAATTAATTCAGGATAATTTTCTCGTACATGAATAACCATTTCTTTCTTCGACCAACTAGATTTCAGTTTGAATAGCAGGTTTTAGAATCCATTGTGATCACATAATTTAACATCGTAATCAAATTAGTAATAATATTATTACTAATATAATAGTACTCCAAAAGTGGAACCTGTTGATCTGAGAGTTCTGAGAGCGAAACTTAATCTCTTCTTATTTTTATTCTTCCATATGTTACACTCGAATCTTAAGTCATCCACTGTTTTCCATTCACAGACTTATATTCATATTTCACTAAATTTCTATGGGACTTTTTTTTTTAAATTGTTAAGTCACCGATGGAGGAACTTTTAGAGTGCGAATGTTCCGTCGAAGTTCACAGTTTCAGTCTCAAATAATATTATCACATAAAAGACCAAAGTAGTTCAGAAAAGTAGTTCGAAGTTGTCAGTAGTAGTTCACAGTTTCAGTATCGAATAATATTATCACTTAAAAAGCCAAAAGTACTTTTAGAGTGCGAATGTTTGAAATTGTCAAACGAAGTTCACAGTTTCAGTATCGAATAATATTATCACATAAAAGGCCAAAGTGGTTCGAAGTTGTCAGTAGAAGTTCACAGTTTCAGTATCGAATAATATTATCACTTAAAAAGCCAAAAGTACTTTTAGATTGCGAATGTTTGAAATTGTCAAACGAAGTTCACAGTTTCAGTATCGAATAATATTATCACATAAAAGGCCAAAGTAGTTCGAAGTTGTCAGAAGAAGTTCACAGTTTCAGTATCGAATAATATTATCACATAAAAGGCCAAAGTAGTTCGAAGTTGTCAGTAGAAGTTCACAGTTTCAGTATCGAATAATATTATCACTTAAAAAGCCAAAAGTACTTTTCGAGTGCGAATGTTTGAAATTGTCAGACGAAGTTCACAGTTTCAGTCTCAACTAATATTATCACATAAAAGACCAAAGTAGTTCAGAAAAGTAGTTCGAAGTTGTCAGAAGAAGTTCACAGTTTCAATATCGAGTAATATTATCACTGAAAAGGCACAAGTAGTTAAGAAAAAGGTGAGCGATCCTCGCGATGTAAAGGCTCGAGTTTGAGTGTGGCGCGTGCCGGATCGTCCTTCGACACATCAACATATGGTTCCCACTTCGTTTTATGTCCATTCTATGGATGCACCTGGTGGCCCATTCTGGTTCCTTCTGTATTCCATCCTTCTACCCTCTCCTCCTTTTCTTCCACTTTACCCTGTTGGAGCACCTACCGCTTCTATCATTGAACTCCCTGTTTTCCGTCCCTCTTTCTCCTCGTTTATCCGACCGCGAACTCCAGAAGTCGCTGCTTCCTGAAATCAAGAAGAAGGTGTTCAGACAGGTAGACAATGCGATCATCCATTCGATGGATCTCTGGAAATTTATGCAACTTGTGAAGATAAATATTTGACATACTAGAATTTATTATTGGGATTCGTAAAGAGAGAATTTTTATTCTTGTAATTAATATAGTGCGAGAGAGAATATGATTATGGAAGAAGATAGTGAAGATATATATATATATATATATAACATATATATATAATAATTTCAAATGAATATCTCCTATTTTTCACGCAAACTGAATTAACAATATAAACATATACGATTTATATTATAAGATTCATTCCTCGAGAAATATTTCTATAAGAAATATTCTTCGAGTGCAAACGGTTAACTTTCATAACTGGTGCTGAAAGATGAAGTTCTTCATTATTCTCCACTTCTATGAGTAAGTAGAAGAGTTAATATATCGAGACCCTAAAAGGTGATGATACGAGAAATCGAAATTACCGATCCCGTGCTGACGTAGCGTTCCACGTCGGAAATTTATTTCCAATTTCCGATTTTCCGCCCTTCTTCGGATCCCAGGCAGAGCATTCGCCGAGGCTTTCACCACTCGGCGGAACGACAGATGCTTTTATAATAGAACCCACGGTATATAATAACTATATACATATGCACGTTCTTTATTCGTCAGCGTTAACTTTTCTAAAAGAATAACGGAGCGAAAGAAAGTCAAAAGGAAACGAAGTATCTCGATTTCCTCCCATCTTGACACGTCACTTTGTAACCGTTGTAATTACATCGAGTATAATTACACGCTGTATTTGTATAACAAGTCACCATTTCAATTTGATGGACATTCAAGAAGAATATTTCATAAACCGTCAGGAAATGCGTGAAATATATTAACCCCTTGACATACAAATAAAACGGAATTTCATGGGTCCAAAAAATACTATTTAATTTGGCTCAACTGAACAGTTATGTAAGCTTTGAAACAGAACGGAATATTTACAATGCTAAATATCATTTAATAAGATTGATACACAATATTAATGGACAATAATGAAGTAACATTATTAAATAATAAATAAGTAGTTCTGTAAAGTATGACATTTTTTCCTGTCCGTCGGAGACGTCAACGTCTACAATGACACGCGAATCACATCATTGTATGCCAAGGGGTTAAGATCGAGGCAATTGAATGTATTTAAAAACAATCTTAAATAAATTCAATAGTCTCAAACATAACAGCTAAAGATTACTAAAGAAATAACTAAATAACTAAATTACTAAAAAACACGGATAACAAATCATAGAAGCTTCACCGATTTCCATCCGATTTGGTTACTTTACATTATTATTATTATTAAAAATACCGAAGAATTCGGAATATTAGCGATATACTTGATTCGAGGTTTAGTGATAGTGGCATTTGTGGTCACCGGTGATACCCGCGGCATTCAACGTATTTAAACAGAATAAAAAGAAAGAGGAAAAGAGCGGTTCGTGGAAAGCGAGTAGGAATAGCAGAATGCAACGGTCGTTGGTACCTCGGGGGAATCGCCTTGAGACAATTAGCGATATCCATCTCAGAGCGGGATCTACCCTTCGAAAGGACGAAAGGGGCCGTCGGCGTGGCACGGCGCGGGCCACGCGCCACCAAACGAGCTGCTGCAAGGTGTTGCTCCCCGCTTCAGTGCGGGAGATTTCCGGATAAAGAGACCCGACGAAAAAAACTCTCTCGGAAGCACTTAGAACCGAAGACACGTTGTCCTCCCGGGGATTAAAGTACGTTAAGCCCTAAACGACCGCTTTGCCGCACTTTGGCGACACTTTAAATACCCCCGGGGTCTTCTATTAAAAGGTGTCAGCGTTGGAGAAAATGATAATCACGACATGTCATTCGTGTATTTTGATTCGAGGAGTGAGACGGGCGTTGCATTATGTGCTAGTGTTTTGTCTCTCAATGAGTGTTGAATATTTAATATAATCATTTCGTATTGGTATTAGTATGAAATTAGTATTAATATTAATGTGAAATTATTATAGTAAAGTTTAGAAGCATATTGATAGTTTCCACTTATTCCGTTACAAATTGTTTAATTATTTATAAATTATATTCTAACACAACGTGAGTCAATTTTATGGGTTTTAATTGGTTTACTGTTAAAAATCCCGTTAGAAATGAGATTTAATAATGGAAATTATTTATCTATGTGATACATATTTCGTTCGAAATATTTTAATAATTCTCGATCGCATCGCCATTATCTTCAGGTATTACAAGTGACATTGAATTTTGTAAAAGTGAAGAGAAAATAATATTTTTGTAATCAATGTTAATTTCAAATTTGAGTTGGTTTTAGTTTGTCCGTTTCATGCGTTTGCCAAATTAAAACGAAATTAGATAGAAATGAATTTCCTTTGAGAGTTCGGCCATGAAAATTGATTCTTCATAGACGAGGTCGTTATATCTACCCTCTGACATTGATATGCTTTTATCGAGTTTCGAACGATGTCTTCGACGGATACGCGAACCGAAATCAATTAACGAGGATGTCCAGGTGGGAGGTGGGGCACGTGCCAACTTGTGATAGATCGGTCTTCGCTGTTTTCACTGTCGACAATCTATTTCTCTTAAAAAGAATAGCCCTCGGGAACCATATGTTGTAACAGGCGTATGATACATATACTCGTGTCAGTCAATCAAAACTAAACAATTTTTACTCACATTATTAGTATCGTAGTATAAAACACCATCGATTTCTTATTCGTGTCAGCCAATCAAAACTAGACAATTTTTAATTTCATTATTAATCTCGTACTATAAAACACCATCGATTTATTATTCGTGTTATTCGATCAAAACTAGACAATTTTTACTTACATTATTAATCTCGTAGTATAAAATACCATCGATTTCTTATTCGTATCAATTAATCAAAACTAGATAATTTTTACTTACATTATTAATGTCGTAGTATAAAATACCATCGATTTCTTGTTCGTGTCAATCTATAAAAACTAGACAATTTTTACTTACATGATTAATCTCGTAGTATAAAACACCATCGATTTCTTATTCGTGTTATTCAATTAAAACTAGATAATTTTTACTTACATTATTAATCTCGTACTATAAAATACCATCGATTTCTTGTTCGTGGCAATCTATAAAAACTAGACAATTTTTACTTACATTATTAATCTCGTAGTATAAAACACCATCGATTTCTTATTCGTGTTATTCAATTAAAACTAGATAATTTTTACTTACATTATTAATCTCGTACTATAAAATACCATCGATTTCTTGTTCGTGGCAATCTATAAAAACTAGACAATTTTTACTTACATTATTAATCTCGTAGTATAAAACACCATCGATTTCTTATTCGTGTTATTCAATTAAAACTAGATAATTTTTACTTACATTATTAATCTCGTAGTATAAAACACCATCGATTTCTTATTCGTGTTATTCAATTAAAACTAGATAATTTTTACTTACATTATTAATGTCGTACTATAAAACACCATCGATTTCTTATTCGTGTCAGCCAATCAAAACTAAGTATACAATTTTTACTTACCATTATGTTATTACTTAAATGAAGATAATGCAATGCAGTACGGAATAAGACATAAATAAAAGGTATTAAAACAGATGAATTGAATAAATCATAATGGAAACTATTAATTCAAGTTCTCTCTAATTGATAGAACTCAATTAATAGTTTTTATTATCATCTATTCAGTAAGTGATTATAATTGAATCAGAATAAGACATTGTAAATAAAAACTGTGGAAAAATTAATTAATTAAATAATAATGGAAACTGTTAAATGACTTCTCTAAATTGTGAATTAAAGAAGCTTAATTGCATAAATAATAGGTTCCATTATTATTTGATCAATTGATTTTTTAGCAGTTTTTATTCATGTCTTATTGTCCCTCAATTATTGAAATTCTACAAATATATACAAATATAGGAATTAACGGTTTCAACGTACAGATCTTCGACAGATATTAATAAAAGTAATTAATAAGATCGAAACAAATCCAATTTTCATTTTCGTCCATTCTATAAAATGATACAATAACGTTAACAATTCTCATCTTTTCCTCCGATGCTGTTTTAATCATTGCATTATATAATATATTTCCGGTAACAGCAACAAGATATAAATTTCACAACTCGCGTAAGATTATTGTTAAACTTCCGTCTCGTTATTGAAGAGAGCATAACACAGTGAAGCAGGAAAACGATGTTCGCACAACCTTCGTAAGATATAAAACAAATGAAAAATTCATTATTTAATAAGAATTCCGAACAAACCGAAGAAATCTTACCGCGCTGAAGTTTTGTAGGTTTAAAGTGTATATTTTCCCGGCTGTTAATTTGATTGGTATAATACTTCTTAACAACATAATATTTAAAAGTCTTCTTACGTTGAAGGAAGTGTAATACCATTTTCCATTCGTCCTGTAACAAATCAATTTCAATTGAATTGTTTAAAAATTATTTTCCATCACGGTATTATGAAACTTGCTGGCACTTTTCATAAATAAAAATAAATAACAATAAATAAAAGTAAATGAAGGTAAATAAAAATGTTTGCTTTTAATACTGACGAATATTCGAAGATTCGATCAGTGTAATCCGACAATTGTTGACCCGGCCAGCTTTCCAGTAAAAGTACACTCAATAAACAAACCGCGAACGACGCGTGTCGAAAAGATTCATTCGGATTGTCCATTCTCATCACTGCCTAGAGACGCAGCAAAATTACCTTACACCTGAAGAATATTACTTCATTTTTTATTGAAAGCACAACTGTAATTCATCGTAGAACAAAACCGACCTGAAATCCGGTAAAACTTATGCCAGCCATGTTGAAACCTAATTGAAAGAAATAAGACATCGTGTTCGCCTCCTCGAGATGCCTGGCAAATCTTTAAAAGAAATAATAGTAATATTTTAATACTAAAGAAAGATATTCTTTGATGTTTTATAGAATTGTTTTAAATATGTCGATTTTAATATTATTATTCTGAACGGTTAACGATAGAATTTTAAGTACGAAATAATCGGAATAAAACCATAATTAATTAAATGGTGAATATAAATTAATTATGAATCAGACATCAAAGTTTGTTTCAATTAATTATTGTCAAGTTGTTTATAGGGAATTTGATATTTTTCGAGAATACTTGTTTTATTAGTTTTTCGGAACACTTACTTTATTATACGAGTATGCATTATCACACAATTCTTAGCATTCTGATATGCCTTGTCTTCGGCTTTTTTATCATTTCGGAATATCAAATCGGCGCTACCCTCTTCCACGATACTTTCCAATCGCCGTCTAAACGGTTTATATAGGATATTAATATTCATATTTACACTTGGAGTTAACACGTTGAGTCCTTGTTACACGATATTTCGCGATACGCGTCCGTAATATATATGTAACGTCTATAAATAATAAAAATATGGACAATTTTACGATTATTAGCAATATATTTGATTCGAGTTTTAGTAACATTGATATCGGAGTTCAACGTGTTAAATAATAACGGAAGCCATCTACCATAATTTTGCATTTAAATAAATGACACGTGCCATATACATCTACTACAATTTTGCATTGAAATAAATGTTTAATTACAATTATATAATATTCTTCGATAACCATACATCTACTACGGTTCTGTTACAGTAGAATTATATCTATAATTTTGCATTGAAATAAATGATACCTAATTAGATAATATTCTTCGATAACGGTTTATCGACATGATAATAAATACATCGAATAGCATCGTTACCCCAGAATTTGACAAACTCCGCATTCGTGCTGCACATATTGCACCATCATCGAGTCGATAGCAACAACGATAGTAATAAATCCCAAGGTACCAAGATACGAGTGAATTAGCAAAGGATAATGATATTTTTCGACGTTCACAAAGTGTTCCAATCGAAACATAAGTCGACGTCCACCCGAATTATTGTAGAACCCTAAATTGTCAGCTGCCTCCAATAGAACCGGCACCACCATGAACGGCGTCATGGAGCCGTAAAGGGAGGCTAAGAAATATACGACATTGCACCCATAAACTTCAGGAATTCTCTTTAAAGATACGGTAATAGTCGTTTAATAATAGCGGCTGTTTTTACTTAATCAATTCTGCTTGTAATAATAATAAATTAGCAAGGAATGGTTCGGTTTCATCTACCTTTAGAATTTATATTTGTAGACAGAAAAGAAGATATTTTATTATCTATAATATCTTTGGATTATTGAATTTTGTAGGAAATAATCCCCGAATATTTAATGTTGTATGAAATATCTTTGAAATATGAAGTTGTTATGAAATATTCTTGGAATATTTAATTTTGTATAAAATATCCTTGAAGTATTTAATTTTGTATGAAACATTCTTGGAATATTGAATTTTGTATGAAGCATGCTTGGAATATGTAATTTTGTATGAAATATTCTTGGAATATTTAATTTTGTATGAAATATCTTCGAAATATTTAATTCTTACATTTTCGAACAGTTAATTATTATTTGTTTATTAATTATTTTTGTGTGATGACACGTTTAATGATCTTACTGGCGTAATTTATAGTGACTTTCTTTCCAGCCGCGTAAGTCTGACACAAAAGCTCGAGTTCGTATTCCGATTTCGAATACATCGCCCAATCTTCCTCCATAACGTTCATCAGGTTCTTCATCTGCGTTGTTGATTCAACTTGATTTCATATTAATATTCAATACTCATAACTCGTAAAGACATACGACACTGCAAGCCGCATACCTGTTCGTGATTGTAGGTATAATTGGCTAATTTAATTAAACACATACAACTTATAATGAACGGGGCAAAGTCTTCCATCGAAGCGTCGATATCGTTGTTCTGCAATGCGGTTATCATACCACCACCCTGTGCAAAATTATCATTAATCAAATTAGAAAACAATTATACAACGTCCTTATCCTGAAAAATACCGTCATTCGAAACATTAAACAAAACAGTGGTAAATAAATTAATATATCGAATTGATTATTAAACGGTAAACCTGGAATTAAAACATCCCAGAAATCTCAGAAATTATATATAAGAATATATTATAAATAAAGTACAGATAACCCTTGTGCAACTCTCGAATCACCCTCGTCTAACGCGGTTTCGATATAGCGTGGTATTTATACAACGCGGTTTCGATATAACGCGGTATTAATACAACGCGGTTTCGATATAACGTGGTATTTTACAACGCGGTATTAATACAACGCGGTTTCGATATAACGTGGTATTTATACAACGCGGTATTAATACAACGCGGTTTCAATATAACGCGGTATTTATACAACGCGGTTTCGATATAACGTGGTATTTATACAACGCGGTATTAATACAACACGGTTTCGATATAACGTGGTATTTATACAACGCGGTATTAATACAAAGCAGTTTCGATATAACGCGGTATTTATACAACGCGGTTTCGATATAACGCGGTACTTATACAATGCGATTTCGATATAACGCGTGTCTCGTATAACGCGATCTTCCTGTGAAATTTAATTCCCTCGTCATACGAAGGTTGCCTGTATTAGATACCTGAAGGACCGCCTGAGCGGTAACAGTAGGCACAAAAACAATGGAGACCAATAGCCTCTCGAGAGCAGTTTGATAAGGCCATTGGCCAATAATGCACATCAGATACTTGTTAACCCACAGATACTGATACTGGAGCTTATGCATTTCGAAGGCACACTCGACAACTTCCCTTGGAAGAAGTCTTGGTAGTAAAACGTTGAAAATTAACCCCCGCCATCGCGCGCAGCTACGTCCGAGCGTAAAAGTATCAAGCCTCCTTACGTATTCCCTTTGTAGGTTATAATTAAGAGTTAATAGGTGACTACAATATTTCTAATTCGCCGTTTAATCAAAAGGGTTTAATTTCGAGAAGATTGTCGTTCCTTGCATCGCACTAAAGCTGCGTTAATAATTAATAACTAGATTGTAAGTACGTCGCGGACATTCTTTGACTGCAATTTTTATCAGTCGGGGAATCGAGTTACGGTAATCGAATAATATTTGAAAAAAATTGAAAAAATGTTATAGTGGAGTGTCTTATTTTTACAGTTTTCTTCTGTTAATATAAAACATAATCGATTATAGGAGGATAATTATTATGAGTAATGGAACTGGATTTTTGTGATTTAATATAAACGAACATATTCAGTGGTTCCATCGGAATTTTTGTTATTTAATTACACCGTATAACAAATAATATAGTACTTTAATTTATTATCTTGTTCGCTATAAAACATCGTTACACATCCAGCTCGAAATCGACGATATTTACGTGGCTATGGAAATCGTCCATTTTTATTAAAATCGAAAAACATCTAACACTTCTCTTACGGTTCGTAGATCATTTATTATTATTTATTATTATATCGGTTTTTTTTTGGTCGAGGTAGATCTACAACGGCAGCACCAGGAAGAGTCGGAATAAAAATATAGTGGTCTATATTTCACGTTAATCAAACACACTAAAATAAAATACTTTTTGGTAAAACGCAATTCAAATTTGACTTCGGAGTGTGGCTTCGCGGGTCCGTCGTAAAAATTGCACTATACGTTAAAAAGTATTTTCTAGGAAATATTTGAGCATCGAGAGAGTTTCCTCATACGCGATTCCGTAAAGAAGTCCTCCGCGAAATGTAACCCTTTAGCGGTGCTGGACGAGTATACTCGTCAAGAGGAAATTGCGATATTTGGGATAAGGATAAGTATACTCGTCGTGTGATAAGTAAAATAAATTTTGCCGTAAAAATTGGAGTTTTAGTAGAAATAAAAAAATATATTTCTTTCATTTTAATAAAAGAATAACGGAAAACTGCGCAACGTACTTCGAAGGGGTGGTACTTTTGGTAATTATCGTTTTGTTATAATTTCATTTAAATTTATAGTAGCTGCATTTACCCTACGTCCGACGAGTTTATTCGTCCTCGCTTGATTTCAATTGTGCACGCATCTGCGTATATCTATACGTTCTCAAAACGAAATTTCACCGTTAAAGGGTTAACCTTAATTAGAAATATTCTCGTATATAATATATTCCACTTAGCACGCTTTTACGAACAGATACAAATCGGCCAAGTTTCTAAACACCTAAACGATCATCTGGTGTCACCTACGATAGAAATCAATCGGATAGAATTTTTGTTCCCATTCACAAACATCGATTACTATCGAAACCTATTCTACGATAATCGATATTGTCCGCGCCATATCTGCCGATAAAATGAAGTACGTACGACACGTTCCATCGAAATCCTTCGCATTATCGGAGCAATTTATTGCAAGCGAGTTTATACATTTATTTAATACATTGACTGCCGGCCTGAGATCCGTGTTATACGATACCGCGCGATATGCATTCGTAACAAGTATATAACATCCAAAAACATAACCGTTTAAATGCTCTGTGTTAGTAACTTTACATCGTCATCGTAACCTTAAAAATATCGCAAATTTTGCAAATATCGATATATTTGATTCGAGTTTTAGTAATATTTTCATCGTTAGTCACTAATGATCCCTAAGGCAGTCAACGTGTTAATCAACTCGATTAACAAATCCCTTCGTTAGAATGAAAGTATCAATACCGGCGAGTAGAACATTTTTTTGATACTTCGAGATCACGTTTTATGCGACGCTGCAGCCATTCGTTTGATGGCGCGCCTTGCCACTTTTGGGCATCGAGAAACCAGGACAACACTGATCCTGCTGCGTTAACACTTGAGAATTACTATAATCGCTGTTGAAGGCGCAGTAATCATTGTTCTTGTTATACTGAATACCCGCCGTTTCTTTCGAACTGTTTAATTCTGCGGAAGTTCCGTTGTTCCGTGATATCTCCGAGGACGCACTCGCGCATGCGTTTACGTTGTCTTCCGATTTCACGTGAATTCCGAGTGGTTGGTTCTCGATACGCGGTGATAGGCTGTCTCGGTGTTGCCGGAAGTGTTGTTCCGTGTCACTTAGAAGAGAACTAAACATATCCGTGGGGTTCCTCAGTGTCACTGTGCCCATAGAGTTTGATCTGCATTCTAACATAGTTTTAATGTCAATTTAATTTAACATACTTCCTTGGTTTACCACAGTTTTTGGATCGTCTTATTTTACTTCGCCCGCTTGAATGCCTGCCGTTTTCTTTTACCTTTATTTACTGTATATTTATATAGACGACTTATTTACTTATTTACTTCTTACTTATTTACGAATTACGTGAAATGATATTTGTTTAACCAAATGTACGTTGCTTGGTTTACATTCTTTAGAATTAGAACTACTACTTCTTCAAAAATGTATGCGATATCTTTTTTGAGGTTAGTTCATTTTGAGGAGAAATATATTTGAGATAAGTTCGCAATGAGGAGGTCTACAAAATACTTTACAAAATTGTAATAAAATTAGATCATCGATGGCGAGAAAGGGTTTAATTACAGGCCAATTACATCAATACTCTTTATTTAATTGGCCGGCGGAAATAATTTATATCACTCGTATTGATTTTCTAATGATTACTCCCCTATGGATTGAGGGTAGAATTAGCCCTATAAAGTATCCCCTGCGTGTCGTACGAGACGACTAATAGGGGTTGATTGCGAATTAACAACCGCATCCCCAAAAAAGACATTACTGCAATTATTTAAAAGGAAGATACTCCCTTTAATACCTTGCCGATAAAAGACTTGCTTTAATCAAGATTATTGAATAACAAACCGATCCGAAAATTCTTCGATGAATAACTCTGTATTATATGGTGATTCACCTAAAACTGGAAGTTGAAATATTCTCCAAACTATTAATTATACTTAAACCATTCAACTTTTGTCTGAAACATTTTTCGATGTAATTAACAGTTTCGAAAATATTTATACTTCCAGTTTTAACTGAATCGCCCTGTATACTCTTTTATACAATTAAATGTACCGGAAAGTAATTAATCATTTTTCACATACTTTCATGAAACTCTATTTATTTTTTCATATTAAACATTACTTTATTAAATAATTCCCAGCGTTATCTATGAACTTTGACCAACGATCTCTCAAAGTCATAATTCCCTTTTTGAACAATTCAAATTCACAACTTTTGATGCAAAAACATCTCCACTCCCGAATTGATTACTTTCCGGTACTCTTAATATATTCATGTCTTTCGTATATTTCATTAATTATATATAATAAATATACATATATTAGATATAAGTGTTGATAATAATAACAACAGATATTCATCGCGATTTACTTACCTCTAGTGTCAACATTTTTGGTTGGCGAGTTGGCAACGGATCGGCGCGCGACATCTTGGAAAGTAATGGGAGAATAAATTCTCCTTTCATCCGAGAGAAATGCCGATGCATCAGGCGGAGTTGGTGAGGCTATCTTTGAACATCTTCTAGACGGTAAATCCGTGTTATTTTGGTTTTCGAATATCGGGATTCCCGAGAATCCCGAAGGTGTCCCTGTCGAGACTCTTTTTTCTGTACTTCTCGTGTGCCAATGAGGCGGTTCTTGAATGGTAATGCCTTTCGTCGTTGACGACCTGTGTTCTCTTTTTTCTAACCAGTATGTTTTCATTGTTCCTAAAATTATACTTCGATACTAGGACCTACATAGTTTTTGTTTTTATATCTTCGAATATAAATGAAGTTATGAAACGTATTCGTACAGCAGCCACGTAGAACTTTGTTTCCGCATAAAATAAATTGTGAATATTTCCATAATATCTTTTTTTAATTCATTTCATGGATTTCTAATTGTAAGAATATGTACTTATCACTTGTTTATTAACATATTTTAAATCAACAAAGTCCAAAGATAAATAATATTATTTATTCATATCTTTTATGGAAATATTCAGAATTTGTTTCGTGTGGAAACAAAGTTGTACGACGTTTTTGTTAAAATTCCCTGCTGTACTAATACTTTTTATACTCATTGTATATTATTTACTTAACAAGTAATATATTATCTACCTTTTCCTTTCACTTCTATTTCACCTCGTTCTATGACTTTGTAAGATGGCGACAGTAATTCTCGAGTAGATTGAGATATGTGAATCTGCATGGCTTGACTGGTTGCTTCCATTCGAGAAGCCGTGTTCACGGAGTCCCCGAATAAACAATAACGCGGCATTTTTAATCCAACGATTCCAGCAACTACCGCACCGCTGTGAATCCCGATACGTATTTGCAGATGAAGTCCTGAATAAACAATAATACTTTGAATTACGATTACTTATTAATATATTACTTCGTAATTACCTGTGGAACGATCTTTGAGATCAGTTATCGCTTCGACCATGTCGAGTGCCATATCACAGACGCGATCCGCGTGATCGTCTTCTTTCACGGGGGCCCCTGATACCACCATATAAGCATCACCTATTGTTTCAACCTAAATCAAAAACAATCAATTAATCCTAGCAATTAATAACTTTGCGTAAACAATGTACTGTAAAGACTAAATTTTACATTCCTTTCACAGATTTTATTACACGAAACATCCTCCTGATCATTTTTCATCAGAACCTGGATATTTCGTGTAATATATAAAACCATAATATATAAAACCATAAAATAATGTTTTTATTTATATATATAAATTATAGCCGGAGGATATAAATGATTGAAATCAGTTATTTTGACTGTTTTGGTAGTTTTAGTGTTATAGAGACCAGTTGATAATAATAATAATAATAATAATAATAATAATAATAACAAAAATTAAAAGGAAACTGGGTAAAAGAAATGTGCATTTAGTCACGTATTGTACGAAGAGATATACATATCTCTAAATGTATATAATTGATTTATAAGAAATGGTCATCCATTATACTTTAATAATCGATGGAAAATCATAAAACGCAAATTAGTGCTAGATGATAGCGGACAATCGTGTCAGAACAAATAAAGGCTAATTCTTAATACCTAAGAATACCTTATACACCCGGTTCCTTTCGGTCAGCGTGTCGAAAAGTGAATACATGGCGTTCAGCATCGACACGACTTCCATTGGCGTAATTCTGCTGCAGATTTCGGTAAACGTAACTACATCCGAGAATAAAATGGAAACACTGCCAAACATCTGAAACAATCGTCGAGAAGTATTTAACACGTGACAATAGACGAGAATTAAAATCCACGAGATTGAATTCATTTTCGTACATCGCGCTTAAACCTTTTAGTAATTAATATTATGATTAACAAAAAGAAGATATTAATCCGTGGCGGAAAATTATATTTACTTTCGTTTTCATAAAAACGGGACTTATACCATTTTCAGAAATTAAGACCCATATCAGTACCTTTATAAGTTTCCGGGTACCGTAAACAAGTATCTTGAAAAATATGCGATTTTTGAGGTATCTATTTTTTTGCACGTGATTAAATTATGTTAGAAATAGGAAGCCGATATATCGGCTCAAGGTATTTTTCGGAAAACTCAAAAATCGCATATTTTCAAAGTATCTTTTGTCGGTACCCGGAAAACTTATAAGATAACCTACTAGAAGGGTTAAACTACAATACATTAATTCGCCTCACCGGTGGCCGTAAATTTAAGTTCCCGCTTTTCACCGCAATATTTATTTCATATCTAATATTCGACATTCAATACATCCATTTTTTCACTAATCATAACAAACCAAATAAAATTCAATAATTAAATTATATCATTCTATTAATTATTTTACTCGAAGAAGGCAAACTTGTGGCTTCCACAAGGTCATCTTTCTTATTAAATTGTTATATAATTAATGTTTTCTTTGCATCGGAAAGTGGTCTTCAATTTACAGACAGTTATCATATATTCATAAATTGTCAACGGAATATAACAACAATATTATTCTTCGGATTTAAAGCCTGAAATAGGGTTATCACCGGGGTGTGATTTAGTCTCGCATCGTTTATCATTCTTGCAAGAAACGCCTGGATATTTGATCCTCTGAACAAATCTTTATCGGATGGAGGTGTTTTCTAACATTTTTCCTACCGTTCCCATCCCATTCTGTATTATTCTGTCCCGTTCCAGTGATGCGATTCGACCCTTGAAAGGATACTGTACGTGTTTATAATGTAAGCCGAATAACACTTTCGCTTACCTCACATGTGTCGATCGGACTCTCTCCGTTCCGCAAACGATCCGCCACTTGTTTCGGTATCATTTGATAAAGTAGTTCATCCGTGCGTTTCATTTCCTCGTCCAATTTTCTCATTGATTCCTCTAATTTCTTGCTCTTCAACTGTTCCTGGTCCAAAGCTAACTTTAACTCCACCGACTGTTGGGTTCCAGCAAGCATCAGATCTCTTTAATTAACAATTGAATTAAATAGTTAATTTTGGAATCGCGTTTCTTCGTATTTTGTATTCTTTCTATATGTATTTCATATGTTCCGTATATCTTGTAGTTTTCGTATATTCTACTTTTTCGCATATTTCATATTTCTCGTATTATTCTATAATTTCGTATATATTTTTTATTTTCCGTATATTTTATAGTCTTAGAGTATTCCGTATTTTTCGCATATTTCATCATTCCCATATTTTCTATATTTCATATTATTCATATTTCTAGTAAGACATTTATGTGATTGGTTTAAAGAAATACCGTGAATTACGATTATATTAAGTCAAGTGTTCTTCTAAACTTTTGCTAAATCACTAAATTAAATGCTTTGATGGAGAATAACATAATATGTACATATTGAAGTTGATCACAATAAGTATGGAATTGTATGAATGAAATAATGAGAAGTAGTTTGGTTGGAAAATGAAAAAGTATTACCTGCTGAAGTCGTGCATCGACAAATCGTTTATATAAAGACCTGTTGCAATTAGAGCATTCAAGTCCGGCATAACGGGTGTACCGAGGTACATCATCATCTTCCAGTTATCCATGTATATCATTTGTCCTGAAAACATGTTCAAACGCGGCTTCTTTATAGCTTTACAATAGACTCGCACTTATTTATTGAGTGCACTACTATTATTTATAAAAATATATTTGAGTTCACGTAACACAGAAACATGTCAATACTATGATCATAATATTATATTAATAATATTAATATTATGATCAGTTGCATATTCAAATTTGGAATAATCAATTAATAATCAATTTCTAATCAATTTCTAATCAATTTCCACTGATTTGATACCTTTTAATCTTAACGTTTTATCGTCCATCGAGTCGAGCTCGTCGCTTAATAAAATTTCATTTTTATGCCGATCTGACGGCCGTTCCGTTAAAATAGGTTCAACTGTTACTAATTCGAAAATGTTGTTCGTTCTGTTTAAAATCTGTAACGATTGGAGAAATGCAAGATATATTGTATTATTAGTTATATTTCTATATTATTAATTTGATTTGTAGTATTGTAGTATATTAGATATAGTAATTCCGAGTTACCGAGTGAAATTTGAAGGCGATAAGCGGTCTGACGAGATCAAAGAAATGCGTGATTTTTTTACCTACTAGATCAGGTAATATCACCATTAGTGAGTTACCAATACTTCTGACTACCATGTCTGACCTGAAAATGATATGAAACTTATTTTATAGAAATTAAACCATATTGTTCTTTACATTCAATAAATTATATAAATTTATCAAAATCAATATAATGCTTCTAATAATCGTAATGAAATGTGCACAAAAACAATGTAAACTGGAAATATTTCCAATATTTAGTCGCAGAAACTAAACAATATTGGCCTTTGCATTAAATAAATTATATAAATTTATCAAAACCAATATAATGCTTCTAATAATCGTAATGAAATGTACTCAAAAACAATGTAAACTGGAAATATTTCCAATATTTAGTCGCAGAAACTAAACAATATTGGCCTTTGCATTAAATAAATTATATAAATTTATCAAAACCAATATAATGCTTCTAATAATCGTAATGAAATGTACTCAAAAACAATGCAAACTGGAAA
Source organism: Nysson spinosus (assembly GCA_910591585.2). Lineage (NCBI taxonomy): Eukaryota > Metazoa > Arthropoda > Insecta > Hymenoptera > Crabronidae > Nysson > Nysson spinosus. The sequence goes on from OU342835.1 coordinate 10,076,030, forward strand.
TATTTCCAATATTTAGTCGCAGAAACTAAACAATATTGGCCTTTGCATTAAATAAATTATATAAATTTATCAAAACCAATATAATGCTTCTAATAATCGTAATAAAATGTACACAAAAACAATGCAAACTGGAAATATTTCCAATATTTAGTCGCAGAAACTAAACTATATTGGCCTTTGCATTAAATAAGTTATATAAATTTATTAAAATTAATATGATACTTTTAATAATCGTAATGAAATGTACTCAAAAACAATGCAAAACGGAAATATCTTCAATTTTTAATTATATAAACTAAACAATATTGGCCTTTGCATTACATGAATTATATAAATTTATCAAAATCAATATGATACGTTTAGTAATCGCGGTGTAATGTACCCAAAAACAATGCAAAATGGAAATATTTCGAACAACACGGAGGCTCCGATCGGCAAATGTTTTTCTTCACGTGTCATGGCAAGGGAAGCTTGCGTAAAAGCTCTGTTATCGAATGTAAGCTGAAACGTGACGTGTACGGTGTCAAACAGCACTTCTTCGCGTACGAGTTCAATTTGCAGTTCCTTGTGATAGAAATGCCGTGCTACTTCTCTTATCTGACCCATCGTGTAATACACGAAACCTCGCCGTTTACTTCTGTAATGTAACGTTAATCCTGTAACAAGGTATTAACATTATAACTATTATCCTTTAATCATTTATTAAAACATATACAGGTTGTCACGTATGAAACAAGCCACCTAATTTTCCTCATTAATCGCGATAATACCAAACAATATTTTACGAATTAATTGAATCTTTCCTTGAAATCGAATATTTTCCGTTGTTGTTTTCTTACAGAATTTTCTGGATCAAAATTATTTTTGACACCAAAATGAATCTTGGTGTTTAATTACATGGCCTATTTTATGTGGTATATACTGTATATTAAAATATATTATAGTAGATATATTATGATAGATGACAAATAATTAAGTTGTTGAATATTGAATTTTGATAAATATATTAACGATATAAGACTTTTTATTCGTACTAAGTTTCCATATTCATGCTTGAGGTGCAAAGTAGGACATCTTTTTTAGATGACTAATTATTCTCGCTAAATTCTTTAGAAAATGGGTAGCCCAATACCTTGTCGCGTCTCATTTTCGCAGATAAATGATGGCGCTCTCATCCTGGGATAGGAGAACTTGAGATATTCGTGTAAATTGTCCAATCCGTTAAGGAAATCCCTCACGTGTCGACCAAGTACTGAGAGCACGCGATCGTAACCATATTGTCCAACAAACCCTACGAAGTGTACACCCATCTGGTCGAAAAATTCTTTTTCGCTCACACCCAGAACCTGTGATATTTTTTACCAGATATAACACTGGAAATTGATGCTTCATACTTTTCAAGTAACTAAAACACTGGAAATTAATGACTGATACTGTTTAACTAAATATAACAGTGAAAATTAAGGCTTGATAGTTTTCAAGTAACTAAAACACTGGAAATTAGTTCCTGATATTTTTTAACTAAATATAACACTGAAAATTGATGCCTGATATATTTTGACGAATATAACATGGAAAATTGATGCCTGATATTTTTTAAGAAACATAATATTGAAAATTTATGCCTGATATATTTTAAGAAATATAATATTGAAAATTGATGCTTAATATTTTTCAATTAACTAAAATACTAGAAATTAATTCCTGATATTTTGTAACTAAATATAACACTGAAAATTGATGCTTGATATTTTTTAAGTAAATGCAACCCTGAAAATTAATTCCTGCTATATTTTAACGAATATAATATTGAAAATTGATGCCCGATATATTTTAAGAAATATAATATTGAAAATTGATGCTTGATATTTGTCAAATAACTAAAATACTAGAAATTAATTCCTGACATTTTTTAACTAAATATAACATTGAAAATTGATGCTTGATATTTTTTAAGTAAATGCAACCCTGAAAATTAATGCCTGACATATTTTAACGAGTATAATACTGAAAATTGAGACCTGATATTTTTTGGCAAGTACAACGTTGAATATTAGTGCTTGACATTTTGGGAGGAAGTATAATATTTGTATTGGAAATATGCATTTCTTATAAGTGCAAGTGATCTACGATCATGATATACACATGAGATTAAACGTTTGCGTAAATGAATAACTTTTTATTACTTAGTAATTAGAGAGTGAATTATATATTCATCGGTATTATAGAATTTTAATGCTTACCTGAATAGCCTTTTTAGCTAGTCTTGGTATTAAGTTTTCAGGATAAACCTGATGAACACTGAAGCTAGGTTGATCCACCGCAGCTTGTCGTCGTATTTCTTCCCACCTATCCTCCCCGTAAACTTGTCGTATATACTCCGACATGTTCTCCAAGATTAGCCCGTACATTTTAGCCGATTTTGTTTCCTGCAGCAAAACAATGATTTCCCCTCAAATCTAGTTCACTCTTGAATTCACATACTTATTATATATTAATTGATAATATTACCAACACAATTGTATGAAATCACGGTATCGGGGGATTCCCGCATTTTATTATATAGTGCGTTGTACAAGAATAGCGTTATACAAAAAAGTCGTCGTAATAATTTTAGCGCGTTGTACGAAAATCGCGTTATATAAAGAAATCGTCGCAATATCTTTAAATTGTTCCTCTCAAACTAAGTTCACTCTTGAACTTTCATAATTATTATATATTAACTGATAATATTTCGAAATCTCTGTGCAGGGATGCAAAAGGACCTTCAGAAGATTTTATTTATTTTTATTACTAATTATAATATTTCATATGTATATAATCGTGCATATTTCATATACTTAATCACATTGTTGCTGTTTCGCGGAGGATTCTCCGTGCACTTTTTCGACGGATTACAGAATTTTGGATATAATCTCGAGATTAAGAGTCTTTAGCATAGTCCAGAAAAATAACCCGAAACGAAAGAGTTTGGTAGTCGCAGGCGACATTTGCCGGAACCGCGGACAGTTGGAATCGGTCTTACGATGCATCTCGCGTTTTTCGATTATGATGATCACTGACCCCGCGCACCAAAAGGACGCGGTCTGCCTCGACGTTTTTGCTTGAATTAAAATCAACCATCCATATAAGTAAGAGCGCAGTTATTAATAGACTCGTTCATAATTTCGATCACGTAGCCGACTTCACTGACGCGGCTCATACGTGAATAGATCCGCCGGAAAAACGAAAGTCCTTTGTATTAGGTCATTCCAAAAGTAATGGGGATTTTTGGAGATGACTACGATGCTTACAACTGATGTATTAACATTTTTCGCACCCCGCTTATTTCATAGACGTTCGCCCAATGGATTATCACTTTTTTAAATATTTATAATTATTTCTGTGCTATAAAATCTTCGAAACCAGTGGAAAGTTTTTGAGGCCCTTCGGGAATTTATTAACAATAAATCTGGCGATTTTTATAAAAAAGGGTATATATTAATATTTTGATATTTTGATTAAAAGAGTAGCATCTTTTGAAAGTATCGTTCGTTTCAAATACAAACATCTCTTTATAATTGAAATATTGATGTAATAATATTTAAATAAATATGCTTAGATTAAAAAGATATCATTAAATTAAGATATCTCTATAATTCAAAATATTGATTTAATAATATTTGAAAAAATATAGTTGGTTTAAAAAGATATCATTAAATCAAGATATCTCTATAATTCAAAAATATTGATGTAATATTATTTGAGAAAATATAGTTGAATTAAAAAGATATCATTAAATCAAAATATCCCTATAATTAAAAAATATTGATGTAATAATATTTGAGAAAATAGGGTGGCATTAAAAGATATTATTAAATTAAGATATCTCTATTTATTCATGTTACACGCGAGATAAGCGTTATTTCCGGCAAGACAATGGCGGCTTTGTCGTTTACCTTACTACTTCCTCCCGCAAAACGTGTACCTCTCAATTGATTACGATCTATAAAATCGTGGCCGCCATGTTTTTTCCCAGTTTCAGAGTTAAAGTGGTCAATACCGACTAAATAATTTACCAAGGAATTGTTTGCACCAACCAACCCCGTCGTAGGGTGGAATTATCTTTCATATCGAAACTATTATATTACAAAAGGTAAACCGCCATGTTTGCGTTACAACGTAATAATAGATTTCATTGTACGAAAATGAATTTAGATTGGCATTTAATAACGGGTCATAAATTTCGGCGATAAATAATATGTCAGTAAATTAAGCTTCGCAAAGATTAATAAGAATATGTAGTTCCTAATTTGTCAGTTCATTTCCAGTTTCGTTACAATTATTACAATTATATAATAATTTAATTGAAATTTTCTAGACAATTAAATTTGTTACATTTTCAGCACTTTTATATAATAATTGTAATTGAAATTTTCTTCATATTATTGCATTGTGCTATTTATGTTATATTATGGGATGATTAAATAATCGAGATTTGTATCGAATTTAACAAAAATGAACCAGTAACTTGTTTCATTATTCATAATATTTTGCAATATTTTTTCTTCATAATTTTGATTCATACTTTCTTTAATAACCTGCGATTAAAAGCCTGCTATAATATTAAGGGATGTAATAACAGGCATCATCGAATATTAATAATAATTAATAATAATTTCATTTGCAATTCAGCGTGCTATTAATAGAAAACAATAAAGCGTGGAGATCGCATATCGAATGATTCTACTTTGGATCAAGGTCCTTTTCTAAAATTAACTCAACAATGGGAGAGTCATAAAGTGACGTAATAATCCTTCATTTAAATAGATCTTATTTTTAAAGTGAAAGATATCATTTTCTTCTGTTCTCGAGGATTACGAAATGCGGCGCATTCTCAAATCGAGAATCGCGCGTCAGGATTTCTCGATCCTTCGAGTCCTTAGATATTCAAATTCATAAATCTTGGTATCCTTGAAGACGTGGCTTCTAGCATTTTTGTACGCTTGAATGCAGACAGCCCCCATACATTGAAATGCTAATGCAGAAATGTTCGCGAATCTTTAAATTTCGGCAGGAATAATATTATAAATGTTCGCGAATCTTTAAATTTCGGAACAAATAATACTATAAACGTTCGCGAATCTTTAAATTTCGTACGAATAATATTATAAATATTCGCGAATCTTTAAATTTCGGAACGAATAATATTATAAATGTTTACGAATCTTTAAATTTCGGAACGAATAAAATTATAAATGTTCGCGAAACCTTAAATTTTGGAACGAATAATATTGTAAATATTCGCGAATCATTAAATTTCGAAACGAATAATATTACAAATTTCTCGTTAATCTTTTTATTTGATACATTTTAACGCAAGTTTTTTGTATTAAATGGCACAGATGAAAGCGGCAAAATGTTTCGTATTCTATGGAAAGTCTCGCGTTTTTCACTTACTTTTCTCTGCGTGTTTTTTACTTTCAACACAATTCACATAAATATTCACGTTTCATTATACCGTTCCAAGTACGTTCAACAAATAATGATTTACTAAAATCACGTAACACTATTGGTTCTTAAAACATTCAAATGGGAGTACTAATAGTTAATTAATGGAGTTTGACTCAGTCGATTAACACTTAATGAATTAACACTTAATGAATTTCTAAGATACAGAGAAAATGGCATCTTCCAGCCACATCTGCACTTCTATTTATATGATCTGCCACCCGAGATCTCTGAAGTCACTAGAAAAATATCCTGAAATAAACACCCTACCAATTATTAGATTTACTCTATTGGTCGCCGAAAGCCTGCGCGAATTTTACGATTTCCCTCGCAATACCACGCTTCAATGCAAAAACTAACAATTCGAACAATTCCACCCCCCTTTAGATTCTGACTAAGATTTATTTTTCTCGAAATCTTCGATCACTCTTTTTGCAATCGAATCGCAAAGAAATTTACTGCATTTCTGTGACAAAATACAACTAACCCTCGTATAACACGAGAGTTACGTTTCAGAAAAAGGTCGCGTTACCTACATATGAAATAAAAACCAAAATTCAGATTTTGCTTAAACTCATATTTAAAATATTCAAGAATATTTAAAAAATGTGATGATAAATAAATATTAATTAAATAGTAGTTTCTTTCGTGAATAATTCTAATTGACTAATTATATCATAAATAAATAGGAATTGTGGTGTTCAGATTTGTTGAAAATTTATGGAAAAGTAAATTCAACTTTATCGTTGCTATTACTATTTGAATTATATGTTTCAGTCTTCTTTACTGGTTTTTTATTTTCCTTTCGTGAATAATTCCACTGGACTTGTTCTTTTAACTTGCTACATTTACTGTACTGAATCGTTTTATTTCGTTGTATTTACATTCTCACATTTCGTTTGATAAATCGCTCGCGACGTCTGGGTACCTGTTCCTTTTTACCGAACCGTATCCCAAGTACGCCATTGGTTCACGAAATCATTTTATTCGAAGGACATATAAAAACTTTCAAAACATTTTCCTTCTGATATATTTCAGAAAGTTCTTTCATTAAATTATATAAATCGTATCAACGTGTATTTCATTTGTAGAAATTCAATTTGTACTTCAATATTAGTTGCTCGATCAAATATTCCGTGTCTTTTCAGCCGAAAATTACTGCTCTTCGTAACTTTTTACTACGTTCGCGGAATTTGATCGAAAAGAATATTTCGAAAGAAAACAGCAACTTGTCGCGGAAAATGGAAGATCATAAATATGTACACTCAAATATATCAGTCACTATAGTACACGATAAAAAGGGACTTAATGGATTTATAAGATGATCTGTATAAAAATGAGCAAGGGTTATTAATGTTAATCATTTGCTTTCAATGTAAAGTTATTAATATTTATTCTTGTATTATTTGGTTGGCCAGAAAGCTCGTGCGGTTTGCATCACTTTTTGCTTGATTTTTCTGAACACAGAAATATGAAGTTCTCCAAAAAACAGAAAAATATTATAAGTCAAAAAAGATCGAAATATATTGTTAAATAAAGAAAATTGAAAACATGTGCAAAAATGAATAAAAATCGCTTTCTATTTATATGCGTAAAACTCCACGAACTTTTGGCCAGCCGAATATTATAAAGCTCGAAATACGGTAAACTCTCGTATAACGCGAATTCCTACTACGCGCAAAAGATATTGTGACGATATTTCTTATCGCAAAGGGATGAATATGAATTACAAAAAGGTGAATATGATCTGCAGTGGGGTTAATTTGCAGTGCAAATCCTATATTGTCCTTTGATAATCGAGGCAGTTAGAAGCATAGAAACAAATATAAACTCACTTTGCGTTTTCCGGGTAATTTGAAGAATACTTGCGAAAAAATGGGTTCCTCGGATAACTCGAAACTACGAGGAGGACACCTCGAGGATGTCCCGAGGTTGATAAGAATAGAAGAAGCTAGTGTTGCACCACCGAGTTACACATTTTGTGAAACGTTGAATCACGTGTCCTGCGGGACAGTGCTGTGTATGGAATAACCATACCAAGTAGGATCTCCCTCTTTTTCCCTCTTCTTCCCTCCTGTTCCCACCATATCCCCCTTGTTCCTGTTACACTTACCCCCCTCACCCTATCGCGAGCCATCCCTTCCCCTTTATCTTCCTCTATCTACATCGGCCACCGAAACTTTGTGATCTCGATCGATCCTTTCGATTCTTTCGATTATTCGATTATTCGATGATTCGATTATTATTTCCCAGATAATTGATCCGTTCAACAGTCAAAGTGTATAACTCCATCAAACAAAAATTCGAGATAATTGATAATTATGAAACGTTAAGTACCAATCATTTACGTTGGTAATAATACTGGAAAATTTTTAAAAAGTGAGGTTAATCACTTTGGGATTTGAACGGCTCAATTAACACTAGAACTACCGAACATATACTCAGATATGCTTAGATATTTATTTATATATAAATTATGGCTGGAGGATTGAAGTTAATTAATGGATTCAATTAAAACGTTATGTATATAAAATAAAAGTATATCAAATCTCAAACAATGCGACGTGATATATTCGAATAATTTAATTAAACATGGCAGACAAGTCCTTTTAACCCCTTTGATAGTTCCAGTGTTAACTCGCAATTGAAGTTTGATATATTTTAACACGTTGACTCACAATTAATATGTACAATTAATATCTGTGAAGTTATCAATATTTCTAATATTACAAACACGAATTTCAGTTAGACATTCAACGTGTTAAGAAATTAACATTTAATAAGTTCAATTATTATTATCTGAGTTTTGGGAAAGCTGGACTTTGAATTTAATTTTCAAACATGAAGACCATCCTTGTATTTCTAGCTTTATATTTGATGCATCGAAAAGTGTAGCATTTTCAAAGTAACTCCGACGAAGTTGGTACGCTTGGGTATACGAGTTGGAAACAATCGTGTCTTGGCAACATCTGTCGCGTTTCTGTTATGGGATCCAATCACGGGATAGCTGTTGCAACTTTACAACTACGTACAGAAGAACAAACGAGATATTGTTCTTCTTATTTTTTAATATTATACAATAAGCAGAATAAGTTCGTGAAGTAATTATATTATTTCTTTAATTAATACGAATTTCTATTGCGATCTATGTGTCGCTCGAATTAACTTAAAATCGAATTAAAGTCATTCTAAATAACTAATAATTGCAAACTGGCAGTTGCTTAGATTATTATTGTGAACAATTATATTAAAAGACATATGTTTTTTATAGTCACTTATATATTATTTCATTAATTTCCTTTTCGAGGAAAGTTTTGTGTCGACTTGGAATACGAATATTATGCATATCAATGAGACACGTGGCATAAAGATCTCAGAATTAGAGATCCTTTGGCGTACTTCGTGAAAATACTTTGAATAAAACTTCCGTTCCTGGAATATTGTAAAGTAAGATAAAGTACCACATTTCCGGCTATTATTTATTATTTTATATAGCTATTATATTCTTTTTATTTCAATTTAGCTATTACTTTTCCGGTTCTTCTATCAATAACTTTCCGCATAATTTCTTATTTCGTTCGATTGAAAAATTCCTTATCAGCGCCAAATACTAAATAATAATAAACTAATTACCGTTCCTTTCCCTTTCGAATTAAATATTATTAACACTAGAACTACCAAGGGAATCAAATTGATTTGTTTGCCATTTTTACACCACGGCGAATTGTTTGAAATTGTATATAAATAATAATAATAATTTTATATGCAAATAATTGAATCCATTAATAAACTTATGTCCTCCACAGTTTATATATAAATAAATGTGTAAACATAAGTGAGTACATGTTTGATAGTTCTAGCGTTAAATATTATTGATCCTAGATTTGATATTTCAAGTTTAAAGTACAAAATCATATTCTGATAATTGATAAGACGTATCCTTAAGGATTAGTGGTGCACCGGTTTACCGGCTCGTGCGAACTCGCCGTTATTGGCTCCGGTTATAATTGTCCCCGAAGAACTTAATGAACGTTCGAGCTAATTACAGGGCATCTGGATACTCCGTATTATACGGTAAATTGATATTACGTCTAATGGAGGGGTTTTGCTGTTTCAGGATAGCCAACTGTGTTCCTAGCGTGCAGACACGAAGAGGACTTCTTTCTAAGACATTTATAATCCGCGGACTAACGACTGCCAGACTAATATCGAGATATATCACTTCGCTAAGTAGAAGGTACTTAAATATTGACCACGCTTTTTATACTCTTCTATTTCGGTACTAATCGGTAAATTGATTAAAATAGTCTTCTTCTACTAATATTAACACATTGTATGCGGGACGCGTATTAATACGTTTCCAAAATACGTCGGTTGAAATGTGGATGCATATCTTTTTTGTCGGAAAATTACATTCGGAAATTAAAGCTATATGCACTGAGTTCTAACTTTATCATATTTTATGGTAAGCATTTTTATTTTATTCACAGTATATTAGTAATTAATATGATTTTTTGAAATCCTTTTTCAACGCGATGTAATCGTCAAAAATAGCTCGCGTATAATGTGTCGATACTTTGTCGTCCGACGACACCCCGGTGGTGTCGTCAATTAGAAACTGACGAACAAATACCGGTGGCACGTTACTTATTATTGTTTTTCACTAATTTATTTGTTAGCTTACATTTATTGACGTATATTCTTGGAATTTCGCGTAAATCGGGTTACAGGATCAAGAGTTATTCTGATTTTCATGTTTTACTACAATATATTGTAATTAAAATATGAACGAATCCGGGAAAAGTGCCGGCGACGGGTAAAAATATTTCTATCACAAAACTTTAATTCGAAGGATTAACCCGAGGTAGTGAAATTAATATGAAACCACTTCAATATTCATATCTCGGATGACAAAAGTGGAATGAATAAATATTTGTCAATATATTTCCATAATATCTGTTATAAAGATTTAGGATAAATATATACTTATTTAGCGTATAATATAATACAATTATTATAGAATATTATTTTATTTATTCCTAGAATATAGTAGATTCTTACGTACATAAATCATATTATTCTATATAATTATTATATATAACATATTCTAGTTCGAATTTATCTACTAATGCATACTAATCCAAATATAATCCAAAGCACAGTACGTGAACTTCCAAACAAAATTACGTACATAAAACATATAACTGTATATAATTATTATATATAATATATTCTACTCAATTTATATACTAATAGATATCAATCCAAATATACTCCAAGTATAATCCAAAACACGGTACAAAGACTTCGAAAAAAATTGTTGAAACTAGTATCTTTCGAAATGATGGAAGATCAAGTGAATTTTATTCAGTTTTCAAGTAAGAAACGATGTCCCGTAAAAACAGTGGCGAGAAAAAGACGCACGTGTGTGCGAGGACCAATTCGTTCGGAGAGTATCGAAGAGGCTTGGAAACTATTCGCAGAGAAAATCTCTGGAAAACCTCGCTTTTCTTGCTTGGAAAAAAAGCAGACTTATTGGTTCTGTAAAACCGTAAGATTTGTCTCGAAGTATTCTGTTATACGAACCGTGCAACGTATCCACGTGATGCCGATGTTAAAGAAGAGGTTCAGGGGATGCAGCAGGTGTTATAACGTGTAGATCGTATACCTCACACAGTACTACCACCTTTACATTAACTCACTACTCTCCTGTGTGTGATAACACAAACAGCTTCCTGGCGCATACTCGGGATCAATCTGGAAGTACCACATGCGCGGATATCAATTTCATGGATGCGCGGGGATCCTTACAGGTTTCACGAGTATTTTTGTTAATTCTCCTTCGTAGAATTCGCTCAACAACCAAAGTGACTAATTTCATCAAATAAAAATTAAAGATAATTGATAATTATTAAACGGTAAAGAAATATTGAGAATTTAGGAATATTAGCGTTATATTTGATTCGAGTTTTAATAATTTGGTGTTAGCGGTCATCGTTAATATTTGATAAGGAATATATGCAATGCTGAATGGTCTGTCAGATATCGAAAATCTGAACTGTTTATTGTAAAAACACACCCACACACGCACGAATTTATATATGCTTTTAGCGAGATAATGATAGATATTACTTGGCACCCTTCGAAGCAGAATCTTCCGAGTTGCAGATTTTCCCCTCGCGATAAATGGACCCTTCATAAACCCGCTGAATTCCGATTTACTGTCATCTATGATACTCTGAGTCATCAAGTTTTTTCGTGTCCGAAAACTATCAGGTCAGAAATCATTATTCTATCGATCTCAATTTCCTAATTTTAATATCGAATTCATTAAAAACATCTAATTATTCGTGTTCAGTTTAAGAAAAAATATCTTAAATATATTCCTTGCCTTAAAAATTCGAACAAATAATGTCTTAAGTGGCTACTTATATTAATGCGGTTGATTTCAAGCAACTTCTGACTTATAAGTCTTAAGTAGATTGTACTGACTTTGGTCAGACGTGCGAGTGGAAAGATCTCAAACTCCCGGCACTGTGCACGCGGTTTAGCAAAGTTATTAATAAACGGGGAGATTAGCAAAATTATTAATACCCTTAGTCTATATTAAAATAATTCACTAAGAATTACGCATTTCTACATGTATTTTAGCATTATTTAATTCTACTTACCTCCTCCCAAACAATGATGTTCCTTTTAACACTAACATCATCGGAACCTCTTAAGAAACCGGTTAATAATATCCTTGGTTTTAATCCACTTCGATATTTTTATTGCATTTATCATTTTTCAAAAAATCAGACGTTACACATACTTCGCACAAGCGTACTTAAATTAATTCATATTCTACGCTGGCTTAATGTATGAATTAATTTATTAACGAAAAGATGAGTTTCTTTTACTTTGATTCTTAATTCACATTTTTATTCGGACTTTTATTCGAACTGCCACTTTTTATTCATTCGTGTTAACATAATATTATATAAACTCACAGTGTCACCATGACTTATATTGTTTATTTTTTATATGTATTATATTTAATTATAATACCCGAACCAGATGTATTCTATTAATTTATATACATTTATATAAATTTATATTGAAATGTATATACATATATTATTTCATTAATTTCCATTTCGAGGAAAGTTGGGTGCCGAAATAGAATAGTTGCGATGTTTTGTCTGATTCAAAAAGAAAATTATACCCAATTTCACAGTAATCGCACTATGAGATTTATATATATTTATATCAATGTAATACTTCATTCGACGAGTATATTGTTCGTTACTTTTTCTTCGCGCAATAATAATTAGTGAAAAAATCGAAGACAACAGTGTCTTTGGTGCGATCGAACGCGTTACTGAGCACAATTTAGGATCGCACCGTGTGCATACAAGGTGACTGTTTCCTGCTATTAGCCGGCAAACTCGATCAGAAAGTCAAGCAGTGATGCACGTCGATCATATAATAAGCCGATACCAAGAAGGACTACCAACGAACCACCGCCGACGTAAATCGCATCGGAGCTCGCCAAAACACAAGGAAAATTGCATTTGTATGCTTCGTACGACAACCACTCTAGAAAGTGAATAATTGTTTCTACCCGCAAGTGTGAGATCGCCGCCATAACAGCCTGCAAGGCATTATTCAACACTAGAACTACCAAAGGGGTCAAAATGACTTGTCTACACTTTTATTAAGATTATTTCAATATGCAACGACACATAATTTTTGGATTTTATACATTTTTATCTTATATACGTGACGCGTATAATTCAATCCATTAATTAACTCGGATCCGCCAGCTACAATATATTTACAATTAAATGTGTAAATGTAACCGAGTATAAGTTCGGTAGTTTTAGTGTGAAGAAAAGTATATTACGTAAATATTGTACACATTCGCGTTACTCACGGAATAATACTAGGAGTCAAACCCTACGCCATATTTAGGTCAATTAAACTACTTTCATAGATCAACACGATTTATTTACATCGCTTGCTAAGTCTATTTCAGCGCGTCGTAATCGAATAACTTATGACAACTGTCTCACTTTTAAACCGTGGACATTCCGATTCGGACACTGACAGTGAATCATGACATTGTGTTGTCTATTAAGAGTAGTTAAAGTAAAATTGACTGCGTCAGTAGGACACGGAAAAGGAGGGAGATCATGGAATAATAAAAAGCACGTTTAAAAATAAACTTTTATTCTTCCAGAATCTATAAACTTTGTAGAATTTAATATGCAACTATCAGTGGGTTACGTAACATTTATTACCGTACACCGCACAGTTTCATATCGCGTGTAATCGACGTTACATCGCAAATAGTTGGCATTGTCTTCGCATTCTCACAGTATCATGATACTGATACTTTACACGTTTCTCTGTAGATGCAGAATACTTTAATACTCTTGACATTCTTGGACTCTGATGGAAATCCAATTAATTACTACGCTAACGCATCCATTAATCGATTTATAAAAATAAAGTTAAACTAGTATTCTTTGTTAAAGTCTGATAAATCAGAATTGTTCGAAGTGGTTTATGAGCTACACTCGTAGGAACTCATCGAATTATGTTCTATCTAATTTAATTAGGTTCTCGAAATACTTAAAAAAAATAGATTAATCTTTCTTTATCTCAGCCGGCTTTGGCGGGAATATTAAAAACAATGACAACTGTGTCACTGAAAGGATGAAACCCACCGCATTCTGAAACTTTAAAAGGCGTAGTGTTAATGCATTAATTAAATAGATTAATTCAAACGCAGATAAGGCGAATGTAATTCGGAGTTTTACGGAGCGTGTAATTAAATTGTTTACTTACGATAATGAAAGGATTATCTATTATGAGACCATAGAGCAACCATTGAAAGGAGACTAGTGAGCCCATAAAAATGAGTGGGAATGGAAGAATATCCGTGTTTTGTGTTTTAATGATCTCCGCCTGTGTTTGTAAGCCGAGGTAAAATACATAATTATCATATCACATCAACAGCATATATACATTAAGCTACTTTGAGCTTTAAAAATAGCCACGCAAAGCTGCGATAATCGCTGACATTTTCTAAAAGCAGAATTCTAATAGTTGCAGCGATTTAATTGCCGGTAATTAAAGTTATCGTGAGTTGGATAAGATTATATAATCATAAGTAGCGGTGATAAAATCCCGTTGATAAAATCAATTCAGAACCACTTCAATGAAATCATTGGATAGATAAATCAAACATGTTTTGTAACTGTATCAGTGGTGCTTTAATCATTTGCATGACAATGCACTTTCCGCATGAATTCTTACGAATTCGAACTTTCTACGTTTTTTCTAAGTGTTACGTAACTGTGATACACGATTAAAAAATTCACCGCCCTTCTTGCGGAACGGTGGTCGCACCGACATTGAGAAAGAACGATTTTCGTTTCGTAACATTTGGCGTGAAGTAAAGTTAACATTTCACGGGGATAATAATTATATATTAACGACATGCTATAATTAATAACATACTATAAAGTCGAGTCTCTTTTTATGCGTATCTTCTTAACGCGGTTTTGAAGTTATACAGTGAAGCAGAGAAGCGAGAAAAACTAAGTAATCGATGAAATCTAGAATGTTTTAACAGCGTAAAGCCCTTATCCATTTATTAAATATTTATATAAATCAAGCTCTCCTCGTTCGAATTGAAAATCTATTACGTGAAACGATACTTACAAGATGTACAAGCGGAGATGCTATTAATAGCAACAGCAACACCGTTACAATCACACCAAATCTGAATTCAACCTTCTCTGGGTGTTCCACTTCTGCATACGCAAGGAAGAACAACACAAAGGCAGTCGCCTTGCCTATTAAGGCGTGCGTGTCCTTCTAAAAATTGCATAAAATATCAGATTAAATATCGGCGACTCTCAAATTCAAAGAACGTATCTCTATATTATTAATCGTATAAGACTGATTTAGTAGAAACACGATAAATGGCGGAAGCTATACTTAAAACATTAAGAAAAACTATGCTATTGCGTTGGCCAGAAAGCTCGCGCGGTGTTTGTCAGTTTTCTACGGCGAAGTAAACCGATTTTTATGAACACGGAATTACGAAACTGTCCGAAACACCGAAAAATAATGTAAGTCAAAACGGACACGATATTATTGAATAAATATCGCTTTCTTTTTATATATTAAAAATGACACCGACTTTGTGGCCAACCTAATATATAAGAAAAGAATAGTAATATAAAAGGAAAGCTCTGGCACGCAGATTCTATTTGAAGTACAAACTCATACCGTGTGGTGTGAATAATAATAATACACAGCCATGTACGATAAATTTGTCAGTAATCCAAAAACATTAATATTAATCATTGTACTATCTTCCAAAATCAGGGCATATCGAAGCATCAAAAGACACCTACAAAAAAAATCTTAGTTGGTAGTCATCCTATGCTGACATTACATAGATATTCTACATTTTAGTACTCTCTTCGCTTAATTCTTTGTGAGTGAACAAAAGCAAAAAAAAAGTTATATGGCAGAAGCAATGGACATTACATTATGTGGCGTTCTATTGGGTCAATGGAATATGTGGAATTATGGGTACATTAATTTAGCGCATGTTATTGAAATATCTGCCCTTCAATTATATCCAATTGTAAACTCACATTCCTATACCACCCAAGAATGGCATTGGGTCAAAGCCCTTGGATGTGCCTTTCTGATAAATATCTTTGCATATTAATCTGTAATTGAAATAGAAATCATTGATGATGAAATAGAAATCATTGGTGATGAAATATAGATCAGTGGTGGTAATTCGAGATGCTAAACATTTTTTCATTCAAAAGTAATGATATAGGTTTTGTGCTATTTGATTCAGATCATTTTCGGTTTTATTATTAAGTATTGGGTTGGCCACAAATTCGTGAGGTTTGCATCATTTTTTTTATTGAGAAATGAGTGGTTTTTATTAACACGGGATTACGAAGCTGTCCAAAATATGGGCAAATATTCTAAACCAAAACGGACTACATATTATTAAACAGAAGATGTTAAAAATATACAAAATTGAATAAAAATCGTTTCCGATTTATGTACATGTTAAAAACCGCACGTACTTTGGCCAACCTAATAGACAGCAGATAAAAGATTATAAATTAGTTTCGTATAATATAAAGCTTCCATATAAAGTGTGGTAGTTATATAATTAAATAGTTTTTAAGTAAATAGTTTTGGAAATTTTCTGGAAGCGTGTGTTTCTCGAAACGATAACATTTCCGGATATTTTCAATGTTACGAATAATTTGATTATGTTGCACTTTCAATAATAATATAACTAGCGCAATGTCAAATCTAAATAGCAAATTATTTAAAAAGCTTTTTCAAATTCTTAGCGATTCCTGATTCCAGTAAAATTTCCAGTATTTTGTCTGCACATAAAACGCTAAACTTAAACTATCATCAACCACCGTCATTTAAAATTATAATATCTGAATAGAATTAACTGCAAAGATAAGAGTATTATCTTATCAGTATGTGTATCTTTCTTCACTGCATTTTTTAAACTTGAAGAACATAGAGATAATGCATTGCCGCGCGAAAACAAGAACTTTAAAAATTGGATACGTTAATAAACATTAATAATTAAGAATGAATTAATGCATTAAACTCATATCATAAATACAACAATGTGATACAGTAGAATGCATAAACCAAACGAAGGTTTAATCTGACTTGCGTCAACGAGTTATCAAAATTTAGAAATCATTAAATATGTACTCAGGAATGCATACAATCGCGTGGAACATTATCGTGTAATACAAGCCGCAGCAATGCGATACATCTAAAAATGTATATCTATATATCTATAATATATATTTCTCCAAAATGTCATATATTTAATAACAAAATAAACATCGGCAATAAATCAGATTTGTAATTTGGATGACGAAACGCAAGGACTTTTCAAACGCTCACGTCAAAAACCGGTTTCTCCCAGCCCCTGCGTTTTCTTAAGTGATTCCTCGACATTGAATTAAAACGGTGTATTTGATATTCGTTTTGTTAATTGAAACTTACGTTCCGGATAACATTTGGCCCATCGTACAAATCGAAGCAGAAGTTGCTACGATTTCTTTGTAAGCTTCTAAACTCATTGTACTAAAAAACGTGCACTTGCTATGAATCTCGTGGAACTACTGAGTGCTTATACTTCGTCACTCGAACTCCCATACTCCCATCACGCAAATAAATGGACGCTATTAGAAATGAGGATAATGATGGCTAGTTATTTTATTTCCATCGGCACTCCTGCGCACTCCGACTATATAGTGCGTGCGATAAAACACGTTTACGGATTCGTATGTACAAAGTCTACTCATTATAAGCGCTGTCGCGGTGACGAGTCCTTTGCGACCTGAAGGTGGCTGCGGATAACTTAACTCGCGCCATGGAGGAGATATAAAATAGACAAAACATGGACTGCATTTTTTGTAAGTTAGCTTAGTGATCTCCGGGGTCGAAAGGTAAATAATGAATAATAATGGTGCCGATAAGTGGCATAATTGTTAGCGATAAGTTCAGTATAAGAATAGTTAATAAATTTTAAGATTGTATTCGCGACGATATTCCACGTCTGATTTTTCTTTGAGTTTAACTCGTAGAAAAATGTACCTTGGAATCTTTTTGGATTCCATCTTCTTGGAGGGAAGTTTCCGGTTTGGCTAGTAGTGAAATTCTTTTTCAATTTATTTTACATCGGCTGACAAACAAATGCGCTTGAAATTCGTCTACTTTATATATAACTCGTCGGTGCTCGTTCTAACATAATTATGCTTTCGATTTCAATTTGTTATTACCGATAGTTCCGCAACAAAATATACGATGCACGATAAAAAATAGTACGAAGATACCGATGTTACATTTCATTATCAAATTGTTCCGAGTAAAATATCTATTAAACTTCATTTTCCTGTTCTACAAATTCCGCTTAACAGGGGTATACAAAAGCTACTTGATTCAACAATGTTATTCAGTCTCCGGCTCAATTAGAGGAAGTAATTAATTATAGGAAGTAGTTAGTTATTGTAAATGACAGCAAAGAATTCATTAATAGTTGCTACATATCAAATATAAATAGATCGGATAGTGGTGTTCGCCTTTGTCAATGCATCTCTTAATAACTACCTCCGTTTAAAAGATAAATGGCTAAAATTGCTATAATACATATATCGAACAGCTATTAATATTATTTAAGAGAGTGGTTAAGTTCTCGAATCGATTCATAATTCTTTGTTTAATAATTTGTTAAATTCTTTTTAATTATTCGTTAAAACGTCGAAACAATTCAAGTCATTAAAGTGGTCACGTGACTAACGCGGCATTTGTGTGTTGCAGCTGTATTGAAAGAACGTGTCGAGATGACAGATTCAAAAAACGATAAAGCGAAAGTAGATTTGGGTTTGCTGGAGGAGGATGATGAATTCGAAGAATTCCCTGCCGAAGGTAGATATTTTCAATTTCGGGAATATTTTGATAATCGTAATATTCGCTGTGCTTTTTTGCACGGCTTTCATAACCTCAATTTCGCTGAATCATTTTGCAGATTGGACTGCTATCGATGAGGACAATGAAGACATTAGTGTCTGGGACGATAACTGGGATGACGATGATGTCGAGGATGATTTCAATCAACAACTGAGGTAAAACTTAGTGTAACAATTAAGTATTGAGAATCTCGTGTTTATGTTAAACACATTAAATACAAAACATTTGGAACTCTTAATGGAAAAGTATTTTGATAGTCTATGTGATTTCTCATTTATTAGTTTCATTAGTTTGAAATAATATGTAATACTTTGGTAGATTATAAGAACATTTTCTTGGGTTATCATGGTTGTGGAATATATATAAATTAACCCTCTGCAAGTAACGTTTAATACACTTTTGTATTATTATTGGGTTGTCCGGAAAGTTCATGCCGATTTTTAAGGAAAATTCAAAGGCATAAGTTTTTTATGTCGACATATATTTATTCAATTATGTATTATGCATCGTTTCCTTCCACAATCTTCCTCTATTTTTCACGCAATTTGAAGATTCCATGGATGAACCTTCCGAAAAACCCAATATTTTAACTTAGCATTGCAGTTCAGCGTCACAACTATAGAATATAAATATATCGTAATGTTCTAAAATCTATGCTCCACGGTTTTTTCATAAACGTATTCGTTCATCTTTTTTGGAGAACATTCTTTAACCCTTTCGCTGTTAAACCCGTACATCGTAACGGGCACGCCCGAAGTTAGATATCAAACCGGAACTCTTTCGTTTTGTATAAAAAGAATGATAGATTCAAAATGTATTTGCAGTTTCGACTAGAATCTGCAGTTCGACTATATTATACGCGTCTAAACTGCGACGCGGGATTATGAATTCCATATTTTTACGCATTTTATAGCAGAACATCATTGGTTTAATCAACAACGAAAGGGTTAAAGTGGTGGAGGGTTAATTTAATAAAAATGATCGGAAGGTATCATAATCTCGTATGTATTTCAGAGCACAATTAGAAAAGCAAAAAGGCTCGAATGACCAAGGGAAGGAAAATTAATTACAAATATGATATTAAGTAATGTTAATCTTAAGAATAAATCTGTACTAAAGTATTAAGATTTTGCGTACATTTGCATTTGGTATATTAATACTTTATTCACCGATTCGCGGAATGTGGTAGCGTTTAAGTTGTGTATCACACGGGGACCTTTGTACAAAAGTTAAATATTAAATACGAATGTACATGTCAAATGCTTGGAATTCCTGATACATGCGTTGCGTATCACGTAATTAGTACGAGCCATTCTTCTCTAACGGGAAAAATATTTGGCATATCTTATTGTAAGTATGTAGTCAGGTACACAGTCTGCATTTAAAAAGTTTGTAGTTTCAAAATTGGAAAGTCTCAACATATATTATACATATGGCACATCAATTCCTTTCTTTAAACAAAAGTAAGTTGTATACAATGATTAATGACCCTCTATATCGAAGTAGCGAGATAGTGCGCGATCTTTTATAGTACATGTATACTGATCTTTTTTGTTTCACATCAGTTTTATATGACACACAGACTTATTGGAAAGTTGAATTTTCATGATTCGATCTACATGAAATTAATACCTCTGATGCTAAAACATCTAAGATTTGTAAACTAAAATCTATGTTAATCTTTTTGATTTCCCAAGAACTGAGTAGATGGTGTAAAATTTTTTCCGTTTCGTCCGTACCAAAAATCAGTTTTATGTTACTTGGAATTTGGGCTAGCAAAATTTGATATAACCTTTCCTTCGGGTGTATTGTAGACTCTTTAGAATCTTCAGTTAGAACACCGCGAGGAAGCGATATGCTACCTAAATGTTCCGAGATCCACAAGATAAGTTTCTGAAAATTTGATGTAGAAACGATCATAAAAGCAATATGAATTCGTAAATAAAATTTGTTCCGAAAATGTTACCTGCAGGAAAGATTCGGTACAATTTCCAAGTAGAAATTTCGTCCACCTTACAACCACTTCCTGTTGCAGTGTATTGTTGCTTCTAATTCCTTGTAGCACCTCGCAAATAAGATCCAACATTATGCATGTCAGTGGTAAACTGGAATCCAATTCGTCGATTTCTTCTAAAAAATTAATCTTTAAAAATTAAAAAGAAATTCTAAATTTCTCGTGCTAAAACATACTTCGGTAAATAGAGGTAATACATATGCATACCATCGTGAGAAGTATTTACTATATCCCACCAATGAGCCAATGACTCGGAATCATCGTTACCTTCTATTGAATCAACAGCTTCATAAGCGGTATCCACTGAACAATAATCTGTTCGTTCCGCGATTAATTGTTGCAATTCTACCATTAAACTTCTCTAAAAAAATTTTACAAAATAAAGTCAGAACGTGACAAATTATTATCTATATTATAATAGATGATATTAAACATTCAATTACCGATTTAATATCCTCGACGAACCTCCATGGAATATCAGCTAAAGGCATTAATGTTGGTAACGGCATAGGTTCCTCTTCCTGATCGACTTCGAAGCCGGGTACTACTGTTTTTAATGTGTTAAAAACACCAGTTACCGTTTTCGCTAAAAATCTATCAAACCGAGGTGCGACCGCGTCTGCCTTTTTACCGGCACTACTACTCGGTCGTAGAAAATGTCGCAACTGCGTTGGACATTCATTGGCTAGACGCGTGCAAAGTGTTTTTAAGTACGATTCTAGTTCAACACGTCCACCTTCTGGTAATATTAAATCCGACATGATAGACGCTAGTACAGGAATCTATAAAAATTGTTAAATTAGAGGATGAAAAGTCACTTTTATATTGTACAGTTATACTTTACCTCTTCTAAACTAGCATGCAATTGAGCAAAGTCAGAGTATTGTCTTCTAACAGTAGCAGTGGTGGTCTCAAACAAATCAACTCCGCGTTGTTCCACATCGTCAAATTGAATACAGTAAAGTAGTTGCTGAGAACCATCCGGGGCAGTATGAAATTCTGTCCACGGTATTGATAAATTTGTAAATTGACTACCTTCGTACATTACATAAGACTTTTCTTCCATATGCCTAAAAAGATATAACGGAATTGCATTTGACTACCTTCGAATAAACTGTGAAATTTAATCACCTACAAAGGCGTGGTTACAGTAGATTTTTGTTGTAGTACACTTCTGAGTCTAGCAATTGTTGTAGCAAAATCAGTAGGTTCTTCGTATACTGGTGATATTCTATCCTCGTCCATTTCCGAGTCAACTTCCGTTACACTTTCACCCCAAAGTCCTCTGTATTCTGTTGGTAAGTTTTCTAAGTGTAAACTAGGTCGTTGAATATTTATAACTAATGGAATATCCTTGGTCTCTGGTGGCGGAGATACAGATATATCAGGCGCTGGTTTTGATAATGGTCTCGGAAATGCAGCTGCGGTAACCGATTCTATGCCATGATTTAAAGCTTCCGATATATTTGCCTAAAATATTTAGACATACAACATACTGAAATGTTGAATTGATTTGGTGTACTGTACCTTCGCAGATGAATTTTCAATACTTTCTTCGATCGGAACATCGATCGGTTCTATTGATACAGGTTGCAATAAATATAACAAGCTTTCAAAGAGCCAATTTGGGCAACTTATAGCTTCTATTGTTAGAAACAGTTTCTTTGCTAATATAGATAAGAGTAATTTGCATGGTAATGAACTCGTTAATTCCCACTGCAAAAACTCTTGTGCTAGAACTGCAACTAATCTGTTAAGCATATGTTCTAAGGCCGTTGTATTCCGAGAACATAGATGCAAACATTTGTATGCTTCCTCAACATTTTTTGCGGTCCCTTTTTCTACTCGCCGTAAAGCTCTAAAACATAACACAATTATATAAAGAAAGAAATATCACACCGATGAAATATACAAACATAATCACACCTATGATACTCCTTCAAATGTAACAATAAAACAGTAGCTATCTTCTTTGTAAGCTTTACTTTATCTATTAAATCGATCTTTGAAAATAATCTCGTCAACAACTTCTTCAACATTTCTTGTGCTTCAGCTGGAAAGGATTTGTCATCGCTAATATATTGATACCAAATCTCTATACATTTTACATTAATTTCTTTAGCTATATCATTTGGCTTTATGACTCTTTTCAATTTAGATGTCACATGTTTGTGATAAGTCTTTTTTCCTGACTTCCTAATTTTATCTACATCACTTTTTGATTTCCTTTTATAAGTTTGTATAGAGTTTGCATTTTCTGATAGTATTGTTTCAGTTTTGTACACATTCTTATGTTCATCCTCATCCTTAGAATCTTTTAACTTCAAGGTACTTAATATCCTTTCATTCACCCATTTATTAACAACTTCTATATTGAGTGGGCTAGTGGCCTTTAATGTTAGCCTTAGCAAATGGCAACTGAGCCACACTGATATTATTATAATAAATATTGCCCATGATATAGAAATATATATAGATAAGGATGTAAGACCAGCCCAGTTTTGAATAATCAAGCACATTGATGCACTTATTATGCTGAATATCAACAACATCTGGTTCCACCAGCTCATTGGTATAACACTCTCCATTTTTATGCAGTGATCAATACACTATCTAATTTCAATTTTACATTTTGTATTGTCACTATATGGATCTGTTGAAGAACAGGTTTCTTAAGTTAGTATAAAATTAGCATAAAACTAATATAAGTTTGTCATCATTCCAGCATCATCAAATTTATCATGCTATACTACTTAATTAATAGCAGAATATTGTACAGTATTTATGCAGTACAGTTTCATAAAGTGCTTTATTCGCGCTAAGAAATATCTGAACTTGTTACACGAATTATCACCTGCCACATTATACGTTCAAATGAAAAAGAAATAGTATCGCTTGTACGATATCGATATCGTGTAACATCCCGGTTTTACCCGGAAAATGATAAGGATTGTTTTACTGAAACCGACATGTATATTGCACTGTGGTTTAAGGAATGATATTACTTACGTTGTACGTTTTTATGAAACTCGTGTTTGTCGTAAAATAGAGTTCCTCATCCGACAATTTCGATTGTGCTTCTTTCATTGACATTTTGACGTTTGAGTACTTAACCTCGGCATATTAAGAATGTAGTTGTACGTTTTATGTGAAAGCAATGAAAGAATACCTTGCACGATGCACGTTAATATTTATAACGATAAACTCTTTGAATTCTTGGTCATACATACATTTCTGTGAACGCTATTTCCATTTTTTTATGTAATGTATAAAATGCATCGCGACTATGTCGATCCACCCACTTCTGGCGAGATTATCACCGTTGCATTACATTCGTGTAGCACACTGTTGCAACGAAACAAAGGTAAAATTAAAGTGCATTAAGCTAATGATTTGATAAGAACTCAAAGACTGGTTCTCCTCGGAAAATTACGGTAATCAAGAAACTCGTATGATTCACGATTCGATGATAAAGAGTCGAAGTGACATATATTTCTGCGATGCACGTATATATGTGCGATGATTGATTACTTCGAAATATTTAGGTGAGGCACATTCTTCGTTTGCAGGATTTGATACAAATGCGCGAAACGCAACATATTCATTCTTTTTTAATAAGAAATTCGTAATAATTCATAAATTTCAGTTTCGTCTAATTAGCGTTTTGATACAATTTATATTCCAGTGGCATACTTTGTACCAAGTAAACATCCTTTCCTTACTTACAATAAATATAAATATGTCACGTTCAAATAACATTATATTCTTCCCTTCGAAGAACATATTCGTTTGTAAAATTTATTAACTTCTATACAAAATATGTTTTCCCTGATATATAGTACGCAAGCTGAATACTTTTCTCAGTAAAACTTTAAATACTTATGTAATAAAAATGAATTTGCCAGTGAAGAAATGGAAACTATGTACAAACATCAGGTCGTTTGCGTCTAAGTTTTCGGAATATCATTTATAAGAATAATGAAAAACATACACAATGTACCCATTCGGGGAATTCATTAAAGTCGGCCAAAGAAACTCATCTTTTTGTAATATGCAGCGCCATGTTGATATGAGAAGTCTTCGAACACTTATTGTTATACATGGTGAGAATGAAGTTGTTAACGAAGTTGTAAAAGAAATGCATCAATGTCTGCTTGGTTTGGACACAAATCTTTCTAAAGCGTCTGATGTTTAAAGAAAGATTTAAGAAAGAACATGCGATATAGTTGGCCTAAAGTGGCGCATGTCCGTCGGAAGCACCCCATGCAGGTGCACGCCCCACCGAAGAGTGCGGGCTCTAATTTTAGTTAGCGAAGTATCAGAATAAACATAAGTTACCGAGGGGCCTTGTAAGGCTAGGAGGTTTTCCCGGGGACCCCCGTCTTGCACTCCTCGACAGTTACGGCATCCTCGAAGCCGGTATCTCTATTTTTGATATTTCTTTATTTGGAGCGCAGTTTTGCCGCTCGTCTTGTATTACGCCTCACTCCGGGATATTCTCCCGGCAAAAGGGCTAAAATCGAGCATGCTCTTCCGATGCTTCGAATTAGAACGTTCTAAAATCGGTATTATCGAATCGTAATATACTTCGAAGTGTACTAATTAAATTAGTATAAATTGCTTTGACTGAAATCTTCGTTTCAAAAACTGCCTTAAGTCCGACACGATTAATTAAGTCCGCAATTATGATATTATCAGGAAAGTTCAGAGTAAAACTTTGATAAGCTCCATTGACTACGAATAGAGAATAGTAATTAAAATAATATAATTATGGAAGGTTTCATCTTCTTTGCTTATGTAAATTCCTTGGTGATACTTAAACAAGTAAAAATATTCTGAATTATTTGAAGCACATTAATCGATGGATTTGATAGTACTACTTTTAAACTTTGATGCTAAGTGATCATGTTCAATATACGATCATTTTCATAACTTATGTTTGGTGTGCATTCAACAAGTGATTCTACATGCTTTTCAATAAACTATGTTCCTTCTTTCACGGATTTTAACGTAATTCTTGGAGCTTAGAAAAAGAGCGATTACATCAAGATTTGGACTTATTGGCTGTTAGCCAGAATTCATTGCATTCAGAGTTAAACATCGGAAGAACGTAAACACTGGTGGAACAGAAATATGTTTCCTAAAAGAATCTCTCGGAATATGCAACTAAAGTGTTGTGCATTATGTCACCACCGGGAAATATTGGCAAAGCGCATCGCACACGATAAGGTTCATATAATCCGACATAGAATTATTATATAATACAGTTTTATTACCATCGTAATTAGTCATAAGGTATAATAAGAAGAACAGTACGCCAGGCAGCAATATGAGCTGACGTCGGTGCGCCTGGTGCGGAGTTGTTGGTTTTTATCCATAACTCCCGGCGATTACCAACCCGTGCGTTTCCCAAATGCCAAAATAATTACATGCGCGTGCGATTTCTAAAAGCCTCTGTGTTTTGTATGTATGCGTACGTGTCTGCGTATACGTGTGACAGGACCGAGTAGGACACCTTTCTCTAGACCAAGGATGTTATCAATAAATTAATTACCGTTAATAACAAACAGTCGTGTTGTATAAACTACAAAGTACAATACAGTCTGATAAATGTGTAGAATAAAGGCACTTCAGTAATTTTCTGATTCCAATTCTCCTTCACCCCGTTCTTTGTCGTCCCCTCTCTTTCATCCCTCTCTTTTCCAGCGTCGTCTGTCAGGGGTGTGGCACGGTAAAAGAAATCGGTGATTATCGGGAAAAGGAACACCGATAAAAAAAAAGAGGAAAGAGAGCAGGTGGAAATATTAAATCTCCATGCTCCGTTGGTGGACAATAGCTTAGAAGCATTTGCGGTGGACGATGCCAGGGCCAGATTCGTCGTATTCCTGCTTGGAGATCCACATCTGTTGGAAGGTGGACAGTGAAGCCAAAATAGATCCACCGATCCATACGGAGTACTTCCTTTCAGGAGGAGCAATGATCTTGATCTTGATGGTAGATGGAGCGAGGGCGGTGATTTCCTTCTGCATACGATCAGCGATACCGGGGTACATGGTGGTACCACCGGAGAGTACGGTGTTGGCATAGAGATCCTTACGGATGTCGACGTCGCACTTCATGATGGAGTTGTAGACGGTTTCGTGGATACCGCAGGATTCCATACCCAAGAAGGATGGTTGGAAGAGGGCTTCGGGACAACGGAACCTCTCGTTACCAATGGTGATGACCTGTCCATCAGGCAATTCGTAGCTCTTCTCGAGGGAGGTGCTGGCGGCAGCAGTGGCCATTTCCTGTTCGAAGTCCAGGGCGACATAGCAGAGTTTCTCCTTGATGTCACGGACGATTTCACGCTCAGCGGTGGTGGTGAAGCTGTAGCCTCTCTCGGTCAGGATCTTCATCAGGTAGTCGGTAAGATCGCGACCAGCCAAGTCCAGACGGAGGATGGCATGGGGAAGAGCATAACCTTCGTAGATGGGGACGGTGTGGGAGACACCATCACCGGAGTCCAGGACGATACCGGTGGTACGACCGGAGGCGTACAGGGAGAGTACAGCCTGAATTGCAACGTACATGGCCGGGCTGTTGAAGGTTTCGAACATGATCTGTGTCATCTTCTCACGATTAGCTTTAGGATTCAATGGTGCCTCGGTTAGCAGCACCGGATGTTCTTCGGGAGCTACTCGAAGTTCGTTGTAGAAAGTATGATGCCAGATTTTTTCCATGTCGTCCCAATTAGTGATGATACCGTGCTCTATAGGGTATTTTAGTGTCAGGATACCTCTTTTACTTTGCGCTTCGTCCCCCACGTAGCTGTCCTTTTGACCCATACCCACCATCACACCCTGGAATATTAATTCGAAAACGTTATTAACTATGCCTTCCAACGAGATCATTCATATTTGAATCCCGGCAATTACGATGCTAAATTTTGACGAACCTGGTGACGTGGACGACCCACGATGCTGGGGAAGACAGCACGCGGAGCATCATCTCCTGCGAAGCCGGCCTTGCACATACCGGACCCATTGTCCACGACTAATGCCGCAACATCATCGTCACACATCTTGACGAACTTTTAGTGTTACTTTCTGTAGACAAGAAGCAGACTAATGAGCACGATTATACATTTTTCATTTGTCTGCGGAGAATTTCAATATGAAACTTGCAAAGTTATCTTATCAATTACAAGCAAGTTCCTACAATTTACTTCTCTAATTCTATTGCAAATCGATTGCAAGCATAAAACAGAGACATTTATATATCTGAATATAAACAGTTCAGGATAGGAAGGAAATAAGAGACTTGAAGTTAATTCAACGTTAATTATAGATTCGCATTTAGCTAGTTCAATAATTTAAATAATGACGAAATGCAAACTATAAGTTGTTTCCAAAAGTTCTAAGATACGACTTGCAACAAGTTCACTGTATTAAAGCAACACAACACGCATCCTGTGCAGAACAAGTAAGCGATAACTTAAAATACCAATCGCACGTAGAACAACCCCCCAGCGAATCCATTAAATCCAATACAATTACTCCGTTTCAGACAGCACATTATTAACTCCAAGGTATCGTCGAACATAAAACCACTATCTTACGATACTCCAAACGTTCTCCAAAATGGAAGCGGTACCGTAGGACTACCGTTTAAAATCGCGATGGATATAGTTATTAAAGAAGCAAGCACACAAAATCCAAGGGTCAGTAATCACACTCAGTAAAATTAGGAGACACTTCTCGATTAATTTACCGTTCACTGATGACTCGAGAGATCGGCGACGATCGCTTAGGGCGTACGTCGTGCAAGAGACCGAGAGCGGCGAGTGGCGCAGTGCCGGGTCTGTGGGGTCCCTTTATCCATATCGGTTCGCAGCCGAAAATAGCGATCCGCCCCTTAGATGGAAATCTATCGTGCATTAACACTCGTCTCGACCCGCCGCCACCGCGTAGTCCTTAGCCGCCCTAACGTAGTGACGCCGAGAGGGAGAGACGCTGTGCGTCGCGACGAGGCGGCGACCGACGGCCCCCCAATCCAAATAAGGACTCGTTACGCGCCAGGGCCGTCGTTTACTGGGTGCTAGGGTTAAAATCAGTACGCGGAACCTTTCACAAAGGGCTCCACCAAGACGCGCACTCCTTTGATCTTAACATCCCTCGTCTCCATGTTGCAGCAATGTGTGTCGGATATAAACGGAAGACAAGGTTATGACACGATAAGAACGATCGTTTGAACTACCAGGGACTTTGAGCCTTGTTTAATAATGTATGACAATACGATGAAACAATGATAATACATTCGTAGTAAACATTACGGTGGAAAGTAAGTCTCGATGAAGTTTAATCGCTAATATCCTCGAGATATCATTCGATGCTTGTGCACTTTCACACGTAGATTCGTGCCAACAATAATAATCGGGAATATGTTTATCTCCGGATTTCGTTTGATTGCCAGATTCTATGACAGTGCGAGTCTCATCCATCCTCGTAGATTTGGTAGAGTTCGGTTTCAAGATTATTCTATGAGTGAATGATCAGGTATTAATGAAAAATATTGACGGTTAATTAAGAACGAAGGTTTTCTATAAATGGGAGTGCACAGGGCGACGTCGGGGCTCGAGTCACTGCCGATCCCCTCCACCTTTTTCCAAGCTCCGTTAAGCGTCTCTTAGAGTGGTCCGGTTGATTCGCAAGTTCGCATTGCTGAGTTTCAACCCCGAAACGACCGCGTCTTTGTCGCAATAAAGCTTTTTAATTCCACGCATACACGGTTGTGCATTGAAATGCTCGATGAGAGATTCGCGAGAACATTCCACGTCCTCGATGTGGGTGCACGAGGAAGAATATGATGAACGACATTCGGAAGATTCAAAGGTGACTCATGCATGAATGATTAATACGTTTAACGAAGGGTAGATTCGATTTCCCTAGTCTTAAAACCGCGCGAATTTTAGTATCACTCGATCGCTCGTTCGTTCCAAGATATCTAAATTTGCAGGATTTATTCGAGTCCCGTAACTCATATCTTACCAAAAGATGAATGTTCTATCTATAATTATTCCAATTTCACCATAATATTTTAGTATGAACATACATCTCAGAAATGCTTAAATAAATTACCTTATTCTCGGTGAATTAAGGCAACCAATAAAATATTCGAACTCTTGACGATCATTCAATTTAGAAATAGAAAAGTGTAAGTAATCTACGATCAATTATCATTACTAGCTATTATGAATAAAACTGAAGTCTAATATTAGCTCTTATAAATATATTGCAGTCTACATTAGGGTATAGCTGGAACTAAAAATAGAGAAATAGAAAGAGTGCTAATATAATGTCAAGGAATGACGCAACATTGCAAATGCAAAGATCTGAGTGCATTGAGTTGCGCTGATTCAATTGTGACCTTAAAGTGGTTAATTCGAGCGACGAATTTGCAGATAAAGAAAATGGTAAAAAAGCGAGTACAGGCGAGTACTCGGAGAAGAAGCGCGAGCGGAAAAGCTTTCGGAAAGGCGATGTATTCGGAGAAGAGTGATCCGGGATGAGTGTACATCTACCTTCAATTAATCGAGGATTACACCGATGAAAAAGGGGCTGCAGGAGTATTCCCTGGTAATTTCGTTAGAAGCACAGTGCGTTAATCCCATCGTATGAATTCCCTCCATGCATGGTCTTTAGATAATTCGGTAGATGATGCATCATTCCCACCCCCTTTAAAATATCCATCATCCGTCTACAAACACAAGAGCAGTTAGTGCCTTCATATATGACTTTAATAAATTATGTTTTTCGTGTATCTCTTAATATCTAAATGATCCTCACGTTTTACTCCTCTTCCCAGGTTTTCTGATAACTCTAATTGACTCTAATTCACGGCCACTCGAAAGTATCGCGTAGTTTGATAGAGTCGAACCTCGTCAGAAGTTATGACGAATTTTGAATGCACGATATCAGTGTCACCCTAGTTGATTTAATGAATGCATCCAGTATGTCGATCTTCCCCTAATTTAATATTGATCGTAATTAAATCTGAAATCTAGCGAGTAGAACTGCTTGTTTAGAGAGATAATATTATTTGGTTCATAGTGGAGAGTCTAGATTATGATGGACTTTATACGTAAGAATATAATTCGATTCTTTCGATCAGTTAGTTTGAATTCGATCGATTGGTATTCGATAGTTTGATAGACATGCGAGATATAAGGGTTGTCGAAGAATGAAGACTTACGGATTGAATAGTTGTAAGAATATAAGACTGATTTATTCCGTAGACGTAAAGTTATATACAAAAGATGACGTATATGCTCGGACGATGTTTGTCGGAAAAAAAATCGCCGCCACGTACAAATAGTGCCGATAGGATTGTACTAACGTAGACGCAACTAGACGAAGCGGTGCGGCAGTGAACAGTGCATCTTGGGAAAAGGTGTAGCAATAACAATATTAATAATAATAATAATTCGAATCGAGCATAATTGCTTAGAAGCACTTGCGGTGAACGATGCCAGGGCCAGATTCGTCGTATTCCTGCTTGGAGATCCACATCTGTTGGAAGGTGGACAGGGAGGCAAGGATGGAACCACCGATCCATACGGAGTATTTCCTCTCGGGGGGAGCGATGATCTTGATCTTGATGGTGGATGGAGCGAGGGCGGTGATTTCCTTCTGCATACGGTCAGCGATACCGGGGTACATGGTGGTACCACCGGAGAGTACGTTGTTGGCGTAGAGGTCCTTACGGATGTCGACGTCGCACTTCATGATGGAGTTGTAGACGGTTTCGTGGATACCGCAGGATTCCATTCCCAAGAAGGATGGTTGGAAGAGGGCTTCGGGTGTACGGAACCTCTCGTTACCAATGGTGATGACCTGTCCATCAGGCAATTCGTAGCTCTTCTCGAGGGAAGTGCTGGCGGCGGCGGTGGCCATTTCCTGTTCGAAGTCCAGGGCGACATAGCAGAGTTTCTCCTTGATGTCACGGACGATTTCACGCTCAGCGGTGGTGGTGAAGCTGTAGCCTCTCTCGGTCAGGATCTTCATGAGGTAGTCGGTAAGATCGCGACCAGCCAAGTCCAGACGGAGGATGGCATGGGGAAGGGCATAACCTTCGTAGATGGGGACGGTGTGGGAAACACCATCACCGGAGTCGAGGACGATACCGGTGGTACGACCGGAGGCGTACAGGGAGAGTACAGCCTGGATGGCGACGTACATGGCCGGGCTGTTGAAGGTTTCGAACATGATTTGGGTCATCTTTTCACGGTTAGCCTTGGGGTTCAAGGGGGCCTCGGTGAGGAGGACTGGGTGTTCCTCGGGGGCGACACGGAGTTCATTGTAGAAAGTGTGATGCCAGATCTTTTCCATATCATCCCAGTTGGTGATGATACCGTGCTCGATGGGGTACTTCAGGGTGAGGATACCTCTCTTGCTTTGGGCTTCGTCACCGACATAGCTGTCCTTCTGTCCCATACCGACCATCACACCCTGGTGACGGGGGCGACCGACGATTGACGGGAAGACGGCGCGGGGTGCGTCGTCTCCGGCGAAACCGGCCTTGCACATACCGGAGCCATTGTCGACAACAAGGGCGGCTACTTCGTCGTCACACATTGTGCTTGTTTTTCGATTTCAGCTGACTGTAACAGAAAATTGTTGCTTTCCTTGGTTCCTCGTCATAGCTGTGTCTAGGAAATTCCGGTATCGTTATTATTCCTCAAATACCTATCTGCATTCTCAATACTCTCGCCATAGGTTTTATCTCCACATATTCTCAGCCGCGTTTCTCAACGCCTTCCAAAATCACTGACACTTCTACTTAAAGCAAGTCAAACCAAAGAAATCTGTTCCCAAAGTGCACAAGGTAGAGTACCACCAATGAAGATAAGAGAAAACATTTCATACAATAAACCTATTCAGTCTCCAATAACAGACATTGATAGCATCACAAATACTGATAAACAAACTACATGTAATTTCATCTTCAAAGTACAGAAGCTTACTTTTCAAGAATTATTATATCATAGCTATTTCTTTTGAATAAGAATCACGATTCTGGTACATTATATTGCATAATCAAAGTTAAATTCAAAAGTATAATATCTAACGCACAAGTATATATGAGATTATTATTAAATTGCGTAACGATAACGAGATTCGAGGAAGTTTTGGGGAAGGCGTTGGTGGTGCTCGCCGAGTGCCAGAATTGACCCAGTTGCCTATAAAACGATAGGCAAGCGGCCCCAGCGTCGCGGGACTATTTTCGGGCGGCGCGACGCTAACTTTAGACGTACGACCGACGGACGATCCCTAATAAGTGCAAGGGACGATTATGGCAACCAGCGCCGTCTCTGCTCGGACCGAGTGGATAAAACATAACGGCGAGGGTACGCGCGTGCCAAAATTATGCTGCTCCAACAAAAGGACGAGCTTCGTACACGGGCAAAGACCTCGAATATGTCTAAACATGACGATAGATCCGGCCATTCGCCTCGCACTTATATTTCTGGCATTCGCGATTAGCTACGTAGATGATTTTCCAAAATTTACGGGAATAAAGATCGCGAAAGACATCTTTCAGCAAACGAGACTATGACTTTTGATCGGATGACTTAGGATATTTTTTTACTTCGCCATGAAACTTGATTACGATATGTTCAATATTAAAATGTTATTTAAAGGTTGATGTAGAATATTCTTTTTAAAGGGAATATTTAGATTGGAACATATTTGAGAATTTTTCGAATTGAATACATATTTTTTGTTGCTTTGGAAAGAAACATTTGATGGTTTTAGAACACGGAATTTAAATAATTTGACTAAAGAAATACTTTAAGTGAGCCTTCATGAAAATAGCATGAAATGAATTTTTCAACTTCATTTTCGTAATTTTAAAGAAATGTTGATGAATTTATTAGAAGTACATTTCGGAACTGATAACTAAACAGATTTTGAATTAATAATTTATACTGGTTGAATAGTATCAACTACTAATTATTATTTTTAATCGACAAGCTCTAAATTCTTGCTTTCTGTAGAATACAATATTCTTGAAAAAATAGTCGTATTAGTTTTTGATATTATTATATATTAATAAATAAGATTAATAGCAATATATTCTTGGATACTCTCGGAAATTAACCCCATATTTTTTACAAATACAATTCTTATTTAATCCTTTATCAGACTGAATATAATGATTCAAATAATTAACTGTGACAAGAATTGAATTGCTGATATAAAATAATACATTATCAAATCCAACTAAATTATATTTAAAATATTCCAATATTTCCTATAAAAATATTAAATAGACTCTAAATTCAAATCTCAATAACTTGGAAATATAATTTCAGAAAATCGTGCTAGAATGGTAACAGTGCTAAGCGAGGAAGCCGAGGTACAAGAAGACTAGTTCTACAAAGATATTATTCCGATATATGGAATGATCCAATCAAGTATCAGAATCGAAAGTTAACTACAAGTTTTTACCAATCAAAAACATAACTTGATAACTTTGGTACCGAAATGGATCGAGTAAAATTCGATTAAAATCTGAGAACAGAAATCGGCGAGCATCGAAATAATAATTGATTCTATAGCTAAAGAAATGCTTTAAATGATCAATCAAAATAGTAGGAAACTAATTCTTCAATTTAAACTGTACTTTTCAAAGAATTTTGAGGATGTAGATTTCTGAATAGATAACTGGTGTTAGAGATAAGAAAGGACTATCGATTATAGATCTCTCGGCATCTTTATCCAGGTAGCACAAGAAGTTCAGAATTTTCAAAGTAAAAAAATGTCTGCAGATTCCCGATAGTATCCAAGTCGAAGATAACCGATTCCATCGAGTAGCGTGCAGAAATTGGTGTTTCTACGTACCGTGCACGGGACAGAGTTGGAGTGGCGTCTGTGCCTCGGGAGCGTCGCGACGTCGAATATATGCTCTCGTCAGGACGCCCCCGCATTTTCGTGGGATGGTGCCTGCCGAACAGGCACGAAAAAGGCTTGCCTCGCGGGGCGTCGCGACGCTCGCCGAACTAGGCGGCCCCAGGCCCTAAGCGGACCGAGGAAAATGCGTCGCTTTGGAAACCTTCTATCGTCGTTTACTCCTTATAGTCTCGCTCATCTCGTTTCTCCCAAGTTTCACGAATCACGATTCTCGGTGAATGCCATTCCTCGAACTGCCTTCGTTCTTCGATCTTCTCTTCTTTCAAATCGGATCCCTGAAGACAGAAACACTTACTTAGAGAACTTAGAGAACTTTGAATTACTTTGTCGCGCCAGGAAACTGTTTCTGTGAAGATATTACTTTGAGTTATGAAAGGATTTAATCGAATATGATGATCAAGTGTTAATTCATTTCGTATCGTACTTGGAGAACTTAGAGAACTTAGAATTACTTTGTCGCGGCAGGAAACTGTTTCTGTGAAGATATTACTTTGAGTTATGAAAGGATTTAATCGAATATGATGATCAAGTGTTAATTCATTTCGTATCGTACTTGGAGAACTTAGAGAACTTAGAATTACTTTTTCGCGCCAGGAAACTGTTTCTGTGAAGATATTACTTTGAGTTATGAAAGGATTTAATCGAATATGATGATCAAGTGTTAATTCATTTCGTATCGTACTTGGAGAACTTAGAGAACTTAGAATTACTTTGTCGCGCAAGGAAACTGTTTCTGTGAAGATATTACTTTGAGTTATGGAAGAATTGAATTAAGGAGAACAATAGAGTGTTGAATCATTATAGAATGTTATTAATTGTTGAGCAAGATGTTGAAACATCTGATATTATTATATTTTGAGCTATAAAACGATCCGATCAAGAATCTAATAGTTATATACGGACTTATAATTATCAATTAATTACGTGGTGGATACATTTTCTACTTTCTTGTAACAGAATAATTGTTTTTTAATTGCTTTTCTGAAGAACTTAGAATTATAGAATTACAGAGATAATATTATATTAGCCCGGTGACGAAGTATTGCAGTATTAAAATGTAGACAAAATACAAATTATACTGTTCGATGATATCTTGTGGAGAATGGAGGTTGATGATAACATAATTAATCTCATATTTCCTCGCGCATTATATTTCTATCTTTCTTCGAATTTTCTTCCACTCATTTGCGATACTCCGATTTCAGTAGATTACTGGACTCCACTGATTTCTATGAAATAACTTTCTACCGAGACTTTCTACCCTTGTTTTTGCAAAGACAGATGTCCAGTTATCAAAGTTGATGCTAAAAGAAATAAATTCTCGGCTTTGTTAACATTAGAACTACGAAAGTAACAGATCCTCAGGATTTACTAAAAATGTCATTATATATTAATGAATAAGATTAATAGCAATATATTCTTGGATACTCTCGGAAATTAACCCCATATTTTTTACAAATACAATTCTTATTTAATTCTTTGATCCTGATCCTCAGGATTTACTAAAAATGTCCGAATGTATAACATTTAATTACCTGAGATAAATTGATTAATTTATTTCTTCCATCCATCCTTTTTTAAGAACGTACACATAAATATAGAAATATAGAATCGGTAGTTCTAGTGTAAAGATAGGAATTCATACAGAGATATAAAATGATCGTTAACGAACTTTAGAATCTTTGTCTTCGTATAATAAAAGCCGAGTAATATTATAGTTTCCGTTACGTCATAGTTTGAAGAAGTGAAACAACGCGAGGAGATTAGTTTGACGAATTCTTACACCGAAGACATTTTGTAACAAGTTTCCGCAGTGTTATATTCGAAAATGTTTCTAACACGCGCATGAAAGTCATACATAAATGCAAAAGAAATAAATCATGAATTAGATATTTATTTAATCGGATAGAACACAGGTTACGTTTTTGCAAAATTGAAAGTAGAATTCTTGGCAGTATATGCTTTAGGAAAGGAAGAAACTGCAGTGACATATTTACGTAACCTTTGCGAAATTGAATAAACAATCGTACTTTATCTTTCAAATCTTAAATCGCAAAGTATACTTATATTGTGCGAATGTATTTATATTTCACTTATATTTAACTCCAGCAGAACTGCGCGAAGTATACTTTTTCGGTGGTGCAATTAGTACTACAATACTCTGCGATTTAAATATAGCCCGCGGCCGGAAATTCAGTTCTTCGAAAACCATATTTTCTCCGAGAAATAACCTGAAATATTATCATATCTTTTGTGCGGCTTATAAGAAAGTATCCAGACCTGATCGACGCCGCAACCTATTCCCAAAAATAGCTGCTTCGTGCTTAATTCAGTCAGAATCTTCTTTTTCATGTTAAATCAATCATTGTTTCTTTTTTTACCCGCGAAAGAATGTTTACGAATCGTCAGTCATCTTAATCGATCCAATTTTCGATGACTGAAATTTTGTATCGGTATTTATGTTTCAATGGATATTCATAGCAATATTGCAATATATATTACAAAATGGCGGATTGCTTGTCTCGGAATTTTATTTGACACAATCGAAACTGTTGGCGATAAATCTAAGGAGATTTGTTGGAATATTCTATTTTAAAGTTCGCTGTTCCGGGGACCAAAGTTATCAAGCAAGATATAAAATAGAGATAGATGAGTACGTGTCTTCAGGGTTAACCCTTTCATCTCGAATGGTACATATATGTACCACTGTTATTTATAAAACATGTACCACCAGGTTTATTAGATGTATGCAAAAGTTTTAGCCTTTTTTTCAGGCCCCTAATAAAATTATTTTAAAT
The DNA here is from genome assembly GCA_910591585.2 of Nysson spinosus. NCBI lineage: Eukaryota > Metazoa > Arthropoda > Insecta > Hymenoptera > Crabronidae > Nysson > Nysson spinosus. Next base: position 10,113,829 of record OU342835.1, read on the forward strand.
TGAATTATTTTCCCGTCATTTTGTGTTTTTGGAAGGTTTGTATAAAACTTTCTAAAACGCTGTTTATTATTAGTTAACAAGAGTTTCAAGGCGACTGCGTGAAATGGGAACAATTCAGAAGCTCGGAAAGAATACAAACTTTTGCGTACACTTAATATACATGTACTAATTTGTTGTCTGAAAAATATTACTTGTATTCAGGGACGAAAGGGTTAAACACAGTACAGACTCGCAGGAAATTGGAGTTGAAAAGTATTGCTTAACCCTCGAGCAGGTATTAACACGTGCTTTAAATCCGTACGAAGAAGATATCAAATTTAACTTGGGAGCAGGCTCCGCTTGATGCTTGACCCCTGCTTGGTACTCTCTCCACCAGATATTAGTGTAGGAGGAATATTTCGAGATTACGCACTGTGACGGAAATAAACCACCGAAAACCGTTACTCTTTTATCGCGCGATTCTAAGTTACACGCGATCGTATCGAGATTAGTCCTAGGAAGAAATGTACAGCGTCGTTAATAATGATCTACGGTTTCCTATAAGTGTCGATGTCTTGGTTCCGTGTCGATTCCGCTCTGATTTCGTTCCGATTCCGTTTCAATTTCGTTTCGATTCTGTTCCGATTCTGTTTCAATTTCGTTTCGATTCTGTTCCGATTCTGTTTCAATTTCGTTTGGATTCTGTTCCGATTTCGTTTCAATTTCGTTTCGATTCTGTTCCGATTCCGTTTCAATTTCGTTTCGATTCTGTTCCGATTCTGTTCCGATTCTATTTAAATTTCGTTCCAATTCGGTTCCGATTCCGTTTCAATTCTCTTCCGAATCCGTTTCGATTTCGTTCCGATTCCGTTTCGATTTCGTTCCGATTCCGTTTCGATTTCATTTCGATTTCGTTCCGATTCCGTTCCGATTTCGTTCCGATTTCGTTCCGATTGCGTTCCAATTCCGTTCCGATTCCGGGACGATTCCATGGCTCGCCATGGTAGCATGGAATTCGGTGGAACGCTGCTTAAAAATAAAGCCTCCCTTTGCTGGGGAAGCCGTCTGTAAAAGCGGGAAAAGTATATAGTAAAAGGCACCGTATAGGATGGTGTTAGTCATAATAGGCCAAGGTCATTTGTCGATGACGTTACAACAATAGTTATTTTAAAACAACTTCAACGGCATTCACTGATACTCGAAAGACATATTCGGGGTTGAACATGATTGAGAAAACTTGAATCTCTTATGTAAATCTCTACACTCTCGTATGTACGGATTTACATAACCATTGTTTATTTACTTAATTACTTATTTACATCATTCCGTGCCCGCATCTATATGTAAGACATTTAAATGATTCTTTTTATATATTCATAATGAAACGAGTAGTGGTATGCGTGAGGTGAAATGAGTCGATGAAATGGATAACGTACAGGTTTTATAACCAGATGCATATTGTTCTTCGTACGTGTGGATAAAGTTGTGGTTTGTGTTATAATGTTTGATATCAAGCACTACAAATATAAATAGTAGACACCTTTAGATTGTCTGACCTTAATCACTATGTTCAGGCACGTTTCATTTGGCGGCCATATTGTAATCCCACGAATTTATCAACACTTTAAGTCTCGAGTCTAAAGTAGACAAAACTAGCGTCGATACTATTTAAGGATAGACAACAATATTTCTGGAATTATCTTTTGAAATATTATTTCTAACCCATATTCTATTCCGTAGGTTCGCTATTGTTGGATCGAAATCAAGCCTCGTATACACAAGGTGATAATATTTTATTCCAAGGAAGAGGAGAAGAAGGGGATGAAGATGAGTGAAGGTATTCAATGTAGTGTGAGACAATGTACTTTTAATTTGAGTTTGACGTTGTATAACAATATAGCAACACGGCGTATAATATTTACAAAATAAATTAAAGTAGAAGTATACTTGTGGAGTTGCTTTGATTAGCAGACTAGCGCATGCGTAGTACAATATACGGTTAAGTAATTTCTCAGACGTAGGTGAAGGTATCCCGAGCTACAGAAAAAGAGCGTGGCATTCCTCGTAATTTTGACCAATTACGTTGAGTATCCTGATTTCCATTGCATGTATCCAGAATGTCCCTTTCACAATGGAAAGATACATTTGGTAGTTTTCCAGTTTTTTTTGTTTTGTGGGCTAACGTGAATTGGTGAAAAACGAGCGAGCCCTGTACTCAAGAGTCAACACCTTTGCCGACTTCTCCTCGGCCGTAGTGATGATGCCAAGTGAAGAATGACAACGATCCTCATATTCCATCAGGGAGTTGCAAGATCGTTGGTGTGATATCAGCCAGGTTGTCGTAACCTAAGCGACGACATACGTGACTGTGACAATGATGATTCGATGAGATCTGACGATGATCGGCATTTGATGATACTCCGATGTTTCTTCGTTGCAGCATAATTGATCGAAGGAAAACAATGTGTTACTTGAACATTTCCCTTCGGATTGGATGATGTTACTTCGAAGTTTGTGCGACGTCGATGTTTCATTGACGATACGCTTAGAAGCACTTGCGGTGAACAATGCCAGGGCCAGATTCGTCGTATTCCTGCTTGGAGATCCACATCTGTTGGAAGGTGGACAGGGAGGCAAGGATGGAACCACCGATCCATACGGAGTATTTCCTCTCGGGGGGAGCGATGATCTTGATCTTGATGGTGGATGGAGCGAGGGCGGTGATTTCCTTCTGCATACGGTCAGCGATACCGGGGTACATGGTGGTACCACCGGAGAGTACGTTGTTGGCGTAGAGGTCCTTACGGATGTCGACGTCGCACTTCATGATGGAGTTGTAGACGGTTTCGTGGATACCGCAGGATTCCATTCCCAAGAAGGATGGTTGGAAGAGGGCTTCGGGTGTACGGAACCTCTCGTTACCAATGGTGATGACCTGTCCATCAGGCAATTCGTAGCTCTTCTCGAGGGAAGTGCTGGCGGCGGCGGTGGCCATTTCCTGTTCGAAGTCCAGGGCGACATAGCAGAGTTTCTCCTTGATGTCACGGACGATTTCACGCTCAGCGGTGGTGGTGAAGCTGTAGCCTCTCTCGGTCAGGATCTTCATGAGGTAGTCGGTAAGATCGCGACCAGCCAAGTCCAGACGGAGGATGGCATGGGGAAGGGCATAACCTTCGTAGATGGGGACGGTGTGGGAAACACCATCACCGGAGTCGAGGACGATACCGGTGGTACGACCGGAGGCGTACAGGGAGAGTACAGCCTGGATGGCGACGTACATGGCCGGGCTGTTGAAGGTTTCGAACATGATTTGGGTCATCTTTTCACGGTTAGCCTTGGGGTTCAAGGGGGCCTCGGTGAGGAGGACTGGGTGTTCCTCGGGGGCGACACGGAGTTCATTGTAGAAAGTGTGATGCCAGATCTTTTCCATATCATCCCAGTTGGTGATGATACCATGCTCGATGGGGTACTTCAGGGTGAGGATACCTCTCTTGCTTTGGGCTTCGTCACCGACATAGCTGTCCTTCTGTCCCATACCGACCATCACACCCTGGTGACGGGGGCGACCGACGATTGAGGGGAAGACGGCGCGGGGTGCGTCGTCTCCGGCGAAACCGGCCTTGCACATACCGGATCCATTGTCCACAACAAGGGCGGCTACTTCGTCGTCGCACATATTGCTGCTTGTTTATTGTCTCTGAAAGAAAGAAGTAACATCTAGTTAGACGACGGTATTTACATTCCTCGATGATGTACAAGTGACAATTAGTTCAATTAGTCGCCTCTTTAAATCTCAACTTTCAATTACGCGACGAAACCATCTGTGCCTGATTATCCGAAATATTCTATTTCTATTCTCTAACGCCTACGCACATACTCCAACCATAATTAATACCACTATTAATAACTCCCTCGGCTCTAACTGGCGTTCCGGGTATTTAAATACTTTGCTCCTCTCATCTCAAATGACTTCCAACTAAGCTTTGTATTTTTTCGTTCACCCCCGCAGAGCAAGGTAACGCGATCCGACGTCCACTAATACTCTACTAATAACCAATATTGATTTAACAAAACTACATTAATCACTAATCGACTTTCTTCGAATCAAATCACTCTTATCTTTCAAATACGACCGCGAAACAATTCCATCACAATCGACTCTTCCAGTTACATATCTTGCAACAAGTAGCACCTGACAGCAATAAGTTCGAATAATATTCCAATAAACTTCGATTTTTGTTCCACTTGGATCACCACAAAACGATCGATCTCGGATCAATCTTAACCACAGTACACCGTGAGTACACCGTGTCTATCTTAACCGTAAACGTAGCAAGTATTACCGTGAAAGAGGATAAAGAGTTTGAAACTTTTGCAAAATTTTACTAACCGTGGGGGTGGGTTGTGAATCGACGGGCGGCTGAGGAGCGGCTGAAGCTCGAAGGCGCCGCGACGCCAGATATAACATCCACAGCGTACGCGACGCTACCGAAGATGGGCACGAGGGACGCCTCCAGGGCTGGCCAATGGTTCTACCCACGCAAAAACCTCCCAGTGCTGATGTTTGTGTATCAGACACGATACGAAACCAGGAAATCGGTGTAAACCCAGATGTGTGAAGCGGTCGGTGTTGCTTTCGTTGGTAGAGGGTGGACAGGGCTACCAATTTGGACAGCCTTCGTTCGTCCGAGAACAGCGCCGAGAATTATGCGCCCGCCTACCACCGGTTTCTACAACCTTACCCAAGTAAAACGTAATCTCGGCTAGAATTAGTTTTTACATTCCACCGACATTGATCCATTGGTATTCATATTTTCCTAATATTTCGCGTATCGTTTTTCATTGTTAACATCCATATTTCATATCCTTAAGATCTAATATCCATTACAATTTCAGTAGAGTCTTTATTAATTACAAATATTAGTACCTTTCGTCACGTACAAGGGAAAAGTAAGCTTGAGTAGAAACGACCGTTTTGATCCGGCAACACTGATCCATTAATATTCATCTTTTCATAATATTTCGCGTATTCTTTTTCATATTCATTAATATTCCTTGCAATATCTACGTTGTATTTATTAATTATTCCATGTCTTTCATCACGTAGAAGAAAGAAGTAAGCTTGTTTAAAATCAATCGCTTCAATGCATTGGTCCATTCTTATTCATACTATTTAAGTGTTTGTATCGTATTACATATTGTGTCGATATTTAATGCAAATTACATATTTTATACATATTAATTATTGCCGAGTGTTTCGCACTTTGTGCTGATTATAATAGCTCCCTATATTTCCTGGTCATCGAGTAATTAATATTAATTCTTTACATACATATGTGTTAGATATTAACTTTATGTTAATATCTTATTTGTCATCCACATGAATTCGATATCCCAAACTTTCTTTAATAGAATTCATTTTAATACGCCTTCGACTTTGATTTATCGACACTAATATTTTGTAGATATCGTTTTATATATTATTAATGCATGTCCATCAGCAGGTTGCTAAATGTTTCGGAGCTCTTGCATGCTTCACGTGAGACATTTTTAGACATGTTTGATTCCTCGCTATAGAGTTGTAAAAGTGGAACACTATCTTGGCCAGAATTAGTTTTTAAATTCCTTCGAGCATACTTCATTTATATCCACGGTTTTAAACATTTCACATGGCGTCCTACGTTTCACAAGCTTTTTTCTTATTCCAGGGTGTACGATATTTTAGTACATGTTTTCATTATTTACGTATCCCTTTAAACGTGCAATGATAATAAAAATAATATATATTAGAAACTAAAGTTACTTGTAAAAAGTGAAGAAACTAAAAAATAGTACAAAATATATATTATACTAGGCATCTCACGTAAAATAGGTCACCCAATTACACAACGATATTCGATTCCGTGTAAAAAATATGGGTGACCTGGAAAATTCTGTAAAAAAACAACGACGGAAATTCTCTTTCGGGATATTGGCAATTCGAAGTCTTTTATTTATAATGCATGAAATATTTCCATTTTATCGCGATTAAAGAAATAATTAGGTGACTTATTTCACTCGGGACACCCTGTATTATTATATCGTGTATATTATTTTTATTAGGTAAAGCAATGTGAAAATGGAAGAAAGATTTTTTCCATAAAAATTATAACATTTCAGCATAAATTTAGTTCTTAAGTTCGTCAGTGAAAATTACTTTCTCGAGAATGTTATGTCTGCACAATAATTAAAATGATTTTACTACTTTTTCTGATAAAGTCTGATAAAAGTTTGTGTCAGAATGATTTTGCTACTTCTTCATTGTTTACGTAACACTAGAATCATCTACTATCATCATTTTGCTATTTCGCTTTCCCTAATGTTTTAACAAAATTTGTTCTGAGAGGTTCAATCTTTCGTACGTTTTGTAGACTGATTTTAGTTTCCTCCATCTTGGAATTCCAGACGGTTTAGCAGGTCACTGTTTCTGCCAGAATACGCCGCCACCAAATCGAGGTATAAACGAACCGCCTCGCTAAAATATAGTCTCTCAGAAGTGTTCTATTTTTCTGAACTTGCTCCACAAATATTTATCCGTATTTCGAGCGTTTCCTTGGCATGTATTACATTGTGAGTCTGTATAAGTAAACACCCGGTTGAGAATTCAATGAATTATGTTACCCTGTAACCCTGGGAGGAATCAATAAATAATAAATAATAATAATTAATTATGTTCAATATTCCACGATATTCGCAGTGATGAATCTCAAGCACACGATTTACAGTGGTGTGTCTGACAAATGGCCGACGTATTCCACTGCGCGCTTGCGCAGCATCCCGTTTACGGTTTCCTTTTGTTTCCATAACTACACCAATTATTTATTATATTAACATGTTGGATTATTAAAAACAGTAAATAACCATTATTCCAACTACTTGGAAATGTAACATGAAATAATGTGTTTTTGGAAGAATTGAAATTTATATAAAATATAATCTACAATTTCCGAAAGTTTTGCAATTTGAAAGAATATTTTTATATAGGAAAATGAAAGCTAGTCAAAAAGAGGAATTCTGATTGTAAGATCAGTATTAAAATATTAGGTTGCCCGGAAAATTCATGTCGATTTTTAAAGAAAATTCAAAGGCTACATTTTTATATGGCGATATGTATTTATTAAATTATGTATGCACCCTTTGTTCCACAACCTGTTTCCATTTTTCATGCAACTTAAAGATTCCATCTTTCAGAACTTCTTAGGTTTTTTCCTGAAAAAGTACTAAACAACGACATGAACTTTTCGATTTGAGATTTGATATACATAATGCGAATAATAAACGCAAGTTATAAACGCAAATAATAAACGCAATGTTGCTGATATGTGTATAATTCATTCATATTTGCACGACTCCCCAGCTCCTTATACGACCATTACACGTAGCATCACATTATGCAATGTTTCACGTAATGACTAATCTTTTTGACAATTGGCCAGAACATTGTTCGCTATACACATTCGTGAGAATTCTTGCATATTTCAAGTGTTATTCATTCCGTCTACCACCACTTACGTGGGAGGGGAACGTAGAGTATAGTTTATGTGCATTTCATACTATAGTTCTTTCTTATATATTTTCATTAAATTTTATTTTTTTAACCCGCTGCCAATTTTAGCTACTATAAACTGCTTATTTAGTGTTTTTCGCAAAGATATTTGAGCCGTTTATTTTGAAAATGGCTTAAGTCCATTTTGAAAGATAAACGGTACATTTATTCTTTGTAATAAACAAATGTATTTGGAATGCAGAAGTACAATTGTAGTCAGTGGGTTAATAGTAATATTTTATAAAATATAATGTCCTTCTTATAATAAATAGCAGACTAAATTGTTATTTATTACAATTCACTAACAATAAGTGAAATAAATGTCAAGATACTATTAGGTTCATTAATGAAATTGTATGTATCGCGTATAAGTTAGGTAAAAGAGTTAAAAGAAATTAAGTTCTTCCAAGAAATTCAAGCTCGTTATTGACCGGAATTTTTTAATATTCTAGCGACTTGTTATTTAGTTTTATAAACGTTTCACGTTTTGTAGTAATTTTTGGCTTCCTACATAAAGGCGGATCTCCAACACTTTTAAGCGTCGATACAGCGCGGAATCATTGCAGCTTCAGTATCGCGCGAACCGCGCAACTGAACGGAGGTAGAGTGATTTCTTTTTCTTAGTTCATTTATTCATTTTGAATTCGATGTATCATAAAAAATGGAATTATGGATTTTAAATAAAGATGTAAGCTTCGAAAGTTATTGATTGTCTACTGATGCGAATATAATAGAATTTAATTTTAAAAAGTTTTGCTATCAAAAGTATGGAAAGAGAGAAAAATTATTATAATTATAGAATTTAACAGAATATAGTAGAATATAATAGAATGTAATAGAATAAAATAGAATTTAATAGAACATAATGGCATGTATTAAAATGTAACACAATTTAATAGAAATTTATAAACCGCACTCCGACACCAAAAGTATAAGAAATATGATTACAATTATTATTATGCAGGTAATAATTTCTTCGACATTTCTGCTTGTTTCCTTGCAATATTTAATTCGCCTGTTAATTCTTTTAGTTTCATTTATTTTATTAAGTGCCAATTCATCATAGTATTGTAATATAAAATAGGATTTAATATAATAGAATAATATATAGTATGTAGACACACATAATATATGTATACACTATGTATACAATACTTATGTGTATCAATGACTTCAGAATATAATAAATTGATTAAGATTGCTTAGCACTCTTGTTATTCTTTTATAATTATGTAATTATCAAAGTATTTATTATCAAATAAATAAACAAAGTTAAAGTAATTAGGAAATGATCCGGCTAGATGTTTATCATAGAAATTTCGAACTCTCGTTCGATTCCATCCGTTTGCATAGGTCAGCCTTGAGTTCGTCGGAAAATTACGAAAAAGTGCGCGGTTGTTTGCGAATTAATTAAGTAGTTTGAATTCGTATCTGGTGTCCCATCGATCGGAAAAGCAAACTTACATAATTCCGGTCGAGCGATAATTATGTGTACACGACTAACAGATGTTCCCTGAACCTTGGCTATTGGGTTACATATCTATGTTTTCTCTACCAATAGGGAGAAATTATTAATTAAATAGTGCCACGCTACTTTTCACATTTCTATCAACTTTCCGCTCCGTCAAAAATTGCCTGGCATTATTAAGACTCCTTCGTACAACGTGGGAGTTAGGTTCCAGAGAAAGGTCGGGTTATCAAAATCGCGTTATGCGAGACTCGGATTACATCTACCGAGGATCGCAATAATTTATGAAGCGCGACCGTCAATATTAAAATATATAATATAAATATAAATATAATATAAATATAATATAAATATAATATAAATATTATATATTTGCCGGTGAATCTGATTTTGATGGTAATTTGTTATAATAAAAATCCGAAACATACAGAAATATTACAAAAATAACAATGTCATATTTATAAGTCCGTTAAGTGGAAACAATTAGATTTTTTGTGAGACATTTACAAGAAATCCTCGTAAAAAGCTGTAAAAAGTATGAAATCCAAAAATGACTATTGCAGAACAATGATATGGTACAATAAGTATGTAGAAGTAATATTATTTCAACAACAATAAACAAAGCTTTTACCGGATGAATCGAATATTTTTGACATTCCTCGGCAAAAAACCGACCGGAAAAAATTGCTTCGATAATTTACGCTCCTCACGAAATGACTTTAATTTTATTTTGGAATGTACTGCAAAAACTGGACATTATTTACGGTGCAAGTTAAAAACAAGTTATTATGGATTAGAATAAGGTTTTGCTTATATAAATGCCGGAACAGTCGTGACTCTTTATTTAAAGGATTTTTTGCCGGGTATTTTGCAAAAGGCTGATAAAAATTTGTATTCCAAAACCTGTTCCCTTTTGAGATGCGTTCTGGCAACATGGAGTTGAACTTCGACAAAGCAAAATACTGGTTCCGATTCGTTTTATGGGATTGTTGTTCAGGCAGGCGCCATAAGTCCTATTAAGAATCTTTCCAGAATCTGCGGAACATTAAAAACTATATATATATATACATTGTTTTCTCCCAAATTGGATTCCAATTTTAATTCAGCTACTTTATGGATCGATTTTATTCGTAGTTATTTAAATTCCTCAAACTGCAACTATAAGAAACTTCCGCACTAATCGTAAATCTAAATCGATATGAATTATTTATAGTATAAAGAACTGGCAGTAGTATAATTTCATTAAATACTATATTTAAACTAATCATTCAAATAATCAAGTAAATATTATTAATTTTGTATTAAACATTGATTCCCCGAATTAAAGGAGTATTCGACTTTTTGCTATTATTATTTATAAGAGTATGGGAAGTTCATTTTTATAACGCAATATTTATAACACGACCTTTCTCTGGAACCTAACTCCCGCGTTATACGAGGCACGGAATAACCATTTCTTTCCCCGTATAACGCGGCAGTTAGATTACAGAGGAAGATCGCGTTATTCGAGACACGGATTCCATAGACGCGTAATATCGAAGTCGCATTGTATAAGTGCCGCGTTGTACGAATATCGCCACAATTTCCGTATCGCGTTATATCGAAACCGCATTACACGAGGATCGCCACAATTTTCGAAGCGCGTTATATCGAAACCGCGTTTTATAAGTGCCGCGTTGTACGAAGTTCGCTACAATGTGTGAAGCGCGTTATATAAAAACCGCATTATGCGAGGATCACCAAAATTTGCGAAGCGCGTTATATCGAAACCGCGTTGTACGAGGGTTATGTGTACTCATTATCGCGCTAGATCGGGAAATGAATTGGTGATTCCGTTGGAGTGAGAGAAGCCCTTGGCGAAGTCATGAATATCGTCGAGGATGACACGTCCTCGGTGTACAACAAGAAGACACGCGTTGAAAAAGAAATCGGAGGACATTACCGTGTAACCCGACAAGGACACCGAATCTTACGAATCGGGAATACGAAAACTGGTCTGATGACTATACAGGAGATTATTAATGGCAACCAAGCGGGTCATTAGTTTCGGTGGGGGATAAACAATATAAAAGAAACCGTAAGACCTTGCTGAAAAATGCCTTGTCTATAATCCAATGCAATATATATTTCCTCAAGGTCCGCGTGTTTCCTTGTCTTCCTTTCCCGGTCATTACACTGTCCTCCATTTTCGAAGACCTGACTTCCAAAATTAAATCAAACCTTTATTTGATTTTATCCACTGTAACCTAACTTTTTTTATACACAAAAAAGATGGTATTGTGCTCAATTAGCTAAACGTTAAGTTAATGATTTTCTATTACTCGAAAATCATTTATAGATTGTAATTATTCCATAATAATTGAATTAAAAATGACGCCTGAAATTAGCTGAATGGTAATCTGATAACTTTCCATTAGGCGAAAATTATTTATAGGTTATAATTATTTCATAGTAATTGAATTAAAAATGGCGGTTGCATACTGATATCGGTATCGTTTGTTCTTGATTAGAGTAAATACTTGAGCTTCGACTTATCTTTAGCTTTCCTGCATTATCCAAAGAATAAAGAATCATATTGAATAACTGATAGCAATGCTGATAAAGATGCACAGTAACGTTGTATAATAAAAGAATTCGTTATATTATATATTACGTAAGCACCGTCATAACATTATTTATTCTACAGTGACAATCTAATACGTGCTTCTGGAATTGATTACTAATCGGATATTGCTAATTAATCGGCACGCGCCATGTGTCGATTAATCCACTTCACAGTGTTCCGAAACCGTCGATTACCTAAATATGTTGGTGACTCGTAAAATTGCTTGAAAACATAATATAAATATATTACATAATGGACGTAATATATAATATATAAAGTATTCAGAAATATGCATAACAAAGTAACCCGATTCCTTAAACATTTATATTTATATAGCTTTTTATTAGCTGCCGATATAAAACAAATCGCGTGCTGGATATTTTGGAATATCGGGAATATGATAATTATGGTAATATAAATGTTATGTATTCTTCCGATTACCCCGATTATTATCGGTTTGATTATCATATGATTATTAATTTCGTATAGAAATTATCTATTATGCATATTATATTGTATAATATGTATTATATATTATATATTATTACATTATATGTATTATGTCCATTACAAATCAACATTTCAAATGTAGAACAGTAAATTGAAGTTGACTTTGTATTCAAACTTAAATGTTAAATGTTTAAATCAAGTTTTAAAAGGCGATGAAAACTCATATGTTTAATAAATATCATTTCTTTATACGTTCGTTTGAAGTGAGATGCTTCACATTAAAAGGGAATGAAGTAAACGTACTCGACATCTATGAGTAAAGACGAAGTAAACGAAGTACAATCCACCATTTTTCGACCGCTTTTTGCAAAGACTCGTGGCACTCAAATGGATAAAGTAATAGTTGAATTCTGATAGAAAGTGAGTGTTCATAGTTCTAACAATAGAACAATTGAAACTTATCAACTTCTTTCATAAGTTATAAAAATCAGTTTATAGCAATTGCTAAAATATGCATTATTGTTAGTACACCGAATTCTGTTTTTACACGAATCTTTTTCACGTATTCTTCGGGAACGCATCAATAATGTAAAAACAGACTTGAGTGTATATACTACAATAATACAAACGAGCAATACAATAAACATCACAAAAAACAGTAACAGTATCACATTAAAAATGATGATTCTACGCGCAAGACTCTGAAGTCCGATGCAAGATGGCGGCCCTCGAGGAGGGTCAAATATGAAGATTCACGGCATCTACATTTCGGAGAGTTCATTAAAATCAGACAATTTGCCACGGAAAAAAAGATTCGTCGTCGATAAACCGATTACGAAGAAGAAGAAAAAACCGACTTTTTACCAAAAGGGTAAAAACAATTAGAATGCAGGCCGTGTAATCTGCGGAATCGCGAATGCGAACGATAGAACAAGTCTCTCGCGAATGAAACGAAGCTCGTTCGAAGGCAGGAAAAACATTTGCCGTGCAGAGTGGGGGCCGCGCATAAAAGTTACCGTATCACAGGATTCGGGATCACTTGGCAACTGATAGCCGGTCGGTGGACAGTCCGGTCGCATTACGATTATAAAACAAATCGGTAAAAAGAAGCAAGACACTCACGAAAGTCGTAGTCGTTGCGATCGACTACAGTCAACTGTCAACTGTCAACTGTCTGGTCTGCCATTGCACTGTCAAACCAGGAACGACATGCTACGCCTGTGAGTAACGTCAGCTTCATTATTTAAGTACACTCTCGTATAACACGAGTTCCTGCAACGCTTTAATAATACTGCAACCATGCATTTTATATAATGCGATTCTCACACAACGCGCTACATAATTAAATACGGTAATTCAATGTTTACTTTAATCAAGCATTACATAGCTTATCTTCAATTTCATATAACACGATTTCATACAACCAAAGCACATGGTTGGTACTTAACGTTTCATAATTACCCATTTTCTCGAGGCTTTGTTTTATGAGGTTAGTCACTTTGGCTATTAAGCGGATCAATTATCATCGTAAAAGTTTGAATAAAATTTAATTGTATTATTTCTTGTAATTAATGACTCGTGGCAGATATTTTATGCAATTATTAATCGAAGCATTGTGTATACTGTAATAATCGAATTGAAAATGAGATATAAATCATTCGCGGATCTCATTTTTGAACTATTAAAACGCAGAAGAATCTTTAAGTTATTTGTACCAGAAGTACCTCGCTATCCGTTCGAGAAAATCTGCTGTTTATGTGTATAAGAATTACGACCCCGATAATTCGCGTATCTTACTGCGTTTCACCATCCATCTGTGAAATCGTGAATAATTTATCCTTCGCGTAGCTTTGGCTGAAAATAAAACGTGTACTTTGTGTTTAGAATGTTTATACTTCCCGACGTTAATCGATAATGTTATTTAATCATATAAACTACGAAGATTGGTATAGTTTTTAATATGTGCTTGCAGCCTTAGTTCGAAATTTTGCTTCGATAATTCAGATGATTAAATTAATGCAATTATAATTCCGCTGTATTTCTTCATTATAATTATAATTAAAAATATTATAGCGTCAAACATCAACTGGCGCATATTATTAATTAATAATTGACTAATAAATTCCACGTGGTGCAATTTTTACTTTGAATAATTTACTGGAATAAGTACTTAATTCCGGACCTATCAACTATGCGATGATGGTTATCGACATAGGACATTTATCGGTGCAGTGCGCGTGTGTTCTTCGATCGAACATTGCCATTATTTGACGGATGGAGTGTTCAGAAAAATATTAACGAATCTGTTGACGTTCGTTGAATACGTTCAATGATTACGTTTAACGAGCTAATTCACCGAATAAGTGCACTCGAACTACACCGGGAGACTTTCAAATCGACGAACCGTACCGGCTGCATTCGACCTCGTGACAATCCGGCAGCCTGGTTTCGAGTGCGCCCGGATATCGGGGACGAAGGACGAAAAACTTTATTTATTTTAACACGAACTACGAAAGCAATCAAAATGACATTCAAATTTAGTAATAAATAATAACAACGTTCAAACTTATAAGGTTCAATTTTCTAAGATTTTTTGCGACTCTATATACATACATATAATAATAATAATAGCCTAGGTCTTCGATATCCGATTCAAGTCAATTTAATAAATTTCAATTTCTGGAATTTTAATTTATTCAATTTCAATTTATGGAATTGTAATTTATTCAATTTCAGTTTATGAAATTTTAATGTATTTCATTTCAGTTTATGGAATTTTAATTTAATCAATTTGAATTGATGGAATTTTAATTTATTCAATTATTAGTAAAAATTCTAATAGAGAAATAATTAATATCTTTTCTCCTCGAAAATAAACGATTAAGATTTTGAGTTAGGTTGGATTCAACAGTGAAAATAATACTGTTTTATGTCGATACCGATCACGCATTTATGGAAAATATGAAATGGGATACATGAATTATCGACACCGCGATCGGTGTTGATTTACCAAGTTATTAATCTCATGTTTCATCTCCTTTAATCGGTAACTGAACCAGGAACAAGTATTGCCTAGATAATCGGTTTACTGCAATTACAACTGCTTCACGAGCGCTTAATAAATTGCGTTAGTCGTAAACTGTTCATTTGAGATTATTAAATTGATCACCTCGTACTAAAATTCATCAACTAGGTCTTCGATATCCGATTCATGTCAATTTATTAAAGTTTCAATTTATTACATCTTCAATTCATTCGGTTTGAATTTATTCTACTTTAATTTTCTCAATTTTCACTTTATTCAATTTCAATTTACTGAATTTTAATTTATTGAATTTAATTTTTTTCAATTTTCAATCTATTCAGTTTCAATTTACTGAATTTTAATTTATTGAATTTAATTTTTTTCAATTTTCAATCTATTCAGTTTCAGTTTTTTCTATTTCCAATCTATTCAATTTCAATTCTTTCCATTTTCTATCTATTCAATTTTAACTTATTCAATCTATCCACTTAATTAAATTTTATTTTGCATAAAATAGTTAATAATAAAATTTACAGATTATTGGTGGCAGCAGTTCTGGCTTTGGCATGGGGTATACCAGCACCCCAGGATGCCCAGGACGTCCAGGATACCCAGGATGTCCAGGATACCCAGGATGTCCAGGAAGGCAGTGAAACAGCGAAAAGCCCAACACCCGAGGAACTTTTGATAAAGGCGAAAGGGTTCTTAATTCGTGTCGACAAATTGTACGCGGAATGGAATAATAAACAATGTCTCGCGGAATGGAGATACGCGTCGGACCTCAACGACGAAAATCTTTTCAACAAATTGAACGTATCCGCCGAGGCAGCGCGGTTTTATAAATCGATCTGGGAAGAAGTAAATCAATTCGCGTGGAAGGACATCAAAGATGCAGATGTTAAAAGACAATTTTCGAAACTCAGTGTACTTGGTACTGCCGCACTGCCTGAAGAAGTAAGTATTTTCTTTCAAATAGTAATACAAAAGTATTAAAGTAATCCACAAGTCACGCGACTTATATTCTCGACTTGACATTTTACTAAGCAAATGAAACGCGCCTTCCAGGAATACAAAGAGTTCGAGAAAACAGTGAGCGACATGCAAAACATCTACAGCACGGCGAAGATCTGCGAGTATAAAAATCCAAACAAGTGCGACCTTGCCCTCGAACCGGAAATAACGGAGAAAATGATGCAGAGCCGTGACCCGGAAGAGTTAAAACATATTTGGGTGGAATGGAGGAAAGCGAGTGGTGAAAAAGTTAAATCACTGTTTACTAGATACGTTGAATTAAGTAACGAAGCAGCAAGACTCAACAATTTCTCTGACAATGCTGCTTACTGGATGAAAGATTACGAGGCTGATGACTTCCCCCAGCAAATTGGTAAATTCTCATATTTTATGTATACCAAAAGATAATTACTATAGCGTTAATTAGCGTACAGTAGTAATTATGTAAAAGATCATACAAATTCTAATCTTGGAATTATTATTATTAACGTCACTTTTTACGATTTTAGTGCCAAGGCAAATGAATGGCACTGAACTTTTCATAATTATGTTTTCTCTATTTTTTGTTTAAACGAAGTTAGTCACTTTGGCCTTGGACCGACTCAATTATCTGTCTCTTATTATATTACTTTAATTAGAATAGATATTGTGTTGATCGCGCTTACCTTCGATATAAAACTCTTGCGGATTTCCAGAAAAAATTTGGCAACAAGTCAAACCACTGTATCTGCAAATACACGCGTACGTTCGACGAGAACTCCGGAAGAAATACGGTGAAAACATAGTCTCGAAAGATGGGCCCATACCGGCGCATTTGTTGGGCAACATGTGGGCCCAATCTTGGTCCAACGTCGCTGATTTTACGACACCTTATCCTGGCAAGCAATTACCAGACGTTACCAATGCTATGGTAGCACAAGGTACGTATTAATCCATTTATACCTAATTAATAACTCTATGTACTCTCAACAATTACATTTAAATTCGAGTCATACTAAACTTATTTTATAGGACTTATTTATAAACTTCTATAAGAAGAGAGCGAATTGGAATTTACAATAGAAACATTCTTGGACTGCAAAGGGTTCATTTATGTAACATTGATTAGATACCGAGAACTGATTGCTTGTCATTGCTCTTTGATTACAGGATACAATGCAACGACCATCTTCCGCATCGCCGAAGACTTCTTTACGTCGGTGAATCTCTCGGCGATGCCTAACACGTTCTGGGAAAGGTCCATCTTGGAGAAACAAGAAGGAAAGAATATGGTCTGCCATGCGAGTGCTTGGGACTTTTACGATGGAAAAGATTTCCGGATTAAACAATGCACTCGAATCAATATGGAAGACCTTCTGACTGCCCATCACGAAATGGGTCACGTTGAATATTATTTGCAATACAAAAATCAACCTGTCGTATTCAGGGAAGGTGCTAATCCTGGTTTCCACGAGGCCGTTGGTGACGTAATAGCTCTCAGCGCATCTACTCCGAGTCACCTTAAAGCAATCAAGTAAATCAGTTTTTATAAGGAACAGATTATTAAGTATTGCATCGATCATTCGAAGCTGGATTATATCAAGTTGGCCAATCACTTCGCGCGGTTCTAACGTGTGAATAAAAGGCGATTTTTATTCGATTTGATATGTTTTTGTGGCCGACTCAATATTTTATACGGACACTGTTAATTGTTGGGAAAACTTTAATATCTTTTTTTGCACATGTTATTAGGCTACTGAAGGACGAAACGGCAGACGAAGAAGCACAGCTCAATCATCTTTACGTGAAAGGCCTTGAAAAAATTGTCTTCTTGCCGTTCGCATACATGATGGATAAATGGCGTTGGAATGTGTTCGAAGGAAAAGTTACACCGGATAATTATAACTGCAACTGGTATGCATCATTTCTGTACTGCACTGAAGAAATTGTTGAAATTCCAAACTGAATTAAAATCGTATATTGGATCATCGTCCGGAATTTCTTTGCAGCGAAGCAATTTAAGAATATTACTAAACATATTATTTGAAAATATTCCAAAATTAATACCGTAATTAATACAGTAGATTTAGTAGATTCCTGTAGAACGCGGTTAATACGTTACGCGCTGTACGAGAATCGTGTTACCCTATTTATATCTCTCCGGCATTTCACGAGCAGTCAACGAAAACAATAGTTTTAAGTCACCGCAAGTTATTCTGTTAATATTTATCTTCCAGGTGGGATCTAGCAGAGAACTTCCAAGGTATCGAACCACCCGTGGATCGATCCGAAGATGACTTCGATCCGGGCGCGAAATACCATATCGTAGCGGACGTAGAATATATCAGATATTACGTCAGTTTCATTATACAATTCCAATTCCATAAGTCACTCTGCATAGCTGCAAAACAATACGATCCACAGAACACTTCTAAACCATTGCACGAGTGTGACATTTATAACAATAAAGATGCAGGGAACCTATTGAAGTAAGTGATTACATTCGTTTTGCAAAATAATTTCCAAATAAAACATCATGAATAATTTCATTTACTGTTACAATTTAGATCCATGTTGGAACTGGGTTCCAAGAAACCTTGGCAAGATGCAATGGAAGTGGTCACTGGTCAGAGGGAGATGGATCCATCAGGCCTTTTGGAATACTTCAAACCATTGATGGATTGGCTCACAGAGGAGAATAAGAAGACTAATGAATACATTGGATGGATGTCTACTGCAAAGCGTATGTATTCATATAAAAAAAATAATATCTCATGAATCGAACTGATCATCTTATAAAAATATTACAATATCTCAGTTTCATATGCAGGATTTAATATCACATGCTAATATGTTTAACATTTAACTTGCAGAATGTGTACAAACCAGATCAGAGCTCGCTGCGGCTGAGTCCGCGGAGTAACAGTATTTTAATTGAAGTAACGACAGCTTAGCGGAATAAAAGACACAGCTTTAAATATAAGTGGAGTATTACTAACGAGCAGTACGATTTGAATTTCTATAAAACGAGTATGAAAATTCGGAGAATTGAATTAAATTACATTCCGCTTATTAGTATGTTTATTACTTCGCCTTTCCACGTCCTTTGCCACGTTTCGATGGCTTATCTGCTTTCTCAGGTTTACTAGTCTTCGATTCAGTTTTCTTGCTTGTCGTAGGTTTCTTTGCCTGGAAATATTTGTTGCCGATATTTCTATCTCAATCATCAGAATAGCTAGAATATCATTAAAATACCTTAATCATTTTATCCAGCTCAACATTATTTTCATCCTCGTCGGAATTTACTTCATTTTCTTCTTCATCATCTATAAAACCTTCATCTTGCGAGGGTTGCGCAGATTTCTTCTTCGACGTGGCATTCATTGCGTAAGGAACCGCGGCAGAATGTTTATTATACGTTCTCGTAAATGCAGCCTTTACCTGTTACGTAACATAAACAATGAAATAATAATTAGTGTCACACTATTTTTATATTAGTAATTAATGCGTAAAGTTCGACGTGAACTTACTTTACTGTCGACGGCCTGCATGGGATCTTTTTGTCCAGACCACAAAGAGATTTCTACTAAAGAATCCAAGTCCTCCCTAATTGCAAAGTTACGATAAAATATTAATTAAGATTAATAAAACATTCTTTAATCTCTTCATTCTGGTAGCACATTAATACAAAATTAACCTGAGTAAATGATAATGATTCATAACATTCACGGATGCTTCCACACCGTCCGTGCCGTCAATAGCTAGAGGCCTGATGATAGAATCTCTGAGGTAATCGAGATAATCCAAGTTTATTGCCTCCTTGCTGGCACCCGTTGCTAATCGCGCGTGTACTGTTATTTCTTGCCTCAATCTAAATACAAATAGGAGTATTTGTTTATCAACACTATAAATTGACTTTTCGTTGGCAACGATTATTAATCAGCAGCCTATTGTTGCACGGTTACAACACTTGTCAGAGCGAACGATAAAACACTACTACTCTAATAAAATAGTAATCATTGGAATATTATTAATGGTTTAATTTTGTTAACGCTTTATCAGTAAAAGCACAACACTCCTGCGTGATACGCGAAATCGAGCCTTTAGATAAAGTGTTGGTACAAAATTCATATAGAAATATGGAATTCACTGAGGGCTGTTACCTATCGAATTTATTTGCTCTTGAATTTCGTCCTAGCCAGGATGGGAAATTAATTTGTCCACTTATATGTCCGGACATTACAGAACCAGGTATCACGGAAGAATAACAAGCCTGCATTGGCAAAAGGGACCAAGCGCCAGCACTTCTGATAGACTTTTCAACAGTGTCTCCAAAAGCTAAGCTTTCGGCACATTGCGCTACTCTGTCTAATAATTGGTTCCTGAATAAAACATTTATGAGAATATATAATGACTTGAAAACATATTTAAAAGAAGATATTTAATAAATGCAATAATTTGTATTGCTCATACATACTTTGGTGCTTGAGGAACAACCACGAGGTAGTTTTCTTGAACAAATAAAGGAGCAATGCTGTAGTCATGGAAAAACAGATTGCTCTTATCGTGAATACTCATATGTTTATGTTCCTCGGCAGAAAACACTTTTTTTACAACATCCCAAGGTCCTAATTTTAAGTCTTTGTTTATATGTTGTCTCTCAGTTTTCTCTTGATGAGCTGTATTTCCAGCAAACAATGCTAAATGATTGATCACTTGGCGAATATCTTGATTCGTAGATTCAATTAAACGATCAAGATCTTCTGTTGAGATATTTATATGCTCTTTACAGCATATCGATCTCATTGCACCCTACAAAAATATATGTTAATACCAAAAATCGAGTGTAATTGAAATTACTTCGATTTTAATATTAGTGTTACCCTAATCTGTTGAAGCTTAGGCTTTTGGAATCGAAGATCAAACGTATAATTGGCAAGTGTTCGCATTTTAGGATTATTTCTGTCATTGCAAATACAAATAATCGGTATTTCACTGGATTTGATTAAAGCTATTAATTCCTGTAAACCACCACGATCTTCATTACCAGCCATTCCATCTACTTCGTCCATCAACAATGCATGCTTTGATGATGGCTTTTTGCTGTTATCTGGAACAAACTAAGTAGAGAAAAACATCGACACAAACGATTGAATATGTTCACGAATCAAGTACCTGTGAAATAATCTTTTAATGTGGTATTACGCAAAAGTTCCGAAACATCTTCTTGCAAAAGCCTTTTACTGCGGGTATCGGAAGCATTAAATTCTACCAAGTCAAAACCTAGCTCTTTACAAACTACTTGGGCCGTGGTGGTTTTACCAATTCCAGGAGGACCTGAGAGTAGGGCAGCTTTGAAGAAAGCTCCATCGTCGTTCTTTGCCCAAGGACCTTATAAATTTAATGCAGTAAGATTATGTTTACAAATGATATCAAAAATAAAAAACAAATAATCTTCTCTTCGAATTATTGTACTTTATGGCTTACTCGGTTTTGCATGTTTTACATGTCCATTTTGATTCTTATGCCAATTCAATAACCAGTCATACAATTTCTTGGCATTACTTTTATCTCCTTGCTGCCCCAGTATTTGTTTCATGCTTTTCGGCCGATATTTCTCGACTAATGCCTCTGATTCAATTTTTACAATTTCCTATAATATATTGAAGATCGATTTCAGAATAGTTTACTTTCGCAATATGTGAATATCATAATAAATAATATTGAAAATATATGGTTGAAATTTTACATTCTGTAAGGGAAGAAGTTCTGTCTTTGGTGGTTTTGTATCCTTTTCCGGATGAACAGCGACAGACGTTTCTTTCTTCTCTGCAACAGATTCTGTTTTTATAGGTGATGATGGCTTAGGTAATTCCGTTGTTTGTTTGGCACTCGTTTTTAACATTTTCGGTGGAGATACAAATACATCTTCTTGTTCGATCGATTTTTGTTTTTGCCTTTCCTTAGACCTTGAATGCGACCGTTTTATATCACGAGGTTTTCCAGCAGGTCTTGTTCGAATCATCTCCAGTAATTCATCTTCGGTAATTTGTTTTACACCCAGACTATTCGCCTAAAGAAAAAAAAGTCGTGATATTAAAGAATTCGAAAGTACTACTTGTATACAACATATTTACACGTTATACTTTATTTAATATTAAACACGACGAAAACGATTGCGTGATAAAACAAATGTACCTTTGATATTTTTGATGGACCAGGTTGATCTCCCAGTATAACATAATCTGTATTTCTTGAAACCTGATGTAATATTCGACCCCCATATTTCTGAATAAGTGCATCAGCCTCTTCTCTTTCTAAGGAGTCTAATACACCAGTTATTAAAAAACTTAGCCCTGCAAGACATAAGTCTGCACCCTGTAACATTGAAATGCACATGAGTTATATATTATGAATAACAAAGGCAAAGAATAAATAACACTGGTGTAGATTTAGAAACTCATATAGAAGATAACATTTAAAAATTAATAATAGCTTTTTCGCGATCGCTTTTCGAGGGGACAATTTATATAACATACCACTGGAATTTCCTTGGAACCAGGATTCCTAGCTCCTCCTCTTTGAAGATACTGCTGATATAAAGCAGCACCTTGTTTCTTCTTTTCAAGTCTTTCCTCAAAAATATCAGGCTTTTCTGGAGATTTTTTCTTCTTTGATTTTGTATATTCCATTTCTACTTTTGAAGTTTTTTTCCCATGGCCAGATTTCTCTTTGCGACGCTTACTATCTTTTTCCTCTTTCTCATCGGTTGAACTACTAGCAGAGTGCTTCTTACTATGTTCTTCTTGCTTCTTGCTATTGCTAGATGGTTTTTTAGGTGATATAATTTTTTCAGGTGTCTTCATTACTTTTTCTTTTGTTTCTGCTTTATTCTTTGTTGGTGTTTTATTTTTGCGTTTATTGTGTGCTTTTGTTTCATGTTTATCATCTTCTTTTAGTGTAGCATCTGTGTAATCATTAAAAGCATATAAATAAAACATTCCAATATTTTATATGTTATTGATGAATTTCAATTAAATCTCTTTTATGTTTTACTATATTATTACCTAAATTGGATTTGCTTTCATTAAAGTATTTTTGTTCAATTTCGGATGTATCTAGCTGACTTAAAGTAGCTTCAAAGTCATCATCATCATGAGCCTTAGCTTCCTACAATTAAATCAATGTATAAATATATTTTTCATTGATTACTAAATTTTATTAAAAATTAAATTGTACCTTCTTCTGTACTTGTTTAGTTATTTTAGGAGCTTCTTGCCGATTAATAGGTGTCCTTCCCAGAATATCTGCTGGAGAAACAGTTTTCTGTTTCTCATCCTCAGAATCTGAGGAAATGGCATGTTTATCTACCTTCTTTGTCTTCTAAAATGGCAATAACAATATATTACATGCCAAAGAATAATAAGATAATGCCAGTAGTTAAAATATACTGCAAAAATTAATAAAAACCTTCGAACGTTTGATAGGAGATTGTATTTTCACGTCGTCCTCGTCGGACGAGATTATACGCCTTTTCCTCGGTTTAGCGGCATTATTAGACTGCGATTTTGCGGTCGAAGCAGCCGAAAAATAAGATCGTATATCCTAGAAAATTACAGATGAAAATGATATACTTCCATCGCATTTTAAATATCTATATCTTAGTTTTAAATTAGGGGTACCAGGATCAAGTACAACCACATAACCTCGGGCAATAATAGCTTGCTGGAAATTAAAAAACTTACCCTCGGCATGTTCAAGTGCAATTAAAATTGCTAAACATAAAATACTTGTAATGATCTAGCAACACTGTGACACTCTAAAACATAAATAAATTAAGATTACTGCAACGTCTTCTTGCATCAATGTATAAGACGTAGAATAGCAGGAAATACCGGAGCGCGTATTCCCGCGCCGAACTGCATCAGTGCATTCGATCTCACATTTACTCTTTTAATAAAATATAGAACGATTGTAAAAGAAGAACACTGAAATCTCTGCTTACAGTAATTTGTATCGACCATATATTGTATAATTATCAAGGATCTTTATTGTTCAATCACGTCAAGTTTAAGGGATGTTTGATATTAGCCGCGAACTTCTTTATTTGAATGCAGTCTCAAAGAAAACTGTCAAATCTCAGATGGCACTTGGGGCAAAAAAAACACGTGTTTAACGTAGAATTCTTCGAATTCTGCAGAAACTTTTTAAATAAACAGCATCCAAAAAACCGGCATTTCTTTGGGGTACTTACAATGTGATTATCCCACATAAAACAGAATTTATAAAAGAAGTTACTGATTCAGACTGCATTGACTTTCAAACTGTAAACTTGTAACCTTCACCATGGTAAAGGAACAATTTCGTGAAACCGACGTAGCTCGAAAAATGTATGTATATTTAGAACTTTTTAATACTATTTTGTTGTGTAAAAAATATGAGTTTGATAGCAATGTAATTATGGTAATAATGCATCCTTTTGTGTTAAGATGCCAGTCGTAATTATGTTGATTGCACTACTTGCCTCTTAACATATCATAATATATATTACATCATCAATTATAGAATATCACTTGAATTCATTACTTTATTCTCATGACTCCTTGATGATAAAATACTATTATAGCTATTCTAACATTTAAGATATTATTATTTTCAATAGCTCCCATGTTTCCTTTGGGGTGGACAGCCGCCACAACATGGAAAGGCAGGCCCATTTACATGTTGTGGCAAAAAATTTGTATAATCAAGATCTCCAGCATACTCCAGTTCCATATGGAGTACTTGATAAAAGAATGGTATCAACATACTATTTAAATATCTTTCACTAATAATATTATTCTACATTTGATTTCATTTTTGTAAATGTTTGCTCTTCTGTTTAGGGTACTTGTTCCAATCAAAATAATTGTACATCATGTGGCAAATCCTTAAATGATTGCATTGGTCACTTTGGTTACATTGACTTAGAATTACCTGTTTTTCATGTTGGATATTTTAGATCTGTTATTGGTATTCTGCAGATGATCTGTAAGGTATATACTGTACTAATTTTGTGGAAGAACATGTATATATACATATGTGATTTACTGTGTCTTACATGTTGATGTTTTCTAGAATTGTTCCCATGTTATGTTACCTAATGCTGACAAAAAGCGTTATCTTGCAAGAGTTTTAAATCCTAACTTAGGTTACTTAACACGTAAGGCTTTACGCAAGCAAATTTTGGAAAAAGCTAAGAAGACTACAGTATGTCAGAATTGTGGAGATCTTAATGGAACTGTTAAAAAGGCTGGCTTACTTAAAATTGTTCATGAAAAATACAAAGCAAAGAAAAAAACAGATGTTATTATTCAGCAAAAATTAGCAGAGTATAATAATGTACTTGAGGATAACAAAGCATTGGAAGGACTTCTTCAAGGTGGATTAGTCAATGTATTAAATCCGTTGGAGGTAATATTTTGCTTGCATATAGCTAGTGAAGACTTTTGAATCTTCTTTGTAGCTAACATTAATTCAGTTCTATTGTATTTTATAGTAGCTTTAGTGCTATTTGTGAGTACATGGTGTTTGATTTTAGGTACAAACTCTCTTGGAAAAAATACCAGAAAGTGATATCCCTCTTTTGATGATGAACACAGAATGTGCTCTGCCAAAAGATCTAATATTAACAAGAATTCCTGTACCACCAATCTGTATTAGACCTAGTGTTGTGTCAGACTTAAAAGCAGGTACAAATGAGGATCACTTAACAATGAAATTATCAGAAATTGTTTTTATCAACGATGTTATCCAAAAGCATAGACAAAGTGGGGCCAAGGTGCAAATGTATAATGAAGATTGGGAATTTTTACAATTACATTGTGCTCTATATATAAATAGTGAAATGTCTGGTATACCTCTTAATATGCAGGTAAGTCATTTTGTAAATTCAAATGTATAGTTACATAGTCTTTTTGATCAAACCAAAATACATTACCGAAATAATTATAGCCCAAAAAATCCGGAAGAGGTTTGGTTCAAAGGTTAAAGGGAAAACAAGGTCGTTTTCGAGGAAACTTATCCGGCAAACGTGTCGATTTTTCTAGTCGAACTGTTATATCACCTGATCCAAACCTTAGAATAGAACAAGTGAGTCTTACTTTTATTATTTATTGATAAATCATATGCTGAATTCAGATGATATTATTAATTTCAATCTTTACCAGGTAGGTGTACCTATTCATGTTGCCAAAATTTTAACTTATCCCGAAAGAGTCAATCCATCGAATATAGAATTAATGCGAAAATTGGTAAAAAATGGGCCAGATGTACATCCAGGTGCGAACTTTATATTGCAAGGCAAAACACAGTTCCGAAAGTTTTTGCGGTACGGTAATAGGCAAAAAATGGCGCAAGACCTGCAGGTAATATTTCTTTTTGGGCAGGCATAATTTCGAAATTATTCCATCTTAATTATTTAATAATAAATTTTATCTTCTTGAATAGTATGGCGACATCGTTGAGCGGCATCTTAGAGATGGTGATGTCGTATTGTTTAACAGACAGCCTTCCTTGCATAAATTAAGTATTATGGCTCATAAAGCAAAAGTATTGGATCACAGAACATTTAGATTTAATGAATGTGTTTGCACTCCTTACAACGCCGATTTTGATGGTGACGAAATGAATTTGCATTTACCGCAAACGGAAGAAGCAAGAGCGGAGGCTCTGGTTTTAATGGGGGTATGTTAGGCATATGCTATTAATTTATCTTCATCAACACTAGAACTACCGGCGATATAGCTACATTTGTATATTTATGTGTACGTCCTGAAAAAAGGGTGGATGGAAGAAATAAATTAATCAATTTATTTATGTCCACAGTGCAACGTGAATCGCGGAAAATCTCAAAAAATGAAACGTTATAAATTTGAACACCTCTATTAAGACTGCTTTGTTAGTTCTAGTGTTAATTGACCCAATTAATTTCTGCAGTTTCTCATACATATTATTCCAGAATAAATCGAATTTGGTCACGCCGCGTAACGGAGAATTACTAATAGCTGCAACACAAGATTTTATTACTGGAGGATATTTGTTGACACAGAAGGATGTCTTTTTGAATAGGGGTCAAGCAAATCAATTAGCAGGATGTTTATTAGCAGGCCCTGATATTGGCATGTCCATAAACCTTCCACGACCTACGATTTTAAAACCAACTGAACTCTGGACAGGGAAACAAATTTTTAGTTTGATTTTAAAGCCTAATGATTCATGCAATATTAAAGCTAATCTGAAAACTAAGGGCAGAGCTTATACCAGTAATGAAGAACTATGTATCAATGACTCCTGTATGTATATCAATTATGCTTTGTTAAAGTTATTGTTTAGCAAAATTCAGAAATAATGATAATTAATGTAAATTACAGATGTTATTATTCGTAATTCGGAATTACTGGCAGGATCAATGGACAAATCCACGCTAGGCTCTGGTTCTAAACAAAATATATTTTACATTTTACTTCGTGACTGGGGTGAAGATATTGCTACAACAGCTATGTGGCGATTAGCACGAATGGCGAGCTTCTTTCTTATGAACAGAGGTTTTTCGATTGGTATCGGCGATGTTACTCCTGGTCAAGGATTGCTTAAAGCTAAACATGAACTTTTGAATGCTGGGTGAGTAAAACTCTTAAAATATACAATTATTAATTCAGAGTATTCTTAACTCTTTGTACGCGGAGGTGATTCTCAGTCGCCACTCAGTTCATTGCGGCAACTGAGAGGCAATTTTAAGATTTTCTCCAGTAATGTTTTATTATCAGACATTAAATCACCGACAACTGGAGTCAATTTAAATGTCGTCTCTCAGTCACCACTCGAGAATTGCCACAATAAACTGAGTGGCTACTGTGAGTCGCGTCTCGAGTGTAAAGAGATTTAACTCTTTCGTCATATTATAATTTAGATATTCCAAATGTACCGGATATATTCGTCAAATGGAGGAAGGTCGACTTGTATGTCAACCTGGATGCTCGGAGGAAGAAACACTGGAGTCTATGATATTGAAGGAGCTTTCCGTAATTCGTGATCATGCTGGTAAAGCATGTTTAAAAGAACTCCATCCAAGTAACAGCCCTCTGATTATGGCTTTGTCTGGCAGCAAGGGAAGTTTTATTAACATCTCGCAAATGATTGGTATGTTTAAAATAAATAATATTTAATCCTCTTAATATCATCCTTACTATCAAGTTCTTTCATTTCTCCAGCCTGCGTTGGACAACAAGCTATCAGTGGACACCGTGTTCCTAATGGATTCGAAGATCGAGCTTTGCCACATTTTGAACGACACTCGAAGATCCCAGCAGCCAAAGGTTTTGTAGAAAATTCGTTCTATTCGGGTTTAACACCTACAGAATTTTTCTTCCACACAATGGGTGGTAGAGAAGGTCTAGTCGACACAGCCGTTAAAACAGCAGAAACTGGATACATGCAAAGAAGATTGGTCAAGAGTTTAGAAGATTTATGCCTTCATTACGACATGACTGTACGTAATTCAGTGGGGGATATTGTACAAGTATTATATGGTGGAGATGCTTTGGATCCTACTTACATGGAAGGTAAACAAATGTTTCTAATTTGGTTATTGAATAATAATAGCAATCTTTATTTACCATAAAGTAAACATAATCGGTTTTATAGGTAAGGATTGCCCAGTGGACTACAAACGTGTTTTGGATCACGTGAAGGCTAAATCACCATGTAAAGATGAAGAACCATTAGATGGCCCGAGTGTAATCAAAGCTACAACTGAACTGTTAAACTCGGAAGAATATCAATGTCTCAGCGCCGAATTCAAGCAGGAATTAGCGTATGTGTTTTTCACATACATAACAATAAAAAATCAATTTAAAGTATAAAATCTATAATACAACAAATGTCACACATTTTACAGTGCATTCATGAAAGTAGTTGCACGTAGAATCGCACGATTCCGACATAACGTTAAATCAAGTGCACGTGTAATTTTACAACTCGAACGACTTACGGTCTCTCAGCTAGTGGAATTCATTCATACTTGTAAAGAAAAATATATGAGAGCAAAAATTGAGCCCGGCACAGCCGTTGGTGCACTTGCTGCTCAAAGTATTGGAGAACCAGGTACTCAGATGACACTGAAAACGTTTCACTTTGCTGGTGTTGCTTCTATGAACATCACTCAAGGTGTGCCACGTATTAAAGAAATTATCAATGCAAATCCAAAAATCAGTACACCAATTATTACTGCTGCCTTAGTAAGTGTCTACCACACACAAAAGTTCTATTATTAATTCATTATCCTGTCAAATTGAAGCTAACACTCTTCGATATTTCTAATTAGGAAAACGATGAGGATCCGGAGTATGCAAGAAGAGTTAAAGGTAGAATCGAGAAAACCACTCTGGGAGAAGTTACTGAATATGTCGAAGAAGTTTATTTACCGGATGATTGTTTCCTTTTAATAAAGTTGGATATCGACAGGATAAAATTATTGAAATTAGAAGTGGACGTTAACTCGATACGCTACGCGTGAGTATGAATTTCAAGTGAACGATATTTTCAAGGTCCTATAGATTTACGAAAAAGTTAATTTTACATTACGAATTTATGCAGGATCTGTACATCCAAATTAAGACTAAACCCAAAATTAGTGAACGTAAGAGGGGATTCTATTATCACCGTGAGTCCTAGTAAACAGAAGTACAGTTTGAATTATGCACTCACACAACTCAAAGAAACAATTCCGAGCATCGTCGTTAAGGTAAAAATACTATATATTGCATACGCATATCGAATCGTTGAATTGCGTAATTGCATTTTACTTTTATGATAGGGTTTGCCATCAGTTGCTAGGGCTGTCATACATAATGACGATTCAGCTGGCAAAATAAAGTATAAATTATTTGTCGAAGGAGACAATATGCGTGAAGTAATGGCTACCTTGGGTGTCTTAGGTCGTAAAACGACTTCAAACAACACGATAGAAGTAACATCATTAATCATTGATACTTAATGGAATTCAATGATATGTTGACGGTGCGCCTAATACAATCTAATCTCAGGTTTTCAGGACCCTTGGAATTGAAGCTGCGCGAGCAACTATTATGACAGAAATTAAATTAGTTATGGAAAATCACGGTATGAGTATCGATAGAAGGCACCCAATGCTTGTAGCAGATTTAATGACTAGCAGAGGAGAAGTACTAGGTATAACTAGACAAGGTTTAGCGAAGATGAAGGAATCCGTTTTAAATTTAGCATCGGTGAGATTTGCTGTTACTTCGTAGAAACGCGAATTACATAGGCGCTGATATAATATTAATATTTTGTTACAGTTCGAAAAAACAGCGGACCATCTATTTGACGCAGCTTATTACGGGCAAAAAGATGTCATATGCGGCGTATCTGAATCCATTATTATGGGTATTCCAGTCCCAGTAGGAACAGGCATTTTCAAACTACTTCACAAATATCCTTTTAAATGTAATTTTGTAAAAAGCGGTATACATTAACAATTACTAGGTAAGAATATATCTGAAATTGCAAGTATTTTCCTTATTAATGAAATACAGCTGACAAGGACGAACCACGGAAAAGGGAATTAATATTTGATGACCCGCAATTCCACAAGAAGATTTCGAAGGCTGTCACTGTTTAAATGTAAATTACTTGTTATATACTTTGTAATAAAATATTATTTAATGTACATACGAAGAAATGTATTTTCTAATGATATTCTACACTCTTTGCCTTTACAATTATTAATCTCACCTTTCCTATATCATTTGTTGATCTGAATAAAATTTCATATACCATGCTGTTTTTCATTTCTTTAACGTTTTTATATCGTGTTAATGTCTGATTTATTTAAATGATCGCGGTTGCTAGGAAACAATATGTTTGATCTATACGTGTCTTGTATATCATTATTTTAGTTGTGCATATTGTATATGAATTTAGATACAAGTACAAGCTTCCTGACTAAATTTTTCCACGCGTTTGTTTGTACGTCTCTTTGTAATGAGAGTGTCTTCACCGCGAAGTATATAACAAATAATTATATATGAGGGAATTGTTTTGTATTAACTTTTAATTCTAACAAAGTGTACGAAATGGTGAATGAAAAGGAATTCTGGACAGAAATTCGAAAGGGCATACCGCGATATAAGAACAAAAAACCACGAGTCGTTCCTGCTTTCACAGTCCAAGCTCTGCAGGTAGAATTTACCCGATTAATGAAGAACAATGCTTTTATA
Source organism: Nysson spinosus (assembly GCA_910591585.2). NCBI lineage: Eukaryota > Metazoa > Arthropoda > Insecta > Hymenoptera > Crabronidae > Nysson > Nysson spinosus. The sequence continues at coordinate 10,145,209 of OU342835.1, forward strand.
GATATGAACATATATGGTTCCAACATATGAATCATGTATGATGAATTAAAATTGTTGAACTACTGCATTTCGATTTAATCGCAAGAATTCCTGTAGGAAAATACTGTAGTTGCGAAACCTCCACGCTGCCATTTATATAAACCGTGCCCTCCTAAACCATCCGCTTTTCGAAACTTGTACGAGCGCGGAGTATTTCCTGTATCGCTAGAATACGATAGCGCTGGCTTAAAGATTAGTTGGAAAGTCGACATTGAAGAATTAGATTTTCATCATTATTTGCCAATGCTTTTTGATGGTTTAACGGAGACTGAACAACCGTTCAAATTTATAGTGGATCAGGCAATGACTGATATGCTGGACAGAGGTGGACCGAAAATATTGCCCGTTGTTCCTCAATTAATTATTCCCATCAAAAGTGAGGAATTGAAATCACTTCTAATAAATATATTCTCACCATCTTCTTTATTTGTTTAATCTTCTCATATTAATTGTCAATTAAAGACAAGGAAAACTAAAAAATTTGGCTGGTTCCTAAACAATCCTCACCTAAGTTCTATTTTAAATGGACAAATTATATTTTACAGAAGCTTTGAATACAAAAATGCCTGACATTATTTGTTCCACAATGAAAGCTATTCAAAGACTTGTACACTCTGCGGATTACATTGGCGAGGCTTTAGTGCCATATTTTCGACAAATTCTACCAGTTCCTAATTTATTGAAGGATAAGAATGGTAAAATTATAGCTTTCAAAATCATGTACGTTTTTAAAGAATCAATCATTTTTAAATTTACTGTTGCAGTTAACCTTGGAGAAGGTATCGATTACTCTCAACAAAGAGGAGAAAATAGTGCAGACATGATACAAGAAACATTAGAAATATTAGAAAGATATGGCGGTGAAGATGCTTTCATAAATATCAAATATATGGTTCCAACATATGAATCATGTATGATGAACTAAAATTTTGGAATTACTGCATTTCGATCGAATCTCGCATTTCATGAAGATAAGTAAAAAATTGTCAGAAATGGTTAAACATACCATTAATTGCCTGAACTGATAAAATATATATTAAAGTAATCTGTTGAAATATGAAATACATATTTGCAACAGTAACATCTGCCTTAAAATTTTCACTGTATAATGTATATTATAAATATAATACAAAGTAATACAATTAGTTGACTGATGATAAAACTCTTTTATATTTATTTCTCTGCACTTTGTTCACCACATGCATTCTTTCTATCTTTATAAAACAGGAACTGTTTACTTACATTTTACCAGAATCTTCTTTCAGTGTTACTGTTCTGTTAAAAACAAGCTGCAACGGATAAAATGATTAATTAAATAAAGCGCAAATAAACGAGTTATTACGAAGTAATTACCTTTCCAGGTTTACTTTCAGGATCTACCGAGAAGAATCCAATTCGTTCAAATTGGAATTTATCGAAGGGTTTAGCTATTTTTGCCAAACTTGCGTCTACGTATCCCACAATCTCTTTCTTACTGGCTGGATTAATATCACTTAAGAAACCATTTGGTACTTCATTAGGATCCTCAGGATTTTTATGTTTGAACCTGGAAATATTATATGCAACAACGATTATCAGTAATCGGACCGATAACAACAGTTTTTATATAAAAAATCTTGGTATAAAATGATAAGTTTTATACGTACAGACGCTCATATAATCTAACAGATGATAATACAGGATGGGAGACCCAATGTATAAAAGCTTTCGGTTTGTTTTTATCTGAGATTGGTTCTTGTTTGACTACTAAATTTATTATATTTCCGCTATTGTCTTTTTCTACTCGCTGTATCGTTAAAACTACTCCGGCATGTTTCAAACCCACAGCTTGATTAGGTGTTAAACGCCGGAAATCTTTTTCCGCGTTCTGAAAATAAACAGTAAATCTTGATTTCTTATTCTATTTAGAACTTATAATTAATATATGAGCCGTTCAAACGCCAAAGTGATTAACTCCACTTTTTGAAAATGTTCTAATGACTGCCGAAGCGCGTGATAATTGTTTAACGTTTAATAATTATCAATTTTCTCTAATTATTGTTTGATGGAGTTAGTCACTTTCGTTGTTGAGCGACTCATACGAAGCACACCTCTTTGAAGTCAGAAGCTTCGATGTATATAACTTCATCAAACGTTATATCATGCTGTCCTTTTTCTGGTTCGTTCGGGAAGTTAGGTACCGTTAATACTACAGAATTGTCATGTGGGAAATTAGTAATGGTTACTTTTATCGGTTCTAAAACAGCCATAAACCGACTCGCAGTAACATTCAACACATCTCTAACAGAAGCTTCTAAAACTGCTGGATCTACAACAGCTTGAGCACCAGTTACTCCCATTTGTGCACAGAAATTGTTTATAGCATCAGGAGGAAATCCACGTCTCCTTAAAGCAGTTAGGGTAAATAATCTGCAAAAAGACAGCGCACAAGTAAGAAACGATCAATTGTGATTGCGCTAATGACTGATAAAAATGATGAAAGCAGAAAGTCAACTATGTTTATTCATACCTGGGATCATCCCAGTCTGACACAATTCCTTCGTCGATTAGTTTAGCAATTTTTCTTTTAGAAACAACAGTATAACTGACATTCAATCTACCATACTCCCATTGAACAGGGCAATATACATCCAATGCATTGCATAGCCAATAATAGGATGATCTACGCGATTGAAATTCTTTGGTACAAAGAGAATGTGTTATGTGTTCTATACTGTCACACAAACAATGAGTGAAGTCATATGTTGGATAAATACACCATTGATCCCCTGTCCTGTGATGTGGTGAATACTTTATTCTGTATGCAACAGGATCTTGTTTTCCTTCTTCCAGAGTTACTTTCATGCGCAAAGTAGCTTCACCTTCTTCCAATAATCCACCCTTCATATCCTACATAAAAGTATTTAGCATTGTCTTACATCAGTAATTCTAAACTAAAATCGTTAATAGTCTATGACAATGTAATAAGAAATTACTTGGAACAACTGCAAACTTTCTTCAACAGGCCTATCGCGCCATGGACTTGGCGGTGGATTGAAGCCTTTCATTTCTTCACTAGACTGATGACAAACATAAGCCATGCCCTTTTTTATGAGGTCAACAGCCCATTCATATAACTGTTGAAAATTGTCAGAAGAATAAGTGATTTTTGCTGGTTTGTAGCCGAGCCATTCTACCATTTCGCGAATACCAGTGAAGAATTTCTCCTCTTCTTTTTCGGGGTTTGTATCATCGTAACGTAAATAACATATTCCATCATAAGCTGCAGCATATCTATAGAATATACGTTAATAAAAATTATTATTTGATTCTAGATTTCAGCAGCTTTAAAGCATGAGTGTTGGCGATTATATTGCATAGCAATGAGGAATAAATATTTGATAGAAAACATTTTAAAAACTTTGTACATTTTCACAGAATAGTATATAGTAGACTCCCGTATAACGCGGTTAATACGTTACGCGCTATGCGAATTCGCGTTATAGGAAATCGCGCTGACAGGGCATTTTTCTTCCATAACGCGCATAATCTAAAGTAACATGTTGAAATGATTATTGCTATGGCAAATTTTATTTTCTAAGTTTTATCAAATAGGACAGTATTTTAAAAATAAATTTCATATATACGCGTTGTATGAAAACAGTAGTCGCAATATCTTTGCCGCGTTATGGGAATTCGCGTTATACAAGAGTCTATACTTCACTGTAGTGAATACTTTCAAGAAAATATACTATATTTTTACGGAATGTTCGCCATCTGCGCTTTATATACTAATAGCGGAATGCCGCAATATCGCGGGAGTGGTGTACAATTTGTTAAATCAAAAAAATATTGTACCCAAAATTGATATTAATGGCTTTTGCATGTCCAATATGCAAAATGCCATTAGGTTCTGGTGGAAACCTGGTTCTGACTTTACCACCAGTGATTTTCAGATGTTGTTGTAATAATTTGTCCGTATTTGGTGTTACAACATAGCCTTCAGTTTTGTAATTCTCTCCAGGCTTATGAAAGTGAACTTTTGTTTTCATTAGTTCACTTATTGTCTGAGCACCAACTTTATCACTCGATTGTGAATCATTCTTCTGCTCTATACAACCATAAATATTTTAATTAAACAACTCTAATAAACATTTTTCAATTGATTTTACTTTATCAAATACCCTTTTTCTCTTTTTCAGGTTTCTTTGCTTTTGCTGGCTTTGCTGGTTTAGGTGGAGGTGCAAGATCAGAATCTACTTTTGGTCCTAACAAGACAAGTATCTGAACATCAAATTCATTTTTGATCGCTTTCCCATCTGCCCACTTCAGATTATTTCTAACTTGTTGCATCAGTGGCCCAGTATTGTAATGATATCTATGAAAATATAATAACTGTTCTAATAAATTCTCAGGTGCTTGAAACAGATCATTACATTGATTGATCTCACTTAATGGATCATTAGAAACACATGCCTCTTTTCCAATATTTCCTTCTTATGTGCATTAATCTGTTTCTCAACTTCACTTTCTATTTCCTCTGGTGATACAATAATGCCTACACCACATTCCTTCTCAAAATCTGATTGATTAATATTTTGATTGACATGACTAAGAAGGTAATTTAATCCAGCATCCACTCTCTGTGTGGTATCCAATTTCTTTTCTGCTATACACTTAGCAATGACAGATATTTTATCTGCAATTTGATTCTTAATTTTTGAAGCTAATTGGTACAACAGAATTCCAGTTTCTGGAGTAACTACCCCATATTTATTAGCCTGGAAACAGGAACACATATGTTACACTCAATTGCAACAGTTCTGAGTGATGCAATACATGTTGACTTAGGATATTAAATATTGGAATGCATCCACAAATATAAACTACAGTTTCATCTTAGAATATGTCATTAAATTTATGTTATTCCTTGTATTTATGTTAGTCATAATTATTGAAATACATTAGAGCTAAGTATATTCTTATGACTTCCACATTACTAACCTCAGTGATAGCGACTTTTAAATTGTTAGAAACCTGCTTATTTTTTAATGTTTCCTTGGCCTTCTGTTCACTCAGGCCAATGGATTCAAATAATTTAATGTCTTCGTCTTTTTCCATTGTCATTATACTTTATTAGCACCCGTTTCCGGGCCGGTAACAAGCTTCGCAAGAATACTTGGTCAACGTAGATATGTGTGGATAAATGTATTTATGGTTTGGTACATCAAAGCAGAAAGGAAGGGATGTAATCTTACGAAAGATTATGCCGTGTTAACCCTTTACGGTCAGCTGAGTCAAATACTCAAATCCAAAAATTCTGTGTGGTCCTCAGATATTATTATCTACATTCTTTTTATTGTTAAAACGATATAAATTTTGCATCATTATGTAGCGATCAGCTTTACACTGCATTGAGTGCGGCTTAACGTTTCCACGTTTTACGTACATTTAGCAAATGTTTAGCAAAGATTATATCAATATTACTTGATATTAAAGTCTACAATGTCATCTACAATGATTAATGTATCTCTTTAAACTCCTTATATATCAAATTTACAATTAGTGTCCTGAAAGAAAATAGGATAAGGGGTACTATCCCCCGAGTAGATTGGATGGAAATAATTAGAATATATAAACTGATTATCGCACTGAATAAAGTATTATTTAATAACATCTGTTCCCATAGACTTTCTATGTTCCTATAATAAAAATTCTACACCTGTCATGTACAAAAAACCCAAATTTTTAATTAGGGTTCATTGAACTTCGTGCCCCTATAAAGTTTAAGTTTGCCATCGCACGAGAGTGTATTTTGTTAACAGGATATCAAGCAAATATATAAAGAATTTCTTTCGATAAATTTTCCCGTTACATCAGTGTTAATAATATACAAACAGGACTCTGTGCAAATGTTATGATTGCTTTTTATTAATTATATTAGGTTAAGTCACGTGTAATAACGAGAGTAAGCGTGGGTTTAATATCCCCTTTCTTTTTCGATTAATATACATTTAAAGTTAGTACTTAGATAAATTAAGTAAGTTGCGACAATGTGCGACAGCGATGACGAAGAAGTACGATTATGTTCTTCGACACTCGCTGTTTTAAATGAATTTCTCCGAGAAACGGAGGAGAAAGTAAATCAATTGCAACGCGTCAGTGAAAGCCAAACATTAGATATTTCATTCGATGAAGACTGGGTATGATGATCTTTCCGAATAGAATTTTATATGTGTATAAAAAATGTAGGGAAATTAAATATAGTATTAAATATTATATGTATCTCCAACCTTACATAAATTATTAATAACATATTTAAGTATTGCCAGCTTGCTTATTACCACATTAGATACTTTATCATTTGCATTTGCAATTCATTAGTAATATATTGTCTACCATTTATATATTCTTTAATATTGCCTGTTATTTTTATCCCTTATTTGTGATTACAATATTTCATTAATTACAGCAATTAAGTCAATTCTGGTATGATGATAACACTACAGATACCTTTGTAAAAGGTGCAATTAATGGTACAGAACCAACAGGAAAAATTGCTTTGATTTCTTGTCCCACAATTTACACTAAATTAAAAAAGAATTGTGGAGATAGGCAAGGTATACTTCTGTAAACTATATTATTGTCATCATACTAATTATATTAGATTTTATATCTATTTGTTATTCTGTATATCTTGCTATCTCATTATGACTATGTATTTGTTTCTCTTTTAAAACAGTTACATTATTTGAATTCGATGAACGATTTAAAATATTTGGCACAGACTTTGTGCCATATAATTACAAGTTTCCCTTAAACATGCCTAGAGATCTTTCTAGCTATTATGACTTGGTAATAGCAGATCCACCATTTTTATCAGAGGAATGTTTAACTAAAACAGCTGTTACAATAAAGTTCTTAGCAAAGAACAACATTGTTCTTTGTACAGGTAATTTTAATATATACTTTGAATTATTCTTATATGACTTATAGCATGTTAATTATATCTTATCTTTATTTATAGGTGCAATCATGGCACAGTTAGCAGTAAGGTTACTAGATGTAAAAAAATGTGACTTTGTACCTCATCATAAAAATAATCTTGCTAATGAATTTAACTGTTATTCAAATTTTCATTTTGATCAATTTCTTACATGATCATGATCATTCAATGGAAGCTCATAATTTCTGATTCAGTTAATCAATATTCTTCGCAATTTCGGGCACGAAAAGTTTAAGAATATTTTTCTTACAAAAATGTCAATATCTGAGTTTAAAGCTCCAGTTCTGTACATATTTGTATATACATGTATGTTTCATATTTGAACATGTAATAAAAGCGATTACAATCTAATCATAATCATGAATTATTATATGTAACATGTTAACAGTAAAAATATATGCAACAAAGGATTCAATAATTTCTTTAACAGACCGTTATAATCCTATAAATCGAAAGCGGGTATTTTTCAACGACAGTTTTGCACGTTCGTGTAACAAATATTTCTTATTCAAATATATTCTAATTGATTATAATTTCTTGAAATATTTCGTTCGTACGTGTGGTAATTTGCAATTTAATTCATAGACAAGAGCCGCATCTTTTTTAAATGAATATGGCACAACTTCTGCATCCCCTTTTGCTGAGTCTCCGCAGTACTGACTGTTGATTGCAATTAAATACTTAAATACCCTAGGCTAACTTCCGGCTGTATGTACACGTTTTTATTTACATTTGTGCGTTACGGTGACGAATATAAATTTGTAAACAACTAATTTATACAAAATGTAAATCATTCTGCAGATATCTAATTGTCATTAAAATGTGTGTACAATTTTTAATCTTAACTAGGGTACATCGGTTGGTGAGCACGAATCGCGTCGTCACTCGCGAAGAGTACAGAAAAGAAGGATTTCTAAGCTTTTCATTTTAATCCTCGACTTTTATTTTCAATATCGTAGCGTAAAGAACAAGCTCAGCTTATAAGATATTCTGAATAGTAATTAAAAACACCACCAACAGAAAACTACAATAAATTGATATTTTTTTGTGGAGGAGGAATAACGATGTCAACAGAGAAGTCCCTAGGTGTTGAAAGAATAATCACCAGGTAAACATCTGCGAAAAGAAGACACGCGATGGAAAGCGTAAATATTTACATCTCTTGAGCGTTTGCGGGTGTAATTTTTAATTTTGAATCATGATAGACGGAAACATTTCCATGGAGGAGGACACAGAGTTGCGGGATTTAGTAGTGCAAACCCTTGAGAGTAACGGTGTTCTTGCAAAAGTCCGGGTACGCCCCAAATCTCTAATAAAAATTAGGTTTTTTTCATAGGTTACATAGACCACGTCAGACGGTATTCTTTCTGTTTTTTATTTTCAACTTGATAGTTCTTTTAAGATTTCTTTATTGTTGTAGGCAGAACTCAGGGCGAGCGTGTTTTTAGCTTTGGAGGAACAAGAGTCTGTAATGGTATGTTTCAATAATATCCTACAAAATAATTGTAGCAATAGGTTTTCCTTGACACTGTGAAACTTAAATTCTACTATAATTTCTACTTGCTAAATATTGCACCAACAATTTACATTTCCTAAAATCTCAATTTTGTTGTCATCTGTGTTGTAAATGCTGTCGATGTTCATCAATTTATTAAAGATATAGTCCCTTTAAAATATCATTTTTACTTCAACCCTTCAGCCGCGAGCGACATTCATATTTTTCTGTACAAAATCGCGGATGAAATTTACATCTTGTATAGCGATATCTTAAGGACACTTTTAATGCAATACAAAAAATCAAAATAATAGTGGAGAAAAAGGAAATACTTTTTCTGTTTGAACCACTCATGTTCATTTGAATAATTAGAGAGATATGTATATATCCTTAAAAAGATACACATTTTCTAGAAGCATAGTTGCTGAAATAAGATCTCCCAATATTCAAATACATAGTAAAATTAATTCGAATTTAAATAACATTCCCTGCTGATTAATAACTCTAAAAATTCAACGCGACGCGATAATTGCATGACCCGCCGAAATTCGCGGAATAAGTAGAACGCGATTTCGACGTCGGCCGCGGCTGGATGTTTAATTATCACACGGAAAATTTAAATACTTGTTTTTTCTGTTAATATTAATGCTTCTAAAACAAGCCATTATAAGTAGCTTTTATTTTACTATAATATAATTTCTAGTGTTTAACTGAATGTTGCAGAATCCAGAACCACTCCTCAATAAAAGTGTAAAGCAGTACCTGGCTAATTCAGAAGGAAAATTATTGTTTTCCTTGGTGAGGGAGTTCCTAGAATACTTTGGTCTTGATTATACAATATCTGTATATGACCCAGAGACATACTTTGGGAAAGAATATGACTATGTTGGAAGAAATAAATTATGTGAGGAATTAGGCATTGAGTCAAACGAACCATTGCTTGGTGAAATTTTAAGAAACAGCATGAATAGTGCCTTAAATAATACACAAAAGGTATTTTTCCACTAGATACATCGAATGTTTGTTGACATTTAAAACATTTTTATTAACCGTTAGAGTGGTATGGGCCTTTGCAAAAATACGCTCGAAAAATGCGCCCGCCGGCGCGATCGCGCTCGTCGTATTTCCTGTACAGTAAACTCCCGTATAACGCGGTTAATGCGTTACGCGTTGTACGAAATCGCGTTATGGGAAATTGAAGATTACAAGCTATGATACGCTCGACGAAAGTAAACGGGGAATCCCCGCATTTTGTTATACAGCGCGTTGTACGAGAATTGTGTTATATAAAAACAGTCGTCGCAATATCTTTTGCGCGTTGTAGGAACTCGTGTTATACGAGAGTTTATCGTAATTGTATTTCGTTTACTTCGTCTTTATTCGTAGATGTCGAGTACGTTTACTTCCTTCTTGCTTCTTTCAATATGAAGGATCGTACTTCAAACGAACGTACAAGAAATAATATTATTAAATATTATAATATTTATTAGTTATAATATTTATTAAACGTATGGGTTTTTATCGCCTTTTAACCCTTTGCTCTCAAGAGGCGACCCTCAATCGGCACTCAGATTATTGCTGCAACTCGAGTGCCGATTGGAGGGCGACTTTTAAATTTATTCCAGTCGTTGGTGATTTAACGTCCAATAAAGAAATATAACCGGCGAAAATCTTAATGTCGCCTCTCAGTCGCCACTTGAATTGCCGCAATAAACTGAGTGGCGACTGAGAATCGCCTCCGAGTGCAAAGGGTTAAAAATCTAAGATGAAAGTTCCTACCCACATCCGTTGGCATTTTTAAACGTGGAACGGGAAAAGCGCGCTCGCGCCGTCTGACACTCAAAAACCGTAAAATACCCAAAAACAAGAATAAAGCATTACCTAAAAATATGATTTCAGAAGAAAAATAATGAAAGCCGACATAATAAAACAGATGAATCCTCAATAAATTTTGCCAATGTGACATACGAAATTTCCGTTCCGAAGGTAATACAAGACGAATCTACATCATTGCCAAACGAAAACGACTTGTCGGAGAAATTGGACAGTATCTCCTCAGAAAGTCCAAAACTTCCAATAAATGTGACAATAACCGATAAAACAGAGGAAAAACCTATGGAGAATACATTAGTAGACGAGCCGAATAAAGAGAAACAAGCGAATGTTCTCAGGGAAAAAATCACAGTTTCTGAAAACATAGAAAAGAACGATGGAATTGATAGTAAAGGGAACAATAATATAGATTTTGAGAAACACCCTACAGATCCACACGGCACAAGTACAGTGATGAATCACACTGCGCAGGAGACTGAAAGAGATATACCGAATCAAACGACTTTGAACAAAACCGAGCCTTTAATTAAGTTTGATGAATCTATAGTCACTGAAGTGCAAACTAATCAAAATGAGAATATGAGTAAGCAAAACAATATAAATAGTTTGGAAATACAAATAGCGAATAATGTACAAAATAAAAAGTCTGTTAGTACTAGTAACAGCTATGGCAAAACTGTATACTTTGAGGGAATTATTGTTGATGGAAAGAAAGAAAGTATGAATGCTATAAATAAAACTGAATCCTTTTTACAAGATTTACCGCCTTTAGACCAAAAATCTAATTCTATATTTAGTGATTTGCCACCGTTAAACGGTAAAAAGACTAATATAAATGATTTGAAAGAATTAATGGACATTGGACTTGGTAAGTCTGCCTTCTAAATACACTTAACCCCCGATTTACACGATAGATTGGTTCCCTGAGAATGCCGTGTAAATCGAGGGCTAAGTGTATCGAACTTTTACGCACGATTTTATACGGGAATACAAAATGTGAGACATTTATGTATTGACGATGATATGTTTTAGCGACTGACGGAATCGATAATTACGAGGAAGATTTTGTGTCATCCGCATCCGGAAGTGCGAATGAACGGAGTCCTTGTAAAGATCCAGATAAACCGGAGAGTCCATCAAAAATACAGACAAAGAAAGAGGAAAAGACTCAAAGTGCCCATAGCGAGGATATCAGTGAAGAGATCGAAGAAGTCGACGATATTTTGAGCAGTACTTCGTGTGTAAGTAAATCTAGCATGGTGTGAAAATCATATCCTTCTATGTCCGATATCGAATGAATACACCCTTTTTGTGTTTCTCGAACACTGTTTGTACAAGACAATTGCATTTTAGCTTGATGATATCAACATGGATAAGAATATGTCGAAGTTTGCATTGGGTATAACAACAAATTGTCTAAAAGAACCGTAATCTTAAATCAGATCGAAACAGGAGTAGAATCTCTTATAATGTTGGTATTTGATATCCTATGCTAGCCGTCACGTATGTCGAAGTTAATTAGAATGGATATGTAAATTTTGCAGAACCTTTATCTCCATCTTTGACATGGCACTGCCATTTACGGCTCAATACTTATAAGTTTTATTGCAAAAAACGTAGAAGGAAAATGTCTGAATATATCTATTAGTAGATGTCATACCATCATTACTTTGTATGAACAACTCTTCATAGAAAAACGAAAAAGATATTTTTTTACAAATTACTAACGTAACCGAGACTCGCAACTTTCGTTAAGCAGGACGTTTATTTTAGCAGTATACTACTGAATCTTCGTGCTCAAATAAACATCCTAAAAGTAACAACGGAATTGAAGAACAACAAAAAGTAAACAAAAGCTAGCATTCTGTCATTATCACACTGAAGTGTCGAAGTATATTTTTTTGCCGTGATCTTAAGTGTTGTTGAAAATAGGAATTGTCTAAAGTAAATACAGTAAGATACTAATATATCCATCACGCGAAGTATCGATGTAGAACTTAATTTAAAAAAAAAGATATTTAATATATATACACAGTTTATATGTGAATAATTACAACTGAAGATTTACAGTTTATATGTACAAATTATACTTACTAAACAAAAAAAATACTATCAGCGACGAAAATATGAAAGAGAATTTAATAAGAGTATAGGCGTGTTCCTAATATATTTGATTGGACTGCTGTGCATAGTCTATTAACTCTAGATATGAAATAGTTTTGTATGTACTTGAATTTTAGCCATCCAAACAAAAAATTCGAGAATTACACTGATTTTCATTGACAGAGTTAGTAAAATACGCCTTTAAAGTTCGGCCAGGCTTGTATGAAAATACTGGATACTCGCCTGATTTAGATCAGAGCTAGTAGACGTGTATTTAACTTAAAAAGTTTTATCAGAATGTTGATCGATTTATTACTGTAATATTAAGACTTTTTGATTGCAAGAACTTTCAGACAGACTGCCTTCTACGTTGTTATGTAAATATGCCTAGTATTATTACTCATACAAGCTAATTATCTACATGTTAAAACCAGATACTTTAAACGTTAGAAAGTAATCAATTATGTTACTGCTTGTTGGTAACTCGGTTATGTCTCTTTAAAGGATTACTCGAATAACTTTTTCGTTATCTTTACCAGAATGATTCCTGTGTCTAATCTTACGACTGAACGTCATTAATTACCTCATTTAACTAAAGTTACTGGTACGATGTCAGATAATGATATCGCAAAAAATCATCCGTCTGAAAATGGATTGCCTAAAAAGAATGGGATGAATGAAATTTCTATTTTCTTGTTTTCGACGATAATGGTGCTAAACATGTCGAACTACTGCTATTTATAAACGGTTGACGTTATACGAGGGAAATTAGGTGCTCGTTCGGTTTTCTTGCGCCCGCGACTGGCAAGACTTTATTCATTCATAGCGCAGTTTAGGATAGGTGATTGATTTTTGGGCAATCCAATGTAACGCGAGAGAAATATTATGCGAATTAAGTATGCCCCGAATAAGATGCAATAACTAAGTACAACTCACGGTGGATCAACTGGACGCTTGACAAATCAAAATTCATTTGTAAACAAAATGTGTAGCCTGCGTTGTTTACAACAATTTCATCATCATTACGTTCAATGATAAATACCGACGACATTTCATACCGCGACTGATTCAAACAAAGAGATTTCGTAATGAAAGAATGATCGTGAAACTCGTAGCTGCAACCAACAACACCGACAGCATTTGCAGTGCTACCACATTTAAACGTGTACAAGTTTTTAACTGTATTATTATAAATAGCTATTATTTTACATTTCAATGTTTACGGTACCGTAGGAGTTCTCTTATTCAGTATTGTTGAATAGTAACTGTTTTTTAAATTCCGCACTTTTTTAAGACTCTCTCTTCCTCCACGAGAGACAAGATGAAAAAGCAGTTCATTTTTACAAGTAAAAGTTCATTTTTAGAAGTACTATCAGATATAACTGTTAATTGCTTAGAAATCACATTTTATATGCTAGAAATTTTACTGTGTGTATAGATATATCTGTATATATCGATTAACCCTTTGACTGCGAAACGCGTACATATACGTTCTCATATATGCATGAGTATATAAGAGAGACGTATATATACGGCCAGTAAATCTTGTTCGGTACAACGCATTTACTTTCTTAGTGAATTAATACAGAATTGAACTTACTATTATGTCTCACAACAACCAATCGAGTAACTGCATTTCAATCACTCCTCCATGTTTCTTATTTTTATTGACACAATTTAATGTCAATTACTGTCACGCGAATATCCCATCGTACGATGTTAATGGTTTGTTGTTAGAACACGCCGTAGTCAAAGGGTTAACATGTTAACTGCCACGCCGGTCCGAGCCTTACCTAAGGGTATTAAATAGAAACTATGCTATTTTCTTACAAATTAATGCAATTTCTTAAAACATTTTAAACAAAGATGCGGTTTTCCTTTGTACATGTTACAAAAAGCAACAATGTTTTTGCCGCCGCGTGATGGTGCCGAGTGGAGCGAACCAAAAAATGAGGCAAAAACGGCGTGGCAGTCAACGTGTTAACCCTTTGCACTCGAAAGGCGACTCTCAGTCACCATTCAGTTTATCGATGTAATTCGTGTAGCGACTGAGAGGCGGCATTAAGATTGACACCACTTATTTCTTGTTATTGACTTTTAAATCACCGACAACTGAAGTATATCTTAATGTCGTTTATTATTCGTTGCTCGAGTGCTAATACACTGAATGGGCGACTGAGAGTCGGCTTCTAGTGCAAAGGGTTAAGGAATCTCATGGTTCGAAATTCTCTGAGAATTTGGATACTTTATTTCTGCAGTATTCGGATTGCCCGTGTAGTGATGGAAATCGCTTAGTTTGAATCAACATTTATCCTTCTGTAAATATCAAAGCAGGTGTGTTCCTGGCCAATCAACGTGGTTACATTCTAATGTCGAGGGCAGTACACATATTAATTTTATAACGCATGAGAAATTTCAGGACTGCATTGAACATTCCTACATTCTAGAGAATCTAAACGTACATTCCATTGTTATTAAGATAATTGTACTTTCGTTGCATTGCTAGTATTAAGGAACAAGTTTACATAAGTATTCTTCACCGTAGTACATAAGGGAGTGAGATAAAGGAGCGTTTTACAACTATCATGATTCATCGACAGGTCCTTTTTTAATTTCATACTTTCGAGAATGATACTTTTGTAACCAACTTCACTCGGCACTTCCCGAGTGGCTCGAATCAGAGCAAATAGTTTGAACGATCACGATCAAGATTAATCAATGATTTTATGACACTTACTATACACATATTTTTATAATGAATCTTTCAAAGTACAGTTTTGATGTTCTTTTTTTTAGCGAGTTTATAACGGGAATAGAATCCTCGAAATATATGCGATCACTTTTAGCTCGCACAATAAAACTTGGTATTATTATGTTATATATATCATCAAGCGGATAATGTATTCAGGATTTAATGTTTACCGGTTTTCTTCCAATAATAAGACTACCGAAAAATAAGAGGATTGTCTTATCTTTTGATTATGAATTACACTCTGATTTGAGGCCTTTTTTTAGAATTCTTCTTTTAAATTTTCATTATTATCTATTGTTATAAGAAATAAGACTTAGCTTTATTTTCGAAAGTATTTTTTTTAACGAAAATTCGAGTTGTTCAGATAATAAGATGATGTCGTATTATCGCAAAAAACCGGCAATACATTTTTTAAGAATACCTTTCATATTAGGAACCACAAGTAGCCTTCTCTTTTCATACGAATCTAGGGTCGGGTTTTGATAAAAATATATCTACACGATGCACGAAGTGCGCGCCATTTTGTTATAAAAGTATGTGTATAAAATAAGCATATTAGTTACGCTTTCAAGCGGAATAATCAGCAGACGAGATGTCGACGAAACTGCGGTAATTATTGTTATTGTTAATGCAAAATCGAGCAGACAACGTATCCAGGATTTACGACTTTTGCCCAGAATATTTTTTCATACGATAATAGGACGAATTAATGGAAGAATTACTTTGTAACCACGTTGAAATATTGGTAGCTATATTGTGCCTTTTAGTGTGTATGAATAATAAACAATGCAAATAAATACTGCGGAATTGTGGGATTTATGAAACACCTATGTTACTTATTTATGATTTTCAAGTACGATGTAATGATATTCATGTATATGTTATTTATTTTATAAAGATTTTTCTCTTTTGCAAGTGTGTTCTTTATTTCCCTTCTACCCTAAGGCTTCGTTTACGAAAAAACATAAGTAAATAATCCGTGCGAGAAATTATTTCAAGCGATTCCAACCACTGCAATCGTTTTATTAAAGTACATTACAATTTTAATTGAAGTAATCTACCGATTCCATGCCAGTTTAAAATGAGCGCCATTACCTGGTTTCGCCAGACAATGTAATTACTTCCGCTTGATTATTGTGGGCTCGCATTAATTAGATCACACACACCTAATAAATATAATTGCGGACTACATAATTAATTGAACTTTTCATTCGCCGGCAAATAGAATCGGCAAATTTCCCTCGATACGAATTCAATCGGAAAATAAATGTTACGTGTGCTCGGCACAAATTGATTCTTCTCGGGAAAGTAATTTGTAACTGTTTTCTCGTTTGACTTTACATCATGATATTTTCATGAAGTACGTTTCCTTGTTTCGTCGAAACTTCCGGAAACAGGATAAACAAGTTCGTTCTCCCTTAATGCTACCACCCCATTCAGCTTGATCTATTTCTCGCCCGCGGAACTTGTATTTTCTAGTTGATCAAAACAGACACTCATCGTAGAACATTTCGATCGACGTGCAACGGTTCGCCATCAACTTACTTCTCTACTGACAATGAGTTTTCTACAATCGCCAAACGAGTTTCATTAACTTTTTATTCCCACTGTGAGATAGTTGCACTGTTCTTTCGCCGTTGATGGATAATTTGTATCTAGAATTAACGTTTGACAAAGGGAATTGGTTACTGGAATTTAGTTTAGCATTAATTAGTTGCATTTTAGTAATACATCTTGGTTCTTTTAATTCCTCGGAATATACCTTTCTTTTATATCGTATCTTGTGGCATAGTAGATGGTGCCTAAACATGTTCTAGGACGATTTTGGGTCGAAAGAAGTGGATTAAAGATTTGTTCGGGTCAAAAAATGGGTCGACCCAAAATCGCAAAAATGTGAAGGGGTACACCTTCAAAAATTGTCAAAAATTGAAAGTCGCCAGAATCACTTCTAAACGACCCAAATCGATGGTAAATGATGTATAAACATATTCTAGGACGATTTTGAGTCGAAAGAAGTGGTTAAAAAATTTTTATTGGTCAAAAATGGGTCGAACCCAAATCGAAAAAATGTGAAGGGGTATACCTTCAAAAATTGTCAAAAATGAAAAGTCACCAAAATCAATTCTAAACGACCCAAATCGATGGTATATGACGTATAAACATGTTCTAGGACGATTTTGGGTCGAAAGAAGTGGTTAAAAAATTTTTATTGGTCAAAAATGGGTCGAACCCAAGTCGAAAAAATGTAAAGGGGTACACCTTCAAAAATTGTCAAAAATTAAAAGTCGCCAAAATCGCTTCTACATGACCCAAATCGATGGTATACTACCACGTTCAAAAAGTTTCAGGAATTTATTTGTAAAATAACAAATACAATCTTATTGATCATAAATCTCATTGTCGCCCTCAAAGTAATCCCCATTGGCCACAATGCACCTACGCCAGCGTTTAATCCAGCTTTTAAAACACTTCTGGAACTCGATTTTTGATGTAGCCATTAGCTCAGCCTGCGATTTTTGTTTTATAACTTCGATGCTATCGAAACGCGTTCCACGAAGTTGTTTTTTGAGTCGGCTGAATAAAAAAAAATCGCACGGAGCCAGATCTGGTGAATTTGGAGCTTGCTGTATTGTATTCGTGTTGTTCTTGGCCAAAAACTCAAGAATAATCAATGCGTTATGGGATAGTGCGTTGTCGTGATGGAGAAGCCAAGAATTGTTTCGCCACAAATCTGGTCTTTTTTTCCGGATTGATTCATGTAAACGTCAATGTAAATGTTTGTATCATCAGCAATCTCTCTGATGGTTAATTTTCTGTTTCCGACCAACATTGACCTGATTTTTTCAATGTTTTCATCAGTTTTCGATGTTGATAGCCTTCCAGAACGGGGATCATCGTCAATAGAATCACGACCACTTTTAAAGCGTTCATACCACACGTAAACATTTGTTTTCGATAAAGCAAGATCACCGTAACATTTGTGTAGCATAGTTAACGTATTCGCACATTTAATTTCGTTTTTAACACAAAATTTAATACAAATTCGCTGCTCTGTTTTATTATCCATAGTAAAAATCGCCGGGACACGAAAAGGTTATGGAAACAAAACGCTGTAATTATGACAAATAATGAGTTATCAAGCTGAAAATTGGGGGGAATGTAAACAACATGTTGCGCTATCAAAAACAATTGAATTTTTCACGATATCATATACGCGAGACATTTAAATGGTACATTCCTGAAACTTTTTGAACATGGTAGTATGATGTATAAACATATTCTAGGACGATTTCTGGTCGAAAGAAGCGGTTAAAAAATTTTTTTTGGTAAAAAATGGGTCGAAACCAAGTCGAAAAAATGTGAAGGGGTATACCTTCAAAAATTGTCAAAAATGAAAAGTCACCAAAATCAATTCTAAACGACCCAAATCGATGGTATATGATGTATAAACATGTTCTAGGACGATTTTGGGTCGAAAGAAGCGGTTAAAAAATTTTTATTGGTCAAAAATGGGTCGAACCCAAGTCGAAAAAATGTAAAGGGGTATACCTTCAAAAATTGTCAAAATTTAAAAGTCGCCAAAATCACTTCTACATGACCCAAATCGATGGTATATGATGTATAAACATATTCTAGGACGATTTCTGGTCGAAAGAAGTGGTTAAAAAGTTTTTATTGGTCAAAAATGGGTCAAACCCAAGTCGAAAAAATGTGAAGGGGTATACCTTCAAAAATTGTCAAAATTTAAAAGTCGCCAAAATCAATTCTACATGACCCAAATCGATGGTATATGATGTATAAACATATTCTAGGATGATTTTGGGTCGAAAGAAGCGGTTAAAAAATTTTTATTGGTCAAAAATGGGTCGAACCCAAGTCGAAAAAATGTAAAGGGGTACACCTTCATAAATTCTCAAAAATTGAAAGTCGCCAAAATCACTTCTATATGACCAAAATCGATGATATATGATGTATAAACATATTCTAGGACGATTTCTGGTCGAAAGAAGCGGTTAAAAAATTTTTATTGGTCAAAAATGGGTCGAACCCAAGTTGAAAAAATGTAAAGGGGTATACCTTCAAAAATCGTCAAAATTTCAAAGTCGCCAAAATCAATTCTAAACGACCCAAATCGATGGTAAACGATGTATAAACATATTCTAGGACGATTTCTGGTCGAAAGAAGTGGTTTAAAAATTTGTTTCGGTCAAAAATGGGGTCAACCCAAGTCGAAAAAATGTGAAGGGGTATACCTTCAAAAATTGTCAAAAATTAAAAGTCGCCAAAATCAATTCTAAACGACCCAAATCGATGGTAAATGATGTATAAACATATTCTAGGACGATTTCTGGTCGAAAGAAGGGGTTAAAAAATTTTTATTGGTCAAAAATGGGTCGAACCCAAGTCGAAAAAATGTAAAGGGGTACACCTTCAAAAATTGTCAAAATTTAAAAGTCGCCAAAATCACTTCTACATGACCCAAATCGATGGTATATGATGTATAAACATATTCTAGGACGATTTCTGGTCGAAAGAAGTGGTTAAAAAGTTTTTATTGGTCAAAAATGGGTCAAACCCAAGTCGAAAAAATGTGAAGGGGTATACCTTCAAAAATTGTCAAAATTTAAAAGTCGCCAAAATCACTTCTACATGACCCAAATCGATGGTATATGATGTATAAACATATTCTAGGATGATTTTGGGTCGAAAGAAGCGGTTAAAAAATTTTTATTGGTCAAAAATGGGTCGAACCCAAGTCGAAAAAATGTAAAGGGGTACACCTTCATAAATTCTCAAAAATTGAAAGTCGCCAAAATCACTTCTATATGACCAAAATCGATGATATATGATGTATAAACATATTCTAGGACGATTTCTGGTCGAAAGAAGCGGTTAAAAAATTTTTATTGGTCAAAAATGGGTCGAACCCAAGTTGAAAAAATGTAAAGGGGTATACCTTCAAAAATCGTCAAAATTTCAAAGTCGCCAAAATCAATTCTAAACGACCCAAATCGATGGTAAATGATGTATAAACATATTCTAGGACGATTTCTGGTCGAAAGAAGGGGTTAAAAAATTTTTATTGGTCAAAAATGGGTCGAACCCAAGTCGAAAAAATGTAAAGGGGTACACCTTCAAAAATTGTCAAAATTTAAAAGTCGCCAAAATCACTTCTACATGACCCAAATCGATGGTATATGATGTATAAACATATTCTAGGACTATTTCTGGTCGAAAGAAGTGGTTAAAAAGTTTTTATTGGTCAAAAATGGGTCAAACCCAAGTCGAAAAAATGTGAAGGGGTATACCTTCAAAAATCGTCAAAATTTCAAAGTCGCCAAAATCAATTCTAAACGACCCAAATCGATGGTAAATGATGTATAAACATATTCTAGGACGATTTCTGGTCGAAAGAAGTGGTTTAAAAATTTGTTTCGGTCAAAAATGGGGTCAACCCAAGTCGAAAAAATGTGAAGGGGTATACCTTCAAAAATTGTCAAAAATTAAAAGTCGCCAAAATCAATTCTAAACGACCCAAATCGATGGTAAATGATGTATAAACATATTCTAGGACGATTTCTGGTCGAAAGAAGGGGTTAAAAAATTTTTATTGGTCAAAAATGGGTCGAAACCAAGTCGAAAAAATGTGAAGGGGTATACCTTCAAAAATTGCCAAAAAATCAAAGTCGCCAATTTCGCTTCTAAGTGGCCTAAATCGATGGTATACGATGTCTAATGATGTTCTAGGACGATTTTGGGTCGAAAGAAGTGGTTTACAAATTTTTTTCAGTCTGAATTTATATCGCGTTAATTCATGTACAAATTCGAATTCAACAATAATAACTTCCACATGCAATCCGAACCTGCTGTCACAAAGGCAGTACCACTAGAACCCCGAAATTGTCATATGCCTTAAAGAGGATGATTCATAAAACATTGTTCGTATTAAAGCGAAGGGAACCGTGAGAGGTCTCATGTAATATGCGCTTGTAATCAAGCGTTTTGTCTTTTAAAGCGAATGGTAACCCGAGTTATTTGTGCATCGAAATTGGTTAATGCAAAATGTATATTATTATGCACTCTTGTCGTTAAATTCCCAATGATTCCTCTTTCAGTATGAAAACGAAAATCATTGAATATTGTTCGGCCATTAAATGATTGCAATTTCAAAATATAATGATATTAGTAACGAGAGTACAATGAAGATAAGAAGCTTCGAAATTACTATAAATTCCGAATCATCACAAATCACAAATATAATAATTGCGTGTTAAACAAACATACAAACATACATAAATGCACGGATACATAAATACGCAAATATACATACATGCATGTACCAAATACACAAATTCTAGAATTATTAATTATTAATTATTCCATTGTATTCGAAGAGATATTACGAGTTCGACGGAAATTAAATGGGATTTATTACGAGCCTCTATCACGTTCATCCCTAATAACTAAATACGTTAGTAAGATATGAAAAGGGATAATAGACGAAGGAACCCCAGTGATTCCACTTAAACCGAGTTTAGGATGATAGGGTTTCCTCAGGAAACCTTTCTCGAATCGTGCCCCTAGATTCATTAACCTTCTCCTAATTACTGACACGTATTTCTCAATCATCCAACGTGTTCTTTACAATCTTTATATCCTCCCTCGTTAATTCTTTCCTTTTTAATTCCCCTTCGACCCTCCCGCTACTCTCTCGTCACAGCATTCTCCCTTTGTTTCGGTATATTGCACTGAATTCCCAGGAGTTCAATATTTCCAGTCCGGTCCCCGAAATTTCCCTGAATTATTCCTGAGTCCCCGGAATTCTATGAGAATTAAGGAGACATATTTAATATTTAAAGTCCTTCTACACCGTTGAGTGCATTTTCATGAGCTTATGCATTAATGCATACTCTTTCGTGTCAAATATGCAACGGTCGACTTCAGTAATTAATCTATAACTATATTATAAGTGTGTACATTATGTAATAATTTAATGCGAAGATCGTCGAAATTGTAAGGATACTTTGTCACTTATTGGTGGAGATCATAAAAAATGTTGTTATTTTACAGTTACCATGTAACTGGCTTGGAGTAACCTACGTAACAATCGAGTTAACTTATGGATACTTAATTATATAATAAGCGTGTACTTTTGATAATATTTTTAATATGAATATTATCGAAATCAAAAGTATATTTATCGGCGGAAATAAAACATAAATATAGTTGCCTCGAAGTTACAATATAATTACCTTCGAGTGACCTACACAGTAAATGATTAAACTTAATAATATCTAAGTATATCGTAAGTCTATATTTCCGGTAATATTTTTAACGAGAATATCATCGAAATCGCAAGTATACTCACCGATGGAAACAAGAAAAGTCTGTAATTTTAAAGTTTCGACTCGATATCTCATTACGTCAACGTGCTTGTATTTCTTGACTAGCTTCGAGTGTCCTACTCATTGAACACGAGCTCCGCATTTTCGGAAGGCTTCCAATCTGAAACCAAAAGCTTAAGGAACCTTTGGCAACGTGACCCTACTTTGGGGTGTGATCCTGAAACTGGGGTAGCCATGACAACACCCTTCCTAAGTTTTGCTTCTGTTTCAAATAATACAGACACTGCCTCCAAGAATGCAGTTAAGTCCTTCGTCCTGCGAAAACATTTCTGCCTCTCCACGTATATGCCATGTCCTTGGACTTTCCTAGAAACTAATCACAAGGTAAACGACATCAATCCGGTCTTCAGACCGCATCGATTAATCGCAATTTGTACGGAATTCTGTTCGACACGATTCCTAATAGTCCTCGACGTAGGATTCGTCGAGCGTCGATTATTCTTTAACGGTACTTTGTTAATCCGATTCTATCAATTCTATACTACGATGTTATAAATAAAGAAATTCTCGTTCTTTATTTTGTTATTCCGATTATATACATTTTCGACCACGGTGTTATAAATACAAATGTTATAAAGAAATTAATGCGCTAATTATTATACAGTGGCATCTACATCTTGTTATTTTATCTGAATATTATATTTTCTTAATGGACCTAATTTTAATGAATAATCAAGCTTGTAAGTAATTAAGATCGAGCTCTTAATATTAATCTAGGAATATCGTTTTTTAATTATTGTATCTAATTTCAGTATTCAAAATAAGGATTTTTAATAAGATGGAATGATAATCCAGTTTCAATTTTATTTTTTACTGATATTCTGCCTCTTTCAAAACGTGTCCATATTCATTAACTTTTTTTTAATTACTGACATGTGTCTCTTAAACGTTCAACGTGTTCCTTTTTATTATCGGGGCTAACGATATCCTCAGATTTGTAATCTGTCGGCGTTAATTGTTCGAATATTTATTACGTTACTCTCCGGTGCATCGTAAATCGTTGTACGTTCGTGGATCCTGAAATATTGTAATGTTTCAAGTAGAAAGAGACATCGAATATTTTACCATACCTCGGGGACATATTCGTGGAGAAATATTGCAACGTAAGAAATAAGATATCGGCAAACATTGGACGTAGAAGGTGATTTCCGCGACCACCGAAATATTTATTCTGATACAATTCTGATTATTCTTTGAAGATGATCACGGATTTTCTTCTCCCGTCTAATTTTATTTATAATATTTATTGCGATGCGATTCTAATTATTTGTAATATTTTTTCCGATGCGATTCTAATTATTTGTAATATTTATTCCGATGCGATTCTAATTATTTGTAATATTTATTCCGATGCGATTTTAATTATTTGTAATATTTATTCCGATGCGATTCTAATTATTTGTAATATTCATTTCGATGCGATTGTAATTATTTGTAATATTTATTCCGACACGAATCTAACTATTCTTTCAAAATTTCCAAAGATTTTCTTTTCCCGGAATTTTAATAAACGCTCGCGTATTGTATTTTTATTCCGACGCGATTCTAATTATTTGTAATATTTATTCCGATGCGATTCTAATTATTTGTAATATTCATTTCGATGCGATTGTAATTAGTTGTAATATTTATTCCGATACGAATCTAACTATTCTTTCAAAATTTCCAAAGATTTTCTTTTCCCGGAATTTCAATAAACGCTCGCGTATTGTATTTTTATTCCGACGCGATTCTAATTATTTATATTATTTTTTCCAATGTGATTCTAACTATTCTTTCAAAATGTCTCCCGAATTTCGGCAACCATGAAACTGTACTTTTCACGACAGGAAGTTAATCGATTTAATATTTTTGAGGCATTCAGTGCGGTAATTATTTTTAATGACACTCAAGCGTGCTCATTGTATTTCAATTTTTTAACTACTACCACAACTACCACTTGACACACTGTCTCAAGTAGAAAAACCTGGTGAATATTTTAAAGACCCTTTGGGGTGTTTTCGAGCATTCATGCTTTTAGAACAAATATACCGTACACAGAAAGAAATAAAATATTGGACACACGGAAGATGTACGACACGGAAATACTTCCAAGTATTCGATTTCTATTCGTCCAAGTTTTGAACAAAAATTCGTAATAATTACACAATGCTTTGAATTATGTTCCACATTAATTACGGTTCAATTAAAAACTGGATGTTTACAAGTTTTAATTGAAAATGTGGATGAAAAATACAGCTGTCCGAGATATGATTAAAACTTTGAAGAATTAATTCTAATGGTGTTTCAATTCATTACTATAATACTATTATAATAATTTTAATTTATTCCCGCAATGTTATTATAATATTTAAAAAAATCCGGTTTCTGTTGGTCCAACTTTTGAACAAATATTTTTAATAATTACATAATCCTTCGAAATATGTCCCACATTTTTTACGATTAAATTAAATGGGATAATTATAAATTTCAATTGTGAAAGTGCGTGAAAAATATAGGTTTTTCAAATATAATTAAAGCTTTCAAGTATTAATTCTAATAGTGTTTTTACCTTATTCCTGTAATATTATTATGATTGTTGAAACTTTATCCCGCTAAATATAATATAATAGTTTAATGTAGGATGTCGTCACCTTCCCAGCGATATTCCCTCGGTTATCGCAGGGCTTCCTTTTATAATATTTATTAACCGTGGTTTATTTACTTTATCGTCCTCTCTTTTGCATAATTCATTAGGCCTGCAATTATTTCTCTTCCGCGTTCGTCCCATCCGGTTAACAATGCATCGTAATAATCTCATTAAAATGTTAACAAAATGTCATCGAGTCCCGTTTCCCAAACTACACGAATATTTATTCCAAAATATAATCATTCCATTAATGTCCGGGAAGTTATAACATGTCCCGCGATAACAATTTTTAAATATAACATTTATTGAAATATTAGATTTATCAATACTCGAATATTTGAGCACTGATTAAATTGATCAGTACTCCATTTTTAAATGTAAAATATATTTAAATATTAAAGTTACGAATTCATACTCAAATTTTTGTGAGTATTTATTAACCCTTTGCACTCGGAGGCGATTCTCAGTCGCCGCTTAATTTATTGCGGTAATTCGAGCGGCGACTGAGAGGCGCCATTAAGATTTTCTCCAGTTATGTTTCGTTATTAGGCGTTAAATTACCGACAACTGGAGGAAGTTTTAATGTCGCCTCTCAATCGCCACGCGAGTACAAAGGATTAAATTAACAAATGTTCCATTTTAAAATATACAATTTATTCAAATATTAAATTTCATATTTAAAAATAGCTGGCACAATACTTTACAATTTGCTGACTAATTAATGAAATTATTATTCTTCGGATTAAAAACTGGCGCAGTTTGAGATATATTGATATTTAAAAAAATAAATGTTCTAAATTTAAATTCCACAGATTTTTCTCATTGTATAAATAATATTATTATTACATTTATATTAATATTAATATTATTACACTTCTTAGAATGTGCAACAATTATGGTTTATACATCGTATCAAATTTTGAAATAATATTCCCAGTTTCATGTACACCAGTTTTTCATTACATTCAATATTTTATAGGTTTCCTTTCAATATTCTCACCTTCTTCTTTTTACTATGTACATTTCGAATTTGCAGGGCAAACACGATGAAAGTCAAAGGCAGAAAGGTCGACGGTAATTCCAAACGCTTCGAGTGGCTTTCCTTTTTCATCGCTACATCATTCCTAAAGCTTTTCCATGATTATAACCGACGATCAATTTTCCTCCGTTGGATCCAAGTTATCATTTTCTTGCTCGGCCACCAAGCGGAACAACTATTTTAACGATTCGAGTTATCAGCCGGATTAAAAACTTCCTCGAATGTTACGCTCGGCAAGCTTCTATTAGCAGTAAATTTGCACTTTCTGTTTAAGATTTTCTTTCATCTTTTTTACGGAACCCGGAAGATTAAAGAAACCTCGTGCAAAGTAGGAAGCTTAACAAATTCATGTAACGTGGATTATACACGAGTCAGAAAACCAAAAATAATGGAAATTTAAATGAACTTCTTCTATTGTCTTTCAACAATAATTTAGAATTCACTGCAGTTGATATTGTTTTTTATTTGCCAACAATACGTTCCGTAGACTGCTTTGTTTTCATGTCGTAGAACAATGGAGTGGTTTTGACAAAGGTTTATTGGAGCAGCTTATTTTTGCGATAATGACTCAGCGTTTCGTGAGGAAACCGCGAAGTTAACACGTTGAGTGTCGGACTGAAGTCCGTGCTATACGATAACTCGCGATACGCGTCCGTAATGTGTATATAACGTGTGAAAACAAAACTGTTTAAGCGCTCTACGATACATTGGTTACTTTACATTGTTATCGTACCGTTGAAAATATTGCAAATTTTATAAATATTAGATTTTACATATTTGATTTGAGTTTTAGTAATATTGGCATTGGCGTTTAAAAATAAAACTGTTTAAGCTGTTTACGACACATTGATTACTTTACATGATTATCGTAATGTATAGAAATATATAAAAATATTGACAATTCTACGGTCGCATGGCGACCAACATGTTAACGAGGATAAGGCAACGATCATCTTGAAACCAGCCACTTATACCTCTGCCTTAAAGACTCAACTAACTTACATCTCGCGGAAACTTTTCTTTTATTGTATTAAAACTTTAAGCCGTGGGATGTCTTTTAACTGAAGAAAGCCTTGCATTATTTTCTGAGAGCCAATGAAGAAGTATCTTAACTGTAATTTAATTAGTGAGATGCTTCAAGTTTCATTTATATTACAATGAAATATCATAATTATGCCTTGCATTATTTTATGGGAGCCAATGAAGAAGTATCTTAACTGTAATTTAATTAGTGAGATACCTCAAATATGATTAATATCGAACGATAGATAATAATGAAAATATAAACCAAAACTTGAAAATAAATCTTAAAACAAAATCAAATTCATAATAAAAAAATAAGATCGTATTATTATTTCTGGGTGGTCTTGTTATTGAAAAAAATCGGTATTACAATTAAATAAAATAATGATATCTTCAATTATTTTCTGAGAATCAATTAAGAAATATCTCAACTAGAACTTCATTGCTAACTGCTTCGACTCAACTAAACAAGTATAATTCAATATAATAATATAAACTTCGAGATGCAACTCACATTCGACACATCTTCACGGCGATGTCGAACCCCACCGTATTCGAATACTCGAATACTTCTAAATATTATGATTCACAAATTTATAGAAACGAAAGCTTACTGCA
This sequence comes from Nysson spinosus, assembly GCA_910591585.2. NCBI lineage: Eukaryota > Metazoa > Arthropoda > Insecta > Hymenoptera > Crabronidae > Nysson > Nysson spinosus. The sequence continues at coordinate 10,173,131 of OU342835.1, forward strand.
CGCTTGACGTGTCTCCGCTTAGTTTTCCAGCGATTATAAATCTGAATTCTGGAGCGCTTTACGATCGTTTATGCTATTCGCGGTTGTATTAGGGGAACTTTAGGTACGCGTGATTTTTTTATGGACACGTTACTGGCTACGGATTCGTGCATACTTTATGCATAAATCAGATATCTTAACACACATTCGTGCAACACGCGAGAATTCGTGGACTGGTTTCTACGACGTGTTACTTCGGCTAAGAAATCTTAAAACACCCTCGCATTATTGTTCGCCTTTTCCTACCAAGAAGAATCGGAATCTAAGGAACACCATTTTACTTCCATTTACGAAAACAATGTTTACATTTCCCACCGAAAAATATTCCTTCTTGTCAGACTTTAAACACGCTGACCTTTACAGTATTTAATGTGTTAACGAGTCATGATGTTTATTCGAATATTAATTAAAGTAATGTTTGTTATATTGCGAATTGCAAGATAAAGTAAAACACTGGTTAACGGTGATAATGGAAATCCATGGACACCTCGTATTCCTCTTACGACGTATAAAAGCTTTGCATAATCTTCTTACTGAAAAAGTACGTAAGATACTGTCGGAGATAAGGCGATAAAGATTACCCGTGGCTTTTAGGGTAAAATCCTCCAGGGTTGCATTAACGATACCTACTCAAATTTACCCCCACTCCCACCGAAATAAGTAACTCGGACGCGCATTGGCCACTCAAACTTGCCGAGAAAGAAATTACCTGGCAGAAATGTCTCGTGAATTCTTTATGGAATTCTTAATGGATTATTACTTTCGATGCGCGGACAACTTACTTCGATGGTATTCGACTAATTGTGACATTAATATCGTAGTATTTGTATTATATACTTTAAGTGGCAATAAATGAAAGTTGTTGATATCTTGAAATATAAAATATCTGATATAAGAAAATATTTCTATGCATTATCAAAATGAAGAAATTCCTTCTTTACATTTTAATTAATTGTTGATATTCTGATAATATTATCATAATATTGAAATCATGTAGTTCGATGTCATTAATTTAAAATTTCGATTATTTGTGAATATAAAAATATCCGATATAAGAACATATCTCAATGCATTATAAAAATGAGGAAATGCCTTTCTTACATTTTTACCAACCGTTGAAATATATGTATCGGTACGAGATGTATTTTTTCGAGGGACACCGACGCGAAAGATTCAGCGAGTGCTAATGCAAATGAATCTTTTGAAATATTCAAGTAACTGCATTACGGAGAAAGAGTATCTGCGCCAGCAGATAACTTTGCATACATTGCATTCTTAAAGTTCCCATCAATTATAAATTCTACAATTCAAAGCATCCCTGATTCTCGTCATAAATAAACATAAGTATCTCGTACCATTCACCTCCCCATCGCAGTGTCATCGTCATTCAATAACGCCATTGAATTCCATGAAACCATGAGAATAAAAATCCACGTTTCCCTCGATATCGTTACGGAATACTTTTCAATGGCGGTACATCGTGTCGTGGTTTCACGAGATGTCGGCGCATATTATATTCCTATCGCGAAGTAAAACCTATTGTTTTAAAGTACCAGGGTTTCTACGACTCGTTTTTATCTCGATGTCCTTCGTTTATATTCTTTTCCCAGGAACAATACACGGAGAAGGGTAGGTTGATTCACTCGTTACGAGTCAGTTTACGAATCAGTAGAAACGAATGCCGACGAACCGAATTACGTAAGGGAGCAAGGGTGTAAAGAGGGTGAAAGAATGGAAAAGGCAGAGGAAAGAAGCGTCGGAGGGTTTAGTTCACGTGGCTAAGAACCCGAAGACAATACAACACAGAAGTCTCGCATGGCCGGTCGCTCACGCTTCCTTTTCCTACGAGTTCCAACCGCCGGGTGAAACCGGCTAAAACTGGCTAAAACCGGCTAAAACCGGCTAAAACCGGCAGAAACCGGCAGAAACCGGGAGAATCCAAGAGAAACCAGTGAAATTCACCACCCATTCTTCCTTCTTTTCTCGCCTCTTCTTATTTCTCATATGTCTCGAACTCTCTTCTTCTCCCACTAGTTAGATTCTCTTTCTTTCTTCTTCCGTACGTCCTCGTCACGCCAGCCAGGTTAGACACCCCTGGAAAAAGTATTACGTGCATCCTGTACGTGATGAAAGAGCCTCGACTTCCTGTTCCCGCGCGGCTTGCTCTCCCAACGATGTTTCTTGGGATTTCACTGTAGCCACATTTTCAAACTATCGACACGCTTTCCTTCTGCCCTGATTTTCTTTATCGTTCAGACACTACGTTCGAGGAACTATATTCTTATTGTTTTATCGCCACGGTTTTCTTCGAAATTAATGGACACTTTTCTAGGGAGAAAGAATCGCTCGACTTGTATTCTAGTTATTCGACTTTTAACTCGTAAGTCTTCAACTTCCCAGCGATACTTTTACTTCGCGCTTCTATTTAACACATTTGCAACATATACAAGTTGTCTTGTATGAAATATATGAGCTCCCTTACTGTTTTCATTTTTTTAAGAAATTTACGGGACTCACTAAAATTGAATAATTAATTTTTATGTGGATGATTTTGTTAGTTATTCAGGGTTCAGAAAGTTCTGTCGGATTTTTAATTCGTCTGTTCTGAAGATGTTTTTACTTCTATTTTTATGTCTCTGTTCATATATTATATCTGTTATATTTCTTTCATTTTGTTTATGTACACTAAAGGACATCATTTAATAGATAATAAGTAAATAATAATAAATAATAAAGGCCTGTTGAATAAAGTATTATAATAATAATAATATAAATATTCCATTCGATTGGACATTTAACCCTTTGCACTCGAGATTATTTATTATTATTTCGACTTATCGCGGCAACTCGGATGGCGACTGATAGACGACATTAAGATTTTCTACATCGCTGGTGATAATTTAAAATTCAATAATAAAAGAATAACTGCGGTAAATATTAATGTCGCTTCTCGAGTGCAAAGGGTCAAATATCAATTCTTTAATACGAGAAATACTTTATTCGTTATACGAATAGCTTCGAACAATTAATATTCCGAAGGGACATTTTTTCAGTTGTCATCTCATTACAGAATTTTCTGGATGGCCCATATTTTATAGATGGAAACGAACATCGTGCTATTGCATACTAAATACGCCTCGAGAAGAAACAATAACAAACGCAGCAATAAAAGTATTATATGAAATTTACAATTAGGTGGTCTATTTTATGTGGCACATCCTGTATATTATTTTAATGTATGCAATAATTATAATAATTATATAATAAGAAGTCTTACAATCAGTAACGTCGGAAAGCAGGGATGGATGTCTGATCATCGTGAGTCTATTCTACTTAGGAGTTTGAGGAACACTGCCTTCATGTCTGACTAATATAACTTTGCACTACTGGAACTGTTTTGCTTAGCGCAACTCAGCCGACTATTGTTCCAAATTTACATTAAACATTTATATATAATATATACATAAGTAATTCTAATCATCTACAAATTCTGATCATCTCGTATTACCTTCTACTTCGATTCTTCTTCGAGAAAATGAATATTTAATCATTTCATTGCAGCACATCAAAGAAGCGAACACAAAGGTACTAAGTTGCGTAATATTGATAAAATGTTCGGATAGCACTTGGAAATATAATATGTATATATATATGAAAAAGTTCTACGGTGAAAGTATAATTATTGCGATTATATTTCCAAGCACTTTCCGAACATTTGATCAATCTTACGCAACTCCGTACCTTTGTGTTCGCTTCTTTGATGTGCTGCAATGAAATGATTAAATATTCATTTTCTCGAAGAAGCATTGAAGTAAAAGTTAATACGAGATGATTAGAATGACTTTTAGACACGCGTTTTTGTGCGTTCGTCCAAAAATAACTCAATTCGAGGATCCATGTGCGGGTTACTTGACCTGACCCTTTGACCTCTTTACCTGCTCGACAAATTATTTGAGCTCCAATCGTCACGTAGCAGCAGCAGCCACCGCTACTTTGATCTTGCGCGGTGTGAATTCATCGCGTATCATAAAAATGCATAATTCTTTAGAAAATGGAAGCATCATTAAAATATAATTATGCCATTCCTATTATGTTTCTAAAAGACTCGCTTTCTGGGAATTATATTTTAAATCAACCTCGTTTAAACACCGACGTGTATTTCGATATTCGATTATTCCTTAATACGCTCAGTGTCGGTTCGAAATCCGTGTTATACGATACGTGTAACGTGCATATAACGTTTGAAAAGAGTTTATATTAGCTTTGATTAACAGGGAATATTAGGGATATATTTTTTTCGGGATTTAATAATATTGGCATCGGTGTTAAAAAATAGAACTTTAAGCACTCTACGATATGCTGGTTACTTTACATCGTTTCCGCAATGTTAAAAATATTGCCAATTTTACGAATATTAGTGATATATTATTTGATTCGCGTTTCAGTAATATTGGCATCGATGGCCACCTGTGAGTATTTTATATTTTAGTCGATCTATAAATCACGGAAGGTATTCGACTTTTGTCGAAAGTAATTCGGTCATAATAATAACGACTGGATTCTCGGTATAACAAACAGCGAGTACTAACGAGGATCGTGAAATTTGCATACAACATTTCCACGGGAAAATTCGAAATTCAACGAGATTCCGCATCTGCAAGCTTTCTCCTCGATCATGGCGGCCGAGCTTATGTTACCAAGTTCTGATAATACCGAGAAACTTCATGGACGTCTTTAAAGTTTATCGATCCATATTCCCCGGCCATATTTGTATATACAAAGTAGCTCCCGCCATGGATATTTCAACTCTATTATACCGTAGTTCAACTCCACAGACGAAGAATTAAGTAAACCTTGGAAAATGTGTACCCTACATTTATGCCAATCTAGTAATACCTCGCGCCATCGATAATCAAATTGAATTTTGATTAAACGCTTTCAACCATTCGACTCTTAGATAATGTCCACAACGAACCGAGAATAGAAACGAAGACAGTGCCAACGTAAAAACAGCAGACAATTCGAGGTCCCGCGAATCGCGAGTCTGGCGTGCAATTAAAAGAAAAAGCTAATTTGCATCTATATTTACCGAGCAAACAAGTATTATTGTCACACGGAGCTACCAAGTAATTCAACAGACTCAACGTCGAGGTTCTCATATACATATAGAAAACGTAATTGCTATTTGTTCTTAGCCTCCTCGAAATCTTTCATCGAGTAGGAAGCCTATCAAATTCGAGTTTCATCATTGATCGAATAAATTTGTTGAAAGTTTGGTTTACGTTGATAAATGACTATGTACGGTTTATTTAGTATAATTAAAAACTGTGATTCTAGGAACCATTAAGTAACTGACATTCTTCTTATATTCATATTTTTATATACAGGCTGACCCAAAAGTCACCTAGGATTTAAAAAATTAATAACTTTTTTTCTATGCAATATTTTTAATATTTTCGTTCAGATTTGGAACACTACGATGTCTTAGAATTTATTATTGAAAGGTATGCGTTGAATGGAATTAAAGTGATTGAATTTTATTACGCGAATGCGAAGTCAATTGTTTAAATGCAATGCCAATTGTTTTAATGCAAAGAGCATATCGTGAATATTTTGCAACAGCAAACACCCTGAAGACACTCTGCCTCGCGTTATGAAAAATTCACTCGAAAGAGCAAAAATTTGCAAAGGAAAGGGGGTGTGATTTGAAGGAAATAATTTTCAAAGTTGATTTTAAAAATAATTTTACACTTCACATTTCTTAGTCCAAGGAACATTTTTCGATGAATATAATTTAAAAAACGTATGAAGTTTTTAAACGCCTAGGTGACTTTTGGGTCATTCTATATAAATAAATACATAATCATAACTGTGTATAAGTTCGCACTTATACTATTCATTATTTCCGTTTCCGTTAACCTGAATGTTTCCTCCAAAGATCAACATTCTATCTCCTTTTAAGCGACTATTATAAACAAAATTGTCAACCATTAAGGATTAAAAATCGCAGGGAAGCCATTTTGAATACTTCGGTAGTTCTAGCGTTAATACTTGCGTAAGAACATTTAATAACTGAAGTTCATGGAATCCAGCGGAGCATCAAGAATTTTCCGCGAATTTAAAGCGCAGATAAAATCAACAATCTACGTTCGAAAGCAATCTACATCGGGGTTTCGCAAAATGGCACTTTTGAAAATTGGAAAGCCAGGGAAATCGTGGTACCCGAGAACTCGACTTAATGGAAGATCACAGTAGCAAAGAGTACTCACGATACATTGGCGTCGCCGAGTTTATTTTTCACGGGACGTATGGCAGGAATTACGTCAGTCGAATACGGTGACAGTGTGGCGCGGAGAGAGCCATTGATATTCAAAGCAGCTACGAAAGCAGCCTGTGCTTTTGGTTCGTCGAAACATTCCACTCTGGCTTGACAAAGTGTTCTACCCTTCCGCCACGTGACAAGGAAAGAGTAAACTATCGTGATAAGCAGTAGTTTAACCCGTTGAGCAACGCGTAGAAATCCGTGTTATACGAATACCTCCCGATTCGTTATGGACGCGTCTATAACGTCCAAAAATGAAACAGTTTAAGCGCTCTACGATAAATCGGTTACCTTAAATCGTTATTATAACTTTGAAAATATTGAAGATTTTACGAATATTAGCCAGATATTTTTAAAATGATCAATATTTTTATTCTTACGGTGACAATGTAAAGAAGCTAATATGTGGTAGAGCACTTAAACAATTTTGTTTTTATATGTTATATGAATCATTTTTGATTCCTTTTATATTAGAGATATTAAAGAACTGCCTCGTCACTCTGATGTATTATTAATTTTACTTCTACTTTTCTTTACCTTGCAAAGTGTTCGGAGGAAGGATTCAATTTTAAAGACAATTAAATTTTCACCTTGATAAAGTGGAGAGTACCGTAAGAACGTGACAAGAAAGGAACACGTAATGTCGATCATAAGATGTAGTTTAATCAACTTTTATCCGGATAGTTAGAACGTTCTAATTAACATTTTCGGGGAAATGCATGCGTCGTGATCATCTTGTTAACCGGATAGAATAACAATGGCATGGAACGATCTTGATAAAATTTCTAATCTGCACAGTTTCGCTACTTCTTTTTGCCTTCTGTATATTCATAAGTAATCTTTCACGTTCACTGGTAAATAATTATTATGGAATTACCACGAAAAATTTCATTCAAAATTATGAAATTCATCCACACATCTCCTACAATTTACGGATATTCGACATTTTATTTAGAAAATATGTAAACCAAATTTTCGAGACTTACACGATGCCAACCTTCCTCGGAAACAGACAGAAAAATGAATCCAACCATGTCGATCCTGAAACAAAAAAGAATGTCGAAGATTAAATATTAAGAATAAATCGTTACGCAAAAATATATACTTTTAGTATAAAAAAATTATATTACTTATGAGTAACCCTAATAAGATTAAACATTGCGAAGAAATGTACCGAAAAATACACATTTTTGTAAAAATCCAATTTTCCCTTTGACTCTATTCTCCTTCCTCCGTTCTCCACTATTTCCCAGATATTTCGTATTGCTTTCAATTTAGCAAGTCGACGAGTAACTTCGGCCACTCGGTCATCCGTTTTTTTCGCGAGTCCGAGGGAAGAATATAATGGCAGTATAAAATGGTACCACTAGGAACAAACTAGTGATATATTTACGTAGCAACTAGAGAGGGTTGTTTTATTCCTAGTTCGTGCGAGTCCGATAAACGGGAAACGTGTAGGAGATTAGAGTTCACGTAAAGACAGGTATTCGTTCGTTTCAGATTCAAGGGACTTTGAATTTCTAATAGCTCTGCCTACCGTGTCTCGTATATTAAATAACTTTATAATTTTGTTAGGGATGAATTATTCATTACGTTTACCGACTTCAACTCCTTTTTCATTGTCATACAAGAACTTCCGATATGCAGCGTGAGATACTGTCTAATTAAAAACTGCAATATTCGCATCTTTTTCTTCTTCATTTTAATAGAATATTACTTCTTAATAACTTCCTTAAAGAATGAGAATTAATTGCAAATATTTGCTCAAACAACGACACGCTATACTGGAATACTAATTACGAATAGTAATTTGATGTTTCATGGTGAAATGCTTTCTTTATTATGTTTATGTATTATTGTTAATCTATGATTAATGTGTATTGGTGAGTTAAATGAACAATATTGTACTCGTTGTACCGAGAGTACTGAAAGGGAGTTTAATAAATATGATAAAAGTCAAAGTACGCTGGATTGTTCTGTACTCCGATTCTATCGTAATTATTGATGACTCTTGACGATAACGAATATTCTTAGAAATAGAAAACAATAAAAGCAGGGAACCCGTTTTCCATCGGTGGAACAATATAGTAACGATACGCAATTTCTCTCTTTTTCTTTGACCCTCTTGCCATCTTCCTGCAGAAACATTTCGATACTCGAATTGCCTTCGTCATTATTAATCATCCTGCACAATAACGAGTTCTCTCACCGAGAGAATAAAAAAACAAAGGACCGAAGTACATTCTTCGATCGAAGAATACAGGACTAATGATTCGTAATTCCATTTCCGTCGTCGCGATCGTTATTTACCTAAATTCCTAGTATTTCGTATATTACACTTTCTTCGTATAATAAATATTAATAATCGAGGTATTATTAATAGTTCGATTTAATTCAGCGAAAATTACCATACCTCGTACCTTCGGAAGAAAAGTGACACAATTAAAAAATTAAATCTTATCTGGATTTTACAAAATCTTTGAGTTGTGCCACTTTTCTTGCCAAGGTACGATATTATTCTATTGTTTTCAGTATGTACTTTCATATTTACATATTCGAAATAATTTATCTGACACGAATAATTGCAATAGTTTTAATATGTAATCATTAATATAATATAATATAATATAATATAATATATACGGCGTTGATTTTAATATAAAATCCCAAGGACTAATCAGTACTGTGTATCTACTTTTGACTTTTGTATATTAGTAATTTAAGCAATTTTTTTAAATCCTATTCCAACACAATCGAATTATAAATAATACTCCGCATAAAATATTTAAATACACAAATAAATAGAATTCTGGTTCATAAATGCAATGCAATAAGAATTCAAATTCAGTATCTCGAGCTTGTATCACAGCACAGAAGAATGTTCCACGTCTCGGTGCAATGAAAATGATGAAGCATTTATTTCACGAGTGGAGAACATAATTCTTACGAGACCCCGACTTAAAAAGTGCAACAGTACAGCCTCCGGTACAGTAGTAACATACAGGGAGAGCAATGATTTATAATGTCCTAGTATAACCAAGAAAGGCTCATTCTCATTTCCCTTGAGGGACGTAACGATAACAATTTCGATCGGTTTCATTGGCAAGCAGCGATGCATAAACGGCCGTTTTCTTGTTGCGTATCCATTGAAGGGAAGAAGAAAAGCATGGAAGGGTAGGTTAGAGGATGATGGCGGTGGAGGTACGAAGGACAGGGGTGTCAGTATTGACCCAGTTGGTGGCGCTCGTTGTTGCTTCAACCCCCTGCTGCGTTTCATCCTCCCTTTGCTTCCCTGCTTGCCTCCCTGATTCCTTGTTCGCCTGTTCACGCGGTTTACACCACTCTAGTAACCCCCCTGTGTACCTACGAAAACGTAGTTTCTCCACCACGCATGCACTAACCTATACAGGGTGTTACGTTCCATAGGTTCCCGCAACCGATTAACCCCCGACTCATCCCATCCCTGTTCCTCGAGACTCGATTGTTTCAATGAAACTTCCAATCCTTTGGTATATCCTGCTATTAACTCACCCCATGCGATGGGGTTACAGTATTTCAAATTTACATTTCATTTTCCGCGGGATTAATTGTACCCTCCTCCGCGATGATTTTGATGGTTACCGCGTAGAATATACAGTGGGTTCGGAACGGGAATTAACATTTTTCGCTTTTGAATAAAACTAGGATATGCTGCAATAGAAATGCGTGAAAGCGTGGGATGTTTATTGTTAGTCCAACGACGTAGTCTTGAAGGGAATTATATTTCTATATTAATATGTCTACTAGATTTAGTGGGAATTGTAAATGAGTTTTGGATCCGTTATTCTTTTTATTTGGATAGTTATAAATAAGTTCTGTTCGTCCAGGAGTTGTCTTTATTTAAACTTTAAACTTGCCAGTGTTTTAAGCAAACGCGAGAAAGTGATTATTTAAGTCCAAGAAAGAATTAATTTATATATGTAATGTTTAATATTGTATTTAATATTTTATTCTTACTGGGTTTAGAGAGTAGATACTGGAGACGACCGATCGTAACTGTTCGCTGATGACGACTGACTACCGTGTTATTGTTCGACTTATTCCGAGCGCCTTATTGTTATGATTTGGTTTCACTGAACTCGCATAGGCGCCCGGATTAGAGAACCAATATTCATAGGTCGTTGATTAAAATTTCACTTGTAACATATATATATATATATATATATATATTTAAACCAAGGAAATAATCGCAGCAAGAATTACAATATATACAGTCGGGGTCACAATTGAGTGGACACCCACCTATCATATGTGAAAACGTCGCATTTCAGTGATTTTTTCTAATTAATTTCTTATTTTTTCACATTTTATCGTAGGTTATGTATTTGTGAATAGATTTTGTAAGCAAATTTATAGAATAATGTGCTTTATTTTAAGTAAGATTAATTACAATGTAAGTACTGACAAAATTGAGTGGACAGTGTATTCCGGATGAGATCAAAATGATACAGATGTTACAACGTTTCATGTATATTCCAATTTCACTTTTAATGTATGTATATTATAAATGTAAAACTAAAAATATTACTCGTACGTGTTATTCTCGCAGCATTGCGTAAATTCAAAAAATGAAATGTCCCGATACTTTAACAGACTCCATTGTCAAGGAGTCGTCTGTTTACCGAGGATCGCGTGCTCCAGCTTCATTATCGAATTTCGATCAGCAAAAATGAAAGGAGTTGATTCAGAAATAAATGTGGCAAGCTAAAAATACTGAAAATTCCGTGGACATTTGTTCGCGGTGATCGCGGGATCTAAACATCGCGTTAAACCACGCAATTTCTCGGCGAACAGCTCGCAGTAGAATAAGGCGGCACGTCTGACTAGCAGCAGATACGAAAGGGTTTTCGATACGCAGCAAATTCCAAACACCGTTGTGCGCTATGGCGGAATCAAATTTATTTATCCTGATCCAAAAAAGCTTCCTTGATAATCCATTTGCTGATTAATTTATCGATTTTTATAAACATCGAGTGACGATGGTTTATTAACACTAGAACTACCGAACATATACTAAGTTATGCTTACACATTTATTTGTATATAAATTTGTATATAAATTCTGTATAAAAATGGCTGGAGAACTTAAGTTAATTAATGGATTCAATTACTCGCGTTATATATATGAAATAAAAGTATAAAAAGCCACAAATATCAAGTCATGATATAAATAAGTTAACTAAAAATGGCAGACAACTCATCCTGACTCTTTTAGTAGTTCTAGCGTTAAATATTAACAAGTAATTTTGCTGTAAGTAGATTACAAATAATGGGGCAAATGGTTCGCGTAAACTCAACAGGATTTTTAAAGAATTCGATACACGGCAGTTTATATTATATTAATATAAGTCAATAAAGATACAAGTTGTTGTAATACAAGTTAATAATATAAGTGCAGGATAATGCAATCTGTGTCGCGTAATGTAAAAGGTATCCGTTTACGTGCTTTTTATTATGCAAATAATTCATGACGATGGAGTCTACGATGATATAACGAAGTAGAAAGACAGGGAAGGTTTCAAGGCCGAAGGGAATTAATTCTACCTCGTCTAACACTTCGCAAATAATTATGTGTATTATCGTTGCTCGTTTGTTACTGTATAAATACTGTATTCCGTCTATTTGCAGGGTAAAGTAACTAAGCGGAGGAAACAAATAACGTCGGAGGATTAAAGACATTTATTCTTCCCCCTCTGCCGTAAACTTGCCAGATAATTCTGTATAACATCGTTGCGCGGTTGCTACTTTGCGAGTAGCTAGAGAAATTCATTAGCGCACCGATGTAACGAAGCGAATAGTAATTAAAATCATAATAAACATTGATGATTTCGACGAATCCGTTATAGTATCACTTGACAAATATTAACGTCGACTCTTTAATCGCGGTCACCGTGATATCAATAAAGTGATGATAAAAAAATCGCCGATTGGATGCGCAACAAATTTCGCGATTGTATTATACTTGCCATTTTGTGGACGGAATAAACTACTCTGTTGGACCAACGTGTGGTTACTGAAAGGTATCTTGGATTCCTCCGATTGGTCCAAAAGTCTAAATCAATTTTTAATATTTTATACGGAAACGATTTTAAAATATAATTCATTTGGGAAGCTGGTACCACCTGTGATTGGTTGATTTTAATTATTAATTCTTTAAAATAATATTGGTTCGATAGTCGTATATTTTCTATATTTCTCTATAATATAATAATAATAAAGTTACAATTAAAGTTTCTGTAATAATATAATATAATATAATTTGTTAGTTCGTGCTTTAATATTAAATATAATTATTCCAATAACTTCTCCCTAAGAAAACGATTACAGATTTTTTGAAAATCTATACTGCGTTGGATTAGCAATAAAAATAAGATTTTTCCAATTTCATCAATAAAAATGAACTGTGTGGTGAACATAAAGATAAGCTTGTGTAACAATGAATCACAATATATTAGATATATTGTATAATATATTCCGTTACATCTAAGTCGTCGATTCCAAACAAGGTTCAGATAATCGTGTAAACAAAATGGAAGATATAGGAGGATGTAAGTGTGGGAGGAAATCCGGGAGAGCTTTTAGGTGATTCAAGAAGGGAGAGGGGGGGTGGCAAGGTTGGAAAAGGTGACAGGAGCCAGGAATGATCGACTGGTGTTGCTCGTCGTGGACATTCAATTCGTTTGGTTGGCTGACGTGGCTTGACGTGGGTTCAGTCAACGTGGACTTCACACGAAGAACACTGGCAACCCTTCTATGATATATCAATGGACGGTCAAGGATGTGTGTATATGGGGTGACTAACTAGAATGTCCACACAATTTACTGCCTCTTTTTAAGCCACTTTTTATATTATATCTTGAAAAGAACTTCTGATCTTCACAACAACGCTCCCTCGCGATCCAATATTTTCAGATCACTACACTGATTATACTGAATTATATACTACTCTGATTTTAATGTCATAATAATTCTCCTCTGCCAAGGTTCCCTGTTTCCGAAAATGCGTAAAAGTCATCAAAGCTGAACAAGCTTTTTAATATTCCACTCGACTTTGCATTTAAGTATCTATTTCTTAGTTTCAAGAAAGAGACAATATACAGGATGTTATAATATTGTTATCGAACTTTATATTACTTTGATATGAATAAAGATTGCCTTAAAATGACTTGAAGATGATTATTTGCATTTTATTGTGAGCAAACATATTTTGAGGAAAAGTTGGAATTGCTGGTCAAAAGTCGCGTTAAACTGTTAGAGTGATAAGGGTTAAAAAATACGTAATGGAATAACGTCTGTACGTTTATAATTTACAGAGTCCTTCGACGTCATGTTTCGTTTCAAACGGATCAGCTTGGAAGTCTTTTTCGCGGTATATTTCAATGGCTGAAGAATATAAAGGCAAAAGACCGAGGAAGAAAATAAAACGGTATAGTTCGTTCTTTCAGGTGTACATAGTTGCTGTAAGAAAAAACTTGCACACAAATGCGTGCATGTACACCGTGCAGAAAAGCAAGGTATCCAACATTGTTCGTTCGTGATAGTTTTTCAACTTCATTTATCTTCCTCATCCTTTGTATCCTTTACGTTGGTTTTATCGAAATATTTTAATGTCATCCTGTTCGTGGATGGTACGCGATCTAAATTATTTCCGCGATATATCGTGTGTTGTTTATTAAAGAAGTAGAGCTTTTATGAGACTGAGGTAAGAGGTTTCGAAAGAGTCGCTTAATCTCGTAGTACGATTCTCCGTCCTCGTCTTCCTCGAGGAAAAAGGTCTCCATAACTTTTTATTTACTTTCTACTTTAAGGTTCGAGCGGAGCTGGGACACCCGCTGATATTGTTAGCCGGCTCTGTTAGTTTTCCGAATTAATGAAATTGCACCTCCAACTTTTCAGCCGACTATTTGCAGGGAAGTGGAGTGGCGAATAATAATCAGATAATAAATGTTGGACTACGTAAATGGACCTTTTCTTGTCGACGATGTTGTATCGATATGAGTTATTCTAATTGAACCGGTGATTTTGAAAGAATCAAGTTAACGTTTATAATGTTATAGTTACACGAAGTATTAAAACGTTGACGTGATTTTTTGAAAAATGGACTTAGGCCACTTTCAAAATGAACAGCTTGATTATTCTATTGTTCGTATTAATTATATTATGAGTTTGCAAATCAACTTTATTCTTTCACTTTACATTGAATTTTATTTTTATTACGATAGCTTTAAAAAAACAAATTCGTAGAAAAGCTTGATTTGTAAAAGGGGTAATTAGAAGTGCAAAACCTGTATTAAATCAGTAGTTCCCTAATACTGTTCCTCGTAGAATTAAAGATTTCTCTTCGTAAACTTCAATATTTGTAAATCATTTTGGATTCTGATTAAAATTGAATTGCAGTTGCGATAGTTTAACGTTGAAGGGTTGTACTTGGTCGAAAAACGTAACAATGTAACAGGTGTAAAGTGTTTCCGAAAGAGTAATCTGCTTAGAAGATTTCAAAGGTATCAGTGTCGTAGGGAAGAGCTGTTAAGAGAAAACAAAGTTGTTACTCGAGTCGCACCGTATTGTAATTAACTGGCATATCTCTGCTCAACTGTTGATTGCCGAAATTTGCTCGTGCCATCAAAACAAAGAAGCTTAATTAACCCTTTCCTAAACCTTGCCCCAGTTATTTCATATACCCTTAAAACCATTCTGCAAACAAAACACCATAGATAACGCTTACTTAGAATTGCAGAAATGTTTATAAAAATCAACTAAAACAATGACGTTATACAATGTATTCCATGTGAAATCGGTCGCCTAATTACACAACGATATTCGTTTCCGTGTGAAATATATGGGTGATCCGGAACATTATCGGCGATTCTCAGTCGCCATTCAGTTTATTGCACCAACTCGAATGGCGACGGAGAGGCGACGTTAACATTATTTCCAGTTATATTTTGTTATTAGACGTTAAATTATCGACAACCGGAGTCAATTTTCAAGTCCCCTCTCAGTCGCCATTCGAGTTGGCGCAATAGAATGGCGGCTACTGGGAGTCGCCTTTCGAGTGCAAAGGGTTAATAAAGGACATAATTAGTTTATATCATACGAGACACCTTGTATATAAAGGATGCAAAGAATCGAAACGCATTAGTACATTTCCCGAAAGGGTACCCATAAAAAAAGGACACCCTTTGGATGACTCGTTCAGGTGTGGCATAACGGTGGCGAGGAATGGGTGAAGCTCAGGTGGTTAAGGTGGGCCTTCGTGGGATGGTGGTTGGTTTTAGGTATAGCAGGATGAAGGGGCATCAAAGCGCAGGTGCACCACAAGAGCTCTCCCTATGTCGACGCCGACGCCGACGCCGACGCCAGCGTCGACGCCGGTGTCGTCGTAGACCGTAAAAACCGCTAAGGTACAGAGCGCGGCAGGCGTCCAAAGGATCACGAGGTCCGATCGTAAACTCGTTTTGCCGGTAGCTCTTTGTCGGTCATCTAACTTTTGACATGAGCCTCGGTTCCCGCGCGTTCGTCAGCTAGGCACGATACTTCCGGATCAAGGTCAGTGAAAATTACTCATCATCGTCATTATAATACATTAAGATCACTCTTCTCAAACCACCGTCACTAATGACTTCCACTTTCTTCGTTCGCATTCCATCCTACATTCTTTCTACTCCATTCATTCATTTCTCTCTTTATACTCGATGCCAGTGTTAATCGTTTAAACCGAGTTCCGTTGAAACAAGAACAATTACTCTTCCGTGTATCCCCAACTTTGTATGATCATAGAAGTGAAAGTTAACAAATATAATCACGTTAGAGATTCACTCATTTTGCGTGAAAAGAAGCAGACTTAATCTGGTAAGTCGATGAGTTAACCAGAAGATTGAAATTAATTGGACTTCTGAAGAATCAGTGGATTCGGGGAAAGTGATTTATAATCCGTGAACAAAGTGACCACCTTCGGCGAGGATAAATTCTCGAGGAATTTTCGCGGGAACCATAAGATACGAGTGGACCTGTGTTCCAAATGATCGAAGGACGAATAAATCAATATTAAGAGTGAAGCAAGATTCTCGTGGATTATTCGTGGTGTTTAATGATTTTTCACGAGGATCAAGTCCTTGGTGAACGTTACGTCAGCATCGAAATCATTCTTTACCATTTCGTGAGGAATTCTTATCGGGTCGGTTATCATTGGTCTTATCAAGGAACGAAGCTCGAGGATTTGGAAGGTGCACCTTTGTTCACGGGATCGATGAATGATTCCTGCATCAGACACCTGTTACTATGGATAGTAAGAATTACCCATTGACAACGAAGTTCTTGGTGACAGTGGTGATGCAATTTCACTCGACGCGAAATCCTAGGAGATCGTGCGCCATTAAAGACTCAATGGATTCCGAATGTGCTTAGAAATCCTTTGAGCTCCGTGCCACGAAACTTTCCACAATCCTTCTCAAGAACTCGGGAAACTGTTCACCGACTACATTCAAGTGGGAGAATAAATATTTACTGGTTTCAAATTCGACTTAAAATGAAAAATATCGGTGTACCTGCCGAGAGGCACTAATTACTTTCCATGTCATAATTGCATGGCAGAAGAGCATAATTTTAATTAAAAGCCCGTTGAGTGTCTTTTGGATACTCAACCTGATAAAGGACTTATCTTCGATCAAAGTTGTGATATCATTGATTATTTTATTCCGACTGATATGAATCTAGAAATAATCGAGTTTGATGGAACAGATGCAAATGCTTTATATCAGCTAATTAATAATAAGTTATAAGGAAAGATTTTGAAAAATCTCGAACTTGGATTGGATACTTTAAACGTTTTAAGAACAAGTATTACCGATCACCAATTTATTCATTACTTCTTCGAGCTTCGAACGATCTCAAGGCGAACGCGGAGTAACTACGATATCATCGATATTCCATTAAGTTCTAACTTTCCGTGCTATCGAATTATTTCCATATTCCGAAGTCTACGGCATTTTTACTTCGGCTTCTCCGCCGAACATGGAAATCGTTGCGCGAGCTACATTCGGAGAGAAAAGGGAAGTCAACATTCCCTTTGAAACTGTAGATTTATCGATTCCATGTGTTTCATGGAACATTTATATCGTTCCATTTCGAGCACGGCATGCTGTGGGAGTTGATACCGATTTTGCAATTAGACTATCTACTCTGAATACAGAATTATTTTGCGCGAGCGTTCACGACGACAGGACGGAAATAACTCAACTATTTCCTCCTTGTAAATTATTGATTGTAGCCAGGGACACGTGAAATCGAACGATTATAAAACCAGCGTATAATCAGTCTATTCATTCATACTTTATTAAAACACTCATTTTCTCTTAATAAATATATATGATACATAAAACCATGCATAAATCACTGAACGTGAACCACAAAAATCCAATCTAAAAACTGTCTTCTAACTGATGAAAAATAATGGGTCATCTTGTTGTTTATCTCCGTTACACGAGAATATCAAACTCGAATAATATGTTTTGCACAAACTCGTATAAAATGGCTTATTAAATATGAGACAAATATATAACACACAGAGTGCCTTATGAAATAAGTTGTCTAATCTGCTCCTTTAATTCGTTCTCCGATATGAACATATTATTAAACAGCTTTTATTCAATTAACTTGGAAGAAGAATTAATTGCAATCTGTGATAGTATCAGTAATTAGAAGCTTGACAAAATCTTCCGTTACACTAAAAACGTACTGAATTACCAGTGAAAATAATCCCCGGAGGATGTTGGCTAGATTGTAAACACTTATACAGTGTGTCCCTTAGGAAACAAGTTACCTAATCGTTTCCTTTAATCGCAGAAAAAATGGAAAATATTATACGCGTTACACGAATGACTGTTCCGTGGCACGAAAATTTTCATTAACGTTTTTTACAGAATTTTCCGGATAACGAGAAATACATAATATACAAATATTTAACGATTACATTTAAAACAATGCTTATAGCGCCAAGCACAGTTTTACGTTCAAAAGTCATGTTCATTCGAATAATTCTAATCGGTAGTGTTAAGTATGTATATCACTAGGTCAGCGGTTGGTCAGTGGTTGGTCAGCGTGAAATTTGTTTTACATTGTCTAACTGGGTGAGATCCTGGCAGAATAAGTACGGCATCGATCTGTTCGAAACGAAATTCACTGAGTTAACGGTACATTCGAAGAAGGAAACAATTTCTATCGCGTTGCGAGTAACAAGTGGCTTCGTTGTTCCGGCGTTGGGACTTTCCATTTGTCCTCCATTGTCCTCGATTCCTTCATTGAAACGAGAGAAGAAGGAATTCGGTTTGACAATGGTTCAACGCACTCGATAGAAAATATTCACGACGAACTTTCGATCCACGAATTAAATTCTTTGCCACATTAAACAAATTTCATGAACTTATAAAAGCCGGATACCATCTGACATCAAAACAATCGTCCTCGAATACCTTCTTTAACTTTTAATGGAGAATGGAAGATTTTAATTAGAAAGTTTGCGGAGTATTTATCCGACTAATAATGATTAAATTTTGAAATTAAATAAAGTACAATTAATATGCAACATACTTAAGAATAATTAATATTGGAACTTCGAAAGCATTAATAATAATATTCGTTTTCATAACGTTTCAATTCTGAGATTGCTTTAGTTTTATATTGCATAATAAATCTAATTGAATCGATTCATTTCTTTCTGGCATTCGTCTTTATTTTTAAGGAGATTTATATTCATATTATTATTCACATTTATATTTGAAGATCAGCATAGCTGAGTACATTGTCGGTAGTTCTAACGTTAAACGAAGTACACCGAGCAACAGAATAAAGTATCCCGAAGAAAGTCCTTCACTTTCGAAATTATTATTACGCCAATCACCGAGTCCCGCAGGCAACTTTAGCCGCGTTCCATTTAATCTAGCAGCCGCACAATTTCTATTATGATTTTCTCTTATTTGATAATATCATGTAGCTTGTTGCTGCTACCGCTGGGGAGGCGAAAGATACGTAAGTTGTATCCCAAGTTTAGTGCACACAACTCGCGGGATATCCGACATTATGGTGCCAGAAGGAATTTGACGGTGTTCCCTCAGGAGAGGGTATTTGCATATACAACGTTGCATATACTTTGTCATAGGTACATCCAAAATTTCAAGCGGTACTCTCATTGGTCCCTCCCCCCTCTCTCTACCTCGTATCGAATAAAAGCAGGGTGTGCCCGATTCGAGTGTGCGTGTTAGTCCATGGTTGTTTTGTCTAATCCCATGGGGATCCGTTACATGCCCACTTGCTGCTCACCCCTCTATACAACTATTTGCCCTTTATACTATATTTATAATGACTTTTCCCGTAAAACGTTTCACGAGCGCACGTCTTTTTATACGCTACGAAAACTCCACCTACAAGTGCCGCTAATATTTCTCCTCAGAGTTAATTGACATTTCAAGACAGTCTCATCGAGATGAGAAGGAATATACTTTTATGGCTCGCGTCGTTTGGGATGATATTCTGAACTTACACCCACGCATCAGTGTGTTTCATAATTATGAATACTATGAATATTATTGCGAATATTATTGTAATAAGATGAATTGATTATCGTGATTCGAGGGTGGGTTATGTTGCAACGATATTAGTAACTTACAATGATACACTTCTGTCACTCCATTTATCATGATTACTTCCCGCTTTCGTATACCACGGAACTATCGAAATCGATGGTATTCGAGTGGCGTTACCATAACGATAAAAACCACGTAATAATATAATACCGAGCGCGAGACAAGTGCCATATAATTAAATATTACGGTGACGTTCATCAAATATTAATTCGAACCGGTATATAATTGTAAGCTAATAATAGGGGCAATCGAGAAAGTCATGCCCTACGATAGAAAGCACGTAACAATATAATATTCAACTTAATGTGTCCATACATATAATAGAGTACCTATATACCTCTATATACTAGTTATTATTGGACCAAGAAATAAACCATTGATTAATATACTATATACCTCATATAATTAAACATTGCGGTGATATTCATCAAATATAAATTCCAAGCGATTGAGAAATTCATCCCTTACGATAAACAGCATATAACAATATAATACACATAACAATATAATTTGTTGTTGTGTTCAATTTTGTAACTTTAAGTGCCAAAGGACCCAAGGCCGTTTAATAAACTAATATAATATAATATCCAGTTGAATGTATCCACATATCTATAAAATTGGGTTGTTTACATAACTCATATAATTAAACATTCCCGTAGCATTCATCGAATATAAATTCCAAGCAGCATACATTTGTACACTCGACGTAGGGAGAACCAAGAAATTCATCCCTTACGATCAAAAGCACATAACAATATAATTTGTTGTTGTGTTAAATTTTGTAACTTTAAGTACCAAAGGATTCGAGGCCGTTTAATAAACCAATATAATATAATACCCAGTTGAATGTATCCACTTATGTATAAAATAGGGTTGGTTACATAACTCATATAATTAAACATTCCCGTAGCATTCATCGAATATAAATTCCAAGCAGCATACATTTGTACACTCGACGTAGGGAGAACCAAGAAATTCATCCCTTACGATCAAAAGCACATAACAATATAATATCGTGGTTAATGTGTCCATATATATGATAGGGTATCTACGTAACTCGTATAATTAAGCATTGCGGTAATATTCATCAAATATAAATTACAAGCAGCATACATTTGTACACTACGTCGTAGGGACAATCGAGAAAAGCAACCCCTACGGTAACACGCGGTGCGTGCAACTACTACGTTCCTAATCGCGACCCTCGATTTCCGTCACCGTAAAGATATATCGATGTCCGTGGAGAACGGGAGGGTTGTATCGCGTGTTATCGGACATTGTTATCATGCCGTGAGTCTCCAAGCCACGTCATAATGCTCGTCGTGCCTTCGGGTGTTTCAACGCGTAAAACAAGCGCTTTCCTGTGCGCTCAAATGCGCAGCAAATCGCGATTTTCAAGACTCCAACCCTTTGTGAGCTTGCGAGCGAAAGACATCTTCTTCTTTTTCTTGTTTTCCTATCTGATACAAAGCTGTGGCGCAGCTTGCAAAAACACCATGTAACTTGTATGAAACTGTCTATTTACTTGCAATTAAAGCAAGAAAGAAAAATGTTATTCTTCCTATATACTTGTATTATACAAGAGAATCCGCGTGGTAAGCCAAGAATATCTTTTTTCATGATGGACTTAATAATTATATGATATATGAATTTTTTAATTTAGTGGAATTAATTACTTGGGAACATTCGAAATTATTTCCATCGTTATTAGCGACTTCGAGATTATTGTAATAAATAGCCAAATAAAAAGCATTCGATGACGCCACTCGTTTATTTGCATCGCAAATTCGGAGAAACTGAAATGTTCTTAAATCCCGTGACGAAGTTTTATCGAAATTATCGAGACTCGAAATCAATGAGTGAGTTCGATAATCGATAGCACACGTTTACGAGTTACAATGATTTCATCAAGTGACAAATGTTTCGTTAGCCGAAAAGCAAAGTGATTTATTAACTTTGGAAAATAAACGTAGCCAACTTTTCGACGTCATATCGATGCCGTGGATACGCGTTCATTATTTTATTTTAATCCGTTCTCATGCATTCACGAATTATATTCATTGCCAGTTGGATTCAATTATGAGAGGAAGTTCAACAATTTACTAAATTGTTATTACCGTGCTTCACTCCTCTAACGAGAAGGAAATTCATTTTTCAAAAATGTGTTGTTCCACCGTACTCCGAAAATTCACACTGTAGATTCGCATGGAATTAAATCGTATTTCATTTCCGGATCATAAAATAAAATCTTCCGTCGAAGTCCTGAAATTTTGCTCGATAAATTTCAATGAAATGTAGTTCGAGGAAACTGATATTCGATAACAGTTTTCGTATAATTAGCTCTTAGAACTTCTTTCACGCTTCTACAGTTATTTCTTTTACGAGGGAAAGAATCTCTCTCCGGAGATTTGCGAGTAAGTTTCGAGGTTCGCCGGGATTCGTCGTGACTTCTTCGGCGCGTAGGAAATGAGAGGCTCAACTTTAACGTGTTTTACATAACGCGACCCCGGAGGATCTCCAGCAATTATTAATTTCAAGAAGAAGTCGTTTCCTGTTGATTAAAATGGATGGATCACACTGACGAGAATAGAGAGACGAACTGAAAGAACATCTCCACCCACTTCGCATCCCTAATTGATTATCTTCGATCTGATTATTCTCGAGACAATTTCAATCATACTTTTACCTCTTCTGTTACATTATTCCGCAAAATTGATCGATAAAATCTTCATTTATATCTGATTAATGAAAAATGTAATATGGTTTCATAACCTATGAACATATTTCTTGTAAAATACATATTCCCCAACTGACAATATAATATTAATATATACAAAGTTCATATATAAAATATTGTCCTACTATTCAAGTGAAATAGGTCACCTAATTATACGATATTTGTTTCGCTGTAAAAAGTATCGGTTATCTTGGAAATTCTGTAAAAAACGACAATGTAAAAATTCTCCTTCAGGTTATTCGCCGTTTGTAAATATTTATATAATGCATACAATATTTTCATTAAATATAGTGATTTTCAGTCACCACTCGAATTGTCGGAATAAATTGAGTGGCGACTGAGAATCGCCTTCGATTGCAAAGGTTTAATTCATATTCGGCAAAATCAACCTTTACTTGAAATCAATTCTACTTAAATAACAGGAAATAGTTTAACTTCTAAAGTCCATAAATGGAATGCGTTCAAATTTTTCGATGCAATTAAATGTATTTTTATCGTGGTTTACAAATTATCTTCTTTGGGAATAGTTTCGTGCTGATGCTTCAGTGATATCCCCGTGCCAAGTGCGCGAAAACTTTTCCTGCAACTTGCTTTTTCCGGAGAGTACGTTTTTCAGAATATAAAAACACTTCCGGATTTTATACTGCCGGTGACTCAGCTCTAGTAATCTCACGAGGAATTTTATAAAAATAATCTTGCGCTGGCTGCAAGGTAATACTAATTAGCTTAGTATTAAAATATTACAATATTATTAATCAGTATTGAAGTAGTGCCGATTAATTTAGCGTTAAATTAATGCAATAATACTGATGGTGAGGCAATTGTTTAACAAAAGTATATTGCGTAGAATAGTGTAGGTTCACACAATTGATATCTTTAATTGAAGCTTATAAAAAGATGGTGAAGCATTGTTTGCAGTTGTATTTCAAGAAGTCAAGTATAAAGTATTTGTTTAATGCGAAGAACGAAAATCAATGTCTTCCGCGTAAGAAAACTTTGCATTCCACTCGACTTGCATTGAGAGAATATTTTCTAGTATTAATTGGATATAGAGCGTCTTTGCGAAGTAGACACTTAATTCTATGAAATTGTTGGATATTTCCCTAATTACGGCATACTCGTGATAACGGTATCAGGCTTTTTATAGATATAATCATGTGAAATCTCGTAGAAAGTAGCCAACTACACTGCAAATTCCTGCCATTACACATTTTGTAAGAGATGTTTTCAAAAAAAGTATAAAGTATGCAGATTTAGCTTCTAAAATAAAAATAATGAAAAATTTCAACGGAAGTTTTTCAGATTAAAATAAATTCGCTTTTGAAACGAGTGTAAAAACGTGAGAATTAAACATAATTTATTATAATATACAATGACCAAGGAACGTGAATACCAGAATTTTTAAATATTATAATGGAACATTTTTTATTTCTGGCAAGTTGGATAATGTGGGGCAAATATTATCCACATTTTTGTCCTGGAGGGTCAAATTCAATAGTAGGTGGCATAATTATGTTCTAGGACCATTTTGAGTCAAAAGAAGTGGTTTAAAAATTTTTTGGAGCAAAAAACGTGTCGACCCAAAGTCGCAAAAATGTGAAGGGGTATACCTTCAAAAATTGTCAAAAAATGAAAGTCGCCAAAATCGCTTCTAAATAGTCCAAATCGATGGCATATGATGTATAAACATATTCTAGGGCGATTTTGGGTTGGAAGAAGCGGTTTAAAAATTTTTTGGAGCAAAAAACGTGTCGACCCAAAATCGCAAAAATGTGAAGGGGTATACCTTCAAAAATTCTCAAAAATTGAAAGTCGCCAAATTCGCTCCTTCATGACCCAAATCGATGGTAGATGATGTATAAACATATTCTAGGACGATTTCTGGTCGAAAGAAGTGGTTAAAAAATTTTTATTAGTCAAAAATGGGTCGAATCCAAGTCAAAAAATGTGAAGGGGTATACCTTCAAAAATTCTCAAAAAATCAAAGTCGCCAATTTCGCTCCTAAATGGCCCAAATCGATGGTAGATGATGTATAAACATGTTCTAGGGTGATTTTGGGTCGAAAGAAGTGGATTAAAAATTTGTTTCGGTCAAAAAAGGGGTCAACCCAAAATCGCAAAAATGTTCAAAATTTCGACCTCGCCCATTTTGATTCTAAATTCTCTACAAAATGACAAATACCAAGTTAAACACATATAAATCGTATTTCCTTCAATAATCACAAACAGAGTTCACATAAACAAACATTTACTTAAATACTGGATAAAGGACGAAGAAGCATCGACCAGTAATTGAGATAGCAAAACATTAATGGAACGTGAAAACTAGTTGATCAGTTTTTTGCAGAAGGCTTGGAGATACGTAGCTCGACGCGTATCTTGTTTGAGTCAATAATATCTTTTCCGGCGATGCATTTTTGATTCAGAAGTACTGTTCCTACCGCGAGAGGAAAATCGGGTTTCGTTTTATTCCCTAAAGGGACCTAGGAACCACTTATTCTTCCACGAAACTTTCCGCTCTATCAGTCTAAGTTTCTTTCTATGTTGACTGACAAATCCCAAATGTAGATGTGCCATTCAATGCGAGAAACCAGAGAATACAGGGTAATTCGTTGCATAACTTTTCCATCCACCGGTGGTTCATCGTAATACGATATTATTGATCGGTATTACGATAGCACTGATTAATTTAATATTAATGTATTATGGGAATACCGATTAATTTAATAGTGTTTGAACAGTATTGATGAGTATTGCAGTAGTTCAGGAAACTAACTTCGAACTTAAACTAACGCGTTATACGAGGGCTGCTTGTTCTAATTCTCAGTCGGTTTGCGTGGACAAAACTTGCTGCGATGAAAAGTTTCGATTTGTTTTTCTATCGAAAATTGATGGCTTAAAGAATAAGGGTTAAATCGACGACGCAATGTTCGATTTTTCTCTTCCCATCGAAGTTCTAAGGGTTCAAAGTCAAGATTTAACCCTTTTTGTACCGACCGAAAAATGAAACCGGAGCGAAAAACGGCGAGCCAAACTGTAGTTTGTCATTTTCAAGCGCAAGTGCATATCAATTCTCGCGCTATACATCATTATTCGGCACTAAAGGGTTAAGGGTGAAGGGTTCTGGAGTTTCATACTTTGTTTCGGTAGGACGTTCGCCGAGCGACGGTTGACGCAATTAAAAACACGAAACACTCGGAGTAACGTGTTGGCCTAGTAAAAACGGTAATAGCTTTAATGAGCTTTGGTAGAAGAAAGTGACATCTCCACGAAGAGTGGTCGTTTTCTACTTATCGTTAGAACGAAGACGTTTTCACTTAACTTCTGTCTTTACGTTTTTACCTCGCGTCGAGTAATTTTCAGTCGGCCTCCGCGATGTAAAAGTTGATACGTTCAACGTTCCACTTTGATAAGACGTAGACGATACAACGGTGGAATGGAATTATGTAATAAATCGAGCATGCACCCGTTTAAATTGTCCTCGGAATATCACCTTACAATTATCGGAATTACATCGCTCCCGCGGTATATATTAAATTCCTGATTAACATCGTTGCACGAGGAAATGATCTGATAATGTCGCGAGTAATGTGATAGTAATACAAAACTACGAGATTCTGCGGATGGTGGATAACGTAAAGTAATCAAAGTTAATTGGGAAGACCTAATTGGGTTAAAACGAGAGTTAAAATTCAAGCATTAAGATGTTAAGAATTGTTGATAATAGAAGACGATATATTTTGCTGTGTATAGATCTATATTTCAATAATAATATATATATTATAAGTTCTATCACGCGAATTTTGTTGGTGCAATCTATATAATACGATATGATCTTCCATTTCATCAATTAAATATTATTATTCTAATTATTTTTCACTCGGAAAATTATGAAATGTTTTCTCCTAATTTATGTCTCCTTCGGTTAGCAATAAAAATAAGATACTTCCAGTTTCATTAATGAAATATATTGTATTATATTATATTATTATATACGATATCAGATAGTCAAACCAAGCGCAATAATAACACCCGAATACCAAGTAATACTGAACAATAGAAAACTACCTCCAATTTCCTATTCGTCTCATTACAGGATGATTAGCATAAAATACGCAGTTGACGTATGCTTGCCAAAACAGAGCACACTGATATTCTATGATAATTTCGGAGCGTTTAGCTGAACTCCGAGAGGTGGGTTAAATTAAACCATGGGTATCTTTCATCTTCCCTATCCGGTATATTCTGAATTGCAATTCTGAACTCGTCCGCCAAAGCACTGTCACCGTTTCATCTTTGGCCACTATGTATGACAAGTATTACGTAAATTACGCTGAAATAATGAACATCAGACGGAAACGTATCGTCGCTATCAATCCCCTGTTTTATATTTTCAGCTGATATCCAATGGCTAATTTCGACGTTTTACAATGGCGAACGTATTCCATCCTCAAGACTGGATCTTCCCAATTAGGTGTTTTACTTTGATAGTTAATTGAAACTTTATCGTATGGCCAATGTAGAAGGCTAATATCTCTATTCCATGTACAGGGAAAGTATATGATACTGACGTGCGATACTTCCTCGCATGTAGCGCTTTAAGTTTAACTAGACAAGTCTGCGAGTTTCCAAGTCGGCTAGGAACACGTTGCTTTACTTGGAAGGAAATTTAACTTTTCGGAAATTGATCGTAGGTGTGTTCGGAAAGATAAGAAAGTAAAAATAATTGCAGCTTATCGTCGAATTGAAAATTTATATACGAGTTATGTTACGTTGTTATTTAACCTTTGGTATTTATTATAAAAATACATTTATGAAGTAGTTGAGATTTACTGAAGGAAATATGTGTTTCTTAGAAAATTGTGAAAATTTCAAATTCAACAATTTTTGTGCTGGATGGTTCAAATCTATTGAATATGATGTATAAACATGTTCTAAGGCCATTTTGAGTCGAAAGGAGTGGATTGAAAAATGTTTCGGGTTAATAAATGGGTCGACCCAAAATCGCAAAAATGTGAAGGGGTATACCTTCAAAAATTGTCAAAAAATGAAAGTCGCCAAAATCAATTCTAAACGACCCAAATCGATGGTAAATGATGTATAAACATATTCTAGGATGATTTCTGGTCGAAAGAAGCGGTTAAAAAATTTTTATTGGTCAAAAATGGGTCGAAACCAAATCGAAAAAATGTAAAGGGGTACACCTTCAAAAATTCTCAAAAACTGAAAGTCGCCAAAATCAATTCTAAACGACCCAAATCGATGGTAAATGATGTATAAACATATTCTAGGACGATTTCTGGTCGAAAGAAGCGGTTAAAAAATTTGTATTGGTCAACAATGGGTCGAAACCAAATCGAAAAAATGTAAAGGGGTACACCTTCAAAAATTCTCAAAAACTGAAAGTCGCCAAAATCAATTCTAAACGACCCAAATCGATGGTAAATGATGTATAAACATATTCTAGGACGATTTCTAGTCGGAAGAAGCGGTTAAAAAATTTTTATTGGTCAAAAATGGGTCGAAACCAAATCGAAAAAATGTAAAGGGGTACACCTTCAAAAATTCTCAAAAACTGAAAGTCGCCAAAATCAATTCTAAACGACCCAAATCGATGGTAAATGATGTATAAACATATTCTAGGACGATTTCTGGTCGGAAGAAGCGGTTAAAAAATTTTTATTGGTCAAAAATGGGTCGAAACCAAATCGAAAAAATGTAAAGGGGTACACCTTCAAAAATTCTCAAAAACTGAAAGTCGCCAAAATCAATTCTAAACGACCCAAATCGATGGTAAATGATGTATAAACATATTCTAGGACGATTTCTGGTCGAAAGAAGCGGTTAAAAAATTTGTATTGGTCAACAATGGGTCGAAACCAAATCGAAAAAATGTAAAGGGGTACACCTTCAAAAATTCTCAAAAACTGAAAGTCGCCAAAATCAATTCTAAACGACCCAAATCGATGGTAAATGATGTATAAACATATTCTAGGACGATTTCTAGTCGGAAGAAGCGGTTAAAAAATTTTTATTGGTCAAAAATGGGTCGAAACCAAATCGAAAAAATGTAAAGGGGTACACCTTCAAAAATTCTCAAAAACTGAAAGTCGCCAAAATCAATTCTAAACGACCCAAATCGATGGTAAATGATGTATAAACATATTCTAGGACGATTTCTGGTCGGAAGAAGCGGTTAAAAAATTTTTATTGGTCAAAAATGGGTCGAAACCAAATCGAAAAAATGTAAAGGGGTACACCTTCAAAAATTCTCAAAAACTGAAAGTCGCCAAAATCAATTCTAAACGACCCAAATCGATGGTAAATGATGTATAAACATATTCTAGGACGATTTCTGGTCGAAAGAAGCGGTTAAAAAATTTTTATTGGTAAAAAATGGGTCGAAACCAAATCGAAAAAATGTAAAGGGGTACACCTTCAAAAATTCTCAAAAATTGAAAGTCGCCAAAATCAATTCTAAACGACCCAAATCGATGGTAAATGATGTATAAACATATTCTAGGACGATTTCTGGTCGAAAGAAGCGGTTAAAAAATTTTTATTGGTAAAAAATGGGTCGAAACCAAATCGAAAAAATGTAAAGGGGTACACCTTCAAAAATTCTCAAAAATTGAAAGTCGCCAAAATCAATTCTAAACGACCCAAATCGATGGTAAATGATGTATAAACATATTCTAGGACGATTTCTGGTCGAAAGAAGCGGTTAAAAAATTTTTATTGGTAAAAAATGGGTCGAAACCAAATCGAAAAAATGTAAAGGGGTACACCTTCAAAAATTCTCAAAAATTGAAAGTCGCCAAAATCAATTCTAAACGACCCAAATCGATGGTAAATGATGTATAAACATATTCTAGGACGATTTCTGGTCGAAAGAAGCGGTTAAAAAATTTTTATTGGTAAAAAATGGGTCGAAACCAAATCGAAAAAATGTAAAGGGGTACACCTTCAAAAATTCTCAAAAATTGAAAGTCGCCAAAATCAATTCTAAACGACCCAAATCGATGGTAAATGATGTATAAACATATTCTAGGACGATTTCTGGTCGAAAGAAGCAGATTAAAAATTTCTTTAGTCAAGAATATGTTAACTAAAAAGATATTTTTGCCTCAACCAACTCAAACAGCCGCACCTCACCATACATTTCTCAGTCAAAGTTGATGCAATGTAAATCGGTACACAAAACGATTATACTTACATAGAATAATTAACTCTAACTCTATTAATGGAAATATTAAATATAGAGATACCACAATAGAAACTCATAAACCATTCCGATGCTCGTGATATGATTCACGTGAACGTAAACGTCGAACAAAATCGTTTCAGTCACGAGAAGTTATTTCGAGTACTTAATGCACGCAACTTTACGAGAACGAATTTCATCAGAATTTTCTTTCGATACATTTATTTCTGCTATCTTTACTTCGCCAAGTAAATTCCCTATACTTCTCTACACTGTTGGTTAATTCACAGGAGTGTAGTTCGACCAATTTTCCTTTACCTTGCAATGCCTTCCAAAACTTCTACTTGTTAGAGAACGGAGAATATACTGTCCGAATCTACGAACTCCCATCTCGAAGTTCAGTAATCAAAGGCCGAAGACGATTATTTGTCTTTCAAAGTGTAGTCGCTTGATGAATAGTCCAACTTGGCTTGCATTCCGTGCAACAATGTCGTAAGAATTCAGCGCCAAAGTTTTACTTCATAATTCTACTTTTCATTCAAGCTATTCTGGTATTAAAACCTTTCCGACCAACTTCGACAAGAATAATTATTCTAATACAGGATTTAATTCTTTTTATAGAAAATATAATCGTAATTCGTTTCTGTCTTTATTAATTGTTGAGTTTACGTAAATCTTTCGTTAGTTATTTTATATGGCGGGTCGATGGGACTTTAAAATTAATATTTTTAGTGGAAATTCATCTTTTATAGAGAATATAATTAATATAATTCATTTATTTGTCTATAATCTGTTCGGCTTATCGAGATCATCTGAATTAATCGCGGAAAACTGCATCGTTGGTTCCAAATCGTACCTATTTCGGTGCTTCTGTTTCGTAAGTTGATCGCGAACTAAGACAGGGTAATCGCGATGAACTCGTAAAGCGAGGCACGTTGTTTTGATTTGGCAATTATCCTCGTTAGGATTTATCGAGTCCACTAGACATCTGGTTCACGAGGAACAGTACAATTATCCAGATTGGTAGAGGTTCGCGATCTGATGTGCAATTAATAACGATATGTCGCGCTACTGACCTACCAGAATTGGATATGGGATCGATACTACTCATCCAGCCGACTCGACAGTTTCTCGTCGTTCCCGTGTACCGGCCTTACTGCCAAGCTATTTCGTATATAGGATAAACCTGGGATACGAATTTATAGTACATCTATAAATAATATAACACTCGTCCTTCCATATACGCGACTTAACCATTCATATCTTTCGATGTATCTCATCGTTTTGGTTAAGTAAAGAAGTATTAAGCTGAACCGTCAGATATGATTATTTTTAGTTATTCGAAGATAACTCAAGTTTTTATGTAGCTTTGCGTAAAGATAAAAATAAACTTGGTTACTAATATTTCTTCAATATGGAAAATAAGGTTTAATTCAGCTTGATTTTATCTTGTGTTTATATTCGTTTGATAATTTAAATTTTCAGGGATTTGTAATCTAAAATTTTTGAATTTCGTAATCTTAAAGCTTGGAAGTTTATAATCTAACATTTGGGGGTTTTCTAATCTAAAATTATTTAGAATTTTGTAACCTCAAACTTTAGATTATAAAACTGAAATCAACGTAAGATAAAATTAAGCTAAGTTAGGTGCAAAGCTTAATAAAAATACAATTTTTCATAATAACAAACTTTGAAGATAATTTCAATATTCCATTCTCAACTCACATCATCATCAACTATATAAATAGGCTATCTTCTAATGCATTAATTCAGAGAAGTACCGATATCAGTTTTATCTAAATCTTCCGAGTAAGTTCAACTGTCGCGTTCGGAAAGCAACTGATTTGAAATCGGCCACCTGTTTCCAGGAAAGGACAAGGTAATGACTAAAAAGGAAACGAGGAAAATCTTCGCTCGGCAGGCCATCCGTTCCGACACCATTTGTAAAGCTTTATACCGTGCTGACAAATTCCTAAAGAATCCTACCTTCAGCGTTCTCTAAATGGCAAAGAAGTCACGAACTAAGGTTTCATCGTTTTTATCCTTCAACATTTCTCAAATGATTAATGTTCTACGGAGTTCCGGCATCAGATATTTCTGCATCACTTCCACCTTCTGAAAATCTCATCCACCACTTCAATTTTTACGTCCAATTATTCATTTAATTCTTTTATTTTACACATAAAGAATTCGAAAACTAAATGTCCGAGTTATGTTGATAACAAGACGATCATCGATAATAAATGATTAAACATCATGTAGGTATAAAACTGATAACGTAATAGAAAATAAGAATGAAACTTATCAATAATAATTGATCAGACATCACATAAAACTACGAATGATAACGTTCAATAATTTCAATTAATAAGAATAAAATAAGAATTAAAATAGGCTACCAAAATCTCGAAAACCTTTGATATTTATCTACTCATATAAAACTGCTAATATACTCGAAAATAAGAGTACAAATTATGAATAATAATTAATGACCCATCACATATGAATAACAACATCCAATAACCCACATTAAATATTGCGTACTTCCAAGAATTAAAAGGTCACTAAAACTTTTATCTTTGCAATAAAAAACAAGAGTGCCACCGAGCTACCTTATCGTGTTTTTCATTCGCGCAATAATTGCCATAATTGGACATTACAAAACTGGAGTAGTTCAACATGGGACGCGAACGATAAAGTCCGAAATGTCCATGTATATACATGCAGATGTATAATACACATGTAGGTGTGTTTGGTACGTCGGTGTATAACGGGTAATAAATTCGAGTTATCTTACGTGATGGACGATCATCTGTCGAATATTAGTCATATTAGTCACTGATGATTTTATCGAGCAAATCGTCTACGAATAAACGTTCTCATCGTACGTTCGATTCTAATTACCTATCGCGATTGGGCCGAGCGCCAACAGGTCGGTTATTTGTCAAACGCTTTAACGCTTATTTCATCCCTGCATTCGAATCATGTTTCGGCACGCGTTAAGTCACCACGTATTAAACGCGGCTGATGACGAGCTTGAAAATCGACCGATCAAACTACTCCCACATCATTCGGATAATTAATGGATCGGACGTTTAAACAGATTTTTAATTAGACCGCGACGTTCGTTATGATTTTATCAGGTTACGACTTAGTCGGAGGTTTTCGAATGAAATTAATAAGGCTATAAATCACTTTCAATGTAAATTATTCGAATTAAAGATTCCGATGAATGATGGCACACAAATGAGTGGAAATAATTCAGAAGTAAGTCGGAATACTTCAATTGAAATTGATATCTCGTTTTACGCCATTATTATTTTACGTAGCGAAAAATCTTTTAGATAGAAGTTGAGTGGCTTCGAGTGGGACGGATTCTGATGTTATTAAATTTCTCGTAGGTAGAGGCGAAAAGGTTATGTGGAGGTAAACTTTACTTTTTTTAATGGAGTCGTATGTTTTTTAATATATTATTCAATGCACCTTGATATTCTCTATAAAAAGGTGTTAGTTGCTTCAGAATATTCTTTAATAATAACTGATTTTATGAATAATAAAGGAAAATATTATTTATCAATATTCCTCATGGAAATGTTCAGAATTTGTTTTATGCTGAAACAAAGTTCAACGAGGTTTTTGAAAACCCTCTATACTTCCAAATAACTCTGAAGTCACACTCGTCAATCCGTATCTTTCATTTCATTTGATTTTTGAGTTGGAATAATAATTATAAAAGTACGCGCAACGATTGCCACCTTTTTCGGTGCTTTTAACTAAAGTTACTTTATACGATTTACTTTTAGACACGAACAAAATTGGCCCATAGCGAGTTAAACAATAATATAGAAATCTATTTAAATATTTAATGATCAAACATTCGAAAATATACGAAACATACCACTGCACGACTCTCGAGCATCTCACTTAATGTTACAATATAACATATTCAACTTCAAGAACCTTTAATGGCTCTTGAGGATCTTGAAAATTATACAAAAGTATACGAAAAATGTCTCTGACTCACCGTGCGCCTGCTTCCTACGGCGTTCCAGCTATTTCTGTCCTTTCTAACCGTGGCTTGAGGTCGCACAATGGAAACGAATATAAACATCGCCGGCGTCGCTCGGCGTTCCACTGTTTACGTGCTGCATGATAAGAGTCGAGCACTGAAACGTTACAATAGGTGTTTAACATTAAAACTACCGAACTTATATTCGGTTATTTTTACACATTTAATTAGATAGAAATTATTGCTGGAGGATCCGAGTTAATTAATGAATGGAATTGTATGCGTTACGTATATAAAATCGAAATATATAAAATCCTAAACAACGCGCCGTTGCACATTGGAATAATCTTAATAAAAAGTAAGTAAAATAAAGCTTTGGTAGCTTTAATCCTCCGTAGTTCCACGTAACTTTGAAGTCACACACTCGTCTGTCCGTATCTTTCATTTCACTTGAATTTTTCATTGCAATAATAATTATAAAAGTACGCGCAATGATCGTCACTTTTTTCGTTTAAGTAATAATTTTGTTATCATTTTCACGTAATGTAACTTCGTTAGAATCGCGTTTAACTAGATTTACGATATAAGATTTAATATTAGACACACCAAAATTAGTCTGTAGAGAGTTAAACTACGTCTACTCAAATTCTTCTCAAATAATATTATAACTAAGAAATGATTAAAAGTAGGAGATTCCCGAATAATATTTTATGCGGATTGCGGAAACTGAATTAAATCGTGCTCCGCTACTCCGATGAGATATTGACATAAAATATGCTAATTACAATTGGAATATATTAACTAATTCTATGAATAAGTAGAATGGAGTGCATACGATATTCCGGTATAATGCTTCCCAAATATATTAGGTGAAATATGAAATGATTAAATTGTAATATTTGTATTTTTATGAAAGCAATTACAATGGCGATGTTCGGGTAACGATGATGCTAGACATTTTTCATTGATAATTTTGTAGATGACCGCGAAGAACATTAGTGTAAATGTAATTATATTAATGTCACATTTGGCATTTCGAGACATCCTGCATTTTCGTGCATCGATGCAAGTCGATATAATGAGGACAATTTCAATTGGGTCAACTACTGCACTTCGACATCACGATGACTTAATGATACGTGACCTGGTTTTGACATCATTTATATATTGTTGTTCCCGAAATGTTTGATCATGATAACAATTTCAGATCGTTCATAATCAAATATTACGGTGAATAATCGTTTATATGTTGCTAGCAGAATATTGAAAATTAAAATAATCTTGAATCCCTCATAGTAAAATATCATAGTAAATTGTCGTTTAGGTATTATTGCTCCCAGAATATTAATAACGATAACAATATTAGATCCGCTGGTAGAAAATTGTTGTTTATCTTCTATGCACATGGTACCACAAAAAACATAATAATTCCTCAAATCATTTATCATTATTTATCATGTCTGGTTATCACGTATCCTTATCAATGATATTAATGTATAATTTCTCGAATAATTCACCTCTCCGATAATTGATATGAATTCGTAATTAATTAACAAACGTCCGTGAAACAAATATTACGATAACTAGCTAGATACGTAATCATAATATTGATAATCTACAATTGCTATTTGATTAGTTCGTTGATCGGTTGATTCAGGAGAATCCAGGAATGTAGCTAGGATATTTAGCGGGATTTATGGGATATTAAATACACGAATATGAATATTAAAACATTTTGATCCTCGAGGATTGAAATATTGTAAGCTTAGAATATACGTTGCAATAATTTATAAAAATTCCATATTTGCCGAGACATTTTATAATATTCGTCGACTTGTTCCTGGAATTGATTGATTCTGGAACATTTATTCTTAATATTAATATTCAAATATTTTGATCCTGGAATATAAGAATATTTTTAGTTTACACGATCCAATGCAGTAGTTTCTAAAAGCACGTATTTAGCGAGACGCTTTAAAATATTTCTCGTTTCGTTCCTGGAACTGATGTATTCTTGTCACGAATAACCATTTTTAAGTTATCGCTTAATAGACATCGTATGGAACCGAAATATTATATCGCTTGACGGATGTAACAACAGGAGCTGTTTTTGTCAGAATAATCAGGGAACGCGGAAATATCGTACGTCATATTCAGTCGAGTAAAGTCTGCCTGTTAACCACTGAAACGGCATACTAATTACTCGACAGAATTGCCACAGGACAGGAATAATAACGAAGTGAATAATAATGAGGTGTTGGTGTGCAAATGTGTAATTTCATGCGCATCATCGAATTATCCGTGACTACTAACATATCGTGACGTTGACCGATACTATCGATTAGTTAATAATTAATTAATAATCAAAGTCATGTGTTGAGTACATATATGTTTATTATAATTGATCATTGTTTTAGGCACCATTTTAATTCCTGCTTTATTATAAACACTAAAACTACGGACGATATACTCACCTATGCGTCCTGAAAAGTAAAGATGGATGGAAGAAATAAATTATGAAATTATTAAAAGTCATGGGATTCTCAAATAATATTTCATGCGGACCGCGTAAACTGAATAAAATCGTGCTCCGCTATTCCGACGAGATATTAACATAAAATATGCTAATCACAATTGGAATGCATTAAGCAATTTTGTGAATAAAATAAGAAAATATTATTTATCAATAATTTTTATGGAAATTCTATAGTGCCTTATTTAATTCTTGAAAATCTTTATTTAATTTAATTTTCTTCGTTGTAATAATAATTATAAAAGTACGAGCAACTATTATCATTTTTATCGGCGTGATAAGGTAATAATTTTCTTATTATTTTTATGTAACGTAACTGCGTTAGAATTGTGTTTAATTAGACTTCCGATTCTTTTATACGATTAAAAATGTAAAATTGCAATAAAATTAAGATTTACCATTTATACGATTTCCTTTTACAATTAGACGTAAACAACATTGGTTTATAGAGGGGTTAAACATTCGCTGCTGTACGAATACTTTTTACACTCGCTGTATATACGTGGACAGTTTATCGACCAAGTTGGTCGACCCATATCCTTACTGTTATTATTTAATGAGTTCCCGTCTTTATCGCGACCAAAAAATGGTTTCCCTGGTGGATAAATTCGCCCGCAGCATTCGCTTCGGAAACGACTCCCGAGGATCTCTTCGGTATAGCTGATACGTTCGGTGGAATTTCAATTTTCCATTAACCTGACATTTTCCGGGATGTCGAAGAACCTTCGCTCGGAAAAATGTCCGACGGATAAAAATCTCGCGACAGTGATGGGGGCAAAGTTTAACGGTCGGCTGACTTCGTATAACTTAATCGTGTAATTTTCTAATCACATCCTATATCAATTTTTTAACCCTTTGCTGTCGAAAAATATTTCCATTATAATTGAAAACCTATTCTAAGACACTTTGTGATACCAATTAACAAATTAGAAACACTCTTTTTCTGCAGCAATTGATGAATGAATTTCATAATATTGTAATAAATTATATTTGTATAATTATAATCATAAAGTTTTAATAAATCTTATTATATTATCTAATCTAATACAACGATATTTTTGTCCGTGTAAAGATGTAGGTGATCTGGAAAATTCTGCAAAAAAGCGGCAACGAAAATAATTCCATTTCGGGATATCGGCGGTAAAACGCGTAAAAGATTTTCGGCATTATCGTGATTAAAAGAGATAATTATACTCTCGTGAGAATAATTTCACATTAATCAAGTAAGAAGAAATACTTTTTATTATCCAACCATTATATCGTAGGAATTATTTCTTGCTGTTCATTGAGTTTGAAAGAAATATTCATTCCTTTATCATTTTTATATCATATAATTTATATTATCCGAGACAAATTATACCCTCGCGAGAACAATTTCATTCGCATTCGGTTCAGGAGTAATGAAGTAAGAAGAAAAACATTCGATCTCCTGCGAAGACGAAGTTAATGATCAGAGTAAAGATCAGTGAGCATGAAATCGGTGATTAGACGGCGTGAACAGACGATTACGTATGAAAATAGAGTGATCGATAAAAGTCTCGTGCCTCTAACGAGAGCTATTATGTTATTCAAGCGTTTGTAGAACACGAGATATGTTGTAGTACTCAAAAAACTAAGCGACACGTATTTTTTTATATCTTCAGAATGTTGGTTTAAAGGGGTGAAACCTCCGCTCAAAGATTTGACATTTACCAAGAATAATCAAAATTTTGTTTATAGAAATTTAAAATTCTTTTGCACTTTAGT
This sequence comes from Nysson spinosus, assembly GCA_910591585.2. Taxonomy (NCBI): domain Eukaryota; kingdom Metazoa; phylum Arthropoda; class Insecta; order Hymenoptera; family Crabronidae; genus Nysson; species Nysson spinosus. The sequence goes on from OU342835.1 coordinate 10,211,399, forward strand.
GGGCGTAAAATATTTTGTATCATAAAGAACCTTTGAAAGAAAAGTGACACAATTTATGAATTTTGTAAAATGAGGTTAAATCTTAAACTCATTTTACAATATTTTATAGTTTTTAATTAATTACATTTTTAAGTAGTTCTTAACTAGTTTCATTTTTGAGTTATGCCACTTTTCTTGCGGAGGTACGATAAATAACCTAACACGAATTCTAATTATTCGGATGCGTTTATTTTTTAAGGATAAACTACACCCATGTTGATTTTTTCTTTTCTACATTAAAAATTTGTTTCAACCGAATTTCCGCGGATAGAAAATAATACCTGTTGTTCAACTAAGATTCCTTTTAAGTGAAACTCACGAGTATTCCTGTCTTTCTCAGCTAACCTCTTCACTTCGAGCACACTTCTGTGAAGTATCTCCGAGCATCAATCGATGTGTTACATAAGTGGTTATATCTTTGCAATAAAAATATAAATACAGCTTCTCTGTCCATATTTTTCATATTTTTTGCTGTACTTCTTTCACGATATGATGCGCGTCTAAAGTGCCGTACAATTTTAAGCTTATATTAATAAATATACTCGGAGATGATTGAAAGAGCTTTTGCAAAATGCTTAACTTTAAAGCAATTCTAGTTTAAAGTTTTCTAATATCAAGGTTCTTCGTCAATAAATGAAACAACAATTGTGAATATGAATATGATCGGCAAAAGTATTAATTTGGAGTACAAAACTTATGTACTCTTGGATTCTTGGCAAGATATTCAGTAGTATATACGGGGAAGTAGAAAGTAAGAGGAACACACGAGACCGGAATAACTTGGCGGAGCATATTAGACCCTTAGGATCCAAGACGACCTAAATACATTATTGGACTTTTTCATTTAGGTTCCCCTTTTCGATGGGAGTTATTGTTTATCGGAAGAAATGGATTACTTCTCCCTCGAGAGTTCCCTCGCCCTTATAATTAAGAACTTTTTGCGAGATCGTTAGCGAACAACCGATTCCTCCATCAGTTCGAAATATTTAAAAAAATATATTTGTGGACTACACAATTCATATCACGTGAACCATAAATATTTTGTATGCGTGCAGGTTTAATTTGATATTTAAAAGTATTTATTAAAAATTGTAATATATGTTTAAAAAATACATGCTCACAAAATATACAGTTCTCTTAAGATGACTGAAAAATATTTTTTATTTGTATAATTATTATATTATTGGTATAAATAGTATATTCTCCCGATAAGCACGGCGGAGAGCTTAGGTTTGAAAGCAGATTTTTGTGCCTGTATCTTTTTATATTAAAATCTTTATTCATAGAGTTTCCTTAACTTCAACGAGATAAGACAACATAGAGTCGACCGTGGGAAAACATTTCATATTACATTACCCGCTTCATAGTTAATATTTCCGCGTATTAAATAGTCCGTATTTTCCGGAACATAAAGCCAACTAAACAAAATTTCATCCGGATTGGAGAAAAATTTTGAACACCAAACCTTAATATTAATACGTCAATAATTCCTTTAAAAATTCCAGAACTAGAGTTAGGAATACGAAACAAGTAACGGAGTTACTTTTATTGTATTTCCCAGGTGAAATTAGAGTAGAAAAATTCAAGACTGCTTAAAAATATTTACAAAACGAACATTCACGCGATATTCCACGCTAAGGTTGAAGTAGAATAAGGAAAGTTTCGTTCCGCGTCAGACACCCAAGGAAACATGTGGCACAAAAACATAGGAAATTGAAAACAACATGGGAAACAACTACCACCCTTTATTAGGAGTCTTTCTTCCCCTTTCATTCCGTCGCCATTATTTCTCGTAATATTCCTGCTGTTTACCAAGATATTCATTCGTTTGTATGTATCTCTTTTGTTTCCACGAGATGCTCAGTTTGTCTGACTCGAGAAGAAGCTTGCGCCTGACAGGATTCGGTTCGCACTGCCGCCATTCTGTTTTATATTTGCGTTACGTCCACGACACTCTTTCATTCGCGCCTTCTTTTACCTTCATCTCATTATATATTATTCCTCCCCCCGGCCCCTCTCGCCTTCCCCCGCACGCCATTCGTTAGTCTTCAACGAGAATCCTGAGAGGGTCACGGTCTTAGCTGGCTCGTTATTCATACATTTTTATTCACCTCTTATCAAGTAAGTTAATGGGAATTTCTAGTCCGTAGAATGAAACGGCAAATACAAATGAAACCTTTTTCACCGCCATCTTTGATGTCACTGTCCTTTATTAATCATAATCAGATCGTTCCGATGAGATACTCTTCTGTGTGGAATATTAATATACACTTTCTTGGAGTTTTTTTTTGTCGTTTTGTTGTTATCACCCGTGGAATAAAAAAAGTGTGGAATCTTTGGAGTAAAGAAAAGAGGAGGATGGTTGCGTTGAAAATTTAAGATTAGAATTCTATTCTTGGAATTGAGAGACGGAAGTCTTAATTCAATGGTCTGGATTTAATGCCAAGATTATTACGTCTGTAATATTCGATAATAGGAAATGTTAAAATAATTTAATTTGAAATTAATTCATGTGAGACATGTGAAATACAACTATTACTGAATATATTGTCGGTAGTTCTAGTGTTAATGTTACTTTCAAGAGATATAGAAAATGTAATAATTTTTTAGACGTTTAATTCGAGTTTCTTAATGACGAACATCCCGAAGAATAGTTAATCGTGATAATTCGAAAATTTAGTTAGTTCTGATCATCCATTAACCTGAATACTTTACGAAGGTAGTTTCCTGGATCCTATGCTTTTTACAGGTAGAATTGTTTTCTGACTTAGCCGCTGATATATTACCCTTTCTAAGCTCCGTTTCCTTTTTCTCTCCCTTTTCACGGAAAATTTAGAAGACATATCGCTCGCCATGTTGGAAGTTAGGTTACATTCTTTTCCTCGTGCAGAAAAGGATCCAGTATCATCAAACACAAAACACAAACTCATACTTTTACGGTTACACTATTAGTGTCCCACATTTTCATAAATGTCTCATCAGAAAAATTCTACATTCCAGAATTATTAAATTCTTACTGCAACGATATTTTCGCTTTTTATTTTTCAACATCCACTTCACTCTGCTTTCATTATTATTCATGCTTGAAATATTCCATCGCTGCATATTAATTCTTTATTACATTGAGAATTGTGTGCATAGGTAATTTTTTGAATAACATTCAATTCGGACCAAGATAAAATATGCATTGTTTAGCAATCAATAGGAAACATTCGATAATCCTTCGGTAATCAATCATCGTGTTGGAATATTTGAGTGAAATATTATATCTCCATGGAATACGTGGTAATTCTTGACAATCGATAGAATGATGCATTGATTCCCGTGCTTATTAGATGAAAGGTCAAAGCGAAAGGAAAAAAAGGAATCCAGACGAAACTGGTGGAAAAAGATGCTGCAAATGGGATGCTCAAAGTTGTTATTCATCCTCTCCACTCTTTCAATTACGTCCCTTGAAAATTTCATTTCATATCCGGGATCTTTCGACTGTAACTCGTTCCGCTACAAATTCCCCGTCCTTTTTCATCGACCGACTTGCATTCGCTTCCTTATTTTCCAACCGATTGCCTTCAACGTACGATTGTTTTCTGCCTCAACATTTCTCGAGTTTAACTCATTCTTTCGTATCCATTCTTATACTTTATTATATCAACTTCGCGAGTATCTCATGCTAAGACACTTTGTCGTTGACCAAAGTGATAATAAATAGCCATTTTGTAAAAGTATAAAATAAAGCACCGCGTGGGATTTTAAAGATGAGAAATAAGCCGGAATATTTCCAAAGCGGAAGTAAGGATGCGGTGCAGTCGTTTCACGAATGTCTTCTTCAAATGGCGTTCTAGCTTAAGAATGTCACGAGATAACGAAGTTCCATCGTATAATACCAAGAGAATTCTCCAACTTTCTCCATAAAATCTTGTCACATGGTTCTTTCAAATCGGGACTTATAATTAATTAGGCTACTGTATCCTGCTCCTAATTCTTCAAAAATGGAAAAGTATCCTTATCAAATATGAACTATGGAAGAAATTAAAGAATGCAAAACAACACGGCACTATCTTAGGTCCACATAAAGTCGAGATATAAAATTAGAATTAAATAATGCATGTTCGTGGAAGGGACCAAAGGACTCGTGAATCAATTATTTCGACAGCCATTGGTAGAAATGGGTGAAAACATAACCAATAGGGAGAAGTAACTCGTAAAATATTCCTGTCAAAAGGGTGCGAAGCACGGGTCGTTTGAATAGCAACTTGACATTACTATCGGGGTTAGTGATCGCGAGTACCCGACCGCAGCCAATGCGAGCGTTATGGGGGAGGATAAAATAAGATCGGTGGAGGGTACGAAGAAGAAGCAAAAGAACAAGCAGAGGATGAAGCAGAAGAAGAAACAGAAGATGAAGCAGAATGAGAATCAGAAGCAGAAGCAAAACCAGTAGCAAAAGAAGAGAGGAAAGCGGAAGCAGAAGCAACAGAAGAAGCGAAAGCAGAAGCAGAAGCAAAAGCAGAAGCAGAGTATAAACAAGAAGCAGAAGATGAAGATGAAGACGGAGGATAACGATGAGAAAAGAGTCAGCAGAAACGAGATAGAAGTCCCTTTGGTGGATGAGAAAGGTGAAAGGGAGAGGATGAGAGAGAGAGAAAGAGAGGGGGAGAGAAAAAGAGGTGGGTGCGTCATGAAAATCGATAGAACGAGGGTCGCTAGGAACGACAAGGGGGTGGATACGAAGGCGCAAAAGTTTCGGCTATAAAATCACGGTTGTAGTAGGCTCAGACTACGACCCGGAGAAGGACGTTGACTAGAGTCGACTGCTTCGTACTAAAAGACCAGTTATTGAGCCACGGATACACGCGGGTTACCAACGTCTGAAGAGGCTTATCCGACGGCGAAATCAGAAAATGCGGTTGAGCTACCTTCAGACTGTAAAAACGACGATAAGATCTCCAAGCTGATCCTGTTACGAGGGTATGAAGTTTCCAAGGCGATGCCATCGTTATAAAGTATTCGCCTAAATGGAAGGACTTCGTTCGCGCACATCTTTCTGTCTTTCTTTTTCGCCGGCAACCAGTTGAGCTTGCGATTGGTTGGGAACATTCAATTCTCTTCGAGTTATATAAATATCCCGATTATCAATGATAATGTTGTAGAGTCATTTTGCAATTATAAATTATATTCTTGATACTCTTGATATCGTGGAACTTCCGATTAGTTGCGAACATTTAATTCCCTTGCAATAATATAAACATCACGATTATCCTTGATAATCGAATCACGATGAAAACTAAAATCCTCTCCACTGTGATTCCATATGCAATATTGCCATTAAGCTCACGTGTAACATTTAATTCTTATCAATTAACCGAACACATCGATGTCACAGATGTAGGGGACACAATTAATGACAATCTTGTAATTGACATTAAAAGACAAGGACACTCGAAAGGAAATAAAAACGAGTAGATAGAAGTTGGAAACTAAGTTTCACGAGCAAGATGTTCGTACGTAACCTAATTAATTTCAATCCATTCTCCAACATGTTAAAGCACAGAGATTAATTAGAAAAGTGCAGCAACCGAATCCAATCAGATTACAAAATACAAAGTATATTTTATTTAGTGATTCAAAATCACAGAGGTATTTCTATTCACTCTATAAACAATTTAGGTTTCATTTTTAATCGATGTACCTGAAATTCTTTATTTATTAAATACATCACTGTTTTCCTTTTATAAAAACATTTTGGATTATTTAAATTGGTGCTTGATGGTCATTTATAAATTTTCAGTATCAATTTCATTCGAACGACACGCGATGGATATTTTGACAAAGTTTTTAGCCGTTTCGTGGAAACGTTTTTTAATGTTGATATAATCGGCGAAAGTTGGCCGATATCCAAATGCTCGAAATCATGTCGCATCGAAAATGGACGCGTATTCTTCAGTGAAATTGGAAATGCATTTCAGTCGGATTCGAGGTTATAAAAACGGTGATATGGTTTTCGCTTAATCCTGTTGGGAGGGCAAAATGGCGGCTAACAACATAGAAAGGGAAGATGAGATTGTTTCGGGACGATTTCGTACATGGCTCTATGGTCATTTTCCTGTCCACTGGTCTTCCATGGAAACGAAAGTGTCCGGTTTTAGTATCTCGGATATCGTTCCACGAATCTACTTTTTTCCCGCTGGTTTAGCAATTTTCTATTCCGAATGGGAAAGTAAAACCTGAAGAATAAGCAAAGCTCTCGAAATCATCCAAAATAACGTGTCTGATTCGACGTCGAATGTTAGTTTTCACTAAATTGACTATAGTTTACTTGGATTGATTATATGGTATCTAATATTCGGGTATCTTGAATTTTGATTTATGAATCTACTTTAACGATTTTCGAAAAGTCTTCAAAAGTAAAACTTGAAGACTGAGTAAACTATTCGAAATCCCCTAAAAAACCTCCCCGATTTTACGTTTAATTTAATGTATAACTAAACATTGTTGACTTATTATTTTGTATTTGATGTAATATCCTGAATATCGTTTCACGAACTTATTTTTTCCCGCTGGTTTATCAAGTTTCTAAAAATCTTCAAAAGTAAAACTTGAAGTAAAACTTGAGGATTAAACACAGCTCTCGAAATCGTTCAAAAAACCTGTCCAATCGTACGTCTTGAAATTTGATTTGCAATTAAAAATGTTCCGGGAAAGAGTTTGCTTGTATTTATTATTTGATATTTAATGTTGGCGCGTAGAAACTAACGACATAAAGTTTCAAGATTTACACATCTTGGGAGATCAGAGTAAAACATTGAAGTACTCCTGGGATAAAGCAAGCGTTTCCCTTTCCATTTAGTTCTTGATTTATACCTAGTGCTTTGGAAATCTAGTGCATCTCCAGTTCGTTTATCCCTTGTGAATATCTCTGGGAGATGCATCGCGGGAAGTGCCTTCTTCCTTATTTCCGAGTTAGGTTAATTCACTTTTATCAAACCTTCGACTTTATTTCATCGAACAAAATTAAATACCAAAATATTTAATCCGTTGCACTCGAAGAATATTTCCATTAATAACGAGCACTTATTCCAACAAATTACAAACGATCTTTTTCTATGAAAATAGACGAATGAATGTGATATATTTATTTTATTAATTGCGAGTGCAAAGGATTAACACTAGAAATACCGAACTTATACTCGGTTATACTTTTACATTTGTTAGCATATAAATTATGGCTGAAAAATGTAATGTAATTAATAGATTTAATTATGCATGTTTTGTACAGAAAATAAAAGTATATCAAATCTCAAATAATCTGCCATTGTATATTCAAATAAATCGATTAAAAATTGGCGAGAAGTTATTTTGACTGCTTTGGTAGTTCTAGTGTTAATACTCTTCTTTTATTCGTTATTCACCTTAGATTTCGATTCATCCATGAAAAAGACGTTAACTGATAAAACGAAAACTTACGGTCGCTTCGTATAAATTTAATATCTTGTCTCCGGCGTTTAATACATCTTGTTACGGATATGCATTAATGTAATGTAAGCCACGTAGGTTTATAAAATTAATTATGCGCAAAGGTATATAAATTTGTTTGTATGCCCCCACGAAGTTTCACGGTACGGGAAGTTCGCGTATTAGCATAGCTGTTTTAGAAATTGCATAAAAAAGTTTTATGAACTGGATGGGTTCGTATTCGCGAATAACAGAGGTATTATATTCCAAGGATATACGAGATACTGTTCACTCCTAGTTTCGCTTATTTCCCTGTACAGCAAAAATTATAGTATAAATAAATCTCGCGTTTTATTCGTGAAACTAAACATTCTCAGCAAATCCGGCGTTTTTAAAAGAACCGGTGGAATACGTTTGCATTTGTTTAAACCACTCACTGTGAGTTTAATGGCGCTATCGATTAACCCCGGAGCTACTAAAGCAGTCAAAATAATAAATGATTTTATTAGTTGTTATGCAAATGTCCTCGAGATTATTTTTAGTTATGTGTTTTGATAAACAACCTTATAAAGCATGGTACTAATATTTTAATATATGGAATTAAATAAAATAGAGTGTTATGTCTCACTGGAATTAACACTGGAACTACGAAAGCGGACAAATTGACTGGCCCGCCATTTTTATAAAATTATTGGAATATATAACGGTGGTTGTTTGAGATTTTATGTATCTTTGATTTATGTACGTCACACGGATAATTAAGTTCATTAATTAAGTTATATCCTCAAGTCATGATTTATATATAAATATTATAATAAATATATGAATATAAACGAGTATGTATTTGGTAGTTTCAGTTTGAATATTCATATTTTCCGTGAAAAAGAAACAAGCTCGAAGTAAATGACATTTATTTAAAAACTTGTTGCTCGATCTTTTAGTGATCGTTTCAAAAAGTTATAAATAAAATTGGTGACACACGAATTTCACAATTTTACGTTGAATGTGACAAGGAAATAATTTCTTCTCTCACGTACCTTGAATTATCATCTTTAACCATCGATTTTCATGCTCGTAAATAATCTCTTTGGTGCACGAGTGACGGCAGCTGTAAAATAACAAAAGTATCGGGTCAACGACGTTTGAAAGCAAATCCGGATTCTAGTTATTACAGTGAAATATGAATTTCAATGTCAATACGCTACACGCAAATTCTCGGAATATTTTCGGGACGAGGAAACTTTTGAGACGCGGAATTCGCGAGACATTGGGGCAGATTGAGACGCAGAATTATTGTGATATTTTATAATCGATATAATTGGGAAATTCATTAATTTGGGACATTTTCGAGACGCAGGATTACTGAGACATTTTATAATTTGTATAATTTCCGACATTTTTTGGACGCAGGATTATTGAAATATTTTACAATCTCTATAATTGGGAAATTTTATACTTTTTGACAACTTTGCGGCGCAGGATTATTCATACATTTTATAATTTCTATAACTGGGGAATTCCATAATTTCGGCCATTTTCGAGATGTAGGATTCTTGAAACGCAGAATTATTGAGAAATTGGGATATCTTCGAGACGCAGGAATATTGAAGTCGATGACAACAGGAATTTTTTATTGTGAGTAGAAATTCACGACAGTGCATGGCTGAATGAAATCTGTTTAATAAATCAGGAGAAAGGGAGCTCTCTTTGAAGCGGGGGTCTTTCTGCATACACGAATCATTGATGGAAAAAGGTCGAATAAAAAGAGCCGAATAAAGGAGACGTGTTTGCGAACGTGCCAAGAGTTCGAATCCGTGAATTCATCCGATATCTGATTCCAAAAGGGTAGCCCACGATTTCCAGGGCGAGAATCGGGCTCCCACAATACTAAATTTTAATATCTTACCGAAATTACAGCATCCATTATTCACATTTAATACTCGAAATTCGGCACGATTTTAGTCGCCAGGATTACAAGCTTGATTCGCGCATCGATCGAATCATTCGTTTCTGGTTTCCGTCCAAAAATATTCGAATATTTCGAGGGTAAAATAGCAAGATTTACGACGCGACGTTTCAATATTTTATATAATTTCGTACAGCCATTATTTATCCTTTATCATTCGATTTTCTCATAAACCAGAACTGGTTTTTTTATACAAATAATCCAGTACGATATCTGTATATCGTGGAAATATTTATTTATGAATGTATTGTGGATACCAAAATGGCGCGGTGTTAGAATGTGCGTCGGTATAAGTTTCAAAGATTCACGAAGATAAATTATAAATACATGAGAATTCGAAACGTGTCGCGAATTTCATGGGGAGGATTGCGTGTCTCACTTGTATATAGGATTTACGGTGTTTTTATTTAAATACTTTATTACCGTTAGGAAAATATATTATTCGTCGAAGTCGAAGTTTGCAAAAGGAAAAAGTTAGTTTCGCCCTACTCGAAAAAAAAGAGATTGACCAGGTGTCTTTAGAATCTGTTTGAAGGGCTATGAATCACAGCTGGGTAGAAAGTTCGTCAGTGATTTACACGCGCGTGATCGTTAGGGTAACTTTTTTGGGAAAAGTGTATCAAGGCCCGAAGAACCCAGCAACGATATTCAAAAAAAAGAAGAAAAGTAGGCACGCAATAATCATTCACATAGTAAATTTCGAGTCCTGTTTTTCTGGTAATATTTCATCTGGAAATATATAGATGTAATCTTTCATATTCGAGATTTATTGTTCGAGTATGGCAGCAATGATTTTTTGTATCGTAGATTAAATACACTTCTATAATTATGATATTTACACCATGAATTATAAAAATCATCTTGAGTCAATAATTAAGGCATCAATTTTAGTGATCGATAAACGAATTTGATTATCAGGTATTCGAAATATCTTCCTTTGCCATTTGTCAACTAGCTGTTATTATTTTTTATTGTTAAATTCATTGTAATCTCGAGCAATTATAGTGTCGAAATTAATTGATAAATGTATTTCCCCGGGAAATTCCGTGAAATATTTTGCGCCAATATTTAATTGTTTTTCGGAACATTTTTTATTTGAACATACAGTAATGTTCGGTCTGGAATTTATTACTATAATAATAAATTGGAGTTTTTTCTAATTTTTACTACGAATTAATCTACAATATATTCTCCAACATTATTTAATAATCACGTAAAAGAGTAAAACAAAAGCAATCGAATTACGTGTAATACATAACTGATAGGTAATTGTTACGAGAATATATGAATATTAAATATGAAATGAAAAGCGCACGAAATTATGGACCAACCTGATACGACAATATTTGTTTCCGTGGGAAAAATATTCTATAACAAAGGTATAATAATTTTGATATCAGCTCCACGGAATTATATGATATACATTAAAGATACATCAGACTTCTATTTCGGATTTATATCATCATAATCGTATAACCAAGGCGGGCGTAAAAAGAAGCTAACGTTGCACTGACCGTCTACGATTCTGACCCTCGAACCATAATCATAAAACACAGGGTTTAAGTACCGATACTTTTCCGTATTGCCATCCGTAAATAGGAATTCTAACTATTATTACCGAGACTACCATCGTTGAAATAGGATTGGCTTCACCTTTAGCTACATATTATTCTAACCTTTATCACCGTTTTCAATCGTAATTTCAGCTAGCACGATTTCTGCGATCACACATAATATCTTTCATCAATTAAACTCGGATAATAAGAAGGAATTAAATCTTGCATTTTAATACGAATTTATTACTGTTTATTAATCATAATTACAACCACAACGACTTCTACGATGACATTTATTTTTGATGAATCAAATTCCGATAATAAGGTGGAATTAAATCTTGCATTTTATTCGAACTTTATCACTGTTTATCAATCAGAATTTCAACTACAATGATTTCTACGATTACATATATTTGTATCAATTAATCCCTGGTAATAATAAGTCCGAATTAATTCTTTCATTTTATTCTAACATTTATCATCGTCTCCCAATCGCAATTTCAGCTACCATGATTTTTCCAATGATGTATCATTCATCAATTAATTCCTGATAATAAGAATGAATGAATTCTTACGTTTTACGGCGCGCGTAATAAATCATCGGAGATAAATTGAAATCAAAGCGTTAGGTGTTACGAGGGGAACAATATTTCACTAATAATTCTACGGCAACCTTGATTTATATGGTGTACCATGGCTGGAGTTTGCGGCTGATTCGCGCAGTTCGCTACTACTGCGGTTGCTTTACTGTGTTCCGTTTTACACGTTAATCTAATGTCTGATTCATGGCGTCTGGTACTACTGCGCGTCCATCGGCCTTTCTCTCGAGTCTGGCTTGTTCGGTGTGTTTCCACTACTGGACTTCTCGTCTTACGCTTCAACCATCCTTCCTCTCACAGACTAATTAACACTGTTTGCTTTGCTTGCCACACGGAACCGTGTATACAAATAATATTAATTGGATTTAAGTAGATATGCTATGATAAATTCCTTTGCAATAAGATATAGTTTACAAGGCTTGTAGGCTGAGGAGTTACTTTCTAATCTATTCGTAATCAATATGTAATTTAGAAGTATGCTCTCGGATCGATTATCAATCCATAATTTGGAGTATCGTTCATGATCAATCTATAATCTTGAAGTATCATCCATAAACAATTCATAATCTTGAAGTATCATCCATAAATAATCCATAATCCGAAAATAACATCCGTAAACAGCGTGGGCCTCCCCCATCACTTCATCCTTCGGGAACCATCATCTCACGATAGTTTTGATTACAAGATAAAAAGATAATTACAGTCCCTCCATTAACGAGATAAATAGATCGCGTGTTTTATTTTTATTATAAATGGAACTTTCTATTACGTTAGATATTAAACGAAGTACTTTTGATTATATCACAATATTATAATATAAGTATTTGAGAGAATGATATTAATTCTGGATAATTATGCGCACTTCAATGTCGAATGTTCGCATTCAGTTGCAATAACTTTTTGAGTAAACGGATAAATTTAATAGGTGATTTATGTCGGATTTTCGAGCGTAGCGTTGTAATGAAATAATAGGATTTGTCGTGACTTCTTGATACGCTGGATAAATGTAACTGTTCCGTGGTGCTAGGAGTTACAATTTACATTCGGAATATTACGTTTCACGAATGCATACATTTTATTCTCTTGGGTTTAAGAAATACACGCGGTTTAACGCGCGAGAAACGTTTCGAAAATGAAAGGTTACGTTACTTGGAATGAGACATTTTAAATTTTCATTAGATGCACTCTGGATCGGTGAATTATTCAAACATAGAGATATTATTTAAACCTTTTTCTGCTTCTGTAAATTAGATGGTCAATTTAATAGTTCACGTATTACAATTGATAATTAAAATTTGCAAAATCTGTGCTTAAAAATTGAAGAAGATACGACTTAAGATACATTACACGCATACAACAGAATTTAATATTCAAAGACAATTTTGTAATTTTTTTATCTTCAAAATATTCGAAGACAATTTTATCATTTTTTATTTTCGAAATATTCGAAGACAACTTTGTAATGTTTTTGACCTTCTATATTCAATGAAAAGACTCTACCATTTTCCATTTTAGTGCGATGGCTTTTTCTAGTATTTTTGTGGAATCAACAAAGGCATTGCGTAGAAGCATCACGATGGCTCTGCACTTTTTACTGCGCTTAGATCTATGGCGCAATGTAGCAGACCCTAGATTCTACCCCATAACGTTAACTTTCTTTTCTTCCACCTTTCTCCCATCTTTCTTTTGCTCTCCCAGGTTCTGGTCGGTAACTTAACGAGTATGGTTTTCCTTTGGGAGTACGTGAGAGCATTGTCTCCGGATATATTCGGTGATATCCAACTTTATCCTTCTGCGACTTATCCTTAGTTTCAAGTTCTCCAATTTATTAAGCACTAAACCACTATGGAAATCTAATATGAACCTCACATGAATATAATAAGAATCCAATTTAATATGAACTGATTTCCACATAAATTACTTGAAACTTTCAAGCTAAAAATTATTCGTTTCATTAGCCACACTACGATAAGAAAAAGAATATTACTAATATAAAATTCAAAATCCGTGTAGATGAAATTTTGATTAATCGCTCTTCAAAGTCCTTTTGAAGATATATGCCACTTAATTTGCGGAAATATTTGAATATAAAATTCAAAATTCGTGTGTTCATTCCGAAACGATATTAGGATCTCCATTACTCAGAAAAGCAGCGAAGAAGCCTTTTGAAAGGCGATGGAATTTTTGTTATCAAAATAATCGAATGTAATGATGTCATATAGCGGAACACTCAAGGATCACCATCGGTGAATCAGATTCAAAACAAAGTTTTTAATACGACATAATCTTCCTTCTCGGAAGGAACATATTTTTAGTGTCACGCAAAATGTGCTTGTAATTCCGGTTCTTCTCGTAACACGTCCTCCCACGAGTTAAGGGTCCACGTGTTAACGCTGACTTCTCTGGATTTGACTGCTGGTTTAGCGAGCACGTTTTTTATCGTTACGTGAGAACTCTATTTGGTCCGAGGACCTCGTCGGATGTCGTACGTGTTCATTGGGAAGGGTTTTAGGGTTACAGGTTTATTTTCCGTGGAATACCTTTCTGAGGCGTTCGTCAGCCATGTTAAGTGCATATTGTTCGAATAATGTTTGATACTTCCATTTATGAATTACATTTATTATGTAATGATCAGCTTTCATGGATAATTTGACGGATTAAGACATCTTTGGATTGAATATTTTCAGCACCATTAAATATGTCTCCCTTTTAGTACTACATTTTGTGAATGGATTGGTTTATCGCTCGTAAAACAATTTTTAATAAAATAATTAACGAATTTTTTATGTAACTTCTTAGTATATCAGGATATTAATATCGGATACTACATTTTGAGGAGAATTGAGATAATTTGCAAATTAAAATAATAATTGGTACTTTTACTTATGAAAAGATTAAGAAACCGACATATTGAAAATGTTCGGTGCCATTAAATATTTCTCCGTTTTACGAAGCAAATAAATTTGTCATTTATTCTCCATCGAGCGTAAAATAATTATTAATAAAGCGATTCACGAATATTTCGTGAAACTCTTTTCAGTATACGAGGAATTTAATATCGAATACTCCATTTTGAGAAATGAAAATAATTTAACAAGTGCAATTGCTGGAATTGGACGAGACTTAATGGCGGACTTATTAAGAGACGCGAAGCAGGTTTTCGAGCGAGATCAAAGAGGAGATCTGTCTTTTTGTCAGAAATTCGGTGATTAAATTCCCTGGTTAAAATACAAGTTGGAACGACGTTGAACGGATGAGAAAGAATATGAGTGCTTAAAATCCCCTGCCTCGGGATAAGCGAATCCAAAGTGAGTCTTCATGAATTCTTTTTACGTTCGGTGTAATTTCACAATTAAATATCCAGCTTTTTATGAATTAATTTAGCCTGGCTATTACGTGATTTCGAGGGGTAAGCTTCCGAATTGAATTCCGTATTACGAGCCATCATAATTCGCTGCTGTTACCTATCGCTTAATGAAATATACATCATAGTTGCATCGGAACTATGCGAATAATAATCAAGGTTAAAGCGAGGCGAACGTGTTCTGTGGAAGCATTCTGGCGTCCGACTAATTGAAATTGAATTTACATTATCCCAGGACGTCTGAAATCTCGGTTCTCAGGTATTTACGTTCAGTCTGAATTTCGTATCGACACACACGTGGGATGTCCCATGGTAAACCAGGAACTCGTGCTTTCGCATCTAGGAACACTTCGCGAGCTTCCGGTTAATAAACTTTTCAATTACAAACCGAATATCACTTGGAATCGCACACAGAAAATGTTTCACTTTCCTGAACACTGAAACGAACGAACGCTGCACGTTTTATTGCACACTGAATCTAAAAACTGATCTATTAATAAGTGGACATAATATTTTTGTTGTTTATCGATTCCTCGGAGAAGGTATATGCCTTTGTCGTCGTTTACTATCTGTTATTAATAATTTCTTCGACATTAAGCAAACCCTTGATTACTAGTCAACGGTGAAGGGTGAGTTTAATCGATAACCCTCGTCGTATAATAAATTTCATTTATTATGTAATTGTTAATAATTAAGTGCAGCTGAATAGATAATAATTAAATGTAATTATTCTTCTGAATAATGAATGTTTCCTCACTTTATTAACGTCAACTAATCTAATTAATAACACTTGATTCTTTCTAAAATATTTCTAATGTAAACGCGACTTTGGTCAGAAAATTCGTGCGCTTTGCATCATTTCTTTTTGCTGGACATTTTTATAAACACGAAATTACGAAGCTGTTCAAAATACAGGCAAATATTGTATTCCAAAACGAACGACATATTATTGAATAGAGGATTGAAAAAGTATAGAAAAATGAATAATAGTCGCTTCCTATTTACATATTATAAACCGTACGCACTTTTTGGACAACTTAACACGTTCGTGGAATTTTGTTAAATTAAGTTATGTTAACAACAATGCTACAGACACCAATATATGACTTGGTCAAAACATACTCACATTTGCGTGAGTCTTGGCTGAGATTTGTGTGAATCGGTGCGAATGTGATAACATACCGCTGTAAATTGTAAGATAAGGCAAATGATACGAAATTGTGGGTGATAAGCGAAGATGCATGTTAAAGTCTTGTCAGCTGAGAGTCGAACACGAGATCCCTTGGGATATCGGCGCAGAGGTTCCGGCTCCGTTTCGAAGGAGATTAACGGAAGCTTAATTGCTTCGATTGCTGTGCTAATCCTGCCGACGAAAATCCGGGAGCTTAATGACTAGTAATTCGAAACCGCGCACCGCCAATCGAAATAAATTCCACGCGCCGTCAGTAATTAGCGGAAAACTTCCCTAATACGAAAGCTGCAATTATAACGAAAGGAACTTTGCCTCTGACATATTTCACCTGTAACACGTTCCAGAAACATCCTCTCGCGGCCCACCATTTTATTCCGGACGTAATTAAAAAACGTTTTAACATCATAGGACACGTGTCCCGTAGTTTAAATAATTAAATCGAAATACTTAATGTACACGATTTCGCGATGTGACTTGGGTAGCTGAGTTCAAATTATTTCCGTATTCCTTGACAAATTAACGAGTAATTATAACGTGGAGTTGCGAAAGACAATTAAAAAATGGCGATATTATCATGGCGATGTTCATGAATTAAGCAGAACAGAAAAATATCGTAAACCTTGCGCGAATGAATTATTTAGATTACAGCGTGGATTTACAGACATCTGGCAGAGGTTAATTGACAGTGATCCATTAACGCAGTAATAAGAATTTAATTATCCACGAGAATAAATAAACCAGATGTTGGGAGCTCTACATTTTCTATAAAGGACACCGTGGCTGTCACGATTGGTTCATTTGTTTTAAAAGGATTTTAATAAGTTAACCGTTTGTTAACTTCATCTCAAATTTTTGAAATTCGATAAAAACCCATACGTTTAAAAAATACCTTTTTTTAATAGTAATTTATCATAGAAAAACTATTATTTATCATAGGGTGGTACCTCGTACTTCGAGGTATAAAGTTTACGAGTTTTGTGTGTGAAATTGCCTGCTGTACGAATACTTGTTACATTCACTGTATGTTTAACAATACTATTGTACGCAGACGAGAAAACACCGGTTTCGGACATCCGATATCAGAATTGAATAAATTGCGAATTAATCCGCGTGCCGGATGTATTTACATGGATCATTTTTGTTACAGGTATGTATTTCACGGTACTAAAACCACGATCGAATCGAGCCCATTAATTGGTAACGACCGCAACGGTTCGGTGAGTAAACATACCGTTGGAAATTAAAATAATACACGTACGCAACACGCAAACACGAAGAAACAATATTGTATTACGAGTCCAGCAATTCGAAATGATTTTTAAACATCGAGGACCACTTCCTGATTCCACGAGGTTCGTTAATTTCAACGAGCCACCCGATAATTCTTAAAATTCCGTTGCTGAAGAATTACTCGGAACTGTGTCAAATGTTCTTCTACTAGTAATTGGAAATATAATCCAATAAATGGAAGGAATGATATTTCATTTCGAGATGTGTTGAATTCATTTTTTAACAATTTTTTCACACTTGTAACTTGTTGAGTAAATAGTTGTGTTATTGTGTTGCAGTACTATTTCGGAGTACATTTGACAAATATTCAATTATACTATTATTTTGGAAATCTATTTGACAAATATTGAATTATAATATTACTTTGGAAATCTATTTCGCGAACATTGCTTTATAGTATTATTTTCAAAGTCAATTTCGCGAATATTTTATTACAGTAATATTTTCAAACTTAATTTTACAAATATTTCATTACAGTATTATTTTCGAACTCAATTTCACAAATTTCTAGACGAGCTCGATATCAGGATTTGAATAAAACAATTGATGGACATATTCGATATTATTGGCAAGAAAGATAATCGAGTGAGTTCGCTTTTAATCCACTTGATTCACTAACTTGATTATCCAGGTTAATATCTCAGTATACGTAATGCCAACCGTCAGCTTGTGATCCTAGATCCCCAGACATGATGCGTCAACTAATGGCAGTTAATTATCATTAACACCATATGTCGTAAATCATATCGCGCCGTAATATCCACATAATGATAATCTCCTTACGAACCTAGTATATTTAGTGTCGGTGGCTTCATTATTAAACCGACATAATAGATCTTATTGAATCGCGACTTATTTTCTTATCACTCCGTTTATCTCCAATAAAACTGTGCCTCAATTTTCTTTCGCATAAAGTCACAAGAAAATACCACTATAATTTATAACGAAATAATTATCATTTCCAATCACTCCGTTTATCACGAATAAAACTATTATATTTTAATGTTCTTTTTCAATAAAGTCACAAGATGTTATTATGATAATTCATATTTACTACTATAATCAACAATTGCTACTATAAATCATAAGAAAGTAATTTACACGTGGGATATAAAACAAAATAGCAATCCAAAGAACGTTATATTTATTGAATACGTCATATCACCTTGGAAGGGGCTAAGGGGTAATTCAAGACGGTAATTATAAATAATGCTGTTTGATAATGAAGTTTTAATTACGTTATCTGGGTACGAATTTCAATGGAGCACATTATACATTCCCAGTACTGGTATTAATTAATTTAAAATCAAGCTTTGGTCATCCGATATTTATTCCGAGCATTTCGGTCCACGCTGAGAGAGGGTATTCCCGATACGAACTGTCAGACAATGACAGTTAATTATGATTAGCGCCGGAGGGATGTAATCTCATTATGAGGGTAGATGAACGCATTTTCATGTTCCTCCGGCAAACATGCGATCCGTGATACTCGCTTCGTCCTCTCAAAAAGAACTAAACTCAAACCTACGCGAAGTTTGAACAACAACCTTCGCATGATTATTTAATAACTTCCAAGAATTAGGTTATTTGGTAATTAATTTCTGCCTGACTAGGATTACGTATGAAAAGTGGGTTCACATTTCATGGGGTAGAAAGTGATTCTTTTATATAAAATTGTAGAATGGGTATTATAAGGTAACCCTCGTACAATGCGGTTCACAAATTGTGCCGATCCTCGCATAACGCGATTTATGGAAAGCGACCTTTCTCTGGAACTTAATTCCCAGAAAGAGTTTAACACGAGGACTACCGAAGCAGTCAAAATAAAGAGTCCTCAGAATTGAAAAAAATGTTCAAATTTATAAGATTTCATTTTTTGAGATTTTATAAATATAAAATATAATATAAGATAATTATAAAAATATAGCTGAATATATCGCCGGTAGTTCTAGTCTTAAACTGACGAAGTCATAAGCATCGTTTGTTAATTGTTTAGTATTTTGTTATAAAATCCAACAGAAATAAATACTTTATTTAACGAGTCAGGAAAAAAACGGTTTTCTCTAATTCGGAAAATTTCATTTAACGAAACGAAAATAAAGTTAATAAAGGGAGTAAAATTGAAAAGCATATTTTTCATGGAACGACACCCTTTGCTTTTAACTGGTTGGTAATCGAAAATATAATTTTAGCTTTTCCACGAGATACGTTTAATTGGTTTAATCAGAATTTCAATAGTTTCGAGTGGAGCCACTACAAGCTGCAGGCTTCAATATTTTTTGCAAGCTTCTCTTAAAAATTATTTCAAGAATAAGTTATATAAATTATACATATCAAGAAATATAATATTTTTAAATCAACTAAATATTATTTTTACCAGGGCAGCCGAACATTTTCTAAGAAATCGTGATTGTAAAAATTGCGCTGGTCACGAATTATTCTTTTGTAAGTTATTAAACTATAACGCCATAAAATGTGACGTTTTTGGGTTAAAAGGAAGGTCGATGGAGCGTAGTTTTTTCTAAGAATAACTTCAATATTTATCAGATACGATGGTAATCGCGGGTAGTGGTAATTTCGTAAGTACAACGAGCCGCGCGTGACCGCCTCCATGTTTTCAAACTTACGAGCTAAAAGATCCTTCAAAGTTACTAGTTAATGGCCATCAAGAATTTTTCAAATACTTTCCCCTAGATTTCCATATCTTATGCTTCCACGAAATTTACGTGCTCCGAGAAGTTATATTGACATTATAATGCCTTTGTCCCTTGTACTACATATATTTATTATTCCATAAATTATTATATTCCCTTCACCACTTTTCATCTTAAAGTCCTTCCGAATGAACTTTATTTGACGATCAGTAATGATAAATTTTCTACAACGAACAAAATTATTAATATTCAAAATGTTATTCGCATTGTATTTGCACCGATGAATACATAATAAATATGTTCAGAGTTATTTATTTATTTACTTCATTGGATAAATCTCCTCTTCGTGTGAAAGTAATTGCATCGAATATGAGATATTGAGTTTCCCTGGTGATTATAATTATTACCGCTTTAAATATTATTGATATTGTACTTGCATTGATGAATATGTCCATGGACATATTCGTAATTATTTATTTACGCATATATTAACGGGAAACTAATTGCATAAAATATGCAACGTTTCTAAATAAAATCGTCTTATTATATGTACCGTTGCATTAATCGTCCCTTTTTATATAGAATTTTTGTACAAAAAATATTTTTCAGGATATAAAATGCACAGCAAGATTCGCCGGTTTATAAGACGCATTCGATTTATAAGAACGCATCCTAATTTTTAAATAAATTTGAAGTATAAAAAACATGACTTATAAGGAAAAAACTACGATATATAGTCATTGTGTATTACATTTATGTTATGTCATATTATTCGATATGATAATATAATATTACGTTATTATATTATTCGATATAATAGTACAATAATATAATATTATACAAATATATAATAGAACATCATATTATTAATGTTCTATTATTCTATTATACAACAGAATCACCAAAGTAAACAAATACTAATGCAAAGCTCATTCGGTAGGATAAACAATTACATTCACCATATATTCACAAACGCAGTATTTTCAATCTTAATCAATTATTCGATCGAATTCAACTCTGTTCAAAATCAACTGAGAAGTTAAAAAGTGTCAGAGGTCTATCAAGGTCGCAGATAGCGATTCCAACTTCAACATCCCACTTTCAAACTTACGTCCATTTACGATTACTTTTTGAATAAATTTCCATGATCTTCGTAACTAGGCTCCATTGAATACTAGAACTATCGAACACATATTTGGTTCTACTTTTACATATATTTATATATAAATTATGACCGGAGGATTTAAGTTAATTAATGGATTCAATTATATGCGTTATGTATATCAAATGTCAAATAATGCACCGTGATTTATTCAAATAATTTGATTAAAAGTGGTGGATTTTTGGAACCCTTTGGAAGTTCTAGTGTTAAATATCGTCTGCATCGTTCCTCCTAAATGTACTGCACACATTGTACATGTATTTCCCGTTTTCCCATTACTCGCTGTCTACTTCGACAATGCGATTTCGTAGTCCCGGAGGGCAGTGGAACTGCGATAGGAATATTCGCGGAAAAGAGTGGAGGTGTATCGGACTGAAAGGGAACAAAATAGAGTCGTGATGGAATCACCGTGAACGTCATTCCGGGCATTTACTTATTTGCCGAGTCACCTTGGAGACCCGCAGTTTTACATTTCCGAAAGAACTGCCAGACGATCAACCTGGAAACGTCGAATAATGGAAAACGAATGACCTCGATATTCAATGAATATTTCCAATCTTCTGGGATTTAGATAAATAATAGGTTGCCCTCTTTGAAACCTTTGTAAGGTAGACTTATCATTTCAGCGCGAATAATTCTACAGTGAAATACGAATTAATACAAATTGAAATCGAATTGATTTCTTTCAATATTTTTATACGAATTGCGGTGTATTTTTTTTAGCGTTAGCGTTTGACAGGTAAATATTGAAAACAAATATGTTTAGGAGACTATTTGAATTGTGAATAATACACATTTTTAGGTCGGTGATATGAAAAATGATAAACATACAGTTTTATTTAATTCGAAAGATTTCGTTTTACGCGTTATACGTGGATTCTACGTAACGAATCAGTTTCCTGGTCTCGTTGACTTCCAATTATGTATTCTCCTTTATTTCAACAAAGTAAAGTAAAATAACTTGACCTCCGGTATCCTTGATTGTGCTTTCCAAATGTGCCATTATTTTCAAGTTTGCGGAGTCAGAAATAAATGCAGAATAATCGGACAATTTAAAGTTCGCGCCAAAGAGATAATAGCTTTTGCAATTCTTCGAAAGAGCAACCTTTTTCTTCCTTATTTTCCCAGGCACACCGAGAAACTTCCGAAGGACACTTCTCAATAAACTTCTCAACGTACTAGTCGTTATCCATTGTACCTTCTCCTTTTTTTTTTCGAAAAGTCACGCAACTTTTTCGAGCTCCGCCATTGTAAGAAGTTCAGGCGCGTTAAGAGAGTTACGAGACAGTGAGCTAATTTTTGCAAATGTCGAAGAAAAGACATCGCCGTGTCATCTCCCTCGTTTGTCTTCTTTTTCGAATAAATGAGAAACAACCGAGAGGACGGATCGTGTACCAAAGTGATACTTATCCCAGAGAAAAAAAGGAGTACCGACATGTCGGGAGAAAAATATACTTTGCTTGAAGGACAAGGGTTGATCCGCGCTATAAAATGTCTCGGATAAACCCTGATAAATCATGTTCTTTCCTTCTCTTATCATTCCTCACGTCACGTCTCCGAAAGTGAGACGTATGAATTACAATACTGACGAATATGTGCCGAACAATTTTTTATGTGATTATTAATGGATGAATTCTGTGAATTCAGTTTGTCCTTAAATATATGGCCAGTTAAATCGGTGGAATATTCTAAAGTTATTTTTTATAGATTGATGATCGAATATTCGAATATTTGATATCAATTAATATTGTTATTGATGGTATTCTGTATTACTTGAATTCATATTCTACTGAATTTTGTGCTACTTGAATACGTATTCTACTGAATTCCGTATCACTTGAATTTTCATTCTACTGAATTACGTAATACTTGCATTCATATTCTACTGAATTCCGTACTACTTGAATACGTATTCTACTGAATACTGTACCACTTGAATTCATATTCTACTGAATTCCAAATTACTTGATTTCATATTCTAATACTGACAATAATGTGACGAACAATTTTCCAAAATGATTAATTATCGATTCCCTATATGCAGCGTCTCTTTAAATAAACAGCCATTTAAATCAGTAGAACATTCCGAAATGAATCTATAATTAATAAATACTCAAATATTCGAAAATGTAATATCAACATTATCTTCAATATTATTCCATATTACTTAACTTCACATTAGACTCAAAGAATATTTCAAAATTCTTGATGAAGAAGAGGTTATTAAATGAAATAATCGACGAAGAACATCGCAGAACTGCATTTTTATTTTTGAATCGCATACGAAGCTTGACGAAGAATTGATGCCATATTTGTAGCTTATGAAAACAGTTTCCGAAGGAAAAGTAATATTAGAATGGTATCAGAAATGTTGCATTTGGCAAATGCGATTGAACAAGTAACGAGTGTTGGTTGTAGTACGTTTTCATCCGAGTTACAATGAACCACTATTTACCGTGCCTCTACCTCTAACGAAGAATAATGGAACTCGCTGTAATGGCTGCCTGGGAATTCCAGAGTGCAAATCCACCGCGTTTACTACACGTCGATATAATCTCCACTACACCGCAATTCTGAAAGCTCGGTTTAAGCTTTCCGCGGAAAAATGCCGCGTCCCAAAATTCAAGAGGTACTTCGCGACGTGGAACTTGATTCACTTAATTAGCAGCTTAACATATTTCATTATATTAAGTTCTACATTAGACACACAATTACATTACATTACAACACTACATTACACAATTATTAACTTCTACATTATGATCTTTATTCGTTAATTAATACACATTACGCGAGAGTGTAAATGCTATTATTATGTACAATATTCGTACGTCTGGCAACTGCGAAGATGAAATATAAATAAAATAAATTTGTTGTGTGGCTATCAGTGGGTTTAATTGAAATTAATTCATTCTATTGAAATGTTCGTGGTGTGAATAACTCGTGGTTGGATAATTTCGAATTGGAACAATAATCTTTTAATTCTTTAGAAATATTTCCATATTTAAATCGATATTAATCGCCGTCGACGGAATAAGATACCTCTTATTTCGAACGTGAAACAATTAATATCAAAGAATATTAACACTAGAACTACCAAGTGGGTCAAAGTGATTTGTCCGTCATTTTTAGTTAAATTATTCGAACATACCACGGTGTTTTATTCGAGATTTTATATACATAACGCGAATAATTTAATTAATTAACTGAAATTCTCCAGCCATAATTTATACATAAATAAATGTGTAAATTAATTGAATATATGTTCGGTAGTTCTAGTGTTAAGCTTGACATCGGACAAAGAAATAATACTGAAACCGTAATGAATCTTCTATCGGAAGAATTTTATTTGAAAATTCGTAATTTTAATAAATAAATTATATTCTAATTTGATCGCGGCACGGATTATTCGGAATTTTAATAATATGAAAAATATCATCCATGATGTTTTTATAATGCAGATTAATACGGAACTAACTATGGGAGTATAATCAGAACACAATTTCCAGGTTGGCGAATCTGTAATGAGCGAGCGAATTCATAATCAACATTGAAGAATCTTGCGGTAATGTTTCCTCATAATGGATTCGAACCAAACCATTAGCAGAGTATATTAACATCCGATTAAAGGGATTTCATGGACGTGAATTCACGCGAAGTAGATACGCAGGTGGAAAACCACTCGGTCTAAGACTAATTACAGCATTCTTCAATTATATTACAAACCACCAAAGTAAATACGAATTAATGTAAACCTCGTTTGGCAGCTTAAATGATTACATCGTGATGCAGCCAGTAAAACGGTATTTTCAAACTACTCCGGGAAAAGCACTCAAGAACACTTACGCGTGCAATTCATTTACCTCGAAACTCTTAATTCCAACATTATCAGACTTCTTAATTCAACCGAAAAGATGGTCGCTCGCGGACGTCCTTCAAATTGTTTCTCGTCAAGATTTATTTTCCACCGAGAAATTAATGCTGTTGGAATTGCGGCAAATGGTGAACGTTGAGTGAAGCAAAATGTGGATGGTTGACGGGAATGAATAACTATGCAAGGTTTATTTACAAGAATTAACAACTACGACTATAAAAAGCTGTCGTACAGTTTCCTGGAATTCGTGGAAACCAAATCGACCTGGCACGTCGAATACTTTATCGCTTGAATATAAACTAAGTCTAATTTTGATGGTAAAAATGTGGATACCAAAACACGACATATTAATCAGACTAAAAATGTTCGTTCGACTTTTATCCACGAGATTCCATTTCCACCAAATTCTTTCCATTGTGTTCACAACTCGAGTATTTTTAGAAGGATTTCATTGCAAATTTTATCGAACATTCTTATTAATACGAGGTGTTAGGACGAAGGTGGAAATAGGTCGCGAGATCGGGTGGATTATAACTTGAATTTTTGACGAAAGAAATGGTAATAAGAGAAGGTGATTTTTATTAGAAGCAACAGGCAACCTTGAAAGCATGGAACTTCACGATTGAATTTCTGCGTGATGGATTTAACACATCGCAATCTGTGCTGACGGGAATCCTATGATATTATTTCCTCACGTCGAGTTCGTTCTACCGTGAGAATACTGATAGCACTGGTATTAGATTTTGTTTGAAAATCCGACACGTTATTCGTTCCGCGCGTTGACGATCGTTGAGCGGCATTTTCTATTTTAATTACATCGTAATCAAATATCTTCGAATTACTACTCGATTCACTGTTATCCAAACAGTCAAAGTATCCATTGCATTAATACGTTAAATACTATGTTGGTGCTTGGGACTCGGAAGTATCAAATTGAAAAAATAATACTTCATAATTCATGTAGTATTACAAAAATATGTTTACACTGTTTTGATAAATTTTATTCAAATTGCTATGAAACCAATGCAAGAACATTTCGAAGAGAAATAGCTAGGAATTTTAGGAATTTTAGAGGGCCAATTATGATTGAATTCCTAAGCTTCGTAGATTCGTAGATTTTTTCCCTGGTAAATAAGTTAATCAAGTTTATATCGCGCACTGTTTCTCGCAATACTTTTTAGGGAATTCCAAAATTCCACTAGAAATTAGAGTCACACTGGGAATTGAATTCCTTTGCAAGGATTTATGAGTGTTATCGCGCGCTTTTAAAATAAATTCTCTTAGATCTCGCACAACTGGAGGACTGAAAAAAGTCGTTTCCCGGCGTTTTCGATCTCTCAATAGTTGTCAAAAGTCCTTGAAATCCTCGTTTCGTGTCGAGAACCATTGAGAATCGAAAGAATTACAGGGATTTCTATATCGATATAACGCGGCGGGGAAAACAGGTTGAAATAAAGGAAAAGAACGGAAAAGAAAGGAAAGAGAGTGGAGAGCTAAAGGGGCATAGAAGCATTAAGCGGAAAAACTTTTATCGATCTCGCGTGTTCCTCTTCGTTCTGAAGGAACGTGAGATAATTTAACGTCGGTGCAACCTACTAAAAACCGGGTGTATACATATTTCACCGGTTTATTGCCGTTGAGATAGAGATACTCGGCACATGAAAAACAGCAATGTTTTTTAATCCTAGCCGAGTTCACTCCGCCTCTAGCGTGGATTTTACTTCTGTCTCGAAACCGCTTCGAAACTAATCCGGAAATGAAATCACTCGCGGTACCACTTGGTATTATCTTTACAGAGGCAAATCGATGGTTTTCGAATAGTAAAAAATGCCACAAAACTAGTACGCACATTCGGTAAAATATTCCATTTTCACATAATTGTTATCTGCGGTATAATTAGTATTTTCTACTTTGTAAATGGCGATTTTTTAACACTAGAACTATCGACAATATACTCGACAATATACTCGACAATATTTTATTGCTTACATATCAGTCCTAAAAAATAAGTATGAGTGGAAAAAATAAATTAATCGATCCTATAGTATATTGAATGTTTACAAAATTGTCATTATAGTTCTAGCGTTAAGGGAATGTTAAAGGATATTTATGAAAATTTCTTCAGGATCTGCTTACCTTTAGTTCTCCATAAAAGTGTCAGAATTTCGAGTAAACTCTTGGTACCCCTGTAATGAAGTCGGCTGAAGACCAGGCGTGCAGAAAGTTTAAGCATGTAATTACGCCTGCAATTAAAAAAAGAAAAAGAACAATGATTTAGTGTCATAAGTTTGTCTACTTCCTCCTACTTCAAGCAGACTTGTTTTACGTTACATTATTATTACGAACAAGTCATGTAGCAGAGCAATTACTCGTGTAAAGGGATAGATAAATACTTATTACCAGGAATTAATTACAAGTGGTGTGCGCAACGAGGAAGGAAAATGAAAAATATAAAGTGCGTCGATAGGTTAATTAAAAGTTTGAGAATAAAATCCATGCGGGGGGAAAAACAGTTCCTAGAAAAGTTCAGAGTTAACGGTGCTCCGAACTTAACTTTCTAACTGCTGGAGAGCATCCTTATTGGAGATAACGCGAACATGGAAAAACAGCGAGGTTTAGAGACGAACAAAAAAAAAATAATCAGACTAGAAAAGTTCGGCGAAAATTGTGAGCGAAAGAATAAAGTAGGCGTAATTATCAGCCGGCGTACGCAACCGCGGTGAACTTTTTAATTAACGTTACGTTGCTCCGCGGAGCATTATTTATTATACCGTCCTCCGGAAGGACCTCCCGTCGACTTTATCACGTTACATCTACGCGCGGAATTAACGTCGTGCATGCGTTTCTCTTTAAATGAAAATTCACTTCTGCCGGGTTTATTTAAATAAACGGTGAGCCGTGTTTAGTGTTATACATCGGACGGAATGATAACCACCGGCAAAACGTCTCATTCTACTTGCCGAACGACGATCCTCGTGATAGCCAATCAATTTTTAATCCTCTTACTACCGATATCTCATCTCGTTTTAATACAGCTTTTACCTGCTATCAAGAGAATAACGGTTTTATAGAAAATAACGTTTCGCGTTAAAGTCCACTTTGAAAGATGCACCGAAATTCTTTGCTCTTAGTTGTGTAGGATACTTTTTAAATAGATATTTATGAATGTAGATCAATATAGAAAAATATAGGTGGTTTGATAATAATATGAAAGTAATATACATTAAGCAGCATATCATACGTTCAAAGACCAAAGGGACGAACTTCAGGGAATGAAGAGTAGAGTTTGATAATTGATAATAATAAAGTAAATTATCAATTATAAGTTGAGCACAAAAATTACAAAAAGATGTGTCATAGTAATGTTATTTTATAAGGAATTATTAATTTCGAAATATTAACGAATCATTAGATCCGATAATTTTAATATAAATGTATAAATTATTATGCCATACGAGTCACAGAAAACTCATAAAATGAAACATTATAAATTTGAATATTTTTATTAAATACCGCAGACCCATCATTTTTTGATCACCGTAAATATATTTCTCAGACTACGATAATAATAAAACTATTTTTGCCCAAATCCTTTGGGAAGGATATCTGTCTTAAATAAATGTGGAAATTCAGACAGGTCATTAAATGGGAACTCTCGGAATTGTCCCGGAATAAGTTCGAATTCAATACGTGCGGAATTAGGTTTGTCTGACAATGAATCCTATTTTACTGAGCTTCTTGACGCTTAAAATGTTTCATCAGGAAAGCATTATTATCGTTCTCATTATTCAAGAATTATTCAAGAATTATTCAAGGAACTCCACTTGAAAATCGTGAAACTTTAAATTGGGGGATATTCAACATTTCCCTAACATTCGAAAGATAATTATCCGAATAAAATGTTAAGAAAATGTTCGGCGGCGGTTCATTTTTCTCGGAAATACATCGTTGTTATAGAAGTAAAAATCAGTAAATATAATTTCACCATTTTCTTCTTCAAATACTATCATTTAAAAAATGCAAAAATGTTGTCCAAAAAGTTCGTGTGGTTTGCATTAGTTTTTTACGGAGAAACAAACGGATTTTTATGAGCGCGAGATTATAAAGTTGTCGAAAAGATAGAAAGATGTTGTAAGTGAAAACTTACAATACATCTCAATATATAAAATATATTCTATATAATCTATTATATCGCCTAATCTATATAAAGCCCTTATTGCCTAACCTATATAACATATTCAAATATTTCATTTCGCAAATATAGAAATTTTAATAATAAAAAGAATTCGAAAACCTCTACAACTCGCTAACATGAAAATGATAGTTGACGAATTTCATCTCTGTAGCAACGATATGGTTTAGTTACTAAATTAACGGTAAATTTAAGACGGAAAAGTAGAATGACGGAAAGTCTTTCGGATATATTTCGGGGTAAAATCAGACTGACCTTTCGGCCAAAAAGAATCCGGGGGATCAATATGGAGGAAACTTAAGTCCTGCCTTGTACGGGATATTTCCACTCTCCGTTTTAATATCTTCCCGAGACATTTAGAAGTTGTTCGCGCTAATTCGTATATTCACGTTTTACCTTATAAATATTTAATATTAATTACACCGCGTTAATGAACCTTTGTTCCTTGTACACCGTGGAGGATCGTGTAAATAGTACCACGCTAATAAACCCATATTCATATGAATCATAACAATAACAGAGGTCAGGTCAAAAGAGCAACGTAATTCATCGTCAATTTCAATCAGTCACCGATGAAAATTAATTAAGCAAAATAACGAATAACAGCAGAATAAAATATACAATTAAACTTCCCTTTTTTATAGAACCTTGATAAACGATGAAAACTTAATTCATCCTGAATTCCAATCAGTTAACAAAGGAAATTAATCAAATAAAAGAATTGATAACATATGAAAATGATAACAGGTAAAATATATGATTGAACTTCCCTTTAATGGAAACGTGGAAAAGAAAATACACGATTAAACTTCTTTTTTGATAGAAGCTTGATAAACGCGAAGACCAGTCGAGCGAAAAGCCGGGGAACTTAACTAAAAGAAAAATTCCACGATGTGACGTAACACGCGACGGAGGATCTCGAGAACGTAGTCATTCTAGAAAAGAGTATTTCTTCGGGCGTTGACACGTAAAAAGGTAAAAGAGAACGAAGCTGGTCTTGGATCAGTATACATGAAACCCGGCATACGTTACGTGGAAACGTGATAAGACTGCCTTGACGTCACCTAGAATCTATGTTTTAACACATCACGCATGAAAATGTGGATTCACTACGTCCTACGAAAAGGGATCGAGATAAAGCGATCGAAGATACATTATACCGCTAAAAAGCATTCGCACGACGACGATTCGAAAGATTTGCATCTGCATCTGCAGTTTACGATGATATAATCAGAACAAATATTAATGTCAGAGATTACTGATTTATTTATTTAATTATTATTTTATGTATGTATATTTTACACTTCCGAAGTAAAGTATTACATTTTTAACGAGAATAAATGTATTCGATGAAAAATGATATCGCCGTGAATTTATTGTCTATTAATCATATAAAACACAGGCATTCATATTTCCCGGTCTACCTTTCGCCAAATTTCAACGATGAAGCCATTATTTGAAATTATATATTTCTGGGGAAATTTAATTATCCACCGTGTTTCAAGCTTGATTTAATCCGTTAATTTCCGCCGCAATTTGATTGCAATACTTGTATAATTTGTTTCAATTACATACATGAAAAGGTGGACGTAGAATCGCGATTAAAATCGCTTCGAGTAATCGTTATTTATTTTCGAGGACGAAAACCTTTGGTCGTTTATTAATATTACGTCGAGAATGTCGCGAAATGAATACCGTGGAAGACGCTTCGTTTTTTCCCAGCTTTTTGAATAAACGTTTTGAAGGCAACATGCACTGCCACTCTGTTTGGTGTATTAAATATTTTAGTGGAGATTGCACGACGTCTGGGTTACACGTAGGAAAACTGACAGAAGGTTTTCCACGGCGAGGGAAATTGTGCCTCCGGGGTATCGTCGAGGTGAAAATTGAAGAGAGTACCGCGAAGATGAGTCTTCATCTCGGTGAAGATACATTTAACCGAGTCGGAGTGATAATTTTCTCGGAAGTTATTATAATCCCGGGAACAAAATGTTAGTGGTGCAGGTGCAATTAGAGGTTTCATTACCTTGGCCACACCTGTTTACCATCTCGAAAACGAGCCCTTCTAAGATTACATCCAACTAACTTAGAAATAACTTCGAGTTTATGATCAACTAACGTAAGATCATCCAAAACAACGAAATGTGTGTTACTTGATGCTGTTAGATCTCTTAAAACTAGAACTACCGGTGATACTTGTATATTTATGTGTACGTCCTTAAAAAAAGGATTGGTGGAAGAAAGAAATTAATCGATTTATTTATGTCCATTGTGTAACGTGAACCACGAAAAATCGTAGAAAATGAAACGTCGTAAATTTTAACATTTTTCAACGATGCGTTTCTTCCAGAAGTTTTCTGATTTACCAACAATATATTCGTCGAGGTGAGACTTTATTTTATTCTTCGAATTAAATAGTTTATGATACGAGGAATTGTTTAACGAAAGAGATTGGTATTTCTGGCTCGGAATCTTCGGAACCAGGTACAAGCAGATTGTACGGTCACGGCATTCTCACACGATTATTAATTTCCGTAAATGTTACTTACAGTTTTTGCAACTCCAATACCTTCCTCGAGGCAGTACAACGTCCCACGCCCCAAATGTTTCCTTTAATTGTCCACTTTTCGACGCAAACACACAAAAATGTCGAGGTACTTCGCACGATGACAAACTACACAGTCAGAAACAAGAAATAATCGTGGCTGTGACGTCATGAAAGCGCGCCAACAGCACGAACCAATCACGGTCGTTTATCTAATAAGGCTGCGCGCGAAGTTCGAATGAAACTTGTGAGACAACTTTATATTACTGGAAACTAATGAGTAACTAACGATCCATAAATTTATGGCAAAGAATTATATTGCCACTGAAATATAGATATTATATATTTTAGAATAAGATTATTAATAAATTTAATGAACAACCTTCGTTAATTAGATAATCTGTTATACGCTTTTCGAGAAACGACAGTTTAAATGTTAACCGTTTATGACTTATAATTATGACACCAACTTTAATAGATGCAGCATCTTAATTGCAGATGCAATTTAGATGAATGCAAGTAGAATATAAAATTATGATCACAATTGTGAATGACATTTATCGGAATATTTTA
Organism: Nysson spinosus; assembly: GCA_910591585.2. NCBI lineage: Eukaryota > Metazoa > Arthropoda > Insecta > Hymenoptera > Crabronidae > Nysson > Nysson spinosus. Next base: position 10,243,857 of record OU342835.1, read on the forward strand.
TTAAGTTCCAGAAAATAATATTATCTTTATTCCAAGACAATTTCCTAATAAAATTCGTTAAAAAACACCGCTTGAAATTTTAGCAATTTTATGTCGCTTACTTTAATAAAAAAAATTAATTTATTACTCGAGGGGAAGTAAAGAAATTGGATAAAGATGAGCACTCGTGATCCGTTAAAGTAAAAGGATTTAATGCTCGCATTATGCTGCACCGTGCTTTGAAATACGCAATAAAACTGTAAATGTATTTGTTTCAATGAATTCTTTAAGTATCCAGTAAACAAGTAATTTCTTTTATACACATAGTAAAGAAGTATATTAAATTGTAAATCCAGTTTGATTGGTAGTTGGATTTCATGGTGCGAACGTCACACCTCACGGTGTCTTAAAACAAATAGTCCTTGTTTTATAAAATAGGTTTTCTTGGCAAGTCGAATGTCCCTATTCGAATCACGTAAACTTCGTTATAATGGAATAATTTGAAAGTTGGCCGGTAACTGATAATAGATTTCACTGTCGGAAGTTTTGGGGACGTGCTTGCGCGGGCGATGATTCTATCAAAAATTCATTAAAACTCCTCGAGTTAATTTTGTCACCGGTTCAAACACAGTCTTTCCGGAATTCGAAACTTGATTATCAGGTATATAAGTCAGTTATGGAAACTAATCAAAAATTTCTGTTCCCGATGGAAATAATATTTCAAATTGATAGCCGACCCGAGATTAGATACCGAATTAAATCGTGATTTAAAATATGGAAATGATATGCGTTATCATGTTTACCGTGTATAACGGTACGATCATATTGTTGTTCTCTAAACAAATTAATAATAGACAATTAATTATGGAATACAGAGTTAAATCAATTTTCGAACAGCCAGATTGTTATAGCCATCGAAATAATATTAAAAAAATATAGAGTATAATATTATTAATATCTATATTAATTATCTGTCTGTATTTCTTGAGATATAAATTTTCCTTAAAGAAATTGAAGATCCAGGAATTTATGATAAACAACTACTTACATTATCATCTGAATAATATCGAAGGATATTACATTCCTTTATCATCCTTTATTTATCAGAATAATATTAAAGGAATACAATATCCTTCAATATTATTCCAATAGTAATATCATTCTTTTTCCTAAGTTTCTGCATTTTCAATTTCTCGAAAAAGGATTTATATCACAAGAGATAATAGAAATAAACCGATATTATTAATAAAGCAAAACAAGCATTTATTTATTTCCAACATTTCTTGCGATATAAATTCCCTTCAAAGAAATCAGGGATGCAGTGACCTATGATAAATATTGTTTATACATAATATTCGATGAGTAGAAGAGTCCACTTTCTCGTAGAGTCACGTGCCAGGAATGTAAGTGGATTAATTATCCCAGAGAATACAATCGGCCGGTTAATTTCATTGGTCCCGGAGCGGTTTATCTACGTGACCACTGTAAGACGTGGTACACGCTGCTACGTCGTTTCCGGTCATAAATACAAGGAGGCGAACATCTGCCCCAACATTTTCGTTCGAGTTTTTCGTATTCGAAGGGAGGGTAAAACGGGCTTCATCTATTCCCGTAGAATAGAATGCCTCACTCCAGGATTCTGAGGCTTTTGTTCATTGTCACGTGAAATTCCCTGTCTCCCGGAAAAATTGTCCTACATTATTTCAACGTGACGTTAGACTTATGGGCGTTAATCATCCGTGGCCCATTAGTCTCCTCCTGCTCTTATTTCCTCGCTCGAGAAATCTTGTGAACCCTGAGACACCGTTGCCCCTCTCCCTCCCCCCATTTTCCGACGTTTTTCCATCTTTTCCTATATTCGCTTTCAATGCCTCTATAGATCCGACAAACGTAAAATATCGCGCTACCGCACCCAACATATTCCTCCTAGTATTTCGCCATGAATATTTGTCAAACGTGTATTTCTGGATTTGCGGAATGGATGTGGCTATATAAAGGCATTAGAGTCATCCTTTACCTTTCTGAATAAATTTTGTAAATTCATTTTTAGAGACTTTGTCGTTGGATTAAATAGAAAATATTCGTGGAGATCATAAGTTTGTTGGGAATCAGTGGAATGGATTTATACGCGATCAGATAATTAATAAATTCTAGGTAATGTATCATAGGAAATGATTGAATGATTAAGAATTTATGATTTTTCTTCATAAATCATGTTTCATATATTTTTAGATAATTTGTCGTTGGATTAAATATTAAATATTTATGGAAACAATTTTCTTCGGAATCAGTAGAGTGAGTAAGTACCTGGTCAGCCACTCTAGTAACGTTTCATAAGAACTGATTAGAAATTCTTATTATTGTATATATCTTCTGATATTAATTTCGGATTTCTAAAATTAATCTCATATTTATTACATCAAGGAAACACGTTATTGTTCACAAAGCAATCTTCACGAATTTCCTGTTAGGTATATTTTTTTATTGCGTACAACTTTCAAGAAGTTTATCGATGCTTCTTTGTAACGAAAGCACTAAGTTCATCGAGTGGTTTTAGGGTTCGACGGAATTCCTGAAACCGGGAAACTCGAGGGCAAGGATTAATGCAATCGCAATTTTTATTACGGCCGTAAAAATCTCGAAGAAACGTGGCTGTTCTAATCGAGGTAATATTTATTTGAAGGCAACGTAAATCTTGGGAGGCCCAAGGTGCACTCTTGTTACAAGGAACACGCCCAAGCCATGTTCTTACGGAAGTTTCGTGCCACGCAAGGAAATTCTACTCAGAAATTCTACACATCCGAAATTCGGTGAAATTCTAGTGCTTTGTTCGTCGATCGGAAACGCGGAACAGGTTTTCGTGGATAAATTTATCGGTTTTATAGAACTTATACATATTTTACGCTTCATTGTGAAATTCAACATTTTTCACGTGAATAAATATATTCGATAAAAATGATATCGCGAATTTATTAAGGTACGTCGAATGTTAAAGTCTTCTTTAATCATTTTTGAGGACGAAAATCCTCGATCATTTATTAATATTACTTAGAAATTCGAAATTTGTATTTTATATTTAAGAATCTTTAGTTTGAATAACAATTCAAACGATATGAAATGTTTTTGGACATCATAAATTGTTTTCGAGGACGAACGTCTTTGGTTCTTTATTAATATCACTTTATTAATATTATCATAGAGAAATATATCGATTTAATGGAACATATGCATATTTTACATTTCATGGTAAAATACAAATGTTTTCGCACAAACAAATATTCGACGAAAAATGATATCATCATGAATTTATCGTATCAATCAATTATATAAAATATGGATTTCCATATTTTCCAGTTTATTTTACGTAAAATATGAACAATGAGACCATTATTTTCAAATTATATAGCTATCTATGTCACACCACGTAACAATAATTTCGGGAAAATTTACTTATCCACCATGTTTCAAGCTTGATTTAATTTGTTAATTTCCGCCGCAGTTTTATTCCACTACCCCAGCAATTTTTTATAACTAGGTAAAAAAAGATGGTCATGGAATCCTGATTAAAATGAACTACCACTTTGTTCTCCCGCGGAATATTTGTCTGCCATTCCTCGAGCACCCACAACGAAAAATATTATTATAACATTGCCACCCACTTTGTAACATTTTGCCGCGCTATCGTCTTACTCGACGCGTAAACATATCTCTCCTCGATCGTCAGCAAACTCAGTGCCCCGTGCGAGATAAAGAATGGTTGAAAAAAGTCGTAAACAAGCTTCAAATAAATTCCATTCTCCTTGTAGTTTCATCAATAGCGTTGGAAGTCAGAAGGGGGGTAAAAAAAAAAGGTTTTATCTGCGCACTAAACTCGACTAAATCCCGGACATTAATTTTCGTAGGAGGACATCGGAATCCTACGATACTCGTGGAATATTGGAATGCTGGAACACTGGAATTCATGCTCATATTTTAGTAGTGGCATGTATTATTTATCTCTCACTCTCGGCAACCCCATGGAATACGTTGAAATACGTTGGAAGAAGGAAAACATAACGTAACATGGCGTAGCTCTATCGATTACTGGTTAGAGCGTGACATGATTCAGGGTTGGCCTACCTTTTGCGCCGGCAACTCAAACGATTTCAGTTTCCTTGGTCTCTCTTTTACTCTCCTTCTTGCGCGGATCATTTCGAACCAACTGGAACATCCATCGTTTTGTATTAAAAGGAAAACTGCAAGCCGATCGTCCGATACAAACGGTCGGCCTAGCTGAATACGAAAATCACTTGGAAAATTATTCCATGCTCGTTCGACTCCATGGATTTACTCCGATGATTCCTGCCACGACGTATCTCACCGAAAGTAATTTCCTTCGATATCGTATCGGGAAATCAATTTCGGGGCAGAAAGATCGCGAAGAAAGGAACTTCCTTCTGACTTTACTTTCGCTAGATACCAATTCGCTTCGGTGAAAGTTTTGGACCGGTTCAAGTGCGAATTGCGATTTTAGGTGAATCGCTGTAGCTTTGGGTTTTTTGTATTTGTTGGTGATTTTTAGTTTCGATTTTAAGAGAGCTTTTTGGTTTCTTGGATAAATTAATATTTTTTATGTAGAATTGTTTGTATTCGTGGATATAATGTTCCAATTTAAAGATTAAAAAATAATCTTTTTCAATTTTGAATATAATCTTTAAATAGAAAGATTATTTAATTAAGAAAGAATATTTTTATAATCAAGTCTATTTTGCTCCAAGATTTATTTGGACTAAAAATACATATTTCTTTTACTTGCAGAATAGCAATTTATAAATATTAGTATACCAATTAACTCATTCGTAATTAGAAAATATAGTATTGGATAATGTTTTTTAGTGTCGATCGATATTATTCATCTTCGAAATTATTGTCCTCGCACGAAGGAACATTAATATCGCAAAGTGAGATCCATGAAATGGTTGGCTCTGAATGAATATATTCGAACATTAAATAAAGCAATATTTTATTACCGTTGACAGCGGCCGGAAGCGCGGCCCCTTTCCATCTTCATATCCTTGATATTAAATGATGATATACTAAAGCAATGTTTTGTGAAAAATATTATAGGATCATCGTGATGGATTGATTCGCTAGGCATCCGATTTGTTATGGTTTACCCAGATACGTTTGTTCGTGAATAAGAACTATAATACAGTATCTTAAGAAGGTCGTATTAATAAAAACATCGACTTAGTGTTCGACGTCGAATTTAGATAAATAAATGTCAGCTCTCCCCGACAAAAACAACGTTCTCTTGCTATTATAATTATTCGCATTTGCATTCTTATTAAATGCACGCACCGGACGACGGCCACGTACGGAAAACATGAATGCAAATGATCAAATTAATTTCCCTCCCTACAATTACCTGATAAATCAAGTTATAACTAACTTCAACCTCGAGTATCTTTATTAATTTTAAATATTGCACTCACATTTATTAGCTCCTCTCAAAGTTCTTAACTAAGTCTCTCAATTTATTAGGAAATTTATTCAACTTGAATTAACTTCATTTCGTGTCATGTGTTACATAAAAATATTGTACTCAAATTTATTAATTTATCTCAAATTCGTTAATTAAGCCGCGTATTAATAAGACACGTGTTACATCAAAATATTGCACTCAAATTTATTAACTTATCTCAAATTCATTAATTAAGCCACATTTTAATAAGACACGTGTTACATCAAAATATTGCACTCAAATTTATCATGAGTCTGCCAATCCATTAACTATCCAACTTTAGTTGACTTTGTTTCCCTTGTTACTCGAATAACCAATTTTCCGAGATATTTTCTAAAAGCTTTCATTTTGTAGTATTATTTTATTTATTAAATCTACATCGAGTTCTTCGAAGCGTTTGTTCGGGAAAGCTCTCGACTCGATTGCGCTTACTGAGATTTCAAGTGAATCGACAGGGAAGTCAGCCACAATTCGAGTAATTCCAAGCTTCTTTTGCAATTAGTTTGCAATTGGAAAGCTAGCTTTGACAAATCGCCGATTCGACTGGTATTATAGCTAATAGTATTGTTCATCCTAATCACGGAAACTGAGGCTGAGCAGACGGTTTAGTAAATATTTGAATCGTCCAACGAGATTAGTCAGCGAAGTGGATTGGATCCTCGAACGTTTCATTTCCGGAGCTCGATTTCAGTAGTCCTGTTCCGGAAGTTCTTAATGATTCAATGAAGCTACAATTCACTTTATAAATTCAAACCCTTCCGAGTCTCTCTTCATAAATACAGTCCATTAAAAATTAATATGATTTCTGGCATCTGTTTCCTCCCATATCGAATTAAAGGATGAGATTATCGTGTTCTGCATTTATGAAAAACCGATTCTTCAGTCTACGATAAAAAAAGTTATAAAATGTATATTATACGAATGATAAAAACCCGATATTTTAATCTATATTAAAAACATTACGAAATCTGTATTTCTAAAATTAACAAAATTTAATATTTTACTTTACATTGAGAAAATGATAAAATTTGTATTATAAGGGTTGTGAAAACTCGACATGTTAATCTACTTCATACTACAAGTATTATTGCGAAAATACAAATGATAAAAATGATTTCTCAGATATCAATGACACGAATAAAGAAAAATTCCTCGGAATTCATAATTCCACTGTAAGACGCTGGAAATATTTAGCACACTGTAAATGTCGCAGTGTAGTTTTTATCGTAATGACTGTATACGTTTAAAATTAGTCAAATCATCCCTTGAATATCTACGTTATTCATTAGAGGTATGGACTAACAATAAGCCCTAACCGACCTCCCGGCTGCGGAATATTCCGTAGAAACTAGGTGTGGATTATGATTAGAAATTCAGCATAGCGATGGATATAAACCCTCTTAGCATATATGAATGCCGGATCGTGATGTCGGATCGGCTGCAATTTTGACTTCTACCACTTACCCCGACCACCGAATTATCATTCCATAGTAACATGTTGCCGGCATTTTCGTCCCATTTAAAGTCACACCTTCTGAATATTCAGACGCCATTGCTTTTAGACGTCGCAGAAATTCAGGTTCTTCTAATCGCGATCTCCGAGAAGTTAGAAACATGGGGGATGATTCTTTTCTTCCTACTGCGAAAGGCTATCACTGGGGGGTTTTTTCGCATACTTTATGAAACTTCATTAATTTTTTTCATATTAAACATTATTAAAGAAAAAATAGTTATTGGTACCTCTAATATAATATTGTATATAATATAATAGTATGATATTAATATATCTGTGACCACTGGTGTTAATATTACTAAAACTCAAATCAAATATATCGCTAATATTCATCAAATTTTCAGTATTTTTAATATTACGAAAGCGATGTAAATAAGGAATGTATCGCGGAGCGGTTAAACTGTTTTATTTTTAGACGTTATGTAGGAGTTACGAACACGTATCGCAAGGTATCGTATAACACGGATTTCGGCCCGATATCCAACGTATTAAGGATAGGATTCAATAGGCAAAAAGGGGTAGTTAGTGACAGAACGTAAAAGCAGTTAATAAGCATCGAAAAATAAAGGCAGAAAGGAACCCTTACGGTACAATGGTTGGCATCGATTTCGCGTGGAGGGTTGCAATAATTGCTACGAAATATTGGGAAAGTTAGCTTCCTAATGACACCGCGTAACTCGCGAGATTAAGCGGAACGCGCGGAATACGTAAAATCGAATTAGCCCCGAGGAAATATCTCTCCTACTAACGTTTCGTAAGGTGTTTTAACGAGGTATTACGTAGCTTTGCAATGATACGACTACGCTCGCGAAACTCGATAGAGTCACTAATGTAACAGAAGGATTTAGGTAAGCTGCGAAATGTTCCTGTTGGGAAACAAACATTAATTGCTACGCGTTAAAACCAATTTCATTCTTTGTAATCCAACGCTATACGAACCTCAGGAATTCGAGTAAAGCGTGAAGGGTTTAATTCAAATTGTATTTCAACATTTTCACCTGCTGGTAATAAAAATGCGCCCTTCTTCCATATTCTAACCAATAATGTCTTTAATTCTTGCAGCACACATATCCCTCGTATAACCCGGGAGTTAAGTTATACAAAATGTCGCGTTATAAAAACAGTTCTGTGCGAGACTCGATTTACGTACGAAAACTTGGTGTTCGTTCCAAAAATGACTTTTTTTAAATAACATATAAATTTCAACTATCGATTCGAGAAAAACCTGTAGTTTCATTTGATTCGTAACAATTCATTTAAGTAACGAAAACAAAATTATTAGAATTATACGAGGATCGTAACGCTTCGTGAATCGCGTTACACCAAAAGCGTGTTGTACAAGTATCAGTATCATTAAAACATTTAACTGTACCTTGAAATTCTCTTCTTCTTCCATCGTACATTAATACAGATTGAAAATGTATATATTAATATATATATATATATAAAATTCAATTAAGGAAATGGATGTTTCTCGCGCGTGCCCAAAGTTATTTGATTTATTTAAACTTACAACGAGACACTTGTGGGTCATCAAAGTCGAATCCCTCCACCCGCCATGTCGCGTGTTGAAAATGAAGCCAAGTACGAAGATATAAAAGTCCCCGAAGAGTTTTGATCTCGAGGTGTAGATGTAGTAGATCCTGCTGCCGGGAACCTACTAGATTCGCCGGATTATTTGTTCAGGAGTTTATAGGGAACGGATTTAACGTCGCGAGTAAACACAACAGCGAAACGTACGGAAGGCACAGTAAACAGAGGAGAAACTTTGACCGTGTACTCGTCGATGGGGCGGTTTGTAATTTCGTGCGATTCAACGAGTTTTATGCGGTACCTAGGAACCGCGGGAACAAAACGACACGAACGTGCCTTTACTCCCGCGATATATACCTTGTAATTGTCCATCGAACATTCGCTTCGACGTCTCTCTAATTTGTTCCTGTTAAGTCATTTCTGAATAGTTATCGTGGAACTTTCCCTAACAGCTTTTGTGTGCGCATGACAAGTTCACAGAGTAGAACGACGAAAGCATATAAAAGTATAGATTGAAATATTTGACGAAGTACCACGTGACGGATGATTAAATTTATAATCATTTATTAAGGTAATTTATGAATTTTCTGAATCGTTTCAAGTTAGATAAGTTAATAGCGTGGAACGACAAAGTATAGAAAAATATAAATTAAAATATTACTTGTCGAGGCACAACATGACCGAAGACTGATTTTAATTCGTTAAAATAATTAATTAAAGTAGTTCATTACTGTCCTGATTGGTTTCATATTTTGAGAGCACGCTGCATTTCTATGTGTTTTAATAATTTCACGATATGATTTCTTTTATGATGGACTACGTTCCTGTTGTAATTAGAGTTGTACAAAAAATGATGCCGAGTATTAAGTTCCAAGTACTCATTACTGGAAGATATGCATTAATTAAAAATATATAGATTTTCCTTTCGTACTCCGGAGAGATAATTCAGTGTACATTTTAATTAACAGGCAGTGGGTTATGAATTGTTAAATAATGACTCCCCCCGGCGGTGTTATAATATTTTGCATCCCGATGAGGCGCTTTATGAAATTTTGTAAAATTGGGTGCAGAATATGAAATAATGATTTGAAGTTCACGTAAACATGTAAAGTTTGAAAGTATTCCATGCGACGAGGTCTGATCGAGCGATTCTATGGGAGTTTTAATTTTGACTGGCGTTAGTGCAACACGTTCGCGAATACATCGGGATTATTTCCAGAAGTATCGTAATCCCAGGAGGAAACCTAAATTCACCGAGTTATCCCGGGTGGATAATTTTCTCACGGCATGGAAAATTATACGGAATTCACGGCAGCGTGAAACTCCAAGGAATTTTACGGTTTTCTAGCTAGCAACCCACCAATTCCAATCCAACTTTCCTCCGAGTGGGTAACATTCGTCACTTCAATAGTTAGTTCTCCGAACCTTCGTCGTTTAAAGACTCGCGGAGCAAATGAAAATGCAACTTGATTTATTCCGAGAATTTCGGAAAACAGTTTACGCCTATTTCCGCTGGAATTTATTTGGAAATTAATTTTTTATTTGAATAGTAGTCTCTCAATGTGGAAAGATTTATTTACGGAATAATTTTTTATTTCGATAATAGTTTTCCCATGGAAACATATTTATTTAGAAATTAACTTTGGAGTTGTATAATAATTACTTTATGGAGAACAAATTAATTCAGAAATGAATGTTGGATTTCAGCAATAATTTCCTTATGGAAAATTATAATAAATATGATGAATATCGGTCGGAATTTAATTAATTAGAAGTTTATATTGTCGGTATGTGTCAATCAATAACGAATCAGCTGGTCACGCGACATTGGAATGTCCGGAATGCACGACATTTTCCCACGCTCTCGTATATTTTCCCACGGAATATCTCTTGAACAGATGGTCCAATTACAACAAAATCAAATTAAACAACATGGTCTACCCTACCACTAAATCCCATAACAAATTTCACACCTTATTTATAAAATTGTAATTTATATCTTACAATAACTTTCAGTATAAATCGACAGAAATTTGTTTCACTAAAAACAAATGAAGCCCGCATATGTTAAATACAAAAACAGTCCTCAAAAGAAATGTAGTTAATGAATTATTTCCAGAAAGATTGTTTCCAATGAACGATTGAATTTGCAGTAATATATAAAGTAATTCGTAAAAATAATTTTATTAACGCAATTTATTCCTGAATCATTTCACATGTTTATTGTATTTCTACATTTTTATGTGTTTTAATAATTTCACGATATGGTTCCTTTGATTTGGAATATATTCCTACATTCTAAGTCGACATTCTACGCGGACACCTTCGCCATAATTTGATGAAGTGCCCCGATAACAAGGACAATTCCGTTCAGTTTCGAATATGATTGGTGAAGCAATTTCACGGCAGACATATCGGGTCTCCTGATCTAGGAATAATTCAGCTCCAGGCATTCTAGCAGTGGAATTTGAAAGCAATATGCAACGCGAAACGAAACGAAACTACGGCGGATGGTTTCGTTGCTATCGTTAACTGAAAAGCACGCTCGTTATGGATGCTGCAACGAACATTCAAGATAATGTCCAATGGACATCCAGTACTCCACTCTCGCGTTTGTTCCACGAATATTCCCTAATAACTCCGTCAGTTTATTGTTTCTAGAAATGAAGTGCTCTCGATACTAATTACAGGTCTTACCGCAGCGGGAAAAAGAATTAGCTGATTGCTCGACTTCGCGAACGGAAGAGAAGAAGCGAAAATGATTCGCGCGAATATGAACCGAGATATCGAAGGGGATAATGCCAAATTATATCGTGCACTTTGAACATTCTGTTCGATATTCAGGCACTGTTAGTGAATTATTCAGTGGGTGATTATAATATAATATTAATGGATGAATTAGGTAACTACTTAAGTAATTATTTAGGAATTATAGGAAAGGTTGAAATATTTAGTTATTTTATAATGGAACGGCATTAATATGATTTTGTTTTTTCTTGTTCGCTATTATTATTATCTCATAATACTATTGTTTCTCTTCTCTTATCTTCATCATTTTGTATCTGTACTATCATTACTTAATATTGTATTCGACATGTATACACTTCATCTATGTGATCTACTGTTTGACTTATGACTTCTCATTTCTCTTGTATTTTGTTTTTGTATCTGTAATAAACACAGGGACTTTTCCCGTTAATATATCAATAAATAAATCAAAAAAAATAAATCAAAAAATATGAACACTCCGTTTCTTTTTCTATCGTGGATTATGTCTTTGTGATGAAGTGGTATTAAGAATTAAATGGTGGATATAAAAGGGGATGTTTATTTTAATTAAATTTAATGCATACTTGACTTGTTATATAATGTATTTTAATATCGGTAAATGGATACTGTTATTACTTCATAAATTCAAGCATAATGTTCCACTAGCTGCTTGAAAGCTCCAGCAGTGTTATTTAAATAAATAAAATGCTTGGGGCTTTAATTAGAGAGCACGGCGAGCGTGAAAAATGTTGATATAAAGTGTTATCGAAAAATGCCGCGAAACATTGGCAACGAAAATCACTCGCCGAAATTCAGAGGCGAATTTTGCCTATCAATTTGAATCACCCTCCGCGCATAAAGGGTAACTTTCCTCTGCACGGTTATAAATAAATTACCAAAACCGGAGAACAGTAATAACCTCTTCCGAGAGATAATACCGAAACGCGAAGCATCCGTTTAAATTATATTCAAACCAGCTGGTTTTTAAACTGAATATTTTTGATAAGAGTAACGTCATTTTTAGTTTCCGTGTTATCAGGAGCCTCGTGGAAAGTAATAAAGATAACGCCGAGGATAAACAAAAATTGCAAAACTTTCGGCGACAGATTACATGTTAATGGTCAAATTCCCCAATTTTGGTCCTAACTGATTCAAATCGATGGTAGATGAGGCATAAACATATTCTAGGACGGTTTTGGGTCGAAAGAAGTGGATTAAAAATTTGTTCGGGTCAAAAAATGGGTCGACTCAAAATCGCAAAAATGTGAAGGGGTATACCTTCAAAAATTGTCAAAAAATGAAAGTCGCCAAAATCAATTCTAAACGACCCAAATCGATGGTAAATGATGTATAAACATATTCTAGGATGATTTCTGGTCGAAAGAAGCGGTTAAAAAATTTTTATTGGTCAAAAATGGGTCGAAACCAAATCGAAAAAATGTAAAGGGGTACACCTTCAAAAATTCTCAAAAATTGAAAGTCGCCAAAACCAATTCTAAACGACCCAAATCGATGGTGGGTGATGTATAAACATATTCTAGGATGATTTCTGGTCGAAAGAAGCGGTTAAAAAAATTTTATTGGTCAAAAATGGGTCGAAACCAAATCGAAAAAATGTAAAGGGGTACACCTTCAAAAATTCTCAAAAATTGAAAGTCGCCAAAACCAATTCTAAACGACCCAAATCGATGGTGGGTGATGTATAAACATATTCTAGGATGATTTCTGGTCGAAAGAAGCGGTTAAAAAAATTTTATTGGTCAAAAATGGGTCGAAACCAAATCGAAAAAATGTAAAGGGGTACACCTTCAAAAATTCTCAAAAATTGAAAGTCGCCAAAACCAATTCTAAACGACCCAAATCGATGGTGGGTGATGTATAAACATATTCTAGGATCATTTCGACTCGAAAGAAGTGGATTAAAAATTGTTTTCGGCCGAAAAATGGGTCGACCCAAAATCGCAAAAATGTGAAGGGGTATACCTTCAAAAATTGTCAAAAAATGAAAGTCGCCAAAATCAAATCTAAATGGCCCAAATCGATGGTAGATGATGTATAAACATATTCTAGGACGAATTCTGGTCGAAAGAAGTGGTTAAAAAATTTGTATTGGTCAAAAATGGGTCGAATCCAATTCGAAAAAATGTGAAGGGGTACACCTTCAAAAATTGTCAAAAATTAAAAGTCGCCAAAATCAATTCTAAACGACCCAAATCGATTGTAAATGATGTATAAACATATTCTAGGACGATTTCTGGTCGGAAGAAGCGGTTAAAAAAATTTTATTGGTCAAAAATGGGTCGACACCAAATCGAAAAAATGTAAAGGGGTACACCTTCAAAAATTCTCAAAAACTGAAAGTCGCCAAAATCAATTCTAAACGACCCAAATCGATGGTAAATGATGTATAAACATATTCTAGGATGATTTCTGGTCGAAAGAAGCGGTTAAAAAATTTTTATTGGTCAAAAATGGGTCGAAACCAAATCGAAAAAATGTAAAGGGGTACACCTTCAAAAATTCTCAAAAATTGAAAGTCGCCAAAACCAATTCTAAACGACCCAAATCGATGGTGGGTGATGTATAAACATATTCTAGGATGATTTCTGGTCGAAAGAAGCGGTTAAAAAATTTTTATTGGTCAAAAATGGGTCGAAACCAAATCGAAAAAATGTAAAGGGGTACACCTTCAAAAATTCTCAAAAATTGAAAGTCGCCAAAATCAATTCTAAACGACCCAAATCGATGGTAAATGATGTATAAACATATTCTAGGATGATTTCTGGTCGGAAGAAGCGGTTAAAAAATTGTTATTGGTCAAAAATGGGGTCGACCCAAAATCGCAAAAACGTACAGGCTAAAATTTCGAATTGGCCAATTTCGTAATTTATCTAGATTCGTTAAAATACCTGAAACAATGAAATCGAACTCACCAGCGTTTGATTTATTTTCAAAATAAATTAAACGCGCGCCAGTAAAATCCACGATTATATTCCACGTGCCTCGAAGGTCGTAAAACATTGTAATTTCCTGGGTCTCAATTTAGCATCCAATCTCGTTTTCATCGATAACTCGTTATTTTTTCTACTCGCACCTGTCCCGCGCGCGTTAACTTCTCCCCGAACATTTTATATCTACTGATCCAGAGTTTAATTGAAAAACACAAATAATACACGGCGATGAACAATATTCGAGCTGCGGTGAAAACACGCCAGGAGTTTCCGACGCGATGGCACAACTTTCTGGTGCTTGAAATAAACGAGACAAACAAATGGAAATGTTTTATAGGGATTATTTGCATAGAGAACAGATAACGTAAGCTCCTATGGAGAGTACGATTGTGTTTCGGTTTCGCTGGAAGACGATACGGTGTAATCATTCCTTGGATTTATACAGGTCGTTATCCGTAGTAATTAACTTAGCAAACAACTACCGACCCGATGATTTATCACGCGACTGATATGTGAAGTGTGACTCCAACGCTACACCTGCTCTTCGTCGTTTATCATAAAACTCGAAAGAAACACCATGCAAAAAAAAGAAGAATTAAAATTACCACGAGAAACTTGACGACTGGTTAAAGCATCTCAAATGAAATGTCAATTTACAGGAAAAAGAAGAAGAATGTAAACACGCTTGGCTAACACATTTCCGGTACAAAGAGAAGCCGTATGTTTTTTCGGGTGCGTAAAGAAAAACAGGATAAAATCGTGTGGGGAAAATTGCGGATATAAAAAGCTAACATTCTTTCAAAACATGTGTCATGGTTGGTGTTCCAGGAAGGAAGCGATGCGCGAAGATGAAAAATATTTGAACTTCCTTCGTAGAATATTTTCGATATGTGGTTGTAAAGAAGAATTTACTTCAGGGTTAGGAATTCGCGGAGGACTTTGTTATTTAATCAATTCGATCGCGCAAAGAGAAACACGATGATTCAACCTCGTGAAAGGTAGGGTTGGGTTCGCGGTTGAAATACTTCCGCATTAACCCTTTTTGCCGTAGGAGATGTAACGAGAATCGTGAAATATCGTTACGGGACTTAATCTCGTTTACTATCCGCCCGATGAACGCGTTACGTTTACGAACTACGATGAAACCACCAACGATCCCTGGAATTTTCAACGTGCCGTACGTTCGCCTGTCGTAATTATTTGAAACTCCGGTAGTTAGAAAATTCTGGAATTAAATTCGACTCGATGTACGCGTAGAATTCTATGGTGTTAGTGTTAATGAAAGTAACGATTCATGAAATTCATTAACTAATACTAATTCAAACGGAATTCTTTCGTTACCGATTTTTCCCGTCGATGGAACTCGAATTGGAAAAAGATATCTTAGAATTATTTGCAATTAAATTGATTAAACTAGCAGTTGTTGTAATGGAATTCAGATAATGTAAATGATATCAGATTTGAATATGTAATTTTAGAATTTAATTAAGCGAAGAGTCCAGGAAGCGATCGTTTGAAATTAAATTCGATATAATCAATTCAAGAGAGAAATTATTTTTGTGTATTTAAATAGATTTAAGTTGAAGGCTCAATTATTGAGAATAATAAGGATATATGAAAATAATGTGGATAAGAAAATTTGAGTGTACGGTTTAAGGGTTAAGATTTTTGGAGTCGCGTAATACACTTGGTATAGGGATTTTTTTTATTGCCAATAAGATGGTTTGCTGGCAGTAAGCTTACTGTCGGAAAACTTTTGACAGTATTTTATAATATCAGCTCCACGTTTCCCAAGTTAGGAGAGATAACTATAATGTAGGGTGAGTTTAGAACTTTGTAATAAATGCGTAACGTGTATCATGTCGTTTCCTCGTTATGTTCACTATAAGGACTGTACGCCATGAGCCAGGAAAATTAATTAATGACGAAAGTGCGGGAATAAATATGAACGGCTCAAACGCCTCGTGGATAATGTAGTTAGAAGATCAAATAATTATATTATTAAGACATCAGCATTAAATATTATCAGATATATATCACAACACGTCTAATAATTTTGGGTCCACCCCATTTTTGACCGAAACAAATTTTTAATCCACTTCTTTCGACCCAAAATGGTCCTAGAACATCATTAGGCATCATATACCATCGATTTAGGCCACTTAGAAGCGAAATTGGCGACTTTGAAATTTTGACAATTTTTGAAGGTATACCCCTTTACATTTTTTCGAATTGGATTCGACCCATTTTTGACCAATAAAAATTTTTTAACCGCTTCTTTCGACCAGAATTCGTCCTAGAATATGTGTATACATCATCTACAATCGATTTGGGCCATTTAGAATTGATTTTGGCGACTTTGAAATTTTGACAATTTTTGAAGGTATACCCCTTTACATTTTTTCGACTTGGGTTCGACCCATTTTTGACCAATAAAATTTTTTTAACCGCTTCTTTCGACCAGAATTCGTCCTAGAATATGTTTATACATCATCTACCATCGATTTGGGCCATTTAGATTTGATTTTGGCGACTTTGAAATTTTGAAAATTTTTGAAGGTATACCCCTTCACATTTTTGCGATTTTGGGTCGACCCATTTTTCGGCCGAAAACAATTTTTAATCCACTTCTTTCGACTCGAAATGATCCTAGAACATATTTAGGGATTATATACCATCTGTTCAGACTCTTTAGGACTAAAATTGTAACCAGAAAATATTACATTGGAACATTTTCATTCCCGCTGAAATTCGGAACACACGTTGTAGATACTTATTATCGAAGAACACTTTCAGACTAATACGGTTATGAGCGCATAGCTTAACAGGAAGGTTTCAGAAAATCGGAGTATACGCGAAACCATCGTATCTCTTTGCTGTTAATGAAGTCACGATACCTGGAGCGGTTGGTAATACGTGTGATTTGTAATGGTACTCGATATTAGTGAGCATATTCGAGGATACCAGTATTTCCTCTAATGAACCCGCACAAGTCGAGTCATGATCAATCAGGAGATATATTCGACTCTACGATTCACTGACACCATTAGCGGATAAACCGATACTGCAATACTATCTCCTCACCCGCCGATCTTCTCAGCCAATACTCTCCCACACGATATTCCATATATATAAACAAAATTCCCTCAAACTCGACTAACAAACCGACCCAATTCCTCCCATACAATTCCCACCGAATCACATTCCTGATCGTTAATCAAACTCGCATTCCCAGTTGCGTAACAGGTTTGATTACGAATTCCATGTGAGAATATCTGACACGTACCGCAGACGATCAATTTTCCAAGGTGGAATAAAATTTGATATCGACAAATGAGTGACGCGAGAGGGGATTCGAAGTAAAGATAAATGAATGCTCGAACGCTTGGTAGGATTTTGATCCGGCAGGATCATCGGAGGGTAATCCTGGCGGAATCCAAGCGATCATGGATCAGGATTATGTGACCTAGTCACGTTATATATGGTGGCTAGGAAAGTCTTGTAGGGCGGCCAGGAAACCTGGTGGGTTTCGTGTCGTGGGACGATCAATATCACGTAGAAAGTCGTGATAGTGCTGGAAGCCGAAGCGAAACCAACTGTCGTGCAACCAACAGGTGAAATAACATCGTCGGAGGACCGATGCTACGAGACCGAGGGGAGAATATAAAATTACCCTCCCTTCGTTCAAATCCTAACCAGCCAACCAGACTTCCAAGTGGTGGAACATTTAATGGACTATCCACCTACGCCATTTTCCTTCACTTCTCCGTGCCTTCGTATTCTTCCGCGTTCCGAGCGTAGCTGCCGGAAGTACGCGTGCCAATCAACTTCATCCAAAGTCAGGGAAATCAAACTTAATTCTATTTCAACGTGAAGTATAAATTGTTTTTCCACGAGAAACACTTGCTACATAATTCATTTGATATCTTTAAACTGTGATCATAATCGGTTAATTAAATATTTTTGACAATGACGGAAAGATGTATGATGGATGTATAATAATATAACTTTTGATGAACTACAGTTAATAATTTCCGTAGCGATTCGTTTCATGTATTTCTTTAATTTACAATGATTTTATGAGATTAACCCTCCACATAATTCATTCGAGTTCTTTTGATGCGTGATAATAATTCGTGTAATAAATATTTGTGCCAATAGTGGATTTATCGTGATCTTTGGACGCAGTGGATGTGATATGACTTTTGATGAATTGTATTATATTTAATAATGATTCTTAGTGATTCGTTTTGTGTATTCTTGAATTTCGTGATGATTAATGAAGAAACAAATGGGGGTTTGGATAGATTGTATGGGAAAAATACAGTTTGATTACAGTTTCATTCAAGATGATATTCCTGCGGAATCAATATCGAACTGAATATTCTGGTGGGACGTGCGTCGTTCATTAGGTGTCTCAGTTGTGACAGTGGCTCTAACGAATACCATATTCAGAGCACAGCAACCGAACGTGGAATTGAAACTGTCATATTCCATTTGTGATTACCAAACGACAACATTATATTCAATTCCAACACTACATCGTACTTTTTTGAGAATTCCTCGGCCGGTAGTGTATATGTCACAGATATTTATGTATATATGAAATCGCAAATTACGGGGATTATTATTGCTCGGCTAAGCTTACTCCCTCGCGACATGTATTCCTTTCTACCTAAAGTCGGAATGCAATGTTCAACATAATTGATTAACCCAGTAGGATACCAGGGTATTTCGCAAATAACATACTCAGAATGTGACAGCGTATTCCCGAATGAAACGAGGAAGCCGAAACTGTGGTTATCCTGTATAACCATAGCCATGTTGGTTGCATTGGGAAATATGCAAACGCCCGATGCATTTGTTACTTGCATAGAGTACGATACGATTTCCATGTACAGTTTATCGCGCGCGTTAACTCTAAAAGGATAAATTGCTAGGAATAACGTTGCGCTGATATTTTTTACCGAATCTCGTATCTCAAACGGCGCATCGTATCAGGTGCGAATACGTAGACTCTCGTTTTTCCATCGAAACGAACGACCTGGAAATAATATCTTAATGGAAAATACTAATTGCACTTTGACTTCGAATTCGCCGTTCATTTAATATTTCTAGCGTGCGTAGAATAACGCCGTGATTAAATGTATCCCGTTTAATTTCTCTTACAATAGCGACGCTAAAATTCGAATAAAACATGGCGCTGAATAAATAGAATTCAAATACGAGAATGGAATAAAGGTGATTAAATTACATGGACCACGAATAAGGGAATGAGCAAATTGGATTTTTGGTAAATGTCACCAAATTAATCTAAGGGAGCCTGTTAATTTTGCTGGGTCAGGTTTTTGAACAGAAGAACTATATTTTCCAATAAAAATATTAGTATTACTTTTAATGGCGGTGGACGTGACGTACACGTCCCTGAATATTTTTACGATGGTTACACGCTAAGTAATTAATAAATTGTCTCAATTATTATCAACATTTTGTATATATTTTATATTATATATCTTGCCATAAGAGAGTCATATTCTCTCGTTTCTACGAGTTTAACTTTAATTTGTCCTTAAATTATGTTCTTTGACTCCCGCTTCTCGTACCGTGAAAGTCCAAAGGAGTATAATATAAATTACAGCTGGAATTAACCTTGAATCTCAGCTGCGATATTTAAATTCGCAGAGATATTTAAATTTGTCCAACTTCGAGATTTTAAAAGCTCGTTTTTTGTCGCAGTTTTGGGATTCCAGGTTCCAGGAGTTTGTTGTAACACAAATAATAACGTTATTCTCATAAGCCGAGGCGGAAGAAAGGATTCATTGCCCGCGTGTATTACATATTGTATCGGCACGGGGATTCACGTACATTGTTTCCCCCTGGGGCGAATATTTTCTGTTACTTGCTGATCGATTTCTATTGTATACATTTCCGAGGTTATTTTTCCCGCAATACGAGACCCCGGTTAAAAAAAGAGGATTGAACAGACTCGAGGCTATTCAGAAACGCGCATAAGGCTGAACCGAAGCATCGGCCTGAAACGCATTCAACTCCCACGATGCGAACGGGAAAACTTCGAAATTCAGATTACTCCCACGAAGAAACGACCTCGTTTTCTTCCGCAAACAAAATACTTGTTATATTCCCTGCTAGTTGTGTTATTAATATGTTCTTAACAATCGAGATGCACTGAATTAACACTAGAACCACGGATAATATATTCAGTTATATTTGTACATTACATATATGTCTTTAAAAATATGGATGGATGGCAAAAATAAATTCACCAATTTAAATTATGCCTATTATGCAACGTGTGCCGCAAAATATCTCAGAGAATGGGACGTTATAAATTTGAACGTTTTTGTTACATTCTGAAGATCCAACATTTTGGCAGCTCTGGTTGTTCTAGTGTTAAGTCGTAAGTGTCTTCTTTTTTAAACTATTTAACAGTTTTGCGATCACAATAGATATTTTGGCTGAATTTAGTTTTCAAGTTTGGTGTTTCCCTGAATTCATTCATTTATAGACTTCTTTTGTACTCGAAAGACAACTCTCAGCGATATTAAGATTTAGTCTGCTTTTTTTTCTTATTACATTTTCAATTACCGACAACAGGAGTAAATCTTAATGTCGCCTCTTAATCGTCGAACAAGTGATCGCAGTAAAACAAGTGGCGACTATGAGGCGCCTCAGAGTACTGGGTTAAAGAAATTGATACAAAAATTAATGAATTGTTCACATCCGGTGATATATCAGGGCATTCGATAATCAACGAGATGCATGCTTTCGCATATTCACTGTGAGCCATTTCTTGATGAATCTAATTCAGCTTTAGCGTGGCCAACGGGTGTATCACGGTGATCCGTGCAACCAATGGATTGCCATTTTTGCTATTTTTGCCATTTTTACTCAACTATTGGCACGAACCATCGTATGATGCCTGCTGGAATCCGCGTATATATAATCCGCACGGCCTTTGCGGTCGTTGTATTTTAATACCGACGTATTCAGTCTGCTCGGAGAGCCGGGAATCAAACGGAATACCGTAGGATCGGTAATTCATAATCGAAAATCGAAATATTATTTGACCTTTACATCGAAAAGTAAATTGAAACCGAGATGGATTCAATGTAAAGCTACAATTAACAATGGATATTGCTTTTCGACATTTGATACTGATATAGTCGAGAGGATGATTTTGTTATGCATTCATTTATTATACCAACATATTTGTTTCCGAGTCAAAAATATGGGTGATCTGGGAAATTCTGTTAAAGAATGGCAAATAAAAGAAGACAGACAAGCAAGTTAATAATATGAACGAAAATGAATGCAGAATAAAATACAATATGTGTATACAAATATATATTTAATTACCACCTAATTATACCACGCTATTTGTTTCCGGGAAAAAAACATGAGTGATCCGCGATATTCTGTAAAAAAACAACAACAGAAGAAATTCTTTATCGCGATAATGGCCGTTCGAATCCATTTACATATATAGCGCATAAAATATTGTCCGTATTATCACGTTTAAAGAAGATAAAGGCGTGATTTATTTCTTACAGGACACCGCGTATAATTGTTTACAATTCGGTAAAAATCTTCCAAGTATTACTTTCACTAATAATTCGTTACATTTTTAACGTAACCCAAGGTTTTTGTCAAACTTGTAATTTCTGATCCTATCATAGCTTGCATTTAATTCTTTATCCAAGTGAGTTGCATAAAAGCAATGTAAAATTTTTTCACATATTATCACGATTAAGGGAGATAATTGGCTGGCTTATTTCACACGAGATACTCTGCATATGATTGCATGCTGTTGATAAGGGAAGCTGATGCATATCGATGGATATTTGCATGGAAATCGTGCACGTGAGAGTATCTATGATCCCTTAATGTTTGATAAAAAACGTTAGGGTTCCGGAAGTTATTTATGTGTAGGCTTAGTTAAATAATAATGTGGAATCGGACAGGATTATGTCCCCTATAAAAGAGATTTTATCGGAGAGGAATGTCTTAGGAAATTCGTAGTTGCTAAATGGCCCCTTGACGCAGTGGGTTGCGAGCACGGTTAATGGCGTAAACTTGCGAAACTATATCAACTTCGAGTCCCAAGGCACCCTAATACTTTTCCGGGCCCTTCCTGGCAAACAGTTGGTTATTGTGCCTTCTAAAAATTAGAATAACGATCGTTAATAATTATCGAATACCGTGAGGCGGTAGCTCTTTTATTTATTTATTTAAGTGAGCATTAAGTTTACTTTTTAAGTTCGCCAAGAAACTTGTGACTATAAATATTTGGTGATAAAGATATAAGGAAAATGAATCCAGTTAATATTTATATTGTAAGAATTAACAAATTAGAATGGAACATACATTTTTTGTAATTCGGCAAAAATCCTCCAATTATTATTTTCATTAATAATTCTTTACATTTTTAACGCAACCCAAAAAGAATAAAATATAACAATTCAAGAATATTTACACTTAGAAATTATTGGCAAATTGTTTCGGTAAAATTCCGCGTTGATATCATCCCTAATTTTTTAATTATTTCATTTCATAATATCAATAGTAGGAATAAATAGCAATAATATCCTAATTTCCAAATTATTTTATTTTTATTTATAATATTCGTCTTCTCTCTGAAAGCAGAAGAGAAGGTGAAAATCAAGAAAGCTCAAAATCGAACGAATATCATCCAACCGTGAAGATGCGTCGGGGCATTTAATAACCGATGAAATCTCGGATTGCCAAAGTTTTTTAATTTCGAGAAGAATGCTCGTTCGAGATATTTCTATAGAAACTCCGGAGCTGTCTTTGAACCACGCGCGCGTGACTTCAACAGTCTTCGTGCCAGGACTTTTGTAATTAATATTACAAGCCGCGGTGGTCTTTCATCGTTTTAAAACGAATTGTCGCCGGCAGTGTAATTTCGACTTTGGTCAGCGATCCCGTAATCTTTCTTTCAAGGAGAAGGCAAACTTCTCGCTTCTACTTCGCGGTACTTCTCTCATTTATTACAATTAATTGAGTGAGCCAATCAACTAATGGATTTCATTGAATTTCCAGTACAAAATGAACAGTGAAATTACTGCTTTAATTGATATTTCTCGTGATTAACCTTTTAACCAGGGATCAAATAAATCCGTGCATTATTTTTATAATTACGATCTACAGTGTGTGTAAAAAGTATTCGTGCAGATCTTAGAGATCTTCGCAATGTATTTCTTAAAAAAAAAAGATTTATTCATACTTTTTATGGAAATATTCACAATTGTTTCATGCGGAAATAATTTCTACAAGGTTTTTGATCAAATTTATTGCAGTGCGAATATTTTAAAACAAATTGGAGAATTATAAGAGCGATAATTGTAATTCAATTGGTAATCGTAAAAAGCGCTTTTAGCTTCGACGAATCGCAGTGGATACTGAATGAATTTTATTTGAATTCATTTTGTTATACCTAGTTCTTTCAAGCAGAAGTGCGATTAGGTGAAATCGTAAAAAGAGCCTATAAATTTCTACGCGTTCTCGTTCGCTATAAAATAAGCTTTATGAGATGCTTGGAATTTGTGTATTATATAAATATCTTAGGAATGCAAGCACGCTGGGACTATGATTTTATGGATTTACGAGTTATCTCGGATGTATCGATTGCTATCAAACTTCCGAATTTTATAGCGCGGTAATAAAACTCTTACAAGGTACGTATCGAAGAATACACTTTCGAATGTCTTATTGGTGGATAAGGCTTCAGGGAAACTCGTCTTATTTTTACAATAAACAGATCGATGGGAGTGAAACTCGCATGAAATTTTGAGTGGTTTATCAAGAAACGAATGTATAAAATTAAACAGCGCTGACAAAATACAAGGATATGTAAACAATAATTTATGAAATGAAACCTCGATGTTTATCATATTACTCGAAAAAATAAAAATATTCTATAGGTTTGTAATAAAAAAAATCTCAAAACATAGAATAAAATAATTTCAACATTTGTAATAAGAGCATCTCAAAATTTATAACTGCAAAATTTCCAAGCTTATTATAAAAGAATTCTAAATTTGTAATAAAGGAATTTCAGAATTCATAACAAAAAGATTGGAAAATGTCCAACAGAAGAATTTCAAAATTTATAATAAAAAGATTGACAAAATGATGAAAGAATTTAAAAATGTATGATAAGAAAATTTCAAAGTTTACAATAAAATTCGTTAATAATGTATGCAGATTTCGTCAAAATGTTGAGAGATTCGTCAACGACAATTTCACAGGTTTCTTTTTACACGGATGTAAATATTCCAAGCGGTAATTCGAAGACGCGCGAGGATAATTAGGGTCGTAATCCGTTAGATTTTGACGGAGTTTCCGGGATAAGGGAAAAAAAGAATGTGTGTGTTTTGCAGGGTGAGAATCCCGATGATTAACCAATAACGTTATCTCGCTGGCAATGGTTTATTTAATCCTCGTGGAACCACACTTACTGCATTCGAACATTCCAGTTTCCCTCGCCGACCTATAATTTATATTTATCATGACCGGGATTTCTATCATCCTAGATGAAAGATATTTCAGTGCGGGCTGGATAAAATTTTCATATCAGCCCTTTCCATGATTTCACAATATTAATAATCTGCTTAAATATTTTACACCTGGAAATCCAGGTGTAAAACAGTACGAGATTCCCTGGTATTTATATTACAATAAATATTTATCCTATGCTGCAACATGTTCGAAGAAATTAATTTTCGGCAATCATAAACCCTACTCGAATTGAAATGCTATGAGATTACACAATATTTACATTACAATTAATATTTATACTATTGAACACTATATTTAAAAAAAATTAATATTCTTCAACAAATCACGTGTTAAAGTGTTACTAATTGCAAGGAATTCAGATGTAATTACAGTGAAAACATAAGTCGGCTATTTGAACCATAGAAATCCTAATCGTTATAAAAGTTGAGCATTCATGTAGTTGTACGGTGAAGCGATTTTATAAAACGAGTTACGATCTAAGAATACCGAGTTCATGTCACATTTTCCTTCAAATACCTCGGCATAAATAGCGGAACTCACGCGGCATGAATAAAAGATCCATGCAAATGGAAGCATCGCGCGGCGATTCTTCTGCAGGTATTCATGTTTTAAACGTAGGACACACTCCTCGGAAATGAAGTTGCTCGACGCGATCAATTAAAAACTCGGTTACCAGACGTCCCACCGTGAAAACCGTTCGCGATATTAAAACCCACGGAAATATTGATTTTCAAATACGCAGTGCTTCCCGTGATATAAATTACTTGTTCAACAAAAACTGTTCTGTTATCTAATTCAGTATTTCAATAAAGAATACGGTGAAGCGCAGTGAAAAAGTCAGTGAATCTTCGAGTTAATTGTCAGGTATGTAAAGATCATTGTTTCATATTATATTATGAAATATTAACGGATTTAATGTCTCATAAATATACACAGAATTTATGACAAGCTTATATAAATATTAAATATTTTTATTATAATAATCGCATATAAGATTATTAAATACATCTCAGAATTAAGAAATATTAGGGATACCGGAAAGTAATCAATTCGGGGTGGACAATGTTTTCGCATCGAAATTTGGGAATTTGATTTTGAAATTAATTGATTTTGAAAAAGGAAATTAACACTCGAACTACCAAAAGGGTGAAACTGACTTGTCAGCCATTTTTAGTTAAAATATTCGGACATACCACGGCGAATTCTTTGCGATTTTATATACATAACGTGAATAATCGAATCCATTAATTAACTTGTATCCTTCAGCCATAATTAATATATAAATAAAGGTGTTAGCATAAGTGAATATAGTTAATAATATTCGAAACAAGATTCTGGAATTATTGTTTGCCGTAACGAGCAACACTAATCTGAGAGACTTTTCATAAATGAGATAGTGATTATGAGTTATGTCATACGTTATGGAATAATAAACATCACATTGCGATAATAAAATGAAAAATGCCTTCAAAATACGGAGCTAATGTAACCTCGGATAATTCTCTTTTGCGACAAATTTTGCCGTGCACTGTATGTTTTTCGGTAATCCGTAATTACGATTAACTTTCCGAGATAGGAAGTAATGGAGGTTTAGTGGGGTTTCTGTGCAGAACCTTAAGTACCTGACGAGTAATAAGATAAGGTACAGGTCAGAGGTCAGAGGGAGGTAATGCAGCGATAAAATGGGTTTTCGAGTATAAAGAAAACACGACTTGCAACGTTTTAAACATTAACTTAAAGTCAATACCAAAAGAACCAGGTAGAAAACATCACATTATTTTCCATGGAACATCCACCCTTCTGAATTTCGGGAAACGCGTTCATTATTGTCAACATAATTCTTTAGTTAACCGACGGAAATAGAGCTGGGAATTAAGTTATTCATGTTTGCGCTGATTTCTTTCATTCCATTATACTTCGCATAGAACGACCTGCGTTTTTTGAGAGGATGGCGAGAACAAAAGTGGAGTGCCAGAACTGAAGACCGATGAAACTGAAATATTCAGGAGAGTAGTACTCGCCATTACTAAAAGATATTTCGGTTTGTGTAACTCGACTTTGGAAATATTCCACGGAGATTCACTTCGAAAGAATTGCCACCTGTTTTACTTGTTTTTAATAATTGCTTGCAAACAACATCATCGACATAAATTTGATTTTCGTTATCTAAACACAAGAGAATATTTCGATACATAAAATAATAAAATATATGACAGAAATAACATACATATAATAATAGACTTTATAAATATTTCACAATGACTTACTTCGAAAGAATAACACAGGGAATCGTTTCATGAAATCTTTTACTGCCACCTTAATTAATAATCACTTCCAACGAAATCTAAACTTTATTCTCGTCATTTATTCCGGCGAGTATAGTTCGCTATACGGAACAATAAAATAAGACGAAGAAAGTCCCAATGTAATTTGTTTATCATAGCAAGATGCCATCGTTGGAATAGTTTGTATGCCGTCACATAAAACACGGAGTGAACAAACAAATTCTGTAATTCCATCATTGAAGTGCAAGTCGGTGGATCGAAGTACCATGCAGATGCAAGTGACTTTGAAAGACGCGAGAATGTATGACTTGATCGAAACGTCGACGTCACTCAATTTAATAAAGTGATCCTTTCTGCGAGATTGTACAATTTGTTTCACGTCACTGGCCGTACAAACAGAGTGGACAGAGTGGATACTCGATGGAACGAAAACGTATCGATTCACCCGAATGTCCAGTATTTAACGGAACATGTAACTTCCTCTTGTAACCTTCCTTTAAATACCACCAATAATTCCTTGTTTCTAATGAAACAAATGAAACTATACCGAAACCTGCCTCAACTTTCTCGCTGAATAATTATCTCTGTGTTACACGTGCATCGAACAACACGTTAACTCTGTTGCATTTCAACTAACAAACTTTTTAGTTCAGTATTGTCTTCATTATAAATAAATTCGAACACGAGTCTGCATGGATGCAATGCTTAGAAATATTCGTTCACGGAATACGCGCGGAGTGTAATTAAAAGGATTAATTTAATTACAGGTGAATTATCGTTACGACTAGGGTGCTTGGAGATCTGTTAAAATATAATTCATTATTAAGGATGTTATTAAGTTAAGTTATTTAGAAATATAGTTATCTACTTTAGTTGTGATAATACAGAAAGTATTCAGTGTCTTTACTCTTATATAAATATAATTACTATCATATTTTATATTGTAATATAATATACGATATAAATTGTTTCAACTAGCCAATAGTCTGAAAGGGAATTCTTTCGTCGCTATTTCTCGACCGAATTTTTCAGATCCCACATATTTTTGCACGAATATTGAAGCGAATATCGTTGTATAATTCGGTGGCCCATTTTACGTGAGATTTCTTGTATATTAGATATATTAGGTGCCATTTTAGGAGACAAAGAGCAGCATCCAAAGAAATAAACGTTCGAGTCGTTGAATTGAATCTACGGGTAAGAGATAGGGAGTATATTTTTTCTGATTCAAGATACTCCTCGTATAATCTCAAGGATACGGTGCTTTATAGAACTCGCGCGATGGAAGCTAAAAGCTTTTAATACCATTCGAATTGAATCTTTCACTCTGCTTCTTGCCACGAGATTCAATTACTGGCCGAGACTGTCTTCGCTTTGCCTTGGAAATTTCTCTCGGCGAATCCAGGGCCTGGTTCGCACTTACGTGTCGTGATTTCCTTGATATTCACGTGGTATCCGCGTTTTTAGCATCAAGAGTAGATTTTTTGTTCGCGCCGAACTTTTTATAGTCGTAGTTTTTAATTCTTATAAATAAACCGTACATAGTTATTCATTTACTTAAACCGTATCTAACTTCTTTCACTGAACGATCAAAATCTACCACAATCCACGCAGCATTAATTTCTCGCAAGAAAATAAATCTTGATGAGAAACAATTTTAAGGTAGACGTCCGCGAACGATCATATTTTACAGTTTAATTAAGAAGTCTGATAATGTTTGAATTAAGAGTTTCCAGGTTAAAAATCTACCACAATCCCTACATTTATTATATTAAGTACATAACAATATAAATATCGATGGTTTCAATAATTTCATATTTGTACCGAGAGCTTGAACACATTTCGAGGAACTCTCGAAAGATCGAACGATAGGACACACCAAGTAGATTGTTCGTGACGAAAATTACAGCGAGATACCAGAATAGGAAACTCCAGAATTTCGATGTAAAAGTTAATCTGCTTCCATCGGCTTATATACTCCGCAATAAATTTAACTCGACACTTTATAGTTCTTTCCAGATTGCAGAGTAATTCCAGTACATACAAAAACGGTATTAACCCATATTCCGCTGTAATAGTATTAACTTTCAATATATAATAATTTCATAAAACATTCACCATATTCATTATTCAATTCGATTTGCTTTTTCAGCTTGTTCAATGACTTGCTTCTTTGTTCATATTTAAAGTCACCTGCTAAAAGTGTGTACAACAAAAATAAAGTCAAATCGAATAATAAATATATCATTTGATTCGACTTGTATTTTCTCAGCGCCAAGCGATAAAGATTGAGGTCGTGTAATTTTTCCGCGGTTTTAGGGCGATGAATTTTCATAATTAACGAAAACAGTTCCGCGGTGTTCCAAGAGGGAGAAAAACACACAAAGTTAATGTAAAGTTATTTGCTAAAAGCGAGGATAAACAAGAAATGCACCGTGCTAAGACGTCGGAAGAGCGTATGCGCAAATAGCAATCGTGTTGCGTTTATAAACAAAAGACTCAACGTCTATTACGTGTGATATAACTTAC
Source organism: Nysson spinosus (assembly GCA_910591585.2). Lineage (NCBI taxonomy): Eukaryota > Metazoa > Arthropoda > Insecta > Hymenoptera > Crabronidae > Nysson > Nysson spinosus. The sequence goes on from OU342835.1 coordinate 10,273,479, forward strand.
GGCATCCACGAAGAAAAAAAATACCATGGAATGATGCAGAAGAACCTTTAATTATAATTGAAATTATTATATCGCGTTATTAATTAAAACATCTCAAAGAAACCTACAAATATATTTGACTCGTATGACACTCGGATCGATACAAGTAGAACAAAATATTTTCTTAACGAAGACGAGGGTTGACCGGAATTGACCGAAATGGATAGGTCAATATTATTACAGGAAAGCACCTAAACATTTTTAGGTCCACTTTGAGTGGACACAGCTGAGATACAATAAAGTGCCGGTTCATTTTAATCAGAATATTACATCGAAGAATAATAACTGAATTGAATTAAATCGCGTTTCATCGAGTATTAAAATGCCAGTCATTTTTCAAGTATTAGATCATCTTATAAATTTATTTTTTATTTGCCACATATAAACGTTCATATAATGTTTCGCTGATATGATTACAGGAACTTCTTATTTCGTGTCATAAACAGTATTTTTTCGACAGTATTCAAAGTGCATTTGACATAGTTAGATCAATATGTGTCGTTTGAAAAGGAATTGCATTGAGAATTGGAGTGTAGATATGCCTTACTTATGGAATGACCTTATAAACCATCATCTTTTAGGGGTGATCTAGTTAACTTTATTCAGTATTAGCGATACTATGTCAACTCTATTCTGTTTAATCTCCCTCACTTTCTCTTCTTTTCTTACTACCTTTTTAATTATACAATAGACTCCCGTATAACGCGGTTAATATGTTACGCGTTATCGTGGAATCCCCGAATTTTATAATATACCACTTTGTACTAGAATCGCGTTATATAAAAAAGCTCGCCGCAATATCTTTAGCGCGTTGTAAGAATTCGCGTTCTATTATACTAGAGTTTACTGTAAGCTTATATTCGATTGCAAACAGTATTTCATTTTCTACTTATACTAAAAGGTTAATAAACCGTTAATAAATAAATATCAAATACGAAATATATTACGCGTCATATTCAGCGCGGTTAACATTGAAGATCGCGATGCACCGATATGGACGTGCATCGAAGATTTCCGAATGAATGTACATACGGTACATGTATGTATCTGAGGAGCGTAAGATCGTAAGATAGCCAATGACGTGTGACAGTAGTATGGACCATTCGGACGACGTCGCTATCCCATGATATCCCCTTGACGGAAGTTGCCCATTAGCCGAGCAATGATGATGCCAACGGACACCCAGGTCACCGTAAGCGGCAAACTAAGCTCAACGGTACCCACCGGCGCCCGGTACTAACGACAGCTTTCGTTTCTCAACTGGCAAACCAACTATTCTCAAGCATCGGGACGCCCACGTCAAATCGACGCCCACGACGCTATTCGATTTTGCTTCATCTTCGACTACACTTTTCCACGATTCCACTTCCGAGCCGATCCGGCTACTTCCAACTTCCGGGCAACGATCGGAATCAACGGATTTCATGGTATCCCGTGATAACTATTCTCAGGATTATCGGATAATCGTAATCCAGCATCAAATGATTAGATGCTTTATACGTGAGGATACGGTATGACTTTACTCGAATGGTGAATCTAATACATTGGTAAATTATCGCTGGGATTATTGTGTTTCTGAAAGGGGGTGTGTGACCAGTTTCGACTGTTTTGTTAGCGTTTAACTTAGTTGGACGTTCCGGAATCTAGTGACGCGTTTGCTATGCTTTGTGTGCCACCGATTACCGCATACGTGAGTGTACTGGTGATAAGGGAAGAAACTTCGTCATTTCTGTGCCAGTGAATGTGACGAAAGGATGGATTTGTGATCCGTGGATTTATTCCTTTCACGTATTTAAACCGGAGCATTCGGTATTCGGTATTCCGTGAAGAACCAGTGGTGTCATTTGTTCCGAATAATCACGTGAATCATTTCTTTGGATATGTTCTAATCATGGCTTAGAAAAGACTCCTTTATATACTCGGTATTTATATCCACATTGTCAATGAAAATTTGCGAGATTCCAAGAAAAAAATAATCTAAAAAGAAGAGGCTAAAATCGCCCGGGGAATATTCTATCAATCAGTGAAGTGTTCAGTGTAGATGTGAAATTTAAGGAAGCAATTCCGAGGACGAACCCTTTTTTTAATTGTTTATCAAAGTCAATAAAAGTGAGTCGCTGCATCGTGTTTGGGATCGGCCCACTGTTTTTATGAGGTACTTAATCGATTGTACGAGCGAGCTTCTTAATGCGCAGTGACATCAAAAGCGATGACCAGTGATTACGTAACTCTACGTCATTGTTTCCCTTTGTACAGTGCAGGAAGCGTTTTACGAGCGAAAGAGGAAGCAACCACGTGTCCTAAATGGATCGGTACGTTTCCCCGTTTCCATCGTAATTACCCTTCGCTTCTCGGTTTATTCAACTTCCCGCTTTACCCGTTCGACAACTAATTACGATAGTATTAAATGCAGATATAATCGAGGTACCTTTACCTTTTGTTCATAATGAATTCGTCCCGATATTATTCTACCATATCGCTAATTAATATTATCTGACTCGTGTACAAATACATTTCGAAGCCCACACCCGAATCAAGTCGAGGGTGAAGCGAATAATTATACGTGACACGAATCTTAATGTTGAATATACCTCGATGTTGGAAATATAAAATCTCTGACAACCGAACGAGGCATCCGGAGAACGTTCATTAGTTCATTAGTTCATTAGTACCTCTCCGGAAGTTCATTGGTGCAGAAGTCGTTAGCCTGAATTTACAAAGTTCACCGGTATTTCACTCCTCGCCAATCTCCCAAATAGGAGTGCACTTTGTGTTCGCACAGAGATATAATTAACCATTGTTTTCCAATAAATATATACCTGGAGTATTGATGATTGACGATGATAACATTATACTATCAATTTGTGTGAAATAAAACAGGTCATATATTGGGATGGCCAAAAAGTTCCTGCGGATTTTGATGTTTAAATAGAAAGCGGTTTTTATTCAATTTTGTTTAGCTTGTCTTTTAAATATTAAGTTGGCAGCGTCGAATGAGAACGTGACATTCATTCGAGAGGAACAACGCCACGAATTTATAGAAATAAATGAGCCGTTTAAATGCCAAAGTGTTTAATTCCGTTTCTCTGAACTTTTTCAATTTTAAGGCTACAGCGATTGGTGCAATAAATTGAGTGGTTACTGAGAGTCGCTTCTCGGGTGCAAAGGGTGGACTTGTCATCTGAACTTATCAATTTTCTCTACTTTTTGCTTGACGGAGTTAATCACATTGGTCTTTGAACGACTCTGATATCGATACGACTAGCATTAATATCAAGTTAACTCCTCATTTAAGGAATTAAAAGAATATCCACACGTAATAATTATAATTCTTCGTTCGAATCGATGCAAGATTTGTATAAAAGATTGTTTAACGTTATTTTTCCAGACTCGGTGTACCGGCGCACCGCGGAAGAGCGAACAATGGATATGATAAGAGCAGAGGCTAAGTAGCAGGCTGCAGGCACAGGAACAGAGAAAGATAGTGTTAGAGAGTCGAGATAGAGAGAGAGAGAGAGTGCGAGGAAACCGTGCTAAGAAGAGAGGAAAGGAATCGAAATAAAGTTGCGGATCGAAAGTAAAGTGAAAGAGGACGATCGTCCAGAAAAGTTGCGGAAGAAAACCGGTAGTAGAAACAAGAGTTGGTCGAAGGATCGAAGTGACGTTGGTGATAAGAGCAAGTGAAAAGTAGAAAAATGAAGGATAACGGCACATGGAGATTATTTTGGGCGCTATGTCTCGGATTGGGAATGAGCTTAGCACAAACATCCCAACTATGCCCGTCTCCTAGTGACATCTTGCCCTGTTCCTGCACCTTGAAAAAATCTGGCTTGGACATCGTGTGCGATCGCACCGATCTCTCACATATCTCGAAGGCCATGGATGTACTCAAGGGAAGAACGAATATCGTTATCTTTTATCTTAGATTGAGGCATAATGCCTTGCCGAAACTGCAGGGATTCATTTTCCTTGGTTTGGATATTCGCCATATTACTATTCATAACAGCAGTCTCGCGGTGCTCGAGGAATCCTCCCTGAGTTCCATAGGTGAGTATCATTTTAGATATTTCGTACCCATTTTGGTTCGCGGACCTTCAAACGACGTAGCATTTTTTTCGGACCGATAACGTAAAAAATTCCGGAAAGCCTTTCGCAAAATAAATCATATAGTAATAAATAAACTTTTACACTTTACAAGAAAAATCTGAAATAATGCTAGTAATTTGCTAGTAATATTCGTATCGTCGGTCACCATTGTCACGCACGGCAGTCAACGTGATAATATTATTCATTCATTCATTTTATTCACCCCCTCCCCTTCGATCTACGCGAGGTGTCCGTTCCACGTGCTTTTTTACTCTGAAACGAGTTCGCGTAAACTGCGACCACGCATAAAAAGTACCGTGCAACCGGGCGGATAATTTACCGCGTGTAAAGAGATCCTCGTAGAAAAAGTATCGCATAACTCGAGGGATGAATGTAATCATTCACTTTCTGAGAGAAATAATCAAATTAAATATTAGTACGAAGTATTCTTCGCACTGTCAAATCAATTCAATTAATTACCGCAGAGTATACTTATCATAGAATCACGGTATAATAATTAAACAGAGAAAAGCACGGAATTAAAATACCAAGCCGAACGAAGAACGAACCGTCACGTAAAATAATGCATTCGTATAAAATTCGACGAATGCACGCGAAACGATATTTCACGTTGACGGAAGAGAGATATTAAAAAAGATACTTTCGGAGCGCGGAATAATTTGTTTCGCGTACGCGACTCACTCGCGGAATATTTCGCGGATTATACATGGATGAGGGTGGAATATTTAAGAGGAGCGGGTAGATGACAAACTGTTTGAAATAGATGAAGTTTAATAATACAAAAGGGGACACCGCGTCTATCGTTTCAGGGACCGGATTGACGCAGTTGGATCTCTCGCAGAATTCTTTGGTGGCGGTGCCCTCCGTTGCTTTGCGGGATTTACATCATCTCCTGATTTTAAATCTGAATCGAAACAAGATCGGCGCGATCCACGGGAAGGCATTCGAAGGACTTGACACCCTGGAAATTCTTTCTCTTTATGAGAATAAAATCTCTAGCATCGATGCGGATGCGTTTAAAGGACTCGATAAGTAAGGCTTCGTTTATTTCTTCAATTATTTCGATAATCATAATAAACCGTGTACTGGGGCGTAATTACACCCCATGCAGTTTCAGTACAAAATGTAAGGAAGCAACATTGGTTGCGCAATTATTTGTACGATTTTATTGATTTTTAAGAAGATTGGTATAAAGAAATTACAAAATTTTATTTAGAACATCAAAATTATAACGTTTTGTATAAATAAAGGAAATCAATTTCAGATGAAATTTGTGTCAAACGTATCAGAGATAGCATTTCTAAGAAAGCTTTGAATAATTTCAATTCGGCAACTTTTTATGCAAGTTTTTATATGCCATTTGCACCCCAGTTCACAGGGAAAAGGTTAAAAGGGGATCTTTTTATAAGAATATATTATTAGTGGTCCCGGAAAGTAATCAATTATTTTTCACATACTTTACGAAACTCTGTTTATTTTTTCATATCAAACATTATTCATTACTCATTAACATTAAATTGCATCCACATTTCTTAATATATTTTCAGATTTAAGTACATATTCATAATTTATTGAAAGCTAATTACAAAAACAATTAAATACGATTCATACAAAAAGTGTTTATTAAATTCAACAGAATAAAACTTCTTCGGAAAGAGGAATAAAAGTTTCGAATATTTTTATCATTTTTATAATTGTGCACTTAAATTTACGTGACACAGAGTTTCGCAGAGTTACTGAATTTCATTATCGAACAATGAAATCTTGAAAAAAAATGTCGAGTTAAAATATAAGAAGGTAGTCTTACGGTACGAGGATTCTGAACTTGCGAGGAGCCATACGATTATAAAGGTTTCCCGAGTTTAATAATAGAATAACCAGTCTGGAAGTACAAAGAAAAATACTTTATGTCAGCGATGCATAAATCTCTTGAAACGTTTTCATAACAGCAGAAAGCTGAGGAGGCTAAATCTGGGTGGAAATGAACTTACGAGGGTTCCTACGGAAGCATTGTTAAGCCTGGACATGTTGAAAAAACTCGAGATACAGGAAAATAGGATCTCTTCCATCCAAGAGGGTGACTTCGAAGGTGAGTTATATAAGATGTTAATTGAAAACTCATAATCCTCCACGATAATAAATTTGCATATTTTTAATATGATAGATAGTGCGAAACCGTCATTTCAATTGCTTTCCTAGTTCCGGTGTTAATTATTTTTAACGATATTATATCATTTGTAATCATATTTTCCAATTAAGTTAATAATGAATCGTTCTAAATTTGAACGTTTTTATTAAATTTCGAGGACCCGTAATTTTGACTATTTTGGTAGTTCCAGTGTTAAATAAGTCAAGCACAGATTGATCTGAAAACGTAATTTCTCTTCTCTAAACTTATTCTGCTTCTCGGAACATTTCATTTCTACATTTCTCCTGATGATCGATGTATAATCAATCGGGTGTAATTCCAGCGAATCGATGCGAACAATGGTACTAATTGTGTTTCTAGGATTGAAAAGCTTGGATTCATTGGGATTAGCTCACAATCAGCTTCGCGAGGTGCCGGCACGTGTGTTCTCTCACCTGACTCTATTAAGCTCTTTAGAACTGGATGGAAATCAAATTACCCACGTGGATCCCGACTCGTTCATCGGTCTCGAGGGTAAGTCTAATTACTCATCGATATCCCTTCCACCGTTCCCCGATTATATCACTGATTATCATTGTTTCACATATTATCCTCATCCCCTAACGCGGTGCAACAAATATTTCATATGTGTCTGACAGCGGAGAAACATTTACCGGATTATTCCACTAAACAGCTGCACACGTAATTGGCACCATAAATTACAATAATTATATAATACGCGATATAAATGATCATCGAGTTATCTCGATAGAGTCGACTACATTTGGAAGCCAACTATTATTGATCTTTATTATATCCGTTCGTTGAATTATTTCATTGTTACGTGATCCAACGTTATCGCTGATTTTGCATTAATATTATTATTAATATTATCTCGGATATCGGTAGCTTTGTTTGCGGTGCATTTGGACGAGTTTGATTAGCCTCGTAAAAAAATCATTTCATGCCAGCATAATATATAATGTCGGGAATAATTTTCAGTCGACGACATTTCATGAATTCAGGAATTCTGTTGTATTTCAGTATATACATTGTATATTTAGTTTTCGGTGGATTATACCTTATTCATAGGAAGGTAATATTAATAATAAGTAAAACGCAATATCCGAGATATGAATTCCATGGAGGAATTTCAATATTGAACTTTACACAATTATTTGGAAAGGTGGATCATTTTCGAATAATTTGGATATTCCGCAAATTACAGAGCTAAGTAGTACGAAAAGTTTAGTGGAACTAAACTCAGTGGGACACGGTTTCCGACAGGAACTAACTGTTCGACTGCCGCAGAACTTCCATATAGTAATAAAATAAACTCCTTCCGGTCCCGCAGGAAACAACTTTTCGAACTCGATCACCACGAATTTCAAACCTCGCGATTTTACGTTGTACGCAGGAATTCCAATATTTTGTTGAATTAATTTTAATAGTTACAAATATAATGAAGATGAAGATAAAACCGATATTAATCAAATCTTCGAATATTCCATTCCTCCACATTTTCCGAAAAATTGGTAATATTAATAACCGATAATATATAAATCCTAATAAACAATAACCCAAATCGAATCGAGAAACATATATGTCTATCATTATTTCGCGAACTGTTTCCGTCTCGTTTTTTTTACCAAGATATTCTGCACCTACTGTTTCAGTGGGTTTTTAAATCCCTGTTTCCCTTTTTTCTTCCAGAAAATTTACAATATTTACGTCTGGGAGACAACAATTTACATTCGGTTCCAAGCGACGCTCTGCGACGTCTGCATCGTTTACGTCACCTCGATCTGAGAGCCAATAATATCACCGTACTTCCGGAGGATGCGTTCGCCGGATATGGAGACTCCATTACGTTCCTTAATCTTCAGAAAAATTTGTAATTTCATATCTCTCGTTAATAATTCCTTTGTATGTGTACCGTTGAAGATTATATACGTTAATGTTCCTTTTCCAGGATTAAAGTGCTACCACCTTTGGTATTCGAAAATCTGAATTCTTTGGAGAGCCTGAATTTACAGAATAACAAGCTTACACATATTTCCGAGGAAGTAACGGAAAATATTGTTGATACTCTTCGTCGTATCGATATTACAGGTAAAGCTTTAAATATTACGATTTTTAGAAATCATTCGCTTTTAATCTTTTTAAGTCATAATTAACCAGAAGTGCCATAATTATTCTGTTACACTTAAAATGTATAACTTTCTACTTTTAGGTTTTTTTATGATTAGGATATACTCAAAATTCTTATATTAAATTTCAATAACTATTTATGATATATAACTATCACATCTTATTGTAACTTTTTACACGTTTTTGAAAAATAGACACAGGCCACTTTCAAAATAAACGGTTCAATTAATTTGCAAACCTACACTAATATCAACTTTATTGTTTTTAATTAACGTATCACTCAGTTTTCAAACACACGATTTATGAAATTTCGAAGAAACCTTCTTTCTACCTAATTAAATTAGTCAAGCACAGATTTTCTGCTTACAAGACAAAGTCCCATTAACACTTTGATCCCGTGTCATCGAATAACATGCGGCCATTAATTAACCTTCGATGAAAAGTTTTGTCGATGCCACCACGAGAATTTCTTTTTGTTCTTTCACAGACAACCCTTTAATCTGCGACTGCGAATTACGTTGGTATTCCGTGTGGCTTGGAAACCTGCGCGACAAGGACGACGACAGGATGTCAAAGAAACGTATCGTCTGCACGATACCATCCGAACACCGCGAATATCCCGTGCAAGATATCCCGTTGGAGAAAATGGGTTGCGTTGGGAAAAACGCTGGAAGAACGTCCTCGACAGCCTCAAGCCGCGTTTACATCGATGTGTTCTTGAAGCTCCTTGCGATCGCAGCTATCGTATTTTAATTCCGAGGGAATTATTTTCCATCACGATACTAAAACAGCTGTGTTTACGTTTCTAAATATGCGAAATAGAATCGAGTTTCCAATTGGTGGAAATTTTAAGTGCGGTTTTCATGGAAATCGTGACACATTTGCGGAGAAGTGTCACGATTTTTGTGAATATCTTCCGAAGATGATGGACACTTTTGTTTTTGTTTTATGGGGGATTTATCTTGGATTTTTTTTCCAGAATATAACGAGTGAAAATAAATGTTGAATTTGGTTTTTGTATTCAAGTCGAAGGTTGAAATTTTCGTATTAGTTCTAACGGGTTTACGAAGATTTGTCTTAACTCGATTATTGGGTTGAATACAAAAATTTGAATCAAATACAAATTTTTTTTGTAGAAAAGAATTATTCATAATTACTTTTTCGAGCAAAATATATCGAGAAAATAAGTCGGTTCCATCCAAATCTATTTCATCCGTGACGAAAAGAAAGATCATCGATCGTCTTGATTTAGGTTTCTAATTTTCACATTGATTTAAATAATATTTATTTACGGAATATATCGGCATAAATAATTTTGCCGATTAAGAAGTTTTCAATCATTCTTAAATTAAATTTCAATAATTGTTTCATAATTCATTCTACTTTATAATTAATTATGAATCTTGAGCTAATTCCAAATTTATTTTTCTTAATTCACGTATCATCACCAAACAGTTTAATTGAAAGTTTTATCAAACCAAAAATATTTTACCCTCGTTTGGTACAAACAATGTAATTTTACATATTCCATAAAATACATAATATGCTAATTAACTCGAATATCATCCATTGTATGTGAAAACGTCCCAAAATCCAAGACGATGATTTATGGAACTAAAATCAACAATCTTAAACATAGAACTCCTTCGATTAACACGAACGACCCAAAAGCGGGATCAAAGTCGTCTCGAAAAAAGTGGGAAAAAGTCGAAAAAAGTCGAATAATTCTTAAAAGATGACTCGAAGATTTGGTCAAAAATATAATTATAATCCAATCCCGAAGGATTTTTTGATCGGTCTTTACGAACAAGAATTGAATCGAAGAGTCTCAGTACTGATTTACGACCAATGATTCCCTCGAGCTTGCCATTTTATCGATTGGATATCAATCGATTAAAAAAAAGAACCGAAGCCGATGAAGAGACGGATCATCGGATGTAAATTACACGAGAGACTTCTTCGTTGAACGTTACATATCAAGATCGTTGCCAAGTATTTCCTGGATGTCAACTCGCGAAGCGAGGCGTAGTATACTTGCTAGAGATATTCGGATGTCGGGAATTTAGCGGTCGCTTTATAATCCTTGGACATCGTGTTATACATATCAATGCGTTCCTGAGACGTTGGATCGAGTCATCGATATTCCCGATCTTACTGTTGCAATTTCGTACGTCACGATCTTTCGTTAAATTAAAAGATCAAAGTTATTTCCGTTTCAAACGAATCGATGATTATTACGCCTATTAACACTAGAACTACCGAACATATACTCGGTTATGTTCGAGGTAATTCTGAATTAGCATTAACACTATGAATATTTAATATATTAATTATAACACATTCGAATATTTTTAATAAATACCGCTGACCAGCCATTTAAAATCTTAGAAAATAAAAGTTATGAATTCGAATATTTTCATTAATTACTTTTCAACTTAATTACATTTTGACTGCTTTCGTAGTTCTAGTGATAATGATAATGATAGTGACGATCGTAAGAACAACCGATCTTAAATGGCGTACACCTTCGAGTTGTTGAAACGTATATCAACTTCTCCGTTCGCAATAGAACCGCCCGGTTGAAATGAAATAACGACTGCTGATGAATCGTAATGTACTCAACAGGAAACCGACACTTGTCCATTCCGGTAGAGCACGAATGCGATTATTCAAAAGGCTTGTTGCTTCTGTGCCACGGCTACACACACTTTTAAGCTTCGACACGCTGACGTATAAATCATCTAATATTAAACCCGTCTACATATGCTTTGCCAACATAAAAATACACCGCGCAAGATCCTGACGTACAGAAATATGTATCTGATAAGTGTTTGGACTACGGAAAGTGCTCCGATATTTTTCTTATCTTTTCAACTCTAACGTGTTATCTTTAATGACGCGTAATATACTCGCTGATGTTAATTATTGCTTCCATCGAATTTTATACGGATAAATGATGATTAGAATTATTACTTCTATTTCATTTTATACGGATAAACTCTGATTGGAATTATTACTTTGATTTCATTTTATAGGGATAACCACTGATATTAATTATTGCTTCAAGTAACAGATTTTTGAATCGTGCATTAATGATGTCGATACATCTTGATTTCATTGATTTACACTCTAGTTCTTCATTTTTAGGCATCTTGTAGTTAAGTAATGAATTGCTTCATTAATCGAGCGCTTTCTGCAGTGAACATATCGCGCGCGATATTTCTAACGAAGACACGTTCACGGAACGACTGTGCGCTAAAATTGCGCGAAACATGGAAAGTAATATTGTGTTTTCTTTGCGATAGGATAGCTGATTAAGATTATACTTTACATTAATTCTAAGACTAAGATATCGATATTACGAGTAACACTGCATATCGGAATTAGATTAACAATTAACGGTACGTCGTGACGCGAACAGTATTCTATCGAATTTCGAAGGAGAGTCCTTTCAGTCTATCAGCATAATTATGATATCACATTATAATTATCGTACTATTTCTTCCACGAAGAAACGCAAACTCATTCGGATTCTCGAGTGCATTTTGAATAAGAAATAAACGAGGCAAAAATCAAGTCTTCGTCGATAAATTTTGTATTTAAATTCAAAATAAAAGTGCGACAAAAGGTGCTTGCATTTCTTCTTGGAAAAATGGATCAAAATGAAAAAAAAAACGTAATCGTCGAGATTATAGAATGCTTCGATAATCAGATAGATATTGAATCGTAGCCGCTTTATTTGTACGTCGCAAGTTTAGTTATCTTAAGAAATAAGCTTCTCTTATTTCCCTTCTTTCGAAGAGGATTCGAATTTACGCGTTTTTGTAGTAAAATTACATCTGCCACGAATTTCCTCTCCTTCGATGGAAAAAAACAAAACGAAGAAAGGTGCGCGTCGATAACACACAACACACATATCATTTATACGCCCAAAGATTAAGTCTGTAAGATAGCAATTAATTACGTCGGTTTTTAAGGCTTCGATGCTATAACCAATTAAAGATCGTATACATATCGTGAACGTATGAGGTTTAAGAGAATTTATTTGTTAATATATATAATATATGTACGTTACGTATAATATATATATATATACGTATTATTGCGATCGTCAAAGATATATATATTATATACCTATATATTATATATACATATACGCATTGGATGTTTTTTCTAACAAGTTACGTCGATAAGAAACTAGAAAGCTGTCGTTTGAACTCTGTCGTTTATTATGTCGCATTAATTAATGTGTTCATTAATTATCTGGCACGTGAAATCAGTGCTTGAGATTCAGAATCTAAATCCTTTTGTATTTTATTACGCTTATAAATGAAAAATATCAAGGAATTAATTATATTAATATTAATGGTACGCCAAATACGATTCTCTGCAGGCCCTACATTTAGCTTAGGATCCGTAGGCGGCATATCAACAATTAATTATTTCCATATCACTTAGATTGAATTTAACTTGACAAATATTTTTTTGTTAAACGGCATAGTTCAAAGGATCGTACGTTGAAAAAAAAATAAGTAGATTCAAGGAGAAAAAGCAAAATAGTGACGGTAGAATAGTCGCACTTGTAACGCGAGTCAGGAGTTCGGGTCTCGAGCTGTAAGACTGAAGTAAAAGAATCAAGCAGATATACAATCAATATACGAATATTAAAATCCTACAAAAAGCAATCAATCTTACATGAAATTCTTCAAGGAATATTGACATCTACAATAACCCAGGAAAATGTTTATTTCAATATTTATGAATAATTTGATTTCTAACCCGAGTTGAGAATCAGAATAATGTCCCGACAACGAGAGTCTGTTATTATAAATATTGTCAGATGGTAGATTCGTGTAAAAGTTTAATTATGGATAATTCGAAGGAAGGATTGAAAATTGATATAATTAATAACCAGGACTCCTGACTCAGGACAGTAGAACATATCCTTTTAGGTGATCGTAGAACGATTACGGGCGAGTCATCCTTTCGCGTATTCGCGTGGAGGAAGATAAGCCAAAGAACCATGTCGAGACATATCTCTGATGGCCGTGATTAATTAGTCTCGCCGAGTGTGCCGATTATTATTACTAATTATTATAAGCGGTATTTTTGTACAGTGTCTTACAGTGGTCGGAGTCGTTGGTGGCACAGTCGACGAGATTTCCACGGCATAGCCATATATTTATTTCAATGATAGCGCGTAATACTCTGAGAAACGTTTCACCGATCAATTCCCAGAAATGTGTAATTCGAGTGAGAATATATTACCCGAGCAGGATGAGAACAAGATGAAATGAAGAAGTCAGATATCGAGAGGATATTAACACTAGAACTACCGATATATTCAGCTATGTTTGTATATTTATGTGTACGTCGTTAAACAAAGGATGGATGGAAGAAATAAATTAATCGATTTATTTATGTCCATTGTGCAACGTCAACAGAGAAAAATCTCCGAAAATAAAACGTTATAAATTTGAACATTTTTATTGAATGCCGTGGACTCGTCACTTTGGTAGTTCTAGTGTTAAAGATAAAGATGAAGTTTGATACTTTGTGCTTCACGCGTGGTGCGTTCTCGACGAGGTGATAACGAGTTTAATTATATGAATATTATATAATGAATAATGTCTTGAGAATTATGTGGAATTTATTTGGTTCCATCGGATTAGCCTTTCGGCGAAATCTAGTAAAATTATTAGATCTAATGGGATTAATAACACATTGCACTCGAGAGGCGACTCTCAATAGCCACTGAGTTTAGCGTGGCAACTTAAGTGGCGACTGATAGGCGACATTAAAATTTACTCCAATTGTCGGAGACTTAACGTCAAATACCATTAAAATATAACTGGAGAAAATCTTAACGGCGCTTCTCAGTCGCAAATCGAGTTGCCGCAATAAACCGAGTGACGACTGAGAATCGCCACCGAGTGCAAAGGGTTAATAGAATTATTAGATTTACTAAGATTATTAGATATTAATATCTCCTAATGAGACTACACGGAAGATTAGATAAAGGAGGACACGATTAATGAATTTCCAATGTATACGAGATGAATGTTTAACGCATTTAAATGCAGTTATAGGTTTGGAATCTTGACGCGAAACGCACCACGTAATATCTCTCCTTCTTTTTATTGCATATCGACAGATAACGACGTAATATTAAATATATCTCGGTGCTCGATTATATTGTACGCTTCTTTAACGCGTTTAAGAGACTCGTATGGAAAAGTCACAGCTCTGTGTATACGCTGATAACACTCACGGAACACTTTCCAACAAGAGCACGATTAATCTCACCGAATATGCAATCGAACGGGTTAATCGCTCGAGAATTAACACACTCGTGTTTTTGTGGGGATCACATGGAATTCACGGTAGGAAGATATACGATATATGTGTTAGAATCGTGTTAGAATCGAGTATTAAGAATTATCAAAAACAACGGACATAAATGAAATAATTCGTTAACATTCAATTACGGTTTAAAGACCGTATGATATCTACGAATATCAAGTCCATAATTCGAAAATATATTATATATAAAAAGTGATTAATAATACTATAATAGACCTATGATATCTATGAATATGATATCCGTGAGTCCAGTCCATGATTTCGGTATTATTAATTATTTATCATATATATGATAAATATCTGAATATAGTAATAGATAGACAGAATGATTTGACTTCAGTGATAATTTGTATTTTTCATCGCAGAAGTTAATTGAGATGGGTATTAATTGAGATATCCGTATTAATTGTGATTACCCGAAATAATGCAGAATGCTGTGGATAAAGTTTATTACTCGATCTAATACGTAACCTCGAATTCTACAAAGACATTACCTCTTCTCACATCTACGTGTTATCTTGTATTTGATTATGGAATTATTAATGAACGCATCTGAAAGGTGATCGAGTACATATGTGGTTAAAAATCTAGATCACGGTAAATACACGTACACAGAAACACACACATGTGAATCACGCATACGAGAGACTTTCATGCCTAAATTTACATATCGGTGTTATAATATATAGATAAATCGATAAATAAATATATGAGTATATATAAATATTATATGAGATACAGATATACATAAAGCTCGTCTGTATATGTCTATCGATACTGTTAAATGTATATGATCATTATAATGATTATTATTACGTGATATGTATTATGAAACATTTTTTCTCGCAACGGTCCGCGATACGGACGTCTACTCAGATTCTAATGTCTATATGTCATTGTTTATTATGTCGTTAACAATTAACGTGTATATGTGGAACTTTCAAATGAATAAAAATACGTAAGCATAAAGTGTACTCTTATTTCTATCACCCCGAATATTTTCCAATTTGTCTCCAAACTTTTACTAATACAAATAATTATGCAACGTATCCCCATTGGAATAAACTCGACACTGATAACGATAACGGTAGAAATAAAAGTTTACAAAATTGTGTATCGTTACAGTTAAGTTGCAAATAGTTTTAAAATTTCTTCAAAATTTTTTATGATGCGAATAGTTATTTAACGTATCTTCATTGGAATAAACTGATACTGATAATGATAACAGCAAAAATATAGGTTCAAACAACTTTGTTTCGTCATAATTCAGTTTAGAATTTTTTTTTTAATTTTATCAAAATTTTGTATGATACGAATAATTGTTTAACGTATCTTTATCGGAATAAATTCAAGACTGATAATGATGATGGCGGGAATAAATATTGAAAAAAGACTGTTTCGTCACAATATTTAAATTAATATTATTTGACGTCACTCACTTCCACTTCGGCTTTGTGAAAATACGATGAATTCTTCTTTATTGGTATATCTGATAAGCGGAGAAATGTCAGGGAAATTCTATGATAATTCCGATCGATTAGAAACGCAGATAGGATTGCCATGTGTTCGGGAATATTCAGATTGCATTTCCGGGTTCGACAGATGGTCGAAACTATCCTTTCTCTCTGGAATAGTAATAAAAGCCACACATGTTTGCCGGAAACCGGAGAATTTCACGTTCTTGGAGACTAACTTCCGTCGATTTCAATAGGTATTTATTTTGATTTATTATTCCCCCATTTTTACGTATACAGTGAGTGTAAAAAATATTCTCACCGCAGCAAATTTTAGCAAAAACCTCGTAGAACTTTGTTTCCGTATGAAACAAATTGTGAATATTTCCATAAAAATTATAGACAAATAATATTTTTTTATAAAATTCATTGCGATCTCTGAGAATATATACATATGTGCCACTTGCTTGTTAAAATGTTTTAAATAAACAAAGTTCTACCGTGGATTTTTGTTAAAACTCGTAGCTGCACGAATACTTATTACACTCACTTGTTGTATATATTGTATATTGTATATCTGTAGATTATATATATCGTGAAATATTTACTTAATTAATTAACTATGTATTTCGCATGGTCCGTATACTTGGTAATTATCATATTATATTATTATCGATATTATTTTAATACAATATTAATTCGATATCGAACAAGATTAATACTCTTAATAAATTATCAAACGTAGTTTTGTCGCATGGCGAAAACTTCTAGCAGCCACTTTGCTAATCGGAACTATTGGATTCTTCATATTCCCTTTTCAAATGCCGCAAGAAACAGTAAAAAATGTGACGAAGGAAGAATCAAGGAATTCGGCTACCAATCAAAACCAATCAAAACGACAAAATATTTTAAACGATGAATTGAGAGTGAGAAGTTTGCACAATCATTGCAGAATCCAGGAGTGCAGATTAATTAAATGTTCGTCGATTTTGGGACAAGATTCCGGAGAAGTTGCTTCGGATTTTATTCGATACGTTTTTAAGGTACTATTACTATACTAGATGATTTCAATTAAATTCAATAATTTTATAATTATAATTTTGTATTCAATTTAACACTTTGTGTGCCGGCCCGAAATCCGTGTTATACGATACCTCGCAATACCACGTACACAAATTGCAAAACTAAAATATAATTGTTCCGGGACGGAACATTGTCCATATAGAAATATTTAAGTGACTTTATAGAAATTTCGCAGTGATATTTTGTTTCACGTAGCAAAAAACACACAAAACATTAACATTTCCGAGTAGATCCTCAAAGATCTATGTATGTTTAGTATCAATTAAATATAATCGTAGATGAGAAAAAGTATGTAAAACTGATAATATTTCTCAAAAAGACATCAAAATTCAAGACAGCATTTGTACTTCTGCATTCCAAATCAATTTTATATTTATTGCGAAATTTAATAGTATACTATACTTATATACTTTTTATGCAGGTGGATTGCAAGCACATGCCATCCGTTAATCTGATACTCGAAAACTGTCGATTTCCAATTAATAAGCTCGAATATAATTGGCTACGAACCGATATCTCAATCGACGAATTAACTCTCGATAATTGCGGTTTACACGAAATTGCGGATGATACTTTTTCACTGTCAACGTACGACGGAATGAAAAGAATGTCTTTGTTGAACAACAAGATTCTGTGCTTGAAAAGAATAATATTCCGTAATCTTCCAAATTTGCACGAATTAACCATCCGAAATAATATCATAAGACAAGCGGAATATAATTTATTGGAATACGTTTCGGGAACTTTAGAAAGCCTGCAATTGGACGGCGCGATAGAAGATTCGAAAGTTCTGCAAAATATAACTGGCGGAAAAACACTGTTAAAAGTAAAGATACTATCATTAAGAGAGAACATGATATCCGTCATCAAAGAGAAAATGTTTTCTGGGGTGCCGGAAGTGCAATCATTGTATATCGACAATTCAAAAGTGACGAAAGTGATGCCGGGAGCGTTTCAACCAATGGCATCATCGATTCGGCAATTAATTATGAGTTACAATAATATATCTTTATTAACGCAAGGTGTCTTGGATCCCATAATTCACTACAATCAAGAATTTCGCGTGGGAATCGATAACAATCCTTGGCATTGCAATTGCAAGTTGAAGTGGATGCAAGAATTTATGCGAAATTATCCATCTATAATAACAAACGTTCTTATTTGCAAAACACCGAAAAAGAATGCTCTAAAAACGTTCGACGAAGCAATATTTTGCGACGATGATTATACTTCTTCCACCACAACGATGAAAAATGAATTTAATATCACGGAAAGTGATCAAGATGTATCGTCGACTGATCACTCGGAAGGCCCCGAAGTTAATTTAACTTGTACAAGTTACCCCGATATGCTACAAAATTGGTACTCGCGAAAATTGCTTTTTACTATGAATTATTATCTTCAATCTCGTTTTTCGAACTTCTCGGTATCGGAATCCTCCAATGGATCGCTATTGGTCAATCTTCCGAATCTCGAGGAAAATGTTGCTCTGCTTTGGTTCGACAACGATCATCTCGATGGGTCCGTTCGATGCGCGAAGAATATTAAAAATTCATATTTGTTACCGGATATCGAACCGGGCACAACTTACTTGATCTGTTTGATTGACGAGGAGGAACATACCATGTCACCACTTAATTGTTTACCAATAACAACGAGTCCAATCTATGAAGCTAGAACGTGGTTAACGAATGGAGACAAAGAAATGGTCTTTTCATTGTCGACCGTGTCGATTATCATAATCTCTTTCACTAGTGCTCTTCTAATGTTTATTTTAATTAGAAAACGACCGAGTTTATTACGCGGCAGTAAACGAGTGCTTCTCGTAAAGCGTCGCGACGTCGATGCGATTGTTCTTCCAAGAGGCGTCGAGATCGATGAGGAAAATGAAAAATGTGGGAAAAATATTGGATCGATTTCGAATAAATTGCAAGGTGATGGATACGTTACTCCGATTCCACCGAATCGGTTCCCGTTTCGACAAGATTCCAGCGTTTCCAGAATGAGCTTTCAAAGCGATGGCAATAGTTACGTTTCTAGTGTTGAACCAACTGCGATTCAGTTGGCATCTTGGAGGTTGAGAAGATTGAAAAGTGAATTGCAAAAGTGTGCGAATAAGTCGCCGCCTTTACCACCTTATCCTAGACCGACGATTCCATCGTTGTCTATGAGGATCGAGTCGAAACGGCAAGAAGATTCGGAATTTTTAGCATCGACTGTCTAATTTATGCATATTTGTTAAACATTAATAACTTGGAAGCTTGTCATAATTCTTAACAATTTCGGAGATTTTTAATAATCCTTACACGGTCTCATTCATAAAATTCTATGCACACAAGCAAGAATAATACCGCGGTAGATAATGATACGAAACAATGTAAAAACTGGAACAAAAAAAATGTATTAAAAATTCTATTATTCCAATATTCAAATTTACAACAAAACTATTTTTATATCTTCATTCAGTTCGTGCCAATAAAATGACTATTCGTAGGTCAACTTGTGTAGTACAACCCTTGAAAGTTATGTCAGATTTAATTGTTTATAACATGCAAGTAAATAATTATACGACTTCTGTTTTTGTTGCTGCGTTTTCTTTGATCGTTAGCGAACAATTTTTGTATAAAACTTTTTGTTGCATTTTGAGTAGCAGCGAAGCTATTTCAAATTGAAGCGAACGCTAATACAGAATTTATACCGTATTTACGAGGCCAGAAGGTTATGTCACGAAGCACGTTTGATGCTTTCCACGCAGTGGTAGCACGTGACGGCTGATCTACATTTATATACCCGGTGACCCACTCTCCGGCGGTCACGTGACGCCAAGCTCTACTTCCGGGTACCACATTTTCCCACGCCCCGCAAAATTTTCCCATGGAATTTCAACCCCCATATCTCGAGAACGGATGGTCCGATTCGAATGGGACAAAGTGCAAATTAAATGCTGCGACATTTTCTAGCAGTATAATTACAGAACAACTTTCGACAATTACAAAAAAATATGATTTTTATTTGGACAAGAATTCGTTGTATTTTATTAAAATTACTAACGAAATGCGATAATCGTGGTTTATTTATAACAATTATTTATAGCTATACAGCTCTTCCCTGTGCTATATTTTCCAACAGTATTTCCTCTATTTCCAAAAATACTATTTTTATTTGTCACGGGATTCATTGTATTTTATTAAAATGATTAATGAAACACGTTAATCGTAGGTTATTTATAACGATTAGGTCAGTAGTTCGGTCTAACGTCGAAGTTCTATCTAATTGGCTAAGGAGGTCAGTTTACTGTATATCATAAGTAGATACCGCTGCCAGACAGAGTTTTTTGCACGTGCTAGCTTTTGGCAATCGACTGCAATCCTCTAAAAGGATGCAATGCCAATATGAAACTACTGTACGTTACTTCCACTGCAATCGGTATAACCGTTTTCATGTTGATCTTTCGTGATACTACTCCTAGTGGAAATCGCCAGCTATACTCAGACATACACGTCACACGCTTTCTATCAGGATCGAGCAGATTTCCGTATATACCTTGCCAAATATTTTTCGTACTAAAACACTGTTTTCTTCCTGCATTTCGTAATCGTCGCTTCTTTAATGAGTACGAGTTTTTAATGAGTATAGAATTAAATGATTACATATTGTGTATAGAATATTTCATGTTATGAGGACGATGTCAGTATTAATATACAGGGTGTCTCGTATGAAATAAGTCACTTAATTAGCTGCTTTAATCGCAATACGGAAAAAAAATATAATTAAAATAAATAAAATATGTACAGTAAACATTTTAAGCATTCCCTCGAACACATGAATGGCTTCGAACACATAATACCCAGAAAGAAAATTTTTTCGTTGTCGTTTTTTATAAAAATTTCCAGATCACCTGCTTTATAATTAAGTGGCCTAATTTACGTGGAATACGCTGAATATAATATATCAAATATCTTATGTTATCAGGACGATATCAATTTCAATAAATAATAAAACATCTCGTATTAAACTGAAGTTTAATTCTTTGCCCCTAAAATTCCTGGAAATAAAAATGTGTTAGTTATTGGAAAATTATTATTTATACTTACTCAAAGATGCCTTTCAAGAGAGTTCTATAGATTTCAGCCTAGTTGTTCCTGGAACCAAAAAAACAATAAAATTGGTCATTATTATCACGAATAATATTGAAACAATGAAAGTAGTGAATAACATAATATATGAAGATAATTTATAGTATAATCAAAAATACTATTAATAGCGAAGCATCTGTATGTCAATTGGAATTTTTGAAAATCTGTCGTTTTCTTTGAATCAAAGAAACACG
This sequence comes from Nysson spinosus, assembly GCA_910591585.2. Classification (NCBI taxonomy): domain Eukaryota; kingdom Metazoa; phylum Arthropoda; class Insecta; order Hymenoptera; family Crabronidae; genus Nysson; species Nysson spinosus. The sequence goes on from OU342835.1 coordinate 10,295,134, forward strand.
TAGAGAAATAAACAGACACTTCATTCAGACAATGATTGTTTTTATCTGTCATTGAATCATTGCATCAACCAGTCAAACGTTTCGCAAAGTGACAGCCATGGATGGATCCCGATTAAGAATCTTTTTATAGTGTTTTTAAGCCGACGTATGATTGGTGATTAACTATCGATGCTAATAAGTACACGAGATTGCGTCGATCAAGCTCCACTAATTAGTTTACTAACGCTCAGTGTGACATTTACATCGGTAGAGTAACTAATTAACAGACGTCCGATTCCTGTGGCAACTGTTAATCATTTACTTCTGTGATACTCCGTGATTAGTTCGACACACTTTTCGGAATATCGACAATAAAATGGTGATTATTTGTAAATATAATTTCAATGTAAAACTTAAATTCGATTTTGAGAGTAGCTAGTTACGACTCCAATTTGAAATTGGCGGATAATTAATCAAACTTTAATATAATATTTAGTGCAACTTACTACAGATTTTTAATCAATAATACAACTTGTGTTATGGTTTCAGGATGATATTCAATTAAGCAAAGACCAAATTGCACGTAAGTCAACTTTCATTTAAATCATTTTGTAATAATTTCAACGAAGACCCCCAAATCTTTGTTGATATCTTCACAATATGATATTTATTCGAATTCCCCAAATATTTGTTAATATTTTCATAATATTATATTTCTCAAGTTTTCGAACATTTATCGATAATTTTGACATTACATATACTTATACGAACTTCAATTTACAGAACTAAAAATGGCGTTCGACGCCTTCGACCCAGAGAAGAAGGGGATAATCAAGACTGACATGGTGGCCACAATTATGTCTATGTTGGGCCACAGAATCACCACAGATACATTGAATAACATCATCGCGGAATTCGACACCTTTGGTAATTCTAAACAAGAACATATGTCATATACCAAAAATTCAATAACATATCAGACACTAAATAAATATTTAATAATGAACACATTTTCATAAACCCTGATAATACAGCAGAAAATATTGGGACGTTTTAGGAACCGGCGAAATGAATTTCCAAGATTTCTGTGGATTGGCTTCGAGATTTATGGAGGAAGACATGGACACCGAAGCGGTGCAACAAGAATTAAGGGAAGCTTTCCGTCTCTACGACAAAGAAGGCAATGGTTACATCACAACGGATGTATTTAGAGATATTCTTCACGAATTGGATGATGCACTGTCTCCCGAGGAACTCGACATGATCATTGAAGAGGTGGACACTGATGGATCTGGCACACTTGATTTCGAAGGCAAGTGTTCGAACTTACTCAAACGTTATTTTCAGTATATCGTCGAAGCCTCTCAACTGAGCTATTACCAAATAAACAGTGAATTTATCTCAATTTTCCATTTTTTTGCATCAATTCTTCTGGAATTATTTCATAAACGTTCATCTTCTTACAATAAATAATATGAGACGTGAAATTTGAAACAACTTGAAATACTTACGAATTAAATGAAATAATTTGCAAAATAATGTTTCTAGTCGTAAATTAACATGGAAAGATATTAAAAGATCATTTTGATTTCTCATATAATAATTACTAGTAATATCATTTATATTACTATTAGTTCTGAATATTAACCAGTTCTCACTAAAAGCTTAATATTAAAATTTCGGGAAATTTTTAATCGATTTCTAAGTTCCTTAAATATCAGTGCAAGGTTAATTTATTAAACATTATTTTGAAGATTTCATATTCTTAGTATCAAGAATTAATGTTTATAATAAAAATTAATTTTAATTAAGAATGAAAAATCTTAGAATTTTAGAGTAATTACGAATTTTGATGAATAATTAATATTCCAATGTATATGCCTCACCCTGCAGTGAGATATAATATATCCTCTTGTGATGTAATTTTGAGAAATATTTGATTTATGGATTTCGAGAGAGCATATAGACAACAATTTGAGAAACGCTGTTCAACGAGGTACCAAAATCAACAATGTGTTTTGCAGAATTCATGGAGGTCATGACAGGCTAAATTATTATTTTGGCACAAAGTGGACGTCTCTTTTGTCGCCCACGTTTATACCTAACGAAATCTTTCGCTGAAATGAGGAAGCTGAAGTTTATCTCTGACGAACTTCGTCACGGAAAACTGTGAAGTTAAAGTTCGTAGGTGAACAAACATTTAACAAACTACGACACGTTTTCAATGACTACTTCATTATATAAAATAAAGCTTCCTGATACTTAATTTTCAAAGATAACTTAAGAAACCTTTCATTATTTTATGCGATATACACGATCATTTATAAGAACAGGAATATGTTTAAGTGATGAAAATTAATGTAACTACGATGTGTTACCAATTAAGTTTAAAATATAATAAAAGAAGAAAAAAATAGGAAACATATTTGTCGTCATTTATTAACCCCCATTAATTTAATTTTAATTTCACAGGGAAGTTTTATTATTTAATTTTGATTTCAAGGGGAAGTTTTATTATTTAATTTTAATTTCAAAGGGAAGTTTTATTATTTAATTTTAATTTCAAAGGGAAGTTTTATTATTTAATTTTAATTTCAAAGGGAAGTTTTATTATTTAATTTTAATTTCAAATGTAATGTTATACGAAGGTAGTTTGAATTCAAAGATATCAAGAAATCTTCGAAATTAAAGTAAGTAATTGAATATTTTAGTAAAGGATATTTTATAAGATTTGTTTTTGGAATCAAAATTAGTGGTTCTCCTCGTCATATTATATATTATAGTAAGGATTTATTAAAAGGCAAATTATATGTTTCGGGAAACCTAAAATTATCGTAATCTTTTCAACAAGGAACATTATGAATAAGCCTCATAATATTACATTATAGTACAGATATATTAAAAGGTAAATTATATATTTCGGGAAACCTGAAATTATCGTCACCCTTTCAGCAAGGAATATTACGAAAAAAATAATGCTGATGAGAAGATAATGCAACCAATGAAAGCAGTAATATGCCGGAATCGGTGTTAAAATTCACTCAAATATAATATCAGCTACCGGGCTTTATGAGCTTATAATTAGCAGCCTAATAATATAACACCTGCGATTACTACGTCGAATCTGGGGTTCACTCTCACTCGTGCCCCGGCAGTTCGCCAAATTATCATCTATTGTCGCGCTTGTTATCCCTTCCGTTTACTCTCCCGTGCGAAATTCTCATTGGAACGCGACATATTTGACAATGACCACTCTTGAACTTGCCATTTCGAGCGAATGCAATCAACGAGAATAGAACGCAGGATTCTAGTAGAATAAGACGACAATGCTCCGCCCACTATTCGCTAGAAGGCTGATGAAGAAATAGCATCTATTGTTTATTATAGCAATTATACAGGGTGTTCGGTACGAAAAAAGTCATCAAATTATCTCCTTTAATCGCGATAATACGAAAGGTATTTTATTTAAAGAGAATTTTTTCCGTTGGCGTCTTTCTAAAAAATTTTCCGCATTTCATACACGAAAGAAAATATCGTTGTATTATAATTAGATGTCCTGTTTTACATGGGAATTTAATTAATTCTATATTACGCGCGTATCGATATACAAATAAAAGAAATACTTTATGGAATATAAAATTTGAAAGTGAAAGTATTAAATGTGAAAGATTATTGATTTATGAAACATCGTATCATACTAAATTTTTACACGGAGTTTTTGAAATTGACTTATTGCAATATAGAAACTATTCCGTCCTTTATTCGAGCATAATTCATTATTAGAAATTAATAAACATTTCCAAGAATTACTTCCAATTATTCGATTAATCCTAATTAATAATTAGGAATAATTCTATAGGCCAACAAATAATCTATAAATTCTGGAGAATAACGAATACATATTTTCTATTAATACGATCCATCAACATTAAAGCGCGCTCCTCGGTTCTTATGATAATTTTGCACCGATGTGTCATTGCTCTAATTACATCACGGATTTAAGTAGAGTTATCTTGATTGGCTGGTGGCAAAACGGATGTACCGCGTTGTACACGTTTCGAAAATCGAGTACGATACTTCAAATTCCGTACAATTGAAATTCGCGAAGTAGGAAGGAGTGGGGAGTGTCCTCGATGAATTTGAAAACCGCTAGACTCAGCCGGCAAATATTACCTGGTCAATCACGTGCCAGCAGATCATCGTTATGACCACTTAAAACAGAAGTCCACGGCCAGAATTTCGTGCATACCCGGATAAGCCGTCGCCTCCGTCGTGTTTAACTCCGAATTTTAGTAAAACTTCTAATTAATCCGAAACAATGGTGAGTCCCCGCGATAAAACACTCCAAACTCTTCCACGACCATCTCAAATTAAAAACATTATGTGTTTTAACAATTAATGTGTTTCAAAGTGTAATCGGATTATATTTCCAAAATGTTGATAGATAGACTGAGACACTAAAATATTGCTACCACAACTAATAATATTACCAATATTGTAACATCGACTCAAAATCTTCGTAATGTTATTCGTCAACGTGGCAATACTTTAATGTATCAGAAATTATCGTTTCATTATTTTCCCGTAAAAAAAAATGAATTCAATTTAATTTATATCTCGTTCGAGATTATTTGAAAACTGTATAATTTTTCCTGTTTTTCATGGTACACTTCGTAACTCCAGGATGACCTTACAAAGGACCAAATTGCACGTAAGTATATCAGTGATAATGTCTTTAAATAAATGTCCTATTTGAATTGAAGTAATTTTGTTTAATCCGCTATAATCTGTTGCAATTCGGAATTGGAGTATATAACATGTTATTAAATTTGATATGCAGTTCTGAAGAAAGCCTTCGATGCCTTCGATCACGAAAAGAAAGGATGCATCGGCACAGACATGGTGGGCACGATTTTGACTATGTTGGGATACGAACTCAGTGAGAAGACCTTGCAGGAAATCATCAAGGAAGTAGATGAAGATGGTGCGAAATATTCATTAATATTCATAAATATTCGTAAATGTTCATCAATATTCGATTATTAACCCTAATAGAGAATGAAGTTAAATGGATTATATTTCCCATCGATCTTTCCGGTGGTAGAAATAATATTTTCTAACCTGTATGCCACTGTCAATAATAACATAGGTCCCATTGTCAATAATAAAAAGTTCCTAGTCATCAAAATGAAATATGAAATATTTCTATGCTGTTTAAGGTTCCGGCGAACTGGAATTCGAAGAATTTTGTACGCTGTCTGCACGATTCTTGGTAGAAGAAGACACGGAAGCTATGCAACAGGAACTACGAGAAGCATTTCGATTATACGACAAGGAAGGTAACGGATACATAACAACGGAAGTATTCCGCGACATTCTTCACGAACTCGACGACAAACTGTCACCGGAGGAGCTTGATCTGATGATCGAGGAAATCGACGCTGACGGATCAGGAACCCTCGACTTCGACGGTAAGTCTCAGCAATTATGCAAGAACAATTTGTTAATATCTTGATCGATGTAACCGACAACGTACTGCCATTAAAAGTGCCAAGTGTGAACGACGCCAATTAGCAGTGAGTTTAATCGGAAACCGAGATTCTCGGAGAATACTTGGAACCTTGTGCCAAGATCCAATCTACTCTGATTATTAATCGGTACTTCGTTCCGACAAAGTTACTAATTAATAAGTTTTGACGTTTGCTGAATCCTCTGACTCTATGTATTAAAGTGTCACTGTCTTCATATTCGATATTACAACTATCGATAAATAAATATTTAATAACAAGTAGAATATTATGTAGAAGTTTTTTAGAATACTTGGATAACCGAAGAAACTCGATAAGGTTTTTTTCTCCTTTCTTTAGAATTCATGGAAGTCATGACTGGAGGTGACGACTAACAATCTGAAGGTTGACGAGGAATAATAAAGAAGTCCACGCCGGGCAAATTATTGGATAATTTTTTTGGAAATATGAGGAAATGGGGAAAAATAATTGTAGTGGAACGATTAGTCTGCGCGATGCAGTAGAAACGGACGGTTATGGACGGCCAGGGTATCACCTTAACTCGGACTCAAAAATGACCAAAAATTATCAAAAATTTCTCTAACCAACATTTCACAATTTTCATACCAAACAGTATTACAATGATTGTAAATATTGTTTACAACGAAACAGAATAAATTCTTTCAATTTTAACGAGCCTTGTAATTCAACAAATCCATTTCTAATTAGATAACGCTCTTCCCTATACATCAAGTAACGTCTGCGTGAAACTTTTCATTTTGAAATAAATATATAAATATATAAATATACAAATATAACGTACAATTATTTTGAAGCGGAATTTATATAAACAATTTCGACGCCTAAACAACTGCTTCCGAATGAACACTGGAGAGTACAGTGATAAGTGAATGTGGTGTAACTTTCTGCATTCGACATGTGAAACAACAATTTTTTATAAAAAAGTATGAGACAAATGAAAAATTGCTTATAAATTCAATAAAAATGTTAACGACAGAATTATGCATTTCAGTGAAAAAAATAAAAAGTATAAACCGTAAGTTCAATCAATCATAATTTTTAGCAGAATTATATTGCAATACTGCATCTATTTTTCAATCAATAATTACCAAAAATTCGTACGTGGATAAAACTGGTAAAACGAGATCGAAGATTGGAATATCGATATTTTTCTAACGAAAGCACTAAAAATACTAGTTTTATTTCGACAAACAACGAATAATAATTAGAAAACAGTTTGTAGCTACTTATTATAATTAAGGAACATTATAGTATTTTTTGGCAATTGTTCATACAGGTCGTGTCGACATATGTTAATTTAATGAGCCGTTCACTCTTACGAAAATTCAACGTCTAAGCTAATTTCATAAATTCCTCTTTACTTCGGTTCATTAAAACTTTCCGTTATTATTAGACTGATTAAAATAATTCTGGTAAGAAAATTGAACTCAATATTTTCGCTCTAATTTCACAATCTCAATTAACGTCTTATTTACATCCAATCAATATATCCGCATCTAAATACCACTACATAATTTTTATTATTACACCGATATTGAAAAGTAAGTAATTGTGCGAAAAATATATACGAAAGAATGAACCAAGAATAACTAAAGAAAATTGCTAATCAAAATTCTCTAAAATATTTATTTAATAAATTTTGACTAGTATCCATTTTTCGATAAATGATAACAACGAAATGTCAAAGCGCGTGCGCAGATTTTGGCGAGTATTTAAGTGGTAGAAATATATTCCTTTTCCTATCTGGATTATTTATCGCAAGATTAATGCGGTCTCCGCGGCAACTGCCAAGTTCTTAAATCATGATACGCCAGACAAAAACACCCGTTTGAGATTCATGCCCAGCAATCTCGTAGCCAGTTTCCCTCCTTAAGTACTAAACCCCGCACGATTACGTAATATCCACGAAACGCAGAAACAAATCAAACAATTCCTAGAACATTATTTCATTTAGTAAAGACGTCCCGAGTCATTCTCACGCTTAATCATTTCTACGGCACCATAAATTTCCAAAGAAAATTATTATTACGCGTGTGCCCGAGTATTATTTATGCACTGAACGAAGTGTTCATAAACAATGTTTCTTATACAACTATGTAAAACATGGATTTTTCGAGATCTAAAAATAGGGTTTTCAAGATTTTTATATCATGGAGATCAAAAAATTGATTTGTCAAGATTCTGATACCCTCGAGATCTAAGAAACGGATTTATTAAAATTTTCATGTATTCGACATGTAAAAATATAAAAGATATTTTTCAAGATTTTCATAATGATGTTTTGCAATTTTCACTTCTGAGATTTAAAAATGGACAATCAAGATTTTGATATGTATGAGTTCTAAGAAACGGATTTTCTAAGATTTTCATATCTTCAAGATTTAAAACATTGATTTTCCAAGATTTTGATATCTTCGAGATCTAAAAACAGAATCATTCAAGATTATGATATCTTCCATGAGGATTATTTATGCAACGAATGAAGTGCTCAGAAACAAAGTTTCTTGTGTAATCATGGAACATCTTATGTCAAAGATGTTATGTCATTTATTACTGACGTGAGATGTAACGTATGATGATCTCTTCGTTCCAAGTTTGGAAGTTCCATTTTATGGTAGAAAAGAGAAACGATGAAAATTGTTCGTAAATAGACGAAAGCTGTGGGAAGACCGGCCAAATCAGGCGGCTAAAATGTTCCTCGACTCAATTAACTTATTCTCTCACGCTGCGTAGTAATTTAATTCACACATTCTAAAGAAAAGTACTACTGAAAATACTCAAAGAAAACCGATAATCTTCGCATTGTCTATGGAGCTCATTCTTACCATAATACTTCCAGGACATTTTTCTTTATTTCTCGGATAGCTTTACTTCAAGTTAGATGGAAATCAATCTCGATAATCCACAAAAGAAGTAATCGTAATCGCATCAAGACAGTTTTAATCTTTTAACGAATACCTGATCGTGGATTAATGAAAAGCGTTTACGATCCGGAATCTTTACGGTAAGCTTTGCGCGGAGATTATTAACTAACTCGTTTTAAATTGCAATTAAGATAATTGAATTAGCTTCGGTGGAGGTATTCCACTTATGTCTGATCGGTTATGCGAGTGATTATCGGCATAGTTCATTTTAATTCTTCCATTATTACTTCTGCTACCATCGAACACATCGAGTGACGCATTTCGATAGCGGACACGCGAATTGCAGTGATTCGTAAAAAAGGAATAAACCTTTCACTTCGAAGACTCGTGGATCTGGCAGGCCCTAAACACCATTTCAACTCCTACGTTATCAAATCATATTTATAATTAATATTACAACGATAATTAATATTACAACGATAATGATTAGGAATATCAATTAGATTGACACCTTCAAATTGAATAAAATCATTGAACATTTTTTAACTCTCTCTTCGAAAGCTATGATATATGCTATCCTTGTGATGATTTCAAGATTGTCAGTTATGTCGGATGATCAAGAATTCAATGTTCGGTTTATAATTATCGATTGGTTATTGGCGCCTGTTATAGAGTCGTTGCTATTTAATTAAGGATCGATGGTTAATTATAAAATCCTTAATTAGGTAGTGTGGATATTTAATGACAAAGTACACCGGATAACGTCAAACTGCGTAACGCAATAACTTAAAAAGATTTCTTTGGATTTATTGTTGCTTTATGGTGCTTTTTGAAACTCCCACTTAAATACTGCTAGAAATCGAATCTGGTGACCACGGAAAATCGACTGCAAACCGGAATGTTCTTATCGAAATAATATTAAAAGTTAAAAATATTAATATCGAAAGACACTTTTTAAAATTTTAAATTAAAATCATTTTCTAAGTTTATTCATTTTTTCCACAATTGACTTCTTGACTTTTCCTATAATGATTATTAAATTACTTTAGCGGTATCTTTTTCGGACCACCTCCTAGGTGTTTTAATATTATTTCATCCAAATGCAAAAGTGCTCAAACGACGGCTTTTGATTGAAATGGGTAGGCATAAAACCGCGGTAGAAATAATATTAACGGGAATTGCTACAAATAAAATATGGAAGTACGTTAGATTGCTGATAATGGCGTGGTTTCTAGAAAAGGAACAACGCGACGGTGTTTCAAAGAGAAATAGGATCTGCGAGGAGGAAGAAGAGATACGAAACACTGTTTCGCATATGTTTTCGCGAATGTTTAGGTTTCTAATAAAGGAACAACAGAAATACTGAGAATTATCTTCCTTATCTTGCCGGAATTTCTAGGCGCGAGTTATCGACTCTAATCGAATTATTAATGTCGCCATTTTTCCGTCAATCCATATTTCCACTATCACGAAGGAAGTTTAAATGTGAATCACAGAAATGATATCTAATATAATAATCATTTCAGAAATTTATAATTTGAATTGACTCAAAGAACATGTGATTAACCAATGGAGGTAATAAAATAAATTCCACGCCTTTTAAGCAAGTAAAAAATAATTGTATTAAGGTGTTAATTATATACGGCACAGATCGTAATAAAAATATTCTACCTTGTCAGACGTGTTATTTCTCAATGAACATTTAATAATATTTCTAATAAAAACAGGATTTAACGTGCGTCAATGCGTTTAGGTTCGAACGAAAAATAAGCAAACTCGAGCATGATCGGGAAAAATGTCTAAAATAAGAAAGCGTATAGGAATCATGTATTTGTCAAAATCGAAGTTAATCCGCGATATTTTTATTCGGTGAAAGCGAAACGATTACCACAGATGACTACACACGCTCATTTTTCATCAAGTGATATAAGTTGATCGTAACAACTATTTACTTCGATCGATTTGCATGATTTATCTTTGTGCTTTATAAACATGGCGAATGTTTTGCAAAATTTCTATGAATTATGTTAGAAAGTGTTGCAGAAGATGATGCTACGAACATCGGATGTTCCGAGGACCTTTAAAGAGATATTATTCATGTTGAACCTAACTTAACCTTTTCTTAGAAAATTGTCAATTTCTACATCCAGTTCACCGGGATTCTGCGATCTTTTTCTCCGCGAGAACCAACAACCTGTTTGTTTTTTTGCAGGCATAGTTGAATCTTAATATTGCTTTACATCCTGCATATAATAATTTACAGCAAATGCTGTCGCAAGCATCCGGCATATAGAAATTATACGCTCCTAGCAAAATTGTGCGAAGGGAATGTGCTAATTTAATACATTCACCATTTCCACGAAAATGACGTGCTCCGAGCAATCTGTCAGTAATTCTATCGTGGAATTTTTTGAGATGTTTATATCTTCGAGATCTAAAACAATTGACTTGTCAAGATGTTTATATCTTCGAGATCTAAAACAATTGACTTGTCAAGATTTTGATATCTTTGGGATCTAAAAAAATAGACTTTTCAAGAAAATTATAGATCTTCAAGATCTAATGAATGGTATCTTCAAAATTTGATATCTCCGAGATATGAAAAAATGGATATTTCGAGATATTTATATTTTCAAGACCTAGAAAAATGGATATTTTGAAATTTTAATATCTTCAAGATCTAGAAAAATTTATATTTCAAAATTTTAATATCTTCAAGGTCTAGAAAAATTTATATTTCGAGATCTAGAAAAATGGATATTTCGAAATTTTAATATCTTCAAGATATAGAAAAATGTATATTTCTAGATATTAATATTTTGAAGAAATAAAAATGAACATGTAACCGTGAATGAGAGTAATAATTCGATAAATATAATAATCAACGACTACCGTGATCCAAAAATATCCGGAAGGCTATAATTCGCATCCTGAGCTGACTGAAAATTTGCCAGAATATAAATAGTTACTTAAATAATATTTGTGCCATTAAACCGTAAATTGAATATCCCGATTGACGTCCATATTATATCACTTCCTTGCATCACGATTATTTTGACTAAAATGATTTGCCACCATCGAACACCGTCGAATCATTCAACGGTACTCGCTTCCGATTAAAAGCTCATTTAATTATGACACATGCCATTCGTAGAAACTTTCACCGTCAATTAGAGTCTGAAATGTTTTTAATTCGCTCATTACGAGCATAATAATTGGGCAAGATCGATTGGAGGAATCATCCGGACATCATTTCGACGAATCGATTAATTCATTTTTTTCGGAAGAGTTGTTAGAAACTCTGACAAATTGGACTTAATTCTGGACGATTATAATATTCAAATGAGTTGACGACCATAGATTGCATTGTAAATCGTGATTACAGAGGTGATTAAAAATTTGAAACTTCACCTTGAAACGAACCGGTGCTTGGATATCTTAGAAGCGATACCTCTAATGATTTAGATAGAGGAATACGGAATCGAGTGTTCTTATATCCGCTTTTATCCTGAAATACTTCCTAACACTTGCCTCTCCTTTTCAACCTGTATAGCGGGCATATCGTGCAACTTTCACTATCGATTAGACACCTGAGCTTAGTCATTAAGAATTAGGTAACCCACTGGGTCAGGTTCCACGTTATTTCTAGTTACCACCTGATTCACCAGTTTTGTCACTTTCCGTTATAAAGAGCAAAGATCGCTCGGAAGAGATTGTTATAAGTAGTCTATCATTTGTCGAATCCATAATAAGTCGAATCTATAATATATCGAATTCATCATATATTGAATCTATAATATGTCGAATCTATAATTGATCGAATCTATAATATATTGAATCTATAATATATCGCATCCATAATATGTCGAATTTATAATATATCTAATATATAATATATCAAATCCATAACATATCCAATCCATAATATGTCGAACCTATATGTCCAATCTATAAAGTATGGAATCTATAATATATTGAATCTATAATATATCGCATCCATAATATGTCGAATTTATAATATATCTAATATATAATATATCAAATCCATAACATATCCAATCCATAATATGTCGAACCTATATGTCAAATCTATAAAGTATCGAATCTACATATAATATATCTAATCCTGCTATATCTATTATCTATTATTTCATTCGATCTCGATATCGCAAAATAAAGCAATTACCATCGCATATCTTAATCCAAATATAAAAAAATTGTATATTATATGTTCATTACCAAGCAATATACCATATCATTATAATTACATAATATTTACAACGATCAAACAAATCGTGCAATGGTATATATTTCATACAATAATCTGCATCCCTTTAACTCATTAGTTTCCCCTACAATTTAAAGAGGTACAATCCTATACTTTCTGCAAATACTCGCGTTCAATTGTGCAAATGGCAATTTCGTATTCTGCAAATATCAGTTGCATTAATAACACGGATTGTTCAACCGTATTGCTGTAATGTTGTTAAGCTGACTCGTTTTTCATTTACACTGTCCGGTGAACGGTACCTGCAATTTTATTCCCGACTGGAACACATTGCTAGTCATGATAATTATGTAAACTCGAACGAGAACTCTTTTGAAAGACAGTTATGGTAAAATAACTAAAAGTTCAGTTAATATTTACTTGCAAATAGTCAGTAAAGAATTCAACTTAACTAGATCCCGACTTCCACTATATTCAACGACAATTACCGTTGACATTCCGCGCTAAAATAAATTATCCAAAATCAATGTAATAACAAACTTTACATCAGTATTAATGTCAAGATTAAATACACAGGTTTCTGCAGAAATATTGCAAATACAAGATGTTAAATGTCCATTTATAACACCCTGTCGTTTTAATTACTGCCGACTGTTTATAAGATCATAGATAAGGAATCAACGAAGGAGCGAACGTTTGCTGAAAGTAATTCCATAAATACAAAATTATGAGGAATAATTTACAGCACGTTTACACTCTTCTTATCGTGTTTATCGATTCGCAATGAAAATCCACATAATTTTCTTCCCAGCGCATTACTCAACTGTGCCTTTTAAAATAATAATTTTGCTGAGAAGTATCGAACGTTACGTTGCCATTAATTAGTTTTCAACGTTACGATTAGCGTGTTACTTCGGCGTACTGGCAAGGAAATTCTTTCGTGTCGTGCGTTTCTCGGTTGAAACATAAATAATAAAGGCTGCTGTTGAATGGCGTTGAAAACGTTCGGTGAGCCAGTTTTAGTACGACACATCGGGTATCAATTGTTTGACTCGAATCCCGGTCTACCAAGGAGAAAGTGGGTGAAGGCTAGAACGAACGATTTGCCACAATTACTTGCGATTTCCTAGATGTTACACTTTGCTAACGAAGCAAGTCCCGCTGCAGGAAAGTAAAAGTGTCTGAAAGATTTCCGATCGGCTCGTACCGTTCCTGACAATTACGTTCGCCGATAAGAAATCATGATCGGTCACCGATACCCTCGATTACTTAACGATACTCATAGTAATCATTCATTTATTCAATTCTGTCATGTGATACCTCTATCATTACTACTGTAGTATTGTATTAGTTCAACCCATAAGTAACATCTTTTTTGGACTCCAACTCTCAGTGCACATTTTTTTTTAAATGAAAAATATTAATGTGAATAGGTCGAACGTATGTTTCATACTTTCGAAAGAATTCTCTTTATTACACGAAAAGAAAAGTTCCTATAAGCATATCAGGGAAACATGATATAAACGTTCATATATTGAAAATAAGGAACAACATTATTTATGGGATGACATAATACAAAATAAAGTATATTCCATGTAAAATAGGACTCTAATTATACAATGTTATTTGTTTCCGCAGAAAACTGCTGCAAAAAAGGAGAACGGAAAAAATTCTCTTTTGGGATACTGGATCGCAGATATTCGTGTTATGCATAAAATGTTTCCCGTATTATTGCGATTAAAGAAGATAATTGGGTGGTTTATTTCATACGAGGCACCCTGTATATTATTTTACAATGACGCACATATTAATACGATTAAAATATATGATTTTATACAGATGTTTCAGGTGAAACTAACCACCTAATAATGTCCTAATTTCGGCGATGTGACAAATATTTGATGAATTACGCGAATGTATCGAAGAATCAACATCCTGAAATGAAAATATTTCGGTGCCATTTTTCATAATTTCCAATTGGCTATATTTTTACATCGAAACTAATCTTTTTCTCCTTTCTGCAAATACATGCTATGTATGACACCCGCTTTATATTTCTAATATAATAATTAATATTCGATATTTCAGTACACCGCTAATAAAAGTTTGTTATCGTTCCTTATTTTATGTGAATTACAATATTCTTGCAGGCTAAACTGGTTTCGGTTGCAGTTGACTTACATATGTAAGTATATAGAAGAATTTAGAAAACCAGCCTACCTCGACCAATCGTAGCTTTTCAAGAAAGTGAATAATTATCAGAGGGAGAGGGTTCACGATAGCAGGTAATGCAACAGATATTTGCATAGACCCTTGAAGTTACATCCACTCATGGAACAGGTAGTTACAGCGTTACACAATATTGGTAATAGGTATAAGCACTATAAACTTGGCTTGCATTCCATTAATGTTACGGCCTTGCTCGCATTTCTTTACTGAAAGAGTTGAAAGAGCTGAAATTCGTTTCCAATTCTGCGAGGAATCATAGCGGTCTCGCCAAAGGTTTCGCTAACAGCCTTCAATTAAAAGATAAGTTAATGATTCTTCATCGATCCCCGGACATTTCTGACGTTTCTTACAAATAGTTTAATAAACGTTAATCGCTCGTCATTAAACGTACGCTGTATAAATAGTCTATCAATACGAAGGAAATAGTATCCGTGAATAATTATCGGAGAATTTATCGTGCATTACGACACCGAGATAGATTTTTATTCCCGCGTAGTGTCATTTTTAACACCCGTGATTCGATGCTAATTATATGCGTTCAAATGACACGTGTTCATTAATCAACTTATGATAACTTTTCCAAAGTAATGGCAGATTTAAATACTAGAACTTAATAAACCATTAGACATGAATTTTATTGCAAATGAAAATTATCGATTCAACGATTGCTTCATATTTCACTGATAATTTTGTTGTATTTACTGAAAGTACACTTCTTGATTATTTATAACTAATATATAATGAAACAAATCCGAGATATTTCCAATCGTAATCAAATTACAATATCATTTCAAACCAAATAATTGAAATAAATTACTACGACTTCATAAACCATTAGACACGAATTGTATCGAAAATTAAAATTTACGTTTCAACGAGTCCTTCATGTTTCTCCGGTAATTTCATTGTATTTATGGAAAATCAGTATCAATATTCTTTCAACGATTATTTCATATTTTTCTGGTGATTTCGTTATATTTATACAAGTCATATTTTCAATTATTTATGATTAACGTAATCAAACAAATCCATGAAACTTCTACAAAGAATCGATAAAACTATTCTCCGTAAAAGCAGGTAATGCTTTAACTTATCGAAGACTAGCGAGACCTAACAAGGTACTCAAAGTTACAAAGTGGTTGACAAATCTTGACTTCTTCGTCCAAATAAAGTAATCAGGGTGGTGTGATTATTTCGTTCGGTGATTGACGGGAATAATTAAAAGCCATTTACGGTAAAGGAACAAGTACAAGATCATACGCCCAATCACAGTCGTCCGGATCAGGTTCTCACAGATTTTTTATGACACCATTGAGGGATTCGATACCAAAAATGGCGCAAATAGAATATCGGCGTTTCTACCGATTTTCTCGTGTCACAAAACACGTTGTTAAAATGTGACGAAACGACAATTGTCGATTAGTAATTTACTCATTACTTGGACATTACATCGTATTTCGAGACTTCCGATCTTATCGCGGACATGTAATTACGTCAAGTTCAGACTTGATATAATAATTAGAATAATGAATAAAAGAAATGTCACTGATAATATCTCATTTTTAAGTATTAACACTCAAACTAAGAAACAAGTCAAAATGGCTGGTCCACGGTATTTAATAAAAATATTCAAATTCATAACCTTGCATTTTCTTTGATTTCAGTACACAATCTAAAGTCTAGTAAAATCTAAAGCAAATTAACAAATTCTTTGTTTTAGTAAACGTGATTAAATCGATTAATTTCTTTTCTCTATCCATCTTTTTTTTAAGGACATATACATATATTTACCAATACAACTGATTACATTGTCGATAGTTCTAGTGTTTGTATATTTATGGAGAACGATGCCACAGAAAAAAGAATATTTATAAGCAGAACAAATGCGATATGTAACAGTCACGTAATCTCAATAACGTGTAACTGACATTGAATGAATCGAGGCTAACAATCACTTTACAAAAACCTAGCATATATACCATGAACTTCGCCTAGATTATCAGACTGTTTCTTCGATAAAAACGTACAAGGAAGTTCCACTGACAATTAAATATTCCGCACCATAATTTCGATCGAGTACTACGAATAGAAATGAATTTTTCATCACTAAAATAAATAATTAGGAATTTTTAATTCGTTCGATTTAATTCAATGAAGATAATATTTCTTATTCTATTGAAATAAATAAGAATGAAAAAAGGGAAACAAATTGCTGGTCATTATAATAAGTGTCTATTCGTAGGTAAGAGTATCGAATGATTTTTAATTTATTCATAGGCGTTAGCAAAAAAATATGGGATCTGTTAGATAATCAATCTCTGTGGCAATTCGGGTGGCCCTAATGAGATAAGATCAATCAAAGATTTTCGAGGGGCGAATTAGCACAGGACAAACGTCATCCAGTCGCGAAAGTAAATCTTATCTGAATTAGAATCGTATTATACAAAAGCTGACCGACCGTAAATAATTCCGATGTCGATTCTAATCGATTCAGTGGCATACAAAGACGGTTAGAGGTCCAACCGGTGGAGTGAAATATGGACAGTCAGACACTACACATTTCCGGGCAAGGTTAAAAGATTGACACCAGTTTTCGGTAGTGGGATTTGTCGATAAATTTTGCCTTACCGTTCCCTATCAAATTTGGAACAAGTAAAAGTATTATGTCGGTTTATCCTCGAGGCGATTCCTGAACGAAACCGACTGCCTCCATTCACCAAATTGCTCTCGATAAAAATAGTGATTAACAATCGTCATCGAGATCGGTGATTAAGTCTAATCGCGCCGAGAAAAATGTGCAGGAAATGACTCGATATAAATTATGTAAACTTTAATACCGAGATAAATAATATTAGTAATACTGTTCTAATTGTCAATTAAATATGAGGAATTTTATTTTGATAATTTTTAACATTTCCTATTTCAAGAGTATTTCAATGAATTATTTCATCGCCTAATTATAACATACACCAATTAAAAATCTGTATATCATGAAATAGGATGTAATTAATTTGACTCTATAAAATATTATCTGATACAATATTCAACTAATCAAATCCTACAATTTTTTATCATAAATTACAACCCAGAAGTAAAACGTTATAAAATTCGTTCGAGCATCATAATTCCACGGGAATGATATCCACCGTAATTACAGTCGTCATAATTTTGGGTTTGTCGTCGGATGTACCGTTCTCCTGGATATCTAGGATATCTAGGATATCTAGGATATCTAGGATATGTCGGTATGCCGACTGATCGATTTCCGCGATGTCGTACCGTGAAATGTAAAACCTAAAATCGAGTACTTGTCCGGTGGATCCAGTTTCATCCGACAAGCGATCTGGAAGTAGCCGATCTAGGTAGATCGTGAATCACATTTGAGAGTGGTCGGTCGACCGGTGAGACGCATCTATTCGCTTGTAGCATGCTCCGTTGATCTCGCACGGTGAAAGGAGTTGCGCAGGTTTTTAACGCCCTCGCCATCTACGTTCCAATACGGTTTATGTCTTTATGTACGCGCCAACAGTCCCCGGGTTCGATAGAATATTTTATTTCAATCATTCCCATTCGATATTCATAGCAAAACTTCGAATCGTTCAGAAAATGTGTTTCGTCCGTATTCATTGATAGTTTTTTTCCGATACCGTATAAGCTGATAAGCGACCGAGTTTATAGTGGTTTTATGATTGCTTTTCATACAGTGGGAGAAATCGGATCACCGATGGGAAATATTCTGATTGGAAAGTCTCGAGTCGCTTTTTATTTCTGCGAGAATTAGTCAGCAATTATGTGACTTTTGTTGTTCTTGATCTGCGCCTTGTTTTGTTCACTCGCTAACTCTGACTTCTTACAGTAATATTATAATAAACTTGAGACTATTGTTCTTCAATAATGTCGAGACTTAAGTTCACTTATTTATTAATCTTGCAAAAGTAGGAGTTTATACGTTTCAGATAATGACAAGTTCTCGACTCTGTGTATTTAAATATTAATATTAATCACGGAAACTGGTCATATTACGATAAAACATATTATATTTAAATGATCTGCTTAAAACGAGGCAGTAAAATGTAGTTAATTAACGCTCTCGTTACGAGCGATTTAAATGATTAATGAACGTTTTGATCGATCCGGAATATCCTTTAAGGATGGCGTGCCATTGTCGAAGGACACTCGCTACACCCGGAGGAATTTCGCTGGTTCCAGGAGGGTAAACTCGTCAAGTCTGACGAGTCATCGGCTCGAAAGTGCTTCGCATGATTCCTTGACATAACCGTGCGAACAAGGCTACTTCGTACTTTCACGAATGTTTCAAGTTTTATCTGCTTACTTACCAGGAGAATAACGTCAATTTCCTTTCTAGTTCGGTTCCCGGTGCGACGCGTGGGGTCCTTTGATACGCGAAAAAAAAACTAGGAAGAGGTAGAAGGAGAATATCGAGGAGGAAGGGTGAAGGGAATGCCAGGAATGCTTGATAGTCCTGCCGGACCAAATGAAGGAGATATATTGCTCGCTTGCTCCGAGATACGTTAATTACTCTACTGCTTCCGTTACCGAGATGTGTCCGACTACGTGATGGTATTCTGGAGTTAAAAAATAAAGCCCCTAATCCGTGACCAAGGTGAATCAAATTTGAAATTGTGAGTTCATGAATGTGTAGATAATTATACGTTTGTGGAAGGAGATAGAATTTTGACAGATAATTGCGCTTACACTAATTAAATCATATTTTAATTATATCTTGCCCCGAATATGTTCGAATAGTGTATAATTATACTATATTTAATAGTATTATTTAACTGAATTAATTTGGTAAATATTTCACCTTTTAAATAAAATCTCGATCAACACTTAGAAACAAAATAGATATAGAATTTAAAGTATTACATAAAATGTATCATAATCGAATAATTAATTCAATAATAAAATCGTAATTGGATAAGTGATTCTTGAATTTTATGTGTTATACCACATGTATCTTAGTCGATTAATTAATTCTTCTGTAATGATTCTTAAATTTTAGGTATTACACAAAAAGTATCTTAATTAATGAATTAATATATTCACGATTCTAGTGTCACGGAATACGGAATAAAATGATTAGAACGCACGCGTATCACGTTATATTCTTACAACCACACACTAAAATTATTCTAATGTTAACGACTGCGCAAGAATACGGATACTTTTCCAGCCAGCAATCTCAATCCTTTATATAAAAATTCAGTGGTCACTAACAACCTAGGAAGCCGAATGTGACCTAAATTGAATAAACAAAAAAATATATTTGCGAAATAACGGCTCGACTTTCACCGTTAGAATAGGAAGGTAAGGTTTGATTGAAAGAACGAAAGAAATTCTTTTCGTTGATTAGATCTTAAGCGATAGTTAAATGATAGTCGGTTACTGGACCACTGTGCAAAGTCGCGTCGAGAAAGCAAAGGAAAGGAAGAGGAGAGGAAGCGAAATGATACTCGAAAGGATGATGATAGATTAAGGAATGTTTAATAGGTTTTTGCCAGGAGAGAGAGAGGTATAATTCATAATTGCTCGAGGATATATTAATTTCATTTCTAATGACGTTATAAGTATCCTTTTTATATATATACATCACCTGTCCTGCCGTCAGACAAAAATCTAGGTGAGACAGGATCGAAAGTTTCTGAATTAGAAATGCAAGACTGCTCGACGCAAACCTTCCAAATTTCTTATCCTACTCGAATAACGTGTTACCGCTCCAGATACATAATTAATAAATATATTTTATTAACTCGGGAATCGAAACAACGAGTATATATAACGGTGACAAAAATATGATATAAATGTTTCCGCAAGAAAAGCCTTAAGAAATTTTTATTAATATCATATATAAGAGCATATGATATATATGATCTCGTTAATCAACATTTGTATATATGTTTGATAATTCGAATTTTCATCATCGTTAAACGGATCGATTGTTTCACTTCTTGAGGTAATTGTTTCGTTTCATCAGCTAATAAAGTATATTTATTAATTCGATTAATCATTAATTACGTATTTGGTGATATATGTGAATATACGCTCACACATGATAAAAGATATATACTGACATTTTAGATTAACTTCGTGATAGGTTGCCCGATTAAATGTTTGTACTGGATAATGCAACTGACAAATGTATTACGTATGATTCAGTGGTAAGCAATATCTCATTAGTTGTACGTTCGGATATGGTAAGTCGAGATACGGTGATAGAAGATCTATTTGCTAATTAGCAAGGAGAATTAATCTGGAAATATTAACAGTTCCGTGCGAAAGTTTTCTAACCGCGGACTGGGTTCGCGATTTCTCTGTCATCCATAAAAAAAAGGATCAGTTTTGTCGGACCGATTAATAGTTTAATTAACAGTCGCTTATATTTTAGAACCGCGTATGCTTATATCTTAATTATCCGTCACTTTCTCCCCTCCTTTTTGCAATGATCGATTGGCATCCTCTTTCAATATTACAGCAAAAGATACCTTACGTTTCCCTCGTAACGCTCGATTATTATGAAACTGATATTATGTCGATCATCTCGCATTGTTCTTGTTGAAAAATCATCGCGATGTAATCATTCCCTTGCTCCACCGTAATCCTGGATATTAATTTATATTATTCCTTTCGTTCCAAGCGTCTTATCCGGTCGGAACGTCAATCTTAATTACGCTCTTCAATCAAGTGAGAAGGAATTTTAATTTCACGAAATACCGCCGTACAACCCGCACGTTTTTGTATCCTCGGAACATGTCTTCGCGGAGCGCCGTGATTTTTTTCGAAAGTCTAACATTCCACGTTTAAATCCTAACTGAGAGGAGATCATTATCCGCGTGGAAAAAAGCTGTTTCTTAATCGTTTCATAATAAAGACACTTGCCTCTTGATCGTTGTCCTTTGGCCACCTCTTTAGGCATCCATGCCCCACCCTGATCAGCTTTCAGATTAGAAACAGGATACAGAAACAACCGATTACCTAACGAGTCGACCTTCCCACAAACAAACGATTCCTTCGGAAACAGTCGTGCAAAAATCTTTCAAGGATTTTATACTTTCCGCAATACGTCTTATCGTGATTTCGGACCAATTTCAGTGCGGTAGCCGCAAGGAAGGACTACCAAGAAATCAACATTTATATCACCGAACTCTTACAAAATTGGTATTCGCCTTTGGTTTTGTAATTATCTTACGGACATCAGGGTCGTTTTATTGCCATTTTTATGGACCATCGATCTAACAGATTATACTCTGTCAATGTATTATTTAAATTTGCATAAAAGTGGAGAACAAGCGGCATCGAAATTATGGGGTAATAATCGTTTCATAGTTACTCGAACTCGTTCATCTTAGTTCGTAGGATCGATGTGATTTATGATTAATTATAACTAGTTGTATCTATTATGTGTACTATCATTCATAAAGATAATTATAAATAAAAATATGTAATAAATGAATCTGAATTAAATCATCATTTTGTTGCTTGGAGTGCTATGTAATGTTTTCCGTGATATAATAGTTGCATGATTTGATTTATCCACTGAATTTCCATATTTGTTGATAGTGTAATAATATTACGAAACATTTGCTAGAATGTAGTCTACGGTCACTACTGACAGCGTTTTCTCTACCACTTTATTGCGTTAAAAATTCACCCAAGAACTTGTTTAAAAAAATGCTTCACACGGGTTGCTCTACTAACATATGAAACGATAAGCCGTTTAAGTCTGATGATTTTTAAAGCTCGAGATTTCCATACAAAATTTTGGCAATTACGATTAATAATGTCATCCAAATACTGAATATTTAAAATTGATGTGGTTCTTAAGTATGGACATTTTCAATAATTAAGTTTAAGAATTGCGACAATTTAAAATTTGTGTATTTCAAATATATGGAAATTTTTAATAATTGAGCTTAAAAATTGGGAGAATTTACAATTTATATATTTCAAAGATATGGAAATTTGTAATCATTGAATTAAAAAATTGCGACAATTTAAAAACGTGCTAGTTAAAAGTTCGTTTGATTCAAAAGAGGAAACTTAAGCTACTCGTCCTAACATATCGTTGGTTATTAATCATAATCGAAAAGAATATGTAGTTTTAGCGTCGAATATTTCGTATTCACGGCGTACATTTATTATCGCGATATTAATCGTGCAAGCACGCGATACTCATCGTTTTGTACCTGCATCGCTAAGAATGTTTACAACTTTCCAAATCTCTCACTTAAACGACTCACTTCGTTCCACGGTTACTTTCTTCGTTGAGTAACCACTCGAAAGCTTCTGTTCACTGAATATCCTGTAACGCTTAAATAATATTCCACTACTTAACATCTCTATGAACTGATTTATACCTTTACGTAGAAACATTTTTCTGCTTCGGGCTATTCTCTCGCGTGCGCGCACTGTTTTCGTGTATTCCCACTCGCCCTCACATAATTAATAATTGACGTCTTACAAAGTAACGTGTTGCGTAATCTCTCATAAAATTAAATAATGCACCTGCTATCTAAACTTACGTAAACCTAGCCGGTATCTGATAAGCTTCGAAATCACGCTACTCGCTCGGAATTTAAATAAAAAATCCATCAGACAAATCTACCATTAACCGAACGTGTTCGAATATTAAAACTCATGTATTTTAATAAGAGATAACAATTTTATTGTTTCGAAATAAAGGTGATTCATCGTCGGAGAATTAAGTAGGGTGGTAGTTCGAAAGCTCCAAACTTGAAATCGGAGCATTTCAAACTTGGAACATTGACATTAAGGAAACCCTAAAATTTCAGTTCCAAGAATCAAAGCATTCGAAGTTTCCAATGAATAACATTCTCCGCGAGAAACTTGAATAACTATCTAAAAAAACCCGACTCGACTGTCCCAATTCGTCGATCGGAAATCCAGTAATAAATAACCATAAAAGCAGGGAACCTTGTTTATCCCGAAAACTAGTATCTCATATAAAAGGAACCAGAATGAAACTGGGTTATCGTAGTCGGCAAAATAATATTTGCGACTTTCGCGGAATAATTAACACGGCTGAATAAACACGGTCCCCTTAGAATCGGTAATTGGTTTGGATCAGGGCGGACAAAAGTGAAAGTATCCGTAATTTCTTTTACAATGATTCCTTCGTTGGAAATAACCGTGGAATTCGAGCGAAGTAAATGAGTCGTGTGAATAGATGCCAGATCTGATTTTGAGACTTGAACCTGTTTTGTAATTTGATATCAGGAAGAGGAATGATAGGCGCGCGTCGGTGTAGCAAGTAGTAGCAGCGAGTTAATTGATGGTATGAGTTTTTAAATCGCCGGGAACCGATATGCACGCAGCCTATTCCTCGCTGCACCCAAGGGAACCTTTAGAGAGGGAAATACTCGGGACGTTTCACGATGGAATTCCAACCCTCATAATTTCCTCTTAATAATTGGACCAATTATTACCGCGCACGAGCGTTCTTTACCGCGTTACACTTCTAATTGGTTTAACGTTGACCTCATGCATTATGCACGGCACGTGGAATTTCGAACCAGTGGGTTGAGGTACAAAATGATGTAATTATTTTATACTCCGAAGCGCGAGACTAATCTCGAAGTATAGCAGTAATCAATTATGTTGGCGGAGAAACAAAATACTTATACATCTTAATGTTAAAATATTCATACAGTGCAATTATTTATAATACTATAACTTAACTACGTATAACTGTAATTAATAAGGAACAGGTAAGATATATATTCAGTGTATGGTATAACATAACGACGTGGATACACATAGTTCGAAAAAATGGTGTATGATTAAATATCTCAGATTGATGAATAATTGAGATTATTATAGTTTTATTGGTAGCGTTTAATTAGGTTAGGACAAGAAATAATTATTACTTTGATCGGAAAAGTGTAATGATAAATAGAGATGTGAGTGGTACTCTTTAAACTACTTTAAAACGTATAGGTTATGTTCTCAAGAGAATTATGCGAAGCTAGTTCAAATTGTCCTGTTTCTGTTATTTAAGCAGTAAGCAAATATAAGCTATTGCATAATTACTTGCTCTGATTTCTGTCATAGGTGTACTTCTTGTTTGTGGCAAATATTGGTCTTCGTTGAGTAAACAACGAATTAAATTGAAGCCAAGCCATCCAAATAAAGTTGCGTTGCCATCGTCCAGTGGAAAACTAGCGAATTTCACTCACGAAGACAGGAAACCTAATTAAAATCGTACGTCTAATAATCCCCGGGGTCCACTTCTAACGAGCAAACATTGGCACAAACTCACACCGTCACTTTAAACGTAATTAAAACGGACGAAATGAAGCTCCACTAATGACACGGACTAAACTCTAAGAAGAACCACGATGTGATGCAAGTGTCACTTCCGGTCTGCCGAATTCCAATCTGACTGCCGATTCACATTAAATCAGTGTTTCTCAACCTTTTTGCTGCGTGAATCCACATATTTGCTTGCAATAACTCAAATGTTTATATTATAAATTATTCTCGAATTCATCTAAAATTATTTCACAGGTTTCTCGCTTTGGCACAAGGTAGCAGCTATTATTCCGCGATCCATGCAAAATTTCACTCGATCCGTAGATTGAAAAACTCTACTATAAATTATATGAATCCAAATAATTTTGTTAAATAATAAATGTCTCCAAGGATCATAAAAAGCAAGTATTAATAGTACAATTAATGTATCATCGAAAACGGTATGATATATTTAATGTTCATATATCGGAATAAAATAAAGCGGAAGCCAGTTGTTGACGAAGTGGCGCCTTCGTCGCTGGCGGCGAGCCGAACTTATAACTAGTTTCGTGTTGTGTGGTGTACGGTTCCCTCCAAATTGTTCTTAACAATTTAACGTGTAATTATTGTAAAACCGCAAGAAACGTGAGAAGTTCCGTGTAATTCGATAGACAGGAGGTTACACTTACGATAGAAGTTTCGGTTTATGAAGCAACACGTTGCCGACTCGATTCACGAAGCACTTACACTTGAGGACAATTTGATAAACAGACGCTACTCGAAGTGGTGGGGAGGCAGGATGGCAGCAGGTGTTTGGTTTGACATAGAAAAACTGAGGTATTTATAATACTATCACTCGGGTTTTGTTTACGTTTGCCGAGCAACATCGCAGTGTTCTTACGATTTTACTCACATTAAGAAGTATTTGCGAGGTTCGGGAGCTGATATAATATCAAGGTAAATTTCCACAGTTATTTGGACTGTAAAACATTACATTTATAATATTTTAAGAAACCGAGGAATTTATTATCACTCGTTTTCATTGCGGATTCTTACTGCGGATACGTTTGAGTATCGCCTCGAAGAATCATTGTTATACAATAAATATTAATGAAACAGTCCCTTAAATATTCACAACTATTTGACTCGATAAAGGATATGTTTGCGAAGTTTACTGTATTGTTAATCAAGTATTAAACAAGCGGCGAAATCAGTTACTAGGATATAATTAAATTGCAATCGTTTGGTTAGAATATCGTGCAGAAAGCTACAAAAGTAGTAAAATGTAATTAAAATGAAACCTTAGCAGTCGGAAGTGTTCGTTGATACGTGAAATTGTACGGTAAACCCGACATTTCCTTACAAGAACTTTCGTTTTCAGTTCTCGCATGAAAACTGCGTGTCAGATCAAAATACTATGATTGACGAGCAAAATCTGTACGCAGCTGTATAATATTATACGATAAAACGCGGTTTTACTCCACATAAAGACAAATTAGCAGCTTTACGAGTGCATAATGACTAAGTAATCAGGGAAACTCGCACGAATTACAAACCGTAAAGTGCGCGTAAGAAAATCGGTGGATAAATAATGTTGCGGTTTGAAACATTGTTTTGTAAACTTGATAAATGTGCGTGAGAATTATTAGTTATGAAGTTGATAATGCTTAAAATACTCTATCATTACTACATCTATAGTGATATTGATATAGCAAATTTATTTCTTCCACGCTCGGCTTATCACTTATTAATAAAATTTCTACGGGTTCGTAATCGTTAATTCATTTCGACCGATATAAATTAATATAAATGATCATTTTTGCGTGATGCAAGGTAAGTGGTTCATTCTTAACATATGAAAAATGAATAATAAAAAATTGAAATTAATATCATCATTCACATACGTGTATATATGTACCGATATATGTATCTAGTTCATTATTATGCTTTATTGACGTAATGGAATATAATATAAATAATGCGAGCAAAAAGTTCGATAATTCGATATTTAAACATCGGAGGTAGGCATACAAAATTAATAATACACTTCGTGGAAGTTCTGTAAAAATATAATTGCTCTCGTGATTGTATTATCTCTTGCAATCAAGTTCGTAAATGGATATACATTTCATCGAATCCAGCGTGCCAGGAAACGAATAAAAACTTATGCCGATGGAATGTCGTATTTCATAACCAGTGTTTTAGCTTGGATTATGCAATCAGAACTATCTTGCGTTATCTTGGTCCCCTGCGAACCATTTACCGTTTCGGTAAAGAAGTGAGAAAAAGAAACGCAGAAGGAACTTATAGTCGAGAAATCCTAGATTGTAATTGCATTAAATTATAGACTCGATATTAGTACAATTATAACATAGTCAATTACTTCTTCTAATGTAGCGTTTTATCATTGAAATTAGTATTTTATGACAAGTGCATTAACACGGGGTCTAAATCTATCGAATTTTTTTTATAGGAATTTCAAGTTAATTTCATTTTTATATTCTTACCAAATCGCAATTTTACAGGACTTTATTTCATAATTTTTCTACTCAGTTATTTTACTATTTACTAAAATTCGGTTATTCATGTATTAGATAGATAGATATTTAAGTTAGAGACCATTTTCATACTTTTGAGAAAATATTTTGAGCGCCAATAATTAAAATGTTACGCGTGGAATTTTTTATAGAATTTTCTCATTATTTTTATTCATATTGAATGTTGTTAATCTAAATATCATCGGCCATTGTATAAGCACGTGGATAAGTGAAGTTAGCGCACTGTTAATGAGGAACCTGTTACCCACCCCAGATGACAAGTTTCCATATAAGCGACACGTTCGAATCTCGCATTCTGCCCAATTATTGAGGAACGCGAGGCATTGTTACTGTACTCCAGTTTTTAAACGAGATAATGATCCTCGTAAATCGATCTCGTTATGTCTTCCCGATAATAAGAGCCGCGTCTTGTTAATAATTTTTGATTAGTCGAATTTGACAAATCAGGATCACCGATCGTTATTTTTTATTTCCTCCAATTAATGACTTCGAAATGAAACGTATATTATAATATTTTATTACTTAGCATAATGCACAAATCAACATACCCTGAACTGAAGT
This sequence comes from Nysson spinosus, assembly GCA_910591585.2. Classification (NCBI taxonomy): domain Eukaryota; kingdom Metazoa; phylum Arthropoda; class Insecta; order Hymenoptera; family Crabronidae; genus Nysson; species Nysson spinosus. The sequence goes on from OU342835.1 coordinate 10,323,374, forward strand.
TTATGACATGAATTCCTAACTTCATTTTATTGGGCTGGCCAAAAAGTTCGCGCGGATTCCATTAGTTTTTCTTTTGCGGGGAAATCGAGGGATTTTTTTGAGCGCGGGATTGTAAAGTTGGCTGAGAGATAGAAAAATATTATGAGTCAAAACGGATGATATATTATTGAATATTGAAAATAGAATAAATATATATAATTGAACGGAAATCGTTTTCTATTTTCAGTTTTCTATATTATATGGAATATTTATTTGAACAGTAACCGATACATTCGTCTTCTTAATTATATTTATTACTTTATTACTTTATATTTATTACTTTCTTATATTAATTACTCGACAATCGTGCTGAATCAAAATATATTTCATGAGAATATATACATATAATGATCGCAGTGGTAAGCGACCATTAATGTAAGTGGAATTACATAAAAGAGTATAAAAGTGATTTAATTCAAAAGAAATAAGATGTACTTGAATAAGTTGGATTTCTCATTTAAGGAATTTATACGGAATAATAAAGAATTACTTTCGCTGAATATAAAAATACTGGTGAGGTTACGTGGAAAGATTAATGGATCTTGTTGAACACCTGTTGAATGATTTGAACCCACGAAACGACACGCCATTTAAGAGATATATTACAGCTTGGACATTTCAGTGACAAAGTTGTTGCTACTCGTATACATGCTCTTAAGTCGCGGTCGACATTATTCTTGATTAAATGAAATTCACACTCAAAATGAGACATTGTTCCGGCCGGTTTCATAAAAATCTCACGCAACAGTTTCACTGGAACTACGATAACATATTTCGTTTCAAAAGAGGATAAAAATGGAAACAGAGGAATATGAATTATTCCGATATACCTAAAATTTTTCAGTCTATTACAATATTATTGCAAGAGTAGCCAAATATTAAAACAATCCCAGAAGGACCTAAAAAGTCAAAACTTTAATTTCGCCAATTTTGCTCCAAAATGGTCCAAATCGATAGTATATGATGAATAAACATATTCTAGGACGATTTTGGGTCGGAGGAAGTGGTTTAAAAATTTTGTTGGGTTAAAAATGGGTCGATCCCAAGTCGAAAAAATGTGAAGGGGTATACCTTCAAAAATTGTCAAAAATTAAAAGTCGCCAAAATCGCTTCTACATGACCCAAATCGATGGTATATGATGTATAAACATATTCTAGGACGATTTCTGGTCGAAAGAAGTGGTTACAAAATTTGTATTGGTCAAAAATGGATCAAACCCAAGTCGAAAAAATGTGAAGGGGTATACCTTCAAAAATTGTCAAAAATTAAAAGTCGCCAAAATCGTTTCTACATGACCCAAATCGATGGTATATGATGTATAAACATATTCTAGGACGATTTCTGGTCGAAAGAAGTGGTTACAAAATTTGTATTGGTCAAAAATGGATCAAACCCAAGTCGAAAAAATGTGAAGGGGTATACCTTCAAAAATGGTCAAAAATTAAAAGTCGCCAAAATCGCTTCTACATGACCCAAATCGATGGTATATGATGTATAAACATATTCTAGGACGATTTCTGGTCGAAAGAAGTGGTTAAAAAATTGTTATTGGTCAAAAATGGGTCAAACCCAAGTCGAAAAAATGTGAAGGGGTATACCTTCAAAAATTGTCAAAAATTAAAAGTCGCCAAAATCGTTTCTACATGACCCAAATCGATGGTATATGATGTATAAACATATTCTAGGACGATTTCTGGTCGAAAGAAGTGGTTACAAAATTTGTATTGGTCAAAAATGGATCAAACCCAAGTCGAAAAAATGTGAAGGGGTATACCTTCAAAAATGGTCAAAAATTAAAAGTCGCCAAAATCGCTTCTACATGACCCAAATCGATGGTATATGATGTATAAACATATTCTAGGACGATTTCTGGTCGAAAGAAGTGGTTAAAAAATTGTTATTGGTCAAAAATGGGTCAAACCCAAGTCGAAAAAATGTGAAGGGGTATACCTTCAAAAATTGTCAAAAATTAAAAGTCGCCAAAATCGTTTCTACATGACCCAAATCGATGGTATATGATGTATAAACATATTCTAGGACGATTTCTGGTCGAAAGAAGTGGTTACAAAATTTGTATTGGTCAAAAATGGATCAAACCCAAGTCGAAAAAATGTGAAGGGGTATACCTTCAAAAATGGTCAAAAATTAAAAGTCGCCAAAATCGCTTCTACATGACCCAAATCGATGGTATATGATGTATAAACATATTCTAGGACGATTTCTGGTCGAAAGAAGTGGTTAAAAAATTGTTATTGGTCAAAAATGGGTCAAACCCAAGTCGAAAAAATGTGAAGGGGTATACCTTCAAAAATTGTCAAAAATTAAAAGTCGCCAAAATCGTTTCTACATGACCCAAATCGATGGTATATGATGTATAAACATATTCTAGGACGATTTCTGGTCGAAAGAAGTGGTTACAAAATTTGTATTGGTCAAAAATGGATCAAACCCAAGTCGAAAAAATGTGAAGGGGTATACCTTCAAAAATGGTCAAAAATTAAAAGTCGCCAAAATCGCTTCTACATGACCCAAATCGATGGTATATGATGTATAAACATATTCTAGGACGATTTCTGGTCGAAAGAAGTGGTTAAAAAATTGTTATTGGTCAAAAATGGGTCAAACCCAAGTCGAAAAAATGTGAAGGGGTATACCTTCAAAAATTGTCAAAAATTAAAAGTCGCCAAAATCGTTTCTACATGACCCAAATCGATGGTATATGATGTATAAACATATTCTAGGACGATTTCTGGTCGAAAGAAGTGGTTAAAAAATTTTTATTGGTCAAAAATGGGTCAAACCCAAGTCGAAAAAATGTGAAGGGGTATACCTTCAAAAATTGTCAAAAATTAAAAGTCGCCAAAATCGCTTCTACATGACCCAAATCGATGGTAAATGATGTATAAACATATTCTAGGACGATTTTGGGTCGGAAGAAGCGGTTAAAAAATTTTTATTGGTCAAAAATGGGTCAAACCCAAGTCGAAAAAATGTGAAGGGGTATACCTTCAAAAATTGTCAAAATTTCAAAGTCGCCAAAATCACTTCTACATGACCCAAATCGATGGTATATGATGTATAAACATATTCTAGGACGATTTCTGGTCGAAAGAAGCGGTTAAAAAATTTTGTTTGGCCGGAAAATGGTCGATCCAGAATCGAAAAAATGTGAAGGGGTATACCTTCAAAAATTGTCAAAATTTTAAAATCGCCAAAATCACTTCTAAATGACCCAAATCGATGGTAAAGGATGTATAAACATATTCTAAGACGATTTTGGGTCGGAAGAAGCGGTTAAAAAATTTTTTTGGCCGAGAAATGGTTCTACCAAAAATCGTAAAAGTGAGAAATAGTATACTTTAAAAATGTTGGAAAACATATTACGTTTCTCATATTTCAATATTAAACTTTGGGTAGATATTAACATATCATATCGATTAAAATTATGTTCATTGTAACTGTGCAAGTACAAAAAAATGCACGACGCCGATATCTAATTACTAAGCATAATAACGGAATATCGCATGCTCGAAATTATTAAGCGATTGCCAAATATAAAATTTGAAGCAGGCTTAGAAAGTTCGAATCGGCCGATATTTTAATAAAAATAAATCACCATCGTATTCGCGTGACTGCGTAATGAACCTCACGCAACGAATCGAAACTACCGGCACGCAACTCGGGCTACAATGTTTGCGTAAAAAATTTAGATTCCACGACTTGGACGATAATAATGGATTCAATTATTTCTACTAGGATATCCGTGTTGCGTATCGTTAAAAAAGGTTGAAATTCATGTACTTCGTTCGTTTCGAAGTCTTTAGAAATACCAGGGTTCGATAAGTCATATTGCAACTAATGTTGCGTGAAGATATACTAATTAGTGTACAACCTATTAAGCATTAAACATTATCCGCGTTATTCAGCCTAATTACACGTTATTGAGATTTACGTTTAATGATTTTATTTCGAGTACCGTAGATGTAGCAGCTTATTGACACAGGAAATTGGGATGCATTTTAATCGTTTTTTCTTTCAATGCCAATTTCAGTCGAGAAAGTAAAAGGCACTATCAGATCGGGTTGAATAGACTTCATTAAGATATTTTCTCCTTTGATTCGAGAATGTTAGGATGACCAGAGTGCATAACGTGGAAAGATCACTTTTGCTTATATTACCTTGCATATCCGAAAAAATCTCACGGAAAAAGTAAGCATGTCTTGGTCCGTTAATGGTATCCTTTAATAGATCAAATAATATACATAATTGCATTAATCTATTAATACAGGGTGACCCATGTAAAACAGGCCACCTAATTATACAACAATATTTGTTTGCGTTCTTAAAACATGGTTAATCCGGAAAATTCTGTAAAAAAACGGCAACGTAGAAAATCATCTTTCGGGATATTGCCTATTCGAAGCCATTCGTACACTTTTGTATCACTTTTTTTGTGAGGAAATGAAGGGATTTTGATCAACACTGAATTATAAAGCTGTCCAAAAATAAGGACGTATGACAAAAATAAATTAACCGATTTAATTATATCTATTATGCAACCTGAGGCGCAACAAATCTCAGAAAATGGGACGTTACCAATTTGAACTTTTTTATTACATTCTACAGATCCGTTATTTTTGCGACTTTGGTAATCCAGTGTTAAATGACATAATTAGATGACTGGTATCATACGAGATACTCCGTGGATTTTATGAAACGAAGAAGGAAGCGGTTTATTTCGATACCTAACTTTTATCCTAGCTTCGATAAACAATTTCTGCCTCTATTAAGCATAAGGTGCCGATAGATTTCCCATCGAAGTGGCGAACCTTTACCGTTTATTATATGTTCGTAAGTGCACTTTAGCGTGGCAAACATTACGGTTCGTCTACTACCAAAACTTTCTCTACGATATCTGTGCATTAGTGGATTCTAGCAGCACCCGTACGTCATTATCATCCACTATCAAGGTGCTCCTACGTCTTTTATATATAATATATCTTAAATCCTAGTATATTTTACGTGATATAGCAAGATCGCCATTGGGCGTTACGGTGGCTTGGCAAGCGGATAAACAAACTCGTAACACATTCCATTCAGCAATTAATATATTCACCGCAGTTTATTGCCATTACTGACTCTTACATAGAAAATGATTTCATTTCTAACAAATTTCATCGATCACATGAATGATTACATAGATTCGTTAGTGGTAAGTAAATATATAATTAAAGTATACCTAAACTGACGATTAGTATTCATGGGGATTCTTCATTGACACTAGAACAACTGAATATAAAATCGATTGTACTTACATACTTATTTATGTATAAATCACGGCTGGAGAATGTGTGTTAATTAATGGATTTAATTGTGTGCGTTATGTACATATATAAAGGTACATGAAATTACGAAGGACGCGCTGTTGTGTATTGGAATAATTTTAGTAAAAATTGTGGATAAGTCATTTTGAGTGCTTTGGTAGTTCTGGTGTTAAATTACGAGGAAAGGAGGTGTGAATTATTATTCATTACTCAGGGATAATCATGTAAGACAGACTTTTCACAATTGCACCGCGCGTCGAATACAATCGTACAAACTATTCCGACGGAAGTAACGTGTTTACATCGTATCACTTGCCAGGCGTAAAATGATTTTGTAATTGCATAATGTTCGAGTGAAAAGAAAAAAGAAAATTTATTACATTTCCACACGATTGTTCCGCGGAACGGCGGTTTGCGATTTAGCAGCGTAGTCAGTCGGACTTGAAGGAATCAAATGGATTTCATGGGAGCACTTCTTGTACCTAATCAGTCCGCGACTCCAGCTAGTAATTGTTCTGCTACTCTGCACATATTCTCACCTTTAACCCGGCTAAAGTGCGATAATGGCGTGCATGCTTTGTTCCGCCTTATCGTATAATTCCAACTGTTTACAGTGGCACGATATTCCGTCTCAAGTTTCCCTACGTTTACCTCGGGAAGGCAGTTTTTAAATTCATATCGTTTGTATCAAGCGTTAAACTCGTGTCGTGTAGATTCGTAACTGGTGAACAAGTTCTAGAAAGACTTTTGGTCGTAAGAAGTGGATTAAAAATATTTTCCGGCCAAAAAATGGGTCGACCAAAAATCGCAAAAATGTGAAGGGGTATACCTTCAAAAATTGTCAAAAAATCAAAGTCGCCAATTTCACTCCTAAATGGCCCAAATCGATTGTAGATGATGTATAAACATGTTCTAAGACTACTCTCTGTTGAAACAATTGTTTGAAGATTGATTAAGAGTGATTACTTTTAAACATTTTGGTAGCAAAGGTGCATACACATTCCAATGCAGTACCGATTCTGTATTTATATACAATATTATAATACTTTATTTGTGTTGGCGTTATTTGTTCAATCGTAGTGTTGTACAGTTTTCCATACAATTGCACGTTGGATTTCTAGAAACTCCTAAAACTAATCCGATTCCGATCTGGGCGTTGCACCTTTTGTTTCGAAGGAAATACTGTTATTCATTTATACACTCTGGAAAATTGCATAGGCTTATCGTAGTTTCTCCGCTTGCGTCACGCGCGATTCGTCCCACGCATCGATGAATAATTAACGAAACAACGTACCGTACACTTTTCTTGATTTCGCATCGCCTTGCGCCAGTCCACTTAATTAGAATCTTATTAACTTAATTACCTTATACACTGTGAGACCCGATCTTCCCTTAAAAACATCTACATCTCTTATCTCCCTACCGTGTATCCACGAATTACGAACCGTATTGTTCCGTACTTTGTTTCCCATGCAAACCTTTTTTTACGCTTATAAAAATTATTTTATTTTACGCAGATACATTTGCAATTTTTAAATCTCCGCTTTACTCCAATATTACCAAAATCGTACATGTATTTAATAAATAACATCACCTTAATATTATCAAAAAATTGAAAGTTGCAATTAGAACCAGTTCCAACATCAAAGAATTTAATTACAGTCTAATGTATTTCAATCCAGCTAAACATAACTATTTTCAAGAATAATGAATTACATCGTAAATAATGTCGGAGAAGTTGCACTAAATTACACCGCAACTCTTTTAACCACCCGAGACATCAATCATTGTCAGCCCTAAGGAAATCAGCTTCGCGAAATTTCTGAAAATTTCATTGAGCACAACCGGCCGAATTCTCGGTGGGATTTTTTCCTAACACCTTTACGTAACGCCGTCTAACGTACTTATTCAATTAGTTTGAAAATACGGTGGTATATTCATCACTGTCATTGTGCACGGAACAAAATCCATTATGGTTTATGATAGAATGGAACATTGGTGGAGATTAGAGATCGAAGATATCGTGTATGAATAGCGGAATGTATCGAGCGCATGCGTATATCCACGATTAATCCGTGTCACCTGCTAGTAGTTTAACGAGCGAAGTGTTAAGATGTGTCGTAAGATCGTCATTAAAGTAGTGCGCGCATTCGCGGTCGCAATGCCGCGTGCTATGGTGTTCCTTCGTAAACGAGAATTAATGGGTAAACTCTCCCTGTCGACGTAATATAAACTGAGCCGGTGGCATTGATCGCTCGGAAATTTCATAATCCGCACTTCGAGGCTCGACTCGACTATCCGCGCGCAGCCTATTATTTTCTTCTCTCGTTATAATTAGATTCCACTGCAGTTGCATTCCTTCGAACGAACTCAAACGATCATTGCATTACAGGGGTCCCAATGGTACGTCGATAACTATCCGCTTGTTTTTCGTGTAATCGAAGTACAGTTCCAACAGTGTTCAATAACTTGTTCCTTCATTTTGTTGATCTTTTTTCACGGCTCGGTTTGTGGAATCGTAGAAAGAGACTCGGGTGAACATTAAGATTCCTACTCGTTCGGACAATGATCCGACGATTCTACTGAAAGTCACCGGGAAAATGTCGCGCTATTAAAAAGCCACTGGTATGGATCGATTACGTGCTTTAAACAATCTTTATTTTACTGTGACGGTTTTTTTGTTTATATCGCTAACTTGCGCTCTTTATTTTATGTAACTGAATAGCTGAGCTGGTGGTTCGTGTCGCATTTGGTATTTCATTGTAATTAAAGCTAGTACGAGGGAATCGTTATAGTGCCGGTTACGATCGGGAAACAGTGCACTTTCTTTTCAGTGAAATTTTCGATACGATTATTGATTGGAATTACATCGAATTTAATTACACTTTCGTTGCTCGATGATTACTTGCGCGGAACGTTTAGGAAGCGAAGAAATTGCAGGATGATAAATAACGTCTTCTTATCTGCCATCTACTTCCAGTAATTTACATAAAATCATAGTCCTATTATAATGCTCCATTCATCCATGAAAGTGATTTAAATGACCGTTTCTTCGAAAATGTAATTCCATGTAAGCAGTATGTGCGGTATTACAAAAAATGCATAAATCTAAACCACAATTTTGCAAGTCCGACAAAAGTCACGGAATTAAGATTTCGCGTTAGAGATTACGATGACTAATTCCGTTAATAAATTACATAAATTACGGTTTCATGACGTTCAGCTTCTTATTTGAATTGCAACTGTAAAGAACTTTCCTGCGATCCTAAGGTATGAAATATTCATTGAATGATGATGACTCTCGGTAGAAGTAGAATATAGCCGTGGATGACTCAGGGGAAATGCTTAACGATAGATCGGAAGAAGAGAGGACGGTGATCTCTCGTCTCGAGGACGATCCATGATCTTACAAGTCGATCGAGGACGAGCCGCGAGGTGTAAACAGTCTTCCACTGACGTAATCGGCTTACCTGAACGATTCGCGATTCCTTTGCCGTGTTGAGGACGATGATGCAAGTTATATTAACCTAGGCCACCAGACGGCACAGACTCACCGTGAACTTGAGACTCAAGGGAATCTTCTACTCGTTAACTTCCACCATTATCGAGGCGTCGTTCCATTCGCGGGATTCAATTACCCTCATCCTTAGAAGGATCTCGTTCAAAGGCTAACGCTGGATGTAAATCATCGGGTTTTCCAATATGCTTAACTATTCCGATTCAATTGCTATGCAATTCAACCCATTCAGTAGAAATAACGAGATGGACTCATAACGCTTGGTTCGGGCCTAGCTATATCATTTATTAAGCTCAATAAGTGTTATTACCTTTCATATAAAAAATAGCATTTATTTCATGTTATACCGTGCTCTACCGGAAATTCGTTTGAGTTTCACATCGTACTGAATAATTATTGTTCTCGTACAAATTACATGTCGCGTCTTGTTCAACATAAAATGAATGTCGGCCGAATGGGATAGTTTGGAATATTGAATACGAATTGAAACTAATCCTGAAAACTGTGATGCAAACGAATGATTTATTGACGTGTGCCACATATCAGTCGAAAGTTGATACATGCGGAAACGGAACCAATTTTCAGCCATGATATCGCATAGTTCCTTGAACGTGGTAGGATAAGTAATAAATGAACAATGTTGGTTCTAGACGAATAGAATCGAGTGAATGTTAAGCGAGTCGCTGTGAAACCACCAGTTCGATTGAAACGAAACGGAACCACTTTTACATCACATTCTTGGCATTGAAGTGTCTTTGGTACCACGCCTGACTACGTAGAAGGTGTGGCACCGAACTATACTTATGACGTATTTTACGAACTGTAACTCGCGTTAAGACACGGGTCTTAAAGTACACAGAAGATATCGTATATCATCGGCCACCCTAGAAACACAAACCTATAAATTTATGCACTCTCGTTTTCTTCGATATCATATCCCGACCCATTATTCTTCGCCGTAGGAATCTAAAGAAACAATAATAACACCGTTCATTTCTATTATTTTCACTCTCACTTTCGATGGAGAAACACCGACAAATTTCTATCTCCGACATGAATGCATTCCACGCATTCAAATCCGTCTTATTAAGACAACATCCGGCGCTACTTTTCTCAGCATGAAAAAACAAACGATTTTCAGTCGTATAACAGTAGGCGAGGTCGTAGAGTAATGTACTTTTTCAAGCTATGAAATATTGTTCCGTGAATGCGAAATATCCCCCGCTTTCGAGGCATTGCGCAATCCACCGAACTATGGGAAGCATAAAACATTCGAGTTGTACATCGAGATAATTCGAGATAATTCGAGATCTCGATGTTAGTCGTGTTACTTTGTTGTTTCACGACGGATCCAATAAATGTTTGGACGTGCTTACGTTTTACTTAAAAACTTATTTCGTCGACGTGCAGTCAACGCCAATCTGAACGATATTTCTGTAACGATTAGACAAGCTTATCTACCTCTGCCAACCTGGCACCTGCTGTCTTATGAAGTAACTGAGTGATACTAAAGATAAAACGTTCACTTTTGCCAAATCCTGCAGCATAAATATTATATTAGTTCTACTCGCTGTGTCTAATTAATATTCGCACAGGAAAAGGTTTCTGGATCATTTCTGGCTGGCGTCGTTAATATTAAACTGACATTTCATGCAATGATAGTTTCGGATTTGAGAAATGATTTTATTTACTTGTTCCTTGGCGAAACATTCTGCTCGACTCAGATTCGGGAATTATAAATCAATGTATTTTAATCAATTTGAATAACGATCGTTATTAATATGAATTTGGTTATTTGTTGTTTCTGTTCCATCGAAAATTATAGCCTGTTTAATTTACGGAAATAATTGCTACAAAGCAGGTAATTTGATATAGAATTTTGGTTTGTTTGTGATTTGTTTGCCTTGCTTGTCGGGGGAATATATTAGTAGTTTTATATCAGTAATGAAACGATTCAATATAAATCTATAAACAACACGCCGTTATAAGAATATTTGTTAAATTATTGAAAAATTATCGTCATATTTGGATTTGATAGATTTATGGGAGTATAAATATCTTCGCAAGCATTCGACTTCATATTCATTAGTGCTACGTTATTTTTATCCCCCCGCACATTTATTAACTATTGATCAACAGTAATAAGGGTACTGATAACGGACTGGTTTTTAATGAATTGCAAATATTCTCTATTTCTATATCCGGCCAAACCATTCTAATTTCATGGGTTCGCACCGATACATACTTTCCATAAAGCAGTCGAACAAGTTTTCGTGTTTCTGCTGAACTAACTGCGCTCGATTGCAAAATCCAATAAATATCCAAACTAACCATGCGCCCCGCACGAAACATTCTAATTAAACTTTCATAAATCAGCGACGTATTCCCAATATTTAACAAATATTCTATTCATACTTCACAAAGCATACTCAACAGAAAAATCAGCAGTTATTAATGTACCGTGAAATCCATCATAATTAAAATACCAATATAACTCTCGAAAGAATCAGCGATGTAATTCAAGCTTTAACATCCATTGAGAATGAATATCGAAAAAGATATACCGTTTTAATAACCGTTAATTGATCCACGTAGAATGGATATTTATTACGTGTCCGTTAATTACGTTTTAAACTCGTACGATAATAAAAGTAATATGTTATGGTATTTATAGCCGAACGTTGATACGTCATTAAGAAAGAAGTGCAGATAAAACGAACGAGGATGTGGATTCATTTCACTCGATATAAATCCTTGGTACATAAAGCGATATTCCATTGGTGAAATGTTTCATACTTAACACGTGTCTCTCTATTCGCGGTTATTGCCGGACAAATTTTATTATGGCATAAAGCCCCAGGAAAAGTTTCGTGTCTCCTGAACGTTCCGCGTGGTCGATTTCTGTCCTAGTAACAGATATTCGCAATCACTTGGAACTAAAGTCTACGGCACCGCCTTTCCTTCTGCAAACGCATACTTTACGGAAATTATTAATTATGGCTCTCATATCCCCCCTCATGAATTCTGCGTAATGGATTTTATTATAATGCAAAGTTCGAATTACATCGAATTAATATTTAATTAAGTCGTTCTTTTGTAACATTTTTTTTCTGTCCTAATTAAATCGAATATATTCTCGAAATGGGCACTAAAGTATTATATGAGCCGCTTAACAACTCAAAGTGATTAATTTCATCAAACAGAAAATTGAGAAAATTAATAATTATGAAACGTTACACCAGTCATACGCGTTGGCAGTAATATTGGAAAATTGTCAAAAGAGAAGTTAATCACTTTGACATTCGTGCGGCTCATGTGAGTCGTTTATTTTGAAAGTAACCAAAGTTCATTTTTCCAAAAATCAGTTTAACGTTCATAATAGTTACACGAAGTTAGTTTCTAACGTTTTAAATCTTAACTTGATTTTTTTGGAAAATGGACTTAGGCCACTTTCAAGATAAACGGCTCATATATTCTTATTGAGGTGGAATAAATTCGATGGTAATTAATAAAATATTATCAGATATAGATATTAGAGAGTAGTATGAATTCGTATGAAAAGAGTTAAAATTGATCAGTGGCTTAGTTTTTATTTGTTCAAGAATTATTGGGTAATTATTAGAAATTTGATAGAGATTGATATAAGAGGGACAGTAATTACAAAGAATTAATTACGCAACGTTGTTTAAATGCAGAAACAATTTATTAATTACGTATATTGTCACGTGGCTCTGATTATTCCGAGGACACCGGAGAGTTTCGCTTTCACGGACCGGTACTCGTTACACATGGAACATTCAGAGATCCAGTTTCTAAATCTTTGCCTATTAAAACTCGAAGTTCCGCGTTCAAACCGTTTTGTCCAGGCCCCATAAATTTCTCTAAAAACATTTATTCTTCGTACTCTACATTCCTACATAATTCAAGTAACTTACGTAAACGATTAATTTCCATTTCATTAAGCGTAATTAATGAAATAATATGTCATTATTTCACTTTATTTTATATCATCTTGAAACCGGTGGCTCCACATCGTACCTTTTAAAACTTTACTTGCCCCCCAGTTTCACCTAAATAAAATCAATTATCTAATCCAATAAGAAACGGTAGAAAGTTCCGAAAGTCCCGCGAAATTGTTGGAAAAGTTCGCGCGATGTTGATAGGTCAAGAAAGTTCCGTGGAATTCCGTGGAGGCGAACAATAAGAGAAGTCTCACGTTCGGTGGATGACAGATATGGGTTCCAAGGAACAATGGCGGTGAATTCGTCGATGTTTTATCCGTGAAAGCTGACGGGGGCTGGTTTATCGGGAAGAATACAACGCCCATTCGCGCGGGATTCATCATTCGCGATTAATCTTGGCCCGCGATGCCTCTTAATTACAGATTTCTCGCGATTACAACCGACTTCCTACTCCCGTCATAATTCAAACTAGTTCCACGTTCACGCGGCTCATTCGAAGGATGCACCGAAACGCGCCTCTCTTTCTCTCGTTACTCTTTCCTTTATGTACATATTTTAACCAGCTATCTAGAGATACATAGACTGAAATTTACGCCATACAGGAAGATGTAATTAATCGAAACAGGTGCGTCGAGGAAGGTTTTCGAATCAACTCGTTATCTTCGAACGATTAAGGCAGTGATTCCATGAGAATCTCACGAAGCTCTTATTCCTTTCTGTTCCACAACGATTATAATTACTCGACGATTATAAGCTTGATAGGAATCTTTACACTTCGCAAATTACTCGGGGGAATTATCATGTTTATTAGAAGTAACATTACCCGACATTATCAGAATTATATTAATAATTCTACAACGCAAAATTGTTTCTGGTAATCCGCCTCTTATCTTGGACATTAGAGTATATTAACTATTTAATTATATTAATTATATTAATCATATTTAAATCGAGATATGAAGATTATATTTAAAATAAACTCCGCCTGCCTGCACGCAAAATTCTTCCGATGCGATTTGCTTCTTTTATATTTTAAAGTAATGCAAATATTTTAATCGCCGCGTACAATCGCTCGTTAAGTTCACGGTGAAAGCTTGCCTGTTTTAAATAATATGATTCTAATGTTTCAAAGGCATATGTGTACAATTGTTTGCTGAGATATTATGCGCTAAGATCGATCGTGAAAGTCCGATAATGATACGATTGTGCTCACGTTGTTTCCACGGTATAAGAAGCGACCAGGAAAATAGCTTATTATCGATATTCCCAGGAGACCGTAATATGATAATTAAACATTACGTAACAGACTATGCAACTCTAACCAATGATTTTTATTTATATGCCACGAGTGTTATTGAAACTTATCATTCATATTATCGTTAAAATAATAAAACATACAATTATTTTCATAATGAATTCAATGAATTCAATGAAAACTATAATTGATTCAATGATTTTTATTTACATTTTCCATTATTAAACGGCGATGTAATAATGTTTCTTTTTATATTACGCGATCATAGGGAGACGTATTTCCATTATAATTTCACTTGTACTCTCATCGCTCGTTAATCTCTTTAATTAACATTTACCGTTTTCTTAACCAGCTCCTCTACCGTGAATGAACAAATTGTAGCATATCGCGATAGCGAATCTTTGCATGCGAGATAGTAAACGTTTTGTTTTAATTTTTTGTACGATACCACCTACCGCTTTACAAGACGCACCATTTATTCTTGGGAAGAAGAAAAAGATCTCCCAACACGAGAAGAGAATAAGTTTTGCAAAATAGATAATAAAAATAATACTGTAATATTTACATCGAGACAGGAAACACCCGAATTTATATTCTTCCCGTTAATTCCTGGCGCTCTAAGTAGAAAATGTTGTCTAATTATGAACTTTAATTACACCTGTTACAAACATCGTTACAAAGTATTACTTCAAATACCTGTACGTGATGTAAACGATAAACTACAATGATTTTAGTGAAGTCAAGTAATTTTATATGATGAAATGTTAGACATAATGTCTTCGGCGCTTATAACTTCGCGTAATGTAATTATGTAAAGTAGAATGACTTCACTCGAATATATGTAAGTCGATTCAATGAATGCCAATAGAAAAATCCGATGCAAGTTCTACGTAATTAATCACCTGAATGATTCAGGAAATTATACTGCGATTTAAGAATTAGATAAAGAACTCTTTTTTTATATTCGCAATACGTCTGACACCGAGTTCCTTTTCTACTTAATATCGCATTATGCAACTCGCTGTTTCTACTTAATGTCCGCTCTAAATTCCTATTCTACTTTGTATCCTCTTAACACATTCGCACCGGATGTCGCACATGTGAGTCTTTGAGATTTTTTACCAGAGCTCAGAAAATTCAAATGTGAGTCTTTAGATACGTTACACTTTGGTCTCAAAATGTTTGAGTACATTTTGACTAAGTTATAATATATTTTGGTGTTTATAACATTTTTCTGTCGACATAACTTTATGTAATAAAATTCCGCGAATTTGCATTGTTACGCGCGTAACATTTAAAACCAGTCAAAATGATGGATCCTCGGAATGTAATAAGAATGTTCAGATTTTTATAGTTTCATAATTTTTCGTGGTTCACGTTGCACAATGGACATAAATAAATCGATTGATTTATTTCTTCCATCCATTCCTTTTTTTAAGGACGTACACATAAATATACAAATATAGCTGAATATATCGCCGGTAGTTCTAGTGTTAAGCAACCTTGCTTCGGAATGGCAAAAAGTTGTTAAAATCTGAAACATTTCTCTTGTTATTGGCCTTGAATTATGGAGGTGGATAGCGCCTTGATTACCTATTCCGTGTAATTTAGCTCGAGATAGCTCGCGAGCAATCTACATTGCGAACTGTTTCGAACAATAAGTGAAGTGGGCGTTGTCCGGAGCAAGGTCTCGGTGGTTTAATATACCTCGACTAGCGAGTGGAAAGGCGATAATAATATTATTACTATAATTTGGCTGATTTGATTACACCGAAATGTCGACTCATTTTATTATTCGTTGCTCGATGTATAATTTGAGTGAAAAAGAAATACTTTCTTCCTCGTAATCCTCTAAATTTACAAAGCATAACGTGCTCGACGAAGGGAGTAATAAATGTATACTTTCTTGGAAGTCTAAACACTAAACAAAGTATTCCTGGTTGTCAGCGGCGGTTAATAGTTGCAACACGGGGAAACCATAATTTATGAACGTAATAAAATTAGTTCGGTATCTAATTTCTAAAATACCACATTGAAATCTTCGAGTAATAAATTACGAGCGACGCGTATTACAATTTTTCTATGAAGTAACCTAGTGTTCTTACTCGACGAAGGGATATAAATAACATAATTTTCATGTCTTATAAATACTAACTTTTTCGACGTCTAATAAATAGTAACCTTTTTGCTGTCTTACAAATAATAAAACAGAAAATCGTAAGAAGCCTCGCGACAGGATTCGTTTGACGATCTTTTAGAAATTCATGAAATCGCAACCATTTCGATATTTCAACGATCCTTGAAGGTGGCAACTTTTTTTTTCCCTCGAGGAAATTGGCAACATTACTGTATCTAGACTTCCAAGCAGAGAATTCAAGATAGTATTTCTCGTCGTGGATCGTTCCTAATGGGAAATCCGCGTATGGTAGAAGCTGTTAAAACTCCATCGGGTCTCACGAGACATTTCCTATCGCGGCTTTTGTTGAAACGGCCGCCGCCTCTGCGCCTCCACGCCTCTCCGCCTCCCGCGATTACACGCAACACGTAACTACGTCATTATTCCGATCGTTATTATTTGCTGCGAAAGTATTTGAATGCGGTGAATGGTCGCGCACGCGAAATCGGAACGTTTGTAAACTTCCTAACAATGGCTGGAAAATAATTATTACGGGACTGTGGGAAACTCTGAATTACTCTTATCATTCACTATAGGATTAATGAACACCATTCTTTTAACCGCTACGCCTTGATTCGGTTGCGCGAGTGTTATTGAAACTTACGACGTCATTATAATCATTTTCTTTTTATTATTATAGCCACTAATGAAACTTACTAGTAATCACTTCGTTAGAACTCGAAACTAATATGATGGTAATGGATTTAACTTGAAAGAGTTGACGCCCAATGGCGGTACTCAGCATACTTAATTAAATTCATTAATTACATCTTACTGACTCTGCACGGTTGCACTAGATTGGGCAGAATTATAATAATATAATATATAATTTTTTACAATGAATTCAATGAAAACTATATTTAGTCAGAACGTAATATAATATAACACTAGAACTTAATAAAAATACTCCAATTTATATCATTTCATTTCCTGAAATTTGTTGCGGCTTACGTTGCATAATGGAGATAATTAAATCGATGGATTTATTTTCAAATGTACAAATATGACTAAATATATTGTCGGTGATTTTGGTGTTAATTAAAATGATTAATTGATTATTGTACGTATATCATTAATATGATACATGAATAATATCATATAATAATATAGTAACATAATAGGATTATCATTGAATTAAATTCCACTCAAATTATAATTAATTAATAGCTGCACGGTAAACTGAACAAAAGAGAACACCAGTAAAGCATAATTAAATAAAAACCTGCGTTTTAGAAACAATCATGATTTCATCGGAAAATCTATCGCACGAAATGTTTATGTTGTTCACCCCGAGAAAGAAATCTAGATTCAGTTTCGTGAGATTAGCAATGCTCATTAAAACCAGCCAGAATAGAAAGGTCTCGCATAGATAAGGTTGAAAATATCGTGGAACATGTCGCAGCAACACAAGTAGTTGGTGTTTCAAATATTTCCATAAGAGCACGTGAGTCGAAAAGAAACACGAAAAAAATGAAAAATACTGAAGTCGTAGTCCAACGGTATACGTAGAAGAATTTTTCGATTTGTATCGCGAGCAACCACCGAAACGGGGCATAATTGAAAGTTCTTAAATATCAGTATATACGATTATAAGTTAATATGCTTTAAAGGAAACCAACCGGCACTGATACCGTAATTTATGAACGATTAAAATACCCCGGATCCACAAAATTCCAATTTAAGTTTCTCTACCTCGAATATAATCGTATACTATTTTCACGATGGTATCTCTTCGAGTGATCGAAGCTTTTGAAGTCTTAATTAAATGTATTCTACAGTTTCCTCGATATTCCGCGAAACTAAATATGGTATCGCAGTATCCACATTTTTAGCATCAAAAGTGTACTTACAATTAGTTTAGGTTTGCACGAATTCCAGGAAAGTGTGCGACAGGGTGAGTGCACGCGTCAGTGAGAAATTTAGGGTAGTTTTTGGAATATAAGAGAAAACCAGTGGACAATAAAACTTCCTACAGTCGTAGTTTTTAATTCTCGTAAATAAACCGTAAATAGTTACTCATTCACGTAAACCATATTTACACACTTAAATAATCCTCACTGGTTTGAGATATAATGATCCAAGTATAGTTCGTTTCGCAATGAGTCAGGTGAAAAGACTTTTATGTTCCTGGAAGAATTCACATGTTCTGGTTTATTGTCGCTTTACCCGTTTTAGCAGCCATAGGATTTAATTCTCGAGCGTGAAAAAGAAGTCATACCTGATCCCGAGGCACTTATGTAAAACTAATCGGAAGTCAGTTTTTTCTTCGTATTACACCCAGAGAAAACACGTGCGTAAGATTTTACATGATCGCATACGTGTTTCCTTCACCGCTTAAGGTATATGTTCATCTAATTTATTACACCTTCCTTGAACATTAATTAGAGTAAATATAAACACGTTTAAAGAGTTCATTACGAGTGAACTGCAACTCCGCAACATTACATCTAACACCCCTTTTTATAACATATTTTCTATTAATACTAACATAAATTAGTATTTATCTTATTATCATAGACTTCCATAAATTCGGCTAATTTATATTAATCGAATTGTATACTTATTCTTGATCAACGAGACACTTAAAAATTTATATTTACTTGATCAATATATCTAATAATAAATTTGTATCATCGAAGGAGTACTGACAAAGGTTGAAGATAAATATCATCTTACTCGTCAGTATATTTTTAATACCATAACGATAATATGCAATTTAAAAGAGGCATAATTCAATTATCGTAACAATTCACTTCAGCAACAATACATTGCATTCATGAAAGTACATAGAATTTATTGGAACGGTTTGCTGGCTGCAAGGAACATGATACATGTTGTTGTATTTCTATAACCTAATTATTACATGGGGAGATACGAAACTCCTACGCCTTGATTAATGGTAGATTATTGTTTGGAGCCGGACTTGAAATCAGGTGGCCCCAAACTTAGGTGCGTTGTCCCGATGATAAATAGGACGGTGTCGTATGAGATAGCGGCGCGATAGATCGACCGTGATATCGTAATTGCTTAATTTTGACGTCGATACGTCGACGGTAATCTAGATTTTTTTTTTGAGGCCACCGAGAAACGAAACTGGTCTACGTGCCATTTCCCTTTGCCTGTCCGCCGGCGAACGGCACTGACTTTCCGTTTCGTGTAAAAAAAAGGAGCGGCACTCGATCGATTCCGAAATGCTTTTTTTTACGCACCTTCGAATCCCTCTCTATTATTATTGCACGACCTCGTTTTTATGTTTGCAGTTATTATTTTATTCATAACACCTTGACGTGATGATTAGTATAACATTGTACTGAGATGAATGGAAGTGTAGATTAAAAAGTGCGCGGTACATGAATATCATTATGTAAGTTTGTAATAAAAAATTGCGATATTTTTCAGTAATTTTATTGCGTGTACGAAGTTTAGTTTCATAGGAATTTCGAATTCAACTTGTGTAGATTATAATAATTAATAATGGAACTAATATGATAATAACTAATAATAGCTGACAAATTATTATTGAGAAATGTAAAAATAAGACCGCGAGACTTAAGGGGTTGTATGATTATTATAATGAATATGTGGCTTTCGGTTTGTAAATGCTTCGTTAGGCGGAGGACAAATATTTATTATTATAAATGACATATCTAATCTGTCATTTCTCACTCGCTACTGGTAATTAATTTCCGTCTCGTAAGTACTCGTGAGTTTCATGCTACGAGAATATTTATCGGGATGATGTATGCATGCTAATATATATTATCTTCGGAAGTGATATACACCGAATTCGTTTTAATATCGAGGATGAGTGATGAAGCGTTTCAAATCCAAAGTCACTCATCATTTCTCATAGGATGTTGATAATTAATTCGTTCCACGTAAATGTTCCTGCGTGAACTTCAGACTCCGTGAGTCGAAATTACTGTTTAAAAGCGCGAATCAGCCAAAAATGACTCGTAACCAGCCGTAATGGTGCACTTTCTATTTCTTACTGAAAAAGTACTTGCACTCGGTGGTAACGTTTCACGAGTTATCCCCTCGTCTTCTTACACTGCTTTCATCTTTCATCGGCGCTTGTTCCTCGAAGGAAAAAAGAAAGAAGACCTCTCGAACAACGCTCTTCCGGTTGAGCTCCCATTTCTGAAATTATAAACCAAACGAATCCTCTGATTTCTCGATCGACACGTGGTCGACCTTATTCTTCGGTGACTGGACTCTTTCTCTCCTCCCCCTTTTTTTGTCTCAAACTTTGACTGCACTTCTGCACCCGAGTTCCGCCCAGGTGAAATTCTTCGAGCCGCTTCCGCCTCGAAAGCTTGTAAAAAATGTTATAGTATTTTACTCGACAGAGAAATATTAAAATGGATTACATTGAAATGCTTGGCGAATGAAATGATTGAAATAGTTCGAAATCGAAATGTTTAATTAATTTTTAATTAAATCTCTAACGAAAAAGGGAGGAGCAAAATACAAGTTCTTAAATCAGTCTCATCTTGTAAGACTCCTTATTTCTTATTGATCATTATTCTGCTATTAAACGTATTAATTTGCGGATCATAAAACACGGAGATTTTAATGAACTTGTTCCCAGAGTGTAATTAGGTGTTTTTCCTCCTTTCGCTTTGTCTTCGTTCCCCAGGACTCGGTGGCTCTCATAGCCCGAAGTCGTCAATTAGGAGCGACCGATTCCAAGCGATCGGTCTTGTCTGCCGAGGGAAAGTAACGATCGCGGTTTTTCGAGGAACCGTCGTGCGTTTCGAGGTTCATACGGGGATAAAAAAAAGGCGTAGTAGTAGAGAAAGAAGAAAGAAGGTGAGACATATAAAGCAGGTGCCGTTTCCTACGTCTCCTCGACTACCGCCGAAAGGATACCCCCGTCCGAAACCGAAACGATTTCTATACGCCTTCGTCCCGTTCGAAAAAGGAAAGTGCTCGGCCCACCGATTCACCATTTTAAATAGATTGATTTCATCCGCGGCGGAACTTTTTTTTCTAGCAAGTCATCGATCTAAATTTTGCACGGAGGAATTTTACCGAGCTAAACACACTCTCGCTGACTTCTCCACGCGAATTTTTTTAATTTTTTTTAATT
The DNA here is from genome assembly GCA_910591585.2 of Nysson spinosus. Classification (NCBI taxonomy): domain Eukaryota; kingdom Metazoa; phylum Arthropoda; class Insecta; order Hymenoptera; family Crabronidae; genus Nysson; species Nysson spinosus. The sequence continues at coordinate 10,344,740 of OU342835.1, forward strand.
TTTTTAATCGGTTACTTGCCACGCGTTACTGACGATTGTATAATGATTGTGTTTATATGGGTTTTTGTATCTAATTACGATGGTGAATTCAATTTGGTAATACGATAATTGGCATAAATTATATCGTGGAAATTATACCCCTTTCACTATTAATATCGCTCGATATTGATTTAAATACACGATATTAACGAGTGACACTGCTATCTGTATTTTTACTAATTATTTTTAAATTTGTTTACGAATGAAGGAGGCCTGTAATTAATACTCACGTGGGTGTATATATTTATGATAATGTTAATGTATCCGGACTTATTTGAATTCGTATAATTTGGTAAAGATAAATATTATCTTACTTCCAATCTGTTTTTAATAATATGATTATAAAACGAAATTTAAAGAGATATCATTCAATTATCGTAAAAATTCATTCCATTAATAAAAAGACCTCGAATTTATCGGAACGACTTGCTGGCTGGAATATTTATAATTTAGTGAATCCCGGAAAACTTTTTTTTCGTCGCTCGTCCTTTATAGTCGACGTCCCGATTCGAGAACTGCACTTTCCTTTCCATCTTGAATTAAGAACTGGGAGTGGTTACGTGGCTTGTCAATCAGATTTGAATATGTAATTCTTCCTGTCACATCACGTTGCATATGTCAGAAGTAAATTTGTTGTATAGCGTGTTCCTAAACTGTCTGACCAATGAAAGGGTATTCTACTGGTTTCAAGAATGCGGACCACTTATCTCTACACGTGACACTCCTCATTCTTTTCATTCCTTTTATCGTACCAAATTTATTTTTGTTCATAGCTATACAAGTTTACAACCGTTTCTTATATATTATCATTATCAATTTATTATTATATTGTCACATAAATTATTGTCTAGAACTCGAAGAGGATTTATTGAAGAGTTAGAAATTTGATGGGATTCACCTTTGGACAACTCAAATATTTCATAAAAATTTGTGTAGAAATGTTTTTGTATCTGGAATCTGATTGGTCAGATATTTTGGGAACATCCTGTACAATTTATCGGAGGAAGTAAGGAGAATTATAAAGTCTCTGTAAGCGTATCAGGACACGTTTATATCGCGAAGAGATGTAACGAATACCGTTGATCCTTAACGCACGGAATAAATTGGCTCGAACGAAATGGCAAGACGCGACAGTGAAAAGTCATAACTATAAGTAGAGCTATTAAAGTTCAAGGCGTACCAACTTAATAAATTTGCCTCGAGCTCTGTATTGAATTGTAAGAGAATACGAATGACTCTTTAGATTCATAATGATACGTGACGCGACCCATTGATTCATTCACTCTGAACCTATTAAATCAAGTCATATTTTCTAGATTCGATAACGCGCTTCCTTTCGAACTTCTGAGCCGGAATCAGTGAACCATAGAAAATTATATAACTCTGCGTATCCGTAAGATAATTGAATTAAATTTCGAACTTCCTCGGTTAAGTTTTGATTTCAAACTTTTGATCGGTAGTGTATTATGTATCGGTATTGTAATAATGTAGTAAAAGATTGGTAACTGCCAGTAGCATCGTGCTTCGCTTCATTCGATTTCAATATTCCATGAATCAAACATGGAAGTTTATAGAAGACCTTTATTGTTGATGCATTTCACGAGATAAACAGCCGCGATTATCCATCGGTGTTGTTTGTTGTTAGCTAATTAATTACCATGATACGCCTGATACGAATGCGTATCCTTCAAGTTGCATAAATTTATGGGAACGTTCTCCTGACAATCTACCACCTTCCATTACTCTGAATCCCGAGTTATCGTGCATTCTCGAGTAACCCACGTCAACCGCGGATATTTATTTCGCCGATACCCGCTTATATATTTTAGCGAAAACTTCGCAATCGTTAAACGTAAAATAACTTCGGCGTTCCACTTGCGAAGATTACACTTTAAAGTCGACTTTCATTCCGCGCTTTGATACGCGGATTTCTTGTACCCCGCGATAATTATTATCGCGCGTAATATATCATGCAATATTACATTATTGAATAATACCTCCATTGAAATCTCCGTACGATATTCCTAATATAAAATCAAAAAGCGGTGTGTTTTGCGATTTCATTTTGTTTAATCGCTTTTTACGTTCCGGTGGAAAGTACAAGCTACTTAATGTATTTACGTCCATTATGCAACATGAATCGCGAATAATCTCAGAAAATGGAACGTTATAAATTTGAACATTTTCATGAAATTCCGAGGATCCGTCATTTCCAATGCTTCTGTACTTCCAGTGTTAACGATGTAATATAATAGTTACATAATAACCATTAAACATCGAGATTATATGAATGGAATTAATCGAGTATCTTATTAATTTCATAACAATCCCAAAAAAGAAGCTTGAAATCCCTCTCAGCATATATAATTCAAACAATATCATTTAACATTGTTCACAAAACATCTCGCAGATCAATTCCATTGAAAAATACCTGAATGAAAGTCTCGCAATAAATTTCGCGGAGTGAAAATTAAACGGCGAATCTATGCGAATGAAATTAATCGTGGAATCTTATTAATTTCATAACGAGCCTGCAGAAGAAGTCGAATGATAGAACGATACGAGACAATCGGATGTATCTCGTAATAATTGATACCTGTCGTCGTAAATAATGAATGGCAATATAGATCGCGATTACGATGATTCTGGTTTTTATTCGCGGAGGACAATGACGATTTGGTTAACGGTAAAATGGAGGATGGTTTACGGGTGATATTCAGGTAAAAAGAAAGCTGGTTCACTTTCGAAGGAGATAGGCGATGGTTTAGTGGTTTAGGTATCTAAGAGGTTTCGATCATCGTGTAACGTGCTGCACGGGCTGCATACTGGGAATGGATATCAGTGAAAGTCGACTGAATGAAACGAAAAATGTGCCGATCTATTTACATTTCATTGGTTCTGCTGCACAAGTACGCGCTCGCTTACGTAATAAAACCGAACATGCTATGCTAACGCGATTATCCAGAAGAAATCTGTAGGCCGAAGTAACGGCTAATAGTGTGTATCAATTAAGGTAACAAGAACCTCGCGGAATAAGCTGACAGTATTTAGTGAACGGACTCGATATAACTGATAAATGAACTCGGCAAAAATTCATTATGTATTGTATTTCGTCCGTTTCCTCGTTCATTATATTCGACGTTTAGTATACATATTTTATATCATTTTATGACACATGATATTTGGTTTGCTGTAATCAATTGTTAGTATTCCAACACTAAAGTTTTATCATTTTCATCGTTTTATCGCGTATCGCTCGAGTCAATTTTAAGATCGAAAGTGCGGTTTAACGGGGAAATTCTAATCACAAAATTATACTGTTAAGTGCTTTCTAAGAAGCGAGTTTATTAGAATTTATAAGTTCTAGATATTCGGAGATAAGGAAACAGTATGTTTTATTAGTATTTAGGACAATTAAGAGTCGAAGTTTATTGGCATTATTTATGGGAAGTTTAATTACGTTCGTGGAATGCATTTGCTATTATATTTACGATCACAGGATGAAAAATTAATATCAAATACCTTAATAACATCGATGATCATCGTCCGATCTAGTAAATCTACCTTTATGTATATCGATGTAAATTTAAATGTAAAGTGAAATTCTCCTCCGCGTTTCGTTGAATAAAACACCGACGGAAATAGAGTCGAGTCGAATGCAACTTTCTTGCTCCTTTAACGAGAATAATGTTTAATAATAATAAATATCGAAACCTTCGGAAATCGTTGGAAATTAATGAAACCTACAACAGGAATATAAATTTTCCGAGGGAAAGAACTTATTGGTCGGCCGAGCATAGAACGTGTTTGCCAATCAATACGGTATCCGCTTTTGCACGATTTTGTGCGAAGGAAAATTTAAAACCTGTTTAAAAGTATCAGGTACGGCAATTAGAAGGCACGAGAAATGTCAATGCACCACGAAAGTTCGGACATGATGTCGAAGCCATGATTCGCCGCTTTTCAGAATCAATCGGCCAACCATCTTTGAATAATTTTCAAGTACCAACATCCTGCAAAATTAACACTAGAACTGGCAAGGAGATCAAAAGGACTTATCTGCCATTTTTAGTTAAATTAATCGAATATACCACAGCGAATTGGTTGAGATTAAATTGATTAATTAAATCCATTAATTAACTTACACTTGCCAGTCACAATTTATGGATAAATAAATGTATAAATATAACTGAGTATATGTTCGGTAGTTCTAGTGTTAATTGATACAATAAAAATATCTTAATTCCTCAATCTACTAACCTGGAATGGAGGCGATTAAAATTATTTTGATTAAATAAAATTTGACACACTCATTTTTTATTATGTGTTACATTGTGTTACACACATATGCATACATATTGTATATATTCGTGATTGAAATACATTATTTCATATAATGATGTACTGATTATATGATTTTTGTATATGATTTTAAAGTTGAAGGTATGATAATTGATTTCTGAGCTAGTATTTTTAATCATATTTTCTTCTGCATAATTTTATTTGTAAACGAAAGTATGACGAATATGTGGGAATTTCGCGTATAAGCATCGAGTTATATACTTTAAACGACGAGACGAAGATTTCCCTTTGGAACGTAAATCATATTCGAGAATCCTCGCGGTTGACTTTCGTAGACAATTCCTACGAAACAGTGTCAACTTTCATAAATAATATGACGTGTATTTCGATATAAAATGCAAACCATTTGTTTTCGAGGATACATCGATCAATTTGATTTCAATTATTCTACGAGATTTCCCAATATTTAGAAACCAATTACTGTAAATAATAAAAAAATGTATTACCTTCCATTCTGACATCTAACGAATAAAATGTAGTAGATTCCTCGCGTTTTCTCATATTAATTAAGCTCGCTCAGTTTTAATGACTTACATTTATTGATGAATTTAATCGCGACACGATCTATTTTATACTAATTTGCTCAAATCAATTCCTCGGAAGAAACAATGTCATTACGCGGAACTTAATTTATCTTTGGTTTATCTTGGACGGCCGAGTATCATCGTGTCAAGTGTTCTTGGTTTTCTTTTCCTCGGCAAACGTCCTCGTCGCCTAACAATCCTGTTAACTACTTGTCGCATAGAACTCGTGTGACTTCCGCGTAGGATGGCGACTCTCTGTGCTCCATTGTTTAAAGAGAGACGAGGTCATTCTACTTTGTTGCTGCCGATAGAAAAGACACTTCTTCGTTCTGGAGAGAGTATTGCGTAGGAAAGTAAAGATTATCTTCCTGAACCTCAAGGAATTTCCTGAAACGACTTGCCGACTTAGCGGATCTGGTGATTTGCAATCCTTTACATTAAATTCATTCTTCATATTTAATTTCTGTACATTTTTCAATACAATATTCTGAATATTCTCAATATTTAATATTCGGTAAATTTAATTTTTTGTATTTAGTCTAATGATATATTCATTCTTTATATTTAATTTCTGGGTATTTCTCAATATTCAATATTCTTTATATTTAATATCTGAACGATATTTGTAATTAAGAATTATAACAATAGATATTACTTTTATCTTTCGGTTCAAAGTAATAAAAGTAAAGTGAATTCAGTATGAAAAAATATTCTAATGTTATTTTCACAGTAAAAAGATAAATTCAAATTAAATTGAATAACGAATCGACTGTTAATTATTTAAGCGTCGATTTAAGCGGTAGAAAGGATCGTAGTATTTAATTTCGCAGAGTTTCTTGTTTGACTTATATAAGTAGAGTTCGGAGTTCTTAGTTTTCTCACGGTTGTTTGTATTCCACATTGATCGGAAATAAAAAAAATTGTGCCGTCTCTCGAGTATTTTTATTCGGGACAGTGTTCTTTCTGTGCAAAAGATAAGATGTCTCGGGAAGCTAGTATATCTATACACAATGAGTTCCGCAAGAAGATAAGTTAACTGGGTGTAAAATTAAACGTTCCGCTATCGAGAACAAGATCAAAGAAAACTGAAATCCAAGTATTATGATCTGGATACGGCTGACCTCTCTTTTTACTTACGTGCTATACCACTTTCCCTTTCTTTTCCTTTAGAAATTCACCAATAATCTTTTTCCCGTTACTTCGTTTGTTTTGCAGTTTTTGATTATTATACAATGATAATATCAGTACTATTATATGACTCTTTTTCTTCTTAATATTATATCACCTCAATTATGACATTTTATATTGCTGGAAGTCTGATTCGCTGCAATCAGTTTCCGAACTTCGACTGCTAAGCTTTATACTCTTCTTTAAAGCTAAATTCCAATTTAATATTCAACAATCGGAAGATATATTATTATAATATCCACAGATAATATATGAGTATATGTTTTCAAAGATGCGACAAGTTTCCTCATGGATTTATATAATTGAGTATTTCTGACATTACAATATTGATTGATATATATCAATTTTAAAAATCCATAAACAATGTATTCCAAAGATGCAACATATTTTCTCACGGATTTTAATAAATATTTCGTAATTTCCGAAATTCCAACCTTCAAGGTAGATCGATTCCGGGTACATCGATTTTCAAAATTATAGAAGATACATCGATTTTTTAAATTAAAGAAGATATATCGATTTTAACGATTGTAGAAGATAAATCAATTTTAAAAGTTAAACGATCTTAAAAATTATAGAAGTTATATCGCTTTTAACAATTATACAAGATACATCAATTTTAAAAATCATACACGACACATCGATTTTAAAAATAATGGAAAGTACATCAATTTTTTAAATTATAGACGACACATCAATTTTAAAAATTAGAGAGTATTGCATAAAAGAAACCCAGGCCTTTCAAAAGCGCGAGAATAATTATTCAAATAAGCGTACAAAGAAAATGAGCGATGTCTAAATTATTATGTACGACATTCATCCTTCCACTTGGAAGACGTCCCGGTGTCAAGTACAAATGTTCGTAAATGGGTTTCTCGGGACGTGCATCGTCATAGAACCGTGATCGTGCATTTCCAAAGGTAAAGGTTGAGTTGGAGTGCATATTGAATTGCACCGGGAAGCACTTCGAGTCGTCCACCTGGAATAAACAAGTGTACGGATATTACCACTACTGTATTCCACGCGTTGTAATCAGAAGCAATTCTAGGTTCCATCGATGAGAGTAGAAACAGTAACAGCTTTCAAACATCGATGAAAGTTTAAATAATAAATCTGTAGACTCGCACGGTGAATGGAAAACATTTAGTAGACATTGTAACTTTTTCGAGTAGTTCTCGGTAACAACGAGATACGCAAAGTGCTTTCTATCGCATATTTTCTATAAATGGTTAAATTACTTCGGTGCGCACTGTAAAGTATTTTACGATATCAGAAGAAGGAAGTATGATACGATTATACAAGAATGTAACTTTTATTAGTATCCCTGGGATACTGTAATCAGAAATGTACCCTGTTATTTAAACGCAATTGGTCACAATTCGTCGTGATTATCCCGATTTCGCGAAAACAATTTCTCCTTGAATCGTGGCTAAGATAATATCATATATTCCGGATAATATACTTTCATTATGATAATGATGCGAAGGATGAGGATATGATATCTGTTATGATATTTCACTCGTAATCAGTGTACTTACCCGATAATGACTGATCGTGAATGAAATGAATTGTCCTCTGAAAGAATGGGAACAAAATGTAATCGAGAACAAAAGAAATGGTTTGGGGTTTCGTAACTTAATAATATGATATGAATGCATTCACTGATATAATCGCGATTAAATTAACAACTTATATGCCTACACTATCTTTTATTAATATAATGTTTTCCAATGAATAAGTAACATTTTTTATAAAGGAATAACAAAAAGTAGCGACCCTAAAATCTGAACAGAATCGTCATAGAATGTTCGACAATGAAACTTGAGTATGTTTCATCTCTTATTATATTTAATATATATTTAAAAATACTGAATGACATTACATGAAATATTAATTACATACAAACTTATAATATTTGATATATATATTATTACAATACAACGTATATGCATATATAAATAATAAATAATAATATGTGTGCATCTTATATAACTCCGAACGTATTTCTTTCATCTAACAGCAAAAGCTAATTCGATCGATGACCTGATTGCAATAATTGGTACTTCAACTTGACATATTTTGATTGTGAATTTTTTCGATAACCGATGCAGTTAGTTTGTGGTTGTATTCCCTATTACAATTCATGCTCTGCTGAATAACATGCCAGTAATAATAGTCCTAGAAAATTTTACTGGAAAGCTGTTACACGGCACTCTTGCTAGAACGGCACCCGCCACTTGCTTTCACCCTTTTCCACTCTTTTCGGAACTAGACATCGATTATCCGCTAAAATAATACAGGGATCGCGTTGCGATAATCCCGATACAATAAGGAGAACATCATTTCGTAAACATATCTCATTTATTAAAGTAAAATATTCTACGATGAGAACAAAACAATAATCACGGATAGAACAGACAGAACTACGACGGTTCTGTTCAGATTTTAAGATTGTTCTTTTTGGCATTAAAAAATTAAAAAATAAAAAATATTATTCTTTTACGAAAAATATAATTATATCAATGTTTTGCACTCGAGTGGAGATTTTTAGTTGCCACTCATTTATCCCGGCAACTCGAGTGGCAACTGTGCATCGCCTCCAATTGTAAAGGGTTAAGGTTCATTGAACCTTCCGATATCACCGCTTCGGAAACCCCGAATCTGGAGGTGCTAATTACACCACGCATTTTGTAAATTCGTAATAGTTAGAGGACATTTATGATATGGGAGCGTGTTGCATAATCGCACATAATATTATTACTGTAATTTGTAAGTTCACTATCGATGACTGCATATTTCTTGGAACTCTTGTTTCGAGTCGTTACATCTCGCGGCACCGTCGTAGGTCTGCAACTCTTTTGCATATCGTTTCATCTATTTTTATTATACAATCAAGGGAAATGGCGCAAGCCGTGTTTTCAATGTAAAGCATTGAATAGGACGGGTAACTGGGTTAAGGTATTCGTGTAGTAAGATTGGGAACCAACTCGGAGAACGTTATCTCTCGAATCGATTGGAAAATCATATTCAATTACAAGATTAATGATAACGTTGAAGCGTAATGTCGGACTGTGGTTAATGATGTTATGTCTGGAAGTATCATTGCCATATATTTTGGGTAATAAATTATGGGGCGTGGATATTAACCCTTATAGTACCGTTTTATGTATTATAATACTATATACAACCGTATATAGTATTATAAGTTTTCCGGTACTAGACAAAAATATTTTGAAACATATGCGATTTTTAAAGTTTCTATTATCTTTTTATGTCATTAAAGGTGTTTAAATTATATTAAAAATTGAAAGCCGATATCTCGGTTCGAAGGTACTAAAAGGGTTAATGTAAGAGACATTATATCGCATAAATGCGATTCTATATATTTTTTTGTTAAATGCTAAAATGAATTTTCCGATGAAAAAAATATTTTTAAGGTCTTTCCTTTGCTCGATAAATGAAAAATTATTTTATATAATATTTACCATTACAATAATATTATAAATATTATTCCTAACGATTATATTGAAATAACTTCATTTGCACAGCTGACTATCTCCTGTCAACACGAACGTACTTCTTCCGTATTTACAAAGTCCTCGACGTATCAACGGGTTAATAAATAATTATACAACTTTTTCATCTTATTACATCCATCTCAAAACACATTAAAAACAGTCAACTTTGACGGAAAGAAAATAAATTTCTAATCGTCACAAATATTTCACAAATTTCTAATACACCTTAATTTTCCTGCAGCTAGTTGTACTAATCTTATTATTCTTCCATGAAATTACTTGTATTTCACCTCAGAAAAAAAATGTTATTACGTTCCACGCGTAATTTCCCACACGACTTATATTATCTTCTACGATCGCGGAATTCTCTCCATTACATAGTTACAAAATCTTTCGAATTCTAGCGTATAAGGATTTGTTATTCAAATCTGTCTTCGGAGGAAGGCGATATATTAAACGCTATGCATTCGATCTCTCATGTAATTTACAAGTTGCACGGTGGCGAGTAACACGGTTCCAATGCAGGGGATATTTTTTTTTCTTGCCAGTCGTATCGTACCGTTGAACCGATTACCATATAACATCGTTATATCGTTAGGCCTGTCCCTTTCGTCGGCACACTTACCCATACCTCTACCAATGTGAATGGATCCTCGATCGAGAGTAATATCGGTATACTTTTATTCGGTAATTCGGTATATTCTTTTATACCGAATACTTTTATACCTTTATAGAAATGTTCAAATTTATAACAATTAATTTTTTGAGATTTTTCGAAGTTCACTTTACACAATGGACATAAATAAATCGATTAATTTATTTCTTGTATTAATTTCTTTTTTTGTAAGGACGTACATATAAATATATATAAAGTGGGGATTAACGATTTTTATTTTGATAAAAAAAGCTTTCTCGTTGAATTAATGTTTTTGTTTTAAATTTAAAATTTCATTTAGATACAAGAATTAGGTCATTGTTTATGATATTACATTTGAATTAAGAATATATTTTGTTTTAAATATTTTTCGTTAAATATATATATATACACTCGTGAATGCAGATCAACCACGGTAAGAGTAGACTTACGTGGAAACCAGAATTGTGACTCGGTGAGAAATTTCGGTCTCGTAGTAGAGAGTACCCGCGGTGGAGTGTCACGTTGGAAAAAAATCTAGCGCAAGTCCATTACCTCGATAAACATCTACTCACCATTTACGTAAGTCGGCTTTACGTGCGAAACTAAATCAGAATTATCCTAAATCTCTGGTCGCGATGCATTACGTTATTACGATGAATATAATTACTGTTTGCGAAGCCGGATCAGGTTTCGACACGTCCCGCGGACCCATAAACCTACATGTCTTAATTGTATGAGAAAGATTATTGTAATTACAATCAACGTTGGGAATCGGTGAACTGGAAGTGGCTTCGCTGCGCGTAATTCAGATTAAGTCATTTCTGAATGATATTCCTACGCCTTTGTCGGTTAGGTAAAAAATGACATAATATAGATATCATTCTTCTTTGACGTTTATAAAATGCACGCATTGTGTATCGAAAGAAATTGCAATTATTACAAAGTTTGGATTCAATAATTACTGATTAATATTGCTTCACATTCGTCGCTTATGTAAAAAGACGAGACGATTCGGAGATTATACTTTTCTGACGTTTATAAAGTGTACATGTCGTGTATATCAATTAAAATCGCAATTAACAGTAGTGGAATTCGAAGAAATACTTTTTGTCGGATATCTCATTAAATCGTACTTTCTTCCGGCGTGTATCCTGCATTCAACATCGAGGACAGTTGTTTGGTAATTCGGTTGAACATCCCTTTCCTTCTGGAACATTTTCCAGGAAACACCTTTCACCGAAAGATAACAGCATTCCTTAGACTGTGATACTTAAGGAGATCCTCCGGTACTTATTAATTGCAAAGTCGACGAAGTGCGAGAGTAAATGATACGCCTGGTCGTGACGTAACGCTAAAAAGACTAAATAATATTTGCAAAGCGAAACGGTTATCGATGTAATGAATGTTGTGGAACGTACGTCACGCGAAGTTCAATTCACTTGGTGAAGTAAGCAATCGTATATTATTCGAAGATAGTACCTTCGAATATGTTTATAAAAAAATTAATATCTAATATATTTATCGTAGAGAGTTTTATTATCCAATATATTTATCGTAGACATTTTTATTATCGAATATATTTATTGAATATTTTTATCGAAAGAATTAACTCCGACTATCTTCGCCGAAGAAATTATTATCGAATATATTCGTCGTAGATATTTTTATTATCGAATATATTTACAGTAGACATTTTTATTATCGAATATTTTTATCATAGAAATGTTTATTATCGAATATTTTTATCACAGACATTTTTATTATCGAATATATTTATCATAGCAATTTTTATTATGGAATTTATTTATTGAATATTTTTATCGAGAGAATTAACTCTAACTGTATTCGCCAAAGGAATTATTACCGACTATATTTGTCAAAACAATTATTATCGACTATATTTATCTAAAAAATTATTATCGAATAATTCTATCAAGAAAATAATTATGCAATATATTAATCAAAGAAATTATTCAGTAAATTCCAACGATGCGGGTAGTGCGAATAAAAAGGATAGAATTTCATAAGGCGTTTCGCAAGGTTATTTGGAAGTTTAAAAGGAGTCGGATTTATGGAAATGAAAAAGGCAAGGTAGCAAATTGTACTGACAGGCTTTCAGTGATCAAACGTCCCAGTTTGACAATTCCGATGGAAAAACTCGACATTGTGCGTGTCACTATCGAGAGTACCAGGGAACGACGTAATTGTACCAATTATGCTAGTGCATTTAAGTATGCGTACCGGTAAGAAGAAACCGGACGATCGGCTCACTTATGCCGTATACGTAGAAAATCCGTGGAACAGGATCATTCGTCTAAACCTTAATTCACGGTTCTTATTCTTCCTTCCTCAAATTCACCTCGCGAATTTTGATTCTCTTTCACCTTAATCGGCGGAAAAAGATTTACGCATAAAAATGTACGACGTTTCGTGTGAACGATCACAGAAAGACACGAATAAGCATAGAAATTCGAAATCGTGCGCCGAACCGCCGAGAAATCGAAATGGATTTTACGATCGTTAGATACGTGTAGCTAATCCTCGTTTATAGGCTACGCTGGATGAATAAAATATTTCCTTTTTGCGTCTCCACGCCTAGTTTTATTCGCAATTTTTGTATAGCACTTTCCACTTCTCAGACTTCCTCCAGGAAATATTTCGCGATAAATGAATAAGTGATAAAATAAGCCACCTAATTATAAAATTCGGCAAATTCTGTAAAAAGCCGCCATCGAAAAAGATTCTATTTCAGGATATTGGTCATTCAAAGTCATTCATATATCGCGTGAAATATTTCCCATATTATTGCAATTAATTCTTTCGCGTCTAGCGTCGGATATATCTGATGGCCACGAAACGATCCAAAATGCCTAACGTCGGATATATCCGACGGTCAGGAAATAATCAACAACGACACTAATAAATAGATATTGTCAATTTTATTTAACCAATCACTCGTCGCCCACGTGGTTTCTGTGACTTCAAAGTCGCCGAAATTAATGCCGATTACACTGTCATAACATATCTACAATTGTTTAATTGTTTTTTGTTACAGACTTGACTGATGCTGGATGAAGATGAGGCGAGGTTTCACGTGGTGGGACAGAGGAGTAATGTCGAGGCTTGTTTCGTGTATGTAAAGGATAAATCTTCCTGGACGTACTTAATATGCACTCCGCGATGGACAAAAGCTGCCGACACTCGTCACTCGTCACTCGTCGAGTCCGAAGGTGGGACAACGAGAGTGAGATTTTTCGGTGAAAGTGCACTGAAATGAAATATCGTGCGGTCTACTTCGCTAGATCTCTAGATGTCCGTCTCACGGACGTATCGTGTCTTCGCCTTTCTTTTTCTCCAAACCACGGAATTCTCGTTACATTGACCGGTTACAATGTCCCGACACGGACATCGCGTGTTCCTGGATGTCACTTTGATATTCCCCTGCTTTTACGAAATCCACATTTTCGCGCTGTCCACCGTATTAAATGTCCTGCGATATTTTACGTAATTGAAAATTCGTTGCACGCCATTTCAACAAGATTTTGAAGTCGCCATTTCTTATATATAAATGAACACTTCATTCTGAAATAATTGATTTTATTCCATTTCTTAATTTCGATTGATCTATCACGACATTCGTAACATTCGTCAAATGATTAATTATTTTTCCGATTGTCGAAGAAATAATTCTTACCTAAAAATCGCACTTTAGTTCAGAATTATATTAATTATCACGATACAAAAAATAGTGATATCCTCTCCATCCTCTTACAAGAGAATCACAGTTATTTAATATCCCCATAATATACGACTCCTACATCTAATAATTTTCATAATTTATTATTACGTCCATAACTTGACACAGATATCCTTAAAACGAAATCAAATCAACACATTACAGCATCGTCATACCAGGAGCACGTGGTTCGCAATTAATTACATAATTCTCGACAGCATTTATCGGCACGCAGAAAAATGACAGGCAAAGTCCGGGACGTAATAATTTCAATATAATTCATGTAACGAATGATAATCGATTTAATAATAGTGACGGCGAGACGATAGCAAACGGAAACTGTATCTTTTCGATTGGTTGATCGAATCTGGGGGACGCGGATCTCGAGTTAATTATATAAGGTTTGCTATCGGTATGTTAATCGAGAAGCATAGAGAGAGAGTTAGAAATAAAAAGTGTCGTGTTGTGTTACACGTAAGCACAATGGGTGTACACACGCGGACAAAATCGAAAGGAGTAAAGGACACTGTCACGCGAGCTAACCAAGAAGTATTTCGTCAGAGTCAACGTGCAAGGTGTGCGATAAATCGTTCCTGTTACGACAAGGACGCGGAATGGGTAACGTGCTACACGAACTCGGTGTACCACCAACGGAGATAAATTAAAGATCGGAACAAAAGGCACGAGGCCTTTAACTGGTTCCACCGTGAGACGCGACCGGTTAAAATGTCCAATGGACATCCGCAACGGTTGCCGCGAATTCCGCGCATTTCGATACCTGCTACTACTTCGTTATTACTTCTACCAGTTTATGGTGACGTCGCACTAAATCGCTCGCACGAAGAAGGATATGCTTATTGTTTCCACCACCTGGGACTTTCACCATCGCGAAATCTGAATCCGTTAACGAATACGCCGATCGCCATTGAAATACCGATACGCATTAATGTAATCCCCCTTGGAATTTCAATTATCTTACTCGGGAATACTTGGGAATAACGAGACCTTTCTGGACACTCTTTCGATCGATCGATCGTGGCATTCGTAACGTTAAGCTTTAACGAGATTAATTATTCTTTTTTTTTTCGATCGTCGAAGGTGTACATTTTCTCCAGAAAAATTGATGGTGTTTCCGATTGATATCAGTTGTTATTATATAAAAAATTGTGATTACCTGCACATTTTTACAGGGAATCAGAAATGTTTAATATCTCTATCATATTCGTTAATGTCTATTTTGAAAATTTTTTCATTTATTTAACAGTTTCTAGTCTGATTCTATCGATATTGACTTGACTTTGAAGCTATTGGTCTTTTCGATTTTTTCTAAACTTTTATCATTTACCGCAATTATAAAAGGAAGTATTATAAACAAGGATAATAAATTTATAACACTTATTGTATCCATAACAACTTTTTAAATTCCAGTTTCTAACTAATGCATTGCGGTAATCCAATGCGATGACAGAATTAGAGGATGTTAGAATCAGATTAATCAGTCAGAATTGACGAATCAAAGACACCTGCTGTATCGATTATATAACAGCTGTTTAAATTCCAGTTTCTAATTAATGCATCGCGGTAACCTAATACTATGTCAGAATGATATTAATCGGTCAGAATTAAGTCCAGGAAGTGAAGCGAGGTTAAAATATATTCGTTCGCATTCCATGTCATTAATGATTCATTTCCGAAGAGCATTGATACGACACTGCGTTCCTGCGGTGACCACCAAAATGGTGGGCGACCATAGATCCGCTTAGATCGTGGAAGGCGCAAAGTCGGTGTGCCGCACGAATAGTGAAAGTGTCCGAACGGTCCAAGCAAATAGAATTATTCAATACTCTAAGTCGAGTATATTGATAAAAAATGGAGTACAGGGAGCCGACGTATCCAGTTGGCGGCACGACCCGACTCCAGTCGACTCGACTCGACTCGACTCGAAAGACTCGAAAATCGTATAGTCGCTCGTGCGAGACGAATTACAATGCTTTCGGAGAACGTTCCGGCTGTCCGGTACGTGTGCCGCGGGAATGTGTGACCCACGTTCATATTCTACCGGCTCTTTCATTTTCCCAGGTCATCTATGATAATGGTACCACACTGCCGACGGCAACCACTTTCAATTTTATTATCCTTGATAGAGATCGTTCCCGACCACCCTTGCCAATTTTGTCTACTACTTTATACTACTGCTCAAGTCGTAAATACCATTTAATTAACAGTTCACCGTGAATTATTGGAAGTAGATACTTACCGCGACTTAACGTTCCCGATTTTTTAACGAGCTCAACGTCCTTCCTTTGATCCGACTGAAAGTAATTTATTATATAAGTCGTGTCACTTATCCTTTCCGACATTGACTCCATTTTGAAGCTGTCGAGCCCTTCGATTTATTCCGAATTTCTATAATTTTTAGCACAATTATATGTCCTACAGAAATAAGTAAGAATCACAAATTGATGGCACTTAGAAATCAGAATATATAATTATAGATATAATATATTTATAATTATTCGTTACGGAAAATCCAAGTAGATAATAATTCGCGAAATCGATGAATTATTCGTTGTAGAATTCAACAAATTCGTGAATAACGAATAGAGTTTCAGAATTCGAAACTTATAATTATCTTTCACTGAACATCGAAATAGATAATAATTCAAGTTGCACGATACCTTCGTCCGTGGTATTTTATTATTAAAACATTATTTTACACAACGAATGTGAAACCACCTCTAGGGGCACATGCCTGTGCACATTTTTATCAGTCTATCATACGCGTACACGAGTGTGTGCACCTGCGTACATGTAGAGCGGAACCGCGTGGTACAAGAAAATCCATGGAAAGGTCAAAGCAGAAAGGAAGGGAGAAAGTAAGGGTTCCGAGCATAAATTAGTAGGTGATTGGATTAATAGTTCGGGAGATTAATCAACAAAACATTATTTACATTATCCAGATGAAGTGCATTAACAAGGCTTACGCTGCGGAAAAAACATTAACTTCTCTTTTATAGCAAGTAGATTACGTGCTTCTGCTCAGTCTGATTAAATACCTTTCTGATATCAGGTAGCTTTATCCTTCATACTTTAAGTTCCAAATAACTTATTCCTAAATATATTTACGTCACCATGCATGCCACCCCGCATATTTCATATAAATTAATTATCAAATATTCTTCCGTCAATTAATATTTTTCGTGGGTACTACATATTTCATATAAATGAATTCTTATTATATTCTTACGTCAATTAATATGCGTACGTGGCCGCCTTATATTTTGTATAAATGAATTACTAAATATTCTGACACTAACCAATATCTTTATTGCCAATTAACAAGAGAGATCGCGGATAATAATGTTCGTTAATGACGGTGGAATTCATTTGAGAAGAGAATTTATCATCTATCGAGGCTTTCTCGTACCGGTACAAACTACTCGCGGTATTTCCGACATCCTTCTTTCCGTGAATATGTAACGAAACGACGGCAACGTCGTTCCTCCCTTTCGCGATTTCCGCGATTCATAATTATTCCTGCGACGCGCGTAAGTACGTGATATACCTACTAATAGCCGTGCCTCCGTAGAAATTGGCGTGAAACCAACAGGCTATTTTCCCGGTTTCCCACAGCACCGTGTTACGTACCGTGTCCTGGGAAATCGAAGGCTTCGGCGGAACACGGTGTATTCAATTATTTCCTTCGGATTACAGTAGATGAAAAACAAAATGTATACCTTGGGAGAAATCTAAATGGTAGGGGTTGGCTGTTCAAGGTAATTGCGAGTAAACAAGATACAGGTAACCCTCGTATAACGCGAGAGTTGACTTCCAAAAAAACGTCGCATTATAAATATCACGTTCCGCGAGACTCGGATTGAGTGCGAAAAGTGGATTTGCGTTCTGAGAATTATTCTCTTCAGTAAAATATGGCTATCGAGCCGGGAAAGGTACATAGTTTTACTTGGTGCGAGAAATTTTATTTATTGAAACGAAAATGGAATGATTAAAATTAGTAAAATTAAAAATTATAGTATTACCGGAAAAAATGATACCAAAGTAACATAAAAAGGACGATCTTTAATGAAACGTTAATTTGTCTGAATGCGTTAAATCGAAACCGCGTTGTACGAGTACCACGTTACACGAGAATCGCTGCGATTTAGAAGCCGTATTACATCGATATCGCATCGTATGAGTATCATGTTATACAGGTTTTCTGTATACGTTTTTCATAAGTGATTATAAAGTGATAAAATGAAAATTGCTCGCTTAGATAATTGTAGAAGATGTCGTTGTTTCGAGCGAGCGATAGTTAACCGAGTTTCTCGTGCCCTTAATGAACTGGATTACAGTGATATGCTAAAAGAAAGCGGCCATAATTCAAGCTCAATCAAAAAGAGTTTCCACGAGCTAGAAGGGAAAATTGCGGTTGGGACGTCGTAAATTTCACATACTATTCTGTATTCAAATATTCGATACTCAAGGACCGTGGTGAGGAAGTCATAAAATTTTAATGGCACTACTCGCGATATCTACTTTCTATGTTTCCCCACGAATGGGTTAATTGTGGCTTACAGTCTTAGCGAGAGAATGATCTCAATAAAATTCCGAAATTCTTTGGTGTTCGCCATTCATCGTCGATTTCGAGACAATAAATTCAGCGAACAGAAACGAAAGAAGTGCGTGGACGTAGGAAGTGACGTAAGGGAAATTATTATGGAACATTCGTTGTGGAAATTTAATTGCTAAGTCATTATGCGGACGATGTTATAGTTGGTATAGGATCCGTTAATAAAATATTAATAGCCGATAAAGTATGGATTTATTAAAGTGGAAAGTATATCAGGGGAAGTACATGGTGATTAATCATTTCAAAAATTCCTAACGAATTATTAACTACACCTTCCAGAATTTTTCTAGTCCCATGTAGATTAATGATCGTCCGATGAATATTCATGTGAAATTTATGGTCCTTCGTAAATTGCATCGTTACACGTACTCCGCTGCGGGCTAAGTTTACCGAGATTATTTTTAGTACCGCATCACTGAATCACTTCATTTCAATTTGGTGTTTATATTCGATGTTTTCCTTGCATGTAGAATTTATGAGCAGAATATCTAGAAAAATATATTTCTTTATAAATAAGAATAGGAGAAATATATAATATAATATTTACATAGAAATCTTACGCCAAAGGTATTCCTGGGTGTCTAAAGAATATACTGGTAACGGAAGGGTCACGTGGAATTTTAATCTCCCTTTGATTATACATGTTGTAATATTACATATTGAATATTATAATATTAGAACCTCCAAAATTTATATATATTTTTCGTCTTCCACTTTAAAATTACTGGCATCCTTCCAGAACTCTAGAAATATTATAGATTATATGATAGTATCATATCACAGATTATACTATTGGCATGGCCAAAAAATTCGTTTGGTTTGCGACATTATTTTGCCGAAAATCAAGGAATTTTTAAGAACGCGGATTTACGAACTTTCAGAATAAAAGGAATAGGAAAACTAAAGTCACAGGGTGTCATCTTCCTAGAACCTTACATAAATTCAGCACGAATGTCCCAATAAATCAAAGCACCTTATTCCATAAAATTTATTGTTTCCCCCATAAATAATTCTCGAAATCCAATCAAATATCCGTAACTATTCAACGCGGTATGGTTCCGCGGTGCGTCGTTATTTCTGATGTCTAACATATCGCGGAATGTACGATACCTTGTAAGGACTCGAATTCCCCTCAAAAGGATAGCCGCAGAAGTGCTTGCATCATTTCGTGGTGTCCGTACCTCCTGCTCTGCTAGAGAAACCATGAAAAGTGCAACACCCATTCGCGAGTTGCACACTTGCATATATCTTTAAAACTACGCATCGTGGGTGACGTTTCGCGGATATTTCGCCGGGAATTTCTGCATATATTTCACCATGGAATGCATCCCGAGTCGAACTCACCATCGTACTTGAGTCAATATACCTCGGCGTCTCGACTCGGTACTCAATAATTGATCCTTGCAATTCTTGGAAACTGGAAACTAGAAACGTGGAGATATTCCGGACATTGGAAGAATAAATGAAAATTAGTGTACTTACAAAACTTATAAAAATCAGGGGTTTAGTGGCTTAATAATGGATTTAATAATTACCTGGAGCATACCTATCGGAGATCTTAAATGTACTCGATCCTGGTGGCGTATGATAGAAATTTTAATTCTTGTAGAAAGCTTGAGTTTGTCGATTTTATGTTCTGTTATATGGTCATAGAATTCGCTAATTATTTTCTGGGTGATTCAAGGAACTTGCTTTATGCATGTGAATTTTCATTTCCCTGTAGATTGTACAGAATTATATCGTGTTTGGTATGAAGACAGTCATAAGATTTTAACCAGAACGAATCAGATTATTAAGCGTGGATTAAAAATTGTTTCGGGGCAGAAAATGGGTCGACACAAAATCGCAAAAATGTGAAGGGGTATACCTTCAAAAATTGTCAACAAATGGAAGTCGCCAAATTTGCTCCTTCATGGCCCAAATCGATGGTAGATGACGTATAAACATATTCTATGATGATTTCTGGTCGAAAGAAGTGGTTAAAAAATTTTTATTAGTCAAAAATGGGTCGAATCCAAGTCAAAAAATGTGAAGGGGTATACCTTCAAAAATTGTCAAAAACTGAAAGTCGCCAAAATCAATTCTAAACGACCCAAATCGATGGTAAATGATGTATAAACATATTCTAGGACGATTTCTGGTCGAAAGAAGCGGTTAAAAAATTTTTATTGGTCAAAAATAGGTCGAAACCAAGTCGAAAAAATGTAAAGGGGTATACCTTCAAAAATTGTCAAAAACTGAAAGTCGCCAAAATCAATTCTAAACGACCCAAATCGATGGTAAATGATGTATAAACATATTCTAGGACGATTTCTGGTCGAAAGAAGCGGTTAAAAAATTTTTATTGGTCAAAAATAGGTCGAAACCAAGTCGAAAAAATGTAAAGGGGTACACCTTCAAAAACTGTCAAAAAATGAAAGTCGCCAAATTCGCTCCTTCATCGCCTAAATCGATGGTAGATGATGTATGAACATATTCTATGATGATTTCTGGTCGAAAGAAGTGGTTAAAAAATTTTTATTAGTCAAAAATGGGTCGAATCCAAGTCAAAAAATGTGAAGGGGTATACCTTCAAAAATTGTCAAAAACTGAAAGTCGCCAAAATCAATTCTAAACGACCCAAATCGATGGTAAATGATGTATAAACATATTCTAGGACGATTTCTGGTCGAAAGAAGCGGTTAAAAAATTTTTATTGGTCAAAAATAGGTCGAAACCAAGTCGAAAAAATGTAAAGGGGTACACCTTCAAAAATTGTCAAAAAATGAAAGTCGCCAAATTCGCTCCTTCATCGCCTAAATCGATGGTAGATGATGTATGAACATATTCTATGATGATTTCTGGTCGAAAGAAGTGGTTAAAAAATTTTTATTAGTCAAAAATGGGTCGAATCCAAGTCAAAAAATGTGAAGGGGTATACCTTCAAAAATTGTCAAAAACTGAAAGTCGCCAAAATCAATTCTAAACGACCCAAATCGATGGTAAATGATGTATAAACATATTCTAGGACGATTTCTGGTCGAAAGAAGCGGTTAAAAAATTTTTATTGGTCAAAAATAGGTCGAAACCAAGTCGAAAAAATGTAAAGGGGTACACCTTCAAAAATTGTCAAAAAATGAAAGTCGCCAAATTCGCTCCTTCATCGCCTAAATCGATGGTAGATGATGTATGAACATATTCTATGATGATTTCTGGTCGAAAGAAGTGGTTAAAAAATTTTTATTAGTCAAAAATGGGTCGAATCCAAGTCAAAAAATGTGAAGGGGTATACCTTCAAAAATTGTCAAAAACTGAAAGTCGCCAAAATCAATTCTAAACGACCCAAATCGATGGTAAATGATGTATAAACATATTCTAGGACGATTTCTGGTCGAAAGAAGCGGTTAAAAAATTTTTATTGGTCAAAAATAGGTCGAAACCAAGTCGAAAAAATGTAAAGGGGTACACCTTCAAAAACTGTCAAAAAATGAAAGTCGCCAAATTCGCTCCTTCATCGCCTAAATCGATGGTAGATGATGTATGAACATATTCTATGATGATTTCTGGTCGAAAGAAGTGGTTAAAAAATTTTTATTAGTCAAAAATGGGTCGAATCCAAGTCAAAAAATGTGAAGGGGTATACCTTCAAAAATTGTCAAAAACTGAAAGTCGCCAAAATCAATTCTAAACGACCCAAATCGATGGTAAATGATGTATAAACATATTCTAGGACGATTTCTGGTCGAAAGAAGCGGTTAAAAAATTTTTATTGGTCAAAAATAGGTCGAAACCAAGTCGAAAAAATGTAAAGGGGTACACCTTCAAAAATTCTCAAAAAATGAAAGTCGCCAAATTCGCTCCTTCATGGCCTAAATCGATGGTAGATGATGTATGAACATATTCTAGGACAATTTCTGGTCGAAAGAAGCGGTTAAAAAATTTTTATTGGTCAAAAATGTGTCGAATCCAAGTCAAAAAATGTGAAGGGGTACACCTTCAAAAATCGTCAAAAAATGAATGTCGCCAAATTCGCTCGTAATTGATCCAAATCGATAGTAGATGTTCCCTAAACATGTTCTAGGACCGTTTTGTGTCGAAAGAAGTGAATTAAAAAGGAATACCACCATAAGATTTCAAACCGAACGCATCAGGTTTTATCGAAAGCTCCTACACCTGCCTTAGTTGCAAATTCAGTTAATTCGCAAATCATTGTTCATTGATCTTATTAACGCGAGCGTCGATTACAAATTCAATTGGCTGCACGCACCGTATACTTTCGTCTTATCATTTGTTTCACGCTGTCTGCTTTCTAAAGATTAATTCGACACCCCGGATGAGCGAGCCTCGTTAAATCTAATTAATTGAATTTTAATCACAACAAACGTGCATTTACATATATATAAACCATACAAATAAGGCTCGTATAAATATCACGTTTTTGATCCGTCCATCTAAAACATTTATTACGTGCTAATATTAATATTAATTCATTAACGAGTGTCGATTCATCGAGATTCATTCTTCTAAAACTTTTAATTTATTTATTATTCCTTAATTTAATGTTCTTTTATTCAATGTTCATTGGTTATTCAATGAACGTAACTGGACCAGGATTCATTTGTACTTTTAATTAACAGGCATAAAAATGTCGTGTCGGTTTCTGGAAATACTTCATGCATTACAGTGTGTTCGGAATTTTAATGAAGCGATTCGCGTTCGGAATACATTCGCCGGAGATCGTGAATCCACGAAAATACTGTTATCAGATGTTTAACACTGGAACGACCAAACATGCACTCAATTATACTTATATATTTATTGATATATGAACTAAGGTTGGAGGATGCAAGTTAATTAATGGATTTAATTATATGCGTTATGTATATAAACTCCCAAACAACGCGCCGTTATATATTCGATTAATTTTATTAAAAATCGCGGACCAGTAATTTTCACTGCTTTAGTAGTTCTAGTGCTAAAACGTGCACTTTTAAATAACTTATTATAATTGTGTTGAGAAGTCTACCTTGCCGTGCTGTGCCGTGCATTTATTACACCACGAGAGCATATGTACTTACAATTACTGGAGCGACAACTTTTCTATTCTGACAGGGTGTTGCAATATGTTTTCCTCTGACGCCACATATTGAGTGGTTGGAAAATATGTTTCACTGACTTCTTATTTTGCTTATTAATTTATAATGTATTTGAGCTCAAATGAGCAACATAATTATTGCAGGCACTTATTAAAACTATATAAAAATGTATCTTAACCAGCTGACTGTTTTTGGCTACTATACTGAACATTCATTTTCAGCTACTCAAAAGTAATTAAACTTTCCATAAACTGCTTATTTAATGTTTAATCAAAAAATATCTGAGCCGTTTACTTTGAAAATGGCCTAACTACATTTTTGCAGATAAACGGCACATTTATGCTTTTTAACAAACAAATTTATTTCTAATACAGAAATACAATTGCAGTCAGCTTGTTAAAATATAAAGCAGTAAGTTAGTCGATGTACGATACGATTTAATTAATTTAAATATATCGTAATTGCCGAGAATAGTTGCGAATGAGAAATTAAGAACACCTGATGAATAAGAGTCGAATTTATATGACCTTGATAAATATTTTACTTAAATTTAATAGAATTATTATTTTAATGAAATCTCGAATTAAATCGACTCTGGTTCTTTCTGCAGGTGCAAAATAGTGCAGCAATTTTTAATTGTTTTTGATATCAATCTTACATAATTTCATTCCATAGTTTATAGTCATAAAGTACATGCATTGCAGTTACAAACGGTACTTATTACCTGAAGAATGGCGAGTGTAAAAGAGTGAAAAAACCGAAGCTATTTTCGAGAGTAACCTTCAAGCATGTTCGTTTCAGTAGTATTTCCCGACTCGGGTTGAAAAGCATAGCTCGAAATGTCAACTGATAAGCAAGCATCGGTAAGTCATGTTGCAATTCGAATAGAAAATAGTACTTTCGGTCTCGCAGCGAGCATTCATGCGTGCCAACTGCTTCGTGATTTTGAATAAAACCAGTTGGATCGGTTCGTTGCAAGTATGCATTTATCCGCGTAATATTGGCGTAATATCAAGGGTTGTTATCCAATTAGACGAAAGTATTATTCTGATTTTGAGCAGATTTTAAGACTAATTAATTTTTATGGCAATGGAAAATATATTCTATTTGTCGTAGAATTAATTTATAAATTATCATATATTCGGTTGAGTTATAAATAAGTCCCATTTTTTAAAATAAAGTTTATTCGTAAATAAAATGAACCACGGTGAACTTTAATCTAATATATTCGCAGTCATAATTAATATTAGGTCTTTTCATATGAAATGACGCATTGCAAGGGTGAAGTTCGAAATGCTGTATTTTTTACAATATAACAGTTATTTAATCAAAATACATCCAATTCGCTTCTGTGCTCTTTTCCCATCGTTTAGGTATCGAAAATATACTTTTTTATAAAAATCTCCAGATTAATTTGTAATAAATTGCCGGAAGACCTTAAAAACTTTCCTCTGGGTTTGAACGATTTTATAGCGCAAAAATTAAATGTTTAAAAAGATGACAATCCGTTAGGCTTATCTAATAACTTCTTGCCATTTTTTAAGCAACTAGTCGATTCCCCTTGCGTAAAACCCTGGCGGTTGTGAATAAAAAAGAACTCCTGGACTAACTTAACTTATTTATTACTCAACCCGATATTTTGTACTCGTTCCAGGGAGTACATTATTAGATGTTTTTCGCAGGATACGTGTGAAAAATAATTGTCCATGTTCCCCGGACATTTTCTCACGTTTCCGAACGTGCCAAATCGAAAGAAACCTTCATCCGCACTTAAACGCATTCCTCCGGTTATAACTCTTTTAACAGGCTTTTTTAACAAGTTTCTCCTTACTCGTTCGTTTATATTCTTTCGCCGATTCAAATACACTTCTTGCTGCCACTTTAAGTTATGAAATATTCGGTCTCATTATTTCATTATTAGCTTGATTATAAGCGGTGACATGAACAACTGAAGTAAATAAAGATCGTTTACGAGCCGATCGTAATCTCGGTACTCTTTCCGTAAACGTGAAATGAATTTATGAATCAACAATATCTCGGGAATCACCGTGTTCACTTTGGGTTGTCTATGGATTGGATATTACTCGAACACCGCGCTTAATTTCCCACGAGATTCCATGCAATAATGAAAAAGAAAAGGTAATAAGACGAGGGCAACCACAGCAGGAAACGATAAGTGACACGCAGAAATCACCGCCATAGATTTTCAATTATTCGCATTCTTTATTTAATTGAAACTAATTCAATTTATGTACTGGCACTCGAGGCATTTTTGATAAATTAACCCCTTGACCTCAAATGACGAGTCTGACTCGTCATGATAATTTAATGTTTTAAGAAAATTTTACGATTTTTAATGTTAAGCAGTTAAGTCGTAACGCAGGGGGTTAATAATGAAGTACTTCTGTGAATGACATTCTAAGTAAAATAGGCCACCTAATTATACAACAATATTTATTTAAACATTCTTTTTTGGGCCCTTCGATGCCATTAATGTAATACATTAAATACTTTCATGCATTAATTATTCGCATTTAGACATGAAATAATCGATTTCACATGAGACACCCAGTATAATGATATTTTATACACGATTATGCGCATTTAGGAACCGGTACTTAAATTTGTACAGTATACATAATTTGCATTGTATTCCGTGCAATTATGAATTATATTCATATTCGTGTATTACGAATTAATTCCTTGCATGTTTACAAACATTAAGTTGAACGAACTCGATTTAAAGTGGAACAAACATGGCTCGTTTTTGTCGACGACATTAACTCTCATTATGGCAGAAAATAATTACCGATTACCAGGAATAACTATAACTCTTGAGATTAGATAGTTGAATTATTAGTTACAAACTGCAACCAGTTCCTAGCCTGAAATGATGTTGCTTCTAATTAACATCGATTATTGGCAATTATAAAACGATTAGAGGCTCCACAATGAATTAGCCGGGATACGCAGATAGAAAGTGTTCCTTGTTCATTTTACTTGACTTACTTGGTTTAATCGATCGATTTTGCTCAACAAAATGCGGCACCCGGGATACTAGACGTGTACAGGAACACATAATAATTTAATTAATGTAATACGAGATGTCTCCCGATGTGTAATTAAAATTTAGCAGCGGGGCGTAACGAAAGCTACTTTCAACGCGGATGTTAACCACAAGTATTATCTTACGACCCTAACGACCCTGCATCTTGTCGACAGACATTACCATCTTTTGCTTATTAATTCGCTAATTAATTACGCTTCTCATTGGCAGGAGCTTATATAAGGACCTACTAGTTATATTCCCATGACACTTATAATATTCCCGATATATTGGGTTGATTAAATAATTCAGCACATGAGCGAACATTTTAATAAATTCATAATGGTGCCCATAAGAAATGTCGTTTTTTAGATTGAATAAACAGTGCCACCTTTTTTGTGAACGTTATTTGTTATTACATAATCTATGTACTAATTAAAATTAGTGGCATTATGGAATCAAATTTCTGCAAGAGAGATAGTTTATTTTGAAAAATGCCTAACTCCATTTTTTAAATAAACGGCTCATTTATGCTTTTCAACAAAGAAATGTATTTGAAATGCAAAACCGCAATTGTTGAATTGTTAATTGTTAACAATCAATAACCTTGAAATTCGTGTAACAATTGATTTCTAATCAAGACATTTATCAACCTTAGAATCACCGCAATTAAATAAGTCGATATTATAAAACACTTTGTACTTATAATTAACTAATTACACCGTGTCTCTCTAAAATGATTGATATCCAGTTTCCCAAATTAGATTATGATATATTAAGATGTGAGATCACAATCGAAATTGTTCCACTTTTGCTGGTAGATTTAAAAGGGTTAATTGCGCGTAGATTTCTATCTATATCCACTTCGAACTTATGACGGCTAAATATATATTTCGCGAGCGAGATGGTTCAATTTCGGACGTAATCGTTTGGTTGTCTTACAATTAGAAAATGTACCGATTGGTCAATCTAATAACGAAGTCATTATGTAATCGTGTCTGGGACCTACTGACCCATAACCTTTCCAGTCTGCGGACATAAATGAATCGGTCACCATTGTCGTCGCAGGGAAATCTATTTTGCGGGGTTACCGTGTGCCATGTTCTTTTGGTTGATCAATAAGGAACAATAGATATAAAGGAGTTGGGGCACGCATTATCGACACGATGACTATAGATTTATTCCATCTGGATACCACTTTGTTCGCAAAGAATCAACATGTCATTTTAGAGATACAATTACATTATTACATGCCGGGTGGTAGATAAAAATCCAATGGCAGTAATCAAAATTACACTTCACTTCGATTTGTGTCGCAAGCGACAAAATTGCGCAAACTTAACAATTATGTACCCGACTTCCGAGGTCCTTTCGTGCGAAGTTGAAAGATAACTTTTGATTTCTTTATTAACTTTCGATATTGCCATTTTTTATTCGGCTTGGTTTTGACGTGGTATACGTTACACCATTGCGGGAATTAAAATAATATTTTTTTATGTATTTTTAATATAAAGAGTCCCGTAGGAAATAAGCCATCTAATTAACTTCTTTAATCGAGATGATATAACTAATATTTTATGCATTACACGAATGGATCCAAATGACCATTCATGTAATGTATACAATATTTTCCATATTATCACGATTAAAGGATATAACGACGTCATGATATTATTTCACGATTCTTCGCATTTAAAAACCAAATTATTAATTTCACATGAGACAGCCTTTATAACGCCATTACCATTATTAATGTTATTATTATCTATTCGTTTTATATTTGTTATCTTTTCTTTTGGTTTTATCTTCACGTTTATTATGTTTGTAACTTTTACCAAAGGGTGCCACTCGTGAAATAAATAATTAAATAAATACCGCTATTTCTTCCCGATTATTCGCGTTTAGAAACCAATTCAGTAGTCGCGGTCCGTCCAGTGTCAGCCATAAAACAGTGCCGCAAATCCGGTAGGTTTTACGATTAGAAACGTTATTCCCATTTGATAATACTTTGTCGACTGGCTATTCATTAAGCAGGGAAAGTTGTTTTAAACAAGAAAGATAATATTATGCATAGCTTTTTCCTAGGCGAGTAACGTTAAAAGAAGAGACGTGCTCAGTACGAAATTAAATAAGGATACGATCTCGTGATCCTTTAACGTGCGATGTCCTTTTTGTCTGGTCACTTTTTAACGGGAGCTATGATTTGCCAGGCGATAGCATTCAGCCTCGTATAATTGGTACCATTAGCTTGCCAACAGTAAAAGGTTGCACAATCATTTCAGCGCCCTGAATGTTTGTCGAGTTAGCCACGTTGCCGGAAACGAGTTCGAGCCTCGGACCATTACCAACGTGGTTCTTCATCTTCCGGTGATTTACATAAGATCTCTTGTTACACTCGATTAATTATAAATTCAAACACGTGACCATCGATTAAAAGCTCTGCCGTTGATCGGGTCACACTTTTTCTTATTATTTTTACTCGATAAAAGTTTCTTAACCCTTTCTTAACTCCAAAGTAGAAATATGGTCCCTACAGACTTCCTCACAAATAACTTATTTATACTTTAAACTAATATGTTGATTTTAATCAATTCTCTTTTGCTAACTTTAATAGATATAATATTGAACCGATATTTCGGGCTTTCAAAATTTTAACGCATTTAAACTGAAAAGTATTCCAAACTTTATTTGTAGAAAAAATATGTTGAATTCAATGAATATTTTCAAAATGCATATTTCTGAAGTTATTTCCATACGACACATAAAGAAATTAAGGTACTAAAAGGGTTAATCCAGAGAAGAGGAAAAAGAGGCAATTACGGCGAAGTGGAATCGTTAGGTTGCCTCGGTAGATCGTGAAAGTTCTATTTAATAGTAATTGTCTTTAACGAGTGAAATTCATTTGGGTATAAGCACGAATTATTGGGGATAATGCTTTCTCAATTACGCCTTCAAGTTTCTTCCAATATCGTGCCAGTTAGATTCATTATTTCTACGGGTTTATTGGAGAACTTTCATCGCGTACGTAAACTTAGCGGTTTAATGATATTTAAGTGGCGGTTCGATTTTTGTTCGGAGTCATTGAAACGCCGACATTAGAGGAATAGGAAATAGAAGTGTCAAGATATCTTTCCGTAACGCGATCGTTAGTTCGAGTTCTAGTTCTCGAGTCGGAAGATATCGATAGCTTCGAGCATTCATCCGGTTGCTCTATATTTGATCGAGAATCTGGTTTCGTTATTCTGCAATCGCTTACTAGTTACGTCATTGTCCGTACACCTTCTATCCAGCCACGATCCTAGAATCGATAGTAAACAGTCACGATCCACATTCACAATGGCACGAGGAACAAATTGTTGGTACGCGTACTTCGACCGCTTTTACTTTAAGACCAACAAACCGTGACATTTTAAAGGTACCTTAAACTCGTACCTCCGCATGCACAATTCACTTCATACATAATTCATTTATTATAATCCGAGAATTAAGTTCGTGAATTATTGATAGTTAATACTTCATTTTTATTTTTGTCGCATTAATAATATTGATTAGAGTCATAAATAAGTTCGGTTTTTAATTAAAGTTTATTCGTCCATTATTTTTCTTTCATGATGAGATACTACGATTATTTTTCTTTGGTGAAGAAGAGTATAAAAATAGTATTAGAACTATTAAGATATTAATTATTATTAATATTGTTGCGGTTTAAAAGTCGTTTATTATGAATATAAGTTCTACAAGAAAACAGAATTGGATTAAAACCACCTTTAAACCGCAACAAGTATTGATACTAATTTATTGCAAATTTATTAATACTCAAATTATTAATACTATTAATATTAATTATTGAGATATTAAAGATTCTTTTTCTTCGATGAAGAGAAATATTGAAATATTACGATACGATTATGCGCATCATAATTGAAAATAATACATTCTCCCGTCGATATATCTGTCAATCGATGTCATAGCAATGATTGCAACATTGGTTCTTGTCATGTGTTCTTACCATGTAATAACATGGTTCGCTAAAACGCGATTTACCATGGCTCGCAATTATTTAATGCAAGAAGTGTCTCTTAACGGTAATCAGAAGTTTAATCGTAGCACCATTCGCCGAAGAAAACTATTTCTATACAAACGATAAAGCATGACAATCGCGTATTACGAAACATAATAACAAGTTTCCTGTTTCACGTATATCAGCTTTACAAAAACGTAAACTTCTTCTGAAAAAGAATTGCAGCTTATATCATTATCTTCCGAAGCTTTTTATTTCGTTCAAATTTTTCCGTGTTCGATGCAAATTCTTTCTGCCATTTAACACTAAAACTATCGAACATATACTCACTTATATTTACATATTTATTTATATATCAATTATGGCTAGATGATTTACGTTAATCAATGGACTTAATTATTCGCGTTATGCATAACAAATAAAACTACATAAAATCTCAATTAATTTTCCGTGACATATTTGAATAATTTAATTAAAAATGGCACACATTTTGATCCCTTGGTAATTCTAGTGTTAAGTATCATGGACACTTAATTTGACAGAATTGGCAGTTTTTGAATATTTTGCAACGTGTACAACCTTAGGTCAGTGAGACCAGGAAACCTTTCTCTTAAATAAGACGGTATGTTTTTTATTGTTCTTCGCAGTGGCCACGGCCGGTTAAGAATTATCCGAATTTGCCGAAAAAAGATATTATTTCATAATAATGTAGACTTTCACGGCAACGAACAGCTGTCGATCCAGTAAAACGGAATAAGTCAACGGTGGAGATACTTTTTCGCGAAATTCAGATCGGAGAAAGTATAAACTCGATTGAAGTTCCAAACCGACCGTTTGATCTAAGAGTTTACGTCATCTGCATAATATTGCTTTCAAATGAGATCAGTGAATGAATGATGTTTTTCTCGGTCTCACTTTGATTACTAAATTTGCTACAGTTTCTCACATCTGACTTAATCGACTTTCTTTTTACTCTATTATCTTAATCATATACACATATGCATATCAACCAAATCGATTTTCTGGCGTACCCGTACCAACCAAATGCACATTAATACTGGAACTATCAAAGCAGTCCAAATGACGGGTCCTCGGAATTTAATAAAAATGATCACATTTATAACGTTTCATTATCTGAGATTCTCTGCGATTCACTTTGCACGATGCGCAGAAATAAATCGATTAATTTATTTCTTCCATCCATCCTTTTTTAAGGACGTATTTAGAAATATACAAATATAGCTGAATATATCGCCGGATGTTCTAGGATTAATTTTGTATACGCCATACATATTACTTCTTACATTTACCGTCATTATGTCATAAAAAAAGGTTTTGACAAATTGTGAAATATACAAAATGTAGACAGAACTTCAACGATCATAATACAATAAAAATGTTGGATATACGATTAACTGTAAGGAGCAGGGAATAATTACACCAAGCCATTTGGAAAATATCCCATTTCATATGAAAAGACCTAATATTTGATCGATTAAATATAGCAGAATTCAACTAGGTTTAGATATTAGAATTTGCATAAATTAGATATTCAAGTTGTGTCCAAACCACAGTACGAATCTCGTTCTGTGCAACGATCTAGTTTCTAATAATATTCGTGAAATGCAAATATCACGATAATTTTCAGGAATCCGTTTGGCGAACGGTATCGATAAAGAAACCTGGTTAGAGCGGGTTAGAAGACGTCCTTGCCGGGACAAGATTTACGCGCGAGTCTTGAAAGAGAGAAAAGATAGTACAGAAAGGTGAAAAAGGAGGAAAGAACTCGCGAAAAGAAGTCGCTTATCTGACGTAAGTCGATCGCCGGACATTTCTGGAGGCACAAGTTCCGCTCACTCGCGCGAATAACGGCAAACGAAATCGAGCGCGGAGAATTTCAGTGGTCGAGTTAATCGGTCTAAATCGAGGATGGAAAGTGTCAGCTGATTCCGATCGGCTCGATTGACTTGACTCGATTGATTCCATCTGACACGCTTAAGTGATTCCCTTTCAATTTTCGCGGGAATCTCGTAAGCGTGATCAGGAACACCTATGGTATGTGACTACGTGGGAGTCTTCTCTCTCGCCTATCGCGAGAAACTGGCATTCAAATCTCCAATGAGAGACCGGGAAGGCAGGAGGGACATTAGAATGCGTCGCGTGTCGACCAAATCGCTTTTCACTGGCACGCTTCGCATCCTCCACATTCAGGGTGCTTTTCTCGGTTACTTTCCTTTTCAGGGAAAAGCGTGCTCGATTCTCTTCTTTCTCGCGGTTTTACGCGTTTCCTTTAACACTAGAACTACCAAAGCAGTCGAAATTACTGGCCCGCTATTTTGAATAAAATTATTCGAATGTGCAATAATACATTGTTCTGAGATTTTACATACCTTTATTTTATACCGTAACGCATATAATTAAGTTCTTCAATTAATTTAGATCCCTTATTTATAATTTATATATTTATAGATTTTCAATTCTTCTAACGTTAAATCGACGCCATTCGGTGCAATCGGAACTAATTTCTTGCAGAAAGTGTGCTCTCTTGTTATCAACAAATTGTAGGTGGTTTAATATTATTATGGAATATTTTTTTAGTTTTTCCACTCTCAATATTTTTCGAAGAACGTATAATATAATATATATAAAATTTTGTATATAAATTGTTACATTCAATATTCTTATAAAATATTTGTAATTTTATGAGAATAATCTGCATCATGATTTTATTGCAGATGATTCATTCATACGATTTTCATATTTTTATAGTTTCTTTCTTATAATCAATTACGAGTATAATTTTTCTAGCTCCATTCTAATCGGTCGCTGAAGAAAGAAGGGAAAGAGTATTATGTGCAAATTGTTTCTAATGTATACACAATTGATATGCAATATTGTCACAGCTGTTTTACGTGACGAATCCTTTCGATACATCGCACGTCCACATTGAATATGCATATCATATCGAAGCAGTTGATTTAATAAGACATTGATGTAAGGACGAGAAGAAATTCAATTTCGTTCCGTAGAACAGATTAATTGTCACGGCCCAATGAAAGCTATCAAATAGCGAATCAATTAACAGCGTCACCCAACTTCGATCTAAAAGAAATGAATTCTGGTTACTTTGTATAAAACGCTATCATCTTAACGGGTTTAAAATGCCTTAGGTAATCCGGAAAAAGGTCCCAAGCTATTAGAATGTATTTTGACCTAAATCATGTAATTTAATACCTATTCTATATTTTCGACCTATTCTCATGTAGTTTCATAAAAAAGTCGAATCAACACCTTGCCCAGATTGAAGTAATCTTCGAAAAAGGATCTACAAGTGACATTAAGTGATTATTTTCCTCGAATCTCAGAAACTAGTCAAATATGCGTACTACTTGAATAAATCTTCTACATCGTCGTTTCGTTCGTTTACTTTCGAAACTCGTAAGGACAGTAACGGTGGTTACACGTTGATTAATCAAACGATTTTTCTCCATAAGGTAAATGGTACCTGTCCGCGCTAGTATTTATAGATTTATCGAGCGAAACTTCGAAATCGAGGACAAACCTTTATGGAGTATCCGATATGAACTCCGGATGATAATAAACGTTACGGCGATCTCGAAAGTAACGTTTTCTACTGGAAAGGTGGAAGGTGGAAGGCAAAAAGGAGAGAATCGAAAACTAGACGAATCATTGCTCATTGCCAAGGTACGTCAAGGTATCGAGAAGGCTTGGGTGTGTCGGGACGATCATTATCGAAATAAGGTTGTCCGCGCGAAAAGGAAAGGCAGAGGGAAGTGGATACTGAACCGTACAGCATGTGTTTCTACATCTCATACAGGATACATGCGACTCCGAAGCAAGCACCATTCCAAAATCCTTTCGATTCAATTCGATCAGATATACCCATTCACCCTTAATAATCCGAGATACTCATCGTACTCCGACACACCTGAATCCTGAAAAAAATCAGTTATAAAGTACTGCAATGCTTCCTGTTACGTGACGTGTTCAAGTAAACTCGAGTACCTTGAACACACGCCGAAATGTTCTATGTCTTTCTAACACAATCAGATATCTTTATTTCGATTATATTCGTGATACACTGGCATCGAACGAGATACCGATATCCTTTTTGTATGACCACAAATGCGCTTGGTCGAATGCACCCGTGTTATCTTCGACGTGTACCGGTATGTTCAGTGTATCTAAGGTTCTTACAATCGAATGGCATATACAGACACAGTTGCAGGATTAGACGAAACTGATGGACGGTAAAAACGTACACAGAGCCAGTGAACGGTTGGTGGAAGTAGAGTTGGCGAAGCGATCTTGGTAGACCATAGAAACCCCACCTAAAAACCCCTTCACCTTCGGATCCGGAGGATAATCGTTAGGTGGGGAATGAGACTTGAACGTCACTTTTGCATGTCCAACCACATTGATTATTACCAAGACACCTTCGAAAGATCAGAAGGTATTTTACCACCTACCCAGGTATTAAGTGGCAATCCAACCACCTACCACCTGGTATTCGTTTTACCACCACCTCTGCCACTAGCGCGGGTACGTTGCGATCTGAAAAGGAGGTGAACGCGCGCGAGAGTGTACCATTGGGCAAAGAATTGGGGCAGGAGCCAATGGTAAGAAGCGCGAGGTGGAGCGATAGGTTTTAAATAGGTGTACAGGGAGCACATCGTGGATACGACGAAGTTCGATTGAGATACCGTGAGTTTGGATTACTCGTGATTTTCGGGACCTGGCACGTTCGGAAAACGGGTCCCTGTTGTTGTCATCGACAACTCGTGGTGGTAGTTCTCTCCCCGGGGATACTCGCGGCGGTGTGAAACCCAACGAGAGAGAAGTGACAGTCCTGATAGACCGGCGAGCACAAAGTACGACTCAGTCGCCGCTGAGCCAGTGCCACAGCAAGTCTCACCAACCAGTCGGTGTCTTGGGTTTTGGCTTCTTTTTGGTTTTCCGTACCCGACTCCGAAAACAAGGAAGCCATGAAGTCCTACGGTGGCTGCTCGACAATCCTCATCGCGACGATACTCGCGTATTTACGTGTCTCGATTGCGGTGCGGGTCTCCTCGAACTCCAATAGGAAGACTGGTGAGTCATCTTCTTCTTGCTTCTCTTCTTTCCTTACCTTCTGCTTCGAACGTCTATACTATCTTCTTCGGTGATCCTTATTCCATAGGGATTCTTCTTCCTTCCCTTCTTCGACTACCGGTAACCTTGTCTTACTTACTCCACTTTGCTATCTTTCTTCCTTTCTTCCTCCTTCTTCTTCCTCCGGTTCTTCATCGTCTTCGCGGTGTGCAGCTGTACACGCTTCCTTCTCCCTACTTCATCCTCCCGACTCTTTTCCTACCTGATCACTTCGCTTCGTTTCTTCCTGCTTGCACTTTTGTTCTTCTTGCTACTCGATTCTCGTATTCTCTTCGCCCGACCTTCCCTGGTTTCCACTGTAGGGCCCAAGCTCTGAACATTTTCACACGCGTCCGCCTAACCGACACGATCGCGGATTATCGTGAGTGAAGTGTCTTCTCGTGTATCGCTTATTCAAGAACAGTGAAACATGGTGATGTGTCCGATTATTTGGAAACCACGTACTGTCAGTTAACAGAATGCAGTGAGTGTCGAAAGTATTCGTACTTCGTACCTTCGTGAAATAGACGTGCACCAAATGTTGATTTAATTCCAAAGAAAATATTGAAGAAATAAGGTATCGACTTGTATGAAGAATTCATTGAAATGCGTAAAAGTAATGCAATCATTCAATATTAATTATATTTACAATAATCATACAAATTGGTACAAGTAACCTTAGGAATGTATCAGATATGTTTCATTGAAACGCTCCGCGAAAAGTACCTTCTGTCATGGATAAATAATTTATATTAATTTCGAATAATTCCCAACTTCTTCGCAAGTTGTAGACACATGTTTCTATACACGAATTTAGTGACAATTAAATCAACATTTCGTAGAAGTCTACTCGACGAAGAGGTAAGATACGAATACTTTCCACGTTACTAAAAATAATCATGAATTAGAAAGTGATAAAGTTTAGCAATTAATTATTATTGAAAGTCGATTTTATTGCGGGTATAAATATGCCGGTTACTTTGTAACTTTCGGAAGTATGGTTGAATTAACGATTCGTCACGTCGAACTATTCAGGCTTGATTCATTCTGCTGATCTAATTAAGGATATTTCCAGAGGATTTATTCGTGGGATATTCGAACTAATTCTCTTCGAATTGTCTCAAACATCTGCTGTCTATTTTTTAACAAACTATAATATCATCCACGATTCTTCCGCGTTTCTAAAACAACTTCGATGTTCTTTGTCTCGACCCAACCATTATTAAAATAATAAACAATTTCTAATACACAAACTATTTTTCTACGTATCAGATTAGCAAGCCAAAAAATGTAATAATAATCTTATACAAATGTAACTGATAAATTTCACATTAAAAATTTCTTTTGACAAAACATACCGAGATATATCTACCAGAGTTGTCATATCACTTGGAACGCTACTTTTGCTTGGTATAAGTGATATTTTTAATAAAAAACAGTTTAGTATATCTCGCGTTACGCTCGAGACATTTGAAGGGTATCGTGAGTGATAATCTTGTGGAAAGCGACGAAGTTCGTAGGCTGAAAAATACGTAGAAACTCCCGCGTCATGGGCACCGATTATAGTGTTCGAAAGAAACGCGGCTACTCCAGGAAGAAGACAGGATGGGAGAAATGGTGTACGTGCTGTGTGAAATGGCACCGTTATATACGATATAATCGCAAGTTATATCCTCGTGTCGGTGATCTAGGTCACTCAAGGAACACAACGATCATCCATGATAATTTAATCGATACAAAATGTACAAAATATATTCCTGGATTCCGGGCTAACATACTCGGCCACTTCGCGAGACTCTGAAACGTATCTCCAAAGCGCACCATCTATTCGCACTCGTACCGCTCTTTTACTGAAACTTTAATGATTCGTAAAATGAATTTACCGAGACCTATAATCGTAAAATCTAGCAAACGTTAGAGGAATACCTGGCATTAAAATAATTACTGTAATCACGCTAGGCGCGACTAATTGCTGGAGATGTAAATGCTGCTCGAACTTCAATGGACTTGAACATGACACGAAAATCTCGTGAAACATTTCAGAAAGTGATGGAAACAAATCAAAAAAAGAAATAAATAAATAAAATATAAGTTTCGAAACCTAATTAAGCAAGAATATATATTTCAATGATAAATGACTAGGTTATAATTGGAATGAAATAATATAGATCATAAGAATGGTCCCATAAAAAAGTATGCTTCGTGGACGACTAGAGCAAGCTGAAGGAATTACATAAATATTGCACATATCCGAGCAAAATCCGAGGTCTATTTTCTTTCGCGATTTCAAGAGCATTGCTCGAAAGACGTGAAGAAAGTGATTGTTGAAATTGCGAGCCACGTCATCCTTAAAAAGAACACCGGGTCTGAGGGTAAAAAAATTGGATACAATTCCTTTGCGCAATCCGAGCGGAATAAACGTAATTTAGCATAATAGAATTTTGTCGGACTTACGAAGACGTGTGCGGGGGGGGGGGGGGGCCTTCCCCGGAAATCCACGGCGAGCTTACATTTGCATACAAAACGCGATTGTCTCGTGCCATGTCTCCGGTCGGAGTTTCGATTAACTGGGATCTAAGATATTTCTCCGAAAGTATCTACCACGTATTCGCAACGGGGTACCTTCCCGCACGACCAAATGCAGAAAGTGCAAAAGTACCATTAAAACCTGAGTTCAGTTGGGATCGAGGTCTTTTAAGCAAGCGAGACCCAATTCTACGTAGGATTTCAGCCATTAGACAAAAATGGTAGGGCGTTTGATTAATTATGATTGAATACCAAAAAACGTAGGAGCCTTTTACGTAATTGTTGTGCGACTGGCGGGGATCATTGCCAGGTAAACACGTAAATCCGGACATCGGATCGCGATCACGCTCACGAATGTTTTCTCGAGCAAAACATTTTGAGGAAAGGCTACCAACCGGCTGACTCCTTTTCCAGCCGTCTGGAAAGTCAATCGTTGGCATTGCCAACAGAAATGGGTTTTTCATCGAGCAACTTGCCTCTGTATAGAATAGTTCACCACAGACTCGCCGAGCAACTGGTTTAACCTACACATTGAGTTCAACTCATTCTTCCGGCAGTCGTCGTTCAATAATTTGCATTCTCCTTTCGTGAATCTTGGTTAGATGGTCCAAAAGAAAGAGGTGGATGTATCTTTAGATATTTAACTTGGAAGTCGGTCATTGTCTCCGATTCGAAGCCAACTACGTCAAACTGGTCGTTCACTCTCGACCAGTCACTCTCTTTCTTGTTCCATCGAATCACATGCGTCCTTAACGGTTTACCTGGGATACTCACACGTGCTACTGAATGGACTACGTTGATGGACATTTGGA
Source organism: Nysson spinosus (assembly GCA_910591585.2). Taxonomy (NCBI): domain Eukaryota; kingdom Metazoa; phylum Arthropoda; class Insecta; order Hymenoptera; family Crabronidae; genus Nysson; species Nysson spinosus. Next base: position 10,384,008 of record OU342835.1, read on the forward strand.
CAGGTTTTTTTTTTACTATACGATCGAAGACTGGGTGGGATCCAGGTGGGGCAGGGTTATAAAACCTGTAGGTTCGCTAATTGCAAGGTGCTCGGTGATTGCCATCGTTATCGATAGTTTGCAAACATGTGATCTCTAAAATATATCACGATATAATATTCATATGCGGATTCTTCTGCAGCAACCGCTGATTGAAATCTTTAAAAAAATTAAAAGGTATTCAGAGATTTTTGAAGAATCTTAATTGCACATTTTTGAATCCCAACTTCAAACAAAGGGTTTATAACTTTATTCTCTTTTTTAGTATTATACATCCGTTTTTTATTGGGTGACTGATAAATACATTCCGTTCGTGCAGGAGTTTTTTTGGTTCAAAACCCCGCGAGTTTTATGCGAGGGGAATCGAGAAGTTATCTAAAAAATAGCAAATGTAGTTCATTTTATCGTATAAACTTTAATTGAAAACGGAACTTATTTATGACTCAACTCAATAGAACTTCAAGTGCGAAAGTTTATCCATTCAATCTTCAAATCCAGAGAACACAGAAAAAGAATGTTCCTCGAGAATCGAGCGAGACCGATCTTTTTTTCTGGTGAATAATTTACCGAGTCAGCGAATTGTTCGAGTTGGCGAGCATGTTTTTAATCCGCAGTCTATCAAGAATTAAAGACACGGCGTCACATAAAAAGAGGCAAAGCGGTGGAAGAGTAAGAAGAAGGTAGAAATCGCTAGCCGAGTAACCGATTTTTATCTCACGATCTTCTTCCTCTTCGATTAGTTCCACTATCTGGGTTAAGCTTCGCATTCCCGTATCGTGATACCAAGAGAATCTTTCCCCCCTTCGTGACGTGTTCGTTTAGAATCGTAATCACGGAGAAACCGGTAATCTTCATCATGGTTCATTTGGAAAATCGATCCTAATGGATTTCAAATTACACCTATCCCTTCTGGCATAAAAGACCGTCGATTTCAATGATCAATTGATTCCTCTGACTATTCTATGCCTTCCAGTGATTCCACCTCGATCGTAAAACACTAATGTTTATTCATTCTTGTTTTAACTCATCCACTGAATAAATATATACTTTTATATGATACGATAATATAATATCATATACAGCCAATCATCTTCGCGTAAAACTCGATTTCTTTAAATGGCTCCCATTCCAAATTTAACCCTTTCCACATGGAGACGAGTCTCAGTCGCCATTCAATTTATGCCGATTAAAATTTACTCCACTTTTTTTGTATTAATAATCCGGCACGCATTTCCGGGATCCCGTGGTTTTTTTTAAGACGTACATATAAATATTATATATTAGGATTACCGGAAAGTAATCAATCATTTTTCACGTATTTTATGAAACTCCATTAATTTTTTTTAAATTAAACAACATTCTATTTGATAATCCCCATCGTTATTTGTGATCTTTCATCAACGATCCACCATAATTCTCTTTTTGAAAAAACCAATTTCCTATATTCCGGGTAAAAAACATTCTCCACTCCCGATTTGATTACTTTCCGGTACTCCTAATAAAAATGTTGCTGAATATATCGCCGGTAGTTCTAGTTTCAAAGCAACAACAGGAAATCCATAAACCAGTAAAACTAGTCGCTTCCATAAATTGCCCGTTTAATACTGGGACACAAAAACATCGGTTGTTTACAAGTTAATCTTTTGCCGCGAATTCATTCGAATCGCGGAGTTTCGGTCCCAAGAGAGTATTCAAGAAAACAAGCAAGATCCGAGAGATACGAAATAAGTCACGGCATAGAATTCGCGGGATATTATACGACGTGTATCGCGATTAAGATCGCAATTTCGGTGGGTATTGAAATTCTTTAATTCCCAATTCGGTTTCAAGTTAATCGATTCGTTTCGTTAATTAACGGCAAATGAAGAATTACCTAAGTGGATAACCAGCTCGTACGTTCCATAATCGTGAAAGTGTAGAAACAATTAAGCCGGCTGGGAATTGACGTTCGTGGAAAAAAGGCAGCGCGAACTTTTTTTTTGTCCTTGGAATCCGACGAAGAATAAGTAACGGTTTTTGGGTGAAAGTCCATCGAGATGGAAGCCCGAGTAACGTTAGCATCGATATCTTTAAGCGATGAAACGTCAAACGTATCCAGACGTTCCACTCCGATTGCTGATTTCATCCCGTTTCACTAAAATTTTTGTCACCTCGATCGACTCTTTTAACTGTGAATTTTGACACGCCTCGTCGACACGGATCCAAAACGAAAATGGCTATTAGTTTTACCACCAGAAGAGGCATCCTTTCCAAACGAAATGTTACTTTCGATCGTCATTAATCACGCTTTTATGTCTGCCTTCGTTTCGTTCATTATTGATCGAGGAATAATTATGTGAAATTTTGCCGTGTTAATATGCAATATAATTATCGGACACGCGGATTACGAGGGGGAAGGAGGACGTCCAGTTTAGTATGATTTATTTTTTGTTCCTTTATGTTGTCAATCAACCGAGTACAATTATAACTCTGATAATACCAATATTTTATAATTATTGAGACTCATCAATCCCGAGAATCCAATTATTTTCTGTTATATTATAATTCATAGAAATTTCACGTGAAATTGATTCGAGTCAAATAAAAAATATACAGGGAAATTTATCAAGTGAATTCTTATTACTGAAATCAATTAATATAATAAATTCAAGCAACGTCCCAAATTTTTATGAAAATCATTCGAATATATAATTACTTGCAAAGCATAGATTATGGAGTTAATTAAATTGATTTCTGAAACCAATTATTTATTATTCACAAGCATATTCGCAATCCAAAAATACATGGTCATTTAGTGGTCTTAAAGCTAATTATTAAGGAAATTGATTTTCTCAAAAATCAACTATTTTCATAAAGAAATTTTATACTACGAAATAAATAAATCGCGTTTTCAGAAACTCAAAGTAGTTTCCTTCTTGCCAGAAGTGTGGGATGACGTTTCGTACAACCTAATACTTCGACAATAAAATTCAAAAAAAATTTGCAAAAGTGGATTTAATCAATTTGGATTATGAACGGATCAAATATCGGTGAATTGGCAGCGCGTAAAATAAAACTGCGTGCTTTCTTGTCTTTAGAAACTAGAGAAATCCTTCGATGATAGGAACACCATCCGAGTGCGTACGTTTCCATTCGTTTCGTATTGGATTTCCATGGTAGCCTCGCGAAATTCAGCGCTGTCTAACAAGTAAAACTGCGCTTTATCTCGTCACTTTCCTTTTCCGCGAGCTGCTAACGTCGTAACTGCACGTTTGCGTGCTACTTGCTTCGAAGAACTGTTTATTCCGTGGTAACGAATCTACCAAAGTAGGCGCGAATGCAAACAGTAAAAACTATTTCCTGCCTCCTCTATCGCGGTATACCTTGCTCCACGTGGAAAAAAAAACTGTTATATTAACTTGTTACACTTCCACGTAAACGAACCTGTTTCGTGCTACATCCAATCATCGCTCGCTGATAAATTGCTATTAATTCATCGTCGTAATCGCCACTATTATTAAGCCAAATTACTGGTCGTTTTTAATTATTACTCGCCGACATTAAAAGTGCGTTTCAATAAAAATTCTTGAATGAAAAGTGTTGTAAGATTGTCACGATGCCTTGATATAAGTCGATGTTACTTGTGATTTTTAATTATTGAACGTCGATATTAAATACAGTTGGTATTAAAAATTCTTGGATTTAATGTTCCGTAAGGTTTTCGCGGTGCCTGATTTCAGTTGTACGAAATTAAATAAACGACACGAATTTCGTAAATACAGTATTCAGTTCAGAAAGTATATTTAATATGCATGTAGATATTTCCATAAATTAAATATACATTTAATCGATTTAATATTATACTTTGTATATATTATTAATAATATATTGATTATATTTTATATTTAATATAATTGCTCTATTTTTATTTATGGAAATCGTGGAATATTAAAGTGACGGAAATCTAAGGTGTTACATCGACGAGTGTTTATGACGACAATCATAGCATTAATTGGTGATTTGTCGATGTAATGTGTTTAATTTGGAATTATTAAGTACGTTAATGATAGTAAAATGTGATTTACCCGTCTCGCATGCCTCGCTAAGTGGTTGCATTACGATTATAAAACGGGAAAACCAGTGGGCGCAGTGTCGAGTAGAAGAAACGTGTGTTTCCTGCAAGAATTCGACACGCAATAGCAATAAAGGTGGCTGGTTATGTCTACACATCCGGCCTGACAAGTGTTTTGCTTCCAAGTATCGTTCGTGTATCAGAAGAAAAGCATGCACTAACTAGAGCATCGAAGCTGGAAGTAGACCAGTTATTACGTATCCGTCAACTACCTGAATTTCATGCCAAAAAACCACGAGAAATCTCGTTTACAGTAAATTCGCAATTAAACCTACAATGATCAATTAATTCGATTTAATGTCTGGAACTATTATTTCCACTTATCGAACACCTTTCGGAATGATTTCAAGAATCATTAGAAACCGGAACCCGACGGTGATTCATTAATTTTAATACCTTATATATTTGAATCTTAGAGATATTTTCATATCATAATTCTAATTGGATAATCGCGGTATAAGTGGGAAGTTCAAGTTCCGAAGAATCATCGGTGGTTTCGGTGAAAGGTTTTGGGTGGCAAATCTTGCCAAGTGGAAAATAATTCCACGCATAACTTTCTAATGGGACGCGTGTGCAACGATGAAGATATTTCGGAGCAGTTCGGTTGTGTTAATGTATCCGGTTTTATGAGTGTAGGATTGCAGGAAGAGTACGATTACCACGAACCGTGTAACAAGGGCGTGTACTAGAAGGAACGTCGAAGTTGAAGGCGTCGAACTCGAACGGAACGTGGTCCAGATCGAGAGAGCAAGTAGAAAACGTGACTTAAGCGCGGACCTAACAATCTCTAACTATGCCTTAAACGAAAGGTCACCCTAACGTGTTAAAATACCGCCGACTATACTTAATCCGTAATCGATCTTCTTTCCAACCACAATTTTCAACACTTCCTTAATTGCCCTTACCATTTCTGGCCTACGATTGAAGCTAATTCCGAAAATACGAAGACAAACTTGGATACCGTGTAAAATATGTTTTCACAATGCTCATTATGAAATTAGCAAGAAACTCCGTATTATATATTAAAATGCTTTAATTGCTTAGATAAAACACGAAGTACAACTTGTATGACACATAAAATATATTTTCATAATCCACTTAGAGAAATTCTAAGACAATTTTTTATTAATATTTTATCATTCTTAATTACACTTATCAATTCTGAGAGATTACAAAAAGATGTTAAAAAATACTTTTCGCCCGCAAATCGAATATTAATGTACTTTAAATCCGCTTGTCAATAAAGAACATGAAATCAATATTTAAAGTACGACCCAGTGGAGGACTAATAAGGTGTCAGTCTTAAAAGTGAGTAGCACGGTTTTAACTGGTTGATAAACTGGTAGAATTCCCAGAAATTCATATAATCGGTGATCAGCTTATCGTGTCCATAACCACGGTGAAACGAGTGGCTCAATATGGTGGAGACAAGTAATCGCGTAGAGTCGCGGAGACGATAAACCCACGCTCGTTGGACGTTGATGGTTTTTCTGGATATGGTACTGATCCACCTGTTACGTGTCGCATAAAGTATTAAGAATTCCATCCCGAGAGACGCCTCGGTCAAACGCTTACTTAATGATACCACCTTCTCGGAGATCGAACGTAATCGGTTCAGTAGAGATACCGATGGTGCGATCGAGTAAAACAAGGATCTCCTTGAGTCTCTTTTCCTTTGGCATACCACTTCGAGTAAAAGGGAAAGGTATACATAATCCACGTCTATGGATAGACTGAAGTCGGCTGTAATAAAACGAGCATCGATACTTGTACCGTATAAACTGACAAAGCTGCAATGCCATTAACTTCACCGTGAGAACAGGTGGCACTCTTTGATCCTCGGTTAAACAACGATCGTGACTAATCATTGGCTACCAGAGTGTCCTCGTGATCACCGGTAGTTTACTATATAAAGTTCCCCCGACATTTCTGTCATTCATGGTTCCGAATGCCTTTGTAGTTGGTACCATTTCGATCCACTAATACATCGTAAACCCTTTACACACGAAAGGCGACTCTCAGTAGCCATTCAATTTATTCCAGCAAATTCGTGGGGCGACTGAGAGACGGCATAAATATATTCGCGTCGAGGCATCTTCAATCGAATGTTAATTAAATTTGTAAAATTTTAAAGATAATACAAATCGAGAAGTTATTAAGATCCAGTTATTTAATCGGTTGTTATATAACACGCAACAGTATGTTCCATACTTTAATATTTCACTAAAAAATTGAATTCCTTTTACCGAACGAAATTTACTGGACGAATATATAAGCCTTTCGTTTATATTCGTAAACACCTGAGAGTATATATATACGAGTTTCGCCGTCAAAGGGTTAAATATGCCGATACAATGCATTGAGCAATATTCCTTCTTCATATCGTTTCCATAGATGTTCGATATTTTTATGGTCACCGCGTGCATTTAAATAAACATAACACCATTGTCCTGTTTGGGAGTCGACGATGACATCAGTGACCTATAAAGATGATATTGCAATTAAGAAAAGGCGCGAGGCACCAGGTGGGATCGTAGAACTAGGTGCGCGTATGTTAATTATTAATCGAGGAACATGGTAGTTTCCCTGTGACGTTACCGCGTTTCATTCACAAAAGGCCGACACGTTTTACGTGCTTCATCATCAACAGCTGCGTAGCCCGGAGGCTTATAAAACTGCGAGATTCGTTGGTATTCTGTCCGGTTGTTAATTAGCAGTCAACCAGACTGCGGCAAGACTCTGGGAATACTATGATCCGTTGCTATGAGCTTCGGTACTTACTTCACTTCCTGTTCTTAATGGGATACCAGTTGTCAGTTGCTCCACTGAAAGTCAGAATATAATATAACCAAGTGTTTCATGTGTGCATACACGTGCCTCTGAATATGTGGTGGATCATATGCTTCAAAGAAATCTCTTTTATTTCACTGTAAAACTGACTTATATCTCTTACCTTGTTACGTCATTTTACTATGCGACTAGACAAGAATAGCATGCCCATTTACTCGTACTATATCTTAGTTTATTGTGGAATGGAAATCTCGCTTGGTGTGAAGTAATGTTACTTTATTACGGAGAGATATATCTGGAAATATTTCTTTGGGTAGGTCAGTGCCTTTGATCCTTGGAATGAACAAGAATTTGTTTGATTCGATTAAAATAGTGATATTATTATTTTGTGGAAGTTTTAATTTATTGACTGATGAAGATCGAACGTTGAAACGAAAAAGAATCTCTTTGATTCTATTCAAATAATGATATTATTATTTTGTAGAAGTTTTAATTTATTGACTGATGAAGATCGAACCTTAGATCGAAAAAGAATCTGTTTGATTCTATTAAAATAATAATATTATGATTTTTTGAAAAGTTTATTTTATAGACTGATGAAGATCGCGATTTAATGGCGATGATATTTTATTTATCTTTTTATAGAAAGAGGTCTAAAAATATAGTCCCAAATATATTGAGTGGGTCAGTGTTACTTCTGATTATTTAAGCAGACTCGCGAGTCTGACCCAGTTAAAGCAGGTTGTCTTATTTTCCTAGATAATCATCCACCTTAAAATATGAGAGTAAGAGTTTGCTTTGAATGAATATTATCACGCTATTTTATCACCTAGATCTAGATAATTACGAGTTATGACAGAAGGAAAAATGCTTGCTTAAAAACCTCCATCAACAAAATTATGCGGTTTGCATAATTTTGGAGTATTATTTAAAGGTTCTTTAAGACAGTGAAATTAGAATCGCACAAGGAATACGTTTTTCTCGTCGGAGACTTCTTTAAAAGACAGCACCGCATTGTTTCGTCATTCAGACGTTTCATGTGACAATTCACAAACATTAGATAATACTTGGTTAACAATAAAAAAGGAGCCAGTGTCCTGTGTAATTACCAGTAAACAAAGACAAGTTCCGGGTGGTGTGAAGCAACCTAAATTTCGCGTCCGTTTAGTTGCACCGATTAAACCAGTTATTGCACAAATATTCGTTAATCCGCAAATCATGAAAACAATATCCCAATCCATTATGAAAATTGGCGATCAAACAAATCGAACGTGAATTATTCGATTGGTTACACGCCTAAAAACCGTGTCGAAGTAACAAGGAATTTAAACATTTCCTAACCCAACAATTACACCGCAAATCCGAATTAATTTTTTCCCGGTAATTTAACGGCGCATTCATTTTTGCCCGCGTTATAAATCAACTATTTATTCAATTATTTCAATTTCACCGAATTAAGCATACCATTGCCATTTCTTCAACTAGAATAATTTCGAAATTCATCTTATTACCAGTGACACTAGAAAATGATTAAGGATAATTTTGACGCAGCCAGGCGTTGATGTTTTTGAAAACGGAACCACTTCCTTTGAAATCGTCGGGAAACTGGTCATTAAATGGATTAATAAGGGCTGAATAAAAAACGGAGGTAAATATTCAGGTGAACCTATTGTCCGTGGTGGAACGCAGGTTTCGAAGGAGTGGGAAGATACTTTTATGGATATAATCAGTTGGAACACAAGAATACAAGACCGTGTAAAACGCGGCGACGGCATGACGAGGTCGGGAAAGTGCCGACCCGCCGTCCTCGATCCTTACCGCAACCTATCCGGACTTTACCACACCCTGCAAGGGGAGCGCGCTCACTCCCTCGTACAACACTTTCCTACATCCCATCGATATGTCAAAGTGTACTTGCTTTCCTTAATTGTCCTCACCAACACCCTTACAACGTCCAACATCTTATTTTGCAATCGATTCACGTCATTCTCCTGACTCGAAATCGATAAAAACCGACTCACCTTGTATTTTAACAATAGAATTACCGAACATATACTCAGTTATATTTACACATTAATTTATATATAAATTATTGATGGAGGATTTAAATTAATTAATACTATAACTATCGACGATATATTTAGCTATATTTGTATATTTATGTGTACGTCGTTAAAGAAAGAACGGATGGAAGAAATAAATTAATCGATTTATTTATGAAACCGCGAAGAATCTTAGAAAATGAAATGTTATGAATTTAACATTTTTATTAAATTCTGAGGAACAGTCAGTTTGACTTCATTGGTAGTTCTGGTGTTAAGCACGATGAATGAAATTTCAATATAATCATACTTTTTCTGACGATCCAGGTAATTTAATTACTTACTTGTTTGCGTAATTAATCCCATGGATATTATTGCAAATTTATGTACGACGGCAGTGACATAAATAATCCCTAATGTTTTGAAACAAATAAGAAGTCTGATAACAAGAAAGTGATAAATATGTCTGCAATATAAAACAGATTTCCGTGAACCGATAAAACACTTTTTATAAAGATCAAAGAATTATTCAATTTCGCAATTACTCAATGAGTGCAGTTACCAATGAAACGTATATCATGATATCGTAATTATCTGCTTTCCCTTACAATGGAATCCGTACAAAGTACTGAATAACAAAAATAAGGAATAAATCGTTTCTCCAAAAAAATCCCGTAAAACTCGCTGATTGTAATCAATCCCCCTTTTTCGATAACCATCGAAATAATTCAATTACCGAACACAGTATTTATTTCATCAGTTTTCCTGCTTCACATATTTCAATATATCCCGGGCATTGAATAACGATCCGCATTCTCGATTACAATATATTACACTGCACGCATGGAACAATAATAATTATACTTCCAAAGAGATATTTTACCGGTGCATTGAATAGTTCCATAACAATCCAGCTTTAATGGTTTTCAATTTGTATAGTTTACGGCGATAACCATAAATATTAATGTCCCAGTAAAATTGATACCGCGTTCTATGTAAAGCAGGAACGTTTGAATTAAGATTACGCACGAAACGAAAGCAAAAGTGTGGCCGCATTAAACTGGTTTCGGGTGATTTCGATTTATCTAGTCGCGGAGTAGCAATCAAGAGTGAATATAGGTATCGAGTCCATTGGAAAAATGAAACCAAACGAGAATGTGTAACGTTACGTTCTAGGCATAGTTTAGAAAGGACAGTTGTAATGCCCGACGTGGCACGGTAGATTTTCAAGCCATTAAACTTATCGAGTTAAATGAATACGTAATCCCATGTGAGTTGGAAAGTGGGTGTATTTCTACAGTTGCACCATTGTATTGCAATTCCTCCGTATATCATTGCGGTATAAGAAAGAATTTCCAAGGAAAGTTACGCGGATTAATTATTACCGTCTACTTATTATTTAATCTTATGATAAACGCACTTTTACTGGATGTGTATTATATCATAACAGCGGTGCATGACCCGAATCATGAAATTTTCATTTATTTTATTATGTTATCTATTACTTACGAAGAATCTTTTCTTCTTTCAGAAACGAAACTTGAACTTTCATTAACACTAGAATTATGGAAAAGGTGAAAATGACATATTTACCATTTTTATTTCCTGATTCCTCGCCAATTTTAGTTAAATTATTCGAATATACCACGGCGTATTGTTTGAGATTTGATATACTTTTATTTGATATACATAATACAAATAATTGGATCCATTAATTAATTTGAATCCTTCAGCCACAATTTATATATAAATAAAAGTGTAAACATAACTGAGTATTTATTCGGTAGTTGTAATGTTAAGATTCATCTAAATATTGCACTATTTTATTGCAACGAGATCTTCATTTATTTCCACAAAATATCGGAAGAAAAGAATCCTGAGAAGTATTCACATTTTTTGTTAACTTCGAAGAGTTCAATACCCCGAAAGTTGTACTTCTTCTTCCAGGAAATCGGCTTTGGTTTCCATCTTGTCTTTATTTTTACCCGGAGGCGTAAAAATGATTTGTTTCACTATCAAATAAGAGTGCACCGTTTATTACTTTCGCGTAAAATGGCTGTTAATTTTTTATAACCCTTTCACGCTTCGGGGAAGAAGGTGACAAACATCGGACTTCCTTTAACGGTAACCCGCGATCGTAAATTCGCCGGAGGTTAATGCCTTTCTCGAAAGGATTCTAAAAGCTCCTCCCAAACTGCCTCAAAACTCTCAGCTTCTTTGATCTCCGCGAAACTTTTAAAACCTCAAGTTGAAGGGTAATTAAAGTTCGTGTCAAACTTTATTTATATCCTCCATTTCCAGGTTGCTACTTTCGAGCACTTTATTTCGAACTTCTGTTAACTGCCAAGTAAAGATATATATCTGAAAACTTATCTCGTAGCCTTGCAAAAAAAGTGGACATTTAAATGCCAAAATAATTGAACAAATTAATCCTTTCAATACCTTACAATTCTTTATATACAATCCAGAAATACCTTGCAAATTATGCAATTTTTAACATATTCAAATATATAAGATTTTCGAACATCATAATTCAAGCAGTGCTATAAAAAATCCGGCCCCAATGATATTCTTGATTAAATATTAAATGAAGATAATAGTCAGGCGTGCAATATTCTTCGAGTCGAGAGTAGACTTCATACACAAATGTAATAAATATTGTAAACACACGTCGAGTATATAAAGAGTTTAAAGCTTCTTCTGCTTCTTTATTCTATTCACCGAGAAAGGTGTGATATAATAAAGAAATAAAATCATAGCGAGCGCGTGGGTTACAAGTTAATTAACACGTTCCCGTGGAGGATGGCAAGCAATTTATCACACGCGACACAGTATGATACCGTATGATACTGTATGATACCGCATGAAATACAACTTTTAATCTTGCTTTGAGAAGCAGTTATGGCTTGCGCTCACGCGAGGTGACTGCGTCAATTAATATTGTACTACTTCAATGTTCCCACTTATTCAGATCAGAAGCATTCCCTTTAAAAAGAATGTTTAAACGTGAGAACCACGGTAGGGCAATTATTACTTTTCTATTAACTCCGGTTACTACTTGTTTCCATTGTTTCACACGATTCTGCGTAGAACGCGATCATCCTTCGTTATTATTGCTCGAATAATTATGTCGAATGTGTGAAACAGTTTCTCTATCGATACTCGAGTTATTATAGACAGCGGTTGTAGTACTAGAATTATGAAGAATCTGGAATTTAAATTTGCGAGAACAATCCTTTGAAATGAATTTCTCAATAACTGGTTGAATAGTGTAATTTGATTTCCATAGATATGGAAAATTAATCGAAAGAAATATGAAGAGATATTATTTGGGAAATAATAATGATAAGCTACAAGGGATCAGTGGATTGAAATAATAAAGATAATAGTTTAAAGAAATGTGGAATATTGTTGAAAAGAAATAGGAACGAAGTTTATTTCTATGATAATAACAAGCGACAATAAGTCCGTGGAATGAAATAATAAAGATAATAATTTCCAGAAATGACGAATATTGTTCGAAAGAAATAGGAACGAATTTTATTTCTGTGATAGTAACAAGCGACGATAAGTCCGTGGAATGAAATAATAAAGATAATAGTTTCAAGAAAAGTGGAATATTGTTGGGAAGAAATATGAATAGATTTTATTTCTATGATAATAATATGTGATGAAAGGTCAGTGAATCGAAAAGCACGTTGACAGAAATTGAATATTTGATCATGTCGGATTACATCGGGCTCCTTCAACGGGCTTTGATTATTATGTCTACATTCAGTATACTGACATGACTTGACATGGCTGGAACGTGACGTGCTCTCGGTACGATAGCTTTATACGATACATCGTCAGACCGAAACAATCTACGGAGACTTTCTCGGCTGAGGCCACCAAAGGAAATATTACACCCTCTCTTACACCATCATTTAATGACTGCGAAAGAAGTGAGTCTAATTCACCGCATAATTACACGCATTTTTATTCAATCTTCCATGCGCTTCGTTTAATTCTACCCATTGAAAGAATTAAAGACATTTATTATTTCTCATCGGATATGAATTCAAGACAGGAATAATATTCTTCATTAACGGTAAAATAAAAATAGTATTGCAGAATGCAATATTTTTTGAGTTTCTAATCGTAAACATACGTCGAATATATAAATAAAAAATAATAACTATATTTAGCACAGATATGATAAGAAATTTTATGTGATTTTTTATTAGACTTTATTCCAGATTGGAGTTAATGTTACTATGAAATGAATTAATATATTTTTATTAGACTTAAATTCAAAACAGTCCATATTTACATGAAAAAATTAATGATGTCTTTTTTGTTACTTTTTATGAATTTCAAAAGACGAACGACATTCTCGGTGACCATAAAATAAAGATAATAACGTCGGATGTACTATTCTTCGAGTCGCGTGACTCGTGATAAATTAAATTAAGCCCACCCATTAAGTGAAATGAAATTTGTGAAATTTCAATCAAGTCACGTTATAGAAAAGTTAACGAACCCCGCGACAGTTTTCACTGAATTTCCACGAGCAAACATGATGAATGTGAAAGATAGATGGAATACCGCAAAACAATTTTCCCGTGAAATTATGGCGCGTAGAGGGGGCAAGAAAAAACAGACCATGATGTCCTTAGGTAGAACGAGATACACGGAGTAATTTCTAATCGTGGATCCGGTATCAAGTAATTCGCTATTTTGCATCTTCCAGTCCCTTAACGTGTCATTTAATAGGATGAAAGTAAAAAGATGCCTGGCGAGGGAAAGTCAGTATAAACAAGACCAATGAACTTCGTTTCGATTATTGTTTTATTGCTCCATAAAGCAAATTACTTAACTAAATCGAGTGGAAAATCTGATATTTCAATTCATCATACAGTGGTGCTTATCTCATACATCAGTGAAAATGAAAATTTATGACGTGCTAAATTATTATGTTCTCGAGTCGGCGCTTGTAGATTTTGAATTAGATATCGTAAACATACGGCGAATATAGAAATAAATGATAAGGAATATAGTTAATATTTGTATGAACGGAAAGTATTTATCTCTTATTGGACTTAAATTCAAGATAGGAATGATATTCTTGATTGACCACTATTAATAAAGATAATAATTTCAGGCACAATATTCTTTGAATATTTTGAAGGCATTCGTATAATTCATAAAATATTGTTCGTATTATCGCGATTAAAGGAGATAATTAGGTATCTTATTTTATATGGGACAACCTGTATGATTTATTATTAATAAAATGAACATCAGCCTTATTTTGGTACTCAACGTATCATGGGTCATTAAACTGATGATACTCGCAATAAAATGGCGTGCTGCATTCGCCGGAATGCGTTCTTTTTCCGGGAATCTGAAAGAGTTCGCATTTCACCGGACGTGAATTGTTCTTCTTAAATGCAGCAGCAGACGTAGGTGCGGAGTGAAATTTCTTTTATCGCGCGGAACTACTCGTGTACTCCATGGTGTATCTCTTTCTTTTTTATCGTCCACGTATGCATTAAACCGGTGCATCAGCTTTCTTCTTTTGGCGTCCGACGAGGATGTCACCGGTTCTTTTCTTCGGGCAAAAAGTGAAACGAGCGGATGTCATTGATAGTTTAACTGTCCAACTTGTTCGGGTTGGGAGTAGAAAAAGAATGACGCTACTACTGTTTAATGACATTCCAATTTATCTCCCAGTAAATCTTCTTTATTTTGCAGTATTTATTTATCTTCCAATAAGTCTTCTTTATTTTTCAGTATTTATTTATCTCCCAGAAAATCCATTTTATCTTTCGGTATTTATTTATCGTCCAGTAAGTCTTCTTTATTTCGCAGTATTTATTTACCTTCCAGGAAATCCTTTTTGTCTTTCAGTCTTTATTTATCTTCCAGTAAACTGGAAATCTAACGTAACCGATATTACGATTTAGTTGCAAGGGAAAATACTCAAAACTTTTTACAGACTTCATTAATTATATTGTAGATTATGAAACTCAAATATCCAGTATTTCTATATTTGCAATCCACAATAGAATAAAAGCCATGGCAGGTTTACATAGAACTCGTTCTCGAAAGAAATAATGAAACTTTTGACAAATCTTTATGCTTGTTACGCTGCCAGTTGACATATCAAGTTGTTGCTCTCGCCGAGAACATTAGTATTACCGGGAAATTGTAACATTTCTAACATCTTGTTTTTACTTTCTACTGGGACTCGACACATATGAAATTTAACCAGATTTCCAGAACGTGTTTCTAATTTGCAAATTGTTTATGCCGATCATGTACCGCTCGCGTTTCACTCGGCAGACAAGCTTTGCTTGTTCTATTAAAACTGGCATTCCTTCTATTTGTTTCCTGACGATCGCAAATGTCTGGTTGGTGGTCCGCCATGTCGCGCGGACGTTTGATGCGTGGGACACCGATTAACGTCCGAGTCGCGGCTTGAATTTCAAGCGACCGTGATTTACTTCGTATTCCACGTGGAACTCAGTATGCTCTTTGGGAGTTATTTTACGTGTGGCACGCTCCGTTGATGACCGGCTAGTACGAAAATTTTGGTCAATGATCGCACGTGTTTGACATACAAGATCGTCACGCGTGTCGAGTACTATCATCTTCCGAACGAAGAAAGTATACTGAATCATGGGATTTTTATTCTACCTCCTGTGCTTCTATCTGGATTTAAGATATAATCATTTTAGTGTTTCCTGCCATCGTTTGATAAGATAACTGTTTTCGAGAAAATTGCGAAATTACTGAATGATGTGCGGAATATTTAATATTCTTTATTCGGTCATATGAATGGAATATTTAATATTTTAATATTCAGCCATATCAAATAACAGAATATCGAGATCGCGAATCAACAGAATCCAAGAGAATCCAGGAATCCCGATAAAATATTCATCCCTGGCATATAATCATCTTCGGAAGTATCAGAAGTGAAATCCGAACGTTCATTAAAATTCATCTTTTTCTGAGACAGCGCAAACAGAACTGCAATCGTTGCAGAGATTTTCCTGCATTTATTAATAATAAATGCGACAGGAAAGGTCGAGCAAAGGAAGATGAAAGGGTTTGCCGCGAATGTGCCAGAAAAGGTTAAACCTTACTCGTACGTAGAATCAAAGAACTACGTACTGTTTTGTGAACTGTCTTTTACACACTCACGTATGCCTTTCACGTGACCTCGATCTTCACATTCGAGGAAGAACATTCCAGTGAAAACACGATCATTTGGATAATTGAAATAATTCATCCCATTCCACCTTTCTCCAAATTTTTCGTTTGAGTCGCTTTGTGCCCTGTTTCCGAGTCTCTTCATTCATGTAGGTCACTTAAAGCTAGAACTAACGTTTTTGATCAACCAATGTTTATAAGTTTCTAACTTTAATACATCGTATTCTCATCAATATAGTTCTTTAATTAAGTACTACGATATCAGCCAATGTTCATGAGTTCATAATTTTAATATTTCCTCTTTCCATCGATATAATTATTTAATTAAATATTACGATATTCATCGAAGTAGAAAAAGAAGTTATATTTTAAGAATAATTTTATTAAAAATCGCGGACTTGTCATTTGGATTACTTTGGTAGTTCCACTATTAATATTCCGAATTAGTATAATAATGACGTTTATATAATTTTTCAACAATTAATTTCTTCTGAAATATGAAAAATGAAATTATTCGATAGATCAATTAGAAGGTATTGATATTTATTGACACTCTGATTAATTAACTGCACTTGTCAGTGGAATAAAAGTGTGACACAGACGCGCGCGTAATTACAAGGAAGATACGAAGATAGATATGAAAGTAATATGATTAATTGGAGAATCTCGCGCGTGTCAACTCTGTTGGTATTAATGCCGAATAATCGTTGAGATATGATCTGGCTTTTACTGCTAATTCTTCGTTAATATTTCAAGGTGAATATGATATTCCTCGGTGGATCAAGGATTATAAAATATCCGAAATTCCTGTATTTAATGCACCGAGTCTGGTTTACCTTAAACTTGCTGTATTCCTCGTTATATTAAATTGGATATAACCGTTAATTTTCGGTAAAAATTATACTCGTTTTCCGTAAATCAAGTTGAAATAAGTCTCCCTTCCTTATCAGTCTCGTTGCGGTATTCCGCTCATAAATAATTCAGGATTAAAGAAAGTAGCGACCGTTTAAGGTCTTCAATTAGAACCTATAATTGCTTCGCTAACCAGTCTTCGTTCAACAAATCTTGTAATTACTATTCGATTAATCACCCCGGAGATTACCTAGGAATACTGTGCCCGACATATTAGAATATGTATTTGCAAATATTTATACGTTTGCATTATTATTCAAGCATAGTGGTGACGATGATAGACACATTAAAATTCTTTCTCACCGCGCGCTTAACAGTCGATGCGGTTGCCGTTCGTTTACATTAACGTACGGTGAGTTAATTAGCAGTCTCCACTGGAGCCATTAACCGTATGAAACGAACGCCTTAATTAAGTTAATTGCCACGATATAAAGAGATCCTCCTTACTCGTGGCCATCACCGTAAAAAGATCGCCAACCTTTTGCCTTTCATCTTCCTCTTCTTCTTCTTTGGTTTCTTCGTCTTTCTCGCCCACGCACGCGGAATTTATTATTCGCCGGCTTCGCGTGACAGCGAAATCCTTTGTTAAATAGATTGTATTCTGGAATTTATCCGCGTAATAGGAGTATTATCTGGGATTATTAATTATTACTAGAGTTTAGTAATGTTACAATATAATAATGTAATATTATAATATACATGGTAATACTATTTCGTGTTTCAAAATTGAATTATTTCTGGTCCCTCATACGAAGAAATAAATTCTTAAAAATGATATACTCGTAATTATAACACTAATTCGAAACATCGATACTAGTAATTAGTATTACTATACAAAATTAATGAGTACTATCATTTACAATTTTATGGAATAAATCGGTACTATTTTAGGAAAAAAAATTGTATTATCAAACATTTTCCATCGAGATCAGTTTCCAAGAGGGTAATTCCGGGAGCGAGAAACGATTAATTATTATCATCAATTATAATCGTTGTCCAGTTTGAAGCGGTGTGGTACCAGACAGGTGTAAGGGGACTCGTTATCGGTAAGCTTTCTTACGGAGTAAACGCGCAGGGGAATGACACTCCCGGTGTCAGGCTATTAAATCGGTAAATCGGTATTAAGCAAGAGGTGCCTGATCTTCAAACCGGAGTCGTGCACTTGACATTGGTGAAACCAGTAGGCCCTGTTTCGTGTGCGCTCCAAACTAGTTCGGCTGCTTTCCTGCCGGTCGTTGACTGCTTAATACCATCTTTTATCGGCAAATGAATACCGATGCCATTGGCCAAGGCCGAAGATCGAATTCCTCGAAGACCGATCACGAATACAACCAGTTATCCTCCGCTGACTAATATCTCTCGGATGATTCAAGTCAAATAAAAATAGCTTCATTTGCGTGTTTGGCAAATAACGGTTATCGAACCGACGAAGAAGACGTATTAGAAGTCAATATATCTATAATAACTTCCGTTATCGGAATATATTATATAGGATTAATTATAGAAAGAAAAATAATACAAATATTAGGGGAGGGGGTCAGAAGGTTTGTGCGGTTTGAGTCAGTTTTTTAATGGGAAATGGGGGGGATTTTGTGGAGACGGGATTACGAAGTTCTGTGGAAAATAGGAGAATATTAGAAGTTGAAATAAGTGGAAATATTATAATTTGAGGTAAGAGAATATTGTAAGTCGAAATGTTATAATTCAAGATACGAAAATATTACGAGTCGGAATCTTATAATATTACAAGTCGAAATGATAATATTAAAAATCGAAAGATAAGACGATACATTGCTGAATAAAGAAATTTCGTAATATACGGAATTGAATAAAAATCGGTTTCTAGTTACGCGTTAAAATCGCACAAACTTGTGACCAACCCAATATTCATTGAACGCACCTGAATGATATACGACATAATTATCGAGTTAATTAATTATATAAAATTACAGTAATTAAGAAGGGTATCATAAATATTCCCATTCTCGCTTCCTCTCCGACAATTTCCAAAATCAACGTAACAAACAGATAATAAAATCAACTTCAATCATTCATCCCCGGAACGTCGTTTCCTTAATTGTTTCGTATAACGCGTATCGAACAGACTTCGGAGAAAGAGAATAATATGCTTTCCCCAGTAATTTCTAGTCTACGATCTGACTTCAATCAGAACAGGAACTCCGCCCACGTTGCATCGAGATATAAAGAAGGAAATGCGGATAGAAAATGATCCGTCTTATGCGAGGAATAACAATTAGGTTTCCGAGGTGAAGGTAAAAGGCAATTGTGCCGGTGAAGAGTGGGTGGGGGGAGGAGGATACCATATAGATTGAGCTGCACCTATCGCTCTAACATTACACGTCTGGAGCACTCTCTATTTCCAACGAGACAGAGCTGTCTCACGATCAGCCGACGAAAACTGTGTCACGCTTTCTGCATTACTACGCGAACACGCGAGCCCGATCAAACTCGAACGAAACCGATCTCCGATTTATTACACCCACTCAATGATCGATAATGACAACGGAACTAGCCTTCCGCGTCCATTTTGCCGAAATCTCTTTCCAGGATCTCGCGTCGGTCAGCTTCGTGAAAGCGATCCAATTGCTGGGTAACCCAGCTAGATTCGATACTCGATAAACCGTGTAGTCTACGTTGATGTAAAGAATATAGATTACCCAGAATGTCCCACGATAATCATGTAATTAGTGTCGTAATGAGACATGCGACTTCGTGATGCAATCTTGAAGGCATTATGCATGGATTAGATAGACATAATATGCCTTTTCGTTTTAAGTGCTACTTATTTTGTAATTCGTATTGGTTCGGTTAGAATTATGTATATTCATATTTATTTCGTAAGAATTTTTTTGCTGATTTTCAAACTGATTTAGAAATGTGGATCTGATAGGGGTACCGGAAAGAAATCAATTCGGGAACGGAGAATTTGTTCGTATCGAAATGTTGGGATTTTGATTTTTTCAAAAAAGGTTTCGCAAAGGTTTTTTTTAAATGGTTTTGGAGAATCGTCGGACAAGAATCATAGTTACTGATTGGAATTATCTAATAGAATAATATTTCATATGAAAAAATAAATAAAGTTTCATAAAGTATGTGAAAAATAATTGATTACTATCTGGTACCCCTAATACTTTATATTGTCTAACAGATTTCCTAAAGCAAATTAATTATTATATATATATTTAATTCTGATCGAATTAGTTAAACATTTAATTAATCCAAATCTCAATGAAAATTTGTTTTAAATTCAATGTTAAATATTCTCCAATTTTTAATATCTACGGAACTCAGTATATTTATCTATGCCTGGCGAATAATTGTTGAGGTCTAAAGATCGATAATAATATACGTTGAATTATAATATAATAACAATACATATTACTATCGAAATATAGACTATAAAAATGATCAACAAAAATGAAAGAAATCATGAATTCCTTAATCAGCGCTTTCCAATATCTTTGAACTCTTCGCGTCCCTAAAAATTGTAGCTTATTGAGGGATTATTAATTTTCTGAAAAGTATTAATAAAATCCACTTATTCCTCGTCCTATCTCGGCCGAAGAATAATGCGATTAATTCGCAGTCCTTGTAACCCAGTGCTTTAAAGTATCTCTCTTAACGTAAGGAGCTTAATCGCGCCGATGCATACGGCATAAATATTCCCATCAACATAATAGGATCAGCTTTCCTTTTAACACGGATACTTCTCTCGACGTGTTCGCCCGCAGGAAGACAGCTGTCGTGTTCCAAGTCACGTCGGTGTCCAAAATGTTCCACCGTCGAACGTCTCATTAGTCGATATGATAAAGAAAAATGTCGAGTGCAGAATTTCGCACAGCTTACGTCGAATCGATTTCACGTGGCCCACAAACCGGACTCAGAATTAATCCTGAATTTGACTCGAAGAAAGATCGATGTGTTTCTCCTTCGTTTAAACCGCGAGGTTTTTTATCATCGTCGAAAATCTTGAAAGTTTTACGAATATTAGCGATATATTTGATTCGAGTTTTGCTTTAAAGTGTTGATAAAAATTATGTTACGAGTACCTTTTTTTATTAATGCGTAAGTAAACAGTTGTGTAAGTACCGCTCGATTTTCACTACCAAACTTGGCGGCGAATGAAAACCTCGTCGATCATATCCCTCGATCATATAATAATATCTTCGATCGAATGCGCGGTTTCACTTTAACGAATGTCCTTAAGACAACTATGCGGAATTCTGGTGTTTTTGCGACTATTATCAAGGTCCGTTGTACGAGAAATCTAGCAGAAATTCCGTCTGGATCCTTCGCCGTAATTAACAAGAAAGTTTTGTTTGCCAGTCGTACACCTTTCTTGAGAAAGCCAAATAAATTAGCGCGCGAGACGCGAATTAGATAATCGAATTATCCTTGTAATTTCTATATTAACCCTTCACGTAATAATCGACTCTGATTCTCGTATTTCTACGACAAGATTAATTAAATTCCTGAAAGAATTTAGTTTAATTTATTGAAAGAATGAAAGAATTTATTAATATTAATTAAATCTGAAAATTAATTTGAACGATATAACTCGTCTATTTCGATATATACAAAATAATATATCAATATTGAACATTTACAACTTCGAAATTTGACTATGTTTGATTTTGTAAGTAAATATAGAATGTAATTCCGTAATTAAACGATACGATATTTGTCACAGGATAAAAAGGGGTTGTGGAAGGTCAGAGTTTTTATTAAAGCAGACAACCGTGATACACTTTTTATCGAACAATCACCGGCACTTAATAGAAATGCTAGTTCTCGGAAGGTTTTCCCATTCCGTTGAAAAGAAAGACTGGAAAAAGTAATATTGGATCGTCGAGCCGTAACTCTTTATTAGATAACTCCTGTAGACAATGTAACTAATATTATGGAAATTGCAGGATTCACGTTCATTGTCTCGTCTTTGCATAACTGGGAATATTAAGTAACTTTCCAGTACAGCACCGGGTGTGTAATTGATCTGAAATTACACCATCGAGTGTATATTTAATCGTCCTACTCGGTGATCAAAGTCAAAGTACCTCCTCAGCGATAAAACGAACAGCAATTTCTTGGGAATAAACCGCAAATCATGAAGCGCTTCATCGTTTTACTTGGCGCGAACGATTCGATGGAAAAATATAAATGAGAGAAAGGTGCAAGCTAATACTCGACAATCGAGAATTAACTACGTAACTAATCGACAGTTTATTAAGGATATCATAATATATTAATAATTGTTGGAAATATGAATTCGATTCTAGTATTATTTATATATATTACTTACTTATTTATTTTAGGAAAAAGAATTCACATTAGGTACAATAAAAAATGTAGTATTTACATAGTATAAAAGCATGGTAACAAAAAAAATTAAAAAATACAAACTACAAAGCACAAGTATGCAGAAAATTGATATAAAAAAGGAGAATGAGGGAAAACGGTGTATTATGCTCTAAATGACCGATACAAATTTATTGGTATTTTAATTCAGTATGAGTCTGCATTAAAAACTTGGAGATAATAAATAAAAATTAATAATTCGTTGGTACAGTCTTCATTATATTAATTAATTTATTTATTATCGAGCATTTTCCATTTGATATTGTGCACTTGGCGATAACATAAAAATTGCACGATTTAGAGCATAAAGATATCTAGAGTGTAAAAGACAAAAGAGATTGTCGGATAATGAGGTGGTATTACCGTTCAATTATGTCTCAATGAGTTCTTAATCGATACTTTCTCGCCTCGATAATTGATAAAACTATAAGTGGTACTTGGAACGGTGATTTCAGGTTGATGGCTGATAATAATAATAATAAAGAGATAACCGAGTGGCCTAAATTTATTTTTAAAATCGAGTCAAATACAGATGAAAGTTTAGTTCGTATTGAAGTTCGTGTTAGTTAAATAACTGTATAATCCGCTAGCTTTAATTAAATGCGGGATGATTATGCATGAGATTACGTAGAAACCGGTAGAAACCGGTGGTTACAGATAAAAAAGATTTTATGTGGTATCCCGGCTTCGTAGGTTGTTAGAAGTACAACAAAAATCGTGAATATCATCGTTAATGTAACCAGTGAACATCAATTTACCTGATAGTTTATAATTCAAAGACAAGTTGTAAGATGTTATTAAGACTTACAACTTACATCGCAAACTACTTCGAAGGAAAGAAGAAAACGATGAAAGATTAATTTTGATGTAAGTGAGATGTAATATTGGAAAATAGAAGTAGAAATTCAATTCACTTTTATAGTCAATTGAGATCGAATACAATGTGGGTGGAGTCATAATTTCATGGGACAATTGGTAACGAAAGTATTCCGTTTGCTCTGAACTGTTTATCGAAGCATAAAACCGCGGAAGGGAATTAAAGGAAGCGTGATCTCACAAAAGACGTTAGTAGGACAATGCGAACGATAGAATCGACCGTGAAATTTATTCGAAATCTACACGTACTTCCGGTCTTTCGAGTTCAGATCTAAACCTTTCTCTTATAATAATCGTTCGAGCGAATCCTTCGCTTAACTGATTCAACATCACTTTGTTTGAATGATGAATGCATTGAACGTAGATCGCTTGAATAAAATTAAAAAAGAATTTGTTATTATGAGTGAAATTCAATAATAGATGATGCCTAAACATGTTCTAAGACCATTGCAGGTCGAAAGAAGCGGTTAAAAAATTTTTCCGGTCCAAAAAGGTGTCGACCCAAAATCGCAAAAATATGAAGTATACCTTCAAAAATTGTCAAAAAATGAAAGTCGCCAATTTCGCTCCTCAATGGCCCAAATCGATGGTATATGATGTATAAACATATTCTATGACGATTTTGGGTCGAAAGAAGCGGTTAAAAAATTTGTATTGGTCAAAAATGGGTCGACCCAAAATCGGAAAAATGTGAAGGGGTACACCTTCAAAAATTGTCAAAAATGAAAAGTCGCCAAAATCAATTCTAAACGACCCAAATCGATGGTAAATGATGTATAAACATATTCTAGGACGATTTCTGGTCGAAAGAAGCGGTTAAAAAATTGTTATTGGTCAAAAATGGGTCGAAACCAAATCGAAAAAATGTAAAGGGGTACACCTTCAAAAATTCTCAAAAATTGAAAGTCGACAAAACCAATTTTAAACGACCCAAATCGATGGTAAATGATGTATAAACATATTCTAGGATGATTTCTTGTCGAAAGAAGCGGTTAAAAAATTTTTATTGGTCAAAAATGGGTCGAAACCAAATCGAAAAAATGTGAAGGGGTATACCTTCAAAAATTGTCAAAAAATAAAAGTCGCCAATATCGCTCCTCAATGGCCCAAATCGATGGTATATGATGTATAAACATATTCTAGGACGATTTCTGGTCGAAAGAAGCGGTTAAAAAATTTTTATTGGTCAAAAATGGGTCGACCCAAAATCGCAAAAATGTGAAGGGGTATACCTTCAAAAATTGTCAAAAATGAAAAGTCGCCAAAATCAATTCTAAACGACCCAAATCGATGGTAAATGATGTATAAACATATTCTAGGACGATTTCTGGTCGAAAGAAGCGGTTAAAAAATTTTTATTGGTCAAAAATGGGTCGACCCAAAATCGCAAAAATGTGAAGGGGTATACCTTCAAAAATTGTCAAAAATGAAAAGTCGCCAAAATCAATTCTAAACGACCCAAATCGATGGTAAATGATGTATAAACATATTCTAGGACGATTTCTGGTCGAAAGAAGCGGTTAAAAAATTTTTATTGGTCAAAAATGGGTCGAAACCAAATCGAAAAAATGTAAAGGGGTATACCTTCAAAAATTGTCAAAAATGAAAAGTCGCCAAAATCAATTCTAAACGACCCAAATCGATGGTAAATGATGTATAAACATATTCTAGGACGATTTCTGGTCGAAAGAAGCGGTTAAAAAATTGTTATTGGTCAAAAATGGGTCGAAACCAAACCTTCAAAAATCGTCAAAAATGAAAAGTCGCCAAAATCAATTCTAAACGACCCAAATCGATGGTATATGATGTATAAACATATTCTATGATGATTTTGGGTCGAAAGAAGCGGTTAAAAAATTTTTCCAGACCAAGATATGTTGACCAAGAATGGTCAAAATTTCGCCCTCGTCAATTGTAGCCACAGTAAGCTTCCCGCTTAACATCCTGCATCTGCACCAAAATTAGAAATACTTCTCTTCATATATCATTTCCGCAATTCACTATTCCAGTTCTAATGTGCCTACACATTGCACAGATCTTCCACTTGAATGTTCCCCGTGAATTGCTTGACTACTCAATTTAAAATTTGTTTGAACATATTCTCTATATTCCACTTCAAACACAAGCACATCCCATTTGAATGTTTCATTTGAAGTCTAAGTGTTTATTGACAATTCCACTTGGAACGTGTCCGTACATTGATTACACGATCTACTTGCAAGCAAACAAGATGACTAGAAAGTTCCGGTTTGAAGAAGTCAATCGACGGAATGGACCGTCGTTATTACATCCATTAGCGCGATCGAAACGATGTTTACGTGCCATCATTACGTGCACCTCTTTCCAGTGCAGCATTCCACTCACCAGCTTGGCAAAACGATCTCCAACTTGTTTGCACAATACTCCTTTTGCACAAGAGAGGAACGGCACCGTGTTCTTCCGTAAGATGAGACGAGGGCAAGGACAAGGCCAAGTTCACTGACGGATCATCGTACTTTCCATCTGCTACTCTGACCGCAGGGCTTACCTTCTTTAACACTAGAACTACCAACGATGTCAAAATAACTAGTCCGCCATTTTCAGTTGCATTATACGAAAACACCACGGTGCATTCTTTCAGATTTTATACACTTTTATTGTATCAGCATAACACAAATAATTGCTTCCGTTAATTAACTTAAATCCAGTGTTATCACTGGAACTGCAAACATTCTTGGCAACTGGAACCTTATAAGTTTGAAGGAATCAAATCGATCAAATATTCATGATGATGTATCAAGTTTTCTGTTACGATTGCAATCTGCATGATTGCAGTTTCGTGGCTTATGATGCACCTGCAAAGGGTGCATTTTAATCAGCTTCCCGTTGGCTGTACTGACATTTGAATTCCTTGAGACATCTTCGGTGAGAACGAGAGCGGAAAGTCACGATCAAGGCGCGACATTAAATGTAACCGATACCAACCAGTCAGAACTCGGTTCTAACCTTTCGTTTGAACTTTACCACAATAAATTCTTTGCGAATCCCACGGCATCAATGTTTATCATTGTATGTATACATGGTGGTACCACATGCGGATGTAACTTCTTTAATTTTATTCAAGTTATCCGGGAAAAATATGAATCGCTTTTTGTTATATCAATCATTCCGTAATTCATGTTATTCGTTTTCTACCATCAATATTTGCAATGATATAAAACTCAGATGTAAATTCTTTAATTCTTAATTCATATAATTTGGAACGAATCATCAATATTTATTCATATAATTACAAAGATATAAAATTCAGATGTAACTTCTTCAATTCATAATTCATATAATTTGGTCGGAATCATCAATATTTATTCATATAATTACAAAGATATAAAATTCAGATGTAACTTCTTTAATCCTTATTCAAATATTCCAGGAACAATATGAGTTGTTATCTGTCATATACCTCGTAATTAATATAATTATCTTCGATTAATATTTCTAACAATATACCAAGGATATTGTGATTGGGATAAAAAAAGATACGTTTTACGGTGAATAAACTGAATCGAATGGAAGAAGTGCCTTTGTAATCATTGTTTGTTTTATGTGAGTAAGTTTTAAACGAGTTATGATAATCGCCGGGTATAATTAATATTTAATCACCGGCTCGTAACTCCGCACAATTATTCCGCGTAATTACACGGTTAGTAATTTAAAGAATTCCCCGAGTGAGGTGAGGAAAGTTTTCTCCTAGGAGGTTCTTATCGTCGCACAATAAAACGAAAGTGCAGTTTTATCACGCAACTCGTGAATTTTGCTCTCACTTCTCACTTCCACGCACGTTCGTTACTACCGATCGTTTATATTGTTCCAGCACATTGACTTTTTGCGCCTGCGTATAAACTTTAGCGAGCTGATTAAAATGTCATGAACAAATTACGGCCCGCGCAAATACGATTAACGGGTTCAAATGTTTGCCAGCCTAATTGCCACTCCAGCTAATCCCTGAATTCGTCAAATTAGAAAGTAAACACTTACAAGAAAGCATTGCCACGATCTTTGACTACGATCTACCGATTATTCTTTTGATTTATTTTTATCTCGAAATGTTTGTCTTCCAAACATTTTACCTTATGTTTATGCATTAAAGCTCTCACGTGTTCGCGTCTGATTTGCAACATTAATTTTATTCCGCGACTACGAATCTTGTAACAATTACGAAGATTACGTAAGAATTGGAGAAACAATTATGTTCTTGTTTATATTTAGATTTAGATAACTGTGCAAATATTTTATGCTTCCTGCTATAATTTCCAGGTAGTTTAATCAAATTTAAGAAATGTAATATCCTTAGAATAAAATGAGGATCTAATAAAGGTTTTGATAAATGGAATTTAATATAGAAAATATAAACTTAGAATTTAATATAAATTTTTATTAATATACAAGGTATCCGAGTTAAATAAGCCACCTAATTATACAACGACATTTTTTTCTTCGAAAAAATATGGGTTCTGGAAATTTCTCTAAAAACAACAATGGAATAATTCTTCATTATACATGCATCACAATGAAGTTCTATATACAATCACCATATAATATTGTTTAAATCGCACAAAATTAAAGTAATCAAAATTAACGTAAGAAATAATGAACATAAAACGACAAAAATGTAATAAAACTTAGTGTAAAAGAAAATGAGTGTCACTAAATCACATAAAAAATGTGATCTTCGATGCACCCAGTATATCGATGACAATAAAAGAGGACATGCTTCGTGTTGCAGGAGACCGTTGAAATTTTGACATTTATAATAGTTACACGGTATCCGTGAGGTTTATTCAACATGGTTCGATTATTTCATCCACGTGGATCGATTTCAAAGCGACTCGATTCCTGTCTCGCGAAACAGCAACAATCCCACGAACTGTCGCAGTGTTACCAGAAAAGTTGCCGAATAAATTCAAAGGTTCCGTTCTCGTAGGTGACTGTAAAAAAAAATAATTCACATTTAATCCAGCAATTTGGGAAGTTATCCCGTAGTGCGTGCCACGAGAACGCGCGAACTCGCGAGGAAAAAGTTCTTGGCAGAATGAGAAAATTGCTGTAAATTGGCGCGAACCGAGCGCCTTCGGTTAAATCGGCGCGATTGCGATTGCAATGCGAGAGTGAGATGTCAAGATAATGAAGAGGGCCGAAGTTGACGTCCAACTAAATTATCGGGCCCCGCGGTGAGGCCTTTAATCATAACGTCCGATTTCGTAAAGTCTTCGTACAACTCTGCAATTATACATGTTGCAGTCAACGATTTCGGCTTAAGAAGATCACCGGAAGATTGGCACTTTTATTACCGTGCAGTACTTCTGATGACCGCACGCGATTGTCAAAGTGAAATTTCATTGGAATTCGACCGAATTCTTATTGCAACGATGACGGTGTTTTAAATCACTCATTTCTGTTATATAATAGACATTCATTATTAATGATATTAATAATGACTGCGCCAATGAACTATTTCTATGAATATTCATTATTTGGAATATTTTAATTATATCATCGTCACGCGATTCTCAAATGGAAATTCCATTGGAATTCGACCGAATTCTTATTGCAACGATGACTGTGTTTTTAATCACACATTTCTGTTATATAATAGACATTAATTATTAATGATATCAATAATGGATGCGCCAATGAATTATTCCAACGAATATTAATTACTTAAATACTCTAATTACTTTATTATCAATTATTATAGTTCTCGATGAGATAGTTCAATCTTAATATTAAATATTTCTATACAGTACCAAAATATGATTAATTCAAATATTAATATTTACGTAAGAGCATATGAATTAAACAAATATTAATTATTTCTCCGTTGCAATCACTTTGTTATCAATAATTACAATACTTAATAAGATACTATACAATCATACTATCAAATACTTCCAAACATTAGAATTTCATGATTAATTTCAATATTAATCTTTAAGTAAAAGCGAAACAAGGATTTCAGTCCGCTCCACTCTTTCCGCTATTTAAACACGCACGAATATTACACAATCGGTGAGTACTCGCTAAGTTGAGTAATGTCACCTAAATCGTGTGCTCTCGCTAACGAGACTAAACTTATCACATTCCCGGATAATTAATTTGTTTTTCTTGCGCGACTGTGTGCCGTTTTACGGGCGCGCGGAGTATGACGTGACATTTCGCCGGGCAGAAAGAACCGAATCGTGTAATTTATTATGTCGCGTGTATAAGTAGGCTATCGTGACATTGCCTCATCGTATTGTCATCAGAAGAATCATACCGCGTAACGCGTTTCCACTTGCGACGTAGGTGGACTCTCTAACTTCGCGAGTCGAGCAAATGTTATGTAAACCGCACTTCTCCCCCGCGCTCCCCGCCGGTCACCGCGACTTGTGTAACTCGAGATAATTACATAATGAATTCGCTATTCTAATAAGTGCAATATACTATGAAGCATTGATTACTCGCTCGTGAATTCCGAGTCATTAGTACTTTATACAAATATATTTATTTAAGATATGAACTTGACATTACAGGTTTTGCACACCAAATGAATTCTTTTGTAGATCATATTCATCTTTTTACGCTAGAAATGAACCATTTTGCACATTATATTCATCTTTTATGCACTACACCCATTTATTTTATATTGGATTTTATTTTTGATTACAATAGATTGAGAAGAGAAAGTCATTTTCATCGACAATTTGCACTCGTTAGAACGCGATCAGCACAAAGTTTTTGAGGAGAAATTTGTCACCGTAGAAATTGGTAATATGAAGTAAACATAATGTCGTTACGTCGGAAATCACCCTCGCCGAGAATCGTCGAGCTGGCATGCCTCGATTTAGTAAGTTGTCGACGATTAACGTTTCTGCACTCAGCTATGAATTATTGAACGGCGAACTCAATCCCGAGAAATCTTTCCCGAATGATTTGCAATCTTTCGTTCTGACTTCTGCGACCTACGCGTTCATCCGTTTCGCTTCCTGCTACCGAAGAATTTTCTCGGGAAAACACTACCGGCGAGTCGTTGCAACATTGTAGAAAATCTTGTTTCGATTAACGTTTACTTAAAAGATTTTGTTGCTTGACGATTGTTGTCTGCCAATTTAAAACGTTCAAAAATAGGACATCATGTTACTCTAACTATAATTCCACCGGGGCAGTCAAATAACCCAGAGTTCACAAATTTCCATAGAAATGCAAGGGAAAAATTCACGCGTATTCAAACATCGACGTACGAATTTCAAACCGCACATTTTTGCGAGTGAAATTTTCCCACGGTGTTATCAGTTCCTGGTAATCAAACCACGGGCATTTAATTCAGAAAAATCAGCATACCAACCGGCCGATATAATTCATTCGATCGGGAATTTTTCTGTCAAAATATATGTATATAGTTTGAGTAGAGGATCATAAATAATGTAAGCATATTCCGAGCTCTCAGACGAGGCCGACCGCCTGGCGTGCGACCGGCTGGAACGTTCAATTACAATACCAGCCCTTTGTGAATAGACTGTCCGTAAAAGCGTCCGATATTTTACCGTGAAATTTACGACAATCGTATATCCAATCGAAAAATCCCGTAACTTCGCCTACGAAAATAATAGATCGGTGTTCCTTTCGAATAAATCGAATCCAACGATCGATCGGTATCGTGGTT
The DNA here is from genome assembly GCA_910591585.2 of Nysson spinosus. Classification (NCBI taxonomy): domain Eukaryota; kingdom Metazoa; phylum Arthropoda; class Insecta; order Hymenoptera; family Crabronidae; genus Nysson; species Nysson spinosus. Next base: position 10,415,032 of record OU342835.1, read on the forward strand.
CGCGTTTAGCCTCGTCCAATTCAGAAGTACGCAATCTGAAAAATTCCGCGGAGCAACGTGGACATTTTTTGCGGGCTGGTTCTCGAACCGGTTTTAATGGCAAATCTATAAAGTATTGCGATAATCGGTTGCTGATCGTTTTATTAGAGATCGATATCGGTTGTTTTGTGATCTATTTAAATATAGATAGTTGTATATTATTATAGAACTGTATTCTAATACTTACATATTCCAATAATAAAATATTAAAATAATTATTCGATCAAAATCTCGAACGCGTACAGAATTCGTCCGACTATCAATAACAGATATATTTTGAAAACACATATTCAATGAAGAAAATCCTTTTTCTTTATCAATTACTCGATGTCATCGACAATAAGGAAGATATTACAAGCAATGTTTGATTTATTATTACCTTCTCTCGCAAGATATAAAGCGTAATTAGTGAAGTCGGTTGCAAGATAAATTAATGGATTCCTTTACAAAGTCGAAAGACCAATGAACTTAAGGGGAAACGTAAGGCTTAAGTACATTGTGGTGCTAAATACAATAAATATAAAGTTTGTTCGGCGAGCAGAGGATTCACGGTGTAATTTCACTGATTATAAAATTCTTTGAATAGGCTTGAACATCGTAAGAAGTCGGTCCGGCTGGGATAAGCGAACGTTTTCAATTCAAAGAATGTCCATTGCCATTAGGTAGCGCATTCTGAACGTACCGATCTTCCCTTATAAATCTAAAAGTAAAGGCTGATTTGCTCGATACTGCACATACCGTGAGAAACACCTCTTAGATATTCCTCTCAAATTCTTTTGATCAATGCCGCCTTAATATCCTCAATTCATTACCTCTTAATACAACCTTTCAAAGAATTCTGTGCCTTCCTTCCTCCATACTTCATTTTCTTTCATTTGTTTACCTACCATTTTCCTGCACCACCATAGCTAGTCATTAATTAATTATCCTTAGCAATGATTAGTAGATCAGTTTTGGATGCATGAATATTGAAAATATTAAAAATATTAATGCATACGTATTCGTAACATATCTTTAATATTTATGCACCCAAAATGTTGGTGTTTCATTACATAATTATTTTGTGCAGCTATGATCTGTATTATTGAATATTTGATCGTCATCCGTCATTAATTTAATTAATATCTCGTGATCCTAGATTACAATTATGTACCTTAATAACATTGTTTTCTACGTTTCGAAGTCTATATTACTTAATTTCGGAATAATCAAGGTAAAAGTTACCAGATTCCCAAAACTAAAGGTATCGAATTAAAATGTCGTTGAACTCGATTAATTTGGCGAAATACATTCTATTTTCTTTCCAAGATTTATCATCAAAATTACCATATTATGACATCGTTAGAGTTGAATATCGATAAATAAAAGACCTCGATTTCAAAGCACCACCGAATGAACTTAATCTAACGAAATACCTTCAATGTTTTTCAGAATTGCCATTGACGGATCAATCATCAGCCTCGTCCTTTTGGAGTCCCGCGATTAAAACCGGAAATGTCTTCAATCAAGATGATAGCTCGAACTTTTTCTCAGGGAGTCACGGTTTGGTACAGACTCATCCATCTGCCAATGTATTTCGAAGTGGTTTCGGTGGGATTGATAATCTCGGTAGTCGAGGGGCGACGATTCGACCACCGCGAACGAGGCCCTTAGATTACAGCGAACGTGCCACCGCTGAATTACGTAGGAATCCATCACTTTCGTCACCGGACGAATGTGCGCGAGCCTGCCGTGAAAACGAACCACCCAGGATATGTTACTACCACTTCACTCTCGAATATTACACCGTACTTGGAGCGTAAGTATTAATAATTATTAACATATTCAATGCCGGACAAAAATCCGTGTTATACGATACCTCGCCTAACGTTTAAAAATACAACTGAGTGCTACACGATACATGAGTTATTTGACATCATTATTGTGAGATTAAAAATATTTAAAAAATCGGAGCGCAATATTAATAATTAAGTAGAAAGTATTCCCGGGGATATTTGTTTAAGGATCCGTTGAAGGCGCTAATTCTAATTACTTCGGAAAGTTTACTCTAACCATTTATGAAATAGCCATTTCAGAATATACACCATTTTTCTTCTTAATCTCCTTTCTCAAATTGCTCGGAGAAAGTACGTTAAACATACTCTAATTTATTGCAAACTGAATTTAAATGTACCTGATATTAATGTTCACCGAGTACACATTAGAAAATGATTTTACACGAAACCTGTTTGTTTAAACATTTTTATTGCTATTTGGATTCATTCCATTCAATTATGAATTAATATCTCTGTACCACTTATGATGTGGATTATATAGCTCTGTGTTGTTCTACGGCGGTTAATAAGATTGATTACCAACTCGCATGCAAACGATTTATATAATTCATAATTATCGTTTTGTAATTTGTAGAGCGTGTCAAGTATGTACACCGAATGCTACCAACGTCGTTTGGAGCGACTGTCAGTGTGTGTTAGCGGATGGAGTGGAACGTGGTATCTTGACGGCGAATAGAATGGTTCCTGGTCCAAGTATACAAGTTTGCCAAGGAGACAAAGTTGTAATCGATGTGGAAAATCACATGGAAGGAATGGAAACTACTATTCATTGGCATGGAATCTGGCAAAAGGGAAGTCAATACTATGACGGTGTTCCATACGTCACGCAGTGTCCTATTCAAGAGGGTAGCACATTCAGGTTAATAATTTTATTTGATTCTTTCGATTATGTAAAATATAATATTAATGGTAACAATAATGTTGTACATAATATAAACAATATATAGTATCTAGGTACATATGTATATTGTATATAATTCTGCGTGGTAAATGTTATGCAGAAATTATTACGACGGGATGAAATAGATTTAAGTATCATATTATATTATATATTATCTATATAATATTGTGTAAAGTAGCTTAGATGTATCTTCACTTGTTCCTCCAGGAGATCATAATTTTATTTATTACATTTCAAGCTTAAAAAGCAGCTTTTATCTGCAATTTGTCCAATGAGCACTTCACAATTTTATTTGAAACCGATTTTAAATGATCTACAAAATTTTGAAGATTTTAGTCGGGAATTACTGTTTAGGAATTTACAACTAATTTCTTGAGTTATAATACTTCAATGTTTCTTCTAAAATATAATATAACTAATACATTTTAACTCATATATTTAATATATTTTTATATTTATCGTAAAGATATCAGTGGATGGCAAACAACGAGGGAACTCATTTCTGGCATTCCCACACCGGACTGCAAAAGATAGATGGTCTTTACGGAAGTATCGTTGTCCGTCAACCCCCGAGTAAAGATCCAAACAGTCACCTTTACGATTATGATTTGACCACTCACGTTGTCCTACTCAGCGATTGGTTCCATGAAAATGCGGCAGAACGATTCCCCGGTCGCCTGGCTGTTAACACTGGCCAAGCACCCGAGAGCGTTCTTATCAACGGAAAGGGGCAATTTAGGGTACGATTTAATTAAACCCACTGCTTTTATTGCAATCATCATCGAGATATTACTATTTAATTATACAATATAATATTTTTATGTAACAGGATCCCAACACTGGTTTTATGACCAACACTCCTCTCGAAGTCTTCACTATCACACCTGGCCGCCGTTATCGCTTCCGTATGATTAATTCCTTCGGATCGGTTTGTCCGGCTCAGATCACATTTGAGGGACATACTTTGACTGTCATCGCAACTGACGGCGAAGCTGTTCAACCAGTCACCGTTGACACCATTATCTCATTCTCCGGTAAATATTCTATTTCCATAATTACTCTTAATTCGTATAAAATCCAATCAAATATTAATTTCATATTCACCCGAAATTTTCTCATATAACTGAAAAATGATTATTGCTATGTCAACTTTGATTTTCTATGTTCCATCAAATAGGACAGTATTTTAAAAATAAATGACATATATACGATGAAGAAAACAATCCAATGCTCAACTAAAACAGATTTAATTCCTGTGTTTTATTATTTACCGCGTTTTACGAAGAATCGCGTTATATGAAAACAGTAGTCGCAATATCTTCGGCGCGTTAAAGGAATTCGCGTTATAAGAACTCGAGTTATACCGGAGTCTACTGTATTTCAGAAAATCAAGTTAACGTTTAAAACGTTACAAAGTGACTTTGTGTAACTTATAAAAGTGTAACCTGATTTGTTTGAAAAATGTTTTTATACCACTTTCAAAATAAACGGCTTATATATTTGTACTGTTTGAAAGTTCGTGGGTTGCCGTTTACGTGAATATCCCCGGCGTTGCGTAACTCGTAGGAATTATTACGATGCGATGAAATAGATTTAATTATGGAATAAAATAAAGTGTTACTTGGCGTGTTTTAGGTGAACGTTATGACTTCGTTATAAATGCCGATCAATCTGCCGGTGCATACTGGATTCAAGTGCGTGCACTCGGTGAATGCGGTATTGCACGTGCTCAGCAATTAGGAATACTGCGTTACGCACGTGGACCTTATCAGCCAACTTCCACACCCCCGACTTACGACTTCGGGCTCCCACAAGGCGTCGTAAGTGTTATGCAACTGAGAACTGCATTTATCTTTATTATATCCACATTCCACGGCAAACTTTGACCATTTGACCAATCGAATATTCAATATAAATTTACACGTACATGAATTAATTACTATTATACAGAAAGGACTGAATTACCACGTGAAAGTTATGTTTTATCAGTGATATTTAAATTCAAATATAATTCGTGCATAAATGCAGTAATTTATGGAATTTTTTATCAGCGTCAAGGGGCGCTGTAAGTGTTATGCAACTGAAAATTGCAGTTATCTTTATTATGTGTGTCCACATTCCAGGGCAAACTTTGACCATTTGACCAATCGAATATTCAATATAAATTTACACGTACATGAATTAATTACTATTATACAGAAAGGGCTGAATTACCACGTGAAAGTTATGTTTTATCAGTGATATTTAAATTCAAATATATTTTCATTATAAATACTGTTTTCTAGGATTTTTATCAGCGTCGGTTTTTATAAATTTCTGGTAGATATTTCACGCGGCGTTGTAAGTGTTATGCAACAGAAATTGCATTTACTTTGCACAACAATCTTTGTCCATTTAACCGAAACAATATTTAAAAAGAACGCATATCAGTTAATTACTATGCAGAAAATAATAAATTATAGTAATTATTATAAAATACTGAAAATGCTGTTTCCGGTTTCATACGAAAGTCATGTCTTATCGGTGATATTTAAATTCAAATATCATGCTATTATAGAATTTTTGATCAGTATTAATTTTATAAATCTTTAGTATCAGCGATGTTAAAATTCAAATGTATTCTCATTGTAAATACTGTTTTATAGAATTTTTTCTAAGTGTCGGTTTTATACGTATTTACAGGTTTTGAACCCCCTGGATGCAATTTGCAACCGTCCAAGAGAGGATGCCATTTGCGTGAGTCAGTTGAAGAATGCCCGCGAAGTCGATCAAGGAATCCTTCAGCAAAGACCCGATGTTAAGATATTCTTGCCATTCCGTTTCCTCTTCTACAGACCGGAAGAAGTCTTCCAACCTCAAACCTACAACAGATTCTTGGGTAAGAATGAATGAAATACGTAAATATTACAAACGTGCATAAATTCCAGCCGTTTTTAGATGACACATTTATGCATTGTATTTTCTTTGAAAAGAAACAAATACAATTCAGAAAATTAAAATGCAATTAAAAAGCTTGTAGATCGATGGGACAAGGTTATAAAAAATAATGCAGAATATTTTTGTTAATAAAAACTATTTTTCTTAAAAACAAAGATCAAGTTCGTTTGATTTCATAAAACGGCAAGAATTTAATAATTTCCATAAAGCAGACGCTCTTCGATTACAAAATATTTGAAAACTCCATCGTTATATTTAATAAAAAGAAAGAATTTATTTTCGTCGGAGGCAAGGATTATTGTTTCAAGCGATAGATGAAAAATATTTGTTTTATACGGAAAAACATTTCACCGTTACCCAAACAATTTATATGTCAACAAGAACGGCTGGAAATTAATATCGAATACAGATCCAGTTATTATTCTCCAATATAACATCCGGCATTCGCTAATATTTGCTTTCAGTCGCACCAACCGGAGATCACGTAATTTCTCTGGTCGACGAGATCTCCTTCACATTTCCACCGGCGCCTCCGCTTTCGCAAATCGATGATATCCCGCCCGAACAATTTTGCAACGGTGATAACAGGCCTGCTGATTGCGGCGCGAATTGTATGTGCACCCATCAAGTCGACATTCCGCACAATGCGGTCGTCGAAGTGGTCCTCGTCGATGAAGGTACGTAATTTCTTTCAAAACCACGAATAACGCGAGCGCAATATTTCCATAATAAATCGAAGCACTCTGAGAAATTGATATTTCAAATATCCGGAATTAAAAAGTGTACGATAAAATATATCGAGGTAATTAATACTCGCTTCGTGAAACATTTTATGCTAATAACGAGGAAGTATATTTATATTTCCAATTTACCAAATTTATTGAAGTGAAAAATGTATTGCATATATGATCGTAAATTTCGAAATTTTAATATTTAATATTTAGTTTGTTTAATTGAATATATTTCTTATATTTTGAAATGACAGTTGTTTATACTGAGAATGTTTTTTAATGCTGTTACATCACGATTTTATTTGATATCATATTTATGATGTTTTAATAGGGATCTAATTATGAATTATAATTAATTACAGTACAACAACCAAATCTTTCGCATCCCTTCCACTTGCACGGTTACGGGTTCAATGTAATCGGTATCGGCCGATCTCCTGATAAGAACGTGAAAAAAATCAATCTGAAACACGCTTTGGATCTCGATAAAAGAGGACTCCTCCACCGACAATTTAATTTGCCACCTGTCAAGGACACCATTGCCGTCCCAAATAACGGTTACGTCATTTTCCGTTTCCGTGCAGACAATCCTGGTAAGTTTAATTGAACTATATTTTTTCAATCAGAATTTTCTCATCCTATAACTTTGATCAAAATTTATATCCATTCTAATCGAATCTTATCAAATTCCTTCTATATCGATACACATATATATAAATCTAATCGAATCTAATCGAAATCTGAATATCTTTTATCCCATCATGTATCTTAATTCGTAAGAAATTATTTAAAAATAACAATAACATTGTTGAGCAATATACACATATACATTTTTTATTTGCCACTAATATTTCTATAGTAAAATAATATTAAAATGAAAAGAAAATATTCGCTGCCATTTAAATATACATATATAGAATTCGAAGAGGATGGAGAATAAAATATCTGCCAGTGGCATTCGCAAAGAAATATATTTATTTAATATTCAAAGTATACAAGAATTAACGCAAAAATTATTTTCCTTTTTCCAGGATACTGGTTATTCCATTGTCACTTCCTGTTCCACATATTGATCGGTATGAACTTAATCCTCCACGTTGGAACCCACGGCGATCTCCCACCGATTCCACCGAACTTCCCAACATGCGGGGACCATTTACCAGCGATAACACCGCCGCTGCCGATGGACAGCTCGTATCACTGATTACTCTCGAAGGAAGAAAATGTAAGATTTAGGGATACAAGCTCAGAGAGTATGGCGGTCCAAAGCATATTACGATATTCGTAGGTGTATTCCTGTAAAGTAGAATTACCCAGTAGTATTCCCCTTCGTATTACGTAATCTCGTTACGTGATTGTTGCTCGGGAAGTAGTATTTCGTACGCGTCGGCGCATCGTCCACGAATACGAAGGATACAGGAATGATCGACGAAACGAGACCAAAAGGTGGTTAACCGTGAACCGATCCCGCTTTTGGTACCGCAATAACGATCGATTCTCCGGACAATAATGACTCTACGTTGGCAATCGCCGATATTTATTACGCCTTTGGTGCTTTACCACGCCGACGATATTGCATCCACTTTAATTAAACTCTTACGTTGTACATAAATAATTATAGAACCTTTAAGTGCCTTTCATAAACAATTAAATATTAGTGCGGTTCCTTGGTATTCATGTTTATGTTAGGGTTGTTTGATTCTCTGTAAAGAATCGATTTTTGCGAATCGGTTCTGAAGCGAATCATGAGAATCGATTCTCCTCAAAACTCGAAATCCAAGAATCGATTCTCCTAAAAAATTGTAATCCAAGAATAGATTCTCCGAAAAAATCGAAATCCACGAATCGATTCTCTTCAAAAATCGACATCCAAGAATCAATTCTTCTTAAAAATCGTAATCGAAGATCGATCTTTTGGTCAAAAGAATCGATCTTTTGAGGAATTGAATTGGAATCGAACATCCCTAATTTATATCTTCACCTAGCCATCGATTCGAATTATATTATATTATATATACAATATATATCGTACATTACGGTACATTCGTGATATCGTAAAATACGATATATTACACATAATATATTATTTAAATATCGAATCACAGAAAGAAAGATCGTCGAATAAATATCAAATTGCAACCGGTAAAGCACCAAAGGCGTACGAGCTCCTACGAATGTTACTAACGCTGTAACCTTGTAAATAATGTAGAAATAGTCATTACATTTAGCGAGACATTAAACTGGGAAGTATTTTCGGGGTAAGAAAAAGAATCTAGGAGCGTAAACGATCCGCGCGCCGAAGTACCGATAAAGTACCGAGAGGAACCTTTCGCCATCGATCGAGATCGGTGGATCGTTCAGATAAGGAAAAATCTTTTTAAGGAAACTCGATTCCTTCGATTCGATAAATCGTCGCTGTTCGTTCGCGTGAGAATCGGCACGATTTCCACGGAAACGATGGATCGAATTGAACTCCTTGGAAACGATCTTTTTTTTAGTTAGGAATTAAGTCTCGTGTTCGCGCCACGGACAACTCGAACACGCTGCCTTTTCGTTCTCGTAATTGTCAGCCTCTCGATTAAATTAATTAAGATTCATTGGTACTACCGAATATTTTTTAAAATGAAAAAATATCCATGTTACTCGTGTACGTATAGTAGTATTAGTGATAAGTCTTACGAGAGATAAGGAGAAGGGAGCGAAGAGATTATCGATGCAGTCGCGGAGGAAGAAGAAACGAGTATTCGATACTTTGATATTAAATTAATCGTGTTGATTGTCTTCTATTATTGCACGGTTGGATATGAAATTAATTTTTGATTTAGTAGACGCATATTGGAAAATTTCTTTTCTTCTGTATTTTGATCTACGTCTTTCTAATGTGTATTAATTAATTACATTAAGTTCATATTCACCCGGCCGCTGCGTATTAATATCGTATCATTGAACCGCGCTGCATCGCTTAGATAATTATTATTATAAATCACTATTTATTTGCTCATTCAAAATTACCTTTATACCTGCGCATTTCAAATTTCCTTTATCTCTCTCTTTCTCTGTCATACCGAATCCTTATTATTTAATAGTATATTATTATTCTAAATAAACATCTTGGTAATACTAGGCTGACATATATTACTGTTAATGCAATTCTCATTGTGTCTTTAGATACATTCTTTTTACGATTATTCATGGTGCCTCGATTTCTTTGTTTATGTGAAAACATGAATGGCTATCATAAAGAAATAGTTCGTCTTCAAACAGTTCACTCAAATAACAACAATGGAGTGTTACAATTTTTTATATGACATACTATCTTCAGTATTGAATAATAGCATAGAATCGTAAAGAATATAAGGAGAGATTCTGTTGTTAATACAACTAGGAAATATGACAGCGAGTCTGCTCACAATTGCCGAGTTGATAGCACTGTTTTCCACATTTTCTCATGGTGCCTTGATTTTTCTTTACGGAGAAATATGTCCGAGTTGAATGCGCGGCGAAAGATTAACGCGTCGAAACAAAAGAAGAAAACCACAAGCATTCAGTGTCGGATTTATGAGAACGCGAGTGCACCGCTGGAAAATGCACGTTTGATGCGAGTTTGATGCAAGTTTGATGCAAGTTTGATGCACATTGGTGCACACGCGCTCCACCGACGACCCACATCTGTAGATAAACCTCTCTGGTTTACTTCGCTGAATAAACTCGACGTAAACCATTGAAACACGAAATACTCAGAATCACGGAAATGAAGTTAACGAGCAAGCCTTGTCCGTATTATAATATCGATTATTAACATTTCGCGTTCCCAGCGAATGCATATCATTTCCTTGTTTTATTCACGCGAGAAAATGCTCCTGGAATCGCTGTCTGGTTTGTATACAGCACCCGCATACAATAATTAATATTTTAATAAATAATTATCATTGGGTTGTTTTTATCTGAATAAGATTGTACGGAAATTAATAACGAAGAATTTAAGTAGTTCGCGTCCAGGATCGGTTTCTCGAGGAAGTTAAGAATAAATCATATTTCCTTGATATCATTGATAACACTGTTACAAAAGGTTCGTTTGATTGACTGGTGCAAGATTCTCTTATTAATTATGAATCGATTACTTAAAATAAGGAACACTGTATATGAAATTGAGACATATTTCCATATCGGAAATAAGTTTCGTCGAGGAAGGAGATTGTACCTGTCGTTAGTCAGACTTGTAGATAAGTCCCTAATCAATAATTAAAGGGACTTATTTCTACGTGGAACCAATTATCATTTCGATGTTACGAGCGAAGGAGTATACAATAATTGCCAATCTTATTCCATGTAAATAACACGTTGAATGCCGTGTGGGTCACCGGTGACCACCGATGCCAATATTATTAAAACTCGTTTCAAATATATCGCTAATATTCGTAAAATGTTTCATATTTATAGCGTTCCAATTATTATGTAAACGAACTAATGTAAACACGGATTTCAGTTCGGCACTCAACGTGTTAATTATCATACATTGTCCTCTAGTTGTCGAAAAAGTGTAACAAAGTTATCCGTCATTTATTTGCTTGTCCCTCATTGTGCTTCCGCGATGTACAGATACCCCCCTTTTTATATATTATAATATAATAATTTCTTATTCCGTGTCATAGCGAACTGGGTCAGAAAAGATGGGGAATAAGAAGTAATTGTGTTATAGTGTGTATCATATTCCGCGAATCGTTACTAACTTCCCCAAGCGAGTTAATGGTAAATAAATCATTCCTCATTCTCGTGATTAGTGTTAGGAACTAGTTATTTACATATTTATCGCGAGAAACTTATCCACGAACTTAAGCTTTTACTTGAAAGAGCTTGAGGCATATTTTTTTATCGTTGGTAGTGAGCTTTCGTGCTTAGATACGAGAAACTAGAATTTAAGCGATCTAATCGTTTATACTTCGTTCGCAGATAAAGATGTATTTTTAGCAATAAATTTGTTTTTCAAAACATCACTTTACACACCTTCGCGGGATCCGGATATCTGCGTGAGTATTCTATTTCATTCAGTATAATATATTTAATTTAGTGTTATCAATATTCATTGCATACTTAACTGCGTTTATCATTTTATTAATTATTATATATTTCAGAGTGCACTGGTTTTAATTCTGCACCGGTCGATGTTGATAGGAATAATTATATATATATTATTTTTATAAAATTCGAAACTCGCGTATTGCGATTCGCACAATGAAAGTGGAGGATTTAAAAGTGTAGGTGCGCGTGGAAAATAATAATAAATATAAGTCGCTGATTTTTAGAATGGTGATTTTATGTACAAAAGCGTTTGACTAATGGTCCTTAATTAAAGTACGATATTGCGTATTGTTATAAATGCTAATTTCTAAACTTACAACTACCGTATGATACATATATAATCTAGATTTTTTTAGGAGGAAGAGATTTTTTTCTCGAAAATACTACACAACTATGTTCTTCCTAATTTCGTTCGAAAACTTGTGGTCCGTGTATCCTGTCTTATTCTACTTAAGAATTGTAAGAGGCAAGTATCAGTAGACGGAGCGAAGTTATTTTTAAGCTCTATAAGTAATTAAAAAATTCTATTAATAGAATCATAAAATTATCACGTATAATAGAATCATAATATTATCACGTTGCCCCCCCAAATAAAACATTTTTTACAAGTCGCGTAAATTTAGATTTAACTCTGATTCTAATTACCGCATACTTCATTAACAATTTTGATAAAAAAATATATGTATTTACAAGAATAAGTTCAATCAATTTCTGTATCTTATTCTACTTAAAACTTGCAAAGTACAAGTATTAATATGAAATTATTCTTTTAACTCCATTAATAATTATGAAATTCTATTAATAGAACCATCAAACATTTTAGCACGTTGCCCCTTCAAAAACATTTTTTTACAGATCGGCTAATTTTCAAATTTACTTCCAATTACAACCATCATATACTTCGCTAATAATTTTTCCGATAAAACGTTCATTTATTTACAAAAATAATTTTTGATCCTTGGAAACTATTAATCAAAAAATGTCTTTTCTTTTTTGTGACAGGAATCTCGAACCACTTTCAGTGCGTGTAATATATTATTAGTAACTACGGAGGACGGATCGTTGACAATCAGCTAATTAACTTATTGTCTTAACCCTTTGCACTCGAGAGACGACACTCAGTCGCCGCAATAAGCCGAGTGGCGATTGAGAGTCGCCGCTTGTGTGCAAAGGGTTACCAGTTAGCGATCGTTCGTTCATGTTATACGTAATTATTATTGTAATAATAATTATAGACCGTAAAGTTCGTTTTGTTTCGTAACATTAGTGACAGTGATGGAACATTCTAATTTTTCCGGGAAGTATGTAATCGGATGACAATTATTTCCCGGAGTAATGAGAACCGATATTAGACGGCGGCCCTCTGTGATGATGATGATGCTTTTGAGCGGGTCCTGAATATCTACTTCCGGGACGCGAGTGGACAATCGCGTAATGATCGCTATTCGTTGATATCGACCTCGTTGAATTCATCGTTGATCCTCCCGAAGCGTATCCTTGTTTTCCATTTAAGGAATACCTAGAAATAATAATAAAATATTAATTCAGTTTCTTGATGGAATTTGAATGACAGACGTCATGAAGATTTACTTCACTCATTTTTTATTATTAAATTTTATATCACCGACAACTGGAGTAAATGTTAACGTCGCCTTTTAATCGCCGTTTAAATTGTTACAATAAACTGAGTGGCGACTGAGAATCTCCTCCAAGTGCAAAGGGTTAAGAAGATATTAATTGATATTTTTAAAGTGTTGGTAACCATCAGAAAAATTTCATTTACCGAAACAACAACAGGATTATTAAGATTGGTAAAATTACAAACTTTACCTAAACAGAGTGGAGTGTAAGTCTACAATATTTTAAGATTTATAAATAGTTTAGTATGGATTTATAATTTCGTAAAAAAATTGTATGGAAATATGAACTATATTTGAACTAAGAGTTTTTCGGATTTTAGATTAAACCGTCAAATATTTAGTTGGCATATTTCAAGGTGGATTTACGAAGCAATAAAGTCAAACCTCGACTCGTATTGAGAACCGTGCCAGCTGCGATACGGATCGTAATCCTCGATGATCGATGGCTCTTTCTCGATGATATCGGTTCTGGTGCAACTGCACGTCATTGCGGAGCACAAGAATATATTAATTATTAACATAATAAGGAACAATATTCCAAGGGCTATTGCCAGCCATAAGAGCCACAGGGGATGAACACCGCTCTCCTCGTACAAGTTTTGTAACACTGAAAACAAAATATGAATTCCTTAAATCTTACTAATTCTAGAAAAACAATGTATATAATCTCCCATAATTTCAGATCAAAATTAATAATCGAGTTGCGCGCTCCTTAAAAATCTTCTTGGACAGAGTATATTAAATATAAGAAATAAAACCTTTCATGTTAGTATCACACCAATTAAGGCTGCTTTATAGAAAAATCGAATCATTTCAGAAAAATGAAGTTGACGTTGTTCGAAAGGCTTAATAATTGAATTTCACGTCCATTAAAAATCTTTTTAACAAAATATATCGAATATAAGAAATAAATTCGTAGTTAAAAATGAAGCATTTAATGGTCGCAAATAATAAGTATCCAATATTTCATATTAGTATCACACTAATTAATATTGTTTTATATAATAATAAAATGATTCCAGAAAAGTGAAGATAGTATTATTCGAAAGAATAAACGTCGAGGATTTAACATCCGCGAAAGATCGTTTCCGATCGGTATCTCGCCTCGTGCTATCGCGGAAAAGTTCAAGTTCAGAATCGTGGTTTAAACTCGCAGGAATGTAAGGAGTAATGAGGTAATCGGCGAAAAGTAAAATATAAAAGTGAATTGAAGTTAACGGTGGTGGGACTTACTTGGTGTTTGACCCGGTTCAAGTACGTATACGCTGGTACTAGCAAGAAGTACACCTTCCTCGCCACTCACGCTTTGCCCGTTAATTATAGACTTTATTTCTTCCTCGTTATCGCCATCGCAAATCGGAATACCGCAGCTTCCTAGAAAACACGATCGGGGGGGCCTTTACGTGCTGCCTTCTATCTTCCAATTTCAATCTTCCAATTAATTCCGAAAATTTCTGCCGCGTTAAATTTGTCTTCCCCCCGCGCGGTATGCTATTTTATTATTATTCTAATAAATCCAAAATTATCCTGATTACATCAACATTATCGCGATTTCTACTTCTACGACACAACTCTATATTTTAACGGTAAATCTTTATCAAAGAAATCGGATTCAGTTTCCATATAAAAAATGGGAATTTATTTCCTAAAGTTTTACTGTTAAAATATAAAATATATCGTAGCAACCGAAATCGTGTTATATCGATATAATAGTGATAATTTTGTTTGCAATTAATTAAAACAACTGGAATTAACACAACACTCGAATCGTATGGAATATTCTTATCGTAAAAATTATGAAATTATCAAAATCAGCGTTATTTCAGAGTGATATTAAAAATATTAAAATGACAGTGATTTCAGTGAAAATCAATGAAATTCAATGACGGTGTGTTTATTAACATAATAATATGTTAATATCGGACCGAGTTGAATGGCCCGGCATAACCCAGATTCGATGAGGAATTCTAATCGGGTAATCAGTCACCGCATCAGTTTACCTCTGCAAACAGCGATGTCGCATTGAAAATGCACTTGTGGACTGTCAGAGAACCGGAACATGGAGAACAATGTCGCATCCGCCAATCCGGTATTCCGATCGTATATGAATTTCGTCATGACTCGTGCTTTTACAGGACACCTACGTACCGGAAAAAAAACGAGATTACATCACGCGTGTAGTTCATGTAAATCGATGTTCAACGTTACCTTGCAAAGTTGACAATTTCCTATGCAGCATATAAATCAAGTAACTCTTTCTACATATTTTTCTTATCATTCGATTAATATACAGGGTGTCCAGTATGAAATAAGCCACCAAAATATCTCCTTTAATTAGGATAATATGGAAAATATTTTGAGCGTTATACTAATTGCTTCGAACGACTGATATCTCGAAAGAGGATTCTTCCGTTATCGTCTTTTTACAGAATTTTTGGAAGCACCTATATTTTTTTACACGGAAACGAATATCGTTGTAATTAAGTGGCTTATTTTACGTGGGACATGCCGTATAAAAATAATCCAGTGCTTAGATTTTTCTTAATATTTTTAGTAAATTAATGGAAAAGTGTAAGACTTAATTAGAGACGGCAAATTATAATTTTGATTAATTCTCTTCCCTGTGCGAGGAATGCCATCGATTGCAAAAGTCAGCAAGGAAAATGGTAATCAAAAGGGAAGCTGCTAATAAGGTAGCTACTATATATTTGAAATTAATTAGACTTAGAAATGGTAGTCCGAGGCACCGTATAAGTCTTTTTCATTTTAAATTAATTGGACTTAGGAAATGGTAGTTAGAGTCACCCTACAAGATATCTTAATTTTTAATTAATTAGACTTAGAAAATGGTAATTAGAATCACCATATAAATCGTATTAATTCTAAATTAATTAGA
Source organism: Nysson spinosus (assembly GCA_910591585.2). Lineage (NCBI taxonomy): Eukaryota > Metazoa > Arthropoda > Insecta > Hymenoptera > Crabronidae > Nysson > Nysson spinosus. Next base: position 10,431,090 of record OU342835.1, read on the forward strand.
CTTAAAACATGGCAGTTGGAGCCAATCTATGTCTTCTTAATTTTAAATTAATTAGATTTAGAAAATGGTGGTTAAAGTCACCATACAAATCTTCTTAATTTTAAATTAATTAGACCATAGAAAATGGTAGTTAGAGTCAGCCGATAAATCGACTTAATTTTAAATTAATTTAATTTAGATTGTGGTAGTTAAAATCACAATATACGTAATTTTTAATATTAAATTAATTAGATTTACAAAAATGGTAGATAGAGTAAACCCGTAAGACTTAGACTGTAAATTTCGAAGAAAAGAACTCACGGAAGAGAAACGATATAACAAGAGCACCCTCGAACGGAGAAACGCACTCTAAAATATCCTAATTAGATGTTGGAATTAGTTTAGTATTTAAAATCAGTTATTAAGTGGAAGGTCTTAATGGCGAGTCGAATGGAAGAAAAGAGTTAAGTCTTCCTTGCTGCAGACTTAACGATTAAAGTTAATATAAAGCGGCAAAGTTAAGTCGCGGTCGAGTATTAAAAGTTGACGACAATTCCGACGCGGTATAAATTTCCGCGAGGATTAATTAATATTTAATAAGCTCGGATAATGAATTGGTTCGTACCCTTTGTCGTCTATCAACTGGACGCTGGAGTTTTTCTTGTTGAAAGCGAAGCAGGACTTCACCTTAATTCCGTACATTCCTGGAAGTGCAAAAGATCCTCGTGAAATTGCCACGTCATGGAATACCATTAAAAACAAATTGCGTTACACGCGCCTCGTTAATTCCAATTAAATGTGAGACTGAAATCTATGGAAATATGATATAATAATCCTACAAAAATACAATTCACATAATATTTCGGAATTTCAGATCAAAATTAATAATAGAATTTCGCGTGCATTAAAATCCTTCTTTAATATAATATAATCTAAAAAATGTATAAATATAAAATTGCAGCTTTTCGAGATCACAAGTAATAAAATCCATATCACATATTAGCCTGACAATCATTAACTCGATTTTACGAGATAATAAAATAATTCGAAAAAAGTAAAGTTGACGTTATTCGAAAGGATTGAATTTCTTGAAAATAAAATTCTTCTTTAATATAATATAGTACATATATAAAGATAAACTTGACGCTATTAAAGGACATAAATAATAAGTATCTAATATCTCATATTATTCTTACATTAATTATCACTATTTTATGAGATAATAAAATAATTCCTTAGAACCGAAGTTGACGTTACACGAAAGGATTAATAATCGAAATTCATTTGAAAAGTCTACGTCACAGAATACCATTACAAACAAATTGTGTTACACGTGCTCGTTAATTCCAATTAAATGTAAGACTGAAATAGAGTGAGGTATATAGTACGAACCATCTGGTCGTGAGATCTCGGCACGCAAAGTATAGTTGTGACCATAAATAGCCTCTTGTACTTTGTGGTCTCCATCGAAGAGGCGCAAGGATACTAACGAAGTTTCGTTCCTGGAAATCAATGATTATTTCAGTGAAATAATATGCATTCCAGCCACGGGTAATTAATTCACATCGGCCATCCACGTACTTCGCATTTTTGAATCCTGCCTTGCCACAGGTGATAACATAAAATTTGTCGTCCGCCAGCTCCAAGGTTTTGTGTATCCGAACGGCTATCGGAATCGAACGCTCCTCCGTATCCTGCACGAGTCACCATTTCAATGATACTATCTTATACCATACTCATTTAATTACGTTATTCGATATATTTCAAATATCACCAAAGTCTCTTTATTACGCTAATATCGATCATTTGTCTCGATATTTTTTATGACCGGGTTGTTTCGGTTTAACATGAATTATGATTTCTGATATGATTGCGCTTGGAATTACAGTTCCGATGTGATTCAGCTTGGAACAATTTCGGAAATTCGAATTTTTCGAACAATATTTTTATGGTACAGTGGAAGGATTTTAATTACAGCCAGTAATAGTATGTGAATAGGCTAGAATTAATATAATTAAAGAACTCTAAGAAATTCTAAGAAATTTCAATAACATGCTACTTAAGAAATTAATAAATTCAATCATTAATAACGAAACTAGAATTAACAGTAATTAATAACTTCCAATAAATCCTAAGAAATTTCGATAATAATTAATAAATTCCCATAAATCCAAAAATCTTGATTAGAATGAAGATCTTACTTTGTTAAGTTTTCGGAGAAGTCCAATTTCCACCAGCAAATTAATACACGTCATTCTTTGCTCGAACAAGAATTATAATTCCTAAACCGCGGGAGTATTTTATTTGCCGGATATTTTGAATTGGTTCGTACATCTGATTAGAATGAAGATCTTACCTTGTTGACCAAGACACCGCAGTAATCGTCGGCGTCTTGAGGCGCGAGAAGATTAATGCCAAGAGTCGCGTGTGTCGAGCCATTTCCGGGCACCATGCACTGAGGCTTCCGATAATCTCTAGCGTGAACTGCCCCTACAAAGCTCTGATTAAGGTTCACGCGTATAGTCATGTAACCAGCTTTACATGTCGCCGTTACTGTCGGCTGAAACTCGGTGTCCAATAATTGACCGGTGACCTGTAATCCAACGAGTATTCTATTGAAATTCTTCTGCAATCTGTTGCAATTACTGCATTCTACAGTGCATCGGCTTATTACGAAATTCCACTCGAGAAGAAGCCCTATTTTTCGAGTCGTGTACTTCATTTTTTTCCGAATTTAATTTGCTTTACGATGTGTCTGAATAGAGCGAAATTGACAGTGCTCTAGGAGGATCGTCGAATGAGGTATTAATTAATGTGCCTTAAGAATTGTAATTAAAATGGAATGGCACTTGGTTGATGTAAAGATCGTGAAGTCTGTTTTATGGAAACGATGGCTTGAGTTGATTATTGGATGAAGTTGATTTGAGGTGAAATCGAATTTGAAACTTTTATGTGATTTTAATAAACTGCTCATTTCTGTTAGATTTCTTTATTGATTTTCAAACAGAATTTTTATCTTGGTTTTTGGCACCTTTAAACATTGGAATTCAATTTTTATGTTCGTTAATACTTTTCCGAATTTGATAATTGCTTTAAGATTCTTTTCCTTCGATTTAAATTTAATTCTTTTTTCCAAATCAATTAATAATTTTGCGATTGAACCAAAAATTTTATTGGAAATATCAGTCTATCGAGATCCCACACAGCCGTTTCTACTTCAACATCTTATAAGAAACTCCGGAGTTAATTGAAGAGGGGACATTTAATTATGCATCATTAATATCGGAGCACGTGGACGAAATTTCATCGTCATCGACGTAACGCGATCACCGTAAATTATTCATTTAACAAGGTAGAGTGTGCATAAAATGTATGAAAATCAGGTATCGATTCGTTGCGCTGGATCCTGATCTTCTGTTTTAAGATCATCTTTAAATACGATCTACTCTCGAATCGGCGTTAAATATCAATCCATGGCGGAGGCAGCCGGCGATATTTTCTCAGTTGAATCGCTAACTTAATACACGAGTTAAGTTGGACCGGTCTGGGCGGTAGCTATCGGCCCACGCTAACTTTCAATTTCATGTGGCTGGGCCACTTCGTACAGTGGATAAGGTATACGTACCTATACCTATAGGGTGTTCCTTTGATGCCCGATCAAAATCTCGAAGGCTTATACTACTTGATCTTCGATTATTCCGTAAAATAGAGAAGAATAATATGTTTATATTTATTACCGATATGTTTGTGACATTTGTTCGAAATGTAGGGAGTAATAATATGTTTATATTTATTAGCGATATGTTTGTGAAATTCGTTCCGAAAGTATATCAAAATATATCTAATATTAGAGACATGACTTTGATGTCTGAGAAAAATCTCGGAAGCTTATTCTACTTGATCTTGGAATATTCCATAAAATAGGGAAGAATAATATGTTTATAAGAAAAGTATATCAAGTAAAAATATATCAAATTATATCTAATATTGGACCAGAAAGAACTATAATAGTTCCGACGAAGATAATGGCAAAATCGAGTAATTTATCGGGTAATATAATAATACTGTTACTTTTATATCAATATTATATTTATTATTCACGCGATTTGTGATAAGAATTTAATTTCGAAGTCATACAAGTAAAAATCCTATATTTATGTTATCGCCTTTAATTTCATTTCAATTTATAAAATTTCAGTAATATCGGAAGTAATATTAGAATTTACTTGAAAAATTTAATCAGCCGATAAAAAATATGTCGAATTATCTTCTAGACCTACTCGAGCAATTTTATCTTATTCTTAAGATATTAGATCATTAAATTTATTACCCAATGATACACCTATTCAAAAGGAATGTTAAACCTCAAGCAAATCAGCGTATAAATTATAATATAATAATATGATATTATCACGATAAATTCTCTCTCTTAAAAGTCAGTAGAATAAGTCACTACAGAATTGATCAGACATTTGAGGAACACCGTACAATATCGTAACATTTTCGTAATATTATCATTAATAATGGCATTGCATGATAATGTTTGTAATTTTTCATAAAATATATCAATCTATGTTTAAACATTAAACCCTATGCAAATGTGTCGCTATATTTCCATTAATTTTTAAATCTGTGACAAATATCGAAGTGGTCGGAAACTTTTCGCCGGCAGTGTATATGCATATAGGAGAAACGAGCAAGAGTGGCGGACTGATACAGCAACAATAAAATCGGTTTCAGCCGGAGATGCTGCGACGAGAGTCGAGAGCCGAGAGAAGGAGAACTCTCTCTCGCTCTCTCTCTCTCCCACCGCGAGACAAAGGTCTGAACGTGGGCGTTCGCAAGGCCACCAGTCCTAAATGCTTCGACGGTATTTCGAGAAAAGGATCGACCAGTTTTTAGAGTTACAAAAGAGAATAGTCCTTTATGGTCTCCTCGTCAATTATAACCCGGTAAGATGCCTTTTATTTGCATACTTTCAGGCCATTCGAGTCGCGCTCTATTCGTTACGTTTCGTCATTTCTTCGTTTTGTCTTCGTTACATTATTTGTCGAGGATTCCAAGATTTTTACATAATCCTAGTATATATATGAGTATTTTATGTTTATGAATGAATTGTTGGACATATCATTATATTATTATTAATCAAAATTAGTTGTGTTGTGAAATGGAAAATGTTGGGTGGTTTGAAAATCTATTGAATTCTTAGAACGAAAGTTATGATATTAATATATTTTTCATATCCTTACAGCTTCGTATTACTTATTTATTAAAATATATAGCTTTAATTTGATCAGATTGATCACAGATATTTCTGGACCTCCGATTAAAATATCTTATCACTGATATTTGATTAAAATATGATCACCTAAATAATAATTCATCTCTCACTATTATTACAAGTTGTAACCATAATAATCTCTAGCCACAGAAAGTATTATTAATATTCGAAATATTCAAATAATATTAGAGGCTCCGTGAAATAGGGAATGATTTCACAACATAATTCTTCAGAAGGCATTCTCCGCTCGTAAAGTAAAAGTGGCTTTTATCCAATGAATAATTCGACAGTGTTTTGCGGGAAGGATCTGGTTACGGAAAATGATGACTTATCCTGGTAAGCCTGGCGGATTATAAGAAACATTATAGTTGTATCAATTTTCTTGGCACGACGTTATGAATCAGAATCTCTCTCGAATATATTGCATAGCGCGATGTGACACTCGATACACCAAGTAACCTATCCATTTGTTTATTCCAAAACTCCATCCGCGTACCTTTCATTTTGTACGATTTATTTCGAAGCAACATATTAGTCCGTTACATTCCAGTCGGCTTTCTTCGAACAAAGGGTACTTAAAAAATGCGTACCTGGTACACACCCTACTTAAACGCATGATGTAATCAGAATTCTTGTAATGCACGCACGAGTGTACACCTTGAATACGAGTCACGGTGACATCACAACATTGTACTTACATAAAATCAGATAATATCAAGTGTTCGTGAAAATTGGCATAATTTTCTTATGGCGAAAATATTACACCTAATTCTCTTTTTACACGAATTTGATTTAACACGAGTTAAAAAGAAAAAAAATTTCTCTTTTACACGAATTGTTTTGTTTTAACAGGATTTTTAATATTCTAGGAATTTCTCTTGAATCTCATAGAGCAAATAGAGCGAGAAAGTATAATTGATTTTTTATAATATATTTAATGAATTAAAATGTGTAAGCACGAAATAAATTAAGTGAACTCTAACAAGAATTTTTTAATATTGTTTACACCTAATTCTCTTTTTACACGAATTTTTTGGGAACGTATCTATCGTGTAAAAGAGAATTAGGTGTATAAGGAAATGTGCCGAATTTGTTAATTTTTTTAACGCGATAATTTTGTGGAATCTAAAGCCCGCGTTATATGAGGGTTACCAGCACTTTAAAAATATTAATTAATATCTCCTTAACCCTTGGCAATTGAATTTACTCCAATTACTTCTTGTTATTGAATTTTAAATCAATGATAACTGAAGTAAATCTCAATGTCGTCTTTTAATCTCCTTTCGAGTGGTCACATAAACTGAGCGGCGACTTTCTATGCACTTATCATTGCGCGAAACGGTGGTAATAACATTGTTATGTTATGTACGTATATGGTAATCATTAAAAATAAACGAGTAGGTGAAAGAACGCGCTACAAATATGTCGAGGAATAATTTCTTTTCTTTCACTCGATGATTTCTTTTCTTCCTGGACTGCGGAATTAATTTTCACTTTCACGATGCATCGCAAACACGAGACGCGCGAGAAACGGCAAACGCGAAAAGACGAAGTGCGCCATTTTTTAAAGGAAATTTTTGCGTTTTTCTGCGCTATTTAAAATCTAAATAAACTTACATCGTGTATAAGCTAATATAACAAAAATAATCGTATAATAAATTTACGATAATAGTATATTAAATAATATTATAATCAATTACGAATGAAGAAAAAATTATTTCGAGGTTCAAAAAAGGAATACAAAATGTAAAATAAATATACGATCATTATTTCAGTATTATAAACTTCTATTACGGAAATTAAAATATCTAGTACTTTGGTTTATTAAACTTAAATATTACGTTATTAAAATTTGAAGAATACAAAATATATCAGACAATATATTTTAATTATTTTATTCACAATGTTTACTTAAGAAATTCGCATGAGATTCAGCATGTCCTTATTATAAGATAACTAGATTTATTATTGATATATTCGTATACATTTTTTATATTAAATTATTATTTATTACATAAATTATATAAAAATTTGTATTCTTCACATTTCTTCGTTCCACAATTTCTAAATTGCAACTGAAAATAAATAAACGAACGTTTATTTAATTTGCAGTGTTTTTTAAACTTCATCGCATTTCAGCACATACAGTAATTGATTAAATTAATTGATAAAATATTACAGTACTGAATGTATCTTTTCGATACACCCAACCTAAGCTGCAATTTTTTCGACCGCGACCTCGGCAAGGTTAAAAGTGATCGCGAGTGGACGAACGTATATCATTCCAAGTTGGAGTGGATACAAAGTGCGGTTGATTTAATTACCAAAAATTGTGTATCAACAATTTGCAATCGATACGATTCTGTCGTCGTGCATGCGGTTTGCATAGTTGCCGATGGGTGTGTACTATTGGAATGTGTTGAAATATTGCGGTCACGAGCGGGTTGGATTAAATCTTGATACATTGCTTCTACTCACCCGTAAAATTCAACTCACACACACGCGCTCGTGCTACGTGGTTAACGGCAAAAATTCTGATTTATTGCCCGAAACCTCGATACGTGATAATGTACATTCTATTTGCCGCGAATTACTTACCAACAAACACGCGCACCGAATTGCACCTCCACAGAAATTACCTGATTTTGCAATTGTATCTTCGGGATAACTAATTGTTTTTGATTTCAGATAAGGCACACGTGTTTCTTATATTTGATATGTTTTCGGAACATAAAATTATATATTTTTTAGACTTCAAAGAAATCTGCCAAATTTTTGATTATAATTCAAGTAATTCTTTGCAATATTAAATATTTCTGTTGAGAACAGACTTCGATTTTATGTGTTTTATAAGATTCGATAAATTGGTATATTGAATATTAGATAATATATTATATCTCATATATGGAATACATGAATATAGTGAATATTTGATATAATATATTATATATTTATCATTTTCTGCAGAGTAGACTTCGACACCACATTTTTGCTAGATTCGATATATCGATATATGTAATCTTGAAAAAAGATATCGGAATATATTATAATACGCACATATTATATGCAAATATCAGAGTTCAAGATATGATATTCGGTAACCGAACTTACTAATCATGTTCCAATAAAATATTCATAAATAAAAATTCCCAGTGCAAGATATATCGAGCTACCAGAATTTAGCATGAATATAGTTAAAGTACATAAAGCTGTAATTAGAAAGAGAGGATTGTTTCAAGTATATGAAATGGATTTAAATTACAAACGAAACGTCCATGGTTCGGTGAGTTCGTAGAAAAAATGAAGAAAAAGATCGTGTATTTATGTTTGAACGTGGTGAAGCAAGTTGCGTTGTAAAGTTCGAAAGGTACGAGGAAGTCACGTCTTCGAGGAACAATGCGGCTGTGTCACACTCGTAAACTCCGGTTTACAATAAGTATCGACGTTACAATTGCACTCTCTGACGTAGCAAAATTCTTCCAGCAGCTTCTAGTAATTGTTTACGTGCTTCAACTATTCTTCCTTGCTTTCGAAAGATCATTCTTTGTGTTCTTGAACCCTACTTCCTTATTTGGGTCGTCATTGTTTTCCGTGTTTTACGGATAATGTTATCCTAGCTCGTGCTAGGATATAATATATAATATATAATATAATGTAATTAATATTACTTATTGTAAGTATCAGAATAGTGACATCTTTAAATAGTTTGTTATTAAATGTTATACATTATATCAGTATATCAATATCAAATTGATTATTTTGATCAAAACGATTTTATGGAAGTACTAAATATTATCATTCTGTCGAATAATTTAGTAATTATGTAATATAATAGAATATAATAAAATAAATAAAGATATTTGAAACATAATATTATAAGAAAAAATAATATAATATAATGAATTTTAAACATAACTATTAATAATACATTTTTTGGGAATGCCACTATTTCTACGAACATAAAATTTTATCGTTTTCTTATTCTTCAAACCGCGAGATGAAATATAATTAAAAAATAATATAGTTCTACAATACGAAAAATACAATCTTATAATTAAGATCAACACGAAAAAACATAAGATATGATACAATTAAAAAATAATATATTTCAACAATCCGAAAAGTGAAAAATAATAATGAAAACTCTAAAGAGTTTTTCAAGGGCGCAGACTAAAAAGCAACGAATTAAAAGGACAATATATTCCGTTTCGAATGATTAAACCGTGGATAATCAGGAGATTGATATTGTAATTATGAAAGGGTTGAAAGCCGTTAGTTTTTTGCCGATATTTGAAGTTGTTCCGTAAATGCGATTGGTGGACGGTGCGTGAGCGGGATACGTGCATCGTTGAAAGTGCATTCTTTGGCTAGAGGGCTCGAGTCGGCTCTCGAATTATCTTGCGAACGAAAACGAGCAAGAAGTCAAAACGTATGTTATTGACCCTGGCTTCTTCTGGTACCATCCACCTAAAGGCTCAGTTTCTCCTCCTTTTTTAACCACCGACGAAACCCAATGCCCCGACATCTCCAACAGGACTTTATCCTTTAAAGACTATGCAATTCCGAAGACTATATTTTTTTTATTCCTCGACGATTCACTCAAAACTGGTTAGCTCTGCAAACGATTCCATTTATTGATTTCTTTACTTATTTATTTTATTCCTTTGATTCTGTGTATGAATTTATTTAATTAGATCCATATGTAAGTGGTAGAGGCCTCTTATTAATATTGGATTTATTTCTTTATTTTATTTATTTAATTCTGTGTACGAATTTATTTAATTAGCACCGATTATGAATCGAAGAGGCGTTTCATGTATGTTTTATTTACATTTTAATTAGTTATTTGGTTCTGTATATGAATCTTTTAATTAGTTTTATATATGAATCGCTGATATATTTTATTTCTTTTCGAACATACGATTTATATTATTTACAAAATACATGCGCGCTTAATAAATATGAACGAAGCTGAATCCACCATGACTCTTTAAAAAATTAATTACGGTCTCCGATAAGTAATAATAAATTTAATAACGCATTTTTCACTTTTACCAGATACCGGTTATCCTGGAAATTTACGATTGGATTGAATTATTATTTATGTTTACGAGAGAACTCGATGAATAATGTTACCTGTTCCAGAACAAAGTATGGGTATTCTCGAAGCGAGAAACGTCTATAAATTAAGGATGCGTTATCAGATTAACTCGGTACACGAGTGATTATAAATTAATTCTTCACTATCTGATCAATCCGCACTTGATCTCCACCCACTTTTACGAATTGCGAGTGATCTCTCGGAACCCGAAAGCGTGTAAGTGAAAGCTGAATATACGACCTCCCAGTTGCTCTTTTTAAGTTCACGCATGGAAGATAAGGTTCGTAAGAAAAAGTCCGTGAAACGTGAAAGCGGGTGCCGGACGAAAATCAACGCACGTCGAATTTTACCAGAAGAACCGGTATTATTCTACTCGTGGTATTTCTCGTTACGTCGAACGATCCTCTGAACGGAGCTTGGTGCTTTAAGGTATAACAACGTTAGTTATAAGTTGAAATAAACGAACTACCAACTTAATACAATTTTAAGACAGAACTAATCTTAACTTATAATGACTTGACTTATGCCAGTGGAAGATGCATGCGGAATGGCAATCGACAGTCTAAGTAACGTAACACGCTGCCACCGTAAACTCGATTTAAGTCGAAGTTTGTTTTTGAAATTACTTTGCCACTGAAAATATTCATAAATGAAGGAACAAGAAAAATATCCTTGAAGTTGATAAAAAATCAAGAACAGTAATATATACCATTAATGATAGTAGTCATAAATTGTATAATTTATTTTATAAAAATAATCCTTTCGTTAATTATATTGTTCATCAAGTTAGTTTAGCAAGAAAAATATTTTAAAAGGGCAAAGAAAGGAAATGTTCTTGAAGTCGTTAAAAAATTGGTTTAAAAATCGGAAACCCTAAAATATGCATTTAATGATAATAATGATAAATCTATTTTTACACGGAAATGAATATCCTTATATAATTAAGTGGCCCGTTTTACTTGGAACACCCAGTATAGCATGACACAAAGTAACTGTTTATATCCACTTTAACCAACATTTCTCGAAGCATTTCTTACACGTGATTGCAATACTGTAGTGTAATTGTTACACGCGAATAATAATTCCGAAAAAATCATCGGTATGTTACAGCGAACTCATATCGGGGAGGTTGAAAGCTGGTATTTAGTTACGGAAAGTTTCGAGTAATTCGAAAAGCACAGTAATTTCCATAACGTTTGTTTCCCTGGAGTGTCGCATAAATAACAGTTGAAGGGAAATGCATGCACGCCGGCAAATGCATTTCGCACGTCCGATCACATATCGTATCCTTAATAGCCACGTTATGCTCGCATACCTTAGCCGCGTGCATTTCTGCATACGCCTTATTGAATGGCGAAAGTGAATTACGTGAAATTATTACGATTATAAGGAACGCGCATGGTTGGCGCGGATACTGATACTTATTACCACCCCACCCCTCCACCCACCGAAATAGATAAACGATAAGTTTCCATAATGTCGGTGTTTGCGCGGATGAATAACCCCCTCGGTACGCGTTTAGGAAAATTCTTGATTACACGGTGTTCCTTTATAATTTACCGATATCGAAGTCTGAATGGACTTTTTTAATAATAGAAATAATAATGCAACGAACACGCGGAAGTATCTACACGTTTTTCATACTGTTTCTTATAAATATAATTATGGTTTCTTACACGAACATTCTGTACACGAATTTTGGATAGAAATTTGAGAACAGTTGAAGTAAAATTCGTTTTTATTTTAGAATTTTACAATCGCGAGAATTATTATATATACTTATATATACTATTATTATATATATTTTGGATAGAAATTTTATAACAGTTGAAGTAAAATACGTTTTTATTTTACAATTTTACAATCGCGAGAATTATTATATATTCTTATATATACTATTATTATATATATTTTCGATAGAAATTTTATAACAGTTGAAGTAAAGTTCTTTTTTATTTTACAATTTTACAATCGCGAGAATTATTATATATGCGTTACGTGACAAAATAAACTCGTCGAACATCGATCCCGATATTTCCTGCCACTCGTAAAATACCGAGTACAATTAATATTGATGGAGCAGAAACTCGTTCTTGAATTAATAAAAAGTCCAAAAACCATGGTACGGAGTATGTAAGTGCACAACGACAAACCCATTTATGGAACGATGGCCGCAGCTGCGGCTACAGGGAAAAGTACGGAGAAAAGTGAAAGTACGATATTAAAAAGTGGCGAGATGAAATTGTTCGAAATGCTCTTTGATTACGATCCGAAGTCAGTGGCCTTGCCATTCAAAGATCGTCGTCCATTTTCAACGCTACAACCATCGTACGATATATTCAGTTATATTCACAGATTTGTATATTCGTTCTTAAAAATAAGGGTGGATAACAAAAATAAATGATTCTATGCATTTATAAATGAATTTTTCATTTAATTTTGTCATTAATTCCACCGTTATTTTGACATGCTTTCGTAGTTCTTGATTTTAAAAGCAACATATGCCGATTGACTTTCGGCGTCTTTTGTTTTTCGTGATTTGTTGCCTTCTTCTACTTTCGATCTTCATACGGTTCACATCGCTAATACATAAAATAAAGTTATCCAATTATAATGGTAAAATGCGTACAGCTTATTTTTCATTTTAACCTCGGACCAACAGTTCTAGTGTTAAGAATGATTGTTTACTTTCGGAACCTTGAAAGCGAGAGATGGGATTCGTAGCAGGCTTACACTTTTACGACAATGGTGTGTCGAACGTGAACCGAATATATACAGTCAGTCTCATAAATATTCGTACTTTTAGTGTTAATGAAAAAATGTCATTAAAATCAAGTGCGTGATTTTGCAATAAATATCTTATTGTAAATAAAAACATGTACGAAGTTCATTTAAACCAAGTTTTAACGAAATAGGGTAATTAATAAGAGAAATATATTAATGTTAATGAATGATGAAGAACATTTCAATAATTCCGTTTAGACATTCATATCACTAAAATAATGAGTTTGTACTACGATGCCAAAGCTACTCTTTACATACCTGTCCCGTTTATCTTTCGCAAACCTGCCTCATTATATTCCTCCGAAACTGTCACACTGCACGCATTTATTCCAGAATTCTATGATACTTTTTATGTGGAATATAGTGATATATTTTTATAAAGAATTGAATGTGTACATTGTGAAGTAATTGGCGAACGTGGTTATCGAGGAAGCATTCAGGGAATTGCCGAGGATGGTTGAATGTTGGACTTTGATTCTTATTAATTTAATTCGAGGAACTTAACCGATGTGAAGTAGGATAATTAAGGAAATATTCGTTATCCAATATCATAACTTTATAATGTAATGTTTTGGATTACCTTTAGGTAGCTTTATTGAAGTTAATTATATAGATAGCATATAGATATCGCGAAATTAAGTGGTATAGGTGGATGGTATTTGCAAGAAGTTAATTACTTAAAATTTGAAAGGCTCAATTTTTATTAAATTCTATTACATTGGTAATATTTTGTATCGTAGAGGATGCAATATTTTCCAGTAAATTGTCAAATTCCATTAAAACGTTAATATTTCTGATGCCAACAAACGCAATATTTTCCAGTAGATTTTGAAATTCCATTAAATTGTTAATATTTCTGATAAAAAGAAATGCAATATTTTCCATTAAATTTGGAAATAAATATTCATTTCATACTTGTAGATGGAGTTCCTCAAACCAACACGATTACTTTAAAGAACCAAAGACTTAAAATCGAAAGTCGTACGGCACAACATTCCTCGTTACAACAGCTGACATAAAAGTATGTTAACGACATCTTTTTCATAAGTTACCAGAAAAAAGATTGAGTCATAATACGATATAATTCGAGCATAAAAAGCAATCCTGGATACCAGGACTCGATATCTTCGGCAAATATCCTTTTACCAAGGATTCGCTGGTAAGTTTTGTAATAATCTTTAATGTCTACGATAAACGATGGATCGTAAAGAATATCTGTGTTACAATATTGCACAGCAAACTTTTAATACAGCAATAAAATTCTAGGAAACCCTTCGCAGTGGGATCTCCGAGTAAAATGTGTCACTTTGCCGTAACGTCCAATAAAGTGATAATCCTACAATCTTCGATGATATTCATATATAAATTACGAGTATAATTTATTAAACGTTTCGTGCCGAGGAAATTGTATTAAATATGCGAAAGCATAACATTTCGCATTCCGCGGACAATTAATTGGAAGTAATTCGAGTGAATGCATAGTCGCAATAAAATTATAGTAAATATTATCCGTAACAGATAAACCGTGCGAATGTAATTCGTTTTACATTTTCATTTCAATTACATTAAAGAGTGCAAGGAACACAAAGGACTAAATTTTATTTAGTCTTAACCGGCTAGTCGGCAGGTTGATATTAATTTTATATTTAATTGCGCCGACGGGTGTCGGCCAGTATAGCTAAATTAATTATGATCGTTTAATACCTCATTTTATGGTGGAATTATTGCAATTCATATCCCAGAGACTCGCGTTCCATATGGAAATTGAATTATTCTGGGATTAAAAATATAATTGAAGCGTATGTAATATTCTTGTGAAATAATGTTAGAGATGAAAATACGGTTGAAGCGGATATAATATTTCAATGAAACTGTATTAAAAGTAATAAATAAGTTTGAAGATAATAAATAATATTAGGGTTAAAAGTAACCTAACATTTTTTCTGTCGACAATAAAATTATGTAACGCCAAACTATAATATTTAAACGCGAATCTGAAGCTATTTTTCACGAAAATAGTAACAAAATTATTACCGAATCGCACTGAAAAAAGTGACACTTGTTACGCGTACTTTTATAATTATTATTAAGACGAACAAATGAAACGAAACCAAAGATACTGATTTATGTGTATGTGACTTGAAAGTTACATGGCATTATTGAGGGTTAATGTTAAGAGAAATTGGATTATCGGACAACATGATCGAATACGAAACAGTGAAATATTCCACGTCATCCGATTTTGTGAAAAAATCATGGAGAGTTGCTCACGGCAGTCGGCAAATCAAGTACGTCAGTGAGGACCAAAGATTTATATCCGTGGTTCTCCTGAGGGCAATGCCGGGACGAAATCGTTGAAGAGGTAAGTTCTTTACGCTTCGCGTACAGCACGAAGGATTCCTTTGTATCTTCTGGAACTTACTTCCTTAGAAACGCCGTGGCAATAAAGTGTAACTCGGTAGAAAATGTACACTGCTCCCGAAAGAATCAAAACTTTAAATTAAAGTTGCAATAACTGCGCCTTTTAATTTTATTTATAAATATTCCAAAACCTGCATGCAAATGCAGATATATATTATATGATATATATTTAACAAAGGCGATATCTCCATAAAATTAATAATTTATTTCGTTATAACTTCAGAATTTATCTCCCTAATAATATAAGAATTGATCTCTTTAATAACAAATTATAAATATGTACTTTAATCTACAATATCATTTATTTTTTTTAATACAGTTTGATTGAAATATTATATCCGCATCAACCACATTTTTACTTTCAATATCATTTCACTAGAAAATTTATCACTTTCATAACTTCTTCTTTATTTCTTCATATCTTCCTTATTTTTTTAATAACTCATCGAGAATGATCATCCAACATTTCACACATTAACACAAATTCGAGGCAGAATTTCCTTGGGAAGTGTTAATTCTAGGTATAACGAGGACTTTAAATTTGAATCTCATCCACTTGTAAGCTAATCAAATGTTTGCTGTAACATGGAATCGTAACGCAGGCGCTAAACAAGTTAACATCGCGGTTGATCCGGGTACTCGGTAATATCGTTTAAATGTATTCACTTTCATTGACGTTTAGTAACATCTTGATAGCGCTCGAGAAAATAATGAAAGCGGGATACCAGTGAAATCGCTTTATTCTACGTAGTAGGATGCATAGTATGCACGCTGCTGGTACTCGCGTCATCATTAGCACCGTTTCCGTTCGCTTTGATGCACAGAAACATTCGTAATGCTGAAGCGATGCGTGATTCCCAGTAGCCGAATCATTCTATGGCGATCTATTCAACGTGAATCAGAAAAATCGTAGAAATTAATTGTCATTGAATTGTTTAACGATATCAATGCCATAAAACTACACCTAATTCTGTTTTTATTCGATAAAGTTTCCCGAAGAATACTTGTAAAAAAAATTAGTGTAAAAAATATACTGTATCTATGGAAACTTTAGAATTTCCATTTTATTATTTGTAAAGTAAGAAGAATTTTATTTTGACTTTTATTACATTTTTGTGATAAATTCGTGTCAGATCAGTTCGCGTAATAACAGAATTAATAAGAAAATGGTAATATTTCTGTTAAAAGGAATATTAAAAATTCTAATTTCGCACGATTCTAATATTTTATTAAATTAGAATGCCTTCCTTACTTTATTAAAATAGAATACATTTCATTAAAAGTGTCAATAAACATTTAGAGATAACTCAAATATAAGATCAATTTTAATAAAATAAATTTTACTTCACTTAAATCTCGCGAATAAAGAAACATCAAGTATCTCAAAATATTAATCATAAATATTAATATATCATAATTATCAATATTTTGATAATCCTCTTACAATAACGTCATAATTCTTATCACTGCCAATCATAATCTCGTTTCCCAACTTCATCCCAGCTTCCCAATCATCTATGACACTTAACTCCTAGAATTTACCTAGCCCTCGAAATAAATCAGGGAATCCATTATTTAGCAATAATTCTTCTTCCCCGGTGAAATTGAATGTTTGGAATGCACGATACGCATATCGTTCGCGAAAGTCGAAAGGTACGCATGAGAATTTGCTTTTTATCGCGATAAAGCGTATACTTTATACGCTGTTCGTGGATGCAACGAAGGTAACGTGGGATTGAAATCGGACGATACAATACATTATGCTTCCGTGTCATAGGATGCTCGCGAGTTGATTCCGCTTGTAGATAGAGTATGGCGTACCTGGTATGACACACCAGGAATAGATACTCTCTAAGCCGAGGATCATCGATATTAAAATACACTGGTCTCCGAGGTCTCCATGCTTTCGTAATCTTCGAAGAAAAGACTTATTATCACGGCTAAACGTAGGTTGCCGTGATAGCGTAGGCAGAACTATCCGCGCCGTACTCGTTCGCCCGAAATGGACACGACGATGAGAGGAAAAGTATATTATACAAGATTTCTGACCTGGCCAAGCGAACTTATATGGCTCTGTCCTTTTTTTCTCAGCTATTTTTATAGCCTCTACCATACAAGCTACTTAAATTGTTTCTCGAATCATTTCCATGTTTGGCGTTATTTGCTAACCCACAGTTAGTTGCAAGATAAGGTTGCAAGCCGAGGTGTAAGAATTGGAACAGCTTGTAAGAGTTCTATCTTAGTGTATGTCAGTTATGATTAGTTCGTAGAATTTTTTTACTATTTTCTTGGAAAGCGTCGACGTTGGAAGTTAAATTGGAAGATAATTTGGAAGACAGAGATGTAAGAATTAGAACGGTTCATAAGAGTTCTATTTGAATGTTCGTCAGTTATTATTATTACTTAGCATGTTTTTAATTATTTTGAAGTATCTCAGAGATTTTACGTTACTTATTTCAAGCCTGCTACCGTGCTATATTTTAATGCACACCCCAGTCAAAATTCCTGGAATGGCTTTGTTAGAGTAGAAAATATGACGTGCAACGTGTTCACGAATTTTGAAAAAGTCCCCGTCGGGAGTTATGTAGAAAACTTGAATTCCTACGATTACTTGAGAAATGAGATATACGAGAAGCATGAGATTTTCTCGTACGAGAGTGGCGCATTCGAGGACATCGAATGGTATGTCGTACACACAGATATCCACGCAAGGATGAAGGAATGGAATTTTTTTTCCATTCATCGTCTTACTTCCACCGACATTGGTTTACCGACATAGAATTTTTCCGCAAACAAGACACCCATTAATTATCGCACTCTTATCACCGCTAATTATATCGATTTACAACTCGACAGTAGTATGCGCTTCAGCGTATTAAAGTATTTCACAGAGTATCGTCGAACGTTGTTACAAAACGCTTCGAGTCTAAAATATGATTACCTCATTGATTTTATAATGCATCGATACACGTAAGAATTTTCAACGGGTGCTCGATGTTACTGAAATTATTCGGTGTTACGATAGTTTACATAATCGGCATTGAAAATAATTACGTAATTACCTGGAGTTATCACTTTCTCGTATCACATCGTATTCGACGTAGTACTATCGCCATCACCGTTCCGTAGGATGCTCATCAATATTTATAGACCAACGTGTAAGTAGTTGGGCCAGAGTAAGGCCGCCTACTATTAGAGTCCATAATGCCCTCGATTGCTAGCGTACCGAAGGAATTAAAATTCTTAAAGTGTCACCGCTACAAGCGTTCGCAATTAATTCGCCCGACTTCGATGCACATTGTCAATCAATGTAATTCTCCAGGATTTTACGCAAGCGTGTGGCATCGCGGTTTTTGGAACGCGTTCTGGATTTTCGAGTAACAGTATTCTTTACGTGACAATCTACTTTTGACGAAGAAACATATTCAGATGTACTCAATCTTTGTACAGTTTTGTTTTGGTTCTTGTTAATGATTTGCTAAGGAATTATGTTTCCGATGGTATTATTAACTTAACTTAGGAGAATGTTGTTGAATTCGGAAAACTTTATTTAGGAACATAATGAATCGCGTCACGCATCAGCTTGGCCCTCCGCACTTTCCGGTACTACTTTTAGTTCCAGCGCATCCGGTTGTTCTAGGTTTACATCGTTTACGTAGCAGTTAGATTTGAATTTTTCACGGAAAGGCAACAGTTTTAGAAGTTTGCATGCAATGTGGAGATGCAGTTTTATGACCGTTACCGTAACTTGTTCCTAATATTACAGTATAATGTATTCTTACGGAACATCATAGAATTTTACGGTTTCTGCCGGCGCGGAATAATTTCGATAAGCCTTTAAATATCTGCTTTAAGTTTTATGAACCTTTAACACTAAAACTACCGAAGATATACTCAGTTATGCTTTCACATTATTTATACATATATAAACTATAACTGGAGGATATAAGTTAATTATCAGATTAAATTATTTGCGTTATGTATATAAAATAAACGTACATTAAATCTGAAACAATCCGCAATAGCATATTTAAATAATTCAACTAAAAATGTCCGACAAATCATTTTGACTGTTTTGATAATTCTAGTGTTAAATTAGACGCAGCAATTTACCAGAATTTATACAAATATATTATATCCATATCAGTGAAATATTTAATATCGACATTATATATTCTATGATATTACAGCAATCAACGATAAACATTCATACATCTTTCACAATCACCTTCTATCCCTTACTAAACACGAATAATATCACTTACATATATGAATGAATATTTCACCCACACAGTAGTAATTAACGTCATAAATACAGTCGCATTTCAAGCCCACGACGATTATTATTTCGCGGTACGTTATCTCGCGGATTTTGATACGCTGTCCAAGGATACTTGAACCAAAAGGTACCGATGATGAATAACGATTTTATCCACGAACGCTTGTCGCATTTAATTTACGCACGTTAATATACAAGTAACGAGCGAGGGTCGGCGTGTAAATTAATGAAGAAAGTTTATCGCGTATACGAAGACACGTATTTATAGCAAGGACTAGATGAATGAGTCAGCTGAAGACTTACTGCCTGATCGAGCTAATTTATTATCCACAAACTGCATTTATATGCATCCCGTGTATCGCGGCTGAAAAACATGCTAGATTTTTTCCTTTTCATTGCACCCCCTCACCCTCAGCCTCACCCCCACCCCACCGCTATTCCGTGGATTTTTTTTCTGCGGTGTATCTAAGAGAAAATATTTCCGAGCACAATTTCCATCGTAACTCCCGACGATTGATGCATTCATGAATAAACGAAGGTAACTCATATAACAGTACAACTGCATTAAGCCTGCATACCGTCACGTATCTATGATCCACTTATTCCTCGATGCAGATAGAACATTCATATATTCATCATGCATCTAATTAACTGATTTAATGCCGGACGGCGCGATGGCGTTTCTCCTGTTTCACGTCGAAAAATTCGAGATGTGGCAAGGAAGTTTTCATGTCAAGTTTTTAAAATGCGATATAACTCATGCGTTTAATAAATATCATTTTTGTGAGATAATACGTTCGTTTTAAGTGTGATTCTTTACTTTAAAAGGAAAGAGAAGGAAGTAAACGTAGTTGATATCTATGAGTAAAGACGAAGTAAAGGAAGTATAGTTATAAGGAAGACGAAGAACGCGATCGCGCCGTCTGGCATTTTTTCAAAGTATTTTTGCAAAGCACTGTGGTACTCAAACGGTTGGAATCACGAAATGTGGGATTAATGTTAGGTACCGGAAATAGCTTGTGCGGATTTTTAAATCGAAATTCAAATACTTTGGACATTCTGGAATGTAATTTTATTTGACGAAGTAAACAGCATTTATTTATATGAAAATTCGCACCAACATCTTCCGATACCTAATACCACACCGTATCAATGTAATTCATTTATATAAACTAATTTCTACCGTTTGTGTCGGTAATTAATACTTTGCTTCTCCTGTATGAATATCTGGTTATTAACTGTACACGATTGCAGTGCGAAACAGTAAAATATTTTCACAGAA
Organism: Nysson spinosus; assembly: GCA_910591585.2. Lineage (NCBI taxonomy): Eukaryota > Metazoa > Arthropoda > Insecta > Hymenoptera > Crabronidae > Nysson > Nysson spinosus. Next base: position 10,452,217 of record OU342835.1, read on the forward strand.
AACCACGCGGTGATTCCGCTAAATGTAGAAACCCGATATCGTTGTATTCCAAGTATTCATATATTAAATTCGAAATTAATATTTTACGTTTATCTCTTGTTTACCGGATGACTGTATCAATGCGACTTAAATTCGGTCGTGTGAGTTTCCCTGAAATCAGTAGTATAAACTATTCCTGATAACGAATTGTAATATCGATAAATGGCAGTTCCGGGGAAATGTAACTCGAAGCACGAACTCGAAATGGAATTCGGTGGTTCCTAAAAAAGTTTGGAGAACATTCGACTTACCTGGTTGACACAGAGCGCCACTAGGACCCAACAGAGTACCGACACAACCGCACTCGAGAACGCACGAAAATTGGTCCTTACGAGAGGCATTTTAACGGAACTCATACCTAAACACCTCGTTCGTTAACCCGTTAACTTATCACGATTCTTCAGTCTTCTTCTCTAGTCCATGCTCACGTCACATTTTCTTGATTACCAAAAAGTTGTCTCATCGTATCACGTGAATGTATTTGTTCGTGTTCCACGTCGTTTTCAAGTAGATTGGTGACGGTTGCAAGTGAGATGATACCACTCGCGGATGAGGAATACAAATAATGGTAAAGCCAGGTGAAATCTTGGATCTCGTGGAAAGTGTGTTGAAAAATGATTTGTTCGTTCGAAGTGGAGTGGAAGCGAGTGTTATACTGGCGCAATAATGACTGTGCCTCCTGAGTTGCCCTCAGGGACGCTCAGGTGTTCAGGTTTTTGGTGGGGATAGATGGTACCGCAGCGGCCATTCCCTTTTTTCCTCCAATCTCGTATGCTATCCACGCATTCAAGTCTCCGCAGTCAGCCGCGCTCCCAGCGTACCATTTCTCTTGGTTTATTCTCGACTAACCACGGGGACAGCACTGTACAGCTAACATGTCGTTAACGTAGAAAACTGTGATGCTTTTTGATAGGTTTTTCAATTTTTTTGTAAAAATTTGTGGCGGCGAAAAGTAGTCGATGACAGAGATGAGGCTGTGCTTTGTTATTTTAATGATGGAAGATAAAATGAGATCACGAACAAGTAATAAGTGGTTGCTTAATGCGAACATAAATGAAGGATTTATATTGAAAATTAGATATGAATATTTCATGACTTATGCCTCGCGAGAATTATTTTGCGACGTACTAACAAGGAATCTTAGATAAATGTCTGCCTCCGATTTTTTTCGTTTTCACATATATTTTTTTATATCTGCGGAATTTTAGTTTAAATACATTCTTTATGTAAAGAAAAAAAACTCAATATTGAGGTAATATACCCTTAAAATCAAACCCATCCGAATAATTAGTATTCCATCTCAGATTATTTATGATAAAAAATTCAAAGCCACTAAAATTGAAAAGAATTAAAACTTCTATAAAAAATCTCAACTATTCAATATTCGACATGAAAAAAATCCATAAATTCATATTCTTGTTACATCTCAAAACTTTGAACGGAAGTTCCGCCTTTTTAAAAAATACGTGTCGCTTAGTTTTTTTAGTACTACAACATATTTACATGAAAACGAAAAAAATCCTAACTTAGAATAAGAAAAATCCAATGATTTTATATTTTATATATAAATAGTATATCGTGTACTTTGATGTTATCGTTGAACAATTAGCGCAGAGTAGTTTGGTAAATCGCGATTGACAGGAATCTGGTAAACAATTTCCATTGATATCGATCTGAGAAAGAGAGTGCGAACAACAATACTTGCAGTACTTCGAAAGGTATTGTCGCGGCGCCTCTTAAGTTCTCACAATGCGAACAAAGGCGTCACATTGGAGACAATAGAAGCCACATGAGATCATTCGCGAATGACGTGAGAAGTATTTGAGACGCTGGTGCAACGATCTCGTAACCTCGTCGGGAGCAATAATTGATGCTCATCGTGTCTTCGAACGAATCAATGTATTACTTTGGTCCATAACTTCGTGCAGTTTTCATTTCACATTTAATATACATATTTCGTAACAATTGCCTTATCAACTATATATTATACATCATTCGATAGCTTTTGTTTTATTATTTTAAGTAATTATTAAATAATAGTGAAGAATATATTGTAGATTATTTCGTATTAAATATTTGGAAAAAACCGAATCTTTCACATTCGACAAAACAGCACGAATTTATGGATAATATTTGTTTTTGGACTCCAACTTATTGCTACTAGGTCCAACGCACGTTACATAATATCCCAAGAATATCTTTATGATACGAAAATAAAAGTTGCTGTAATATAACTATCTAATATAACCGTGATCCATCGAAGGTGATTTGATGATCTCATTCGTCAAGAACGCAATCTTCTAACGATACTCTGATTTCTTCGGTGACATAAGTTTATCAGAAAACGTAAGAATTTTCAATTTTACGAAAACTATGATTACTCTCGATCGTTATCAGTAGTACATATCTATATATATACATAAATTTATGACATCAATTTATCAGGAAACGTAGGAATTTTTAATGTCACCAAAACTATGATTACTCTCGATCGTTATCAGTAGTATATACCAGCGTTCTTCAACTGGTGGTCCACGGACCAATGTCGGTCCGCGAGCAATTTCCCGCGAATCATCAAAAACAAGGCAACAAAAATGTCTATCAAATTATTTAACAAAGAATGTCGCACGGTTAAAAATTATAATTTGATAACATTACATTCAATAAATAAAATACTATCTAATTGGTTTTTATTTCTGTCGTAGCAGTCAGCCGGCCTGCAAAATACTTCTTCTACTGTCGACGTTCCGCAGGAATAAAAAGGTTGAAGAACGCTGCGTATGATTATTATAAGAAAATTGGTAATATTTTCCAGGAACTTGGTGGGACGTATATTCGTTTATGAGATAGCGAAACATTGCTGAGATCTCGGGAAGAGCTCTAATCATTTAGTTAGCCCTTTGGGGGTGCAAGGGAAATTATGACAGTAGTAAAAAAAATAAGGTAGAACGGGGTCAGAATCCCCGGAGCATCTACATTCCGAGGTAAAACGCGAGACGAGACGGGGGTGGAGTCTACATAAATAAAAGTTGAAGTACTCGAGTTCCGCGCGGAATATACATTTCACTCTGTTACTCATGACCCACTTCCGCGTGGAAGATACTCTTTATCTCGTTCTTGTCAATAAAGAATATCTTTCTTTTTTTTTACACGGAAGCCCGCATTTGCATAAACTCACCGCCGCCATTACGTAATTTCATCGACTAAACTACATTCGATGGAGAGCCGCTCGGAAGTATGAGAATAAGAGAATCAAGTGGACGAACATTTTAATGAATAAAACATTCCACTGAAAATCAGTTGCAAACTTGCTGTAATTATATTATAAATGAGAAACGCAAGCTCCCTGGATATCAAAAGAATAAAATGGATCTCATTCTTTGCGTTCAAAAGAAACTCGCCGCGAGGGAAGAATAATATTATTTGCATAAATACAAAAGCTTGGAGTGTAACTTGAGTAACAAATAACTAGGTCGATGCATTAATTCTTCCCGCTTCTGGCAAACTTACTCTCCGTAGAGTAGACTATTCCGTTTAATGAGGAAATCAATCCGCCATGTTTCTAGAAATGTTCTTATACAACCTCGTAACGTAATGCAATATTAGAAATGCATTTTGGAAAATGAAGTTTCGTGGAATCTGAGAGGTTATCTTTACAAGAGATTTCATGATTTATAGATACATCGTTTCGATGGTTCTCCGTCGTCTCCACTTTATAATATCCCGCGAAATCCACTTTCATATCTGTTTCTTTCTCAAAGAACTTTATAAAAGTCTCATAAATTTTTAAAATTGTTATGCGATCCTGAAATCCAATCCATTTGCGAATGGGAGTCTCTTTTTAAGCGTATCATTTTAATACGATTGTGAACTTACACGGTGAAGCAAACAAAAACAAGAAAAAATACATAAACCAAGAAATCGAGAAATTTTAACAGCCTTACGCGCTTATCCATTTATTTCATTATTTTTATATTTTCCTGTTAAGAATTAAGAGAGAAGAGAATAATTCCCAAAACAAACCAAGATGTACTCTTCCGAATAAAAAACCATTTATGCATAAACAAAACAACACAACTAAACCTGTACAGATTAACTCCATTTTGCTGTTGTATCTCAACAAATGATCCCTATATTTACAAAGAGAGCAATACATATTTTTGTTCGCCACTTTCCTGTAGAACGCATCTACCTCATAATAAGAGACTTAACTGTACTTTAATGTAACTCATAGAATAAAACATTTTTCCTAGAAAAAAAGGAAGACAGCAGAGAGGAGGAAGCTGATGAAAAGAGGCTGGATTTGAAATGGATTCCCGGGCAAACGGTGTAGATAGGTACATGTATGTGTACCGTGGAAACGTGGATCCGCGGAGACGCAATCAGACTGGTCCACAGTGTACTCTCGACGTTTCATCTCCAGTCGGCTAGTAGGTGGACCGTGTTTGACGTGCATCGAACATCGTCAGCCTGCAGAAACACGAACGAGGCCGAACCAACGAGCCACGGATTCGTCCCTTTTTTTTCTCTCTCTCCTTCCCCGTTCTGGCTATGTAGCAGCTCGAACTCAATCCAGGAAGGGGATGATAAGGGTTGCGCAGTCGCACCCTTATCGATTCAGGGAACCGCCGGGCGACACCCTCGCGATCCGAGACCGAGCCTCACTGCTTCACCGGCAAACTAGTGGGTAGTACACGCACGCGACACAGGTCAGTACTTACTTCCTTCATTTTACACATTACTTTTACGGAAACCCATGATACATTGATATCTAACGGTATTTGAAATCGATACGTTAATGTAAGTTGCCACGGTGATTGGTTAATAACGATAATCAATGTAAGACAATCTGAGGGTTGATCGTGTCACGATCGCTTCTGGATAAAGTGACATCGAAGTGATATCTGGGTTCTAACTGGATTTTGGTTCCATGATAAACGCGATTATATTGTCTCGGAGGTATATGTTGGAGGGAATTGGTTTGGTGGTTGGAATATGTTTTTCGAGGTTTTAGGTTTATTCTGTATTTATTGTTTTTGGGAGATTTTGATATGATGTGGTGGACGAGGGGCGGAATGACTTGGATTTGAGGGGAAGCAATGTGATGGTATTTTGATTTTGGATTTGGAATGTTGTTGTACTTGAATTTTGATGGAAACGGTGAAACTTTGATGGAATTCTTGCAGTGATTTGTATGAAACGATTTAGTGGGATAATTAAATTTATTACTGAATTTATGTTGGGGTTCCATTTTTTATACCAGGCTTATTATATGAAGAGATTTGGGGAACATTCTAGCTTATTTTATATTGTTAGTCATATTAATATTAAAGACTGTAGGAGTATTCATTAAATGTATTGCTTTAAAAAATTATTACTTTATGCCATAACCATTAAATATGTAGTATTATTATTTCGAATAATTGATAACTGTCAAAGAACACCTAAAAATATTGTATCTATTCATAAATATCGAACTGAAATTAAACCAACCACTAATTTGTTTAACACTAATATACATTGCAATAAAAACTGTTTCCAACGAATTTAATTAAGTAATTCGTAATATAATTTCTAACTAAAATCTGATGAACTTATTGTTTGCAATTTATACCGAACTATTTTTTATATCATAATCTGATATATCTTCTATGTAATATCACTCAAAATAAAGAAAATAAGAATAAGTCATATAATAACTCATTCAAGTTTTACGTAAAGTAACATTTTATTTTAGAATCTTCTGTATTTAAATTTCTTATTCGAGCGAGCTATTAGAAATCATAATTCTCGAACCCGGAAATAGGATTTTGTAGGTGAATATTGGAAGCGCCATAACACGAGTCTGCGTTGAAATCGAATTTGTGAGGTTTAATATGAGTTCCGTCATAATATCCGGGTTGCCGGAAGTGGAGAAGAACCCTGCGAGGCGTGCGGCCCGTTAAATTCCGTTTGTTTCCCCTCAGTTTTCACGTGACCCTCCGGAAACCTCTTCCATAATTCTCGTCCCTTTAAATAATATTTTGGATTCCTTTCTCGTGTTACATAATATTCTCTGCGACGAACACTCGCGTAAAAATAACCAGAAAAAGCACCCGCACACGAAATTAAGAATCAAAGCCAATATAAATCTGAGTGATTAAACAAAAAGTATGATTTCGGATAACATTATGTAATAACATTGAAATAAGTTCAATCACCTATAAATTCAAGATTCACTTCCCAGAATAATTAGATTTAATGATATGCCAAGGTACAACGCCCATCTTCTTAGATACATAATTATTATTAATATTTCTGGCTGTTTAAGACATTAATTGTTACATATAATTATAGTGCGATTATTAATCGTGAGATACGTAATTTTGGAAAGCAAATAGAATTGATTTTACTGGTTTCTGGAGGAAATTTGGTCGCGCAGGTTCGAGCGGTCAACGCGCCTGCCCCTTTCAGGGCCTCCCCGCCATCGATTATTTCTACAATCTAAATAAAATTCCCTAGGAGTTAGATTAATATGACGCATATTTAATTACGTCGGCGATCAGTGCGAAAAATGTGATGCTCTAAACTTTCTGTAAATTGATTATCCCAGGTATAATAATATTTCTGAAACGATATTATCTCGGAGTTCTTTAGATTCGTTTTATCACATCTTCGAATTAAGAGGTCTATCTTATTAAAGTCTTCCTTTTGATGGTTTCTTTCCAGTAACGTCTTAACTTTACGACGGTCGTTAGACTTCCTAATTAAAATCAACGCCAGCAAAAATTCATTAGCTTTTAAAGCCACGTATTAATTAATTTAACGTAGGTGCTTTAAAAGGATCTTTATTTCATAAATCCCTCTTTTTAATACCAAAACTACCAAGAGGGTCACAATGACTTGTCCGCCATTTTTAGTTAAATTATTCGAACACACCACGGTGCATTGTTTGAGATTTTATATGCTTTTATTTTGTATACATAACGCAAATAATTGAATCCGTTAATTGACTTAAGTAAAGAAACATATTTAAACTATTCTAATGCATTTTATTAAAACTGTTATGAAACCAATGCAAGAATATTTGGAAGAGAAATTGTTAGGAATTGTATACCTTTTGTAATACATGCAAAGGGAAACCTCATATTTGTTTAAAATGTTTTGATAAAATTTGTTAGAAAAGTGCAAATATATTTTGTAATACTACATGTATTATAGAGTATTATTTTCTGCGTTCTATATTCTACGTTTAACGTGTTAACGAAAATTAACAAGATTTTGTTAGATTAAGTTCAGTGATTCACCAAGGTGCTATTTTAGAAAAATTAGTTTCATTTCATTTGACAGTTATTTAATTACGCGTGAAAAGTGATTACTTCCTGGAACTAATCGGGAATCCCAGTCGAAGAGTTTCCAAGGAGACTCGTCCCTTTCTTTGACTCGAAGATAGTTCGCTTTTGAAAACTACACTCGGAGTAATAGAAGCTCGAAGGAAAGCGGAAACTTCTAACAACTGCCTTGGATGTTTACCGGAAAGTTGATATTAAGTTTCCACACTTACTTTGATTTCACGAATATTCACTTGGTACGCGAACTTCTGCAAAAAAGCTTGTGATCTATTTCCATGAAGGTGTATAATACATTCTCGAGTTTCAAGGAAGCGAATAAAAAACGCGAGACTTTCTTAGCGCTTGTGAATACACCGAGGAGTAACCTAGTCTTTTCATCTTTGTGTCTCGCGATACGTTGAAAGAAGGCAATTTCTTTCGCCTCTTCTGGCTACCTGCACCCTGTTAGGAAAACTTAAGACGAACCACTTACGAGAAAAAAACCGATAGTCTATTATCGTTCCTTGTTGCGATACAATTAGCGATACGTCGATCAATCTGTTCGAAACCACTCGGCGCAATTATGTCAAGATGAAGACCTACGTTTCTGTTTGCGATTTTACCTTAACTTCATTTTAACTTACCACTTAATCGAATAAAAATACACCAAATTCTGGTTTCATGTGGTAGATACGTTCCCGAAGAATACATATGAAAAATGTATTGTATCTATGGCAGCTTTAAAAATAAAAGCTTAAAATTTTCATTTTATTATTTGTAAAATGAAAAGAATTTTATTTCGACTTTTATTACATTTTTGTCAAAGATTCGCGCAAAATATGTCCGTTTAGAAACAGAATTGCTTGTAAATCCTATATTTGTATGTTTACGTTTACGTCCTTAAAATTAATGATGGATGGCAAAAATAAATTAATAGATTTAATTTGATCTTCGAAATAGTTCGTTTATGAAGCCTGGAATTATCTACTTTCATACAGTTCTTTCATTCCGTGCCATTAAAAAGTATTGCATTTCAAGCTTGTTATCTTCGACTCTAATAAAAGGTACTTATGCCAGATTCACGGTCGAGATATTCACGCGAGTCTACCGTGACACAGTTTTTTCCTGCACTGAATTTTATCACGGCAAAAATGGAGCTTTAACACTCTTGTTAATGGATGTCGTGCGTTACGATTTTATTGATCGCAACATTTTGCGAATTATGTCACTTTCATAATTGTGGAAAGTTAGGAAATCAATGTAACGCTGATTATTAAAAGAACGAAAGACATGTGTAACAAATTTAAAACCATATTTAATTTTTACCGGATGATTCATCAAACATTAATTAACACTAGAACTACTGATTCGATACATATTGTATTAAATATACATTAAGTATACAAATATAGCTGAATACAAAATATATATATAGAATAAAATGTATAGAATATATATTTACTTGTACAGTCTTCTAGTGTCAATTATTATAAATAAAGGAAAAATAAGATCATTTATCCTAATCCTTTTAAATTAGATTCTTTAGGATTAATGTTATTTCTCGTTCCTGTTACAGATTTCAACTTGGATTGTTTATTTTCTCCTTCCTCCACCTCTCTTATTTCATCCTTTCCTTTCGGATTACCTTACGTTGAAGTTTATTCCGTGAAACCACCAGACGAAGACACCACGTAAAACTCGAAATCAGGAAGTCTCCGAGATCGAGATCGAGAAGGATTCGAAGCGAGTATCCCTGACTTGAATCCCAATATTAATCACCGTGTCTGTTGAATCGGAAGGGGAAGACGGCAAGGGAAGTATCACGAAGGTGATCCTCGTGAATCGAAGAAAGAAATCGTTGCGGTTTTTTGATTGAGGGAACGGGGCCTGTGTAACCATCAAGATTACCGGCCGCGGCGGTTGCGCCAAATATTGTGGAACTGCACCTTCACCCGGCAACATTTCATTCTCCAGTTTTCGGCAGTCTTTTACTTCCAATGTTAACTTCCTGAAACGGAGGTGAGTACCGTCTTTCGATACTTTGGATACTCGATATTGCACGGTTTAATATTGATTTTACACGACGATCACCATGATAATCATCCGTGATCGATACAATTAATTTACCCGGAAAAATTCATACCGATTATCAGTGCATATTCGGAGAAAAACCTGAAAAGTTCTGGGAAGATGGAATCTTCAAGTTTCATAGAGAATGGAAAAAGGTTGTGGAGCAAAAGGTGCTTATTAATTAAATAAATATATATGGAGAGAGGAAAATGTTGACTTGGAATTTCTCGAAAAAATCGGTATGAACTTTCCGGATAAATCGGTACTAACAAGAAGAACTTAAGTGTAAGAAGTTTTTGGGAGTTAAAATTGATACAATTTGAACTATGATCCGTCCAAAATGCCGGATACTGAATTTCAGAGGTTTAATTATCAAACACCATGTTCAAGCTACCATCGTTTTTTATATATAATCTCTTGATAAAACATTATCACGTGACACAGGATTTTCCTACATGGAAAAGCTTCTTAGAAAATGTCTTCAAAGACATGATAACGATATTAAATTACGTTAAATATTTCTGGCAGACTTTGAAACGAATCGCGTGTAAACAATTTTTAGAAACCTGTTTTTTGCCGAAGCTTATCGATTCGTGCCATTATCAGGACTTTTTTATCGAATTTATTTGTATACTAAAATCGATAACTCGCTGGAATAATGGACGAACATGGTTGCCATAACATGGTTTATATTCGCTTGAAAATAATTCGGCGTAGTAAACTTTTATTTGATCGAGTGAATCATATAATATAATGACATAATAAAATGACTTATCGAAGCAACGTTTGAAATATAATTTAATTTATTCCCTTAATCTACTAGTTTTTAATATATTTCACGTGCGACATAATTTCAGCATTAACGCGATTAATAGTCCTTCAGGTATCTTGATATTTATGAATGTGAATATTTCATGTTGAAAAAATCTCGATGTTTGCATGTAGATCGTGGAACAATCGCTTCTCAGCATTATGCAAATGCAGCCGCAAGCTCCTTATGTTGGTACGCCGGTATAGATTAAAATTCTTCTTATAGAATTATGCAGAAACGTTATAAAGTTCTATTAACTCAAGTTTGTAAATTAAATTAACTTCGTATATTATTGTAATTAGGTTACTCATCCACTAAGTTGAGACTGTCACTGAGAAATTATAAATTTTTCGTAATATTATTATTACAATAATTATTACTGAAATGATTTATTGAAAGAAGTTAGCAGTATAATAATTAGGAAGCCTGAAATTTTAATATAAGTGAATCGCTTTGCATAATAATTCACTGCATTAATCGTCACCGCAATTAAGTCATCGATCTAATCACACTTAGAACACAATGTGATGTATTAGGTGTACCGGAAAGTAATCAATTATTTTTCACACATTTGATGAAATTCTATTTATTTTTCATACCAAACATTATTTTATTAGATAATCCCCATCGTTATTTAGGATTCTTTGTAAACAATACTTCAATGTTATAATCCCATATTTGAAAAATCATATTCCAAAATTTCGATGCGGAGAAATTGTTTAATTCCCGAATTAATTACTTTCCGGTATCCCTAATACTTTTTCATTAGATTTAAATGTTGTCATCCGCCAAGCATGTTACGGAGTGTTATCCGAGAACGTGTCTTTGATTAATCGACGAATATAAACAGGATTTAATCAATTAATCCTGCGTTTCATATTAGAAATATTTATATTATTGATTTGTCTGCATTTCTGAATATCTAATGATTCATAGCTGTTCATGTTTCAATGCGAAACTTTCTGTCGAATATTCATATTTCATTATTCAATGCAGAGCTTCCTGTCGAATGTATAATAATCTATAATTCAATACCGATTTTGCTGACGGATGTCCAGTAAAAATTAATAAAAATTCTTTGGCATACGAAAAATATTAGGGTACCGGAAAGTAATCAATTCGGGAGTGGAGTATTTTTTCTCATCGACAGTTGGGAATTTGATTTTTGCAAAAAGGTATTTATGCCATTGAAAGATTGCCATAAATAGCGATAGAGATTATCTAGAATAATATTTGGTCGGCCAAGAAATTAATTAATTCTTTAACATATAAATAAAAAGCAATTTTTCTTAAATTTTGTATATTTCTTCAATTTTCTTTAATCAATAATATATTGTGCATTTTGATTTATAATATTTTCTTTTGGACAGCTTCATATTCAAGTATTCATAAAAATTCATAAAAAAAATCGCACGAAATTTCTGGTCAACCCAATATTTATTATAATATGAAGAAATAAATGGAGTTTCATAAACTATATGAAAAATAATTGATTACTTTCCGGTACCCCTAATATTTACCACCAAATTATCTTCGTAAAGCTATCGGAAATACATGTCATTATATTCTCTCCCCCATGCTTAATAAATTAATTAATTTAATTCTGGAAGCGACACAAGATTCTAACATTTTCTCGTTAAATTGCCGGTGAACAAAATTGCGGCATTTAAATCCGAAGATTCCAAATCGGAATTAATCATTCCATACCGTGTTGCTCAAGCAAACCTTTTTCACTCCGTTCCTCGTCGGAACTATGACTTTTTAACGACTACGTTTATTTTAATTACGTTTAAAAAGCCGTTGGAATAATTCCGAGCAGTAGAGTACGTTCTCGCGTGACACTCCGAGAAATCAGCAACAAAACATCCAGCAATCTCCAGCGATCGCCGAAGTCATCCACGCCATTTCCTGAGCACTGGCTGTTCGATGTGCGTTACGAGTTTGTTTGAAAAGGAATGCAAGAAAGAAAAAGCGTCCATGAAAACGACATCCGACCGATTATCACTGTCACGACGACCACCATAGTTTATCTTCCAGGTTCTCGTCAGGGGACTTGAGCTCGGAGCTCGACGATGAACCAAGCACAGACTCCGGGCTGGCCTCCATGGCCAGGGATTCATCCCAATCGTATCAAACAGTGCCGGATCGGCCATTGCAATCCCAACCGACGCCAGTTCCACCGGCCAATCAGCCAGCGGTACCTGGTGCACCACCACATGGTGCACCACCACCTGGTGCACCACCACCAGGTGTACCACAACCCGTTGGCGGTGACCTCAGCCTTAACCTAAGACCAGGTTCCAGGACAACCAGTGCACCATCTTCACCTGCGAAGACCAGGGAAAGTTTGCTTCAGAGAGTTCAGAGTTTGACTGGAGCCGCGCGCGACCAGGTGAGCTTTGGTTTTTATAATTATTTTTTGTATATTTATTGTGATATTAGATGAATATTATCAATCTCATATTTAGATTGTGGTATCTATCTTGTATTTAATACTAAAACTATCGAATATATACTCAGTTATGTTTACATACTTATTTATATATAAATTGTGGCTGGAGAATTGAAGTTTATTAATGGAATCAATTATTTGCGTTATTTACTCTTTTTGTAATTCTAGTATTATTCAAATTAATCTTAAATCTGAGATCGATTCTGTAGTTATTTTTAATACATTATATTAATTACATTAATCTGATATCTTTGTCATCTATTTTTAATTTTTTATTAATTATGTATATAATTTTAATTGTATTTAATTCCTGTCATATTTATTTTACACATATTTTTTGCTACGTGAAATTGCCTCAATACAATATTGACAGCATTGTACAATATATTCTGTTGTACATAATTTATTAGTATGACAGTATAAGTTGAATATTAATGAACACATTAAAATTGGTTGTTAATTGTGATTTCACAGGGTGCGTCCATCTTGGGTGCCGCGGTTTCGGGTGCAACCAGAGGACCCTCTTTTACGAAAGATCGGTCCTTCGTTCTTTTGGTAATCGACGATCAGAATACCGATTGGAGCAAATACTTCCGGGGTCGTAGGTTACACGGTGATTTCGAAATTCGTGTCGAACAGGCGGAATTTCAGGAAATATCGTTGACGGCGAGTGAGGCTGGTACCATTGTCTCCATGGCTGTCTATCGGAATGGGACAAAAGTGATACGGTAACAATATTGATACCTTCTTATAACTCACATTATATATAATTTATTATTAACCCTTTGCAATCGGAGGAGATCCCCATTCACCATTCAATTTATTGTGGCAATTCGATTTTCACCAAATATATTTTAATATTGGACTTTAAATCATCGACAACTGGAGTCAATTTTAATATGCCACTCGAGTGCAAAGGGTTAACCCTTTCGTTGTTGATTAAATCGTTGATAATCCGCAATAAAAATTCGTATTTTTTGTTACAATTGAAAATAATTTTAAAAAGGGTAAAACTTATAAAAAAGTGCTCATATATGGATTTCATTAGAAACATATAATAATTCGATATCAAACTATCCACTAGATCTATCTAGTCTTGTATTATTAAATAATAAATACAAGAATAAGAGCTTCTATATCTCCTAGAATAAAAGCAAGATAACAAATACAATCTTATATAGTCGAAATTGCAAATGCATTTTGGATCCATCATTTTTTATATAAAACGATAAGTTCCAGTTTGATTCAACAGTTGTTCCAACAACACAGGGTTAATTATAAAGCTATAAGTATAAATATAAATGATAAATATAATTATAAGTATATAAATATAAATATAAATTATACGCGGCAATTGATATCGCTGAATGTTTGACGACAGATCCTTCAAACCCGATTTTGTCCTAATACGTCAAAACCTTAAAGACGCGGGAGAAGATAACAAAAACCTTCTTCTTGGCTTAATGTATGGAGGTGTTCCAAGTGTCAATAATCTAACGGCGATATACAACTTCCAGGTAAATCAATCTTATGATTCGTAATGAAAATAAACTGGAGTATCAAGATACAAATATTTTGCCTGAAATTTTGTACTAATTAGTAGATATTTTTTATGTTTAGGATAAACCTTGGGTGTTCGCGCATCTGTTGGGCCTTCAACGGCGATTGGGAAAAGACCACTTCCCTTTGATCGAGCAGACGTTTTATCCGAATCATCGCGAAATGGTGAGTCTTCGGATTAAATATAATTATTCAGATATTACATCGGGATTAATATTCATTTTTTATCACAAAGTAGATCAAATATCGTATCGCTATATTTTTTAAACGGCTTTGCTGTTCAGTCTTTGCACTCGAGAGGCGACATTGAGATTTACGAAAACTGAGTACATTTTTTTAACGACTGAAATTATTTAAGATTTATACTAATTTTTGTTTGTTATTTGACTTTAAATCTACGACAACTGAGTAATTTTAATGTCGAGTTGTCGCGGTAGACTGAGTGGCGACTGAGAGTCGCCACCAAGTGTAAAGGATTCAGGAATATATTTCTGGAAGGAAAGGCGTTATATCAAGAATACAGAATATAATCAATTATGATTTATTTCTTATTTAATCGTGTAATATAATACTTACAAAAGCTTATCAAATTTATGAATTAAATTACAGTTACGAACCCTTTAATTCCGCCCGAAAATACGGATTAGCTTTTGTCGCGGTATACAACGTTTTGTACTAAATTTCGACCCACTTTTGGGGGACGTTTTCCGTTAGTTTTTAACGAAAAACTACAGTCACGATAAATTAGCTTTTACAATGGCATTTTTTAATCAATCGTAATCTTAGCACTAAAACTACCAAAGCAGTCAAAAGGACGGGTTCTCGGAATTTAATAAAAATGTTCAAATTTATAACGTTTCACTTTCTGAGATTTGTCGCAGTTCACGTTACACAGTGGACATAAATACATCTATTATTTTATATCTTCCATCCATCTTTTTTTTAAGAACGTACACATAAATATATAAATATAGATGAATATATCGTCGGTAGTTCTAGTGTTAATTAACGATTCTAGAAACACTCTCCAATTAGTCGCTTAAAGCGAATTCGCAGTATTTTTTTTATTACGAACGAAAAATTGTTTTTAGTCTTCGAATCTTTTCTTCGTCATAAGAATTATCGATATCACGATTTATCGTTATAGACGGAGAGATATTAAATATTTCTTACCTACCTCTTCGAATGGTCAAATAAATCTATCCTCAACGAAACGGAAATAGAAATAATTTAAGTATACTCAATATACATTAATAATAGAATATATACAGCTCGTCGAAAATGGCCATGACGCAACCCTTTTACCTCGATAAACTTAATCCTCAAATTTCATAGCAATTCAATCAAATCGAAATTGGTTTCGAGTAATAAAGTACAAAGTTACTTCGACAAAAAATCTTTTCGAAAATTTTTATCAAATAAATTATTCCATAACATTCAGAAACGTTGCTGCTAACTTTCGCGGTGAATTTTATCGATAAAATAATTTAGATAAATAATATACATTTTGAGAAATGCAAATCAGGTACAATAAAATACACGATAAACCGAAAAGTGTTCGACTTTAAGTCATTTTTAACGGACGTATTTTCGTCAGCAAATTAGAATCCCTCATTCGTTAGTAATCCCACTAATTACCTATTTTAATAAATCTAAGATGAACGAGAATTTTTTGTACGAAAATCTAACTACACCTTTTGTACTTACCGACACAACCGTCAAATTAATCTTAAAATTAAAAATCTCGAGCGAATAAAAACGATAATAATAATAATAAATTGTACACATTAGGAATAAAAAGATAATTCGTATGGAAATAATAGTGAAAGTTTTCGAACATGGCCATACCTCGTAGAATTCGACGTGTACGAATATACGAGTACCGGATTTCAGATACTCGAAATTCAATTCTCTTCCTTCATTTACCGATGCTATTTTTTAAGTGAATCGCAAGGCAAAAGAAAAGGGTTTAAGGTTCGAGTGACCTTTGAAGCTCGCGTTTTCGTTGGTAGTCCAAGATACAGTTTTTATATGGCACGGATGCCTCCCAGGAACAGCCGGCGGGTCCTTTTTTGCAAACTCCATAATTCAGCTGACAATCCTCCGGACCCGGTGTACTTTCCCAAATGCAACCCTTTCTTCCTGCTTGGTCGAGGACTGCCGCTTTGCGGTACCAAGGTGTGTACATGATCTGAAATAGAATAACAAAGTGTTGTTTATTATTGAAACTATGTGTAAAATGATCGCGCTCTCCATTGGTACCTCGAGATGTGAAGATATTATATCTTAAATTTTATATTGAATTATTACATATATTATTTTCCATTGAATTATTATATCTCAAATTTTATATGGAATTATTATGTCCCATATCTTGCGTCGAATTATTACATCTTACATGTTACATCGAATTATTATATCTTACATCTTATCTCGCGTAATTAAATTCTTATTTTATATCGATATTATATCAATTGCATATATCATCATGAAGATATTAAATAAGTATTAACGTTAATATTCTATTCCGGTAAGAAATCCGTCATAAAATCCATTAAGGAGATTGGAACTAACGTTAATTATAATTAGTGATCTGAGTTAGTATAAATTAACAGCATTGAATATAATTAAGACTTCTACCATGATAATTTCCATTTCTCGAAGGTTCAAATAATTGTGTACTTACTTGGCACATGCATCCACGGCTGTAAAGCCTCTTAAATCCTTTACGTTCGACATTGGACACATTCGCCCATTTCTGGTTGAAGTAGCAGCTCGCTATTCTCGCTTTTCCGTCGAAAACCCTTCCGGCGAGAACGTATGTTTCATCGACATCCAAATTCACGCCGCAAGCCGCGCTGTTGGAAGCAGTCCACAAATGATTTTTCTTCAGCACGACTTCAGCTTCTGGAGTAGCCTGCATAGAAATGGGAAATATTCCGAATTAGGATTCGATGTCGATCGGGCTCGTAAAACCAATCGTAAAAGAGGGAGACTCGTGAAAGTCACGAATCACGAGTTCCGTGATGGTTTCCAGCATGAAATTACCTTGAAAATTTTCTTGATCTTCACTCGGTACGAATTCAAAGGACTTCCATCTTGTAACACTCCGTTCACACTTTTCACCTTCACAAGAATAACTACGGGGTGGGTAAACATTTTAATTAGTCTTAAATTAGTTTTCACGGGAATCGAATAGCCTTAATTTATTCTCCACATGGTTTCGAGTACTCACCAAAATCCGACGAACAGAATTGTGTCTGTGGATGCTGTCTTAAGCAGCTGCATGCTGTAACCCTTTGAACAGGAGCCAGTGATAGTAACACTAGCAGCAGATTCGCCCAAAATGCTAGTCGCCACATCTGAAAGAAATCAGTCGTTTTCTTATTTATTTTGGTATAATTACGGAAGAAAAATACTGCGAAACTAAATTCATTCTAAACAACCCAATAGTGTCCACGGAAATATTATCAATTTTATTTGATTGCAAAGCGCACCAATTGTGATATAAATAATTGTATAATATAAAAGTTCCCACGTTGGGAACCACGGTTCTAGACGAAGATGAAACACATGATAGAACTGAATGTGATCAACACGATATTAAAGTTTGCTGGCGTGCGCAAGGTACATCCATTAAAAACATCAGAAATAGCGTATCAAGGAATAATGTCCAGGAATTTGGTATTTGATCGTTCGATAGCGAGAATTACGGAAGCGTTCTAATCCGACCTAGTTTATCGCCGGCAGCTGGACTGGATCTAAACATAGACATAAAACCGTAACCAAAGTCGAACACGGTCCAAAAACACCCCGAGCTACCGAAAACTTGGAATTCTTGTTGCATTCACTTCTAAGGTGAACAACAAAAATTAAATTGACTGGCAAAGGAAAATGAATTTCTTTGATCGAATCTGTTCGCGTGTGTCATGGTAAAAATAATTCCAAGTCAGTTCTAAATTGATTTCTTTTCAAGATAAAATGATAAAAAGTGTCCATATATTAGACATCATATTATCATTGATAATAAATCAGAGAAATAAACCTAAGCAGATTTAAATATCGACAGATACAAAAATATTCGGGAATTCTTTGAAAATTGATCTCAAAGCAACACTAATTTTATACGATTCAAAACTCGCCGTAATTAAAAGTATCACGAAGTAAATACAATGAAGTGAATTAAAAACTATTCGTTAATCATTTCCGCGCAAGTCGTATCGATACGTGGACATACAACCGATTATTCTGTTAGGCGACCCCGAGTATCACTTTATGTCGGTCGTTGATAAAATAATTGCGATTTGAAAACAGCAGGATATTCGTCGGTCCAATTTATTCTGATTGGCCTTATCATTCATAGTGTTTATTGCTCTCAATGCGGACAGAGTGCAATCCGGCCAATAAATTTTCCGAAATGGCCGAGCAAGTAGAACGAAACTTTATCGGTGGTAATGCATGGAGTGCAACAGGAGGGAATAAATTCCATATAAACGCCAGTCAAATGATGATTACCGGTTATACCTACAAACTTACCGGTCATGAATAAATACTTGCATCTCATAACCGCATCAATATACCATAAATATCTACCACGAAGACTGCGTTACACGTTGAAATCAAGGTGTTCAAGTATGATGTATTGTTCGAACCACGTGCAATCATTCTCACATTTTTACAGCCGCGGATTCGATCAGATAGGATAATGATATCTCTGCACATTTTTTCGCGCTGCTTATATTTTACAGTTTCACATTTTTCGAACGAACCAAGGTACGCCGATACATCGAATGTCGGGAACAATTGTTGTTGTATTTATAAAGTCTTTAAATACTTGTGTTATTTATGAAAAATGATAGTAGAAATAATTGTCGGATGATTTGTGTGTTCGATGTGTTGACTAATATGGAAATTGGTTTTTAATGTTTTTATGTTAATTAAGAATATTCTTATAAAGATTTGAGATGTATCGTGGGAAAGTTAAATATTAAATATTTATAATGAATATATTTGAGGAGGATTTTGAAAAATGGACTTGGACCACTTTCAAAATAAACGGCCAAGTTATGGATAATAATCGATTATGGGAAACATAATCGATTCATTTTACCAGCAGAAATTATTATAATTTTTAATATTAATGTTTACCACGAAACACCACGGATCTTCAAATAAAATCTATCGCGTAACATAAAAATATTAAAAGCCAATTTCCATATTAGTTGAAATGTCAATAAGATCAATTTTCCAACAATTATTTCCGCTTTAATTCTTCACGGATATCACATATTAATATTAAAATTCGTATTTCTTTTATACTTCAACTATGGTACGCTGATTAATATTCCAATATTAATTCTAATATTAATATACCGATTAATATACTAACTTCGCCCTACGATTTCGAAAATAGCTTTAAAAGTAGATTTGAAACAATATAAATAAACTTCGTTCCGTTCTACGATCAGATTTGAGTCTCACAGAGAAAACAGTCGGTTAACAAAATCTGCCAAATCGCTTCGGTTGACAATCTGGGAAAGAATTTATGCGGTCGACGTTTGATGCGCCCACACCCAGATGATAGGAGGGAATATTCTCACAACTGCATTCATCCGATGCACTTCATGCATCATCATGCAAAACGGATTGATTGGAGGGGGGAGGCGGGCGCGGACTGATGTCATAGTCGGTTTCGTACTCGCATTATTTTTATTTCCGTTTGCAATAATAAACACGAGGAACGTTTCACGGATGGAGATCCACGCCTCGTGACGCATCGACGTGACGATCCTACTCCGTGTCCCACGTCAGAAGTGATTCGTCATACGCGTTAGGATTTGTTTCACCAGTAAATTACTCCCGTAATTATTACCATTAAACCGTGCCACACCGTGGATAATTTAATCCATTAATCCATTAAGCTACCGCGGTGCGTTTCGTTAATTTCATTGAAATCTTAAAAACGGTGTAAGCTTTTAGAAACGATGATTCAGTATATGAATTCTATGTGATGTCACTACGAATTATTTCAAATTAATTTGATTGTTGGTAGAATATTAATTAGCATATTATTAGAGCATTAATAATATAATAGTATATTAAACAGTATATTATCGTTCAAATATCAAACAAATACTAATATTAATATTAATAGAATATTAGTATAAGATTGGATGTAGAAATGATTTCTTTCCAACTTTTAAGTATTATAGAATCAAAGTTTTATCTGAAAAGAATTAAAGCAGATCAATCGTCGAAATAACTTCCAGTATTACTGATGACCTATATTAATACTAATATTAATCATTAATAGTTGATTTAATATTGATTTATTATTACATTAATAATTGATTTATTAGTTAATTATAATTAACTAATGAATAGAATGAGTATTAATGTTAACTGAGTGAGCGCATGGTGTCGGTATGTTTCGTATTTGTATGATAATACGGCGACGCCCTCGTATCTCGGTCGACATTGGAGACAAAGTAATCAGTATCGTACGAAGTTTCGACGAGGTACCTTGGTTCTTACCTGCTCCGCATTATTCTATAAGTATATTGCTTGATATAATATTAATAGAATATTAATATTATAATATTACGATATTCCTTAATCTCTTTGACACGGTGGTCATCCGCCGCGAAGTGGTACTCGAGATTCGAGAACAAGTGTAGCGCAAAAAATAGTTTCGTGTAACACGTGCTTTCTAATAAAGTATTACCGATATATCGTTTGTCCGAAAAGCCACTCTTTTGACAAGAAAGAAACTATTTTGATTTTTTGAAAACGCGCTTTATTTATTTCGTAATATATATTTCATTTTGTTCTATGGGTTGATTTTTCGACGAATTTATAATAATTCGAAATTATCTATGTGACGTTTTACATTGTCTTGCGTATATATAATTTGCATTTAATAAATAGAAGACCTCGGAACAACTAAACAAATGAAAACAAACCATGCGTTTAGTGCTCGTCGACCAAAGTCGAAGCTTGTACCGAGGAAGATAGCAAACACTTTTATGAATACCAACCTACAGAATTCATACGAGAATAAGTCCCTAATATTTCAGTAACAACCTCTCGTACGACATTAATCTTGGATTATTACTTAAAGAATATCCATAAATAATAATTCTGTAAACAAGAGCGGCATTATCCTTCGTTACGTCGGAAGTAAGGACGAAGTAAGGACGAAGTAAGGACACAATTATCATGATTGTAAAACGGAGGACTCGAATCTAGAATGTGTCGGTGTTGAAATATCAAGGGAAAGTAATTTATGATCGATAATGGGGGGTCCGCGGATGTAAATAAGCGCGCGAGGCTGCGCCAATTAACCTTAAACTACAGAATGAGATTATACGAGACGGAAGGTTGTTAAACGTAAATGAGTGTCGAGCCATGTAGTCGAGTTACACCTCGTGCTTATGCTAATCTAACGCGAGTGCATGTGATAACTGCGATATTATATTATAACTCGCGGGACTTTTTCCACGCTCGAACAATCTCGCCGAGTGGATTTCGATTATTTATAGTCCTCGCACGTACCAATTTATCCTGATTTGCGCTTAGTATTTTTTTAATGTACTCCTGTTCATAATGATAATGGAGCAGGTTATAAATAAGAAAGTTCTCACAGGTAACCCTCGTATAACGCGGCAGTTAGGTTCCAGAAAAATGTCGCGTTACAAATGACAAATAAAATAAAAGTTAAAATAAAAAGTAAAATAATTCAATTAGATTCCAGAAAAATTTCGCGTAATAAATTAAAAATAAAACTCAAAATTAAATGATTGAATTAAATAAGAAAGTTCTTATTTATAACACAGGTAACTCTTGTATAATGTGGCAGTTAGGTTCCAGAAAAATGTCGTGTTATAAAAGGACAAAAGTGAAATAATTTATTTCGGGGTTTTATAACAGTTAATTCTGGATAACTTCATTAAGCAACACCTTGTTTCAAAAATTCCAAACATCTTCGATTTTCCTGTGAAATGGATGATCTTAGAATTGTCTTTCCCAGAAGAGTAAGTTCACGGTCTTTCTATTTACGCGTGGTTTTACGTAATACGAAATACGCCAACGCGAATTTATTACGTATCGCGCGAACAGAAACGTTTCATGATCGATCCAGACGTTTATCTGTTTTCTATGTCCTCATTTGTGCATGAAGGTTGCAAGTAAACAGAATCCATTCGTGAAAAATTGTAACAGTAATAATTGTTGGAAAATTGATTTCATCAACATTTCAAGTAATATGGAAAATGATTTTTAATATCTTTATGTTAGATGACCAAATTAATTCGATCGCGAAGATTGGAAACTTTATTAATCGTGAAAAACTGAAGCAGAAATAATTATAGAAAAATTCGTCTCATAAATATTTCAAGTACTGTAACATGAAAATGAAAAAATGTATTATTCTTGAAAACTAAAGTAGAAATAATTTTCGTAAAATCCATCTGACAAACATTTCAAATGGTATGGAAATTTAATATTTATGTTACTTAGTAGAATTAATTTTAATCGTGAAAATTAAAAAATGTATCACTTCAATATTTCAACTAATATGGAAAATGGTTTTTAGTATTTTCAAGTTACTTATTAAAATTAATTAAATAATCTGCAGTGTATCGTGACAAAATTATGTATTGAATATTTCTAATTATTTTAGCTTATGAGAGAATATTGAAAAAATGATTAATACAAGACCTCGAAATGCACTTTCAATTACTCGAAGGAGAATGTTCAATTTACCGGACCTTTTTAACCCACACGCCAACTTTCTCCCGTGTTGCGCTTTCGAGAGTTTCATTTGCGTTCTCGCTTGCATTTAATGCCAATTTATTCTCAAACTAATTAAAGAGATAGAGAGTACTTAGCGATTTATATAACGTAATTCAATAACCTTAATTATTAACCTTCTTCATAAATTATAAGTTACAAACAATAATAGACAATATTGTTCAAACATTAAAATTATACTTGATATAAACATATCCATCCATAAGTATGTCGTTGTGCCCAAATGTTAGACTCAATTAATTATTAAATAAAATTATCCTGCCTCGAACGAAACAATTCTATGACCGATGGCAAAAGAAAATATAGAGGACAAAAATGAGCTATTTGTTTTGAGAAATGGATTTAAGCCACTTTCAAGATAATTGGCTCAAATATTCCTTATCAAGAGATTGTTTGTCAGGCAAAATGGAATGCAGTCTCGCGAGAAAATGAAGGAAGATTAGAATGCATTCGCAGCAGGTCCTTGAATCGGTCTATCAAGTTGCAATCGAAAGACATCCCAACGTATCAAGTGTACTTAGGTATTTTCATACTCGGCAGTTTGCACGGCGTAAGTTCTTCGACGCGCGTAAATTTCACGGCGATCAGCATAACGCGATACCCGTAGATCCGTGAAGAACGTAATTTTCTAAGCCGTAAACAAAAATATATGATATATCTTTATACGCCATGAACAAAAATATATGGAATATTTTTGTATATCATGAACAAAATATGTGAAATATTTTGTTAAATCATAAACAAAATACTTACATGAAATATTTTTGTAAACCATCGAAATAATATATGAAATATTTTGGTAAGCCATGGACAAAATATATGAAATATTTTCACTCGCGCGGTATCCTTTGAGCAATAACGAATAATATAATTAATTCGTGGATTGACACACATAAATTTCGGACAGCGGGATGCTATCTGAAATTTGGATCGAAAGTGGGCAGGTTTCGTGACCCGAAGTTTTAGGGGCGTGGAACGAAACCTGTTCAATTAACATTTTCTTATCGTACACACGCGAAGGAAAATTAGCGATGACAGCCAACGGGTTTCACCTCGTGCCACGATATTATTTATTTATTGCCTCTCAAGGTAAAAATCATCGAAGTTGAATGTATATACAACATTCACCAATAAATCAATATAATAATAAGTAATATAATACTATATTAAAACATTAATATATATTATTGTGTTCGAAATCCATAAAATTTTTAAATGTCAAAGTTTTATGACCAAAAGTAATTTTATTATTATTAATATAATAATTCAAATTCCAATTCCCAACATATTTTTAATTTCCAAATTCTCCTGCATTTTAGCAGCAGTTTTTGGAAATTGAATCAAGTTAACGTTTACAATAATTACGCAAAGTTACTTTGCGTCCTTATAAATGTTAATTTGATTTTTTTGCGAAATGGACTTTTTATTAGTATAATAATGTAATATATAAAATAGGATCGGAACGTCTATAAATTTATTATTCTTACTGCCAATTTCATTCTACAATACATTTGTGAATAGAATATGCAAAGAACTCTCGAGTCGTTGCTAGAATCCTTATAAAGGATTATTCCTTTTGGAGGAGTTCCAGGAAATTTAATCTCCTTTCATCCCTACAAAGTGAACATCGTCGATCTATGCGAGTCTACGTTCCAGTGCTACCGATCTATTCACTATTATTTCCACCATGAAACCTTTCACGTTTAACGTAAATTTATAGCGGCAAAATTTTCCTACGAAATATAATTCCCAGTGGAAGAAATAACCGTTTGAATTTGAGAAATATCGTTTGATACGCCGACAGTGGTAGGTCACGACTTTCTATTGTCGGTCTAAGAGGATTTTCTCTTTGTTATCAAGAGATCTTTGTCCACGGGTCGTTGTCTTTGTGCAACGAAAATTAGACATTGTATTGTTCGACTTATGTTGTGATCAAAGATACTCGAGTCATTATAATTTATTCGGGAGATTTGAATCGCGTTTGTACTTACTTTATATTAATATAATGATAAATAACATAATGCTCTAACAATGATACAATAATATTTTAATATATTTGTATTTACTCCGATGCTCCAAATTTTAAGAATTTCTGAAAGCCATATCCTGATGGCCAAAATATTCAATAAGTATTCAATATGTTTGTATTTTTTGGATGATATTTAAACAGATCGGTAATTCAAGTTCTTAATAATTATTCATCATTTGTATTTTTTAGATGGTATATAAATAGATCGGAAGTTTAAGTATTTATTAAATATTTGTATTTTTTAAACGATATATACGTAAGTAGATCGATGACTTAAATATCCGGCAAGAAACCAAGGTAACTCGCGAAGAATTTTACCATGGCATTGTAATGGGGATCATGGTAGCACCATACTTTATTCCACGAACCTTTTTCTTTGGCCTGAATTTACATACTTATTAATTCCGTGCTTGTATTACATTATCGTCCCTGAATATGCGGGTCTGTTAAACTTTTCTCAATGAATTAGTGGCTGTTCCTTTTGATCGAGGTATATCGATTATACTGCTTTCCGTGGCGTTATTATTATTAATAATGTTAATATTAACATTATTTTGTGAAGTAATTATATTCGTAAAATTATGATTGATAGAACTTCCTGATATTCTTGCGATTTGCGTTTAACTATGCAAAATAAGTACTATAATAATATTTAGGTTTCCAGTAACATTGAAATTCATAATAATATTTATTTGAAAATAGAATCGAATTATTATATGACACAGGTAAAAATATTAAAATTTAATAATATTTAGGTTTTTAATAATATTAAAATTCATAATAATATTTATTTGAAAATAGATTCGAATTATTATATAACTTATGTTTGCCGCTGAATCGATATACAAATTTTTGGTATTTAAATCACGAGAATCACAGCTATCACTCGAATCGTCAAGTTCATATTTATTAATAGAACTGATAAAGAGTATAATGGAATACCAGGTTTTCCAACGAATTCACGTAATCTCATTGGTGATATCAGTGCTGTAAGAGTTGAATGAAACCGTAGAAGGCACGAAGCCACTTTTGCCAACATAGAATCTGAGAAGGAGACCAGTCTGTCCACAAACACGAGATTTACCGCGATTATTGTGAAATTCTGACTATGACATCAGGCGATAAGATCCGCGAGTCCACGATATACCACATTCATACCCCTTTAGTTACGTAATCGTAATATACCTATATACATATAGTAGAGTCCTGGAAAGAAGACGCACGATGACTTTACGAGACTGAAATTTGACTTGCATAATGTGGCAATTTTTGGTAGTATTATAATAATTTCATTACAAAATATATAATGTTTAATCTGTGCACCATATGATATGTAACATATACAGCCAATAGGAGATCGAAATTCCACGTGAGCACTTACGTCACGAGTGCCTTCTTTGCAGAGTCCCAACAGCAAGATTTATGTTATTTTTCAGAAACATTTGCAAGATATACGATATTTATTGATTATGCGATATGTATTCATAAAAATCAATGCCGTCTATCGGGGATTTATTTCTGATAATATTTGAGTGCAATGTCGAGTCAGGTAATTGATAACATTATTATGTTCGATTAAGAATTGTGACGTGTTTTAAAATCATTTTATATAACGAGAAATATGTTGATCAAAACAGGGTTATTTTTTAACGCGGAGAATTAAATTCAACGGAATATCTAATTAATTGTTTGATATATTAAAACATTATTTGATAACATTTGTACACCCGATGTTAATTAATAACATTGTTATCCTCGATTAAGAATCATGACGAGTTTAAATATTATTTGATATAATTATAAATATGACGATCGAAATGAGATAATTTTATAACGCAGAGAATTAAATTCAGCGTAATATTGAATTAATTATTTGACATATTGAAGAATTATTAATCCATTATTAAATATGTTGTACAAAATGTGGGTTACTTTTTAATGTGGAGAATGAAATCAAGCAGAATATGGAATTAATTATTTGATATTTTGATCAATTATTCGATGATATATCGATACTTGATCCATAAAGAATCGTAAGTGGAATTCGCAAATAATTAAGCCGAGGAAGATCGTGGCTCGATATTTCGTTTTAAAACAATGAATCGAGCTACTGTGCGCTCTAAATTCTCAAGGAATGTAAATACGTGAGTGCACACCGAATCGCAGATGCAGTTGTTGGACAAGTACTAATTATATCATCGATCAATCACGTCATCCTCGGAATAAATGATCGAATGGCAACGTGCTGGAAAGAAATGCGAGATAGTTTGAATCGTGTGCCAATTAAACTCCAATCAATGTAACGCATACAAATCCCGTATTAATTTTCCGGTTTATCAATTAGAAACATTCTTTGACTCTTACGACTTATCATAGAATTTCGTTAAACATTACGTTATTGATTTCCAAGAAAATTTCGAATATCATAACTGAAAGTGCAACCCGGTATTCAATTTCAAGTTTCAACTAAAATAACTTCATCATAAATGAAACATAATATGAAATAATTTTAAAATAAGTATAAATCAAAATACTTCATCAAATCTGAAGGCGCGGAGTAAACACAGCAAGATTTTCTTCTTCCAAAATTCCACTCAAAATTAAATACTCTTTCCATATCGAAAATTCATCGACACGGATTCCAAGATACGTAAAAACAGACGTTAAAAGCGACTCCAAATAATAACTGAAATAAAATAATGTCAAACCGAATAAAAACCAAAACACATCACCAAAATCTCAAGGCTCGATGTAAACCCACGAAAAAGTTCTTCTTTCAAAATTCCACTCAAAATTGAAATACCCCCTCGCATCGAATATTCACAGAATATTCACAGAATATTCATCGGCACGGATTCGAAGATACACAGAAAAACACACTAAAAAAGTATCTCAACAAAGAATCGAGTAGTCACAGTGATCTACACACGTTGCACAGAAATCGGTGATCGAAAATCTGTTCGATTAAATCTTAATCGACGTATTCACTTTCGCGCATAATCGAGATTAGTGAATGGTTGGAAAATGACAAAGGAACTAACCTCGGTGTTTTGTTTGGCGAGGATGCCAAAAATAAAAATCTTCCCGCCGTCGAGGATTACTTAGCGAGAGGAGAGACGAGGCGATACTTTTAAGAGCGTAGCAGGTGGAGGCGCATCTAAGACGCGCGTCAAAGCAAGACTGGCCCAGTTCCATGGCATTACCGCTATTATATTCTGCGGGCAGCATCCGCACGTGCACGCACGTGCGTGCATGCATGAAACCACCGGCCTCTGAGCTCATACGCCGTTTTGCAAGCGGCTTTGCAACGGTACTCGCGCGAAACACTGCAAAATACAACACCCCGAAAAAGGAGCACGCCCTCGACGCCACGGCGGCCCTCGCAGATATATCGGTTCGCGATTAATCATAAATTTGGACGTTGCGTCATGTTCCTCCTTGGATCTGATACCAGAAAGTACAACGAATAAGGGACTCTTTAGGGCCCCACCTTTCTACTTTCGAAAGATGGATCATGGTTTGTGCTTCATTTGATGCCCAGTGTATTTTATTTCATCGTCAGATGTCCCTTCGAATTTCAAGTATTATACTTGACGTGCTTCGCTGAATGAATAATCGTTTTGGGTAACGGCGTTTTTTGGTTTTTTGAGACCCTGTTTGGGGGTAGGGTGTTAAGGTTTTTTAAAGTTGGGCCCGAAGAAGATCGCTGTGAATATTCTGTTTTTTTTAGATATTTGCTTAATGTGTATTTTATTTAGTTTAATTTTTATTGTGTGCCGGATTTAAAGCATTTAATTTGTTCACAACATTTTGTGAATATTCGATTTTTGATTAGCATATTTCTATATTATTATATTAATTCCATACGTTAAAATATAGCCTTTATTTGTTTTAGTCGATTGTGAATGTAAAGGAAATCGATGCCAGTTATTATTATTGTAAATAGTGTTGTAAGCGATACGAAGTTATTTTTGTTTTCGCGAATGTTTTAAAGAGTTGCGATCTTTTCCTTGTTTTAATTGCATTGAATTTCAGATAAGTTTAAATAGTATTTCATTCGAAGAAATAATACCAGTGTCAATGTTTTGATCTTAAACAAAACTTGTTCGTGTGAATTATTCAATGGACTCGTATAGATACGTGAACGTTATTGGTGATCGCTTGATTAATCATAAATTCGGGGGTTACGTCATGGAGCTCGTTATTATGCGCGGAAATGAAATATGTCGGGCCAACCGGTCCTTCGATAACCGATATGTTTCCTTGTTTTGAAACGGGCGGGTAAATATCCCCATCATTAATATTTCGCATTCAACGAACGACACAAAGAGAAAATATTTCGACGGTATATTTTAAAAGATTTAGTAATATTATTTAAAATTATTTCAAGGAAATATTTGATAATATTAAGAAAAAACGTTTAAGAACATTCGAAAATATTAAGAGAAAACGTTTAAGAGCATTCGAAAATATATTGTTAAAAATAGTTAGAATATTTTAAGAAAAATAATTGAAATTATTTAAAGAAGATATTTGGAAATATTTAAGGAAAAATATTTTTAAAAACTCCAACCAACGAAGAGATGGAATTAAATTCGTTATATTAGATGGTCAAGAAAGTTCGCACGGTTTTCGTTGTCCAAAAACAACAATTTATCCTCAAACGAAATTTTATACTCAATTAGATACTTTTAATCTGGCAAATGTTCAGCTTGATATTCTATGCTCCTTTCACAACGTGATATGTAATATTATATTAGATATAGCGAGTAAATGATTAACATATTAAAAATCGCTTAAATAATGCTACGTGAATCATTATTCTGATTTATGGTCGTTGCACTGGGAATTCTAAGTAATGCATCTGCGATGCAAGTTCCGCGGGAACACTTACAGGAATCATCTTGGAGCGGTAGAAGTCAGAGTCTGACAGGAATCATTCTACTTGAGAGTAATTAAGTAGATTTACTTGATTTGCGTAAGACTCCAGATATCTTGGGAATTGAAGTAGTTCGAGAATATTATTATCTCTATGAACAATATTATTTTCGCGAAAAAGTTCTTAGATGATCGAAGTTAATTACCGATCCATTAATTGACTGACAAACCTCCGGATTTTAATTTCTCAATATTATTTTATTAAGTCATACGAATGCTTAACAGATTTAAAGAAATTGGCATAAGTCTAGTTAATAATCATTATTAATTATTCGGAATTTCTACGTGTATACATATTATACAATCGAAACGAATTTTAAAAGTTTTTCGAAGAAATGGCAGTTATACAAGCTATTAATATATAAATAAAAAATAAATTATTGTGAATATTGATTTTATCTCTCAAAAAATCCGGTGGCTTTATAGAAATTTCGCATTGTATTTTATGTCATATTATATATTTCCGTTTCCTATTTTAAATAAATGTTATTTTAATTATTTAAACCGACCAATATGTGTCTTTAAAACTCCTAAAATAATATCACCCAACTTATCATAAGTCTGAAATATTTATAAGATATTA
This sequence comes from Nysson spinosus, assembly GCA_910591585.2. Lineage (NCBI taxonomy): Eukaryota > Metazoa > Arthropoda > Insecta > Hymenoptera > Crabronidae > Nysson > Nysson spinosus. The sequence continues at coordinate 10,482,820 of OU342835.1, forward strand.
CCAAAAAACGTGGTGGCTTTATAGAAATATCGCGGACTGTATACAGGTTTTGCCTTCCAAATTAACCGTTTTGCAGATTATTAACAGATTATATTAATTTGATTTGCAAAAATGTGATTATGATTTATGAGTGGTGAATTTTGAGTGCCAAAAGGTGAATGTGATCTGCAAAAGGGTTAATTTGGAGTTGAAAACCTTTATTGTTTAAGGCACGTAGGACGTCATTAACCTGGATAAATATTTCGAAGGTTTAAGAACATAAAAGGAACAGACTGTACTCGTTGATATTCGCTGAACATTTTCGTACAAATATTTGTGGCGTGAGTCAGTGCAAATACCGAAGAAATGCGGTTTAACTAGTGGGCGACAATATGCCGCTTATCAGATATATTAGCATACACAGCCTCGGAGATAACAATCCGTCAATATTCATTCAACTTGTTGAAAGAAAAATATAATAATGCTTGTTCTTTGAAACTCTTAATATGCACAGATGGTTCCCGCTATATATAGATTTAAATAAATTTCTATATAATGACTTTAGTAACGAAGATAATAACGAACGGGATATTAAAACATAATTCAATTGTATTCTTGTTTTAATAGTTTTTGAACGAAGTTGAATGTGTTTTTTAAACACAGCAATCGAAAAGCTCAGCAGTGGAATTGGACCCTCCATGGTCAGACATATTTATTAGCCCGCTGGCATCGATTATGTGCTTTACACGTAAACAATAAACACAGTTAATAGTTTAAAAATAGCATGTAGATTCATCGAGAAAAATAATATCGAATAAATCACAATTTTTACGACGCGACCTATTTACGAAAAACAAAACAATCTGAAAGAAGGTTTCCGATTAAATCGAGGAGATGATATATCGAACATGTATTTCACAATATAATTATAATTACATTGAGATCACATCGTGAAATAATTAAATTTATAATATTATGATTAATACAAATATTTTACTTTCCACGTAATGAATAAATATAACAATTTATAATACTTTATAAATACCATACACATTCAATAAGAACATTGATATTGAATAAATGGTAATTTTCATAAAATTTATTACGAAAGTGAAAGAGAATTTATAGATCAAAGTAAATTTTTACGAAAACAAACTGAACTCAAATCGACTGGATAATATATCGAACGAGTTTTTCCGAGTAAAATTATGATTTACGATTTCCAGTTTGTCCGGGATGTTAAATTATGAGTTGACATAAAATCCGTCATGTGGGCAAGTAAGAATAAACTATACCTTTTGCTTGTATGCAAATTGTGGTCGAGAAACAATAAAGAATACCTCGCGGTTAGAAACTCTCGCGTCAAATCGTTCGTCGTTTAAACTTCAATTCCGAGAAAATCAGGTTTAACACTATTTCTACCAAAGGTGTCAAAAGACACCTTTTAAAATTGTAACTTAACATCATTTTCTATGTTTAATCATTTTTCCTTCATTCTTAAATTCATTTAGCGGTTTCTTTTTTCAGCCTCCTATTTTACTTCTTATTCTTTTAATTATTATTTCACCAATTATTTGCGTCCAAATGCAATTGTGTCAAAAGACACCTTTTGGTGGAAACAAGTATACATAAAACCGCGGTGAAAATAATGTTAAAGGGAGTCCGTTATAAATATTTATATTACATAAATAGGTATGCGGAGGTACATATATCTTGGAGTTAAGTAGAAGTGAAATACGAGGACGAAAATATAGGGCAGTTAAAGACACGGAAATAAAGCGGGACGGTATTTTCACACGCATCGAGAAAATAAGAATAAAAATGTTTCAAAACAGCTCGGGAAGCGTAAGCCGCTTACACGGATTGTCTGATTCTATATTTATAACCAGACAGGAAAAATAGAGACACTTAACGATGACTATCTTCCCTGTAATCTATTACTAATTATTGGAAATCGATTAGCTTTTAAGAGGAAGTTTTTATCGACACAATATTCACTGGTTCAACGAACCTTGTATTATTTTTTTTCTTCAATTTGCCCATAAATTGAATTGTTTCATTCACTTTTTTTTCATTTCATAATAGAATACTTTTCACGAATTTATTGACAGTTTTAAAGTTCTCTTTGCCCAATTTGCTCGTCAAATTTTTATTTGGTTCAATTTTTCTTAGCTTCTTAATGTTTTTTACAAATTTGTTGACAGTTTTATGAGCGCCAAGAACCTAGGATAATAATTCCGTTTCAAAAATTAATTTAGAAGTCGAATAAATATTAATAATCTAACGAACAGAAATTAATAATGTATCAAACTAAAATTAATAATAATAATAAGATCACAATTAGCCGTTTCAACATAAACATCCTGGTATCGAAACAGTATTTTAATTAAATTATTAGTGAGATTATCGATATTAAAATTATTCCATATTTAGGAATATTTTAAACATTGACAGTATTGTTTGTTTAAAGAAATACTGGTGATTTTGCGAAGAAACATTGTTAGCGGTTTATCTCGAAATGTAATGTAGCATTATCAGAATTACAGATGGCTGATTTAGTATTCAAAGGTTGCAGCACCGTGAAATTTATTCGATACACATTGTTCACCGAATTTGGTCGCACGGAGGTAGATCGTGTCCTTTTTGGAAAAGATCGTAATACGCATCCACTAACGATTCCATGAAATCGTAGGAATAACAGATGAAATCACTGTTTCGTTAGGGCGTGCATTCCGTGTTACGAGTGTTCCACTGATTTCGCGTGGGCGAATGAAAGAAAAATTTAGAATTCCATTGCCGCACGAATACTATTTACGCGTATGACTTCACGACATGCTTGTCAAAACTGAATTACAAATCGCGATAGAATCTTTTTGCAGGAATTTGTATCGCCCGCGGAATTTTTTAATAAAAGTGGAACAAGTTGAATGTCAATTTGTTCAGATATTAATCTTGAACCTGTAAGCCTTGAATATGTGAAATTTAAATATTGAAAATGTTTGATATTTCCCAGATTTTCGAAACTAAAGATTTTCGTCGTTTCCAAGATTTTCAACACGTTCAGAATTTCCGTCATCTCCTAGATATTGGAAACTTCCAAGATTTTCAACATATCCAGAATTTCTGAAATCTCCCAAATATTTTAAACTTCCAAGATTTTCAACATATCCAGAATCTCTGAAATATCCTAGATATTTAAAACGTCCAAGATTTTGAACATATCCAGAATTTCTGAAATCTCCCAAATATTTGAAACTTCCAAGATTTTCAACATATCCAGAATCTCTGAAATATCCCAGATATTTAAAACGTCCAAGATTTTCAACATATCCAGAATCCCTGAAATATCCCAGATATTTAAAACGTCCAAGATATTTAACATATCCAGAATTTCCAAAATTCCCAACATTTTCCGAGATTTCCCAGATTTCCGAAACCCAAAATTGTCGATATTTCCACGACTTTCAACATCTTCGCCATTTCTAACATGTTCAATATTCCCCCCACAAATAATAAAAAATCAAATCTTGTTTATTTACTTTCGTCGCGTTTTACACATGGATCATGAAAGTAAGAGACAATATACTGTAAGATAATCTTTAATTACATAATCACGATACAACTCAAAATCAAATTGTCATAACAATCCCGTGCTATCTACGTTAACCACAATCCAACTTCGCGCATCGAGATTCCACATGATTCTCATTACAAGAGGAGTAAATCGGTTGATCCTGATTAAAATAGCAGTACAAAAAAGCAAGGAAGGAGATGGAACCCAGAAGATGCGTTATGATTAGCGAGTGGCTTCAATTACTAAAGCACTTTTCCAGCTGAAAACATTGCTTCTGCGAAGACCCGGTTGCGAAAGCATTTATGCGCGGGTTATCGCGATTCTCGTTCTGCGGTGAATGAGATTGTTGGCCGATGAGTCACTCGTAGTAGAGAGTGAGCTACGCATTAGTTAGCTCGCGAAAGAACGCGGCAGACGCGCGAGTCGGCTTTAAAGAAACCGACGATGTATCACCGAATCGCTGACTGAAATATTAAGAAGCCACAACCGAGGACGAGTCACAGATTCGCGCGAAGGTTTTACACTTTACTCGAAATACATCCGCGAATCCTTGATCGGTGAGCAACCACTTATCGGCGATCAGTAGACTTTCATTCCAATTTCTGTTCCCACCTTTTCATTTCATTTCCGAACACAATTATTATCCGAGTTTTGGACTAAATAATTTGTGAGGATCAACCCTTTGCACTCAGTCGCCACTGAGAATCTTGATGTAATTCAAGTGGCGACCGAGTGGATCCGAGTTAATTAATGCATCGAATTCTATGCGTTCCATATATAAAATCGAAATATATAAAATCCCAAACAACGCGTTGTTGCATATTGAAATGATCTTAATAAAAAGTGTAGACCGGACATTTTTACCGCTTTGGTAGGTTTAGTGTTAACAGGTTGAATGCCGTGGGGATCACAGTGACCACTGATACCAATATAACTAAAACTCGAATCAAATATATCGCTAATATTCGTAAAATTTGCAATATTTTTAACGTCACGATAACAATACAAAGTAACTAAAATTAAATTTATCTTAGAGCGATTAAAGAGTTCCACTTTTGAGGAATCATATAAAACCGATTTCAGTTAACACCCAGTTGACACCCAACGTGTTAAAAAACACTGGACACGTAGAATAGTACGCGTTACCAGTTCACCCGCGATGATCCTTCGACGAAGGAAACTAAATTATTATATTTCAGTGGAATCAATGAATTATTCAATGACAGTCGAAGTCTTCCATCTTTCTTACACAGAGATGAAGGAAATAGTACAAGGATGATTATTTATTTGAAGAATATGAATAAGAGAAAAGAAAGAAAATGAAAATACGAATCCTAACCAGCCAGAAAGTGCATGACTAGTCTGGCCATTTATTCGTGATGATGTAACGGGAGAAACCGCAAAGACCACACCCCGACGATACCACAGCCACGTGCTATTTCGTAAGCAACCGAGTTTTAGGCAAGGCCGACTCGCCATAGGACATTGTTTTCTATTTACAGATTTCCCAGCGTACTTTTTGAATCGGCATTTTTTAACATCGTTAATGGTGTTTCGCGCGAGTATTACGCACCGACGAAAATGCACGATCAGTGGAACGAGGTCGGGTAATAATACCGGCATACCGGGCTTGTATTAAATATAGACCTAATACCAAGGGACCAACATTATAATTTGGTCAAGCCGAGTGCGCTAATTGGTGCAGTGTTCGCAGTAATATTCAAGTATACACTACCGGCTATAAATTTGGGATCACTTACTATCGTTAAGCAAATTATTAAATGTCTTGTCTATAAAATGAAATGGGATACTTTTCTTCGGGAATATCTGTAGATTGATGTATGTTGATATTATAAGATAGAAGAGTCGTATAAATTTCGTATATTTTATTCTATATTAATTATACACTTCGCTTAATACGTGATTCGTCGAAGTATCCCCCTTTTTTCATTATTGCTATTTTACATATTTTTGATATACTCCGACAAGTTTGTGTAATGTTTCTTGCTGCATAGTTCGCCAACCTTCTTGTAGTAAAGTCATTTCTTGCGGGGAAACTAAAAACCGACCGATAGCAATAAACGGACCCGATCGATTTTAAAGGTAACGAAATCTTATTACACCCAGGTGCCAATACAATATGTGTCTGCGTGGCAAGGAAATAGTTTAATATTAATGGTAAAATTATGAAATGGACAAAGGTTTTATATTCTATTTACTTTTAATGTTTATTCTAACGTTTAAAGTAAACGTTGGAATGAAGACAAAGCAAGTGATCCTAAATTTATGACCGGTAGTGTATACGCACCCGACATAACTCCATAATAATATAATTAACAGCATATTAATAATTCTACTGTCAAACATAGAACTTCAGTAACGCTCCTTTTTTTCGAGGGTTAAGAACCTCGTGGAAGGTGTTCGCGCGTAATCAAGGATAAAAGACTATAAATATACGATTCGCGGTTTTAATCCGGCAGATTACGGGAGAGCAATTCAGGTTTCGAGCGTATTCCGCGAACGGGAATAAAACCTGCGTAGAGAAAAGGTGTAGTACGTAGTTGGTACTCGGCTGGTTGGCGCCACTCGACCCGGCTATATATCCTCGTAACGCGTAATAAACGTAATATTATACACGCCGATATCGCCGATGCATTATGTATTCCACATCAAACCGATTGCATTATATCGCACGCGATTAATCGCTCTGTCACAATCGCTTCTCTCAACGTGGGGAGGTCCGAAAGGATTTAATAACGATCTCGAGGTGTATCTGATGTCGTACCGAGGATTTCAATACCCCGGCTTCGATATTCTTATCGGTAGCATTCGTTACGCGTGATATCGTTTATCGGTTTTCTATTCGGTTTCGATTACCGTGTTCTTCTAGGAACGACAATTTCTGAGAAACATTTGAAACCTTTATAACCCAATCTTTTTCGCGTCTAAAAGAAAGTCGTATAACGTAAATCTAGTTACATATGATTCTAACGATGGTATATTACGTGAAAATAATAACGAAATTATTACTTAAATGCACCGGAAAGGTGACGATTGATGCGCGTACTTTTATTATTATTACTATGAAAGAATCAAGTGAAATTAGATATATGGACAGACGAGTAGGTGACTTCAAAGTTACATGGAGATATCGAGGGTTAGTATTTTTATTGACGTTTATTCTACAAAGGTGAATTGTGGTAAAATGCATCGTTCAAGTGCGGATTCGATCTTCATGTAAGATATCCAAATATAAGATGTCTTCATGTATGATTATTAAGGTCATCTCGAATTACATCTTAGTACTACTGGCAATATTTTAATATTTATTGTCCATTTTTATAATTATTGTACGGTTTTATGATTAATGGATTATTTAGAGAAATTATAACTAGAATTATATTAAATTAATGTTTGAATATTATGGTGAACATTGCATCAATTAGCGTAGTTGGTTTGATCTAATTTAAAGCGATTTACATTATTTTTGTATTCATTGTTAATGTTTATATTTATGGTATCCATTTTTGGTTCAGTTTTTCTTAAGTTCCTATTACTTTTTACAAATGGTCGGCATTTTGAAAAGTGCCCAAAAACCGGGTAATAATTCCGTTCAGAAATCCAATTAAAAGGTAGAAACCGATATTATTGAATCTACTATTCATAATAAAGTGGAATATGTTGATCGTACTAAGTCATTTATTACGTGAAGTCATAGTTACTATAATATTTTACGGCGAATCATTAACAATCCTTAATAACCGGCAATGATATCATTTTCCGGCTGATTTGTTCTATCGCGGTGGATTTCGCTATCATTATCGGCAAAGTACACGGCAAAGGGAAAATGATGGTTCACGGCTCTCGACAAGATAGACTAATTAGTATCATAAATTATTCATATCGTTCACACGTCGATTACGGAATACCGTGGCCGATTTTTACCGGAAACTCTATGTATTCGAAAGAATTCGTGTTTTTGCGTGGATCAGGTGCAATTATATATGCGAAGCGTGAAAACATGCTTCGAAAATGTTGCACCATAAATCAGGCTTCCGTTTACACCGATTAGAATGTTTTCAGTAAACAAAGGTAGGCTATCGTTATTTGACTAATAAATCTTTGAATTCGGGGAAAAAGTGACGTCACGAACTGTTCTAACTTCCTGGAGATATTTAAACTTAGACATCGATTTGAATTTATTGGATTAAAATTCCAATTCTACGATTCTTCAATTCTCTAACTCCGATTAAACTCGTTTAAATTTCATATTTTTTTTGGACACGTCTAGAATAATTTTTAATTGTATAATTTTGTAATTTTATACTTTTATAATTTGTTGGCATACCAAGTGAAATAAACCACCTAATTATCTCCTTTAGGCACGATAATATAAACAATACTTTATCCATTACGAAAATAATTTTAAAGGAACAATATCCTGATAAGAATTTTTTCGTATCGTTTTTTGCAGAGTTTCCAAGATCACCAATTTTTCTTATATAACTTCTTACAGAAATAAATATTGCTGTATAATTAGGTGTCCCATTTTAACACACGTCCTTCTCAATTATTAAATCTGTTTTATAAACCAGCAAACAAAATATTTACAATTCAATTCTCGCAAAAATCAGTTGCGACAATTAAACAGTTAACACTAGAACTACCAAAGCAGTCAAAATGATTGGTCCCGAATTTTTAATAAAATTATTCAGATATGCCAGGGTGCATTCTTCGGGATTTTATATACCTTTATTTCATGTACATGCCACACATCATTGAATCCACTAATGAACTTACATTTTCCAATTATAATCTATACATAAATAAATGCACAGAAGTTTAACCGAATATATGATCGGTAGTTCTAGCGTTAAACCTGCGGGACTTAAAAATTGCGACTGCAATTACATAGATACCTTTCTCCGTGACCCCGCACCAAATCCTTCCGCTTCGGCTTTCCTTGGTGAGTTAACTTGCACTCTACCTTTCTCTCCGTTATTCTCCCTTGACCTCAAAGACGTACGACCATACTCCGCAGCAACGGGATCTAATCGCACCAGGGGCAGGATACCGATAAACGAATCCGATCCCACAGGAACTTCCAATCCTTCCCTCGAACTTACCCGCGATAAACGATATCGATCAACAGAATTTCCCAACGCGCGAATAGAACCACGAATCACGAACTATCTCGCGAGATACCATCGAATACCTGGGAACTACCGGGAGGGATAAATCTTCACGTGTTTTTATCAATCGGGTTTTCGCACGATACACACGGACGAACCGTTGGCGCGCGAGCTTCGAAAAGCAATGTAAGCTGGAACGAAACCGCGGGAGTCTCTCGTACCTTTTCGTCTCTCATCTCTCTTGCTTTCATACATCTTATCCTTCTTATCTTCCTTCTCATTCTAGTTTTCCCAGGAGTACCTTCGTCGCTCTCACTCTTCGTTACGTTCGTTTTATATCCTTCTCTTTTTCAACTTGTCCTCTCTCTCTCTCTCTCTCTCTCTCTCTCTCTCTCTCTCTCTCTCTCTCTCTCTCTCTCTCTCTCTCTCTGTCTGTCTCCTTCAACTCCCACCCCTTGCTGAAGTTAGCTCTTACTCTGTTTTTTTCTATCGTACCTCTCTTTTCCACGGTTTCACTTCCCCACCTTTCGCCTCTTTGATTCTCTTCCCGACGACCCTTCCCACTTACCTTTAAACCTCTCCCCCTCCCCCTGCCGGGATACGTCGAATCCCTACTCTTCAGTATACCTTACCCACTTTTCCGTCTCCCTACTGGCCACCCACAGTTCTCTTCGTTCTTCTCTTTAATGGTCTCCCTCGAGCTTTCTCTTTCCTCTTCGTCCTTCCTTCTCACTCCAACGTTCTATTTTCTTAGACTTTCGTCTCCCTCTTCCCAGCATCTCGCTGTCTCGTACTATTTTCTCGTATAAAGAATCCCTTCTTACGTAGGTGGTTTCAAGTTGTTGCCTCTTTGTTTAGCACGCTCTATTCAAAATTTGCTCGCGGGGGTTTGACTCGATCGTACGAGATTCATGGCCTCCAACTTAGGGTTTCTACGAATCTTCTCGTGTTATTATACGTGGATTCGAGACAAACGAAATTTGTCGGTCGAAGTGAGTTATTATTGGTCAAATAATAATTAATAGTGGCGCTAAGTATACTTACCTCCTTCTTGTTATAGCATTTCAGAGAAATAATAAGAACTCGTGTTACTGGTTTTGCACTTGAAATTCATCCTTTTGCAGATCACATTCACCTTTTTCTAAATCAAATTCACCCCTTTCAGTTTGCATTGGATTTTATTTTTATTACAACAACCCAAGAAAACAAATTTCGTAGAAAAGCTTGATTTGCAAAAGGGTGAATTTGATGTACAAAAAGATCAAAATGGTCTTCGGAAGGGTTAATTTCGAGTGCAAAACCTGTTCTGCCAACGGTACCATCACTCAGCGACTGAATGAAATCTTCTTTATTCACCCAATCTAAACAACAGTACAATAAAAACAAAATTCAAAGCACATGAAATAAAATTCATCCTATAAAACATTCAGACAGCAGATACTCAAAAAATATGATTTTTCTTTAAACTCATCTACACCATCCCGGTGGTCCCTCGTAACTTCAAACTTCACGTGGCAGATTTAATAACAAATCATCAATAATATATCCTCCCATCGGCGGAAAATTTATATCCCACATCTTACTCCCCTATTCGGGTGAAATATCGAGCCGTAAGAGTAGCCTAAAAAAATGGAACTTTTCGCGAGAGTCTGACATTAGACGGAGGATAAGAAGTACGGTCAGTCATAGAATATTTATGTACGTCCATAGGTGGAAGTGAAAAAAATTGAAGGTGACACCCTTGTCTGGTCTCGGAATTCTCGAAAGTCCCCTCCCTTCGTTGGGATAAATGATTTATCACCACGTCCTCTGGTATAGATCCCCTTTAGTGGATGCTGGAACGAGAAACAGGGAACCGACACGCGTGCAGAGATGCAGAGGTGCTCAGGAGAGGGTTTTTGCGACACCCACGTGCCAATGGAAACACGTGCGTACCGTACGGTTTGAGCACTGTTATATCCCGTATCGGTACACCGTGCCAGTCGATTTCAGCCCGGATACGGGCGTTCAAGCCTCCCCGCGGCAAGACATTAAGCAGCCACTTCCTTTTTTAAGTCTGCGTACTTTGTAAATAGATCGCCAACGGCCGACCGTCAGTCCTTTTAATCTCTTCTCTCTCCCTCCCGTTATTTCAAGAATCACGCAAAATTTCAGTGTTCGTCACACCTTTTCCACGAATTGGACTTAAAAATTTCACCAATTATAGATACGATTTTATTTAATATAAGTAGAACTTTATTCAATTTGAATATCTCTCTTTATCTCCCTTTCGTTATTTCGAGGACTTCACAAAATTCGGTGCTCTTCGTGCCTTTTCTACGAATTGGACTTAAAAATCCCTGCAATTATAGATAGGATTTTATTTAAAAGAAATGAAATTTTATTAAATATAAATAGACAGTTTACACAGAAATTTTAATTAAATTGATTACACATATTCTCAGACGTTTGGAATTTCCATTATTGATTATGAGAGTCAACGAACTCCAGTTGTCTAGTAACCAAAGAATAGAGAAAAGCGTAAGAACACGTTAGAAAGTATAGGAAATTATTATCTTCATTAGCGTTGCCCACTTAAGCTTTTGGCTCGTTTCTATTACCAAGGAATTCCATAGCTATCTACGGTAATGGACGACGATAAAAAGCATTTAGGTTTAACGTTGTCTTCACCGATGTTTCCTAACTCGATTACGTTAGAATTAGAAGAAATACATGGAGACGAAATTACAGAATTCCGATTTCCAAGAACTAAACATCGACGTAGGTAGCACTTGTTTTCTTAAGGACTCACGAACGTGGTTTTTTCCTTCTATTTAAAAGTGCCGGTTTATTTTTACATCGCGAAGTGATCTTGAAAAAGAACGAAGTTGAAAGACGTGGCAAGGTTCAAGTACGAATATGGAGAACTGTAAGTTCGACTTGTTTTACGCTTCGCTATAAATCAAGGAATATTCGCGCCTCGCGAATCCGAGAAGCCGCTCGAATCATTCGTTTCCACGGAAGCAGAAACCGATTTCCAAGCACGGATGTCGGTTGACGGTTCGGATTATCGCGGACAAGTTCGAGATTATTGTAGGCGTCCCATCGAACTGGTTTCCCTCGAAGCTAGATCGGAATGCAGAATGCGAGGATATTTATAATCAATTATCTATAAATTGATTCTGGAATACTGAAACTAGTCTCAATAAGACGAGCCTGGAAAAACATCGCTGCTCCATGAATTCATGACAAATGTCCGTTTAATAAAATAACAGTTTGCGGATCATCGAGTGATCGAGTTACTTGAAATGTTGCTGGACTCGTTATCCAGGAAAGTTATCATCCAGCAAAAAAGTATGATGTTCCAATTAGTTCGTGATGAATGTTGGAATTAATTATATTGAGTTCCGCTAATAAGATGTAGTCGTGTAATGGTGATAGAGATGGCCAAAGAAGTAGTTCTTACTCATGCAGAAATATTATTATTAATAACGAGTAACTTCATCGAGGATACTCCACGCTGTTCATTATCGAACGTCCCCATCTAACACGCAATTATTTATGATTTTTCCAGGTAAGCGCGGCCCGTTATCCAGTCGTTGTAAAACTTGGTCACGCCCACGGCGGAGTAGGAAAAGCCCGCGCGGAAACCAATCAAGAATTTCTGGATCTCGCGTCTCTGGCTGCTTTGTCGAACACTTATTGCACTTCGGAGCCGTACATCGACACCAAGTACGACGTCCACGTTCAGAAGATCGGGAACAACTACAAGGCGTTTATGTGAGTGTAAAATATCCAGCGATCCCTTCGGCATCGTAAAACCGAACAATACAAACGATTCCAGGCGAAAGAGCATAAGTGGCAATTGGAAATCGAACACCGGCTCGGCGATGTTGGAGCAGTTGGCGGTCAGCGAGAGACATCGCACCTGGGTCGACCACGTAGCTCATTTATTCGGTGGTTTGGACATCTGCGCGATTGAACTCCTGGTTGGAAAGGATGGCCGGGAATATATAATCGAAGTGAACGATAGCGCGTTGTCATTGATGGGAGATTCACAGGAAGAGGATCGCAGGCATATCGCGGATCTCGTTACGGCGAAGATGCAAGCGTGCTGTCGACCTCCGAGTGTCCTAACTAAAACCGCGTCCCGAGGATCGATGTCTAGTGCCAGCCAGGCTACGAGTCCTGTCGAAGATCGAACCGCACCTCCTCCTGCTCCCCTAGGATCCCATGGTAGTATGGGTTCCATGGCGAGCATCGGAAGTTTAGGTTCCGCGGGATCCACGACCGCACTGGCTGGCGATGTTACGAGTTCTGATAGTCATCATCAGTTACAACGACGAGATTCGCAAGGTAAATTATTGGTGCTCGTTGCATTCATTGGTAACATTGGAACTACCGAAGTAACTTAAATGTCGGACCCGATTGTATTTAATAAAAATGTACGAATACGGAACGTTCCATTTTCTGATGTTTTTAGGGACTCAGGTTGCAGAATGAATATAAGTCGAACAATTTATTTCTGCCATCCATCCTTATTTTGAATAATATATACGTAAAAATGGAAACGTAGTTATATAAGTTATATTATTTTGGTTGACCACCGAGGCCTTTTTTCCTGGAACCCTGGACTTCAGAGTCCTTCTTTTTTTAACCCTGAATTCCGGAGGTCTTTTTTATGGCATTTTGAACCTCAGAGGCTTTCTTATCAAAACCCTAAGTTCCAGAGGCCTTTTCCCCGGAGTCCTGGATCCCAGAGACTATCTCCTCGAAACCCTAGCTTCCAGAGGTCTTCTCCTCGTAACCCTGGCTTCCAGAGGCCTTCAGTTCGTAACCCTGGATCCCAGAGACCTTCTTCTCTAAACTCTGGCTTCCGGAGGCCATTTCCTCCAAACCCTGATTTCCAGAAGTCTTCTCCTCGAAACCCTCCATCCCAGAGTTCTTCTTTCCAGAGGATAAAATTTATCCCATACAAACTATACCGTCAAAAACAAGGTTGGTTGACAGAAAGAAATGAATCGATATAATTATGTCTATTAAGTCGGTAGTTCCACTATTCATTTTAGAATTCAGTACACATAAATGATAATCAATATTTGCACGTGGCAATTACATGGTTCGTAAATTATTCAGCATCGCAATCGAGTACTGTGAGCAGTGCACCATCGGTTGGTCGACGTCCGGAAGAACCACCGCCATCGAGAGTACCGTTCCATCGACAAGGTAGTCAGTCACAGACGCAGAGTGAAGACACCGAAGACACCATGAAGAATCTTCGGAAGACGTTCGCCGGAATCTTCGGCGACATGTAAATCTTCGACACGAGAACTGAACCAGAGAAGAGTACTTATACTTGTCACGCCTTTAATACATGGAAACAGGTATTCAAGGTGACAATGTTATTTACATTTACTAATGATCATGAATTATTTATCTATCGGATAAACGATAATAATTATGCGTACTTTATTCCATGTTTCATGGTTTTAATGACACTTGAGTTTACTCACAAAGGGTATAGCCGGTTAAGGGGGTCAAAAGTGCCCCTAAACCAAATTCGACTTTCGATGGGTCATTCGATAGCTTATGAAAAAAAATAATCTGTGCCAAGTTTCAACTTTGTATCTCTACTGGGAGCGCAGTAAAGGGCAAAAATTAAAAATCACGTTTTTGTTAAATTTCTTCCAACTGAGTGCATACAAAATTTTGAAAAAAGTCAGTGACACGTCAGTTAAAAATATGAAAAATGTGGAAAAATAAAAAACGAAAGAAATGCCGAAAAATGCCGATTTTGTATTGAAGGAGTGCAGTATTTTAATCTGTACTACACGTTCATATGACCTTGAAGTGCATGTTTATATTTAAATATAAAATATTGAAAAAAATATGCTTAAACTATTTCTAAACTAGTTGTTATATAGTTAGAAGTTCAGAAAATGTAATGCAAACAAAATTAACCAAAAGTGGTATGCAAACATACAAAAAAAGTCTGCAGCGTTTCAACAGCTTGCCGCTTTGCTACAGGACCACCTGTAGCACCACTTTAAAATATTCTTTACGCTTGAGGCTCTAATACCACAGTAATTCCAGTTTTCTCTATTTATTTAGTTTCCTTAATTGCTATATTGCTTTGCCGCATGCAAAAACATTGATTACTGCACAAAAACTTATTTAATAGATAATAATACGAAAGTTCGCCCTATAAGTCAATCTGACACTGAACAACGCCGAAAAAACCGGTTTTTAATTTTTGTAACTACGGCGCACCTAACAAAAAAATCTAAAAAAATTTGAGAATAATACTATTACTAACACCTACTTACTCACAAAATATAATTATAGTTCTGTAACTCCTTCAATACAAAATCGGAATTTTTTTGCGTTTCTTATTTTTCACAGCTTGGATTTGCAACATCAAAATCTGAAAAAATTCTATAATATGTATGTCGTTCGATTTTTGACCTTTACTACCCCCCCAGTCGAGATACAAAGTTGAAACTTGGCACAAATTGTTTTTGTTTCTCATAAGTTATCGAATGACCCGTCGCAAGTCCAATTTGGTTTAGGGGCACTTTTGACCCCTTTAACCAGCTATACCCTTTTCATTCAATATATCTTCTCGATGAATATGAATTCGATTAGTTACGGTGATAATGGAAACGATTAATTAGTAAAACAATTCCGAGCATATTAATTATAATTATATGCACAGGATAATGATATATTTGCAGATTATCAAAATAAAATAACTGACAATTACGTCTCACGCAGAACGTGATATTAACAATATAAATTCTGCCATCCGCGGCAATGAGGATAAGTATAAATATAATTATCGATCTTTCGATCACGATTGAATTTCGCTTACCGATTAAACTTATTAATATTTTAATTCGTTTCAACGAATTTCTTCAAAACTCTACGATTATCCATTTTGTTAAATCACCGAATACACGATATCCAAAATGTTCCCGATGAAACTTAATCGCTTATTTCAATATTATAAAATATGAATCGATGGACTTACTTTGAACAAACTAGTCGTGGTCGTTTGTGTATATTAAAAGATAACGTAGGTTCTATCTATTCGATATATCAAGCATTTAAATAGAATCTAGGACGAATGAAATTCGCGCGAAATCATGATAATCCTTTGGCATCCTAAATCGCGATTTTTGTTTTTGTTTGTTTTCAACCACCAAACACCGCACCGAATATTTTCCCGGATTTTGTCTCACTTGCAGAACCAGCTTTTTTCGGACGTATCCACTGTTTAGGCTTAACTTTCAATTATCTCGTGTCGTATCTCGTTAAGATGCTCGCGAAGAGTGATAAGGAAGAATGATGAGGTTCATTACGTAAGGAAAATCCAAAGATCTATAAATTCTAACAGGGGGTTTGTGCGAATGCTTCGATGGATATTTCGGAAAGCTTGCAATAAAAAGTGTATTTGTAAAAGTATTAAAAAAAAAATGAATAAAATCGATTTGTAAGCCGACATCATTTGAATATGATCGAGGATGACAAACAAAAAAGAGGAGATTTGGGCATTATACTAAACATTTTGGCTAGAAAAGTTTTCGGAACCGTTCTCCGGCGTGGCTCACGACGAGTCATCGTCGGCGTGAAGGAACACGGGTTTTTTAGAAGTCTGTACTTTAAGCGCACAAGTAGTTATTAAGATTTCGAGAGTGGGCAGCTTTTTAGCATCGCGTGTCGCGTTTATGAATCAAACTATTCTCGGAAGTGGATTATTCGTGAAAAATCTCAAAGGAATCAATGTCATCCGATTTGACCGTCGGTCGCTTTCTCTCGGACATGTATGCAACAATGATTTTAGGCATTCCAAATTCTTCTCATAATTGCAACCGACGTATTCGTTTAGGCTTATCAAAAATTCGTTATATTGCTACGAAACAATATCCGGCATCTCGATGTCGAAAACTGTCCATCGTCCCGAACGGCGAACGACGTTTTTCCTAAATTTTCTCGCTTCGTAAGTCGTCGAACAAAATCAGCTGCACAGGGCGAGCTTGCAATCGGTGAAAATTCATGGAAAACTACGTTCGTTTCTCTTTTAGAGTATAAGAGCCATTATCGAGTGAGGGTGATTCGTGCGAAAGAGATAACAAGATCTAAGTGAAATTGCAGAGAGGAAAATTCATGGGGAAAGCGATTTAGCGAGTGTTACAGAAAAAACATAATAATATTCATAATTGGACTCCTGAAAAACAAGGGAGTCCATGATAAGACGAGTGTTTGATAATCTGCAAATATATAATGTAAATGTGTCTTTTTGCTCATAATTTCAATTATTATACGAGCTTTGGTTCAGTACTCGATTTAAGATAACTTGACGAAGATGAGAATGAAGGATTTATGGAAAACAAGATGGGAGGACGTGAAAGACGGATGGAATAAAATACAGTAAAAGACATTCCAATGATCTCAATTTCTAATAGAATAAAGGCTGACGAACGTATGACAAAAAGTATCATGGTCTTGGCTCTGAACGGAAGCGATTTTGATTAACATTTTACTTGACGTTCAAAGTATTGATAGGACGATTAATTATGGCGGAAAGTAAAGAAGAAACGATTTACCTCTTTTTATTACAATATTGATTCCAACGAGTTTTACAGTTGCATATCAGGTTCTTCAATATTCGAGCAGTTTATGGTTATTCTTATATATCCGAGAACCCGAAGTGTCAATTAATCCACAGACCATTCACGATCAAAATTATTCGAATCAAATAACTGTATAAAATTCTACGATTCAAGTAATTTTGATTCCAAGCGCACCGTGAATCAATTGACACTCGCGGTTCCTCCGATATTTAATCGAAATAAATGTCGAAATTGTGGGAAAGAAATGATCTCGAATTTATTTCGATGAAGAAGGGGATGATTAGTGGCGGTTAATGTAGGGAAGATTTCGATTTCGATAATTATCAGTATTTGATACTAGATTGCCTTACAGCTGAGTAACTTAATGACTTAAGGTTAAAGGGTTAAGGGATATGCAGATGCAAAGATGTGAAATAAACTTACTCCATCCTTATTGCACAACTTTTGAACTTTTCTATTTGAACGGTTTATATAAGTCTAGAATACCGTTTACTACATTTCAGATATATAGAATTATTAATGTATTACTTGCTTGAAAGAGTTCGTTAATTACATCTCGCTGAATCCACTTTATTGAATTACTCAAAAGCCTCCAATATTTCTATGATTGATTTGAATGGCGAGGCTTGAAAAATTTCGTTTTTGACGTGCCTTGACACTTAAGTGTCCTTCTTCATCATCTTCTTCTTCTTCGTCCACGGTTTCGTCTACGATCGAGCTCGTGCTTTTCCTCAAATATAAGATCAGGCTCAGAAAAGCACGAGTCTGGTTGTTCGGCTCCGTAACACGTTCTTCACTGTCCACTTTCACCGATTATCGAACTTATTGTTTTCTACTTTTTCTAAGAGGCATTGCACCATTGCATTTGTATCGCGAAGTCATCGTGAAGACGGGATTATCTTTGTTCATTCGCTAGTTTGGATAAGTGTCGTTACACCGTCCAAGTAATGCAGGACCGCAAGTGAACAAGGATTTTTTAATATCGATTGGTTACACGGGATAACAATCAATCTCAGGTGGAAGAGTTCCAAAAGGAATTATCAACGAATCCTTACGATAAACAATTTATAATTTGTTAATGTTAATCGACACGTTAGGTTTTGATATTCCATCGTAGTCTTCCGTGTGTTACATAGATTGTTCAATGGATAAATATTAAATACTTTATAATGTATATTGGATTACGCAAGACGTTCATTCAGGTTGAAATAGTTTAAAATATATTTAAATGTATAGTAAAAGAAATTGCAAATGTCTGAATATTTAAATATGTTGTCGCTGATGGTATTTTGGCAACGATTATTGATATACATTTTTTGGTTCAACGAAATAGTTGTAATTTCATTATCGGTAACGAGATGAGTTGGCATTTCATGATACGTCTGATATGATCCAACCTGTTCTACTTATCCCAATTAAAAGAAATATAACGGAATGAAATTGAAGAAAATCTCAGTATTTATTACGTCGAATGATTCATGATTATGGATATGTTCATTCATCTAATATTATATGAAACAAAGACGGGGAGAATTGCCTTAAAACACTAAGTAGTTATCAGGGAGAAGTAAATAAATTAAATAACGATACTCCGCGAGAATTCCTCGTATCGATGGAATTTCATGGAACTTCATGGAATGTCCTGAAATTTCCTGGACATCCTGGGATTTAATGGAATGTCCTGAATTTTCCTAGAATTTCATGGAATTTCCTAGAATTTGCAGCTATTTCATAGAATTTCTGGATTCTTAGAATTTAATGGATTGTCCTGGATTTCCTTAGAATTTTCGGAATTTCCTGGAATTTAATGGAATGCCCTAGAATTTTCCCGAATTCCACATAATTAATAGTATTCCTGGAATTTAATGGGATGTCTTGGATTTTCCTAGAATTTCCTAGAATTTCCTAAATTTCAATGGAACGTCCTGGAATTTCCTAGAATTTGTCTGGAGTTTTATAGAATTACTGGATTTCTTGGAATTTAATGTATTGTCCTGGATGTTCTTAGAATATTCGTGATTTCCCGGAATTTAATGGAATGTCCTCGGTTTTCCTAGAATTTCCTGGAGTTTCATGAATTCCCGAGGAAATAGATCGAAGCTTCGTTTTCAGAGCCGCCATCAGGATACTCGAGTGGAACGAACGATTCTTTAATTCAGTGATTAAAACAGGGAATATTTGATGAACAGTTGATACGTAGTTGAGATTAATGATAATGATTATCTCAGGGGTGCGAGTGTAAGCACTAGGTAACATAGAAAATAGAAACGACAAACGGGGTACGTTGCAGCCTAAAACAATCAACGGCACTGACTTTGTTCAAATAGAACAACTAGAAATGGTTGCGCTTCTTGAACAAGTCTTAGCGACTTTATCACCAAAACAACCGACGACCGAAAGGGGTCTCATGACGATCCAATTTATTTCTAATAAATTCCATTTTTTTTACCACTATCCACTTCCTTAATAATATCGATTATGATTTCTTCCATGAATTCCACTTAAATTGATGAAAAATAATTCGATTTCTAAAGTCACTTCTTATATGCATTAAATAATTCATCGTGCGTGAACTTTCAGAAGCATCATGTAATAATTACTCCTTATGTATTTATATTATCTATCATAATCACCATTCCCTAACTCCACACATATGAAACGTATAATATAAAATTAATAATCGAAAGAGATACATAATTTTCTATCTTAGTGCACAAACAGCGGGCAATGAATAATAATCACCATCGTAACAATGACAAGCAATTGTTTGCTTGAACTTCTAGCTAATAATCTGTAATATCATAATTTCATTTGATAATATACAAATAATATTATTATTTATCCTAGTGCCCGTGTGATGTAGTGAGCAGCTATTTATGTAATTAATTTCCTTTTGATTTATCACCCACTAGTAGCACTTAGCCGAAACAATAAAATATTAACAATATAATAACATAGACTAGTACCTGTCTAATGTCTCCAATCAAGCACCATTGTCTTTGATTTCTTTTTCTTGGAATTACACCGATGTTAATTGTGCCGATATTCAATATCGAAAATACTTGTCGTATTCTCTCTTCCCCGTAAGATAAATATGTGGCTTTCGATCTCTTCTGGAAACAATATGTGTCGTGTAATATCGTTATCGCATAAGACCCTATTAAAAGTGTAATTTTTTCGACGTCGTAAATTTTAGCTCTAAGTAGTCGTAAATCTAATCGATGTTATTCGTGTAATACAACTCTCCACAATAAAGGGTCGTAGGCTCGGTTTAATCTGATTGATAAACATACACTTTTACCTCTTCGTGAATACTTCCTTCTACGAGTCCTCTTTTTTCAGTAGAATAAGACTCGTAGAGGAACGTGATTTTTGCGTGTTTACCGATATAAGCTAATAAAACATACGAGACCTAGTTAATTCGATGTTCATATCTGTCGTCATGCTTATCGAACATTCGTCGTTGTACATCGAGAAGAAATCACTACGCGTACATATCAATTGTGTGATTTTAATTCGCGACTTTAATTCGCGATATTAATTTGTCAATTCTATTAGCTACGCCTCTGCCATCGAGAATGAATTATCTTGTTCAAGCTTGTTAATTTTATTACGGAATTAAATAATTCAATTATTTGCGATCGATGGTAGAATCATTCGAATCAAGTTTCGACAACGAAATGTCAACGAATTTCGCAAGTCGTTACTTGATTTGAATAATTATTAATCATTTATTTGCGTCACGAATATGTATCTAGAGTGGAAATTAGATGCAACAAGCTTCGAGGAAAGGATCACTGCATCTTTTTATATCGTTGCATACAATTTGCACTACAAATATAGAAATAACTGTGAGATTTGTTCAAAGTAATCCAGGACTTGTTTCCACAACCCCGTTCAATGTAATTCCCGATATATGTATAATTATAACAAGCGATCACTATGAACAAACATCACAGTTATTCCTAAATTACTAAATTACATTTTGCATTATAATTATATAATTATATTTCATTAAATTCTTATTTAGAGTCGCCAAAACTTCACCAATGTAACACTAAAGTTGTCGAAGCTAATACAACGAATGTAATTGTGTTCCATTGCTGAAAGTGTTTGGGATGTTTCACAATTATGATTAATAATTGGCGATGAATTAAGTGACGTACGTACGATTGATTTAGTCTCGATTACAGGACAAACTCGTCTCTTGATAATAATCACTACGTGTCTCTGTGTAACGAACTTTATTCATTCATTGTAACCAGAAAACAAAACGGGAACTAATATCGTGAATAGTAGCCATGTTTAGTCACTATGAGACTTATGGTGTCACGCGAGAGCACGTGCTACCTTTCTTGATTTCAATGAGTGCTAGTCACATGTATTATATCCACAGACGCAAATAACTCATAACATAACTCAATGAAACACGATAAAATATAATAATGATATATATATACATATATATATATAGATATATAGCAGTTATAATAAAGAAATGAATCACCATCGCGAGAAAATCAGCCTATCGTGTCGAGTGATTGATTCGATATTTAACGACTTGAAATAAAACCGAAAGGAGTCGAATAAGAGATAAAGTTGAGATTGAGGTAATTCAAGCTAATCGATGGATATAAAGAAAGCAGATGATCTGCACGCGGATGAAAGTCATAAAAGAGTCCTCTTCTCGATTCACTTTCTTCCCGTGCTCCTCGTCGGATCAACGATGATGCTTCGATTATTTGCATTCGTGGAATCCTCTTTTTTTTACTTGTTTCGCGTAATCAAATAATCGAAGCGTAAGGTGCGGATGATAATATCGTCGATAATCGAAGACTCCATTTGACATTTTTTAAGGAATCTCATATGAAGTCCTCGAATAGCTTCACTGTATGACAATATAAGACGTTGCAAGGAGAAGGATACTTATCCAGCATCCTTCTCGCGTATGGCGAAGATGAAAGATTACCGTTAGTTTCCTCGTGAAATAAAGGATTTCATAATCAAGAGTATTAAATAGAATCATCTGCCGAACGCGTCAGGAAAGATCCTGATACCAGTCACTCTTTAATTCAAGATTCATTCGAAGTCGTTCAACCGATCTTCACGATTCTTTTCTGACGCGAGATTGTCACGATTACTGTAACCTCGAACGCGAGAACTTTAATCTTATTACGATATCATTCCTTTAATCACACCATTAAGATACCTTAAGATTAACCGAATTTCCAAGTGTCTTTACATATATATCGAGAGGACAACGAAACACCAAATCGGGGCGTGGAGATCGTAAAGGATATCGGACGATCGCGGTGCACAGTAATCGTTACGAGATGAGTTAAGCGATTAGGATTAACGTTAACGCGTACAGTAATATTATAACATCGTTTAATGATATGTACACTAAATAAGGGTAAACGACGAGGGAAGATTAAATCATACATAAAATGCGACTTCTATCTGTCATCGTTAGTGATTAAGGTTATCACATAGTGGGGGTAGCTCAGAGAGTAGTAAGCGTATTAGATTTAAGGATTAGACATTTAGGAATAACACATGCGAAGGTACTTAGTGTCAATATTTAAAAGTGTGTATAAATACATCAGTAATATCAAAGACGAGAAAATCATTGTGGTCCATGTTTGGTGTTCGCTATTGGTCGTTTATCTTCGACAAGAATGGTCTCCGATCCAATCATCTTTCCGTGTATTATATCATAGTCTTCGTATTCATTTAATCGTCATTAAACATGGCTTCTTATAATATCGGAAAACACGTTGGATCAGTGGTCGAAGTAGGTCTTCTTCTTTCATTATCACTGATGCTTGTTAATGAAAAAGAAAGCCGACCTTTGACGAACATTAATTATCGATGACCGTGAAATACGAAAGGAATTTGATTCGCAATTATCAACTGATTAAATGCATAAATTAATAATCGATACCACGTGATTATTACGTAGCTGCGATTGGACTGTCCGAGGGTATCGAGTGTTAGTTTGTCGTCGATTTGAAATCGTGATTAAACGAATTAATGGTAACCGGATGTGACGTGGTTTAATTAAGGATACCATTGACGAGTAGGGAATATGGAATGCGAGGTAAACTTAGGACGTTATTTATCTAAAAGTAATCCATATTTCTTCCTCGGAGTGGCGTCTGACTTAATTGATGACTCAATATTACGACGTTCTGAGGAAACTTAATCGAAGACGTCGATTCACCGAATAGTAACAATAAATATTACTCAATTAATGGATAACATTTGACGTGAATAATAACTTCACTGTCGAACATCCCGTTTAATGTCAGGATGACTATAAAAAGCATTCGTCATGCCGGGATATTTCACCGAATTTCGAGGACCTCTTTCATTCGGTTTTTCTTATATCATTATCGGATAATACGTGATACCTGATGAGATAAGAAAAAAAATGATCCAAATGAAAGACGAGTATCGGAGTAAATGAGATTACGGAAAACGGTTAAATAAATTGCTTCTCATTTAATCAGCCCAGGCAATTTATTTAATTAGTTTTCAGCAACGCGAGTTTCATTCCTTTCAGATTTTTACGGCATTGTTTACATGGACCTTTAATAACCCTTTGCGATCGAGGGTTAGTCGAAAGGGTTGTTACCAGTGAAGTTCAATATTAATTATTATCTGCGGATTTCTGGCTCACTATAATATACTATAAGACATTCGAAATGATTGTTAATCATTATGCATCATGTGGTATTTGGTGCCCTTTAAAGACAGTAACATTTCTTTGGTAACTGTTGATAACACCTTTATCATAATCGATACACTGACAAATATATGTATATGTATAAATCTATGTACGTTGGAAGTTAAGATTATCAATATTATCACTGTGCTAGAATGAAGGACGTTGCATATGTAAATGCCAGCATTGAAATCTTTCAATAATCGAGGCGTTATAAATATTATATCCTTGGCACTGTCCATCGCCGTTTTTCCAAGTAAGATTCTAGAAGCTGCCTCTATTTCAATGAATCGAGTGTGAAGACGTGGATACCAATCGTAATACAATGAAGCATTATCCAGTAACAATAATAAAACCCGACACCCTTACAAAATATTAGGAACATCGCATTCAAGTATATACCCCATTCGTAGGGTCTGTTAAAATATTATTAACGCGTATACGTAAGCTGAACTGTAATAATAATATTAACGAAACGATAACAGAAAATATATATAAGTGTAAAAGTATACTCACCGTGCGTGTAGTGTAGATGTGAATTCCTTGTCCCAGCTTTTCTATAATTCTTAAGTAAAGAATTTTTAATCCACTTGCTTTGAGCCGAAATGGTCCTAGATTATGTTTATACATCATCTACCATCGATTTGGTCCATTTAGGAGCAAAATTGGCGACTTTGATTTTTTGACGATTTTTGAAGGTATACCCCTTCACATATTTTCGATTCTGAATCGACCATTTTTCGGCCGAACAAATTTTTCAACCGCTTCTTCCGACCCAAAATCGTCCTAGAATATGTTTATACATCATATACCATCGATTTGGGTCATGTAGAAGCGATTTTGGCGACTTTTAATTTTTGACCATTTTTGAAGGTATACCCCTTCACATTTTTGCGATTTTGGGTTTGACCCATTTTTGACCAATAAAAATTTTTTAACCACTTCTTTCGACAAGAAATAGCCCTAGAATATATTTATACATCATATACCATCGATTTGGACCATGTAGAAGCGATTTTGGCGACTTTTAATTTTTGACCATTTTTGAAGGTATACCCCTTCACATTTTTTCGACTTGGGTTTGACCCATTTCTGACCAATAAAAATTTTTTAACCACTTCTTGCGACCAGAAATCGTCCTAGAATATGTTTATACATCATATACCATCGATTTGGGTCATGTAGAAGCAATTTTGGCAACTTTTAATTTTTGACCATTTTTGAAGGTATACCCCTTCACATTTTTTCGACTTGGGTTTGACCCATTTTTGACCAATAAAAATTTTTTAACCACTTCTTTCGACCAGAAATCGTCCTAGAATATGTTTATACATCATATACCATCGATTTGGGTCATGTAGAAGCGATTTTGGCGACTTTTAATTTTTGACAATTTTTGAAGGTCACATTTTTTCGACTTGGGTTTGACCCATTTTTGACCAATAAAAATTTTTTAACCACTTCTTTCGACCAGAAATCGTCCTAGAATATGTTTATACATCATATACCATCGATTTGGGTCATTTAGAAGCGATTTTGGCGACTTTTAATTTTTGACAATTTTTGAAGGTATACCCCTTCACATTTTTTCGACTTGGGTTTGACCCATTTTTGACCAATAAAAATTTTTTAACCGCTTCTTCTGACCCAAAATCGTCCTGGAACATGCTTAGGGATCATCTAGAACTAATTTGGACTACGTAGGACAGAAACTGGCAACTTTTAAATTTTTATCATTTTAGGAGGTACACTTTAACTAATTTATTGGATTTATGAGTACGATAAATTGTACAATAATTTCCCCTTTATTTTGCTTGGAATTTTAATGTCATTCTATGTCGAAGGTAAGCGATGAATTTAAAATTCTACAAATATCGAGTACAAAGGTGATACGATTAAAGTTTTATTTAATGATTACGATTAAACGAATTAACATAATGTTTTATCCAGTTCAGTGTTAAGTGAACAATTCTGATACATTCCTGTACGCGCTAATTTGTCGCTGAAAGCAGTATTTCGGGGGTAAAAATATGTTGGAACCGTATGAATTGACGGGGTGTACCATCCATAGTCCATCGAGGTGCTTCTATAGCAAGGATGAGGAAGGGGTTTTTCGTCCTGCCTGTAACCCTGGAAAACCCCTGAAAAATATTTTTTGTCGGATAATATCTCCTTAATAATATACCCATATAAATTTAAAGCGTATTTAAAGAGTATTACGAAACTTATTCAAATGTATTTTTATGTTAATTTCTTAGCCTAAAACTGTTATATTAATAATCAATTAATTAGTATTAATACATTAATCTTAATTTCATTATTAACTCGTGTCATTTAAGTTACACTTGAAAATTAACAATATTTCTATCACAAAGAATTTCTCGTTAAAGGAATGATATAGATTGACTCAGACTGTATTTCCAAAATTCAGTATTATTTTCTAAGGGAAAATCATTGTGGAAGGAATTAAATTTTCAAGCGTAGATCGCACGTTCTATTAATCGCGTTGGTCGAAAGTAATATTATCCAGGTAATATTGGAATTAATTATGCAGCTTAAACTCACACACGGGGTTATTTATATCAACATACATTTTCCGTGATTCGTGCGTCACACCGATAAGTTTAAGGTTCTATTTCCGTGCACTCGTAGGGCAACTGATAGGCCACATTTTCACACCTAAAACGACCTTTCACTTTCAGAAAATTGTCTACCACCGGTGCGCCATGTATCTTGAATCCAGGATCCACGGTGACATTCTTCATCTTAACGAATCCAGTAGTATCAACATAACGAAGCTCATTATTATTCAAGAAGAGCAGCGAGAGATTATCCAATCCATCAAAGGCATCAGCTTTCAAAATCATAATCTGATTCCCATTAAGCCACAAAGAGTTCAGGTTTCTCAGGTATTTAAAGACACCTGCCGGAATACTTCTCAGTCGATTTTTGCCGAGATCTAATTCATTGATCTCAATCAAACCACGAAAGACTTCAGGATGAATAGTCAAGATCTTATTCCGCGACAAGTAAAGCAGATCAATATGATTTAATCCATGAAACGCCCCAACTGGGATCTCACTGATTCCATTGGAGTCGAGTGCCAATGTTTCCAAGTTCCGTAAACCCTTGAACATATTTCTCTTCAATATAACATTATTATTCGTGACGTACAACTCATGAAGATCCCAGAGACCTTTCCATACTCCAGCACGGAAAGTAGATATATTATTATAATCCAGTAGCAGTGTCTCCAAGCAACTCAATCTTACGAATGCACCGTCATGGATGTCTTCGATCGTATTGTTCTTGAGATCCAAGTATGTCAACTGATCTAACGAGGTGAAGTAATCTCTTCGTATCGTCGACAGTTTGTTGTTCCTCAAGTAAAGCGCTGTCGAGTTACTGACTTCTGCGAATGCATCCTTTGCGACGTCAATGATTCCCAGACTCTCCAGGTGCAGTTCTATGTCCTCGATGGTTTGCACTGCATTGACATCCTCGTAGGAGACACTCTGCAGTACACCGTGGCTCAGGCAAACGTAAAGATGGTTATAAACTTGGCAGTCGACTTCCTCCGTCGCAACGTGTTGCGCGGTGACCGATAACAGGAGATAAATGAGCAAGAGAAAGGACATGGTATGCTCTGATGCTGGATGTGCACTGACCTCCTCCGAGACACGACACTCGCCTCCACGGAAACCTTAGTCTTTTATGGTTCACGTGATACCATTCGATGAATGTTGTATCTCTTATAGCACGCTCTTATGCCGTCTTACTTTCTTCGTGTACTCGGCTCGACAGTAACAGACATTGATTTGTGTTCCTCCTCTAAAAAGCCTGCTCTTAAGAGAACATGATTTTTATTATCCTTATCACCGTGGTGATTCCGTCCTGAAGGTTCACGTGGAGGTTTACTTGGACTTCTTTTTTATGGGATGGTAGGATTTTGTGAGAATAGCTTGCTTGTTGTTATACAGGGTGGCTGGTGTGAAAGGAAGTATCTACTGTTTTTTATTGTTTCTAGTATTGGGGTGATTGTGTCGTGAACTTTTTTTTGTGGACTTCTTTGATGGGATCCTACGATTTTGTTAGAATAGCTTTGTTTTTGTTGTACGGGGTGTCTGGTGTGAAAGGAAGTATCTACTGTTGGGTTTTGGAAGATGGCAGGCGTTAATTTTTGGGCAAGAGGTTAGTGCCATTTTTGAGTTATAGAAAAGTCGTTATATTATATGATATATAATTTATGTATTGTAATATATAATCGATGATAGGTTTAAATTCCATCGAATTTTTAGTTTCTTTATTTGCTTTATATTATAATCATTTTTGTTGTTCGCTGACTCTTAGCTTCCGGGCGCCTTCTTTATTGAACCCAACAATAATTATTTCCTTTAATCGCGATAGGACAACAAATATTTTTCATTATTTTATGCGTTACGCGAATAGTTTCAAACAGTATATATTTAAAAAGAGAACTTTTGTCGGTTGTACAATAAATGGTTGTACATTTATTTCGGTACAAAAATAATTCGGTTGTAAATTCGATTGTAATACAATATTCTTCGATTTAATAAGATCATTATAAAACTGATTATTAATATCGCAGGGGTATTATGAATAAATATTTCAATTGAAGAACACAATCTGAAATATTACGGAAGAAGATATAACGCATAATTCGAATGCTACAGAATTCCTTTTCCTTCGATGGAATTGGCGAGACTGTACAGAGAGAGTAATTGAGCAAAATCGCGCTGCTTATTGCTAACAATGGATAAATTGTGAAGGGTCCCAGTGACAAACGTAAAAATGAAATTATAACCGATAAGATTCATCGAGCATAGTGATCGTCTGTCTTATTAATAGAGCAGTATCTTATACTACTTAGAGTTCCACCGCGTGCAGTTTATCGTGAAAGGAGGAAGTGTAGCAATTAGTACCCAAATTTTTGCACGATTAATATAATATCTAATAATATTATGTTCTTGGATAACGTAAATTTACTATGTTATTTTTTTGGTAAGACCGCGACCATTTGTTTTTTACCTTCTATTCTTACTTATAAGAACCATTTTTGTAGATTATTTTTGTTGATCAGTAATATCATTTGAGAGCTCCCATTTTTACGATTATTTTAATACTTTAAAAATTCTATTCGACCAAATAGTGAATACTTTCCAAACTTACTAGGATAAATAAATCTTGTTGGAAGGTTGCAAATCCGGTAAACGTCATCGGTTCGTGGACCAAAAGGATCCAATTTTGGTTCTCCCATTTCTTCTTCCAAAATTTGTGGTTTTCCTTCGATGCAGTTACAACCCGGTTCCGACATTTTCCATTACAAGCGGAAACGATTTAACCCATAATATCCGACTCGTGAAATGCACTTCTGCGGACGTGACATCAAGGCACATGTAACTTTGTAAAGAACCAGTATTTCGTTTCCATGACGACGATATCACGAAAGTTAGCAACGAATCGACCAAACAATCACTTTTGTGTTTATGGTAATCACGGTAGGTGTCACAAAACCGTATAAAATTATTTAATGAAAGAATAATACTAGAAAACATAATATTACAAATAAAAATACAGAACTATATTCTACATAAAAAATAACTGCTTAAAAATAATTGCTTCATTATACTTCATATATTCTCTATATATTTAAAAATCATACTACATTAAGTGGTTTTCATAAATATTTCCAGGAATAATATAATTAAGGAAATTAAAATAATAAAATTTTTCGGAATTAT
Source organism: Nysson spinosus (assembly GCA_910591585.2). NCBI lineage: Eukaryota > Metazoa > Arthropoda > Insecta > Hymenoptera > Crabronidae > Nysson > Nysson spinosus. The sequence continues at coordinate 10,512,606 of OU342835.1, forward strand.
TCGAGTACCATCAATAAAAATTATGTTTTTCATCAAGTAAATTTATTAAGTCTCGAGTTTAATTCGAGAATTAAATTTCTAGCTATTCGAATACAATTAAAAAATATAATTTTCTTTGACGGTATTCGAATAATTTTGATAAGCTTTATTGCACAAATTTAATGCAAGAATGAATCTTTTAATTTCTAAAGCAAGATTCACTCATTTGTGAATTCATTCATCAAGTAAATTATTAATAAAAATGACAAGTGATTAAGTTAACTCGTTGAGTGCCGAGCTGAAACCCGTGTTATTTATTTACCGTTTAATTATTTACGTGGATGTATGATATGTTAGCCACTAAAGCTCGTTATGGTAACATTACAAATATTTACGATTTTACAGATATTAGCAATATACTTGATTGTAGTTTTAGTAATATTCGCATCATCGGTCACCGGTGAGCCCCGCGGCAATTCCGTATTAAAGGTGTGCTTGTAGAATTCTACAAGAAATCAAAGTAATTATTATTTATCTATACATGGAAATAGATAGATAAGTAAGGGTTACCTTCCGCTTGAAAAGTTCCTCGGTTGGAATCGGGTTATTGAACTCACCAGGTGAAGAACTAGTGTGCGACTCGTTGAACGCTTTAAAATTCAAGCTGCGTCTGCACTACATAAGCCGGCTAGCATTATCGGCTACCGCGATAACGCCAGTGCTTTCGTTAACTGCCTTCGAATTCCTCTTATTGTTTAACTGTTCTAACCACTTGCATAATTAGAGTTTACGAGTGTCAAGCGAAATGTTACGTCGAAATTTAGTATTTTTTAATTCGACAGGTTTTGAGTTATAAGTTAATAAGAAAGCAAATTATTTAATTATATCCCCTTATTGCTTATCTATGGATTTGCATAATTAAAATTTCCAAGTTTTAAAAGAAGTGTTGTTTGATAATTTAAATCTAGCGAAGACGACCCTTACGGCTTTAATTTGTTCTAATTGAAAATATTCTAATTAATTAGTTATTAGAGTTGAGTAGATTTAATTTCGAAATTTGCTAATTAACTAGCATTCTTCAAGAATCCAAGTTGTTCAATTGTAACATAGAAATTTGTACCATAATTATTTTTCATTATTTCCGTCTTGAACGTCCTATAATAAATATATTTTTTAATCACATTATGTAGTCTGATTAAAAACTAAACTTTATTTCACGATGAAATAGAATCATATAACAACGGTTACCAGACTCCAAAATTTGTTTCTCAAATGAAGCGTCATCCGAAGGACTTAATTATGACATGCAAATTAATTAGGAACAATAGCATCTGTTATGTTTATTTTATTCCACCACCATCGTGTTAAACGGGAAACATAAGTGTAGGTATAGACTTAATGAAACCATTATCATGGCCGGCACTTCCAGTTGCGGTCTGGCTACCAGAAGTGAATTACTCGTTTGTGATAAGAGTTACGAAGTGTGTGCAGTAAAACACAGAATTTCAACGAGCTAGCAGTCAGGAAAAAAACTAGCATTTCCAATTAATCAAACGGATACAATTGAAACAAGTGCGCTTTCTTAAAGGATCCAGTAATGAATTAAAAACGGCGAGAAGTGAACGTGTTTCTCATTAAAATCGGTGAAGGATGTAATTGAAGTTTAATTGAAATTTAATTGAAATTTAATTGAAACAGTGTGGATAATCTTGGCTGAACAAATGTGAGAAAAAGGAATGCAAAGAGCACGGTTAAAAAACTAATAGAAAGTGCATTTATAATTGACTCGCTGCATGTTTATTTACAGATCTTTAGCGTCATTGAAATTCAAATTTGTTTACGTCGAGAATATATTACGCTTTTTTAACTCGGTTCATTGATAACAGATAATTGTTACTTTATCGTTATCAGTTGCAAATTTAAGTTTGTTGTTAGATTTTTGTATGAATTATTTATGCCTTGTGCAAAGGTGCATAATGCAATCATTCTAATTATTTCATAATTGCATCAGTTTATATAAGCATATATATTCTACACGAACGTTATGCGTGAATATACATGTATACGATGTATTTGACTATGAATGTTTACCGTTCGCACTAATTTTTTAGTTTCCAATAATTCGGAATTCCGGTATATTAATTTTAATAATTCAGAATTTAAGGGAATTAATTTTGAATAATTCGGAATTTTCTTATATTTATTTCGAATAATTCTGATTTTCCTTATATTAATTCCGAATATTTCGGATCTTTGCGATATTAATTTCGAATGATTTGGAATTTCGGAATACTAATTTCGAACAATTCGAAATTTTCATATATCAATTTTGAATATTTCCAAACTTCGTTATATTAATTTCTAATAATTCGGATTGTCGGCATATTAATTTCGAATAATTTAGATTGTCGGCATATTAATTTCGAATTTTCGGCATATTAACATCGAATTAATCAGAATATCGGTTTATTATTTGCAATAATTTTTATCCTTAGCGGTAGACCTTTATTTCGCCATAGACAATGTAATGAACAATGAAAACACGCTTGTCATAATTGATAAATATTAGATAGTTATAACTACGTCTGAGGAAGGTCATTCTTTATCAGCACTGCCATATAACTGTCAGAGTAATACAGTTCTGCAAATTTATCTGCTGACTTAACGAGAAAACTGCGAGTTCAATAATAGATTGTTATAGATCCGGTCATTCTTATTTTCTTTTTATATCTCACACCGTTTTAAATGTTAATGACTTCGGGATCATTCAAAGACTGTTACTTCTCGTCGTAAAATTAAGATTAGTTTTCACCTATTACCTTATAAACCACGTAACTTCTTCGAAAAAAAGCCGGTTAAAATAATTATTATACTTTAAATACTTATAATTTGAAAAATGTATATATGGAAAATGCATGATAGAAAGTATTTAAATTATTTTTGCCAGTTATTAATAGTCTAGAAAATATACAAATAGAAAAAGTTTGTGATAGAAAATATTTAACACATTTCTCTCAATTATTAATAACGTAGCAATCTTATATTGCTAAATTTATATTAACGTAGAAAATGCGCGACAAAAATGATTTAACATATGTTTCTAGAGTTATTAATAATTTGACAAATTTATATGTAGAAAATTTTCGATAGAAATCACTTAACATATTTGTCCCAAATATTAATATCGAACTTCGTTACGAATGAAATCGGATATTGAATGTTTCGAGGGAAAGGTATCGATGTAAGAATTTCTAAAGGTACGTTTTTAGCCGATCGAAGTCGATCTTAATTCGTAAGCTTTAAATTGCAACCGATGTCAGAATAAAAAGATATTAAGTGATACTCGAAACCCGCGCGATTTCGTCTTCGAAATAGGGCAGTATATTCAGACGTCAATTACCGCGGTTCTTTCTACAATTTCCACATTGAAGTTGCTTAACAACATGGATATTTCACAGTTCAGACAAGTTTTCAATATCGTCCCCAGCGACGTTTCTCAGGAAGTGGTATTCTGTCACTTGACACAAAATGCCTCGCTCGTGGAACAGACACGAACGAAACCAGTATATTATAAGTGTGCGTGAAATTCCACGTGGAATTCCGAACGAGTAATTAACAACCACGTGTCTCGAATTAAAGGTTAAAAGTGTCAGGCGTCATATTTAATGCGATAAGGGTAGGTGTCATAAAAACGTAGCAAATTATTTAATCAAGTAACAACATCCACATTTTATTCCGCAGTAAAAATAATTCCTTGAGAATCATTACATCGATATATTATTAATACGTATTTAATGATAATATTAATACTTCAATATATAGTATTCTTTATAAAATGTATATCACACTTTAAATATCCACTTTGAGTGGTTTTTATAAAAATGTCTAACAACCCGGAATATACTTGGAATGTATAATATTTGAATAAAATTTCCTGAAATTATTCAAATGCCACAGATAAATATTGTTTCCATATAAAATAAGTAAAAAACATGATAGTGTAATTCTTGGAGAGAATTTTTAATTTAGGAACGAAGATTCACTTAAATTGTTAATGAAAATGACTGGTGTTGAGATTCTCGATTAAAAACCTGGCCGATCTAAATTTTGGTGATTAATGTGTCGATTAAGGATTAAAGTGAATTAAAGGGTATTAAAGAGAATGAGCTGCAACGTGATGTCAGTTCAAAAATTCGGTGAAATCAGTTATCGCGTGAAATGCGTGGCGGTGGAAAGCGAGAGGGTTTTCGGTGACGTTTATGTCACCGAACAAAATCGAAAGGTTCTTTATCGCACGGAGGGATATCGGTTCCCTTTCGCTAACAAGAAATCCAGGAATAATCTGATCGAGGAAATCTTAAACGAACCGGATTTCCTGGAACTAAATCGGAAGAAGCCAATCAGGAGAGCGAGTACCATTCCCATTAAAACTAAACGGAATCCGACCAAGAGATCAAAGTCTTTGGGGGATGCAATTAATTTTCCCGTTACTCAGTACGAGACTGTTCAAGCCAATAATAACCATCGGGATATTATTAAGAAGCCAAAGGTATTTTGATAATAATTTATTTATTACATACAAATTAATTGATGGATAAAAATGTCGATATTAATTTTTCCGCGACTCAGAATGCGACTATTAAAGTCAATAAAAGCTATCTGGAATAAGTCGATTCGCAAATAACTAAGAAGCTCAAGTTATCTTTATAACAATTTATTATTATATACAAATTAATTGCTGGATAAAAATGTCGATATTAATTTGTCCGCGACTCAGAATGAGACTATTAAAGTAAATAATAACCATCGAAATATTATTAAAAAGCCAAATGTATTTTTCTAATAACTTATTTATTACATCCAAATCATTTTCGGATTAAATATCCATATCAATATTTCCTTGATTCAGTATCACACTATTAAAGTCAGTAATAACGATCAGGGTATAATCAAGAAACCAATGGTATTTTTCTAATATTTTATTTATTATATCGAAATTAATGCCACATGTCATATTGTAAGACACGAGTGAAATGATTGAGAATGTTCCACTAAAAAATTGCTATCAATTTTTCCAGATATATCCAGCGCCGTTACCGAATCCATCAGCAAAGGACGAAGTGGTAACATCATTGGTGGATCAGCTGTTGCTTGATATCTATGGGTTACCAGCGGGTGACAGAGGACGTTCGGAAAGTGACTCGACAGTCTCATCCTTGAGACCGCGTCCGCAACATCAATATCTGCAAAAGGCTCGTCTGCTATTGAAGAGTAAGACCATTCGATATTTATAAAGAGCCTGGAAAACAATCGTGCCACGGTGCACGCGTGGGCGTTGATCAATGGATTTAAAGACTTATTTATGGACACTATTTCTTATAACGGTAGAAACAACAGCGGCAAGGAAATCTACTTGCAAACGTGATTTATATAAATGTGCCTGGAGAACACAATATCTTATTGAGTCCTCGACATCATATTTTTTTATATCCTTAATATCGTTCTCTCTTGACTGATTTAAATAACCGTTATACTCGAGTCTCTGTTTATTGTTTATTCATGCTTTAATAAATTGGTAAACCGGGGTACTCGATGGATCAGGAATTAAAAGGAACGAGGTTGGAACGGTTTAAAGAATTTAGAAAAGAAGCTGGTTGCTTTTATTATATGGGATATTTTGCGGAAGAATAAAAGGATGTTCTATTGATATTAGCCGAGTTTTACTTGGCATTGCGGGCTCGAAATGCAGTTGAATTAGACGGGCATACTTTGGCAAAAGCTGACGAGACAAGAGGCTGTAGTGGCGAGACAGACGAGCGACCTCGTTGACTCGAAGGCAAGAAGGTTCTTTGACTTGGAGAGTCACCTCCCCCTTTTTTTTAGTAGGGAAGCACTCCTTTTATCTCTATACGTGATACCACTCCATTCTATACATCTCGTTGAACGTACATAGAGAGGAGATTGCGCAAACTACGCACAAAGATTGTCGTAATACGTTTAAATAATACAAAAAGCACCGCGGATAGACTACAACTTGTTTCCCACCGAGTGAAACCGCTTGGCTGACATTGACATTCCGAAAAGTCTTCCTATTTTCTTGTAGGAATTTCAAGTTTGTACTACGAATTTCGATATATTAATTTTGAATTATTTAGAATTTTGTTATATTAATTTTGAATGATTCGCATTTCCGGTAATTTTAAATTTCGATATAGTAATTTGGAATAATTTAGAATTCCAGTAAATTAAATGTTAATAATTTGAAATTTCGGTACATTAATTTCGAATAAGCTGAATTTCATGGTATTCATTTAATTTTATCGATTCTCGAATACCGAAATATGAGACGGTGGATTAAAAATTGTATACTGCTTCTTTAAACTGTGACTTACGGTTTATATTAATTTATTATTCTATCCTAATATTAAATTTAATTTCCAGGTAAGATTGAACTGGACGTGCTGATACTAAATTTACGTGAACACATTAATCATACCGGCAGTCTATTGGTTCGACAGCTGCGGAGAAAGGATTATCTTACTATCAAACGCGACAAACAGTACGATGTAATTACTGCCCATCTCCAAGCCCACAGTGCGAAACGAGGTGAGGAAAATTACTACTCAATTAATATTTCATATTTCATATATATATATATCATGATATACTACTCTGTTTTCAACATAATATACAACAGATAATAAGAACACAATAATATTACAAAATTACGTCCACCAATTCAAGTTACACTTCTCCCATCTGAAGTAAAAACTTCGTTTAAAAGAATTCTATTTAAATCCTGTCTTAAAAAACGAAACAAGACAGTCCTCGAAAATTAGAATTTATCATTGTTCTATTATTACATTTCTTTGTTCCCCACTAATATACTAACCCTTTGCACTCAAGATTATTTATTATTTATTATTACTCAGATTCTCGAGTGCAAAAGATTGATATACCGTATATGTTATCAATTTATGACGTACTATATTAACATATTTTAAAATATCCGTGTAAAACATATATAAAGCAGGTTTGTTATAAATATCCTAAGTGCAAGTACTCGAAGTGATATGGAAATGCTTGCATCAAAGATTCACTTTAAAAGCAGGTACTTTGGGGTCGCGTTATCGGTATTTTGAAGCTCGATATCGGAGGGTACAATCGCGGCATCGCGTCACTGATTTTTTCACGAAACCGAAAGCTTCCTTTCATGTGGCTACTATGCACTGATCAATAATTAGACTATGCTAGGTGGCATCCCCCATTGGAAATACGCATGCCTAGTATATGTATAGTGGATGCTACCGAACTTCTATCGTGTCGTCATTGATAAAGTTTTAATGACGTTGCGCCTGCGAGAATCGAAAATGCGGAACTTTCTATGATCTTACGAACTTTCTAGGTGCATTCGGTACGATGAACTTTCATGTTTCGCGGATCGATCTATGGCACTAGATAACGGCACTTATAGTCTAGAATTGTATGTAACGATAAACATGTGTCCTTATATGAAGTTTTAGTTATTAAATTAAGTCAATCATTTACAGTATTGAAGCTGAATTGTTTGACGTTAATGTATCGGAATTACGAGTTATTTGAAATATATACGGAACTTCCGAAATATTCAAAATTAATATAACGAAATGCCGAATTACTCGAAATTAATATACTGAAATTCCGAATTTCTCGACATTAATATAACGAAATTCCGATTTATTCGAAGTTAATATAACGAAATTCCAAAATATTCGAAATTAATATATCGAAGTTCCGAATTACTAAAAATTAATGTACTAAAATTCGAAATTATTCGAGATTAATATTGCGGAATTCCGAAATATTAGAAATCAACATATCGAATTTCCGAAGTACTTAAAAGTAATGTACTAAAATTCCAAATTATTCGAACTTAATATATAAAAATTCCAAGTTATTCGATTTTAACCAAAATATTTTCAGAATCCAATTTTATTTTGTGTTAAATATGTCATGGTATGATTTATTGTTTGAGATAATCGATCATGTATTTTCTTTACACCGATCACCGAGATACCGTGGATATTAGTCGCCATTTTTTCTACTGTTTTCATCTCACCACGCTTATCGACGTTTCCTTTTTTTTCGAATGATTTACAGGTTTTATTTTCCATAGAATAATTCGATGGTTTAGTTGAGCACGGGAATAGCAGGTAACAGTTTCCAAACCATTACCCTGATATATCTGAAAGCTCGGCAAACATGTTTCCATGAAACTAGAATAACTATTAAATACTCTGCCGTGGAATATGCCTCGGCGATTCAAAAGATTACAGCGGAATTCTCGATGTTCTTCTCCGCCCTCCGCTTTCTTTTATCGTGCAACTTTAAACGCGATAAATTATTCATAAATTCTCTGTTTACCGTTTGTGGAAACATCGCAACCTCGGTTATAGTAGACTTTCGTACAAATAATTTCATATCGCGGCACAACCTTCTGCAGAGAAAAATACTTTGCATTAACATTAAAGGTGGGTCAGATACTCGGTAGAAGTATCCTTCATGAATATTGTCCTTATTTCGTATACAATGTAAATATATATTCCAACATATAACATAAATTATTCATTCGTTTATGAAGAGTTTAATGCAAAGACTTTCATTCAGGTATATTAATACACTCAGAAGTATTGATTGAATTAATTTTACCAAGAAAGCTATATCTTTCTTTATACGCGGTTTTTTACGCGGAATTCTGTGGAACGTATCTAGCGCATAAAAAGAGACTCGACTGTATTTGATTCGAGTTTTAGTAATATTTGCTTCGGCGGACCCCCGTCGTATTAAATTTGTTAAGATATAAATCGATGGTTTATAAAGCTGCGAAGTTGATTTCAAGTAACGCGAATCGCTCGCGATTGGAATTCCATGTCGCGTATTGTTTCGTTCTATTGTTTCGTTTTATCGGTTAATTATGTATTCGAGTGGAAATCATCGGTGACTGCTAATCAGTAAGCTATTGAAATTCGAATACACTGACCACTGTCTATTAACGTGGGATAAGTATTAATGATAAACTGTTATTCGATATTCCGCGAGAATTCTGTCAGAGTGAATTGGGTCGGATTCGTGTTGCTCTCCTTTTGAAAGTATAACATCGGGTGCATAGTTTGATTGGACGTAGATTACGGCTCTGATAACACTGCCGGAGACAGATTTTATCTATAAAGTCATAAGTATTTTCTGATATGTTTTGTGCATATTAAATAAATTGATTATACATCATTGTGCTGTTGAATTTTTAATATACTGGAATCCTGAATTATTTCAAATTGATATATTTATAGATATAAATTAGGAATTATTCCAAATTGATATGTTTATGGATATAAATTCCGAATTCTTCCAAATTCATATATTTACGGATATAAATTCCAAATTATGCAAAATTAATATACCGACACTTTAAATTATTTGAAATTAATATACTGACGTTCAACAATAACATTCATTAATAATTTAATATTGCAGCTAATAAAAAGAGGATATCAATAAGTTACGCAAAAATTGTAGTTAATTCGGTTTTCACCAAAATTGGACTTATATTACTTTCAGAAATGACGGCCCATATATCAATCGTACGAAGATTTAATGTTATGATTTAATTTTATGTAATTAAAAATATGCGATAATGTTTTTAAAGGTGATTTCACTCGAGAGAGTTTATTCGTGAAAGATCACGTGGGTATGTGTATCCGGTGACCTTAAACTTTTGCAGCTTAATCACGCAAACGAATACATTTTTCTTTCCCATTAAATTGATTTTAATGGGAAATTCTGTCGGGGAAATTATATTCCGGCATTGCTAACTGAACACTCGTTTCACTCGCACTTTCGTGTCAGTCCTGGAATTTCTATTTGAAACAATGTAACTTTAATCTGTGAAACCTTTTTTATCTACCTTAAGAGAATATAATTAGAAACGTTTGAAATCTGAGTTAAATAAAAGAGGATTCCTGAGAGAATTCTACAATGGACTTTGTAACTGAAAAGGATTTAAACTTGACGGAATTATTTTATATCTAAAAGAATTGTTTCAACTACGGATTATATTTTATTGCGTGAATAAAATGTTTCAGCGAAGTGCCATTATGAGAGTAATATTAATATCGCCGTAATAAGATAAGAATTAACTGCTAATAATTCGGAAATTCAGTGTATTAATTTCGAATAATTTGACATTTCGGTATATCAATTTCGAATAATTTGGAGTGTTGATATATTAATTTCGAACTAATTTGATATAATCATCAGAAATATAATCGTCAGAGTCTCCCAGCTGAGAAAAAATAATAGAATTTTATACGAGGCAAACACTTTCGTCGAAAGAGGAGACCCGCATTTTCACCATTCAACCTAAATCAACTTATCCCCGCAACAACAATTCCAAACGAACGAAAACAACCCTCAAAATGGAGAGAAATCCTTTCACCGTGGCACACCAGCCAATTAGAAACATCTCGGATACCCTGGTTAAACGAAACAACCCTCTCGAGGCATCTCGAGTGACGTCGAGAAGCACGCAGGATAAAAAGGACACAAAGAAGAGCATAGGTAACACGAGGAAAATGGCAAGGAATCCTTAGTCACCGAAATTCACGTCGAAAGAAGAGAGCGCACGCGAGCAACCCTGGTCGCGGATACAAAAATTCTCTACCCCAAAGGAAGAGGGGTGTTATGCGCATGTCATCTACTCACGAAGGGTCGCTAAGGTAGTCGAAGCTTTCGACGTTTCGTGGAATGGTATCAGTGCCTATTGCAGGCTTCCACGAGGAAACTACCCCTCCTGAAACACACCGAAGTTCATCGTTATTGTCACGGAAGCGACGCACGCGCATACTTCACCCTCCACCGGCGTAGTCGTCGTTCAGCTGACTCGACATACCATTATTTCGGAATACTCTCGGCCCCTTTTCATCTCTTAGACAGCTGTCCCTCTCTCTTTCGGACAACAACAGATCTCCTTCAAAAAGAAAGTCTGCAATCCTTGCTTGCAAAAGAGAATGGAAAGTCGTGCATAGAGATTCCTTGCGACGAGTGTTCTTTCAAGTCGATCGCTGCTAGACGAGAGTCAAAGGGTGTATTTCTTTCGGTGTTCCCGTGTGCTGTTCTTCGTGACATGATATCAGATGTGTGAGACGAAGTTTCACGAGTTTCGTGGACCCACGTCCTGGACGTCGATACGACTGCAAGCTGAGGAAACGGACGAAGATGGTAAGATGGTCTCCTTCTTATTTCCCTGGATTTTTTATGCCACTTATATATCCCCAGAACCGTTCAGATATCCAGTCAATATTATTCTCACTCACCGTGCTATACATACCAATATTTGAACGACATCAGAGATTTAACCCTTTCTACACGAAGGCGATTCTTAGTCGACACTTGATGTATTGCGGTAACTCGAGTGGCGACTGAGATTGCCACTAAGATTCTCACCAGTTATATTTTGTTATTGGACGTTAAATCGCCAACAATTGGAATCAATTTTAATATCGTTCCTCAGTCGTCACTCGAATTACTGCAATATACTGTGTGGCTACTGAGAGTCGCCTCTCGGGTGCAAAGGGTTAATATATTCAATATCTTATACGGAATCGTCGGAGTATAAACATTATAATGTATTACTAGATCGTGGAATAATTTATTGGATATTGTTTACGCGAAATAAATAAATTGCACTCGTAGTTGGCTCTTGGCAGCGTGGTATTAACTTACAGAAAGACTTAAGAAATCAATGTAGATAGGGTTGCCTTCTCCGAATAGGATTAGATAAATCAAATCTATTCTTTAAGCTCGTGCATCGCTGCAGGTTGCTTTTGTAACTTGAATTAATTATTGCTATGTAATTATGAAAAATTGATCATTTAAAATCAAGTACTATGTATACATTTCAATGTGATTGTTAATATAGCACCATATGTGGCTGTAGAAAATCTTTTTTATCAGAGTTTAATCATTAATCATATTTAATGTACACCGTGGACTCTTTAATGAATTACTCTTATAATTTAAGGGGTGATTAAAATTTATAACGTGCGAGGACATTAATTATTCAACTGTTTTCCTTTTTTTATTTCAAGTACGAATCCTGTGTACAGAAATGCCGTGACGTTACAGCTGCGATCCACGCAATCTGTTCCCTTATCATTTATCTGTTACTACTGCAAACACCGGGATTTAGCCTTCGTTAAAGTTAAGGCTTTATAGCGTGCAAGTTGTATTTCATGCTGAATTATTACTTCTCGGTATACGTTCTTCACGAACTATTTTAATGGAACTATGAAAATAGAGCACGATAAAAGAATAAGCATATGAACGTTCATAAAAGTGGCCTCCCGCGAAGAAAATAATATTTTTTAATATTTTTATTGAACCGTTATTATTTTTATTCAATGTCACCAATTTGGAGACACTTGATCCGGAATTCCTTGAAGGATTTATTCAATATTACTCAGAAACTTTTCATTTGAAAAATAGCAATTTTATATTATTGTATATTAATAGTGAATTAAAAGGTCTAGAATTGTAACTTAATTAAAGGCCTAGAATTTAAAGTTATTATTATAAGATGTATAGAAACTTTATGTTTTAAGGTATTATTATTTTTCTAATTGCTGGAATAATTCTTTGGACTTTGACTAGTTATTAAAATATTAAAAGCGTAATATTCGGCGCTTATTAGAAGTGCCTTGTAACAGGTGGTACATCCGAGGATACATAGTTAATAAAAGATTAGAGTCGAGATGGATTCATAATTAATTGAACCCTCTCGAATGGGGTTCCTCGAATTTACGAATTTAACGGATTACATTGTTCATTTAAGGACAAGGTGGAAGTGGATAAAAAACTTTCACGAATCCTTAGAATCCACGTCGTACCCACTTTTCTTCCAATTATCTTCGACGGAATATAATGTTCCAATATGAAATACCTGGAATGAAATCTTGTGTAAATATGCATGAAATTTCGCTGATAACCAAGTAATCGGGGTTTTCAGAGTTATAATAAATACGCAAGTTGGCTGAAAGAAGCATCGAACAAAGAGTCGATAAAAAATGATTCGAAGAGAATAAACACAAGGACGACGGAACATGTATCACGAAAAAGGTTGAAAGGCGGCCGTACAGAGTGCAATAAGAGACAAGAGAGGTGAAAGTGACGATGAAGAAGAAAGAAGAAAGGCGTTTCTAATTGGAGAATGAGCGGATTTTTCAACTCCCTCAAAAACTTCGCGTCAGGAGCCGCGTACGCTGCTGGCTCTGCCACGAAGTACGAAGAACTGGAAGGTGAAGGATTTTTTTTCACGACCATTGCATGAACTTCCTCCGTCAACACAATCGAAACCATTTTAATCCAGAATTATTCTTTTTTATTGTAATTCTTAATTAGGCAGATTTTATCCCCATTATTACGTGCAAAATTATGATTTTATAGAATTAATCTTCGTCAGACTGCACCAGAAATATTTCGGTATTAATATGTAACAGAAATATCTTTAATACAATATTAAACCGAAACGAAAATAATATTTATTTTATATTTGATTATGGAATGTTCTTGTTCGATTTTTACCGCTTGGTGAAGATATTAGAATAATAATAGATAAATATAGAACAAATTGTATGTCTATTATTATTTTCAAAATTATCATTTTACCAAATTCATTTTCATCGGGTTTCGCATATTAAATTAAACTTTACGAACTAACTAGTAATAAACCCGTAACTACCATTTGTACAATTAATAACTAGATATGGATAAATGTAAATAATGCAAAATAGTCATCATTTTTGACAATTACCTCGGAATTATACTTATAAACTTCAACATTTTTAAATCGTACTGTAAGGAGACTTTTTGGACGCACTGTATATCGTTGGTAGTTTTAATGTTAAAAGTCTAAGGATATCAGATTAAATGAGATGTTGATTGGACCGAGAAGATAGAATTGAATAGACAGAGTGGACAGTTGATCATCGCGAGGCATTATAGGTTTTATGGTGTTTCTATAGAGGTGTTAAATTTATGACACTCCGAGTAGTATTTGGGCAATGAAATTCTCTGTATATTTCACGATTAAATTCGAGGTTTATGGGAAATAAATTACGAAGGAATGCTCCTCGTAATTACAGCTTTCTACACTGTAGAAATCCTCTCTTTTGTAAGAATAAATCACTTCCACTAAAAAGGTGGAAGGACACGAGACATAAAATATTTACTTCATGTTTCTATTACCTAATAAAATATCATAGGTCAATTTGTATGTAATTCTCCATTAAACACGTCGTTTTCTATACGCGCAGTATTCAGTTATTAATAGATCATAACAAGATATTTCATTGAATCATTTATACACTACGTCGTACTATTTCGACGTATACTTTGCTATTTATTAAACAATACATTTATTGTTCATACTGGGATGCCCAACAAGGAAAGTTTGCAACTAAAGTGGATACTTATTGACATATCAATTGTTAGCAGAATGTTAACTTGTTTGCGCGGGGAAGTTTATTGATCAATAAACACCGATTATTAATATTTACTTTCTGCGTTACCAAAATGTACTTCGGTATTACAAAACTATTAATCTTACAGTATTTTAGTAATCGTTAGGAGATGATAACAAACAATAATAACTTAATTCTTCAATGTTCTACAGTTATTTTGATTTTAATTATTTTGTAATAACTAAAACGAGAAATCGTAAGAAACGGAAATATTTGGTTGTCTGGAAAGTTCACGCAGATTTTCATTATTTTTTCGGCGAAAAACCTGAGAAGTTCTGGAAATTGTGGAATCATCAAGTTGCGTATATAATGAAGAAGGATTGTGGAATAAAATGTTGCATACATAATTGAATTAATTTTTGCCATCTATATATAATAATGTTTTCGAATTTTTCTTAAAAATCAGCATGAATTTTCTGGGCAATCTAATATATGAGCCGCTCAAAAACCAAACAAAATTTCGTGAAAATTAATAATTATGAAACGTAAAGTACCAATCATGTGCTTTGACAGTAATACTGGAAATTTTCGAAAAGTGGAATTAATCACTCTGGCATTTGAGCGGCTCACATATAAACCCGTTGACTGCAATTGTACTTCTGCATTTCAAATAAATTTGTTAGAAAGCATAAATGAGCCGTTTATCTTGAAAAATTGACTTAAGCTACTTTCAAAATAAACCGCACAAATATCTTTGTCAAAAACACTGAAGTAGTTTATGGAAAGTTTCATTAGTAGCCAAAAACAGTCAGCAGTTTAATATTCCTCATAATATGGATAAATGATTTTCTGCCGATATTTTTATTCTTCATATTCTTGTTTATCTTCTATTTGCAGTTGAAGACACGAGAATGAGATTTAGCCTTTCCCCGCAGCCAGGAGAAAGTAGTTTTATACAATGGCTGGATGCAATGAAAATGGTAGCCAGGCTGCAGGGTGGGATACCACCGGAATTTCGAAAAAGGGTAAGTTTACTTCTTATAATAATAAGTTATTCTTACGATTAATTAATTAACCTTCTCTCTGTGTCCTGATATTTTAACGTTAATTGTAATTACACTCCATGCATTTTCAGTGTAAAATGTAATCATTTCATTTTATTAGTTGTGGCTTACTCTGGCGGAACGTCATCTCGAACATCGCGGAGTAGATTGGAAGCAGGCTGAGAAGGTTTGTTTCAACGAATGGAGTAATCCAGACGACGAGGAGCTCGGTATTCAAATAGTTAAAGTAAGTAAAATAAAGATAATATTATTGTTTATTAATGATATGTTTTATAATGTATTACCGATGACACTCGTCTATCCTTCCGTTTCGATTTGGCAACATAAACATATCAATCATTGTAGATGATTAAATCATTTAAATTTAATATTCTTCTCATGTCGCAGATTATTATTTTGCACTCTTATCTCGATTTATATTTTTGTTTTTGTACATGTCGCATTTTAGAATTTTTAAAGTGGACCAAAGAAGACGGGAAATCTTTCTCCGAAACGTATCATTTTTAATAAATATACGACGTGAGTTTTGTCTTAAGATCGGAATTAGCCGTCTTTTTGATCAAATCTTATAATATTATATTCTTTTATCAAAATTTTTCTGCAAAAATGTTTATCCAGAGTTATTAGTATAATTGATCATCTTACAACTCTTCATTACAGCACTCTCTAAGTCTCAATATCTTCGTACATTTATTGCAACTAATAAAATTAAAAAAGTTATTACAAGAATATACACCGTGAAAATAATATCTTAATAGTTATTTAGTTCGGCGAAGATCAATACAGTAATTTGTCATACCAACTTACGCAACACTAATCGAATTATTTTATGTAATAAATAATACCTATTTCTTCCTATAATTTCCACCGATATCACATCTTAACAGCTCCCGTCTGATACATAATTAGGAGCAATTAAATTCCGATCATCAATCACTCGAACGACGAGTAATTAACCGATGGCGATGAGGTCTTCAATTTACTCCCACGCGG
The DNA here is from genome assembly GCA_910591585.2 of Nysson spinosus. NCBI lineage: Eukaryota > Metazoa > Arthropoda > Insecta > Hymenoptera > Crabronidae > Nysson > Nysson spinosus. The sequence goes on from OU342835.1 coordinate 10,529,134, forward strand.
TTATAAGAGTTGCAAATAAACCTTCATCTAACCACCATCATTTCCAACAGAAAAAATCCCATTCGATTCACAACGACGCGATACCTTAAATTCAAAAATAAAGTTTGAAAAGGATTCTCAGCTATCAAGTTGTTTCACATGAAATACCGCGTTTCGAGGGTGAAAGTCAAAGTGAAAGTAAAAACTGCTGAATTTTCTACAATATAATAAATATAATTGATCAAAATACATCCCGTGTGATTATTATATTCAGTAATAATTTATTAACAACAGATGACTGCGCGCATGGAAAATGTTACATTTAGGGATGAAATGAAATACAGGTTAATATTTCATTAATATTTTTATCAAGCCGTACAATATTTTAGTAACAAATAAATCATTAAAGTATCCCTTTTTAAAAAATTATTTTATTTGAATTTCTATCATGATTTCAAATTGTACAAAATTATAGATTTAAAATTATATTATTTTTGAAATAATAACAAAGAGTTCCGTTTCATTATGAATACATCATAACCTATAATCATCTACCAACATATAATTAAAATATCCCTATTATAAAAATGATACAATTCCAACATTTATTAATATTTAAAAATATACAAAATTATACATGTAAAGTTGTATTATTTTTACATTAAAAGTAGAAGTTCTGTTTCATCGTGCATATAATGTAACCCATCGTATCCAACCGAGATTGAATGTCACTTTTCGTCTTTCACTGACGTATGGATTCCAATACTTTAATTGAACAAGCGAATATAAATTCATCTCGATTCCAGGATCTACATAGGACGGGTTGTAGTTTATTCTGCGGTGCTGCTGGCAGGGACAATCAAGCTGTGTTGCGAAGAGTATTACTTGGTTTCGCACGATGGAACAAATCCGTGGGTTACTGTCAGGGCCTAAACGTGCTGGCGGCCCTCGTTCTGCAAGTAATGGATCGTGCAGAGTCGGCCGCAGTAAAAGTCATGATCTACTTGATAGAAGGCGTCCTACCGGAAGGTTACTTCGCGGACAATCTACGCGGTCTTTCAGTAGATATGGCCGTGTTCCGAGATCTTTTACGAGCGAGATTACCGAAACTCTCCAAGCACCTCGAGGCGTTGCAAAGCGAGGCCAAGGATAAAGCAACGGGCACGTAATATGAAAATAATAAGATCTTCCTATAATACAATATACTTGAAATACAATTTTTCAGAGAAAGCATTAAATAGTAAACGATAAATGGTAGGTATTTTCCATACCTAAAGAATTCGAGATACCTGTGTAATCCAAATTAGCTATAGATATTAGATATGTTTTATTGTACCAATTAAAATTAATTATATAAAAAAATTATTGAAATTCTTATTTTTGAAATTTGGAAATTAATATTTATTTATTTATTTAACGAGTGGCACCCTTTGGTGAAAGTTAGAAAAATAACAAAGTTGAAGATAAAACTAAGAAGAAGAGGTAGCAAGAATTACTTATATATCGAAGAATTATATCAAATTATATAAAATTATATAAGGTGATTTTTATATCGAAATCATTACAATTTTTATTCTTAAAATTAAACATCTCTCGCTCGTAACTGTAATATTTAGGATTATTTCAAAGTTTTTTATTCTCGAGGTAAGAAGAATATTTATTATCCAATACTTCCTCTGGAAAATTTGGTTTCAGGAATCAAAATATTTAACGCGTCAGTTATAATTATATTAATCATGTTTTGTATTCATTTAGGAAGCAGTTATGAGCCACCTTTGACGAATGTGTTCACGATGCAATGGTTCCTCACCCTTTTTTGTCACTGCTTGCCCCAAGAAGCAGTCCTTCGTGTTTGGGACTTAATATTTCTCGAAGGAAACGAAGTGCTTCTTAGAGCCGCACTGGCCATTTGGGAAGGTCTTTCGGAGTAAGAAACAATTACCACAGAAATACACACAAACATTGATTTATTTTCATCACAAATCTGATACATTTTTAGCCGCATCATGACTGTAACATCAGCCGATGAGTTTTATAGCATAATGGGTGTTTTAACGAGGGAAATGCTCGAATTTACGGACACCAACAGTCTAATAAAGGTTTGTTATTAATTACCCTATCAATTAAAAGTAAAAATGTATCTATTCAAAAATTTAAAAAAATAGTACAGTGAACGGTAGTTTGAAGGTTTGAGATTCAGTACAATTGAAGTCGTATTCGACACCTAACATTATAATCATTTTAATAAATAAATTCTTTTTCTTATTTTATTATTCTATTAAAAATGATTTAATAGAATATCGTCAGTATGGGACCATTGCATGGCGTAACGAATCTAAGAGAAAAACACAGATATAATATTACACCGTGGGCACGGAAATTAAGTGACGACGACGATAGCGATACCGAAGAGGACGAAAGACTAGCCGTTGCCGCCGCCATGTTTAGTGTTGCTCAACGATTAAAGAAGGGTAAGATATTAATAACTCAAATATAGATACACGTACCTATATATTAGGGGTACCGGAAAGTAATCAGTTCTTTTTCACATTCTTTATCAAACTCCATTTATTTGTTCATATTAATCATTATTCTATTAAATAACTTGCATCCTTATCTATGATCTTTGACCGACGATTAACAAATGTCATAATTCCCTGTTTAAACAAATTAAATTTTTAAATTTCGATGCGAACAATGTTTTCACTCCCGAATTAATTACTTTCCGGTACCCATAATATAGTAATATTGAGTATATTAATTGAACGATTATTAATAAAATATACGATCGTCTTTGATACGATTAAAAGAACTTCCATCAGATCGATTGCCATCGACGATTGGTGCCTTACAAGCAATGGCTCCCAATAGTGATAGAGAACGTCTCGTATTGGATATCAGTACCTTAAAACAGCAGTACGCGAAACTACGAGAACGTCAACGTCAGGCGCACATTATACTTTCCGGTAATTGTTAATAATTCCTTATGAATAATCATGTATAATATTAAGTCAGCTCATAAATAATATCGCTTTTTACTTACCATATATGAACGTTGAAATCATGTTACACTGACATGATTACAGGAACTTTTCTTTTCGTGTCATGAAAAGTATTCTTTCGATAGTATTTAACGCTCGCTCAACTTAGTCAGATCAATATTTTTCATTTGAACAAATATGCTCTGTTTTTTTAATAAAAAGGGCTACAATGGACTTTAATCAAATGTATTGGTCATCGTTATTAATAACATTGCCACTTTTTGGCAACTTATCGATTCCCTTTGAAGTTATTTATGACTCAATGTAATAGGTGGAATCCAAAAATGATGTTGCATCTAATACTTCTTTATAAATTTGTTATCCTATACAGCATAAAACACTATTCCATACAAAAATATAAAATCCTACAATTAGATTGATTATTTCATTGTAATAATAATTATAAAATTACGCGCAACGATTCTCACCATTTTCGGTGCGTTTAAGTAATAATTTCGTTACTAATTTCATTTGTTACTAGAATCGCGTGTAACTAGATTTATGTTATACGATTTCCTTTTAAAGAGAAAAGCATTGAGCAATTCCAATCAGAATCGAAAAATATTGAAAACTTAAATAATAAATAAATATTTTTGAATGCAGCTGCATGTGCAAGGCAGTCAATGGTACCGACTCCTACATCCCAGGCAATGAATCATCTGTTAGTTGGCAAAAGTGCTCTCGTGAGCAGTAAAAATCGTCCGTTGACTTTGACTTCCGGTCCAGCGAAAGGGAAACCACCCGCCATGCACAGTCCAAGAAGTCAAAATCGAAAAGATCGACAGGGTGTCACCTTGCATTGGAAAGACACCAAAAGGCCCAAGCAAAAATCTATGGAGTCCATCGGTACGTAAACGATGATTTGCTTGCCTGTTATGTCATATTTTCTAGGAGGGTGGAATATTTGTATCGGAATAATCGAAGGTTGTTTATCAATGGAAACCAGTCCGCTTTTGTAGGAAGGGAGGGAATCTTGGCTTTAGTTATAAATGTCGATAATAGAATAAAGGATGTATTATGGGATATGCGAGCCTTTTGTAAACATATTTTCAATGCTGTGCCGTAATGTTATTAGTTCGCGGTTCACTGGAATGACCTTTAAATAAATTTTCCTAGCTGATCGAGTTATCGTTGAAATATTGGATGTCTCGTAAAGTGTTTTTGAAATTCTGTGAAATGTTCAAATATTGTTTTCGTGAACGTCACAATAATTCTATACCATTAAATTTGATATATTTACATATAACTTTATTCTGAAACATTTAAAACTTCCTAGTAAAATATGTATTCCGTGGGAAGCCAAGGACAATTGAATACAATTTTTGAACGAACTGAATAATTTGATTCGATTAAATTTCTAACATTTAAAAATTCTGAGTAAAACATATGTTCCTTCGGCAACCGAGAACATATTACTATAATTTTTTAATAAATTTGAAACTGGGTTATTAAGAAATAATTAGATTACGAAAGACGAATGATTATGTTGATACAAGCGTATTTTTCAAGAGTTTAATTTTTTGTGTAGTTTTTATTTCAAAATTACGGTGTATTTCGAACAAACCATGGTATTAGGCTTTTGAGGATTTCCATTTCACCGGCGACTGGTGCGGAAACCAGTATCAGTATCCGGCCGAATAGAACCCGGCGTAACCCCAAACGATAACGCGAAAAAGGTTTCCTCCCTGGATACGGAATGATTCCCTAGATAAGGGTAGTTAAACCACCCTTCCCTCAATTTTCGCAACCACCTGTTCAGTATCAAGTCCAAGTATTGACACAGGTGTGGCAGGTAGAGTTAACTTTCGGTTCTCCCCGATTCATCCCAGGAACGTTCCACTGTAGATTATCCATTTACAATAAAAAACTACCCTCAAAATGAAATAAATTTGAATCCGTGTTATTTGTGCGTGTTGTTTATTGTTTCGAAGCAAAACGTGATATAAAAAAGAGATATCAATTTTGATTTCGATGAAAATTAGCAGCATCAATGACGACTGATTAGAGTAACTTCGTTCGAAGAGGGTACAAAATAAAATATAATAACGAACGATTATAATGATTTATATAAATCTCAGCGTATATTCTGCATTTTTGCATAAATTTATTATAGTGAATATAATGTAATATATAATATACAGAGTGCCCCAGGTAAAATAGGCATCCTAATTGCATTGCACAACGATATTCGTTTCCGTGTAAAAAATATGGTGATTCGGAAAATTCTGTTAAAAACAGTAAAGGAAAATTCTTTTTTGAGATATTGGCCGTTCGAATCATTCGTGAAATGCATACAATGTTTCCTGTATTGTCGCGATTAAAGGAGATAATTTGGTGGCTTGTTTCATATGGGATGTTTAATATATTTTATATTATATAATATATCTTATAATATATAATATTATAATAATAGTATTTTTTCTCGTTTCAGACATCGCGGAGAGTAGTAGCACCTTGGTGGAATCACCGGAAGAAAAACCCGACGACCCAGCCTCCCCTAAAAGTAACAACGCTGACAGTGACAGTGACAGCACTTCCACCGAATTATGTGACGAACCAGATCGCATGAGTGACGTTGACAGCGAAGACTTAACTTCGGTATCTGAGTCTTGTGTCGTGGCAACGGAAGAAGGCAAGAATCCTCGAATAGAAACTTCAATTGTTACTGAAACGAAAAAGGACGATTTTTTACAAGAAGATGAAAAGAAGACTAGCGAAACAACCAAGGATTCCAACGAATTGAAACCAACGTTGGAGAAACAATGTCTGGATGAAATATCTATTTCGAAGATTACCGATCAAATACGGAGATTATCGGCAGAAGATGACAATAATATGATGGTTCCTCAAGTTTCGAGTGTTCTTAACGAAAAACCTTTGATTGATACTCCTGTTCAGAAATCATTAACGAAGGAGGAGGAATGGAAGTCTGATGATGTGACGGATTACAATAAAGATGAGAATATAATCAAGAAATCTTTAGCTTTAGATGATTACGATTACTTCAGGTTCGATAAGAACACGGTTACCGTGAAGGAGGAAGAAGTCTTGGTGCATGAAAGGTTCAGAACGAAAGACGTGAAAGAAGAGATAGATGACGTTGTCGGTGACGTTGATAAGGCAGTCGAACTAGATAAACACGAAGAGATTATAATTGTTACGAAACCAGACGATCTCGACGTGCTATCAGAGTATTCTTCCGTGGCATCGAAACAGAAGTTCGACATGGATCTCTCACCTTTAACTACTGATAAGGAGAAGAGTTTCGAGACTTCGTTTAATTTTTATAGCAATGTGTCCGCCGGGACGAAAACGTTCGAAGAGGACAAAGTTGATAACTCAATTAAAGTTGATAACTTAAGTAAATCATCGAATGCCGTGTTCAATGATCTCAAGTTTTCCTCGAGGACATACGTCGTGGGTCATCTACCAATTTCTCCTGTTACAGTTGATGAGAAATTAACTCAGATGAGCAAATTAACTCACGTTTCACAGGATGCAAATAGTACTTCCGGTTCGAATCCGGAAATCAAGTTGGACAGAATATCTCTGAGTGACATATCTCCGATTTCGCAATCGAAATCATACTCGGAAACGAAAAAAAGTCCGAAAACCCCGGAGAGTAGCAAATCGTTTAGCTCCGGTGAAACCATGGGGCCTGATTCGAAACCCTCTAGTTTGACGGTGAGTCCCAGGACACCTGTCAGATCGGAATCACGTGACTTTCTGACGGACAAATCATGTTCCTCGGTGAGTTCGGATTCGAAGACTCTTGTTCTTCGATCAGTGGATTCCGACATAACGAGAGAGAGTTCAAGAACGGAAACAAAGAAAACTTCATTTGAAAAATCGAGCCCATCGACACCTATCAGCACGGATTCTTTGCGGAACAAATCGGAGACAAGTCCGAAACTGATAATCAGTAGTTCCAGCGATTCGTGCAGTCCAAGTAAAATAAAGTCTTCCGAGAGGTCTTTCAGTTCGGACCTTCAATCGCCAATAAGTGCCAATTCTATAAAGTATACCTCGAATTATAATAAACCAGGACGAGATAATATATCAGACTCGTCGATTGATCTATGTGCAGCCACATCGCCGTTTTACCCGATTTCGAATCCTAATCAAAAAACACCGTCCCCGTACAACGTCAATAAACCAAAGTACAGCTTGGACAGCACAGAAACGTCTCCCGAACAAAAATCGAGTAGTTCGAAGGAATCGAATAAATACCTTGGTTATCAATCCAAATTCGAGTCCTCGTTCAAAATGGAGACCAAAGAGACGGAAGTAATCCCTCGGAAGAGCGAATATGGCAGGCCTTCTTTTAATGAATCCAAAGAAGACTTAAGTGGGACTTTAACCAGCAGAACAAAGGACGAGGATGATTATCATCTTTATAAGTCCCCTGATAAGGATTATTATCACAAGAGAGAAGATTATATGGATGACAATCTGGACGATCCACTTTCGGAAAAGGACACGTTGCCATCTTTGCCAAAGGAAGACTTAGATAAACGATATTTAAATTATAATTATCGACACCGAGATCGATCGAAGGTTTTAGAGAGAAGTTCCAGCAGCCTCGATAGGAGATACGCGAATTTAAAATCATCAGCCTCGCAAGATGAACTCGCAACATCCATGGCGAAGAAGCGGTCCAGCGACATCTTGGAATACATGAAACACTTGGAAGCCAAAGTGATGAGTGACGGATCATCGGATTCCGGGATTTTGACGAAAAAGAGTAGTTATATCTGGGAGGATTTGAAGAACCTGGAAGCCAGGAGACAAGACACGTTCAGTAACTCTGCGAGGAACTTCTGCAAACGCCGATTGGAGATACCGGATATTAATGTAACCAGTGAAGGAAGTACGTCATATATTGTTCATCCGAGAATTAATATCGACAATGACAGTGATAGTATCTTAAAGACGATATCACGTACGAAGGACAATGATGAAACCGATGATGGCAGAGAATCAAAATTAGGAGTTTGGACTAAAGTGAAGCCGCGGAAGAAAAGTGATAATGGACGTAGGAACAGTGATAGGGCGCTGAAAATTATTCAAGAAAACTCCGCTATTCTTCATCAAATCCTTGCTTGCCAGGCGAAGAAACGTCTGCCGGATCTCGAAGAGATTTCCAAGGAAATCACTATAAGTCCGATAAACGAGGAGATATCGAAAATATTCAGCCCAATTCTGGAGAAAATGGGCCTCGACGAACACGAAATCAATGAGGAACTAGCAAGGATCAATTTCAAGGATTTCAATAGCATGACTGCGACAAGTGTCTCTGAGTTCGATGCTAAAATCAATGATGAGTTATCGAAACTATCGTTGATCGACGATTCGGAGAGCATCGATCATTTCGACGTGGACGAAGTTATGTCCCACGATTACTTAGATCGGCGGGAGGCTCTGATAGATCGAAGAATCAATGAAGAATTGTCAAAATTGTTAGCTAATTACGAGGAGAGTTCACCAGCAAGTATAATGAATCTGGACCAATCGTCTACTCAGAATATCAGCGAAATGGAAGGTCTCGATTTAACAAGCGTATCGACAAACGTTTTTTCTTATAAATCATCAAACGACTCCATCGATGCTCGGAGCGATTTAACACAGGGACATCCAATCACCGTTGACAAATTCCCGCAGTTCTCGGAGAATGTTTTGCCCTACAAACTGTCGAAGTACACTGACGATGATTTATCGCCGAACAGTGACATTGACATTTATAGAGAATTAGAAAAGTTGGATAAGATCTCTTCGGCCCAGGTACTTCCGGATCCGATCTTAGAAATGCCGCAGAAAGAACTCTCGCCATTATCTTACGCACCCAGTACATCTCCTTATTTTATGTATTCACCTAAATCAGGTTTGTACGACACGTCTCCTTTAAAATCATCTTACGAACCTTACAAAACCTTTGACTTCAAATCGAAACTATCCCCTAAAAAGACATCGAGTAATCCTTACGCAGGGATCAGCTATGAAAAACCCGTTCAGGATACGAATTTCGAATACATTGACCTGAAATCAGGACTTTCGAGCAACCCTTACGATCTCCATCTGAAGAGTCCCATTCTGACGAAGGAGTCCCTAGAATTTCGTGTGAGATACGATGATGAGTCCCCGAGGCAAAGTAATGATTACTTGTCATCACTTGCGAACAGTAGAACGATGATCAATTCGAATCAGGGATCCTCTTATTACACTAATGGCGGCGGTAAGAGTACCTCGTATATTCCGATCGAGGAGAAACCTTCAAACGTGGCTGGTACCTCGTATTTAGAATATTCTGGGGAAACCGATGTCCTTTATCGGAAATATGAACAGGTGTCTCCGAGGAAGTTCACGCATTCGCGGGAATCCGAGTTTGATAGGCATTTTGATACTTCGCCATCGACAGACTCTGAATTAAGAGCATACTTGTCGACGAGGCACAGGGATTATCTACCGAAATCACCCAGTCGCCATTTTCCAGATCAATCGTTTCCTTCTTCTGTCAATAATTATGCTTCGAAACTTTCCCTTGGTTTGGGCGATGATAATAAGAGACCTGTTTCTCATCCGGAATTCCCTGGTAAACCTGTGGTTGGTACGTATTTGGAACAACCTGATAGAGATGAGAGTTGTTATAAAAAACCTTGTTTGAGTCTTGGAAATATTGGACAAAATCCTGGTAAGAATATCGAGGACATTTCTTCCGTGACGAGCCCCAAAACACAGTTCACTCCATTTCCGGTTAGAAATGCGCCAAGGAAACCCAAAGAGTTGACACTGAAACTTGGCCTTTATGCACCGAAATCTTCGGATGTAGGACAATTAAAGAAATCATAGGGTTCCATTTGTTTCGATATTGAGTCTCTACTTGAATATTAATCGAACTATTCGTTCGAGTTGGCCTAAATAATCGCTGTAGATAATTGACACTCTTCCAATCTGATACTGTTGATCAAAGTTGACGAGAAATGATATTGTAGGATGCGAGTGTAATGACTTCGATATGTTAAACGTGAATGTGAATACGAATTTTGTGTGAAAACTAAAAATGGAATAATTGTTGCAAGAATTAAAGTTGCGAAAATCTGATTGTTGTAAGAATTAAAATTGCGAAAATTTGATTTCTGCAAGAATTAAAATTGCGAAAATCTAATTCTTGCAAGAATTAAAGTTGCAAAGACCTGATTATTGCAAGAATTAAAACCGCGAATATTTAATTGTTGCAAGAATTACAATTGCGGAAATCTGATTATTGCAACAATTATAATTGCGAAAATATGATTATTCTAAGAATTAATATTGCGAAAATCTAATTGTTGCAAGAATTAAAATTAGGAAGATCTGATTGTTTGCAAGAATGAAAATTGCGAAAATTTGATTATTGCAAAAATCAAAGAATCAGATTTCTGATTGTTGCAAGAATTAAAGTTTCAGAAATCTGATTGTCTCCAAACTAAAGGTTGCGAAAATTCAAGTTTCGATCGGTGAACAACAAGTTTGAATAACATATTTCTAGTGAACAAATAAACTTGTTAAAATTGGCTGATAATAGACATCGAGACGAAATGAAATGACATAATCAAAAGTCAATTTCCAACAAATATGATTTTGGTTTAAAATACTGTAAATATAGCGTATCATTTTCGACTATATTCCATAAAACTTTAAAACGATCCCGCGCACCATCATTAAACGAAATTAATATTTAAAAAAATGTTCCAAATTCCACAAACACTCCTAGCTTCCTTAGAAGACAGCAACTATTAGCACCGTTTACTCAGCTCTGTATAGTTTACGAACGTTGACAAAAAAATGCGTAGAAAACCGTAAAGCAACCTGAATCGAAGAGATTAATAATTAATCAAGTTACTTGTACATCAATAATGAATAATTACTAATGAAATGCCTTCAGTACCCTCCAATTCCATAAAGCTGCAACAATCAGATTATTGCAAGAATTCAAATTGCAAAGGTCTGATTGTTGCAGAAATTAAAGTCATGATTTTTGGTACACGATACTTTATAAATATAATAAAATAACCGAGGAATACGTGGAGCTTAGGGAAACGATGCGAAGCATTTTAACTTCCATCCCGATTTACTTTACTACAGTTATATAAATAACTAATAATAACGATATAATTATAATTTGAATCAAAACTGTGGTAAAGTAAAGTTTGCTGGATTAGAGATGGTAGGAATATATGAATATTTAATGAAGGAAGTTGTATAAATCTATAAAGTTGTTAAAATCTAGAAGCCGTAGAGCTTAATTTGTCCATAGATTTTTTGCGCAAACTAATCGTAAAACGAGTTCTATTATACGAGAGGGAGGATTATGTAAACTATGAATTATGATATGAAGAGGGAGGAGAAACAGAATTGTATATAACCACGTTAATTGTACATTAATCATTAATTAACACTTCAGAATCCCAGGAGATCTTTTGATATAAAATAAAGGTAGTATTTTTAGATGTTTCTAATAAGATGACCTTACAACTATCGCCGTTAATTATCGTACGTGCTTGGCGCAGCCAATTTGCTTAGCGCGAATAACATGCAAACGATCTTTTCTCTTGAAATAATATTACATCCTAGTCGAAGACGTGCGAATTGAAGAAATGATATTTCATTCTTGAAATATAGATTGCACGAATTATAATCCGATTAATTGTAAGTATCGATCATCCTTTTCTTATCAACGTGCAGATGTGTCTTAGAGAATGCAAACTATTTTAGAGATAACGATAGACCACTTTAGCAATCTTCAGATACATCTTGTTATTGCTTTCAAAAATAGCGTTTCATGAATTTTATTATTCTTTGATGCTGCATTGGAACTAAAAGTATCGAAGTCCGGTGAATATTTCAATTGAATTTGGAATAACTTGAATAAATATTTTCGTAGGTATACTGGACTAAATAAAACTAAAATTGCAGGATCTGATTATTGCAAAATTAAAGCTGCAGAAATCTGGTTGTTGCAAAATTAAAGTTGCAGAAACCTGAATGTTGCGCAAAATTAAAGTTGCACAAATCTGGTTGTTGCAAACTGAAAGTTGCAATAATCTAATTATCGCAAAGATGAAAATCGCGAAAATCGGATTGTTGCAAGAAATAAATTGCAAAATATTTTATCGTAGCAAAATTAAAGCTGTAAGTATCGATATCTTCAAAAATTAAAGTCGCAAGATTCTGGTCATAATTTTAATGAAATTAATTCAATTAAATTATTCCACATACTCGGAAAATAAGGGGAAGCTTAAAAAATGATAACGTAGAACTATCCTTATCACCATCGGTGATAAACGGTCGAATTTAGCGAATCAGAATTCAGGTCGAAAAGCCTGTGAAAAATAGAAAGTATTCGTAATGTTATTCAAGGAGTCGGCGGTACATTGAAGGAGAATAAAAAAATATGAATATATAAGCTAATTAGCGAGCAATCAATTAGAATAAATGCAAAGTATCTCGTTCAAGTAATTACTTCGATTAATTGATTATCGTGAATCAAGGAAACTATTTGTCTCTGTATTGTTTTAATCGATTTCCAAACCTAGGTTTATCTTATTGAATTTACTGTCCCGGAAAGAAAGAACTGGTTGACAATATACATTATATTCATTTTGATAATATTTCTTCAACTTTTTACGGCATAAGTATTTTTCAATACTTCTATAAATTTATATTACGATATTATATATTATTATATATATATGATATACATATATAAAGCGTAAGCGAAGATTTTTACTACGGGCAATCGGTGAACAGTACCGTGCAATGGGAAACGAGAAACGATGGTGTGCGATCGTCTCCGTGATTCATCTTACGATCGAAGCGCACTGATCCTATTAATAAAGTCATTTACAAATGAAAGAGACGTTATATTTACAACAAAAAAATGGCGTGTATGAAATTGTTACGTAATGTTTTGTGAGAATTATTGTAAATAGTTGTCAGTACGAGTCGCGGCAGATATAAGACTGTATATTTGAAGAGTGTAGGATGATAAGTCGTTATGAATATGAAAACTGAATAAATATATTGAGAGAGAAATATTACTGGCCCTTTAAACGATTTATAAAGTCGATATCTCGGGATGTGTTATAATTTTAAACAAAAATTTGTTATGTCAAATTCACACTACAATTTGTAACATGATTCTGTCTGAAATATTTGTAAATTCGATCTCACAAGATATGTGTATCATAATTTTAAACAAAAATATTTCGCACAAAAATTAAGCTGCAATTTTTAACCAAATTCAATCCGAAGTATTTCAGCTTTTAGAAATATTTGTAAATTCGATCTCACAACATTTGTATCGTAATTTTAAACAAAAATATATTGCATGAATATCAGGCTCCAATTTCTAAACAAATTCAAAGAGATATATTTTAACCTTTACAAATATTTATAAATTTGATCTCACGCCATGTATATAACTTAGCATATATAATTCCAAACAATATAATCTCGCATAAAAATCGCACTCCAATTTTTAACCAAATTCAATATAAAATATCATCGCCTTCGATCATTTTGTCGCTAGGATCTAAATTGATAACAAATCATAAAGCATAAATTACCAATTATACATAAAAATACACTTCAAGTTACATACATTATGTAACATAAAATGTAGTTAAAAATTCAACTGTTGGGAGACAAAATTTGTCAAGTAACACGAAAGTAAAGTTCGCATCCTCTTACTCGAAATCACATTATTTGATTTTGGATGGTCCTCGTCGCAATCAAAGTCTACTTACCTTGAGAACGAGCTCATTGATTATTTCGCTGAAAGCAACGTCCCTTTTTTTTCGAGAACAGTGTCGTGCTTGTGCTCGAGTGGACATTTCATTACGGTAACACGATTACACGCACTCGTGCGTCCAGGATTGCGGATTCATTTTAATTGGGATTACATTTCAATTACAGCCTCTGTCCCCATTAGGTGGGAGTGTTGAATTTCGTGGAATAATTGAAACGAACAACGCGTTATCTGAACGCGAACTGTGATAAAATATGCATGTTTGCCAATCAGGAAGTATCCCGGATTTACGGATCCTCCGCGTTGTCCCCTTCATTATTTCCCATTAAATAAATATTATCACATCAGATTATATTACGTTATACGAATTACATGTTCTTTGAGCGAGTCTCGTTATTTTGTTGTAGCGGCTTTATTTTCAACAAAATCTCATTTGTCAAACTACGTTGAACAAAGGAACTAGTTGCTTTGCAAGTGTGCTTTGAATAACAAGTTTAACAATAGAATTACAAAAGCCGTCAAAATGATGGATCCGCGGATTTTAATTAAAATGTTTAATTTCATACCGTTTCATTTTCTGAGATTTGTTCGGCTCGCGTTGAACAATGGACATAATTAAATCAATTTATTTAGTTTTGCCATCCATCCTTATTTTTAAGAACGAATGTGTAAATCTACGAATATTGCTGAATATATCGTCGGTAGTTCTAGTGTTAATATTGTTAACTAGTTATTCTAGAATTATTTATGAAACTACGTGGAACAAAGAAACTAGTTACTTTATAGGTATATTTTTAACAGCTAATTTAATTTTAATTCTAAAATGAGAGAGAAATGAAATCAGGTTGAGACGTAATATATTTTGTTTCCGTGATTCTGCGAGGAGAGGATCGTGAACCCTAATACAACGTGACGTTCCATTGGTGGCCGAGAAAGGGTTATAACTCCCACCCTAATCCACTTAATTCATTTCACGCGACTTTGAGTAAACCCGGTCCACTGGAAATTCAGCCAAATCCGAACTAAATTCAACCTGCTTGGTAATCCTTGTAAGACGTGTCCCTGGGATTGGTGCGGGTGTACACGAAATCCGTGTATAAAGAGGGAGAAACGCTTCCGCGAGGATTCTGGATTGACAATTTAATAATGGCCATTAACATATCGTTAATAAATAAATATTCATCATATCGCAATTATAATACTATCTGTAATATTTAAATAATTATTCAGAAGTAACTAGATTAAATTAAACCTTCAACCATCGAAGAACTTAGATCAATGCAAGGGGAAAAGGCCTAAAAGGAACACCTAATTCAATGGCATATAACTTGTAAACAAGTAATGATAAATTATTCTCGCTTATTGCGTTGCCTTCCTTGATTCTTTACCATTAATTTTTGTATAACAGTTTATTTTCTATCTTTATTAATAACCGAGATATCGCAGGTCGAAGTAAACCCTAAAATCGGTTTTCATTATGTATCCAGGACGCGATTGATTGACCTAGTTAACGAGTGACCTACTGCCGGGTGGTCACGTGACACGGGAGCGTCCGGAATTCCCACGCACTCGAAAATGTTCCCACGACTCCCTAATTTTTCCCACGGTCTTTAAACCGATGTATCTTTGGAACGAACGAAGCGATCGGAACGCAACAAAATGCAAATGAAAATATATACTTTTCTCCATCGTATTCTAGGGGTAAAAGTAACCGCGCAGAATTTTAATAAACCAAAGATATTGTTACATTTTGTGAACAATTTTATGACTACAGAAGACTTAATATCTGAGTTTAATACCAGTGTATGTTTTTATTAATTACAAAGAATTTAGCGGAAATAAAGTGCAGGACACAGATGCAGCATTGAGGAGGAGAGGAATGTACGAAGGTAATGTGTACCTATTCCGTTATGGAAATGAGTAAAGCCGAAGGTACGCACGTTCGTCGTAACGACAGCCATTGCATCTGTAATCTGCATTTCTCCTGCATTTCCATCTCCCGACGCTTGTCCTCGTATTAGATGTACCGTAAATGCATCTTTCCTGGACTCGAGTCCCGCTTTGCGAGCAAGAATATTATTAACTAATCAGTGTAGTAATTACAGTCAATTTCGCCGATGTAGAAACACACGCTAAAAGGTAAATCTTCTGACTAACTGGGGAGTTCAGTCGAGTTTAGTTGAAATTCTGTCTAACTGGAGTGATGCAATCGAGAGATACTATCTTGGGACCATTTTGGTTCGAAGGAAGTGGATTAAAAATTATTTCGGGACAAAAATGTGAAGGGTAAACCTTTAAAAATTGTCAAAAAATCAAAGTCGCCAAAATCGGTCCTAAATGGCCCAAATCGGTGGTATATGATATATAAACATGTTCTGGGACGATTTTGGATTGAAAGAAGCGGTTTAAAAATTTATTTCCAAAATTGCAAAAATGGAAAGCGGTATAACTTCAAAATTTCGTAGGCTTCAAAAGAATATTATTAGCTAATCAGCGTCGCTGTTACAGTCAATTTCGTAAATTACTTGTAGAAACTCACGTGAAAAGGTAAATTTTCTGACGAATTGACGAGTTCAGATGAGTTTAGTTGACTTACTGTCTAACTGGAATTATGCAATCGAATGATACAATGGCTGAACTATTATGTATCAGGCAAGCAACTAACTTGTCCTCCATGAATGTAACCGTGACAATGCTGTACCTCGTTTCTCCTCGTGTTTCCTCCACCAGTAGCATGTTCAGTATTATCAAATTCTCTTGAATAATAATACCTGCCTGAAGGCATTCTATTTAACCCGAAACGGTAAAAGGAAACCTAATAAGAAAACATGTCTGATCGGAGACTGAATTTAATACTTGAAATTAGGTACACATTAAAGATGTTGCACTTCAAATTATCCATTTTCCAGATCATATTCACCTTTTTGAAAATACACTCGGACCACTTTCTGAAAATGGACTTTCAAAGACACTTTCAAAATAAATTTAAAAGATTTGAAATTTGAAAGACAAATGAATTTCTAATGTGTCCACGTATTCGTATAACTTATTAAACCGGAAAGAAATCAAATATGAATAATCAAACTTCATCTCTCAGAGTTGAACCACTCAAAGAAAGTAATACATTACATAAATAGACTAATTGTGAAATAGACTAATTAGCTTCATCTTTTGTTACTCGTTATCAGTTATATTAATTAATGATTTTGTTAATAGAATTGATGTCCACCATTGTCTATCAATTTGTTACGTAGCTCGGTAAAAATAATTATCGGAAATTCCCGGAAGTAACAGTGAGTAGTATGAAGGTGAAATAACGAATGGTGGTAGAGGGAGAGTGTAATACGAGGGATAGGAATTTTTTGGTGAGGTAATAATCAGACCGAGATTTGAATTGAGATGAGAGTATGTTCCTTTTAACAAGGAACATTAGCATTGAAATACTGACATGCCGGTTGCGTCGATGCAGAAATGAACACGCATGAGGGATAAAAAGTTGCGGACTTGATATGGCTCCCTCGTATCACCGACATCAACATATCACCGTGCATTTGCCTTTTTTTTCATCCAACAGAGTGGAATCACCGACGCATCGGCATTATTGAAAGAAGCAACCTCTGTGTAATGCAAGGAAGAAAACTTTTCATTCGTTTCAATTACCATCTCGATGAATAACAGGAGGATGCACGGGAAAATGTACGCTCGTTTTGTATTACATGATCCAGCAAACGGCAAATGAGAACAAGAGCGACGGTTTTCTATCGCCAAGATAAAAAAACATCCCCGACGCATGCCTCGCCACGAAAGATTGGGTTCTTTGATCTCGAATTACATTCGGGGAAATTGTGGATCGAGCCAGCATGTGGAGTTAAATTTTGTGGATAAATACGGGTTGAATGTGGAGGGTAATACATTGATGATAACTGAAATCGAAATTCCAAATATCGAGTAAATACGTGATGGATAATTATTATAAGTATTTTTACGATTGGTAAGTCGATGTGAATTCGAATTAAAATTGCATTTGATTATAATACATTGATGATAACCGAGATCGAAATTCCAAATATCGAGTAAATACGTGATGGATAATTATTATAAGTATTTTTACGATTGGCAAGTCGATGTGAATTCGAATTAAAATTGCATTTTGTTTCGTGGGGATTATTTATTTGATACGGTTTATAACTCGATATGAAATCGAATTATAATTGACTATTTATTTAATCGGGTTATTTCTTTAATAAGATACATAACTCTATATGAATTCGAATTAAGGTTGACTATGGATTTAACAAGATTCATAATCCGACGTGAATTCGAATTAAAATTGCATTTTATTTCGTAGGGATTATTTATTTGATACGGTTTTTAACTCGATATGAATTCGAATTATAATTGACTATTTATTTAATCGGGTTATTTCTTTAATAAGATTCATAACGCTATATGAATTCGAATTAAGGTTGACTATTGATTTAACAAGATTTATAATCCGATACGACTTCGAATTAAAATTGACTATTTACTTCAGCGAATAATTTCTTTAATAAGATTCATAACGCAATATGAGCTGGAATTAAGATTGACTCTATACATCACTAGGGAGAATAATTTTTTAATTTAGATCTTCAAAGAAAGGTGACCGGTCATTTTAAGCATATCATCAAAGTGATGCTCGAGGCGAAGATGAAACATTAATGGATGCCTTTACTGATCGATAATCGGCCTTAATATGAGTTCAAAGAAGTCTGGGGCTACTGGCTTGTCTCCAAAACCTGGCCATCACCTGCCACTTTGATTATAGTTCAGTGACAGGTGCGTCGAGGCATATGTCGATAATAATGCAAATTTTTGCGGTGCACCAACCGAAGTTGGATCGCGGACATTAATCTTCTTTCTGATAGTCCAATTTACTACCGAAATCTTGGACTATACGGTGGGCTTGACAAATATTTGATACAGGGTAGGACGGAACTTTTCAAGACAGCCTAAGAATTTTTTGTTTTATGCAGGTGTTATGCATATTTCCGTCCATATTTCCTACAGCTTCAAAAATCGTAAAAATTTCAAAGTCTTCAATTTTGCTCCTAGGTGGTCCAAATCGATGATATATGATGCCTAATGATGTTCTAGGACCGTTTTGGGTCGAAAGAAATGAATTAAAAATTTGTTTTGGTCAAAAAATGGGTCAAACCCAAGTCGAAAAAATGTGAAGGGGTATACCTTCAAAAATGGTCAAAAATTAAAAGTCGCCAAAATCGCTTCTACATGACCCAAATCGATGGTATATGATGTATAAACATATTCTAGGACGATTTCTGGTCGAAAGAAGCGGTTAAAAAAATTTTATTGGTCAGAAATGGGTCAAACCCAAGTCGAAAAAATGTGAAGGGGTATACCTTAAAAAATGGTCAAAAATTAAAAGTCGCCAAAACCGCTTCTACATGACCCAAATCGATGGTATATGATGTATAAACATATTCTAGGACGATTTCTGGTCGAAGGAAGTGGTTAAAAAATTTTTATTGGTCAAAAATGGGTCAAACCCAAGTCGAAAAAATGTGAAGGGGTATACCTTCAAAAATGGTCAAAAATTAAAAGTCGCCAAAATCGCTTCTACATGACCCAAATCGATGGTATATGATGTATAAACATATTCTAGGACGATTTCTGGTCGAAAGAAGTGGTTAAAAAATTTTTATTGGTCAAAAATGGGTCAAACCCAAATCGAAAAAATGTGAAGGGGTATACCTTCAAAAATGGTCAAAAATTAAAAGTCGCCAAAATCGCTTCTACATGACCCAAATCGATGGTATATGATGTAGAAACATATTCTAGGACGATTTCTGGTCGAAGGAAGTGGTTAAAAAATTTTTATTGGTCAAAAATTGGTCAAACCCAAGTCGAAAAAATGTGAAGGGGTATACCTTCAAAAATGGTCAAAAATTAAAAGTCGCCAAAATCGCTTCTACATGGTCCAAATCGATGGTATATGATGTATAAACATATTCTAGGACGATTTCTGGTCGAAAGAAGTGGTTAAAAAATTTTTATTGGTCAAAAGTGGGTCAAACCCAAGTCGAAAAAATGTGAAGGGGTATACCTTCAAAAATGGTCAAAAATTAAAAGTCGCCAAAATCGCTTCTACATGACCCAAATCGATGGTATATGATGTATAAACATATTCTAGGACGATTTCTGGTCGAAAGAAGCGGTTAAAAAAATTTTGTTGGTCAGAAATGGGTCAAACCCAAGTCGAAAAAATGTGAAGGGGTATACCTTAAAAAATGGTCAAAAATTAAAAGTCGCCAAAACCGCTTCTACATGACCCAAATCGATGGTATATGATGTATAAACATATTCTAGGACGATTTCTGGTCGAAGGAAGTGGTTAAAAAATTTTTATTGGTCAAAAATGGGTCAAACCCAAGTCGAAAAAATGTGAAGGGGTATACCTTCAAAAATGGTCAAAAATTAAAAGTCGCCAAAATCGCTTCTACATGACCCAAATCGATGGTATATGATGTATAAACATATTCTAGGACGATTTCTGGTCGAAAGAAGTGGTTAAAAAATTTTTATTGGTCAAAAATTGGTCAAACCCAAATCGAAAAAATGTGAAGGGGTATACCTTCAAAAATGGTCAAAAATTAAAAGTCGCCAAAATCGCTTCTACATGACCCAAATCGATGGTATATGATGTAGAAACATATTCTAGGACGATTTCTGGTCGAAGGAAGTGGTTAAAAAATTTTTATTGGTCAAAAATTGGTCAAACCCAAGTCGAAAAAATGTGAAGGGGTATACCTTCAAAAATGGTCAAAAATTAAAAGTCGCCAAAATCGCTTCTACATGGTCCAAATCGATGGTATATGATGTATAAACATATTCTAGGACGATTTCTGGTCGAAAGAAGTGGTTAAAAAATTTTTATTGGTCAAAAGTGGGTCAAACCCAAGTCGAAAAAATGTGAAGGGGTATACCTTCAAAAATGGTCAAAAATTAAAAGTCGCCAAAATCGCTTCTGCATGACCCAAATCGATGGTATATGATGTATAAACATATTCTAGGACGATTTCTGGTCGAAAGGGGTTGTTAAAAATATTTATCCGGTGAAAATTGTATTGATCTCAGTATCACTCTTTCTCATACAATAATGATAGTACATTAAAATGTCCTTCTTCGCCTTTTACAAAACAAACTAAAGAGTATCGTCTGGCAGGAGCAATAATTCAAGATTGAATAATATATTTCATGAGATTGATAATACAGTACAACTCGATGTTACGAACGATAATGGATACATCATTATTCTCACATTTCAATTTGAAACATTACTTCGTCCACGCAGACTGAGTAAATTATTCGAAATACGTTGAAACCTTAATAGCGAGATAAACGTTCCATAAGTTTGATAATAATTATAATACCAGTGCATTATATTTAATATCGAGCTTCTGGAGTTGGACTCTCTTAGAGGAACTTTTTGGAATATACTTCCATCACGTGTTTTGTCTCTGACCTTTATTTCAACTTTGAAACAGCAAATTCACTTCGTCGACAAGTGGAGGAACCCTAAACTAGGTTCGAAGTATCCGAAAATTACACCTTATTTGGTCAAAGTGAACTTTCACGAAAATTTCGCGTAAAGAGCAGTACGTGAACACACTTGAAAACGTTGCGAGGTATGCCGACTTAAAAGACAAAAGACAACGAGATAAAAAAAAACATGCGACGAATCCCTCGAATCCTGGATGTCCTGGCAAAGGAACCTACGAATCAACGTGGAGAACGTCTCCCGCGTGTTACGCGTAACTTCTTTCATCAGTGATTGAAAAGTTTCCTCACGGAAAAAGTTTCCCCCTAAAACTATTCGCCTTCGAACATCTCGCGAAAGTACATCATGCTTGATCATATTGTATCCCATACTTTCTTCTGAGACTACTTTCTTTCACAGATTACGAGATAAGATAAATTCTGTTGCTCCTAGAAAACTCGAAATATTAATGGCACCGAGATAATAACGAGATTATATATCTTTGTAGATTTTTGTATAATATATAAAAATGATCGAAAAGTGTCAATTTATCTTCCATCAACAGAAAATAATTCAACATGAAAGAACATCATTAACTTAACGAGATGAAAAATGGTATTACTTTATTTTACAAAATCAGAAATAATACCAAGATAATATATCTTCATGGATTTCTTTTTTTAAGAATAATAAAAAATAATTATCTCATCTTCTGACTATAATAAATCATTGAATATAACAGAAAGACATTGATTTAATGAAAGCAAATTTTTTCTTGCCAAAAAATGGGTCAGATCCAAATATTACATTACTTTCCTTTATTAAATCATACACATCATAATAACTTAACCGAATATCAACACGCTTGATGAACATCTGCGCTGATTAAAGGCACACCTGAGTAAAGGCAACGAAATCAACTTTAACATTTATTTATACGAAGTTCTCACTGGAAACAGGTCGCATAAATTTTTTCACGGTTCCTGTGCACCGAGAATTAATTGTGAATATATAAACCGTCAAGAAGGGTCTGGTCGGTCGTTTGAATGAACACGAGATGAATACAGAGCACGCGAAGCAAGAGAAACAAGTAGAAGTGTCCAATGCATGTCTCTCGGAAGGGCAAAGAAACATTTCTTTCGGGCTGCATCCGCCGCGTTGCATCGCCATTCGATGTTTTGCAGCGTCTTGTCTCGTGGTGCCTTTGTGTACCACTTGCGTGAAGACGTAAATAAAACGGCACGCAATTTATTCACTGGAGTCAGCTTCCAAGCCGTGAGAATATACGTGTGTATCTACATATATCCGCGTGCTGCCTTCCTACGGAAATATGTGCGGTTTTCTTTATCTTCTCCGCCATTTCCACCCCAGTGAATGCTACTCGTGGAACCTCTCTTTTATTTCTTTATATCATTGCTCAACGTTATTGGACAAGTGCATTGGTAACGCTCCTGCTATTTTGTTGTTTAACGGTTTGAGTGCCACGGACTTTTGCAAAAATACTAGTGAAAAATGCCAGGCAACGCGGTCGCGTTTGTTGTCTTTCGGGTAATTGTCAAATTCGTCAAATGATGGATCTGAAGAATATAATAAAAAGTATCAAATTCATAACGTCTCATTTTCTGAGATTTTTGAGGCTCATAAGAGACATTATTTAATCAGTTCATTTACTTTTACTATTCATCCTTGTTTTTTAAGACGTATACCTGAACATACAAATATAACTGAATACATTGTCAGTAATTCTAATATTAATATGAAGGATCGCACTTCAAACAAACGTATAAAAGAATGATATTTATTAAACGTATGGGTATAATTTGGGTATAATTTATCGGCTTTTAAAAACTTGAGACGGAAGGTCCTTGCCACATCCGCTGGTATTTTTCGACGTGGAACAGGAGTAGCTTGATCTGGTACACAACAGTTAAAGAGTTGCAAGTAGACTACATGTTTGGTGACTCTATTTTTGTCTTTTACGTTACTGGTATTTAGGTGATCTTTCAGTTCCAGGATAAAGGAAGTACTTATAAATAATCCTAGGTGCCCTCAGGATATGGTATAATAGAAATTATCATGGTAATATGTTCCTCGTCCCAAATCGACGACAGGAAATATATGTTTTCCAAAACGCATCCTCGCGTGCAACTTCACGGTACACCGGAGGCAGTTTCACGCTCTTCATTCTTATATTCTCTCCACGGAACTTGACGACACATTGACTGCCGAAGCAATCATCCGCATCACGCGATGGGTTCGGAGATAACGAAAGCAAGGAAACGGTAGTTAAAAAAACAGATGTTAGTGACCACGTATTCTCCGGCATAAAACAAATCATACCAAAATTATAGAGTATAACGATCATGCATATAATACTTTTACTCTTCGTTGTAAAGGAGTCCACTTCGGTCAGAAATCGTGCAGTAAATTGGGTGTCAATTAAATAAGATGCGCATAGTTCGATGATAACTTTCGTACCCCTTTGAATACACACTACCGGGCATAAATTTGGGATCACTTGCATTGTCTTCGTTCTAACAAAGAAAAATATCCCATTCCATTTTATAGACAAGATATTTAATAATTTGTTTAACGATACTAAGTGATCCCAAACTTATGCCCGCTAGTGTATCTCCTGAAGGTAGTATTATAAGTTGAATGCAAGGCATCGCCAGAATCAATAAATCTTGCGACGCGGTGTAAAGTCGAAGAAGAAAGGCGAGAGTGCGGTTCGTTTTCTAAGATCCTATATTTAGTCGGCAGGAGTCGCGAGGGCTTTTTACACGTCGCGGAGGTTGACGTAGCGGAGGGGCCTTTACGAGTGAAGACACTAATTTAGAGGCATGTCGGCATTTAGAATGCATCGGCTTCGTACGACGTCATCATTAAGAGGAACGAGAGAGTACGGACCCTCCTTCCTATGGGATAACATCCGTCGGAAAGCATCCCCGTTACCAATGGAAAGCCCATGGTGTCTACTGTCTCCTTGTGACACCATGGGAGATACGGTGCTTATGTTAATGCGATGCGGTGGAGAGCCTGGTACCTTAGGTAGAAACGGACTGACACACAATGCTCCTCCCTCCAGCGATACCCTTGCAAACCTGCACCCATTAATAACGAATGAGACGAACTCAATGAATCACGGCACTGCTGCCGTATTATAATGCAAATATTTGGTGCGCCTTAATGACGACCCAACGCTATCTTTCCCGAATAAGACGGGGAATATTAAACGACGAGTACCAACCCAAAATACCCTTTAATGCTTAACACTCCCCATCTATTCAATTTTTAACGATACCTGCTATGAACACATCATTATGTCAGAATTAATAATACGATTCTACTTCTGCCGGGTATTCAATTAATTCTCGCTAATTGCTGTGTGACATGGTCTACTATACATTGTTATGTATCACTGCAATATGGACATTATATAATGTCAGGTATTTTAATAATTTCTATTTGAATAATGGATAGTGTGTTCAAGAATGTGCTGTTTATGGAAACACTGGATTACATGGATTTATTTATTCCATGTTACAGGATCAACATTGAAGTTGTTTGCCACGATAGGTTTGCATCTATCCACCTTAAATTAGCCGAATGTCAGGGCGCCTAGGAAACTCATGAATTTGCATGGACCAAGCCAAATATAATCTTAGTGCACACAGATGGTTCCATGTTGAACTATAGGTCCTTCTCATCCACCACCCCCGCCCCTGAGAGGACTTGGCTTATTCTCACCATCCATGCTTCGTCGTGGCTAGAAAGTGCAGATTGCCTTGTTTAATTACTGCTTACGAATGGATGGGGAGCGTGGATGACAATCAGTTTACTCGTGTTTGCTTATGGATGTACCTTACGTTATTCTGTTTCATATTCCGCGGTGTGTCTTTCAATTCCAACGTCTCAATTTTGCTTCATTATCTTTATTTAGTTATCCTTTACTCGTAGAGCAAAGTAACTTTTTTCTTCTTCCTTAATTTATTAAATATTCATCCCAAGCTTAATTCATAGTATATCTTATGCTTCGAGGTACAAAGTGCCATTAATATTCGTTTCTAGTAAATTGTAAAAGCAACTGAAAAATTCGCTGCAGAAATGATTACAGTAAATTATCAAGCATTTCTGAGGGCCTTATTAATAGCTCTTAAAAAGTTGCGAATTACTTAGGTTGATATTAAATGAATTTGAGGGGGCGTAACCAAACTCAGGTTAACTGTATCTACTCGTCGAGAGTTGATCATAAGTTTAATGAAGATTTTCTAATTACTATCTCCCCTTGGCACTAAATTATGCATGATTATCCAGATTGTAGGTACACGTTTGCCAAAGTGCACGTCTACTAGTTCCTGTAGTTCGGCACTCTATAGTGCTCTTGTTACACTTCAATGAAGTTAATACTGTTCGTAGATGCAAGCAGCTTGACAGTCTAAGGCGATTCCAGTACTTGCATAAACGTTTCTCCACGATGCTATCTTTACCCAGGTTTCCGGCGAGATATTGAAGGCCGAATTGATACTCTTTATCGTGAACAAGTAAAGAGCACTCATTAAATGAAGATTAATCTTCAAACTTTTCCATATAATTAGTTCTTAAATTACTAATAAGTCACATCGAGCCGGCTATTCTCCTCAAATATCAAAATCATATAATATGGAATCAAAATGAATATACAATATCGATATATAAGTATCAAAATATCATATCATCAAAAGTCTTCGGAGTCTGAAGGCAGACTATTCATCGATTATTTCCAGTTATGAAAATATTCTTAAACTAAAGGAGAATCAGAATTTCGCGAAATATTGGTAACAGTTAGTATCGGATGATTTATTCAATTTTAATTGAATCCTTAACGTACTCGTACGTATGAAGTCTCGCGGAATAAAGCTACTTTTATTAATACGATATAATATTAATAAGCGAGTGAATTAATACTGAAGTATGTATCTACGCACACGGGAATCTATAATCTCTGACCTACATCGCGAAATGTAGTGATTTAATTTTAATTAAATTTACACCGTTACGTCACCTCGATATACGAGAAGCGTTTCGTGCTAAGTGTTCCAGTGAAATTCAGTTTATTATTTGCCACGAGGGTAAAAGCAAGAAACATTCGTGTGGTGGATGACGTGTTCTCATGGGAACCAGGCAAAAGATGATATATGTGAAATAATTCTGATATCAATCAGAGAAACCCTCGGATTATAATGTTTGGTATAAAATGAACGTAGGGAAGCCATTGCATTCTTCATCCCGCTACCGACGGAAATAGATGTATACCTTTTACCGGGAGGGTTTCGAGAAATTGGTATTTTCTGATCTTCCATTCCACACGCAACGTACGTGAGTGGTGTACGGAAGTTCGAATGGTGAGCGGTCCAGAAACGAGGGAAAGAATCTCTCCAGACTCTCTTTTTATGTTCCAGACACGCGATGGTCTTCGTCTTCGTTAGCGCACTCCATTATGTGTGCAAACCTTTTAATAACCCCGCGCAACAAGCAACGTCTTTCAATTACATTAATAACACACTCTCCCTGTCATCATCTTTCATTCTTGCTTTTATTATATAAGTCGTATAAAAATATGTTTTCCTACGTATACTAATAGCAGTACCTTAGGAGACATCATAGTGACACCTTAATTAGAGTGCTCACATAAAATTCTTCATACTTAATTGTATTCGATACAATTTAATTGTGCCGCTCAAATGCGAAAGTAATTAACTCCGCTTTTTGAAAACGTTCCAATATTACTGCAAAAATTGATACTTAACGTTTCATAATTATTATTAATTGTCTCGAATTTTTGTTTGACGGAGTTAGTCACTTTGGCTGATGAGTGGCACAATTACCGCGACATTCTTCGAGTCAATGAAAAGTATTACTTTTCCGAATCTTTTATATGTCATTTTTATCGGATATTAAGACCCTCATTTATTAACGTCAATACTCCCCGTCCTTTAAACGTATCTCGGTAGTTATTTGACTCGGCTCGTACACGCATTCCGCGTGCATATAAAGTAGAAGATTATTCAGCATGCGAGTAATACAAATGAGGCGAATTAATGTAAATCTTCAATGAGGGAAGCAGAAGAAAGTAAATCTCCTTTTATGTTTCAGGCACGCGATTGGTAGGCTCCGTCTTAATTGGTGCGTCGGAAGGTGGGTTTAGTACACGGATATCTCACGAGGGTAGTATATTCGGACCACGTCGTATCCCCGATACCCTAATGAAGCAAATTTGCATCCATACGCGACAAGAGTGAGCAACTACAGAGAGGTACAATAAAACTGATTTCCTGCCTCGTGGCAAGGACCTCGGATAAGATGGATGTGTCTGCAAACCAGGTCGCTCCTCGCAGGTCGCTCTTGCATGCCGCGGAGTTGCATGGTAATGATTCAAGTGCAGCATCCTACTGCTACGGACAACCAATCGATCTTCCGTTTCCTCGGACGCATTCCTCGAGCATGAGACGGTACCAACCGAAATCGTGATGCCACGAAAAACATCGATGTATGCGCGATTTTTTGCGATCTCATCTGCCTCTGCCGTTTCCTCCCGATTATTCGACGAAGCCATCCTGTAATCATTTGGGAACGGGAAAAATTGTGCCGCTTTTTGTGGAAGCTACAAATCCCCCATTTTCTTATTACACATTTTGAAGATCAATGGAAATGCTCAACTTAACATCGCGACCATTTGAAACTTATGCGGATTTACGATTATGAATAATATTGGCAAGCTTTCTTTAAAAGCGATATTTCAATGGCGCTTTTGGTTGCACCAAGTGTAAGTTTGAGGTCGCTTTATATGTCGGGGAATGTTAAAGTCGTAAAGTTCCATATGGGTCTTCGTTACACACGTATTTCTATATGTCGGGCGGAAAAGTTACGGAGGTATAAAGGGTAGATTCCATAGACACAAAGGTAGTTGGTAATAGTGGTTGCTGGTAGCAGGAGATTCACGGTCAGAGAGAGCAGGAAAATAGAACGTCAATACAGAGGCTCGTTACACCGTGATACGCCCGTGCCAACAAAGCAGTTCTGCCCGTTGGTTGAATGCACCGGCATAACTAACATAAGCAAAGACTCTTACAGTCCAATCAGAACCGCCCAACAAAGATACTGTTCTGTCCATTGTGTAATCCCCGCTGTACGGGATACTGCCACGGCCCTTTTCATGATCTCCCATCGAAACGTAATTTCAGCAAAATGAACGTTAAACCTCTTACAAATACACGCTCTCAACGAATTTTCAAAGTACATCATATTACTCGGATAATTAATAACATTACTACTGCTATGAAACGCTATTTCGACTCGCTACTTCATTAATTACAAAGCTGATCCATACATTGTAATACATAAATTTATTTATTACAAATACTGGCAAACGATTAATGTCCATCTTAATTAATTCTATTAGATAATTAAAAAAGTCCCTTTTACTTATGAAATTGAAATGATATCTCTATTTTATTATAATTCAAGTGTGAATTATCATGGATGCATAAAATTATAAGTCCATAAATGTTCATTTATTAAAATACACGTGATACTTTTAATATCATTGTACCCGTAGGATTTAACGAGTACAAGAACCCTGTAGGTGTAATTAAACAGTCCAATTAAGCTATACAGTGCGCTAATTGAACGGAGGTATCAATTGGAATTAATTAAATCGGATTGAAAGTATTGTACTCGGATCGCGCGTACTAAGTAGGGATTTCGCTACAATATTTCGAAGCGGCTGAGAATCGTTTGGATTACCGCGTAAACACATTTCCCAGTGCCGAACCTTCCGCGCGTTACAAGCCATACCGGCGTGAGTTCGTCACCTGACGTCGACTAGTGTACATCCTCCTCACGTATCTTTGCATATAATTACTTTTATTCTAACGATTCTTGTAATTAAACGTAATCAAGTGGTACCTAAAGTGACAAAGGAAGATACGGTGCACTAGAAATCACCCACGTGTGCAAGAATTTCGAGAAAACTACGAACAAAGGACGCGTCGAAGATCGCGGAACATCGCGAAGAAAGGAGAGGTTAGGATGCAGCCGCGAGGAAAGGGTATGCATACGTCGCATATTTGATTTCCTTAGAGATTTATGATATTCTTTCAACTTAGTAATTGCGTCGCAATTACACAACGTGTCACACAAAATAGGCCACCTAATTATACGATATTCATTTCGGTGTGAAAACTATGCAGCCTGGAAAATTCTGTAAAAATGTGGCGACGGAAAAATTCTCTTTCGAAGCCATTCGTATAATGCGTAACATATTTTCCGTATTATCGCGATTAAAGGAGACAATTAGGTGGCTTATCTCATAAGGGACACCCAGTATACTTTCGTTTATATAGAATTTAATATATTTCTTGTACGATGCAGTTATCATACGTTCGTCTCAAGGAATCGTTATTTTTGGAATTGGTATAAGTCCGATTTTTAGATAACTTGTTTAGCTACCATTTTCCCTACAGATTGATATCTGTTTATTATTACTTATATTATGAAATCCGAAAGAAGAAAGGAACTTATTTTCGAGAGCAACGGCTCACAGGTTGATTACTATTTCCATACGGACACTTGATAAATGGTTTAATTATACTTTATAAACTAACAGCAATGTGTCGATAACGGGTGTTCGAGATAACTCGAAGTAAAGACACGAAATCCCATAGTGATTACCTTCGATTCATTGGTAACGTGGGATTTCTTAATCCAACAAGTTAGTCGATAAATTAATCTCGAACAAAGTTCATGTACCTCGGGTTAATTGATAGTCTCTCGTGGTTTCGGTAAGAGAGATTATTCTAACCCGAATAATGCACCGTCTAATAATATTATAATTATGGTGATTATTAAGTATAATCTTATTGGTCTACACCTTACGTCTAACATCATAATTAGACAATAAGTGGAAACAATTAATATATGTATTACATATTCGAAAGGGAAGAAAATATTCTTTCTACTTCGACAAAGGATCTGATTTATTAAAGCGTTAATTTTATTTCCGTTAAAAATAAGGACGTATTCTAAGACATTTGCGATGTTGATCAATTAATTACCAACATTCTTTTCCAGAACAGATATCAAATTAATCTTATAATATGTCTTACACGTTTATTTTATTAATTTAGTTTGTGTGACAATAATTGAGACGTGAATACGTCTACGGAGTGAAGAGGGTCAATTTATTTTAATATTAATAATAACAAAATTAAATACGCATATTCGATTTTCCTCTTCCACGGTGTACGCCACAGTTTAACGTACCTCAAGTTTCAGAAGATAAATAAATTCAGAAGAAATGCATAAATGCATTTTGCAGTCTGAATACGGAACAGATTTACGAATACAATATTATTTCTATTATACCGAATTATATTATTGTACTACTCATATTATTCGCAACATAGCCGAACGATATCGAAACCACAACATTCCACGGATTAGCGCTATAAAAACATGTAAACATTGCGCCTCTCATCTTCGCTCTCGGAAGCGATGTAGCAACCTGTTCGTGGAAACAATAAACCGCATACTCCAGTCCCCCAGTAATCAGGCTAATATTAGATACGTACGACGTTGACTAACTAAATTCTAAACTCTAAACTCTAAAGTCTGCCGCAAGTTAGCCCGATGTGGTGTCAGCGAGTACAGAAGGAGTCCCTGTTAAGTACATTCACCTAAGATACGGTCTACCTGTCAATTGTAACCGTGTAGGTGTGCCAAAATGCCTTTGAATCCCGGGAGGTTAACCGCGACTCTAAGATAGCATTCAACGTAAACTCGAGTGCTCTTATTTTAATTATTCCCCCGTCCTTCTGTAATGCCGTAGTTCTCGAAGTAGAGAATGAGAGAGAGAGTGAGTGTCTGAGAGAGAGAGAGAGAGGGGGGGGGGCAGGAAGTCGTCTACAGGTTCCACTCACAAATTCACGTGGTTCCTGTTCGTTACTAAAATAACACAATCTTGGAATGAACATTGAATCAAGATTGGATCCCACTGGGATTTCGTTAGCCATATTCCACGTTCTTTCTCAAATAAGAATAAAATAATGTATTGATTAAATTGGTCATTCGATTAATCTTTCTAAGACACTTTTAACACTTTATTTTAGTACTTATTCATTTTGTAGTCTAAAGTGTTACTTCAGATATTATTGGCTGGCTTAGGTGATGATATATTAATTTGGATTTTGGATAATGGAATTAACAGGCGAATGTTCGACGCGAAATTCAAATATTAAAGATTAATAATGTAGTGATAGCTAATTGTGTCGTTGATTGAATATAGGATATAATGAAGTTTTGACATTGTTAGTGTACCGCGTTATAGCACGTCTTAGTTTAGAAGTTACTCCGTCGAAGATAAATATCTAAGGAACGTTCCCTTCGAAACATTCTTTTTCATTTACGTTGTATTTGCGTTAAAAGCTTTTCTCAATTTTCAGAAAAGTTTCTCACTTCGGAAGTACGACTTTGGTAGTTCGATTCGACAGGGCGTGGGTGGTAGGTTCTCAAGTAATTAATAACTTTCTTCTTCAGAAGAAACATTGTTTCTCTTCGGAGGTAAATGAACGCTAAAAAGAGAACACTCCAGTCGGATTTGTCCTGAATGTTTTTCCTGTATTAAATTATTTAATAATAATTCGTCTCCCGAGCTGTCGTCTTTTGGATAACGTTTAATGTCTAAAGTTTAAGTGGAATCTTCAGAACTCGTGCATTCAAAATGAATACAAATGGCGTTGCCAAATTGATTCTGGTTTATGTAGATCCACTTTAAATTCCCAAGAATCCAATGTATGTCGGTGACGTTCATAATCCAAGTTCTTGACATTCCGTAACCAACTTCGAAAAATCTTAATTCCGTCGGTAGCAAACGAAAATGGAAACTATTCTAGCGTAACGAGGTCCGTTCAGAATTCCGAATAATGTCGGAGCATAGAGATCCAGAGTTCTGAAAGTTCCGGGCTACCTGTTACTACCGTCATCCGCACTAATCGCGAATCCGAACGTTTCTGTCTAATTCAATGTAACAAACTTGTAAGCGGGTCAGCAACGGTAAGTTTCTCTCTTACCCAGAAATAATCACTTTGTAGCCATTCCTCGGAATTACGAATATTAGAAACGGCATAATTATCCAGCAAAGTACTATTAAATATAATTAATAAAACTATCCCCACACCGAGGAAAATCTTCATACTCCATAACTCCACATGACGCTTTAATAATACAATTTTAAGACTGACTTTGGCAAATTCTTAACGGCATTTTCCGTAAGAAATTACTGCCATGGGACTCATGAAATAAATGAATAATTTCTGCACAATTCGAACGCATTTCAAAATGCTAACTTCCAATATGGTCATCATGAAAGATTGAAGATTCAGCATAGAGAAGTGAGTGGTGTGTAGGTTGCAAATAGATCTTCATACCGAAAGTGACCATTACCATGGTTGGTTTGAACGGTAACATTGAACGAGTTGCAGCATGCTATTCCCCTCCCCCTCCGCCGCGAACAGAAACGCCTGGAATTCATTCGGTCTAACCTATTACGCCCAGGGCCATTTCCCGTTGCAATATTCACTGTTACCCTCTATGAGATATGAATGGACGTTACGCGGTGGGTGCATTTCAAATCAAGCGATAAATTTAGCCATCCTTGTCCTAGGAGGTATTAAACGCACGATGCCTATTTAGAACATTCGTGGCGAGTCGACGGACTTTGCTGGCAGCCTGGTTAATTAAACGAGAAAATGGAAGATTCTCTTCGAGTTAAAGTACCATTTAAATAAACTTCATTTTACTTCGATGATATAAAATGCTGCGATGCTACGATCGTACGCTCCGTGATTAAATAGAATTCACTTCTCGGACCGCCAAAACGACGACGTTCCACGCGCAGGAATTAAAAACAAAAGCTCGAAATGATTTCGTGGAATAATACCCGTAGCCTGACAGTTTCCAGGATAATAACACGCGCATCGACACCGCGGCTCCTTATTCAAATAATCCGCATATATTAAATCGCGAATGCGACGAGGAGGATCGAAGAGCGTATTTTTACGTCGGGTATTATGCGCTAAATGGCTTTATAATGACGGCTTACGCAGCCCCCAGTCATCCAACCGGTAATCTTCTGTCCTGGTGATTTTAGGACGCTCCACCTCGTCGTGATCTTGGTTGGCTGGCGTGGTTGCGACAACCTTCTATCTTTCTTTTTTAGAGATCGCACATTTTTTCGTAATTTCCAAGTTAATCGGGCATCCCTTCGAACCGTTCGAAGGTACGTGAGTTATCCTTTGGAGGCGTATCGTAACGCGGGCGCGCAGAGTGCATGCAAATTGCATCGGGAAGAGACCGATATCGATGGCACGGAATGCAGTTACTTCTCCACGTGTCGGGATTCGACGTTCCGACTCCTATTTATACCGATTTCTCTCTCGTATTCCGAGAGACGATTTAGATAGGAATTGTTTTTTTCTCGATTCCATATTAGTGCGGTGTCAAAGGGGTGCATTATATTCGGGGAATTAATCAAGATATAAGGAAGCGAGATAGGTGGAACTAACTCCTGTGTTCGATGATTTCTTGCCGATTCGTCATAAATTCGGGGAGATCGTATTTGCGACCGACGTAACCTGTCGGAATTAATACTGTATTCTTAGTGATAGTCTTTTATGGAATGAAATTAATCACGGTACAAATGTATAAAGTAAACTACTTCGTAGTTGACGTGGTTAATCATATTTGTCTTAAAAATTGTTAAATGTCATGCTTGAAAATAATATTGAAATAATATTTTCATTATTGATAACCTGATAAGAGATCAAATAATTGATCATGACAAATGCGCCGTCCATATAAAAAATAGCTTGACGTTTCTTGTATTAATTTTTACTGTTTCAACCATTAAATGGCTGAACGAAATTACGTGAAATTTGTGGATTAGTATTTTACCATCGTGTTTAGTTCTGTGTTCGTATTCGTGGAACCGAGTTTACCCCTCGGCGACGGTTCTTTCCATTGTGACTGAAGCGCGGATTCCATTATAAAGAAGATAACTTCAGAATCCTCTTATTTCAAATTGAATAAAAAGCAGGAACAATTTGAAAAAGCATCAGGGAGAGTCTACCAAGATATTTACTTTTAATTAAGATAGCTCGGTACTCGTTCAAAATAAGATTGAGTTTTGTATAGATAAGTACTTATTTATACCACAAACGTCACGCGAGAGGCAAAGAAAGGGATCATTAAGCAGAGACTTAATATTCATACACAATGAATTCCGAATCTTATTACAAACAAAACAAACTTGTTGATCCTCTTATTTTAAGTCCGGCAAAAAGAATGATTAATTTAAAAGTAGCTACCCAACTTTGCCACAGTACTTACTTTTAATTAAGGTTCTTCGCGAAATAAAGTTCGACTTTCATCGCGGAGCATAAAACAGGACTCGGTTTCTCGAAGTGAATGCACGAATTTAAATCGAATAAAATGCGAGGAAATAAAGTCAAAATCATTTATGTAAGCTTAGCTGCGTAGCCGGGATACTTCGGAATGTTTGACGTCCTCGGAGACAAATTACTTCAGCTGTTAGGGGAAATCTCTTTGACACTTAGAATCAGATTACCAGGAGTACACGCGAGCTTTCTTTTTCCTAGAAAAATAGAAGACTCTGTCAATGACGATGATCCATCCCAAGCAAATAGTTTTCGTTTAAATTCCTACTATTTGACAAACGACTTAAATTTAACCCTTGAAGCTACCCCAACTTTCCTAAAATAAGGCTATTATGGCAAAGAAAACCCTTCCGATTTCTTTGAGATTTAATTTTACAGTTTTGTATCTGATATTCCACTATATTCGTTATAAAGAAAATTGTTGTGTCTCATTGAAAAGATTTGTATGTCTTATTGAGTTAATTCGTCTAGCAATTAATTGGTTTTGCACTCCAAATTAATCCCCTTGCAGATCATATTCATCTTTTTGCAAATCAAGTTCAACCTTTCACAGATTAATTTCACCCTTTACATTGGATTTTATTTTTACTACAATAGTTTCAGAAAACTAATTTGTAGAAAAGCTTGATTTGCAAAAAGGTGAATATTATCTGCAGAAGTGTTAATTCGACGCGCACAATCATATTTAATGCGAATTCTTGTTCTAATAGAAAGGATTTATTATACAATTACTGATATAAAACTCAAAATCTGTATGTTTTGTAATTTCCCTATAAGTTCTAACATTTTTGTCCAATCCAGATGAAACTTTATTTAGTCGCTGTTTAAGATCTGACGTAAAACATAGACTACTTAACTCGCGGATATATTAGCTAAAAATCTGGTAATATTATTAATATAAAATTCAAAATCCATGTTTTTTCTGTATATCAAGATTGACGGGGAATGTATTAGTTCAATTATATCAATATTGTTTGAGCAAACTTTTGCGAAAGATATTTTTGATCTCGGTACAATGTTGGTGCTTCTTTAACGAATGATCCTGGCAAAAAGCAGCTGGGAAACGAGCAACCCCTAATATGTGTATATCGGGAGTCACAATAGGCGCATGTGTTTTTTTCCACCCTCTTTCGAAGCTGCTTACAATCCAACGTGCCGCGAAAAATCCAGCTTCAACATTCAGACTCGGAGCCCTCGGTTTCAAGCAGACCCCTCCATAATTTAAACTTGAATATGATCTCGCTCTTCGTAGCAGCCGCCAATTAAAACAGGTCTAGAAGCTGGCTCCTCGACGAGGCTCAATTTTCTGATTGCATTAACGGGGCACAGGTGCAATAATGATAATTATAATAATGGCACTCCCGCTAATGAAGAAGGGAAGAATCATCACGCTGGGTATCGTTGCATGTGGGAAACCTGTATTCATATATCTGTAAGGACAACCCTTATCGAAGGGTGTTCTACCTTTGCAACCCTTTCTCGCTCAATAGAATTTACGTATCGCTGTGGGGACATTTTACTCGAGAAAAGTTTGTTAGATTTTGACGTCAAAATAACTTTTAGTCATATTCTGGAATATCGAAATTTATAGTAAAACTAAGCGTTATTAAAATTTCATCCGTGGGACGTGGGTTATGTAATATGAATATCGATCAGAGGTTATTAGATATTCTTGGTAATTCATAATAATATATATTTTTAGTCATATTCTTGGGTATGCAATTTTATAGTGGAACGAAATTCATTATAATTTTAGTAACGAGGTGCAATATGAATATCGAACAAATTTTATTCGATATTCTTGGTAATTCATAATAATATGAATTTGTAGTGATGTTCTTGGGTATGGAATTTTATAGTAAAATTAAATGTTATTAAAATCTTATCTATCGGGCGTGGATTATGCAATATGAATATCGGTAAATTTGCAATTAATTCTCTACTGGAGTAGAGTGAATATCATTTTGTGGAGTATTAGGTGAAATTTGCTTATTTCGTGATAATAGAAATTTAAAGAGATAGATATAATCTTGAGGTGTTATGCAATAGCGTCAAAAGACTTTGAGGGGCGGGTATAACATTTTTTATAATATTCTAATGAATTTGAGTATTCAAAGCAGACACCCCAATGGGTTAGGGTCAGAATACATCCCCCGTATCCCTGTCTCTCGGAAAAGGCAACTAAAAGGGTTGACCGGGGATTGATCTCCCGTGAAAGCACTATGATTTATATTGCTTCAATTGTGGCGATTGCTATATTCAGATTAATATTGTATCGTATAAAGGGTGGGATAAAAGGGTCGAGTGGATCGACCTCCGTCAATGTTATATTATATTATTGCTGGATATCAAAGCTGAAATAATTCTACGAATAAAATGATTACTTCCCCTTTGAAATATTTCAATTATTAGTAATCGCTGATAATAATACTTATAAACGAAAGATAGTAACAAAGAACCTTGAACATTGCGTCAAGTGGAACAATTTTGTATGAATATTATATTATTGTTGAATATCGAAGGTGAAATAATTATATGAATAAAATGATTACTTTGCCTTTGAAATATTTCAATTATTAGTAATCACTGATAATAATACTTATAGACGAAAAATAGTAACAAAGAACCTTGAACATTGCGTCAAGTGGAACAATTTTGTATCAATATTATATTATAGTTGAATATCGAAGGTGAAATAATTATATGAATAAAATGATTACTTTGCCTTTGAAATATCCAAATTATTAGTAATCGCTAATAATAATACAAAGAACGGATGTTAGGCGTTTGTCACATCAACACCTGTTAAATTCTCGCGGGTGATTTTCCCCAGCGTTGGTCTGAGATTCGGTTGACAACGAAGGATAATCCTTCGACATCCCCGCGAGCCGCGATAACTGTTAAGCACCAACAATAACAATTCGTAAGTCCGAGGCTGGACCAGATACGTCACATCCCCAATAAGCGAATCTGCATAACACTCTCGAAGGAATATTATTGTTACTGGCTGAGTACCGATGCCCAAATCCAGGATTTCCCAGCTTGTCGCCCAGAAAGCCAGGGAACTAACCATCGCTGCCCAGGACTTCTTTAATCTCTCTTAATCGGCGAACGTCAATAATAACAAATGTCGATAGACACTTCACACGTGTAGAACAGAAATCACTAATCAATAATCCGTAAGTTTAATCATTGATAGGACGACCATTTACTAGTATTTATTAATACTGGAACCGCGGATAATATATTCTGCTGTGTTTATACATTCATCGATTCAATTCAATTTAATTAATCGATTTAATTACGTCCATTATGCAACAAACTCCACAAAAAATCTCGGAGAATGGAGTCTGCCTTAGTTCTAATGTTAAAACTTCCCTTTAATTGAAGTATTATTATTCCTCTATAACCCATTTTTTTGTGTTTATTAGAAAATTGTATAACGTGAAACTAGTTGAATACAAATCTGCAAAAGCTGCATTACGAGAAAACAGTAACGGAATTATTACTTGCTATGATTATTATCGGAATATTCATTGCAAATTTTTTCGATAATAATCACTGGTAATTATTAATGCACTGAAAAGGGCGATAATTATTGCGCATATTTTTATAATTATTATTGCAACGGAAAGTGAAAGGAAACAAATCAATTAAAATTTTACGATCAGTGATATCAATTAAAATCTTACGATGAGTGATATCAATTAAAATCTTACGATTAGTGGTATCAATTAAAATCGTATGATTAGTGATATCAATTTAAATCTTACGATCAGTGATATCAATTAAAATCTTAACATAACTTGGATATTAAATGATCACAAAGGCTCAGAAGCAAGATCCATTGTCGCGGAATATTGTTATTATCAAATAATTCTTAGGATACTAAGGAACGATGGAAAGATGGAGTCGGAAGATCGAGTCAAAGGATCGAAAAGTTGAAAAGGTCGTAGAAAGTCGTGGGACATGGATGAAAAGCATAAAAGTGGGTCGTGGAGGGTTATACGAAAAAGGATTCTCTCGCGGTAACATCGAGATATTTTCGAGTATTTCTTTTTGCACCACCTACCGGTGGGCTGTTTCCGGTTCCGTGTTTCCGCTCCTCGGTAACGGAGAGTCCCGGTCCGTCGATGGAAGGGAAAAAAAGGCTTAAAAGAAAGAATTTAAGGGTTGCTGGGAGGAGAAAGGTTTCGGGGAGGCAAGGAAAGCGCGAAATAGAAGTTTCGAGCGACAAGGCGGCTAAGAGGATGTGTAAATACATAGAAAAGCGAGCGCAACGAGCGTAAAATGCAGTTGGTTGTACATACACAGAGACTCTTAAATTCTCCGTGGTATGAATTTTTAATTTTCCTGTACTTTACGACTGCCCATTAAAATATAAGAAGAAGATGGCGGTGGTAGGAGGAGGGCCGAAGGCGGAATTGTAGAAGAAGGTAGATGTATAGAACCCAGGGGAATCCCCAAGCGAAGGTTATATTTTCCTCTAGGAACGCCTCTGACTACGTACAACGATTGCCCTGAGATATGCGATTACATGAATTTATTGGAGTATGATATCTCCCAGGCTATTCAACGATATGTTTATGCATGAATCTCGCATCAATATGTTTTCCTTTTTTCTTCTGTTAACCCTTCGATCGAATATTTTTGCATTATTCATCGTAATGAACGGAATACTTTTACAAAACCTCCCTCAGTACGTTAACACTGGAACTACCATAGCAGTCAACATGACGGGTATACAATTTTTAATAAAAATACATTATTAAGAATTAATTATCAATAGAAATATTCGACAATATAACGTTCCATTTTCCGAGATTTTTGCGGCTCGTGATGCGTGATACATATAATTAAATCGCTTAATTTAAACGTTAAAAGTATCTTACGAAATATTGTAAATTTATATGGATAAATATTTAGAATTTTAATATTAGTTATTAATTGATAGTTATTCATCTATATTATTAATAGTTAATAATTAATTATATCACTCGATACTCATATCGAATCTAAGTCCATTGGCGTCGACACGCCCGAAGAGACTGTACATTTCCCGATTCGTTCGATATTAATTTTAAGGTTATTTAATCATTTAAGGACGACATGACATACTCATCCACGTTTAACCACCGTAAAAGCATTCCGTGACATGTATGTCACGTCCATCTCCATTATTAAATAATACGAATATTTTAATCAAGAAATGCAGTTCTTCTAAAATACCTCGTCAACGAAAAACTACCAGGATCCCTTAAACTAGTTGATAGAAACTTTTCAAAAATTTTAAATTCAAATTCTAGTATTAATAAACTCAGACGAGTTCACTATTAAAATTCCATGCAATCCTTACCAACTGCAATGTTATATTAAAAATTGCAGACCAGTCATTCTGATTGGGAAACAATGTTCAACAGTTTGTGCCCAATCGAAAACGAGCGTTAAACTGTTAAGAAAGTACACGATAAGAACATAGTGAACCAGAAGTATAAGGACAAGATGATTTTGAGAATTGCACGGAAAGAGGTTTGTGACGGGGTGGTTGCGAGGGGGGGACGTTTGGTATTAGGTGCAGAAACCGACTGAGTTACGAGGGGTTATAAATTCCGAATATTGGAGTTCTGCCCTGCAACCCTCTTCCACCTCGCTCTACCTCTATTCCGCACAATAGCAGGAATCTCCTACCCATGGCAACTCGTCTTGACCTAGTATAATGTCTGTCCATAGAAAAATAGAATCTCTATTCCACTTCTTCGCTCTATATATGAATCCAATGTGCTCTCGACTTTCAGTGCTCGTATTACTCCATATTACTCGCGGAATATCAATATGTACCGATAGTCAATTACCTTTCGTTTTATTCCCTTTTTGGAAAGCTTACAATATGTATCTTGTATGAAGCTCCATGTCGTCGAATCGAAGTGCATCGTTCCTTGGTGCATAAAGAGAATTTCCGACAAGGTCGAATTTTCACGTAGAATTCATCTTAAATATTATTATTCATTCATTCCTTTATGAATTAATTAATATCGAAGTCCTGGAAGAGAATTATACAATAGTATGATCTATGTCTTCGAGCAGTGAATTTCTTCGAATGGAATTTCTCTTAATACGAAATTTCGATTAATTAACCCAGCAGATGGTATTATGTGTCTGGAGTTCCTTGACGTCATCGTTGAATCGTCTCGAACCGGGGGGATGGATTCTTTTTTCGGGGGCATCCGAGTAGCGCGATGGTAAGACGAAAGAATGGAAGAGCTGGCTCTAAAAGGAAGTGAACTGTCACGGGGAATTGTTCAGTCGTGCATTCGCCTGGAAAATCGACAGTTTCTTCTATTTGTCAGGCCGCGCTTTTAGGATCAAAGAATGAAACTTTAATTAGCAAAGAAAGTGGTACGTGGTAGTATGAAAGCTTCGGGTCTTATCCTTGGTCTATATATCCTTACGTATTGACACAAAGAGAAGGTAGCGCTTTCGGACCAGCGAATACGAAACTCGATGTAACGAGGCACCCGTATCATATTCATGTAATCTCTCCAGTCTCCTACCTGACGAAATTTCCGAATATATGATTCGCAGCTGGAGTGTTAGGTGAATAAGTTCATGCCGCTTCGCGAAACTTCCGAATTCAAGATTGAAACGATGAATAATTAAACCTTACGAAATGCATGAAACGCACGGAGAATATCAATGATTTGTTATAAATAGGCATGTTAAAGAACTGCATTTAAATCGAAGCATAAATAAATCCATAAATCGCAGACAAATGCGAACAATGCATAGATCAATTTATGAAAATTCTTTTTAGTGCAATTTACAATAAAAAAATCGATAAAGGGGATTGATACATAAACGTCTTTTATTTAATCGAAGAATATCGATGCTTTCCTATAATTAGTTGTCTCAAAGAATTGCATTTAAATCGATGCATAAATAAACCTATAAAATGTTCCAAAATTGGAGCAACTTGGAGCAGGGAAAAAATCGATTAAGAGAGTTGATAAACAGACGTTCTTTATTTAGTCCATTAATTGCATCCCCGTGGAATTGCCATTCTCGAAGTACCTTGAAAGTCGGTTGTATCCCGAGATATCGTTAATGGATATTTTAGATCAACTTTTAAACAACGTCGATGGAAGGGTAGTGAAACAGAGAGAGAGAGAGGAGGAGGAGGAGGAGGAGGAATATGTGTGTGGGATGAGTAACGAGATCAGGTACTCGATAAGTTCTGACAAGCGCAATTGCACTTTCGAACAGAGCTCGTCTACGCTTTAGACTGAGCAATTCCGTGAGCAGTTCCTTCCCTTGTTCGTCGAGCTTGCGTAACGATCAAAGTTCTTCCAATCGTTTTATTCGACGCGATCTCTCGCCGTAAAAGGCTGCCATTTGCCCTCACTGATATCATCCTCTGTTATCAAGTATCGAAAGTAATAACGTCTCATTAAGCTCCGACAAACGAGCAAGCGGTAACTAAGAAAACTTTGTTAGTAAAGTCTTTCGTTAACTTCCGCCGTATTGCATCTTATTCCCATCGGCCGCCGTACTAAGAAAGATAAACCTAACATTTCCTATTTAAATTTTCCTTATCTGGCACAACCTTTCCATGTCGGACGCAGAAGAAAATTTCTTCGGGTTTTTAAAAATATTTAAAAAAATATTCTAAAATCTCCAAGTAATTCTAAGGTTCACGGTCGTCTAATAAATCGCAATGAAATAAGGAAAATGTAATTTCGGAAGAATTTTTTATTAAAGCTTACCCACTTTAATCAGATGGTGATGGAAGTGGGGAAAGTTTTGTTTATCGGATAAAATCGATAACCGCGAAATACCGAAATCACGGGATGCATTTCATGATGAAATTCTTGCGGAACAGGATAAAATGTCGAAGGAGTTCCGGGACGTATCTTGTGATAATGTTATTATGGGATATTATAAAGTGAGCTGATATTAGCGCGATATCGATCTTTGAGGTACAACGACACGGGGGCTATAAAAGCCTCGAGATTAAAAATGCATTACGTAAGAGACTCATGTTTTCTTTCTCATAAAGTTCGTAATGTAAGTACAGGTTTGCGAAGTTTCTTACTTCGGGAGAAACTCGATCGCTTCGTGTTCTTCTTTAGGTAATACATCAACGGTATTCGCATATTTCAAA
Source organism: Nysson spinosus (assembly GCA_910591585.2). Lineage (NCBI taxonomy): Eukaryota > Metazoa > Arthropoda > Insecta > Hymenoptera > Crabronidae > Nysson > Nysson spinosus. Next base: position 10,572,131 of record OU342835.1, read on the forward strand.
CGGTCTCGCCAGCTTTTTCCACCGTTATACGATATCACTACTGTAAAATGGAACTTTTGTTTTGAAACTTAGTTTATTACAGTGCCGAAGCCTTTATAAATAGTTATAGGAAAGTCGAGGATATTATATCGAGAAATTTCCTTTGAGGAAGGAAAGGATATTTCTTTTCTCGGAGACCTTAGAGCCGAAGTTAATAAAGTAATATGATTCGCGGAAATAAATATACGGGACGACGTAATATTACTAATAAAAGCTATATTAAAGGATGTAAGTTTATTATATCTCCATCCATTAAAGGTGAAAGATTCTTTTTTATTAAAGCTCTATAAATACTCGTATATTCCTCGCCAAGCACGACCGACCAGATTTTTGTACTTCTATTCATTTATATTAAAATCTTTATTTATAGAATATCCTTGTAAACTACGAACCGAGTGGAAGTTCTGTCCTTTTTTGAGAGGTTTTCTCCCTGCTTTTCCGAGTAATGTCATTTCGAGAGGAACACACGAATGTTTAATTTTATATTACAATATTTCCGCGAACCAAGTAGCCTATGCTTTCCAACGGAACGATTGAATAAAAATGGTAGGAGTAACAGGGAAATCACAGTCAAATATAGATTTTCAATTTTATATCAGTAACAATTTCCTTGGCAGTGCATATAAGATCACAATTTTATATCAAGCAGAATTTCAAGTTTAACATGAAACTTTTTTCGAGACGAAACAACTCTTCTTTAAACAAACGGGAACTTAGGTAGAACTCTGATTCGAATCAGGTGACGGTGTTTTCTCACGCGGAACTAATAGACGCGCAACAAGGTGGGTAAACACGGACGGAGGTTTCCCTGATTGCAACAAATTAGAGTGTCGCACTCGACCAATCGAGTTGCACGACCAGGTAGACAACAGTTTGATTCGGATGAACTACCGTGAATCTATGACTATTCACAAGTGGGTGGATCGGGTCGATCTCGTTTTCCCCGTCGATAGTCCCTAAACTTTCATTTGAACATCCATACGCGATACTTAATTATATGCTCACCGCGACACGTAATTCCATTGAATTTTGGAATCAGACCCAGTTCGATTGGTTGTATCGTATGCCTCAAGATATTCGATGTTCCATCTCGAGCACCTTGGAATCCCAAGTAGGTGCACCCGAATGCTGAGATATCTGATCTATTCGCAGAATGAGGATGCGAGATGAGATTCACCTCGGTTTCATATTTGTGTATTCATCCATTATATTCCCAGATGTATTTCATTTTATTAGAAGCCAATCTTTTTTTATCCCCGATTTAGATTCCATGATATTGTGTAGTATTTGCATCGTATTAATAACCCGAATTTGGTACCAATAATAATTAATAGTTAAGTGGAAGAATATATTGACCGATTCGTCTCATTTTTTTAGAAACCGATCTTTTTTGATCCCCGATTTAAATGACTCCGTGACATTTTGCAGTATTTTGATCAAACTAACAATCCCTTTGTTATTAATAACAGTTAATAATTAAATGGAAGAACATAGTCACGACTTATATTCGCAGATGCGTTTCATTTGATTATAAACCGATCTTTTTTGATCTCCAATTGAAATGATTCCGCGACATTTGTCATTTTGATATCAAATTATCGACTCGATTGTTATTCGCAATCGTTAGTAATTAAATAGCAGCAGAAAAAGGATATATATATTGTACATTATCCTGTATAATTTATACCTATATCAATATCTACATTTTATATATATACATATAATAGACTATACACCAAGATTGACAGTGGCATAGATCAGTGGAACTTCGACATTTTCCTCAGTCAATCACCGTTCATTATTTAAACGAAAGTTGAATGAGGGAGATTCTCGATTAAAGTTTGACGATAGACAATTTTGGAAAGAACAAGGTTTAACTCGAGTGTATATTCGTAGACTACGTCTGCATCGTAATTAAATAACTGTCAGTCACCCTCGGTACAGATATATCGAGTGACGTTTACTAAAGTGTTCTCGAACGTTTAATCTCGATCGTCTATGATCGAATGGACCGACAGACAGGACGAAATACTCCCGCTTGCTTAAAATCGTTTATTACCTGCCTTACGGACTGCCTGACTTCGCCGCGTACTCGTTAGTCCCCTAGTTTCAGATCTATTAAATGACATCGAAGAAAAAAATCCCCATTTTTTCAGCCGACGCTTCGAGAAAAGCAATAATCTCGTTGTCAGTTGCCACGCGACGACAGTTTTAAATACTTAAATCAACCAGACGAAGCATAAATAACTTCACCTTTCTGTGAATCATTTAATAAGCTCGTTTATCCGTCTGAAAAATGTCATCAAAAACGTGCAGACGATCCTTAAATAGTTATAGAATTTCGAAGATTGAAAAAGCTCTTTTTTAGTCGTGGCATATTTGCTAAGAAATAATAGATTATAATCAGAACCGAATTTTTTTGTCCTTATATTTGTATGATTAGGTGAATATCGTTGTTTAATTAGGTGGCCTTGTTTACGTGGGACACCCTGTATATTTATCATTTTAATATTTAATATGTACTGAAATTTATAATCGCGAAGAATGCAGTTTATGATTACGAATTATACATATTTAACACGAACTACCAAAGGAACCCAAATGTCTGTCATTTTTCGTTAAATTGTAGGAAAATATTACAGCGCATTGTTTGAGATTTCATATACCTTCATTTCATACACATAACACAAATAATTGAATCCATTAATTAACTTAAATCCTCCAGCCATAATCTGTCTATAAATAAATATATAAGCACAGCTGATTACATGTTTGGTAGTTCTAGTATTAAGTAAACAAGTAAATAAGTAAATAAGAATAACATCTAAATAAATAACAATATATAATATTCACCTCATTTTCCATTGACCTTGTCAAATCTGGGAAGCATAATCGAATGGAGAATTGATTAGATTATGGAAGACGTTTATTTCTCTGGTAACCGGCTAAACGTTAGGAGCAGGTGTGCCACTAAGATGGATGCATCCTGCAGAATCCTGCAGGATCTTGTCGGGATCGATTATAGTAGTAGGATCATGTAAAACGATTGGTACCGGATACTTCAAGAATGACACGTATCTCAGGACGGAAGACCGTTGTCAAAATATTAAACCCTTCCCTTAAAGATCGGGTTTCAAATAGTTTCGCGTCATAACAAATCCGATCCTCTTTGCGGGTAGATCGCAAGGGAAAGAGTTGAAACGCGAAGGGAGGAGTTGATTGTTGGAGGGTTCAACCGGCCAGTATCACCTTACAACAGGCTTTCCACGTGTCCCCTTTTATGAAGTACCGTCCCATATTTCCATGTATTTTTGTTCCATCTTTGAAATCATACACCCTTTATTATGAACCCGTATAACTGGTATTTGAACCAGTGCCAAGTAGATTTCATCTACCTTCGTGCATTCAATCTCACTATACATATTTTTGATGAAACGTTTTAATAAAAATTGTTTGATTAATTGTGACTAAAATAATAGGAATCATTTAATATACGTTACTATTATATAACGATGGGGTTGCTTTCGCAAAAATGTAGCGTTATGAAAATCTCGTGTCAGACTCGGATTTTGTATGAAAAGTTTGTGTATCCTCGAAAACTGATTCTTTTGAAACGCGTTGTATAAACACGGCGTCTGTACAAGGGTTAACTGTATATTGGAAACATTATTGTGTTGGATTACGGACGATCTTTAATACGGTAAACAGCTGCTGGCTGAAATAATGGGTTTACTTGCTCATAAATATTTATTGGTATTGAATTTCCGCATTTCCGTATGCAGGTTATTCATAACACGATATCCGAAACCAGGTACTTGATATACCTTTTGTCACACTTGTCCCAATATTTTGGTTTCATTTATCTTGGAGACCTGCGATCATACACTACCTGCGGTATAATGGAACTTCCTCTTCTTCTCATGTGCAGTAACCTGAGACCTGCTCCTCTGGTACTTAAACCATGTTTATCGATAACCGTAATATCCTTTTCTATCAAGCAGGAAAACAATCTACTAGAGATCTTCGGATATGCGGGTGATTCTTATTTACTTCACTTATATAATACAGGAATAAATATAGTCCAACATTAAAGTAGTCTTGAAAATTGTTATCTTTATCAAATAGGAAAATAATTTCCTAGATTCAAACATTCGGGTGATTCTGATTTATTTCACTGAAATCTAATACAGAAATAGATACAGTCCAATATTAAAATACTCTCGAATAAAATAATCTTTAAATTAGTCACAGAACAAGTATTATATTTCAATGATCAAAGTAATACCAGTATCTCGAGTGGAATCAATCATTGTTATCTCATGATTATTATACAATTTGCGAGCACGTAGTATCTGTACATAGATATTTGGTAACAGCAGTGGTCAGAACAGTTGGACGGTATATGCCCTATAAATCGATAACACTTTCCGACGGAAACTAAGCTTAAGCGACCTAACTAACAAGAGGAAATGAGATACTGCTATATATGGATACAGAGAAAGGGGCTTGCACTTAGTTGAGAGAGAAGTTTTCGCGTGAAAGGATACGGATTGTCTGGTTTTGGGAAACATAGGACACAGGTTAAAAGAGGATCGGAGAGGTAAAGGTGTTGGTTCACACATTACGACATAATCCTAGGAGGATATAACGATACACTAGTTTCGGGATCTCAGGAAACTGATGTGGTTTCGTTGCAGCAGGCAACCTTTAAGCTTCCGCCAGCTGGAAGGTTCATGGAGTTAGAAACGACCACGTCCTCGCGATTTCGTACGTTGGACACGATAAACGTTTCCACCTTCGCTCTTCTCCTATATTTCCCGTAGAGTTTGCCAGGACCAGGTGACACTGTCATTAAACTACGAACGATTATTATCATCTACTTCTGAGCTCAGGGCTTCCAACCCTATCCCGGCTTTTATTACTTTCTATTAAACCGCGTAAAGTGTCACCAAGTTCGAACAATTTTACGAAGAGTCAAGTACAAAGTTCAGATATAAGGAGAACGTAAATATTACATGACACACGTGATATATTTATCTTTCATATATTTAATTCGTGGGGAAACAATACTTTAGTATTTTTATAAACAGCATTAGCTCGGAAGCTCCAGAATTTCAAGCATAAGGCGTTAAAATGCAAATTCAAACCATTTTGCGAGAGATAAAGAATGATATTCGAATATAAGGAAAATATAGAATATAATATATGGTGATATATTTGCCTTCCAAATATGTAATTCATGGGGGAAAGAATTCGTTCGGATTTTTCTAAACAACATTAATATTCAGGTGTTTTCATTGAAATGACTCGGTCTGTATAATCTACTGGAACTGACAAGAACGAATGAAGCTGATGATTAAAGATCTTTCCGAAGGTATATCTGATTTCTTGCAAGCATTATTTCCGCAACATAAATTCCGAATTATAAGCGTTCCAGTGGCTGTTATCATTAATAACGTAGCTATTAAAGCGTTAAATTCGATGAGGTATCCGAGTATGGTATCCGAATGTTAATAATCCAGGTTAAATTTACATTGTTGGACTTTGATTACACGCTTATCGCTTTGTACGTAGGCTCGATAAAACGTTCGATGCTTCAGATGCATTTGATCATTGAACAGCATAGTTTCTATTTCACGATCTATGAATTATTGCTGTAATTCGTTTAATCTAATTTAATCATTACGAAAAATTATTCCGTATTCCTAGAATCACAAAAATGATGATCTACCTAAAATTAAATTCCTGCGAATCTGAATTGATCCAATCACCGATATTTCTTCCTTTATCATCGATGATGGAGTGGAATGTAATTATCAATAATTACTATAATAATTGGTACCAATTATTTGTTGAAGTAGAACGCCTGACAAAAGACATAATCAAATTACAATTATACCCAATAATAGGATAAACTCGATCAAATAAATTTCTCATTTATTCCATCTGACGTCGAACAAGAAATTTCAAATAATTGCGAGATACGAAAAGTCCCTTGGGCGGCAAGGAAAAGGTACTAGGAAGAGTGGTAGAAGAAGGGAAACCTCCGGGCGATCGCTAAGCTCCTCGACGTTCTTCCTTTTTCCAAGAATAATCCTGCAACCAGCGAAAGGTTTGGGAATGAACGGGGACGGAGGGGAGAGGGGCGGCAAGGTAAAGAACATCATAGAAGTAGAGAAAGGGGTGTACCGATAAAATCCTCGCAACTGTACAGGACTAGGAAAGTCACATATAGATTGGAAAGACGGAAGACATAAAACGGAGAAACCAAGAGAAAAGACTGGAGGACGTGGATGCGTTTAGCCGGTCGAAGTCTTCCCTGGCTTCAATTGAGCTTCAATAATTTGTGGCCCTGAGCCAGTTGGTGGGTCGATGTTGGTGGTGGTGGTCCGATAAGATGGAACGGGAGTTCTGGCTGTACGAACTGGTACGTAGAGGGACAACTTAAAGGAACGAAAATCGAGGGTTGAGGAAAGACTCTCGTAGAGGGTGGAGTTCGGAGTGTACAATATACCTGGGATATGCGAGGGAGTTGAAAAGTTTACACGCTTCGACGGTGATGTATGGAGATTGCACGTGCGTGACTTGCTTAGTTTCGAGTTAGGGCCTAGAACCTCTATCATTCCGTTGTCCACCTTATTCATCGTTGACAGCGATAACTACTGTTTTATCGTGCCGCTACAATGTATTGGTACTTGGCCCGATCCTTTATGTTAGTTCTAATGAAGTGTGAAAGCTGCTACACTAACTTCCAAAGATATCATAACCTATTGTTTCGAGGAGTATTCCCGGTGGATAGTGGATGTTTCGATATGATATCCGAGTAAAGAAACCATAGTTTCGGATGATTCAAAGTCTCGGCTAAGTTATAGACTCCGGATTAAGCGAACGAGGAAGTCAATACCAAAACACGATATCTATAGTCTATGCAGATGTGTATAGTCCGATAATATACCGGAGTTGGGTGTACGACAACTATGTCTCATCCTGATAGATGTTTTGTAGATATATCATCATAGAATCCAAGGATTAAAGGACACTGGTAGGAATTAATTATAGACAGAGTCTCGTAGAACTGGATGAAGATAATGGATGACGGTATCTCAATTCCTAAGAACATTGCTTGTTAAGATGAAATCTTTGATTTGCACGGAGGACAATTAAAATCATCTCGTCAGACATATTAGACGTTATTAGAGATTCAAGTATTTGAAGTATTTCGTGAGAAGGGTTCGAGAATACAGGTTTCTCGCGTCGATTAACGGAACAATACACTTGCCTGGGTGTATATATATATATTTCATAAGAAGAGGAAAGACGAATGAAGGGAGTCGAGTCGGAGGTTCTTAAATAATGATGATGTTTACTTAAGTACTCTGTAAGGGTTGCAGAAGTGGGACTTCTAATCCGCGAGACGAGGGCGAAGGGTTAATTGAAGGCAACAATTAATTTACGATGTTGAATTAACTTACACAACTTTGACAAACCGGCGAGGCTGAAGGATAAAGCGAAGAAAGGCGCCATAAATAAGGATGAAGTGGGACAGCGCTCGCGAATCCCGCGATAGCTAGACGCGGAACACGGAAGAGGGGCAGTAAAAGTGGGTTTTGGTCGCCAAGGGGATGACGCGGGGGTGTAAGTCTTAAGCCCTGGAACTGGCGACTGCTACTATATCCAAGGCTCAAATTAGTCGGCCCGGATTTACTCGTCGGCGGATCAGTTTTTTAATCTCCTCGTGAAGCCGCAAATAATTCTACGGTGCGCAAAACCCACCAGCGGTGTCTTCTGACGAAGCTTCCTAAAATTGTCCTAGATATTCGTATACAATACATACAACCTTACCTTTGTTTACAACATGAAGATAGCACTGTTTAATCATTTCATAATCATTTTCACATTACACGCGCGGTTGAATGTCCTTCCGGAATAACGTGGCGTTGAGAATGAAATAATTTCTTCCGTAACATACGTTATCCGGATCAAAGCACGGAACATACGTTATCGCGGACAACCAGCCGATAACACGCTTCGGTGATTCACATATTTCCGATTACACTTCTGTTTAATGATCTATTATAATCTTTAATATTCGACCCGTAAATGGTGTTGAGCCATTTAGTCCGTTTATAGAGAAGATATAAATCATTGGTGCAGGGTCGTTTCCTTCGTCCTACATCTCTACAGGACATTTCAAAAATGCCTGTCCAAGATGCATCGATAATTCTAAATTCAGCCATATCTCATAGTGCATTTAAATATAAGAATTCTCAATCACATAAAATCAGAAAAAGTCTGTTTTCTATAATATTATATATGACCCGTTTATTTTGAAAGCAGCTAAGTTTTGAAACGTACAAAGTAACTTTGTGTAACCTGAATTTTCTTGAAAAAGGGACTTAGGCTATTTTCAAGATAAACGGCTCATATATTCTTAAATGAATCCAGATGAACTTATGATATACAGCGAATACCTTTAGAATCAACCTGTACACGTGATTTGAGATAGATTCGAATTTCACATTTTCCGGTTCGAACGATCGGTACTTTGCAGTTCGGAGGGCGCGTTGCAATTGTTTCCTCGCCATTTGCGAGAATTCGCGATAAGGCAGGACCTACGGGGGGAGAAATTTTTCGAGAAAACCATGCTCTGTTCTCGTTCTATTTTGCCTCTCCCCCTTCTTCCAAGCTTCACCTTTACGCCTCATTCGCTCGTTATAAAGTGCTGTTCGCCTGACAGCTCTTATCGGCACTTCGCACGGAATCGATACCGCTGTGAAAGTGCTAGGCAGCACGACGACCTCAAAACCCCTGCTTTTCGGGCTTATTTTGGTCAATGCACTTTTCCTTGCTCATACGTGATTCACATGCGATAACAGAAATCTCGACGTGTTATACATCCAGTGGTCTCGGGGATCCTATTATATTTAATGGCTGTCGAATGATCATTCCACTCTCAGTTCCATCTCACGATCAGTGAATTATATTAATTCAATGGAAATCGAATTAAATCACTTAGGCTTTAATCGACCGGTTAATGTTTCAGGTAAATTTCAACCCTTTTCAAGATGCTCGGTACATTTGGACTAAATATGAAGGCTAACAACCAACCCGCAAAGGTTTCGGTGCCCAACATCTTGAGACCCTGCTTGGACCCTGGCCGCAAACTTTGGGACTTTAGGACTTTGGAGGCCCACTTGTGTAAGTGATTATATTCTATTTCGTCAGACAAACATGGAGTTTTTAGTAAAAGACATTGAACAGGGTCACTTGAATTATTCTATAATAATTATCCACGATATTTTTCTGTCATTTACATTATCACGATATTAACGATAATTATGCGAGAATAATAGAGCTTATCTAAAATCTCCAAACATGATATTCGCCCGTATCTTGCCGCAGTAACATCGAAAGACAAGCGAATAGTGGGATATTAAAATATGGAGGATGCACTATTGAAATCTCTATATTTTATACTTACTATTTGAAAGGTCACGCTGTTGTGGACCAAAGTAAGTATGCTATGAAATATGGCCAATTTTAATGCCCGTTCCGTCGAGTAATTTCTCATTCCCCGAGGATCCTTTTACGTCGGCCATAGATAAGTATTCGTATATTTTACTGTTGCAACGAAACAAATATTTATCGCATCCGCTTAATTCACACAATTATTCGGAGTTTTTTTTCGGAGTTCGTCGTTCCGACTCTCTTCAAATATTCGTTTCGTAGCAGGATATAATCGATGGATGCCTCCGAATTTTTAAATGGGCAACGTTATACAATAGGATATATTGTTTCACTATTAAATGGTAACACGATATTCCATGAGATCGAATATGCGGTATTCTTGATTTACAATTTATTAAATTGACTTACCCCGCGTAACGGAAATGAATTCGATTCGCGTTCGCCGTTTATTGATTTAATAACGTGTGAAGTTATATCGATATTTCTATGTATTCTTTATTACTTGAAAGCTCTTTCCGTGGGAAACAGAGCTTCACAGTTTCGTAGCTTTCTTACATTATATTCTATTTACTTAGTAAACATATTCATTTTATTATTTACAAAAGACATACTCATTAGAGTCTGCAATAAATATTTAAAATTAATTCACATTACAAACAACATCGAAATATAAGGAAATAAGTGAAGATAAATAAAGAAGTACAAGGAATATAATGAACCAATTATTTTCGTGTCCAACAAAATTATATAACGCGAATCAAGTGAAACTACATTACAAGAAAGTACTAACAAATTTATTATTACAACAACAAAATTAAACGAAACATGAGATATGGATGGATGAATACGTGAAGTCAAAGTTAGATGACATTATATTGGGTCAACGACACTTGTCATTTTTTGTTTGATATTTATAAAAGAAAAATACGAAAGTAAATAATAATTTGAATGATTTATTGCTTCGGCGTTGACTAATATCTAGCAACGCATCGGTCTGACATGTTTAGCATAGAATACAATCATTCATATGCAGGTTCAACCTGAGTGTCCCAATTTCCTCCTTGCGATTACCTCAATATAGTAGCCGCATTCCCATCACGATATACTGCTGTGGTTAGGACGATAGAACTCCACCGCTAACCTAATGTCACTTCTCCTGTAAAGGATGCGATGTTCCACGAATCAGGAACGTAGGACCCCGTTCTGTTAATCCAACTACCAATAAAGGTGTTTGATTAGAGGAAACAACGTCGAGATAAGGTTAAATCCGAAATTCAATTTAGAAGAGAAAAATTATATTGCGATTGTGATAGCATGATTTGTCATCATTTATTGTTTTATCATTATTTATTGTAGCTATTAGATATGATTATGATTTAGCATGATTTATTGTAGCTATTAGATGTGACTATGATTTGTCATTATTTATTGTGACTATTAGATATTTTAATATTCTAATTTTTTTATGTTTCGGTAGTTCCAGTATTTTATTAGGATCGTTATACACGTTTATTATTGAACACTGATATTATTAGTTACTCAAAGAGAAATTTAAAACTTCGCTCTTAAGAATTGCTTAAATAATAATTGATTAAATATTTTTACATATCGTTAAAAATATTGACACATTTCTATCATTAAATATCGATACTCAAAACGCAATTAAAAAAGTTACTCCCTTAAATTGACTCCCACGATAAATGTATGAAATCATAGACATATAAGTCAAAATATTAATCACTGAATTAATCACTCAAAAATTGAAAGGGTGGTTACTTCGATTATAATCGCCCGGAGTGGTTTCAATATAAATGAAATATTATTAATAATCGGCCGAGCCAATTCCTCTAGATAGGAATGACTGGATTGATCGGCAATACTTGACATTATTGTCATTTCCATCGATATCACCTTAGTCTATCATGGCGGGTGACACTGCATCTGATTGTATTTAAATAACAATAGCGTACGGTGACGTATCTAGTCGGAAATACAGGCGACGTATTAAGGTAATCACGTGGAGGAAATTGGGATATTCTAGTTGAACCGCTTGCGAATGATTGAGCCACGCAATATTCATGCTCTCGATTCGCATGTATTCGCGTAGAAACCGGACGAAGTGATCGGCTGCAGGTGAATCGTACGAACGATTAACGAACTCGATCCGGGTTGTCGCCAGGAAAATATATCATCGAAACGTACCATGAGCTCGTTGTTTTTTTTATATAACGACAAGTAATCTGCATTGCAAAACACTCCATTTTCTACCGCGATGGAAAGTTTTACATGCCCTGCTATAATCCGTTGTTACTTTGAGATCATGTCTCCGTAATTTATGATCGCGTAAAACCAAGCCGAAGTACATTGTACGCGAGTTTACCAACATCGAATGCGCCGGTTCGCTTTACGAGAATTTTCTGTTATCTCACTCTAAGGCGAGGTTAATTAACTAATTATGGTGTACTTCGCAAAAAGTGACTGCTACGATTTTATGTTCGTTATGATGTCGTACTGGTAAGGTATACTTAAGTTCGCGCTAAATCCAGATTTGACAATTTAAAAACGGTGCAATATTAATCAATTGATTTGTAAACGATGAATTATTAAAATTATAATTACCGATGGTATATGCGGTTGTAATTAAGTCAAACTAAAAGTGCACGATTATTGGATATTAATAAACTGTCAGATGCGTTACATTGTTACAATATAATGCTTCACCAATGTTAATGTTGTGTTCGAGCGCGTATCCGGAATCCGCGAAGTAATCAAGTAAAAGACAAACTATTGCCGACGAAAGTTTACGTGCAATCTGTGCAGGGGAGAATTCCCTTAATGTTACAAGCAGTTGCAACTGGCGACGCTTCTTGTTGGTAGTTGTCGAAACACCGTTAACTTCCTAATTAGACCGTGCCATAGTTTACAACCAGTCATAAAACAAGGACCAACCTATTTCGCCGGAACAATGTGCCGTATCTATGTAAAATTTCCACGATGAATTAAGATCCCACGGATACTGGTCCCTTGGTGGGTTTTACGTGCACCCAGGTGCAACGACGTTTATGCAGCCCCGACTCACGAAATTCCCGCGGACAAAGTCCGACCGTATAACTTCTCCGTTATTCTCCGCAGACGATTCCACCGTTACTTGTCTCGCGCTTACAACTTTTTAAACAAGCTGCCTTTAATAAAACAACTATAATATCGTCGGTCATCTCTGCCCGTCTGCGTTCCATTCTCGGAATATTCCACGTTTTCTTCGGCACTTTGAATGAAATGATAAAGTTTCAAGGGAAAACGGAACCAGCTTGAATTTTGATGTCTTATGTTTTTTGTACAAAGGGTATCCCAAGTGAAATAGGTTATCTAATTATACAACGATATTTGTTTGCGCGTGAAAAATATGCCAGGAAATATTGCCGCTGGATAACGCGTAAAATATTATCCGTGTTATCGTGGTTAAAGTATATAATTAGTTAACTTATTTCACACGGGACACTCTGCATTATTATTTATAATTTAGCGAACATCGATCGAGTATTATTTCAGTAATAATTCATTAATAATAATATTAATATAGCCGAAGATTTATGCAGACTTTTAGTTACTCAGTGAATTATATCATATCATAATATATATGTATTGAATTCCTGTCCAAAGTGAGTTGAACGAAAGGAATTTAATACTTTTTTACTATGCAGTTCGCGTTATTTCTGACGTATTTTATATCGCGGGGTATCAAGGGAGATATCAATATTTTCCGCGAATTGATAACTGGCTTGTATACTCGACAAGCATAAAGTACATCGAGGGGATGCGGTTCGAAAAGTATTGCGTAGCTACGTGCAAAGTGTCTACCGCTTAGAACGTGAGACTCTTTACGAATGCATTTCATATGCAGAACAGGGAGCCAGCTTTACAGTTCCACCTGGGAGATCGTGCTCCCCAGAACCTTCCTGAATAGCAGGAATTTTATAACTGCTTTATTGCGGTTTGCTTGTTTAGAAATTTCTCAAACTACCAGTACCACCGCCATTTGTCACTTTTGCCTCCAGTTTTTTTTTTTACCAACAATTTTATAACTCGCACGAACATATTCTCCTAGCTACTGAATTTAATACACCGACTTCTGAAATTCGAGTACGCTGTATTAGTTAAAAAAATAAAAACTTGTCATATTCTTAAATTGTAATGCACCGAATTTCCGATATTCAAGTACATTGTATTAGTTGAGTGAAATACAAATTTAATATACTGGTATATATTCGTGCCAGATATGAATATCATTATAGTAAACTTGTAAAATTACATTATCGTGTCATTGAAAAGTTTCCTACATTTTGAAAGTCTTATCAAAGATATGAATATAAGAACTGCAAACTGGTAATATTTCGTTATCAGTTCGCTGAGAATAAGGTTTTATTTAGACGCATATAAAGAACAGGGAATTTTTAGGGTGACGTGTGGCGGACGTATAGATGTTGCAACGGTATAAAATAGTTTACTGTTATGGCAAATATTAGAGCGAAAATATTGTTGCATTTTATACCTGACGTGTCACGTGTTTGTAAGTACCACACTCATGCTTCAAGATATGGATGCCTTCTTACGTGTACGTTGTTTTAAACGAGGCTGTGCATGAATTCAACATGAAGGTCCTCGCGCCGCGTGTACTTCACGAGAATGTTTCGTCCATTTGCCAAGTTTCAGCACTAAATTTCCCGCGGACATCTCTCGCGTGTTATTCTTCCAATAGTTTATACTCCGAGCATAAACAATCAAGTATTCACCAACCCGAATGCTCATTTTTCACATACTTCATGAAACTCCTTTCATTTTTTATATTAAAATTTGCATACTAAAATGTTTTATATTAAACATTGTTCTATTAGATAATCCTCGTCGTTATCTATGATCCACGACCGACGATTCTCCAATGCCATAATTCCCTGTTTGAAAAAAATCAAATTTTCAACTTTCGATGCGAAAAAATATTCCATTCCTAAATTGATTACTTTCAGGCACCCCGAATATTATAGATATTATAGATAGAGAGATATTATAGATATTATAGATAGAGAGATATTATAGATATTATAGATAGAGAGATATATTTAATATGAAATGATAACTGCAGGAATTTGTGGATTAATCTAGTATTTCATTAAAGTTGTAATCCTAAAAAGAGGGGGTAGATTTTAAGGAGACTAACAAATACGTCGGTTTATAACTAAACGACCTTTCTGGTGTGCACCTTAAAAGCTTAACCTTTTCTCAGGGGTTCATGCTCGTACTTTGGCGAAGGTAGGGCTGTGTAGCCAAGCAATAGCGTTGAACGGTGGTACGGGAAGACTAGAAACCGGAAGGTGTATAAAGGTGAAAGGCAATGCAACCCTGTGGGACGGAAATTGCTATTAAGGTCACGGCTCCACTCTTGTTAGCCGTAGCTAATCAATTCTACGGCTACTCCTCGATAGTTTCGAAGTAGTTAAATTTATTGGTGACATCTAGATTCGTACCGGTTCCACCTCCAATTCTGTTTCAATTTTCTCGCCGACCGCAACTTCCTACAATGCCAGTTAAGTCAATTATTATTACTCGGAATTCGCCGAAGTCTATGCGCAAAAATTAATATGCAAAGAATTGATTTCATCGTAGAATATTATATTAAAATGACAAATTATAAACTCTATTAACTAACAGTTACTTCGACGACATTTTTTGTTTGCGAATTGGGTAAAGCAGAAAACAGTCTCGATTTGAATAGTATTTTAGGAATTCATTAAAATTGA
Source organism: Nysson spinosus (assembly GCA_910591585.2). Taxonomy (NCBI): domain Eukaryota; kingdom Metazoa; phylum Arthropoda; class Insecta; order Hymenoptera; family Crabronidae; genus Nysson; species Nysson spinosus. The sequence goes on from OU342835.1 coordinate 10,587,430, forward strand.
ATATTTCGATGCAACATACTTTATTCATCGCGTTGGATAATATAATATTAGTATATCGTTCGATATACAAATTTTCATAATCACTCAAACTAACCCTAAGTCGTTTCCCAATTAAATTATTTCCGTATCAATTAAAATCTGCCGCCTCTTCGAGTCCACTGATTTATGCAAAGAATGACCTAAAAAAATGCAAATATTTTTGCCCATCTGAATGCAGATTAGTTCGAGTTTGTAATAAATCAAATCTCCTCAGTTCGTAATATGGACTTCCTGACCGCTGTGACTAAATTTAGCGTTCTTCCTGCATACATTTTTAAAATCAACCCGCGAAAATTCGCGGATGTTGTTCGAAATGAAAACAAAAAATAGTGTGAATGGCGGCGATGATATCTAATCGAGGACCAAGTCGAAATAATCGGGACATCACGTAGGGGAGTTTTGCGGGTCATCGGGTCAACGATCGTCTACTCGATCCTCGTTCGTGGCTGCGGCTAGTCGTGCGGAATATCATGTAACTTTTTCAACGGCGCACTTTATCGGACGGAAGACCGTTCGAATACGATCGGCAAACTCGCGACTATATAGTCGACTTTCATTATGAATGGATACTAAAATGTTAGTTCGATTTTATGAGGAAAGACGTGATGATGAAACGACGTAGCATACTGCTTCTCAAGGGACTCTTCGTTCCAGAATTATGTAATACGTTTTATAACGATTGCCGATTTTCTACGGATACCTAGATCCTCGAGGATTATTAGTTAATTATTATTACTAGTAGATTCTATTCTAGTATGATAGTGTATGCTACTATAGTTTATTATACTACTAGTATTATAGTAATATTCCCCCGTCAATTATGATGGACAGGTTTGAAAATATTCTTATTTCTAGAATTGCCTTGTGAAGTATGTTAATTATGTTCCGAGTAAAAATTGTGTCGTCTTTTAAAAGGTTTCCTTTAAAAGGTCTTCGAGTAATGGAGAGAAAATATTGTTTCGGAACGAACGCCCGAATTTTTAATTATATATTGAAACATTTCCGCGAATTAAGTAGTATGTACCTTCCGTCCGAACTTAAAGAGCGATTAAACTAACGTTCATTCGGATTGGACAAAAATAATGGGAGTTGTAGGAAAATCAAAATTACACGGATTTTTAGTTTTATCCTAGCAATAATCATAGCCTTGCTTTAATATCATTTATTAATATATCTTCCTACATTAATATCAAGGTACAGAATTATATTTCCAAAGTAAGCTTTTAGACGATAAAAATACTCCACCATCCACAGGATTACTTCAGCTGCTTGTTACTAATTCTTACCCGTATTTACATAACGGATACCATTAACAAGCAATAACCGTATCATAAATGTTTATCTCGCTGCGTTCTTCCGAAGTCAGTCATCTATTAACGGATTATTAAGGCAGCATTAAAAAGTACAGAAATGGGATTTAAAGGGAAACGTGGAGGCGCACAGTAGCCATGAGCTTCCAGCGTGTAACGGTAATGTAAACTATTCCGGAAAAACCGTTTCCTCGAACGATCTTATTATTCGAGGAAATTGGCGTCCCGACGCGCCTCGTGCCGCGGCGCCCGTTAATCCGTGTTGCGGCTAAACGTAAAAGACATACCGTGGAAATAACGTCGTTTCTCTCGAGTTCCCGTGTGAATGCAGCTACCACGGTGGAAGGTAGAACCTATCGTAGCCAATCTGCCAATCAGTGTATGCCCCCTTGCTCGATGCATCGTGCATCATGCATAACCTTGCACCTTGAATTTACACTGGCCCGAGGTAAACCGAATCGGTGTGCTGCACCTAAGCATGCATTAAACCTGTATTACAGGCTTCCCGACACGTTTTAATGCACCTAGACAGTATTATCTGCAAAACCGTTTATTTTCGCTCGCATACCTTCGCGTCTGCGAACCCACCATTTTTATATATATTCTTCGTTATTTCGACATTTTTATTTCGCTTTTTATTTCGGGTACCGGAAAGTAATCAATTCGGGAGCGAAGAATACTTTTCGCATTGAAAGTTGGGACTTTGGTTTTTTTTCAAACAGGAATTGATGGCATTAAAGAATCGTCAGTTAAGGATTAGAAATTACGATGGGGATTATGTAATAGAATAATATTTAATATGAACGATGCGGCTGCGAACCCACCATTTTTATATATGTTCTTCGTTATTTTGATACTTTTATTTTGCTTTTTATTTCGGGTACCGGAAAGTAATCAATTCGGGAGCGAAGAATACTTTTCGCATTGAAAGTTGGGACTTGGGTTTTTTTTCAAAAAGGAATTTATGGCATTAAAGAATCGTCAGTTAAGGATTAGAAATTACGATGGGAATTATGTAATAGAATAATATTTAATATGAAGGATTAAATGGAGTTTCAAATAATTGATTACTTCCTGGTGAATTAGGAAATTTATTATAATTTGAGATATTTCGTTATCACATGGTTAGTAGATCGCTTTGGTTAATCTTTATTTATTTATGTATTTATTTATATTACTGTATTGGTCTACGTATTTTCATATTTGTGCAGTTTTTGTTTGCGAATTCGGTGATATAGGTATTCCAGCATTAATTTTGATAGTATTTCAGGGGAATTTATTAAAATTTGAGATATTTCGTTATCACATATTTAGTAGATCGCGTTGGTTAATATTTGTGCATTGCTCGATGTACTTTCATATTTCTGCATTTACTGTTTGCGTATCAGACAATGTAGATATTCCAGCATCGATTTTAATAGTATTTTATGAGGTTTATTAAAATATAACAGTGTTCGTGAATATTTGTATATTATTCAATACATGTTCGTGAATATTTGTATATTATTCAATACATGTTCGTAATCACCTAAGCCAAGATAATAAATATAGTTATCAATTATCAACATTAATAGTATTCCACTGAATTACTTAAAACTTGAGATATTTCAATACAACATCAAAAATATGTGATCAATAAAATTCCGTATAAAAACGACAGAAAAAAATTCTCTTTCAATATATTATCTGTTCAAAGCCAATTCGTATGACGCACAAAACATTCCCCCCATTATCGCGATTAAACGAGATACGTGTAATTAGGTTGTTTCATGCGGGACACCCTGTATATTTATTCATCGAATGCATACAAATTGTCCTAAATTCCCAAAGCTTCTCATCAAGAGGACGGAGACGAGGAACCGTAAAGTTTTTCTTGTCACGTTTACTAGGTAAACTAGTTACGAACGCTTAAGGTAGAATCAAGCGATTTCATGGTTGAATTGAAATGGCCGGCATTAAATTTCCTGTTGAAATTTCGTAGGGGGATCGGAAGGACACAGGGGGGGTCAACGGTTCCCACTGACGAATCGTGTCGAGTGTTCCCCTCGAAAGTTCCCAGTTTATAATCGCAAACTGGTACCCCACTCGTGGCAACTTTCGTCGCTTTCCAATTGCTCGATACGGATTAGCGGATCGTATTCGTTGGCTAGGATGTCGGTCGCCTGGCGACAACTTTTTCCCGCAATATTCCGGTACATTTGCCGTGATAAAGGATGGACAAGTGAGTGACGTAAATAATGAACGATTTTTTATCGGTCGGGGTTCAGCGATGAAAGTCAACGTTGTTCATCCGCTTCGACTAATCGCATCAAGAACGAAGAAGAAGTTCCATGGAATGACAACGATCCGTGAATTAATATAATTTTTTGCGTTACCTTGATGTTCAAAATGTCTTTGACTGACGAGGAGAGTTTGTCAATTGTATGTGATATAAACACAATTAATTTTATTGCGTATCATTTTCAGGTGCAATGATTCGCATGAGTTTCAAAAAGTGGGGCTTAAAATTTTCCTTTCCATTTTTGTAAATTTTGCTCAACATTTATTTGTTTATCCAGAAAACAACTTTAATCCGCTCACATCGACTCAAAATGATATAAGAACATACTTGATTATCGTCCGGTATCTAATTGTAAGTTGAGCATTTCACACCAAAATTAGGTCCAAGATTGTTATTCCGTTAAAATCTCCCATTTAACGGGAGACCATTAAACTGCCAGAATAATTCTGTAATCTCGTCACACTTTTCGCGAGTGATAAATCATAAGCTGCGAAAGTTCTCCATTCTGGAAGAGATAGGATCAGAGTGTGGCTAGAAAGAGAGGGAGAAACATAGCCGGAGATAATAAGAGGAAGATAACAGAGAGGAAAGAAAGATGTTCCGACAGGGAAGAATTTCATAACCGCTTAATTGCACATACCATCAAAGCACCACTCATTTACATTTATATATCGCATTCCGATAGCTTGGTGTCTCGCATAGTTTACTTCTACTTTTCTTCACACTTATTCGTGCCACTAAATTTTCATTCCATATTTGTATTTAATATACCAGTGATGAACAATGAAACCATTACTTTCCAATAAATAATACTTCATTTAATTAGGAATAAAATGACTGGGAGTTCCTCGAGGAATAACACGAGACGTTAAAAGTAATGATAATGAAATCAGATTTACGCCACTCGACATTTAACTCATAATTAAACCAGACACTACATGTAATTCACCGCTCACAAATTGCAGAACAAAGCACACTTTTAATTAATATTTCCCTTCTCACCGTAAACGCGTAAAAATTGTTAGACAAATTTATATTGCATTCGTAGCGCAGTAAAGCAATAAAAAGCGCTTTATTTATGATAAAGCAGTGAATGCGCGATTGTACAGACGATTAGAAAGAAATTTAACTGTTTTTGCGTCCGCCGGAATGCCGCGGGCTCAACGAATAAATAAATACATGTAACTCTGTCGAGCGGTTAAAATACTCGTAAAATAGTTCTTTCTCGATAATTCGAGAATTCGCGCACGAGAAAGTAACGGTGTTTAATTTTTATCTCTGTCAAGTAATCATTGCCCCTTTAACTGCACCCTCGTTTCAATCCTTTCCAGCAACGCGTGGTTCGAAGTGTGCCGAGGACTTCTCCGGAAAGTTTACGAGTAATTATTACTCAATTATCTAGTATATCCTTGATTCCAGTCTTTGATGGCGGATCATTTAACGTCCAGGGAGATAAAGGTCCTGGTTTAGGTTACAGATTTCACTTTTACGACGGCACTAAGAACCCTTCGTTCAGCTGACTCGTCTTCCTACAATGATCACTTAATCTTTATATCGAGATAATGAATCGAAAACTTCTCTTCCTTTATATATCTAACGAGGAGACTTTGTCAGTTGTGTGTGACATTTTCCAACAAGATTTTCGCCAATTTTGCTCCTAAATGGTCCAAATCGATGGAATATGATGTATAAACATGTTCTAGGACCGTTTTTGGTCGAAAGAAATGGATTAAAAATTTGTGTCGGTCAAAAAATGGGTCGACTCAAAATCGTAAAAATGTAAAGGGGTATACCTTCAAAAATTGTCAAAATTTCAAAGTCGCCAAAATCACTTCTAAATGACCCAAATCGATGGTAAAGGATGTATAAACATATTCTAGGATGATTTTGGATTGGAAGAAGCGGTTAAAAAATTTTTATTGGTCAGAAATGGGTCAAACCCAAGTCGAAAAAATGTGAAGGGGTATACCTTCAAAAATGGTCAAAATTTCAAAGTCGCCAAAATCACTTCTAAATGACCCAAATCGATGGTATATGATGTATAAACATATTCTAGGACGATTTCTGGTCGAAAGAAGTGGTTAAAAAATTTTTATTGGTCAGAAATGGGTCAAACCCAAGTCGAAAAAATGTGAAGGGGTATACCTTCAAAAATGGTCAAAATTTCAAAGTCGCCAAAATCACTTCTAAATGACCCAAATCGATGGTATATGATGTATAAACATATTCTAGGACGATTTCTGGTCGAAAGAAGTGGTTAAAAAATTTTTATTGGTCAGAAATGGGTCAAACCCAAGTCGAAAAAATGTGAAGGGGTATACCTTCAAAAATGGTCAAAATTTCAAAGTCGCCAAAATCACTTCTAAATGACCCAAATCGATGGTATATGATGTATAAACATATTCTAGGACGATTTCTGGTCGAAAGAAGTGGTTAAAAAATTTTTATTGGTCAGAAATGGGTCAAACCCAAGTCGAAAAAATGTGAAGGGGTATACCTTCAAAAATGGTCAAAATTTCAAAGTCGCCAAAATCACTTCTAAATGACCCAAATCGATGGTATATGATGTATAAACATATTCTAGGACGATTTCTGGTCGAAAGAAGTGGTTAAAAAATTTTTATTGGTCAGAAATGGGTCAAACCCAAGTCGAAAAAATGTGAAGGGGTATACCTTCAAAAATGGTCAAAATTTCAAAGTCGCCAAAATCACTTCTAAATGACCCAAATCGATGGTAAAGGATGTATAAACATATTCTAGGACGATTTTGGGTCGGAAGAAGCGGTTAAAAAATTTTTTTTGCCGAAAAATGGTCGATCCAGAATCGAAAAAATGTGAAGGGGTATACCTTCAAAAATCGTCAAAAATTAAAAGTCGCCAAAATCGCTTCTAAATGACCCAAATCGATGGTACATGATATATAAGCATGAGCTAGGACCATTTGGCGCCCAATCAATAAGATCAAATGAATTTTCAGGTGAAAAGATTCATCTTAATTGAAGAATTAGAAAACACTTGCTCGGCTTCATGAAAGTTGCATACTTCTAAATTAAAGTACAACGATCCGCGCTCGGTCACTCGCCGGACGTATAACCTTGCATATAGATTGAACACTTTGATAAAACCTGAAACGACGATCAAACATAGTCGACCCAATTTCCCACCTCGATGTCTTTGAAAAAGATCGTTATTAAACTATCCCCATCGGTCAATATTTTCCTCGTTCCCCGAGCCTCGTCCTGTTTTAATTTCACTAAACATTTACATATTCTACCTACCACGTAACATTATTCAATTCCCACATTAAACATTCCATGCTTATCTCCTGATAACGAAGAAGGACGATAGCGCTGGAATTCCTTCCACTGCACTTCCTGGCCTGATTCCTGGCGCGAGGTATTCATGATTCTCCCTGATGATGGATCATTAGCATGTAAAAAAGCGACGTAGGAAAAGAGCGGCAATTAAAGGCAGAACGTCATTCGAAGAGGATGGTATGGCATACGCGCATGCTAATTACACTAATGAATATTTATTCAATTGCTGCGTGAAACCACAGCGAAGCCACAGGACAAAGGGACGTGGTTGGTTCGTGTCCGGTACAGATAATATGTTGTACGGCCACACACGGTCACGACCCCTAGCATGGTTCTATCTCCTAGCATTTATTCCATCATTTTCTGCCAGGATCATTCCATCCTGAATTCGCGAGACACTGCGGGGTTTGTCCACCATCTAATGACCGTATTCACCACGCGCAATCATATTAACCCTTCTGTATTCCTCTTCTGTGTTTTACTTAAACCAACGGTTCCCTAATGATGCGCTCTCATTGGACATTCCGTCTCGTCGAATTAATATTACATTTAAGGTCCATTCATATTTGGATATGTTTGGTTGGTTCATAGAATGCGGTTTTCATTTTGTATTGAATGTATTGTTTTTCGTCGAACTGATTTGTTTTTACTGTTTAAATTGGTAACTTGTCCATATTCATATTACTCATTTTAATGTTATCCATATTTCTGAATCAAGCTTCGTATTTTGATTAGAAATTAATAATTCATTATCTACTCGAATGCTTATTCAGAATAAATGATGAAAAGTAAGTGGTTTGAATCAGAAGTATGCAATGCCGCATCAACATATTAAATAATAATTTGCCACGATAAGGAGCATATTTTACCTTTACTGGAATTCGGCTTTCAAGCGACGTGACCGTGCATTATTTGTGGAACACACGTAGTCAAAAGTGCAGCACGCATTGAGAAATGCACGAGGCAGGAACTGCAAAGTTGATGGCGCATTCATGGAATCTTGTACGGTGTTTTAAAGTGAATAAATGAATTCACGGTGCACTAATATTTCTGAAATCCATTTAGAGGGATGCAAGCCTCGGTTGAATCGTGCAATCTTCTTTTATAATTCACTCATCTCCATAGACGAGGAATTTTACGAGTCGTGTATCCCCGTTATATGAGGCTCTTTTCTTCAGTGTTAATTGCTATCTTTATACGAACTTCGTGTTTCCAGATTTTGCACGAGACTTACTCGACCAACGGAACCCGATGAAAGTAAGGGACTCCACATTTATTCCGGCATTAAAAAGTGTCCATTTTTATCAGCAGAATTCACTTCAAGCATCACAGTAATTTATTTTACATTTAATATACCAACCACTTCCATAACGTCCTGTTAAAAATTTCAAAAATCCTTGTCCTGTAAACTGCAACGGAAAAGAGAGAAATATTCTGTCTGCCCTTAAACTTCCCTACTCTACTTAACCCCTTATGAGGCCGCCATTTAATCGAATATACCGTAAGGTTTCCTAAATGAAGCACTTTTAACTGGCGCACAAACTTCACATTATTCCATGCGCTTTACTTCTCTAAACCCGTGGGATGCACTTGACAAGATTCCAAGTTTACCCGGATATCCTATTTTTCGCGAATAGTGAGAGGGAGACGTAAAATCGACGCACGATAACCATGGATGATATCACTTGTGGTACCCCTTTCATATATACATAAACGTTAAATTTCTACCTCGGTCGTGGCACTCGTGCAAAACTCACAACAAGAGACCAGCAACGACGGAAAGTTTGCGGTCCAATTAAAAATATCCCCTCCCCCCAGCTTTTTCGTGTTCTCCGGGAACGCCGTTAATGGAGTCGACACACGGATGCGCGGGTTTCTCGGTACATTCATTCGTAACTTGAACGCGGTAACCTGAATTAAAAACGACGGCAATAGCAGGATGCGAAGTCACCTCGCGAGTAATGCCTCGAAAAACCTGGCTTCCAAGCTTGTTTTCGAACTTCCAAGGGGTTTACGTACTTTTCGTACTGTTATTCCTCCCGGTGGTCCCTCAAATTCATTAACGAATCTCCTGATTTCCCGGACGTTTTTCGGTTGAATCTCGCGCAACGCTGAAATACGATTCAAATGTGTACACCCTCTATCCCAAAATATGGTATACATTTCTGGAAATATTTTCTGGTTAATGTTTAGTTTGTAATGGTTTATATTATTACAGATAAATACCTGTCAGGATGATATTATTTGTTGATTTATGCACGCGCATTAAAGTATTTCTATTATTACATAGTTAAATCATTAAAACAGGATTTGTTTTATCGTAATTCTTTGTTCTACTTATAATTTGTGTATAAATTAAATAACACACAAATCATGCTAATTCAAACTCATAACTCAGAGTATAATAGTATTTCATCTGGGATTAAATAATAATATTTATTAGTAAATAAATATCTTGAAACTTCACTCTTAAAATTGTTAATTAAACATTTTTTATTAGGGAAACTGGAAAGTAATTAATTCGGGATGAAGAAATTTGGAAACAGAGTGTATTACGATCACATATTCCTATCCCAGTCTTCGCGGATGATTTTATTATAAATTGTGATTTTTATCTCGCGGATTTAAGAAATATTATCAATCGACGATTGAATCGGTGCAGTCGCCATATTTAAAATCAAGTAACCACTCCCATTCATCTTCCTCTTCTTCCTTGTCTTCCTCCTTTTTTGTCGGGAAGCAACGGAGTATATTTCTTCCGGCAGAGTCGGGTCAACTCGGAGGACAGAAAAGAGGAAAGAAACGATGTATTTGAATCCAAGCTTATCGCGGATGTGTTGGAAATCGGTGCGGAGATGTTCAGTGAAATAACTCGTTTTTGTAGGGCAGTCGTGTGCATCTCGTCTAAGATGAACCTCGTTTTTCATTTACGTAACTGCGACGGAAGTTATATAACTTCCATAATCGAGGGTGCCGCTGTATTCAATGTTTTGAAGGATTCTTCCTGGAAAATTAAAACCTTCCGCCAGACCGCGGCTTATATAACTCCCAACTAGCAAACAATGTTCACTTTTTACGTGTTTATTTTAATCCAACGTATCCTATCAAACATGTTTGGCACGCTTTAATCTTTTCGTGGCAATTATGGTAGTTAGATAACTTTAACATTTCAGGAGTTTAATCTGACCGACTCGTGGAAGGTTATTATAATGTTTCCCACGCAATCTAACTGGAGTGAAAATGCATTAGCATTATCCGCGTTATCACTAAATATAACAAAATTCTGCTGCTAAGTTTAAAGTCTACTTGGAACTATTAACAAATTGCAGAAAATTATTCATCTCGATATTAATCATAATTATTGTTATTCGCTGGCTTATCGGTAATAATATATTTCAATTTTTAATATGAAGATAACTAACTTTCAAGTAAAGATTGAACCATGACAATTTTGCAGAAGGTCATTAATATCGATATTAAAAGTAATTATTGCAATTGGTTGGCTTAGCAGTATTGATTCATATAAATTTAATTTTTATTACAAAGGCAATGAAGTTGAAAGGGAAGCAAAGCCGAAGGCGAATTTTTTAGACTCAGTTCCAGTGTCAAGCGCTGTGGTTATTACGGGTGCAGATAATTTCATAAATTTTAATTAAAAAAAGTGGAACGTGCACTGTCTTACTTTGTAAAAAATGGTTATGTCACGATGTTGTATCGCGGATTATAATGCGTGTGTTTCGTCGTATCTTAGTGGTAGCCCTGGTCGTCAGCGCTGCAAATTGCAACGGGATAATATCACTCTCGGCTCGTGACTGCTGAATCAGATTTGCGTGTACCGGTATCTACGTGGCCATGCTATCTTTCGGACTACGGAATTATCTACTGTCACATCTGTGGTCCTAACGACATGCGAACCGGTAGAAAGTGCAATAGACTTTGAATTTCATTTATTTTATGGAATATCACGGATTACTTCATACGATGTTAATGCTAGTAAGCATAATAAAGAACTTTACGATTAGGATAGAACAGAAAAGTACTATAATATAATGGAATATTATGTAAAACCAGTTTTGCTCGCCATAAGCAGTACAACTTCAAAAATTGTCAAAAATTAAAAGTCGCCAAAATCGCTTCTAAATGACCCAAATCGATGGTAAAGGATGTATAAACATATTCTAGGACGATTTTGGGTCGGAAGAAGTGGATTAAAAATTTGTTTTGGTCAAAAAATGGGTCGACCCAGAATCGCAAAAATGTAAAGGGGTATACCTTCAAAAATTGTCAAAAATTAAAAGTCTACAAAATCGCTTCTAAACGACCCAAATCGACGGTAAATGATGTATAAACATATTCTAGGACGATTTCTGCTCGAAAGAAGCGGTTAAAAAATTTTTATTGGTAAAAAATGGGTCGAACCCAAGTCGAAAAAATGTAAAGGGGTATACCTTCAAAAATTGTCAAAAATTAAAAGTCTCCAAAATCGCTTCTAGACGACCAAAATCGATGGTAAATGATGTATAAACATATTCTAGGACGATTTCTGGTCGAAAGAAGCGGTTAAAAAATTTTTATTGGTCAAAAATGGGTCGAACCCAAGTCGAAAAAATGTAAAGGGGTATACCTTCAAAAATTGTCAAAAATTAAAAGTCTCCAAAATCGCTTCTAAACGACCAAAATCGATGGTAAAGGATGTATAAACATGTTCTATGACGATTTTGGGTCGGAAGAAGCGGTTAAAAAATTTTTTTAGCCGAAAAATGGTCGAACCCAAGTCGAAAAAATGTAAAGGGGTATACCTTCAAAAATTGTCAAAAATTAAAAGTCTCCAAAATCGCTTCTAAACGACCAAAATCGATGGTAAATGATGTATAAACATATTCTAGGACGATTTCTGGTCGAAAGAAGCGGTTAAAAAATTTTTATTGGTCAAAAATGGGTCGAACCCAAGTCGAAAAAATGTGAAGGGGTATACCTTCAAAAATGGTCAAAATTTCAAAGTCGCCAAAATCACTTCTAAACGACCAAAATCGATGGTAAATGATGTATAAACATATTATAGGACGATTTCTGGTCGAAAGAAGCGGTTAAAAAATTTTTTTAGCCGAAAAATGGTCGATCCAGAATCGAAAAAATGTGAAGGGGTATACCTTCAAAAATTGTCAAAAATTAAAAGTCTCCAAAACCGCTTCTAAATGACCCAAATCGATGGTAAAGGATGTATAAACATGTTCTAGGACGATTTTGGGTCGGAAGAAGCGGTTAAAAAATTTTTTTAGCCGAAAAATGGTCGATCCAGAATCGAAAAAATGTCAACATATCAAAGTCGCCAAAATCGCCCCTAAATGGTCCAAATCAATAGTAAATAATACGTAAACATCTCCTAAGTTAATTTTGGGTCGAAACAAGAGCTTATTAACTCAGAGCAATTCAACTATCATAGCGATCTACAGAACTCATCCAACTTTCATAATAACCATTATATGATGTTATCAGAAAAAAAGTTGTGCTCCGTGCGTAGTTTAATTCCACATTCGAAAGCAATTTCGAGTATGGTCGATTCGTGAGGCGTAATGCAGTTGCCGAAACTTATTTCTCCCCGATAGATTAGATTCTGTTAGGTTCGATGCGTCGTCCGGTTTTCGGGTAACACAGTTTCGCGATAACAATGGCCCCCGAACGATTTATTCGTGCTCCGATACGGGCGAATCGAATTGCGAAAGGGATCAATGAAACTACATAAAGTAACTCATCGACCATAAATGGCTAATAGAAATAGGACGACGGTAAAAGAAGAAGACAAAGAACTCCGTTAGGTTGAGAGGCGTGGGGCGGGCAGGGTGAATCCCTGAAAAGGGTACAGAAATAGATATTGGCTGATCATTCGCCGTTTCGAAGGAAATTGTCCCATCGGAAGATTGAAGGGGGATCGAGAATAAACGTCTTTCCACGTATTGGTCGGCAATGATCGTAGCAGGATGTGATAAAGGGTAATATTGCCAGGACGTAACCGAGAAAACTTTCCTTTTTTTTCTCCCTTCGTTTTCTCTCCCTTCTATTTGACCTACCTTACAACACCCATCGCTACCGATTCTATCTGTCCAATGAGAACGAGGGTCTCCCAACTACTCTCATCTTAGGTACTAAGATTTGTCTTAAGTTACTTCGCTGATTTATTGCGTTTAAGTGAATCATAATTTCATCCTTTTACTCGGATTAATTTTATCCAGCGACGAGGCAACTCGTAATCTCCTTATTTCTTTAACCCTTCGAAACGACGTGATTCCTTGGCTCCAGATATCGGAGGATATTTCTTTAACTTGTACGAGGACTTGTTGCTTCCGCGGCAACTCTTTCCCTCTACTTAGATTCACACTTTTCCTACAGCTTCTTTCAAAAATATTCTACAAATTGTCTACTTGGAAATTATTTATTGATTTCATCCTCGGAGCGATTCGTATACAGTCGTATTACTCGGACATTTATGTTCCCTCATAGAAGTTCACTGTCTCGTAAGACAGAGCAATTCCTTTCATTTTTCTAGTTCGTTGAACAATTTGATATTTTATGTGGTTTCATTACATACCGGTAACGAGTGTACCGTACGCACTTTTCTTTACGTCCCGTTTACTCTATCGACCGGCGAAAGTCCCTTTGGTTATCTTTCACCCTCTTGCCTCGAGCTAGAACGTAATTAGACGAGAAATAAGGGGGTTCGGGAGTCTTTGGCTGATTCTAATAGTCCAGAAAATCTTCCTCCATGATAATTGCGTGTTCGGAGTAAAAAGAATTCTTCCTCCGAATTGGAAACTTATTACAATCTTATTTTTATGCCGAGGGTTGGGTTATAATAATAATTACTTTATGATAATAATAAGGATGCATTAATAATTACGATATAATAATAATTGAAATATAATGATAATTAAGATACAGTGACAATTGAAATATAATAATAATCAATATATAATAAACGAAGCGAATAGAAAGTCATCTAAGCAGCTATACATAATAATTATTTTTATGCCGAGGGTTGGGTTATAATATTAATTACGGTATGATAATAATAAGGATGCATTAATAATTACGATATAATAATAATTGAAATATAATGATAATTAAGATACAGTGACAATTGAAATATAATAATAATCAAAATATAATAAACGAAGCGAATAGAAAGTCATCTAAGCAGCTATACATAATAATTATTTTTATGCCGAGGGTTGGGTTATAATATTAATTACTTTATGATAATAATAAGGATGCATTAATAATTACGATATAATAATAATTGAAATATAATGATAATTAAGATACAGTGACAATTGAAATATAATATAAATATGAAATAATTCAAATATAATAATCGAAGCGAATAGAAAGTCATCTAAGCAGCTATACATAATAACGCAAATTGGTCCGAGGCCGTTTCATCTGGCGGTAGTAATTTGTCAAGGTGGATTCTGGACATGCGAGGTATAAGCCGGCTACGCTAATAATGTCATCGCTAGGAGTTCATCGTGCACGCATTCACCAAGCGATATACACACATTTACACCACTCCATCCCACACTCGATCTCTCTTGCCGAGTTTCGTAGCCTTCTAACGTCCCTTTGCCTCGCCAGGCTACGTAGTCTCTTTATCCCATAATCTACGTCGGACAATGAAACGTTAACGTGTCAAAGGAGAATTAATACATTCAAATTAGCCATTGTTTCCCATAGGACCGATATATCACCGTTACGAATAACGATTCGCTTTCGTAGCGTGCCGGTAATCCTCGATGCAGACCGATTGATTTATACCTTTGATTGAACGATGCCTTGGAACACTGACTTTATTATTCCTTTAGATATTCCACGAAATTCGGACTTTTATCAGATTTTATTAGTTACATTTTCATTGTTGTTCCAACATATCTTCTATTTTCATACCGCTTTACTTTGGAATAACGAAAAGAATGTAATGGAATAGGATGCTCGGTAACAGTTGACGAAAGGTGCAATCTTCATGGCGGTGTTATTTTACGGAGCTACGAACGAGATACAAAGTTATTGTCGCGGAAAAGTGTTGCGTGGAAGACGGAGGTTCATAGCTGTAAGACTGTCCCGAGGGAGAAAATAAGGAAGTATATGTTTCGAGTGAGGGAAGAGAGGGAAGATTTGAAAAGGATGAAACGGAGTAAAGATGTTTCAAGGAATGCGTCGCAGCCGGTGTTCGTGGTGAAGGATGAAAAGAAGGTCCTCGCGGCCGGAATGTAAGAAACCTGGAAATGCGAGGAAGCTGCGAATACGTCACCCGAATGCTACGGTAATGTTCCACAAAGTGCCGGAAATATAAGCATCTCCTGTTCTTTTGTCGCTTCTGAGAACGGCAGTTTACATAAATAGCTTGAACAGAGGGATTTCGCGTGTAACGTTCGTTGGTCCGTGCACGCAGCTTCCCACCGTACTTGCCTCGATACTTGACGCTGGAGTTTCCAACCATTTGCTTACCAAATTTCAACCGCCTTGCTTAAGAACTTGTCGTTTGCGTGGAAATCAGGAGGAATATATTTTCGAAATATGCTTGGATATAAATTTCAAAATTATAAGTATAATGTCTCTTTGCTCTTTTAATCAGGGAACACGCTATGCGGATATAAGAGGAGATTCGTTGAGTGTCGCATGAAATGTCGGATTTTCCTGAAAGCTCAATTTAATCGTTCTCTACACGTCATAGTTAATATTATATTTAGACATTAATATTTTATTATCTTCTTTGAAGTTCTAGCTATCTTTTGTATATTTTACAATTCGTTAAATCGTTTTTGTATAACGTTATAATATTCATTGTATTTATGTGTTTTAACGGTATACCTCAAATTAATCAAGATGACTAGTCTATGATTTTTATTAAAATTATTTCAATATATAACAGCATATTGTTTTAGATTTCGGATATTATTATTTGTTGTAAATAGCGCGTGTAATTAAATGCATTAATTAATAGGTAGCATCTAGCAATGATTTATGTATAAATAAATACATAAGTATAACCGAGTATCGTTTTGTAGTGCTAGCGTTAATAATTCTTCGCGGTATAATATTGCCAGGACTTTTTCGTGCGCTCTTGAATTTTTATCGAAATTTGGAAAAGTCGTATAAAGATTTTCCGCGGAGATATCCCGTAGAATTTATGACGTCCAATACAACGCGGAAGAAGGTGGAATAGGAAAAAGTACCCGTCGAGGAGGTTTAAAGGTGAAGGAAAAGGTCAGCGACTTCACCGGTACTGCGACCTTCTGTTCGATACCTTCTTCCTTTCTCGTCGCCGGACGAAACGGTTCATCGTCCTTTCGTTCATTGGTCGCCACGTTTCAACTCCATGAGTTTTCATTTCTTCAAGTAGGTATACCTTTCGCCACTGGACTTCTTTATTCCTCGCCAATCAGAATTCGTCAATATAGCCAGGGCAATTCAAAGACCAGGGCTAATAACTCCATTCGACAGAAACTAATGGAAATTGATAATTATGAAAGCCTAAGCACCAATCTTGTATATCGACACTAACGATAAGATTCGAAACACTGCAAAAAGTGGGGTTAATCATTTTGGGCATTTAATCGGTTCTCTTCAATCATGTATGCCATTATAGTTTTACCCTGCAATGTTAACAGATTATATTTATTATATTATTGTCGTTTCCGTGGTGCCGTTAATGATATATTCCACCAATGTTAAATAAAGTGTTGATATGTTACTATCACCCTTAATAAAAAGAATACTCGACTAAATCTCGACTTGCATTAACACTAAAACTACCGAACTTATACTTGTTTATCTTTACACATTTAATTGTATAGAAATTATGGCTGGTGGATGCAAGTTAATTAATGGATCGAATTATATGCGTCACATATACAAAACAAAATATATAAAATCGCAATCAACGTACCGTTGAATATTGGAAGAATCTTAATAAAAAGTGTAGACCGGTAATTTTTACCGGTTTTGTAACTTTAGTGTTAACATCCCAATAGTTCGGATATTTAATTAAATTACATTTACATTCATCCGCGTCTGCGGTTAGTAAAATAGGATTATTCCACGATGCAAGATTTTATATTCGCAAATAACGTATTCCTTCCGACTGGATATTTTTCCCTCGATGTTGTTTGCATTCTAATAGTTAGATTTCAGCGGACCATCGTACGGGTGGCACACTACGTTATCACTGGCCCTGAAATAGTAATAGCTGCGCCGGACGTGATGTCATTTGCAAATGTGCGAACCTTCCAAACTGCTGCAACACGAATCTGCGGGATTAGAACTGTCCCCAGCATTCAAGGAATGTGTAAGCCAAGCTAATATGCACGAAGACGTTGCCTACCCTGTTATTACATTCATTGTATTGGGTTGGCCAGAGAGTTGAGTGAAACCGAGGTGTTAAAAACCCGGAACTACGAAGTTCTTCCAATGATAGGAAAAAGTTGTAACTCAAAACAAACAGTATATTACTGACAAAAAAATATGATAAATGTACAAAAGTGGCGACAGGAGCGACGTTAAGATCAACCCTTGTCATTTTTTATTATTGGACTTTAAATCATCGACAATCGGAGTGAATCTTAACGCAAAGGGTTAATGAACTCGAAGATCTGCTTTACACCCTGAAGTGATCACTGGCAGTTTATATTGTTGCATTAACCCTTATAGGGTCAACGATTTTGTACTGGGGAACAGGGGTAATAATACATCGTTATCTTGTGCCTAAAAGGGTTAAATTCCAGGTATAAACGTGTGCATGTATGTTTACTGGAAACATGAGAGCATAAGCAACTATTCTCTCCCGGTGCAATATGGACTGGAATGTAACTAAACAAACGTACGCTCTGGGATCAACCTAAGTGTTTGTACAGGTACTTGCTTCCTATTATACTAGAATCGTCAAGGTACATACGTCGTACACCAACCATCCACGTAATTTATTGTAACGCATATCCGGTGAAAGCATTACTGCGTCTGAGGCAAAAATTTTATACATAATACTGAGTTTTGTTGTAGAATTCCAATTTGTAATTGATTTTGTTATAGAATTCAAATTCGGAATTAATTTTATTACAGAATTTGAATCTGTTATTAATTTTATTACAGGAATTCAATTTGTGATTAATTTTATTATAGGATTGCAATTCGGTATTAATTTTGTTATAGAATTCCAATTTATAATTAATTTTATTAGAGGATTCCAATTCAGAATTAATTTTACTATACAATTCCAATTAGTAATTAATTTTATTATAGAGTTCCAATTTACAATTAATTTTATTATAGAGATCCAATTCACAATTAATTTTATTATAGAATTCCAATTCACAATTAATTTTATTATAGAGTTCCAATTCACAATTAATTTTATTATAGAATTCCAATTCACAATTAATTTTATTATAGAATTTTCTTGGAATACTGTATTCATTATGGTGGTAATTATAAGTACATTTTCTTGAATAGAATCATAAGTTCCGTTGAATCGGATCATTTTTGGAATCGATAATCTTATGCCGATATGCGTAGCTGTATGCGAGTGCTACAGAAAATGCAAGTAACCCTCGTATAACGCGAGAGTCCGATTCCGGAGGAATGTTGCATTATAAAAATCGTAGATTGAAATTATGTTGTGCAAGTATCATTTTACACGAAGATCGCCACGTTTCGGGGATCGCGTTGTATTAGTGTTACCTATACTTGAAATATCGATATCGAGTATTATGTACATATAGGAGGATAGTGAAGGAAATGAGATCGGTAGGATCGTGGACCCTCCACCTAAATGATGTAGTTAAAAACATGACTTCAACCGTGCATAATTCCGTTTCACGCCATTATACACCGTTAACAAAATATACGAGCGGGAAAAATAATCCGTAAATACAGATCGGCTCAGCCGAGTCTCGGCTACGTTAAAGTTTGCGTGAATTCATGTGTAACGGATAGGATTCATTGAAGCCGAGGTAATCTCCTTTCCTAACTCTAATGGAAACATCGGTTCGACAGATAGAATCTACATCGACTCACAAAATATCCAGCTCGGCTACGATTGATGACATGGACAATGATTAACGATAGATCGGTTGTATTTGTCGCTTGGAACAACAGATTCAAACTCGTTCGGAATGTCCCGGGATACGTGACAACGCGGTATAATTACTTCATTGTTGTAGTTTGCGGGAGAAGTCGATATGCAAATAGTCGGTAAATCCGCGCCGAAGCCGATTAAGAAGCCGGTTAAAGTATTAAATCATTTTCACTGTTTAACGTACTGTAATTCCCGATGAGCCGCATGTTCAATTCTCTTTTTCAATTGTTCCCAAATTGCAGGATATACGGGAATTAGGTTACAACTTTGATACAGTCTACGTCGGCAACTTCTTCTTGTATTTAATATTTAATCGATTAATAATTTATATATTACAGTGTCGCACCCCCTGTGCACCGGGGGTAGAATGTGTGCACAGTATCCCCTGCTTGTCGTAAAAGGCGACTAATAGGGGTTGATCATTTCTTTGTTCTATATTTCTATATTCCAATGATTCTACGACTTCACATTTATATATTTCTACGTCTCTACATTTATATGTTTCTAAATTTCCGCGTTTCTACGTTTCTAAGTTTCCACGTTTCTAAGTTTCCGCGTTTCTACGTTTCTAAGTTTCCACGTTTCTAAGTTTCCACGTTTCTATATTTCTATATTTCTATATTTCTATATTTCTATATTTCTATATTTCTATATTTCTATATTTCTATATTTCTATATTTCTATATTTCTATATTTCTATATTTCTATATTTCTATATTTCTATATTTCTATATTTCTATATTTCTATATTTCTATATTTCTATATTTCTATATTTCTATATTTCTATATTTCTATATTTCTATATTTCTATATTTCTATATTTCTTTCCATATGCATTCTACATTAATCTGTAAACGTCGATATTCAGAATCCCCTTGTATTCTTCGTTATTAAGTCCCATCGAGCACTTTCTCCAGCATTAATTCAGGCGATCATTAACAATTATTCCGAACCTAATCGATCTCCGTTATTCGAGCACCGCCCATCAATTACATACGCTTGTTAAACATGTATTTCCGAGTGCCACGTGACTCGACTCGATTCCAGTATTTTGCATTCGAAGGTACGTTTAATTACCTCTGCACGCAAAGGTCTGAGGGAAAGGTCAGTGGATAGAAATTTACAATAAAATGGACCAACCGTCACTCACCTGTCCATTTGCACAGTTTAGCTTCTTATTGTTAGTCGGATTGAGTTAAAACATTTAATTTAGCAGGGTTTTGTTGGTAAATATTGTGATAGTTTTAGCTGATGGCAAATGATTACCGTAAAACATTATGCAAGATAATAAGTGTTATACATTTTTGTTTTTAAATAATACAGGTTTTACGGCACGTGAGATATTATTAAGTAAATATATAAATGTATATCTTCGATGGCATTAAAAATTTCAGATGAACTTAATTAATCGAATTAATGATTTTTAAACATATCGCAGTTCGTATCTTTATTTACTTGAAATATGCCTCGCGATGTACTCGGTAATATAAAATAAATAAATGTTTTTACGACTTTGTTGATATTTGCATATTACGTAAGCACGATCTGCAAAACCACTAATTGGCATGGACGATGTATGAAACTCGCGTAGAAATTATTAATTCGTTTCTCCTAACTTTCATTCCGAGTTGTAAAAAACCCATTTTATGGAATATTGGCCATAGAACTTTGAATGCGAGGGTATTCAGAAATCGGGAATTCTGTTGTACTTTATGAAAGTTAACACTTTGAACATAAATAGAGAAAGAAACGGCACGCGAAAATAACTAAAATTTCACCTAATAAAAATATAATTCTTTCGAAATTGGACAGATTCGATATTGGAGATGACTTAAAAATATTCGAAGTTCATTTCGGGTTGATATAAATGGAATCAGTCTCCAAGTTGAATTTCCAAATATTTCACGAATATCGATATAACGTATTATAATCAACATTTTTGCAACTACGATTGACAAATTTTTAAATTACTAAAAAGTGTATATCCCCGTATAACGCTTGAGTTAGGTCCCGTTAAAAATGTCACGTTATAAAAATCGTGTAAAGGCAGACTAGAATTTCATAGAAAAAGTGGGTTTACCTTCCAAAAATGATTCTTTCAAGTAAAATAGAAACCTTTTCCATGGAGTCGAGAAAAAAAACGTATTTCTATATTATTTGTAAAATTGTAAAAGTACCGCGTTGTACAAAGGTTTACCTGCATTTTTAAATAAATTCAATTCATCATAAATGTAATAAATTTACTTTATTCCGTTAACTAACTAATTTTCAATTCATAAAATCTCAGTGAATTTTCATATATTCCCTGTTAATTGTTTAAAAATGTCAAGCTTGCCTTGAATTGTAACCATTATAAAAGTCAACTTGATTTTTTTGTGAAAAATGGGATTAGGCCATTTTCACACTAAACAGTTCATTTATGTCCTGTAATTTATACTCGCGGAGATATCGTTCGCACGGTGGCAAATAGCGAACAATTGTTCGAATTCATTTTGATCTCATTATGGTTTTAATAACCGCAATTGGATAGTCCTACCTCGTTCTTTTTTTTCTATTCCATCGATTGCGCAATAAATTGAAATTCCTACGATAGCCGGAGCTCGAGGATGCAGCTCGCGTTAACACGTAATAACTGCTTCGAGCATCGGCCGATTCGTGACGGGATCATGATTCACGCTTGAATTTACATTTTAATTACATTACGTTTGATAGCGGTATTAATTTTATCGGAGCGACCGACCGCAGGAATTCCGATATCTTCGGCTGGTCCTCGATGGGTCATCGAGCACCACGCTCTCTATTCACGGTAATGCGTTTGTGTTAGTGGCCCCAAATAGATCAAAGAGAATCTCGCATGATTTAATAGAATGGAATGAGCGTCGTTTAAAGAAGAAAAATTCCCTAGATTACACCAAAGCGCAGTCAGCTAATACCGATATATTTATTTTCCTTCACCAAATAAAAAGAACGCCTTGTCCTTTGAAGACCATTAAAATTTACCAGCTGCTTCAATTTATTCGATTCATAATTTATAGAGCAGATTTCAGAATTTAACGGTTACCCGATAAAAAAAACTCGTGTATCGGAAACACGAGATTGCCATTCCGTGGTATCCTTTGATGCGTCAAGGATAATTCCTTTCAGAGTTAAACACCAGGACTTCCATGTTTTTCGGAAGGCATTAAAAATCATAAGATTCATTTAACACGAAAACTTGGCGGATAACTGATAAAAATGAACGCATATCAGAAGCATGAGTTTGTAATTCCGTGGTATCCTTTGACGCGTCAAGGATAATTGCATTCAACGGTACGCAGCCAGGACTTTTTGGAACCATTAAAATATGTTCGATGCATCAAACGCGAAAATTTCAAAGAATAACTGATAAAAATGAATGCAAATCGGAAGCACTAGATTGCATTACAGTTACGTGGCATCCTTTGATACGCTAAGGATAATTACATTCGACGATAAACAAGCAGGACAATATTATATTACATAAACATGGGATAGTTAGGAATCTGGCCCAGAGCTATGTGTAATGGTACCATCTGACATGTGGCCAACGGCTCGTAGCTACAAGTGTTATGGAAATTCATTGTGAAATAAGCTTATTAAACCCTGGAGCAATTTCGCATGACTCCGGGGCAATAAACCAACTTGCGAACGATCAAAGACACAGATGTGCACCGGTGATTATCTTAAGATGGCCCACCGTATATTCCAAGAAACACTTTAAAGTTACCTCATAAAAATGCGACGTCATAAATATCATGTAAAGAGTGCGCCGGAATTTATTGTTCCTATAATAATCCGAGTTTACATGATCCGTTAAGTTTACCGTAGAAACTGCGGAAAGTAATACTCCTTAAAGAATCAAAATTGTATAATTTACGTCAAAGTGCAGTCGCTTGATTTCGATATATTTATTAATTTGTAAACTCGGAAAAAATTCGAAGTAGCGAAATGCTGTGTTCTTCGAAGACCATTTAAATTGATTGGTTCATCCAACATAAAAATGTGGCGATTGCATAATAAAAAAGCACGCAATCGAGGATACAATATTAAGTCAGAAATATCCTGATGTGAAAACTGTCCGTTAACGTTAATTTTATGCATTTTTCTGAGAGACTCAACGCAATTAATAGACACACGATTAATTACTAGAGATGCACGGAATGCGGAATCACATTTAGGAAGAACGCAGAATGTTCGCAAAAAATAATAAATTTGGCAGGGGACGAACTTAGTGAATGACAATGTTAATTATGTGGATATCATAGTCGGACGAATGTTAACATTGCCGTGCCATTTTCGTATCATAAACATCATTTTATCGCATTTAATTCGCACTATCCGAGTCAACAATTTTAGAACCGATATCTCGAAACCTAGTCGATTTTACTTGATAAATATTCCCGGCGATTTCATTTCAAAGGATAAATAATTAAGGAAACTTTTCGTGAAGGAAACAGACGTGATTTAATGAAACGGACTTTGATATGAAGCATACAAATGTCCATTATGTATTAATAATTGAATAGCTGAATATTCCAGCGTGGAGCTTCTCAAGTGGAATACTTTACGAGACACCGAAATTACTGTTATAATATTCATATCGGTAACCACGGAACTATGTGCATCAGCTTTGACGCGCTTCACTTATTATTGACGTTTATGAAATTCTTCCATACGTGAAATAAATCTTATCGTACTGCTTCCAAAAAAGGAACATGATAAAAAACGATTTTTTAAACAAACGTTATATGAAGAAAGATATTCATCTCCAACATCGAATCCGCGGAATTTCGAACGAAATACATTTTTACGTGGTCAAATTTTAGTTAATTTCAGTTAAAAATGTTCGAGCATATTATGAACTATAAAGTTCCAGTGTTAAAAGTCTAGGACATCGATCCTTGAAGAAGCAGTCTCTTCGAGAGCGACATATAAATTCAGGAGAAGGGAGATGCGATTTGACGCTGGTAGGAAAGATAAGTCGCAGGAAACAAGAGTGACTCGAATGAATGATAGAGCCACGAGCGGGAGCTCTAAGGTACCTGCTAATTAATGGGGGCATCCATCTGACGCCATCTTCGTAGCTCGTGCCCTTCCTCTCCTTTCCATCCCTTTTCCTACCCTTTTCCTACCCTTTCCTTCCTTCCTGGCGAGAGCTTACCAAGAGTTTCTACCCGGAGAGGAACCCTTAACGTTGTCCGTGTTCAGGCCGCTGCCATTGCCCTAGCTGTCTACGTTGCCAACCAAAACGATTTGTAATCCAGCAAACCGTGCCCAAAGATTGAGAGACCTCGCTGAGTCCCATAGCGTGTTGTATAAATTAGATTTGGTCTCGTCCTGAACCAACGACCAGTACCAATTTCACCTGTACCATTGCGTTTACCTCGAAACCCCGCAAAACCCCTTTAACACCGCCTCGGACACCCCTTTCGTTACGCGTCTGCTCTTCTTGAATAATTGCGAATCAACTCGCGGTACGAATATTTTCATTAATTCCGAATAGCTGAATTAAGTGTGGTTTCGGAAAATTGCTCGCTTGGGGAAGATTGCGGTAATTGTTTAATTAAAATAATTAATTGTATTTTTCCTGTGTGCGGTTCTCTATGTTAATGTATGATAGTTGATGAATCGTAAGAGGTCTAACACAAACTAGAACTAAAATTTGGGCGAATTCAGAATTAATATTCTGAATTTCTTATATCGTTTCTGGATATTAATATTTAATATTTAGAACTTTTTTAATTCTTCCTGAATATTAAGGACCAAAGCAGTCAAGATGACTTGTCGCCAATTTCGGATAGAATTATTTTAATATACAAACCGCTCATTGCTTCAGATTTGATATACTTTTATTTAATATATATAATACGTATAATTAAATCCAGTCATTAAATTATATCCTGCTGTCATAATTTATACATAAATAAATGTATAAGTATAACCGAGTGTATGTTCGGTAGTTCTAGTGTTAATAGGACAGAAGCGGATAAAAAGAGGATGAGCATCAAACGCAGGACAAGTTGGTGGAAAAGCGGGATTTTCATTAGAATAACGCGTTGCCCTTTCTTATTAACACATTATCGCTCGAGCACCTGCCAGCGAGAGAGGATTATCCTGATAATGCGTTTCCTCTATGGCTCCCACCTGAGTAACATAACACGCTCCCTACTGAACTTGAACATCCCGGTATACGTCCTACCGCCATTAATTATTACCAAGCAATAACGCTCCCTGGCATCTTGTAATTCTCCGAAAACAGTTTCGATGAAGGAAGCATATTAGATTTTAAACGATAGCGCGATGCATAGTAACTAACAATGCACTTTGTTCCGTAACAACCAAGCATACGCATTGTGCCATTGTATCCTCCCAATTACTCTAAATATTCACCTCCCATCGATAGATTTTGGAAATTTTAAAAATATAAGAAAATTAAGAATTAACATTCTAAACTTTTTATTTCGGTTCCGGACATTAATATTTAACATTGTGAACTTTTTTAAAGATATAAGTGGATTCTAGATTTTTATATCGTTCTTGGATGTTAAAGGATTATTTTGAACTTTTAAACATGTAAGCGAATTAAGGATGAACATTCTGAATTTTTTTTAAATATAAATGAATTAAGAATATTTATGCCGTTCATGGATATCAAAAGGTAATATTGAATTTTGCTGTTATTATATTTCATTGCTCGTGGATATTAAAATTTCTCTTTCGAACGATAATACAGAATGAGTTAAACTTTTAATTCCGTATCTATTAAACATTATTAATCATTTTATCGCGTAGATTCTATCAAATTTCCCGCTATTCGTATCTGATGCGGGGGATCAATTTTCAACTGCAAAATTGGTAGTCTATCATGGCGTGTATCGTTCGATCATGCATTAAATTGTCGGACGAACGCGACATCAGATAAACGATTGCACAAGTTGAATGAATTTGCAAAAATTCGATAATCGCTCGAAATTTCGTGCCGATGATTCCGTATCCGCGTTGGAACCTTCTTTTTGAGGGTGCATCGTGACGATGAACTTAACGATCATTGACACCGGAACGGGTACAGATAAATCGTACCATTTATGACATTTTCCTCGTCATACACGTAGATATAACATTAACTCCGGCTTGTCTACTGAATATTAATGAACAGAGTAACACCGCCGGTGTGGATCAGACCGACAAAGTCATTCTCAATGGATGAAAATTCATTGTACATTTATGCTGAATACCGTCTGCCAATCACATTATTGACGCTCACTGTAAGTTAATGAAACGAGGATTATGCCGCTGGAAATTGATAGCGTGATACTTAAGCCACTCTATAGAAGCCAAATTAAAACCCTAATTACGGTGATCTACTTTCGGATAATGCCATTTCTCCATCTAGACAATGTCCTTTTCATTAATTATTTTTCGGTATTATATTGCTCCGGATATATCGTTCAAAGCCACCGTATAATATTTTTCTATAAAACATTATTAATAAGAGGGAACTTTTTATTAATAGCTTTTTATGGGAAAAATATTGTCACAAATACCACGGTTTTTAAAGAATATATTCGGAATGGTATTAATAATTTAAATTAAAAAAAGGATTTATACTATTAACGAGAGAGAACCTTTATTGATAGTGTTTTATGGAAAAATATTGTTTCGTGGTTTTTGAAAGATATCGTCAGAATTACTTTCGAAAGAGTAATAGTGTAAATTATTGAAGATTCGTAAAGTAAATTGTTTTATACAATGGTTGCAGCAGCATCCACATTTTTTATTCAACCATATTTCAGTAGTACATGGTCGAGTAGAAAGTTATATGAAAGAAACGACACCGGTAACGTATTCCATATAAATTCAGGTTGGCTCACAGTTCGCTGATAAAACATTGCAAACTTCCTCCGTAATTTTTATTGTTCGCTATGACGCATCGTTGTCAGGATTTTTCAAGAATAAAACCTCTCTACGTATTGCAATTTTTAATGGATGCAACCGCTATATTTAATATTCTCGATGTCCTCCGTGTATTTGAATACGGGAAATTATATTACAACTTTTAATTTCATTTCATTCCATTTTCATTCACTTAATCCGACCGCCACAAACGAACTGACCAAATTAATTTCGTATTTAGGTAAAATATAGGTTTGAGTAACGTTATTAATTAATTAATATACATCTGTATGACGTAGTTTTATTCAAGGTTTTAGTAGAGGAGTAAATTATAATTCTCTACGATAATCTATGATAATTTAATTCCATTCTTTTATAGGAAAATTGAAATTATTTTATAATTGTTGTCGAATTAGGTGTACGATTCTTATTATACATTTATTTGAAATATTTTTATTAAAAGTTTATTATTTCGTAGCACCATTAGAATCATTTAATCGCTGTATCGACTTAAGCGAGCGATCCCTATGTATCCCATAGAATCGTCCGGGTGGTGCCAGGTAAGGAAACTTCCTGGAGAAAAAGTCGGCTCAAAGTTTCACCTTTAAAACCAATTAAGCCAATATAAACTTAGAAACCGTGTTGCAGCCTGAGGAAGGTTCACGGGGTTAGGTAGGTGAACTCTGTTGGCCCGTCGAAACAACTAGTAAGGAGAGAGAGTAGAATGTTGCAGGGTGAACTTTATAAAAGCTCAAGTGCCGTAATCGAGTGAAATAGCTAGCACCCCGAACAAATTAGCAACTTTTTATGCGTTTAGTTTCTCGTTGTCCTCTCCATGCCGGAACACCGATGTCCTGGCGAGCCTCGTGAATTTAATCGAATCTCATTTTATTAGTGCAATAACGACTTTTACCTGGAGTGTCGAACGGTAGACAACGAGACATCGACACCCAAAATACTCTTCGAGTTTGTGTTCGACGGTCGTTCAAACTTTTTAGCGCCATTGTGTTCGTTGTGGAGTGAGTTATTTAATTACGCTATTGCGGAGTTCTATTAACACGTTCGCACTGGATGACGAATTTATGACTTTTTGGGATTCTTTAATAGGACACGGATAACTCTAATTTGAGTCTTTGGGATTGTTTACTGTATCCGGTTAACTCAAATTTGAGCCTTCGGGATTCTTTACTAGAACCCGGATAACTCTAATTTGAGTCTTTGGGATTTTTTACCGCATCCGGATAACCCAAATTTGATTCTTCGGGATTCTTTCCTAGAACCCGGATAACTCTAATTTGAGTCTTTGGGATTTTTTACCGCATCCGGATAACCCAAATTTGATTCTTCGGGATTCTTTCCTAGAACCCGGATAACTCTAATTTGAGTCTTTGGAATTTTTTACTGTATCCGGATAACTCAAATTTGAGTCTTCGGGATTCTTTCCTAGAACCCGGATAACTCTAATTTGAGTCTTTGGGATTTTTTTACTGTATCCGGATAACTCAAAGTTGAGTCTTTGGGATTTTTTACTGTATCCGGATAACTCAAAGTTGAGTCTTTGGGATTTTTTACTGTATCCGAATAACTCAAAGTTGAGTCTTTGGGATTCTTTACTAGAACTTATATAACTCAAATGTGAGTATTTAGATACGCTTCGTTTTCAAAACAGTTTAGTACGTTTTGACTCAATTATATATTGGTTTTTACAGCATTTTCTGTCAACATAACTTTATTTAACAAAATTCTGCAAAATTATCCTGTTACTCGCATAACATTCGGCCAAAAATACCCCAAAGTGAAAGTGTTAATTTACGATTAATACACGAACGAATATTTATTCGAATATTTTATCCACCAGACCACGAAACTTCTCGGAGAAAAAGTGTTGTATGAATTGCCACGTCTCGGTATTTTATGAAGCATAGAAATGTATGGTTTATTCTGGAATTGACATAAAGCATAGTAAATTCCTTAATGGAAAGTATACGCCGGTGGATGAAAAGAGTGGAAATCGCGGTAAGGCGGGATTCATTATGATACCGTAATCCCTTTTCCCGGCATAATAGAAAATATAAATTCGTCGTTGTAGAATATTAAATGTCCCCGGCGAGATAGCGGTTCACCGTGATGCAGATCGCGGCGGAAATTACTATTCCAATTGCATCTTTCCAGCGGTAACGCCCTGGTTAGGTGAAACAGGAAGGGTTAAGGCAGCTGGAAAGCTTAATTTGTCGGAGATAGTAAAACCCGTGGGGCTTAATACATATTTATAAAGCGCATTAATGTAAGCTAAAGAATATTCATGAAAATCTTTCTGAGTAACACGGGCTCTTACTACCCGCCGTTTATATATCCGCTTTCATTTACAGGAAAACAGAAGTAATACTCCGAGAACTCTCTACCAGATGTTAGACCTACTCCCCTCCACCCTTCTCCCTACTACCTACTCCTAAAGTACAATGTTCCTTACCCGAACTTACTTGCCATTCCATTCAGTTATGGAATCAAAACTAGTTGACGCTAGAAATAACTTCCCGACTATTATCTGACTTTAAACTTCCCTTTTATTCTTCTTCTTTGCAAACTTCCAATCATATACTATCTGCTACCTTTGAGGACCAATTCAATTTATAACCTCGTGCAGATTATTTTCTAGTATTTTTCTTAAGGTTGGTCATTATATTTATATAATTATATTTAATTCTTTTATACTATATTATAATAGGGGTACCGGAAAGTAATGAATTATTTTCATATAGTTTATCAAACTACAATTATTTTTTTATATTAAATATTATTCTAGTAGATAATTCTAATCGTTGTCTATGACCTTTGACCGATGTTCCTGCAATGCCATAATTCTCTTTTTGAAAATATGAAATTGCCAACTTTCGGTGCGAAAAAGTAATTTAGAATATTCGAGTTGGGAATTATTAAAATATAATAATACCGACTTTCAGAATTTCTTACCATTTTTGCAACTAAATATATCCAAGTGACTCATTACACAATAAATAATATTAGAGCGTACCAAGCACAATGCGAGGGTGGAAATTCCTTTAGTAAATCATGGCGGACTCCAAATTGGAGGAAGTAACATTGGGATGAAAAATTCTTGTTCCCTATTTTCTTTATTTATTTTAAAATAATCCTTAGCATGTTATTCATAGTACTATCTCTGAGTATGAAAAAACGGATCTTCTACGAGATTCATTAATTTTGTTGTAAATGTAATTGGTGCCAAAGTACTTGGAATAATAACGATTATCGACTGGTTTCAATTAGTATATGACAAGACTCGATAAACCGGGAATATTTTTCGCTGTGAATGGCACGTTAATTAATATATTATTTAGCCGGAGGCGAAGTACCTCGTTTTATTGGTACATCGTTGATAGAAATTTTTATTCCGTACGTAAAATAATTAACTCCATCAAGTACATTAATAGATGTATTCCATTGTATTTTAATTAAACAATCCATGGTAGAAAATTACATTGGATTCAATTTGTAGAATACGCGATATCATCGAAGAAATCAATGAATTTATTCCTCTCATATTCGTGAGATATAATTAACAATGTTATTAATTACGGAGATTAATGTTTCTTCATATCCGACTGAAATTCGATTTAAATGCACAATATATGAAATATAATTTCGAAATTCCTGACAACTCCCGCTGGAAACGTATCAAAAATTTAGAACGCCGGCTCTAATGCGTTATTAAATATGTAATAAGAATATTAAATTTCGAAGGGTTTCGCTCTAACGAGAAATAACCATTCAACATTGTTCACAATGTTCTGAAGTTGAATCCCATTTGTTCCATTTTATCCCACAAAATATACGCTGCAAAATTGCATTCTTTTATCGTCATAATTTACAGAATATTAACGCTAGAATTACGGAACATATACTCGGGTATATAATACTTATAAATGTATTTATATACAAATTTCTGCTGGAGGATGTAAATTAATTAATGGATTTAATTACCCGCGTTCCGTGCATGAAACAAGGGCATATAACATTGCAAACATCGCGGCATTGTAAATTCGAATAATTTTATTAAAAATCGCGAACCAATCTTTTTGACTGCTTTGGTAATTCCAGTGTTGAGTTAGCTTATCATAGAATAAATCTTCGCTATCAAATCTTTCCGCAATTTCAGCGAGTAGGAACTTTTCTATCCGGAAGTATACTTTTGATCAAATAGACGACACCATTACTGAAAACTTTTACAAGATTTTCGATTTCTCTTGACAAGCCACCTATCAGAGTTCTCCGTATGGTCGCGCGATAAGATCTCTTCCAGGAACACGTGTTTACGTAGTCTCAAATGTTTGGTCGTATCGTAAAGAACATAAACGCAAAGGAGCTTTGTTTCCTCGTTGAAATAACAAAAGGCACACGGAAGTATCGTGTGGGATCATTTCGCGGATATATACGAGTTCTGTAACACCTTCGCGGAACTAGACCCCCCTCTTCTCTTTATCTCCTTCGCACTCTCACTCTTCACTTCTCCTTCTCTTTTTCCCACGGCAAAGTTTCCCTTAACTTAAGCCGAGACCTCCATCTTCATCCCTGTTCTACGAGTAGTCCGGAGACGGTAGTATTCTAAGAAAATCCTTATCTAGCTATCACAAAACTTATCACCAGACACTGGAGAACAGATCAAGTAACTTAGCGAGTAACGCAAAATCGAACACGTCTGCCCTTTCCGTCGCGTCGGATAAACTTCCGCAAAGCTTTTCCTTTATTTCCCTAACCATACTTTTATATCCTCCCTTTTCCTTCTACTTCACCGTCACTTAAGGTTTTTCTTCGCCAACCCAGCGATCTACTATTTTTTAAGGTACCCGCCTTTTTCTTCTTCTCTATTTCTTATTCTACTGCGTATAGGATGGTACGTATTTCAGAGAGAATTCTTGGATCTCTACTCTGTTCCTGACAGAATGTGCTACGATGTCATATTTTCGGAGTACGCCGCAGTCTTTTGGGAAGCGAGTGTTTTAAAAGGGATGAATACTCGGCTCCGGACGGGTATATTTTTTTAGTAATAACATTTCGCATCTCAAAGAGTACGCATTCTGTTTGCGGAATTATTTTACGTCGAGTATAAAACTTGGAGATTGTGGAAGGGCGTAACGTGCAGTAGTTTATACTCGCTTCGCGACTACGTGAATATTCTTATTTGAAATGTTTCGAATTTCCGAAAAATTGTGGATACTCGCGAGAGAAGTGTTTACGTTATCTGGTTGGTAATTAGTGGATTCTGTTATATCAGGGATAAACAGGTAGTCCGGAAGTTCCTGGATGTAAAGTGGAGTTCAACCACGAAGAGCATGGCAAGAAACCTGTAATTATAACTTCCCAGTTATATCCGTAAAATTATAGTCATAACCATAAATCGTAGGAAGTTGGCCGCTGTAAACTTTAAGAATGATTTAGCCGAGTATTCAAGATAATTCAAAAAGTATGACTAGCACTCGTCTTCGGTTAACGCGGGGTACTTTGTTATCCGAATCACAGGAAGCCCGAGTAAACTCGACGCTTTTGATATTTTTCAGTCTCGAATCGTAAAATGATGATTCTAACGTATTCCATGCGCAGTAATAAATGCAGTGAAAATACAATGAACTACCGGAACCATTTCCAAGGTAGGTGCCATTCGAGTCCCATGTAAATCCCTGCGGTTCGTCATTGAATTTACTCTTTTAAATTCACTGCGAAATTTGCAGTCCCTGATTTTATTGTTCTTCCAAAGGGAGAGTAAGCACCCCCGGTGACAAAGGAGTTGATCCTTCGATGCGATGCTTTCCTGCCACCTCGTTTAAGGACGAGTATATGCATGAGCTTGGAACGTGGCAAAACGGAATTGCATCTTGAATTCATTCTGAATGTGCATTTAAGCTGGAACACTTGGAAGAATGTAACGAACGAGATGAAAGAGGTTTGTGTGTGTGTTGGTGATGAGAGGAGAGAGAGTGTGTGAGAGAGAAAAACAGAGAGGAGAGGGAGAACGAGGAGAGAGAAATACAGAGAGGGGAGAGCATGGCGAAGAGAGAAAGAGAGAGAGGGGATAACAAGAGAGAAAGAGAGAGGGGGGATAACAAGAGTGAAAGGGAGAGAGGGTATAACAAGAGAGAAAGAGAGAGAGGGAATGACGATGAAAAGAAAATGGCGGGGAAAGAGAGGAAGCTGTCATTAGGTAAATATAAGAGTGGACTATAAGGGTAGCGTGGAATTTTACGCTTGCTACTGGCTAGGAGTTCCCTCGTAAAAGAAGGAGCCTGTATTAAAACACATTAAGTCCACCTGCCGGTAGTTTTGCTCGTATCTACGTACGATGTTTTACTACTTATGCCAAAAATTTAATAAGCTCATGCAAATGAGGCCCTTATGTAAATCTCCAAGATTTCACGGCCGGCCAAGCCCAACGGTCGTACGTTACATATTTTTCGGCTGGCCTTTATTACTATCGTAAATTTCGCCACTCTAATGGAACACTCACCTACGCGGAAATTTGAATTCATTATTTTATACCGTAAACAGTTAACATTCCTCTCATTTGACTCGCAAATATTTCCGCGATTATCATTCACGGTAACCGACTTCCACTTTTCATCGCGTAAGCCTCGCAATGTTTTATCTTCGACATTTTATTGTAATATCTTCATTTCCGTTGCATCCATTTTGACGAATTCCAATATCTTCCTTGTGATTTCAATTTAACTGAATAATCATTTTAACGTTAATTAATTGAGCGATCGAAGATCTCATTGACCAACCAAACAATAAATTCCGATTAAACATTGATATTCAATAAATTTATATTTCGAATAAACATTTAAATTTTGAATTAAATCATTGATATCAAAAATTCAGCGTTACATTAAACAAGTAAATATCGATTAAAAATGTAACATTAATTATATTAAACAACGAAGGGGGTCAGACTTGTTTGCCATTTTTAGTGAAATTATTAGAATACATCACGACGAATCGTTTCAAATTTAAATACTTTTCTTTTATATCCATAACGCGAATCATTGAATCCATTAATTAACTTAAATCCTCCAAGCTTAATTTATATATAAATAAATGTGCAACCATAAATAACTATACGTTCGATAGTTCCAGTGTTAAATCCCATAATTAGAAAATACATTATAACAAACTAGTGTCATAATGTCGAATAGAAATAATTAAATATAAAATTCAATGTAAACAACACTTAATTTTTAATCATACATACTTCTGGATATACACCTGAGCGATAATACTGTTATCTTATCAGCATCAAATTACTGTTGCATTATTCACGTTGAACCGGTGAAGGAAGTTCGACGATACCACAGTTCGGGAAAGATACAAGTATTCGTTCCATAACTGTATAATTACCGTGGCATTCTTGTACAAGAAATTCAGGTTGTAGTATCCGGTATGAACTATCTTCCTTAAACATTCATCACCTAACCGGCGCGCTTATATTAGGCAACGATTTGCGGATTAGAAACTTGGACCGAGCGGAGTTACTGAAACACGCCGGCAGACTACGTAACTAAGCAACGGCTAAGGAGACGCCGAACTTAGACGTGATTACATCTGCAATTTGTTAAAACGTTCCCGCTAACTTTGATGCATATCCTGCATTATAATTTCCTAACTTATAAGTGGACACTTTCCTATCAGAAACGATCGAATTTTCTCTGTGGTTCTTCCCACGATATATTCAGATTTATTCTGGGAAATAATATAACGCGGATATACTGTGTGTAGCTGATTAGGAAAGTGGCCTAAATCACTGTTTATTTATATATTTATATAAATAAATATATTTACAATTTAGGTTAATATGTAATATTTCTATTGATCATGTGATAAGGATGTTGAAAGGTGTTGACGATAAGTAGATTGTATGTATTTATAACCCAACATGTTTTTAATCGTTTCTTCCAAAAAAGTGACTTAGGTGAGTTTAATAATTACCGGCACATATAATATGCAAAATGGAGACGATTTACGGGTCATTACTTAAACTATTAATACAATTAAAAATGAATAATTTTATGAGTATCGAATTGAAATGTTTCAAATGGAAATTCCAAAGTTCAGAAATGTTTTAATTTTTATATTAACAATATTCTTTAGGACTTAATATCTGTGTAGGTTGATTAATATTGTATAATTATACAAGGGAATCTTATACTTATTATATAATATATAATATAATATGTCATGTTATGACGTATGATAAAAGATGGACGCAAAGTTTCTTCGAATAAATTAGATCTTTTACTAAATCGTGTAAGATTGGTATAAGAAGGGAACGAGTACCGCGTTGGAGAAATCGGTCAAACGAAACTTGGACAATTGAACTTTGTCGCGGTAGATTCGCCGCACTTTCTTGGAAAGGTGAGGGAAGAACAGCAACAATGTATTATTGTATGAAATTTATCATTTCCCAGAAGTTCGGTAAACTTACGCTTCCCCTTTTACTGGGAACAACCTTCCGAGCAGTATACCTCGAGTTTCCAACTAGTTAACATTTCAACTGTATAATATTCCATCTCTGGTCTGCCACGACTTAACGTTGATATTATTGCTGGAGGCGTTTCGCGGCATACCGGATTAATATGCGTACACATCAGAATTTGATCAGGATTTTATTCGGAATTAATCATTAAGTTTTTTATCCAATAAAAAGTTATTCAGGTACATGTAACTCTGATATGACGCTTGAATTAGATTCCATAAAAATTCGCATTATTTCATGCTAACACGTCATATCGAAATTACATCGATTCGTGAAACTTGTCCTGGCACATCGGATTAATTTGCGGATTAATTTACACATCAGAACTTGATTAGGATTTTATTCCAAATGAAATTATTTAATTAAATCTGATACATGGAACACAACTTTGATAAATATTCCGAGCGCATTAAATGATCGACACCGATCTAATTATTACATGAACGCCTAACATAAATAATAAACAAGATCAGTGGAATAACATCGAGACTCGCTCGCCGTAGGCTAATAAAACGCGCGAACACCCTTGAGGTGCCAATAGAAAGGGTACAGCAGCTTTTAAATGCCCTAAGGAGAAACCAATAAGAGGTTCGACTCTTCATTAAAACTCCACAGAACCTTGCGAAGCGGGTTGGGGGGTGGCGGTAGAAAGAGAAGGGTGGTAGCGAAGGGATGGTTAAAAAGTCTTGTGGGGGTTTGTCGACGGCTTCTATGGTTCACTTGAACCCTCTTTCTTCTGCTACCTCTTCGTCCACCACTTCGTCTTCTTCCTCATTTTTCTTTGCCCCTGTTACAACCGCCCTCCTCTTCTTTCTCTTTCACCTACGTAACGCCAGTGATATAAACCTTGGAAGCGAGATATTAAAAGTTATTCCGCCGCCGAATAAAATATCCAAACTTTTCGCGAGGAACTTTCGCCGGAGATGTCCTTCCATTATTCGGGTCGTGCTTGGCACAGAGAGAGAGAGAGGGGGGGGGGGGGAGAGAGAATGATATTCCAGGAGTGTTTCCCCGAGTGATTCGTCGACCAAACCTCGAGTGGAATGAATCGTCTTTTGCGGAGGGTGGTCTTCTTTCGCCGTAAGCCTTAAATGAATCTTCTCACCAACGAAGCTTTGCTCGACAACGTACTTCCTGGGGATTGTACTGGAATTATATTATCGCCGATAGATAACAGCTTAATCTATTAACAGGTTTGCGTCGCAGATAAAAAATTAATTTCGTAATGAGACAAGAATTGAATGAATTATTTATTGCGGTGATTCATTGGATTAATTATTATAATAGTCGATAATAGAGAATTTTTAATTATTTTAAGTTTGTGTTTCCGATCGACGAACGTTTATTCAGCATAACACGGAAGCAAGGTCGAATTAATTATTTAGTGGAACAGAAATAGCATGCGCTGTTTATTGTGACGATTCATTGGATTAATTATTATATTATAATACTCGGAGGAGGAATTTTAATTATTTTTAAACCATAGAGTTTCAGCCAACATGAACTCCAAAGTGCAATACCAGCGTATTTCTCTTCCTTGGTCACACTTTATTTCTTCTGTTAGGTTCATATCGTTCCGCCTAGCTGAGATTACATTCGTTGTGGGAAATCACCGGAACATCCTCTATGGCTCTACGTGTCTCAATATCTCGGAGATACGTGGAATTTGTAGATACGTGGCTCATAGAATTTTAGGGCTAACCACGTAACGCTTGTCCTGCTTTGGAATATACTAATTATAAATGATAATTTAGTGCTAATAAATTAGCACCAATTATCCCTCCCCAAAGCTTAGCAGAGTTCAGACTTTGGATAAAATATTGGGTTGAGTAATAAATAAGTTCCGCTTTTTAAAATAAAGTTTACTCGTCAATAAAATGAATTACGATGGACTTTAATCAAATATATTCGCCGTAATTATTAATAACGTTTTAGCATTTTTTAGACAACTTGTTAATTCTCCTTGTATAAAGATTTGGCAGGTTTTAATGAAAAAACTCCTGGACGAAAGGAAATTTATGACTTAACCCAATCATTTTAATTGATTATAAAGTTTTATATTCTGTAAATATTCTACCACTAACATTCTAAATTAAATAATACTAGAAATCTTTCTCTAAAGAATTTTAATTTAAGATATCACTTAATACATCTCCAAGATCGATCGCAATCATGGAACGGTATTAAAAGTATTCTTGATCCGATAGGAGGACCTTCGTTACACCTTGATGAAGAAGAAAATCGAAGGACCGCGTGGATTGAGGATGATCGATCAAGATAAGGCTTAAAGGTAAGTCAATGGAGAAGACTTGAAGAGGTG
This sequence comes from Nysson spinosus, assembly GCA_910591585.2. Taxonomy (NCBI): domain Eukaryota; kingdom Metazoa; phylum Arthropoda; class Insecta; order Hymenoptera; family Crabronidae; genus Nysson; species Nysson spinosus. The sequence goes on from OU342835.1 coordinate 10,625,275, forward strand.
TTGATTGAAAAAAATCACTTTGAGGAAAGTTCGAATTTATTCGACTACCTCGGAAATCCCATGGCGATATTGGCACGCCTTACGAAAAGAGGGAAATGCCCCTTATAGTACAAACCCGATACGCGACAGGTGGAAGTGGGCGGAAACTGAATATTATGCATAATTTTGCATCTTTACAGCACTTTATTCACACTTCTCGCGTACCAACGAGAAGGAAGAAAGGGTGGTTTCCAGTGTGCATAGAAATCGTCGCTTTGTCGACAGTCTCGAAAATGAGCAGTTAACTTCGTTACAGCGCAACCAATGATCCGCCATGAAAAATTAACAACACCCTCCCCCTCGATAATTTACGATCGAAAAGTTTCATAATTTCATCATTTAATAATTTATACTCGCCACGTATAAACGCTAAATGAACTACAACTTCCTATAATTTTACCATCGACAATAAATATTTGTAACTTGAAAATTGAGAAATTACAAAATGACAAATATTTTAATGTTCATATTAATGAAATTTGTTAATACCGTGTTAATACATAATCGTCAGGCATAAAGGTGCCGCGATATTCGCGCGGAAGGAAATACAAGTTTGTATAATTTGATCGTCGATAATTTCACCGGATATTTAATGAATTATAAAGTAATTAATATTAATAGAAATTCGCTTTGAAGCGTATTTATGGAATTACACTTGCGACGATTATGAAACCAATGGATGCCGGAGACACGCGGGAGACATTATTTAAAGGAGATCATTTATTTAGTTATTTAACGATTGTCGGACGTTCAATAACACTGGAAGGTAAAGTGGTCGTATAATTCGAAAGAGGAAACTCGGAATCCAATGAAAGAGTAACGATAATGTATAAACAATACAGTTTGCCGAGCGGTTCGGCAAACATAACCGAAGCATCGTCATGTCCAGTGATCAATAGAGAATTATTAATCGTATCGGTTTGGTATGAACATCACAAATAAAAGCGAGGTTCGCGGTGGCGTAGTATTTATTCGGTAAACGGTGGTTCCGCATCAAGAGTAATACTGGAAATTGCTCCTATGACAGGTATTTCGTAGACGCAGCTTGATATCGAATATTCATTGCATCGATCCCAAGTAAATTCGCTTCGCGATGCCTTTAGTCTTTCGAATTGTTACTTCCAATCGCGATGTCTGAGTCCTCCCTGTTTCCGTTCCTCCGCCACTCTCCCCCAACCTCTTCGTCCTTTCCACTCCTTTTTTTTCCCAGTATTTCCACTTACAAGCGCGCTAGTATTTCCTTCATTCTCTCCCAGCCAGTAAATCCACAGGGACTCCTAGGGATTTGAGCTTTACGGATTTGTGGCATGCCATGTCGAAGTAGAATACGTCTCGTGAGGTACGCCATAGTAGTCGAACTCCGTGCCGGATCAGACAGATCTGTTACTTTCTTCCTTTCCCTCTCTCTCTCTCTCTCTCCCTTTTTACCCCTATTTCCCCCGCTTTTCTCCGCAATCTTCGCACTGCCTTTACCAAGGAAAACTGCCACCGAGTTTTCCCTTTGATCAAGCCAACATTTGTCTCGCTATCGCACTCCATATACACTCCTTCGAGCGAAACGTTTTTCGTCGAAGGAACTCCAAAGTATTCTTTCCTTTAACTCGCCGATGTACTTCGATAGCGAAACTACACCGGGAAACCGTTGGAGGCGATAACTTTCAAATCGTTCTTTCGTCCCTTTGATCCAACTTGTTTTCCATCCTCCTCCATTTTGTTTTGTTTAGGAAGCCACCATTTTGTCTCATTAAAATTCCACGAGTATCGATGAAATGATGAACCCGTTCGATATCAGTGTTCACCTGGTTCGTTAGAAAGTTTCGAAGAAAATGGGGCCGGTCAGTAATAGCTTGTTGAGTGGAAATTAATTAACAACTATATTAATCGATATTCATTATCACGGAAAGTTTTAACGAACATATTTTATTAACCCATTTTATGCTTGGGATTAAAACGGTCGGCGCAACGAATAAGCGGAACATGGTAGTTATTTAATATCTCTACTTTTATTTATTATGTGGTACGTTAGTTTCCATTCGTTTCGCGTGAACGTTCGTATTCTACTTTTTATATTGCCGCGGAAATTCCTTCTCTCTGCGATTATTGTATGATCTTTTGTTTGGTTTGTAATCGATTTCAAATATTTAGCTAAATATTTCGAACTAAAGTACACGGCGCAAGGTTTGCAATTAAAAATTTAGTTTTATCGGGTAATTTTCGTGCGCGAAATACTCGTATGATTTCAGTGGAGTTTTGCATAAAGATTACGCTGGAAATTTGGACAAAGAATATTATTATGCAAAATATGATTATATAAAATTATTTTCTTATGAATAATTCTGTTTTATTTCGTGGGAGATGAAATTAGATTTTTCATGGAACACGAAATTAAATATATCACTCAATACGAAATTAAATATTTTACTGGATACGAAATTAAATATATCACTCGATAAGAAATTAAATATTTCACTGAATACGAAATTAAATATTTGACTGAATACGAAATTAAATAAATTTCACGGAATTTGAAATTAGATATTTCTCTAGGCATGAAATATATTCTAATCGAAAGACAAAAATAATATTGCGAGGATTCGACTGTTATTTATATTACTGGATACTAAATTAAATATTTCACGAGATATTAAATATATTCTAATCGATATATACAAATGGAGTCGCGGGGATTGGATTGTTATTATTGAAATTGGATTTCCGCGGGGAAATGCGAATATCGTCTGCGAAAGCGGGAATAGTTATAACCCGTCGAAATCTGACGGATCTGTATTCAGGAAAGTATTGGTAAGGCCGGCGGCACGCCAGTCGGAATTTTCCAAACGAATTTTCTGCCAGGTGAATTCATTCGAAATGTAACGCAGGTATATAGAGAATGCACAATGCTTTCTACGCATTTTTTCCTACCAGGCTGACAGTGGTAGTTTATTTCGTTTCGATCGAAATTCCACGCGATACTGTGGATATTCCGCCAACGGAATTCAGGCTTTTCAACCGAAAATTGTGGCTGAAAATACTGAGCGCGCATTTATTTCCAAATTTTTCACTCCTTGGTTATTATTTTTTTTACGCCGTTAATAAACATAATCCGCAATTTTTTCCAAGTTTCTAACATTTTTTGTACTCACAGAAACTCTTGCTAAATTCTCGGCCTTTCAATTTTTTTTTTTATACTGTTAATAAATGTAATCGTCAATTTTTTTACGCAGGTTCCAACATTTTTTGTACTCACAATAAACTTCTGATAAATTCTCGGGCTTTTGGCAATTATTTTTTTATACCGTTAATAAACATACAATTAATTTTCTAGACCACCCATATTTTTCAAGCAAAAACAAATATCATTTTATAATTATTAATTACTGCAATAACTATCGTAAAGGCTATTACGTTGACAATTCTTTCGACACGAGAACCATCCATTACATTCATTACATTCCGGTATTTCAAAAACTTCAATTCATTTAATTACGAATTAATTCCCGTCAAAGTAAACAGAATGTCAGCGCGTCTCTATTTATCAACAAACACCGGGGAATACAGAATTGTTGTTTGAAAAACGGCGCGATGGCCGGTCGCGGTTTAATTGATTAAAATAAAGGTACGAAATATTATTTAATCAACATGATTGCAATCGAAATGTTATTCCCTTTGCGAGGTGTGTGCTGATTACAAACGAATGTTTTATCATTCGCGGAGGACAGACATTATTTATCCAGCGGGCCAAACGAGTTTATTATGCAAACTTCTGGACGTGTTCATATTAAAAATCGTGGGAATGTTATTTATGGCCGCGGCCCAGACGACAGAAAAAATTGCTAGTCGATCCAAAAAGTTCTTTAACGTTGCGATGCCCGGCACGTTTCAATCCATATCGAGATAAATGTTCGAAACTTGGATGTTTTATTCGGAGCATGTTTATCGCAATCACACGTGATATTGAAATCAATTCGAATTATGACTACCTCGAAATATCGAAGGTAAAACGAACGACCGAACACGTCACGCGAAGGACTGACTCAACGTATTAATCAAAAAAGTGCTCGCTACAACACGTAGACAACGGAACTCGACGATTTCATAGAGTAATATTGTGTAAAATAATAATTGGAGTTTAATTGTTTCCATGCGCCTACGAAAAATATTAATTCGAGTTAGTTTCGAGTGATCGACGATGAAAATATTTATGAATTCAATTTATATAAATGAGAGTTTTCATTCAAAGGGACGCGGACTAATTATTTATTAATTCTCGGCTATAAAGAACATTCTCTAATTAATTTTTCCGGACTTTAATTGTTTGCATTTACCGCCGAAAGGTATTAATTTGCATTGGTTTCAACGTACCGATGATACAAATATTTTTTAATATAGTTTGTATAATCAAGAATGGTATTTTGGAGTTCTGGCTATAAAGGTTATTTTCTAATTAATTTTTCCGGTTTTTAATTCTTTACGTATATCTCCGAAAACGTTAATTCGTATTGGTTTCGAAACTGCGACGATGTAAATGTATATTAATTCAGTTTGCATAAACAAGAATGGTGTTTTTTGTTGGAAGCGAGGCGGACTAATCATTTATTGAGACCCGGCTATAAAGGACATTTTCTAATTAATTTTTCCGGTGAAAGGACATTCTTAGAATCCACTTTGTTGGTCCTCGGGTAAGCAGCTATCGAGTGGCTTTTTATTGCCTCGCTAGCCGACAAACGCGATTACCTCGCATCTTTATTCTTTTTCCACCGGCAGCCCCTACTTTTCTGACTTCGGAAAAGTTAAGTGGCTTAAGGAAAACGAGACGCGAAGGGGGATGTTTCGTTGTCGGTATACAGGGTGTCTCGTGTGAAATAAATCACCTTTAATTGTCGACCTTAATTGTTTGGAATATTATTATATAACATATAATATTCGATATACATATAATGCACATAATACATAATGTCCTTTCCTAATCAATACAAATATTTTACTTCGATTATTCTGGTTCTAATAAATTAATATAAATCTTTTTATTGAAATATTCCAATTCTAAGAAGTTCTTTCCGGAGTCCAACAATAATAATCTCCTTTAATATTGATAATGCAGGAAATATTTTATGCATTATACAAGTGGCTTCAGATCGTTAATATCCAAAAAGACCATTTTTTTCAGTGCAGTCTTTTTACCGAATTTTCAAGATCATCCATATTTTGTATTATATATAAAATATGCATACAGTATTCATTTGTAATTAGATGATTTGTGCCGTTTATTTTGAACGTGGCCTAAGTGCATTTTTGTTTAAAATCAAGTTAACGTTTTAATACTTTTAAACTTGATTTCTTTAAAAATGGACTTAAGCCACTCAAAATAAACGGCTTATTTATTTTACGTTGAACACCCTGTATATCCGGGGAAAAATGTCACCAGCTCAGCGATATTCAGTGTATTTACTACGCTAGCGAAATTTTCACAACAGTCGAATCCATATTAATAATACGGGATTCATTATGAAAATATTTAATCCACTTTGAGCGAGGTAGACTACGCAAACGTGTTCGTAACACGCTGTATTCGAATGCCGTTTATTAATTTTAATACGAAGTTTATAACAGCGGCCGGCTTTAATTATAAATTGAAACAATACGTACATTCAGAAATTACACGATTATTATATTATTTAATACGACTTTGGTAAGTCCACAGTTACCGTGGAATTACCGGTTAAAAATGCTGCGAGTCATTGGATTAACGTGACTCGAAACTCTCTAAACCAATGTAGTTTTTTTAAAACAGTTTTTAACAATTTATATGTGCCAGACGGCGCGATCGCGCTACTCAAAAAATTAAAATCCATGAAAGCATGGTTACTTTGACGAAAGAGAAATTACAGGAATATATTAATTTCCATTAATGAAACGCATACTTTACAGATTTAATTCCGAGGTAGATTGAAATTTCTCCGAGCAATTTCCGCATAAATCTTTCTGAGCCAAGTCGTTCCGAAGAGCGCGTAAAACTGCGGAAGAAAATACCTGAAACTTTATCACGGCCAGTATATCATTAACCACGGAAAAAGGAAGAGGGAACATTGTTGAACATTATACCACGTAATATCCGCGACGAACGCGCTTTGCATATATACTTTTCCGCCGGAAATGGCGGAGGCATCACATTTTTAAGTCCGCTCTTCCTCACGCGGCACGTGCCACACTCGAACCTGCATAACGCGGTGCCACGCCACGCGTTTCCCTTTAATTAAACGCAGCTACGTTACGCGGAGGGATAATTAAATTGTCTCGGTACGCCAACCGATCGGTCACAAAGACACGATCTCTCTACGCCATGAATAATGCAGAACGCAACCGCACTCCGCGGTTTTAATGGAACAGCTTTTAATTCATCTTTTAATAAAAAGGAAGAGTCAAACGAGCTTCGGGTTTCAAGCTTCTAACTGCAACCCCGAAACGACCAGCGCTCCTTAACCCTTTCACTGCGAAAGACGTATGTATACACTCTCGTATGTCCATAAATTAATACAATGTGAAATATACTGTTATGTGTCACATAATTAGTTGGGTATCCTTCGAGTAGCTTTCTAATATTATTTAGGGCAACTTAATAATGTCAAACTTGAAAAGTATATTTTTTTGTTATTTCTCTATAATTTGTAAGACAAAAGTATTTTGTCGTAAAATTTAGTTATTATGCTATGAAAAGTGAAAATGAATCATGTAATATTGAGGCATTTTTTAGTGTGACGAACAGTTTTTTGTTCAATTTTTTTCATATTACTTTGAACACCGTTTTACGAACCGAAGCGGATGCTTTGGAGTTAATCATTTACCGGTTCTGATATCACCTTATCTCTACGATCTCCGTAGTCCAAGGGGGTAATTAATGTCTAAGTACCTGGGAATGTGCCTAATGATGTGTAATTGGCTTTTATGCCATTATAGATCTATCGTGTTTATTAATTAGCCGAATGCTGGGAACTAAATGTTCTTGCGAATGGTAGTCATATTAACACTAGAACTACCAAAGCAGTCAAAATAACTGGTCCGCGATTTTCAATAAAATTATTCGAACCTACCACCTTCCGGCCATAATATATAGATAAATAAATATATAAATATAACGGAGTATATGTTCAGTAGTTCTACTGTTAAGTCGTATTGATTATCCTTCTGAAGATAATTTTGATGAAATCACTTAAAGTTAAAATCGTATAAAAATGATTTGTGTTAGTTTTCATCGAATAAGATATTTTGTATTTCGTGATAAAAACGGGGTATCGATTTTGTGGTAACAATTGATTTAACTTACTACCAATATAATATTTATATCACGATATTTTTGTGAAGATAATATTCATAAAATCGATTGCACATTGATAACTATCATGCAATTTGAAAAAACTTTGTGTTTATATTTGTAAACAATTTTTTAATATGTTGCTGTACAGTAACACTGATCTGGAGAAAGTTAAGCCTGGAGTGCTCCGCAATCGAAGAGTTAAGCCGCGAAATTTCAAATTGCCCTCGTATTTTAACGAACGGTGTTTGAATTAATATTCCAAGAAAAACGTAGTATCTCGGTGGTTGTAAGGTCGAGAAAGCACACACGGTCATTAAGGCGACGGTCGTTAATGCTAGAAGCGGCACCTTATCGTTTGATCTCGCTACTGCTGATAATAATTACGGTGGTCTTACGCTTATCCTAAATTCCCCGGCAGTCGTATCGCGAAAACCGCAATTTCGCACGGAGAGCCAGAATCCGCGTCCCGAAAATGTCTATTTTTATCATGAACCTACCGTTTGCCGTTAATATTGCAAATTGTTAGCTACCCCGCTAATTTTCATTTACCGTACACAATTATATGTTATCGCATAAAAACGATAATGCCCGCTTTTATCTCGCTTTCCACTTTATTTATACATTCAATTCAATTCTCGATTATCTACCATTTCAAAGCGAACCAGTGCAATTTATTTCCTATGCTTTCTCCACGAAAACACCGCCATTCAGTAAACACGAATACAAGAGTCTCGATCAACGCATAATCATTAATGACAGTTATACAATGCGAGACACTTAAAACAATATCTCGGCTGCTATTGGTGATTGGACAAAATGTATCGGACAAAACTTGCACGGGGTCAAGGTCTACAAAGTCTGATATCAATATTTTTTTTATAACCTGACATGTAGAGGAAATATGAAGATCAACCTCATTTTTTATCTCCAATGATATATTCTTTTTCCTATTATCTAGTACAGCGTTTTAAGACGCGTACAATGAACTGTGGCTCAAGGTTATTCGAGATCGTTGATTGAGAATTATGATAAAGATTGATAGCACGTTCAGCCAGGATAATGCAGAATATTATAAAACCCATTCGTCTGGAAGGTTTATTTTTTTCAAAGGTCACTGTGACTTTTCTTATCGCCGGCACGTGGGAATGTTGCTTAGTCCGTATGCCTTCCAAGTCTACCGGGAAGCGTTACATATTTTAACGAAATGTCTTCCGCGTGCAATGCCATACGACTCGCGTATTTAATTATTTATTATTCGGGAGTAGTTTTACGTTTGAAGTTCCTTGCGAGTCGAATGCGCCACAGTGTGCTGGGAGATCAAGACTTCCGGTACGTCTTATATTTTTGACCAAGTACATTTGGTGTGTATGCACATTTGTGCATAAGAATCAGCGTGCGAAATCAACTAATTAAATATCGAGCTTGTTGGAAATAAAAATGAATGTGTCGTTCCATATCGTGCTTTAAGTAACTTCGCTATAATTTAATATCACGAAGTTTGGATAAAAGGATGAAAATAATTGTAATGATTAAACTTAGTACAAATAGTTATAAAACTAAGTTTTGTTGGTACATTTAATTCCTTGAAATTGATTATTTTTAATACATTTTAATTACATTTTAATTTCGCGCTTTCTTCGAACAGTTTTCAAAATTGTATAATAAAAAATGTATACAAAATTAAAGTATATAACTTGATGAAACTTGTACAAGAATAGTCTGCGGTGCCAACAAAATAATAATCTCATCTTTTTATAACATATGGTCCAACTTTTTTCTTAAAATCGTAGTTACTCGTTTTCCTCTTCGAATGCTATAATAGTGCTGTAATAATTGATGTAATAATATAAACCTCATCAAATGATATAAATTGATAATTTTAGATCTACAATATTTATGATTAAAGATTGAGAAGTCGAGATCTGCGTGCACTGTTGCTACATAATTCCGAATTTCGGGATAAAGTTAATTTTGATATTAGTTAAATACGATGCCCGGCTTCCGATAATCGTACGTCGTTCAATTTGCGTGAATCGTTGCGTGCGCCAATACATTTTGATTTGAAACAATCAAATTTATAAGCGCATAAGCCCGTGGGGTTTCACAAACCTGTTTCCCGAATCAATATTTCAATGGGTGCCCTTTTATTTTCCCGATGACGTGCCAATTCAGTGGCTCCATCCGAGCAGATATTTGTAATTAAAAACTGATCGCAGACCCCATCGTGCTTAATCCCTTATAAATCGAACTTATAAAAATTCAATTATCAACGTGTAAACAAAGGAGATTGGTTATCTGCCGAGTATTACCGTAAAGATCAATTTCCCGCAAGTAAATATCGTACCAGTACGGTAATTATTTTTTCGCAAGTACAATTGTAATTCTATATTTCATTATTAACTGGCAATGATAACAATGGCACTCCCTCGACGCGATAACCGTTGGAAACGCGATGACAGTTTTCCGAATATGCCGCTGTATTCTCTGTCACAATAATTAATTTCGACCGATGAAACAATCGCCACTGATAATAATAACGATAAATTTTAATCATTGATCGTGCCACTCGTATTATTAATAATTTTATTGCTACGCGTATCTCGCTGATGTAATATACGCGTTGAAGTGGTCGGGTCTTTACGTATTTTAAAGTTACATTTTATGTGTAACTAGTATATTCCACGAAAGTTTAAAAACCATTATTCTGCTTTTACTCGTATATATTGAAATCTTTATTTATTTACGTCCTTTATTTATTTATTTATAAACTACGTTCCAGTAAATTTAGCAAATATTGCAGAATTTATTTTTGTAACGGTTGCACAAATAAAACGTAAATTAATTGTCCACATATATAGCCAGGACTCGAAGGGGTTAAAATATTTCCTCGAATTAGATAACCTCTACTTTCCGTCGATACTTAAAGAATAACTAAATACAATTTCACTCGGATCGAATAAAAATACAAGTAGTTCTAGGAAAACCAGAAACACATACATTTCGAGTATCATATCAATAATTCCGATATCATACGTGTTCGAATTATTCTTCAGAAGATGACGACTAAGGGGCAAACATGGATGAACATTTTACATGAAACCAGCCAATATCTTCCAATGAGTAACTACCTGAGTGTCCCTGTCTCTAGAGTGAATTATCGTTGCATAACGTCAATTATCCTTAAGAGGATTAACGTCGACCGACTCACCAAGGAAGCCGTGGTGGACTGCTCCGGTTTCTCGCGAAGCGTATAATGGTGACTCCGGAATCGGTATCATAGGAATTCGATAGCGTGCACCGGTGATTGTACATTAGGAACCACAGGGAGTCATGGTCGTCGTTGGAAGATCAGCTGATTCCCCGTGAGGTTTCTACCCACGATTACGTATCCTCTTTCCCTTTGGATGGTACTCTGGCATACATATAACCTGCGCAAACCCTTCCACTCGTCCAACCCCAACTTCGAGGGCAGGTTCTTCGAGCCCTATTCCTACATTCACCAAAGAGCCCATTCCTGTCCTTACAACTCTGCCATGCACGCCACCATCCTAGAATTTACAGTCCTTGCAGATTGCAGGAAACAAACGGTTCCTCTGTTCACTTCCAAGAGCCAGCATGGTCTCGCTGAAACCTAACCTAGGCACCTCTCTTGCTCTCTTTTTCTGGCTCCCTCTAACTCTCTCTTGCTCTGTTTCTCCCTGGATTGTGCCTAACTCTGTCTTCCTCTCTTTTTCTGAGTCTCCCGAACTCTCACCCGAGCTCTCTGCGGCTCTGTTTCTCTTGTTCTCTCTAACTTTGTCTTCCTCTCTTCTTCTGAGTCTCCCCTAACTCTCTCTTGCTCTCCTTCTCTTGGCAGTCGAAGGGAGCCATAGTTCGTTGTTGCTTCCAGGACGGTGCGTGCAACTGAAGTGCATGCTGACTGAACTCGTAGAAAAGGAGGATCAACCATTGGTCGACGAATTTTCCTAGCTCGAACGAACGGTATTTCTCTGTCTTTCGCTTTGTCTTGGCACATCTTACTGTGAATTCGCCTTTTATGTTTGCCTGTTGCCTTGGAAACCGCCTTGCCAATTTTTCCGTGTTTAATATACATTGTATATCCACGTTGGTTGAATTACATGTTTCGTATTTGCTTTCTGCGAGCGTTACGAATAATAATGGTACATAAAGGTATCGACGACCAAGCGGAGTCGATAAAGCATGGAAACTAAGTGGAGATGAAAAAATCGTTTCGAGGTTTTTTAACACTAAAACTACGAACAATGTATTCAGCTATATTTATATATTTACGTGTACGTCCTAAAAAATGAGGATGAATGGACAAAAGAAATTAAATTAAATGAATGCAATCTTATTAATTTGAACGTTTTTATTCAATTTCGTGGACACACATTTTGACGGCTTTCGTAGTTCCGGTGTTAATCATCGTCATACATTACTTTAACTCAATGTCGGTACAGCGATTGGGACAATCGATAATCGACTCTCATTCATTCGGTCAGCTAAGGAGGTGCTAGAGAAAGGGGTGAAATAAGAAACGATGGAAAGGATTTATCGAATTCAACGGAATGGTGGAGTTTAAGATAAAGTCCCTGACTTACCTACTTCGTACCGTTCGAACGCAGAACTTGGAAAGTTCGCGGAAACTACCCCTCAACGATAAACGACCCTTTTAATGTGAGTCCCGACAGGGAGGAATATTTTGGGGATGAAAAATTGCTGTCGTTTCCCTGTTAGAATTTAATAACGATCGATATATTTCAATTTAAATATACACAGTTCTTAAATATAATACTAAACATACATACACGTACAATACAATAATAATACTCATTTAAATATACATAATTATTATTTCCGTTTTATGTCCACTTTTCATTCGCATTTAAAATATTAGTTATAATATCAAGTCATTTTCATAGCCAGTGAAGCTGAAATAGAGATTTATGTCATATCGTATTAGTAATAATATGTTTCGTGAAATAATAATTCAGTTGGTTTTATGGGAAGAAATTATTCGAAATGTTCGGGTTTCATATTAATTTCTAGAGAATATTTCCAGCGCTTGTATTGCTTTGGAATACAAAGGGGAACCGTGCGAATAACAGGTATTGAATGCTAAGTTTCATCCGAATTTTTATTCCGGATGTTCGCCAGTGCTTCCTCCTTTTTAAAAAACCCGAGTTGCCAAGATATCTTATCCGATAAGAATTTTAACTTCGGCCTCGGAGAAGTATTAAAGTATTGGGTTATCTGGCTTTACCCGGGGAACTTTTCGGAAACTTTTCTTTACCCTCTTACAAACCACGATTTAGGTGCGGAATTATCGTTATTTAATATTCCACTTGGAGAGTTAAACCACCGACCTTTTTATCTGGAACCTATATTCGCGATTATCTCTGAGAAGCTACGACATCAATATTTCTCAATTTTAATACTTTCCCTTTCTAAAGATACATGCAAAATCAAAAACAATACAATATAATACATACAGTCCTTTTACAGTCTGCTTAAGATCACCAATTTTCTTACACAGAAAAAATATTGTTGTTTCATTAGGCGACCTATCTTATGTGGGATACCCTGTATAATATATCATATATTATATAGTAATCAATAGTTTATTTCTTGGTCCAATGATAGTTAATATATGTGATTTTGGGTTACGGCTTTTTATGGACCAATGTAAGGATATAAACTTCTTTATTATTTAATCGTAGAAACGTTTCGGTACGATTTTGTACCCTCTTCAGTCTAAACAATTGTTATAAAAGAAGTCCTAGGCTACTTAGTATCGGCCCTAGGTGCTTGTGTCTTCGGTGTTATATGAAGACATATAACATAAAATATATAATTTACAGATGAAAATTAAATTATAAATTGCCATAGATATCTGCTATCTCAACTCCATTGCCGTATAGAAGAACGTGAAATTTGATTGTTTATAACTTTTAAACGAATTAATGTATAGTGTTTTTATTGAGTGCATCGGTGTGCTTGATTCTTGGCGAATAAATGCCGTATAACATTTTTTTTCGTATCATAAAAAACGACGGAGATATATCGGGTTGAATAGGAGGCTCATTTTCTCTTTTTGCCGCTTCTATTAGGCTATAGAGGCTGTGTATAATACACATCTCCAACCATGTGGCGGCAGCACGTGATCACTGACCTAGATACCTAATGACCTACTCCCGGATAGTCACGTGACACAGGAATCTCCTTCCGTATGCCATATTTTCCCACGCCCCCCAAAATGTTCTCACGGTATTTGCATCGTTGTATCTTCGGAACGGGTGGTCCGATTTGAACGAAACAAAGATTGTTTTAATTCTCACTGAATTTCTCATTTTTCCAAGTGTGAAGTAAATTTTTAAAATTAAATTTCAATTTGATTTCCTATTTTATTGTTGACACTAATTTCATAATTTCCAATTGGATGTAAATATTTAACTACAAATTTTATTATTTAAATTATGACTAATAAATATCGTGCAACGCAAAATATTATGACTATTAATTTAATTATTTAAATTACGACTATCAAATATCCTGTAACACGGTAAAGTAGAGTTATCGTGGAAAGAAATAATTGATATAAATGGTTGAATTCGAAATTGTATAATTACGATTCATACTGGACCCTGTTGAAGAACATTGCGCGTGTGTAGTCGGTAATGTTAAACAATCATCAAGGATTACATTCGCTTACAATGGTGTATTGTTTCCCGATAGTCAATCAAACGCTATACTCTTGATCCGCAATTTATTATCAATCCATCCAATTACCGAATAATTACTCGTGCTTGCTCGTTAACGTGCCGTTAGTACAATCCTTGAAATACTCGGAAGGCAGGCATGTAATTGCTGATAGTAGCGGAGTAACTACTTTTCATTTAACGAAGCTTAAAATCACGATGTCCGCCACCGTCGCAGTAACGTATGCGCGAATATATCGCGGCTTTAAATTCGCCTAAGCTTTCACGGAGGCATCGTGCATGTGCGCCCGTCGGGAACGATAAAAATGAGCCGTGCGCGAGCTAAGAAGCGAGGCATTAGTTTTATACCTGGAATCCTGAAAAATATAGATAACTCAAATCGCAGGAAAAAAAAGGATACGCGGAATTAAGTACGTGGAAGAAATACAGGTTTTGCACATCAAATTCACCCTTTTGCCGATCATATTTACTTTTTATTGCCTGCCCAGGGACTTGGATTAATTTCTATTATACGATAATCGGTGCTACCGGAGAATTCTAAATTCGTGGCACAAGTTGCTTCCACTTTGATTATATCATATTATAGGACTAGTTAACTGTAAGTTGATTAATTTATATTATCGAACCAGTCAACTTCGGACTTAATTAAATTATATTACAGAGCATATTGAGTTTTTAATTAATTTATATTACGTACACCGTGATAGTACTACCTCTACTGGCAGTAATGAAATAACAGCGTGCAGTAAATCGAGTCAAGAATTCCTGACACTCACGAAATTATATAAAATTGTAATATAATATATCCGAAAGTAACTCGTACGAAAATACTTGATATGGTGAAACAAGGTGAAATTAAATCACGGAATTTAACCCTCTATAACGAAATTTTATTCGTGTCTAAAAGATAAATGGAAGAAACAAATTAATCAATTGAAATACGTCCATTATGGATTTGAATATTTTTATCAAATTCCGCGGACCCGTTATTTTGACGACTTTCTCAGTTCTAGTGTTAAACGTACTGAAACAGGTGACAATCGTTGCACATACTTTTATCATTTTTATTGCAACGTAAAAATAAAATGTAAGAAAGGATATAGATGAGTAGGTGCCGTCGAAGATATATTGGGTTCGAAAGGGTTAATTGGAATATATAGGAGCGGTAAAGCTTTAAGTGACACCGGAAACCACGTGTAATACGTAATTGTCATGCTTATCCAAAAGCACACCGCAATTCCATACTAACATCTATCAGAATTCTGTATCAACTTATGCAAACTATTATACCACGGAAGAGAGACAACGGAGGCTGTCATTTTCGGGGATACGAAGGTAAGGATCTTACGAGGCCAGAGGCAAATGTCATTTGATTCTCCATTGTACTTGTTATTCGTATTAGAATTATATCTGCGTATATATCCCAGTCAAACTGTTTCGAATTCATCCCCCTGTTTCGTAAATACAAATGAATTTAGCTTTCATGGGAATTGTATATCTATAGGATTGTAATTGATTTGATTTTATATTTTTAGAATTAGTTTGAAAGGTTTGAATTTTGTGGGTTAATAGCTTGTTTGAAAGTGCATTTTAAAGATTATATTTCTGTTCTAATCTGAATTATTAAATAACACCGAGTTATTCCTTTCCCGTGGTTTCGTTTATTTCGAGAAAGAGAATCAGTTATTATATCGTGTAATGTAAAATGTTGGATTATCCAGAGACAAAGTAAAATTGGTTTTTAATTCTAATAAACATTTTATTAATCAAAATATACACCGTTTGCTTGTATGTATTTGTGCAAATGCGTTTCCAACAAAAAGAATTTCACTTTCGAAAAAGTCGCCGTCTTCGGACGACCAAGAATATAAATAAGTTAAAAATAACTAACGGTATAAATTGCATTCTTAGCGTTCGAAAATGTATAAACAGAGTTTCCCGTGTTATACAAAGGCGGGTGTAATCATAGAGAATATTCGAGGGAATTATAACAACGTACGGTATTTCATCAAGCTTGTTACCTTTCAATTTGCCCTGGTAATTAATGAAATCGTACTGCCGCCATTCTGGGTCTCCAAACCAATTGTTGCAATACTGTATATTCGATCTAAATATACGCGAGTCACGTCTGCGAGCAATTGGCTCAACTACTTGTGCAAAATTCGAGACAACGATGAAAGTATTACAGCACAAATATTCCGCCATTGTTGTCCGTCATAATTTTAATTTCGATATTACAGAAAAAACTTTCACATGTTAAATGCTAATCAAAATTAATTCATACTCTTCAAAAATCACATCTTCAAACATTCCAATAATCGAAATAGGAAACAAAATAGGCTGATATTTTCGAAGTTCCTTCCAACATAAATATTCCGTGCTTCAACCATTCCTCAACAATTTCAACATTCGTACTCACCATGCGAGAAGAATACAAAATAGGAAACAAAATAGGCCAATATTTTCAAAATAGCTTCGAATATAAATATTCCGTGCTTCAAACATTCCCAAAGAATTTCAACATTCGTACGCACCATACCACAAGAAACGGAAGTAGGAAGCAAACGAGGCAGAGTTGCGGAAGGAGCGAATGTATCGTGGAACGAACGTTAGGAATTTGTTAATGGACGAGCGAGGAATGGAAAGGAACACGAAAGGAAAGTAAGAGGGATAGTGTTCTCAGGGACGATAAAACAGGGAACAGAGAAGAGAGAACATAGCGTAGCTTGTTGAACGGTGTAACCTTTTCCTTAGGTTTCTCTTTGCAGTAGGATAGAGTGGAAATACGGTTGGAAGTAGGTACGGCGATTACGGTGCAACGAGCTCAACCGTGTGTAGTGCGATGCACCGTTAGTGACGGCACTTACCCTGCACTTTTACACCGGATGCTTGATGCGCGCCTCCCAATTTTCGGTCCTCGCCTCTGAATTCCCTTCTCTGTCAGGAATAATTGTTTGCTGAAAGGCATACCAACTCCATACTCACTGCTTGCAGAAAATCAGCCCCGTTTAACGTTTGCTTTCGCCGTCTTGAATCCCTACTTCTCTAATCGCGGTGAACTTTTTGGATCTCTCCTGAAACGGGAATTATTTCTCGAAAGAAATAAAACGGACTGATATTTTCTACCAGAAAATTACATACGTTTCCAGGAATCTAATTTAACTTTGTATCTGGTTAATTAAGGTATCCCATATGAAGTAAGTCACCTAATTATCTCATTTAATGGCGATAATCCGAAAAATATTCTACCCGTTATATGAATGGCTTCGAATCATTCTGTAATTCCAAAAGAGAA
This sequence comes from Nysson spinosus, assembly GCA_910591585.2. Taxonomy (NCBI): domain Eukaryota; kingdom Metazoa; phylum Arthropoda; class Insecta; order Hymenoptera; family Crabronidae; genus Nysson; species Nysson spinosus. Next base: position 10,642,640 of record OU342835.1, read on the forward strand.
TTTTTTCTGCTGTCGTCTTTTTACGGAATTTTTTACACGGAAAGATTATCGTTATATAATTAAGTGACATATTTTACGTAGGATACACTTTATATGTTCTATTATATAACATATATTTTTATTTATTAAACGCAAGCATAATTAATTAGCTAATGTCAATAAATTGATGGCCTTCAATTCGGAATAACATATAATATAAGATCTATTGAAATAATGAGTTATATGTGTCGTTAAATATTGTAATATGATGCGGTTTTATAGGGAATTGGATCATAATTTATTATTGAAATTTCCCAATTGCATCGCGGCTTCAATCTTTATTATTACAACCTATTCGAACTGCCATAAAAGATTGTTGATTATACGCTGGAAATTCCGCGGGACGCGAAGGTTTCAGGTGAAGCTCGTACGAGAAGTCAGGAGGTAAAACCTTTTCAATTAAATTACGACCGAGAGAAACGCTTCCGATGAGTGGGTACGTGAGTTCACGTAGACCAATGAGAATACCGAATGCGAACGAATGGTACGCTTAAGAAATCTCCATGCCAATTGTAAACATGCTATGCATGTATTTCCCATTTAAAGTGGAGATCTCTTTGAACGGAAATAAAATGGTACGTCAGTACATATTTTATTCAAAACGTCTTTACATGAACCTTATATTTCCCGAGTTTAACATGGGATCATTCCGTAAATGTTTACCGTAGAACATGTAATGCAAGTTATAATATAATATAGTACAATACAAATATTACTTGCTTTATAACCAATATTTCTGATATATTAAATAGCATATATTTGCGGGAATGCAAGGTTCTAGAAAAAAAATTATATCCGATTTGGACAAAAATAATAGGAGTTATAGGAAAATCATGAACACATAGATTTTTGACTTTATAGTATATTAATAATTTAGTATCATATTATACAATGCAGTGCAATATAATATAATACAATATAACGCAATATAGTACAATATAGTAAAATCTGATACAATAGAATGCAATGAAATAAGGGATTACGGAATATCGGATAACGATACCGTAATATCGGTAATATAATAGTATCGAGATAATAGCACGAAATGAGCTTCGATGACGGTTTAAACGCAATGACGTCGGGAATACGGAAACCGGGTGGCACATAATTTTAGCTCGATGAATCCCCTCGAATAGCGCATGATGCTCGGTAAAATTGGGTCAGACCGGCAGCATACATAGGGAACTGCACGGTGAAAGGTTTACTCAAACATGTACCGAGTCAAATAAAAGGTTTTGAAAGAACCTGGAAGTACGCTGGAGTGATGGAAAATTCACGAAGAGTCACTTTCGGAAATACACCCTGCCGATTCCTTACCCGATGAATCGCCGACCTCGGAAATAATAATCATTACAATTCCCCTGAAAATGCTCCAATTTGTTCTACCTTTAATTAATACCTCTCGATTCAGGAACACGAGAATCCTCCAAACGTAAATCTACCGATGTTTATTTATCCATCGTGCGTTTTCCATTCTCGCGAATATTCTTATCTGGGAAATATTTCCATCTCTCGTATCATTACGTTATTACTTGATTTACCTTTTTTAATAAATTCTCGCGGCAAATAAAAAGTGATTGGCCGAAAACTTCAAAGGCGACAGGTTTCAATGAGGACGGAATTTTCAGTTCGCGAGGAGTATCAAAGTTCTTGGATGTTTGTAAATATCGACTGTGTCTTTACAAAGAATCAACAAGACTTTAATTGGCCCAGATTGAATGGCGTGTACCGTCACGGACGAAACATTTGATAGTCAACATCATTCACTTCCCGGCAAAGTATAGTTACACAGAGAAAAGTGGGTCAGTCCCTTGTGCGGAGGGTAGAAAAAAATTCCGGTGAACAGGTAGGGTTGAAAATAAAAGGCTTGAAAGGGCGGACGGATGCATCAGCCAACGACGAAGCTGCCTGGGGTGGCTCAACGTATATAAAGCTAGATGACCCCTCGTCAGTCGATCTCTACGTTCCACTGCATTTCACTGCAAGTAGACCAACGTTGAACCGACCAACTTCACAAAATCCCTTCAAAATCTACCCTGCACTGTGAAAATATGCCCTACCTCTCTCACTCTCACTCTTTCATCTTCATTTCTTAAACTATCGACTCACCATATTTTATTTCGTTCCATTAATTCATGCGATTCGTATAATTCTATTAATTACATTACCCGGTTATAAGTTTGGGATCACACACAATATGATTCGGGATATTCTATATTCGATATAAATTGATATCAATGAAAGAATGAATTCCAGGAGAAAAAAGAATACTCGATGGAACCGGTCCGAACGTAAATCAGCGTTGAAGTGGAATGTAGCATGAATAGTAACGAGCATGGAAGTTGGAAGTAAAAATGCAGTGGCCTCATTTGTAATAGACCATTCTCCAACTCGATCAGACTAGCCTTTCATCGAGTGTCCTTGTTACACCCGAAGGACTTTTTTAAGACCACACTCGAATTCACCCACCCATTTGTAATACCTCGCATGATTGTCAGGTAAATCATTGACGGTCAATGAAACAGTCACCGCTACCTTGAATCATATTCTACTTGGAATATCATAACGCAAATATTGCTTTATCCCGTAAGTTCATACCGAATTTTTAGTACTTTTTCAGAGTAAAACCTAAGAAATTCTGGTAGGATAGAATCGAATCTCTTAGCAACGACTGAACTCTCTGAAATTATAATTTCTTTATACATTTTCATGTAAAGAGTTAGATAAAAGAACGTAATATGATAGCACACGGGAAAGCCACTATAGTGGCGTACAATAGCTAACAGGTTAAGTTGCGTGAAAAATGGAGCAAACCTGGCAGCAAATTGAACACAACTAACAACCAATCAAAACTATTCTCGCTAGTTTTAATCAACTAACGAGAACTCGAAGCTGCTGGTCCATTCGAAGTCGTATCGAGAAACTATAACCAGTTTTCACTCGAAATTCGTTGGATCGTAGAGGCACTCGGTTTTTACGAGTTTGCCGGCCGTATAAAGGAAAAATTATCCACCGCACGGTGCCGGCATCAAAAGCGGATTTATCTGAATGGCATAGTGGTGTACGGCCTAAGTATACGCGCGCAGATGGAAAGCAAGGGACGTCTTCATCGGGGATGAGTTTTAGAGATAGAGATATCGGGGTTGGAGGGACAGAAAGGAAAGAAGAAAGAAAGGGAGGTGGAGCGAAAGAGAAAAGGAGAGTGACGACAGAGGAAAAGCCGCAAATCGTCTTTTTGTCGCGTGCAATCACGCCACGATGGCGACTGTATATATAGGTATATATCTCCCCGACTTCTTCCTGAAAACTGGGGGGATGGAGGCTAATGCGACGAGGGATGATGGAATTTGCAAATCACCTTGCACTTCACTTTTCTTTCCCCCACCTCGATGCACGGATTCCCATCATCCGCGTGCTCATCCGAATCCTTGCGCTTCGACTTTCTCTTAATTCGATGCCTTCTATTATTTATAACGTTATATGTAATATATATTTTCACGGACTCCAATGAATCTGCAAATATTCGCTTTGCAGGATTTATATGCATTTTTTAATACCGTAAATGTAAGGGTTGAATCGTGTTCGAATGTAACAATCCGGAGGACCACGGAAGAGTCTTCATATATCGTGCACTCGGATGACGGTATTTTGTCAAATTGATCAAAAGCCAAAGATTTATAAATTGCGAAGGGGTTAAGAAGATAAAATGCATAGAACGCAGGTACATATAATAGTAAGATTTTAATTTCTATTCACCATCCATTTTTAAATCGTTGACTACCTAATGGTTTAAGACTCAATGAAATCCATCCTGCAGGAAATAGTGTTCCGCAAAAAAGCTCGGGTTTTTTCGCCACCGCGGGGTACAACGTGAAAGGGTACACAAGAGTAATGTAATGATCTAAAAGAAATGAGACAGCTTGGAAGCATTATGCCTGTCAAAGAACCTATAATCTTATCCGAGGCTTTCAAGGGCCCATCTGCTGCCTTCCAAGCTTAATCATTTCATACGTAGCCTATTCAAGCCTTTCTATACCGGTGTTCCTTTCAAGAGGAAGATAGGTCTTCGACTCCAACTCCGGTGGCTCGTACCTTCGACAAAATGGGATCTCCACGTACACTGGTCTTCCTAGAAAGCACTTATTTCACCTAATCGTTTCTCCAATTGATATTCTTTGAATAACGCACACAAATCACCCGCACAAATGCGGTGCACAACAAAATGTTGTGTGCAGCAAAGAAACTGAAATTAATTATAAGAATCTCTTGAAAGAAAAGTACCGAGTGTTCGGCGTAAAGTAGGACTCCTGAAAAGCGATTATTTAGACTTTTTGTAATTTTTCTAGTTTTAGTGTCAAGGAGCAGATTGGTGCTTAACTTGTGAGAATTATCACAATTTATAATTCGCAATTTATTATTATTATTATGGATTATTAATTATGTCATTATTTCGTTATTTCGTTCTTCATTAAGTATTTCATTATTTTCAATGTTTTCTTAACTTGTTTGTCACTTTTAGTTACTTTGGCTTTTGAAGAACGCAAACTGAACGGCTCTCACGCTCATTAATTACAACACTAATATTTCATATCAAATCTTTATTGCAAAAATGAAAGTAAATTCATCTTAATCCCGCGTTTCCAATACAATATTTATGCAAACTCACCCTTATCATATCAACTTCCATTGTTAATCGTGCGAAGATATACTATTCAGAATTCGAAGGCCTTTCTGGCGGAGGAATATGGCGAGCAAGGAAAAGATTTTGAGAAAGTTGAATCAACTATTAATCATGATGTTCCCTGCGATAGCTGAAGGGAAGATAACTAGTTGAGTAGTTGGCATGCGAGTCGGCGGATTAGCGGTGCGATGGCCAGGGAACGGCATGCGTTTCAAAGTACCTTCATGATTGTAAGGTGCCGAGCTAATCTTCCACTAACAACCCATTCAGTACTCCACTTCCTAACGGCACGCGTTCTTCCATCCTGTCCTTCGAAGGTACTCCGTGCTACTGTACTAATAGTAATTACCGATCGTACATCCTCCATTTTCCGCTTCCTCGAACAACATCCTAAAGAGTCATCTTCCTACGTTTTCCAACGATTTTCTCGAGTTTCATTTGCAATCTTAAGACTTTCTAATACAATGGCCAATAAGTTCGTGCGGTTTTAACACGCGATTAGAAAGCGATTTTTATTCAATTCTGTAGAGTTCTATTTCTTTATTCGATGATTAATGAAGGCTGGTAATTGCGAGTGTTTATGTAACCATATTAATTTAATCTAATAACAACAGTAATGATAATAATAATTTAACATAATTGTAAATTGTAATTCATAATTCTTAATTCCAAAGAACGTCACGGAAACGTGATCTCATCGATAGAGGTAAACAAAATTCTACTTGGAAGGTTGATTCCTGATTAAAGAAAAGTGTAAGATATTTTCTAGGACAAGATGGAAGCGTGATCTCTTCCAAGGAGTTTATTATGCTAGGCTTTCCAAGAAAACACGAAGAAGTTGGAAGTTTTCTCGATTATAGATCGACGTAAACCTGCAACGCATCGTCTTAAGTTTCGAACTTCCGAAGCGGTAACTTGCCTCTTTATTCGTCCTTCGTTTCCACCCTTTCCCTCTTTATCAACATCCCCGCCCGCCCTCTCACCCTTCCTCCGACTATGGTACCGCTTTTTTTATAGCGAAGCGAAAAAAAAACAGGACCGTAAACCATCGGAAGGAAGCAGCTAAAACGATCGTTTCGCAAATGTGTTACGGTCCTTAATTCACCGTCGCCAGGAAACGATCTATATCTTTCCTTTCAAGGGGTTTGGTGACCCGCCACGGACTACTGTCGTTAGGAACACGATCACCTACGCTGTTGGCCAAACTGCCAAACTTTTTAACGTTATTTATATATCGAGACATTAACCATAAAGTGTTACCAGTTTTGAATATTTTATGTTGTAATATGTGATGTCGTAAAATTATTTTCACGGCTATAATAACGGTCGATATAAGAACCAAAAGTAGTGGATATATATATCAATTCTGATAATTCAATTATCAAATAAAATAAAATGAAATGAAATCAATATTAGCTTCCATAATTGACTTAAATAAAGACTTCAAACAATTCCATTGAAATCGTCGGCGGTTCTTTCAGCGCATTCATAAACGATGATTCGCAGGGGATAATATAATATTCCATATTTGTATCGTGTTATACACGTAAACATGAATTGATCATTGTGAAAGGGGCAGCAGGAACAAGTAAAGCGATATTATTAAATTGGCGAAAATTCATGGGAATTATTCATTAACTTCCAGCCAGTAATAATCATTTTAATATACATCCTTTCGATTGTGTTTTTACCAGTATCGGTATATCGGCGCAGGAATTATCTGCGAATATTTATTTTTAATTTCGCCGAGCACAATAACGCCGGGTGTATCATCTACGCGTTACGTTTAATGAGCTCCCGGTTTCTCCTGTATCTCTGTTAATACACTGCATTGTTCTCATTTAGTTTGCTCGAACAATAATAGACGCGTTTGTTAAAACCTGATACTAAAACAGGAGATATTTGTATCGGAAACGTGAGTGTATTCGCCGGCAAGTTCAAACGTCCTTTAAATACAATTACCACGAGAACCGTGTCAGTTTATGTACAATAATATTTTAATAAGTCGCCAGTGAAAAGTGGCAACTTCCTAATTGGCCACAAAAATATTTGCGCGAATGACGAGCGAAATTTAACTCGTACGCTCGCTGACCTTAGATTAGAAACTATTTTTAAGGCTGTGATCATTTTATATTAATACAGTTTATTATTAATATCGTGTTATTTTGTATACAATGATTTTTTAATAAGTCGCTAGTTAAAAGTGGGAACTTTCTAATTAATCCAAAATATATAAGCGAATAATGAACTAAATTCAACTCGTACATCCGTCGACCTTATATTTGATATAATTTAAAGACGAGTTAATTATTCATTAACAAAGTTTATTATTAATATTGTGTTCACAGAACGATGTACTTTTTATGCGAAGCCGAATTGGGTCACCATTGGGTAACTGAAAGATAATTAACAAAATATACGTGGTAGTCTTGCGTGATTATGAAGATGAAATCCGACGTGGAACATCAGCATCCGCGAAGTCACGACGCGTCGGATTTCCGTTGAAACCAGCTTGATTTTCATTCTTGGGTATGCAAAGGCCATTTAAAGTGCAATTCCGCGGAGTAACCGTAGGTGTGTACACAGCAAGGATCCTAGAGGGGCTTTTACAACGCCCGGTAATTACCGCTCGTAATATCTGTCTGTATATAACCACGTGTATTCAATAACGCCCGGCATGCAGAACGACTTCGAGTAAAAGCAGTGGTGTGGCTTACTTTCCTACTCCGGATGATGCTTATAGAGTACAACCAGTGCCCCATTAAAACACCTTGAAAGTCAGAATGGATCTGAAATTCAAGCATAGTAGAACACTTGTGCTTTCCTCTCCTCGCCAACATTAATCAGACATACATCACTCTTCATTATTTATTACATAGACTTTTTGCGATTTTGGGTCGACCCATTTTTGGACCGAAATACATTTTTAATCCACTTCTTTCGACCCAAAATGGTCCTAGAACATCATTAGGCATCATATACCATCGATTTAGGCCACTTAGAAGTGAAATTGGCGACTTCGATTTTTTGACAATTTTTGAAGGTATACCCCTTCACATTTTTACGATTTTGGGTCGACCCATTTTTTGACCAAAAAAATTTGTTAACCACTTCTTTCGACCCAAATCGGTCCTAGAACATCATTAGGCATCATATACCATCGATTTGGGTCATGCAGGAGCGATTTTGGCGACTTTTAATTTTTGACAATTTTTGAAGGTATACCCCTTCACATTTTTGCGATTTTGGGTCGACCCATTTTTTGACCAAAAAAATTTTTTAAACACTTCTTTCGACCCAAATCGGTCCTAGAACATCATTAGGCATCATATACCATCGATTTGGGTCATGTAGGAGCGATTTTGGCGACTTTTAATTTTTGACAATTTTTGAAGGTATACCCCTTCACATTTTTGCGATTTTGGGTCGACCCATTTTTTGACCAAAAAAATTTTTTAACCACTTCTTTCGACCCAAATCGGTCCTAGAACATCATTAGGCATCATATACCGTCGATTTGGGTCATGTAGGAGCGATTTTGGCGACTTTTAATTTTTGACAATTTTTGAAGGTATACCCCTTCATATTTTTGCGATTTTGGGTCGACCCATTTTTTGACCAAAAAAATTTTTTAACCACTTCTTTCGACCCAAATCGGTCCTAGAACATCATTAGGCATCATATACCATCGATTTGGGTCATGTAGGAGCGATTTTGGCGACTTTTAATTTTTGACAATTTTTGAAGGTATACCCCTTCACATTTTTGCGATTTTGGGTCGACCCATTTCTTGACCAAAAAAATTTTTTAAACACTTCTTCCGACCCAAAATCGTCATAGAATATGTTTATACATCATATACCATCGATTTAGTCAATTTAGGAGCGATATTGGCGACTTTGATTTTTTGACGATTTTTGAACATAATATGACACATTGTAATAATCAAATTTTTTAACGCGACGCGACAGCAATTGTTGACTTTCTCGAATCACATCAAAACTCGTCGCGTGTTAAAAGCGAAATGCGAATCGTAAATCGGCCGTGAAACTGGAACGATTATGTTGAAGCTGCTCTCTCATGCAGCTTCATCGTTTCGTCGCCATAACTGAAAACTGAATTTCCATAAAAATGACGAATATTCGTAAAACTTTAAAGCGCGATCACGCGTCGACTAGAATCGCAGCAAACCGTAACAGCAGTTAGATAAAACGACGCGAAATCAATTTACAATTATATCCAATCGAACATGGTTCCAATGTTCGAAGCAGGTGTTTTAATATTCCATGGACATATTTTTCACGGAAGAATTCTTTTATCTCGATGCATGCATTTCTTAAAGTGTCTTCGACTTCCGGTTAACGCTGTAATCAGAATTACGGTGGATGTTCTTCGTGAGAACATGTAACTTATTATGGAGGAGATTAAGGCCAAGTCTCACGCACTGCGAGCTTTTTAATTATGCATAATTGCTGGTAATTAACGGCGATTCCAATCTGATCTAGATCCATTTTCCTACAGTAAATCTTCGGCAAAGCTTGCTGGCTTAAAGGATTATTCAAATGTCGACTACCTTCCACGAATTTAGATCTCTTTGGGGGGTTCCCACCTGCTGTAAATTTTGATATATGGCCAACTCTACGTCAGCCACTCTATGTCGTCCAATAGCCTTATCTCCCTTCGACTTATGATATAATAATATTATGAACGCGATGGAAAATATTACTTTCATTATTCGGATCATTATTTGGATCATGGAATTTTATTGATATATAATTTTGCTGTAACTAGATGTCTATTAATAGTATTGCTTTTATAATTATTTGAAAGATATGATTCTAAATTTAATAAGAAATAAATTTCTTCTAATAATATTTGTTTTATAATTATTTGGAAGACGTAGTTCTATAAACAAAGAATTTTATGATAATTAAATTCTACTCATAATATTCGTTTTATAATTATCAGCAAACCGCAATTCTGTAAATATAGAATTTCGCGATAATTAAGTTTCTATTCAAAGATTCGTTTTACAAATATTTGGAAAACGCAATTCAGTAAACACAAAATTTAGCATTAAATAACTTTCGATTGCTATCATTGGCTTTATACAAAGCCCCTTAATATTCAAATATATAGACATTATTATTAATAGAAATTTATTTTTGGCAGAATTCTACATTTATGGGATTGCATTTTCCAAATAATTATAAAAGGAATATTTTCATCACGTTTATTATATCATTATATCATAAGCCGAAAGGAGATATGAATGATATTATTATTATCACTATTATTGTATATACGGAAGGAAATATAAATTATTACAAATTCAATCAGCTAATGCGACAGCTCAGTTTCCAACATCCGCAGATTTCCAATCCAGAAATCCCTCGATATCGAAGACCGACGAATCATTCAATCCCTCCACGGATGACCTATTGGTACACTGGTTATCCCGAATTTATGAACTGCCAGTGGAAAAGAAAAAAATGCTAAAGTCAGCGTCGAAGGTGACCGTAATAAATTTCACCGAAGCCCGTACAGTTACCCGGAGCCGCAATTTTCGGTGGAGCGTTTCTCGAGCGGCTCGATGCAGTAACAGGAAGTGGAAAGTACGAAGAAGGGAGAACGCAAGAGTAAAGAGAGGATGGGAAAGATTGCAAGTAAAGGAAGCAAAGAGAAGGAACAGGGTGAAAGTGGAGAAGAAAGAACTCGGACAGAATTGCAGTTGGAAGAAGAGGGTGGAACGAAAGGGGACGAGTGAAGTGGAATTAGAGCAATCCTCTCTAATGGTAATTAATGTGCGACGCAGTCAATGTAACTCAAGTCGAAAGAAGAGCGGTACCATCGACTCGACCGCTTTCAGAGTTCAACCGAACACGCGTGCTTGTTTGTGGTGGTTCAATGGTACCCTCTAAAACTCGAGGAACTATGGACCCATCCCTACTACGGGGTTCAGTATTCCTGTTAAAAGACACTATCTCCCAGTCCAGAATGGTAGTAATAGCAGCAACGTCCTGGTATCGCGACTAGCACTTTTAAACAATGAAAGCTGATTGAATCGGAACTCCGTGCTGTTACCTGGACTCCGTTCTTTTTAACGGAGTCAAACCGACGTGCACGTTTTATCCCGAAACTGCTACCGGAATCCGAGCAGACGAGGCTGTCGCACGTTCGCTTCCACCGAGGGATGTAACCCGTCCGCCTCTCTGATATCACGAAAACCCCGTTTATCTTTTCCGACGGGGACCATTGAAAACGATGCTTTATTTTACGGCCCTCCATCGGATAAATAGAACGATGATTCCACTTTGATTCGGTATTTATTTATGGCCGTATTTTTACGTCCTTCCGACGGACTTCTAACAACGTTCTCTGTTTACCTTTTACTTTGTATCTAAAATAGTCGATAATTATAAGAATAATTTGTTAAAGATATTTTCAGAGAATTTCAAATTGCCATACTAAATAATCGCTAATTATATGAATAATTTATTAGAACACTATTTTATAAACGAACGGTAATTATAACAATAATTTGTCAGATTTATTATTCAATGATGAATAATCGTCAAACTCGACGTCTACAAAGAATTTAAACAGTTTCATATTTCGGCGAATGAGAGAGATGGGAATAAAATGTTGACCCAGTGTTATTCGTTTCATTCCATTAACTGTTAATGCAATCTCAGAGCTGGAAGAAAGTAAAACAGATAGGACTGAAAATGGAAAGGGTACAAACTACTGTTAAAAGCCTTTTTAAAACTATCCCCCCGCCCGACGGCGCTTAGCCGGATCCCTCGCTGACCCACTCTATGCTTCCTTCGAAACTCTTTGAAGTTCTACCGAGCACATTAATAGTGGTCCTGCACGTTCAATTTATAATGTTACTGGATGGACCTTAACATCCACCTGCACCATAAACTCCTGAATATTAAATATACTTTAAAGAAGAAATCTCGCCACCGTTGCAACTTTAATCGCGAACTCCATGATCCACTTCGCAAGAAAAAGTTCATTAACCGTTTAAGTGCCTTTGCTAAAATACGGTCGAGAAATGCCAGACGGCGCAATCGCGCTCGTCGTCCTTCGTGTAATTGTACTTCCTTTACTTCCTCTTTACTCGTAGATTTCAAGTACGTTTACTTCCTTCTCGTCCCTTTTAACATGAATATGAGTCGTTATCGCCTTTTGAAAACTTTAACTAATCTACCACATATTTACAACAGACTTACACTAACTCCATAAATAATTTCAATAATATTATATTATTAAGCGAAACGATATCGGCGTTCATTTAACGTGTTAACCCACATTGTCTTCTGTGTATATACACTTTTTATTATTGACGACTATTAATTAGTAATTACCGCGAATATACCTCCGTTCAGTGGCTAATCAGTATTCACAAGGCACACATCGATTACGGTAACCAGCGATGGTTTTGATGGACACATGGTTAATAATCGAGCGACGTACTACTCGTTGATGGTTTTCTATTTTAAGTGCCAGGATAATTAACTTATTACAGCCGATCGTGGGCTACCTGTTGATTAAATTCATCGACGATGTCCGAGTCAAGTAACGCACGCGGAATAATTAGCGGGATGTCTTCGACTTGTAAAAACAATTGGGAAACGTGTGTCCATCGATATCTGACTTTAATTAAAAACACAGCGTGATCTCGATTTTTATTGATGGAACAATATTCAAATTAATAAAACAAGGAATATATTGAAGCTTTTGTATGTGGATACCCGCGTTCCACGGGAGATCCATTTTTTAATTGGATTCACCTTGCCTCCGCTGAGGTCAAATATTGTCTTTGACGCCGAAATATGAATTTCGTGATATAAAAGGAATTATGGACAAATATGAATTATAATAATCATGTCGGACAATGGTAGTGTATTGAATGCAAGAAAAGAGTTTTGAAGCTCGATGCGATCAAAATAGCTGCTTATTTCAGGGCTTTTATCAATTAAAAGTTAATTAATTTATATGGTGCAGTCGTCGTTAACTTAAGAAACGCGTTAATTAATATTATTATATTAATAATATGTATTATAATATTGTAATATACTAATTATACTACAATATTTGTTTCCGTGCAATAAATATGAATGTACTTAGGAATTCTGTAAAAGTATTATTTTATATTATCGCAAGCAAAGGGGATAATTAAGTGGCTTATTTCACATGGGAGGCTTTGTATAATATGTAATATACTACAGATAACCCTCGTACAACGCGGTTCATATTTTATTGTGATCCTCGAATAACGCCGCACTTAGACAAAGCAATATAACGCGTGCAGTAATCTGAGTCTCGCACAATGCGACCTTTCTCTGGCATTTAACCCCCGCGTTATACGAGGGTTGCCTGTATATTATAATATTCTATAATCATAAGAATGTTAACGCTAGACTATCGACATTGATGGAACACCGCAAAGATACTCCAAAGTGTGAATCTCCTTTAATCGATTCGATGATATCGATAATCGTTTACTCGAGTATACGTGTCTTTCGTTGTTTTCGATATGTTTGCGTGTAGTGGTGCAATGAACAGATAGAAGCGGTTGGCTCGCACTTGCGCAGATCGAGGAAGCGCATAAATGTCTTCGGCTGGTTGATTGAAATTTATGTTTTAATTCATAGTCGAATAGGCATCCACGGGAAACAACGGTGCACGGGAAAGCGTGGATAGAGAGGAGAGGAGAGGAGAGGAGAGGAGAGGAAAGAAGTAGGAGGTACCGAGGTCATTTCGTTTCTCCGTTTGCTGTTAATTTACAGTGACGTGCCGCGGCTGAGTGCGTCCGGTACTAATAAATTTCTAGGACGATCGTACAACCTCCCACTTTCAAGCCACTGAACCCTCTGCTTTTTACCTCTTTTCCTCACTTTCGAACCCGTGCTACCTCTTTTCACTCCACCCCGATCCTTTGGGGTAATACCGATCAAGTGGATCACTCGAAAAGGTACCCCTCTCTGCTTATTATATTCGCTGGTATCAAATGCATTTTCAGGAGTGCCGATCCAAAAACGCTGTTCCTAGAAATCTTTATATTTATATCTTTCAGTTCTTTTATTTCGTATTTAGGTCTTTCAACTTTTTGAATTCAGTTATTTAAATTATCTATCTTACAAGTCGTGTAGTAATATTTGAAATAGCACTTCCAATGATAACATTAGAATAATTCCATGCGTACTGATATACCAAGCACGAATTGATAACAATACCCGGGCGAAGAAAATTTGTAATTACTTGGCATTGTTAGTGTTAATTATATCAAGTTATATTACCTCTAATATTACGGTAAGCTAGTGCCTGTAAGTAAAGTGGTACGCGGAACTTTGAGATGATACCAAGTTATGAGATTACTGCTTATTAGTCTAGCGAGCACAGAAGCTTCCTAGACGATCCTCTTATTCGGCTACGTTGCTACGCTACGAGTGCAGTAATTACACAAGCGATTCAAAGATGCATTTCATTCGACGTAAGTACAAAACCATTCGAGAAGTTACTGCTGAACCTCCTGAAACTCAGCCGATTTACGTAAGAAAGGAAACATTCGAAGATACAGGATCCTTATAACAAAGGATACGACTGCTACTTGCGTAAGTTTTTTTCGTCCGCGTTGTGTTTGCGCGCAGAAAATATCCTTAGAGAATTTTGACATCAGACGTAAACAATTTTTAATAAAATTCCAATCATATTTAGGTGTTAATAAAAAATAAATACTTGTTAGAAAAGCATCGGTACCCATGGTAAATAATTATTTTTTGGTATATGATAAATAATTGTCACACTAATAATATCTGGAAGTATTATAATTCTATTGTTAATATATTAGGTTGGCACACAAAATTCGTGCGGTTTTATCGTGTGAATAGAAAGCAATTGTTATTGAATTTTGTTTATTATTTAAAGTTTCTTTATCCGATAATATATTATTCGGTTTGGACTTGTAAACTTTTCTTATTCTTCCGATAGCTTCATAAAGCCGCATTCATAAAAACCCCTGAATTTCTCCTCAGAAATAAATACAAGCCGCACAGACTTTTTGGCCAACCCAATAATTACAATATATACTTTTTGAAGAATACTATCGGAATTAGAATAATTTCAATATATATTTTCTTGTAGAAAAATATGTTCACCCCTCGGCTTGCCAGCCATTTCAAAGGTTCGAAAGTGGGGGGTGACTGAAAGTTCCCAGAACATTTCTTTATTTCACCTTTGGAGTACGATCTTCCTTAAAGTTTTGAAACTGCCATGAGGGACAAAACTTATGGCTGCTACTGGCAGACAGTTAGAAATTAATGAGATATTTGAAAGAGGCCAAAAGTTTTATGTAAAACTGTTGGCCCGGGTAAAATACAAGTTCACCTTATGTATTTTTATACTACATTACAAACATTGTCGTGAATGAATAACAAATAAGGCCACTTCGCTTTTTTTACAGCTCTACGATTCGTAGAATACATATTCGAGAGTTGTTCGGGTACTTCAGGAATACAAATTCGTAGTGAATTTCGCTGTGTATATGCTAAGTAGAATATGACGGAGATAGTCAGACGTAGAGAATTACCTTCTCATTGTAGACTGAAGAAATATACTTTTATGCTTTCGCACTGCGTATTCGTCTAGCATTATATTATCCAAAAATATCTGCATAAAGTTTTTCCAAATTCTGCAGCACCTCTTTACGAATCTGAGTCTTGTTCGCGCCTAATGAGTTTTTATTAAATTCCACGGTTGCGTCATTTTGACGACTTCCGTAATTCCAATGCTAATCAAACATAATATATTTGAAGCGGAGCCAGGATACAAGGTATTATAAACATTGTTGCAGCTAATACATTATTAATTTACGGACTAATTATGCACTTCAAGTTCCAACACAAGCAATCGTAGTTCTCTGATAGGCGAGAGTGTAAAGTGGGTCAGAAGAAGGGGGTGGTCGAAGGGGCGGGGGTGTAACAAGTAGAATGTCAGTGGCGGAGGAGGTGAATTTCGTTATGACGAAGGGACGGCCAGATTTATATGCAAGTGGTGCACTTAAGTTTAAATTCTCCGGCGCTTTGCAGAAGTGCCAGACATTATGGATGCATACAATAAGTTCAACATCTTTCGCAATTTCTCTCGTTGCAGGTAAACGGATCATTTATTACTGGACTTACATGGATCACACGGTTTAAATGGACGTTTTGCTGCGTTTAAAAATGGGATTACCATCCGCGAAAGAATTCCATGAATACTTTGTTACCGCCTGATTTTTATTCGAGTTGTTCTCCGTTTGCGTTATTGCAATCGTAAGGCAACGCATTTGTTGCTTGGCAGTTTGTAATTATTTTACTTGGAATTGCTGCGCGAGGCGTTTGAAGTTGTAATCAGAATCTATTATAGTTTTACATCGCTTTTGATTTTAATCGCTTTCAAGGTGTAAATTAAGTCGAAAAATAGATAGTTAATTTAATTACAAGAATCGAGATGACTAGACTTCTACTTACACTCTGCTTCGTAATGAGTGTATTTTATTACGAGTTTGAATCTTATTTATTGTAATTTAATCGACTTATAATTATTGAATTTTAAAATATGAATCATATCCCAAACGAATTAAATTACTGATAGGATTATTTACCATATTTTTTGTCATATTCCAATTTATAATTCGTGTTAATAATAATACACAATATCAGTGCACGAACAACATAAGCACATGAATTTATCAAATCGAGGACATTTTGCAAAATTGAATATCCACCAATTCAAAGTAAGTGGATCAACGGAACGACAAGGTAGAATATGGATAGATAACAAGCCTTATCAGTGAAACAGCGGGAGTATATGTTCGCCTGGAAAGAGAAGGAGAAAGGGAAAAGGGAAGGATAAGAATAGTCGAAGGATTTACATGCAAGCGGTGCATCCAAGTTTGCTATCTCCAGTATTCAGGGTAGATATCATTCTTTATGGATACATGCAATAAGCCGCATAACTTATGCAATATCTCTTTCATTATGCAAAGTAGACGAGTTCATTATTTTGTCAGAATGAAAGGGGCTACTCTCGAGGTCCGTACGGAGTTACCGAACTATGAAATAAAGGGAGTTAACGGTAGAAAAAAAGAGGAAAGAACCGAAGGAGAACAGAAGTACCGGAATGACCTGGTACCGGCCAATGAGAGTTGATCGTAACAAATTTTGCATCCCGACTGCCAACGACGTAAATATCGTCGTAACTTTTCTAATCTATTTCGCTAGAAAAATGTGAAACTCCGTCGGTGCCTGTAAAAAAAATATTGTCACTATAAAGCGTTCAAGTGATTTTCCAATAAGCCGGGAAATTGAGTGAGTTTATAATCCACGACTTACTGCACTTGTCGGAAGCACAACTCTTTTTTTATGGATAACATAATTAATTTATATATGCACTACTATGAGGCACAGTAAACGTGTTAATTATGAATTATTACCAATTATATTTCCATCTACATGCAAACGATCTTGTAAATAATCAGATCTTAAGAGAGAAATAATTAAATATATTCTATATTCGGAATACAGTCGGATGTATCTTAATTTCAAATATTAATACTGTAATATCAGTATTATAGTATAATATATGATGATACATTTCGAGAAGAGTTTCGTTAACAGTTATAAGGCAATGAGAGGGTAGCCGGAAGTGGGGAAAGCAAATTTAATCCCAGGATAGTTTGGAGTCTCTGTAAACGTCAGTATACTTGGACATCGACGTGAAACGGGAAGTTTAGTGGGTAGAATCTCCTGGGTGCAAGCAGGAGAAGGGTTGGAAGTACCAAAATCTGCCGTCAGGCAAGTACGGTATCGCCATGCAGACGGCTAGAATTGGCGTAGTCCCATTGGACATAAATTTCAATCAACAGCACCGTTGGTAACGGCATCGACGCCACTCCACCGGAGACCGAAATACAATCGACGCTCTCATTGAAGGCGTCGCTCGACTACTTCAAACCCTCCAGATATTTATTGCTACCTGAACCAAGGTACACTGATTGCTACTCGTTGCGTTTCTCCACGTTGCACCATTGATAAAACGTACGGTCCCGCTTTGCTGTTTCCACGATTGCATCGCCGCAAGAGAAATCCATTGCGCCCGACTTACTAAAGATCTGAATACTTTTAATTAATCAGTTATGCTTGATAATTAATGACATTCCCTGTTGTGAGTTAAATACCGAATTTTCTGGTGGGAATATTAAATAAGAGTCTTTATCTAACATCGTGAAGCCTTGATGTAGTTGAATTACTGATAAGAATGGGGTTGATAAAAATGATCAAAAGTAATTGTTGATAAGGGGAGGAATGGTGGAACGTAAAAATTAGTATGTTAAGGGTAGAGGAAAATGATCAATCATTTTTAATGTATTTTGGGAAACTCGATTGGTTTGTTCATATTAAACATTATTCTAGTAGATAATCCCCATTGTGATCTATCATTATCGTTATCTTGATCGTCCGTAATCATCTTGATCCGTTTCCACAACTCACGTGTTGCAAAAATCCTCAGTTTGAAACGCGAAGAAATCTGGAACGAGTTCAAAATTGCACGGAATTTTGTGAACACCATATAATTATAATCAATTTTATTATAAAATTTCGAGTTGCGACGCGCGAGATTGTTTTTCGAAGCACCATTGAGTCAAACATACATAATTTAAAATAAAAAAAAATTAACATAACAATTTATTACATTCTGGTACCTTAAGGACATATTTCTAGATGCCTTAAACTTCCGTTTCATTAACAAATTATTTCCTCGCGATATTAAAATACACCGCTTACTTTGACTCGCGTAAAATGAAGTTACGGCAATATCCAGTTATTCGACTAAAAGTTTGATTCATGCTGCACAGCGATAACCATAAACCAATAATAATTGATCCCCTCGAATCGCGAGTCAAAGAGCCGATATAAATCGGCAAAGTAACTAACATCCGACTCTATATTTCCACGTTGTCCACGCTGTCCCCACAAATCTCGTTAGCGCGTAACATCGACAAGAATTAATATCTGCTCTCCACGCTACGATAAATTACATCCCACCCTAAAGAATACTACAAAGTGGTATCTCGATTCGTTTCCAGAAATATCATCAGAAATATCATCAGAAATACGTTCGAATGTGAAGAAAACATGAAAGTCACTCGGTGGAATAAATGCAAGTATATCACGCGGGGAATGCTGGAGGGTGGTGATACGAGAATAGAAACAAATCAATGCATCTCATTAACCAAAGGGGTTAATTAACGAGGGAAAAGTTTGATTAGTCAGAAGGTACGTGAGTACTCGGAGGAATATTATTAAACTTAACCGGAAACTTGTTGGTTAATGGATCGGAAGTTGGACGCCTTGGTAAATCTACGTTGTAATCTGACGGTAAGGTCGGCCAGCAATTGAAACTGCCAGCAACAGCCGAACTGTTCCAACATGCTTGATAGTTTCGAAAGGACCGACCGCAAGTAATATACGCGCGTAAAATTAGTTGCGTCGCGTTCAATAGTCCCAGCTTAATAGCTGATTTATTGGACACGCTAATTTTGTTGCTCCCTGTTCGATCGGAAGTATGTACGTGATTGGTGCAATGGTTTGTGAAAAACGCCACCTCATTCTTTCACGGGTTAAATTAACCGTTTCAATGTCACAGCCCTTTGCAGGAGAACGGTCGAAAAAGGTCAGACAGCGCGTGCGCCATCGTCGTCTTTCGTGTAATTCTACTTCGTTTCCGTCTTTACTCGTAGATGTCGAGTACGTTTACTTCCTTCTTGTTTCTTTTAATGTGAAGGATAGTACTTCAAAGGAATGTATAAAAATGATATTTATTAAATGTATGGCTTTTTATCGGCTTTTTAAAACTTGAGATGGAAGTTATTTGGCTCTGCTGCAGGCATTTTTGAACGGGGAACTGGAAAAGCGCGACCGCGGTGTTTGGCAGTCAAACGGTTGGTAACCGTCGATGACAATACTACTGAAACTTGAATTAAATTCAATCGTCCTTCGATTTAGTGGAGCATTCGTTCCACGTGGTTTCCTTTTACACGGTTGACAATCGCCTGAATGGAGTCTGCTAGCATAATATAACAATGCGAGAGAGAAAAGCCAGCATAACTTATAAAAATGTACCATGTAGAAGAAGAATAGCGTAAATCGAGGGAAAAGGGTTCGTAAAATTTGCAATATTTTTAAAATTACGATAACGATATGAAGTAACTAATGTATCGTGGAGCGCTTACACAATTTTATTTTTAAACGTCGATGCAAATATTACTAAAACGTGAAATAAATATGCACTAGTATTCGTAAAATTTTCAATGCTTTTAAGATTACGATAACGATATAAAATAATCAATGTATCGTAGAGCAATACTTTAATGTTTTAATTCATATTTGATGTTTTATTCATCGCATGCTTTAACACTCGTTACAATCATCGAAGCTACACAATTAATAAAATATAAATTCACCCTGGTATTTCATTAATTTACTCGGCACACGATGTGTTAAGAAATTTAATTGAATGTAACGTAGGGCTGCTTTTAATTAACATGGCATGAACGATGCTAAATGTTATTATCAATAATGTTTTATCAGTAATGTAATATCAGTAATGATTTATTTATTCATTTCCGTTGAGCAGCCAGAGAAGGCCGCTCCGACGTTTTATCTATTTATTATTGAATATTAATTCCACTTTTTAAGTAAATATATTAGTTCACTTAATGGATGACTTTACTGTGCACAGGAATAATATTCATAATAATTTATGTCATTTATATAACCATACATTAATTATGAAAATTTCGAATTTATTAGAAATATGACGGATCGAGGGATGAGCGTTGACGCGCGTAAAATAGGAGATGTATTATGACTTGAAAATTTAAAGGTTTTTATGTTATTCGAGTAAACGCTGATTTATTTTAATTTCAAATATTAATATACACACATATATTACTTACAAGTGTGTTAATTACTAATTATATTTACTCCTAGTAAAGGATCAGATCTTAATAAGAGGGGACTGATTAAATAAATTATTACGATATCACTTGAAAATTAAAATACCATAATTAAAAATGTACATTCGAATATTAATATGTTTATAAACAGTACACTCTTGTGTAACCCGGTTGATACGTTCCGCGTTGTAGAAATTCGCGTTGAATAAAAAAGTCGCAATATGTTTAGCGCGTTGTAGAAATTCGCGTTGAATAAAAAAGTCGCACTATGTTTAGCGCGTTGTAGAAATTCGCGTTGAATAAAAAAGTCGCAATGTGTTTAGCGCGTTGTATGAAACCGTGTTATACGGGAGCTTACTGTAGTAATAATCAAGAAGAGTTTCGTTAACGGGTAGACCACAGTTCTCAGGCAGAAGCAGGAAATAGAAAAAGCAAATTTATCTTAATTCCACACATTATTATGAATCGAATAGTAAGTTAAAATGTCGGCCCATTCTTTGCCGCAATGATTGATACTAGTTAGGTTACACGATATCCTTGTACGTTGGAAGACTGATACCCACGCAAATTCCCATCGAGCAATAGCTATTCGAGAAACCGAGTTCGGAGTTGATGATGATAGAAGAGGGCAAACTTCGTACTCACGGAAATTACTGGCTCGAAATGGAAGCCGATGCGATCACGCGTACTCACCTTCGTGGTAATGCAACATTAAGCGACCAAACGATTTTAAGTCGATTTCGAGTACTTTGGATATCTGGGTAAATGGACGATAATGGTGTACAAGGAAGGTAAGTCACGAATCGACACTTCGCTAGATTACGGATAACACACTTCGACAAGGTGAGTACTTAAGATACCGTAATACCAAAGTGGACCCACTTACCAGTTTGAATATTTTCATATACCGACTACTTACACCGTTATTACTTTATCATCATCTACCTAGAATTTACACGATCGAATTTATGCGACCTTAAGATCCTTAAGAGTATGTCCAATTAATTTCCAACACGAAACTATTCGAAGGTTTCGTCTGACTGTGCTACTTCGAACGAGCAATAAATTCATTAACTGGAACAATAATGATCGATTCATTCGCGGGTCTGATAAACATGATTTTAGTCGAATTAATATTGATGTGCAGGGTGCATCGTGTAAAACTGACGGCCTAATTATATTATATTATTATTAATATAATTATTAGTAGTATATTAAATACTTTAATGTTTAGGTGGCGATAATGTAATAAAATATTTAAAATATATAATAGTTTAATATATTACTGTCGCGATATGAATATTAGTTACTTGTTCTGCAAATAATTAATTTGAAATTAATTCGAAAAATACCAAAATATTTCATATATGACAAAATTCATATTTTTCATTACTCACTCAGTTATTATAGTAAGATATGCAATTTATTGTTTAAACATATCCACGCTTGCAAACCAGTTGTGACACAGGAAAGTGGGTGGTAGGACGAACACAACGAAGACACAGAATTGTTAGAAAAACATTTACATATTTATATATATAAAATATAATACAATTTGTTACAGTGTAGATGATAGTGTAGCATTTAGATGTTAATATCCAGTGTAAATTAGGTATAAATCTAAGAGCGGTATTGGAAGGATAGGACATTCGGGGAGGGTGGGGTGTAGAGGGGGGAGGGGGGTGTATATGTACGTACAATCTGTACACACATATACTTACTCACCAAAAAAGAGACATACATAGGTATTATATTTATGCGCACGTACACACACACACATACTCGTGAGCGCGTTCCGCGGTTAGCTTCGTAAATGATAACGAATATAAGACATCTATTTTAGCGATCTATCTTCGAGTCGGAGTTGTAGGTGCCTATCGAGAATCAAGGGATTTTACTTTTTTGTTTAAATCTAAAACTATATACAAGGGGGATATCTATATACACGCACACGCTATTCGTTCGATTCCTTATCCACTCATCGGTTGCATTTGTCATCCGAAATCATCGTTTCCCATTGGTTTAAATAAATGGGCCTTGCTGCCCATTCACTGGTCTAGAATCTTCTACATACAGTACGTACATTTCCGAATTCCTGGCATGGACACGTTTTCGATTTAAAAAAAAGATTTCGAATCATCCGTGGTTTCATTCTTCTCGTTGTTTATACAGACTTATAATCGAAATTTCAAACCACTGGGATCAAATATTAATTGAAATATTAAAATTCAATATGATTTAATTTTGTTCTTTTTGTTCAAATAAGAATCACTTGGCGTGGGATAGTTTTGGATCTGTGGTTTACTGTGCTGAATAACGGAGGAATTACAGGTGACCCTCGTATAACGCGGTATTTATACAACGCGTTTCATACGAAATCGACTGCTTTTTAAATTCACCGATTTCAGTAACTTTCATTTCATTTTGTTAAACAAACATTGTCGAAGAAAATAAAACTGGTTTTTTCTCGACTCGATAGACAAAGTTCCAAAAGTGATTCTTCCAAATATAATATTTATATTATTCAAAAAATGTTATTCCAAAATTTAATTATTTAAAAAAGAATTCTTTTAAGTATAATATAAACATTATATTTAAAAGAATCATTTTTCGAATGTAAACCCAGTTTTCGTACGTAATTTGAGTCTCGCGTAACGCGACGTTTATTACGCCACATTTTTCTGGAATCTAACTCCCGCGTTATACGAGGGTTACTTATGCATGACTATTGATTATGAATGTAAAATTATGATGGTTGTTTATAAAAAAAAACATGAGAATCGCCAGGAATTCGATTGAAAGTGAATGAATGAGCCTAACATACACACGATGCAAGATCATTTGAGTATAAATGCATAATATCATTTTCTATGTACCTAACGTAATTACTCCAGCTTAAATGACATTTACTTGTGACACTTTTTCTTGATTGTTCTGGTCATATCACCGGCAGTTCCTATCACCTTCCACCTGCCGTCATCGGCGTCGACGTCGCGACGCCAAGTCCAGACGACGGCCGTTTATTGAATCGTCAATCGACGAGTGTCAACGAGGAAATCAGAATCACAATTAAGTTTTTCCTCATCGCACCGCACCCTGTGACTCGAAACAAATCCAATCCTCGCATTGTTCCACTTGTGGACCCGCCCTAATTACACAATGCTTGCATCCAACAAAAATCCACCTTAAATCAAGCATCCGTTCTCACCGTTCAATTATCCCTTCGGAATATATGAAATTCATCGAACCATCCATCGCCATGATTTATCAGCAAACAAACAATGTATTCCTTCGCACTAGTTCCGCCATTATTATAATTGTGTGTGTAACCTGGTGAGTTTCTTTCCATACATCATTTTATCGGTTTAAATCACTCTTGTGAAAATCAGCTTTGCACACGATATTGACAAAAAGAAGCGATATCATAACGGCAGTTTATTTTTCGTCAGCAAAATTCATATTCGATAAGTACGCTTTCGATCGTGAAAAGGAACGGATTTTTCTTGGCTCCTAAGAGTTACTTTCCTCTTCGAGGTAAGATAATCACTGATTCCTAATGCTTCTAAAACACACACAGATCCTATTACATTTACGAGTAATCGTAGTATTAAATTGTAAAATGTGGCTACGCGTATTTTCCATACCGATTACTTTACCTACGAGAGACTTTATTCTACGCTACGAAGAAAGAGCTGGATCTTCGTTTTCGGCAGTTCTTATCGAAGGAATCGATCAATTTCGATTAGATTCGGTCTAACACAGGAAACGCGATAACACGAGGACGAAAAATGCGTTCTAATAAATTGGACATTTTCTCGGCAGAAAAATATCGTTAGTCACGGAAAATATTCTCGAAGTGTATTCCGAAGGATTCTTAACTTATTTTATTCCCGTGTATCATATGTCTGTATCAAATACAGTCTCCGTTGAACACTAGATCTACGGAAATCGTGAGAATGGCGGGCTCGCGGAATTTAATAAATGTTGATATTTATAAGGTTCCATTTTCTCAGATTTTTTGCGGGTCACGTTGCATAATGGATGTAATTAAATCGATTAATTAATTTGTTTACATTCATCCTTATTTTTAAGGACGTACAGGTAAATATATAAATATAGCTGAATATATTTTCCGTAGTTCCAGTGTTAATCGCGTACTAAGGGACTCTTGACTTAATCCGTTAATTGCTGATATCGAAGGAGTTATGGAACTTGTTAATAGGTTTTATCGGAACATAATCAATGTGGCACTTTTTTGAAAAATGTTCTCTGGAATTAAAAAAATAGTTTCCTAATAATACAAACCGACATTATTATGCGTGCTACTTTTTAATTAATATTCCAGTAATACGTAAATAGAATCCAGTAATTCACAACGAAAGATCTTTCCCCAATTTTCCTTCATCGCATAAAAAATACCGGGGTTATAATTCCAGATAAAATTAACCGAAACCTGTAATCCAATTTGAATACAATAATATATTCAATAATATATTCAATAAAATAATGTCAATACCGTCATCCAATTTGAACCGTATCCTTTTCAATTCGGAATTCAAATAATAAAGTTTCCCTATCAGTACGTACCGATATGATTTTTTAATGAATCCAGGTTACAATCTCTTCCAAAGGGAAAAGGATTAGTTAATGGGAAAGTTTTTATTATGAAGTTCCTCTCTCGATTAGCGGTATTGTTCGAAGCCACAAAGGTCGGTCGGCCGATAAATGAAAAACTAATAGATGCATTTTTATTCACCGGCTCATCTCCATTCGATGGAATCAGCAAAGGGTCTCGCGTGCAGTGCTTTTTTAATTAATATCGATGGAATCAAAGAGAAAGGAAGAAAATATCTGACGAGACCCGCGATACTTCGATTTCTATAGGTTTCCATGAATTTTCCCACGAATTTCCTAGCGGCAAGAGTCCCGGACGATGTACGCGCGCGCACACACACACACATAACTCCGTGAACCTTGTAAAAATCTATATCTGTGTATACGTGTAATTATATCGCTCGAATCTAGGTCACGTAATACGGGATGTCGTTACATGTGAATTTCGTAATCGATCGCGTGCTGAAAGTGAAAATTCTGTGAACGAATCGCGAGTAATACATGTGTTCTTTTTATACAATTAAATAAGAAATAAATAATATCGCGTTCTCCGTGCGGCGTGGGAGAACACCTCGAACAATATTACAATTAATAAACTGTACATAATATTACAAAAATCCCATGGATTATATACATATAAACGTTGGTTAAGTGACACGTTTGAAAAATATATTTGCCTGCGCCGGAAAAAGTACCCTCGATTTTTAATCACTCGGATTTAAGTCTTTACGTGAATTGCCACGTTCCTTTGCGAGTAATTATATTATTTTTAATTGCAATCAGAATTCGAAATTTCTAATCTGTGAACCGTGCGATGTTTATTACGCTGTTGTTAAAAAATATTTTTGTGGTGTAGCGATTTAAAAGTGGAGTCTTTTCCGGCGAGGATAGTCAAACATATAAAGTACGATATTCCTCGAAGGTCTGCTTTAATAACAATTAATTACAAGTAAAAAACATCCGTCACCGTAATTAACGCGTGAAGATCAACCAATGTTTATATGGTGTTTTTTTGTTTTATAGAAAACGTATCTCTATCGTCGTAAATCTAAATCGTAACAGAATATACAGACTCTTCCCGAGAACCACGCGTGTTTGACATTTCGAATGCCTCGTTCGATACGTGATAAGATTTGATTTTTCTCCAGAAAAAAATTATATCGACTTGAAACTACACCTGGTTCCCGGTTACCAAATAAACAGCCAACAATATAACTTCTCTCGAGTCCTTCGAAAAAGGCGTTAAAATAAATTCCACTCGGTTGGTGGGACGTGCTTTTTTATTACTTTCTCATCTGGATATCTTTCGGTCGAGATTGCTAATTAATCAAATTAATTATCGAAGCTTCAAGCAGCCGAATTTTTTACGACAAATTGAAATCTTGATCTCCATTTGAAATTCGGGATTTCAGAATCATATTTGGATATCTTTCGGTCGAGATTGCTGATTAATCAAATTAATTATCGAAGCTTCGAGCAGCCGAATTTTGGATCTCCATTTGAAATTTGAAATTTCAGAATCCCATCTGAATTTCCTTCGTTCGAGGTTATTAATTCCTAAAATTACACATCAAAGCTCTGAGCGGCCGACTTTTTTATTAAATTTAGAAAATAACGAAAATTATAGAATACATCTTCCGTTCGTATCAATCGACTAGATATGTCTTCATCCTTAAACACTGATAACATCCCTCTTTTTATCGGATGTTAATCAGTGCATAGAGAAAACAAATAATTTTTCAATATTTAGATACTAATATATTCTTGTATGTAATTTAATACATCATTTTGGCGCATGGACGCGTTATCATTTCGCGATTCTGCGTTACTCGAGTGCACGTACGTGTGGTGTGAAAAAGTTCGCGAAATTACGACACACTTCGATCGCGTGTACGGGATTTCCCACGGATTTCATTGAATCGTGCTAAAATCGCGGCCGCTCACTCGATCGTGCCACGTTCGAGTCCGCGAACTTTCTTGTCGGCGATATAAACGTACCACCTCCGCGACTAAATTCCAACCTGTCTCTTTTTGCCTTTTATTTACCAATGACTTCTCTCCTCATAGAAATCCCAAACAGTTCCAACAATAAATCGCTGCACAATAAATTCATTTCAATGTCCCAGAAAATGAGATACTTCAAGAATCTGCCTCCTTTAATTGATTCAACAGGGAATATTCCATCGAAATATTAATATAAATATTTTCACAAATATATCGAAGCCAATTCTATCTTGACGATAGAAAATTATCCACTTCCCCGTGGCATTTCACGAAGCAAGCAGATTATCATTAAATAAAGAAAACATAATTTAACTCGTGATCGAAAGATATCCAATGACCGTCCCATCGAGCGTGACACTCAACAATAGTATTACGATGCGCGAGCAGAGATCGTAAAGAAGAAGTTCTGATCGTCGAATAAGAACTTGATAGATCCGACATCCGGTGATGGTATCATTATTGAAAAAATACCTTATAAATATCATGCGTATCAGTGTCTATCGAGCGACAGTTTAAACAAAATCGTGTCGAATATACTTGAAGATCACGTTGCAAGTAAATCTGTAATCAGTACTTCGGAGTCCGTAGTTCGATCTACCCCGTTCTCATTGGACGATCGGAAAAAGTCGTGATATATTATTTATCCTAAACGATGCGTCATCTGTGATTGGCATGTACTTACATACACACACGCTCTTCCTCCCGGATTTTCAGCGAGATCAGTGAGAGGATAAAAATAGCCCTTTCTAGGGGAAGAGAATCGATCGATCAACATGTCAATTGGCTTTAAAACCGATTAACCAGTGTTCACCTGAACGTAGCGATAATCAGTATCGCGGTGATTAAAACAGATACGATGGATACTGATTTCTGGATGGTACATCCGGATGTTGGTCCATCGCTACTACGAGAGACTTTGCTACGAACCAACTGTCCCCGTTCAACGGCATTGGCTTCGTCACTATCAGCATCGACCGGTGTACCAATGTCACCATCTTCACTGAGCGGCATTGATAATTCATTCCTCAAGGACTTCTTCGGACACGTGGAACCAGTTTCTTCGTACGGTCTCAGGATTCGTGGATAATGTACTTCCAGTCTATCCGTACCAGGTAACGCACCGTTACTGGTCCAACAGAGAGGCTTGAAGGTACCGGCTCGAGTAGCTTCTTGGAAACTCTGGAAACTTGCTTCCCAGTCGTAAGCTACTAGACGTTCCTCCAACGTCATGCCTGCTAACTCCGGTGGTTTTTCGATTGTCACCGAATTCGAACCCCTGTAACGAGATGAGTTCTACGTGAAGCTTTACCGCATATCATGTTGCGACCTACATTTCCGTGAAGCGGAAGTGAAGTTAGTAAGGGAGGTTACGGGTTGGTCCTTCAAACTTCCGAGAATCCCACGAGTGATTTCGTTCTTGTGAACCGCAGCCCGAATAATGTCGTACTTGTTCCCGTTAGAGTTTATAAATGTACTTTAAGGATTCGTCCTAAGCGGATGTCCGGGATTCCTGATCGCAAAGATCAGCGGATTCTTGTGACGCGCTATGTGAATTCGCGTTATAGGAAATCGTGATGTACGGGATTTTTTCTTGTATAACGCGCATAATCTAAAGTAATATGTTTGTAAAGATTATTGCTGTGGCAACTTTGATTTTCTATGTTTTATAAAATAGGACAGTATTTGACAAATAAATTATTTAATGATCACATAAAGGAATAAAACAAAAACTATCGAATGACGTAGAATACATAGCTGATAGGCAATTTTCGCGAAGTATATTAAATATGAAACGAAAATCGCATATACTTCTGGACCAACTTAATTGTATATGAATATGTTTGATTAAGGCTCATATTGATTTTCTATCTTTCGTAGATGCAGAGAATTAATTAGCTGGGAATTATTGGTTTTACTAAGGGAGTTGGCACAGTTAGGTAACTTCCATAGAATATAGTTATAATCGACGGACATATTACGTTAAAGTTCATGACGCTCCGCAGGAAGCGTATTCGTGACACACGTAACGACAGCTCGTTACGTCGTGACGCACAAGGCAATGCCGTCCCTAATTGCCAATTTAAGGTAATTTGAGTAAAAGGAGAGCACGCATGCTCACTCTGCATATAGATGCAGCCGGTATTAATAAAATAACGCGATAGATAAACTAGTCCCGAAATCATTAATATCGGGAAACATCGCTAAAATATAATCGACATCGAGCATAGTTTTACGATAAATAATCCAATAATGTTGACCGCGATTATTCGCGCAAAAAATAATGGAAGTACCAACACCGACATAGAAGCCGATATCGTGAATCGCGCGAAATGAATTTTTAAATAGATAAATAACCAATCGATGGTTGATAGAAAAAAATGTTGCGTTAGTCAGTGAAACCTTATTAAATACGATCTCAAAGGAGACTGTCGGGATGGATTCAAAATTCTATTATTTCCTGCTGCCATTGATACGGTTATTTAAACGGAGATGCCGTGTTAGTTTATAAAACAATAGCACTTACTGTATGAGAGTTTGGATTCCCAGACTGTGTAGAACCGTGGATAACGAGGGCAGAGAGTAACACAGAGACAACTCGATTCGTGGATAATAAAGTGCGGAGACCAAACACGTTTCTTGTCTCGTTGTTAATCCGCCCAGTGTGATTGCTCGTCGACTCTCCGATGAATATGTACATTCGGCAACCAAATGATCACCCTGAAATCATAAGACAATCGTACTTCGTAAAGGAACAATATTTCCAAACATAATTAAATCTGAAAATCATATCCACCCTTTCACTTTAAATTGGATTAGATTTCTATTACAATAGCTTAAGAAAATAAATTCGTAAAAAAGCTTGAGTCGCAAGAAGGTAAATTTGACTTGCAAAGGGGTGAATTTGACTTGCAAAAAGGTGAATATTATCTGCAAAATGATTGCCTTGGAGCACAAAATCAGCATTTTCAACATCCAGCAATACGAATAACATGTCGCGAATAAATCGTAGGAGTTAAAACACTCGTAGGAATCGTACTCACCGGATAAACTCTGACAGGTTTCTGAAGTTTCCGATACTCCTGATAATTAGGGTTGTAATTGGTATCGGTGGCAATTGGCGGCAGTTCCTCACCGGATCTTATCTGCCGTAGTCTGACCTTCCTGCCGAGTTCATGAGTGTGCATGATCACAGCGAACATATTGATACCGCTGTTCGGGATGGTCTGCCCGGTGCAGTCGGAAATGCAATGACCTTCCGAAATGACTTCCGGCTGTTTAGGCGGTATGATATGCCTCCAGTTCGGATCGATTCCGACACTGAGAATACCGGCGTCGTGAGTTCGCAGCCGATCTGTGTAAAACAACCGCAATCCGGAGCTGTCGCTGATGAAAGCATGCAACTGCGGCTGCGGATTCGTGTAGTGCGTTTCCAACATGTAATAACGCGGACCGGTGTGTGGATCGAGCGCATATCCGGCCTCAGGTGGATAATTGAAGCCCTGCAACAAGAATCGCGGAAAACGAACGATTAAGTACCTCTTCTACACGAGTAGAAAACGATAGTCTGACCAATCGCGTTGTGCTTATCGTTGGAATTACAAATAGTGTTATCCAAGATGACCACACATTCGTCATTTCAATGTAAATATTTTTGTACCGTGAATACATCATTTTCGTATGAAAATTTTTAATTAAATCCTTTCACATACTGTATGATAAAATATAGCGATTGAGTTAGTAGGATTATGAATTAATATAATAAAAATTGCTTATCCCCGGAATTACAATAGTGTTATCCAAGATGAGCTAACATTCATCATTTCAATGTAAATATTTTTATACCATAAAATCACGATTTTCGTATGAAAGTTTTTAATTAAATTTTTCCATATAACTTATGATATTTTATCATAGTGATTGAATTAATAGGATAGTGAATTAATACCATAATAATTGAAAATGCAATACATTGAATTTTCGTGGTTCGATAAAATCAGGTGTGTTCGAGGTTTATAAAGTAGTAACCAACATTGATTGTATATGTATACATTTTTAGAAGTGAAACGAATCGTGGATCGATTACGTTAATTGGAAGTTAACCGCAGGATATATAGAAGAAACGTGGATACAAGGAAGTATCAGAATAATTGTTGGTCCGGTGCAATGTGAGCAAAGATACCGCAAACTCGTTTCTTCGCGGTCTCCGGTAACACGAATACCCTGTGAAGGTGCGACCTATCGTGAGACAGGTAGTAATTTCACACGCGACATCCCGACATGATTTAATTACCCTCATAAATATGCCCCCCCCCGATCCCTCCCCCTTACGATATCACTTTAAACTTACAACTTAAGAAATATGATATTCTCTCACGAGATTATTTCTACGATTGAAATAGAAATATTGCCTCAAGAATTACTTATTGTAAATCGTCGTAATATGTGACCCGTTCAAAAGCCAAAGTGACTAATTATAATTTATAATCATTCTATTATCTATAATATATCTATCTATAATTATATAATTATGAAAAAATACAAAAGAAAAATAATGATGAAACTTCATAATTATGATAATTCAATAAGCATTAATTATCTGCTTTGGCACTAAAATTGGAAGATTTGCAAAAAGTGAAGTTAATCATTTTGGCATTTTAACAGCTTATGTACGACACGAAATTTTCTAGATATATAAACAAACATATAAAAAATAATATTAAAAGACAAACCTCAGATCCTAGACTCCAAGTAGCCGCGAACGTGTTACAAGGAAGAACAGGTTGTTCAGGCTGATAGCAAGGACTTCCGGTAGTCCTTGCAGCGGATTCCAATTTCGCCGGATCACCACGGCACTCGTACAAAGTCATGTGATGGAGGAATTCCTGATTTCCTGGTTGTATCACTGGCTCGTACTGGAATTTCGAAAAATCGACTGATATTAACTTTCCTATTCTTGATCTCGAAAATTGCCGATTTCAAGTACGCCGTTCGCGAAACCAATCTATGTATCCTCGGGTTCCATTACAAGTCGAATTATTCTCGACAAAGATATGTTTCGTTACAGGAATCGGTTGCGTTGTGCGAAAGGCGTTATTCGCGAACAGATAAAAATTCAATGTAAATGAACCGCTGGAAAGAGCGGAGTTTTCGCGATCGCAACTCTAATCGGCACTTCGCTAAGAGAAGAACACAATGCAATCGCATCGAGTATTTCGATCACGTTCGATCGGGTTGGAGATTCAGGTATTGGTTAGTCGGTTGACTTTAGATGTGTACATTTCTATATTGGGTTTCCAGGCTTCATGAAACCCCAGGGAATCATTTCCAATATTCTAACTCGCAAATAAAGATAGCAATCCCTCACCGTTGAAGGTCATAACCGTGATGTAAGAGTAAATACTGCAGAAACTACGACACAATATAAATCACTATGATATCGAGTAAATACGGATATTAGGAATTACTTTATACGGATAAAGTAATAGAATAAGGAAGATGACTTTAAAAGATTGTTATTTATTTCAGTTATCAGCAAACATGGATGACGAAGAATTTCGTGAAGTATCGTATCAGAGAATCTGAAGGACTTCCGTGTTCGGATGATGAGTGGAGTTCAAATTACAGAATCCTTCGGAGTAAGAGGAGTATCTATATTCGATTTAATTAAGTTTGGATGGGTTATACGCGTAAGCCAACGTCTTGGATGTCTCTAAAGTAGGTTATAGCTACGGAAACTTACCTTCACAACGTGGTGTTTGTGATCAATGTTTGGCATCCTCAGAACCTGGCACCAGAGCAGAGTGTCGTCTCCCTTGGGTAGTCGAACCTGCAAAGTAATTTAAATGTATCCCATGAAAATCCGTATAATTTCCCATGAAATCTATCGTGTATAGTATATCGACTATCAAGGAATTCTATATTTCGATCAGTACAATTCTGATACATCATTTACATCAGAATATGATATTACTCAGGATGACAATATTCAGCTACAATGTTCCTTCATTTTAATATTCTTCTTTATTTTTTGAATTAGACTTGTAAATTGATGTAAGAATACCTCGAAAAACATTATCGTGATTGATTTCAATTGCAGCAAAAATGAGATATATTCGGAGATATTAAGTTGAAAGGTTGACGTAATAGAATAGATTAATTCTCGGATAAAGCTAATTTTGTTTATTTGCCATTTTATTAGATTTGTTAACTAATTTAATTTTTTATTAATGATTACAGGGACACAAGGATTACATGATTCATCGGGACACCCGCATTCAACGACGATAAAAGAACGAAGGGCCAACGTCGAGATATTCTATTTACAAGTGTTTATTTATTGCATGTATTTATGTTTGTTATATTATAATATTTATTAGTTTACAATGTCATTTGAAAATTGTTGTACCTCGAGAAATTTACGTTTACAATAAATGATTTTATTATGAGTATATTGCGTTATGTTTTATATTTCCTCGGTGTACCCAAAATTCAGAATCCCATATGTCCTAAAAACTTCCTCGAATCGTGCGAATCGAATACCTCCTCGCACATCATGTTCTCCTGATACCAATTCTCGTTTTTACGGCAAAATTTCAGAAGTTGCACGAAATCCCAAAAATGTAGGAAATCACTTTTCTTTTGAATGGCGCCGGCGAGTCGCCACGACCGTTAATTCACATCGATCACCAACCGTCTTTTGCAGTTTAACGAAATGGCGACTCTCGGTCGCCATTTAAACCAAAACCGAATAACGGAATTTCCTTAGAACCCCCAATTTGACTCGAAAACCCCCAAAAATAAGTGAATTTCACTTTTCATTTGAATGGCGCCGGCCAGTCGCCACGACGGTTATTCGCAACGGTTCTCGGTCACCAACGGTTTTTTGCTATTTAACGGTATGGCGACCCTCGGTCGCCATTTAAACGAAAACTGAATAACGGAATTTCCTTAGAACCCCCAATTTGGCTCGAAAACCCCCAAAAATAAGTGAATTTCACTTTTCATTTGAATGGCGCCGGCCAGTCGCCACGACGGTTATTCGCAACGGTTCCCGGTCGCCAACGGTTTTGTGCTATTTAACGGTATGGCGACCCTCGGTCGCCATTTAAACGAAAACTGAATAACGGAATTTCCTTAGAACCCCCAATTTGGCTCGAAACCCCCCAAAAATAAGTGAATTTCACTTTTCATTTGAATGGCGCCGGCCAGTCGCCACGACGGTTATTCGCAACGGTTCTCGGTCGCCAACGGTTTTTTGCTGTTTAACGGTATTGCGACTCTCGGTCGCCATTTAAACGAAAACCGAATAACGGCATTTCCTTAGAACCGCTAATTTGGCTCGAAAACCCCCCAAAATAAGTGAATTTCACTTTTCATTTGAATGGCGCCGGCCAGTCGCCACGACGGTTATTCGCAACGGTTCTCGGTCGCCAACGGTTTTTCGCTGTTTAACGTTATGGCGACCCTCGGTCGCCATTTAAACGAAAACCGAATAACGGCATTTCCTTAGAACCGCTAATTTGGCTCGAAAACCCCCAAAAATAAGTGAATTTCACTTTTCATTTGAATGGCGCCGGCCAGTCGCCACGACGGTTATTCGCAACGGTTCTCGGTCGCCAACGGTTTTTTGCTGTTTAACGGTATTGCGACTCTCGGTCGCCATTTAAACGAAAACCGAATAACGGCATTTCCTTAGAACCGCTAATTTGGCTCGAAAACCCCCAAAAATAAGTGAATTTCACTTTTCATTTGAATGGCGCCGGCCAGTCGCCACGACGGTTATTCGCAACGGTTCTCGGTCGCCAACGGTTTTTCGCTGTTTAACGTTATGGCGACCCTCGGTCGCCATTTAAACGAAAACTGAATAACGGAATTTCCTTAGAACCCCCAATTTGGCTCGAAAACCCCCAAAAATAAGTGAATTTCACTTTTCATTTGAATGGCGCCGGCCAGTCGCCACGACGGTTATTCGCAACGGTTCTCGGTCGCCAACGGTTTTTTGCTGTTTAACGTTATGGCGACCCTCGGTCGCCATTTAAACGAAAACCGAATAACGGCATTTCCTTAGAACCCCCAATTTGGCTCGAAAACCCCCAAAAATAAGTGAATTTCACTTTTCATTTGAATGGCGCCGGCCAGTCGCCACGACGGTTATTCGCAACGGTTCTCGGTCGCCAACCGTCTTTTGCAGTTTAACGGTATGGCGACTCTCGGTCGCCATTTAAACGAAACCCGAATAACGGCATTTCCTTAGAACCGCCAATTTGGCTCGAAAACCCCCAAAAATAAGTTCTTTTGAAATAGATTTCAAAAGAAACAAAAGTAGTTATGGGATGGTAAAGTAGGTAAACGGTCACGTAGTAGAAATTTCGTTAACACCAACTCAAAAGTTTCAAATGTTAACGCGTTGTACGGTCTACATGTGCCATACAATGGAACTGAAAACTCATCCAACAGTGCGCACGAAATTCCGTGAAACGTTCAGCCAGTCTGTAACCGTTAATGGAGTAACGTAGTATTTAGTCAGTTACCGGTACGCCACGTTAGAATACCACTCAACGAAACTATTTTTTTCTTCCTATTTCTAATTACCTCCGAGAAAATTGGCATGGACAGTTTACGAATATTCGTCGAGGGACTTAATCCAGAAAAACAATTTCCAGAACGAAAAACCGAGAAGAAAGAATATATACTCCGACACGTGTACAGGAATTTTTCGAAATTGAAATAAAAACAGTATGGTGAGCCAATTAAATTTTTGATCCGAGTACCTTTTGGAATTTGTTTCGGGTGCCAGGTTTCAATCTGGAAAAAAAGCCTTCGGAAAAAATTGAAACACCGGAACAAATATTGTACGGCAATATTTTTACTCGATTTTTTATAGATTTTTTTTTATATGTATTATTAATCTGTTGCAATTAATTAATGACATAATTAGACATTTGTATTACGAGAACTACGGGACTTCATTATACGGCGGAATGTGACAGAAATTATAAAGGTATTTCTAGTGGAATAAGAAGTTCGTGCACTGGCATTAGTCATACTACTTAGTCCACGTACTTGTTCTACTTGTTCTACTTCTTCTACTTCTTCTACTTGGATATAACTATTATATTGTATAGCGTGGTGTGACACGTGATATGATTAATTAAGATATCTCGGCGATGTAATTACAATTACCTTCCAAATAAACATCGTTACGGACATTAATACAATAATTAATTAAAGCCCCCAATAAACACTCGATAATAATACTTGACCCGGAAATCCAATCCACGTGGCAATCGATACACGAGAAAGTAAAAAGATGTTGAATATCCAAAGCCAGTTTGTTTTGCGTGGGAATATATTAAGAATTTTCCTTTATATTTGATTATTTAACAGTGCATTCTGAAGTGGTCCACGAAAGTCTAAAATGAAACGGTAACTTCGTCGTGTTAATATTCTAAGGTCAAATCTACGACCCGAGTAAAATATTTAAGATGGAAGTACACGGTGAAATTGTAACATTATTAAAGTTCCGTTATTACGAAGTTGAAGACAATCTCCGAGGAGGTAAAGTAAGGAATAAAAAAAGGGGGGAGAAAGAGAAGTCAGTTTCGAAACGATGCCGCGGGCCCTTCGCGAGGAAGAAAATTGCAATTCTTTTTTCGCAGCCGTATTTCTTGAATACCTTCCAGCGTAGCCACGCCAAACGATTCTCCCACGCATTCCCTACCAGATTATCGATGTCAAGATTACCGAGAAGGACGTCTACGTTTATTGTTTTGTGGACCGACACTTCGGATGCTGTAGGCGGGACAATGATTTAGGGCTGCGAGATGTATGCCTCGAGTCTCGGAGTTTCTATTTGAACACAGGTTTTCAACGACTTTTTATCATCGCTGCGATAATCCATGTCCGAAGATGATTTCGAGAATGTAACTCGAAAAGCATCTGGGTACCGAATTTCGCGAACCGATTAATTTAATACGACATAAACTTGTGCCTTGAATGAATTTCTCTAACGTCAAGTTTTGAGGTTTCAGAACTTATAAATTATTTAATTACAAAAAAGAAATTAAAATGAAATTAAAATTGGAAATCATGTTACATAAAAATTCAATTTTGCCAAGATGCCACGATTTAACATTTCAGAGCTCATAAATCGTTTCATTAAAAAAATAATCAGAATTAGAAACCATTTAAAAAAATGGTATTTTGTGAAGAGAACAAAATTTGACATTTCAGAACTAATAAAACATTTGATTACAAAAAATAATAAATAGTGGAATCCATATTATATGAAGATTCCATTTTAGCAAGATATCTAGATTTGACATTTCAGAAAATAAGAAACAATTAATTCATAAATAATAAAAATTAGTACATATAAAAATTCCATTTTGTTGTATGTAGTTAGATGTACTAATTGATGATTCTTGATTATCGCAAATAAGAGTAAATTTCTTTGAGCCCGACGTTATTAAAGCATTGAAAGGTGACATTTAATAAAAAGCCGTCTACATAGAGAAAAGGATGAAAAAGTTGAGATTTATGAAAGTGACAGTGTCAAAGAGCCAGTTCGTATAAATAAAGTCAAAGTGCTCCACCCTTGCGACCACTTTTTTTTCCCAGCGCGATACTTCTCGGAAGGAAAAGAAGACAATAATTATCCTACGGGGCACGGCTGCGTTTCGCAAATTATGCGTCCAAATGAGAGGTTTCTTTTGAAACACAACGTATATAAAAACAGGTTTTACATTACTTGCTTGGTTCACTCGTACAAGGTGCTTCGGATCTCACTTTTTCTACTTACACGCTGCCAACCTTTTTCACTTCATTCAGAGTCATGTAAATGTCTCGTAATTTCAGTCTACCGGAATTATAATAAGTCTTTCCATAGTGGAAGTCTAATCGTCCAAGGACTTTCCTTCGAGTGCCATTCTCGTTTCCTTTTCGTGCACTTTATCCGACGAATGACATCGCGAGAACCTCTGACGACATCCGCACTGTGTACCGTGTAATGAAGTGAAATTGACATACGCTGACTTCAAACTTTTAGTTGGAACTGAATTATATTATACAATTTTCCTGTAATTTTATATTATAATAATATACTATGAAGTAGTATAATAATATAATACAACGTATACCACATAAAATGGGTTACCTAATTATACAACGATATTAGTTTTCGTGTGAAAAATGTGGGTGATCTGAAGAATTCTAAAAAAAGTCGACGACGGAGTAAATTCTATTTCGGAATATCGACTGTTTGAAGATATTCGTACAGTGCATAAAATATTTTTTATATTCGCGATTAAAGGGTAAGTAGGTGCCTTACTTCGTATGGGACACCCTGCATAAAATAGTGCAATAATATAATATAATATAATACAATATAATATATTATAAGATCAAAATGTGGTGAAAGACATAGTGATAGATTCACATAAAGTACAAACTAGGTTAAGAAGAGAGTAATTTAGTGGATACGAATTATGTAATTCTATATTCTGTAAAAAGTAAGAATAGCAATAAATATACTACTATTCTGATATAATATAATATAATATAACATAATATGAAATGATGGCGGAGTTCAGATACATCTTAAGTAGTAGAGTACGAAATGATTTTACATTTAAATTGATGTTTCCCGAAATGACGTGCATTAAAATCTTCCAGGTTCAAAGGAAGATGCGGGAGACCGAGAGAGAGAGAGAGAGAGAGAGAGAGAGAGAGAGAGAGAATTTCGTTCCGTTAGATATGAAGAAAGGGAATACGGAGTAATGCAAATCCGCGGGCACGTTCGTTTCTTTGTAGCTTGAGAAGGTATTTATATTCATCGTAGCGCGATACAAAAGTTATTCGACTGCACCGGAAGTTCCGCGTACGTAGTTAGCGAAGAACAAGTGGCATCCGCATAAGAAAGAACTCGGAAGAGAGACGAGTCCCAGTAAGATAAGCTTCGCGGTAACTTTAACTCGTAGAGATGGCTCCGTTGAGACAATTAAAACCGCACTCCCCTTGACGGTCCTATTCTGAAACTTTTCGCGATGAATGCGACGAATGCTTTTTCCTAAACCGAGTACACTTAAGAATACTCCGCTTTCCATAACAAGAATTTGCGTTCTTATAATCTTACGACACTGCAATGTTTTCTAATAAGATTTTCGTATATTCCACATTTGTTCATATCTCTTAACAAATTTTATATATTTGTATGAATTTGAAAGTTCGTAATGTAATAATATGATCTTTCGAGATAATGTAATAGTGGATATTAATAAATTTGAGATAATACTGTATCCGAAAAATTACTATATTTGACACAGTATTATATTTGAGACGATCCTATTTTTGAGATAATACTATATCTGTAATAAAAATATACCCGAAAATGATACTAAATTTGAAATAACGCTGTATTTGAAATAGTATTATATATCTGTAATGATACTATTTTTAAACTAATGCTACATTTCAAATACTACTATATCCGAAATAATATTATTCGGATTAATATAGTTCGGTGCATTTACGAGAAGTGATAGACAGGAAGCGAGTACTCGTTTCATTAACCTATTCCCATCCGACGTCAGGCAGATATAAAATGTAAGCGAAGTAGAAAACCTATGGAATTAACATCGTCGAATCCCGGGTGATAGCATCGGGCTATAATCTATGACCTGACGACGCTAATGAACGAATAGTTTTTGCCGGATGTGACCCGGTTAAGATTTATGCCGTCATAAATTCGGCGTACAATGCACCGTAGCTTGCATCCGATAAAAATCCACTCGTACGCCCGAACGTTAAATGCGTTCGAACATTCATCTCACGTGCAACCGCGGGTTCAACTACCAAACTACCAAACTCGCTCTTCCCCCTTTCCCCCTCCACTTTTTCTCTACCACCACCCCCACACTACCCTTTCTCTTTATATATCTACTCTTTTCCTGGCCGATCCTACGATGCACGTGACTGCTACCTTTCCAGCACGTGACAAAAGCACAAAACTGGATCGACTATAAAAGAGTATCGCGGTTGAAAAAAAAAATCGTAACCACCCGCAACGCCCCACTTTCACCATTTCTATGTTCCTTTGTTGCTCGCGCGATATCGAACTTTGTTAGACAAACTATTATATGAATACTCTTTCCGGGAAACCTGGCTATTACTATAAGTGCTTCGATTAAAGTCGACTTCTTTCGTGTGCCTTCCTTTCTCGGGGTTCTGTTACGAGCACCTGTTTCATTCGAATGTTGTATTTACCATGAAACAATGTGACTATTTTTGAATTCGAACAAGTAAATCCGTGGCATGGGACATGGAAATGACGTAATAGATGATGCTTATGTTTTCATTATTTTATAAGATTTTAGAGCGATGATAATTCGTCGATTCACGTGACATTGAAGTTACCGGTGATTCGAATGATCATATTAATACTGTATACAGATAATCCTGGTACAACGCGATACTTATACTACGCGCTTTCGGTTTAACTTTAGATGGATATCCTAACTATTATTATATTTTATTACTACGTTGTAATCCAAAAAATGGGAAAAAGGTTCTTCCTGCATCGTCCTTAACATTAAAATTCTCACTTTCTTCTTCGCAAATAGCCCGATATTATATTTCAACAAATTCACCGCTGTCGAAGGTTCACGGACGATGATGTGCGAAAGTACGAAATCATGTAGGCGGCAAATTACAGGGTAATATAATACGGACCGTGGCAAGTATATAATGTGATTACACGCAAACGAAATTTTGAAACGTTGGTATTAAGAATAATAATATACACCGTTATGCCATGTAAACTAATGTCTATATATACCACGCGAACTTGAAATTAACGTTCTACATAGCCCCGGAGAAATAGAAGGAGCAAAGCTGCTTATGGAGTTTAATTAAAACTGCATTTGATAAAGTACAGGTAACCCTCGTACAACGCGGTACTTGGAAGTGCACATTTTTATACTTTATATATCATATACGCGCAAGATGACCATTTAAAAAGTATTCAAAACCCCCATATAACACTTGATAGTCGGTAGAAGATACACGCGTAAGATGATCGATGATTTCGATAATCGATAAAGACACGGATAAATGATTCGACACTGACCTGTTGGTTCAATATGTCCCAGGTTTTAAGAAGCGGCTCCATTTTTTGATTACGAGAGGTACGTGGCGGCTGGGTATCTCTCTGCACGAGATAAAGCGGTCTCGACCCTCGTACAGCACCGTGATCAGGTAATACACCAGCTGCTGATACCGGTTCCTCCACGTGATATTGCCATACGACTTGCATCGTGTCGTTCTGAAACACAAAGACACCAAAGTCAGTACAGATTGCCTCGTTGCCATTCACATTTGTTAACCAAAGCGCAGAGATAAAGCCGCCCGATTATAAAGTGAACACCTTTCTTGAGTCTCTTGATATACAAGAGATGTACAATATACAAGAGCATTGAAATTTCAGGATGAAGAACATTGACTCATGAGTCGATATTTCTTTGTACGTAAATCAGCAATTTCTTTGGTCAATTAGATTTTATTCGATAAAAGTATATTCCTCGTCAAACATGGCGGTTGATTAATATTATTGGGTTGGTTAAAAAAGTTATGTGGTTTACATCAGTTTTTATTTTTCGTGGAAATAAAAAGATTTTTGTGAACGCTGAATTACGAAGTTGTCCAAAAGATAGGAAAATATTATAAGTCAAAATGAACGATATATTATCGAATAAAGAAAAATGAAAAGATATACAAAATTGAATAAAAGTCCCCTTCTATTTATATGTTAAAAAACGAACTTTGCTGCCAATCTAATAGATTACTATTTTATAGTAAATTTCCTACTTTGCATGTTAATACTTCCGCAGATTAAATAAGAATTTCATACAGATTGGAAAAGAATAGAACAAATTATAATATAATCACAAGACACCCAGAGATTTTGAATTCTGTATTTAAATTACATTAAATTATATTAAAATATTACCAGCTTTATAGGGTATTTCTTCGAAAATTAACCAGCGTATATTTTCCATTGGAACATAAAGAACGATTAAACAAAATTTCATCCGCATTGGACAAAAATAGTATGAGTTACACGGATATCGTAGAGAAACATGCGAATTTTGAATTTGATATTAATAATTACGAACAATGGAAAGAAAATTGATCGACGAACTAAGACACGAATTGCAGCAGTGTGGATGGCAATGCGGAGATTTCATGAACAGCTGATAAATATGTCTCTCAAAGCTGGTGGAAAGCTCTACAAATAACCCAATTCGAAATTAAGGGTTGGCCAGTGGATTCATTTACAATTCATCTTTCGAGAAGACTGACGTTATCTCCATAAAATGTATCTTTACCGGATCCCTGGCAACCTTCCAAATACGAAATAGTAGACGTTGGGTTTTGCGCTCTGGGCAACAAATTAGTACAATCTGAATTCATACAAGCTTTCCTCATTAAATTCAATATCACGTCCTGTGTGTATGCGAACTCCTAGAAAACTCCACCTACGAATTTCATCTGACGCGTGAGATTAAAAGTCAATCGTCCAAAAACTCGGAATAACTATCAGACACAGAATACAGTTCTGGGAACTTTCTTCATCAGCGCCGAAATTCCGCGAAGTTATTATACGAGTCACGATGAATTTTATTATTACATTATGTATATAAAGTTTATTAACTATCGATGTATTAACGATAAGTATTAATATGGTTCGCTATAAAAGTTGTAGAATATAAAATTATTACTAACTTTTGTACTTCTAAGTATTAATTTCGGTTCGAATTTTGATTCTTTATATTAAAATCCGTTCTATTTATGTTTGAAGGATTGAAGTTGTATTAACATCTTCGTGGAACTACTCAAATTCATTAAATATTCGCAAAGGAAATCGGAAACAATCATACAAATATGTATTTGTATTTCCGGGTTTTTTCGAATAACTGGATTTTTTGTTTAAAAAAATATATTTTTGTGGCCAGATCTTAATATTCAAACAACAATAATATAAATTGAAAACAAACAATTTAAAAAATATTCATCAAAAATCCAATTCGTAATAAAAACAAGACACACAACAAAGTACCATAAAAATAACACAATGACATAAAAATAACAGAATAACGTGAAAATAACAAAATAATGTAAAAGGCCTTATGTTTGGGTGGTCTGATTATCGGGAAAGCCAGTAGTAACTAAATAATATAAATATAACAAAATAACATAAGAATGACAGAATAACAAGAAAATGATAAAATTCTGTAAAATGTCTTATTTTTGGGTGATCCAATTATTGGACCATTGGAGCATTATTGGTAGCAATAATGCGTGGTTGATTTTTGAAGTCGCCTGTCCTCGATTTTCCCACAGAAATGCGAGAAAGCGGAGAGATTTGTGTACCCTCGTGACAGTGCTCGAGGATCAATTCCACTTTGCGTGCACCAATAATCCCTGCTCGTTCTGCACTCGTGCAAGTTTCCACCCTCGAAAGGAGGAACGACATGAAGGGTGGACTTCTGATACACAAAATACAGGCAAATGCTATGTGTATTGTCTA
Source organism: Nysson spinosus (assembly GCA_910591585.2). Taxonomy (NCBI): domain Eukaryota; kingdom Metazoa; phylum Arthropoda; class Insecta; order Hymenoptera; family Crabronidae; genus Nysson; species Nysson spinosus. Next base: position 10,686,572 of record OU342835.1, read on the forward strand.
TGTGCCAAACTCAGGGTTGGCCTCACCGCCACTTATAATTTGGAACAATCGTACTTGATTAGAGCATTGGCCAGATGCAGCCCTATTAATCTTTCATATAGAACACCGAACCCTTATATGCGACCACCTTAAATAATTACATTTTCCGAAGACAAATCGAAGTCTGATTGAAGTGGACGCGCGAAAGTATCGTTTCATCTTTAACCCGAAAGTATAACTGTCGTTGGTTACTTTGCTTGATTGATTGAGATTTGTGTTTGGCGCTTATTCTAATTTAATTGTGTTTATTTTATACTCATGATTGTTTTATTATCACATTATTACAAATAACGGAGTTGCATAAAAATGAGAAAATATCAAAACGGCATAAAAATAAGAAAATGACGAAATATCAAAATGACATAAAAACAACAGATTAGAACTACAGTTTTCAGGTACATGGAAACTTAGGAGGATCCACGATGATCCTTTACGGGGCTCGTAATTTCGAGCAGACAGAAATGACATAGCTCTGGAATCGAATGGGTTCGAATCAGTACGCCACTCACGCGTTAGTCGTTCACGTTTCTTCGATAATCATCAGAACCCCCGAAATTTAACGTGGCGAAGCATCACGCGCGTCGGAGTCGCCTTTTCCTTCCCCTACGCCTAAAGTTTATTTCGGTCTAGTGAGACAATCGGGCGCCGTTTACCTGAATTGGCTAGGTTGGGAAAGGTAGCGAGTTACCCCGACCTAGATCCACCCAGATCGAAAGATTCCACCGGGAGGCCGAGATGGAACCTCGATATGGTGAAATGGGCATCGCGTGAGAAGACGAGACAGAATCACGCGAGCCAACCCCATCGACGACGACTAAAAAGGATATTTGACGACGTCATATGCCCGGCTTCCTTAAATTACGTGTTCCACGGACACTTGGCTAATTGGCTGTGATAAGCTTCGTCCTATCAGCTCGCAATATTTAACTCTTTGACGGAAGGATGTATTACAACTTCCAAGAAAATTACTGCTCCTCGGATACCCAGTGCAGGGAATAATAATGATAGACTTCAAACAGTGTACACAATGCAACATGTTTTAGTATATATAATATTATATAATACACTGCAATATCTCAACTTAATGCTTAACTTGATATCTAACTAAGTGCAAAATATATTCCTTTCCCGGATAAACGCTATTGAGAATAATAATGTCAGCCTTCAACTGGAAGACATTACATAATACTTCCCGGTATATATTATATAATATAGCGAAATATTTCGCAGAGAGTGTCACCAGTTGGAGGGAGAATAGATAGGGCAATTCTCGAGGGCGGATGGTAAAGGAGGCAGGACTATGAGAGTCTTTCGGGTTAAGTGGGAATATCTTTTCCTTGATGGAAACGTTATTCTTCATTAAGAAACCTTATTGTTCCTCTCCGTTGAAACGTGGAGATCTCTTTAGGCCGTTGTTGAACCCACCCCTTGTATTTCCCCCACGATCCATCCGTGCTCGACTATCTTACGAGGAGTCGTATCTCGCGATTATCCTTTCCAATAGTCGTTGAATCCCGAAGAGATGAAAGGGGGAGGTGGTGAGATCCCATTCGCTAAGTTGAAGATGTCACTCGCGATTCGAGCAAATGGTAAAAGGGCACCCCACCGGAAGTCCGCAGAATAAAAGATTTAACTCGTGTGCATCCCCCCCCCCCCAACCATCAGGAACACGGAGTTAAGTGCCAGGCGAGAGAAGTCTCAAAACAGAACTTTTCAGTACAATGCCGACGTAATTGCGTTTTCGATAACTCCATCCACGAAAACTTTCCTCGAGTATCTTTTAGGATAGAATAATGTACGTGCGAAAGCAGAGGATAATAATTGAATAAGCACACGGTAAAAACAAAAACTGGAACAATATAAAAGATTCCCATTCGTAGACTGCGGGGTATCTCAAGCATCGTAATAAATCAAGAGAAATAGTGTTTTGTCAAAACGAGTATCAAACTCTTCGTGAAACTTCCTTTTGCACGAGATATATATATTTATCATGCCTTTCCTCTTCTTGCCTCTTTTCCAGGTTTCCTTGGATTCCTCTCTTCTTTTTTTCTCGTTTTCGTTCATACTGGAAACCGTAGCTTGCGATTAACCTTTTACGAAGGTGGCCGTTGAATTCAAGTGGGCGTTCTCCAATTTCGAAAGCAAAAGATATCGCTCGGTGCGCGAGCAAATGACTCGCTTCCACACCGAAAAATCCTATCTTGAAAGGTCTTCGATTTCTGCTTACCCTCCTCGACGTTTCTCGACTACGGAGTATGGGACCTTCCGGTGGAAAAAGGATGCGGAGGATCGTCTTTTGTGCGAACGGCCCCCTCCTACGTAATCGCGTTCAGCCCCTGCTATTTGAATGAGAGAATGAGACCGTTCCAGCTTGAGTGTATCGTCGGCCTCATGCAATATGGATCGATATGTAGATTAAACTCGTATCGTTCTCCCGCGTGCCTCCAACTTAAATAAAACTTATCCCGAGACAGGAAATCAATGTTACCTACCCCGATATCTTATCGATAACCCCCTCAGCCACTTCATGATGCTTCCGATTACTTCCATCTTACATGATTCGATGAAACAATCGTGTAAGTGTTCGAGAAGAATCACCACGGGCTTTCAAGCCTTGTTTAACTTTAGTCTTACAATGACCTCTTTTTATAGCGTCCGAAGAAACTCGAAGTTGCCGACGGGTTTGTGTTAATTCTTGCAACTCGGTGTGCCACGGTGATTATCGCGTGACAAAACTTTGGGATCCAATAAAAGTATCGGGGTCGATCAAGCGGCTCTACGCGTAAGGAAAAAAAGTGGAAGGCCGAGTGAAAGTTCGTGGACAGGGCCACTTTACACCCCCAACCCGGCGGAGTTTTGTGAGAAGAAAAGTGAACCGAATACACGGGGGATGAACGAGCCGATGGAACGAGCTGGGAGTAGCTTGGCGTGGCAGTTTCTTTCGAGGTAACGTTAATTGCCTTCGGTGTAAAAACTAGAGGTGGCTAGTTATCGACTAGTCGAACTGTCTCTCATCTTCGCCGCCATTCATCCTTCTTCGTTACATTCGTTACTTTCGTTACATCCGCACTTACACGTTGCAAGGGAACTACATATTCTTCCGTCTCCCTTCGACGAGGCCACTCGTGTCGAACGCGTTTTGCAACTCCGATAGGGAAAACTAATATTGAACATTCCAAAGTAGAATGCAAAGGGTGCGATCGGAGAGGTTGCAGGCTCAGGATGAAGAGCAAGGAGGAGGCAGAGGGGGCCGAAGTCGAACTTGAAAGTTTTAAAAAGCAATTAAGGGCTTCAAACTTCAGGCGCCTACTTCTACTGCTACAACCACCCCGTTCTTCCATCGCAACCCGTATTTCTCACCCAACTCATCCCTCGATCGTCTCCGTCGTCATTTCTCACACCCCTTCCTTCTTCTCGCAAAGTGCTCCATTGTTTTTATCGGTCTCGAATTTTTATTGTTAGGACCCTTTAAAATTAAAATCTGCGCATTTTAGCTCTCGCAGTTAATTATATTAATGAAACGCATGGCCCTTCGGCGAGATTAAATTATATTCTTTGTTCGAAATCAATTTTTTTTAATTGTAATTTGTAATGGAATTAAATGCCTTGTTGAGGATAAGTGAAACGAGTGATAAAGCGTCGACATGATTTTCGGAAAAATAATATCAATGTAGAACTAATGGGATCGTTTAATAAGTGGCGGGAAAAGCGATCCATCATTCTGGTTGGTTAAATAAAGGCGCGTATTTCCGTGTTTCGTAGTTACAACATATCGGATCTACCTCCTTTAACCTTCGTTAAGGATACAAAATCCTTAGAACAGCTCGGTAGATAATTTTAGAATCGCGTGATTAAAGTTTCCGCGATTAAAGTTCCCGGGAGCCGTGAATAATGGCTTTAAAGCGTGCACCCCCTTGGCAAAGATACACAACCTATCCCCGGTATACGATATACATACATTTTCATGCTGAAAATTGCCTTTTACGTAATAAATTCAATTTCACTTTCCCGTTGGAGGTGATAAAATTTGAATACGCCAATCTATACCCTTTTAAGCAAATACAACATTTTCCATTCGGCTTCAATTCCACTTTTTACGACTGTACTCAATTTCGTCCGAAAGACCATCTTCTTAATGACAAATTTTCCCCGACAGAGTTTAGTCATTTTATGGGAACATTTTTATTCTATTATTTAATGGATTTCAAGGATTCAATAGATTTCATAAATTTCATAAATTTCATAGGTTTCATAGATTCATAAAATTCGTAGACTTCGTAGGTTTCATAAATTGCACGGGTTCCATAGATTTCATAAACTTTATAGACTTCATGGATTTCGTTGATTTCATAGACTTAATACAATTCTATCACTTAAGGAATTTGATTCCTTTCTATAATTTACAAACATTTTATATTTAATTTCAAAATGATACAAGGAAGAATCAGCGAAAAGGGAAAGGAAGGAATACTAACAAGGTTCCGTTCAATGTGTTCCAGGTGTACTCTGCTCGTCAGAACATAGTCGATGAACCAACATCAACGAATACGTGGCCACTGGGGTACCTAAGCACGCTCTGGCTATGTACTCAGTCATTAACGAGTAAACTCGGTCGAAACTTCCTGCGAATCCTATCGAGAACCTCGTTAAACAGTTAAAAGTACAATGCATTTAAATATTTCCACTGATGCAGCGGATCATTTGAAGTAAATTGAACATGGCAGATGTTGAATGTCCACGAATCTAGTAATTTTATTTCGAAAGGTTTTCTCTTCCGTGGAGTCTAATCTCGGAAATTATTCGAAGGATATACTTGAGAGAGCATCATTAGTTGGATGAATGGCAGTAATAAGGAAGGGCGTAAGGCAAAGTTCATAGGCATCCGAGGTAAATTGATCGATAGCTTAAATTAAAAGTGAACAGTGCACGCTACTTTAAACGAGGTTTATCGCTCCTCCCAGTGTAACAAAAGGAATGTGCAGGGCCGAGTGAATATTCACGTCAGCAAGCCGACAGGTAAGTACCTAGAGTACTTGTATAATTAACGACTCAGAAGACCTTCCGGTTTCTAGTGGTATCCGGGACCACCAAGGAATCGCATGTGTTACTTATCGACCATGTTAGTTGCAACGAGACAATTAATTCGATCAATTATTCCCTGGCTTTCACTCCAATATTGCTTTATCGTAATCATTATCGTAGCATAATTCATAGAATATTTAGAGAAAAATTGCAATTTTCTTCTTCCATAAATTTGACTTTGAAAAGTCACGGAACTTGAAGCGTTCCATATTTAAGTTTGAGTATCCGAACAAGATGCGAAGTTCAAAGCATAATTAATAATGAATGAACAATTAAAGATACTCAGAGGGCCACCGAAGAACCAAAGGGGTTCATAGTTGAATATAACTGGTTAGGAAGTACGTAATGAAATGATTCCTTCTTCCTTTTTCTACATTTAATTCGTTATTCGAGAGTGCATAAATTGTGTAGAGGAGAGTCAGAGGCGAGTCCAAGTTCCTTTGAATTTCACTGAAAAATGTAAGATCCGAGTGGAAGCGTTAACCCAATTTCAGCGGGACTGGAATTTCTAATAAGAATGTTCCAGTTCCATATCGTGAAGCGTTGGAAGGCCAAGATGGCTGAGAGGGGTACCTAACTTTTGATGGTGACTGTCGTGTCGACGAACTATGGAATCCCTAAGGACTTCAACGTAGGTGGGTCTAGGAGACACTAAAGTTTACCCACTATGTCTCTCCAGGAGAGTATATTACTCGTTCCAACGTTACATGTAGGTCAATATTAATCATTGTCATTAGTGCACCCTGGAAGACAATTCAGGAACAATGGATGCCAGCAACAAGAAAATTTAAGTATTCCACTTTCGACGACACATTGGCATATATCATAAATACTACATATTTATTTAACCCACGCATGATTTAAAGGAGGTGGGATTTAATTCATTGAGTCCATATAATGCTTCCTACACAGGTTTGGGATCCTTGCATCCACTATTTACATTTTGTTTAACACCGAACGTATACTCGGTTATAAATATACGTTTATTTATATGTAAATTATAACTGGAGGATGGTAGATCATAACGGTTTGTTGTGGAAATGATAATAAAATCGTGATTATGATATCAATTAACAATCGATATAGAAACTTACTAATTAATATTCGTAGAGAGAAAGAATGAGTGAATCGATTTAATACTCGAACGAGTGATCACATTAACACTAGGCGATGTATTCAGCTATATTTGTATATTTTTGTGTATGTCCTCAAAAAGAAATAGCTGGAAGAAATAAATTAATCGATTTATTTAATTCATTGTACAACATGAACCGCAAAAAATGTCAGAAAATGAAACGTCATTTTGAAGATTCTTATTAAATTCCTAGGACCCGTCATTCTAACTACTTTGGGAGATCCAGTATTAATTCTCTGTAATTCTCTGGGTTTGAAATATCCAGGGAAACAAGTACGCGTAGATTTTATTGGACACCTGTGAAGTCATGAAATTCCTTTTTCTCTTAGCTCCTTTAAGATTCCAAGAAGTACGTCGGGGTTAATGACTACTCACCCCTGAACTTTGGAATTAAACATGCTTCCCCTTAGTCTCATCGAGTGATCTTATTCCGCTCGGAGATAAAGACGAGTTCGTCGAAAGATTAGATCGTTACCGAAAACTACAGAATGCTGAGGTAGGATTCCAAACGGATACGGTAAAAATAACGCTCGAATAAAATGGAATCTTCCATTACCGGATCCAGGAAGGTTCATGCGGGGGTTATCTAAACCCCCCACCGTTATCTTAATGGCACTTATTGTCTTGACGTATAGTACATCTCTCTCCCTTTCTCTCTCTCTCTCTCATTACTCTCTACGTTTCTACCCTTTCTACTTCTACGTGCATTAAGCTCGCAGGACTACGAAGGTGCTGCGAGGGTGCGGGGGTTTGCTCCGCTGATGCTAGTCGTTATCGCACACTGAAAACCCTCTCTCCTTTCTCATTCTCTTCATCCCATCCTTCGCCTTCTCCCTTTCGAAACCCACCCCTTTCATCCCTCGCTCCTATTCCACCTCATCACGACTTATATATGTACATACAGTGTGTCCTAATATACGTGGATCCGGATCCGTCCTACTTCATGTAAAGCTGAAGTAGTCTCATGATCCAATGAACGGGTTTAAGTTAGGGGACAATAAACTAAGTATAATTGTTTCCTTTCAAATTCGAGCAGTTTCGATTGGTCAATTTCAGGTTAAACAACTAAATGCGGTTAATTGTTGTTAATGAAAGTATTCCTGATTGGTATCCTTTTGGTGTAAGAGACGGCTTGGCAGGTTTGGGGGGCAAAGATCCCAGTACATATTGGCACATTGAACCTTATCCCGATCAGTAATTAGTCCGATCGTTTGGCAAAGACCAAGAGAGAAGAACAGTTGATTGGAATTAACGGTGTTCCTGATTGGGGGAAACCGATTCAATTGCCACCAGGCTGCCTTTTCATGGCGCGTACCTCTCGAACCTACCACACCTCGTTCTTGCACTTTCCTTCCATCCCCTCGTTTCGTTTTACTCCTGCAATTTTTCCCACTTCCTTCATCAAACTCTTTTACCTTCGTTATTTCAATCGAAATGAAAGAAATGTAATCCCTGTGCTGTCACATTTTGCGAAGTCAAGCTAGAGTTTCTATGAACTTGATTAATAAGTTGACCCACTAAGAAATGTTCTGTGTGTGGACTTTGAATAAATTTATTTAGTTGTTTCAAAAAAATCGGAAATATAAATAAGTTGACGAGCAAAAAAGTGGTAAAATGAAAGAGTCAAAGTAAAAGAGAAAGTTTGTTGGATTAAAGGATCACCGTGGAACGAGGTAATATCAGGATATAGAAGACGATCCATGTCGTGCAAGAGACGTCGGGGATTGGATGGAATTGACGCAATTGCTAACTTCGATCAAGGAATATCCTTATCAACCGATTGCCCCTATCTCTTCGTCTCCTTTCCTCCTCCTTCTTCTTTGATTCCTTGATTTTTCATCTTTCACTTCCATCTCCCTATCTCGGCAAGCGGAACCGCTTCGGACACATTTTCGTGTTCCGATAAATAAAGTTTGAAGTCCCTGAATACTCCGTACTTTAGCCGCGCTTCCCAGAACGGTTATTGAAAGCGGTAGAACGGAAAGGAGATACGTAGAAACGTAACAGCGTGAAATAGAATCGAAGACTGAAGGAAGAGGAACCCGGTGGATGGTTCTGATAGGAGAACCCAGGATTATGTCTATAGAAAACGGCATACGAAAACCGAATACCGTATATACCCTTTCAATACTTAGTTCAAAGAGCGTTACGATTGATCCAAAAGTTTCAGCATATATCTCCTTGATACGTATCCAGAACCATCCAATCAGTACTAACCAAAAGACCCTCTATCCACCATTCAACCGTCCACCATGAATTACCGTTAAAAGACAAGATACGTTTCAAGGCATAGATTCTCCTGGTTCATCAACTAGAAAATCTACATATTTAGCCAGTTATGGAGCAAACTAATTCGCAGCAAGCCTTCGCTCATCATAATATATCTCACACAAAAATAGTTTTAGAGTCCATTACTAAATGATTTGCTAGTTTGCCTTTCCTATCACCATTCTTTTATACCCTGGTCTAAAGATAAAGTTCATTCAGCTCGAGAAATTGATGAGTATCCGGAAGCATGAAAAGCGCGGAATAGCGAAAACGATACGGCTATCGTTGATGTATCGATAAATAGGTTTCAGGAAATGAAAATTTTCCGAAAGAGCGGTGGCATGCAGGAAAACTGTGGATGGATGTGTGCAAGCATATAGGTATATATGAAAAGGAATAGAAGAAGATGGTTCCCAACGGTGGTAATACCAGGACGAATAAACCTCGAAGTAGTGGAGATTTGGTAGGGTTGCTTGGGATTTTGTATATGGAGGACGAAAATTGAAGATCGAGTGGCGAAATACCGGAAGAGTGGCTGCCACTCTGCAGTGCAAACGGCTGTATTCAGTCTACTATATCCTTGGTGCGCAAAGGGAAAATAGAGATGGTGGAAAGACTGGTGTGTACACACGTTCCATGATGTTGCGTACGAAGGCCAGAAGATTGAAGCTACGAATAAGCTGCTTTGTACCGATGGAATATGTTCTCCCATTCCGTGCCACTGTTAACCACCATTTTCTATCACCGTGACGAATTTCTTTTATTTATAGCTGTATTCAATTTCGCTCTAACGAATTCGACTATCACTAGCGAGTTACCAAGTGAAGTGCTCGCAGTGGAAATTTAACAGACAACTGGAAATAAAGTTGTATTAATAAAAGCCCACGGAAATAGATGGCAAGAAATATTCGCGGTAGACCAACCAAGTGGCACGTTATATTAATAATACGGATTAGTGTGAGGGAAAGCGAAAAGTGTTTAGGTAATTCTAAATATAAACCGGCCAATGTGTGGATGAAAGTTTTATGGATACTCGTGTGTTTTTGTCAGTGCTTTCATACGACTATCAAGTAGTTCTTGTTTTCACGATATTATTTTACGTCCGCGACAGGATCGAACAAAAGCCAGGACTCACGTTTCGCTCGTCGTAGCGAAGAGTGTCAGTGTCAGAATGCTACCGATAGCGTGCTGGTCGTTTATAATTTATCTGTAAAAGCTCCTGTTACTGGTACGTCGGTCACATTAGTAGAAAACCATACGTGTCACGACTTCAGATGGAACATCAAACTACATTTATCGAGTTTCAACCATATTCGAACTAGTCCATTATATTCCGGAATTATTTCAACTACTAGAATATCATCGTACCGTATCTAGCTCGGAATTGGAAATTGATAGTAGGACTCCCATTGTAACATCGTAATCGACCTCGTATCATGCTTGCGAATCTCAGTATATATATACAAGATACAAGATATATGCAAGATTCTAACATTTTTTCGTGAAATTGCCGGTAAACAAAATTGTGGCTTTTAGAGCTCGAAGATCCCAAATTTGAATTCATCGTTCCATAAGTCCCTCCTCCAATCTTCTTACGCTCAACTTTCAAGCTACGTTGTTGAAGCAAACTTTTTTCATTCCATTCCTCGTTTGAAAGTATGACTTTTTAATGATTACATTTAAAACAAGGCCGTTTGGATAAATCTGAGCGGTAATTTGGAGTATATTGTGCTTAGAAACGTGCTAAACATATAATTACCTTATTTCCCGAGATATATCACTTAAACCGTAGGAACGAGGTTCGGTGAAGGGTTAGATCCACGGTAATAACGTCTTTCTTTATTCTCTTCCGCTCTATTCAGTACACGAGTCCTACGCTTTTGTACTCCCCATCATCTCCTCTTGTCTCGGCCGTAAGAGGATCGTCAAAAGCCACTACATACGAGCCACGACAGCACCAGATTCGAGAAGCTTTTTAGGAAATTATCAGCGAGTGCACCTGTTACTGACGTATCATCAGAGGATTTAATGAAAAGCACCAACCGGGACAAAAGAATAAGGCATTCGATGACGCAAGGAATACCGTGTACTTATGTACCCTGTTTTATTTACATTCCACTTAATCATGAATCTAAGACCAACCAACATACGAAGATTTTATAAAAATATATATTGTAGTACATAGGGATTGTGGTAGATTTTAATCGCGAGGCGAGGAAAACGAGATGGAGACGGTTTACGTGAATAAATAATTATGTACGGTTTATTTACAAGAATACAAAATACGACTATAGGAAGTTCGGAGTGACTGACGAACAACGTGGAACAACAACATGGAACCAACACTGTAATCGACTCACCCCGCTCGTCTATTGGTTGTTTCTTATATCTCAAAAACTATCTTAACTTGTCCTACACTTTCCTGGAATTCTTGCACACCGAATACCACTACTTTGCACATCGAATACTTTTATCGCTTGGAGCTAAACCAAGTTTTTGCTTTATGCTAAAAACGCGGATGCTACATGTGAGCCGTTCAACAGCCAGAGTAACTCCATCAAGCAAGAATTAGTGAAAAATATTAATTTCGAAACGTTGAGTATAAATAATTCGCTTTAGAATTAATATTGAAAAATGTCCATCAAGTGGAGTTCACAAGTGGAATCGCGTTGGCATTTGAGCGGTTTGTACACAGATTCTAATTATTATTATAATAACACGTAACTCTAGATTCTTCGACATCATATTTGATATCCCGCTGATAGGAAATGTACACCAAGAAGGATATTCGAGGAAAGAATAGAAAAGTTATTCTTGCCGGAGAGATCCTTACTCATAAGCGGATAGTTCCGTCACTTCGAGCGTAGGAGACTGCACGGAGTTTGCATTCAAGTTTCGCGCACTACTTCCGAAATTCTCATCTCTTCCCGCGCGTTTAACTTCTTCCTTTACCTATTTCCTCCTTCGGCAAACCTTCTACTACACGGTTGACTCATTCGAGCGGTTCTGGAAGACGACATCCTATCCGGAAGACAGAACCGTTTTGCTTCTTCCTTGTCCCACCAACCAGTGGAGTCCTCCTCTGTCTTTCCACCTATCATTTACTTTCCTCTTGACTATCACCCCCTCCTCCACCGCGTACGCACACCGTCTTCCCACTATCATGGTAAACTACCCCCGTGGAGCACACGGAAGTTAAACGAAGAGGTAATCCCAAAGCAAATATCTCGGAATCAGCGACAGTTCGGCCAACTTACGGGTGAACAACTCTTTCCCCGTTTTCGCACTCCGGTTATCGCGCACGATATATCAGTCGCCACGGGAATATCATATAATCCGCGCCACTGTTCTTCGAAAGAAATTCGATTCTCGGGAAAAGAACGTATTTGTACATTTTTATTATTTAACTCTTTTGTTCCGAAGTCTGTGAAACAAGGTGGACGAAACGCATTGCTGACAAGTTGTCGCAATTATTCGATGACGTATTGGTATATTACGTTGGCCAAAAAGCTCGTGCGGTTTGCATGAGTCCGCGGAATTTAATAAAAAGATTGAAATTTATAAGGTTCCGTTTTTTGAGATTTCTTAGATTAATTTCTTGTTTCCATGAATCCTTCTTTTTTAAGGACGCATATGTGAATATATGAATATAGCTGAATATATTGTCCCTAGTTCTACTGTTAAAAAGATGAATTCCCTACTCTACTCCTTGCGCCGTGTCACGGTACACTGTTTCAAATATTGAGCAATAACTCTAATAAAGAGATAAAAATACACGGATCTGTTCATGTATAAAAGCTCTCGTCGAAATTCCTCCCACGTATTCATTCGTGACGCGAATTAAAATCACGACCATCGAGAATGGAGTTTTTTGGAAACACAAGTGACTGAGACGTGACAAATTCTCGTGGATGCCAGGATATTATATCAATACTTCGCATATAAATCACGATCTGCTGACGAATATCGTCTCGGAATCTAGGACACCGATTGGATACCATTGGAATGCACCGAAAGCGCACCGGGAAGAAATCGAGAAGCCAAGTTGCATATTGCAGCAATCTTCGCGACTATATGACTGGCTTGATACCTAGCCGGTTCAATCTGTAGCTGGGATCGACATGTTTGATACACGTTGCAGGGATATCACCTCGATGTCATTTTTCCTTCATATTTTCCTATTTTTCGCTACCTATCTCCCGTTGTAATAGGGTTCCAAGATATCATCCGAAACTTGTAACTCGTTACAGTGCTTATTTAGCCCTTTTAGTAAATTGGAGCTGATACATCAGCTTTGTGGGTTTTCCGAAAAATACCTCGAGCTAATACATCGGCTTTCCACTTTTAATATAATTAAAACACATATAATGACATGCAAAAATTAATAGATATGTACCCCAAAAGTCGCATATTTTTCAAGGTATTTGCCATTTTATTTAAACATATATTCGGATCCTGGAACAATTAAATTTCACCTTTCATATAACGAAATAAAATTGAGTATAGAATAAAATAATTCGAGTAAATAAAATAAAAATAATTCAACCAGAGCACGTGTCATTTATATTTACTTAAATCAACTGTAAAATCCTTAAAAAACTGCTTCTATTGTATAATGAAAATTAAATAAATAATAGTGGAATTACAAACGTCAGTTAAATTTTAATTGACACAATACAATACAATCCACTGAAATTAGTATTTAATGTTTCCACGTTAAATTAGTATGTAATATTATCACTTAACATTTCCGTGCATGCCGCGGAAATAATAGACGCGTTTCTCTGGCGCGGTGCAAACAAAGGTTGATAAAAGGTCGTGAGGGGAGGAGGTAGGAAGATGCATTCGATAACGCGGAGCATGCAGACATTCGATGCATCAGTGGTGTGACGCATCTGAGTACCGGTTAGGAAGTTCAATTAAATTAAAAAGTATCTAGACCATCTGTTTCGAGCTGACATAACTCTCCGGGGATACACACTACCTGACCAGAATTCAAACACAACCGGCGTCTGCTTTCCCGATGACACGTTCTCGTTAAATGAATTAAACTCTTGAAACCTGCCGCACCCATTAATCACTTTTATTTACCACCGACGTACCTTATTCCGCGCCCCCCCTGCCCCACAATTTCGCGACATTTTTCCTTTAAAGTCCCGCGAAGATAAGTACACGTATCGCGTGTCAAGATTACGAGAATAATAAGAGAGATATAGCCGAGGTCTCTTATTCGAGAGGACAATTACGAGAGTTCAGTGGGCCAATAGAAATGCAAATGTAGATCGAAGAATAAGAAGCAACGTTACGTAACAGTGACAAGTCATGCTACGAACTTTATACATCCCCTCCCCGGTATCCGTGTCCTTTATTATTTTTCCTTGCGAAATACCACTGTTATCTACATAATAAAATTAATGCGTGAATCGTGTAGAATTCTCTCCTTCTAATGGCCTACGTGAGCTTATTTTTGAACGCTTCGCGATTTATATGATATCCAGTTAAAAATTTGTCACGCTTGTTACGTGCGCCGGGACAATTACTTACGATACCTTCGGTAATGTAATCAGGTTTCGTTGGGATAGGATTCGTGATTGAATAAAATTCCTTGCGAAGTAAGAGCTCGCCGGCATGCGAGGTAAGCGACGGCGATCAATTAGATTCAATGTCTCGTGGAATCATAAAATAATAAGACTTCTTATGAGGCACGTGAACTGTGATATAAACTATTTCAATGTTTAGATATTAATAGAACTAAACATTCATGAGGGAACGTTATACATGTTTTTAATACTTGCCCGAATAATTTCTAAAATAATGCAATACAACTTAAATATGTAAATATTAATAGAACCAAAAATCCATTCAGAAACGATGACAATTTTTTAATACTTACTCGAATAGTTTAACAAAACAGGATAGCTTTTATCCGAACGCTATACATATTTTCTACAATGATATAATACAATTAAATGTTTAGATATTAATAGAAGCAAATATTCATCGAGGAACGGAATAAACATTTCGAATACTCGCGATCGTATTTGTGTGAAGGTACACGGTGCACGAAGAATAAAATTGAATTATCCTACTTGAAATAGATAGGTAATGATATGCGAGGGAAAATTGATTCGCCGTATTCCCCTGATAGCAGTAAACTGTGTCAGACTTGATTCGAAATCATAGCCACGGACATAATAGTTGCATTATCGGTGCCAGAGGGTATTTCCAAGCCAGCATTTAAGGCCGAACTGATCAGACAGTTTAAACGCTTCGGCCAACATTAAATCGATCGTTCAACGGAACTTCTATCGCACCGATAGTAACGTTATACTAAGTAAAATCAAACACGAATTACATTTGACGTCCAACCCCCAGGGGTTTAACGTTTTAACAAATAAGTATAAAATGTTCATCCCATTATTTATCCAACCAAAATTTTATCAAAAATTTTATCTCGTATAATTGAGAACGAGTCCGTAGTCCGAACGGTATCTCGCGCTTCTGTTAATGTCAGAAATAATTATCTCATTTCAAGGGATATGATTTGAATCGCAGAAACGAACCTCGAGAACATCGAGTTTAACATATCAAAGTCAACGTTGGAATTAGTAAAAAAAGAAGAAGAAGAAAGCATCGTCCTTGTTTTTGCACTGATCTTTCGCACGATGAATATATTCCTTTCTTTCGAAAGGATGCACGTGGCGAACATCTGTACGCGCTAAAACTCGACCCCGTAACTTTATCCTCCGAGTGTTCCGAGTTTTTAGAACCTCGAGATGGTGTCGGAGAAAAAACATGGCGGTTCGTAATTAATGATATATACCAGGATATAATAGGCACTGCTTAAAGTAAATAAAACGATTAGATCAAATAGCAGATATACGGCGGTCCAGCATTCAAACCGTCAACTATTCTTCGCGGAACAAGTGACGTATCATAATTGTGAGTTAAGGTTAGTTGCACATTAAAATTAGTTGGCAAGTTTATTGTGATTTACTTGCGGCAGTGTTGCAGGCTGCAAAACATCGCGTGAATGAAGAGGGCTGGGTTTTCGGGGTGTCCTTAAGATGTAGATTATAAATCATAATTGTATTTCGCGCACGGAACCTAGGTAAACCTCGTTACGAAGTGCAAACTTCCGTGCGCGACTTTGATGCAATGCTGCAATGTATGTGCATCACATCGTAGCAGCACAAAGTGAAATCGTTCGGTGAATCTAACTTTATTAATGAACTCCGTGGTGATCCTTGATCGGAGTAAGTCTATGACGACACACCGTCGGCTTCGAGGAAAGATTAATGTCGTATGTTTATTGCGTGCAACATTCTCTCTTGATTCTCCCTTTTTACCTTACCTTACCTGCGAGGTGCGCTACGGTTTTTTTTGCGTGTAAAACCGCAATTAATGATAATGCAAATCGCTTCCTCGGTAGAACCGTATAACGCATAATCGTTATAATCCTCGCTTTAATCTCCCCATTCAGTGTTTCAGTAATGAACACCTAGACGAACTCTGAGAACCCTCGCCATGGTTGAAGTTAACATTCCACCGCAAATTTGTACATCGAAATGATCTTTGATAAACCGTTCTCGGGGAATTTGCTCTTCGATTAATCGATGAGACTCGATTATTAATATATTTACGGGATGACTTCCATCGACGCTCCTTAACGAAGGAGATTATATTAACCCTTTCGCTGCGGAGTGCTCAGAAAAGAATTGCTCTCTCCGCAGCAGGCGCGATAGTAGAAGGTTGTCCGCGCGATAACATCGTTCCTAAAACGGTGTGCGGAGCCAATTTTGAATAACAATAATAATAGCCAAACAATAATAAGAAGAAGAAGAACAATATTAGTAATTTTTAATAATCTTTAATAATCGAAGACAAACGAATTAATGGCCATTATTTTGCAGTTATTAATAGCAAAAATGCAAAATAAATGCACGGCGCCTATAGGCGCTGTTCGCTCAGGAGAAGCGTCTATAGTTGAGCGCCTAAAGGCGCTGTTCGCTCAGGGGAAGCGTCTATAGTTGAGCGCCTAAAGGCGCTGTTCGCAGCGAAAGGGTTAATTGCCGTTGTTTATTAATTCATTACGATTTTAACTGTCTATAATCCCATCGTCTTCGTGTCTAAAGATCGTACAACGCGAAACTACTTATATTTTAGTTAACAACCCATATAAATGTGAAAATAGCAACAAAATTATTATTTAAACGTAATAAATGGGAGACAATGGTTATACATATTTTTAGAATTATTATTACAACGAAAATTGAAACGGCAAAAAATACAGATAAATAATTCAATGACAACTGAAAGTGAACCACTTTAATTCCATTTGACTTATAATATAATTATTCGGAACATGTCACCTTGCAGACACATCAAATTATATGATTAAAAATACACTGAGATTCAAGATGATAATTTTTCCGATTTTCTCCATCTTACGTAGATGCAATTTCCAGTGCGCTTTTTAAGGGTCGAACTCGCGTA
Source organism: Nysson spinosus (assembly GCA_910591585.2). NCBI lineage: Eukaryota > Metazoa > Arthropoda > Insecta > Hymenoptera > Crabronidae > Nysson > Nysson spinosus. Next base: position 10,703,592 of record OU342835.1, read on the forward strand.
TATCGGAGGCACCCTTTCGTAAGGCGCTCTTTACCCCATCGAATTATCCCTCGGTAGTGTTTTAGCTCGAGTGCAGGGTATCCTCTAAATACGATCGCTTCCGCTTTACATTAGGTTATTTTGTATGCAGCTAATTTACATGTCTAACGGCCACGATAAAATTGGTTAACGCTGTTCCGTGCTTGCGAGCGAACGCCACCTAATTTAAGCTTTGGTGTAAGCAGTTAAGCTCCGTGGCCGGGTTTGTAATATATATATCTATATATATACTTGCGATTTAATACCATCGAACTTATCCGTGTAAAGAAGTTAGGCTGTTCCATGATGCTGCACTAATTTCATTGATCATTAATGTTTTTCGAACAGTAATCAAGGCACGGGTATTAAATACTCATTTACTAAGTCGAGGATCCCGATCAATTATTATTATCGGAGATAATAGTGTATATAGTGCTTTAACGCGAAACATTTAATGAGAGGAATGTATATTAAAATACACGCTGCACAAATTTCGTTGGCCATTAATGCTTTATTCGACGAACTAAATAATCAGTGAATATTATTTAATCGTGAAGCTGTAGAATGGAATTAGGGTGAACCAATATTAGAAGAATCATAATCTTGAATCTCGGTGTACATGCTTTTATTCGCATAATTAGTTCTGCAAGATGAAGTTCTCGGAATAATTATATTAAAAGTCAAATAAAATTAAAGTGGTCGAATATTAGAAAAAGAAACTCTGGAAGCTTGGTATATTTTTAATGTCCTAATTATTTCGACAAGATGACATTTTCTGAATAATTATATCAGAAGTCAAATTGGAATAAAAGTGATCCGACATTAGAAAAATTGAAATCTTGAATATTTCAAATCATGATATGATATGTAAAATGGAATTGAAGCGACTCATTAATAACAGACTTATAATCTTGAATCTCGGTTGCATTTTTTATCACCTAATTATTTTTGCAAGATGAAACTTTCCGATTAATTTTATTAGAAGTAAAATGGAATTAATGGGATCCAATATTAATAAAATTATAATCTTGAATCTCGGTGCATTTTTAATCAGCTAATTATTTCTGCAGAATGAAATTTTTGGAATAATTATACGATAAGATTGGCCACCATTTTTGGAATTTACTACTTTTGCGCACGTGTCTATCTTCCAGATATTTGGAACACAATTCTTGTAATGTGTCCGTTGGATATTGATCTACCGCAGTGCAGCTACGTAAAGCTTTTTCCTTGATTCGTTCTTTCTGAGGTAACGAGGCTTTTTCACTGACCCACTTCTTCGTTAAATTAAATTAATAAAAAAAAGAGAGAAAAATATGTAAACTCAGCATTTATTTCACTCGACATTACAGTGTCTCAAAAGAGCCGAATATCTTTCATCTCGTCGTCTTACCTCCGACATATAACTTGTATAAATGTAAATATTCATATTTTTCGATGCAAAAGTCGAATTAATAATTTTAATTATACTTCCAGGAACTCGGCGCAAAAAATCATTCGCGAAAGTAACCGAGTCGGTGAGTAATCTAAGTAGTTTCACAAAGCAGGATATGCTTTATCCCGACGATATACATATCCTCGTAAAGTGACATAATCGAGCTCGCACGATCACCGTTTACTCTCCGGGGTTCGCGGGGTTTTTTACTACAGAAAATCTACGATCTTACACGAGTTTGCTTTCATGCCCAGATGCCGTCTGTTAGCTATACCGTGAATAAGATTATACGTTTCACCATTTATCACATGCCTCCAGACTTATATTCCGATATTATATTCCTTACATAATATCCGATTAATAAACATCCGATTAAATAACCACGAAAATAATGACGCTAAACAATTCGTAAATAAATTTATACGATTTAGTAATCATTGCAATGCACTTTTGTTCGTTTCAGTATAATGCTTTTTTGTCGACTTTGCTTTATAGATAATTATATCATAAGTAATATAATGTAATATATCTCTTATATATTATCTACCTTATAAAATATCTCTCATAATTTTAATACTAAACTGAAAAATAATAGATTACTTGATTACTTTCCGGTGTCCCTAATATATAATAATATTATAATTATAATACAATTTGCCAGCCCGGAGGGTACGAATTTTCTTTCTATCCGTGATTTCGCTTTTACCGTAATCCCGCTGAAACCTCGTGGACCGCGATGCTTATCGAATTTAGTTTGGAGAGTATGGTCGATAACCTTTATCTCAAGGAAGAAAGAAGCTTTTGTAAGGAAAGCATCGGAGAAGTTTCCACGAGGCATCAACCATGGTTGGTAACATGTCCAACGGCTTAATCTTTACTTAATCCTTGCTCCCTCGTCCTCGCGGCTGCAAGGAATTAGAGGTAATCCGAAACACGGGTTTAATGTCCGACCCCCCATAGAATCGCGAGCCGAATGTTTACAAGCTTGCAGCTAATAAATTACAGAACGCGGAACACCCTCCTTAGATAGATCTTTATGAATAACATTTAATATTAAAAAAAATGAATATAATTTCATAAATTATGTGAAAAGACTTGCCGGTTGATAGTCAGGCTAAACAGTTGCATTGTTAAGAACAAAGTTTTCTTAATCGTAAAACTAGTGGGAATTGATTGGAGCCAGCAACAGTTGTTGCCAGTGATACCGTTCCATTGAAATATGCAAAGTGATTAAAGGCATGGTAGAAGTTGCTTGGAGGATAATCAAGTGTCCATTTAATCGAATAAAGTTTCCAGTGAATGTACTTTGGAAGAGTTCAGTCTTTCATCGGTTTCGATTGTTCAGGTATATAGTAGCGTTTTCACGTTGAAAGAACTACCAATAAGGTTGGCGGAGGTGAGACGAGCACCAGGATGATTGGAGAGTACCGAGACACGATTGATCGCAGTTGGTCTTAGGAAGAAAATCGTGTCTACGTCGATAACAGTGCTAAGAGTTCCGCTATACGCTAAAGTAAATGCTTCTAGGTAAATGTCAGTTTGCAAGTTCGCGGCCGATTGGAAAACTTGGAAAGGAGGGAAGTTCTTCGTACTGTCATTAGTTACCGAAGAACATGTCCGAAGCCTTTTAGGCTACTCGGTTTTACTATCCTCTACTTTACCTCTCTTTAACAAACATGTTGACAAGAGATAGATCGTTGCAATGGAAAAACGTTGGAAGTACCATGGAAAGAAACATTTACGTAATTCGAAAGTTACCGTTCTGTAACATTAGCCTCATCGTTCGATTCAATTTCGAAAACGAACTTCGCGAATGGCCGCTTTGTTTCCGACTCGATTACGTTGAAGTCTACCCTCCTGAAGCTCGAACAAAGATCCTTGATCGGGTTTAGGAGTTAACGAACCCTGAAAAACGATGCTTCTAAGTAACAAGTGAATCGATCGGGGAAACCTTGTTTACGGTATTTCATTACGACGGGTATTGTTTTAGATGTACACTGGTATTTTCACGTGTAATCAAAAGTTCCAAACATCGATGAAATATATGCTTCTGATAAAAGTCGGAGTTGGAAACCTTAAGAATGACACTCGTAGAACCTGGAATTGATGTCAAACGAGGACTTCTTCCACTTTGCAAGATCCCTAGTCTCTTCTCCTCGCGAAACGCAGGACTCAGGATTCACTTCCATCGAAGGAATCCTCTCGAGTACGATAACGGCGAAAGAACAACCACTTCGAGGTACATACGTACTCAAAAAACAAATACAAAGGAACAAAACTCAGGAAACAAAAACCAGGATCAAATCTCTAACCTAACCCACCTTTCAAAACTATTGGGTCAGATAAATGAAACCTGCTTTCCAACAAGTTCACTGACGATGATGAAATTTATCCTGACGATGCATTTCCTTTGCAAATCCACGCAAGAATGAATTTCGAAATTTGTTTCCTTACAAAGATACCACTTGGAAAAACCTAGGAACAGCGAATGGGAAAGCGTTTTCTTGGACGCACGCGACTGGTCACGGATTGGTCCTAAACTTTTGAAAGTGGTGCCGTAAAAGTAAAGTAGGATGAGCGTATCCTGCGAAGGAAGATGGCGAAGAAGTGTGTTGAAAGGAGAGGGAATGTTTTCCTTGCCTTTTTTAGCGTTTTTCAGGAACATGATGGATACGTGTACGTAGATATTACTGGTATAGGGAGATTGGTGTGCCTTACGGAGAGGATTGGCTAGGTGACCCGATTCCGCTCCCTTTCTATCCTAAGCTTTCTATCCGTATCTAGTTTAGCAGTTGGCTCCCTGGATAGGTAGGTATGTAGTAGCCAACGCGAACTTCCAGGATAAGGTCCTCCCTCGATAGCAGAACTGATCGCTATTCCGAATGGCTCGGTAGGATGTAAAAGGAAAATCGAATTTGACCGATGCCGCTGGGAGAGAGGAAAACAGGCAGAGCGAAAGAGAGAGGACGAGAGAGAGAGAGAGAGAGAGAGAGAGAGAGAGAGAGAAAGGGAGAGAGGAAGAGAAAGTAGTCGGCCAGGTGCACCGACGATCTTATTGGCTCGGATACGTATACTACTTCCTATCATGGTAAGAGAGTGTCAGGGGGATTTCGCCGGAAGGTACTATCGGCGAGCGACGGGAAATCGAATCAAACCGGAAGGAGATTCCGCGGGGATCCAAGTGCAAGATTACCTGCGTTTGAAGATAATTATCGAGCAATCGATTTCTTTTAATTCTATCTCCCTTCAATCCTATCTTAAGTAGTTCCAGAATTCTTATACATTAAAGAGATGCTATTTCTACGACAATAGAAATAACATTAAGAAAACGATTTGTTTGTAATGCAAAGAATATTGCGTCTTGAAGGTGATGGTACATTGTCAAACTTGTCTCTCGCTGATGAGACAGACTGCATACTAAAGCGAAGCGCAGGGACAAGCACGAAACATTAATATCCAATCGAAGTCCTGCTCTGTAAACCGGTTACGACGGAGTACCGCTTAATTCGATGTACATTCGATTAATCCTGCAGACTCGTCGGCAGAAATAACAATGCTGCCGGGGACTATAGTTGGACAAGTATTGACAATTCGCAATTGGATCAATATGGAATGGTATGATTACGTTTGCACACATCATACTGATAATTTGACACGCGAAGAGTCGTCCGTCGAATACTTTATTCCTTTCCATTTATCCCTCCGATTTATTATTTCCGCGTGATCAAATCTTCATCGTGGCACTTTAGGTATTCGATCATCCTGTCTCTTTCATGATTACACTTTAATACAATATTCCAACGAATCCCGGTTACATCGACCTTGATAACCCGCTGCAAAGGGTCAATAAATATTGAAGCAGATCGTAACGATAAAATGCAAGTATCCGATAGGTAGCCAGCTTGGAAAAAGGGAAGGATATTATAGTCCTCATGCGAATTTCGCAGTTCCTTTCACATGGTATATATAATGGAAGGGCGGGGGCGGGGGGGTAGGGTTAGGGTTGTCCTTACGAGGCAAACGTGACACGTAAAAATATTATGTAGGGTACCGATACATCACGCGATCAGATAAAGGAAAGGGGAGCTCCGACTCCGTCGTATGTCGTACCGATAGAATCTCAGCCTCTGCGGGTTCTTACTTTATTTTTGCGGCCAAGTATTTTGATGACTCAACTGCTAGATGGACATTCCTGGTACGTCGGGGACATTCTCTCCTTCTCTCTCTCTCTCTCCTGACTGTTCAGTTTCTTCTTTGTAACGGATTCTTGAGATCGAGATCGCGAAACATCCTTTAAACGTTTTTCTCAAGCACGCTTATTACGCTCGAGATCGGTTGGATAAGTTCGATGCAATTCCGAAGATCTTCCACGGCAGATCTCAAAACGTTCGGCTGAATTAATGAGGCTCGTTATTAAGTAAATATTCCGCTACAATCTGTATCGGTATGTCTTCCATTTTGAAGAACAATCGTTGCATATTGTGAGGTTGAATTATCTGTTTAAAGTGACTTTTAACTTGTTTACCGACGATGACGAGTTAAATTGATATTTATACCTGTCGTGTAATCTCGGTGGTTATGAATTAAATATAAATTATCTCTGTCATAATTCTCATACTTTGAGACGCATAAATATCAGTATGACACTGTGTCACCCAGATATCTGTGTAAATTATGAATATATCGTGCGACTTTATTTTATTATTAAATTCTGAGTACTTCCAAGATGACGTTTTTGGAAGAAGTGCCGAGCACTTCGGGTTCGCGGAATTTAATAAAAATGTTCAAATTCATAAGGTTCCATTTTCCGAGATATTATGATGGACATAATTGAATCGATTAATTTAGTTTTTCCATCCATCCCTATTTTTAGTAGTTCTAGTGTTAAAGAAAAGTTTCGAATTTTGTAAAATGTTATTCAATTACGGAATAATCCTAATTTTCTTACTATAATAATTGCAGTCGGCATATTTTGAATATGAAATTTATTATAGACCTAAAAATCGTACGTTTACCGCGACCAATAGTTACTCTTGGACTCCATGATCGCCAGCTAATATTTACCCTCCGACAAAGTGTCGATTATTTACGCATGCACAACACAACTAGCATTCACGTTGACGTACCTTTCTGTCGTTTCGCTTAATTATTGTATGTACTCGCTGTACACGATATTCTGTTGTCGCCTTCCGCGTCCCCGAATATCGGTTCACGAATTATTCATACACTTACGTTTAAACTTGAATTTATGGCGACGATCGATATTTATTAACGCGTGGAAATTTCACGGTGGAGCACAAATAAAATATATCCACGTGTTGATTAAGCACAATAATGTCCTACTGCTTCACCGTATCATCTTCGTCCGTCGATTCAATGTAGTCGATTCAATCGTAAAAGATCAGGCATTAAATAGAAACAAGATGAATTACGAGGATCGTTCAAGTTCCAATTAAGTGATAATTGCGTTGGTCTACCGCGCTACCGTTTCACGGCATTCAATATGACTCACATTAATTAAATTCACCCTACGATGATTTTTATCGCGCGGTATATCCCGAGTTAGAGGCAACGGTGTGTGACCGGCCGTTTTAATAATTCCACGCTATCATTAGACATAATTGTATATCAATGATGCCATTAGCGAAGCGGATGAATTAAGTGAACGGTAGCGCACGTTAAATGCTCGTGCCCCGCGAGCGCCGCCCATAAATTCCAGGGTTGTAGAGGTTCCGAGCAAATCGCAACACGCGCTTAATCTCTTTTCTTCGAGTTAACCTGGTACCGAGCACCGCCAACTGGACGGATCTATCGTGCAATCTATTTCTGAGTTAATTACCGGTGAAATAAAGAACTGGGTCGACCTGACCTACACCACCGGTTGGAATCCCGTCAACGGCTACCCATATAACGAGTCTTTCAATGAAACCCGCCTTATACACTTTTAACGTCTCACTGATCAGTTCGATTAGTTACTCATTCTTTTATAAATATTAATCATCTACAGCTAACCCTCGTACAGCGCGGTACTTGTATAGCGCGGTTTCGATATAATGCGATTCACAGTTTTGGTGATGTCGTATAACGCTATTCACAATTCTGGAGATCTCGTATAACGCGGTTCATAATTCTGGCAATCTTGTATAACGTGACACTTTTATAGCACAGTTTCGATATGACACGGTTCACCATTCTGGCGAGCTCGTACAACGCGGTTCACAATTCTGGCAATCTCGTATAACGCGACACTTATATACCGCGGTTTCGATATAACACGGTTCACAATTGTAGCGATCTCGTATAACGCGGCACTTATATAACACGGTTGCGATATAACGCAATTCACAATTCTGGCGATATCATATAACGCGGCACTTACACAATGCGACTTCGATAAAACGCGTGTATATAATTCGAGTCTCGCGTAACGCGATCTTCATAACGCGACGTTTCTCAGGAACATAATTCGCGCGTTATACGAGGGTTACCTATATAATACAGAAGTATAGACCACGAATTTTATGACCAATGACTCAAAGTCAAATTACACTGAGGACCTAAATTCCAAAGATCGTAAATATTGTTCAAAGTCGTGCTTAAGAATTAAGTCACGATATATTTTCCTCGTAATTTCGTAGAATAACCCTCGAGAATGTATATAGTAGACTCGATAGAAGTTACGTCCGCAGGTGATATAAATCAAAGAATCCTACCGTGATTTTGAGATCCCGTATGTCGCAAGTATCGTATCGCCTGCTGAAACGAAGAACGGTGTGCGTTTTGTTCTCGAAACCCAGTAGCAAGCGATAGTCTTGGCTCGAGTCCATCTGGGGATCCCTGCTGGCATCCTTCACGTGGCGATCCTAAAAAGAGTAATCGATTCGTTAGTCCTTCGCCAATTAGATCACTAAAGCATACGATATTTCTTACGACATATCGTCGGAGAAATGTCTCCAGGAAAATTACCATATAAATGAATACGTTCGTCTATTCAATAATAGAAGCGCTGATAAAAGGAATTCGATCGGTTGCAGCACAAAAGCCACTCGTCCTTAACGAGAAAATAATCTAAGGCTGCCATCCCGACGTCTCTTCGGTTTCACGTTATAATTAGAGGAGTATTGAAAGAAAAGCGAAGAAAAAAGGTGGGGATTCCAATATTAAACGAACCGATCCCTCAATAATCAGTGGAAACATAAAACCTGTTCGAATTCATTAAGGTAACATCGGCCGAGGTGAAAAGGAAAGTAACGCGATCAGCGCGTCAGAAATACGGGGCATCTTTTTCATCGGTCTCAGCTGTTTTTGTTCGTCAATCAAGTTTTTTATTGGCAGCCCGCGATCTGTGAGAAGAGACGCGAGAAGACACCTAAGTTAGTTAGTGGTCCCGAAGCCGAGAGGCCCTCGTAAAGGGCCGAGGACCAGTTTTTCTGAAGGATTCCAAGCCGCCACCTCGCCTCGGCTTGGATATAATTATCCTGCTGAGGAGACTTGGTGTGCCTCGCGCCTCGTCTTCCACGTTAGAAGCGTGCTACCGACAACGCCTTTCAGCGATCCGCCCTTCCATTCTTCTGTCCAAAGGACTTCACCCTTTTGTTTCTTTTTCAACGCACCACAGCTCGGTTTTATTGAAATTTTATTTCGCCTTGATCAATACATACGCCGTAATTAAATAACTAGAATTGTAAAAGTACACCTTCAAAAATGATCGAGATTTCGCCCTCGCCGATTTTGGTTTAAAGGATTTAATTTAATAGAATACGGTGCCTAAATATGTTCTAGGTCCATTTTGGGTCGAAAGAAGTGGTTAAAAAATTTTTTGGGCCGAAAAATGGTCGATCCAGAATCGAAAAAATGTGAAGGGGTATACCTTCAAAAATTGTCAAAATTTCAAAGTCGCCAAAATCACTTCTACATGACCCAAATCGATGGCATATGATGCCTAATGATGTTCTAGGACCGATTTGGATCGAAAGAAGTGCTTTAAAAATTTTTTTGGCCAAAAATGTGTCGACCGAAAATCGAAAAAATGTGAAGGGGTATACCTTCAAAAATTGTCAAAAATTGAAAGTCGCCTAAATCACTTCTAATCGACCCAAATCGATGGTAAATGATGTATAAACATATTCTAGGACGATTTTGGGTCGGAAGAAGCGGTTAAAAAATTTTTTTAGCCGAAAAATGGGGCGACCCAAAATCGCAAAAATGTGAAGGGGTATACCTTCAAAAATTGTCAAAAATTGAAAGTCGCCTAAATCACTTCTAATCGACCCAAATCGATGGTAAATGATGTATAAACATATTCTAGGACGATTTTGGGTCGGAAGAAGCGGTTAAAAAATTTTTTTAGCCGAAAAATGGGTCGACCCAAAATCGCAAAAATGTGAAGGGGTATACCTTCAAAAATTGTCAAAAATTGAAAGTCGCCAAAATCACTTCTAAACGACCCAAATCGATGGTAAATGATGTATAAACATATTCTAGGACGATTTTGGGTCGGAAGAAGCGGTTAAAAAATTTTTTTAGCCGAAAAATGGGTCGACCCAAAATCGCAAAAATGTGAAGGGGTATACCTTCAAAAATTGTCAAAAATTGAAAGTCGCCAAAATCACTTCTAAACGACCCAAATCGATGGTAAATGATGTATAAACATATTCTAGGACGATTTCTGGTCGAAAGAAGCGGTTTAAAAAATTTTCAGCCAAAAAATGGGTCGACCCAAAATCGCAAAAATGTGAAGGACTATCTGAAAATTGCATCCAAGATTTTTAGATGATTTTTTATCAGACATTTATCCTTAACTGACTCATATAGTCCCGGCATACCCTATATAATATTCCTGCGTGAGGTTCGACAAGTCACGGATATTAAATCTATACGTCCCCCTTTCACGTCACAATATTCTTTTTCTCGGTGTTCAATTCGCACCTGCGGCTGTTAACGAACCAGGTGAACGAAAATTTATAAAAACTCAGCACAGAGCACGTTTCAAACGTTTTAAAGTTATTTTTACAACTGTGACGTTTAACAAACTTAACCAACCCGGATAAGCGGAACACACAACGTACGATTGTTGTTTAACACGAATGTAAAAAGATTGCATTTCTCATGAAATTATGAACCGTTCGTTTATATTATTCCAGCGGTAAGTAGAATGCCTTTACAGAAAATAAAAAATAAAGTGTTCGTAATAAAAAGTTATATCGTTATTTCGAGTTTAGAGGGTAATAATAAAAAGGGCAATATAGGAACAATAAAAAAATGGACGCAGATGTCCGTGCTATGAGAAAAGAACGATATTGTAAAAGTTTCTTTCACTTGCAACCTGTAACACTTTGATACTTGTAGTCTAATAATTATGGTATTTTTTACATGGAATTTAACGAACGCTTTCAAATCTTTCATTTAATTTGTCTCGAATGAATCGAATGCACTTGTGTTTAAAGGACAATTATTGAGCGAACAACTTCCGATATTAAATTAATTCGGCGTGTTGAAGATTAATAAGTAAATTGGTGAACTAAAATCATAATTCCTGTAGAGATCATTAAAGCTGTCGCGTCGATGAAAACGAGACAATAATCAAGATACAAAGAGACAAGTTAAGACCTTAAAGTAACCGCGCCGGTTGTTGAAGAACGATGAAGTAATAAATAATTTTCACCACCGTCTGCCGCAACTTCTTCAATTTCCGCTCTAACGTCGGAAGTGGAAAGCATACTTTTTCTCTCCCTTCCTTTAACCAGCATTTACAGAAGCCGACATCAACGATCGAAAACTCTCTGCTCTTTACTCTCTCGTGCCAGTTATTTTCAGCTTTTAGTAAACCATTGGCTCGGGATTTCTGCCTTTTGAACCAAGGATTTTTCAAGCTGCTGCTGAGAGTAATAAAAAGTAACCTCGTATAATGATCCGATAATATCAATAGATGATATTTAATAGACGGCTATTCTGAAACGCGTTATCGATACTCGTTCCTTATATATTATAATATATATATATATTGGATCGCCTTATTCGTGACCATAATTAGGTGGCCTATTTCACGTTGGATACCCTGTGTCTGGATATGAGTTAATTAAATTAAGAACCGACGTAATTGCAGATATCATAATAATTAAATTCATAACTGATATAAGAATAAATATCGTACATCGAACTTCGGTTTTATATTTATTATATATAATACTCCAATCTTATTGAAAATCCGACGAACCAAGATGGAAGTGAAAATATATTTCTCAGATATTAAATTTCATCAGTCATTTGGTTTTATATTTATTAAGTGTATAATATGTGTACATAATATTACGACTTTATTGAAGCCTCAACGGAAACCCGACAAACCAAGATTGAAGACGGAATATAATTCACACGATAATAGAAAAATCGGATCGAAACACGTATGGCAGAAAAGCCGTGGATATACAGAGTTGTTCCTCTGGTCAGGTTGCGACTCACTGTTGGGATATGAATTGACTCTTACCGTGGAAATCGTCGACGGAACTACGGGGAGAGTTCCGCTTCCGCGAATGTAATTGTCTTTCTATTCTATCGGGCATTCTACCTTCGTGTTTATCACGATTCATATACGAAGCTCGTGTCGTTTCGTTTCGAGTGGCTACCACCATCGACGAATAAACGTACCTTTCGCGTCCGACAATTATACGAATTACTATCTGCCAGCCATTCATCGAAACAATGACACCCTTGTATATGTCCTTGTTATCAAAAGAACAACGTTTTAGCGACAGACAATTCGCCATATTTAAACGCTTGCTTTTCAATGATCACTTTATTCGATTCTCTCCCCGCGATTCTTTCTGGATTAATCAGTGAATTGTGAAACGACTAATGCTATTTCGAGTTACTAATAGTAAATCATTGAATTCACCGTCTTGCGAGAAACTTTCCTTACCTACTTCAGGCGAGCTACTTATTACTTACTTCAGGCGAGTTACTTCTTACAAACTTCACACAAGCTACTTGTGACTTACTTCATATATACTTCGCACGAATATTCCTTTATTACGGAATACATTCTCATCGGTAACAATAAATTCACGAAGAACGCGCTATTTTTGCATTATTTACCACGGTTGTTTATTCGAGGTGAATTTTAATGGCACGGCGTAGGATCAGGCCGTGCGTTCGCGCAAAAACTATACGTCCTTTCAAATAAAATCGCGTCGTACAATGTGAGTAGGATACGCGGCATGAAAAATGCATAAATATTTATAGAATTTCGTATGAGGTATCGATAACACCAGGAAGTGTGTTCGGGGGATATTTTAAAATACAAAGCGGTAGGAAGAAGTAATCGTGATATTTCGACGAGTGTACCACGTCCCACGGTGTTATTGCCTTTTCTTTCCATCGGTTGCCGTTTTCTCGCGTTTATCGCCCGACGCGTGTTTTTACCGTGGCGAGCGTGTTATCTACACGACGAACCTACCGCACTGGAAATACTGGCCTATTATAGGAATTATAGCGTCTCAATTTACTATGCACTACATCTAAGCGATATCTCCACCGACACGAAATACGTTTCACTAATCTACCTCTCCATATCCGCATCCTATGAAATACTAACCTCACCTGTAATGCCATGTAATTCCATAGTGGACCATGCATTCTATTAATTACCGTATCTACCGATACATCGATATAATTATGACATAATACACGATCCTCTAAAAGACATTGGTGGCGAACTTTGTCATGTGCTCTTGCCAAAAGTATACAAATAATATTTACCGAGTTATCGATGCGCCGAGTAGTTTTTAATAAGGAAACAAAGTAACAGAGAATTAATAGAGAATTAATTATTGTAGAATTTGATTGCCACTAGTTTAAAGATTAACTTAGAATTTCAATAAATATGACAAATTTGGAATGATTTGTAAGCGTATAAACTAATATCAGATAAATCCAATAATAATAATATAGCTAGAATGTGTTCATGTAAACTACCGGTTATCGGACTCGAATAAAACATTAATATAATACTGTATTACTATAATAATAACCACTATCATTTAGATTGAAACATTAATTGGTAAATTAATTACAGACACAATCACTGATCTACGACTTACGTTATTTCATGGAGCACGGAAAAAGAGTCCCTGCGAGTTTACAGGGCAGAGTCGCAACATTCGTGTTCCACGGTCGCAAGTGTCCACATCCCACGGCATAATTGTCTTTCCGGTGATATCGCGAGGTAGTATCTCACGTTTGGTGTGTTATGTGTGCGATCAACATGGTTGCTCGCTGAACGTAGTATCGCCTGTGTCACTTACGCGCGCTAGGATACACCTAACCGATTCTACATACCGAGAAATTATAGCAATTATGCCGACCCAATTCCTCCTCCCGTCACGCTTTGTGCCTCCCATCACCCGCGACACCGATACACCATTGTATCTATCTAATGTCCTAGCAAATAGAGGTCGATCTAGCGAAGAATGAATTGTATCGCTGTTAATAATGCTGATAAACAAATTTGCAATATTAAATATCGTTATCACCGGCAATAGCAATAGAGAGGTACACTATTGCATCTATCTAATGTCCTAGCAAACAGTCGATCTAGCGATTGCTGTTTATAATGATAATAACTAAATTGATATTAATAAATATCGTTATCACCCTCGATAGCAATATGCTATGGTATTTATTATATATAATGTCCTAGCAAATATGAGCGGCTTTGACGAAGATAATAATAAATGACAGCTGTTATGTTATAATGAATTATAATGGATACATGTTTATAATCGAATCTAAGGCTTATGGTAGTTTATCGAACCCAGTACAAGTTTGCCGGTTTTGCGAAGCAGACTCGTACATTCTGGTTGTGTTCGATGTAATGGAAGCTGTTTGACGAAGTGTTGGCAACACTTGCGCTGCTTGCGATACAGTAAACCCCGATGCTCCACTCACCTTTCGAACAATGACACCTCCGTCGTCCTCTCACAACAAACCTCTATTGTTCTGTGTTATATTCTATTGCTTTGTGTAGATTGAATGTCCTAAATTATTTAATGGCACTTGCTTAGGAATTTATTACTCGAGTATCATAACTGGTAGCTAATAATCGAAAATTAATAGTTGTAGTGTTAAAGCGGACAGGATTAATCATAATTTTTCGATATTTCAGAAAAGATCCTATCGCAAGATTTCTATTATTTAAATTAATTTCTAAAATTTATTCTTTTCGGTAGATTGAAGGTAGTACATTATTTTAATGGCACGTACTTAGGACTTTATTACTCGAGCATCATAATAACCGGATATTAAAGCGAACAGGATTGTTGATAATTTTTCGAAATTTTAGTAAAGACCGTATCGTAAGATTTCGATTATTTCCTGACACGAATAGCATGCTAATAGGCAATGTTTATTGCAATACTTTCCACAAGCACCGTACATTCCACTCGTCGGCTACGTGAATTACCGTGCCATTACACTAATAATGCTAGTTTCCTGAGTTATTTGTCTCGCGAGTAATAAAAGATAAACGAGAAGTAACTCGAATTGACTCGAATATACAAAGAACTCGGCGGGTGCACGAAATAAGGGAATACAGTAGAATTGCCCTTTATTTCCGTCGTTTTTAACTTTCTTTCTCACGATTATCGCGGCTGCGTCGTTATACGAGAATCGCCACCATTTGCGAACCGCGTTACCCGAGAAACGCCGCAATTCGTGAACCGCGTTATATCGAAACCGTGCTGCATCTGAATTTTCCGGATCGCACATATTTTTCACCCCGAATATCGTTGTATAATCAAGTTACCTATTTTACGTGGGATACTTTGTATATTAATTATTAAAAATGTCGATTCCACTGATTATAGTGATTTCAAGGTACTTCGTGTATATATTATACTTTATTAGATTTACGGAAAATGTGCTGGCCATCAAGCGACATAAAACGAAAGGAATAGTGACAATTGCAGAAATGGCGGACAATCCGTATGATCAGACACGAAATAAATCAAGGAAACAATACGGCAATCTTCGAAAGGGAAATCACCATATCTCTCGTTCTAATTTGTGACAGGCGTACGATCGATTCTACATGGCTAATGATCTGATAAATGACACGTATGAATCGTGTGACAAATAACCGGCGGTGTTCTGTAAAAAAATTAATGCCCTAGGAAAAAAGGGAGAAGGGTTAACGATCGATTTCCAGATACCTGGAAGTAATTTGCTGGCAAAAGTCAGAGCGCTAGAAGCTAACATTCGCGATCGACGTCATCCGTGAAGGTAAATTCCTAGATAATCGCGGGTGCCTTTTTTCAGATATACTCATTGACGTACAATCGATTTTACTCGCAGTTAACGATGTCAATTACTTTTTCCCAATTCGCCGCTCGCGATAATCTGATGTCGAGTCATCGATGGTGACAGTCGACGTTCCACTACGGAACCGAATAGTCGCGTCTGATCGATTAGCTTCCCAACAAAAATAGGATTCCTATCATTCCAAAATAAACTATTACAATAAATGAGTCCGTTACGTCCAGTACTGGTTGAAATAAAAAATATATATCCAAGTCTTTGCAATCGTAGATTATTAACGTTATTAAAGTTATGCGCCACTTCGAAAATCATTTTCTATATTAAAAATAAGGGGATTTATTAAACTGAATAAATTACATAACTTGACTCGAGTCAAGCGTTCCTACTTTTTAAATTCAATTGAATAGATTAAATCAATGTCAACCAATAAAATCTCCATTATTTTTGTACCAATAATAAGCGAGTATTAAATAATGAATAACAATCGATACTAACAATGTACTCCATAGAAAAGGTTGATAGGTAAAGATAGAATGAAATGATTCAGTGGTGTCTTTATAAATGCGAATAGAAAAGGTTGGAGTTTTATTAGCGGGAACGAATGGCTTAATACGTACGCTCTCGTAAAAAGTTCTTTTGCTACGACAATCTGGAACGAGCGTAACATCGTTTCGTTTTGTCCGTGCGGGGGTGAGTGTGGAGGGACTCGGAGGAAACGTAAACTTTATTTACTCCTCGTTTCGCGAATGTCCACGTAATCATTATCAGTGACTCTCGCTTCATTCTGCTAGTTGATATTATCGCAACGATAAATAAACGGAAAAGCAAGCCCAGGCGATTCTCAGGCGTGAAACACTCGCACCATGCGCCGGTTTCGAAATCCTACGAAATCATAAAATTGATAACGACGACCACATGCATCCGCGGCGTACTCGTGCTCACCCACCTCAACGGGTTAAAACTATATCCAGTGATTGTTCCCGACAGCGCGCGGATCTCGTTTCCTACCAAAAATCAACGTAATTTCATAATGCCTTCGTTATTCAACGTATCCTCTCTCATGCGTGGTAATAATTTATCGTAACTCTATTTCCCTCGTGATATTACTATTCTCGTTATTACCCGAATCTGATTAATTAACGGAGACTTTTCGACCGTTTTAAATGTGAATGTTTCTATCAAATGCGCCTTGAACTTTTGATATATAATGTAGAGTAACCCCCTTATAACACGGGGGTTAGGTACCAAGAAATATTGTGATATAAAAGACGCGTTAAGTGAGTCTTTATTGCGTACGAAAAGTGGGTTTACGATCCAGAAATGATTCGTTGAAATAAAATCTAAACTTCATCTACTAAGTCGAGAAAAGAATATAGTTTTATTTAATTCGAATCATTTTGTTTAACGAAGAGAAATCAAAATTATGAAAATTGCTGAAATAAAAGATGAACGATTTCACGAGGATCGCTACGATTCGTTGACCGCGTTACATCGAAATCGCGTTGTACAAGGGATACCTGTACTTGATATTCATCTTTATACTCGTTCGTTAGAAACCGGAGACCAGGCGGGGTCGAGGATGAGCTTAATTACACGCTGGTTAGAATACAAGATTTGAAAAATTATTAGCCGCATAATTCCGAGTGCGCGATCTTATCTGTGGCATGGAACGAAGCTGGGGAATCCTAATGCTGTTTCTTGAATATAAAACGTGCGAGTAGCCAGTTCCCTTGAAATCATAAAATTGATAACGTTCTACCAACAAGTAAAACCAGAAACACCAGGGCGTGCGTGAGTACCCGATGCATCGACACGCGAACCCTTAAAAATACATCGGTGGAAGTTGTCGAGCTGGTATCACGGGACGCAAGATAACAGTTACAGTGCGCACGGTTTTGTAGATGCGCTGGATTCGATAATCCGCGAGACTAGATTTTCACAGTACTTCGAAACACAGGTCAAAAGTGAATCAGACTGTTCACACGTGAATACCTCCAAAGTAAAATCCATGAAAAAGAAGTCTTTCTCTGTCGTTAAACCACTTGGCTTGGAATTTAACACATTTAACACATTTAATACGCCGGAATCCGTATTATACGATACCACGTGATATGCGCCCGTAACATCCACTTAACGTTTGAAAATACAACCCTTTAAGCGCTCTACATACATTTATATCGTTGTTGTAACTTTAAAAAATATGAAAAATTCTTCGAGTTTTAGTAATATTTGCATCGGTGATCACCAGTGACCGTCATGGTGTTAAAGGTATTAATACTGGAACTATGGAAGTAATCAAAATGACGGATCCACGGAATTTAATAAAAATATATAAATTCGTAAGGTTCAATTTTTGGAGATTTTTGTACGGCTAACTTCGTACAGTGGACGTAATTAAATTGATTAATTGATTTTGTTCCATTCATTCTTAAATTAACTACTTAATGATTTTATATAATGAAACAATGGTTTGTATGCATCGAGCGAGCACTATTTTAACGATGAATCACCTCCGAAGTAGATTACTACTCGAAAGTGCTCGAAAGGAGAACGAGAACGTTCGGGAAGGGTGAAGACAAGGGTGAAGACACGAGCGAAGGAAAAAGTGAAGTGAGAAAAGAGGGTGAGATGAGGGAGATGGTTGGAAGTATGCGAGAGAAGACTTCTTTCCCTGGCTCTTCTGGGTGTAAGGCTTTTTAGATGACAAAGCATGCGGGATTAAATTTATAATTAACTTTGAGAGCAAGGGGATGACGTAGAATGGGAATATACTACCCGGGTGACTAAATAGAGAGACTATAATATAGAAGCTAGGAAATAGAAATAAATCAAGCGTTATTTGACGAGGTTCGAGTGGTTGTTAACGAAGGCTTTATAACGTGATTTATTAAAAACCGATGGAAAAATGAGGAAGGTCGATCGAGTGTATCTTGAATATACAGTCGAGTCTCTTTTTATGAGTATCATTTTAACACTAGAACTACCAAAGCAGTCAAAATGATGGGTCCGCAATATTTAATAAAAATGTTACATAATACACGTGAACAAATCGATCGATTTATTTCTTCTGTGCATCCTCATTTTTAAGGACTCATAAGTTAAGTGTAAAAATATAGCTGAGTATATTGTCGGTAGTTCCGGTGTTAGTAGAAAGCTGCATACATCTTTTTTCTGCGAAATTCCGTGAAACGTATCTACCGCATAAAAAGAGACTCGACTCGAATATTGGATGGCATGTGGGTGAAGTTAAAGGCACAGGTGACACCTGAGGAAGAAGGATATTTTATTCAAAACGGTGCCTCGTATTGGCTGAGAAATTGCGGGCAGGCGGCTCGCAGACATTGTTAAAGATGAAGACAATTACAGAGCGGGGGTGGAGATAAGCAAAAAATTTCATGAATATCAAGAAGCTCTCCGTGGCTACGAATTTTATACTAACCCAGATCCAGAAACCCGGGCATCGGAATACTGCGAACATTCTTCCGTGAAATATGCCGATGTTTCCAGATAAACCACTCTCATCTGCATTTCTTAATCAACGCACGTTTTCGGGGAGCATCTTCCTCGAGCTCGGTACACGGCTTATCACGAATGAAATTGAATACAGTATACTCGCCGAATCTACGCGTTTGCATTTAAATTGCCTCGATAAATGTTCATATTTATATATGAAAAGTTAAAGTAAAATTCTTTTTAATTTACAGGTAATAAAAATTCTAAAGTTTCCACAGTACATTTTTTACGCGTTTCTTCGGGAACGTATCTTTATGTAAAAACAGAATTGGGTGTAACAGTGTACATAATATTCTTTATAATAGTCGATAATAAATGCAATGCGGCGATAAAAATGTTGAAAATCACCGGAGAACGACGTCGATCTTTTCCGAAAGAGGCATAGAATTTTGTTCATGGTCGACGATACGTTGGAAAGAGGTTACGCTCGAAGGGGCGAAAGTTCAGAGGAAAAGTGTTCTCATAGAGAATCTGCACGCAAATCCTTGTCATTCCTAACGGAAGGGAAAGATTCCATATTACACGCTCGGCTGTCCTGGCAGTTTAACCTTCCCACGAGTCTCGGCGAGCGCGGGAGTGCGATGAAACGCGAACGTCGACGTCGCGACGCTGAGGTTCACGTCGAAAGGAGTCATCAGTGCGCGACGCCATTATTCTTTCCATCCTATGCACCGAGGGCTTTTTTCTGGATCACGAGTCGATCCTGGCGAAACCTAGGGACTTCCTCGATCCACCCCCTCCAACCTTTTCAACAGCGACGCACCGCGCGCGCTTGCATTAATCACGAGACACCAGGGATATTATCACGACGAACTACCATCCTTCTTCGCCCCCCTTCTCCAACCACCGACGATCTTTCCAGGCTACTAAATCCTTGGACCGCGAATTTTTCTTCCCTTTTGTATCATTCTAAAATGGCGCGATTATGAAGAACAACAAGTGCGGAAACTTCAGGTGAAACAAGCCAAAGTGGTCGCAGCTCTGGTTACCCGCCTTTTTCGCGTACGAAACACGGAAGCCTGTTGCGAGTCCGACGATTATAACTTCGATAAAAGATCACGTGATCTCTCGATAAAGGTTCGATCTAAGATATCATGTATCGATGAAAGAGCGAAGATTGATAGGAAAGAGTTGGTATAAAAGGAAACAGGCTACGAATGGAGGGTTAAGAAGTCACCGGTTCATCGATTATCTGGCGGAAGTTAAAGAGGGTAGAAAGAGGACGCGATAGTTTGCTCTTCCTCGGTCTAATTCATTCGTAAGTTCTCCGTCGGGGATAGGATAAAGGGGCAGCGCGGGCGGCGGGGGTGGCGGGGGCTGGGGGTGGAAGGAAGAACTCGAGATTCTTCCTCGGTGGTACGGGGGTTTAGTGAGGTTGAAAGACGTAAAAGCAGTCTGCGGTAGGCAGTGAAAAATCTCAAAGCCATTGCTCATCTTCCCCCGGTTAGGTTGGTAGGAGACCCGACGTCGATCCGCCGAGAGGCAGTAGCTATTGCCGGCGAATGCCACCCGCATCAGATAATATTTAAATTGATGATAAACATTTATAAAAGCGTTTTGTTATACAGAAAACATATTTGGATCATTGTGCCTTGGAACCTGGTACCTAGGTATGAGGATTATGAATTCACTGGAGTGGGCCCGAAACCCATTGTCCGGTGGCCCTCTCATCTCCATAACGGGTCCCATCTTCGAAAGACTCTCTTCTTTTTCTCTCTTTCTCCTTTTCCCTTACCTCCTTCTGCCACTTAACTCTCTTACCAACATAGTCTCTTATATGCTCGTTGTACAAGGTGTCTTAAAATGTTTCACTAAACTCGTGGAGATAATAAGTCCCCTGTGTTTTGTTTAGAATTTATTCTAAGCCGAATTAGCGAATTAAATGTTGTTTGTTTATCAATACTTATCGAAGTGTTCATAGAAAATAGTTCGTCAGCTGGATCTTCAGAGTCAGGTTCCAAGATGGATTCCAATACAATTCTGTTTTTTCTTCGATTATATTTGAATTTTATTGGTCTTCAATAGTACGTTCGTGGTTATTCTAATATTATTGAAACAGCGGATTTGTTTACACATATTTGTTACTCTTAGGTTCCATTTTGTGCAGTCCTTTGAACCGTTCCCACTTTTACCTACTATTTATTTATTTATCTATTTATCGAATGAAAGAATTAAATATTGCATACTGATTGAAGTATTCATCGAAAATATTGTATACGTTGGATTTTCCGAATCAGGTTCCAAGATGTATTTCAATAAAACTTTATTTTTTGTTCCACCGGGATTGAATTCTATTGGTCTCAAAGAGTGCGCTCCAATTCACTCAATATTATCGAAACACCGTATATATTTGTTTCTCTTAGGTTCGACCATGTGCAGTCCTTTGGACCATTTCTACCACGAGGAAGGGCAGTTGTGCTTCTTTCTCTCCCTTTATCTCGCTACCGTGTTCTCCTCTTACGATCGCATTCCCCCTTGTAAGTCCAAACTCGACTCGATCCCAATCCCCGATTGTTTTCTCCTTGCCCTCCTAAATTGTCCAAATGAAGCCGAACCGGCAAAGTAGTATACGTCGGTATACACAGCCCGAAACGTTAATCGTGTTCTCCGGAATAACGTGATCCTATCGTAAAGCGAACTCGCTCCTTTTAAAAGCGAAACAAACGATCGCGGAGGAAACAGGAGATGAGAAGACCCGAATGTAATAACGTAAATATCGAACACGTATATACGTCCAGTTAAATTCCTTATCGCAGGAGTTTCATTTACGATGCAATTCATTCTTGCATCTTGAAATATCAGGGTTATATCGCCGGACGATCTTGCTGTGAAGATGACTCAGGTATAATAGGTGAAGAATATATATATATATATTTTTTTAAATAAAATTATTATCTCGTTCCATGGAGTTTATATACTCGGATTGGTATCCAGCAGACCTTAGAAGGATGTTGGGAATCATCGAGCCAGATTAATTCAGGTGTGCACGACACGTCTCATCCAAGCACGATGGTTTTTAAGGAAGAAAAAAAAGGGTTGAAAGGTGGAAGATCCTTGTACCTTTTTCCAGTTTATGCTCGTAGAAGCGTGGCATCGTCCAGGCGTCAACACGCGTCAGGGCCAGGTAACGATAAAGGCGGGTGTCAAAAGAGCGCGAGCCATAAAAAAAACGAAGGAAAGAGGGAGAAATCTGAGAATCCTCGAGGATTACGAGCGGCCGAGATCACGGAAGGTGATAGTGCGTGGAATACTAACGGCTGACTGGTTGGACCGACAAATAAAATTGAAACATTAGTTGTCATCATCTACCTGCTGAGATATCCTCCGTGAAATTCCACCTATGAACGATCCATTTTCGAGTAATTTGAATTCCAACACTGCGACAAAATTGCGGAATAAATTCTCCATCTCTTACCTAATGGAATTACTTACTTCTTCATTCGTGGATGTGCGAAGATTTATAAATTAAACCAAAGTATCCGGTAATAATACGACGACGTTAAGCCGACAATCAGAATTAATGATACGATATTCTTTGTATATTAATGTTCGGAAATATGATAATCTAGGATATTGAATGAACGTATAGATTTTGGTCCAGGAACCTTTTTAGGGATCAGCATTCCTTTCCTAAGTAGAGGGAGATGTAGTACACGGTTCTATCCTAATCTATCGTTTTATCGAAGAAATATATTCAGGATCAAAGTGATCCGAGGCGGTAACGAGAGAAGAAGGACGAACGAGACTTGGCCACCCTGCGTTACAACTTCAGGACGCGACAGAAAAATAAAAGTCCTGTCGAAGGACGGTCTCGGATGTCACTTTGAGGATAAATATTAGTAGCAGGTTCCACGAGATCCAGCTCGGTCGAGTGTGAAAACACGAATGGCAGGAAAGGAAAGGGAGACGAGGAATAGGGTGAAACCAAAAAGGACAGGTTACCCTCGGCGATTTTTACGGCTGCGATACGAGGCAAGAACAGCGGAAGAAGGAGAGAGAGAAAAAAAAGAAAACGACGGGACAAAGTACCACGATGGAAAGTGATGAGACGTATGAGTTAACTAAAAAGAAAAGTGATCATTACGCTAAAAGCAAGAGGAATATCTCTTGAAGCGAGATCGACGAAAAACTGGGAAATAGAATTATTCTGGTGGGAGTAAAAGGAACTGGGATGACGTGGCCCTTTGTCGACGGGAAATATCTGCGAATATTCTTGGTCCCCGTAATACTTAAAGTTTTGCAACGTACGAACTTTCTTCCTCCATCATGGAGTTATGTAAGGAAGGAAACTTACTGCCTTGCCAAGATATAAGAGCTTACCAGGACCAACTGAAAACGGGGGGAAACACATCGAATGAAGTTTCTTCACGAAAACACAGGTAACTTGTCGCAACGTTATCGCTCTCTTTTTTCCGCAGACCACACGAAACGTTTCGATATCATCGATGCGGTTTACGTCAAGTAATTCCACCGAAAACGAGCCACGAGATGCCTTCGTCTTCTTGGTTTACGAGCTGCCTCACCATGGGAGACTCGAAAGTGGAATTAATACCAACCTCGTACAATAAGATACCACACGAAATGCCACACAACGTGCTCGCGCGCTACAAGGATACCAAGGACGAAGTAAACCCGGAGATCCCAGCGTCTTCGCATCCGCGTAGGATCTCACTAACTAACCTCCCGCGTTATTAATAAATTACAATGCACCTAGGACGTTAATTAACGGCGCTAATTACTCGCGCACACCCGCGCGGCAAGTTATGCCCGCCTTGTAAAACATAAACGTTCGAAGGAGTCCCAGGAAGAAATTCACGGGAGCAGACAAACCGTTGGACTAAATATTTCCCGGATTATTACTTCCCGCTATGGATTCCTCCTGTTTATAATTCACAGCTCGCTGAACTTCGTACGGAATCGATACTTTTTAATATAAGACTGTTTTGTTAGTGTTTCGTTGTATCGAAATATTTGATATTAAAAAAAAGGAAGGTATACTGGAAATGACGAAATTCTGGAGCAATACCGTTGCTGAATAATTGAATAGATAATAATCGTGAGATATGGTGAAATTTCTAATTACAAGGATAAAAAGTGATCGATCGATGTTGTGATTCGGATCGTGGAATGTTGCGGAAGGTAACCGGTTCTGTATCAGTTTCTCACGAGAGTTAAGGCAGTTTATGATTACGCAAGAAGGAAGACAAGGATCACGATGGCGGTTGCGGGGAGAAAAAAAGGCGGTTGGGAAAATAGGGAACAATTTGAAATTACCGGGCGAGAAATCTCGGCTGGCTATAAGACAATACGGATAGATGAAAAAGTGGGATAACCGAGACAAATCGAGCGAGACTTTGCTTGTACTTTCTCTCTTTCGCGATGTCACGGAAAGTCGGTTGCTGTTTCTGCAGTTACTGACTTATCGCTTCCTGGGACGTGGAAGATCAAGAACGAAGTATGCCGAAGACAAATGATCTAAACCAGTGATTCCTAAAATTATATGCACTTTGATGGTTATAAATTATTTATAATATAATTGAAAACTTGTTCCAAGGGAAACAGAGGAATGACTGCCTATACGGTGAGTTAATAAATAAGTCTACTAAGAATATATCGACTATTCACCAACTCGGTCCCAAGTGGTCCGAAATGGTCCGAAATGCTCCCAGAACTCATGAAAGATGTAATCGTGAAATAAACTATTAGACGGCACAACTTCCATTAAACATCGTTAGTGTGTCCACTCCGACAGCTAGAAACTCGTGAAATTTCGGATGACGAGTTTATGCGAATTTTAGTGTTCCGATGTTATCATCCTAGAAATTGTTATCTCGCGCATCACCATGATGCTCTGTTCTAGAATTGATAATAAAAGCGCGGTTAAATGATATCAAGTAACAATTCGAATGGAAACTTAATAGAAACTTCGTGCAGGTAAAGAATAGCTGTATCGATTTCATGCTAGAACTATTGAAGTATACTCGATTATACTTATATTTCTGTGATTAATCTACACAATACTGTTTTGTCTTCCAATTAGAGGACTATCTTTGGTGCGATTATTGGATGCCACGAATTTTAGGAAGCTTGAAGGACGTTCCTGAATCAACTTTTTTTTACTGCATTGCCTTGGTGATAGTTCGTACTTGGCGGTACGCGGTTCCGAGCAATTATTGAAAAACGATTTAGCGAGCCGCAGAATATTTCGTGATTCTGGTATCGTTGATTCATTCAGCCTTTCGTTTCTACAGGACGCAACCGCGGGACCACCGTTATGTCGCAGCCACAAATGTTTGACCGCTGCTCGTAAAATGTTTCAACTGCCGAATCCTGCACACCTTTGAATTGACATCTTCCTCTGTTACTAATGTATTTCGAATCCGCAGGAAACTGGCCGTACCACGAATAATCTTTAATCAATTGAACAATAAAGAAATCACTATGGATGCTCCTCCTTTCATCGAACCGATGTAACTGATTTACCACCGGCGTATTTCGCGAATAGATAGCTGCATACGCGCGATACCTGGAATTAACCGGTAAATCGATTCAAGGTAAAACGTCGAACCGTTATCGATGAGCACTTAACTCCGCTTAATGTTCATTATTAGTTTCACGGATTAAGGATGTAAAGCGGCTATTAAAGGCTGAGTGATCCGCTAACGCAAAAATCACTCGAAGGACGTTCCCCTCGGGCTTCCATGCTAACCTTCGATGGATGAAAGTAGACGTATAAAGTGGTAAGATTTAATAATAATTATATGAGTTAATGTATACTAAATATAATCCATTATAGAATACATAAATATTAATGTCATTATTGTCTGACGTGAAGACCCTCATCTCGAAGTTGAGCATAATTGAGCCGCGCAAAGACCAAAGTGAGTAATTCCACTTTTTAACGTTTTGGTGATTCTTTCAATGTTTACAATCCGTGTACGACTTCTCATAATTATATATAATTATTAATGTCTAAGTTGCTCTGTATTTTGTTTGACGGAGTTAGTCAGCTTGGCATTTAAACGACTCAATTACAGATACTTGAACGTTCAAAACGATTGGTAGACGATCCAATCGATTCAATCGGAGGAATTGAAAAAAATATCGATGCACTCGGATGGGAAGGTAGCGTATGATATTAAATCTGCCTACACGATCTCTGATGCATGCAGGTATATGCACCGGTGAACGCCTGGTATTCACGTACGAAGCCGAATAGCAGCTCGGTGAAGCAACGATCAACGGTTCGACGAAGGTACACTACGGGTTTACACGATGCTGGGAATGTCAACCACCCGAAAATCCTTCGGCTCCTTTGTCAGATTACCGTGATAAGACCAGACCACATTCCTCCGCAAACCCCATTTATGATTACATACTAAGGTTGATCCTAACCGTCACTAGATGGTTCGAACGGCTGACTTGACAAAGCTCATCATGAATGCCTGTGTTACGGAAACTATCAAAAATCCATTGATATCTACTTGTTCCAATTACGATGTCCCTGGGCGTTGATAGTTGCGTTGTTTACGGTGATCTCATGTAATGATATTCTACATCAATGTTGCTCAAACCTTTTGCCGCGTGAAACAATATATTTGTTTGCAGTGGTACCGGGACCGAAATGTTTATATTATAAATCATTATAATAGGCATAACATTATTCCATCGATTTGTCATCGATTTGTCACCAATTTGGAGCAAATGATGTGACTATTGGTGAGACGATGTGTCCAGTAGAAGTCCAGTCGAAACTTTCGTGAATCCTGCAATATTTTCCGTTGCACGATTTGGAATACGCGTAGCGACTCCTTGGACGAGTGGATAAAATTAACCGCAACTGGCTCAGTGATTCTTGCTCTCTTCGAGGGATCATAAAGTCTTCCCCTCTCCATCGAGAGCATAAACGTTCCATAGCTCTACCCACGGCATCTGGGTTCATCGTCCAAGATCGAACCAATATATCTTGCGACGGTTTACGATCTATGGAGATTGAAATGTGCTTCATCGAGTGGATGCAGACTTGGCAGGCTACAAATTAGAAGGATTTTTCTTGCCATCGCGTGATACAATGCGAAGACACTTCCTCGCGATCCTCATGGTCATGTAATAAATTCAAATGAAAATATCGATCGAGATCACTGATGTCCATAATGGAATAGAATTCCAAATCGTGTTTGCGAATCATGGATTATGTACGTGAAATAAAAATCATGTGACCCAGAAATGTTCCCGAAAGGAACTAAGTGCGAGACACATAAATGATGTTCGAAACGTTAGCTTTGAAATATAGAGCCATCAAAGTGAAACATATCCGAACACGTTGTTCCGGTAGTTTATTCCCAGTGTAGACGGTATATTTCGAACACGAGGATGGAATTTCCTTGGGTAAGTGTTTTAAGAATAAGGAGCGAGATGAACGATAAATATCATGCCATTCTATTAATTCCTCCTCGAAGATATCAGGGTAAATAATATGAGTTTATCTCTTAATAAGGTGTAACTACCTGACGAGACTTTGGACGAATATTATTCGTCTCTATTTCCACTTGTGTCTCTTATTCCATTTATCTCCAGGGAAATAGCAGTCAGTCGGACCAACCCCCTATGCTAGTATCAATTTCCTAGCGCTTTAAAATCCTAGAAACCTAAGAAACCCAGCTTCTCCGGGGGTTGAATCTCATTCGAATGTAACGAGAGAAATCCGCGTACACCGAGGACCGACGAGAATAAAGTACGATCAATTCCTCAAATCCATAGTTCTTATCCTTATCCTTCAATTTCATCTCTATTTCAGCCTCGCAAGAACTCTTCGTAGAACGTGATCGAATCATGAACTGATTGATTTATACAATTCCCGGTGGTGTCTTTATTCCCCAGAATTTCTGCGTTATTTCATTGGATATCGTTACACGCGAAGTTGGAAATGATAGTAGTAGCTATCATTGATTTTCCATCAGGCTTCATTGGTAACATTTATCCGAACTATTAAGCGGAAGTCTTTCAGCTGGCTAGACACAATACTTTCATCCCTTGTTCTTTCTCTTCAGCAAAGCTACCTTTTTTACTTGGAAATGGATATGAAGACAGTTGCACCCTGCTGTCCACTCCTTTCCAGGCCGACCAATCCTCAAGTAACTATGACGTCAGGAAGGGGGAGAATAGCGAAACTGTCAGCGACACGGTGGAAAAACACGAGCTATCTTAGCCGAGACAGAAATAAACCGTCAGTGAAGGGAGAGGAGAATGAGTAGACGGATAACGTTATATACGGCGAAGTACTCCCGGTATCACGCTACGTTTCCTCCCACGTCACAGTTCGACGTCTCTTTTCGCCGTTTCTTGTTACATCTCTGAGTCCGCCGCGGCATTCACTCACCCGTCCTGCTTAAGAAAGACGGAACAAGGGGACCGACAGAGTCACCGACGGGAAAGAGTGAAGGAAGAGGAAGAGAGAGAGAGAAAGGAAGACGGATAGTGACCACCCTCGTTTTTCTTCGGACCATCTTATTGCGGCTCATTACTGTACGCAGGATGTCCCCTAACCGGCAAAGGTTTGTCCCTACGGGGTACCACGTGAAATGCCAGGTGCTGGCTACGTTCTCATCATCGTGAACGCAATACATTATCCGTCAGTGGAGTCATAAAAAACAAACTAACTTACGACTGCTTCGTTGTCAATTTCGTATCGGCGTAAGCTCTTGTCATCATAATCGACAGGCAACGTCAGCCATTGCTCCCGGTTCCCTTTTCTCTAGCGGTAGAAAAGGTCTCGAGAATCTTAGTAAGCTCGTTTCTTTCGATTGGGGAGATGATACGTTGGAATTGTGCTTTGATGTGTCTAATGATGCTTGAATGAAAGGCCTGACACGGTACGAGTATAAACATTAAAGTATCCGTAAAATGAGGAGAGAACCATTCCGTATTGTAACTCCTTAATTGATCCGTTAATGATTCCTGACATTTTTCTGGCGGTAAGTGGAGGGCATTAATTGAACGCGAGGCGTGACACTGTAATCCGAAGTGGACCAAGAGTTAGAAATAAAAGCATCGTTGGAGTGAGTCATTAAACGGGCGCAGCCGTTATACCAATTAGCTGTAATGCGAGTTAAGTAGCCAAATAGCCTGAATTTATCTCTCCGCCCGACGAAAACCACCGGCCCCGTGGCTTTCTCTCTGGTCTGATAATCTTAACAAGGCACAAGTATCCCCGAGGTACTGCGTCCTCGCGATGTGTTGTTGCGTGCGAACGATACACCCGATAATTTGTCGAATTTACAGATAATTCGTTCTCGCTCCCGAGCTCCAAGGAATTCGAAGATTCTTAAGATGTTATCGGCTACTACCAGAATTCCCCCACGAAACCTCTGCCCACACTTCACCCTTTCACTGGCTTAACACGGCGATCGTGACTCCTCCGTTACAGCCACTTCGTTTTCTCAACGAGAATCCCAGCACCGATCCCACCTTCGAATTATTATATGTAAACACGCATTTCAATAATACCTAATCTTTCACCATCGCATTGAAGAGTATTTCCTATACAACATGACAAAATTGAAGAACGACGAAGAGAGCTTGAAATAATAAGCCAAATATAAATGCGTAGATAGATCAGCTAAGTCGAACGGTGGCACTGGAAATGATCCCGACTGGAAAGATAATATCCGACAAAAAGTATCATCCCATGCTTCTCAAATGACTCTCGGTCGCGTTCCAGATAATGCGGCGCCACTGCGAGTTATTTACCATGTTTAAAGTGAGCAGCCCATCCCATTATACGACGGTTGCACAAATACAACTAGGGATGAACGAGAGGAAGAGAGAGAGATTATGGCGAGCACTGGGAAGGCACGCACATTCAAGAATGAATGCAACTGGAAGAAGAGGATGAGGAGCCGTGGTGAGACGAAAGACGAAAGACGAAAGACGAAAGACGAAAGACGAAAGACGAAGATGAAGTGGAAGAAAGAAGATAGAAGAAAGATGGAATACGTAGAGGACGCACAAGCGAGCAGTCGCGATGCTTCAGATTGCGGCTCACGCGGATAACAGCCATCTCGGACAATAAGGCATAAAAGGTGTAAGCGGTCTCCCGAAGATCATTGCCATACTGGCAGACCGAAGGTAAGAGTCAAGCAGAGCAAAAGCAAAGATGGAGCGGACGGAGAAGCTATCATTGCATCTCCTCATTACCATAACTAGTTCCTCCCTTGCCCCTCTGTGCCTGTGCCCTCTTAACTCCTCTCCCTGCGGAACCTTCGTCGAGGTTCCTTCTGTCCTTCGGCCTCCATGCATCATTCCTGATACACATTTACGCACACAATCTCGCAACGATGTGGAAGCCAACGGGAGGATAAAGAAAAAGGAGGATGCAGGGAGTAGATAGAAGGGACACGAGATCGGAAAGGAACCACAAGGAGGTCCCTTTTACCTCGAGGATAACCGAGGGACTTACGGCACCATCAGCTGGCCTCAGGAAATCCGAAGGATTCGCCTTATATGAAGAAACCCTCGCTGGAAATTCAAAACTCAGAAACAAAGGATACATTCGATAATGCTTTTCTTGGATACTCGTGTAGACATGGTCTACTTTCAGATATTTCTTTAGTATTGTGCTTGCCTCTGTTGGTTCATACTTCTTTAATATAATATGCGGCGCGCGATCTAAAAAAAAACTCTGGAGATATATGGGCGGACCTGTTCTTACTTATTATATAGACTTCTGTTATATCACATGGTGGAATCTTTTATCAGATGAGAAAGGAGAAAGGGTTACTGAGAATACCAGACGTCCTATGAGGCCAACCGTAACAATGGCACTAACTACTATACCTAGAGATATAGACATTCGTCTTATGAGATCAGGTGAAGCACCGAGATGAGAAAGTCCAAGAAAAAGGAACGTAGACAATGGGACTTCTTTCAGAGATTCTTACAATATTAAGTTGAAAAAATTCCGACGGAAAGCCTGCCAGCTATTAAGTATATTGCGGGTATTACCAATTTCGAAGTTATTACTCCGAGCGGGTAGTCTAAACGACGCGAGAGATAAAGTCGTGAAAAATGGGGGAAAGAATTTGTAATGCCATAAAGTATATACATACGGGGATTCATTTCTCACGTTTGACAGGAGTGACGAGGAAACTGCAACAGCATCAGCAGCAGCAACATCTGTACCGAAAGATATGGACGTTTATCTTATAAGATGAGACAGTGCCGGAGGCGGAGCAGAAGGAAACGATGAGAGATGGACGAAAGGAAGCCGATGGAAGCAAGCACGAAGAAATCTTCCAGACAACCTACACACAACCACCTTTCCGACTCCTCATTTTCAAGGTATTCGCGTTGGCATCAGCCCTGCCAGAAGAGAACGGCGGTGTAACGTCGTCAACATGAATCTTGCGAAATGAGGAATCTCATCGTCAACCGGATCGCCGCCAACGGCATAAAAACGTGTCATGCACGCTCCACGGAAGAAGGTAGCAAGAAGGTAGCCGGTTTCTGAAATCTTGATGGGACCGGTCTGCTTCTCCACGCGTTAGGCTTTCGAGTTCCGTATTGCGTTTGCTGGGAGGAAAAAATATTCCAGGGGAGAGATAATGGCACGTACGTGACTTCACTCAAGAATTCGATTAATTTTCGTCGGAAGACATTACGCTGCTGCTGTCTACGTGATACCGGTCCAGTCATTTTATAATACCTTTGGACATCGTGTGACATCTTAGAGATTGCCCGATACAAAAGGTACGGATTGTTAATCCGTGATAAACCGTTCGAGCTAGCGTATCAGCTGAACCCTTGAAACATAAGTCCATTGCGATCCTAAGAGGTTCGAGTGTGTCCGAGAATCGCGAGCGATCCAGAGTTTCTCCCTCGTGGGGAAAGGGAGTGGCTAGGTACTGGGTCTTTGAAGAGGGCCGACCATGCACAAGCATTTTTGTTTTGTCCTGGCAGTAAAGGCTCTCGGGAATTTCGATACAATGCCGAGTCCCTAGTGCACGGTATGGAGAGAAACGAAAAGACAGGAAAGGGTTGCGAGAAGCCTTAGAGAAGAGCTCAACCTACACACGAGCAACGAGCCTGACTCAGCAAAGTCGAGTCTGCACTGCCGCTTGTTACAAACGGAGATATGCTACAACGAACAAGCGACTTTCCGAGGGTTCAAGATTCCCCTTCGTACAGTTGGCTAACTTTCCTATCGAATCACCGAAACTGATGATAAATACATTAGTTGAACCCATTCATCCTAAAACGTTACAAATTTTAGGTTTCCCGAAGAGTCACATCTTCAATTTGAAACTATTAAATTGTACATATGCGGAAGATGTGACTGGACGTGGTTCATTGTTGCGAGAATGGTATGTCCCTTTACTTTCTATCCGTGAGCACAATTACAGAGACTTGGGGAGGCTGGGCATAAGCCAGTTTCGTCCGAAGGATTGCATTCTAAGCCGAGAGTCGTTAAGAGCTGGCAGATTTGATCCTTTGTATCATCCTGGCATCTAACCGAGCGTCCATCTAGGACTCGTACGAGAGAGGGTTATCCTTTCCCAGGTCTTAACCGATCTTACTCCAGTATAAGGGTAGTAGCAGAAACAATTATTAAGGATTTCCTTTCTCTTCCACCCTGCATTCCCCGCTGCCACCCCTCCGACCACCCGCAAAAGAGGAAAGAAATAATTGCAACTCCGGAGAATCGCGAGATGAAGCAATAAATACACGTCGCCTCCTTAGTAACTGGAAATTCTTCCCTTTTATAGATTAAGCCACGGCATTATGGATCGCGTAAGTATAAGATGAGGAAATAATCAAAAAACCTCCTAGATTAATGGCGCGAAACGTGTCAAGCATCCTTTTTTCGTTGGGCAACTTTTTACCGGTGAAAGCCATGAAACAAGTAACGAAATCCCTCCTGTGATTAATTTCTTTCGTGAAAATCGTTCCTTTACGATGAATGACAGTTTAATACTGGAAACTGTCGTGGAATAATTTTCTTACGATGAGTTACATCGTTTGTAGGAATAAAGGGGTTGAACGTTAAGTCGGGAATTAAAGGAGTCTTTAGCGGCGATCGTCTCTTATTTAAAGAAACGGCCATTAGTAAGATACATCGCTTGGACAGAGGTAAAAGACAAAGCCCGTATCAGTAATTGGCTTAGCCACAACACAATCGATGTATTCTACCATTCTCCACCGAAGAACCAATAGAAGTTGAACCCAATTTACCAGACTCCTGGTAACTTTCCCTACTAGGGAACCCGCGTTTCACCAAATCCCCCGTTTCGCTTGCCAAAACTTATTCAACCTCCACTAATTTCTACTAATTAGCTGTCGCCGAAAGACGATACTACGAGATCCACGAATATATTGACTATCGACGAATTCCACCGATGAATATACAGACGCGCAAATAATTGAGGCATTCGGTCGTAAAACATGCTAACTAGGGAAAAGCAAACTTTCAGGAAATTGATCGCAAAGTTTTGAGCTTAATACTCAATACCTATTTTTTACGACCGAATGCCTTGATTATATTAAAAATCGAACACAAAGGTCGGACTTAAGTTCAACTCTTTAACCCTTTGTAGCCCCATGTTTTAGGCGTCTAAAAAGAAATCGTATAACGCAAATCTAGTAAATCTAACAAGATTCTAATAAAGGTGTGTACATTATATGAAAATATTAACAAAATTATTACTTAAACGCACCAAAAAAGGTGGTACGTTCGTTGCGTGTATTTTTATAGTTATTATTACAACGGAAAAAATCAAATTAACTAAAAGACACCAATATACAAGTATGTGATTTACACGGGGAAAGGGTTAAACGCGACATTTCCGACCGCACTTATCCGAGAGGAATTCATACGCGAAAATGTATTACGAAAGATACAGACAGAGTACCGAAGTGATTTATTAACGAACGAAGAGACAAAGGTGAGTATGATTACGAGTGTCCACTTGAGCTTGAGATTTTCCGAATATCAATAACACGTGAAGCAATTATTGTTTCATCCCCATTGAACTATAAGCATGAAAACGCAATTTCAGGTTTATCCGAGTGATCGTTATTTATCGATGGATCGTATTTCACGGCTCAATAACTATGCGGTTGGGGGTGGGAGTGCCTATGAATTTCCATACGTATCGAATCAGTTGTCAGGAGCATATCAGCTTCTGATAACGGAACGTGCACCGAACATATTTACGAGATCTATGCGATTCGTGATACCGGCAATCACTCGACTTCCACGGATGTGCATTAATCGTACTAACGAATATCATCGAACGTAATTGTTATTTTATGCGGTAGACGTTCTATCGAGAATAGTCCTCATCGTGGTTGTACCAACTGGTACTTTATAAAATATGATAATCCCCCAGCGTATTATTCATAGCCCGAAAATTATTTACACGGCCGAGATGAATGTTGCTCGTTGATGGCATTTAATAATCTATAAACTCCTTCAAATGCGTTTACGCACCGTTAATCATGGTAATGCGCTTTTAATGTAATTCCATGGGACCCAACGAAACAGGAGACTCGCGAGATCGTAATGTATTTTAATCGACACGTTTGATCGTTAGTGTAATTACCGACCGTTTTACGGTGCCACAAGCGAAACAATCGACTGCTGCCATTAACGATCGAAAATTCATAAGATAATAAGTACTAAATGATCGTTTACTAGAAATTCACAAAAACCATTTGCCATTTGTCCTGCACCTCGAATTGTTCACCGTGTTCCATTGGGTTCAGTCACGTAATTCGATGATCCTGATTTCAAGCTTTTCAATTATTCCTTTTGCGACGGGAACACGCAGACGATAATATATATCAATTATTACAGGGATACCAACGTTAACGAGGGAGACTTTCGAGCGGGATATTGTTGAGTTGCAAATGGTACAAAACGGACGGAAAAGGGATCTCTTTTGGGGAAGATGGCTGCGCATATGAGAAGAACGGGAATAATACGAGAAAGTAAAGGATTAAAAAGGAGACAGTATGAAAAAATATTGTGCATATTACAATGGAAATGTGTTGGAGTACTCGCGAGATAGGAATTAAAGTGTCCTCTAAAATAGGACATCTCCATGTGCTGAGCTGAGGGGAACACATATTTATAAAAAAATATGTATTAATACACTGCACGCTGGATTAATTCTGACTAAATAATCCTTTCTTTAATATCGCGTTAATAACTCTCACATTTCTGACGGAGTTTATTTTCAATGTTTTCACGTCCTGTTTGTTTATCAACTATAAATGCCGAATTACTGCAAAATGTATTATCTTTTCGTTTCATGAATATGTGTTTGATAAATCATCGTCGCATTATTACAGCGGATTAAAATCTATTATTTTTTGTAAAAGATTCAACATCGCGTCCATTAATGCCGCGATGGCGCTCGTTGACTTCGTTCTCGGAACATTTCGCGTTCCTCGTAAAAATGCGCGTTCAGGTTTTATTTATTCGAAAATGTAACGGTGGTTTCACACGAATTTACGTGACGTGGAAGGCGAGGAAAAGTCTCATTAAAAATCGTTAACCACCTGACACGCAGTGAGGAAGTCGAAAGATAATCGCGCGAGTGGTTCCAAACACCGGAGACTCAGTTCACGCCCCCTGTATGAGGGTTCTGACAGTATCAGTTCTAGCCATCGGAATCCCTACGGAGAAAGTCACTTCGACTCTCTCTTTCTTTCGTTCTCCTCCTCCATAGAACACAGCCACGGAACAGATGCATTATAATACCGATCTATATTCGCAGAAGCGAGATGTAATCCATCACCTGCACGGCTTATGCCTTCCAGCAACAACCCTTTTACTTTCTATCTTGATAGAGGACCCTCATTCGTGTCTCTGCTGCGTTTCTCCGCCTAGGAATGTTTCGAGGATCTAATTTCTCGAATTGTTCGCCAGGTGCGAATGGATACCAACCATACCAAGGAAGAATATTAAAATGCCAACACGAAAATGTAAAACTGCAAAGCTCCATTCGAAGGCGCAATGATATCGTTTCCTCCGCATCTACGAGTTAAACTGATTCCAGTCGGGTTTTCATGGAACTGGTATTTTTTTGCATTTTCCAAGTGCAGTTTTTTTTTTTAGTTTCGGTCTGGCTTAGATAATTTTTGAAACCCTACCGCTTTCACGGAACAGGTATTTCTTCTGGATTTTCAAAGTACAGTTTTTTAGGTAATTTCTGCCAGTCGACTCCCGTCCGCGTGAAATTCTATTTTCTATTTAAGTTCGGTTAGATCGGTTATCGAGGATATTTCCACGATACGAAATCCTAACTACTTGGTTGCGAGGGGGAATTTTGATTTCGCAGTTGGTACGTAAGAATCCTCGACGTCGTAGGAGAGCGTCAAAGAGTAGGGTAGAAGGTGAAAAAGCAAATCAGCATGCAAGAAGGCAGCAGCTCGTGCGGAAGGTCTTCTGGAGGTTCTCCTTTCAGGACACACACACGATATTCGAAGGCTTTCGGAGTTCATTTCGAAAGCTATAGCGCGGCTTCTATTCTGATCCGATAAGAACCAATGCACGCTGGATAATGGAATCGACTTACCGAGAAGCTCATCGTCGAAAGGTAATCGACTTCGACGATTGTACGTTATCACCCACCGCGAGTTTAAATAACACTCCGCGCGAAACATGCTTCCGCTGGAACCGCGAATTATGTTAATAAATGAAATATTTCAATTAAAAACCTCTTGCGAAATGCATTGGTTAGAGCGGTTTAAAATGGACGACGTAAATGAAACGTTAAAATTCAGTAAGCATCAATATTTCACGTACGGCAATATTATAGGGACTGTTCGAATGGCTCATACTTCATGTAAAAGCTACCCGAATGCATCGACGACAAATTAGATCGTAAATAATTTCCAGGGAAATATATGCTTCCCGGAAACCTAAATGTCCGTTCGAGCAGATATATTCGAAACATAACTGATTCAATGACTTTCCGAAACCAAACCCCGGAAGACTTCTATTTCGAGCTGTTACCTCTTTGATCCTAAAAACCCCCTCCAATTCTAGCCATTCCGATACTCGTTAAATTATTATGAAATTACTGTGATCGCAAAATCGCAAAGTGAATGAATTAAAGTACCGTGATGTCAATGTGGATAATTAATTGACGTATTCATTATTTACAAATAATTATGCAATAAAAGAAAGATCGAATTCGGTGGTCGAAGGGAAGATTTCCAGGCAACACGTAATTATAATAATTCCTTATAGCTAGGTTATTTATTATTTAGAAAAAAGTAAATAGCAAAAACGAAGATTGCAACGTCAACAAAAATCACGAAGAATCATTGCAGGGATGTTAATTCTGATACAAAAAAATGTAAAAAAGAAAATCGAATTCGGTGGTCGAAGGGAAGATTTCCAGGCAACATGTAATTATAATAATTCCTTATAGCTGGGTTATTTATTATTTAGAAAAAATTAAATACCAAAAATGAAGATTGCAACCTCAACAAAAATCACGAAGAATCATTGCAGGGATGTTAATTCTGATATAAAAAATAATGTAATAAAAGAAAGATCGAATTCGGTGGTCGAAGGGAAGATTTCCAGGCAACATGTAATTGTAGTAATTCGTTATAGCAGAGATTGGAGGTGGTAGGAGGACAATGTAAAGGGAATACCGGGGGGTTTGAAACAGTGGCGCGACATCATTTACGAAGAATGTGCGTGTACACGTACGCGTACACCTATGGACACGTGTATACGTAACTGCATTTACGCTGAATCCTATTTACGTCGGGTAAAATCGCATCGGTGGGATCCCATGGCAGGAGTACCTTGGGAATAGCCTCCCAGTAGTTATTCTATCCCACTGTCCTGACAATTCTCTCTTTCCCCCTTACTGCACGCCGCGGCTGCACTGCAATCCTATGCAGATGCAACGCCTGCATTTTTACTACGTTTCTATCTGATTCGTCGATTTTATTATTTTATACTCTTCCCTCTTTAAACGTATTGTTCGCGGTTATGCTTTCGAGCTGAGTAACTGAATTACATTGTGCACCGTATTCCACGGGAAATAGGCTACCTAATTATACCACGATATCCGTTTCCGTGTTAAAAATATAGGTGATCGGGGAAATTCGGTAAAAAACGACGATGGAGAAATTCTCTTCGGGGATATTGGTTGTTGGAAATTATTCGTGGAACGCGTAAAATGTTTTCCGTATTATCGCCATTAAAGGAGATAATTATGTGGTTTATTTTATACGGGACACTCTGTATAGAGTATTATCTTGTAATAAATATAGGTAACCCTCGTACAACGCGGTACTACAGCGCGGTTTCGATCAAATGCGGTTTCAATATAGCGCCGTTTCGATATTCCGCGATTTCAATATAGCGCGGTTTCGATGTAGCACGGTTTCGATATGGCACGGTTTCGATACAACGCGGTTTCGATATAGCATAGTTTCGATACAACGCGCTTTCGATATGGCGTATTTTCGATACAACACGGTTCACAAATTCTCGTATAACGTGGAACATTAAAACAACATTATAACCGAAGAGATAAAAGAATATTGAAATTAATTATCACTCGTCATGCAAAAAAACAGCAGATTATTTGTTAGTGAAATTGTATGAATAGTAAGCGCATACGAAAATCAGGAAATAATAATACAGTAACTGGATAAATACGCGAGACTCGAGATGGAGGTGGTCAGAAATATGTGTTTTATCCGGTAAAGTTAATCCCAGGAGTCGTCTATAATTTAACGATGTTTCCCTGTTGCAACGGATTTATTAATTCATCTGGTTAATTGGCCTCATTCTCTCCCACTCGGCTCGCGGTGCTCTCTTTGTTTAGTGAATGCGAGGAATAGCGCAGTGCGACGTGGTATTACTAAACATATCATTTATTCAGCAAACAGTCGAGGCGGGGGTGGAGCTACACGGATTGCACGCGAGGCCAGTTTTCGGATCGGCGGGTAACCCTGCGCTAGAATTCACGGACACAATATAACTCTTTCCACGGAACATATTTGCGAACATCCAGTAGAATTCGATTCAACGTGCATCTAAATATTCCGCAATTCTTCCGACAATAGCTTTCCATGAGCCATTTTAAATAAATGACATTCTTTAATCCCCAAGGTTCACCGATTCCGTAGAAACGCATTGATTCTAAACCTTGCCGGAAGTATTTTCCGAGCCAATACTGTTGTCACCGAAAATCAATCAATTTTATCACCGCAACATTTGTCATCCTTCTGTCAACCTCCTCCTAATTGGCATGTATATTTGATAACATTCGATAAAGAAATCGGACATAAAAACATTGGAAATGAACTTCGGGAGATACGCGAGAGTAATTAACAGGATATTAAAGAAAGGATTATTTAGCCAGCATTAATCCAGTGCACCATGGAGCACATTAATATAGTTTTTTATCCCCCGGAATTCGGAAGGACAAATTATGCGATACCTTATATACCCTGTTTTCCGTGGTGGAAATTTTTCTTCCATCTTTTACCTTTTTTTCGGCTGGTTTCCTCGACTGCAGTGGCGAACCACCGACAATGCGGAATAGGAATTTTATCCCGCGCGAAATACCGCGGCTCATGCTTCCTTTTCTATTCTGAACGCAATTCGTATCCTTTCCCACGGTGATTACATTCGACTGGGCGTGGACTAGTCGCAGGACGAAAGTGGATCAGGATACCGAAAATTAACTCTGCCGTAAGAGTCTCGTTACTGCTTCGCTGGAGGCAGGACTCGCGGAATTCCGTTCTGGTGTTGCGAGAGTGCCTCTAATAATCGCGCATTAACCGACTTTCCTTGCCAGAAGATCAGCGAGATACCTTCTTTCGAGTACAAGCCAAGATACCAAGAAATGGGCATGATTTATCATATGTTATTATCTGGTGCGCGGAGGAGTATCTTTGTTAACCACGTCACGAGTTTTACGCGATTATTTCTTTCTATCCTGTTTCTTAAACGCATTTTTGCAACGGTGCACTATCTATTTGCAAACTGAAGTAGTATCTAGGTTAATTGACTTGTAATTAGTTAGAACGGTGTGAATGAAGGTAAACGAGGTAACCGTGTTAGATTTTCCAGTTGGGTTTTCGTATGTACGGATGCCTCGTTATTCCGTCTTCGAAGAGTTCAACCTGATTCGCCGGCTCTAATTCTTTTATCCACTTCGTTGAACTTTTCTATTTTCTCCGCTACATTGCACCGAAGATTCGTAGATCGATGTGTCATTTTCCTTGGAATCCGCGGTCATTTTACTCCGAATAGTTTAGAGCTTGCTATTCGATGCCGATAAGAATGGAAGACGCTTAGCATGTTTTATTACAACATCCTATTTACAGTAAATTCCCTTCTTTCATTGCACGCACAATAGAAGTATTTAATGAGATATTCCTCCATAAACACTCATTCAATTCCATTCCCCTCCTATCATCCATGTTACTATTTAAATGTAGCAAGTTCTTAGGGAACTTAACAATTAAACTGAAAAGGGATCCAATATTCCCTACCGATTCAGAACAAATTCAAACCGAACTATTTGTATAATCAACTCCTTCATATTTAGATTGTTAATCAAACAAGTAACCAGTAGTTTGAATCAAGCAAAACACCTCGCACAATTAAGTCGGCGTGTGAGCAGAAGCATCAGTGTAAGCAATTGAGCAAGCACGTACTTAACTAAAACAAAGATAACGAAGTGCTCGGAATGAAAGAATTAAAGCGTTGAATCGGTCGGAAAGACAACCGGATAGAGGAGTAATATAAAACAAGTCTCAGGGGACAAAAAAAGTGAGCAGCAGAAGTATGAGGCATGGTAGTCTGGTCGGAATGGATGCCCGGGGCTGGTCTGGTTCTAAGATTACGATCATAACGAAAAAGCTCGTCGAGTTTCCCATTGGCCGTCAACCGAGTTCGTCGGCGCGTCTCGTTCCTTCCATCTCATTCCATTCGCGAAAGAGTGGATGGCAACGATCGTTTCTTTTTTCTCTCGGTTTCCATCTCCTTGGTGAACCCTTTTCTCTTTTCTTCATGGACCTTTCTCGGCGTGCCGTATGAGAAGGTCCGGCGACGGCTGGCGTCGTATAGAGAAGGAGCATTGGGCACAGCGCGCGGCGGCATGCATTATGGAACGACCAGGCAACGATCCTACCGGAAAAATTGCGGACACGCGAGACGGACGCGATCTGCAGCTTGACTACGTTCCTTCCAACCTATCTACTTTCCTCCTCCCCCGCACTCTCCACTCTCGGTCAATCCAACGCCGGAAAATTGCTTTCCTAATATCGTGACCCTTCTACCTCCAGTTATTACTTCTTTCTATTTTATATCAAATGCCGAAGAATTCTCCATAACGTTGTCCCGTCGCCCGCAAGATGATGCTTCCGAGACATTGCATCACTGTTCGTTTCCGGCAATCGTTGTCGTCGTTGTGTCTCTTCTTAAAACCGTACATAACAAAGGAGATAGAATTGGAAAAGAAGAGAACCTGAACCCCCAGGGATTTCTGACTTGTATCCTAATATCTGTAACTATTTTCAGAAGCGTAACTTCAATTCTTAGTTCTTCCTAAAAACTGGGGAGCGAATCATTATTCGGGAATGTGTAATTGATTGTTCTCCATTTTAATGTAATTGGAACCAGTTTCTGTAATCATATCATCTGGAATATGAGTCACCTAGAATATGAGTTGCTCGGTGATAAGCATTCTTGGAATTCATGCGAAGAGAGGCTCTGTCGACGAATTATACTAACGATATCATAATTAATAACAGTGAAGGATAATGAGAACGAACATGGAGAGTGTAGTTGGCTTGTCTGCGAGCGGTGCGTATAATAAAGTTAAATAACCAATATTCCTGGAATACTTGAGTGCCGAGTGTATTTTCCTAAGGTGTAACAAAGAGAGCGTACGTCGAGGAAGATGATGTAATAGAAATATTCTATAGGAAAATGAAAATGAAGAGGAAATGGAAGAGGTACGCGTGGAAGAGGCACGTCGGGTTTCAGTGTGTTTCGCTTTGCAGGGAAGATATGTGAAAAGAGAATAAAAACGATCTTCCTGGGTTTTGATATTACGAAGAAGTAACCGGGTAAAGTGACAACAGTCGCGTTACGTTGATGAAAGCCAGAATACCAACGTAATACCGTCGAGAGACCAGTAACGATGTTTTAAATTTAAAACTACTCCAAAACAAAGCGTGCTTCGAGCTCGAATAAAATTCTATGCGTGTTCACTTTGTAACTCTCCTTCTGGCGAAATTAAAACCGGCGAATGGAATCTTCGTAAATTTATTTCCCGCGGAATATTTATTCTCGCGTTTATGCAACCTGGAAAAACCGCTCGACTACTTTTCCACTTTCGCTGTAAGAAATGTTATTTCATATTTATACGCGCGTGCTGTTGAAACCCCGAACTTCATTAGTTCGTGGAGTTTCACTCAGTACGTGAATGTATTTATTCATAATTAATACTTCGTGATACAATAATCGCTCATTTTCCTCGCAATAATGATTAATTATTAACTTCGTTTTATTATAAAAATCAAGGATTAACACGGGAGTTGGGTTTCAGAAAAATGTCGCTTTAAAAAATCCTAGACAATGCGCCAAAAGTGGCGTATAAGTCGTTTTGACTCCTTTGGTAGTTCTACTGTTAATAAATTCAATTACTTGCGTTATGTTTATAAGACAAAAGTATATAATATCTTAAACCATGCATCATGGTATATTCGATTAATTAAACTAAAAATGGCGTACAAGTCATTTTGACTCCTTTGGTAGTTTTAGTGTTAAACTTATGGATCGCCGAACGGATTGTAAATAAAGCTACTTCATTATGCTTCCTCTTCCGTTTCCTGGGTTTTTATGGAATCTCTAGTTTCGACGTTGGAATAATATATCACGTTCAATGACTGTGAAAATTGTCGAAGGTAATCGTCCTTGAAGAGAGAACGACGGCGAACCGGGTGTCGTACAAAATGACGAGAAGAGGTAATGACAGGCCGGTGGCTTCGGTTGCTAAGATTGATAACTATCCGATGCACCGATCGAAACGAGAAACCCATTACTTATCTCTCCGAGGACTATCATTAGACGCGTTCCTCTAACAATAACTATTCCCCTTTATCTCTACGCTGAACTTCGGTTATTAATCTCGACTTAACAGATTAAACGATACCACTCATTCAAAGCTGCGTCGACAATTAACAGCATCTAGAAATTATTGCTAATTACGTAACAAATGTGATCCGAATTGCACAAGTAATTCTCGTATAACGCGAGGGGGTGTGTTTCGGATATATATCGCGTTATAAAATCCGCTTAAGGCGAGACGGGGTTTACGTTGCGAAAGGTGGATTTACGTGAATAAATGTAAACATTTTCGAAAGAATTGTTTAAATGAAATCTAAACGGACGGTCTCGTACGAAATAATATGCTATGTCGAAATCGCGTTATTTATATACCGCATTCATAATAACCGGTTGGCAACGATTGAAAATCATTAAGTATCTTATTCCAGCTTTAATGTTCCATTAACCGTCCACCAATCAGACTAGCAAGTGAGATTGCGTTTCTTTGCGTAGCCTTTAGTTACACGCTTCGTATGTCGGTGTAAGTTTCCCTTCGTGCACTGTTTTTCCCCGAGACGAGTGTAATTTAAACCAGTTTTAAAGTACATAGAAAATCGAGTCCAACGGAAGAGAATCAGACTTACTTGAAGATGAACCTGGCCGTTGTTGTCCACCCATCCGATGACCATGTCAGCACCAAACCTTCCATCATATTTGCTGAATCCAAGTCCAACGTAGCCGAGGGTTTTCACTTGGACTTCGAAGGTCACCTCCCTCTCACCTGGTGTCCAAAGAACCAGGAAATTATTATCCAGGACGGCACTGTGTTCCCACTCGAAGCAAGCTACGTTGCACGCGAACAGCAGAAGAAATGACGCGATTACGGTCTTCATCTTTCCAGGGTGC
This sequence comes from Nysson spinosus, assembly GCA_910591585.2. Classification (NCBI taxonomy): domain Eukaryota; kingdom Metazoa; phylum Arthropoda; class Insecta; order Hymenoptera; family Crabronidae; genus Nysson; species Nysson spinosus. The sequence continues at coordinate 10,747,877 of OU342835.1, forward strand.
TTCAAAACATCTGTAATCAGAAGAAACACATATTTCATTATTCTCACGTCTTCTCTATCCGATAATCTCACTGATAGTCATTAATCGTATTTTTTCTGGGCACACATTTTTGAAAATGACTCCCAGTTAGTCTGAGGTGTCCTGGTAATTTTGGTGCTCCAGATTCTTTAGAATAAGAATTATATTTTCCAATGAAAATGTTTGTGTTAATTGATAATGTCGATGGAGGTGATATACACGTCGTTGAATATTTTTAAGATGGTTAGAAGTGGAATTAGATTTCAGTTGATTTTGAGAAACTATTGGTTTCTTTCGTTGAATTGAAGATTGACGATGTTAAACGGTTAAGGATCATAGTTATGATTAGAGTGGTCATAGCGTGAATGTCTAATATTTCATTCATAATAGGGTGGCAACTGTTAGTTTATATCTTATTTTATTATTGAAAAACATAATAAATCGAGGTAGGAGATTCGCTGGTAGTTTGCTAGTAAAAGTATACTGATTTTTCTTCTATCAATTTCACTTTGGTATCAAAGAGTATTACTATGTTACACCGCTCCGTGGAAAAGCATGAAGTATCTTGAGCCGGGAAATATAACGAAATTAACTTTCCGGTCGACTAGCTACGCTGAACAAAGAGATTTTTCTACGGCATTCCAAGGGAAGGTATAAATGTGGACACGGACAAAGAGCGGTGCGCAATACATTTCGCATTTTCAGCAATGAACCAACAGTCGAATAAAGCCGATAATAAAAAAAGGGGGACAAAAATTGTGAACCCCTCCACTAGCTAAGTAAGCGAGTTCCGCATAGCGAAACGCGAGATAAAAATGATAAAAATTGCAAGAAAAGCTCTTCGTTAAAACACGAGGCAGATTTCGCACGTAGAGTTACCCTCGATACGAAGTTATTAATGATTTATAAAATTCAATAAAAAAAAACATCAAACTCCTCATAATGCTTGACATTCCAGGCTGGATTGTCACTCGCCAATAATTAATGGAGGATCCAATAAAATATATGAAGAATCCTACGAACTCTGATCCTTTGTAAATCTCTCGATAAATACGCGACTGAGGCGTGCCGTTATAAAATCGAATCGGAAGCTGGACGGAAAAGGAAAAGGTCGATCATTTATGGAAATAATCGATGAATAGTCATGAAAGTTGACCGGCGGTGAGAAACAAAACAAAAAATAAGCCCGACGCGGAAGTGCATGGGGTATGTGCATACAAACATTGCCGGTAAACCAGCATAGCCCTTTTAAGGGAACTGTCAATTTGAGAGCAATCGATTCGATTAATAGTAACGCTCGCGTGACGGTTGAGCGTGGTGATGCAAATCGAGGGTGGTTGGAGGGGTTGGTGTGTATGCAGTAGCAAAGTGTCGGCCGAGTGGTGGCCATTCAACGATTCGTTTTCCGAGCCCCCGTCCCCCGACCCCGTCACCCCCGCCCCCCTCCGCCGGGGGAAAACAGAAGTAAGCTTTTCACAGAGATCATTGATCAGTCAAATACGAATGGCAACAACCGTTGCTCCGAAGCCGCGGACCATTTACCTTCCATGCACCTGCGAAACGTAAGCGGGATCTACGATTATTTCGAACGAGGGTTTGCACCGAGTGCGATGCAATTTCAGGAGAGCAAACAAACCCAAACCACTAGGTATCTGCCAGCGATCGTTTCAATTAACGATCACAATGGTATAATACGCTGGGCGAAGTACCACCGACGAGAATAATGATCTTGTTAAATTGTACGTTATTGCATGAATAGGCTGACTGAATACGATTTGGTTATATTCTGGTCTTTGATTCTAGGCCTGTTTCCATTTTGGCGAAGCGAGATTGACGTTGATGCGATAAACTCTGTGGCGACTGAGAGTCACCACTGGAGTGCAAAGGCTTAACTTCCCCCGTGAATGAACTCGAGTGATATTCAAGTTTGTTATTCCTTTAAACAGTACTCGGAATATATTCGATGGATGCTGCTCGATTATCCAAAAGCGCGACAGAATTTTCAGCTTCGGGACACTCGGAAAAGCTCGTGAAATTCACGGGCAGGCTGGCCGCGGGAAATTTTGCGGTGCTGGCAACAATTCCTGTCTATCGCCGGTATATTTGTCGTGCACGCGCTTATGCATGCAGCACGGCGCGACGTGATTTCGTAGGATTTTACGGTGGCAGGAGAGCAACCGGCAATCTGAAAACGATCGATTCAATTAACAGTAACAGCAGTGTAATGCGCGTCGGATGCGAGGTGATGCATCGGCAGAAGCAGCTGTCGCGCGGCAACTCGAATCGCTCGACCGTACGGAGAACCGTCAACTCAAATTGAGAGGACAGTCGAGGTCTACTGAAAACCCGACGTGTCGGATGCCGGCGTTAGCAAAAGATAGTAGAATCAGGTAGAGATAGAACTGATGCGGAGCAGGCCTGATCCTACTCTGTCACCCCTCTGGTCAGAGGGAGATGAACAGTCGGCAGAGAGACGCAGCAACTAGCAGCATCCACTGGTACACACCATGGACCGGTTTGATTTGCGGCGTGTCGTTCAGTCGATTGCTCTCAAATTGCGTCCAGTGCCGCTGGCATCAACCTGGAACCCACCCCCTGATACATTGACACCCTTCACCCTTCCAATGAACGAAGGTGAACTAAAGGGGGTGCGCGATCCAATCGCCTAGTACTTTGTTTTCGTTCCTCTTTCTACGATCTTGTAACTCTTAGCATTCAATTCGTATCACCCTGAAATCCATGTCTACAAACATGAATTGAAGTGAAAAAGTAAAGAAAAGAAGATTTATCTAATTCCTCTTCTTTAACTCTTACGACGCAAAGCATATTACTTTACAATGCCCGTTTACAAAAATAAATTGCCGCGATATAAAATGAAGCGAAAAGTAAAAATGGAGATTTATCTAATTCCCGCTGTAGGAGTCTTAACATTGAATGCATATCAACCTGCAATTCCTGTCTAAAAAAATATAAAATCGAAAGGTTGTAAAACGGAGTGAAAAAGTGAAAAAGAAGATTTATCTAATTCCTGTTCCGTGGCAGTGATTTTTGTCCACTGCATATAAAGCGACAATAAAGTGAATGGAGAGGACCTTTGCACTGCGAACGACAGAGCATCACGGAGCTATTTTATCGAGGTATACGAGCTATTACCTTACCCCGACCATCGGAACGTTTCAACCACCGAACTACACTTTAAGTTAAATAAATCGTCAAGCGTTTGCTAAAACGAGGAAACCGTGTACGGTGATTTCACCGTGCCGTAACACACCGTGCAAAGGTGTTAGATCAGCAGACCGAATTGTTTGGAAAACGTTCGGAGCTGACGAGTGCTACGACTCTTTCTGATAACAAGTACGATTTCTCTGATGGCTTTAGAAAACGAGGGGAAATCAATTTTTTTTAATGATCTGTTCTTTCTTATCAGGGCGTGGTTTAGGATGTGTATATTTGAAGCTTGAGACATTTGAGTAATAAGCCAATATATCTGTTTTCCATTTTTTTAAACTTATAAGATATCTTTCAAGATAAGTTTATTTTTGTCATTTTATTAACAAACGTAAAATCGGAGAATACATAACAATTCGGTTCCAAGATTGAAAAAAAAACAGGATAAGCCGTGAAACTAATTCGTGCCGATGACATGGCAGATAATCGACACAACGAAACCCCGCGAAACAATCGAGACTTTTAATTAGAAATCAAAATTCCTGGATGACCAATCCGAGGATGAAACAGGTCCACGTATCGGGATATCGATCTACCTTGGAGACTTCTCAAAGTATACACGGAGGTCAACGAACTAATATGCTGTCCACTCGAGAAGACACTCGAGTCTCATCCATCTATCAATTTGACACCCTGTTTCTTAGTTTAAAAAAAGGAAGGTAGAAACCTCGAGAGTGGAAGATATACCTGAAGATGCCGGAGGGTCGAGGCGCATCAATTAACGCCCGTAAAATTGTCTGGTGTCGTGTGAAGATGCCTGAAACACGACCTAAATTGCGTTACTATCGCCAGACCAATGTCTGAGGTCTAAACGTTTCAAGGCGTGTCGTCCTGATTGAAGCAAACCACGCGTAGAGTGGGAAGACGTTAATGGAAAGTGCTGGTTATTAACAATAACTGTATGCACAATTTCGAGCCTAGCAATTTCGCGTACCCCGACATTCAACAAGAATGACTTTCATTTCACGTATCACAGCAGATGGCAGATCCCTGCGGAAGAAGACTCTAAGACTTCATCCTAATGAAGACGAAGATGAACATTTCTTTTGCCTAGCAGGATCCTTTCTCATCGGAAATATGGCTGAAGATGAGTACACTTAACCACTTAACATACAGTGACGTGACATACTCGTCAACGCCTAACCATTGTAAAAATATTCAGCGACGTGTATGTCACGTCCATCGGCATTATTAAGTAATACAAATATTTTCATTGGAAAATATAGTTCTTCAAAAACAAGAAGCATTTTACAGAATTGGTTTCCAACAAATAAACGTGAGTTAAGCTTGAGGTTAAAGCTTGAGACTTTTGTGTGGTAAGTATTAAGTATTCCGATTCGTTTTGTCGTAAAATATTAAGATTGTAAAGGTTGAAAATAATTATAAATTTGATGGAATATGTTACAGTACTGGCGTCGGTAGACTGTATATAGACATTGCAATGTGTTTGCTAATTAAATTCGCATCGTGTAATTCGCGATGGAACTGATACGATAAAATGGCGTGTACTCATTTAAGAAGTAGCAACGAGAAGAAAAGCTGATAAGAGGATTTCAGGTGAACCCAAGTAGCGAGGAACATTACCTAAAATCTGCGACCTAGTTTTATCGGTGTTTGCATGCTTTAAAAATGACGGAGGGTATACAAGTTCCTCGTGAATTCATGGTATTCGTAATATACCAAGTGTAAAGTTACCATGCAAACGGAAGGCAATAGAGGAGGAATCACAATGTTGTCTTTCGTTGCAAAGTAACGTGGCTCGAGTGGGAAGAACTCGGGCTCGGATACGCGAAAAGATAAACTTTCGAAACTTCAAAGTAACTCGCTGAAAGATAAAGAAGGGATTTCGCGTGGTATAGATGTGCGAAAAAAAGATGGAAAAGCCTGTACGTAGAGGAATAGAAAGACGGTGAGCTTCTTGGATATAGAATCGCGTCGATACTCTTGTCTCCATAGATCACTCTCTCGCCTCTACTTCGAAATAAAATGCTTCTGTTTCCGCGTACCTTTTGTCTCCCCTTTATTTGCACGAGTTTCCATGAATTACGTAGCGATATACGAGAGATCGCAGAAAACACGTAGAAATTTGCAGACTACGACCGACGACCGTTGAAAACCCGTCGGAATTAAGAATACAATTATTTTAAATGAAACCATAGGTACAGAGTTTTATGAGAGGAAGCCGCAATATTTTTATTTCCAAGCGAGCATGTTTTTCCACCCGTCACATTCAACCTCGCGTCTTGCATTAATTTTAACACCAAGTTTACAGACGCCTTCTCGCGTTAAATTAATTTTCCTGTGTCCGAGCACTGGTATATATCAACCGCGGGTAGGAGTGGGAAAGGGGAATATACACGAATGGGAGAGAAAAAAGAGAGAAGGGAAGAAAGAAGAAGTAGAAGAAGAGGTAAAAATACGGCGTTTCTCTCCGGACGTCCTTTGTCGCGCGAACAGAAGATCATCCGGTAGACGTGTTCCTCTGCCCTCCAAGCCACCCTCCCCCCTCCGTCGCCCTTCATTTTCTTTCTCGACTCTAATTGCGGTGCTTGGCCAATTAAGTTTAAAAAAATGATGAGGTCGTCGATCCTACCGGCGCTAATTAACGCTCGCCTGTCAAAAGTAACCCCCTCACCGTTTACCACCCTGTGTGCTTCCTGGCTTTCCCACGAGTTGGAAACCTACCCCGTCATCCTCTTCGTCGACGGTCGTCCTTGTCCTCGTCCTCGACGTCGACGTCGCGACTCTCCGCGTCCGCTCAGGGGATTTAATTACATTACTATGGACCAGAGGCAAATGAGGGAGTAATATGCGAGGATCCTTACTTCCTACGGGAAGCTGAATTCTTCCAGGGAATCCACCGCGTTCCAGTATTCTACTAGGCTTGATTCTCCTCTCGTCTCTCCTCTTTCCACCCTTCTCCGTTCTCCATGGAACGTCTCATAGAACCGAGGGGTGTGAGCATAATAGGTGATTTACTCCGCGAAGTACCATAGGGGTGATCCAGCACTTAACCACCGCGGAACGAAACCGGGAGAATCGCGGAATAAAATAAAAAAAGACAGTACACTGTAAAAGAGGGAATAAGGATTCCATCTAAGAGAGAAAAGTATAGTACAACCTCCAACTGACTTATTGTTACTTCCAAGATAATCCTTACAAGAACTATCCAGGAAATGATGGAAGTAAAGTAATTCCAGTACAATGTAAATATGATTACACTGGAATAATGAATGCAAGAAGAGAAACGAGAGACTTAAGGGAACCGGGAGAAAAAAATGTGAAAGTAGGATGAGGCTGTTGGGATGAATAAAAGCAGCAAAGCGAGGTCGGTGACGTTATGGAAGAGTTAAGTTTCACGAATCCGTGTTGAAGGTATTATTTAGCTGGCTACGAGGCTTGCATGTTTTCAGCGGATTTATTCAACGAGGTAACATTACCTGATAAACATTTTAAATATGCCAGTACTTTAGTTTGATGTTACGTTAATTAACAATAGCTACGTGCCCCTTAATATTAAACCAGGGATGTTGTTTCCGTGTGAATTAAATATCAGGGTACCACCAGACATCATCGGTAATGTTCTTCGAAAGAGAATATCACCTGTTAAGGATTAAAGCATCCTGGAAGTGGATGCTGCTATTGGTCCACACACGGAGACCGTGGCTATCTTCCCAAGGAATGAACCCGATAGATCGAGGTCAAAAATGTATGAGGCGTATAACGTGAGCATGCGAGAATACATCGCGTTCGGAATGCATAATACATCAAGGTATCGGGGTGGTGAGAAAGAACGGAAAAGGGGATGAGGATAATATATCGCCATTCTAACGTAACCGTAAATATATTACGAGATAAGTCTCGAAATGCGTTATCCCTTTAAAGTGAGGTCGCGGGATGCCAGGGGTTCCAAGATATCCGTGTTCCAGTCGAACATAACGGTAACCGATTGCTTATGTTACAAGTTCAATCCAATATTTCACGTGTTCTTGCCACTTGCGAATCTTTCATTGGCTTAACTCCATCTGCGGACAGCGTCGAAGTGAATCCTGAATAAGGTATCCATTATGTTCCTCGCATTATTTATCTGTTTACCATCATCACTTAGGGTAATCATATTTTCTGTGGAAACTTCATTGAAGCGTGGATATGTTCACGCTGATTTATCCGTGTGGAGAACAAGGTTTAATGACTCTTGTGAATATTATATTAAAAGGGTATCCGCGAAGTATAGGAAGCGAGGAATACCAACGTCGGAGTTAACACGAACTATCCATTATTGGTAGTCTGAACATATTCTACGTACTGAACGTATTTGGATATTATTGCTTTTATAACTGTACCCTTCATCTCGTAGAAATTATGACACACATTTCATCATTTTATATGGACTTCCAATGGGACTGAGAGAATGGATTTTTCAATTTTGCAATACCTCATAATATTCACCTATTTGCATATCAAACTCATCCTTTCATATCTTGCAAATCAAGCTTTCCTACAAATTAGTTTTTCTTAAGCTACTATAATAAAAATAAAATCCAATGTAAAGCGGAAGGGTGAATTTGTTTTGCAAAAAGATGAATACGATCTGCAACATAATTAACTAGTAGTGCAAACCTGTATAAATCCTTTAAAAAATATCAACATTTATGTTCCACCATGGAACTTCCGTGTCACAACGACTCGTCTTTTCAACGTAACGCATGTTCCTAAGACACAAATCACGATGTCTATTATTATCTAACTATCGGCGTGATAGCCGTTCGAAGTTTACGACGTGTCAAACTCACGTGTAGAACGTAACCAGTAGTCATGGTCATTCTCGGAAAGCATTCATTCGTGGGACGTTATAAACCTAGCTCTCGATTGGTTCCCGAGCGTGTCTTTTACCCGGATGAAGTAATCGTAAGAACCACGCCTTCCTTCGTTTCCCCTATCGTCCTCCGTACACTTAGCTCGAGTTACCAGAGAAACAGGCGTCCAGCATAGCCAAACCAATTGGTATTGGCTAAAGGGTTTCACAGTGGATATCTTCTATGTAATACTTTCAATGTCAAAGTGCCGCTGAGCGTATCTTTGGTAGCACATGCTTCTGCAATGGCCTCTCACGCGTGCAACACGCACCTGCATCGGGCGGAAGTTCTCCGAGGCAAAGTCACACGCACCGCTTGGACGTTGATGGCAACAGTCGCAACGCGAAACAGAGAGCAACGAATCCGGCAACGATTTATCGTTCGCGATGTGTCCGCGATAGACACGTATGCATGTGGTTCTACCACGCGGATTCTGAGACAATGGACAAAAACGATCATATTCTTTCGTGGTTACCGCCAGCGCGTATTTATCTTCCATCATTTCCGAGGAAATGTACCGTGCATTGTATGACTCTGCTACTTACAGCCAGAAAAATATCAGTCTACAGTCGCGGCGGATTATTCCTTTGCAGTCCGAAGGTAGCTACGGAAAGGGCTCTCAAGTGACATGTTTTGTAGTTAACTCTTGTTATCACTCCAAGTGTGCTTGCCAGATACCGTTGATATCAAACGTTTTTACGTTTGTAATGTTTTACGAAATACCACAGAATCATTTATTATAAGTAATCGATTAAATATTGTTTTTGAAAGTACAGTAGTACCTCGTAGTTCGTAGTTAATTCGCCCCAGAAACGCGTTCGAATTATGAATCTAGATCTTTTAATGTTAATAACTTAGAAAAGGACAAAGAAGATAATTTGATGTTTATTTTATTCATTTTTATTATTATAACATAGAGATAGAAGTGAAGATTAATTTTTTAATATAACAATCAGAAAGACGAAAATATTACTCCTGGATTATAGTTCGAAGTTAGAAACGATGTTTGAACTTTAAATTAAATTTCTTGCTTTTTCAAATCTTTCAACACTGTATATTACTTTGAAGTGAATAAAGATTGTCATGAAATGATTTGAAGATGATTACTTGTATGTTATAATTTATGTCCAACCAACGCGCTCGTAATTTACATCACAATTCCTGATATCGCCACCCTAATTCGAGGAAAAGTTTGGTTCCATATATTCCGGTCGCGCGGTAATAAAATGCACTTAAAAGGGAATTCTCAATAGCTCATTGCCGCGGATTCCAATCTCGCCGATCGTTTTTCTTCGGGCGCCGTTTCCCGCGAGGCAAATTAAATTAACGTAGAAAGGAAGGGAATGTCTTCAGGGCGAATAATTGCGAGCTTAATTGTGGCGATTCGTTTCGGTGACTTCCCATTCGTTTCCGTTCAGAATAGTTCAATAGGATCCTCATCATCGGCTTCCAATTACGCACTGCCGAAGTCGTTAAACGTATACAATTTCAATCGCTACCGTAGCAACGTGAATGGAATCTTTTTCTTTATGCCCGTTACCATCAAGAATGATTAAAGTCACCTACTAATCGTTGGAATAATATTCGAATAAATTCACGATAACCAAGATAACAGTATCACTATAAAAGGCAGAATATCCATTTCAGCAAACCTCGGAAAATAAGAATGCCGACCAACATCAGCGAATTTCGTGATCACGAACGAATACATTCCTTAGATCACATACATATTTATTGTTAGAGACATCGCCGTAGAACTCACCCTTATCAGGACCTTGTTATCACATGCTTTGAGGCGAGCTGCGAATCAATAAATAATTCTAGGAACAGCCTTCACAGAGGATGAAAAAGAAGCCGGACGAATATATGCTCGTAGCTCGTTGAACGGGTCGAAACGAACGAGCAGAAAATCGCAAGGCTCCGAGTGTCCGCGCCACAAACGAATCACACGTAACGAGGGATAAACCACAAGCCGCCTTTCCATGACCTGCGAATGCTTCGACCGATGGAACCATCGAACCACCGGATGCATTGATGCCAAACCAATGCTGTTTTTTCTAAAGACCTACGAGAACGAACCTCGTGAAACCTTAATTGAACTCACCCTGCATATTATACCGAAGACGAGTTACGTCACGTATCCTGTTGCTGAGAACAATATCTACACACTCGGTTAAGCATCAAACTGCAACCTGCTCAAAGGAATTTTCACGTACACTGAACTAATATCTGAAAAGCATGCATTCGGAAATTACTTAGTTAGTATAAAGGCGTTTTCATAATCGCGAACCGCGGTGAATATAAAACCCGGAGGTTTTATGTTCACTGTATTGTTTATTCAAATATGCACGGCTGTTCTTGCTACTTCGTCAACTATCAGTTTCCCAGCTCTCTGTTCCTTTGTACATCATGGTTCTCTCTTTAAAGTTAGGTAACAGAGAAAACGTAGGATGAGGGGATTACAAAATACAACGTCATGCAATAATTATCATACCAGTCGCGCGTAACAATGAATGAATTTACACGCCCACCGTGACTGTGATATTAAAGGATTACCTTCTTTCCTAAACGGCTATCTCGAGGTAAATTTGACGTGCCTTTTAACATAGTTAATTACTGGTATTCTTGATGTGAATGAAACTCAATATATGCGTTTATTTTAATGACTCGTACTTATTATTTTAATATGAATATATTATATTATATAATATATCTCGAAAGTAGAATGTGACTACAGTAGACACTCGCATATTGCGGTTCATACGTTAGGCGTTCTGGGAACTCGCGTTATGGAAACTCGTGTTATGGAAACTCGCATTATAAGAACTCGCGTTATAGGAACTCGCGTTATAGGAACTCGCGTTATAGGAACTCGCGTTATGGAAACTCGCGTTATGGAAACTCGCGTTCTAGGAACTTGCGTTATGGAAACTCGCGTTATGGAAAGTCGCGTTATAGGAACTCGCGTTATGGAAATTCGCGTTATAGGAACTCGCGTAATGGAAACTCGCGTTATAGGAACTCGCGTAATGGAAACTCGCGTTATACCGGAGTTTCCTATACATTAAGATACCGGGTACGAAATATTTAGTACGTTCAGCAAAGTTCAAACATTAATATAATACATTTGGTGTCGCGGGTAACCCAGGAAGAGTAATATTCACTTAATATGTAAGTTTAGCTTTGGGTTACGGTCGGCTTACAATTGCACACGCTTTGTTCAAAGAGGGTCACCGTCAGTCGTAGGTGAAGCAGCCGAAGGCGACATTAACTTAATTGGTAGGTGGCTAACAAAACGAAGCGCAACGGACACACAATGTTCGTCGACACTAATAGAAATTCGGTCAGCTGGCTAAAATACGCAACGACGTCGGAGGTTTCAGAGAACAATTTTCTCGCTTTGGTGGTCCTCGTGTTTTGTACCGAGTCTCTCCCTTCCACTCTCGCCCTCACCCCCTTCCTCACCAACTTGCATCTCCGCCGCTCTTAACCCGTTATACACGCTGTTAGCAAACAGTACTCGGCGTAATTGCGTAAATCACCAGCAGCCTGACAAACGACTCTGCATATGCGTCCCCGTTACTGGATACCCAGTTAAAATACATTTCCTCGGCAAAAATCTCTTTTCTATGCGGTCTCCAAGTTATTCGTTTCTACGAATGGTAAAATGAACGAACAAAGATGAACGCCGTAGCTAAAATATATTGCAAAGGGCACTATTTGCGAGGAAATTATCTGATGCTTGATCGCGATTTATGATCGACATGAAAATGGTAAGCGACATCACGCGGACATTTGCGGTGTAGATGCAAAAAGAGTCGATTAACCTCCTTTTTAAGGTTTTAATAATAATTGTAATTGAATTAATGTACTCCTATTCATACAATATTTTATTAACCCAGGATTCATAATTCGAATTGCACCAAGAAATACCTCGAATCTAATTTCCTGTTCAGTTTACCGTGATACAGCAAAATCGGTATTCACCATTAATTATAATCGAATTAATATACTCCTATTAGTACAATATTTTATTAACCCAGGATTTATAATTCGATTTGCACCAAGAGATGATTGGAACCTAATCTGCCATTCGGTTTTTCTACGATAGAAGAGAATCGGTGGAAGGAGCGTGTATATCGTAAAAATCCATGCGAGTACGTTAACCGATAGATCGAATCGATCCCGGTGGATTCCTTGGAGCAGAAACCATCAGTTTCTACGGCGACATGCACTCCGGGTACACGTACCCGGAAATCAAATATCCGGGAGTCGACAAAAACGCCTTAGGATGTCACGCGTCGCGAAATTTTTACCGATTGATCGATGTCCTTTCCCCCGTGAATGTTCTACGGTTTACCATAGCACGATGATACTGGATTTTATGCGCCAGTTCCCGTGCCGGGGACTCGTGGAATTTTTTGAGCCCCGATCCACTTCCCATCCATCAGAGGAAGCACCGGTGAGTACGCGCTGTCACCGGTAACGAGAATATCCAAAAATATACCCTAGACTCGAATCAATGTCCGGGGTAATACGTAACAATCCTACGCCGAATGTTACGCGCTTCCTCTGCCAGCTCCTATATCACCCTTCCCCACGTTCTATCTTGACAAGGATATTGTTTCTGAAGTCTCACAGTGCAAACAGAAGTTCCGTGTAATAAAGCGGTACATGCTCCATTACAAGCCGTATTTCTCGGGTAAATAGTTGTTACTCCTTTAAGATCAAATTCTGGTATATTTATATCTGTGATATATTGATATCTGTGATATATTGATATCTGAAATATATCGATTTGTTATGTCTCCGATATATTGATTTATTATATCCGTGATTTATTGATATTTGTATTATATTTAATTACTATCTTTGTGATATATTCATATCTGCGGTATATCGATTTATTGTATCTGCGATATATCGATATCTATGATATATTGACATATTAATGAGGAATTATATTAGATAAATAATTTAGAGGTGTTATTGCAATGAAATGTTAATAACGTGGATCGATTCAATCGCGAAACAACCTGAGGCATTTTCAATCATCTACTCTGCATATTTTTATTCTGATAAACTTACAAACATTTCAATTCCAATATACAAGAAAAATAATGTTTGGTGGTACACGCGCGGAGTTTAACAAACATGATTTCGGGCAGCGTCATCGCGACCACGAATCCCATCGTTAACCCGCGGTGTTTATATTGAAACGGTGTTTTTAACATCTGGTAAATAAATCGATAAAATTCGGCCACGGTGGCGAGCGATTTACATTCGAAATCAGAAGAGTCCCGATAAAAAAGTGTATCTGCCGTATGCGCAGGATTGTATTGCTAATCCCCCGGGCGACGTTGTCGGCGAAGGGAAATTGCAAGCTACCAGTTACGATATCTCGTATTCGGTGTGTTTGCAGGGAAAAAAAAGAGTATCAAAACTATAACCCCGGGCAACAATACCAATTTCGTACTTTCGGTCCTATTACCATCGATACCTTGGTCGTTATGCTTTACCAAAAAAAAATATTAAAGATATTTGGATAGGGATCCACCGACGCGAAACCAAAGCTTGCAATAATAACCGGATTTCCATGTATATTAAATTATTATCATCTATTACCGCCGAAAAAACAATGCTAAACATATTTGGATACGGATCTTCAGACGCGAAACAAAATCTTGCGATTATAACAGAAATACCTATTTATATTAAATTATTGTCATCTATTACCGCCGAAGAAAATACTAAAAATATTGGAATAAAGTTATCTGGGCGCGAAACCAAATCTCGCGATTATAATCGAAATTCTATGTACAGGTAACCCTCGTACAACGCGGTACTGATAAAAATTTAAATTTTTCGGATTAAATAAAACCATTTTTTCTCGAGTCCATAGATAAAATTTATATACTACTTAAAAGGATCATTTTGCATCGTAAACCCATCTTTTGCATGTAATCTAAATTTTGCAATAAGATCATTTTTGTGTCGTGATGTTTTTCAGGAAGCCAACTTTCGCGTTGGCCGAAGATTGCTTGTATATTAAAGAAGAATTTCGAGGAATAATCGGTGTACTTTTTCCGGGTAGGTTTCGCCATAATGATTCATGGTAATCCACGAAATGCGATGAATTAGTGGTTTGATCGATGTAAGCAGGTAATTTCGTCGGCAATTCCGAGATTGTTCTCACTCTGGATTCCTTTCCCTCGATCATCATCATGCCACACGCTCTTTCATTGGATGATCCTGTGTAATTGAGTTTCCTAGTCCGGGCAGAAGTTGCCCAGGCTAAAATGAATTAGCCGCTAACATGGATCTTGCTTCTATCGCGTTTTGTCCCAATTTCGACTTCGCCGGAAGATAATTGCCCGGGGTTTAACGAGGGTATCACTCGACCGATGAACATAAACGTTGAATCTAATACAACTTCTAACGTATCATCTTCGTGGGAAATCATCTCCTGCGGTTTTAATTCGGTGGAATTAATGTCGATAAAAAATTTCTAATAATTAGGTATCATTTGTTAATTAACCAATACGTAATTCCACGTAAATGTGGAATCTAATGTAACTTCTAACATATAATCTTGAAAAATCATGCCCTGCGGTTTTAATTCGATGGAATTATTGTTGATAAAAAATGTTTAAGAAGTCTTAGTGAACGACTTCCAAATTGCGAAAAAATATTTGATAATAATGTGGCTTAGTTTATTAATTAACTAGCGAACATAAATTATGAGTCTGATATAACTTCTAATATATAATCTTGATGGGAAATGATTACGTGTGATTTTGATTCGGCGGCATCAATGTCGGTAAAAATGGTTAATAATTTTGCGGAAGAACTACTAAATATAGAAGGAAATAATTTTTTCATAATTCCTCTTCCCAGCGTAATTACATCGCACAGATTTATCATTATTCCTGGGCATCGATGCAAGTTAAATTCTAAACATGCGATTTGAATCCGTAAGTAGGAAGACCGCCTTTCACCTAAGGAATATTAAGTACCCGCCTTCTATGCTTTATTGAGATACGTTGAGTAATTTGTGGATGAATGGAATTTGATTTCATAAAATCGAATATTTTTTATTCCTATTAAAGGGTGATTTATGACGATGTAAATGAATTGTAATGGAAACTTTTCTAATCCTTTCTCGGATATGAATTAAATAATATTAAATCATGTGCGTGTATTATGTTATAAATACAATATATTCGTAGTGACGTCACATCGTTAAAATCCATTTTAAACTGGATATCTAAGTTTGAATTTTCATTTTTGATATAAAATTATCCAAAGAGATGAAATTGAAAATGATATTATTGAAGCATCTAGTACGCGATACAGTGTACCAACGTCAACATTGGGGATGCCTTCAGTTTCCGTAATCATATCCAATTAGCCGAGATATTAACAGTTCAGAGAGCCGACGCGATTCCCTCTTGAATCAGTAATTAATTATTTAATTACTGGAGTATGAATTATCCACTATTTACGTATAAAGTAAGGTGATTCGATACTGGCATAATAACGCTTCGATCGTTTTGATGATATCCAATAATCTTGATATTTATTTCTAAAGAGGATACGATAAGGTATCGAATAACATTTATTGCACCTTTATCGTTCCACGAAGTGCTCTCTATATTTTATAAATATGATTATCCGAAACATTGCTATTTTCTCCGTTTCCCCGAGATTTATGATTCATATTCGTATCAAGATCTCGTGTACCACGCGAAGACCAACCAACCCTCTTCCTTAATTCACGATCAATATGCAATAAACTCCGTCGAAACTGAAATTATCTTCAAGCGCGTTGGAAAAAAAGGCCGCATAAAGATTCTACTAAGAAACCCGATTTACCGGATAAAAGGAAAATATGTTGGGCATCGATTTCCCTCGAAGACTCGGGGAGCTCGAGAGTTGCGTAATAGCAGCAGCCAGTAATATATCGTTGCTGCTATAAAAAAAAGAAGAATTTGAATAAAGTCGAAAGGGAGATTTTACCGCAATCGATGAGGAAGAAGAAGCAGCAGAAAAATCGACTCATGGAGACCAACCTTACGAATGGTTGCTATCCACCTTGGTTTGTCTTACGATTTGACAATGTTTCTTTACAAAATACTCGGAAACGATCGTTGATACTCGCCGTACAAACATCAGAAGCGTCCCGACTCGTTTAGAATTCACGGGAAACTCCGTCGCAACCTAGCGCCATGAGAGTCGGCTATGAAACACGCATTTTTATTTACACGACGGAGGGCTGGTGGCCCACCGTCACTTTTGTATCCAGGACTCGGATGCATCCCGACAAATCATTGTCATATCCATGAAATAAAATCAATATTTACCAAGCGACTGATGTATGTACATTGTACATACGAACACGATTCCGTTCGCCACAATTTCTCGGGCTTAGGACCAGTTCATATGTGAAGAATTCCCACAGGTCTCTAACTCTACGAAAGCAAGGGAGGAAGAGAGTTCCAGGGAGATACAGTACTCTACGTACATTGGTTTAATCAATAAACCAACCAGACGTATGCTGAACCACCAATGAATTTTAAACGAGATCCTTGGATTTTTTATCCGCCAGAGTTACGTCTTGAAACATGGAAGAAACTAGTCTACGTATCTCGCAATCAGTATAATCGAAGGAAAGCAGTGAATTTTAACCCTTTGCACTGAAAATGCGCCTCTTTTCACACTGTTTCATGATGTAATTCGAGTGGCGACTGAGAGACGGTATTAATAATTACTGCATTTATTTGTTATTAACGAATTTTCAATTACCGGCAACCAGAGTCAATTTTAACGTCGCCTTTCTACATCGATACGAAGATATAAATCGATTTGATTGTTCTTCATCTAGTTTGATAAGGGAGGGGGATACGGGAAAGTTTTAATCGACAATTTCCAGTGATCGAGTTAACTTAAGGTACACACCTCCCGCAATACTGAGATCTCGCTAAATAAATGTATCTACTTAGAGTTTGATTAATATAAAAGACCGAAAGTGGCTGAATCCATTTAAGCTCGGGGAAACCTCTTCCATTTCCGAGGTGGAATGTCTGGTTGAGGGAAAGGCTCGTGGGAAAGCTGGTACGTTCGATCTTCCTTCGATGGAACCACCCGCCTCGAACAGACAACTACCCTAAGCTGGAACGAGACGAATCATTGCTTCGACTAAATCCACCGAGCGATGGAACAAAGTACCACGAACGGAACAAGAAACAAGAGTAATGTTCAACGTAGACATTTCTTCGCGGGAATTCGTCAGTCAACAAACATCGAGAAATCCTTTATCTAAAAGGAGCCAAGATTGCACGGAATTTAAGTGCAACGTGATCCTTGTGTTTCCGTACTAATCCGTGTATCGTGGATCAAGTTATGTCATCTGAATTAATACAATGTTTTCTTACAGTAATTATTCCTCGAAATATTTCTGCTCGGCTTCTGAATTATTACTCTGATTAGGATATATTCTGATTATCTTCTAATTCGGATTAAGTTGTGTCATCTTAATTGACATCATTTTTCTCAGCACAATTATTCAATTGGATTAGATTGGAATTCATGTATATCCAATTATAATGATTGGATATATTCCGATTATACTTTAATACAATATATTCCCATCATATTCAATTCCATATGTTCGAATGATATCAAATATATTCCGATTACATTCGAATTAAATTCTAATCTTATCCAGGTAAATCATACGCGTAGCATAAATAAAATCGTATAACGCGTATTCCCGGGAATACGATGCATTGTATATGAAAAGATTCAAAGGCATAACCCAGTTTTACGATGCAACACCTGTGGTGGAGGCGTCGACAGATTCTCGAGTCAAGTCGCAGATAAATACGTACCGGGAAGGAAATGTCTGGAAAAGTCGCGGGTACGTAGATAGAGAGGATGAAAGTATAAATATATATATATAGTATATCGGGCGCGAAATCATAAGTTTGAAGGCACCTGTTCCTGGCATCGGCAGGCAGGGGATATATACCGGTTACTATGACGACCAGAAATTCGTTTTCTTCATTGAACGCCATGACGGTTAGCTTCTTTCGTTAACGAGGAAAAGTACGTCACGCGATTCCTACCGGTGATGGGTAGGGCGTAGAACGGGGAGGGGAGAAAGGATTTAACGTACGCGAGAGAACCTTATACTCGTAGAGGTTGTAAAGGGTGTAAGGTCGTAGGAATATAGAAATCGCAAAAGGGGTGAAAACCTCGGTGATGCCGGGGGTACTACGAAGACAAGGGATGCCTCCCCTTATTCGCTCGCGGAAGCGCATAATGGATATCCTCGATTCTTGCCATCTACTAAAGCCGATATGCTCTTTGACCTCTCCTGTCCTTTAGAAAATTATCTCTTCCGGTGGATTGTCGTCGTACAAGATTATAGTCGAACCACCTTTAGCATTTCTTTCCCTTAAAAAATTATATTCTCCGAATCGAGTCGTAAAATATTGAAAATAAATATAAGATGACCAGTGAAAATGTCCATTATTCCAAAGCTCGGCATCAAAGGTATCGAATTATTTGGATGAATCTACGTGTCTCGTTAAGTAATCCAATGATAAGACACGTGAAAGTAAACGAAGCGGATTTAGCCGATGCGAATGGAAAGGAATGGGGGAAGGGAATCGAAGGGAATCGAAGGGATGGAAGGTGGATCCAGTAGGGTGAAGGCGAGAACGCGCGCAACGATCGCGTCGGTGATTCAAGGGACGAGCCAGCGAAAACGAAGGTCGGAGATGGAAGACGAGGGGCGAACTTGGTTTGCATAATGCCTCTGCTCTCTGAAGTGCGAAGCGTAAGCTGTTTTACCATTTCCATCGACAATAATCCCGGTAAAATATTATTTTGGAGGCATACCCGAATGGAACGGGGGCCCGCCGAAATTGGGGGGTGGTTTCTACCCTTGTAAGCCTCCACTCGTTTCCGTGCCTGGTGCTCTTGTCCGTGAGATTATGTCGGCTTTATCGATTGTATTACTACAATAATACACTATAAACCGGGGAAAACGAGTGTTATTCAAATTGTTATATAATTCCCCAAAAGAGAGCCGGATAAACATTTCTAATCGACGAGCCAATTATCATCCCTGTAAATCAGTATGGTGACTCGTACCTCAATCTGGATATCAAACTGTAACGGTTTAGCTGCTATAATTAATTGAACCAAGATTTATTTGCATTACTTATACATTAAAATTACATGCTGTTTAATGAGTCGGTCACCAAGTGACTTTAAATTAAATTGCTGCCAAGTGAGATCACTTTTTTCAGATATTTAGGTAATAGTGTTGGACCAAATTTCGGGGGTACACAATTGTTGGAAATCAATTACCTATTCGATGATTTGTTTGTGATTGTACGTGCCTCGAACCAGGGAAATCCACCGCGCGAAACAATCCATGGTTCATCGGTCACACTGTGTACGGGTGTTTATACAACCTGACATGTTTCCATGGATGTGTGTCTCTCGGTCTCGATGGGAAAGCACGTGTATTGTTGTGTATGTTGAATACACAGAGAGTGGCACATAGGGGGTTGCGGCGAGCAGGTGTGCTAACATCACTTGCGTTAATCTTCAACCATAACTCTAGAAGCTGTGGGACGGCAAAGTTTCGCGAGATATGACGCGTCGATTGGTAATTGAAGTGTGGCTGTGACTGTAGTCGGATCGAACGGATTATTGGATTAAGATGCAGTGTATAATTGAAAATAATTCGCCTGGTCCTAGAACATCATTGGGCATCATATACCATCGATTTAGGCCATTTAGAAGCGAAATTGGCGACTTTTAAATTTTGACAATTTTTGAAGGTATACCCCTTCACATTTTTGCGATTTTGGGTCGACCCATTTTTTGACCCAAAAAATTTTTTAACCACTTCTTCCGACCCAAAATCGTCATAGAATATGTTTATACATCATTTACCACGGATTTGGGTCATGTAGGAGCGATATTGGCGACTTTTAATTTTTGACAATTTTTGAAGGTATACCCCTTCACATTTTTGCGATTTTGGGTCGACCCATTTTTTGACCAAAAAAATTTTTTAACCACTTCTTCCGACCCAAAATCGTCATAGAATATGTTTATACATCATTTACCATCGATTTGGGTCATGTAGGAGCGATATTGGCGACTTTTAATTTTTGAAAATTTTTGAAGGTATACCCCTTCACATTTTTGCGATTTTGGGTCGACCTATTTTTTGACCAAAAAAATTTTTTAACCACTTCTTTCGACCCAAATCGGTCCTAGAACATCATTAGGCATCATATACCATCGATTTGGGTCATGCAGGAGCGATTTTGGCGACTTTTAATTTTTGACAATTTTTGAAGGTATACCCCTTCACATTTTTGCGATTTTGGGTCGACCCATTTTTTGACCAAAAAAATTTTTAAACACTTCTTTCGACCCAAATCGGTCCTAGAACATCATTAGGCATCATGTACCATCGATTTGGGTCATGTAGGAGCGATTTTGGCGACTTTTAATTTTTGACAATTTTTGAAGGTATACCCCTTCACATTTTTGCGATTTCGGGTCGACCCATTTTTTGACCAAAAAAATTTTTTAACCACTTCTTCCGACCCAAAATCGTCATAGAATATGTTTATACATCATTTACCATCGATTTGGGTCATGTAGGAGCGATATTGGCGACTTTTAATTTTTGACAATTTTTGAAGGTATACCCCTTCACATTTTTGCGATTTTGGGTCGACCTATTTTTTGACCAAAAAAATTTTTTAACCACTTCTTTCGACCCAAATCGGTCCTAGAACATGTTTATACATAATCTACCATCGATTTGGACCGTTTAGGACCAAAATTGGCGACTTTGATTTTTGGATAATTTCTGTATATCTCATTACAAAGAGTAATGTTTCATCATAATATTTGACGTGCACATAGAGACTACGAAGGACGTTAAAAGGAAGGAAATTTTTGGCCGAAGCATTCTAAAGTACATTCTTTTGTGGCGCGGGTTTCGTATATCGGTGAAAAAATCTTCTTTGCATATATGCAAGTGGTCGAAGGCAAAGAGGAGGGTCATCTACGATGGTGCCTCGGGATAAAGGGAAGTATGAAACCCGAGCAATGCCGAAGGTATTACACAACGTGGTTTTTCTATAAAAACAACCGACGTAAAAGACGATGTTATCATGCCCATCTCTTTGTAAACTCTCGTTTCCAAAATGCACATAGCTCGCGCGATCAGATACCTTGTTTCCTCCTTGTACACCGATGGGAAAGAATTTTTAGAAGCACGCTAATATAAAACATTCCACGAGCATGTTTTAAATCAAGAGCATGCAAAGAGTAGGAAACAATTCCGCGGATAATGCTGGGATGATAATGCGAGATAAGAAACCAACCGAAAGTGCACGAATGCATCGAGAGTCGAGTCTGCGAATGCGATTTGGCTGGCGGACAACGTTAAAAAGCGATTTCCCGACTAAAAGAGGGTCCTTGAAATATAAACCCCTTACGGGATCGCAAGGAACACGAGATACTTCAAGAAGAAGATGACTCCCAACCAACCAACCGAGCTTATCTACCTCTCGGTATCTTAAAACGCCAAAAACAAGAACGACTCCACCTGGTAATTTATTAAAACCAATTCTTTATTCAAAATACCAGACATATTACTATTCAACATTAAAACCTTCGCCATTAGAACCTGCAAACCAATATCACAATGACCCACACATTGTACGAATACAAATCGATCGAAACCTTGCCATCTCAATATTAAATCTCGAGTTTCCAGTATCCTGTGATAAATATAAGATCCAGGTAGATAAAGGAAAGAGGAGACAAGGATCCGAGGCAATCTAGTTATTGACCGAAAGCTCAAAAGACGTTAGAAAGTAACGATAGGAGCGGGAGACTCATGGGCCATCAAAGAGCGGTGGAAGGATCAGGAGGATCAGAAGGATCCGAGTGCGCCGTGCATACAAATAACCGATCGAAGATTCCACGATCGGCGGAAGTGCATTAAACGCGGCTTAGCTATCGGGTGTAATAGGTGAACCTGCTCGGTTAGTGCCGTTTATTGTGCTCGACACGTCTTTCTACCTTCTCCTTTAACGTCCTCTCATTCTCTCTTAGTCTACGGTATTCATCTCCTTCCATTGGCAGGGTCAGGTTTAACCCTTCCACGGTACGAAGGTGCACGGATATTGCCGAGGATAACCGTAGGGTATTTAACTATGACGGTACCTGACGGTCTGTTGATGTTGTTGTTCCTCTCCCTGCTACCTCTGTTCATTCTCAACACACACAGACACACACACACACACACACCCTGAAACGCAACCGATCCAAAACGCCAGGTAGATTATCTGACACTCGACGGGGATCGTTTAAAGGGAAATTCTAAGTGCACCGAATAGAAAGGCAGGGATCGTTTTAAGGAGGATTTAATAGAAATATTTATACGCTCCCTTTCGACCTGGGCTTAGATCGCTTAGCTACTCCCAGACCATGTTCACCCGGCGGGGGCAGATTCCCTGTGGGGTACGTTATTATTTATTCATGCGGTTTGACGAGGGAACAATCCTACGTATTTACCCGCACCTTTTCACGCTCGGCGCTAGCAAAATTGTCTCCCTTTTGTCCGTTTCACCGGCTATTTACTCCGTTTTCTCCACGTTTTCCTCCTCTTTACCAGGAAAAATCGTTCGACCGTATATCCAGACATCTGCTGTGTGCCAAAAACCTTGTTCCTCGTTAAATCTCTATGGCATATGGTGGTCATGAATTATTCTGTCGGATGGAGAAAAAATCTCAATGGTCGAAACACCCGATTGGCTCGGGGTTGTTATAAATATATCTTCAAACTAGACGGTGAAACGACACGATTTTTTAATGACAATATAATTTCTCTTGCGTCGTAGTACTTCTCACATTTTAAGGTGCAATTTGAGGTACGTTTTATGGTAGGTTTCTCGTGAAATATTTGGAGCTAGAATCTTCGTGTTTGGCAAGAGAAGGTAAGAAGACAGCCAGACAATTTCATTCTCGTTAAAATCAGAAATATATTGTGGATACACGTATTTATCCGAAAGCAGAGAGATGTTCTTTGTAGGAGAAACGGATAACACAAAGGGAATCCGGCACGCGGAAAAAAGTTTCCTTCCTTAGGTACTTCGCTAAGTTTTTGTTAGTAAAATGAAGCACTCCAGTTTCTCCCTCTTTCAACGATCTCCGAGATTATTTGTGTATCGCGCTTTCTCGGTTCCTTTACCAGCTACCTCATCCTCCTTTCCTTTGGCGTCTACTCTTTTCATCGGATGTCATTCCTTCTCTTCGCTACACCCATTTGAATCTTTCGTAAGGGATATTTCTTAAACTGGAGCACCAGGTGAAAGGTCGACACTCGGGTCAATGGAGGGGCGACGTTAATATTCCGTAAAAGACGTGGCTCGTTACTTCCTGTCGACTCAAAGGAATGATTATCGAAAAGAGCCGGCGCCGAGACGGATTCCTGAAAGAATCCCCAACTTTCTCCGAGGAACGAACCGTCCTGCAATTTTAATATCGCCGTACTTCCCAAAAAACATTATCATTACTCAGTCCGAAAAACAGTTTATTCGATGCAAAGGGTACGTCTTCCAAATAGAACTTCCATTTCCAATTCCTTTGATATCTTTATACCAAAGTGTTCCACATCCATGGAAACTTATTAGAGATACCGGAAAGTAATCAATTCGGGAGTGAAGAATTTCATCGCATCGAAAGTTGGGAACTTGATTTGTTCAAAAAGGGAATTATGACATTGGATCACCCATCTAGGATCATAGATATCGATTACAATGAACATTAAAAGTAAATAGAATATAAAACCTTTGTCCATTTCATAATTTTACCATTAATATTAAACTATTTCCTTGCCACGCAGACACATATTGTATTGGCACCTGGGTGTAATAAGATTTCGTTACCTTTAAAATCGATCGGGTCCATTTATTGCTATCGGTCGGTTTTAGTTTCCCCGCAAGAAATGACTTTACTACAAGAAGGTTGGGGAACCATGCAGCAGGAAACATTACGCAAACTTGTCGGGGTATATCAAAAATATGTAAAACAGCAATAATGAAAAAAGGGGGATACTTCGACGAATCGCGTATTAAGCGAAATGTATAATTAATATAGAATAAAATGTACGAAATTTATACAACTCTTCTATCTTATAATATCAACATACCCCATTCCATTTTATAGACAAGACATTTAATAATTTGCTTAACGATAGTAAATGATAGTGTATATAAGAGTACATAAGAAATACATTTCGAATCTCGACAAATATTTCATTGAAGAAGGAAGATGCGCGGTTCGTACGATCAAAGATATCTTCCTGTTCCTCGCAAACTGCGAGTTTCTGCGCCCACGTTTTCGGGTTCGTAGAAGAAGGTTCGAAGCATATCCGTGGATCTCGAAGGTCCCGTATGCGGGTGGATATATCATTATTCATTCCCATGCGACACCTTCTCCCATGAAACCCTCGCGCGCTTATAAATCTGCAAATATTCCCGGTGCCCGGTCCACCGGTTTGGTTTGTTCTTCCTGAATCCTCGAACAGAGATATTCGTTTTGAAGAAGTCCCTTAAGAATTTCAGATACATCGCCACGTATTCGCGGCACGTATTATTAATTATCCTTCACGTTCGCATTCGTGTGTTTACTTGGAACGATGCGAAACGAGCCACCTCGAAAAACTTGATCCGTCGGAACGAAAGGTTTCTTCGTTCGCTTGGAAGATAATTGTAAAAATTACCCGTTTCTCGAGTAAAGGAAATAGATCGCTCGGGAATGCTATGTGCGTCTTCCGAGAACGAATGATTTCTGATGCGCTGAGTACTGGAATCATTTCCGGGAAGGTTGCGCACTCGTTCGTTCGAGTTGCTGTTTTAATTTCTGCTTTTGATCGGGTTTCTTCTGGATGGGTAATTCGATCGGTTTGATAAAATAATATCGATATCGAAGAATAATTCGTTAAATCGGTTACGTATTCGTTTTACATTGGAACTACCGAACATATACTCGGTTATTTAATATTTACACATTTATTTGTATATAAATTGTGATGCCAGAAAATGTAAGTTTATTGAGGAATTTATTATGCGAGTTATGTAAATAAAATAAAGGTATATGAAATGTAAAATAACGCGTCGTTGTGTGGTCAAGTAATTTAGTTAAAACTGGCGAATTTGTCATTTCCACTGCTTTGGTAGTTCTAGTATTAAAATCTTAAGAAGACACTCTTCACATTGGATTTTATTTTGATTAAACTAATTTGAAAAATGAATTTATAGAAAAGCTTGATTTTCAAAAGGGTCAATTTGATCTGTGAAATGGTTAATTTGAAGTGCAAAACTTGTTGTGCAAAAAGTAATCGTAAATTTATGATACGGTTTGTAATTTTAAGATTAAAGTCAGTGGCGACGTATGATATCTCGATATTCATCGAATCGAATTGATTGACAATAAAGAAGGACGAGCGACGATAAAAACATCTCTTCGCGAAAAAAATGTGTCAAGAATCGTGCAGATATGTCAACTCGTTGTAAGTTGAACGCATCTGCAGCGAGGTAAACCAGATATCGGGGATCTTAATAAAATTCATGAACACGAAGCCTTGCCAGGACGAAAACTTTTTTCCACCGATGGCAGACTCGAGATAAAAACCGAATTACCGGTCGCGTCGCGAACACCGAGCAATATTTTTAATTTCCCCATAAATTTACCTTAATTCCTTATACGCTCCTATCTTATGTAAAAATATTCCATCTAATTTTATCGAGTATATCTCGCGCGTTCTAGCAAAGTTTCATTCAATAAAAAGTAACGCTTCTGTGTAATTAAAAAAATTAGATGCACGGTCCTCGGAATTTAGTCCCTGAAATTTTAATTCCTCGTAAATTCAACTCAATTCTTTGTGCGTTTCTACAATTATAATGTATTCTAATATAGCCTAAGAAATAAGATATAATATTCTAATTATAGTGTTGAATTATATTGTAATTATAGAAAAAATCTAGCGATTATTTACTGGATTAAAAAATATAGTGAATTTAATATCTGAAAGTGCGAGGTGCGAAATATTCAGAGTTTTGGGAAATAAGAGATCCGAGATATTCAGAGTTTTCGAAAATAAGATATCCGAAATATTCAGAGTTTTCGAAAATAAGAGATCCGAGATATTCAAAGTTTTCGGAAATAAGAGATTCGAAATATTCAGAGTTTCCGAAAATTCGAGATTCGAAGTATCAAGGAACAAATTCTATATTTTCTAAACGCGGGTTACAAATATTATCAAGAATATCAGAAAAATAGCGAATATTAAGATCCGCCGGAAACTCGGTGCGAAAAGGAGACGATTTTCCGTGAGAGGTTCCACGATAGGTAAATTGTTATTTCGAATTACCCTCCATTAATGAAAGCATAGAGAGTAATTAAAGTACCGCAGGTCTCGTAGACGGAGACCCGCACGGGTACACGAGTAATTCGAATAATACCGGAAGTATCGAGCGATACAATTTTCGCCTCATTAATTCCTAGGCTAAAGCACCAGTTCCTATTATATTATCCACATAGACCTCGTCATTTATTAGCGCGTTATTACCTCGGAATAGTTCTTAACATATTTTTTATTCCACCCTTGAACCTGTTGCTATTCGAGATTAAGACCAGTTTCCTTCAGCGACATCATCAAATTACGCTAATTAAATTTAATAACAGCAAGTTCAGGATATTCGGGGCCACCTCGCGCTGGGAGACTTCTTATTAATACCGTGAGAGTAATTAACCCTGTATCTCTTATCTTCGCGTACCTTCAAAAGTGAACGCGAGAATTCTCACGTTACGGCAGCGCGAGATAGCCGAACAATATAATCTAACGAATTTATTTATTTTAATTATCCGCCGTGAATATGAATTAATTAAATCGCCCGGGCAACGTGAATGGCATTCTCGAGGACCGTTATCAATGTCGTTGTTCCATGTCCGAAGTCGAATTAATTAGTCGGACTAATTAAAAACGTATCGAACAATATTTCCGAACGCACAGCAAGAATATAAAATCGTAAGGACAATTAATGAATTTCCCGATTGTTCCCTTTTGCTTCTCCTAGTCAATGCAACAAGCATAAGTTTCTTTTTTTTCGAAAAGACTTGATTAAAAACTGAATGGTCTACTCGGGAATAATATTCGAGGCTTTCTGTTGGGTTCATCGTTTACCTGAGTCCATTCGTGATTTCCCAGACTTCCGGTAAGCGCGGACGTAAGAAATCCCCCGAAAAAACGGTGGAGGAAAGAGGGTTGCAATTCGAGAGAAAGAAAGTTTTGTGCGTTAAGCGGCAAACGACTACGGAAATTCGTTAACATCACGGCTTTTTTATCCCGCATTGCATTTTGTATTACCACCCTGTTCTCACCCCTTCTCCATCCCCTCACATCGCGATTCACTTAAATTCCTATCTATACGCGTAAATACTTAAATTCGTTTGCAAGTTAAAGAGGAAAAGCTGAAAGTTTTCATACGTTAAGGAACTTTCGCCTTGGGATTAACATAAACTTATTTCGGCCGGGAAGCACTTAACTCGATAATTTCAAAATTTCACCGACAGTTACGAACTTTTAAGTGGCTATTATCAATGCTAACAACTATTATCATGCTTCTTGAGACTATCCAATCAACATACTATCCGAAGTCCCTCCGTAATTAATCATAAAAAGTGAATCCGATATCAGTTCAGCCTCAGGTCAGGACATACAGGATGTCCCGTATGAAATAAGCCACTTAATACTCTCCTTTAATCGCGACAATATGGAAAACATTTTATAATTATTTTATATAACATTTTATATATTTTGATTATTTTATATTATACGAATATCTGCCAAAAATCGAGTTCCCGAAAGAGAATTTCTTCTAATTTTTACACGGAAATAATATCGTTGTATAATTAAATCCATTTCCTCGAATAGGGTTCTATTAGGTTGGCCAATAAAATCGTGCGGTTTTATCATGTCAATGCAAAACGATTTTAATTCAACTTCATAAATTTCTTCAATTATATTTATTCTCCAATATATTATTCGATATTGCCTTACAATTACTCGATTTAATTATATCCATTGTGCAGCGCGAACCAAAAAAATTTCCGAAAAAAACGGTATAAATTTGAACATTCTTATTAAATTCCAAGGATTCGTCATTTTGACTGCTTCGGTAGTTCCAGTGTTACGAAGAACTGATGAGTCTTTGTATCATCGTGTTCCAAGTTGACACTGTAACCCGATTTCAATATTCGACATTCAATATTCAAAATCCCAGTAGGAATCAGAAGCACAGTTAGCTGGAACGTAGGCAGTGAAAGAAAACAGAAAAATGTAAAGATCGCTGGGACATCTACCATCTATCAAAATCTGGATTACATCAACGAAAGAGAAGGGAGGGTACGCCCGCGTTGAAAGTTTCTTGCCGGTTTATTGGTAGTAGAAATCAGGGTGGTTGGTTCAATGGCAGCTGGCCTCCTGGCAGCCAGTTTAAGCGTGGCGTATTTGAGAATGGACGTAGATCGGTATTGGTGAAGGTCTCGCATTACATAAGTATAAGCCGGCGCATAGTCGACACAATACCGATCCTGTCTCGAAGATGCCTTTGTAAACACGTATCTGGGTGTCGAATACCTGGCTGCATATGCATCTATGATATACCTACGAATGCCTCCGATGCATTCGAACAATGCACGTTGATATTAAACACACGTGACTCTACTATCAACCTTTGAAACGTGCGCAAGGTGATACCGATATACGCGATCCTCCCTCGATTGAGGGTTGTAATGTAGACCCTGTTTCATTCATCGCTTCAATGAGATTCTGTGAATCGATTTATTAGGTTGGCCAAATCAGTTCCTGCGGTTTTAACACGCCGAGTGGAAAACGATTTTATCCAATTTTGTGTAGCTTTTGAATTTTCTTTTTTCGATAATGTATCATTCATTTGTACTTTAAGCTTTTCTAGTTTTGATAGTTTTCGTAATTTTGTGGTCATAAAATCACAACGATTTCGTTGTAAAATACATACAAAGAGATCAATTATAATTTGTTTAGATCGGCTATTTTCATGTTGGCGACAAATTCGTTGGAATCCTTCGAACAATAATATACTTATTTCAGGATGATATTTATAAACAAAAATTTGCCTGTTACATAGCTCCTTTATTCTACGAATTTAAATCGAATCTCTTCATCTTCGAATCCGATGAAATCATCCAACCAAAATCGAATGGAATTTGCAAAAGATTCCTTGGAATCCTTCGAAGGTAGCATGATTTATTTAGGGAAATAATCCGATTGACGGATGCCATTAAATTCGTCTACATCGTGGGATAACTTCTGTCAGGTTGATATATCGGCCGCGAGGAAATGAAGTTTACCGTCGCGGTACCTTGACGAATAAGATCGACAGAGGATTTATAGACGTGGTATATTCCTAGGTATTATTTCGTATAACGCGTCATGGCAGCTAGACGAGGTGAGTTTTCCATGGCGCGAAGGATCATGAAACGGTATGTCGGAAGAAAAACGTAGGATGATACATAAAGCAGAAGACGTGAGAGGTAAAGCCGAGAACACAGTGCGCTTGAAATGGATATGCGGAGGGTTGCCGAGTCGCGCGATATTTCAACCGTGCATATAATCCCATATCATGACCAGGGGCTTAACTTCGACACCGTGGACGTTCGAGTCTAATCCTCTTCTTCCTTCTCCGCCATGCTGGAGACCAAAAGTGGAAACGCCACGGTGACGATGCCACTAGGAAGAAGAGAGAGAGAAAAAAAAGAAAGATCTCGGTGTCTCCGCCGAAAGAAGATCGGAGAAGAGAAGTGGAAGGGATCGACATCCCCGTAAGGATTATATAGGTATAATAGGTGATCCCTAAAGGTAACCCCGCGTCGATGGCCCTGCTTTTTGTGTGCTTTCGTTGCGACTCGAACGAGGGTAGAACAGGAAACGCATTTGAAACCCGCAACTGCTCCCAGATTTATTCGCTCCAGGAATCACCGGCGTTTGCATTATTTGCACCCGGAGATCAGCTGAGTTACTTCATTGAAAATTCATCAAAACTCCGTTCAACTTCGGTTTAGAAACGTATCATTTATTATATGCGGAAGATCGTGAAGAATGTAATTAATTCGAGGGATTTTTAACACTGAAATTAGCAGGGCAATCAAAAAGAATGCTCCACGGTTTTGACTAAAATTAATCAGAAATATATTAAGTTCACGAATATGTTTGTGCAGTTTTAACACGTGAACTGGAGATGATCTTTATTTAATTATATATATGTTTTAAATGTTCTATATTCGATCATATATTGTCTGTTTTGATTTATAGGGCTTTTTCTATTTTCGGACAAAATTCGTAATCCCGCTTTATTAAAAACCCTCCGACTTCTCCGCAAAATAGAGAAAGAAATTGCACAAAAACTTTATGATCAACCCAATAGTACAGTGCCTTGTTTGAAATTCTATATACGTTCTTTTATCCACATGACAAGCATTAATTAAATTCATTAATTAACGTAGATCTCCCAGCCACAATTTATATATAAATAAATATACAAGTTAGGTTAAGAATATACATTAAAAATTCTATAATAAAGTTCCTTAATTGGTGGATTCCAAGGACCCGTTCAATTATGACATCCCAAAAAGCAATAAAATATCATATCCATTTAATTAATTCATCTAACGAATAAATGAAATCGCGAAGATTCCCAGGGATATATATTCAAAGAGAAATATCGATAAACTCAAGATTAAGAACGCCAGCCTCAACTTTTTCCAAAGTAAAAGAGAACCCGGGCATTAAAGCCCTGAAATGGCTCTTTGACTCCATGTTCTCGTTAAGAATGAATCGTTGCGGAGTGGTACTTCCGAAATAGGGTCATAACACTTATTTACCGCACGAGGGGTAAAAAAAAGGTGTCGTAATAAATCCGAACAAAGCCTGGCTATTTTACTCTAAAAATGCCTTTACGCGTTACGAGCTTACCGCGAGATACTATTCCTTTAATGAGAAGATAAGCATACCTAATTTTTTATTCGATTCTTCTCAATCCGACCAAGGAGTTGTTCGATGGTTCCCATGATTCTTGAAACTGTGACCCAATTTTTGAAAAAGCTTTAACAGTACGACGTTTATTGATGTCTGTGTGTCTGTATGTGCAACCAGAGCAAAGTCCGTCGTCATCAGACCGGCGTAAAGTAACACGGAATTCGCGTAATTGGTGGGGTTATTATATCACGGCGTGCAGCTAAGTGTTACATTAAACTCAAAGAGATCGTATAAAGTAGATCCTGCTAAGGTATACCGGGGTTTTTACGTGCTGCAATTAATCGTCTGCACTCAAGTACGTACGCCTCAAAAGCTGCCATTTACATTTCAACTCTGTGCCGCAAAATTTTGTTTACTGGATTCAAACATTTTAGAGCTGACTTTAATCGACTACATTTTCCATGACAATATAACGTGGACTTTAATTGCTTCTGGAAATGTGTTTATTTAGATCCTACGAATTTTGAAGTCTGCTATCTCTAATTGATTACTTTCAGGTACCAGTAATATTTGGTAAAATTTGGAAGGACATAAATTGGTACTCATAGGAGGAGGTTAATTTGTATGGCAGAGGTGTGTACGATAATCTCGAGGTTTGAGAAGCGCGAGTTTACACCGAGGAACGATTATATTCGCGATGCCTTTCACGGCTGGTCGCCTTCGGGACTTCTCAAAGGAACGACGTCGATTACCATTGATGGGCCGTGCGCACGTTAATGGCGGCATATCCTGCCGGGATGTTATGCCTGATTCAACGCATTAGTCCCTGCGAATCTCTGATATGCATATATACACCACGCCAGAATACTCCGCAAGTAATCCACCAATGCGCACACCTCGATTCTCGCATGTTCAACAACTTTCGCGAGTATATCGTATATTTGCATAATGCGCTCCCCCGATCGCGCATATTTCGGATGCTCGAAGTAAATCTTCCACGGAGGTCTTATTGGAAATATCAAGGAACACCGAACTGCGTGATTAAAATTAATTGCCTTGTCAAACTCTGCACTAATTACTCATCTCGATACACCGCGATGCTAATAATGAAGATAATAAACTGTGTACCATGTTTGGAAGGTAATAACGCGTGGTTGACGTCGACGAAATGAAGTCGACGTCAACAACTCCTTCGCGATTAAAATATTCAACTCCGTTTATAAGGAAATCTAGGCAGGTGTTTCTGTCTTTTTTTTCATTTTCATATATGTCGTAGTTCTCAAAAAACTAAGCGACACGTATTTTTTTATATCTGCGGAGTTTCGGTTTAAATATATTTTTTATGTAGAAAAGAAACCTCAAAATGGGGATAGTTTACCTTAAAAAATAAACCCATTCAAGAAATTAGAATTCCATATCGGTTTATTTACGATAAAAAATATTTTAGATCCACGAAAATTCAAAGGAATTCGAAATTTCTGTAAAAAGAAATTCCAATCGTTCTTGTTATGCGTCAAATCTTTGAACCAGGCTTTCACCCCTTTAAACCGCATTTCCGCAGTTATAAAAAAATACGTATCGCTTAGTTCTTTTATTATTAC
This sequence comes from Nysson spinosus, assembly GCA_910591585.2. Lineage (NCBI taxonomy): Eukaryota > Metazoa > Arthropoda > Insecta > Hymenoptera > Crabronidae > Nysson > Nysson spinosus. The sequence goes on from OU342835.1 coordinate 10,780,708, forward strand.
GATAAATATGAAAATGAAAAAAATTGGGTGGAGTACAACTACGTAGGTTTGCTTGTTAGAGAAGCTGCAAGTAGTTGGACGGGTAATCGTGGCTTAAATTGGCCCGGCTGTTCCGCTGTATGTCGTGATACACATTTAAAGAGGGTAGAAAGAGAAACGGATGGCAGGGGGTGGTAAAAACCAGCGCAAGAATGCAACTCTGACATTTACAAGGACGCGATTCTGGCTTGACGCGTTTGCAACGGCGAAACGAGCCGTGTTGTAAAGAGGAACAGGGATGTCCCGGCGTAACGCATCTTGACGCCAGGAAATTAGATCCCCGAGGATGAAATTGGTTAACCCAGACGTCACGTTCTTTTTCAGAGGAACGACGTAGTTCCTGACGCGAATCGACCATTTTGTAAATCTTTAAGAAAAACCTCGCATACTTCCGCTGCCCTATCAATCTTGGATAATTACATTTTTCTTTCCTCGCATCGAAAAAAATCTGCATAAGAAATATGGCTGAAAAATATGGCTAAAAGAAATAACTTACCGATGAGCTACCAAGAATATTAATAAGTATAGATATTTATTGGGTTGCGCGGAAAGTTCATGCCAATTTTCAGTATTTTTGTCGACGAAAAACATGAGAAGTTGTGGGATGATGGGATCCTCGAGTTGCGTAAAAAATGGAGGAACGTTGTGGAACAAACCGATGTATACATAATTGAACAAATATATATCGACTTTTAAAAATATTGTCTTTGAATTTTCCTTAAAAATCTCATTTCATTATTCTAAAGTTTCTTATGTGTTTGGGTTGAGACGAAGATATTCGAAAAATGCAAATAATTCGAGAAGATATTCGTCAAATATTTTTGATCGAATTCCGGAGTTTATATTACAACAGCAACTTCGTGAAAAATGTCGGGAAAAGCGTTAATCAGAATTGCTGCCAAAAATCGTGTTACGTCAAGCACGATAAAACGATTATAGTCGATAATAGGATTATAAACGTAGATAACATGATTATAGATAAAAATATTACTAACTCAACTAATAAAACTCCATCCTTACGACTCACTTTCGGAATTATCATGAGTCATGAATGATGAGTCATTTAAAGGTGCACTTACGTGTTCGATGCAAGATAATCTCCGCGACGAATATCCAAAGTAAGATAAAGCTGTGCTTACCTGCAACAATAAAAAGGAAAAATATGATTAATTTTAATCATTGTAGGTTTCAGCATTAATATAAGTTTTCTCGCAATCCGCTCGTAATTATGTTCGCGTAAAACGATGTCAATAACGAGATCGTTTTGCAAGATACTGGTGCGCAAGCTGCAGTGAAAATTGAGAAAACTATTCGACTATGCTGGAACGAAGTTAATATCAAACATGCTGCAGCTCCCGACTGCACTCTCGCTGCACTCTCGCTGCACTTTCGTAACAACTCTCGTACACGTGCATCCCCCTAGTTACGCCTCTAATTCTCTACAGGGTGTCTACTAATTCCCTCTTTAAAATTCCGTCTTGTAATCCAGACGTTCTTATTAAAGTATGAACCCGTAATGCAATTGGTCAAAGAAACCCTTTTTATTTTCAACCTGAAACGTAGAACTTCAAGAAGAAAACTAGAACTTCTTGAAGTCATTCAATGTAATTGATATACAAAGCAAGCAGAAAAAGTCGTTTAATAATATTCATTTTCGGCTGCTACACATTTAGCTTCTACTTTTAGCTCTAATTTCTATTTCCGACTTTGGTTTCTATTCTGAGCTTTATCTTCTATTTTCACCTTTATTCTGTATTTTTAGCTTTATCTTCTATTCTCAGGTTTAGCACCAATTTTTAGCTTCATATAATATAACAGGCGTGTCGGGAATACAATAAAACAATAAAACATGAACAGCACAGTAATATTCCAGTTCTAACGTTTATCGAAAGCAACCGTTCCACGAGGAACATGTTCCAGAGTCGATTCCCGTGAAATTTCGAAGGCTTCGATCCCCGCGGGAGATATATAAAGGGTTTTACACGTGCCACTAAAAATTCTATCACACCCATATCATTACTCATGCTATTTAACAATATCGCGGGTGATTCGCGTCTCGTTCATACGCGAACATATTCCAAATTATCCTCCACGGTACCGCTCGACTATAAACGTACTTAACAATGCATCGCATGGGAATACCCAGGTGGAAACGTTTATCGAGAACCACGTGTTCGACATTATTACTTCGAGTCTCCAAGTTCCTTAAATCCTTGCCAACTACTAAACGTAAAACTTCCAAATACCAAATACGAGACACTTCGACATCGCAAGTTGCGCCGCTAATTCCACCGCGCTATAAAATAATGTTTATTTATTCAGTACAGCATGCCCCATTAAAGTAACACGTTCTAGAGGCATCAGAGGAAATAATGATTAAAGAAAATTCGTGGCGAAACGCTGCGAGGAAAAAATGTAATTTACCAATTAACATTTTCGCGGTAACTCGAATTCTCATTAGTGGCGAAGAGGTGGATGTAACGTTCCTCTTTTTATTCGAAGCGGAGATGAAATTATTGCAAGTGTTCGTTAGTACATAACGAGGCAGAAACGTAACGTCTAGGTTTCTCATTAAGAAGGAAAGTGGGGAGAAAAAGGATAGGCAACGAGGAGCGAGATGAGAAATAATAAAGAATCATTCCGCGAAATTATACTGGCCAGACGCGCCATCCGATTCCACGGAAACAACGGAACACGATGCAACACGGTGCTTCGTAATTGGTTTCATACGGAAAACTGCGAAAAACATGTAGTGCATCTAAAAAATATCTTGTCATAATCATTTCCTTTGCCTTCCACCAGCACATGCTAATATCATTATCGCGTATCATCCTCTTTCGTTATATTCCGGATGTTCACGAGAAGACAAGGATCCTGCAGGAATGCCAACGATGCGCGGACGATCGCGTGCGATATAATTTCAGAACAAAAGAATTGGCTCGTAGAGCTTCTACCGGATAGGTGGCGAGATATCGTTAAAGTAGACACGAAACCGTGAGAATTCGTCCCGCCAGTGTGACAGTTGATTCGTTCCACGCGAGAGAAAAATTCAGAGATTCTTCGCGTGCTTCGATGATACATGTTTCCCTAGTCGCGAAGAAATGGCACGCATTTGAAATGCAATTCCAGAACGTTAAAGACGCAACGAATTTACAGGGCGCGGCACGAGGGAGGTTCAGATTATTCCACGTTTTTCCGTGACCACAACTATAAAGGCGTAATGCCATTATTAGTGCGCAACTCTCGTAAAATACCGAGGAACTAAAGGGCTGCAGGCAAAAGCGTCCGCATCTACGAGAAGCATTCCGCACGTTGGTAATACGCACTAGGGACATACGCGAGCGTGGAAGACTGATGGGACGTCGGAACGTTCTCTCGTCTCTCTGCACCGAGGAATATGGAAGATGCCGGAGAATGGATACACCTATGCCATAAGTCGCCTCGTAATTTCCTAAGCAACGCGTTGCTATGAAAACGGATGACATCGAGTCAACTTAATGGATGTCTTCGCCAACTTTCCTCGAATTAACGCTGCTCTCGCTACCTCGGAATACTTATCACCGACTCTATCAACAACTTCCAAGAAACTGCTCTTCCATGGATACCGATCTTCGCGCGGAAACCTAGAAAGTTAGATAAACAAGAAGAACACACGAGTGTTCGCTAAGTCCGATGCTCGAGGAAATTTGTCATGGTTTCATTTTACACGAACAAATAATTTGCCAGTTTATTAACGAGTGCCACGAATCGATGATAACGAATTGAAAGCGGTGCTTTTATCAGAAAGCGACATGGAGGGGAACGGTGTCAGAGTGCTTTCAGGTAGATCAAATGGAATGGCGTGTGGTGCAAAGAGACGCATTAATATAGGTCAGTATATCACGATAAAGTGTATAAGCGTTTTGGTCTTCAAACGCTGATTATGGGGCTGCGAAGATTTGATTACCCGGATGTTGAAGCGGGCTATGGGGGATGGCGAGCGTGAAATTAGAAGCACGCGATCGTAACGGCTGATTAACTCTTAAGCCTACTGTCAGCACTACGATAATAACCTCCCTGTTTGCGTATCATTGACCATTACCTGGTCCTATCAGCCGTTCGTGTTTGCGCACTGACTATGACACCGCAAACCCCAAACATCGGATTAAGAAGCGGGATGACGAACAATTTTTTATTCCGAATCATACGCGTCATTAATAATTGACGATTCTCATGGAACGAGCCGAAATGAACGAAATAGAACTTTAAATGTGCTGTTTAACGAACGCCATTGCTATCATGATTCGCGAACAGGATGGCGTACTATAACAGTCGTTTTGACTGTTTTAGTGTTAATTATAGAATACGATATTGTAATATATGTAAATAAAATATTATATATATGCATTTATTAATTTATTAGTAATTTATTTCCTAGTCCAACGCGAACTTAAGAGTCCGGAATGCTTTGTCTCTAACGCGGTGGAACGGCTACAATGAAGCGTCCCACAGGAACATTCATACTAATAGGATTATTATTAATCGTGCAATGAGCGCCTAATTCTAGCGTGCTCGGCGTATGACAGATTATAATGAAGTACCGATATCGCCTGCAGATACGGTGAATTATTTAGTGCACTCCTCGGTCCAATCGATTCCTTGCAATTCTGTTTATGACACTCGATCTCATTTTATCGAAAAAACAACCGCGTTGTTTACGTGGAAGGAGCTGTCTCGATATCTTTATTACGGACCTCCTTTCCTCGAGTAGTACACTTGTCAGGTTGAACAGTCTACCGGAGAAAAAGCCTGTCATTGGCTCGATCGGTGGATCTCATTATAAAATACACCGCCCACTCATCTACTTGCCTCTCGAACGAGCGAATACAAATTGCACGAAAAATCCGTAAAAATGGATCATCGCTGGAGATTCGATTTCCCAACTAGGCAACGGAACCCGATAGCCCTGCAGTGATCCGAGGAACGGTGTAACTTACGTGTGTAACGGATTCACGTCACCGTATGAAACATAATCACCTTGTCACAGTAAAAAAACATCTTTCAGCAGCGACTATGGATTTTTGATATTTCCCAATGAAACTTTGTACTCCTGTGATATTCCACTTTTAATCAACCCTTTGAAGCGCGGATATAAAACATTACGGAATTCATATTCAAAGTTGTGAACGTAAATCTAAACCACCAGTGTGTCGTAATTCGGGCATATCAAGTTTTGATATTCATCGAAACAGGTGTTTATCATTTTCCGCGGAAGAATAATATTAACGCTTTACACTCGGAGGCGATTAAAAGGCGACATTAAGATTTACTCCAATCGTCGGTGATTTAAAACTCATTAACAAAAAGTAAGTGGAGTGAATCATAGAGTCGCCTTTCGAGTGCAAAGGGATACAAATAATATTCCATTTTTTAGCATTCTAACGTGCGCCATCAAACGATGTCATCCATAAGGAAAAAGTCGAGGTGCGCGTTAAAACGAGCCTGTTGCAAAAAGTAAAACGAATAAAGGAGTGAGGGAGGGATTCAAAAAGCAGTGAGCAGCGACCATGAAGAGTTCTGACTTATGCATGCCAACCTAAGCCACCGGGCATACGAGTAGGAGGTACCTACGTGACCAATGTTACGACGGAACCAAGAGAACCGTGCATCCAAGCTCGCACGATACACGAAAATATGCAACTGCAAGTGCGGGTGAGATGCCACTGGAAAACATGGTGCTGGAGAAGAGAAGAGGATGAAGAGGATGAGAAGGATGAGAAGGAAGATGCTGCGGGATAACTGCTTCGGGAGAATATGTATGCTCGACGCGGTCTAACGGTACCAGGGAGACCGTGGATGACCCCGCCTGTGTAAATGCACGACCTCCATGGACAAGAGACCCTGGACCGGTACACGTTCTACCTTCTGGCCTGGCTCACCGAACACCTAACTCCGTGTCTACACTCTTTTACAATCATTGTAGAACAATGCAAATATTCGATTCCATGGAATTCATTCCTCGTTTCGGAAGCCAAGAGAAAGTCCGTGGAAATATGTGTCCTAATCGTAAGTACGATTACAATGGATATAGGAATCAATTGCTAACTCGATGGAAGCTATGTGAATCAGCCTATAGTTTTCCACTCGAAGATTGTTCCGAGGGAATGTTAGGGTACCGTATGGAGGGAAGCACGCAACGTGCCAATCGCCATGCTACCTAAGGCTCTTTGCATTAACTGGTCACGACTACCTCTCCGTTCACACGTGTTTGCGAGAAATATAAGGATTAATGTCAACAATTGCTTAGCACGATTCCTGGATTATGGAAACCCTGATTAATAACCGATAAGAAGAAGATTGTATAAAATATACAAATAATAGTCATTTATCTTCCTCGTGCATCAAATAATCTGCCAATATACGTGGCATGATAAATAACATCAAAACACAGATAATAAACTGTAGGAAATTCCATACTTTAATTCCATGAAATAACGAAAAATTGTAGTAAATATTCAGGTGTCGCGTAATATGTTTACTAATTTAAACGGGCGTCATATAAATTTCATTACTTTCGAAAAACGTAAATTTCCGTTTATCTGAAAGATCGCGGGGTTCAGGAGTGAAATTATTATTTACGTTATTTTCATACATTTTTACGCGTAGCATAAAATATGAAAATAGTATCTAGATATCTTCTTAGTGCATCAAATAATACAGCAATATATGTGATAATAATAAATGATATTAAAACACAGATAAGAAAACAAAAACTGTCACGCTTGAATTCGACGAAATAGCGAAAGATTTTCATAAATATGCACACGGCGCGTGATATATTAAATAACGTAGATACGCGAGGTAGATACGTACGCACGATGCAACAGCACGAAACAAGCGCGAGTTTAGCGAGATATTCGGAAAGCTCCGAAAACGTATTAATATTTATTTGTCATTAAAATTGGGGAAATAATGCGGCAGCGGGTACCAAACAATGTAACGTACAACGCGGCGATTGCTGTTGTACCAACTATGACCATACGAAACACCAATTTGTGGGGAAATTACACGCTTACGGCTTTATCGATATTCAGTGGTTCCTATATGCCTCGGTGAGTATGCACTTGCTCGGTGCATCGCCACGTCATATGCAATGGAAATTTTTACAATGGCTCTTTTATTGGATATTTTATTAAACATAGCGCATTAGAGAGTCCGCTGATGGCTGTGATAAAAAAAACATCAACTGATAATAATAGTTGACATTAATCATCCGCGTTGTCCTTTTTTTTCATGTCTATAGATAGATCGATAAACGAGTATTTCCCAATTAACCTATTTGCCTATAATTATCCTAATCGTCTGTTCGCATCGTTTATGCTCGGTCGTTTAATTAAGAGCCAATCGAGTGCACTAACTGTACCCCGATTAGTAATAGATACCCTTGGAATGAATAAAATGAACACATACTCCTCATCGAAACCGTCATCTTGTAAGTTTCGTAGCAATTTCCGGGAGGTATCGTATAACACGAATTCCGGCGAGACGCTTAAAGTGTTAATAACATTTTTAATAAGAAAATTTCCTTTTCACGGATTCCGACCCAAGTTCGTAACCCTTCAAACTGGAGATTATTTATTATTATTTATACTATCGCGGTAACTCGGATAGCGACTGAGAGAGGACATTAAAATTTACTATATTATCGATAATAATTTAAAATCCAATAACAACAAGTACTTAACTGGAATCAATCGTAATGTCGGTTGTCGGTAGTCGCAATAAACTAAGTGGCGATTGAGAGTCGCCACTCGAGTGCAAAGGATGAAATCCGTCGAGTGGCCAACATAACGGTATTCGATAAATGAAATTGCGAGGGAACAGGCACAGTCGCGGTGTCAGAAAGTGACTACGCGTGTTCCGGCATTCGTAAGTGCATAACCCCGTGGAGGACGGGAACCAGGACCAGTATTCCTGACCTTTGTGTCAGCGTGGCTGACCTCGGCATATAGATACCGTATGTGGCGAAACACGCAACGGACCAATCGCCTGTACATACATGACTTGGTTGGGCATCAATTTACAATGGAATGCCTGCTTACGGTTTTATCAATATACGGCCTTTAAACCCGTGAGTAAGAATCATGTACCACGCTAATTCCTTGTCTACCGGCTCGTTATAAATCTACACGACTAGCGCCCATTCCATACATCTCTTCTTATAAACGACTTCCGTAATTCACACGATACTTGAAGATGTGTGTTGCATATCCCGAAACTCTTCCAAATTCATGACGAACCGGAAACGCTCCCATAAAAGTGTGGCATCCGTTTCGAAGTACTTAATTCGCCGCAATCCGTGGTGCACGATACCGCGCGATACTAGTTCGTAATGTATTTATAACGTATAAACATATAACCGTTTAAGCCCTCTACGATACATTGGTTACTTTATATCGTTATCGTAACGTTACAAATATTGCAAATTTTAGGAATATTAGCGAGATATTTGATTCGAGTTTAAGTAATATTCGCAACACAGTTCACAAGTGACCTCCACAGCAGTACTAATCATTGGGAAGGATGCCAGGTTAAAATCGTTTAAACCGAAAGGATATGAAATTCTTTGGATATGAATTCCAAGGAAGAGATGTATGCAGGAAGCGAGCGGAGAGGTGGATGATCATAAATATGCTCTATAAGGACTGCGCGGAGGTAGGCAATGTACTAGGCGTGACAGAAAAATGTTTAAGAGGGAAAGGATGTAGAAGGATGTAGAAGGAAGAAGGAAGCGTTAAAAGAGGTAGGTCTGTCAAGGTGAATTACTAGCACGGTGGAGGATTCCGAAAGGCTTCGAGAAGGTTGAGGAGAACCAGAATTCAACGAGGTCTACCCGTAAATGGCAGGGTGTCATTAAGACAAGGGAATGCGGGTTCCACGGTGTTCGCTGTCGTTCCTGAGAATCCTCCAGTTCACGCTTCCAACTCCTCGTATTTACCGCCTAACTCCTTCTAATAGACGCGATCAATGCTTCCTTACGAGTTATAATAACAGGATCTTAACACTAGAACTACGGAAGCCGTCAATATGATGGATCCCTGGAATATAATAGAAACGTTCAAATTTATAAGGCTACACTTTCTGAGATTCTTTGCGGCTCACGTTGCAAAATCGTAGTAATTAATCATAAAGTACCCGCTCACAGTTTCTGGGACCGATGAAAATGTTCTACTTTCTTTCTATTCCTAATATTATTTGTAGCAACTTAATAATATCAAACTAGAAAACTATATTTTTTTCAATTTCAAAATTTATATGTCGTTTAGTTCTTTTAGTACTATAACATGTGAAAACAGAAAAAACACCTATCTAAGATTCCTTGAAAGTTAATATTCTCCGTAGTTTTAGTGTTAAATGCCAGTATCACTGTTTCCGTACGTTGATCCCTGCAAAGTGTCTGAACCCGACACACTAATCTTCGCTATTAAAATTGTCGTAAAACTGGAACGAACGTTGAACTAATTGAATGCTACTCCGAGACTTATCGATATATTCATCAAGGAAGAATTAACAGTGTTACTGTGAAAGTAGACAGATGTTCACCGGCGACATCGATTACGAACAAGCCCGGGCATTTATCTCGTGGTATAAGAATCCAACGAGTCTGCTGGTATCGGGGATGACGCGTGGCTAATTACAGCGTCAAGAGGCTTAATTAGTCGGCGAGTCGTACTGTTGGCAAAAGTTGGCTCCTTTGTACGATCGTCGCTCTGTGCTAGAGGCAGTGCGAGAGAGAGGAGGGGGGCGGGGGGCGTCGCGCATGCAGTCACATCATTTTACACTGAGAAATCAGGACAGGCCGATCTAACAAATATTCGGGGAAAACGAATCTTGCGTGGCGTTCCACTACTCTTAATTAAACGGCCAATTAAGGGAACGTCGTTGTTAATCACTTACTCATCGCTCACCTAAAAAACCAGGTACCCGAATACCGCACTGTTCTAGCCGTTAAATTGTAGTATTAGGACGAGAAGTGGAAGAATAAAGGAAAGATAATTCGAGGTGTTTTCCGGGTGGTTGATCGATGAACGTGTGACGTAGGTTGGTTCACCCTTCTCTCTCTTGATACTTTGAATTATGGGCAGTGATATATCTGCACGTCAAAAATGCCTTATCGGTAACATCGTTTCATGCGTGAACACAAATTGACCGCGATCTGGAATCCGCGGATGAGCTTATCTCCCCTTGCTCCTGGATTCGCTGGAAATATTTAACCCCTCCCCGATGAAATTCGGCAGAAGATTACGTATAGTCGATCGATGATATTCATATTTCTGCTGCATAAATTACAAGTAAATTGCAATCGGAATTCCCTAAGTAGAAGCACGATAAAAGGGAGCGATGTAATATCGAGAGCTAAATAAATGTACTTTCCTGGAAAAGGTAATGGGAAAGCGGTTACATAGTCGAGCCTCGTTTTAAGATAATGGAATAACTTCTCTCATTTCGTTTCAGGATGAAGTACTCGCATCCAAAGGAAATCGAGAAATGTATCGCGAATCGTTGCTATTTTGAAGTGACGGGGGACCCCCGAGTTTTACAGATAAATTGATCGCTGTGAGTCGATACATTTTACTTCAATGAGGTTCATTGGACCAATCGACGTTCGAGTTGACCCCATTATCAGCCGCGACCTGTATCTACGACGAGAGAATCTCTCTCTCTCCCTGTTTCTCTGGTTCTCTCTGCCTTCAGAATTTCCAAGAAAAAGAGAGGAAAAAAAATGTAGACTCACCGAATGGTATTAGGATCGTAGGCTTCGAGCCAAGCCACGATCACAATCAATTCGGTCTCCGCGACGGATCGGCTTGCACGAGCGATGCAAGCTTACCAACTTGTCCTTTTATTGCCGGAAATATTGATCGAGCGTCATCAACTATGAACGACGCATCTTCCATTCAGCTTTGGAATTTAAATTCCCCGTTTACCAAATTAAAGGTAAATATTCGTTGCCATTACTCTAATGGTAATTATGGACACACATTGATAGATTCAATTTTATAGACGATACTCGGCTAGTCAGTTGAGTGGCACCGACTTAACGCGCATGCTCGAACAGAACTGACTCGAACTGACTCGAACTGACTCGAACTGATTCGAACTGATTCGAACTGATTCGAACTGACCAAGTATTCTCTCGGAAAAATTGAAAGCTCAATATCTCAAAAATTAATTTACTATATTTTATGTTTAATATATTTAATTCTAACCAAAGCAGTACAATCGCTCGCTTCGATTTACTCTATACGGTTTGTTCACGTTTATCCGCGAAACAATTGCCAGCGGAAATGGTTTAATAAAATAATAAATAATATTCTTTATAAGAGAATATAATGCCAGTCACTGGAAATGACGAGGGTAGAATCACAGAAGGAAAAGAATGAGTAAGTCAATCAGAGAAATTTCCTCGGAAACTTGATTACATTGTATAAGCAGGCGTGGCTAATTATGTGATACGGTATGTTCATTTGCTCGTTTGTCCTCCGCGTAGTTGATTAGCAGAACTCGTGAGTGAGGGAGTCCCTACGCTTCCCTTCCCATTTCCATCTAATTTTCTCTCTTTCTGGTAGACATCCGCGTTCCGGAACGAGAGGAACAACCTCCGGGGAGCGTTCCGTAAACTGTGTTCCCCAAGCACAGCATTAGCCTCAAGATTAAATTGTTGTGCGACGGTGAGGTTTTCATCTTCAAAGAGCACTCGTTCGTTTGAAGTGGTCAACCGTACACACAACCAGCCCGATTGCGGTCATTCCGCAACGGCGTTCTTAAGTTAAACAGGAAAAAAGTTTCCGGCAGATCAACCTGGACACCGAAGTATCCCGAAATAACCATCCGCAATGCGTATCCTCATTCTAAACCCGGCGCGATACAAGTCCGATCGATTATCAGCCGTGGATTATTTTATCGCATTTTATTCCGTGCTCCATTTTATTCGTAAGTCGGTCATACTCGTTGACCATTGGAGAATGTAGACTTTGGGGATGTAAAGGAAAGGAAGGAAATGAAGTTCGTTCACTAGGTTGAAACCATGGCGGACACCGGTGGCTAACGATGCAATTATTGTGCTAAAACTCGAATCAAATATATGGCTAATATTCGTAAATTTTTCCATATTTTTAACGTTACGATAACGATGTAAAGTAACCCATTTATATCGTAGAGCGAATTTGTATTTTTTGATCGGTACTATTTTTAGACGTTATATGCGTTACAGGTATTGCGAGGTATCGTATAACACGGATTTCGGTGAGGAGCTCAAGGTGTTAACACGTGACCAACGATACAAATATTACTAAAACTCGAATCAAATATACCACTCATATTCGTAAATTATTCAATATTTTAACATTACCATAACGATACAAAGTAAACTCCCATATAATGCCAATTCCTACTTTTTTCATACAACACGATTCTCGTACAATGCGTAACGTGCTAACCGCGTTATACGGGAGTCTATTGCAACTAATGTGTCATAGTATCATAGAGAGGTATCATATAACACAGATTGGCCAATCAACGTGTCAATGACCAGAGATATTTCGTCTATCAAGGTACAAGGTCCCAAAAAGATGGCCGAAGGCAAATAGGTCTAACGTGTCCAAATTTTACTGGATAAAAAATCAACCCGACAGAGTTCGATGGTCCTTGTATGAGGTTCCGTAACGAAGGTATTGTCCTGGGCCGCCGCAGGCGGTCGGATTCCGTAGAAATGACATAATTGTCGTTATTAGAGTTTGCCTATAATCGTAGGAACAAAACCTTGGAATAATGGGCCCCTGGCAAATTACTTGCCAGGCTGGGAAGCAGATGGAATCGTGTACCGGGTCATCTCGTAAAGGAGTAGCGTAAGATGGTCCACGTCAACGTAAAACATCCTCCACGTTCTACCATGTAACAAGTGTAATATTACGAGAGCTATACTCAGACTGTTATAACAACTGCTAGAAGTTATTGCATAGAAGAACTGCACTTCTTCGCCGGAGTCGTAGAGAAGATTGTAACTAACACTCTTACGGCCACCATTTTTGTTTTCGAGAATATCGAGCACCCGAGATCGAACATTATAGCTGTTACTTCAGAATTTAAAGGATTTATGAACAGTTATATGATTGTATTGTAATAAATTGTACTAGAATATAATTATCTATTTATAATATAATAGAATAGATAAGTATTAATTTGTTAAAGAACGTAAATTCAATCGCGACAAATGACGGAAACATTATATGGCAATGGATGAAATAATGGAGTTGCCGGGTATTTGTAAATGCTTTGAGTAATCGCCGGAGAATCAACCGGCATCATTGAACACCATAAGACGATCAAGGCCTTCTATTCACGGGGGAAACGATTTTCCGTGGGTTACACAATATCGACGGGTTCTGATTCGCACGGCAAACAAATTGAAACCTGGAAGGTCTGCGGAGTAGCCGAGTAATCCAGGGAAATGGAGAAATACGTTCATTACTAGGAACGTGACAGTTTCCACCTGGCGACGTTCAATTTCGTCCTGGTGATTGATTTTTTATATCACGATTAAAGTAAACATTCATTATTTGGCTCGGCTGCTGAATAATAAAAAGGTGTTTGCGCTTCTTATACCAAGAAAGAATTAATTCTTCATCCTCGTTATAGACTTTGAAAATAAATGTTGACTTTGGGAGGAATGTCTAAGAAATATGCAGAAGCACGTGCAGACACTGACGTTATCGGACATCTTTGTTTTCGTTCTTTATAGAATAATAATCTTTATCATTTCCCTGTCTTATCGCTTAAATCACTTGGATCAAGCTTGTCACTTCAATTTGGGAATTAATATAAAGCTAAACCAATTAATTATTATACGAGTCAACTTTTTCTGGGGTCAAACTTTTCACGCAAACTTGGCGAATAATTGAAATCCAACTGAAATCGAATTATTTCACGAGCCAAGTTTTTCAGGAGCGAAGCATTTCACACAGATTTGACAAATAATATAAATCCAACTGAAACTGAATTCTTCCACGAGTCAATTTTGTCGGGTGTCAACAAAGAAGCGCGGAATTCAATTCGAATTCGATTCGAGTATAAAAATTTATAAAATCGCATGCACTTTCCACGGAGTTATTAATTCCTTGGTCCGCAGTATCGACCGCAGTTATGGCGTCTGGTTTAATCGGTCAAGCGCGCACCGGGACTCGAAACACGAAACCTTTCGAGTTTACGGTCTTAGGGTAAGTCGAGGATGAAGACTCGTACACGCAAAATGTTTCGCGTGCGTATTAATGGCATGCATTAGCATATATTGACCGGGAATCCGGCTGCGGACTGTGTGTACGTTTACCGGTACTTGTAATTATGAGTTACGCTTGGCCGTAGTTAACGAACGAGAGCCGGCTTCCCCGACGGAACACAAAAATGGAACACGAGAATGCAACATCGGACTGTAAAAACATTTTTTTACGACACCTCGCAAACTTAATCCACGTATTATGCGTGCACCAAGAATCTCGGAGTACTCTAAAAGTATCTACCTCGTAAAAAAATATACTTTGCTTCTAAGTACTCGTATTGTTAGGGTCGACTAAGAAACATATTACTTTGCGGTGCACGGAGTTATGCGTGGGTGATATTTATACTGTCGAGGGAAAAAATAATGATTTCAAAAGAACAGGTAAGTGCTTATCATTTTATTACGTTATATCTAACTGGAATTATGCCGGGGATAATAAAATCTGGAAGTCTCTGTTCTTCATGTAAGAGGAAATATGAAGTTATACTCGAATATTGTTTCAACGATATTGTTTCGAATATTGAGTATTTCTTTGTTCATCGACGTTAATGATAATAATAAATGTGAAAAATAGTTATACTTTCATGGAAAAAAAATCATTATTTCTAGAAGCAGTAATTGCATTTTATTCTATCACGTTTAAAATCATTGTGCGCCCCAGAACTTTCCGGTAGACTTAATACATATATAAATAGTTGTGTGAACATAACTGAGTATACGTTCGGTAGTTTTACTGTTAATCTCGAATAAACGAGTATTTCTTTGCTCGCCAGGGTTAATTCTAGTAATATATGTGAAAAATAGGAATCGCATTTAATTAAAAAGGAGAGTACGTCAGATGGAGCTGAAGCGGCTGAAAGTACCCAGTGCGTAGCTGCATAATGAGAACGGAGACATCAGGGCCACTTCACCTCTACCCCTAATATCAGGAACCTTGCCAACTTTCAGAGTGCTTCCTGAGAGGTCTCTACGACCGCCGTTCCCCATCCACCCCCATCCACCCCCAATCCACCCCCAGCCGCCGTCTCACCTGCTCCTTCAATATCTCTACATTACTTCAGCCTATGATCCTTCCAAGTGGATCACAAGCGACACGTAATCGAATTTGTGAAAAGAATGGGATAGTTAAAAATGTCCTCATTAAAAATGTTATTAATAATTTTCGTGCTGTACGATACCTTGCGATACGCGTTTGTAACGTCTGTGTAACGTCTAGAAATAAAACGATTAAAGGGCTCTACGATATATTTGATTCGAGTTTCAGTAATATTGCGTGTTAAAATGAAGAGAAACGAAGCCACGCTCGACTTTATTATATAAAACGCTGTGGAAACCCATAGATATGAAAGTTAATAAACCTTCCCGTTAGACACGGAACTTCGAAATAAAAGCGCAAGATCTCGGAAAGATCAGAGTGGAGGAATAGTTGGAAAGTTCGAAGGGGATGGTAAGCCATGAATCTTTATTTTTCCTCTCTAAGGGCAGTCTAATTATAATGTAAAAATTTGCGATGCAAACCGTAGTTCGGATTATAAAAAAGGAATGCAAAGTGGGAAAGTAGCCCGTGCTACGTGGGGGCACCACCCACGTCTCCGTTCCCTCGACTAGATGCAAATGTGACTCTTGCTGGTGCATCATTATAAATTCCACCTATGCATCTCTCTTCCGTCCACCCTCTTCCACCTCCTCCTTATTTACCTGGTAATTCTATGCTACGTCCGATAGAGTCTTCCGCGACTTTGAAAGTAATTACGAACGATGCACCTAAACACCACCCACGGCCGCCCACGCGATATAATATCGAAGGAACGGGGAGATCTTCGAAGAATCCAGGATACATCTGGCGAGGGAACACTTAAAAATCTCGAGGATCTAGCCGCTCAAAGATACAGCTTTATGAATATTTATGCGCCAACTGTCGCTGAAGGAAGTGCGAGCACTTCGACGGGGGGTGAAAATATAATTAACGATATCCAAGTTATATCTATTCTAAATATGAAATCCTATATTTACCCGCCCCGAAATATCATAATGATTATTTCATTCCCGGTAAAGTGGAAAATTAGAATACTCCTAGACATCCACTGAGCAATTATTAATAAGCGCGGGACTTAACTGCTGGAAGTATCAAAGCAGTTAAAATTGTGGGTCGAACTAGTTGATATCAGCTTTGCCAAAGAAAGACTAAATATATTATATCAGTCTCATTATCCATCTAATTAAATAAATAATAAAATCATTCGAATATGGAACAACGCGTTATGAGATTCTACATACCTTTATTGAATAAATAAAGGCCATAATTCCTATATAAATAAATATATAACTATAACCAATGTAACATAAGTATATTAAATGTAATATACAAGCATAACTTTCATATATTACATAAATGAATTGTAAGTACGTCTTTGGTAATTCCAGTGCTAAATAAAGCAATGGAGTTTTGAGATATGCTAAGTAACTTGATAATCTCCATCGAGTTCCAAGGTATATTAATAAATTACGTGTTTACGTGGAAAAAACAAGTTTACCAGACCGAGGCGAGATCAAAGATTGTGCCACGGGATTAGCATGGAGTTTAGTGGGACCGATTAACAATGGATCTTTTTTTTCGCGAGTCTAATTTTAAGGTCAGATACGTCGAGGTACGTATGCGTTGATTTTTTTTGTATCCCCGGTAAAATGTTCCCCGTGCAAAATCGTGCGAACGCCTACGCATGAAATACTCCGAGTACGCGTACCGGTATATTTTATATGCACGCACGAAAGCGCCTAGCGGAGGGTAGAAATTTTACGCCCGTCGGTGGAACACCTCGTACAACACCCGCCTCGCACGAGAATTATTGTACAACCAACGATTTATTGCTTATTATAAATACGCCTACACCGCGAACCAACGTGTCCGAGTGTTTAACCCTTAAGTACCATGGCGAACCTTTCATAAGTTTCAAACGATACTTGACCCCGGATAATTCCCTTCTAAACAATAAATTCCCGGTGTCATCTCTTGGATGTATGCCGTGGTAGAAAAATAGGGTGATGTATTGAAGCAAGTACGATCGTGGAAATATGATGCTTATAAATTAATAAATCGGGACGTTTATGGTAATCTTGTTAATTAATAATGTATGAAACGTAGAGTGACCTTGCCTGGCACTTAAGGGTGAATATATTATGCGATATTTAGTGGATGACTAAAAAACAGTGTTATCATTATGGACAAATAATTTTTACTAATTAATTTGTAGTGCAAAACAGGTGTAACAACGATGTGTTCATACGATCTGTTAGAAAGAAGTTATTTCTCATTGAAATATCTAACGGATGTCGGGGATGGAATTTATGTGATAATATTGTACCTCAGAGAGGAGAGGGAGTCCTTTTAATGAGAAGCTTAAAAGTATTTAAAAAAGGTTGGATTTAGGTCATCCGGGCGCAGAGCGTAGGCGTATTTATGATAATCGTATTTATGAGAGATCGTGAAAGCATGTCCCCGCGGTGAGTCCCCCCCGTGCCCCCCTCATGATAAATCGTTATTATGAGTTTAAATAAAATATCTTGTCGGCGTCTCCCAGACGGCTGTCAGTTTTCTACGGGGCTTCGGATTTCACGGTGAACCGATATTTTCGACGCGCGAGTCTAACTTGTAAGCAGGATATAGGATACCGTCGGGCGTAAGTTAAATCTGGCTTAATCTTGGCTTTCCACGAATCTACGAAAATGCTTCGTGCTCGGAATTCAAATGGACCCAATCTAAATTCTCCGATCTGTACTTCTAATCCTGGCCCGCGTATTCTCCACCAAACTCGCACGGTCCCCCTCGTCATTCACGGAATCCCCTCAATATCTCGCGATCGTTGTCAACCTTTCACCCCTACGCACTTCGTTACTACCACCCGCACCGATCCACCAATCATGCAACGTCTAATTCTGAATTAAGTACTACGACGTCCTTCATATATTCCGATCTATTTGGAAACCGTTAAAACGTGGAATTCCGTGGAATTCAATAAAAACGTTCAAATTTATAAAATACCATTTCCCGACTTTAGTAATTAAATCGATTAATTAATTTTTTCTAGTGTTAAACCGAACAAACGTGAAACACCAAAATGATACCAGAATGTCGAACGAAGCAAACAATATGGCGCGTAAAAAAATGGGGATGATCCGCGCGAAGAATGACCTGGAAGACAGGAAGAGTAGGTTAAATCACGTGCAAGAGGTGCTCGGTATCCTAACGAGGTACCAACCTCAGCACAGTGGTTAAGTGCAATAAATAGTGGTGAATTTTTCGAGCTGCTAATTAGTTTCGGGGGCGTGAAGTATTGGCGAGACGTCGACCGCTGGGGAACAATGTACACGTACACGGTAGACTGATAAAACACAAACATCCGAATCAGGTGAACGTATATGTTACAATACATCGACACCTATCGCGCACACACTGGCAACGATGGATCAGTCCGACAACGATGGGGCCAGCGTTACCTCCGGGGAGTTAAAAATGTTCCATAAATCACATTACGATGAGAAATGCCCTCTGCCATCCGCACATAACGCTCCACTGCCATCCGGATCGCCGGACGCTCACATTTCACGTCGATTTTGATCGAATGCCACCTCTTACACGTATATATGAATATTACTAAATCCTCTCTACGAACGATTATAAAATCGACACTTCCGGCGGCGGAGAAAGGTATTGGTTTTTTTATCGGAAACCTTCGAGCTGTTCCCGGTTAAATAATCAGAATAATTACAGAATAATTAAATCCGCTGGTCAACTCGTATCCTCCATCCATTATTTATATATAAATCAATTTTTTAAAATCGACACTTTCACGCTGGTTCCACTCAAATAATTCATTTAATGATTCCAGAGATTTCATGGAAAGCTGTATAAATTGAGGCCTGTTTTCAAATGGAAAGTCTGATGATGTTAATAAACATGTCAGAGTTAAAGTGTTTAAGAAACTTCATGGAAATCGTAAAATAACATCCACAGGACTCAGCGAAGGGGGTATTTAATCCCAAGTGATGTAAAGCTTCTGTTCGGTGAATAAAATTAAGGGAAATCCTCGAATGAGATTTATAAAATGTAATTAAAAGACGCAGTATAACTGCACCAACCGCATCCTTGGGGAATTTCATTACTTAATGAAAAACCATATACGAACATAGCTATAAAGATACAGCTATAAACGAACAATTCGAGATAATGATCGAAGAAATGTGAATCGAGACACGAACTTCTACGCTGGGAACTGCCGCAGAAATGGAGTCAAAGTTTATCAGGAAAAAGGTCGAGCGTTTAGCGAATGTCTCGGAGACAGTAGTAATAGAGAGATAATAATAAGGAAACATCTGTAGCGCGAGTTTCGCAATCTGCGAGAAATTGGTAAACCGTGTCTCTCCTTTTGTTCTTGGAACTCACCCTTTCCGTGGAAGCACGGATGAAATTCCTCTCATCAGGCCGGTAGGATTTTCGTAGAAATTACAGCATAACATAAATCTCTGCGCAGCGTAACCCCTCCCCCGCCGCCGACCAGGGGTAACGGGCATCCTTGCCACTCTTAATTACGGCCTTTTTTTTCCCGCGGGCTCGCCCATTACACTCGGCCATTAAGTCCGTCAAGTTAAATAGCGACGTGATACCCTCGACTCACCCTTGCCTTAATATACGCACGATATACATATATATACAGGGTGGCCCGGCACGATACCGAGAGATAAAACATGAAATTATAAGCCAATCTCGGAAACTAATGATTATTCCCAAAAGTCACATTTATACCTTCTTTTAGGGGTCGAAAGACTTAATCGCTAACGAACGTGTTCACCCTCCTAAGACGACCCTGTCCGTTTCGATTAAAGACACCCGAGAACCATTTTATATTATTGTTTTTTTTTCTCCAGCATTACACTTTATTTTTATTATATGAGAAAGGGATAGTGGTGTCGTCTCGTAATGTACGTATTTATCATGGATTATGGAATTATAATTCCGCGGCTTGTTTTTATACCTCTGTTTTAGTAGAGTCGTAAGATGTATCGAACATATATAATTACATGTAATTACGTAATTTTATTACTAGAGTATCGTGGTTGGAGGAAACACCCGGTATAAGGTTGAAAGTTCCATTCCATTTTTCTGGAACCCTCTTTTCTACGATCTCATCTTTTCATCCTCGCTGCTCTCCTGGCACGCTGCTATCTTCTCTCTCTTCTCTCTCTTTTCTCTCTCGCGCGTATCTCTCTCCTCTTAGCTCTCACTGTTTCCTCTTCCACCCCGTTCTCCAACCAGCACTCTGGAGCCGAGCTACGTCCGTCGTTACGCGGTGAACTTAATTATATTTTATCGCAGGTTCGTCGCGCTTATTTAAATTTAAATCGTGGCGGTGCACATACAGGGTGGATACTTTAACAAAACGGGTTCTATAGAACTCAAGCAGAACCCCCTCCGTCACTGGAGTGGGGTAGCTCGAGGGATGATACTCGTAATTGTTGGTACCCGATGTCACCGGTTAACCATCATTTCCTTCTTCTTCTTTTTTTGTCACCATTCCGGATTTCGTTCTTCCGGAGACGCCAAGTGCCGGAGAGGAGAGTACCCCATATTCGCGAAAAACGGGGGATGAAGATAATAAGTCTGCGACGAGGTGAATCGGCTGTTTCGCGCAACGAGTTACTTCACTTCTGTATGCAAATGTCACGGGGAATTATTTTACAAATTACTCCTGAGAATTAAAACGAAATACCATGGTGCATTTTTCTCGCGCGTCAGTGAATTTAATAAAAGCCATTTTTATTTCGTTATTCTTTGTACTGCTTGGCAATGAATTATTGTCTCATATTCTGTTTAACGTCAGTCAATTGAATTTGTGAAAGGAAGAGTATTAACACTTCCGCGCTATCAATCGTTGTTAGACCGGCATTGTATCAATAATTCGAGATCGCAGATTGATTTCGTTCATTTGGATCCTCATTTCCATTTACGAAGTACCTCAGTGTACTTCCCGTACCCTCGTACTAAAATTACAAGGTCATCCAATAAAAATTAATTACTCAAGAAAATCTTGAGACGCTCAAAGAGAACGTAACTCCAGTGTCCCCGTGGAACAAAGCACAGAAGAATTAGCACACGCTTATAAATAGAATTCCATGAAGTCAGATAAGAACGGGCGAAGTGTGTTACGACGATAAGACCATAATTTGGATTTGTAAAAAAAACGGGGAAGCCCGAATCCAAAATAAGCTGTAAAAAATATTCGGCATAAAGCACGAGATGGACTTACAAGCTAAGCTACCTGACAAAGAAAATACTAGCACAAAGACGAATGGCGAACTAAAACAGACGCGGAGGAAAATAAGACTCCGCGATGCCTGCGGGGCCATTTCAATGAATGTCGTCCGAGTAATATCATCGGTCTCATTGTTCTATGGTTCATCTTCGTTATTCGGGAATTTTGTTAGTTCGCGATTTCCCTGGGTAATGCATTCAAGTAATTACGACCTTATGCCACGCGATTAGAATCCTTCAATTTAATCCATTTAGGATAATTCCAATTATAATATGAAATATTAACGATCACTGGGGATGATAACTTAAATCGTACTTGTTTATAAGCGAATTTGGTTTATTGACTGACTAAGATGTCATCGTGCCGCTTTGTCGTCGCATAATAATTATTAGCGCAACGAATGACAAAGGACGCGTGGGTGGAATGAATTTCTAGCGAAGCGATTATTAAAGTACGAGTTGTCGGCGTGGCAAAGAGTGGGCTCGACGGAAGGATTAGCATAAAATCTTTCATCCCGTGGATAGGACCGAGAATAATTATTATAGGACGAGGTCGATCGAGCCTCGCCACGGGAAATTGCACGCACTGTGCCCGAGAGCCGTTCTCCGGCGTATTAATACTACGGACACAACCATCAATTTACCGTAACCCGTTCTCAACCCTACGAAGCAAAAATGTGAGATCGAACTTTCGTTCCTTCCGTATTTTTGCCGCATAATTCCGACGTTTTCGAGGAAGTTAACTGAGAATGTTTTGATTCCCGCGAATTAAGTTATAATACTTATATATTAGATATATTATGCAGAAGTTAATTGATTCTTATACAACAATCGTCTTTGATTTTCGCCATCTTTATAATATTGAGCGCTCCTTAGTCCACCGAATTAAGTTTTGATTGAATTAATTAAGAAATTTTGTATCCCGCGAATTAAATTATTTGTACATTAGATATATGATAATATATTTGTATACAATATATAAAAATAATGCAGAGTTTATTATCGAGCAATAATATTAAAGAAAATATATTTATAATGCTTCGCGGGATAAAATCTTGAAAGGATAATTTCTTAATCAATTCGTATTGGTAATCATATATTCGCGAAGGTTTTTCAAGGATACGCTTTTTAAATTAAAGTTCACAAGGGGTAGATGAAAATGATTGAAGCACGAAAGGCGGGTTTATATATGAAGTAAGTACGGATAATAATATTAAAGAGGGAAGTGTTTAAAGCGAAGCCGGGTATACGAGTGCCATGCGATGAATGATTAAAATTAATATTACGTCAAGTAAGCAGTATAATGTAAGAGATTACGAAAGTTATAAATCTCGGAGTGACTCTTAAATTACAAAGCAAGGAACAGCGTACCTTTAATAAACACCCACGCTCGAGCGACGATATTTATACGAGAGAGAAAAAATGGCTTTTTAATTATCCACCTCTAAAATTATGTTTACGAAGTTTTCGTGAAAATACGTAAAACAAATAATTACAATAAAAATTTCATAAAGCTACCTCGAATCTCATGACGTAACTAGCCACGTTAATACGCTAATTATTGAGTAGAATTCTGAGAAAATCCTTAAAAACACGAGAAATATCTGTACATTCTGGACGAGGAACTTCTTGAAAATATTCAGCACAATCATCAGAATCCATTTGGTTTAGCGAAGCAAGTCATCTTTATTTCCTGAGGTGGTGTTTGCCGAGTTTCATTAATAGGGCATTTCAAGCGTGAGCTTCCCAATCAGCTTGAGCTTAATTCCAGGAAAGCAGAGCTTTATTCTTAATCGAGGTGCAGTTTAGTACTAGCTAACGAGCAGATAATACGTAGCCGCAAGGTATTCCCACGCCGGCGGAAGTCAACAAGCCGGACGTGCATCGAACCATACGGATTCCCCTCTCCGTAAGCTTGAATTTCCGTGTTAAGTAATAGCACGTTGCGAAGGCCTATCCAATAGACGGCTCTATCCTCTTCGAAAATCCCATTGCGAATTTCATTGGAAATTTCAAATTGTCGCGAAGTTTTCTTTCGACGCCATGCCGTAGAATCCTCAAATTTCAAATCGACACACATTTTTCTTCCGACACAATATTCGAACTTCTAATTTAAGGTTATGCGATAACGAATATTTATTTCTGTCAACATCATGCCGTACAATGCGCAGGTTTCACTGAAGTCAATTAAACTCACTAAAACGAGTTCAGTTTTAGAATTAAATTATAGAAATAGAAATTATGAAATGAGTTCAATTACAGCATTAATGAAGACTTAATTCTTGAAGTTTTATCAATATTAAAAGTGTCCCGTGTGACACCTATATTTTTCACACCTAAGGTCTAATAATAATTCGCTAATATTAATACGTAGATATTTAATAGATAATTATTATTGTATAACTATATTGATATTTGTTCCTAATATATTAATATATTATATAGGATGCTCCGTATGAAATAAGCCACCTAGTTGTCTCCTGTAATCGCGATAATATGCAAAATATTTTACGCATTTTACGAATCGCTTCGAACAGCCAGTATCCCGAAAGAGCATGATTTTATATTATATTATATTTATAATAAACCGTATACATGTAGAATATGTACAACACGTTGCAAGATAAATAGCAGAAGCATACGAAATAAGACAGAATTTCTGTGTCACCGAAGATGCACTGAGCAGAATTTCGCAGCAGCTGTAACCCAAAGATGGCCGATTTCCAGAATACGAGAACTAGCGGGTCGCACGAGTAGAACGAGTCTCCTCTGAATTACGTGTCTCTCGTGCACGCCGTGTGTACAAGAAAACTCGAGGAAGAAAATGACGAAAGGCATGGAACCGAATAAAAAAATGCGGAAAGAGTAGACCCCGTTTTAATGTAAACACGAACCTTCTCTTGCACTTGGCTGCGCGAGACAGTGAACTTTCACCGAGCAGATTCTGTTTTTCTTATTACATTTGGACTTTCTAGCAGACTATTTTTCTTGACAGCAATTTTTGCTTATTAATATTTATATATTAATTCTCTCAAAAATACCTTGACGCGATATATCGACTTCTCAGAATGATTTCTGAGCTGAACAATTTTTTAATCTGCTTTATAGTTGACATTTCCGCGAATTAAATAGCTTATGTTTTTCGTTGGATCATAAAGAACGATTAATAAATTTCCTTCGTTTTGGTAAAAAATAAATAGCAGGAATTACAGGGTAATCGAGGATACACAGGTTTTGAATGTTATATAAGTAATTATTTTAATAGGATGTTTACTGCGAAAACAAGGAAAAAATTGAATCCTGAACATGGAATTCGAGTGATAGTTTCATGTCGTGTTCCAACGGGTTTCGTATCAATGGCATTACTGTACTGCCGCTTCTTCCTCTTTTTCTTTTCCCGAGGCTACAGATAGGTATGTCGGGGTAAAAAAAAAGGACATCCGAACGGCTCTCTAAACCACCGTGCCAGTTTAACGCATTCGGGAACGACATCCAGACAGCTGTGTGCCTTGGATTCGAATTCCAGACGCGAATAGTGCCGGGCCACACGCATCCCGCTCCTTAAGTTACACGCCTTCGCAACGTGTACGGTTCAATTAAAAAAATACCCCGAACATGACATTTGCGGAGTTTCGATTACACTAACAACCTCTCCGTAATTGATCCATATCGATTAAGTATTATTTGAATCAATCAGCTGAAAGCTAAATAAAGTTCACGTTGTCCTTTTTTTACACAATTTTCTAGACCACTCATATTTTTCACGAATACAAATATCGTTGTATAATTAAGTGGATTATTTTACGTGGAGTACCTTGGTAAAACCTTGGCATTTTTAGATCACCGTACATCTCACATTGTAGATCATCACTGACATTAGTCAGTACTGCTAAAAATGCGTCGCAAAATAAATGTATTAGAAACATTTTCACGTGAATGGCATTCACGAAAGACACAGGAAGACTTTTTCGTGGAACCGTGTAGCGTATACGATACAAAGATACATAATCTCAGAAGCTGGTAAGAAAATCGGCGACATGTATACGAGGGCGCGAAGGAAGAAACGAGGGACGTTTATGTAGACAAGCTCGTCCAGCAAGCCGGCGGACTCCATTTTGTATCATCGTTTTCTTCCTCTCGGGCTTCTCGTTTTTTTCCTTTTTTCTTTTGCCTTCCTCGTCTTCCGTGGATCGTCGTAGTGGTTGTCGTCGTTGCAAGCCTGGCATCTGCCCACGCTAGAAGATCGTACCAGCAATAGCATGTGGGAGTATATCTCGTTTCTGGAGCCAGCATCCATGTATTTATGGTATCCGAGAGTGGCGCGAACGGAGGCACTACTCCTTCCGCCGGTATGTGACTCGATTAGGTTTCACCGAGTCAACTATAAGAAACACCACGAGATCTACTGAAACACCCGGCTGTTTACGGTCTTCCCTTATATATAAAAGGGGAACGACGAGCAACGAAGAGGATCTTTAACCCTCGGAGTACTGTGGGCGGATATATGCGTCCAGTAAAAATTGTCGCTTGCCTAACTGCGGATTTATCCGTTCAAAACGATATACATTCAACGAAATATAGGAAGTCTGTCGCAATTTTTGTTCCGCATTATAGGAGATCCGTCGCAATTTTTGTTCCGCATTACTTGGAATCCGCGAAGGGAAAAAGAGTTACGAGAGAAAATCGTGTGAATCCTACATCGAGGTTCACGTAGGTTGCACGCGACCGGAAAGCGAAAGGCGATGAAATGTAACCGATACATTCGCTTTCTCAGCAGTCAATGAAATAGTTGCAGCGGAGAAAGGAGATTAGTCTGCAGCTCGAATGACCTTGTTAACGAGACCGGAGAGGTATCACAATCGAGATTCCCGACGGAGCTGTAATTCGGTACAGAAGTACAACGAGTCTCTCGTGTTACGGTACACTGGACAGATGGACTGCGTAACGTAATTTTGATAAACATAACGGTATTTAACAATGGACTACGTAAAAGTGAATACTTAGAAGTACTTAGACATACGATGATGAAAGTGGATGATCTACATTTTTATATAATAGCAAAATATTCATGGTTTCACGTAAGATAAATCACATAATTAAAGAAGGAAGAAATATAGTTGGAAAAATATTCGCTGTAAAAAATATGGGTGTGTGAATACCTTGCGAAGAAATAGCACCGAAAAAATGCCTGTTTGAGGGCATTGACCATCGAACTCATTCGTGTAATAATAAAATAGTTTTTCGTCGCGATTAGGAGATAATTTGTATGCAGGTCGAATGATCTTATTATTCATTCAATTTTATTGGGTGGTTAGTTTTATATGAGACACCGTGTATAGCAGACATGGATGGAGATATGTAGGGTAGTAGAAATAATTCAAGTTTCAACTCATATTTTATCGCGCAGGACATGAATTAAAACTATCCATGACATTGGAAGCAATGTTTTCGAAGGTATATGGTTCTCCGACGCGTGTATTTCATGTCGGTTTTGAACGCAGTTTCAAAGAAAGAAGCAGCTAACTCAATTTCCCCGGGAGTACAGTAAATTAAAGTCATCGGGGCTTAATTTGCGCGAGAATTCTCCAGACGCTCTCTCACGCTAGTTTTCTATGGAGGGCCACATTTATTGTTTTTATATTTCTTTCCTGGTCACCACTTCCACGTCCCGGTTTCCGTTTTACTAGAAATTAAGCTGGAAAAGTCGGTAGTGAAAAAAAAGCCGTCTAAACGAAATACAAGGAAAATAGAGAGGTCGAGGAAAACGGGTCATACTTTGCTCCGCGTAATACACAATCCGCGGATTTAAAAATTATTCTCGTCGTACGCCTGCACCGAGTGAAACCCCTTTCAAAATTTAGAAGAGAAAACAGCTATTTTACGTTCCTCGTTATTTACAACGCACGCTACCAGCTATTTTTCACAAACAATTTTTATATACCGCACCACTCACACCTTTTCGCCGATACATTACTCCCGACATACTTTTGCACAATCTTCCGAAAATCAGGAGCAAGAAAAAACGCTTCTTTATCTTCATGAACTCCGGAGGAAAGGAGTTTCGGGTAACGATCTTCTTTAGGTCATTCAGGGGTAGGTACCGCTTTAAAACAGTCGAAATAGATAAAGAGAAATTTCCGTGGAAGTGGTTCAAGGGTAGGTTATAATATCGGGACAAAAGACATAGAAAGTGGCGATGAAGAGGAAGGATACCCGAAGCGGGTAACCCTTATCTAATTAGTTCCTTCGAGAAGCATGAAACCCGAGCGACTCCAAACTGAACTCGTAAACGGCATGGTCTCGTTAAACCGAGGCTCACCGTACCAAGGGTGCTTCAGGGCTAATTGTCATCCTCCGACGGAGGTGAACGATAAATTCCCACTGGTTTCTGCCATCGCCCACCAACTCTCCTCTCCTCTCCTCGCCAACCTATCACCAAACGGTTGGAGAACCGTCGAATCGTTCAGGCGGACTCCTGATGGTACACCGTGGCTGGATGTCGCTCTAATCCAGCAAATTCACGTCGAGCCGACACATTCGCGGAAACGACTGTCGGCGAAACGGTTCGCCTAACAAGCAGAAATTTCACACGTGTATGCACAGAGAGATCTGGGAATATCCAAGCGTCCCTTTCTCTACTTCCTACGGTACCCTGTCCTTGAGGTTTCGACGTAACGTCGAGTCATTAGATGACGGTGTACCATCATCAACGTAATATTTCTCGACCGCGCTAGAATCCAAGGGAGGATCCACTCGGAAGAAACTTAGACAAGCGTGAAACGTCAACGAGACACTCGATTAAGTTCCTACTCAAAGATTTATGGAAATCCGTGAACAGAAGAGCCCCGATAATTCCTACGGTCTAACAACACTCTTTAACAGAACTTTTCTAGAACTTCGGACAAGATATTCGACAAGGATATGAAATGATTAGAACACGCTACATTTAATTTCCGTATTATTCCCAGATTCACGCACACGTGGCTTAAACAGCAATAATTTCACACGGAGAGATAACATTTCTGAGTAGAGGTGATATTGGGGGAAGAAACGTCGTTACGGAAGGTTCTACATTTAACCATTTCTACCGTTCGTCTCATTGAACCGCATACTTCGAATGCTTTCCATAACGAGCAAACCGAGCGACGAGAGTTCGACAAATTTATTTACTTGCACACCGCATTCTACGACCCCCCCCCCCCCCCCTCGTCCTCGCGAGTTTGCCCACTCAATTTATATACACACACATACACACGTGTATGTATACGAGGTGGAACGATCGAGATAATTAAAAAGTAATGACCGAAATACCAAAAGGCGGCCGAGTGTATTATTGAAAGGGTTTTTAGGGTCCCGCTATAATCCACGGAATAACGCGGTCGGTATCACTGATTGTGACTTAATTATTAATTCCCGTATAATGGCACCAATAACAAAACGATTTTGTTACTTAACCCGCGCCAATACGCTAATTGCAATTAAAAATCTATCTGCCGCCGCGAGCCAACAGGATTTGCGCCTATTAATCTTGTCAAGGGATCATTCCTGGAAATTGTTCGTTCTCGTTGGTGGATGTTATAAAAATGATATACTTTATAAAGAATGATATTTTCGATTTTTATTAATGCTATCACTGTTCCCCGATATATAATGGTTGGTATATTTCTTGGTAAAAATATATCTGATATAAATCCATCGCCGAGAAGAATTGTATTTCCTCATCGATTCGGATTGTGGCAATCTGTACCTGGATTTTCTATCCAGGAAATATTTTTTATCTTCCATTCGATCATCGTTTAGACTGTTTTTCCTGGTATTATTAAAGAAGCGATACTTGGAGGATTTTCCGTGAAAGTTTCCTCGTTAAACTGCCCTCGAAGAGCGCGAAGGAACTCGGAGAGTCCTGAACTCCTAGGTACGAAGGAAACTCACGATCGATGTTTCGCCTGCGCGGAGGCTGACGATTCAACGTTACGCAATCCGGCGAGTACTTTACGTTTTCGTAAAAAGCAAACGCTCCTACGCTCGAGAGTCCATAGAGGGAGTTTAAAGTCACGTCGAGAACAACGGCACGACTTATTCTTGACAGTTTTAAGAGGTTGTACTTCTCCGGAACCAACGACAGTCCATGAATTAATATGTACTCACGGGGACACCGGGGCACCGTTGCAACCACGTAAATGCATTCCCAGCCGTAAACTTAAACCTTTAAAGAACCCCTCTCTCGACTACCGAACAACGAAACCCACGAATCATTCTCTCCTATAGAAAGCTATCGTTTAATACCAATCATTTAATTGACGCTCGAGAGTAATCGAGTGAAAGGAACATTCTTGAAAAGCAATGAACGTAAGTGTATTGTTGGTCAGTTTTATATGCGGATATTGGATCCAGATGAAATTGTATTGTTTCATTGTAACAGTATTAATATTAATACGGCATTATTTTTAATTATCCTATTAATGTAAGGAAAATATTATGAATATTCAAGTATAACTACGCGCCTTCTCAACCGATACTTAATAATACTATAATATCAATAATTAATATTAATTCCAAAACAGCCATTTGGAATTAAATTGTCACCAGTATTATTTTTAGTATGATACTAGTTTTAATTATGCCATTGATATAAGAGAAATATTTAGAATACTTTAAATGAAATATATCTAGCATAATTAATATGAATTTTGTAATGGCCATGTGGGATTAAATCGTTCCCATTAATATAAGCAAAATGTTTAGTATACTCGTACATAAGTATCTGTCTTTTCAACCGATGCTCGAACGGTTGAAGGATATGAATGATGAATTTAATATTCCACCCTTCTTAATAGAGCCCTATGTCTGTACGTTTCCCCGCGTTACCGGCAAGAGCCATCAGCTAGCAGATAGGGTGACATAGAATTCGGTGTCCTGTCTCTGACAAGCCACTAGGTGTCTATAAATACAGACCAGAAGCGGCATAATATAATTATCTTGATGATATATGCAGCCACTCATCCATCTCTTACCGGTAACATTTGTCATATGGCGCGGATCACACGAACTGATGTATTGACTCTATATGCAGTGTCCCGAAAATTGATCGTTACTTCTGAGACAGGATATAGTTAGTTCTCCTATGACACTAGGATGATATGAAATCTATTTTGTAGTTCCTTATAATCCATATTATTTCCAATAATTCCGATAATTGTAGTAAAAATGCACGCATCGTTTACGATAATTTAGAAAATTGATATGTTCGTAGTTTCTTATAATCCCCGTAACAATAGTAAAAATCCCGTCATAACGTTAATAATAATTTAAAATAATGAATTAACAAGAATTTATAACATTGAAATAATGTTGGTGCCATTTCTTACAATCTGATAATATCTCTTATAATCGTCATAATTGTAATAAAAAGGCCTCCGTAATGTTAACAACAATTTATAATCTGCTATCAAAATCATAGTCAGCTTTAATCCATGTAAGTGTAATTCTTTATATCGTTATTATTAATGACAATATTTATTAATATTCCACAGCGAGTTATACTACTAAGTCATTCTAAGTTAATTCACTAATAGAAAGATATATCCTCGATTTTCCCGTAATTTCCTAGGAAGCCGTTAATTGCGTTGGAAATGCCACGTCATTACGCGATAGTGAAGTCCCGTATCACGGAACGGTGACACACATTTTTAAAGCACCCAGTATACCTTCACCCCTTGAACGTGTCAGTTCTAAAGGACCGCTATTCAAAACCCCCGGGGCTTAATAAAAAGAAATTATTTTCAGAACGGAAATCATAGTAAGCTTTAAGATCGTGACAGCGTATACCTTCGTCCCCTTGAAAAGTTCTTTGTGGATAAGCTTTCCGAGGATGAGAATGCCGCACCAAAGAACGCCACTCATTCAGAAACATTCATCACTTTCATAAAGTCAGAAAGAAAGAGAGGGCAGGCACGCGTTAAATAGTTGCTTTCCGTGCAAAAAGCAAATTTTAAAATGCGAAAAAATCCACAATACGTCGCATCCTTCTTTGCATCGAGAGTGGCCGGTGTTGTAATCAGAAAAATGGAAGTACCGATTGTAACAACTCTGGTCGCCGAGTCTGGCAGTGTCGATGACGGAACCCACGAAAAAAGGGTCGCATCGATGTCGACGATCGATCGCCGGGTAGCTTTACGATATACCGATATTCAATTAATCATTTCGGGGTTCATACCGCGGGGTTTTAACATGCGACAAAAGCGTGAATCGATGGACACTGGCGAACCGTGACGCTACCAGGATAGACAATACGTTTCCCCACCGATGAAATTTCACTCGACAAAAGCTAACACGCTCTTTTTTTTCGGCTCGGCCCACCCAGCACACCCGCTATTCCAATTTCGAATTAGCAAGTTTAAAGGGCTACTTTCCATTTTCACCGCCGTGGAAACGAAGTAATCCGGCAATTAATGATATCGCTATCAATTAATAAAGTCACTGGGAAAAAGTTCTTTTTTCACTCGCGGAACAATGCAGGATTCCATCAGTTACATAATATTATATACCGTGTATACCGGCACCGAGGAAAAATTGTGTAAAAATATGAACAAAGGAACAATCAACAGCTTATCAACGAGTCCAGAATCCAGATATCCACAGTACACGCTGCTTTTTTTACGAACAATACATGTATCCATTGAAAACTGACTATTTATTTTATAACAGATTTCTTGCTGTGCCGAAAAACATTGATATAATGAAGTACAAGTAACAAAGCCAAGTACAATAAACATTTTCTTGGACTTTTTACGCGACTCCTTAGAAAGGGGATTATAAAATTTCTCCGAAAGAAAATGTTGGTTTCCCTTTGTTAGCCGTTGTCTTTTGTCACGGAAAAACTAGCGGCGCTTAATGGAGAGACTTAATAGCAGAGGTCTCGCGAGTTCCCGGGTGTACCGATAATTGGGGACGAATTGAAAAAATAACGTGGAACGGGTTGGGCTGATCGGACGTGTGGGCCAATCTGAAATTAGCAAGTCAAAGCGAATGGTTTTCGTTGGCGGAGAACCTCCCGTTCTCTCGCAGCTAATGTCTACCTCTGTCGCGAGGAAATCATGGTTTTCGGGGAGAGCAGCTTAATCTCGTCGCCCTTCCCAAATTGCTGGCTTGTCCGCCATACTCGCGACTTCCACTACCTCGTAATTTGTAAGTGCACCTTCCCCTCTCCCTCTCCTCTCATCCACGTACTTTTCCTCTTTCGGACTTTACACGCTGAAATTACAGATCGGACGACGACGAGGAGGACTACGCGCGGAATTTCGTTTTCTCTCCATTAGCATTCTTTTTCGTCTGCCATTATACCAATGCCTATTTCGGCCCGGACGGAATTTAATGGCAATTAACACGCGCCACGGGGGACACGATAAGATGACGTGGGCGTCTCTCTTCGTGTTCTACCTTTCTCGCTCTCTCTGCTTCTAATTCACTCGTGGAATCTTCTTGCTTTCTCTCTTTGTCCTCCTCGAATATTATATTTCACGACGATGTAGACGCCCGGATTCCCATATAAAGAGTATTTCGATACTCCTAATATGGTTGCTTACGATACTTCGCGCCGTGATGTGGCAACATTCTTTTTACATGAAACGCGTGTAATTATCCTTGACGATATACTTATTTTATAATATACTGTACTATATTCTACACTGTACCGTACTTTATTCTATATAACCGATTATTAACCTCTTTTATATTTTGCAAACTAAAAAATATGTTACCAGAAAGTAATCAATTATTTTTCGCATACTTTATGAATCTCCATTTATTTTTTCTTATTAAACATTATTCTATTAGATAATCCTCATCGTTATCTATGTTCCTTGACCGAGGATCCACCAATGTCATAATTTCTGTTTTGAAAAAATCGAATTCGGGAATTTTTGTGCAAAAAGTGCTCCACTCCCGAATTGATTACTTTCCTGTATCCCTAATATTTCTTTGCCGGTATCGCAAAGCAGTATACATTCTTGACCGATTTGCATATAAAATAATATTCTTTCCCGTTTCCGCTCCAAAGTGGCAATAAAATCACAATTCTTTTCATTGTATACACTAAGTGTTAAATGACACTTAATGATACGCACACAATGAACACACTTTAGTCTTCTCTAGGAATACCGGTGGAAAATCCAAATAGCCATGTATCTTTGTATTTTGTATAATATCCCGAGATAACAGGTGCAAAGAAATATCCACCTGTTTCGATCTCAAATATCAATTACACTTCTCGAAGTATATTAGGTGCTCAACCAATCCGCGCGAGCGATCTCGTTACAAAAGAGGCGCAAGCGCCAGAGTGTTAATAACCCTGTTACACAGACCCGTACATTAATCCGTATTACATCGGTAATTAGAGTAGATATAATTACGTAATCAATTAACGAGCAGTAATCCAGCTTCGTTATCGAGAGTGTAACGTTACAAAGACGCGCGGCTCGTTCGAGAAATACAAATCTCATATGAATAACATCGAACATATTAAAAAGTTGAAATGTAATCTAATTAGTTACTAAATAACCTAATTAAATCAGTCGGATTACATCCGTCAAACATAGTACAATGTCGACCACGTGATCATTCTCGAAGTAACTACCGAGAAACGATACACGCGAGTAAGTACATCGATCAAACAGAATTTCGAGGGCTTCCAGAAGTAAGTTAAACATTCGAGAATCGAACGTAACGGAGTGCGGAGGTATTATTATGGAAGCATTACGGAGTTTAAAGAGTTGGCACGAAGTGGAAACGCCGCGAGATATATTGGTAAGGAAAGCGTTCGAGATGCATGGAACCGGGACCGTGAACGGAAACACGGATAAACGCGTGATTCGCTTACCCGAGTGAAAGGCCGTCGCCTGGCATACGTGCCGGATGAAGAAAGAAAGAAAGAATACATGTCCGATAGCATTATCATACCTTACTCCTTTTAGTGCCGACCGAAAAAATGTATCCGTCAAATATCAATTGATTCTGAATGTTCTACCGGCGTACGTTTCAAACCAGTAGTTTCCAAGAATAATGGACGAGTATTATATTGAATATGGTTACGTAGAGTAATGTCACGAAGGTTATTCAAAGAGTCCTCGTCATTTTCATCATTATTGTCGTCAATTCCTGTCATTCTGCCGCCGAAATCTTGGTGGGAATAACAATAATTCTTCGTCACTGGCACTACTTCGTACATCACTGTGCACTACGAACAACTGGAGACGTCTTTTTCAATAGCGCGCATGCGTACATCAATTCTCGAACCTCGATTCTCGCACATCGATATATCGTCGTGGGTACGTCTCGTAAGTGTAGCCAACATATAATCGTTGTTCGGCACTAAAAGGGTTGAACTCTCAGCGGGGTACCGTCGCCGTGAAATTTTATTTTTCGATGATTTCGTCATAATTCTTCTCCATCGTTACCGTACAACGGAAATTAAGAATATTAAACGCCGCGGTTTTCCGACTCGAATGTGAATACATATTTCATTTCTCTCTTCGAATCGGTCGATCGTGCCAACAAGTGTGTGAACGTGGGAATAATAAAAATATGAATCAACAGGAGATGCCGAAGAAAAATATTAGACGCGGCGGAGTTTTCTGTGAAGATAAGTAAATGCGTCCCGTTGAGTTCAATTTTTTCTGGATGTCTTAGGAATCGTAGGTTAATTTAGATACTTTATTAATTGCATTCCACAGTGTTTTATACAGATATTTATTACGTAGAATGTCTCGTATAAAATAAGACACCCGATTATCTCCTTTAATTACGATAATACGTAAAATATTTCACAAATGACTTCGAACAGCGAATATCCCGAAAGAGAAATTTCCGTTATGCTTTTATTACTGCATTTTCCGGATCACCCATATTTTGTATTTATATTGAATAATGTTGAATTAGGTCACCTCTTTTATGAGGGACACTCCGAATAACGTCGTTGATCATTCACGTTTAATTAGATACGTGATATCAATTATATCAAGCAATTTGAAATTGCTGTATTAACATATTTATGGAATACTCTGAGGAAGGTGTTCCAGTTACGACTTAGAACCTAATATTCCCATAACTCACGTAGATAATCTACCAGCGGAACAGATAAGAAGTTCAATTTCGTATTGAACGTTAATATTAGTCAGTTAATTTATAGTGCTACGGAGTTACTTGGATCGACGCAGGCACGAAATCTCCTCGAGAATATACGAGATTTTATCGCGTAACTGGCGAAACGAGAATTCCCTTGAATACACTATCATTGGGAAGTGTTTCTGTATCTATACAGTGTACGTTTCTACCTTCGCTTATCTATTCAATGATTTCCCCTTAGGACTTCACGATTCAGTCAAAATGACTGGTCCATTTTTTGGAAGTTATTCGATTGTACAACGTAAATCCATTAATTAACTGATATCTGCGAGCCATAATTTATATATAAATAAATATGTAAGTATAATTGAAAATATACTCGATAGTTCTAGTATTAAGAACGACACTCTTCTTATCAATATAAAAATGATAATCCTAGCTACAAGTGGATCAAGGAAAATATACCGGAACATAGAAACAACAGTCGGAAGTTGACGGTGAGACACGTAAGTTGAAACTTTCCGGAATGATTAGCACAGGAGCAACGAAGAGTGAAGGAAAGAAGAGCGAAGTAAAGAGAGAAGGAAACGAGAGATAAGGTTCCGTGGTAGCTCGAAGTGAGAAGCGAGAAAGGAGAAACTAGAAGCGAGAATCACGCAACGTAGGAAGCCGTCCTCGCGTGATTTCCATACGAAGAGAAGACGCGAAGAATTGTGGGATGGAGAGAAACGGGAGGAAGTTGAGGAAGACGAAGAAGAGATGAAAACGCGAACTGCCTTGGCTCGAGACAGACCAAGACACCTTCCTTCGAGAAGCTTAAAGGAGATAGCCGGTAAAGATCCTGCTATAGGACAACCGGCGTAATGTATAGCCAAGCCACCCCTTTTATCCGCGTACACCATCTCCAAGGAAAAAGGGAGAAGGAAAGAGAAAGCATCACCAGCATCCAACCACCCGGTCCTCTCTCACCTCTAGCAACAATCTTTTCTCACTTTGCGAAGAAGCCATCTTTCAACTTATGGAAATTCGGTACGCCCGGTTTCGAAAGTTTCGGAACTGCCGCTGTGTCTGGTGCTTCTGTTACAACTACGATTTCGATGCCGAGCAAGATGAGACTCAGCTACGATATCGGACCAAGGAATAGACGACCCCATGTTTTTCTTCCCCCTTCGAGCTTAAACGTCACGTAACAGGATGTAAGGACGTAAATGTCATCCTAACTTTTGCATTCTGTCTTACCGTACCCGCCTCCCCGTTGGAAACGCTACTCTCTGCACTTTGTGATAGGTTTCTCGAGAACGTTTTCTAGAACCGATTCGTGAGAAAAGGACAATGGACATCGAGGAGAATAAACGGATCTATTTGTTCGTAGTACGATAAGTTTCAATATCGAGCCAATATTCATAGAAATAGTTATGGAATTAAGATGATGTAAAAATGGAAGAGTTGACGGAAACTAAAACCTTGTATTCTGTCTATTCAATGATTTTAAATTAAGGTCCAATCTTCGCAACTCCGGGGCCTCAATAATTTAATTAAATTTGATTCTTTACAATTATAATAATATTTTAATCACGCTTAGAATGTACTATGTTGTACATCCTCCACGAAGATACAAGACCCGCTTCCTAGAGTAGACTATACATTTTTTAGCGCAATTAATTCCAGGCTCCAAAAGACTCAATATGAGAAATTAATATGATTTATTCCTTATTACGTGCAAAAGTAACGTCGGGTTTTGGTTCGCGTTCAAACGAATTTCAATAGATTATACATCGTTCTCTGACGGTGGAGTTCAAATATTTACTAGGATCCCAAAGAATAAAGGGCGCACTTGAAAACGATGAACCAACGGAATCAAACCGGGAACAAGATCTTTGGTTCAGTCCGTAAGAATAACAGATTCCCGCGACTGCCTTTCATTCATTCGAACTGGAACGACCGGCTCGATTTTATCTGGCAATTATATTACAATCTATAATTCCCTGAAACCACCCTCTTTTCCTATTCTCCATCATTTTTTTAATACCGTTTGTCTCCACATTTAATATTCGCTTTCATTAAAACCCTCAAAACGACCTATGAAAACCATTGAAATTCTTCCTCGGAAAATCATGGAAAAGTGTTCATTAGCGTGTGTTACCTGATGGAATTAATTATTCCTTGCTTCGATTAATTAAAAACTTGTTCATCAGCACTTGATATAATTTTCATTATTAATTATAAACACCAATAAAAATAGTATTGGAAGAGGATCATTATAATATAATATTAATATAGATACTAATAATAACCAGAAATATTTTATTTAATTATAACCGCCGATCTTTACCGATCCACGATTACTTCGAGTCAACGAGGACATTCGAATTATTAATTAATTCTGAAGTTTACTCTTCCGCATAACGGAGGCAAGAAAAATCCCTCTTCTTTACGAGGCAGTATATTTTGTCTTTACGTACCGCGTGTATCGCGTAACATCAAGATTACAACATAAAAAAAGGAAACTACGCAAGCTTTATTTCTCATCATAGCCGTGTCATATTTTTTTTTATCGCGGACGCGCGATCGTTTCCCCGGCTGGGTTAGATTTTCATAAGATTTACAGAGAGTCATCCCGCGTATTGTGAGCGGGAAGATTTTTCCACGGTGGACATACAAAGAGAGTGAAAAAGAGATAGAGAGGAGAGGCGGTTAGAAGAGAATGGAATAAGAGCAAAGAGAATTTCTATCCGAACTTTTCTTATTTCCGACTTGGCCACGGTACACGACAATGCTCTTAAATCCTGTCTTGCAGTCACTGGACACTGCCATTTATACTAGCTACTCTTCATAAGAGCCGTTTGACAGTGTTCACCAAAATTAGACCACTTAACATGGCGGCGTATAAACATACCACATCAAGTAACACACCAAGAAACTCAAAATCATTTTTCGATGGAATCTAGTTGGAGTAACAAATTAATTTCAAAATGACTCTGCATTTTCTGTATGTTAACAGTAGAATTACGGATAATATATTTATATTTATAACTATAACTATAACTATATTTATACATTCACGCATACGTCCTTAAAAATAAAGATGAGTAAAACAAAATTAATTAATTGTTTTAATTACCTCCATCGTGCAACATGAGTCGCAACAAATCTCGGAAAAGGAAAACTTATGAACGTTCTTATTAAATTCTGGGAACCCGTTAATATTCTATCATATTGTTTGATCGCATTTCAGGAATCTCAGTTATTCGATTATTTAATTCGTATCGGAAAATAGAATCTATTAGAAATTGCAGCCAGTAATTTCAACATCAACTCGGACACTCTGTATGTCGATGTCATGTTACATTGTTTTATCATAGTTTTGGAATCCCAATTGTTCCTAATTCTTGAATTCCTAATTTATTATGTCATTCGTGTCAGAAAATGATCAACCGCTTCTCTGAATCGCAAATCCCTTTATTATATATTTATTTGATTTAATGTATTTATTACATGATTTTATTCATCAAATAAATGCTGCGACGTCGAACAAAATCCAAAGCTAATTCTGCCTGTTGTTTTTGAGGGAAAGAAATCCTCCGATTTTAAAGTATCCGCTTATATTGATTTCATACGTCCGAAATAAACTAAAATTCTAGTTTATTCAGAGATACACAGTTCTGTATTGGATAAACAAAAATCCGTGCTTTTATAACGCGTTAAGTAAAATGGGTTGCTGGATCTATTATGCACCACGCGAGAACCAGTATGCAGCGAATCGCGAGTGCCAATTTCCACGGTTTATTAAAGATTCTGTCGCATCGAGAAAATTGTGCCTATCACGGGAAAAAATCTCAGCGAAAAGGATTTCCATTCGTGTTCGAATAATTAATACGTATAAAGTATCCGTAATATTCCTCATATAAAATCTCTAAAATGTAAAATAATTATCTAGAATTAATAATGTACACAACGCGGTGTATTAAACCGTGATGTGCACCTAACTGTTCAACTCAATATAATCTGCAATCGACTGAAAAATATTAAATAGAATAAATTGCAGTGCGCAGCTCAAGTCATCCAACTAAACGTAATCAGTGATCGATTAAAAATTCATAATCTACGGAAATAGACATTTATTTTTATTCTTGGAAGATTCATATTTATATCGAACTAATATTGGAGAAGAATCCCGGTATTGTTGGAATATGATTAATAATTCGATATTAAAGAAGTTTCATTATATTAGACACTATATCTATTATATTATATTAGAACTTATATATATAATATAATGTACAGAATACATTGATGCTAAATTAATTATATACATATTAGAAGTTCCATGCGAGGCAACGTAACATAATAAAAGATGGTTAATTCACCTTTTACAGGTTTTATTAGATTTCGTTCTGCCGTGGAGAACCCAATCTCCCGGAAAATGGACGAATAACGCTTGCACGTAAAAAGAGTATGCGCACGGTAAAAGTATGCTAATAAACGCAAATATTGAACATGTAGAACAGGGAAATGAGATGTACGTCTAACCATCTCAGAAATTGCAAAAATCGATTCGACCCCGCTAATATCGCGATTCATTTCCGGCCCAGAAAAAAAAACCCGCTTTTTCCCCTAACAGCAAACACGACCGAGAACTTCGAAAATCTCTTCGCACTGCGAAGCAAGTTAAATACAAAAAGTATTCCGCGAATTCAGTGAAACATTTTCCTGATTAAGGAAATCATTTCGTACGGATGTGAAAACGACGATGGGAAATTAATTCATAACTCATTGCGTCTGTGTGGGATGTTCTTCAATTATACGATTATTATTTAATTTTGTGAGCAACGGCATTCACAGGTTTTTAAATATTACTTAAATATAATATAAATTGCTCCACCAATTTTATTACAGGAACTAAACGATGCGTAGTTAGGATACGTTATTATAATTAATTTCACGGAATCGTGATTACTGTGTACACATCGTGTAACTTATTTTAATACGAGCCATGATCGATTCAAAATATTTACATCGCAGCATCGTTCGAACGCAATTTCGTTTGACGCCAGAAAATCGAATGTCTATCGTCGCGATAACATTTTCGAAATCACGAGAAGAAGTAAGAAAAGATCTCGAAATGGAAGAAGAAGGCGGGAAGAGGAATACTATCGTTGAGAAAATCAGTAACCCTCGGTTCCAGCTACGTAAAGAGACTCGTATACCAACAGTAAATAGGAGCCCTATCGACAACGATCTGATCAAAGAGTTTCCTCCGAAAGGACCTCTTCAACTCTCGTGTCTTCAACGGAGAATCTTATCTATCTCGAGTTCTTCCGAACTAGGGATACGAGTTACTCGACGATCATCCCTAAGAACGGTCCGCAGAAGCACAGGGGACGAGCTAGAAAGAATATTCAGAAAAAAGGGTTAAAAAAGACTCACCACTTGGTGTACGAAGTGCCTTCAAGTTGCCGCCGGTTTTAATAGTCGGAGCTTCTTCGCAACGAAGAAAGTACGACGTCGCCAAGCTTGATCTTTCAACCAGAGATATATCTCTGTCGTTAAAAAAAAGGGCTTTCTCCGTTATCACTGCTTTAGCCTGTTCACACACTATCGTCACTCTCACACACTGTAACACACAGTTTCGGTTCTTAATCCGGTATCCTTAGCGTGTGCCAATCAAAACAACCGATCCAAGAAGATCAACGTGAACGTCGGCTCGTGGATTATTCTTCGACTTACCGCGGCCATTCACTAAAGTCGATAATGTCGCGTAGAAAAACACGACATCCGAGTGTTCCACTGTTTAGTATAATAATACGTGGGATTCGGGGAATTGTCTCCGCGTGATATTCGTCCTCCCGAAAGTCACGTATATTTATCGGGATCGTTGCTTCACGACACTGTTTACGCGCTCCTAACACGTTGGTGGGTATCCCGCACCGTGATTGATCTTCGACAATTCTCTATTGTCTCACAAATATCCTTGTTCCAGGAGAGACAACCGCCTAGCGTTCACCACGTATTATCGTTATTTATACGTGCCACCCGTGCATCGGCAAAAGTGGAACGTCGGTTAGAACGATACGAAGAGGAGAATCGAGAGATACACACAGGCCAACCGTACCGCACGGCAATCGCCTGTAAACTGAACACCCGCCGCGACCTAAAGCCGGGACTCGACTGGTTTCTGCTACGGAGTCGTGTCCCCCCTCCCCGGCCACTCGATTCTCTTGCGACCCTACGCGCAACCATCCCTTCTCAACCAACGTATTTCCACCCTTTTCTTTCTCCCTCTCAACCCCTATATATATATATATATCTCTTCTACCTTTGCTTTTGCCCCGCAACCTACACAACCTACAACCTTCCTTCCTTCCTCCCCTTTCTCTTTTTCACTCGTACACCCTCTCCGTTCCACTCATCCCTTTCTGCAGTGTTCCAACTGCCTAACACCGACCCTTCACGTAAGGCCGCGCGACCACCCCGTTCGGTGCACTGTACATGCTACCACCCTTTATCCCTTTCCCTTCCACCTTCCTCCCTTATTTCGCGCTGTCTCTCTCTTCCGCTAACATTCCTTTCTCGTGTCCGTCGACTTCTTTTCTTCGCCGAGGTGCAACCCTTACGCAGAACCCCGTTCCGGGTTCCATTCCCCAACCCTTCCCGGCCGCGTTACCATTCCGTCGACGATATGTTTCGTCGTTTATGTGTCATCGTGCGTACGCAGGTTTTGAAGTCTTCGTTAGCACGACTCGATCGAATTCACCCCGGGAATGAATATTTATAATTTCTCGGCGAAGGTTAATTCGCGCGGTGCTCCTTTGATTATTTTGTGCGGAAATGTAACGTCCGACCACTTTATGTAACCGCGCGTCAATATATCGTAATTAACGCGATGAAATTTTACGGCAACATAAATGTTCATTTGACGTATGATATGTTGCACGTGAATTCTGGACTTTCCCGTAGCGAACATTATTTAAACTTCAATTACGCCGGACGTAAATTGTCCCGTTGGTTTCACTTGAAATTAACAGGGCCGTCCTTGCGTGCACCTCGCGTAAACTAATAACGAAACTAATTATGTAAGAGTGGAATATTTCTTATGATACATAATGATAATATTTATCGTTGGATGAAAGTGATGTTCGGAGTGTCACTCAAAGTAAACGGGATTCGTGGAAGGTACTGAAACATGGTTGCACTTGGATGCAGATGCACCTACGAAATGTATGTTTTAATTACAGGGGAAAAAATATTGTCAAGTGCATCGCACGGTTTACTCCCACGGTACGATTATTGCCCGAAGGCAACGGTATTTCACACCGGCATTTCGCATTCGCGGCCGAAGATTAAATTTCTATGGTAGCGCGCATATGGAAGTGCGATTTCGCGAAAAATGTTTTATGAATTCTTCGGTAACTTGAATAAAATCTGTCTCCAAGCTGATTCCAGAACGGGAGGCATCCAACCGTTATGCCGCTTTCAATGCATTACGCAAAGCTACCAAAAGTAAAGATAACTTTTTCTAAACCCAACGTTTCCCAGGGAATTAAATAATGCATGAACTCAAACTTCCAAACTTCCACCCTCTGGATGTTTAGAAACTAATAATATTATCAGGGATTTCATTGTGATTCAAATCCTAGAATCCTTCGTTAATTAGTTTGACATTGTACAAGGTATCCCACGTGACACAAGCCACCTAATTATCTCTATTAATGGCGAAAAGAGAATTTGTTCCGTTATAGTCTTTTTACAGAATTTTCTGGATCACGCATTTTTTTACAGGGAAATGAATATCATTGTCTAATTACTTAGCCTGTTTTACG
This sequence comes from Nysson spinosus, assembly GCA_910591585.2. Lineage (NCBI taxonomy): Eukaryota > Metazoa > Arthropoda > Insecta > Hymenoptera > Crabronidae > Nysson > Nysson spinosus. Next base: position 10,824,308 of record OU342835.1, read on the forward strand.
ATGGACACCCGGTATAATAATATTAATAGTACATACTCGAAGATATCGAACGCGGATTATTTGGATGAACATTGAATTCGAGCTAAGGGGCGTTCATTAATCATCATTAAATGATGAGACGTCTTTCGGGGTGATCTATTATTCGAATAAAATTGTATCCAACTTCACGTTATGTAGATACATACCGGCATTACGAGGTATTTCTCATCTGGAATGTAGCGGAGTATAAGCACATAAACTTGATGCGCGATTCGGGTTGGTTTAGTTCCCATGCTCCGAGAGGATCCGCTAATCTCTAGCCATGATGCCCGCATCACACTACCCAGACAATTAACTTCCTGAATATGTAGATCTGTTTACTTTCAGACCATATCCTTCTGTAACAATAAGTTTCGAGTGAATTACGAAATTAGTCGCTCGTAACAATCCCCCGATTCCCTTAAATAATTATCAATTTTCATATACAAGTTCATATCTAAGTACCATAGAAAAAATAATATCTTGACTATGATACTTCCATATTAATATATTATACTTATTAATGATTATCAATTCCATGTATAATGTTTTTAATATTAATTTTTTATATACTAATTAACACCCGAATGCCGCAAAAAAAATAATATTATAAAGTTTTGCTTACTAAAAACTGATCCTGATTCACCAAAATAATTACTAATTTTTATATACAAATTCATTTTAGAGCACCGCAGGAAAATAATATTATAATTGTAATACTTCCATTTGAATATATCACGCGCATTAATGGCACTCCAAGCGCAATGTTTTACTCATTAAAATAATTTCGTAGCCGAGGCAAGTTGAATTGATAAAAGGTTTAGATCCTTAGCGGGGTGAATAATGCATCGGTAGTTTCGGCGCGGTGCGCCTCGGAAATTTGAGCTAATTGAAAATGAAGAATTGTAAAGCAGTATTTGTTGTCCGCTTTAGGAATCTTCTGGACGAGGTTCATGGTTCCGCGAGCAGTAAAGGAAGCACATAAAATTTAATTCAACCCCTTAGGTTAAACGTAGTCCCTCTTGGAAATTAGATTTTTTAATGAAACCCCATTTGCCTCTATACCCCTTAGCCTTTCCACGGTAGACGAGAATGAACTTGAATGGACGATATGACCGTTTATTCTTAGTGCACCTTCCAAATTAATTGTAACATAACTAACGGATGCGCTGGAAAAGATCTAACAAAAGCGAACGAGGAACGTTCTTTTCCTCCGGCGAATTTGATTATGCCGGATAAATATAATTCCTCTTAACTAAATTAAATATCGATTTTTCATTATGCAGTTTCACTTTTTAGATTCAGAATTAATTGCGATATTGCAGTCGGGGTTGTACGGCAATTTCTGGATTAATTTTATAATTTTTATAACTCTATTTAATTGATTGAAATTTAATCGTTCGTAGAATAAAAAATTACGATATTGTAATCAGGATTGGATAATTATTTAATTTTCCAAACTTGATTTACTTGATCCAAATTTAAACGTTCATACAATAAAGGATTAATTAAAATGATATACAGCCGAAAGCAATAATCACGCATTAAAAATGCAATAAAACAGGAACATAAATCCTTCCAGCTTTATTCCGGAAACGGAAGAGCATATTTTCGCCGAGGTACTAATTTCCGTAAGGATCCTTCGAAATGAAATATTCCTGGCAAAGGCACCATTGAAAAAAGGATGATTACGTTGAGGCACAATATTTTGGTGTCCTCGAAGGGAATTCAAAAATCCAATTTAAACGGCAATGAGCGTTTTATAGCACGGATATTATGGCTTGTAAATTCCAAGTGACGTATCACTAATAAAAATCATCTAATTGATTTTCATCTGTTTACGATATGGAACACAATAGGCGGCCATTGTGAAGGACATCGGTTCTATTCTACGTTTCCTTTCTTCTTTCTTCGAGTTGCCCTTGAAACCTACGCACACGTAAAGTCAGTGATCGACCGCTCGTAAAACTTCCACTTATTGCAATTCCCTACTTTCGCTTTTACGGTGTGACAGCCGGATTACGAAGGTGCTCTCGAGTCCCGTAAAACCGGTAATAATCATAATTTACATCCGTTCCATAACTTATGATTTACGGGGCTTAAAATTTTCATAAGCCACAAATAAGTATTGCCGCGAATACTTGCTCGGACTGCTGCATGCTTCGAATACGCCACCAAAAAGAAATCCTCTTTCACCCTTTCACCGTAATCCGAAGATTTCCATGCCTTATCCTCGCTAAATATTTTAGTATTTCATCAGTTTATATATTATTATGTTACCAGAACTTTGCGTCGATTTTTGTTGGGATTACTTCGCGTCTTGTCACCACAAACTCTTACCTCCAAGATCTCCATATTTACTGGTACTTCGAACAAGATATTTCAAATTTGATAAATACATTTTTTAATTATAATTCACACAAAGTATGGATAAATCGGTGGACTCGTATCAAGAAATTCTAACGGGATTAATTTCGAGTATTGATAAATAAATTTATGAATTATAATTTACTCAAAATACGAATAAATCTCTGAATCTTTATCAAGAAATTCGAACAGGATTAATATCTGATATTAATTTCTTCGTAATACGACGTTCGAGTACCAAAAGCATAATATGCCAAGAACTCGTTTGGGGTGACTTTTTGCAAGCCACGTGACACGAACTTTCCGACGGTGTATTTTGTCAGAATACAACCAGTGTTTCGTTGAAGACAAAGTAATTTATAGGGACATTTGTAATATTTCTTGTGTACCGTTGGAAATACGTCAAATTAGGCGTTTAATATCCACACGGTACACAAGCGTGGATCGTTACAAAGCACTCTATCAATTTATTACGTTATCCCTGGTTACCTACGAATTTTCTGGAATCCCAGGGGCATTTTCGCGTTCTCATCGATCATGTTCGCGTCCTAAGCCTCCGCGCGACACTCCAAAAAATCAAGAGGAGAGAAAAAAGCTCAGGTATACCGAAGAGAAGATAACGGCGGAGCGTTAACGACCCATATGTTTCGTGCCACGGAAACCTTTACAGAAATACAATTACGAACTTTTCACCGCGGACGCTTTCACGAAACAACGGTAAGACGTTGAATTTCTTCCTAACGTTTCCTTCGCCTTTTCCTCGTACCTTCGCCTTTTCTTCCCTGCTCACTTTTTTCCACCTACAACCCCCGACGACCCAACGAGATCCTTCCCTTCTTTCTTCGACGAAAAGATATCCCCCCCCCCCCTTCGCTCCACGGCCAGGTAGAACTAACGAGTGTCTTCGAAACTTTTAAAACCCATTTTACCTTACCGGATACCTTCGAAGCCTGAAACCATCTCTTGTCTCAGTCTGCTTCATTTGCTTCTCGAATCACGGGAATCCGGGAGCGGCAACTTATTTCTCTTTGCTTAAACGGCGACGCGGAATATTCAGAAGAAATAATGGCGACTGGGTTCTTCTATTACGATTACTATGCACGTTGAATTTTGTATTAAAATTAAATCATGAATTGGTTAAAATTGCTGGAAGAGTTTTAAATAACATAAAAGTAACATCCTTTTTTTTATACGACGATACTCATATAATATTATCGAACTTAGAATGAGGCACCAAAAGATTGAGTCAATGATGATGTAATAATTCTAATTGAACAGCAGATGAATTATTTTATTTAATGCGGTATTATTTTGTTAATAATCACATTAATATTTTTATTAAGAACCGATTTATTCGTATTTTATTTCTGGATATTTTTCCAGTATAAATTTCTTATCCATTTCATATACTTATTTATATTTAATACTAGAACTACCGAAAATATACCTTTTATACTTTCACATTTATTTACATATAAACTATTACTGAAGGCTGCAATATAATTAATGGATTCAATTATGCGCGTTATATACATAAAACAATGGTACATGAAATCTCAAACAATTCATGGTTGCATATTTTAATAATTCCATTATAAATTAGAGACAAGTCATTTTGACTGCTTCGGTAGTTCCAGTGTCAATAAAGCATACTAATACAATATACTTAGATAAATTTAACGCATAATAAATTCTCCTACAATTTAAATATCCTTTCAAAAGAATCATCAGTGTACCTTCTCTCGCACCACGATTTTTAACGCACCCCATAAAGAGACGTTCGGATCGTCGGACGTGAAACCTTAATTACTAGGTCTGGCCAGTAACTCACCGTAGATGAACACGTACACTTCGTTTCCCCTTTTCCAGGGTAAGTTGCGTAGCCCATCCTAAGCGACGTCTCTTTCTCTATTTTTCTTTCCCTACCATTTCATCCGGTCCTCTCATCAACGTCTCTTGCACGCTAAAAAAACAGAGAGAGGGTGAGGAAAGAGAGTTGCTGGTTGGCCTACCGCGAGTCTACCCACGCACGCGGCACCTCCTTATACCCAGGAACCCTCGTACCCTTACCACCAACCATTAGGACGACCGTACAATTTTTTTTCCCGCACGTCCTATCGTCTCTTTAGCACCACACTCTCCATCTTTCTCACATTTCCGTAAAACGGACGAACACTTCACTGAGAAATGAATTCTTAAGATAATGTCCTGTCCTAAGTAACGATCGTTGTCGGCCGACGCAGGTGCGAATTTTAGACACTTCTCTCTGATAGCGTAGTGTTTATGGCTTGATAAAAGGGAACAGGTTTAGGACAATGTTTGCTGTTAAACGATCTTCGACTAATTTCCGAGGTATTTCGTCGGATAAAATATGTGGGATGTTAAATAAGAAATAAAAATGATGGTAGAGTTTTGTTAGTTTGAAACGTGCGAATTGTGAAGGGAGGACATTAGAGTACGTCAACGGTGCACGTTGCAACAAGGATTCGTACATTTCCATGAAACCTATCAAAAACTTTTCCCAATGGGATTTGGCAACACGTCCCACACATTTCTAAGTCTCGTGCAGGTACTCCATCGACAGGGACATCCTATAATTCCATTAGTCGTACGAACCGGGGGTTCCCACGTCTATCGGATCATACGAGCACGGATGGACCGAGAATCGTTCAAAAAGTTTCCCGATCACAACCACTTTGCGCGATTAGTACCGCTGTACTTTTGGTATCATCGGATACTAACTTCCGAAATTCTGGACCATCCCTCGTTCTCCACGCGCATAACTCTCTATCGGCTAACTATTTACCTTAATACTTAGCGGAGTTGCTAGTCATCTGGAATGGTAAAGAAGAAAGCAAAGCAAAACTGAAATTTACGATATATCTAAACAGAGGAGTAAAGTTGAGCGATAAAAATGTAGGAAAGTTTGGGTTTTGGTGGGATCGTTGTTATTTGGAGTTATTTGCTGTTTCGGTGGCATAATATATTAAATATGTCAGATATAATAAATATATTATGTGATCCTGAAATAACTGAATTTAATTTACTTGATATATTTTATGTCTCTGATGTTCTTGATATATTTACTATTTTTTATATATTCGACTTATTTAATATATTAGTGTCTTATATTTAAGTTCCATGCCTCAATCAATTAATAAAAGGTTAACCATTCTTGAATAATAAAATCTATCCCAAAAATACCAGAATTAAAAATTAAGAAATTAAAAATTCCGTACAGAATTCCAACATCAAAATCCAAATAAAAAATCATAGATTCGAAGATCTAGACTAATGAGCCACTTATTAAAAATTAATTACCCCTATCATTGAAGTCATGTTGCAGTTTGAGTGAGAAACCTGCAATGTTATTAAACCGGGGGTGAAAATGGTTTGCATTTATAGGAGATAAGGGGGGTTATTCATAGTTAAGCGAATAAGAGGATGCAGGTAACAATAGTGTTAACTAATCCTCGTTATGATAATAACGTGGACGGTTAACGTTCTAGGAATCTTAGCGAGGATGGCAAGCATCCATAACTGGTGGAAGCGGTTGTCCTGGAGGAAATGTTTATCCCAGCAAGTGGTGAGATTTGGAATACTGCCACTTGCTCTACATACGTGAACTGCAACGCCAAGCAGCTATTCGCATTTCGCGGCACACTCCCACGATTTACACCCAGATTGCATTACATGATCTTCAACAAGACCCCTAACTCCACATCCTGAATATTATATTTTACCAACATCACTACCCAACCGCCTTTTTCATCCCTTGCTTCCATCCCGATCCACCCCTTCGATTTACGTGAACCCCGCGAACTACACCAGACAACCAATACGTTGCATCCCTCGAACATACGGGAATCACTTAAATTACCGTAATTCTATTAAAACAAATATTTGTGTGTTTAGAATTTTTTCATAACCTAATCGTCTAATATAATATATCTTCTATATTAAAAATACATGTCGGAAACAGTACAATCTTATCTGTTGTATTATCTAAATTGTCATAATATCTAATACCATATTACATAAAAAATACAATATAAAAAAACCATAATATCTATTGCCATATTATCCAAGATAAAGTATATTTTACCTAATACAGTATTTCCGTTGAAGTGAATTTTGTTAAGAAAAAAATTCACCTCTTTTCATCCACCGTCCAGAAATTATTAATTTAATTCTTCTATATGGGTTTTTTATATCGTGCCATACAAAAGGAATGACATATTTCGAGGATTGTATAACTCTGAAGTTGAATCTTGGTTCCCAAAGAAATTAATAGAAGCGGGTATACCATTCATCTTATTAAACGCGACGTTTATTAAATATTGACTTCTGAGTTCTTAGTCGGGTTCTTTTATGGGGAGGCTTAAACGTCAAGGAGATTTTAGTGGCGTTCATTGGGTTTTGTTAAAAGGCGATACTCGTAAACGCCAGGATCAAAGTGCTCCTGCTAAGCAGCTTTATGGTAACGCGGACCAACTCGATAAATTTCTAATTTTCCACTATCTACGTATACCAAGAATTCCAGGCATTCGTATAAAGGGATTAATGTAGGGAACGGATTTCTAGTATTTCAGGATATTATCGGTGAAAAGTGTCCCTGGATTCTATATCACGACACCTGGGTCGTAACATTGTTTTCCGATACGATACACTGGAATTATTATTTCGTATAATTCTACCTTATTGAACGAGCAAATAATGATCCATGGATTATGATTTTCCTTTGTTCCTCTTATAACAACTTTAATTACATTTACCTTATATTTTTATTTTTATTACATATATATTATATATTCGTTTTCATTATAATAGTATTTTAATTTTATTATATGGCAATCTTTTTATTTTCGAAACATTTAAAACGCAACGTCTATAAGTTTAATTACAGTGAATAATTTAATTACATGTAGTTTCATAAAATTTTATTCTTTTCTCATAAAACATTATTACCTAAGAAAATCAAATTTTTATATAATACTTGATATAATTTAACATAATAGATAATAATTTCATATAATTCCGAGATTAATATTCTCGAAATTTAACATTAACGGATTATAATGAATAATTGAATCCAATATAATTTCATAATATACATAATATTCCGATTTACAAAAATTGAACCTTACATAAGACTTCCCATTATTAAATATAACAGAGAATAATTCCACGGAACCCGAAACAATTAATCGGAGCTTATAAAACAAAGCCGAGAATATTACTTGTAATATTATAGAATCGGGATAATTTATTGACTTTCACGTCGAATGCTTCGCATCGCTTCCAAGAAGGATTCGAAAGGGTGATCTTATTAAATGTAAAAGAATTCCAGCGGAGCAACTGTCGTGACGCAGATTGCTCGGAATTTGAAACGGTGTCAAATAAGAAGTTTGCCGCGAACCATTTATGATTACTTGACTGTTTACCAGCGGCATCAAGAAGTACACTTTCAATTATCACGTCAAATATTTGCTTACCGTTAACCGCTCCAATTGGATGGTTGCTGCCGTCATTTAGTCAAAGAAACCGAGTCGAGATAGTCGTTTGTTTATTTACTGTTTTACTTACGCATTTAAAACACCGTGTTTATTCGATGCACTTGTTACAATGTTGCATACGTGTCTCACTTATTTGTTTAAATAAATACTCGACTTGTATCGCCACGTATTACTTATCATTTAATGTCGCTTAATGGCACCATATAATAATAATTAATGAACGCCCTCGAACGAAATGCTCATCCCAATAATCTGCATTCGATAATTTCGAATATTTACTACTGATATTATTATACAGGGTGTCCCACGTAAAACAAGCCACTTAATTATACAACGATATTCGTTTTCGTATAAAAATATGAGTGATCGAAATAATTCTGGAGTTAATCATTAACACTGAAACTACCAAAGCAGTCAATTTAACGAGTGCTCGGAATTTAATAAAAATGTTCCAATCCAGAACGTTTTATTTTCTGCGATTTTTCGCGGTTCATGTTGAATATAAATAAATCGATTAATTCCTTCTTCCATCAATCCTTTTTTTTCAAGGACGCACATATTAAGCAAATAATGTAAACAGCACCGCGATTTATATCCAGTGGTGCTTTCCACTATGAAATTACATTAGAACAGAGTTAGAGATGAATCAATTATAATTTCTTTATACATTTTCATGTAAAGAGTTTGAAAAATGAACATAATAAGATAACATACGGGAAAGCCAGTATAGTGGCGTACCATTCACAACGATGACATACGCGAAAGTCACTATAGTGGCGTACAGTAGCTGGTTAATAACAGCCCGAGCTGTGTAGCGAATTCGAAATCGGTTACTTTATTACCGCGAATTTTTATTCGTCGTTTACCAACAACTGCTTTTAAAAAACGTTATACATCCAAAGTCACAACGCTATTCTCGTTGTGTCAAGATTTAATGATCATTTTAATAGGATGTTTTTACGGGGTACGGAGTAAAATAATTTTTTAATATTCCACGCGGATAGTAGTGGGAAATGAACGTTCCAAATTGCGATTCTCACAAAACAATTGCGAAACGAGTCGCAGAAGGTAACTATCTGGTTTTTCTACCGCTTTCCATGGTTCGCATCGTCATATGTGTTGGAAACAAAAAGGGATGCTGCGTTTCCGTAACAACGTGGTGGAAATTACAGACATCTCTCTCTCTCTCTCTCTCTCTCTTCCTAAAAGCAACTCTCCTCTCTTCAGCCCGAAGTGTAATAAAATATTTTAATGCGCGACACGGAATAACACGAATGGAGTTTATTATTCGCAACCGTAAAAGTCGGAAATGCGAGGTAACTCAAAAATCGTCCTTAATTAATGGTGGTCTTTTATATTAAAGTTCCGTCCGCGAAAAAAAGACCGCGCGAAAGATAACTCTCGTCCGATTAATGTATGAATTCGTGTCTTGGAATGTAATTACTGAGCCACGTGAAAGAGAACATATTCCTGGTTACATCATGTAAAATGCATACCGAGGATTTCCTATTCGTTAATTATGCGCGTTTTTATGGGAACCCTGATTTTTTAACTCCACCATGCTAATCCCTTTGACAACATAACGAGCTCACCAGATGGATGCAAATGACATTTATAATGTGAACACAAAATGTTCTTTACGATGCAATATTAACGTCGATATTACTTAATCCTGTAATAAGTTATCCGTAGAAATAGAGTACTCTTGATATTTTTTCATTCTTTCTTTATTTATTTAGGGGTATCACGCTTTGATACGTGCAGAGAAAGAAAAGAAGAAAACATATGAGATCACATAAGATAACTAAATTGGATTAAATATAACTCGTGGTTTATTATCGAGAATTAATTAAACGTAACGAAATCCTTGAAAAACGAACATTCATCAGCAAAATAATTCTTGATATCTCAGTAAAAATATCGAAAGATTTTTTTAAACGTAACTCAAACTTTTTGTATCGAGTCTTAAACAAACAGAGGAATTGAAATCTTGTTTAGTTAAATTGTTGACTAACTGAAAGAATTGTCGAGATTTGATTTGGTTCAGTTTTTGGACTAGAATTCCGCAAAAATTAAAATTCATTGGCAATTAATAACAAAACTTTATTACCAAGAATAAATGAATCGTAAAATTCGAGGTCACGTTTACTCAGACCTTCATCTATGATTCCTCAAAAACCAAAATTCATTTCCATGTAAAATCTAAAACTACGAGTGAGTTATAAAACTCGCGGTGATATGAAAAGCACGGAATAATGTGATACGCGTAAAATTTGAAATACGATAGAATTAAATGTTACTTGATACGCAGCCAAATTGAAATGTTATGTTTAAAGTGATTCATACGGTGGCCATTGTGAAAATGTAGGAAGAACAACGAGATGTTACGTAGTTAATCATCCGAGAATTCGTTGATTCAGGTTGGAGAAGAGTTAGCTGTAATTGATATGGATCGAGTAGGTATTCCATAGAAATTCATATGCGCTGCCCTGGAAGAGAGAGAATAGTGTATCGCAAGTATCAGTAGGTCTGTGCCACTCGTTTTATATAACCACCCTCTTCATCGATATTCCCATCTTCGTTCTTCCCTGATAAAAAGAAACGAACCTCTATGATCCTCGAGAGAACGCGTCTATGCACCTAGAATACGTGGATACATTTTGCCAGGAAGAGAAGCCAAGGTAAAATGAAACCTGTACAGCCTGAAAATCCGCAACGATCGCGTGCATAGATTGCCGATATGTTTCCATCCACGGTCCATGCGGATCATATTCAAAGAAAAGAAGAAACGGATTCGGATGCTGTGCTCTCCTTTCGCCGAAAGATAACATTGTCGTAACTTACCTTTTCATGTGGTATGATTTAATTAAATATTCAGTTGATTATAATGATACTCTCGTCGAATGAATGCAATTATACGCGAAACAGATAATGATTTTTTTTTTTTTATTAACTTAGGTGTGATTTTGATAATTCTGAAGTATTATTAACTACCGACTTAATGCTAGCGTCACGTTAAATGAAAGCCATCAAAGAACGCGAGTTTAACATAAACTTTACGAAAATCTATTTATTTTTTCATATTAAACATTATTCTATTAGATAATCCCCATTGTTATCTATGATCCTTAACCGACGATCATCCACATTTATAATTCTGTTCTTGAAAAAATCAAATTCCCGAATTTCGATGCTCAACAATTCTCCACTCCCGAATTGATTACTTTCTTTATAACCAATTACTTTATTACCAAGAATTAATTAATCGTAAAATTCGAGATCTCATTTAGTCAATTAAAAATCGCTGTAATCTGCGGTGTGACTACACTTAATTATTATTTTATTATTCACCATTACGAATTACTATATACATAATTAATTCTCAAATACAAGTTGAATTACAAAAAGGTTGCAGGTGCAAGAAATGTTTTCCAGCTTCATGAAGCGAATAGGAATTACAGTTAAAGGACGAAGGACACCCGACTCCATAAAAAATGGCCACCCAGGTTCCAAGGTATCCTTCGTCCTTATCGAAAGCATCTCAGATTAAATGATAGGCATTGCTTGACACCTAAAAAGAAACAAACATTTCATGGATTTGTGAAAAAATCGTAGGAAGTCAATGCGATGATTAAAATGCATCAGAAATGGCCATCTGCACCCGGAACGATTTAAACCTTTGCTTTTAGTGTCCCGTTAAAATATCCCGCTATCTAAGGCGACAGGCTATTGGTGGATGAAATTTTCAATTACTCGGTCGGCGATGCAATATCAGGTAACATAAATATTCCATTGACAGGCCCAGTAAATAGGGATTCATTGTAAAAACACGTAATGGCCAGCGGTGGGGAAGGGACGTTTGACATCAGGGGGGTTACTTTCCATTTGGTTCCATAGTGGGTTACGAAAGTAACCCCAACAGTACCCCAGGGTGTGTCGAACCAGATTCTATGGGGGATCGAACGGTAAAACGGGAACAGAACGAATTTTTGCACGTGCTAAAAAAATATAGGAACGACTTAATGTATTCCTGCATTAGTTGCTTACATCTGACTCCATCGTGTCATTCATCTTGATTTATATCGTAATTAATTTTCATTTTTTTTAATTTACCGTCCGTGATGTTTGCAGAGTAACTGACAATGAGTACGTTCGAGGAGACGTTATATTATTATACAATATATTATGTATTATATATTAATATGTTGATGCGATCAATGGTCATTAATTAGTCTCCAATTACGTGTTTTATATATTGACAAGATTGGTATATTATTACGATCATTAATATATTAAAATTAATTTGTATTCAGATTATATTATATCGTGGCTATTATTATAATAATGATCATAATAACACGAATGATAATAGTATATTAATAATAATGTTACATATACTACTACAAAATTCACGAAATTCAGAGTGCATTAAAAATGATGAAAATATTATTTTCCTTGAATTAATATCACGATTTATATACTGCACTATGAAACTTACAAATCATATTTTATTCTCACCGTTCAATCAAATCATTTTTTATTATATCCAAGAATCTAATGGACGTGCAAGTCCCTGTGGTCGGAATATTTTATAACCCAATCAAGTATAACATAATCGATAGTATTGCTCACTCCTGATTGTATCAAAACCGATAATGCAGCAATAAATCACAGGCAAAAAAAATCATAGTGGAAACGTGTAGCGCGAAGAGGGATTTCTCGTTGTGAATTCATAGGATGCGAAGGACCCTAAAAGTGTCCCAGGGTGGTTCGAACGTGGGGCAGGGGACGATCTTAGGGAACTCGGTGGGACCAATCGAGCTGTTCTTTCGTCGTGTTAAAACTAGCGGAATGGCTTAAACGGTCCTGCGAATCGTAAAGGGCAAGGCTACATAAGGGTTGCTCCGTTCTGAACTCCACCCGTTTTGTTCACCGTCCTTATTCAAGTGTTACACGAACACGTTATACTACTTACTTGCCCCGTGTTCTCTTCCACGCCCAGCCATATTGCTTTTACCCACGAATACTATCAGCCTTTCGAAAACCAACGCGTCTGTCTCCCTGATATTCCCTGTCACGTAACATGGAATGTTTTAAATATATAAAATTTTTCATTTTACATTTTACATTTTTCACGGAATTTTCCGGATTTTTTGGAAATCGTGAATTAGAAGTAATCGAATGTATTATGGCATGTTTTGTATGTTGTCGAGATTATTATAATATTAAGATTACTGTTATACTAAGATTGCATCGTATTAAGATAATTATTTGATATACTGAGATTATATTATTTTAAGAATACAAAAATAGGAAGGTATACCTTAAAAAATGGTAAAACATTTGATTCAACAAATTTTGATTATAATTCGATACTTTATGGTGGCATTATAATAGTATCATAATAATAATCCTAATTACACAATTATAGTGTAATAATCATCGGTGACTCATCATCGAGGGAAACATTACACAAATAATGTTACAAAGTGTTATTACATCGCGGTTCGCGCTAAACAGTAGTTTCGCAACCCGTTAAATGAAATATCGAATGCACGCGCATTGTCCTCGCCGCGATTAGAAATTCCAATTCATTATTTAACCGAACAACTACTCCTCAATTATGCATCGAGATGCGCGAAAATTAATTGCAATTAACATAACTCACAAGTTCTCCGTTCCGAATACAGTACCTCTATGTACTTTGATAATAATTCATTAAGTTATTAAATTTACCATGAACTGGGTTAACGGCAATTATATCGGAGTGTTTGGGATACTTAATGTAATAAAATGAATAATTAATATAATGTACACCTACAAAGTTTTTACAAATTCGAGAGAAGTTCTTTTCGCGCACACAAATTAAAATTATGGATTACGAGCACGTGATATCAAATGATATTTAAAAAAGTGGGTATATCTTCAAAAATCGTCAAAAAATCAAAGTCGCCAATTTTGGTCCTAAATAGTCCAAATCGATGCTAGATGATGTATAAACATGTTTTAGGACGATTTTGGGTCGGAAGAAGTGGTTAAAAAATTCTTTTGGTCGAAAAATGGGTCGACCGAAAATCGCAAAAATGTGAAGGGGTATACCTTCAAAAATTGTCAAAAATTAAAAGTCGCCAAAATCGCTCCTACATGACCCAAATCGATGGTATATGATGCCTAATGATGTTCTAGGACCGATTTGGGTCGAAAGAAGTGGTTAAAAAATTTTTTTGGTCGGAAAATGGGTCGACCCTAAATCGCAAAAATGTGAAGGGGTATACCTTCAAAAATTGTCAAAAACTGAAAGTCGCCAAAATCACTTCTAGATGGCCCAAATCGATGCTATATGATGTATAAACATATTCTAGGACGATTTCTGGTCGAAAGAAGTGGTTTAAAAATTTTTTTAGCCAAAAATATGTCGACCGAAAATCGAAAAAATGTGAAGGGGTATACCTTCAAAAATTGTCAAAAATTAAAAGTCGCCAAAATGGCTCCTACATGACCCAAATCGATGGTATATGATGCCTAATGATGTTCTAGGACCGATTTGGGTCGAAAGAAGTGGTTTAAAAATTTTTTCGGTCAAAAAATGGGTCGACCCAAAATCGAAAAAATGTAAAGGGGTATACCTTCAAAAATTGTCAAAAATTAAAAGTCGCCAAAATCGCTCCTACATGACCCAAATCGACGGTATATGATGCCTAATGATGTTCTAGGACCGATTTGGGTCGAAAGAAGTGGTTAAAAAATTTTTTTGGTCGGAAAATGGGTCGACCCTAAATCGCAAAAATGTGAAGGGGTATACCTTCAAAAATGGTCAAAAACTGAAAGTCGCCAATATCACTTCTAGATGGCCCAAATCGATGCTATATGATGTATAAACATATTCTAGGACGATTTCTGGTCGAAAGAAGTGGTTTAAAAATTTTTTTAGCCAAAAATATGTCGACCGAAAATCGAAAAAATGTGAAGGGGTATACCTTCAAAAATTGTCAAAAATTAAAAGTCGCCAAAATGGCTCCTACATGACCCAAATCGATGGTATATGATGCCTAATGATGTTCTAGGACCGATTTGGGTCGAAAGAAGTGATTAAAAAATTTTTTTGGTCAAAAAATGGGTCGACCCAAAATCGAAAAAATGTAAAGGGGTATACCTTCAAAAATTGTCAAAAATTAAAAGTCGCCAAAATCGCTCCTACATGACCCAAATCGACGGTATATGATGCCTAATGATGTTCTAGGACCGATTTGGGTCGAAAGAAGTGGTTAAAAAATTTTTTTGGTCGGAAAATGGGTCGACCCGAAATCGCAAAAATGTGAAGGGGTATACCTTCAAAAATTGTCAAAAATTAAAAGTCGCCAAAATCGCTCCTACATGACCCAAATCGATGGTATATGATGCCTAATGATGTTCTAGGACCGATTTGGGTCGAAAGAAGTGGTTAAAAAATTTTTTTGGTCGGAAAATGGGTCGACCCGAAATCGCAAAAATGTGAAGGGGTATACCTTCAAAAATTGTAAAAAACTGAAAGTCGCCAAAATCACTTCTAGATGGCCCAAATCGATGCTATATGATGTATAAACATATTCTAGGACGATTTCTGGTCGAAAGAAGTGGTTTAAAAATTTTTTTAGCCAAAAATATGTCGACCGAAAATCGAAAAAATGTGAAGGGGTATACCTTCAAAAATTGTCAAAAATTAAAAGTCGCCAAAATGGCTCCTACATGACCCAAATCGATGGTATATGATGTATAAACATATTCTAGGACGATTTCTGGTCGAAAGAAGCGGTTAAAAAATTTGTATTGGTCAAAAATGGGTCGAATCCAAGTCGAAAAATGTAAAGGGGTATACCTTCAAAAATTGTCAAAAAATGAGAGTCGCCAAAATCGCTCCTACATGGTCCAAATCGATGGTATATAACACCTAACGATGTTCTACGACCGGTTTGGGTAGAAAGCAGTGGTTAAAAAATTTGTTGGTAAAAAAAAGGTCGACCCAAAATCGCTCCTAAGTAACCCAAATCGATTATAGATATTATCTAAACAAATTGTCAACTGAAACCTCTCACTAGTTATTGTACTATAAATGTCACATATTTAAAGAAGCTTATAACGAGTACGTGAAAAACGTTTGCAACATTTTTAGGTGTCTCGACAGTTTCTTATCCACTTTTTTGCCTTAACTAACCCCAATACCTCCGCCGTACCCTGTATCAAGTACCTTCGAACACCACATTTTATTTTTTTACACAGTGATCGCAAAGGCTCGTGCAAAGAAATCTGGCGAAAGTGTGCGTTATCTATTGGATTTTTAGGTACCTCGTAGATTAGAGTTTTGCAAAAGAAAGGACGGCGCCGGCATTTATCGGTCGGGGCACTCATCCTCGCGGTAGAATCCAACGCACGAGTCCGATTTCGGTGGTGTAACCTCCCGGTTCTCGCAAGTTCTCCCGGTTTATTGGCGGGGAGCCGATCATCCCTTTGTGAAAGCCCATTGTGAGCCATTGGTCCACGTAAACGAAATTGCCGAGGGGTGACGGAGGGATTGAATACAAAAGCGAATATAGTATCTGGGCGTGACTGCCAACGATTCGCCGCGGCAGTCCGAGCCCGTTTTCACGCTACAGTTCACCAAAAACTGACCCCCTTCGATCCCTTCCATCGCCAACATCACGTTTCCTTACGCTGACATCCCTTTTTCTTTTTGCCTTCTCCACGATTATCTTCCTGACAAATCGCTCGTCCTTTCTTCCGCCATATCCTTTGCTCTCTGATCAAAATATACGAGGCGTATTCTCGATTGAGCTTCGCTTTCTGTTTGATCTGAAGTCCTTGCTGGACATCGTCATCCTGTAATCGGCAAAATTATTCGATTTATGGAAATTCACGTAATACTTAATCTGCTTCAAGTAAAGTGCATAAAATATTAATATATATTTACATAATATTTAAAAGGTTCCAATATAAGTACATTCAAAGTATTCATATATTACAATATAATAGATTCACGTCAAAATTATTCAATTTAGGGAAATTCGCATAATATGTGAATAATATTATAATATTTAAAATAGTAAATTAAATCAAATACAACAAGCTCTCGTATAACGCGTTACTTATAGAAGGCGATTTCGATATAACGCGATTCACAAATTCTGGCGATACTTGGATAACGCGGCACTTGTACAATGCGACTGAATACAACGCGTGTGTATAATCCGAGTCACGCATAACGTGATATTTATAACGCGGCCATTCCTTGGAACGTAACATCTGCGTTAAGGTCAGGTAACGAGGGTTACCTGTTTTGTTCGAGAATTCATTCCGATCGATTCGCTCGATGGGATACAGTCTTCTTACCGATTTCTTCCACCATCGAATTGGAGAATTCCGAGAATTAATTGCTCATTTAGAAAGATCCTTGAACGTCTTATCAGACGGCATATCTCGGGTGGTGATATTCATTTTGAGGAGCATCGATCTCCTTTATCTGAGAATTCTCAGTTGTTCGAGAAGAATACCTGATGAGTTTTAACTGGCACCGTTCAGTTTCCCCGATTCAAACCCCGATCCTCGAAGGACTCTTCGTCCTGGATACGATTATCTCATTCACGAATTATAAGGAGTTCAGAAATTGGGTTTAATCGCCAATTTAATCTGCGTGACTAATTTGAAAATCGATTGGAATGCACGTTTTTATTCGCACTCTTTAACAATTGGCTTTTTGAGATTGAATTTTTGAAGTTATATTAAAATGTCAAAGTTGGTGTCGAATTGATGCATCGCAAGTAACGAAGAAAATGGACTTTCAATTAAATTGATAGCAACAACCGATACTTATATTTTTAATGAATTAATACACAAATATATTTCACTGGAATGCATATTTACAGTGATATCTGATTACTCGTTTTTAAAATGTTTCCTTTTCCGAATAAACTGCTATCAAGATAACTTTGGAAAGTCGCTAATTGGACTTAATTGACATATTTAATGAGGTATTAAATCACCGACGGCATCTCTTTGAAAGGAAACCCGAAACTCGTGTAAAAGCGGCGCAAATTAAATAATCTTTAATAACTTCGAACTCCAGACTATCGTAAAAAGATTGCTACATATGTATATTTTCCATTTCGAATGATTACCATTTAATTGAGGTATTTTCGCACTTTCCGAATATTTAAACGTTGCTCTGATATTTCATTACCGATAAGTCGAGCAAATTGATTGGATATCAGTTGGACAATGCACTTTTATTTTTATCTTTGTTGGTGAGTGCATTTTCGTCTACTTTCCTCACGTGCCATATTTTCCTTGATATAAAACACTGTAATTACTCAAAATCAAATTTTTCAGGAGTGAAACATATCCCCGGGTTTTATGTTATCATTCTTTATTTCATTATATTTATACATAATTATATTTGAAGAAATATTAGACATTCCATTTAAAAAACTTAAGGTAGTCTTCATATCTCGATAAAAACTCAAAGTAACAAAAAATCTGCAACTTCTGATGGAAACGTTTTTTCATGAAGCAAATAACTTACGAATTATTTAAGGTGATTACGTTGCGAGACTCACATTTCATATAGAAAATATTCACGTGATGTAGTTTTTCGGAAAAGCATCCCGGTCAGCAGGTTAAAGAAGCACAATGAGATTAATATAAGTTATTTAATCTTCCTTTGTCGAAGCAAATGTCATCGCGTTGGGAGCAGTACTCTAATACTTTTTCAAGATTTATGTATTCTTGTAGTCCTCCTTTGACTCGGTGCACTCGCAACGAGGATATTTGAGACCTCTGAATATTGCAGCGGTGCATCTAAAATATCCAGGATGACCCTGGGATATTCATATGTTGGCAATCCTGGAAGCCCACGGGTATAGTAGACAGGATAACTGGTGATATAGGTACCCCAAAGTTCCCGTATATTCTTAGAAAGAGTGTATCAAGTATGAATAACAGAAATCCAGAATATTTCCCATGGAAATTTATTAAAATATTTGACATTGTATTCGGCAAGTATTATTTTAAAATTATTAAAATGATCGCCATAAAATTGGTGCAAATATGTTGATACAATTTTATCATTTTAATCATTTAAAACCTTTAATTTTAATAAATTTCAAAGTGATAAAATTGTATCAACACATTTGCACCATTTTAAAATGATTAAAACTCAAATTTAAACATTTTTACAATTATTAATTCCGCTAATAGAAAATTTCACGAACCAACCGAATTTGCATTAACATTACATAACTCATAACGCTAACATCAAATTGATACACAACTATTACCAATTCATTATTAATAGAATATTTCAATAATTCCCAGTTTCATATTAAATACACGATACACAATAAAATACCGCCATTCATAACCGCAACCATGAATATTAATATCATAATTCACCCCTAATACAAATTACAAACCTCAAGTTCATAATTCATCCCCTAATCAAGAATCACCGGTTCCAATAATGCTTGAATATTTCAAATACCGACCTGCTTTCGTACTCGTATTTTGCACACAAAAATGTTCCGCATTCGATCGAAAAGAGAGAATAATGATTACCGATGTGCAACCATGGAGAATTATTTCCAGCATCGTTTGGATAGTCGACTTCCGATGTCGTCCTTCCGTCATATTTCGAAGGGGGGAGATTCGACTTAACGAAGCCGCTGGAATCGGGACGCGTAATCTTGGTACGCTATAAAGACGGATTAACTCGGTGATCCACGTGAATCGAATTATCCTCGGGATAAATGCGCACGCCGTTACCTTGTATACGTGATCCTGAAATTTTATGAATGCGATCTGTCACGGATATTCAGTGTACGTATTTATACCACGAAGCAACCTACGCCTTGAGTACACTACGAGATTGGACCAATTTCGGATAAGTCAAATCGGCTATCAATCTTCGGCCTCGTTAGTCAAACTTTCGTTCTACCACCAAATTGGGGTCGCTGCTTGATAGCCACATTATTCATAACGTAATTCGGTGGAATCTGATGAGGTACAAGTATTAAGTAATCCACATAAGTAATGTCGTTTCTTATTTACCATAAACAGTAGACTCCCGTATAACCCGAATTCTTACAGCGCGAATTAATATTACAAGGGAAAGATATTGCGACTAGTGTTTTTGTGTAACGCGATTTTTAGTATAACGTGGGAAATAATAAAATACAGGAATTACCTGATTTAAGAATGAAGTCTGCTTTAGGTGAGCATTAGATTGTTTTCTTCGTCGTATATATGGCATTTATTTTTGAAATACTGTCATATTGGATGAAATACAGAAAATCGAAGTTGGCATAACATTAATTATTTTAAATATGTTAGTTTAGATTGTGCGCGTTATATGAGACAAATTCATGTAACGCGTATTAACCGTGAAATCCGTAATATTAATTTTAATGAATTGTATCTTTTTAATTGCATTCCGGTGACGAAAGGTTAATATTCGAGGTTAATTATCCTAACAATTTTATTAAGGTTTAATCCTTTTCTGTGAAAAAAACGCGGATTGAATTTTATGTTGGTAATATGTGATATAATATAAGCTGAATACGTATGATTTAATGAATGAGCTCATATTGGAGCTCCGAAATTAATTACTACGAGAGTTTAAAGTGAACAAACTACAAGAGCTCGCGTTGGAAAAAAATAATATTAAACTTCTCTAACAGGTTTATTTACAAAAAAAATTGTATCGAGGATTCGACATCCCCCTTGAAACATATGCCGCTTCAGTTTAATGAATTTGTTTGTAAATTCAGCGGGGAGATCATTTTTCGATAAACCATTTCCGAAATTAGTGTTATGAATATGTGAATTATTCAGCAATTTTAGTTATTTATTGTATTTTCTTTTAATACTGAGTATTGATTCCATTTGAGTCGAATGAGAAGAACAATGATAAGATTATAATCTAATTATGAAATTTCCAATATATTTATCAACTTTAGAATCACTTATGTATTCAAATATATATAATATCAATAAGTTCGAATTTGAACATATATACATATATATTAAAATTCAAAATAATTATGTAAAGGTATCTTAGATTTTGAATTACATATTGCGAAGTTTCTTATTTAGTTTTTTAAAATAGTGAACATCGAATCCCTTTTAATCCGATCATCAGATTAATGATAACATTATAATCTAATAATGAAACTTCCAGTACATCGCGAACTTGTGTTCGGCGGTAAAAGTTAAGATAACTTTCTGTAAAGTAGCATCTTATAAACCTATACGCACAAAACTTTTTACTTGGAACAAGTACATCATACAATTCCCAGGAAACAATCTGACGAGCACAAATTCGCCTGAGGTTCTCCGCGAAACTTATTATTATTAAGCAAAAAGTTATACGAAACTTTCGAGTCTAATGAAATCCCGCGTTTCAGGATTCGAAAGGGATTAACATATTTCAAAGTTTTTCTTCTGATCATTGTCCATAACAATATTATTCACGCTGATCTTAATAAACGAACTTAACTCCTGTTACTCGAAATGAAGAAAATATAATTAAAATAGTATTTTTCCCTCGTCAAACTAATTACGAATTTTGACAGAAATTTCAATTATTATCTTTCAGTATAAAGTTGGAAGATATTCATTCGTTGTTTAGAATATTATAACATTAATACAATATTCATATGTTAATCTCTATGTGATGTTTAAGGTACACTAATCATCTTTCATCTACCGCGAATAAAAATTGAATGATATATAGTCACAATAACTCTTTTTTTTATAAATAAGAAAATACGAATTTTGAAGCGTTTGTTTTGAAAGAAAATTCAGGTTAATGTTTATAATAGTTACATAGTCTCCGTGTAACTATTAAAAACGTTAACTTGACTTTTCTTGAAAAACGGATATTTCCTTTTTTCAAAAATACGAACTTCCTTAAAAATTTAAAATATGACGCTTCAAAATAAACTCACAAAAAATTCATTGGGTTGTTAGAATATCATGGTACCAATTAACAATTTTAAGGTCCACTAATTATCCTTGATTCGTCGCGAACAAACATCGAGTAAAAAGAAAAACATAAATCATAGGATGCACGTTGTATATATTTGTATAATGCATGTGCAATTTAGCGGGTACGATTTAAATGATAATTGATGCTAATAGAAATGGTCCTCGACTGTATTTAGTTGGGTGAACGCAAGTCTCTAATTAAAACGTCGTTTACCGGATATTCAGCATTTATGTAGCGACAGGAAATTGCGATTTTGAGTACGGCCAGTCCAGCCTCGAGATTTACAAAATGCACTGAAATATTTACATTCGCGGAAATTTATTGCATATTTGATAGCATTCCCCTGACAAACGTAAACTTACCACCTTACCGGGAACCAAAACCACCCTCCACCCCTCGATTCCGCTACCCAGGAAACTAATAAAAAATGAATGTTCCTCGACTTCACGTATTATTGATCATCGTGATTACTCGAGCGACGATTAAATTATGTTAACGAGCCGCGTCGAACTACCCGGATTTTTATTTTTCACTTTCATCCTTTTTTACTATTGAAAGGATGCGACTCGCGGAAAAAAACGGGATGCACGTGGGACAATAAATAAATAGATAAATGGAAATACCTGGATTAACCGAGGTAATGGTGTACCGGCATGATTATAATTGCACGTGCGAGGAAACGCGGCAGAATTTATTACGCGATTATATTACCGTCGTAATAAGGGAAGTAATTGTATCTGCAATTCCTGCACTTATTATTCTTTGTATCTTTTTCGCCGAATAAAAAACACCGACCCACACGGCGACGATGGAAACAACAGAAAAGACGTCGAGCTGAATACAAATTTTTCTCTGTCGAATATATGCGTTTTTCGAATTATAATTAGGAACAGGTTCGCGCAGTCTAGTAATTTAATATTATTATGAATGCAGATGCTTTAAGAGTACAGTGGTATTTTTTATATATTGTTTTATTAGTTTCGTTATTCTAACGAACCTTATTTGAACAACTTACTGTTTGCAAACTTGACATATGTCATCTAAATAATATAATATTGTCAATGAAGTCCCATGACATTTTGGATGAAATTCCAAGGAATATTATTCGTATCTATAGCAACGTATATTATAATATATTTCAGTATGAAATCCGTTGGTCAGGTGAGTCGTCGTTTGTTTGACCTGCATTCGGGGCTTTTTATATGAGTAATACGAAACGGTGGGAGGCATGAATCAGAGCGAGGGGAACCCAGTGAAAATGAATGACAAGCTATTTGTATGACGTATTTCCCCCCCTGTTTCACCCCGAGGATAGAATCACCTGTCCTTTTCCATTTACGCGGTGAGACTGCTTCTTCATTCGGCGTCTCGTAGCCGGCTAAAATATCACGGGCACAGAAAACACGATTTCTGCTTACCACCCGGCGTTATGATGCTAACCGGCTGGGATAAGAAACCGGAAATCTAACCGTCTTGTAACTCATATACGGTCAGTAATGCCTCCCACAATTGCCACGAATTTCAACTCCACGCTTGACAGTGAATTATAGCACGTAGACTGATATTTTAGAACCGAGAAAGTATATTAATGGTCCTCGAATACCATGGCTTTCTATGAATACATGGAATGTTCTTGTGACGGAGGTTTAATCCTCACGATGTACGTGGTATTAACAATGGATATTGTCGTCGAAGAAAATAATTATTTTTCTAACGAGATGAGTTTCTCTGGCTTTGTGTGAACAAGGTTTTGTTCGCGATATAAATCGTTCTATGCTTATTATTAATTATATTATTCCGTATGCGTATATGTAATCGTATGAGCTTCTATTTGGTAAGATACGTCGTAACTATAAATATATCGTATGGATTTATTTAATTAGATAAAAATAAAGCCTGACATTGGTTTGATTAAGTAAGTAAATTAATTCGTATCATATTTGATTAAATCAAAATAATACCTGAAATTGATTTTATTAAATAAACAAGTAGCGAAATTACATCAAATAAAACCTGAAATTGGTTTTATTAAATATACAAGTTAATTCGTATCATGCAGAATCAGATGAAATGAAACTTGATGTTTGTTTTATTAAATAAAGAGGTTAATTCATATCATATCGAATTACATCAAAATAATACCAGACATCCATTTTACTGAGTAATCACAATTTGCACATCTAAGGACACCCGACAAACAATACAGATATAATTTTGACCGTAGGAAATTTAATCGAGATGAATGCCATCGTAGATACCCTGGCGAGGCATGTCGCCTGGCTGGAACCCTAGTAGAGACGAAGCAAAGGTACCCCGGATGAAACTCTCTAGTCTGAAAATCCCCTCGGGAGGGTTGAAATCTACTTCTCCCCGTCTCTCTGCGTCTCCGCTCTCCTAATTTTGAGTTCCATCACATTGATTTTGCCTTCCCTTCCAGACCTCTATCAGCATATAGAAAGACGCCTCCAATTTATAAACTGCCCGCAGATTCATCCTCCCGTGCTATCTGATTAGTTCTCCCTTAACTTCAATGCGCCTTGATGATAATCGACCACAACCATCTACGCATAAAAAATCACACGATACATTCAATTACTGGGATTGTCCGAATTGAATCGCTGGACCCTTACGAATTTTGCCTGCTTTGATTAGTATTTTATTCGGGTAATTAATGTGGTCATTGAATGTATAGGAGACTTCATAATTGATGTATATTTTCGGCCTGCTTTTCTTTTTGGAAATGTATCGAGTGGAAGTGCATGAATCCTGGAAATTTTTATTTGGAATTCTTAATCTGAATCACCTAATTAATATACTCGTTGAATATCTGTGAGAGTTGATAATCGATATATAATTTCTTTTTATTGTGGTTCCTGGAATTGAATGTTCAAGGAAATGAAAGAATCTTAGAAATATTTTAATTCTTGTCTGAGAAGTATTATCTTATAATTCGTAATTTTAGAAATATTTCAATTCTTATCTTAGAAGTCTTATAATAGAATTTTTAATCTTAGAAATATTGGAATTCCCAGCTTGAATATATTCTCTTAAAATTCTTAATCTTTGGAATATTCTATTTCTCATCTTGGAAATATTATCTTGTAATTATTAATCTTATAAATATTCTGTTACATTTCTTAATCCTAGAAATATTCTAATTCATCTCTTAGAGATACTATCATATAATACTTAACCTTAGAAATATTCTAATTCTTATCACAAAAATATCATCTTCCAATCCTTCATCCTAGACATATTTTCATTCATATTCTAGTTATTCTATATCTGCCATCTGAGGGTTGCATCAGTCTCGACATTTTTTGTATTCGATATTAGCCATTCGAGTTTTGTTAGGACTCTCTTGGGTCGACCCTAATTCGATATCGAATCACTTTCACAGAAGGGAAATATCCTGGCATAAAAGAGACCTAGACAGACGCCGATGTATCCATGTGAATCTATTTAGCAACTACGATCCCCCATTCTGATAACGCGCTGACACTCTTATCCGCGATTGCCAGAGATATTTTATAAGTGTGCTCCGTGTCATGGAGAATTCATTACAGGAAAGAGTGCAGTAATATGAATAATTAAATCCCACGGGAAATAATACTACAATATTCATATCTTGCACAGGAAGTACTTACACTACGGACTAGTTCACGGTATTTATTAATATGGCGGCTTCTTCGCGTGTATATTATTTACATAATCCATACCACAAAACCGAGGAATTCATTTATGGATCAAAACTCTATTGTAATTTATAGATTAAAACTTGTATCATAGATTACTGTTATGAATCATTATTATAATAAGGTATTGTTGTCATTCTCATTCTAATCGTAGACATATTATCTCAGAATTATGGAATATTTTAAATTATAGAATACAGAATTGTAGAACATAAACTTATAGAAATATAGAATATTATTAAATTATAATTCTTCTCTATTTGCTGCATCCGTGAATAATTATCACCATAAAGTCGTATTACGAATATTTATTATTGTTTCACCGAGTTTTTATCTACAAAATAAGTTATAATCTATAATTTCTAAACAGTCGCATTTTTATTCTTAAATTAATTTTCTATGTTCTAGTTTTTTATATACTTTTCTCCGACACTATTACAACACGGTTATTATTTATGAATTGATTAACTCTATACTGTGAATATAATTTCATAAACTTCCCCGAGAACATTTTCAATTGCAATTTAGTTATTATAAAGTATCATGGAAATTGAAGTGTATCGCGAAAAAACTAACAAAGAGGTTGAACACTTCCGGTCTATTTTGTAATTCCAAAAATTCCTTACTCGCACACTGACACATAAACGTACGTCTAAACGGCTAGATAAAACTGTCATCGATTTTTTTCCTGGACGTATCGTTAGTTTTGACAGATGTCATTATTCCGCGGCGAGCTAAAACGTACCAGAAATAGCTTTGCACATCCGCGAAATGCCAAAACGAAAGAGATGCTTTTAATGCATCCGGTGTACGTTTTGTAAACAGAAACAATAAACATTGCAGAATGTTGCGAGAATATAAAACTGTTTTAATAACACGATATATTGACACTTTTTTTATCAATAAACGGGGATTATTAGAAATTATTAGCAAGATAAGAATATCTGCTTTGAAGAACTATTATAAATGTCCATATTTCAAAGATAATAATTCAAGGAGAATTATAATAAATATTAGCAAATTTCTAAAATAATATTTCTAGAAGAATTCTGATAAATAATTCACACATTTCTAAGATAATATTTCCAGGAAACTTCTTATAAATATTCGGTACATTGCAAAAATTCACTCAACAAGAATATTACCGAATGAAATCTAATAGTAATTAAATAATATATAACGAAGGTAATTCTAATTGGAAGAAATTGTAATTAAACGGTCGGAGAACGAGGTGCGAAGTCTTGAAATTTGGAGTCGGCGAGGGATCGTAAGATCTTTGAAAAAGTAATTGGAATAATAGTCGTCTATGAAACAAAAGGGTAGCGCACCGAAGAAGGATCTGGTTCTATAGTGAAAACGATTCAGCACTTTAGCCGGACGAACTTTGAAACCTTTTAATACTATGTTAAATCCTTGGATCTTTCAATTCCCTCGGAACTTGGTTCGGCCCCTCGCACTGCAAGATCCTGCGCGATTATCCAGTACATTTAAGTTACTTTGAATAGCTAGTTCGAGAGAGCTCCGATGGTGACTTCGCTTCTAACATTTGACACTCGAATTAAAGCACGTCGATTCTCTTTAATATTCCACGCCCCGACTGGATTATTTATAATCGTTGTACTCGCTAAATGCTCCTCCAGGAACTTCGGAAAACTCCGTTAATGGATGTAAGGATTACGTAATACTTCTTATCGCCGTTAACAGCGTCTACATTAATAGCACCGTGCTTCGGGTACTTCGCCCATCATTTTCGAAATATATTCAAGCATATTGGAAGAATATGAAACAGAATAAAGTTTGATCGCTCATCGTGTGTAGTATTGTTTATTATATTTTAATTATTTTATTATTTTATTATTTATACGCTACAAGCTTTTTATGATTATATCGAATGAGGAAAATTATGTTAACTAGGATTCCAATATATATATACAGTAATATTGTTTGTTATATTGTAGACGCTTTGATTGGTGTTTTATTATTTAATTATTTATTCGACACAAGTTTGCACTTTCCATATTAAATCAAAAAATTATGTTAAATTGGAATCTAGTATATATAGTAATATCGTAAGCATTTAGATTGGTGTTTTATTAATTTAATTATTTAGTTGGTACAAGTTTGCACTTTCCATATTAAATCAAAAAATTATGTTACATTGGAATCTAGTATATATAGTAATATTGTAGGCACTTAGATTAGTGTTTTATTATTTAATTATTTATTTGACACAAGCTTTGTAGTTTTCATATTAAATCAGAAAAATGATGTTAGATTAGAATCTTCATGGAGGAAGAGGATTATTTTGCAGGCGCATAATTTGTTGAATAAACCTTTTTATGTAATATCCGAGAAGATTCGAAGAACAAAGGTGTGTGTCTTGAAATGCTGGTACTAAAAACTGGTGGCTCAGCATATTTTTCAGCCACCCTCTTGGCCTTTATATCTGCTGTTGTGCACAATTCAACTCTGTCGAGAAAAGTTTTGTGGAGTGCAGCTTTCAGTCTCCTGGGGTGTATCCAGGAATAACGTTCCGATAAATTGGTCTATCACGCGAATACCACTGGTTTCCTATCGAAAAATCCTATTCGAAAACCGCCATACTATTCGCCAAAATTATATCACACTTGACAATATTTTGAGAGATATTGTTGGATGGATATTCACCCCCAAATAACGTGGACAACTATGCCTTAAATATGTAACTCGAAATGTTCATTATAAATGTAACATGTGGTAGATTAATTAATTTTTAAATTTAATCACACTTGAATTGGCAGAGCTGCCGTGATATTTCCAGTTTTCTAAAATATTTTTATTCTTGAAAATAAATCTGGGAATCCAAGTGGATCAAAGTTTTAAGTTCCGTCTGATGTGGAAGTTATTCCAAGAATTTTATAAGTTCCCGATTTTATATTTAATATTACTGAATATATTAAACCACGGAAATATCACAGAACTTTTTTAACGTCTCTTTTTATTGTAGGACTGCCATAATATTTTTAGAGTTCTACAATATATTTTATTCCCTAAACTAAATCTGCTTAATCAAGAATATCAAACTTCTAGGTTCCATCAGAAGTGGAATTTATTTCACCAATTTTATAAGTTCTCAAATTTATATTTAACATTACGAAATATAATATTATATATTCAAACGCGAGAATATAGTATCTCAGAACCGACTCAGAACTATAACCAGAAATATCAGCCGAGCATTATATAATATTTTAAATCGTCTCAGGTTCTGCAGAAAGGTTTCCTCCCCTCTGGTTGAAAATAATAACGTAACACCTCGAACCCTCTCCGGCATTCGGTCCTTCGTCGTCATCCCCAAGTAGAGTTCCTCGGGTAACATGGACTCGGCATCATTATCCGGTACATTTAAATAATTGCGATTCCCGGGTGTCGTTTTAGGAAGGATAATTTATAAGGACGATTCGCACCGCTCGGTGAACCGTGTCTCGCACCGTGGCGAATTCCATTGCGAGTCTCCTTGCGATCCTGAATGTTCGGCTATCCTGCGAATTCATCCTCCGGTATCCTTCTTTCAACCATGTTCCGAGGGGTCGAAGGGAGGAGGGGGGGTGCAGATTCGAAGTTAAGCCCGGCGGTGTTCCATCAACCCCCGGTGACGGCAAGCCGCTTGTTATGATTGTCTCGGCAAGGTATATTGTTCGACCCCCTTTCGTCCACAGTGCCGTCTAACTTCTGATATTCTTCCGAATCGATCTCGATTTTTATCAACTTTCCACTCCGCGAATATCACGCGCACGACGAATGTGGTACCCCCGAGAAGTTCCACCCTCCGCCTATTTTTTTATAGACGATATTTCGCGACTCAGGAAACCGGAGTTTAGGGCGAACATTCCCAAGGAAATTTATCGACTCGTAGTAGACATTTCAGGATTATTGAGATTCCGATCGTCTTTTTTATGTTACGACGAGAGTCGATAATAGGAGAAGTTTTTGGGGGAAGTTGTTGGGGTGTTTGTTTTCATGATTGAAATTAAATTGATTGACGAGATAGCGGGATTATTATGATATGGTTTGTGAATGGTTGTATTCTGGGAATTGAAAAATACCGTTCTTAATTATTATTATATATATACTGGTTTTGCATTCCAAATTAACCATTTTGCGGATCATATTTATTCATTCGGAAGAATAACTTTACACTGGCTTTTATTTTTATTACAAAAGTTGAAGAAAAACTTGATTTGCAAATAGGTGAATATTATCAGCAAAGGGGTTAATTTTGAGTGCAAAACCTGTGTTATTACAGAGGCCTCCATTTCTGGATTTATGAAATTTTCATTCGAGTTTTTGCAAGAGATAATCACGACGTGCGTCGCGCGGTAATTCGGAATGTCCTGGAGGGTCGAGACTTAACAAGTTTAAGGAAGTTGTCGGGGGTTGTTTTAACATTCAAATTGTATCCGAGGATGTTTCATCGAGATATGTAAACACGAGATGATATGTATATGGAAAAATGAGTTGGATATACGCTCGAGGAAAGTTTCATGTAAATGTACAGCCCTGTTTGCGGGATATCCTTTAGCAACCCCTAGTCCTTCGTATCTACCACCCCCCATCCCCGTGCAATTCGACTCTGTCTGGTGAAGTACTATGCAGTATAGGATTTATTCCCTAGGGCGAAGTTTATATCGCGCATTTCAATAAATCTGCCTACCATCAATCAGGTATTAAATTCCATCCTGCAAATTGATTTCAAAAATGTAAACTAATGGCTTCACGTTAGAATCAATACTATACTCGGCCCGCTAAAAAATGTATCGATATCGAATAATATATTCCTCGCGAAATATTCAATTAAAAGCATACCTCGGCAAAGGACATCGTACCTCTTTACATCGAAATTATTAACATATTAATTTCGAGCTTGTTGAAAATATTGGAAACATTCCGATGTTTATCGATGCGCTTTGTGAAATGTACATAGATTTATTCGTTCCGGGTGCAGGGTTTGAAATCATTAATAAAACAGATGGAATTAAAAATAATAAAGATGGAGAAAAATTTGTTTATACTTTGCAATATATTTCTCGATAGATATACATATAGATCGGTAGTAGTTTTGGTTTGAAGTTGGTATTATTGGTTGAAAAGGATCGATGGAAAGAACCACGAGTACTTTTATAGACAGGATCTGATTCAGCACACCCTTTCAGGGACCCTTAACGTTCCATGGCTCACGCATAGCACGAGTCAGCATCTGGGTCAAGCACAAATAATAGTTCTGTTTCGATATAATCCACCGTTATTCTTATCATTCGTAGCCGCACCCACAACTTTCCAGATCCCTCTCTAAAATGGCAATACTCGATAAGTAGTAAAAAATTACATTTCCCCCCGGCGTGGATCAAGGATTGATTAAAACACAAGGCAGAGTATTATCGGTTCGAAGGCCCGGCAATTATCTGGGAAAATCGCGGGGGAAAATGCGTGGAATATTTTTAATAGGAATGCCTGCCATTGTTTCTCTCACGATGAGCCATATTCTGACAGAAAATCAAACAATCCCGAAAGGACAAATAATAAAGCTATCTCGGCTGCCAGACGTTAATACTATGATTCTCTTCTGACGTGTCTCGTGACAGACTCGTCCAACTAGTTCCTCTGGAGACCTAACCTAACCCACCGAGTCGCTTCGAGTCTATCAGGTAAACTGTTTTCAAGTAGAGCTCGTACTGTCTCGCGAGACAGAGAAAAATTCAATAAAATTGATCTGCTACCCGATGGATAATAAAAAGAATTGCTGCCTGATAAGTGAATCTTCGAGTACGATTTAATTGGGAATGAAATCATAATCTAATTGTAAGACCTAGATGGCTATCCTTGATGAAGTTGAATGTCCTTCATTATAATTATTTTGTTCCTTTCTAATTACAAGGTATAAGATGTGTTACCTATTTTTTGCTTATTGTACAATTAAGGGGCTCCTCTATTAATATTAATAAGTAACTTAATAAATAAAATGATTCATGGAAATACGTATAAATTCCCATCGACTAAAGTATCAGAATAATGTTAGTAGTAGTGAAAATGAATCGATCGAATTCGATTAGTTACGATGTTCGGTCGCGCATCAATTTGCCAAAGTAATATTAGAATACAAGAATGGAGGTTGTATTCGTTAGTCGATCATACATTAATCCAGTGGATTCAATTACACCGGCACTTCCGTGGAATTTAAATTGATTCCCCGACAACATGTTTCATCTTCTCCCCTGGTAGGAATTAAATTACAAAATTCGTACGGCCAAGGTAACCATGGAATATCCCTTAACCCACCGAACGGTCCTTCGAGGTGTTCCGTGGTATATGGAACTACATGGAATTCGGGTCTATCTAGTAAAGCGTTGCGAGCAATAGAGAACTCGTAGTCTCCGGGGACGAGAAGAGAACAGCGTTCGTTTCAAATAAATTTGACTACCACCCACACCTCTTCCACCGAATATATATATCCACTGTACTCACCATCCCCTAACCTTCCATATCCAGCTGTACTACAAATTAAACCGGCGTGTACTTCGCTCATCGAACAAAATTTCAACACCGGCTTGACTCGAAACTCAGCACCGGGGGGTGACGAAGCATGGGGTTAACAGGATCCCACTCCTGTCCCACGTATCACTCGTGCTACTGCCTGGTTAACAAACAGGATTTCCCGTTACTCCTCGATTTCAGATGTTATCGTGACACCTGAGCATCTCCACGCTTCAGTCGAAATTATGACACCAAGTACACCACACGGTGTATCTCCACCAATCAGGTGGGAGAAGATACCCTCCAATAAGGATATCACATATGTAGAATCAGGTCAGTTCATAAGTTCGTTCATATTTTTGAGGAACTTTGAAAGAATTCAAATAAAACATACTTTAACATCATTTAATCAATGATGTGAACCGTTTATTTTGAAAGTGGTTTTCTTTTCAAAGAAATCAGGTTAACGTTTATAATAGTTACACATAGTTGCTTTGTAACGTTTTAAATGTTAACTGTATTTTTTGGAAAATGGACTTAGGCCACTTTCATAATAAATCATTATCTACTACTTCTTGCTGTATTACGGGTAATTGTTGTATTCCCTTTTTATAAAGGGACTCTAGTTGGGATGCAAAAAATCATAGATATGACTCAAATACGAATGAACTTATGGACTGATCTGATAATTTCATTGATTTTAGTCGAGTGCGTAGAGTTAGAATAATTAATAACTTCCAAAGTGGGCCTTGATATTTCTGTCAATTCCTATCACTATGCGACTCCTCCGAGTATTAAAAAAATATATTTATATCGTCCATTATATTTCTCAGGGAATATGAAATTAAAGGTTCGCTTGTCAAAGGATGTCGAGCACTTTTACGTCGAAATTAATAACATTAATTTGTACACCATTAAATAGAAACGAAATAAGAATTACGTAGCCAGCATTAACGTATTAAACCTGCCTCGTGATGAGAAACCGGTATTTTTGCTATTATTACAATAATAACATTGATGAAAGGTTACCGCGCAATGTTCAAGTGTAATGCCACCGAAAAAAGGAAAACAATGTTATCGTTATCTCGTCGTCCCGTTTCGTTCTCGCAAAGCTGTAAGAGCGTAGATAAACCGAGGAAACACTGTGATTCGGTACTCGGCGAAATAATCTTCTCTATCACGTTGCCTTCCTTTCTGTTGGTGAAACGAGGTACGCGAAAGGGCGAATAGGAAACAGCCGACGTCGCAAACGCGTCGCGGTATTACAGCAGGCCGCATTCTGTGTTTGGATAATATACACAGATAGTCGGATAATTCACTTGTCTCGTCGAAAATGAAATTACGCCGGCGATGGGTGCAGCAATGCAAAACCACGGTAGTCTGCGAAATGGCAATGCGGAGGGTTAACACGGAAGGGATAGGGAACGGAAGAGTAGGGTAACGAATGCCGTGAGGCAATGCATAAAACCAGTACACCGTGTATTATTTCACATTTCCCAAAGGACTTTCCTTCGGAGGATTCTAGGACACCCAACCCACTCGCTCTTTCGCCCCTCTATCTCTGGTATTTACGAAGAAAAAGCAAACTTTACTTCTTCAGACGTCTAAATACGATAAAACGCGTGGCACAAAGTCGAGGAACGAGTGTCTGCAAATTCGTATCAAAGTTTATTCAATATTACGAGCCTCGAGTAGGTGGAAGAAATGTATGCGTGCACCGAATTCTTTCTCCTTTTGGAATAACAACTTCGGGAACTTTGGTGAGTTACGCTGACATACATTCGCTCATTGATAAACGTTGACTTTCAAAATAAAGTGGAATCTTTTTATACGATGCTGTAATTTATGTCGAGTAAACGGTAGAAAGAATGTAGTAAACATTAGGTGGATTTTACAAGATATTACGAGCGCAACAATATTCATTGAAATACAGAGTGAATCACAAAACGTGATCAGCGTAGATTATCCTGTTGTTAGTGAGTCTATCGAACATTTTTGTTATCTGATATAATATGGTTCGAAGAGAGCTTTAATGAAACTTGCAACAAGGTTAAGGGATATGCTACTCCGTTATTATTAATTTATTAATCTCAAGTTCG
Organism: Nysson spinosus; assembly: GCA_910591585.2. Classification (NCBI taxonomy): domain Eukaryota; kingdom Metazoa; phylum Arthropoda; class Insecta; order Hymenoptera; family Crabronidae; genus Nysson; species Nysson spinosus. The sequence continues at coordinate 10,858,527 of OU342835.1, forward strand.
AAATGGAATCGTATATTACGAGGTATAGTTAATAAACAAAATTTGCGTAAGCTCTCCCGACGATTGAATTTCGAATTCGAAATTAATAAATTAATAATAATGGAGTAACATATCCCTTAACCTTGCTGCAGGTTTTATTAAAGCTCTGTCATTACTTCGATAATAATTTTTAATGATAAACCATGCAAATATGCAAAGGCACATTGTTCGAGATTTTATATACCTTCATTTTACGTACATAAATAAATCTATAAGTAAAACCAGGTATATGTTCGCTAATTCTAATGCTAAATACACGAATATGTGTGGGAATAATTTCCCATCAATTATCACGTCAACATGTACCCTGACGTGTTTGAATAATTTTTATAACTCCAGTTGCAGAATTCAATAAATCATAACAAATCGTATTATCGACCGCATTATAAAACTATACTATTTTCTCGTAAGTCAAACCGTGTATTCCTTCAAATATAGAAATTAATGTTTTCGAAGTAATACATCTTCGTAACCACGCCATCATTGACTTTATTTATGACGATCTTTACGAGACTCGTATAATCGACTTTGGCATCGCGAGATTATAAGCGTAAAAACTGGCTACGTCAAATTCTCGGTTATCCTTGCGAGACAGTGAAATCCTCGAATATAACAAATGATCTCCTTTCCCCCTCGTTCTCGTCTTTTGGAGACCTACGATTCGAAGACTAAGATGGGGGGATGGCAGCCGGTCACAGAATGAATTAAGTATTCCATGGAGGGCGGACAAGCTCGTTCGCCTTGTGGAGATGAAGGAGGGGCAAGAAGGCGGGGGCGAAGATAGTTTAGTTTTAAGGAAAAGAGCCTCGGACGATGGACTACCCCCTGGGAGCCCATAGAACAAAAGGTCCACGGATAAACAGAACTCGTTCGGGAAAAAAAAGTGGGAGAGAGACCCGACATGGAAGAAGCCACGTACGAAGCGCGATAATAAATCACCTTGCGGAGAATCTTGAGGGAAATTCGGTGAAATCTCATCCATTAGGATTAGAGACGTTGAAACGTTCCGTTCGAACCGCTGGAACGATTGTTTGAAGAGGTAGATAGGGACTACCAAACTTGAACACCTTACGAAAACACCGTCTAAGCCACCCTGTTTTATTTGTTGTCTCGAAAAATTGTCGAGGCGCGAATGGTTTTATGCCCCGGCGTAAAGCGAGTGTTGGATTTTAACACTTCGAAAATACTCGATCGAAGAGAACACTTTTAGGGTGACTTTTTGTGCAGCTGAATATTCGAGTGTTGACAAACATTTCATCGGAACAAAATATTGTGTTCGACAATCAAATTGAAGTCAGAAGATCCATCTTTTATTCTAGCGTGTTATTGATTTTATCGATGGTTTGTGGAAGGAATTTGGAAATGTTTTTGGGTGTTTTGGAAAACGACCCTGAATGCCTTAGAAGGATTAAAGTGTACGTTATGAAAACAATATTTCAATATTTTTCGGTGATTCGACAGAGGCTCGAAACGAATGGTGGAATATTTACAGCGGCTTGAAGGGCGATAGGGAAAGTACTCTTCATCCAGTTCCCCCCTTTCGGTTCCCTTTTACCGTGGTTCCGATAATCCGGAATAGCAATAGGAATGGTTTTAGCTTGGCACCACGGAAATAAATCGGGGTATCCGCTTGGTCGCGATTAAATGCTGCCATTGCCGCTTTTCCACTGGGAAAATTGATAAGTCCCGCCAACTACGGATGTCGTAAACTTCGGCGTGACAATTTCGATTCGGGAAACGTGCTCCGACATCCTCCACGAATCGCTTTAATAAAGAAAACGATTAAATCTATGTGTATAAACAAAACTATAAGAAAGCTGTGAGGAAGTTCGATAAAGAATATGTAAAACTATAACTGCTTAACCAAATTATATTTAAAAATGTTTACAAAATATGGAGGTTGCATAATGAATTTTTTAAATTGTAATACTTTTATATCGACCAATATTAAATGTTCACAAGATTTGATGTTTGAGTCGATTCGAATAAAGAATATATTATATAAAATCGTAATTTCGTTAACTCAAAAAATATCAGTAACACTAGTTGATTATAACTTTATTTACTCGATGAATGCTTGAGAATGAATTATTCACGGAGATTAATAGGAAAAGAATTCCTTTTGGGAAAAGTCAGAAATATTTCATATCATTTGATATACATAATTAATATATTTACTCGTGATTGACATTTTAAATACAAGCTTGTTCGAAACTGTTGTTATAATTCTATTATTTGAACCGCTCAACAGCCAAAGTGACTAACTCCATCAAACAAAAATGAGAGTAAATATATAATTATGAAACGTTAAGCACTTTGCCAGTAATATTTTTAAATTGTCAAAAAGTGGAGTACCTAATCACTTTCGCATTTCAGGGGCTCATTTCTTTTACAATAATTACACAATGTTTCTTTGCAAGTATTAAAACGTTGAATTGAATTTTATGAAGAATGGACTCAAGCCACTTTCGAAATAAACAACTGAATTCATCCAAAAACATTGACTGTAAGTTCAGAGTGCCGAGTGTGTCGGGTGACGGTAAAAAGTGAGTGAAGAATATGTGTGTGAAACTAAAGTTTGTCGTCTCCAATGAGGTGTCGGGAAATAAGATATCTCCTGTTTAGATGCGATTCAATGGTGTGGTTGGTCGACAAACACAATCGGCACCTCCAGAAGAAGAAAGTTGAGCGAGAAGGGAAACGCACACACGAGAGTTTCGGTGTCCCACTGGGCCCCTTAGGGTCAATTCAGTGTTCTGACGGTTTTCTTACCTGGTAAGGGGATTGGTAGGGGGTCAAGGGGGACGGGGGGACGGGAGGACTGGGTGGAATCCAGGAAAACCTGGTAATACCTAGGACAACCAGAACCGGGCCTGCCCAAAATATTGACTGTACCCCTTAGACTCGAGGCAAACTGCCAACGTATACGGGACAAAAACGTACACGAGCTCTCTTTCCTAGAAAAGCAACAGTTACGAGCTGACACGACATCCCCAAAACCAATCTTCCTCAAAGGGTTTATTTTTCCTCTAATTTTCCTCGCGTTTCTGCTTTCCTTTTACCTCGGATCCATTGGCTCTTATCAAATTATCCTTGCTCTGTTGTTATTTGTATTTAAAAATGACGAGATGTAATTTCTTGAATTTCGTCGAGTGGCTGATTTGGCTTTTTGTTTTTCGATTGTGTTTGACTTGTTTCATGGATTATATGCTTATTTTTGATAATAATATTATCTAAGTTCTTTAATAGTGTAATTATTCTTAATAGTATAATTTTTGTTAATGGTGCAATTATTGTTAATATTATATTTATCGTTGATAGTATAATTTTTGTTGCTCTTTCCTGATCTGATCGTATCGTTCCTTGAGATTTAAGACGATAAAATACTGCACACTTCATCAACATTCAGGATCCAACTAAAATTGGTTCCTCCTAATGTCTGTGAAATGAGAAATTTAACGGCATTGTTCCAGAGCAAATGAGTTTGCGGGATAGAAAAAGGGCAGGCGGTTAGACGGAGGGAAAATGTAAACTGTATCTAAACGATAAAGATCGGAGGCAAACTGCCAAACCGACGAAATCGGTACCGAACTCTTTCTTCCTTGAAAAACACGAGTCACGCTCGCTTACGAGCTGACGTAACGTCGGCATAAACACGCGAACCAATTTTCCAGAAGGAGCACCCCCTTCATCATTGTTCTCGATATAATCTTGCGGAAATCATATTGTTCCGGAACCCGACGACTTATTACGGCTGTCAGTAGGAAATTGCTGACGCACCAACTTTAATCTCCCCGCTAGGGTTTTCGAGGGGTTGATAAAACACCAGTTCCAGAAACCGGTCCCGACCGAAATATCATCCAACCCCTTCCCCTTACAAAGCACATCCCACCGCGAAACCTTCCAATAATTACTCGCAGAATACATTTCCATTAATAATGTCATTCTTGTTAATCGTCTGATTTCTGTTAATAGTCTATTTCTTCTCAAAAGTGTAATTATTATTTACAGTGTAATTATTCTTAATATTACATTCTTTTAAACCGAGAAACCGGAAACCTGTCCCCACCGAAATATCATACACCCCCATTCCCTCACAAAGCACAACCACCGCGAAATCTTGGAATAATTACTCGCAGAACTTATCAAAGTACTTCCCGTCTCTCAAATATTCGAATTAACGTCAACCAGCAGCGAACTCCGTGTAACGATCCGTGTCTATTATACATAATAAATTGGCAACCCTACAAAATAAAGGATGAAATTCAAACAAAGAAATCTTTGTATCTCCCCGAGCAGGATCGACAGGAAAAATAAAAAAAACTATTTTTGTAAAAATTGAACAAACCCATACATTCCGTGTTTGCTTGAAACGATAACAGCTTTTGACGCTGGTATCGATGACTCCTTTTTTTTAATTGATTGGACGAGTATTTTGATAAAAATCCGATAGTTCTAATTAACTGTGTAAGCCATAACTGTAACGTGACTTTGGGGGTTGAAAAATAGCTGGATACACGAGCTACAACTACTGTCACGCATGACTAACACCGAGAGGCAGGTTCCGAAGGTATAATAGAGCGATACCATTCGAAATCAGAGGGTGGATAACGTTTAAGGCCACTGGAGGGTGTATGAATTATGGATCCTGGGAGGGGTGTTTTTGCTGATTCCATATATAAAGAGACGCAGTAAAGGAAAAACTTCTGACTCGATAAACTATGACGTATTCTGAAAAAACGTGTTGAGGACCCACCGGTAGAAAGGGTAACGCGACGATCGCCTCGTAAAAAGACGGCACCGTGGAAAACCTACCCCCGGCGAGAAAGGTAAAATCAAGTTTCGGTTTTTTAGAAGACCCTCGTAAAAAGCTGAGCCACCCGTCGGGGGGGACGTCACAAAAGAAAACTGTACGTCGTAAAATTTTCAAAATACAAATCTCGAAGAAAAAATCTGAACCGGTTTACATCGTAATCGAGTTTACGAACTTTATCGTACTTCATTGATTTCTGTTGGTTATGTCCGAGTTTAAAAATTACCTTTCGTGGCGAGATCCGAGGTTCTTTAATCAGCTGTATTACTTGAAGTTTTTTCTCTTCTGATATCTTCGAAACATGATGAATCATGTATGGTTTCAGCTTAATCATTTGTGGAGATTAATCGAAAAAGAATTTCATCCGGGAAAGAGACGACAATATTTGGTATTATTAATTAGAATTGAGATTATGAATGCAAGGATAATCGGATCTGTTTCCATAATTTTATTACTTCATTGTAAGTCTTCATAATTTATAAGATTATTTATTGGCAATAATTAAGTATACTAACAAGAGCGTTATTCAGTATATATTCAATAATATATTCAACGATTCGTATAAATTATATAAATATAAATATATAATATACTTCGATCCTTAATTACATTAACATGAAAACAATAAAATTAACCAAAACAGTATCATTACAATTCCCCCATTAAATAAATCAATGATATCCCACATCACACACGAATAAATCAAATCCGAACTCTTTAACACAGAACATCAAACTCGAACATAATCACAATCCATTAAAAACCACCAAAAAAGTGGACACTTTAAAACTCCAAAGTAACCAAACCCTCTGTCGATTTTAAATACAGTAACGCTATCGATATTCCTACATCCAATAAAGTAGTTATTTCCAAAGAGAATCCCTCTCGTAGCAACGATAATATCTCGCCATTTCTCGAGTCGGGAATAAATCAAGATAAAATACTTTTTAATAGAGACGTCGGTGGTGCGCACCGCGGAATACACCATTAAAGTACCGGACCAGGATTCTGTAACACTAGTCTACCCCGCGGACCCCCAACGCCCCACTCCCCGCACCATAAAATTTATGTATACGCAATAAATAATAACTAACGCAACCGTTCCCCCAAGTGTACATTAAATCGGCGATACGTGTACGAATCGACATTATACCCAGCAGGGCGGAGGTGCAAAGTTCTCATTACTTTCCTGGTCCCGGTCCGTGCTCTATGGGACGAAAGAGGCGGGAATGCTATTATTTATTACCGCAATGGTTCGCCAAACTTCTTGCGAGAGAATCGAGGAGAATGGAGGAAAGAGATCTGGGGGGGGAGGGGAGAGTGGGAAAGAAAGGACTCTGGCTGTTGGGGTTGACGGTGAATTTAAGCAAATCCATTTTTTATCCCACCACGCATTGAGAGAGGGATTCCCTCTTGGTCTACTAAGCACAGACTCACCGACGGCTCCTTTCGCCGGTTTCCACCGACCGTCTCTAATGCTTTTTTATTCTCCAACCTCCCCCGAGATACCCCTATCACAATCTCGTCTCTCTCTCTCTCTGTTTTAGCCAATCTCTCGGAATAAACAAGAACACAACATTTCCACTGTCGCATAAATCACATTGTCAGTGTTCTATATACTTCACCCACCCACGATATCGATGATAATTTTATTTATTACTTCTACGTTATGCGTGATTTATGTCAAAGTTTGGATACGTGTTTTAATTGAAGGACGATGTGAAACGTGCTTTAAATATCTGGGAAAAGGAGTGGTATTTCGGATTCGGCCGAGGGGACAATAAATTATGAATTATTATATGTTACGCCAGTCCATAACCACGCGATCTTAGGAACGTAGGTTTCGCGGAGTATTTTAAATCATCTGACACGACGTTCTACATGCACCAGCCAATATTTCACCCGCCAGGCTCGAAGGTGCAAAGTTCTCATTACTTCTCCTCGTACCGAGCGTGTAACGATATTATACGAGATATTATTTATTACTAGAACTCCAGGTTCTAACCTCATGTAAGGAACTCTAGGCGAAAGAATTTACTACATCGTTCTTAATATACCCAGGTTGTCGCTTTAAATCCATGAACCAACAACAACTTGACATCGAATATTGTCACTTAATTTCATTCGAGTTGATGCCATTTTAATCTTGGTTTCTCTCTGAAGAGATAGGGAACAAAGATTAAAATGGTATCTACTTGGTAAATACGATTTTCAGTAATTATATATGTTTATAAATGTATATGTATTTGGGATTGGTAGATGAAAATGACGTTGAATAAAATACATTTATGCGATCACGAAAGCAAGAACCGAGAAAATCAGGAATAATAAAAAGTGTGTGATTCGCAATGAAAATCTCCGGAGGTTTATATTAATACGGTAAGTTTTATTCCGGTGCATAAATACGGTTTTAATTATTAAATCAATTATTGACTCGAATATTCGCGTATAAGGTGCTATGAATAAATTTCCATTAAAATTGTATATATATATATTATTAATTAAAAAGGTACAATATTATCATAATATTTGTACATTTATTTAACTACTTTCAGCTTACATACTTTTATCACAAAATTAATGCAGATACCGCGAAGACACACGCATATAATTAAAAATATGTCATGCATATAATAAAATATAATATTTTAGTTTAAAAGTATAATATTTATACACTGGTTTAACTAGTTTTAGGCTACGCACTTTTATCGCAAAATTAATGCAGACACCGAGAAGATGATGAAGTTAAAACAAAGAGGGGTGCATTGAAAGAAATAGGGAGTGGATTTCGAGGGTTGACAGTGAATTTAAGCAAAGCCATTTCTTACCGGTCACGCATAGAGAGGATTGTCTTGGTCCACCGGGCACAGACTAACTCGGCGGTTCTTCCGGTGGCCACATCGAGACCGGCAAATCCCGATAAAGTGCTTGAGAACTTCTACAGGAAGTGCACTTTTCGAGTTACTTCTCGGCTGACATGTTTACCGATCCCATAGACGCTCGCGCTTTATATATTTATCGCGATATTGATGTTTCCGTGTTCCACGGGCGCCCGGGAAAAATCGTGGAATTTTAATGGAAACATAATGGTCGCTTCAAATTCATAAAAAAATTATACAGCCTGATACATAACAAAATACGCCGGTGATTTACATGGGTGTCGTTTACCATTTTTATGTAAATCCCATAATGTAGGTTTGAATTAATCGGGCATCTATCGATTCGCGATTGGGTTTACGTGTTACGTGTCGATCATCACCGGAAATCCAATTTTGATGGAGGATCAGGGAATATTTCTATTTAAAAACGTAAAGTATGTGGATAAAAATGATGTTGAATAAAACATATTTATGCGATCGAGAAAGTAAGAACCGATAAAATCAGGAATAATAAAAAGTACGTAATTTGCAATGAAGGTCGCCGGAGGTTTACATTAAAAGGGTAAGTTTTATTTCGATGCATAAATATGGTTTTAATTATTAAATCAATTATCGCGACGTAAACTCGCGTATAATCTGTTATGAATAAATTTCCATTAAAATCCGGGTGACCGATATTCGTGTTTCAATCAAGGACCATTAACAGGTACTCAAAAATTCACTGTTATTTCGAGAGTTTAGAAAATAATTTTTTATCTCGCCATTTTGTATTATAATGCAAAATATACCACAAAAGTATACGTAAAGTTAACGCAAAAAAGATGAGTGTCTGAAAACATTGTTAGGAAAAGACACCGATACAAATTTCCATTTCAGGGTGTTTTTCTCATTTTTGGGTTGTTTCCATTTCAACGCGTAATGGATTCCATTTTATGCAACGTGTATAATACAGTAGAAAAATTGACTTTCTATTTCCCAAATGTTTTCGTGTCTAAAATTAAATCGTATAACGTAAATCTAGTTAAACGCAATTTTAATGGATCTACATTCCGAGAAAATGGTAAAGAAATTATTACTTAAACACACCGAAAAAGATGACAATCGGGTACTTTTATAATTATTACAACGAAAATAAATCGTCAGAGTTAACACTAGAACTACCGAACATATACTCAGTTATGCTTCCACATTTATTTATAAATAAATCATGACTGAAGGATTTAAGTTAATTAATAGATGCAATTATTTGCGTTATGTATAACAAATCTCAAACAATGCGCCGTGGTATAACCGAATAATTCAACTAAAAATGGCAGATAATGACTCCTTCGATAGTTCTCCTTGATTTTGACTCACTTGGTAGTTCCAGTGGTAATAAAATCCAAGGAAATAAACGAAGAATACATTAATGGTGTTTCGCAAAATATTTCTATTATATTCGACGAGGAAGGTAATCCGGCTCTGATTGGAAACAGTTTACCTTGCGCTTCGCAAACATGTCGGCGCGGCGATCATTATTTCCCGAGATCGGTTGGAATCATTAAAGCATAATTAACATTTCGATTCGTATTGTAAATTTACTTGTCACCCACCATGCTGGCGAAATCGAATAGGTTCGAATCACACGTACGGTTCGATTCCCTTCCTATCACCTTATCATTTGATATCACGGTGAGATCCGTGTATACCGTAACATCGTTAATCAATTATTACATATAAAGCAGATATAAATCACCATCGTTTTATTAGCTCCCTTTTAACATCAATCAAATATCCCGCAGGCATTTCAACGTTGCATAATATCGAAATAAAACTCCACCAACTACCTGCTACATAAATAAATTGCAATTCCTTGCGTCCCCGAAACAATTGTAATTCACGTTCCACTTATGGCGCGAATATAATTGGGAATATATCGTTCTAACGGGACTTTACGATGCACGGCATCGGTGGCAGAAATTCCGTTTTTTTTGTGACAGAAACATTAGTACCATTCGTTCTCGGCCACCCCAACACGCTATTAGTAAAAATATAAGCTGACAAAAATGGCTGTGGGGTGTGTCGGGTGGGGGAAAAAAATCTCGCCATATATATACGCGTGGAAGTGTGTACGCTCGAAAGAGAGTGGAAGAACGCGCGGTGGGTGGAAGAGGGAGTTAATGCAGTGGCAAATTATAAATCATCTTAACGAGCTTTTGATTACCCGCGCTTTTTATGCGACGGGCATAAAAGTGTCACCACCGATCGAAATACCTAGCGCGTTTCCCTTATCGTTTCTGAGTCTTATCCGAGACACGTATTTCCATGGCGTATACATTATACATACGTGCATACACTCCCATCCCTAAGTCATGGGACACTTACTAGTTTCAGCTTTTCATAGAAATCAACGCAATTAAACATCCCATACATAATTATCCCAATCATACTCTTATAGTTTGCATAAATTATCTTGATCAGTCACTATAAAATTCGAAACTAAAATTAATACATCATCCCCTTCAATCACCATATTTCAACCCCATCGGGAATTCAGTGGTAAACCATAAAGATATGAATTTAAATAATACCCCAGGTCAGAACAAATCTGGAAACATATTTACAACGATCCTTGACAGAAATACAGGAAGAAACGAAAAAATATTTCTCCAAAACAGCCAAACTTATTTGGTGCTTTAATCGGAAAACGAGGAGAGTATATTGATGAGCAGACTTCAAACTTTGTATATATATTTTTTAATATATTTTAATACTTGGAAATTGTACTTGGTGCAGGGAATTAATATAATCGTTTGGTGTGATGTTTCGGATGTTTAATAATGTTCATTTTAACGTAAACCTGAAACTAGTAAGTGTCCCATGACTTACGAACCGGAGTGTACGTACCTAGGCCTCATGCATGGAATTGCATAGTAATCAAGTAATTTCAGAATGCCACTTGGACACGAGATTCCATCGGACAGATATAATCAGCTATCTCTTCCTCCAACTAATCATTATTTACTTGCTCATTCGCGGAAACACAAAATCTACGGTGTCCGTTAATTGTTTATGTATCAGTCGTTTCCTTCACAAGCCACAACTCGTGATAATTGCAGACTCCTGTAAAAAACGCAAAAAGTACAAAAATAAAAAAATGTTATTACAATCGATAAATGTTTTACATACAAGTGATAATGATAATAAAATTGCCTCCAATTATATTTTGATATCAGACATTAAATCACTGTTAGCTGGAATCAATTTTAATGTCACCTCTGAGTCGCTACTCGAATTGCAGCAATAAACTGAGTGGCTACAGAGAGTCGCTTCGAGTGTAAAGGGTTAAAAAGATGTTAATTTAGGTATCTTCATTTGTTGTGTTTTTGGACTTCTTTCGAAAATAGTTTCATTATAATAATAATCTTTGAAGATGTTCTTCGGGCAGAGGTTGAAAATCAGTGCGTCGGGGGATGAAGAAAGAGGAAAGATGAATCGTTTTCAAGGGGTAGATCGTCGAGCTACACCCTCCTAGTGGAAACTTGAGTTCGCACTATTCGACGAGGGGTAATTAAATTGAATGTTCCACGAGAAGAAAGTGGCGTAGGAACCCGCAGTAAGGGATAAGGGTAGGAAGGGAAGAAAGGGTTTTCGTTCATCGACGAAATTCGTTGAACCATTTCAAGGATAGCTGAATCGAACCCGCCGAGAATTCCCCGTGAAAGGGCCTGATTGCTCGCTAATCTTCGCGAAATTGCGCCGGTGCGCAACCTAAGTCGTACGTTCATCGTCCCCGTTCCACGATTAGTCCAAGACTTCGAACTTCGTGGGCATTGTTTCGCAATTCGAGGCCAGGGAATCCTCGTAGAACGATTAACGTGTAGGAAGCTGTTACTTCCTGACTTTGTAAGACCAACGATCACCAACCTAACGGAGGAAAGTGCTTTCCATTCCCCTGAGCTACTCAAATTGCTACCCTCGTTTCTATCCCGTTCTTCGATCAATCGAGTCACCATATTATATCTCCGTATTAATAAATATTTTCATGCCGAGACAAAAATAAATTCGATATTAAATCACTGACATTGTTACTTTACACGTAACTGGTTCAATTAGAAAATTTTTAATCTATATTCTAGAAATGCTAGAAATTATAAAAATTCTAGGAATTCTAGAAATTATACAAATTTTTCCTAAATAAAACGAACAAAATTAAAATAAATTACAAATTACAAATAAGTATGAAAGTTTCGAGACACAAATAAATTGGCGATTTAATCGTTAACACAGTTAATTTACATTCACCGTCATTAGAAACTTAATTTTTAATAAATAAAACGATATTAAAAATTGATTAAAATCTGTCCACAATTCTGTACTAATAAATATAAATCATCTTAAATTTGAGAAATATAAATATTCCAAAAACAATACAAATTAAAAATTGATTAAAAATACTTCGATCCTACTATAATTGTCCCATACTTCGATAATTTTCACGGAAATACCAAATTTCTAAAAAATATCACAATACTTGAAATGGTTCCAAGAAAGTGTGAAAAGGGAGGATCCCTAAGCAGAATTGTGGTTTCCTTTGTGGCGAAGGAATTTTTATTAAGATGTCCTAGGATGTCTTGATTATCTAACTCCTAATAAAGGCGAGAGTTCAGGTAAACCCGGAGAGTGGTTTTGAACATTAAGAAGGATATATTTATGCGACTCTCGCATCTCTGCGGTCCCAATAATACCGATACGCAAGCCTGACCCATGGAATTGTGTTATCTGTTCGGCTACGGGGGAAACTAACCGGAATTCCACTGCGGCCATAAACATGCTAGTTTACTGTGTATAAGGGAACAAGAGTTCGCTGCCGTGGGCGTTAGATATAGTTCCGTTCTTCCACTGTTGTTTGAACATTTAGACAAGCTTTCTCTTATTCTCTAAACCTTCCTATCGTGCTCTCATAACTATAGAAAGTTTTCCAGTAATCGTTACTTGTCATCGACGGTGTAATATATTTTCTAATATGCTTCCGCTGCGATATTCCGTGGTTGCACTTACGTTATTCATACCTTAACGTGTCATAAGTAATATTCCGAGTATCAATGCTTTACCAGCATGCGTAATGCAACGGCAATTTTAATGGAGGAAACTTACGTATAACATTAATATGTTACGCGTTGTATAAAATCACGTTATGGAGGAATTACGGCATTTTATTATATAACGTGTTACACGAGGATCGTGTTATATGAAAGAAGTCCTTGCGCTATCTTTAGCCCTATTTACGAGTAACAATAAAATAATAATAATCGTAAATTTCAATAACAATCGATAATGCTTACGACGAGTACGTAAAATCGTTATGAAAGTGATGACAACGAAATAAAACGATGGAATACCACGAGTCGAAATCGCGCGATTCACTTGTGACCCGAAGTAGCTATCACGTGTGAAACACGTTATTTCAACTCAAGTGGATAAGTACTCGAATAAAATAAACTTCCTGGAACATCAACTTTTTTTTATACTCGTATATCATGGCGCAAGAAAAATTAGATCCTAAGACAGATTCTGGGCACGGGGAGACATCACGAAAGAGGCCCCCGTCGTTTTACTGACAATGGTCGACTGACCCAAGCCTGGACAGGCCATCGTTATTAAACCTAAATCATTTGCGTCGACCACGGCTGCCATAACTCACAAACGACTCCAGTGAAATATGAGAGTCGTTCAAAATTATTGTTGCCTCGAAATCTCTTTTACCTTCGAATCCGGCCGACTCTTCAACCCTTCTTCTGTTCTTCTTATCCTTGTTTCTCTGCTCTCCTTTGCTATCTTCTTGTGTTTTCTACTCTTTTTTACTGTCTTCTGCTCTCTTTTACTGTTTTCTGCTCTCTTATGTCCTCTTTTACTATCTTCCGTTCTCTTTTGCTGTTATCTGCTTTCTTCTATTCTCTTTAATTGTCTTCTGCTCTCTTTTACTATCTTCTGCCCTCCTTTTCTCTCTTCTGCTCTCTTCTACTGTCTCCCCCTCTCCTCTCTAATCTGTTTCGCCGAATCTCTTCAACACGTCATCTCGACATTTCGCAGCCAACTCGATTTCGGTTATAACTCGCGCCATGATTTACCGCGCTTGTCGGAATTTCTAGTTTCGAGTCTTAAGGCACCGTAAAACCGGCATCCATATATTTTTTTTGTTTCCATCGAACTTAATTTCCAACTTTGAATTCAGACCTTCGGCTTCGACTTCGAGGAAACTGCTACTTTTCGCTGGAACTTATTTTTGCCTTTATGGTTGAAGCTGCTGGCAATATTTTATATCTCGGACAGATCTATTATATTCGTAAATTTGTGGGTCTTCCAACGTAGCTCATCCCGATTGGTTCCCATCGAAACGTTTAAAACGACCTTCCACGTTCTAAATGAAATGGCAGAAATAATCGTTCGAGACGCGCTCGATCGAAAATGTGATTCAATTAAAATGCATAAATCATCGGCTATTAATGTACGCATAATTAAATATTTGTTGGCTGACTATCAATTTTGACTACTGATTACAATATGCAACCAGTCGTGAAACAATGCTATCCTATTATACGTATCATTCGAATTTTCATCCTTCCACAGTATTCGGTGTATCGAGTATCACGATTCACGTTAATGATATTTCACCTATCGCGTATTGCCTTCGTTAATTTTATTATTTCAGGAAACAAATGGAAAATCGATGGGTTACAAAGCGGAGTGCTTATCATAATATTTTAGTCATCCGTGAATTTATATTATCAAGTAAATCCAAGTATTTAATAATTCATTATTATTAGCTCACGATGTTGCGTGACATTCGTAATCAAGAACTTAGAATTTTATAAAAATAAGAATTCCAGAAATTCTAGAAATTATAAAAATTTCAGAATTCTAGAAATCCTAGAAATTATAATTCCTTAAATTAAAATCCTTGAAATTAAAATTCCAGAAGTTTTAGAATTTCTAGAAATACTAGAAGTTATAATAATTCTAGAAATTATACAAACTCAAGAAATTATACAAATAATAAAAATTCTAGAAATTATACAAGTTATAGAAATTACAGAAACACTACAAATTCCAAAGATTCTAGAATTTCTAGAAATTATAAGAATCATAAAAATTATAAAAATTATAAACATTGATTCAGAAATTATGAAAAAAGCTGATGAATAATCAACCTTATCTTGTATTCGTATAACGATTTTAATTCGCCACTATAATTCATAGTGACCGCGGAATTTCCATTAAGCGTCAAACGCGTCAGCCGGTGCCGGTTTCGAGGTAATCCAAACCGCGAAACACATAACGCATAATGTTAAGTTGAGGATCGAATGGTTGGCCGAAATCGTTAAGACTATGTACATCTTATTTATTAGTCATGTTTCCGTGTCGGTCCATGCCTTACAAGGCCAGGATACGGAACGACCAAAGGACGGTTTGATGAATGGTCCCTGCTTACGTATTCACTTAAGGCCCAATAATGGCTTTATAAAACATCGACCAATGTTCGCCGACTCGTTATCATTCCTCTTCCCTCGATGTTGATAATTAACCGCCGTGGAAACGGAAAAGGATCAACATATTATTCCCTGCCTTGAAACTACGAGACTGGAATTTTTAAGTAATAACAATTTTTACAATATTTATTCTGAAATTAGTGAAATATCAAATGTCAAAGTTTAGTGGTTAAACTAACTGCAATAATAATATAGTAATATACGAAAATATTATTATAGGATATAATACATTATACCTATATAATAAATTATATAAGATATCCTATTATAGAGATCTTATAATATATTTAATAAATTTCAATCTATTCTTTCAAATTTATTGAAAGAATTAAGTAATACATTTCATTCTCTGCAACCGAATATAAAATAATAATATGATCCCAAGGAATGAAATTTTAATCCAGCGTTCGGTTATATATGTTTTAATTATCCAAAATGGCTACCAGCGAAACGCGCCATTTAATCTAGGAAACTGTTATTATCCCAGTTGCAAGCATCTTACGCATTATCAAAAGCATCGCGTTATCATATTACCACGTTACACAGAAAATTCTATTTCTAATATTCTCGTCGAGGCAAGCTTCTAGAATAATTCTTGAATTATGAAATAATTAATAATCTTTGTCCGTAACGTCCATTCCAGGATAAAGTATTTTATTACTGTTCGAACGCAATGCGGAAAGACGATGATAATTACGGGAATCTAGTAAACGAAGTAAGGCGTAGCATCGAAACAAAACAATTCGCGGAATTCCGTTGAAGAATTCCTTTATATAATTTAAGTCTTTATAGAAGTAGAGATGGAAACATGAATTTCGAGAAAAGGTGGAAGCGAGTGGGTTTCTCGGCGAAAAGCATAGGTGAAATGTAGCGAACTCCTGATTACTCGGAATTAGATCCCCAACGAGTTTAATTTCCAGAAAGGCTCTCGCACAATTGGTGTCCTCGTACGTTTCGCCTTCAAAGATCCCTCCATATTTCTGGTCGACACTGTTTTAGTTAAAAAACCGACCAACTCGAATCAAGAATCCCCTTTCCGTTAAAAATAATTACTAGACTAGATAAATATTTGTTTGTTACTATTTTTTTCTGATTCTTTACCAGAAACCGGATAACTCAAATGTGAGTCTTTAAATACGTTACACTTTGGTCTCAAACCGTTTGAGTACGTCTTTTTGACTAAAAAGGAATGTTACAGGGATTACAAAAATTCCGAAACTTTGCACAAACATAAAGTAATTCATGCTGATGACGAAGCCATTTTTCGTTGGTGCCCGAAAACGGTTTAAAGGGATGAAATTAGCCCTCAAAGAAAAAGTGATTTCTTCGTAAAAAAAGGTTAAGTTACAATTTTAATGGTTCTTTGGTTGCTACAAAAATGTGTTAAAAAATGATGATGCTTACAGCATTTTTTGTCAACGTAACTTTATTTACAAATATCACATATAATGTAGGACAAATTTGCGAGTGGTTTCGGGTTCACAGAGAAGAATCTTTACAAAAGTCCAATAACTGGTATTTTATAAAAATGATATAAATTATAACAATTATGAATACGTAGGTACAGATCTTAAAAGAATTTGCTTTTCATCGAAGCGCTCTATTTGAAGTCAGTTAAAAAGCATTCCGTCTTCGGACTCGTAGGTAGATGATCCGGAAATATGTACACTCGGGGCACAACAGCGAAAGACAGTCGGATACTCGAATGGCGGTTTCAAGCGTAAGGGTCGAAGGGATTAGTCAACTGCTCGTTATATATCACGGACTTAGCTCCGAAACTGGCGGACAGGTAAAGTATCCAGGAGGTATAAACATTCCGAACTGTCGGCCGCTTCGAATTATGGTAAAGGCAAAGCGTGTCGAGTAAGCCGGTCCGAGGACGCGTCCGTGGATGTGTCACGCACGTAAAATCAGACCGCATTCCCACGTCGATTCCAACAAACGATATTTCACTGAAGAAACTAAATCCTCAGTCGGACTTACCGTACTTTCTGTACATACATAAAACAGAAAATTCTACGGTGGTCCCTCGTTCATGTCATCGGAGACTAAGTCCTGTTGATCGTGTGTGGATTTCTTGGTGGTATTTATTACAAGAGTTTTAGTGATAGTGAGTGTAGTACAAATTGAGGATTTGCAGTAAGTGATCGTAAAAGTCGAAACATAAGGTCGGATGAGGAATATCAGAATCATTATTGCGTCCGGCTTTACTCCTATATGGTCCAAATCCATGGTAGATGATGTAAAAACATGTTCTAAGACGACTTTGGGTCGGAAGAAGTGCATTAAAAATTTGTTCTGGTCAAAAGACGGGTCGACGCAAAATCGTAAAAATGAGAAGGGGTATACCTTCAAAAATTGTCAAAAAATGAAAGTCCCTAAAATCGCTCCTGCATGGCCCAAATCGATGGTATATGATGCCTAATGATGTTCTAGGACCGTTTTGGGTCGAAAGAAGTGGTTAACAAATTTTGTTAGTCAGAAAACAGGTCGACCCAAAATCGCAAAAATGTGAAGGGGTATACCTTCAAAAATTGTCAAAAAATGAAAGTCGCCAAAATCGCTCCTACATGGTCCAAATCGATGGTATATGATGCCTAATGATATTCTAGGACCGTTTTGGGTCGAAAGAAGTGGTTAAAAAATTTATTTAGTCAGAAAACAAGTTGAACCAAAATCACAAAAATGTGAAGGGGTATACCTTCAAAAATTGTCAAAAAATGAAAGTCCCCAAAATCGCTACTGCATGGCCCAAATCGATGGTATATGATGCCTAATGATGTTCTAGGACCATTTTGGGTCGAAAGAAGTGGTTAAAAAATTTTGTTAGTCAGAAAACAGGTCGACCCAAAATCGCAAAAATGTGAAGGGGTATACCTTCAAAAATTGTCAAAAAATCAAAGTCGCCAAAATCGCTCCTACATGGTCCAAATCGATGGTATATGATGCCTAATGATATTCTAGGACCGTTTTGGGTCGAAAGAAGTGGTTAAAAAATTTTTTTAGTCAGAAAACAGGTTGAACCAAAATCGCAAAAATGTGAAGGGGTATACCTTCAAAAATTGTCAAAAAATGAAAGTCGCCAAAATCGCTCCTACATGGTCCAAATCGATGCTATATGATGCTTAATAATGTTCTAGGACTGTTTTGGGCCGAAAGAAGTGGTTAAAAAATTTGTTTGGTAAAAAAAACAGGTCGACCCTGGTATACCTTCAAAAATCGTCAAAAAATCAAAGTCGCCAATTTCGCTCCTAGATGACCCAAATCGATGGTATATGATTCCTAAACACGTTCTATGACGATTTTGGATCGAAACAAGTGGATTAAAACATTTTAACATACAAACAAATCATCCTAAAAATTGAACCTCGTAGATTTTAAAATGTGATAAATCACTGAAAGAAAATCTCCATGTACGTGTCACTGATAGACGATCAGTTTAACTATAAAACGAAAACAGTACAGGGACAGAATGGCATGACTTCCATCAAGATCCCCGTGAAAAGAATCCCGTACAAATTGGTTGGTAGGTTGATACTCGTTCCAACCATTCCAGGCGAAATTATGTCCTTATTAGGATTCAAGTTCGATGTTATCAGTGGCGATAGGCGGCAAATTTTCGAGGTATTCGTCGAGTTCGAGACACAAAAGATCGTTAGATAGATAAACCGCAGGGTTTTCGTATCGCCAAGAAATCCGAAGGTTTTCTCTTCCGTCGTATTTTCAACTGCGGAAGGGTCTCCGGGGTAACTCGTCCCAACTACGGGACGTGAAAATGTAATTGTAACCTGTTGGGAAAAAGCGTGGGAGGCTGGGGGTGGGGGGGAGAGGGAGGAGAGAAGAACACCCAGAAATCATGGATGAGGGTGACTGTTTCCAGAAGAATACAATGGACGTAATGGGCGGTTGCTGCGGGCAGACGTTTTTGGTCAGATCTCCAGACGGATGTAAGGATCTGTTCCGGGGACCTCCCAATGTCTCCAGACACCGAGAGACATTTTCCTTGGCCGTCGCGCCGTTTACGGACTCAATACATCATTCTTTTCACAATTTGTCCGAAACCCGTGAAAGCTGTGGGTTTTTCTCGACCGCCGAAGGATATCTTCCGGTGGATCTACCTACCGTTCCCGATGACGTAAACGGAAGTGCCGGGCTACTTATCCTTGATGGTTCATCCCCGACTCGTACCCTTGATTTTCTTCGCCCCGACCTCTTTGATCGAAATACTTAATGCCATTTTCTGCTTCCTGAATTTCGGCGAATTTTTCCTCGTCGAGGAAAGTAGATTAGTTTTCATGGGAAACAGGATGTAACGCGTTTCCTTCATTTTCACGAATACAGGTCAAAGATAAACAACGTTTTATGTGGATAAAATGTTGTGGATCAAACATGAAACAGTGCTTCATCATCGATTAAACGAAATTAGTGATACAAGTTTTTGCACTGTAAATTAACAATTTTTAATTGGAAGTGGAAACAAATGAATATGATTTCCAAAAGGGTTAATTTGGAATTCAAAACGTGTGTAGAAAATGACTCGCGTGGCTTGAACGTCGATTCAAATAAATAATAACCGTGTATTGTTTGAATAGCGGAGGAATAAATTACCGGGACATTAATGTATCATTAAAATCCACATAAATTACTCACATAATAATAGTCGTTCGAATAATTGTTTAAATGAGCAACATAAACACAATAATAACAAAGCATAATAAAAATAATAATATATATATATATCGGTTCCTTTTAGTGTGTTGTTTATATAAAATGTGTTAACAGGACTTTCTATTTGTCAGTAAACGTACGTTCCGTGCATATTTTTCGTGTTGGTTAATATTTTAGATGATATTTATACAGTAGTGTATTTGATTTCCATTGCGTCAATTACCATTTCGTTGGTAACTTGATTTAATTAAAATGTTCGCTATAGAGATACATCGATAGCAAGTCCTTCCATTTATTCAATTTCATATATTTGCGATTGTTGAAAAATATGGAAATGAATTTGACGAAAAAGAAAATAAATTTCAACAGAACAAAAATGAATTTAAAGACAATTTGAAGATTTAGCCCTCTCAGAACTTGTCAGGCTTTCTCTGAGAAAACTGAAAATCGGAATGAACTTTCCGGACAGTTTAATCACCAAATATTATTCCACATTCTGAATACTTATATTTCGCCAGATATAGAATTTATATACTAAAACTCTATTCATTCCGAACTATTGTGTTTATATACTAATATGTTCCTTCACCCCAATTCCTTAAACATCATCGACATAGGGGTAGCATTTGAGTAAACAAATAAAATCGGAGAAGCTCGTGGGAACGAGATTTCTCATTCATTTGATTCACGCAGCTATTCGTCAACCCACTCTGAAACTTATTACAGAAGCGTGTCTATCAGTCTTGTTTCAACTATGTATTTCCACGGGAAACGTTCGTAATCTCCGTGCAAGCAGAGAAGATTAAACTAAAGTAAATACGGAAGCCGTGTATCAATTCATCGGTGAGTACATTCGCGCATGTAATATCCAAGTATAAATTAATTCAGCATCCACCGGATTAATTTACGATTCCGAATTAACGTATGCTCGTTTATATTGAATTAATAAATCAAACGAAGAAATCGAGTTAACCTTTCGACTTCGAAAGCCGTATATATACGCTCTCATATATCTATGAACATATACGAAAGGCGTATATACATACATATATGACCAGTAAATTTTTCCTAGGTACATTAATTTTTTTACTCAATTAATACAGTATGGAACATACTGTTATATGTCACATAATAATCGAAGAACCTGATCATATCTCATAATAACGAACACGATAACCATTTCTTTTTATTATACTATTAAATATTTTCCCCAATTAATTACTGACAAATTAAATGGATACATATGGTCAACACAGTCGTCGTGTAAATTCCAACCAAAGTAGTTAACGATCTTCCAAGTTATACGCAATCCATTATTAACGTCCTTCTGAAAGGGTAAAGTGACCTGTTGAGTTTATAATTGATATAAAAATCTGGAACATTTCTCTTTTCAAGTGCATCCTGGTACCATCAGCGTATTTTTCTCTCATTGAAAGGGAAGGGGTAGAAATATGTCTGGATGGATGTACCATAACATAACAAGGAGAGGAAGAGTGGAGGGGTTGCAGTTCGGGGGGTTGAAGGGTGGATCGTGAATGATAGAGAACTAGAAGGGGTTCTATATCGCGCGTCGGATCGAGTCTCATTGTCTTCCTGTCAGGACCGCGCAAATATTGCCACCATCTCTCTACCGGACGAACCTGGGCATTCTGTATATCTATGCAAACAGTAGATCCTATATATGTATATCGTAGGGTTCTATTCGCACATGTGTGTCTCTCTTGGTAAATATACCGATGTATACATATATATCGGTGAATCCATGAGATACCACATGCATAGGTAAGTGGAGGGTAGGTATTTCCGACAAAGCTTTCCACCACCGTCATTCCTTTGACACGAATGCCACGACACTCCTGACTCCGGCTAAGGGATGATAAATCCTCGGAGAAAGATTTCCGCGATACTTGAATGTCATCCGCGATTGGAATATTCGATTATTTCACGTGAATCTAACAACTAACATCTTCGGACAGACGACACTGACAACTTCGAGTTTCCTTGGATCTTGTGTCGATTCAATTGACACTGGCACTACGAAAACACTCAGAATGACTGGTCCACGGTTTTTAATAGAATTATTCGTTTGAGAATTGACACATATTTATGTTGTTTATGGAAGTCATCTAATTATGTCAATTAATTGCGATGATATGGAAATATTTTTGCATTATATTTAATTACGTTAGAGTGGATTAAAATGATTTATATTTTGAAGGCCATCCATTGTGTTTTACATCGAAACGAATATCGTTGTGTAATTAGGTGCCATATTTTACGTGGGATATCCTGCATATTAAAAAGAGAATATTATATTGTTATGATTTTTACTTAGAACAGAAAATATGGGTCCAATTTGGTTGCACTTTTAACATATATATCTTATATAAAAGTCGTTCTAAACTCGCTAATCTGGAATTGTAATTAAAATTCAGATCTCCTGATTAGCGTAATACTTCAATTTCAACACATATCACAAAAATACGAATTCGCGAGATAAAGTGTTAAAATGTGTTGAAACAAATCTGAAGAATATCGTGTTGATCGTTAAATAAATCACGCGATATCAGAAGATCGAGGAACGGAGTTTGTTTTGATTATTTCGAGGAAAGAAGAAGTGAGTCAGAAGATGATAGCGATGCCAACCTAACAAAGTCCTATAGTTATGGTTTTATACCTGACGTTAATGGGTGGTTATGGTTCCTCGGAGTTAATTCATGTTTCCTACATTGAATGGTCCAGATGGCACGATAGGGATGCTCTTTGTGGAATTCCGACATTTTCCAGTAAAACGGCATAAGGTTAATAGAAACTTCTGAGAGGAGAACATCGTTAAAACGTGGACGATGACTTTGTTAACGTATTACGCATCCTGCATATTCTATTCTCAAAGGTGTCTCCTCTGGACGTTACATTATATCTGCCTTATGGATTTCATGAATCCGAAATCATTTCATCTTTCTATGAAATTACAGTTGTTTCATACGAATCTCCATTGTGATAACCGGTCTAAGATAACGTTTCACACGGATTCCCTCGTAATTCCAGTATTTCATTCCGGGTTTTCGGGGAATTAGAGGAGAACAGAATTGATAATATCACGATGCAAATGATACAAAATGTTCTCCGAGAATTATATGCCTGGCGAAGAAACTTAAATATGATATAAGATATTATTTGTTAGATACATATGAAATCTGTGAATCAAATTAAATAATGGAGAATTATGTAACGGACTTCATTTTAGATGACAATATTTTTTATTATTTAGTGATATTATTTCGTGTCCATCCATTTGACATTTATCACTCTCATCGTCAGTATTATCAAAATCGGAATATTAAATATTATTGTGTGCAATATTTCTTTTTTAATATTTAATTTTTAATACCTATTTTTGTAATGTAATACTGAGAGAAATAAATATCAAATGGGAATAATATCGCTAAGTAATAAATAATATTACCATCGAAAATTAAGTCCGTTACATAATTCTTCATTAGTCGATTTGATTCATAGACTTCAACATTTATGGATCTCCATAAAACAGCGCAATAGTATCCTTTGATTATCCCTGATTTATTCAGATTTTCCCCAGGTCATAAACCACTTGGACACCGTATTTCAAGATTCAAAATATCCAGCGAGAGCCGAGGTTATTAAGAATAATATTTTATTAGGACATCGAGGGTCATCGTGGTGCATTAATGACACGCATTCGCCGCGGCATAGATTTAAGTGCATTTAAGTGGATTTCCTTATTTACCATTTCCCCATTGGGGGACCGTAAATCAAAGAAATAAGGCCAGCGACTCGGTGTATCTAGCCGTGCTATCAAATTGATATCGTTGACCCGATGATGAGAAATTAACCCTTTGCACTCGATGAATATTTCCATTATAAATGAGAACTTATTGTAAAACGTCTCGAATACCGATTTTTTCAGATTTCGGTATCTCCGCACTCGTCAATTGCAATAGAAAAAGTACGTTTGTAATTTGTTAAGCGTAGAATCATAGAACATAAATCCTACACTAACAAACTTAATGTTAGTTCAATTTGTGTGACGATAAATATGACTTGAATTTGGAATTAATTATCGCAAAAGCATTTCGCCGTTGAGACGCCCACGGAGTACAAAGGGTTAAAGTCATTCGATTCTTGAACCTCCCAGGATTTAGGTGATCCAATCATCGCAGTTCAAGCTGCCAGAATTGCGAAACCAGTATTTCATTGGAAAGTAATCTCCTTCCTCGTTTTAAAACATATTACGCTTTAATGGGAATTTCAAGACGACAAAGGATAAGATTTAATGAAATTCTTTTCTTCCGACATCCAACGTGGATGTAATTAATTTTCGAGTATATCATTCGTAAATATGTGATATCGTAAAATAGCATGGCTTTAAATCATCTGTTACTAATTCGGAGATACGTGATGTGAAATGTATTTTATGTAGATATAATTGTTGAGAGGATATAATTACAGCCAATGTTCATTTCTCTTATTTATATATTAAAATCGAGATATTTTATTATTCTTACAAATAAGTCAATAAAAATGTCCGTATTAATCGAAGTTTCAAATAGTGTTTACGAATGAATTCAAACGTTAAAAGGGGTGGTTTTGTAGAATATTGATAAATTTGTCGAGTAACCTTAACAAGAAACTTTATAAAAAACATATAAATATTGGAGTAAACGAACTCTAATTAAAAATAGCTTTACGAATGAATTCAAACATTAAAATGGGTAGTTTTGTAGAATATTGATAAACTTGTCGAGTAACCTTAAGAAGAAACTTTATAAAAAAACATATTAAAATTGGAGTAAACAAAGCCTAATTCGAAATAGTGTTTACGAATGAATTCGAACATTAAAAGCCGTGGTTTTGCAGAATATTGATAAGTTCGTCGAGTACAGGTACTCGAGCCTATTTAACCGAAGGTAATCCACGGGACATTCTTCCGGTTCATTTTGGAGGGAATAGTCGAGGGTAAATTAGGTAGACGGCAGTGCCAAATTGAAAGATCAAAGGATTATCATTACAACCTTGTTTCAAGCGTAATCTTGGCATAAACTACCATCCCTACGAGCACGTTCCGGATACTGAGTAGAATATTGTATTCTACATTACGATTTTCATCAAAGGATACCAAGGGTCCACCATAAGTATCTCGTAGTAATACTGGAATACAATCCTTAAATACAGATCCCATAAAGCATTTCCGAGATTAAATTAAAATACGAAGTCAAAGCTCTTCTATCTACAATTTGATTCTCCGTTGGAAATAAGTCTACGATTCGTCTGGGATATTTTTGTCGGACTTATTTTGCACAGCTTGTTACTTCAGTTCTCTTATTTACGTCATAACTAAGTAATAAAAAATATCCATTTCTTCAGAAGTATAATATCTCAATATTTATATTATTAATTTGCATCCCTCGATATCTGAATTATTTCATTTACATAATAAACGATCCAGTTTTTCTTACAGAAAATATTTTATTACTTATATCATTAATTTGTGCCACTAGATATTTCACTTAATTTATTCGCGTAATGAAGAAAAGTGAAAAATATGTAAGTAATGAAAAACATCCATTTTGTCTTACACAAAACATTTCATATTTTATATAATTAACTTGTACCAGATATTTCAGTGATTTTATTCAACTAATGAAAAGCATAGAAGTAATGAAAAACCTCCATTTCGTCTTACATAAAACATTTTATTAATCATGTAATTAATTTTCACCACTAGACATTTTAGTTGTGTTATTTATGTAATAACTAAGTAATGAAAAATATGCGTGTTATCTACTCGTGTCAGAAACGTGATGCGTGTTGTAAACAAATGATGCGTTTTACATGCGTCCATATTAATTATATATTTGCTCGATGTTCGAGATATCGTAGGGTTCAGGATGAGTAAAGACCGATGGTAATCTATGAAATGAGAATAGTGCTAGCAAAACATGGTGGATTTCGAAGTTGGCGAAGCAACTGTTGCTATCTTTATCATCGAAACACCATTTCATTACAATATGGCTACGGCGCTTACGAGTCTCCCAGGAGAACTGAAACCGTATGCGGTTTAATTAATCGTTTGTAAGTACAACTCTACTGGCTGACATTAATACTTGAACTGGGAAGTGGACCCAACATCTACAAACTTCTCATGGAAGATCGGTACTTCGTGAATTGCCGAAGTACTCGTTCGTGTCTCATCAAATTATACGTAGAATCGGGGCTCTTTTTGCGGTGAAAAGTGCCAGAAAGGTATTCCGGTACCAATTTTCGACGGTTTCTTGAATGTTTTAAAAGTAATTTTTGAAATAATTTTCACTCGTCGCAAAGGTATCCACAATAAAAATACTTAAAATAAATCACATTTAATTGAATATATCTGTTATATTGAAAATATTAATATTTAAGAAGAAGAAAAATGTATTTCATCGATACTTAAACTATGAAGACTGATAAAGTGAGGTACCGAATCGAATAAGAATATTTTATTAAAAAATTATTGGGAGCAGTTCTATTATTAATTCTATTATTTATACTGTTATTAAGTTTTTCTAAATTATAATACAATATGTTCAATAATATTACAGAATTTATCTAAAATATTTGTTAATGAAATTTTCTGATTCCATTGGTATCTAACATTATTACTCTTCGTAATAAAACTTATAATTCATTTTTATATTATTATATAGTATACACAATAGTGTATTAATTTACTGCTACAACAACATGGAACTAATAACAGGGACAATTAAATACTCGACACAATACTCAGGATTACGTAATTGCAATAATTCTAAATGATTCATAAAGTGGATTATGAAGTTTATTAACCGCGATTAAATATCAGACTTTAATCGAGAGTATTAGATGCTTCATGGTAAGAATGAAATTTATCTCTATAATTTAATGTTAGATGCATCACGGACCAGTGGCTCAACGATTTCAGAATATCAAAAGCAATTTAATGATGAAAAATGTGCGAACAGGTGTGCTATTCCCGAGTGATAACGTATTGTATATCATAACTCTTATGAGCACACGATCCAAGGTTAATATCAATACCTTTCGCAAAATAAACCATGCAGTTTCCGGAAACGATTTACTTCCCGCCTTCTTAACGGCCAACATAACACAAAAAAGGAATTAATAAAATTTAAAACACTAAATACGTACTAAGTCATACACGCATAACAATATAAATTAGTGAAATAATAATTGTACATTTTTATCTACATTTTTCGTTATAATAATATATTACGTTATGCGTTCAATATTTTATATGTTTCATATGTTTTCTATGTTTTATTGCTAAGTTGCTGGTTGATGGGTCGTTGGATTTGAAAATGACACATTTCAAATAAAAAGATTGTTATATTATTCATAAAAAGTAAATTTACTCAAACACAGTCTGACGCTCCAAAAATGTTATAGAAAGCATCCTTCCATCGAAACATGTATTTCATTATTTGGTTGAAAAGTAATTAAAATTTAAAGCGGTGCAAATGTTAAATCGTACTTATCAAGCTATGAAATTTGTATCGTGTCAGAGGATTATTTGTATTAAAAAAAAGAAACATTTCTAAGAGGCTTTGTAGTAGTTCAGTTGGTGACATTTCGACAAAGACGTTCACGAATAAGGTCACCTTATTTTTTTATTTCAAGACGAATTTAGAGGTTGTACGTCGCTCTGATTTAAACAGTAGCTATTAAGACCATTTCGAGTTGATACAAGTGGAATAAAGTAGTATTCCGGTCAGTAAAAAAGTTGACCCAAAATCGCAAAAATGGAAAGGGGTATCTTCAAAAATCGTCAAAAATTAAAAGTCGCCAAAATCAATTCTAGACCGTCCAAATCGATGGTAAATGATGTATAAACATATTCTAGGACGATTTCTCGTCGAAAGAAATGGTTTAAAAATTGTTTCTGGTCAAAAAAGGGCGAAACCAAGTCGAAAAAATGTAAAGGGGTACGCCTTCAAAAATTCTCAAAAATTAAAAGTCCCCAAAATCACTTCTATATGACCCAAATCGATGGTATATGATGTATAAACATATTCTAGGACGATTTCTGGCCGAAAGAAGCGGTTAAAAAATTTTTATTGGTCAAAAATGGGCGAAACCAAGTCGAAAAAATGTAAAGGGGTACGCCTTCAAAAATTCTCAAAAATTGAAAGTTGCCAAAATCGCTTCTAAACAACCCAAATCGATGGTATATGATGTATAAACATATTCTAGGACGATTTCTGGCCGAAAGAAGCGGTTAAAAAATTTTTATTGGTCAAAAATGGGCGAAACCAAGTCGAAAAAATGTAAAGGGGTACACCTTCAAAAATCCTCAAAAAATCAAAGTCCCCAAAATCAGTCCTAAATGGCCCAAATCGATGGTACATGATATATAAACATGTTCTAGGATGATTTTCGGTGGAAAGAAGTGGATTAAAAATTTGTTCTGGTAAAAAAATGGGTCAACCCAAAATCGCGAAAACGGTCAAAATTTCGATCTCACCGATTTTAGCTTTAAAGTGTTAAGTTACGTATTTCATAGTAACGAAACATGTATTAATCGGTTAAATTCAGTGAAAATTCTAGAATACACATTATTACCTTCATGATTAATACCAAACGAATTATATGTATACTAATAATACCAAAATGTGAAGCTGTACAATCTAAAGCGTGAATAATATGAAAACGAGATATTTGATTTAATTACCGTCATAGCTTTAATTGTTCAATTACAATGCCGGATTAATTATTACGAAATATATTTCGCTTTTATGTAGTTTGCAATCAAAATATGTAATCTTCCAAAAAGTAACATGATAATTAATTAATAACAAATAACAGTTAACATTATAAGGTACATTTCGTAATTATTTCTATAATTTCCACTAATTCTCGTACGAAAATCGCTGAATTTTTTATATGAATTCTTACTCGACGTATTTTCGAGCTGATTGCTTTATATTTAATTCTTCGTGCTTAATGCGACAAATTAATTGCAGTTCGTGAGATTTATCGATAATAAAGGAACGCAGCGCGCATACGTTACGATGTAATTTAAAATTTCGGGTATTAATTTACATCTTTAACGTCGGCATTTCGTCGTTAATATCACTCATAATCAGTCCATTAAAAACTTAGCAGGGGTCGGAACGATAATTAATACCGCCATCCTACAGGTATGCTATATACATCTACCTGTAGCGACTGTTTTTTAATGAGTTTCCTTCGTCAGTTATTCTTTCCCTCTACTTTGAATATTCTTAAGATTAAGTGCTTTCTCGACGCTTTCGTGAAAATTACTATTTACTTGTTGAATTCTGCCATTCGCTTTTTGTTTCGGAGACAGCTTGATTAGAAAAATTCAGGCGAATCTTGTCCGCTTCTTCGATCAAATTGTCTGCGTATAAAACAGGATAAAAATTGTTGCATGTAAATGCAGATAATATGATTACGCGAAGTGCTTAATTATTAATGGAGTTAAATTATTAGTAATTTGGAATTATTTGAATCCACGAATTTGAAATAAAAGTATGTGGTTTAATGATAAACGAGTGGAAATCCTTCGCAAGATTATTTTCGATTATAATATAAAATAGTGGAAAATAATATAATAATTTCCAAAATAATAACTACTTGATTCGCGAAATTTCCAAGCACTTCATTGTTTAACGATAAACGAATAGAAATCGCTTTCAATATTACTGCGGTTTATGATATAAAATAATGGTAAATAATACGATAATTTGCAATATAATAATTACTTAATTCGCGACATTTCCAAGCAGTACATGGTATAACTATAAACGAATAGAAATCCCTTTCAATATTGCTGCGATTTTTAATATCAAATAATTTAATATAAAATAGTATAAAATGATGATAATGTAATACAAAATAATTTTTAATTCCTGAAATATTTAAGCCATGTAGGTTAAGAGTGATTTTGTACAATCCTACGAATGTAAACGAAGTTGAAGGTACTACTGGACGTTATCAGCTTGTCTATTATTAGGATTTTATTACGGATTTCGTAGAACTACACGGTACGTCACGTCGATCGATAGAAATCTGTTTACAATTTGACATAGAACAACGTTACATTCGCCAGAAGTCTCGTAAAGGTAGGACGTGTTTCGGTGCGTCGCGCGCGGTGTGCCATTACTCTGCCTTGTTCCATATTTAATTCACATAATTGGTACATTACACATTACTTAATTTATATAATAATAATTAAAAATCACCTACCGATCTGAAATACATTAAGTCATTCCACCGAAGCATCATTATATACATTAAATACCATATTAAAAAATATATCATATTAGTGAAATAACGAACAGAGCAAAGTGATCCAAGATACTGTATATCGGTAATCGATCTAATAATAATATATTATTTATTCTGTCTTCTCGGCACCGTGTAATATTATTACTTTCGTACGTTTTAATTTATAACAATTCGCGAGTAAATATACGAAGTCCAATTTCGTCCTCGGAGAGCATCCTCATTGGACGAAGGAAATCAAGCCGACCAAACGTAAGTTTTTAAGACAAGCCAAAAAGTGGAGAACATAAAAGGTTTCCCAAACAATACGGAACATCTTTCAATTTCCAAAGAAGTATCATAAAAAGAGCCGTCAGTGTGGAAACCGGGAATTAATTAAAATGATTGAATGGGTGCTTTTATTGAAGAAGAACATATGGTTGGCTTCTGAATTCGATTAGTCAAGGTCACGGATAGGGAAGAATAGCGAGGTTTAAAACGGAAAAAGCGTTTTTTGTCGATAAGCGGAAGAGTCACGTGCAGAAATGGTTTTCACGTGTTGGCGAGCGGGGGGTGGGAGGAAGCCATTGGATGGTTCGGTAAAAGTTTTGGGACCTCCTATGGTGGCGAAGCAACGGGTGGGGTCCGAAGTAGGCAATTTCTTTTGGCATTGTACGTAAATACTGAATCATTGGGTCTCATAAAGGCGATAGCTACGCGGTGTTTAACGGCTTTTAAGGTGCCATGAAAAACCTTCCAACGGAATGCTAAGACTCTCCATTCTCCCTCTCTCTTTCTCCCTTTCACTCTTCTTCTTGATGTCATTTTTCATTTTCCACCTTTTCACATCGATTTCCACGTTACAATAAAGTGCGGGCGCCTTGCACGGCCCGCTGCGTCGAAAAAGAGCGAAGTGACTTTGGGAAATTGATACGTTTTTCTTTGGGAAAACTGGTTTATGATATTTCATGCAATCATTTATGGCGTCGACAGAGAAATTGTATATTAATCCGAAGGATTTGGCGACATATTTCTTCGAATTGCATGGATTCGTTAAAATAGTCAAATTTCAGAATCAATCTCTTCTTTGACTGTTCCACTAAATATTTATATAAAATATATTTTATGTAATATAATATACTTGTATACAAGGACTATACTCTAATATCTAGATAATTTAATACATCATAATATACTAATTTATGAATATATTAAATTATCTGTATATTAGAGTATATCGTTTTTATTGAACTCAGAAAATTCATAAAAAATTTTATAACGATATAATATTAAGATTGTAAAATATTTATTTGGTGCTGATTACATTATTATTAGTGATATCAAAAGTTATGTTATTATATAATAATTACAATAATGATAGGTTTATAAAATTAATGTTTTATATTAGATGATACCATTTTTATCAAACTCAGAAAATTCGTAAAAATCTTATAACGAGATATTATTAAGATTGTAAGATATTAATAAAAAGTTATGTTATTACATAATAATTGCAATGATGTTAGGTATATAAAATTAATGTTGATTTACCATTAATCCTTAAGAGCTATATTTAGCGTTTGACTAAACTGATTTTTGCAATCCGTATAATTAGATCGTAAAATAGCAAATAATATACAAAATTCCGTGTACGTTTAAAGTCTGAATTAATGATAGTTTAACTTTCCACGGAATCACCGGGTGCACGGAGTGCACTTTTTAATTAAACACGAGCTTCCACATTGCGTTAGGGCTATTTAATTATTTCGAAACTTACGACAATGCGTTAGAAGTTGTTACCCGCCACCGGAACTGTGTACTGTGTACACACTATGTAACGAGTCCGCCATATTAATTCGTTTATTTCCCGCGGACAGAAATATTTAACTTTTAATTGCCATTTTATTCAGTAAAACATACATCACCCGAAGCAATTCAATTTTTATCGTGAAATCAAAGTACACGATTTAGATTATTCACGACATTCTATGGAAATTGCCAGTTTCCTTATCAATATTTATATGTAATTACATAGTGCACTTTGATATCTCCGTCAAATATGGATGGGATCCTTGTTATGATATTATTTATTATTTATTATCATAACCAGGAAAACCCTCTCTTATAATAGTTAACAATTATTGCGAATGAAACGTCCCGAATCGTACACGATTAAAAAATAATTGCGAATAATATTTGTATGAAACTTTAACGAGATATTGATTGTGACACAATAATTTATAATTATTGCGAATGGAATATCTTGAGTGATACACGGTGAAAAACTAATTCTGATTAATATTTCTGCGAAACTTGGACGAGATGTTTGTTATGACGTTCTACATTCTAATAATTATTTATTATTAATATCTGTCGATTAATATTTGTGTAAGACTTGAATGGGATGTTTGTTATGACGTAACAGTTGATAATTATTGTGGATGTAATATTTCGAATGGTACACGATCAGAAAATAATTCTGAATAAACGAGGCAACGGTTTCAGGTCGGAATTCTCGAAACGTAGTGAGAATTCCCATGGATTTCAGTGACGATCGTCGTACATATGTACTCGAATGTGACGTTTACCATCGACGATTCGTATTCCCTGTCTACCATCTCTACATACCTGATGACGTATGCATGAAATTGAGGGCTAGTTTATTGCACGAAGCGTCGATGTAAATTCTCGTATTCCATATTTCTCTATGGATGTAGTCGGAACTCAACCACTCGCAATACTCCTCAGTTATGAATCAAATGTACCAATATTAATTCATGTTAAAGACTGCGTATACAATTTCATTGAAATTTCATGAAGCAACCGAACTGCCTCTTCCAATATACCGTGAATTATTAAATCGTACGAGCATACTCGAATACTTCAACCCAAATCGCGCCTGGTAAATTTCGACAAATTTCAATTTGTCACAAGTCGAAATTGACTACAATTTTAGATTTCGAATTATAAACATGTTCTAGCAGCATTTTGGGTTGAAATATATAGATTAAAATAGGTTTGAGGTAAACAAAATGTGGTGACACAAAATCGCAAAAATGTAAAGGGGTCTACTAATGTGGACAATTTCGGGGCTAGAATTATTACATTGTAACCTAGAATATATTCCCTGAGAATTTTAATTTTTTCTTATTAATATTTATACTTTTACCTCGAAGTAAATCAAAGGACTTAACATTTACACAAAAATCTTGAAACCTTGAATTATATATAAGAGATAACAGTATGAACCAAGATAACTTTGGATTCTCGGAGAACAGTTCATTAATTAATAATCAAGGAAGAACTTAATTTCCCCCGGATTTGTGTGGCACTCAGTTTCCGTTGATTTTCCCGTGTGAACATATTTCGATGATTTAAGCAGAAATCGACTTTTTCGATGTTTCTTGGCACATCCAAGGTAGTTGACGCCTTACGATTTTCTGAAACTCGGAAGATCAGAGCTGTCTCACCGCGGGTGATCACGTAACGCTGCAGGTGTGCCAAACATTTTTCAGGAAACGTGAGCGCCCGGTGAGCCAAAATTATACGAAATCTCCAGCGGTGAAACGTCCCTTCTGTAAATTCTAACATTCTCCTTACTTCCCCCCTCTCCTCCACCCTGTAACCCCACGTTCCCAGCCACCCTTAGAGACCTTGAGGTCGCGTCGTTATTCTCCGACAAACGAAAGTTACATCTTCATGCTAGTCGACGAGTCTCGAATATATTATGTCACGGAAATTGCTAATTGGACAAATGAATTTCGTTGTTTGACCACATTTATATAAAGCTTCAACTACATCTATCATCTCTTTGATGTTTGAGTGAAATTTTGCAAAAGTTTGACTGCATCTATCAAGAAGAACTAAATAAATGAATAAATATTATACAATAACAAGGGAATATTAGACAGGTTGTCCCGTAAAAAATAAGCCACATAATTATTTCCTTTAATTGCAATAATATGATAAATATTATGTTCGTTTTACGAATGCCTTCCTACAGCCAATATCTCGAAAGAGAATTACTTCCTTATCACTTTCTACACAATTCTCCGGTTTACCTATATTGTTTACATGGAAACCAATATCGTATAATTAAGTATCCTATTTTACACGGGATATCTTCCAGAATTATTAATACGAATTAAATAACATCGTACAATAAATTACCCAACAATCATCGAAAACCTCAAACTTCATCATTGCATCCAAACATCCATTTATTACAGTTTCACAAAATGACGAAAATCTTCAATGAAATCGATTATTTCTTCGTCGCATTTGCTTCTAATATCCGACGTAACTCGGATATTCAAATGATCATTCCATCGTGGCAGGTGTTGAAAATGTTTTTCTCATTCGGTTTCCCGGAGTGTCGGCGGTGAATCGAAATTATAGGAAATCTCCAACGGAGTAAGGTCTCTTTGAGAGTTCCCAGTAAGTCTTCATTCAGAATTTCTTCCTCGTCGATCGTCGATGGAAAAATCAGGTTCCTTGAGAGACTGTCCTCATTGCGCGAATTCTAACAATGGGTTTCGAGCTTTACAGAAGTTTCAAATATTTTTGTAATAATGTCTGACCAACTGGGAGGGTCTTACGGTGACAGGAGTAACAAGGGATATGTCTCAATGTTTTGGTCCTCTCTGTTCAGCTGTCTCCATTGTGCTATCGAATTAACAATGCCACGGTTCAAATGACATCCTTATACCGTGGCCAATGTATACCTGGACTGCAAAGGGGAATCGCACAATCACGGAGGTCCTATTTCGAAAACGATTCCAGCCGCTTTTAGGGGACACTTAAGAATATCGTGGATCTGTGAGTTTGCTCTTTTGTGGCTCCGCTTTTCTAACTTCCACGCGTTTAAGCACCAGGGATCCTCGAAGATGGATACCTTCTTCCTTGGTGGTACAATATTTTTGTCCTTTTGTGTACGCCTAGTACTTAATGAGCGACTCATTGCTCCTTAATCAAAGGATAGTTCAATTCGATTTTTTATTAACTAGTGATGTGATCTGTGTGAAGTAAAACTGAGGTGGGATAAGGTTGGAATTATTATAAATTATCCAATATCTTGTCTATAAAATGGAATGGGATACTTTTCTTTGAGTAAATCGGTAGGTTGATGTATGTTGATATTATAAGATAGAAGAGTTGTATGGATTTCGTATATTTTGACCTATATTAATAATACATTTCGCTTAATACTCGATTCTCACCTATATTATTATTCTGGATGTATATTCGACAATTAAATATAAACCCACAATTAGTTAAAGTAGCTTCGAAATTAGTCAAAAATTCCATAGAACTGAATTTTTATTCCGATCCCAGCACACGATTCTACTCCATATTATTAAAAGTAGATAATAAATATATCGGTCGAGTGGAAGGCAAATTTCTCATACCAACATGGAGAATGATAGGAACCCATAATCGATAGGTTCCAAGTAGTGCTTTGCAACGATTGCTCTTTACTGGTATAACTATAATTAGAACAGTGAAATATGGTATTTCTTGTAATAGCATAATTGCAGGATTTAAAGGGACCACTTTTAATTCGTCTACTTTCTTGCGCAAATCGTATTCTTACGGTGGTTTTAAGTCGAAAATCAAATCGGCATTTTGAAATGAAAGGGTTCGACAACGTTCGCACAGATCAGTCCCAGGAAATTCTAGACTTTCGAGGGTCCGAGTGCGTCGGTCGAAATTATATGGTATGCCGCATTGTTTAAACGGTGGAATTTAAATACCACACCGCTTGTCTTTCGAACCGGTTATGAACTGTAATTACTTGACAGTCTCCAAGCTTGTTTAACTGACACTTAAAAGATCGGGCTTTCGGCGGCGGAAATCGTCGATCAAAATAATTCGAATTAATTCGATGTTCGGTTCACCTACGAAACCTTTATGGGAAAGATGAATAAGATATAATAGCTTTATCTATGTGGGATTGGGATGAACATTGCGTTATATGATGGTAATAAATAATATTGTATACATATATATTAAATAGAATAATATTAAATTAACATTAAATTAATATTTAATTAGTAAAGAAATTAATTCTTTATTGTGAAGAATTAACTCAGATAGAACGCAACAGTAAAGAAATGAAGAATTAACTCAGTTAAGAATTAAGTTAACAGTAAATATGAATAAAATAATATATTTGTAATCGTAATAAATTAAATTAAATCGCAAACTTATGGGAATAAAATCAGATACATATTCGTGATAGTAATTAATTAAATAAATCTCAAATTATTGGATACCTTCGCAATGAATAATATGAAATATATATTATGTTAATAATGGAGCTAACTGTATTTAGCAATAAATACGCGCTAACAGTAAACAATATTAAATTAATAATAGTTGAAGCAATAGACGAGCATGTGATTCATGATATTAATATTAATATAATAATAATTTATAATATTAATATTGCGAATTATATGTTCCATAATGCCATGCATATAATCTTGATTTTCATCAGTTATTTCTGATCAAACCAATCGATTAATTCAGAGATTACATGATTCACCGATGTTTTATACAGAAAGTGAGAATCTTAAAAGAGGAAGTGATAACTCGTGCTTCCGCGTGCGTCGTAAGTCCGGAAGAAGCAGCAAGAAAAGGGAATCACATTACTGTTTCGTTTTGCCGCGTTTCCATAAATCTTTCGGCGGAGGTCATAGGAGTACGAACTTTAGAATCGAATTTCCCTGCCACGTGGCAGGCATATTTTATTGCCGTGTCTCAGAGAAATCGCTGAAAAAACAGGAACAGCTGCCTCACCCGGATTATCCTGTTTGTTGGTAGCGCCGAAAGGGTATTACAACCTTCGAACACCTTTCCTTTACGATTTCATAATAACAGTTCCTTTACAAGGCTTTTATGTGTCACTGCAATTATTACGTAATATCTATGATTTACTGATTGATTGATTTATTAACATAAACGGAGAAAACTTTCGTAAACAACGAGAGAAAAATCGGTGATATATGTATATATTACATTTTATATCTTATAATTAGGAGAAATAAAAATAATTTAACGAAATAAACTGAAATGGCGACTGAGAATCGCCTCCGAGTGCAAAGTGTTAATACTTAATTCTCTCGGATTTCTAGTCGCGCAATTATGCGAATAATTAACATTCGTATAATTAAGGAATATTCCATGTACTTAACCTTTTATAACTAAATATGAAGTAATGCGAACTACGTTCCCACTGCAAATACTTGCCACTCTTTAGAGTTACGAGAATAAATGTACAATGTAATTATATCCAGCATTAACACGAGCAAATAGTGATATTCTAGGGGAATAAAACTATCGGTTTAATTAGGCTGAAACGAAATTACAGTGAATTCTAATGTACGTTAAGTTGACAGAACTTGTCTCTATGCAAATGTAAAACGAAGTAAAGTGACCAATGTTTTTGCGAGATGGTACCCTGCAGCTGATGTTTTACTTTTACACGGTGCCTTATGCGAGCTCATACATATACTACCTGACGGGAAAGTTTGTTTAACTCTTTACACAACTGACTGCTCAGTTCATCGCTTTAGAAAACGAGTTAAGCAAATTTTCTCCTTTTCCTTTGGCACGTACACTCTTATCAACCTATCCTAAGTCGCTGCAACAATACTTGACCTATTCCGGGTCACGGAACACGCCGAAACTCCCTGGAATTTCAATGAAGACAAAATATTTATTATACCGAACTTAAGCTAATATTATATCGCAGCTGATAACAAGAATATATTGAGACACCGAGTGGGAAGTTTTAAGGAAAGCTAATGGAAGTTACATAGTGCAGGTAGTCCTCGTATAACACGAGTGTTAGGTTCCAGAAAAATGTTATGTTATAAAAATCGCGTTGGGTGAGACTCGAGTGACATACAAAAAATTGGGTTTACGTTTGAAGAAGGATTATCGTAATTGAAATATAAACTTCATTTATCGAAACAAGAGAAATGTTCGATTCGTAAAATTTCATTTAACAATTAATAAAACGAACACATTAAATGTTATTTCATATGAAAGCGTTATATCGAAGTCGCAATTGTATAAATTCCGCGTTATACGAGGATCGCCACAATTATAATCATAATTTAATCGCTATTAGATCGTACTATATTTCGATCATTTTGCAGAAAAATACAATCTCGAATTTTGAGGATATACAATTTTGTTAAAATTAATATCATTCATTCTTGATTGTGCGAAAAATGACATTATTCGGAAACCTTCGTCCGACACCGCAGAAGCAGTTTATTTAATGCATTATGCGATGTTAATGTTTATTGCCAGCCCCTTCATCCGGTTAAATCAATATCCTGTTTTCCTCTGATCCTGATTGAACCCTTCGATGGGTTCTTAATCGGCGTTATGGCCGAACATTAGTATACAACATTAGGTTACTGCACCTTCTACCCCCTCTTGTATCTCAGGCTATTAAATCAATCATCTCAAAGATTGGATCAATCCGATCAAGCCGGGGCCTCCGCCACAATTACGATGTTACGTGACAACTTTGACGATATACTCAACCGACTGGTTTTACTTCATGATCGACTACGATTCCAATTTATTTTGCATTTTTTCTTTCGATTAACGATCATATTTTCTTACATTATATTCTTGATTCTGCATCAAAGATTTCTTTATTCAGCCAAATCAAACCGACAGTTTTATTCAGTCGGTATTCTGAATGTAATTATAATCATGTATATTTATTCTTGTAATTATGAAATTATATATGCAAATATCTGCGCCAGAGACTTTGTATTAACTTGTGCTTACGATTAGTTATAAAAGATTGAGCATGTGTGATATTATTAATTACTTCGATATTGTAATATTATTGATAATATTAATTGCTTCGAGAATTACATACTCGTATGATTATGCAGTTATAAATACAAGGGACTTAATTATTAAAAATTATTCAGGAAACAATATTACTCAACAGCGTCCCTCATACAATTTTTTACATAAACCTACCGATTTTATTTCGACTGATAAAGATTTTCTAAACATTTTTTAAACTTCCACAAAATTCAAGGAATATTTTCCAATACGATATAAAGAGCTAACAATTATTTTACCTGGTAGACATTTCGAATAACAAATACTTCCTAAAGATTTGTTTAAACTTCCTCAAAATCCAAGGAACGCTTTTCCATATGATACATGATACAATATGAACCCACAAACTATTATTTGCAGTTAAAATGTGTCAAAAAACGAGATGTCTTAAACATTCAAATTGCTTCGAAAAAGATACAATTCGCTCGGTTCGCGAGCTATCAAAATATTTTCCCACTGCATTCTCCGTGTAAATTCGCAAGAACTCGAGGGGTAAGGTTTCAACGCGAGAAGACTAAGTCTTTTTAGCGGGAGCCCCCCGCAAACGGCACCCTCGACGCCCTCGAGTGGCTCGGCCTTTTTGCCGCGAGCAACAACACTCGTCATTTACAAAGGCGACCCTTTAAAATAAATTCACATCGCTTTTTTTTACTAAGGGTCGCTCCGAGGGATGTGCTCGCGCGTCAGTTTTCCAAACCCCCCCTTTCGCTTATAATCCGAGACAGTACGTGGCCTTAAAACCTGTATACGTGACGAAGGGCCTAAAAAAGGGGCCCAAATCGCTCGCGGGTCTGTGGTTAACTTGCATTCATCGGTAGCTTAAGATACCACGGATCCCTCAATGTCAGACAGGATATAACACGGATACATGGTACCGATCACGTGGCATCCTATTTAAGGGTTCCATTGATAAAGGATCCGCGCTGATAAGGTGATCAAATAGAATTTAATTTCTAAATTGGATATTGATCGAATACAGCGTACCTAAATACTCGACCGCGTGATTTCACCTAACGATTTAGATTACTGATTACATTCGGTGTCAATATGCTAATGGAGTGATGTGTTGACATTAATTGAATTCACTTGATTAAACGTTACGCGTAATATATTATTATTCAATTAAGTTTCTCCACGTGGTAGATGTTATCGCGATTAATAGTCGCGATATGAAATCTATTGAACATTGAAATTTAAATCCGACGTATCAAAAGTACCGGGAAGTAATCAAGTATTTTTCACATCTTTTAGGAAACTCCATTTATGTTTTCATATTAATCATTATTCTATTAGATAATCCCATTGTTATCTATGATCCTTGATCGACGATTCTTTAATGTCTTAATTCCCTTTTTGAAAAATCAAATTCACAACTTTTGATGCGAAAGAATTCTGCACTTCCGAATTGATTATTTTCCGATACCGCTGAAATTGAATTGAATTAATTTATTTAATTACCTCGTGACATCCTTTGATAAAGTTAGAAAGGTGAAGATTATTAATATTTGAAATATTAGAAATATTAGGTCAACTCATAAGTAGTTGTTTCTTTTTTATATAAAAAGTATTGATCTGAATAGGTCGAATGCACGGTACATAATGTCCAAAGAATACTCTTCATCTCACAAAAATAGGAATTCCGATAATCCTATCAGCGAAAAATGACCTGAATGTTTATAAATATATGAGCCGTTATTTTTGAAAATGGTTAAAATCCCGTTTTTATGAAAACGCAAGTAAATATAATTTCCTGTTACAGAGTGCTATCGTCTTTCCGTTATGCCTAATATGAAAGCAAAAAATATGGATTTCTATCATTTTTAAAACTAATGACTCATACGGTATATAAAAAACATTACTTATGAGATGACATAATATATCCAGGATATTCAGCGATACAAAGTATGGCGTGCACAGAGAGACGTGTAATATTACGGGCATTAATTATATCTAAAATACAGTGATAATCCCTGAGTGTATTAAACGGGATTAACGCGACTTGAATATCTATCTCGCATTCTCGTTATCAGCCAAATGATTAGAATGTCTCCAATCATTTGGACTTCCTGAATGAAGGTTTGGATGCAGTATCCCGTGACATCGTTCCTTCCACTGATACCGCTACTGTCACGTGGACTAACATCTCTTATCACTGAATTCTCATGGTATGAGATAAATGCGAGAGTGTGTTACAGCTTCCGAAAATAATTAGAGAGTAAACGATAGGAGAACGGACTATTTGGAACGTATGCATAGATTTCGCGTTTAGAAAGGCCCTTTTCCATTCGGCGAAGTTCGCCGTGAGAGGCTGGATTTTACGGATGAGCCTTTAATTAATCGAATAATTTCCACACGCTCCGCTTCCCGGTTAACGTTCCACGTCCTCTTCATCAAAGGAGTAACGATGTTGATTTAGTCCTAGAAATATATCTAGTCCTCATTTTCAGCCTGAAGTTGAATATTCTGAAATGAAGCTGAATCCTCGGAAAATGAAGTTGAATGTTCCGAAATGAAACTGACTCTTCTGAAAATGAAGTTGAATATTGCGAAATGAAAATAAACCTTTTTGTATTGATATATTGGAAATATTTCAAAAGTAAACTTCTTGATTATTTAACTCTTTGCACTCGATAGGCGACATTTAGTTCCCGCAATAAACAGAGTGGCGACTGAGAATCGCCTCTAAAGTTCCACAATAAACTGCTTGGCGATTGAGAGTCATCTTTCGGATCGCCGTAATAAATCGAGTGGCTCAATCAAAAACTCTCTTCCTATATTTATTTCTGTAACTTTTTATTATCCATTTATTAGAAAAGCCGTGATTTGTATTAATCAAATAGTCTAAAAAAAGCATTATTAAAATTCATTACATGCAATTAGACTGAATTAAAAAAATATATAAAAACCTCCATAACTCGCTACACGAAAAAGTCATTTAATAAAGATTACCGCTGTAACAACCATTTATTAAAGTGTATTAGAATTGCATTTAAGTTATTCGATGATAAACAAAACAGGTGAAGAAGTGAACATTTAGTTATAAACATGGCGACCGATAAAGGATATTTTTATCGGAATAATGACGGTTCCCCTTTGAACGACAGCGAATAGGATTTTAGTGGGACATTTAATTAGATAAATATTACATGAAGCGATGAAGGTTTACTTTATCCACTTTTGCTTCCGTGTCTTCTTATAAAAGAATAGCGTTACCGAGGTAATCTCGTGAACCAACGTCCTCCTATCTTCTTATATCAGGGAACCGCTTTTACAATTTGTTACCGACATCTCCATTCTCCTTTTATCCTCCTCTTCCACTATACAATGTTTTAAGTCAACGTACTTGCATATTGTATATCTGCATTCCCATATTTCCTTGTACATTTCCGAACATATCACTCTGCGCTACTATTAATACTTGGTGCGTCTCTTCTTACGATGTTCCTTGAAGTAATAATCATTTACAATAACCATTAGTAATATTCAAGTATCTTGTGCACTTTTGGAACAACCACTTTAAGGCCGCATGTTTAACAAAACTTTGTCCCTTAAGCTTGAATATTCGGTGCAAGTACGAGCTGAATGAAATAATTAAGGTGCATTATATTTGCATATAACGATAATGTTATCACCGCGAAGTCTACTCCGAGGAGAATACTGATGTCTTACAAGTGTATTATTATACGTGAATATTAGAATTATTAGGAAAAATAAATATGAAACTAAGAAACAGATGAAGTTTGGTATACAAATCTTTATTCGTGTATTAATTATCAACTTAATTATTATAATAACTCTAATTATGACGGTTTTTAATTCACTTGCTAGTATAGTATGGTACGTGAAACTATTATAAACATAAATATTAACTCAAAGAATCTTAGAATTTTTATGTTCAGATATTTATCTAGTATTTAGTTAGAAGTTTATAC
This sequence comes from Nysson spinosus, assembly GCA_910591585.2. Taxonomy (NCBI): domain Eukaryota; kingdom Metazoa; phylum Arthropoda; class Insecta; order Hymenoptera; family Crabronidae; genus Nysson; species Nysson spinosus. The sequence continues at coordinate 10,901,569 of OU342835.1, forward strand.
TGATTTTTTTAAAAGTTCTGAGAGAGTGGAATCTTCAAGTTCTGTGAAAAATGGAGAAAGGTTGTGGCACAGAACGGTGCGTATATAATTAAATAAATATATATCGACATATGAAAATGTTGCCTTGGAATTTTTGTTAACAATCGGCACGAACTTTCCAGACAATCCAATATAATATAATAATATATAATAGAACATACATATTAATTATGACGAACATTTTTAATGCCAATAAAATGTTGATTGTAATCAACGCAAGAGTCAACATTCTATCGTAACCGAGGCTTCGTTAAACAATATTTAATCCAAAGTTCATCTACGATATTAATAGCGTATAATCCAGACGATCTCATTACAAGTCTCACGCAAGTCTTGAAACTCGGTGACTTCTAATGAGTATGATATTACAAGTTCCAAGCGAGATGGTACACGGATCTTCTCTTTCTCTTGGTACTCCCGCGAAGTTTGTGTTTCCTGGAACGAAGCCTGGACCTTCAGTTCTCGCGGACAAGCGCTTAATTAAGCGAATAACATATATCATCTTAACACCTAACGCCCACCTCAACTCGTTCCACGTTACAAGGAACATCACCACCGAAACAAACTTGTCTTCCCCTACGAATTGAAACAATGTTTAATAAAAGAATAGAAAGATCAACGCGTTACAGCATATGAATTAATCAAATCTTTTTAATTTTAAATATTTTTAAACCCGATGTTAATAAAGGACGAAATCATTTACCGGGGAAACTGTATCGTTTGAAGGCACTGCATGGAAAACTGGATTTCTTTATCAGGACGTAAGAAAAGAGATTGAATGAAAGCACGTAGTATCGAGTTATCATTCCCCCACGATTTTTGTAAGTTTTGTTTCTTGGGTGGTAAATAGAGGGTGGAAAGTGGTGGGAAGGGTTGGTAGACGGTGGTTGGAGGGCTGGTTTGCAATCATCGTACGGTATAGTATTCCACGGTAAAGTGTTTTTGGCCCGGAGACTAGCTCGAAGGAATCGATTTTCGAAGGTAGACCCTGGTTTCCCTTGGCTCGTAAAGTCCTTTGCACTTTGAACGCCGAGCGGTGCTCCTTTCTTAACTCCCTTTAAAGGGAAGAAGGGAAAGGAATGTAATAGAACCGAAGCCCGATACGCGATTACCGCTTACCGCTGCGAAAGGGAAGGCGAAGGCTTCTTGTTTCGCGAATATGAGAATTGACTTTCCTGCGGAATGAAATTGAAACCTGTCATTGTGTATTGTAAAGTTTACGACGGGACCTTTTTATGCCTGGATAAAAACTCCCTGGTTGAAATCTTATTTTTATTGTCATTAGATGTATTAAGGATATACCTGACTTATACAGCTTTCGGTTATACTTTTATACTCCAGTAAAATCGTTTATTAAAAATAAACTGTAACAGGTGCATAATACGATGTATAAAAATGTATGGGGAAAATTTAATTATGTTTTTCGTGATAAGTCGTTGAGTTGATTAGGTACATTGTAATTGAAGTAAGAAACTAATGTATCGAAGTATACATATCGAATCCATTATATCGAAACATAAATCATATTTTTTACCAAAAAAACTTAATAAAATCCATTGTACAGATTTTTTATAAGAGCGATGGATTGATTGGATATTAAAACGTTGAAATATACCCCAACATACATAAAATCATCAATATTTTTAATATTACGTAAACGATGTAAAGCTAACTAAAGCATCATAGAGTACTTACACACTTGTTTTCATACATTATATACATATTACAAAGCGTATCCCGAGATTCCGTATAACACGAATTTCGGCCCGGCACTCAAGGTGTTAAAGACGGCAAGTAAAAATTAATATTTAATTCCACGGTACTCCGTGCAGCGGGGGTTGCAGAACAAAAGAATGATTCGCATTAAATCACCGGTTCTTGCGGTCCCATAAAACAAAGCATTTTCCAGCGAGATAGATCGCGATTTAACATCGAATGTTCGGAACGCTGACAGTCCGGCTGTACGTGGTGAATTAATTATCCACGCCCACTTTAATTCCGTCGGACGACGGACGTACGATCACGTCGAGATACTCCGAGGAAAGTTTCGTGCCGAATATATCCACTGGGACAGTGATTTTCCACCGATGTTCCGCGAAAAACGTCATTAATTCAATTATTTTCGAAAAAAGTCCAAAACACATTAAATGTAGTACATATCAAAATTAAAACCACTTTAAATTGATTACACTGTCCAACACAAAAAAAATGTTGTAACAACGAATATGCGATTCTTATAGATTTCGACGTGCTGAAAACGAATCCGCAAACCATTTCTTGCCAGTAACTACCATTTTCGAAAAAATCAATTTTGAAAAAAAAGGTACTTTTTTGTGCTTTGAACAAGATTTGTGACGTAAGTATATAAGTTAAACAGTTTTTATTTGTTGCAAAAAATTCTGTGGATCATTACGAAGAAAATGATATGAATTACTTTTGCAATATGAATTTGCAAATATGTTTAAACATTAGTTCAAGTTGGCGAGACACGCTCCGCCCGCTCATTTTTCGAGATTCGTTTCAAATTTTCGGAAAAAATAGACCTCCGACGGGGATTCCAATTACTCTACGCGATAGAGCAGACATTCCTCTTTAAAAAGCACTGCCAAAATATGCAAAGCAGACTTTGGTGTCGTAAATAAAAGCCAAAAAGCCGAGGAAGTCACGGATCGTCAGCAGGGATTCTCAGACGCGACATTTATGCGCGCACGTGAGCGCTTGGGGGACGCATGCCGGACTGGAGCGCGTCATAAATGTGGCGTCTGAGAATCCCTGCTGACGATCCGTGACTTCCTCGACTTTTTGGCTTGTATTTACGACACCAAAGTCTGCTTTGCATATGTTGACAGTGCTTTTTAAAGAGGAATGTCTGCTCTATCGCGTAGAGTAATTGGAATCCCCGTCGGAGGTCTATTTTTTCCGAAAATTTGAAACGAATCTCGAAAAATGAGCGGGCGGAGCGTGTCTCGCCAACTTGAACTAATGTTTAAACATATTTGCAAATTCATATTGCAAAAGTAATTCATATCATTTTCTTCGTAATGGTCCCCAGAATTTTTTGCAATAAATAAAAACTGTTTAACTTATATACTTACGTCACAAATCTTGTTCAAAGCACAAAAAAGTACCTTTTTTTTCAAAATTGATTTTTTCGAAAATGGTAGTTACTGGCAAGAAATGGTTTGCGGATTCGTTTTCAGCACGTCGAAATCTATAAGAATCGCATATTCGTTGTTAGAACACAGAAAAAAAGTCAAAATTTGTTGGACAGTGTTATATTAGGTGCCCAACTAAGTTCGTGCGGTTTTTCCCGCGCGGACCACTTTATTGCTCCTAGAGCCAATGTTTTTATTGCTTTACCCGATTTACCTTTGGGAGGTGTTAGAGGAAGTCAAAATGAGTCAGTATGTAGAAAAAAATCGTAGTTTACACTTCATTTTCGTCTATAATATTACTTCCAAAATGACCGTGTCTAACGCCGTAATTCGCTCATATTTGCTTTATGAGTTCAAACTTGGAGCCAAGGCTACGCAAGCGGCCAGAAAAATTTGTGTGGCCTTTGGGGACAGTGTATTAAGTAATCGCACTGCGCAAAAGTGGTTTCAAAAGTTTAAAAGTGATAATGAAAGCCTCGAAGATGAGCAACGCGACGGACGGCCGATTCTTATGAATAATCAAGTTTTGCAAGTGGATATTGAGACAGATCCCAAAATGTCGTGCAAAATGCTTGCAGTCAAGCATGGTATGTCTGAAGAAACGATTAGGAAACATCTACACACTGTAGGTAAAGTGTATCGTGTAAGAAGGTGGGTACCGCACGAACTTACCGAGAGCCAGAGGTGCCAAAGGGTAGCGGCTTGCGCTTCCCTACTCTCACGGTTCCAAAATGATCCGTTTTTGAATCTTATTCTTACTTCTGATGAAAAATGGGATGAAATGGGTCACATACACAAATAAGAAGCGATTCCTACTGGTTAACACCTGGGGAACCTGTTCCATCCACTGCAAAACCGGCCCTTCACCAACAGAAGATTTTGTTATGTGTATGGTGGACAACAGCCGAAATTGTTCATTTCGAATGTTTACAAAAAGGCCAAATGATCACCGCGGACCTGTACTCTGCTCAGCTTCAAAAAGTACAGGAGGAATTGAAGAAAAAACAACCGGGACTTGTAAATCGGAGAGGTGTACGCTTGCTGCAGGACAACGCCAGACCACACGTTGCAAATAAGACCCGAGAAACAATTTGCAACCTCGGATGGGAAACTTTAATTCATCCTCCATATTCATTGGACCTTTCCCCAACAGATTACCACCTTGTTTTAGCATTACAAAATTATATAACCAATAGGAACTTCATAAACGGAGAGGAAGTAAAGAGGACAGTGTCTAAGTTTTTTAATAATAAAAGCGTAGATTTTTATAAAAATGGGATTTTGAAACTTGTGTCACGTTGGGAAAGGGTCATAGAATATGGAGGAAATTATTTACCAGATTAAAAGTTACTCATTCGGTACCAAATTTCGTCTCGTTTTTGGACAACGAAAAGCGCACGAACTTAGTTGGGCACCTAATACAAGTATATCACTGTTACAATAAACGTATACATAGCATAGTAAAACATGTATATAATGCATATACTTTAATAATTGCATTAATAATGCGTAACTAATATAGTGCATTTTGTTTGTTTCTTCAACATAATTGAAGTGTGCCGCGGAAGTTTAACTACAGGTTCAAGTGTGTCGTGAAATAAAAAAAGGTTGAAAAACACTGCACTAGGAAAATTGGATTTTAAGGGTTGAAAGTACGTATTAAGCGCCGATGTAGATAGAAAATGCGGCTTTGTACCTCTCGCTGGAACCCGCGGGAGTAAAGGAGGTCGTATGATATTGAATTATCATTAACGAATTCTATTATCCGACAAACGTTCCTGTCTCTGCTAATTGTAACTCGTTAAAGCCTTTAACTATTTGAGTTAGAATTAGTTACCTCTCGAAATTTCAATGGTGCTTTCGACGACCGGTCTTTATTCATCCACAACCGGAGGAATTATTGTCATACAGAAGTATGGAATATCCTTAAAGACAGAAACTCCTGCGACAAGTATTCTAACCTGAAAACCTTAATAATGTTTCCCTTTCGCTAATTATTTGCTAATTATTACCGCAAAGATCAAGTGCGTTAAAAATTAGAGAGCGCAATCGTGACGTTTGCGAACCGACGATGAATGAAAAGGTGGTGATATTAAATATTCAATTGTCATTCGGTGGATTAATCGTTAACTTTGTGACCTCGTACAGTGTGTCCCGTATAAAATGAGCTGCCTAATTATATCTTTTAATTACCATAAAATACAAATATTTTGTATTCTACGAATGATTTAAAACAGCCAATATCCTGAAATATTAATAGAATTTTCTAAAGAATAGAATCTTTTCATAGTCAAAATAAATATAACAAAAGCTAATAATGACATTACACTCTCCATGGAAAACATTAAACAATAACGATATCATCGAAAAAGCCACGTATCCGCCATATCGAAAATCGACAAAAATTCCCGATGGAATTCTATTTGTACGGTGCAAACGGAACGGCTTCCTATATAATTAAGAAGCTGGACTTTTTCAGGGAATTGCGATTTTCTGTTAACCAATAGAATTAAATTGGGAACAGGTCAGGTTGATATCAGAAATAGGTTGCATTTGTATCCGTCGGGGTCCAAAGTGCCGACAGGTATCTAACTATCTAAAAAAGAAATTTAGCCCGGTAGGCTTAGGAGTCTTGATTAATGCACACCAGATAAGAAACAGGGAGTTTCAACTTCCGGGCAACCCACACAAACAACGCGAATGATTAAGTTACAGAAGCAACCGTAATGAAATCATCAAACTTACTTGGCTCTCCCTGCGTCAGGTAAACAAGCGTGTTCACCGATCTTGAGAAAGGATCAGCCTCCCTCTCTCTCGCTCTTTCGCTCTCTCTTGCTTTCGTCTCTCTCACCCTAACTCTCATACTCTATCTGGCTGTCCCACTCTTTTGTTTTCTGTCTCTCTTACCCTCTCTCTGTCGCTCTCTCTTGCTTTCTGTTGCTCTTTCTTGCTTTTTGACTCTCTCACCCTCTCTCTGTCGCTCTCTTCCTCTGACTTTCAGAGAAAGAAAATTCCTCTCTTCCAAGAGAAAGAAAGTTACGCCCTACTTTCGCGAATTGTTGATGAATCTAGAGGCGATTCTCAATCGCCATTCAGTTAGTTGCGGAACTCTAGAGGCGATTCTCAGTCGCCACTCAATTAGTTGCGGAACTCAAGAGGCGATCACCAGTCGCCATTAAATTTACCAGGCGACCGAGGGTCACCTCTCGAGTGCAGAAGATTAAAAGATGATAATCTGTTGGAGAAATGTCTGAATACTTTCTACGAAGCATGGATTGATTTTGTATAGAATATCACGGTGAAATGGAGGAGGTTCTAGTTAGCGAGGTTCTGGCATTTCGATAAGCAATAGTAATTAGCGGGAACGGGAGGTAGACGTTATTAAGGTCATTACGAGTTTGTACAATAATATGAAACAATGGTAGATTGTACCGATAGTAATTGTACTAACAAAGCCTTTGATGCGTTGGCTACTGTTAGAGTTTTAAAGGCTATCTCGAAGTGAATGCATGCCAGCCGACCGCAATAGAATACTCCGGGCGTGCATAGAGCTTTCTAGGTTTGCTTTGAAACAGTACCAGGCCTCCACCCCCCACTTCCTCCTACCTATTACCAGCCAGTAATAACCAATCTGGGAATACGAGCCTCTTCATCAAATACAAAATACTTCATAACTCCCTTTCTTCTTTTTTTACCGCGGATTTCATTAACCCACTCAAGCCGAACGCCGCGAATATCCCGCGCGTTTGCAAAACTGTCGTATTATAACACATTTCAAATCGCGCTTGAAATATAATATTGGGTTTTACGGGAAGTTTATACCGATTTTTAAGGACAATATTGCATTGTGAATATTAATGACTTTTTTATATTAATCAAAAAAATGGGTGTGCTTCTAGAAACTGATTAAAGAATCCAAGGTCTGGGATGAAGAACTTTGGTCGCAGATATGTGTGAGTAATAAATAAACAAATTTTTATTCAACCCTTGGAGTACAGTGAATAAATATAAGACAAAGTAAAATATTATAAGTTTCTTATTATAATATTATGAATACATTTTTCGATTACAATGCTCGTTACTTGCTCGGAAAGATATAAGAAAGAAACAGAATGGATCCAAAGATGAATGTTCTCGTTTTGGTATAATTAATGAACATCTAAGGTAAAATAAACGTGTAATTAACGAGTGTCTCAGAAAGTAATTTACTTAGTAATTTTACGTGTCACTGTTTCAGTATAAATTATGTTCCTCGCTCGGCTAAATAAATACTTTATATCTGGCGAATAACGTAAATGAGATATTTCAGAGAGTCCATTTTCTATCGGATAGTCGACGGAGCCTCCCTTTTTCTGCCCCGAATCTTTGAATAAGGAAACAGTAGGTTAGAAAAAATGAAGGAAAAATGGATATAAAATGTAATACTGGTATCATTAACATTATCAAGATTTTCTTCACGCTTTTTTCCATTAATTCAACAATATTACTTATTACACAGTAGAGCTACTATGAAAGACAATATTTATTTCTTGCGAGTTCTTCTTGTTATAAACATTCCACGACAACTCAAAACATTTTCTCAAACCTGCCTTAAAAATATTATATTTTAATCAACCCACATATTAAATACTTCATAGTTCGTATTTCGAAATAATACAATAAGAAATGATTCCCAGCGGATTAATTTTCATTTCAAGCAATTTTAAAATAAAAATTGTATTACTTAAATCTTATCAGTCAGAACGCGGTGTAAGATGATAATAAACTTAACGAGGATACTTTACTTCGGAAAGCGCGTTTCTATTTTATCAAATAGCCGCGATTTCACCCCGGAACCATCGGTAATATCTGGTTTTATTAGAAATGAAAAATGTATCTTTTGTAAGCGAGATAAGGAGAGAGTAGTACTTAAATCAGGATTGTATCACCGGCGAAAGAGAAATAGAATCTGTTTCGTTGATGAAACGGCAATGAAAATGAAAAGATAGAAAGATAGAAAGTAAAAGGGGTTGTTGGTGGTGGTATCGGCAAAGATTAATAGTTTCTATGAAAGTTATCGTTGACTGATTGCGGTAAACCATAGAATACATTGGGTGTAAAACCAGTGACAGAATCGCTTTGTCTCTTTACGACACTCTCCATACATTCCACGATAAAAACATCGGCCGCCATTTTTTATCATAGAAGCCAACATTAAGAAAGCTCGTGTCTACCGAGAGATAGGATACCGTCGGAAATATGAACTATATTAATATTTCCACCATTTTTTTGATGTCTCGTACTTCCACTGGTATCAACGTATACATTATACATACATATATTTCTAGTTCTACTGGAATCCAAAACACATTTTTCCGCGCCTGCAGTATTTTTCATTTTCACTCCGGCGTTGATAGATCCAACATTAACGCGAGGAATTTTTATGACCATACGTGGCGGGAATTTGTCACGAAAAACACCATACGAAGCACAACTCCTTAATGAGACGGCTTCGTGTTTCTTCCACAGGCGCCTTCTTTCATTGAACCTTAAACCGATCCCTTACTTTTCGGTTAAATTAATGTTAGTTTTGAGAGGACCACTGCTTAGGATAATATATCTGTTTCAAGTTAGGAAATTTATGTATTAAATTTCTTGCCACATTTTTCATATTCTCGTCAAGATATCCTTCGTTTCTTTTAAAATGAGACAGTATTCCGTGACTTCTGAATTTCGCTGTATAAATCACTTTTATGATGATCAGTTCGCTATGAGACTTGATATCGTACGATTTTTATACATAATGTTAATGTTTCTATTATTATATTTCGATTATAATTCTGTTTCCATTATAATATTGAATCTAAATCAGATATCAGATTATATCTGAATTACATCTAATTAATTACAGTACCTATATTAATTTTAACAGAACAAGAACGTTCACCTTGGGATCCATTCTTTTTCTTTCTTATACATTCACGCGCCAGTAATCTATATTATAACATCTACTATATTTTCCATATTACATTATTCACAAAGAATTCTCAAAAATATTGTAAGTAGTCCTGGAATATTTATAACAAATATACCTACAATATCCTAATACAACCAATAATATGAAATATTAATTGAATTCAGAAAACACAGAATATTACATTGGAAAGAAATACGCGACATATTGTGACATTTTCACGTCACAATTATTCCAGAATATTAATGTTACCGTTTAATGGTTCCGTTTCAAAGTATACACTCTAAAACCTCGAGGACATCATCTTAAGTTACGCGGGTTTAAAGACAAGTGAGAAATAGATTTTTCTATGTTAATTTAATTGGAACGTCTAGACGCGCGAGTGGTTTCTTTGAAGGGGTAAAAAAAATGGTGCACTATAAATCCGACATGGTTCTCCGCCGCCTTTTACTTGTCTACAGATTAAATGGAGCGTATGAGAAGTTTACGTTGACGATCTGAGAAAGGTTGCCTCGGTAGTAGAGAGTGGATTGCCGAGAGACAGAGAGAAAGAGTGAGAGCGAGTGATATGAAGTGCGCGAGGTTGAGAGAGAGAAAGAGAGAGAGTGGGGGAGAAGCACGGTAGGACGAACACGTGTTTAAACTTTTTCGAGTGTCATTTCCCGGACGGGAGAAATTAGGGATCGGAAAAGACAGACAGTCAGACACCAGGGAGATCCTTGCTTTCCAAGCTTATGTCCCTCGATTTTTTTATCGGTTTGATCGATACGCCAGATGAAGCCAAGCTGCCGCTCAGATTTTTGTTACACACTTTTTCGACTCCCCGTAAATGCGGAATCGTGTTTCATTAAAAACGATCGCTTTAGTCGCGCGAGATTTTTTATTATTGTATACAAAATGTTACAGTAAAAGTGTTTCCTCGGCTTCGTTAATGGAAGATTTTATACAAAATGTTCCATTGAAATAATAAACAGTAATATTTTCATTTTAACGAAATTATTCATTCTTCAACGAATCATGAATTATTCGAGAGAGTGTTCGCGACGGACGCGAAGTAATGCGAATATCGAGGTGATTAATAGAACGAGGAGTAATTAGAGATCCAGAGGTTTGAAGGTCGGATCGAGATCAAAGGCGAGTGCGAGGAGTTGATTAGACGGCGATAAAGCCTCGAATAAAAGAACAATTATTACGCTATCTGATTCCATTGTATGCAAATAAGAATATAAACGCGGACTAATTTCACGTCTGACACCTACAGCGAGCATACCGTGAAAGGGTCCATCTTCCTTTTCTATTCATGCAGTAAAAGCCCATTATAACGCGGGGAGACCCCCTGAGAAATAAGAACAGGAAAAAGCCTTTTAACGCTGCCTATTTTTTTTCGCCTACTCTCTCCCTCCCTCTCTCTCTTTCTCTCTCGTGTTATATACCTTCCTCGACAATAACGTCTTTTAATGCAATTACTGCACTCGACTTGTATGCCCCTGCAATTACTTATTCATCGTCGAGAGAATAATACATTCGTGTACCTCTGTATCCAGAGATTGTGCCACTCGCGACTACGTGAATGGGTTACTTTCCTCGAACATGGAAATTACGATAACTATTAAAACCCTTGATACAACAGGGCATTCAATTATCAAACGTCTTGACAAATCCATTACGGAATGTAATAACGACCATTGAATCACCATGATAATTACGAGTGTAATTGCGTGGCCGCTTGTACTGCGATAAAACACTCGCAACGATAGCAAGAATTAAAGGTGAATTTATGTCGCGATAGGATTATCGTTACATGTTATTTAGTTCGAATAAACTAACATTTTGTGCTTGTATTATGTTAATCGATTAATCGTTTGAAAAATGTGGAATGAATGGAGTATAAATGTAGAGTATCAATAAAAATGGTGCGATTTGTTGAATGTGTTAAGTAAACTGGTTAATGTGCAGGATTTAATACAATTAAGTTAGAAATGACTGGATATGATTTTTGGAAAATAATATATTTTACGGTAATCGTAAGGGGAGTAAAAAAATGGCGATGTTCTTCTCGCAAGAATTCTCTTTCACACGTGCCAATTTTCAAACGCACTATTTCCGTGTATCCATCAATCTCGAGGCGATTGCGCGTAGAGTTTCGAGCGACATAAATCCAATTTCCAGGGATTCGAAGGTAGGCATTCTATTTACAAACTATTTGGGGCTTGCACACCTGACCATACACTGGCCATGCATCGGATTTTCATTGAGAAAATCCTTTTCCTTCGATATCTTTGTCCCCTGTACCCCACGTCTCGTCTCTCGCCCCCTTCAATCCTCATCCCTTTCCTCGGTCGAAGCTGCTGTTCGAAAACGGGACCAAAACACGCGGCCACAAATTCAATAAACTTTTCCGGAATGGCACTCAACCGGAATCGAGCGAATCGCGTAGCCATTCCCGAGGAATATTTCCATACGATCGTGTGGACCATCTGCAGGTGCACCGAACGAGCACCTACCGCTTATTTAGAAAGCATTTTGCATTAATTATTCAAATCCACTCGTTTCCGCCACCGGGAACCCGCGGTGAGTTACTTTAACCGCAGACACCTCCATCATTTTATCCGAAAATATTTTACATCGATAAAAATAACCGCCGAGTGCATTGACCTTGACGATCATTAATTAATGGAGAATTAAATATCGTAGTTATAAATAAGAATATTTATTACATTATTATTATACCATCTACTATTATATTATATTAGGTGTATTCAAAAATTCGAGTCATTTCTTTAAGCCACTTAAAAAAATTATTTTAGATTAAATTATTTTCCTGCCGTTTACTGTTTTTATAAAGTTCGTCTTGAAATTTCTAGAATGCTGTTTATTATTATTTTACAACAGTTTCAATCGATTGCATAAAATGGGAAATATTCTGTAAGTGATACAAAACAGATTTATTTGAAACAATTATTATTTAAGGCGATCTATATATATAAAGTATGTATGAATATGAATTAAAATTAATTTTTCATATAATTACTGTGGTAATTAGAAGGAATTAAATATTCGACGTGTAGGCGAATATTCGTTTGAAGCGAATGAAACAGAAAATCTGACGAACTTGTAGCGCGAATTTAACGGATAATAATTTTTAATACACCGCGGATTTTCGTGAATATTTGAGCTCCTTTATTAACTGTATAATCGCGTCAGGGAGATTTGTGGGAAATAGGACGCGAATAATGGATATTTATGATAGAAATAGGTACAACCAACCCGGCACGCGAAACAAGAGTTTAATTTAAATTTTATGAATTTATTATATTGCTAGCTCCGAGATGGATCGGGGAATCGATTATTCCTTAACACTGCTTATAGTTACAAGCCAATAATGGAAGTCGACTGCTGCTAATATTATATATTCAGAACTCCCGATGAAGTAATAACGGGAAAAGTTCGATTTCACAATAAATAGATCTTAAGATCGAACGTAGTACCAACTACTATCGTTACGATAAAGATATCGAAGAATTAATTCTATAATATGATCATAATTTTCAGAATATATATACATTTCTTTGAAAGTAATAAAAGAGCAAATTAATAATTTGGAAGCTCTTATTATGCTATTAATTAAGGTGATAATATGAGGCCATGCGTTGCCATATAGTAGAGGTGTCGAAAAGTATTATAATTGATATAATTATCATATTTAACTCGGGATTAATTAATATAATTATAATACTTAATTCGAGATTAATTAATATAATTATAAGACTTATTTCAGGATTAATTAATATAATTGGAATACTTAATTCAGGATTAATTATTATAATTCATTATAATTATAATACTTAATTATAATATAATTAATTCCTGAGTGGAGAATTTTATTTCGCATCGAAAGCTGGGAATCTCTTTTCGTTTTTTTCAAAAAGCGAATTATGGCAATCATGACACCCCGAGTAAATCTTATTGTCACCTTTTAATCGCCGTTCGATTGGCTGCAATAAACTCAGTGGCGACTGAGACTCGCCTCCAAGTGCAAAGGGTTAACACAGTATATCCAGTCAGAAATCCTTCTCTCCTCCATCAGCCACCAATCAAATCTAACCAATCATTTTACAACTCCTAAACCACCAACCAAAACATATCCTTTCAACATAACAGCACCACTCATCGGAGACCTTCAACATTCAATTATACCATTCACAAACAAACTTATATAAAGCAATAATAATATTCCTTTCCATATTTCCAAGTCATAAAGCAAATCCTTGATTCTCGGTTCTCATTGGTCGCCTGAGATCTCGGCTTTTTTATGGCGTATGAATACAGTGGCTTTTAACGTGGCCGAAAGAAACGATACGTAATAAAATACGAGACGGCTGGAACACTTAGCGCGTCAATGTAACGATAACGTGGTACGCCATGATGTCCCTTTGATGTGGAAGAGGAAGGGTTGAAGGAGGGAAGAAGATGGGAAGAACAGGAGAAGAGGAAAGGAAAGGGGAACGGAAAAAGACAGAGGAAGAATGTCCTCAGGTTAACCGTAAAAGGGGACCACTGATTTGACTAAAGAAGGAGGCTGCCGTCCGAAATTAAGATGTAATTTAGTGAGCACGCTGGCCGTCTCATTTACGTAGGTTTTATGGGAAAGAGATAAACCGCGGGGTTTTACCGAGAAGATGACACTTCACGCTATATTATGTGAACCGTTAAAAAGCTTACTTTACGCTGATTAACCGTAGAAAAAGAGAGGTTGCGACACGGGGGTGGCATCACGAATAAATACTTAATTACTTTCCACGCATGAATATGTATGAGTACTCGTGTTACCGTTGGACGACCGATGAGTCCTTCCGATCGTCCGCGACGCGGTGACTTTTATCAATTAATCTTACCTTTATCGTAATATGTTGAAGATATTTTAACGCGGTTAATCGAATTCTTTTGTAATTACTGACTGATTTTAGTGGAGATATATTAATTGTGATCGTGATGATATCTGTCATCTTTACGTATTCATTCCTTGAAGTAGGGGATCAATTAAATAAATTAACCTAAGAATATTTTAATTAGGTATCTTTAAAGTGACCAAAATTAAACTTAAGAATATTAATTAATCGTTGTTAAGGTATCTAATCATCAGACAAATTCAAATTTCGAAAATCATCAACATTTCAAAGTCGCCAATTTTTTTCCTGAACGACCCAAATCGATGGGGGGTGATGTATAAACATATTCTAGGACGATTTTGGGTCGAAAGAAGTGGTTAAAAAATTTTTTTCATCGAAAAATGGGTCGACCCGAAATCGCAAAAATGAGAAGGGGTATACCTTCAAAAATTGTCAAAAATTAAAAGTCGCCAAAATCGCTCCTAGATGACCCAAATCGATGGTATATGATGTATAAACATATTCTAGGACGATTTTGGGTCGAAAGAAGTGGTTAAAAAATTTTTATTGGTCAAAAATGGGTCGAATCCAAGTCGAAAAATGTGAAGGGGTATACCTTCAAAAATTGTCAAAAATTAAAAGTCGCCAAAATCGCTCCTACATGACCCAAATCGATGGTATATGATGCCTAATGATGTTCTAGGACCGATTTGGGTCGAAAGAAGTGGTTAAAAAATTTTTATTGGTCAAAAATGGGTCGAATCCAAGTCGAAAAATGTGAAGGGGTATACCTTCAAAAATTGTCAAAAATTAAAAGTCGCCAAAATCGCTCCTACATGACCCAAATCGATGGTATATGATGCCTAATGATGTTCTAGGACCGATTTGGGTCGAAAGAAGTGGTTAAAAAATTTTTATTGGTCAAAAATGGGTCGAATCCAAGTCGAAAAATGTGAAGGGGTATACCTTCAAAAATTGTCAAAAATTAAAAGTCGCCAAAATCGCTCCTACATGACCCAAATCGATGGTATATGATGCCTAATGATGTTCTAGGACCGTTTTGGGTCGAGAGAAGTGGTTTAAAAATTTTTTCGGTCAAAAAATGGGTCGAACCAAAATCGCAAAAATGTGAAGGGGTATACCTTCAAAAATCTTCAAAAAATCAAAGTCGCCAAAATCGCTCCTACATGACCCAAATCGATGGTATATGATGCCTAATGATGTTCTAGGACGGATTTGGGTCGAAAGAAGTGGTTAAAAAATTTGTATTGATCAAAAATGGGTCGAACCCAAATCGCAAAAATGTGAAGGGGTATACCTTCAAAAATTGTCAAAAAATCAAAGTCGCCAAAATCGTTCCTACATGGTCCAAATCGATGGTATATGATGCCTAATGATGTTCTAGGACCGTTTTGGGTCGAAAGTAGAGGTTTAAAAATTTTTTTAGTCAAAAAACAGGTCGACCCAAAACCGCAAAAACGTAAAAAAATCAAAGTCGTCAATTTTGTTCCTAAACGACCCAAATCGACGGTAGATGTATGAACATATCCTAGGACGATTTTGGGACGTAAGTAGTCGTAAGTAGTTGAATTACAGTTAAAATTAAATCGAAGTGGATTTTTAAATTCAAGTATCTATTAAAAAACATCTCATATGAAATTATTGTAATTAACTCGACATTGTCCACGCTAACACTGTCATCTCGTAATGCCATTATCATGAAAGAATTTTGTCCTACATTATGGATATTATTATTTTGTTTACGGTGCACTCTAAGTAAACAGGGCATACGATAATTCTTGAATAGTTAAATAGGTCTTCCTCGATCGATCGACTTACAGAGTCAGTCTTCTCATGAAGTTATATCTTCGTGTACTCCAAGTAAGATTCCATCGGAAGAACAAACTCTTGGTAACCTATTTTCTGGTTGGTCGATGGTCGATGGTCAGTGGTCGATTGTCTAAAGTCAAAGACTTCGGAGGTATGTAGGTAGCAGAAACAACCGTGTCAGTAAAGTGGAGGGCATCGAAGAGGAGGATAAACCTCCTCGGCGTGGTCTCCGAAAATTGGCTACCACAAGAAAACTCCTCGAAGCTGAATCCAGTCGACCGGGTAATCAAACAAACAACGAATTCTCACTCGTCGGACCTTCGACAAACAGCATAGAAACACTGCCTTAACGGCTATCGCCTCTCAAACACTTTCACCGACACCACTTTGATGATCCACCGTTGCTGACTGAATTTCCAGAAGGGCTTGGTAATCAAATTTTATATTACCTCAAACGTTTACCGAGTTGCCCTTTAGTTTGTCAAGTAAATTCATATAATCCAGTTTATAGACGTCGGAATGGAGACGGAGTCCTTTTACGATGTAACTTTCGTATATACTACTAGATTCCCATAAAACTCCGTCGAATTTAGGTTAATTTATTGCAGATTTATTTTTGGGAGACTAACATTTTTTTGTTAGAAATAACCCGATTTATTGTAAGTGGTATATCCTTCGACTTGTGCACATCAAACCGGAGGGCATTTTACTCCGTTTCGTAACTTTGCTAAATCAAAATATAATTATGTTTTATATAAACTACATTTAAATCTAAATCAAATTATATCTTACATAAACTATAGTTAATTCTAAATAAAATAATAGTTTATACGAACTAAAATCAAATCTAAATCAAATTATCGACATTTATCGTTATATATTCAACTCGTTATTAAAGGGATTGCTAAATAATGCAGACAACAACTAAGTATTAAATAATACTTTATTCGACATGCAATATTTACAAACATATAATGCATTAATAAAACACAACAATAACGTCTTCATATAAAAACCATTAGATTTCAACTGAGATCCAATTAACGCATTCCTCCGACGTTTCCATTCGTTCTTTCACTGATTCTTTCACTTTTTCTGATATTTCCCCTAAAAACCCAAGCAATAATTATCAGAAGAAATCCCTGTTCTGCAAACTGGAGAGGATTACCTATCGAAGATTGTTCGTACCCCGAAGTTGCTCGAAATTCGGATGCGGCATTGAGTGGAAACGAAATAGAACCGTGATCAGGGAAACGTGAAGTGACAGAAAGAGGGTGGAAGAAAAGGGTTGAAAAGGAGAGCAGGGTATTGTAAGGGAAAGTCGGTGGTAGAATGGATTGAATTGGACAAATCTGAAATGGATGGAGCAGGAATGGGAAGGTTGGATGTTTGGGGGGATGGAAAGGGGTGGAAAGGGGTAGAAAGAGGATCGGTTAGAGTCGCGGTTAATAGAATAGTCGTTGCAGGGTGACTGCGGTATGTTGCATGCCGAGGGTACTCGCGAAAGAGATAATTCAAGCGTTTCCACGAGATACCCCGGGGAACGATTGCCTCTCCTCGAAATGTCGATCGTCCTTTTCCTCCTTTTGGTCCTTTTCGACACGTACCTCCGTGTCCGTCCTTCCATGGATCTTCCTCGACTCTCCGCGATTCGTTTATTCACGATCCGATCGCATGCTACCAATTTAAGCCATTAGACCAATGGGGTGAAGCTTCCCCTGATGACTCTTTCAAATATTTAATCCTCTTACCTTTCAATCGACAATCCTACCGTTTGCGTTTTAATTTCAATGGATGAATGTCAATTTTTAAGTACACGACTCGTATTACTAATATAAAACTCAAAAAGTAGGCGTTTTGTTCGCCATGTTCCTCTAACTCACACTATTTTTCTCCAATCTCAATGATATTTTGTTTAGCCGCAAAATTATGTTCCGATAAAAAGTACAGACTACTTAATTCGCAGAAATATTTTAATATAAAATTCAAAATTCGTATGTTTTTTTTGAAACGATATCAGGGTCTCCCTTATTCGAGGAATACAGCAAGGAAACCTTTTAAAAGGCGATAGAACTTTTACTCGGAACGTAGTTTATAAGAGAATTCAATAAACCGCGATTTTAATATGAACAAGTAGAAGTAGAAAAATAGCTTTCCAGACCATCTTCTTTCATCGTGCTTGCCGGGGAATAAACTACTTATATTATAATTACTGATTTCGAGAGACCAAGTACATTTAACGAAGTCGCTTAGTTGAAACTTTAACCAGTTGTCCGTATCTGGAAATATTAATAAACAACCCAGATCTCCATTTGCACGAAGAATTTAATGGAGATATCAATACTATAATCAAGCAGATCTTGGAGAGTTTTCATGTCGCGTATAAGAAATCGGTAATGGACTGGCAGCGATTCCTTTCGAGAGTTTTAATTTCTTAAACCTCTTAAAAGCATCGCTCCAGATTTCTCTTCGATGAATCATTAATCGGATATCATTTATATGCGAGATGATCAATAATCCCGGTGGCTCCAACTTGTTACCAGTTCGCGATTCCTTTTTCGTAATTCACCATAAAAAACCGATACATTTAACACTAGAACCACGGAATGCATAAAAATAACGGATCAGCGGAATTTAATAAAAGAGTGGAAATTTATAAGATTCCACTTTCCGAGATCTTTTATGGCACACTTTGCATAAGGGATGTAATTAAATGGATTAATTTATTTTTACCACCTGTCTTTATTTTTAAGGACTTATACATGAATGTATAACTTTTTAAATATTTAAGACTTTTAGTTTTGACATTGTTATTTCTATAACGTTGTTATAGAAATATAAATCACTAACTAATTTTGGCATTTTCTTCTTCAAATGGAACAATTTAACAAACACAATTTTATTAGACAGCACACGTTAAAATAAATGATTTACTATTTTCAAATATTTTATTTCGGGAATATTGAAGTTTGAATCACAAAGAAAATAAAAACCTTTGTAATTCGCTTACATGAAAATGCTGGTTAATGAATCTTTCCTTTATAACAATAATATTATTAGCCTGAAATGCCAAGAATTATCCCTTTAAACTAGAATCGTCGAACACATACTCAATTATATTAACACATTTAATTAAATCTCAAGTAATGCGCCGAAGTGTATTAGAATAATTAAATTAAGAATGGCGAACAAGTCATTTTGACTTCTTTGGTAGTTCTAGTGTTAAAACCTAACAAGTACCGTTGAATATATTATCCGTGGTTCTAGTGTTAAGTGATTTCCGGTGGAACGAGTCTTCCGAAAATTTTCTTAAGTGCTCGGCGCCATTTAACTGTGGAACAACGAGACTCTGAACATCGTGGAAGATGTGGAAACCACAAAACACGATACTAAAAATGTTGTTCTTATAAAGGCAGATGGCTGCGTCCATTACGCTATCAAAATAACGTGGGTTTCAAGAAAGTGAATTATAAAGATCGACGTATTCTAGCTTTTAACACTTTCGTTGCCGCTATGAGAAAGATATTTCTTTACTATCCTTCAAAATGTTTATCAGTTTCTTGCATTAACACGTCGCTAATTGCTTGTTCGGCTTATCTCGACAGATCTTCATGATAACAGCAGGGTATCCATTTAAATATTACATCGCTATAGTCGTATAATTTATTTAACATTTTACCTTGCTTTCAGGGAATCACATATTTAATTCGTTGTGATATTAAAAACTTACTGGACATTAACATATTTTTGATAGATATTGGTTTGGAAAAAAAAAGGACGATGTATGATTAATAAAAAGCAAATATGAATTACGAAATTAAAATCCTGCTAAGATTTCGCTTAATACGCGATTCATCGAAGTACCCCCTTTTTTCATTATTACTATTTTACATATTTTTGACTTACCCCAACAAGTTTGTGTAATGTTTCTCGTTGCATAGTTCGCCAACCTTCTTGTAGTAAAGTCATTTCTTGCGGGGAAACTAAAAACCGACCGATAGCAATAAACGAACCCGACAGATTTTAAAGCTAACAAAATCTTATTACACCCAGGTGCCAATACAATATATGTCTGCATGGCAAGAAAATAGTTTACTATTAAATTTGGTAAAATTATAAAATGAACAACGGTTTTATATTCTATTTACTTTTAATATTCATTCTAACAAAGTAAACGATCCCAAACTTTTGACCGGTATTGTACGCACGTAGAGAAATTAATATCTCAATTAGTTGCGGTACGAAGTTGCCGAGGGAAGTAGGAGGAACGTGATCCAGTAATATTTTTAGGTCTCCGCGGAAAACTCGTGGATCTTTGTGAACTCATTCCGTCAATTGTTATTCGGCAAAGTGATACGATTCTTTTGGTTAACGCGTGACAAAGGCATATGGCGTACGAGGGGTTCGGTATTATAAAGGATATCAAAGAGTCGAGGATGCAAGGAGGACAAGGACGATGGTAGAACGAGACGTAAGAATGAAAAAGGTGGTGTTAGGCATCAGTGGTTGGTTTTGTTGGTGCCAGAAAGAAGAACCCCCTGCCGAGAATGAAGCTCAAAGAAACCGACCGCGGGGCCAACTACCCCTCCCCCCTTCCCCCTTTCTCTTCTTCCCATACGGCTGACCATAAATCTTCGCGCTAGACAAAAGCACGAAAAAATGGAGGGCATCAATTAAACCGAAGACTGCCTTCCTTTCTGATGACGTTTAAAAATTTGCCGATTGGGGCGTGCGCGCATTCGACCGCCCTCGGGATACCAACGTCCTGAAAATTAACAACACGTGTCTTCAAGATGTCTGACTCGTCGACTTGTCGTTTTGTGTCGTTACAATTAAATATCATAATTAATAGCACTATTGTCGAGCGGGAAAGAGATATCATTTCTGTCGGCGAAAGGGTCTAGCCGGGTAAGGTAGTCAAAAATGCCCCTAAACCAAATCGGACTTGCGACAGGTCATTCGATAGCTTATAAAAAAAAAACAATCTGTGCCAAGTTTCAACTTTGTATCTCGACTGGGGGGGGAGTAAAGGGCAAAAATCGAAAATCACGTTTTTGCCCAATTTCTTCGAACTCAGTAAATGAAAAATTCTGAAAAAAATCAGGAACACTTCGGTGAGTAAGGTACATATTATGGAATTTTTTCAGATTTTAATGTTGCAAATCCCAGCAGTGAAAAATAAAAAACGCAAATAAAAGCCGAAAAATGCCGATTTTGTATTGAAGGAGTCCCGGATCAGCGTTTATATTTTTTGAGTAAATGTGTATTATTAATACTATTGCTCTAAATTTTTTTTAGATTTTTTGTTAAGGTGCGCCGTAGTTAAAAAAAATAAAAACCGGTTCTTTCGGCGTTTTTGCGTGTTAGATTGACTTATAGGGCGAACTTTCGTATTATTCTCTATTAAATAAGTGTTTGTGCAGTAATCAATGTTCTTGCATCCGGCAAAGGAATATAGGAATTAAGGAAACTAAATAAAAAGAGAAAATTGGAATTACTGTGGTATTAGAGCCTAGAGCGTAAAGAATATTTTCAAGTGGTTCGGTGGTCCCGTGGTCCAAGCGTCAGGCTGTTGTAACGCTGCGGACTTTTTTTGTAGGTTCGCATCCCACTTGGCTTAATTTTTTTTTGCATTTCATTTTCTTAACTTTTAACTACATAACAACCGAACTATATCAATATCTGTTTACAAGTAGTTTAACAATATTTTTTAATTATTTTAATCTGTACTATACGTAAATATGACTTTGGAGCGCATGATTATCTTTAAATATAAGATATTTAAAAAATATGCTTAAACTATGTTGAAACTAGTTCGGTTGTTATATAGTTAAAAGTTAAGAAAATGAAAAAAAAAATTAACCTAAGTGGGATGCGAACCTACAAAAAAAGTCCGCAGCGTTACAACAGCCTGACGCTTGGACCACGGGACCACCGAACCACTTGAAAATATTCTTTACGCTCTAGGCTCTAATACCACAGTAATTCCAATTTTCTCTTTTTATTTAGTTTCCTTAATTCCTATATTCCTTTGCCGGATGCAAGAACATTGATTACTGCACAAACACTTATTTAATAGAGAATAATACGAAAGTTCGCCCTATAAGTCAATCTAACACGCAAAAACGCCGAAAGAACCGGTTTTTATTTTTTTTAACTACGGCGCACCTTAACAAAAAATCTAAAAAAAATTGAGAGCAATAGTATTAATAATACACATTTACTCAAAAAATATAAACGCTGATCCGGGACTCCTTCAATACAAAATCGGCATTTTTCGGCTTTTATTTGCGTTTTTTATTTTTCACTGCTGGGATTTGCAACATTAAAATCTGAAAAAATTCCATAATATGTACCTTACTCACCGAAGTGTTCCTGATTTTTTTCAGAATTTTTCATTTACTGAGTTCGAAGAAATTGGGCAAAAACGTGATTTTCGATTTTTGCCCTTTACTCCCCCCCCAGTCGAGATACAAAGTTGAAACTTGGCACAGATTGTTTTTTTTTTATAAGCTATCGAATGACCTGTCGCAAGTCCGATTTGGTTTAGGGGCATTTTTGACTACCTTACCCGGCTAGACCCTTTCGTTTTGATTAGTAACACTAAGTTTGAACAGGAAAACGATATAATAATATCATTTCTTTCGATATAAATTTTCATTTGATGCTAAGTTTTCGACGAAGGAATCGGATATAAAATATATGCAATATAAACAGTATAATATAATTATATTTGGATTATATTTCATCAGATCAAGTTGCAGTCACAATTTGATTTAGTTCTATTATCAAATAATCAAATTAATAATATTAAATTCGAGCAAGAAAACGATGTAAAAATATCATTTCTTTCGATATAAATTTCCATTTGACGCTAAGTTTTCGACCAAGGAATCGAATATAAAATATGTGCATTATAATATATATTATATTTAGATTATATCTGATAAGGTCACAGTAGCACCTGCTGATTACTTGTCAACCAGCTGGACACGATCCACGTCGAGCGCACGTATTATTAATTATTCCATCCAAGCAAGGATACCAACGGAATTTTCGACCACCTTAGTTCTTCGTGTCGCGTTAACGATCTCTTTTCTGTCACGGCATGGCTGCCAGGAAAATGTTTCGTGAACGTGACACAGATAGTCCGATATAAAGGGGTAGCGAAACACGGTAGACGGTATATCGAAGCTTACGATATTAAATTCCTTGTTTTTCCAACGTTTCACGATGCAATGCTTAAAATACAACGACGCGAATTACCGTTTATTCTCCATGCACTTTGCGTGCAGGAAGAGAGAAGTTAATCGATGCGCATATAAAATGGTGGTTCTTTTAATTTATAATTAACAACCCTTACAAATGCACGTCCCGTGGTAGATATAGTGTGCGTTCAAGATTATACGAATATTATTATCATACGTTATATCTACGAATGTTAACACATTAATTACTAAAACTCTTATATTACTAAATTATATTAATTAAACCTCGAATCAAATATATCACTCATATTCGTACAATTTTCAATATTTCTAATGTTACCATAAAAATGCAAAGTAACTAATATATCGTACAGCGTTTAAACAGTTCTATTTTTAGACCTTACAGATACGTATCGCGAGGTATCATATTACACGGATGTCAGCGTGGCAGTCAACGTGTTATATTATCCTCGTAATGTAACGTTTTCCAAGAAACGTTAAATTTTTTATCGGCAACTATAATTCGCGGAGTTTCTATGTTTACCGGCAGCGTGGAGTTCCAAGATAAATGTGTATACGATTCGGATGAGGTGTGTTTCGAAAGAATGTCGAAAAGGTCGCGAAGGAAATCCATTGTGCATACAAACGGTTCGCCGGCAAATTGGGAAAACATGTCAGCCTGTAAGCCCAATCTTATTTCACTCACAGCTTCCGAGAGCAGTGCACCGTTAAACATACGACAAAGACAAAGGAGGAAGTAAAATGCGTGGTTGGGAACGATCCCGTTTTAACAGTGAATTTATAGGGGCGCGTGATTTTTCAGCCGGGAGAAGATTTCCGCGGGCATTTCACCGCTTTCCAACCGTTTCGTAACCGTGAAAAGACTTTTCTTTACCGCCGATAACGCGAGAACGAGGCCGAACGAGATTGCAATAGGTTTCGCGTCGAATGCGTGCATTATAAAGAAATGGCGCAATCTTCGACGTTCAGGCGATAACAAGTATGCACAACGAGGAAAACCTTGTGAAAAGGGAGAACGTGCCATGGAAAGGGTTGCACGGTGGGCGTAAAGAAAGGAGACGGAAAATAATGCACCGAGTTACAAGCGCTTCGAAATGCAATTCTGCAATCAAACGAACTCGCACGTAAGAATTCTACGAAGGGAAAATCGAATCTCTCGCGTTACGTGTTGTTCGAACTTAATCAAAACAGCTTGCAGGAAAATTCAAATTGAAATTGGAATTAGAGGTGAAATACTACGATACGTCGAATTTTCGTTTCTATAAATCGTAGCGTGTTCGTGGAATAGTTTTCAAGAAGGATATTTATAAACTAGAATATATTCCGCCACGTTTGCAACGTGAGAACCTCTCAGCCGACGACGATGATAATAAAAGAAGCGCCAGTGCAAGCAAAAGAGCGGAAAACCGGGAACCAAGAGAACCAAGAGCGAAGGAAAAATCGTAAAGAGGAAAGGTAGTGGAAATCCAAAAAAACGCAAAGTTGTTTTGAAAAAGAGAAACCAAGAATGTAGAATGACGAAGATGACGATCCAGAAACGTACAAAGTTGTTACAAGAAAGAAAATTCGAGAAAGTAGAACGAAGAAGAACGTCGCAAAATATGATTTCGAATTAAAAGTATAATAATCCATCAATTTTACCGATTCAGAAAAAATACAGTTTTAATTATTTCTTTAAATTTCATTTAACGAAACCAAAACAAAATGATGAAATTAGTCAAATTAATCAAATTCAAAATAGTACATTAAATCCAAATAGCACGGTGCATGTACAGCGTTGTACGAGGGTCATCCGTGGTTCGTTAAAAATGATTTATTTTATATCGTCCATTCGCTACGATACGAAAAACGTTTTATACTTTTTAATTTTTTGTCCGCCAATCGAATCACATATCGCGTTGCTGGCAAGAAAGAAAAATATGTAACATCCATTTTTTTCTGTCATTTTGTGTCTCGCGAACCGCGCGGCCCTCGATGAACAAGCACGATGCGAATGAAAATATTTGCAGGGCGGAGGATGCTTCTTCCATCGATCGCGATTTGTAGCCGCGCAATTTTGCGTTTACATTTGGACGTTGTCGCGAAAACGATAAACAAAAGCTGCTGCGGAAAAGGTGGTTGTTAGCGATACCAACGTCGAGTGGACGCCGCGGGGTGTCATTGCGGTTTACATTCACCCTCTGTACCCCTGCGCACATTCCGCACCCCTTTCGAGTTGCGAAAGGGATGCGGACGTTACGTTACGTTTCTGTTCCGTGTTCAACGAGCCGGAAGATTCGTATCAGGATTTCGGTGGTAGTTCTTAGAGACACGCATAGATGCATGCACGTGACCGACATTTAACACTATTTTTACCGCGGTTTGATGTGTACCTATTTCGACCAAAAAGTGTATTTCGGTATTTTTGAATTTTAATGCAAATAACTGGAATAATTGTTATTAAAAAATATATAGGAGGTGGCTGAGAAAAGATACCGCTAAATTAGTTTAATAATCATTATAGGAAAAGTCAAAAAGTCAATTGAGGAAATATGATTAAACTTGGAAAATAATTTTAAGTTAGAATAATTTTAAAGAAAATGATTTTAAGTTAAAATTTTCAAAGGTGCCTTTTGACACCTACGGCTCTTGGTGTAATTATTAATTTTTCAAATCATTTATACAAGAATGTCTTATAAGTAGCTTTCTGAATTATTTTTGTGTCAAATATATCCTTTCTTGTTTCTGATATAAGAATATAATTCCAATATAAATGTCCCTTCGACGTTAAGCTTTCGACGAAGGAATCGGATATAAAATATATGCAATATAAACAGTATAATATAATTATATTTGGATTACATTTCATCAGATCAAGGTACCAACTACAATCTGATTTACTTCTGTTATCAAAGTATCAAATTAATAGCATTAAATTCATTCAGGAAAGCGATATAAAGATATAATTTCTTTCGATATAAATTTCCATTTGACGCTCGCCGATGGCCGCCGATGCCAATATTAAAATCAATATTAAAATCAGTATTAAAATCATTATTAAAATCACTATTAAAATCACTGTTCATATTCTCTCTAGAACTTTTTCCGGTACCTAATAGAACTAGCTGAAATACATTGTATCTCAATGTTCATTGTAAATTGAAGCGCGACATTCTGGAGTGGTAAATATACTCAGAAGCTGTATGTATAATCGTATAACACGGTGCAAGAGCACTAGGTATAACAATAATAGGATGTTAGGTAGGTGAGGCGTAATGGAAGGGGTTAGCCGAGTGAATGTAAACCGCAACGCTACACCATGACGTTCATTCGACGTTACTATTAATACGATGTGCTTGGATGCACTGTTCGGTGCCTCCTGCACTTTTCCTTTCCCTCGTTAAACCGAACGCCTGACGTTCAACGGTGAAATTTCATTTACCGCAATTATATCGCGAAGTAGCAGCTATTTGTCAAACGAGTCCTCCACACGGCGATCACGATAGTCCTAATAAATTAAATGCCATTTATTATCATTATTTTATGTATTATAAACTTCCAATATCGATGAAGTTGTGATCAAGAAAAAATGCAATTTCGTACGTGCATAATATTATGTGATACACAATGTGTTCTAAGTAAAACACGCCACCCGATAATGTACTTCTTGTTTCTACGTAAAAACTATGGCTGAATTGAAAATTCTGTATCAAAGATACTAAAACGATTTATATTTTAAGATATCGAATTTTGAAAGGCATTCGTAGATCGGATTAAATATGTTTTGTATTATAATAGAATTAATTGTTAACTAGAGTATTAGGATGTTAAAATGAATATGACTTGGTTCGATGAGATATTTTATGATTAATAGAAGTACGAAACGATATTATTCATTCCTAAACAGTGTAATTCATGTATAATTATAATTCGGAGGTCATAATTATCGTTTAGTTCAATATTTATTATCAATTATGCACCGCGCAGAGGGATTTGAAAATAATTCCCGAGGAGCGATTAAATCAGGGTCATCGAACGTCATAATAATTTAATATCGATGATGATGATCGGGTTCGGATGTCGTTAAATCATCTAAACAGCACTACAAACCGCGCTACCACAACAAGGGATGAATCGGAGCTTTCCATCCCCTTTAAGCGTTAGACAAAGCCTGAAGTTTAAGCGGGATTCGTCGGACTACTACGGTGAATACGTGTGATAAATCAGCTTCGTTATAGAAAATGCACCGGAAGGTGCCGAAAGCGGATCCCGGAAATGCATAATAAGGTACTAGCCTCTAATATCCGATTAATCGTTCATCGCATTAATTCCTTAATGACATTTGTTATTCGCAAAGATTTTTTGAACGACGAAATAATATTGCAGCCAATTCAATGTTTCAGTTATTATTTAATAAATATAATAATATTCCGGCATACCAAAAAGTACCCAAAGCGGAAGTTGGAAATGAATAATAAGGTACTTGTCTATAAAAATCTCGATTGCACTCGCAGTTTTAATCAAACTTGCTCGCACTAGCTTTTAAAAAAAAATGTTTGGCATAAAACAATTTGCGTAATTAATTAATAAATAATATTCCGTTGCATCAGAACCCGGAAAAGCATAATAAAGTGCTTACCTGTAATACTCTCCATGGCACCTGCAATTTTAATTAATCGTTGATCGCATTAACACTTCACCGAAATTTGTTATTCGCAAAGTTGTATTCCCTTAATCAACGAAGTAACATTGAATTCGAGACAACATTTTAGTTACAGATTAATAAATAATATCCGGGCGCACTTGACGCGTGCATTTCACGGTGCATTTGTCCCTATAAATTATGAATATAACTGCATCAAGAATGTCCGATAAAAAACAGTCTCCATCTTTGTTTAACCAAACGGGAAGTTTGTAGGCTGAATAAACGCGGCGAGTCACATTTGAAATTCAATATCGTGAAATATCGGCGGCTCGAATTCGAGCATGAAATTTTCAGCGGATCGCGAACAACGTCGGGATACTTCAGCGAAATAAATAATGTCACGGCCTAATTTTTATTCCGCGGCAGTTGTTCCCCGCGTTATTTCGCGTTTAATTACATAATAAAGGAAATCAAATTTAGCAATTAAGAATTCCCAGGCGTACTGATTTTATGGCGGGTTACCTCGTGTGTATACATTCATTTTGCACATTCACATTTGCGAGTAACACTGCCGAGTATACGGTAACACGGTGACGTGACATTCGTAACTTCGTACGAATGATGCAACCCAATCCAAACGAAACTGCATTTTACTATGCTATGTGGTTCACTGCCGGATTTATTTTATTACCTTCCACCGCACTGCTACCAACACCACTGCCACTCGAATGACTCAAATATTCTGCGAAATAAGCCGTGGCAAAAATAAATGTGTAACACAGAAAGAGCATGATTTTAGATTTATATACCGTATTTCTTTCGAGGACCAATGGTGGATTATGATGATCGGGATAATTAAAAATATAGAATTAAATTATCTAAAGAGTAACATTAACATTGCTCACATTCGAATGACAGAAATATTTTATGTTTAGATAGCCTTTTATTTACAGTATTTCTAGCGAGAAGTAATAAAGTGAGGGTCATCTAACGATGTAATAATTTAATATTGATTATAATGATCGCGATAATTAAAGATAAATAATTAAATTATCGGAACAGTAACATTAACGTTGTTCACATTCGAATGACACAAATATTTTATGTTTAGATAGCCTTTTATTTACAGTATTTCTATGGAGAAGCAATAAAGTGAGGATCATCGAACGATGTAATAATTTAATACTGATTATAATGATCGCGATAATTAAAGATAAATAATTAAATTATCGGAACAGTAACATTAACATTAACATTGCTGGCATTCGAATGACGCAAATATTCTGCGAAAAAAGTCGTTGCAAAAATAAATGTGTAACGAAGAAGTAACGTGATTTTATATCCTCCGTATTTCACTGGAATCGTAATAAGCCCCGACGTTATAATTAATCAGCAGCGCCAAGATTAAAGTGCTCTCGTTTCCAGCAAGTTACAAGCTAAATTAATGCGTAATTAAGAGGATCCTAGTGAAAAAAGAATCT
Source organism: Nysson spinosus (assembly GCA_910591585.2). Taxonomy (NCBI): domain Eukaryota; kingdom Metazoa; phylum Arthropoda; class Insecta; order Hymenoptera; family Crabronidae; genus Nysson; species Nysson spinosus. Next base: position 10,930,769 of record OU342835.1, read on the forward strand.
CTTGTCTTTGCTGTATGTTGTACAGGGTGTCCTGCATGAAATAAACCACTTAATTGTCTCCTTTAATCGAGATAATATGGAAACAAATATTTTACGACCGATATCCTGAAAGAGAATTTCTCTGTTGTCATCTTTTAGTAGAAGTTTTTGGATCGCATATATTTTTTTTTTGCGGAAAAGAATATCATTAAAAAATCAGGTGTCTTATTTTACTTAAAATACCCTGTATAGATCGAGCGCAATTTTTTATTATTATTAATGTTTTCTGAAATTGTATAGAAAGAAGTATACTTTAGTACCATTTACTCATTTTTGTATTTAGTGGCAGTAAAAAAATATTTATAAGAATATAACGCCGACAATTAATATTACGATTAATATCACAGTAACACGTACGAAATATGAATGTTGATACTAATTTATTAATAGAATTTGAACTGTAGTCTTCGCGAAGAAGTTAAGACGCGAGATGAAAATCTATTATTGATAAGTGAAATCTGGATCGTAGGATCAGCCGGGTGGGTTTCTTGTAATTTAGCAGTTAGATGGTTAACGTTGGTACGAGTAGCGGCTTGGAGAAGCAATTAATCTGATAACGATAAGGACATTACCGATGATGAAGTGCAGTCGTGTAGTAACAACCAATCGTTTTACAAACACCACGACGTAATCTTGTTCCACTAACTGACCCCGGGGGGTTGCGATCTATTTCGAGCCCGTCAGCCTTATGCGATCTAAACTATTTATTTGTTATGCAGCTGCACCCTGTACAACCTGCATAACGGATGACCGTTTTGCCTCCTTGAATAATTAACGAGTAGTGACTCTTGGAATTAAGCATTATCTAATCTAGTAATTATTAATTTCAGTATTAACTGTTAAGTTCGTTTTATTTGGAAAGCTTTCTAAAATGAACTTTTATGAGTTACATATTCCTCAGTGAATAATGAATTGAATAATGACTCCTGGAATTAAACATTATCGAATGTAATAATTATCAGATGTTAACTATTAAACTGTTAATCCTATTTTAATTAGAAAAATTTATAATTTTGTTAAAGACTAGTATATTGAATATATTAATACTAAAATACAACGGGATAAGTCGTTACAGAGTTACGTATCTTCTCGGTGTATTTAATTCTTCATTTCAACGAATTAATAAAAATATCTCGATTCCGAGGTATTAAAAATGACACGTGTCATCGATGTCTTTATGTAATACTGACGATAGAAAAGTATAAAAGAAGTCGGGAGGGGGTGTTAAATGACACACGTCGAATATGTTGCGCGCATAAAGGAAGATAAGAATACATTATCAACGGAAGAATTTATCAAAAAGCAACCACCTCGTCGAATGATTCCTGCTGAGAGGTTGAATGCCGGCTTCTAATACCTTAGGGCTGATCAATGAATATGTCAATTTGTCAATATGTCATTTCAAAACGAAAGTATAATCTCATTCCTGTAACTTCGGCAGCCGAATGTCACTCCGGAATCAACTAGAAAAAGATAACGCGATCATATTTTTTTTTATCGAGAATGAATCGTGGTCGACCAACAAATCGATTCGTTTTCATCGATACAACCTGAAATATCTAATATATCAATAGTAATCCTCGATTGAAATATCAATAACATATTATATATTTAGTAACTTTAGATCGGATTACGACATAAATCGACATAAATTTCAATTGAGATATTAATAACGTACTATAATATATTTAATAAATTTAGATCCGGTAATGACATAAATCGACATAAATTTCAATTGAGATAGTAATAACGTACTATAATATATTTAATAAATTTAGATCCGATAATAACATAAATCGACATAAATTTCAATTGAGATATTAATAACCTACTATAATATATTTAATAAATTTAGATCCGGTAATGACATAAATCGACATAAATTTCAATTGAGATAGTAATAACATACTATAATATATTTAATAAATTTAGATCCAATAATGACATACATCGACATATGTAGATCTCGATTGAAATATCAATAACATATAATAATACATTAATTAAACTTAGCATAACAACATAAATGACTTCACATTAAAATGACCATCTCACAATCTTCTAAGGATATGACATCAAGTAGCATTAATCAACAACAATTACAAACGTATCAATATTTACGCGATCACAAATCTGAAATCCAATAGAATTAGATAATCCGATCGATCGCGATCAACTTATTATTCCCGTCCAGTTGAAAATTCGTGATTCACGAGTGGCCGATCAAACCGGTACAAAGTTCAATTAAGGACGAAACGCAACGGTGAACGAATCGAGGGAATCCGAAAGCGGGGGGGAAAATCAGATTTCCACGGACGGTTAATTCGAAAGAGGCCCGCGTGATGAGAGGAAGCAGATAACAAAGATAGAGGAGTGAGAGAGGTAGAGCAGGAGGTGGAGAAGGATACGAATCAGTTCGATAGTTGTAACGTCATTTGAAACGGTGTTGTGCAGTTGACCAGTAGCATGGAATTGTTCTGCAAAGAGGATCATACAATCTTGTTTGATGATCGGTTGATCGGACTGATAACTATGATCATCACGGAACAAGGTTGAAACGGACACGCGAAATTCAGAGGAACTGATATCAATTATCCAAATGAACGTCTATATTCCGCCGCGAACATAAATGCCATCTTGTCGGGGATGGAAGTGCGGGATAACCGGATGGTGGGTTTGAAATTCTATCAAAGATATTCCCGCTGCTCACCTCGTCGTTCCCTTCTTCCGCGAATCCTGAGCCGTTCTCCGATGAACACGCCAATGAGACTTTTCGCTCGAGTTCCTGCGAGTTTAATTCGAAATCCAAAGGATTTCTGCGTGGCAACCCTGCGAACGAAAGAAGGGATGATCGAATGGAATGAAAATCTCTGTTCTTAAGTTTGAGAGAGATTCGAGGAGGGATATAAAGTATTCTTGTAACAGGGCACATATGTGGCGAACATTCTCCTCGGTGATGAAGAGAAGAGAAAAGAAGGAGAAAGGGACTTGTTCGGCAACAAAAAGTTAATTACGGAATCAACCCGTCCAAAAGAAACCGCATGTTTCCTTCCTCTTCTTTTACTGTGTTGTTCCGCTTTGTCTTACTTTAGCTTTGCCTCTCTTGTTTCTTTATTTCGACGCTATCGGCACTGGCAACTCCTTTCCACCAAATTTCGATGCCAATCCCATTCTACCTGCTAATAATGTGGGTTCTTGACTCGACCAGCAAGAATGCAAATTATCCTGCGTGAATAACATTTCGGCTGCCGCGACTGCCATTCCGAGACGCCGCGGTCTGAGTTTATTGTTTCCACGCGATGAAGCGCGTGTTTTTGACGAATAATATTATGCCGATATCAGGAAATATTATGTCGTATGAATAGCATAAAAAGGAACGAAATCACTTCGTTATAAATGAATAATAACAATAGCTTTTAGCAATAACTTTCTCTAGTATTATTTAAATAAGTACAAGGTACGTTACAGGATATTATTTGATACTAATCAATGCGTTAATCTCTGTTTCAGAACACGGACCAATCAGCATCAATTATCAATCATCGCGTCAATCCAGATCAGCGCACAAATATGGAGTTACGATTTTAAGCTTCCAATTAATTTCCAGATCCAATCATTGTAAGAGAATAATTATAACTATACACTACAATTATTCATATTTTTCCGCCACATATACATATGGACTTTATTTCGAAAGTGCAAGAAAATTGCATGTCAATTATAAGCGAAGGTTAATCCATAAGGTAGAGGAGTAAAAGATGGCGGGGCAAGGGGGTAGATAAATGAGGAAGGGTGTCAGGTGGATAAAAAAGGTAGACACACCAGCATGCAAGGAACGTGTCTACCTGGGTGCATCGTCCTTCACGATCCTTCACGATCCGTCCGATAGGCACGCACGCGTTTTACCGAGAGATTGATTAGAGGCGTTGTCTCTATTTGAATTGTGAATCCATCCTCAAAGACAAATGAGCGTCGCGTCATTTATGTGAGCGAACCACCCGTGGTTGCACAGCTGGCCACCTTCCTCCATCACGGAAATTAATACGCGAGCATACGTCATTTTACTACGTACGTCCTACTGCAATGTTTATCGCCCTTACGAATCAATCGCACCTCGCGATAGTCCACCTAATTGTCCTACGATCCTCCCAATTATTTCCCCTCCGATTGATAGTCTATCGTAGCACAATTAAATCCGCATCGATCTTGGATCAACCTATTTGCATTCCTAATGTACCCTCGTTTGTAGTGGGACACACGGTGAATTTTTAAATATCAATCGTAACAGTTTTGCGATCTAATTATTTTCTTTAAGTTATTTAAACATTACTTAAACTTAACCTTGTTTCACAATTGGAAGAATATTCCGTATTTCGTACAAATTATATTTTAATTCTTATCCAGATCCAAGGTGTAACGGTATAATTATAACTTTATATTATTGTTGTTGGAAGGTGCGGCTAGTAGTATAGACCAATTGGTCTATACTACTAACAAAAGAATAACTTTATATTTGTATCATTAATATTTTTCAATCACATTCTTGTATATTTCAATATTTCCGTATTTCATACAAATTATATCCTAATTCTAATCCAGATCCAAGGTGTCCATTCACCTCCATTGTTCCGAAGACCGGATCACGAAATTAGCCCTTTAAACCGACACAGTAGCCGCCGATAGAATAATCTGCGAAGGTTGGGGCATCATGGAATTGAATGACTGGAATTCCATTGGCCTTAGTAGCATAATCAGTAAAGGGTTGGTGTATACAGAGACGTGTACATGATGTCGCGTTCAGAACCTGGTCATGGATTAGACTCGGTGGTCCCTGCGACTCTCCCTCTCACCCTCTCTCTCCTCTCATTCTCTCTCAAGCCGGTTCTCGGCCACGGGAAGATATGTGTGCGACCCAGCTGTGATTCTCATTGAGCGCGTTCATCAATCATTTAAATGTAACACACGCTCTGATATCGAGCACCCCTTTCCTGGCTGGAGGCTAACCGAGCACTCAGTTCACTTTGTCTTGACATCTGTCAAACTCTACCTATTCCTCCCGCCACTCTCCTCTATTATTCCTTTTTTTCTCTTCTCTACCTAGCCGACCGTGCATAATTTTCTATGCTCTCCTAAATATGTCAATCCGACCAGCCATTACCATTGACATCTTTGCTCTCCTATTCCATTTTTCCTCTGTCGTTGTCTACCTGTGCTTCGTCCATTTACGATAGTGTCTCTTTAACTTTTACAGCTAACTTTTAGCTGACACCACACCAACCTAACACCTACTACTTCCGATTGTGGAAGTGTCTTATCATCGGAATATCTTATCACCGGGAGCATCGAACTCCATGGAGCAAGTTGACTCCTTCGGTTAACGGAGTCGAGGTAAATTGAAATAAATGCCGAAGTATTTGCGCGGAGTTATGCGCTCATATTAAGTGCAACTGTTAAGCGGTGCTTCACGTGCAATAACATCCTAAACGGAATCTCGAAATGCATCGAACTATCGTGCAAATGTGAATCAGAGGAAGCGCGGACGTAAATTGAATCGGCTACCTCTAGTTTCCAGAGAAGGAAGATCGGGTTAGAGGTATTCGATTTGAGGTTAGATCGTGATTCAGACACCAAGATAAATATAGATTTCCATTGGTTTAAGCGATCGGAAAATTCTGTTCTGCTTTTCGTCGAGGTTTTGCACTGAGAATTAACCCTTTTGCAGATCGTATTCACTTTTCTGAAAATGAAATTCACCCGTTTGCTAATCAAGCTTTTGTACAAATTTGTTTTCTTAAGGTATTGTAATAAAAATACAATACAATATAATGTGAAAGGTGGAATTTGATTTACAAAAAGGTGAATATGATGGGTAAAATAAGTAATTTGGATTGCAAAAAGGTGAATACGATCTGCAAAAGGGTTAATTTGGAATGCGAAACCTGTATCAACGAAAACATCCTCAACGAGGGGAGCCTTGATATACGGACAGGAATTCGCTACAGAATTAATAGAATTACACGTAATCCATCGCGGTATTAGGGATTTAATATCGCGGGAGGTTTAACGCGGAAAAGCGGAAATCAATTACCTTAGCAATCAGCACCACCTTAGCTTTAGAAATCCGAGTGGAGAGCAATTTTTCTCTTTCCACTTTCAGTGATTGCCAAAGAGATTTAGTACCACCGCCGAAGTCGTTTTCCTTCAGCGAAGAAAAGGTGTAGCTACAATCCAGTTCTGGAAAATTTATTCCTCTGTCTTTTTTAAGAGAACACTCTTTAACTCCGTGTTACGGAAAGCCCGAGGTTTCCACGATTTCCAATACAGCAATATTATTTTAAAGAATTGATACACGTCGTTTATCTATTCTTCGGGAACGTATCTATCGTGTTAAAAGAGAATTAGGTGTACTATTAGTATATAATTATTATCAAATTCATCATATATCATTTAGGGTAATCATTTTTTGCGAACATTAACATTTAATTATTTCTCCCAAAATAACATGAAAATAATTTTCGTTTAATTTTTAATTTGTTCATTTCATTTTGCACAAAATGAAAATCGTGCATGAAATCATAGCCAATTTGTCGAAGATTTATAGCGACACTTTGCTCCTCGAATGTGCACTTGGTTCGTTCTATGCGGAAACATTGGTTTCGTTCAATCATCGCCTAATGCCTCAGGGAAATTATACAACGAGCGAGAAAATCCATTCCATGATCGAGTTCCAATAAATTCAATGTCAATCACCTGGTACCGCGACTATAAATCTTTAATCGGCCACAGAAACATCCTACATTTTCTCCGTCAACCTCAGCTCGCGAACCACGTATCGCAAAGTTGAATATTTTCCGAATCCATCGAAGATCATCGCGCTTTATTCGCGGCTCGTTAAAAGACAGTCTATCAATGCAGCGATCCTTTGTCAGGATAAAAGCCCGATAATAACATTCGATCAGATATGTTTCGTAGAGCCGAGCGCTATAATTGCCGGCATTCTATCGTTGATGTCTCAATAGAATCGTTGATCGGTTCAGAACCCCCCCATAACGCGGATCACATGGAGCGAGTCGATTCACGGAGAACGATATGCCGCGGGCGCCATTCGTCCACCTACGAACGCCAGATTTAATTATCGGAATCGATCGCGTATGCTTTTAACACATTCACTGCCGGACAGAAATCCGTGTTATACGATACTCGCCATACGTATTTATAACATTTATGTAACATAAAAACAAGACAGTTTAAGTGGTTTATGATACGTTACTTGCTTTACATCGAGATCGTAATATTAAAAATATTTAAAATCTTACAAATATTAGTAATATTTTCGATTCGAGTTTTAGTAGTGGATTGAGTCATAAATAAGTTCCGCTGCAGGAAGAATGTAATTTTTCCGAGAATCATCTGATTATATTTCGTACGAAATAACTTTTTTTCGTGGCTATTCAAAAAATGAACTCCAGTCAAAATTTAACAATTGAAGTGTCACGTTTACAATTTTATTAACGAATCAACTTTATTTTAACTCTCTGTATCCCAATTTTGTTCGTGTCTAAAAGGAAATCGTGTAACATAAATCTAATTAACGAAGGTACATTACCTGAAAATATTAACGAAATTATTAATTATACAAAATTATTACGTCCAATGCAAGATTTCCTTTGAGACACGAACAAAATTGGGTTATAGACGGTTTAATTAAAGTTTATTTGTCAATAAAATTGCAAACGTGACACTTCAATTGTTAAATTATGACCAGGGTCAATTTTTTGAATCGCCTCTGAATAGATTTCGTTCGTACGAAATATAATCAGGCCATTCTTGGAACAACAATTACATTCTACCTGAAGCGGAACTTATTTATTACTCAACCCAATAATATTTATATCGGCGGTCACCAGTGACCCCCACGGAATATATCGTGTTAATAAAACCCCTTTAAATCGTCGATCTACTCAACAAAGGAAAAGGACTCCACGCGGATCAAGCTTTTTAAAGCGGTTTTATTTCGTTTATTTCGAATCCGGATTTCCGAGGTGACAGAACCTCTTGAGACACGAACTTCATCCTCGGCTCGGCATAAATTACCGGACATATTCGTCGATCGTTATGCGCTTTTCCCGATGCATCGCGAATTATCGATTAAACATCGATAATTTTCATTACTCGCTTTTGTCCGAACGTAATTGATGGACGTTTATTTGGAATTTCATTTGAATCAAAGGATCCTTGTGTTTTTGTTATTATTACTCGAGAGAGAATTTTAATTATTCGCTTACGCGGAAACATAGTCGACGGACGTTTATCTGCAAATTCATTCCAATTAAGGGATACGAATAATTTTCATCGTTACCGTTTATATGGAATTTCATATTTAGATTCAATAATTCAGCATAATTCGATATTTTTTACTGGTACTTCATTCTTATCTTCATATTTTTCAATCATTAATTGAATGACAAAAAGAAGTAAAAAATGTCACTATATTAAGAGAAGAATTATATTCGATTAATTTTATTAAAAATCGGGGACCAGTCAATTTCGACTGGTTTTCGTAGTTCTAATGTTAATTGCTGTTCCAAGAATGAAGAATTTCAACGTGTAATTCGTGGAAGTTCTGAATCACATTGATTCCAAATGGGTCGTCAAGAATCTGATTATACTAACGTACGATCGGCGCATAAATTCGGATGAATGTAATGGAATCGTCGGACGGTTCGGTATCGGTTAGGCGTTCGCGAGATTCAATTGTAGAGGAAACGAGGAAAAAAGGAGGAAAGTTTCGATGGTATTGTAAAACGAAAGGACGATTAACCTTAAAATCAGTAAGAGCTTACTCGAGATTTTCCTCTGTTCGGTTGAAACGAACGAACGAACGCTCGCGTATGCTCCGATTGCCGCTCAACGTGGCCCATTTACTTGGGAAATTGGGAAAGCAGAATTCAATGAGTCGTAGCAGCTGCCTTTTTAAAACACACTGAAACTCTCTCTCTCTCTCTCTCTCTCTCTCTCTCTCTCTCTCTCTCTCTCTCTCTCTCTCTCTCTCTCTCTCTCTCTCGTCCTCTCTCGATTTTTAAGAATAATATTTCTTATTGGTTTTTTAACACTAGAAATATCAAAGCGGTCAAAATGACTAGTCTGCCATTTTCAGTAAAATTATACGAACCTACCACGGTGCATTGTTCGATATTTTATAAAATTGTATTATATATACATAACGCAAATAATTGAATTCGTTAATTAACTTAACTCCCTCAACCATCATTTATATTTAAACTGTAAGAATAACTGACTATATGTTAGTGTTAACACCAGAACCACTAAAGTAATCAAAATGACTGAACCACGGTGTTTAATCAAATTATTGAAATACACAAAGGCGCATTATTCATGATTTGATATACCATAATTTCCTGCAAATAACCCGCATAATTGAATCCATTATTTAAACCGCATCCTCCAACTACAATTTATATATAAATAAATATGTAAGTATAACCGAATATGTATTCGGATATTCCAGTGTTAACTTAAATTTTTAATATTAAAAATTGAGAAGAATGAGGAATATACACCTCGAACATGCCAGCCAAATTTGCCATATCAAGTAGGAAGATCATTTACCCTGATCGGCAAACAGTGCCGAAGCATTGTAGGTCTCCTAAACGATCGTCTGACATGAAAAGCGAGCGAGCAAGCAAGCACGTTTCCTTGGGACAAAATTGCTTATCATTATGGTTAATTAAAGGCTTATCGTAGGCGCAGGAGAGAACGGTTTTATTGTTGGCAAGAGCATTCGGTTGATCGAGCTGCGCAAACTACGTTAAACGTTGTTTGATCGTTCAGGCGGTCGCACTTATTAGACATCGTCGTTTATTAGTTTGTTTTAGCAGGCCTACGGCCCGCCATTCCCTTCGTTTACCCCGGCAATTATTTGCCCATCATCCACGAGAGATTAACGTATCCCTAGATTATTTAATGAGTCTGTCATTTCTGCGTACTCGTATTCGCAACTTTTATTAATAACCTCGAATAACCAGTCTACCGTCTACCAATGGTAACCCTGATAATCATATTCCTTTTCCACGGCTAGAAACAAAAGAAAATCTTGCGCAGCATACACGTGCCAATTATATTCCACCGTTTTATTTCTGGGAATTTCCTTGGCCGCCATTATTGAGGATGATGATTTTAATATGAATTTCCAGTTTAATCACTATAATTCTTTGGCAGTCTTTGAGTTTGGGGTTCAGATTCCATAGGTGACTTTGAATATTTTTCTAGGCGAGATATTATTTATGGGATTAATTAGTGGAGACTTCTGTCAGGCAAACGTTATTGAATTATCCTTGATGGAAATTTAATGACATTTTAATATCGAATTCAGAACCGAACCGACTTCGGAGAATAGATCCACTACATTATGAGATCTACGTTGCTAAAGTTTATTTTAACATTTTTTCACACTTCCACTCGGAGGCGATCCCCAGTCGCCATTCAATTTATCGCGGAAACTCGAGTGGCGACTCACAGGCGACATTAAAAGTTACTCCAACTGTCAGTGATTTGACGTCTAATAACAAAATATAACTGGACACAAAATCGTAATGTCGTCTTTCAGTCGGCACTCGAGTCGCCGCAATAAATTCAGTGGCGACTGAGACTCGCCTCCGAATGCAAAGGGTTAATCTAGCCTTTCTTTTTCTTACTCAAACTTTGTACTTTAATAAACCATTTGTAAACCGTAACAGGAAGTTTAGGGTAAACATATTTCGCGTGGAAAGTTGGAATCGTTTGATAGGTCTGCGTGAGTGTGGAACGCGGAGGGTCTGCGCCAGGAATGGAGGACTCTCCATGAGAATCCACCCAGAGGATTTCCCATCGAAACGATAAATTTCAGTCGTGCCAAATGGATTTTGGTGAACTGCACGCAATCTAGAACCTCTCCCCGTATCTCCCTCGACGTTAGATTCACCTATGACAAACTTCTCGAATTCCACTGATTATACTTCTCCCACCTTTTTTATTATCATCCACCATTCCGTCGAGAATATACGTCCCCCCCAACATCCCCGAATTTCCCTGACTCCATCTCCGAGAACTAAAGCGATATAATATTATAAAATAGATGAGATCCCACGACGAAAGAACATTATGGATTTATAACGTGAAATTTCCTTCCAATCTTGTTTTACGATTATCTATCAGAACTTTCTTAGGAACACGTTTCCTTGAAGGCGACATGAAATAATAACGAACTTAATCCGAGATTTTACAGTGAACAGAATTCCCTGCGTAAAAAGGGAAAGAGAATATGGAATACGTACCAGTGAACGAAGTACTTCCGCCATTTTTAGTGAGAAATATTTTGTTATAAATATAGTGTACGAGCTTAATATTCGTTTATTAAAAAACCAATTCGTGGTGAAGGTATACCGCGTCGTATTGCATTTAAAAGTTCCACCTCTTCGACGCTGAAAGCTTTCCTATTTTTTTACTTCCGACCCGTAATACTGTAATACGCTGATCGTCATGAAACCCCCATTGTTTTCTTTACCAGTTTGAACTTCCCGCAAAATATAAACCACCACACTATACAGCGAGGCTTTACGAACCTACCTTGGGATTGCTTTCTATCGTGTTTTACCGTGGAACTTTATTCAATTACGTTATTACTTGCTGCTTCTTTTCTGCGACTCCATCACAACGATATTCGAGATGAAATGTCACTGAATATCTTGTTCGAAATTGAATGGAATTTATGTGGCTTCGAGGGAACTCCGTTAAGCTTGAATTTATGAAACGAATTGTTTTACTTAATTAATTCTATTGTAATATTTGATTTACTTTTATCTATGTAGTTTGTTAATAGTTTTTAACATGACTCTATAATATACTATATAATATTCAGTTTGCAAATAAGTTCGTGCGGTTTGCATTAGTCTGCTGTGAAATAGATGGACTTTTTTAAACGCGGAATTAGTAGATTCAAGTGATATCATAATTTAGTATACACCAAAGCGCATGCGTGGTCATATTTTTCCTTCCAGAATCGCTGGAAGGGCCGATACCATAATGGTACTCCATGGTAGGGAATCCTCTTACACGATTTCGTTGATTATAAGATAGAACAACCAAAATCGCGTGCGATCGTAGACAATCTGCAAAGTGCAGACTGTTGGTGTATAGTCGACATACCGGTCGAGTGGTAAAGGATGCCCGAGGCATGTCAGCTAAATGTAAGCCAACGGGCGGACAAGCAATGGAGGACGCAAGGAGGAGGCGAGCAGGAAAGCCAGTCAGTCAGGCATGCAACTAGTCAGGCAGCGTCTAATTATTATCGGGTGAGGACCGAATGAAGGATGTCAATCCTTCACGTGTGTCCTCGTGATTGCACGTCGCGCTATTGCCTTGTAATCTCACCTCTCCGCTCGACCCACCCTTCCTTCCCTTTCACCCTTCGTCCATCCGAGGATTCCACACCCTTACTAGAACCTTCGTCCACACCGACTGCCGATTCTCTCATCGATTATTGATCCTATTGGCCCTTTGTTCTAGGAGTCACGTGACTTCTTAAAACAGAGTTTTATGCGAATAAAATCAATTATGATGATGAAAAAAGATGTACGATATAGTTGTATCGGGTTGGTCGAACATTAATCGGTACTTCGTGGAATGAATTATTATCGATTCTCTCATCGATTATTGATCTTATTCGCTCCCGTGTGTTGTTCAAACCGGGATTGGCGCGAATAAAATAATTATTTCTGTGGTGATTAAAAAAGCTAGGATATTCATAATTCGATTGCACTGAAGTTTGGATCATGTAATAAATACATAATAAATATCAAAATTGGAGATGCTCAAATTTTAGTAGTTTAAAGACGAAGAAGGGTATTATTGACATACATCATTTTTATAAGACACTGATATCGTTATCATCCATGTCCTCCGTGCCCAGAGGTCTTCGTACTGTCAATCACCGTCTTATTGATTATCAATTGGCCTCAAATTGAAATGTCATCACCTTAGTAGCCCAACCTAGTTCCAAGCAGTGTACACCGAAATTAATCACACTGCAAATCTTGGTTGCACCGTATTCAAATATAACATCTATTCTTAAGTACACCGTGGAAGCATTCAATAATGACACGTTAATATATTCATATTTCATATCATATATTATACATTAATATATTCGCACCGGATGACGCACATCTAGTCTGCGCGATTCTTGACTAGAACCCGGATAACTCAAACGAGAGTCTTTAGATACGTTACAGTGCGGTCTCAAAATGTTTGAGTACGTTTTGACTAAGTTATATGTTTGTGTTTATCACATTTTCGCAAGGACTTTATTTGGAAAAGTTCGATGAATTGGAACCGTGACGCGCATAATATTCGGTTAAAAATGAAATTGAGTTCAACAAAATGAAAATTGAGTTCTATGAGCTATACTTACAATATAAAGCAAAAAGTTGATACGTTTCTGCGTGTTTTGTCGCTAAAAAGCTTTCGAGCGATAAACCCGACTCATAATTCCCGAGTTATGAGTTAATAAAAATCGGAATCTAAATTCCTGTCGTGGCCGGATATTAAATCTAGTATTTCATAAAATAGAATACAAAGAAGTTCGAGTGAAGGAAAATGCATTTCTTCGAAGGCAACCATTTTGAAGAGGATGAAATGATCGACAGTGAATTCTATCGAATAAAATAATCGTGTGTTCTCGGAATCCCGGCTTGACCGAGATATCTCGGCACAGAAGTACTTATAAATTATTACGTAAAAAGAGATCATTAGAGCTTGCAGCGGAGAATACTCCGGTTTTGGGTGCAAGCTCGATCGATCGAATCCTTCAACGTTCCGCAGGTCTAACGGTAATTAAAAGGCCAAAGGATAATTAAGGACTTCGTCAGTGTCAGTTTTCCGTCAGTTAATGAGCTACCAGGATATAAATGAAAAATGAAAACGTTCGATGTCCTGATAACACATAGTTGATCACGGATAACGCATCGCACACCTGCTAATTATTTATTTCGGTCTCGTTAATTCCAAAAACCGAGAATATACATTACTTCTCGTCAATTTGCGTTTCGAGCGAAATAAAACGTGTTTTAAAGTGCGGTTGTTGATCTCGAATTTCTACCGACTTTTTTTTTATATTTAACGACCGTCTGCTTAATTTACCTGTTTTCATCTATTTTAAAGCGTCTGAGTTTTAATGACGACAAATTTATTTATTGAAACGTGGAATGATTTGTTTGTAGACATTGCGTGACGGAGTACCGTTTATCCGATTTATGCGGAAGTTCAGAAACAAATTATTCCTTGAAAAACTTGTTTTATATTTGATTGGCCGGAATGTTCCTGCGATTTGCATCGTTTTTTGTGAGAAATTGTAAGATTTTAATAACACGATATTACAAAGCTTTCCAAAAGACAGGAAAATAATCTAAGCCAAAACTAGACTCTTGAATAAAGAACATCGAGAAAATGTATAAAATTGAATAGAATTCCCTTTCTATTAAATATTAACAAATTGATGAACTTTTTAGTGAACAGAACATTTTCAATGAGAACTCTGTTTGAACAATTATGTTAACAAAGTTAAGAGCTCGATTCTTTTTATGTTAGTCCTGGTATAAGCAACCACGTAAAACCGTCGGGTTGTTTTTCATTTCTAACTCTTTCATAATTGAAAGACTCGATCCAGGACTACATCTTCTCATTAAAAAGTTTCTGATCCACCATCTGCGCTTTCCGCTCGATCTTCATATTTTATTCCCTGCAACGGCGTAAGCTACTCGCTGCTGTAACTCGAATGGAAACTTAAAGAATTAATATCGCAACTTAAAATGGCGCACATTTATTAACATGTATTTATATCGAACACTGATATTTACATTTCTTATTCGACATAAAAACATCGAATAACGATACAATTCAATGTCAAGTATTCTTATTCTTCCATTTATAAGATATTCCATTTTGCGCTCCAATATTTATTAATTTATCTACTTGATTTACAATGTTAAGATAAGGAGGAAAACCCCTTCACTGTACAACAAAAGAGAAATAGATAATCTATGATCCGTTATTTTTGAAAGTGACATAAGTCCCATTTTTATGAAAACGGAAGCAAACATAATTTTCCCCGACAAATCGATACCTTCTTTTTCTTCTCATTAATCATAATAATAAAATTAAAAGAAAAAGTGGACTTACACTATTTTCAAAAACAGCCGCTCTCTTCTTACATCTTATGATTAGAAAGAAGGAAAATAATTATAATAATAGTAATAATAACGAAAATAATACCAACATATTCATTAAGATATTAAATTCACAGCCTCATAGACATTAGTTTCCAATGTTAAATGAAAAATCATTATTTAACATAAGTATGCAAGATAAAATAAATACTATCTTTAATAACAACGGTAATAATCTTGATTAAATCAAATAAATTATATAGCTTCGCTGGAGTTAAGCGCTAAAGTCCAACTGGTTATTTCGGTTGAATGGGTTAGACACAGTTGATGCCCAAAGAATAGCACAACAAATGACTGTATAGCAACAATTAGACGTTCATCCGAAAACATCATTATTTCTATCCCCCGCTATCAAATGATCAATGAGATAATATCCTTTTATGCGTTATGGGTTTGCACAACGGGAATACAAAATCGGCTCGAACACCCGCTGACTTTCTTCCACGATTCCAACCAGTCACTCTTCGACAATAAGACGCGCACGATTCGATCAAACTTCTCTTTCCAACGAACAAGAATGGTAACAGCATTCAAAAAGAAAGCACTTTAATTAGTTGGCCTTTATTAATGAAATCTCCACGAGAGACAAACAGCAGTACTAATTGCACTGCATCTGGATATATTAATCACGATTATTGACTCGTTACCCAATAAAGAGTACGCGAATATTATTAGTGGAATTCTAGATACCCATCGGATATCCTTTGATACCAATATGATATATGTCCATATATCGCGTTCAATTTATACGCCTTTGTTTACATCTTCATTTCGTTAATATCAATGACGACGTTATCGAGTTGAGTGGCTCATCGAATCAGTCACGGCGTTTCGTATTAATCAATGTTACTTGTTCGAGAATAATCGATTTTCGGGATGATGTGCGCCGATGGATCATTAAATGATCATTAGATATGTCTTAATCATTTTAATCCCCATTAATCGATACACTAAACTTCGCTATAAATTAACAAAATTTTCTGATATTTTGTGTCATACCGAACACAGCAATTAATATTAAACAATTTCGAATTGTCTCTCATATATAACCTGATCAATCAAAAGTATAAATTAATACTAATAATTAATCAGTAATATTAAAACATTATATAAAAGTGATAAGCGAATATTTTCTTTGAAGCAGCCTTCCTCATCTTGCATCCACAGCATAGCACTTTGATATTTCCATCCAGGATGGAAAACTTGATGAAATCCAGGAAACGAAGTCGCAAAAGCATTCACAAAATTGCCTAATCCTAGGCGAGCGTATAATTCAGCATTGAGTTAGTGCCGAGCGAAGTATTATCGAGCGGGCCTCATATATTATTACATAGAGGATAGAGGAGCATCGGTGCATCTGATGGTGATTAGGCAGTATCAATTAACAGGAGGCTGCAATTGCTCACATTAATCTCACCCCCCTCTAACGGGTGTCTCTAACAAACACTAGTAAATCCACCTCCATTTCTGCTAAGTATACAGAAACTCCGAATATATATATATACATTATGTGTGCATATATACATATATGTATGCATATACGCACGTACAGTGAATATAAAAAGTAATCGTTCAGCAGGGAATCTTAATGAAAATCTCGTAGGAATTGTTTACTTAAAACATTTTAACATAAAAGTAGTACCTACGTATAGATTCATCGAGATGTTGGCAATAAATTTCAATAAAATGGATATTATTCCATATTTTGCCTGACTATTTTTTATGGAAGTATTTACAATGTGTTTAATACGGAATCAAAGTTCTATTTGGTTCTTGTTAAAATTCACTGTTGCAGGAATACTTTTTACACTTACTGTAGGTCGAAGCGTTACATATATGTATACATATGTATTTCAACACGCGTACGCAGAAACGATCAAATATTCTATTAATCGCGTGTACGTCAAATCGTTATCATTCCGTTCCTCGTTAACCAACCTGGGTTACTGCTAATGAGAAACGACCGACCCACTCGACGGTTTTGCATTATTAACACACTGGACACGCTGTCTAACGCGTTCCACTCTTCCACCTTCCACCAACCTCGTTCACTTCATGTTTGCCCACCATTTTTTTTACCACCGTGGACTACCGTGCCAACCAATCTCTCAATCGCAATTCTCTTATGATCTTGTAAAAGTGGCTGTGGAGTTACACCACCGGTCATAAGTTTGGGATCACTTACCATCGTTAAGTAAATTATGAAATATCTTGTCTATAAAATGAAATGGGATACTTTTCTTTGGGTATATCTGTAGGTTGATGTATGTTGATATTATAAGATGGAAGAGTTGTATAAATTTCGTATGTTTTATTCTATATTTATTATACATTTCGCTTAATACGCGATTCGTCGAAGTATCCCCCCTTGTTTTATTATTGCTACTTTACATATGTTTCACGTAATTTACGTATTTTAATATACGGCGTGTCCCGTATGAAATAAGCCACCTAATTGTCTCTTTTAATCGATGATACCCTGAAAGATACGTAATTCTTTCCGTTGTCGAATTTTTACGGAGTTTTCTGGATTATCCATGTTTTTTATGAAGACCCGAATATCGTATAATTTGGTGGGCTATTTTGAAGTGATCGTTGAATACCCTCTGTATTAATTATTTCTTAGCGAATTATATATCATTTTAATATTCCCCGAAACTTCAAACCATTTTATATAAATATTCTCATATAAAGTATTAAAACATTTCATTGCCAAAGGCGATCTCTTAATTGTTTTCAAAGATGCATATAATGTGTGCTACAATAACACTTTCCGTGTGTTACAACCATGTTCAAAGACGATTTCTTAATTATTTCCAAAGTTGCAGGTAATTGTTTAAAACAAATAATGGAAGAGTCTATTTCTTGGTACACGTTAGAACGGTATGGTAATGAATAATTTTCACACACGGGTTTACAACGAGTTTGTAATACCGAGAATGTGAAACGGGTGAACAATGCTGGGAAAGCTCAACTAATTATTACTTATTGTCGGATGAAGCTGTTGCCGGAAAGGGTTTTGCAAGAGTTTAAAGGTAAAAAGCTTGAAGCTACAAAAGGAGCCACTTTACAACCCTCTTTAAACCAGTTCAGATTAGACTTGGATATCTTGCCTGATTGTTCTCATTCTCGGTGTGAGTTGTTCACTTATGGAAACCAAAGCTTTGAAGTTTTTTAGTTCTACTTTCCCCGTCAAAGGGATCTCACTGGTTCGGTCATTAAACCAGTCTTTTTTTGTTAATAGCGCGTTAACCTCATATTCGCGGTTTGACTTTCGTCCCTTTGCCACCCCGGCTACGTTCTACAGTTGGATTCGCACGCGACGTTCTTCATTCGCTTTGCTGTTTTACGAATGATTTTATTACTGCATCGTAAAGATAATATTTCCAGTAATAAAACATTTTTAGGAACGAATTGCGCCGATAAAAAATAGGTTCCATCGAATAGGTTAGTCGAACTTAGAGCCGGAAAAGTAATATTTTCGATTTTTTTACTACTATTTCGTACAGCTAATATTTCACGAGATAAACAATTTTTAGGAACGAATTGCGTTGATAAGAATCAGCTCTGAGCTTGAAAAAATACCTTCGCCACTTCCCCAAATTAATTTGAAATTAATCCCAGTCTGAAAAGCAATGTTTTCCATTTTTTACTACTATTTCGTAAAGTTAATATTTTAAGAGATAAATAATTTTTAGAAATAGATTACACCGATAAAAAGTAGAGTTCAGCTTTGAAAAACAGTCACATCATCTCGCCAAACTAATTCGAACTTAATTAGTGTCCGAAAAGTAATTTCTTTCGAAGTGCACTAACCACCAGTGTCTTAGGGCAAGCAATTAGGATTTCGAAGCAACAATTATAGGTTTTAATTACGAGATAATATCTTGGGAGTTCTACAAGGATGAAGGGCAAATAGTCCCGTTTCGTGGACAGTGGTCGAAAGACGTTTAAATTGTTGATGACTTTGGAATAATATACGCGTTCCTATTGGTAGACAGGGTACTGTGAACGGTCAGAGACCTCCCGTCGAGAGACGTTCTACCTCCCGTGGTTCTTCGTCCTTGTTTGGATCTACCACGATGGGCACCGTGGTCCTTACGCGGCCGAAAAGAGCCATTATATAAAGCCGACTCTTCTCACTCATTAATTCCACCAAACACACTTTGATCTCCTTTATTAGACGGTCTTTATCTATCCATACATTTAGCCGGACTTTATTCTTACAATTACCGACTCTTCCCACTCATTAATTCCACCAAACACACCTTGATTTCCTTTATTAGACGTTCTTTATCTATCGATAGATTTAGCTCGATTGTATTCTTACAATTACCGATTCTTTCCACTCATTCATTCCACCACACACACTTTTTTAGATTTCCTTTTTTAGTTTATCCATATATTTAGCTGGACTTTATTCTTACGATTACTGGCTCCTTTCGCTCATTAATTCCACCAAACACACTTTAATTTCCTTTAATAGATGGTTTTTAACTATCCATAGATTTAGCTCGATTATATTCTTACAATTACCGACTCTTTTCACTCATTAATTTTGTCAAACACATTTTAATTTCCTTTATTAGTCGGACTTTGTCTATCCAAATATTATATTTGGTTCAACTATATTCTTACGATTATCTTGTTCGTTCTCATGTGAACCTACGGATATCCAAATACTATTATACTTATCTCATTCTCGTGAAATTATTAATATAAAATGAAAAATCTGATTCGGATGAATCTAATCTAATTCACGGAAATATTTTAATATAAAATTCAAAATTAGTGTGTTGGTTCCGGAACGATATTAGGATCTCTATTATTTCTCTTATTATTTAAAAGACGATACAATCTTTACCCGGAACGTATTTTACAAGGAAACTCTGTAAATAAAGATTTCAGTATAAAAATGTTCTCTCAAACTCTACTTGTCCGCCATTCTTAATGGTCAAATATACTACAATAAATAGTGAATAATGCAGAATGAACATATTTGTGTTATTTCATAGACTTTTGATCAGTTACATTGTTGTTAGCAAAGTAATATCATAATCAAAGGAACTAATGGAATTGTACGATTCCATAGGAGTTTGATTAATTACAACGATTTTAACAAAGCCACGTATCCGATCCCGAACACCATTGTACTCGAATAAAGAGACTAGTAGAATATAATAGACACGCTTTTTCCATGGAAATTAAAAAAACAACTTAAAAATGTGGTAACGCTAAATCTCCTTCGTTTTAAGAACTTCTTGCACGAAACTCTTCCGCGGTAGTTCAGAAAAGTGGAGAAATGCGTGAATAATGGGAAGACATAACCAGAACTATTTTAATACTCCACATTAAAAAGGTAAAATCTCAGGTGTTAAAATATCCCGTAATTAAATATACCACAAATTAATTCAAATCACGGTTGCACGCGTCGGAATAGCGAGACTAGGCGTTGCAAGGCGAAGTCGTAGAAAAGGAGTGCGGTTAAAAAATGCATTCACGACCTTTAAATAAACCTCATAGTTTCGAGCTTAGGACGATAGTTTCACGGAGAGATGCAAAAGATGCAAAAGATGCAAAGACACGTAGAATTTGTTTCTGAATGTGCGGAAGTGAAATCGCGGGTATGTCGTTCATACGGCTGTGAACTTTTTGAAACGTTGGTAACCTGAAGATGAGGGGGCCCCGAGGACGTTTGAATTACATCCCTTGAATTCAGGTGAATTCAAGTTTGACCTCTATCCTGAGGCCCGGCTACATCTCTAGCTCCATCTCTAGCTCCATCTCTAGCTCCATCTCTAGCTACACGGTACGCTTCTAAAGTAAACTTAGCATTCGCTTTTGCCTCCACTAATAGACGACTGTTAACCTGGAATCGCATACATCAACCGCTGACAAGTTCCCGTGTTTCGCGGCTTCTTTTGTTATTCTCTCTCTTTTTTTTCCAACCTTTGAGTAATGCTCCCCCATTGAACCGCGAGTGGCGAAACTCTTAACAATCGAGCCTGCTATGAATACCGGGTCAATTGACGATCCTTGACCCGCGATGAAATTCTTTTCATATAAATCGAATGAGTTTCCAACGTGAATTCTGATGTTATTGTATGGAAAGTTACTTGCGAGTTGGATGTTGCGGTTGTTTGTGCTGTTAGCTTGATGTTGATGATGGAAGTATAGGATAGAGTTCATGGTAATTTTAATTAGGTGTTAATGATAGAACTGTCGAATATAATTAATATTGGAACTATCGAGTATAGTTGACACTAGAATGGTCGAATATTGTTAATATTGGAACTGTCGAGTATAGTTAACGCTTGAATTGTCGAATATAGTTAATATTGGAACTATCGAATATAGTTAACACTAGAATCGTCAAATATAGTTAATATTGGAACTACTGAATATATGTTTCGTTACTCTTGTAACTCTGTGATTAAAATAAATTTACCGATTTAATTATATATATTATGCAACACGAACCGCAGAAAATCCCAAGAAAAAGGAACATTATATTTAATTTCGCATAATTATATTAAAAGTTTAAGACCCGACGTTTGAAAAATATGTTTGATTATTACATATTTCCTCCGTGATTATACGTAGTAAGACGTTTCAAAAATATGGTATTCCATAATATAAATCTCCGATATTATCGAAGTTCTTCGGCAAGTAGAAATGGAACTCATAAGGTGAACTTGGATTTACTTTACATAAAGTTCGTCCGAGTAGATGGAATCGAATAAACCTCGGACTTCAAGAGATCCTAGCTTCCTAATCAAAGCTAACAATGTCTACAAATAGAACATTTATAATATTAATTACATTATGATACACTAAAAATAATACAACAATAAACCAGTGCACTTATATCGGCGATAAAAATATTTTCATATAAATATACACGTCGACACAAAAACGTTTCTAATCAAAGCTTTTCATATCTGGAAATAGAACTTTCCCAACATAAATTATATTACAAAACGATTCAAATAATAAAACAATAAATCAGTCGGCATTACGTCAGCTATTTAAGAAGGACGTTCGAACAGCTGCAAGAGTAGGATAATTTTGATATCAGAAAACTGTTCGAAAAATAGTACCGGAGGCATCTATCCCGGTCGCGTCGGAGGATCATAACGAGTGGTCGATTAGAAGCTTAACTGGCGTATAATTTCGAAGCAATTAGAGTAGGACCTCGATCAAAAGAGACTGGCAGAGATTCGAGTTTGACCGTGTCTGCCTTACGTTATAATGGCCGAGAGAACAGCTCGATAATAGATCTAAGCCTTTTGACAGATGGTACGTGGACTTGGAGCGGCGAGGAATGGCTAGGAACGGTGAGGAACGGTGTGGACCAGTCTAAATTGGCCGCTCTAAGCTCTTTTGGGCCATGGTCTTATCCCTTCTCACGCTAATACGTGTACGCGGAACGGACGTGTTGTTGTTTTGATAATTTATTGAAATCGTCCAGGCTCTAAGAGCCGGGAACCCGGCGCTACGTGTACCACGAGCTGGTCTGTTCCTACCTTGCTTCTACCTTGAAATATGGCTCTGCGAATTACACGAGACGTCCGACCCGCGTCACTCCGCTATCCGGACCATGCGGAATTTCCCGGCGGAGAAACGAGCTCACGAGACTTCCTTTCAATCTTATACAGAACTATGTGTTCCCTTAAATTCCGACAAAGAACATGGACCTTCGTAGACCATGCACCATTTATACATGCTTTATTAATTAAACCCTTGCATGTTGCACTGCGCGATAAAATGATAGCCGATTCAACTGTTTGTTTATTTCTGAAGATATACTCAAAAAAGCATGTGCGTTTGGAAACACTTGCAATTCGAGATATCGAATCACACGTGACAATTCTCTAAGAAATTAATTATTACGGTTTTGCTACTTAATATTATTATTGGTTTCAATATTGAATTATTTCTCCAATTTGTTTTATAGTTCATGAACGAATATCGAGCATATATAATCTTCTGAAAAATTGATTTTTACAGTCTCTATCCTCCGACATATTTAACAATACACGAAATAAACAAACATCTCACTCGGCAACGAGATTAATCAATCAGCGTGAAAAGAAAAAATGCATTCACACTCGATCGCTCTTCCAATTACACATCTCAAAGTACCTTGAACGCAGACTCCGCGCAGTATTCTTTGACTAGTTGTTGTAACGATGAAAAGGGTCAGGGCGCAGTCAAGAAGGAGCGCACTATAATTACAAATAATTGGATGGAAAATGTTGTGCAACAGGCAAAAATCCACGGGGACGATGGACGGAGGGAGGGGGGGGGGGGGGGGGGGGGGGGGCGTAGCCTTTGACACGAGACGTGCTCTTTCGATGGCGGTCCAAACTGCGTTGTCAAGCGACACGTTTCACCGCGATATTCCCGGAAACATGGACAAATAAGGCGAGAAAAACGTGAAACCTCCGGGCGTGTGACTGCAGAAAATGTTCCGTCGACGTTAACTTCCGGTGTGTTCCGGTGTTTTCGCTTCGCTCACTCCGACGAAGCGTGTCGGCTTGGAAACAAATAGAATAGCGTACACTGTTAAATGAATTGCAGTGTCGAAAGTGATGTGGACCAGGCGAAATATGCGGGCGTCATAGAATGCTGGAGGTGGGAGGGAGGTGGGTGGCGGTGCGGGAGGACACAGAAGGGTGGAGGAGCACGGATTAATGTAACGAACGGTGACGAGCAATGCATATTCCATGGAAAATCGGAATACACGCTAGACCGGCACGCGGGGAGGGGTTACCGATCTCGCGATAGAAATCAGTTTTATCGTGATGGATGTTGACTTTTCGTTTCACCATTGATGAACTACATCCACTCTCTTCGGACCTTTTTTTTTGTTTTACTTCAAAACGGTCAATGAGTCCGGGCTTCGCGAATCATTGAAGAATTCATTTTCATCCCACGCTCTCCGTGTACTCCGATGAAGGTTCTATTTTTTGGTACCACTGATACCTTCCCATAGAGAACCCAATAATTCGTATCCAGATGTGTCCACGGTGTTCATTAGCGTTCACCATTTTAGCAACGGCACGTTAATATCGACGCGACGCGACGCCATTTTGGTGGTTTTTAATGAAGAGGAATAAATGGTGGTTAAAGAGATCGAAGCTCGATGTGGAATATTATCGGACATATTTTCATCGAATTCTTTCACCGACGAATCAAGGGTACGAATTTATGTACAACGTTCCAGACATCCCCAGATTGACGAGTGGCATTTTTCGAGCGCTTAAAACGGTATCCTAATTATTGACATTCGCTAATTGCATCCTATTGATTCTCACCTCGGTTAACAATCGTAAGAGAGATTAGGACGAGGAAGCGAGAAAGGTGAAAGGATATGTTCCTTTAAAATGCGGTGGTTTGCCAGCAGGCAACTAGGATCGCTTTAATTCCCGTGGAAAGGTTATAATTAAGGATACCGTAGAACAACGTATTCTTCTTAACAATTAATGTAATGACTAGATTCCAACAACACCGAAACATTTAACTACCTATACGAATAAAGTGACCGGTGATTTAAACCGATAGCCACGTATGCCTTTTCAGAGTAATCTCCTATTACTTTCGTATACCTAATCGTTATTGATTGCCCGACTACGAACCTTTGCACGCGGAATACCAATAAATTATCTTCTGACTCATTTTTATTTAAGTTTAGGGTATCCGGCCCGATTACAGACGTAAGCCTAACCTTTTCTAGTAACAAACGTCGGGAGTGCACGACAAGAAATCACACGGAATAGAAACCGTCTCGAGGTCATTCAAATATTCATAAAATTGTTAATATTTATAACGTTACGATAACAATATAAAATAATCCATGCACCGTAGAACTCTTAAACAGTTTCATTTTTAAACGTTATAGTTCTATTATTAAAACTCTTACACATAGTTCTAGTATTAAAAGTCGACGACAATTGTTCCAATCGAAGGAAACGAAGTTGAAGGACGCAGAAAAGGGCCTTGCGGTTTTGTTTTTCAGTAAATCTTAGAGTCTTGGAGGAAGTACGAAGTAGATGCGTTAAAAAGAAATGCCGGCGATGACGAGACCAAGATCGTCGTGGGTCCGTGGCCAAATCAAATTTAAAGGAATGACTTGTACACTTGTTTCCACGAGAGGAACAATGGGCTTTTGAACACTCTTCCCTCGAGGAGGTTTCAAGGCGTTTGCTGACATTACGTTGCACTGTTGGAAGCACAATGGAGAATTGTACCGCTACGAAGTGGCGCGTTCCTCTCGCTTCGGAAGTATCGGAGAATTGAAATACCTCGGAAGACAACTGTTGCACCTCGCCTTCGAAGGAAACCCAAACTAATTTAGACCTCGCCCGAATTTCGCTCTTTACTTTGCCACTCACCATTTCTTACCGTGCCGCGAACTAACCGACAACCGAAACAACACTCTTCACTGTCAATTGTGCTAACAATAAGTGTAATACTTGCACTACCTAGTCGGTTAATTAACATCTTGACATTTATTTCTGGAATTTTTCAATACTGAATCGTTTGGGATGTTTGTTCAATTTTTTTCAGATAAATAGATATGAAGAAAATATGTGGAATCGATATCTTGAAATAACATATTATATAATTAATTCGCATTAATTGGTATTGGAACTTTATGTTCTCCGTTAGAATAATTTGGATTCTCTTCACAATTGTGGATTTTTTATTGACAATTGTTATCACGGTTACAAAGCAAGATACGGATATATTGAAGTAAGATATAATTAATTGACATTCGTTTATGTTGGAACTTTATATTCTTTTATAAATAGAGAATTTTTTTTATTGACTATTGCAATCATGGCTAGAAAGGTGGTAACAGATATTTTATCTTGGAATAAGATATAATTAATTGACATTAATTTATATTGAAACTTTATACTCCATATTGGAATAATTCATGTTTTCTTATAAATATTGAACATTCTTATCGAGTATCGTTATCACTGCCACAAAGCTCTGGATGAAAATAAAGGCGTGAGATTCTGCTTCTTAGGATGATCCACTCTAAATCCTTGATTCATTGACAGGAACTATCTGAAAATCCCGGAGTACTCCCGCGAATCCCTCAGGATATTCTTGTCCATTTCCATTTTTATTACAGCATAACCAGGGAATCTGCCTTTCTCAAGGAATCCGAAACGCTAATTTGCAAGCAAATAAGTTGGAGTTGCCACCGTGAATTTTCCGTGTCGGGGGAAAATCTCGGCCCTTTAAACGGAAATATGAAAGAACTGCTTGGGACCAATATGAAAATGGCTATTCACATTTGAAACGATCGAGAACTTCGTAAGTTATGCACCGTAAGAAGCTTTCGATCCATTTTGATACGAATCGCCATTTCCATATTAATATATCGAGAAGCTTTTCCACCTTTTCCTCCTTATTTTGATGTAATAACTAAATTATCGTGTATTCAAAAATATCTCCACGTATGTACTTCGATTAGAAATTATTAACACTAGAATTACCGAACATATACTCAGTTATGCATACACATTTATTTATATATAAATTGATGCTATAGTATCTAAATTAATTAATGAAATAAAATAAAAAGTATATAAAACCTGCAAAAATTCGCAGTGATATATTCGAATAATTTCACTAAAAATGAGAGACAATTTGTCCCCTTTTGCAATTCTAGTATTAATATAAGTCATAAGTCATACACATCATTCAGAATGTTTATGATTTCCCTATAACTCCAACTATTTTTGTCAAATCCTGATGAAATTTTGATTAGTCATTCTTTACTTTCCGACGGAAAATACAAATTATTTAATTCACAGAAATATTTTAATATAAAATTCAAAATCGGTGTGTTCTTTCCGAAACGATATTAAGGTCTCCATTACTCAGGGAAGACAGAGAGGAAACCTTTTAACAGACGATAGAATTCTGGCTCGGAAGGAAGTTTATAAGGAAACTCGATAAATAAAGTTTTCAATATAATCAAATAGAAGTGCGAAAATGTGTTTTCAAATCTTAATCGTCCGTCGTGTTTAACGGGGGAACGTACTGGTTATTAGATATTAACCGTACATATCAGGGTATCATTTGAAAGGTATGTTTTGTGGAATAGTCATAAAGACATCAGGATAGAGTTAAAATCTATTAAACGTTATCATTAAATTTTATTATCGGCTCACCAGCTGAAGTCATATCTAGCGTCGTAATGTGCGCACGATACATGCGATAATCCGCAAATATACGTATAATATTCCCATTATTCAGATAAATGTATTAATGGGAAAAATCCCGACGTCAATATTTGTTATCGCTGGTCGAAATGATACATAAAGTAAATCAGGTAATTCAAAAATAAATTTGAAATCTGTTTATCGTCGACGAGACACTGAACATCGACATCTGCCAATTGGCTGCATTGCGTTGCAGTTTTATTACAAATAACATACGAGATAGAATAACATTAATACACGAGGCGTTTGTTCTGTTTGATTTTATTATTTTTTGGCATTTATTTTTTCAAGTTAACTACCATGAATTTGACCCTTTTAGGACTCCAAATGGTCCTAGAACATGTTTAGAGACGATTTTTGAAGGTATACCCCTTCACATTTTTTCGACTTGGGTTCGACCCATTTTTGACCTATAAAAATTTTTTAAACGCTTTTTTCGACCAGAAATCGTCCTAGAATATGTTTATACATCACCCACCATCGATTTGGGTCATGTAGAATTGATTTTGGCGACTTTTCATTTTTGACAATTTTTGAAGGTGTACCCCTTTACATTTTTTCAACTTGGATTCGACCCATTTTTGACCAATACAAATTTTTTAACCGCTTCTTTCGATCAGAAATCGTCCTAGAATATGTTTACACATCATTTACCATCGATTTGGGTCGTTTAGAAGCGATTTTGGCGACTTTTAATTTTTGCCAATTTTTGAAGGTGTACCCCTTTACATTTTTTCGACTTGGGTTCGACCCATTTTTTGGCCGAAAAAATTTTTAAACCGCTTCTTTCGACCCAAAATCGTCCTAGAATATGTTTATACATCATTTACCATCGATTTGGGTTGTTTAGAAGCGATTTTGGCGACTTTCAATTTTTGAGAATTTTTGAAGGTGTACCCCTTTACATTTTGTCGACTTGGTTTCGACCCATTTTTGACTAATAAAAAATGTTTAACCGCTTCTTTCGACCAGAAATCGTCCTAGAATATGTTTATACATCATATACCATCGATTTGGGTTGTTTAGAAGCGATTTTGGCAACTTTCAATTTTTGAGAATTTTTGAAGGTGTACCCCTTTACATTTTTTCGACTTGGTTTCGCCCATTTTTGACCAATAAAAATTTTTTAACCGCTTCTTTCGGCCAGAAATCGTCCTAGAATATGTTTATACATCATATACCATCGATTTAAGTCATTTAGAATTGATTTTGGCGACTTTTAAATTTTGGCAATTTTTGAAGGTATACCCCTTTACATTTTTTCGATTCTGGGTCGACCCATTTTTTCCCCGAAAAAATTTTTAATCCACTTCTTTCGACCCAAAATCGTCCCAGAACATGTTTGTACATCATATACCATCGATTTAGGCCATTTAGAAGCGAAATTGGCGACTTTGATTTTTTGACAATTTTTGCGACGACCCGTTTTTCGACCCGAAAACGTTTTATTCCATGTATAAGCTAGAATAACATTACTCCACGAGACGCTTGTATTCTTTACATTATTATTTATCACATTGATCTCTTAACATTGATTTTCTCAACCTCACGGCGCTTGATTATTCTTCGTTCGAGTTGATATCGCAGGGTTGTAAGCCTCGCGAGAAAAGTTCGGGTTTCGCGAATAAAGGGAACTTTATTCGCATCCGAAAGTTCGGGGCGCAATGCGATATTCGGAATGATTCGAAGGGAGAGCGCGGTTCGTTCGGACTTATTTCTATAAGTTAGGAAGAGCCGAGCTTCCATTATACGGGAAACGTACTTGTCATGTAGATACTTCGCCAAAGTATTTTGCTCATTCTTAGTCAAAGTATCTTACGACGAAATGTTTGAAAAGCGAACTCGAAGCTTCCTTTCCTGCCTTGATGAATCTTTCAAGCCACCAAAGAATCTTGAAATGGAATTCGCCTTGTATCAAGTCTTGCAAAAATATCGCGCTTTCACGGTGCGGCGATTCTGAGTACGTAATCATATGCCCCGCGTTTCACCATTTATTTATTATTTAAGCAAATATTATGGAAATCCCCCGCGAAAGACACGAAATGCATTTCGTTATTATGTTGAAATTTATTATAATGATATACGATGCGACACCGCGATTGCGTACCGCATGTTTCACAGTTTGACGTGGAACCTAAATATGTTGCATTTTCGTGCGAATTATTATTCCATTTATTATTATTAAGGAGATCCGCGGCAAAAAGAATACTTAGATCCACGTTATACTAAATTTTCATGTGTTTTTTTATTGATGTCGTTACGGAGTGTCGTAATTCTCACTTCATTTGCATTAAAATGTTACAGAGTCCATTTAATGGCGAAAGTACCATTTTCTCGTAATACATTGTTGTCCTTAATATTTACATAAAAATCTGAATTTATCAATTAGGATAAATTAAAATATTTCAATGATAATAATTTATTCTTATTCCACGTGATAAGAAACTTGATTTCGTTAAATATACTTATTCAACTTCCGAGGACAATATCTAAGAAAATAATTCTTATTTAACTGATTAATATTCTTTCGACTTCTGCTTCATGATATTAATATAGTAATATAATAATAATCATCATAAGTCCACGTTATTACTATAATTAAAAAAATTAACCAGGAGGTCCAAAATTGATTGAAACATTTAAAAGCAATAAATGATTAATTTGAGTATCTATTTACCGCAATTATATCAATTGATTCCTTAATTAATTTCTCTTTCTTGTAATGTCACAAAAATTATGAATGTCATAAATTTGATATTCCAAGGTAACAATGAAAGTTGTAATAATCTAATCGTCCTAAAATTCTAATGACAGATGGAGAGTGTACTTAGCGTGTCCCAGTGAACCCTATTTTTTAGTAGGCATTGTTGGTTGGTAATATTATTGAAGAGCGAATAAACGGACTCGAAAGGGGCACGAAATGGGCACGAAAGGGGTTGAGGGTAAAGAAAATCAATGACATCGACGAGCGGGCAGAATACAATTTCGCCAGATATTTCTCTCGATCTGTTCATCTTGATTTATACACGATACAGATACGATTCATATTTATTTATCCTTTCGTTGTATATCTTGCTTACCCCGACATCGGGCAAAAAAAAACGAATTACTATTCCTACCCGAAAATATCAGATCTTTTTTTCCCTATACTTTATTGCTGACATGAAAACAATTGATAATATAATAATATATTGCTGCGTGAATAACACCTTCGTGTGTATTACGGAAATTTATTATTATTAAAAATGCTGTCGATTCAAAGAGGGAATATCGCTTTGATCAATTTGGGGTGAAATTATGTGCATTAATATAGTCGTGATAAAATATAGTATTATTAATCACGGTTGGCGTAGCTCAAAGCTTTACTGATATGCTTTTTTTATACTTGTTTAGCATTCACAATTAAAGCCACTCACACTTTAAACCAATAAGAGAGAGAATCAGTAATCTAATTCAGTTGTTTCGACCCAAAATCGTCCAAGAATATGTTTATACATCATTTACCATCGATTTGGGTCATTTAGAAGCGATTTTGGTGACTTTTAATTTTTGACAATTTTTGAAGGTATACCCCTTCACATTTTTTCGATTTGGGTTCGACCCATTTTTGACCAATAAAAATTTTTTAACCGCTTCTTTCGACCAGAAATCGTCCTAGAATATGTTTATACATCATTTACCATCGATTTGGGTCGTTTAGATTTGATTTTGGAGACTTTTAATTTTTGACCATTTTTGAAGGTATACCCCTTCACATTTTTTCGATTTGGGTTCGACCCATTTTTGACTAATAAAAAATGTTTAACCGCTTCTTTCGACCAGAAATCGTCCTAGAATATGTTTATACATCATTTACCATCGATTTGGGTCGTTTAGAATTGATTTTGGAGACTTTTAATTTTTGACCATTTTTGAAGGTATACCCCTTCACATTTTTTCGATTTGGGTTCGACCCATTTTTGACCAATAAAAATTTTTTAACCACTTCTTTCGACCAGAAATCGTCCTAGAATATGTTTATACATCATTTACCATCGATTTGGGTCGTTTAGAATTGATTTTGGAGACTTTTAATTTTTGACCATTTTTGAAGGTATACCCCTTCACATTTTTTCGATTTGGGTTCGACCCATTTTTGACCAATAAAAATTTTTTAACCACTTCTTTCGACCAGAAATCGTCCTAGAATATGTTTATACATCATTTACCATCGATTTGGGTCGTTTAGAAGCGATTTTGGAGACTTTTAATTTTTGAGAATTTTTGAAGGTATACCCCTTCACATTTTTTCGATTTGGGTTCGACCCATTTTTGACCAATAAAAATTTTTTAACCACTTCTTTCGACCAGAAATCGTCATAGAATATGTTTATACATCATTTACCATCGATTTGGGTCGTTTAGAAGCGATTTTGGAGACTTTTAATTTTTGAGAATTTTTGAAGGTATACCCCTTCACATTTTTTCGATTTGGGTTCGACCCATTTTTGACCAATAAAAATTTTTTAACCACTTCTTTCCACCAGAAATCGTCCTAGAATATGTTTATACATCATTTACCATCGATTTGGGTCGTTTAGAAGCGATTTTGGAGACTTTTAATTTTTGAGAATTTTTGAAGGTATACCCCTTCACATTTTTTCGACTTGGTTTCGCCCATTTTTGACGAATATAATTTTTTTAACCGCTTCTTTCGAGCAGAAATCGTCCTAGAATATGTTTATACATCATTTACCATCGATTTGGGTCGTTCAGAAGCGATTTTGGAGACTTTTAATTTTTGAGAATTTTTGAAGGTATACCCCTTCACATTTTTGCGATTTTGAGTCAACCTGTTTTTTAACCAGAACAAATTTTTAATCCACTTCTTTCCACCCAAAATCGTCCTAGAACATGTTGATACATCATCTACCATCGATTTAGACAGCTTAGGAGCAAACTAGTCGACTCTGAAATTTGTATCATTTTTTAAGTTCCCCTTTCCATTTTTGTCAATTCCGGCCTAAGTCGTTTTTGTCAGAAAACTACTTGAGCCCAATTGAATCGCCCCAAAATGGACCTAAAACATGTTTAACTACGATCGAAGAGTGTAAGGAAAAAAGGTGGAGTGATTGTATTACAGGATTGGCGCGTCGAAGCGGCAGTTATATCGGTGAACCACGTGCCCTGGAAGGAGTCGGGGGTTCCCTATCAGGGGCGACAAAAAGAGAAGAGGAAATTGTATCAAATTGGAGAGGAGCAGGATTAAGGATCCCTCGAAGCGAAAGCGTGGTTCGCCAACCGTTGGGTTCGCACATGCCATGCTGATCCGGCCATTGTTGTGCAAATCCAACAAAAACCAACCCTCTAATCTCGCGAACCCACTTCAGATCGTAACATGCACCCCGCAGCCCAACAATTAATTTATATACCTATCTAAAGTACTCCAGAATTTCTCTTTCTATTTCCCCGATTATTTCGCTTTGTATCATTCTTTCCTACGATCTGATACCTGCTTGATAATCTTTGAATAATCCCACTGCTTTGTTCGCCCTCGAATCATTATACTTTCTTTTATAATATTGTTTAAAAAAATTGTTTCTCAACCACCTTGTGTACCCTATTACTCTTGCTGATCAAGAAAGTCTGTTAAACTATAAGTAATTGCAGATAATAATATGACATCAATTTATCAGAAAAGTGGGTCGAAACAATTTCTATCGTTTTCGAATGAAATTTTCATTTCCTTCAATGTCTAATTTCCAAGTCTTCCCTAATTCGTCGGTACATTAACATAAATTTAAACATAAATTTAAACGAGCGAAACAGTGTCGTAAAAACGATAGTACGCTCCGTGCATTATCTGGAATTTCGAGGTTTCCTTTTTTTGGAATTATTGGAGAACTACACTTTTAGATTCCCCTGAAAAATGTAGCGCGCACGTTCGTGCATTTAAATTGCACGATATTCCACGGAGAGAATCGAAAGGGAATATTAACTTCTGTGTATGATAATAGTTCGTTGGAATTCCGATAGAAACTGCAGTTGAAGGGAAATAAGTCGATAAAATATTATGTATATGTAATGGGGAATAAGCTTTTGCATTGAAAAAGGTGA
Organism: Nysson spinosus; assembly: GCA_910591585.2. Taxonomy (NCBI): domain Eukaryota; kingdom Metazoa; phylum Arthropoda; class Insecta; order Hymenoptera; family Crabronidae; genus Nysson; species Nysson spinosus. The sequence goes on from OU342835.1 coordinate 10,964,433, forward strand.
ATGGAGTTTATTTCGTGTAAAAGGGTAATGCGGTGTACGAGGAGATGTGGCTGGGGGTTGAATTGGGTCTGGGTTAGTTGAATTCGTTAACAAAATTCATTTGCTCTTCATTGATATTAACGTTATCAATTGATAAGGTTGTATGCGACGGGAAATATAGTAGGGCGATCCCATTTCCTGGTCCGGTGATTCAATTTTCTTTTTATTCCATTTCAATCGCCGTTCCACCATCGAGTTACTAAGTCATTCCATCCGCTACTCGCTACGTATTAATTAAACTTGTGATTACATTAATTGATATTAATAATTAATTAATTCTTTTGTAATCAAACGTAGCACACACAGTAATGATACAAGGTTCACATAATAAATTGATATCAGCTTTAATTAAATACCATGTATTGGTGTCTGTCGTTAATGTTTTATAAAAAAGAACTCGCGATCAATTATAATGTATACAATACTTCGCGTAAGAGTAATTGAATTAATTAATTAATTACTTGAATATTTAAAATGCGTAAACGTTGTATCGTCATTTTACCAATATGTTTATTATATTTGCGTTGCATTAAGATCTTTATAATTATATGACTGATATAATTTTTAGAAGAAAAATGACGAGAATGATGGTATCTTTTAAGGGTTAAATAACCGTTTCATATCATAATCGGTATTTTTTATCCACGATAATGGCTTAGTTGAATCAAGGGATTCGTGATAACGCACTTTTTTGATTGAGTGTCGATTACTTTAACACTAGAACTATCGACATGTACTCACTTATGCTTCCACGTTTATTTACTTATAAATTATGACTGGAGGATTTATTAATTAATTGATTCAATTATTTGCGTTATACATATAAAATACAAATATATCAAGTCTTAATCAATGTTGCGTAATATATTCGAATACTATTATTAAAAGTAGCAGACAAGTCGTTTCGATTGCTTTGGTAGTTCTACTGTTAATTTCACCCTAAAATACAACAGGAATTATTACCAACTTAATACTATTAAATCCTGATCCACCAGTCGACACAGGTTCGTTTCTAAAAGACACTCGCTATCTCAGAATCACTTTCCACTCTTTTCGTCTTCGACTATTCGTCTCTTTCAGCTTTCGTCCACTCCACTGTTACCCCACTTTATTTTTTCACTTTTCTACCCTCACCGTCGTCCACCTCTTGTTTCCTCTTTTATATACAATTCTATTACACCTTGCAACTCCTATTCTGTTCTACCCTTTCCTTACCCTAATCTTCCCTCTGATGTTTTTCCCACACTTTTTTACTTCCACCGTTCCTCCGTTCTCCTTCCAAGTTCCGATATACTTTTTCCTCCTCAATCCTTCCAACCTTACCACCCTTTCTCGCGTTATTTCCTCCATCGTACTTCACTCGACCAGCCCTTAATTTCTACTTGAACCGACTCGTTATCTCTTCAGCTGTCTCTCTATTTCTCTCAGTGGCTTTCTATTGGTCGGCAGCAAACATGTGCGGGGTAAAATCTAGAGGCCCGTGCGAGGACATGTTTATCGAAGGCAAAGGGGGTCGCAAACGGACAGAGTGGTGTACGTTATCTTCCTGACTCCGGAATTACAGCATTATCGTGGAAATTAGCGAGGAACTATGCGTGATAGGATATCGGGATGTCTAGCAGGATTAGAATTAGCTGGAAACCTGCGGCAAACCCTTTCGTGATTACATTGATATGCAACCCCTATCATACTTTATATGAAAATCATTCTCCGCCGAATTCAACGCTACACGCAGACTTTATCAGACTTCATTAATTATTTTCGATAATTTTTTCTTTACAAAATCCGCTTGAGTCTGCTTGAATATCACATACTGATAAGACGCAAGGAGCTTTCCGATTTGTTTCGGAACACTTATGTTCCGAGTTAAAGTGCTCGTGGAGATGAGATTCGAGAAAGTTTTCGTAAACGTCTGGAAAGTTATAATTAGTCCCGATAACAAATTCATGGTTCCCATTATTGGAGGTTGCTCTTGTCAAATCGAACCATGCGATATGATTCCATTGGCTTATCAGTGAACCCAGTAAGAACGTTACTTTTCCATTCCCCCACATACTAGCTTGCTATTCTCCGTAAAGTTAAAAACCAGTTCCAATGAAAAAATAAAACCTTCAAAATTCCAGCCAATACAATTACCATCCATCGATTACTATCCATTGATTTATCGGCATTTAACAAGCAACTTTTTACCGGTCCACGTAGCGAAATTCATGACACAGAGGCGAACATTACTGGGCATGAAAAATTCATAAATCATCACTGGACGTTATTATGGAATATTTAATAGTCCACTTACAGGATACTCCATACATGCTCGGCTCGAATAAAATGATTCGAGCGGCGCTTTTACATCGGCTTAATATTGCAGTGTATCACGACAGTGTTTTCCCTGGGATGGAATCATCGGGATCGAAACATCACCGTGGTTTTTCCTGGTGAAACCAAAACTGGTTGGATCACCCCTACTCGTCTAACAAAAGTGGCATTGGCCTATTGTAAATATCAACTCCTGGTCCTTTCTCTCTTCCTTCCTCTATCCACACCCCCACGCTGCTACACCCGCCGCCCCCTCTTCCTTTCTCTCTCGCTCTCTGTGTATATATTCGACAAACCGTTTTCCTGACTATTTGTCGCGTTTCAGAACATATTGCGAGGTATGGCCATTTAACTGCGCGAATGCTTATTGTGTAGAGACGGCATATGGCGCAAAAGTAACGTCTCCATTATGTCCTCTGATAAATGGCCGCTCGTATTTAACGCGCCTAATCGAGCCGCATAGGGAAGATCGTAAAGCAAAACCGCGCGCGGCGAACGCACTGTAAGAATGCGGTTATTTTAAAGAGCAGTCTATAAAAGAGACGGAAAGAGACGGATGGAGACGCGGCAATTAATCATTGCGATGTTAACCTTTCGCACTCGAAATACGCCTGGCAGTCATCGCTCGGTTTCTTGATTTTATTCGGCTGGCAACTGACAACTTGTGAGACTCGACATTGAGATTTACTCCACTTAGTTTTTGTTATTGAATTTTAAATGTGCAATCGACAACTGGAGTAAATCTTAATGTCGCATCTTAATCGCCGTTGGAATTGTCGCAGTAGACTGACTGGCGCCTGAGAGTCGCTTTCGAGTTCAAAGGTAGAGTTAATGGTGGATTAAGTATATTAAGCTGTCCAAAAGAACAGGAAGATATTATAAGTTAAAATGGATAATACATTATTAGCGGATACGTTCCATAGAAATCTGCATAAAAAACACTGCAGAAAAAAGATACAGCGCTTTTTTCCAAAATTACAAATAATTTTATTGAAACACCAGCAGCACGAAAGTGGTAACTTATGCACGTTCAGTTATTTTCTTCGGTTTATCCATAAAAAGACTTCAGATTCGAACGAGGAAGCTTTATTTATGTATGCGAATTATCCTCTTCTCTCTTAATTCCCAGCAGAAAAACATAAAAAGAGCGAAAGTAAATAAATAAGTGCTTATTTCTTATTTATTCTAATTATTACTCAACAATGCGCAACACGCTTTCATCCCATCAATCCTCCGAGCAAACCTGTCAAAAGAACATAGTGAATCGGTAGATAAAATAGCAGATAATCAGAAATGTTTGGCGTCCAGATTAAAACCGATGGCAATCACCAGTACGTTTATCGTACGATCTCCGGAAAGAAAAGTACCAAACAGAAAGGTGTTTCAATTCGTCGAGCAATTAAGACGAAATATATCGGCATTCGTCCATTATATCGTTAATTACATCGGCAATGAATCCAATACATTGAAACCGTCTGAAATTCATCGCGAAAGATCGACTCATTGAATGTAACCGAATAAATTGACCTATCATCGATTCCCAAAGATATCGCGTAACCGTCTCGTGTACTTAATTCGTTTAATTCGCTCGCATGGTCCACGTACACGTGGAGCATGTAATCGCGAAAGAGGATTAACATCGCAAGTATCCACTCGCTAATTGAAAGGGAAAGGCATGCACGTGGTAGATTCATATACCACCGTATATAATGCGATGACCAATGGAATCTAATAATACCGCAAGCGGGGAGGAAGGACGTATGAGTGCAAGGGATATCGCGCGTATAGAAATTCACGTGGATACACGGACGGTGGTTTCTTTCGTTTGGTAAAATCGAATTGATATCCCGAATGTATACAAGCAGTCCGTATGGAATCGGACATAGACTGGCCTCTCCCCGCAACAAGATTATGGTAATTGACTATCCGACTTGGAAACCTCCCATCAGGCATATCAATTACGTCTCGTATGCATCCCAACCGGGGAATTTGCCTTTGATCCGTTGGAACTCCTAGGTAACACAATTCACGCCTCCGTCTAATCTCAAATGGGATCGGCCGATGACACAAGGGACATCGAAATGGGCTTTCCCCGACTTCACAAGAACGCGGCCCGCGTTCGTACCAACCTCTCGGATACATCCAGCTTTCGGTTTAGCTGCGTCTTTTATGGCCACGATAATCCGGTTACTTTCTTTTTCTCTGTGTACTGGAATATATATCGGCGATACGGAAATTGAGACCGTGGATTTTTCATGGCGTACGTTGGTCTGCTATACTCGACGATTCGTGGGATCATAATTGAACGGTTTAAACGCGTCGATTAAAATCTATTGCTTATATGAATAACTAAATACCAGTCTAATCCTCCTCATGCATTTGCATCGTGTATTAACCATATCGTTCTACTAAATCCGATAGATACTTAATATTAATTTGTAATAATATTTCACACTTATTCCAGCTTCGGAAATCATGATATAATAAAGATATTAAAATATAGAAAAATAAGTGCAGATATAAAACTGGTCAGTTAAGAGCGTCAGTCTACTGAGTCTATTAAACACTTTGATATTAATTCGTAATTATTTCTAACATTTATTCCATCTTCGGAAATCATGATATAACAAAAATATTAAAATACTGAAAAATAGTTGCAGATATAATAATTGATCTGTTAAGAGGTGCGTTCTACTACATTCAATAAACACTTCGATATAAATTCACAATAACATTTCACACGTATCCCATCTTCAGAAATCATGATATAACAAAGATATGGAAATACAGGAAGATAGATATAGATATAAAAGTTGATCTGTTAAAAGTGATCATTCTGCCGAGTCCGGCGTTAAAATACGCATTCGAGGCACTCGTGGTAACGCAAAGAACTCATGATGCGGTGAATTAACACAAATAAGGATTTCCGTGTGAGTGCGCAAGCGAGCGAGCGAGCAGATGGCACGTACGCGATAAGGGAATGAAACCCATGGACCCTGCCGATAATTAGAAGTCGTATCACTCGGTGTTAACAGGCTACGATATCCGCTAAAGTATTTGATCGGCAAGGGGATTTCGATGGAAATCAGTGACGTCGCGCGTGTACTCGTCGTAGATCGGCGCGGATAAAGTTCGATTCTGATAAGTCGATCGTCGCTCGTCGGGCAAAAAAATCACTTCGAAAACGGTTGCGTCACTCGTTTTCTAGCGATAATGTTCCCTTCGTGATTGTATATAACAACTCGCTTTACTCTCAATGGAATTAAATCGAGAACACCTTGTCGAACGTTAACGTGGATTCTCTTTTATTTTCTTATCGTTCGACCATGCTCCTTTCTATGCGACGAGATACCATTCTCCTCGATAAACCCGATTGTCACATTAATAAAGATACACCTGCGATTATCTTGGATTTAATTACGTCGCTTATTAAGACTGGGAAAAATCAGGCATTTTTATCGCCCTTTGTATTTACATTTGCAATTATCGTCTAATCAAAGTGCAGGGTCAACGAGCAATGCGATATCTCAATGAATCGCGGATGTTTTAGAATTCTTTTTTCACATCTTCCACATCTTTTTTCACCCTTTCTCATCCTAATGCAACAGTTAATGACGAGATACCATTCTCCTCGATAAACCCGATTGTCACATTAATAAAGATACACCTGCGATTATCTTGGATTTAATTACGTCGCTTATTAAGACTGGGAAAAAATCATGCACTTTTATCGCCCTTTGTATTTACATTTGCAATTATCGTCTAATCAAAGTGCAGGGTCAACGAGCAATGCGACATCTCAATGAATCGCGGATGTTTTAGAATTCTTTCATTAGTTCTTTTTTTTCTGAAACAGTGCCATGTCTATAGCGGTAATTAGACGGTGTATTTTGGAGCGTTATTGGGTCGCGTTACGCGCGATAATGACGAGGGTCAGAAACATCGATGATCGATAGATTATCGTGATATAAAAGAAATGATTCGGTCGATCGACGTTCCAAACAGTCCGCGGATACGGAGAGTATGACGTGGTTCATAATTTTCGGGATTCTTTTGGGCGCGCGATTCGCCCTCGGCGATTCGGGTAAATCATCAGATTTATAGTTCTTCCCTCGGTTCCACCCTTTCTCTGTTTCGGCCGATTCTACTTTCTCACCCTCTCACTTCCTCTCTCTCTCTCTCTCTTACTCTGCCCTACTCTCCTTCCGTTACTTCTCATCCTCGCACGCGAATCATCCCTCGAACTTCCTGTTTTCCGATGGAAATTTATGAAAATTTATCTGCTATTATGACACGTCCCTTTAATCAAACTTAACGAGTAAATCGAGAACCCAGAGGAACTCGTCGTTCTTAAAAAAGTGCTCGAGTTTTTGTATGAAATTTTTGATCGCCGATCGACCCACGAAGAAGGTGATTCGTGATATTGATTTATAATATCGAAACTGGTGTGCTTTCAGTGAAAAAACAGTACGCACCGATTGGTTCGCATATCGGACTCTACGTAGATCTCACCGAAGGAGTTACAAACTGTGAAGTAATAACCAACAATGGCACCAAAATCGAGTACAAACCGAAAGCGTATAACAAAATTTCGGAGAGGATTGTGGTCGCCTATAGATTCATGGTGCACAGTTGTTCCATCAGCATAAGTTCGGCTCAAATGGATAATGCCGGTTTGTGGAAAATCATTTCGCATACAAACGACGGAAACAAGGAAGAACAGAGTTTCAAGGTGTACATGCAGACGGTAATTATATCTTTCAATTATGTCTGTAATTATATATATACATATATTATATAATATAATATATATGTGTGTGTATATATTGAGTAATAATGTTGAATAATTCTTTAATCACCGATATTCACGGATAAAAAATATGCGATTAACATATTTTTATTACAAAAGAATATATATAATCTTGACATACAAATTTTCGAACAATGTCTTCCGCCACATATATTTAGTTCGGGAATCAGGAATTAAAAGATTATTTAGAATTATTATTATTCATATAACATAATAAGAATGAATAATAGAGAACTGATCTATTATTGTTTGTGAATCATCTTTGATCTATCAGTAGAACGATCAAAATTTAGGTCAAGGAAATTAAGATAAAATACTGACAAACGATTTTCGAGTAGAGTTTTCCATCTGATATGTTGCCGCACCGAAATCCGTGTTGTGCGGTGCCTCGCATTTGTAACATAATATAACATCTAAAAACAAAACTGTTCAAATGCTCTATGATACTTTAGTTTCTTGAAATCGTTATGGCAACATTAAAAATATTGAAAATTCTACAAATATTATACTGTATATAAATAAAATATTTGATTCGATATATTTGATTCGAATTTTAGTAATATTCGCATCGTCGGTCACCAGTGCCCTCCACGGCAATCAACGTGTTAAAGGAACCAGATCCACGTGAATTAACACATCCGCGTCGAGGCACTTTAAGCCGAATGTTAAGCGCTGAATGTTAAATTCGCGGAATTTCGCTAAAAAAAAGTTATGTTAACCAAGAATGCTATAAAAACCCAACAGATAACTTAATCAAAACGTACTCCAACCTTTTCAGACCGAAATGTAACGTATCTGAAGACTCACATTTGAGTTATTCCGATTCTTGTAAAGAACAAAGACTCAAACGTGCCTCATCCGGTGCGAATGTGTTGAAGAAATGATTGAATCCATTCACGTTGATCGGAGAGATTCAAAGCTAATACGCGGCGGGTTAAATTGTTAAACAGACCCCGGCAATTTACACGCGAATAATTCATGAAACGGATTTCCGCGAGAGATAATACGAAAAATGAATCCAGGGCATTTATCGTCGACAGTAGTTAAATATAACACGAGACATAACATTTTACGTGGCAGACCTCGTGAGAATACAGTGTATGCTCTGTCCAGCAGTAAAGTAATGCAACTCCGTCGGAACTGCGGCTATGCACCAGTCCACCGAAACGATTTCCTCCTTTTTTTACCCTTTCTCCACCCTTTCTCTCCCTCCCTCATCCTCTCTCCACATCTTTTTTCACCCTTTCTCATCCTAATGCAACAGTTAATGTTGTAGCAACATTTTCAGAGAGCATTATTACGCAATTGTCACGCACCCTTCCAACCGAGAACATTCGCGTTCTTCGCGAGAAAATTAACTATTTTCGAAGTTGTTAAACTTCACGTTGGACTACGAAATAAATTTAACATATTACAGGGTCTCATTTGTATTCATATTATTAAAGAATTATTACTGTAGTTGTATATACGATATAGAATACTATAATATTATATTATAATGAAAGTGTATATTGATACCTTGAGCAAGAATGTACCTGGTAATTTCCATCGAATTTATTTATTATTAATTACCTACATAATTTTCTTTCTTTTTCAGGAAGTTGCGATTCTTCCGTTTCGTCAAGTTTCAGTGAGTCCAGGATACTATGTTTACGCGAAGCTTGATATCAACAACGAAGATGTGACGGAATGTTTCGCTGCTCAACAAACCGTAAGTTTTATGAAAATTGAATTATTTTACTTTCGTGCAGTTTTTGTATATTAAAATCAATTTATTCGTAATAGAACACCATTGATTTTGCCTAATTTGGTAGTTCCAGTGTTAATTCATTAATTAGTGTAATTACATAAAAGTAGTGCATTAACTTCATTAGCTTCGAATGACGACTCTGATGCGTCACAGTGAAATACTTACGATTAGATTGATTTACTTCATTCGTATTCGTACGCAAAAGTAACTCGTACGAATTGCATTTCAACAAGTTAACCAACGGGTTGATTTTTAAGCGGGGTGTTAATTTGAAGAAAATTAAATTTCGATTTACTTAAATAACGCATTTTTTCCAGGATGAAGGACGCATCGTGCATAACTTGTTCGATATTGAAGACGACAGTATCGAGCTTTACGGAGAATGCGGTTTCCGGTTGCTCGCGAATGCAAGTCACGGTGGTAGATGGAAATTCGAAGCCACAATTGGCGACACTAAGACATATCTTGGTGCCTTGTATCTGCAAATGAACAAGAAATATGAAGAGCCGGAGGAAATGGTAAGTTCCATTGTGTTTTTGAGCCTTTCGATAAAATCGTGTAATCTATCGTGGCCTTCTGATATAGTGCCGATTAAACTAACGTATCGGCAAGTCTAATATTTCTACCTTGAGTCGCAGACATCGAATGACACCATTTTCAGCTATAAATCTGATTAAAGTATACTTTCGTGTTTTCTGTTTCACTCGATAAAGTACGAACAATAAAACTATCCACTAATCTCGATTATCGAAAGTTTATAATTATAGTCATCCAATATCTATTTGTTTTGTATTTATAATTATAACTACAATTATATCTATAATTCTCCATCTTATATCATTTTGAGCTTGCCTTAATATCGCGATTTTCGTCAGTTCATGAAATTATAGCGAACTAATATATTAATTAATATTGGAAAAGATTTGTCTCCGAAAATCGTGAAACGTAATGTTTAATGAAAATGTATTTGAATATTTTCTTCTATTAAAAGCAAGTTTAAATATAAAGTATATTTACCATTATAATATGTCGTATAATTAATGCATAACCATTTTATTATTAAACGACATTTATATATTTAAATACATTTCCATGGAAAGCATAACGTTTCATAATTAAAATCTCATGAATCTAATCATTTAATTTGCCCCGAATGAAAACGTTTCTGATCTTTAATGTTATCCGAGTAAAATGCAGCGTAGATTTAGTTCTATAGAAAAGTTGGTATAATGGGATGCAAAATAGGGTAATGGACGTTTAACGCGATAGTGAAAACTGGACGGGAAGTATCACTGAAATTTGCTTGGATTAGCAAACCGTGCGATACTTTCACTTAACTGTGTTTAGGAAGTTTGAACACTGCTTGTGATGCGAGTAGGCGTTGCTGTTTCCTAACAGTTCCGAGTTTCCTCGTAGTTTTGCCGTTTCAGTTACATCCAGATATTTGGGAAACGAAATGCTTCACCGTTCTATAGGTACCTACTTCTCCAAGCACATATGATACCCCCAAATTTCTATTCTACCTTGTATATTTACTCTACTGTGCTAGAAACATGGTATACAGATTTCGCTTCGTAGAACAGCTATTGAAAATAATTGATTCGTATCATTTAATCCCATTTGTTAGAAGGTACTCCAATGTTCAGTGCTTCTTTGGCGTACACTGGTACCACCGAATATATACTCGGTTATGTTTACACATTTATTTACATATAAATTATAGCTGGAGGATTTAAGTTGACTAATAAAGTCAATTACTTGCCATATGTATATACAATAAAAGTATATAAAATCTGAAACTATGCACCGTGGTATATTCGTGTAATTAATTTTAAAAGTGTCGGACAAATTATTTTGAGCTCTTTTTTAGTTCTAGTGTTAAAATCGGAAGCTTCGAAATTTCTTAAAGCGATGAAATATAATGTTGTATGTTAAAATTAGTATTATTAAATAGGAAATATTAATTGAAATCCATTCCTAGGTCTAATTTTATTTCTAAAAAATATTTTCCGTCGAACGTGAGCCGCACGAGAAATCATTTATCATGTTGTATGCTGAAATTAGTATTATTAAATGGGAAATATTAATTGAGATTTATTCCTAAGCTCAATTTTAATTCTAAAAATATTTTCCGACGAACGTGAGCCGCACGATAACCCATTTATCACGTACACACAGATACCCCAATTATTCGGTGAACGATAAGATTGCATACGTGATAACTCGCATCCCAATGGTCCCGATATAATTAACATACACGGTGAACTTGACCACGGATTATCTTGTCCAAGATCCAATCGATGTTTCCACTATTTACCATATTGTCGAGTTCCAATAAACATCCCTGTTAACCCCATAAATTTTCAATTTCATTATGAATCTCCGTTTTTTATTAGGTTGATCATTCAATATTGTGAATCTCATTCAAGATCCGATTAATGTTACCAATATTTACCATATTGTTGACTTACAATGAACATCCACTAATAACCCCATAAATATCGAATATCACTTTGGATTTCTATCTTTTATTAGATTAATAATTCGTTGTTATGAATTTTATCCAAGATCCAATGAATATTTCCAATATTTACCATATCGACGACTTACAATAAATATCTCCTATTAGCCCCAAAGATTTTAAATTTCGCTATTTTAATTTTGTAATCTTCGCTTTTTTTATTAGGTTAATATTAATTCAATGTTATGAATTATGCTGTTTTGCTGATTAGGAAGTAATCGACTTGCAAGTTGGTGCACCGAGAACCATGGATTTCGCCCAAAACGCGCTGTTTTGCCAACTGGAGACTCCGGATGGCGTGAAACTACCATGGACGGGAAGATCCTGTAAATATTCCATCCCAATTGTCACGCGTGGCATGGAAGGAATTTGGACCGCTCGTTATGGTGTTTCTGGAGAAATGGCGATTAGAGTCCGCAAATTTCGAGTTGTAACACACGGTGAGCCTTGATACTCAATCATGGAACTACTTAATTCTACTACTATTCCAATAATCGCACATAATTGAATTGATACTCATTCACGAAGCTACTTAATTCTTTCTTCACATTCATTGAGATTACTTTTAAGTCCGCTGTTGAAAGTATTGCATTTTACTTGGAGCAAATATCTTATAATACGAATAATAATTAATATAATTATAATACGAAGTATTATACAATAAAATCAGTTAAATTTCTTGAGTGATGTAGTTGGTCTTAGTATTATTAATATATTGTGGTTATTTTTTGCGGCTATTAATCAGACCAAAAATTAAATGGAAACTTCTTTATTTAAATAGTTCGACGAAACGTTTCAGTTCGTTATTAAGTTATATTACTGTCATATCTTTTATTACTGTTATATTTTACATTTATATTAAAGTTCTGTTCCTTTTTCTTGTCAAACAGAACAATTCTCGACTGAAGAGGGTAACAAACGTGTTACTGAAACGTTTCGTCGAACTATTCAAATAAAGAAGTTTCCATTTAATTTTTGGTCTGATTAATAGCCGCAAAAAATAACCACAATATATTAATAAAAGCAGTTTTTATGAAAAACTTGTAAATATGATTGTTATTCTTGCAGAATGGAAGACAATCACTGCCAATGTCACTTTCACCGAGGATGGCGAAATCAAACTTCTTTGCCACGTCAAACTAACAAGCGGAACATCCTTTGATTATTGTCGCTTCACCAAGCCAAGTGGAGAGATATTGAATCTCTCGCCAGCGATTGGTACAGACGAGTACGTATTACACTATTATCTTAAAAATATCTATCTATCTATTATCTTTAAAAAGCTTCCTCCTTGCCTTCCCCGAGTGATAGAAATCCTAATATCTTTTGGGAACGAACACACGGATTCTGAATTTTATATTACAAAATTTCCGCGAATTAAGAAGCCCATACATTTCGACAGAACTTAAAGAGCGACTAAAAAAATGTCATCCAGATCGGACACGAATAGAATTTACAAAAGAAATCGCAAAAAACACCGAGATTTTTAATTTCATAATAATAATTTCACGAATGCATTGAAGTTGACATGGAAGTACGAAGAACAAGTTTATGGTATTTGTTATTACGATAAATAAAAAAAATGTCCATTATCGACTGGGGTGCACGGTATTATAATCCAAACGGATTCAATTAATAAGTTCCTTCCTTCCGATTATAAATTGGATATCCAGCACGCTTTTAACATCGCGATAGTCCGGTGTCAAATGGAATGGCGCCCGGGCAAAAAGGGGCGCGCTGTTTCGCGTCGGTTCGACGAAATAATCTCCAGATGAAAGTAATTTATTTCCGAAAATAAAATCCCGTCGGGGTGTAAATCCAATTGATATGCGTTGCGCACCCCGCGCACACTCTTTGAGGCATTAAATGCGATGCAACCTATGACGATGATAGCGAATAACAATTCCCTTTACACTCTCTCTATACGCTTTGCCATTCCCGCTGTTTTTTTTTATTCACCCTCTTTCTCCCTCTCGCCCTTCGTACTTCTCTATATCATTTTGTTTTTCTACACCGCGTAGGTATTCGGGTTTTTTGTTGTTTTTTTCCCTTTTTTTAGTAGGTGTCACGTGGTATCCGCGTATATACAATAGCATGGCATTGCCCGTTGTACAATATTACGTACTACGGTCAACAGCCCTCGCGTTTATTTATCGCCACATGCACTATTATTTACCCAGAACAAACGGCGGTACACGAGTGTTTCTGGCTTTTAAAAATTTCGAATGGCTATGCACTACCCTGTACTCATAAAGGCTAAGTGCTTTACAATACAACGATAATTATCGATGGACCTGTTATCCACACGGAACACCGCCATTGATTTCATTCCTGCTACGAACTTGAACTCTTTTCACCATCGATAACAACTGATCGTTCCACTTACTCCTCTTTAACTATATTTTCGATAGTCGTGATTGGTGGCTGGATTTGTTATTCGTGCTTAATCGAGTGGAGTAGAAAATATTAAAGTACAGTCTTGTTGAAGACTAGGTTTCACGGTTTCAGAAATCAAATCGTGTGGGATCTTAAGTGGAATATTTAATTATGATCGTTTCGTAAGCTGAAGAACAGTGCAATTCTAAGATAATCTCTCAATTTTATAAAAGTAATTAGAAATTACAAAATTGTACGATATAAAATACCGAAGTGAATACGTATTAGATGAAAATAATTATGTAAACAGAAAAACAGTGCAATTCTAAGATAATCTCTCAATTTTATAAGACGAATTAGAAATTACAAAATTGTACGATATAAAATACCAAAGTGAATTCATATTAGATGAAAATAATTATGTAAACAGAAAAACAGTGCAATTCTAAGATAATCTCTCAATTTTATAAGACGAATTGCAAATGAAAAAATTATACAAAATAAAATGATTCGATGATTATAATTCTCTAAGCAGTGAAAACATGCTGTCGTAACTTAATCTCAAAATTATGTAAGACCCAAAACAATGCGATAAAAAAACCGCAATAAATATATAACAATAGCGACATTATTACAAACAATTACTACAGCACGGAACATTCTTTTGTTACAATCAGTTACACCGGTTACGAAGTCTCCGAACCGAATGTCGTGCAGAGAGACTACTATTGCGGTTTAGTTATCCACAAGCCGCAAGCGTCTGATTATGGAACATGGAAATGCGGCATGTCATATTCTCGCCATGAAGCATACACCGGGAGCTTGCTGTACGTTGGACCGTCGAATTCGTCGGAATACAACGATAAGAACGAAAGGCCGATCGTAATTAACGCTGATCCCATATACGTGAAACGTGGAGATCCATACACGGTAATTTGGCCGCGCGCAAAAATACCCATTGTTAGTTCTTTGCTTTGGTGACCCCCCGACACGATACAATGCCGAGATTTGTATTTTAGATGAAATGCGAGGCAGATGCACCATTGGATTACTGTTGGATACGAAGCCCCAATGGAACAGCGTACTCCGTTTCCACTGGTGAAATAGAATCGAACGACACCCTTCATTACGAAGGCGCTGGACTGTCGTTCGGAGAATGCGGTGTCAAAATTGACAACGCTGTTGAATCGGACGAAGGACAATGGACATGTCACTTGGGTATCCAGAATTCCACCGAAGAGAACAAGGCATTCCCCGTATACGTTATGGGTGAGTCTTAATGTCATCAATAATTAATATAATCATATTTCATTACTAGTATGTTCTCCCGACGAGCATGTTCGACGGCTAACATTCGAGAAAACATTTTTTTATCTGCCATATATTTAACATATCCGCGATTTAAGTAGTCTATGCTTTCCATTCGAACGTAAAAGGCAAGTACAAAAAGTGTGAAACGCGTTGGACAAAAATAGTAGAATTTACAAGGAAATTTCGAATTTTATATTAACAATTCTCTAAGCTTATACCGAACATATGTTTGCTACTTCAGGAGTATTTAAAATTGTTCATTATAAGTAATAGTGATATTTAAATGATATATTTGTTTGTGACAATAATATCGGGATTTTGGAGAAACGATGTCAGATATGGAATATGTGAGAGAATTTTTTCATTATTTTACAGACAGCTATTTAATTCCCGACGAGACGGACCTACTTCTTGGCGTCGAGGACACTACGGTCCTATCTTGCAGTATCCTACCAGGAACAGTTGATAAAGGGGTTAAGTACTGCCGGTGGATCCGACCGGACGGATATGGAATTCACAATGGCGTAAGCCATAGATATGCAGAATCCAGTAACAAGTCTACGTGCATGTTAAATATCCTAAGTAAGTATACACCCTTTCCCCGGAATTATTCGCAAACATTCTAATTCAGCAAAATAGCTTTAATTGTCCCAATTCGATTATCGCGTGAAATCATTCTCATTGCAATAACCGTTTAATAAACTTAAATGAAGCAGTTAATTAAATAGATATTGGGTCCACCAAAAAATTCCTGCAGTTCTTAAAATATAAGTAGAAAGTGATATTTAAATTTTGTATATTTTAATCATTCCCTTTATTCAATAACGCATTGTTCTTTAGTATGTTCTTATTCCATGTTCATAAAAATCCATAAAAATCGCATGAACTTTCTGGCCAACCCAATAAATACATAGTTAATTAAACTAAAATGTATACGAGATAGTCTTTTCTAAGTAATGCAAAAAATTGACTGACGAAATACGAATATCGTTTCAGACGACCAATCCGAAGATGTCGGCCTTTGGACTTGCGTCGCCGGTTTGTCCGGAAACGAAATCGAGTCCTGGTCGCATATCACGGTGCGGAAGAAGTGGACTAACATTTGGTCAATGGCAATCATGATTTTGTCGGCGTGTATCTTTGTAACGATAGCAGTCTCCGTGTTCCTTATCATTAATATTCGCCGAAGACGACGAATGATGCCGAAACAGCCTCCGGCGTATACCAGGGATGTCCCGTCACCACCGAAATCCCTGAATCCGCACTACGTAGCGAAAGAATTTCAATATTGATCCCGAAAAGGTTTTCTTGGACGCGTCGACGGTTGCCCGTTCTTCGCGAATCAAAGTCCATACTGTAATTGGAAAGGGCAGCGACTCATTCGGCTGGAAGATTCACGACTGAATTACCGTAGGAACACAATTTACCGGGAGCTATCTCGTCGGTGGCATGGGCTTTATACATAGTATAGTACATACACATCTATACATATACCTCACGATGTCCTCCGCCCCTCGAGAAAGGAAATATGCTAACGATCTGCAAAGAGAAACGGGGCAAGAAATCTCTTTCTCACGTCCCCTCTCGTTCTTACGCTCTCCCTTCCTTCCGTGCAGGGTGTATCGGGGATAACGAATTTCGTATTTCGAGAGATCGGGAAAGGAGGGGACCGAGATAACTAAATTCTTTATACGAACACCGACATTTCAGTATTTATTATTTAAAATACGAAATAAAATATATTCCTTGATTCGATCACTTTCTGTCCCCTCCATTCACCCCCACAGATCGAGCATCGAATTAACCGTCACCCTGTACAACTTATCTATTTCTTCATTGGTGTTGGTTCAAAATCTGTATAGTTTAAGTTGCTTCTATATCGATATAAATATAATTGATTCAGGTTGCATTATGGTAAGATCGTGCCTCGTTCAAAACGTTCACTGTTTCCAAACCAATTATCATCGCGGTTGTCGCGAAAGTTCTTTCGAGTTCGGAAGGGTTTAGGGTTGGCGGGCGAACGAGGGGGGAAGGGTAGTCGAGGCTGATAAACTGATTACTCGAGGAAGGAAAACAAGAATTAAGATCCGTATGAAAATGAAATTACAAACCGCGATACTCGGGTTTGAAAAGGGTGCGTTTTCCGATTCGAATTGAGAGAGGGAGGGCTTGGGAGATCGGGGGCGAGAGGTATTACTCCATTAACGGACTCGATCGCGGACGAAAATAATTTTCCCCGCGCACTGTCGTTGACAGTTTTAGTTCGTTAAGAACCGGATTTGTAAGCATTCGTTTTCATCCAAACTCGATTTTCTTTGCCCGGCCACGCCACGGAAAAAAAAGAATCGCCGATGACGTTGGGGTGGGTTAGGTTTGGCGGGAAGGGGGTGGCCGGGTGTACCTTTGGCTAGAGGACGGGGATGTTCGCGAGGATTTTCAGAGCGACGGAATTATTTCCATTTACAGAGGCCCGATAACGAGTTATTGGATTTCGAAAGATTGAAATTGTTATCCGACATTCGTAAAGACCACCGCATTACTATATTTCCCATTGAAATCACTGACGCCTCGAGCTGCCGTCGCGGCTAACATTTTTACGAATACATCCCATCGATCATTCTACCATTAACAGTATCAGATTTACTCTCTCTTTTTTTTATTGTATTTTAATCTCATTTTCGTATTAACGATGTTAGTAAGATATATACTTTTAATAGTATTGTATCATTAATATCTTTAGCAGATACATTAAGTGCAACTTGAGTGCACGTTTCTACATTTATAAATATTAAGGTAGTATTTAATGACGTTGCATAACAAATATAATAAATAGTATCTATAGCTACGGAATAACTGCTTGATACGGAGAGTATAATTTTGTGGAGAAATTAGCGAATGAAAGAAAATTATTTTTGAAGAAATATCGACAGTTCTTACTGATTTTAAGTGAATCTTTCCTGAATTAGTAATTAGAAATATAGAAATATAGTAAAAGCCAAGATAATGCTTGATGTAATAAAACCAAATTCGTAGGTTAACAGTCTTCGTAATAAAGTAATATTGGTGTTAGCATCGGGAATTTTCGTTTAAATGTAGAAAGTACGAATCGTAAAACACCTCGGACTCATCCGACAAATGAAACGATGGGATATAATATTTTTATATCCTTACATCCCTTCTTAACGATTAACTCCCTTAATGTGGACCATTATTTTTAAGTGTCCAAGAGTTATGAAATTCCCGATTCTCATTACATTGGAATTTCTTTTGACAGAGTTATAAAACACAGGAATATTTGAGGACGTAAAAACTTCATTGCCGTCAGAAAGAAAATTCGTACGTGACCGGATTAAAACTTGAGTCCGAAATGAAAAATTATATTAAAAATGCGAAGTTTTTACATCAATAATACTTGCGAATATATTTATTCTGAAAACGCGGTAGCAAAAAAGTGACTAATACATTCTCAAGGTAAATTCAATATTTTTCACTGCCAGTCAAAGATAACTTTAAAAGGAATATTCTTCGATATTTAATTGCGCAACTGTTTATTTTATTTTACAACACGATGAATTAAATTCGTTACAAGAAAGTGTTTGAGATGGCTGGGAAGAGTATTCACTTCGGTTTATGGAGGCCATTTGGACCAATAGGGTGGTCTCGCATCGCAAACTCATAGCCGAGTGTGATTAAGTTCGGCATTTGAAGAAGAACGAATAGCGATAAGTTTTAATAGCGATTTGTGAGGAAGTTTGTCGCAGTCTGCGAACACATTCTCCTCGTTGCATTACATTGTAAATTACGGGAGATACTATGAGATGAAAAGAATGGAGACGCTGGAACGTGTCTTCTTACGAGACCCCATGACTCGAACCTACACTAACTTCCTTCGGGATTCTGCTTGTTCCTCACATATGACTGGTTCCCATGACCCATAAGTTATATCCGACTGATAGAAACTTTCGGCAAAGGAACTTTCTCCGATGGAATAATATGCGAGGGTAGAACAATACGTAAGAACTCTCGATAAAAGAAACGATATAAACCAAGAATTATGGAGAACTCAGAATTTATTACTAATCATTCCCTAGGGATATAATCACGGTGGAAATCGATAGAATAATAATTGGATATAATATATTCTAACATAAAGATCTTGATTACAGAAATATGGTCTTCGATATGGTTATAGTTGATATTAATAAAAATATATGAAACATGAAAGGAAGATATAAAGTGTCTAGTTAACGGTGTCCGACGAAAAAATTGGTGGTTTGGAAGTAATAAAATCATAGTGATTTTAGTTTACTAGCAATATTTACCATAATTCGTCTCGCTCCTCCTTCGCAACACATAACGTAGGCAAAGTTACATACGACTTGTAAAGTACATCTCGAGAACAATATCAAGTTGCATCGAATCCCATCTGGCAACCGATAAAGATCCACCTACGACAAGTAAACGCGATAGTTTCCGAAAGAAACTCGTGTTTCTCGTGGAAACGACTTAGCATAGTGAATACCAGTCATTTAATAAATTCAAAGGAAACCTTTCGAGCGTAGCCGTAGTCTCGTATTACTTGCATGCAATCGCGCGTATAAACGCGCACGCGAGTGTACGTGTGTCACGTGTGCACGTGTGCACGTATGCACGTAGCGAAGCCATGGAGGACAGAAATGTAGGCGGTCCAGGGAATCTCCTGGAGTCGTAACGACGAGACGAACAACGGTAAATCCTCCACTGATATCTTGAGCCCCAAGTTAATCCACCGGCTAGATTACTTCTCATTGCTTACTGCTTCACCAGGAATACACACTACAGGCTATCCCACGTAAAACAGACCACCCAATTATACAACGATATTCATTTTCCTGAAAAAATATGAGTAACCCGGAAAATTCAGTAAAAATCGTCAACGGGAAAAATCTGTTTCAGGATATCAAGCATCCAAAGCCACTCGTATAACGCGTAAAATATTTTATATCGCAGCTAACCGCATAACGCACATCTTTTTGGCGCAGACATTTTTAGAAAATGTCTACCAGATAAATAAACTTAAATGATAAGGGGTTCTGGTAGTTTTGGTCAGCCAAGTTTTTAGAAGAAGAACTATATTTTCCAATTAGAATATTTGTGTTACTTGATAATGACGATGAAGATAATTAAGTGGCTTATTTCATGTGGGACACCCGGTATACACTACACGGATACTTCTATATAGAATGAGAGAAATAATGTATGTATATAACACCTTACACGTATGTCTTACATAGCATTATACTTTGCCCAGCATATTTTGCGTGAATAATTATAATGGGTAAAGGATCCTGTTGAAAGATAAACCGATTATGTTCTCGCTTTGTAACTTTATCAATTTAATGTTTCAAAGCACGTGACTTTGTGACTGCGAAGATAAACATATTACGTAACGAAGTCAGATAAAGTATCGAGAGCTTCATCCGAAGCTGACGCGATCTTTCTCTTGTAGTATTCCGTACGGAAGGCGCGTCAAACGGTACCGGAAGTGCTACCAGGTCATGGAGAGTTCCGTGGTATCGAAAGGTCGGGGACGTTGTATAACGGAAGCTCTTTTAGCTCAGTACATACACACACACACACACACGTCGACATACAGCTACGACTTAGAGATTGCAAGCAACAAAAAGGAGGCGAGTTAAGGGAGGGAAAGATTGCAGGCGTGCTAGTAATTTCGCGGGATTAATATTTAATATCCCGAAGAGGCGACCAAGGGAATCGAAGGGAGAGGCTGGGAATGCTCGTCCCATCTTACTGGTACTCTTTGCATCCCTCGATTATCTATCCTGCTTTCCCGATTACTTCCTGGAGAACCTGGAATTCCTCCTCTGACATGATTGTAATTTCGGTGTATTTTCGGTGAGGGTCACGTGGCTGGTTGATTTCCTTCGGAAGCAAACACCAGATTCCGAAACCATTGACCCACTGTCGGAGCCCAGTCCCCCGAGAAAACAATGGGACAATCCCGGAACCACGGAATTACCGGCTTCTCGAATGAAGACTGATCAAACCTTACTCCGTTTTGGCCTCGTTGTAATCATACGCGCTTCTCCTCCTTATCAGACCATTATTCTTTTTGCCGGCTTGCAATCATCCTGGCCTTCCATCCGAAGACCAGGTCATGGATTGCAATATACTTCTCCTAGCAATTGTTTCTTCCTGAATCGCGGAACACGCTTTATCAACGATGCACCGACCTCTTGGATTCTGAATATTTATCAATCGCTCTTAGCCATGGATGTAATACTCCCTTCTTCAAATAATAACGATGAGTCGAAGGGTTTTGTGATCAAAATTAATTCTGTCTCTATTCTGAATTCAATCATCTATATTACTTATTATTGATCTGATAATCTAGAATATTTATTATCAATCTATTTTAGATTTGAAGTAAAGTTTGTTTTTAATGAAAATTGTCAAATCTAGGTTTGAAGAAAAATTAATTTTTAATCGAAATTATCAAATCTAGGTTTGAAGTAAAATTAATTTTTAATCGAAATTATCGAATCTAGATTTGAAGAAAAATTAATTTTTAATCGAATTTATGAAATCTAGGTTTGAAGAAAAATTAATATTGAATGGAAATTATTAAACCTAGATTTGAAGTAAAATTAATACATCACCTAATTTGTATAAATACTGATAGATGTTAAAACAGGTAATAACGATCCTGAAAATAATGAAACAGTTTCGTACTCGATTTATTAATCAAATTTATTAGATGCTGGAGAGTAATGTATTCCACTGAGTTATTTGTAGTTCAATGTTTACGAAGAACGGTAATAATAGATCTACTAGTAATTGTAACTTAATGCCAGCATTGTACATTCAATTACCGCATTCCGTTGTTCCTGACGTGTCTACGGTGAGCTTAACAAGTTCGCTGATATGAATTAATTAATTCGGGCATTGAAAGGAGATATAAATTATCTCGGTGCATTAAGACAGCGTGTTTAATTAAACCTTGTACTTCCAAGCGACTCGACTCAAATTTATTGGGACAAACATATATGATAATTTCAGCTGCTCCAAATTATTTATAATATGACAAACCATTCCAATTTTCAATCAACTTTTTGATTATTTTGAGTCAAACATGCTCACTTATTCATATAAATAATTCTTCTTCATTCTTTCATTCATAATATTAATTGATTCCTGTTTCATTCGCGACATACTTAATCTTCGAATACGAATCGATGGCCACCCATTACTTCGAGGTAAAGCAGAAATATAATAAAAACAGCTTACTCAAATACGACAAATTTCAATACAATGAAGCAATAAATATTCCTAAATGCTAGGATACTAAACACAGCAAACTCCCTCGATCGTTTTAATTGCAAAGTGCAAGCGGCATCGATGGTGGAAGGAAATCACTGGAAATCGAAACGAAGAATGAAGTAACACAATGGTTCTCGTAGGTGGTTTCAGGACGAGAAGGACGAGGGGTAGAAAGATGGGACAGGATTCAGGAACAATTGAATCTCATAGGAAAAGCAATCGGCCGGGTGTCCCCCGAGGTCATCCGGGGGCCTGACTTAAAGCCGCTTTTGTAAAATTCCATCGTGCAGCCGCGAGAGAACACGTGTGGAAAACCGAGGTTAGTGGGTGCTCTCCCCCGGTCCAATTATCTAATTGAAAGTGACGACACTCACACAGACAGACCGTAGGTGACCGGCTACCCGAAAAACACGTTTCACCCCCAAACACATTGGCCACCTTTATTCCGCGCATCATCCATCCCTCTTTCGTTACGAAGTTCGCTGGCAGGTTCGACTCGCCCTAAATGTAACCTCCGATAAATTGCTCTCCACGTACCCTCGCCGCTAGGAGCTGCTAGTAGATACCAGCCAATGACTGTTAAGGATTCTCATCTGCTTTGTTCCCAACAACCGTGGACCAACCAATGAAGGCAATAAGCGCCTCTGGAAACGCATATACACGCTTTGCTGACTCCGGTGTCCGCACTTCCACACCGCAATTACACTCCACTGTGCATTACAAGCTTACCATCCCTTCTGCTTCTAACGCGCCGTCATTCTACTCTCTAACTCATCCTAGCCCTTCGCCTCCCTTTCCCTATCTCCCCGTAAAACAAGCCCTTCCGGCTACTTCCTTGTTCTCCTACAACTTACACACCCTTCGTCAATTTGCCCATCGGCTCGTAAAAGTCGCCGTACACCTTACACGAATATTTTTCGTAACCGTGCAATTGTTCGCCAAGAAAATATACGATGTATTCTATTCGTAAAATAGGCCACTTACTTAATTGTACAACGATATTTGTTTCCGTAAAAATATGAGTGACATGGAAAACTCTGTGAAAAATGACGAAGGAAGATTTTTATTTATTTTATCGTGATTAGAGGAAATAATTGGGTGACTTCTTTCATAGGGGACACCCTGTGGATTAAATAATATACCCTGATTATTTATTCTTGATATTGGAAGATTGAATTTGATTAGAATTTATTATCGGATGCGTTGTAATCCAGTAGAAAAACGATGGATAATGGATTCCAAAATCAAAGTCCGTTACATCCCTTCTTTATAGATTTCAATTGGATGATATTTTGGTTCAATTTCGGTGTACCATCGCAAACTTTTTAGCGACATACACACGTCACGTGTGAGTGAATATAAAAAATGTACCGTTGATACGCTCGGGGAGAAGGTAGTAGGCAGAATAATAAGAGGATCGCATAAAAATTCACGTCAGAAAGAAACCTTAACAAGAAGGTGTACGTAATCAAGGAATTTCGTGGCTCACGAACTCGCATTAGGTTACTCTTCGTTATTTGCCGGAGGCGGGATCACAATAATTTCCTCGTATTATATAAAAGCTATACGTGAATAAATTCGTAACGTCATTAGATTTAATGGAAGATTTTCATTCCGCATTTCTTAAATAAAAACGTAGCGATTGTTAGCGTGGGTGTTGCGCGCGAACGTATGCCA
Source organism: Nysson spinosus (assembly GCA_910591585.2). Taxonomy (NCBI): domain Eukaryota; kingdom Metazoa; phylum Arthropoda; class Insecta; order Hymenoptera; family Crabronidae; genus Nysson; species Nysson spinosus. Next base: position 10,988,553 of record OU342835.1, read on the forward strand.
TCAAATTAAAAGTTTCACTCGACAGAGGAAAGGTTTTCAGATACGCGTTAATGACTGTTGGCCAAACAAAAATCGATGCTTTTGTACGCAGTCCATTCCCATCAATTACAATCATGTTATTGGGAACAGCGACTCGTGTCAAGAGTAAAACGAACGACCAACATTTTTTCCTGCAAACGTAATTCGCGATAAAGTATCACACAGACGACTGTTCTCGCGAATATTGCTTCGCTGCAACGAGTGGTGTAGTAACAGGTTTGGATTTACGGGAATCAAAAAGGACAACGTTTCATTATTGGATGTGTTTTTGAACATTTCTGTTATTAATTTCAATATATCATTAAATAATAAGTGTATTCATTTTGTGATGTTTTATAGTGACATCTTTAAGAAAACGGTACCCACGAAAGTCTGCTGTTTCTGCTAATGAATGTAATCTGTTATTACTTTACGAATTTAATTAATTACTTAAAATAATTCCTAGCTTGAATTCTGAAACGAAAAAAGTATTAATCCTTTGCACTCGGAAAGCGACTCTCAGGAATCACTCAATTTATTGCGGTAATTCAGGGTGGCGACCGAGAGGCGACATTAAAATTTACTTCAGTTGCTGGTGATTTAACGTTCAAGAATAAAATATAACCGAAGAAAATCTTAATGTCGCCTTTCAATCGCCACTGAAATTGCCGGAGTAAACTGAGTGGCGATTGGGAATCGCCTACGATCTAGTATTTAAGTGTTTATTTAAATTCTATGAAGATTTGAAATATCGGATGCACAAATAAGAGGGTTGTTTCCACCGGCGTTTATTAAACACCCCACTTTCGAACCAATCTCTTATTCTTTCATCGGATAACTTGAATACAGGGAATTCGACAGCGGCGATAAATTCGGGGGCTGATTTTTCAGGTATAAACATAGGAAGCGTATTTCCAATAAAACCGAGCAGCCAATACGGGCAGCCTTCTTGCCAGGAACATTTCCGGTTCTGGCGTGATGGAAACGGTGCAAAACAGGGAGGAAATGTTGCTCGCAATTCGAAGCGACCCAAAGCAGTGAAAAAGGCTCGGGCAGCCTGATATTTGCGAAGCGCGTTTCCGTGTGCTTTTACGGTGATCAGTCCCCGGCTTTTGCCCCGCAGCCAGAAACCCACCCCCAACCCATTCCCTACAACCCCTCGACGCCCGGATGGGAGCCTACCATTAAACGCAGATGGTGTCAGTTTTACACGGTGGAAGTACAATTCACCGAGGTGCCAGGGACGAAAAATCTATGGGGACGAGGGAGAGAAAGGTGTCGGTGAAAGTGAGATGGAAAATCCGAGGAAAGTTTTACTACCCGTTCACTCGCGCCTTTCCAAGCCCACCCCTTGCTTCTTCAACCACCTTCCACCACTTCCTCGGTTTTCTTCTTCTTCTTATTCCTATTCCGTGACTTCTTTTTCTTCCTCTACTTTTGCCTGTTTCTGCTTCTTCAGCCTGAAGTCTGATCTGCTACCGGATCCCACGAAAGTACGCAACGAACTCGAATTATCGTTCGAGCGAGATATTTTTGTCTGCGGCGAAAAATCCCTCACTTTGCCCCCACCACCCACCCCCGCCCCCGCCGCTGGTCCGCCGAGGGGAAACTTTATCCCGTGAAGAGAGGAGAACCGTATAGAAGTGTAATAAAAATTCATGCTGCGTATTGCTACCGAACTCACTGTATTAACCCCTCTTGCCCTCGAGCTTTTTATCCAGGAACGTGCGTGGTTCCTGAATAAAATTCCTCTTCTTAAACTCGCTGATAGTTAAGCTTCATTTTATTACCTTTCTCCGTGATTACATTCCACGTTGGCCATTTAACTTCAATATCCATGGTTAAATAGACAATAATTAATTAATTAACTTGCTAGTTAGGTGGATTTAACACTCAGACTCCCAGGCATAACATATTTCGATTTATAATTCATACCTCGATTTTTATCAGAATTTAATTTCTTACTTTTTTTAAAGCTGTGGCAATATATATGTAATTTTTTATTTTACATTTCTCTGAGTCATTTCATTCGAGTATTTTTACTCGAAATACTTTTTATCGCCAGGAAATCTTTTGTGTATTATTTTTCCTCAAATTGTTGCTTTTTGCGTGAATGTATTATACATGTTTGATATGAAGGAACATATTAGGTCGGTGTATTGTTCTCTCTTGCAAAGGTTCGTAATAACAGGAAGCTAAATATGTTTGACCAGGTTGCGAACGATAAAAGTCGTATTTGAAAGTTATTAACCAGAGTATTATTAACATTGATTACAGTGAGTTCGGTGTAAAACACAAAAGAAACTAGGCACCAATGCGAAACAAAGCAAATATGTATCTGGCTTTGACTGGTAATTAAAAGTATTTCGATTTCACGGTGATTCAGCTTCCATCTCTACCAATGATTTCAAACGTACGATTTGAAAGGAATCGACTGGCAGAATAAAATATCATATTTATTTAAATATCATTTTTATCGTTTCAAACGCTATTTTTATTTAAAATGATTCTCATCGAGTTTTTATTTATAGATAAACTAATAAGTTCTTCCTAATTCTTCTTCACTCTTAACGTAAGATTTAATATTAATCTCCGAAGCAAATTATTACTGCTTTAAAGATTAGGAATTAAATTATTTCGAAAAGATTCGTTCGTCTTAATATTAATATCTCGAGCAGATTATTTACTGCTTTAAATATTACGAAATAAATTATTTCGAAAAGATTCGTTCGTCTTAATATTAATCTCTCAAGCAAAGTATTTGCTGCTTTAAATATTATAAAATTAAATATTTTGAAAAGATTCACTCGACTTAATATTCATTTCTCAAGTAAATTATTTACTGCTTTAAATATGGTATTATAAAATACAATATTTCGAAAGGATTCATTCTACTTAATATTAATCTCTCAAGCAGGTGATTTACTTCTTCAAATATTGCAAAATAAAATATTTCAAAACGATTCTTCCGAACGAAATATTTCAGAGAAATGTAGAATTTCGATATCTATGTATATTGACATTACTTTCGTCTGTGTTCAATGTTACAGAAATTCACATTGACAGAGGACACGGGAGACACGGCAGACAACATCGAGGCGGTGAGTCGGATAGACGTACGTATTATTCCTTCCCACTCTATAATTTCGTGCGGTAACAATTTCGATATTTTGCGAAAATGTATTCCTTCAATATTTAAACATAAATATTCGGATTATTCTAAATAACCAGATGTCTGTAATTTTATGAAGTTTGGCGACGAGGGACGCAGCGGAAAGCCACGAGGCGGTGAGTCGAATAAACATATTGTTTCCTCCGCCTTCATAATTGCGTGCGATTATACTTTGGAACTTTTTCCAAAATGAATTCCCTGAACATTTTCCAAAGCACAATAAGTAACGACGTTACGGATATCACGTAAACCCAGTATAATATCAAGAGTGAAAAGCTCGTGCATCAGCGTAACATTATCGTGGCTGGAGATCATTACTATAAAATCCGATTTAATATTATCCCCTTTTAGCAACTAGTTATTCCCATAAACCATACGCACTTTCTAACGCATCAAAAGCACCATAATACGTGTGTATAATGACTTTACATAATACATATAACAGCTTTATTCTAACCGCCGTAGTATCCGCTTGCAATTTGCTCAAAGTGACATTGAACCGCACACACCTCCCTAATGAACGTAAACTTCTATAAATACGAACGCCATGCGAAGTGAATACGGTCTTCAACATTAATATTTTATCTGATATTACGCTCGTCTAGTATAAATAATATTATACGAAATTATATTATATTATATTAACACTAGAAGTACCGGCAATATGTTCAGCTATATTTGTGTATTTATGTGTACGTTCTTAAAAAGAAAGGATTATTGTTAAAGTATTATAACACGGTAAAATATGACGCGTTGAAAGAATGTCACAATAGATTCTTTTTTAGAAAAAAATCAAGTTAACATTTAAAACGTTACGTATTATATAACGATATTCGTTTCTGTGTAAAAAATATGGGTGATCTTGGAAATTCTGTAAAAAGACGATAACAGAAAAATTCTTTTTCGGAATATCAATCGTTCAAAGACATTCGTAAAAAGTGTTTCGTATTATCACAATTAAAGGTAAGAATTAGGTAGCTTATTTCACGTGAGACACCCTGTATATTATAATTTGCATAAATATGCATTACATGGGCAGAATATTGGAGGTGGCAATTCAGAATGCACCATCAGGGTTTAAATAGAATTCAAGCCCATGTCTGGGTGCATAAAATATCAAAGCACTCGATGCCCCCAGTCATTGTTTATGACTTGTATTTAATATGGAAGATTGTTTTCCTCGGTTTCCTTTGATACCGTTATTCTGATCGGATTCCTTGACGCGGGGGAGCAATCTCGAGCACCCTCGAATCTTGTACGAGCGCGAAGGGTGTCCGAAACTCCTAATCGTACCTTAATCTAGTTGAGGAACTTCGGCCCTTCACCCTTATGGATTGTTAATACAAGTGTCCATTACAGCAGGACATTGCTGGATGTCTTGCAATCTATTGCCTCTAACTTATTCTCTTTTATTCTTTGTTCCTACTTTTTCTAGGAAATCCTGAATTTACGGAATCAGAAAAATATCTTTGTTTACCACTAGAACTACCAAAGAAGACAAAATGACTTGTCTACTATTTTTAATTAAATTATTCGAATATACCACTGCGAATTTTACTGCACTTTTATTTTATTACATAAGGCAAATTATTGAAACCATTAATTAACTTAAATCCTCCAGCCATAATTTATGTATAAATAAATGTGTTCCGTGATTAAAATTAATTTTGGAATATTTTATAAGTATATATATGCAATATAACGAATAAGAGATATTTTTCTCTGGTTGCAATATATTCATAATTAATAAATTATCCAGATTTTTATAAAAATGGAGTTGTTTATACAGAAACCATGGCATATTTTTCCAAAATTATCCGAAAAGGTATTCTACTTTTTACGAGCTATTAAATGTTACGCCGTGATAAAAACTAGTCCAAGAATACTAATTCTTTTTTTTGACTAAAACCATTGGTTGGAAGGTCGTAATAAATCTCACGGTATTATTATTCACTTTGGAGCTCTATATATTTTTCAACACACTATTTCTTAGTATTTCCTTCGCTTCCCGTCGTTTCTTCAACATCCGAAAGACTCCCCGAGGATGCATATATTACACGCCGGACTTTTTTATTCTCACTATTTCCTCTGTGCTCTCGACATTAGGGAAATATCCTCGAGAGCTTTACCGCTGAATATTGAAGCCAGTTGACGAGCATCCTAATCGTATCTCAGTTCTGCCACACTAACAAATGTCTCCTAACTTTCTCATCCGTTGTTCGCTTTTCGTATAATTTTCCGACCTCGTTTTCTCATATTCCACCTACTATTCGTACTATTCCTGTTATAGGAATATTATTCCAGTAACTCGACATGTGTGAGATGCGACATTCATCTTATTAATCCAGACATTCTTATAAAATATTTATTTACTAGATAAAGAACGTTGCATTAAAGATAAGCAACGGACCTTGAAGAAAGTAGAGTTAGATTAACACGTTGAACGCCATGGCGATCACCGGCGACCATCAATGTCAATATTACTAAAACTGGAATCAAATATATCGCTAATATTCGTAACATTTTTAATATTTTTAACATTAAGATAGCGATATAAAATAACCAATTTATCACTATCTGAATGTTATATTTTTAAACGGACGTGTATCGAGAGGTATCGTATAGCACGGATTTCTTCCCAGCACTCAACGTGTAAGGTCTCAATAGAATCGTTTCCTATCAATATTAATATAAATCACAAACATCGCTGGTAAGCAAATATCATAGTAAACTCCTGACACGATATAAATAATTCCGCGTCGCCGGGTAATCTAGTTAAAGCTAGCGACATAATAATCAATTCCCGGATGTCGAATCAGGGATAAATCCAGAAAAACGGGGGCTCCATTGGTAGGGCAAGTGTTCGAGTCCCGAGGTGATCCGGTATAGGTGTTTTTATGATGATCCATAAGAACCTTTGGTTCGAAGGGATGGTAGTTAGGATCTAGGCCGAGCCACGCCTACTCCATCTGCAAGGATCTAAAGCCCCGGTTTGATCCCTTCGACGTAAAACTAAGTCTCGAAATAATTCAATAACAGCATTAGTAAGCAACGCCTCCTTTTCTCCCTTCGGCACGTTCCATCCCTTCTGGCAAGTCTCGTTCAGAATTGACGCGTGTCACGAGTTGTGCGAGCGAGAAAGTCGAACGGTGAAAGAGATCCGAGTTAATGCTTTCACTCGCCGATCCCGGACTTTCACTCTCCACGTCCCACGAGATTGATACGATGCTAATATCGACCGACTAATTGCACCTTCGTAAGAATCAGTAGTAACGCACCGTGACGGACTGCAAGGAGTCACTGACGTCGCTCGTCAGACCATTCATTCCTCGTAAAGATGATTGCCATTCTTATTGAACCACGTAGAGGGATTAGTTTCGTTTCCCTTTTTTGTTCTTTACGGAGAAAGTCGAGCAGATGCTGGGGTGGTTTTTCATATACGATATAACTGTACTAAGGGTGAGAATAAATATGTGGTAGGATCGGAATCCTTCGGTTTAGGGGTTTTTCTGCTTACATGTAAAGTTGACACAAGCAAATTTCGGGTTACACGGGGTGGAAAACGTTGGGAAGGAATTTGAAATCTTTCGGGGGATTTGGCAATTCAAATTTTGTATGGGATGAGATCAGTGTAATTTTATGACTTTTGGTTGGAATAATATCGGAGTATAAAATATTTGTATAATATTTTCTTTGTTGTCGCAATTGAAGGTGATCATTGGGTGGTTTATTTCACTCGGGACACTCTGTATATCATGTTATAAAACAGTAGTAGTAAATCGCGTAAAATATTAGGAAATATTATAACATTAAACGAGATTTTTTTAACACATTTGGTTTCAAATAACAAATATAAAATTGCAAAGAGCAACCAGCAAAATAACGTGACTTTTAAAACATTACCTTCCGGATGGTTATTCTGGTAAGAATAATAATATCAAAATACAATTTTTTAAAACATATTTCATTTCAAATGACAAATATATGGTTACAAAAAGCAACCAACAAGATAACGTAACTTTTAGAATATTACCTTCCGGCTGGTTATTCCGGTAATAATAATATTATCAAAATATGATTATTTAAATCATATTTGATTTGAAATGACAAATATAAGCTTGCAAAAAGCCACCGGTGAAATAACGTGACTTTGAAAACGTTACGTTTTATATTACGTTCCTAAAGTAATTCAAAGTATTCGATACGGAATCGATACAAACGGAGACAAAATTTCCCGATATGAAAGAGAGAAGATATAGGTGGATTATATAGTTTTCTATTTCAATATATTTCCAGCGAACGACTTGAGACGTATTATGTGGAAATTCGGGTTACAGATATTTCTTAAATTTATTGCGATACAGGAACGGCTGACAGTTTACCGAAGCATTGTCAGTTGGTCCCAGTAATACGGCGTTGCTCCACTTCCTCAGATTCATATTTCAGCGTGCACATTCGCTTACATCCCGATACAGAGATATTTCAAATTTCAAGGTATTCCTATCTACTGGGAAATTGATTTTCGGATCACTACCTTCGCTTAACATCACTCTTGATATATTATGCGTGATCGATCACAATATTATCCGTTCACCCAAATCGTGATACTTAACGCGCTGACAGCCGAACGAATTTTCTACGCTCTGCCGTCTATGTTGGTACGAAAGCTCAACTATTATAAACATCAGAATGTATAAAAATTATAGACTTTTTGGACTTGGTAATAATACCAATTCTAATTTCTTGGGTTTATTAATAATAAAAATGTTGATTTTCAAGTTTGCAAATAACAAAAATTGCAGATGTTTTATATCTGAGAATAATAAAAATAAGTAGTATAAGGATAGTCTGATGCTTGTCAGGAAGAAACCAACGCTTAATTACGGCCTACTTAACAGAGCACATAAAAATAATATAATATTACATAATATGGTTAAAGCAAGCTATGTATATAATGGATATTTACAAGACATCAAGATGTCACTGGAAACCACTAAGTTTTTTGTGTATCATACACTCATTTTTATTCTTAATACATAAGTGGCAGACTAATAGCAAAGACCCTCGACTGGCGCCAAATACGTGCGTTTCCCAAGAGTGTCCTAATAAGAAACCGACAAATTGCCGAATCGCGGCTTAGTAACCGTGGGGTACTTTTGATCGACGCCGGTTTTTCGTCTCATAAATAGCTTCGGTAGACGGGTAAGAGGCAAGGGAACACATGGCCAGACAGGACCACCAGAAAGACACGTCCTGGGCGGCAGATACTTCTACCATCTGGTTTTGCAGTGACGATAGCCTTGTTAGTCACACTACATCCGACCTCTCTTAATCTCAATATACTCCGCTAAGCCGCCTCTTCGGGATACCGGCTCTTCGTGCTCCCAATTTCATTCCAATACGAAAACCAGAAGTCACCTTCTTTGACCGAAACTCGCGCGAGCCAAACCAACCAGACTCGCGTCTGGTTCACTTAAAAAAACGTTCGACGCACTCGAAGTTCCTTAAACTTCAACCACTCGCGAAAGAAGGTGCATCTTGATTTTCGTTCGAATAAATCAACCTCGTTAAGTAAAATAACATGTGTCTAACTTAAAGTACCGGTGCACGTTTCCTGCATTGTCAACGTTTTTCACGTCGCTTTCTATTCGTCCGACACTTGAGAAAGGATACTATAAATATGATTAACTTAATTAATTCCCGTCTTCATAAAAACGGGCCCGATTCGTAACTGTTCGCGCGAAGAACGTATAGATCCGGGCGATTCTAATTACACGCATAGTTAAGCGTAATTGCTTGAACGTATTAAAAAGATCGTAGGAAACAGTTAAGCGCTCTACGGCGCGAATGCCTTCGTTTTTTTTCCACGGCATTTTATCACTGTCGGGGGAACAAAGTATTATAATGCGGGATCGTTAGCATGCTAATAAACGGTGGCCTCGGAATCATTCAGTCCGGGCGAATAAAATGGAAGAATAGGAAAAGGGGTACGAAGCGAGAAACCTTAGTCGATCGACGTACCTTCGGGCGAAGTAAAAGCGATTAATTACCACGTTCGGACTGTCACGCGCGAGGAGGAATCATTAATTTCTTGTTGAAATTTTGGCACGGCCGCTACGGTACCAGACAAACCGAATGGAGCCTCTCTCGGACTCTCGAAATCCATACAGCACGGGGAAGTGCGAGATTCCATGGTGGATATTAGGTTGAGGTAATTACAGCCATTAGTTCGCGCATACATCAATTATCGATGACACGATGACATGAACCTGCCGCTTCGAGGCATCCCTCATCAGGGGAATATCCGCGTATTCTTCCTTTCTCTCTTTCACCGCATCATCTCTCTCCTCATCTCCCGATGCACATCATTCGAATGAAAGCCACTTTCGCAAATTCCCATTCCATCCATTCTACCTTTTGCTTCGTCGATTTCCTGATCTATATCCGACTTGAATGCACCTGCTGTTCGTTTATTGCTATGTTATTTATTTATTTCAATGAAACGCACCGAGAGAAGAAGCTGTGTTCGAGTATCTTAATTAGACGTTGGTTTCAGATTTATAATTGCGAGTTATTACTAATATCGAGACTAATTATGTACTAATTATGTTGTGATAGAACGTAATTAGTACACTATGTTATACTACAGTATTATAATTATATTAATTTATATTGTAGTATAAATATTATATACTAATTACATTGGTAATATGGAATTTGTAATTAACCCGACGAATATTACCAATGAAAGCAGTTGAGAATTAATAAAATCAGATTCGCTCGTCATAGTTTTAATTAATACAATCGTATCAATTCGACTGCTCGCCATCGATATCGTATCACAACCAAAAATATACAACCTAATAAATGGGAACAATTGCTGTTCAATTTATCATTCTGCAAACGAATGCCGATTTAAATAACCTGTAATTAATTCATCTTCGTTAACGAAGATTTTAATAGAATTTGTGAACGTCAATTCTGTGGATTACCGATGCTCTTTACGCGGAGAAAAAAGAATCAGGTTTAAGGATATTCACGTAACGCTTAGGTTTACTCCGAAAGGCTTTGTTCATACATAACTACGAGGCTGGAGGGTATAAAAAAAATCCTCCCTCGACGAATCAGATTAGTCGAATCCGATGAAAAGCTCATTAGCTCAAGTAGGAATTAGAGCCACGTAACTAAAACACACTTAATGGCCGCTGGCCCTCGTTTCTTTATCGAGTCATTAGGAACCAATTTCGTCGGTTCTATTAATCATGGCCGTGTTACGACGGCCATTTCACGATGATATCTGTGACCGAGTTATTCGTCATTTTACATTCCCTCACTTTCGACTTGGAACTTATTACACAACTGGAGCAACGCCGATCTTTCTTATTACGAAAGGAATTTCGTTTGGATCACCTTCCACCTTCAAGAATTTCTTGTTGATATATTACTTTTCACTTCTCGTTAACACCAGAACTACCGGCAATATATTCGGTTATACTTGTATATTTATATGTACGTCCTTAAAAAAAAGGATTGATGGAAGAAATAAATTAATAGATTTATTTATATCCATTATGCAACGTGAACTGTGAAAAATCTCAGAAATTGAAACGTTCTTTTGAACATTTTTATTAAATTCCGAAGACCCGCCATTTTTCGACTTGAATCGAATGTATTTGGATGAATATTATTGTGTTATAATACTGTATATAATATTGATCACGTGATAATACTATAAACAGGGTGTCCCACATGAAATAAACTACCTAATCATCTCCTTTAATCGCGAGAATAAAGAAAATATTTTACGCGTCATACGAATGTCTTCGAACAGCCAATATCCCGAAAAAGAATTATTTCCGTCGTAGTCTTTTTACAGAATTTTCCAGATCACCCATATTTTTTACACGGACATAAATATCGTTTTATAATGGTGGCCTGTTTCACGTGGGTTACCCCGTATAATCATAATATAACACTATCGATATATTATTCGTATATAAATTATATGAAGTGTATATTATTTTAAATACATAGCGTATAATCTCGACGAAGCATGGACGATTATGGGTATTTTATTTTCATAGATGCACATAATTACATATTTTCTGAATTTACAGGCGCAATCGGCTTTAAAGTATCGACAATCAGGTTTAATAAAAGTCATATAATGTAGCATCTCGGTCGCATATTTCTCGCGCACGTTAAACCGGTTCGTACGGTATTAAATTATTTTCCCATGCAGCGCACGGGGAAAAGTGGAGGCTTCGTCATCACAGGCTCGAACTCCTGCACGATAATTAGCGTAACTCCTCATTTTTTCATATTCGCGAACTGGACAAGGGCGGAGCTAGTCGAACTCGCATGTAAACCGGTTCGATATCCTGACATTTAATGGCTTATCGTGAACGTGAATAATCGAACTGAATAACTTCTCTGCGAGACGACAATTCTTATATATCCCGATGGATTTATTACCCGATATGCAACATAATATTCCTGGATCACGGACTAAATTATCGATACTCAATTTTCATGGAAATTATAAATTATTTGCATTATCACTGTCTTAAATGGATACGCTGATCCATATTGTTGGATTTATTTGTATTTCTATTATTATACAATAATACTTTATTATATTATAATATTATATATACACTACTATAGTACTACTATATTTTAATACTACTATCAATAATGATATTATTACACTAATAGTATTAGTTATTCCCGAGAAAAAGTCCCGAATGTTACGTCAATTTACAAACTCCTAAAACGCTGATAATAATCATTGCACCACCCTGCATATTTCTTATCACAAATAGAGCATGCGATGATAACTAGCCACTTTCAAACCGAGCGCAAATCAACCTCGTTCATTAAGCAACCACCATACATCATTGTCAAAAACGAAAGAGTTTATTAATCAGCGTACGAACTTGATTTCTCGGCGCAACTAAATACTACACCTACTCTGAACCGGCTCGCGGATAAGGAGAGCGAGTACTTTGCATATGTATGGCGAAGATTAAGTAGGCCGAGTTTCGGACGATCAATCAAACCGCGATAATACCGGTAAGTCAACGATATTCGTCATACTCGAAATAAGCTGTCAATAATTAGGTGGTAGCCCATAGAATCTTCACTCGTCGTCTTTGTATACCTGGTGGCAAGGGGTTCGTGTAAGAGAAATACCTTTCCGGGCTAAGATGCCGGTGGGTAGAAAGCACAGACATCCAGTGGAGCGAGCCATTGCGATAAGATATAGTGAAACATCGTATAGTACGCTCCTCCGGGACCAGTTGAAGTCTTAATTACTGGCTTCTCATGCTGGAATGCCACCTTATCGTTAAATTACTTCTACCAGCTTGCACACCTTCGTGATCGGACATTGAATTACACTTTCCCTCGCCAGTTTCGAAACCCTTTCAAATAAACTGTCCATACCAGAACGATGTTACTCGAAACTTATATTTGTTCGTCGATTTCGGTGATAAGGAATCGAGCTAAATAGCAGCGGTCTTGTGAATGTGTTCTTCAGTGTCGAGAAGAAATGGCAGGAAAAAGGAACGGATTACTTATGGAATGAATTTTCCATTAATGTAATTATGGCGCGCAGATTGGCCCGGTATTAAAGGGTTAATTGCGATATACATTAGCGAAGCATGTAGCTTTGTCAAAGCTGCTTTGATCTCAAGTAGAGCGGTTGTTAGTTACCTTTAGTAGACCACAACTGCTCTGTCTTGACATAATATCGCTGATACGAGCGTATCTTTGTCCGATATCTGGATACGTTAGATAATATCGAAACTCCTGTAAATTCACCTTTCATATCTTAATTGAACTGTAAGTTTACTGCGGTTTTATATGCAATTATATCTGTGTGGATCCTCATTGTTTAAAACGCAAGGAAAATTCAAATCGTTCGGGTGTTCTTGCACGACTAGAAACATATGTTTTTCCATTGGTCGATCTCGATGTTGGTGGTAACCCTGATAAATGCGCACTCAACGGAAACGTACACGATCGGCTCTAACCACGGTAATAGACAGTTTACATTCAGCAATACTGCCGAACAATGAAACGTTTACTAGCAGTAACCGATCGTTACACCCACCATCCATTTCCCGATATCCGCAAACCTACCATGAGTTACCGAACCCAACGATCGCACACTCGAACCTAGAAACATGAAAATTTCCGACCTAACGATTAAGCTTCTTCAAGGATTCCGATCGACCACCGATTTCCTGGTGATTAAGGTCTTCGTAATTACTAGTCACTGGCACAATAGAATCCATCGATATCTTACGAAACGTACTTATTAGTTCGAACATCACAAGTGGTCGATTGTTCGATGTCGTAAATTTACTAACTTACAATTCGATGTAGAGCATTTTCGTGAAAACGTAAATTCTTTAAAGACAAAGGACGAATTTTGTAATATTATGAAACTTACTTAATAGTCCTCGCCATCTTATCTCTTGAAATACAATAATTTAGATATCAAGGGATTGAGATGTTTCACACAACACAATGAATAAATGCACGTAGTAACCGCGGTGTGTTAGATGCTACGATATCTCGAAGGTCGATTATCGATGAGAGGCCGGTATCGAAGTGTAACGAGGAGAACGATTTTCTTCAGTGCTCGGTGGTTAACCTCTCAAGATAGGACTCGAAGATCCCAGGTCGGAATCCCGGCGTACCTGCTGTCGAATTGCGTTGAAATACATCGAAATTTTCGGTGGTTTAACAGGAAGGTACACCGTTCGAATTTAGTAGAAGGACTTGAATGGAACAGATGCGAAAAAGGGCATTCGATTTTCGAGTGGTTAGACTCTTACTGCACACGTGCATAGAAGTGTATACACCGTGCACTGTGGATTCTAATAGCTCGTTTTAGATGCATCCGGCCGAGAGTAATGCACTCTGAAATGAGATAGGTTCTTTATTTTGATAGCATCCTCGGTGTTCCGTGGGCTTTATGCTACGACCGCGATCGTTCTTCTGCCTTTAGAGATCCTTGCTTCCGATTAATCCAGGATACGATCCCGAGCTGTTCGAGCTCCGATCGAGTTATCTCTTTTTACACCTTACAGCCGTTACTCTTATTTTATTTATCTTAATCAATCTTTTTAATTGTTCTTGAGGATACCTGCCGTTTATTACAGCAGAGCGGAAATTAGACTCTGCTACGTATCTACATAAGCTCAATAAAAACTATAATAACACTGTAAATACAGTATATGTACGTAAAAATGTTTATATTTGTAACGAACAGGTTAAGTTCTCGATAAATGAAGTCTTGAAAGAAATAACAAGTTTCGATATCATCGTCACTAATTTATAACGGATCATTAACATTCTTTATATTTACTTGTTTTATTTACGAAAATATCGTTGCTCTTAAATAGATACACTTTTTGAACGCGGTGACGCAACTTCGAACCGGTGCACAAACCCGCAAAGCTCGTCGAGCGAATATAATAGAGAATGAAGAAGGTGGTGAGTTTTTGGAGGGCGGTTTGGGTTAAGGGATGAACAGGATGGCATATAAACCGCACTCGACTCCGTTTCTCGTAGTCGTGATTTCGAGCATGTGATTTAACTGGGAACAGTTATGGGGAACTACGGAACGTACCCTAAACTGAAACGCGTATTCTTTACTCTATCGTGCTCGTAGATCTATAGATACACCCGCCTCTCATGGATCTATGAACAATTTGAAAAAGTTCTTTATTGCCCCGATTCCATACGATCGAACCAGTCTAAATATTTTACCTAGCCGAGTCTCGCTCTCGACAGATTCGCTTTTTTTCATCCGGCCCACTGAATCAATGCCGAAACACAACGCGTTGATATTCTATATCGTAGAATTCCTCTTCACCCTTTCCTCCTTCCTGTCACCAGTTTCGGACACTAGATATTCCTCGAAGTTTGTTGTAAATTTATTGTTATTGCTGGAACTTTTCGATCGACGTATTGAAATACTACACCACGGGAATATTTCATAATTAAAGTGATCTCAATTGTTAACGAGGTCTATAACGTTCACCAATTTATTTAGTTTTTTGGACTATTGAATTCAAGTTTTCAAGGTAACAGATGAATATTTGTATTATTTAATAGAGCGTACTCTTCGAAAGATGTATTTAGTTAGAATTATGTTGAGTGATCCACTCGATTCCCTGATTTGGAAACACAGACGTGTCTTCATGTAATTAGCGAAAACGCAGACGTTACATTTGGCAAGTGGATGTTTGCTCGTTGGTCATTAGGCTGAATTTGCGTTTAATAACCGCATTCCGAGTGTAGAAACCTGTGCATTTAATTATTACGAGTTCCGCTATTTCGATTTACTCGTTAAACGATCTACGCTCGAACCACTCTTCACACCGTAATTTTAATTATCCCCGAATAAGGAGTCCAAATATTTCATATTTTCGTAATTCAACGTAATTAACGGAAATCGTTCGTTAAAACCTCGAATGAATCGAACAATTACAAAAATAATGCCAATTTTAATATAATATCTTGTCTTGTTTATTATTATCACAATTTAACAAAGATTTATCATTAGATCCAATAAGTTCGAAAGTGATACACAATTTATTGAAATTCCACGTATCAGTAATTAAAGGATATTATCTTATAGGAAATTAATTTTAGGGACTAAAGGAGAAGATTAAATAACGGTATTAAAACTGGATATTTTATTGCAAGAAATATGCGATGAAAATGTTTCATAACATAGTCATTGTCCATAAAACTAATTAGAGTATTAATACAAATGGTAAAAGAACAGTATATTTAAAACTTACACATTAAAATTAATATGAATTTAATTTAATCGATCACAAAGAATTAACGACATAATAAATAAGAGAGTCACAATTTCGTGTTACAAAAGATTCATGTACTGGTATGGTAAGCCTAGTTCAACCAATAATAACATTCATGTAAATACAAAACACTAACTATCTCCGCTGCCAATTTCTTCTTTTCGACGCCTTGTGTTGCAGCCCTTACATACGCCTTCCGATTCCGAATCGATCGTCGTAACTTCCGAAGTCGCATCCTTAAGCATCAACGCGCTTTTACATCCTTCAGTATTAACTTCTTGTTTCGATTTTTCTGTTGGCTGTTCTGTGTTTGTCAGACAGTGAATAATTCTCGAATCTTCCCCGTCTGCTATTTGCGTCGTAACTTGAGAACCACTGCCTTGTGGAAGCTGTAACAAAACAATGTATCAATGATACAATATAATATTGTAATAAGCGCGATTGTAAGCAAAGTTTATAGTACGTTCATCAGTGAATGGATGCAAGAAGGTGCTTATTACCTGAAGTATTACTTGTACCGGTACTCTTTTTTCGGCATCTTGTAAAAAGTGACCTTTTTTGGATTTTTTCCGACAGTCTATACCGAATTTAAATAGCGGGCCCAATCCGAGATTAATAGACGCGCCGCATAAAACGAACGGCAATATTATTATAACTAAACCGATGCTTAAAAATAATACGAGTTTCACCATCCATCCGTAAGTCCATGGTAAACCATCTATTACAGAGTAAAAAGGAAATCAGTTAAATGTAACATAATTATAAAGTCATTATACGCATAAATCAATTACAATTACCTGTAGCATTTTCTATAAATTTTGATATAACATGCCCGATGTTGGTAATCGGATGAAGAATGGCTGTACTAATAAAATGTGAAAATACTATCGCCGGTGTAACTTTCAACTTAGGATTGGTCATTAAAGCCTCGTAATATTTCTCGCAATCATTATTAGCTGAAAGTGTACATACAAAATTGACACGTAAAAACCTGATAAATGTTAATTAGAAAATATAGCATTCTAAATTAACACTCACGGAATACAGTTGACACAAATTTATGCCACAAATTCATTTTTTCCGGCTGACATGCAATCGGTATTTCTGATAATTGTCTTTGGGCAGCCATAAGTTTGATTTCCTCTTCCTTGTAAAATAAACAAAACATTCGTGTCAGAATTCGATGATTTCAGAATTTTCGATAACGTTACTATAAACAACACAAATAGTGATACAACAATACACTCCCGTATAACGCGGGTAATACGTTACGCGTTATATGAAATCGCGTTATCGGGGAATTCCCCCGTTTTATTATATAGCGCGTTGTACGAGAATCCCGTTATATAAAAACAATCGTGACAATATTTTTAGCGTGTTGTAGGAATTCGCGTTATATGGGAGTTTACTGTACAATTATTTGATTCTTACTTGCATCAGCTGCCACCATGTCATGAAAAAGCTCAGCACAATTAAAATTTGGGCAGTTAAGAGAAGAGGTAATCTTCTGCCCCAAAATAATTTCTTTAATACAATAAAGATTATTATAGATCCGACTACTATAAGAACTGGGTCACGCTATAATATTGGAAAATTATGATGCATTTTAAGACAATCGAAATAAATGTTGTAATATGGTTATAAAAGATATAAATATATCTTACGTATTCTTGTAGTAATCTCAGAGTGGAGTGTAGTATCTCTGAAAATATTTCAACGTTATGCATAACAGTTGCCTTAAAGTTATATTCTGGCTCTTTTATCGCAGAACTGAGAATAGCATCGATTTCCCTCAGGGATGCATTTTCAATGTGAAACTCCTGAAGTTGTTTCATTTGCAAATGCGAAACTTCTATACTCAATACTCCTGCTACCAAGTCATTATTCTTCATCTGCATAACAATAAAATGAATTATCATCTATTCTATTCTGTTATTATTATATTTAAATATTAACACTCGAGCGCCGCGCTGAAATCCGTGTTATACAATACCTCCCGATACGCGTCGGTAACGACTATATAACGTCTAAAAATAAAACCGTTTGAGCGCTCTACGATACACGGGTTACTTTACATCGTTAACGTAATGTTAAAAATTGAAAATTTTACGAATATTAGCGATATATTTGATTCGAGTTTTTGTGAATTCGTATCGGTGGTCACCGGTGACCGCCGCGGCGTTTAACGTGTTAACAAGATAAAATGCCTTGTTAAATCAATAGAAAAAAGGGGGAAAAAATATTGAATCAACAAAAAAAACTGTAAATTAATGAAGACACGAAAATTTGTTTTGATTCCTGAACATTGTTAATCGTATAGTAAATATGGCCTCAAATCTCAGTATGTTACCTGTATCTGAATATTGGACAGAATTAAATTAACGAGACGTTTATAAAATATTCTATCCTGAGCATTTGAGTTTTGTGGACATCCAGATTGTGTTATACGACTTTCATGCTTGGTATGTTTTTCCACTGCAATCTGACTACTAAAGAACACAGACAATTATAAAATAACATTAAGAAACTATGAATCGCATCAAACGTAAATTAATCGGTAGAAAAAACTTAGTAGAAATTTAATGAATAAAATGCGCACAGAAATACGGAATAATAATTAAGAATCAACAAGAAATATATGCAGAAGTTATCTGTGCTTAACTTACGGATTTTGATCTACATCCTTGATAATCTGTTTCCTTACTCTATCGTAATAAAACGAATGCGGATCTATAAGTTCTTCAGACTCACTGTAAGAAAAACTTGAGGATGAGAACTATACTCAATAATTGGCAAAATTGTACGATCTTTTTGTACTTACATTGTTTCGGTAAAAAAGAATTCCTCCTCACTCTCAGAGTATACTGCAGCAGTCGTAATAAAAATGAGTAATAAAGTATAAACGAGGCCCTTCATGATTATCAAAACATAAGTTCGCTGGGTGATTTAAATATCGCAAAGTTCACCTAACACTTCTTAAATTCTATTATTAACGATGAAGGCTTGCGTAATTATGCATAACCTTCGGTACCCCTACATGAGTGTCTCCGTGTTAATAAACCGGCTTTTTAAAATAATGTTTATTACAGCTGGTAGAAATATCTGCCTACATTTTTTCGCAACTAGAATTCAGGACTTCCTTGAAACAGGGGTGCATTTAAGAGTTGCAGGAAAAACAGGACTACCATCTATGCGCATGCACTGCATAAAAATTAAGTGTGTTCCGTCGTTCCCCATAAGTTTCTAGATATCTTTATTTGGTGGTCGAATATTTTGCAAATTTATTTATTTATATTCAACAACGCAATGAGAATATTAAAATATCTTTAAGATCAATCGAAAGTTATCGTAAGAAATTTGACTTTTTCCCTTCAGAAATGAGATGGTCAAAATTTAAGGGGTACCAACATCTAAATTTATAAGTAGTCCCTAAATAGAGAAACTCACCGTTCGATATAAGTTGTATTTTATGAGGAAGGGAAAAAACCTGAGTTCTTTATTGTATAGAGAATGGTTTATTGGATCGAAAGGTTTGATGTTTACATTTCACGAATTTATTTCCTTAAAAATATTTAGTTAATGAATGTATACTATATATCCACGGATATCGTTAGAATAAGTTTAATTGTGTAAAAAACCATACATATAATTCATGGTGCAAAGTATTTTATAACAAATACAATGTTCCGTCGTTTTGTTATGTGTACAATTATCGAATTGAAAATAAGAAAAAACGAACTTAGAGTAGTAAGATTCGCAATTTAGATTGCCATTTTGGTGTACAAGACTGAATATCATTTAACGATTTTAACTTTATTCGGAAATACTTTGTCGGCCGCTGGCTTCACTTCGCCAAATCGAGCTTTCCTTTTTTCTATTCTTGCTTCCAACTCGGCCTGTAATAATATTTTGTATCAGTCACAGAAATGCTAGAAAAATTTATAAATAAGATTTTATTCGTCAATTTCTATTCTCACCTTTTCCATTAAAGTAGAAACCGATGTTCCGAACCTTTCCGCTCGTTTCTTCAAGACTTCATATGTAGTGTGCTGCAATAGAAATTGGAAATTAATTAGAACCAGAAATAAACATAAAACTGTTAATATTTAATTGCATTGAATATCAGATCGATTACCACAGGTGTTTTAACAGACGCCGCCGATTTATTATTTTGATTATTATTAATACCAAATCTCGCAAATCTCGCTTCTTTCTTTGCCGATTTATTATTTTGATTATCATTAATACTAAATCTCGCAAATCTCGCTTCTTTCTTTGCCGTTTCCGAAAGCGGCGTTCCAAACTTTTTGGCCCTCATCTCTAATCTCTGTTTAAATAATTATTATCGTAAATAGATAAATAAGTAGATTACATAGATTATACCTTTCTCCCTTATTTTTATATGTAATCAAGAAATTAAGAAAATATACGCAAGTTATAATTACTTCTTTCAGTCCGAGCTCGGACAATTTAATCATTTTTTTCTCGGGTGGCGCCGTGTCCGACGATTTTGTATCAGTTTCATCTTTTTCCGCTTCATCATTTTTAGCTTCCTCGATCGCAGGTTTTCGATTTAGTACGATTTTTTTCGCGCTCACGTTACTCTCTGTAGACAACTTCCGTTTTTCCGTAACTTCCTGGGAGTCTGGTTTACTAGATAATTCTTCGATTTCTTCGTCCTGAAAACGCACATTATCCATGAATAAATTTATAGATTATAATCTTACTTTTTTTTTACGATGTTAATAATTATTAGAAAATATTAATAGTTCTATCACATGCTTACACCAAGGACAGCGTCTTCATCTAAAATTTCTTCCGCAGTCTCATCCAACGACAATGTAGAATCTAACAAGAAAATATTATGTTGAAAATATGAATCGACATATAATTTCTATTTGAAAGAATTTAATTTGAAAATTGTTTAAAAATATGTACCCCCGTGTATAGCTAATTGCAGCCTCTCGACTAATTCATTTTTATTTCCTGTAGTTGGAAGTCCTCTTTGCTTTAGTTCTATCTTCAAGTCTGCTACCTAAGCCGTAATAAATGTTAATTTACAAATTCGATTTATTAACACTAGACAACAATATATTCATCTAAATTCACAGATTTACGTATTCGTCCTTAAAAACAAAGATGAATGACATAAATAAATAAATCGATTCAATTATGTCTATTATGCAACATAAGCCGCAAAAAATCGCAAAAAATGGAACGTTAGGAATTTGAACATTTTTATTAAAAACCGCGAACCCGACATTTTGACTGCTTTCGTAGTTCTAGTGTTAACACTCCTCAATTGATTTGCAATATACTTACACATTATTTCTGTATTTACGACACCGATATTTAAAAAGATCATCTTTATCGAATTTTATAACAATCGCGAAATATATTCGCCGCTACTCGTATAATATCAATTTATAATCACGTTTATCAAATACTGAATGTGCCCCGCAAAAAATCATTTTCTATCTTCGACAACTTCCAATACATATTTTAAATGATATACAATAAATTACAACATTGATACATCTTGTAAAATGTATATAAACGTTTCAAATTTATATAACTTAAGTAATATAATATAAACACGCCTTCTGTTGGAACAAATTTTGTATCAAATTATAATGTGTACCTTGTTATGTAGAATCAAATTAATTAATGGCAATCAATTTAGAAAAGGATTAAAGACAAAATAATCATTAAAATAATTGAGAGAAATTAAAAGTTTCCATGTTATACTGTTAATCGCAGTAGAAAACATCTCGTTTAAGGTTAGTAGAATTCTTTGGTAAGCGAAAGAGCACTTTGAAATAAACGGTAATCTACCTTCATTTTTGAGAGTTCGGTGAGTCCCTTCTCGTAAGACGAATCGGCCATGGCGTACGTCTTCTGTTTCTTTTAAATCAACTGATACTTCTTTTAAACAACTAACAATGTCATAGTAAATCGCGGAATAATTTCGCGAAATCGTACCTCAAACTGATACACCGCACTGTACAACATAAAAGCTTAACATATTACTGCTTTCAAAGAATGTAACCAACTGCCAATCGATCGAGCACTATATAGCCAACGAACAAGAGTTCTTTAAGGTGTCAATTTGAATCCAATATTGTACACGAAAATATAGTCAGAGTTATTCGAAATATTCCTATATTAGACGGACCGTTTACGAACACTTTCCACATCATTCAAAAGTCTCTATTATCGATAAGTGCATTATCGAACCGCCATAATCGAGAAGTGCAGCGATACATCGACGGTTGACATTCGAGTACCGTTTTTTTTTCGAGTCCGATGTTGAACCTTATTTATCTTACTTGCATTGCAGTTCTCGCGTGCAAGTTGTAAACATTTAACATGGTAGATGAATCCACGAGGAAGACTTTGAGTAGCATTCCGTTGTTGCAAACGAAAGCAGGGCCTAGAGATAAGGAATTATGGGTACAAAGATTAAAGGAGGAATACCAAGCTTTGATTAAGGTAAATCGGATGTTTTAAAGGGAATTTCATGAGTGTTCCATATGGTTTAATAAGATGTTTAAGAAGAGGAGGTGGTTATGTTGATGTTGACAGTAGCTTTCTAAAGAACGTTAAAAAATGTTTGACATTGATCAACGAATTAAAAAGAATTTGCTGGAAATTAAATGCATCTCTGTACACTTTGCAGTATGTTAAGAATAATAAAGAAGCCGATAATGATTGGTTCCGTTTGGAATCAAATAAAGAGGGAACTCGGTGGTTCGGGAAATGTTGGTACATGCATAATTTCTTGAAATACGAATTTGATATCGAATTTGACGTGAGTAGAATACGACATTTTCCAACGCGATTTCTTAAGTACCTGATTATTAACTGAAAGAAAATAGAGTTTAAAGATTGGAGCCAAATTTTAGATACCCGTTACGTATCCGACGACGGCACCGGAAATAGCTTTACCAGAATTAGATGGTAAAACAGCAAAAATGTACAGAGGTGGAAAGATATGTTTGACAGATCATTTTAAACCCTTATGGGCAAGAAACGTACCGAAATTTGGTATCGCTCACGCTATGGCGCTAGGAGTAAGTTTTTTTTCGGCGATAAAAATTAAATCAGGTAACAAGGTACTGCAGATAATTAATAAAATAATAAATTGTTTAGCTTGGGCCATGGTTAGCAGTTGAAATTCCTGACCTTATAGAAAAAGGTGCAGTAGTGCACAAAGATAATGCAGAGCAGAATAAGTGATAAAGATCAAATGATAGGAAAAATGTTGTACAGCAGTAAATGAAAATAATTGCCTTTCATTCTAACTCAAACATTCTATTACTTACTCCAGTGGGGTGGGAGAGATTTATATGTTGAATTATATGAGATTTTATACTTGACATAAATATATACAATGCTCCATGAATCGCTTTAAACTTATTTATCATCATCTATCTTTATCTTGTCTTTTACTTTTGCAATCTCATCTAACCTGTAAAGGTCCTTGAGGGACACTTCACCTGTACCTCTTTCAAGAGGCTTGGGTTGAGACGGATCTGGTTTCCATCCTACCATATAAAATATTTGGAAAGTAGCTGGTATATATGGAGAACCATCTTCTTTTGTTTTCCCATATAATTCTTTATATATCGCTGCAGCTGCCATTAAACTATCCTTACTTAATCTCTGCGGCCGATTTTTTCCCGCGTTATTCTCCGCCATCCCTATAATTTCGAGTTTCCAGGTACACAAACTTTGGAACTGAGAATTATATTATGTTAGTTACCTTTTAAATCCGTCATTAATTCAAACATAGTTGGATAACCGACAACCATTTCATCGGTATCAATAGTTAGCATAGTAAAGTTTGCTCTCGTTAGCAGAGCACCTATATCGGTAACTTTAACGAATGGTGAAATATGCATTCCAATTCCTCCAAGCCTCTCGAGTTCTGCTAATTGCAATGAACCTCTGAAGAATTGGAATAATATATATTAATGTTATGCTCTTATAATTATAATAGAGAAGTATGTGATAGCGATAATTGTATCACCTTAACTCATATAATGTGTCGCCACCGAATATAGCAGCCATAAAGACACCATCCTTTTTTAAGGCATTATTGATTCCCTTCAAACAACCTGGTAAATCGTTAACCCAATGAAGACTCAATGAACTAATAATTAAATCAAAACTATTAGGTTCTAACTCTGGATTCTCTTCATCGAGAATAATTTTCTTGAAGTTCATTCCTTCGGTAGTTTGCGATTGTTCCAATAAAGTAGGACTCATGTCTGCTAGAACTAATTCTTCTACGGAATCGGAATAAATATGTTTCGACACATGACCCCTTCCGCACCCTAAGTCGAGGGCTTTCTTGAATTTTCTTTTTACATCGTATATTCGATCGGAAAGTCTGAAACCTACTTCATCTTTAATATAATCGTAGCATTGCACATCAGTCTCAGTCGCAGCTCGTTCTCGTTGCAACAATTTCGCGTTTCGATCAAAAACGTGCATAACACTATCGCGCGGCAATGTTAATTTTACCGCGGTAGTTTTTATGCCGCGAGTATCGAAATTGTTGAATCGATTTGTGGCATTACATTTATTTAATCGATTCAGTAATTTCAAAGTGAGATGATCGTTGTCCAGCACAGTGAACAACGTTCGCTGAAAGTTCAACATTTTGTAATATATTCTGTTTGTGCTACTTGATTACGACGCGTGCGTCGTTCTCTAACTTCATGAATTTCTTAAAATATTGTTTTGTCAGTGATCATTTTCGCAAGAGTCCTGTCATTGTTAAGTACGTCCTCAAAAATAATGTGACATAACCTTCGGTGTGGAAAACATACTTTTTTAGATATTTGTATCTCGTGCACCGGAAATGCACTTTTAAGTACGTAGGGGATTTTAACTAGAGAGCTTATGTTTTCGGCTTTGGGTGCGTTTCCTCAGTTTCATTTTTAATTCGAAAGATTATAGAATATTAGCGTATTACGAATGACATAAATAATTGAATTAATTATTCATATATTTAACAGATTAATCGAGTATTATCCGTATTTAATAAAATATTCCTATACAAAAGTACAACGAAAGCTTTTCTATTCTGAACTCGCGGTATTTGATTCATGTAGTATCAGTTTGAATTATTTACAGTTAAAGTGCTTGCCGCAGTTTCTTAGAAAATATTTGTTTGCGTTTATAAATATATTAAATTATTGTTGCAAATTGACACAGCAAGAATCCAGGAAAACTAGCTTGATAGTTGAATTATAAAATTAGAAATCAAATTTAAAAATTATAAAGAACTTAGTGAGCAGTGTCGGGATAAATGTACAACGCATTCGGGTAAAATAATGAATGTCTTTAAATAAAAGTGTTGATAAATTGTCATATTTATTCGTCATAATTTCTGCAACGTATAAGGTAATATATAAAACATAAATTAAATGATACATCATATGAAACCGTTTTTGTCTTGTAACGTTTCAACTATGCTGTTTTTTATTGTTGTTCACTACAAGGTCTGCCGTAGTTTAATATTTCATACTACAAATATTACTTGATATTTGCATAAAGATTTGAAGCTTTCAAAATCTATGAAGGATTACACATTGTATGACAATACGTTCTGATTTTATAAAAACCTTTTTTTAATGCCACAGTCGTTATCACATATTCATTCCATACTAACAAAATATATCAATTTCTAGAAGTAAAACATGACATTTTCCCGAAACCAATTTTACATTCTAAAGTTACAGAACATTTAATAAAATTATGTTAATTTGAATTGCAGAATTACATTTTTCTCTGGAATTATTTCGTTGAAATCTTACGTGAAAATCATAACAATATTGAATGATTCAGATTGAAAATTAGGGAAGAATTATCTTCAGACATCGTTGGCTTTATTAATAAACACATTATATTTTGGTTTCGGAATAATGTGACATAATATTTTGAAATGTAATTCAATAGTAAGTAATTACAATTTGCAAGGCATTATTCACATAGATGTGTATATATATATAATATATTACAAAATTGGTTCGTAAAAAAAATACATCTTTCTAGTAAAAAAATTAACATCACCGAAGTATTTCGAATTATCTCGAAAATTAAATATATATTTATATATGTATATAAATATATATATACAACATCTTCGCGCATTGTGCCTTCCAACGTCTTAAGTTTCCCAAATAATAAGTGTCGTAATTGGTAAGCCTTAAAAAAAAGAGAGTATTAGAAGAAAAGTTCGATATAAAAATCAGTCCTAAACATTACTAGAAAAGTTTGTACAGTTTCGTAATCACAATAAAAACAAATAACAATATATATCATGAGGCACAATATATAATATTATACCTGAAAATTAGGAGAGCACATTTTTCGTCGTAATTTTTTTCTTTGCGCATCCGAAGAAACTGCGAGTTAGAAGTCATAGAAAAATGTTTATTGTTGCTCGTCGCGAAACCGAAGTATGATGTATAAAAATGATACGTGCAAATTGAAAATCAATCGATCGAACTACCGTATCTTTCACGAAGACATCAATGCTGAAGTATTGCCAAAATAAATCATGCGTGTTTCCAGTGATTTTCATTTAAAATCATTCTTAAAAAACGTCGTTTCCATAAAACCTTGAACAATCATAGTCATCCATCCTTTAATTGTCATAAAAATATGTTTACCTTTCTATAATACACTGTACGCTTATACTATTCTTTTTAAATCTCTGGAAAGTAACCCGATTAAGAACATATTGCATTCTCAGAACCTGATTCACTCGCCATTTTGAGATTCCAACTAATCGCCGAGCAAAATTATTCAATCCGGAGAAAGTTGTTGTCAATCTTGTAATAATAACGACAAAGGAAAGATACAAAACTGAGACAACCGTTGTTGAATTGTCCCATTCTTTTCACTATTTCTGAATTACTCGTGAATTTCTCGTACGAATATTTTTACGGTAAATAACTATATTCGTAAGTTCAAAGTGAAAACATGCACTTCGAATCGATAAACTGCAACGATCTGAATATTGCGGGGGATAAAGTAAGATACTATGATGCGAATTGTATTATTAGAAACAAAAAGTATCGTAAGGATGTTCTGTTCTAGTCAAAGCTTGTAAAACCACGTCTGCGATAAGAGTAACGAAGCCTCTTCTGTGCTTTAGAAAGATTTCTCTGATTCAGGAAGTTCAAGTAAAATTACTTTGGCCTCAAACTATTGGCGGGCGTGGTTAATGTAAAATGTGCCGATGATGGAAGAGTCGTTACTGTACTCGCGGAGGCTGAACTTTCGCCTACTACAGCCGTCGCGATATTCGTTTCACTTTTATAACGTATGTTTGTATATTCTCGACCCAACTGTAGTGATTTCTGCAAATCCAATCGTAAATAATTCGTACACATTGAAACAAACATTGCAATAATAACATAACATAAAATAAAGTGAAGGTAATACCTGCTCTGCTTGCATTCTTTGAGAAACAGTTTCAATGTAGTGTAACACAGCAAGATACACGAATTTATATTGGGCCTCCGTTTGTACCATTCCTGATCTCTGTGAACGTACTCTTTGAATTGTTCTTTGAATGTCGATCTCACAGTCCAATCCTGCAGAAATTTCCAAGGAAATACTTGAGATTTCACGGTAATATTTCCATGGCACAACAGCTATTTATAATGACTAAAAATTACCATGACGTTTAATTTGATCAAGGATCATATCGATGACGATAAATGTCCCGGTTCGACCAATTCCAGCACTGCAATGCACAAGAATGGGCCCTATGCTTGAAACATTTTGTCCACTCGAAGCAAGGGAAGCAGCGATTGATTCTTGTCTGGCGTTCACATCATGAAGAAAATTTAATACACAGCCAGGATCTGATGGAACGCCATGATCAGGCCATGCCTTAAAATATGTGATTAATTGGTTTACGAAATATTGGTATTAGTTCGAGTTGAATTTTTCAATGAATTAGTATACCGCAAATTACCTGAAAATGATAATGGTATATCCTTCTGGATTCTGAAACACTCGGCTGCTTTCCTTGCAAAACAAATTCTCGTAAAGTATAATCCGCGGTGGATGTACGAGATAAGGCTCGTACTTTCCAATCTCCGTACTCCGTTGCTTCACCTTCTTCCGGCCAGTAACGGGCACATTTATTCTGAAAAGTAATATTTGTAATTTGCATTCGCAATTTGATGTGATGGTTTTATAGCTCAAAAATCGCACTTTTCCTCGTTCCATTTCTTTGGTGGTCATAACGATCACTCGCGTATTTTCTTGATATACCATGTGCCAAAAATCTTGTATGGTACTTGGAAGACAACCTTGTGTCGCGATATAACATTTATTAAATGAACCAAGATCCCCGGCAGTGCTTATAGCAGAACTTGGTCCGTCTCCTTCTTCGTTCTAAAAATTAGTATATTAGTATATTCACATAAATGCGGGGAATTCAGATTTCCTAGTATTGCATGACAAATAAGATTGCTATAATTAACGTAATATAATTAGTTTACCCTAATGTAATTAGCGTTAATATAATCCGCCCCCGGGAAATTAGGGTCAACGTCTTTCAATTTCACTCTCGTATGATCGACTGAAAATTATTATTCCGTAATATTAACGCGAATTATGAATGCCGTGAATCAAGTTCGAAATATGTTTGAATACTTACATGGTAGAATATTTTTATAACGATTTTTGGCTCGGTTCTCCGGACGCAAACCTTCTTTCCGAGAAAATAAATGACGACATTCTAGTTGTTGTAGAGACTCAAATTCTTCCCAGAAACCGGCTTTTCCTTTCCCGCGGCCCGCTCCGGCTTCGTTACTCGCAGTGGCACCATTCCAGCAGAGCCATCCATTCGAACATCCATTTTCTTTATGGAGTTGTCTTACTCTGCTCTCAATGCCACTGGCATTTATACGTGTAGCATTAAAAGGTTGCCTTAAAATGACATTCTCATATTAAATTATTAACTTGAGATTATGTATACTTCATACCGACGAATATTATACATATTTTCCAATTGTCTGTTAAGTATTACATCCACATATTCCAAATAAAATTTTACATCTTTTTACCGTAGATGAACGACACTTCCGCTCGTTTCAACCATCGGATTGCGTTTATAGTGTTCTATTAGATCGCTTAGACTATCAAACTTATCGCCACCGCCGACATCGTATTTGTTATCCTGAAAATGTTCAGTATATCTTATACTACGTCATAAACACATGGAAATAATAATATTTCAGATTTGTAATATGCTTTGCGTTTGTAGAACAAAATACAAAAATGATATTAACCTGAGAGCGTATCATAACGTGGGTAACACGATCGTCTGTGCGTACAGATAAGACAAAATCGCCAGGTTTACTTTGGGATTCACGAACCAAAAACGACCCATTCTTACCACGTTCTAACATTAAACGTTCTGCTTCTTTTGCTGATAAATGGCCATGGAACCACCTTTACCCATATTTTACTATTAACACATAGCATGGTACATGTGTGTATTTGATGTAATGAGACTAACTTGTACCAAGGGATATCAAAGATGGTCGAAATTTGAATTTAAAATCATTGATTATTTGCGCTGAAGCAGTCTCAAATTAGTAAATACCTTTCAGTTGTAGGATCTGCACAATTTAGCGGATATTTTAGTTCTATAATCTCTCCATTTTTCTCGCGCAATTGTCCACCGTTTTCCATGTAAAACTGTACAAGCTCGGATAATGTGGCAAACTTTTCTCCACCATAAAGATCATAGAAATCTCCTGTATTTTGTATTTTAATATGAGTCACTTCACCATTTCGTCTGAGAATAAGATGAAGTATTATGCAGTAATATCTCATTTATATATATATTCGGTTGTTCAAAAAGTTCGTGCTATTTTCAACGTGTAAATTGGAATCGCCGTTTATTCAATTTTATATATTGTCCAAATTTCTATTCAACAATATGTTGTTGGTTTTGAATTATAATATTTGCCTATATTTTGGACAGCTTTTTAATCCCGTATTAATAAAAATCCCTCATTTCCGAGCAAAAAAAAAGTATGCGAACCGCACGAACTTTTTAGGCAACTGAATAAAATGCCGAAAAATATGGAGAATTAATATAGTACACTTTTGTTGAATATTTACCTTACAGATAAAGTAAAATCACCAGGATTAGACGAACTCGGACGTGCCAGAAACGAACTATCATAACCACGTTCCATTAATAAACGCTCTGCTCCTAAACCCGATATATTGGGGTGAAACCATCTGAAAGAAACGTTTTACAACTTTAACTTGACGCGAACATTAAAATTGTTTACCTTTACTCTGATTGACGAAAATATAATGAATACCAAAACATATAAAGATACCATAGAAAATATATTACACAGTGTAATAATATCTCTTTCTTATAACTGTCTGATTATTTTCTTGTTACAGCCATTACACATAGAATTATAAGTCATAGAGATACAAATATAAACAGTAAACATAGTACTTCATTATAGAGTAGTGCTTCAACTTAATATTCATATATTCAGAATTGAGCAATACATAAGGACAACAGTTTACAATGAAATGCATAATGATACAATTCATTTGTCATAACATAGGACACAATAGCCAATGCACTTCCAAAAAAGGTAATAGAGAACATCAAAGCCCCACCCCGTAGGATATATATGAATACTTCTTCCAATGCATTATTTTATCACATAATGATATAGTATTTGAGATAGGTGATATTCATTAAGTATGAAGTTCAAAGTATGAGAAATATTCCAGTGAAAACATATATCTGTATTATCACTCTATACAATCTTGAATATAAAAGCTCAAGAATAATAGAAATTTAAGAAAAGAGGAAGCATTGTGTATCAATTGAAGTGCACGTACCTTACCGCTGACTAAGCTTGACTAACCTGCGGTTTTAACATTGATAATAAGTAGGACTATATAGCGACGGTGTCCGTGAATTATGATAATTACATATTTTTTATGCAAGTAGAAAAACGTGCCTCACCTGCGAGATGCCATGTCGTGATTCCAACTATGACCACCTGGTTATTAATAATTCATAACGATTCATCGATGAGTTCCCAGCTTAAACCTCCTTAATTGCAATTATTCAGAGGCCCGATACTAACTGGACATTGCGGCGGTTCTTTGACATATTTGCTTCCCGTAAAAACAAAAAGAAACAGATATGCAATAAAGAATTCTGGCATAGATCCGAATTGCACCCAAGAGATGCTTCCCCCCTGATAACATGAGAATCTAACTTAATAAAACTCTTTTATACTAGTTACTAAAACATACAGCAACCCCCGTATTTGTTATAATAGCATCTAATCAAAAATATCTTGCAAACTGTAGTGATAAAAAAGATTTATTTGTGCTTTAAAGATCTCAAGAATTTAAAAGAATATTCAGTCAAAGTACAACTAGTTGAAATACCTAATGTTTTCCAATGTCTTGAGAAATAGCTCTATGATAGATTATCTGCAAAATAATAATGTAAGATCTTAATTACTAATTTTTTATCTTGCATAATCCACTTTAGTATCATTTACATTGAACGATACTAGTTAATTAATCTTTAATTTCCTATGGTACCCGAATGCCATTTTTTCCCAACTTCACGCTATACATTCAGTTTGTCAAGCCTGATTGTCGGTGCTATATATATGGTATTGGAATTGTTACTGCCTATCGTATACTGTTATCAGTCTTTGCAATTGTCGCCTACATGCCGGTTAATAGTTTAACTGGAATACAATCAGTTCTCTGTTAAAAAGTCACGACGCAAAATGGGGCAACATGTCTCAAGGACGGACTTCGAATGGGCTTATACGGAGGAACCCCATGCATCGAGACGAAAAATAATATTGGGTACAGTCACAAAATCAAAATTATCAAATAATTTGACATATCGGTCTTCGTCGCAATTATCTGAAGTATTGAATATTTCTTGGAACAACTATCAATGACGTAAATAGATAAATTTTTGACATTGATTTAAATTGATGTAAAAGAACATGTCATAGATAATATAATTCCGACATAGTAAATGGTTAAAATTTAATTATCACTTTCGAACGTCTTTTTGTGTTACAGAAAAATACCCACAAATTAAAAAGTTATTCGGTTACGATCCGAATTTTAAATGGGTAGTTACAGGGATGGTTCTGGTGCAGTTTATATCGATGTTTATTGTTAAGGATTTAAGTTATCCCGTATTGTTTCTGATGGCTTATTGCTTCGGCGGTGTTATTAATCATTCCCTTATGTTAGGTACGTTTCCATATTTTTCTAATAAAAAGAATTCACTTCAAATAAGTATACACTCTTTCTCAGAACTCAAGCTAACTAATATGTTGGTCACAAATGAAAAAGTTCGATTTATACTTTCACCAAATCTTCGATTCCTCCATTCGAATCTTGATACAGTTTTTACTCGCGAAGAATTAAAAAAAATGTTTGCGGAAAAATTCACCGTATATCGTTGTATTTCAGCAATTCACGAAATTGCGCATAATCTTGCTTTCGGACATAGTAGGCCTATGGCAAACAGATTATTTGGGTTTTTTGCGAATTTACCGATTTCGATACCAATTTCAATTAGTTTTAGAAAATATCATCTAGAACATCATCGCGTAAGTATATATATATAGATATTAAAAACATGTCGGTGAATTCCTAATTAATCATAATGTGAATAATATATTAAAACATTGTAACTTATGTAGTATCAGGGAGATGAAAAGCTAGACACAGATTTACCTACGTTGTTGGAGGCTAAACTATTTTGCACAACATTTGGCAAATTTTGCTGGGTTTTATTGCAACCTTTTTTTTATGCACTTAGACCCCTAGTAACTTACCCTAAGAAACCAACAAACTTGGAATATATTAATTTGGTGATACAGTTAACATTCGATGCATTGGTGTGGTACTTCTTAGGTAAGGTACTCACTGCTTCGTCACAAAATTAATGCTGAGTAGTTCATTTTAAATAACAGTTTATATTTGCTGGAGTATTGCTTTCGAAATATAATAATATTTCACATGCAAACTTTATCTTGGTATAAATGTTTTACACGTATCATAAAATGTAGGTGCAAAAGTATTGGTGTACCTGTTTTGTGGTTCAATCATGGCAATGGGATTACATCCTGTAGCTGGACATTTTATATCTGAACATTATATGTATAAGAAGGGGTTCGAAACATATAGTTATTACGGGCCTCTGAATTTCATCACGTTTAATGTGGGTTATCATAACGAGCATCACGATTTTCCGGCAGTTCCTGGTTCTAGATTACCAGAAGTAAGTGATATCTATTATCCGAGATATTCAATCCTTTGGCTGCCAGGCAACTTTGCGCGGTCCGTGCGAAGACCGCGAGGGCCGATTTAATATATACGCTTCTATGAATAACTTTATAAAGCAAATGCTGATTTCGTGGCGAAAAATGTTTGCAATTCTATCCTCATAGACAGAGACGACTATGCATCAGAGATAACGACTAACGAGCCAAACCCACTTGAAACTCAGAGGAGCGATAATCTGAATGTAAACGCACGGGCCCGATGCAGTTTTCGCATAGGTACCGAGGGCCGTTATATCGGCCCGCTGGCAACAAAGGGTTAAATAACCGAGTAAAAACTCATTCGTCTCTTCATGTATAGGTAAAACGGATAGCCCCAGAATTCTATGATAATTTGCCCCAACATAATTCGTGGGTATCTGTTTTGTACGACTTCGTAATGGACCCCGAGATCGGTCCATATGCAAGAATGAAGAGAAAGCACAAAGGACTTAGTTCTTAAACAAAATGTTGGGCTTCTGCTTAACACATTGTACGCCGGCCCCCCGATATTGCGAGATTCCACTATTAGTATATTAAGCACAGATGAGGAACATTCAGTAAAAATATAGTACATTTTCTTGAAATGTACTATATACTATTTTGTGAAAATGTAAAAAGTTTTTAATGCATTTCCTTTCAAATATTTATTCCTCGTTGCTAAGGAATATAATCGCCGACACTCACGCTTTGAACGGTTGAAATCTAGCCGGCGTATAATGTGTTAACCCTTTGCACTCGAAGGCGACTCTCATTCGCCACTCAGTTTATTGCGACAACTCGAGCGGCGATTAAAAGGCGACATTAAGATTTACTCCGGTTGTCGGTGATTTATAATTCAATAATAACAAGTAAGCGGACTAAATCTTACTGCCGCCTCTCAGTCGCCACTCGAATTACCGCAAGAAACTGAGTGGTGACTGAGAATCGCCTTTCGAGTGCAAAGGGTTAATATTTCGCAAATCAAAAACCTAGGTTGATACTGAATAAGTGTTAACTGATAAATATTAATCACTTCAATAGTGATTATTACTTTATCACATAGTGATCAAAGTTATTAGATGAAGTATATTTTTCCTATTTATACTCTGCTAGCTTTTTATTTAGCAAACCGATTTTGGTTTGATTGCATTTATTTATAAGACTCTAGCAAATTCTTATAACACATAGAGCAGGTTTGACAACAGTGATATATTTTACCTGTTTCCTAACTTTTGTATTAGTGTAAATAAGAAGACCAAAGGAAGCTTGGAATAATAACCAGAAATATATTACTGCATTATTTTTTCAGGATGTACACACAGTGATGAACAAAGTCATTAATGTATTATTGTTTAATGTATTTATGTTCCTTGTATATTTAGTGGTGAAATCAATTCAATATAAATACAACTGAGTAGCCTCTTCGATGTAATAGTATTACTATTATAAATACTTGTTATATTACCTCACAAACAAAACAAATAAGTATGATATAATACATAGTAAATAATATATTTATAAATAGTTTTATCCTGTGTGTATATATATGATAAATATAAAACTCGTCCTCGTAAGGACAACGCCTAAATGCACTTCGTAAGAGATATGAATTTTCTAAGAATTTATGACCTGTGAGGTGCTTGCACTAATATTTATAAAATAAACTATTAATTAATATATAGCTGATATTATTCGTGTACCACTCTATCGTTTTTAGTTTGATTTATTTTTCTCGAAGATTTCCTACTTGATGTATAGGACCCGTGTAAATAATAATTAATTTATAAAAATCAGGATTTGAAATTCTTCGAGGTGTTTCGATGGCGTGAACTTACCATTCGTTATATCTGATATCACAGACGAGATATAAGTAGACGAAGCACGCAAACCAATCTGTAATTCCAGAGTTACGGAGTCCTAGGACACATAAAATAGCCGTTTTTTATGTTTTTAGTACCAAAAGTGCAAAAATAAAACATGGAATTATTTTGTTTAAAACTCTTACATCTGTTAGCATACATATTACTCGACATTTAGCAGATATACATATATATATATGGATATTTTACATCACGCGGATCGGGATCCGCGACCCAACCACCTGTCAGAGTTTCTGTTAGCGGCAACCGGCGCGTGATGAGACCTGGTAATCGGTAATAATTATAGAGAATTGGAATTAGAATTATTCTATAATTACAACCGAACTGCTGCTTCATATGTAACTTTAATTAGAAATCAGACACCGCGGTTAACAAGAAAGTTAGGAACATCGAGTGGGATATCGCTTAACTATCTTTCAGCGATGAACTATACTTTATAAACTTTATTTATTGTACAACATTAATGATCAACATCTCTTGATGTATTCATGTAGCAATTTGTTCTTGTACATTAAGTAATGATTAATTTTATTGTAATACCCAAGCTTTTTCAGCTCCGCATGAGACAATATAACTTATTTAAATCCACTACCACATATTCTTATTAAATAATTTAATCAAATAATATTCATTAGCCCTTAAATTCTCTAAACTTATAATGTACTCAAATAACTTGGCAATGGAATTTATTTCACACAAATATTCGAACAATTTTATACAATTTATTTTAGTGGCCTAATATTTTGAAGAGTTTCATTAAAGGAAATAATCCTTTATCTTTCGGACAGAGCTGGTGGCTGTGTATTAATCGATTGCTTATTTGTGCGCGTTAATAAACAAATCCATTTGTTATACTTTAATTATGATACATGTCCTAGGACTCGGTAACTCTGGAATTACAGATTGGCTTGCGTGCTTGATCTACTTATATCTCGTCGGTGCTACTACCCATCCTCCGCAATTTTGCTCGATGTAGTAAACAGTCTGAACTTTCGAGAAAAGCGGTCATCGCGAGTTTCGTCTCGAATTACGAATGTTTTGAGTAACAAACAGTTAGAAAGAGTTGTAAACTAAAAAGACTCAATGGCCAGCGGAGACGCGCCATCCAAAATGGAAAACGATGAAGTAAGAATTACGGGAAAATATATCAATATTCTGAACATACATGAAATGTTGTAACCCTACATAGCAGAGATAATTATTTTTTTGTATAGATGCCTTTACCAAAAATAAGACATGACTGGTATCAAACCGAAACACACGTAATTGTTACGATACTGGCAAAAAATACGGAGAATGTTAAGATCGATTACCAAGAAAATACGGTATAATAATATAAATTGTTTTGCTCCTATACAATTAATTCGTCTTTAGTTAGATAGCATTATGTATTTATTTGATCAAATACGAGAAATAATTTACTTTAAAACAAAATTAACATTAATTTCTTGGATGGTCTGTTAGTTGAGTGTAACCGCTTTATTACCATCTGGAAGTGACTATAGTTTAGAGCTGGATTTAGCAC
Organism: Nysson spinosus; assembly: GCA_910591585.2. Lineage (NCBI taxonomy): Eukaryota > Metazoa > Arthropoda > Insecta > Hymenoptera > Crabronidae > Nysson > Nysson spinosus. Next base: position 11,025,368 of record OU342835.1, read on the forward strand.
ATTCAGTTGTACCAGAACAATGTTCACACAAAATTGCTCCATCCAAGATAGAAATTAAGTTGAAAAAACGAGATGGTATCAGATGGAATACCTTGGAAGGAAACCCAGTTGCACAAACTAATGTACAACCTATTCCACAAGGTATAACACATGATATAATGTTAGAATAATATGTCTACAAAAAAATGTAATGTCACAATCAGAATACTAAATTCAAGATGTATGTTTTGCAAGAAATACTCCAAGCTAGTAATCAGCCACCGAAATATCCCAGTTCTAGTCAAAAGTCAAAAGATTGGAATAAGGTAGAAAAAGAAATTGAGAAACAAGAGGCTGAAGAAAAGCCCGAGGGAGAAGCTGCTCTTAATGCTCTATTTCAACAAATATATGGTAGTGGATCAGACGAAGTTAGAAGGGCAATGAATAAATCCTTTGTGAGTAGTTTTACTCAAAGTTGTAGAATACATTAACATTTACAGGAATGTGAAGCAATAATGATGAGATACAAATGTAATGTTGTATGTTTTTTAAATGCAGCAAGAGTCAGGTGGCACAGTACTAAGTACTAATTGGTCAGAGGTGGGAAAAGGAAAAGTCGAAAAGAAACCACCAGATGGGATGGAGTGGAAATCCTGGAGTTCATAAATGTATTATTTCATATTGAGATTTGAATGCTTATTGTCCCACTCTAAAAAATAACTGCATTTTGTTTGTAACAAAATTGATCAATATTACTCGAATATTAACCGTCTGAGCTCCAGACGGCGCGATCGCGCTGCTCGGCACTTTCCGTGTGGATTTTTGCGAATGCCGTCTGGCACTCGAACGTTAACCTCATAGGATTTATTAATCTCTTATGACATATTGCCAAGTATGTTAATTAAATACGAGTTAATATCGCTCTTCCCAATGTTAGACATAAACATGTATTTTTCTGATTAATATGCATATTTCTTTCACCTATGGTCATATGCAACTAAATTAATTCTAACAATAATGTATATTTACATTTAAATTTTACAACAGTTAAACTGCTATAATTTATTTATATATATATGTGTAAACAAAATATTCAAATACAATTATTACATATCTGTGATTACCTTTCACTGAAGCTGAGTTTTGTTATAATAAATGCAAATTATAGGGTAAGTTATGAAGCTGTTATGATATAATTACTATATATACATCTTTGTGTATATGAACTATTAAATCTTATCCAAACATTTTGATAACAATTAATGTAATTAAACCAATAGCCAGCATTTTAACACTTGGCATTTGTGGAAATGAGAAACCTGATTGTTCTACCACGTTTTCTGTTGGAACACTAGAATATCTTTGAATGACAATAGGTTTTTGATTCTGCAACAGTGTGCAAATTTCGGAAAATTTGGTGTTGAAAGTATGCTCGTTCTTCTCTTGAGCTTGTGCTATTACAGTTCTCACATCTGCAATTCTCTTATTATTGTATATCATTGATGCAATCAAAGATATCATTCCTAATAATGCAGATGCAATAATAGATATATATTTATATTTCTGTGCATTCATAGTTTGGCTATCATGATATTCTTTGATAGCAGTTGCTAATAATGTGAAGTGATCTCTTTCTTCCCTTTCTAATAATTCCATTTGTTTTATTACTCTGGCTTGTCCTTGAAGGGTTTGATTCTCTATTATTGTGAGTTGCACATATTTGGGATCATCCCTTTTGGTTTGAACCAACTCAGAATATATCTCCTTCAATCTATCATTCAAGCTTGTTACTTGCTTATTCAGTATTCTCCTCTCACCCTGACACTTGAATAGTTTATCTTGGGCTAAAATCACTTGTTCTTTTGTTGATTCGATTTTATCCAACCCAGTTAAAGATTGATACCATTGCCACCATTGCTGAATCTTTTTCGGCAATGGTTGTTCAAATTTCAATGGTGATTGTTTTACATCCTGATATACCGTAATATCCGAATTGATTTGCTGAAATCAATAAACGCTATACTATTTAAGCGCGTAAATTTTATTAAGTCACTCCGCGGTATATTTCATGGAGGTACCTTAATAATACTATCGTATTTCGAGGCACTGATAGCTTGCAAGGTATTAATTTTTTCATGCGCTATCTCGGTGGCATTGCCAATTGCAGTGGAAGCATTATTAACAAGCCGGCTTTTGTTTATTTCGTTGGCTATAACCTTTGCTAATGTTCGTACTTTATTTGCCATTTTATGGAATTAATCTTAGTTTTACGTAGAAAATGTATCAATTGATTCGTACATTGCACGTTTCGCCACCTACTAAATGTTCGATTAAAACCAAACGTTTACATGCATTTGAAACATGCTTGAAATGTTCATTATCACCAGTGAAGGAACGTATAAAATTATATAAAATCGGTTTGGATTCTCTGATACATGTACATCTCTTACTCACATTATCATCCGTATTTGACTGAATGAATATACGTACATAAATCAGCTGTTTTAACGTTGGTAGAGACCTCTCAAAATCTGTGATAAAGCATCAAAGTATGCCTGTATAACATATTTTTTGCATCAAGTTTATTTAACTTTATGGGTCTCTGTAAAATCTGGATAATATAAAAGTGCTTTATTGCAAAGTTATATCGACTCGATTCTTGATGGGAATTTTTTCGAGGGATGAATAACTCGTAAATTTACAGTGTTATGACAAGCATCAATGCCCGCATTGTTTTCGTGGCATTTCAATTCTATTGTTAAATATGTTGATTTAAAAGACCTGATTTTCATGGTACTACAATACTTTGTAGTACTTTTACATTGAAATCATAAAAGGAAGATATTACAATGCAAAGAACTTTAAGAACGAGAGTGCAACAGCGAATAATCGTAATAAGTGATTCCGAAGATGAAAGTAAAGAGATCTCCGACGATGATGTATATATACCGGAGAAAGACACCGTGCGAGAGAAAACAAAGAGAACGAGGACGATAAAGGTGAAGGACGAAAATGAGACAGTAAAAGAAGAAACTGTGAAGCTCGAAAAAGCGAAAAGATCCAAGAGAATAAAGAAGGAAAGTGAAGATCCTGATGTACCGAAAAAAAAGAGGCAGAGGGTAACAAAGACAGTAGTACCTAAAACAGAATTAGACACAGAATGTGTGAAAGAAGTGTCTCATGAAGACATCAAGCAGGATTTGGATGATAAAAGAAATGTTAAACCAAAGATAGAGTTTACTTCTGTAGATTGTAAGGAATGGACAGATGTAGATTATTTATCAGAGATAAATAGCATTGAAAGACACATTGCTAAAAATGTAGTAGAGCTTTTCAAGGAAGAGAATACTATACCATTCATTGCTAGATATAGAAAAAATATGACTGGTGGAATGGAGCCGGATCAATTAAGAGCATTAAAAGAGAGTTTTGATCAAGCTAAGATTATTAAAAATAAGGCTGCTAGTATTCTAAAGACCATAGATAAAACAGGTCATTGGACACCAGAGATTCACTCTGCTATTGTATCCTCTAAGTCATTAGATGATTTAGAATATATTTATTCTTTATTTAAACCAGCTTCTAAAAGGTCATTGGCAGAAAGAGCAAGGGAATTAGGACTGGGATCCATCAGTGAATCTCTTTTGAATGGTCAGAATATTCCACATTTATTATCTCTAGTTGACCCTAGTAAGGATGGTTTGAAAAATGAGCAGCAAGTTAAAGATGGCATTATACATATAGTAGCGGATATTATAAATAAGGACAAAGTAATATTTGATAAAGTGAAATTGCTACAAAAAATGTATGGTATAGAAATAGAAACGAGTCAGTCTAAAGCAACTGAAAAATCGGCGGAAGCCTCGAAAGATAAGAAAAAATTCACAGATGAGAAAAAGTATGAGATGTATTTTAATTTTTCCATTAGCGAGAGGAATATCAAACCTCATCATATCTTAGCGATAAATCGAGGTGAAGCGCAAAAAATTCTTTCTGTAAAAATTAATCTGCCGGATTCGATCGAGCGGGCGTTTAGAGGACATTGTCTGGAACGTTATAAATGTTGCGTTATGGCATCGAAATTTCATTCTGTTCTGCTCAACGATAGTATCGATTATACGTATAAAAAATTCGTGAAACCTTTAATAATCCGACGAATACGAAATGAAATGAAGGAGAAGGCGGAAGTCGCATCGATCGAGGTTTTTGCAACGAATGTTAAACAATTACTGCTCACACCACCGGTAAGAGGAAAAATAGTCCTTGGTGTAGATCCTGGCTTTTCCCATGGATGTAAACTAGCTGTAGTATCTGAACAAGGCAATATTCTTGAGACCGGTGTAATTTTTCCTCACAAAAAATCTGGATCCTCTTACGATGAATCTGCTGTTACTTTAATCAGATTAATATCTAAACACAAATGCACCATTGTGGCATTAGGGAATGCTACCGCTTGCAGGGAGACCGAATTGTTTTTGTCGAAATTAATTAAATCGAACGTACTCGGCGGAATCAATATTTCGTACACTATAGTGGACGAAGCCGGTGCTTCGATTTACAGTTGTAGTTCGGAAGCTAAGTCGGAATTTCCGGATCTCGATCCGAATTTAATTTCCGCTGTTTCCATTGCGAGACGTTTGCAAGACCCATTGGCGGAGCTTGTAAAAGTCGAACCGAAACATTTGGGAGTTGGAATGTATCAGCATGATCTCCCGGAAAAACAGTTGTTGATAACGTTAAATGAAGTTAGTTCAAAAATATATCAGTCAATCAATAAATATTTCTACTTTGTATTAATATCAGTACTATAATTTAAAATTGCAAATGAATGCAGGTTGTTTCAGAGGCTGTGAGCTTTGTTGGTGTAGATGTTAATACAGCATCTCACTGTCTGCTAAGAAGAGTCGCAGGTTTAAATATTGCGAGGGCAACAAATGTTATAGATTGGCGGAATAAAAACGGGCCCTTTAGGAACAGGGAACAATTAATGGACGTAAAAGGAATCGGGAATAAAACTTTCGAACAATGTGCCGGATTCATTAGAATACTACCAGAAACATCGATGATGGCCGACATTAAAGTAAAAAGCAAAACTACCAAGAATTCTAAAACTGTTCCTAACTTATTAGATCAAACCTGGATTCATCCTGAATCCTATAAAATAGCAAACGATTTTTTAAATTATTGCGGCTGTAGTACCGAGGATCTTGGCAGTCCGAAATTCATAGAGAAAGTAAAATTATGTGCTAATAACGGTTGCGCGGTACTCGCAGAAAAGTTTGGTACCAATGAAACTACAATGGATATAATTGTTAAGGGGTTAACAATGAAAAAAGATGAGGATATTAGATTGAAAGCTAATTATCCTCTGTTTCGTGATAGTATGTTAAGTATTAATGATTTAAATGCAGGATCAGTGTTAACTGGCGCGGTAAGAAATGTTACACATTTCGGCGCGTTTGTTGACATTGGCGTAGGAATGAATGGACTTATACACACAAGATGGATTAAAAATCAAGTACTTAGCGTGGGTCAAAAGGTGGAAGTTAAAGTGCTTTCCATTGAAGCATCTCGTAACAGAATTGGTCTCGAACTGATTAACGTATTATAAAATGTTGTTCGTTCATTTACGAAGTTCCATATTTGATATTACGTGCAAAAGGAGCCTGACAGGAATCAAGGACTTCTTGAGAACGCAAATATTTCTGATAACTTTTATTTTTTGTATTACTGTGTTCTTACGAAAATAAACTATTTTTTTTATAAAGTTTAAATCATTCGTCCTACGTACTTATAAACGATTTTTTAGTGCAAAGTTGTTTAAACCATTTATTTAATTTATTAATATTGTTAGGGAATGTTTAAATTTTTCCCGCCCTCCCCTCAAACTATTCAATACGCTAATCAAATTGTTACATCGAAAATGATCGTTCACTGACTAACGTAGTAGGCCATTTTTGATTCGAGCAAAGTGAGGAGCCTCGGGAAGTTAATGAATAAACATAAGTGCACAGTGTTTTAAACATTTAACCCAAATCTGCATATTTCACACATCCGTGAGCCACTGCCGAAGAATAGCAACAAATGTTCACTCATCAGTGTTAATCATTCACCTGGAATTAATGGTTTTGTCCAGGAATACGTGGAAATTTACAATCACACCCGTACGTATCTTTTTCACCCTTCGAATATCCTCAAATAGAAACTTCCCATCCAATTCCTTATTGTTTATCAACATTAAGTTGCTAATTTAATATTTACAAAACTAAGAAAAATAATCAAGACTAAGCAAAAGGACATCCTCAAAAATTAATCGATCGTTTAATACAACGGATCTGTATTATTCGAGTTAACTGAAATATTTAATGCTTCATTTTAGAAACAAACATAATCAATATTTCTGTTAAGGTGTAGTAATTACGTAATATTGCTTATATACTATCTATTTATTCATATATTTACAACATAAAATTCGAAACTACTCTGGTTTTAACCAGTAAGCATACTAGGATGCGCGTGCGCGCGCATAATCCTGTACAACCTATAGAGCAGAAGTGCGCGTACGAGTTGCGTGCCGCGCAGGACCCAGTCGTCTGGATGACGCAGGCGCGTGTACACCATTTCGACGTACGCAAGAATCCACTTGATGGCTTTAATTACACGCTTACTTTTTCCTGGACACGTGTTTCACAGGTTGATAACTGGTTAATACTAATTAAAATACCATAATTAATAATACGTTTTCCCAATTATTATATAATTTCTGTATATCATAGTTTGTCTGTAACCATCTGCAAATGATTTGCAACTTCGATTTAGTAGTCATATATTTATTAGTACATTTCACGATGAACCTGGAGAGTAGAAACATTAACTATGTTTCTGTGTAATGTTTAAAACATTTTCGCCTTACACTTGATAATAATATATGTATGTGTGTACCGGAGAGACAGTTTCCACTTAATATTTTTGCCTCCCTGTATCCAAGCCGTGAAGCGTGTCATTTACGACACGGTTCACTGAGCGAAGTGGATGCTGAAAATGGATGCGCCGCGACCCTGTGACGCCGGTTATTAAGTTTTAATTATACTCATGTATCCCGTGATCTGTAAATATCGACGATATTAACTCCTCTCTAAAACGAGAGAAATTTCTTTCTACGATGCGGAAGATTCATGATACAAAACATTCGAACCGTAATTTACATCCAGTCAACACAAACGAGTTCAAATGCTTATAATACATCTTACATATCGCAGATACATTTCAATACATCTCTTACTTATTGTAGGAATTATTGTAGTATTATTACAATAACGAGGGGCGTAATATTTTTGACATGAAATGATGAAGCCGATGAGTGCAAGTAGTACGAGTTAGCGGTGTTACATAATAATATATCTGAAAGAAACGAGGAATGCGAGGGAATACGTGGGAAAATCTGGAGGATGTATAAATATCGTGTCCGATATATGACAATTGCATGGAAAGGTTAGCAGTCTATTCGGCTAGATAGAAATATTGGAAAAACGGATTCTGCACACGTGCCATTCGTGTCTCGATTCGAGTTAGTGTAAGGGAAGGGTCAAACGTTATCGAATACTGCAGCGGGATGGTCACATCGGTGAATCTGCTTTAAAGTGCTCGAGTAACATGCTTACTCAGACAAGACATTTTTTCCCTTGATTCTAGCTTGCGTAGTGCTTTTCGCTCGTAACATGTTTCGATTTAATTTAGCATCAAACATCCACAGCATTTATATCACGTTACCCGTGTTTCAATTGTTCCTGTAGAATATGCGGAACATTAAAACTGTCGAAGTTTGAAGTTTAACCGATGTTGATCAAATACTAGTCAGGTCATAAATTATATTATTCCCGTCGTGTCCACTTGCGACGGAATTGAAACACGTCGAAGTAATATAAATATAAACACCAAGCTGCTCCCCGTTTTTCTTTATTATTGTCACTCTGTCCCTGTCCTTGGCTCGAGTATTATTTTCTTCCACTTGTGCCAACCCAAAATAAACTTAGACCGTTGCAACCAGCATTCACTACTCACTATGACTAATTTGAACAACGGATAATGTAATCCAAATATATACAGCTTAGAACAGATTCTAACCACAATCATATTTGTTGCAGACAGCCGTTCACTTTCGGATCCATTGACGAAACACGATCAACGCGAATGAGTATTCAGAAGAAAGGCTTTTACATAATACAGTACTACTTTCTCATCGCCGGATTCTATTCCGGTGAGTACATCGTCTGTATTATAATCAGATAATATTAATACCTTGGTTTAATGTTCATCATTCCCGATATAATTCCACGGGAATTTCAAAGTAATCGTAAGTGTCTGGTATATATGTCTGCGTAAATAGAAATGGAGTTCTGTATAAAAAGGTAGAAATCCACCGGGGTACGATAAAAGAAGATTGCGGATATTAATGCTCTATACTTAGCTCGCTCTGAATATTTAATAAATTCAATCTTCTCGGTCGCAGTTGTCGAGGATACTCGGCAAGCTGCCAGAACATGTTACACCCTCGCATGTACCCTTATGCAGATACGCTTGTTGCGGTAATGCATCTATAATCTGATGTGCCTGAATTCCCTATTTCCCCTGCTACTTGTTATATTGATTAATCATGTTAATATAAAGATCATGAATCGAAATTTCATGCTTCGCAGTAGAATTTCCATTGCAATTTAACCCTTTGCACTTGAGAGGCGACTCTCAGTAGCCACTTAATTTATTGCAGTTTATAGGTTTATTAATATATTCGCGTCGGAGCGAAATTCGTGGAATTTTGCTAAATGAAGTTATGCTGACAAAACATGCTAGAAACATTAATATAGAACTTAGTCGAAACGTGCTAAAATATCTAACGACTCACATTTGAGTTATCCGCATATATTTATATTTCTTGTTACACAAAGATTTATTCGGTTATCACATCTTCGTAGAAAGAATGAGCTTTTGAGAAACACAGGGTTTCGTTTCAGGTAGCTTGAAAGTTTTAGCAAGCAATCTGCGATTTCTATGCTTTTATCGGGCGAACCTTCCAGTTCTATTCCAGTGTATTCGTTGTCTCGTGTCTGGCTTGAATGTTCCAGGAGACGTGTACTTTACCTTTAAGTAGGTCACTTTGAGTTCGACTTTAGGCATTCCCCTGTTTCCCCTCCTCATTTTCCTACCCTTTATTTTGCATCCCTTGTAAACCAGTCAGTTTACGTTGTTCCGCAAAGTTGCGCTTACCTATCTCGTCCCTCCGTAAAATATTATGTTAACATTATAATATGTTACGTATCCAATCTCTAGTTGATGGAACGTGGAATTCAAAATGAAATCCGTGTTAAAAAAAACATTATTTCACACTCGCATAATACACACTGAAACGCACACAGTTACTTTGGAAATCATGGCGTATCTCAATAACTCGAGACCCTACTTCGATCTGTTTATAAACCAATATCTCGAGTATTCTCAAATATCATATATATTTCATACTCAATCGCCATCGTAACCCTTGGCCCGTTTTGATATCAGGCCAAAAAAAATGTAATAAAGGACTACGGATGTCCATTCGGTAGAGTCTTATATTCTCTTTTTGGTTTTCCCGGGATTCAACCCCGATCACCGTAAAAAATATACGACATTTATATTTGATTTCCCACGATTGGGCACTCAGTGTGAGTCCACTATAACGCACGATAAAAAGCACGAGATATTAAGATGTAATGTTTACATATATCGTTCCACGGTACGTGAATCTGGTTGGTCCGAACAACGATTCGTATCTTGTTTCTGGGTTGCTTTCACCTACACGGAACAGCACTTGATCGTTCGTGTATTAGATTTGCTTACATCGGATAATGGAGTCTCTCGGGTAAAGCAGGAATTATCGAGGAATTTAAGGGTGGAAAGCTAAAAAGCTTCCATTCGAGACACAGTAGTGGTGTCCCTTCCTGTGTCAGACCCGGTGGAAGCGTAATAGCAAAATACACGAGAATATTACGGCGATACTAGGCGCAAGCCCCGGAGGGGGTGAAAAGTAGTTTCAGACCGTCTAGTCTGACAACGGAGGGCATAAAGAGAGAAGAAAAAAGAATGAGAGACGTATGAAAAGCGTGCCGGAAAATAAAGAGATAATACCGTGGCGAAAGAGATGGAATAGCTCGAGAATTCAATGCCAAGGTTCGAGCATCGAGTTAAATCGATATTCGATATTTGATACGTGTGAACAGGTATGTATCGATGGACTTTAATCATGCCTCGTTCCTTCGATAAGGATATTCCTTCCTTTAACACTGAAACTACTGGCGATATACTCGGCTGTGTTTTTATACTTACGTGTATGTCTTAAAAAATAAGGATGGACGTAAAAAATAAATGAATTGATTCAATTATGTTGATTATGCAACGTTAAATGGAAACCGGAATGTTATAAACACGAATATTTGTATTAATTACCGCAGATTCGCTATTTTGACTGATTTGGTAATTTTAGTGTTAAATATCCTTAACATTTGATTGGCGAAAAAGTTCATGCGGATTGCTTTATTTTTTTATGGAGCAACAGACTAATTTTTATAAACTCGAGATAAAGCTGTCGGAAAGATAGGTAAATATTATAAGTCAAAAGGAACAACACATTATTGAATAAAGAAAATAGAAAAATATACATAGTTGAATAAAAATCGCTTCCTATTTACAAGTTAAAAACCGCATAAACTTTTTGCCAATCTAATCAATTAAAACGTAATATATACAAGCTCTGAAAATATTAGATTATAAAGAAAATGTTCTCGTGTTTATTTTACGTAACCACAGTAACCATATATTATCCATATGAATTCCAATATTAAATTCAAACAGGGTGTTCAACATGTCGCGTGGAATGATAGAAACAGTTCGAATTAAGATGGAATTATTCTTCACCGGCGATGTTCCATTTTCATTAAATTCAAATCAGCCTATAAAGTAATTGAATCATCTCGAATCTTTTCGGTAGGAATTTGACTTTCAGATTCGCATCATATCGTAGGAGACCGGCGAATATGAAAGTCAAATAAGTATGAATGTCAAAATATTTTCCCAGCAAAGTCGAGGATGACGTGGATAGTGGTAGCCCCCGTGTACTTTAGTGGTTGTTATCCTTCCACTCGTATAATCTCGTTATCCTTTGATTGGGGTCTGGAAATCTTATAGATTAGAAGAAATTTTCCACGAGAATTTATACATTTGATACGTGAAGGGGTCGCCGGTCACGTAGACACGATTTCTTTTTATCGCGTATACCTCCTAGTTTTCTAGATCGTTTCACCTCGACATGTAAGCGAGCTTTCTATTTTCTATCGAAAATACATTTGAGTGGCGCATTGTACGTCGCATCGAATATACTTCTTCCTGGCGGTGAGCATTCCAGCAAGCACCCTCTCAACTTATCCGATACGACCAGAGAAATCAATTGCGACCTTTCCACTTTGAGTGCTATCGCATGATTTTATTTTATATTTCGTTCCTTCGACCACCTTCGATTAATTTCTATTGACATTTAAACCCCGATCTTCTTAGAATGCCTTTTTTAAAATATTTCGAAGCGTGTCGACTAAAAGCGTAGGAGGATTTTTTATTGGGTCAATTTATATTTGTAGTTATTATCAGGTAGAATACAATATCTTAAAGGAAAGATATTCTTTACTTCGCAACGCGAGGAGTTTGAAATTTTAATTCCATAGAAATCGATAATCTGTAAATAATATAAAAAATTTACACCCGGTACAAATTGCTTCCACCAGTCAGTCGACCGGGTTTACCGGCGACTAATCGTAAGCTTCCTTCGCACAAAGCGCTCTCCTACTGAAGAAGCTTTTTCCGCCCCTATGCTTTCTTTACCGGGCTACCATTTCGACGGCTCCAGCCATGCCGACCCAACAATATCTAATATTTATATTTCCTGAAAAAATATTTTCTCATTTCTGTAGATAGCAATCTCGAGTCCTCCACCTTCTCTATCATTTCAATTATCTTCCTTCCCTATTCAACATTAATATCACTTACATATCTATTAATTACACTAACGTCCTCATTCATAACATATTTCTATCTACGCCATTATTCCTTATTCTTGCACACGACAAACGCGAAACATTGTCGAGCCATTTAATTCCTAATCAACGGAAGGACTTTCCCTTATCAGTCGCTTTCTTCGCTGTCCTTTGGAGATGTTCGTGCCCAAGCATCATTGCGTGGTGATAGGGGGAGGGGGATTGAGACGGGGAGAAGGGTTAGGCGCCATGCCGGAGGTTACTTAATTTCGGTCGCGACTCACAGGAGCTCGGTGATCCAATTATCGCGGTGCACCACGAGCATCAAGTACGAGTGGGTAGTCGTACCAACAGAACCCCGTTGGTTCTCTGACTCTCTATCTTTTCCCTCCGGTTTTGTCGAAGGGAAAACCTCCCTGGTATCTGCAGTAGTAACGATCCTCAAAAGCAGACCGAACGGTGCCTTGCCTCGGGCTTCCTAGAGAGACACACACCGACGGATGAATTTCCCTCGACGTGTCCCGCCTGGTTCACGGAAATCAATCTATTTCTCGCCAATATAATCATAACTAGTCCCTCGAGTACTCGTTTCCTTCGATAAACCTTTTCCGTAATCGTCCTTGGATTGGCTGAACACTGGGTGCTTCGGTAATCATTGCCACCCCTGATACAATTTCCGAATCTTTGCGCCGAAAGAAAGTTTCTGGAGAGAATTGCGTGTCAAAGGATTTCTGTATGTTGATGACGATGTTTTCATATTTTTTGATTGAATTTAATATTTTGTATACATAAGACAGTTTTGTATACGGTCGAAGACTATTAATTTTCAATATTTTCAACGATCAGTTTTTTCACTAATTCCTTTGAATATTTTTGATTATTTAATTTTGAAACTACTATACTTCGATGTACAGTATTATATTTAACCCTTCGTGCTCGAGATTATTTATTATTATTTAGAGTGGTACGTTATATATATTGTACAATGCTTCTTTTCATTGGTCTGTTTGTACGGGATTCTTGCGACGGTAGTGCGAATTTAAAAGTTGCAAACTAAAGGGAGACTGTTTGAATAACTGGGAGTTATTCGGTAGACTTTCGCCACGATTGGATTCGAGTGAAGGGAGACGGTGCAGCTTTACATATTCATCGGGAGATGTTTCGAATAGAATCTCTACGTGCAATGCATAATATTCGTAGCAGCGTATGAACATTGAATCAATCTGAATCAACCGCGAGGTGTTGCTTCCTTTAAATACGTACTTTCGATTCAAAACAATTTCATTCAATGGCTGGTGACGAATTTTCGAATCTTCATTAATTCCCTTCGTAATTATAATGCCTTAACAATGATCATCAAAATTAATCAATTTCCTGAACTTGGTTTTCCTAACATATAATCGTATACAAATTTTATCAACAGTATTTTAATATTAAATGTCCCAGAATAATAATAATTATGATGATAATAATAATATGGATCTCCAGATCTGATAATTTGGATTCATAATTCCGTTTTGTGCAATTTTGTAATACATCTTGGTAATTATCGTTGGAACTAAATTTAGAATTTGAAATTTAGGGGTGGATACCGAAAATGAAATTGCGATATGAATGTTATATCGAATATTAGAATCGGTTGAGTTTGATATCACGATAGTCGAGAATCGGTGGTAACGCGTGGTGGAAGTGAGACGTCGAAAAAATGTAATGCTCCACAGTGATTTCATGGTAGGAACTTAGCAAGGCATAATGCGAATGTGCGAGAGCCTACGTAAGGGTTGGTTCATGGCTGGCGTCGAGTATAAGGGTCTCTTTGCACCCCCTCGATCAATATTCCGTCCAGTGGCGTAGCACGGAAAACTATTTCTTTTTCCCAAACTACTTTCCGGTTTCGATGCTTTCTTTTAACGGCGACCAAGCCACGCTGCGCGGGATGTGACTTAATTACGCGACCCTCAGACATTCTTTTTATGTCCATTTTCTGCCACCTTTAACCCCAATTGATGTATCAATATAATATCTTTTTTACATTTTAAAGTTTATAAAAAATATAGTGAGAATATATAGGAAGATATATATTTTTAATGAGAGTAAAATAATTCGGAGTAAAATAATGATTGTCCTAATATGATTTTGGACATTCTGAATTAAGAAAAAATATTTTGATTATATTTCGATTAATGTTTATTATGATAGAATTTTTGCAACCAAGTAGACACGTAATATCAGTACATCAAAGTGATTAAAATATTGTTAGCACAAAGCAGCCGCTTTGCAGGGCCAAAGCGCGACGCCGACACGCGACAGTTATATTAATTTTTGTAATTAAAAATTCCCAGAGCCCAGACGGATTCTCTGGTGTGAACATACATTCAGATTTACATATGCAATCTCGCCAAATTTCCCTCCATTTATTATGAAAATGATGTAACTCCAGTTTCCTTTAAAATATTGCAAACCGTTTACGAATTAAAAGGTCCAGTTAAGTTACAGCTGAAGTAATATTTCATTCAAAGTCGTCCACAAAACAGAATCACACCATTTTCAAAACAAACGTCCCGTACAACAATAACAATTGTTGTCTACTGAACTCTAAGTATTATATTTAATATTCGAAGTTAAGATTCAATTAAATTTTAAAAAATAAAGTTGCACCGATTTCGTAACAAACAGTTCTTACAATCAAATAGTTATCTGGTGAATTCTAAGCACTCGGAACACACGCAAATAAAAACAAGGTGTTAAGTAGAATCACGCGGAAGGTAAATTGGTATCAACATTGACTTTCTATCGGGATTCGAACATCGGGATTTTCCATGAAATTTCCGTAGCATCGGAGAAAATTGCATTTGCATAACTTGCATTCGCTCGATAAATTGAATGCAACCGTTCGTAGTATTTAATTGTGCGTACCGCAGCCCCGTGTCGGGGATCCGAGAATTTCCTCCAACACTGCAATTAATTTCCCCGATCGGCTCACTCCGAATGCAAAACCGAATATGTCGCCGCATAGAAATATCGATTGCCGTTTCGCCCGCATTAACAATAAATCGTTTCCATCATTTATTTCTGATTTCTATTATTTATTCAGACATATTTCCATACACAAAACCCTTCGGTCGGATGCCATGATAGACTTGTATTATCAGTGATAAGATGGAATGTGCGTATGAAAAGCTGGTATAAAAATTATTTGATTATTCAATTATTAATTTTCTGTCACATTCGAGTGACTAAAATTATAAAATTATTTCATTAGTATTGTTTTATCACTCGCGAGTTATAAAAGTGATTGATTTATTTGATTGCTATTTTTTGTCATATTCCTCGGATTAATATTATGTTTGTCAGACTCGGGTGATTAAAATTGTAAAATTATTTAATTGGTAATATTTTTTCACATCCGAGTGTTTCAGATTGCCAAATTATTTAATTACATTTATTTCATCATATTCTGGTGATTACAATTATAAAATCATTTCATTATTTTTGTTTTCCAGCTTCTAAAACGACATTCGAGCTTCTAAAATGATAAAGTTGTTGAATTAGAATCACTTTGTCATATTTGGGAGATTAAAGTGATTAAATTATGGAAAATCCTTATTTTTTCATTGGACTTATTACAAAATCTACGTATATTTGAGTTGGTTATCGATTATTTATCGGGTTGATTATTCATCGGATACTTACGGAAACGAAGAAGCCTCGTCGATTGGGTCGATTAGGTGTTCGAGGTTTCCTAGGGTTTGTTGGAGAAGGTTTAAGGCTGGTTCTTAACGGACGGAAAGTGTTAACGATGTAACGACTTTATTAGGGTTATCGGCGTACGCACGTGGCTCACCCCCATGACATTCGAACTCTTGGTATGCTCGTTACGGAAACCCTCACCCTCATCCTCATCCTTCTCACAGACAATGTGTCCTGTCAGGTTTCACAGCAAACACCCGCTAATTGCTAATTATCTTATAATTTTAATCAATCACATTATGCGGCTAAACTCGAAACCGTGCTTTACTGGTTTTGGCTGGGCAAATTCATTCATTTCATTCATCTTCCCGAGTTTTCCATAGAATGTTTATATTCCATTTAATCCTATTTGTTTAATTAAATCCGAGACTCATAATCTATGTATTTATTAATTACAAACAAATAAAGATATCGAACAAATTTTCTACAGTCTAATACGTATTAGATATAAATATTATTTTATTTATTCGGTTATATTTACAGCCATTATGAGAAGATATATTTAACCCTCGTTGATCTTTGCAATATTTATTTAATATAAGCATATCCATGATGATAAGTATATAATATAATATGATAAGCGTTGGTATACAGAGGGTGTTAATTGAACTTAAAATTAATTGCCGTAATCTCTAACTACCTGCTTTTCTAACATTCAGTTACGGTTACTCCACGTAGAACCTACCTTACGTGGAATCATTTTTAGACTGGCATTCGCGAACATTCAAAAGGGGTGAAGTTTACGAGTGGTCAGAAGGCATGTGCAATGGAAGTTGTCTCAGCTCTGGGGTTTGCATTCTGGTTTAACGCAACTGTTTGTATTCCAATTTCTATGCAGAATAGCGCGCTAGTTTTGCTACATAAATAACTTCGTGTTCCTCGGCACGATGCAGCCAACGATCGTTAATAATTAATGAAATCTTGCATTACTCGAGTTGAACATCACCGTCTCGAATGCAATTTGTAAGTGGAAGTCAAAGATTCCTTGTTTTCGGGTATGACATCGCACGTAATTTATTACGATACCGATGAAAATAGATACGCTGTAAAAAACGTTATTAATCAATGTTTCGTTCGCACACGTAACGATTTCCAGCGGTATTAATGAAAATCCGATATTCCGTCAGTCGAATATATTCGCCGAGACGGGGATATATCTATGCCGATTTTCATGTTTCAATCTTGTAATTGATTTACTTCCATAATTTAATATACGTATCGAGTATAATTACACGTAGAATTACCGCGATGGTAATAAAATGATTGTAACTTATTTTAACTAACTTGGTCATCGACAACATCGCGAATTATTTTATATTCCATACGAATATTTCATGATATTTTTCGATGAAAAGGTTAGTGAAAATAATACTCAAAATAATCAAAGTTAGTTGTCAACAAAGATTTAATAATATTCACGGTCGATAGAGTTTCAAAATTCTTCTAAAGATGATCTTTTTCTCAGATGATGAATAATTTTCATAAAATGTTCCTGGATTTTGGGGATGCAGTATTTTTAGGGTGGTTTCGAGGAAGATATTTGTCATAGTTCTAGGAAGAGGTTTGTGTATTATTTGTCTGGCGCCCATTGAATATCTGAACCTAGCCAAAGGTTTATTTTGCGTGGGGTGAAAGGGGTTGCGCAGGGTTGCGGGGGAGGATTTCCCGAGGAGGCGACGTCTAGACGTCCTGGCGCCAGTTCTCTGCTATCAGCTGCTTATGGAACTATGGTCAATGCTTCGGCTCCTTTTTCCGTTCTTCTTTTTCATTCCACTTCGGCTGCGATTTCGGTCACATTCCTTCGTCTGCACTGATATTTTAAATCACAGCAATTAAATAAGAGAGATTCAATATAATTTTATATCACTCCCTTTCGAAATTGCCACAGTAAACTATTAATTAAATAAACTGCAATAGTAAACCAACTTAGAATTTTTCTGAAATATATAAAAGTGACTAAATATATTCCTGTTTATTTTAGTGTTAACATTCTTATATAACAAACTACTATTCTATATTTTTATTATGTTTTTTGTTCTATTATCACATATTTATTTTTCTAATATAACAGTTCTGATTATTATCTCATATTACTATTGATATATTCCATTCTATTAGGTTGGCTTAAAAGTTCGTGCGGTTCTTAACGCGTAAAGGAAGCGATTTTTATTTAACTATGCATATTATTTATATTTTCTTCATTCAATAATATTCCATATAATGTTTTTCTATCTTTCCCTCAGCTTTATAATCTCGTGTTCATAAAAATCCGTCTGTTTCTCCTCAAAAAACTAATGCAAACCGTCTGAACATTTTGACGAATCCAATATCAGGGTTATTTAACACTAGAACTCCCAAAGCAGCGAAAATGTTGGATCTTCGGTATTTAATAAAAATATTCTTATTTATAACGTTCCACTTTCCAAAGTGTCCCGCGGTTCTCGTTGCATAATAAACATAATCGAACCAATTCATTTATTCTTGACATCCATCGTTATTTTTCATTATTATCGTATATTTTTCTTTCACTTCCTATGTTTTTAATTTCCCATGAAACACGTCACAGATCAATAACCACCCCGATTCGGAATTTCAAGCAGGGGAAGCCCTTTGTCGATACTTAGAATAGGTTACCCTTCTTGGGTTGTTCGAAGTAAGTTCCCTCGACAAGACAGTCTCCTTCGATTTTCGGCAGCCGGAAACCAACCAAGAAGAGATAGGGATGAACCTGTATAGGCGTGCTCGTTAATGTCATGGGATTCGAATGGGTGGATGGCCTCGCTCGATTTTAATCAGTCGATGGTTACAGGAGGATTAGAATGGACTAAGGTCGGATCGATTTTTAATCTCTGTAAGAGACTCGAGGGAACGCGTTTATTCCAAGTGGAAATGTAACCTGTCTCATACGCGCTTGGTTTCTTGCATTTCAAACGCATCTAATAGCTAATATTACGATTGAAAGTTCCTTCAAACTCCGTCGACAAAACACGCGACATTTCAAGATTTTCATATCACGCGAACATATTTATTTGCTTATTTATTTATATACGGGTTTCCTCCTTTAATGTCTGCAATTAAACAAGATTACAGGCATCACATGTGGGCATGACAAAATACAGTATAAAAAAGGGAGAAAGAAAAGTAGTGAAGCAAAAGAAGGCAAAAAATAAAAAGATTGTCTGTATGATTAAGAATACGATTAATATTGCAATAATTTGTTTCGTTGTATCTAATTTGTTCTTGATTTTGATATGTAAAAATAGATGCCATAAGGGATGAAAATAAAGAATAACGGAACGAACGAAATTGTTGTAATATTTATAATAGCGTGGAATTGCTTATAAAAATAATAACAGAAATATATATATTTATATGAACGTTTATTTCGGTTATACGATACAAGAAAGGGTTACATAACTTTATCAATTTATGAATCGATATCGGAGTCCCATAGCAACACTTCCACTCGTCGAAAAAGGATTCCTATTTCCGAGAAGGAAATACTTCGGCACGCTCCAAGTGTTAACCATAAAAATTCTGTGGGTGCGACATCGAAGTAAAAACAATTCCCGGGAGAAGGTCGTGGAGATTAAAGGGCATAAAACTTCGCGAAACTGTGATAAACCTTTTTTTTTCCTGTTTTCCTGGGAGCTCGTCTTACTTCTAACGGCTAACGCCGCGTTACTCCACTGGCCAGGATCTCACGTTTCTCTTCCTGGCAACGTGAATTACCGCCATTTTTTTCTCCCTTTGCTGTCTATTTGCAAAATCCCTGGTATTTATTTTCCACCTTACTTCCCGAGATTCTTGGCAACCCGTTTCTTATCTCCTTTACTGACGTAACTTTAGAAATATTATTAAATATTATTGCGTTAAATATTATTATGTTTAATATTAAATATCAAAAAATATTATTGTGAGATATTTGTATATATCGTGTCGCACTTGAAAATGTTATATATAAAATGGACACGATATTTTTATATTAGGTGGTCCAATAAGTTCGTTCCGTTTTCAGCCGTTACAGTAAAACGCCGTTTTTTAAAAATACAATTTATTTTATTATTACTAAGCTCCGTTTAATGGAAGCATTTTCGTTGACATCGCAAGATACTTGGAAGACGGAACCAAAGATAAAACAGTAGAGTATAAAATGAAGAATTCCATTAGAGTTCATTGGACGCAGAATGCAATGAAATTGATATTAAACAGCAAATAGCTACTCAATTAGTTTAGTGTCGTCGTCCGCGATTCGAAGAGCGAGGCGGTGTCTTTTGTGTTGTTCTCTGCAACGAGAATCGTAAAAGACGTAGTTCGGTTCTTCGCGGAGTGAAGGTATGACGGATTTAATGACTTGAGATCGAGCAGCGTCTCGCGTCCACCGTGGATCAAGTCATTAAATTCTATGAGCTTTTAACTTGTTCCGGATAGCATAAAGCAGACTGCAACACGAGTCTCCACTATGTTCACCATTCTTCTCGAAAGAAATCCCGGAAAATACACCGCTTTCGAATCTAGTAAAGGCTCGCGCAGGATCACTGAATTATTTTGTATGTGAATTTCCGCGGTTACTAATAAATCTGTTATAAGGGTCGTACATTTTATGGCCACTGAATCGGACTTCATCCTTTCATTCGCTTTATTTTATTTTTATCCGGCTTTGAATTTTTAACGATTTTTTATATTGTATACCCCTGAATCTTGTATACCCCTTACTATTTTTACGATTTTGGGTCGACCCATTTTCGGACCAGAACAAATTTTTAATCCGCTTCATTCAATCCAAGACGGCTTTAGAACATCATTAGGCATCATTTAGCATCGATTTGGACCATCTAGGAGCGAAATTGGCGACTTTGATTTTTTGACAATTTTTGAAGGTCCCCTTCACATTTTTGCGATTTCGGGTCGACCCATTTTTTGACGAAAAAAATTTTTTAACCACTTCTTCCGACCCAAAATCGTCATAAAATATGTTTATACATCATATACCATCGATTTAGGCCATTTAGGAGCGAAATTGGCGACTTTCATTTTTTGACATTTTTTGAAGGTATACCCCTTTATATTTTTTCGGTTTGGTTTCGCCCATTTTTGACCAATAAAAATTTTTGAACCGGTTCTTTCGACCAGAAATCGTCCTAGAATATGTTTATACATCATATACCATCGATTTTGGTCATATAGAAGTAATTTTGGCGACTTTTAATTTTTGAGAATTTTTGAAGGTGTACCCCTTTACATTTTTTCGACTTGCTTTCGACCCATTTTTGACCAATAACAATTTTTTAACCGGTTCTTTCGACCAGAAATCGTCCTAGAATATGTTTATACATCATTTACCATCGATTTGGGTCGTTTAGAAGCGATTTCGGAGACTTTTAATTTTTGAGAATTTTTGAAGGTATACCCCTTTACATTTTTTCGACTTGCTTTCGCCCATTTTTGACCAATAAAAATATTTTAACCGCTCCTTTCGACCAGAAATCGTCCTAGAATATGTTTATACATCATTTACCATCGATTTGGGTCATATAGAAGTGATTTTGGCGACTTTTAATTTTTGACCATTTTTGAAGGTATACCCCTTCACATTTTGTCGACTTGGCTTCGACCCATTTTTGACCAATAACAATTTTTTAACCGGTTCTTTCGACCAGAAATCGTCCTAGAATATGTTTATACATCATTTACCATCGATTTGGGTCGTTTAGAATTGATTTTGGCGACTTTTAATTTTTGAGAATTTTTGAAGGTATACCCCTTCACATTTTTTCGACTTGCTTTCGACCCATTTTTGACCAATAACAATTTTTTAACCGGTTCTTTCGACCAGAAATCGTCCTAGAATATGTTTATACATCATTTACCATCGATTTGGGTCGTTTAGAAGCGATTTCGGAGACTTTTAATTTTTGAGAATTTTTGAAGGTATACCCCTTTACATTTTTTCGACTTGCTTTCGCCCATTTTTGACCAATAAAAATATTTTAACCGCTCCTTTCGACCAGAAATCGTCCTAGAATATGTTTATACATCATTTACCATCGATTTGGGTCGTTTAGAATTGATTTTGGCGACTTTTAATTTTTGAGAATTTTTGAAGGTGTACCCCTTTACATTTTTTCGACGTGGTTTCGACCTATTTTTGACCAATAAAAATTTTTTAACCGCTTCTTTCGACCAGAAACCGTCCTAGAATATGTTTATACATCATTTACCATCGATTTGGGACGTTTAGAATTGATTTTGGCGACTTTCAGTTTTTGAGAATTTTTGAAGGTGTACCCCTATACATTTTTTCGACTTGGTTTCGACCCATTTTTGACCAATAACAATTTTTTAACCGGTTCTTTCGACCAGAAATCGTCCTAGAATATGTTTATACATAATTTACCATCGATTTGGGTCGTTTAGAATTGATTTTGGCGACTTTTAATTTTTGAGAATTTTTGAAGGTGTACCCCTTCACATTTTTTCGACTTGGTTTCGACCCATTTTTGACCAATAAAAATATTTTAACCGCTCCTTTCGACCAGAAATCGTCCTAGAATATGTTTATACATCATTTACCATCGATTTGGGTCATATAGAAGTGATTTTGGCGACTTTTAATTTTTGACCATTTTTGAAGGTATACCCCTTCACATTTTTTCGACTTGGGTTCGACCCATTTTTGACCAATAAAAATTTTTTAACCGCTTCTTTCGACCAGAAATCGTCCTAGAATATGTTTATACATCATTTACCATCGTTTTGGGTCGTTTAGAAGCGATTTTGGAGACTTTTAATTTTTGAGAATTTTTGAAGGTGTACCCCTTTACATTTTTGCGATTTCGGGTCAACCCATTTTTCGACGAAAAAAATTTTTAATCTACTTCTTTCGATCCAAAATCTTCCTAGAAGATGTTTAGGCACAAAGCCTAAAAAGCCCTGCCCTCCCACATTATTTAATATACAAACAGCTGTGTATTTAGTTTATTGTTTTAGTTAAAAGCGGTAGAGGAAACAAAATCTTTTCCGTCAATTACTTTTCAGGACAGCCACTATCCTTTAATGTAAGCCCAGGTTTTCCTACGTGGGAGTAGACGTTGAACACCCACACAGAATTTCCACAATATCGACAACCACGCTCTATGAACTTTTGCGAAAATCACGTTTTGCGCGTAGGTGGCCCGATAATGGTTTAGGAAATGATATTGTTTAAGTTCCGCGGAAGTACTTCCTGTTGGACTCGATTTCCGAGAAGTATTTTTATACAGGGTAATTTTATATTCCATTAAAAACCGATCAAATTGCATTCCATTCATAACTGAAATGTTTACTTTATTCCTCCACACTGAAAAATGCTTTGAGTATCAACATTGACAATTCGAATGTATACTTGAAAATGTTGATAACGTCTAGGTAAATAAAGCTGTAATGTAGCGAGTCTTAATAAACCGGAAAGTAGACAGGCACGAAAGTATTTAAAAGTTTGCTCGGTTCTTAAGTCCTCGACAGGCATCGGTCGAAGAGGTTTTAAATTCTCGATGCTACTTTATGGAGTCTTATGGATGTTTTCGAGAAGGTCTGTCTCATTAATAAGGATAAAAATTCCATATTCTCTGGGCCAACAATACTCTCTCCATAGCTATCTTCGCGAGCAAGTATCGTCCATCGGAATTTTCGTAGCACGGTTTTTATCTTCGTTCGACTAAATTCTACCGTTGTGTATAAAAAGGATCACTTCTTCCACTTTCATCTTTTCCAACGATACATTGCACTCGAAAGCGAATCTCAGTCGCCACTCAGTTCATTGCGGCGACTGATAGTCGACATTAAGAATTTCTCAGTTACATTTTATTATTAAACGTTAAATGAATGACAATTGGAGTCTATTTTAATGTCGCAAAGTTTATTTAGCGTCGAAAAGAGTTTTATTTTATCACCGACTTTCGACTAAAAGATAAACTAGGAACGTAATTGTATGTATATTAATTAAGTTTGATTTCTTTTAATCAGTCTGACCCATAAACACCAACATTTTTGTAGTAAGTTAGTGTATATTAATTTGTAAACAATTCTAACGGCGAACTTGGAGTGAAGTATTTCTCGATAACACGGAATTCTCGATATTCCGATATAATCGTGGGTTAGTTCTCGTGCGGTTTCCACAGATTTCAGGTTGTCCTCCATTACTCTACTCCCGGGTTTAACGAGGTTATCGAACTCATTATCGAGCCAATAATTAGATAAGAGGGAGGCTATTCTACTATTCATATTGTTTTTAACTAACCCGTTATTTTCGAGCACTCGGTGAACCAATTAATTTGCTCACGATAAACCGATTTGGTTTACTCAATAAAGTTAGCTCATTAACCCCATTTGGTGTAAACGAAGCACGCAAAGAACTCGCTTGACAAATACAACGAATCATTGAAATAAAAATGATTCCTGAACAGTATTCTTCGCACCTATTTATTAATCTTGTTACACTAGAAACCAAATATGCAAATTCTATTTTGAAATTGACATAAATCACCTTCCCGAAGAAATAACCTAACCTGCCTTCAGCTGCGAATAGATGGATGTCTTTCCTCAGAAAGCATTTATTACGAATATATTTAAAAATCTCTGTTATTACGTCAGTGAAACACTAGACTTTAAACCGAGCAAGAAATATATTTATTTTAAAAACGGCATAGTAACAAAGGTAACTTACTACTCTCAAAATAAAGGGGTTATATATCACTGCTACAAAAAATGGCCAATAAAATTGGTCTGAATTTCTGAAACCCACATGGAACGTAGAAAAAGCCTCCACCGCGAATTAATCCAATATGAAAAGCTTTCCAATCAAAATTAAAAAATAACCTCGGGGTACAGGGAATCCTGTGGGTTCTGTAATGCCGCGGACCGGAAACTGAGCTGTTTGATTTTTCACGTGACCACCGAGAGTAATACAGTAATCCTGGCTGAAAATCGAGTTTGAAATTCAAAGAACGAAGGGAAAGCAGAGATTTTGTGAGTCGTGCGGCGTAGGATGTGTCGAGAGTAAAAAAAGGGGTGGAAAGGTACGAGGGTGGTCGAAGAGGTGGTTGGTTCCACGGCTGGTGGAATCGAAGTTAGGCTGACAAAGAGAGCTCTTCTCGTAAAGACGGTAGGCCAGGAACATCACGTGCGAAGCTAACGTGTCCTTAGGGACTCGAAAGGGTGTCTCCTGTGTGTATATCGCTGCCATCCAGGGACACGTATACCTTAAAGTTCCTCTCCACGAGCTTCAGTGGAATTCGCTTGTACTTACATACACTTGTATATACAATATACATACATATACCATACTCACACGCCCATGTCTGCCCGACTGACTTAAGCCACTCCAAGGAGATTCGGTCAATCTTCCTCCCTCTAACAAAGGAGTAAGCCTGGAGATATCTAATTGACGATTAATACTAGAACTAGGGAACTGTCAAGATGACTGTCCGCGGAATGAAATAAAAATGTTCGAATTTATAAAGTTCCATTTTCTGAGATTGCAGCTCATGTTACATAATGGACGTATTATAATTAACACTAGAACGAATTTTTGGAATAAATATAATAATTGATTTCTAAGAAAGAATCGTAGGTAAAGCATAGTGATACGATCAACGTAAACGCGCGAAAGAGAATGGGACATGTTTTCTCATTGAATGTCCGTGTCTCTTTACTCAGCATAGTTGGATTTTAATTAAGCCGGGAGTAACGGATAACTGGAGATAATAGAAAAGCAGGAAAAGAATAATGAGCAATGCCGGGTAATGTACAATAACAATGAAGAGGTCATCACACTATATTATATATCTCCCTCGAACGAAATATAAGGAAGTACCTCCGTCTATTCACTCGCTTTAAATAGCAAGTAAGCAGTAGAAACAATATACTTCGTTGCAGACACATGTTTCACTCGAGGTCTACACATTGCATATACTTTATACGCCCCGACAAACTCTGACATTTTAATTGTAATTTCCCTCGTGACTACTCAACGTATCGTTATCTTTTTGTATTTACATTTTAATTGATACCTCCTCTATAAATATACCCTTCTTGTCCCGAAATAACTGTACCACCTACGAAGTCATAAAATTAGAAGTAATCCCACGATAATTCAGCGCGACCGAATAAGTTCGTTCCATTTCACGTAATTATTAATTAAGGAATAATGATTTGTTATTGCGGGGGCGATCGATGCAGTACTTGATGGAACATAATTATTATACCTAAAAAAAAGAGTTCCGAACGATTCGCGACATCATATACGGGTCGAGTACATTGGCGTAAGTGGGGCAGGCAGGAAAAAAAAAGATTTCATTGAATTTTCAAGCGAGTTGCACGCGCAGCAGTTTCCCGAACGAAAACGGCTCCGGTGGGGTATGGATCGTATAAAATCACACGTAACTTACTTGGTTCCCGGTCTCTATGCAAACAAACGTATCTCTTGGTTCGCTTAGAAGCTAGTATAATAATATGGTTTGGGGAATACAAGAGCGAAACTGCTTCCCGGTAGTTCATGGACCTCCGACAGATATACACCACCCATTGTAACGTTATTCCCGACGGTTTTGTACTCCGAACCATACGCTCTTGTACTTTCAATAACCGTGGAATCATTTTGTTATGTAACTTCGAAAATCTTCGATAAAGCCTTTAACTTTGTGCCAAGTTTCATTGGAATACTGTTTAGTTTGGATCAAAGGTTGTTGGATGATATTTCATAATAATTATTCATTATAGAAGTACTGTATATTATTTAATTAGTGAACATTAATTTGTACCCCAAATGAGGAGGCTAGGTACTCGTAGCTTAATTAAGTTAACCTACTTGTATCGTACCAACCTGTAAAAATAATTTGGATTATATTTAAACCTGATTATAATTATTAAAGAGACGAATATTAGAGTCACTTTTGACTTAAATTAGAACACGAATTCTTAAATTGCAAATTTAAGTTTTACTAATCAAAATCTTGTTTGTTTCAGATTCATTTTGGATGGACCTCTTTGAAGGACTTTGGAGGTGCACCAATCAACATCGTCCAGTTGGTGAGTCGTAAAGATATAAATATACTTTATTTAATATTCAATTATATAAGTACTTATATTTAATTACATACACCATGCAAAATCAACATTTACGACACACCCAAATATCGAATCCAAAAGTACTTAATTTTCAACTGACAATATTTAAACTCGATCATTAAATCGTAAGCAAATCCATATTTTATGAAATATTTCTCAGAATTATATATTTACGTTCCAAGTAAAATCCACCAATTAAATAAATTCCCCAAGAAATATATAAAGATTAAATGTCGTTCTCAACTACGTACGTAGTAAAAATAATCGCAAAAATGAGAGCTCTCGAATGACATTACCGATCAATAAAAATACTCTACAAATATGGTTCTTATAAACAAAAAAAGAAGACGTAAAACAAAAGGTCACGAATTTACTTGCCAACCTAATGTAATCCCCGATGTAATGTAAGAATATCCATGATTGGATGACGCGTGAGTATGAATAGTGTGTCGATAAAGATTCAAGTAAATCCAAGGGAATCGATTTTAAAGTAAATGTAAAGGTTTGACTGGAGAAGCGGAAAAGTATAAGTTCCGCTGTCAGACACAGTAGTCGGTGGCCGAAGTGAAACCACTTTAGATAGAAGTTCCGGTTCTGGTTTTATCGGTGGGGTCGAGGGATGATTACGCATACTTCAACATTGTTAGACAGTAATTAGAGTGAAACTGAAAATTCCCGGAATACTTCGGACCCCTCCGTTGGAAGTGCATTAACGTTGGGTTCCTTCGTTAAAAAAGAGGGCCGGATAATCGGGGATACGATAACAGGTGTAACGTCGACGTCACTGTTACCAACACCTTTTAATCTCCGCGTATGTGTGTGCCGGTTTCGATGGACAAAAGAGAGAAAGAGAAAGGTTGAAATTGCAGTTGGCAACGACATTTAATCTTTGATCACTGCAGCCAAGGAACCTCAAACCGTTGGTGGATCGATAGGGGTGTCCGGGTTTTCCTATATTCGAAGGTACAAGAGATTCGAATAAATACTTTCTTCATTTTTTATCAGCGCTTTCACGATAAAACATGAACTTTCGAACTTCATCCCATGGTTTCATCTCTGATCAAGGTTCGCATAGTACTCAAAGGTGTCAGATTTATTTGGAACACATCTTTCGTCGATATATTGTAAAGCAATATCGACCGATTGATTTTCTATTTTGCAAATATCTCTTTCGGTGAGAAAGAATTTTCTGGAACCGTTGAATTATGTACGTGTTCCTTTTATGTTTATCATGCTCGACACGAATATACGTGGAGTTAACAAAAAATTGAATTTCCCTGTGTATACGATTTATATTGGTAGATTATAATATAAAGAAGTCGGTCTGCCCGTAGGGCGAAATATTGTCAGTATTGAATTCAAAATAAAGAACGTGCGTAAAATTGCGGGAAGGAAGCGAAGGGTGAAAATGGAAATCAGGGAAGATATGGAAACCCTGGTGTTTCAGCAATATCGGTTTTACAGGGAAACAGTTGCGCGAGATTGGCTGCATATTAAGCCACGTTCTTCCTCCGGCACTTAAAAAGAACATTAAAATTAAGATGCAATAATACTGCCATTATTGCAGTTAATATGAAGGGAAAAATAACCAACACAGAATTCAATATATTATTTTATTATTTTACAATGAAAAGTTAAGCACCAATCATGTGCTTCGGCATTAAAATTAGAAAAATTGCAGAAACTGAGGTTAATCATTTTGGTACACGTATGATATATTCTTTCGACTGACTTTTATGTTCAAGAGATATTAAAAAGTCTGATATTAATAAAACACTTATGTTCGCTGTTAATATGATTACTTCTTAAATCTTCGATATAATAAAATGTTGGTCTTCTTGTTTTGATAAATTGTAATTAATAATTGCATAATTGTGCCGTGTTGTTATATTAAGGAATGTGTTTAATATCGATAACTAAATTCAAGCAAGAATAAGTCGAAGTAATTTCATCTGGTTTTAAAAAAGAAATCAAAGACTTTGTACACGCGGTGGTCGATAAGAAGCATTCTTTTTTGAATGAAAAGTCTCTCGAATCCAAGAATACACGATTCCGGAAGTCTAACGAAGCACTTTCGATTCCGTTGGCATCACGCACGACCTCGAAATGTATTCCGCTTCGGAGGATCGGTATAACATTTGCTTTTGAACGTTTACCGAATTTCCAAAAAACTCCACTGTTTTAAACTTCCAAGCATAACTTGGAGATACCGGCAGCTAGAAAAAGAAATATCTGGAAATCTATGTTCAAAGTGCGGACGTCCATACAAACAGCTCTTTCCCGAAGAGTCGCATGTTGAACTTGTCCGACCCCCTGATTTTCCGACCCCCAGCGCGATAAATGAAATTTTTGGAATATTACATTTTTTATTTATGTTTTATAGACACGTATTCTTACAATACGAACTATAAAATAAATCTGTTCGCTTATTACGTATTATCAGAAATAAATTTGGTATATAAAATATTTTCCTGAAAATTCGGAGCGAAGGAAATATATTGTTCCACGATTTTAACCAGTTTCTTTTTTGTAATATTTTATACCTTTAATATAAAATCCTACATTGTTGGCTCATTAAGAGATATTACCGGATACCGGAAACTGGGGCAGCGAACGAAAAGAGCGAACTAGTATTATCCATCGGATTCGTGGGAGATTAGAGTGGCTGGTGGAAATGACCGATAAAAAGCTGTGGATCTCCGGAAATCCAGATTACGGTGGATGTACCTTCGACGGAGATACAGTTTGCGCGTTCATAGAAAGAGGGTAGTTCTTGGCTGGGATGTCCTTTAATGTACGCTGACGAGGTTGGGTCGAGGAGTCTAGGAACGGTAAAACGTATGGGAAACAATAACGATACAACGTTCCATAATGCATATCAACGGCTGCTGGGCTCTCATTTCCCGCCACGTATTCCACGCGACTCATCCCTCTCTTGTCTCGTTCCTCGCTACATCATTAAGCTCTCGCGACGCGCCATCCTCCACACACACGTATCCATTCTTCTCCAACCCCCTATAACCACCTATAACCTCCTGCAACCCGCTGCACCCATCCCACTACCCTTTCTACTTCTACAAAACCCCTCAGATATATACACGTATTTCATAGTCTTTCCGTGTGTCCGCAGAATTCCCGTACTAGACTGATACACATTGATACCGTCTTGCTACCCCCGCAGCGCGACCCTCTCTAGCCACTGCAAGCCGACTTTCCAACCCTTTTCCGTTGCTTTAGACTGCCTCTGGGGTAGCAACAGTACAGTGCAAGGTGCATAGATGCAGGGATTTCTTTCTCCTCTTATTTCTCTTTTTCATATATGCACTCGTAAGTGAATCAATTCTAATAATCCTTCGTGGCTTTGATTAGGAAGATTGATATCAACGAAGGCATAATTTGAAGCTTTCCGTTAGGATTGTCTTATCGATATCATAATGAATTGTTTTCGTTGTTATTTGGAATCGTTTAGGATTTTAGTGTCGGACATTATTTTATCGATTATGCTGTTTGATATATAAAGTAAATTGTCTGTTGGGTACCATCGATCACAACGTTGATTTTTCGAAAAGCAACAACATTCCGGAACGTCATCGACATTGTGTGTCAGCAAACACAGCTTCCAATGGAATCCTGTGATTCGCGTGCAGCGGCGGCTGTGGAAAAATCAAACTCACCGTGCAAATTAAACGGTTTTCGAATTCCATGCATGTCGAGCGAGATTCGATGACGGAACGTGCTCGTTTGTTTAACAGAATGGAAAGTACATGGTATTAACGAGACTAGGAAAAATGTGTAGTTCGAGTGACCACGAGAGGGTGATATTAAAATAAAAGATGAGAGAAGGTTTGGTCAATTTTAGCTCGCGATCTATTATAGAGAACGACAAAGGGTGGGAAAATGTTTGGCAAGAAGCTTATACTTGTTCGAATCTGGAGCAGGTGATAGGACGAAAATGTGATATCAAAATAAATGATGGAAGAATTTTTGTTGCCATTTTAGCTTGCGAGCTATTATAAAGAACGACAAAGGGTGGGAAAATGTTTGGTAAGAAACTGATAATTGTTCCAATCTGGAGCAGGTGATAGGACGAAAATGTGATATCAAAATAAATGATGGAAGAATTTTTGTTGCCATTTTAGCTCGCGAGCTATTATAGAGAACGACAAAGGGTGGGAAAATGTTCGGTAAGAAGCTGATAATTGTTCCAATCTGGAGCAGGTGATAGGACGAAAGAATAATATCAAAATAAAAGATGAAAGAGTGTTGCTTGCAGTTTTAGCTCGCGAGCTAAAATAAAGTGTTAGAAAGGATGAAAAGGGAAGGGAAGAGATTCGGCAGGTAGTTGATAATTATCCTGATCTGGATCGTAAGAGGTCCATCAGAAGTTCGAGGAGTTCCTCCGGGCATTACATTAAACGGTTTCCGGTACTGAATGGATGCGGGAGGGCATCCCTTTCAGAGGAAAAAATTTCTATTTATTCCCACGGAGTGAAAGCGGTGGGAGGTCCGCATAGAACTCCGCGAATGAAACGTTCGGGGTCGGGACAGGGAGGGAAAGAAAAAAAAGCTCCATCGGATCCGGTGCTCGTTTCTGTGCCATTCATTCGACGAAACAGAAAAGGACGAAAGGACTCTGTTTGCCACGTTTATCATTTATTCAATGGAGGCTTACGGAAAATTGCATAACAGCATTGTTGCTCTCGTACAAAGAGTGACGACTAAAGCCGAACGTTGTCCGAAAGAAAATTGAAGAATTTTCTAAGTTTCCCCTGGAAATCGTTTCCCTCCTATTTACTTTCGTTCGTACATATCGATGCGCGGCGCTCGAAAAACGTTCAATTTTGTCCAGCCCGTTCCAGAATTCGATTCGATTTCCAATTTATTTTGGTTTAACTTCGTTTCGCGCAATCAAGCTCCTCTTGTCGGGCGCAATGACTTATTTTCGAAAGTTCCGTTTGACGTATTGGAAGAGGTTTCCGGAAGTTTAAGCGAACCGGTAATTTGTATTATTCCAAGGTATGCCTGATTTAAGAGCAAGGGGAGTAGTCTGGGAAGTTTAGATTACCGGCGTAAATGAAATCTGAAACAAGTTCGGCGGTTTATTTATCGCGAGTTAACACGATTCTATTCGACAACGAGAAGACCTTACTCTCTTAGTTCACCGAAATTTTACCGTACACTGTACTCCGCCATTTTGGTTCGCCCGAGGAATAACGAGGAATAACGAATAAATTATTGTCAGGATTCAGGGTTTAATAATAATTAAAGAGACCCGGGTGATCCTTTAAAGAAACGTATGGCTGGATGGAGGGCGAATTAATGAATGTTTGGAAAGCAGAACACGATGATTTGTAATCCAAAGAGAAAGAGGAGAAAGAGGAGAAAGAGGAGAAAAGGGTGACAGTACGTAACATTCAGGAACGTCTCTCTTAAAGACGGACTTATTACGGGCTTTTCTACTGGGGAACAATGATCCGTGGGATTTCTTTCGTTCTCTCTTATCCTCGGCTTGTTATAGGAGTAAGGAAACTTTATATAATATCTCTTTAAGAGTGAGATCTTCCTTCGTTCACGGTGAACGCGGAATCCAAAAGAAAAGGCATCCCGGAACAATATCACCGACGAACCTGCTATGGAAACTGTCGCAACCGGTGCCACCTGTTTCCCGTGGATGAATCGCAGTGCAAAATAATTACGGTGCTCTGAATGGAAACCTTCCGCGATCTCTTCTTTAGATTTTGTAGCTCCGCGTTGCAAGTAAACAGGCGTTTCACCGAAAAAGTACCATTTCTCTTCCAGTCGCCACCAATTATAGAAAGTGAAATGTAATTCAAACATATACAAAAAAGCTCAACATCGATACGTGAATGCATTCTTTCGCACACATTCTCCTCTTACATTTTACGAGCACCGCATAATTCATAATTCTCTTAACGCGTCATATTGAATTCTTACAAAAATTCTTGAATAGAAATATGATTATTTATTGTGTTCTAGTTGTGTGGATATTATATTTTTAATGAGTGCACAAGATTTCAGTTTTATGAATCGAATCATTTTTTTTAATGAATGTAGAAGTTCGAGTATATCATTAACTTCAATGTATCCGGCTAAAAAAATGTTTTCAATAAGAATCTGAGGGTTAAACGATACGAAATGTAATCGTGGAATCATGGAAATAACGCCGCAATGGAAGCGCAAGGTTCCGTTAATGTTCGCGGAATCATTGAAACCAAAGATAGATGTCGAAGGTTAGAAATAAAACGCGGAATCGAAAATCCCGCTCGTCATTGAAATTTCAAATCAAGGTCATGATGTTTCATCGAGTATGAAGTCATCAAGGACTTTCGGCGAGCAAGAAACTCAATGACTCCATTGGATCGGCGTATCGTAATCGTTCGGTTGCTTTTAATCTCTGAGCAAACTAAAAGTACCGTTCCGCTGTAATAAGCAAACACGAGCTATCGAGATACTGATCGGCAGTACAAGACTCTCCGATAACACGCATTAAAATTAATAGAAAATTTATAGAAAAAACAATAATCACGTGAAACATCTGGCCTCATATTACTTTACATGATATCTTAATTATTGCAATATATTAAAACATGTACAGAAGTGTAAGGGTCTCGATACTATCAATTATGTATCGCCACAAGTTTATGTACCCGGTGATTCATAATTCATAATATTTAATATAATAATAATATTAAATTATTAACATATACGGTATAGGAATCTCCCGAAATTGTTATAATTGGCATAAAATGGAATTTACTTGTTCGCGGGAAGTAAATATTAATTTGTATACCATAAATTCACCATAATGTGTGAATATTAATAATAAATAAAAGAATGCAACATAATTTAGTAATATTCAAAAAACTTTCTATTGATAACATATCTGCTAAAATGATGCACGAAGTATTTAATTCTACAAATGAAGCTGACATTGTTTTCGAAATTGATTGATTGCCATCAATGTATCGAGTACTTCATTCAAAACTTTACAATCAACTTCCCGAAAGTTTACTTTTTGTTAGTTACCATGTTTTACGAATGCCTCAAACGTCAATATTTCCAACGAATTAAATCACCCGGTATATAACACTCGATTAATTTCACCTCCGAGCCACGAAACGTTCCATAACATTTATATCAATAACTTAATCGAAATAATTGGTTGAAACGTGTCGCTCGATTACGTTCATGTTCCGATGGTCCTCGGGAAAAGTGGGTGATAAGGGAAGCGTAATCGGATGTCCTTATCGTTGTCGATTCTCTTTAAGCACTCCAAGAGTAAGTCAACGGGAGTGGAAGGGAATTAAAGAGAAATGTCTTGTTCCGTTGTACCAAAGAAATAATCGTCGTGCACGCATAACGGTGGAGAGTCGACGAGATAATTACGCACACGGAGAGAAGGAGAGGAAAAAGGAGAGAGAGAACGTGTGTGTAAAAGTATGCAAAGATACTTCCACGTACGTGTTTACTGGTAGTGAACCAGTTGTTCTCGAGTTGACGATAAAAAAGGTAAGAAGAGAAGAAAAAAAAGGGTGAAATTAAAGAGTAAGAATCGCAGTGCACCGAACGACGTACGCTCCGCCTAGCAGACACTTAACCACCTCGTAAGGATCCAAGGATATTGCTCCTCGTGATAAGTGCCGCGGCCGACGTTTTTAAAATTCCACCATTTCCTTGCGCTCCCGTACTTTCCACTAATGGAGTGGATTGGACGAGCTTACTTTCTCCCTGTCCCAGGACTATTTAAATAACACCCAGATTTCGGCTCCTTCCCCTTTCTGGAGTTCTTAATTAACCATCGTACTATGATTTTTAATATCCAACGAACATTACCGAGTCCCACAAATATTACAGGAATAATGCAACTTGCGATGTATTTTCATCGTCGATTTTAACACGTTCGCCGATGGCAATATTACTAAAATTCGAATCAAATATATTACTAATATTCGGGAAAATTTGCAATGTTTTTAACATTACAATAATGATATAAAATAGTAAGTCTGGTGGTCAACGTGTTAAAGTAGGTTCCAGTGATTCTTATCTTCTGTTGATTTTAAATATTGTACTTGCGAGGAGATGAGAGATGATTAATTACCGTAGTTATCTGTAATGAGGTCGCACTGAAACAAGTTGCAACGACCACATGAAAAGTAAGAAAGAAAAGTTGGCGAGCAAGATAAAGTTCTCCGTGTACAGGATATATTGAAAGCAAACGAGTACCCCCATCGTATCACATTTCTTCGTAATGCAAGAAGCGTGAAAACGAAACCAGACATCACACACGCGGGATTACAAACTGCTCTTGTACGAGGGATTCCTCGGAGAAAGTATACATAATCTTAATTACAAATATTTACCAGGCTCTTTTAGCAGCGTTACGTATTCTTATTTCTCTCCACATTGTATAATGTTCTGGTATCTTCTACCACGTTAATTATGATTTTGTTAAATCGAAATCATAATCGTCATTCATAATTGCAAATATAAATATTTATTGCATATCATACAATGCCATTATATATTTTTCTTTCCTTGCACATCGGTATGTTTTCTGTTTCAAAGTAACGAATTAATTTTTATTTTCGAATCGATTCATGAGAGTCACTTTTAAATATTTGTGCAATTATTCTTATTATATAAATTCTATTAGGTTGGCCAATTAGTTCACGCGGTTTTATCTTGTAAGTAAAAGCCGATTTTTATTCGATTTAGTATATTTGGAAAATTGTTTTTGTTCAATAATGTATTGTTCGTTTAGACTTATAAACTTATCTTATCTTTCAAAAACTTGGAAAATTCCGCGTTCTTAAAACGCTATCGATTTCCCTGCAAAATAATTATTGTTTATATTATATTGTATATATTGTATACATTGTATATATATATTAAATATATTATTAATTTTCACTGGAATATAAAGAAGGTGTTCGTATCATTATAATCACCACGTAACTTCGAAAGGGAAAACTTGACAGTGCGTGAGGAAATAAAAATATATAATGAAGAATAACATTAAGAGGTACGTAATAAATATTTATATTTATAAAGTAATAAAATCTGTATATAAATAAAGTTAATAAGTAACGAGTACCGTTTCTTGTTTCTAACAATGGAAAGAGTGGTATCAAAGAATCAGTGAATCAATAGAGTGAATCATGGTTCAGTAGATCCAGCCAGTCAGGCACAGACACCTTTTATTCGCCAGCCTATCAGTACCCCGTAATCGGATAAAAGTACAAGGCATCACATTAAATCGTAATATTTCCAAGAGAGAGAAAGATCGATTACGTATTTCACAGCTCGTATATCTTATCGTCCCGCCGATGTATCTTATCTCGAGAATTATTCAAGGTTCCACAATAAATGTTACCTTAAGAGATCCAAGGAAAACAGGTACACCGAGCGGTCCAAGAATCTCGTAGTTTCAACGTCGCCATTTTGCTGAGTACTAGATTGTAATCATAAATTCTTGGTATAAATGATTTTATTAACTTACATACATAGAATTAATCTATCTATAATAATATATTAAAGATGTATTTTAAATTCCCAAGATTCGAATTCTTAGTCTTCGTGTTAATTTTGAATATATTTCATTATAATACTACGAATAATACGGAAACATTATGATTTTAACTCCAGGAAAGCGTGAAAATAAGTGCTTTTGGGTGGAATTAAGGAAAGACTTTTAAGAACTCGAGTAAAATAGGAGAAAGTAGGGAGAAATGAAAAGAGAGAAACAGAGAGATGGAGGTTGAAAGGTTGAAAGGTTCCGGATTGTGAATTGGTTGGCTTTCAGGTTTTAAGGATCCAAGTTATATTCTACGTAAGAATAGTAGATACTTCAGTATGTGCATTTCCTCTACGTGTATCTAACAGATAAATTTATATCCACTCAAAATCAAAATCAAAACCAAAAAGACAACTTCTTTGTTCAACATGCCACAATAATCCAGTTCTTATCGCAGACTTTCGTTTTCCACAAGCATCCAAAAGAAACGTCCAATCACAATGAATGCCTATCCCATAAATGGGATTTTTATCAGCGTATGTTTACAATTTCTATATCACAGAAAGGTTACATAAAACATAGGTGCATAAAATCTCCAACAACGCGTCATTACAATTCGAATAGCATGATATAAAATCATATAAAATGATACAATTTTCTCATTCAAAGTTCCACAATAATCCAGTTCGTATCGGTGACTTTCGTTTTCCACAAAGATCGAAGAGATACGTCGAATCACAAAGAATGCGGAGCGCATAAGCGGGATTTTTATCAGTGTATTTTTACTGTTTCTGTATCATAGAAAGGTTGAAAGGTTGTAAGGTAAGAGGGACTGTTATATATAGTAAGGACAGGTACCGTTTGATTGGGTGTATCGGTTGGACGTAGGTGGATAACGATAACGGTTACCGTTATAGTCTATTCGGTATCCTCGTAGTACAAAGTGTTACAGTATTCCACGTGTCTCTCAACCACCGTGGAAAGGGATCGTTATTGCACCGGAAGGAATTTCCTTTCCGGAAGTATAGTTACGCGTGTTACGATTCACACGCCTCTATCCATAAAAACATACATGTATACAGTGAGTGTAAAAAGTGTTCGTACATCAGTGAACTTTAACAGGAACCTCGTACAACGTTGTTTATTTTTAACATTTTAACAAACAAGTGGTATATATTGTATCGTCCGGAAAGTTCGTGCCAATTTTCAGTAGTTTTTCGGGGAAAAATCTGAGGCGTTCTCGGAAGACTCCATCTTCAAGTTAAGTGAAAAATACAGATTGTGGAACAAAACGGTGCATACACAATTGATTAAAAAAGGATGGATTGAAGAAATAAATTAGTCGATTTATTTATGTCCATTCTACAAAGTGAATCGCGAGATTCTCAGAATATGAAACGTTTTAATTTTGAATATTTTTATTGGATACCGTGGACCCGACATTTTGACTGCTTTGGTAGATCTAGTGTTAAATCGGTAAGAACTTTTCAGACCACCCAATACATATTATTAGAAATCTTCCAAATGAATTTCATAAGAAAGAATATTATTTATCCATATTTTTAATGGAAATATTTAGAATTTGTTTCATGCGGAAACAAGGTTCTACGAGGTTTTTGTTAACATTCTGCTGTGCGAATACTTTTTACACTTACTGTAGATATTCCTGCGGACGAATATCTACTTTGGATCCTTACCTCCGAGAAATTCTTATTTATGACTAATGTTACCCTGGCGATCGTATCCTTCCTGTGGTTCACCAAATCGTATGTTTTATGGTTTTTATACCGTGCAGAACCTACCCATCGCCGCGATCATTCGATAATGCGAGTGTACGAGGTTTCTCGACCAATGGCGGAGTTACGACTGAGTTAACGCTAGAACTACGAAAATATTCAAGAATCACTGGCCAGTAATATTAATATTAATATTAATATTAGTTTATTAAACGGGCTTGGACCCTTTGGCATATTAAACTTGAAGTTACAAAATATAATATAACAACAAAAACGGAGTTACAGTTTCTAGTCTACAATAACAATAATAATGATAATAATCATAACGAACGATGATAAGCACAGTAAGATATAAAGATAAGAATAACAAGAAACTGTTTCAGATTTTATGTACCTTTGTTTTATGTACATGTCTAACGCGCATAATTAAATCCATTAATTAACTTACATTATCCGGCCATAATTGATATATAATATGATTCGATGGTGCCAGTTAAATGATACGAACAAATCCGCGCATAGTTTGATTACGTTATTAGAGATAACGTTATTAGAGAATAATCGAGGAATCTAGATACAATAACAAAGTAGGAATCACGAGTATCCCGATGCTTGTTAATAATACGAAATCCAACGAGGGAAGTTTCCGCAGGAAAATATTCACTCGAAACAAAACTCGAGAATCCAGGTTGAACTTTTACACCGGTTGTTCAGCAAACGCACGGGTTAATTGCATTGGTACATTATACCGCAAAGTACCAAACAAACTTCATAATTGTATTCCTCCCGCATATCGTTAGATACCACTTTGTTTCTTTCATTCACGCCGCTACGGCTGCCGAAACCTTTTTATTCGTATCTTGGTAAAAAAACGAATTTATCAATGCTCTTCGTTATTACTTTCTCAACCACGGATAATAAAGATGCCCGTCAATTCCGACGAAATATGTTTGTCATTCAATATTCGACTTATTATACTTATACAACTATTATTAATATGTTTATATTGTTAATATTAAGATATTGTTTCCACAGAAAAAATATGGTTCATCTAAAGATTCTTAAAAAACGAAATTCTTAGAAAAAAGAAATTCTATTTCAGGATCTCGGCAGTTCGAAGCCATTCGTATAACTCATAATATATTTTCCGTATTGCGACGATTAAAGGAGATAATTAAGTAATTTGTTTCAAGTACGTCACCCTGTGTATCGAAGTTTAATCAACGACTTATTGCGAGACAAGGCGATATTAATTTATTAATTGGTAGTTGGGGTAATAATAAGTCGGAAATTTATTTCGTCCATATATCATGCACTGATAATGTTGAACAATATTTCTAACGCTATCTTCGACCTTGTATAAGTTGTTGAATTATTATGAAAAATTTCAATGGAATGTACGGAAACCGTAAAATATTTCTGAGTTTATTGGAGACTGTTCCGAAATTTTATGACGCGCGTGAGACGACTTTAATATATCGTGCTTGAAATCAAAGAGACGTTGCGATAGGTGTACGCGATGGTTGTATGGTTATACGGTTAGCGACAGATGCGAGCACATTCGTATCTGGCTGAAAGGGGTACGATATTCTTGCGCTCTGAAAATAGTTTGCTTTCGCATGCGAACCGATGCCGTTCTATTTCTAAGTTCACGATTCGGACACACGAATTTATTCTTCCATGCTCAAGGATTTTCCGACGATTTTCGTGAATCGTTTTGCAACAATCTTCCTCGAAGAACGTGCTGAAAAATAACATTTCAAAATCGCTTTTAATATGCCAGATATATTTATCTGGTATTCCATAACTTTTTTTAGGTTTATGTATTGAATGTAGGAAGTGTGGATCTAGTAATTCGAATTTCAAGATAATTTTTATTACCAAATATCGTTCTAATAATCACCGGAATACATTCCACTATAAATATACGCGAATAATTGAAGAAATAACAAAAAAGAAGTAGTTTATACCGGCAACTAATATCGAACGATATTAATGAATTAATTCATGGTTTAAGGAAACACAGGGTGATTAGACCTCTTAATAATAAATCAATTACAATTCATTAATAGTCGATATAAATTAATCGGAATATCTTCGATTAATAATCAATAAACCGTGAATATAATCAAATATATTTTAGAATAAACCGATGCAAATAATTGAAGAAGTAACATACAAATAATGATGTCACTCTAACCATTGATATCTAACGACATTAAATGCCCTTATAAAGGAGTCGTTGTTCGCGATCGAAGGAGCACATTCGGGTCGCTTGACTCGGGATTCCATTTGCATTTGAAAAATGTCTATGAAGTCGTGGTATTCATATCCCTTTTACTCGTGACAATCTCCGGCGAAGGAGATCTCCGGTAGAAAGGATATTGCTGACGTGTTCCACGACTTTAAAGTCCGACGTTTCTGGTCGATAGTCGTTGGTGTATTGTCGCGGACAGAATGGAAGGAATGGAAGGAATAGATTGGTCGTCGCGAAGGGAAAGGGTTGCCCTTTCGCGAGGTTCAAATGCGGGGCTTCGATCGACGATGCTGGTTTAAGTAAGTTCAACGAATAGATCCACGGAATGGATGGACCGAATAGACACCGAATAGACACCGAATAGACACCGGTTCCAAGGGGAATCGACGAGATTACGAGTGGAGCTCGATTGCCGGTGCTTTTGACCTTTTACTAGCGAAACTTTCGGCAAGTTCACTCGTTTACAAGCGGAACCTTGCCGATCGAGTTCCACCAATGGCACTTCGCCGGATCTCGTCGGGTAAGAATTATTCTGTGACTGGTTTAGGTAGAATAACTAGTTGGATCAGCTAAGAGACATCCTTACGTGAATAATCGATGTATGAAGATTGTTTATTGGATGAAGTAGTTTTGCAGAACTCTTGGTACACTTGTGGATTATGTGATATTATAATATAGGATTGTATTGACCTCTTCAGGGATGAATTTTTAGTGACATTAATTGAATTATGATAGTAAAAAATATATAAGACGAGTTTTTATTTTACTTATGACAATTGGGAATTACTTTCTGGTTAGCAAATTTAGTAAATATTGCGCATTTATTATTGTAACGGTTTCTTTTTTTATAGTATTATTACAATATTACAGATTATGCACTCCAAATTAACCATTTTAGAGATCATATTTATCTTATTGCAAATCAAATTCATCCTTTCACAAGTCAAATTCATCGTTTTGCAAATCAAGCTTTTCTCCAAATTGGTCTTCTTAAGCTATTTTCGTGAAAATAAAATTCAATGTCAAAGGAAAGGGTGAATTTCATTTGCAAAAAGGTGAATATGATCTACAAAAGGGTTAACTTGGAGTGCAAAACCTGCATAATATTGTGGGTCCATGGTGATATTTGTGAATAATTTCAGTGAAAGTATTCGATATTATATGACATCGCAGAAATTATAATATTGGGTCACCGGTTATATATATAAATAACCGTAGTGAAAGTAGTGAAAATCCCGAATTAAATATATATACGTTCTTAATAAAATAAAATGCCGGTATTTTACGAAGGCAGTGTACAAAGCACGAAACCACCGTTATATTTCTCTAACAAGTAAGTATAACTCCGTTCGCGTGGGATGCAGTCCGAAAACCTGCTTCGTTTATAATTACCACGAACCTGTCCCAGTGCTTATCCTTATTATTATCCTTCTATCCACGCAGGATCAACTTTCGTTCCGGGAAAACGGCATTAAATGCAGGCTACATTTAAAATCTTCGATCAAAATTAAAAAATGTATTCTTTTACTATATAAAATTCATAAATTCCA
Source organism: Nysson spinosus (assembly GCA_910591585.2). Classification (NCBI taxonomy): domain Eukaryota; kingdom Metazoa; phylum Arthropoda; class Insecta; order Hymenoptera; family Crabronidae; genus Nysson; species Nysson spinosus. The sequence goes on from OU342835.1 coordinate 11,067,337, forward strand.
ATGAGAACGAATGGCATAGAACGTTAAATAAAATTCATTTTCTAATATGCAGTTATACAATATATGCACATTTACATTCTTAACACTAGAACTACGGAAGCCATCAAAATGACGTGTTCGTGGAATTTAATAAAACAATTCAAATAAATAAATAATTGTCTGAAATTTTTTGCGTCACCCGTTGCATAATGGATATAATTGAATCGATTAATTTAGATTTTTCATCCATCCCTATTTTGTTTGACGTAGTTCTAGTGTTAATTATATTAATGTCCTTAACAATAAATTAATCGGTTAATTTAATAATTTAATCGGTCATTTAGGCGGAAAATTAAATTACTCGGTTTCAATATGCTTCTTAAAAAATGCGAGCTGCATCAAATCTGAGAATATGAAATCATATAAATTCGAATACTTTTAATAAATTTTGCAGACTCCAATTTTGGCTGCTCTGCTAGTTCTAGTGTTGAAATACCATATTTCGATTTTATTCGTTTTTATTTTATGATTAATTACAATTGGCAGAACGTATTTCGAAAGTTTGCACCGACATTTTCGAGCATCCTACGTAATCCTGTGAAAATTCGTATTCCTGGAATAGTAGTGGAATCCCAGTGAGATAAATTCCACGATTTCGAGTTCGTTCCTTAGGCCGAGGTCTCATCCACTTGCTCGGCAGCTCGATTGGTTGGCTTCGGAAAGCCTTGTGACTGCCTTCCTACTGCTAAATTCCGCACAATGAAAATAAATATAGCTTATTTAACTCAGTTATACCTTCGGGTTCAATAACCCCTTCATTCTCAATCCAAATCATAACAATGAACAATGAACAATATTTTTGCCACGCATATTTACCGTCACCCATAATCCTTCATAATTCTTCTGGATACAGTGTAATAATATGATAATAACACATATCTTTATTCAACGTACTGCATTTATTATTAAAATGAATATGAATTAACACACATCGGATGTAATTAGTATACAATATAATATAATTAATATACAGTGCAATATAATATAATTAATATACTTTATAATGTATTTAACATACATCGTGATATATAATTCAATAATATTCTAATATCTAACACCAAGCGATTCAGCATGTCGCAAAAATTCCATTCGTGTTTGCAACTTTCTATCCTCGTCTCGATTGGCGGACCTTTTTAATCCCCCGTGTATATCTGTCCAGACAGTGTCACGTTTAAGGAAACGCAGGGTGGTTGGAAACACGAGAACAAAATCTTAAGTTCTTTCGATTCTCCCCTCCACCCAGGGGGGAGGGGGAGGATAGTTGGAGGGTACCGCCAATTAGTTCCTCGAGGAACATTCAACCTTTTGAATTCGATCAGTCGCCGGAGTACTTGAAAGTTTCTTCCCTTTCGCGCATACGGAAGTTCTTTGAGGATGATCGATTCTCGGGTTCTTTGAAAGTTCTTCGAAGTGCTATCACCGAGATGCATTTCTTTGATTCCGCCGCGTTGATATCTGATTTCATTCCTGGCGCGGTGATAAATTATTCTAATTAATGCCGAAAGCTTTTGAAATTATTACGTGGACTTAAAACCAGAGAGGGATGTAATAATTTGTATGAACGTGAGAATTATTTTCATCAGTAATTTATTACTGATTGTTATTCATTTTAATATTCGAATTTTATTATTTATTTTAATTAGTAATTTAATTTAATAAACGTTAAATATGCCGAGATATTGCTATGGGAATGACATTCAATCCTCGCATTTTATGGAACTGATTAACTAATTAATATTAACGATCGATTAATTCCAATCTTTTTAATTAATTTTTACGATCGATCTACGTTGTTATATTTTACTCGTGATTACTTGGTATTAGAATCATAGATACTAGATTTATTTGATTAACTACTTACGAAGTACAGTCACAAGTCAATTGTCAGATTAATGAAAAGTTACAGTATCAACGCGAATGAGATTTATTTCGACGAGTGACTCGTTTTACGTGGCAAAGTAATAGGTTTTAATATGAATTGGAAACGGTGGGGAATTTATTTAGTCAGGGATATACCGGATTACTTAACGACGGAAGTTCGTGCAATTAGTAGAATGAAATCAGAGTAACAGGGTCCAGTAAACTTCCGGGTTTCGTAGAGCGAGTGAGGCCGAGGTTGAACGCAACGGCGGGAACGCGTCGTTTATTATACTTCTCGAGGTGGAAATGGAAGGTTGGGAAGAAGAAAAGGAGTCGGCTGGGAAACGTCATTATCCATCTACCCCGGCGTGGAAACTTTTTCACGAGAACCGTTCGCAGTTTTCACGAGGCGTCGAAAAACTTTTGTCTCCGGACTATGAGCGCTGTGAGTCCTTCGCAAAAAAAACCCTTCGAAGAGAAAAGAAGAGAAAAGAAGAGAAGAGACGAGAAGCATGGAACCCGGTAACAAGATAGCCGAAAGGAACTTGTCAGACCTTTCGCTCCGCGAGACAACGTCGATCCTGATGTGGAATCTTCGAACGCTGGACCAACCAAATTCCACGGGTTCCTTCGAACTGATCCTTCCAGGTCATTTAAATGCAACGGACGATATACTCCATCGAATTCGATGCAAATCCCCTTCCTATAACACGGTGATATCACAAATTTCTCGTATCTCTGAGTATTCCGAGACACGTGTTATTTGTTGTTGAGTTTGAGGATGAATTATGAAATTATCACGATATTATAATATTGTGAGTCTATATTTATATTTTTGAACAATTGCAGTGAAAGTATTCGATGCTATATCAATATACATATAATATAATATTATATGCTATTATAGTATTGGATCGCTATTTATATTTATGAATAATTCCAGTGAAAGTAGTGGAAATCCGTTCCCACGCAACACGGAGACACCACGAATTTATCGCCGATGTGAAATCTTCAAATATGTATTCCGGGACACATGTTATTTGTCGTTCGTGTTTGAGAATGAACTATGAAATAATCGACGAAAAACCGTGGAATATATGTTACGATATATCCATATGCGATATCGATGCGAGATCGATGACATCGAGATAGCGAAACAACAATGGGCGCTTTGAAATGTTTACGCGATTGTTTTTGCCCGAACGTAAAACATGATCTCTTCTTTCATGGAACATAGAATAAATACCGCGGGCGCTATTCCCTCCGCGTTTTAATCAAACTCTATTGAAAACACTTTAATACGCTATTAAAAACTTAATAGCCGAGTCACAATATTGATATTAATGATATATATTGCGATCTATGTACATACTTATGTATATATATGTACATATAATTGTAGTCTTCAAAGTGACAGGAAAACATTAAAACTCACCATTACACGATCGCATTTAATGATATAAAAATTCATAATGTAATAAATTCAAGTGAGTTCGTATAAAAAACATTTCCAGCAAAGAAGTCATAAAGACATTACTTTAAAATGTTGTCAAACAAACGAAACATTAATGCTAACATAAAATGCAGGACGGCATGTAAATATTTACGTGATCGCATTTAATGATATATTAAAAATTCATAATGTAATAAATTCAAGTGAAATCGTACGAAAAGCAATTCCAGCAAAGAAGTCATAAAGACATTACTTTAAAATGTCGTCAAACAAACGAAACATTAATGCTAACATAAAACACAGGATCGCATGTAAATATTTTCGAATTTAAGAGTTCGAACAAAATTTCTTGAAACCTGCCAGAAAATGAAAGGGCAAGGTACGGACAACAAGCTCTCTCGTCATTCAGGCTTTTTTTATACAGTTAGGGAGTTCGAATTTAGCAAAGAATCTTCGTGTCTGGCAGCCATTCTTGGCTACGTTCGCGAAATCGAGCGAAGTGGTGCTGAGGTGGTTATCCGCTCGCAGAAAGGTTCACGTGGTTCAAGTTCGGTAGATTGGCTGCTTTGTTCGACAGGGCAAATAACCTGCTATCGTTTCACCTTTGCCACTCCCCATTTACTTCATCCTTCTACTCTGTCTCTTGTCTTCTCCGTGTTTCCTCCCTCTTTCTTCTCTTTCTTCTCTTTCTCGCTTAAATCATCTTCGAGTCGAAGCTGCGACTTGTCCCCGTAGAGCCAGAGGTATTACGGAAGTGACGTGCTCCGCGACCGGAACGTGACCTATCTGTCAACTCTTTTATTTATCTTCTACCCTTTCCGTCATTTCTTCCGCGCTTTCTTTTCTTGTCTTTTCTTCTAATTGCTTTGCAGGATTTATAACAATTAAAAACTGCTTCGTTCCATGGTTCATCATTGGGACATCGAATATCGTAATTCTCAAAAGATATTTTTCAAAACAGTGCATCGTTGTATATTCGAATAATTTAACTAATAATTTTAATTACTTTGGTAGTCCTAGTGTTAATAACTCCCGAGGGAATAATCAATGATAAGATGCAAGTAGAGCATACCGTGGTAGAATCAATAAAAGTGTTCGAATTAGCCGGGTTAATCGTGTATTCCCGTTTAACGGAAAGGTAAACCACGGACTTGTGGGAGTCTCTGAACGAATACAAGGTTTCGTTTCGATGTACCGTTCGACGTTAAAGAGAATTTCGTAGGAATAATCGTTTACCTAGGAATAAACGATTCGCGGTAACACAAAGATCGACGGAATTCCACGAACGACAGAGAAACGCTTCGTGAAATAAGTGTAATTTAATTATCCGTAAATAGAGAGATAAGGAGAACTAGTTTGTTACGAAGTTGTTCTGCTAATTGGAACTCCTGGATTCTTTTGGCTCGATTCGGGCGAGCCAACCGGGCAAACAAAAATAAATGATTCGGCAGGGGTTCGGTAAATAGGACAAAAGTAGCAGAAAAGATATCGAACTGGCCAGCCACGTCGTAGCGAGGCTCAAGGAAATTGCCTGGAATGAAATAGGGTCAAAGAAATAAAGTTATTTCACTCCACATTTACCTCGTCGAATAGTTTCAAAGACTCGCCGAGCCTTCTATATATTATTACGAAAGATACCTTACGCGTTCCGTTGCTTTACTTTATACATCGTTACATCGTTCAAGAATTCGACCTTTATTTTTATTTTAACCCTTAGTGGATTGCGTCGTACAATTTTTATTAAACATAGTGGTACATGTTTCCGAAATTCAAGAAGTGCACTTTTTGGTTGGCAGCTTCGTTTCGTTGACTGTATTGCATTTCTGCAACTGTATGTATTTAAATGCATGCAATTGCAGGAATCCAGTTAATCCAGTTAATTCAATTAATTCAATTAATGCATAATGTTACAGATATGTAACAATTTTTTATGTTAATATTTTTCCTTATTTTTCTTTAACTAAAAACATCAACACCAAGACTTACAATCTTTTTAACAATTTTGGAATTCCATTCATTCGTATCTCGTATCATTTGTTCCAAAATTTATTCTCGCACGGGAAACGAGCAGAGGAGAGTTTTGCGCGACCAATTGGATTAGCTTGAATCGAGTTTGCTTTCGAGTATGCGCCGGATCGGCTCGTTAAAGATCTTATCGGGGAAACGATTAATTCCATTATCTTTGGCATCTCCTCGTGTCAGGACTCAGGTGAGTTAACAGGTTGTCCCTTGTCGTAATGGCGTCTCTCCATTGGACGTATCGGGGATGTCGGGGAAGTCGGGGCGAACCGAGAATACCGAAGGCGGTATCCAGTTTACAAGTAGCTCGTTGCACGGAAATGCAAAACGGTAGGACACCATCGGCTAAAGCCACCGCGAAATACTGCTAATTTATTCGGCGCGCATATTAGGCCATGTACCACCTTACTTGAAATGTCTTAACGCTAAATTGCCATGGGATATAACCTTTCATCTTCCTGTTACGCTATTCAAATGAATTGTTTAACCCAACGTTTGCTCGCTCGACTAAACGAGGCTTTTATAAGATGCTGATATTTGCAGAATTCAGGTGGAAATGATCCACGTGACCAACAACGAATTTATAACAAGATTTCTGATCATTTTTTATTATTTGACTAGTTACGAATTAGTAAATAAATTTTCTGAATTTTTATCACTTTGTAGATGAAAATCAAGGGATCTAACAAATTGCGCTCGAAACTCGACTCTCGGTCGTCAGTTGGTTTTTTACGGCTATTCAAATGGCGCCGCTGAGTCGCCACTCAGTTTGTCGCGGAACTCTAGAAGCGATTTTCAGTCGCCATTCAGTTTGTTGCGAAACTCCAAAAGCGATTTTCAGTCGCCATTCGGTTTGTTGCGAAACTTCAAAAGCGATTTTTAGTCGCCATTCAGATTGTTGCAGAATTCTAGAGGCGATTCTCAGTCGCCTCTCAGTTTATCGCGGCGACTGAGAATCGCCTCTCAAGTACCAAGGGTTAATAGCTATATTTCGATAGAATATAGTAATCTAATTTAATTTGAATTACTAATTTGAATTACTACCCTTTAAGAAATTTTAAACATGGTAATATATTACAAAAGGAGTTAGTAATTTTTATATTGTATTCAAGATTGAATTAAATATGAGTCACTGCAAGCTTCAATATTTTTATATTCTCGCATTTTATATAACGTCCAATTAACTTTTACGATCGTTTCTTGCAGGTATATCTTAATTAAGATTTCTTGGTATTAATAGAGCCCTAATTAATAGATATATCTTTCAATTAACTACCACAACTACTTACAGAATCAAGCAATTCGATACTCGAGTTAATGCAAAATCACAGATTTAATAAGCAATGCATTTATCCGTATTTACTGGAATTACTTATAATGAGTCGTATAGTTGAAAAACATTATAATTAGTCATTAAATACCTCCAGTCATCTCGTGATGACTCTTCTTATTACTTCTTTTTTTCTACTCCTTATTGCATGGCTATATTTTATTACCACATATCTGTACTCAACGAACATTGCAATCCCATAAATGTTTTATCCAATTCTCATATTGCAATAATAATATTAATATTGTAATTCCAAGTTGGAAAGCATCGATGCTTAAATGGTTGTCAAAAATAATTTATAGGAACTACGATCACGTATCACAAGATTTTTAAAATACATAAATAAATAAGCTCACTGGATTAAAAGGAGTATTTGTGCCACGTTGGGCATATTTTAGTGGCCGTAATATCATAAAGGAGACGTATATCAAAGTAACACCCACGCGAAGTAATATAAGTTAATCGTGCCATACTTATCCCCGAGTAACTCTCGCGAGTATCATACAGTTTATGATAAATTACGCGGGGCTAATGACATGCTATAATGTTGCAAACAGGTCCTGCTACCTTTTAAATCCGTGAAGAATTTTAAACTTCCGCCGAACGAATATTTTCCAGCGTGTTAATAGCCAATATACTTAAGGTGTTTAAAGCGTATCGGTAACTCGGAGATCTCGGCTACAAGACATCTGGGACTAATAAACTCCGCGGTACTCTTAGATAAGCAAAAGTGCTCCTAAGTTATCGAACATAATGTCTGCTAAGAAAAAACTACACCCCGACACTGAAATTATGATGTAATATATCAAGCAGTATCGTTGATAATTAACTTTGGGCTCGATAGGAGAAGATGTTTTACGACCTATCGATATCCATTTTTTTTATGCGATGTTTTTGTGGCTTACAAGAAGAACGTTATTCATGTAACTGCTTATGTAAACGTTACATACATTCCAGAATCTCTTCGATTTATTTCGTGTCGTAATTACCAATTGATGAATGACATTTATTGAATCGCCGAGGGTGAATAATAGTTGAATGTTATGGGTATTTACGTAATATATGTTCATTATTTGATACACATTTAATTCAAAGTACTTATATGAGCGAGACGTACATCAATCATTTGCATTCATAATTTAATATACAAACGTGTGTATACAAATACCACGATAATTTGATATAAATTTAATTTGAGGCACCTTCATAACGGAGATATACTTTAATAATTTGCATTAATAATTCGGTATGCAAACGCGTATATACAGCTACCAAAATAATTTGATATACATTAAATTCGAAGTACTTTTATAATCGAAATATATATTAATAATTTGCATTAATAATTTACTATGTAAACAAGTATATATAAATACAAATATAATCTGATATACATTAAATTCGAAGTACTTTTATAAACGAGGTATATATTAATAATTTGCATTAATAATTTACTATGTAAACAAGTATATATAAATACAAATATAATCTGATACACATTAAATTCGAGGTACTTACATAAGCGAGATATACACTAATAAATTACATTAATAATTGAATATCCATTAAATACAAGGCACTTATATAAACCAGGGGACAGTGGCTCGTAAGTTGTCGTAGTAAATGCTATTGAATTACATTCAGTGGCGATACGCGAAACAAATTGTCGAATGTGGAGTAAAATGTAAAAATGTCGAAATATTCCCATAGTCCGGGCATTAACTTTCGTGCGGGTGGGGCGAGTGGGGCGAGGGGAAACAGTGCGTGAGAGGCGGGAGTGAATCATTCCGCGGAAGTGGTAGGAACATTCACTGACCACAGTCACGGTTTCTGGCAACAAGCGTTAAATGCATACAACCGTGATGCGACATACTGGCTTGTTAGAAGAGTAATAACACAGGTACTTTGCGCTGCTAAGGTAAAACGAGCCAAGTACCGTTCTAACCGAGTGAATATCAACGTGTATATATACTTCGAAAGAGTAGCCGGACCTTGCACTTTCAAACGGGATACGCAGTGCACAAAAACCCTCGTACAACGCGGGAGGTAAATACCTCGAAATGTCGCGTTATAAGAAACGCCTCTCGCGAGACTTGGATTACTTACGAAAAATAGGTTCACGTTTCAAAAATAATTCTTTCGAATGAAATATAAACTTTGTATATCGAATTGAGAGAGGAACACAATTTATTTTATCCGACAAATTTCATCCGACGAAACGAAAAGTAAGATGTTAAAATTATGAAATTATTTCGTATGAACGCGTTATAGTGAAGTCGCGTTACACGAGTACCGTGTTACACGTGGATCGCTACGATTGGTGAACCATGTTATATCCAAACTGCGTTACATCCGAAACGTGTTGCATAAGTCGACGGAAAGAATAAATGTCGACGTACAAGTACCGCGTTGTACGAGGATTACTTCTACTAAGAAACAATAAACTGTATTTTTACCGAATTAATTCCCATCAAACCGTAGGTTTTATTGATACATTCGTAGTGCACTTCGTTTCAGATGCGATTTATTTAAAAGATTTCGACCCCCACGTAATCGTTAATAATCAATGGGATGCGTGGCAGTACGAATGACTTAAAATTCGATCCTTTAAACCAGAACCTGTTGGTGACTCATCGGCGCGAAGAAGTGAGAGTAATAAAGCACTCCATCCATCCAAGGAAGCGAATTAGAATTCACGGCGTGTCCAAGATGGTTCTTACATTGGCAATTCTTTCCGGTCTATCGTAGGATTTATTATGCGATTCGTGCTCTAATCGGTGGATTGCGTTATTCTTTATTCCTTGTACAAATCGATGTCCGGACGATCGTTCTCGACGATTACACAAATTAACACGTTGACTGCTGAAATCCGTGCTGTACGATACCTCGCGATATGTATCCGTAACGTCCATATAACGTCTCAAAACAAAACTGTTTAAGCGCTCTACGATATATTAGTTACTTTATATCGTGATTGTAACGTTAAAAGTATTGACAATTTACGAATATTAACGGTATATTTGATTCGAGTTTTATTAATATTGGCATCGGCGGTCATACGTTAACTTTAAAAATATTAAAGATTTTACCAATATTAACCATAACACTAGAACTATTATTATTATTATTAATACCAAAGCCGTCAAAATGGGTCTTGAAAAATTCAGAAAAATCTTCACATTTACAACGTTCCACTTTCTGCAATCTTTCGCGGCTCAGATTGCATAAAAGGCATCCTTCAATCGATGAATTTATTATTGTCATCCATCTTTGTTTTAACACAAATAATAATCTTAATAAAAACTGTAAAACGGTCATTTCGACCGTTTCGCTTTAATATTAATGTCCCGGCAAACTAACTCTCTCGCTACATCTAATGACGTCAAATAAAAAGTATAATAGAAACAGCGTACGACTATAATTCATGCATTGTGGCATGGAATGTGTAATTTGTAAAGTGCAATTCTAAAGGTGCATTCTGAAAATGCGACTCGCGTATATAAGGTCATCTTTAGTTATCGCTACTCGTACTGTCGAACTGGTTTCACGCAGCCGGGCTGCGTAATTACAGCATACATCCCAGGTGGTCGTAATAAATGAATACCGAAATAAATGACTCCGTCGTTAACAAGAAGAAAACGCTACGATTCGTAAGTTATAAATACCCGGGCAAAAGGACGATGCTCGTGATAATTGCACGATATTCTTTTTACCCGATATGATTTACTATCACTCGTTCACATGGTTATCGTGTACACTGTACACCAAAGATCTAGCATGATATATTCCCTGTATATATTCGATGAGGAAAAATCTATTACATAATCCAACCAACGCTCGTACGTCTCCCATTTGACTTAAAATACATCCGTGTATACTAACTTCTGTTAGAACGTGCTCGGCATGTCGTACAGGAAACAGTATGGAATCCAAAGAAGTTCAATTAATCTTTCGTGTTTCAATTAATCTGCCCGTTTTATGATCGGATTGATATGCTTTGGAACTCGTGGTCGTAATTAAACGTACATGCTTATTACGAGCCGTGCTGTATTGTTTATTAAAGTATGATTCTGGAACCAGTGTAATTATCAGTTTTATATGTAGCTGGTTCCGAAGACTAATCGATGGTGAAGTATACCGTGTGGCGATTCGATTGTTTCAAAACGACTGATATTTTTCTTGTTTTAGATGTTTATTTATCAGTTGTTTTGAATTAGGACATTTGTGGATACTGTATGCTTCCGTATTACGCGAGTTTCTACGATGCGCTAGATTCGATTTTAGTACAACACGCTGAAAATATTGCGATGCTCTTTTCATATAACGCGATTCTAGTACAATGTGTTAAAAGTATTGCCACGACTTTTTATATAACGGGATTCTCGTACAACCCGCGAAAAATATTGCGACGACTTTTTTATATAACGCGATTCTCGTACAACGCGCTAAAGATATTGCAACGATTTTCTTTATATAACTCGATTCTCGTACAACGCGCTATATAATAAAATCCGCGAATACCCCGTTTACTTTAGTCAAGCACAGCATAGCTTGTTATCTCCAATTTCTTATAACGCGATTTCATACAACGCGTGACGTATTAACCGCGTTATACGGGAGTCTGCTGTATAAAAATTGATTGCATTGGAACCCTGAGATATTATTTTTGTCATTGAAAAAATTGACTAACTATAAAATTTGAAAATATAAAGAATCAATTACTTGGATATGAGACATGTATGTCTACAAAGTTTACATACTCGTGAATTGATAATTTAATCAATTAATAATCGAATCAATTGTACGAGCTTCACGACTCATTATTACATAATTCGTAATATCTGTTTCAGGTATCGGACAACACGGTTTACGTCATCTCGCCGACATCTTAAAATGAATACTAAGGAGAGTCACTGTGGACCGTATTACGGTTACGTAAGTGAAAAAAATACTGGGGAATTATTTAACCGACTAGATTGTACGTCCGACATTTCTCGCTGCAAAAAGTCCGTAGTACTTTTTATGCACCCCGACAAGTTTTGCAACGGTGAATCTCGGAGGCATTACCGTACATCACCGCGGGAGATTTCGCTTTTACGGGGATCTAATCCGTATTCCGGTTTCACTGGCCGCCATCCGATCCCTTCGAATACACGAAAACATTTGTTTCGAACGTCCAATGAAAAGCATAGCTAAAAAAGAGCAACCTACTTTCAAGATGTTGGAGAATTGATTCCAACTGTTCGACGAAGAGTTTCACGAAGAGTTCGAAAATCACGAGAATAAAAGAAGACAAGATCGAAGCAATCGGAGACTTATAATAATTACAAGGAAGAACTTCTTCTAACTGTTCGAAAAGGAGTTCGAAATTCAGGAGAATAGAAGTAGACGAAGAGAAAAAGTGGAATCGGAGATTTGTAATAATTATAAGGAACGAATTTGATTCAACTGTTCGAAAAAGAGTTCGAAATCGGGGGAATAGAAAGAGACGAAGGGAAGAAATGCAATCAGAGAAACAGAGAAAGATGATGGTTCTAAGGGACAGCTGAGAGACCCGGGATTACGATAGAAGAAAGAGAGGGGTGGAATGGAAAAGCTCGAGTGGGGTTGAAAGCACGTGGTGGGGGAAACGGAGAAGGGACCAGTATAGTTAACAGATATAGAACTCGGAGGAGAGGGAGCGAATAGAGCGCCGAAGGTGGGGAAGTCAATAGTGGGGATTTTAAACACGCCGGCGCCTCAGTTTCGTCGCGTCCATTGAGGGGAACGGTTCGTGTACATCGCTCTACCGTCATCGAACAAAAGCGTATCCCGTAACGTCGTATATCGTTTGGACATTGGTTAGGAGCGTTTTCTACGCTCCTGTTAAACTTTTTTCTTTGTCCTCGACACCGTATCTCATGGAATTGTGCAGAAGGATGCCGCGTTCTTTGGACGGCGAAGGCTAACCTAGCCTTGCCCTTGGGAAAAACCAGACAACCGTCGGTTTCGAGTGGCTACTATCGCGACCAACAGAAATCCTAACCCCGAATAAACCAAGTGCCTGGATTTCCCGAGGAAACCACTTTTACGTGTGTGTTGTGTTCGAGTTATATGATTTTGTTACGCGGTGTTATTCGTTCCTTTAGTTTTCGGTTTCTTCGTAACGGTTCGCGGTATTAGCTCTGGTAAATCTCGTACTGTTTCCTTGGGCATTTTTTTTTGCGTCGTGTTTCAATGTTCTAAGTTACCGTCGATGCTACTGTTGTGTGGTTCTCATTGGTGAATCTACTTGGGACGTTACCGCGAAGGAACAAAGGGACGGAGCAGCGTAATACGAGGGAGAAAGTAGGGGTGAGAAAGAGAGACGACGTCGTATCGATCGAAAGCGAAGCCAGCTTGACGTAAGTCGATGAATTTTATATTATGGATAATAATCCTTACCCCCCTACCCCCGCGCACTGTCCCTCGAATAATACGACCGACCTTCAAACACGCGTATTATCGAAGTACGTAGTTTACCAACCAGCAAACTGGTTCTCTTCCGTTCACTTGCCTCTTTCTCTCGCTCCCGCACACGTACACAGAATGTGTACGTTTCTTTGCTTTGACTTTGAGATAATCCTTCCAACGGCGGTTCACTGGCTTCTCGATTGTATCACTCGGGTTAGGTTGGAACATGCCTTTTTCTGCCTGCAATTAAACGCAGCTTCTTATTTTCGACCGCCGATACGAATACGCGGCATTTCATTCTGCGTTATTACATGTTAACCCTTTGACTGCGAAAGGCGAACGTATACTTTCTCTCTTGTCCATGAATATATAGGAAAATAATATATTTTTATTTAGTAGTACATTTTTGACTTATAGTAAAATTGCGCATTTATTTTTTTAGTAAACTTATAAAGTACAGAACATATTATGTGTCACATAACCGATCAAATAATGGAATCTCAATAACTCCTCGATTTTTCGTATTTTTATCCACACAATTTAGTGTCAGCTTCTGGCACGCGAATATCGCATCCTCCGATGTTAATGGTTTTTTGTTGGAACACGCTGTAGTCAAAGGGTTAATTTTTTCTGCCAAATGTGGCTTAACACGTGCTTTTCAAATGTTCATGCAAACATAATTCTTTATAAATTCAACGAAAGTTCTACCGACTCTAAATATTCCGTAATCTTACGACTCTAACTTGGTGGTTTAGCTCTAACGTAAGATTTTATGGCAACTTCAGAGGCTAGTAAACGCAAGGAACGTTTAAAGGTTTAATTAATGCATGTAATTTACCATAAATATATTGCTTAATTACACGTATAAATATTAAAGTAAAGAGGTAACAAAATATAATGAATTCCGAGCACGTTTTCGTGATCGTCTTACAAATTTTATCCGACGAAAATTAATAAGAATACTAAGTTTTACAAGGAAAGAGATGGAGGTTGCAACTATGTACTTCGGGGACCAAAATGGCGGTGCACTTAGGAACTTCTGAAATTTCGCGTTTACGTTTAATACGCGAGAAACGTAACGCTGAAAATGTTTAATAACTTTTACTCCCGCGGATTTACCGCGGGTTACCAGTGAAATACTACTTTTTTATCAGCGTCAAAAGTTTAGGAATTATGGGAGAAGTTGAGTCGTGCATATTTTCTTTGGCACAGATGGTAGATTCGCACGGCGCTTCGCTAAATTCCCTAACAAAACTGTATTCATTCTTTTCGGTGGTTTAACCATGAAACTTCGACAAATATTCGGCAAGTTTATGCTCTTAATTCAACTGTCGATAGAATTTCGTACTTTTTAATTATCACGTACGCCATTCTATTGTCTGTGAGCATTGTCACCGTTCAATATATCCAAATTTATTGAAATACGAAACATGATATAGTCGGGAATCAAATAACTCTTTCATAGCCGTACATATAGATTCGGAAACATTAATAACCGGATGTTGAAATATGCAAATCGTGGAAAGCAATATTTTAAAGTGATGGAATTTTGTCAGTATTTATATTCCATAATATTATCTGAAACCTCCAACCTTTTTACGTTTCACATACCATACTTGGTCCAGTTTTATTGTTTGCATATAATATTTAATATTTACTAGAACTACGAAAGGGGTCAGAATTACTTGTCCGCCATTTCTAGTTAAATTATTCGAATATACCACGATGCATTGTTTGATTCGATATACATTTATTTCATATACATAACGCACATAATTGAATCCATTAATTAACTTCAATCCTCCAGCCATAATTTATATATAAATAAATCTGTAAACATAACTGAGTATGCATTCGGTAGTTCTACTATTAATTACATATTTGAGGAGCTTCAAAATGGCGGATGATATCCAATGTCTTCCTCGTAATTACGATAGACTTGATTTAACGTCGTGTTTCCAAAAAAAGGAATAAGTTGAAACTCAAACGTTTTTGAAATCTATGGTGAAATACACGAAAGTATATGTGAGTGGTATAGTTCTGGGAAGATTGACCCATACCCTTGGGTGCTACCAGAGCTGTAAGACAGGTAGTGACGTCATTCGCCCAGCTGCTTCTCTTTTGTGTTCATCTCTTAGTCCGTGAAGAGAACTAACTCCGTGATTCCTTCTGTAACTAGAACTATTCTTTGGAGTCTCTTTAAATATTATTTCAAGCTTCCTCAATATTTACATGATTTCCTCACACGCAGGACTCACAAGCTATGCGTACATAAAAGCTAAAGGAAAAATGATTCGATGCTTTGAACCCCAAATTACGATACTTCACTGTGAACTACTTTATTACGAAATTTTCATAAAATTTACTGTTGAAAGAAAACCCTGTGTAACTTGGGGAAATAATTGTTTTTATTCATCTTTTGATACAAATCTTTGGAAAAATTACAGTTTAAAAAATAATTTGTACTTAGTTATGATTACACATTTATTTATTTATTAATTGTGACTGGAGGATTTAAGTTGATTAATGAAGTTAATTATTTACTTTATGTGTATAAAGTAAAGGTATAATAAATTGCAAAGAATGCGGCGTAGTATATTCGAATAATTTCAGGAAAAATGTTAACACTGCCTCGCGATGTACCTCGGCATCGATTAGTCTTCGGAATCAGCCATGAAACTTGGAGTTACACGGTGGATTAAAAATAATATTTTAATTCAAAGTGCAACGGGACTCGTAATAAGCGTAATCCTCTCTCCGCGTAGAAAACCAAGGGAAATATATATCGTAATGTAAATTTTCATATAATTAAACTCGTTCCAGTAAATCGCTTGGAAAATTACCAAGACGGTTCCCACGAATTCAACCGAAAAATTGGCAGTATTTTACTATTTTATTATTCTCTTTGGAACGCGAACCCGGTGCTTTTAATTGCGCTGTGCAAATTCCTAATTTATCTTTAAGTATCTAAACTATTAATGTTTCCAACTCGAAGTTACAATAATGAAGTAACAAGTTAGTCAGAATTAAATTGATCGACATCACTTGCTTTAATTTAATTAATGAAATTTAATTCGGTTCATTCATAATCGCTTTATTATCACTATATTATACTGAAACCACAATCATGATCAAAACTATTATTCTTCAATTGTTTATATTATTTTATTTGTAACAATTGTTTACATATAATTATTATAGAAAGCAGAGAAATATTTGATTCGGTGTAAATTATATGGTTAACAGAAAACTTTGCAAAAATATTATTAAATATTAAATATTTAATTGTTAGTGCACCAAAACAGATTTGCATTTGCAAACAACGCGCCGTTGCATATTGGAATAATCTTAATAAAAAGTCTAAACCGGTCATTTTGACCGCTTTGGTAGCTTAGTGTTAAAACTCTTAATTTACGCAACCGTTTAAATAAACCTATTGCAAAACATTTCTATAATATCGTGTTGTTAAAAGAACCGTGTAGCGCATAGAACTTTATGTCTTTGAAACTTTGCACTTTTGAATGACCCGCGCGTTTATCTCGGATATTCACGGTGCGCCGTAACTTCCGGATTCGTCATGGCACGTCGTAACTGTAAAGATAGTCCCTGCGGTTTTCGTACAAGCGTACAATATCCACTAGGAATTCCATGGTGAATATATAACCGTGCAATGTGTTCCCCGGAGAAACGTGTACTTGGATTAAGACGGATCTTTGACGGTGGTGAACCAGCTGTTCTTCTCTCGCGTCCACCCTTTCCATGCAGCATCCCGTAACTTAATGGGAAGCTACGATACTCCGTGGTCGCCGCGATATGCAAACCCGCCATTCTTCGTGTAAACTGGCTACTCCTACTAAGAGATCGTCGTGTTTTATCCACCGTACTTCTGCTTCCTAGATCATGCAGATGAATCTGCCTCATATTTTTATGAGATAATAGTCATTCCTTTTCTTATACGCGTTATATGTAAAGGGAAATTTTAGATCTTTTCGTTGGATTCTTGAAATATATTCTAAGCCGAGGTTTTTAGAGTACTTTCTCCGTGCTATAAAACTTTCCTCGAATATACGAGAGAGTAGACTGTCATTCTTTGTTTGTTATATTCTTAACACCAGAATTAAGGAAGCAGTCAAAATGGCGGACAAGAAATTTTGTTAGAGCTGT
Source organism: Nysson spinosus (assembly GCA_910591585.2). Lineage (NCBI taxonomy): Eukaryota > Metazoa > Arthropoda > Insecta > Hymenoptera > Crabronidae > Nysson > Nysson spinosus. The sequence continues at coordinate 11,084,634 of OU342835.1, forward strand.
GCAAATACAAATCAGGGTATTTTGTGGGATTTCATATACTTTTTTAAATGAATATATAAGTTCAACTAAGTAGATATTTCTTTATTTAACGGCTGGCACTCTTCGGTCAAATTTACAAACATAACGGAAATGAATGTAGGTAGCTCTACGAGATATTCGGTAGTTCCAGCGTTAGGTTATCTTCCAAGCAGAAGTTTATGGAATACTCTTCACGCGCTCCACACATTTCATAGAGTATATGAGATAGTAGACGAGAGACTAGACAATGGACAGTATAGACAACGGAAATCGGTCGAATTTCATATTGGCACGCGAAGATACGTACCCCGAAACACATTGGGCCATGGTTCGCGATTGTTGCAGTTGCAAGTGCGGAGCGGTCCATTCGAGGAAGTAAATATGGTGCTCGACTCCGAACGAGAACGTGCTTCACTACGAATCACTATATCGTTATACGATATCGCGTATACATATACGTTCTATGTATATACTATATATGTCTCCATGCTATGTATATTGGCATATAGGCTCGGTTTAATCGATTTCCCGGCTTTGCTCGTCCGATATACTTTACGCCGCTCTGCTCGCGAGCTAGCTCTCGAAATACACTACCAGCCATAACGTTTAAAGTAAACGTTAGAATGAGGACAAGGCAAGTGATCCCAAACTTTTAAATTTCAATTGAATTTAATTAAACTTTAAATTACAATTTTTCAATGATATACATATTTATACAGTCAAAGTATATAAAATTATAATACTACGAGAAACAGTATTGATTTACGAGCCTCGATATAGAATCCCGTAATATAATAATAATTTAGAACCGGCCAATTAACCCGTAAATATCAACACTTTTTTGCACCGCGTACGGTTTACTGGCTAATTGACCGTGAAACTACCGAGTCGACTATTCGCGTCCTACATGACATTTGATTATATACTTGTTTCGAGACAATGTTTTTGTCTTGCTAGATAAATGTGGTTAATTCATGGAAATTGGATTTGGAGTGTGATATATCATAGTATTTAATATTTATTTAAAAATTGCCGTGATATTTATATCTAATGATATCGATATGTACATTTATTCTATGCGAAGTTTAAAGGCAATCATTACTTTTCAGAGATGAAATATTTATTTCTGTGATCGGAGAATTTAATTGCTTCTGGAAGGAAAAAGGACTCGTTAATTTTACTTAATATCTTCATTAAGAGCGATTGAGGTATAATTATTTATGTTATTTGACAATTTTAGAAGAAGAACTATATCTTCCAATACAAATATTTGTATTACTTGATAATGACATACATGTCGCTGAATGTTTTTACGATTGTTAGGCGTGAAAGAGTATGTTAAGCAGTTAACAAATTATTCACTGATCGAAGGTATTAAGTGAAATTAAGGAATAATCGGTATTAATCCTTTTGGGGACGAATAAATTGCCTGTTCTCAGATATGAATATTTTATCCTTTAAAAGGGATGATTGACTTTAGACTTCCCATAGAATTCTTTTGGATATGTCAGTCGCGGTTTATATTTGACGAATGTCAGGAACAGTTCCGGAAGCGATCGAGAGATCCTATTGGTACACGTAGATTCCGGTGCGATTGATTCCGTCGGTTGTGTACGGAAAACCCATTACCCGATACATGGAGCCAATATTTTTCTATAGTTAAAAATGGAAAAACATATGCTGCCGAGTGGTTTTAAGTACTCTCCTGCAATTTATAGAAGCTTTTAGAGTTACAGCTTCCGAGGAGAGTATCATGGAGATATTTATTTTCCGTTTGCCGATATTTACCTGTGTGTATATATAAGTAATCCTCGTATAACGCGGGAGTTAGGTTCCAGAGAAGGGTCGCGTTATAAAAGTCGTATTAAATTGAAGCCGTATTGTATAAATGCCACGTTATACGAGGATCGCCGTAATTTCTGAACCGCGTGATATCGAAACCGCGTTATATCAGAACCGCGTTATATCGGAACCGCGTTACATCGGAACCGCGTTGCATCGAAACCGCGTTACATCGAAAACGCGTTATATCGAAACCGCGTCATATCGAAACCGCATTATATCGAAACCGCATTACATCGAAAACGCGTTATATCGAAACCGCGTTATATCGACAGCACGTTACATCGAACCCACTTTATATCGAAATCGCGTTACATCGAAACCGTGCTGTACAAGGGTTACCTATTTACTTAACATCCCATGCACTTTAAAGTACCGCATACATTTACCCCATTAATTTATTTCATATTAAATTCGAATTTATTTAATACATTTATTTGATACATTTTTTTAATCTTAAATCTCCAACGACGTTCCAGTCACGTCATAGTTGTCTACTTAAATTAACTTCGATCGTATCCATACGCACAAGGTATAATTAATATTGAAAATATTTTCTCATCAGAAAATATATGATATATTAATATATCTATATTAATTCCCGGGATAAGTAATTCATACTCGGATATAATAATAATTGCTCGAGATGGAGAAGAATCAAATCCGCAGTGGATTCCAGGAGATTCGCGTTATCAGTGATAAACCATGGAGGATTTCGTGGGAGGGGGAAAGGGTGCGTTCGTTGTTCGACGAAATTATGATTTCCGTGAAAGGAAAGCATCGGGTTATCTTGGCTCGTTATTGCCACGGGTCGTGAAACATCGCGATGCTTCCGCTGCCACGAGTTTATTATACGGAACAAAGGAACGTTGCAGTTTACGAAAAATGAGCTTGAATAAACCAGAGCAGCCATCTTTATATATACCGATAATGGCACCTATATATTTCTTCGTTTCCACGCTGAAATTACATATCTTCCGTACGTAAGTTATCGCGATATCAATTTAACTTTTCTGCTTTTAACTCCCTATAATACAAGTAACTTTTAAGTCACACATTCGTGCAACCGTATCTTTAATTTCGTTCCATTTTTTTCGTCGCAATAATAATTATAAAAGTACGCGCTGCAATCGTCGCCTTTTTCCGTGCTTTTAAGTAATAATTTCGTTACCATTTTCACGTTGAAAATAATTCGAAGCAAGCGATTTTATCGCCTCGGTTATAATAAAATATATTAATTTAAATATATGAAAAACTGAACATATTCTGTAATAATTATACTTATATCTACATGGCAGTGCATCGTTTATAATAGTTACACAAAGACTTTGTAATTATTATTATAAATGTTAGCCTAATCTTGTTGAAAAACTAGACTTAGGCCACTTTCCAAATAAACGGCTTATGATATACGATCTAATCGGGAAGTCGGAGGGAAACCGTTCCGAAATATAACTCCATCCAATATCGTGATTGCAACCGAAACTAGAAAGTAGCTTTGGGAGAAGCCACTCGACAATTGGATTAATCTAATGCTCACTTCCGCCCAAACTTTTTACTTCGACTCTCTCCTCGATCTTTCTTCACTCCACTCGAATACATTGATATTTTTCCATGGAAGAAATTGCAGTTGTTGGTCGTGCAATTATTATCACTGCTCTTATCTCGCGAGAAGATAGCTTCGAGAGTGTCGGTCGATAAAACCGATGATTTATTGATTAGGTTTTATTGGAATAATTCCATGATTTGAATAGCAAAAAGTTTACAAAATTATATTGTGCAATTTTTTATGTAATACATTTTAACTTTCGAGGATAATTAAATACAATACAATATAATACAAAACAATGCAATATGATACAATATAGTACAATAAAATGTAATACAATATAATATAAAACCATATAAAATAATATAATAATATCTCACAGTTCCATCGCAATTAATTATTAAATAACACAAATCTCATACTTTTCGCACAGTCAGTCGATAAACATTCTTCCACTATCTCGCAAAATCAAATTCGTATAACAGATATCATGGTGATTAAAACGACCACAATAACAATGGATTTATAAGGAATCTTTTCGCGTCCATCGTTTACGGTTTTCCATCGGTATTCCGTGTCGAACTCGTGTCTCGATTACCGCTAATCGAAGTACAGCGTGTCGTTGGTATCTCGACGCATAAATCAGAAGGATTTAATGTAGTTATTCGACCTAACAGCTTGCCATTGAAATTTCACAAAGACGCGATAATGTACGTAGAGTAAATGCGAGGAATACGTAAACACTACGCCCATACAGAGAAAAGAGATTGATCGAGTCGCATTTGTATTCTATCAAAGACCCCGCGAGAATTCTCCGTAAATTAACATACTCTTTCAGACTTTTCCTTCACCCTCGTCCGCCATTTCGCGTACATCGTCTTTGGAAAAAAAAGCTTTTCGTTTCGAGAGAATTAGAACTGGAACTGGTACTGGTACTGGAACTGGAACTGGAACTGGAACTGGAACTTATGCCTCGACTCGGTATTTCTTTAATTCGCCATGACGTCATCGTAATTACTGAAATTATGACGCTGGGTGGAGTAATTCCATATTGTCTCGGTTCATTAACTCGACGGACCTAGTTACGGGTATGTGGCTCGACTACCGTTTATTAAAATATCTATCATTCACGGAGAAATGAATTTTGGAATTAGTTTGACGACGATTTCGAAACTCGCTCGAACGATCGCCGCGAATATTCGATGAAATTCGAGGACGTCACTTGGCAAAAGTTGGTCGTCCATTCGTTATATTTGATTGGTCCACAAGTTCGTGCGGTTTTCATTTCATACTGAATATAATATGTACATATTACATATTGAGAATATAATTATCTTGTAAGAATTGTCTATCAACTATATATTATCACTCGATAGCTTTTCGATCACTTGTAGATTAATTCGTATTAAATATCGAAAAAAATCCGAGTTTTTCACTTCCACCAAAACCGCACGAACTTATGGAACAACCAAATACATAAACCGCCAATGGCATCGTCGGAACGGCTGCAATTTGCTGGCGCAAATTCGTTCCGGCGTGTCACCGGACATCGAATCCGGCGCGTGTTTGCGCTTCTCTAAAAGGAGCGAAAGAACAACAAACGATCCACCGAATAATGTCGCGTAAATAGATAACGAAATCTGCTTCCGCAGAGAGGTTTTTTTACGCGGCTCTCTCGAACGTTTACGAATGGAATATTCAATCGACATTTTTCGATCGCGAATCTCGCGGCTGTTGTTTTAATTCGTTGTCTATGAAAAATGTCTGCCCTTCTATGTGGCAGTGCCTCGTCCGTGTGAATGCTTTCGAATATTTCGTTCCTTTCTGCGATACTCGATGATGGACGCGGAATTATCTACGATGCTAATGAATTTCTTGAAATTGATAAAATATGAAATATGTAATGTAAAAGCATTAATATGAAATGTGAAATTATAGATATTAATATTCCAGAGGAGTTCGATTTTTAAAATATTACACGAAAAATGGAGTGGTTTTTATTTCTTGCCAACGAAAGTAGGTTACGAAGAGGAAAGAAATTTATTTATACACGATACGTATTCTTTAAAAAAAGAAATACAATAAATAAATACATAAATATATAATATAATATATATTTATCTACATTGGAGTTGATAAATATGCGTATAAAATAATAAGAATAATATTAGTATGTTCTGATTACTATCTTTGTTAGAATATTGTAATATTATAATACATAATATAATATAATCGTGATAATAATATTAGATACATAGTACAGGAAATGTTGTTATATTTCGCGTAAATATATTGGCTGTTAGCGGAACGAATCGCGAACTCCATGGTTCATAAAATTCAATAGAAATAAGGCTTTACGCGGCTGACATAGATAAGAGGAAAGTATACGGCGGTACTAAGCATTAATTAATGAGAGGCATTTCTCGACATGCCGAGGCGCGGAACGGTACACCAGCCGAGTTGAAAATTTAATGCTACTCTACACTCCTCTCCTCACCTCCCCGCCGCTGCATTTCCTGTATTTAACGTTTCGAAGTCAAGGTTAACAACCCAGTTGTAATCACTGAATTAAACTCAGCAATCGTCAGGAACCTCCGCGACATCCTCTCGCGGTTAATTATGCTTTCGAGGATGCTGCAGAGGAATTCGTTTCATGGACGAATTGTTATCGTATCGTTGCGTTATTTTGTTATATAAGCTCTGAGAAGTATATATAATATATTTCTATTTAATATATTGCCTCCAAGGAGATATATAATATATTTTATATAACATATTGCAATTGAATATTTAGGCCCCAAGACGCTATACATTTTATATAATATATTCCAATTTAATAGTTTCAATTTAATATTCAGACTCCAAGACGCTAAATTTTTAATATAATGTATTTCAATTTAATAGTTTCAATTTAATATTCAGACTCCAAGACGCTAAATTTTTAATATAATATATTTCAATTTAATATTCAGACTCCAAGACGCTAAATATTTAATATAATATATTTCAATTTAATATAGTGGCTCCAAAGAGCTATATAATATGTTTTATATAACATATTGCAATTTAATATTTAGGCCCCATGATGTTATATACTTCATATAATATTTTCCAATATAGCATGTCGACTACAAGGAGCTATGTATCTATATTCATACACAGAAGTATATTATTTCAAAGTTGATATATTTCTTCATTATAATATTATTAACTCCAACTTTCAACAGTATCAAGTATACTGTATCCGTAGATAAGTAGTTCTTGGAACTATTTTGAAAGATCGCTACCATTTCGTCGATCATATGTACATTTCATTTTTCAATAGCACGCCGGAAGTGCATTGAAATCGAGATAAATTTTGGGGAGATTCGTTTGAGATATAAATACAGTAGCACCATTGAGTAGCAGTTGAATCGAGGAAAGCATTCAGTTTGCCAATTACAGTCTAATTGCGAACTGCCCTCGGCCCAATAGGAGGCGCCTATGCATTCGCTATTTAGGACACGGGATCGGATAATTGAGCCGCTTCGCGGAAGAGATGATTAACCCACTTTTCCTAGGAAAAAGTTTGTTTCACCAGGTTAATAGCTTCCGGGCTGATAAGGGACTCCAAGGAGTTACTACTAATTCCGGAACTCGGAGATTCGGGATGATTAACGTCCCCTCCGCCGACAGACTTTTCCCAATGACAACCATCTTTTAATTCACACCTCGTTTTCTTAATCTCCCCCCACGACCAAATTCTAATTAGCATTCTCTTAATAAGTACCTCTTAAGATGACGATGTAATAATCCGTTCATATCTCTATAATTATTTATGACGTTTGGATTAATTGTTAAAATTGTATTATATTTTATCGTTCGTAATAAGTGGGTTTAATAACCCCTTCTTATCGCTAGGATTAGTTATATATTTAAATTATGAACACTCAACACTCAAATTACAGTTTGATTATTTTTTAAAATTATCGAAAATTCTGAAGTTACCTGAAATTCATTGTAACGTAATCAAATATTACGTTTAATTCCAAAATTTAATTCTTTTCGTGCGATAGTAATTGATTGTTATAAATAATATTTGCATTAGATTCCGAGGAGATTAATTGAAAAAAGTTCGATGGTCGCTAAAAGAAATATTTTGGTTGGCGAAAGAGTAATTAGCACTTTCGTTCTCGGAAAGCGGAGAGTCGTGGAGTTACGAGGTGCTAATTAGTGCTAATTAATTCGAAGGTACGCTAATCAATACTAATTGATTCTATACTAATTAAACCGAGTCCCGGCGATAGGCTGGAATCTCTATAAAAAGCGTGGATAACGCGTTGATCAATAAATCATTAGCTATGTAGGGCGGAAGCATAGAAAAAAATAACATTGAAACATTCTCTAATAAACCGTAATATCAAACACATTTAATTCGAACAAAAATCTGTTCATTTTATAGCGGACATTAATTGTAATTGTAGTTTATACATTTCATTATTTTATATCAACTAAAATTGCAACCTTGTCGACCAAAGGTCAAGTTTAATAAAAAAGCTTGAAAGAAGGATAGAAACGTGCCGCCATTTTGGTTCCCAGCCATAATATTTCGCCGCAAAAATGACCTGGAACGAATAAAAAGCGAGCGCGTTACAAACGCAATTCTGTCACACGCTCCATCCAAGTCTAAACAGATAAAACGTTCAATTTACATAATGTTGGCGGCACAATTTAAACTAAATGGTTTTCACAGCCACGTACTTATATCGCGTTATTACTTCAACAGCCAACCAGAGTGTTGCAATACTTTTCCCCGTTTAATCTGCTTGCAGCATGAAAAGAAAAAAATTAATACGAAACAAATAATCAGATTAATACTCTACCGTTGCTTTTTTAACAGACATGAATAAATCTGATAAATTTCATTCTTACATTTGCATTAATTTCCTGCAATTATTGGCTGCATTTAATATCAATTTGAATATATTTGTTACATTTATGTATTTATTATGTTCTTCCCTTTATTTGGACATCATTGAGCTTCAGTCATTAAGTAATTGATGGAATAATTTTTTAAATATAATTCTAACTCTAATTTTTAATTATAATGTAGAATAGTGAATTGTGTTAATATTAAATGAATTCTTATTAAAACCTTATTAGCATTTTTAATAGGGTTTTCATTGCAATGTAATTATACCATACAATGTATAATTATTTTCTTTTATATCTGGGTTGATTTATTCAGGTTTTAATTAATGTCATTGCTAAGTTCGGAGGCAGCAATGCAGTTAATCCGCGTTGCCGAACCGGACGTTTAAAAAAAAGGGGTTACGAAGGAACATATGTTAGTCGGACGTTATGTCATCGGGGCCAAACGAGTGCCGTGGAATCTTTTATTTGACTTTATTTTGATTCGCACTCTCTTCTTTCTCACAGTAATTCTCGCCTTTCGTCAGACGAACTCGCATGCGAAAATAAGTTCGCGGACGTCTAGAAAGCCGGAAACTCATCTCGGTTAAAAAAAGAACGCGAATTGCGATGCTCGCTCCGCGTAAAAAATTATGCTCGTTTCGGTACACCGAGGTCATACGAATTATTAATAAACGCATTGGGAATATAAAATCAGAGTCTTTTCTAGGTGATATAATTTGATTTTGTTACGGTATATGTAATTATTTTATTCTTTATTAATTGTATTCGATGGATTTATTGTATTTAGCATACATTTGGTGCGGTTTTCAAATAATTTAAAATAGCGAAAAATATGAAATATAATTATAAATAGGAATATATTAATATACAAGAACATACAAAAATACGAGCATTCAAAATTGCAAGAACATAATAGTATAAATATTCAAAATTACAAACATTTAAAAGTACAAGCATTCAAAATTACAAATATTCAAAAGTACAAACATACAAATATGAAAACATAAAAGACAAATATATTTATAGTACAGCTTTTAAGTTTGGCATTTGAACTGAAAAATCCGCGGTTCACTTATGCGTCATCGTGTTCCATATTTCTGAGAGCGGGATTCGAAGGCAAACTCGGTGCGAAAGAAATATCGTGAAAGTATAAGAGAGAAAAATTCCGAGGTGTAGGAATTCGGTATTACGAACGTCGGAAAACATTTCGTTTGTGTTGCAACTTCCAGGAGAACAATCGTTTTCAAGTGCTCCTTCAGATATTACACCTTTCTTTTATGCCGAAACTTAATCCGGCTGGTTGTACCGTGCTTTTTGTCATTCAACAAAATAGTCTCACGTTTGACGAAACCTTTTGCAAAATGCAATTACGGTATTTTAACACCTTCTATGAAAATAAATAATTGGAGTAATAAAGTGTTTTACTAAACAGAAATATATTGTCGGAAATTAAGTACTTTAATTTTAATACAAATGAAAATGATTGTTAAATTTAAATTCGCCCGAAAAATGTTTTAATATCAGAAAGTAAGTAACGTAATTATAACTCGAAAAAAATTACATTTAAATCGGTAACAAAGCGCTTAATTTTAATTCGAAAGAATATTAGTTTCAAATCTGGAATGAAGCACCATAATTTTAATCCCCAAAAAATTATCTTTAAATTTCAATCTAACAAACAAGGTATTTTCATATCAGAAAGTAATTTAATTTTAACTCGAATGAAAATGATATTTAAATCGGTAACAAAGCACCTCAAATTTAATTCGAAAAAAATTACTTTTATTACATATTCGAATTTGATAATTCTCAACAAACGTGTTCTACCAATCTTCTTATATTATTTTCAATAATGCGATTATAATTACAAAACTACAGATATACATAATTATAATATATACCATATAAGGTAATGATAAATATTGATTCATTTTAATCATCGAGAATTTTTTATATAACGTGCAATTGAAATTCTTTCCTACGATATTTGTAAGAAAGATCGATGGATCACGGTGGAATCAGTGCTCGGGTATCTCGAGAGAGGAGTAGTCGAATTCATAAATCTTATTGTTAACATTTGCTCGTGACACCTCGGAGCTCGTTCATCTTACCTGTCCTGTGCACCTTTCCTTTCCTTCCTTCATTCATCGCCCGCATCTTTCGACGCCATCATTTTCCGCAGAGAGGCACAGCCTCTCCACAGATGTTCTCCACTCGCAAAGGCACCATGACACTATTGACACCATTGACACCATTGACACCGCCGCTGGAAAAGCGGAAAAGGGATTTTCTGCATCGATGTGGTCAACGGTTTTTGAAGTAGAATATTTTTTGTATGGTTGGGGCGTGGTATGACCTTCGGACAAATCTGGGATGTGCATAGAAACATTGACAAATTTTATTTGGAATTTTAACTTTAAAAATTGACACATTTTCGAGCTAACTTTTCGGTGGAATTTTATTTGCAATTTTTAATTTCAATGTTCATTGAATCATGACATATTCTTCCATTTGCAGTTTAATTTAAAGTTTTACTTTAAATGCTGATTCGATCTTGAAGTAATTTTTCAATTCAATTTTATTTTGACCATCGAAACTTCAAAAGTTCAATATGTCCAGATATTGGTAATTTTGAATAAAATATTGTTTATCAAATATCTAATACTGCTACTTAATATTGGAATTATACAGCAGTTATAGTTATACTATTAGTTAATCGATTAGCAATCAATATTAGAAATTGGGCACAGTCAATGGCACACTAAAAATTCAAATTAAACGACAAGTGTTGCAGACTTTAAAAATGGGGATATTTAAAATAATTCCAACGAAATAAGTGCACTTAGGGATGATATTATTCGATGATTTTATAAGTCACTCGCAGGGATGAGTGTCCCTTAAGATTCGATCATTTATTCGGTTTTATACGGAATCCTGATTGGCTTATAATTTTGAGGCATACTTATTCCTCGGCGGTAATAACTCCGGATAAACGTCGTAATAAATAACGATTCGGAGTCACAGTGCATAAAGTTACCGAGACTCGAATAATTCGAGCATAATTTACTCGTTTTCGATGGCGGGCGGAGTTTGGGAGACAGAGGGGGTGGGGATGAAAAAGTATTTTTGCGGTACCTAAATCGACTCGGCAGTTTAGAAGGAAATCGCGGATACTAACGGCTTCTCCACTTTCCATATTACACGTCCCGACCGTGGAAATATCCATTTCCAAAGATGTTTACGCGGAACCCGCTATTTTCATGCTCACCCTTTTACACGAGGATTACACCGACCTTTTCCTCGGAATAAATAATGTCGTAAATCAATATCGAAGTTAACCGTGAAAAACTTCTTGCTGTTACGTCGGTGATAATTTTTCTATAAAGGTTTTTTTAATCGTTTAATCTTTCGTTTATATAACGTTTAAGAATAAAACAGTTTAATTAAGCGCTGTATGATACATTGATTACTTTACATCGTTATCGTAATCTTAATAATATTGAAAATGTTATTACTTTTCTCGAACTTTTGTTTGACGGGGTTAGTCACATTGGCTGTTCAGCGGGTCATTTAGTATTATTAATGACAATAAATATGATATTGTTTTATTATCCTTCGATCGAGGCTTTCACCCAATCGATTCGTAGTAAAACATCGATGGACGATTTATCGCGATATTAAGAGCCAGGTTTATTCCACTTCTACGTAGAATATAGATTATCGAAGGCAAATGACATTTCTTAAGGCGGCACCACCGGTAGTTATTTATGAAACGAAGGAAACACCACTTCCTGCCACTGTGGTTTCTTGAAACCGCTAAGCGCCTACGGAACGAATACAGTTCATCGACCATTTCACGTTAAACTCCGGTTTTCTATTATTTTAGAATCCATATCGTGTGCCTTAGAATTTTACAGATTAAATCTATATCTACAATATATTACACCAAATAATATATTACATTCAGAATGTATTAGAATAATTACACGAAGAATTTTCGTATAAAAAACAGCTGATCTCAAAAATTCTGTAAGAAAACTGTTCTTCGTATTATTATTATATTTCGTGTTAAAGTAAACGTGGAAATTCGGCATTTTATTATATAGGCGAGTTTTCTGTATTCTCCTTTATCGGAATGAATTCACGTTGAAAGCGCGGTCATCGCTCGAAGTCATTATCTATTATCGAACGTAATGGCGGCTAACTCTAATCGGGAGTTAGGTAAGATCCTCGAAAAACTCGAGTGATTCGGGTCGTATGTTATCGAGCTGCATTGACAAGCCAGTCCTTTGAGTTTGAAGTACACTAAACCTCTGAAGAGAGTATCGATCTGCAACATCTGCGACATCCTCGTTCCTCTTTCCTCTTTCCTCGTTTTTCCTATCCCCTTCCTTTCTTCTCTCTTCTCTCTTCTCTCTTCTCTCTCCTTTCTCCTTTCTCCTACCTTCTACCTCGTTCTTCTCGTACCTCGTGCTCGAGAATTATTCAGTTCACGAGCCTCAGACATCGCTACAGGCCGCCTCTTTATTTCCTTCCTAAGCCCCTCCACTTTTCTACCAACTGGAACTCTCGACATCAAACCAATGAATATACCACTACATTTCGAACCAACTATCTCCCTCAAAGAGAACAGAAACCATTTTCAAAATGGTTCTTGATATCACCTACTTTCGTTGTACCAAGCACTGATCTAATAATCTAGTAATCACTATCGTAATCACCGATTTTAGTTCTTTTCTATTTGATTTGGAATAAGGCGAATTTGATCTGCGAAAGGATGGCTTTGATTTGCAATAAGGTGAAATTGATTTGCAATAAGGTGAATATGATCTGCAAGTGGATTAACTTGAGGTGCAAAACCAGTATCGATTGTAAAAAGAAGTTCTTAATTTTGGCACTTTCTGTGTTTTCTACACGGAGTCTTCAATCATTAAATATTGGTTGTGCCGATCTTTTTCATTCGTCAATAAATAAATAAATAAATAAATAAATAAACCAATAACCTGTTAATCAAAGAATCGTTCTAAAAGTGTCACCACGGATATGATAATTTATGATACACTATAACTTAGTAATAAAATGCAGGGAACCCTAGTACAACGCGGGAGTCGGATTTCAGAAAAAGATCACACTACGAAATATTACTGGATACGAACGCATTATGTTGAAATCGGGTTGTAGGAGTACCGCGTTATATCGAAGACGCGTTCTACGAGAACTGCTAGATAAACGCGGTTTTAAATAACAAGTTAAACCGTTAAATATCCGAAGAAATCGCAACGGTTTCCACTATCGAATCTGATCGTTGAAATATCACAGTTTGAACTTTCCGCACGGTTTGATATTCGCCGAAGTAGTAATGGAAATTATAGTTTGGAAATTTGCTCGTCGGCCCGCCGTAAGTTTCGCGCGCCAAATGTATACGACTTGGCCAACCGATAAGTTTAACACTCGGCTAGTATAGGCTAGATAAGGAATTTTATGTTGGAAATTTCCCGCCACCCTCGCCGTACGATGGAAATTACCTCAGCCATGAAAGTCCACCTTGACTTTGTGTATTCTCTTTCCAACGTATTTATTTCCAAAAAGCTTTGCGTTATTTTTATATTTTATTACATATTTATTATATGTTATACCGAAATATGTATGTTTGGAATTTTATGAAAAGTTTTATCGAACGGTGTAAACACCAATTATTAATAATTTTTTATGATGGAATGATTATACCGATGAATCGAGAAGATTTGCCAGCAATGTTATTTATTATAATATTATTGTATTATTATTTATTATAATATAGGTGGCAAATCTTCTTGATCCATCGGGCAATTATGCGATTCAGATTATATAAATAATAAATTGTTTTTGCACCGCGAGATTTTTATACAATTCAAAATACAATACTTCATCTAGATGTATCTCCGGCATTGACGTAACAATTGTACATTGATTTGAACGCGATATACTTTTTATCGATAAAAATACCAGGAACCAACCCACTTATTCATAGTCATAGTATTTTCGTGATCCACGTAGAATAACGTTCCGCTAGTTTCATGATTCATTGCACCCGGCATTTCATAGAATTCCGGGCTAACTGCGATGTCGAATTACACGGTTGATTGGCCTTTGTTTTTGATATTTTTCGTTACCTCGAATCATTTGCATCGAGTCTCACCGATGACAAAGCGCCACTGATCTCGGTATCTGAATCAGTGGCGCGTTTGAGAGCCAGTTGAAAGCATTCCTCGGCTTTTGTAGATTTTTCTTGTTTTCTCTCTCTCTCTCTCTCTCTCTCTCTCTCTCTCTCTCTCTCTCTCTCCCTTTTGCTCTTTTTATCTCTCTTTCTCTCTTTGCGTTCTATCGCGACGACTAGAAATCCTTTTGATCAGTCGGAGAAAGCGAGGTGATTCGATTTTGAGGAGATACCGGGATAGCTCGATTGGCAACTCTCCGCGCGCTTCAAACTCCGGATGCAGATTGCTCGCATTCTAACGGCGGAATGCGATTGATACGAGTGCTTGAATCCCCAATTGTCGATATTAACGTATCAAATGATACGATCAATGGATCGTTGACACTTTTGTCGAACGTGCTCCTGGAACGGAGATCAAATTGTTTAACTTTGTCAAGATAGCCCGCTTCCGTTGCCCTTAAGAATAAATATATTGACGTTATCAGTGATATTGATAATATTAAATCTATTCAATTCTTATTCTCTCAAATATGAATCTGAATATAAAAATATGTATTTCGTATTAAATACGGTATATCAATATACTTCATTAAAACCAATCAAATTATATTAAATTAAGTACTTACATATTTCTGAATACAAAAAGTTCTAGTTTAATACGTGTTTAATTAAAATTTAAATTAAACCTACGTTTAATTCTGTAAATCGTAAAGATAGCTCCAAGTAAACTCTTTATTTCAATCATCGAAAATGTCCAGAGTTTCATAGCCGCCCATTAACATTAAAACTATCGAACTTATACTCGTTTATATTAACACATTTAATTGTATAGAAATTATGGAGGATCCGAGTTAATTAATAGATCGAATTATATGCGTCGCGTATATAAATGCGAAATATATAAACTCGTAAATAACATGCCGTTGAATATTGAAATAATCTTAATAAAAAGTGTAGACCGGTTATTTCGACCGCTTCGGTAGCTTTAACACGTTAAACTCCATAGGGGTCAAAACAAGTCAAAACTACCGATGTCAATATTACTAAAACTCGAATCAGATATATCAATATGTCAATATTCATCAAATTTTCAATACCTTTAACCTACAATAACCATGTAAAGTAACCCATATATCGTAAAGCGTTTAAACAGTTTTATTCTGAGACGTTACATGAACATTGCGAACGCATATTGCGAGGTATCGTGTAACAAGGATTTCCAACATGTTCATGTTCAAATGGAGTCTGCGCATTGACGTCTCGGCGGAGACACCAAGGAAAACGCGAAGGAAAAGAGAGTGCTCCATGGAGATACTTGTTACGGCATTCTTCTCGGAAGTGGGTTTGCATGATCGCATGATCGCATGAATGAATGAGTAATGCATCGTCATGAATTAAACATACGGACGCGTGCTTCCCGCTTTCGCACACACGATCCTCCCGAGACATCATCTAGAACCACTCGCGATTCTTTCCAATATCTTCCTCGTTAGAATGCTATTATTACATCACGTACTCGTTTCTTCCAATCAAATCTCCGTCAACCAATCCTGGATTCCATTCGAAGTATAAATATGTTGGAACCACATATTATTTATCATATTTCTATAAATACTTGTAAATGATGAATTAACTCCTCGACATGCCATCACGTCAGGGAGACGTCATTTGTTTCAGGAGTCGTTGACGTGTGGCATACGTTGACGTCTCTGAGACGCGTGAACTGTTTCCGGTGTGCAGCAAAAATGTACAGGTTATATAATTGTTTGGTTGAATCAAGTTAATTAGGATAAATTAAATAGTATTTTTGGGACGTATTGAATTCCGTTTTATTTCTATGTCGAAGGGTTAATGACACGAATTGGCTTCAAGTTCGGGGTAACAGCTGATTAATGGAACTACTATTCTGCGCTTCTATTTTTTGAATAGAATGAGTCTTTTTAAAGAAAAGTTTCGAAATTATAACGTAGAATAAATAAAGTGGATGAAATATTTTGGATAGAAATATGTTGAAATCGTAAAAATTGCTGTTTGTTTATATGCTGTGGGAACTATTATAAGTATCAAACAGATGTCTTTTTTAAGCTCTTCTTATCGAGAAATAAATAATCGATACGTTTACGAGGCACGCACCGTTTATTATTATAATAAATTATTATAGTAAACGCTGTTACGTATGCCATTTTTATTTCTCACAACTTCGCGCCGTTTAATTTGATACTAATATTTTGGACTATCGCGATTCGGCGTTCATAAGAATACCTTTGTTTTTCCGCGAAAAGTGACGCGAACCGCAGGAATGTCCTGGCCAATCCGATAGCTCCCTATAAATAGCGCCGTTACTGAAATTGCACATCGTACGAGGCGAGAGAATAGTTGCATGAAAAATTAAATCTCGCGACCTACTTTTAAATGCCAAGATAAAACGGGGCAGTTTGTTCTCCAATGTCTTCCGCGACATTAATTCCAGCAAACAAACCACTAATTTTTTAATCAGTTCTCTGTCATCCTCCGCGACTGACACGGCTTTCCTGAGTTACGTTATCGTTTTATATTATCCGCGGCCATTTTTATCTTATTCTATCTCGAGGACGTGAAGGGTAGTCCGAAGAAGCAATTGACGAATTTTAAAGTATTAGGGATACAAGAAACTAATCAATTATTTTTTGCATTCTTTATGAAACTCCATTTATTTGTTCATATTAAACATTATTCTATTAGATAATCCCTATCGTTATTTATGATCTTTGACGACAATCCTCCAATGCCATAATTCCCTTTTGAACAAAAATAAAATTCCAACTTTGGATGCGAAAAAATTCTGCACTCTGAAATTGATTACTTTTCGGTACCCCTAATATTTAGTGGGATTCTTGAAGTTTCTTTCGCGGATTACCATTCATAAATACGGCACGTTGTGTAACGGTTACATCGAGAGGAAAAGAAGAGAAAGGAGAAAAAGAAGACGTTCCTGTAATTCACACGCGGCGCAGAGCA
Organism: Nysson spinosus; assembly: GCA_910591585.2. Classification (NCBI taxonomy): domain Eukaryota; kingdom Metazoa; phylum Arthropoda; class Insecta; order Hymenoptera; family Crabronidae; genus Nysson; species Nysson spinosus. The sequence goes on from OU342835.1 coordinate 11,102,150, forward strand.
CTTTTTCATCGGCCTCCCTCGGGAGCGATAAAACTTAACGTCGAGGGACTACTCTGATACTAAATATATCCGGGATATCCTCGTTCCGAAGCCCTCGAATCTTCAAAACGTAAAGATACTGCAACCTTAAAAATATTGTTGCGACTCCGCCTTTTTATTTCGGCAACATATTCATTCCGAAGTTACTCCGATATTCAATTAATCTCTAATTCTTTCACTGATTTAATATCGATAATGTTATACAGGGTGTCCCATATGAAATAAGCCACCTAATTATTTCCTTTATACGAAACTAGGTCTCGAAAACGAAATTATATGAATCTTAAAAACGTAAAGGTACTATACCCTTAAAAATATTTTTCCGACTCCGCCTTTTTATTTCCGCAACATATTCATTCCAAAGTTACTCCGATATTCAATTAATCTCTAATTCTTTCACTGATTGAATATCGATAATGTTATACAGGGTGTCCCATATGAAATAAGCCACCTAATTGTTTTTTTAATGAATCTATTTCTCGAACACAAAATTACATGAATCTTAAAAACGTGTCAGTTACCTTTTTTACGCTGTACGTATCACAACAAATTGTCCCTAATTTTACAAACAAAGATATATCTTGTGCGGATTTCTGTGGAACGTATCTACCGCATAAAAAGAGACTTGGGTGTACCGTGAATTATAAAAAGAGGAGTATATGAAACGAGTTGGGAAACTCGGATCGCTCGCACGCTAAAATCGGCTTTGTTACTTCGAGCGGAACTACGGTAATGAACCTTCCACTGCGATCCACTACATTATTTTTATAATGAAAAGAACCAGATGTTACCGCGCGAAGGATCCCTTCCAGGTTTTCTCAATCTCATAGGCAAACTTCATACCGCGCGCCGTCCGATAAGGAAACTTTATCAAAAATCGTAAAACGAGAGAATTCTTTTAATCAAACGCAAGCTGCTCCATTGAAGTCCGCAGAGAAAGTGCGCCGTTGGAAAATGATATTTAATATATTCGTATGAACATCTACTTTCTCCGATATCCGATTTGTTTTTTAGTGGATTTAATGTGCTTGTCGAGTAAATTTGTGTTGGTGTTATTGGAAGTGTTATGGAAATTTATTTCTAATTAAGTTATGATCATGTTTCAATGTTTTGTGATCAATATTGATTTGTCAATCTTCGATTGTTATTTTGTTAATCGGATATGGAGTATTATAAAGGTAAATTGTTTAACATACAAATATTAATCGAAGTCAAATATCTAATTTCCAAATATCAACCGTCGTCATTTAATATGCAAACATTAATCAAAACCAATCATTGAATTTCCAAATATTAACCATCGTCAATGATTTAATATGCAAATATTAATCGAACTCAATTCTTTAAAATTCAAATATAAATCCAACTCAATTATTTACTTTATTGCACGCATCCTGCAATAAAATTTATCGAACGTCATGGCGAGGGTGAAAGGTGTCACGTTCGCCAGAAGGGTTGAATCGACCCTTAGCTACGTGTCCCGTCGTATTCACACGTATATCCGGAAGTCCACGTGACACCCGATGGCACGCTAATCTTGAGCCGTGTAAACGCACTTCCGCCGATATTCCGGGGACTCGAATACAACGCGAATACAACGCGAATACAACGCGAATACAACGCGCATCGGTAGTTCTTGTTGTTATCAAAGCAGCAGCAATTATTCGAACCCTGTTTATCAACGAACGAATCCAACTCCGCGGACAATCCGTTGTACACGCATTTTGTTTTTTATCTTCGTACATATGTCCGCCGTCCTGCCGCGTCGTTTATCATCATTGATTTGTTGCCGTAGATAAAAGTAATTCCACCGTAAACTGAAAGCACGATATAAAAGCCGGCCGACGTTTATTTTTCCCATAATTCGTAAATCATGACGCGGGAATCGAACGATCGCCTCTTTCCGATCAGATACTTCGCGCTCGGCTGTTTGTATTCGTTGATTGGTAAAAGATCGATAGCAATGAGTGCATCGAAGTGCAACCCGTCTGGGATTTTGTTTTTACAATTTATTTAGGAATTTATTTTTATGATATTCTCTATGAAGCAGTAAGCGACCGATAATTACACCGAAAGGGTTCATTCACATTATGTGAATATATAGATTACGTGTATATAGTAAAATCATATTTTTTATCATTTAAATTTTAATGATTTCATTTAAATTTAATTTAAATTTTTAATCATATTAAAATCATTTCTTAACAAAAGGATTAATCCGATGATACAAATTACTAGCGCGAATACTTGGCAAGTGAGGTTTGCAATTTGTTCTACAATTATTCGAATGTTCAGCACAACATTGTTTGCGATTTTATATACCTTTGTTTTATATAGATAATGTACATAATTAAATTCGTTAATTAATATACACCCTTCAGTCATAATTTATATAGAAATTAATATATAAGTATAACTGATAATATGCTCGGTAGTTCTAGTATTAATCTTGTACGGAGTCGTACGTGACCTTGTCAAGTCGAAATTAACGAGGATTGGTCGAACACGGAAGCAACGTGAGAAGCAACTCGTTAAGCTACCATTCTCACTTTCCTTCCTTCTGTTCCTTCTGTTCCTTCCCATCCTTCTCGCGAAAGGCCCACCCACAATCATTGTGTAATATTCCTTTATCTCGCGATCGATGCCACCCCTTTTCTGGGAAGGTCTTAACATTTTCCGCGAAACGTGACTGCCTTTAAAATCGACCGGCGAACGTGATATCTCATAGTGTTTATTATCCTTGAGTAAGGTGTCGGCACAGTGAACTAGTTTTTTTTGTAGTAAATGAAAATCCTCAACGTTAACACGTTGAATGCCATGGAGTTAACTGGTGACTTCTGATGGCAATATTAACCCTTTCACAGTTTTTCCCGTAACAGTCACGGGCAAAGCGTCAAGTGTTTTAAAATCTACCATACACCAACTGATTACTAACAAGATACATATAAAACACGTTTTTTTACGTTTTTGATTACATGCCGAAGTGTTTTCGAAATTAAAGAACTAGACACTCTTTGGACCAGAATTCGTAATTTTACCTCACTGTGAAAGGGTTAATAAAACTCGAATCAAATATATCGTTGATGTTCGGACAATTTTTAATATTTTTAACGTCGCTTAAACAGTTTTTTTATACGTTATTTAGACGTTACGTACGCGTATAACACGGATTTCAGCGTGGCGTTTTAAGTGGCAATGTGTTAAGTTTGGTGGAGTCGCGTTCTACGAGGGTTACCTGTACTCCATCTAGAAGGCTTCTTAGACTCGAGTACTTAATGGATATAAGATTTAATTACAACTTAACGAGGTCCCGAAATTGATCGATCTCTTGCTACATCATCTGCCAATCAGTTTACCTGATAACCGAATCCTTTACGTAAATAACTTACCCTTTAATTACCAATATCTCATAAACCACCGGACGTATTCTGAAATATTAAAAATCTAGTAGTTCACTAGATTTCGATTTAAGGAAATTAAATATCTAAACATTAGAAACGTAGTAGATCTTCAATTCTTTAATATCTGAAATCTAGTGGATTTGATTTAGTAGATTTAAAATATTAAATAATTTCAAAACTTGTCCAAACTTTACGCGGATAAAGTGAAGTCCAGTAAACTTGGTTCAGTAAATTCCTTCATTCTTCAAGAATTTCGATTCCATCCACGCGGCAGTTGTACGAAAATACTTAAATCGATTGCTAAGGAATCCTCAATTAATCTGATTCCCGAGGATACTGGGAGTCGATTTACCGGTTTTCAGGGACTTAAAATTCCCTCGCGAATAATCTCTCTAAATTAAGGAACAACTTGGAACAACTACCTATAAATTCCATCCACGGGGTATCGTCGCTAAATATCAAACATGGCGTTTTGGGTCGGCTAGTTAGAGGATCCAGTGGATGATCGAACATGTTGCACGCACATGGCGTTCCCAGCTCTGAATGGCATTAGGGTTTCGCTGCTAGAGAGCATAACTGTGAACCATAATGACACACGCGTGGAAACGTGTGAGACTCGTGGATAGGTATAGTGTGTGTGTGTGTGTGTGTCGTTTACTGTGTCAGGGAGTGTGTGTAGGTGGATGCGAAACGCACCAGGAGCACGCACACGGTGTGCCTTAGCCGGGGACATCGAAGAGGTTCGAGACATCCGGTACAATACCCTCGGTTATAATGGCCTCCTAGTTCCTCGCATTGTTCGAAGGTTACATTATACGCACGTAGATTCTCCCTGCCAGATACATATGCTCTCTATTTACTCCTGCATGGACGTATATTATATATTATGTACATATTATGTGCATAACGCGGTACTCCTATAACGTGATTAAGGAGATCCTGAACATAACTATAGAAGCACAATTTTTCTTAGGAATAAATACAAAAAGACAGATTACCGAATGAAGAACAGAGAAATTCGGAATTTTCTGTTATATTAACAAAATACTGTTTACTTAGTTCTTACTAATTTTCTTATGTTTATATACATATTTATAAAGCATATACAGGGTGTCCTGTATAAAATAAGTTACTTAAATATCTCCATTTCAAAATTAATATTTGTAACGTCTTCGCAAATATGGGTTTATCGAATCGACACAAATGACTTTGTTTATTTAAATGATAAACAATCGCGTCTTCCATCGATCCATGTTGCATAATAGAAGAATTAATACCATTAATCGCAGTTTTTTATTTCAAATGAAGTAAGTAAGTAAATAAAGGTCAGAAAGCAAGTATGGATCTTAAAAGAATTAATTGATAGTCAGTAATATATATTTGTTAATTGAATTCGATAATCCGGACATTGAATCATGATTTGAACGATGTTGAAATGGTCGAAAATGTCGAGGATCATTTCGACGAAGAACTTTAATGTATATTTGAACAGCCTGTTCAAACGTACCGAAATATGTGTGGCATAACGTCACTTATTAACGAGAGACTCGATTAAATATCAATTATATAATAAATCCGGTTAATGGCACTTTATTCGGGGCACGCGTCGAACATGAAAATTCAATAAGGGAGTCATCGCGTTTCGTTTCTTCCCATTAATCACTAATTATGATACAAGAGTACTAATTTGTCCTCGAATTACAGTAAATATTATATTACAATATGATGTGGATTCAGCTGATTTAATATTTTCATTGTAGACTTTGATCCGAAGGTTTATTATTCATCGATTAGCTTCGATTGGATTAGAATTGTCATTTCAACAAATTTTATTCTGAAATTACAGAAAAGAATATATATTTATAATAATTATATGATTACAATAAACCTTCGATTAAAGTCTACAATTAACCCTTTGCACTCGAGAGACGACCCTCAATCGCCGCGACTGAAAATCACTTCTAGAATTCTGCAAGAAATTTAATGGCGACTGAGAATCGCTTCTAGAGTTCCGTAACAGACTGAATGGCGACTGAGAATCGCTTCTAGAGTTCCTTAACAAACTGAATGGCGACTGAGAATCGCCTCTAGAGTTACGTAACAAACTGAATGGCGACTAAAGCGCGCCTTTCGAATTTCCGTAATAAACCAAATGGCGAGCGAGAGTCGACTCTCGAGCGCAGAGAATTAAAATACCAAATCAGCTGAATCCACATCGTATTACAATGAATCGAGTATCTAATTTTGTTAGCGCGTTACTCTAATCAATGGATAATCAAGCACTCGATTAAAGTCGGCAATTAAAATCCGACATCAGCTGAATCGACATTGGCTTCTCGCTTCAATTTGGCTGACAATAGTTCATTCTGCCGTGAATTCTCACAGCTGAGATTCTTTTTTACCGCGAATGAATTGATTCTCGATTTATCGGTACTTAGACGCGAGTGCATTGTGAGTTACGTAAGAAGGTGACGTAAAGGGTTCAAGACTCGATTGATCGAAGGGGGAACGGTGGTAGAGGGGGGGTGAAAGTGAGAAAAAGCGAGGAAAAGAGAGCAGAAACGCAGACAGCAGGGTAGAAAGAGAGAGGAGGGAACATTTTGCTAGCCGATGGCACGTAATTGGCACTTCATTTTCGCACTTTTTGCGAAACGCGGAGCCGGCTGTAATTAACGCTTTAATTTCATCGTATGCCCCGTCGGAGTATGTGGAAGAGAAAAAATATAGTTGCCAAGGCAACCGTCCGTGAAAATGCAGTGAACTTTGTTTTACTCGACTGTAACGTCTGCATGTTGTTCGTGTTCGGAGGGATACGTCCTTTCTTCTGATCAGAACATTACTTCAATCCACTTGTTTCGGCCCAAAATCGTCCTAGAACATGTTTATATATCATATACCATTGATTTGGACCATCTAGGAGCGAAATTGGCGACTTTGATTTTTTGACGATTTTTGAAGGTATACCCCTTTACATTTTTTCGATTTTGGTACGACCCATTTTTGACCGGAAAAAATATTTTAACCACTTCTTTCGACCAGAAATCGTCCTAGAATATGTTTATACATCATTTACCATCGATTTGGGTCGTTTAGAATTGATTTTGGCGACTTTTAATTTTTGACAATTTTTCAAGGTATACCCCTTCACATTTTTTCGATTTTGGTTTCGACCCATTTTTGACCAATACAAATTTTTTAACCGCTTCTTTCGACCAGAAATCGTCCTAGAATATGTTTATACATCATTTACCATCGATTTGGGTCGTTTAGAATTGATTTTGGCGACTTTTAATTTTTGACAATTTTTGAAGGTATACCCCTTCACATTTTTTCGAGTTTGGGTCGACCCATTTTTGACCAATAAAAATTTTTTAACCGCTTCTTTCGACCAGAAATCGTCCTAGAATATGTTTATACATCATTTACCATCGATTTGGGTCGTTTAGAAGCGATTTTGGAGACTTTTAATTTTTGAGAATTTTTGAAGGTATACCCCTTCACATTTTTTCGATTTTGGGTCGCCCCATTTTTGACTAATAAAAATTTTTTAACCGCTTATTTCGACCAGAAATCGTCCTAGAATATGTATATACGTCTTTTACCATCGATTTGGGTCGTTTAGAATTGATTTTGGCGACTTTTAATTTTTGACAATTTTTGAAGGTATACCCCTTCACATTTTTGCGATTTCGGATCGACTCATTTTTCGCCGAAAAAAATTTTTTAACCACTTCTTCCGACCCAAAATCGTCATAAAATATGTTTATACATCATATACCATCGATTTGGACGATCTAGGAGTGATTTTGGCGATTTTTAATTTTTGACAATTTTTGAAGGTATACCCCTTCACATTTTTGCGATTTTCGGTCAACCCATTTTTCGACTGGAAAACATTTTTAATCCACTTCTTTCGACCCAAAATGGTTCTAGAACATCATTAGGTATCACCCAATATAGAATTCGACCTTCCATGACGAAACTAAAAGAATTTAATTTTTACAATTCCAAACCGCCAATCCGCATTATCAGGATCCTTATACATCCTCAATATTATCTCTCCCATATCCCACAAAATTCGTAATTCCCACAGTCCATAAAATTTACATTTTTATACTTAATACCCCGAGGCTCAGGACTATCTACGTCCTCTGAATATCTGCATTTTAACTAGTTGAAAAATAATCCTCCTAAACTTGTACCGTTTATTTTAAACAACCTACACTACACGCATTATAAATGTACTATACAGATATTCAATACTCGGTGCAAATTTCCGGGAAGTCAAGTAAAGAATGTCCCTTTTTAGCACGGCAAATGTAGTCTGGCGTCTAGACGTTTGATAATGGCGTTCTTATATGAGTCGTTTACTATGAGAAACATGGAAAGTCCCTAAGGCACCCTATGGTGTTACTCGGGAAACCTAGTGAAATAGGGATGGTTCTGGTGACTTAATCTGCCATTATATTCTACCAGTGTATCATAAACTTCCTTACCGGTTACACCGGTTAAGACGAATTTTCCTCCACGGACATATTATTCCTTGCATTATATGTACACGATCTTAATTCAACACACTCGAATACATTTCCCCTGAATATCATCTCGCAAATTATTATAATGTCCCATATCTGAATGCATAATATCTGGCGTACTTTACTCGCATTAGGAATCCACTATTAACTCCATCGCAAATCGTGCGTGGAAAAATGAAACATTACTGGTCCCTGGATTCTTATTGGTTGCCTTAAACCAGCTGACTGTTTTTGTTTACGATGGTAAACATTCATTCCCAGCTACTCATAATTTATGAAATTTTTTAAAAACTGCTTATTCACTGTTTTCGACAGAATATTTGAGCCGTTTATTTTGAAAGTGGCGTAAGTTTTCATAATTTTTCAAGATAAATGACTCATTTATGTTTTTTAAGAAAACAAATTTGTTTGGAATGCAGAAGTATAATTGCAGTCGGGGGATTAATACTAGAACTACGGATAAGATATTCAGCTATATTTATATATTCACGTATTCGTCCTGAAAAATAAGGATTTATGGAAAGAAAGAAATTAATCGATTTAAGTACGTTTATTATGCAACGTAAGCCGCAAAGAAAACCATTTTTACTTTTAACCCTTTGCACTGGGAGACGATTCTCAGTCGCCACTCAGTTTATTGTGAATAACTGATGTGTCGAGTGAGAAGCGACATTATGCTTGTCTCCAGTTATATTTTGTTGTTGGACGTTAAATCACCGACAATTAGAGTCAATTATAATGTCGCCTCTCAGTCGCCACACGGATTGCCGCAATAAACTGAGTGGCTACTGAAAGTCGCCTCCCGAATGCAAAGGGTTGAATCACCGAAATAATCTCATTTATCCGATTGAAATTCAATTTGTGCTCGTCCTTTTTGTTCCCACGATATTTATGAATTATTATATTTATTAATCATTCCGGGAATTGCCTTTTCATCTGCCATTCAATATATATATTTATATGCATATATGTTTGTATATAATATAATATTATATATATAATCACGCGCAAGAGTGTAAATACATAAGAAATAATACCGAACTACCAACGCAACGCAACTACACGATATTAGCGGGTTGTTAAGTATTTAAATCTCCATTAAAATAATAATCCCCGCGACTGGAAATTATTATTCGCGTGAAATATTAATAATTTCATTAATGGATATGATATTATATCTTCATGAAAACACATTGTGCAGCAACGGAATTAATAATATTCATAAGCTCCCTGTATTTTCCATGTTCCAAAATGTCCGAATGTTTAGACAGGTTTTTATCTCTGACATATTTCTGGCCACTTTATCGAAGTTGAGGGAACCTTTGTTTGACCAATCGAACTCTAAACTTGACAGATGTCGTTGTTCGAGGGACTTTCTTCCCTGCTGACCTTCGAGCGAGTAATAATGCGTCCGTTCAGCGATATTCAATGAAGCGAGTACAGCTGCTCGGTTACTCGTGGTTGGTTCTCGTTTACGGGGAATACGCGAGGCTAGATAAAAAAAAACTGCGTGATTTATTTGACGTCGGATACTATAAACGCACTTTATCGCTATATGTTCCGGTTCTGCGTGATACATCAACGATGTCCCATGAAACGCCGCGCCGCGGATTTTTAATCGACTCTTTTTCTCCGGTGGGAAGAGGACCGTTATAATATAAAAATAATATTATAATATTATAATATTACAATATATTATATTGTTGGGTTATGGAAAGAAGGCACCTGTGACGTAGGTGTCGTGTGGAATGTTTACCTCGCATTATATATTTATGTAATATGTATTATATATGGTAGGGATTAAATCATGTATAGCGTATATTATTAGATTAGTTTTAAGTTATAGTGTTGGGTTCGAGTGATGGTTTCTATTATATTAAAGTGGTGATGATTGGAATATATAGTAACTTGTTTCAATCAGAAATGGTCTTGAAATATGTTTGAGTATCATTCAGTGCATAATTTGAACCGTTAGGATCAAAATTGACGAGATCGAGATTTTGATCATTTTAGCGATTCTGGGTCGACCTGTTTCTTGACCGGAATAAATTTTTAATCCGCTTCTTTCGAACCAAATTGGCCTTTGAGCATGTTTATACATCATTTACCATCGATTTGGGTCGTTTAGAAGCGATTTTGGCGACTTTTAATTTTTGACAATTTTTGAAGGTGTACCCCTTTACATTTTTTCGACTGGGTTTCGCTCATTTTTGACCAATACAAATTTTTTAACCGCTTCTTTCGACCCAAAATCGTCCTAGAATATGTTTATACATCATTTACCATCGATTTGGGTCATATAGAAGTGATTTTGGCGACTTTTAATTTTTGACAATTTTTGAAGGTGTACCCCTTTACATTTTTTCGACTTGGGTTCGACCCATTTTTGACCAATAAAAATTTTTTAACCCCTTCTTTCGACCAGAAATCGTCCTAGAATATGTTTATACATCATTTACCATCGATTTGGGTCATATAGAAGTGATTTTGGTGACTTTTAATTTTTGACAATTTTTGAAGGTGTACCCCTTTACATTTTTTCGACTTGGGTTCGACCCATTTTTGACCAATAAAAATTTTTTAACCCCTTCTTTCGACCAGAAATCGTCCTAGAATATGTTTATACATCATTTACCATCGATTTGGGTCGTTTAGAAGTGATTTTGGCGACTTTCAATTTTTGACAATTTTTGAAGGTGTACCCCTTTACATTTTTTCGACTGGGTTTCGCTCATTTTTGACCAATACAAATTTTTTAACCGCTTCTTTCGACCCAAAATCGTCCTAGAATATGTTTATACATCATTTACCATCGATTTGGGTCATATAGAAGTGATTTTGGCGACTTTTAATTTTTGACAATTTTTGAAGGTGTACCCCTTTACATTTTTTCGACTTGGGTTCGACCCATTTTTGACCAATAAAAATTTTTTAACCCCTTCTTTCGACCAGAAATCGTCCTAGAATATGTTTATACATCATTTACCATCGATTTGGGTCGTTTAGAAGTGATTTTGGCGACTTTCAATTTTTGACAATTTTTGAAGGTATACCCCTTTACATTTTTGCGATTTTGGGTCGACCCATTTTTCGACCGGAACAAATTTTTAATCCACTTCTTTGGACCCAAAATCATCCTAGAACATGTTTATACATCATTTACCATCGATTTGGGCGGTTTAGAAGCAAAATTGGCGAAGTTGAAATTTTTACGATTTTTGAAAGTATAGCATCCATAATAATATAATATTAGAAACTTCATATCAAACATCCTTCTTCCCGTCTAGCCACCACGTGCCTTTTTCCGAAACCCTACAATAATTCCCCCTGCAGCTCGATGTTCACTGTCACCCAATGTTCCAGCCACCATAGAATCGTTCTTACAGATTTATGTTCGCGTATCGGCCACCTACATTTCATATCGCGCTTTCGTTTCCGTCGTCGACTCCATTTTCAGCGTTAAATGTGATCAAACAATTTTAATCGGGATTAAACCCTGATTGAGCAGTCGATCGTGTCGCGCGTGATTTACGGTAGCTTCCAATTTATGGGGATTTTTTTGTTTGTTTATTATTCGAACGAAACAACGCCGAAGGGTTGATACAGTTTAATTGAAATATTATCAGACCGGGTTTTCAAGCACGATGGGACGATCGAATTGAAGTACTACAATTTTCAAACATATTATATTTACATTTCTAACTCATAAATACAATGATATAAACTATAACAACATAATTCTAATAATACATAACATAACATGGAATAATATACAATATCAATATTATCATTACATTGATATCATTACAATATTATCATATCATTAATTTGTATATGTTAAAGGGGTAACCCGTAAATAAATAAATAAATAAAAAATAAATTACAACAAACATATAATTATAATTATGCTTATATACTTTATCGTGATACTGGTTTAACATCTCGGGAGTAGGCTCCAATTAATGACTCTAATTCGGAGACTAATTACATACAGCAGCGCGGATGTATTCCAGGAAAATTGGTAAAATAGGATGAATATACTAATGGAATATTGTTTTTGTTTGCAGGTCGAAAAATCCACGGGGAATTTGGGTGCGCCGTGAGACTCGTTGGTAAGCAATTTGCTGAATCCTATTAGAGTAACGCGGCCGGCTGTGAAACTTGCTCGAAACTCCTGCCGGCTCTACGTATTACATTTTTTCCCTCTCCCCTCCCCTCCCTCCCGCGCCCCTCTTCTCCAGGAAGAGCCATAACTGTAATCAGTCTCGCACCTTGCAAACTAATTAACTTACTCGGAGACACTTTTAGCATACTTCAGAGCCGTGTACTTCGATAATACAAGAACTAGACTCATTAAACGTAAATATTATGTTTTAAGAATTAACTCGATCACGATTTAACACTGGAACTACTGGGAAGATCAAAATGATTTGCTCGTCATTTTTACTTAAATTATATAAACATACCACGGCGAATTATTTGTGATTTTATAGACTTTTATTGTGAATAGATAACGTAAATCATTGAATCCGTTAATTAACTTTAATTCTTATTGTTATCTATTCGTTTTATATTTTGTATCTCTTCTTTCGATTTTTTCTTCACCTCCGATATGTTTGTAACATTTACCAAAAGGTGCCACCTGTTAAATTAATAAATAATAGAAGTAATAGAATGAATCCTGCAGTCATAATTTGTATATAAATAAATGTGTAAGTATAATTGAGGTTGGGTTCGGTAGTTCTAGTGTTAATGCAGTAATAATAAATATGGAGATCGATTGGCATTTAAACTAACCTCGTGGAGTTAATTGTAAGTGTCGCGATTTTAATGGACACTTAATAATAATTATAACAGTTGTGGTGATTTAAAATCATTATATATTGGATATATAATAATTGAATGCAGACTCTCGGAAGAATTATAAGTATGTGCCAGGATGCAATTGACAGTAATTACTTATTAATTAATTATAATAGAAATTGAAACATTACTTATTATCAGGATTTTGCTATAAGTTATTGAAACTACTCTCGGAGTGATAAAATATGCAATAAAAGTGTTCTTCGAGGGCCTCCATCTTCGATAAGACAAAGATATTCAATACGAGTATGGAGTTCTCTAAACGACCCATAAAAGACAAGAACCCCGTGGCAAGAAAACATCAATTTACCCTTAGAATAAGATATACCTTTTGAAAATAACGAAACACTCCGGCGAAGCCATAGAAACTCGTAGAAAGACCAATTTATATTCTTTCGCTGTATCGTCTACTTACAAGTTTGCCCTTTCTTCGGCAATGTCGTTTTGTCCCTCGATTTTCGAAGTACCGGCAAATAGAATTCCTCTTTTTATACATTCTTCGCTGCGATATACGCAAACGGGTGCCGTATCAACGCAGGTATCGGATGGGTTTTGTGTGTAAGTTTTCGAAAGAGAGTGAAAAAACGAGGACGAAAAAGAAAAAGGACGAAGAGGAAGACGACCAAGCGGAAAAGGATGAAGAGGAAGACGACGAGGACGAGGATGGAGAGAAGGAGAATATGAAAGGGAACGAAGAAGTAAAGGACGAATAGGAAGATGGCGAAGCGGAAAAGGATGAAGAGGAAGACGACGAGGAAGAGGATATGAAAGGGAACGAAGAAGAGAAGGACGAACAGGAAGACGACGAAGCGGAAAGGGACGAAGAGGAAGACGACGAAGCGGAAAGGGACGAAGAGGAAGACGACGAGGACGAGGACGAGGACAAGGACAAGGAAGAGGATATAAAGGTGGACGAAGAGGAGGACAAGAAGATGGACGAGGAGGAGTTAGATTTTAGGACGTTAGATTTGAAGGCGTATGCCTCGGGTTTCTCGGTCCTCCTGGTTACTAGGTACCATTGCGAAACGGATCAAAAATTCAGTGCACGTCTTTCAAACCCGGTTCCCTCGGTGGCACTTTACCTGAAGAGGTTACTCCTACCTATTCTTTGGTGCACCTATACCGGGTGTCGCCCGGCAAACTGGAACGATTTATATCTCGAAATCGATTTCTGATAAGGGAATGCATTGTACGAGAAATTGGGAACGGTGTTAAGGATGGCGGATGTTCCCCGTGGAAGAGGTTTTCCCGACACGGTTTAAGGACAGGTTTTAAAAAGGGTTCGACAAAAATCGTTTCAGTTGAGAACTGGCATCTTTTTCCCAACATTTATGATTCCAAATCTATTTTTTTTTATAAAAATTAACAAATATTACAGTTAGAATACAAATCGCGTAACTATTTTCTTAGAAAAGTACGTTCATTTGGAAATTCTATATCAGAACTTAAATATTTTTTAAACTAACACTTGATAAGATAATAGACGATATTTGTAATTTATCAAGACTTTATCAAAATCGATAAACAATACTTTCCTGACAGGGAACAAATGTAATTTCTTAATATCTAGTCGAAATACAAACTCCCTTAAAAAAGTACCATTTTTGAAAATAATATTTGATAAGAATACAGCAGAAAACATTGTGAATTTATGATCCTTTTATAAACATTGATAACCACTATGTTTTTGAAAGGGGATAACTTTAATTTATTATAATATATTCAAGGTTTAGGTCCCCTTTAAAAATAGAGGTGCCATGAGCAGCCTTTTTTGTACCTAATGTATGCTAAAGGTGTTGAAATTTCTGTTAAAACATAGGAGACTTAACACCATGGATATATAATTTATGATTCATGTCTGAAACCGATTAAAAGATATATTCGGACTCTGTTTCGGGGGGGCACCCTGTATAATAGATGCACTGGCAGAGCCAGCAAGCCGCGTCAGTCGCACCACCCAAGGCACGTTACATCTGTCGTAGATTTCGAGGGATAACCGCAACGGGACACGTGGAGCGGAACATTTTTATTTTCGTCCACTCTTTCGTACGCGTCACTTCATTTCTCTGACAGATAGTGCTGTAAGAATTTTGGTCGATTTAACAACCAGCAGTCAGAGATTTAATAAGGAAATATGAAAGATATCCGCTCGAAGGAGCCACGGAAATATTCCGGGCAAATCATTTATTATTAATTATGTTCGTTGTTTGATATAAAAGTAGGAAGATTACTTCTCCGCGAATTTCGGCAGCTAAATATAGGTATTATTCATATTAATTTTACGTATTTAAAATTAACTAAATTCATCATGAAACGATAGTCGAATTTTTATATATTATATAATTGTAAAAGTAAAATTCATTAACATTTTCATGTAAAAATCACGGTTTTTAAATCGATAGATAACAATAAGTTGCAGCAATAAATACCAAAAACGTGCTTTTGATGAAAATGTTAATGAATTTTACCTATCCAACAACGATATATTATATGTGTATTATATTTCGTTAAAAATATTCCCTGGAATTCAAGGCACACATGGAACACAAGTAATACAGCTATTATCATTTATCTTCTTTCTTAAACTCATCTTAAGTTGAACGGGGGACGCCAAGTGGTTCCATACAATATTCAGCAGTTGTACGTAAATATTGTTAAAATTCCGGAGAAGCGTGTCGACAATTTCCCGGGCACGATTCTCTCCATAAACTCACGTAAGTCATCCATCTGGTTTATTGCTCTCTTACGAAATGATCTTTGATATGAGATCTCATTGTGTCGTCTTCTTTCTCCCCTCTTTCTCTGCATTTTCTCTTCTTCCCTGCTCTTTCTCTCCTCTTTCTCTCCTCTTGAACGTGTACTCTTTCGCATTTCGTAAGCTTTATCTGTCACGTGCGAATTCGTTGATACTGGCGAGTGTCAAGAGCGTGGTTCTTTAGGTATCCGTACGTGAAAATACTATGAAATCGAAATCCAAGGCTTGTAGGTGTGTTTCGTCACGTTCGACCTTTCCTGGACAGGAGGCAATAGGGACTTAAACCCCTCCCCTCTCTCCTACCGTTCTTCCCTTCTCAACGACAGTCGACGATTCCCTGGCATACGTTTTCTTCTTCATCCTCTTCGTCCTCCACGTTTACTCGCTCGTTCGTTCGTTCGTTCGTTCGTTCGTTCGTTCCGACTGCCAAAGACGTTTATATACCTCGACGACATTCTCCGGATCGTCCCAAAGACTTCCATAATGCAGAGCACATTGCGTGGCATTTTTCCACCGCAAAATCGCTACGTGGCTCGGCAATCAGAGATCCAGAAGCGTGACGCGATATCAAAGCAGAGAAGAAGAGATGGTAGACCGTGTTCCTGGACCAACTCAACCATCATGGATGCCGAATAATCGTCCAATTTAGTTGCGCCTTTTTATATCCCGTGTAAGCGATTTCCCATCGTTCCATCACCGTGTCACCTCCGCGGTATCCTCCGATCTAATTCTGATCGATTCTGAACGATTTACCGATATTTATCTAACTATATCTCTGCCGAACGGATTTTTCTAGGATTATATATGAATGGAATTTTGACTGCTTTGGGATTCTTTACCAGAATTCGGACAACTCAAATGTGTGTCTTTAGATACGTTACACTGCGGTCTCAAAACGTTTGAGTATGTTTTCACTGATTTATATGTTGGTTTTTATAGCATTTTTAATCGACATAACTATATTTAGCAAAATTTCACGGATTTGTTCAGTTATGTGCGTAGAATTCCTTTAAAAATATCCCGACGCGAATGTGTTAAAGCGACACGGAGAAAGGACACGAGCGTCGAATATTTCTCGGGCATTTTATAATTGATAATTAACGTTTTAATAACGCGCCGCAGTGAAAGTGAAGCGATGCATTTTGCGACATTCATTATTTACTGGAAAGGGTGCCGTAATTCGTTTCCCGGCTCTCGTCGGTGGACCCGATATATTTCAAGTTTAATAACGGCGGGATAAAATCAACTTATCCTTCCGAAATTGTTCAACCGAGCGAGATAAGCGAGCCGGGGATGGATGAGATATATAGACGGACGGAGAAACGTGATAAAAGAAGTTGGACTGAAACGGGTGCACGATATATTTATCGATGCCGTTTCACCTTCGTTATCAAATCCTAATTGTAATTCACTTTAATTGCGTGCCTCCTTATCTCCCGTATAAATCAATGGATATTAAAAGTGATGAAAAGTATGGAGAGGGGCGTGGTACAATGAAATAACTGTCGGTCGAGTGCGTCGGACTCACTGTTATATTTTCGTCGTTCTTTCTATCGTCGGGAACAATCACCGGAACTCGTTAAAAGCCCTTACGTCCGTCAGTCGGCACGACGTACGTTAATAATGTACACTCTTCTGCATAATGACTGCCTTCGGTTCTTTTCTTTTCTCCTCTTTTCTCCTCTTTTCTCCTCTTTTTTCTCTCTTTTCTCTCTTTTCTTTTCTTTTCCTTTCCACGAGTCCGACTACTCTATCCGTACTTATTTTCGTCCCCACGAAACGTCGACGGGACGTCCTTGGAAATCAGCCGGCCTAAAATGTCCACGTCCCATTCGTTATATTAATCGTTCTTAAATTCGTCCTTTATTATCCCCTCCCCCAAGGAAATCGTGCTTCAATTAATATGCTCGATGTTCGAGGGCCCTCGAATTATGCCGGGTTTTAAACTAATAACGGTAATCGGTCATCTAACAGCGACTTCGCGGAATTGTTAAAATAAACCTGTAACGAGACCATTCATCAATTTCTTGTTTCCTTTTTCTTGAAAGCGGTGGATGTTCGGACGCCATCTTTCACTACTGTTTCCTAGTATGCCTTTAATGTCCGACACTGTAAGCCCATCTTGGGTCGATGAATCATTGTACAAGCTTTTTACTGAAGGACAACAGTGTCTGTTTTCTTAACGGGTTTACTTAGGCGATGTTACGTTACGTTTATTTATACGATGTGTTTTCAAGGTTCAGGTAAACCTCGTGTAATGGGGGTGTTGGATTCCGGAAAAATGTGGCGTTGTAAAAATTAAGTTATGCGAAATACGGATTACATGGGAAAAGTGGGTTTACGTTCAGAAAATGATTCTGATGAATCAAATCATTTTATCTGATTCGGAAAATTTCATTTAATGAAACGGAGTTATTAAAATTGGAGGACCGCTGCGGTTCGCGAACCGCGTTATATTGAAACTGCGGTATTTTGAAACCGCTTTATATTAAAACCGCGTTACATCGAAACCGCGGTATATTGAAATTGCGCTATTTCGAAACCGGTTTATATCAAAACCGCGTTATATCAAAACCGCGTTACATCGAATCCGCGTTATATCGAAACCGCTTTTTATCGAAACCGCTTTTTATCGAAACCGCTTTTTATCGAAACCGCGTTATATCGAAACCGCTTTTTATTGAAACCGCTTTATATTGAAACCCCTTTATATTAAAACCGTTTTAAATTGAAATCGCGTTATATCGAAACCTCTTTATATCGAAACCTCTTTATATCGAAACCGCTTTATATTGAAACCGCGTTATATCGAAAGCGCATTAAATAAGTACCGCGCTCTACGAGACAAAACTAGCGTAGACATCTTCAACCATATTCGACTGATATTAATTTTTACAATTCCCCTTTATTACTTCCCTAATGCCGAGAATGATCGTACATTCAATCATCGCGTTATAATAATTAACTCCGCTACCTCGAATTTCCCCAATTACCAGATTATTACAATTAAAACCCCGCGCGACTAGGAGCAGAGTGTTTCGAGCGTGTATCACGATTCGCGTTAATCCAACGCAATTATGCATCGCGCTTCATCCACGGAATTCACCCCTTTCCCCGCCGCGCGCATAATGTATTCGCTCATTGTTTCACAATTCTACGAAATAATAATAATAACGTTGCCCGGCAAAAGGATTTTCGACGAGCCAGCACGGTAAACAATCTCTTTAGGATTAATTTGGTTCGCGATTAAATATTATTTTACTACGCGAACACATTCGCGCGAATCTAGTCACTAATTAGAGGCGACTTAAATATCGTAAGGTCTAATTACTTATTTAGAGCATATTCCCCCGTCACGCATAACGGACAGACGAAATGCAAGGGGTTTCAATTTTAAATATTAAATATATTAAACATGTTATAATATTACCTGTTTTATAGCAAATATTTCCGCAAATTACATTTGTGATAGACATTACTTATATGATATTGTATATGGTATACATATATTTCATTTCATTTATTTATTCCAGAGACTGTATACCCTTTTGTATACATAGATTGATATAATAATTGACATAGAAAATATATAATATATCCTAACAAATATTTACCAATATTGCCAATATTTACAAAATTTGTGAACCCAAAGAGCGACCAAACAATGTTTTATTCCGATCGAACAACGAATTTTGAACTTTTATATTAATAATACTGTAAAAGCTTCATCATCCAACGTAGTCGATGGAGTTGAAAGACAACGAATTATCAAGTTCATCATTGATATTTTTACGGTAGAATGGCGTCGGTGAACTGGATTACGATCTACGCGAATAAAAGGAGGGGTGTAATGCACTGTCAACGTGCGTTATCACCGGTGGATGCAAAAAGAGTGAACGACTCATTGACGCGGAAGTCGATCATGAAAGTTGTTAGTTGCAATTTCATGCGCATAGTGCATAACGAGGGGTGGTTGATGCGCAGGGGTTTCGTTTCATAGGTCCACTCGGTTAGAACCTATAGGTGGTTTCTATGGAGGCCGAAAGCCTTCGTTAATTAAAGCTTCTTAGGACGGTCTGAAGTAGGCGGTCGCCGCGTATGTAATTGTGCATTCCCCTGTTGGCAGCACTGTCAGAGGCTCTTTGTTTTAACCGGGTTTCAATGCCGAGGAACGGCGCACGGGGTGAGTTCGCCTGGCTCTCTCGCCCTCTCTCTCTCTTTCTCTTTCTCTGCGCCCCTCAGACAATAACCACCCCCCATCCACGCGCGACAATACAACCCTGTTTGTATTTCTCCTACGTGGGACTTCGATACTATCATCTACATCCTCCGCCTGGCACCCTCTTATTCTCTCCCTCGTTTTCTTTACGCATCCCCCGATGTTTTACTTACTCGGTGACTTTGAGTTCGGACGCGCCTGGGAACCACGACTCCTTTGAATTTCGTTGCTACTTTCTTGTATCTTGTATCTTGTATCTTGTACCTTTGCATGATGCTGCTTGTATGTCTTGAAGTTGCAGCGAGTCGCTTTTGGGTCAATTGAAAAATGTTACTGTCAATATAAATCTAGTTTATTCGTTGATAATAATATTCTGCGATTAAATCGCACTGTATATTCGAGTATTAAAATGAAATTATAATATTTCATTAGTATGCGTCCTTAAAAATGAAATTAATTTCGATATAATACTCTTGTCTTGCAGCATAATTATGTTTTACTCCCAAACTATGTATTTCGATGGATTTATTTATCTTGGCATTCAAGCATCTTCCGCGTTTCTGTCCCCTTCGTGTTCAGTCTGTTGTTCGTCACAGAGGTTTATTTTTTTAGGGCACGTATTTGCCTCTACCTACACGTGTTCCACAACCCACGTAAATTCTCCAGCATCCCAGTCTTTTTTCACGATGTATTCATTCACCGAGTCACTTTGTAGTCGCGCTTTAGGATTTCCGTGTCTCTCTCGTTCGGCCGATGATTTCAGTGGCGCGTCTGGTTTGCGAGTGCGTTTGCGATCTACCGACTGCAATTTGTTCGGGTAATTGCTCCGGCGAAGACCAATGATAATGGGTTAGACGTTATCGTTAAGACTCTCCGTGGAATCATTAGTTAACGACGGTAATTTGGCTACTATCTCGCGACCACCGAGATAACTGAAACATTAGCTATACCCACGGCAAGTAATCCTCTCCTTGTCTTTCGTTGACTGTGATTGGTCCGATAACAGGAATCAATTAAGAGCGAGTTAAGGAACATTACGAGGTTCGATGTTCCCGATGGCTTCTGGGAAAACGGGAAATTCATCCGGTCGTCTTATTGGTTAACACGTTGAGCGTTCGTAAAGTTCATATACCGTCTGAAAATAAAATTGAAACTTAAAAATATTAAAGATTTAACGAATATTAGCGATATATTTTTATTCGAGTTTTAGTAATATTTCGGAAAATCAAACTGTTTAAATGCTCTACGATAAATTGATTACTTTAAATCGCTATAGGAACGTTAAAAATATTGCAAATTTAACGAATATTAGCAACATACATATTCGATTCGAGTTTCAGTAATATTGGCATCGGCAGTCAACGTGTTAACGCGTATTCGAGAAGGTTGCTTGCGATCGTCAAAGACGTTATTGTATCCGCAAATACTGCTCGGTGTTTACCTAGAAGGGTTAAGAAATCTCGAAGCGATCGAGAGAATCTCCTGGGTTGGAGGATCGTGATTTAATGCGATTAGGAGGAAAAATAATGAAGTTTCTACGATGTTTACTTCGGGTGAGTCTATTGGATTTATTAGACGTCGTTCCAGTGGTTTCTTAATTCAATTTTTATTGGCTGTTATTTTAATCGGAAAATTGAGTTTAACTCGTGATTACTATTTATCCTATCTTTCTTCTATTAATTAATAACATATATTTTATTCGAAGCTATATGAACTCGACAGAATTTATTACAAAACAATATACTAATAATCTTCGTATAACAGAGAAAATGCATGTCGCGTTATAAAAATCGCAATATAAATCCGATGGAACTAACTATTAAATAAAATGTAATTGCTTTCATTAATTTTGTATAATTAGTACACAATAATTATTAACAAACGGAGGATAATCGTTATCTCAATGAAAAACTATGATTTTCACGCGTAAGTAACAAAAAATATTATCAACTTCGTCGCAAAAAAATACTCGAAAAAAGAGATATTAAGGGGACGTAAACGGAGGATTATATTCGTTAAAATTCGATCCACGCGTCGTCTATAAAACGTTCTTTCCGACGTGATAATATCCGAGGATCAGGTAAAAAGTATGTAAGTAAAGGTTATAAGAGGTCGATGGTGGAAGGAGACAAAAAGAGGGAGAAAGATGAGTAAGAAAGAGGGTAAGAAAGGGAGTAAGAAGAAATTCTTATCAATGGAGGATCTCTATCGAGTTAGAAATTTAGTGGGAGCCGGTTGTCTCAGTGTTCCCGGTAAGCCTAAGTCAGTTGTAAACGCACCCTCAGGATTGCTCTTATCGGAGCGTGTAGCATATAGCGTGTAGCGTGTAGCGTCTCGAACCATTTTCCGAGTCACCCTAGGCTTATCTGCGCCATACGAAACCCCTCTTTAGTCGACGATTTTCTCCCTTTCCGGGTGGAAACAATACCTCCTAAAAAGGTATCAAACTTTTTAGCTAGCTAACGGGAAAGGGAGAAAAACAGAAATGCTCTCGGATGATGGGATACGCTTTATTTCGTACCAGCCATCGCTAACACCTCTGTCCTACACCCTTCCATTCTTCTCGTCTCGTCTCGTCTCGTCTCGTCTCGTCTCTTCTCTTCACCCTTCTACCCTTCTTTTTCTTTCACGCGTGCAATTTCCCCCCCTTGAACCCTTTAAAACCACCTTCCGTATGCCGCCTAGAAAATCACGGTGTTGGGGCACTTGAAATGCCGCTGCCATCAGCAACTTTAAATACCGAGTCTTTCAATGATTCATGATTGTTTTACGTCCCCCGGAAGTCGGTCTCCGAGGTAAATTCTTTAACGATGTATTTTATGTACCATAATTTCCGCTTTTATTGAATGTTGTCATTTTTGGTTGTAATAAGAATTATTTAGAATTTTTC
Source organism: Nysson spinosus (assembly GCA_910591585.2). Taxonomy (NCBI): domain Eukaryota; kingdom Metazoa; phylum Arthropoda; class Insecta; order Hymenoptera; family Crabronidae; genus Nysson; species Nysson spinosus. Next base: position 11,124,852 of record OU342835.1, read on the forward strand.
GTGAACAGAATTACGGTGATATAACTTATTCTGACTTCTATTGCGGTACGAAGAAGAAGATGAGGGATTATTTTGTTATTTATGATGTTTGCAATATTATTTTATATCACGGCATAATTCTACTCCGGTCTTCGCATCTCAATTTTTATTATTTTATATATAAAGAATGGTTTATAATAATTTGTGCGTTACGAATAATAATTTCCAAAATTACTTTCTTATTTTGTGGTGTTTGAAATAATACTTTATTTCACGGCATAATTCTACTCCGATCTCTTAATATTTCCTCGAAAACAGGAGATAAACAACATCTCATAATAATTCTTTAATAATTCCTTTAACTCCTTGACTCACTCAAGTAACAGAACCACTTGTTACCCTACCAATCATACAACCATAATTAACGCCAGTTATTATTAAATCACGATCATTACACGCACTATATCCGTACACATTCGCCAAAGTAAGAAAGCAAGAAAGCAAGAATCAAGTAGGAATAACCAAGGCTCCTCTTTTGTCAAAGTAAATGGATGGAAGGCCGACTTCCGGTTGCTTTGCGACTCTTCCTTTCGTGGGATACCAGCCACGTCGGACGAGTTCATTACGATTGCTATGCCGCTAACAGGATTTCGCTGGCCGTCGTAACGAGCTCTCTCGAGTCGTAATTCAAAAGTTGATTCGAGTACCACCAATTTATTGCTCCGCAACCAGCAAGACTTTTCCTCCTCCTGTGGGGAAATGGATGGAAAAGGATGGAAAAGGATGGAAAAGGATGGAAAAGGATGGAAAAGGATGGAAAAGGATGGAAAAGGATGGAAAGGGATGGAAAAGGATGGAAAAGGATGGAAAGGGATGGAAAGGGATGGAAAGGGATGGAAAGGGATGGAAAGGGATGGAAAGGGATGGAAAGGGATGGAAAGGGATGGAAAGGGATGGAAAGGGATGGAAAGGGATGGAAAAGGATGGAAAAGGAAGGAAAAGGATGGAAAAGAATGGAAAATGAAGGAAAAAGAGGTGCGCGAATGGGTGGGGAAGGACAGGGAAGGAGGAAACGGGTGGAGGACAAAACTCAGTCGGGAAAGATAAGGTCGCAGGAAATTGCATTAAACATCATAGGCACGTGCAGACTCGAGAAAAGAGTTTGAGTTGCCAGCCAAGCGAATATTGCTTCGCGCGACAAAGATCAACTTATCGTAAATTGTCCGGGCGAGTTGCGTTAACACAAAGTGACTCGGCAAAGTGGATTGGAAACGAAAGTTCGATGATATCGTGGAAGGATAATGGATTTAACTCGAAGCCCCGATGATTAGGTTCGTTGCAAGGATTATCGTTGGAAAATAATTAGTGGAAGGTATTGATTCATAATTGTAAGTGTTTGCACCTTTTATGGATGATTCAGCGGGAAGATTAATTATGCGACTCGAAATGTTATAATTGGAAATGATATTATTTCTGTACTTTATCGAAATGATACTTATACTTTAAGTATGGAAATAATATTATGTGATTTTAATATTATTTCATTACTTTATTAAAATTATATTGTGTGATATTAGTCTTAATGATACATTGTGCATCGGGTTACATAATTAATCTTTGTACTAAGTTACTTGTACTGGATGCGATAATTATGATTTTAATCAACACCTTTCAGTAATTATTTTTATATTGTATAATATGAAAAATATAAGTCACATACTCCATAAATTATAATAAACAAAGTAAACTCTTCTTCATTTATACCTCACTAATTGAAATATAACTCACAATTTTGATTAAACGAAATTAATAAAGTACGCTTAAATTATTACTTTCCAATAAATAATACTTTTGCCTGATTCTGTTTTAAGTCACTATAATATACGCTTCCAAAATATTATTTAATTTGCATCTAAAAAATGAAAATATCATGTAATAAATAATATCGAATAATAAATTCCATTGATAAGCATTATGGCGGCATTACAAGCGAAATACCGTGGCACAATTGCATGGATTCCAATAAATAACAATTTCTCTTAATACTGTTCTAAATCACTGTAATACACGCTTCCAAAATATTATTTAATATTCATATAATAAAATGGAGAATACCGCGCGAATAATAAATTCTATTGATAAGCATTATGGCGGCATTACAAGGGAAATACCGCTGCACAATTGCATGGATTCCAATAAATAACAATTTCTCCTAATACTGTTCTAAATCACAATTAGATTTTATTTAATTTTCATATAACGAAGAATACCGCGCGAATAATAAATTCCATTGATCAGCATTATGGCGGCATTACAAGCGAAATACCGTGGCAGAATTGCATCGATGGATGACGCGCGACTATGTAAAATATGTAAATGGTGAAAGGTTCGCGCGTGAGCATCGAAATCGATTATCCGCACAGGGAGATGCAAATCTGTATAGGAAGGTTTTAGCGTGTCTAACGGTGAAGCGATAAGAGCGATAAGAGCGATAAGAGCGATAAGAGTGTTAAAGCATCAGACGCTTTTATCCGAGAAATCCGGCTAATCCGCATCTTCTATGGGAAAATGTAACGCGACTGCTAGATTGGTTTTCCTTCTCTCTACGAATGGGAAGAAAGGAATTTCTAATGGTTCGAATCACCGAATGGAAAACAGCTTAGGGAAATCTATTCTTATTGTTAGATTTCCCTCTCGCGGTTTTCCGCCGGGAACAACCTGTACGAATGCTGAAGTATTAAGCACGATTCGACTCTAAAAAGTGAACAAGTTAGAGATATTTTTAAAAAATGTTTATCGAAATGCATGCACGTCATTTTGTTCCCCGTTTTATTCTTCGTTTAATTCGGTTAACAAATTTGTGATCGTGCGGTATAAATGTTTATGCCGATTATTCTTATTTCCCGACAATGAATATTTCATCATCCGGTGTGGAAGGTCATAAATTATTATTGAAATAAATCGAATAATTTTGAATATCTTTATTTCATCATAATATTAATATTCTTCTTTGGGTATAATAGTATTAATGATAATAATAGAATATCAAATTATATTGTACATTGAGAGTAATATTTATGTGAATTAAAACATTCTTGAAATATTATGCCTCGAAATTAATATTCACGTCAATTTAAAAGTTTTCGAAATATTATATTTTAACAATAATATTAATGTCAATTTAAACTGTCAATTTTAATTGCGGAAGAACGAATCGTGGGATATGTTTGCCCGTCAATGATCTTATAGAGAAAAGTCCGCTCTTTCGAATGCACTTTGTTGCATCAAAAAATATTCACGGACTCCTTAGTTATTAACGATTATTCAGGACATTCATTCAACTTTGTTCGCGAGTGAAACCCACGGTCGGAGTAGGCCCCGTATTTTAATTAATTGCGGAAGAACGAATCGTGGGATTTTTTTGTCCGCGAGTTATTTTATAGAGAAAAGTCCGTACTTTCGAATGCACTTTGGTGCATCAAAATACCTTCAGAAATATTATATTTTAACAATAATATAAATGTCAATTTAAAAACGTTCAAACTATTGTACTCTGACAGTAATATTTACGTTAATCTGCAATATTAAAAAATATTGTTTTACAGCACTTATAGTTCCACAGTTATTAAAATATAATACAATACATCTATTATATCTTCATAAAAAAATATGCGGGAATATATCACCGTCGCAACCTAAAATACACTCAAACCTTTCAACGGCACCCATTGGAGTTTATTAATCGATTGAATAACTCCCCATCCAATAAACATCCGATTCCAGCATCGAAAAGAATAAAACGATCACGCGGCTACCCATCGAATCCGGCACGCGAATCAATTACCAATAACACGCCCTATTAATTAGACAAATACGTTGATATCAGGAACACCTGTCGACCGATACCAGATAATTTGTCTCGTATCGGCACAGCTGTATAAAGCGCGATCAGAATTTCGGTTCGTTCAGTTGGAAGGCCGTGGAAAAACAAAAAAGCGGAATCAAAGAAGAAAACGATGAGGGGGTTGGTTGTAGGTAGGTGGTGATGGTGGGTGGCGGAAGTGGGATGGAAGGATGGAAGGATGGAGGTGGGGACCGAATCGATATCGGATTACAGATTGCATTCGGTGGGCCCGAAAGTTACGAGCACGCTGCGAACCGACAATCCTTTCCGAACTCTCCAATCCGCTTAACTTTGCAGATTCAACTGCGAAACTTATCGGATCGTTTCTGCAGCCTCGTGGCTCGCGCTACGACTGATACAAAATCGCCTACCATATATCTGCGGTATCGATAATCTATTCAGACTTTAACGCACCCAATTTGCCCGTTTCTCTTCGTCCGTGCTTCGTCCGCCCGTTTTTTTAACCGTTCCAAGAACGTCGGGCATATTTTCGAGTTTGAATTGGAGGATGCTTGTATTATTATCGCTACCCGGTTTTATAAGCACTCTAATGTTTTTTTTGGTGCATTTATATGTATATTATATGTTATATATTATATGTAGTGTCCCATGGGAAATAAGCCACTTTATTATCTACTATTAAATTAAACTATTAAATTAATTATACAAAGAATATAGCTCTGCAAATCAATTCTATCAAGGATTTAGGATTCTCTATGACTTCAATAATTTCATGATATTCGTGATGTTAATAATACTCGTCATATTCGTCATATAATATAGCACATTCGCAATATTAATAATATTCATCACATTCGTCCTATAATATAGCAGATTCGCGACATTAATAATATTAATAATACTCGTCACATTCGTCCTATAATATAGCAGATTCGCGATATTAATAATTTTAATAATACTCGTCATATTCGCAATATAATACAGCACATTCACGATATTAATAATATTCATCACATTTGTATTATAATATAGCAGATTCGCGATATTAATAATATTAATAATACTCGTCACATTCGTCCTATAATATAGCAGATTCGCGATATTAATAATTTTAATAATACTCGTCATATTCGCAATATAATACAGCACATTCACGATATTAATAATATTCATCACATTTGTACTATAATATAGCAGATTCGCGATATTAATAATATTAATAATACTCGTCACATTCGTCCTATAATATAGCAGATTCGCGATATTAATAATATTAATAATACTCGTCACATTCGTCCTATAATATAGCAGATTCGCGATATTAATAATATTAATAATACTCGTCACATTCGTCCTATAATATAGCAGATTCGCGATATTAATAATATTAATAATACTCGTCACATTCGTCCTATAATATAGCAGATTCGCGATATTAATAATGTTAATAATACTCGTCATATTCGCAATATAATACAGCACATTCACGATATTAATAATATTAATAATATTGATCACATTCGTCATATAACATACCCCATTCACGATATTCATAATATTAATAATAACATAGCACATTCACAATATTTATAATATTAATAATACCCATGACATTCCTCACATAATCGCAAGGCGGTATCGATAACTAGTTAGAAAAAATGCGAAATGTTACGCCGCGATAAAAATCATCGCTGCAGTTACTTAGTGATTCAGTTGTCCTTCGGTTAAGCGAACCGTCCGACGTTAGATGATTGCACACTCGTTGCTTTTATCCTCTCTATTATTCTCAGTGGAGTGATATTGTGAGTGAGCGAACGAAAGAGAGAGGGAGAGAGAAAGGAGGAAGGGTTAGAGCCAATACGATGACCGTAATTGTCCAAGCATCGTGGTTCCGCGTACCATTCCATTATGCAACGTGTCATCGGCGAAGACGTATTCAAATTTTTACGCGCGAATCCACTTTGTCCTTTCTTTATTATTCGCTAATAGCTTTTATACGATCGTTAAGTCGTGTTAGAAATAATATGGTGAGTGGGAATCACCGTGGAATTTCCGAATGGCTCGATGTCACGATCGAGGCCGCAGGGGGGTCACCATAAGAAGAGTTTATTGATAGAAAATTATGGGGTAAAATGCTTTTCGTGTTCCTTATTGTGCGACGCTTTGGCGCATTGTTGGGGCTCTTGTCGTTTTATTGCGCGGATTAATTCGTTGCCGGTGTTTGAATTAATATAGCGAACGGAGAAGATTGTTTTTCGGTGTAATAAATAAGTAATAATAAAATATATTGCTTTCGTTAAAAACCAATTTTAATAACCACTTCGAACTGTGTACTAATAAAATGCAGCTAGCACGAATTGCAATATTTCATATATGGATTTTTATCAGCGTAAGTTCTTTTATTAATATTAATAAATTACTTACTTTGCGCAAATTTTAATAAAAAGCTTCTTATGAATTTTTATACGCTGAACTAGCTACATCGTATGATAAATAATAAGTGAATAAACATTTTTAGATATTAATATTAATAAGCGTCAACGTTTCAAAGTAATGAAAAATCGAACCAATAAATGATTTCCAAAATTCCCGAATAATTCAGACACCATATTTCATTTTCGCGCATCGAATAGTTTTAACTCGAAGGAAGGATTATTTATTCCTACGGAAGATATATGGAAAATAATCCAGGCAATATCGAAAGCAGAGATCGCGTATCGTTCTTTTTGTCACTCGATATATTTCCTAGAGGCGATCTCGTGTTTCCGGTGTATGCAATGCCAGATAGCGCGCATCCACGCCTTCCCGTCTATGTTTCCGGTTGGTACGTAGACCGGGCTTCCGTTCGAAACGTACAACCAAGAATTACATTCCTATCGGATCGCCGTTACACGTACTCGCTACAACTGTTCCCAATATGTTTCGCGGCTAATGCTTTCCACCGTTTTCCCCTCCGGAATCCTCTTTCGATTGTCGACACACACTGATTACGAGTCCATAGATTATTTTTATTGCACGGCAGTGCTTGCCAGCTCGATATTTCTATTTTATAGATTTTTACGAATTTCTTTCGTGGCGATGTCACTGATGGAAGATAATGAAATTCCTGCACGGAATTGAATCATTGGGAATTACTTGACATTATTGCCAGAGTAGTTTCTTTTTTAAGTTATAATAATTGGAATCATATCGATATTTCTATTTTATAGATTTTTAGGAATTTCTTTCGTGGCGATGCCACTGATGGAAGATAATGAAATTCCTGCACGGAATTGAATCATTGGGAATTACTTGACATTATTGCCAGAGTAGCTTCTTTTTTAAGTTATAATAATTGGAATCATAATGATAGACGTGATTATATCGTCACGTACTCGTCTGTATTTCATTTCACTTCGTTTGTTCGTGGCAATAATAATTCTAAAAACTATTGACAATCGGCATGAACTTCCCAGGCAAAGCAATAGGAAAGCAAAATCATTTTTAGGAGAAAATCTATGGGACACTATTTTTTTTTCTGTACCTGTTTTGTCTGTAACGAGTGTTGTTTGTATTTTTAATTTATATTCTTCTGAATATTTTTAATATCAATCGAAGAATTTAGGTTGAAAATACGGAATAAAATGGAATAAAAAGTTTCGAATGGATAGCCGAGATGGGATCGCAAAGTCTACCGTCGCCATCTCGGAATCCTTGGATCCTTGGATCGAGGATGTTTGTTTAAGAGTTCGATCTCCATGGATGTCATGGCGGCAGGAAGCCTTAATTTACCAGAGAAGATCCCTTGATCCCACGAACCTACCACCCTTATCTTCTTTCTGGTGAATCCTCCCTCTATTTTTCTACTAAACCATCCCTTTCCCAACGAATCCAATCGGGTTTCCGCACGAGAATCGACCAACTAATAACCACCTTCCGCAAATAATTGCTGGAGATTTAATTCGCGACTCGGACAAAAAGCCGGCGCGCGTGGAACTTACGACGCGAATAAATCTGTGGGAGTCCTAAAGATTTCGAAATTATTATCGATTTTCGTTAAATTATTATTTAATATTATTCTTATATCATTAAATATTTAGTAGTTTTTGTAGTAAAACATATTAATATATTGTATCGTAATGTAATAGTATTAAATGTTATTGAAAAATAAAAACCTCGATCTTAAAGTATAATATTTATTACTATAATCTGATAATTATTAATATTATAAAGTTCATTGCAATACACTAATTAATGCACTGTAATATAATATAATACAATACAATATAATATAATATCAATCAGTTAAAAATGCGGGAGTTCTAAACAGCAATTATTTCGAGGAAATTGTTGATCGATTTTCCTAAGGAAATCATATAATATAACATAATAAAATACAATATATCAATCAGTTAAAATTGCGGGAGTTCTAAACAGCAATTATTTCGAGGAAGGTATTCATCGATTTTCCTAAGGAAATCAGGATCTCGGAGAAAAAAAAGATATCCTGGAGGATACGGCGGTGGTAGAATTATCGGAGTTCGTGGTGCACATTAACGTGTACCTCGTAGATTCACAAGTTCGCAAGAACTCGACGAGGGTACGGTTTGCTTCAAAGATCGAACAAAAAATTCTAGTTCCTTTCTTGTTTACCCGGAGCACCTTGCTCGAGAAACGAACTAGCATGATTTACGATATTACGCCATTTTCCGTGTCTCTTCTAAAAAAGTATGCTCGAATATGCAAACTAACAGTGTCATAATAACAACTACTGTATTATTTCTTCTTGAAATACTACATTATTACTCCATTCTTAACCCTCTATAACCCGAAATAATAACATATAATAATTATATAAAATAATTTTCGTATAATTACATTTTTTCTTGACATCATGACATCCCAGTTTTATAATTAATATTAATATTATATACACAAAAGAAGCATACCTGCAACTCCACTAAATCAATAAATATCGTGCGGTTAATAATTCCTCGTTAAATAAGGCATAATAACATAAATATATATAATAACGTAAATACTGCCGAAACAAAAGAAGAATATTGACACGGTTACATTTACACATTTAATTGTAAATAAATTATTGCTAGAGGATCCGAGTTAAGTTAATGAATCGAATTATATACGCCATGTAAATAAAGTGAAAATATGTAAAATCCCAAACAACGCGTTGTTGCATATTCGACTAATCTTAGTAAAAAGTGTAGACCGGTCATTTTGACCGCTTTGGTAGGTTTAGTGTTAACGGCGGATCTCCGCCCCGTTTTCTTGTTCATCTTTCTCTTTTGACTGGCGTTTTACCAGCGAGATCTTGATCTCGAAGGTTGCTTTAAAGCAAACCGTTACCTCCGCGAAGATCCCCGGTGCGAGCGACTCGGTAAATCGAGAACCAACGAGCAAAACGCTTTCAGCATGCGGGAGAGTTGAACCCCAACGGATTTCTTCCTCTTACGATATGCTGCCAACCGTGTTTCCTATTTGTTAGATTTATTATATAGAATAACCATGAACATTGAATATATAATTGCAATTGAAAGGCAGAACCTTTAAGAGTATCTTCCAAGGAAGAAAAAATGTCCTTATCACTTTGCCGAGAAACGGTGGGAAAGTTATCAAATATTATTCCAAACATATGAAAATGATAGAGTCCTGCATGAAGTTTTCATTTGCAGGCGATGCCAAGAATTGCCTTCTTTTTAACATCCTCTTTTCGTTACTCATTTAGCATTCGGTGGTGAATTCTTGTCGTAGTTAAAATACGATTTCTAGGGATATTTAGGTGATGACGGTGATGACGATGGTGGAGGGAGAAAGGTTCACACGAACGAAGGAGTCGGCGTATTTATGCAAGGTGGCGAAATTCGCCGTGGCGCAATTATTAACGGTGCTGTTTGCACGTATAATGTTTCGCTTCACGGCATGATTTTCGCAGATTTTACACTTTCCTTATTCCAGCCACCGCCGCCATTCGCGAAATTACATTTTAATTCCCAGCTTCCTGACCCCGTGACCCGAGCTGACGGATGCACCAACCAGAAATAATCTTTTCTCTCCGACGAATCCTCGCGCGATACAAGTATCTTACGTATTAAGACCGAAATTCTTTGCGATTTTTTACGCCTCGTGAATAAAAATAATTATTAACCCGACCACCATTACGGTGTATGAACGAACGAATTTTTTAATTTGCCGCAGACTTTTAATATCGCAATATAAATCACACGTAATATTGTAATATTATTTAGTATACGATAATAAAAGTAATTAGGAAGTAAAGTTAGTGTAATTGTAATTAGAGTAATTACGGATATTGGATCTTGAAATTGAAACGACTTATCGCAAGTACGATCTTAATAAACTGTTAATTTCTGTTTGAGTTCACAATTGATTTTGAATCAGAATTCTTAACTTCGATTTTCTGAGAAGTATTGGGAAGTTAATATATTATTTTATATACAATGCAAATTGGTGGAAAAGAGTGGTAGATGGGATGAATACACACGCATCTCTTCTTTATTTTAATCTATATTATCATATATAATACATATAATATACAATGTGATAAGAATAAATATAATTAGGAAGTAAAATTCGGATAGTTGGACATTATATATTTTAATGTATGTCAAACATCATATATCAATGTATTATGTAAAATTCGGATGATAGGACATTAAATATATTCACTGTATACGAAGTAATACCGGAGTCCGTGCAATCTGAGTCATCCAAGAAAATGAATGATACCACTACCAATCGCAATAAGAGATTCGAATTCCATTACACCGTGTCATCCCTTCGGATAAGTTTTAACGGTACCAGGTTTAGTCATATTCCGTGAGGTAATGTTGGTAATACGTAACCACACTTTGCGACACTTATTCCCTCACCGATGAGATATTTCCAGGAGGAAACAGGTTAATCACACTTTTATCCAAGGAAGTTAATGACCCGGCTGACGCATTGCAATTTGCTGGAAAAAATTGGGGACAGAGGTTAAAAATGATTAAACTTAAGGAGAGCTCGAGAAATTTCATTCTTTGGAGACAAGATCTTTCTTGTCGGACAATAAAATTCAGAGGTGTTCTTCGTGTATAATTTAACGTATTAAATGGTGGAGCACCGCGCAGAAATCCGTGGTGTACGATACCTCGCGATACGCGTCCGTCACGTCTATATAACTTGGAAAAATAAAACTGTTTAAGCGCTCTACGATACATTGGTTACTTTACATCGTTATCGTAACGTTAAAATGAAAATATTAAAATTTGACGAATATTAAAATATTAAAAATTTAACGAATATTAGCGATATATTTCATTCGAGTTTTAGTACCATTTGTACACAAGAATATTGTATTACATAACAACAAACGTAATAATATAATATACTGTATTTTTTACTAACATTAGAATATTTCTGTTTCAGGTTCGATGGATTAAAGTGCATGGTGCGATCCGCGGAAATATTGGGAGCCTCTGTCGGCCATCTTTGGTGAGTGTCACGAACGTTATATTAATATTAATAATTCCATAGACACATGTATCGAATGTATAACCTATTCATTATTATTCCTATTGTAAATTCATAGCTTTTTAATGCACCTTTTTCCACGAAAAACCATCAAATCCGCGAAATTTAGGGCGGATAAAAATGATCGAACAACTGTGTCACACTAACAAATAAAATCAATATCTGTTTCAATAATAACTACATATATTATTATTCTTATTTATTAATAAGTATTTAAACAATCAATATTCAATAATTAAATACGCGTATAAATATCATAATAATATGTTTCTATTCAATTTATTTCGAATCGTTAATATTAAAAATATCCCCCGAATTTTTAATATCAGCTTTGTACAATCATTTTTAATGTTAATGTTTCGTACAAAAGTACACCGCCCTTTACCTTTTTAAATCGAGCCTTTTTACGAAAGCAGAAATTTAACATTTTCCCACGGGACAGCTGCACAGCCGAGATACAATTTAACTGGTAAAATTGTTGTTGGCTTGAGAGATTTAGCCAAAATTCGGGTCTAAAATGTCAGGCGGCTTATCAGTAGTCGGTGGAAGTAAAGAAAAGTCGGGGTGTTACATCGAGGGTGTTACATGGAGAGTGTTGCTCGTAGAAAAGATGGGAAATAGGAATGGCGGTGTACATCTCGGTGCCATTATACCTCATGTTGCCAGGAAATCCTCCAACACACTTTGCCATCTATTTATACGTCTCCACCACCGAATCCACCAATGTACCTTCCTCTTCCTCCGATAACACTGCAACCCTACGAACCCTCCAAATCCACCACCCTTCGATCCTCTTATTTCGCTATACCGAAACATTTTTATCTCTCACCGCAAAAAGACCTGCCATCTTGAATCACCCGATGCTCTTTCGGATGCTGGATAATTGAAAGCGCCTTTGCACAAACTTCCCCTGGAATTGTATCATATCTGTCTCCCCTCGGAATGTTTGTACTGTGTTTTATGGTGTTTGAACTCGTGTTAATAAATTGCTATAATAAATGATAAGTATAATATAATATAATAATAGAATAAAATACAATACAATATAATATAATATAATATAATAATATTCACTAAACTCAGAATATTCTATTACAGATTTTCGCAGTTGCGTAGAACACGTTCTCGAAGTATCAATGGAGGATTGGAGGATATAAATTAATTGATATAAAATAATTGTACCATGTACATGAAATATCGGTACATATATAAAGTCTTAAAGAATGCGCCATTATATATTGGAATAATTTTAGTAAAAATTGCTGGCCAATCATTTTTGGACTGCTTTGGTAGTTCTAGGTTTAAGTAATGATTTCGTTACTATTTTCGTGTAACGTTGCTTCGGTAGTATTGCCGGTAGTTGTAGTGTTAATTGGCGAGTTTTCCGATTAGTTGGATTATTTCTTCGCGGTGGAACGGTTCGGTTGGCCGGAATAAAAGAAGTCGATAAACGAGCTGTTAATTTGTTGTAACTTATCCGCGGGATCTCTGACCATATGCAGTTACGGGGACGTAGGCAGACATTAAATGCCAATGGAAACCGGTTCCGGAGTAGTCCGGGACTCGAGACGTGCGCGGCCCTTTCGCGATTTATGTACTTCGAGTACGTCGACGCGTTATACGAAATTCCGACTTCTGCTCCCATTAACACGTTCACGCGTAGAGGGTCCCCGGTGACCGTCGATGCCAATATTACTAAAACTCGAATCAAATGTATCGTTAATATTCGTAAAATTTTCAATATTTTTAATGTTACGATAAACGATGTAAACTAAGTAATATATCGTATTGCGAGGTATCGTATAACGCGGATTTTCATGCCCGTAACACGTTGAACGCCGCACCAAAATCCATGTTCACCGTTTAAAATCCATATAACGTCTAAAAATAAAACCGATTAAGCGCTCTACGATACATTAGTTACTTCACATCGTTATCGTAACATTAGAAGTCACTTACTCGTCTATCCATATCTTTAATTTCATTTGATTCCATCGTTGAAATAATAATGACATAACTACAGGCAAAGATTGTCACCCTTTTCGGCGCATTCAAATAATAATCTCGTTATTATTATCTCGTAATACCTTCGTCAGAATCGCGTTTTAAATGAGCTATAAATGATTAATCTCCTTTTGAACAATTACTTTCATCCAACCTCAATTATCGCTTTTCACCGAAGATCTCGGATCACCGACCTTCGTGCTACCAAGCCTTGTTCTTTCGCAATGTTCACGATTCACGATTCACGATTCACGATCCTTCCTATCTGCCCACAGTGGGGTTTTCTTTTACAATCCCGTGATGAAAGTAACGCGAGTTTAACACGGCGGGATACTCGTGAAAGTTACTTTGGATTTGATAATATTCGCAGATAAATTCGGGGGAACATGGCGGCGTTACGTAGCCGGTAAACTCGGTGCATGTAGTGGTTAAATAATTATCCCATTAACGGATGGGTTCTTGTAAAAAAAAGACACCCCGCGGGAACATTCGATTTAATATATTTAATTTAATCCGCTTAATGCAATTGTACTTCTGCACTTCAAATAAATTTGATTTAATTTAATTTAATTTATGGGTAATAAACATTAATAGTACAAATAGTTGAACAAAAATAGTATCGCAACAGATACAGAACATCAATGATACATAGGAAAATACAAAAGAAAAGAAAATAGTGATAAAAACGTAAAAGTATATCTAATTACAAATTCGCACATTAAGCACAACCTGTAATAACAATTGTAAACCCGTGAAACATTATATTAGGAAAGTAAATAAGTAATTAAGTATATTAAAATTGATTTGTTAAAAAGCATAAATGAGTTGTTTATCTTGAAAAATTGACTCAGGCCACTTTCAAAATAAACGGCACATATATCTTTGTCAGAAATACTAAATAAACAGTTTCTAAAAAGTTAAATTACTTATGAAAGTCGCTGAAAATGGATGGTCATTATAGTAGCCAAAAATAGTCAGAGGGTTGATATAATAAAATGTAATATACTCGTATAGGAAAATTTAATATGGTTACTGAATTTGATTGATATGTTGTTGGGATGTTGGGTTACGTATTTTTGTATTTATTGGTGAACACGCACTTCATGGAGTTTTACTATATTTTTGTGAGTTGACGGACACCATAAATTAGTTTATTCCACGTTAATCACCGTACTCGATCTTCCGCTCAACCGGAAATTCACCTTGGCAAAGCCGATGAAGCCTGAGTAAATGCAAATTGACTCTGGATGTTCATCCATGTTTATCCAGGACATTATCCTGCATTAAATTTCGAGCGAAGTGCATTACTCGTTGGCCAAACCATCCACCAAATTGTTCTCAAACTTCGATATAATCGTAATAAAACAACTTAGTTTTCGATAGCATCCAATCAATTCTCAGGAATCATAATAATATTCGAAAACTCGATAAAAAGATAACCGGCATTTTGGTGACCCAAGAAAATCCATAAATTACTTTGTTCAAACTTATTACTTAAAGATTAATCTTAGGTTGACCTAAGTTTAAACAGTAATTTGTTTCTCGATTTAAAGTACACCACCCTTAATTCACTAATTATATACAATTACATACAATTCTATAAATTGTCAATAATAAATATTATAATAAATAATAATAATAAATTTATTATCCTGGAAGTACCACCGCGTTGTCGAACTCTAAAATACACGATTATATCTACTATTAACGACATTCAATTAAGTTCTAACTTTCGCGGGACGTGGCAACCCGACGTTATTTAGTAATTAAAGGAAAGTAAAGATTTGACGGGGAAAAGGATTTCCTTAATTAACGGTGGAACGGTCAGGTGCGAACCCGGAAGTTAAAACACGAGAACGTGGACGCGTAGTCTTCCTGGCAGGGAGATTCATAGTTACAAGTACGGGGACCGTAACGTGGAAAGAAGATTGCTTATGCAGATAGTATTTCGTGCTTAAGAATCCCCTGTCCTCTGGGTAAACCCTTTATTACTTAATATACAGGGTGTTTGTTGTACGCGCGAATACATTTCATGGCTTATTTTAGTAAATTTCGGGATGAAAAGGGTCAGCCGGCGAAGTCTGACCACTCGTGTCATGTTCTACTTAAAACTTACGCGCTGCTCAATTATTAACTTTAACATTGTTATCTCGTACACGTGGTGTTCCTAATTTCTTAGGGCAATGGATGTCCAGTGCTGACCAATTAGAGCCTTTAATTATACATATATAGTTGGCTGTATATTATATGTATCATTACAGCTTACTCTCGTTACTGAATTTTACTGATAATTTATTGCATACGTTTGATTCAATATTTTTTATTACATATTTTTGATTAAATATTTTTGGTTAAATATAAAGAAATAAATATCGAAACGGCGTTGCATGAGTACCACGTAGTATGAGGATCGCTGTGATTCGCCAACCGCGTTATATCGAAACCGCGTACTATGAGAATCGCTACAATTCGTGAACCGCGTTATATCGAAACCGCGTACTATGAAAATCGCTACAATTCGCGAACCGCGTTATATCGAAACCGCGTACTATGAAAATCGCTACAATTCGCGAACCGCGTTATATCGAAACCGCGTACTATGAAAATCGCTACAATTCGTGAACCACGTTAGATCGAAACCGCGTACTATGAGAATCGCTACAATTCGCGAACCGCGGTATTTTGAAACCGCGTACTATGAGAATCGCTACAATTCGCGAACCGCGTTATATCGAAACCGCGTACTATGAAAATCGCTACAATTCGCGAACCGCGTACTATGAAAATCCCTACAACTTGCGAACCGCGTTACATCGAAACCACGTACTATGAGAATCGCTACAACTCGCGAACCGCGTTATATCGAAACCGCATTGTATAAATACCGCGTTACACGAGGTCTTACCTATACACATAGAGTCGGCTATGTATAAAATTATTTATAAATACATAGTATAAGAAAATACTGCAATTAATATCCGATCGAGGTGGAATAAAAACATCGCAGTTGAATTTTACCGAACGAAAGGAAAAGATAGGGTCGGCGATTAAGTATTGTCCGAGTGGAGGTTGAATATAAAGCAAACGAAGCTGGAAAAGCGAGAAGTAGCGAAAGGATCAAATTGAAATTGTCTCGAGTGCACTTCAAAACTAAACCAGTTAAAGTGATTTCCACTACCTTTTTCTTCCATAATTCGTACTTCGCTTGGCTTCTGTATAATTAACACGACATTGATTTAAGTTTAATTGTCCCCCAATGAAACTCTCGTATTACACGAGCCAATCAAATCCATGGTATCCCGTGAACATCTCGAAATGATCCCCCACTTAAATATAAATAAATATATTCGAGTCAAAACAAGACGAATAGAATTATGAAAATATATTGTTTTAAGAACACAACAAATTATTATTTTAAAATACTTCTTCCCGTAATTGTTTTCTCAAGTAATGTTTTTGTAACATAAAAGATAGAATTATTATAATTAAGACATTGTGCAATCAAAATAATAGTGCTTCGTATTAATATTAAGAATAAAATCTTTCACTTATTCTTTGCAAGGTAATTAGGATAATTAAGCTTTAATAAACATCCGCCTGAAAGAAGTCCAAGAATGCGACTTTGTTTCATTGTAAAACCAACGGGAACTTCATCTTCTCTATTTTATCTTCTTCCCCGAAGACACAAAAATGTATCTCCTTATTCGTAACCCCTTTTTAAAAGCCCTTTTCGTAACTTCGGCAATGAGTCCTCTCAGAATGTAAACAATGTGATTAAATATAAAACTTCCAACTCGAGTCTCCATATTACAAATCGTGTTAGAATAAATTCTCGTTTATAACCGAAATATTCTTCGAGTGCAAAGAGTTAACCGCGTTATACGAGGGACTGTTGTATTACCGAGTACGTGTTCGGTAGTTCTACTGTTAAACGTCGAATAAAAAGACATTCTTAAAGTTAAAATACGGAGACTCTCTCGGTACGTTTCACGGAAGCTAAAGTTAAGAAAGACAAGCGCAGTCACGGCGCATCCCTTTGCGCAAGAAGAAGTACCTTTTTCCACGGTGAAAGCCCTCGGTATGCAAACGTGCGTGGATGCGTGAAGCTCAGAATGCATATGCATTCGAGTGCATCTGGTGCACCGACCGCGCGAATACAACCTCGGGGAAAAAGGATTAAAAACCAAGGGAGGAAAGAGGGTAAATTGAAGGAGACTCGAGGTCGAGACTTTCCACCCGCGCTCATCCTTCCGAGGAACCCCATCCCGGGTTCGAACGAACCACGAATCCCGTCATCCGTGTGCGGAAACGAAGGAAAATCTGGATACTTTTTGGTATTTCGAAAAACTACGTACTGCTATATTTCTGTCGTATATTTTTATTTCTGTCATATACTTTTATTTTTGTCGAACATTTTTATTTCTGTCATATATTTTTAGTTTTGTCGAATATTTTTATTTCTGTCGAATGTTTTGCGGTCCGAGAAGATGAAAATTAGGAACGGAGGTTGACAATTAATTTTGGTAGTCAAGGTTTTTATAATTTATAGAAAGCTCCTTTGGTATTATTTGCACATCTTGAATCCTTCTTTTATTTTTTCATCGCATGATCGAACCAAGATCAAGATAAAAAAACCGCGTGTTTTACCCCAGAAAAACTATTATCATTTAATCTCATATTCTTTATCGTGGATTATCTATTAAAATTATTTTTAACGACGTTAATATAGCAAACACACCCTCATTTTTCTATTTTTACTTAATTATATATTCTTTGCTCTGAGCAGCTATTAAAATGATTTTCAACGACGTTAATATGATAAACACACCCCTACTTCTCGATTATTATTTAATCATATATTGTTTGTTATGAATCAGCTATTAAAATTATTTTTAACGACGTTAATATAGCAGACACACCCCCACTTTTCTGTTATTATTGAATCATAAATTCTTTGCTCTGAAAAAGCTATTAAAATTATTTTCAATGACGTTAATATAGCAACGGCACCCTTACTTTTCGTAAGTGTCGTATATTTTTACGTAAATATTTGCGCGTGGTACGGTGAATATCACCTTCCTCGAATCTCATTCACCCCATAAAGCGAGACACGTGGATGCCGTTATTATATTCGCGCAAAAATACCACCACAAATCCCGGCGTGGCTTTAATGGGACATAATAAGAGGTGGGTCGCCATGCAGTGGCATGGCGTGGCATGGCGTGGCATGGCGTGCACTCGAAATCATCCCCCATGAGACGCAGACGGTTCCAAGGGTGGCTGGATACGACGCGCTGGCATGATAATCTTCTTTGAAATTTTTAACTATCTACTCCCTTCTTACTCATACTGTTTCATTAATTTCATTGACACCGAATCTTGAAAAACATTTTCACTTCGTATTATTTCATAAGTATAAATAAATCATTGAAGACTCCTTGTAAGAAAACGCTGAAAGTGCCAAGATTAAAAAATTGTTTGTTTACAATTCATAAATGTTCTACAAATCAGTGGTGATACTGTAATATAGAATTTTATTGCAATTTCATTTTTTAAATACTAATGTTTGTTCTCTCCTGAAAAATTGCACTTTTGCCACTTAGTGTTTTCTGCAAGGAGTCTTCAATTGTGTTTTATCTAAATAATTTGAATTTTTATAAACGTTAATGTATTTCAGGTGATATCATTTTCATGAAAAATTGTGATATAAAAATCGGTGAATTTATTAGTAAGTTGACGTGATATCGTTGTTGTTTTACGTAATTAGCCTCGAGTCACGTTTCGATGTAATTCCCTGGAATAGAAAAGACGAGGATTTTTTCCCGGTAGAATTCAGTCTAGACGAACTTTTGTAATATCGAAATAGTCGGTTCCCCGGTACATTCAGACAACCACCGAGATCGTTTCTTCTCGAGTAAAACACACGGTTTTTTTATCTCGAGCGCGGTTCCATCGTGTGATGAAAAATAAAAGAAGGGTTCGTTCAGGTTCCGTCGGGATTCGAGAAATCGATGTCCTCCCGGTGATCGCTGCAAAGACACTTTCCGCGAATTATAATAATTCTGATTACGGAAACGATTATTTTTAACCCGTTTCCCGAAGTAATTAAAGTATAAAATATTTCGATGAAACTCTGGAATCTCTAAACATAAATAATTGTATTCAGCGATAATTACTTGATCAGATACAATAATATTATATAATAATATCTGTGAGAAGATTCTAATGGATCTGGAATTGGACTTATACATTTATTTATAAATAAATAATAGCTGGAGAATGGAAATTAATTAATGAATTTATTTATACGCATTATGTAATTAAATGAAAAGTATATAAAATTAAAAATGACGCGCAATTGTATATTTTAATAATTTTATTAAAAATCGCGGACCAGTGATTTCGACGGCTTTGGCAATTCTAGTGTTAATTAAATTCGATAAGACCTCTATAATTATGAATTCAAATATGTGTTCCCAAATTGCATCGGAAACTTCATATTTTCCATTACTTTCAATATTTATGTTTGCGTAATATTTTCCGTTATAATTAATAAAATCCATAACAGAGTTTGAAGTAGATTATGGCGATGTTTCAATAACACCGCGGTAAACTGAATCGAGGGAAGCGAATCGAGCAGCCACATGAAAGGTGAATTTCCATGAGGTTGAATGTGTTTGAAGAGGAACGTAGGACGGCCTTAAAGTGTGATAAATAACATTTCCCATATTCCGAACATCGAGCGAGTTAACTTAGGTTCCTGCGCCAACCTCCAAACTAATTAACTTAATTAGCCCGGCACCGACCGGCCACTTAACTTCGTCAACCGGTACTCTTGATCCACACATTCTACCAGTAACCCACCGCCATTGTTACTACACGGCAAGTTACATGTATTTCTCCTTTATTTCCTTTCACGCTCGATGCACTTGCAATCTCTACTAAAGATATCCATCTCGTTCATTAATTACGTCCATGCGACGAATTATTACGAAACAGAGCCCAGACGCGAATGTTCTTTATTTGTTTTCGTGGATATTCCGGTTATAGGAACATCGTAAGAAGCTTGGTTTCGAAATCAAGTTTGGATAATTATTTGGGGGAATTCGAATTTTGTGATGTTGAGATTCTGGAGTTTGATATATTAAAGGTTTCACTTGGAAATAGTGATATTTTGAACGTGAAAATTGTTCTATTTTGGACGGCAGAATATTAATATTACTGACTTAGAAATATGGAAATGCTGCACTTAAAAATACGGAAATTCGGAATATTATAATTTGTAATTTAATGTAATATTGAAATTCTCAGCCGCAGAATAGTTAAATTAGTGGACTTAAAAATATTACAATTTTAAACGTCAGAATATTCAATTTATTGGACTTAGAAATATTAAAATTGCTAACATTAGAATATTCAATTTTTGGACTTAGAAATATTGAAGTTTTAAACGTCAGAATATTAAAATGTTGAACGACGGAATATTAAAATTAGTAACTAACAAGTATTAAAATTCTAATCGTCAGAATATTAAAATGTTACACCTCGAACCTGCACCATAAACTTTCCACGCATTTTCCTGCAACGTAAAACCCGGTGTTCTTCAACGCGAAGGAAGAAGACCGTGGAGACTTTCCTCATTTCCGGTGAACATTACGATTAAAAGTAAACACGCTGTACTTCCGACGATCTGCTAGCGTGTTTTACAAGCCCTCCTACATAAAAGATAACAGTACATTATCAGTGAACGAAGGTAGAGCGGAATACGAACCACTGACTAATAAGAAACATGTAAGTCAATAACTCGAGTATCGTCGCGAGAGGAAGGTATATCTTGCGCAAAAGTCGAAAGACGATACATCGAGGAATAAATCTCTCGAAATGCATTAGTTTCTATTTCGAGAGATTCGCGGGGGAGTTGAATCGGATCGTCTTCGTTTCTTCGCTTAAAACCGATAATTAACACTGGAATTACCAAAGCAATCAAAATCATTGCTCCGCGGAATTTCATAAAAATATTCAATTAAAAAAGGTTTCATAATCTCTGCGAAATACGTTCTGCCAACTGCAATTAATTATAAAGACGAATGAAAATTATTTTAATACAGTTTTGCATTTCAATATTACAGAATGACTGGTCCACGATTTTTAATCAAATTATTGGAATACTCAATGGCGCATAGTTTGAAATTTTATAATTTTATTTTATATTCCTTTCTTTTATGTACATAACGTGCTTAATTAAATTCATTCATTCATTCACATCCTCCACCTATAATATATTTATACATTGGATGTGAATATGAATATATATGAATTGGATTATACGCATAATTAAATTCATTAATGAAACTCCACCCCCCAGCTATAATTTATATACAAATAAGTGTTAATACAAGAATGTAAAAATAAAATAATAAAATAATAAAAATAAAAATAAAAAAACACAGCCTCCGTTAGAGCAGATTAAATTAATCTCTTAGCTACTGTACGCCACTATAGTGACTTTCCCGCATGTTATCTTATTACGTTCTTTTTCAAACTCTTTACATGAAAATATATCAAGAAATTCTAATTTATTCATCTTAAACTCTATTCTAATGTAATTTCATAGTGGAAATTACCACCGGACACAAATCGCAGTGCTGTTTACATTATTGTTTGCACGCAGTGCGCGTCGAACATTGCCGTACGAAGATACAGCGCGGCGGAAAGTCCCGGGGTAGCTAAGAGGTTAAATAAATACAATATTAAGACTGGAGCTGTTTAATTTGTCGAAACATAAGGAAGAATAAAGATAGAACTGGCTGTATTATAAATGACTGGGGAATTCTAGTGTTAATGGTTTTAATTTTCACTCCTTCGTCACGTTGAACGATTCGACGTAAAGCCCTATGAATTCTCGAATCGAGGCAGATCTCGTGTTTTATTTTCTTTGCGTATCGCGCCACGACAGTGATATCGGTTGATTGAATTCCATGGAAGCCCGTTGTCGTCTCTCATAAATTTCGCATTCGTTCGGCTCTGTCAGAAGCACGCGAGTAGGGCCGTGAAATCGATGGAATCGTGGGGTAAAAGGAGGGAATGAAGGAAAGAGAAACGAGCGGAACGTGGGAAATGACACAATGCACAACCCTCTCCCTCGTCGTATAACGATTTCGGACATTTTATTATTCCGCTAACGAGCTGCCTTGAGAAATATATTATTATCCTTGCATTTAATGAAACACGATACGTTTATTTTTTCCTACGATTCAATCAATTAAATGCATCCATTCTTAATCTTGTATTTAATCACTTTAATCTGCTCCGTCGGATACTTTAATTCTTTTACTAAGATGAACGCATATGTGTATGCGCCTGCGTAAAGTAACTGCGTGGAAAAACAAAGCAAGATTTCGTTTTAATTAATAGTTCAAGGGAAATATATTTGTGTGCACGGAAACTTATTACACCTCAATTCTGTTCCCTTTGCATTCAATTGAATTGATAAATTGAATATTAGTAAAACATACATAAATATAAATAATGCAAAAAAGATCGTTTATTATACAAACTTATTATACAAACAAACAAGAAATATACAACTTTAAAGTATGAAAGTCGTACTATGAGGGGTCATTATATTGTTGCTTCAAATTTAAATATCTCGGCGATAGAACTCGTTTCGATCGGAATATTCCCAAAGTTTCGCTATTTATATTTCTCGATCAAATTCATCAACATCTCCCCCCCACCCCTATTAATATCGTATACTCGAAACAGCCGATAACGAAGTTTTAATATAAAATGACTATTCACACCTGACACTATTCAAAGTTCCTGAAATTATGCTGCTCGTCGACGCATAAAATATGAGTTCCATTCGAAAGCGCTTATCGAAAACTGTCAGGAGCAAACGCTTGACACTCGCGCGACAAGAGCAACTTTAAAGTCATTCAAACGAGAGCAATTCCAAGTGCGATTGCAAGGTTGCAGGTTTAGTGTGGGGTTCTGGAAAGAAGGCGCACTGTGACTTCATACGGGAAGAGAAGAGTAGCAATATGTAATTTGTGATATATAATATATGTTGACGTTGGGAATATTAAAATTTTCGAATTAGTGATATTGAAATTGTGAACGTGAGATTAGAGAAATTATGGAATGGGAAATACATATTGAGATTCCGACCTTCGGCAGATTAAAATGTAGGACATAGCGATATTGAAATGTTGAACTTCAGAATATAAATCTTTTTGACTTAGAAATATTGGAATTTTGGACTTCAGAATATAAATCTTTTCGATTTAGAAATATTGGAATTTTGAACGTCAGAATATAAAACTTTTCGATTTAGAAATATTGGAATTTTGAACGTCAGAATATAAAACTTTTCGATTTAGAAATATTGGAATTTTTAACTTCAGAATATAAAACTTTTCGATTTAGAAATATTGGAATTTTTAACTTCAGAATATAAAACTTTTCGATTTAGAAATATTGGAATTTTGAACGTCAGAATATTAAAACGTTGATCCTAGAAATATCGAAACTCTGGATATCCAAATAGGAAAATGTTGGACTTAGGAAAATAGAAATTCTAATATCATATTTGCCACCATATATTCAGTACACATTCTTCCTTCCTCCTCCGTCTAAAGAAAATATATAATATATCAAATACAATATATTACATATAATCAATGAGAGTTCGACATTCCACGTGACACCAACGTCACCAGTGGCTTCTTTTCAAATCCCGACATCAATAGTTACTTCAATGGGTGACTTTGTCGGCGGGGATGGAAGTTGTAAAAGGCAAGGCATAAGCGTCCATTATTGATAGCTTGGAATGGCAAAGGTGATGGCTATGAGCTAATATTATCCAACTAAATAAAGGAGAGTAGGTGGATATAAAGCGAGTATAGTGCAACCTGTTTCCAAGTCGCGTACGTCTCGGATTATTATGGAAACTGGAGTCCTCGGATTATCTGACTCGGCAAAAATCGCCGGAAGCGCGTACCTCGTAGGCTTAACTCGAGCTAAACTTACATCGATCAACCTCTTTATTTGGATCACAATGTAACTGGTTATTAAATATTCTGCAACGTCTCGTTAAATGTCAATGTTTTAATACTCCGTCTTTATTTAAATTGACGAGTTTACGTTGCGTTTTAGTTAATATTAGATCCATATGTGTCGATATTCGATTAATATTAAATCTTTGTATGTTATATCAATATAGTGCATCGATGTGTGTCAGTATTAGATTAATATTAGATGCATACGTGTCAGTGCTAGATTAATATTACATCGATGTGCGTCAATATTTTATTAATATTAGATGCGTACGTGTCAGTATTAGATTAATATTAGATCTGTATACGAATTATTAATTGAATCCTAAATAATGAAATTTAAATTAATCTTCATCTTAAAATATTATTAACTTCCTTACGGTCTATGAATATTGGAGACTTAAATTTAGACGAATTTCTTCGAAAAATATTAAAATATGTCTCCAAACTTTTGCAACTTTACCAATTTACCAAGAATTACCAGAACTACCAGGACCCTTTAAACTAACTGGAAGACAATTTCCAAAAATTCCTGCTTTAAAAAAACGTGCGTTAAGTGGTTAAAAAACGCGAACATTTTCGACTGCTTTCGTAGTTCCAGTGTTAATAAACTCTCGGACGAATTTCATTATTAAAACTCGATGCAATGGATACCAGTTGGATTATTATTGAAATGATTAAAGCATAAAGAAAGATGACTGGAAGTAGGACGTACTTGTATACAAATTAACACATAGCTGTCCAAAGTTGATATACAAAATAATTGAATAATAATGGTGATTTCTGATAGCCGTTACTTGATGGAATATGAACGCGGTGGTTTGCCTTTTCGCAGTAGAATGGAACGCTTAGCCAGACAGATAAGCAGCCAAGTAAATAGATGTTCTATCGTAGTACGCATCATGAAACCATGACACGCGAATGTACTTCGAATTAACATGTTACAACCTCGCAAACCAGATATCTAACGGACCCGTCGAAATAATAAGATAACAGGAATTAACACTAAAAACGGATTAACACCGGCGGGGTTATCTACAAGTTTTTCTACTATAAGGAAACCGGTGCACTTTAATTAAAATGCATCTCGTGCCTTGCAATTAATTACGGGATTTGTGATAATATATTACACGGAATACTCCGGGAATTATTATCTCCTTAAATCTTTCATATTTTCCTTAGCTCGAAATGTTTTTTTAAACACCATAAACTATTTAAATGTGGTGCGAAAGTTCTACATATATATTCGGTATTCGATATTCAATATTTCGTGACAAAAATATTCGATGGTGTTAAAGAACAAGGCGGAAGAATTCTCGACTATTTATTCGTTGACTCGTGGAAATAATAATACAATCAGGATGGAATCAGGGCGATAAAAGTTCAGCGGGTTCTCAGCGTGTCAGGAAGTCGCGTGACGCGCGAGATAATAATACCGACACTTATATTTTCCTTTTCTCAGCGTAGCTTGATGGATTATTGCGTAAAATGATATATCAACTACCTGGCCAACCGATACTCCGACCATAATTTATCACTCCGCCATTTTCCCCAGAGGAAATTCACTAATTTCTCGACCTATGAGCGAACGACTGATAACATCTGATAACGACATACACGCATATTTTGTATCTTAATAACAAATTTCCTTTAAAACGAAAGAGAAGAAATATATTAACCACCGCTTAATAACAATTTTAATAATCTTCATATCTTATCAAGAAGTTTCTTGTTCCTTTGATAACAATTAGCACGATATCACACAAAAACAAATGTAATAAGAACAATGGCGGATAACGGAGAGCAAGGAGAAAAATTGCCAGCTAATAGTCGAAAGGATACTCTTGTTTGGTGCGAGTGAAAATGGCGGAATGGATAAAGAGACGGTAAGGGAAAAGAGGCAACGGTAAAGGAAGAATGGAGGGCAGACGATGGGCCTCCTTTCCGGCGCTCTCGAGTTAAGTGGTTAGCTCGAGAAGCGGTTTCGATTAGCCAGCTCGTTGAACTCCTCTGCTAACCGTCAACCATCGTCCGTCGTCGTTTCGTTCGACGGACGGTCGACGGACGGTCGACGTTGGTTTGTAGGAATCGCGAGAGGCCCCGCGAGGATTCCGACTCGTTTCAATTCTCGTTTTGCCTCGTCCATTTGCCCTCCTTGCTCTCCTTGCTCTCCTTGCTCTCCTCTATATAGAACGACACCGAATTCGTACGACGCTGAAATTGAAGCCAATTATCTCGTTGCCCATTGGAGGATGGTACTCGGGACATATTGTCCGGCGTACGCGGGTGCTCGTAAATTCCGACGATAAACTTTGTACTTGATAAGGGTGAGGATGAGGTACATTGAAGTCCAGATGTGAATTCGTCTGGATGATTATTAATTAAATTGAAATTGTCTCATAGAGACGTGTCTACTGAAGTTTTATTCGTTTTATATTTGTTATCTCTTCTTTCGATGTTTTCTTCACCTTCCTTACGTTTGTAACATTTACCAAAGGGTGCCACTCATTAATAAATAAATAAATAAATAAAAGATATAAGTATGATATATACAGCTTTTGCACTACAAATTAATCCTTTTGCAGATCATATTCACCTTTTCGGAAACCAAATTCACCGTTTTGAAAAATGTTTAATTTGGTATTCGAAAAGGTGAAGTATTTCGGTGGGCATCATAAGTCCTCGAGGTAAACTCGTTTTTATTAACTATTTAATACGAAAAAATGCAAAGTTCCCAGCAACTTAATACATGACAATTTTCCATGGATTTAAAGCTGGATTAATATGGTTTCCTTTTCCATTTAGTCGATTTCATTAAAATAAGATCGGTGAATAAACGAATACACCTTTCGACGCACCACTGACCAGCTTCTATTAAATTTGATTTCAGATCCCCGAGCATCCCTTGGGAAAATCAAGGCGGTGGAAATCGAATTGAGGGAACGAAAGGGTGGTTCCGGGAGCGGAGCGAAGGGTGAGTCGAGTGTAGAAAGTATTTTAAGAATTCCGAATCAAAGGACGTGAATCGACGGCGGCGAGGTGGCGAAGTGGCGAAGTGGCTAACAAACTCAAACGGAATTTCGCTCATGACATACTTTTTCGCTGAGCAAACGTGTTTGCCCACGGCTTATTTCCTCCTCTTCCGTATCCGCCTTCGACAAACACCTTCCACCGAATTTCTTCGTGCACTCACCTTATTACACCTACTTTTATCCTTGATGCTCCGCGAAACTACTTATCTTGGTTGGTTTCAAACATTGAACGCCACGCCAGAAATCCGTGTTATACGATACCTCGCGGTACGCGTTCGTAACAGCCATGCAACGTTTAAAACTCAAACTAAACGCTCCACGATACATTGGTTACTTTACATCATTATCGTAACGTTAAAAGTATCGATAATTTCATTCTTTAAATCTGTCCGCCATGATGTTCAACGTGTTATGTGTTCTCGTCGAAAACCACTTTTAATTTCACTATTACTATTACTGGTAATTAATATTTACCGTAAACAAAAGCATGCATATTAACTTATAATTCTCCTAATTCCGAACAAAAATTCTTTCATAATGTACCTCCACTTTATCAATCCAGAGACATATCATAGATAATCAATAATTAATATATTACGAAACATGTTACCCTATTACTTTGATTAATCCATAAAAATATATTCACAAAATGAATGACCAATACGTTATTCCTGATAATATCTAGTTTACGTAATCTTTAACGATCACCTCTTATTACACGCTTCGATGAACCATAACGAACTCGCGAAATTCATCGCTCTAAAGAATAAAACAATGCGGGGTGAGATAGCATCGGTGTTTGAATTAAAGCGTGACCCAGAAATAAGATGCAACGGCGGGGGGAGCGGAAGCTTTGAAGCTTTGAATCATTGAATCATTGAATCATTGAAATCACGAAGCAAACGTTGGTTCCTCGAGTATCCGCCGTGGAAGAGCACAATGAACGATGTTACCGGTCCGTTCTTTATTCCGTTGGTTTCCATGTCGACGGCTGTATCGGAGTCTCCGCATCTAATAATAAACGGGTCGAGCATTGTTGGAAAATGGGTCGTGCGCCGGGGCATCTACCGATTTATCAAACACACTTTACATATATATACTTTGCTGTGTATATATATATATATGTATATATACTGGGCTCAACGATAGGTTGCATAATGTTGCGAGCACCTAGCTTGCCGCTACTTACGGCTGACACGTGCCATCGCGAATCAATGCGAGGACTCTCCACCGCTACGGCACAGTTTCGAACTTTCTGCCTCCGGAGAACCACCCACTCCTTCTTTCATACCCAAACTTTCCTGTACTTCCATTTGGGAGGCCATAAATTCGTCGACATCGAACACATTTTACTTTGGATTATTTTATTTCGCTTCCTTTTGTATCCAGTGTTGGGATTAACGGGTTGGTGTCGGGAAAGAAGTATGGCGGATCGTAGGAGGAGCATAAGAAAGTTGAGAGTAGAAAGAAAGAATATATGATAGTCGAGGAGTGAAAAATCGAGAACGAAGAAGATAAGGAATTCTGAGATCGCAGAATGCAATTCTTATCGTGGAATGATTGTGGAGTTGCAAATATCGATGTTTATTAATATCGAGGACCAATTAAAGAGAAAAGTGGATAAAATAATTGGAGATTATGAATTATAGTAATTATATCAAGATATATTACATCTCAATTATTATAAGACATCTTTCCTGCTTTGGATTAGCTCGGCAGATAAATTTTCATGGGACCGCTTTTATTGCTATTGTTGACAGTAACGATAATATTATTCGGTGAACATAAACTTTGATAATTACCCGAAAGAAGGGGGGAAAAGGATTTCGACGAGAGAATATTTAAATGAGTGGCACTCGCAGGGTATTTAAGATCGTGCTCGCATTACGTGGAAGTTTATCAAGGAGAAGGAGTAAGGGGGAAAAAAACGAAGTTTCCCCGAGCGAGTTCTGGGTTCACGTAATTCATGGTGTAACGAATGAGAGGAGATTTCGCGAGAGTGGACAGAGTTTGAGATTCACTCCCGGTGGTTCCATGCCGACCGAAATTTAAGTCGGGAAAACGACCGTGAAGTTTCTAACAGATGTGCCAGTTACTTTGAAGTCCCGAAACTCTTCTCGGATACGGTCGCCAAGAATCACGGCCATTCCGCTGGACCATTCCTCCGACTTAAACACCAATCGGCTGTCCTCGTTCACCGACTTTAATTGCAAAGTGTACAGGGAGAGTATCAAAGATGTCTTAACTAGAATTTATCAATTTTGCAACGATCATTTAGCATCTAATTAATTATTTTGATATCAAATTATCTCAATATTAAATTATATCAGTATTAAAATCTCTTAGCATTATATTATCTCGATATTAAATTCTCTTAGAATGAAATTATCTTAATATTAAAATTTATCGCTATTAAATTTTCTTAGCATTATATTATCTCAATATGAAATTCTCTTAGCATTTAATTATCTCGATATTAAATTATATCGGTGTTAAATTATCTCAATATTAAATTATATCAGTATTAAATTATCTCAATATTAAATTATATCAGTATTAAATTATCTCAATATTAAATTATATCAGTATTAAATTATCATAGTATTAAGTTATAGTAATATTATATTATCTTGGTACTATACTTCCTTAGCATTCAATAATCTCAAAATTAAATGATATCAATATTATTATAAATTATCTCAGTATTAAGTTATCATAGTATTATATTATGTTGGTATTAAATGATCCTAGCATTCACTCATCTTAAAATTACAATGGTTTCAAGTAATCGGCCGGATAGAAAGTGTACAAACGCCGAGATAACGGAATGCAATTTTTATCGCGGGACGTTTCTTGAGTTGCATATATGGAAGTTAATTAAGGCCGGGAAAAAATATCGAGATCGCTCGAAAGGGGCGTTTCTAGGTGGTATATTATCGGAACGGACTGATTGTCCTTTATACGGTAGATAAAGGTGGATTTATCGTGCTAGTTTGATCGGAGTTGGATTTGCGGTGGTTCCCAGGTATATTATCAGAACAGCCAGTCGATCTTTGGCTAGAACCTACCTGGAAATTTATCGCGCCGCTTCCGCGACAGTTACGATTTGTGGCTTTCAACGAGAACCGTTTCCACGATGGACCTCGTTTTCTCCTTCGGTGCATACTGCAACATTAAACAGAAAAACACTTGATATCTTTCAGTTATTACTTATATAACATTCCTTAATAATGATTAAACATTAATTATGTAATCCAAATTAACCACATTGCAAATTAAATTCACCCTTTTGCCTTCAAGCTTTTCTACAAATTTCTTTTTTTTAAATATTGCTCTCAAAATCAAATCCAATGTAAAATGAAAGAAGTATATTTGATTTGCAAAATGGTTAATTTCGAGTGCAAAACCTGTTTCGAAAAAATTCGAGAAAAAGTCGAATATAAGAATATTCGTAAGTGGCCGGTTTCGCGAAGGACATCTTATACATCTTTCTTTCAGTGCTGTCCATCCATATTTGAATTTAATCAACGTCGACATTTTTACTAGCATCGCCAAGCACTACGCTAACATTTTCCCATATATCGGGGTAAAGATAACGGAGACACGGTAGCCATGGTCCAATATGTATCACAAGGTGGGTCGTACAGGGAACAAGGTTGTAATTCAGCAGGGCTCGTGTTTCATCGTAACGCTGTAAATTCTGTTCGCCTACAAAGTGGTTCGGATAGAGGTACACATCTTTTCTTCATCCCCACCACTCGCCACCGCTTCTCCCACTCCGTTCCCTCCCACCAATCACCACTACCGCTTCCTCCCCACTCTGTCTCTCCGAACCCCGTATACTCGTAACTTCGTAGCTTTGTAAAGTAAAGCAACGTTAATTCCTCGGTGAAACTGAATGAAATCAGAAAAATGTCGAGTACCACCGCGAAAAAAGTCCCTGTAAAAACGTGGAGAGACGTGTGCATAACTCTATTCATTAACAATCAAGCGAGATGAAACGGTATGCCAGGCGTAATGATAAATTCAATAAAATAATGCGAGCCAAAGGGTGAAGATATTCAGCAGGGTTTCCAGGAGTATCTTTTTCCGCGGGGTCCTCTACGGTATTTAATTAAGAAAATAACGAGTGGCCGATAGAACTCGATGATATTCATAACTTTGGAACATAATCATCGTATAAAGAAGTAATTAAAATCTCGAGCTTCTCGGTTTATGGAGTGTTAATAGTTATTCGGATACACGTAAGTACCGGTGATTAATTACGTGCACTGCTTCGCTTTCCATTCGCCGTAGTTTCGTTATACTTATCAAGCGTAACGTTAAACGCTTTCCAATAGTAATTAAAGGTTACGTTCGCGATTCTGCTTGCGAATAACGAATTGGCTTGCGTATTGAATTTCTTATCTGCCTAGTTTGTGCGAATGATTAATGTACCATTTAATGATCGTAAATCAATGCGTTGATCAAAGTACTCCGCCAGTACTTTATCGATACTTCAAAGTACATGAAACTCAGGTCGTATTTTTTCTCAAATTTGAAAACCTTAGATTAATCTCGTATTAAGTCGATCAGTTCATCGGCACAGCGAAGCAAATGAAATAATTTCTATCGTCTTTAGAACAAATTGGTATTTTTTACCACAAATAATCAGCATTATTATTAGTAATTAGATATAATCATCTCATTGTAGTTCCCTCAGAGTCATGAAATCCATAAAACATTCATTGAAAATAAAGTTGCGCGTCCATATTTTTGGGACACCCGGTGTGCAGGATATTCGCGATTCATGGCACTCGGCGTGCCGCTGGTTTTCCAGTACTCGGTTTATAAAGTACTTCGCGTACACACGTAAGTAAACATAGGATGAGAGTGTGAGGAATGTTGGAAGGGTTGAAGGGTGTAGAATGGGTCGGAAGGGAAAGGGACGGTATGTTTATTCTCGTTTAAAGGGTGTACTTGGTGTCGCGATGCAAAACCTCGCGCGAAATAGGATACTAATTCGAGCGAGCCAGAACGGTAAATGAGAGAAGCTTATAGCCAGTGAAAACGCTAGAATTCACTTTTACAAAACAACACTCGCGCCACCAAACAACATAACACTTCACCCTCTTTTTTCACCACATTTCATACCTTTGTCTCGCGATATTAACTTTGTATCCCTCGAGTCACGAGTTACCACCTAGAAAATACACCTTCTCACTTAACCCATTGACTGCCACGCAAATTTAGCGCGTCTTGCCCTGGGCGCCACAGTTTTATTTGAAAGGAAGCATGAAGTTTTACAAAATATAATAATATTAAGTTACTGATAAAATATTGCAATGGCATTTACAGTATTTTTATTGACAAAAAAACAGTACGAGATAACTCGTAGCTGGCGTCACAAAATATGACTTCTATGCTGGGTGCCACGTACGAGTTATTAGACGCTTACTACGAGATATCTCGTAGTTGGCAGTCAATGGGTTAAAAGAACGATTAGGGTCACCTAAATTGTCAGCCTAATTAATGTTTTTGCATTTGACATCTCGGAGTAGCTGGATAATTAAAATCCACCTAATTCAGGACGTTGTTAAACATATTTTATTATGGTATATTTGTTTATATAAATTCGTTGGCATGACGGAGAAAGCTTTATAATAATATCCAGAATGAATTGCTATTTTTATTACAACGCATTGGTGTACTTTTAGAACGAAATAGTATTTTTGTAGACACGGTATTTTTATTAGAATGAATTGCTATACTTTTGGAACGAAATAGTATTTCCTTAGATTCAGTTTTTAATTAGAATTCATTAATATTTCTTGATTAAACAATCGGCAGAATTGAACCGTAACACGCCATATATAATCAGCATTGTAAATTATTCATTTAGCTGAATATCTGGCAATATCTTGAAATATTCAGCCAAATAAATACCGAAATGTTCAAGTAGTTGACAATCAGGATTGGAGCGTGCTTAGCGGTACAAGTTGGAGTAGTTCGAAGTATAAGAACGTGTCTTTTTATTCCGGCGGGAGTTTTCTCGGTAAATCTACCGTTGCTTTCTACGATAAATGGTCAAGTTGGAAGTAGACAAACTAGTGGAACATAAATGCACCACGCAACGACAAGATCTCGACGCCCACGGTTCCAAGTTTCGAATCAAATTCTATGATACGTAACGCTGTCCAACGAACGTCTTAGGTGGTTCGTGCACCGATTCTAATTCCCCGCTTATTTTATCCACTAGACATAACAATATTTCTATAAAATAGAAAAATGACTACTTTGATAGAAACGGTGTTGCCATTTTTATTATGAAAGAAGTATCGTTAAATTATTTTATTTATATTGGTGAAAATTGACCCTTTGATTTTATTAATACAAATCGAATCCTTTGGTTTTATTTGTATTTGGGAAAATCAAAATGCTTTGCGTCCTAAGCAGAATGAAATATAAACCGAATAACATATGTTGCCTTAGATCTCAAACAAAAATCGATCTAGAAATTAACTTGCAGGTTATAATGTTATTTTGAATAGTTGCAAATATTATTCCAGCTAATTACATGGAATTACAAATATTGTCTATAATTGTTGATAGAAATTCAATAAAGATATTATGTCCATTGGCACGCATGCGCACTATAAAAACAGGAATATAACGAAGCGCAGGCCACTTAGTTCACTTTGATTGAATATAAACGAGGAGAGTGGAAGTAAACCTTGTTATATTTGCAGTCAAATTGCCGTCCTGAGAGCCACAAAAATCCGGCGCATCCGAGAATAACACAATGGGGCTCGGAGTTATTAATTACGGGATAAAAATGAAAAAATTAGAATTGGATATCACTGTCGGGATGTATATTTGGCCCGGAAAAGGGGTGTAATAGAATCGGAAGTTTTGGATTCGCGAATAAAAGGTAATCTAATTAAAGGAATTCACCTATATTACCAACAAAATTGTTTGATTTCACCAAGATTCAATATACTTTAACTTCTATTTTTGGATTAAAATCTAATTTGTAATTAAAATAATCATATCTGATCTGATATCAAAATTCAGAAGCGGCACGAATAATTCTCCCGGTTAACAGCGCGCGCATCCGCGACATTTTATAATATTAGATACCGGAGGAAGTTCACGCGGATTTTTTAAACAAAATTCAAATACATACAAATTACATCCGTGCTGCAAAATTCGCATCTATCTTTGATACAATATTAATCATGTCGATTCTCGAAGGGATTAATCGAATTAATTAGCATTTGATCCAGCATTGATTTCTAATAAGATAAGTATCGGGATTAAGAAATAAATGATTTCATGGCTCTCCATGAAGGTATATTCCAGCGGGCAGCATAAACGGACTGCATTGCATTCGCGGATTAATTAATTGACGAAGCGAAGCCCGTTCACCTGGCGATGGGTGCAATCGAGCGTGGAGATATCTCTCGAATCTAATTCGTGTCTAATAATCATGGAATTCCCGGGGAAATGTGTTTGGCTTTATCCCATTGGCCGAGCATATTACAATGGGGACAGTTATATTCATACATAGTAGTCTCGTACAACGCGGTTAATACGTTACGCGCTATATAAATTCGCGTTATAGGAAATCATGCTGTACGGGAATTTTTCTCGTATAACATAATCTAAAGTAAGTACTCGAAGTTCGCGCGCAAAATGATTGCACTTCCGGAATATTGACGTGGAGAGTTTGTCAGTTATGTGTGAGATTTGTTAACGAGTTTTTGATCAGACGTGGGACAAACAGAATTAATTTTATTGGAAACAGATCCGCCAATCAAATATTGAGTTGTCCGGAAAGTTCTTGCCGACTTTTAATGAACATTCCAAGACAACATTTTTATATGTCGACATTTATTCTATTATGTAATCACAGTTTTGTTAAACAACCTTTTGCGAAGGGTTAATAATAATTGCGCATGCGCTCTGATTAGCATATACGCAGTAGAACCTTAAACTCTCTTCATTTTTCACGCAATTGAAGACTTCTCGAAGAACTTCTCAAGTTTTTCACCGAGAAACAATTAAAAATCCGCATGAACCATTCCGGGCAACCTAATAAAATTGCTACGGAATGATAAAAGCAGGCAGACAACGCGTAGACGTGAAATGCTTTCGAAAATGAATCTAATCGGAAGGCAGAAGGTTGCGTCTGAGTAGGTTGGTCCATTAAGTCAGACATTTTCGACGATGAATTTCAGACACTTGACTTAGCTACCCCTTATTATGCTCGTCCATTGACTTCCGGGAATAATTAATAATTAGTCTGCCGTCGGCGAGCACGCCAGATGGTGTTAATTTGGTTCCCGCTAATGGAACATCCGTGAAATGACTACAATTTAGAATCCTTATCTACCAATTATATTGATAGAAAATAAAAGGATTCCATTAACCCTTTATTAACCGCGATAAATATCGCCGTGCTCCGCGCCGACTGCAGAATTATCGGAAAAGTATAAACGTAGGAAAGTAACGGAGTAGAAAAAGTGGAAAAAGTAGAAAGAGGATGATAATACCGAAATACCAATTATCCACTCGAGTTCAAAATCCAACGGCGAAAGCTTTTATGTCGTACTTTTTAGGAGATCTTCGTAAAATTTTTATTTTAATATTTAATTATATAATGATTATATAAACATTACTTACGCATATCGCGAGGTATCGTATAACACGTATTACACCGTGGCACTCAACGTGTTAATTAAGAGCTAGATAAATAACAAGTGAACCGTATCCGTAATCGGTACGAGTCTCAACAAATTTGTCCAAAGAATTAGACTCCGGTAAAAAAAGCACGGAACGAGATAATTAAGAGTAGCATAATCAAGGAGTCTCCTTAATAACGTCGGCCAAGAGAAGCAACGGGAAAAGGTAGTTTCAAGAGCAACGCGTGAATATTAATTACCGAAATTGCGGTTGGCTTACTAATCTTCCGCGCTAAACGGAAGTCCGTCTTAAGTCTTAAGTTAATATCGGCCCGGTTGCTTGAAGCTTGAAGCCTGGAGGCTGTGGAGTTACGAAGTACGGGGGGCCGTAGGGGGCGGAGGGGAACGTAGGAAGTTAGGTGAACGCGGCAAGGAACGATTAAAGTGTGTTGGGGTGGGGGAGACTTCCTAGGAAGCAACCACCATAAGAGAGCAACCACCTCCACAAAGATTTCCAACCGACCAATCAATTAGTCGGTCCACCTAACCAGCTAATTGCGACTCCCGCATCGACCTGCTGGGAAAATTCTTCAGAAGAATTCCTTTATCCGCGATTTTTTTAGAAAAAATAACCGCTAGACTCCGCCCGGATACGAGATTTTCAATATTGCATCGCGGAAAGAAGTCCAAAGGCATTCCTTAACAACGTGGCTTCCGTTAGACGCGATGCTATTGGTGGTGTTCAAATGTAGACAAACCTGGTATTATTTGAATGAAAGTTTTTTTGAAATTAAGTCATGTTGTTTCATCTACTGTTATTTTCAAATAATCAGTGATTAGTTTATTTGTACGAGTAAATCATTTTTTTGTTAGTTATTTCGAGATTTGATTTTTAGTGAAATAATTGTTTGTTTGATTTCTTAAGCGAATAAATGCGTCCTCGATTAATCTTCGTGGACGTTCTAACTGTTAGGGAAACTGTGATTTAATTGTATATAAAGTACTCATCAGTGCTATCAAAATGAAAACTTCATTATAAAATGTAGTCGTCCATTTTGGAAACTCAATAATAAAAGTTTCTTTGTTATTTAATTTGAGACAATTAACTTAGAAAAGAAATTATTTGGAATGCACATATTTGGTTCTGATATGAATTGAAGATACTTTTCTAACATTTATCTCGAAATAAAAAAGATAAAGTAATTCAAACACCTCATTATTTGCAATATTATTGTTGATTTCGTTTCTCAAATAATCATAATCATAATCATAATCCTTATCTAAAAACGAAGTCATAATGAAATTCAATTTTAACTCAACCACAGAGAAACGAGAAAGTACAATTCAAAAGTTCCCTCAGTCGAATGAACAACAAAAACAAGTTGCAGTTCATCAAATTAAAATAAATGTATTTTAAGAACCCGCATAAATACAGTATATAATAGAATTAAATTCCAAGTGAATTACGTAAACGCTGAAAAATACGTGCACCGTACAACTCAAATGTTGTCGCACTCGAATCAAGAACAAATACAAACTCCAGTTAATCAGGTTTGTTCCGCGCAACCGTGGAGCAAGGAACGACCGTTTTCTCGGTTCGAGTTTTTCCCGGTTCCTTAATGAACTTTTCAACAGACATGTTTTCGTTGATTCCCAGAGGGAAGGGTTTTCCCTCGGAAACATTCTTCGACATTCTCCCGCAGCGGTTAAAAGTCCAATGCCTGGTACGTGCCCCGAAATAATCGTGTAAGCGATGCTAGGCTTCCATCGTTGGAATTCTCGATGCAGTCACGTGCAACTCGCTCGAATGCCTAACGATCGTCCCTGCCCCTGGTAAACCGCACGCGAGTACACCACTCGCGAGTACACCATTGGCGAGCACACTATTCGCGTTCTACGTAACATTCGACCGCATTTACCCATCCTGACACCAATTTCACTCACTACGCTATTTAAACCTCTATAACCCAATTTTTGTTCGCGTCTAAAAAGAACTCTTATCTAGTTAATCTAGTTAATCTAGTTAATCTAGTCAATCTAGTTAACACTTTAACACCGGCTCTGTAATTCATATTTTAATGTATCGGCCGGTTCTATTAATTGCATCTTTTCCCTTCGGGCGAATCGTTTTTAATTAAAAATTAAAAAATTAGAAATCTACTTTTAACGTGATTACAATCGATGTGGATAACTGAATAGTGGATTCAAAATGATTTCGTTTTTTATTACGTGAAAATGTTGGGTTTCGTCATAAATGAGTTTCATTCGTGCAGAAGTTTTTTAATACAAAACCGCTATTTTCCACTAGATTCAATTAAACGATTGATTTCAATTATGTCGCTCATAATGGAGAGACGTAAAGATTATGAAGAAAATCACGATGATAAATAGTATCCACGATCATCACGGTAACGAATTACTTTAATACCGAGATAATAGCGGATTAAAGGAACACTTAATCGATACTCGGAGATTATCGTGGCCCGGCGGAGTGTTCGGTTCTGATAAGAGAAGTCGTGGACGTAATCATCGAACGAAATCTGAAAATCCCAGCCGTGTGCCGCGGTGAAATTTAATTGAAACCATCGTAATCACCTATCGGAACGCGTCCTTCGAAAACGTAGAAGAATATTAGCCAGCGTTGCTGCACTCGGTATTCGATATTCGATATCTAATTACGCGATAACGTGGGAACCGTTAAAACGGTACTCGTACTTTGCAGTTAATCCTTTGATGAGAAATGCATTTTTTGAAATCCCTTCAAAGTGACCATTTAATTGTCTCCTTCGAGAACCACAATTTTATTTTATTTTGTCTAAAAACGTGTTCTAATATTTAACCGGTATTTAACCGAAAATCATGTTTAATTCGGATTACAAAATGTGACTATTTTAATTAATATTAGATCAATAAACAGTCATAAAGTGATATTTATTGGATGCGAATGGGTTTTAGATTAGTAGTCGATTTAATTTCCGCAGTGAAATATGAAATATGAGTATGAAAATATTAAATATAAGTAGCTAGGGTGCGCCGGGAATCGCCGTGCAGTTATTAAACGATGTAACCTCAACTTATATCGCGATCTAATAAAATCGTAATTACCGGTGCCCCATCGACGAAGATCCTCGAATTCCATTATCCATTATATTTCGTTTGACATAATTAACCTTCGATCTTCCATCCCTCGCGTAACACTGTCGATATTTTAAATTAAATTCGTCCCCCGCGCCATCAGCCTGCTTCGATTATAAAATAATTGCTCTTTCAAGGTACTTCAATTATCGCGGCTTGCACGGAAAATTGAGTGCCACGAAAATGTAACTTCGTCGGGTTTCGCTTCGTTCTTTGCTTCACAATATTTTGGTTATACATTGTATGACATTTTATTATTGAAAATGTGTTTCCTCGTTACTGCAATATAAAGTGTAAGAGTTATTATAGAATTTCAATAACAATGATATTGTTGAGGGAATTGTGTATTATAAATTTTAATGAAATAGTTGAAGCATTTAATACGGACTTCTTTGGGTTGCATTAATGTTTTAATTAATATCACAATTACTATTTTATTATTTTTCATATTCGCATATTTCGGAACAATCGGATTGTATTTCTAGAATGACGAACAAAGTTGGCTCGTGAACTAATAATCGCATATCGCAGTTATGATTTTATTATCCTACAAATTCGGATTAAAAATATCGAACGAAAAAATCCGCTTGAAAAATATCGAATACTTTTTCGAATATTTTTTATTCCGATATTCGGATTTACTGGCTCGCAACGATAAGGGTGATCAAGGTGATAAGAGTGATGAAGCAAACGGGTTGTATTTCCGGAATCCACGCGAACAAAGTTGGCTCGCAGACTGACAATCGTGTATGGTTCACCGAGGAAGACCACTAATTACCGTTGGTAATCAGTTGTCTGGTGAACGCAGCAAACTAGCTAGTTACCAGTTGCACCAATAGTCAATACCGCCGCATCGATCACATAGATCTTCGGTGTGGTTCTACCATCCGCAAACAATTTACACTGATTTCGACTGTAAATTTTCTTCTTGATTCGCTACGACTATGTACACTCGTTTAACCATCCGCGCATTCGAAAACGATTAGAAAAGTCCCCGAAATAAAATATTATTCAATTAATACCAATACTTATCAGTATTAAATTCAATTATCCATAAGTTACTAATTTATATTTATTTATTGATGTATATTTAACGGCAAACGTCTTTGAGAAAAATAAGTTATACATATTGTTTGCTTGAGTGAGTAATACAATAATAATGAAAAATAAAGTATGTAAAAAGTAAAAATTTAAATTTACGCAGTACAGAATAAAAAACAATAAGGATTATATAAGATAAAGATAATGTTTAATATATGCATGGTTTTCGTATGGTCTGAAATATATTAATAATATTATAATATTTTATATAGTAGTTTATTACGGTGTTTATTATATTATGGATTTCTTTGTTATTAATATATTTATGATCTTTTCGATTTTAAATATTGACAATAAATGAATTTAATATATATATGCTATATATACTATAATATAATATAATGTAATATATTAATATAGAAAATCCCCCAGGGGGCACATTAGTTTTTTATGGTGTGGGCATTTTTTTCGGGCATGGCGAACCCGGGGCCCCGAGCCAATAACATAATAATTGATAAAGAATAAATAATTACTAAATAGTCGATCGTCATAACCTATAAATTCATATGAAATCGGATAAAATATTTCAAGTAAACTATATTCAATAAAAATCTAACACAAAACAATTCTTTCTATTCATCCCCAGAAATAGAAAAAGTTCTATTTTTCCGAGTATTTGATTCCATTCACATAGCGCTTGAGTTTGCCGCTCGAGTTCGAACAAATAAAATGATATCAAGGGAATAAAATATTCGTTGAACTCCAATAACTTCGAAACCAAATAAAAGCGAAACGGTAGAAAAACGATAGAAAAATATCCGTCGAAGTGATGAAGATAGAAAAATATTTCTGCGAAATAAAATAGAAGCGGAATTTAAGCGAGCGAGAAATATATTGTTTTTATGTTAATTGAGTTTGTACATTTGTTTCATTTGCGGTAAACCCTGAGAAAATCCAAGTAATCGTAAGAAAAGCAAGTTTTCTACGAGAAAGTTTCACCGTGGAAAATTGTGTCATAATGGAAGATGTATCGCCGTTGAATTCAAGGCTGCGAGGGGTTTTATTGCCTTAATATTAAACTTGGCCCTTTTATCTTCTTAGTTCGCGCGAGTAAGAAATAACTCGCCCTGGGAAAACTCCCCGAAAGATCGCCGTAGAAATCTTTAGAACGCGGAGAAGATACTCCAAGATTTACAACTGCCACCGCATTCTTAAACCTATTACCTTCGAATCTACTGCGAAAATATTCCTCCGCGTCCCGAAATTATGCGAAAACTTTCTTACCCCATCCACGAAATAGGATTGTACTTTCGATGGTATTAGAAAAAAGTTGTTTGTTACCGTAATATTGAAGGATTAAAGTAGTTTTCCGTTCTGTTGAAGTATATCCTCAAAAGTGGTTAAAATTTCGACCACCCGATTTTGATTATAGAGGGTCAAATTCAATGGTAGATGGTGGTTAAACATGTTCTAGGATCATTTTGGGTCGAAAGAAGTGGATTAAAAATTTTTATTGGTCAAAAATGTGTCGAACCCAAGTCGAAAAAATGTGAAGGGGTATACGTTCAAAAATTGTAAAAAATTAAAAGTCTCCAAAATCACTTCTAAACGACCCAAATCGATGGTAAATGATGTATAAACATATTCTAGGACGATTTTGGGTCGGAAGAAGCGGTTTAAAAATTTTTTTAGCCCAAAAATGGGTCGACCCAAAATCGTAAAAATGTGACGGGGTATACCTTCAAAAATTGTCAAAAATTAAAAGTCGCCAATTTCACTCCTAAATGACCCAAATCGATGGTAAATGATGTATAAACATATTCTAGGACGATTTTGAGTCGGAAGAAGCGGTTTAAAAATTTTGTTAGCCCAAAAATGGTTCGAACCCAAGTCGAAAAATGTGAAGGGGTATACCTTCAAAAATTGTCAAAAATTAAAAGTCTCCAAAATCACTTCTAAACGACCCAAATCGATGGTAAATGATGTATAAACATATTCTAGGACGATTTTGGGTCGGAAGAAGCGGTTTAAAAATTTTTTTAGCCCAAAAATGGGTCGAACCCAAGTCGAAAAATGTGAAGGGGTATACCTTCAAAAATTGTCAAAAATTAAAAGTCTCCAAAATCACTTCTAAACGACCCAAATCGATGGTAAATGATGTATAAACATATTCTAGGACGATTTTGAGTCGGAAGAAGCGGTTTAAAAATTTTTTTAGCCCAAAAATGGGTCGACCCAAAATCGTAAAAATGTGAAGGGGTATACCTTCAAAAATTGTCAAAAATTAAAAGTCGCCAATTTCACTCCTAAATGACCCAAATCGATGGTAAATGATGTATAAACATATTCTAGGACGATTTTGAGTCGGAAGAAGCGGTTTAAAAATTTTTTTAGCCCAAAAATGGTTCGAACCCAAGTCGAAAAATGTGAAGGGGTATACCTTCAAAAATTGTCAAAAATTAAAAGTCTCCAAAATCACTTCTAAACGACCCAAATCGATGGTAAATGATGTATAAACATATTCTAGGACGATTTTGGGTCGGAAGAAGCGGTTTAAAAATTTTTTTAGCCCAAAAATGGGTCGAACCCAAGTCGAAAAATGTGAAGGGGTATACCTTCAAAAATTGTCAAAAATTAAAAGTCTCCAAAATCACTTCTAAACGACCCAAATCGATGGTAAATGATGTATAAACATATTCTAGGACGATTTTGAGTCGGAAGAAGCGGTTTAAAAATTTTTTTAGCCCAAAAATGGGTCGACCCAAAATCGTAAAAATGTGAAGGGGTATACCTTCAAAAATTGTCAAAAATTAAAAGTCGCCAATTTCACTCCTAAATGACCCAAATCGATGGTAAATGATGTATAAACATATTCTAGGACGATTTTGGGTCGGAAGAAGCGGTTTAAAAATTTTTTTAGCCCACAAATGGGTCGACCCAAAGTCGCAAAAATGTGAAGGGGTATACCTTCAAAAATTGTCAAAAAATCAAAGTCGCCAATTTGGCTCCTAAACGGCTCAAATCGATGGTAGATGATGTATAAACATATTCTAGGATAATTTTGGGTCAAAAGAAGTGGTTTAAGGTGCCCAAACGTAATATATTAATATACATTGGTATATAATATTTCCTATTTACATGTATACTCGGATAAGCAATAATACCTTCGCAGAAGGAATCAGTGTGATACGACGTTAATATAATTTCATATAATATCTTGGTAATCCAGCTGATTGTAGGTTCGCAGATTGCAGCCTAAATCACAAAGCTAATCAGTTATTCCTCTGATCATAACTGGAGCATACCAGACGTGTCTCCGCGTCTCTACGTCTCTACGTCTCTTCATCTCTGTAACCACGAACTTCCTAAACCATATTATTATTACGAAACTTCGATTATGAGCTAGAAGTCTACCGAATAACGATGAAAGTTTGGTTTTGTCATATGATATTCCATTTCGCGTCGCGTATGAAAATCGTACTCGAAATCCGCTTTCACTTTGCACCTCGAGTCGCCAAGTCGGATCGTATTACCTGATTAATAATTTATTATTAAGAATTTACTTGCTGAAGAAACAATTATTATGAAATTAATTGGCTATAAATTTATTGCCACGAAATTAATCTTTCCACAATTTATTATGAAAAAATTAATTGCTTAAGAATTCGTTATTAAGAGATTCATTGACATTCTTCTGATTATTTGCTTCTTCGATTATGAAATTTGAGAAAAATTCATTCCTGGCGGTTTCCGATGAACGAAGATGAGGATACATTTACTTCATAAAACTTCCATAGAAATATTCGAATATTAAAGATACGAAGTATGAAATATTAAGATATTAATTATTCATAATGTCGAGTAATCTTCGCGTCGTGTAATTCGAGGAGACTGGAATCCGAAGTACTTTTTAATGATTCTTAAATGATCGATGACGCGAGTATCCCGATTTCGAAGAGGTACTCGTCGAATTCCAGGTCTTTCCGCGAAGTCTCAAAGATAAGATGAGTCTCTTCGCCACGAATAAATTCCACGGATGACCTCTTAATTTTGCAATTGCACAAGCCTTTCATTGATTGAGTCAAGTGAGTGACTCACGCCCCGCGAGATATTAATTAATCCTCTTCTTTCTCGCCTCGCGCCACTATCTTCTCGCTTTCCGCCATATTTA
Organism: Nysson spinosus; assembly: GCA_910591585.2. NCBI lineage: Eukaryota > Metazoa > Arthropoda > Insecta > Hymenoptera > Crabronidae > Nysson > Nysson spinosus. The sequence goes on from OU342835.1 coordinate 11,169,332, forward strand.
CTCCGACATTATACGTAGGAGGTAAAAACTGTTCGTTTAATTTCGCGTGGGAGTTTCGTCAACTTTATACTTTCCAAGGAAACCGATGTACCTCGTTCGTAATAAGCCACACAATTTTCAAGTCATTTAATTACACAACTTATATTTATAATTATATAAATCATTTAGCTTCACGTAATAATTCGGGAAATTCGGGAAACTGGAAATAGAGGTCACGATTTAATTAAGTTTTTTCAATTTTCTTCGAGAGCTTTTCACTTGTAATCCACTAGAAATATTATTTTAGCATAGCGTTACGTAATTACGCTTAATTACTTAATTAGTGAAATTCAACAGACAGTCGGCCTGAAAAATGTTTTCTCGAAGATATACCGATTTCAATTTTACCCTAAAATACGACAGAAATTATGCAATTATTAGGTTTAACCTAATAATATAAGTTATATAATTAGTTTATAATAAAGAATAATACAGTTGAATAATTCTTGACAAATATTCTGCTTAAACAGATAAGAATCTGACAAAAAAGCTGATAATTATATTAAAGGCGCACGATAATTGGATGAATATATAATAGATAATCCAGTTTCTCGGGTTCGTTGAAAAAGGTGTTTACAAGAAAGCATTCTCCTGGTCGAAACTCTTTTCAACATGGCGCAGCGATATCTCGCGAGAATTTCATCAGGTATCCAGGGATTGGTTTGATAATTATCTTCCTTTTAATCCTTGAAGCGAAGGGAAAGAGGATGGAATGAGAATGAGGGATGAAAGGAGAATGGCGGTAACGTTTGGTCAAATGGGGATCGACTTTTGCCGAGCCTCGAGGCCGCATTGCGGATGCACGTGCTACCGCTATACGGATTTTCAATTTCATTTACTTTGTTTTCGTAGCAACCTTCTTTACTTATACCGGTGATCCTGGAAATTCTGCTTCTAAGATGGGACGTTTAAACGCGCCTTCGTTTTACGGAAATATGCATGAAAACACAAACTAGTTATGGTATATTCTATTTTACGATTAAAGAATATTTAATCAAATTCGATGGTATATAGAAAGAAGTAGATGAAAAATGTTTTCCGGTCGAAAAATGAGTCGATTCAAAATCGTAAAAATGTAAAGGGGTATACCTTCAAAAATTGTCAAAATATCAAAGTCGCCAATTTTGCTCCTAAACCGCCCAAATCGGTGGTAAATAATGTATAAACATAATCTAAGACGATTTTGGGTCGAAGGAAGCGGTTTAAAAAATGTTCTGGTAAAAAAATTGGTCGACTCAAAATCGCAGAAATGAGAAGGGGTATATAAATATAATAATATATGAACATAAGCATATACAAATATGGACTTGAATTCTTTAGAAGTATAATACGTTCTCACACAAGATTAGTTCCAATAATTCTACCCTATAATTCTAAAAATGATTGTTCAAAACGTCTGAATTAACCGAAGTTCGATTTGAATTACGTTTCACTCGAAGCTTTCCATACTTTGAGAATCTTGGTTATTCGAAGTCAGGGATGCAAGGAAGCACCCTCTCGAAGGGTTCCTATTTCCGATGCAAAGCATCGGCGCGTGTCGTTGGAGATTAGCCGGAGTGATCGGTGACACGTGCATGACCTATCGGTTTTGCTTTCGCGTCCTGGCGCGTTATTAATTAATTTCCGAGGGAAACCGATCCTGGAAAACCCGATCTTGAACCCGTCGAGCTAACGTGTCGTTTGAACGATCTACCGAGCACACCGCATCATTAAATCATACCGAATATCCGCCGGAAGAAGACGAATACCGTAATGAATGATTAACCGAATAATTGATCGACTAATGTCGAATTCTTGTCAGTTCATTGCAAGAATAATGCGTGTTTCTATGACGACGAGGTTTCACCGAAAATTATGATCTTTCGTAAAGCACTTATTTCATCGGATTCTGTGTTTCATTAATAAAATGATAGCTATAAAGTAAATAGTATATAAGATACAAATAAATTCAATTTTTAACTATTTCCAGCCCAGTGATACCATATGACAACGTATTAAAAATTGTTGGCAAATATAAACATAAAGATTTGTTTAGAACAATGAAATTAACAACAGAATTTTGTTATCAATTAAAAATAATGTGGGCTGGAAAGGGTGAATATAATATAATTTCTACAGTTATTCGGTGGTCGCATAATTTCTCTCGTATTTTAGGGTGAGATTAAAATCGATGTAACTTCGGGTAAAAATTTACTTAATCGGGTATAAATTTAATTAATAGATTACATTATATAAATATATCATATCATAACAGATTAAATAAATATTTCCTCGAAGATATATCGATATTAATTTCACCCTAAAATACGAGAGAAATTATGCGACGACCTAATACTATAAGTTACATAATTAGTTTATAATACAGAATAATACAGTGGAATAATTCTTAAAAAATATTCCACTTAAACACCCAAGAATTCGACGAAGTACTATTACATGGAGTAACTATTTACATGGAGTTTCTAAATTAATACTCATCTTGTAATTAAAACTCCACACTTATCATTATTTACAAATTAAGTAATTAAGCGGTTCATAATGAGCACGCCAATCCAGTGAATCTTTTGATTCTATTTAGCATACAGAGTTGGCTAGTTAAATGGTAAACTAGTTAAATGGCGACTGAAAGGACAGTGCGAAGGGTTGAAGGACGAAGGACGAAGGACGAAGGGAGGAGAGATTAATTAACGAGTTTCGGATATCAGACTGATTGGGGTCTCAGGGAAAAGTCCTAACCGGTAATTGAATGGGGTACCTTCGTTTACACCCTTCTCGTTAGCTTATTCGTTGATCGATAAAGGATACTAGAAGATACCGGAATTATGACACTGGAATAATCTTCCAACAAAGCTTAATTGCAATTTGGTTGGTCGCCGAGAACCGGCGGTGTTACGAGAAAGACCGATTAATTGAACCTTGTGCAAATCAATCGGATACTTTGGAGAATCCTCGAAACAGCCGGAGAATGATGCATTCTGGGAATATTCACAAGTCGTTTCTTAAGTTATTATTATTATGTTATTCCAATTATTAAATATATATTAAACTCTTTATTAAACTTATGAAATTCGTCCCTGAAGAGGTTAGTTGAAAGTATCCAAACTGCCAATATTGTAGTAAATCCAATATCGATTCATTAATTAAATCTTCCCGATATTGAAACCGAATATTTTAGTACTCAAATTTTCGTATTTAATTAATATTATTGCAATACCGGTGTGCTAGTTATTCTTTGTATTATAATGTTCAACTAAAGCAGATTCCAATCTTAAATCAGGTAATTCCTGTGTTTTATTATTTGCCGCGTTGTACGAAGAATCGCGTTATATGAAAACTGTATCAGTGATCTATTCGAGTCCAATGTTTACTCGAAGTAGTACGAGGCCGGTTAAGTCAGCCATTCTATTAAGTAGAATCATGCCGTATCATATCAGACGCGACATTATCAACCGAAATTACCTCGTCAAAATTAGCATTATTAAATGTGAACGTAATTGGTAGATAAACATAATTGATCGTGTTCCACTGTATCTTCACCAGTATTGCGATAAGATGAATTAATTCGAGAACTAACGCGTCTGTTATCACGAAAGGATTATTAATAGAGAAGTCTGAGAAGATTAAACGCAGCATCCATATTCTCGAATTGAAATTGACCTTGGGTTCGATTGTCACGTGACGTATGCATCGTGATCTAATTGGTCGGTGTTCCTCTAAGCAATTCAACGGGATACGCACTCGAATAATTAAAATGGAATTCGATATAACGAATGGATTTCAGGAATCGTTTTCGGTTTCATAAAATTTAAATAGGATTCACCGCCGTTCACTTTGCGAACGTTTATCGTTGCACCTGTTGAATGACGACCATTTTATTTTCGCCGAAAATTCCTCGGCTTAAGTCGCCGACATATTGTTATCTGATTATTCATATCATTATGAGTCACGTTTATCAGTAGTTTATTATAATACTGTATCGCGCACAATCTGTTTTACGTTTATGTGAAATGTATTGTAATTCAAGTACTATTTTGAATGAAGTTAACATATAAATGAATGGGAATCTTTTCATTTATTTTTAGTTGCTATTTACGGGTAATAATCCTTAATAATGCGAATAGTTTAACAACAAGAAATAGTATCACAATACATACAGAAAATAAATGATACGTAGTAAAATAGAAAAATACAAGAAAATTGAGATATATTTTTATATTTCTGTATGTGTCCTTAAAAAGAAGTTTAGCGAAGATTATTGGCGAAAAGAAATGAATCGATTTAATTATATCCCAAATATATTAATTCTCAGAATATGGAATGTCATAATTTCGAATAATTTTATTGAATACCGCAGACCCACCATTTTGATTACTTTGGTAGTTCCAATTTAAAATTATTGTATAAAATTCATTGCTTTCGCATAATTTCCCAAAATGGAGTTGAAAGATACTTTCTATATTATATTATATTCTATTCTAGTATATTATATTATATTTGAGTACTTTCTGCCTTCAATTTTCCATTATATTTTCAAACCGTTTAAATTCTAGAGAGTTTTGCAAAGCACATCGCTTTAATACCTTTACATTTAAAAATATTAATCGAAATTGAAGGTAGTTAATAATCTGTGCCAATTTATTATTAAAAGTGTTGTTCTTAATAGGACCAATATAACTGGCGCAAGAAACGCTGGCAGAATAAATTGGCGCGAGTCAGACAAATTGCCAAATGTAAGAGATCGGGAGCGTAAGACGGTATCGGTTTAATGGTCAACTAATATGTCATCTTTAAAAGGTGATCGGAATTGATATGCCCCGTTTAAAGCAGATACATTTATCTTCGCGAACACGTGCAGTATTTTATTCAGCTTCGAGTGGTTGAGCGACTTCTATCGTAGAATTAACTCGCGCGTTCTGAACTATCAAACATTCATCCACTCGAATCACGATACAAACTGGTTATTAAGATGCGATCGTAATAAAAATTAAGATTTATTATCATAAAGATTGACTTCTTTCCTATGTTTTTCTTTATGCAAATGCACCGCTAATAATAAAACGCCTCTATTTTTATTATACAAGCTGTCCCACGTATAAGTAATACATTTAATTACATCTAATTATACAACGATATTCGCTTCCGTGTAAAAAAATCTCGGTTAGGTAATCTTGGAAAACTGTGTAAACAATATGAGTGACTCGAGTATTCTGTAAAACAGATCGGTGATTTTAATAATTCTCTGAAAAATGTGACTTACGTTCAAAATTCTATAAAAAAATAAGGGTGACCCAGAAAATTGTATACAAAATATGGGTGGCCTAGAAAAGGTTGTATAAAATATGGGTGACCCAGAAAATTGTGTAAAAAAGCGACACCGAAAAGATTCTCGCGTAAAATATTTTCCATATTATCGCGATCAAAGAAAATATTAAAATGATTCATTTTATGCTGGACACCCTGTACATAAAGCCTTCATCATTCATCACGCCATTCGAATACGGCATACAATTAAAGGTTCGAAAAAGATTAATTACACCGGGGGTGGATTCTCCTCATGATTATCGTATTAAGAGTCCCTCATTAAATCGATACGAATCTTCCATGACGTAAATCGACTCGGTAGAGTTATTAAAATCGTACCTTTTACGAAATATCATATTTCGATGTATAAAGTTATCTACACCGGTGCTACGAGAATTAATCGTGGTACAACAGAGAATGTAAATAATATCTGCAATATTATCAGGAGAAAATGATTGCAGACTGCATCGCCGTTACGTTGAAGACCAATCATCGGGCTGATAACGATCTCGTATATCAAAGAAGTACCTCGAGGTGATAAGTGAAAATAATTATTACACGTTTCTCACACCCCCGATTAATATCGATAAATATCGTTGTAATAGCCTTTAAACACGAACCAGTTAATGTTTTATAACCTCCTCTAATAATAGTAATTCATATTTCATAAGTGAGACAGGTATTTCACAGTTCAACATTCAATGACGAAATACCTTTCTCTCTCGGCATTGTTTATAATATTCGCATGGTTACGTTATTTCTTTAGCAGGAATTCATAGCTACAATATATAATTTAAGATAGAATGAATATATAATTTGAATGTATAATTGTTCACTAGGTAATTTAACTCTTTGCACTCGGAGGCGACTCTCAGTCGCCACTCAGTTTATTGTGGATACTGAGGAACGGCATTAAGATTATTTCACTTATTTTTCTTATTGGATTTTAATATCGCCTCTGGTTGCATAATGACGTAATTAAATCGATTGATTTCTTTTGTTACATCGATCCTTATTTTTAAAGACATATATGTGAATGTATAAATATGGCTGAATATATTGTCCATAGTTCTAGTGTTAATTGCTGCATATATTAATTCCAAAAATGCAAGAGATTTCAGGTTTTATTTTAAAGTTTGATTATAATATTTGATCGTAAAATTTGATTTTATGGGAATCGCGTGGAGCGTAATAAAAGAAACCGTCTTAATTGGCTTCGTCGAATTTATGGGGCAGTTTCGGAATCGGTTTCGTGGTTTCAATAGCATGCTAATTAAGTTACCATTAGTTACCCTTCGGTGTCCTTTTTTCCATGTTCGTTCCAAGAGACACCATGAAGTAGACATTCACCCCCTTTTTTCCCATAAATTTAATTATCACCCTAAAAATCAACCATTTGTTCTAATCTGTGCTTCGATCGAGGCTTCGTAATTAAACCCCTAATGATTATAATCGTATACGATCTCTGCCTTCCTATTGGTCCTCAGAAAGACACTACTCGTAAGACTCCTTTGACGAAGTATTTAATTACGATGCCGGTATTAATTATGTCGAATTAACGTTTCGAGTGTTATTTAATTGCATTAGAATTATATTTAATCTCGTAAGTGTTACCATTAGCGTAATTAGTCGTCGATTCACGCTCGGACATTCCTTTGCACCAAAATGGCGGAGGAACGCCGTTACAGAAATGAATTTTGGTTCGAAGCGAGCTCGGAAAATGAATGAAAATCTTGGAAGAGTGGATGCGAAAAGAGTAGACAACTCCGCGGTAAAAGTTTCGTCTATTGTTCATTAAACTTTTTCAATTTTCTCGAAGAGTAGAAAAACTGTGTCGATTGTATCGTCTCTCATACTGTCAAAGTGAAACTTTCCTTCCTCCGAGTTTTATCGTTCCTGGTTTATGATGCCGCCGCCATTTTTACCGAGGCTTTCATTACTTTAATTACTGCTACAAGTGTATATTGAAGTGAATCGAACAAATTCAATTCTCCTCTAACAACAGTACCATAAACAATATAAAACTCAAACTAAAATTGAAACTAAAACTTCCAATAATAAAAGATCGATTCTAAAAATATATCATAATTCGCGATGTTTTATTCGACATTAAAATAATTATATTTAACGATTCTCACCACACGTTAAACAGAGTGTCACAAGATGAAAGCAAGAAAAAAAACCAGTAATGTAATTAAAGGGGTTGAAATGCCGATGAAATAACTTAACTAAGTAAGAGCGCAATTAAAATAACGATCGTGCCTTCGATCTGGAACGATTTCACAGTTAGCCAGAATAATGAGAGTCGGCCAGCGATCCGTGTTATACGATACCTCGCGATACGCGTCCGTAACATTATGTAACGTCTAAACATTTAACTGTTTCAGCGGTCTACGATACATTATTAATATTCCAAGTTTTACGAATACATTTGATTCGAGTTTTAGTAATATTGGCATCAGTGACCACCGGTGACCGTCGTGACGTTCAACGTATTAAAAACGACACGACCGGCAAACGTTTTCGTTCCAAATGCTTCCTCGGGTTTTTAAAATGTTTCAATATCCAATACTAATTAAATTGACCGACCGTGGACGCCGATTAAGGCAGCTGCAACGTGTGCATCGGAGCGTGCATCGGTGCACCAGAATCTAGCGTACCGAGGCAACCTAACCTAAGACTGACGTCGAATAAATGTGGAGCCGTCTCGATCGAGGCCATTGCTCGATCACCCAAATATGGTACTCCTTCTGGAAACCATTAATGGCCAACTATATCCTTTATATCCTCTACTTGCTCCTTCTAATAATACTCCACTGATTTCTCCTTATTTCGAAGAATATTCGCGTTGCCAATCTACGTGCAAGGATTCCTTGTCAACACGTTGATAGCAAGTGCTGTTGATTGTTGGAACGCAGACACTTGGTACGTGAATGTAGCGTGGAATTTTTCTTTTTCTTTGACATATATGTCATATATTATATATTATATATGTTATATATTGAATATTAGATACTCGAAGACCCTGCGATATCATCTCTTTTCTTCTCACTTTAAATTGGAGTTTAATTTCCCGCACAAAATTCTTCGAATTCTCCTTCAATCTTATATTCTTCTTCCGCGTTGTCTATACTTATTCTACTTCCATGAAGTCTGCCGCTATTTCGAAATACAATCGTTCCTCGAATACATACAGGGCCGAGTATACATTCGATTTTAATCTTCATTCTAAAGAGTAGTCAATTTCATGCCAATCACCTCCGCGAATTTTTGTCCATTGTATCGTAGTAAGAAAGAGAATGGTGGACATAATCGAACTCTCGTCAGTCCAGTGTGAAATTGAAGTTTCCCCAGTAATGACTATAAAGCCTCTGGCCGTGTCTTTCATCGAGGAGTCCTCGTTCAGGTAAGAAATCTCAATTTGCACGTTCGCCAACTCGCCACCTCCGACAGGTGAACACTCAACTTTATTAACCGCTAAATTCCCGACTCAAGTAGAACGAACAATGTCACTCCAAGGAAACTAACTTCGGCTCCAGTCTCCGTCGCCTCGACAAACTTTGATTCTTCATTGTTTTCAGCCCTTTTGTTCCCCCGCTAAATTATTCCAACCCTTTTCATCAGTTTCCTTACGTTCTCCAGCTTTATCCTGATCCTTCGGAACACTCTTCGACATTTTTAAAACGTTCTTAAAATTGTCAAGGATATTTGCAAAAAATACCTTGTTCATACTCGGAATGCTCGAAAGGTATTCAGACTGCTTTCATATTTATTATTATACTAGTATATTAATATATTCTAGCGAATTTAGACTATTTCCGTAATTAACAACCTATTCTTTCCGTCGGAACTTAAACAGCGACTAAATCGTATATCGTTTCATCCGGATTGGATCACAAACTTGTTATGTATAACTCTTTCGCATAACGCGAATTCCAACAACGCGTTAAAAATATTGCGACGACTTTTTCTATAGAACGCGATTCTCTGCAACGCGCTAAAGAGATTGCGACGAGTTATTTGTATAACGCGACTCTCGTAACACGCGCTGTATAATAAAATTGAAACTCCCTGACATCGTAATTTCATACAGCGCATAACGAAATAACTGTGTTATACGTATTAATATATCATTATATACACGATAACACTAAACGCTTTAAACTAAGGCCGAACTACCGGTCTCCTCTAATCATTGATGTTTCTATGTCCCACCAGTGTACAGTGTACAGTGTACACTGTACACTCATTAACGAGGTATTCGCAGCAGTAATTCTGATTAGAGAGCGTCTTAAGTGTCGTACGACAGAGTTACAGGAAACGGCATTTGGTTCGTTAAGGACCGATCGAGCGAACCCCGGGGATCGATTTGGAGAGAAGTTAAAAGAAAAGCAACCGGCCGATCGAGCCAATTCCGTAAAGGATCAAGGAATATCTCGTAAACGTATATCGATATATTACGGACACCGAGAATCCAGCTGGCGCGAATTTAAAATTCATACAAAGCCAAGAATCTTGACCCAGATCGGACTGTTGGATCGGTGTTCCAGCGAAGAGCGTCTACCAAATTTGGACAGTAAAAGACACGACGTTAATCTCGGGGACATCAGACAACTACGAGCCTGTCGTTTTATCGCCGTGTACACCTGTTTTTCATTAGTCGACAGAAATACCCCGATAATTATATCACCTTTTAATTATATCCGACTCACTTCATAATTCCAAGACGCCTGACGTTTTTTAAGGTCAACCGAATAGCGATTGAAAAATACTTCACTTCTCCCTTGGAATTTATCAATTACCATCGGTATATGAAATATTGAACGTTTTTGATTGCACATTAAATAGAATTATCTAATTATTCATAAGTTTTTTTCGTACATTTTAAAATAACTTGAAAGACATCTCGTTTATGTCTTACGATTTAAAAATTACCATCCGGATGTTAAATAATCGTTTTTACTGATATTTAAATATCGCAGGATGAATAGTGTTCATACAAATCATTATAATTATCTAGCTATATACGAATTCTTTAATCGCAACGATACCTAAATTTTATCGAAGAAAATTATCGTCTTCCTGATTAAATATAAGATTTTATATTTGCCGATCAAATACATGCATATTCGATATGCACATGGAACTTGACGTAAACGTCTTTATAATCTTTTTACTTCTGAAAATACATCGAATTAAAGCCGTTCGAGGAATGTTTTCCAGAATCTGGTTTTTCGCATCCGATGTTCTCCGGAATCTCGTGTTTCGCATCCGATATTTCCCGGAATTTGATGCTCTGCAACCGTGGTTCTCCAGAGTCCGAGATTCCTCAAGATCTAATGTCCTCCGAGATCAAAAGTTCCCAAGGTTTACCGACCTCGAAATTCGCAATTAAAAAAATTACTTGATCCACGTGAATTTTTATCGAGACCCGTTGGTATTAGCGATATCGTGAGGAGAAAGGGTGGACCAACGCAGCAAGGGACAAGGGACAAGGTACAAGGTACTTTCACGATTTCACGAGGCTCAGACTCGACGTGGGACAGATTTACAGCAATTAAAACGTGTGAATTCAGACAAGCAGTCGCGTTGCGAGAGTGCTGGGATCCAGGATGGTAGGACTGCTCCGTGGTTCGTTAAAGTCATTAGGGAAATCAGGAATATATTCCGACAACGACCACGACGACGTTTCTCTGCGAAACTCTCTTACATTCTCTTACAAGTTACACCTACGTGTAACTATATATCTATATCTTCCACCAAGGATTCGCGTGAGAGTTTTCTTTAAATCAACGCGAAATATTCGCACGATTATCCCTGAGATTTTCACTCGATTTACGGAACAGCTAAAGATATACATCGCGACTAACGCATAACATTAATTATTCTTCTCCTACAAATTAAGTGTACCGCGATATTTTAATGGAATTATTAAACATACGATTTCATGACTTTCCATCGAGAACACTAACGACGTTATTTATAATGGTTTTTATATTACAATATCACCGAGTATTCCATGAAATAAGACAATATACATTTTCATTAATTTCCGCTTTATAGAATAACGTTAACCTTTGCACCGCGCTTTGTTCCCGCCATTATAATACTATTTAATTTCAAAGTACTTAAGTATTCAATTAAAAATATTCAATGTGTAATTCGCGCTACGATGCATTATAAAACGCATGAATAACGCGTGCATCGTAATCTCACACGATTCTATAATTCATATTGCGATTATTTTTCCATCGAGGACTAACGAGATCATTATTCATCGGCTTCACATTATCAAGTGTTTCACGGCATTTTTTATCAATCGTCACACAGAATGTTTCCCCGTGTATCTTAATTATTTATTACGACGAGTACGTTGGATATTATTAATTGATTCTTTCTACTAACTCTTCGATTATTCTTATTTTTATCGACACAATTTAATGTCAACTACTGTCACGCAAATATCGCATCGTACGATTTTAATGTTTTTTTTTTAAACATTCTGCAGTCAAATGATTAAGTAATAATTGCGTTATTATTTTCATGTAATGTAACTTCCTTAGGATTGCATTAAACTAGTTAATTTACGTTATCCGATTTCCTTTTTGATATTTTCCTTGTATAAAAAAATGGACTATTGCCAAATTGATTTTTTTTTATAAATCGCCTCATTCATGCATCAGTCATTCTATTTGTAGACATTTTACGTGATTTGTATTCCTTCACGCCGCATTGTTTCAGATGTTATATACTTTTCATTGATATACATAACGCGAATAATTGAATCCATTAATGAATTTAAATGCCTCAGTCATAATTAATATATAAATGAATGTGGAAGCATAACTGAGTACACCTAATTCTCTTTTTACACGATAGATACGTTCCCAAAAAATTCGTGTAAAAAGAGAATTAGGTGTAAACAATATTAAAAAATTCTTGTTAGAGTTCACTTAATTTATTTCGTGCTTACACATTTTAATTCATTAAATATATTATAAAAAATAAATTATACTTTCTCGCTCTATTTGCTCTATGAGATTCAAGACAAATTCCTAGAATATTAAAAATCGTGTTAAAACAAAACAATTCGTGTAAAAGAGAAATTTTTTTTTCTTTTTAACTCGTGTTAAATCAAATTCGTGTAAAAAAAATTCGTGTAAAAAGAGAATTAGGTGTATATGTTCGGTAGTTTAGTGTTAAGTTTCTGTCGATGCTGGGTCCCGCAATTATGTGGCTTCAACTTGTGAGACTGACTCTGAAGTGCCGATATCATTGTCTGCCCCGTGGATCGTAGAAGCAATCAGCGAAACACCAGACGCATAGAGTACCACGAATACCACACGCACGGCTCGTAATTATCGTCGGTGTAGGCAGCTTTTCTCTTGCCGCGTTTTATTTTTCTATAACGTGAATTCGCCCGGGAATTAACCGACCTCACCCTCCGTAATTAAAGCAATTTGTTAGCTAACGATACGACCTGTGCTCGACATTTTCAACTTCACTCTACCTGCCCCCCCCCCCCGCCTTCTCTTCTCTCCAATGCGATATGTAATTTTTAGAAAAAAATTTACGGTTGTCATACAGTTACTCTTTCGTCGACGTTCGCGATAATGAAAAGTACTTGATTGAAGTGTCCTTGATAATATTTCTATATGCGTTACTGTTATTCTTTTATCTGCTAGTTATCTTGGTATTAAATATATTATATATTTATAATCTTGAGTTATATTTTTGTTGGTCTTCGAAATGTTAGTATTCTTTTGTTGAACGGTGCGGCTAGTAGTATAGACCAACGTTGGTCTATACTACTAGCCGCACCTATATTATATATTGTATATTAGACACATGTTTTTAATTGTATATATTTATATTTATAAATTAGCAACGGGGTAAACCCCTTGGTACAAAGTCACACAAAAGAAAATGGAAGGTCCAAAGGCCTTACATATGTAACATAAACAAAACAATATAATAACAAGATTTTAGGATACTGATCTTCTGAACTAAATTTTAATACGTTAAAATAAAAATAATCGGAGAAACTCTGATATAAAACAGTCATTATTGGGATATTTCCGAGATAATGCAGACCATTTTGTAGAACAACAATCCGAGGTAAAATAAACTCACAAAAGGTGCAGCCCTCGGTGATCTGTTTAACGTTAAAAGCCGCGGCAACAATGAGAATTCCATTCGACCACGTTTTCTGGTCGAATATGAAATTTTGGAATGAATAAGATTTATCGAATAAGTATTTATCAGAAATTAGCTTCCAAAGCGCGCCATGTTTAAGCAACCGTACGTAATTAATGCGACTACGTTATTAACGAATACGAAGGGAAATCTTGGCGTAAATCGTGAATAGAATATAATTAGATGAAACTCTCGAAGGATAACTATATATTTCCTTCTCATTAGTGGATCTAATTTGTCATTGCTCTCTCGCGTTCTCACCATGCAAATGCATTCTGAAATTCCATCTACCTGTCCCCTGTGAATCGGCCATTATTACACCGGCTTAATACGAAGTTCTCGGTATTTATTAGGTCTGAATGTTTCAGCTTCAACTACTTGTCTCCTTTGATTATGCGAACCGCTCAAAAGCCAAAGTCACAAACTCCGTAAAAAAAAGGGCAACAAGTTGATAATTAGAATAAGTTAAATACCAATTATGTGTTTAATTATGACGCAAACATTGATGAAATTGCGATAAATGGAGTTAATCACTTTGGCATTTAAGCGACTCATGTGATGAAATAAATAATGTCGTATGAATAATTTTTATAATTCGAACATTAAGTTTCTTCCGATTGGAAACTTCGCGGAGATTAAGATACGCGCAGCCATTTTAATTTGCAAGGAAGGTGTCTCGGAGGAAAGATCAGGTTGAACCGCGAAGCAGTTAGTCGCGATAGAAACGCTAAAAAAAAATCAGACTCCGTCCCGTAGGTGTACTAAAGGAAATCCGTTCTCGCTGTTTCAGGTAGAATGCGGCGATACGAAAAGCGGCACTCTTCCGCAACGAGGCGATGAGAAGGCTGAATGGAGGCCGAGGAAGCCTCAGAGCCCCCTGGGGCTCCGACAGACGTTCCTTCGTCGAATTCCAGCGAGAAAAACCTTAATTCAGCGTGTCCGAGACCGATGTAGACGATCACCGTTAATTAGTCTATTTTCCGTGAAGCTTGAAAATTGAGATAGACAGGATCGTGGACTCGCCATCGAAGCAACGAACAACCCGGAGGACGCCTGCCTTTCGAGAACACTATTCTCCGGAACCCCGACGGAACTCGAGAGATTACCGAGACCAGCCTATCATAGAGAAACAGGATACTAACTAAGAGAAGTATCATCCCTTTAAAGACGGCCTTGACGATACCCTTCGCGATCTTTACCTTCCTGGACAACGACGTAGCTTAGCGACACGAATCGAATCGAATTAATATGACAGTAGATCTCGTATCGGAGATCAAGGGACACGCAACGGCGTGGTATCAAAAGAACCAACGAACAGTAACGTGGTGTACGGTCGAAGACCGTACCGTATAATTGGTTGAAGTGTCGAGGAAACGATCGACGAGTCGCCCCAGAATGGCTGCACCGGTTATAGAGAAGAAACGGTTCTTCTGTCGAGAATGGGCCTTTATCAAACTGTCCCATTGCCTCGAACAGAGGCCCGCATCCAAGACCTGCGGCGCGTTGATCGTCGGTGGGCCTGGAAGCGGGAAAACCGCACTCTGCGCCGAGTTAGCATGGCCATCCAATGGTGCCAATGCTAAACAGCAGAGATCTTTGAACCGTAGACTACTCGCTAGGCACTTTTGCCAAGCGAGGAGCGAAGCTTCATTATCACCGGCTCAGTTCGTTAGGTCTCTGGTTGCTCAACTACTTCAGGCGAGTTCGGATGGCATTCACAGAGCATCTCCAACGTCACCGACTCCTGGTAGCGTGACTACCATCAGTACCAATACTAATGTCAACACTACATCAGCAGCATTGACTTCAAGAGAGGCCGTGGCCGAGGCCTATGCTGAGAAACTTCGGACAGATCCGGATATACAGGCTGCTTTGCAACCGGATATCCTCGACAGGGATCCCGACGAAGCGCTGAAGAAAGCTTTGTTGTTTCCTCTGCTGGAAGTGGAACCACCAAAAAATTGCCTCTTTTTGTTGGTTGACTCCATTGATGAGGGACAGACACTGAACCCACCGCAAACTGGCACCAGGGACTCCAGGAGGGAGAACGATAATGTTAGCAGGACTATTGCCGAACTCTTGGCCAATCATCATCATTTGTTTCCTCAATGGTTATTGTTAGTTTGCACCGCGCGTCGACAAAGTAAAACCATCTCACGGATGTTCACTGGATTTCGGAAAATATCTTTGGACGATCTGAGGAAGTCCCAGGTCGTTAGGGACGTTCAACAATATATACTCGCGAGACTAGATCAAGAAGATGCGCTTAGGTAAATTAAACACCGGTGTTGATTAAAAATCATTACAAACTTATCATCGACATTTTCATTTCAAACGCATTCATTCAAACTCGTAAATATTTAATCTTAATACTTTAATTCCCATATTTCTGTGATTAGGCAGCATATCTCGCGCGACACGGCGGAGATGCTAAACCAGCTGCATATAAAGAGCAACGGATGCTTTTTATATCTGGAGAAAGTTCTCGACGGTGTGGCGGAGAACTTTATTGTTCTAAGAGAAGTTCGTGAGATCCCGGGCACTCTGAATGGTCTCTACCTCTGGCTGTGTCAACGATTATTCAGCAGAAAACAGTTCGCCAAAGTTCAGCCGCTGCTAAACGTGATCCTGGCAGCCAAACTACCGATTACTCAAGAGATCCTGTTTAAATGCGTGAAGACAGCCTGTACTAACATCACCGTCGAGGATTTCAATCGTCGTCTTCATCTGTTACGTCGAGTGATCTCGGTTTCCCGAGCCGGTGCTTTGATGCTCTTCCATCATAGCTTTGCCGAGTGGCTGTTAGATGTTAAACATTGTACGCAAAAGTATCTGTGTTCAGCCATCGAGGGACATGCTATGCTAGCAGCTTATTATACACTTCGTGGCCCGGAATTAAATCCTGATGAGATTTGCGTACTGGGACAACATCTACAGCGATCCATAACGAACGTGGCGACAACGACATGCAATTTAGATGTCCATACGCTACATGTACTCTGGATGATTGGTAGTGGTGCAACCATCGAACACTGTTACTTGGATAGTTCCGAATGCATACTCTGGCCGAGGCAAGAAGTGAAATTATTAAGACTGCTTATCGATGCAGGGGCTAAACCCTCCGAGAAAGTTGTGGAGGATGATGCCAGTAAAGATGCTGTTTCTTCTAGTCAGGTAATAGTCTATCATTTATATCTGATTCTTCATTACTTCAATTCATATCTTCTTGTAATTATATTCTGAGAAGAGTATCATTTCTAAGACGCTGAACAGTCTCAGAATGCCTACTGTAATTGTAGTGTTTAATGTGACAATTGTGTAAGAAAATTGAGTAACACAAATTTGAAATATTCCTACAATTTATGTGAAAGGTCTCACAAGACGTGAGCCCCATGGACGAATCTCCTAGCGAACCATTAACTGAGCTACTCGGTGAGAGTGGTGACATCAATCAAGCAGACTCTTGTGGAAGAACTGTACTGCATACACTTGCTGCAGACGGCAATGCATCTCTGTTAGAGTTAGCTCTAGCAACCTGCCCCCAGGTACATTTCTTTTTCCAGAAAACTCTCTTCTTATTCATGCCCGACAGTAAAGAATATCCCGGAAGAAGTGCCGTGCTATTATTTGTATTACAAGTTGCAGCAGCACTCTTCCATGTTGTAAGGTAAAAGCTTGTTGAATTGGGATAAAAGAATGCAGAGGAAACTACATATTGTAATATCTATTTAATACTTGGTTAAGAGACTAAGATTAAGATCATTCTCTGATGATTCAGGCAAAATTGGAAGCCACTGATCGCCATGGACAAACACCTCTAAATTTGGCTGCCAGGCATGGCTATGCGGATGTTGTCCGAGTTCTTTTGGCCGCAGGTGCTAGCGCGGATCATGCTGATTGTGATGGTTGGACAGCACTCAGGGCTGCTGCCTGGGGTGGACATACTCAGGTATATCTATATCTTTGTATACTAAACTGTACTCAATATGTTCCTGTTATATTACTGTACACAACGCAAACGAATATTGCACGTATCAGTTTGAAGTATATTTTTAAAGAGAGAAAATAAATGCCGCAATCATTTGATCTATCTCCATGCAGGTAGTCGAACAGCTTTTGGAACACGGTGCGATGGTGGATTGCGCTGACTGGGATCAACGTACCGCACTAAGAGCAGCTGCATGGGGAGGACACGAAGATATCGTTAAAGCACTTTTACAGCACGGTGCCGACGTAAATCGAACAGACGATGAGGGTAGAACCGCCTTAATAGCGGCGGCTTACATGGGTCACAGTGAAATTGTCGAACACCTCTTAGACTTTGGTGCCAAGATCGATCATGCCGATAGCGATGGAAGAACCGCTCTCAGCGTTGCTGCTTTATGTGTTCCATCGAATCACGGTTATGCAAAAGTTAGTTTCATTTCTCTGATGTCATTCATGTATGTACAATTGAAATTAATGAAAGTTAATTCTCGCTCTTGTATTCTATTGCAGGTCGTCACGATTCTTTTGGAGAGAGGGGCCGCCGTTGACCATCAAGATAAAGATGGAATGACACCATTATTAGTTGCAGCGTTTGAAGGACACAGAGACGTCTGTGAATTACTATTAGAATACGAGGCTGATGTAGATCATTGCGACGCCACTGGGCGAACACCTTTATGGGCAGCAGCGAGTATGGGACATGGATCAGTTGTTGCACTTTTATTGTTCTGGGGTTGTTACGTTGATAGCATAGATAACGAAGGCAGAACGGTTCTCAGTGTTGCTGCCGCACAAGGTGGCACCGATGTTGTGAAACAATTACTCGACAGAGGTAAAACACTCTCCATTGAAATAGCGCACCACGTTAAACGCAACATGTTTTGAATACAATTTTCAATATTATCAGGCTTGGATGAGCAACACAGAGATAATTCAGGCTGGACACCTTTGCATTACGCGGCATTCGAGGGACACATCGACGTTTGCGAAGCACTACTTGAAGCCGGAGCTAAAATCGATGAAACTGACAATGATGGAAAAGGCGCGTTAATGCTTGCCGCGCAAGAAGGACACGCTACATTGGTTGAGAGATTACTGGAACAACATGGTGCACCCATCGATCAACATGCCCATGACGGAAAAACTGCTCTCAGGTTATTTCTTAATATCGTTATTGCATTTCACGAAGTACCTATCGCACTTTTAGATCAATTGAATGCAAGAAAGATCAATTAATTATTTTCACGAGTTAACTGTCTAATTGGTTACAGACTCGCCGCCTTGGAAGGCCATTATGACACCGTTCGAGTACTGTTATCACATAACGCTGATATCAATGCGAAAGATGCGGATGGCAGAAGTACCCTATATATTCTCGCGCTAGAAAACAGATTGGCAATGGCGCGATTTTTACTGGAACATGCACGTGCGGATGTGGAAAGTAGAGATTCCGAAGTATGTAAATCATGAGACATTAATCTTGACGATGATTACATTCCTATGTTTTTTTGAATATCGCGAACGTAATGATTTTTTAGGGAAGAACTCCGCTGCATGTTAGCGCTTGGCAAGGACACGTTGAAATGGTTGCATTGTTATTAACAGAAGGTAGTGCGAGTGTGAATGCTTGTGACAATGAAAAAAGGACTCCTCTTCATTCAGCAGCTTGGCAGGGACATGCGGCAATCGTGAGATTGCTTTTAGAGCATGGCGCTACCCCGGATCACACGTGTAATCAAGGGGCAACAGCTCTAGGTATTACATTTTTCAGAGTAACTCAATTACTTTTCTCGACAATCCTTCGAATATCTACTGTAAACACTTGCGATACATTAATCTTAGGAATTGCGGCGCAAGAAGGTCACGAACATTGTGTCCGTGCACTTTTAAATCATGGTGCTGACCCAAATCATTCGGATCATTGTGGTCGAAATGCGATTAAAGTCGCTGCAAAGAGCGGCCACGATACCGTGGTGAGACTACTCGAAGAACATACGGCTAATCAACGAAGTCTGAGACCTGGCATTAATGGAGGTGAATTCTTTAATGAAGAAAGACTGCGGAATATTATGAGATTGTTATTTTATGCATGGTTTTAATCGTTGCATTCTCCGTTTAATTAGGTGGAAGTAGTAGCGCTACTTCCGTGACTTCTAATTCAACAGCAGAGACAAAACCGTCGTCGGCCATTTTAAATCCTCTATCCACGCAATACAGTCCCGCGGAATCACCAGATTCGACTAAAAGAAGAAGTTGTGTTTCGCTAGGAAATAACTCAAGTAACAGTAAATCGAGTAGTAACTTGACCGGCAGTACCAAAAGTGACCAAGGGAAATTTAATCAAAATTCAATGGTCAATCAGGTAATAAAAGTAGGTAGCACAAATCTTCTACAGTTTTGCTAATTAATTTGTACATGTACCGCAGAAATGAATATCTCGATACCACTTCCAACAAATTCGAATCAATCACACACTCACGTTGTTCCATGAGCTCCGCATGCTGTTTTTGCTTTACCGCGTATACTCGTGTATAGAGCATAATTATTGAATTGTTGCCATTGTTGCCATTGTTGCCATTGCGAGTTCTAGTTTATCCTGATTGTTGTCACACTTATGAGATATTATTAATACTTTCATCCTTAATATTGATCTTGAAACCAGTATACGCGGCATAGAATGAATGTGTTTAAGAATCGAACACTACCAAACTCCTGTATTTTAGACACCATTATCTTTCACGCAACAACTTCAACAATGTTCGAGAGGAGCGAAGAGTCGACCGCTCAGCAAATTATTGTCACCCTTGAAGAGTGAACCACAAAGCCCGATATATGCTTCACCACCGCATTCTCCACTCAGCGACAGTCTCATACCGTATTCGCCAACGAATACGAGTCCACCCAGTGCTCAAACCGCAGCCAATGTGATACAAAGTCAACTCGGCATGTCGTTACTGGCAGGAAACCAGAATATACCGTATAAAACACAAATCGGGGGATACAATCACACAGCCGCGATTTACGAACCAATTAATATCAAAACAGAGATCATCGATAAGAACGATGTCACCAAACCATTCGAACTGACGAATGAAATGTTAGGTCTGAACGTTGGGAAGGATAAGAAGAATGGCCTAGACGAGAAGAGGAATTCGGCCGATACACATTTCACGCGGGATACTCATATGAGAATAATTTTAGGAAATAGCGGTGCTGGTGTCGGTAGAAGCGTGAAACACGCATCGGATCACACGCCTGCAAGGTAATTATCTATGAATAATTCAATGCTTATGTAAAGGAAGATTCGCGTTAAATTATGAGCATTTCAAGCATGGTGATGTCATGTCTTGTTTCAGTGCGAGTAATGCAAAACCAAAGCGCAATGGCTTGGTATCCAATCCGGCCATGAGATTAGTGGCAGGTGTTAGAAATGGAATTGAAAATGCAACTAACAGGAATAAACCCATTACGACTCGAGTAAACGGGTTTCAATGGAAGGCGGAAGCAAGAAAGGAGACGCCATTGTAGGGACAGGTATTAAACACAGCTTTACATTTGAGGATGACAGAGAACAGAATATGCAAAGAAAAGACATCACAGTTGATTCACAGTAATGATTTTATGTCCTTATCAAGAATGTTGGACTAGTTTCATTACAATTTTAAAGTTCGGACAGAAATGATGCACGTTGAAGACACTTGAGTTTGAATGCTTCTTTAACACATTAGATACTTTGTATGATCATTCTCCTGAACGACACGCATAGAATTAGAGTTCTGACTTGGTAATTTTAATACTTGAATTAGATGGATTTTTACCACACTCTTAACCTGTATTCTATTTTCAAGAATCGTATCTTTCGCGAAAGTTATAAGTTTGGACTTACAGAATGGCACTTGGTAATCTCTGAATGAATCTGCAACTGTCAGAAATAGAAGTAGGTTATCCTTTTGCCTTCCGATTACGGTATCTAATCTTGGAAGTGGTATCAGTAGCTCTTTTTATATCATTCATAAAATGGAATACTTAATGTAAAAGAATACTGTGCATGATCAGATGTAATTGTAACATTAGATTTTAGAGTAAAAATGAACTTAGTCGTTGCCAGGTTTGAAGTTTCTAATTGTCTAGCTTTCTGAAATAATGTGATTCTGTATCTACGCTTGTTTGGGTTAAATCACAATGTGTTTGCTTAACGCATAAAACTGATTAAGTGATGACATTTTTATTATTTTGTGTGTGAATAGTCGACTTTCATATTCGACTTCAGCAGTTCCTTTGTGTTCTTCCTTCATGAATGCCCCGAGTCTTTAGAAATAGAAATAGTTACGTGATGGAAGCGTAAAGGATCTGCTGAAGCTTGTAACGAAACAATGTTGGGAAATGAATAATGACGGAAATATCTATTAATAAATGAAACGTGACGAACGGTGAAGGGATAATTAGATATTATCTGACGCAGGTTTCACTGTCGAAAGCGGCCGATCGAGAAACCGGAACCCGTTACTGCGGCTGGCGAATCGTAATCACCAAAAAGCGAAAGTCAATAAACAAATTTTTCTCCTTTTATTTGAGCAAAATCAAATTACCTCAAATGAAAAAGTGAAGATGCTGATTTATTCAGAATGTCCTCCATCGTTACGGACGGGGATTGCGTAAGCGTATGAAAAGAAATAAAACCAAATATTAAATTGCCTAGAGAAGTATGTAGATCTAGGTATGTAAACTTACGAGAAAAACATGACTTTGTATAAATGTAACGTTAATAAAATTCTTTACTGATCTCACTAATAATTCATAACGCAAAACTATAAGCTGATTAATCGAGAACCTTAAGGATTAAATTAGTTCGTGATTTTAACGGAGGAGTAGACGATGAGAGATTCTCTCGGGAAGACTGTGTCGCGGATGATATGCGTATGTGATGTTTTAACAAGTAACTCGAGAACAATGGAGGATTGTAAAGATATGTATAAATTATATTGAAACGGTTAAAAGAAGTTAGCATGATAATACGAAACCTCAGTTAAAAATACGTAAGATTTATGGCCTGAAAACTGAAAGCGTGTGTAAATACACATCCTACATGTATTCTGCACGATCATATTTATTATACTGTAATAGGTGCAAAATAAATAAAAAGCAAAACTTCGATATTACTCGCCTATCATTTTTTTCATTATAATCATCATTCTTTATACTACACTCTTAAAATTCTAACGAAACCTAATGGAATGTCCGACATTCTAATCATTTTATAATCACGCAGTATTCGCATAGAAAAGTTGATATCCGAAGTGGAAATCTTAGTAGCAGAAGTCATATTACATGATATATATATATATACACCGATTATTCTCTGGAAAACCGCAGCGTCCTTCTAATAAAAATGTTTGTATACCAATTACATGGTTCTAGATACAGAATAGACAAGACTCCTTATCTATTCTACATATGTAATAATATCGCGATAATAAATAACAGCACGGTGGCAGAACACGGGAGGAGCAAAGGGGAAGAAAGAAGAGTATTTAAAAGGGAATCAATTCAACGGACAAAGTGAATGAAGTGTACGAAAAGTACGAGACAAGAGCGATAAGAACGAAGCAGTCATTCTTATCAAGATTGGAAGATATAAGACTTGTAGAAATCAAAAGATATATGAGCAAGAGGCACGCAGTGGAATAATGGCACACTTAAACGAGGGGATAATTCAAATATAATTGAAAGAAGAACAAAATCTCAAAGGGAAGAAGGAGAGGAAGTAAGCGTAATCGCGAGAATAAGGTAATTGCAGGGACGGAGACAATCGGATTAGAGAAGCACAGTGGATAAGAGGCGTACGTGGAAAAAGGTCGGAAAACTAGCGGGATAAGTCAGTAAAAGGAAGGAAGAGAAGGAAGATGAACCAAGACGATATTAATTGTAAGGATAATGTATTGTAATAGGATAAGAACAACTGGTTTCGATACCAAAGAAATGAACAAACCGGTCCAATACAAGGCTATTAACCACCATTATGAATATATCATCATTAAATAACAAACCGATGGAAGAAGAAATCCAAGCTGTATGATGTACATTGAGCAGACCATTTGACGTTCGAGACGCTTCTTCGTGCATTAAAGATAGGATACAAGAAAATAGGGAATTCTACTCAAAATGGATTTCTTGAGACATACTCTGAGAGAAAAATTAATAATCGCCACGATCATCTCCGTGACTGCTGGAATCGGAAGTGGATTAATTATTAAACATCACAGTACCAAACCATGGACGGAACGTCAATTAGTGTACTTGAAATTCCCCGGTGAACTATTCCTGAGATTAGTGAACTGTTTGATATTGCCACTTATTACTTCCAGTATTATTAGTGCTACTTATAATTTAAAGGCATCAGGTGAGTTTGATCACGGTAACTGATTTATAATAAACAATTCACAAGTGATAAGTTCCACGGAAACTTTCCCAATGAAACCTATCAGGAAACAATCTCTACTCAAACTCGTAGGTCCTATTGGAATTATGGCATTGTATTATTACACAACAACAACCACACTTGGCATAATGCTAAGCGTCATATTAGTACAAACCATAAAACCCGGCGAATTGCTTAAAAACGAGAACGTCGTTGCGGAAACCACAACAAGATACTACATGACAGTGGACACGATCTTAGATTTACTACGGTATTTCTTTATTAACTGGATAATTAATAACAAATGTCAAACCCCGTATTCCCTGAGACATGCATATATCTCCACTTTAATCAGTAATTTAAATACCGGTAGCTATGTTAAATCAATTAAAACGTGACTTCCATTGCAGTAATTTGATTCCCGACAACATAGTCAACGCTTGCTTGAGTCAGGTATATTAGAATGATCTTTTCAATATTCATTAGTATCGAAAGATTTACGCATCATTATAATGTTAAGTGCGCCGATCTTTCAACTGTTTTAGTATCAAACTGTCTTAGAGAAGCCGGAAAACGATACAGGTAATGAAAACCGGTAGCGATGATGATTACTTATTAATTATGAATATTTAATTATGAAATATTGACGTGATATTCATTATTCTCTCTCATTTAATCCCGAAGTGCCGTTGGATGAGTGGAAAATATCACACCAGTATATTCCAGGAACAAATGTTCTTGGATTGGTGTTTTATAGTTTGCTGCTGGGAATTGCGATAGGAAATATGAATGCAAAGGGAAAGGCTTTAATGGATTTTTTTCATTGCTTATCTGAAAGCATAATGAGAATAATGAATTGGGTAATAATGTAAAGATCAGCTAAACGTTCAATCGTTTCTTTGACGTTAAGTATTTTACTGGTGTTTTACGCGAAGCAATCAATTCCGTTTTTTAAAGGGCAGCGCCGATAAGCGTGTTGTTTCTTATTTGTGGAAAAGTCGTGGAAGTTGAAGACTTTGCTAGCATAATACAACGGCTTGGAATTTATATTCTCACGGTGTTCGCTGGTCTACTTATACAAGGCTATGTTTTATTGCCATTACTTTATTTTATCGCGACTCGTAATTCACCCTACAAAGTCATCCTCCATCTTGGTCCGGCACTAGCTACTGCTTGTGGTACATCGTCGAGGTAAAATCATTTTCATATGAAATTATGTAAATTTCATATAACTTATGTAAACTATGTAGATTTTATTTACACATTGACATGGTATTCATTACTCTCTCTGATTTAATTCCAAAGTGCAATTAGGTGAGAAAATATCACACCTGTATATTCCAGGCACAAATGTTGTTGGATTGGTGTTTTATACTTATGCAAATTTTATTTACATAATTTATATGATTTCGATGAAAAGATGGGAACAATGTAAAGTATATATTGTATACGGTACATTGTGTTAATTATTATTTGTGTGTAAACAATTAGTACAGCAACAGTGCCAGTAACGATTAGATGCTTGGAACGTATCGGAATTGATCCGAAAGTGATTAGATTTGTTGTACCAATCGGTGCAACAATTAATATGGATGGTATCGCACTTTATGAAACCATTGGTGCGATATTCATAATCCAATTACGTGGACTTGAATTTTCTCTATTTAGAATTATAGTTATTAGGTGAGTGGAGTTGTGCATATATTATAGAAAACTAAAGGCCAAATTGAACACTATTTTCTGCATACATGTTATAGGTTTGCAATTTTTTAATATTATATATTGTTACAGTGAGTGTAAAAAGTATTTTTACAACAGGGTTCTTTAACAAAAACCACGTACAACTTTGTTTAGTTAAGACATTTTAACAGAAAAGTTGTATGTATATATTCTTAGAGATCTACGTAATGAATTTCATAAAAACAAATATTATTTATCCATAATTTTTATGGAAATATTCACTATTTGGTTTATACGGAAATAAAGTTCTACGAGGTTTTTGCTCAAATTCGCTGCTGTATGAATATTTTTTAAACTCACTGTAACTGCATATAATATTAAAAAACGTAAACTTATAACATGCATGCAGAAAATAATGTTCGATTTCGCCTTTAGTTTGCATAAATTATTTACGAAAAATATACAATTTGTAATTACAAAATATACCAGTTCTACATATTATATATAAAAAGGATGGAAAATACTTCGAACGCGATTGATTGAAATGCCGCGATTGTAAAATAATGATAAAAATGAATTCTAATAAAAATTGCAGTATTACATGCACGGTGTCGTGTATCGGTGCAGCCGGATTACCGAATGGCGGATACGTAATGTTAATAATGGTGTTAATATCTGTCGGTGTCCCGGTGGAAGACGTTTCATTAATCATCGCAATTGATTGGTTTGTGTAAGTAATGAAAATCAATCATATATGCCAGAAATATTAATCGTTAATCGCAATATTAATATTACGTTTTAGAGATCGATTTAGAACAACTACAAATATAATAGCGGATGGCTTAGGCGCTGGCATTATATCGCATTATTATAAAAAAGACGATAAGAGGATGAACCCGATAGAAGAAATAATGGCTTTGAACGCGTAATTTTTAATATTGGTGAAGCAAGAATACGTATTGCAATGTTTCTGAGATATTATCATTACTAACTGTTTTAGTTTTAGTATTTACCTTAATAAATAATTGACATTTCGTTTTACGAATAATATTACTTAACACGTTGAATGTCGGGCCGAAATCCGTGCTATACAATACTTTTTATTATTTATACTTTAATTACTTTACATCGTTATCGTAACGTTAAAAATATTGAAGACTTTACGAATACTAGCTAGTTTTAGGAATAATTGAATAATTGGGGTCACAGGTGTCCCCCTCGGCATTCAACGTGTTCACGTAAAGAACATTTGACGAAATCTTTCTTCGTAAATAAATAACACGTGTTAACAAACGTGAAGGTATAAAAATATAAATGATTTTGAGTTTCGAACCGGTAATACGCCTGCGTGGTGCGCCTTGCATCGTGAGGGATGGCCAGCTGCTGATTTTTGCCAAATATTTTCATTCAGCAGACGGTTATTCACAAAATATGCATAATATTAAGAGAACTAATGTTCAAGAACAGTTTTAAGTATAAAACGATAATATTATTAATGTTTAAACCCTTTTAATAAGCACTTATTCTGGGAGCACAAACAACACGAACTTTGTAACACGAACTCAACGAGGCAGTGGTGGTCAACTTCAACCGTGGAAATTACCTGCTTCAATACGTTAGTCAAAAATGTGCTAAATCTTCAAAACGAAGCTTTGCAGACACAAAAATTAATTAATTAGTATCATAATACATTAATACAGTTAAATTGTTCATATTTTACAAAAATTAGAGCGTATGCTAAGTGTTTAGTTTATTAAAAAGCAGTGAAAAGGTTGTAAATTAAACCTGCTACAAATTTTAACACGAGAAAATACCAACTTCTCGTATTCAAACCTTAATTATTATTTAAAATAATCGTATTATTTGGTGGCAATGAACATTTTGAATAAATATCGTGTGTTCTAGAATACACTTAAATTTATGCGTTGCATTTTAAAGATTGCTACTACGATCGTGTAGTAAAATTAAATAATATCTTATACGAGAGAAAATTATTAAACGATAAATATTATAAATGTTTGAATACGTTTTTAAGAATACGATACAGATTAATATTGAGAACAGTGGCCTTTGATAGAAGCCAACACACCTGTGCGTAGTCGTAGTCTCGGAATAATAACAAGGCTTACGGCGACTTCTGTTTACGTTTTTTTCTGTCTACGCTTACTGGCTCTGTTTACTGTACTCGAGGTACTTTATTCGTGGAAGAAGTCAGAAATATTCTATACAATCGTATTAAATTACTTACATTACTTTAATTTTACAATACTCTTACTGCCATACGTTTTTGTTTAAACATTATGCAGCATTGTTTTTTGCTAAGATTGCCATCTCATGCTCGGAGTGCACTGAAAAATATACTAAATTCACATATTAATTATTTACATATTAGTTATTTACATGTCAGTTTTCAATGCATTAACTTAATTAATGCTTCATGCCACAGTTTGTTATAAATTAATATGCAAGTTACAAGGAAAATACAGGTACAAGGAAAGTACAAGGTACAGTACTCTTTGTTTGCATATAATATTCACTCAAAAATGAACTATATTTTCGTAATATTAATTCTTTTACATATAATAATCGTGAACTATTAATTATTCTATATGTAGGATATTCGTAGCAATATAGATAGTGTATAAATAATAGCAATTTATTAGAAAAATATGCATTAAATCGTAGAATATTTCCATCGAATTCAACAAATTCTTCGGATATCAATGTGTGAGTGCTCCCACATAAACATCGCAGCGTACGTGAACTCACGCACGGTCGCTCCCCACTCCCGACACCGGTGGCAACGACTCGCGCGGGACGTCATTTGTCGGTCGTCCGTTGTGTAGTGAAGGTGTGTCACCCTACGCTGGTAATTACAGGTATTAATTTACTTAAATTATTATTTTATCATTTTCTAAACCCACTGAAGTGATTTTCCGTGTTCCACATAATAAAATCGTGAATATTTACGAGTGTTAAAGTTGAAATTCTTCGACTTCCGAATTCTTCTTCGTCGCAGTTGGCTTCTTCGGCATCACATTCCTCCGACGACTCAACAAACGACATATACTTGCTGTTTCTGTGTTCCTACTATTCAAGTAAGATCTTGAACAACTTAATTATAGAATTTATATTCATTCTTCGCTCCAATTTCTTTTTTTCCGCTGATTTTAAGAGTATTTTTATAATCCTACGAGGCGTTCTGAATATTCCGTATTTGCACCTCTACTGATCTGAACATAGCGACATATGTCAGGTTAAATTTCCGCGCTTCAAGTTCGATATGCGAATCCTAAATACATCTGAAGTATCAAACTTAACATTTGAAAATTTCGATTTTACTTTCATGTGATTCCTGTCACAATTGTAGGTAATTAACTCAGATGGTGCGCGAGATTTTGTAAATTAAAGTTAAAATTAATTTTGTTCAAATTCAGTGTGCATGGTTCATAATTAGAATTAGAGTGGGTCTCGAGCAGCAACCTCCACGTGGTGAGACCTGGGCAATCGAAATTATTTGCAAAATACCGAATATTTTGCAACTAATTTCGAGCTAACTGCTGCAAATTATCTCATAGAAAGCAACGATTATTTCGTCGTTTGAATTATTATAGTTATAAGAATAGTAATAAGGATAATTATAAGAATAGTTATAAGCTTCAAGAAAGATAATTATTTTCTACGCATCGTCCTCATCAAAGCATTCTTGCTAAAATCGAAAGATTTTACATTTAAAAGATATGGTAAGAATATCGAAAATGAAGAATTAAAATGCAGAATTAAACGAATATGGAACACGCGTACCATTCTTCAGGAATAATTCGTGCAGTAAAAGTAAAAAAGCTTCGAAATATATTTACGTAGCAATATTTAATTCCGAGTCTAATTTAAAAAATTATTGATGGGCCTACATCTCCACTTAGTATTTTCGGTTTTTGGCTTTGGCTAGATTGTCCCTCCCGTGTACTTTTCTGATTAGTAAATCCTTTGTTGGAAATTTGATTGAACGCATTATTATCAAAAAATTTGGAGTATCTCAATAAAGCATCGTTCATTCTATAACTTCAGAGAGTTTCTGAATTAAATATTCTTGAAGAAGTATAATTCAACTTCATGAATAGACTACTTTCATCCAGTTGTGTTTAAAATATTTGACAATATTAATGATTTGCAATTGAAATAATCAAGATCAAGACAAGAATTAAATGCAGACAAGTCTCCTTTTTATTCCCTAGAAAAAATAGTGAGTCAAAAGCACAAGTTTTTCTTTGTCACTTATGTTTCATGGCCCAAAATTGACCCAACTTTACCTGGAGCTGGAAAATCATCCACAGCGACCCGCGTGATATTTTCTAGAAACCAATGCCCTATCTATGTGAAACGTTGCTTGTATAGAAGTGAGATTTCAGAATGGCGACTGTCTTTACTTAGGAGAGTACTTATTCCCGCCCAAGAAATTGTGTGATTAACGTGTGCTGCGTAAAGTTTAACGTGTTTTTCGGCGCAAATTAACTGAAGATGATCATAGAGAATCCTGATCAATTCAAGGCGTGGCTCACTGCCGTCTTGGAGCCACTGTAAGTAGGCCAGCTTGCCCGAGTATAGTTTTCGTTGTGTGTGTACGCATTTTGATGTTGTAAATGGCCGTACATGTGCTATGCTTTATACCCCATGCAGACTCATATTTATGTCATATTTTTATCCACTCTCGCCAGGAGCATAATCTTCGTTTCTTTCTACTCCACCACCTTCAATTAACTACACAACTTTCGTTATGATAACATTCAGAACAGAACCAATTACTCCAGTAATAAATATCCTTTTAGGATCTCACTTATTATATGCACTTTATGCTTGCTTGTAGAATATTGACGACTATCTATTTCTTACCTTTTAGTATAACAACCATTGATACTTTTAATACTTCCTTGATATTCATATTTCCCTGATATTGTGTCAGCAGTCTTACAGCATATTATTCTGCTAGTCTATTAGTATCTATTAGTTTTCTAAAATGATGAATTTTATTGAATGTAAAACAAGAACATGTAACATGGTTAGTGAAAACTAGTTTGGGAAGTATTATTGATAATTATAATGGTAATTCATTATATACCTCTCATTGATGATGAGGTAATCACCATGTTTTGATAAGGATGTAATTTGGAAGGTACTTAGGTATTGCAGTCTACTCATTATACCTTGGCTTAATTACATTCAATTGATTAAATGCAGTGTGAGTGTTTTATGACTTTCAGTTGATGGAATAAAATATGAAACTAAATTTGATATTCTGCATTGTAGACTGTTTTGCTTTTGAACTATCAACTACCAATAGTTCAGAACTAATGCATTATATGAGACAATACTTACCATATGTTTTTTTTATATGTGTGCATTGTCAGCAAGCACATTATAATAATATGATTATTATTATTATCATTATTATAATATGATTGGAATATCTTTTATATCTATGCCTGATGCATTAATATCAAGCACTAAAAAATAAGTTGCAAAAATGCAGTATACATATTTCATAGAACTAGGGCTCTAAAACTCTTAATACTGTTATTTTTGTTGCCTTGTTGGGACTGTTATTATATTAATGTATAAACTTTGTGTTTAAATGAGTGTTGTTTTAATATCAGATAATACTGGGTTCATATCTGGGGAATGTCTGAATGGAAGAAGCTTGAATCAATATTAAAATTTGTTGAGAAAATAAAATGGTATAATTGTAAGAGGTAAAAGAATGTCTGTTGTGTTTGGTACAGTTGTGATGCAGACCCTGCGGCGTTAGCAAAATATGTATATGCCCTGGTTAAGAAGGATAAGACGTTAGAGGAATTACGTGGAGGAATGGTTGAACAACTTGATGTATTTTTACAGCAAGGTATATTTCTCTCTAATACTCTCAATATGTATTAGGTTGGTCAATAAGTTTGTACAGTTTTAATGTGTGAATGAAAGGCGATTGTTAATCGATTTGATATATTTCGAAACATTTGTTTATTCAATGATATATTGTTCGTTTTGAGTTAAAATCTACTGCTATCTTTTCTAAAAACTTCGTAATTCCGTGTTCTTAAAGATCCCTCGATCTCGTCGCGAAATAGCGATGCAAACCGCATGAACTTTCTGGCCAACTCAATAATTAGATCGTCAATGTTATGCCAGTTTTCAAAGCAACGATTCTGTTCACTTCTTTATATAGAGACAAAAAATTTTGTGGAATTGTTATTCAAAACATTGGAAACCCAAGAGTATATACTTCCACCTGCAAAAGGTGAACCTGACGGTGGTGGGACTCCACCTGGAGCAAACCCACCACCACCAGTAGTACCCCCAGTAATAGTACCCGAGAAAATTGTGGAGACCTCGATTCCAATTGTTCCTTTAAGTGCAAATCCTCCTGCACCCCTTCAAATAAATGGATCGGCACCTACTGCAATAGGCAAACGAGAAACTAGAAAATCAGACTCAGAAAAGATAGATAAGGAGAAGGATAAACATTCTCGAAGCCGGTAAGACCATTTCCCTTTAACCCTAGATAACTACACTTAAATCAGTGTTACTCTGTAACTAATCATTCGACTCATCGACTACGAATTAAGAACACGTATATTTTTATATTTGCTTATTTATTTTGAACAAAGTAGCACAACTTAAGAGGTGTGTTATTAGGTCTTAATTAAAAAGTAGAAAAGCGTTCAAAATTAATGTTAGCAGTCCTTAGCAGATGTTAAAAGTGTTCTCCCCACAAGTAGCCTTGTTACAGTGGCCGGGTGTCGGTAGACTATTAGACGAATGTTTAGTTATCTAGAGTTAAGTCCCAAAAAACGATGACTCCAGTTTGAAGGAGGATTTTCTCTGACATGTATATTGTAACTAGCAGTGGTCGAATGCGATCACGAACAAGATCACGATCACGTTCATGGGAAAGAGATAGGCGTAGATCGAGAAGTAGGGAACATATTCGTCGGGATAGAGAACGGGATAGAAGTCGACCATGGAGAAATGAATCTCCACCTAATACAAGGCGACACGATAGGAGGTAATAATGTTGGTCATAGTATGAATTTTGTTTACTTAACTCTTCTAAGAATATACATTGAATTACATAGACGAAGTAGGAGCCGCAGTACATCCCCGCTACGACCAAGAATACGAGACGGTCCCGATAGCCGAGATCACAGAGCACGATTTCGAAATAGATCACCCACACCTCTTCGATCCAGATCCCGTTCGCGGTCACTGGATCGCAAGAAGGCAGACCGTTCAGATAGAATGGAAGTAGACAGAACAGATAGAATCGAGGGTAGTCCAGGTGGTGGTACACCAACGCAGGATAGTAATCACGGAGATGTAGACATGAGATTGTCTACTACTAGTCAGTCAATTCAAAGCGTTGTTGCTGTTGCCTCTAGTGTTCCAAATAATCAAGCGGCATCTTTCCAAGCAAAAAGAAGATGCCGCGATTTTGACGGTTTGTATTTTGGAATATGATTATACTAAAGATTATATGATATGAATGGAATGTGATGGAAATGTATGTATGTCTACAGAAAAAGGATATTGTATGAGGGGAGATTTGTGCCCTTATGACCATGGCACAGATCCAGTTGTTTTGGAAGACGTAGCTCTAAGTCGCGTTTTGACTTTTGGTCCACACAGTGCTCAGGCACCTGGAACAGTACCTGTTACAGCAGTCCCTGAACCACCGCCAGGACCCAATGGCAATGCTCCACCCCAACATCTTCCCCTTGCAAGTTTACCTCCACCCCATTTAAGAAATCAACATCATTCTAATATGGGTATATATAATAACGTACAAGATACAATGCCACGTTCGTGTCTACAAGAAAAAACATATAACAAATCCAATTTGTCAGATGCCTTCGCCGAATATAATCCAGATGCACCTAGCATGGAACCCCGAATGCCATGGGGAAGGCATCCACAACCTGGTCCTGGAATGTATGGAAGAGGTCAAAGAGAATTAATTAGTGTACCAGTAATTCAACATACAAATTCATCCGAAATAACGCATACTCAGACTAATCCACTAAAGCGTAAACAGGCATTTGATTTTAATCGCCTAGGACCAAAACAGCGAGTGGTACATAACCCGGCTAATTGTTCTCTAGAACTGAAAAAGGTTCCACGTAGCCTGAACAATATAACCCAGTTGAATAATCATTTCTCGAAATTCGGTAAAATTGTAAATATCCAAGTTAACTTTGGAGGAGATCCTGAGGCGGCATTGGTTACCTTCCAGCTACCAGCTGAAGCTAAAGCTGCATACAGAAGCACAGAGGCTGTGTTAAATAATAGATTTATCAAAGTATTTTGGCACAACAATATAAACAATAATGCAGCTGGTGGAGCTATCGAAAATGTACCACCAGGTGAGTTTATATGACCTTCCTTTTTTTATAGTATTAGAACTCGTACTTGAACTCGAATACTATCATCGCACCGAACTCTGCGTATTTACTAAACGTTCCGTGAACTTTTTTTCTGTTCGAATTAGGTTGCCGTCCCTCTATCAAAGAACGATTAGGCGCTGCTGTAACTGTTCCAACAAAAACCGACGAAAACGAATATATTCCCACTCGTCGGTCGACCGACGAACAAGTTACACAAACCGCGGTTCCGACATCTCCGAAAGCTGCCGTAGCTCCGACACGGGAAGACAAAGTTCTCGCGATAAAAAAGACACAAGAGATATTAGCAGCTAAGGAGACACTAAAGAAAAAGCAAGAAGAGAAGCGCAAGGAAGCGTTGAAATTAACCGCTGACTTGCGTAAAAGGAAACAAGAATTACTGGATAAGCATCTCGTAGAAATTCGCGGTTTAATCGAGAAAGCTGAGAAGAATCCGGAACAAAAGGATGCCATTATGGCGACAATAAAAACTATGCAACAATCTATTGACAATTTACGAAAAGACTTAGCCGCGAATGGCCAAATTGGTGGCAACAAGACGCAAGCAAAATCCAGAGAACAAACTCAGAAAGAAATCTTGGATGCTGAGTTGGATTTAATGACTGCACAACAAGAAGGCCAGGATGCCGGCGAATTACAAAAGAGATTAAACGAACTACGAGCACAGGCTGCTGCGTTGGGTTTAAACGCAAATCCAGCTGTTGTTAGGGGTACAAGACCCAGTAGAGTTATACGTGGTAGTCATGCATTATCTTATAGAGGCCGTGGTAGAGGAAGTTTTACTCATGTTTCGGTAGATCACAGGCCAACGAGTCTTCTAGTCTCTGGTTATGAAACTGAAGAAAAGGCCGATGTTTTAGCGCATTTTCAAGTAAGAACATATCATACTAAATCACTTCTACCATCCACAACTGCATATTAATACTTCCTTATTAACACAATCGAATGTCATGTATCGCTTACAGCAATTTGGTGAGATAGTAAATCAAATAGTAGATGACGCGACGCCTTCAATCGTAATCAATTTCAAGTCAAGGAAAGAAGCTGAAGTTGCTTTGGTAAAAGGGCGCACATTTCAAGACAGATTACTATCCATTACATGGGTGTCCGGACATCACTTACACCGTGGTGGCGTTGGTAGTAATTCAAATGCAGCCACGCAACTTACCGCGCGTTCGGAACAAGCACCACCTGCTAATGAAGACGAAATTGATTTAGAAGTAAGAGAGTCGAATGGCATACTTTGTCACTTATTACTCGTTATTTATTATTATCTTCGTCTACTCCGGCGAGTGAATGTTGTGATTGCGTGCGGTGTGCGTGGTATGGAAACATTTTGCTTTTCTTTTGTAGGGAAACGCAGAAGCATTACTTCTCGAAGAAAACGAAGAGGAGGAGGACGAAGATGGTGAATCGCGTAGCTGGCGGCGATAGCAGCGTCAGCGTCGTTTGTGACGAAAATTCGGAACTGGCTACGATGAAAGTGTGATGATCATCTGGGCAAATCAGTATACGCTCAGCACTCGCGCCACAGCTGCACCATCGTCGTTTGATGCATCAAATGTCATGATTTTCACGAAAGAATCAGGTTATAAGCTCGTACGCGTTATCATGAGTGTTACACTATTTGTTAATACTATTACGAATATCTGCATGCGCATTAATGGCGGTATATAAAGAGAAAGAAAAAAAAGGAAAACAGAAGGATATATATATATATATATATATATACATATATATATACTGCGTCCGAGTTGCGCATCGCAAATATTAGAAAACTGATATGCAAGTTTCCAGAAAAAAAAACAACAACTAACCAAAATTTATCCCATTATTTGTAGAATAAAATCGCTATGTTTTGTATGGGAAAACAAGAACATCTTATTCTGAATTCTCAAAGTCCTTTTCTTTCGTGCGTAGTGTCAGCGATACAATCGTTATCGCAATCGTCGTCGTCGTCGTCGTCTCTTGTCGTATACTTTTCGAGATCTAACCGAATATAGTTGAGTAGTGAAATTGTAGAATGTAAGTAGAAAGCTTATACTTTCAGAAAATTTACAATCGAAAGTGAGGAAACTATATTTATAACTTGTAAGATACAAATACAATTTATTATAATACTGATAATAATAATAATAATTACTACTTAAGGTAACAGCGTGTGACGCTTTCGAGTAGTGTAACTGGATATTTTCTTTTCTTTTTTACTTTCACTTGATGTAATATTTAAAGATTGTTCCTGTAACGATGTACAGTTGTATTGTATCATTTCCATGATTTCTTTCTTGTCCGATGTCAATGAATTCATTCGATTAGAATTGAAAACACAGAATAATCTCGCATAATTCACATTAACTCTTTCAATATACGTATACTGATTATAGAAATAGTACATCTATATCGATATAGAATTGTTGTATATAAACCACTGAACTAATTTCGGAGGTAAGTGAAAACAATATTTCATAGTAATCAAGCTCGTGGAACTCGTTGTTATTAATTAAGCCCTCGCGAATTTCTACGCGAAAAATCACAGATTGCTTCAGTGCCGTCGGCATTACGTTACGCGTCAAAACAAACTTGTTTTGTACATTTTTACAAAATGTTCTACTATGAAAAAGTAACTTACGAATTAAGTAGACAATTGCCGCGATGTTTCATCTAAGTGTTACGTATTAAGTCGCGTAGTTTACTAACAAGATTTATATTTCTCAGTTTCAGACTTGAACACTAGAATAGTAAGGCAACAGGCCGGCCATCTTGTTTCTACCGAGTGCTAACAATACTCTGCATGCTGCATGATTAAAACGATCTCTCAATCATACATTACTTTAATTATCTCGCATAATTTGTCCTATAATTATTTTAATCTGGATAAGGAAAGATGGCGCATTTTAGGTTAAGAAATAATGGTAATTAATTGAACCGATACTCATCTTGCCGAGGAATATGAATATATAACACAGTACTACAAAGTACTTGGACATTAAAACCGACATAAAAAATAAAATATACATTTATTACAATGTCGAACATATATAAAAAATATATCAATCAATTTATACGGGAAATTAAAATAATTAACTCTCTGAGAAGAAGCTCTTACACAGGTTTTGCACTTGAAATTAATCCTTTTGCAAATCAAATTCACATTTTACATTGGATTTGATTTTTATTCCAATAGCTTAATGCTAGAACTACGGGCAATATATTCTGCTATATTTATATTTTCACGTGTACCTCCTAAAAAATACGAATGGATGGAAAAAAGTAATTAATCGATTCTATTACCTACATTATGCAACGTGGGTCGTAAAAAATTTCAGAAAAAGGGACCTTATTAATTTGGACGTTTATATTAAATTCCGGGAGAAAGGTGAATTTGCTTTGCAAAAACTACATGATCTGCAAAATCGTTAATTTGGAATGCAAAAAGGTGAATATGTTCCGCAAAAGGATTAATTGGGAGTGCAAAACCTGTATCCAGCAAGGCGGACTTGGAGGCGAGGTTCGCAGAAAAGACATAAATAAAAATGAAGGAAGTAAAATTATTTCGGAAACGATAAATATTTAGGGGCAATTATCCAGTGGATAATTGTATCGAACATTATGGAGATAGCCAGCTAGCTAACAAACTACCTAACAATAATTGTGCAACAGGTAATATGGAGAGTGGCAAATTGACCGCTGGTCCATTTGCAGATCCGTGGTAAGCGCCTCTTAAGATCCAGCTTCCCAAACCAACAGATTTATGAGTACTCGAGAATAGTGCGGCGAGAAGGACATCCCGTGGCAACCATCGAGAGCACATAATCCAACACAAGCAGCTAATAAACAGTTGTCCCACGCAAGCTTAAACATAAAGGACACTGATAACGCAAAGGATTTTTTTTCTAACAATAAACATGCTTAACCACTTGGATTGGAATTTCATTGATGATTACATGGGCCACATGCGTCTATTTAATTCTGCATTAACTAACACATTCGCGTCGGGGCATTTTTAACTGAATCTTACGCGCGTAACAAGACAAAATTGCGGATTTTTGCTAAATAAAAAGTTATGTTCGACCCAAAATCGTCCTGGATTATGGTTATACATCATTTACCACCGATTTGGGCCGTTTAGGAGCAAAATTGGCGACTTTGATTTTTTGAAGGTATACCCCTTTACATTCTTGCGATTTTGCGTCGACCCATTTTGGGCTAAAAAAAATTTTAAACCGCTTCTTTCGACCCAAAATCGTCCTAGAATATGTTTATACATCATTTACCATCGATTTGGGTCGTTTAGAAGCGATTTTGGCGACTTTTCATTTTTGACAATTTTTGAAGGTATACCCCTTCACATTTTTTCGGCTTGGTTTCGACCCATTTTTGACCAATAACAATTTTTTAACCGCTTCTTTCGACCAGAAATCGTCCTAGAATATCTTTATACATCATTTACCATCGATTTGGGTCGTTTAGAAGCGATTTTGGCGACTTTTAATTTTTGGCAATTTTTGAAGGTATACCCCTTCACATTTTTTCGACTTGGTTTCGACCCATTTTTGACTAATAAAAATTTTTTAACCGCTTCTTTCGACCAGAAATCGTCCTAGAATATCTTTATACATCATTTACCATCGATTTGGGTCGTTTAGAAGCGATTTTGGCGACTTTTAATTTTTGGCAATTTTTGAAGGTGTACCCCTTCACATTTTTTCGGCTTGGTTTCGACCCATTTTTGACCAATAAAAATTTTTTAACCACTTCTTTCGACCAGAAATCGTCCTAAAATATGTTTATACATCATTTACCATCGATTTGGGTCGTTTAGAAGTGATTTTGGCGACTTTTCATTTTTGACAATTTTTGAAGGTGTACCCCTTCACATTTTTTCGACTTGGGTTCGACCCATTTTTGACCAATAAAAATTTTTTAACCGCTTCTTTCGACCAGAAATCGTCCTAGAATATGTTTATACATCACCCCCCATCGATTTGGGTCGTTTAGAAATGATTTTGGCGACTTTTAATTTTTGACAATTTTTGAAGATTTTGCGAAATTTCAGTTTAAATGGGTGAAACTCCCCCCTCAAAATTTTGACGTATACGTCGGTTAATTTAGTTTTCTATCGTAACGTTAAAAATACTAAAAATTTTACGAATGTTAGCGATATACTTTATTCGAGTTTCAATAATATTAATATTGGCAGTCACCGGTGACAATCTTATTCAGAAAAATCTCCAATAAAGTAATAAAATGGCATGTTTATCCTTTTCTTAATTATGACGGCATAAAAACGCATGTTATTTCAAGCCAAGTGGTTAAAATTCCATATATTACAACATAATTGAAATAATACCAACATGCTTAAAATGTCTACCAAAATGACTGCCTACATTACCACATTGTTGACCGGCAATTTTATGTTCAAACTAACTTGACTTATGCACACATCTAATACAAACACGAGTTAATTCGTTACCAGTCAACGATGTGTTAATTTCTAGGATTACGTGCTTACCGATTAACACGCACACTAATACATCCGTGGCTTGCAGGGACGAAGCATCCACGGACACAGCGTCGCAAAACCAATGGTAAGCCGTAGCCAATAGGAGCCCTCGAGAAAACCAAGACGTCTTAATGTTAAAGCAGTTGTCGGATTTGAAAAGAAACGATTGAATTAGGATTCCGATCGCTAACGGTATGAGTGTACAGTATATGGTCTCCTTAACGTTTATTCCTACAAAGGGTGGTGTTGATGCGCCTAACTGTAAGACAGAGTATCACTATAATAATTGCCGTGGTTGAAACATGCCAGAAACTACGTGATTTACCACAAAGTAGAGTAACAAGGGTGATATAAACAATCCTGCGAAGTGGGACACCAAAGTGATAACGATGCTGGTCGATAAGTCTGCCTCCGCTAATCTGCAGAGGACGAGACTCGTGCTGAATGGTGGTGGCATGCAATAAAGTACCTGAAAAAATAGATCAATGAATGAATGAACATAATTGATATGTTTCTTTATCATCTTTCGGTTGATTCTAATAAGTCTTTGCAATATGGCATTGCAATAGGGGTAACGGAAAGTAAGCAATTATTTTTGATATACTTTAAGAAACCTCAGTTGATTTTTTCATGGTAACACTGGAATTACTGAAGAAGTACAAATGATGTTTGCCATTGTTAGGTAAATTAGTGGAATATATCACTGTGCATTGTTTGAGATTTGATGTACAGTAGTACCATTTTGATATAAAAATCGCAAACACGAAAATATTCCTCCTGGAGTATAGTTCGAACTTCGAATCAAATTTCTTGCTTTCTCAAGCGTTTGAAGTCTAGAAAGTTTGAAGTTAGAAGCGTTCGAAGTACGAGGTACCACTGTACGTTTTTTTATATACACAATGCTATATTGAATCCATTAATTAATTTAGATTTTCCTAGACATTCTGCTATTAGATAATCCACTTTGTCATCTATGATCCTTGATCGACGATTCTCTCCTGCCGTAATTCCCTTTTGAAACAAATCAGATTCCCAACTGTTGATACGAACAAATTTTTTATTTCCCGAATTGATTACTTTCCGGTACCCTTAATATTATAGAATTGAATTATTTACTTCCATCCCCTTCAGCAACCACATGTTAACTTCCGCGTACGTTAATAGGCAAGTTCCGAGTTTCATTAGAAACGGCATTAATATGTACATAAAGCTCATCATAAATATGAGAAAATAGCCATTGCTTAACGTAGAATACAGTGATTTAGGGTCACATAATATTCCGGCTTCTAAATACGTTAAAGGCACCGCGATGTATCGAATAAAAAGACTTCCGTTGAAGATACCTATAATTATACATAAGTTCACCAATGAGGATATTAACCCTTTGCACTCGGTGGCGACTCTCAGTCACCACTCGGTTTATTGTGACAACTCGAACGACAATTAGAAGAGACATTAACCCTTTGCGCTCCTACATTACCGGGTTAATGTCGCTTCTAATTAGGTTGTACATAATTAGGTGACCGGTTTTACGCGGGATACACTGTATAAATAATTAACGCCGGTACCATTTCTTCCACCGAATCGTGGTTGCAGAGATGCGAGTATCATACACAAAAGCATCATTAAAAAATATCCGTAACGGTATAAAATGTCATGGCGTTTCTTTTGGCGTGGTCCATCCAACGCGTATATGGAATTCATTCTCATCCAGATTCAAACGTTCCTGGATGAAAGTAATTATATTATTAATTTAATCGACATCATTATACCAACATACGGGAATATATTAGATGAGAATTAATCTTTTGTGCATACAACTTAACTTCGTCTCTCTATAATTACGAGTATCATCAAGTCGTTATTAATGCAATGAAAAGCATTCCAAGGAGAAAAGAAAATTATAGGAGAAAATAAAAAAGAACAATGGAATAATGGAATTAAGACACTTCCATTGACCCTTTGACTGAGATAGACGTATTTATACGCTTTCGTATGTACATGAATATACGAAAGGCGTATAACTACGACCAGTAAATTTTACACGGTACCACGCATTTACTTTTTTAGTAAATTAATCCTTTTGCACTCGGAGACAATTCTCAGTCGCCACTCAGTTTACTGCGGTGAATCAAGTGGTAAACTTTAATATCGTCCCTCAGTCGCCACTCGAGTTGACGTAATAAACTGACTGGCGACTGATAATCGCCACCGAATGCGAAGATTTTTCTTACTTTCATCGGCGTAATTCCGTGTCAACTATCACGCGAATATCTAATAGTTTTTATATATTAATAGTTTTTTGTTAGAATACATTGCAGCCAAAGGGTTAAACAATGAAGCGTTTCATTCGAGTATTATTACATTACCTGTGCCATTACGTGGTACTTTAAAATCGAAAGACAATTGTGCGACATGGTAGATGAAAAGTCTGCTCGAAAACAGTGAAAGTTAGATGACAGTGCTTTGCATTATGCGTAAAAGAATCCTTAGAACACAGATCGTTCCTTCGGTAGAATCGAATGTACAGAATTCACAAAGAAACTAGATCGATTCGATTCCTCTTTTTTTTTAGAATTGTCGATTTATTTCTGTAGATTCGAAAACAAGCTTGTACATATTCAGTGTTCATTGCCCCTCCGCGGTGTTTGCACGTGCATCTTTTGTCGAAGCGGGAAGGCAGGAGGAATGCTACGCCTATGTGTTTCCATGCTCAAATAATCGAAGCAAGCGTACATTCTTAGAATTTATGCTAGAACAAGATCTATCCTAGAAATGCATAAAGTAGAATAAATACGAAGAATTAATATCGTTACAAAGAATATTCCGATGGCCGTATTATCGGTTTATCGGTAAACCGTTTACAAAATGATTTCCTCTACAAAATTACGCCGAAGTCTCTTTTTATGCGGTAGATACGTTAGGCAGAAAAACACATAAAACAAATCGCCCGAAAGAAATATATAAAAGCTTTCTTGGTAAAATATAAAAATATTTTGAATCCGAAATGGACGAGCGCGTTAGGCTGTTATAGTCTTCTTTTCTTGGATTACTTGATTCTTTGCTTCACAGTATGACTTCGAAACCGCATTAAATAGTTAGGCATAAAAAGAGACTCGACTGCATTGTTTCTTCTACCATTATAAAGTGTGATCAAGCATACCGAAGTATAATAGAAAAGTAAACAGCTCTATTTCCGTAACGTGATCAAACAGGATGCAAGTTTATTCTTACATATTCCGAGTAAGGTTTATCGTACATGGATTATCTTGCTCGTTTTACCAAACGATAGACATCGTTTATGGAAGATATGGTTATTAGAAGAACAAAA
The DNA here is from genome assembly GCA_910591585.2 of Nysson spinosus. Lineage (NCBI taxonomy): Eukaryota > Metazoa > Arthropoda > Insecta > Hymenoptera > Crabronidae > Nysson > Nysson spinosus. Next base: position 11,212,237 of record OU342835.1, read on the forward strand.
TGGCTCTTTCCATCGATCTCAACAGCAGATTTCTTTAGCCAACGAACATTTTCGTGTGCTTGCGAGTTATTATACACTGTATACGTATATCGAATACATTCAACGCATCGAATAAAGCAAAGGAATTCTTGCACGCCACTCGACGAACAACGAATTCGTAGCATCACAGTTTCTTTCGCGATTCATCTTATTTCGGGCACGATCGAATATTATTCGAGAACTTATCGAAATCTTCGATGTTTCTTATCTATTTAGAATACCGTGGTATTCTAAAAGACTCCTTAATTACGTAACAATACGAGCAACACGAAGCGGGGGTTAATACGGCGTCCACCCTTAATCTCGTTCGCAAGACGCATGCGCGACCCACTTGACTCCTCGCATTCGATTACAGCGATCTTTTTCTTTCCAGGTGACGCATTCTGGGAAATCGAATTTCATTTAAATCAAGGATAATTAGCGACATGTAAGGCTTATAATTATTTTCGTAGTTATTTATATAAAATTTGTCGTATAATTTGTTAATCAAATCCATTTTTATGTTTGTATTTGGGATATGCCGAAAAATAGAGCGTACCGAGATTTGATCGTCGATGAGTGCACTGTGGAAATGAAGACAAGGCAAGTTTATTAATTATTATTTATTATAATAATAATATTAATAATATAATAATATAATAATAATAATATAATAAGATTAATGAAACAACAGTTCACAGAGCGTTTAGTGGTGGCAGAGTTAAGAGCCACTTTACTGCCATTAAGTCGGGGTCCACCCTTCTTGGCACGTGTACTCGGAAAGTTTTTAAGTTCCTGCGCTTATTAATTATTCACATGCTTCCGTACAAAAAAGATCTTCCGTAACGTATCATACATAACTCACCCTATGACTAAAATACACAACATTGGTTCCGTAAACGAGGTTACACATAAGTTAGACCTGATACAATGAATCCGCGAAAGAAATAAACAAAACTCCGACTGTTCGGTGAACGACTTTGCTCGGAACTTAAGAAGACATATGTTTTTTGTTATTTTTTTCGTTTCCAGTAGACCTTAATCTATCCATATATCTTATCGTATGGCAAACGTGGATAAACAGGCAGTTTACTTCTTTCATAAACTACGTAATAATAGTTCGTTTCAATGGCGAAAGGTATGTTTTCAGATCTTTATTCTCTCTGGTGAGAGAATCGTAAGGATAATAAGAACAGTAAGAATAGTAAGAATGGTATCGGGTTATGCGCACGCGCAATGCACTTCCGAAAATGAAACACTGAGATGTAAAGTCTCCAGGTAACGCGGATACGAAGGAATCACATATCAACATGCTCGGCTACACGAAAATGTTAAACTAAGGTACAAACGTTTTGATTCAATATTATACTACGTGTCAAACAATTAATCGAGACGTATCTACTTTTATATCACCTTGGAACACGGGACTTTTTTTAACGGCCTACTACATACATATTATGAAGCAATAAATACTATTTTCTTGTCATATCATCGTGTCGTTAATTCGGAGAAGAAAGACGAACAAATTTTGTATCCAATATTGGATTCATTTCGGATATCCGACGTGCGATATCCGGTTGATTAGAATCGAAGGAATATCTCAAAAAGTCTCACGTGAATTTCGTGCGTATTAATAAGTAAAATGCGAAACCACTTAACTAGTAGAAACGCGGGTTATAATACATCAGTATTTTATTCTATACAAAGATGGCGGACGCGAAGGAAAGCATAATAATATGACTTCCGTAGCATACCAGAGACACGTTAGAGCTACTAAAAAGTATTATAAAAATAATTTAAACGCCAAATCTTCTGCTTTTTTCTGCGTCATGCTCTTAATCACTTAATGATTTTTGAGAGCGTTTTCATGGGCTTTTCTTTTCGTTCCACGCAAAACGTTTATGCAGAGTGAAATTGCAATGTCTTCGACGTCGATGAAGCATTCGATAAAGTACAAGCTTATTCCAATAGTAAAAAAAATATACAGCTTTCATTTCATTGAAGAAGAAACTATCGTGTATACAAATATATGTGTGTCTATGTGCTATCTCTTAAAAAAAGGGGGATTCGTTAGATTCTCATCGAATATGAGATAAAAAGATACGTATAAAATGCAGTGTATTAAAATATACCAGTCTTTCTGTTTTCCAGTATGAACCTTCAATCAATGCGAATGAATTGATCGAACGTTAATAGAGAATCGATATTAATTGACGGCGGATAATACAGGCAATTAATATAGGATAATTAGTATTTAAATTCTAAAACGATACACAACACTGAAGTAATTCTACTGTACATGGATATATATAAAAAAAATACGCAGTATTTTCAACAAACAATTTCAACTGCTCGCTGGCATTCTCCATTCTACATGGCAGCGTTTTGCAAAACAGAAAACTCGACGCAACAGGAATACCAGTCAACGATACGATCGTTAAATTAGTATATCATGTTTAAAACGAAGAAATGTTTATTCTCGAAAAACATTAAACCCTTTGTGGCAGTACTTGGACTGCCCTCGAAATGAAATTGTAAAATCAACACAACGTGTAGGATTAGTTTGAAACGATTATTATTCGTTGTCAGTTTATCACGAAGAATTTCGGCGGTACTATGTAATAATCATACAAAGGCCAATGTATAACAAATGTTTTAACAAGTATATAAAATATTGATCGAAGGCACATTGGCGAGGAATATCCGTTAAAATTATTTTCTTGCCGCTTCCGCATTTTTGTTGGAAGGGAACAAGAATGACAATCACGATGCAAAACTATCTAGCTTGTTTATATTGTATATATAAATATACATCCCGTGAGATGAGTTAATAAGATAGGCTAATGAAAAGAAGCTCGTGGAATATTTCTCGGAGATTTCTTTCAAGCTTTATATAACGCTTTCTTTATCGTACACATAAGTCAAATATGATACAAACAGTACAACAGTAATTTGTTTACTGTATTACCCATCCGTAACATAAATTTCCAATATTTATGCGTTCTAGCGATCGAGAGTAATTTTTAATTCGTCTACCATGCTATACAATGTACGGACAATTCGAGAATTATTCGTACATAATTTTCTAAACTATGATCCAGTTGTTTGATTTTAATATGCGTTTCATCACAGCGAATAAGATTAACCATGATCAAGCATGCAATTTCACTCCGCATAGCGTTTATAATATTAGTGTAATGTTGATCATACTCTCACCTATAAACTAGAGTTAATTCATATCACAATATCACGGTATTCCCGAGGAATTATTGAAGTCCTTCGGGTACCGTTACCCCCGTTCCTTTTCCTGGTAAAAATGTAACACAGTGCTTTCAGAAGTTTGTAGTACTATTGCTGCGATTCACTTTTTTCCCTATGACTCGGGAAGATGTTCTTGTAGGCGTTGGTCTTAACTTGTATCCACCGGCGTTCATCGTACTACTGATAGCGGCTACATTTGGGGCGATGGTTTTCAGGCACTTCGCTGCTTCTTGTAGTTGCTTCGACAAGATTTCGTTCTTCAGCTTCTCAGCGTTCAGTTCTCTTCGGAGTTGAGCTTTCGTTTTGTTTCCAAACGGACATAGTACTCTGTGTTGAATAAGAGATACGGCCGACGGTCTCATTTCAGGGTTCGGATGGATCATCAACTATAAAAAGTAGCAAGTTGAAGAAAATTAGTAACACATTCATTTTCTGGATATTCATAGCAATATGATTAGTTTCATTAGGGAATACTTACTTTGAGTAGCTCGTTAAGGTCACGACTGTAGTGTGGCAATTCTTTCAAGTTTCCGTTTCTGATATCGTGCCATTCAGGGCCATTCTTCGGTAGCGGACCACCACCACCTGCTTCGTATACCGTTAATCCTAAGCCGAAAATGTCGGCTTTAGGTAGATGACTGAAGTCTTCGCGCAATATTTCCGTTGGCAAGTATCTACAATCTCCTTCCTCTACTTGTGGATTGTTCACAGATGTGACGTGACCCAAATCACCAATCTTGTACGTGATTTCTTCCTCGACTGTTTCTTCTTCGTCAAAACCATCGTCCGCCGAATCATAATTCACCGCGAGTAGCCTCTTCTCTTTTGAGATGAAGATATTACCGGGTTTGATATCCATATGTACTAGTTGCATGCTATGAATGTATCTTAAGCCTTCCGCGACGTGCAACAACAGTTGTCGCATTTCCGCCTCTGAAAACTGCTTCTTCTCTTTTTGTAAATTTGAGATAGCATCTGCTAGACTACCTCCGTTACAGTACTCGTTTTGGATAATCATATGATTATCTTCTGCCCATGCAGAGTAATATCGTACGACATGTTGATGTTTCCCAAGAACAGCATGCGCGTACACTTCGTTTAGTGCGTTCTTCTCGTTAATACTTCCAGCCACAGGCTTAATACTTTTCTTGATAGCATACGTACACCCATCTAACCGATTAATACACTTGTAAACCGAACCAAATTCCCCAGTACCGATTAACCCAAGCTCGTGAAACTCTTGGTGGTATCTGGGAATATTGGAGTCCTGTAATGCAACGCGTTTCGTTGCTTGCTCGACTTCGTTATCGGAATCCTCGGAATCCACGAGGTCGAATTTCGGGATTTGGATGTCGGGTGAACTAATAACAAATAATAACTTGCTATTACAAATATTCAACAATCAACATAAGTAGAACTGAAGAGTCGAACGTTAAACTCGCTTTTAAATTATGTATAAACTTGAGCTCACCTATTGAGACTACGTTTTGATCTAGTACGCTTTCTAGCAGTTAATAACATTCCATTTGGAGTAAATGGATTTACATTCGCTGCTGGTCTATCAGGTTTCGTTTGATAGCTACAGGGTCTGGGTCTCTCCAAGGCGAATAGCCTAGTGCATTTAGATGGAAGAGGAGTATGCATCGCACTCTTCTCCATCAGGGTTTTAGGGGTAGCAGGAGAGTCAAAGAGACGCAAAGCCCTGACACGCTTGTAAGGTGGACTACAAGCCAGAGACAGTTTTTGTGGACAGGCATTTTCACGAGGAGGAATCCTCATTCCTGTAGGACCTGGAATATAACAAACGAAATTTTATAGATTGACGGTCAAAGAACAAAAACGGATAACTAGCACAATTTCGGAATTTTATTTGAAATATCTGTGTATCGAAGAAGCGTGACTCGACAAATTTTGATAAATTAATGTGCGACATTAAATTTTCATAATTTTGTAAATTTGAGAATAGTTCGTTTTCGATGATATATATACAAATATTTCTGCGAAATAGTTAGCTAATTATATCGGAAAATTATTGTCAGTGCTTTTATTACTACTGCCGTAAATACGGGGCAGTCTCGCAAAAATATAAAACGAAAAGTTAGTGCATAATGTACGATTTTAATAAAATATCTAATATATGATTTTAATAAAACTGATATAGATCATAATTGAATTTGAGATGCAATCATCAGTACACAGGAATTTTATAGTTACTGACTATATTCTCAAACCAAAACACATATGCATGATGCAAAATAATTGGCCCAAAAAAATATCAATTTTCCCACACCATGCATAATTCTCTTACAACTCTTACAACTACATGTTGTAAGAGTAAAAGAAACCAGTTACATAAGCAACGAATATTTACTAAACAGACTACAATTACCGAAAACATAATAATCCGTAAAAACTTAATTAATCCCCTTTTAATAACCCGAGGCCGTTTTCAAACAGAAACAAGAACGCTACAGAAATACAATAAGAAAGCAAACAATTAAAATAGCATAACTTAAATAGATGCAGGAATAATAAACTGCGAGAGGTAGCTACGGGGCCCGACGCACGCATACAACAAAGAGATACAACACGCCGCGGACCCACCAAACATGAAAGAAATCGTGGAGTAAACGTCGAGAAATAAGATCGACAAAAATATCGGCGATTAAAGAAACGATTTATAATGCTAAAAAAACCCGAACGGAAAAGTTGCATAGTTAATCTACGGTCTAGAATTCGAAAACATGCGAGAAAGCCATCTGTGAATCTTGAGAAATGGACTCGAGGCGTATATGAAACGAGGACCCATTGTATGCATTAGATTCAAGAATAATGAAGTACTACGGAAATATGAAAAGTGAGGAACGATGTAGCATAGAGAAGAGATAAATAGCCATCGATAGACTTTCAAACTGAGCGGTTAGTGGATGCGCAAAGATTTAAATGTTAACTAACCTGTCACATTGATCACTGGGGTTTTGTTATTATTAACTGTATGCGTTTGATTAGATTCACTGTCACTGCAATCCATGGAATTACTGAACGATAACTTCCTGGGTTGTAAGAGCGGAGAACATCCAAAATCTTCGGCCGATGAGTCTAGTATATTATCCTCGACATCGCAGCCGGAGCTATTAGTACGACAGCTGATGTTAAGCTCCTCGTCCCGAATATCGCAGGCTTCGTAATGCAACTTTTGTGCAACTTCCATGTTTTTAGACTGCCACCATAAGATCTTGACCATGCAAGTGTCACGGGTACACTATCTATGGTAAATTGGAATCAGCACTAATTATAATATCGAGCCAATTACGGTTTCAAACACGTTCATTCAAACAATCGCTCCCGTACCACGCTACGTTCGTTATGGCGGGTGGCCCGATGCTACTCGGCCAAATTGGATCCGACCAATCGCTGCGCCGCTCTGAAACGCCCTTTCTAAGGGAGCGGTTATAACGACCGCTACGATTGGCTGGGCTCACGCACAATACCCACATATACTAGCGTCATCTGCGCACACTTTAGAGGGGTCCCTTCCTACGGCGGACCCAAACTTTCGATGTATATTACACTTAATTCTTACAGATTTTTCGGAATGAATCAAAGGATTCCTATTGTATTAGATTCCGAGCTTAATTGTTTCACCACGTAGTCGACCCACGGGAAAATCTCGGTGACATTTTCATTGATGATTTCACTCGACATTTAAACTTTCACTTTCGTTCATTTCCGAATAATAAAGGAGCACGCTGTAGCTCGGTACGCAGTTATTTTTATCTAAAACATCATTCATCCGTGTTCGATATTACTCAGCAAAGTAGAACGGAATTAACGAGCCGCGCGAATAAATAATTCGCGTGCTTCCATAACTTCAAACAAAAATGATTCGATCATTTACGGCATCATAAATTACGACGCTCATACGATTACATTAAAATAGCATGAAGAGGTTTGATCGATAATCTATCCTTTCACCTTTCAATATTATAATCTCCGAAAAATTCTAATCAGATTAATAATGCTTAATCCTATTTTCCTGAGTATCGTAATAATACGAGCGACTCGTTTCTGCGCCTGTTATTCCATTTCCTAGTTGAGCGTGCTTAATAAAGTAATAATTTTCGATTCCCTGAAAAAACATGGTACAAAGAGTAGCTTGTATTTTCATCTTGTTATACGCAGCAGATCCTTGAGGCAGAAAGAGAAGAAGGGGAGCGAAAAAAAACTTTCACATCTTTAGCTCCATCAGACAAAGAGCCGTGTTTCGTGAAAGAAGTTTGACGAAGGCAGTGAAAGAATTTTCATCGAGCAGCTGCAACCTGTAGCGTTTGCAGTTGGTACGAGGGATGGCAAAGGGGGATGGTGGAGGGATGTGCCAGGCTGTGGCAGAATCAAGCAGAATCTAGTGGTGGGGGTAAACATAGTAGCGCGACGGACGTGCGATATGACGGGAATTTTACTGCCTACGATCACCTCTTCCTAAAAGTTTGTGGATAGGGTAGGGGGGAACCTTGCAACGAGGTGGGGGCCATGTAAAAGAAACTTGACACGTAAAGGGGGAAAAAATAAGTCAAACAGAGAGTGCTTGTCTCTCCTATTCTTCTTTTTAACACTCCGTGTCACGTAGACCAATTTTTGAGTAAAAGCTCAGAAACGAAACCACCAAACGGTATGGCCGACACAGAGATTGAGGTCGGAGGTGACATGCAAATACCGCAAAACAAGCAAAAGTTTAGCAATGGGTAAAGATTACCTTCGATTAGACGATGCACATGAGCATTTAACAACATCATCCTAACCTTTAAATCAATATTGCTATATGTAAGCTTATTCATAATCACGAACAGAGCAGATTAACACTAGGAACTACATAGATTTTATCATTTCTACCCAATATACTTATAGAGCATACTCCATAATTTTGCTAGAACGGCCTCATAATATCAGACATATATAGTTCGGATATAAACAAATTCTTTTCCTAAACAGATTAACAATTTTTCTGTACATGATGCAATATTTTCTTACTAATTTACAGCATTTAAGGCACTATTTATTAAACTACATATACGTACACATATAAGCCGTTTATTCCGAAAGTGGCCCAAGTCTATTTTTCAACAAAATCAAGTTAACGTTTATAATAATTACACGAAGTTACTTCGTAAATATTAGAGCGTTAACTTGATTTTTTGAAAAATGGACTTAGGCCACTTTCAAAATAAACAGCGCATATATTCGCGAAGCAATTTCATGGAGCAACATAATTACCCACATTACTGATGCATAACATTTGGTGGATATGAAATTGTTATATGAAATATTATTATTTAGGCTTGAGTTCCTGCAGATACCACAATTACCTCTGAGCCACATAGGGTATCCCCAAGCTCATGAGTGGATTGAACACAGAAAGGCCAATGTTAGGCCATGGTCATTGTTTGTTAATACAAACAATATCAGACCTCCACCTAGTTTGACTAGATTAACTAAAAGGATTGTCAAAAACATTGAGTACTTCCAAAGCAATTATTTATTTGTATTTATTGGTCTGGTTATATATTGTTTGTAAGTCATATTGATATTTTACTTCCTTCAGACTCCTATTTCAGACATCCATATATATATTAAGTTATTAAATTACCTAGTGAACAAATAAAATGTATATTCTTCTAGGATTACTTCACCCCTTTTGTTACTTGCTGTTGTAGCATCCCTTGGGACTTGCTACAAAGTGTCACAGCGACATGCTAGGCAAGAACTAACTATATTGAATCATAAATTGACATTGGCACAAGTATATTCTTTAATAGGGATTTGTTCACTGCCAATATTTTATCTAGTCGGTGCTGGTACTGCCTTATTTTGGGTACTTGGTGAGTGGGAATCATGTGAGATGAGAGATTCTCATTTAGTATTCATATCATATTGAATATATTAGCATAGAACATTTATTACAGGTGTATCATGGTTTTTAATAACTCTTCATGCAGCTTTTTATAATATTGACTCTGTACTATGCCCAGGAGAGGATGAGCTTAATTCTCTGGTTATGCAAGAAGTATGAAGGTTCATATAATAATTTCGTAGCTTTAGTATAAAATGCAAAACTGAAATTAATAATCACCATCTTCAACCCTTTGCCCTCGGACGGCGACTCTCGGTCACCACTCAGTTTCTTGCAATAATTCGAATGGCGACTGAGCGGCGGCATTAAGATTTGCTCCACTTACTTTTTGTTATTGAATTTTAAATCACCGATAATTGGAGAAAATTTTAATATCGCCCCCGAATTGCCGTTCGAGTTGTCGCAATAAACTGAGTGGCGACTCAGACTCGCCTCCTAGTGCAAAGGGTTATTGGATATTACAATGAGGAAAATGTAGACTTTGCATATGCAGTGTGAAATATACACACACACATATATATTTATATATATAATCTCATGTAATATTTAAGCCTTTGCAATCGGGAGGCGACTCTCAGTAGCCACTCACTTTATTGCGGCAATTCGAATGGCGACTGAGAGGCGACAGAGAGGCGACATTCTAATGATCTCCAGTTTACTGTAATTTAACGTCTAATAAAATATAATTGTTGAAAATCTTAATATCGCCTCTCAGTCGGCACCCGAGTTGCCGCAATAAACCGAGCGGCGACTGAGAATCGCCTCGCAATGCAAAGGGTTAATAATAAAATTAAATCTGCTTTATTCGGATAATTGAATGCAATGCAGGAATTATAAAATTATAATATCACCATCGGATATTACGAAATTGTAATTGTATAATAGAGAAATTAAATTTTTATACAAGTATTATATACATACAGAATAAAACAAATGTGTTTTATTATTGTATTTTTGTATTACCCAAAGATTCTGATATTTATATTTTCGTAAAAATAAATGACAACATGAAATTATTACTGAAAATAATGCCTCTGTTTTTTGTCATTATTCAAACATAATTCTACTTGCTAAGCAATTGCCATTGAAATAATAATAATATATCACAGATACTTTTAAACCAGGTATCACTTTTATCAATCTTCAATTAGCAAGGCTTGAATTGAATAAATTTATTAATATAATAAAAATAATGTATCTTGTAGTAAAAACTCAAGAAACACACCATTTATATAAGCCGTCTATGTGTGTTGGTGCAATGACTTCCATGTGGCAACATGTACATGGAAGTCCACATATGACGCATTCTGAACAACCATATATTTTCCGTGTTTGATTCCATCACACAATGTTCAAACTATGGACACACTAAATTAGTGAACATTTACATGACTAATTAGCACCCGTATAAGTTTTTAGAAATGTGTCATTGATATTAAGGTTAGTCTTTTTTTGTGATGGTGGATGTATCCTGCATCCTATCAGATGCTTGATAATGTCTTCATCTCTATGTTAATAGCATCATCCGGCTGCAAAGGATTATGTTGAAGGAACTATGAAGTACTTGTAAGAATATTTTATATATTTATTCGCACGCTATATTCATATATTCAATAGAATTTCCGTACTCGCAGATGATTCATTATCCTTGATTTGAGCATTGTCGGTTTTTCTATTTATGTACATCTTGTTATAAACGCAAACTCGTATTATTTATTCAAGTCAGATATGTTGATCGGTTATTATTTTCAATAATTGACATTCTATTTGCGAGGAATCAAACTTACTCTGACAAAGCTGACTGATAACAATGTTATTATCAATTTTATATACTCTCTTAGAACTGGATGTGATTAATCTTATCTTATTCGCTATCGCCTTCAAGTACTCTAATTGATAATAATTAATCATAATTCTAGAACAACCTAATTTAATTTAATTTTATATGCTAGACTCCAAGTTTATATGTAGATATCATTTAGTGGTGCATTATATCTATATGTAATATAGCAGATATTTATGTAAAGAGTAATTAAGTGTATCTTAACTTGTTTAGGTAGTATGTTATGTTTGTAGCATATGTTTTATAGTATTGTATCATTAGCTTGCATGTAGTATACGCCATTTGATTTAAATAAGTAGGCGTTGAGTACTGATCAAGTTGAATTAAAAATGGAAGAAGAAGAGGACGAAATTTCTATTGGATGGACTAGGCGGCATAGAAACAGTTATGGACCTGACTCTAGCATCTACAAGTCAGTGCAAGATAGTTTAAACAGAGGATCCGCACAAACACTGTATCACAGTGTACGTAATACTATATTTGAGGATGCCATAAGTATGGACAGTATGCGTACTGCCATTTCCATGGAGAATATTCATGATAACGATGATACATCAACCATCAACAATGACACTCATGAAACTGTCCTTAATGGAAGTTGCACTGATGTAAGAAACAATAGAAGAGAATCCAGATTGGTAAACATCGGATAATTCAATAGATTTTGATATGCTATAATTACACGCAAAAAAACATGCTGACCTTTTACTACATGCTACAATATCATATACTAACAAATTAATTATATTTTCAGCTTTCACATTCAGGCACATTATTTAGTTTATATTTTCGCGATGAGATTCGCGCAATCGACTTTGTTCTGGTTTGGGATGAATATGATGGAGAAGCTCAAACTTTCAGGAGCATTGAATGTAGAAGGGTAAGAAACTAAATTAAAAAGATGTTCTATCATTAGGGTGACAATTGACACTAGATTGTATGCACAGGAGTTTGAAAAAAATTTGGAGAAGGAAGGCTTGGAATTGGAGCATGAGCCAGCAGAACCAAATGGTTTACATTTCATAAAAATACATGCCCCTAAAGATGTTTTGAGAAGATATGCAGAGATATTAAAATTAAGATTGCCAATGAGAGAAGTGCCGCGTCCAGTAGTTTCGCAATCACAGGGCAATGTCTTGATAAACGAAGTGAATTCATTTTTCAAAAGAATCATGAAGAGGTTCTATGTTGATACAACGATTTTTCCAACAATGGCACACAACTTTACAGCCGTATATAGTCGTGATAAGGAATATCTATTCGACCTGGACTCTCCGAACTTTTTTACTCCGTCCACGAGCGCAAGAATAGTTCAATTTATTTTGGACAGGACCAAATTTACTGAAGGCAAACATGACGACTTTGCATTTGGCATAGAACGATTGATATCCGAAAGGTCATATGTTGCCGCATATCCTCTTCACGATGTAAGTATATATATATATATTTATAATATTTATTTCAATAACATATTCGATAAAGTATTTGTTACAACTATGCATTGCATTTCTGTTGAACATTTGGAATTTACTTATATATCCAGCAGTATGTACTTTTATTGTAAAAGTATAGAATCTATTACAATGCGCTATTGTATTCAGCAATATGCATTTCAGTTGTAAAAGTATATATTCCCCGAAAGATATTGGGATTGTCCGTGAAAATTGAATACTCGCACATTTCTTAGTAAGGGGAAAGGGGCATTGTTTTAGATGGGCCCTTTCCATACCTCCGCTCGCACCTTCTAAATATTCGATTATCCATTGACCGATTTTCGTAGGAGGGCTCGTACCAATTCTCTCGGGGCAACTTGCCTCTCCTCTTCGAATATAGCCACCCTGCTTGACTTTGTATCGAGCATAAAACGGCTTATAGGATTTTCGCGTCTTGCCTTAATCCGCTTTTATGAACCAGGCCATCCCAGGATAGATAGGGTACGGTTATCAGGCCAACCACTCAGGTAGAATCGTTGAATAGAACCACCTGGATTTCTATTGTCCTTTAGCCTGATCAGTTCGCGGTACGGCAAGGAGGGCAATAAAATTGCCGTTTTCCCAGTTTAATCCCTTGTTACACTATCCTAAAATAAAAATATGCATTCGTGCGTAACGTCCCGCCCCTTGAAACCTCGAGGGATGTTTATTAGCAGTCTCTCAGCTATTCGTAAAATTACCTCGCTTATAGTTTACAGTTTATATGATCCTCCGAAATTTCAACCGAATATTAGCCCACGGAAGAACATTACAATCGTCTCATTTAAAACAAGGGTTCCACTAACGACCGGCTTTTCGAATATTATATTACCCACATTGAATTTTTATAAGTAATCCATTTGCAGTGCACGTACTGTGAAGATAAAATATGCTGTTTTTAATGCTGTTTTTAATGCTGTTTTTATTTTTAATGGAGTCGAATGTAATTGATCCTGTCGATCGATAGAAAAAGAATTCTTGGGAGGTAGTTTAATTCGGTGCAAAAGACCGAAACGACCTGAGGGGGTAAGGGGAGTGCGCGCCTTCGGGGGATGGGCGCTACGTTATACCTGTGTTTCCCTAATACTTTTCTTGCCTCCTATACCTGCACGATTATCAGGCATACCGTTACCACGTATTTCTAACAAAGTTTCTTCAGAAAAGTCACCATAATTTAAAACCCCCCCATTGTAGAACTCGAACGCAAATATTCAAACTAAATTTCTTCAATTCTGTGCACTGTACTTTGCAAATAATTTCATTGGCATGCTTGAAACATATACATTTATGCAAGTATGTTATTAGAAATTGAAGTTGCGTATAATATATTCTTAGTCCCTAATATATATCATACTTATAGCATAATTATTGGGTTGAATCATAAGTTCGTGCAGTTTTCATTTCATATTGAATGTCTCATATTGAACTCAAATATTAAATATGTGAGAAAACAGAATTTTTCACATTCGACGAAACCGTACAAACTTATGGAACAACTCTATATAAAATGATATATTGGAATACTAAGTTGATTATTTCCAATATTTCAGGGTAGTCTACATGCACCTGATTCTATGAGATACCTCTTGTACACGGAATGGGCTAGCTTGGAGAAATGTTTAAACTATCAGCCTTTAGACTATATCAAAGAGTATTTTGGAGTAAAGATTGGTTTATATTTCGCTTGGCTCGGATTTTATACGCACATGCTGATTCCAGCTAGTATCGTCGGTGTCTTATGTTTTATATACAGTTGCCTTACTTTGTATTCTAACGAACCAAGTGAAGATATTTGCCATCGAAATAGTACTATCGTGATGTGTCCATTATGTGATTATTTTTGTAAATACTGGGATTTAAAAGAAACTTGTCTTCATGCACGAATCACATATTTGTTCGATAATCCGTCGACTGTATTTTTCTCAATATTCATGTCATTATGGGGTAATTGGATTAATTCTTTTATATGTAATAAAAGAATGTAGGTATCGTAAGAAATTTAAATTAATATACATGTTTATGATCTTTTAGCTGCATTATTCTTGGAATTATGGAAGAGATATTCTGCTGAAATCACCCATAGATGGGATTTGACTGGTTTAGATGCTCAAGAAGAACATCCTAGGCCACAGTACTTAGCACGTCTTGCTCACATTAAGAAGAAGTCTGTTAATATAATCACAAACACTGAAGAACCAAAAGTACCATTTTGGAAAATGAGACTGCCTGCTACGGTTCTAAGCTTTTCTGTTGTTTTACTATTGGTACGTTAATATTTAGAAAATCAAATTAACATATTGTGCGCCGGTTTCGCAATATTACGGGATTCCGCCATTAGTATATAAAGCGCGGATGGCAAACATTCGATAAAATTATAGTGCATTTTCTTGAAATATATACTGTATACTATTTTGAGAAAATGTAGAAAGTTTTTAACTCGCTGACTATTTTTGATTACTATAATGACCATTCGTTTTCAGCTACTCATAAGTAATTAAACTTTCTATAAATTGCTTATTTATTGATTTAAACAATGATATTTCAGCCGTTTATTTTGAAAGTGGCCTAAGTCCATTTCTCAAGATAAACGGCTCATTTATGTTTTTTAACAAACAAATTTATTTGAAATGCAAAAGTACAATTGCAGTCAGCGAGTTAATGTATATTCTTTCGAACATTCATTCTTCGTTGATAGAAAATATAACTGCCACCATTAACACTTTAAATAGCTGAAATATAGCCTAATCAATATATACAATATTGCACGTTTCGTGTTACAGATTGCTATTGCGATGGCTACAGTGTTAGCAGTTGTTTTGTATAGAATGTCCGTTTTAACTGCTCTCAGTGTTTATGGACATCCAATGGTCACAAGCTATGCAATTCTTTTTACTACTGCAACAGCAGCCAGTATTAATTTATGTTGCATAATTATATTCAATTGGATATACGTCTGGGTAGCCGAATATTTGACAGAGGTAATTATATCCTGGCCAAAGAAATGCGATTTTTGTTATGTCCCTGGTCTAATGTTCACAATGCTTGTTCTTGTAGATCGAACTCCTACGTACACAAACCGAATTCGATGACAGTCTAACATTAAAGATATATTTACTAGAATTCGTGAACTACTATGCCTCTATATTTTATATAGCATTTTTCAAAGGAAAATTCGTTGGCTATCCAGGAAAATATAAACGTTTCTTTGGTTACCGGCAAGAAGAATGTGGCCCCGGTGGTTGCTTAATGGAATTATGTATTCAATTGAGTATTATCATGATCGGGAAACAAGCTATGAATACTATATTAGAGATGCTATTTCCACTGTTCTATAAATGGTTAAACACTTTAAAAGTTCATGTCGGTACAAAGAAAACGAAGGATGATAAAAACAAATTCTCATCCAGAAAGTATCTTCAGTGGATCCGGGATTACAAGTTAGTTGAATGGGGTCCTAGGAGTTTGTTCCCGGAATACTTAGAAATGGGTATTTATTTGATATTCAACTGTATTTTTATTTTTTATTTCCATGGCTACTTTTGTTATGCTAGAAAACTGCTATTTCTTCCTTTCTATAGTATTGCAGTATGGATTCGTCACAATTTTTGTTGCCGCATTTCCCCTGGCGCCGTTCTTTGCATTATTAAACAACGTCTTCGAAATGCGATTAGATGCTAAAAAGTTGTTAACTATGTTCCGACGTCCTGTCGGACAACGTGTTGTTGATATCGGTATATGGTACCGAATTCTTGATTCCATTTCTAAACTATCCGTTATTACCAATGTAAGTGTCGACAACCTACCACGAAACTATTGCATTTTGATTTCATAATCAGATGTGATGTTCTATCATTTTACTACAAAAAATAACACTTTTCATTACAACTTTTTAGGCCTTCATTATAGCATTCACTTCAAACTTTATTCCACGATTAGTATATCGTATAGCTATCTCCGAGAATTATACTTTGGATGGTTTCCTGGAGCATTCGCTCGCGAAATTCGATACAAGAGATTTTGAGAATCATACGAAACCAGCAAATACAACGAGTGGTGAAAGTATACAAATTTGTCGATATCCAGATTACAGACAACCACCAGATTCTCCGAACAAGTATGACTACTCAATGATGTTCTGGCACGTATTGGCTGCAAGATTGGCGTTCATTGTCGTGTTCGAGGTACGCTAATAGCGTAAGCTAACAAAACAATATTTTTACCATATTTCCTTTAACCCTTTGCACTCCGTGGGCGCCCCAACGGCGACATAAGTTCGCACCAATTAATTCCAAATTCAAGTCTTCTATTCGTCACACAAACTGAATTAACCAAATGAACGTACATAACATTCGTCAAATACCATAGAAAAATACCGTTTGTAATTCATTAATCGGTATCACGAAACGTCTTAGAATAAGTTCTCGTTTATAACCATTTCAGTGATCTTTGCTCTTCGAGTGCAAAGGATTAATTTATTAGGATCATACAAATTTCGCCGAAACATAGTAGATGGAAAGATATTTTAATCAATTAAGGAGAAAATAGCCGAAACCTTTATTTTGCAGAATATCGTTGCCTTAGTGATGATCCTAGTGCGATGGTGCATCCCTGACATGAGTCCAAAGTTACGAGACAAGATCCGTCGCGAAGCATATATAACTAACGAGATTATAATTCAACAGGAAGCACTACGTGCTTACGAAAGATCGAACAACGGAGATCAAGGAGAAAATTATGCTACTTCTAATAGAGATACAAATCATTGGAATCGGGTAATGAGAAATAGTTTGTCGAATTCGGAATTTGACTTAGAAGTACACGGAAGTCCGGTATCTCCGGCTGCAAACACGCCGCGTGTTGGTCCAGCAGCACTCTGATAAATGATTTAGAATCGGTGGAGGAAGAAACGAATGTAATCTCCATGTAATAATTTTAAGGATACCACAACTGTGATGCTAGTCGCGGTGTAGAATACTACCGGGATCTCGGTAATCATTTCATTAATCTCTAATCTGAAACTAGTGTATATTAATATATTTATGAAACATTAGTCTACTTATCTCAGGTTCTCAGAAAAACTATCAGATCTTTAAGATACGAAAGTATATATATTTCGCCTAACAATTTATATTATCTAGGGAAATTCCTTGATTGTCTTATTAATGGGGAGCAGTGATAAACAGAAAGATCTATATTTTTGAAAAACTTAGTACTGTTCTTATGATAATATACTACTATCGCGCGTCCAGAAATAAGTGCCCGATTTGCGATTTTTAAAAGCAAATTGTTACAACACCTGCTTTTGTTAAATTTGCATAAAAATCCCAAATGGAACATTTATTTCTAGACAGAGAAGTATAATATAATCGTGTATTATCATAAGAATTATTCATAAAGCAGTGAGATAATTTAACTTTATATTGGATTGGTCAGAAAATTCGTACAGTTTGCATCAGTTTTTTGCGAGGGAATGAGAGGACTTTTGTGAAAACGAGATTATGAAGTTATCCAAAAGACAGGAAAAGATTCTAAGTCAAAACGGACGATATATAATCGAATACAAAAAAATTGCAAACATACACAAAATTGAATAAAAATCGCTTTGTATTTATATGTTGAATACCGCACAAACTTTTTGACCAATCTAATATTATAATGGGTATTGCTGAAAATATTATGTCTTCCCTCCTGCAGAGTTTCTGTCATTAAACGTGCTAATAGTTTCAGAATCTACGGTTCATTAGATTTCCTAATGAATGATCTGAATACCTACATCTTTGTATTTAAGAGTAGGAGTACAGTTAAGGTTTTATAAAGTCTATGATGGTTTGAAGTATTTACAATTTACAGAAAATATTTTGATAAACATGATATTAAACTGCCATACTCTGTTGACCATGCTATTAATATTATTGTGCAATCTATATGTTTAATAGTTGACATATTATATCGAATAATATTGTTATCTCATATATGGTAATATGAAAAGTAAAGTCTATAAAATAAATTACAAGATCTTATTAAATGTTTCAGTATACACCCAATTCTGTTTTTTTCACGATAGATGCATTCCGGAAGAATACGTGAAAAGAATGTATCTATGGAAATTCTAGAATTACGATTTTATTATTTGTAAAATAACAAGAATTTTATATAAAAACAGAACTGGGTGTAATGTGCGGAAAGATTCATCCAATACGGTCGCGTATTTAAATTATATAAACTTTAGCTAGTTGGTCAGAAATTCGTGATATTGAAGTTCCTATATTAAATACTTATATTAAAGGATTATTAATACTTACAGTTAATCGTTTATATTCTTGAGAACGATTATTAAAGATGCCTGCGTGTACGAAGAAAAATCTTGTCTGACTTGCACAAACGTTCTTAATTATTTAAATCAATTCTCAAAAATTCGTAATTATAAACCACAATGTTCTTTAATTATGGGACAATGCCTTTTTATTACCGGAATAATTTCACGGCACTGATCACTTGGTACAATTTAAATGGTTAATACTTTAATCAAGTTTCATACTCATATATACACTTGTATTTCAAATACAATGATTTAATAATCAAAATATCATGTCAGTGACAGTTTGAATATCCAAGAAAAATTAGATGAAAATATTGCAATCATTTTTAACTTCAAATTTGCACTACCAAATCATGTGAGTGCATAATACATCGTGAACTTTTGACTAAACTATCGAAACATTTGAATTACGCACTGGCGTCGAAACAATAGTATTTCTTTGTGAAGAAAATGGCGACGAGTTTATTGCATTTACTTGTATTGAATTCATTACTAACTGATGTAATATTTCAGTCTAGCGTCGTAATATATTATGCCGCACTTGCAGAGGGTATTTAGAATAAAACAAGATTTCTATATCTAAAATTATCGACGAACAATAAATAGATCAAGCACGAAATAGAATCTGTAATTCCAAAGTTATCGGGCTCTAGAGCTCTAGATTATTTTTACACCGCTTCTTCCGACCCAAAATCGGCCTAGAATATGTTTATACATCACCCACCATCGATTTGGGTCATCTAGAAGCGATTTGGGCGACTTTTAATTTTTGACAATTTTTGAAGGTGTACCCCTTTACATTTTTTCGACTTGGTTTCGACCCATTTTTTACCAATAAAAATTTTTTAACCGCTTCTTTCGATCAGAAATCGTCCTAGAATATGTTTATACATCATTTACCATCGATTTGGGTCGTTTAGAATTGATTTTGGCGACTTTTAATTTTTGAGAGTTTTTGAAGGTGTACCCCTTTACATTTTTTCGACTTGGTTTCGACCCATTTTTGACCAATAATAATTTTTTAACCGCTTCTTTCGACCAGAAATCGTCCTAGAATATGTTTATACATCATTTACCATCGATTTGGGTCGTTTAGAATTGATTTTGGCGACTTTTAATTTTTGAGAATTTTTGAAGGTGTACCCCTTTACATTTTTTCGACTTGGTTTCGACCCATTTTTTACCAATAAAAATTTTTTAACCGCTTCTTTCGACCAGAAATCGTCCTAGAATATGTTTATACATCATTTACCATCGATTTGGGTCGTTTAGAATTGATTTTGGCGACTTTTAATTTTTGAGAATTTTTGAAGGTGTACCCCTTTACATTTTTTCGACTTGGTTTCGACCCATTTTTTACCAATAAAAATTTTTTAACCGCTTCTTTCGATCAGAAATCGTCCTAGAATATGTTTATACATCATTTACCATCGATTTGGGTCGTTTAGAATTGATTTTGGCGACTTTTAATTTTTGAGAATTTTTGAAGGTGTACCCCTTTACATTTTTTCGACTTGGTTTCGATCCATTTTTGACCAATCAAAATTTTTTAACCACTTCTTTCGACCAGAAATCGTCCTAGAATATGTTTATACATCATTTACCATCGATTTGGGTCGTTTAGAATTGATTTTGGCGACTTTTAATTTTTGAGAATTTTTGAAGGTGTACCCCTTTACATTTTTTCGACTTGGTTTCGATCCATTTTTGACCAATACAAATTTTTTAACCGCTTCTTTCGACCAGAAATCGTCCTAGAATATGTTTATACATCATTTACCATCGATTTGGGCCATTTAGAACCAAAATTGGCGACTTTTAAATTTTGACAATTTTTGAAGGTATATAATCTCGTGTTTTTTTTTTAAAGTAATTTTTCCTGGAACCACGAAAGTCCATTTGGTGCTTGGTCTTCTTACACCATGTCTGTGCTATATTATAATCTACTTCATCGTGTATGATATATGATATATACATGATAGAACGGGGCAGCACCATCAGCAAAGATAGCAGGACCGCACCGCCTGGTCTGGATCGTCTAGCATTTGATTTAAAAATTCAGGATTTTGTCGGTGTCAAATATTAATTGTACCGTGACAAAATTTGGCATGGTATTTTACTAAACGTTCTCATCTAGATCCAATAAATAAATCTATAGAAAAATGGGTACTGTTCACGCAAAGGTATAATATTCATGATTTTAATACTTACGTATAACCTAGGCTTAAGAGGAGCATTAATTTCTAGCATGAGTAATTTCTAATAATAATTTACTAAACCGTTTTCTTTCCACTTATTAATTACTCAATGTCCCAAACTTATTTTATTATATTGAATAATAATCGTCATAAATTTCTGTTAGAATTTCATGACTTCAAGGAATTTAGATTATGGAGATTATTTTAATGATGTTACGTTATTTTAGGAAGCATCTGTGTCCCAAAATCTAAGGAATTCGCGTAATGAAGGAGTCAGTAGTAATGGATTTAATAGTACAAATGTTAATCAGCCAGTAAGTTAAAAATATAGATGATCGTATGTTCAATGCTCTTCTCATATTGGAAAGTTACATGATGATTATTATTATCCTTTATTTATTGGTAGAAGACATACAGTTGCTTTCAAAAATAATTTCTCCTTTCAGCCCTCCTCCTTGAATGATGAAGAAAACTTACACAAGGAACATAAAGTTAATGTAAGGCCTGATAAGTTGCTTGCAGTGAAGGTAAATAATAATGATTAAAACCTTTTTTTACTGTAATTAAATTAACCCCTTCCACTCCTTGAGAATGTTGGCCCATGCAGGCCCAAATGCAAAACCATAAGACACCATGAGTAAGATTCGTGGTAATACCAGAAGGGGTTAATTGATTTCATTTCTGGAATGCTGATATATTGATTATTACTTAACAGGCAAGAGTAGATAAAATACATGTGGATGGTCTGAAGAGAACAAAAGATGACATAATTAAATCGCAAGTAAAAGAGTTATTTAAGGCTAAGGACTTTCAGGATGTTCTTATACGTACACAAATAGTACGAGAGAAATTAGCATCCTTGGGATGTTTTAGCAGCATTGGAGTATACATTGATACCAGTGAAGGTCCTGGTGCTACCCCAGAAGGTGTCGAAGTGGGTCTATATAATTACACACTAATTCAACAGAAAATAAGTAATTTCTCAGATTTAAACCATTTTGGTTAATTGTTGAGCAAACCAATTCATTAATAAGTATCCATAGAAGAATATTCAAATCATAATCTCTTCTAGGTTACTTTTAATGTACGAGAAATGAGGAGATTGAAAGGTGGAATTAATACTGCGGTTGGAAATAATGATGGCTCGATTGCAGTTCAAGCTGTAGCACCTAATGTATTTGGAAGAGGGGAAAAGATTCAAATGGATTATTCTTGGGGTTGTCGGGCAGACTCTTGGAATAGTAGAAATAAGACCAACGTAAATATATCTGCAGTTAAACCATTTGTGGATAGCTGGCTTCATACTGTGTATGGCTGTTAATTAATGTCTAATTATAATATACAGATAATTCTCATATAACGTGAGACTTAGATTCCAGAGCAAAAATGCGTTATATAAATCGCGTTATGCGAGACTCGGATTGTATAAGTGCCGCTTTATGCGAGGATCGCTACAATTTGTGAATCGCTTTATATCAAAATCGCGTTGTACGAGAGTTACCTGTACTTTACAGTACAGTACAGTACATATTTGAAGTAGCCTTTTAATTGTATATATTTCTTTTATAGATTAACTGGTAGTCTCTTTACTACTTCAACCGATTTTCCATGGTCTGGTTACACTCAACATGACAAAGGTCTCCTATTAGATCTTTCTTTCAATCCACAAGCTACAGGTACATTGAAACACAATTTACAATACGAAGCGACATATAGACGAGTCGTTCCCGCGAAGACAGTATCGTTTTACGTCCGCGAGCATAGCGGCCCGAATTTAAAGTCCGCATTGCGGCATATATGTACCATCGATAAACGAGACTCCGAGATATTCCCTACAATGGGAAGTTTTGTACAATTCACAACGGAAGTTGCTGGACTAGGCGGAGACATCGGATTTGTAAAAAATGAATTAGCTCTACAAGCTAATTGGACTCCGATTGAATTCCTAGTGAGTGCTTCCTATAAACTTGCCATGTTCCCATTTCATACATATCTAGTTTTTATTCCAACACATGGGGTACGTTTCATATTTATACAAATATGTTTATAGACTTTGCAATTGGGTCTTCAATCAGGATTACTAAGAAGCATTTCCAACGATAAGAAAATAAGCATTATCGACGAATTTTTTCTGGGTGGTCCACTGAATGTTCGAGGTTTTGATATGCGTGGCTGCGGCCCTCGTGTAGAGGGTAATGCCATTGGTGGAGATGCATATTGGGCACTCGCGTTGCACGCGTATATGCCACTTCCGTTTAAACCTGGCTTCGGTGATTTCTTCAGATTACATGGTTTTATCAACGGTGGAAATGTATCGAATTTCACGTTCAAATTTGGTAAATCAAATCTTGGCAACTCATTCTTAATCGATATATTTTATTACAAACTAATCTAACGTGTCGTTTCCTATTGATAGCGAACAATTATGAAGAAAACATGAAGATCTTTACCGAAAATGCTCGTTGCACGGTCGGCGGTGGTCTCGTAATGAAAATCGGTGATGTTGGGAGGATTGAGTTAAATCTAATTATGCCTCTGTTATTTGCACGGAGCGATGTATTAAAACAGTTTCAGTTTGGCATTGGAGTTCGATACTTGTAAACATTTCCCTTTTCAAGGTAGTGACTGTACATCTTGTATTAATTTTTATCAAAACAACGTGTTGTAAAAAGGAAACTAAGATGGTGGAAATTGACCGTTATTCATCGAAATATTCCGCATATTGGAATGCATAGGAAGAGATGTCTGAGAGAATAGTACAAATTATATTTTCCAATAAAACTGTCAATAAAGAATAGTGCACAGTATATGTGACATCACGACTTGTAGTTTGACTCACACTTATGTTGCATAAGTTTAGCGTAATATTACATCTATAAGTGTAAAGGTATACATACACAATATACTGGAAATACGGCGATCGAAGTATAGGTGGACTATAAAATGTCTTTTTTCTAAAGTATTCAACATATATATAATTATATATCTATTATTATGTTCCCCGTTTAGATTCAAATACTTTAAAAATGCATGAACCGATCGCACACCATTGTTGCATTGGTCGCTTTGCCTCAGATTAGTTTGCTAAAAGAGACAGGATATTTCATCAGTCTACGCGTATGAATCACATTTAACACATACATGCAGTAATCTTTTGCTAAAATTACACCATTTATCCGTGATAGGAATTAACATTTACAAAACAAAGCAACGGGTGATCGCAAAATAGCAGTATTCCATTCTCATCTATCTGGTCTTATCATAGGTACACAAAACGCTTTTATTTGTTATTGTAAATACATCAAAAATCCATGTATCTTATCTTTATAATCCACACGATTATCTTCGTACAATTTTGCCCTACATTTGTTTAAATCATTTCTTTGCCACCCTGTACAGATGGGAAGTGATTGGAATATAATTAAGGAATACAGGAAGGACAATTGTTCATGGACACGTATTCTTCACGATGATGGGGTTGAAGAATAGTGATTCCATGGTGTTCCATCATTTCCAGAAATGATTCTAGTTCTTCCTGGAATGATTACGCATCGTTATATTCTTCGGGAAGATTCATAATAGACATATATTTGTAAGTATATGCGCATCACATCGTGAGCGACTTTAGCGCCGTGTATGTTCGGGATCACGAGCGTTACTCTGTATTATACCAGTTGAAAATGGCCGCTTAGAAGTGTTACTGAAAAATGTGTGCTAATATAATGTGCGATTTTACAATGGAATCCTTTGCAAATATTGAGAAATCGAAGCGTACTATTGCGAGCAAAGTAACGAAGATTCACGGGGGCGATCTGTCAAAAGGGAACAGCCACGTTATTGCGAAGAATCAAGCGTCATATTGCGTACAAGATTTCCTACGTGATTACAATTGTCACGCCTGTGGGGGCTATCTTTGCTGTAAGTAATAAGGGTGTATGCGTGTTTCTACTTCGTATACGGCCAATGAATAATTACAAGATAACTTTTCTTGCAATGACATTAAGCTACTTAATAACAATGGTATCTTGTAATCTACGAGTGACCATTTATATTCGGATTCGACGGTCGTTTGGCAGAGTTTTCGATAATACGTGATGTTTGTTTTTTTATTTTCTATAGAATGTGCGCGATAAATTGACGGTCACAAACACGCCGTAATGTAAACGCAGATATCGACTGGCGAGTCTTTTAAAAAAATGTCGAGTAAATAAACATTTATCTGTTTTTCAAAGTGTCGCCTTTCGATAATGCTCAAATTCTCCAGAATGACATGTACGTGGATAATGTTTTACTACGATTATTAATTAAGGACGGCTTTGAAAATGTCGTAGAATACGAACGCGCAGATATTAAATTAGTTTATTGGTCAAGCTTCTATTTAGACCGTTAGATATTATCGTACATGAACTTTTAATTATATTAACGGAATATGACGATTTGTTAGTAAAAGATATTTGCATTTAACACATTGTACGTCGGTTATATTTCAGCTGTTCAAAGTGTGAATAGTGGCGGTTATATTTCCTACCGACGAGGAACGAATATTTGAAAAAAATACATTAAAAGCTTCTACATTTTCGCAAAATAGTATATAGAATATATTTCAACAAAATATACTATAATTCTATTGGATATTCGCCATCCGCGCTTTAAATACTAATAGCGGAATTCCGCAATATCGCGGAACCAGCGTACAATGTGTTAAGAAATAAATGATACATGAGCAGCTCAACATCGAAAGTGACTAAATCCACCAAATAAAACTTCGAAAAAATTGATAATTATGAAACATTAAGCACCAATCATATGCTTTGGCAGTAATATTGGAAAACTTTTCGGAAAGTGGAGTTAATCACTTTGGCATTCGAGTGGCTCGTGTAATATAGGTGGAGATATTCATTCGTAATTAAAGAAATTTATTGATTGATTACAGTGAAACAAAGAAGATCCATAAGAACCAAGAGAGGTGGTGGTATAATTCAAGTGTGCTGAGTTAGACTATGATTTAAGCGTGAGACAAAATACGGAGCTTAAATTTGTACTCTTACTAAGTTTTACTTGGAATCCTATACCAGTATAGTTCTCCAGTCCTAGTATTAGACATGTACTCAACTCAGCGTTTAGAAGTACCTTCCAAAATCACAATGGAGAGAATGTATTCTACGAGTAATACATTAAACGGGGATAATAACATGCCTGGAATACAGAGTCAGAAGAAAGAAAATATGTTGCAATATTTATACAATGCTTTTAACACCTTCGTTTGGGAACATGTCTCCAAAGTCCCTGGCTCGTTTATGGCTAATTATAATAATCCACTGTCCGTTACTGTAGTGCAAAATGAAGGGATAATCTCGCACGAATTTTTTAAAAGTCTGACAAACAGAAAGGAACCATTAACGAAGGACAGTATGTTCGTTCATGATATCCAAAGTAAGGAACCCCTAAACATTTTTGAAAGAATCCATTGTGGGAGTTTTGATGAAAAAATACCGCATATGCCTGGAATTTTTAATAACAATATGAAAGAAGATTTTAATTTTGATAGTAACTGTACAGATGATAAAAGTGTTGAAGATACTGGCAGATCTGATATAAGACAATTGGCCACTAATAAGGGAGACATCTCCATAGAAGATAACAAATTGAAGAATAATCAGATTAGCATGTCATTTTCATCTAATGGTAAAGCAATAGAAAATAAAGAGGAGAAAATTGTATTCATCTGTTCCGATATTGCTAACGAAACTGCGACAACAGAACAGTCGTGCATTTTGGATACTATTAAAAAAAGTACAATTGTTGACAAAGAAGTTTGTAATAGCGCGAACGAAAAATTGCCAGTAAACGACGAGTCTTCGTTTGTCTTGATTGAATCGAGTACTGTACAGGAAGAGGTGAATACGAATAAACAACTGGCAATATCGAATTTATTAACGAACATGTGGCAAAGAGTGGTCAACGGCGTTACTGAGAAATTGTATCAGCGAGCAGAATCGTTTGAGCCTTCTGTTTCTATGAAACGATCCATATCGCCGAAACAACGCCGGAAGTTGAATACCGTTGCGAAAGGCAGGGGCCGAGGTCGTGCAAGGTCTCAGCTTAGACGTTCCGGAGTAAGTCAGACTAGACACCGGAAGGAACGAACAAAGCATGATCTTGTAGTCGACATACAAGACGATTTCGAAAGTTGGCAGGAGTTCGAGATATATCAAACAGTACAATGTAAACCATCGGTAGACTGTTACAGCGTAGATGAAAATGGCATAGATATTCCAGACGCTCCTGAATTTATAATACACGAAACCGTTAACCCGATCACATTCACAATCGCTGATATAAAACCTAGGAATCGTAAACCAAAGACACGAAAAGCTCACGATCAAGATGTATCGACATTTTCCTCGCGAATACGATATTTACCAGAATCTACAATAGAAAGTAATGGCTTTTATCAAGATCACACTGAGAAAAAATATGATTCAAATCGTAATACATTTCGACCACGTTTACTCTCAGAGAGCTCTGTTGACTCGGAGGATAGTTATTGCATAGTTTTCGAAACTAATTCCGAAAGTAATTGGAAGAGCGATCTCGACAATGACGAAGTAAGCGATGATGGTCTAAGTACCGATGACGAGGGTCGATATATCAGTGAGGACGATGAGGATGACGATGATGATGATGATGATGACGATGAATCTAAATCTGAATCTGGAACCTCGATGCAAAAAGTAATAGAAAATGATATCGCACAATGACGAATTTTTCATCTAAACGTTAGCAGCGTACTTTGAATATTTAACATTTGTTTACAGGTGAAGTTTAATTTGAGACCTATCGTTCATGTAATGGTACAATGGGACTACGCATATCGTGCGGCACGTAGAGGTCCATGGGAGGAAATGGCTAGAGATAGGGATAGGTTTAGAAGTCGTATTAATTGTATCGAACGAGTTTTAAATCCGATCTTAACGAAACAACACCGAACCCATATTTGGCAGGAACGATTTGCACACACAGAGTAATCATTCTAGTTACCGTCCCTGCAAGGTAATTTTAAAATGCGTTATCGCCCACAATATACAAAGAAAGGTAGGCGTGGGAAGAGACGGCGTAATACCGAAAGAGAGAATATGCATAATAAGTCTTCCAGAATGACAAAGTAGGCTGTGAATAAATAGCGTAATCATCTGTTTTTATATATAATATTTCGCGTCGCTAACGCAATATAAATTCCACTATTTCCTCTTCATTATTCATGCCTTCTTGTACTGTTTCGATATGTACTATACATCTGGCTTCATTGTAAATGTATAAAATTACACGCTTAGATTTTTTTACTATGGCTAGTCTGTTATTTATAGGCATGTTAAGAAACGCAGTAATACGTGTTTCTAATATTCACGATTATAAAGCGTTTTACGTATAACGCGAATCCTGTTAGGTGATTGGTGCAATCACGGAGTAACGATACCATGCCTTCAGTAGACGTGATCGAGGTGCCTGTATAAATTCATTCTTAACATCTGAAAAACGCTTATAACATATTGTAGGACAATGTTAATTATATTATAAGAATAAGTCGAGTAAAATTACGAGGTTAAATAACAGTTTTATTTATACGGACGTTTAGCACCAATTAATACGTATACATGATAATAAATGACCGCGATAGGTTAGTTAAAACTTTTGCACTCGATCATCTAACTCGATTCATTCGAATATTCCTATCTTTATAAATATTCGATAAATATAAAT
This sequence comes from Nysson spinosus, assembly GCA_910591585.2. Lineage (NCBI taxonomy): Eukaryota > Metazoa > Arthropoda > Insecta > Hymenoptera > Crabronidae > Nysson > Nysson spinosus. The sequence goes on from OU342835.1 coordinate 11,241,017, forward strand.
GAAACTGTAAATACGAAAACAGAACAAATTTTAAAATGCCGAGGTATGTAGGGCCGTAGGGGATACAGTTTTTTAAGAACTTTTTTCAAGGATAGTTTGAGGAGAGTAGTAAAGAGAGACCTATCTAACGTTGTACAAAAATGAATTGAATTGATACGAAAGATTTTATTTACACAATCCTCTAGGATAAGAAGTTCGACGTAAACTTTTTAGCCGATGATACCTTGATTCTTGCCTAAGATGGGTAGCCCGGGAAGTGGACAAATTTGAATATTATTCAGATCGAGCGCTAGTCATTTAATGTACATAGAATTTTTCACGCTTCTCAATATATTAAAGGACAAGTTTATCGGAAGATATTCATTATTCATACTTCTCTTTTTCGGCATATGCATCGTCTCTTCCTTCCTACGCAAAATCGAAATTTCGTTGTTACATACTTTCAAAAATTTGATGCATTAACACTAGAACTATTGGCAATATATTCTGCTATATTTGTATATCTATATGTATGTCCTTAAAAAAAGAATGAATGAAATAAATAAATTAATCGATTTATTGTGCGACGTGGACCGTGAAAAATCTCAGGAAATGAAACCTTATAAATTTGAATATTTCTATTTAATATCCTGGAATCCACCATTTTGACTGCTTTGGTAGTTCTAGTGTTAAAGACATGCATTTACGCGAGACATACTTTCTGTATAATCATAAACTGTTCTTCGGAGGTACAACAGTATGTTTTCTAATTGTAACGAAAAAGAAGCTTATTAATTTGCATTTGCATCCTGTAAAATTTAATGCGCAAATTTCTCTTTGGTTATAATACGACCAAGAGGATATTACAAGCAGAAAAACTAGTGCACAACATATCTATCAGAATGGGGACGTCGGTATAATTCTACTTTCTTGAATAAAAACTTCTCTGCGACGGTGCCTGATTTGATTATTGTATAATCATAATATACGAGAACAGTTCGGATAACAATAGGGTATTTAAATTCCGTAGAATCGGGTGTCTTAAGTAATATATATTAATCCATTTGTCCACATATGTACAAACGCTCGTTCGAGTTACACTTTTCCCACTGAGAGTATTGAGGAGTATATATATTAAATTAATTATCGGTATCAACATTTGTTTCTATATGTACCGTTTTCATTGTTATAATGTTGTTTAAATTAAAGCAACGCTCGAGTATCTGCGATGAGCTGAGGTAGACGAAATCTTTTTTTAACAAGGTACACATAGTTCGATTCGCGTGGAAAATTGCTCAGCTTACTGTCTTCGCTGTTCAAGGTCTTTTTGAGTATTATTGGTTTTGTATAAAAATGAGCAATTTGTTGGTTACTTCGCGATAAACACCTATCATGTATAATATGTACGATATTATTAGAATATTATTAGATACGCCTGTGCATAAATTATAATATGTTATGTTCACACATAGATAGAAGATTGTATGATAAAGAAAGAATTCGAAATTCGGTATAGATTTGAATTTCCTTTTATCTTCGATAATTCAATGGCACGTCCATTTGTAACATAGATTGTAATTTCTAATTTTTAATATATACATCGCGCGACGGCCGTACTAATTTTTACTTCGTTAACAACAGACGTTTGCGACAGTAAAATTTTACATACCCGTCTATTTAATTTCCATTAAGTCTTATCTTCGAAGGAACCTTAATATTATGTATGTATTTAGTATAAAAAAATAAATAAATGTGTATATATATATATATACCGCGAGGATGGAATGCTTTACAGGGTCCAATAATCGTTGTGATTTTTCGTTTCGTCGTTTCTTCTAATAATTTAATAAAATTCAACTTCTTCGTCTCCATATTGGATTGTGTCTTCAGTTAATCGTATATTTCACGAAAACGAAATTATTAATTGTATCTTATCGGATATTAATGAAAGACAAATCAAGATGCGTACTTAGGATTCCGACAGCGTTAATTTACTGGTCATGAGTACTTTCATTGAGAAGTTTCCCAGAAACTAACAATGAAATAATACAATTCGAATGGTGTCAAGGGCAAGTTACATGACTCCCGAAGTACCCGATTACGAGATTTGAAGTCGAGACTTATTCTTTAATTGTGTCTAATTACTGCTTCATGTCCAGAAGTAATATTCTACCTTTGATGTAATGGATCGGATTACAATATTCTGCGAAAGTAGTGCATAACTTACACGACGTTTAATAATAAATAATACTTATGTCGTTTATTCGCGATCGGATTAATAATGTAATATTCTTAAGTACTACACTCGTGCATAAATGTAACCTTCGTCTAACTAGTTAATGAGTTGAGAAAATACACGGCAATCCAATTCCTATAACTGTTACGTATTTCTGGCATTGAGACTTGGAAATAACGTTGTTTGTCGAGATTTGATTTCCTGGTAAAGAATAGTTCTCTTATCGCCCGAGCAAATATAACTGGAAAATCTACGCGACTACTTCTGTATTATATATTATAGTTATTAATATTCCGGTTAACCAATATTGTATACAAATATTTGTAACTAGTCAAAAAAACAATGGACTATTATCTCCGGGTGACTATTGCTGACATGAAGTTTTAGCTGACAGGACGAAGAGAAAATTGAACCGGAAGAGGATGGGCATGGCTTTAATCAGCTTGCTGAAAAGGTTTCGCCATTCTTGTCGCAACATTACCATCCATTGTGTACTTTTATTGATAGATCGTAAAAAAGAAACGGAGGATTACAGCTTTCGTGGTAAAAAGATACGTACTCGTAATTCGAGGAAAAAGTTGATTAAAACGAGCAGTCGTTAGATGGCGCGCCTGTTTTAATGCGAATATACAAAAGTGCAGTGTGCGCGAGGAATGTAATTGCAGAAATCGCGAGAGAGGAAGTTTATTGTCTCCACCTGGCATCTGACGATATTTCACAGCGCTAAGTAGTCTCAATATACTTTAAATAAGGAATTATGAAATTATGTAATTATTATAATTCGCTTTCCCATGATATCGCATTCCTTTGCGTAAATTGTACTCATCGATATTATCTTTTTTAATTTCCTTACTAACGGACATTACAATTAGATCGGACTTAACACTAGAACTACCGAACATATACTCAGTTATGTTTACACATTAATTTATACATAAATTGTGGCTGCAGCATTTAATTGCAGCAAGTTAATTAATGGGTTCAATTATTTGCGCTATGTATATAAAATAAAAGTATACCAATTCATAATCAAATGATTTAACTAACAATGATAGACAAGTCATTTTGATCCCTTTAGTAGTTCTAGTGTTAATACGATAGAAATTCGCAATACATTTTTTACTTTTAACACTTTGCCGTCCGGTGATACCACAGTGGTGTCATTTACAAGATGGCGGGCAAGTGCCGGTGGCTCGTTACTTATTGTTGTTTTTTCCCCAATTTCCTTGTTAGCTTACATTTATTCACATTTATCCTCGGAATTTCGTGTAAACCAGATAACAGGCTTAAGAGTTATTGTGACTTTCATGTTTTACTACAATATATTGTAATTACAATATAAACAATCCCGAGGGAAGTGCCGGCGACAGATAAAAGTATTTCTATCACAGTTGCGGACGTCAGGGTGTTAAAATATTTTATTAGTTACATTTCAGATATATTGAAACAAATTGTGAATTACTTTAAACCATTAGCTTGTAAAGTATCTCGGCTGACGCTAAATTGTCCAAATTTCCATGAAATGCCCTTCGATAGTTTTCGAGCTATTTTTGTAGTGTCTGTGTGTAGTTACATAATTCGTATATATAATTCATCGGTTCTCGACTTTAATTCCAACACATGTAAATACGTTGTAATTGCAGAACAATGTGCGGATGCAGTGTAATATATTGACATCCTACGATCTTCCGGAATATTCGATGTCCCGCTGGACAGACGCCATTTTGAAAATGATCGAACCATTCAGAATCCACAGTTCTTTATATATCTTTCCGCAAGTATTATTGTCGCGCACAAAAAATAATAATATTACGATAAGATTATTCCGCAATATTATATGAATATACAAACAAACTTGTGAGTGTTGTTCTTCGAAAACTAAAAAGATTTGTGTTTCTTGTTGTGATTTAATACGCGGAGAGTATCAGATTACTTGTATTCACACGTATTTTGCATGCGTTCCATTGTGTGCAGGCATCGCGTCATTTGGTGGTTATCGAAACAATAATCCCCATTGTATCCGCAACAGAACTTACGAAAATAACAGTGCTATTGTTTTTATTGTCAACGGTTGACACTGCAATGTAGCTGGGTTATCATTATTATTATCAACCTGCCAGATATTTCAGCTGTGGCTACACTTTTTAACTTCCTAAGGAGACGGCAAACAATCGCTTTGTTGATCGGAAATTGATTAAATACAAACGGATTTATCCTTATTTTTTGTTAATTACACGTGTCATTCTCTCTGACTCGAATCCATTGTTCAAGTGCCACAGTATTTATAGAATACAATGCAACGGTGAAACAAATAAAAACAGTAAAAAACAACGTCTAAGCTTACGTAGTTAAGGAAACATCGACTATAAAACATCAGTCGGAAACTTATTACGCAGACGTCTGAGATCAATGGAGCTATAATTGATTATATCATATCTATTATTATTCTACTATTATTTCTATTATTTATTACATACATCATTAATATTGCGAAATAATATTACAATTTTCTAATTCATGCTTATCTCACCGTATAAAAAGCATAATATTTCAGTCTATTATTACAGAATAATAATGCGACATGTACCAGAAATCGCGTTAACGCGTTACAATTAAGTCTCTTATAAAAAACGAAAAAACAATTGAGCTATGTTCTTCGCGGAGAGTAACTTTTTGGTCGTCCAGATGGAAAGTCTTAAAAGTGTACTTTTACCAAATTTCACTGCCACTTTCTTGTTTAATGTATAGAACAGAGTTGGCTCGTTACATCGTGGCAATTAGTCCCGATTTCTCTTTGATATTCGTGCGAGGGAACGTGAAGTTAAACGACGTTAGACATTCGCTAGGATTACGAGAGTCGCTGGAGATTAACGGGAAAACGATATTTTACTCTTATGATGTAAGTTTTAGTGGATGACTCCGAAATCCGACGTTGAATCGAACGTTAAACGGATGCCGGATCATGGTTTCAAGTTCCGTCGAGTTCCATCGTGTTCCATTCGACGGATATAATTTATACGAAGAATCTACGGTGCTTCCAATCTTCTGGTATCTTGGAAAGTGATCTACAGCAAAGATCCATCGGGGATTTCTACTAGAATTATTCAAATTGGAAAGGCTCGACCCGTTGACAAGTCCTCGTATCTCAGTAAAATAGTACACACTTTGTTATCGTCACGGTGACTCTGCGAAATTGTGTTTTCACAGATGACGCGACGGTCTCTTCGATCGGCCACTTTGTATTACAAGAGACTTTAGTGTTTACTTAATTCTCAGCTTGCCATTCACTTTTTCATCATTTCAGAGCATCGAAGTTGAAGAAAAACATATCGATTCTCGGGTGAAAATTCGTGGATATTGCATCGAATCATTCGTAGTCATAAATCAAATACTATGGGTACATAAGACTTACTTCTTCATAGAAGTTGGTTCGTGATCGAATGCGATGAACACATGCGCGCGCAAGTAGGTATATCTTTTGAGAGATGTGAGTTTGTTCTTGCTCCTGGTTCCTCGAAGATTACTTTATGCTATCTGCTTTCACCTTTTCACGAGCGACCCAACTGTGCAAAGGAGTAGCACGACTCATCGTGACACAAACTATATGACGCACGCACGAATTTCTCGGAATGCCAGCCATCAAATTGTAAAAGGCTGCGGTTCGTCCGGCTAGGTAATACGTAGCGGTTGGCCCAGTTACTAAGTTAACAGTTCAGATAGTATCTACGTAGTATCTGCGTGCCGTAACACCTACTTTACAACAATGAGTCCTAGAATCGTCGCGTCAAGGAATATTCCTTTAACCGTATGTTTATTAAACCATATGTTCAATAAGTATCAGTTTTTGTATACGTTTGTTCGAAGTGCGAACCTTCACATTAAAAGGGACGTGAAGGAAGTAAACGTACTCGACATCTATGAGTAAAGACGAAGTAAACGAAGTACAATTATAAGAAAGACGACGAGCGCGATTGCGCCGTCTGGCGTTTTTCCACCCTATTTTTGCAAAGGCACAAATTTTTGCCGTTTTGTTTTCGGGAACTGTAATTTCCGCCAGGAAATCTACGAACTCGTGAGCTTTCAAAAATAATAGTTTTATTCAGATAAATCCATCCTAACACTAGAACTACGAAAGGGGTCGAAATGACTTGGCTGCCATTTGTAGTTAAATTAATCGAATATACCACGACGCATTGTTTGAGATCTGACATACTTTTATTTTATATACAAAACGGAAATAATTGAATCTATTAATTAACTTCAATCCTCCTGCCATAATTTATATACATATAAATAAATATGTAAGCATAACTGAGTATATTTCGGTATTTCTAGTGTTACTTTATATATAAGTTTATCGAGAAAATGAAGAAAGTCTTACAAATTGGAACAGGAAAATTGCTATAATTCTTCTTCGAATTTCCGCTATGCCTTTGAACTATTTAATTTATTTAATCAGATCTGTGTTCTCCCTTGTTTCTTATCATACAATTTTGTTTTTCAAGTAAAATGGATTACTCGCATCGAAATCAAAGAAATACATTTAGCGCGCGAACGTATGAAACGTTAATTCCTGATTGTGAAATAACTGTCCTGCAAAGAAAACTCCGTTACCTTTCACCAAAGAAGCGTCAGCTATATAATAAATGTGTAAAGCGAAACATTGGCGTAGCTCGGTGCATTGGACCCCAGCATTTTTCCAAATCCAATTTGGAAAACATTAGAATTTTATATTTTCATATGTTTGTTATAAGTCTCATTTATGCGCGTTAAATTCGCTCTCCAGTTTGACGTTATTTTCAGGCACACTTTAATGAATTACATTATATTATATATTATACATATATTATATTTCGTAATGCATTGCGTAATATATAATATGAGGCAATACACGAAAATCAGACCTAACATCGACGTGCAACGGAATAATTAATCTTAGAACGAGAAAGTGTCGCATTTTGCAACAGCGCGTTCCAAAGAGATCTACATTCATCAGCCGAGCGATGTTGATGTTTGTAAACACCGTTGAAGAATATTATTTAAGATAACCTTTCATCCACAGTTTTTGGTATTCGTGCGGTCTGCATAAAATGACATTGCCTTTCTTTCACCCTATACTCCGATCTTCATGTATTCCAATCACTCTTACGACCAATTGCATTGCAGCTCGATGGGCATGCGCCATTCGCGAGACTACTTTTGCCTAAGGATTAAGTGTTACGATAATTACAATTGAAAGCCTGTTAGGAAGTTATGAAAATGATTCGAAAATGGTGGAGACAGGGATTATTGGGAGGCGTCGGTAATTGTCCGATTCGTTAAATTCCGTGGATTTCTTACGTCTTTACAAATAGAGATCCCGAAAGCGGGATGAAACGGGACGTTCGTTTGACAGGGAAAATCTCGGTGTCGGTGTTCGCGCATCGGAGACTCCCACTCCCACGCAACCTCTAATCGGTGTAAACATGCTGCACATATATAAGTGATGCGAGTTAAAAGGTTACGGTCTTTCGGTTTTCTTCTTGGATTTGTGGGAAATATGGCGATTTCTTTAAGGGGTTGATATCGCATAGTTTACGATCCACTCTCCGACACCACGTGCATGGCCCTCGTAAGATTTTCCAATAAAAACATATCGCAACGTTGTTCTCACCTGTAATCTTACTACCTTATCGTTTGTTACATTGATGATAAAGAAATGATTACACGTCTAAACACGACACATTCAATACTCCACTCGTATTAACGGAACATTCATTGCAGAATCGACTAAGTGTTTCGCAGGGAGGGCGCGGTGGGGAACGTCTAGCCAAGTTCCGTTAAACTTGTAGTTTGGTTTGATACTCCACTTGCATATCTTCCGACGGTATGAATTCTTCTAAGTTCTCAGGGATTCGTTTCTTTGTATATTTTATATTGCAACGTACTTATTCATTGTAGATCGATATTTCGAGTCGCGGCAATATGGCGTCGGTAATTATCTTATCGATTCTGTGATTCGAAACTATTCGCGTCGTATTTGATACGCAAACTGAAATCCATTGGTTCTTGCTGTTCCTAGGTATATTTCATTTCTCTAGAAACATTCGAACAATATCGTAATAATACTAATAATCGTTTCTGTTCGTTGCAATTGCATTAGAAATATAAAACGTATCGATATAGATCACTAGACGAACTTAATTAACGGATATAGATAAAGAAGGGAAAACGGGTTAATATTGAACGAACGAGTGAAGGAACGAAGTATCGTTAAGGAACACTCGGCGAGATCAACATCGCGAGCATCGGATGCCGAAACGTAGTGGGGTGAAAATATTCATGCGATTGTTATTCCATTAAGCGGCTTTATTTAAAGAAGTGTTCGACTTCCTCGACTTAACCGAATATATGATACACATGTCGACGTTTCTGCTCCAGAAGACAGCCGTGTACGAACTGCCGCCAGTTCGTGAATTTAAATCACCGCGGGAGGCTGGCGCATCATAAACCGCCCAGCTCTATACACAATCATCTGCACGAATCCATGCACGTGGCCTCTCTGTAATAGGTAAAATGTGTAGGTCATTAATGATTTTCACGAAATTTCCACGGACAATCCTGGAAATTCTTTCGCTCTGTCAGCAAACGATACTCGAAGAACTTTCTTTCACAGAGAAACTTTAGTCGAATAATTGTGGCTCGTCAACATGAAAAATCTGTACGCAGTTGCGTTTCGTGACTGGAAATAAATATGGTGGAGTTAAATGTCTAGTTCCGTATATTTCTAGAATGAAAATGTTTAATAAAATTTCATGAAAAGACATGAAATTTAGGAGCCTCTTGTAGGAGTTCTATCTGTGATGGAATAACAAATAATTGTTTCCCGGGAAATATTAGTATCAAGGGGATGCACGATATTATAAAGTGAATCAATGGAAATTAATATCGTGTGTCTTCTCGAATCAGATACTATTTTTCCAAGCACGAAATCCCGACGTCACATACAGGTGACAACATGCTTGTTTTTACAACTGTTCAACGGAGTATATAATTGACGAATCGCGAAAACGATCGTCAATGTACGAAGCTCCATCGACGATGAAGATATACCTCGTATATTTCCTCATCTGGGGATTAACAGATCGAGGAACGGTTCGTGCAGATGATACATTTGTTGGATCTTCCGCGGTCTCCTCTGCTTCCTCGAGTAATCTTCGTAACAATGGACACTCGGTACCTATAAGAGTTCCCCGCGACGTGAGTTTTCGTTCTCTTTGGAATGATAATCATGACTTGTTAAAAAACGATGGAGGATTCGAAAGTTTAAAGAACTTCGACAGTTTTAAATCGGGCGCGTCATCGTCCGCGAATAGTTTCTCGTCCTCGTCTTCTTCATCGTCCTCGTCGTACTCTTCGTCGTCCGCGTCCTCATCGTCGTCATCGTCTTCATCGTCCGCCTCTTCCTCCGGGAATTCGTTGGCATCTTCCTCCGCGAATTCGTTAGCTTCCTCCGGGAATTCGTTGGCATCTTCCTCCGCGAATTCGTTAGCTTCCTCCGGGAATTCGTTGGCATCTTCCTCCGCGAATTCGTTTGCATCTTCCTCCGGGAATTCGTTGGCATCTTCCTCCGCGAATTCGTTGGCATCTTCATCGGCGAATTCGTTGGCATCTTCCTCCGCGAATTCGTTGGCATCTTCATCGGCGAATTCGTTAGATTCTTCCTCAGCAAATTCGCTGGCTTCATCCTCGTCCTCTTCGTCGGCCTTCTCGAATCTGGACCTAGGAAACTCAGGCTTTAACAAGCTATCTTCGTTAGAATTCAATAAAGATGACTTCGGTAAATTCTCTTCGTTTGGAAGTAATTCTGGTGCTTCCTCAAGCGCCTTTGCTAGTTCGAGTTCTGTTTCCGACTCGTTATCGCATGCCTTATCAGAAGCCAAAGCTGGAGCTGTGGCCGAAGTGAATGCCGGAGCACTCGCAGATGCGAAAGTAGGTGTTTTGAGCGGAACGAGTTCTCAAGCTTCGGCCGGTGCTCAAGCAGATTCCGGTGCTGGAGGGAATTCTGGAAATTCGGATGGATCAAAAACCCAAGCTACTTCAACTGCATCAGCATCAGCTCAATCGGTCAGCGGACATGATGCAGCAGCAACATCATCAGCCCAATCACACTCCTCAGCTTGGTCGCAACATGAAATTGACACGCAAGAGGCTGCCTTCGCAGCATTGCAAGCCGAAGCGGAAGCAGAACTATTAGCAGAGGCGGAAGCGAAAGCAAAGGCAGAAGCCAGGGCTGAAGCTTCAGCAAAATCAGGAGGAGAAACTGGTGCAACTGTGAAGGCGGAAGCAAATGCTGTGGCTACGGCGGAAGCAGGATCAAATTCCAGAGCAAGCGCAGGAGCGCAAGCACAAGCAGAATCTGGTGGGCATGGAGATGGACATGCCCAAGCCGAAGCTGCAGCCGAAGCTGAAGCACACTCTTCGGGTGATGGAGGATCTCACGCCGAATCACAGGCCCATGCTTCGGCGCAAGCTAAAACGGACGCAGGATCACATGGTCATGGACATGCCCAAGCCGAAGCTGCAGCCGAAGCTGAAGCACACTCTTCGGGTGATGGAGGATCCCACGCAGGTTCACAGGCCCATGCTTCGGCGCAAGCTGAAACGGACGCAGGATCACACGGTCATGGACATGCCCAAGCCGAAGCTGCAGCCGAAGCTGAAGCACACTCTTCGGGTGATGGAGGATCTCACGCCGAATCACAGGCCCATGCTTCGGCGCAAGCTAAAACGGATGCAGGATCACATGGTCATGGACATGCCCAAGCCGAAGCTGCAGCCGAAGCTGAAGCACACTCTTCGGGTGATGGAGGATCCCACGCAGGTTCACAGGCCCATGCTTCGGCGCAAGCTGAAACGGACGCAGGATCACACGGTCATGGACATGCCCAAGCCGAAGCTGCAGCCGAAGCTGAAGCACACTCTTCGGGTGATGGAGGATCTCACGCCGAATCACAGGCCCATGCTTCGGCGCAAGCTAAAACGGACGCAGGATCACATGGTCATGGACATGCCCAAGCCGAAGCTGCAGCCGAAGCTGAAGCACACTCTTCGGGTGATGGAGGATCCCACGCAGGTTCACAGGCCCATGCTTCGGCGCAAGCTGAAACGGACGCAGGATCACACGGTCATGGACATGCCCAAGCCGAAGCTGCAGCCGAAGCTGAAGCACACTCTTCGGGTGATGGAGGATCTCACGCCGAATCACAGGCCCATGCTTCGGCGCAAGCTAAAACGGACGCAGGATCACATGGTCATGGACATGCCCAAGCCGAAGCTGCAGCCGAAGCTGAAGCACACTCTTGGGGTGTTGGAGGATCTCACGCCGAATCACAGGCCCATGCTTCGGCGCAAGCTGAAACGGACGCAGGATCACACGGTCATGGACATGCCCAAGCCGAAGCTGCAGCCGAAGCTGAAGCACACTCTTCGGGTGATGGAGGATCTCACGCCGAATCACAGGCCCATGCTTCGGCGCAAGCTAAAACGGACGCAGGATCACATGGTCATGGACATGCCCAAGCCGAAGCTGCAGCCGAAGCTGAAGCACACTCTTGGGGTGTTGGAGGATCTCACGCCGAATCACAGGCCCATGCTTCGGCGCAAGCTGAAACGGACGCAGGATCACACGGTCATGGACATGCCCAAGCCGAAGCTGCAGCCGAAGCTGAAGCACACTCTTGGGGTGATGGAGGATCTCACGCTGAATCACAGGCCCATGCTTCGGCGCAAGTAGAAACTGATACAGGATCACATGGTCATGGACATGCCCAAGCCAAAGCTGAAGCCGAAGCCGAAGCTGAAGCACACTCTTGGGGTAATGGAGGATCTCACGCCGAATCACAGGCCCATGCTTCGGCGCAAGCTAAAACGGCCGCAGGATCACATGGTCATGGACATGCCCAAGCCGAAGCTGCAGCCGAAGCTGAAGCACACTCTTGGGGTGATGGAGGATCTCACGCCGAATCACAGGCCCATGCTTCGGCGCAAACTGAAACGGATGCAGGATCACATGGTCATGGACATGCCCAAGCCAAAGCTGAAGCCGAAGCCGAAGCTGAAGCACACTCTTGGGGTAATGGAGGATCTCACGCCGAATCACAGGCACATGCTTCGGCGCAAGCTGAAACGGACGCAGGATCACATGGTCATGGACATGCCCAAGCCGAAGCTGCAGCCGAAGCTGAAGCACACTCTTGGGGTGTTGGAGGATCTCACGCCGAATCACAGGCCCATGCTTCGGCGCAAGCTGAAACGGCCGCAGGATCACATGGTCATGGACATGCCCAAGCCGAAGCTGCAGCCGAAGCTGAAGCACACTCTTGGGGTGTTGGAGGATCTCACGCCGAATCACAGGCCCATGCTTCGGCGCAAGCTGAAACGGATGTAGGATCACACGGCCATGGACATGTCCAAGCCGAAGCTGAAGCCGAAGCTGAAGCACACTCTTGGGGTGATGGAGGATCTCACGCCGAATCACAGGCCCATGCTTCGGCGCAAGCTGAAACGGATGCAGGATCACATGGTCATGGACATGCCCAAGCCAAAGCTGAAGCCAAAGCCGAAGCTGAAGCACACTCTTGGGGTAATGGAGGATCTCACGCCGAATCACAGGCCCATGCTTCGGCGCAAGCTGAAACGGCCGCAGGATCACATGGTCATGGACATGCCCAAGCCGAAGCTGCAGCCGAAGCTGAAGCACACTCTTCGGGTGATGGAGGATCCCACGCAGGTTCACAGGCCCATGCTTCGGCGCAAGCTGAAACGGACGCAGGATCACATGGTCATGGACATGCCCAAGCCGAAGCTGCAGCCGAAGCTGAAGCACACTCTTGGGGTGTTGGAGGATCTCACGCCGAATCACAGGCCCATGCTTCGGCGCAAGCTGAAACGGATGTAGGATCACACGGCCATGGACATGCCGAAGCCGAAGCTGAAGCACACTCTTGGGGTGATGGAGGATCTCACGCCGAATCACAGGCCCATGCTTCGGCGCAAGCTGAAACGGATGCAGGATCACATGGTCATGGACATGCCCAAGCCGAAGCTGCAGCCGAAGCTGGAGCACACTCTTGGGGTGATGGAGGATCTCACGCTGAATCACAGGCCCATGCTTCGGCGCAAGCTGAAACGGACGCAGGATCACATGGTCATGGACATGCCCAAGCCGAAGCTGCAGCCGAAGCTGAAGCACACTCTTGGGGAAATGGAGGATCTCACACCGATTCACAGGCCCATGCTTTAGCGCAAGCTGAAACGGATGCAGGATCACACGGTCATGGACATGCCCAAGCGAAAGCTGAAGCCGAAGCTGAAGCACACTCTTGGGGTAATGGAGGATCTCACGCCGATTCACAGGCCCATGCTTTAGCGCAAGCTGAAACGGATGCAGGATCACACGGTCATGGGCATGCCCAAGCGAAAGCTGAAGCCGAAGCCGAAGCCGAAGCTGAAGCACACTCTTGGGGAAATGGAGGATCTCACACCGATTCACAGGCCCATGCTTTAGCGCAAGCTGAATCGAGTACAGGATCACACGGTCATGGACATGCCCAAGCCAAAGCTGAAGCCGAAGCTGAAGCACACTCTTGGGGTAATGGAGGATCTCACGCCGATTCACAGGCCCATGCTTTAGCGCAAGCTGAAACTGATACAGGATCACACGGTCATGGACATACCCAAGCCAAAGCTGAAGCCGAAGCTGAAGCACACTCTTGGGGTAATGGAGGATCTCACGCCGATTCACAGGCCCATGCTTTAGCGCAAGCTGAATCGGATGCAGGATCACACGGTCATGGACACACCCAAGCCAAAGCTGAAGCCGGAGCTGAAGCACACTCTTGGGGTGGTGGAGGAGATTGGTGGTTAAATGAAAAGAGTAATAGGGGGTCGAAGAACGAGAAGGATAAAGATTGGTGGTTGGACGATCATTCGGATGCAGGTGCAATCGGCAAGGGTAGAGCAGACAAGGATTGGTGGTTAAGAGGCTCTGGAAGGAAACGACAACCTAAGAACAAACCGCAACAAGATTGGTGGTCAGAGAGCAACGCTCAAGCAGATGCAAGTGCCAGGAGTAACGCTGGGAACAACTGGTGGTTGGATGATTCTGCTGGAAAGAGACATGGGCCCAAAAATAAACCAGGTAAACAATGGTGGTTAGATGACGGAGGCGTTGGATCAGGCAATGATAACCCTGGAAGTAAATGGTGGTTAGACGATTTGGGATCAGGAAACCCAAATGCCAACAAACGACCAAATAAAGATTGGTGGTTAGATGACGGCCATGAAACACGTGGAAAAGGTAGTGGTGGACGAAGAAAGGATTGGTGGCTGGACAGCGCATCTGATGCTAATGCCAACGCTAAAGGAGGTGCTGGAGGAAAATGGTGGTTGGAGGATAACCAGGGAAATGGCAGAGGAAGAGGAAACCGCGGAAGGAAATGGTGGCTGGACAATGATAACGGAAATAACAAACGTAGGTCTAACAGAGACTGGTGGCTGGAATCCGACACCAGTGCGCAGGCGAGTGCTCAAAGTAACGCAAAGTCCAACAATAAACAGTGGTGGTTAAATAAAGACCTTGATTCAGGAGCGAGAGGCCATGGAAGAGGCAGGGGCAGAGGAAGAGGCCAGAAAGATTGGTGGTTGGACAATGAACGCGGCACCAAATGGGATAAAGGTAAGTTTAAAAAAAGACAAATGGTGGTCATCCGCCGAATCTAGTGCAAAGTCACAGGCCAATTCAAAGACTAAATTGTGGACAGGAAACCATGGTGAGACGGGAGCAACGGCACATGCAACTGCCAAGACAATGGCAGATGCAACAGCGGAGGCAACGGTGGAAACCCATGCGAGTGCCGAGGCGCGAGTTCGTGCAGAGGCGAAGGCAGAAGCTGAGGCAGAAGCAAGGGAGAGAGCAAATGTGGAGATCGAAAAATTTCGCGCGCAAGCAAAAGCGGAGTCGGAAGCAAGAGCACGTGCGGAAGCAAAAGCTGAGGAGGAAGCAAAGGCCAGAGT
This sequence comes from Nysson spinosus, assembly GCA_910591585.2. Lineage (NCBI taxonomy): Eukaryota > Metazoa > Arthropoda > Insecta > Hymenoptera > Crabronidae > Nysson > Nysson spinosus. The sequence goes on from OU342835.1 coordinate 11,256,288, forward strand.
GGAGGCACAAGCATTGGTAGAAGTGGAGGCGAAAGCAGAAGCCAATGCTCGTGCCGAGGCAGAGGCAGGAGCCAAAGCTGTAGCTAAAGCGGAAGCAAGAGCAGCCGCGGAAGCGAAAGCTCGTGCAAAATTGGAAGCCAAAGTAAAGTCAATAGCGGCGGCAGAGGCTATCGCAAAAGCGAGAGCTGCCAAGAAAGCGAAAGCCATAGCAGCTGCTCATGCGGAAGCGAAGGTCAAAGCTGATGAATCTTTGAAAGCAGCTTTAACCGCTACTGCTGCGGCTAAAGCAGCCGTAATCGCAATAAGAAAAGCAGCAACAGCCCAAAGGAAAGCAGCATCGAAATCAATGCTTGCCGAAGAGGCAACGATTGCGCAAGCAATTGCATCCGCGGAAGCGAAGGCAGCTGTTAGTGCTCTTTACGCGGCTATTTCACAAGCAATCATTGCATCCCAATCTGCAGCAGCCGCACAAGCAAACGCATTTGCGCGAGCTCAAATATTGTTAAAATTGGCAACGGCCGAAGCAGCAGCCGCCAAATTCGTCTACGAAAAATCATTGATCTGGGTGAAAGTTATAGCGCGAGCAGAAGCTTCCGCCATTGCGGCTTCCGCTGCTGCGGGTAAAGCAGTTGCGGCCGTGCAAACAGCTGCGGCGCTTCAGTCGAAGGCCAAGACTCTTGCCGGAGATGTGTTCTTCGCTCAAAAGGTTGCCCTATTAGAAGTGATCAGTGCTTCCCAGGAAGAAAATGCTGCAGCCAGGGAACACGCTGCAGCTTCGGCGACCAGTGACGCAAATGCAGCAATCGCAGAATCTTATGGAGCTGCACAAGCGTCAGCGGTAAACGCGGTACGAGATGGAGTCATAGTGGGTTTGGGTTCGTTGGCAATTCCAATAGATAAACAAGCCGATGCCTTAAAAATTGCCGTGAAAGACTGGCACGGTTTCCAGGAGAAGGCAACGGAGGACGCATCGGGGAATTCATTGGAGAATTAATACCAAAACCATATTCATAATGTAATAAGTAGCAAGAATAAAATGAAAAAGACAGAAAAAAGATAATCCTATTCAATTTCGGGAGATTGTAATATTATAAATACATTGATGTAGCAGTTGAAACGTCCGTTGAGTTTTTTACCATAATCCTTGTCTCCTATTGTTTTGAGGATATAAATAATTACTTTGCTCAGACTACTTGATTCGCATGATATAATGCATTTTCATGGTAATTATATTTGTATTGTACTTGTAAAATAATTAGTTTACCTAATTGGGTAGCTTAAATTAAAGTTGATTTCAATATTTACTAATTCAGGTGATATTTTGCATGGAAATTTAGTAAATTTAGAATTAGTTACTCCGTTAAGTATAACATAAGTTGCACTTTCATTTTGCATTAAAAATATGTTACTTTCATGTAATCATTTTTTTAGGTGTAAAAATGTGGATTCAGGAGCATATTGTGGGAAAACTTTCCATTTAATTCATGTAGAAGACGACTTCGACTGCAAACTGAATTTAAAATAAGATCGCATAATATGTTCTTCGCATTCAACTCAAAATATTAAAACATAAACTACTCCATTGTTCGGCATCCATAAAATCGATTAATGCACGCGAATAATTATTTTTAATAAATAACAACGACATAACGATTTCAAATGAGATATTTAAAATAATATGATGAACAAATTTAGTTATTTCAACAAGTGATTATCTTCACTTTCAAAACGCGTCTGCTGTGACGTCTCCATTTAAAACAGTACAAATTATAGTCTCCATAATTAAAGCGCTGTAAATTAGTTCCATTAAAACCTCTCTGTAACTTAGATTATTAATCATAATTTCTCGTTGATACTAATGTAAGTTAAATATGTCGTTTATAAAGAATAATTAAGTGACTGCATAATAAAAATAAAATTAGATAATAAAAATTGTGTTATATACATAACCTAGCATTTATTTCTTTATTTGTTTCCTGGGAATTCTAATATTCGTTATCCGCTTTGACCACATTTTGTAACGCTATTTATTATATATTTCCATATAAATAATTAATAATTACATTTTGGATTTCTTAATTATAATAACATAAAGAATAGCATTTTAATACTGTCCATTATTAATTATATTTAAACAATATTGCGGTCACTTCTTCTATTAATTAATTACATTAATTATTCGGATACATTATTATTAACTTATTCGGATCAAACAAATCGTAGAGTATTCTTAAATCGTTTATAAAGTTTAATAAATTATTATTAAACAATGCAAATAGTGGATTCTTTAACAATTGATATCCGTAATGTTTATTTAAAATTATCTGCACAGTTGTTGCATTCCTGCAACTGCAGTCAGTATGACAAACTCAGAACCGATGAATTCATTTGCTTCGACGAAGTAAGTTCGAGTATTATATTTCGGAAGCATGAAATTTAAAGTGTAAATTTCGGAGTGTCATTTTTAAGAACAAAAACCTTGTGATTTTCACTAAAAAATATTGAAAACGAAGAACAGTTCGGACTCCACGTGGATGAAATTCAAATAAAGTCATTGTTTATGGAGCCATCCATATAAGGTACATAAAAATGGCACGTAATATCAATTAAAATATCGACGAACATCTGGCAACATATTCTCCCGATTATTCGCAAGAAACCTTATTTTCAACGATGTCTCGAACGAAGATAAAATCTGACATCCATTATTTCTCAGGGCACACGATTTCCGTCGAGCGGAAAGGAAGATTGGTTTTCGCGGATGCATTCACGTCATTGGTGTGAGATCGTCGTTTATCGATGTATACACGGATTGTTTGAAGGATAAGAAAATACAATGTTGAGTTAATAATCGGCACGGTGTCTTTCGTCCACGATTTCCCGTGATCCCCTCACCCCCACCCTTGTCGTACGTAAACGCGGAGAAAAGTAGTCGCACTTAAGTCAACAAGGTTGTTAATCGTAATAGAGATATTCACATAAACTTGTTGTAACAATATTTTCGAATTTGTACAGTCAGATTCGGCGTCGACGTCGTGGCTGTTTTCACAATTGTTCGCGCCGGTATATAATCGGGCAGTGATCGGTAGCGAGTATCAATCCGCGAAGATTCGTCGAAGATGAAGATCCCAGCGTTAGTCGCAACGTTCCTTCTCCTCTGGGGATTCGCCTTAGCCAGCCATTCGTCAGGATCTCAAGTTAGAGCAACCGCGAGTGCATCCGCCTCATCGTCGGCAGGTGGAAAGAATGGCGGATATTTGCTGGCAGGGAAAAGCAGTGCATCGGCGGTTGCGTCAGCTGCGGTAGGAGCAAAAGCCGGTGTTCGTGCCGGAAGAGTAGCGGCATCGGCGCAAGCAGAAGCCAGTAATCAAGCAGAATCATCAGCATTGGCAAATTCTGCGGCAAGAGCTTCCGCGGAAGTCGCTGCTCAGGCTATCGAGAAAGCCACAGAGTTGCAAGCGATCGCAGCAGCCGATGCAAAGGCTGCCGAGGAAGCAGCAACAGAATTAGGTGCAGCTACCGCGGCATTGGTTCTAGCAGCGGCTAACAGAAAAGCAGCGCTTGCCGATACGTTGCAAGCATCGAAGGCTGCCGCAGCTGCATCCGCTACTGTTACCGCGGAAACGAGCTATGCTGCTAAACTTGCCGCAGAACACGCCGAGGCATCAGCGAACGCTAAAGCGAAGGCGGAAGTAGCGGAGAATGCTGCTGCGGAAGCAAACGGAGCATCTGAGGCGGCGAACAAGGCAGAAAAACAAGCCGCTATTGAAGCTGGACATGCAGCCGCTGCGCAAGCTATTGCTAGATCAGCAGCAACAGCCGCTGCTGCCGCCAAGGTAGCTGGCATTTCTGCTGCCGGTGCCCTTGCTGAAGCCGAGAGCAGAGTCGACTTGATATCGACGAATATCGAGGCCGCCGAGGATATCAGAGCTGCTGATTCACAAGCATCCGCACACGCGCAAGCTGCTGCCAAGGGAAGCTCGAGGAATGATGAACTTGTAGAGATTGGTGCTGCATGGGGCAAAGCTAGCGGACTGATTAAACCTGAAGGCCGCGGAGGTGGTTACGGAGAAAGCGGAAGCAGCGCATCCGCATGGTCCGGGGCTAACGCGGAGGTAAACAGCGGACACGGAGGATGGGGAGGTTCCCACGGCGGACTGGGAGGTTCCCACGGCGGACTGGGAGGTTCCCACGGCGGATTGGGAGGTTCCCACGGTGGACTGGGAGGTTCCCACGGTGGATCGGGTGGTTCCCACGGTGGAGCATGGGGTGGTTCTCGCGGAGGAGCATGGGGTAGCTCCTCGGCTCAATCTTCGGCGTTCGCGCAATCCTCCGCGTCGGCCACTAACCTCAACCGAGGACGCAAGCTCGGTTTACGGCACTCGAAGTTGAACCTCTAAACTCGCAGCATTCTCGTAGAGGAGAAAATCAGAAACAGAAAGAGAGAGGGAGAGAGAGAGAGGGATACTGATTTCAAATAATGTTCGTTCGTTATAGGATATACTACGATTTAATAGCAACATAAAAGCACATAAAAAATGAAGCAGCATCTAATTAGACAGAAAATGTAATGATGAAAATAAATTGATGTAGCATGTACAAAATCACGACGGCCTCTTCTTGTAAAACCCTCTGTCGACGAACGTGTATTGTCAATAATTACAATGGGAAAACATAATTTTCGTATTTTTTTGCGCACGATATTCCTTGTGAAAAGAAATCCTTGTTTTTAACGAATTGTTACTTCGTACATAATACCTGCGATTATTGATGAAATTGAATAACAAATTAATATACCAATGTTTCAATCTGTAATCCGATTAATACGATTCATCATTGACGAGGATTAATTTCAGTGAAAATGCGTTTTCATTTACGGTTCTATCAAGAACATTTATTATGTAGAGATATTCCCGATTAAAAATCTTTATTAAAAAACGAATAGTATTTACGTATGCAACAATTATCCTCTCCTTTATCTCGCGTATACCAACATTGAAGACTGTCATTGATATCATCTCGAATAAAAAACAAATCAAAGAAAAAATTGTGAACATTTTTTTAATGCATTACCGGAACAACATATTTATTTGAGAAAATCTGCGAAAAGATAAGGCTATGTCTAATCGTAACATGGTAAGCTTAGTGGTAGTCTTCATTCAATATGGTAGAGTGACAAATCAACTGTTAGTTGACAATTATACCACGTTGACAACTTGACAAACGTAACTTATGTGACAATAAAACTGCAGCAGTTAATTTAATCGAAATACAGTAAATTAATCTACAAAATTTAAGTCCCACCGTGTTACTACTACATTGAATAATTAAGGACCCCAAGAAAGATATAAGTATCGCAATATTATTATCACAGTTAAAAATGTAAGAATAATTTAATTCGCTATATAAAATTCTGCATTTATACAAAAAATGTAAATATATTTAAAGTATTACATAGAACATAATAGCCGCTAATGTTACATGTATAACGTGCATAAAATAATTGAATCGAATGAAACATTGAATTGTACTTAATTCTACTTCAAAACGAATGCTGTATTCAGAATCATTAAAATGTGCTGCAACAACACAGATTTCTGTTATGTTTAAGATTTCATATATTCTTCTTCTTTTAAATCTGTGTGTTTGCACGAGGAAGATGAATTAACATATGTATGAATTAACAAGTGCATTGAATGCAGCCATTGAAAATGATGATATTATTAAGAATCCAAGGGTGTCGAGAGATAATCGTGCAATTTCCTTATCGGGATTTCCACGTGCAGGGAAACCGGCTCTTATGTTATTCTCAGGTGGACGAGAATACGTTGATGATGATATAAAGATGAAGTTGTGACGCACGAAACGCTTCGGTAAGTCATGCTTTAATAAGTGTTCAAGTGTTTTGCTATTGTTATTGTCAAAAGGTGCTTTTGCTCGAGGACAAACACTGCCCAGATTAATCGGCCTCGTGCATGGGCCTCTTACGTCAAGAGGGTTCTCTGCATTTACGTACCGTGCATCGAACTACAATTAACTTTAACTTGCATCGCGAGAAATGACATTATTCGCACGAATTTGAGAAATTATATATACGAATATGAACACTGTGTTGATATTCGAGGAATAATTTAGTCGAAATTCATTTTTATACATCTCCTACTTGAACGTTATAACTTAATGGTCTTTGGACTTGTAGGTTATTTATAGAAATAAATTATAGAAATGATAGAAATCAAGTAACTTTTCAAGAGTAAGATGTTCGGAGATATCGAAGTGATCCGATGATTCGATTAACTCCTGTCTGATTGTCGTGTAGTAAAATGACTCGTTATTTTCATGGTAAAAAGGTTCGTTTTCGGTGGCATCGATGTCTGGAAGCACGTCTCAATCAGGGTTGGATTTATTTGGGCAGAGGATCAGACAAGAACGACAAACTATACACGGAGGAGCAATATTTGCGGGCAAATAAGAGACGGCACTTAAATAAACGTCAAACGACAAAACCGCGGAGCGACTTTCGTAAAATCTTAAAACAATATTTTAGGGAGTGGTGTGTCGTGTTCCCGCGATACATTCCCGCGAAAACATCGGCTTGTTATTACAATTGCCCGGCTCGGTATATAACACCGGTACGCGTTCCGGCCAGCATCAATCTGCGAAGTTGCGTCGAAGATGAAGATTCCAGCGATACTTGTGACGTCCCTCCTCGCCTGGGGATTCGCCGATGGCCATGTGGCATACGGGGATGTAGAGTCCTCTGCATCAGCGGCGGCATCGGCGTCATCAAGCAGCGGCGCATATGGTGGATACGGTGGATCCCATGGATACGGGGATGCATCCGCCGGTGCATCCTCCTCGGCTTCCTCATGGTCTTCCGGACTAAAACTTGGGGGAGTGGGATTCGAAAAGGGAGCCGGGGTATTAAATGCAGCGATTTCCGACGTCTCCTCGGACTCTAGAATACGGACTCTGTTGGACACGGATTTGGCATTCGACGCCGGTGCTGCTGCAACGGCGGCTGCTGCAGCTAGTCAAGGATCATCGTTTGCAAATGCAAAGGCGGAAGCGAACGCAGCAACGGCTGCTGCCACACAGGCACTCGAGAAAGCAGCAACTCTGGAGAAGATCGCTGCTGACAAATTATTACAAGCTGCAAAGGCATCCGAAGGTGTGGTAGTTGCTGCGCAGAGAGCCATGGCTGTTACAGCGTCCGCTAAAGCAGCTGCAGAACGAGCAGCTTGGGTAGGTGCATCAGCATCCGAGGCACAAGTGAAAGCAAATGCTAAATCACTTATAGCGAAGAAGGCTACGGCGGCTGCTGGAGCAGCAAGTTCTGTGGCGAAAGCTAGGGCAGTCGAGGCGAAGGAAGCTGCCACTGCATTGGTAGAAGCATCCAGAATAGCAGCAAAGGCGGAAGCTATAGCAACGAAACTAGCCGCGGAAGGTCTTATTCTGTTAGCCAAGGCAAAGGTAGCCATCTCCAAGGCATTGGCTGATCAGTCAGTCTCAACCACTCAATCAAACGCCGCCGCGCAAGTTGACAGTAAAGCTACAGCGTCAGGGGCTGCAGCTACGGCGCACTCCGAAACTAGGCTCGCAGCTGCGGAAGCTGTAGCCGCCGCGGGAGAAGAAGTAGCTTCGGAAGCATCTAAGTGGGCGCAAGCAGTCGCGCATGGAAAGGGAGGATCCAGAGGAATATCGAAATCTTCAGCAAACTCCCGCGCCTCGGCCAAATCGAGTAGCAGGTCAGATGGATGGGGTCATAGTTCCGCAATCTCGTCGGCTTCAGCATCAGCATCATCATCGGCACATAGCGGCACCGGTAGCGATCTGTTGCTATAATCCAGCAATCAAGACGCAAAGCAGTTTAAAGCATTATAGCGGGGAAGATAGAAATTCTTTGAATAAATGAATATCGTAGGTTAGAACACGATTACTGGCAGGATTTGAAACCAAAAATATAACAAAAAAATGCAGCGAATTCATTCGAGAAATGTAATGATACAAATAAATTGTTATAGCAGCTCTAATAGTCCTCTTTGATTCATACGGTTTCCTCGACGACGGATACACGGAAAGTGGATTGCAATTACGTTCAGGAATGCCGATCGCGTAGCTTTGTGTATTCTCTCGTAATGTGTCATGTTTTCTCTACAAACATCTCTTATCGCCGATTGTTACCTAAGAAATCACAATAAAATGCTAAGTAATACGATATCACTGATTTTCGATTTTTATTATTACGAAACCGATATTGTCACAGGTGGTGGATGCGGCTCTCGAAACTGAACCGCGATGATATATTTGCACATCGGCAGTTTTGCAAAGACGTATTTACGTAACGAATACAATCCTTTTCCCCGATTGAATCGTCGCGCAAAAAGAAGGAACGACCCTCGATGCAAATCTTAAGCGATCGAATTTTTCTGAAAATATTTATTGTACTCATTAATATGTATAATAATATTTGGTGTACTCGCTAACAGTGCGATTATACCACGCTGCCAATTGTGCAGACATTAATAACGGCGATAACGATGTATAATGAAGCCAAACATAAAGGCGTTAATAAAGATATGTTTACATGTGAAATTTAAGGATATTCGATGTCTTGCAAATGCAAATATAATATTTATTCAAACGCATTCTTGGCTCAGATCAGATTTAACCATTTCCTCGTACAGCTTATTAAACTGCAGCTTCCTGATTTGCAACTTATCTCGTAATTGTATTTAGATAATTATTTGAATTATATTAAGGAGATTTGTATGCAAAATTTGTATACAAAATTGATGTAACAAAACTCCTACTGACGAAACTAACCACCGTAACAGATTGTATAAAATAAATGAATTGTTCAAAACAAAATATGTGTTGTGAGTATATGTTGAAAATACGTTATATTAATTTATGTTATATTCATATAGAAATTAGAGTGTCGTTGTTGATGTATATAGAACAATACATGGTCGGACATAATTTTGTATCCACAGATTCATTGTTTTGTTATTACAATCTGCGTATGATATTTACTTCGCACTTCGATAATTATATTGATATAAATCGAGGTTGTTATAAAAATTAGTAAATATGTGTCGGTGGAAAAACGTTTTTCTATAAACATCTGCGCTTCCGCTCGGAAAAAGTTTCTGCGACATATTGTAAATAGTCTAACATGCTAACAAAGATGGCTGTCTTCAGATTCTAACCTAAAATACTCATCAACGACTACCATACAAGAGAACACTAATTTTCCCGATGAAATCTTTGATAATCTTTGATGATTTTCAATCATTGTGCGTTTAATAGTTTCTAATAATTGTTCGTAGTGCAATAATTATAGTCACACAATTCTATTCTAGAATTCATGAAATACGTTAGAATGATTTTGATATAAATAACTGAAATTGATATAAGTTGTACGTTTGTGGTAGACGAAAAGAAGACACGATAAAAAGCGTACGTAAGATGGACGTGTCAAATCATACACGTGGAAAAATCTGTATCTTCCCCGCAAGCATGGAACTGTGATTATTTTCATTAGGTGTATTATTACAATCAATATTTGCCGGGATAACAGCCTTCGACTGCGATCATTCGTTAAAACAAGTAATCCCCATCTTCCTCGTTGAAATCCATTTGGTGCGCTGTGTTTGCGTTGAAGTGATCACAAGTGACAATACCCTGAATAAACGACAATAGATGCATTTATTATTGCACCGGATATAATGCGATGAAGATATCCAGAGATTTTAAAGACAATATTTTCCGTCGTGCACACGTCATGTACCGGCGTGTATATGCGGCATTATGGCCTGTTTATACAACTGCTAGTCGCCGTATATAACCTGGGTCTGCTGGATATTCAGCACCAATCTACGAAGTTCCGTCGAAGATGAAGATTCCAGCGATACTCGTGACGTCCCTTTTCGCCTGGGGACTCGCCAGCGCAGACGATTTGGACGACGGTTACGCTGGTTCATTGTCAAGCGCATCTGCATCAGCGTCCTCAATTTCGTCGAGCAGTAGTGGTAGCGGCATCGGCGGTCTTAAAGGCAAACATCTAGGGTCATTAGGTATAGCCAGCGCAAGATCCAAAGCATCAGCTTCGTCCCATTCATCGGCTGGTGGTCATTCGGGAGGTCTGGCCCGTTCCTCAGCATTGGCGTACTCATCTGCATCGGCGGGAGCAGGTAGCGCAGGAAAATCCGTCGGCGGCGGAGGTGGTTTCGCTGGAAAGGATGCCTTCTGGATCAAGAAAGTTGTCGCCAGCGCGGACCGCGAAATCAACGGTGCACCGTACATAGGTCTCGGAGCAAAGAAAGTGTCTCTTGCTTTATCCAAGGCAAAAGCATCCGCGCAAACGAATGCAAATGCGGTAGCCATTGTGAAAGGATCAGCGATCGCACTTACCGAGTCTTACGCACAAGCTGCCGCGAATGCGGCCGCAGCTGCGCAGAAGGCGCTAGCAGCGGCAAAGGCAGCTGCGCAGATTCAAAGTATAACCTCGAAAAAGGGTAAACATACCATGAAGGCCCTAAACCTGGGAATAGAAGCATCCGTGCAAGCAGAGGCTACCGGCGCTGCTGCTCAAGCTGCCATTGCCCGTGCCCTTAGGTCCGCGGAGATAGCCGCAGCTGCGCAGAACCGCGCGAATGGCTACTCTCAGATCACCAACCGTGCCGCAACCGCAGAATTGGCTGCCAGTATTCGGGTACTTCAGGTCGCTATCAAGGCATACAACGCAGCTGCGAAGGCTGTAGCTTCGGCCTCTGCTGCATTAACTGCGCAAACACAAGGAAGATTGGCTGCAGGAAATACCGCAGCTTTGGCATCTAAGGGTGCCGTTTTGGCATCGGACACTATGAGCGCGCAAGCCTCCTCATTGGCTGAAGCGAGAGTAGCAAGCTCTATTGTTGGTGCGGCAGCCAGTGAACAAGCAGGAAATTCCGCAGCAGCAGATTCGAACGTGGCGCAAGCCGAAAGCTTTGCAGCTGCGCAAGCATCGGCTGTGAACGCTGTCAGAGATGGAGTCGTAGTTGGATTGGGATATGACTCCGGTGCATCTGCGCAATCTTCAGCGCAGGCCGGAGCACTCTCGGTCGCTAGTAAGCAATTAATATCAGGTCTCGGAAGCCATGCCGGTAGCAGCGCCGGAAGCAGCGCTGGCGCATACTCTTCAGGACACGCATATGGTGGTTCCGGTTCGGGAGCCTACTCATCCTCATCCGCTAAAGCGTCAGCGAGAAGCTCGGCATGGAGCGACTAGATATCGTAGAGGAGAACCAACAACTTTTTAGTCACTGAAGCAGAGCGGATTACAAATTTGAAGTAATTAATATTGTATGTTAGAACGCAACTTACTGGCAGGAATAAAAAATAACAAAAAAATTGGCGAAATGTGCTAACCAAGCGTAATAATAAAAAGTGAATTGTTATAGCAGACAATAGCGTTCGATGATAACTGAACCCTTTTACGAAACCTTACGTCAAGATCCTAATTAGCTTAACGAGAGAATTAGAGATGCGATTATATTTTTATTTCTGTCATTGGCGTAAATCGATCGTTAATAAAGATCTATGAAAAAAGAAATCACTACGTGTCCCATATTATTTTATTGTGCAATTAAACATGTCATGTGTATTAAAATTTTAGCAAATCATTCCAGCAATGTCTTTGAAGACACAAAATCACGATGAAGAAGGTAAATTCTACTCGAATATGAAAAATAATAACATTATCATATTCTTAAAATAACGATCGTTAGACAACGCGTAAACACATTTACTCGTAATGTCAAATTCAACAATCCCTATCGTCAAATTTATCAACAATTACTCGTATTTCAAACCATCATAATCTCAAATAAATAAATCCTACGTTGTTCAAGATTTATCACCATTTTTCTTCCGTCAAACGTTGAATTCTAAACTCTGCTGTTCGAGCCAGAATAAAGTAAGTAGAATAAGTCCGCCATTACGGCAACTTAAAGTGTTCAGCCATTCAGGAAAACATACTCTTACGAATAAACAGTGTACATAAATGAAACAATAAAAGAAATGCACAATCTTAATGTATAATTAAACTTGATTCTTTGAGAACAATTTTTGCAATATCTCTTGTTTAAATTACAAATATTACATTCGCGTAAAAAGTGGGTTTCAATGAAGTGCTGAGTTGCTTCGTAATAATGTAAATCTTGAATGTCATGATAAGCGTGCAAGCTTGGTTCTCCATGTTGTTTTCGCACTTTTCAATCCATGCATACACATCGTGAAAGGCGTTCAATTATCTAAGTATACATAATTGATTTAATTGATAAACGACAAGTTTTATCCACGAACCACACGCGGCGTCCAGAATCCGGAGGAGGAAAAAATAATACTTGGTTAACGGTTTGAATAAACTACAGCCGCGATTATTTTCAACAATAATATTTAACGATACTGGTAAACGTAAAAAAACCTGCCGACGATACACACACCGGTTTAAACCTTATCTTTTGCATTCGTAAAATAAGAACTGATTTCCGTGGCCGCCATTTTGTCAGATTAATAGTACTTTCGTGTATTATACACGAGAAAGTGTTTGCGATTTAAAATCCTATTCTAGATTTTTCGAATATTTGTCATTTTGAGAAGCTGCTATTAAAATGTGATAACGTTAATATTTATGTCGTTAATGTTTATTATCATATTTATGGAATATAATAAGTGCTAATTAATGTAAGGATTATCTTCTTGTATGCTTAATTAGTTCTGGATATAAATGAACAACAATTGCATGGGATAATTAAAGATGCTATTTCTTTGTGTACTATTATTTGAAATTAATAATCCCCATGTATATTAGATTTATGGGATTTATTTATTATCTTTTTAATTTATCGCTAAGCGATTATGCGAATCTAGTCGGTTTTGAGTCAGTCGACTCAAAGCGGGCGAAGGGATAACATCGTTTGTTTCACGTGAAATATTTGTCTATTAATTTTATTCAATTTTAGTGTTCCCACGATTGTTCGAAGCTCGGTGAGAGCAGCAATTAGTTAGCAACTAACTGTGACGTCGATCGATGTTTAATTATTCCATTCAAACAGTTGGATGCCACGTGTTTCGAGTGGAGCGTTAAAAACAATAAATGTCCTGCAATGTATAATGAAATGTGAGCTACACAAAGATGAGTATTTTTGATAAATAGCTTGATAGTGTTCTCGGTGGTATTTATTAGTACTAAATACTAAATATTGTTAGAAATAATACGATGAAAATATAAATGTCAGCCGAAAATGATCCCGGCGAGATTTCGGTGGAAAATCAGAGTTATTTTTCGCAAGTATGGCATATAATATTGAACGACCGTCATTCGCATCTTTACTTTATATCTCGGCTTGTAAGGATGTATAATCGGAGACAAAGAAAACAGCGGTTTCGCGACATGTAAAGCACACTTAAACAAACGACAATCTGTAAAATAAAGACGTCGGTGGGAATGATAAAATAATATTTAGAAGAGTGCGAGGAACGTCATAGATGTAAGACAACAGCGATGTTTTCACAATTGGCGGTAGCCGTATAAAACTGTGGGATCCGCGATCAGTCGGCATCAATCTTGCGAAGTACCCTCGAAGATGAAGATTCCAGCGATACTTGCGACGTCCCTCCTCGCCTGGGGTCTTGTCAGCGGTAACGACTTATCCGGAGCGGAAGCGAACGCCCACTCTGCGGCGAGTGCAAACGCAGGGAGTTACACCGATGGATGGGGATACGGTAAATCAGGGGCTTCGTCGGTAGCCTCAGCTTCGTCATCGGCTTACTCCCACGCATCTGCTGGAAGCGGAAGTGGCGGTGTAGGGGGTGGACACGGTGGCTACGGAAAGGGTGAAGCGATTTACGGAGCGAAAGTTGGAACTGGAGTAGCAGCCACCGCGGTAGTGTCGGCTGAAGCAATCGCGAGCAGTTTGGGTATCGGACAAGTAGCGGCACAAGCGCAACAGGCCGCAGCCGCACAATCCGCCGCCGCTGCTAAATCCGCAGCAATAGCGAGCGCCTCTGCTGAAAAAGCTGCTGCCATAACCAAAGTCGCAGCCCAAGCACAAGCCAGAGCGGTAGCCGCCTCCGCAAATGCATTGAAGTTAACCGCAAAGCAAGCGCGCGCCGCAGCTCGAGCCGACGAAACCACAAACGCCGCTAGAGCTGCTGCACTCCAAGCGGAACTTTTATCCCACAATTCCGCAAGTGCGGAGGCGAAGGCTGCCGAACAATCGGTTCATGCCAACCAATTAGCCAATGCGGTAGTAGGCGCTACCGCTGAGGCCGAAGCTAAATCCCTTGCCGCAGCAGAAGCTACCTTGCTGGCAGCCAAGATAGCCAAAATCGCAGTCCACGCTCAAACCGAAGCAGCCGCAGCAGCGATAAATGCCGCAAAAGCACGCGCACACGCTGAAGCTTTGGTAGCAAGAGCCGCGGCAGTGCGTGCGATCGCAGCTGCTGAAGGCAGTGCAGCAGGCGTTGCAGATAACAATGCCGGTGTAGCTCAAGCTAAAGCCAGTGCATTTGCCGAAGCCGGAGCCGTTGCCAATTCCGCAGCCGCAACAGCGGAAGCAGCCGCGTACAGTAACGCAGGAAAGGGAGCTCTCCTACACATAGGATCCATCGGACACGGATCTGGACACGGTTCTGGACACGGTTCTGGACACGGTTCTGGACACGGATCTGGACACGGATCAGGACACGGTGGAAAAGTAATCAAAGGCGGAAGGGGCGGTGGTAAAGCATACGGAAGGTCACAGGCATCCGCTTCCTCTTACGCAGGCGCGAGGAGTCACAACCTGGGTGGCGGAAAATCGAGAGTGGCTTCTTCAGCCGTTGCACAGGCATCGGCGAGCAGTGATGCCGGTTACTAAAACGGGTCTGACACCGTCTACAGTGTCCACTTCGAGCCAGTTGCAAGAAATACAATTTTTAAGTAACGAATATTCTAGCGTAGAGAAAACCCCAGTTACTAGCAGGATTCATGAAGAAAAAATATAACAAAAAAAGCGATTACGTGAGACCAAATTGTAAGAATGAAATTAAATTGTTATAGCAACTAAAATCGTACACTTCTTGCGTACCTCTTTCTTGTGACCTTATGCTTTCTTTCTCCCTACACTTGTTTCTACCGTGGATAAGTAAACGACGGACTTAGTACATTGAAATAAACACGCTTTATACGAAATGTACGATCATTTATAAATAATAATAAAATCTATTATCATTAAGATAATACACGTATACTATTTCGTAGATATCTTCTACGTTTTACTTTGCGTCACGTTACACCGACACGGGTTCCTGGAAAAGATTATCTCCGAGGATGTCGCACTCTGACATCTTAAATGCCACGAACTTGCTCCGAGTACGTGATTCAGAAGGTTACAGTCTCTTCTCTCCTCGTTTCCAGTAAAGATGCCAGTGGGCAACTTTCCCTTTCCTCGTTTACTTTCTTCGTAATGTCACGTGCTTTTACACTTCGTCCGATGTCAGCCATTTTGTTCCTCTTAATGTAAAACACTGACGGCCTTGCATGCGATACAATTGATCCGATGAATTATAAAACGGAATAACGCTTAACTTCTTCCTCGTCATTGCTCCAAGTGAACGGTATACGAAACAATTGATATTAATATTTCCCTAACGTCCATTTTTCTTGCAGATCTCGCGAGACGTAGATTCACGGTGTTAAAACACGTAGGTGTTAATGAATAATCATTAATCGACGCGTATATCAGGATACTTTAATGAAGCAGCGAAAGCTGACTATGATCTACGGGATTAATAACCGCAGAACCATTTGCAGCTGTAGACTCGTGTTACTCTTGCAATTATAGTGCATCCTAATTGGTCCTCGTTATTCGTGCTCAACGAATCTTGTCGCACTGAAGTTAATGAGGTGAAGTAATTAATAATATCTTAATAATCCTTGATAGAGAGTGAAAACGTAGCAATAATGAGTACTGTGAATTAGATGTGAAGTAATGTTAGATTTTATATTACATGTACTTATATATCGTAAAATTAATAATATAAAATAGTTGTATGAATGATGATATAAGAGGAAGGTATATATATATCTGTATACTTAATATTATACATAAAATATATGATATTAAAATGATATCTGTGTTCAAAAAAAGAGAAACAGACTTGGCATAGAATCTAAGACAACATCTAATAAGGTAATCTTGTATTTTCTCTGAGCGAGGTAAATTCGATTGATCTCGATTGACACGTTTGGCTCATGTGACGCATCGTTTCAAAATCTGACTACTCTTCTGTTCTCCCATGTTAACTCGTTAAAATAATTCCAACCGTCGTCGTGATTATATAACAGATCTAGATATATATTAATGATATATGTATATCTAAATGGAACCACACCCTGCGTCAATCGTCAGTTTGACCTACGGGGTCCAAAAACATAGTAAGTCCCAATCATATTAATCATTCCTGATCAACTAAGACTTATCCCAATATTCACGTTCGACTACGAATCAAATTGCATATAATAAATAAATAATAATTATTCTTCAAGATTCGAGTCCTTTATTTTAAAAGCGGCGTAAGTTCCTTTTGAAGAAAATAAGTGGAAGTTGCTTCGGTTCCAAGTAGACGCCATTTTTTCTAAAAACGATTTATCATCGCTGCTTTCAAATACTTCTTATCGGATCAATTATAAAGTAATGAATTACGTCATTTTTTAGATTCGTTTACCCTTTTTATTCGTGCTAATAAATCATACGGAACTTAGACCAGGATGTTCTTTTATTCGAATGTCTCTAATAAATAATAGAGTATGCATTCTACATAAAAATATGTATATCAATGTTGCGAAAAGATAACGGGATATTGGAGTGCCCATAAAACCAGCGAGTAAAACGAACTTCCTTGTTAATAATTATCCTTGTTATGAGTAGTTTATTTAAGGATTGGAAGTAATTAGGAAAGATATATAAAGATATGTAAGAAATAATATATCTAGGTATTCATACACGCATACATTTGCAGACTGGCGTATAAGTCAGGCATCGGACGCGACGATTCTTTGGTGACTGGTGGTTCAAGAGGTGAGAGAGCATAAAGTGTTGGGTGGGGATAACAGGACCCCGCCCTGTGAACGGCTATAAAATGCTCGCACGAGGATCAGGCCCAACCAGTCTTAATCGGTACACGAAGGTCCTTTTTCCTTCCCTATATCGATAGGTTCACTCGCTCGCATTTGCACTCTCCGTCCATCGAGATAATGAAGCTCACAGCGGTTCTATTGCTCTGCGCTGCGGTCGTCTTCGCGGCCGAAGAGAAAAAAGAAGAAGAACGTCCAAAAACCTTCAGGAGACTCATACCTGCCGACGTTCTTCGCGGTGAGTCCTGCACGATTTTTACTTTTTAGTTATTCTTTGAATATTAACTCCTCCAAGGTAATTTTGTTTAATATAATATAATGAAATCAGTGGAGGAAGTAATGTATTGGATGCAGTATAATAATGAATTAACCCGTTGCTCTCGAGAGGCGACTGAAAATCGCATCTACAAAGGGTTAAACAAATGAAATCAAGAGCACTTGCAAAAGATTCAGTAAAATAGATAACATATTACTTAAAGGATGAATATTTTTACTCTATTTTTACTATGTCATATGATATAATTATTAATTCTTAATTTCTATGAAAATGTTATAAATATTGATGAATAAGGAAGTAAAAGGAGCCTTCATAAGGTGGACTTTTAATTGCATTCATTATAGATTGAATAAAGAATATAATATATTAAAGTCGAAGATTTATTCAGTGAAAGGCAGGAAGCTGTGAGAGCACATGTTTTTATTAAATACCATCTTATCGCGAGATATCGATGGCTGAATTAATTCATTGGGTAATGGGATAATCAGTTAGTAGGACATCGCGCGTTGATCACCGGTAGCCAGAATTTCAAAACCGGTTCGGGGTCAAAGTATTCTAGTGATGCACACGTAACCCATAAATTTCCAACGTCCGCCACACCAAGATATTCCCCATCCAATTATATTATATATCCGCTCGTAAACTCTTCTAACATCATAAAAAGAAACGGAGAAACCAGATTGCTCGTAATAAGAGAACCGCCATCTCTCAGTAAGTAGGACGCATCTCACTACATATTTTGGGCCCGTCGCTCGAAGGTCCCGTTTTCTCCGAATATTAACTCATCAACCGGATCCAAAATTATCAACGCGAAATATAAGCGTTAATTAATAATTCCACGTCGGCATAACATATTTCATGTTTCGTTAAAATCTTACGAAAGAACGAGCCCTGAAACCAGATTTCGAGCGAAGCATAAAAAAGTAAGCGGATATATGTATCTCGTGAATGAATATAAATTCATAAACACGGTAGATATACACTCTACATATTTAATAGGCTAAACAAGTAATTCTGATTTCTTGCCGGTTCTCAGTGCGCCGTAAAGAAAACACCTTGAAACCGGACATTTTTTCTCCGCCATTATACCTTGACTCTTATCTCGTGTATTTATCAAACCGTGACTGGTTCCAGTCGAAATAAGGGACGTTTTTTGGGGCCTGAATAGAATCCTGATTATCTCTTAACATCTGTGACTAGTTTTTTGTTCGACTACCATCCGAGTTCAATATCTGGTCTGTCACTTTCGAGATCGAATCTTACGAACTAAATCCGGGTGACGGTGAATTCCTTATCGAGATTCGTCCACTCGGTTTATTTGTCTAGCGATTCGCCGCGGGCGATGACCAATTAGGCGAGGAAGCAAAATAGGAAACGGTAGTGGAGTCAAGATCACGAGATCGCGTGAAAGTTTTAATGGTGTAACTATTGCCTCCTGTTAATCCTGTCTCCGTAGTCGACCCGTTTTGTTTTCCCTGATGGCACGTTGCACTTTTTCTTCCCGCTAACCAGCCGCCACCGTGAAATCGTATCTCTCAAGGTAAATTCCCTTTTACGAAAACCACGCGCGATACTGAACTCGCTCGTATCATGTTAATATCCTCGAACCTTCTAGAATTCTGCTGCCATTACACGCATGATCGGTGCCACGATATGATATACAAGGATAATGTAAATGTGTAAATCACTTTCGACCTTAGAATTCTTATGAGGACTTAAGAATACGTGAGTCATGTCAACATGCTTCTGGCTACTCACGAAAATTGACATTCAGAATAAGTCCTGTATTTTTAACCGTACATTTTGAGCCTCATAACGTATTCTTACATCGTACATTTCTTACGATGTTAAAATACAATTTTATTAAAATGAAAAAGCAATGCGCTTAACTTTTCTTCAAACGATGATATAATTAAATAATAATTATTGTATGCTTGGTAGAACAGCCATTAAACGTGTAATTATTGAGTAATATTGTAATAAATTGTAGTTACATATCTAAATAGAAGAAACATTGAATTAAAAATAAAATACAATAAATAGAATAAAGATTATCATATAAAATCCTATATAAGTCGGAAGACAATACGATTCTCTATTTACTTTCTTGTAAAACATAACTTTAGTGTCTAAAGTTTAAATACATCACACGTAATTATGGTTATGCGGCTGCGCAGTGGAGATGAATAGTAAACGGCGCATAAGGGTGTGTTTTCAGTGGAATAAAAGTATTAGCACATTTACGATGTTGCGGTATAAAGTATTACAGTATTCAAATTAATATTTCGTACGTAATCCTTTCTTCTTTATTACTACTTTCAAACGATTAGGCATTGAATGCACATAGATAAGAGATAAAGAAAGACATAGAGTATTTTATCTCGCATGAATCTCAACCACCGACACCTCATCGGCATTGTAAAGTATCACATGCAATTATCAGGACCACGATTCTCCCAGGAGTATGTCACCGCGGGACGTTCGGATTCGTCAGCACAATGCATTCGTTAATTAAGCAGCATTCTTAGGAGTATCCTTGCCCATTCCTAGGTGCCTTGGATCGCTTCTCAATCACCGTGGCCTAGATGCTATATATTTTTCGCTACAGACCCAGATTCCCATGAATAATCGAATTGCTCATGGCGGCCTAGTTCCTCCCGGTATACCCAACACGGTGATACGACCACCTTGCATATCTCACTCCTTACTCACGCATTAATCTTATCTCATCAATCCATTTACATAATTACGGTAAAAGGGTAATTGGGTTAAATTGAATTAGCAAGCAACTTCCATTCTGCTCGAAACAATTCACTTAGTAGTACAATACAATGTTAATTGGCGCCCAATATAGCACAGTATTAACGCTTTGCACTCGGAGGCAATTTTCAGTCGCAGTTTATTGCGACGACATTAAGATTTACTACTGTTGTTGGTGATTTAAAATTCAATAATAAAAAGAAAGTGGGGTAAATCTTAATGCTGCTTCTCAGTCGTCACTCGATTTATTGCAAGAAATTGAGTGGTGACTGAGAGTCGCGTTTCGAGGGCAAAGTTTGAGTACGTTTTGACTAAGTTATATGTTGGTGTTTACAGTATCTTTTTGTCGACATAACCTTAGTTCGTCAAATTCCGCGAATTTGAAAATGGCCCGTCGCGAATATGTTAAATGTTATGACTTGTCTGCTAGTTTTAGTGAAATAATTTGAATATCCCACGGTACATTGTTCGAGATTTAATATATTTTGATTTCATATACATAACGCAACTAATTGAATCTATTAATTCATTTCAATCTACCAGTCATAATTTATATATATATAGTGAAGTAGTATTACTAAGTAATTTTAATTGATTTTAATAGTAACATTGGGTTGGTAGAACTGAGTATTTTTTACGGACATTATACTCCGCGCAGACGCCTTGAGTCTCTCACTGAAAGTAGGACCCCTCGGCTGGGTCGAATTACGATGAACCGACACGCACGAAAGTAGGACCCCGGATCAGACACCGTGAAAATTCGAAAAAGAAACTTAATTGAACGTCTGCCATCTTGGTGTCTCCTTCCGCACGTCCGTTGCGTCGTTTATTCTTGATTTGTTTATTATTCACTTTAATACGCGACAATGATTACCGTTTAGAATTGTTTCGAAGTCCTCGAATTAAGCGTGGATTGGTGAATAATTATACGGCACGTCTCGTGCGGTTTGCGATGAGGAAAGACGAGGATTACGTGTTCATCGGAACCACTGTTTGCCGGGTGGTTGATTGAGCAGGTGAATGCTGGGAACGATATAATTATCTCTTATCGCAAATTGCATATTAATGGTCATTAAGTACCGATTACTTCGATGCACTGCTATTACTTTCTTGATGAAATACGTGTCTCTCCCTTCATCATCCAGTCAGTCTTTAACTTTGATTAATTCAAAATAATTGACTATAAACAAGCTATCCATTGTACAAGTATAATGTGACTCAGCAGCAATTATCACTTTACATATAATTATTGGGTTCAGTCGTAAATGAGTTCCGTTGTTGAAAATAAAGTTTATTCGTCAATGAAACGAACTACTCTTTACTTTAATCTAATATATTCGCAGGTATTATTAATAATTTGCCGATGGTAATTTCCTTACTGCCCACCAGTGCCGCAATAACTCAATTTAGCGTAAAAGCGAGGTAACTTTTAAGTCTAGGGGTTTCTAACCCTTAAAACGAGAACCCAAACGAACATTGTGATTATGTATTGCCATCCGTGAAGTGTGGTAATATATCCGGCCAACAACAATCAACTTGCGACGTAACATTAGTAATACATTCGATACAAAGAAAAAGAACAAAATTTGTAAAAACAGGTAGAAACCCTCATCGCCTAATCATGGAAGCTTAAATCGCCCACTAGTGGGCGGTAGGGAGCAGGTTGACGACCCCTAGGTTAAACTAAAAAATGGCAGACAACCTTATTTTGACCCCATTTGTAGTTCCAACGTTAATCACTTAATATTTAAGATGACTCAGCCGTGCGAAACGAAAGAGCGTCTAGAATATTCAGTTACATATCGCGTCGAAGATTACGAATCATCGAAGTGTACGGTTTCTACTTTCTTGTTGAGTTGTTGTCCCACGAGAACCGGTACCATGAGACACCAGAGATTTAGCGTCGGCGTAAACGCCCATCACGTCTCTTCCGCGACGTGTAACGGTGGCATTGAAGAAACGGTAACAGACACGTCATTATTTAAGTAAAACACGCCCCTCTGGGCCCACAAATAGTATGCAACATTCATTGTTCTCCTTATGGGTATATGGTATTCCGCGCGATAGCTGTCACGCGCTGGAAATACCATAACTTTGTTCCTCGAAGTACAATGTTGAGTGGCCTCATCAATGTATCTCTTACAGTAGCCATTGTTCAGTATTTGGAGCAAAGAAATTCGACTAGTATCTTCGCGTATCAAAGTGCACTCCAAATTTATAATAATAGATCAAATTCACAATATAGATTGAACGTTATTAATATTAGAATAGCTTAACAATAATATTCTTCAAGTTAATGCAGGTTTGGCACTTCAAATTTATACTTTTGCAGTATTTTTATTTTTCCAAAGGCCCATGACACACAAACGGTTAAGAAAACAACATTGTAGCAAATGATATTTGATTTGCAAAATGGTTAATTTGAAGTGCAAAACCAACATATAATTTAGATTGTACTTCGTTAAAAAGAGTTCAATAAGATAACAATCGTGAAATCCTTCTTCGTGTTGCACAAGTGGATACCTTGTGACAGTGAAAGTGTTTCTCCTTGAAGTTTCTAGCGCCATCACCCGTCGACGAGACTCCGCGTCGTCGAGGAACACTCTTACCAACCAGTTACAATAGAATATCATCCGCGTTACATATGTATATGTACGTTCTACAGTCTTAGTAATTGATGCACGATCATTAAACCATGTTAAATCCAACGTGCACGTGCATTAGAAAGTAACGACACCTTTCGCGCTTGTCCAGGTAACCGGATAACGAATGCATTTACATATCGTACTCGGATGCAAGCCACCATTAAGGAAATGCTACTCCGAGGAACACTCGTGTGGATAAGATTTTACTGTTACGTTATTCCGACTACCGGTGAAAATCCAATTACTTGCCGCTATACGAATCCACTGTTGTCACTTCCAAGTGTACTCGCTCGTTAAGGTTCCCATATTAGTTCTACGGTGATATATTATTATTAGGAGTACCGAAAAGTAATCAATTAGGTTTGTTATGAAATATGTAGGTTATGAAACTCCGTTTATTTTTTCATATTAATTACACGTCGCTGAATATTTGTACGTTAAGCGGTTAAACATTATTCTATTAGGTAATCCTCGTTATTTATAATCCTTAACCGACGGTCCACAAATGCCATAATTCCCTTCTTGAAAAAATCAAATTCTGAACTTTCGGTGCGATAAACACTTTACTCCCGAATTGATTACTTTCCGGTACCCCTAATATATTGATATTCATACTTCTGCGTTGGGATATTTTTAGCCGAATGCAAATACTATAAAAATCAATATATCACTTAGTAAAAATGTACTCAAATGTTTTGAGACCGAAGTGTAACGTATCTAAAGACTCAGATTTGAGTTATCCTAGTTCTGGTAAAGAATTCCAAAGACTAATATGTGTTATATATTTATATGTTATACTGACTGTGTTAATATATTTTACTAGACCGAGCGATTCTGTGAGGATATATTGCGTAAAGTATTGCGTAATACCAGGTTATAGTTTAAGAATAAAAGTACAACGTTCTGGTCGACGTGATGGGTTCACTTGATACCTATTTATGTAACACCTTCCTTACGAAGTGATACACTTACACTTTGCAACAAGAATTTCCTTGGAAACAGACGCGTAACCGTGTAAGCGTTTAATGTAGATGGTGGTCGGAATTTTATTTCAACCGCATAATAATAACCAACAGGATCGTAAAGGATATATGCGCGCGCAAGCAAAATACTAAATGTGGTGCACCGCTTTGCGGTTCTTCGAGTACCGCACACTGGATATAATTAGTACGAATCGCGGCTGAGATTCGATAAATAGAAAACTATATTCGATATACTTCCATAGGCCTATATAATATTACTCGATATATATATAGTATATATTATCAGCACTTACCATAATTGATATTATAGCAATAACCTATAACAATATATTACAAAATATTATCATAACTTTACTTATACATTATTACGCCAATCTATGCACACTAAAGGGCACACAGCCCGTGAATAAATACGTAAACAAATAACGTATTAGAATAATATGCACCAGTAGATGCAGAACTTTATATGCAGACAGCAGTATTTAATCAAGAATCAATCTAATATATTACAATTCTAATTACAGATTTCCCTGGCATGTGTTTTGCATCGACTAAGTGCGCCACCATCGAACCAACGAAATCATGGGAACTCTCACCTTTCTGCGGACGTTCGACTTGCGTACCCGCCGATGATAATTCCGGTCGTCTCTTCGAGTTGGTAGAAGATTGTGGACCACTTCCAAAAGCAAACCCGAAATGCAAGCTCTCTGATAAGACCAACAAAACCGCAAGCTTCCCAGACTGTTGTCCGATCTTCCAGTGCGAAGACGGTGCGAAGCTTGAATATCCGGAAATACCGACACTTCCTCCACCAACCGAAGTAGCCGAGGGCGAGAAACCAGCGGAAGCTGCAACAACCAAACCTTAAAAACTGCACTCCAACATGTACTTCTTCGAGCGATGTTAGCATGGCCTCTGGAAAAGAAAAGGAAAACTACATCCTGAGAATTCGTACTAATTCATTTGCGCTCGTTATCATCTTACGATTTCCTTGTTGACTTTAATATCGCTCTCTTTATTCAGGCGTACCGACAATACGATTGAATTCAATCGTATCGGAAACCTTCGCACCGTATATTGTCATTATAAATATTTCCACGACACGAACGGCTGCATCTATAATATGTTTATTTATATCTTTCCACTGCTGATAGTGGGAAGCAGGGATCTGGAATTCTGGTGATCGGTCGATTTATATAAATTGCAGACACGTTTCCAGTCATTTAAGGATTGGCATTATCGAAGTGAACCCGGAAGTTAAATCGCAGAGGATCATTTCATTCAACCGAGGTCACGCTACGTTTCCTGTCGCTCCTACATGTTATTCGAACCTCCAAACGATCCGTGATTAAGTTAATTGTACATAAATTATGTCTTTGTTATTTCGCCAATCTCGAAGTCACTTAAAACTGTGCAGTTTCAAATGTATCTCTTTCGTAATAACATCCTTTGTCGATTAACATCTACTAGCAATCTGTATCGATAAATCTGTATCGATATCTCGTAATTAATACCCGATACTCAATGCCTTATTTTCGAAGTAAAACAATACTTTTCGGATACAGATATATATCTCCATTTAATTCAACCCTTAATCGGTACCGCGCATGCGCTCGAAAGAGAATTAATTCCCGGCACTGGAAAGTCATGCGTATATTTCGTAAACATATGTGATTGTAATTATATGTGATTAAATTAATAATTATTTAATTCAATGGCCTTTCCGTAACGACCCTTCTCATCCTGTTTATTTATTTGATTCCGAAAAAAGTCTGAATCTCTGGTAGCAACAACCTCTACGCGGTGAGACCTGGTAATCGGTAATAATTGTAGTGAATTAGAATTAGAATTCTTCTACAATTACAACCGAGCTAATAGCTGCTTCCTAAGTACACTTTAATTAGAAATTAAACACTTCGCTTAACGAATGAGTTAAGAATATCGCTTGACTATCTTTCAGCGATTAACTAGACTTATTTTATACAGTGCTGTACACTTATAAGTATGATATATTAAATACATATACACTTGTGAATAAGATAGGTAGATGCACGCAACGCAGTTGCATTTGTTTGTAGCAATATAGTAACGATTCATTCCCACACAATTTATTGTAGTTCGTCCGCCACGTTTTTTTTTAGCGTGTGCTGTTGAGTGGTTGCAGTACAGAATTCTTTTACTCGTTTCTGCAGGGGGCACCTTTTGTTGCGTTGATTTATACCGCGCCGGTAATTTTTGAGTGGAATCACGAAGGCCCATTTAGTGCTTGGGGTACTTATATCTCGTCTGTGATTTTATGTGCGGTGGATAACGTCACCAGTGACACGAAAATGCTTCGGTGGTGTTTGGTCTTCCTATATCTCATCTGTGTGCCCGCAGGGAGGGTGACACAAAATGCATTTGGGGTTTCGTCTATCATGTATTTCATCCGTGGTGCATATTGCAGTTCTTCTTTAAAGTTGGCATTACCCTGTATAAAAAAATAAAAAGAGATTTTGATCTGTACGAGTTGGTAACGTGAAAGGGTTGTAGAGCAGCTTCGGTATTTAGCCGGATCGTATGGACGAAACTACGAACGTATAATAGATAATAGACTCGCAAAGCTTAGTTTATAAGTCCTTTGTATAATCACCGAGAAGAAGTTCAATTAATTCTTGAGAAAGATGAGTGAACTCGTGTGGGGAATAAAAAACGGTGACTTAGAGGAAGTCAAATATATTGTTGAGCATAAGGCAAATATGACATTTTCAATTATACTTTATAATAATATTTCAGATTTTATGTTGAACTGATAAACACTTTCCTGGTAGCTTATCTATTATGTTGAATTATTGACTTAATCTCGAACTACTCCACGTTATTTTGAAACACTAGACAAGTATTACATCGTTGAGAACAATTATCAAGATTAAACAAAAACAAAACAGATTGCTTTAACATATTCTGTAAGTGTACATATACATAAAAATGTTCATCACTTTTTAGAATATCGATGTCAATCAAATTATTGATGGGAGGACACCACTACATTATGCAGCTGATTACGGACAAAGTGAAGTTGTCAGATACCTTTTGGATAAGGGTGCAGATGCAAATGTAAAGCTTTATTATTTAATGATTATTACGCGAAGAATACGTGATAAATTATTTATTGTAATATGGCAAAGGTGAAAAAGTATTTGGAAGAAAGTAAATGTCTTCTTTATAGGCAATGGATAAACATGGAATATCAACCTTGTTGGCGGCAGTTTGGGAAGGACACACAGACTGCGTGAAATTATTGTTAGAAATGGGTGCTAATCCAGATGGCGTTACGCCAAATGGCACGAGTTACTTGGACGCGGCAGAGAAGGATGAGATTAAACAATTGCTTAAGTTCCACTAGCACAAAGCCAAACAAAATACAAAGCGATAATTTTATTACTTTTAGTATTTTAACGTTCCTCATAGAAAAAGAGTATCACTATTGCTTTACTTTTACTTTCTTGCATATGACTAAACTATCATATTTATGCACTTTAAATTAAAAACAAAAAATATATAGTTGACGCGGAAGTAGTTTCATAATAATATATTGCACATTGGGAGCCTATAATCACAAAAAAACCCCATATTCCATGCAATTACACTTAGTCTTTTAAAGAATATACTCATAAGTTACAGCTTTAAGGGGAGTACATTTATGTACATTTCCTTTTCGCTACGAAACGGCAGTAAGTTTCTTTTTCTAAAGTATTTTTTATCACACTCTAAGCAAAGCATATTTTGGTATATTCATACACAAAGTGTGGTGTCGCTTTAAGTGTTCGTTATTTATAACTGTTGTGAGTTTCTTTTATACACTTTTTTAAGTAAAGAGTCAATGTGATGAACCCCATATTTTAGTTGAATATTTTTGTGACACAACTGATTGGTATAGCAGAACATTACTGATCTTTAAGATACATATACAAATCACTCAGTGTTAAGAATATGTATAAATTACTGAGAAGAAGATTAGAGCTATCTTTACATTATTAATACATGTCCTAAGAGGTTTTGCAGGTGTACAATAATCAAAAATAATAAACCAATGCATCATTGTTATGATACATTCTTTAATTACTTTAAACCTGTATATTCATTTCTCCTCTCCTATATTCTTCGTGAAATTACTGGTATGACACAAAAGCAGAGATTGCTCAAAACTAGACTACCAAACATATACTGAGTTATGCTTACGCATTCATTTCTATATAAATTATGGTTGGAGGATTCAAGTTATTTAACATTAGAACTACCAACAATGTATTCAGCTATATTTATACATTTACGTATACGTCCTTAAAAGTAAGGATGTATGGGAAAGAGAAATTATCGATAAGAATAATCGATTTAATTATGTCCATTATGCAACATGAGCCGCAAGAAATCTCTGGAAATGGAACTTAATCAATTGAACGGTTTAATTAAATTCCACGTTCGCATTTCGACGGCTTTCGTAGTTTTAGTGTCAATGGATTCAATTATGTGTGTCATGTGTATAAAATAAAAGTATACCGAATCTCAAACAATGCGCCGTGGTATATTCGAATAATTAACTAAAAATAGTAGACAAGTCATTTTTACCCCTTTGGTAGTTCTAGTGTTAAATATTACTATAGATTGCTATAACTAATTAAATCCTTCTGTCCAGAATTCTCATTTGTTATACTTTATTACTGACACAAACATCAGTCATTCAACATATGTTTTCCTCTCAATTAAGCCTCATAAATCATACTCCTATTAATCGCACTCATACACACAGGAGATTCATACTAATCATACATTTTACAATTTATGTACAAAAATGCTTTCGATGTATTACAATAATAATTCAAATTAACGTCTAACATTCCTGATATTACATGGGCACATCAGCTCATGACATTACACTTCTATAACTATTATCCTGTATCATAATCGAATGTCATGTCGTAGTAATATAAATGTTACAACCTTCGCATAAGTTTCTTGTACATAATAAAAAGGGTTTACAATATCGTGTAAATTACAGAAGACGACCTCGGCAATTCGATGCTCCGCATTTGCAAATAATTACTTTACCTGGTATACTACCAACATCGTAACTGTAATTCCAAGTTAATTCTTGACCCGCCCGTATGTAGTTCAAGGCAAAGAAAGCCACCCATGGGAAACGTACGTCATGCGTGTCCACGAAAACATTTTGCACAAACACATTAGGATCGCAGGAATGCTAAAAAACATTCTTGAATATTAATAAAGACAGTACAACAAAGACATAAATGTAAATTAGAAAGCAATGTTTGAATTGTATGAATTATATCAGATACCGGAAAGTAATCAATTCGGGAGTGGAGAATTTGTTTGCATCGAAAGTTGGGCATTTGATTTTTTCAAATAAGGGAATTATGGTATTCGCAGATCGTCGGTCAAGGATCATAGATAAAGATTGGGATTACCTAATAAAATAATGTTTAATATGAAGATATTAATGGAGTTTCATGAAGTATGTGAAACGTGATTAATTACTTTCCGGTACCCTTAATAATTGTAATGAGAGAAATTAGCGCTTGTCGTTTGTTAAATCACTTACATTTAAATAACGTCCAATATTTCCAGTCGTTTTCGCGTCCATTATATAGACAGCCTCATCCTCTCCAAAGAAATCTCTTACCGATTTGAACTTTGGTCTGTCTAGTTGTGTCGGTTCCACAGTTGGATCGAATCTACTTGGTTCTCTTCGTCCGCTTCTATTTTCTTCATCGTCGCTTACATTAGATGTGTCTGCATCAGTTGACCGGCCATCGAACAATGATGCTTTCGTGGTACTTTCGGAACCCCTTGTAACACTTCCGTCTTCGCTATTTTCCTCAACTCCATCTTGAACATTACTGACAACATCTCCTCTCTTGCGTTTTCTTAGCCGTTTTCTAAATGTGACATTATTTATGCTTCAGTACACCTGACTTATATTAATGCCGTTTGGAAATAAATAACGTTACAACAAAACAGAGGATGTAAAGAAAACAGTCAATTAGAGAAAGAAACTGTCATACCTAATAGAAGATGGTTCTGCCGATTCCATTTCAATGATCCCATATCCACTGATATTAAAGTCTTCGTCTGAATCGGCATTCGTTTTTGGAGTATAGTCATCGTCGCTTGTTGTGCCAGACGTTCTTTTATCTTCCGGGGTAGATAATGGTAATTCAGGTTCAAGAACATCACTTTCGTATCCTTCTTTAATGCCTTCGACAACTTCAACGTAATCCAACTCCGCGAGGTATTCGTCGCCATAATTTTTGCCACCTTCGTTGGCACCCTGTATTATGCAATTAATATACATTTCCACGTTTCTGAATGCTTGGAAATATCTAAGTTTACCTGTTCCGTAAGTAGTCGCCCAGCGTATATACAAATGAATGATCCGAGTGGAATATCATTCAGACATCTAATACCCCATCCTCGAGGAGCTGTTTTAAATACTTGCAATTTTAATGTCAGTGGATGTTGCACTACTCTGTTCAAACAGGTCTTCACAGCGCATTTGCATCGGGAATTGCACTCGTAAATACCAGTTGTAACTGGTTCTGGTAAACGTTTGTAAACGTAACCTACTGCGGTATCAGGTACTCTTCCTCCTAGGGTAGCACCCTGTATAGTCAATTGCCAGCACTGACATTTTGTCTTATCCTGAAAATTGTAACAATGATCAAATAAAGGAAGGGTGCAATTTAATTTGCAAAAAGGTGAATATGATCTGCAATGGTTAATTTCGAGTGCAAAACGTGTACTACTACTATTATTATACCTGACAATCATCTTCACAATCGCAACTACATAGAAACTCCGGATCCAGATTCAGATTGACGCCTTCCGTTGGTTCTCTACGAGTACTATATCTAATTGTATCAGGTTGAGTATGATCCAATTCATTAACACACTGAATCGGTACATTTTCCACGCCGTAACTGAGATCCTTAAAAGATAACGAAAGAATTAAAATTGGTATTCACTTTGAAGGGCATTGTGAACAATATCAATTTTAGACATACCTTAATATTTATGAAGCACTTGTCTAAAACGAATTCTGCCAAGCAATGCACCCAATAATCAAAATCAAAGAGATCTACTGACATCGGACTACCAGTGATTCGCAGATATCGATGTAGTTCTTCCATATTTCGTAAACGAACACCGCATGGTGCCTGATATAATGTAACTTTTTTGCCTTTTGGATATTTACATAATTGCCTGTTCCAACCGCAAAGTAATGGAATTGATAACGGCGAATAGCCCCTTAAATCATCCGGCGTAAACGATATACCTTGAACACACTGAGTGCCGCATTTATGCGGAACAAATTTCCTAGTTTGAATTTTGTTTTGTGTTTGATAATACTGAAATAAGAAATCGAAACTTAATTATAGAATGTCGGCACATTAATAATACTATTAGAAAGAAAATAGATGAACTACGAACAACAATGCTATGAGATGGTTTTGTTTCTGCAGAAGGATTGTACGTATTTACATCAGCGACAATCGGTTTTCTGCTTGTACTTTTCTTGGCAACGGCACGTGATTGTTGTGGCGGAGTAGTGGCGGGTGTAGTTGTTAAAGATATATTTATTGAAGCAATTTCAGTTGCAATTGAACTCACTGCTTTTCCTGATTTATGTAATGTTAATTCATCGTCTCCGTCTATATTTGATGTATATTCTACATAAGGTAAATTACTTTTCTGAAAGTATATAAGGACATTGGTTTTTAAAACTTATTCGATGGCAGGCTGTATTTTTGGTCTCCCAAAATACTTACACTAGAAATTACGGGTAAACGTACACGGCTAGTTGTGTTAAGGGAAGCATGATGTCCTTGTTGTCTAGCAGTGGCTTTTAAAAGTTCAAGATATAATGGTCCTAATCTTGCTGAACCTCTATAAATCCATTCTGTTCTTCCATCGGCATCGAAATGCATTTGCACTAAACTGGCATCTACTTGTACTACTCTTGCTATCCACCATTTACCGTTCCATTCAGTTTTCACTATTTGGTCTGTTTGTAATTTTACCATCGGCCTTTCGGGATAAGTTTCCATATACTTTTTAACAAAGTCTTTAGACTCACTCGGGATATCTTCCCAAACGCGTGGTGAACTTTCGGAGACTAAATAAATGTGCATATGGTTCACATACTGCGCGTAACCGTCATCAAAGAATATCAAGTACCTGAATAAGTATTAGTATTAGTATTAGTGCGAATCATGTATTATTAAACCCTTGCACTAGGAGACGACTCTCAGTCGCCATCCAGTTTACTGCGGCAACTCGAACGGCGATTAAGAGATGCCATTAAGATTTACTCCAGTTGTCGTTGATTTGGAATTCATTAAGAAAAAATAAGTGGAGTCAATCTGAATGGCGTTTCTTAGTCGCCATTCGAATTACATCAAGAAATTGAATGGTGACTGAAGGGCGACTTTCGAGTACTAAAGGTTCATGATGAGATATTTTCATATGGAGAGAACAAAGATATACCTATGTTTATTAGTTGATTTTGGTGGCTCAGCAATAACACCACTATAATAATTACTAAATGTAACATCCCGAAATATAGCAACAACTCGTGTACCAACTGGAATTAGAACTGAACTGGGAACAGCTAATGCTATTTGTTTGCCAAACACAGATTTCACAAGAGAATTGTACTTTTTCTGTAGTAATCTCACTCTACATTGTAGAGGATTCCTTGATATTACTGATTGTACCTATTCAATATACCAATAAAAGTGTAAATAAAAAATTAGCATTTGTAATTACATGTTAATATCCATTCATATTGAAGGCATTCACACACCTTTCCCTTTAACCATGGCATAAGTGGATGTTTCATAACATACACAATACTATCTGTTTCCACTGGCTTTTTTACAAGTGGCCCAGCTGGAGGTAAATCTAAGGCTACAACTTGCTTATTTTCTCGTTCAATTGGTAAAATCTCTGGTTGACTATCCGGCAATGATGTATTATGTGGAATGCGAATTTGTGTAACTTTTTTCGTCGCCACCAGTGGCTGAAGTAAACTGTCTAACGGTGTATCATCGATTTGAAGTTCTTGTAGCATTTGAATTTGTGGTCTAAATTCATCATATAATTTATTGCGTAAACTATCCATAGTATGCATTAACTGTTTAACTTCATTTTCCAAAGCGTCATTTTCGTCTAATAAAAAAGCGAATACATATTTGTAAGATAATTATACATTGTGACAACAAGGATAAAGGCTTGTAGTTTCCAATACAAGTTTTACCATGTATTTTATCCCAGCGTGCTGTCAGTGCATTTTCTGCTTCCTGAAATTGATATTTAATATCATATTTTTCCAAAACATTTTTTATAGTATCATCCCACATTTCCTCGATACCTAGTAGCACCTCTTCTGGTACATATTTTCCTATGTTACATATGTAAATAATTATTAATTAGAAATAGTAACCACAGTTACAGCTAAGAACATATTTAAAAAACTATTATTTACCATCTTCAGAGATCTCCTTTTTCTTTTCATCATCAGAGTCATCGCTATCAGATATTTCCACCTCCATTGTATGATCAGGAAACTCGCATTCTAATAATGGCTTTCGTTCTACAAAGGCAGTGACTAATTGCTATAAAATAAGATATTATGTAGAACAAACTAAAATGATGTTAACTTGTAACAAAAAGATATATACTTTTTGATGATCTAAAGCAGCATTAAAACATTTTTTGCATATAACTCGTTCTTTCTTCTTCCCAGTATTAACCCCATAAAAACTACAAGCAAAAGAAGGTGCTGGCTTCATATCTATTCCTGAAGAACATCTAAAGTTGATGCAATTAGTATTGCAAGTTTTGGAGCTCTTATTCCCCTTAAAATTATCCTTTGTAGCTTCATCGTCCGATCCAAGTTCTATTACTTCCATTGTTTATA
The DNA here is from genome assembly GCA_910591585.2 of Nysson spinosus. Taxonomy (NCBI): domain Eukaryota; kingdom Metazoa; phylum Arthropoda; class Insecta; order Hymenoptera; family Crabronidae; genus Nysson; species Nysson spinosus. The sequence continues at coordinate 11,290,096 of OU342835.1, forward strand.
AGAACATAACCTTTATAATAGAATCCAAATCCAATCTTCCTGATAGCGTCCGCGCAAAAAAAGAATATTATTATTATTCCTGTTGAATTAACTCCTCAACAAATATATTCAAACTCACCTAGTGTATTATGTGATCTGCGATTTTCTAAATTCTTTTCATCCAAAATATACAGTTTTGCAAAACATATCGCTGTCGCTTATTCAAATTTTGATTTCACTATAAATGTCATCTCGACTGTGGTATTGGCATTACCTGATCATGTAGGGTGCTAAAAGTTTGGAATGTATATTAATTTAAAATTGTATCTGAAAAATGCTGAATGATTTGTTGGCAATTAAACATCTTTCAGAAGTGTTCGAATGATTTAAATGAAATATAAATTGAAGAAGGAAATTGAAAGCTGCGCCGGTATATATTTCAACTCCGATATATGTAAAAAGAATAATAAAATGATTGCTTGTTTCATCTCGAAAAAATACTTACTCGTATACTTTTCCGACTTCGGACAGAATAAATGTTATACATCAATATACATTACTTAATACTATAGTATACTTTATTCTTGATGTAATCAGAACTATTAAATATTGTTTAAAAAAGATAGGATCGTTATAATGTTCGATATTCTTTAGGACGATCGTCGATAAAAGACAAAAGCGCAGAAGCGACCTCACCAAGGTTATAAATGCAAGATTTGAACACCGTGGCGGTCAGCTCTTCAAACGCCCTCATTATCATCAAATTTGTACATTATTTGATTTTATTTAAATGAAAAACATAATTTCACTCATTTAATGCAATAGTCAAAAGTCTTTTAAAACAGAAAATTAATTATATTTTGCACAGCATTGAAACATATCAATTCAACTTCAAGCTTAGAGTCCAGAAGAATCATAGTCTCTGATCTAAATTAATTAATACCTGATAGTTATTCGTTTACATTAGAAAACGTTTCTGAAAGAAAAGATTCTCCTGAAAAATGCTAACACATGATGTACTAGAATACATGTTTCACAATGGCAGTACTTAGAGACTTATACACTTAAGATATACAGCATACTTATACATTGGTTTAAATCAGGTACAATATCAATGTGTAGAAAGAAATATAAGGCACAGTATATATAAAAATCCTTATATTGAGGGCTATGAAACAGTACATTTGATAGTTATTCTTGTTGTATGTTTCCGAGCTTTTATAAAACAAGCAGAGACATTAAAAATGCATGTATCCTGGATGTTTCTTTGACTTTTATTTCATCATATTCAATCAATATGTATTAATTATGTGTTCTACCTAGCCATTAGTATATTTAAAAATCACAGTCTTAGTTGAAGAATTGACAGCAGAAAATACTATCTGTATCCTATCCATATGGTAGATATTTATAATGTACATAGTTCTTTTCTGTTATACATACACGCCGTATGTATCCTAAATGAATAATTATGTATAGTGCGTTATATATACAATAGCTCTTATTACACTGAACTACATCTTCCATTGGTATGCACTAATTGTGCGTAAATGATGCCATTATTTTGCCCGCCCCCCATAAAAAAAACTCCACCCCTAGAATCGACGGTTTTCTCTCGCAAATACATTGCAACGAGGGACTACGTAAAAATAAAGCTTGACTCTGTTTAAGTATGCGCTACTATCAACTATTATGGAATTTTTGAGTCCCACTTCAAGGACACAAAGAACTGTTTTTGTTGACAAGAATTTCACCCTAAAGAATGACCCTCAACATCTCAATCGTATGATATAAACGAGTCTATTGTTTGCCTCGTGCATCTGTATGAAACAATTTACAACTTGATTATATGCGACATTTTTCTCGTCCTTTTTTAAGATAACATTGAGTAACATAATCCTAATTTTGTTGTACTACAAGTATTCAATATACGACTGTAAAATGGTACAGTTAGACTTTCCACTAGGAAACACTATTAACGGAAGACAAAAATCAACTTAATAAATTGAAGAACGTACGATCATATAAAAAAGTATGAGAGTATCAAACCAGTTAAAGAACTTCTAATTGTAAGTCTGTACCATTTTTCTCGTATAAAGTTTCAGAGTAGCGCTGAATATATTCCGATATTATTCATGAAATTAATACAATGGTAGTCTATGAAACATTTTTGTTCATTCGCAGCCTGACGAAAAAGGAATATGTTTAATGTAAGTTTTAATATAATGAAATCATCATCGAAATCAGAATCTTCTAAGGGAAGCATAGAACTAATTTCCGCTATCTAGACAGGAGAGTTAATTACTTGATACAATGTATGATAAGTGAGAAAAATTGAGCTTACGATACACAAAATATTTGTTTAAGACAACATAAACTTCTGATACCGACGTTAACGTAATTAGACGACTATTTTTTTAGTACATACATTAATATGTACCGATTTGAAAAGAAATGATCTTCCGTTTTCGTCAGCAGAAAAAACACAGGAAAAATTTACAATTATTTCCGATACCAATGTACTGTCGTTTAACTAATTATTATAACATAATTATGAGAATATACGTCGACTGGATAACTTGATAACATAATACAAGAAAGTCGACTTGTCTTATATTAATAATTCGACTAATACGCCATAGTGCACGATGACACTGTTTTTTTTTCTTCAATTATGAATACCGAAATATGTAGCATTTTATAATGAATAATATAAAATCAACTCGACTCTTTGGTTACACAAGAAGAGCTAAGTTGCATACTTTTCTTTTTAAACAATGACAAGACAATTAAATGCAGTATAAATTCAGACAATATGAAGTGAACTTTCTTTTTACTGATGACCAATGATAGAAATTATGAGATTTGTAATTAAGAAATATAATCGTCTATTTATGTAAGAGCAGTGATTTCTCAATTAATAAATGCGTTATAGACATTCTAAAAAAGAAATGTATACAATCGTAACTCCGTGTAGAAGTTGAACGACAAAATAATAATGCGGTTGTTCTATACAAAAGTGTATAGATTATTATCAATAAAAACTAAATTATTTAACAATGCAATATCTGTACGCGAAACAAGAAGGCATTCATTGCAGTCTGAATAATATAAAATCGCTCTATGCTATATCTCAAATAGTAGTCAACGTCAAATAATCTGTAATATAAATAAAAAAGGATTTCTGCTGCAACAAACGATGAGTATGAAGAGTGTACGGTTGCATTTGTATAACCCCCCCCCCCTGATTTTAAAAAGCGACATACTGATCCTAAAAACTCTAACAGTTCTGCCATCTTATTCGGTACATACGACGTTCTTTCTTTTCATACAAGCTAAAGGGCACCTAATGATAATTCGAATAGTAAATTATAAATGAACTATCTATACAATGCTAACATCAAGACAAACATTCTACAAAAAGGAATGGTGTGATGTACACTAACAATGAAACTTTCATTGAAATTGTCCTTTGTCTTAGAAATTTTGTTAATACTTCAATCACTTAAAAATAGAAAACATCGTCCTGTTTCAGTAGGATCGCGTTTATATATATGTGTATATATATAATAATTAAGACTTTTTCTTCAAAGGAATTTGTATCGTGACATATACTCATTTTATCTTCGTATTATGCACAAGTCAATGTAGAAGTTACTTCTACTCTGTATGTTAAAACAAGAAGAAATAACATTTGAAAGTGAAGCACACTAAATGTTACATATATGAATGTATTAATATGAAGGATGGTATTATTAAAGTACCATTTTGTATGTACGCAGCATGCATGTGCAATACTGTAATGAATGGTGTGTGTGGCACCAGGAATGTACTGTAATATATAAGAAAACGTAGTATTATTATATGCTGGTTGTCGTCAAACGGTAATACACGAGATCAGCTGCTGACAAAGTTGACTGTACTGCAATTGGTCCCCACTTATTCTTCGCATTTTAATGCCTTTTACTTCACGTTCTTCAGACTCACATACTCTAAGTTCAATTTGAACACCACCTGGATATTCTAAACTAAGACCACTACCGTCGACCTCCTCTCTAGAGAAAATAAATCCCTTTGGTGGAGCTCTCGCGTCTATAATTTGTTTAACTCGACCCAATATCGCTTCGGGATTTAATCTACTGGATTCGTCTGATAATGTTACTTCAACTTCGGTGGGTATAGAGGTATTAAGTGGTCTACCAATTCCACGCGTTATACTAGGTCTCGAAGGGTCGCATGGCTCTGAAATGATGAAACTAGGAAGAGGATTGTAATGAGGTAACGCATCTTCGAGTGAATCAGGTGAAGGAGATGGAGAAGGTGAACAACTGATCAGTGTCACTTGTCCCCCGAGGTCTGTTACAGATATCTGTGGTGGTACCTATAACAAATGGTTCTTGTGTGGGAACACTTTTAACAAACATGTAAAAGATGCTTCATTGGTCTACACAGCTGGAAATCATTGTTCTTAAATGTTCCTCTTCCCTGTGGTAACAATGAAATGCTTAATAATTTAATTATGAGTTACTTACTCTCGATATCTCTACAGGATGTTCCTCTTGAATCATATCCAATGCTGGACTGTTGCTAGGTGAATAACTAACGGGTGTTGTCGCAGGTGACCTATGATGTCTCAAAGGACTCAAGTCTAATGGTGCTGATGGTGGTTGCGCTGGAGTTCCATGTACTATACTACCCTGAACTGGTGCTGTACTTAATCCACTTAGACCTTTTAATGAAAAAACAATGCAAAGTGTACTCATTAACATTCCCACATATGTATTCAACAAACTTCATCAGGATGGGTGTAATAACTGCAAGATGAAAATACCTTGTGTAATAGCTGCTACTCCTCGCTCGTGAACAGGAGATCCAGGAATACTTGCTGGGCTATGCGATGGTGATGCTAACCTCTGTAGCTGTTGATATTCTTGTTGAAGTGCTTGAATACCCGGTCCAGGCGGACCGGAACCTTCTGAAGCTCTTCTAACTGGTGAGTATCTCTCTGTAGCTACATGACTGCTTGGCTCTTTGTACGAGTCTCTATTCCCTACTGAAAACACCACAGGTACATTTGAAATAAACACCTAACACAATCCTAGTCGTTATTATCCTTCTTGAACATCATTATATAGTATTACATACTAATCAATTTAATGAGTCAATTAAATCACCACTGTAAAGGTAAGTATCAGTGCACATAAATTAAGGACAGATTAACATATAAGTATTACATTACATTTACAATGTATAAATATTTACAAAATGGTCATTTAGTTATGACTACTAGTATTACACACTAAACCTTTTTATGGAAAACAAAATACATGAAGAATTATGATGATAGTACAGTATGAAACAGATACATTTATAATACTGTTCTACATATAAAAAAATGAAAAAAAAACCAGGCAAAATGAAAGTGCAAGTATTACCAGTGCCAGTATGGTATAACGAAGTTTTCCTGTGATGTGGAAGCGCTGGTCCTCTAAGATGTGTTGGCAAGAGCCGTGCTGGGAGGTAAGCTCTATTCATCCTAGCTTCGACCTCCATAACCAGTTCCGGATTTATAACTACATGCATTTTACCAACCAACGAGGCATGGCAGTGCAGTAGACACAAAAAACCATGCAAGATCAGGAACAAAACCAAAGAAAAATTATGAATAAACAATAAAACAAAACAAAAAGTAATAAGGATTAAATAAATTAGCTGCTGTTCATATAATGGCCAAAAGATCAAACATCGTAAAGTAATAACTGAACGAAAAATTATGCTTGAAATAGTTTCAAGCATATTTTGAATTATATATTTCCTACACATTGCTTATGATAATGAATATGTTTATCGATCATAGAGATCTTTTTAAGTGTGACAAAGATATAAAACAACCATCATGCAGCACTACCATTTAGAAAAAATCATACTGATGTACAATTACTGCATTAGTAAAAGAAATATAAATAAAGCATCAAATTTCTATACTTACTTTGTTTAATGATAAAGATAATACAGATAACTCTTTCAGTGATTTCCATGATATTAATCTTAGAATAGCGTGCATTACGTAAAATTATGTATTCAGTTTTAAAAATTATATCAATTTAAAATGGAAGAGCAAGCCCTCAATTAATACATTAAGGATATATATACTGATGAATATTCAATAATTTGTATGAAGTGATTGATGAGTATGAATATATGATACATATTTTCGTATAAACTAATAGTTAAAGACATAATATTACATACCTGGTCTTTGCATAACTGCGGTAAGACCACTCCTTCTTCTTCTATCACTACCCCCGCTCGCGTTATTATTGTTACTCCCATTTCCATCCCCATTTGCAGTATTCACTCCAACATTTAACGACTGAGCACACTGCACCAATGCGGGACTTCCACTTTGCAGCTACATATATTAAAAAACAATTCTATAAAATTATGAACGTTGATAATATGTAATTACAAACAAAGTAAGTGTATGTTTTTACAGGCTGCAAATGTTCTCTGCTACCAGGTTGACTCCACCCTCCTTCTTCACCACTGCCAGAATTACTGCCATGTTGTTGATAGAAGACATGAAGATTTGCCCCACCATCTGAAGCTCTTCTTCCAAAACCTCCAGCTGTTATATAATAAGAAATTTATAATGTTTTCAAATATCCAATATTAACACATTAACGTTCGGAGACATGTAAATAAATTACGCATTATGCATTACATGCCGGCGACATATCTTTTATCAACTAGACTAATACTGTGTGCTTTGATCATATTCAAAGCAAAAGATAACAGTAAATTTCATTCACATCTGATAATGTACAAAAATTCAAAACTTCCGAAAACCATAAAATATGCCGGCTAACAACGCGCAATACAACGTAATGTGTTAAAATATATAAACGGAAAAGTACTCACTTGCTCCCATAACGGGAGGAGGTTTTAGCAAGTGCTGATCCTTGATTTGAAAATTTTGAGGTGGTTGATGTTGAACTAGAGGGAGGTTCAGCGGTAGATTTGTATGTGGTAAGACTTGTGGGTCCGTATTACACTGAAGTATAGGAAGGAGCCGTAACGTTGGATCGCCTTGCGAGTGATTATAATTATATGGATATGAAGTCGGTGGTTGATGTGCAGCATCACCAGGACCAACAGTATGTCTCCTGGTTGCATGATAAGGTGTACCAGGTGCAAGCTGAAGACCACTCCTTTCTTCTGTTTCTGCTTCAGCATCACCATACTAATACAAAGAAACATATAACAATTTTTGTTTACAATAATATTACACTTCATTCTAAATAAAGATATGAATAATTCTTCAACCTTTTCCAACTGATGCGCTCCGTCGGGAAGATAATCTCCAGGTATGCTCTGAATACTGGGTAAACTAGGCATAGTTGGCTCTAATCGGTCAACAAGTAAATTATATATTGCTGATACATGATCAAAAGCATTCCCTTGAACAGCCTGCAGTATAGTATCAGCACTAAGCCCTGGTAATCTTAGCATATTCTCTATTACTAATTGGTTCAGCTGTGGTGGCACACTTTCTGGACTACACCTACGAATATGCAGCCTTGAAACTTTTTACTATGTGATGCAAATAGCAGTTTGTACCAGTTTGATTAGTATAAAGTATACATGAGTATATCATTAACAGATTTATGTACCCTCCTGGTTCAGGTTCTGTGACACCATCCCCACCCATCCAAGAATGTGCTAAGATTTGTGAGATACTCAAACGTCTTTCTGGCTCTACCACCAACATGTGCCTAATCAGCTTCTCACATTCTACAAGAGTCAATACATTATTGTTGTCAAATATACTATATGACATATACTGTTGGGTTGGCCACAAAGTTCGTGCTGTTTGCATCAGTTTTTTTTGCTGGGAAATAAGGGATTTTTATTAACACGGGATTACGAAGCTGTCCAAAATATAGGCAAATATTATAAGTCAAAACCGACAATATATTACTAAGTAGTTGATTGAAAAATTATACAAAATTGAATAAAAGTCGCTTCCTATTTACATATTAACCGTTTGAGTACCAAGGGCCTTTGCAAAAATACGGTCGAAAAATGCCAAACGGTGCGATCGCGCTCGCCGTCTTTCGTGTAATTGTACTTCGTTTACTTCGTCTATACTCATAGCTGTCGAGTACGTTTACTTCCTTCTCGTCTCTTTTAATGTGAAGAATCGTACTTCAAACGAACGTATACAAAAATTGATATTTATTAAACGTATGGGTTTTATCGCCTTTTAAAAACTTGCGATGGAAGTTCCATGCTACATCCGCTGACATTTTTCGACGTGGAACAGGAGAAGCGCGATCACGTCGTCTGGCACTCAAACGGTTAGATACAGAACGAACTTTTTGGCCAACCTAATACATGAACTACAATGTAGATAAAATAAATGATATTATATAAAATAGGGAACATATTGAAAGAACATATTTTATATACCTGCAGACATGAAAAATGGTATCCTGAACTTCCCTGAGATTACGACAGACCGTAATAATTGCATTGTAGGTCCATCAAATGGTAATGCACCGCAAACTAATACATATAGTACAACACCAAGGCTCTGAAATGCCAATTTAAATAAATGTCCAAATGTACATACAAAAAGTCTTCTTATTTCAATATACAACAAAGATACAAACAGTCAAAGCACTCCCATGTTGTAACTTAATTATATAACATTGATAAACGTTTACAACATAAAGAATATGAATGTGAGATTCACCTAATTATTTCAAGCTAGCGTATATCTATCCAGAACAATATTAAATGGAAAAGAATTAGATGAACAGAGTAGTTAAAAAACATATCACAACATACCCACACATCAGCCCTTGGGCCATCATAGTGTTTGCCTTCAAAAATTTCAGGAGCTGCGTATGGTGGTGATCCACACCAAGTACTAAGAGGGACACCAGGAGTGTATTCATTACTAAATCCAAAGTCAGCAAGTTTTATATTATTGTCTGCATCCAGTAATAAATTCTCAGCCTAAATTGTATGATACAACCAACATGTAAATGTTGTTCAATATAGAATGATATATCATAGTAATGATTTTTTGATGCAGTTGATCTATAATAGTAGTATGGTATTTGATATATCGGAATTCATATTCAAACCTTAAGATCTCGATGAACTACGCTTTGTTGATGAAGATAACGAACAGCATGAACGATCTGACGAAAAATTCTCCTTGCTTCAGGTTCTGGCATTCTTCCATTTCTCACAAGGTGATCAAATATTTCTCCACCAGGAGCATACTCTGTTACCAAGTATATCATCTTCCCCGTTTCCATTACTTGATATAATCTTATAATGTGTGGATGCCTTAATCTTTTCATTATGTGTACCTCGCGAAATATTTTAGCTAAATTCTCTTCATTTAATTTAGTTTTGTCTATTATTTTTATGGCTACCTAGAATAAGAAGTAAGATCAAATAAAGGTTGGAAACAATAAGATAGCCAAATAAACTTTGAGCATTTCTAGTTTCTTGCATAACTATTCTAGAAAAGCTACTGAACAATTTATCAACAGTTCTTTACAACAACAACATCAAAAAATATAAATATCAGATGAAAGTTAGTATAGTGCCAAAATTAAAAAATTCATGTATACAGTGAGAAGCAACAAATTTAATAATTGCTTCAGCTTTCATTTCGAAGAATGTACTACTTTTGACAAAATTAAAGTGCAAAATATGTATTATATACATCTCATAAGGATAGCATAAATGTAATCCAAAATTCCTTCATCCAACTTAAGTATACCTTCTTATAAAAATCCAATGCAAATGTCTTACGAATAAACATTAATCATAAGTTAATTTTTTCTGCTATAATAATGAGGGTTTACATGCGAATGATAGAAATGCTTGCAGAAAGTCCAAACATGAGAATCAGGGGTTTAGAAATTTGTGGAACCAACTATGTACTTGCTAGTAGAACAAGTTCTACTGACAATTGATATAAAAAAACAAGTGAATTTCTAGTAACAAAGACGGAAAGCATGTAATAATCGGTAATAATTTTAAACAAAAACTTGTAAGAAACATATTTCAATCGATGTAACAATGCCTGTTGGTAATATCGGGTAGCGAGGCATTTAACAAACTGGTTGGTTCCGCATCGTTTTGTATCGTGACAACTTGTTATTATCAAGAAATTCATAATAAAGTGCTGGCATAAATAATATTTACGTGTCCAGAATGCAATCCAAAGATATAACGACAAAATAATGGATTCCGCGTTTGCAAGAAAAATGTCTTAACAGTAGTCTTTACCTTGGATTTCGTTACTACGTGGGTGGCCATTTTAACCACGGCAAAATTTCCTTTGCCAATTGTTTTCTCCAGCTCGTAATAACCCACCCGAATGAGTTTGTTGACAGAAAAGTCCTGCGAAACCTCATTGTGCGACGTCGTCGCGGATGCCATTTTTTAATCACTTGTCTCACTCGACTCGTTGCCAATTACTTACTGCTTAGTACGCCGATATTTTCGACAGAGGCACCACAAGTTCCGATACTCTTTCCATCTACCGAGCCGATACGAACTAACAAATCCTAAAAAAACATGCAAATAAACATTAACAACAAATAAAAGACATAATATCATAATGTGGATGTGTGTAGAATTATTTACCCACCTAAAACACGGATATACATTCAATTAAAAACCTCCCCCTTTCATTTCCAAACCAGCGAACATCGCTTTGTTCCATAAGGATTTTACAAAACATATTTATGTTAATAGATATATAAACTAATGAAAAAACACATGTTATTTAATATTGATAAACCCTGAAATTTTATTAAGAATTTGCAATATCAAGCATTGATGAGATATCAATGTTTTTTTATGGCGAATATGTGGTTGCAAAGAGACCAGAGTAAATTTGTGTAAATAGACAAAACATCTGCTGAGATTGTATACTCTATGCTTACAAAAGTGGGCTGCTTTCGTGTCGCTGCTATGCTGACAGCATTCACCGCGAAAATTGCTACGTAGACGAAAGCAGATTGCTAAAGAACTACTCAGGGGAAAGTAAATTCCAAGCAGCATGCGGTAGCCACAATCTGTTTTATTTGACTAAACGCGATCGTATCCACCCTCAGTCATTACCTGCAATGTGAAGAATACTGGTTAGATCGAACAAATATTTGTTTGTTTATTTTTAAAAAATTACAAGAAAAATGGAAGAGGCTTCAATGCTGTGGATGCTGTCCCTGGTGATGTTGGTCGGATCCTGTTTGGCTGGTTCATTACCCCTAGTTATGAATTTATCAGAGGTAAACAATACTTCTTGACAGTAGAAGGAACAGAATTGTTTATATTAATTCCTGTAATTGTCATGCACCTGAATCTACTGGTTACAGATTCCACAAAGACCTCCATGATCATGAACATCATGAACCTTTAATATTTCTAGGATAAATTACAACTGGTTTCAATTCTTGGTGCTGGTCTTCTTGTCGGCACTGCGCTCGCTGTTATTATTCCAGAGGGTATAAGGGCACTGTTTCTTGGTGCAACTGGTAATGAACAAGACATACACAGTTAGTAGACAAGTGTAATTCACTGTTATATCAAACTATCAAATTATTAATCATACTTGTATTCTTCCAGGTGACCCTCATTCTGTAATAGGTATGAGTTTGGTACTTGGATTTGTTTTCATGCTTCTGGTTGATCAATGTTCAGCCAGAAGAAGTGGAGGTAGGGAAAGAAGTGTTACTGCCACTTTGGGTCTTGTTGTTCATGCTGCAGCTGATGGTGTTGCATTAGGGGCTGCTGCAAGTACCTCTCAAGCTGATGTAGAAGTAGTAGTATTTCTAGCAATAATGTTACACAAGGTAAGCTATACTTTATGATGCACTCTGATGGAAGATTTTTAAATCATTGCATTTTATTCTTTTTAATTACAGGCACCTGCTGCATTTGGACTTGTGTCATTCTTGCTTCATGAAGGTGTTGATAGGAAAAGAATATGCAGACATCTATTGGTATTTTCCTTTTCAGCACCCTGCCTTGCTCTTGTTACATATTTTGGTATTGGTAAAGTAAGTAGTGCATTATTTCTTTTCTTTACATTTCATGGCTACAGTTATAAAAATCTATGAACTGGAACACCTTTAATCTTGCAGGAAGGTAAAGAAACACTTAGTAATGTCAATGCTACAGGCTTGGCACTGTTATTTAGTGCTGGTACATTCCTCTATGTAGCTACTGTACATGTTTTACCAGAATTAATGACTAGAAGTAGTGGATACTCACATTTGCCTACTGCTGAGGGTGGTTCAGCATCTTCCTCTGGTCTGAAGGTCAAAGAGATACTAGTTTTAGTAATAGGTTCATTTTTACCTACATTAATTACAACTGGACATCATCATTGACACAAGTCTAACAAAAAAATGTTTACCCTGGTTATTACATAGTAATATGCATCATGGAGTGTCTATCTAATTATGGATCATACTTTTTTTAACTTATACCATAATCATATAATATGTCAAAAGAATATGCAGAAAGTCTATCAATCATGGTTTTCCTTTCATGTGACAACTGGCAAGAGCAATCTTTATTTATTGTACATAAAAGTGGGAAGGACATATCATGATTATTGTACTAATTTATGGATTTGAAAATATTAAATAATACCTAACTATTTCCAATAAGCTACCATGTATAATAACTTCTCCCAGAAAACATTATTCATTCACATTTTCAGAGTTTCTTTCAAGAATTATTTTATTTCTCTTTCACCTTCCTCGAATTTCTATGGGTGTACTTTTTAGGAGTAAATTGTTATTCTGTAACTTAACAGTACCTGAAAGAAGCTGTTCAAGTGTGCATTTATGTAATTTAAACTATTGAATCTTATACCTGCAATATTTTAAATATAAGTATACTTTGAAAACTATTGTCTTTTTATTACATAAATATATAAGCATATAGAATTCATAGAACTAGAATATAATATTTGTACAAAACGCATAATGCAGAGCAACCAACTAATTATATAAGTGATACTAACACTGAATCTGCATATACTTTATTATTTTTATCAATTTATGCACATGAGGGTTGATGGTCCCTTTCGAAATATAAAATATATTGCAATAAAAATGATATATAAGGAAGAAAAACGGGCCTCCATGTTTATTTTGTGCACCTGTTGTTATTAACACATATTAACATTCCTTTAAAATCGTAATTACTTATCATACTAATTAAATAATATTGTTTATACTAAGTCAACAGAATCAGTATATAAATGTGCTGATTTCCTGCAAATTTTATATTAGACAGAGGAATAAAAAATAGGAAAGAACCTTGTTTTTTAGAAGACTATTTGAAAACATGATCACATGAGAATAAATTCAAGCGCTGGTGTAGCAGTTGAATGTTGAACACGAATGAGGCTGATGATGGTACCCCTTTGTTGTGAAGAACCGTGGTTGCATACAGCTGTAATTCACAACAATGGTGGTGCCGGTTGTGTTTTAGGTTAATACGTTCGAGTAGGTTTTGTGTATAACTTAGTCTTAATTAGCAATTGTGAAAATGGACAATAGGATCACGATATGTGACCCGGATGAAGACGATCAGGACAATGAGATATTTCAAGATATCGAGCGAGTCACGTGGATCAACGATGATCCGAATTATGAGTTGGACGAGCTCAACATGTTCTTCCACAGGGTGGATTCAAATCAGATTATATACGAGGAAAAACAAAAGAAATGTAAATTCATCGGTAAATACGTTATGGGCGATGTCCTTGGTGAAGGCAGTTATGGAAAGGTGAAAGAAGTGCTTGACTCAGAGACTCTTTGCCGGAGAGCTGTGAAAATATTGAAAAAGAAGAAACTTCGTAGAATACCAAACGGAGAACTTAATGTTCAACGGTACTATAAATGAATTACAATCTAATTCTTTCTTATATATCTTCTTTCGTATATGTCTATTGCCTTTAAGGTATTTATCACGACGCAATTGTGACTATTGGTTGTCAACAGGCAGTTCATTAAAGCGCTCTTTAAAAATAGTTAGATATAATTTATATAACATCCAATAATAACTCAAGTTATAGTAGATATGTTACACAATATATAGAACAATAGCAAATAATAGATCGTTTGTCTTTCATACAGTATAAGAAAACATTTCTAAGTTACGAAATTGACTGACTGCATTACTATATAATTGATTAAATACTATTTATTTGTATTGACTAACAGGGAGATAAAACTGTTAAGGATACTAAAACACAAAAATGTGATTAATTTGGTAGATGTTTTGTATAATGATGAGAAGGAGAAGATGTATCTAGTTATGGAATTTTGTGTATGTGGATTACAGGTAATGGTAACAAATCTATTTATGATTAAATATAATATCAACCATTTCATATACATTCTTATATATATTAAATTCATTTATGACAATCATATTTAACCTCTGTGTAAATGATTGATTCTATTGTGCCTCTCTGTTGTACCTTTATATGAAAGAAGATTCATGTTTGTTATTCATCTGTTATGATTAGTTGGGATAAATATATTGCATGCAAAAATATTTTCTATAATAAATTTGTGCATGGGCTTAACAACAATTAGATTTTTATTTATTAGATCCTTTGTAGGATATGTTAGGGAGCACCCCTTTGAAGAAGCTGCCAATTTGGCAAGCACATGATTATTTTTGCCAATTGTTGGATGGTTTAGAATACCTATATAGTAAAGGGATAGTTCACAAAGATATAAAACCTGGAAACTTATTACTGACCCTAGATGGTACCTTGAAAATTAGTGACTTTGGAGTTGCAGAGGTACTTCTTAATGAACATATAACATTAAAAACTACATGAAATATTTTAATGTGTAGTATCCCCCTCATTTTTAAAATAACAGGCTTTGGACATGTTTTCTGAAGATGATACATGTAGGATGGGTCAAGGTTCACCAGCATTTCAACCTCCTGAAATCGCAAATGGCTGTGAGACCTTTTCAGGTTTTAAAGTCGACATATGGAGTAGTGGTGTTACATTGTAAGTATACTTTATGTATCCAATATCTAATGTACTCATATCTAGAGATACAAATTTATTAATCATAGTAATATTTTTATGTATCTATAGGTATAATATCACGACTGGTCAATATCCTTTTCAAGGCGATAATATTTATAAATTATATGAAAACATAGGAAAGGGTGAATATACAATACCAGAGGAAGTAGAAGAGCCACTGAGATCTCTTATACACGGCATGTTACAAAAAGATGCAGATGAAAGATTTACGCTGCAACAAGTTAGAAGGCATCCATGGTCTATATGCAGGCATCCTAGAAATCAAGAAGAAGTGCCTATTCCTCCTTTAAAAGGACATAAATGGCACAGTATGACAGTACTACCGTACCTGATGGAGTATCACTATGGAGTTGACGACAATCCTGTATATTATACTGAACATCAACTGAATGGTATGTTTAGTATTTTATCATAAAAAAAACATTTTACTGCAAGATTGTATATATGCTTATGTAAATATGCTTTTTAATAATGCATGGCACTTTATGTTATATACATATAAAATGGACAAATAACTTCAATAAGGTAAGATGAAACTGTCTATATAACACTATGTTAATGAAAAGAGTTCTATTGTTCTATTGTGTTCTATTGAGTTCTATTTGTATACTAGTACATTGACTTTAATTATAGATTAATATTTTTCAATTATATAACCGAAAACATAATATTTATATTAGGTAGTGCAACATTATCTATGATGAATGAAATCGATTATGTAATAGAAATGAAAAAGTTCCAGATTAAAAGTTCAGTGTAAACTTTCGTTATACTTTATAATGATGACTGAATAAAATATAGCTTTTGCTTTTCAGATTCTAAAGGGAATAATGAACAATCTTTTTCAAACCATCTGCTAGTATTCTTATCAAAAACATGCACCATTCTATAACACTGAAATGTTTGTATCTACCTATGGTGTTGTCAGCTGATAAAAAACGGGTACTTTCTGTGTATACCCTGTTGTGTCCCTAAGAATTTCTAGAATTTTTCAAGTACTTTATAACTTATATATTCAAACATTCGATCAAATAGCTTTTCATGCTAACATTTTTAGCCAGCCTTTTTCATGATAGATGCACACAAATCATTATAATTATCATATGTTACTTTCAAATTGCACAATTAAATATACTTTGTCTCAATGTTTTATATATTTCAATGTTATTGTTGCTGGCACATTTGTTTTGCGGCATTGTGACTTCATTGTATTGTATCCTACGTGTATGTAACTACGATATCTTAACTCTCTATAGCTCCATGTAATTTTGACGTTACATACTCGTGTGTCCGTATCTTTAACTTCATTTGGTTTTTTCATCGTAATAATAATAATAAAAGTACGCGCAACGATTGTCACCTTTTTCGGTGTGTTTAAATAATAATTTCGTTACTATTTTCACGTAATGTACCGTCGTTAGAATCGCGTTTAACTAGATTCTTTTATACGGTTTCCTTTTAGACACAAAACAAATTGGGCTGTAGAGGGTTAACTATAATAATGCATCAAGTATGTTAACTTGAAGTATTAATAGAAAATATTTGTTAAATCTAGAAGAAAGGAGACTTCAAGAACTGGATAAAATCAGTGAAGATCAAAAAACTACCTGGAATAGTCATCATAAACCAAACACACATCAAAGCAAAAGGAGATGGCGTAAACCAATATCGTGCATTAGCGTTAAGAAATTTCCATCCTGCAAGCCATCGTGATTTGGTACATCGTCACGCTTATTTTTTATTATATACTTTACTGACCATGTCAGTTACAAAGTTTCTCTGTGGCGGAGATGACTGAGAGCTTGATAAGTGCTGGAAATGCTAAAGTGGTACGACCAAGCGATAGCTCGAATTGAGTATAAACAAAAAAAAAAGGAATGAAACTTTTGACCTAGTTCAAAAGCATTACATGTAAAAATTTGTGATATTAATATTAAATAGTCGTAGTAGATAATAATTCATTGTGGTCTGTTAAACGGCATGTTTAACAAACACTGAATGAAGCCGAGCAAAGCGACTTTCTTTCATGTGCCATAACGAAATTGCAATTAATAATATTATCACTTGTTAAAGAAGATACAATCTTGTAGTTTGTTTTTCGTGCTTTGTTAATTTATGCGTTGAAATGCAACGTTCAAATATCGCGTGGGTGTTATATGCACTTCGATGAAATATGTTTGAAAACTAAATTCGACAAACCAGTATAGCTTTTTTTATTGATGTGTCGTAGAACCTCTCAGGTATATCCTCTATTAGCACATATATAATATGTTAGATAAACTTTTTTAACGTTGGTCTTTCGTACTGTTTTCATGCGTTCTCCTTTCTGAATTTATACCGATGAATTTCAAGCGTACAGTATACAAGTAATATACATAGTATTCTCATCTACTTTGTTACTCGCGCATGTACAGGCGGTTATATTTTTAGGAAATGGCGACAAAACATTCTTAATGCTGCTAGCAAATCTCCCTCACTTTTTTGATGATTCTACTTTCTGTTTCGTTACACGTTGTATTAGCAAACTATAACATATGAACTCTGTAGCCTGTATTATAGATGGGCGAAGCACAGGCTATCAAAAAATATCGATCTAATTCCGTACTAAGAAGAAAGTTAGGCGAAGATCATTAAGCGAGTATATAACTGCTAAAAAGTTGTATGATAACTGGCGTCTAAGTTGCTTGGTGCTGGTTCATGTCAAACGTGTGTCACAGACATTATCTTTTCTAATCTATGTCATCAAATTTTTCCAAGTGTGTATGTATACTAAAAGTATTTTATATGTAATTGTTACACAAAAAAAGATATGATCTGTGTATATAAGGTAGACACACACATATGCAACTCGACTGGCAACAATTTTATCCAATGCTTGTGACATCGCTTATGTATAATCATTCATGGAGTAAGTCATCCTAAGAATATTAAGAGCTACTGCAGATGTTTTAAAAGTGAAATCGTGTAATAGATGAAACTTCAAATTTCGAGTCATCTCACTTGCATACTTACATAAGTATTAGCGATACGTACTTGAATATTGATAAGAACAATGTGTATGACATATTGTTGAGTTACATCTGCATCCAAACTTTGGTACTAAGTGTTCCAAATGCGTGCTTTAATAATATGAAACAAAGAAAGGAAATATATGATTAACACGGTTTGATAAACCTGATGTATATTGGAATTTCTGTATGAAAGCACACGGATTAGCACTTTAAATTTGACTTAGATTTAGTTTAACGTTTATGCAGAATCGTTTAGTTTTAGATAATAACATTATTCCCGTCGCATAGGCTTGCGTCGGGAATTTGTATTTCGTAATAGAAATTTTATTATGGCAAATAATGTTGAACTGTACGACTCTCCGATCTTAAGAAACTTTGAAGAGATTATCTATCGATAGGTGTAATATTTAATGTTACGAAGTTTAAAGTTATTTTTGGTGTTAGCAGTCATATTAATGTAGAATTATACAATTCTTGTTGTTACTGACTCCACGAAATCAAATACAACGAAAACCACTAAAAAAAGAAATACTGTGAACTATAATAAAATTTCTAAGTTTTTAGTACGAATGGATAACAGCATTTACACCAAAAATAAAAATCGTACATAGTTAGAGATAACAAGAATTCTTAATTCTGAGTTTTTAAAGTTAGCGTTTAATCCGTGTTGTTAATGTTACTAAAACGAAACCTATAACGAGTGTTGTAACAACCTTTTTGATTATGCAGAAGTTAATTCATTCTTTTAGCGAATCTAAGCATAAGTTATTCTTTTCTTGATGAGTGAAATTAAGGTGCCTAAATACTGCCAATGAAAGCACATGGAAAATAGTCATACACTTCTGATTGTACATATTTATACATATTATTGCCTCCATAATTATTTAAATTGATAAAGCGGCATAAAATGGCGAATAACTTCGGTTGCTTGAATAGCGATGGAAACGGTAATAGAGAACAGATTTTTACGTGACAACTTGTGTGATAATCCTCGTCTTGTTTTTGTAAAGAGGTTTCATTGTACAATTAAGTACAATGTACTTTATCGCAGAAGCATATGGAATGTTAAATGAAAAATATAATTTTACTATGAAGAGGATTATGTAAGTTAAAGTAATACTATAACAAAAAATATCATCTGTTCCGTTGCTTTCATTTCTCACTTATCGCGCATCTGAAATTTCGAAGGCTATTAATTATATAGCAATAACTTATCTTAATCCAGGTTTTTACATAAAACATATATAAAGAAAGAAAACTATCACACTTATTTTTATATTTCTATAGAACAAATTGAATATCACCGATATCGTCTGTGACTTTGTTACTCCAATCGCAGAGTAAATCATTAAATTGCCTAAAATTTTCATTTATCTTTCGTAAATAATAATGTTACAAATTATTGATCTCGATTCATTTTTCCGTGAATAATATACTGATTAATATTATTCAGAGTTTAACATATACAAACGTGAAGTTGTAAACGCGCACAAATTTTATGGAAACCGATTATTATTTAAAAGACGAAATATCGTTTGAAGATATTAACACATTCGCAACGGATGACGCATACGTGAGTCTTTGGGATTCTTTATCAGAGCCGGGATAACTCAAATGTGTGTCTTTAGATACGTTACACCTCGGTCTCAAAACGTTTGAGTACGTTTTGACTATATTATATGATGGTGTTTATAGCACTTTTTGTCAACATAACTTTACTTGGAAAATTGCGGCTAAAAATGCCCCGACGCGAAAGTGTTAAGTATTCAGTGACGAAACAAGTAATGATATGGGACATCGATTGATAATGATTGTACGACTATAGCTAATGATATAAATAAGAACATTTTCTGTAATAAATAACCCTATAGAATTTAGGTTTACATTAAGTCTCCTTTGCATTCAGGTATTATATGTTTTAGATGTACTTGAAATTGATCATTGAACATTGTCCGAAGTTTTCTCATTTTGTATATAAAAATACCTATTCTGGTGATGTACATAAGTGTGAAGTGTACCTTAGGGCTGTATTATAATGATACCGGTATAAAGAGTATAAAAAAAAGTAATGCAATGTAATATCTTCAAACAGAAATATACTGCCGTTAATTTTTATCTGCATCTTGTTTTTATAATGCAACAGATCTATACTTCAATGTACTTGTATGGGAAGTGGGAGTATAGTTCTTTACCATAAAGTAGTCACGAGTACTTGAATACCCTAAATTGAAGATATATTTAACTATATTAATACGTTAATAGATTTATTATTGCTGCATCTTAATACATAGATTTATATCGAGAATAACAGAACGGCCATTATAACGAAGATGCTGTACCTTACAGGTTTTCCCCTTCTATGTACATAAATACTGTGAATTAAATCAACTTCCAACAGATCTCATTAATACATTATAATACATGTGTTATACGCTTGGTACATCAATATATTTAAGCAGAACAATTTATATTGAAACTTCATTAATTAATAATCAATGTACCTGACTAATATATGCCATCATTAATTATATTTATGGGATTAATGAAGTTCAACATAATATTTAATTGCAAAACATACAGTATCTGGAATGATTATCTTCTACTAGCCTGGAAAACAATAATGATAGTAGACTTCCTTCCCTGCATTAAATACATAGTATGTGTACATTAATAATTATAACGAGAATCACAATAACTTTCTGCAATATATTGCATGTGTAACTGTTAGATAGACACGTGATCATAAGATTATAAGTTACACGCTCACATATATTTACACAGAAAAATATATGTCATAACACACACATTAATATAGATTGTTTACTAATTCAATGACTATGCTAAATAATCTTCTATTTTCGGCACCACTACCATCGTTAAAACAGATTCTACCACCACAAGACGTATTATTAAATTTATACTGAGGAAGCATATCTTTATTATTATTTAATCTGCACAACAATAAATATGTTGGAAACTGTACAAATAAATATAAATTCAACTGCTTCAGTATACATTTCTCAACATTCGGAATAATGAATTCATTCTATGCTCTTTATTCGAAAGGTATTTCTTTCCTTTCGTCTATTATAATTAAGAGTTTTACATCTTCTTTTTAATTTATATTGACTGTACATTTCGCACAGACATCTTTTCATGAATATGAAATTCTTAAACATGTCTTCATTGGTTTAACAGTCACGAGATATGTAAAGTAATACACATTACTGGAGAAATGGACAATTCTAGAATTTCTGTGTAAAAAATTGAAATAAATGCAAGTAACTTTGTTTGAAGTATTGAAATAAAATACTTCTAATCTCTCGAAATAATAAAAATATTTCTTCTGTGATTTTCACTATCATATATATATATATATATATATATATATATATATATATATATATATAGACCGTAACAAGAACAATAATTAATAACATTATTATTGAATTTAATAATGCTTAGCAGGTGGTGTATCTTAATTGAAACTAGCATCTATTCCTATTCATTACGACTGTGTTGTACAGATTATCCTGCTTGACTAATCAGGGTATTGACTTCTAATTCAACTCTAATAAAATAATTACAATGTTTAATGAAATACCTGTTACTCTAAGCCACCTTCCTCTTCCAGTTTCGAGAGGAACTTTGGAATTCTGTAACTTGGTTCCACTTGGCGTGCCATATCAATCAAGGACAATAATTTCTTTATTCCAATGAATACTCTGAAAAATAGATCACAAAAATGTTATAACTAGTAACACTCAGAAACAATAGTTTGACATACCGTTTTCCTTGCAATTTCGCATGCAAAGATGTTATTTCTTGCTTGGTGAAAAGATCTACTTCTTCCAATACACTCAACAAATGGTCTGGCATTGATAAGTTAGGCACATGAACAGTTGCACTAAATGCTGATAACATCTCCATGTCATCCAAGACTTGCCTTAACAGTTAAAAATATATATGGTAAACAGTTCAAGTTTGTTTATTATCACTGTAAAAATATAACATTATTTTACCTGCGGCTGGTAGTGCAAAGTATCAATAATTTACGGCCACGCGGTGGTTGTTTCTTCAGTAAGACTAATAATGCTTGCAGTGTCAAGTTGGAATATCGTGGACCAATAGGACCATAATCCAACAGACGCTCGATATTGTCAACTAATATACAACTAAGTTGTGAGCGATATGCATCATCAAATACCTGAAATAAATAAAGGATTATTTAGCAATAATATAAGAAGCATAACGCGTATGCTGTATCGCCACAAAGATAAAAATTACCTTTCGGATTGAAAGACATTTCGCAGATTCGGTGAAACCGACCATGTCTTCAGGTGTGCATACTTTAACAAACGGAAAGTCTGAATTCTTTGCAATCTGTGCGGCAAGTGCCGTTTTTCCACTGTTCGGTGGTCCTTCTAAAAGAACGGACACCAAACCGGAACCTTCGGCAGCGCGAGCTTCTTGTATATAAAGACTGCCGTCTGAAATAATTTCCGCGACTGGTTTGCCCCAATTGATAATTCCACGAGTAAGCAAATGATCCAATGCTTCCGCGCTCGTACCAAATGCCTAAAAAGTCCATGATGAATAGTTTACATACTTTGTTGTAATTCTTGGAGACTTTGAAATGTATGACTCACAGGTTTCACATCATTGTCCAATGCATGGAGAAAGTCGGTTCTAGAAACCATAAGTTTCTCCATTGCTGCTGGATCGACCTCAACTTTGCTAGAAGCTTTAATCAATCTATTCATCGCAGTACTTTGTGCAGCTCTTACTAAACCTTCTAACTCAGCACCACTGAAATTCTTAGTTCGCTGTGCAAGCTCCTTCAAATCGACATCTGTTGCTATTTTTTTGTAATCTCTCATTCGGAACGTGTGGATATTAAGTATTTGGAATCTTCCGTGTTCGTCAGGCAAACTGATCTCCATTTGTACTTCCAATCTACCGGGTCGCATCAGAGCTTCGTCAATCATGTCCCTTCTATTTGTCATACCGATTACGAGAATATTATTTAATTGTTCGACGCCGTCAATTTTTGCAAGCAATTGATTCACGACTGTGTCGTGCACACCGGTGTTGCCAGCTACACTACCCCTAGATTTACAAATAGCGTCGATTTCATCGAAAATAATGATGTGCAATCCGCTATTTGGACCAAGCTGAAAAATATATTTCAATGAGAAAATCATTTTCTGAAGATTGGAATATTAGAAAAATGATGAAATGGAAATTTTAAATTACTCTTTTTTCTTCCTCCTCCGCGTCCGCAAATAATCTTCTAATATTGGCTTCACTCTCTCCAACATACTTATCCAAAATCTGAGGGCCATTCACGATTTTAGGTTCTCTGGCATTTAACATAGTTCCTATTTGTCTGGCCATTAAGGTTTTACCTGTACCTGGTGGACCATACAGTAAAATTCCTTTTACGTGCTTACAACCTAATTGGGTAACGATCTCTGGCGGAAAAACACGGGACGCGAATGCTCTTCTGAATATCGCGCTGAACTCCTTATCCAATCCACCAATTCCCATTTTTTGGAAATCCCAATCTGGATTAATTATAGATTGACGAACCACGGCGCCTTTAGCTTTGCCAGTCAAATTCAAGCTCGAATTTTCAGCTTTTTCAAATTGTATTAAAGTATTTCCCAGGCAACGTCCCATATGAGTTTTTTTGGGCACTGCATTTTGTCCAGAGTTAATAGCAGAGATATCAGCAGCTTCTAAGCTTTTAACTACAAAGCCAAGCATCTTCTTGTCTTTAAATTGAAATGCAAGCTGCTGTCCCACAGTGAAAGCCTGGCCAGAAAACTGTAGCAAAAAGTCCTTTGCCATTTCATCAGTGTTATAGGGTTCCAAAGTTGTTCTGAAAGATCAGCCCACGTTATAAAAAACTTAACTTGAGTAAGCTGATATAATGTAGATAGATTCTATTACTAATACATACGACTTCTTTTGCAAAAAATCTGCTTCCAATACAATAGTACACAAACATTCTGAGTTTGAAGCTGCGCTAAAGTGATATGGTCTAACTTCAATTTCTTGATTAAGTGAGAGAGAAGCCCACTTTCTTTGCGGCAAGCTAAAGCCAACTGTACACCTGGGTACTTCATGATGTCTTCTTACAGTAAATACAAAGTGGTTGTTTGGCCCAGTAGTTACTTCAATGTGTCTATAGAATGATACAATGAGTGGTAATTAGTTAGACAAATTATACCATAGTCCTCTAATTCATAATGTTACACCATAAAGGGTTTATATTCTATGATAAAATGTGGAAAAGCTTTTCTTTTAAACAATGTTATTCGAAGATTTGTCAGGCTATAAACTGTAGAGAATTAATCCTTGTGTTTATAAACCACCCACTTTTATACCATTACTCATACATTCATGGAATAATAATAAATATTACATCAGCATTGAATGTGGTGATAGAATCATTCTTTATAGTTAATGTAATTGCCATTATCATAGCATTAGAATTAAAGATAGAATTCGACGAAAGAAAGTGGTTTTTAAAAAGCTATAAAACTGCATGTGTATTTCAAGTTCTATTATCAGAATAAAATCAATGGATTCATCACAAGATGATATCCTTACCTGATATCATCTGGGAAATCATCTTGATTAATAATAGCACAGTTAGTGAGACTGAGCTCATCAGTAGGACATCTTACTGCTTTCATATACTATAAAACAAGAAAATTCATCATTTAATGACTATTGATTACAGTATGTAGAGATAAGAACCAAAGACAACATAGTATTGATGTGACATGAAAGAAGGTGGGGGTGAAAAAGATAAATTAATGCTTAAAATACATTAAACTGCATTTTTGCATAACTCTGAGTTAAGTTTAGAGAAATATTATAACATTTGATGACTAATTTCTATGTTGAGCTTACCATTGCTGACATTTTTTGACAGAATTTCGTGGACACTGGCCCCTACACAGTATGGAACCTGCAATGCAGGAAATTAGTACTTCCAGTGGTACCAATTCCAACGATACAATTTTCCTTACTCTTTGACCTTGAAACTAGAAATCGTTAAATACACTTTTTAAACGTTTTATCGTCATAGTTTTAATTCCATAATAACGTTAACAATTTTAAGAAAAACCAAATTATAAATGATTTTATTATAAAAGATACCGAGAGGATTTATCACACCTCAAAGTAAGGGTAGAAAATCGATGTTTCCAGTAAAGCTTTTCAGTTGGCTAAATTGGTGTTTCAACTATAACTCGATTTGTTCAGTAGCGATATCGATAGGTGTCTGCTATTGTTATTAGATGATAAGATTGACCATTTTTTCTTACATTTGTTGATATTTGAGAGACAACATTAATATAAACATCATTCGTTTTTCACTGAACTTATTCGGGAATGACATGTTATTAATGACACATTATCCTGGAAACAGTGTCTGCGTGAATCCACATTTGAAATGAATTTTCTAAATATTCAATAGGTTAGCATTTAATATACAATATTTTTGTTGTTTATATTTTGAAAAATCATTTTAAATTTACATGAAAGATGAGATATATGTTAAATCTATAATATTGAAAAGTATATATACGTAGTTATACGTACAGTTAAGATTATTTATAAACGTTTCACTTATGTTTTCTGGGAATTAACAATAGAATCTGATATTAATTATAATGGATCGAGGAAAGACAGGAGCTGGTAGAGGGGCAAAAAGTAAAATCGCTCACCATCCCCCAGACTTATTTGCTCTTGGATCTAAAAGCACACGTAGCGAAAGCTCTGATACCAAAAGACCAGGTGTTGTACACTCAAAACCCAGCAGTAGTTCTTCTAATTCCGGTAAATTAACTATTCTAATTACAAGAAATTCTAAGCACAAAATATTTTTCTGGCTACTATATTCAACATGTTACTTTGCAATTTCTTAACAATATGGTAATTATATAGGAAATGAGAGAAAAAAGGAAGCACCTTCAGCATCAATGCAAACATTTCCATATAATCCGCAAAAGAAGCCCAAACTTGCTACACATGTTGCACATGTTCCACATCCGAGACCACCGCTTCCCAGTGCAGAAGCATGGGAATTAGTAGCTATAGATACTGATCCAGTAGATTTTGTTCCTATGGTTCTCGAAGCGAATGATAATGATGAAGGAGACAAAGTTATTGGCATCATATCTGGTGCCATTAAAACATTGAAAAATCAGAAATGGAAACCAGATACATTAATTTATATGGGGCTGATGTACCTGGCTAAAATCCGGCCATCTATATTTTCAAATGATTGTATATTACATGCATTATCATCTTTATTGAAACGTGATCAGGCACACAATTTTAAGACCAAAGGAAATCCATTGGTACCTGTACTCACAGCTAATTTACTGATGAGAGGATTCCATGATAAAAAGAATTGGCCAGAAATGTTTATGAAGGTATATTCACCATCATTATATGAGCTGCTCAACAGCCAAAATGTCTAACTCCATCAAACAAAAATTAGAGAGAATTGATAAATATATCTACTTTGCTACAGCTTTATATAGAAGATGCTCTGGGCGAGCGAGTGTGGGTGGATCACGAGGAATGTAAAGGTTTTGTGGACAACATTCTTACTGGATTCAACACAAGGCAACCTCCAAAATGTGTATTACAGCCAGAACTTTCCGTTTTGGCGCCTCGTGATTGTCACAGTCCATCTACGATAGACGACGAAGATCCATCATCTTCCGCAACGCAATTATCCGGTGATAAAGAAAAAATCGAATTTCCAGTTACCCCTCGCTATACTCACTGTATGGAGAGCATAGAATTCATAGTACTGGATGCTATAAAAGAACAACTGAACAGACGCCAACCAGAATCAATCACTAAAAATTTTTTGAAGTTACTCTCAGCCGCGTGCGGTTTTGTAGAGATCAGAAATATTTCGGTTCCCCGATTAGAAATGTGGTTGCACAATCCTAAGTTGATGAGACCTGCTCAAGAATTATTGAGTTATATTTGTTACAATTGCACTACTCATACTGTAAGGGATGTTGAAGTCATAAGTCAATTGGTAAAAGTTAGATTGAAGACCAAAGCTGTAATCAATTTATACTTGAATGGTGTAAAAGAACTCATTGGATTACATCCCGACAATTTAGCTACGATATTAAAACATACGATTTACAATGAACTGTCAAATGCTCGAAATCCAAACAATATGGCAATGTTAGGTGTGATGTTTCAAACATTACCAGAACAGTCAGCTAAATTACTGGCCGATATATTTCAAGGTTTATTAATGAACCGCGAAGATTATCTTAGGCCGCTACGTGCTTTACTAAGAGAAATTGTTCGCGTCTGTCGACATGATTTTAATTTAATAACTTTTGCCCGAGCATTGATGTGTGAGCGACAAGAGAAAGCGCAACAAATACTTACTGTTGAAATGAGGGAACGTGTATTTATTTCCATAGCAGACTTGCTATGTTTGTGTATGCTTCTGGCAATCAGTCCACAAGTTAAAGAAGCTGCTGCACTCGCTCAAAGAGGTGATAAAAAAGAAGTGGCACTACTACATCAATTTCAGAACTTAGTGGCTACAATACAGTACGAGGCTGTCGAGTGGCTTCAGAATTCGGCGCCACAAATTTATCCGATCGGCAAGAACGAGTTACTCCATGCATTGCACAAGATTCTAATACTTGAATCTCCAGAACACTATTATAAATTGGATAATTGGCCACCGGAATGCGATCGAGTATTCTACTTGCGACTTGTTTCCGATGTTCCTCTTCTTCAAACTACACTTTTAAGATTACTACTGATTGGGTTTTCAAAAGTAAACACACCAAATTTGATTACACAGTTATTTTGGATAAGCATAGAATTTTTTCTAATGCGTTACGTATTACAGGACAATGGTATTACGCATTCGGAAACGTTGGATTTGGTCGATCAATTAATACGTAGAGCAGCGGCGAACTCAACAGAAAGTTTTCCAACGTTGCAAGCTGATAAGGTGGATTTAATTGAACTCATTTTCAACCTCTGTATCTATCAACCTCCTGGAACTATAAATATACCGGCTGGGCTAGTATTTAATAATAATAATAATAATTGTAAGATTAAAGATTAACTCAAGCTTACATATTTACAACTAAGTTTGGATTTTTTCATCAGATATGTACCACCAACTTTGGCAATATCAAATCTGTATTGGAAAGGATGGATAATGTTACTGGTTTTAGCTGCTCATAATCCAACCACGATTGGTAGTATTGCATGGAAACGGTATCCTATCTTAAGAATTCTGATGGAAATGTGTATTACTAAGTAAGTTAATGATTCTACTTATGGTGAATTTCCGTATGCAGTACTTATTAAAATACATATGTCTTCAGTCACTTTTCTTATCCTCCACCAACCATGGCACTACCAGAAATTATGGAACAAGAACGCGCGAAAGAATTACAAGTAGAGGCCATTGAGAAGCAAGAAATCCTTGAATATGAATCGCATCTAGCAGCTGCATCAACGAGAATGCAAATTTCGGAACAAAATAGTTTGCTATTATCGCAATTAATTACCATGGATCCAACGGGTATCGCTAGAAGACCACCACAAGCTGTATTAGAACAAATTCAATCACTAAATGTATCGCACAGACTCGGACATTTACTTTGCCGATCACGAAAGCCTGATTTCTTATTAGATATAATACAAAGACAACAGCAAAGTACATCTCAAAGTATGCCTTGGTTGGCAGATTTAGTACAAAATAGTGAAGGATCACTAAGTCAATTACCTGTGCAATGTTTGTGCGAATTTTTATTGTCAACCAGTACTCAAACTGTTGAAAAACAACCAAGACAAAAACAATTGTTGGCACATCTTCAAACATTACTGACAGATCCGGGACAGGATCGGCAACATGCTTACGAAGTTTTAGAATATTTCTTACGAAGACTAAGTAGCCAACAAAGTAGTAGTCGTCTGCAAGCAATTACCGGATTAAAAATGGTACTTGGTTCCATATCGATTGAAGAGGAGCCGATGGACATAGATGGAGAAAATGAGAAGTAAGTACGAGAATATTTTAATCGAAAGTGTTTGATTTCAAAGTGAAGATATATACTTATTTTAGGGAAGTTTGGCTTCTTCGCAAATTACCATCCATACCACATTTTTCATCCGTAAGATCTTTAGTCTCTACGGCACTACGTGGTGCGTGTCAAGTTGAAAATAGTCCAGATCTTGTGCATGCTTACATATCTTATCTTGCTGCACATACTGCCGAGGATGATTTGCCAGAACTTACAGACTTAGCTAATGAAATATCTCAACTGGTAGTTGAACGTAGTACGATAATTGCAGCTATATTACCTCAGCCAGAAAGTGACAACAATCAAGCTAAACAAACTTTACACGCATTCATGACAATCTTTTGCAATTACTTGGAAAAAGCACGTTCCCCTCGAGGAGAAGGATATACGTGGTCCGAGAGTCAAGATCAAATTCTAGTACAATGGAACAGTGGAGAAGAATGTACCATGCACATTCTTGTTGTCCATGCTATGATTATTTTACTAACATACGATTCATCCGATGATGACGTACTATTCGATGTCCTACTCGAAACCTGGTTCCCGTTAAATGCTGAACCGCCAAAAGCTTTTCTAGTAGACACCAGTGAAGAAGCATTGCTTATACCGGATTGGTTAAAACTGAGAATGATTAGAAGTAATGTTCCACGTTTGGTAGATGCAGCCCTCAAAGACTTGGAACCTCAGCAGTTAGTACTTTTCATACAAAGTTTTGGAATACCGGTATCTTCTATGAGCAAGTTACTTCACACTTTGGATACTGGAGTACAAATTGATCCAAGTTCGGTAGGCGAAGCAGTACTCGATAAAACGTACATGGCTCAATTAGTAGAAGTACAACACAGACGAGGTGCAACTGGTGGATTGGTATTTGTGCAAGTTTTACAATTATTAGAACCGCATTTGCCCGATGAAAATCCGATGACCATCGGTCAATTACAAGAACCACTGCCACCCAGTGCAATGGTTCAGAAACAATCTGTAATACAGTGTTCCGTGAAGACCGACGTACCGCATCTAATAAATCGATTATTTATTGAAAATATACCAATGAATCAAAAAGTGGAGGCGTATAGGCGATTGCATAAAACACTCGCAAAAGACTTGCAGAAATCTATCAAAGAAAGTGGGGCCGTTGTATTAGCGATACAACATATCTGTAGTGTTCTAAGTTCGATGCAAGTTAAACAATTTTTAGCTTCTCTTGTCCACATGCCTCAATTTTCCTGCACTTTGATGCGGGTTATATTATTACCATTGAAAAAATCATCGATATCAAATCAAGTCATTGAATTAGCACGGAATGTGTGCTTAAACTTAATCCAGCTAATCGGCGACATAAAAGCGCCGGTTTTATCAATTCTAAGGGATTTCGCTAACGTGCAATTAACAAAAACTCCACAGAAAAAGGAATTATCTATATTAATGCAAACCCGAGAGCCAGGCTTAATTTTAGAAAGCACAGACCCAGTTAATTTAGAAGCAGTAGGTCGTAAATTGTTGGACGTTTGTTTGAAAGAACAAAAAAATGATATGCTTGTTGAAGCAATGGCGAGATTATTGGTCGACGACAGTAGCGAAGGAGTTTTAAAACCACGCACAGGTTTATTAATTGACTGGCTTGCTTCCATGGAACCGGAATTAATCGGAACCTGTCCGAATCTTCAAATGAAACTTCTCTTTGGCAAGAGCAATGTGAAAATATCACATGAGAATAACGTTTTGAGCTCACACTCTTGCAGGCCATATTTGTTAACATTGTTAACGCATCGAGCGAGTTGGGCGACATTATATAAGTGTGTTGGACACTTATTAGATAAGTTTGATGACATATACGACCCAACTGCTGTATTAGATTTTCTCTGGGCACTGACATGCAATCCAAAACTTTGGCAGGGCAGAGATAAATTTACTCCAAAACATTATGTCCCGGAAAATATTCTACTTTTAGAAGAAATGCAATTACTTAATCTCGTCGCATATTTGGTATCGGAAGCTACTATTATATGCAATTGCCAAGGTAGAAATGCTGCTCTTACAAGAATGGAAATTCGACTTGATTTATTACTGCATTGCATTTCTATGGCTGATTATTTAGTAGCCAGTATCGTTGAATACTTAGCGGATCGGATGATGAATAACACAGAGTATGCTAAAATATATCTTTGAAATTTTAAAGATACATATAATTACTCTGATAATGACTTTAATAATTTGTTCTTCATTTCTAGTGTTGATTCCGATATGGCTCATCAGTTCTTACTACATATGTACATGAAGATACCAAAAGTGATATGTTACCTGAATACGTTTCAAGTGAAGAAATTTGTTGGAGGTGCAAAGATTACAGATTGGACTGGTTCCGTATTAGATTGTATGAGCCATTCTTTATTAACAGCATTGGCAGCTACTCCTCGACAAAAATCTTGGAATATCAGATCTCAGGATTTTGAACTCTGTGCCAGAAAAATGGCTGCAGTACATCCTGTATTAGTTTTACGACAGCTACCAATGTTAGCGTCTTCTTTAATGGGAAGATGTTACCTTGACTTTAGTCAATTTAGATCAGGTCACCATCTAAACTTGTTCGTACAAGTCATGGGATTATTAGAATTGTTGCAGCCACACTTATTCAACGAAGAACACCAGCCTGCTTTAGAAGATACATTAGAAAATTATTTTCAATGTTTTCAGGTATGTCAAATCATTATTCCTTGTACATATATTCATAGAAAATATGTGTCTTCAATTTAATTATATATCTGAATTATTTTCAGAATTACGGGCCGATAAAGGAACTTATTCCAACATTGAATAGATTCGTTATCCTACTTCAAGGGTACATCTCGTACGACCCGCAACGAGCATTAAAGTATTTGCAAAAACATGCTCAAGCTCTTCAGTAAGGATCAACGTTCATTTTTTATAATCATCTGCAGTTATAAACTTACACTTATTTGTAGTGAATTGCAGGTGCATTATCCGAATTTAGTGACTCTTCGGACACTCGTATCGGGTATTCCAGTGCCAAGAGAAGGAGAAGATGCCGAGGAGATATTGGTAACAGTTCCTCCAACGCCTCCTCCTTTAGAATCTACTGTTCCGCAACACTTCACGTCATTGTTAGCTACAATTTCTAAGCTTCAAGGCGAAGGTAAAATCTACGTTCAATTTGTTAAAGAATTCAATGTTACCGAATAATCACTTTAAAATAATTCACATCCATCCAGATGTCTTCAATGCTCTTCAAGAAATCGAGCACTTGTCTTCTCGAAAACCATCGGTTCTTGAAAATATAACTGATAATATCGCAGAATTACTTGTGTCTCCGCAAGGTAACATAAGGACACTCGCTCACACATTATTGGCGAGAGCTCTAAAACATCGTCCGACAGCAAACGCAAATATATTATCTGCCTTCCAAAGATGTCTGGATAGTTCTAGAGCGGATGTTTTAATGTCGGCGCTAGACAAATTACCAGAAATTGTTTTATGTATGCAAGGTAAGATATCCATTGTTCATAACTATTTTATGGGAAATTATAAACCTTCATGTGTTTTTTCAGAGCATGCTTTACCGCTGATGCAAAAGGTGTTCGAATTAGGAGTAAATTCAAATGTGAATACTATATCTTACA
Source organism: Nysson spinosus (assembly GCA_910591585.2). Classification (NCBI taxonomy): domain Eukaryota; kingdom Metazoa; phylum Arthropoda; class Insecta; order Hymenoptera; family Crabronidae; genus Nysson; species Nysson spinosus. The sequence continues at coordinate 11,322,959 of OU342835.1, forward strand.
TTAATAAAACCATTGCCCTGTTAAATATGCAGCAAGGTTGTTAAGACTTGAAAACTGTATTTTTTATTTTGTATAAAATAAGTCTAAGAATTTTATAAATAACCAAAGTCGTTTTATTCCCATGCTCTTCGAATCTCCTCTCATCTTAAAATTTCGGTGTTTGCATTTTTGGAAACTTTTTAATATCATACGTTTACAAAACATTTATATTTTATATGAGATAACAATGACTATAAAATTATGTTTTAGGATTTTTCTTATGATATTCACATTCGTGCGGATGTAATTGCGAATGTTATTGTTAATATCATACTGGTGAACTATCGAATGTTGATCACTGAAATGCCTCTGGTGGAATATCATTCACAGTATACATCTTCATGAAAGTAGTGATAGCCTTTCTTATGTCCCAATTAGCTTCCTCCAAAAAATCGTTACAAAACTTCACATTCATTGTAGTCAATTCTTCCAAAAACATAAGTAGTTGATCCTTTTCCGAACAGCTAAGTATCGTTGGTGAATACTTTGGAACAATTTTTAAGTCCACTCTCGGTTCATGATGTCCTGTCGCACTACCATTAACAGGTGCGCCATTGATGTAATATAAATCGTTAGTGATACAGTATTCGTCATCTTCTTTTTTAACAATAACAAACGTTCGATTAAATAACATCGGCGGACACGAGACGTCTTTGTACATAAACGATCCTTGCACGGAAATTGCTATGCAATTTTCTCCCTCGTGTAATAGGTCTACATAGAAAGTTTTAAAGTTATGAATCGTTGGTGGCTGTCGCCTAAGCGTAGCGATAATTTTTTCTGGTCCTTGTAATAAGAATTCTTGACATTTAGCGTAATCGACGAACTTGAGTAAATTTCGATTAGCAGCGAACGTTTTAGTTATCTGTTTGTGAGTGTAGTTTGATATGGGTCCTAATGTAATTGAGTAAAGTGCATCTCTGTCGTATAGACCATTCATCAGAAATCTATCATCTTGGTCATATAATGTAAAAAAATGTTTTACAAACTGCTTTATTAAGCTAGTTTTCGATCCATTACCAAGGTAATTAGATTGTATATTAGGTACAAATTTTTGTTCTATACCTATTACAACTCCATCTAACCTTTGCAAGAATGGAAAGACATTTTTAACTGCTTGTATATAGTCCTGAGAGGTATGATATTTTAGGCACAATGGATTTCCATCCAACCAAAGTTCTATAATCTTAAACTCAGTGAAATAACGGAGGCACTCAATGTCTGAAATCTGATTGTTCCTCAGATCAAGTTTGGCCAGGTGATAATTAAAGAACTTTTCAGGTAGCATAAAGCTTGTAATCTTATTATTTTTTAAAGTCAATTCACGTATAGACAATCGTGATTCACGATTGTTTCCCAGCATACCTGTTCTTATACATCTCAGAACAAACTGTAATACTCTTGGTAACGATATAGGGCAGAATATAGACCCCAATGATCTTTCAGATTCAAATTCATCCAGATTCAAAACCTTCTTTATAGGTTCGTATCGATAATGTAACGCTTTGGCTATACACCTATTAGGATTGATTTCCAGAGATTGTGATCCAAGATAGCCCAATATAATATCAATTCTTATTTCATGTCCACCAAATAAAACAACACATAAACCTTGTTTCACTAGATTTTCTATTGCACTGGCACTACACTTTGCTAAAAAAGTGCTTTTACTGGGCTGTTCTATTCTGTATTTAATTGGCAATAAAATGTCAGGTTCACAAACATTTATAATAGCCTTCAATACATCCACTGTTTCGTAATGTTCTATATTGTAGACAATAAATTTATGCCAAAGATCTTGACGTGCTGCTAGAGCTAATTCTCTGTTACTGATTACTGGTTTTATATGAGTTAACCTAATCGGTTCCCATGTTGGATTATTTGTTGTGTCTCCTGCATTCTCCATATTATTCATTATGTGTCAAATAGTATATAAACAAGATAAAAGAAAGTATCAGTTGTATACTAAAGATTAAATTTATTCTAGTGTCTGCTAATTGTTACTAAGCAGTTCACTGCCTGTTTTAATCCATTCAATGCTTTACTAATTTAAAAGCAATTTTAAGCTTTTTACATATACTTAAAATACCGCTTGAATTAATTTCAATTTGTATAATACATTGCTCGTTCATTATAACAAATATACAATTATTATACTAGATTTACAAATCCTTCTTTCTTTCATTTTCGTAAATGATATGACATACATCTACGTTCACTTTGATAACTATTGTTTACGAAACATAACATTTTACTTCGTAAAATATATAAAACCACTGTGTTTGACAGAAATCCTTTCGTTACTTTCAATTTCAATCAGGTTAATTTTCGGTATTTTGCCGTAAACAAGTTAAAATATATAGTCGTGTTTTTAGGCGGCAGCACCATCATGACTCATATGTGGAATGGGCGTTGGAAATCAGTTTTGCACCGCTCTTATAACACCTAACATCAATCATTTTCAAAATTTTGTCTTTCACGTTATTCCAAATATTTTTCTATTAATTAAATACCAAAATGAGAGATAAATGGCACGGGTTTCTACTATTAATATATTTCATGTGTCAGGGTAAGTTTTGCAAGAATAATCAAAATAACTTGAATGCATGTGCACCTATTTATTATTAACATTCCTGATACTTTCCTGTATCTTGTGTAATTTGCACTACGAGTTTTAATCTATTACTTATGAACATTCTTAACAACATACTTGTATCAGATACAGTAAAGTATTTAAGAACACAAATGCTTGTGCATTAAATTTTCAATGATGCTTACAGACATCTTCCCCCAAAATATTTACTGGTGTTTGGAATATGATATTAGATTATGCTATGTTGAATATAATATGCTATGTGTCCTAAGTTTATATAAAAATAACATTACTTTTCTGAAATATACATAATACAGTATATATTCCATTGATGTACAATGAAATTCTACATATAAATTATATTCTATTAAAACTAGAACTACGGAAGCCGTCAAAACGACGGGTCCTCGGCTTTTTATAAAAATGTTCAAATTTAAAAGGATTCATTTTCTGAGATTTTTTGCGGGTGATTTCGCATAATGGATGTAATTAAATCGATTAATTTATTTTTTCCATCCATTCTTATTTTTAAGGACGTGAATGTATAAATATAGCTGAATATATTGTTATTAGTTCTAGTTTTAAACTTCAAGATTGTACTTCTTGGTTGTTAAAATTGTATTGGATACATGAGAATAATGATATTGTATGTTTTCAGTGATGTACTCACATCAGGATGCCAGCTCTTGCCAAATACCACTGGTAATAAGAGGGTCCTGGTTTTCCTGGGAAAATGGAAGAAATACTCTGAACGAAATAAATGCTGAAACAATGAGCAGGCGTGGTCGTTGCGTTAATATGTTGGAAGAGTATCATGTTAATTATACATTTGTATTTCAAAGGGATATATGTTTCCACTGTGTTAAACTCATAGTTAGAACCGTAAATGTTCTAGAGAAATTAGAAGGTAAAAATGCGATATAAATAAGTATTAAGCCTAACTGTACATATTGTAATCTTGTCTCTAAATTGTTCTAGCGAGTTGTGTAAATTTGCCATCTGGTATGGAACCCACGGTGGAAAATGTTTGTAAAGGTTTAAGACCAGATCAACAATTAATAACGTTATTTTCGGAAAATTATGTTCCTGTAAATTGTAGGTCATCCCTTGAAGGTGTTTGGCAATTTGCCTATCAGGTACATATTTTATTTTTTTATACTAATTCCATCAAAATGCTATAGGAATATGGTTATTAATGTATTTAATTTATTTTTTTTATTGCAGAATCGGTTTAGATTTACAGGAGAATGTAATCATCCCGACGCTCAAATTCGATCGTGTCAGACGGCGGGAACACAATTTTTAATAACTAATCAAAAATTCAATATTACATATAAACAGTGTCCTGGCATGAAAGACACTTTTGACGGATGTAATATTTTATTTATTACTTTTCTTTTTGTTACTTGTTCCTTGAAAATATCGAGGAATAGTTCGAAAGCTGTTAACAATATTCGTTGTAATATTCTATATTATTAATTTTCAGTGGTAGAATACAGCTGTCTGGGTGATTGGTTTGTGGATAAAAATCACTTTTTCGCGGTTGCAAACACAAAGGAGTCCAGAAAGGACGAGAAGTATCGATGCTTCTTAAAAAATCGTGACGACGATTTATATATCGGCGTATCTATTACAGCGGAATGTAATACTTTAAAGACTGTCGAAAAAAGTCCGGAACGTCTAAGAGTAACGCCAGTTAAAGCCGAGGTTGTAGAACCTGGATGTAGATTACCTCAAGATATGAGTGGACAATGGATAAATACTGCTAATATCGATGCCGATACATTTATTAATGAGACTCATATAATTGAAACATGGTATCCCGACGAAGGCCGTTACAGGCGTACGATTTACGTTTGCCGAGAGGCGCGAGATAATAGAGTGATGTTGGCAAGATTGACTGTTGATGGATGGTATGTCAAGCATTATTCGTAATCTGAATTCTACTCAATCTTACTGTATTAACACTAGAACTACCAAAGGGATCACAATGACTTGTCCGCCATTTTTAAATTATTCGAATATACCACAGCGCATTGTTTAAGATTTTATATATTTTTAGTTCCATACATTTATATATAAATAAATGTGTAAGCATAACTGAGTATATGTTCGGTAGTTCTAGTGTTAAACAAAATTATTGTTTCAGTCAAAAAGATTACGTGTGTTTCAATTTCGTACGACGACATCATAATATTATTAGATACAGACGAGGGATAGCTGTGATTAAAGATGATTTCCATACAGTTTGCTCTTGGGTCCAATTTCCAAATCAGCGAGCTTGGAAATATGATTTATTCTTAGGTATATATACTCCCTCAAACATACAAATTAACAATCTTTCACTATCTATTTTGCTAATTTCTTAACACTTGCCTCGTACAGCAAAAACCCCCGTACCCGTTCGTTGTCCGGTAGCCGGAAAATATATGTTCCAACAGAGGGGTGATGTTGTATTTGAAACCCGAATTTTGGGAGGTGTTACTTTATCTCCTCGTCCAAATATCTATTGCAAACAAAATATTTCCGATTTCTCGGTATGCGATACCGATCAAAAAGAGATTGCTATTGACGAGACATACTGTTTATCAGTGGATCATTTAGGAAGACCAGTAGATATATACAGTATGTACCAATTACAACATTTCGCAGTATTTAAAATTGTTTGACTAAAATCACGATTTTTACTGAAAGGCGAACCCGATTATAAACTCAAGTGCATTGGATATTGGAAGGAGAATTTGAAGTCGTATCTGATCACATACGATGAGTTGGATCCATTCAGTAAATACCGTTGTTGGGTATATCAACGAGCTGACTTAAATAGGGTTCTTATGTCACAAGCGATCGGCCCATTCTGTGATCTTAACCAAGATGTTACAAGTGACAATTATACGGAAGGTGCTGCTGTTGCTTTAGACTTACAGGTAACGAAAAACATAACTATCTATCGAACTATCGAGTTTGTCAGTTGTGTATGCTATAGAATTACGTGTGTCTGTACTATGATTCTTCAAAATCTCGTAAGAAAATCTCACACACAAGTAACAAACTCTCCTTGTAAGTGAAATACGTAAGTTATATGTTTTTATATAACGTGATATAGGAATACGAAAGAGAACGTGATCAGTGTCCTATGCATTTCGATGATGGTTCGGATCCATGGGTGCAAACAGAAAATTATATTAAAGTATTCCATTATGGCAGCACTGGTACAAGTATGTTACTTTCAATACCATCATTTTTCTGTGCCTTTAGTACAATTTTAGTACTATATTTTAATGCATAATAGGTTGGTATATGTATATTATAGAATGAAGGCCTTTTATACATGTTAAGATATTTTTTTTAAATCATCAATTTTAAATAATTTTATAATCGACGAAATCTCTGCAAATCATTTCTAGTAGATTTTACTGTTAGTGATACATCCGTCCATTTTGTATAAATACATATTTTTACATATCGAGGGTAATAACTAATATGAACTTTTTATATACGTTGATCTTTATATTACTACATTGAATTGATTTAACAATTGAATGTTACACGTTATCTTGATACAATGTATATTGTATCTAATGTAATTACCACATTAATTCTTAGGAACTTTTCTTATTAACATATTGTATGCGGGGGACGTACTTGTACGTTTTTCGTGGACTGTCGACATTCTGCGGGAAACGTATTAGTACGTTTTTCGTGGACTACCGACATTCTGCGGGAGACGTACTAGTATGTTTTTCGTAGATAATCAGTTGATTTGCGGACATATATCACAATTTGCCTGCGCAATAAGCCTTTCAAAGTAAACAGTACATAAATTCACTGAATTTGAATGTTATCGCATGTTAACGTCTAAACATTCGGCGAAATGTAAGTGTTAGTAATTGGAGCGCTTTCTGGAAAGCCCTTTTCGGCGCAGTTAATCGGCAAAAATTGTTCGCGTCGCGTATGTTGAAATGCGCCAAATAGCCCGCATACAATGTGTTAATACTTTAGAAACAGAAATTAAAAATTTGGAAAGATCTGCATATCAATAGGATAAGATACTATTTTATCCACCTTTGTGGCACTGTGTTATATAATGATCTGATATCTTGATAACCATTATTTTATGATTATTCATATACAACTTTTTGTATAAATCTGTTTAACATTATTGTAAACGAACAAAGTATATAAGCATTGATTCTTGCAGTATAATGCAACTATCTATAAGACTAAAGACGTATTTGTATTAACGTTTTGTTTATGCTTACATTAGAAATATATAAATAAAACGTGAGAATGGAACTCCCGTGCTTGAATTTATTTAGTCCAGCTGACTTTCGGTATGTCAAAGTGTTCCGTTAAGCTATCTAAATGTCTGTTAAACTCCTCTACTCTCTGTTTGTGAGTCATAGATGCCTTTTGCTTAATTCGCTCTGTTTGCTGTAAATATGTTTCGGTTATAATCGACTTTCAATTTCCCGATATTAATTGTATATTTAGATAACCAGTTACCATCTTTTCCTGCATTTTTTGGAAAGCTATTTCAGCCTTCGTCCTTTTTATTTCTGTTTGCAGTGGTTTTTCTTCTTCGATAATTTTCGACACTTCCACTAATTTCTTCTTTTTCCCTTCCTTATTTTTTTTCCTACGATCACAAATGTCGGAATAAACGAGAATAACAATATAAGTAAATCGCGGAAGAACAAATAGTAACAAACAATCATCTTAATAAATCAATATAAACAATAATATAATATAATAAATTAGGATCAACGCACAATGAATATTATACTAATAAATATTACTAACGTATCAATAAATAAAGCAAATACGGCTTTGTTAAAAGTATTATTGAAACGTCGCATAAGCTGTCATAGTACGATAACATAACCTAACAAAGCTAATAGTACTAATGGCAAGTACACGTACTTTTTGCTTACTCCTTGATCATTTTTCAATTTTAGAAGCCCTTTCGCTGCATGCGTGTAAGGGTCGTCTTCATTAGTGGCAGGCATATTTGCACTGTTTAAACAAAAATACTATTTTCTTTGGAACACAACTATCGCAATAAAAATACTTCGTTACGTGATGCAAAACAGCAGACACCCTCGATCGACCACGACTCAACGCCGACTGTGTGACGTATGGCTGTCGAGCGCGCTTCCTCGTCGCAGAGGGCGTTTCATTTAAATCAATCAAAACAGTATTATTGTCTTTAATACGAATTTAATTCTTAAGATTTTGGAAATTATACTTCATCCAAAATCCTCGCCATGCCGTATTCTTGAAGTTAGAGAGAATCGGTATAAAGAATTTGTATATTCTGAAATATTTAATTTCATGATTTAAGAAATCCGGCCCTTCAAGAATTTTATATATTTTATATCCTCGATGTATTAATTGAGCCGTTTATTTTGCAAGTGACCTAAGTCCGTCTTAGAAAAAATCAAGTTAACGTTTAAAACGTTACCATTATTGATTCCTAAGTAATATTTAGATGTTAAAATTCCAAGACTACTATAACTTATATTTATTAATTTTAACGTATAACAATTCTCCCGCCTTCTAAAGGAAATACGAATTGTTCTCGGTTATCTACGTCGTTAACGCTTATGTAAAAATTGTACAACAAAGTGTGTTTTTCATCATTCCTTTGTTATTCATTGCAACACCCCCTGATATCAGATGATCGAGTGATAATTTTAACGTAATATAATGCATGACTGTTGTTTATCATAACAGGTATTATTTTTAGACCTTGTTATGTTAAAATAAAAGGTATGCAGTTACGACGCGTGACTAATAAAATACTACGCATTAACTGTAATGGCGGCAATAACTGCGAATTAAAGCTGATACTTTTGTATGGGTGGTTTAACTACGACTGCTAGTACTTACATAATGCTCCGTTATTCCATTTAAGAAATGGATTACATCGCTTTATTCCTTTACATATATGTATATACATAACACAACTGTCATACGTTGAAGATCATAATAAATCGATATAGTATTGTTAATTATTCATCATGAATTATACAACTTTGCTTAGCATCATATTCGTGTACATGTAGCGATCGAATGTTTATTAATCTCTATGTCGTGAAGTATTTATCTTAATTAAATAATTCCTTTGAGAATGTATACTCTATATGATAATTGATATTTATTTTGCGCTGGTAATTCATAATTATCTACTATCTCGTCAATCTACATTACTCGTTAAATCGCTATTACTTCTTGACGGTATTAAATTTAAAAACAAGTGCATAGATATTCATTTGATCTGTTCATCTAGAAATGAAATATAAAAAAATTGGTTACTTATCGCTATTAAAACGAAAAAGTGGGTGCTCGCGGGATTTACGTGACTCGTTATTGTACGCGGCGAAAGAAGATTATTCGGCAATAAGCAATAGTTTTTTTCCATTTTTCATTTATGATACTCTGTTAATCTTTACACCATCCAACTGAGTGATTAGCTAAAGCTTAGTTTTAAATAATAGTTTTCTACGATAATGGCTCGATTACCAAACGTAAATTTCTCTGCTGAACACTCCGACTCGCGCGTTTTGTTCCCAATTCTTTGCTACCGATATCCTTGGGTCTTTTCTGGTAAGAATGTATAAGAACATAATGTTTTAATACACATATTATTAGCGAACACCGCTTCTTGAGTGTGCTATGAGCCACTGCAGCGTAATATCAATATTGTCCTTTTCTTTGCACGAAATGCTATAGCAACAAATTTCGCGATCTTGAATAGCAGATAGATTCCTGAAATGTACATATTAATTATAACTATCGAAATAACAATAAGATTATTCTACCGCCATATCTCACATTGTATCACTTTCATTTCCACTTACATTCTCTCTATCAGACCATTCTCATCCAATGCATGCGGCAGATCCCTTTTGTTACCAAGCACCAAAACTGGTATACCAGACAACTGAGGCTTTTCTAATAAATTATGTAATTCATTACGACTCGCTTCTATTTTATCCGAATCAGCCGCGTCTACCATATAAACAATAGCGTTCACTCCTCTGCAATATCTTTCCCACATGGATCTAAACCTCGGTTGACCACCGATATCCCATACTTTTATAGTGACATTCCCTTTGGTTATTTTACGCATGTTAAACCCGACCGTTGGAATCATGTCTTCGCTGAATTGTCCTGACTACAAGGAGGAAATAATTCTGATTACATGATAATTATATTTCCTCATAACACAATAATATATTGTTCAGTGTATATTCATTCATGTCCAGGTTCCAAAAACGTAATTAATTAAACAAATATTATAAAAAATGCAATGTAGCTGAACCAAAAATGGTTTGATATAATAAATCCTATCTATGTAAAAATAAATTAAGGTATAATCAATGACGGCGAGTATCATCAAAATTATCAATTATACATGTATCCGGTAGATTCACACTTAAGGGCGGATGCGAGGGTGGTTTCATTAGTGTCAAAGTTACGTCGAACGGACTCTAGAATCTAACCAAAATACATCATGCTCCGTTAGTCATCAGCCCTTGATTTAACCGAATTTATCAATTTAAAATATTGAAATCGCAAGCTACATTCGCCATTGTCAAATCCCAATGAAATAATCATCAATGAGACCTTAATTATACACATTAATGATGCGTACCGCAATGACATTTACGAAGGTAGTTTTGCCACTATACTGCAGGCCGACGAGAGTTAGTTCCATCTCTTCTTTCCAGAAAAGTGACTTAAACCAGTCCAAAATTCGATTGATAAGGGCCAACATCCTGGTCTCGTGGATGGGAGATCCAGTCCCACCGGTATAAAGTAAAAAAATCTGCCTCAAAGTACGGAGTTTAAGAGGTTTGACATGTAGTCATTCGCAACTTTGTATGGAACGACGTCAGTACGTCGGATCCTGAGGTATATCGGTACCGCGCTAGTCAGTGACCCGATGTTGACTAATCGCCGGCAGCTCTTATTCGCGATGCGTCACAAGATGCCACACACTAATTTATCTCATGAAAAACCAATATCTCGCATGCTAAACAGGGGCTTATCAACGATGATAGCGTATGGTACTCGAACGATCTTGACAGTTCGGACATTGACGTGCAGCAGAAGACGTTCCAGTGGTTCCCAATCTTGATCTTCGAAATCTTATCGAGTATATAGCCCGTTCCAACGAACCTTTCACCTGATTCCGACGAGTTTACATTCGATCTGCGCAGGTCCCCACTACCATTCCCTGCTCCGAACACGCTATTGGCCGTAGTCCGAATGTGACGTCACCGATGAAGCGACTCAGAATCAATATATACGGTGTACCGAAAATTCTTGAACATGACTACGTAGGACTGTACTTATATTGTAACAAACTTTTGAAGTAAATATTTCTGAAATAAATTACTACACTCATACATACATTCCATAGTATTAAGATTACTAATTCATTCCGGAAAATCCCGAAAACAATGAAATAACACGGTATAACCGTAGGGTAAAGGTACCAGTAGTTAATTTATAAAATGCTTTATGGCACTCCAATCTAGCAGAAGAAATCCTGACTTTTCCAAACATGTGCAAGGCACATTTTTTATGACAAGTTTGCCTTAGTCTACTAGTTCTTTGTTTGCGCGAAACACTTCCCTTAATAATGGTAACAATGGCTTCTATATATACCAAGTATTGTTTTAAATGTTCTTACTGCAGCGTACACTACTAAGAAATCTTTCTCTAAGTTGCAGTTTTTCGACACCGTATATATGAAGTTTCCTTCCCGCGACAAGTTGAAGGCGTGGATAAAGTAGTGGCCGTAGTGGGGGCTGCGTGAGCTGGGTGAAAGGTTCGTTGGAACGGGCTATAGGTCGTTCCACCGGTGACTCGACGCGATTCGACGCAATTCGACGCCCCCGATATCTTCTTTCCCTAAAACAATACTATACTTTGTTGGTGTCATTAATTTTAGTAACCACACCTATGTTATATTAGATATTGTATTAGTATCGAACTTTCATGTGTCATACTCTATTCGAGCGTATCATTTACTGTGATTTAATAGAATTCAACAAGTGATGGCATCTATTTTAAACGTCATGTTACAAGAATAGAAAGTGTATGTAAATTAAGCTCACTGAAAAATATGTGAGTTGGAATTATAATCGAACCAAGTGTAAAATCTTTGTGTGTGTATTTAGTATTCTTCGTGATGTGAAAAGAAATGAGTTTGAATTATGTGTCGAAGTAATGAGAGAATTTATTCATATTATTGATAACCACTGGTTTGGGGTTGGATTGTGGTGGCGATACTCGGCAATTTCAAGTTGTACCTTACGTAGTGTCAAGCGAAGTGACTCACGATTGTATAACTTACCCCCCAAAATCCAAAGATTTTATTACCAAATATATTCCATAAATGGGCGAACTTAAATGATGAATGCGGAAAGATATTTAACAATTTGAATTCTTTATTCACCGCGCCAATTCTCGATATCGAGTGTCAGATACAACGCGAATATTCAAATACCTTAAACTCACCTTTTTCATCCCTAATTTGAGAATCTTCGTTTGAATACATTGGCTTTCTCTCGAAGCCCCGCTAAAATATTGACTTGCGGCTAACTTCACGCCGATACTCGCCTCTGAAACTCGGATATCTCTGAGCACGTTTGAAATTTTGTTGTGAAATCAGACTATTATTTAAAATTGTGATAGGTTTAAAATTATGCGAAATCGAAAGAGAAATTTGTGTCGTAAAACCATATCGTATACGGTTATAACAACAGTGATGGCAGATATTATCAATAATATTAATAAGTTCTATTAACTCGCGACGGAACCCCGGTAATCAAGACTTACAGGTATAAATTAATTTATTAATGTATTCATTTTGTATTGTCTCAAGCAACTGTTAAAACACTGATCTTTCTATTAATTTTAGTGGTTTGACATTTGAATTGATCTAACGATTTATACTCCGAAACCACACCGCAAATGAAGAAGGGGTTGGTTTTCCGTATCCATTAAAAACGGGGTTCATTGACGAACAAAAACCACCGGAATCTCGGTTCGTATACTTAAATTATAAACAAAATAGTTTGAATACATCGCGGTTGTCAGTCTCGAATAAGATCCTCGATGCATAGTAAATAGATGTTTATTTATCGCAAAAATACATCACGTGGCACGTGCTAACCAATTGTCGATTAATAAATTCTGCTATGAAATACAACGTGATTGTAAAAAGTACATTACAAGACATTCCACTCGGTGTAACGACTTAGAACACTCGGAATGTTCGAGTTGCTCGATTAAAAACGAAACTGGCAGCGTGCGTGTATCCCGATCTCTTTCATTTCCGGCGGAAGCCAGGGAGACTTAAAACAAAAACAACCCGAAGGATTCCGCTCCGGCGTGAAAGTAATCACCACATATGTTTCCCTATATTTCGCTTTCTTCCTCTACTTCACGTTTATCTTCAATTACTTAATAATCTACATTTTGTTCACGAGTGTCTAGCACGATCTTAATTAATATTGTACCGCAACCTATGTTAGTCGAAATATACGTTAGTTAGTGGAAATAAAGGGCAGTCAAAGGAAATGGTGACAGTGGAGGATGTTTCATTATCGAATTCGGTCTTCCAATTAAAACGAATCGACTGGAATGGAATAAAAGAAAGTAGCGTAAACATTAAATGGAGGAGGCTAGAATATATTGAGATAGAATAGAAATTCATGATGAATAAATTCAACGCTTAAGAAACAGAAATCTAGAAGCAAAGAGGAAAGGAGTATTATTACATTCGTTACTTTCACCTAATTCCTCCGAAAAACCTTATGTACATAGCCGCGACTATAAAACAACAATTCTTTTCAGGGGCTTTCTTTCTTTATACAAGAATTCCTTGTACTTATATACCTATGTATATTTCTATAAATTATCATTATGCTTATGATAGTTATGGTCGAATATCGGGCTTTCCCTTTTTCTTCATTCCCTAACGATGCGCAATGTCGGTTTATGCGTGGCACAATGACTGGTATTATCTCGACCCTTATCTTCTCTTTCTTTAAACGACAGTACAAAACTAACCTATCTATGTACAGGGGAAGGGTACGTTACGAAATGTGCAAAGCGAACGAAACACAATTACGGACGCGTTCTTTTCCCTCGGAAACGTCTTATTCGCTTATGCCGTACAAAAATCGGCCTTTTTTACTTCTCTTCGACGAATATAATTCAAGGAACTACTGATTTCTAATCTTCATATCTACCATTGTTTCCTAACCACGGAACGTGTTCTACTCGCGATTAAAACCTACGGATCAACTACGTCCAACGTTCGCTTCGCCTAATTGCGTTCGGTGAACAATCTTAGTTCATTTAATAAATCTGCTTCCGGTACGTGAAACTGGTAACGTTCTAATATCATCGGTAATATTAATGAGGTATCTTCTGAATCTCTGATCGTGAACGATAAGTAGCAGCTTTCGTAAGCAGATCCATGCAAAGAATTGCCTCCGAGGCAGCCTCCGTTGAAATTGAGAAACGTTCACCAGTTCTTTTCGCTTCTCTCTCTCTCTCTCTCTCTCTCTCTCTCTCTCTCTGTTTATATACTACGTCCGTAATAGAAATACACCGTACGTACGATTACACGCCTACGATTTGAATTAGAAAAATAGGACGAGCTCATGGATTACGCGAGCCAATACACGCAGAACTTAAAGACTCCGAACTTAATAGCTAGGTCACTAATAGTGCCGGCGATATGTTTTATTAATCACAGTCCTGACATAAGTGACCGGCTTATACATGTATGTACAAGAGAACGTAAAGTGCGCTTGGAAGTTCGGTGACCGATCGTATCATCTCGCGAGATTAATTCATAATTAATCAAAGCCCCCGAGTCCTACCGGAATGCAATGTTCACTAATGCTCCGCGTACATCGAATAACAACACACTTAACAGTAAACGACAACTTTCTTTTAACAATTTCATTACATCATATTTACGTATCAAATAACAATTGCGGAGTCTAGTAGGACCAGGGTTCAATGACTCTTGTCCTTCTGTGCGCTATTGGCTACAGCTACGATTAAAGGCACATGTGTTTCATTGTTTTTAAGGCACCGGTGATGCTGACTTACTTTCCGTTTAATTCAAACAATAATGATATCGTGTACGAAAATGTTACGTTTCCTTTGCTTTGCGCGACTTCGTAATACGTGTAATATACCCGAGATAAAAGCCAAATATTTCTGATCGATTATAGCGTCCATATTTCCGTGTACTTGATATAATTTATATTACTCTACGATTCCCATCAATGGAATTGTTTGTTTGACGTGTAAAACCGTGGAGAGTATCTACGAATCCTGGTTTCATTTGTTACGGAGTGTGATTTATTCGTCGACATTTGTGTGCATAAATAAAAGTATCGACGATGTATGATTAACGAGGAGCAAGTGGCTTTTGTATCAGGTATATTGTACAGTCACAGCAGATCATTCAATTACAGTCTGAAGTTAGCGCTTGTTAGTGCTTTCGTAGATATATTTTCGATTTAAATTATACTCCTAAATAGATGCTCGCATTACTATATATAAAATTCGACTATTTACGTGATATTCTTCCAACATCTGCACAATATGGCAGCCAGTTCGCGTGTGAACGAAGTATCTGCTGCGACTATACAAGCGATATCCGTCGATTAATGCTACGCGTGTTATTTATGTACAACGCTTAACAATGTTATGCTGTGCGTACGAATGCAACGAGGACACATACGCATCTTCTTCCGACACATGGAAATATTCGAATCTCCATCTTCGCGAATACCGCACATGCGCAGTACGAATTTAACAGAGTCTCTAACGATTTAGATCATCTGAAATACATTGTTCGACGTAATGTATAAAATAAATTAAAATTTGCATGGACGCCACGCGAAGATATATTTCCTTATTACAAGTTTCACTGCTGTAATAAGAAAATATGTGGTACATTCGAATGATTTGCAAGTGTCAATTAATGCGATTCTGATTTGTTAACGGATCTCTCGTGTGTCTCGGAATGAGGGATACAAGTACGATGCCCATTTTGTGATTAAAGAATTATTTCGTTAATTTGCGATTCACTCGATGTCTGTTGAGGTCGACAGCAGTTTTATTAAGAAATATAATACTTCCGAAACTACTTGAAATTGAACAAGCAAGATCGATTCAAATAACTCTTTCACGATCATTTTATCTGTTTATGCTAATTGGGAATACTAATTAGTTACGATTTTCTCCGATTCTATGGAATTGCATGTTACTTCTGTAGAAAGCACGCGATGCGATTAACGCGTAGAAGAAATGGTTCCCATTGGAATGATTAGAAATTTCATGAGGAACGATATTTTTCTAAAGTATAGACATGATCGAGTGTAATGAACTTCCATGTATACCTGGAAATCTGAACCAGGTTTCCTGCATTTACATAACCGTGAAACTTCATATGAAAGTGCGTCGACATGTGTTGTATACTAACTCACTAGGGTCATGGATTCCCGAATAAGCGGTGCGCAAAAAGCAAACTTTCAACTGCAAGTACATCAGAATGTGCAATGCCAAAAAAAAAGGTAATGTTCTCGAATTGCGTAATGATAACGGCAGAGGTGCTATTTTTACGTAATTTTGTCCTCGGCTCACCGTTAATGCGCTTATATAAGTCCCTGTTTTTATGTAATCTTCGAATTGCATTCAATGTGACTATCATAAAATAGTTATGCGATCTGTTATCGCTTTGTTCTATAATACGTATGTAAATTCTCGTATATATAACAATTTCCTAAGGTTCTCTATTAATTAACATATACCCTTTCTATACTTAAAGCTTATTCTGAAACATACGTACATATATTATAGATCTTAATAGGGCTCTATCGAGGAATGTTTTTCTGCGACTCGAATAAACTTGATCTAATAACATTGCTGCGTATCCAGTCCACGTTAACTATATTAAAATTGCACCGAGATGGATCATTCACCATGGACTCCTTTACTCTTAATCACAACACGCGTTACACACAGCGAACCGCCAGAAGAATCACGTGTAGCCGAATAAAACAAACATGGCCGGCAAAATCCGCGTGTTTCTCGTTGCATTGTTCCTCGTGATATATACGTATACGCGTACTTGTATTCGTACATATCACAGTACATCTCTTCCTCCTTCGATACGCGAACAAAGTATCTAACAATCGGTCATACCGGCGCACAAAGTAATTTTGTACTCTGCTTCCCATGGATGTGCTGTATCCGTGAATGAGCTTACTGGTTGGATATACCAGAAGAATGACAAAAAGGTCGACACAGAAGGCCTACTAATCCGGTATCTTCGACGAATATGATAACGTGGCTCAAAGAATGCGACTGAGAGGTTCGGCGAAAACAAAAATTAACATCGATGAGGCTACGATACATCGTGATCCTGTCACTCGGTCGACGTGTAAGGTTTTCGAAGATTAAGCTCCGTCGCCGCTAAACTCTCACCCTTAACATAATAATCCGCCGCATCCCTTCTCTTCGAATGACCGGTTACACCATTCGATACATTATTCAACTGTTGATTCTGATTGCTTTTACTGAGGCCGTTCGCCAGTGCTCGCGCCTTCTTTTGCTGGTAGCTTTGCTGGTAGAATTCATTGAACAGGAAGAAGAACATCACGGCATGAAGACCGATCCACCAGACAAACGCCTTCGGGTAGTTACATTCAGTGAACAACAGTTGGAAAGCGTGGACAGTGATCGCCACGAATTGCGCCATTTGCAAAACGGTCAGATATTTCTTCCACCAGAGATATGGCTGCATTCTTGGTCCAAGCGCGGCCAGCAAGTAGTACGTGTACATCACGATGTGTACGAAGGTGTTTAATAAACCGAAGAAAGTCGAATGGCCACCTGAAACATTTATAATTTTTCATTAATATATTAATTATAACTGATTCATTGGAGTTAACAAGTTAAGAGTTATTACGAGTAACATACCTGGTGTGAATTTAACTCCGAACCATACCGACATCGGCATGCAGCCATGATGGATCACGTGAAGCGTCGACACGTGATCGTTCTTCTTCCTTAAGACGAAGAAGATCTGGAAGGAGTCGAATCATATTGCATTCGATTAATCGAATCACGTATCACGTGTGGGTTTGTCTGCGATAATTTATCGCGATTGTAATAGGATTGTTAAGACAATGGATAATCACTTACCGTGTCCATGAATTCCGTGAATTTCGAGAAGTAATACCACCAACAAGCATGGGCCATCTGCATTATTCCATAGAATCGATTAGATTTATCTGACAAGTGTACTCCTCAAAAATGGTGGGGGAATAATAGGAAGAATAATTTATTGGTTATCTGATAAAGAGAGGATTCTGAGTACATCTCGTTAGATTTCAAAGACAAGAATAATTGCTTTCCAATAATAATCTCTGGTAACATTAAGTGTCATTAATTTGAGCGTTCACCAATTGACTTGTATTTAACGCTAGAACTAACAACATTATATTGAGTTGGCCAAAAAGATCGTGCGAATTTTAAGGTATAAGTAAAAAGCGGTTTTTGTTCAATTTTAGTTATTTCTTTAATCTATTATAATTAATAGTATAACTTCACTTTGACCTATAATATTTTTTATCTTTTGGACAACTTTGTAATGCAATGTTCGTAAAAGTACTTCCATTTTTCAGCAAAAAACTTATGCAACCCTTACACACTTTTTGGCCAACATAATATAGCGGCCATATTTGTACATATCGACGCTGGAAAGCAATTTTGCTTAATACGTCCTTAAAAAAAGGATGGATTGCAAGAATACATTAATAGATTGAATTATGTCCATTATGCAATATGATCCCCAAAAATCGAGGAAAATGGAACATTTTAAATTTGAACGTTTTTTTTAAATAATCCATCGAATATTCCAGCGATTATCGAATTCGTTGAAGAAATACCGCGAGGCCGCCATTTTGACTACGTTGGTAGTTCTAGTGTTAATCACTTTTTAATGTAAGTCTCTGCGTGACAAAGAAAACATTTGATAATCTACGATTACGTAAAATGCCGGGAGCCACATTAAAAATCGTCTCTTTAAAAGATAATTAATGTAACGATTTTAAGAGATGCAATGTGGATATGTAAATGTATCAGTATACACGAGGATAATATTTAATATAAAGAAACGCGACCAACTTTGTGATTCTTGTGAGTGGGAATGTAAAGTATAACTCCGTACCGATTATTAATGATAATTAGTTGTATCTCTTGAAAAGTAACGTTAATCAAAAAACCAACTTCATTAGACAAGAATGAATTAATACTATTATTCGGATTCCATATAATCGTGATATTACTTCTGTCGAAGTCAAGTGATGCGATTAATTAATATTATACTATTATTATCCACCCTGTACAGGTATACTACGCCGATATAATATACTTTTTATTTATGCCGACTTTGATATATTATTGCCGTATTATTATAAAAAGAAACAGCATTTCTAAAGAGCCGTTAATTAGCTTGTAAGCGGTTATTACTGTTTGTGTGTTAGATCGCCAAACATCTACTGCACTTCTATCTACTGGTTTAAACTAATTGCAGGTGTGCAGGTATGGTAAATGTATAGCGAGAATGAACTACGAGGAAGAGGAAGTATTCTGAATTCAAAATGGTGGCTGAGTCATAAAATGGCCGTCGAGGTAAACGCGTTGGCTTCGGTGGAATTTTGACACAGGAATACTAATCGTAAAAACGGTCAACTATACTGTGACCATTACCTATATTATTCCGTCAGATAAGATAAACACGCGAGGAACACATCAACGTATCTCATTTTTAAATACTCTTTTATATTGCAAAATATATACCGTGAAATAGACGAATGAATAGTTCTGCGAATAGGAAATTGTTTGTGGAACAATAATGCGAAGCCGATTGAAATCATGTTCATATAAAGAAGTGCATTTTGCATGGTTTTCATAAGAAATTCAATAATTGAAAGTAATAATGCTTGGTGTTAGTTTACAAATGTGAACGGAAGAAATTACTTAGGTTGGTGCAGTATCGTGGTAATATTATAAATGCTAAAGTTGATACTAAACCGATACTACGTTTCAAATGTAAACCAATAATCTACCGATTATGTACTAATGATCTATCAATATTGATAATCCAATATGCGCAAATATTGACTCTCTAATTTTCTAGGAATATCGGGAATTTGGTATCGGCAAATATGGGCCCTTCAATTTGTACAAATATCTGGAATTTGGTATCGGTAAATATGGGCCCTTTAATTTTGTATAAATATCTGGAATTCGGTATCGGTAAATATGGGCCCTTCAATTTTGTAAAAGTATTTGGAATTTGTTATCGGTAAGTATCGGCCCTTTAATTTTGTATGAATATCTGGAATTCGGTATCGGTAAATATGGGCCCTTCAATTTTGTAGAAGTATCTGGAATTCGGTATCGCAAATATCTTTCTCTCGAATGTCGGTTCGTCGCATGTAAATATTGTTGCGAGATTGTCAAAGGCTTAAGGCTTAACCGTGTAAGATTATTAGGCAACTATATCGCAGGAGTATCGGCCACGATATCTTGTTTAACACTTTACTATCGCGAGCCAATAAATTGGCTTTTCATTGGCAACGTTTATCACCCGGCAACCTATCGTTGCACTTTTGCAACAATTCTCAAAACGAACAATAAACTCTATCCTAGTTAAATAAAATATTAATGGTACAAATATTATTCAAAATACTCTTTATCTTGTAACCCTCTATAGCTCCATCTAACTTTGAAGTCACATACTCGTCTATCTGTACGTCATTTCATTTTCAATTTCCATTGTAATAACAATTATAAAACTCCGCGGACCAATTGTCACCTTTTTCCAGTGCGTTTCTTTCGTTAGAATTGCGTTCAACTATTAAAACTAGCCACAACTAACCTCATTTCCCTAAAATAGACCTAATTTATTATTACATAACCTAATTGTACTAATTAAATTCATTACCATTAGACAATGAAAAGTCTACCAAAGTGATGGAAGAAGATTATCAATAATCATGGAGATTCCATCATTGATTAATCTCTACTAAATGTTAATTAATATCAAATTTTATATAAGTATCAAAAACAACGTTACTTATGAATGAAACCTAAACGATTTAAGTTATACAATTTCCTTTTAGTACACCATGAAAAACTCGACAGTAAAGGGTTAAATATCGGGCCCACAACTCGCGCTCTACGTGGTTAGTGTCTAATGAAACCAAGAGAATAGTGTGTGGGGTTATTATTACTGTTGTGTGTTAATGGGGAACATCACCCACCCTTATTACTTGGGGTTGTTCGCTGTAGTCTACGGGTTGACACCTTAGAGAATACTCGCCAGTCAGCCATCCGGACATTCCTATCTGCAACCACAACCGCCCAGACGCCATACTCCGATCAGTGTGAGTTTTAAGTAAATGAATGCCAAGGAAACACGTACGAAAGAATGATAAAATGTCAATATATAATACATGTATACCAGAACGAAAGACAATCATATGCACGTTATATATTGTACGTTTTTTTTCGCGAATTATATCGCATCTTCGAAAACATTGCATTATGTGGTTGACACGATACGGTACATCGCTTATATCTCCTCGGATAATGTTACCGACCATGTTTTCTAGAAGAACAT
Source organism: Nysson spinosus (assembly GCA_910591585.2). Taxonomy (NCBI): domain Eukaryota; kingdom Metazoa; phylum Arthropoda; class Insecta; order Hymenoptera; family Crabronidae; genus Nysson; species Nysson spinosus. Next base: position 11,344,333 of record OU342835.1, read on the forward strand.
TTTTGTGTTTGTTACGTACAATTAGGAACAAAATGGAGTTACAGTAAACGTGTATAGAATGCAGGAATAAAACTTGATTACTGTCGAGCAAGATTATTACCCTTCGTGTATGATGTTGGTAATTATTTGATCATTATTTGATGTGATACTGAAGTACATATTTGAGGTTAGGAATCGAATTTTATTCTCGCGACTCGTGATCGTTGTTGTTCACTCGATAATGTCCCTAATAGTACTTCAATGAAATAGCCAATTGAACATGTGAATCGAACATTTCATACGACTCGTATTATACTGCATTTGATAATATATTAATGTCACACAATTAATGCAGTTACTTGCGATGCAAGTAATGCAATCCCTGGTCTTTTGGAATAGCACATTGACCAGAAATGGTGCGGTCCGTTTGCGCTGGAAATAGTTGACGGGGAGTGAAAAAAAAATAGGTACAGAAAGAGAGACATACACAACTACACATATAACTACAGGCGATAACAGAGAAGACTTGCTGCGTTGCATTGCGACAAGAAAGCGATTACACTGATGCAAAAATAGTTGGGATAAAGCGTAAGCATTCTCGATACGCCTCTTTCCTTCTCCATAGCGGTTTCACCGTTGCGTCCCCCTAAAAACGTCGGCTAAAATCAAGGGTGCCGAAAATCTGTGAAAATCAGGATTCACTCCGCATATATCTTTATTATCCGAAATCAACGAGTACTTTTAACGACTCTGAATTTCCATCGACTTGATATATGCACGTACAATTACCACGTGTGTATTATAAATACATCCGGTGGCCTTCGACTGTGTTGATAACAGTTTTCGTTATATATTAATATTGATCGTCTACCGAATGAATATTCCGGCAAACCAATCCGATTACCGTCAACGATACAATCAAGCATGAAAATCTAATCCGTTTTTCTGTTTGCCACGGGAAACATTTGAATAAATGTGTGAAACTTACGTCTCACGTTACGCCGGACATTTGTAACGTAGTTTCATGCAAATGGTGTACATAACCTATGAACACGGCAATATAGCAGAAATGCGCAAAGAATTTCGAATAAAAATCGGATGTCGGCGCGATTATATAATGTACACGTGTCATGTACATACATATACGGAGTGCAGAAATAAATTTTGATATTCGTTGGTGCACTTCCGGTTGGTTGGAGGGTTTGGTCGTACTTCCATCTGTGGGGAGAGCGAGATATAGTTATACATACCCTCAAAGCGCTCGGGCTGTTCGAATAGTCGACTGGCTCGCAACGGAAACTATATTGCCTCCACCATCCGCTCATCAAACACTGTTTTCAAAACGAATGTATTATCCTGTTCCTACTTATTTACATCTACATTTCACCGTCCAACGATTTCGAACAACACTTTTGCCGATGCACGCAGAAAAGTGCATCTTAACACTAAAACAACCGGCGATATATTCAACTACATTTGTATATTTATGGTACGTCCTTAACAGAAAGATGGACGAAACAAATGAATCGTTTTATTTATGTCCATTCTGCGACACGAACCGCGAAAATTCTCAAAAACCGAAACGTTATATTGATAATTCTTTGTAAATGTTTTAGAAAACATTGGATATTGAACGAATTTGAACATTTTTATTACGTGCCGTTCACCCGCCATTTTGACTACTTCGGTAGTTCTATCGTTAACCTTTGCACTCGAGCTTTTTTGAGGTTAAATCTTTCAGCAACTTGGTTTTTTCGGGCTTTTATGGCTATGTAATGAATGTGATACATTAAATGGAACTGAAATTTGATTCTTTATCGCAATATATTGCTGGTACGCCTGACAAGTACACTCCCACTACAGCGCCATACTTTGTCTGCGGCTGGAAGGAGTACTTCGAGTGCAAAGGGTTAATAAAGATGTCAGGTGAGAATTGTAATTTCAAGTTGTACCATGAATGCCAAGAAGCTGCGTCTTGAATTACAAGTAGTTTCGAATTCGTTGACTCGGTTGGAGATTAGTTTCGTGGAATGTCAGGGAAATACGGTAGAAATGGCGTCGTCGAATTACAGTCGCTTTGTGATTAGATCCAATAATCCAATAACACAAATGATCGAAAAGTATTATTTAATATAATTATCCGTTATATATATAATTAATTCACGAAGTTAACTTCGTATTATTTGATCATCAACATGTAATCACTGAACACGTACCGAGTTTATCATAAAACGTAACAAAACATGGTGGAACATGTTCATTGAAAACGACTTTCGACTTAAAATAAATTCTCGTGGTAAGTCGAGGAAGCCATATCTTGCAAGACAAAACGTAGGGAAGAAAACGAGCACAAAGGGCCATGTAATGATGTATATACACTCGTAAAGAGTATATAGATTGCTTATGTACATACATGTCGAAATAACATACAAAAAATAAACATAAATAGAAATAATTAAAAAAGTAATTATGTATATGGAGCAGTGTAAAGTAGTTGAATAAAATCGATCGTTACCTCGTAGAAAAGCCACGCTGAGAAGATCACTTGGCACAAATTGTAAACTATCAAGACATTCTTCAGTTGAAACGGTTTGCGATTCTCCATTAATTTTGGTCCAACAACTTTTACGATGTAGATGTAGGACAGACAAATGAACAGCGTTGGAAACGGTGACCTAATCAGTAGCCAGTGTGTGGTCCTTGTGTCTGAAAAAAGTCATCGAAAAATATATAAAAAAGGGGAATATGTATAACGAATGAAATACACTCGAGTCTCCTTTTACGCGCTACATCTACGTTCTACGGAATTCCGCATTGAAAGAACCGCGCAAAAAGATATAGCTTCCTTGGTAAAGTTAGAGATAATTTTTGGAATTACCAACAGCACGGAAAAGGTAATTTAAACACACTTAATTGTTTGGTTTTGCTTATGCATTAAAGATAAAAAGAATTAAAATGAATTAAAGACCGCGTTATGCTAGTAAAACTTTCTAGATTTCTTGGATTACTTATTGTTTCTTGCTTTTTTACTTGACTGCATTATTTCGAAACCGCATTAAAATAGAATCGACTGTATATTCGAACGTTTTTATCCAACTCCGCGCATCCGCCATTTTATTAGTCACTGTTAGTGACATGCGCAGTATGCGCCTCTACTTAACTCCTTAACCTCCTTAACACTAGAACTGCGGACAAGATATTCAACTATATTTATACATTCACGTATGCGTCCTTAAAAATAATGATGGATAGCAAAAATTAATTTATCTATTCAATTACGTCCATTATGCAACGGGAGGCGCAAAAAATCTGAGAAAATGGAACCTTATTAAACGTTTTTATTGCATTCCGCGGACTCGTCATTTTGACGGCTTCCGTAGTTCTATTGTTTATCTATTTTATTAACATATTACTTTATTTCTATAAAAGTGACGCGCTAGTTTCGACACGTGTTTATATTTCCACCGAGATATCAACTCGCGATAAGATAAAAATGGAAGCAAAAATGTTATTCCCGATTTAAACAGTGCGTATCCTCGGAGTTATAGAAATGGCGGACGGATTCGGAGATTTCGATGACCGCGAGCGACACAAGGGAAGAACAGGATATCAGACACACAAATATGATCGTACAACCTACGTCACTCGATGTATGCAACTGCAAGCGTCTCTTCTTGAATCAAACTATGAATAATGTATCAAACGTACGGGATAAGAACGAGCCTGGATTCTGAGGAATATTTTTGAGATTTTCCTTTAACGCGTAAACACGGAGGGTTACAAAATTATACTCCCGGAATACGGATGTCGTCTAATTTTAGACTCACTTTTAAAAATACAATGCGCGACTGAACGAGTACCGCTATTTAAGGTGTACTCGGTAAAACAAGCAAGATCTTGAATTCATGAAATTTTTCCGACCATTTTAAAACCCGTCTCCTTTTGTTGCCCCCGAAATAATGTTTACAATGTTATCCACATATGAATGGATCGTTTATGATAATATATATTATTAATACGAGCAAGTGTATAATCAGTGGACTAATTATTCACTGTAATTAAATGATATAGAATTACGGTGTTAATTGCATGGTAAACATCGACGTTCGCAACTTACTTCTTATAATTTAATGTCGGAGAGCGATGGTTGACTGAACTTGCGAAGGACGGAACAATTACGCGGAGAAAGAATAATGATACGAGGAGGAAGGTGCCGAGTCATGTTCGTCATCTACGATTCAGAGTGCAATCAACTTCAAGGACGAGGGATAGGATTTTTATCGAGATTCCTTCAAGGGCTCCAGATTGTTTTCTTCGTGCATGAATATATTGCCGCGAAATATGCGTCACGCGAACGAACGAACCACCTGCTCTCAGGAATATTAAAGTTTCGACAATTATTCCATCCAGTACCCTTCCCGACCATTACGAATTCCTCTGCACAGAAAACTACCCGAAACTTATTGAATTAAGAGAGTTTCGGGATGCCTCGGGGAATAAAAATGTCTGGGGAATACTAGGGGAATGATTGAATTGTGATACAGCAATGTACTCTCTAACGATAAGTAGTGTAACACCATTTAAGGACAATTTTGGGTGGAAAGAAGTGGATTGAAAACTGTTTTGGTCAAACAATGGGTCGAAGTAAAATCGAAAAAATGTAAAGGGGTATACCTTCAAAAATAGTCAACAAACCAAAGTCGCCAATTTTGCTTCTAGATAACCGAAATCGATGGTATATGATGGATAAACATATTCTAGAAAGATTTTGGGTCGAAAGAAGTGGATTAAAAATTTGTTTCGGTCAAAAAATGGGTCGGACCAAAATCGAAAAATGTAAAGGGGTATACCTTCAAAAATTCTCAAAAATTGAAAGTCGCCAAAATCAATTCTAAACGACCCAAATCGATGGTAAATGATGTATAAACATATTCTAGGACGATTTCTGGTCGAAAGAAGCGGATAAAAAATTTTTATTGGTCAAAAATAGGCCGAAACCAAGTCGAAAAAATGTAAAGGGGTACATCTTCAAAAATTCTCAAAAACTGAAAGTCGCCAAAATCACTTCTAAACGACCCAAATCGATGGTATATGATGTATAAACATATTCTAGGACGATTTCTGGTCGAAAGAAGTGGTTAAAAAATTTGTATTGGTCAAAAATGGGTCAAACCCAAGTCGAAAAAATGTGAAGGGGTATACCTTCAAAAATTGTCAAAAATGAAAAGTCGCCAAAATCACTTCTAAACGACCCAAATCGATGGTAAATGATGTATAAACATATTCTAGGACGATTTCTGGTCGAAAGAAGCGGTTAAAAAATTTTTATTGGTCAAAAATGGGTCGAATCCAAGTCGAAAAAATGTGAAGGGGTATACCTTCAAAAATTGTCAAAAAATCAAAGTCGCCAGAATCGTTCTTAAATGGCCCAAATCAATGGTACATGATGTATAAACATATTCTAGGACGATTCTTGATTGAAACAAGTGGATTAATATGCTGCAGGGCGTTGCTAATAACGCATAACTATGCCTATTAACTCTACTATGAACTCATACAAACTTTCCACGCAAAACCCACAAAATTCCGTAGATACTTCCTCCAAGATGCATAACGATGACCCTCACCAGAAACATTCGTAAATTCGAATGCGTGAATGAAATTTCGCACTCGAACATTCTCGCTGATGGAATTTTTGCGAGTTCTGCGTTAGATCTCGCAAGCCTAAGTAACGAACATGTTTCGGGGAGACATTTGCGCAAGGTCATACTTGTGTAATCCCAGCGAAATTTCAGCGCAAAATGTCGGCCGACGAATCGCCATCGGAATACATCAAGATAGAAATGTACGCAAAACCGTACTTACTGATTCCCCGGTGAAATTCAGTCGAAAATGGAATTACAAACGACGAAGAGAGAAAGAACAAGTTGTCCAGCTGGAGGAAAATATTGTGTCATTGATTATATGACACACAATGGATTATATAATAAATGTTTACTATTGGGTTCTGGGAAGAAGGCACGCGCTGAGTCGTGGAAAGATAACCTATTGGAGAGTGTCCGTATAATATCTGCATGATATTAAATCTAAAAGTAATTTTAATTTATATAAAAGCTAAAAATAATGTTCATTTATATAAAATCTAAAAATAATTTTAATTCGTATAAAATTTAAAAGTAATTTTCATTTATATAAAATCTAGAAACAATTTTCATTCGTATAAAATCTAAAAATAATTTTAATTGATATATAATAAAATCTAAATATTGATAATTGGTATCCAAATTTTGCATAGAAAATATGAGAATAATTTTAATCTTTTTAATGTTTTTAATCTTTAAGTTCCTTTCAGTTCCTTTACTTAACACGTCGAGCGCCACTCTGAAATCCGTGTTATACGATACCTCGCGATACGAGTCCGTAACGTCTAAAAATCAACTATTTAATCAATTTCAGTGTGATCCGCTCGAGTTAATTCGAGTATGCGCATTAAGGGGTTACAAATATTGAAACTTTTACGAACATTATAGATATATTTGATTCGACTTCTAGTAACATTGGCATCAGTGATCACCGGCGTGCCCCCACGGCATTCAACATGTTAAATATGTAAAAGCTAAAAGCGCGCAACAACACGATGATGGAATTTCTCACGTAACTACGAATTACTAAACAAATTCAGAGAAGAAACTGTTACGCGAACGCGCTTGTGATCTCTTCATTTGTAAACTGAAAAATGTACGATGATGAGAATGCCTTTTAAAAAAGCCCATTAACATTTACGTAAATGCAACTGAACCGACGCATTCCGTGATTTATTGCGTTTAACTATACTTTTCGATATTTCCTCCCGTGAAGCACATATCGGTTAAGAGACCGGATATATCTTTACTTGTTTGCGTTTCGTAAAAGAAGACAAGAAAAAACTCGGTACAACTGCATTTGTATCATGTCATGCGACAATGGCATTTAAATGAAAATTCACTTCATCATCGAAGATCATAAATTATCATTAAAGGATCATGAGGTTGATGTTATGATATTGATAGATGAATAATAACTAGAGATTATAGAGAGTAGTAATACTTTGGTACGTTTAATATTGTCTTCTTTATTGAAAATAGAAATCAAATTTTCTTGGCCTATTTCGGGTTTATCACGTGCCCACGTGCTTGATAACTAATTTGAGATATTAGATTAACCCTGACTTCTAATTAGGCAATGCTCCAGTGGCTCGGGAGCTCGCTTGTTATCTCAATCGATATTGTCATATTTAAAATATTCATTGGGAAGTAATAACGGATTTCGAAATTCCAATGCGCTTGGACATGTTTTGAGACTATTTGGGATTGAAACAAGGGGGTTAGAAATTGTTTTCGGTCAAAAAATGGGTGTACCTTCAAATATCGGCAAAAATTAAAAGTCGCCAAAATCAATTCTAAATGGCCCAAATCGATGGTATATGATGTATAAACATATTCTAGGACTATTTCTGGTCGAAAGAAGCCGTTAAAAAATTTTTATTGGTCAAAAATAGGTCGAATCCAAGTCGAAAAAATGTGAAGGGGTATACCTTCAAAAATTCTCAAAAATTGAAAGTCGCCAAAATCAATTCTAACTGACCCAAATCGATTGTAAATGATGTATAAACATATTCTAGGACGATTTCTGCTCGAAAGAAGCGGTTAAAAAATTTGTATTGGTCAAAAATGGGTCAAACCCAAGTCGAAAAAATGTGAAGGGGTATACCTTCAAAAATGGTCAAAAATTAAAAGTCGCCAAAATCAATTCTACATGACCCAAATCGATGGTAAATGATGTATAAACATATTCTAGGAGGATTTCTGGTCGAAAGAAGGGGTTAAAAAATTTTTATTGGTCAAAAATGGGTCGATCCAAAATCGAAAAAATGTGAAGGGGTATACCTTCAAAAATGGTCAAAAATTAAAAGTCGCCAAAATCACTTCTACATGACCCAAATCGATGGTAAATGATGTATAAACATATTCTAGGAGGATTTCTGGTCGAAAGAAGCGGTTAAAAAATTTTTATTGGTCAAAAATGGGTCGATCCAAAATCGAAAAAATGTGAAGGGGTATACCTTCAAAAATTCTCAAAAATTAAAAGTCGCCAAAATCAATTCTATATGACCCAAATCGATGGTATATGATGTATAAACATATTCTAGGACGATTTCTGGTCGAAAGAAGTGGTTAAAAAATTTTTATTGGTCAAAAATGGTCGATCCAGAATCGAAAAAATGTGAAGGGGTATACCTTCAAAAATTGCCAAAAATTAAAAGTCGCCAAAATCGCTTCTGAACGACCTACATCGATGGAATATGATGCCTAAACATGTTCTAGGACGATTTTGGGTCGAAAGAAATTAATCAAAGTATAACTAACGCGATTCTTTTACAATGATAGCTCATTCGCTTATTAAGAGACATATAAAAGATGTGTGCATTGCACCAAACGATGTACGCAATTCAGGAAATTACGGTCCGATAACTGGAAAACTAAACATACGCGAAAATAATATATTCGCCGGTAATTTTCACCGATTCCTCGTTCGCGCGAGTCCAACTATCCCAATGTCACCCGAAGGACTCACGTATCGCGGAAAACTTGGAATTGTCTAATCAGTGTCGAATCTCGTAATCGATTCCGCAAAACCGATCCTTTGGAAAAAGAATATGTGTAATGGCTAGGAAAATTCCGACGATAATATTATTCCGATGCAACTTGGAAAAACTGCGTGTTCCGGGTAAAAAGAAAAGAAAATGGGTAGCCGACTGGAGGTAGAAGGAGAAGTAGAAGATGCAGAAGAAGGGGGAGAAGACGAAGATGGATATCAGAAAAGGGAGAGAACCGAAGATTTCCGGTTCTTCCTTAATAAATTCGCGTCGAGTCACTGGCAGCGAACGTCCCTGAGATCTTTCTCGAGATCTTTAAGGTCCATCCACAATGTGCATCTTACTAGCCATCTGTGACCTGCCGGTCCGCCATCTTTCATCCGTGTTTTATTTGTGTGCACATACCTGCATATTTGTCCATCAGCTCGTGGAACCGGTCCACGTACTGCATTATAATCGACATTTTTCTAAGTGTGCCGCCACAAGGTCTGCTTCACGGTAAAAAAATGAAAGTGAAATCCTCCGCGGGCAGATTCAGGAATATCTGGAACAAAGAGATACGGTTCGTTAGTATGAGGAAACACCGACTCGTAGGACGATGAGAATGTCAGTTATAATCGTTCGCTACTTTCGTAAGAATATTTTTCACCATTAAAATAATTGCAAACACTGCCTGCATCTATTTCAGTACACAATACGAACGCTCAAATTGTTCATAACCTCCTTCGTTACAAAATATTACTGATAATATTTATATCCGATTCCTCCATTGTTCATTAATGTTACTTCTTTTTCGCGGTTCCTAAGAAATCCAAGGAATATTCGTTCGTTTAATAATCGATATGATCCAAAGCATATTTGATCTTCAAATAATCGATATCATCCTAGGAATACTATTATGATTTATTCTCTTAGCAATCGATATAATTCAAGTTGATTAAGTGGATGCTACGAATCGATTTACAGATGTATTTACATATTCTCGGTGGTTCAACGAGAAACTAAAATGGCGGTTGGCAGAGGCAACGATTCGAATTCTGAAATACAGTATTACGTCGATAGCGATCGCATTAAAGGTGGAGCAGTTTAATCTGAAATTCATTACGCGCTTCCGTTTACGAAAGCGGGCGCATAATTTGCGTTATGGCCTACGCGACACCAACCGATACCGTCTCGCAATTCACGGTCCGACCATGAATCGTCACGGCCTTGAACCATTATAGCGAGCACGCCTCGACCATTTACGATGATGCTCGCTAAATTTCACCAACGATCCTAGTCAAATTCCGTGTCAACACATGCACGAACTTTCGAGACACTATTAACACCTTGAACACCATGGTGTTCGTCACGGATGACCGCAGATGCCAATATTACTAAAACTCGAATCAAATATATCGCTAATATTCGTCAAATTTTCAATATTAGTATTTCAATTATAACGATGTAAAGTTTTTTGTTAGACGTTACATATGCGTATCTCCAGGCACCCTATAACACGGATTTTGGCGCGATGTTCAAGGTGTTAACAGGTGCTTGCCTTCTCCGACAACCTTTACTTCGCAGATCAAAGGCAATCGGGGTGTAACCCTTCACCAATGAAAACGAAGGACGCGTGTAAGGACGTTGAGTGCCTTTTCATTCTCAAGAAAGTATTCCTTGTAATATAATATAATGTTCGACGATAAAATACAGATTTTCATAACTCATCTATACCTTGTAATATTATGTGTTTTATATATTATTTTTATATATAATTTATACAGGATATTAGATCTTGGACCAGTTTCATAATCAGTTTCAATAAAATCTGTTGTCCAAGTAACTTGGATTCCCACTATTTTTTAAATCCTTCAACTACGTCAGTAATCCCTGTAATGTAAAATACATTAAACGTTTCATCATTTTCGTTTGCTTTTCACTTATTGACGAACTAATCGAAGACGTTTGCCAACAACAGCATTCCACGGAATTGCTTCCCGTTTACGCTTAATCTGGCGAGTTAAGGAAACCTAGTAACATGCGAGTAAAAAACCCTGATTTGCGCTGGGACTTTTGATTCTTACGACTCGTGGAGATGCAAACTTGACATTTTCGAAACAGAAAGTTATAAAGAAATATCCATAAAAAACGAACAAAATATGTCACTCTAAGTGCCATATTTCCTGTAATTTTACATGATTACAAAAAGGTGAGAAAACAACCGTGAAATGTTAACACTTTGTACTCGAAAGACGACTCTCAGTCATCGCTTACTTTCCCGATAGAATTCCAATGGCGACTGAGAGGCGCCATTAAGAATTACTCCACTCATTTTGTTGATGAATTTGAAATCACCGACAAGTGGAGGAAATATTAATGTCGCTATCTTTATTCGCCGTTCGAGTTAGCAATCTTAAACCAGCATTATATAAATATTTCAAGATCGTAGATTTGACTTTTGTATATTAATCCAGTTTAACTGTTTTTGAGTTACTGCCTTCCAATTCTTACGAGTCTACTGGCGTTTTTTAATTGTGAAAATATTGGGTTTGTGAACTTTCCGTATTTTAGCGGCAGTCAAAGTGTTAAGGAGACTGAAAGTGGTCCCTGAATCGGAAGCCAGGATAAAGTATCTCGGATATCTCGATTGATCCGTAACTCGAGTATCCTCCCGGCGAACGATTTGGTAACCCGTCGGTGTTCGCTTTGAATGCAACTCGACCAGCGAGAGAATTCCCGCCAAGGCCAATCGACCACGGACTTCAATGGGTGTCGTCATTTATCATCTACCAGTCGGCCGTCGTTTGTCGCATCTCCAAAGAGAGACCCCGCTAGTTTCAACCTCTTACCTTGCCTTTCTGTTTTTCATAAACGCCGATATCAGACTCCAACGTAGACCCCACGATTTCTTATCAGTGCCGACCACGAAAGACGTCGTGTACCGTCTGCCGATGCAGCCATTATTCATCCCGTGCTGTGTCATAATATTAACAACGTTCTCAGAATGATATTCGTGATAGATATATATTCTGAAAATTATCCTGTCTTGCGCAACTTTATTATTATTTGTACATAATTGTCGTATGCACGAGGATAGTTAAAGAAATTACAAGACAATTGTCGGATTTTTCTCAGCTGTACACAAGTTAATTGTGCAAGGTATTACTGCGATTATTAACGCGTCGATTTTTGCTGTAATCGTACTATTGAACAATATGGAATTATGTGATAAATACTCGCGTGTACCGATCTGATACTTAAGTCTTATTGTACTTGGGAATAATACTTCCCTCGCTGTATATATGGCGACGCCGATGGAAGAACGATTCGAAGGCTTGCAAAACGAGAAGTCGAAAACGCGGCGAGCAAGCGAAATACCTCGGGAATACGTTGCGAAAACTGTATACATTATAATGGGCCGGGGCACAGAAAACAGGGTACCACTGTATACTAATCTTACGTAAGGAACCGATGAGTACCCTGTGTGTTCCCTAAGTTCGATACTGAAAAATCTCGATTTTATATCGATACGAATCATTTGCACTCGATTTATTGCGACAATTTGAGTGGCGACTGAGAGACGACACTAAAATTGATTCTAGTGGTCGGTGATTTAACGTCCAGCAATAAATATAACTGATGAATATGTTAATATCGCCTCTCAATCGACACCGAGTGTAAAGGATTAAATGTCGGTATAAAACAGCTTCGATATATCATCTCCGATAAATGACATTATTTGCTGCACACAATCAATGTTCTGTTTTCTGTTTTTACACGATTGATACGCTCCTAAAGAATACGTGTACGAAAATAAATTGTATCTATGAAAACGTTACAATTTCCATTGTATTATTTGTACAAATTTCGTGTAACAACAGAATTGGGTGTAGAACATAAACAAGAGGAATGCATTACGACTTACATCGAACCACGAACTGCGTCCGTGCGAATATTCACCGCGACTAACTTCAGAGCGCACACGAGTCGTTCTAAAACTAAATCTCCAAAGCAAAAGTATTCGGAAACTTATAAAGTCAGTTCCTCCGCGAGTTTCGATCTTATTTCGCATCCGCGATGGAAATAAATTTTTACACAACTTCTCTTTGCACAACACTATTGTTTACTGTTTCGTACGCATCGTCTTCGCGAGATTTAATCTTGGTAATTAGACATCGTGATTTAACGTACGTAGGTACTCACCGGAAAAGAGCTACCCGGTCGGTACGAAATCTACGACGAATGGTGGGGGCTAAAGAGGTCGGAGAGGAGGGAATCGACGTTCGTGACCGAGAAAAATTTCAATGAATTATTGAGAATCTCGTTACAGCAAAAAACAAATCCTACCATCGATTCACCTTAGGAAATCGTAAGGTTCTAGCGCGGTTCCATTGAAATTTTCATCACGACAATGGATACCTCGTACAGCGATAATTCGCCGGAATATAGATCATCACTCGGATATTCCAGAAGAAACGAATACGGAGAGCCATGGCTAATGCGAATTCCTCATGAAAGTTTCATCGAAACAAGATTCTTAACCCACTTTTCTATTGTCTCGTTAACTCCAATTTCAATTATAATAACGGATACCGGAAAGGTTCGATGATAAAGATCTCCCTCCTTCTTTCCCTTCCCGTCTCCGCCCTTCCCATTATCTGTGCCGCCATTATTATCAAGACCAAAGACGAATATTTTATCGACAATTTTCCCGACGATTTTATGTCCTTACACTCCATGATCCGCCATTATTTTCATTCAATTTCTTTCCCCGTAATATCGTAATATATTTCATTCATTTTAAATCATCTTCCATGTTTACATACATATTGATTTTTTAAATTGTTATTATAAATATGTTCATTTTTTCAAATCATAAGGTGTAAGATATATTACCTACATTCGCTTGCTCTACACTAAAAGGGTTTCCCTGTTTATGTTTATAAATATATATATAAATAAATGAATAACACTGCTTTCCATCTCCTGTTTCGATTATGGGAATCAACGATAAAAAAGAGAGGTATTTCTACTTCCTGTAATTTGTTTACCAAGGGATTATTTAAATTCAGCGTTAACTGCCGCCAGTTGATTGAATGGCGCCATTGTCATTGGGATTCTTTACCTTGACGAAGCAACGGCACCTTGAAATAATTAACAAGAGTCTGCTATTATACTTCGTACGAGATCCGCGATTATGCAATTCTTTCCTCTCGTGTCTCCGAAGATGATTCCGCAGGTCGATCATATTCAATTTACCGTAAATTTAATGCGTAAACTAACGAATAACGTAACCCCAAAAATGGTCACGATATTTCTAATTCTTACAAAATAACTAATTTAATCAAACAAAGGAAATCAGGAAGATGAAGTACTCCCCAACGTAACGTAAAATATTTGAAACGTAAATGCCATAAAAATATCGAAAAGGAACGAAAGATGGAATTAAAAATGTCGAATACGATCCATGAGTTAATTCATTCGCCAAGTCACGTGACCACTTGACGTGAAACTTCAATCGCTATCTTCCTTTAGAATTGTTAGATTATTACTTCCTTTAGAAAAATTAGAATTAGGTTAATATTGTAGTTAATGGTTAACAGAGTCGCTACTAGTAGTCCTACGTTTCTGGTTTCTTTAATTTCCCCTGTTAAATTCGAAATACGCCAAAATGGCGGGTCCCGTAAATGTTGTGTTAAAAAGGAAGAATGAATAGCAAAAATGAATTAATCGATTTAATGATGTCTATTATGCAACGTGAACCGCAAAAAATCTCAGAAAATGGGATGAATTTGAATTGTTATGAATTTGAATTCTTTTTATCACATTCTGCAGATTAGTAATTTTGACAACTTTGGTAGTTCTAATGTTAACCAGTTAGCTATTGCAACCTTTTGAAAAAAGTGTACCTAAAACGTGTCGCAAAAACTAAACGATGACGAGTATACTCGTCAAGCACCGACTGTGTGTAGCTGTTATAATATAGAATTCCAATTAAAACAGCAAACTGTAACTGCCATTTACGCATGACGAGTATAGTTGTCATAACACAAAACATTGCCCTTTCTTCATGACGAGTATACTCGTGAAAACAGCAGCAAACTGGTTAAGAGTCGTGATGCGAAAAGTGGTATATGATAGTCGAGGCCACTGGAACTTATCCAATCTGAGGGCCGCCGCGCTAAGCGATATTGTGAAAGTGTCTTTGAGTTAGTATCTTTGTCGATACCCACGTTCCGTAAAACGGTACCCACAAGAAAGTTAACGAATGTGGCTCACGCCCCGTGCTATGAAAGTGCAAGTGTAACTATTAGAAGCGACGCAACCGTCCCGGCCTCCTTAAGTAATAGTTACTCTTGCTTACTCGCGCCACGGAATCCACAAAGACGGATGAAATAGAATCGTAGAAAGTAGAAAGAGTCCGTGATTCATTCGCAAGACATCTATACAATTCAACTATCCTTTCACGTAAGAGAAAAACATAATACTTATTACTGTAACACTTCTCAAAGTCTAAGCAAAGGGTGCACATAATTTGCGCCGTTTATTTCGCAAGTGACCGAAGTCCATTTAAGAAAAATCAGGTTGATAATAGTTTATACTAGTTACGAAGACTCTTCGTATTGTTTCGAGAATTTGTCTTGAAAAAATGGCAACTCGAAATAAATATCTCAATTATAATGTGCAATTGATTATAATCTCAATTGATTAACCCCTTAACTGTGGCATGTTCTAACAAAGAAAGCATTAAAATCGATATTCGCGTGACAGTAGTTGACCCTAAATTGTGTCGATAAAAGTAAGAAAAATTGAGGAGTTATTGAGGTTGTTATTCGATCGATTGTTATGTGACACATAATAGTACATTTCAGACTGTATTAATTTACTTAAAAAAGTAAATGCGCGGAGCCAAGCATACTGGTCATATATATACGCCATTCGTAGTCAAAGGGTTAATAAAACATTAACAACAGACTGGACAAGTAACATCACAGATGAAAGTAGACCAGGACGATTTAAGTTCTTATCGCGGGTCAAGATTTCCAGGAACGAAATTATAGCAGATACACGTTCGATAAGTGCAAATAAAGATAGAATGTAAAATGGCCAAGGGAGAGACGGAGGGAGTCATAGAAATGGCAGCAATAAGGCATGCCTCGTTGTTGACACTCGAGAAATTGCGGTCGCGTGATGATGGAGTAAAGTGGAGGAGCATTGGTTCATACCCTTAACCGTTTGAATGCCAGATGGCGCGATGGCGCTCCTCCCGTTGCACATCGAAAAATGTCGGCGAATGTGGCAAGGAACTTCCATCTCAAGTTTTTAAAAGGCCTTGAAAACCCGTACGTTTAATAAATATCATTTCTTGTATACGTTCATTTGAAGTGCGATCCTTCACGTTAAAAGAATCGAGAAGGAAGTAAACGTATCCGACATCTACGAGTAAAGACGAACTGAACGAAGTCCTTTCAACAGGTATAGTTTTTCCACCGCTTTTCTATACCTTCCCTCCCAGCACCCAAATTTACTAGGGAGTAGTTTCCCTCGTAAAATCCCTATACACGCAATAAGTGCGCAATTTATATCCGATAGTTGTTAGATTTCGCGTACTCGTATCAGAGTCTTAAATCTATAAGTAATCCTAACCAATTATTAACCATTTTATACGTTTAGGTTTATTGTCACCTCTGTAAATATAATTGTAATTTGGTACCAATAAACGAATTTGGTACGAATCAAATTTAAATAAAGAAGAATTTTTCAACATTGATCTACTCTACCAGCCGCAACATACAAACCAAGAATATTAATTACCAATAAACGTATGTTAAAAAAAAACGAACTGAACGAAGTACAGATGTACAACTATAGGAAGCACGAGGAGCGCGCATGCGCTGTCTGACATTTTTCGGCCGTATTCCTGCAAAGTCCCGTGGCACTCACACAAACGGTTAATAATATAAGTTCGATTATGTCACGTGGCTTTGTGTCATTCTAACTGACTGCGATCGTACACATGTATACTTCCCTAAACTCTATCCTGTTCCCTTTTCTGTACTCGCTTCAACTTTCTAAGTGTCGCGCTTTTCAGAGCTGCGCTTCGGCACCTTTCTTTTCCGGATTGTTAAACTTGCAACGATAACATAATGCACCGATAAAGGTACTTTAACGCATGCGCGTCGGGCCGTTTTCAGTCGAATGTTACGCGCGTCACTTGTAAACTTGAATCTTTGTTGAACAAAGTTATGTTGACAAACAAACGTTAGCAACACCAACGTATAGTATAACTTAGTCAAAACATATCCAAACATTTTCAAACTGAAGAGTAACTATATACGGACTCACATTTGAGTTATCAGTGTTCTGTTAAAGAATACAAAAACTCAGATGTGCGTCATTCCGTCCGAATGTGTGAAGCCAGACCTAACCACCCTTTCGCTGCGCACCACGAGTATACTCGTGGTGTTCGATTTTAATTTTTTTTAACGAAAGTAGCATGAAGTGAATCTTGTTGCTGAACTTGTTAATGTATTTTCACAATACTTGGTGATATTTAAAATCCAATAACAAAAAACAACTGAAGTCAATCTTAATACAGTTTTTCGGGAGCCGCAATAAACTAAGTGGCGACTGAGAGTCGCCTCTCGAGTCGCAAACGGGTAATGCAGAAATGGCAATACGAATGAAAACAATCTCAGAAAAATCTTAGAAAATGAAATTTTATAGATTTGAACATTTTTATTAAATTCCGAGGACTCACCAATTTTTATTGTTTTGGTAGTTCTAGTGTTAGATCGCGTGACCGAACTATCGTTAATAAGAGTCTGAATCTACGTGGCACCTGTGGTTGGCGGGCCTGAAGTCCACGAGAGAGTCGGCAGAAAGTGCAAACTCGTGATACCTATGCGTATTACGTGAAAGGGTTGCGTAACAAAAACACCGGAAAATTCTTGGATAACAGGAAAAATCGGCATTAATTCGAACAGGTATTTTACATTAGAACCATTGCCAATGCGTTGCATTCAGCTTCCGAACGAAATATACATATTTGACACAATTATACTCCGCCCAAACACAACTTCTTTCTTTCAACTCGAACGACGAATATTGCATTCATTGATTCTCTATCAACACGATATAAAACATGATATTTTCATGCGATTTTCAACGTTTTCTGTTTTGATTTTATTGTCCCTGAAAAAAGCTTCTGGATTTAAGGACACAGATTCCCACGATTAGTTAAAGCGAACACGTATTTCCAAGAAGTAAATGGAATTAACACTAGGTTTACAGTACGCGTCATTTAACCGTACTTCGAATTTTACAAGGAAAATTACGGAAACCGTTTTCATTTCTCTCCTACTACTTTTGTTAACTTTGATCCATTTAACGAGACAAATATATATCGAAATTCATTTTCTTCCACGTCTTCTAATCTCGAAATTCTCAAATATTCCTAAATTGACTCGTATTCGTAGAGATAGGTACATACGAAGTGTACGTAAATCTAGTGTTAAATCGAGAATGTATATACGGGAGCATGCTCCGTGGCCAACTTCAGAGCGCAAACGAAATGATCTGCCGCGAGCGAGGTATGGTGTTTGTCGACGTGACTTTGGAAATCCGTATTGCAGCACGTAACAAAGTAACGATACGTGAAATCGTCGAACGAGACTGTGTCGAGGTCGAAATAGTTTCAGTATGCGGAACGTTATTCAAATACGTAATTTCATCGTACGCGGAAAGAAAGAAAGGCCGTATCCAGTGCGTTATCGCAATGAAACCTTTTTATTCTTATCTCCGACATCGCTCGACGATACTCTTCTCGGCGTTTCTTTCTGCGACGATTATTCGTTCATTTACGAAGCTTATTTAACCTTTACAGTACTTTATAAGTTTTCCGGGTATCGTAAAAAAATACCTTGAAAATATGTTCTTTTTGAGATATCTATTAATATTTGCATTTCATTACCTGTTTAAATTATATTAAAAATGAAAAGTCGATATATGGTACTAGCCGACTCTAGGGTACTAAAAGGTTGAAAAATGACATTCGTAAATTAACATTGATAATGCAAATTTACTATATTACCTGTCATCCCGAATCATATTTTATCCCGAATTTTATTTTTCCTAAAATAAATATAAAACTCGTAAGAATATTCCTGGACTTTCACAATAAAGTTTATAAATTAACTCTCTTCGTGCAAACTTATTATATTCCGCGTAATCCCGAATTAATCGCGCTTTTAACTTAATTCGAATCACGCGCCGAAATCAAGAAAATATATTTCCCAAACTTTCATTTTCATATATACGAAATAGTAATATTTATCAATTAACAATTACAATATAAAGTCAGTATTTTATAAAACGTAATATAGTATAATATACTACTTCCAAGTTGATGTAATCGGGGTGTCGAGGTTCGTAATGATAATTAAGAATTTTATAATCTACGAGATGTTATATTCTCACGATATTAAGTGCTGTTAATTAATAAGCGTAATTCGGGAATTGTAACGACGTGATATCATACAACGTGAACGCGTATTATGAAACAACGATATGATAAAGTTCCACGAAGCAAGGTCGAGATTGCACACACAGAAGAAATAACGTATCGCCTTTTTCTTCGCGCGAATTCGCGAGCGATTAACTCGAGAATACGCCGATTGAAATTTGACCTTAACAAGGCTACTGATTGGCCGTCAATGACCGATAATATATTGCTCTTGAGAAATTTATTGGTAACATTACGGAGGTAATAAATTCGGTACACGTCACGCCATATGCTTCGGGATTATTATAATTAATATAATATAATTTATTTATTTACGATAAACGATGCAATTTCGAATAAAATCACTACTAACATCACAAAGAATAGCATAACGATATTAAATTAGATTCAATTCAATTGAATAAGGCAGACTCTCGTATAACGCGAGTTCTTACAGCACGATTTCCTATAACCGGAATTCATATAGCGCGTACGGTATTAACCGCGTTATACGGGAGTCTTCCGTAATAGAATACAAATAGAGTAATAAAATAAAAAGAAAATAATAGTAACAGAAAATTATTATTAACCCCGTAATATTATTAATATATTAACTCGTTATGCATTATATTTTATTATTACATAACTTCGTAACGTAATATAATTGGGCCCCAAAAAGGGTCCCACTTATTTTCCGTTATCTTTTCAATGTTTGTCGTTCGGAAGATAAGAAGTTCGTACCTTTATCCGAGCGAATATCGTAGTTTCGACGAGTATCTACTCGGAATTGAATCACAATTCTCGAATTTACTTGACAAACCGATTCAATTCAATTACACTTCGCGCGAAAGAGTTCGCTTTCACTTTCATATCGGTGAAATGATGGACTATTATCGAGTTATTGTAATTACGGGGTGATGGAATCCGTTGGAGTGGCATTTGGGAATGATAAAAAGTCCCGGCAACTTTAATTCCAGGCGGCGAGATGTAGCTAATACCGATAACATAACCGCATCGAATAATACTACATTTATAACCTGGAAATGTAGGTCAGTTAATGTCGTAATACTTAATGTAAACAAACTAAGAAAAAAGGCATGAATATACCAATAATAAACTTGTCAGCTTGCGAGATATCAGAGTGATCAACACTAATTAATTCAAACGTTATTATTTGCATAACACTTCTTTCCGAAGCCGACAAATTATTCTAATTATTAAGATTCATTCATACTACCGAATTTATCTCGTCATAAAAGCAAGTAAGAATACCGATAATATTTCATCGAAA
The DNA here is from genome assembly GCA_910591585.2 of Nysson spinosus. Taxonomy (NCBI): domain Eukaryota; kingdom Metazoa; phylum Arthropoda; class Insecta; order Hymenoptera; family Crabronidae; genus Nysson; species Nysson spinosus. The sequence goes on from OU342835.1 coordinate 11,364,724, forward strand.
TCTGCCGAAACTCGTCCTTAAATTAACAATAAATATTGACGTTTATAATGTAAGAAATATAAGTACTTCCGCATTTCAATAATGTTCCAAGTAAAAAAGGTCAATCAACACTTCGGCTATCGCGGAATATGAAAGGAAGTTGTCGAACAGCATCAACTAATGAATTATTGAAATTCAGTTCAATCTACAATTCAACGAGCGTTCGATGAACTACGGAGAGGTGTAATACGGCGGGGGAGGAATTACTTTCGGGATAGAAAATGGCGGCGAATAAGAATATTGACCGAGTTTTTTTCCTATTCGCGGCTGGAATCTGCCGGCGACGAAACAACGGCGGTAACGGCAAGTGCAGGGAAAGTGCATAGCTGCATGAAGTTGCAACTCGCCGAGAGCTGCTGTAACGCATTAATGGCAGCGCACGGAGGAACGTCGAGAAAGGGAGAAAGGGAGAGGGGGAGAGAGAGATAGAAAGAATTCCCTTATATAACGATCATATTAAAGTCCTTTCTTGATGTCGACGGACAAACCGCGGATCAGCTGAAACAAGCCACGACTTATTTTTCCTAAATCATCACTGAATTATCCTCCACCGGGGAGACAACAAAAACACTCGTACTTTGGTACATTAAAGTTGCTTGCGACATAATGTCATTCTTCCACTGTGTTACGTTAATATTTTACAGCATAATTAGCTCCGAGAAGAACAGTTCTAGTAAACATTCACGGAAAGACTTCCACAATCTTTTTTCTCACATTTTTCGTGATGACCATATTATTTTCCGAGTGCTGCTGTGGCGGATGATGCGTTTGCAGTGTGAAGTTAGTCACGGAATGTGCTCGCGCAGATACATTCTTGATTCAAATAGTTCTGCCAAATGGATGTTGGCTTTCGCAACTATTCACCATATTTCTCACCGTTTTTTAAGATTTTAATCAAATTATTCTAATCATCATATATATATTCCCATTCTAAGATAAAAATATCGTCAAAATCCATCATTCGTTAATCATTTATTTCGATACAAACCGGGAATATTTAATAACCAATAAAAATACAAGTACGTTTAAAGGAGATATACAAAACGATATCGGAATTTCCTTGGTTCCAAATGTTTATTTTAGTGTCGACATTTTTTCGTGAAAATGGCACAATGCTCCAGCGCGGAGGTTACAAAAAAATCCAAGAGAAAGCAAAACTCGTTTCGATCCCTTTCAGAAAATTTGCCGAGTGTCGCAACGTCGTTTCACGTAATAGGTAGAGACAAGTGGCTGGGCGAATGCGCTCTAAGTACGCGTGCGCCAAATGTTATCGATGCGAATGATTAATCCGTGAGAAATTTCGGTTCCACGATCTTTCTCTCCCTCCATCGTCTACCATCGAATTCCTTACGTTCGCGTATGCTAATTGGACATCCGCTCATTAAATTTCCAAGCTGACTTAAATCTTCCGTAATTACTTAACCCTCGCTGCGACTCTTAATTACTTATTCGCGCGCATCTCGACATCTCGAAGAACGAGACTTTGACCACTCGATTTGTCATCTTCGAGTATCGATTTAAAAACCGATTAAATATGCTTTGCATCGACGATTCGCTTACAGTTGCCAGTGTTATTCGGAAATATTACGGATGCAAAAAATACTTTGCGGAATTTTGAATTCATTACTTATGTTGATTACTTAAGGTAATGTCTGCAAAGGTATTTAATGTCAGACACGAATCACTTGGATTTTATGCAAGCCACGACGATTTGTAACCTTGTTGTAATATTTGTGCAGCTCGTATGTCGAAGTGATTTATTAGAATTCCTGTAATTCTCACAATTTGTGCCTATTTTGTTTCAATGATATTAATTTCATACATGTTTATATCATATGTTTGTTAATAAAGATATATGTTATCTACGTACACGAACACTGTAAGGAAAATAATTCGTATGGATTTCGTATATGCATTATGAAATTATTTTTCTATTTTTGTCGCGGTAAACAATAAGGTTGGTCCGAGAATTACGAGACCAAGAAGAACAAGAAGACGAAAAAAACTAGAAGGAACAAGAGGAAACAAGAAGAAAGAAAAAGGAACAAGGAGAAACAAGAAGACACAAAAAGAAGCAAGAAGAAACAAGATTATGTCGACCAATACTAATCTTCGTCCAGGACGAACAAGAATTTACATTCGAATTAGAATTCGCGGGGAAACTCACGGTTCTGCACATGCGCAAAAACGATCTTATTACAGCTGGCCAAATAAATTTCCGGCGAGGAGGAAGACTGGAGAGCAGAAAACGGAAGATCATATTCGAAATCACTGTGGCTTAAGAAATTCGTGAACGCCTCGAATATGTCGATACGTCCTTACGAAGAACCTTGACATTTCTTAAGTTTTTTGCGAATCTCTTGCGGAAGTAAAAGGGAGCCTCGAGCGGAGGCTCCTCGTCCGAACCGAGGCGAAGGACGCCGCCACCTTTTTTTCCTGGTCTGTTATTCAGGATCGAATCGGTGATCGAACGTGGTCGGAGTTAAATCCGCGACTTCTTCCACTTCCGGCAGAAGACGCGCTTAATCATCCCGACTCGATCGCTTCGAAATTCAAATCACGCGCCGGAATCAAGGAAATATACCGCCTGGACTTTTATTCTCTCGTAAAACTGCAAGATTATTCGGAATTATTACGCATGCGAACAAAACGTGTCGTCGAGTCCTGAATTATTAATCTCAACGGTTTTTTTTCTACCATCGTAGGAAACTGAATAATAATTTACTCATTGCATTCATTAATGGAAGTCCCATTTTAACTGTAAATCGTAGAAATACAGCTAGATACGAATACTAAACGTTACGCGGTTTAATAATTACAAATATTAATATTAATAATCGTACAAATGATGATAAGCAAATACTTCTACTTTATGTTATCGAGAAAGGTTAGGATTTTGTTCAAGATTTTTATGAGTTAAAAAAATATAATCGAAGAATATAAGATCGAAGATAATCCTAGAAATAATAATAATAATAATAATAACAATCAAGTATTTCGTGCTTAACGCAATCGAAATATGTTATGCTTCCATTCAAATTTTATATGAAATTAACAAAATATAGAATATTAACTCATATAACGCTGGAGTTTCGAATTTAGAAAGTTGAGTTAAATTTAGAAATTAGAATTATTAATTCGTGTTGAATTTTTCTTCTTTACATAAAACATTTGTTTAACCCGAAATTCCGCGGAAAAAAAGAAATTCGTGTCGCTTAGTTTTCTGAGTATTACGATATATGTGTGTGTGTGTGTGTGTAAAAACGAAAAAAACCAGGGCGGACAACTACGTAGCAAGTGCATCCCCATTAGATCGAACGCAGACGTTTCCGTACGTTGATATTCGCGTAAAAAACGTGCTTTCACGGTGCGATAACTTCTGAATTGTTGGCTTATTGATAATTTGATTACGCCACGCGAGTAAATAGATTCCGCGCAACCTGCTGACTGGAAAACAGAAGCAACTACACGATAAGAGTAATTATTCGTTTGGGCAAAAAGTGCCAGCGATTTTTAACGTGTAAATCGCTACAACCGCGGAGACTTTCGGGTCGATCTAAATAATATGGACGCCTGACGGTAATTAATTACTTCGGTTGCCTTCGTTAATTCATTAAACGTCGAATAAAATACTTTCGTTAATCGATCGCTTTGTCTAATCGAGAATTTAATATCAAATTCTCTTATCGTTGTTTATCTATTTAATGAACATTTCCAGAGATAATCTTCTCGTAACTTCGCCGATTACTCAACGATATTCGTCGTATTATCGGAAGAGATTTAAACAAATTCAGACGCGAAAGTAATTGATTAATTCATTCTTTAAATCGCGCGTAAAATAATCCAATTATAACAATTGTAACAATTATAACAATTATAACCAAATATAAACAATAAAGCGTCGTAATTCATTGCGAGAAGTAAGTTATTCGTGTTATCGGAACGGACTTAACCTCTTACAATTAGCTACGGCTCGACTTCCCGCGGCGCTGTACCTTCGTACGGCAATGTTCGACGCGCACTGCGTGCAAACAATAATGTAAACAGCACAGAGATTTGTGTCCGGTGGTGCTTTCCACTATGAAATTACATTAGAATCGAGTTGGAGATGAATCAGTGATAATTACCTCATACATTTTCATGTAAAGAGTTTGAAAGAAGAAACATAATAAGATACATACGGGAATGCCACTGTAGTAGCGTACCGTTCAAACAGATGACACACGCGAGAGCCACTACGCCGGCGTACAGTAGCTAAGGGGTTAAACATATTCAGACACCAATGAAACCGAGTGTAATGTTCGAAATCGCGCGTAAAATCATCCAACAATGAAACATCGCAATTAACTGCGAGATACAAGTTCAAAACTTATGGAGAACAAACGAGATAACAAATGAACTCTAAGAAGAAGTCATTATCACGATACGTGTCAACTTCCCAGCGAGAGTACATTAATTAGTAGTTAGGGTTAGATGACTGTTTTTAATTATTTATTTGGTGCGAAATTCATTCTGATGCTGTTTTGTTATCGCGGATAACTGCCATGATTATTATCAGTATACCATTCGAAATATTATTAACCCATTGACTGCCAACTACGAGATATCTCGTAGTAAGCGTCTGTACCAAAATTGCCAACTACGAGATATCTCGTAGTGGCACCCAGCATAGAAGTCTTATTTTGTGACGCCAACGAGTTATCTCGTACTGTTTTTTTTGTCAATAAAAATACTGTAAATGCCATTGCAATATTTGATCAGTAACTTAATATTATTATATTTTGTGAAACTTCATGTTTCTTTTAAAATAAAACCGTGGCGCCCAGGGCAAGACGCGCTAAATTTGCGTGGCAGTCAATGGGTTAAGGGTGAATTACCGGTGGAAATAATTCAAATCAATTAAATGAAATATTAGGGGAAATTCTATTTTAAAATAAATTCTATTTTATTTAGAATTTAATGAGGATTAATTAAATACGATTTGCTTTTAGAAGCGAAAGATATTGGGCTGTGTTAATTGGGGTAATGGTATTTCGTTAGTATATGCTGTAGTTAAAGGGTTAGACGAGCAACTGTTTATCGTATAATAAACCAACGACAGGAACAAGTAGAATTATCATTAAAGTATTAAGAATAAACGAGGATGTTACCATTTAAGGTATGCCGGTACTCTTACGCGGTCGACAATAATATCACGTGGGCGGAAAGTACCTGCTATACCATTAAAAATAAATAGAAACTCATTTTTGAAGGCGCAATCTTATCAGTGCAATAATATAACCCCCTTAACATATTCTCACATGCAATTATATTATATTATACTGTATTATATTGTATAAACATGAATTTTAATAATTAAACTTTGTCGGAAACTTGGGTACTTTAAACTTCAAAATGTCTAGCATCCTCGCAAGTTTGACCGCCATTTTGGCGAGTATTCGGAGAATAATAATTGTACTGAATCTCGAATGTTATCAGTCTAACGTTGCGTTGTCCCAATATATTTTTATATGCGGTTATATTATATGAAAATGAATTTTTATCATTTAAACTTGTCGTGATTTTAGATACCTTAACTGATATCTTTAGTTTCAACTGATTTTTTAACGCCATTTTGGCGAGTATTTGAAGAAAATAAGTACTAATACAAATTATATTAAACCTCCAATTTCAAACTTGTAATATTACAACAATATTAATACATTTTTATATGCAATTACATTAAATATAATCGAATGTTATAATTAAACCTTGTCGTAACTTTAAATGCCACAACCTTCAAATCCTTCAGCTTTCCCTCAATTTTTACCGCGACTTTGGCGAGTTTTCGAAGAAAATAAATGCCAATAAAAATTATAAAACCTCCAATTTTATCTCAAACTTGTAATATTACCACAATATCAATACATTTTTATATGCAATTACATTAAATGTAATCGAATGTTATAATTAAACCTTGTCATAACATTAAATGCCTCAACCTTCAAAAACTTGAGTTTTCCCTCAATTTTTACCGCGACTTTGTCGAGTTTTCGAAGAACGAGATTGCACGAGGATGTAGATATCTCGAGATGTAATTATATCCTCTTATGGCAATCATAGGTACGCTACGCAGCGGGAATAATTGATTGGTACCGCCAATAACTATCGTCGAGCAACGTGCTTCCGTTCCTCCTCTTTTCTCTAATGGATGTCATTTTGATTCGCAAATTGTTTGTTTAGTAAATCGCAGGAGAATCGAGGAAGGTAGAGACGAGGTTTGCCCTCAAGGTTTCTTTCGCGATATAAGGATAGAATGGCGACTATAAAAACGTCTATTAAATGCTTCCACAGTGAATCGTTGGAACGTGAATCGAACTTAAATCGGGCACTCACGTGCTCGTTGATTCAAGTATAGACTCAACTGTAGTCGAAGAAAGATGGTTACCTATGTAATTATTACGATATTAACACTAAAACTACCGGCGATATATTCACCTATATTTCTATATTAATATGTACGTCCTTAAAAGCAAGGATGGATGGAAGAAATTAATTAAGCGATTTATTTACGTCCATTGTGCAATGTGAACAAAATCTCAGACAAGAAAATATTACAAGTTATATTACAAAATATATAAAAGAACATTTTTATTAAATCCCGAGAGCCCGTCATTTTCACTGCTTTGGTACTTCCAGTGTTAATTGTTATTTTAATCGAAAGTTGGTATAATTGATTTGTATCAACGAAAAGTATTTCGTTTTGTAAACTTCTACCTGCAATTAACTGCTTTATAACTGAATAGTTTAATATGTCAACACTAAAACTACCAAAGCAGTGAAAATAACGGATCCTCGAAATCGAATAAAAATGTTCAAACGCATAATATTTTATTGTCCGAGATTTTTTGCGATTCACGTTGCACAATGGACGTAAATAAATCGACTAATTTATTTCTTCCATCCATCCCTTTTCTTAAGAACGTAAATATAAATATACAAATATAGCTGAATACATGGCCGGTAGTTCAAGTATTAAAATATATGCATCTCCCGGTGAACAAAGGTTTCATTGCAACTAGATTCGCTAGAAAGGATAATAGAATTTTTCCCACGAAGCTGTGAATATTTAAACGTGTTTCCTTCTCACCGGTGTAAGTTACTAGAAACCGGTTAATAGTAACTATAAATAGTTCGTCATCGACAAAAAGGAGTATGAAGAGTTCAGTGTACAAGGAAGAGGGAAATTCCCAAGTGATCTCGTTACTTACCGCTCGGAATTTCTGACACGAAAAATATGGCAGTCGATGGATAGTTGTTTATCTTCGTACGGCAAGTCGAACACACACTGTTCTTCGTAGCACTGTCAACGAATGCCCGATAAAACGCGCTAGTCGAGATTTCCTGTTCTCCTTGACGACGTTGGTACGACTACCGGCAAATCCTGCCACCGAATCTCAACTTTATCCACGAAAGAACGAAGAAAGATTGGCAAAGGATGGAAGGTACAAACACGACGATCGATGATTTTTAAAATCGAATAATTGAATGAAATATATACATCTACGTGATAAGTATATACGTATATATATATTGTTTCCTCAGAATTGATTCGCGATCGAGCAAAATCACGAACGACCGTGTGCTATACCGATTATACTCGTACGAGCGTAACGCACCACCGCCGTGTCAAGTTGTCGACTGATGGCCGTTAGGCCGGCTGCATTGCTTTTAACTGAGGCCGCCATATTGGTACCGCATCCCTTCTACCTTCCGTGATCGTCAGCCTCGCCGACGAACGACACGAGCCCGGCCGACCGTTTGCGTTCTTCCTCTTCTAACGAACGAAAGAAGCGCCCCTACATTCGGCCCTACTTCGTCCTATTCTTTATTTCCTATTCCTTTTCTTTTTATTTATCATTCCACCGTCACATCGCATTCATTATTACGCTTCGTTCGATCAATGATGCCAAATAATGCCAAATAATGCCACTTTTTACTTCCCACTTCCACAGACTTTCGAGAGATATTTACTACATTATTTCCGATTCATAGAACTTCTTTTTCGCTTCGAGGAATAGTTTTCGGACTTTTTGAAAACGAGAATTTTTGTCTGTTTTAAAGAAAGAATATTTCTTTAAAGAAATAATTTATTTTTTGTTTCTTTAAACAGTTATGTGGAAATTGAAAGTTCGCCACGGATATAAATTTTGTAATTCTCTCCTTTGATTGTTTACCCTTTGCACTCGGAGGCGACTGTCAGTCGCCACTCAGTTTATTATCACAACTCGGACGGCGATTGAGAGACGACATTAAAATTGAATCCATTTGTCGGTGATTTATAATTTAATAACTAAAAATAAGTGGAGTAAATCTTAATGTCGCCTCTCTCCATCGACGCTCGAATTATCGAAAGAAATTTAGTGAAGACTGCGAGTCGCATTTCGAGTGCAAAGGGTTAACATTTCACAGTTATTTTGTCACCTTTTTGTAATGATGTAAAGTTACACGAAATATAGTGCTATACCGCTTGTTTTTCATGGATATTTCTTTATTACCTTCTAATTTGAAAATGTCAATCTAGCATCTCCACTCCCAAATCTCGAATCTCCGCAAATTTTCATAATCTCGAGGTTTATTAGGGTCATTGAATAGTTTCTTTTTTAATGATTTATCGAAGGTTGATATGAAAATTGTTTTTGCATAACTTACGGAGCTTTTGACATGCCTCACCGGTGGCTCACGGGTACGACATTCAATGATTATCAATTTCGAATATGAAAACGTTTTTACATAACTCGGTAACAGGATAAAATTGCACGTCGCGTAAAAAAATCCCAATGTTTTTCAATAAATATTGTTTTTCAATTTTGGTTGTCTCAAGTCTTCTCGCGAATCTGCTGGTTCCTGATTTTATTGTTGTTTTCAAAATCTACTTTTTACATTAGCGGGACTTAAAAGAACGAAGCGATGTCTATGTGTCCCGTACTCTTCAATTATCACTTAACAACTATTATCAATGAAATTAACATAATAAAACAGTAAAATGTCAAACAAGATACGCTATAAATATTATTAATCTCGTACCGGTCTATGCAATGAAGTTAGCCGACGGATATGTTATTAATCGTGACATTGTCTAAACTTGTATTCAATATACAAGAAGGATCATTCCGAATTCACGTGCTTAGCTAATTAAATGGCGGGTCAAATTCCGACGTTGCGTTTGCCTCTGATTGACGTAAAACCGAGTTTTCCGAAATTTCCATCATCATAGAATACCTATGTAAAGATTTGACGTAGGGGTGATCATGCAAGTTTCATTGGATCGAAACAAGTTGTTGCAGTAGGAAATTCCACTGAATGATCATCATTGACCTTCGATTAGATTAAGCAGGTTCGTTGCCTTCTTTAATTCATTTTTCTGTACACTGAGCTTCATCAAAAAACACTAATCCTTCACTAATCCTTCGATCGTTATAGCTTTATTTAAATCCGTCGAATTTGCTCGTCCGAAACCTTATTCATTCTTTGCCTCCTTCATTCTCGCATTCCTCTGAAGTGCGCTGCGAATCTGATGGTTGCTAAGCAACTATCTTCGAAGCGAACTACAGCAGAGTCAAACCGGACCAAGCTATTCGTTCCATTACTAGTTAATAGATCTAATTTAATTACGTGCGTTATACACTGCCGTTCAGAATTCTTCGAAAGGCATGGTTTTTGAACATGAAACAACGCTTGACGGTATATAAAGCCTTGTTTGAAATATAATCGTTAAAAAGTCATGTTTCCAACGAGAAAAAGAGTGAAAAAAGATTGCTCGAGCAAGGCAGCTCGAAAATCGAGAGTAAGAAGACTAGAAGAGAGACTTATTAAGAGGGACGATGAATTCAAAGGGATCTTCGTCTTCAAAAGCAACGATATGTATAACCTCAAATAACCACAGATCTTATATTCGAATAAGAGTATTAAAATATGTCGGACTCGTTATTTCGTGTGCTTTCATAATTCTAGCGTTAAATCTTTCTTAGTGGACGATTATGCGGACGTAGTTTTGTGTACTTTACTTCATACGTCTTTGAAAATTCCTTGATGATTTACATACTATGTAAATATACGTGTCTCTACGTGAGACGTTCGTCATAATGCAATCGTATTGGTCTTCGATCTTTTCATTTATGAAACGTGTATAATATTGCGACGTGTGATATTTAAGAGTATTCCAGTTCAAGGGTAACTTGGTTTATTGGCGTTTTAAGGTGGCCAGATTGAAATCCGTGAATACTCGATGACACATAGAATCGAGTTCTCTCGGAAGATCAATGTCAGTGACTGTACAAACTTCAAGTTTACAGGCCTGCCAGGTGGGGAGAAAAATCTCCCACTAATCGAACAAATCGATATTTACTTACGCCTCCGTAAATTTTAATGCATACTACCGGGATCATCGTGGCCGATCAAAGATCATCGATCACGGACATTCTGATACATTTTGTACGTTTTCTCCCAATCATTCCTCGAATTCTATTTTCCGGTCACGTGACCGTGCATTTTGCGCAACTCAAACATTTCCATGAAATACCTCATTCTTTAAACAAAGATTCAAACAAAGTAATTGATTATATAAAAAGTAATTAAGCACGCTTAACGTACAATTCTTTGGAAACTGAAAATGAAATTCGAAACTAGAGAATAAATCATTCTTTCGCCGAACGATTATGTTAATTTAATCATCGCCTTGATCCCTGTTAATATCTTCCCGCTTAAAATACGCGATATATAAATTCTTCATTTTTCAAGAATGTTCTCACACCGATGTGCCTTTTGAAAAACAATGCTTTTATCGTGTTGGCGCGGGGACGAATTAATATTCGGCTGTTTATTTTTTCGCTAAGGAAGATGAAGATCATCGTTTTTATAGCGTACCGTCGCGAACGCAACCTTTGGACTCGGTAGGAGTCTTTAATATAAAAACGTAACCGGACCCGACTAAATTATGCTTTGTAGAGGAATAACTTAAATCTTAAACTTATAACATCACTCGTGAACTCATACTCCCTCCCGATTGGCTGACGCCATCGACCCGATGTCGAGAGTCGCGACACGGGTAGTCTTTAATATTTAAGGAATTCAAATATTAGTTCAATATTTGTTATATATATATATGTATATAATACTAAATCTGAGAGGCGACTCCCAATCGCCACTCGATTTATTACGGAAATCCGAAAGACGACTCTTAATCGCCACGCAGTTTATTACGGCAATTTGAGAGTCGCCAACTCAATTTGTTGTGGTACTCTAGAGGCGATTCTCAGTCGCCACTTAGTTTATCGCGGTGACTGAGGGCTCGCCTCTCGAGTGCAAACGATTAATATTAAACTTGAAACATAATTTTCATTAATATTTGATCTCCTCAAATATTACAGATTCGCCATAACAGCATATACATATATACAGAACAAACTTTACTTTGATATAATTTTGATATAAAATATTTCCAGCATACCGAACTGATCAATTATCTAACAATATGTCCATAAAATGATTTCCTTTATGTTATTTCCTGAAGATTACTTTCAAGTCAATTAATGAATTATCGTAAATATACTAAGTCAAAATAATCATGGAAATTACTAGGAATGATGTTAGCCAATATTAATACAGATATTCGGTAAATATTAATAAAGGAAACTAAGTGCAGAATGTAGTGACCTACTTCTTAATTTCAAATTTCATTCTCAAACTAAAAATCTAAAAATACATTTTCGACGAAAAAAAACTTCCACGATTCAAAGTACTTATCGTTAGTTTTCTAATGTAATATTATTAACATTGACATCTAAAATATTAGAAAAATATGATTCGAAAAAGGCGAGGAATGATGCAAGGACACAATTTGATCTTTCCATTAATTTGATGATATTAAAAGATCGCATTAACGTTGAATTAAATCAACATAACTTCGGCGATTCGTGTCGTAATATTTTGCGGTTTAATATCGTCGAAGAAAATTTCGATTGAAATTATTTATTTAATATTCCATTAAATTGTCTTTAATTAAAATTCAATCAACAAAGAAACTCCGATAATGGCGGATAACTAAGAAAGAATGATTGTCCGCCTAACAGTAAAACTTAGCCGAATACCGAATTTTTTCTGCCCGCAATTACATTAGTTGAATATTAACAACACAATGCTCCGTTTTCCAATGCAAATTATTATGTCAAAGTTGGAGAATTTATGTATATTTGTCTACGTAGGCAGTTCAATGTTCATGCAGCTACTTCCGGTCTTATAACGCAGTCATCTTTTTCGTGCATTAAAAGTGCGTCTTACGCGTTCATATATTAATGGCGCGCGCAATATTAACATTAATTATCAGTGCCCCTTTCGTGAACATTGCTTTTTTACGTCGGAACATTCTTCGGCAAACGTTGGTTCAAAATTATAAAGATATGTCGCGTAAAAAATTGCATTACTTCTAATACCCTGCTATTATGGGGGAAAATTGTAAAGTTCATAAAATCAAAGCTAGGGATATTTAATTTGTAACTTCCACATGCGGTAAAATAAAATAGAATACACCATTTATATGCATATTAATATATAAGTACATATTATTGCATATGATAATAATAATAAAATGCTCGTGAATGTTATGTCACAATTAAACAGCTGTAATTGAGAGTCTTCATTAGTTTTAATGTACAACGGCGAAAATCAATGACCGTAAAATATGATTTTCGCACCGATATGAAAATCAACTCGTTCGTTAACCGGTTCTTCGCACTGTATTTCGTATCGGCGTGTAAACCGGCGAATTCGGTGCGACAATACGACGGAAAATTCAGGAGGAGGCCTCGTGTTTTCAACACGGCGACCGACCTAATTCGTGGCGCTTACATAACCGGCAACATTGAGTCATTCACACTCAGCTGATCGTACAGAACCCACGTCCACGCAATTAATACACGTTAACACGTTCACTGGCGGACCGAAATCCGTATTATACCTCAGGATATACAGTTAACCCTTGCACTCGAGAGTCGACTCTCAATTTCTTGCGGTAATGATAAATTGCGACTTTACGAAGCGGCTAAGATTTACTCTACTCACATTTTGCTATTCGATTTTCACCCTTTGCACTCGAAAGAAGAGTGTCAGTCGCCAGTCAGTTTCCTGCGGTAATTCGACCGGTGACTAAGAGATGGCATTAAGATTTATCCCACTTATTCTTTGTTATTGTATTTTAAATCGCCGGCAACTGAAGTAAATCTTAATGCCGTCATTTTAATCGTCGTTTGAGCTGTCGCAGTAAACTGAATGGCGAGTGAGAGTCGCCTACGAGTGCGAGGGGTTAACACCGTGGAGAAAACTCAGGGATTAACCATGAAACACCATGGTTTTGCTAGGTCGTTTCATCAGTGGTTCTCAATCTATGCTCCGCGAAACCCCTCTGAATTTGCCGAGTCACTCTCGGCGCGTCAATAATTCTTTGCCTTTTTATTCCACTTTTAAGTTCAACGAATTGCGTTGTATCTTTCGAATTACTTCGAAAATACCGATTCTAATCGTGTTTCGGGAGGATAAAACAATATATTAATTAATATCCGCGTTAAATTCTTAGAAATATGATATCTACATATATATGCACACACAACTTCAATTTATTCCGTGTGATTAGAAATATTATTTATTCTTTTTAACACTTCGAATGCGAAACACTTCAGGTTTAAGTGAACACTATTAACTTAATATTCAATGACGGAATAATATTCATACATATATGTATATATTTCTATTTATGGGATTAGCTATATTTATATATTCACGTATAAGTCGTAAAAATACGAATGGACGGAAAAATAAATTAATCGATTTAATTACATCCATTATGCAACGTGAGTCGTAAAAATATTCAACGACGTGTATATCACGTCCATCGTAATTATCAAATAATACAAATATTTTCATTCCAAAATATAGTTCTTCCTTTTAAAAAAACCTGGACAACCAAAAATGCCACGACCCCTTAAACTAACAGGAAGACATTTTTCAAAAATGAATTAAAAAAAACATGTACGTTAAACAATTAACTTCTGCTTTCTCATCATTTTCACGATTTCTGTTGTTCCAGTGTTAAAAGTAATATAGTTCAAGTTGTTAGAGAAATCAGTGTAACATTCGACGTAAAGGGTTATAATATGATCACAAAAAGTAACGTATCTTATCAGCGATAACGTTGAAGGAATACTTCGTGCCGAAAGGCGCGGAATTTAAATTCGTCTAACGATAAGTTTGGTTAAGTCGGGTGACCGTCGATAAGAATCGATATGGACCATTGTTTGAAGTAGGATTCACGGTGGATTCGGCCTTGGCCTACTGTCCCGAAGTAGTTCGTAGCTGCGAGAGGAAGGAGTACCAACCGAGTCGCGTCAGAGAATCAAACCCGAACGTTGATAAAACCGTTGCGCCTAGAATCCTAGAAACGTGCTCGCGATCTTCCCCATCGGTCGACACGTTTTAACCGAGCGATTCGTATCGCCGGTGAATCGCGATCAAAGCGGTCAATGCGATCAATGCGATCAATGTGGATTCGCTTTAAGCGCCGACTCTTGTCGTGTCTGTCTTGCCACCTGCTACGTTTCGACTTCCTCGCATCGATAACAGTGTGTTGTAATCCCGACACTCGACTTATCTTCTAATATCGTGCATCAATCTCATTGTTTGATCAGTATGGGGACGTGCTACGCGATATTAATTAATATGTTTAGTCCTTAATATTACGCGATAAGTGCGAGATAAGGAAAGTTGGGGATACTATAATGGCGAATAATTTGGGAGGAAATATGTCTGATATTCTTCGAGGGGAATAAATAAGTAATAAAAGAATCGAATAAATGAGGTGTCTATTTTGAAAATGGCCTGAGTCCATTTCCAATAAAATCAATTAACGTTTATAATAGTTACAAAGTAACTTTGTGTAAAGTTATCAACATTAACCTGATCTTAAAATAAATATCTCAAATAATGTAAGAAATAAACTGTAATAGATGTATTACATCCATTATTTTATGAAACAGGAAATGATAATATTCGCGAAGTTTGCACTAATAAATAATACAGAACATACTAACCGACTTCAGAGATGCAAGAAGAACCAAGATGGCGGATACCCGAAGCGATCGAAGAGCAAAAGTAAATCGAACGAAACAGAGAATGATGTAACGTTTAACTCTAAAACTACCGAATTATATACTCGGTTATATTTACGCGTTTAATTGTATATCAATTATGGCTGGGATAGAACATTGGGAAATCGGATAGAACATTGAATATTGGACTAATCTTAATAAAAATTGTTGATCGGTCATTTTCCCACCGATTTGGTAGGTTTAGTGTTGACGTTAATTGAACGAAGTGCGATCATTCAGTGCCGTGAAAAGTAATAGGAGATTCGAGGTTGAGTTACTCGGCCCGTCCTCTCAATTACATCGAGACATTTTCGCGCCGAGAGGGAGAGAAATTTCTCATCGACATCGGCATCGACATCGGCATCGGCAGTGCAGAGGCTTATGGACTACCGATGCCGATCCCCGCCCCACCCTCCTCGGAGAAAGTTTCGGCTTCCAACTGAATTACATGCCTCGGCCAAATTATTGCTCGCCTCTGCAAATTCATAGCCACCGCCCAAACAGCCAACCGCGGCTATCACCATCGAAAATCATCTCTAACCCTTTACACTCGAAAGGCGCTTCTCAGTAGCCACTCGGATTATTACTGTAATTCGAATGACGACTGAGATACGACATTAAAACTGACTGCAGTTGTCAAGGATTTAACGTCGAAGAAGAAACTATAACTGGAAGATGTCTTAATGTCCTCTTTTAGTTAGTCGTCGTTGAGTTTATTGCGGGAACTCGAGTGGCGACTGAGAATCGCCACCGAGTCGCGATGGGTTAAAGTACCCGAAGTCAGTTTTCCGGGAGAAAGAATTTTTTTATAGAAATTGATTCAAACTTCTCATATAGAATCTATTTATTGTCAACTCTTTGATCAATAAAAGTATAAAAAAATGATTTATGGTCGTTTTTGATTATTGATGCTCAGTGATGTAATATTGATTGATAAATGTAGGAAACATATAATACAGAAGTGCACGATAAAAAATACATGGTGAACAATCATTCTATCGTACGGTTTGGAATTACTAGCCAATGGGGATCGACATATAACAGTCGCGGATGTAACTATATCGAAAAGGGACTTTTTCGTCCAATGGCGACGCGCATTCAAGCGGGTACTTCAAACTTCCCTTTTTATGTGATCGCAGATAAAAACGTTTGAGAAGCGATAATCTATGAGAGCATTGATTCATCACCTTCGAAATAACTGTTCAGTTCATTCTGTTTTTCTATTAGGTTGGCTACAAAGTTCTTCGTGCTTTTTAACGTGCTTTTAAAATTGTGGACTGTATAAAAAAATTGGGCTGCGAGGGTTAATACGACGCCATGATGTTATGCACGCGGAGAAAGAGCCATACTAATTGTGATTGACTGTGCGAAATAAAGTCGAAGGTCTCAGTATGGGGAAATATCGGTGGACGCATGATTCGCATACTTAAGGCGGGTTCACACGTCGGTCCAATGACGAATTCGAATCATATCCATACGTCACGAAAACTCGTGCACACTCGGCCGCGATTTAATAATATTTATGAATAATCTCCATGGAAACAACGCGAGGACAATATTAATCCTTTTGCACTCGATGGCGACTCTCAGTCGCCACGCAGTTTATCGCGACAACTCGAACAGCGATTAAAAGGCGACTTTAAGATGTACTCCATTTCGTCGATGATTTAAAATTCGTTAACGCAAAGTAACCGAAGTAAATCTGAATGGCGTCTCTCAGTCGCTATTCGAATTACATCAAGAAACTGAGTGGCGACTGGGAGGCGCCTTTCGAGTGCAGAGGGTTAATAATTGTCCGAATAATTATTCGGATTATTAATCTCGCGATGCAGCGGATAGTAGTTTGAATTTCCAGAGATAAGTCTCAGTTTACGCTGAGACGATGATCACTGATTGGTCGATATTATTAGTCCTTTGCACTCGAAGGCGATTCTCAGTCGCCACTCGAGTTGCCGCAATAAGTCGAGTTGCCGAGTGGCTACTGAGAGGCGCCTTTTTACTGGAACGGGTTAAAATGTGGAGGAATCAATACAGCGACAATGTTGCAATAATAATATTACATTCCACTTCAGATCACGATAAAATACGTTGTCACTAAATATGTCGTATTATGCTATAAATCGCGAGCGATTATCGCATTGATTATAAGAATAAAAGAATGTACGCTCGTAAAGGGTTTTGTTTCCATTTAATCTACACCTGGATCTTTCTAATTCACCCACGCGACTCGCGTGTACTTTAATTCATTACCGGAAGAAAAGCACGCCGGAAATGTTATTGATTTCGAAATTAGAATCTGGACTATAAAACAGTCGAGGATGTTGATTTTTAGTGATATTATCTGATAATATTATGTGAATTGTATCGTCGGATGCATTCAAGAAAATCTACATGAAAATGCACCTTTAAGATTTATACGATAATAATGATAAATTAGAGTCTGAACTGTACATCGAGCGTGGCGATTGATTTTGTTTAGTTGAAGTTAGGTTAAAGAAATTTACCATTTTACCACGTTTTTAATCATTTCAGATTGAACTAATATTCAGAGTCGTGTGACAAACTTACTACACTGGCCTTCGTAAACCTCTATTTCTGCAATCATTAACGTCAGGTTTATTTTCATCACCGGCACACAAGATCACTTCGCGTAATTGTAAGCGTTTACAATCCACGTCGTTCCGGCGATTTTCGATAAGATTCCACGATTCGCAAATTTGTATTCGATGTTATCACTAATGGAATAAACGGAATGTAATCTTAAGGTGGCCCGACTACACAGGATTTCGCCGTGAACTCCGATCTCCGTGAATTCCAAGAATTTCACCATTTTTACCGAACGTTTCGTGTTTTACGTCGGCACTGAGACGCAATAAATGTTTCGAAATCTTCATAGATTTCTTTAACTTACTTTTCACTCCTCGATTTTCCCGACTACTTTCAAATCCCATTGTCAAACGATACCCGAGCTTTGTGTTTCTAATTCCCACGATAGTCAGAGAGCCGTAAACGAATCAACTGTTGTAATCGAATGTTCGATTTCCGTGATCTTCAAAACGAAAGAATATCTTATATTCAGAAAAGAAACACTAAACCTAGCCACGTTGCCGAAAAAAGAATCACTGTTTCGTTCGATATCTCGAACGTACGACAAAGTACAATAATCTACGAATCGATTATCGAACTCGAACGTTCAAAATAAAAGAATATCTTCGAAAATAAATAGTCAACGTAGCAAAGAGTTCGCAAAAACAGTCGCTGTTTCGTTCGATATCTCGAACGTACGTCAAAGTAATATACGAATCGATTATCGAACTCGAATATTCGA
Source organism: Nysson spinosus (assembly GCA_910591585.2). Lineage (NCBI taxonomy): Eukaryota > Metazoa > Arthropoda > Insecta > Hymenoptera > Crabronidae > Nysson > Nysson spinosus. The sequence continues at coordinate 11,383,267 of OU342835.1, forward strand.
TGTTCTTGTCGTTCAAAATGGAAGAATATCTTCGAAAATAATAAGTAAACGTTCAATTTCTGTGAAGTTCAAAATAGAAGAACATCTTTGCAAATAAATAGTAAACGTAACAAAGAGTTCGCAAAAACAGTCGCTGTTTCGTTCCATATCTCGAACGTACGTCAAAGTAATATACGAATCGATTATCGAACTCGAATATTCGATGTTCTTGTCGTTCAAAATGGAAGAATATCTTCGAAAATAATAAGTAAACGTTCAATTTCTGTGAAGTTCAAAATAGAAGAACATCTTTGCAAATAAATAGTAAACGTAACAAAGAGTTCGCAAAAAGAGTCGCTGTTTCGTTCGATATCTCGAATGTACGTCAACCGGGGATTCACCAATCAGGATTCGTAAACGTACCAAGTAGCAGGAAACTATCCACCTTGCGACTACCGTACACTCATCTTTTCTGGGTTTTCGTAAATATTTAACGGATGCATCTACCGAGTCACAACGCGTACTTCGAACGTGACTGAAATACAAAGAATAAGCAGCCCAGTTTTTCCAAGAATCACGGGATTTAAAACGATCTTTTACTCTTCAAACCCGGTACTCAAAAATGTCATCGTTTATTGGACGTATTCCTTTAATAAAGATCTATCGACGAGCGTATCGATACTGATAATATCGAACACGAGATATCCATTATTATTTATCAAACTAAAAATCTCGATTCGTATTGTTCCTCGAAAGATTAATGCCAATCGATTAATACCAAGATTCTAAACCAAAGGTGAATGACCTTATCATCGAATCCCTCTTCGTAAAGATCGGACTTTATGATCAATTTCTGTTGAGACTAAAAATTATTATAAACTACTTAATAAATTATATATAGTTCTTATATTAATAAAATTCATTAAGTAATATTTCCGAGGGAGTTACAAAAATGTTTATATTTCTTTACAATTAAAATTTTAATATTCACCAAGTAAGAGATTTAAATATAGCAAGTCATTTATATATCCTCTTGTCTTGTAAAATTGTGTTTCTCAAATTATTATCAATAATCAGATTTGAAGAAGAACACGTCGAAATCGTAATTACTGAGCTTTATCTCTGTACAACGATATATGGTTAGAAAATCTGATAAAGCCTCATTGAAACCGAACGTTGGAATACAAAGAGTGAAAAAGCATGTGGTTAAAAAACGCCACCTGACAAGCGAGTCAACATAACCGGTAGTGCTTATTAAGGGTTCTAATTCAATGGATTTCCGTTGGTTGATTTCGCGTGTAGAATGTAGAACCCTATATCTACGAGCGCACATCGAATAACCGGCGTATCGTGATCAGCTGATTCGAGACAACTTTGTAACTTACGTTTCGTCGATGTAACGCGATGATTCCTCTCACTTGTTGCGCCTTTATCACGCAACGACGATTCACACGATCCGTTCTTCCTTCACCTCCCCTTCTATCACGCTGTACACGAAAACTTCTCCCTTTTCTTCCCCCGGGAAACTTCGCCTCGTTCACTGAATTCACCGAAGAACGCGGATACACGGTGCGCCAAGGCGGACGAACTTCGATGGAAGATCCGGTTAAAAATATATGTCGGGCGGGGCTCCGGGCAACGTTGAGACGCCGGGGTTCCACGGTACGCGAGATGGTTACTTCGTCTTTGACGTGAATTAGAAATTAATCTTTGATATCGATGATTTCATTGGAGTCACACGAAACACGGACACGATTCGGTTAATCGGGAGTCAGATTCGTCGGGTATCTTCGTCCGGTTGTGACGTACTAGTTCACTGTACCTTCTTTCGCGTGCAGTGAGAACCGCCAGAACACCGGCTGCCAGGGACGCGTCAAGGGATTCGGGTGCCCTACGCCGATAACGAAACTATTGGGTTGTGCCGTAAGTTCGTGCGGTTTTGTCGAATGTGAAACATTCTGTTTTTGTCAAACATTTAATATGAACTAAACTAAATATATTCTCCGAGATTATTTAACAATCACATAAAAGAATGAAATTAAAGTTATCCAGTAATATATAATATATAGCTGATAGGCAATTGTTACGAGATATGTTCAGTATGAAATGAAAACAATGTTTTCATAATTAATTTTCCTCGAATAAAATAAAGCACATCTGTAGTCGTAGTAATAAGGATCGTAGTAACGTAGTATCTAATAAGTCATAAATATGTATCAATATCCATCGAATATTATATATTTAAGTTAATAAACAAATTGGAATCGGAATTCTAGAGTGGAAGAATTTGAATCGATGCTCGGAATATTGTTTCAAAGTTTGAACTATACTCCAGGAGGAATATTTTCGTCTTTGTGACGTTTGTATTAAAAGATTAGAATAATATTATTATTTGTCTTGAATTATTCCCACAAATATGTGTCACGATTCGCTTGGAATAATCGAATTAAAAACCAGTTGGCCAGTCTAGTTACTTTTGCGCGGGAAAATGAGTTTCCATGTTTGTTATTATGGTGTTATTATGCAGTTAAACAGTCACTTATGAATGCACTATTATACTGTAATAAATAAATATATTGTAAGTTATCCATTTCTCTTGCATTATATATATTATATCTTATGCGAAATTATCTTCGCCTGCCGCTTTAAAAAACGCGGCGGTGGCCGGATAATCGTAAGTGTTTATCCGTAATCTACAGATAAAAATAGTAAGCAAATAAACTGCACAAATAAAGATTGCAGTGTGAGAAACATAAACGGAGAACCGAACGAAATCCCTTCGTGCTTGATTAATAAAAGCAAGAGTAATAATCTTCACGATTTGAGAATCATTTTTCGGTTAATTATAAACTATGCAAGTATGCACTTCCGAGTTTATAATATTACGAACATCGGAGTATTATATCGCAGCCATTAATAAATTCTATTATTCGTGGAATATTTCAACTAATTTATATTAAGAAACACAGAATCGATTCGTATTGCAAATGATTTGCGTTAATAGATTGTCATTAGCTATATTGCAGATAATTATAATGTATTATGTTAATCCTCTATGACGCCATTTTACTATAAAATCGCATACTCATGTTTCCGTATCCTTGGTTTAAAATTATTACTTAAACACACCGAAAAAGATGACAATTGTTACGTGCGCTTTTATAATTAATTATCGGGAGTATCGGAAAGTAATCAATTCGGGAGTGAAGCATTTCTTCACATCGAAATTTGGAGACTTGGTTTTTTCAAAAAGGAAATTATGGCATTAGAGTATCATCTATTATCTTATAGAATAATGTTTAATATGAATAAATAAATCGAGTTGTATAAATTACGTCAAAAATAATTGATTACTTTCCGCTGCCCCTAATATTATTACAACGAAAAATGAAAATGAAATGAAAGATACGGATAAATGAGTACATGACTTCAAAGTTATATGGAAGTGTAGAGGGTTAATTATAATATTCTAACATATGTATATGGAACTGTCATTACGTTCTCGATATACATAATTTTCCATAAAAATATCTCTGTACCTCGTTACCTTCATCAACGGCAAGCAGGATAATCTCCACGTTTTTCATCCAGAAAAGATAGAGGTTAAGTTCTTTGGCAGAAATAAATCGGTGTTCTTCTATCACCGAAGATACTGGCACTCTAAGTTCATCGATGAATCGATGATAGACAATTAAGCACTGCCAATTTACGGGCACGTGATACCACGATAAGTTAAACCGGCAATTATTTTCGCGATATCCGATCCGTGCACTTTGTACTTGCAAGTTTTACGATAGCGAAAGCAAATAAATCGAGGAGTTAAAAGCTCGAACGTAAACCAATAAGAATTAAGGGACACCGGATAATCGGTACTCGATTCGTAGACAAAAATGTCTGAGAATAATCAAATTTGTATAAATCGATGAAAAGATATTAATTATTATTTGTTAGTTTGTATCATTAGATAGATTTGTATCAATCTGTATCAATCGATGAATAGATATTAATTATTATTGCTTATTCCGTTGGTTTAGGTACTCTTTGTTGTCATCGCGTAATGAAGATGCTAACTTAAGTCAGAATATATCTAACTTAACGTATAATATACTTAACTTAAGTTGTAATATACCTTGTATATCTTATTATCTTTCTCAATATAATCATAAAATTAGAATATATTACAGTTTTTTAATCACAAAAGTAAGTAGTTTCAGTCCAAAACGAAGAAACCGATGGACGATATATTAAACTTCCACCTAACATATTCTACGTAATAAAATAAGTAAAAATATCTAATTAAATCCACGAAATTAGGTTCAAAGAATCAGATTTTCTCGATGACCACACGAATCCACGTTATCTTCAAGATAACACTACAAGTTAAAAGTGAAAATCTATCGGAAGGTCTCGAGAACTACAAACAGCGTCAACTTAATTCTCCGACATCTTGCGTCGCGTATCTTTTCAGGTTATTCGATCTGCGCACTTCGATTCACGCCAAATTATCGGGTGTTACTGACTTCTTACCACTTTAAGCGCAAATAAAGGCATACTAATTAATCGAATGACTAACAGCGGTACTCGTAACAATGATTCGAATGTTTCGAATCGAAACACGGAATATTTTCGGCGCGATGCTGCTTCTAATCGTGCAAGGCGCCAACTGATTTCAGAGAATACAAACGCGGACGGAGTTAGTGACTCTTCTCTGCGCCGTGTTGATAAATACTATATACATCTACTCTTTGTGTACCACGCATACTTTCGCCTTGTAAATAAGAGCGAGATATCATTGTTCCCAACCTTCGGAAACACGTGGAATGATATCGATTAGGATGCTGTTTAACACTAGAAAGTAAACCTACTCGATATCTGTGAGTAAAGATGAAATAAACGAAGTATAATTACAATTAAAATTCTCGAAAGATGGGAACCTCGAATCCGGAAACATACAATTATATGTTGAAAATTTATGTTTCGGGAAAATAGAATTCTTATGGTGTAATACGTAAATTGTAATAATTCAAATGATTATTATAAGTGTAAAAATGAGTTTTTTTTGTCGATAAGTATTTATGTTCCCCGAGGCTTAGTTGGAGGCACCTGTTGCGTGTTATTAAATTTTGATAATTAATACTGATTCTGTTATACCGATATATGGACGATATTCGTACGATAATTAAGAATGGTTTTGACTAACATGTTAAGCCTCTTCTTTCTCATTCGCGAGTGTGAATTCGGCCGCAAAGTATCTAATCAGTTTTGCGGTTTATTCTAACGAGATAAGGAATATTGTTTCTACTCAACTCTGGAATGTCGTTTACATTCAATGCTGTAGATTTATGATAATTATAACATGAATTAATTATCCGCGAATGTTGGCACTTGATATACAAACAGAATTCAATTATTTAATGAAAGAATTGTTTCCGATTTTGAAACTAAATTCAATTTCAATTTTAATATTGAAAATTGTATTAAAATTATTACGCGATTCCGCTATATTTTTACTCCGCGGTAGGAAAGAATTATTCTCGATTTTGAAACTAGATTCAATTTTAATTTTAATATTGAAAATTATATAAAAATGATTACGCGATTCCGCTATATTTGCAAAGAATACCTAAAGTATCGGAAGAAAGCATAATAATTAATAACTTAATAATAATAATAATAATAAAAATTCATCGATGAACACAATCAATTTTCTTATCAGCGACTTAAAATAATAAATTCAATTTCATAACTGCAAAATATGCTTCCATAAATAACGATCATAACGAAGGAAAATACTCAAAAGCAACTTATTCATTGTGTTTAAACAACCAATCAAATGTTTGTCATTTTAATGATCAAACAAGCGTCAATTAACACTTGTTTGTAAACACCGATTATTCTAATCGCTTCGTAATTATTTTCGGTAATTACGCCGGGTTATCTTCGTAAAAAAACGAATCATTGCGCGGGTCAAAAGATCGGGTTACCATTATCAGCTGTTATCGAACGAATCCATGGAGGATCGCGATATCCAAAGGTCATCGTAATCTCGTTACAGTAATTATTTGCATATAATGTGTCTCCCTCGTTCGGTATTCAACGATTCCACACAGTTTTCCGACAAACTTCATCCACGTAATCGAATGAAATTTTCATGGCGGACGTTACAGCGCGCATCATGAACTACGTATGGCAGTGGGTCCAACATGACAGTCCTTGCGTGTTCTTAAGTATTCATCCCAATTTTCGAGTTATCTATAAACATTAATAATCTCCTATTACCGTTAATATCTTCGAATATCTCTCAATGAAAATCTTCGAATAAAATTCAATAAAATTGTAATCGCAGTTGAAATGTAATTTACGAACACAAGAGTGGAAATACTAATTCGTATTATTTCAAGTACTAAAAGCAATATTTCTGGGGAGTATTTGCAGTTAAAGTGTAACTTTGGAAGACAAGAGTGGAAATACTAATTCGTATTATTTTTCAAGTACTAAAAGCAGTATTTCTGGGGAGTATTTGCAGTTAAAGTGTAATTTACGAAGACAAGAGTGGAAATACTAATTCGTATTATTTTTCAAGTACTAAAAGCAATATTTCTGGGGAGTATTTGCAGTTAAAGTGTAACTTTGGAAGACAAGAGTGGAAATACTAATTCGTCTTATTTTTCAAGTACTAAAAGCAATATTTCTGGGGAGTATTTGCAGTTAAAGTGTAACTTTGGAAGACAAGAGTGGAAATACTAATTCATACTATTTGTAAAGTACTAAGAATACTGTTTTCGAAGAGCATTAGTAGTAGAGAATAATGATAACATAGAATAACGAATAACTCCGTTGCTTTCGAGGGAACGTAATACATGATAATTAAAATATGTCAGATTTAAAGTCTATCATAGTTTATTCTTGATTATACTCGACGGTTTCTGTAAAAGTACTCCTTGAAGTTAGCGTTAAACCTTTTGTTGGCGAGGTTATTCGAGGGTGAATAATGGAGAGTGATATTGTCCGTGGATGCTCAAAGGACAATCGTAAGCGTTCGTGTCACGTGGTTCAGTGCACTGCTGCAACCCTCAGACACCGCTCCTTTTTCAATTCACTTTATTCTCGTGCAATTTTTCCCCCAATTATGTACAAAAATATAATGAGAATCAGTAATCATTACAGAGTTCGTAACATTAGGTACATGACGATGCGTGTGCTCTTTTCTCTTGGCTTCTTTTCTTTTCTCTTCTGCCTCCCGTGAACTTATAGTTTGACTCCTTTGATGCGCCTAACAGCTTCTAAAGTGAAAGACGATTGATCGTCGATTTAATAGTAATTATCTTTATATATAATATACATATATATTTATATATATATATATATCATATACCGCTTCTTTTTCTTTATGTACAAAGAGACTTTTACGTACGGCTTATGTATGTATATCGTATAACACTTGCCGAGAAAACACGGCATTTTTATCCAATGTTCTTGCGCATCTTTCAAGAACGTCCGATGTGCGCGCGCAGAAAGTAACCGAAGAACTGGGACGCCATGTTCCTCGATAACCCACTGCATCTTTCTCGTATCAACAACTTCGAATCGAACAATAACGAGAAGAATCTTTCGATCACCCTGCATACTTCGTAATTATATCAAACGATATCTATATATTCATATTTTTTCTTTACACTGCCACCGACTGTTCCTGTTAATCTATGAATAGTCGACTTCTTCGCGCGAGTGATTATTTTAACAGACAGGGTACACGGTACGAAAGGATTCTTCGACTTTTCTTCGTCGAAAGATGGCCGCCATGCGAGTTTCGTTACGAATTCTAGCAGAACCGAGTTTTCTTCCGAGAAGCAGAGAAATTTCACTTTTAAGTCGCAATTACATATCCGGATTCTAATTAACAGCCAAGTATCCTCGGGTTGAAGTGTTTTAACTCAACGGGGAGGCTCATTTGCGACTGTTTCCTTTGTTTAGAAAAATACTGCACGAGATTTTGCGAGAACCCTTTGCACTCGGAGGCGATTCTCAGTCGCCATTCAGTTTACTGCGACAACTCGAGTGGCGTCTGAGCGAAGACATTAAGATTCACTCTAGTTATATTTTGTTATTCAACAATTCAATTTAATTTCACGAAATTATATTCTACGAAAACGGTAACCAAATTATTACTGAAACGCGCTGAAAAAGTTAACAATTGCGGCACGCACTTTTATGATTATTATCATAACGAAAAACTGAAACGAAACCAAAGATACGAATAGTAATTTTAATGTCACCTTTCAGTCACCATTCGAGAGCAAAGTATTCATTGTTGCGCGCGCATGTCACCGTTGGGGCGCCTACGGAGTGCAAAGGGGTTCAAAGTCTAACTCGTTTGCGGCGTTTTATGAACAGTTCTACCACGACAGGAAGCAGTTATGTTCGAATGAATCACTAATCGACGATGATCGTAGTAACAAATGACACCCCATTTTTGTACAAACGTAACTCATGATTTCATCAAATACGCACGATATAATTACGGAAGATAATTATGACGATCTTCCTCATCGAAATTTGTCACGACTCCTCGAGTTTGTTCGATTTATTGTCTTTATCGACAGACACAAACGGGCTGAATCGACGGAGACGAATCATCGAGAATGAAAAGGGACACGCTGAATAATATACAGTTCTTTTGCGAGTCTTTAACAGGTGCGACATTGCTTCTTCTTTTTTTTCCGCTACTCAAACAAAGTATCTCTTACAAATATGCTAATCTCACGTAGCGCGTCCACCATAACGAGGTATATGCAAGATTTTTGTTTAACCCGCTCACTGCGATTGTACTTCGGCATTTCAAATAAATTTGTTGGTTAAAAAGCATAAATCAGATGTTTATTTTGAAAGTGGCCGAAGTCCATTTTTCTTGAAAAGTATTTGAAGTTTACGTTTATAATAGTTATTCAGAACGTTAACCTAGTTTTTCTTGAAAAATGGAGGCTACTTAGGCCACTTTCAAAATAAACGGCTCAAATATCCTCGTCAAAAATACTAAATAAGCAGTTCATAGAAAATTTGACTACTAGTAGTCACTATACCATAGTAGTTTGAAATGAATGGTCACAATAGTAGCCAAAAACAGTTAGCGGGTTACGTTTGACAGAATATCAAACTTTTCGCGATTCTTCGAACCAATCGAATTCACATGTTGAAGTTTCACCAAACATGTCAGAAACAACCTGCATACTCAAAGGAGACAACACAGCTCGATAAACTTTCCAATGATTACGTAAATAATATATACATATGTACAGTCGAGTCTCTTTTTATGCGGTGGATACGTTCCACAGAAATTCGCATTAAAAAACTTAAAAAACCGAAAAAACCGTACAACAAAAAATATACCATTCTTTGCAAAATCAGGGATACTTTGTTAAGATACCAGCAGCACGAAAGAGGTGACTTACACACATTTAGTTTTGTTTTGTTTATGCATAACATGATTTCAAATTCGAACGAGAAAGGGTTGTTTCCTCTGATTATTCTTTTCTCTTTTAATTCCCAGCAGAACAACATAAAAAGAACGAAAATAAATGGAGAAACGAGTTACGCTGTTAAAATATCAAGTGGGAGGTGACATACGTCAGTAAAGGGTTAAAAAGATACGCATAAAATGAGACTCTACTGTATACATATACAGGTGTCCCCCGTACAACACAGATTCGAGAATCGAGGAAACCTAGATGTAATAGTTTTGAGTAATTATTGATTATTTTAATAAACGCATTTTTTTATTCATGAAAAGAAAATAGTATACTTTTGTTAATTTTTGGAAACCACTATTTGTACTAGTCTTTTGTTCCTTGTAACACGGGGTCACATAACGCGTAATTCTTTCGGGATCTAAGTACCGTGTTATACGGGGGATGTATGTACTCGTCGTATCGTCTCGCACGATGTCATCGAAGGAAAATAAAGAATCCTTCGATAAATTAATATATCGTTTCTCTTTTAATCGTTTTTTTTGTGCGTGCGATGTTCAACGATACTCTAAATTTCCTATTCGCTCTCAGCGGACCTTGTGCAATACAACTTGTTATCCACAGTACAAAAATGTAAAAGGATCAACTTGAATTAATTAGTTAACACTAGAACTACCGAAGGGGTCAAAAGGACTTCCCGCCGGTCCGCCATTCTCAGTTAAATTAGTCGAATTTATCACGGTGCATTGTTTCTGATTTGATATACTTTTATTTTATATACACAACGCAAGTAATTGAATCCATTAACCCCTTGCACTCGAGATTATTTACTTATCACGGCGACACGAGTGACGACTGAGAGTCGCCGTCAAGATTTACTCCAATCGTCACTGACTTAAAGTCAAATAACAAAAACTAACTGGAGGAAACCTTCACCCTTTCGAACAGCGATTAAGAGGCGACGTGAAGATTTACCTTCATGATTTCAAATTCATTTCAAATTCAATAAGAAAAAGTAACTCGAATAAACCTTAATGCCGCCTCGCAGTCGTCGCACGAATTATCGCAAGAAACAAAGTGGTGACTGAGAGGCGCCTTTCGAGTGCAAAGGGTTAACCTCGCTTCTCAGTCGCAGTTCGAGTTGCGGCAATAAATGGACTGGCGACTGATATAGCTCATCCCAGGAAAACTTTCACTCGGCACGGACGAGTTTGCGTTCGTTGTGCGCAGGTCCCCACTTATCAGTCCCTGCTCCGAACACGCTATTGGCCTTAGTCCCACTGTGACGTCGCAGAAGGCAGGCATAAAACAATGGTGGGAAAAAAGGAAGGTTTCCTGGGGATGGGCTATAGTCGTATTCCGCAAAGGGTTAATTAACTTAAATCCATCAGCCATAATTTATATATAAATAAATGTAGTATATGTTCGGTAGTTCTAGTGTTAATTAGTAACGCGCGCCGGGTGGCCAGCACGAGATTTTCACGCATAAACATTAGCTTGGTTGCATAAGTTCTATTGTTTCTTTGTTACGTCACTGTGCGCTTTATATGACAGGAAAGAAGTCGATTATCATGGATCAATTATTAAAATAAATTATGTAGAAAAAGATGAGCTTAAAATCTGCAGTAACAAAAATTCATTTAAATAGTGTACAATTTGTATAACACTGTTTTTCCCTCACTTTCCGCCACTCGGCATTATCAAGTGGGGATGCGTGGGTTAAGATTTAACAGAAAAAGTTGTTACTTTTTGTAACTCTGTTTAAATTGTTTTGGTAAATTCGATTAATGTTTAATAAAATATCATATTTTCTATTTAATATCCTTCGTTAAGGCTCGGACCGGGGTGGTAATTAACCTCTTCAGAACCCCCGCCACATAATTGGACATTTACTTTAAATCCCAAAAAAAAGCTATTTCCATTCGCGAAACCGCTAAAAAGATAAACGATCTTCGCAACATTTTCTATACGAAAAGATAAATCAAAATTGTCGCGAGATAAATAAAAGTGGTACTTAAATATTTTTTATACTGAAAATACGGTAAACTTCGACCCTGAAGAGGTTAAGGTGTTAATGCAATAGGGCGATGATTATGTACGAGCTTAATTGAAAGTTTGATAATCAAATGACAATAATTGATCGACAATGAAACAACGATAATAATAATTGATTTTGACGAGTCATCGAAGGTTCAATTTCACGCGAGAAACCGAATAGAATTTGTGCAACCATTGAATACAAACATACGTAGATTTATGTGAAAGATTCTGAGTCAACGGAAAGATCAAATATAATTAAGATCTCGACGCATATAATATATTAAATATACGGATATAAAATCAGTGGTCAAATGCTAGTTGAAGATCAATTCCTCGACACTCTGGAAGGGCTTCAAAATGTCCGACTACCCAGAAATCATTTTCCATAACACACTGCTTTCAAGCGCCGTCGAAAAACATGATTAATTAACAATCGTTGAATATTTAACACTGGAACTACGGAGAATATATTCAGCCATACTTATACATTCACGTATACGTCCTTAAAATTAAGGATGAATGGAAACAATAAATTAATCGATTACATTACGTCCATTATGCAACTTGAGCCGCAACAAATCATAGAAAAAGTATAATTTTGAACGTTTTTTTTAATGAAATTCCGTGGTTCCAGTGTTACTTTCCCGATGAGAAAACACATAAAGTTACACAAACGAAAAAGCGGCATGTTTTCTTTTTTCTCTCCACTATCATAAATGATCTTACGGGCATTAATTACTTCACATTCAATTCTCGTGAACCGCCTTGAACATTCATATTAAATTATCGTATCTACGCAATGAATTTTATACACCGAATACTTTCTCACGAAAGCACGCGTCACCTTCTTCCTCCTTCAATTTATATTACAAAGAATTTCATTGCGCGAATGTACAACATTAAAACTGTAGGATCCAATGGCGTGTGTTTACTTAATTTTTATTTCAATCCGGTCACAAGTAGAACCTTCATCTTCTCTATAATACAAAGAATATTCGAAAACATATCGAGTAACTTTGAGAATCGGGAATTTACGGTTCTCAAACTTGTTCGTGCCATCTATTCTTTTCCTTTTCCATCTCCATCGCGTCGGAACTTCACGTTTCCTCGTTTACCGTTTGTCTATTTCGCGAACCAAAAAATCGTACCAAGAACGTGAATTGTTTTCGTGAACATTCTTTGGAAGTTCGATTCTATACCGCGAATCTTTTCCCACGCGAATCCACAGGCGCTTATTCTCTACGGCGAACACCAAAGCTTTTGAACACAATCGGGGCAACAGAGAGAGAGACAGAGTCGAAACGACGACGTGAACGACGTCGACAGATGTATATCGACTGACGTCAACGACGTGAACATTGCCGACAATGAATCCAAGGGAATTAGGATAAGCGGGATCGTTTCAGCGCACCTCAATCAGAGAGAAATCCCTCGAAATTCGTAGAAATAACTAGATAACGAACGTTCACACGCAAAACACGCATACACGGACCACAAACAAGCATCACGTACAAAGAGATACACGCAATCAGCAATCGCGGGCAAAAACGGAAAAACACTGCATTTTCTTGACTCCTTCCTACGAAAGGGTGACGTTTTTTTTGCTTCTTTATCTCCTTAATTCGCAAAGCCATCGACAAGCGAAAGGACTTTCAAGAATCTGTAACCATTCACTGGTTATAATTCCAAGTAGATATTTATACGTAATGTTTATGTATATGTATAGGTATATACATATATATTAAATATATAGAATTATGGTACGTGCAAGGTAACTTTTCTTCTCTAACACCATCGGTAACGATTCTTTTGGAAATATCACATCGATAATGAGAGAGAAAGCGAGAAGGAGAGAGAGAGTGAGAGTGAGAACGGAGTGGCGAGGGAGAGAGAACATGGCGAAAATTTGTGTGTTACGTGTGCATGCGAGAGAGATAGCCAGTGACGGCGTTAAAATGTCGATCCAAGGATATCCGGGGAAAAAGTAATTTGACTCGTCTGGAAATGTAATGTCGGGAATAATTCCTGCAACGGTTTGGATTTGTCTGATTGTTCTCTCATCGACGACTCTACGTTTACTGAACATAGATTCCGTCAGGTTAACCTTTGCGGATTGCTTAACGAAGGTCTCCTCTTCCATTGTTCTTGCTCTTGTTGCTGTTTCGATTGCTCCTAGGGATTTCTTCTAATCTCGCACACGTTCGAGCATGACTCGTGTTTCGCGGAAACACCTTAAAAAGAGATCGAGGTAATCGGTGTCGCTGTACGATCCTCGAAAGTGTATTGTTTTTGTTCGGTTCTTTTCTTCGCGAGACAATTAGCGTTCAATCGTGAAAATGTGTCGTGTGATTTGGTGTCCAGAGGTTTTGCTCTTCGAGCGTTTCTTAATAACGAGATTTTCTAAGCAAGCTTCTTCTCCGTGTTGTTGTTAGCGACGTAACCATTGTTGGTGCCGTTACTGTAACAACTATTATATTCTTGATTATAGATCGTTGCATATGAAGAGACGCCATTTTGCTTTGGTTTCACGGGGTCCTCGAGGACAGGCATACAAGCACCCATGTTTCCGTTTTGTAACCTCCTGGAACTCTTGCTTTCCTTGCCGGTGTACCTCGACTTGTAGAAGTCGGAAAACAGGCCTAGGAAGAGAACTCCGTGCATTCCGATCCAAACCATTATGATGCGCGGATAATTGCATTCCGTGAAGAGAAGTTGGAATTGATGAGTCATTATCATCACGAATTGCAACTGAAACAAAAGAATCAGCAAAATGTATTTCGTAGTTCCTGTTGTACGTAATAATACATTATTGATTGATAACGATTTTGCACTTGAAATTAACTCGTTTTGCAAATCGAAGGAACCACTTTGCAGATCATATTCACCTTTTTGCAATTCAACACCGTTTTGCGGATAACATTCACTTTTTTGAGAATCAAATTAATCACTTTGCAAATCGTATTCACCTTTTTCGCGAATCAAATCCATCCTTTCACTTTACTTTCATGCTTTTCTTTAGCTTGCGACAAGAAATTTGTCGAGAAGCTTGATTTGCTAAACAACGAAGTTGATCGGTGAAAGGGTGAATTTGATTAGCAAAGTGGTTAATTTAGAGTAATTAAAAGATGGATACGATCTGAAAAAGGATTAATTTCGAGTGTAAAATCTGTAATATCCTGTATCGAAGGATATTTTAATATTAAAATATTTCGTTTACTTTCGAGATGCAATTCAAGATTTCTCATTCTTGGCATACAAAATATACAATTATACGTGTATCGAGGATATTTCATTCAACCAGGATCTCCGATCCAAGAAGAAACAAGAAACAAGAAAAAAGATCTTCGATACAAGAAAGAACTTGTGTCAGGATTTATTTACCATTTGGAAAGTAGTCAGGTACTTCTTCCACCAGATGTACTTCTGGTATTCAGGGCCCATTGCTGCCACCATATAATAGAAGTACATAATGATGTGAACAAAAGTATTAAGAAGAGCGAAGAACGTGCTGTGGCCACCCGGTGCGAACTTCAACCCCATCCAAACGGAGAAAGGCATTATTCCATGGTGTATCACGTGGAGTGTTGACACGTGTTGATTTTTCTTCCGCAGGATGAAAAAGAGCTGTAACAAAAAAGAGAGCAAATCATGTAGCTTAGTTCTACCATTCATGGAATTTCTAAAAAAAAACCATTCATGGAATCCTATTTTTCGGATGAGTTTCTTTTTTAATGGTAAACTCCCCCATGTTGAATTTTTCTTTTCTACATAAAAACTATGTTTAAACCAAAACTCCCCGATTCAAAAAGATACTATTTTTTACTATTTTAGTTTACTATTTTTATACTAAAACATGTGTGAAAAGGTAAAGAATCTCAGGCTGACATCTAATTACGGTTGTTTGCAAGTTATATGTTTCTGTTTGTAGCACTTTTGTCAACATAACTTTGTTTAACAGAATGCTGGAAATCATTTTCGGCCGAAAATGACGACGCGAAAGTGTTAATATCAAGATAAAAGTCCCATTTATACTTCATCACATTTCTCACACCTCATCAACTAGTCTTCTATTACCAACATTAATCTTCATCGTTCACCAAAACTAATTATATTGTCGGAATATCATCAACAACACGGATCTAGTTTCAAATGCGAATGAATGTAAAGAATCATTTCGCGAAATAATTGACGACCGTGTTAAATGTCCGTGTCACGCGATGACGAAACGCGCGTCAAAATATTATGAATAATGCAAGAGAACGTAATGAATGAGCCAATAGTCGTAAACATGGAATGCTAATGACTCAAGTTTTTGGGGAAGACTTTATTAAAATGTGAAATGGGACATGTGTTTATATACGCGGTGGTCATCAATGAAACTCGTAAACTTTATTAGGAATATGTCCACGGGTCGTTACTTAATTGTTTCCGGTATCTCCATTTTTCGGAAGGAAAAGGACCCATTAAAGCCTTCTTGCAATAATGCAATGGCGACTGAGAGGCGACATAAAGAATTACTCCATTAACATTTTATTATTGAATTTTAAATCACTGACTACTGGAATAAATCTTAACTTCGACACATAATCGCCGTTCGAGTTGTCGCGATAAACTGAGTGGCGACGAGAGTCCCCTCCGAGTGCAAAGGGTTAAATACTGGGAATACGATTCGTGGATTAAAGAGACCAGTTTATTACATTCGGTTGACATCTTCACTGTTCGATGACCTCTGCATTCTCCGATTTTATTTGTAAACCAAATCGCATCTATTTTCTAGTTTTAAGATACGATCTTTTGGGCGCTTAATTTCATTGCCTTTAAGTGGTAATGAAATGTTCTACTAATTAATTGGATTAGTAAAAGATTAATCAGATATACTAATTATTACGAGCGATGTTTCGTTAATTAAATACACCGAGTAGATGAATGAAAGGAATGGAAGTCCTTGATTGTATACCGAAAAGAAACGGGACATTTTATAATATATAATATTTATATAAATATTGGCAGAATATTTAAATTCGAATTTATGGAATATTTAAAAGTATAAGATATTTTCATAAATGACTCATATATTAATATCAATATTCCACCGTATATATTTATATTCTATTCTCGATATTAACCCTCATAAAAATACCTTGAAAAATATGCGATTTCTGAAGTATCCGTTAATTTAACATATCACTACATGTGTTTAAATTATATTAAAAATGGAAAGCCGATATATCGGTTCGAACTATAATATTTCTCGGAAAACCCACAAAGCCGATAATATCGGCTCTAACGTACATTACCTGTACCGGAAATGAATCAATTCGTGGGTCGATCATTATTTCGCATCAAAATTTAGAGATTTGATTTTTTTTAAAACAAAAAAATGACGGCATTTTAAAATCGTCGATCAAGCAACATAGATAACGATGTATATAATCTAACAGAATAATACTTAATATGAAAAAATAAATAGAGTTTTATAAAGTATGTGACAAATAGTTGATTACTTTCCGGGATCCCTAATAAGAGGGTTAATTATATTGATATCAAAATATAAAACACACAAAATGAAGTATTCTACGAGATAAATTCCTGTTGAATAATCTAATACGTACGGGGTCTTAGAAATACGTAATCAGAAGTTTCATTATGAAGTTTAATTATTATTGTGTACTTTCCTTCCTTGTCGAATATATTTGTGAATTCAATGTCACGAATAATCGCTCGGCAGATAACAGGTAAAACGGGTTCATACATTTTAATGCATCGCTATAAAAGTATGTCGGACGAAAGTATGAAATTAAATTACTATTCGATTGTTCCATAAGTTCGTGCTATTTTATCGAATCTGAACAATTTTGTTTCTTCTTTCAAGTATTCCATACGAATTAATTTACAATATATTCTCCGCCATTATTTGAGCCGCTCAAATGCGAAACTGATTAATATCACTTTGTGAACATTTTTCAATATTTTTGTCTGCCATTTTCAATTAAATTACTCGAATATACCACGGCGTATTGTTTGAGATTCGATATACTTCTATTATATATATATATATATATATATATTAATTTATATATAAATAAATAGTGAGAATCAGTGAGTATATCTTCGGTAGTTCTAATGTTAATAATCACGTTACATAAAAGATTAAAACAAAAGTTTAGTAGATAGTAGTTCTAAGTAGATTAGTAGATAGTATATAATATAATGCATAGCTGATAAGCAATTGCTGCGAGTGCAATTATCTACGAGATATATTCAATATAAATGATAACTGCACCAATTGATGGGCCAATTTAATTAGAAGGTTCATTACGTGTTATTTAATAGGACACGATTCCTGTCTAACTCCTCGACACAGTTTTTTCAAGGTCCGAGTTAAACGATTAGAATTCAATGGGGCTCTAAACTTCCACACAGTTTTAGATATTAAAATATATTCGACCGACTAACATAATTTGAATAAGTATTCATTAATTCATGGGTACAACTGCGTCATCGGGAACTCAACTACTAAGCTTTAGGAACGTAGAATACAATTATATTTTAGGAAGAAAAAACGGTGGAGAATATGTTATGTAATTGGCTTATTATTTCAATTTCGATGAACAACGTAAATTACTAATAACGTAATGGATTGGTTATTATCGCGTAAATGAAAAAAGGCGATTGGGAATTATGAGACAGCAATTTCTTGTATATGTTACGTGGGAAAATTAACAATGGAATTACTGTGCTAATGAAAATAGCGGACCCCTGGTATTTAACACCGTGACTGGCGATGTCAATACAGGTAACCCGCGTATAACACGGGAGTCGGGTTCCGGAGAAAAGTTGCGACAGAAAAATCGCGTTATATGAAACTCGGATTATATATACGAGTTATATCGAAGTCGCATTGTATAAGTGTCGCGTTATACGAGGAAGTCCACAATTTGTGAAACGCGTTATATCCAAACCACGTGGCATAAATACTGCGTTATACGAGGAAGTCCACAATTTGTGAAACGCATTATATCCAAACCGCGTGGCATAAATACTGCGTTATACGAGGAAGTCCACCATTTGTGAAACGCATTATATCCAAATCGCGTTATATTTGGATCGCCACAATTTGTGAAACGCGTTATATCCAAATCGCGTTATATGTGGATCGCCACAATTTGTGAAACGCGTTATATCCAAATCGCGTTATACGTGGATCGCCACAATTTGTGAAACGCGTTATATCCAAATCGCGTTATATGTCGATCGCCACAATTTGTGAAACGCGTTATATCCAAATCGCGTTATATGTCGATCGCCACAATTTGTGAAACGCGTTGTATCCAAATCGCGTTATATGTGGATCGCCACAATTTGTGAAACGCGTTATATCCAAATCGCGTTATATGTCGATCGCCACAATTTGTGAAACGCGTTATATCCAAATCGCGTTATATGTCGATCGCCACAATTTGTGAAACGCGTTATATGTGGATCGCCACAATTTGTGAAACGCGTTATATCCAAACCGCGTTATACGTGGATCGCCACAATTTGTGAAACGCGTTATATCCAAACCGCGTTATACGTGGATCGCCACAATTTGTGAAACGCGTTATATCCAAACCGCGTTATACGTGGATCGCCACAATTTGTGAAACGCATTATATCCAAACCGCGTTATACGTGGATCGCCACAATTTGTGAAACGCATTATATCCAAACCGCGTTATATGTGGATCGCCACAATTTGTGAAACGCGTTATATCCAAACCGCGTTATACGTGGATCGCCACAATTTGTGAAACGCATTATATCCAAACCGCGTTATATGTGGATCGCCACAATTTGTGAAACACATTATATCCAAACCGCGTTGCATAAATACCGCGTTATACGTGGATCGTCACATTTTGTGAAACGCGTTATATCCAAACCGCGTTATACGTGGATAGTCACATTTTGTGAAACGCGTTATATCAAAACCGCGTTGTAATCCAGTCATCGCGCAATGGCTAGAACGATATTGCGAAAAATCACGAACCGCAAAAAGTTAATCTTCGGTATCCCGGTACTTTTCGTAATATTTCAAGGAGTATTTTACTTACTCCGAGATGCGGTTATTGGACGAAAAGGCGAGTATTAAAGGGTTACTTACGGTGTCGAAGAACTCGGTGAACTTGCTGAAATAATACCACCAACACGTTTCCGCCATCCTCACAGCCATTGGACTGGTAGAATAATCGACTGGTTGACAACGAAAACTGTATCCTTTTGCCCAGCCACTCATCAAGTACTGAAACCAACAAAATCAACTCTGAATGAAGATGATCAAATACAATATTGATTAAGCGAAATGTATAATTAATATAGAATGAAATATACGAAATTTACACAACTCTTCTATCTTATAATATCAATCTACAGATATACCAAAGAAAAGTATCCCATTCCATTTTATAGACAAGATATTGAATCCCCAACTTATAACCGGTAGTCTAGAATTTCAAGTGTTATATTATTTTGTAAGATCGTTATTTTACGTATGGTATTTCCGTGGCGAAAAAACATGGCGTCGTGTCACGTGAACTATCCTACATTGATTACGGTACTTCATAAGGGTCGTCCATACTAAAACTGAACAGTTCCGAGTGAACACACGCCGCATACTAAATCTTCCGAGCATCGTTCTCATTGTGACTGTTTAATAATTCAATTTGAACCAGGGGAAAAGAATGTTACGTTTGAGATTATTCTGGTGGCTCTATTCCTTGGCATTTTGCAACCGCTTGAAGACGAGTCAACGAACTGCACGCCGAAACAAGTGCTTCGCTCCCGATTCGCTGCTCCAAATATTACGTAAAACCACGTGGCACGAATTAGCCCGCGCGAAACCGTTGACACTGTCTTTTTCGTAAACCGAGATGCGAATCATTGTTATTTAGGTTATCAGGATAGTTATTTAGGAGGATGGTGGAAGATTGAAGGGAGAAGGGAGTCGGAGGTACATCACGTATCGTGTATCGTTGGGATCTAAGAAGAATAAATTTGGAGGTTAGGTGTAGCACAGCGACTCGATTAGGGGACATTTCGCGAAGGCAATTGAAGGTCCGTTATACAGCAATGTTGCACAGGATCGTGCACCGAAATGTTAAATCGATTTCCTTGGTAAACCATGCCCCAGATAATTCCCCCTTGACATATTTTAACTTCAACGAATCCTTTCAATTGTTGATAAAACACCGGTATTCGCAATTTTATACTCCTCCCTTATTATCTGATTTCCTATTTATTCCATGGCCGCAAACATCCCATTATTCGGGCCTTTTAATAGCAAGGGTTATTGCATATTTTTGTGATTCCTGAATTTATGACTTCTCTCGATTCCTTGATTAGTTTATTAAACGTTTAACGCACGTTTTTTGGCAAGCATTTTTGGAAAATGTCTCCTAGATAGTTTAAGGGGGTTTTTTTTTTTTAGAAAAAGAACTATATTTTCCAATTAAAGTTTGGTATAATTGGACTGATAATTAAACATATATCTTTCGATTATTAATTGCCTGTATTTAATCTGTTTCGTTATATTTTATTCTACTAAATTTTATTAGACATTTATTTCACTAGAATTTCATTCACCGCATCGTAATGATTTATAAAAAATCAGAATAATTAATAAGCAATAACCGAATATAGTTTAAAACATTCCTCGAGTCTACTTGGCCGCGATTTCGAGGAGGGCACTTCGCAAAATCCGCAACTTCCGATATCTAAAGATGGCCTCTCAGCATCACTTCATCATCTTCGATCCGGTTTTAACGTGCACTCGACTTTTCATATTGTGGACCTAATCATTTTACACCAATTTCTAGTTGGACACCATTTAATCCTCCACCAATATATTACGACGATATATTTAATATATTTTATGCTTGAAACTTCGTAATAATTCGTGAAATCAATAATCGACTTGTTCGATCGAAGATCAACGATAATAATTTTACAGAAATTTCTAGTTTGACACGATTGCATACTCCACCAATATATTACGATATATTTAATATATTTTATGCTTGAAACTTCCTAATATTTCGTGAAACCAATAATCTCGACTGGTTCGATCGAAGATCAACAATACTTCGGACGATCATCGTCATCAGACAATCCATCATCTTCGAGCCGGAAGAATAAAAGTATAAATTGCCGCGCCATTAACATTTATATGCCGAGTATTTCCTTTATCGAGGATCCAAGGTTCACGCGTTTAATATGAAAATATTAAATATTCACCGTGGAAAATTCTGCTGGTACTTCTGACGCAACGCCGCGACATTCGAGAATTTTTTATGCCCCTCTTTGGCAGAACTTCGATTTATTATATCCGATTTCCTTATATCTTTACCGCTCCACGTCGGATTATATTCGTCGTGGGATTTTTAAGTAATTTATGAGTCGTCTAACATTCTTAAATTTATTTATCATTATGTGACTCATTACGTGATATAAAATCAATAATATAGTAAGTTATCTGGCGTACCTTTCGAATATATTAATAATTTATTGCTAATTAAATCGTTCGATTATCAAAATTAACACTTAATAATTACAAAATCATTTATTATAGATAGGCAGAAGGGCCTTGGGAATCCGGAACCTTGGAACTTGCTAAAATCCTATGATTATCATCTTTTATTTAATTTAATGAGTTTAATGAGTTTAATGAGATGTTCGTGTTACAGGTTGTAAATGTAGGTGGAATAAATGAGAATTAGAATAAATGACTGACACACAATGCTGGTTCAATTTCCGTGTTATCGTGGCAAACGCGTGAATCCATTCTGAAATGTAACTGTATCTGGATGCGTATGCGAGTTACTAAGCACGAGCCAAATATGTCCGGTATTCGGTTAAATACGATTCGCATTCTTGTCCCCGTCGAATGATCGAAACGAGTTGAATTTCACATGGAATTTAACTATCTAGGTTTGCTGTGGTAAAATATAAACGGTGGGATCGATTATTTAAGAATGGCAAAGTGTGGTAATTAAACATTACAGTGGCTCCGCATAATAGACGGAATTTCTTTCCGAAAGAATTTTTAATGCGGTTGTTTCGACTCAGAATGAACTTAGAACATGTTTACGGGTCATATACCATCGATTTGGGTCATTTAGAAGTGATTTTGGCGACTTTGATTTTTTGACAATTTTTGAAGGTATACCCCTTCACATTTTTTCGATTCTGGATCGACCATTTTTGAGCAATAAAAATTGTTTAACCACTTCTTTCGACCAGAAATCGTCCTAGAATATGTTTATACATCATATACCATCGATTTGGGTCATATAGAATTGATTTTGGCGACTTTTAATTTTTGAGAATTTTTGAAGGGGTACCCCTTCACATTTTTTCGATTTTGGATCGACCCATTTTTGACCATTAAAATTTTTTAACCGCTTCTTTCGACCAGAAATCGTCCTAGAATATGTTTATACATCATTTACCATCGATTTGGGTCGTTTAGAATTGATTTTGGCGACTTTTAATTTTTGAGAATTTTTGAAGGTATACCCCTTCACATTTTTTCGATTTTGGATCGACCCATTCTTGACCAATAAAAATTTTTTAACCGCTTCTTTCGACCAGAAATCCTCCTAGAATATGTTTATACATCATTTACAATCGATTTGGGTCAGTTAGAATTGATTTTGGCGACTTTTAATTTTTGAGAATTTTTGAAGGTATACCCCTTCACATTTTTTCGATTTTGGATCGACCCATTTTTGAGCAATAAAATTTTTTTAACCACTTCTTTCGACCAGAAATCGTCCTAGAATATGTTTATACATCGTTTACCATCGATTTGGGTCATTTAGAAGTGATTTTGGCGACTTTTAATTTTTGAGAATTTTTGAAGGTATACCCCTTCACATTTTTTCGACTTGGGTTCGACCCATTTTTGACTAATAAAAATTTTTTAACCGCTTCTTTCGACCAGAAATCGTCCGAGAATATGTTTATACATCACCCACCATCGATTTGGGTCGTTTAGAAGTGATTTTGGGGACTTTTCATTTTTGACAATTTTTGAAGGTATACCCCTTCACATTTCTTCAACTTGGGTTTGACCCATTTTTGACCAATAAAAATTTTTTAACCACTTCTTTCGACCAGAAATCGTCCTAGAATATGTTTATACACCATTTACCATCGATTTGGGTCGTTGAGAATTGATTTTGGCGACTTTCAATTTTTGAGAATTTTTGAAGGTATACCCCTTTACATTTTTTCGACTTAGTTTCGACCCATTTTTGACCAATAAAAATTTGTTAACCACTTCTTTCGACCCAAAATCGTCCTAGAATATGTTTATACATCGTTTACCATCGATTTGGGTCAGTTAGAATTGATTTTGGCGACTTTTAATTTTTGACCATTTTTGAAGGTATACCCCTTCATATTTTTGCGATTTTGGGTCGACTCCCTTTCTGACTAGGAACAATTTTTAACCCACTTCTTCCGACTCAAAACGGTTCTAAAACATCATTAGACTTCATCTACCATCGATTTGGACCTCGTATAACCAAAATTGATGAACTCGAAATTTTAATCACTCCCGAAACAATAAGTACTTCAACAATACTACCGATGCTTCAAAGAAACTTTAGACCACTTTATGCCAAATTGTGTTAAAATATTACGTCTAGACATACTCAAGATGTTATCGTGATACGAGCACAAATGTCAGAGTTCCTATAAATAATACAGTAACATTACTGTTTTTGCCGTGTATGAAGCATACAACGAATCGAATTAGCGGAGTCGAAGCAGATAAAGCATCGCGCCAGTATTGGTGGGCGATAACTTTGAGAAGTAGGCTGATATAGGTTGGTGGGACTGGCTGTATTTAATTATTCCAGGAGCGATGATACTTTGAGATGACATTAATTTATCGGGTCTAAGAAAAGGAGTCACGTGACTCCTCGCATCGACAAATATATCGACTGATATATCGTCAATATTACTAAAACTCAAATCAAATATATCGCTAAAATTCGTTATATTTTCAATATCTTTAACATCACGAATCGTAATAATACGGATTTCAACGGCGTTCAACGTGTTAACTCTTTATAATAATATTATTAATATTATTAATAATAATTATTATTAACCCCTTGACATACAAATAAAACGGAATTTCATGGGTCCAAAAAATACTATTTAATTTGGCTCAACTGAACAGTTATGTAAGCTTTGAAACAGAACGGAATATTTACAATGCTAAATATCATTTAATAAGATTGATACACAATATTAATGGACAATAATGAAGTAACATTATTCAATAATAAATAAGTAGTTCTGTAAAGTATGACATTTTTCCTGTCCGCCGGAGACAGTTCTTGCGTCCCGGAGACGTCAACGTCTACAATGACACGCGAAACAAATGACGTCCCTCAGCCGTCATTGTATGCCAAGGGGTTAATGTTAATAATTAATGTTATTAACCCTTTGCGGACGACCGACGCATATATGCGTTCAGAGTGGAACATCAACGTCGCCAATAAACTCAGATATGCATTCGACAAAAACAATCGACGAAGACGAACCACTTATATGTTGATTAAGTCAACGTTTAGTTTGCGATTTTGATACAAGCAAATATTCCAACTTTCTTTGCAAATCCACAAGACTATTATTACTTATGATTAATATTATATTAATTACTTATGATTAATATTATATTAATTAATTATGATTAATATTATTAATATTATTAATGTTATTCACTAATGGGATCATATTGGTTGAACTTTAAAAGTCCGAAGAAAAGTTAAAATATTACTTTATATATTATGTTATTCACTAATGGGATCATATTGAATGAACTTTAAAAGTCCGAAGAAGAAGTTAGCACTTAACAAGATAACTTGCAGAAGCGAATAACATTATTTAACAAACCTCGTAGAAAATCCATGATGAGAACAAGGTCTGTATTAGGTTGTAGATTATCAAGGTTCTCCGCAGGTCGAAGGGCTTCCTGTTTTCCATTAATCTCGGGCCCAGACTCTTGCTGAAGTAAGCGTAGGAAAGGCATATCGCGATCGTCGGGAACGGACTGCTCATCATGAACCAATTATTCACCCGGGGATCTGGAATCCAAGAAAAATTCATTAAACATTCTCCTCGACTTCGAATCGATTCCGACTGTTCTGCGGAATAATCGAATTTCATTCATTATCATATCTTAACACATTCGCGTCGTGACGTTTTCAGTTGAGTGTTTGTTGAATCAAGTTATGTTGACGAAAATGTTAAACACCAATATATAACTTTTGTCAAAATGTACTCAAACGTTTGGACACCGAAATGTAACTTATGTAAATACTGACATTTGAGTTATCCGAGTAAAATAGCAATAATGAAAAAAGGGGGATACTTCGACGAATCTCGTATTAAGCGAAATGTATAATTAATATAGAATAAAATATATAAAATAAAATATCAAGTTACGTTGACGAAAATGCTAAACACCAATATATAACTTTTGTCAAAACGTACTCAAACGTTTTGACACCGAAATGTAACTTATGTAAAGACTCACATTTGAGTTATCCTGGTTCGAGTAAAATAGTAATAATGAAAAAAGGGGATACTTCGACGAATCTCGTATTAAGCGAAATGTATAATTAATATAGAATAAAATATACGAAATTTATACAACTCGATTTATAAAACATACATCAACCTACAGATATATCCAAAGAAAAGTATCCCATTCCATTTTATAGACAAGATATTTGATAATTTGTTTAACGATAGTAAGTGATTCCAAACTTATGGCCGGTAGTGTACGTGGCCAAGGCCGTGAAGAGGTTAAGTGACTCAGTGGCTACTAAAATATTAATGTAATTCTAATTGTTTTCGCGCATTTCAAGAACAATACAATCGTCGAATCGCTTCTATACCGTCGTAACATTAATCCATTAAAATCGTGGAATTGATCAACATTTTTCGGTTGTCGCAATCCGCAAGAATTTGCATTCGTGTTTACGATCGATTTGCCCGTAAAATGCGCAAACATCTGAGGCGAGAAATATCAATATAAATAAAGGCAAGGAGGTATGTCGGTCATGTCCTAATTCCGTGCATCCATCGGTGTCGATGTCGGTGAATGAAATTCAATTAGTGGAAACCGAGTGATATAATATTCCTTGGAAGACGATTAATCAAGGATTCCTAAACTCTTATCACTCGAAATGTGCCGACCAGACACCGTCGGTAACAAAGCGTTCTATACTTATAATAAGGCACGATGTATAATATATGCCGGCTTGCAGTGCACGAAACCAAGTAACAATAAAATCCTACAATTCTGGCAGCAGCACTGTCGACTGACGTAAAACACTAGCTTAACCTTTTCGAGACGGATTTTATTTTAAGGGACATAAAAGAGTAGGCTATATTTCTAATACTTGAGTTGATGTATTTGTTGAAAATAATAAGATAAAATAAGAAAAATTCATTGACTGGGACATATGTGTTACAATAGTCTTGAAAAGGTTAAGGTTGGTAGTATTACTGTCGGTTGAAGTGATAAGGGTTAACAGTAGAACTACGAAAGCAGTTGAAACGACGGGTTCTTGGAATTTAATACAAATGTTTTTATAAAGTTTCATTTTCTGAGACTTTTCACGGTTCAAGTTGCACAATGGATATAATTGAATCGATTAATCTATTTTTGCCATTCACACTTATTTTTAAGGATTTATTCGTAAATAATAAATATAGAAATCGATGAATTTATTTTCTTTCTTTCTTTCTTTCTTTCATATATTCTTTTTTTAAGGACGTACACGTAAATATACAAATAGCTGAATATAGGTTAGTAGCCTATCGCCGGTAGATCTAGTGTTAAAATCTGGGAATTAAAGGGTGACGTGATACAAACTATCATTGAATTAAGGAGTCGGATAAGGTTATTTAAGGACTACACTCGGTGTACGGTTAATTGGAAGACGCCGTGTCTAAATAAAAGAGCGCAGTCTCCACTGGCCCCTCAATTTCACGCGAATCAATTGCCATCGAAGCGAATGCGTGTCCTGTATTCTTCCTGGCTTCTAATTAACACTAGACCTACCGAAGCAGTCAAAACGACTGCTCCGCCATTTTGAACTCTTTGCACTCGGAAGCGACTCTCGGTCGTCACTTATTACGAATAAACAGGAATCGAAAGAGTTATGGACATTTCTAATAGATTCTATTGGAACTTAATCAATGTGGTACTTTTTGGAAAAATGTTCACACATTATAAGCTCCGATGAGAACAGATAAACAAAGGTTCTTGAAAATCAAAGTTTTCGTTAACAGAACAATGAAATATAATGATATGATACAATTTTTTGGTAGAAATAGTGTTAATGAAGTCTTATTTAGTAAAGAACACAAAGAATACTGAAACAGCTATAAGTCGTGGAAAACAATGGAACAGGCGTATAAAAAATATCGAAGAACACTGGGAAGGATTGGGATTTTCGATAGTTTCGATAGTTTCGATAGTTTCGATGATAAACCGAGAGAGAAGCCGCGCGTGCTGCGATTTGAATGCTCTACATTTTGATTAAACCAGAATCTTTCGGTTATATGTACTCGAATAATTACCCTCTCTCTCTCACTCTCTCTCTCTCTTCCTTCATCTCCCCTACCCTTCCTGGACCATTGTTCCTCACCCTGGGCTATGTTCCTAATCATCTCATTGTTACGAGAATCAGGGTAAAGAATCTAAAGGTCGAAAACCATGAAGACGCACCGATCTCTGGGAATTGTGTCTTAGAATTTAATCATCTAATTTATTAGATTCTAATAAATCATCTAATAAATCATCTAATAAATCATCTAATTTATTAGATTCTAATAAATCATCTAATAAATCATCTAATTTATTAGATTCTAATAAATGATCGCTCCAGAATCATTCTTGATTATGCTTCGTATTAAATCAGGATGACTTAATAAATATAATGATTTAAATTTAATAAATAAATTTTAATGATTTAAAAAAGTCGACGGTGTCGAAAAATTGACTATCAATAATTAACGCGATAATTTGGGCCCAAGTTAACATATTAACTATCAACAGTTAACGCAATATTTTGGGTCCAAACTCATGGATCCGTAACCACATAACAACACGTTCCTTCCGACATCCGGAAAACATGAAGAAACATTCGCATTGGCAGAGAATCTCGCTTAACGTATTATCACTGTACTTATTGTTAGCGAAAGGAACATAAAATTATTCGAACACGGCAATATCCGGGTACTTGGCAATACTCACTCATGCGTGAACCGCAAAGTGATAAGAAACAACACGAATGGGGCATAAAAAATATCATTGGTTTGATACACACAATCGTAGTCATTTAATCATTTCATTACATCGATCCACTCTCGCAAGGATATCGATGTAATCGGTGGATATTAGTCAACGCATTTAATTCCACGCGTTTTATACATAAAATGTGAAACAACGCACCATTAAAAATGGCGGAATAATTCATTAAAAATTGTAGACTAGTCATTTCGACTGCTTTCGTAGTTCCAGTGTTAATATTTATATCAATTATGAATGATTTTATTCAATTTGGGTCACCTCGATCATCCTTTTTATTATTAAAATATTATTTTCATACACCGAGTATAGTAAACTCCTGTTTAACCCTTTGCGATCGGCAGATTTCGCTTTTGGGAGTACCAGTAGGTCGAAGCAAATCTATCGTTTCGCAATTACTTTTCCGTACAGGATTTAAAGTCAATATATGGATATTAAAACACACAGAATTTGTGGAAATTGATTTGTTGTATTTAATACTACTTATAATACGTAAGGTTCCCGAAGGTTCCTGCTGCGGGGTTATTGACTTCTACGACGATTTAGAAATGTCCCCGCTACGGGGACACCGACCGCAAAGGGTTAATACGAGTTCTTGTCAGGAAGAGTCATCATTTTCACCGGTATTTGTGAACAAATCTATACCTGAGTAACACGGCCATGTTTTATGACTTAATGGTAGCCGCGTAAGAAAAAACCGCATTACTTATAGAACGACCTAATAATTAACACGTTCGATGACGCGTGGGTCAATCGCACGTTAAGTAAATAATAATGAAGGAAATCGATGGTTACGCAATGGATGAATTATTGATACCGCCACCGAATACCGAATACTAACAAACAAAGGGGAGACGGTTATTGTTTGGCCACCGGTAGCCCACGCGTCAGCGAATATAAGCAATCCGACCTATCGCGAAGAAAGGAGTCGCACAACACGATAACAAAAGTCCTCTTTTGTTATTCAATAAAATGGAAAACAAAGCTTTCACCGAGCAAAACATCATCAACATAATACACCTCGATGCACATGCGACAAAAGTCGGGGTATTGCATCCTTCATTTCGAATTAATGCCTGCATTAAAGTCATATAACTTTACATACTCATCTAATCCGTATCTTTTGTTTCGTTTCATTTTTCCGTTGCGATTATAATTCTACAAGTACGCGCAACGATTGCTACCCTCTTACTGCGTTTCAGTGATCAATCCGTTGCTACGTTCACGTTAATGCAGTATGGTTGGATTCACGTGCAGCTAGCTTCACGTTATGCGAGCTTGAGACGCGAAAGAATTAGGTTATGAAAGGTTAAAGTAATACTATTTAATGCCACTTTACTTGTTAATAATCAATGTATTTCGTTGGCAAAAAGTTCGTGCGGTTTTTAAGGTCTAAATCGAAAGTGATTCTTACTTAATTTTATATATCTTTTCGATTTGCTTTAATTAATAATGTCATCCGTTTTAAACTTATATTTCTCTGTCCTTTGGACAGCTTCGTAATTCCGCGTTCGTAAAAGTGTCTTCATTTTACCGGAAGAAACTTATGCAAACTGTGCGAACTTTCTGGTTAAACCTGATATTAGCAGATCTTTGATATCTTAAAATTAAAATTCGCGATAGTGGCGTAAGATTGCTGTACATCGAACGTATGTGATAAGGAATGAAACAAATGCAGGAAGCACGGGAAAATGGCTTCTTTTATTGTAGTCGACCGTTAGAAATTGTCGTAACAATGAAATCGAGAGCAAGGTGAAATACCGCGACTTACGCGGGAACTTGTAATTTCATAAGACGTATTATGATATGCAGATTGAAAAGTGGGGCAGCCGGTGCATAATTTAAAAACCGACGTCCTTGCATTATGCAATTCATGATGCGCCACCCGACGCCGGTGTCAAAGTTCTGACAATGAGACACTTTCAACGGTTTTAAAACGGCCGCATTTTACATCGGCGACTCGTTAATTACTAATAATAAGGTCGCGAATGATTTGTAAAAAAGCCATTGGTTTATGGCTTCAAACGAAACTTAACCGAAGAAATGATTGAAACTAATATAAAAGAAATTGAAAATACCAAAGGAACTACGGAAACTTACAAAATGAAAAGAAATTCTAATTTATTCATTGCTAATTCTATTCTAATGTAATTTCATAGTGGAAAGTACTTCCGGACGCAAATCGCAGTGCTGTTTACATTATTTTTTGCGCGCAGTCCGTGTCGGACGTTGCCGTACGACGATACTGCGCCGGCGCAAAGTCCCGCCGTAGCTAAGAGGTTAATGGAAACGCGCGATTCAGCGAAATATGAATTACAAAGTCAGCGCTCACGCGTTAAACTAGGCACAATTGAATTACAGTAAACGTGGACAGTTTACCGAGCCATGCAAAAAGTTTCAAGTCAAAATACCACGGTTACTTGAGATTATTCTTGCAGCAGCGAAAACAGCTTGTCCCTAGAGTAGATACATTTCTGTGGGGTTTTTTTCTCCACCACCTTTCACCGGAGAATGTGAGTTCGTTGGCGACGCTGTAGAGAGCCTTCCGCTGAATTACCTTTGCACTCTCGTGACCCGACCGATACTCTTACGTTTTACTCGCACGAATACGCTCGCAAGGATCGCCTCTTCGCGCGAATAAAATAGTACTACGTACGTGGGTGGGTTCTATGTGGGTTCCATGTGGGTTCCGCACGCTACGAAGCCTATATATCGGTTTTCCAGTATCCCTTTCTATGGAACTCCGGTCAACACACTCCGCGCGCCAATCCTCAAAGCGGATGTTTCATCGACGCCATTATACTCGAACTAACTCTATCGGCGCTTTATAAACTACTTCGAATCGACTGACACTCGATTACCGACTCAAATCTTTCGAGTAGGAAATTACGTTTTCATGTAATTTATTAAACCTTTGACTGCGGCGTGTTCGAAAAGACACTATTAAAATCGTAAGATATTCGCGTGAGAGTAGTTGACACTAAAGTGTGTCGATAGAAATAAGAGAAATCAAGGAATTATTGAGATTCAGTTATTCGATCGATTGTTATGTGACACATAACAGAATATTCCATACTGTATTAATTTACTGAAAAAGTTAATGCATGATGCCGAGTCGTATATATACGCTTTTCGTAGTCAAAGGGTTAACACATACGTATGGGAGTATTTTCAGTCGAATGTTACGCGCGTAACGGCGCAAATTCGCGGAATTTGGTTAAATAAAGTTATGTTGACAAATCATGCTATAAAAAGCAGCATGTAACTTAGTCAACATGTGCTCAGAAACGTTTTGAAACCGAAATGCAACGTATTTAAAGACTTACATTTGAGTTATTCGGTTGCGAATGTTTTAATGTTTACTTAGATGTATTTCGTGAAACCAAAAATTATTGCTAAATGTGTGTCATTGGATATTGTGTCACATCTTTCGTGACGAACCAAGAGACTTGTTTAAACGGAATTTCTTGTTAAAGAGTCTTTTAATGAACTTTATCATATAAATAGAATATAATTAAATAAAGTGTTTAATTTTACGAAATTATGCCATCGCTACTCGATGTAACAGGGTGTCCCGCACGAAACAAGCCACCCAATTATCTCCCTTAATCAAGGAAAATTATCTCCCCAATACGGAAAATATTTAACGCGTTATACGAATACCTTCGAACGGCCGGTATCTCAAAAGGGAATTTTTCCGTTTACGTTTTTTTACAGAATATTCCTCGTCACCCATATTTCTCACGTGGAAAGAAATATCGTTGTATATTAAGGGTACCGGAAAGTAATCAATTCGGTTCAAAAATTCTTTGAATTTTTTCGAATTAATTTAGGAATTTTATTTTGTTCAAAAAGGAAATTAAAAATAGCATTGGAAAATTGTCGATCAAGGATCATAGATAACGATGGGGATTATTTAATAGAATAATGTTTAATATGAAAAATAAAAGGTGTTTCATAAAGTATGTGAAAAATAATTGATTACTTTCCGGTACCCTTAATAATTAGGTAACCTACTTTTCACGTGGAAACATATCGTTGCATAATTAGGAGACCTATTTTATGTCATACAATACAATACAAATCTACTTGCTTCAATATCGACACTAAATATATTTATTTCTAGAATATATATATATATATAGAGTCTCATATTTATTAACAGATGCTGAGTAAGAAGCTTCCCACTAATAATTAGATACAAATAATAAACAACGAATCATTATCAATCCGATGAAAAAATTCCAAGGATTTCTTCGCATAAAAATTTGGGAATTAAAATTTTCCAAGAAAAGGGAATCATGGCTTTGGAGGATCATCGATCAAGGATGATAGACAACAATGTGGATCAAATAATATGCAAAAGTAAATGGAGTTTCATAAAGTATGTGAAAAATAATTGATTACTTTCCGGTACCCCTAATATGCAAAGCTAATATGCAAAAGTAAATGGAGTTTCATAAAGTATGTGAAAACAATTGATTACTTTCCGGTACCCCTAATATGTAAGATGGTATGTACAAAAAATAGAAAAGAAAATCGAAGAAAGTGGTCAACAAAGAAATGCGTTGAAAAGAACAGTTATCGCGTGTAAACGATCTAATAATGTTTCCCGAGTGTAAATGGAAGAATGGATTGAAGTATTATGGCAGAGGGTGGTGGGTTCGAGTGTAATCAGCCGGAGTCGCCGGCTGGTCTACGGAGCTTACGATTAGCGTAAAACACGGCCTGCTGGCTTCCCGCTATTAAATCGATAATCCACATGCCGTGTAACACGAAACATGAAAAAAAAACCCTGGTCAATTCGAGCCTCTTACTCGTGTCAGCTGGGATTAAAACACTCACGCGAGTAGTTTGCGTTAAAAGACAGACGATGGACACAGTAGGTAAACGATGCGTTAACTAAACTTTATGCTCCCTCGTTTCTTCGCTATCTTAATTTGATCGCACATTATTCGCGAATTTTTAAGGTTAGTTTTGTTTCATTTAAATTAGTTTATTCTATTTTAATCGTTAATTTTGCATATTATTCTTTGTTTATTGATCATAGATTGTTGGAATGAGCGGAAGAATATTTCGAGGGAATTTTAGGAGTCCCGGATCTTTCGGATCATCGTTGGTTAAACTTCCATGAAGCTTCTTTCTTGTTTATTTAATAATAGATTACGTGAATTCATTGACCGAAGAATACTTCTAGGGATTTTCGAGAGTTCCGAGTTTCTTGGGTCATCGTTAATTAAACTTTCGCGGAATGTCTTTCTTTATCTATTATTAATATAGATAACATTAATTACTTGACAGAAGAATACTTTTCTAGTGATTTTCGATAGTTCCGGGTTTCTTGGATCATCGTTAATTAAACTTTCGCCGAGTGTCTTTCTTTATCTATTATTAATAATAAATAACATTAATTACTTGACAGAAGAATACTTTTCTAGGGACTTTCGAGAGTTCCGGGTTTCTTGGATCATCGTTAATTAAACTTTCGCGGAGTGTCTTTCTTTATCTATTATTAATAATAGATAACATTAATTACTTGACAGAAGAATACTTTTCTAGGGATTTTCGAGAGTTCCGGGTTTCTTGGATAATCGTTAGTTAAACTTTCGCGGAGTGTCTTTGGTGTCTCGATACCGTAAGATGGCATGCAACGATTCATCAGTGTCAGTGAGTATAAATAACGAGCACGTCGTTGTACCATTTTACATCGTACCGTATCGCACTCCTCGAGAATGCTAGGATCATTTCGTTACAACGAGGTTCACGGTAACTTTTCACTTAATTCACGGTAACTTTTCAATTAATTCACGTGCGATTCTTGCTCACAGTCCTCCATATTCTATATAGTACGATTTTCTTCAATAATAAACCGCGTAATGTAGCCAATTACAGTCGATCATTTCCAGATAATCATCAAATCGATTACACGAAACTATCGAATCTGGTTTAACACGAATATCGAACGAATACGTTGGTTTATATCGAACTACTGTGAAAGTTTCAAGACGGAAAGGAAGAAAAAGAAAAAGAGAAAGAGAGAGGGGGGGGAGGAAGTTAAATTAAAGTTGACTAATCATTTACAGAGAAAAGTAATAAATGATTAAACAGTTCTAGGAGTCGCCAAATCAGGTACTTATTTACTGGCAGGTTTCCAACTTATTTCAAAATAGAACTCCTCGGAAGAACATCAAAATCTATCGGCCGCCTGCATTCAATTACCACGATATCAATTATAATGAGCCATTAACCTCGAAAAAATCAAGATATAAGTTTCATTCACTTATGATGCCACAAATCTAACCTAAAAAAAGATACATCTCCAGCGGTGAACTCTAACTTGACTTACACTGATTAGATAAGGTTGCCATGACAACCTCGAGGGATGAGAATTAGAGATACATTAACGATCCAAATATATCGGCGCGCATTAAATTCCGAGATTTTCATTAAACGCCGTGTAATCTGAATTTCACAACGCGGTAATTGAGCGAGGGCAAAGAGGCGAGTAATTAAGCGAGGGATCCAAGATAATGATATTTGCGAAAGAGACACCGTGGAAAAATCGCTTCGAATAAAACCTTCCAAGTAGTTATATAATTAATGACCTTGACTTATGATTAACATCGAATATTACGGGTACCATGATATTTCGATTAAAACGGATTATAAAACGGGAAACGGGAAGATAATAAATTCCACGGAAGAACAAATAACGCGGACGTACATATTTCGTATTCACGTACGCGACCGGATGTCGTTTCTATCGGTTTGATCGGCGAGAGAGCAGTCAGAGAGGGGGATGGAGAGAAGGAGAGAGCAGTAAAAAGGAATTCCTGAAGGACGTTCCAAGGAAGTCTCGAGTCTCGGAGAAATTTCATGGCGAACGGGGAAAATTCGGAATAAGATGGCACACCGACAATGATATTACGACACTTTATTGACTCACGCGTCTTCGCGAAGCCGAGAGGTCATCCTGAAAATATGCACGACAAATATACCTTCCACTATGAAAAGGTTTCTTTGCTTGGGACCCTCTACGTTTCCTGTCCCTTCCACTTTATTCCCGAGCTATTACGAAAGAGTATCTCGATGGACGGGACTCGCGCCATTTTATTTGCCCGTGTTCTAATTCGAGCGTGGGACGCGCCTTAGTAAATTCATCTTCATTCGGGGACGCTCGAGGAGAACTTAGAGAATACGAGGTGAATTCGAGATTTCTGTAAGTTTGGACTCAAGATTGTTGAGTCTTTTTAATAAAATCAAAATGTCTTTCAATTAGGATAATTATATTTCAGACTGAAAAACCCTGCTGCGATATAAATTTCAAGCAAACGAACATAGTTTGCTTCGCGATGATAAAACTTGCAATAATTGTATATTCTTTAATTTATGTATTTTAGTAGTCGAAGGAAAATTATTGTTCATACTTTTCTACGATATTTTCGGGGTCTAATAAGAGGCTCGAATATGCGCCGCAAATAAGTAGGAAATTGACCTACTTCGATAATACAAGCTGATCAAAATAGATCAGGTTACAGGGATGATTATTTTATTAGGTAGTTGGAAACGATTTGCTTACCGGAATGGTTATCCATCAGGTCCCTGTATCCGTACACAAAGTCTGTCACTATACTCGTCATCTTGGATCACGTCTGAAACAGAAATAATACATTTCTATAAGCCCCGTTCGAAATCTTAAAAAAAGAAGAACTTATTTCAAAATCGAGCCGAAACCTATCGTGCACTTGCTAACACGCACTGACAACACCAAGTTTCTCCTAAATACATATTATGGTGTAGACACTACGAAACTATGAAGGTTGTCCTCCATCTAATACTATATTTGAAGAGCAACCCGTTTAAAACTATACGGAAGAAGTGATTATAGAAGACATTCAGTGAACGTGCAGAATATAAATAATATACAGGGTTCCATAGAAAATATGCCAACTAGTTAGCTTTAACACTGGAACTTCGAATAAGATATTCAGCTATTAAAAAGGGGACTTAAGTTTGATGGAAAAACGAAATTAACCGATTTTATTTAACGCTCGGTTTCCGCGACGCGTCATTTTGATGCATTTCGAATAACACGAGGAAAGTTACAGAACCCGTTTACATTTCTCTTTTACCACTTATGTTCACTTTCATTCATTTAACGATGAGATAATGGTGTATAATGTTGTTCTTACATGAAATACGTACTTTTTTAAAGAAAACGTGCGGTTTTGTTCTCGCGTTAATTTGCCGCGTGTCCGTAGATATATAAATATATATGAAATATATATTATTAAAAGGTTATAAAATCCAAAGTGATTATAAAATCGTGCAAGAATATGTGAAATCGAAATCAAATAAATGCACTGTAATTAATACTGATATTATTAATACGACATGTTTCGGTGTGAGATATGATTATCGAGATTTGCGGTAATCAAATTACGTGTTGCACCGGAATGCCATGTGGCCGGTGACAAAATTAAATGTGAGAGTTCAATGAACTCTCGTGGAACTTTTACCCGAGCCAAGTCAATTTTTCATGGTCCAAAATCGCATCTTCCGTCTCGCTAAAAATACACGTGCCAAATATAAGTTTCCCTTTCAGATATCCGTTGGACTCTGACTTAATATTTCGATCGAGAATCATTAACCGTTTGAGTGTCACGGGTCTATGCAAGAAATACCGCCGAAAAATGGCAGACTGCGCGTGCGCGATGGGCATCTTTCGTGTAATTGTACTTCGTTTACTTCGCTTCACTCATAGACGTCGAGTACGTCCACTTCCTTTCCATCCCTTTTAATATCAAGTTTCGCACTTCAAACGAACGTATAAAAAATGATATTTATTAAACGCATAAGTTTTTATCGCCGTTTAAAAACTTGAGATGGCATTTTTCGTCGTGGAACAGGAGAAGCGTAATCGCGCCATCTGGCACTCAAACGGTTAATAATAATTATTTCATAAAGTCAAATATCCGATGTTATTCCGTGTACCAGTATGCAAAATGTTTGTCGCAAAGTCACGAAGGGTAGTTTGCATTACAAACTTTGAATAAACATCGCGGAAAACCGTGATTATAGCGTGTCATTTTCACTATTAATCCTCGAGAGCGAATGCAACGATTAAAAAAACACACTCATTAGCCTCGGTTACACGTGGACTGATGCGTCCGCCATGTTCCTTGGTTTCCGGAAATGACTGAGTACAAGGATATTCAATTTAACTGATGACTCCGTGCCATGCAAGCTTTATCTTCACCGGCGATCATTTACCCGATGAGTTAATTACTTGCGATTATTGTAAATATTGCTATTAAATATCATTCTCTGAGCAAGCAGTGGTTTCGGTGAAAATAGACCGCTTTTCAGCGAATATCAATTGAGGAGAACTTGAGTAGAAAAAACCGATGGTGCTTTCGTCGATTAAGTTCGCTAGAATTAATTGCTTTATATGGATTTATGAAAAGAGCAGATTAATACGATAATTCGAGAAGGTATACCAACTTAGATACTTGGTCTATTTAAAGTTTATAGTTACAGAAATAATTATAGATTAATTAACACTAATTAAATGTTCGGATATCGGAAACAAGAGATTTGGCAGAAGAATAGAAAAAATTCTTTGGATAAAGAAGAATTAAATTATATATTTGGGGGAATGAATCTCTAATTAATAAGGAATTTAATATTACAAGATAATTATTGGGTTAGTCAACAAGTATAAATAGAAACCGGGTTTTATCCCGTTTCGTATATTTCTTTAATCTTATTTCTTCGATAATGCATCGTTCGTTTTGACTTATAATATTAAATTTTCACATGTTTTGAACAACTTCGTAACACCGTGTTAATAAAAGCTCCTCCATTTTCGTTCACAAAATTAGTGCAAACCGCATGCATTTTCTGGCTAAACCAATATAAACAATACTCACTTATATCACGAATATATGCATCAGAAATTATCCTCGAATGATCAACGAATTAAAAAGTTAATGTTATAATTGTAAAGGGAATAAAAACAATGGCGTTCCGGCGAAACAAGATGTCCGAATTTCGGGGGAAACAAAGGAGGATACATGTTTGGTCCAGCGTGACTCGGATCTTCGAAACGCATAAATTTCTCCTTCGATGTACCTTCCTCTGCCGATTACGGATATTACGTAAGGGACGGCAGTAAAGTTTGCAGCCGGTCGAAAGAAAATAAGAAAGAGGTGAAAGAGGGTGACGAGGTGGGAGAAAGGTACAGGAACGGCGTTGCTGGTACGAGAAGTCGACGAGAAGCCGACGAGAAAGTTACTAAATAACCCGTGTATTTGTTACGTCGTTGTCGAGATCGATTACACCAGCTGGGTAACGTAATCTCTCGATCGAACAATGCATGGCCAATGAATGGAACTTTGTCTTTTAACCATTCACCTATAAACTTGATTCGTTGATTATAATTTTTCTATACGGTTACGATTTAGCGAATTACCTTAAGTAGGTCACTCCGTCGAGCCAGACTCTCCTCGTTTCAGGAGAAACGTTTAACTATTTATCTCGTCGGACCAATTCCTTCGATTCTTTTCTCTTTTACCATCCGAATACATAAATAACGGTAAACTATATCTATAATTTAAAAATTGCAAATGACGGAGTAGATAAGTTCGATATCCAAATGAATAAATTAGTTCGTTTGCTTTTCTTCCTCTTCAATGATCTACTGGGTTGTTCGGAAAGTAATTTCGTTTTGTTGTGAAAATGAAAGACAATTTTCGTATAATAAACAAATATTTTATTAAATTATATATTGGCCATTCTTTTCCAATACTTTTTGCCATCTTTCTGGCAGTAGCATGATTCCACGCTCATAAAATTGTTGCTCTTTGCTGGCAAAAAACTGTTTCCTCTGTCGGGAAAAAACGAAATTACTTTCCGAACGCATATTTTTCTACTGATTTTTCTTGCGCTTTAGTCACACGATTATTATGCTTATTACAGAATTCAATTAAGTATGATGTAACGATTTATACAATCTTTTCATCTAATGAAACAGTATAATTTATTCATTAGCTGCATGGAAGGCAGTGATTAGCGAGAAAAAAACAACGTCAGAGATGAATATGAATACTGAAGTAGAATAATGTACATAGAATCTTTGTACCGGGCGAAGACGTACGGGAATTTGAGGTTAGAATTTCGTAAATGGAATTCCAAGATACGGAGAAGAAAATGGCGAGCAATTTTCCTTTTTTTTCGTGATGAACGATAAGCTTTGACCTCGATAGGGCTGAAAATATCTGAATTCCGTGATAAATCGAGGGAAACAGATATAACTTGGCTGCTCGGGTGTGTATCGTAATGAAATCGGAGGTTATTATCTCGTGGAAGGCGTACCGTGCGCGGAGTACCATTTACTCAATTACATAATTGCATAAATCCTGGAATTTGTAGGTCGTACCGTAATCTTCAATGCCATGGAAATCGATACAGCAATCTGATATGTCGCCGGCTATCTATACGATACTTCGCGGAAATTCTTTTCCAGAAAAAGTATTAAGCAAAACAAATAAAGAAGACTGATAAAAATTGCGGTTTGCAATTTTTGATGGAAGACAAGAAATATTCTAAAATATCTGCGCGTTTCTGGATATTTATTACGATCGACGTGTACTCGATAAATAAATTCAGAGCTTTTTTCGCGGTGTCTTTAAAGGTAAAGATAGATAAGAATGAGGTTGATAAGAGTCAATATTGAGTCTTTAAACTCAAGTTACAAATATATGTACATTGGATTAATAAATTTCAATTATATGGTGTTTAACATCAGATTTGATTATAAGATAAGAAATATTCTGTAATATGTGCGCGTTTTTGGATATTTATTACGATCGACGTATACTCGATAAATAAATTCATAGTTTTTTGGTGGTATTTTTAAAGATAAAGATAGATAAGAGTCAATTTTGAACCTTTAAACCCAAGTTACAAATATATCTATATTGGATTAATAAATTTCAATTATGTATATGTATATATAACATATATACATATACATAATTGAAAATACAGATCGCATCGTTTTACGGGCGGCTAAATGAATCTCGTTTCGGGTGCAAACAGCCGGAACAGAAGTGAATCGATTTTACAATAATAGTCGAGTTCGTCGACATCGAATATGTGGTTTCGTAATTTCCGCTTTTAAGAGAAATTAATTAACACTTTTTGCACATTGGCCCTCTCTAATATCGAGATATCCTCTTTGTACGAGTCAATTCATTGGTAGACAGGGAAAACCATGAATCGCAAGAACAACTGGAGTGTTTAGCGTGTGTCACACAACATTGTTAATATCATTGTTGTAGCCTTGATAAGACGGCACGACTATAAGTCTTAAAAACTGTTGTAAAGACTTTTCCAGTAAAACATTTATATATAGTATACATCCATATATGATTATAACGGAAATTCCTTGGAAGAAACTTTTATGCTTAACTTGGTTGAAGAAATAATATTAGTTCAATTTTATATGGATATATATATATATCGCAATGATATAATAATATAATTATAATTTAGTAGTACAATAATAATAATATATCCTTTAAGGACAGATACAATCACTACAATCTATGATTTTAATTGATCTACCATTAATCGTAATTCTTCGGATTTATATTCCAGTCACAATAATATAATAATAATAATATATATAAATCCGAAGAATTACGATTATATATATTAGATATATATATATATATATATATATATATATATATATTATTATTATTATATTATTGTGACTGGAATATAAATCCGAAGAATTACGATTAATGGTAGATCAATTAAAATCATAGATTGTAGTGATTGTATCTGTCCTTAAAGGATATATTATTATTATTGTACTACTAAATTATAATTATATTATTATATCATTGCGATTGGAATCTAAATTCAGAGTATTGCAATTAATGGTAGACCAATTAAAATCCTAGGAAGAAGTGATAATGTTGCAATTACATTAAATAACAAGAATAATAAAAGTTGCAATCCACTTAAACCGATTAATAATTAAATGTCGCGGAAAGCAATGCAGATTGTTGATAAGGCGAATCATGACTCTGGCACGATGATAACGATAAGCGGAGAGATATTATAATTAAAACGATCTATACCCGGTGAACTATTCTTATCAACAATTAACCCCATTATTATTTTACGTTATATCGGGGAGAAAAAGGAGACTCGCGCTTTAACTATAAACATTATCGAAGAAAATAACGATCGGAATTAAAAACAATTATCGATAGATGTAATATCGTGTGATGTAATATTCTATTATATTATTTCCTGGCATATTTATTTAATAATATCAAGTTGCGGATAATAATAGTATTTATAGTAATATTCGATAAGAAAATATAATACTACGATGAGTTTTAAAAACTGTCGCTTTTCTGGAAAAACATATCGAGAAACTCTGAGAATAATTTGTAATTTGCGTATATTAAAATGGTTTTTATATGGCATGTAGTTCCGTGACGTTATTCTTAAAATAGAAGTGTAAAGTAGAAATGAAAAGATGCAATAAATCCAAAACATCTAAAAGATCCCAAAGATCCAAACAATCCAAAAGAGCCAAAAAATACGAAAGATCCAATAAATCCAAATCTCCAAAAGATCCCGAAGAACCAAACAATCCAAAACAGTCAAAAGATGCAATAAATCCAAAACATCTAAAAGATCCCAAAGACCCAAACAATCCAAAAGAGCCAAAAGACCCAAAAAATACGAAAAATCCAATAAATCCAAAACCTCCAAAAGATCCCGAAGATCCAATAAATCCAAAACATCTAAAAGATCCAATGCCTGGAAAAAGGTTCCTCGACAAAGAGACGGGAAACGAGTTCAAAGCCGGCCGCCATCTTGGAGAACGTTTGAAGGGTGGAAGTACATTTGGTGTGTGGCACACGGTGTGCCGGTCGACACATTGCGTGTATAATTTATAATGTGTTGTAACGTGTGTGTTTTAACCAGAATGCGGTCACTTTGGTATTGATTTTTTTCACATTTCCACTTCCACGCCGGGTGTTCATCGTTCCCGCGTCGAGTACAGTTTCCTCGTATTTTAGGGGTGTATTATATACGAATATAAATATTCTTCTTCGTTTTACCCCGAAAGAGAATCAGCAGCAACGAAAACGGTAATATCACCAGCAATAAAACACTTTCGCAAACGGTGGATTTTTATTGTGTTATTTCTTTTCCGAAAGTAATATAATATTATATAAGGTGCTAGGTTCAAGTTTTATTTAGGCGTGGATTACGCCCGACACGGAAAAAAGAGGTGTGTTTCTTTTCGTGCGAGACCCGCCTCGGTTTCTGGGAAACTGAAATGCCAAATGATACTCCGACATTGTAACGTTCTTGCTATGTAATTTACTTAAAACTTTACACTTTTATGTGCTGTTTCATGAAATATTTCTCGTAAAGTAATTCAGCGTTATTTCATATCCTACGTCATAAAGAAGAATGACTCGTCGCGTAACCCGTCACCTCGAAGGAAAAGCATTCTAATCAATCCGTTATCCGGGTCATTGAACATTTATGATTCTCTTGACATTGATCGCGATACATATTAATTATCGGCCCCACAAATGTGTCCGATATGAATTATGATAATAACAGTGTATACTTCCGGCTAATCAATCGTTAATTCACTATTATCGCCGATAAAAAGTCATCGCAACGAATCGGCAAGGATTTCGATGAATTACTATCGGCAATTTTGATAAGCGGATACTTGTGAGTGCGTATAATAATAGAAATAGCGTATAATAATAGAAATAGAATTTGACTTTAAGGAATTTTATTCTTTGCACTCCAATGGCGACTCTCACTTGGTTTCACTTGGTTTCTTGCGGTAATTCGAGTGGCGATTCTGGATCACCATTTAGTTTTTTACGGTAATGCGAGTGGCGACTGAGAAGCGGCGTTAACACTAGAATTACCAAAGCAGTGGAAATAAAAATATGTTCAAATTTATAACGTTTCATTTTCGAAGGTTTTTCATGGAGCAAAATACCAAATTAATTTCGCATATAATTCGTCGAGATTTGAATTATTAGAAAGATTCGAATACCAGAGATTTTCCATATATTTCAAATATCTCATTTCATATCTCTTTTCAAATAAGATTTTAATTGTAAAATATTGACAATATATTTTATACCATATTTTATGTCTATTATTAGAAAACTTCGAATTCCAGGAATTGTGAATATATTTCGTATCACATTTTATATCTCATTTCAAATAAGATTTTAATTATAGAAAATGACAATATATTTTATATCATACTTTATGTCTATTACTAGATAAAAATTCGAATTCCAGAAATTGCGAATGTATTTAGTATCACATTTTGTATCTCTTTTGAGGCAAGATTTTAATCGAAAAATGTGGACATTAAATGCATACATTTTATATTATATTTCATATTTCTTTTGGGAGGAAATTTTACTTGCAGCCATTGCGATTATATTTCGCAACATACTTTATGTCCTTCTCGGGATAAGATGTTAATTATAGGAACGGAAAATATATACTTATTGTATGTGGGATTGTAGGACGCGAAAAAAAACATCTAATGATTCATTAAAGAATGAAGGCAGCGCGTTTAAGACAGGAGAGAAA
Source organism: Nysson spinosus (assembly GCA_910591585.2). NCBI lineage: Eukaryota > Metazoa > Arthropoda > Insecta > Hymenoptera > Crabronidae > Nysson > Nysson spinosus. The sequence continues at coordinate 11,427,805 of OU342835.1, forward strand.
GTGTTGAGCGTTCGTCGCCAGCAACAAGAGACAATTGCACCGGAAACGCGCGCAAATACCTCCATTTCTCAATGGCGACGAATTTTATTAAAGCTACGATACAAATGAATTATTTATCATGGAATCGCGTGGGCAATTTCGTAACGCGCCGAATTACCAAGGGAAGCATCTGGAAAGTTGTGGATCCACGAATGAAATTAAAAAGAAATTGCAAGTATGGATTCTTATTGCTCCAATGAGGAAGCGTTTTTACGAGAATACGATGAATATTGATGAGGGACTCGGAACCGCTTCGTTTTTACGGAGAATGGAAAACACTGTCGCCAAAAACTTCGAGAAATTTTACATCTACCTGCTCGATTTACCGTGAAACATAAAAACATAGTCGGCGAATCATTATTTCTCTGCTGTTTCATATTGATTTCCGTTAACACGTTCAGCGCCACGCTGAAATCCGTGTTATGCGATACCTCGCGATACGCGTCTGTAATGTCTACATGAAGTTAAAGAATTAGACTGGTTAAGCGCTCTACGATATATTGGATGCTTTACATTGTTATCGTAACGTTAAAAATATGGAAAATTTGACGAATATTAGCGATATATTTGATTCGAGTTTTAGTAATATTGCATATATAGTCCAGTCTCTTTTTATGCGTTCCTTTTAAACCCATTTGCATAAAAAGAAAGAACGAAAAATATTATCCTTATCGACAATGGCAATGATATTCATTTTGTACCTTTTCGTGTTTTCTTTGGTATTTTCAGCTTTTTTTATTATTTTCAATAATGTAATGTAATTGAATTTAATATAATTAATATAACATTATTCAATTTAATAATTAATATAATATGATTGAACTTAATATAACTAATACAATATAATTTAGTATAATATAATTGAAATGCTCTATGCTTTTAAATAATTATATTACTTTCAGGCCCAGGAAAATTGCGTGTCTGTAAACGCTAATGATGCAAATGGGTTAATGCGGTTTCGAAGTTATGCGGTGAAGCAAAAAGGCAAGAAAAACTAAGAGATATCCAAGCAATCCAATTATTTTCATTCTTTTTATGTTTCTCTGTTTGGAATTAAGAGAGAAGAGAATAATTTTCACCCACAAATCAAGCTTTTCTGGGTTCGAATTTAAAAGATTTTTGTGTATAAATAAAACAGAACAGCGGAAAGTGTGTAAATTACTTCTTTTGTGTTGTTGGTATATCAAAAAATTATCCCTAATTTTGCAAGGAAACCTGCATCTTTTTTTGTGCGGATTTCTGTGGAACTTTTTATAAAAAAGACTTTGGTGTAATTCGACGAGTCGTGGAAAATTTTTGCGAGGAAGATTTTCGTAGTTATCTTTCGTAATTATATCGCGCGTGCTTTCCATATTTAACACTAGAACTATCGAACATATATGCTTACATATTTACTTATACATAGATTATGGCTGGCGGATTGAAATTAATCAATGGATTCAATTATTCGCGTAAAAAAGTATGTGAGATCTCAAACAATTCACCGTGGTATACTCGAATAACTTTGACTCACTTAGTAGTTCTAGCGTTAAAAACATGAAATGTAGGACATCGATGTCTCACGCTGTGCGTGAATTAACATCAAATTTAACGAATGGAAATCTACCGTTTAATGGATTCCATTGTATGCGATTTTCTACTCGTGTAGTGGTACGTGTTATCGCGTAGCTTGTAATAGTATACAAATCGGGAGTTGCGTTTGCATAAAAAGTGTGCACATCGTGGGTGTCATAACGCGAAATAAATATGACTGGAATTCAGTGTGACGCAATGGAATTCGATGGTCGAATTGAATACCGAAACTTCTTATTTCGGCCGAGATCTCGAGATATTCTCAACTGAATGAATTCAATTAATATCTTAATCGAAGAGTGCATTGAACTTCCATATTTTACGTGAAAAGAATTCCGTTTTCAAGACGGATATCACGATGTGTGCATAATTTTATGCTTGTTTATATTTGCGTACGATATGCGGATCGTTGCGTGCCGAACATTTTAGTGCTTTTCATAGATAATATGCAAATATCATTATACTAATAATAAATGAGTATTAAGAATGAAATAACGAACTCCGAAGATGTTGTGGAAACGAAAATTCGAGGAAATTTATGAAATTCATATTCCAATTAAGAAGTGAATTATCGTTAATTATTTAATAACGGATTTCGAGATCACGCGTATGTTTATCTGTTTCATGCGATAATGATTTATTTCGCAAGACTGTTGTTTTAACTACAAATTATTTCGATCACAAAAACGATCGACTTATTTGTTATCCAACAACATCAACTAACTTCGAATGATCAAATTAATGAATAACGGTAAAAAACACATGAGACTGAATCTATTAAGAGGCAATTGATTCAAAATTAATCGATCCATTTATTAATTCGATTTTCATTGAATACCGTGACACATTGATGGCCTATATTCACGTTTTCAAGTGTGGCAATCGATTTTCAGTAAATAAAGGAAAATAGAGCTTGAATAGAAATCAGTTTTAAATCAATTGAAAAAACGAATAAATAGAGGAGCATGTTAACGAATAAAGGGAGAGGATCGTTGGTTGTAAGATTGAAAGGTTTAAGGTTCAAAGGGATGAAGGGATGAAGGGACGCCTGGATGACGCCTTTTCGGAGCAGAAAACGGGAGACCTAGTTTCTGGATTGAGTGAATGAGAAATCCGTTTACTAGCGAAAGGGTCGTATCAATCAGGAGTAATCTAGGAGGTTTCGCATGGATCAATAATCGCGGCGCCAGTCGAAAAAAGAGACTTTGAGCGGAAAGTCTCTGGTCCGTGGCTACGTGCCGTTTCGTTTTTATGGAGCTCGAGAATCGATCGCGGTGCATTCTAACCTCAAAAAGACAAAGGGGACCGGCACGCCTCGAACGAAATCGTACATTATACGTACACGAAATAACGACCGAGGGACAGAGAGAATATCTAATAATACGATAGGACTACACCCACCTTGTTATCGTCTTCGCTTCTCTTCTTTCCTTCCGTTTCACTTCCTCCTCCTGCTTTGCCTTTAAGTCCTAGCACCTTCTCCTTTGCCGGCTTCACCTTCCTTCTTCAATTTTCGATGAATTTCTCACGATATTTCCGTTTCTCCGGTGTCTCGTCACTCGAGGTCGATCACATCAAAGTCATGCGAGCATAATCGTACCACGAATATCCGCGCCCAGAATTTCCAGTCCGCGATACTTCCGACGATATATGAATCTTCCCCTCGCGCGATTCCACCGTTCTAGTTGCTATTTTCATCCGTGAACCCCGAGGTAGTGATATCTCGAAGAGTCCACCAGGAATCGAAGTAACGGCGAATAGCGCCTCGGTTCCCTTCCCGCCGTTACCAGCGAACAAAACGTACCAAGAATAATAACGAGTCTTCACTATTTCTTCACGAACGGTGACTCTCTTTACTTTGTATTCCTTCGCTTCTTCCTCGTCGTTGTCTTCGACTATCACTTCCTCCGTTCACAAACCGACTCTAACGAGGAGCGTTCACGCACGGTGGAAGTAACGAAGGAAAGATAAAAGTTCGCAGGGAACGAGAGATGGAAAGTGGGAGAACAGAGGGAGAGAGACGGGGGGAGAGAGAGAGAGAGAGAAGTAGCGAAGGGAAGAGGTAGGTAAGGTAACGATGTCAAAGTTTCAAACTGTACTTCCTTGAACACGCGATTTTAGTATGACTTAATAAAGCACCGGATTGCGGTAGACGGTTAAAGGTACGTCGAGAGCGAATCGTTTAAGCACGGCTCTTCACTTTCTAAGCTGTGTCCGTTGGTTTGTCTTAGATCGTCGGTTGGCGCGATGAATTCAACCTGTTCTCGGGCTCGCTGCTTCCCTGTCTGTGCCGCTCGCCTTTACCCTACTCCATAGTATAAATCCACGACAGTTTATCCTACTGCTACTAAACTGCTCCCTCCTAGCACCCTTCTTTAACCCCACCTTTTCACCGACTTATTCGTAACCTGTCACACACTTACGACTCGTGTTTACGTACGCCGTTACCCTCTCTTACGCCACTGCCGACTAATGCCCCGTACGATCCACGATTTCCGAACGTAATCGCACCGAGAAACGCGACGATTATGTCATAACAATGTCAGCGAAATAACGCGTTCGTGGTAAACGAGGCTGACAGCGAGATGTACGGATAATCGACTAGAATCAACGACCACGAAGACGACGAACGAGACAACCACGACGACGACGACGGTCAACGCCGGGTTTCCGTCATGCCGCCTATGGGAAATGACGCGCGCCGGTTCGCCATCTTGCGGACGGTTCCGAAATCTCTCGCATGGGGTTCTCATTTCAAGGATGCTTCGACTTTCTTTTTGATGGACAGAGCTGTATAATTGTTATTAAAAACTTGAAATAAAGAAATGTTTATTATGGAATTTGATCGTGGAAGGTATTTCACATTTGTTTCCATAAAAAGCATATGGTTTATGCTGCAGTTTCTACTTTATATATACTTCTATTTAAGTTTGTATTTCAATATTTAAGCACAGGATATTTCGTCAATTTTTGTTCGATAAAGTGCTACCGGAGCACGTAAGTTTTATGCTTTGAAACACTAACATTTTCGCATAATTCTTTCCAATAATTATTTTCATAAAGCATTATTAAGATTTATTCACCATCGAATACTGCACGTTTCGATCACCAAACAATCGATTACACATTTGTTCCCGCGCCATGAAATACGGTTATAAACGCATTCATGAAGAATATCATGCAGAAAATGATTTGAAGCAACAAGACATTATTCAATTAAGAATTCCGGCGACCTTTGATTTCAGCACGGTTTTTAAATATAACGAAGATTGCCGGTTAAAGTCTATTCCAAGCATTTCACATTGATCTACATCGATTTACATTTGTTAATATCGAGATATATTTTATGCTCAAATTCACGTAATAAGAACAGGGGGATTCAACGGTGGAAACCATTTGCTTTTCATCGGACAATTATTACGTCATTTCGTTTCACATATTATTTGTGCCTCTCCCTTCGGCGATACGCCCTTTTCAGGGCTGTAAATATATGTATGTCGGTCTGTCGCGGTATATCGGCCCGATCTCAATATAGTCCCAGTAGTTCCCCTTTCCTGAAAGGACAGAATTTCGAGGGAAACGAAGGGTGGCCCCGCCATTAGGGTGAGTGGTGCGTTTAAGTGTACGATATTCCGCGGCACGATTAGTGCGGCGATTATAAACTGCTATTGCATTTTCATTTCAAGCTAGAATCGAACATTTTTCAAATGATCTTTGTAATTCAAGTTTCCTTAATAATATACGGTGAGAGTTAAAAGTATTCGTACAGCAGCGAATATATGAGGCGTTTATTATGAAAGTGTCCTAAGTCGATCGTAGAAACAAAGTTAGGTTAACGTTTGAAACGTTACAAAGTTACTTTGTGGAACTGTTATAAACGTTAACTTGACTTTTTTTGAAAAATGGACTTGGGCCATTTGCAAAATAATTGACTCATATGTACATAGTCTTTTCTAAGTGATTTAAAAAAATTTACATTCGTTAATACCAAAATATATTTTATGCTAAAATTGATTAAAAGAACTGTGACTTACGTCGATTTATGTATAAATATTGAGATATTCGATGATTAGAAATATAACAGAATTTCGAGGGAAGAGAAGGGTGGCACTGCATTACGATGAGTGTGCACTTCAGCGTACAATAGTTCACACATTTGCAAGTGAAATTCATAGACAACAGAATTAAATATTCCTGTTTAAACATTTCCGTTTACCGATTTAAGTTGCGCATCAATCAAATCGTACAAAAATTGCGGTTTTCACAAGTTGAAGTTCACGTGATCAACAATGAAATAGTTCCATTGTTCGAAGAAATAACTCCGACAATTTTTTGATTATTTATACTTCTTTTTGCAAGAAGCAAAAGAGGAAGTAACCTAAAATATCATTCTTCGCAGCGACAAAAAGTCGCCGTCGAAAATATCTTTGACACCCTGTTCCGTTCAATGAGTTAATAAATAATAGGATAATCGGTGTCTCGCGGATAGCCGAGTAAGATTAGAAAGTCAATAATTATGCGATAAGATGATACACCACGAATCGATATTTATTGCGGTATATTAAGGTCGGGCATTTTATCCGGCGGTTTTTTTCAACGAATATCCGCCGATACGATATACTTTTATTGCAAGGTCGGGAAGATGGCCAATAAGTATCTGCAAGCTAATATTTATACAGATTACACTACTTTAACCTCTTCACTCGCTTGGCCACATATGTGGACAATTAATTTACGTCCTACAGAAAAGAAACGTCTACTCGCGAAACCGTTGCAAAAATAAATGTGAAATAATCACGAAATTTGCTAATCAGAAAATCATTCACAATTGTCGGAAGATAAATAAAAGTGTTTCTTATATATTTTTGAATATCATAGCTATGGTAATAGCACGAAAAATTTATCCCCGAAGAGGTTAAATCCAGGAAAATGATTCTCCGCTTCGAAAGATGATCCTTTTCGTATTTAATCAGCCGTATTTAATCGGAAATATGAAACTTAAAAAATTCTATCGATGACGTAGCGGAGTTTCAATTCCCGAAGTTATACGGGAATCGTAAATGTTTGTATAAATAATATCTTTAATTCATTTATAAATCGATTGGGGAATAAACTAAGGAAATTATGTTTCAATCGATACACGTAATTGGTACGTTCTAGAACCTATCATATTTAAGATAGATTCAATTGCGTAAGTTGCAAGTGAATCGTAAGTAATTTAAAAAAAAGTTTTGCGTTTGAAATATAATTCGAGCGAACAAAAAATGATTTAATTGATGTAATGCAATTGGCATATCTCGGGTGTTACATTGATTCAAATGCACGAACTAGTGCAATTACAAGTTAATTGTAAGCACTTTGAAAAACAAGTTTTCCATTCTGAATGCAAATCGATTCGATAGCAGAATAAGTTTATTCTGATTTGATCGACGAGACGTAATCGGTTCGTTCTAGAAAATACTTAATTCCGTTAACGATACAAGAGACCTGTAACTGCAAGTGAAAAGTAAGTATTTTTAAAATGATCTGTCTAATCGAAATATAACCTCAATATAGATCGATTTGATGGTGGAATAATTCAATTATGATTCGATCAACGAGGTAATCGACACGTCCCAAAATTAACGATTGCATCGATCCTTAGATAAATAAGACACTTAAAGTCACTTGATAAAATCTGCAACCCCAGTGTCTTGTTATCTTTTCACGTGATTTATCGCGTTTCCTACTCGCATCAAGGTGATGCACACTTTTACTCAACCAGCACCCATCGTTCCTGACTCCAAGACTTTGGTCCGCCTCTCCGAGAAGTTTCTCCAACGATCGGATTACCCCATTTTTCCTTGATAATATTACACCGGCTCTCCATTTACCGAGAATGACTTGAAAATGCACGATTTTACCGCTGGTGCCTCCAACGCCTCCACACGGCAAGTTTTTTCTCTCCTGAAAAACTGGACTTTTGGCGCTTAGTGTATTTTCTAGGTGTTTTCAATTGTTCTTTTATCACTCGATTTCTAGTTTTCTCGATTGACGCCGGTTTCGAATAAAATCAAGTGCCGTGTAGGTAAATCGGGGAGGAAGAAAGCCGGTGAGTGGACCGGAATGAGAGTAATTCCGGCTTCGGAGGAAAAAGAGTAGAAAGAGAGTAGAAAGAGCAGTTACAGTGTGCAGTAGCCTTGCAGGTTATGCAAGTGACGAGGTATCTTGAATCTCGGCGGTCAGCGAAAGTGATCTTTGCTCGTTCGGAATGCTTTCGATTATGCTGTTCTTTCGAACGCCTTTAGTTTCCAATCGTTATTGTAATCGAACACGATTACTTTCTATTATATTATTGCTCTTTCAACGTTTTACGCGATCTTAATGAGATCACCGGTTATCAAAGTTACTGCGAACGATGTACAGTAGACTCCCATATAACGCGGTTGATACTTATGAAAACAGTAGTCGCAATATGTCTGGCGCGTTATGGGAATTCTGTACTACACGTATTAACATATGAAATATATTAATATTATATACATGTACATATATTAAATGTATTAATATATTATATATTTCACATTTCATTCATTAACAGAGATATTTTAGTAGAAAACTTGGAATAAAATCATTGGTGAGAACGAAATTCAGATAGCTTGCCGTGTGGAATTTAATTCTCGGAATGGAGAAGTATATATAACATATTAAATATAAGTTATTTAATTCGGATACAATGAATGCGACGTAAAATTTGTATCTTAAAAACCAAAAGTTGCTATTTCATTTCTTACGATAACCCAACATTCATAAAAGTATTTTTCGAAAATAAACTAGCATTTCTGGTTTATTGAATTTCGAACTTTGGAATATTGAAGAAAAACTATTTTATAGATTTCGGATCACAGTTCAGCAGTTAATGTGGTTGACATTTCTGTAGACGCATATATTGTTTCAAGAAATTCTAATTATATTAGAAAAACAATCTTTCAAGTGTCGGATTATGCTTCGAAACGAAACAGTAAACCTTTTTTTACTGTTTCGTTTAATTTTTAATACAGACACTTTATATTCCATCGTTTGTATCGGAAGTGAATTTCAAACTTCTGCAAATATTTCTAACGGACTTCGAAGTCGAAAGTTCGATCGCGATCTTTTTTTCAAATCATTCACTTCGCCGTTTCTCGAACATTATTCCGTGAAGGTGTCACCGGTGATGCAGTTCGACATAATAATTTCCGCGAGGCATTAAGGCTCTTGAGACGGCGTATCGTCACCTTACGAAAGAGAATAAGTACGTAATAAGTTGACGTGATCACCGAACGAACGCAACTGGGTCACACGTACCAACAAAGTAGGTCAATAAAGCCAGAAAAGTCAGGAGAAAATTAGGAACATCGATTTCAAGTAACTACTTTGACGAGCTGCTTCATTAAAGATAATAAATTAATACGTTGAACGCCATGGCGGTCACCAATAACCGCCGATACCAATATTACTAAAACTCGAATCAAATATATCGCAATATATCGATATATATCGCGAAGATATACTCGATTCGAGTTAACAATGGCAGATAAAAAGAAAATCACGGTTCCCAGACCTCATTGCATGCTGCGAGGTTAATAATAACATAATACTTTCAATTAATGCGCTCTGATTGCATCCGACATTTCGTTACGTCGAATAATATTTACTTTTCCTCCAATTCGCGGAACCTTGGGATAAAAGTGTATAATATAAATTGGCAATTATTATTCTTCCTTAACGAAGTTAATGTTGGACGATTACGAAAATTGTCAAATGCTTACGAATCCGAATTCCTGAGGGGAAATAAAATTTGTGAAATGTCTCGATCAATCGCGTAACGTGCAGTGACGTGATATATTCTTCCACGCCTGACCATCCTAAAAGTGATACAAATATTTTCATTGGAAAATATAGTTCTTCTTGTAAAAAATCTGGACGACTAAAACTAGCAGGATTTCTTAGACTAACTGGCTGGATTTCTTAGACTAAAATATTTTCCAAAAATCTGTGCGCTAAGAAACGAGTGTTAAACGGTTAAAAGTCTCGGTTGATAAACAGATCTAAGAAGCGCCGCTCAGACAAAGAAGCGTTAATGTTTTCGTTAAACTGCGGTGATTGCTCGGAAAACATTCGTCCTTCGTGTTTTTACCGATCTGTCGTCTGCTTACGCATTTATTTATATATAAATTATGTTATATATTATATATTATTTATATATAAATTATGACTGGAGGATATAAATTGATTAATGGATTCAATTATTTCCGTTATGTATAATACATGAAATAGAAGTATTACAATCTCAAAGAATCCATCTGAAATATTCAAATAAAATATTCGTTTAATATTAATATTAAATATAATATCTCCTTTATCGATATGTATATATCTTTTTGCAATTTAATATTCATTTAACATTAATATTAAATATAAAATGAAAAATCGCTGTTTACGTGAAAGCTTCCGATGGAATTCTTCGAACATCGTCGAGAATATAATTATTAATACGGTAGCGATTTTCGCGAGAAACATAAACCACCGTCGCAAATATACTTTGCGTGACGTTTTTCTACGCCAGCCGGAGTTTGTTTGGTTTTGTTTCTCGCGTTAATATCGCGAGAAGAGTCGGTGAAGATTCTCGCACGCGATCTTAATATTTGCCTATTCTAATGCAACTGTTCTCGAGGTCCGCCATTATTTTCTTGCTTCCCACGTAAAAGACTCGAGGTACGCTATATTTACCTTCTTTCACCTTCAATATTTCATCGCGATATCTACATACACCTGAATCTCTTTTAACACGGTGCATTCCTAACGTGCAAAAAGATCGTGCAAAAGAAATCGTGCAAAAAGATCGTGCAAAAAGATCGTGCAAAAAGATCATGCAAAAATGGAATTCCAACAAAGTGCAAAACTCGAGTTGTCGCAATTAACTGCTTAACAGCTGTCAGCCGTATTCATGAACTTAAATTATAAGTCAATTAAGTGCATGCCTGTAATTACGTAGATTAGTGGATTACTAATTGCATCTCGTTCACTTATTAATATTAATAGTTATTACCTAGTAATGAATTACATTAACGAGTGACGGAATAACAATTGACGCAACTTGTTAATCGTTTCATGTAACAGGTGGCAAGTTTGGGGGAAAATTCGTCGATGCACTCGCGATATAAAACGACGAACAAAACTTCCGCGATGTACTGCGTTGCAACGTAAAGTAATTAAATCAGTGGTCAATCTTTAATACGACGGAGTATATGACCCCCGATTTGTTTTTAACGGAATTATACCGGTTATTGTGCATTTTGATCGATTGATTCGTTACGTCATTGGCTCGCAAATATCGTCAATAGTTGCCTTAAGAAATATGAATAAATATTAGGTGAATTGATCAAGATTCTGTACTACACGTATTAACATATGAAATATATTAATATTATATACCTGTACATATATTAAATGTATTAATATATTATATATTTCACATTTCATTCATTAACAGAGATATTTTAGTAGAAAACTTGGAATAAAATCATTGGTGAGAACGAAATTCAGATAGCTTGCCGTGTGGAATTTAATTCTCGGAATGGAGAAGTATTAGGTGCCCAACTAAGTTCGTGCGGTTTTTCCCGCGCGGACCACTTTATTGCTCCTAGAGCCAATGTTTTTATTGCTTTACCTGATTTACCTTTGGGAGGTGTTAGAGGAAGTCAAAATGAGTCAGTATGTAGAAAAAAATCGTAGTTTACACTTCATTTTCGTCTATAATATTACTTCCAAAATGACCGTGTCTAACGCCGTAATTCTCTCATATTTGCTTTATGAGTTCAAACTTGGAGCCAAGGCTGCGCAAGCGGCCAGAAAAATTAAATATAAGTTATTTCATTCGGATGCAATGGAATATTAGCGCATTTTCATATCTCATCGGCATTAAAAATATCCGAATGGCTGAAATTAGTGTTTCGTCTAATTTTTCCATATTTTCAACATTTTTTATCATTTCATAATAAACGACAGTAACGTCGTGGATAACGTTAATTTTAAATATTAATATTAGTTATTATTATTATTATAATTATAAAAACATTGGGTTGACATAGAAGTATATTGATCACCGAATATTAAATGTAGAATTGAAAGAAAATGGTTGCCATAAAAATGGAACTGAACCGAAGTAATATTTTAAAATGTCGCGAAAGGTTACGGATGTTACTGTCGATAAGATCGCGATATACATCCGGCGATAATAATTAATCTTCCAGTTAGGAAGGAACTCGTTTGAAGGAGCACCAAGTATAGTATTCGGAGGCTCCTTTATGTCGCGTGGCTCACGGCTTTCACCGTGACCACTTTCACCATTGAAAATTAGCACCGTCTGGTTTCTTCGTCCCCTAAGACGACCGACCAATTCGTACTCTCCTTTTTTGGCAAATAAAACGAATACCTCCGACACTCCCCACCCACGCCTTCCAGACTTACCGATCTGAAAATATTCGTGACTCTTGCGAATATCACCGGTATTCGTGCAAAATACCAACCGTTCTCTTTCATTGCCAAATTTGATCTTTGAATACCAGCCATTTTTTTCACTGCCAAATTTGATCTTTGAATATCAACCATTTTCTTCCAGTTCCAAATTTGATCGTCGAATATCAGCCATGTTCTGCCACTTCCAAATTTAATCTTTGAATATCAGCCATTTTCTTCCGATTCCAAATTTAATCTTTGAAGATTAAAAGGTTTCTATAATAATATAATCGTACACTCTCTTTCATTGCCAAATTTGATCTTTGAATACCAGCCATTTTTTTCACTTCCAAATTTAATCTTTGAATATCAGCCATTTTCTTCCGATTCCAAATTTAATCTTTGAAGATTAAACGCTTTCTATAATAATATAATCGTACATACAAACTTTCTTACAATTATAGAAATAGATGGTATCTTTAATCTTGAAATGTCACCGGTTTTAATTGTAAGAAATATTATTAAAATATTATGTAAGAAGATTAATGAAATTAATATATTATAGAATAAAAAATGCAAGCCAAGTGACCGGAGAAAACAACAAAACTTGTCGCGGACATCTTTTAAGCGTGAATTTATGCGATGATTTTTATTACTTTAATCTTCTTATTAAAGAGGAAGTATAATATAATTAAATTCGATATCATAATTATACGATATAATATAATAAATATTATTATTGATTTTATTAAGACTTTAAAAAGTGTCAATGAAAAAGGACTCTCTTTCAATTGGGGTTCGTCGATTTTATTTCCAGCTCGAAATTAACTATCGACTTAAGGTAACTTCGAAACGTTAACTCTTTCTTTATCGATACCTCCGTTGCTAATTTCGATAGTTTATAAAACAATATACCTCCTATAGATACATATTGGAATTTAATTTCGATACATTGATACCAGAACTGCTAAAGAGAAATTTATCTTTCCCAGCGTGGATCATGCTCAATCAATAACAAATGATCAATATATGATAAGGTTAATTTTCTAATAAATAATTACCTAATAATTGAATTAAAGGTATTAAAGGGAACGTTTTTCGTCCACATAAATATCGAACTACAATTTTTACAAAATAAATATATCCAATTATATCAAGTATACTATTTATAACTATTCAAATAAATATACTATTTATGTAATATTTATTGATTAATTATGAAAGACCGAATAATGCGAATTTCCGACAATGAGTTTATCTTTTGGAAGCTTCAAGAAAGTTTGTCTTTAATCTAAATATAATATAAAAGAAAGAGAGTAGTGTTACGAAGAAGAGTAGAGGTTTGGTACAAAATGGGCGCAAGAGTGACTAACACAGAAACAGTTTCCGATAAAGAATTGTATTTGCGAATTTTCAAGTTTCTTGAGAACTGTGTCATCTATTTACAAATAATCCGTTACCGAAAGCCCCGTAATAAATATTTATTAAATTTCTTGAGTGTTGAGTTGGGCCGTAATATTATTAATATATAGTGTATAATTTTCTGCGGCTATTGATAAGACCAACAAATTAGATGAAAACTTCTTTATTTAAATATTTCGACGAAACGTTTCGGTAACACTGACATCATGAGTCTTAATATAACACCTAGGGCGAAAATAATGTAAAGGGGTAAATCCTAGGACTTCTTGTAAAAATGTCTCGACTGAAGAGGGTAACGACAGTGTTACCGAAACGTTTCGTCGAAATATTTCAATAAAGAAGTTTTCATCTAATTTTTTGGTCTTATCAATAGCCGCAGAAAATTGTACACTATATATTAATCAATATTTATGTATGAAACTCAACGTTCCACACGAATCGTTCAACTGCTTTTGTTCATAATCGTTCGATATAAAAAATGCACATCTTTTCACGCGAAAAGAGGAAGGGAAGACAGTTTTTGTTGTTCGTGGCAGGAAGTGGAAACGATACTACGATTAATTGAGCAATTCTTCGAATTGAGCATCCTCTAAATAAATATTGAAGTAATAGTAAAGTCTTGACACTCTTCTCTGTCTTACCTTTGCTGTTCTTCAGAAATTCTTCATTAAATACAGTTAATGCATTGCTCTTCATTCATCGTCGATAATTATATGAAATCTATTAATTGATAACGCATTACAGGAAACGTTGAAAAATGAGCCGCAAGAATGTCAAAGCGATTTAACTCCTCTTCTTACAATTTTTTCAATTTTACTGCTAAAGTGATTAGTTTCATTTGTTGCGATTTTTCCAATTTTGGTGCAAAGTATTTAATTTCGCTTTTTGCAACCTTTCTAATTTTAATGCCAAAATGATTAATTTCGCTTTTTGCAACGTTTCCAATTTTAATGCCAAAATGATTAAATTCGATTTTTACAAGTTTTCCAGTTTTAATGCCAAAGTGATTAATTTCGCTTTTTGCAATATTTCCAATTTTAATGCTAAACTGACTAACTTCAGTCTTTTCAATTTTGTTCCCGCAGAACTCGATTACTGCCTAATTTTCCATAATTACCGATTTTCTGTAACTTCATAATGATCAAATTCCACTAATTTCATAATCACCAATTTTCCCTAATTTCCTATTTATCAATATTTACTTTGTCGCAGTGATATAATTAGTCACTTTGGCCATTGACCGGCTCAAACGATGAACAAGTTTACACGCAGGATGTCAACGACCTTCGAAAATTTTAGTAACACTTTTCCCCTAGGGATGAAACAATCTTCTTCCATTCTACTAGTTTCTAATCCATTACTACTTACGTTTACATTCTATGTACAAAAGTAACACACACATAATTACACGTTAATTATTAATGTACACACGCGCAGAAGCGTGGAAGAGCCCCTTTATACACGAGTTCTGCCAGGCCGGCAGGATATCAGATACAATGTCGATCGACGTTCGATCAAAAGTCTCCGTGAAATAATCGGAAGTCCTCGTGATCCTCCTACGGTATTTTTTGATTGGTCCCCCACCGTTTCGGTACTCATTTCCCGATCGTATGTTTATTAATCCGCAACATTGCCGATCGTTTGTTTAACTATCGACGGAGTAAGTTCTCCAATTTAATTTTGCGAGAATAATACCCCCCAATCAATGCGAAATGAGAGGATGAATTATGAACATGTTCAACTTTTTAATGAGGCGATTCGTGATAGTAAAACTTGTAACATCGTAATGCACTCCCTAATTCACTTATAACGAATTTTAAATCCCATTAATAACCGTTAATAGTTAAACAAACGTCCTACTTGCGAGCAATTAAATAAACATACTTACCACTTCCCGGTGGAATCCACAATGGCGTGTTTCACACTTGAACTCCCAGAAATCATTGATTCCAACGATTCACTCAGTTCCATGATTCTTGATTCTCGATAAAAATATTCATAAAAAATGACCCGTTATTATTGAGCTTCATTCAGGCTTTGTTTGTCCGAGAAAGACACGGTTCCTTAATCCATTGTCCGAGATGTATCCCGTCGCCATTTTGTATTGGTTGGCATAAATTACATTATCCTCTTTGGTGTCGCTACGTTCTACTTCCGACGACTGCTTCGTCGCTTTATCGTGCCGTCTGTTTTTATACGTTTTTTGATAAAAATCATTGAAGAGAGCGAAGAACATTAACGAGTGGCCCATTATGAGACAAGTGAATAGTTTTGGGAAATTGCAATCGATGAAGAACAATTGCCCCGAGTGGATGCCAACTATGATGAACTGTACCATCTGCAACGTAGTCAGATACTTCTTCCACCAAAGGTATGGCCGCATTTTTGGGCCCGCTGCTGCCAGGAGGTAATACGTGTACATTATCATGTGGACGAATGTGTTGAGGAAACCGAGGAATGTGCCGTGGCCACCTATTGTTCCACAAAAAAAGAACAAACTTAGCAAGAATACTAAAAGTAGCAAAATAAAGTGCGTCTATAGTGAAGTGAAATGATCTGCTTCTGTTCGAAAGCGAGGAAAACTCTCCCTTCGTACTTCGTACTTCGAACTTCGTCGTTTCGCTGAATTTTCGTGTTCTTTTTTATATCATGACAGAGAAATAATCAAAACTGAAGTCGAAACGTTTCATTATGAAGCGCATTCCATGATAAAACAGGGCACCTAATTATACAACGATATTCGGTTCCGTGAAAAAAATATAAAATATGTAAAAAACAAAAGGAGATCCGAAAGATTCTGTAAAAGAAGACGACAATTCGTGTAACGCCGCGAAATATTTTCCGTATTATCGCTATTTAAGGAGATTATTAGGTGGCTTATTTCGTGTGGGACACCATGTACATAAATAGAAGTGCAATAATTGAAGTGTAATCGAAGATATAATGTGAATCGAGCGAATAAGACGATATAAAAACCAAAAAAACCGAATCTTTTCACTTCCGTTTAACATTAAAACTACTAAAGCGGTGAAATTCACCTACATTTTTTACATTATTTTCTACATTAGTCTACATTTTTCATTAAGATTAATCCAAAATGCAACGGTGCGTTGTTTAGGATTTGATATATTTTGATTTTATATACGTGAGGCATATAATTCGATGCATTAATTAACACTTATCCTCCAGTCATACTTTCTATGCAATTAGATGTCCATATATAATCGAGAATAAGTTCCGTAGTTTTAGTGTTAAAAGAGATAGGTGGCTTATTTTAAAGATTTCAAATTTAAGAAGATCGTCGACTTACCGGCGATGAATTTCACTCCCAACCAAGTGGAGATCGGCATACATCCGTGATGAATGACGTGCAAAGTCGAAATGTGTTCGTATTTCTTCCTCAGAACGAAGAAAATGGTGTCCGTTAAGTCAAGTATCTTCGACATGTAGTACAACCAGGAAGTTCGTGCCGCTAACATCGCAAGTGGTCCGTACGAATAATCTACCGGTTGACATCGCCACGAATATACCATCAGCCAGAGATAAGCAGCCTGAAAGGTATCGTTTTTAACTATTAATAATAATAGATCACGTAATAACAGCACTTGATTATGGAAGCGGATCAAATTTTCTTTATCGACCGGGATGTAAATACTTTTATGTTTTACTAGTTTTAAAATATGTATGTAATACCTAATTAACGATATTTAACGCGTTCAGTGCTGGACTAAAATCCGTGTTACACGATACCTCGCGATGCAACTGTAAGGTGTATTAATGTTTATAAATGAAAAGGAAAAGTAAATGAAAATATTATTGTAAGGTTAAAAATGTTGAACATTTTTGGAATATTAGCGATATATTTGATTCGAGTTTTTGTGATGGCATCGGCGGCTACCTTCGCGGAGGTTAACGTGTTTAATATATTTGGGGGAACGTAATGGCATGTATTTGATATCGAATCTCGATCAGAAATATTCATCGGAGAATCGGCATGTTTTCTACTCGAATTGTAACGCGAAACTATTGTTCCAAGGAATGCATGTCTTTAAATACCTACCACGCCGAACATGTATGTTGAAAGGCAGACTTGGAGGATATTGTACCACATCATGATACGTCTGAGACTAAACGGTTTGTTGTTTTCCATAAGTTTCGGGCCTAATACTTTAACAAAGTATACGTATAATAGACAAATCACAATGGTTGGCATCGGTCCTTCCATCAGGAACCAATCCTTCACCCTTTCGTCGCTGTTTTTCTCCATCACATATTTATAATCGTCATACAGTTGCTTTATTATGTTCGCCATCTGAAACGGAACAATCACACTACTTAGAGTATCTATAAAACAAGTCATCGAATTTATTCCACTTCGTCGAAAGGAACGTTAATTTAGAATTAATTGGGTGTTGGATCGGAAATAAGAATTTCTTCGCATTTTTGGAAAGATCTTTAACATGAATATGTGTAATAGATACGTTGATATAATATTTGGATATTTAATATTGAAAATTTGTTAAATTTAGAATGAATTCGTTATTGGATGGAGAATAATAATTCTCTCTAATCTTCAGGAAGATTAGAATTCATTTAGTTGAATGAATTTGATCAATTTAATAAAAATTAAATATTAATAATATACAATAAACATAAAATATTTAATTCAATAAATTCACAATTAATTCATTATTGAATGGAGAATAATAATCTTTTCTAATCTTCAGATATATCTTTAAAAATGGTATATAGATGCGTTAAAATAAAATATTAACAGTGAAAGTAATATAATATTTCGATACTTAATATTCAAAACTCGTCATTTCAATATCGATTAAACAATTATTCCGTAGAATATAATGAAGATTTGAAATATCGATTATACTTTTTGTTTCGATATAAAGTAAATAATTGGACAGAGAAATATAACATGTCTTCTAGAAATGATTGGTACGAATCTCGTTCGTTTTTCAGTCAATTAAATTTTTTTTTATCACTAACAATGATCGCGACTCTCGATCCAAGATCGATCTAATCCGGACGGTAGTTCGGAGATCTATGGATCGATATCCTCTCGTCAACGAAAGGATACGTTGTTCTATCCTTTCACTGGAATTTTCTCGATCATGCGCTGCGAAATTACATTTGATCGGGCATTTCATTTTTAATTCCATTAACTCCACTCACGTGATTTATAATAATATAACACTCAACAATTAATTACCACAGCCACATTAAAACAATAATTTTCATCATCATATTATTTGCAGAAATTTATATATATTTTTTTTAATCCATAATACTTTATTTCTACCTATTATACATACATATATCAAAAAATAGTTATATAGTAAATAAATAACCAGAAATATATGATTATTTTAATTATCTAGGTTTGACATAATCTCTAATCAATATTAATTAATCCACCACCTAAAACAATCTCCTTCATCGTCATATTATTTTCAGGAATATATACGTAATTGTAATAATTATCCGGTTCTGATATAATCTCTAATCGATATTAAATAATCGATGGAAACAAATGATAACAATTCATATTATTTCGGAAATATGCACGTGGAAATTTAATTCATATTCGACCAGATTAAACAGTCCAATAAGTTAATATCGTTGTCGTTGGAAATGAGATACATAATTCAGCACGAATAACTTATTGTTTATGCATTCATTAAGCTCGGCATTCTTATCGATCGCGACGAGTCGACTTTACGGGATTCGTAAAATTTTGTTGCGAGTAGCGAGTGGACGATTAGTAAGTTTAAGAAAAAAAAATGGAAACCTTTCATTCGTGAATGTGCGGCTGGTTTTAAAAGGACGAGGACTGCATACCTGTTACCGAATGCAATCGTAGACCTACTATCGTTTGCAAATCCATTTTTTTAATAATAATTCGGTGCGACGCAGGTATTCGCGACCAAAGTTGCACCCGAAACCGGTAGAACAACTTCTCTCTAATTCGAGCTTAGCTTTTTACTGAAGTCAGTTAAGGATACCGATGCTCGCCAGTTGATCGCAGGTGTTGCGTACAGGACGTTTCAAGAATGACGAAATGTTTTTTAGGGACGTCTTTTATTAATTGAAGATTCCTTGTGAAAAACACTGTAAGTGCCAAAATGAAAATTTTTCAACAGAAAAAAACGCGAGAGTTAGATTCCAGTGAAAGTTCGCGTTATAACAATCGGGTTATGCGAGACCCGGATTTCACAGACGCGTTATATCGATGTCTCATTGTACAAATGCCGCGTTATACGAGGAAGTCCACACTTTGTGAAACGCCTTTATCCAAACCGCGTTGCACAAATACCGCGTTAAACGTGGATCGCCACATTTTGTGAAACGCGTTATATTAAAATCGTGTTGTACAAGTACCGCGTTAAACGTGGATCGCCACATTTTGTGAAACGCGTTATATTAAAATCGTGTTGTACAAGTACCGGGTGATCCGTGGATCGTCACAATTTGTGAACCGCGTTGTATTCGTTTAAATATATAGCTACCGCGTTGTTCGAGGTTTACCTGCCAATAAAAATCACTTCGTACCCCTATTTCACTGATGTCAAGTTACTTTTGTTACGTCCTGTATACATAGAACCCAGCGAACGATCACCGACATTTTTTCTCCTCGTTTGTCCGACAGTTCAAGCGAATACACGTTTCTTTCACGGTTAGTAACCGATTAATGGCTGAATTAATATAATTCGCTAATTGTTTACCGCGGCGTAACGGTAATGCACGATGCAACTGCTTCGTATCAAAGTACGATGTTGCAAAGGATAATGTCCGTTGCGAAACATTAGAAATTCCCTCAGCACGATCGATGAGTTCTTCGAACCTAATTCAATCGAAAAACGATACCCGACACTTCATTCTAGTCGAGCATTTCGCAACGCGATCCGCCGTGGACTCCATAGCACGGTAATGGCACCAAGGAAAAGTAACCTCACCAAACACTGCAGCCCGAACTCGGAACTCGTTTCTACTCGTCGAAAAAATGCGGTATCCACTGTCCGCTCCTAGTTATTCGATCTTGTAATCCTGTTTCTTGCACTGCACCATCCACACTCTCCTCTCCCCTCTCCCCTCTCCCCTCGCCCCCTCGCCCCTCAGCATCCATTCTGATAGAAATTCATACAATGCCGCGGAGATCGATTACAATTATTACTTCGATCGGAACCGATTCGTATCCGGGTGGCACCTGTCCGAGTTCAATGTTCTTTATTTACCCTTTTTTTGCTGTTAAAATATCGACGAACAGGATATCCCGTACGAAACAAGTCGCCTCATTATCTCTTTTAATTGCGATAATAAGGAAAGTATTTAACGCGTTACAGAAATGACTTCGAATCCCGATATTCCGAAAGAGAATTCTTTTCCTTGCCGTTTGCTCGCAGAATTATCCTGATCACTCATATTTTTTAGCAAATATTGGAAAGAAATATTGTGTAATTAGTGGTCCGTTTCCCGTGGGATACCCGGTAGATCGAACATAATTTTAATGTCAATGATTTTCGTCCGCGATGGAATCTTAATTTCGTTTTTCCTTTCTTTTTTAATAAAGATGCAACTGAAGTGTCAGGTTCGAGGTAATCTCTAATGGCATCGTGAATTATAATAACAATTATTAGTAATACGCGGAATAATAAAAACAGTTGTTGATGCTATAACAATCGCTGTATTACGATCTTGATTTCCGTTTCTTTTATTTCATTCTGGCGACACATTTTTACCTCGTTTTGTGCCGTCATCTGTTACAGTGAAAATAAATAATTTGGATAGTTGACGGTTTGAGACTGGCAACAGGGACTCGATAAGAATCATGCAATTAATTGAGTCACAAAAGCTTTTAATCAAATATCACATGATTGTCCGTCTTTAAAAAACAACATTGCAAAGTATTTTCGCTATAATGAGATACATTCCTTTTCCCCTTACTTTGGAATACTATTATGGAAACTTATGACCTCGAAGATGAATTACAAATGATCAGGAAAGATCAGTTTCCTGTATCAAAAGTGCCAGATGTCCCCCATATTGTTAGAGTTTCGAGATCAATGGAATTTTACATCGCTTCGACTTACACGGAACTAATATTTTCGTTCTGCTTTTATAAAATATAAAATATTAAGATCAGATGTATGCAAAAGTTAGAGTCTTTCTTTCAACGTTTGGTGTTTTAGTAAGGTTGGTATTGAACTTTCGAAAATGCCTTTTTTAATTATTTAACGAGAGTTTCAAGACGAATGCATGAAGTGGGAAGAATTCGGAAATACTGAAACTTTCGTATATATCTGATATATTAAGCTACATTATTTAAATAACTTGCAATATTATTACCAGCTTTTTGGTAGATTATTATAACAGCTGCGAAGAGATTATTTTTTTTCACGGTTTTCTTCGGTTTTAATGCAACTAGTTTTTGCAATAAGAATGCATGTTTGTTTTAATGACATTATTCTGTGTTTTGAGTGGCGAGAATTTTACATTATTTCGATGAAATTATTTTTTAAATAAATATTAATAATGCTGGAAAATAACGCTATTTAGATATAGTTTGGCCGATTATAATATTGAGATTTTTATTTATTCTATAATGTTACGCCATTTTGTATAAAATACTTATTCATAATGGCGCCGATTTATTTTAACGCGTTACGAAGTTTGGTAATAATACTGGATGTTATGGAAAATAATATAAACAGCTTAATATAACATCTGAATATTTTATACAACTTTACAAAAGCGGAACTAAAATATTATTTCCTAGATTCTAGTTTATCTATAATCGTCGAAAAACATCCCACAAAATGATTCCTCAGATTACAATAAGAATGATATAATTAATCAGGCGACAAATCTGTCCAATAAAAGTAATCTTGCCGAATGATATTATATAAATATAAATAATTATAACAATATCTGATCGGTATTTACGAGTCCACTTTCCTCGGAAATTAACATGGCAATTAAAGTTCGATTTAAATACCTGCTTTGTAATTGTCATTATTTGCCACTCATGATAAACACACCATCATCGACCGACTCAAGTTGGCAGCATTGTTACAAAGTGCAAAACGAGATACGCGGCAATGTAGGCAATTTTACGACAAAGGCGAAGTCATAAGGAAGCGGTAAAGTAATATTTCCAGATCGTTTAAAGGATTCTTTGTATGAATTCCTGTTTCACGTTAAACAAGTTTTTCCTTTCAACCTACTCCTCTTTGCGTTTCCACTTTTCCTCTCTTAGCGTAGCACTCGCGCGTTAACTTAAGTCGCAAATTAGACCCTTCCTCCTGATTTTGCCAAGGATAACCAGAAGGAAGTAACAATAATAATAATCAAAATATAATAATAACTAAAACGAAATTAAAATGAAATATAATCAAGCAAAACTCTTTGTATTTTCCCTTGTCCCCTCTTAACGTAGCACTCACGCGTTAACTTGACAATAATAATCAAACTATAATAATAAGTAAAACAAAATAAAATAAAATATAACAAAGTAAAACGACCCGCAGTTTGCATTATAAAATATAATATAATATTCGAACTAATATTATTCCTGGACTATAGTTCGAACTTAGAAATGATATTCGAAATTCATATTTCTTTCTTTTCTCAAGCGTTTGAACTCGGGAACGTTCGAAGTTAGAAGCGTTTAAATTGCGAGGTACCACTCTGTATATACAAATTTACGATCTAAACCGGGAGGAGGGAGGGGGGAGGGGGGGGGAGGGGATGTGAAAACTGCGAGATGATAAGCGATGCGTTCGCAGTGATGCAATTGAAATCACTGAGTGGCTTCTTAAGAGCTATTTGTTAGCCAGTCAGGTGCATCCGCGGCTATTTATCTTTCGACGAAAGTACGTTGCACCTTTGTTGCCTACGATTGCCTCGCCAACAAAACATTCGATTATAAATCTAATAAACGATACGCCGTAAGCTCGATTTTCCTTGTCCCAGTGAACCGCGATATAAAACCGTTTGCGAATCGGAGATTGCGTTTGTTCGTAAATGTATGCTGATTAATTGTCAATGGAAGTACAATCGAGATGGTATAATTATATTTACCGAATTCTTGGCAAATATTACGACTGTTTGCTGAACTTTTGGTAAACAGTTCGATGACTAGGTTGATTCAAGAGTCAGTTTATGTAATGTTTGATTAGTTAATGTAGTTTTGCCTCGTTAAATATGAATTCATTGACCATGCGGATAGTTGTCATTATAATTATGTTGTTCTTTTATTATAATTCTGTACGGTTTAGAGATACGTTGAATAAAGCGTTTTCATATTAGTTATGATTTGTTTGAATTTTGATCGCCCTCCTGTATGTCTCCATCGCGCCATGTGCGAATTTGAATTCCAAATTTCTGTGATTATTCCACTTGTTAGCAATTCGTATCGAGTAGTATGCCATTATTGTAGGAAATAGAGGCACACAGTTAGTTGTCAAAATAGTAAACGATTTATCGTGTTAAGTAAAACGATTGACAATCTGTGTACCGAGATCGCGATGTTAAGTCGATTATGGCGGAACTGACTCAATGAATTCTATGATTAAAATGTGACCTAATTAAAAAGATTCGTCATAATTTCTATCAAACGATTTCCAATGATTTCGCACGATTCATCGTGATAAGTAAAAGAAAATATACATTCTTTGTTCCGAGACGATTGTGGCGAGAAGTCGTCGCATGTGCGAGCTGGCAGTGTCCGTGCTTTGTTCCTTTCGCGGAATAAGAACGGAGTGTATGAAATTTGGAATTCCCGGTTAAGGTAATAACTGGCATGAATTCTCGCAAGGTTTCGTCTCATTAAATTGGTAATCCCATAAACGACACGGATATTAGTGACACAAAAGGAACATTCCGCCATAAAACTAGCACTGCTACGAGAAACGTCGGATACTCACTGTGTTCGTTGTTCCTTAAAGTAGTCACAAAACAACAGGTTAAAACATCCAAACGAGACTCGAAGCACAATTCAATGTCTTCCAAGGAGAACCAAGAATCGATTGGTTTCGGATGGGGAGTTATGGGAACATTGGCACAACTGACTCCCCGTGAACGGGTTAGAGCTCGAAGAACTTGTGGGAAACTGAAGTTTCATGGCATGGGACGCAGTTCTTATATTGTCTGTTAAGGTACTTGTGTGTCGAGCGTGTTCGCGGGTCGTGGGTTACACGTTTCCCCACCATTTTCCCTACTCTCTGACCATGTACTCCTATACCCCCGCTATCCGACGTCCTGCGGATTTCTGTCCCGTGCTCCCCTAACCTCACTTTATTCCGCGATTTTCGAATCCTCGAATCCTCTTAGCGACTTCGAGAGACTCCGAAACTCTCGGTAACTCGGAATGGGAAGAGTTTCGACCTATGCCCCGTGATGCGCATAAATAACTGAATACACAAGATTTTAACGATTCTCGTAGGTTTGTTTTAACGACATCCGGGGCCTTCATTTCTTCCTTGGAAACGAACCACGTCGCTTCTCGGTGAGCATTTTACTTATAGTTACACTGTTTGGTTAAACAGTTCGTGGAGCAGCGTATTTTTTTCTGGCTGTTTGATGATGATAATAATATTGGAAGGAATATGTAAAATAGAGTCTAAACAAGGAATAATCATGTTTTTCGTCGATTAGATTCAACGGAAATGTTTTGTGTTTTACGTTCTTACATTTCGATGTCGGATTTAATAAGAATGCAAAATGTTTTCTATTTTTACATTCTGTCGGGTTAAACTTCATTAAAATGCGATTTCATTAAAGTCTGAAGTGTTTCATATTTTTACGTTTGGTTGGATTTGATTTAATTTAAATGTGCTATGTTTTATGTTTTTACGTTTTGTTGGGCTTTATTTTATCGCGATCGATTTGTCAAGTTGTTGAACCTCTTTATTTATTTATTATAGAGTTCATTTGTAATGTTTATCAAAGACTTCGTTTTACGTGGAACTACTCGAGAGAGGGAGATTCCTTTGCAAATTAATATTGATTGATATGATTAGTATAATTTGAATTAAAATACTAGAATGTTTGAGCCTAGTTTTCAAAATGACATAATATTACAAATTTGGGAACATTCCGTATTACCAGTTTCGAGGATCAATGTTTCCAATATTCAATGTTTTATTACAAATTGAATACGATCGAGGTTATTAATATTCGTATACTTTATGGCGGTACACTTTGTAAAATCGATTTGAACCTTCGAATTGGATTTTGATAATGTTTTCTGCTGCATAACATTATCTTGGATAATTCCAGAAATTAGGTCGTATTAATAATGACATCGTACAACGCTTGGATATGAATTTGCTCTTCGTAAATTATATTATAACGCATGCATTTTTTGTTCGCTTCATTTCTATTCGTACCAAATTACAATATTTCCATTGTTTTGCATTTGCTCGTTCACAACGTTTTACTGGGTTTCTAGGTTATTAAATTGTTTCAACGAAACGCAAGAACCTCTGAGTAAACATAGAAATTTTGGGGAATATTAAAACCTGTTAAACAAATATTTAAAAAATTATACGACAAAGTATAGAAATGATTTGATATAGAAATATGACATTGATTTGAACACATAATACTAATCAATTTAAATATTGCAAGTGATTAGGTTAAGGTCCACAAAAATTTTCAAAATTCTCTCAAATTCCTCTCAAATTCTAAAGGATAAAAAAATGCTCCCAATTCTTTCGAAAATTCCAAAACAAAGTAATTTTATCAAATTTTTGCAAAATTCTAAAGCATAACGAAATTCTCTCCATTATCTAAAGATTCAAAAGCACAAAGTAATACGTTGAAATTTCTGAAAAATTCCGTAAAAATTCCTAATCATAAAGAAATTCCAAAGCTTCACATCGGAATTTTGCCGTATCAGGAAGTCGGCAGAATTTCCATAAAGTTTAAGGTACAACCTAAGTCGGTATAAAACTTTAACCTTTCTTCCGGCAAATTCATTATGTCGGAATGTCATCACATTGTATTAAACAAGTTTGATGCCATCAAGCGATTCACATCTTGACGAGTTTCTACCAGAAATCCACGGATTCACTCTACGGGTTCAACCGATTGATCCGCGAATGATTTAGCATAATTACCGTTTAATGTTCGTGATTCGGTGCACGCAGTTTTCAGTTGTTCGATTAACTTTATCCTACAAGCGATTCATTTTTTCTAAAATTCTAGATCACGGTTACGTAATAAACAATGACATTAAGAAAACTGTGAAAGTTAGATCGCAAAATGAGTGGACACTATTATGATGATTAAAGCTATGATATTGGAAATATGACTGCGTCATTCGAATACTTTGAATGTCAAAGGCCTTATTATTATTAATTAGTTCGTCGCAACCGTGGAAACACGATGCATATTCATTAACTACCAATTTTTTAGTCATAATGACTTACCGTTTTTAATGTTGATTCTGGATTATAAATTTTATTTCCGATCGAACGACGAACTCGAACCGATAGAACGAAATCGAAAGTTCGCCGGAAATAATTTCAACCAGGCCACTTATTATTTTAAATATCAAGTACAAAGTAATATTTCAAATAATGAGATATTTGAATGACTTTATCAGTTTGATTACGAAAGACATTTTAGAAAAGTATTTTTATTGCGCATTAGTATCGAGTAAATTAATTCAAAATATTTTTTTATTTATGTTAATTGTTTCAAGGGAAATAATAAGGGAAATGTTATTATTGGCTTTCCGAAATGGAGGACTACGTTGCATAATGAAATTTTCATTTGAATGGTGCCAATCTTATATAAAATGAAGATTATTCGAAATTATTTGAAAACGCATTAATTTCAATAAGAAATTAAATGAAAAATGATTTCAATTAAACATCAAATAAGGAAATAAATAACTAACAAACAAATGATTTGCTTCTACGAATAAATTAATCACTGATTATTCGTAAATAACAGATGAATTAATGAATTAAGATGGCTATTTATCTTAATCGTTATTTCAAAATACTTTTATTCAAATAATTGCCAAGTTCGAAATAACTTTGGCCCTGCAAAATAAAACGGAATATTAAATAAACATTAAATAAATATTATGTATCGAGTAACAATATGAATTCCCGCCGAGAAATTTCTCTGGCTACGAATAACTAAATGAAAAATGCAACATAATTCTGCGAATGTTTTGTGAAATCCAAATATCTTAGGAATTTTGTTAGGCGCTAAAAATATCAGGGCAGCGGCGATCGTTTGCGATCGGTTTAAATCATTTCGCGGGATGAATAATGATGATTCATGCGGTGGCCTTGAAATATGAAAGACTCCTTGAGAAAAATGTGAAAACTTTAACTTGCATGCGCAGTAAATAATTCCATCATTCTCTTCGTTAACGATTTAAATCGATCGTGAATCGATAAAGGTTAACGGTCGTAATTGCGTTGAAATATTTCGCAAGATAATTTCCTACCGAATCACAGGTGAATATTCCTCAAATTAAAGAAGCATTATTTCGAATTCAATTTGAAAATAGAAACAACGAGTGTGCTCATTAACGCTAGAACTATCGGCAATAATTCAGTCATGTTTATACATGCATGTATACAGTGAGTGTATAAAGTATTCGTAAAGCAGGGAATTTTAATAAAAACTTCGTAGAACTTTGTTTCTGAATGAAGGAAATAGGGAATATGTTCATAAAAAATACGTTCAAAAATCGTCCAAAAATCAGTCGCTAATTTAACTCCTAAATGGCTCAAATCGATGGTAGATGATATATAAACATGTTCTACGAAGATTTCTGCTCGGAAGAAGCGGTTAAAAAATTTTGTTCGGTCAAAAATGGGTCGACCCAAAATCGAGAAAATGTAAAGGGGTATACCTTCAAAAATCTTCAAAAATTAAAAGTCGCCAAAATCGCTTCTAAACGACCCCAATCGATGGTAAATGATGTATAAACATATTCTAGGGCGATTTCTGCTCGAAAGAAGCGGTTAAAAAATTTTTATTGGTCAAAAATGGGTCAAACCCAAGTCGAAAAAATGTGAAGGGGTATACCTTCAAAAATTGTCAAAAATTAAAAGTCGCCAAAATCGCTTCTAAACGACCCAAATCGATGGTAAATGATGTATAAACATATTCTAGGACGATTTCTGCTCGAAAGAAGCGGTTAAAAAATTTTTATTTGTCAAAAATGGGTCAAACCCAAGTCGAAAAAATGTGAAGGGGTATACCTTCAAAAATTGTCAAAAATGAAAAGTCGCCAAAATCAATTCTAAACGACCCAAATCGATGGTATATGATGTATAAACATATTCTAGGACGATTTTGGGTCGAAAGAAGCGGTTAAAAAAATTTTATTGGTCAAAAATGGGTCAAACCCAAGTCGAAAAAATGTGAAGGGGTATACCTTCAAAAATTGTCAAAATTTAAAAGTCGCCAAAATCGCTTCTAAACGACCCAAATCGATGGTAAATGATGTATAAACATGTTCTAGGACGATTTTGGGTCGAAAGAAGCGGTTAAAAAATTTTTATTGGTCAAAAATGGGTCAAACCCAAGTCGAAAAAATGTGAAGGGGTATACCTTCAAAAATTGTCAAAAATTAAAAGTCGCCAAAATCGCTTCTAAACGACCCAAACCGATGGTAGATGATATATAAACATGTTCTACGAAGATTTCTGCTCGGAAGAAGCGGTTAAAAAATTTTGTTCGGTCAAAAATGTGTCGACCCAAAATCGCAAAAAATCAAAGTCGCCAATTTCATTCCTAAATGGCCAAATCGATGGTAGATGATGCCTAAACATGTTGATTTGATTCAATTCTTAGTAATATTGACATTGGCGATCACCTTTGGACAGCTTTAGTTGTTCCAGTATTGAAATCGATTACTGATCGATCCCGTTATTTTGCATTCGTTAAAAGAATCAGATATTGCGTAATTCGACTCGATTTGCATTACGAACGACATGTATAATAACAAGTTAGAGATCCCTCGATAACGGTGCCGATAAAATACCCGAATATTCATGGATTTCACATTTTTTCCCTTTCGAGACTTCGCGACAATTCGGGACAACGTTGCGCACGCAAGTCCCAATAATAATACAGTCAAGTTTAATTTTACGCGTATCTATTTAATGCGGATTCGAAGTTATACGGTGAGGCAAAGAAGCAAGAAAAGCTGAGTAATCCGTAGAAACTAGAAAGTTGTAACAACGTAACTCACTTATCCATTCATTCCTTGAAATATTTCACGGTTGGCACCCTTTCGTAAAAGTTACAAAAATAACAAAGGTGAAGATAAAATTTATATTTTCCTTCTTTTCATAATTTCCTTCTTAAGAACGAAGAGAGAAGGGAATAATTCCATTACAAAGATCAAGCTTTCTTTCGTCGAATTGAAAATTATTGTATACATAACAAAACAAAACAAAACAACAGAATGCGTGCAAGTTACCTTTTCCGTAAAGCTGGTATCTTAACAAGTGGACCCTAATTTTACCAAGGCAGATGTATCCTTTTTGTAGGATATTTTTACGCGGTTTGCTGTGGAACGTATGTACCGTATAAAATGAGACTTGATTGTAATTTTAGTTTTGTTTTCCTAGTCAACAATGGATGGTGAACGTGATTGTGATTTCGAACAGCCATGCGATATCCGTGGATCGGTGGGAGAAAATGATGAGCCGCAATTTAATATTCAAGGCTGGTAAGAGCCACCCGCGTTCACCGGCTTCGGGACCAACAACCATTAACTATTTTTAATTTCAATTTATAATTTACTGCTATTTCAAGCCTGCATTCTGATCTTCTTCACCGAGAGTAACCCCCGACGTCTTCCTCTGACTGTTTCACTCTCATCTCGATAGCGATGGATCTTTGAAAAAACTCCATTTGCAATCGTACTCTAATTCCGCCATTTTAAATCGCATTCTAATTCCGCCATTTTAAATCGCATTCTAATTCCGCCATTTCCAATGGCATTCTAATTTCCGCCATTTAAAATCGCATTCTAATTCCGCCATTTCCAATGGCATTTTAATTCCGCCATTTTCAATCGGATTCTAATTCTGCCATTTTAAATCGCATTCTAATTCCGCCATTTTAAATCGCATTCTAATTTCCGTCACTTAAAATCGCATTCTAATTCCGCCATTTCCAATGGCATTTTAATTCCGCCAGTTTCAGTCGGATTCTAATTCTGCCATTTTAAATCGCATTCTAATTCTGCCATTTTCAATCGCATTCTAATTCCGCCATTTCCAATGGCATTCTAATTTCCACCATTTAAAATCGCATTCTAATTCCGCCATTTTAAATCGCATTCTAATTTCCGTCACTTAAAATCGCATTCTAATTCCGCCATTTCCAATGGCATTTTAATTCCGCCAGTTTCAGTCGGATTCTAATTCTGCCATTTTAAATCGCATTCTAATTCCGCCATTTTCAATCGCATTCTAATTCCGCCATTTTCAATCGCATTCTAATTCCGCCATTTCCAATGGCATTCTAATTTCCACCATTTAAAATCGCATTCTAATTCCGCCATTTTAAATCGCATTCTAATTTCCGTCACTTAAAATCGCATTCTAATTCCGCCATTTCCAATGGCATTTTAATTCCGCCAGTTTCAGTCGGATTCTAATTCTGCCATTTTAAATCGCATTCTAATTCCGCCATTTTCAATCGCATTCTAATTCCGCCATTTTCAATCGCATTCTAATTCCGCCATTTCCAATGGCATTCTAATTTCCACCATTTTAAATCGCATTCTAATTCCGCCATTTTAAATCGCATTCTAATTTCCGTCACTTAAAATCGCATTCTAATTCCGCCATTTCCAATGGCATTTTAATTCCGCCAGTTTCAGTCGGATTCTAATTCTGCCATTTTAAATCGCATTCTAATTCCGCCATTTTAAATCGCATTCTAATTCCGCCATTTTCAATGGCATTCTAATTTCCACCATTTAAAATCGCATTCTAATTCCGCCATTTCCAATGGCATTTTAATTCCGCCAGTTTCAGTCGGATTCTAATTCCGCCATTTTAAATCGCATTCTAATTCCGCCATTTTCAATCGGATTCTAATTCTGCCATTTTCAATCACATTCTAATCCCGCCATTTCCAATGGTGAAATATAAATAACAGAGAAATACAACGGTGACTTGGCGATTGAATAAACGAAGGTCACTTTAATGTCGTTCCTGCACCATCGCGATCATCCTCGGAGTGCATCAGAGATGCATTATTTTCGAATGATGCATAGATTATCTGAAATGAATCGTTGTTTCAAAGTTGCGAGATAAATTCTTGTATCATTTAATAAATAACGAAAGTCTGTGAGTATTTTCACGATTTCCCTGTAACTCCTACTATTCTATGCTTCTCAGGTTCGATGCAATTTTGTTTAGTCGCTTTTTACGTTTTGACGAAAAGGATAGGACCCTTAATTCGCGAAGGTATTTTAATATAAAATTCAAAATTTCAAAATCGAAACGATATTACACCGCCTTTATTACTCGGTGAAGTAAATCAGGAAACCTTTAGAACACGACACAATTTTCACTCGGAACGTAGTTTACAAGGAAACTATGAATCAAGATTTCAATATAAATAATACAAGTACGAAAATGTTTTTATATCTATGCCATCAGGCGTGCTCGACGGGGGAATATAATAGTTACCCTAAAATAATGGAATCACGTAAACCCATATAATTAAATATATATATACTTGTAACTATCAATTAGTTAATCTAATCTAAACAACTTATTATACATTTATACAGGGTGCGCCATCTCAATCGGGTCAATGGAAATGTTGAATAACTTTGACAATTGTTAATAGATTTCAAAAAGTTCTGTTGTTTTATTAAGCTTACTCTTTTACAATTTATCTCAACTAGTTTCCGAAAACAATATCAATTAAATGGCCGCCCTTATTGGTGAGACATAAGTGAGCTCTTTTTCTGTCATTTTCCATCACATTGGCCAGTGTCTCGGGCGATATCGCTGCCATTTCGGCTCGAATGTTGTCTTTGAGCTCTTCGATGGTCTTTGGCTTGTTGACAGGTAACTTTACTCTTCAAAAATCTCCACAAAAAAAAGTCCGGTGGAGTCAAATCCGGAGATCTTGGTAGCCAGTCAATATCGCCAGCGATATCGCCCGAGACGCTGGCCAATGTGATGGAAAATGCCAGAAAAAGAGCTCACTTATGTCTCACCAATAAGGGCGGCCATTTAATTGATATTGTTTTCGAAAACTAGTTGAGATCAATTGTAAAAGAGTAAGCTTAATAAAACAACAGAACTTTTTGAAATCTATTGAGAATTGTCAAAGTTATTCAACATTTCCATTGACCCGATTGAGATGGCGCACCCTGTACTTTAACACAAAAATGTATTATACCCATTATACTACAGAGCACTGTCCGTTAAAAACTAAATAACTCCCTAAATAAATAAACATAATGTAAAAACTATAATATAATATAAAAGCAATAATATAATATAAAACTCTTCCCGCGGTTTCAGTCGATGCCGGATATTTCAACCGAACTAAAGCCAAGAATAATAAAATAACACTCGACCAACTTAACGTAATATATTCGTTACCATTATTTTAATGTGTTCGTGTGACACTACGTTACTTGAAATTCCAGAATCGCGAATGTTAACGATATATTGCAATATAGTTCGATTACCATAAAATGACAAAGCTTCCATTCCGACCTCTCCCGGTTATTTATAAATTAAGGGTGAAGGAATTCTTTGATGTCCGTGAAAGAAAAACAGAAAGGAATACCAGATGTCAAGGTTCGACGAGGAGAACGTCGGGGAATGTCAGAGAATGTTGAAGAGGGGAAGAAGTCGACCGATGATGCGAACGAAGAGAACGAAGAAAACGAAGAGAACGAAGAGAATTTTCTTCGGATGCAGTCGACCTTGGCCGTGCCGGTGAAGAACGCGTTAATTGCTATACGAGTCGTGATTATCACCGATGGAATTCAAATTTACTCGAGGAAGATATAACCCGTATGCGTATGGTATGCGTCCGCCATTGATGGTATATTTGCAGGCGAATCGCGTGTACGCACGAATATCTTCGCAGTGTCATTGCGCTTTATTTACTCCCGTAAATTTATGCAATTATCTTCCCACGTGTACTGACTCTAATCATCCGTCTCCTTTTGCGACGGACATTCGACTCGGAACACATCGATTTCCGGTTAACTTTCATCGGCACGCTCGCTTTTTATTCGCGGCTATGAAAGCGTGGAATTTTTTGTGGAAATTGGAATAGTGATAATAGCGATATTTAAATGGCGGGGTGCAAATAGGTTGCTTAGGTATTTCGATAGTTTTAATATTAATTAGGGAATTTGAAAGGTAGATTTCGCGGAGCAGAAGAATTTAGTCATTTGTACTCGAAAAACGATTGTCATTGGTTATCACTCAGTTTGTTGGAGGAATTCGAGTGGCGACTGAAAGGCGCCATTAAGATTTACTTCACTTCAATTGATTGCTGTTGAATTTTAAATCACCGACAACTGGAGTAGATCTTAATGTCGTCTCTTAATCGCTGTTGCGAATTGTTGCAATAAATTAAGTGGCGACTGAGAGTCGCAATAAATTGAGTGGCGACTGAGAGTCGCATTCAGGTGCAAAGGTTTAGGAATAAAGGATGCGTGGAGGCGGCGGATTCAGTAGTAGACGTAGTTTATTGGTCAGACGGACTCCAGCGGTCTTCCGTTGCCGAATGGATGAATTCAAATGAAACCTCTAGAAAATAATTATTAACTCGTTGAGCACCGCGCCGAAATCCGTGTTATACGATACCTCGGTTTAACAGTAAAAAGATTGCAAATATTACAAACATTAGCGATACATTTGATTCGGTTTTTACAAATATCATAGAGATTTAGAAATGTAATTAGAGATTTGGAAATATAACAAGTTTTTGACATATTTTCCCTCAAATATCCATTCCTCGTTGGTGACATATAGTCGACATACAATCTGTTAAATTAGTTCCTTTCAAACTAAACATTTCTATAAGTATTTTAATTAATTTCAAATATTTTCTTATTCTGTGGATGCATATAAAAATAATAATAATAAATTCGTAACGAAATGTTATCACCGATGAAAAGTATGCCCGACACACACTTATGTTATCAGAATTTCAAAGTATTATATTTATAATCCTTATTAATACCAAACTTTCAAATATTTACCTGACATTTCATATTATATTATGTACATATCGTAGAAAGGGGGAGAAAATTGTTTGATCAAAAAAAGGCATTTCTGTGCCGCGTCATCCGAAGCCATCTTTTGATTGCTGTTATTATACTAATTATTCTCATAACACGAAATTGCACCTGCCGCACTATTCTCCCAGGATAATAGTTACCGGTACTCCTAGAAATGATCTACATGGAATGCTCTTAAATTATTGAACTATTATAATCATAAATCATTAGAGAATTCGTGGTAATTAAAATGTGGCAATTAAATACATACGAAATATTCATTATTCGACTGATAGATATTATTCAAGAATATATATACAGTGCACGCAAAAAGTATTCGTGCAACATCGAATTTTAACGAAAATCTCGTAGAACTTTGCTCAGAAAATAAATGGTGAACATTTCCAGAAAAAATGTGCATAAATAATATTTGCTTCATAAAATTCATTGCGAAGATCTCTAACGTAAGAATATATACATACCACTTATTTGTTAACACGTTTTAAATAAACAAAGTTCTACGATGTTTTTCTTAAAACGCGCTGCTGCACGAATACTTTTCACACTCACTGTATGTAGTATATTAATTATTATAATATATATAACTGCGTAGCGACTGAGAATCGCCTTCGAGTGGAAAGGGTTAAAACGTTGATTTTATTTATTTCTTTTTTTAAATGGACTCAGGCCACTTTCTAAATAATGCTTCGTATATTGATTATTATAATACTACTTGCATTACCGCCTTCCACGACACATATTTTTGCACGATTCAACTTTGTTTACATGGAAATTCATCCGATGCGTAAATAACGCAACCGCTGGGGTATCAGAGGTTGAAGGATGTTACAAGAATTCTGATGTTTCATTGTCAACGGAAACCAGTTTACGAGAGATGACGCAATAATCGATCTCCGAGGAATTTCCCCGTTTATCTCCCGTTTATCCCCCACCCCATTCATCGTTCTATGATTTTTTTCATCATCGCCGCTTGCGGAAACTCATTCCCTGTTGTGTGTCATGGTAATCCACTTGCTCTTATTTTATAGTAAACTCCATCGAGTTGTGGTTTCCACAAAAAATGTATATATTTTTTAAAGGATATTCTTATCGAGCGATTTATTCTATTATTAATTAAGTTTGTCACTAATTGACCGATTCCGGAATTCATTTGTCACCCATATTTCGGAACAGTGTGGTGTTGAAGATAACAGTATAATATGTGGGAAACAATTATTTTTATGCAGATCAATCGGGCAATATTTAAAGTTTAATAATTCATTGTCCCGACCTAAATAGATCGTGAAATAAATAATTTCGAAAGTATTACATGGAGCTTTTATATTTCATATTAATATTAATATGATATATAATGAAAATTAATTTTCATTTCTATTATAAATTACTTGCTTCTGAATCGACTTAGGAAGATTTTGTTATTATTAAAGAAGCAAGAGATCATTCCTGGCTATAAATCGAGTCTCTTTTAACGCGATTTTCAAATTATGCGTTGAATCAAAACAGAGTGAAAAAATAAATAGTCCAAGGAATCTACGAAGCTTTAACAGCGAAGTCCATTTAAAAGAGAAGGGAATAATTTCCACGCACAAATAAAGCTTTTCTCCAATTTTACCAAGAAAGCTATATCTGTTTTTATGCAGTTTTTTATGCGGAAAAATATATCTGTCCATATTTGAAGCTTAAAGAGCTTCCATTAAGTTACTCTTAGAAGCCGCAGAAATGAATTTCGTGGATTAGCATATAAAGTGTATAAAAAATGTCCAGCCGCACATTCGAATCTCCATTAATTATCATGCATTACTTTACGCCGAGATTAATGTTCTCTGGGACTTCATATTTGTTGGTACATAAATGTCCAATGAAAATACTGAATAAGAAGAATATGATTTTCATGAATTCACCTTCGATTTGTTCCCAATAACGATTATATGAATAGATGTATGTCCGACCGTAAACGGATAAAAGAATGCTTTAGAAATTACTTCTAATACGGCTGAACCAAGTAAAACCTTTTCGCTCCTAAGTTTCCCAGGTTAGAATTTGTTTGAATCAATTTGAAGCTGTTTCGGTTCGAATGAAGTAAAACGTCTACTTAGTCGACAAAGCAATTGAGTGGATTGGATCGTTGGATCGTAAACGTTCCCGGTTCTTACCCTTCTTTAAATCTAAAAACCGGATTTCCAGCCGTCGTTCGAACGTGTTTTATGCGCATGTTTTCTAGGCGTTTCGCAAGCCTCGGTACTCGGACGAGGCTGTTGCGCGCACGCGCATTACTTCAACCGATATCATTTTCTTCTTGAATCATTCGAGAAAAATCAACTCCGTAAAAGTAAAGACAAGTATTATTACGACCTTCCATTCTATCAATTATTCAATAGCACTAAATCACTTACAGATTAAATAAACATATTACGATAGTATTGGCATTGGACGTCTAACTGGTAACTACGAGCATCATATTTATTCAAACTTGTATTAAGATTAACTCGATTTGGTAATTACTGAGCCGCGTGCGAATGTGTCTGATCGGAGAACAATGTTTTATTATCATCGCGGTTGTTTATTGGAATCTGGAAATTGGAACTTTGCAATTTTAATAGTCCCGTGATATATGTAATCTTAGACAATAAAAGTATCAATCAATATCAGATTCGTTGATAACTGACATAGATACATCACTATGTAATCAAATTTGATTAGTGTCCGAATACTTTTGGGAGTAACTGTACATCAATTATTGATATGTGGATTCGTTGGATAATTTAGATAATAAAATTAGGATTTAATATAATGTCTATTATATTATATAATTATTATGTAGCCGCATGCCGTATTTTCAAAGAAACAGGATCTTCGAAGTAAAACAGGGGAGCGATATATAGTTGGGTTTTACATAAACTAGAAAAAATTCCATGCCAACGTGATAATAATATTACTTGGAAATTAGTGTCTTTATGAATTAATGATATTTCTTTGCGCAGGCATTGCATGGCGCGAGACGAGAATGTCGTAGTACGAGAAGAATTCCACTCGATATCCAACCTTCGACGAACAGTTGACTGACTTTTAATAACATGTCTTATTAATAAAGAAACGTTCGATTCTTAAATCTCGTACGTCAAGGATTGCTGAATCTTCCACGAGAATCTCTTCTTCAAACATGGCGTCCGACAGGCGTGCAAATCTTAGAGACTTTCAATACACAATGTTCCCGGTACGTGGAAAAAGTGATCGGACATTGTGAGAAGAGTTATTAGAAGTCAATACACATGAAATCATTTACCTTCGACTTTGTTATTTCTTCCTCGAATATACTCGTGGAAATCTGCCGTTAATTTTCTCGTTTGGTTGATAATTCTCATATAATAATATTACGCGACGTATAACATTAAAATGTTAAACAACTTGATTATCAGATCGTTATATATCGTTACAGTTTATCACGAAGCATTTTCAAAATTGGATGTCAAATATCATTTTTTATACATAGATGCATTTAACACTAGAATTGTCGATAATATATTCAGTTATATTTGTACATTCACGTACACTTTTAACCCTTTGAACTCGAGGGTGAGTTTCAGTTGCCACTCATCGTCAGTTTATTGCCGCAACTCGAGTCGCGATTGTTAGGCACAATTAAGTTAAGTATTAATATCATAAATATTTGGGTTTAAACGGTTTAAACGGCGTCGACAATCTTCGATTAAATTTAAAACAATATTTTGTGCTCCTGAAATTCTGTATTTAAATAT
The DNA here is from genome assembly GCA_910591585.2 of Nysson spinosus. Classification (NCBI taxonomy): domain Eukaryota; kingdom Metazoa; phylum Arthropoda; class Insecta; order Hymenoptera; family Crabronidae; genus Nysson; species Nysson spinosus. The sequence continues at coordinate 11,466,364 of OU342835.1, forward strand.
TAATAATGAATAGTTGGTGACACTGATACTGATACTCGGAAGGTTTTCATCACTGCGTTTGAAAGACACTTCTGCGATAACTTCATTGGTTTGAATAACGCCGACAACGTGCGTTGTGTATTTTTTCTATTTTGAGTAAACTTGACAGTATTTTTTCAAAATGGTCAAATTAACGCCTGATTTAATACAACAATCGATGCAATATATTAATCCCGTCAGGGATCGTGAGTTAGATTTACGAGGTTCGTAGGGTGATTCTAGAAACATGTAGGTCGTTTAATGTAACCTACAAAAAACATGTAAATCTAATGTTTTTTGTATTTTATATATTACAGGATACAAAATTCCAACAATCGAGAACTTGGGTGCAACATTGGTTTGTATTTCGATAAGTAAATTTCATCTTTGTTGTATCTATTTTCGAAATTTACCCGTCCAATTGTTTTGTTTACATTTTCCTGACATTCAGGACGACCTTAGCGGTGATTCGAATTAAGCGGGTTGTAATTGAATCGAAGTAAAATAAACCGATTTTGCGGATTACTTTTCTTTAAAATAAATGTTAATATATTAGAATTAACAAATTTTCTGTACTTTGCATAGATTAATGAACATTATAGCTACGAAATAATAAAAATTAGAGATTCATTGTCGAAGAGAATCGGAAACTATGTTTTAAAATAATGAAACACTGTATTTATTACAGGATCAGTTTGACACCATTGACTTCTCAGACAATGATATAAGAAAGTTGGATGGATTTCCACTTTTGAAGCGGATTAAAACACTCTTTTTCAATAATAACCGTATTGTAAGAATTTCCGAGGGCCTGGAACATTGTATTCCAAATTTAGAGACTCTCATGTTAACCGGCAATATGATTCAAGAACTCGGCGATCTGGAACCTCTCACACAATTGAAGAATCTAACTAACTTATGTCTACTGCAGAATCCAGTTTCTGCGAAACAACAGTACAGACAATACGTAATATATAGGTTTCCACAATTGAGATTGTTGGACTTCAGAAAAATCAAAATGAAGGAGAGAGAAGCGGCGATTGCTTACTTCAGGAGTAAGAGAGGAAAGGAATTGGCATCTGAGATAGCTAAGAAAGCACAGACCCAAAGTCCTGGCGCAGTGGAAGATAAACCTTTGACTACTGCTGATGAAAGAAATAAAATCAGGGAAGCTATTACGAATGCCTCCTCATTGGAGGAGGTTCAGCGTTTGAGTAAATTATTACAAGCTGGACATGTGCCTGGGGAGGAACCATTGCAGAATGGTATATCATATTAATCATTGCTCTGAACATATTAGCTTATTGATTCTTAAATTAATATCATTACTACTTTTTCTTTCGTGACCTAGGAAATACAGTACCAGAAGCAATGGAGGAGGAAGATGATTGATTGCTTCTCAGGTTTTTAAAAATATTTAGGTTAGGTGAAAGACATTTTCTATGTGTAAGTATTAATTAATGATAGGTTAGAATTCTCGACTACAGAGAATAAATGTATTAAGCTAATAAGAAACTGTGCTACACAAATACAGTTCAATCTATGGATCACTTACACTTAAGAACATTGTACAAATATATGCTTATTGCCTGGAAGCGATTTTCTACGAATACATCGTCTCTTTTTACGAATATCCCTTGAAACCGTTTCTAATAAAAATGCATATCTATTTCAGCTTAAACTGGAATAAATCGATTACCAACAAATACATCGAGTCTTTTTGTACCATCACACAATCCTATCCCTATCTTTACTTCGCATTTATCTATTATTATATCTCGATAAACGAATTAGTATTTCTAAAATTATTATTAATATTCGTCTTCTGTTCCTCTTCTTGCAACTTGTATTTACATCTTCACAATTTCGAGTTGTGTAGATGCGCACGAGTACGAAAATAATTACGTAAGATCACTTCGATAGATGTCAGCATTCTTGCTGGACGCAGGACCCTACCAATTCGATAATATTGCTTCACTTATGGTTTCATAAAATTTCACGAAGTTTAACGAAATGGGTCAGGTACATGTAAAAAGTCGGTGGGATACGGAAACTATTGAGAGTTTCTCCGCACCAACTTTCGATCCTCTGTACGGTTTTCCGAATGGCCGCAAGGAAAGAGGTATTTTGTGAAACTAACCTACTATGCACTCTTCATATACCATCCTTTTTTAAACATGTTATATATATAGTATAGTCGGAAGGACGTTTACGTTAATTTCTGACGCTCTAATTACTATAAGATATCCTGATAAAGTATGTTATTGGTGATGTGTTTGACCTGGTACACTACGCGACGAATGACATAATCAACAGTGCAAAAAAAATGTATGACGCGAATGTCTGTTGTGATAAAACTTCCGTGAAATAGCTATTATTTCTTTCTACAGTAATGGCAGCTTCTCAGGAAGAAATCCGCGCAGCTAGAGTGCCGCTGGAATTTCGTGATTATTGCGCCCATAAATACATACAATTTTGGGATTGTAAAAGGCAACAGTTTCCTCTTCTATTGAGATGTAATCCGGCGAAACACGAATACGAACAATGCGAATACGACGAGTAAGGACGAACCAAGAGAAGTTAAGATAATTGACTTCAATAAATGTTATATATCTATTTGTTTCTGATTCCAGTTACGTGTTACGATTGAAAGAGTATGAGAGGGAGAGAAGACTGCGTGCCAGGCAAAAGAGAAAAGAACAAACCATGATTAAGGCTTGAATCTTCAATTTAGTAGCTTAAAATTCAATGAAATTGTCGTTTGTCGCTTAGCGAAAGTCATAAACAAACACGGGAATCTTTCCCGACATTGTAAATACATGATATCAATACAACGTTTTGCGTACACCAGGTTGTAGAAATTTTATTCATCCTTTGTTTCCTTTCTCCTAATAATTTATTTCCTCCTCCGTTAAAATTGTTCAAAACTTGCAATCGGAATTCGCAAGTCTTTTTGTTCGTGAGATAAATCGCGCGATTTTAATTCGCGGTCGAAAGAGCAATATTTTATATTTTAAATCATATTCCGTTCACAAATTTCTCGCTTCGTATTATTTGATTGTATTCCTTTAACGAATTTTCCTGAAGTCTGATAAAACCTTCGTTTTAACTTTTCAAATTATGTATTTGTTTATACGAACGTTGAAAATTGAGGAAAAGATAGGAAATTCACTAAACGATGGAGGTGATCCCGCAATACAGCCAATAGAATAAATATACAAGACCCTACGTGAACGTCGACGCATGCGCATGCGCAGAGAGTTATTTACGTACTTGACCTGAAGTTGGTTGCAGGTGAATACCGCGGTGGTTCTCTTCAAGCAACCAAGCGGGTGGATATTTTCCGTGTTCTTCATAAATTGTTGATCCTTTCATTAATGAAACCCATAATTTACTGATCTCGAGAAGTGTCAAACTATAAATCTTGTTACGTAGCGTTTCTACGTAAACTGCAATCATTTTGCGTGTGTTTCTTTCAACGAGACTTAGTTTTACAGAATAGAATAAAACTTTTTTCCTAAATTCGAGCGACGATATTTGATCTTTTTCATCCGCAGAACATTTCCACGAACTGTTTTTGCATCGATAGTTTTCAACTTCGTTATTCTACCGAAATTGTTCGTAATAATTGCATCACTATTTTCACAAATACTTCACATTTAATAACACAATAATTTACTATTTATAATTCCTTCTTATATACAACTAACAGATAGTTTTCAAACTCTTACCAGAATCCCAGTCTTCGAAGTAGAGAGATTAAAAACCCCGAATAACTTACGTTCTATTTAATATTTATTTTTCATTACAAAATGTAGTTATATATGTACAAGAGAGGTTTAGAGTACGCCGAGCGCATACTTAGAATAAATTAAATCCTAGGACGAAGATATTTGAATCCCGTTTCACGCTGATATTATATTCACTTTCTTCTCACAGCGGAATATCCACAGGATGAGCATCTCTGTGATCGCCACCCCCGCACGGGGGTGGACGAAAGAGAATCGATATAAGGTTAGAAGGTGGTTTTATCTCACCGGCTTCGCGCAACCATTGCGGTGCTCGCTTTTTAATTACGCGTGTGCGGTACTCGCGAGACGTTACATTTTACGGAAACGTGTGTGGTGTTTCTTATGATTGTCATCTAATGTTGGTCAACTTAGTAATTCATTAAATATATTCCTACGATAAATACTCGATTGTTAAGTTCCTTGACCTTCGCCTCTGCGTCAGCATTCCTTGGTTCCCCAAAAACTGCTTTTCCACGATCCCTTTTCTTATTATTATTACCATCGTTATGACATTCGACAAGCGGTCAAGAAGACTGGTGAATTACTTAGTTCTTTCTCCGTTAATTGTTTACTTCCATTAATTATTTAGGTTGTCATTATTTAGGCAATTGGTTGGAATTCTTTCGACGATGTAATCGCGAATTTGTAACCTTCGGCGAAACAGCGGGTGGCTGTTTTATCGGTGAAAGAAAAGAAGGGTGATTTTAATTCTTTTTATCTTTCGATGTTTCCTTCGATGTTACTTCCGCCATTGCGAAGAGAGTCGAAGTTCGAAAATATTTTTTAGACTAATTTTTAACGTGGAATTTCTTCGATTAATTCTTTCGAATTTTGTTTTTTCTCGTTGAAACAATATTGGATTATTATCATGATTTAAGTCTGCAGTGATTTGCGATTATCTTTCTTCGCGGACGCAATGTTTTGACGCAGTGTTTCGGCGTTTACCGCATCGCGGTATCGGCAGGTTCAAGTTTTTCTTTGTTTTTCTTTGTAATCGATTCGGTAATTATCGTGTGACAACGAACCAAACAATTTCAATCGATATTAAACAATTATTCTAACAACATTTCTGCGGAGAGAATTCATATTTTGATCTCATGACAATGCGAAGTTATTATTCAGCTACCGGTAATCCTCGTACAACGTCATACTTATAGAACACGGTTTCGATATAACGCGGTTCAGCAATTATGATGTTACGGTTGCCAGAAGTTAAACAGATATTTACGTGCGATATTCCTTAAATTTATTTATAAAATTCACTAAAAGTGAAGTCTGCGACTATTAAATATTTATATTTGTCATAATTTCATAGATATTTTAATAAACATTCTTCAAAATTATCTATGAAAATCGCCGAAAGTGAAGTCCTCGACTATTAAATATTTCTATTTGCCATAATTTCATAGATATTTTAATAAACATTCTTCAAAATTATCTATGAAAATCGCCGAAAGTGAAGTCTTCGATTAATAAATATTTCTATTTGCCATCATTTCATAGATATTTTAATAAACATTCTTCAAAATTATCTATGAAAATCGCCGAAAGTGAAGTCCTCGACTATTATATATTTCTATATGCCATAATTTCATAGATATTTTAATAAACATTCTTCAAAATTATCTATGAAAATCGCCGAAAGTGAAGTCTTCGATTAATAAATATTTCTATTTGCCATCATTTCATAGATATTTTAATAAACATTCTTCAAAATTATCTATGAAAATCGCCGAAAGTGAAGTCTTCGATTAATAAATATTTCTATTTGCCATCATTTCATAGATATTTTAATAAACATTCTTCAAAATTATCTATGAAAATCGCCGAAAGTGAAGTCCTCGACTATTATATATTTCTATATGCCATAATTTCATAGATATTTTAATAAACATTCTTCAAAATTATCTATGAAAATCGCCGAAAGTGAAGTCTTCGATTAATAAATATTTCTATTTGCCATCATTTCATAGATATTTTAATAAACATTCTTCAAAATTATCTATGAAAATCGCCGCAAGTGAAGTCTTCGATTAATAAATATTTCTATTGGTCCGTTGTCACACAAAGTCGTTCCATGTCGCCTGTAGGATTTCATTGTGAAGAATTAAAGCTTATTAAATAAGGCGTTATTCCTAGGGACTATAAAGTACACGATCATTAACTAATGCATAAATAATAGTAAATAAAAAGTTGAGCTTTACGCGAGACGAGTTACCGAGAAATTTGATCAGTACGTCACTCGTCTATAAAATCCTCATCAAAGTCCACGTCTAAGTTTGAACATGAATTATACTTTAACCCTTTGACTACGAAGTGTTCTAACAAAAGAACCATTAACCCTCTACAGTCGAATTTTATTTGTGTCGAAAAGAAAATGGTATAAATTAAATCTAGTTAAAAACCATTCTAACGAAGGTAGATTATGTGAAGATAGTAACCTTGAAAATGGTAATTAGTATTAATTTACTAAAAAAGTGAATGTTTATTACCCGGGAAAATTTACTGGTCGTATATATATTAGGGGTGCCGGAAAGTAATCAATAATTTTTCATATTATAATTATATTTTTGGATATTAAACATTATTCTGTTCATATTATAACTATATTTTTGGATATTAAATATTATTCTGTTAGATAATTTATATAGTTATTTATGATTTTGAACAACGATCTACCAATGCCATAATTCCCTTTTTGAAAAAATCAAATCCCCAAGTTTTGATATGAAAAAATTCTGCACTGTCGAATTGATTAGTTTTCGGTACCACTAATACGTATTTTGTATATATTCATGAATATATGAGAACGTGTATATATATAATATATACGCTTTTCGTAGTCAAAGGATTAATAATATTGCCCGAGATTCACCTTGAAATATTAAATATCGCGCTCCTCGATCTTCGAATATGTTCATATTCATATTTCTCCGATTCTTTCCGTGATAAGATATTCCCAATATCTATGATAATATCACGCTGATATCCTCGTAACTGCACCAAACACAAAACGACCCTTTAAACGATAATCATTCGCCACGGTGATTGGTCGCGGCCCGATAAACCTATTCCTATATTTACAGTAACTCTACTTACAAAAATCCACAGAGATGTAGTAACTTCTACTAAATCAAACGACAACTAAATTACGACATCAAGGACCGATCGAGATTAAGAAGCATCTCGAGTTTTCGGGTTTCCTGTATCTCGATTTTAATCGTTCATCCAAATTCCTGATCGTTATATTATTATACAGAATATCCCATATAATTATGCCACATAATTATCCAATCATATTCATTTCCGTGTAAAAACATCGAAAAATTCTGTTAAAATACGACGAAATTCTGTTTCTTGATATCCCACATTCGCAGCTATTCGTATAACACGTATAATAAAAAAATCGTATAAAAAAGGTATTGTTCATATAATCTTGATTAACACTAGAACTACCGAGCATATATTCAGTTACACTTATATATTTATTTATAACTGAATTATGGCTGGATGATATAAATTAATGAATAGATTTAATATATTCGAATAATTTCCAGAAAAACTGCAGGCCAGTTATTTTTATTGCTTTGGTAGTTCTAATGTTATCCAATTGGGTGGCTTGTTTTATACGGGACATTCTGTATTTAATAATTTGTTCTATGCACCAATATATGGTTTCCGATATTAAATAATTAAATAAGAATAAACTAGAAGTTAAGTAGACGTTGCTAGTTTCGAAAGAGAATAAATGTGAATAAATAGAGATTGTTTCTGTGTGCATCGAGTGGTTGGAAAACCCCGGTCCATGGTGTTTGCGAGACCTGAGATGCCCTGCGGGAAATATGAGGGATAATAATTGAAAATCCTCTTCCTTACGGAAGGAAGTCCTATGCTCCGTTCCAGGGAAACCCTTTTAAGATTCCACCCGATCTTCCAGGCGATCGGTCATCTCGGACCGTGTAGAAATCAACTATGAAAATCTCCTGACTAGTTCGCTTCGGCTATTGCATTTGTGTTTGTTTATGTTTGCGGTAATCATCGACATTTTCGCCGGCCATTTTTATCTGCCATTTTATCTACCATTTTTGCCGGTCATTTTTATCGGAAGTTTTATATACCATTTTTGCTGGTCATTTTTGCTTGCCATTTTTACTGGCCATTTTTGGTGGCATTTTATCTGGCATTTGGGTATTGGATTACCTCAATTATTGTTTAATGGTTCCGCAAAAATCTTTTTGATTCGATTGTTGTCATCCACGAATTCCTTAACAGAATTGTTTACAACGTAATTCACGAAGAATTTCGGTGAATTTTTCTTGAATGTCGCGGTTTTAATTCGTGAAAAATCCATCGAAAGTCTCCAAGAGTTTTATTCCGGTTTTCTTGGTATTTATGGCCACAGTAATTACCGCCATTTTGTCTGTCAGTTCGTGTATTGCATACTGCAATTGGTGCTTAATGGTTCACTCAAAATTCTTTGATTTTTTGCGATCGTTAAAATGCTTGTTATACTTGAATTTTCCGATTATTCGTGAATTCCTAGAAGGAATTGTTCAGAATGGAATTCAGGAAGAATTTTCGATGAATATGCGTGACACAAATTCACGGAATTCTCTACAAATTGGATCTTCATTTTCCACAAATTGGATATTCATTTTCCACCAATTTGATCTTCATTTTCGACAAATTGGATATTCATTTTCCACCAATTTGATCTTCATTTTCCACGATTTCAGGGGAATTCATTGAAACTTGCCACGAATTTGATCTTCATTTTCCACGAATCTACGTGACACGAATTTACAGGAATTCATCGAAATTCTCCATAAATTTGATCTTGATTTCCTTATCCATTTCCGTATTCATTTTATCCCGTTCGTTTTATTCCGTTTTTATCACCTTCGTTTCTCGAGACGGTTTTCCTGGATTCTTTCGGAGCTGTATTCGGAAGAGCTTAGCGATAGTGTGACTTCTCCGCTCGGAATTCTGAACGAAGATACCTTCCTTCTGTTTCCGCTTCTTCTCTTCTTTACTCGGCTTTCAATTGTTTCGCCAACCTTCTCCTGCTGTACGCCTGTCGATAGAAGTCCGAGAAGAGGACGAAGAAGATAGTCGAATGCAGAAGAAGAAGTGCAGCAACCAATTTTGGATATCCACAGTCAAAGACGAGAGCCTGCGCACTGTGCACGAAAACCAGGAAGAATTGAATCTGAAAATGAATTCAAACAAATTTTTTGTTACGTTTCATCGTTTTACGAACTTCATCTTTAAAACGGTGAGTCAAATCAATTACCATTTAATCAATTTAACACTAGAACTACTGAACATATACTCGGTTATGCTTACGTATTAATTAATATACAAATTATAGCTGGCGAATTTAAGTTCATTAATGGATTCAATTATTAGCGATATGTATATAAAGTAAAAGTATATCAAATCTCAAGGAATATATTCAAATAGTTTCGCCAAAAATGGCGGACAAGTAATTTTGTCTCCTTTCGCAGTTCTAGCGTTAAATTAAATACAATCATTCTCAATTATTCTTACACATTTATTTGTATATCAATTATGGGTGGAGGAATGAAGTTAATTAACAGATTCAATTATCTACGTTATCTAGACACAATAAAAGTATATAAAACCCCAAATAATACCTCGTGGTATATTTGTATAATATAACAAAGAACGGAATAATAATAAATTATTATAATAAATATTATTAAATAATAAGATTAAAAAAATGGTCAAACATTTATAATATTCCCACGAATGAAGTATCGTATATTTCTCGATCGGAACTTAAAAAGCAACTAAACAAGGTTTCATCCGATTTATATAAAAACAGTAGAAGTTCTAAGGAAATCCCAAACATGGGGATTTCGAACTTTACATTAACAATTTCCCACGTCGAATTTCCCCTAACAAGAATAACTTGCAGTTTCCTAATCCCAACCGATTATTCGCCGGTCTCGTATGCCTTTCTACTTTCCAACAAACATTACACCTGAACCTAATAATAAAAATATTAGTGAAATATATAATGATGCGTGACAAATTATTCCGCTACTTCCAATATAAACAAATACGTGGAACAAGCGAAATCAAGTTTGGAGAATGAAAGTAAGAAGAGAACAAATGATGAGGCAAAAGGATAAGAAAATGGCGGGGGATTCCAACAAGATTTGTCGTCGAATAATGCATTCGAGAGGATTCGGTGAAGGATTTACATGGAAAAGAGACGGAATCGATGCAGAATAGATGCAGTTGGAGTTCGTCGAAATACGAGGTTTTAAAGGTACGCGGAGGCTCGGAGCCGGTTCATGGTGGTTCAGCCGGAGTGTTGGCCAGCGTGTGGTGCCGTATGGTATATCGGAATGCCAAATTGTTGCGCCACCGTGGCACTGGTGCAACGTGATCGGCCGAGTCCGGTTAAAGCGAGTCAGGCAGCAAGTCAGCCAACAGCAATTGCCCAACATTGGTACTTTTCACTTTCCCTCACCCCCTACCACGTTCAGCGCGTGAAATTTCGTCGAGGGATAGTCGGCGCGTTCCTTGGCTGGCCGGATTCTATCCCAGAATCCGCGCCCAGAATCCGCGCCCAGAATCCGCGCCCGGAATCCGTTTCAAGCGATCGCGAATTTTGTTTATTACGCGCCGATTATTCTCGCACAACGTTACCCGATCTCTCTCCTTTCTATAATGTCCTGTCTTCGAGAGAACCGGACGTATCACCATCGGTTGCACAATAACAACAACATTTACCAATTCGACTTGCATTGCTGCCTGCTGATGAAACATAAACCGGCGCAACTGCGACCTCTTCGCGCACCTGATTTCCATCGATTCTTTCGCTCTACGGTCATCTTTGCCGATTCAACCATTTTCACTCGGTATTTCAATATTTCTTTTCAATCGGATGATTTTTGTTATTCATCGATTATATTCGACTTACTGTTTGATGAATTTTTGAGCGCTATTGTAATGTTATTTTAATAGAACAATTATTATAATTAACCGATTTAATTCGACTCAGTGATTAATTAATTCTTTAACGCCATTGCAATATTATTTGAATAGAGTCATTTTGATGATCCATCGATTTGATTCGACTTACTGATTGATTAAGTTTTGAGCGCTATTGTAATGTTATTTTAATAGAATGATTATTATAATTAACCGACTTAATTCGACTCAGTGATTAATTAATTCTTTAACGCCATTGCAGTATTATTTGAATAGAGACATGTTGATGATCCATCGATTTTATTCGACTTACTGATTGATTAATTTTTGAGCGCCTTTGCAATGTTATTTGAATGGAATTATTTTTGTAATTAATCAATTTGATTCGACTCACTGATTGATTAACTTTTTAGCGTTATCGCAATATTATTTCAATAGAATAATTATTATACTTAACCGATTTAATTCGACTCCCTGGTTAATTAATTTTTTAGCCTTATCGCAATATTATTTCAATAGAATAATTATTATAATTAACTGATTTAATTCGACTCACTTTTTAATTAATGTTTGAGCGCCATTGAACTATTATTTGCATAGAATCATTCTGATGATCCATCAATTTGATTGGACTCACTGCTTGATTAATTTTTTAGTACTATTGCAATATTATTTCATCAGTACAATTTTGATGATCCATCGATTTTATTCGACTTACTGATTGATTAATTTTCGAGCACTATTGCAATATCATTTCAATAGAATTATTTTGATGATCCATCAATTTGCTTGATTAATTTTTGAGTATTATTGCGATATCATTTGAATAGAATAATTTATGGATTCCTGGAGATTGACAAGTTAGAAATTCTTGATTTGAATATTCTCAAGCATCGCAACAAAACGCTTTCCAAATAGGCCAAGAAACAGTAGATTCGAGTGTCCATCGTGTAAAAAGCAAAGCGAAGAGAAAATGCATAGGTGAAGGTGACAAATGCTTGAGTTCTTTCGCGATCCTCTTGACACGAATGCACCCTATAACTCGCGTTGCATCGACGGCTGACGAAAATGATATCTCCGTTCACTTTCATCGATGCGGATTATTATCCAGCCCGATTCGAAGTTGCGTTGTGCAAGAAGAGGGTATCGCGAATCTCGCTCTAAAAACGATTCGGTGAGCGCGAATTGCGCGAGTTGCGCGATTTCGTATCGCTCCACTCAAGCTAGTAATATTCGTGCTCCTTCATCGGGGATGATTGCGATCGACGGTGTTTTACTTGCTGGTTTTTTCATTTTGAGTAAAACTATTTACACGGACGTAATTGTTTATCCGGACTTATCGGTTATTTGGATCTCGCTTGTCCCCTTCGAAGTTTACAATCGAACTTTAATTACGGTGTTGTAATAAATGTAGGTCGGAAAGGCATGCGAGACCAGGTTTCATGCGTGGTCTTCTGATCGTGTTTTACTGTATATGTTATATGCTATACTTTAGTGTGTGTATAGTATTGCAATAGTATATTGTATACTATCGTTGAGAAACCTGCTTTGTAAAAATAATTATTTGTGATTAAAATATGATTCACCGGCGGAGGTATTTTGCTGGAGGAATTCTGAAACAGAAAGCCTGTACACCGATCTATAGATCTATTTTAGTATATCAGTATATCAATGCATCAATACTTCAATACTTCGATATTTCAATATTTCAATATTTCAATATTTCAATATTTCAATATTTCAATATTTCAATACTTCAATATTTCAATATTGCAATATTTCAATACTTCAATATTTCAATATTGCAATACTTCAATATTTCAATATTTCAATATTTCAATATTTCAATACTTCAATACTTCAATATTTCAATACTTCAATACTTCAATATTTCAATATTTCAATATTTCAATATTTCAATATTTCAATATTTCAATATTTCAATATTTCAATATTTCAATACTTAAATACTTAAATACTTAAATATTTTAATATTTCAATATTTCAATATTTCAATATTTCAATATTTCAATACTTCAATATATAAATACTTCAATATTTCAATATTTCAATACTTAAATACTTAAATACTTAAATATTTCAATATTTCAATATTTCTAAATTTCAATATTTCCATCCACAGACTCACAACGGCTTAATATTCACAACTCAATACGAATACAAATATTAGTTGCCATTATTTGACGGTACTAGGAGAGTAATTTGAATTCCAGATTACGCCTTTGGAATTGAAATTTACTGATTGAAACTAATTGAAACTTACTAATTGAACGGTGGTGAGATGCTTCTTCCACCAGAGATATTTTTGGTATTCAGGTCCCATGGCGGACATCATGTAGTACAAGTACATAACGACGTGCACGGCATTGTTTATTAAATTTCCCAAAGTGCCGTGGCCACCGGCGATGAATTTCACGCAGATCCAGGTTTCGAGTGGCGTCAACGAATGATGATAAAGATGCAAAAATGTCACTTGACTGTCTTTCTTCCGCAGAATAAAGAATATCTGAAATTATCCATGAAAAAATCCGATTAAAACAAAAAACAGAATATTTCAATATTTCAATACATTAATATACCACTATATTAAATATATTAATATATTACAATGTCACCATTTCACTATATCAAAATATCAATATATCATTGCAAAACACCGCAATTAAAACAAAGAACAGATCTTCCACCAATCAAGTTTGATTAGCATAACTGGGATTATGATAATCGACAATAAAAAATATAAAAACTTTCCTCGTGAGAATCGTCGTTGACAACTATGCAAACGTGACTTTAATTAACCGCGCAAGAAGTATCTTTTTATTGGCTTATTAAAATAATTTCGAGCTGAAAAAAAGTTGTAAACGAATGGTAATCCTAAAATTGCAATGCAATCTCGGAATATCAAATGACATTGATTCAAATATACGGCTTTGATTTAATGAATTCAATTTCGAAAATTCTCTTAATTATATCGCGTAACATTGCGAATAAAAGATTAATTGACTAATCCTTATCTGCCTTGTAATCGGAAAATCGTGCGCTGAATTGCAGATTAGAGTATCGCGGATTAAAACGTGCAAAAAGGGGAACACCGCGGCGAGTCGTTCTAATGCAATTAGAGGGGTTCGCACGCGCTTTTCAAGTACCCTCCATTATCATAATTTCTCCGATTATCGCAATTACTTCGTAATCTCTTCGTCTTCCTTAACGCCTTAATTTTCAACCTCAATTAATATCCACTATATTATTAATCGTTGTAATATTTGTAGGACATATTTTATAGGATATTGCGTGATATGAAAGGATAATAATCTCCCTAATTGTGCCGGTAAAACAATGCCGATTTTCTATTATCACAATTCCTCTAATTGTAGCAATTATTTTGTAACCTCTTTGCATTCCTTAACGTCATAATTTGCGATCTAAATTAATATTTATGAGATTATTTATTCTTCCACTGTTTTATATGACATATTATATATTAATATATATTATTTCATACGAAGAAATAACGAGCTTCCCAGTTATTCCGATAAAACAACACTGACTTTTTATTGTAATAATTTCTTCAATTATTGCAATTAATTCCTAATCTTTTAATGTATTCCTTAACGTTATAATTTTCAATCTAAATACATATTTATGAGATTAATAATTCCTCCACTGTTTTATATGACATATTATATATTAATATATATAATTTCATACGAAGAGATAACGAGCTTCCCAGTTATTTCGATAAAACAACACTGATTTTTTATAATAACAATTTCTCTAATTATTGCAATTAATTCCTAATTTCTTAATGTATTTCTTAACGTTATAATTTTCAATCTAAATAAATATTTATGAGATTAATAATTCCTCCACTCTTTTATATGACATATTATATATTAATATATATTATTTCATACGAAGAGATAACGAGCTTCCATAATTATTCCGGTAAAATACCGCCGATAGGATAATCATTTCGATTGCGCAATCCAGTAATGAATAATTTCCACGATCCAATTGTCGGAAAGTGGGACGGTCAAAGTAAAATATGAACGGCGAATAAATAGGCTCGAAAGTGAAAGAACAACTTCTTAATACGAATCGTGTTTTGAGTGTTTCTGCATGAGTGATCGGTTTCTACTTTGGTATGCGAATCAAAGAAGTCCGTAAGTCGAGACACCAAAAATCTTGCACCATTGTGCTTCATTATTCCACGGTTAATTAGCAACCATCGTATTCGACTTTTGCGGGCGCAGCTTAAGAAAAATATTCCGCGCATTAATTAGTATGATTCTGCGGAAATAATGGCATGTTATTTATTAAGTATGACAATGATATCTTATTGCAAGTATATATTAGCGCGACGAGTATATTACGCAAATGTTCACTATTTATCTTTAATGGGAGTATCGTAACATTATTATGCTGGATGTCATGCAAATATGACAAAAAATGATAATAATATAATTGAGTACTGTTTCAGATGAAAACGTGTGATTAAAATAAATAGGAGAACGTAGATCACGGTATATTAATAAGTTACAAAGATTGTTATATATATAACAAGTTAAAAAGGTTAAGTTTAGTTTATTAACATGTAATAAGTTAACAAAGTTGAGACTTTTATTTCTAAAAATGAGTAGAGTTAGAAACGGAACTACGTCGATTGACTTTCTTTCGCGAAATAAATATAATAATATCCAAAAGAATCGATGAAAAAGTATGATTAAAATAAAAAACGAACTTCGATAATGGCCGATTAATATATAAGTTACAAAAATTGTGTAGAATGAATATATAACGAGTTAAAAAATATTGAAACTTTTATTAATACAAACGAGTAGCGTTAGAAACGGAACTACATCGATTGACTTTCTTTCGCGAAATAAATATAATAATATCCGAAAGAATCGATTTAAAAATATGATTAAAATAAAAGAACGACCTTCGATCATGGCTTGTTAACATATAAGTTACAAAAATTGAGTAAAAGGAATATACAATAAGTAAACAAATTTTAGACTTTTATTAGTAAAAATGAGTAGCGTTAAGAACTGAACGACGCCGATTGACTTTCTTTCGCGGAATAAATAATATCTTAAGAAATCAAGGAAAAACGTGATTAAAACGCAGAAGAGACGATTATATTATTAATATTATTAATATTAGATTGAATAATTATACATTAATAAAACGAGTGAAATTGAAACGTACCGTGTCAGCGAATTCCGTGAACTTGCTGATAAAATACCACCAACAGAGATTAGCCATCCTAAGTGCGGAGGGATTGTGGGAGTAGTCAACGGGTTGGCATTTGTAACTGTAATCCAATAGCCATCCAGACATCAGGTGCTATAAAAAAGAAGAAAGTTCACGGTCAAGGTAGGACTCGATTTCAATCGTTCTTCGATCTCGTCGAGATGTATTATTAACGTTCCATCTTGATTGATCAGGATCGTTATATTAGTACCCGGCATCGTAACCCTTTTTAACGTTAACCATGTACTGGGGTGCAATTACATCTCATGAATTTTCAGTAGAAAATGTAAGGGAAAAAGGTTTGGTTGCGTAAGTATTCGTGTAGTTTTATAGATTTTTAAGAAGATTGGTATAAACAAATAAAAAGTTTTATTTTTAGTTTATTATATGTACTTGTATTTATTTTATTTAACATCAAGTGTTTAGAGAGTCGAATTTTCAGGATGGTACTTTCCTCGAAGAAGGATGCGTGCCGGAATATAATCGGACGATCATTTGAAATTACTGTTATTATCCTGTCCACTTCACTCTATTCGTTATCTTCGACGAGTACTTCTTTTCTCTTCCTTCGTGCAAAAAAAACTCGCGGATAAATGGGTAAGCTAACTTTCGCAACTAGTAGTCAAGTATCAGTAGTCAATTTTCCCTCCGGCCTTTCAACAAACTTGACTTTCATCCCGATAAAAGCATCGTCCGTATTCCGATAAATCTGCTGCGGGGTTTAATCAATCGATTCATATATATATTTATTTATTTATCTATTTATTTATGTAATAATTGATCTATTGATCTATTTATTTATTCATCCATTCATTTATTTAGCATTATTATTAATTATTTACTATTAACATGTAATTCTCGCATTTGTTCGCGACCTTTGAAATAATGAAAAGATTTAGTCGTGGAGAAATAATTAGGGTGGAATCGCAAAAGGAAAATAGACCTTTAGTGGAAAGTTTGAAAACAGGATGCATCGCCTTTAACGAACCGCGAGGCCTAGTGTACTAATCGATTGAGTAATAACCACTTGCGGAGAACTATTGCGAGTCCACTCTTAGCTTACTCTCTTTTTCATTTCTCCCTTTTGCAATTACGAATCGAGCGCGTTTAATTGCGTCGATTTCGTTTATCAGATAAGTCGAATTAAACTCAACTTCGTCATAGAATTCTACCGATTTCTGTCTTCGCTCGAGTCTGACCAACCACGTACTCGATCTACTCGAACCACTCAATCTACTTAACGCTGGCACTGCCGAACTGACAAGTTATACTTATCAATTATGTACAGCTCTTGCACACGAAATTATTCTTTGCAAATCATATTCACCTCTTCCATTGCCAATTAACGATTTTGCAAATAAAATTTATATTTTTGCAATTCAAGCTTTTGTACAAATATGTTTCTTTCAAGTGATTGCAAGAAAAATAAAATCCAATGTAAAGTTATTCTTCCGAAATAAATACTTTGTTGCATAAATTTAATGTTAAATCACTTAAACGTAAAATAACATGAAATCGTAGAAAATTAACGTGAGAAAAATTGCACGTAATTCTATACTACAAATAAAATAAATAAAAATCAAGAAAAATCAAGATAGAATCCAGAACAATGTGCCCTTATAAATATATTCGACTAATTTCATTAAAAATTACGGAACATTGTTAACATTCTACTTTCTCTTGCGAGTTTCACCTCAGCTAGAATTATTGATCAACATTGAAATTAATATTACCGATGTTAATTTTACGGGACAAATCATAAAAATTCCTCGGACGAAAATAGCATTGTGGACATCGATTGAGTACCTGATATCAAGTGCCTGCTGTAACTGATTCATAATTAAAATATCCCTAGTCGAGAATTACAACGAAGTCTGTGCAATTTGCGGGAATTGTTCAAGTATCACCGAGGAAACTAGCCGGTTATCTTAATGGCGTAAATGACCCGGTTTCTTCGAAACCGATTTTCTAACCTTGACCATTTATGAACATAAACACGAGTCATCAACCTAACAGGACAAAGGAGACCGTAATACACAACAAACTATAAAACCAAACATTGTATTCCATCAACCGGGAAGTTCTCCGAAACACGGCATCACATTTAATTCTCACCGATACATCAAATTATAATCATTATTCAAAGAAAAGATCAATTATATTTTAATGATAGTCACTCAGTGGATCCACGATAAATATGGATTCATAATTACTGCCGAATCCTGTATTCCATGCATCTGCATAAAAATATAAAAATTAATCCTCGAATAATTTTGATTTAATTCGCGCGGTTCGAATTAAATCGTAATAAAAGTGTAGGTTCGAATAACTATTATAAGGTTAACTCTTACAATAATTAAAAGTAACTTTGTTTAGCTATTACAAACTTTAACTTGATTCTTTGAAAAATGCATTTAGGCAACTTTCAAAATAAACAACTCAATGATGACAATTATGTAGCTCGTATGAAATTGATGAGCTGTGATATAACATATTAATTATATTATATTCAATATTACAATATTTATTCGGACCGTGATTTCGACAAGTAATAATACCACATTTTGATAATGGTTAACTCCGGTTGGAGGAAACTGGTAGACATGGCGGAACCCAGTGTTTCGTAATCAGTAATCAAGGATCATTAAGGATCCACATAATAGACGAAGTCCATTCGAATTCGAAGATTAATAGGGTCAAGGTGGACATAGAAGATGATTGGACGCTATTAGTATAAGTTCATCCTCTCGCATTTTTTTATTCCGTGGATGATACTCGCGAATTTATTTCGCGTGTTTGCTACAAAAAATCAACGGTTTTATGTCGACGAACATCGTCGGATATTCATGCATCTCAGGATACTGATTAATGAGGATGTTAATATAATTATACCGTGGAATCATTTAGCGGTAAAAAGATTCGAAGGACGAAATTGGAAGGCCAAAATGGAAAGTACAATGCGATAGTGCCGACTAATTTTAGAGTGGTTCCTTCTATTGATACGTATTACGTCATCGGGGGATTCTTCCTCATTAATATTCATGATATGAATAACATGATTCCTCTAAGAAATATTTCGAAGTGAATCTTTAATAATGTGTATACAAATGCATCGTGCATGAAAGGAATACAAAGTTAAGTTCTCGAAGAACTGAGTCCAGGAAATGCCAAAGAGATTGATTCGCGAATAATTCGATTAATATGATTTTACGGGAAACATTATTGATATGAATGAATATTGTATTTCAATTATTGCAATTTTGAGCGGCTCAATTTTCGGATCGTGCTTGGATCCTTCTCTTTGCAAGATAATGTTCTTGTGTGTACCATTGGTCTACCTGATTATGAAGTGTTATTAATTTTCAAAGCATCAAAATCCAGTAATTAAAAAAGGAATTGAAACTATTCCGAAATAAAAAAGATGATTTAATAGATATAGAGAATAAATGTTAATAATTTGATTATACTATAAAATTATACCATAAAATACTATAATAATATTATTAAATTAAAATAGATCGAAAATGAAGGATTTTGTGGAATTAAAAATATGATTTTGCGGAACACATTAGGACTAATGAACACGATATTCTAAGCATTGTAAATTCTCCAACAAGATCAAAAGGAAATGGACAGACTATAATGACTATTCCACTGTTGATAATTATATTTGAATTGCATCGTTGCACCTGTGAGAATGTTTTATTTCTTTCTGTTTGTTATGCATCGACGAGCACGAGCACATATCTCATAAAAGAAATCTCGTAACACCGTAATCTATCTATATTTATATTTCGCGAGGAGAATATCCGATCTGTCTTGCAGTTACATCTATTTTGAGGGTTAATTGAACCACTTTTAATGTCAATAACCGTGGACCATGAACCACTGAGATTCCATTTTATATCGGAGAACTGTCGATTGTAGATTTATGTTTAAATCGTTGGGCGAGTCTTATCGCAATCAATCTAATTGGTGGAATTGGTTTTTCTTGTAATGAATATTTTATGTAGAATATTCAATATAGAATATTTAATATAGAATATTCAATGTAGAATATTCAATATAGAATATTTAATATAGAATATTTAATATAGAATATTCAATATAAAATATTAAATATAGAATATTCGATATAGAATATTCAATATTATATATTCAATACAGAATATTCAATGTAGAATATTCAATATAGAATATTAAATATAGAATATTAAATATAGAATATTCAATATAATATATTCAATACAGAATATTCAATGTAGAATATTCAATGTAGAATATTTACTATAGAATATTCAATATAAAATATTTAATATAGAATATTCAATATAAAATATTAAACATAGAATATTCGATATAAAATATTCAATATAATATATTCAATACAGAACATTTATTTATAATAATATTTACTATTGTACCTAATGGGCATTCTTCCTCATAAAATAAATAAATCTACAATATTCATTGCAATAAACGTATCAAAAATGAATCGATATCTAAGTCCAAGATTGTAGGTCGAATAGACGCTTCAACATAAATCGATCATTCTTTCGAAAGTGAAAAAACCTATTAATTTCACGGCTGTAATTTTCGTACACCGAACTCTAACAACAACAAATCAAACTGAAGTACTCGGCGTAAAAAGTGTTCTTTCTATCGTCTCGCGTTGAAAGAGTAGATTTTGTTGTCACTATTGACCTACTTATATTAGGATTTCCGTGAAAACAGGTCAACTTCTGAAGTCAGACGAAGAAGACGGTTAATCTTTCCACGTGATACCGTTTCAATGAGAAAAAGATCAATGGCTCGCGTCACTTTGTGAAAGCTGAGGAATCCCTGCTACTCGGAAATTTCTCAAAGTAAGTGAGTTACTTACAGCGTGTCAGTTTGATGACTCAAGTCATTTTCCTTTCCCTGAGTTACTTCGGGATATTACATTATTACTCGACTTTACAGGTTTTAATTGGAAATCATTATTCAATTGCAAATGTTCCTTCAGTTTTACCGCGCGTTTAATGAATTTGGAACAAGATATTAACACTAAGATATTACAACATGAACGTCCGGAGTCATAAAAATGTCATTATGGTTTTATGCACTATTTAATTAAATGCCGACGATGTATAAATATATATACATATAACATAATATATATAATGCAGAAAATTCTCTTCCAGCATATAAGCTTTTCGAAGCCATTCATATAATGCGTAAAATATTTCATATTAAATAATTAATAGAATTAAAATATTAAATAATTAAGTAATAATAAAATAGAAGTTATGGAGGTATTGGTCGTTTCCAGAGAGTATAGAAAAATTAATAAGAATCATTTTTGGTGCTTTCAAAAATCGATCAATCGAATGTTTTGAAAACCCTTATTCAATACAGAAAATTAAATATAGGATATTCAATGTAATACATTCAATATAGAATATTCAATATAATATATTGGTGACAAAAATGATTTTAATTAAGTATATGAAAAGTATGGGATTACAATTAAATTATTAAATATCTTACCTCGTACATCATCCCTAACGAGAAGACAACTTGGAAGGCATTGTAAGCCACCAATGCGCGTCTGAGTTTGAAGGGTTTTTTGTTGGCCATTACCCGCGGTCCAAATATCGTCACCCCGTAGAGATAAAGGAGTACAATAAGTACCGTTGGCACTGGTGAGTCCATCAAGGGCCAATCACTGACACGGGGGTCTGAGATCGTCGTGAGAATCTCTGTGTATTGGTCCAGGGCCATTTTTACCAAACCCTGTGCACCCACGAAGGTACGATTCGTGTCTGTCATCTCGATTCTGGGTTCGGGTTCCCTTTCCGCCACCAATTCAGCTGCCGCCGACGCCATATCTGAAAAATTAATATCTAACATATTAGTAAAATGGAACACGTAAATGTTATTAATACATACAAGTTTTGCACTCGAAGTTTACACTTTTGCAAACAAAAAAAGTTTACACTTTTACTTAAACTTTTGGTAAAACAAATTCACCCCTTTGAAGATTAAATTCCCAGTGTTGCAAATCAAATTCAATTTCGTGCAAAATAAATTCATCCTTTTGAAGATCAAATTCACGCTTTTGCACACCAAATGCAACCCTTTGCAAACGACATCAGTGTCACTATCACTCGGGGAAGACAACGAGAAAGCTTTTTAAAAGACAGTTGAATTTTTATTCGGAGCGTAGATTATAAGGAAACTCTATAAATAGAGATTTCAAAATAAACAAATAGAGGTAGAAAAATGTTTCTTCAAATCTCAGACGTTCATCGTGTTAAGCCGGAGGAATATATTGTTAATATAGTAATTTATGAAACGAGACCGGATTCGAACAAAAGAGAGGATCGTAATTGGGTGCGCGTGCTCCCAGACACTAAGTCGTCGATCAAGAATTATATTTAAAAACCACCTCATAATGGCTTTGAATTTCAATCGTTAATCGAAAAGTGGGCATTTAAATGATGGTGCATAAACTGACAATGATTCGAGCGATTTAGCGAGGGAATAGAATTATTCGGAGAGGTTGAAAAGCGTGAAACGATTGCACATTCGCCGGCGGTTAAATTTGCAATAACAGCTGCAACCCCATTGCTGGTCTTCTCTGCGCATTTACTTGACGGGACGTTGATTTATCGTGGCATAGAGAAACGACGGTAAATGTAACCGAAAAGCAAAAAGGAAATCCGTCCTCGTAATCTACGTGTATCCATAAAATTCACGGCGCAATCTACTCGTTCGAGCGAAAGCCTAGGCAACGACGCAATGACTGCGCGATAATGCAATGACTTCAACTCGACTCGAGTCGACTCGAGTCGACTCGAGTCGACGCGACTCAACTTAACTCGAGTCGACTCAACTCGACTCAACTCGACGCGTCCTCGAAGCACCTCTTGACCCCTCGTGTCTCATCTCGAAAGATTCACCGTTTCATATGCTTCGATCGTTCATTTACTGTTTTTTTCTTTTTTTTACCATAAACATTGCAAACGTGAACGAGTACGTGACTCGAAAGAATATCGCGTGAATCCGTGATCCATCTCGAATAGAATTCATTAACTCGAACAGGATTAACTCGTAGCATTTGTTTCCCTCGTCGGGATGATTTCGATGAATCTATTTTTCGACTCGAATTTTGCATGCAAATCGGACCAGGAAAAGTAAGTTTTATCATTTTGCATTAAACTGGTTCTTTGCACTGGAAGTGTCTTGGAACTGTTTCATAAATTAATCGAGGTTTTAATGTAATGCTTTATTAAGAATGTCATTTAAGTAAAGTGATCGAACTTCATTGAATTTCATTTATAGAACAAGTTCATAAATAATATTGATAAAAGTTGGGTGCGAATGAAATATGGAATATCGTATATTCTGCGAGATATTTATGAACGAGTTGCAACGAAAAATGTAAATCGACTCTTTGTAAGTTCAGCTTTATTTCGAGATGAAATATGCAAAATTAATTTGATTCGTTGACGTAATGTTTCAGTAGCGATTAAAGAATCCTTTGTTTAGGAATCTTGGCTCGCGAATACGCGAAAGAAATTGTTATTACGGATTCCAACAAAGAGATATAAATCCTTCAGCTGTTCGAGGACTATTAAAAATCCACGACTCGATTCTAGCCGTGGTTTCTTATTTTCTTGTAAATCTGTCGTACGCTTCCTTTGTTCTTCTTTATTTAGAACGATGTAGTTCGATCTTATTAAAACCTGTTCTATTATTATTTTACCTTGGGGAAGTACCGTTGCGTGTTTAATATATATTTTAGTTATCGCGAGTTATTATTATATATTCTTATATTAACGTTGCCATATTTCTTTTGTACTCGGTATGGAAATCTTTGAGGAAGTATTTTGAGTTTATAGAATAAATGAATTCTGAAATCGCTTTCAGCATATTATCTCGAATCACTGTCTTCTAGGATGTCTGTTTTATTCTCTCGAATAAGGTATAATCTACTTAATTATGATTAATTTAATCGTACGATAAAATCAAATAAAATAGATTGAATAATATTTCTTTCAAATTCCAGGATTTACAATAAAAATATTTCACTGAGACAGATTCAGATTCGTATCTACATAATTAGGTTTAATTTATTTCGGCCGATGATTCGCGAGCAATTTTAATCATAGCATAAAATAAATAATTTGCATAATATTTTTTTTCAAGCACCACAATGCATGATACAAATATTCCATTAATTGCAAGATAAATATTATAATTTCTATTAGTTCTTCAAGCAAGATTCTATTAACTCTCCTCAAATCAATTGCAATTATCAGTGACGTCAGTAATAATAAGACACGTGATTACCGCGTCTCTTATTATTATTATTATCACAATCATCGAGTCACTTTATGTCATTTCCTCGCAATTTCGTGTACTCAGCGAGCTTCCGTGAAATTATCGAAGTTTTAGCCGATTCTCACGATCGGTCGACTAGTTACGAAGAATGACTCGCTCGAAGATTCCGACGTAACTCGAAAGCACCGTCGCCATTTCTGTCATCTTTCCGTGTCAACGACGAATTTTCTCTTCCGCTCTTAATGACAATTCGCGTAATCGTCCTCACGGCCGATTTTTTATCCTCATTTTTCACCGAAGATTTTCACGCTTGTCGACGACTGCCGGCACAAAAGGTATTCCGCACTTTTCAAAGAGAAACCCTCCGCGTGTTGTAACACCGCGCTTAACACATTTATAATGATATGACGGTGATTTTATTGACTATTAGATCGATTTGCTGTTTACCTATAAATCATTACGCAACGTCATCCACCGTCATTTTCTCGCTCGAAGGATACTTTGATGCATCTTTGATGCATTTCTTATGCATCCACAAGTCACGCGCTTCCATTAGTGTTACGCAGTGCAAGTGTTTAATTAAACAAAAAATTCATATCGTTCTAAGAATACAAAGTAGTTGGTATCAATTAATTAACCCTTCATTAAGAATCTCAAATTGTGATCCCAGTATGAATTATTAATTGTTAGTGCTTTCATGATAGAAAGTGGTAGGAGTCGATTAATTAATAATTTATTAAGAGTCGCGTATTATTGGTGATCCCGGTAATTCCGAATTATGAAATTATTGGTATCATTAAATTAATAGCACTTTCGTTACGTAATGCAAGTATTTTAATTCGTAATTAAATAAAAATTCATATCATTCCGTGAATACAAAGTGGTAGGAATCGATTGATTAACAGCCTATTATCGGACATATTAAATTATTATTAGTAACACGGAGATAAATATATCGCTGGAATAAGAATTTATGAATTATGCTAAACAGTAGTAATGATATTACAAGGTAATTAGTAGTAATTATGATCGATTCGCAAATTTATGGACATACGAAATGAGGAGGATAATATTTTTAGAATCCCCGCGTATGTTTGACGAGCATAAAGTTTAATGAATACCTAATTGCATTCTGGGATTTTTTTTGCTAAGAAGATGCGACTGGTTAAAAACGAAAGGATTCGCTTTAACCGAACGAGACTTGGAACATTGACCCGCAGGGACGACCTTGTGAAAAATCTATTTGTACTTTGAATGTATCCGGCTTCGAGAGAAGCGGAAGTCGTCGTTGCGTCACTCGAAAGATCTCGAAGGCTCTCTGTTCCCAATCGAATGTCTTGTTATTTATACTACATCTTTTTCGAGGGCGTACGAAGAATATTCCGTTCGAAGAAAGAGGACGGAGAAAACAAGGAAGGTGATGAAAATGTTAATGAAGCAACCTGGAATTCCATGTCGATGGGAAAAAAGCGTTAGCTATTAACTTTCTTTAGTATCTTTCTCTCGATGGAAGTTAAAATTGATTTTGATTTATTCCATTTCGACCGAATATTAATTATACCGTCTTCTATTAGAAATGTCATTTTATGTGTCTACAGTCGGTGACACTAACATTTATTCATTTAGGATAGAATTAAATTCATGCTGAATGAATACTTAATTAAATACACGAACCAATTTCACAAACTAATCAAATTCGCTGGAAATATTTGGCCAAATTTTTAAGGAATGATATTTTTTATATTCATTTTCAACGAGTCATCGAGTATCTAGTTTATCTATGTCGAAATAATATTTCGAAGAAATGGAATCATATCATTACATTTGTTTAAATTATATTAACAATTGAAAGCCGATTATCGGCGTTGAGGTACTAAAATGGTTAAAAATCGGTATAAATATTTCTTAACCCTTATAGTATCCTATTCGTTATTGTATCAGTTATAGTATCCAATAAGTCAAATTACCTATACTACTTCCGTAATTCGGAATGATCGCGAACCAACGAATTTCAACATCTATCAAGTTAATGAATCCTTTTTGTTTCTCGTATCATACTAGGATCTCCGGCATGGAATGATCGTGAATTATGAGAGGCGAATAAAAGTGTAATTTTGAATCTCGTTAGACACGGCGAACTGGCCACGCAAGTAGACCAGAAAACCAGACTTGCCGGTCTCAATTAACGCGTTGGTTCTCCGGTACGTTCTAAGGCCACCGCCGACAACTTGCTATTTTGCGTAACGAAACTGCAGTTTCGTAGCTGCGAAAACTAAAACAACAACTGGCTGCACTTAATCCTGAAAGGTTGCTCAATGTCGTTGCATCCTTCTTTTTCCCGCTTACCGATTTCTTGCGATACTTTTTACATCGACCTCTCTTACTTCACGTGCTTCGAAACTTACCAAGTAAACCCCGAGACTAGATTTCGTAAGCTTTAACATTACTACTGCGCTATATTATTACTATTATTATTACTTTTATTATTGTCAGCGATGAAGTTCAACTCCGTTCAAAGATATCCGTGAAACACTACGGGTTTGTTCTACTTTTTAATTATACGTCGATTTATCTGAAGTCTTACTTCACGTGGATCGAAACCGGCGAAGTAAACGCGAAGTAACCTCGTTTTGGTTTCGTCTGTTGCTTAACGTTACTACGAGCTGTGTTATTAATATTATTATTTTTATTATGGTCAGCGGTGAAGTTCAACTCTGTTTAAAGATATCCGTGAAACAGTACGGTTTTGTTCTACTTTTTAATTTTACGTCGATTTATCTGAAGTCTTACTTCACGTGGATCGAAACCGACGAAGTAAACGCGAAGTAACCTCGGTTTGGTTTCATCAGCTGCTTAACGTTACTACGAGCTGTGTTATTAATATTATTATTTTTATTATTGTTAGCGATGAAGTTCAACTCTGTTTAAAGGATACCCATAAAGCACTACGGTTTTGTCCTACTTTTTGATTCGCACTTGTGGCATACTTGTCTTTATGACGTTTAGAATGGAAAAGAATAATATTTTCCTTTATTCGGCATCGTCAATATCTTCGTATTAATATCGCTGATCAAACGAGTCGTCCTCGAATGTATGGTGCGTTCAATTTTTTAACGGCCAATTAGACAGGTTTACCTTATCCTCGCAGATTAATGGCACCGGTGCGTCACATTTGTCATTGGCACATGATCATGGTAAACAATGCATTCGTAATAGTTTGATTTGATTAAATAATTCGCGTACCGATGTGAATTTCCTGGATAGCATAAATCATAAACAATAAATTCCTGCCCTATAAATGGCACCAGATTGTTATACTATTTCTAGTAATTATTCTAATATTAATAATACCCCATCGATAGACAGGGTTTCCCGATATATATACAACGATATTCATTTCCGCGTAAAAATATGATTCGGAAAATTCGGGGAAAAATGAGAACGGAAAATTCTCTTTCAGGATATCGGTCGTTCGAAGTCATTCCTGTAATGTATTAGATATTTTCCGTATTATCGGGATTGAAGAAGATAATGGAAGACACCTTGTAGAAAACACTGAAAGTGGCAAAACTAAATTTTTTTTAGTAAAAGATTGTACCGCTTGTGCCTCGAACACGACCTCTCGGTAAGCTTTTTCTCTAACAAACAACTGCAAAATTTGATTGTTTGTATTTACAGCATTTTTTATATGGAATCTTCAATAAGGCAATATTTTCATTGAGTCGAGTCACAAATAAGTGCCGTTTTTAAAATGAAGTTTAATCATCAATAAAATAAACTACAATGGATTTTAATTCAATATATATTCACCGTCATTCCTAACCCTTTGCGTTCGCAAGAATTAATACCAAATTGAATTCTTCAACTTTTCAAGCAAACTGAATTAATAAAATAAAGATGTAATACTTATTCGTCAATTGCCATAGAAAAAGACCGTGTTGAATTCGTTAATCAGTATCACAAAACGTCTTACAAATAAGTCCTCATTTATAACCGAAATATGATGTGCAAAGGGTTAATAACTTCTTACCAATTTCGAGACAACTCATCAATTCCCTTTGCATAAAACTCTGTTACTTTCCAATAAAAAAAGAACTCCCAGAAAAGCGAAAAATATTAACAATTCACCTAAATAAAATAAAAAAATCAGTAATAATAAACTGCACGATAGTAAAATATAATGTTAATAATAAACGGTAGGTATTCCACAGCATCACGAAGAGCGTGAAACTTCTTCTGCCACGAATGAATATTAATGGTCACGAGAAGCAGGTACGTTTCTCAACGGGATCGAAGAGCGTCGAGTAAAACGGTACTCGTTACAGAGAAAGTTCCGTGCATCGTGAGAGTCGCGAGGATACGTAGGAGAAAGATTGGGACTTGTAAGAGAAAAGATCGAAGTAGGTAGAACAGGGTGGGGAAGTAGAAGAAGAAGATAGAAAGAAAGGATAGAGAAGAGGAGAAACGAGGTGGATAGAGTGATTCGAAACCGGTTGGAGATTCACTGAATGGAATTGGAATCGTGTGAGATTACTAGGATACACGTTCTTTGAGATGACGATTGGCCGAGGGGCATTCGAGATGAAGACGATCGTGTGGATGTTGACGTCGGTGATAATGCCGGTTGGAGTTTAGTGGGTAAGTAGGTCGGCCGTTCGGTTAATTACTTATCGTACTCGCTACATCGACATCACGGACATCTGTAAATGGATCTACACCTTTTGCTTCGCCGTTTATACTGCAGCCGACTGGATTTCAACGAATTTTCCTTCTTCTACCTTTTACTCTCGGTATTCCTTTCGTAACTGAACGAACAACGGGACGTGTTTTAAGTCTCCGTCCGGGAATTCGTTGTGGATTATTTTCGGATTATTGTTGGTGTTATTACTATTAATATTGTCCATGCTATTAATATTATTATCACTGGTGCTGTTATTATCGTTGGTATTATTATCAATTTTCGAATGACTTTATCTAGTTCGACGAACTTCAGTTTTATATTATGATGTCAAGGAACTTTCTTAGAATTCCTCCTTTTTAGAAAGAGCACGTGACTGATTTTAAATATTATACGGTAACAAAAAATATGTAAATATATAAAAAGTTGGGAAATCACAAAGTAGAAAAAATATATGGATGAATATGTTACACGACATTCTTTTGCGATATTATTTAACGAATATTTAGTCTCGCCTTGTTCCTCACTCTTTTTGCACGAAATCGAGGTTCACGTTTTTCAGCTCATTCATTGTTTCTTACGCGATCAGAAACGTAGTATATATGACCTCTCGTAAAAGGAATAAAGTCTTAACTAGATCAGGAAAGAACATCGAGATTAGTTGTCATATACCTCTTCTTCTTCCCATTTTAGTGACCCAATTTTTTCCCCCGTTGCACTTATTGAAAAACTGTAACGTTTACACTGATTTCTCTTGTGGTTCGATATCCTTGGTCTTCCAGTGCAACCAACGCTAGAACGCAACCAGGATATTTTTCGGTACAACAATATTATCCGGTTCTCCATGAAATTAAGCCGTATATTTCCGTTGAAATCAGCCGGTATGTTTTTCACGATCAATTTCTACTCTCATCTCTTTGGTTCGCGTCGATCGCGAAGCTAAGAGATTTAGATACTTTGAGCGACCAGAAAACCTTGGTTTCTACATTAATAAAACATGTTGTTCTTCTTGTCAGTTCAGGCCAGTTTGATTTTATGGCCGTAGGACTGTTTCGTGGCATGTAACATTTACACCGGTGACTTTTTACTTTCGGATTCCTCTAAAACGGGACTTGCTTCCGCATCAGACTACTACCGATCGGTTCACTTTTCTCTCCCCTTCTCTCTTCGCGGCGTATCTCATCTTGTCTCTAGAAATCAACGGGACCAATGATTGTCCGTTCAAAGTCCACGTTCTCCTTACGAGTCAGGACCTTTCGGACTTTAGAACAATATTTATGTTCCCATTCCATGCACCATTTCGTGCATGGCTAGAGTCCTTGTTTATTATCTGACCCCCATTTATATTGTATCGATTAGAAATAAATAAATAAATTCTTTGGATTAACAAGGGATACCGATAATTATACAGTTTGTCCAATGATACTGGTATTCGAATAGGAATAATTAAACAGAAATGGAAACGGAACGAATATTATAGTGAAAATGGTAAAATGGTAAAATGGTAAAATGGCAAAATAGAAAAATAGCAAAATGGTAAAGTCGACCAAATTTCTAGTCGCTGGAATGTCGGCGGTGGGATCCCTTCTCACTTTCATCCCAGATTTCCGACTCGAAGATCGAAGGATTCAAGGTGGCTTCAAGGTGTCCTCAATTAGCATGAAAGGTCTAGGTGAGATCCCACCAGGTTTTCTAGGCCCCCCTCCCCCCTCGTCATACGAAACGCATTCTTCGGTGAATACCGGTTGCAGAGAACATGTCATGTCGACTCAAGAAAGTCGAGAAACAATCGTTTTTCTTCGCCGTACCGATTATCATCGACCCATAGACCGGAGAATTTCCTTTCGCGAATTAATTGTGACGATATCTATTACTTCATTCGATGTCCTTCTCCAAGATCGCGTACTACTTACCGCGTTTAATCAGGAAATTATTTAGCAGTATTATCATAGATAAATATCTTGACACAGTAACGAGAGCACGGAACCGGTATAAGTGTGTTTAAATACTAGAGATATATTTCATTAATAGAAAAGAATAATAAAGATAGATTATGTATATGCGACGGAATAATTCTATAATGAATACCTGAAGTGAATCAAGGACGGTTTACAATGTTTTTGAAAGTGGTGATCGTTTTCAGGTATGTTTAGGCAACAACTAACTCTGCCGTATTTGACTATTTAGTAGGGAAATTGACGATCAATTTAGGCCACTTAGGAGCGATTTTGACGACTTTGAAGTTTTGCTAATTTTTTAAGGTACATTGCATCTTTGCGATTTTGGGTCGACCCGTTTTTTGACCGGATACAATTTTTAAACCGCTTCTTTTGACCCAAAATGGTCCTAGAACATCATTAGGCATCATATACCATCGATTTATGCCACTTAGAAGCGAAATTGGGGACTTTGATTTTTTGAAGATTTTTGAAGGTATACCCCTTCACATTTTTTGACTTGGATTCGACCCATTTTTGACTAATAAAAATTTTTTAACCACTTCTTTCGACCCAAAATCGTTCTAGAATATGTTTATACATCATATACCATCGATTTGGGCCATGAAGGAGCGAATTTGGCGACTTTCATTTTTTGACAATTTTTGAAGGTATACCCCTTCACATTTTTTTGACTTGGATTCGACCCATTTTTGACTAATAAAAATTTTTTAACCACTTCTTTCGACCAGAAATCGTCCTAGAATATGTTTATACATTATCTACCACCGATTTGGGCCATGAAGGAGCGAATTTGGCGACTTTGATTTTTTGACAATTTTTGAAGGTATACCCCTTCACATTTTTTGACTTGGATTCGACCCATTTTTGACTGATACAAATTTTTTAACCACTTCTTTCGACCAGAAATCGTCCTAGAATATGTTTATACATTATCTACCACCGATTTGGGCCATGAAGGAGCGAATTTGGCGACTTTGATTTTTTGACAATTTTTGAAGGTATACCCCTTCACATTTTTTTGACTTGGATTCGACCCATTTTCGACTAATAAAAATTTTTTAACCACTTCTTTCGACCAGAAATCGTCCTAGAATATGTTTATACATCATCTACCATCGATTTGGGCCATGAAGGAGCGAATTTGGCGACTTTGATTTTTTGACAATTTTTGAAGGTATACCCCTTCACATTTTTTGACTTGGATTCGACCCATTTTTGACCGATACAAATTTTTTAACCACTTCTTTCGACCAGAAATCGTCCTAGAATATGATTATACATCATGTACCATCGATTTGTGTCGTTTAGAAGCGATTTTGGCGACTTTTAATTTTTGACAATTTTTGAAGGTATACCCCTTCACATTTTTTCGACTTGGGTTTGACCCATTTTTGAGCAATAAAAATTTTTTAACCACTTCTTTCGACCCAAAATCGTTCTAGAATATGTTTATACATCATATACCATCGATTTGGGCCATGAAGGAGCGAATTTGGCAACTTTCATTTTTTGACAATTTTTGAAGGTATACCCCTTCACATTTTTTGACTTGGATTCGACCCATTTTTGACTGATACAAATTTTTTAACCACTTCTTTCGACCAGAAATCGTCCTAGAATATGATTATACATCATGTACCATCGATTTGGGCCATGAAGGAGCGAATTTGGCGACTTTGATTTTTTGAGAATTTTTGAAGGTATACCCCTTCACATTTTTGCGACTTTGAGTCGACTCAATTTTTGCCCGGAAAAATTTTTAAACCGTTTCTTTCGACCCAAAATGGTCTTAGAACATGTTTATACGTCATATACTATCGATTTGGGCCGTTTAGGAGCGATTTTGGTGACTATTATTTTTATGAATTTTGAAGGTATAACACTTTCCATTTTTGCGATTTCAGGTCCACATGTTTTTTTACCAGCAAGTGTCAAATGGAGCAAAGTGTCAAGTGGCCATTTTTCGTCCTGTTACCGAGATGCTGGGAATCCTTTGCACTCGACATCTCATAAAGTTCCCGCTTGTTCCTCCATGCTCGAAAGAGTGCTCGACACGTTACAAGTTTACGAAAGTATTTCAACGAATCAATTACACAGTTTCTAATTGGCTTTACTTAAGAGCATAAACTTGGATACGCCTTTCTATGGCATGAGTTATGTCGATTTCAGCAAACGTCTACATTCTTCCCAGTAACACTCAACTCCACTCGTCCCTTTTAATCCCTTGACTACGAAAACGTATATATACGCTCTAATATGTCCACGAATACATACGGAACGCGCATAAATACGACCAATGAATTATGCTCGGTACAATGCATTTACCTTTTTATTGAATTAATACAGTATGAAATATACTGCAATATTATGTGTCACGTAAGAATCGATCGAATAACTGAATTTTAATAATTTCTCCATTTTCCTTATTTTTATCGACACAATTTAGCGTCGATTACTGTCACGCCAAAATTGCATCGTACGATTTTAATGTTTTTTATTTTAGTTAAACTTCGCAGTTTTCATTTTATTTCTTTGTCCAATAAAACTGAAAGATAACAAGTGTTTTTAGATTATTGGATGATTTCATATTTATGTATATATGTATATTTGAACATCGAGGATTTAAAGAATTGGAATTGTATGTAATATAGAAATCAAACTTATGCTGGACTAATTAATAAGGATCTTTCACATCCTGCGAATATCTTGATTAAATACGATATGAAAAATGAATTATTAATATATATTATTACTATGCCAGATTTTTTTATCACGTTGACTAAAATTCTACATAATTTTTAGAGTTTAAATATAATATAAAATGTTGGCGCGGCATTCGAAGAAATTTGTAGGAAGCTAAAGTTTGAACGAGGTCATTTTTCTTTGCGGAGAAGAAAGTAGAGAAATTCTGAAATATATTCTTCGCGATACGTTAGCGCGAGTGTAGTTCGCGGATTGTTCGATCTCGAAATTTATCGTCCTCTAAACTTAATTGTTCTTGGTTTTGTCATCGTTGAGTAGAGTCAGTCAGCAGGCAAGGATAATTAAAAGAAAAACCGACAAATAATAATGAAGGTAATCATTTTCCATAGACACTTTAACGGTAAACATTTTCTTCGATTTTACGAGTCCTTAATTGCGCGGGGTTTCCAATGCGTCGGATACCGACATTTTTTTCTCGATTTTACGAGATTCACGTATCGGGACAATGTTTACGTGGGTCGCGTAAAATCAAGTGGAATGCTTTTATCCTTTTTTGCACCGGCGTGAAAGCGTATTTCATGATTAAGAACCTTGAAACTGCAGGAAAGATAAACGGAAGGTCCGAGTCTGTTTTTGGCTCGCAACACATGCGCTTTAGACCATTTTCGAACGAAAATTGGTAATTTTCAGATTTGTACCATGCTTGCATATTTTGGTTGACCTACTTTTTTTAACGGAAACCATTTTTTAAACCGCTTGTTTTGACCCAAAATGGTCCTAGAATATCATTAGGCATCATATACCGTCGATTTGGGTCATTTAGAAGTGATTTTGGCGACTTTTAATTTTTGACGATTTTTTAAGGTATACCCCTTCACATTTTTTCGATTCTGGATCGACCATTTTTAGGCCCAAAAAATTTTTTAACCGCTTCTTTCGACCCAAAATCGTCCTAGAATATGTTTATACATCACCCCCCATCGATTTGGGTCGTTTAGAAGTGATTTTGGCGACTTTTCATTTTTGACAATTTTTGAAGGTGTACCCCTTTACATTTTTTCGACTTGGTTTCGACCCATTTTTGACCAATAAAAATTTTTTAACCACTTTTTTCGGCCAGAAATCGTCCTAGAATATGTTTATACATCACCCCCATCGATTTGGGTCGTTTAGAAGTGAAATTGGCGACTTTTAATTTTTGACAATTTTTGAAGGTATACCCCTTCACATTTTTTCGATTCTGGATCGACCTGTTTTTTGACAAAACAAATTTTGTAACCACTTCTTTCGACCGAAAATCGTTCTAGAATATGTTTATACATCATCTACCGTCCATCTAGGCCACTTAGAAGTGAAATTGGCGACTTTCAATTTTTGACCATTTTTGAAGGTATACCCCTTCACATTTTTGCGATTTTGGGTCGACCCATTTTTGGACCCGACAAAACTTTTAATCCATTTCTTTCGACCCAAAATCGTCCTAGAATATGTTTATACATCATCTACCATCGATTCGAACCATTTACGAGTAGGAAGTGGTATCTTTGTATTCTTTTTTGCCCCAGCGTGAAAGCGTGTTTCTCGAATAATATCCTTGAAACTGCACGAAATATAAACAGAAGGTCTGAGTTGTTTTTTGGCCCGTGACAAACGCGAGGATGGGATTATTATGCCTCGTTAGAACCCGATGGAACTCGATGGGTCAAAGGTGGACGTACATTAATTTAATTATGGTTTAAGTAACCGCGGAATGTAAGCAACATCTCGTAGAACATGACTCCTGATTAACGAGCATCCTCTCGAGGAAACGGATAGGCTATATTTTCTGTAATTGTCCGAAGACAGCTGCGATCAGTAATTACATTGATATGTTATGCCGAACGGTAAAATCCAGATTGTCAGACAAGAAAAAGATCCTTTCAATTTACATTAATTATAGTGCATAAATTATATTATTTTCGGGATATAATCACTGTAGATTACCAACAAACAAACAGATCATAATAAACGAATGTGATAAAAAATAGTGTCATGAAATCGAATAACGTCAGAAATATTTGGAACTCATATTTGATTATTCTTTTAGTTTTTAGAGAACATATAGTGTATAATGCGAGTAATAATAATTTGATTATTCTTGGATAATGAATCTATCCTGAAATCCAAAGTAAGGTAATATTTTTATAGTTTAAGTATATAGTTTAATATATATAAATATATATAATAATAATAACATATCTGATAATATTGAATATAATAATGGTTTTGTTAGTAATATAAAAGAATATTCTCTGTATTACTATATCACTGTATTATGAAAATGTCTGAATTTATTTCACCGAAGGAATCCACAGTTTTACTAGGAAAACATTCTGCAATGAAATCGTAGAATCTCCGTGACATCGCAACTTTGCTCGATAAATTACTCCATCCTTTGCGTCTCGAAAGTTCTTGTTTTTCACGCGGTGGACGAAATTCTTGCGCGGTCCATTGAGAAATTCCGTCGAAAATGGTCCAGCGACCTTGTACCGAATATTACACCGAGTTTCGTTGTACCGGATTGTGTAACAAGACGCATTTCACGTGGCTCGGCCACTCTCGTCGGGGTTACATTAAATCCAGGTAGCTGACCATGCAAGGTAAAAGCAAATCGCTCGCATTTCGCACTTCGCGTTTCACGATTCGAAGGAACTACATCGACATTCTTTCGCATTCCTAGCTGCTGTTTTTTTTACAACTTCGACTTTGCTCGTGTAATTTACTCCCGTGATTTGACCGAATCTTATCAATGATCGTTTCGATATTTTTTATATCGAGTAGAATACATTTTTTTTATTCGGTGACCATTTTTCACGGGATATTGAAATGTACTTGAAAGACTAGAAATCTGAATTGAAATGAATATTATATAAATATAATTAAATCGGTATGGAATCGGTATGGAATCGGTATGGAATCGGTATCATCGATTATACAGACTGTAAATTCTAAGGTCTAAGTAACATCAGAAATAATTGCGAACCACAATTGATTATGTTTTAGAGAATATACTATGTATAATTTATTAATAATAATTCTATTATTTTTGGAAAATGAATCGATCCTGAAATCCAAGGCAAAGTAATAAATTTATACTTTAACTATAAAGCTGAATCATACGTTGAGTAATAAATAATAGAATAATAGTTCCTCTAGTAATATAGAAAATATTCTTTAATATTTTACGAATAATATATGTTTGTATATATTATACTTATTTCTTATAATTCTGAAAAATACTCCTTAGAATCTATAGTCGGTCTCGAAAATGAGGAAGCTTTTCTTATTCATCGAATAACGCGGATAAAAAGAAAATCAACGGATGGATTTCTCTTTCGTTAGAGTACCGTGAATAATTGAAATTTCAAATGAAAATTTATGGAAGAAGTCTGACGTAAAGGATTGAATGGGTTCCGCCAAACTGAAAAGAGCGACGAAACGCGTGGAGGATTCTTTGGTGATGTTAATGCGTTATTGCACAGCGCGTGTAATTTCCCATAATGTATTCTATTGATTAGAATCCTTTTTCTTCCGCGGCAATTAGCATAGTAAGACATTTCGACAGCGAACGGAAAGCGATTACGATGTATCGGGTTCCCTCGATTATCATATAATCAAAATCGCGGCGAATAACCGAACGCGACATTTCTGCAATTCAACAAAAATGTGAAGCAACGCGAACATCGAAAGTGCACCACCGATGCTAATTGCCGCTTGACGCAATTCACTTATGAATTTTTCATCAAATTTTCTCCGTTAATTTCTAAGAGCCGAGTCATTTTCATTCATTTAGATTCCAGTCTCATTAGAGATTTTCATAATCAATATCCAATCTAGTTTTTCATATCTTTACGAATGATTCCATTTAGTCGTACATTGCACAAATCATACAGTGTGTCCCACGTAAAATAGACCACCTAATTACACAACGATATTCTTTTCCGCGTAAAAAAAATATGAGTGATTCGGAAAATTCGGTAAATTACGGCAACGGAAAAAGATTATTGTTGAAAGACATTCGTGAAAGATATAGCGTAACATATTTTCCGTATCGTCGCGATTCAAGAAGATAATTGATTGGCTTGTTTCCTACCGTTTTACGACACTGTTTATATCATATGAAAATATTGAAGAATTAAATAATTATTGAAATATAATATCAAGCATATTATGTAGAGATATTAAAGAATTAGATGATATTATATCAATATGCTGATTATAAAGAAATATTAAGAAATTAAATAATTATTGAAATCTAATAGCAAGCATATTATGTAGAGATATTAAAAAAGTAGATAATATTACTTATATCTGTATGCATATTATACAGAAATATTAAAAAATTAAATAATTATTGAAATCTAATAGCAAACATATTATGTAGAGATATTAAGAAAGTAGATAATATTACTTATATTTGTATGCAGATTATACAGAAATATTAAAAAAATAAAATAATTATCGAAATCAAGTAAGGAGTGTAAGTTGAAAGTGGGACACAATTGCGGTGGTAGTTGCTTAACAGAATTCGATTTTAAAACGAATTTCAACTTTACTTTTGCCCGTGGCTCGCGAATAGGCGAGGCAATAAAACTTGCAATAACTAATAAAGATAGTGAAATGTTTGAACCGGTTACGTTAGTTTAAAGTGCTCCTAAACGGTTACTCTTACCAGTTTTGTACACATTATATTAGACGTTTCTACATTTCCACCGAGATCCGCTTCGATTCTGCTTAAGGTGATCTATCACGATAAAAGACCTCCTCTCACGGTAATTAAAAGTGTATACATCTGTCGTTTAGAAAACGTGATTTCCTACGTCCGTTTTAAAGATCGATTACCCGGAGTCACCGGATGCGCGATCGATGCACCGATCGATGAAGAAAATAAATATCATTACAAGATATTATTGCGAATAATTATTATATTATTGAATATATTTTTAACGATTGCCTTTGTCGGCACCGATTAAAATAATATTGTATTCTTGCAATATTAATTGATTAATCACGAAAATCGATGCACTGATCGATGCAGAAAATAAATATCATTCCAAGATATTATTACAAATAATTATTATATTATTGAATACATTTTTAACGATTGCATTTGTCAGCACCGATAAAAATAATATCGTATTTTTGTAATATTAATTGATTAATTACAAAGATCGATGCACTGATCGGTGCAGAAAATAAATATCATTCCAAGATATTATTACGAATAATTATTATATTATTGAATACATTTGTAATGATTGCCTTTGTCAGCACCAATTATTATAATATTATTAAATTAATTGCGAATATCCTCATTTCTCTGCCTGCCATTAAACACGTCGATCGGCAAAATTAATAAACTTCGAATAAATCATAAATTTTACGTGAAAATAATATGAAAATTGCCGACTAATAAATGTCACGTCAACATACAATAAATCGAATTCCTTCGATGTAATCAAATCAGCGAGAATCAAAAGTAACATAATTAATAATTTTCTGAGAATTATTAAAAAGCTTGCCGAATCAAAAGTCTTACCTTATTATCCTTCGGAACGTAGTCGAAGAATATGAACGGACGTCCTGGCTCGATCTGTTCGATCCCTTCGTCCTTCGCGATACCGATTTCAGCCTTTTTAACCCGCAACGATACGTGCTACAAAAACCACCCCCCGCTCGATGTCTGCGATAAATCTCTTCCAATCGATGGATCACACTGACGATTTGATTCCAATGCCGATCACCGTGGAATAATATCGTTATCCCGTGTCACAATAGAATCTTCCTTGCACTTCTCGTATCAGTGTCACGAAATCGACTGATCGTTGTTGCTCGCGAATCGCTCCTTTCATATGCGATTCCCTCGCAGCGCTCTTCTTCTACTCTCTCTCTCTCTCTCTCTCTCCCCAGGAGATCGGCGTTCGAAAGATCGGTAGGGAATCAAAACTAGGAAGCTTTTCACTGCACTTCGACACTCTTCTTTTCGAAGTTACAAATCTGCCACAAGTACCGTAGAAAAGCACACCTCTGGCACATGCACAATGAAGTTCCCCCTTTTTCCTTTTTTCTTATCTGCGACTTGTTGCTTCGGAATTTTGAGTCTTCCCAGCAAAGACTCGTACTCGAAGTGTGACGTTTGGAATTCGAGATAAGATTCGAAGGTAAACCGGAGGGATTCGTTGGATATAGGTCCAACGGGCGATGCTGCGTGAATAGTTCGTGCAGCAGTGAACTCGCTGTTTAAGTATTGGCTAAGCAAGTGGGGTCTAGACAGCACAGGCCGAAAAGTGGGGGTCCCCGTTGTGTATGGGCCTTAGGTGATCGTCTGAAAATCCCTATGCGATCAGGAGTCAAGGTCTTCCTTCCACTTCCTCCCCGCCATGGAGTGGGAAAATGATCCTCCACCTGATCGCTCTGGCTACACCCTCCTTTCAAGGTCGTTTCCTACACCTCGCGTTCCGGGAACCTCGGCGAATCAACGGCGTCTATTATTCCCACGGTGAGAGTACAAAGTATTCGTACAGCAGCGGATTTCAACAAAAACGTCGCAAGACTTTGTTTCCGTATGAAATGCATTGTGAATATGTACATTAAAGATATGAATAAATAATATTCTTTTATGAAATTCATTAGGATCTCGAAGAATATGTACACTTTGACTAAAAAGTTGAGAGCACCCTGTACTTTTTGGATGTAACAAATTTTTCGTACATATTCGAATGTTTTATTAAAAATATTACAATTATACATGAAAGCAACATTAATATATATTATAATTGTAGTTGGACGAAAAATATTATTAATGAAATAATCAAATGTTTTGAATAAACGAAGTTATACAAGTTTTTGTTAAAATTCGTTGCTGTACTTGCGGGATTTCCGTGTTTACCAACATTCTTCCTTAACGATCCTCAGTTTTATTTACGTTGGTTTTCTGACCGGTCGATTCTGACCAGTTGTGTTTACGCGCGATATTCGTTTGTAATTTTTAATTTCGTGGATTTTGCTTTTCCTGAAATTATTATGAAAACCTTTCCCTTCTTCTCGATTCTCGATCGTCTTGATATTCGTCGAGGATTTTTAATTTCACATTTCTGAATTTGACAAAAATTTCGAGCGAGATGCAGAACTTTCATATTTATTTTTTCGAAACGGATGAAAAATGTACTTGGTTTATGGTAATGGAAACCTTTTTCGGACTATGGAATCGATGCAGTTTTCCATGTTTTCCATGATTACCGATATTTGAATAATGGATCTGTTTATCCTGGTGATCCGGTATTAAAAAGTTGATAAATAGTGTTATTACATTAATGTCATAATATTTACATAAGACAGCGATGTAATTATTTTATAGGAAACTGTCGAAGAAATCAAGAGTTGACACTCAACACTTTAACTTTTTACGGTGCCTTTTACACGAGTCACTTATTACCGTTTTTAAACGCAATATATTATTGACAGGTGTGGAAAGTTCAACGTGCGTTACGGAAAACTCACGAAGTGTATTCTTTTGCGATGGAATTGTTCGCGTCCTATGAAGATTAAAAAATTATATAATTATTATATCTACATGTATATTATATTATGTTACACATTAAAAAATTAAATAAATATTGAAATCTATATATGTACATAGGGATAGGGATATTAAAAAGTTAAATAATATTTGAAATTTGCTGACAAGTATATCATATAAAAAAGTACGGACTAGTTTTAGTGTTATTATTGCTATTATTATTATTATTATTATTATTATTATTATTATGTATGAACTCTTATTATTTTTTACGCATTTCGAAACGATACCACAAAGTCCAGGATTAACCTGGAAACTTATCGCGCATAATACAACCGTCAAAGATATATAATTAACCAACTATTATTTAATAACATTACCATCGTGCCTTTTACGTAAACGCCACAGAATCACAGTGATGCACATTGTTTGCTTCGATGTAAACAAGGACGCCAAGAATCATATTGATATATTAATACGTTAATATTATCATATATTAATTTCCCTATAAATTGTAAACAGTAATTAATGAGACCGTGCAAATAATACGAAAATATTATCGAGCGTTAACGAATTATATTTTATTCCATTACTTACGTTCGGTAATTAATTAATAATTATATACTGCAAATAATTACATATCGAGTGTTAATTAATTTGTTTTGTGTCTACTTCTGTTGTTTATAAGATCTATGTTTATAAATTATTCTTCTTGATCGGTAATATCATTCGAGAGCTTTTATGTTTGTGATTATTTTAATACATACAATTATTATTTCATATAATTAAATTTCTTTAATTGTTGGATTACAAAATTATTTTGTCACAATAATTACGTTCGGTTCGTTCACCGAGAATTTCGGAAGGCTTCTTTTTTTTGGCGATGAAAGCAATCCTTTCTCGTGGCGGTGATTCGATGCATCGAGGTCAAAAGCCAGTCTATCGGTATTAATAAAATTCGGAAATTCATCAATCTGGATTGACCATCTCAAATCGAAATATGATAATCGAGTTGTCTACATATTTGATCAGGAATATTAATATGATTGATCCGAACTCGCTTTCTCTGAGTTCCGCTGCAGTAGATTAAGGTCAGTTCGTGTCAGCCACAGAAGGCCGACCGATAACTGCACTATACTACTTCGACTCGCGATCGATGCAGTTGCATCGGGATCGGTAGTTCAACTTTGACCGCACGACATTGCAACGCGAGGTTACAAAACCGTTTCCAAATACACTTTCGTCTACAAATCATATCAATATTAATACAGCCATTAACATAATCGAAAACATTCGGTACGATTAAATAGCCAAATTTAGTGAATTATGTCGTTAATTAAGTGATGGTAGCTTCGTAAATTCCTGAAATATTTTGTACTTGAACGAATAAATTAATTGGGTTAATTGTACCGTGTGATAGAAACATAATTAGAAAATGAGGTTTTGAACACGACAATGAAGTTTGACTTTGATACGTCAGTTTTTGATCTGATACCGATCATTATATTAAATGACGGTTCGCTGGACCGAGATTTCGTCTACATCCATATGGATTAGGAAGCTTTTACGTAATTAAGTGAAGTGTGCCATGGACACCGTTTCAATGTCAATGTATATTAAAATACTCTAACAATCTTCGAAAGTCTTCTCGGATCCCTTCGATCCGCCATTTTCAATATACATATTATATTTCGCAAATTTCGAGAGCAGACTAAAAATCCACTTCCCAGTTGCACATTCTGCACTTTTCATATCTCAAAATTAATTGCATTTATTTATTATACTACTATATTTGTAAAGCCATATTTCCGCAATAAACTGTAACTGCAATTTCCTTTATCTTTCGACGAATCTTAAAATAATTCAACATACATTAAAATTCCTTCGATCCGCCATTTGTAATATATTCCTCAAACTTCACGAGTAGACAATAAATATCCGCTTCCTACATATTTTATATCTTAAATTGAATTAAATGTAATTGTTATACAGCCATATTCGGAAAGCAACATTTTCGCAATAAACATCAACCGCAATTTTTTTATCTCTCCACGGATCTTCAGCGTTCAAGGAAACGAAGAGTGATTCACGTGCCGTCGATCCGCTGCCGTGTTAATGACTGACATTTTCGATACCACGTCTCGCACCTTGAACCTTACGTTGAATTATCATTTTTTCAGTTTCGTGCAATGATCTCTAGCATCCTATTAGTCGGAATGCTCGGGAGGACTTTTTGCCGTGCAAAAACTCTGAATCGCATACATGTTCTAAGGTGACGTAACTCGGCGTGTTGTAATCGTAGCACTATCGAAAAAGTTTACTCGCGAGTGTAGAATGTTATTAGACGGCCAATTACCTGTTCGGAGTTGCTGAGAGTCAATTGGACCGAAACGCCTGAAGCGATTTTGGAAAATTGATGGTGAGTTTCGGAATGAACTCACTTGATGTAGTAAGTTAATTAATTTAATGAGTAAGTTAAGCAAGTTCGCTTGACTTAGTAGGTCGAGTCACTTAATTAGTAAGTTAAGTAAGTTCGTTCTATGTAGTAAGTTGAATAACTCAAGTAATAAGTTATGGAATTTAAGTTGATTTAGTAAGCTGAATCACTCAAGTAATAAGTTATGGAAATTCATTTCGCTTAGTAACTTGAATAACTCAAGTAATAAGTTATGGAAGTTCATTTCACTTAGTAACTTGAATAACTCAAGTAATAAGTTATGGAAGTTCATTTCACTTAGTAACTTGAATAACTCAAGTAATAAGTTATGGAAGTTCATTTCACTTAGTAACTTGAATAACTCAAGTAATAAGTTATGGAAATTCATTTCACTTACAATTAGTAAGATGAGTAACTCAATTAATAAGTTAAGGAAATTCATTTCACTTAGTAAGTTGATTAATTTAATCAATGAGTTAAGTAAATTCATTCCG
Source organism: Nysson spinosus (assembly GCA_910591585.2). Classification (NCBI taxonomy): domain Eukaryota; kingdom Metazoa; phylum Arthropoda; class Insecta; order Hymenoptera; family Crabronidae; genus Nysson; species Nysson spinosus. The sequence goes on from OU342835.1 coordinate 11,510,575, forward strand.
AATCGCATCTTCAGTTTTACAAAACCGCTCAAGGCGTTTCGGTTTATTTAACTTAGATAACTTAGGTAACTTAAGGAGCAAGTAATGAGTCTCTTGTTTCTACCACGATGACACGAGGTATTCGATTCTTTATATCATCGAAGTTGTGATGCAATTTTCGATGACAAGACTAATGTTCCTTAGGTCACGTTAGATCTACTTGGAACGTAATTTTTTAAAATTTATTACCCGAATCGTGAATATTCCTAAACTTTATAACATTATCACGGAATTTTATCAGACGTCCTGTTAATTCCTCAATCATATTTGTAAACACAATTAATATCGATCTATAAAATGCTTCTTAGTCCAAACGTAATAAATGTTTATAGAACCACCTTTTATAGATTGCCTTTTAATAATATTTGCAACACATAAGATTAGTCATATCGGTCCTACGAAAACATATAAAAAATAATTTAATGAAATGTTTAAACATATTTCGACATCAGCGATGATATTAGTATAATTATAATAAATTAGGGTAATTAACTTTCTTTCGAAAATGATATGATCGATAATCGACAAGTAATTTAGAAAAATTATGTTTTCGAATGTAAATCTAATAAGAAGTGTAATATAACTTAATTGGACAATCTGACAAGTAAATGTTGCAAACCTTGCAAAATAAATGATGGATTTCTTTCTAGGATCTTTGCGAGAGACAAACACCGGCAAGAAGTGAATTTCTTTTCAAACTCTTTGTAAGCCATTATATCTGTGGACGTCAAACATAAATGGATTATAATTTTAATATCGTTGTAATAAGCTCGAATGGAAGGAATTAATTTCCAAGTTCCTTTTTATTCGAATATCGGTGCATCGAACTGATCGAACGATTGATATAAACATCGAAAAAGTCTTAACTGGAATATCGGCCGAATTGGACGTTTAAACAAAGATCAGAGAAAAATAAATTCGAACACACGTGTAGACGATAAAACTGCGAGAAAAGATCGATACATTAATATTTTAATGGTTACTTTTTAAATATATTTTTATTCAGTGGAAAGGACCAAGTGATTCTGATTGTATCATTATATCTTTCCACTAATAAAATCCTTCATTTCTTATCAATTAAAATCTTTAATTCGTTACCAATTTATTATTTATTCAACCCTTAATTTCTTACCCATACAAATCTTAATACATCATTAATTTATGTTCTATTTTTATGAAATATAATCTGGGTAGAAAGTCATTTTATTTTCCGCCGATTAAAAATTTATTTAAAAAGTATCTATTAAATCTATTAAAACTATTAAAACATTAATATCTCTATAATATCTCATAGAATAGTTTACTTTTATATACGTGTTATATATGTGTTCGAAAAGAGCATTCAAAAATTCCTTTCGTGATAAGCCTTCATCGTAAACAGTGAATAAGGAATTTCATAACGTTTCCGATAGTGTCGCAATGAGAGAAAAAAAGGCGTGAAGCATGGAATATTGGAATGAGGTATTATGATCCCAATTTCGTAATTGACTTTTTACTCGGATCTTCCGTGGAAGTCCGACGGTCGGAGTAACATTTCTTTCGTGCGTGATGATCCTTTAATGACGTACATATCATTAACAAGAAACATTACGAACCTGTAATGACGCGGTGTTGTTACTGAAAGGTGTTAGAGACAGGTGCACGACCACGGAATAATAATAATCTTATTCCTGTTTTCTAAGTGCGCTGATTGTTTCAAATGAAAAGTGGAATGCCGAGGAATTCCATGACGTATTAATCAAACATTCGCAGCCTTTGATACCTTTTATCATTTACATACTTGGAAGGATATCTCGGTAAAAAGACCCGATATATCAGAAATACGTAATGACGAATGTAGGAGTGGTGTTTACCTTGCATGCACATTGAAACTGAGCATTAATTAAATGGAGTACTATTTATCTCCTCGGAAGCATTCATCATTGTTTTTGTAATCGAACGATTATTGTTCTGTTTGAAGACAAATTAAAATACAGATAACCCTTGTATACCGCGGGAATTAGGTACCAAAGAAAGGTCGCGTTATAAAAATCGCGTATTGCGATACTCGGATTACAGAAACGCGTTATGTAGAAGTTGTATTGTACAAGTGCCGTATTATACGAGGATCGACATAATTGTGAACCGCGTTATATCGAAAGCGCGTTGTGTAAGCACCGCGTTATATCGAAAGCGCGTTGTGTAAGTACCGCGTTATATCGAAAGCGCGTTGTGTAAGTACCGTGTTATATCGAAAGCGCGTTGTGTAAGTACCGCGTTATATCGAAAGCGCGTTGTGTAAGTACCGCGTTATATCGAAAGCGCGTTGTGTAAGTACCGCGTTATATCGAAAGCGCGTTGTGTAAGTACCGTGTTATATCGAAAGCGCGTTGTGTAAGTACCGCGTTATATCGAAAGCGCGTTGTGTAAGTACCGCGTTGTATGAGGACCGCCAGAATTTATGAATCGCTTTATATCGAAGTAACGTTGTACAGGCGATTCACAAATTGTGGCAACCCTCGTACAACGCGCACTTATGCAATGCGACGTCGATATAACGCGTGTATCTACCGAGTCTCGTAAAGCGCGATTTTTCTAACGCTATATAATAATTGTACAACGCGGTTTCGATATATCGCGGTACTCATACAATAAGTTGTCCATATAACATGAAACAATAAAGTTCATCTGAAATAAGATTTCACTGAAAGGACATTTTTCTGGAACCTATACAGATTTGGATATTGTAATTATACGATCAAAATTCAGCTGGTACATCTAGTTGAAATACTGAGAAGGGGTTATGATGCAAATCGTCGTTACGGAAACCAGTTGGAAATTGATGTCACATCGAATTGCATCTTCTGCTTTTTTACATGCAACGTATTTGTTTGTTCCTTTTACCCCCTCAATAATGGCGACTTAGTGTGCCAACAATTTCGAGTGGATCCCAAAGCGGTGGAGAGGACTTTAATGACGATGTTGACAATCGAGGTAGCATATGATTCGTGCAAAAACTATAAAGTATACGTAGAATCACTAGTCAAAGGAAATAACAACGATAACTACGCAAGTTCTCCGTCGAAATCTTATAAAAAGTTGTGCACGCTATATAATCCAGACTATAGTAAATTGACATTTATTTCAATGAGTACAATTATGTCTTCCTCCAGTAATAATAAATAATTGTCACCGATCGATCCCGATAGGAATATTATATCGAGAAAATAAACGACGAAAGAAGTAATTCATTAACATGATACGTAATTATTGATAATTCTCTTTTTATAATATCATTATGACACCACGAATATTATTGCCGCAGATGTAAACTGATATTTTTGTGCAAAATATCATACAATAAAACGGCACAGAATAAATATTTCAAAAATGTTTCCTGAAAGTATTGAGAATTAAAACGCGATGTTATACCTCGAATAAATAATAGTTTAATGTAGGTAAGTTTTTAATTCGACGCTTCTGTGGTTGAAGAGAATAAAATTGTTTTACCTCCACTTTCCTGTTGTCTATGATATTCTACCTGTTTCGTGCGAATTTAATCTACTTTCCAGAATTTTAACCGAGTGACTCATTCGCCGTGCATAAATTCGGGTTCCCCGAGATTAAAATAAAAACCGCAATTTCTGATTACTGGGAACTCCCCGGCATCATCGTGAGTTGTGATTTTTCCTTTTTCCACTGTTATTAGTAATGTTGCATTTTGGTGCCTTATGAATTTATTCAAAATGGGACAAATTAATATAACAATAATAAATTAACATAATACTGTAGTAATATATTAATACATTAAAATGTAGCCAGGTTCCTGATAAATTGCCAAGGCAATAATTACAATAATTTCCAAGGTCGTGTAGTTGAAAATAATTGAATATTGGACCTCAATTAATAATATATTAGGTATTGATGGCTCACGAATTGATTAAAAATCGAGCCAATTAATATAATAATCGATCAGCATAATAATATAGCAATACATTTATATATTCAAATTTAATTAGACTCCTGATAAATTGAATAATTACCAAGGTCGTTTAGTTACAAATATTTGAATATTAAAATAATATTGAAACTAATACTATATTACTGTTTTAATTATCAATATATAATGTTCCTTAGTTACACACATGTATATATTAATTATTAATGTATATAAATATTCATTACTCACTACAAAAAAAATCTTTTCATTCTGGCACTTTCAGTGATTTCTACGGTTTTCAATTTTCGAACTTAAAGTTCAGGAATTAAATATTACGAGCAGACCGCACCGTTGGAACGTATCCGATAATGTTTTTCAAACAAGCAAAGAAGTGATTTAATGATTGTTTATCTTCCAGATTACATGAACGGCATATGCACCACTTTTTACAAGGTTCTTTAACGTCATTTTTATACTAATTAATTTTTCTCGGTGAATCCCAAGTAACCGGTCACTCCGTGTTACATTGGATACTGTTCCGCATTCACGTGGAATTCCGTTTAACACCATTAATGAACTTGATCATGATTTCGCGCGCGTGCAATCAATTCCTGGAATTATAAGCGCAATTATCAGTGTCATTAATTTGCCGGTTGCATCTCGCCGAACCGTTTACGACGCTGTTCCATTTTTCTGCATAATTAGGAGGTAATTAAGTCGCATGATTTCTAACCCGAAGAAGAAACATCGAAGGGAAAGATTTGCATTGATAATATTTTCTGGCTTTTAAGTTCGCGAGTGATACAAATGAACTATAATTGCGCGTGATACGTAGATGCACGCGTTAAAAACATGCGATAATTAATAAAATCTTGTAATTGCAAGTAATTATGTATTGGATGTTAAACGCGTGCAGTATCCGATTATATATATAATATATATTTTAATTATATAATAATATATAATATATGTATATGTAATATTGAACTTAATAATATAATTATGATACATAAATTCTGTAAAATGCTGGAAACTCCAGAAAATTTTGAATTCATAATACCAACTTTGTCACATATGTAATTATAAATACTATATAATGGACACAATAAGCATTTCTCCTCTGTCTTTATTGATTTATTAATATTAAAGCACATTTTTCTTCTGTTTCTGCTTATATGGTAGAAATAAAAAAACACGTTACAAAAACATATATTATGATTATTAGATATATCACATCATTTACATCCATGTACCAATCATTAATTTACTTTCGTAGGTGAATATATATATATTCACATATATTCACATATATTCATATGTATATATCCATTATATATATATAATATTGTGCTTATTCGCGCATTACATGCTTTGTAAATTTAACATTACAAAATGAAATGTTTCCGGAACATAAAACATCCGATATCTCCCTTAGCGTTGTACTATTGTTATTAACAAAAAGAGTCCCTTTGTTGCAAGGAAACAAGTATTTCTAACACATACTATATAATAGTAGATTAAGTATTGGTATTTACGTTTTTGCCAGATTTCTTATGCGCGGTACCGTATTAAGCGTCAACTTCCTGTTTACAATACCGTAACCGACATACGAAAGCGATGACGACGGTAAAAATATTCCGTTTATTGGAAAGAGAATTTAACGCAGCATTTAACGCAAGTTTTGCGACAAGTCAACTAGTTTCTCTCATTGAAATTTCCCTAGATCAATTTATTAATAATAAACCCGTTTTTATTAGATTTATCGAGCCAAGTCGAATCTAGGTAATTCAGAAGTTTTCTCGAGCTTCATTGTAATTTCCCGAAGCGCGGATAAAATCACGAGTGGGAATTAACCGGTTGAACTGGATCAATTAGAACGGCATAGATTTCCTGTATAATTATCCGTGACCGTGCATTGTTTATCGTACCTTTTACGTTATAAATACTCAATCGCCACCCTTCTATCAGACAATGAGATAATATCTATTTGCCTGTTAATTCAATCTGGATACTTTATTGACTCCCCTACGCGATGATAGTGGAAATCAAAAATCTAATTGTTTAGTCGTAAATATTAAATTCGTCTTTACATGATTTGCTTCGATATTTGAATGCATAAATCATTAACATCCTTATATTGGGACGTGTTGCTAATATTTTATTACTAATATAATTAATTAATAATACTAATATATGTATGCTGCTAGTATTTTATATAATTAACTAATAATACTAATATTTTGTTACTAATACGGTTTGCATCCGTATTCCGCGAGGGAATAAAATAACTTTTATGAAAACCGAAAGGAAAATGTTACAAGTTAAAAATGGAGATACATTATTGATCAATAATGAAAATAGAAAAAATATACAAAATTCGAATAAAAATTGTTTTCTACACACACTTTCTACTCACCGTAAGAATTTATTTCCCGTCTTAATAACTTCACGTTATGCAATTTTTGTTTTGATTCGAACAAAATTGGGTCATAGAGGGTTAAACGAATACGTTGAAAAGTCTCGTACGCAACATAATCGAATCAATGAGTCTGCGAATGTGGAGTAATGAATTATCTTCGGCCTAGTTGGGTTTATTACAGCATTATTACATTATTACATTATTACATTATTACATTGTACGGTGGTGAAACAAGTTGGCCGTGCAATATTAGTGAGACTTTCCCTATCTCCAACTCACCGTTCGTACAACCGCTTGTTCACAATTCGACACGATCCTCGTAAATCCCGTTGCAAAGAAACTACGTAAACCCTGACATTTTGACATTTTACTTTGCCTTTCGACATCCGGACCTTGCGGACCTTTCGATTCGTTGGATATCGCGGGATTCAGGACATATCTTTATCGATATGAAAATATGTATCTGGTAATTATAGTGTTAAGTCATTAAGAGGACCAAATGGCAACGACTTCGAAAGGATGGTAAATTAAAAGGACATTGTTTGAAACTAATAATTAAAAGTAATTATTTGGAAACATATGGAATATATAATAGTGATGATATAAATCGAAATTAAGTATCGAAGTTAATCGCGATTTAATTAATCGATATTTAAAATAGGTCACATATGAAAACAAGATTATTTGGCTTGAATTAAGAATAATAATTACGAGTTTCCGTTTAAGTTCAGTTGCATCAGAAAGCAATTTTTTTGGGTTGCCAATTGCAATTTCGAAAAAAATCATATTCCTTAATTTTTAGCTGGCAAATTCTTTACTTCCGAATTGATTGCCTTCCTTAATAGATTCATAAATCGCATACATTGTAACTTATGCCATAAAAATAATGCAAAATCGACGAAGACTCAAGTGACATTTTTGGAAGAAGAAACGCGTAACGTTTGGAAGAAGCGACGAGTAAATTCAGTTGCAACTTAAAGCAACAGCACCTTCTTTGGGTGCCGATTGCAAAATCGAGGAGAGTCGATTGTCGGTAGACGAGACAAGTCGAAGTCTTTAGTTAATCATTCTTTTCTTCCGTCCTTTTTCTGTTTATCGCCTTTCTACCTTCTTTCTATTCGAGTTCGAGTATATTTACGAGCAGGTGGACAATGTTGCAATATTTCTTCCAGCACTAAGTACATCCACTAGTCTGACGTTTATTTGACTAACTTACTAATACGGTACTCGCCATGCTTAATAAAAATCGTTAATAAAAATACAGGTCGTCGTGGGAATTGATTTCACAAATTCGAATTTCAGGTTACAATAATTATCAGGGGACTTATCTCAATATATAATAGATGAATATATCGAACACAAAAGTATTAATTAATATTAAATATTAATACGAATTAAAAATGATTCCCAGGAATTAGATTCAGAAATATAATACGTTTCTTTCGGAATTGACAATTAAAAGATAAATGATTGAGTACTTTTTGTTTGCAATTACGGCTTTAACTAAATTATAGTCCAAGTCTGTCTCACCTTGGCGATTGTACGGCAGCGAATATTAACAAAAACCTCGTAGAACTTTGTTTATATAAAACATTTTCACAAACGTTGTATGTATATATTCTTAGTGATCTTCGTAATGAATTTCGTAGACAAAGATACTATTTATCTATATTTTTTATGAAAATATTCTAAATTTGTTTCATGCTGAAACACAGTTCTACGATGTTTTTGTTAAAATTCGCAGCTGTACGAATTATAACTTTCTTTCAACATGAAACATATTCTGAATATTTCCATAAAAAAACATAGATAAATAATATTTTTGTCTACGAAGTTCATTGCGAAGATCTCTAAGAACATGTAGATACAACTTGTTTGTTAAAGTGTTTTAAAAAAACAAAGTTCTACGAGGTTTTTGTTCAAATTCATTGGTGTAAAAATTTGTTTTACTCTCACTGTATATTCCTTTTTTCGTCTTTCAAACAAAAATATTATTCCTTCTAAATAATATTTTACGAAACTAGACATTTGCCTATCTCGTGTTTCCCAGCCTGCAACGCTTCAGTATAACGTATATTTGCATTAAAAAAAATGTAACGAAGGTAATAAGAGTAATAATGTCATTTTAATTACTTGAGATTACGATACTTGAAATTGCGAGCAAAAAGTGGAAGACAACGAGTGCTCTTATCGACGATACTCGAGCAATAAGGTACGTTTAGTTTTTGAAAACTGTATTTAGTGATATGTCATTTTTCGGGTGATCGATCCGTGGAATAAAAATCTGAGACGCGTGTGGGAATGATGACAATTTTATTGGTGCATTTACTTTGATTATACTGACCTGTATCCGCTGCTCGTCGGCCGTAAAACGCTGCGAAAGATCGGTAAAAGTAAAGCGAGACCGCCACCGATCGCGACTAACTACCGAGCCTTCGGGGGAGAAAAAAATGTCGTTTCATAATCGATCGTAACGAATTTTGCAATTTTTCGTCAACGAATGTGAGACACCGGTAAAAGTAAAGCGAGGTATGCGGGGAGTAAATACAGGTAATTGGAAAACATACTCGATTTCGTAACGCCTCGTTGACTGACTCGTGCAATCAAAATTAAGGATCATTATCGATTATGTACACGAACGTAATCACCTACGTAGACTTCATTATTTGAACGTAGATATAGATATTGTAGTTAGCAATAATTATTATTGTATATTAGAAACTTCGAATCTGTCGAACAAAATATTTGCGAACTATTTGCGTCGACGAAACAGGGTCTCTGTTATAATATTAAAATAGAGAAAATATTTTTTTCGAATATTTCCGGTCGATGAAAAACGTTTTCTGTTATAATTTTAAAAATAGATTGATTGTGATATTAAAATACACCAAATATTTCAAATATTTTGAATCTACAGTCAACATTTTCTATTATAATTTAAAAAATGGATCAAATTTAATATTCAGATAGCCAAAATATTTAAAGTCGATAAAAAACGTTTTTTACTATACTTTTAAATTTGGATTAGATACAATATGAAAATTGAAATACTCATAATAGGAAAAGAAAATTCTTATGTTCTCCTAATTATTATTCTATAATAATAATAAAAGTGGTACTTTCGAACAATGACTGTCGGTTGTCAATCAATCGTTTAATAATGCATGCAATTTAGGGTCAACCATCATTTTTTATACCCGTCATTCGCTCGCCGACGTTTTCGAAATTTATATTAATCCGTGAATGCAACTTTGAAAGAGGCAACTGAGAGTGCTATGTAAAAAAATGATTCTAAAAAAATATGAATGTTCAAGCATTTCATACATCATGTATCAAGGACATGACAATATTAATATGGAAATAAATAGATCCTTGGGAGTCGATGAAACTCGCGTAATCATCGGACATATTGGATTTACGTCATACGTACTTTATCCGGATTTCGGCGATGATTGTCCTCTTCTTTCTTCCGGTTCTCGAGATAACAGACGTAATTCATATTTTTATTTTACACAAATCATTCTTCAAACTCTTGATATCTTAACAACGTAGCTGTTTTCTGTGGTTTATATTATAATTATGTTTTACATTATATTAACAGAACTAACTACTGTTAATAAACATATTTAACTATCTGATTAAGATATCACCAACTATGTTCGTACCTCCGATATTATTATTAAAATATTTCAAACTCAATTTCGGGAGATAAAGTATCAACTAACTTAAAATTAATCATAGATTAATATATGTACTTAACATTAATTTTCAGCGCCCAATGTTTATAAAACTAATTCTACTTCAATTAATATAGAAATAATATTAAAAGCTATTAATAGTTGTTATCCTGAAGGAATAATATTGAATTTATTGACTGCGTAACTCGGCAAACTCGTACGTTGCTTTCAGCGCACAATGTTTATAAAACTAATTCTACTTCAATTAATATATAATTAATATTACAAGCTAATAATAATTCTTATTCTGAAGGAATAATATTGAATTTATTAACTGCGTAAATCGGTACGTTTCATTCAGCGCGAAATGTTTATAAAACTAATTCTACTTCAATTAATATAGAATTAATATTACAAGCTAATAATTATTCTCATTCTGAAGGAATAATATTGAATTTATTGACTGCGTAAATCGGTACGTTTCATTCAGCGCGAAATGTTTATAAAACTAATTATACTTCAATTAATATAGAATTAATATTACAAGCTAATAATTATTCTCATTCTGAAGGAATAATATTGAATTTATTGACTGTGTAAATCAGTGACACTCGTACGTTGCTTTCAGCGCGCAATGTTTACATCGCGATGGCTGAACGGCGACGAGGATTTTGTTTTGAAATATTTTTAGCCATAACAGAGGATTAGTGGCACGGACGAATCGAGGAATAAGAAAGAAACAGATACTGCGTTATACGATTCTCACTTTGCGTCGTAACACTAATAATTCTAACCATTAGTAATAATATGTAAAAACGAAAATTACGGTAGCTTAGTTGTCAATTATGACAATGATTCAATTATAAGATAATCATTCTAAAAACCATTTCTGTTACTGAATTATTTAGGAAACAGAACGGAAGATTTGCAATTATTATGAATTTTGCATCTGAATAACCAGAGCAGCAATACTTTTTTAAAACTGTAGGTTTTGGATATTTATGTTGAATTAGCGTTATTTACAGTAAGCTTCAGAGTTTATCATAAATCTGGATCCAACAGACGGTCTAATTAATATAGAAAATATTCTTCGATAAACTTTTATCTAAAATAATATCTATGTGCACTGCATAATGTGATATTATGATTATAAACTTTGTATATCGTGTCTTCTTGTATTATAAACAATGCAATCACACCAAAATTTATAACAACATACTTCATTCCGATCCAACATACACCAACACATTCATTTCCATTTTATCTCTTAAATTAAAATTTCTGTTAAGACATTAATAATATCATATATACATTATATATATTTATACTCAATATAATTATAGTAACAATTACTTCGTATCCACTTATACCAATTACGCTATAAATTGCCGAATGTTATAGCCATTAAAAACTCCAATTAATATATTAATAATATAACCATAGTAATAAGTATTTTCTGCCCAGTTTAACTTAATTGCGATATCAATTGCCGAATGTTATTCTAAACACGTGGATCTCCTTACTTATTCTTCCTCAAAAAGGATTCCAAATGTTAACAAAACTTAACAAACGATAGCAATTTTATTTCGTACTGTTAACCTAACTTGATATTTTCAATATTTCTTTAAGAATCACTTGATATTACGAGACGACTAGATTTACCTTAAACCTGCAGAAACATGCGAGCGAGCGCGAAGCGTCCTCCCCGGCCGGCGTTGTTGGGATGACTGAGCGGCGGGCGCGGGAAACGTGGGTTTACATCGTCCCGAGAATTACAACTCCTGCCCCACTGTACACCGTAAAACCCGCGAGCGTATGTAAGTACAGTTACAAGTCCATGTAGCTTAACCCCTCTTGCCGGTCCACTTCTTTCACCCTTCCTGGCCCATTCCTCGAAAGTCCAATCCCCGATCGTCCGGTTAGCACGACATCGGCTCTCAGTTACAAACAAACACCCGATCGCGTGGCATCTACGATTATTAAATCGATTCACTTTTTTTTTACCACCGAAATCAAATAATTTTCACGACGCACAACTTTCTTCAAAATCGTCGTTCCGATTTTTTTCGGACGTTCACCGAATCGTCGTTTCTTGGTCAGATTTTGTTATCGAAGAACAAACCTGTACGGGTTTTATTTGTAATATTAATTACTTGTTAATATCTTGATCGATGGGATTCGAATATTTCATTTGATCTGTGATTGCAACTCGGGATTTCGTGGTGGCGAGTATTGATTTTGTTGAAAATTGCCGGAGATTTTTGGAGAACACTTGGAAGGTGATTTTCGCTTGGGGATGTAACTGTGGATACTTGGGATCTCTAACCTGAAAATATTAAGGTATGGTTAGTCAAATGTTGCTGAGCATTGATTTTTTAATGGATCGCTTATTGGCGTATTTTAGTTTGTTTATATTCGTGTTGTAAATGTTTTATTGTTTCGTGTATTCCACTGAGAACTTTAATAAATGCTGACTCTTTATTTCATCTTATTTGTGGACAAAGTTAACGAGGAAATAATTTGTATCAGCAAAAAAACATAGTGGAATATCGGCACAGAAAAGTATGATTACTTGATCGCTATTGCGATTTAAGTATTTAATATACAGTCTACTGGATTGGAGATTAAAAATTAATTTTGATAATATTTTGCTCCTGGAACTTCATCGAAGATGAAAGGAATCCGCATTTGGGATTTAAATAAATTAATTGTTTATCGGAATTACATAATTCCTTCCAAATTACCGATAAAAAGCCACACAATATATCTCTTCATTCAAATATAATTATCGACGAAATTAATCATTAATATTAATCAAACTCGATCAAACTTTATTACGTTAATACCTGAATATCACTAAGAAACCACTGAAATTAAAAATACGATTTTAACATTTTATCTAACAATATTATCTAATATATTATAATATTCGTATTTCAATGTAATATAATATAACAAGATCCTAAAATATAATTTTAGCATTTTATCTAAGAACATTATCTAATATATTATAATATTCGTATTTCAATGTAATATGATACAACAAGAATCGAACAAAAAAGATAATTTATGTAAATAATAATTTCCTTTTGAATCGGTTATAAATCCTCGTTCAGGAACCGAGCGCAAGGTGGACTCGCAAGAAACGAGTGTTTCTCGAATGCTTCCGCGTATTTCTCTCTCTTTCTCTCGATTGTATGTGCTATGTACGTGTTACATACGTGCTACATATATGTTACATGTACAGTTGAAACTCGTGGCAATCCACGATCTCTATTAAAACCAGAGAACTTCCGGGTCTACTTCCGGACCGTCATCCGCGAGTAGAGCGGATTCCGGTTCCACCGTAAGAAAAAGGGAAAAAGATTGTTGGAGAACGGCGATCGTGCGATGTAATTGACCCACTCTCGATTTCGTTCCTTGCTTCCTTGTGATTGGCTTATCACTGGATCGTTATCAAGGTCATCAAGGAACCACGATCAACCAATAAAGTACCCTGCATTATTAAACATTTTTAATAACATTTAATAACATTTTTAAAACTGTTTACCGGAATTATATAATTCCTTCGAAATCACCAATAAAAACTACCGATACAAAACCATAGAATATATTTGTTCATTCAAATATAATTATCAAAGAACTTAATTACTATTATTTAGTGTCGGAATATTTACAAGTTTTGTAGAAATATGAATTCTTTCAAAAATAATAAAATAACTCTTGTATTATATAACACAGCATTTCTCTTTAAACATTTTACGTGATCTTCGTAAATAATGTGACTTGTTAAGAAACATATTAATATGCATTTAAGTCCGGCGCTGTAAGTGTTAATAATTCTATATTTATAAGTACATAATTTTGTAGGCGATTAAAAATGATCTACGTCTACTTCTCTTTTTTATATAAAATTAAATATTTCGATATCCACTTTATAATTCAATTTGTAATAGAATGATTTTTGGAGATTTCTTCGTCACATTTTATTAAAGGTCGTGGTAATTCTTTATTACAACATTCCTGAACTACCAAAGCAGTCAAAATGACGAGTTCTCGGAATTTAATAAAAATGTTCATATTTCTAACGTTTCATTTTCTGAGAATTTTCGCGGTTAACATTGCACACTGGACATTAATAAATCGATTAATTTATTTCTTCCATTCATGATTTTTTTTAAAGGACATACAAATAAATATACAAATGTAGCTGAATATATCGCCGGTAGTTCTAGTATTAAAATTTGATGATTTATTTTACGTATTAATTAACTTTGACAGTCAAACGTGCTTTTATTATTATTAATATCATCTTCCTCGTATTCTTTCCTTAAGCTTTCTTTCCACCTCGCTATTTCCGAGCGATCTATTTTACGTTTGATTTACTAGAATAAAGCTCCGGCGAACCTTCGAAGTGAATGCGGGTGAAAGTAGAGAGAGTTGGATTCCTTTATGATTTTGCACGGAAAAATGAATTCCCGATAAATTAATATCAAGGTCGCGAACAGATGTATATTATAATATCGCATTAAGCGCTCATCTTAAAATAAAATTCAAATAACACGCGGATTCGTAATCACGGAAGTCAATTGATTCATCTGTTTTTAGTTTCAAATGATTTCTCACGCTCTCAGTTACTGTAATTTCTTCTTCTTCCTTCCCGACATTAAAATAAGCGATTGCAATTGGCCCTACTTAGTTTACATGTTGCTTGCCAGTTAATTATTACGGCGAGCGTGCAAGAATGTAGATAGAGAGTGGATTTTTAAAAACAGTTTTATGGTGGAAGGAGTAAATTCAATTTCGGCGGATCGCTTATTCCAATATCACTAAAACTCGAACCAAATATATCGCTAATATTTGTAACATTTTGATAACGATATCAAGGAAAAAATATATAGCAGAGCGCATGAACAATTTTATTTTTAGATGTTATATAAACGTCATTTGTATGCCATTAATGGAAATTTGTATATCTGAAAATTTCGAAACTTCTTTGTCTGCTTAACCACTATTAGTTTAGAACGAATACAAATATAAGAATACAATAAAAATTGACATAATTTTCCATCAAATTAAAAAATCTTTACTGAAGAAAGCATATATTATTGCATAATATTATTGCATGCAAATTTATTTTGCGTGGGATTATTTATCTCGTATCATGGATTGAAAACGAAAGAAATTGAACAAATAAAAGTTCAAATTCGTCGGACATTTGTTTTGGACTGAATAATTGGTCATACCGTAACAAACAAAGAGCGAAGAAAAGATAAAAAATAAAAGCTAAAATTCGAAGAAAATATTAGGAATAGTATCTCGGCTCGAACAGCATCTACGTATGATTTCACATTTCGCACTTTCAAGATAATTCTAATTATTAGATGGTACGTAATGCGAATACACAAGTGGGTATACCGTTCACTTTTACTTTGGAAGATTAAGAAATATCTCCGGAGACGCGCAGCTCTGTGTCACTGACTTCATCCGACCGCGTTTAAGTGTCGATAAATTATACGAACCTAAAAAGCAACTATTACGGAATAAGTAGAATAAGACGACTGCAGACAATTCACTCTTACGAACTTATTATAAGCTCGCTGTATTAAACTACTTCACACGAAGCTACATTAAATGAAACAGCAATAAAATGATTAATTAAAGACAATGGAAAAGAAGACACTCGTTACACGTACATTTCATAATTATTAATAAAAATATTAAACATTTTACGAATATTAACGATATATTTGATTCGGGTTTTAGTAATACTGGCATCTGCAGTCACCGGTGATTACCACGGCGTTTAACGTGTTAAGTAACATCCTCGTTTTTATTAATTAAAATATACTTTATCGACTTCGTTAAAGCGTAACGATGACACGGTGTATTAAGTATCCAGAAATGACGTGACAAATTCAATTTTACACATCATTCCGATTCGCCGTTCTTAAAATTGTGGAAACAACGTTCGTTTAGCAATAAGGGATTACGTAATACGAGGATTATTCGGTAGAAGTGAGATGAAAAATTCTTGGTGTAATATTATGAAGTACATATATTGTGTGTCGCGTTAAGTCATTGCTTTACTTCGTTCATTGGTATAGCAAAGGATTATATATTCTCATAGCGGCCAAGTATTTTCAGGAATGTGAAAAGATACCAAGCAGAAATCAATATGCTGCTCTTTAATATTCACGCGTTTTACGTTTGCGAGCAACGCGATATTTCTTCACTTGTTTTCCAAGATGCGTACCGTTATTTCGTAGCGGACGTAACGCGAGTACCTTTAACTCTTTGCACTCGGTGGCGACTGAGAGTCGCCTAACGAGTTGCTTTGAATTTGTATTAATTACTGAGTGGCGGCTTCTTAAATTCGAATTCTTAACTTTTTGAAATCTTATCATAAACAATGAAAATGTAATTATAACATAATTATAAACGTTTCCAAGTAATTCTAGAAGATTGTGAATTATTGTAATCATAATATAAATTACTTATTTAACAGTTGAGTGGTCAATGACTAGTAAGATTATAATAGCTACGTCGATAAACAATTCCCATTTGACCTTTCGTAACAAACAAGTTCAATGGTCTTGCAAATCCATTGTTATTTGACGGTATTTCGTCATTTATTATTTGACTATACACTCGCATACCGAATTTCACGGATAATCAGCTGTAACGAACGACATCGAATGATTCGCGATTTACTGTACTTTCTTGAAAGAAAAGTGCGCAATACCTAATTATCGTATTTCGTTGTTTCGAATGCAAATAATCAGTTTAAATAATATTGGTATCGATGGTCACCGGTGACCGCCATGGTATTCAATATCTTAATTTATCATAATAATAATTCTCTAGGATTATATCTTTACATCGGTATCGTAACGTTAAAAATATTGAAGATATACATATTTAATTCGATTTTTAGTATCATCTTAGTAATTTAATAATATTGGTATCGATGGTCACCGGTGACTGCCATGGCATTCAACATGTTAACCGCGTTATACGGGAGTCTACTGCATATGAATAGGAATATATAAGTTAAATTCACTGGCAATGACAGTGGACGTACCGAGAGCGTATCATGCGATCGCGTGCCGCGACCGTATCACGAGTACGCGCTCGCGGCTTTATACGTGAACCGTTTTGTAGGATAGTATGCATTACCAGAGAAATGGTTAACAGGAAGAAAGCGTAGCAGGAAAGAAACGACGCGTAGTTACGTCGGGCAAAATCAAGACCCATACGTTGACAAGCGTAATTCACTTACACGAGTCACAACTTCGACGGACAATTTTCGTCTTTGCTTTAACCCTTTCTCTACGAACAAGATACATATGTCCTAAGGACAGAAAATATTTAATCGACGACCTTCCTGCATTCCAAATAAATTTCTTTCTTAAAAATCATAAATGAGCCACTTATCTTAAAAAATGAACTTAAGTCACTTTAAAAAAACGGTTTAGTATATCTTTCTTAAAAACACTAAATAAGTAGTTTAAACAAAGTTTAATAATTTATGAGTAGCTGAAAATGAATGGTCACTATAGTAGCCGAAAACAATCAACGGGTTGAAGTAATTATTATACAAAGCAGGCAGAGGAAGAAATGTAAATAACAGTATACAATTGGTAGTGAAAGGGTTAAAGAATCATTGTCATGTCAGCAATGTCTACTTTCGAACGATACTTCGGGACAATGACGGTGTAAAAATATGTCGCATCTACGATTGGTTTATTGTGGCCGACATGTGACGAGACAGGTGGAATATATGTGCATGGGTCAAGCGAGGGATCGCGATTATTATTCTACTCTTGTATTCGGACTACATTATACAATGTAGTGAACCAAGCGATGTTCATTTCGCGAAATTTATTTCCTATTTAATCTTGTATGAAGCTCTACGAAATTTCATGCGTTGTATAAATTCCATAAAAACTATCCACGAGTCGTTGACGATAAACGAATGTATAATTCAATCTGTAATCCTTTCGTATTCCAATATTCGATGAAAATCCACCAAACAATTCTTTCAAGAAATATTTGAAAGAACACCTATGAAGATTCACTTTATAGGTGTTGCACGTGTATTCCATTGATTGGTATCACTGGAATTATTAAATATGGAATTTTTCTGTGGAGTAATACTGAATTATTAAATATGGAATTTTCCATATTATAATAATTCTAACTTTTCTGTGGAGTAACGTTGAATTATTAAATATAGAAAATTCCATATTTCACTCCATACTTCACAGAGGAATAAAGTCACGCGAGTAATAGTATTCACGTGCGCAGATTTTGAATTTGATATTAGTAATAATTCGATCATTTCGATAACTGGATTGGTGGATTCCAGTTAGATAGTTCGCGAGTAATGGAGGAGTTCCTTCTCGAGTTCAGGGCACGGCATGCAGCAGAAGGCGCAGAAGTAGCAATGCAAACACGTTTGCAACTAAGGCATACATGACTTACTTGCAAACCGGTATTCGAGCCCCCTGAATTGACGTGGCATAGAAACCTAACAGCCAGGAAGACAAGCCGGTATACTCCTAGTGACACACATTTCAACCTGCAATCCTGTTCCATCCGTTGTCCTTCGTTCTACCAAAGAAATTCACTGTAATCATAATCCCGATTAATACGAAATATGACGAAATTATTCCAAATTATATTTCTTCTTTTTACGTGTACGTAGGATGGTTTACTTTTGTTGTACTTTGAATAACGTCAATCAGGAACACAGTAATCGATGAAAAATGTTAAAATAATAAATTGCTGGTAGATGAGAATTATGAAAGAATATTCGAAAATTTATTTCTTCTTCCTTCGTCTACGTAGGATCGTCTATTTTTGTTCTACTTTGAATAATGTTGATCTGGAACACGATAATCGATGCTAAATATTATTATTAAGAGAATGGACCAAATATTAAGGTCCAGATATTAAAAAATATAAAATATTGGAGAAATAAATTCTGAATCGATGGAAAATATTAAAAATATATTTCAAAGTATATTTCGTTTTTCTTCGTTGTATAGTAAGATCATAGGTTTTTGTTCTGCTTTGAACAGTTTTAATCAGGAACATGACGGTAGATGATGGCTCTTCTAATTACAAAGGAAATCCGAAGTACTTCTTCCTGTGCTGGCTCGCCGGTTGATTTGAAATTATATAAAATAGTAGCAGTTATCTACGTAAGAAGATGATTACTTTTACTTCGATATCCAGAACAGCTTTCCAATCTTGTTAATGTACAATGAAGAGTCCTCCTCCGTACACCGGGAAATCCAATCGTTCGAAATAATACTTTCCATTTGTGATCTTGGACTTGTTCCGCGCCGCTAAAGAACCTCGTAAAATCTGTACTCAATTACTTTACTTACTTACGACCGTGTAAAGATGAGTAGAGATAACGAATTAATTTATTGAACCTCCATAAAATATTAATGGAATTTTAAAAGATCTTTAATGTCGTAAGTCAATTTTTTGTCGAAATTCTGTAAATTAGAGTTCTGTGATTTAGAAGTCTGAAAATTGAGATTCTCTGCTATAGAATTCTATAAGTTGCAATTCGGTGCTTTAAAATTCTCTAAATTACAATTCAGTGCTTTAAAATTCTATAATTTACAATTCTTTGCTTTAAAATTGAATGCATTTGAATTCAATGCTTTAAAATTCTATAAGTTACAATTATGTGCTTTAGAATTCTGTAAATTAAGATTCTGTGCTTTAACATTTTAGAAATTAGAGATCTCTGCTTTAGAATTCTATAAATTACAATTCAGTGCTTTAGAATTCTATAAATTACAATTCAGTGCTTTAAAACTCTATAATTTACGATTCTGTGCATTAAAATTCCATGCATCAGAATTCAATGCTTTAAAATTCTATAAGTTACAATTCTGTGCTTTAGAATTCTACAAATTAGGATTCTGTTCTTCGGAATTTTAGAAATTGGAAATCTGTGCTTTAAAATTGTGCAAATTAGGGATCTCTTCTTTGGAATTCTATAAATTAGAATCCTGTGCATTCAAATTCCGTGCATTCCATTAAATTCCGTTTACAAAATATTTCAACTTTCCTAGCTGCACAAGAAATCGGATAAGCGAGGAAATGAAAATAATATTCATGCAAATATTATAACTTAACTTCTACAGCACGATAGAAAAAGGGACGAGTGATGGAATTCAATTTACTTTCAACGAAATACTTAATTATAACTGTAATTACACAAATGAATTTTAAGAGATGGAGAAGTGAAAGATCTCAAGAAAGGCGCGTCACAGTGGTGAAACCGTGCATAGAGGATTAGGGAACCTCGGTGATAGGTGCATATGCACTTGCTGAATGGCATCTACCAACTTCTAAACGCACACTTCTAAACACGTATCTAAATAAGTCCGTGTACTTCTTCGAGGGAGTATGGTATGCCGTGTACACGAACCAGAAGTGTTCGTTGTTAAAAGGACAACTCCGTAGCCGTTGGTTTTGCAACGCGAATTTATTAGCGGTCGTTCACGTAGATTCGCAATAATTATCTACCACGTAAGATCTTCGCGAGGTGCACGCAAAATAAACCTGCCGAAGATCTCTCGGAGTTTTCTTCTGCATATCAAGAATTTCATTGATTTTATCTATTATTAATCAATTTTACCGAATAAGAGAACTAAAGTATTTTAATTCTCCGAAGAGAACTAAAATATTGAACTTTCCAAATCACCGCAACTTTGAAAACATTAAATATTATGTAATATCCTGAAAATATTTATATGTTAATATTACTTAATTTAACTTAATATTATATTTATATTGGATATCATATTTTGGAATAACAAAATATATATATTTATTTAGTTCTTTATGTATAACGAAATGTGATTGCTGTTTCTTAAGAAATATTTCAATTATATTGAAACGTTGTTTTTCATTTTTAAAATATAATTAAACATTTTCTAAAATACTGAAATCGTGGGTAGTCACTTAAATCCAGTTTAAGTCCCGGCAAGTCAGTAAAAGTCGAAATGATAATTAACGCCTGGATGTAATTATAACAATTATTGTAATACTTCATAAGCTGCTTTATTAGGATTTCTTAGATTTTAACTTCGTCATCTGGCTATTTTAACTTGCATTTCGAAGGGGTACTCGAGTTGTATTTTACGAGAATATGTTAATGGCGGAGACTACGGAGTCTCATTCGATTCTATGCTCATGCAAATTCAGATCACGCGAAACATCGGAAAAGTAATAATGGGAAGTCGTTAACGGAGCGTGGCAATAGCGTAATTACGTGCAGAGGTGAAACGATTGTAGTTAATACGCGCTGTTTCAAGTTGAAAATTCACACGCAAACACTGACTCTAGAAATTCCGTTCGGTTGAATCTTTTATGTCTTTACATCCGTGTTAACACGTAGAACTACCGAAGGGGTCAAAATGACTTGTCCCCCATTTTAAGGGGAAATTATTCGAACATACCACGGCGCATTGTTTGACATTTCATATGCACCCTGCTTTTACACGATTTTGAATTAACACGAATTGGAACAAAATTTCATTCCCTTCTATTTTCGAACGGTAATTTAGATTATATAATATATTTGTATATACATGCGCAATCTGTATGAAATGAAAAGAACAAGCACGTAAAAACGATAAGATTCTAACATGATTTTTCTTATGGTTTACTGTATTATTTTTGTTGATTTTTTAGTTCTGGAACCAATTTATAGTTTTCCATAGATATAGTATACTTTTGCACGGATTTTTTCCAGATTTGTTTCTGTTGTGACTTTCTCTAGAATTCTTTCTGTCGTGATATTTTCGAAAATTCTTTCCGTTCTGATATTTCCCAGGTTTTCTTTCGTTGTGACTTTCTACTGAATTTTTTCTGTCATGATATTTTCCAGAATTTTTTCCGGTATTATTTTTGTATTACAGAATTTTTTCCGGTATTGTTTTTGTTTAGAGAATTATTTCCGGTATTATTTGTGTTTACAGAATTTTACAGATGACCCCGGACAATTTCTTATTCGGATATCCAGATTTTTTATTTGGAGACGAATATCGCTGAATAATTAGGTAGCTTATTTTACGTATAATAATCATTACGAAGCATTATTCTATCATCGTATAATATAATCAACGACCATCCTTAATTATTTCACAACTGTCATAATGATTTCGTGATTCTCAAGGGGTCAACGGAGTATTTACACACATTTTGTCATTCACGTAATGCATGGAATTTCATTGTAGATACAATGTCACTTTCCGAGAATTCGGAATGTCGAAACATGGAAAGGGTTAATCGTTCGTTGCCGTATCATGAGGATCATTGAATTCGTTAACCCCATACTTGCTTTTTCGATAGAATTTCATTTGACTCTTTAATCCGTTATAGGAAAAGTAATTATCATCTGCAAAGATTTGCGAAATAATAATGATTTCGATGGAGGTAATGTGAACATTGTTCTGCATACCTGTTGAATGTTCATCCTTTGAAGTTCGATTTAATTGAAATTATTTTTTGTATGGATTCAATTTAATTTTTTTATGTTGGTTTAGTTAGTGGTCGAAAGAAAAGAATTTTACGCGAATTGAATCTGATTAATTAGTACTTCAAAACGCATGGCGAGTGTAGCACGTCATTGTTTACTTTGACATTAAGTCACTGTGACGAGTGAGAAATCGGCAACGTGAGGCCAGGGGGTTAATTATGCTTACTTTAAGGAAGTAGAATTTTTGTAGATCGATCGAAATAATCGAAACAGTTGGGTAATCGTAACCATGAAATTAAGAAGGTCTGCTGATTATAATTACTCCCACCGTTTTAATTAAATATGACTGCCAGAGTTCAATAGATTCTCGAGTAGAAAGAGTCTCTTATTGTCAGACAATCTACGAAAGTTTTCGCATTGAATTCTGCCGACAATCTAACAAAGAAGCTATCCGCGGGATACATTTTTTAATGGATTCCTAAAAATTAGAAAATATTAAATCGATACTAGTGCGTTTCCACTATATAAACATTGAAAGAGATTTAACGTTATTACATATTTCATATATATTCCATGAGAATAGGAAGAAGTTTCAAATTATTACGTACTTTATATATGTTACATAAAAATTGGCAGAAATTATTATCTACTGCACATTTTATATATATTTACATAAAAATCGGACGAAATTATGATTTATTAGATATTTTATATATATTATACAAAAATTGAAAGCAACATAAATTATTGCATGTTTTACATACATTACATGAAAATAGGAAGAATTCAATAATTATTCCATATTTTATATAAATTACATATAAATTGGGAGAAATGTTAAATAATTGCATATTTTACATATATTACCAAAAATTGGGTGAATTTAAAACGAAAAGATGTCGGTGTAACATTGTAATTTTAATATTAAGGATTCTCGTTGCGAAAGCGAAGGACACTTTCCAGGACACTCTCAATATTTCGAGGCAATATTTCGTGGAAACACATTAGAGAACTCTAGCTACATTAGCAATTACTTTAACCGCTGGTTGCGTAACAATCACATTACTCGCGGCAAAATCGTTCCACGAGCTACCAACGGAAATCTAATATGCATATGTTCAAGAGTAGCATTTAACTCATTTAATTACAGACACGTGGCGTGCACTAAGTTGCAAACAAAATAGAGTCAGAATGAACAACATGCCGCGAGCAACACTGTTGTTGTTTGTAACGTAACATATACACACGACATTCTTGAACTTTCCACGAATGAAGATCCGAGGTTACGATATCGCAAGAATACCGATTGCGTTTACGAATCTATCTCTTTGCATAACACGCTTTGACCGCAAAAGATTAATATCTGTCGGCTAAAAAGCGAAACATTAGATTGGAATAATGATGGCTTACGTTCGCGAAGGAATAATGCATCTACTCGGAGGAATGCACGCGTAAAATGTAATCTTTGACAGAAGCCTCGACTAACGTCATTGCTTTGAACAACTGATTTAATGCCTTTCCGTGAGAGCTCATTGGTCGCTGCTTTACTCGCAGGTTTACCGAGTCTGTTGACTACCGGTCATCAACGTCCAATGACTGCATTCGATTTAACACGTTGCATACTAAAACTTGAATCATATATTTGATTCTAATATTCGTAAAATTTTGAATATTTTCAACGTTACGATATCAATATAAAGTAACCAATTTATTGTAGAGCGTTGAATTAAATTATTCTTAGACATGATCGTATAGCACGGATTTTGTTTGGGTACTGAACGTGTTAAAAGATTCATTGCAGCTTTTAAAACCAGACTCTCGGTATTCAATACTCCGATATTTAATTCCGACATTAAAAATAACCGATTTCCTCCGATCGTAAAAGTCTTTTATTATTTACATCCTCCGTTCTTATGAAATCCGGTGGGCACCGAGTAAAACCACAAATCGGTTGGAAGCCGTTGATTATTGCGGGAAATCGGTTTAATCGACGGAATTCATCTAGTTCTTTATGTTTCACCGTTGGAAAAGCGGACCGTTCGAAATAGGAACGGAACCGGTTCGTACGCAGATTTTACCGTGGAATGCAGATTTAAGCAATCGGCCGATCCTGGGCCTTACGCAACCGAATTCCCCGCGCGCATTCGCAGCTGGTTAATTATTGTGTTTATACGCGAAAGACGATGCCGGGGGAGAATCTCTTTTTAATTGCAAATTAAAATATTGTTTTTGTTAAAACACCACTGCGGTTTCGTAACCGATTTCATTATGGTTCCTTCTTTATTGAACGTGCGATAACGTTCATTCTTTTAGAGAATTCATTTTATAAATATGTTATTCATTCTTTGACTGTTATTAATTGTTATTAACTCTTTATTCTTGCGAGCGAATTTTCAACGAGATTTGATGCATTCTGCATTGAATGCATAAATATTGGAAATAATTCTTTACTAATTGCTGCAAAAAATTAACGATGCAGTTTTATTACTGTTTCAGCGGACGTTCCAGTAAAAAATGAATACCACGCACATTCCACACATAGACAAAATGTCTAACATTTATAACAATTCCGCTGTGCGGTTTTATCGCTTCATCTTCCAGGATCTGTCTGGTAATTATCACCTTTATTTCCGTTAAGTCTCTCATTATAAATAATAATAAGATTACAAGAAATGATAAATTAATCAATATATGATTAATCATATAATATGAATTATACACCGAATTCTATGTTTACACGAACTTCTTTAAAAAAGTTCTTCGTTGTTTTACAAAGTATTTAACAAAGAATTTTATAAAATTTGCATACAAGTTAAAATCAAATTCTTTCTATTTTACAATTAATAAAATGTTAAATAATATATGTCTACTGTTTCAATAGATACAATATATTTTTTACACATACTCTTTGGGAATTTGTATTTCGTTTGAGAACAGATTTGGGTGTATTAATAAAACACATATTATTTCCAGATCCTCGAACGAAAGATTGGCTGCTCATATCATCGCCGGTTCCCGGTTTGACAATTATTTTCGGTTATCTGTACTTCGTATTATCATGGGGACCGAAGCACATGGAACACCGGAAACCGTATCAATTAAAAAACACTCTGGTCCTCTATAATTTTGTACAAGTTTTAATTAGTATCTGGCTTTTTTACGAAGGTCTCGATGCGGCTTGGCTAAGACATTATAGCTGGAAATGCGAACCCGTCGACTTTTCCAATACACCGGAAGCTCTCAGGGTATTTATACCTTTTGCACTGTTAATATATATATATAAAAAAATATGAATATGACAAAATAGCAATATGAGAATTACTACTATTATTACAATTATTATTGTTATTATAGTATTATTATATTATTATTATTATGATTGTAGATCGCAAGAGGATGTCACATTTATTTTCTAGCAAAAATATCCGAGTTACTCGACACGGTATTTTTCGTTCTAAGGAAGAAAGAGAGGCAAATAACATTTTTGCACATATATCATCATACAGTGATGCCAATGGTCGCTTGGGGTGCCACCAAATATTATCCCGGTGGTCACGGAACCTTTACGGGTAATTGAGTAAGAAATAACATCGATTACTTATATTTATTCCACCGATTAATATTCATCCGTATTCTTTTCTTATTGAAATAAAGGGGTTCTGAATTCTTTCGTGCATATCATAATGTACAGCTACTACCTGCTTTCCGCCTTGTTTCCGCGCCATCAAAAGTACTTCTGGTGGAAGAAATACATCACCACTTTGCAGATGGTAAGAATTGAAAATTACAACATTTACGATCATTAAACCAGTTAAAAAGTAGGCGAAATGTAAGTTGAAATGGACATCGAAAATCGAATCGACAGAGTTTATATTTTGTAATCCTTCATTTTCTTGGATCTCACTATAAAAATATTATATTAGGTTGCCCGGAAAGTTCATGCCGAATTTAAGGAAAATTCAAAGGCAATGTTTTTATATGCCGATATATATTTATTCAATTGTGTATGCACCGTTTTGTTCCACGATCTTCCTCCACTTTGTACGAAACTTGCAGATTCCATTCTCCTAGAATTTGTCAGATTTTCTCCTGAAAAACTACTAAAAATCGAGATGAACTTTTCGGATAACCTAATATAATATTTTTATAGTAAGATCTGAGTAACGTTATTTTACGTTAATTTATCGTTAGCTTAATTTATTTTATTTGGATTTTTACTGCATTTTCATATTTTATTCTTTACTTTGATATTTTTGGCCCCGAAATTCGGGGAAGATATAAATTACAATTTCATTAATATTTGTCCAGCATATAATATGCATAATTATATTTATATTTGAATATTTATGACATTAATAATTCCGTTATGTTGAACATGAATATTATGTTAATATAAATCCCTCATTTAATCATTATTTCTTTCAACAGGGTCAATTTTGCGTGGTGTTCATCCACAACTCCCAATTACTCTTCTACGACTGTGCGTTTCCAAAATGGTCGCTGATTCTCACGCTTCCGAACATAATATTCTTCTACTTCTTGTTCTCCGATTTTTACAATCACGCGTACGGAACCGAGAAGAGTGAAAAGCTTAAAGACGAAGAGCCAAGGAAGAAACTAACGAAAGAAAAATTGTTAAACGGAAATGGCAAGATCGACTAATATAATCATTAATGAAACATTCGTCGAATCGTAAGAAAGATGGCTCCGCGTTATTCGCAAATCATTTCCCGCGGTGTAAAAATACGCTGTTAGTGTTGTTGGTATATCGACTTGTTAAAAAATAGTTTGTTAATAATATTCAATTGCAAGATGATAATCGAAAGTAACGATTACATATTCGAGCATAAACAATGTGAGTTTCCACATATATAGAAATGAAATGCCTCTAACAGTTGAAAATAGCGGTTTAATGTAAGATGAAATGATACCAACGTAGAAAGGAATATTAAAGTTAACGAGTTAATTAACAGATAAGACTTAATGAATAGCGGCACTACTTACAATAACGATGATGCATAACTCGTAACAATAGAACGTAAAAAGTGATATAATATATAATATATAATTGATATGTAACCATACAAGGTAAATGTATTAAAATAATTCGTCGAGCCCCGACGAGTCAATAATCAAATCAGTTGGTCAATTAATAGTTGACGAATATTATATATTAAAAGATGACCTGCGAAAACTCACATTCAGTATGAAGAATTTGTATTCCGAACGAAAATCAAATAACAAAGTCAGAGAGATCCAAGAATGCCTAGAAAAATATGGAATGTTATTATACGAATATGGAATCATATGACAATGGAAGAGTAACTCGTCAATTATGAAAAAGTGTAGGTGTTTAAGGAAGCCTTCGATATCTCGCGAGAAGAGAATAATTAAGCCCAAAGAAAATGGCTTTAAATGTTATTGCTTTTAACAGTTTTCAAGAATGTTTAACAACCGCAGTTTTACGACTGCTTTTTTTAATTACATACTTTTATTTGTAGTTATATTTTAAAGATAGTATAAGATTTCCCACGTAATGTCAGACCATTTTTATATAGATTTTTATTGAATATTCGAATTAAAAAATTCATGTTGAGCGGGGTGGAAAGTCGCTGAAAATTAAAATTGGATTAGAATTAAATATTGAAATCAAAATTGGATTGAAATTAAAAATTAAAAAATTCAAAGTGCATAATGTAAATGTTGACGATTTTAAATGTTTTGCTACGATGCTGTCTGCCGAGAATTACTGAAATAAATTAATATAGTAATATAGCGAATACTATGTTAATACTATATTATATATGTATATTATTGTAATATTTAATATAGCGCAGAACGATGGGAATCCTCAAATTTTAATACACTTTTCCATCTACGTTTTAAGCATCATAATACGTGTATTCCATACTTAAACATAGTTTTTTATGCAATTGCGTTTTGTTTGTTGCTAGGATTGACATTGAAATCGATGAATCCTCGGATCATCGTATTCTGTTCTGTTACGTCAGACCTTTTAAATGTATTTTAGCGTAAAGAGAATATTACGTTAACAATAGAGATTTAGCCTAATGAAAGTTTCTTCTCCACTTTATCGTCTTCCTCGTCCACTATCTTGTTTCTTAATTTCGGAAGCTTTTCTTTAATAATTAATTTCTTCCTTTACAAATTTTGAAACTTCCATTAATAATTAATATCTTGCATTCGAAACTGCCTTTAATAATTAATTTCTGGTTTTGGAATTTCTGAAACTTCCTTTAATAATTAATTTCTTGTTTTGGAATTTCAGTAACTTCAATTAATAATTAATTTCTGGTTTTGGAATTTCTGTTACTTCCTTTAATAATTAATTTCTTGCTTTGGCATTTCAGAAACTTTCCTTAAATAATTAACGTCTTGCTTTGGAATTTCTGAAACTTCCGTAAATAATTAATTTCATTATCGGAGAATGCGGCGATGCGTGTTTTAAAGGTTTATTAATAAATAATAGAACATAGTACACATTTTACATAACCTGGCTAATAGAACATAGTACAAACTTTACATAACCCGGCATTATCGATAACGTTGATTATCATGCATAAATATGCAATATGTTCATACGTGCAATTACTCGCAGGTAATTGGTATTCCCTCGTTACGGAAATTGCCTTTTACGAGCATTATGTCAACATGTTGAACGCCGCGGGGTCACCGGTGACTGTCGATGTCAATATTACTAAAACTCGAATCAAATATATCATCAATATTCGTAAAATTTTCAATATTTTTAACGTTACGATAACGATGTAAAGTAACAAATGTATCGTAGAGCGCTCAAACAGTTTTATTTTTAGACGTTACATACACGTTGCGGACGTGCATCGCGAAGTATCGTATAACACGGATTTCGGTCCGGCGCTCAACGTGTTAAATGGCAATCGGGAGAGTCGTTTGTTCTCAAATTCGAATATTCTTACTACTCCGGAGAATACATTCGTCGAATCGCTCAAAAGACTTATTATAGATTATTGATTGTCGCATCATTTTATACGAATACAAACATACCTCTGAATTTATTTACGAACTTAGCCGAATGTAATCGAATGTATCGAATTGTTTAACACTAGAACTACCGATAGTATACTCATCTATATACGTGTTAAATCGAAGGCGTATTGTATTAACACGCATCTTAAAAAATGTCCGAAATCTCCAAAAATGGAAGATTATAAATTTGAATACTTTTATTAAATATCTCTGACACGTAATTTTGACGGTTCTTGTAGTTCTAGTGTTAAACAATGTCAGTAACCATCTACTTTGAAAATGAATCAATTCCGGAAAGTAATCAAAGAAAAATGTTCGAAAAAATGTCTTAAAAAATTGAGTTTATATCATCATTGTAATAAATCGAGAGATAAGTGTAATCGATAGGCGAATCAATTTAATCGTTTTCGAGCGAGCCGACGAGATTTTAGGAAACTAACCACCTATGAACAAATTAAACGTAATGTGTTAATTATCCGGGACTCACGGTGATTAGAATAATGACGAAGGTCGATCAATGATTAATTAAGAACGATTGAATTATTACGAGAGAGAGGAGCTTTAGATCGATCTAAAGGTGAATGGCCATTATTTGGAATTCAATGATCCTTCCACTTTCCACAGCTATTCGAAAAAATCAAGTTGCATAATAATCGAAACTGAACAAGTATCTTAGTACAAATTTAAACAAAGGAAGTAGCTATAAAGTGTCAAAGGAAATATTAACACTAGAACTACCGAAGCCGTCAAAATGACTGGTCTACGTAATTTAATAAAAACATTCAAATCGAATGGTTCCATGTTCGGAGATTTTGAATCGATTGAATAATATCCGTAATTAATAATCGTAATTGAATCGATTAATATCTTTTTTCCATCTATCCTTATTTTTGAGGTCGTACACGTGAATATATAAATATAGTTGAATATATTGTCGGTAGTTCTAGTATTAAAATATGATAACAAAAATGGCCATTCATTCGGGAAAGGATCTAACAGTCCCCAAAAAGCGTCAAAATCGAACCTATCGTATTAATTCCTATAATAAAACTAGCGTATCTTCTACCCAATACATCCAATTCCACGTAAATCGAACGAAATTGTACCGGTATTTTCAGTCAAAGAAAAACAAAAACTTGCCCGAAAATATTTCCGAGCGATCCAAAGTCAGAGGAATGCGAAGATATTACGAGCGCAATTCTATCAACGGCAAGTTCTTCGCGCGAATAAAGACGTTTCCGTTGTGCGTTTCTTCTACCGTTACCACTTCACTGCGATAAAACTCTGATAATAATAATCTCGATAAAAAAGGTCGATAGTTGCCGGTCCGAAGGCGTTCTTTCGTTCCCCGAAGGGTAACAGGACACACGAATTACCGTTGCTCGTGTCTAATTCGACATTCGAATATCCACGGGGTTACACTTTGTCCTCTTCTTTTCACTTTTTTAAGGTCGTAACCGACTTCCTGGAGGGGGTGGCAGGAGGAGGAGGGGAGTGAAAAAAGTGAATGCCTTCAGCGATTTAGGTTTTTGGTCAAAGTACGATTCCCGCGGCGTTTAAGCGCCTCTTGCTATAATACTTCGACTTTGATCTTCTTTCATTTCCATATTTATTCTCCTCATTCTTCTACTTCTGCTGCTACTACGAGTCCGATCTTCTTTTATCTTCATCTTCTACCATTCCTACTTAGATGTTCTTTTATCTTCACATTCCATCTCTTCATTCGTATTCTTCTTCCGCTACTTCGATCCCGATCTTCTTTCACTTCTCCCACTTCGATTCCAATCGTCATTCAATTCCATCTACCATCCCCTCTTTTCTCTTTATCTCCTCCCACTTCAACTTCAACCTTCTTTCATCACGAAGTTCCTTCTTCTCCTTCTTCTCCTCCACCGCTTCTTCGCCTCGTTCTTCTCACTGTTTGAACAACGGACGTGCCTCGTGGCACCCAATGGCCTACATTCAAGAATTCCGTTAACCTGCCGGTTTCCTCTCGAATTTCGACCATCGATATTAATTACATCGATCGTTTGCAAGTGTATCGTGCGTGGACATAAAACTAATTCATGGTTCATTGATTCTCAGAAACTCGAGATTCCCTTCCCCTCCTTTCCCTTCCCCTATCACCTGATTCGTGGACGATGATTTTATTATGGTTTCATTCACTGGCACTTGTCTCTCTCGTCGAGAGATACTTCGAGCTTAATTTATTCCGTTTTCTACTTTTTTATATATACACTCGCTTAGATCCAATTACGAAAAGGATTCCCCGTGGAACTTAAGCTT
Source organism: Nysson spinosus (assembly GCA_910591585.2). Classification (NCBI taxonomy): domain Eukaryota; kingdom Metazoa; phylum Arthropoda; class Insecta; order Hymenoptera; family Crabronidae; genus Nysson; species Nysson spinosus. The sequence continues at coordinate 11,542,458 of OU342835.1, forward strand.
CCTTAGGTTTGTACGCTTTTCGATAGAAATCACTGAAGAGATAAATGAAGATCACCACGTTCGTCGTGAAAAAGAACGTCAACGCTCTCGGCGTTCTGCAGTCCGTCACGAGTACCACCATCAAGTAGAAGAACATTAAACCGAATTGGATCTGTAACAGATTCATTAATTTTCATTATTATAAATATTTTCATATATCTTTCATTATTACATATTCGTCATCAAATATTATTATTATATTCTTCTTTGATTACTATGGTATAAATATTGTACTGTCATTAATATTATCGATATAATTATGACACTTTTGATTAATGTTTCACCATTTGAATTCAAGCCATCGAATATTATTATCATATCTTCCTTTTATTATTATATAATCATGATTGTATTAATAGTAGTATTATTAATATAAATATGATAGTTTATCCAGGTAATCGAGTATTATTATTATACTTTCATGAATATTATTGATATAAATATGATGATTTTTATTGTTTTCTCACCAGTTGAATCCAGGTCATATATTTCTTCCACCACAGGTACTTCTTGTATTGCGGTCCCAAAGCGGCGATCATGTAATAACTGTACATGACAATGTGAACCACCGAATTTAGGAATCCAAGAATAACACCTTGTTCACCGGGTAGCAGTTTCAAGTAGCACCACGAAAATATAGCAATTATGGTATGATGATAAACATGGAGGAAAGTGACTTGGCTTTGTTTCTTTCTCAGCACGAAGAACACCTTAAATCAAACGGAAGTAATAATCATAATCGAGAAGATTACGACATTTTCATTCACCATCCAATACCCCGAATAATCACACCGTTACACTAATTAATATTACCGTAATAATCACAATACAATTACAATTACAATTATATATTACCGTAATAATAACAATTAATATACAGGGTGTCCCGCATGAAATAAGCCATCCGATTAGTATTTCCTTGGGATTAATTGTGTAACAATTTCTATCTTGTCGCGGAAGAATATTATGTTAATCGCGCGGTAGAACTGATAAAATATAATCTTAACGGTGTTTTTCTGATAACGGACAGGAAGAGGGTTTTTTTTTATTGGACTTTTCTCACTGAATTAATTCGATTGCAGCAAACGAGATTGGTAAACTGTTCTTCCGAGGTTGAAGTCCGGCAAAGTGGAGCAGACGTGTTTCAAAACTTATACCGCCGATTACGCAGATTCCCACCGACTTTCGAAATAATAATGCCGACGACATTTTCGAATCAAATCTTCTTCTCTTTCAGCGGGCGATGCAAATTTTTCTCTGGATATCCGCCTTGAGGATCGGTACGTTAATTTTTATGTGATTGCCCAATCATTTTCATAATTAGTCGCTGTAACGACACAATTAAACTTACAAATTTATGTTTATCAGCTCGCCCGCGGATAGACACAGTTTTAGATCGTTTCACAAGAAATATTTCGATATCGAATTCATTATAACTTTGAATATTAAATTAGCCACGATTTATGATCACGGAATTGGACGGAATGATTGTTATCAGTGTTTATTCGATCGCGAGAAACAATGTAATGAGTACTTACGGTGTCGAGAAGTTCGGTTAATTTCGAGAAGAAGTACCACCATGCTGCTCTGGACACCTGTTGATGAATCAAAATATAAAAGATCAAAATGTAATTTGTCAATATTTGAGTACTGTTGCTGGTTCTAATAATGCTTTTCAATTTTGGGTTATTGGAATTTTGAATATCGCAATTCTGAATTCTGAGATTTCGAAGTTTCTTGAAGTTCTGAAATCTTGTAGTTTTCGAATTGTGAGGTTCTAGCACTTTGAAGTTTTCAAGTTTTTAAGATTTGGGGCTTTTACATTTTGTAATTTCGATATTTACTGATGTTTGGAAATATTGGAATTTGAAATATTCGAATTTTGACTATCGAAATTCTGAATTCTGAGGTTTTGAAGTGCTGAAGGTTTCAAATGTTCAAGTTCTGAAGGTTTCAAATGTTAAAGTTCTGAAATTTTGCAGTTTTTGAATTGTGAAGTACTGAAGTTTTTAAATTTGGGGCTTTTCGAAGATTTGGGACAATTAAATTTTGTAATTTTCGAAATTTACCGATGTTTGGATCGACGAAATAGTAGCGCTATTTTGTGGAGAACATCCGTTCGATAAAATAAGGTTTTTGAAGTCAACGTCCGCTGCCTGAAAAGATAAAAATAGAAGTTTATTTATTATCATTATTAATTATCGTGTACAAAAGCATCGGAATAATAATAATTACCAGAGCAGCTAACCACGTACTAAATATAACTTGGCAGGCGTTATAAATAATCATAACTTTGTTCAACTCAAACGCTGGCCTCTTTTCCATCATTTTTGGGCCAGCTTTCAGAACGAATATTAAATAAGTCCCCATGATGCACAACATGGGTCCAGGGGACCCCATTAACGGCCACGTATCCACCATAGGATCTAGTTTAAGAAAATATTTAAAAATCAATTTTACAAAATTTAGTCTATTTCTCAAATTCAGCCTAATTTAAAAAAATGAAATGTTCGGATGTTTAAAATTTGCAAGTCTGTCGTACGTCCTACAGGCAACCAAGTAAATGAGAGAAGTTTATGCGCTAATTAAAAATAAAATAACAAGAAACTCATCAAATTGATAGTCATAAATATTAATATACATTGTCATTTTATCATCTCAATTATCAGATGCGATTATAAATCCATTTTCGACATATAAATCCATAACCGAAACCTGCGAACATCTATTCAGCTATATTTATACATTCACATCTACGTCCTTGAAAATAAGGATGCATGAAAAGAGAATTAATTGATCGAATCACATCCATTACGCAACGTTTGCCGCAAAAAATCAGATAATCGAATATTATAAATTTGAAAGATTGTATCAACACTAGAATCACCGAACATATTGTCAGTCATGCTTACATATTTATTTATATATAAATTATGGCTGCAGGATTAAAGTTAATCAGTAGATTCAATTATTCGCGTTATTTATATGAAATAAAAGTATATCAAATCTGAAACAATGCGCCGTGGTATATTCGAATAATTTAATTAAAAATGGCAGACAAGTCGTTTTAACTCCTTTGATAGTTTTAGTATTTTTCACGGACATGTGTTTTTTACTGCTTCCGTAGTTCTTATCAATAATCATTATTTCTTGTTATTTACGTTTACAAATTTGAAGTTTCTTTTCGTTTTTGTACATCGTTTTCGCGAAGTATGTTCGAGATACAGTGGCATTATCTGGAATTTTACAATAACAACGAGTTGTTAACTGTGGCCATTTGTAACGATAAAATAAGTAATTTCGATAAATTCAGTAAATATTCAGCCTCGCGGGACAAAGTGGCGCGTAATTGTTTTTTAACGGCACAAAATGTAAAGGCGAAAGAGCATTTTAATTCGAGTTCTAGTTACACGCTTCGCGCCGTCAAATTTGTCACAATGTCGCGAACTCTGAAAAAGAAGAACCTTTTACATGATTTATTGTGGAGGATTTTTCTCTTTTCACCGATTCACGAGAAATTTGCATTAATTACCATCAACACAGTACGTGCCGCGCCGAGATCTTCCTATTTGTTTTTAAACAAAAATATTCGCGAACAGAGAACAAGTTACTGGCGCTGGTTTTTTTTTGGTAAAAAATCATGGACGCGCGTTGACCAGAATTTAAGACAAAATTTGGAGTCAGACATTTTTTTAAAAGTTGTGCTTCCGGATAGACATACCTTTATTGGTTTCCAAGATCTCATTGTAATTGCTGACTACGAGACGAATTAGGTTCGACATGTCAGTTAATGACCGATCTGTCCTGGTTTACTGGAAATCAGTAAATGTGTGTAAGGTTCACTGATTGATGGTTGTATAAAATAATAATTTCTTCAAAATCGACTTATTATATACATTCTATGATTTCATAACTGAGTAATCTCCTTAAATACAATAAATTAAAAATTCACTAAAATATTGAATTGTGACGTAAAGATAATATTCTTTAACGAATTAAATTTCTAATTGATTCAATTAAAACTGTAAATAGTATACAAAAATATTGTGTTCCTGTTATGGTTTAGTAAATAATGATTGTGTTTGGAGTTTAGTATCTGAGTTTGGTAATCCTGGGGATTATTTGAATGAATAGATAGGAATTATAAGAGGCTCAAATTGATTTGATTGAATTTGATTGCTGATATCGTTTCAATGAGAATTGATTGTACTGGAATCATATTGAAATTATAATTACAGTGAAAATTAGTTAGAATAAAATTATATTGAAATTATAATTATACTGAAAATTAATTATACGGAAATTACATTAAAACGATAGCAACTCAATGGAACTTCAATTCCAATATCTCCACATTTAAGCGATAAATAATAAACTGAATTGATAATTTATATGTAACAATTATTATTTCACAAATATTAATACTACACTATACTACATTAACACTATCACACTACTACAACACGACTACAATTAATTGAAATTCTTCCACGTAATCAATACAAATAATATCTCGATTTCAGAACGATAATAAAAGTAATAACGCTAATTCAATATAGCGAGACTAGAAAAATTCACACAAAAATAGTATCACGTTAGCAGTACTCACCCGTGTTATCAACGATGAAAATTATCCAACACACAAGGAAGATCTTCCTTTAGAATGTTGAACTCGGAAATAACCAATCACAGGTCCCTCGAGTTCGACGAATCCGACGCTGCACGCCGGTTTCTTGGTGTGTCGAAGAGGACGTTCAAGAAAGCGAGAACGCGTACCAAAAACTGACCGTCCGTCCGTGAAGCACTCGCCAAGAGGACCAAATCCTCGATCGTTTCCAGTTCCCCACCACTTTTACCAAGTTGGTAGTCAAATCGCCACTTCCGGGAGAACCCACCGCTAGGGGAACGGGGGGGGGGTAGGAGGAGGAGGAGACAGAACACCGAATAGAAGTCCAAAGAAATTCGAGACGGGAAATAAACTTGCAAGACACGGGGATTCGCGAAACGGCGCGCGAAAAATGCAACGATCGTACTTCGCCACGCTTTTATACCGATTCAGATCGTCCGAATCTTCAATGTGATAAATCGGCATGCAAATCACGGTGGGGGATCGCGGTCGCACTAAATTTTGACCGGTCTTCTTGGAGCAGGATTTATGGTATTTATTAAATAATAATCGTTAGAAAGAAATTGTTGCGAACAGGTTTTTTTATGAGGCAAATATTACGATATTGAAACTGATCGGAATTCCATGGAGTTGCAATGATTTCAATAATCAGGGATCGCAATAAATTTTGAGTGATGACCTTGAAACGGAACTTATGGTATTTATTAAATAATAATCGTTAGAAAGAAATTGTTGCGAACAGGTTTTTTATGAGGCAAATATTACGATATTGAAACCGAACGAAATTCCATGGAGTTGCAATGTTTTCAATAATCAACGATAAAATTGGTTTGTTAAATATTGTATACATATTTTAAATATTCTTTACACTTTCAGCTCGTTGACGTTTCTTATTATAACGTTATTAATTCTTTAATCCAACTGATTATTACAATTATATATTACCGATCTAATTAGAATTAAAACGAAATAGCGAGGTAATTTGAAGATCTAACAATGCGAGGATACTATTCTCTAACTAATTACCAAAGTACGCGTGATTAGCGTGATTTTAATAAGTCAACTCTTCTTCTCGGAAAGATGAAAGTAAACCTTCGGATTTGCTTAGATGTGTACACGAGAACGAGTCGCCTATTTGTCCGGAATAAACACAAGAAATAATCGCCAAGTGAAGGAAGTGGATTTAACCGGAATTTCATAATGTATTTTATGCGAACTCGACAGTTCTATCTTGACGTCTTCTTCTAAATATCCAATTACGTCTAGCTCTCTTTGCTTCGTGAAAAAAAAGGAAAAAAAACTCAACGTGTCAACGACATAAAAATGATTCTCACTCAAAGTCCGACAAATATCATGGTCACACTGGAATCACTTAAATCATCGTTGCACTTGAAGACTTTTTGTAGAAAACGTGATTCTTTACCCCGTTGTACTTTTCTAGGTTTAGTTCAACAGATTCTGTTTTCAGTATTTGTAACATTGCAAATTTGGAAACACATTGATTTCTTCTTCGCAAATGCATTAAAGTGTCATTTACTTTCTTAATATAATTTGTCGTAGGTTCATTATTGTTAATATAAATTGTGTTTAATGTACGAAATTGTTGTTAGATATAGTTTTATGTTGGTACCATTTTTCTGCTTTTTTTTGTATTACACGGCATTGCCGGGGTACCAATTTACCGTGTAATTCGAGGGTTAGGTGTAACAATCTTATAATATAATTCCTAGATTCCTTGAATTAATGAATTTCTATTGAAAAATATGTATTCTAATTTTGAAAAAAATATATAATACTGTTTCATATGGATTTGTTAAATTTATTAAATATTTATTTTCAATTAAAGTTCTTGAGTGAAGTAGTTGGTCTTTGTATTATGAATATATAGTGTTTTTTTAGCGGCTATTAATTCTTAAACTTAATGAATAGCCGCTAAAAAAACCACGATATATTTAATTTCAATGTGAAATGACGATTCGTATTGCACAATTTCAATTTACACGGCATTGCCGGGGAACCAATTTACCGTGTAATTCTGGGTTAGCTGTATAGAATCTTAGTGCAATTTTGTTGTAAATAGTTAATAATAATATTACAAGATTGTTTCGGTGATGCTTTTTTGATGATGCAATTTTCTTTCCTGAAAAGTTGGACGTTTGGCAGTTACTTCAGTTACAGTGTTTTTTTGCGAGAAGTCTTCATTATTGACTTGATATTCTCGTAACAATGATTACCCTACGTAACAATTGTTTTTGTGGCGCGAAAGGCGACCTCTCGTAAAAATACCGGACTTCATAGTCGGAATTCGTTTGAAAGACACGCTTAGATCAAAATGGTATAACGAAGACCTGTTCTAGAAGTGCCGTGCGTTTGGTACCTGAAAGTCTTACGCAAGTTTGAAAACGGAACCAATGGCACCGTTCGACGAAGACAGAATACTTCAAGGATCCATTTTAGTTACCTTTTACCTTTGTTGAACACGAAACCTCTGAAGTTTTCGATAAAACATCCCACCATGCTACCAAAGTTCTAATATGATACCGATTAAAATTCGAATAGTTCTAAATTGAAAAATTTCGTAAAAGAAAGACCACAATTCTGGAATACGATACAAATGAAAATTCAAAAAATTTTCTAAAATTTCGAAGATTTCCGACGTCTCTCTCAGCGCAGTGTAAAAGAAAGACCACAATTCTGGAATACGATACAAATGAAAATTCCAATACTTCTAACATTTCTCAGAGTTCCCACGTTTCTCGAAGTGCCGCGTGACAAAAAAGGAGAAAAATTCCACGATTCGAGGATTTACCCAAAATCATCATAAATGGAAATATTATTTTTCCCGAGTTAATAAATAAAGTACTGGTTTACGTTTATACGTAAATATCATAATTATCTCGGTTTAATCGCGATCAGATGAATTTTTATAATAACAACAGAGTGGTATAATGCGGAACATGAGTCCAAGGCTCTTACGTAGATGCGCGAAAAAATTATTCATAAAATGTTACTCGATTGTGTGTTTTCACTTCGGCATAAATATTTTATTATTTGCTGTTAACGCTGTTTAGCATGTTAGTCCTATTGAGACGACATAATCGTAAAACCTGGAGGAAAAGGCCGAAGTTGTTTCGCGTTAAATAAAATTACTTATAAATTATTGAGTACTTTCTTGTTTCCTCGGTGTAAATATTTGTTATTTAACATAAGTTGTGTATCGTCCGCTAATTTTACCGGGATAATACGACGTTTTCTTATCTGGTCGCGTTTCCTATCGATTTTGCTGATAATCGAGATATTTCCAATTGATTTCGATGAGAACGCGCCATGCCAGAAATTTCCCGATATAATATCGATACGGCGCGAGAGGACATTCCGGAAAATCCAGGAATTTCTCTCCGCGCCGTATTACGTGTATTCGGGATATGTAAATCAAGCGTCCAGTTCGATGTCGAAATCCTAGATAACGAAAGGGGGATTTTGAAAGGCAGCTGGTTCATCTTATTGTACAAATTTGGTAAATATAGATTTACTGAAATAGAAAATCAGGAATTCCGCAATTCCACGAACAGGTTTGTGGTCCGTGATTCGCGTGTTAATACTTATTATTTATGGACAACCTTCCTCCTGGAATATTAATTGTATTAATCGCATTCAATGTGTTAGGTGTATGAAATACTATCGGGTGTATACGTAATGTTTCAAGGTAAAAGATCATATAATTGTAATTTATATTCTCCTCTGATTTCTATGGGAATATTAAAATTATTTCTATGTGAAATAATATTGGAAGTATAGGTAAAGTTCCAAGGCAAAAATTCATATAATTGTAATTTATATTCTCCTCTGATTTCTATGGGAATATTAAAATTATTTCTATGTGAAATAATATTGGAAGTATAGGTAAAGTTACGAGGTAAAAATTCATATAATTGTAATTTATATTCTCCTTTATTTTCTATGGGAAAATAAAAATTATTTCTATATGATATAATATTGGAAGTACATACGTAATATTACAAGATAAATATTAATAAAATTGCAAATTATATCCGCCTCTAATTTCTGTGGGAAAATTCGAACACCACTTATACGGACGAAAAATATTAAAATAGATCATGAAATATTAAACTACTCAATATATTATGAAAATATATCATAAAATATTAAACTACTCAATAAATTATGAAAATATATCATAAAATATTAAAGTACAGCAAAGATTATGTCGTCCCTATCATATTCGAATGATTAGAATCCAAATAAAATAACGTAAAATGTCGGACGTACATCGAGATATATTTAAGAGATTCTTTTGCTCCCGTTTGCCGATCAAAATAAATAACAGTAGAGTCCAGGTACTCCGTGGAATGGTAATTTCGGTTACCATTATAATTACACGAAGCTCGACAATAAATCAAGGCGAGGTTTAATGGCCTGTCGACGGTTTATAGTTAAAAAATTAATGGGGTTGAAGTTTCTTGTTTAGCGAGGCGTAGCCTATTATTCGAATGTCCGCATACCGTTCGACGAGTGTCGTCGAAGTCGTAGAGCCTCGCGAAATTTCCGAGTTTCTTTCCGACGAGTTTATACGTCGAAAGTAAGTTAACGATATTCCTGCTGGAAAAATCAGGTGAAGTAGGATTCTCGAGTTTTCTAGCAGTGGGTTAGGAAACCGATACTTTTGCGGCAGGTGGTCGTCTAAAGACGATCACTTAACGAAAAACGTGTTGCAGTATTTCAATATTTTATGACGAATTTTAATATGTTACGATATATTTTAATGGTTTGTGTCGTAGTTTATTATTTGACGATGCATTTTATTATCCTCGGCCCAAATAAGTGGTGTTCCAATTGTCTCCTCAAAATTAACGAAGGCTATGAATGATATTAATTTTTATAGTTATTTGATATTACATGAATTCTTACTTCGTAACTTTGTACATAATTCTGATATTATTTTATACACCTGAAATATTTCATGCAAACAGTATAATCATTTATTGTCAATCATTTTCATCCCTGCATAATTAATGTCTTCAAATTGATGTACAGTTAGTGTAAGAAGCAGCGAATTTTAATAAAAACCTCGTAGAACTTGATTTCGGCATGAAATTAATTGTAGATATTTCCATAAAAGATATGGATAAATAATATGTTGTTGTATGAAATTCATTGCGAAGATCTCGCAGATTATGTACGTTACCACTTGGTTGTTAAAATGTTATAAATCAAGGAAGTTCGACGAAGTTTTTATTCGAATTCGATGCTGCACGAATACTTTTTACACTCACTGTATATCGATAGAAAGTGTCTTCGTAAGATGGCTTGCATCCACGTTAAATGAAAGATGTGTAAGCTCCAGGAATGTACCTTGAAATCTTCCTTCTGGCCATATTCCCGACGTGAATGAGAAATGCCCACCTTCTAACGGAACGTACGACCAAAGTACAATGCTTTCTACTTCGAATGTCTACTTCCATTATCCAATTACTTATTCTCCAACATACATTTGTCTACTTTTCCTTCGCCTTTGTTTCGGCCTCATTCCTGCCTTATTTTTGCGATTTTTCTGCCTTATTTCTGCCTCTTTTTGTTTTACTTCCACCTTATTACCTTTGGTTTGTTTCGTTCAATATTAAATTATATTTAATTATATCGAATTATATCGAATTATATTAAATTATATCGAATTATATTGAACTGCATCGAATTATATCGCATTATATTGAATTATATCGGATTACATCGAATTGTATCAAATTATATCGATTTTTATAGCGAATTATATCGAATTGTATCGAGTTTTATCGAATTAAATTGATTTACATTGAATTATATCAAATTATATCGAATTATAAGCGCAAACCAATTGTATTATTCGCGCCGTAATTTACAGATTCCAAATAAACGCAGTATTCTCAATATTTTGCAAATAACAAAATATTTTTGGAACAAGAACGACATTCGACAAATAGCAATAACTTTTTTAAAGTCCGATCTTCATAAAGAGATCGGAAGACCAAGTAAACTGAAGTAGCTTAGAAGACTGCACTAAATCGAGCATCGAGTGATAAATAAAAATTACCACAGAAAAATATTAAGACACCAGTCATAATTCTACGAAATCCATACAATAAACAGCTGCTTTACGAGATTCATTTAAAACCATGCGATTCGGTAATCCCGGAATACTTTCAATTTGACGCGTATAGTCGACTTTATTTACGCGGAATTAACTGAGTCAAATCCATAACAAAAAACCTCAAATATTCCAAACTCAAAAGAAAACAAACTCGAACAGCTAAAACACGATTTGATTCAGTGCCACATTGATTTGCGTCCAACAAAACATACCGCATCATCATCAAAGACTTAACACTCCGAATTCCAATTTCAGTAAAAAATACTCCGCGATTCATTCGTCAATATTAATAAACGTAAAATTGTATTTAACACCGCATTTAACACGCTCTTTAATGTATTACAATTTTAACACCAAGTGTGCCTGACATTTAGAAACGCCAGGACAAAACGCCCCAAAAGCAATTTTAAATTCTCTGATCTTTCGATAGAGATATTCAAATGAAAATATGAGTTAATAATCTGAGGACACTTCTGCGAGGTTAATATTAGGTAATGATTTGAGATCAGTGATAAGTGGAAAAGGCTGAAAGGCCGAAGGAATCGGAGTCGCAACAGAAAACGAAACTCCTCGGAGTCGTTAGAGACGCGGAGGCTGCGTGGACCAACATAACATGTCGCCGAGCAACATAACGGCATTTCTGCCTCTCTAGATCGGTTAACAGGGACTCATACTACTCGCTTCTCTTTCCTTCAACCGATCGCTTCATCCTTTATCTTTCACCTGTCCACTTGCTCGAACTAGGAAAAAAGTGGGTCACCCGTAGTCTCTTCTCTTTAAAAGAAAGAGGTCCGGCGTGCCTTTCGTGACCGCGATTAATTGATCACGAGATTTAAATAACACCGAGAATCTCTACGAGGCTTAATTCACGTTGCCAAACCAACGTGGATTCGTTACGAAGACATTTGTTTCCCGCGTTCCTGGTTTGTCCGGAATTTCATCATTTTTTTTGGATAATCAGATTCCATGTTTATTAAATTTTCTTTGGGAATTTTGCTGGTTTAATTGGTTATGTAACATTTATTAGGGGTACCGGAGAGTAGTAATTCGGGAGTGGAGAATCTTCTAGCATCGAAATTTTGGAATTCGATTTATTTAAAAAGGGAATTATGACATTATGTAATAAAATAGTAATAGAATAGAATAATGTAATAGAATAATGTTTAATATGAAAGAATAAATGGAGCTTCATAAAGTATGTGAAAAATGATTGATTACTTTCGCGGTAACGTATTAACCGCGTTATACGGGATTCTACTATATATGTTTCTGGGTTTTATCCGATATTTATATAAGTATTTTCATCCACGAAAGATAAGCATCATTTTTCTGCGCACTTCTCTTTCGTTAATTTGCTGAAAATGCTAATCGTAACAGGGATTAGATAATAATACGAAATCAGGAATATCAAGGATTATCTATCATAGTTGGATCACAGCCGAGAAAGTTTAAAAGATGGGAAGATAGAGATGCTAATATGTTTTGAACTATTCGGTGAGGACACCATTTTTGCACTTTTCAGAAGTGATATAAGATGTGGAACAGGAAACATGAGAATTTCATAAAAAACAAATCTTCAAAAATCAGTACCACATTAATATATTTAAAAAAAAAATGCTATACGCGGCAAGTCTCGCAATTTGATCACCTCAAATAACTCGGAAGTTATTTTCTGTATGAAAACAATGTTTCAAAGCAAAGTTGCATGGTTGCCTGGGGATACAAAGTAATTAATTTTTGGTTGCTTTGATTTTTTATGGAGATATGAAGATTACCCTCAATTTTTTTAAACGGAATGTCTATTTTTTAGCGAATTTGAGGTAATCACGTTGCGATGCTCACCCTGAATAATATAGTGCTATATTATACTGTATGCTGAATAATATGCTAATAAATATGGAGTAGTGTTATGATACAATTAACATATTCTTTATTGCGATCCAGTTGTTGTACAAACACGGCTGTTAAATGATATAATTCCGATTGTTGTTTCGTGTCGTAAATCAAACTCGATGGATTCGATAAAGTCAAGTATTGTTTCTAATATTTAAACAAGGAAATTCACTTGTCTAATATTTAATTAAATTGTACTCATACTGAAACGTTTATTGAAGACATATTGGCATGTTTATTATTGTTTACAAACATGGACGTTATCTAGTGAGGAATGATAAGTGATCTGATAAAGGAGAGGGAAATAGGATTATGACGAATTAATAATTGGATTTAAATAATAATTGTAAATATTAAGAATCTAGTTGGATGGTTGATCGAATTCCTACTTTCGCTTCGTAAACTCTTATTATTTTATAACACTTTGGATCGGAAAGTTACGCACGCGCAGTCCAATAATTAAAACCGTTTTAACACGTTAACGCCGACTATGTAATTCATAATTAAATCAATTAAATTAAATTGAAAAAATTAAATTTCACAATTAAAAATTGATGTGAATAACTGAATAGTGGTTTCAGAATTATTTCACTTTCTGTTCGTCTTGGAATTGGAATTTAAAGATTTTTCACTAACAGCAAGAACGATGTTGTATATTGAGATGAGTTATCTGATAAGCTCCGTTTGAACCACCGGTGGTACACGACGCCCGATGGAACAACCTTCTTAAAGGATTTAGTCGATTAATTTCCTCCAATCGCCTCGAGGCAGGTGCTCGCATCGTTATTCCATTCTGTTCTATTAATTTTCTATTAATTTCATATTAATTGGCGTGCTTTAAAATAATGTTTTGATACCCGGAATGTTTCGTTTCTTCCGACTTGTTTGCCGACAAGTGTATTACGCGATCAAGCAAACCGATCGCGTAATCAGATACGTACAGTGAGTCCAAAAAGTATTCGTTCAACAACGAATTGTAATAAGAACCTCGTGGAACTTCATTTTCGCATGAAACAAATTGTGAATATTTCCATAAAAAAATATGGATAAATAATATTTATTATGAAATTCATTTCGAAGATCTCGAAGAATATGTACATACTACTTGCTCGTTAAAATGTTTTAAATAAACAAAGTCCTACGAGGTTATTATTAAAATCCGCTGCTGTACGAATACTTATTACACCGACTGCACATCGCGATGCCTCATCTTGCATTGTTAATTATTTCAATTCGATTATTTTTGTTCCCCTCCTACAAGTGCCGTGTCATTCTGACGCGTTCTTTGCTTCCTGGCTTAAAAATGCATCGAAGTAGAAGGGATAGCAGAAACGCAGGGTGTCCAACGTAAAACAGGCCACCTAATTATAAGAGATATTTGTTTCCGCGCAAAAAAAGATCATCCCGAAAATTCGATAAAAAGTGCAACGGATAAATTTTCCGTACTTTCCGTATGATCGCGATTTCGGAGATAATTAATCAATAATTATGTATTATCATTATACAATTATCATAATTATAACTATTTCATTAATTATAATTAACCATGTAATTATCTCCTCAATCAGTAATTAGTCGTTTCATTCACACGGGACACCCCGTGTAACGTAACGCACAGTTTGTTAATTGAACAAAACTTATCGAATTCCACACGTCGGTGATTTTACTCGTCTTTTTTGAGGCCATTGCAGGTCTCCGATTGGTCTTTGTTTACCTCGCTCTGCTTCCTTGGTTTCTTTATGTACGTTCTGTAGTAAAACTCGACGAACATGGTGATCATGAAGAGATTTTGCGGTATCATTGCGATCACCGTCCATCTTGGGAATTGGCAGTCTTCCCAGATTAGTTGCATGTAGTGTATCAAAATTAAAGCGAACTGTAGGATCTGTAATTGCGTCACGTACTTCTTCCACCATGGTTTAGTTATTTTGAAAGATGACACCATATAATGAGTATACATTATCACGTGAACGAACGAGTTGAGGGTACCTGTAAAACAAAATATTTGAAAAATATGATGGAAAATATAATGTTAAAAAACGAGAGTATCGTTCGTTACTTTATTAACTATCTGCAACAGTGTCTTTCAACCTTTTCTTTATCTCACAGCACACTTGAACCTATACTTACCGCGGCAAACTTCAATTATGATGACTAAAATATTGTTTAATATTTTATGTATACGATTTTAATAACAATGATGTACTCGTATAATCAATTTGAAGTGGTGTTAATTTTGGTACGTACACTTATTGTGCTTTGGATATTTTTCAACAAAGATTTCATTAATGACGGTTACATATTTTCGCGGAAAATTACTGGTCTAATTGTAATCATTCTGTTGCTAGTTTCACGTAATGTAACTTCGTTAGAATAGCGTTTAGCTAGTTTCACGTGACGCGTCTTCTTTTCGACACGAAAGAATTGGGTTATACAGGTTTTGCACACCAAATTAATCCTTTTGCGGATCATATTCACATTTTTCCACTCCAGATTAACCATTTTGCGGATCACATTCACCTTCTCGCAAATTATATTCGCTATTTACGTTGGATTTTGTTTTTATTACAATTACTTAGAAAAGGAATTTGTTGAAAAGCTTTATTTTCAACATGGAGAATGTGATCTGCAAAGTGGTTCGTTTGGAGTGTAAAAGAATGAATATGATTTGCAAAATAGCTAATTTGAAGTGCAAAAAAGTGAATAGGATCTACAAAATAGCTAATTTGAAGTGCAAAAAAGTGATTTTGATCTGCAAAATAACTAATTTGAAGTGTAAAAAAGTGAATATGATCTACAAAATTATTAATTTGGAGTGCAAAACCATGAAATCGGATAAAATCTGACTCGCCGCTTTATTTCGGCGGTGTACGACTTTCGAGATAAGAATCTAGAAATGAAATTTACCTAAAAACACGAGATGTCCGCCAGGGAAAAATTTGACCGCCAACCAGGTTCCCAATATCATTCCTGCGTGATGATACGTGTGAAGGAACGAGACTTGGTTCTGTTTCTTTCGAAGTATAAAAAAGATTGTGTCCATTAGATCAAAGAGTTTCAGCATGAAGTAGAACCACGCGAGGTATGCTATCTGTGGAAAATGTAATTGTATTCTTCATTAATAATTCACAGTTTTTACATCTTTAGTGCCGGGCCGAAATTCGTGTTATATGATACCTAGCGATACGCGTCCGTAATGTGTATGTAACGTCTAAAAATTAATCTGTTTAAGTACTTTACGATACAATAGTTGCTTTATATCGTTATCGTAACGTTAAAAATATTAAAAATTGGACAAATATTAGCGATACACTTGATTCGAGTTTTAATAATATTGGCATCGATGGCCATCGGTGACCGCCATGGCGTTCAACGGGTTAAAAATAAAACTGTTTAAGCCCTCGACGATATAATAGTTACTTTATATCGTTATCGTAACGTTAAAAATATTAAAAATTGGACAAATATTAGCGATAGATTTGATTCGAGTTTTAGTAATATTGGCATCGGTGGTTTCAACAGGTTAAAAATATAACTGTTTAAGCGCTCGACGATATAATAATTACTTTACATCGTTATCCTAACGTTACAAATATTGAAAATTCTCCGAATATTAGCGATATATTTAACTCTAGTTTTAACCCTTTAACTGCGGCATATTTTAACCCCAAAAAAAGAACATTAACGCCGTAGGATGCGATATTCGCGTACAGCGAATATTTCGTATATATTCGTGGACATATGAGAACGTACTTTCGCCTTTCCCATTCAAAGGGTTAATAATATTGGCATCGACGGTTACCGGTTGATCCCACGGCATCCAGCGTGTTAATTGGGATTAATCGGTGGCACGATTACCACCGATAGAAACAGAATATAATTTACCTGCAGTGCATGATGTTCGTAACTGTAATCAACCGGTTGGCACCTTAGACTGTAACCGGCCAGCCATCCTTCAGTAAACGTCTACGGATTTAACCAGAAATTTTCGTCGGACAAACTTGCCAATTATAATACAGGGTGTCCCAAACGAAACAAGCCACACAATTATCTCCATTAACACTGGAACTACCAACAAAATTAAAATGACTGGTCTACAATTTTTAGTAAAATTATTCGAATATACATATGGTGTCCCGTAACTGGTGGTACAAATGGGAAGCTGGTGATTCTACATGAAATACTGAACTAATAATATAGAATAACAGTTTTTCATACGAAGCTTTGTTTCCGAGAAACAATGTCTTTGAAGATTGCAATCTTCTTCGAATTTTAAGAGAATCTGCCATTAATTCTAGCAAATAAACTATTTTTTTATAAGCCATTTTTCTCGGAAACAAAGGCTCGTACGAAAGAATTTCATTTCATATTTTCGATTCAGTATTTCATGTAGAATACACTACCTTCCCCCGCTTACACCAATATTTATATGACACCCTGTATAACGACGTTTTATTTAAGATTTTACATGTGTTTTAATTTAAGAACCTGAAGCATATAATTCAAATATTAATTAACTAGCATTCTTTAATCATTATTTATATACAAATAAATGTGTAAATATAATCCAGTAGAAGTTTGGTAGCTTCGGTGTTAATTTCGATAAAGTGAAGAATATTTAACGCGTAATACGAATGCCTTCCAAGAGAATAATAATATCTCCTTTCTCACTTTTTACTGAATTTTACGGATCATTCGTATTTTTTACATGGAAATGAATGTTGTTGTGTAACTAGGTGGTCTGTTTTACACGGGATACCCTGTACACGGATAATTAGTATACCGAACCTGTCGAGACTTACGCGATAAAATACATAGATACAAGAAACGATTTGTATCACATTATAAATCCGCACGATATTCTCTATTTTGAAGGGCTTCCGGTTTTCCATCAGTTCCGGTCCTAACTTGTACGTGAAGTATAGATAACTCGTCATCACCCCTATGACACCCCATGGAGTGCCAACAAACAAAAGGTCCTTCGTCCGTGGGTCTTAAACAAAATGGAACCATTTCAAACACCGGATCAAATTCCGAATATCGATGTTCACTAGATCCATTCATTTTAAACGATGCAATGTTCACCGTCTAATTTTTTATTAACAAGCACAACAGGAATCGTGAAATATTAAATCATCCCATAAATAATATCATTTTTGGACTCCATTAGTTCATTTTTGTTTCAAACAAAAATTATCGATCTAATTAGATCGAACGCACGTAAAATATTGTCGAAAGACTTCTTTTTATGACGCGAAAAGAGAAGTTCCTATAATCCAGAAAAACGAAAAAATCGAAAAATGAAATTAATTATGGGATGACATAATACTTTCGTAAGTGTACCTGCCACTTCGTCATTTAAGTAGTGATATCCTTCAACAAGTCGTTTCATCAACAGTGCCATGATGCTGGGTTCAAAGGTTAGTTATGGTTGAACACTTTTTTAGAAGTTGCTTTCACGAAAACGAGAACTTCGGAGTTCCACGTGTACCGTGGGTGGCGTGTATCAGTTGTGGCACATTTAAGATTCTTCGCGGATAAGTTTGCCGATCGCGATTCCTAAGTTACACTTAAACGTAGAGGAGATCGGTACTCTTTGGTGATATTTGTTAGGAACTCCACAGATCCAACCAAACACTACGAATAATTCCGGCAGTCTGCACTTATCGAACCCCAAGTCATTGTAGTCGAATTCAAAATATGCGCTCGCCCACCACCCCACTCTGTTACGAAAGCTATCGTCACCTAGTTCCGGTTGTCTGACCCTTTCGTTAGGTATGTGGCCTTAGGTAACCTTCGCTCAACTACGACTACTTATATTACGTCGTCGAAATTCTTCGTCCATATTATTTGTGCCTGCGATGCCACAAATCGTATAATCCTATTCGTAATAATAATAATACTGCGTTGCCCGGAAAGTTCATACCGATTTTTCACCCTTTTACTACCTCAGTGCCGAAAGATCAGCTTCCCATTTTTTATATAATTTCAAGACATGTAATGACATGCGAAATTAATAGATACCTCGAAAATCGTATATTTTTCAAGATATTTGTTTACGTTACCTGGAAAACTTATAAGATACCGCAAGGGTTAAGGAAAGTTTATGTTGATTTTTAATGAAAATTCGAAGGGCAACATTTTTCAATGTCGATAGGAATTTATTCAATTATGTATTCTTCATTCTTCAGACAACTTGAAGATTCCATTCTCTCAGTACTTCTCAGGTTTTCTCCGAAAAAGTATTAAAAATCGGCATGAATTTTCTGGATAACCCAATATAATCGATTACAATTCATAACAGTGAATGGAAGTAGTTAAATATTAAAAAATATAGATTTATAACTCAGGCAGAGTGGAATGATTAATGGCGATTAATAAAACAAACGGTGGATGGCGGTGAATAAAAGGTGAATAAACATGGAGTAGAAAGGAATGCAAGGAAGTGGCGAATGAACAAAAGTTGAAGTTGTATTTACTTTTGGATTATTTTGATTATTTTGATTATTGAGATTTATGATTTTATGGGAACAGCGCATTGATTAAGCACAAAAGAAATTCGTATGCTGTGAATACACCTCGGAAATGCGAGTGGAAATAACATAATTGTGACAACTAACAATCTTTCTTTCCATGGAAAGTAACGAAACCCCGAACGCAATGTTTACGGCACATGCGTATGGCTGCTAAGCATAATTAGCGTAAAAGACAAACTACATACTAATGGCTTTCGAATTTCTGGCCTTTAATAGCCTTCACGTTGAATATTGAAATACTTGCGATCCAAATTTTGAAGTTTTCTAGGCATTTGAAAATTTTGATCTCTTATATTTTGACGTATTTTAGAGATTTGCATTTTTATGGGTTATTATTGGATTTACATTTTGGAGTATTTGTGATCCAAATTTAGAAATGTTTGATCTCTTATATTTTGGCGGTAAATATTGGAGTCCTTACGATCCAAATCCGATTACTTCAAATTTCGCGAAGAAAGCGGAAAAATTGAAAAGCAACAGAAAAACAGTAAAATAACACACTAACAATAAGCTACGATGCTGCAGACAAGTCAATAATAAATAATAAATAATAAAATAATAAAAAGTTACAAAGTAATTTTGTATAACATTATAAACGTTACCCTGCTTTTTTAAAATAAACTCAACACCCAAACTGACTAACTCTGTCAAACAAAACTAAACCAAAATTGCTAATTATGATACGTTAAGCACCAATCACGTGCATTGGCAGTAATATTGGACAATTTTCAAAAAGTGCTGTTAATCACTTTGGGATTCGAGCAGCTCATATTTCAATATATTTTCTATAGTAATATATTTCCTTTGGTAAAATATTTATGTTGTTAGACAAAATAGATGGAAATGGGTGGAAAGAATTGTTGATGTTGAATCTCATTACTTTTCGGTGATCGAAGAATATCGATACAGGATTTCGGTATTATGTTAAGAGGTAGCGTGAAACGGAAGATAAGGTCGAGTCGGGTCTCAGTGTCGGGACCTTTAATGACAAAGAAACGCTGTTCATTGAATATCCGATGATCGCAATGACGATCTAACAAGTTACATTTCTCGGTAAGCACTTGAAATGACTCTGTCAGAAATTACATTTTCATGATTAATGAACGTGCATATTGTTCTCTAATCCACGTGTGTCCTAATTGCAACTTAAATACACCGATCTTCGCGAAATACTCTATTTTCCAGTACATTTTGAATTATAGACTCTTTTTATTTTGTTTCATTCTTATTCTTTTACTGACGCTTTTATTTCATGCTTTTTTTATTTTCGCACAATCAAACGAATATATGAGTCGGTTATTTTGAAAGTGGTCTAAGTCGATTGTTTTTTTAATCAGATTAAGTTTATTATAATTACAAAGTTACTTTGTGTTACTTACAATTTGTTGGAGATACTTATTGACTTAGGCCACTTGCAAAATAAACGGCTCATATATTTTGAAATAATTGTGAAATTTCAATGGAAGGTAACAGATTTTGGAATTTTATAGCCGCGAACGATTAATTGATGGATACATCGCAGATTTAAATAAACACTTGTCACGATTATTTCACCGGAAATGCTGTGAATACAACTGATATAATATTGTAATCGATGGTATTTACATTGAAACACACCACGATGCAATCGTCGGAATGCGTTCTTGAAAGAAGAGACACATCGCCCGGTGATTCTTACTTTTGAAAGAGTTTTATTTCAAAAATAAGTAAACTCGATTGCTGGAAAGTATCAATTATAATCGACGACAATTATCATTATTGTGATTATCGTGATTATTCCTAGTAAAATTGAATTCTTCCGATCTAATTGTTTCGCAGAACCAATCTTGCACAAAAAAATCTGGAACAATGCTGTTAAAGGCGAGATGTGTTTGTTGGAAATTTCATATGATTTTTAAATGTTTCAGAAAGATTTTCACATTTTTCTTTCATTGAATTTTGTTCGTTTCTCGCCATTCGCCGATCGAGCGAACCGCTTTATTCGATGTTGGTGAAATCGGTTGCCGTTCGATCGGTATAAAAAGACGTCCATTGTACACGCGTTCTTTCCAATCACGCTGACTTACCGATATCGCGATCCAGATTGATCACAATCGAAGGGTACGCGTTAATTTCATCTGTTTTATCGACACTTTTCAACGGAAACTTGAATCTCGATCGATCGAACTTGAAAGTCCCGATCCATTCTTTTACAGTTTATTTATATTCTTTTATTTTTTCTTATTTAAACCTAGCAGCTTTATCAATTAATTTCTATTTCTGGACAATTATCCTTTCCTCGCTGCACTCCGAAATTTCTCTCGTTTCATAAACTTGAAGAAATAATCTTACGACTTGTCGATGTTGAAGATGCTTTTAATATAATTTTGCATTTTATTCAATTCAAAACTACCGACCGGTTTCCACGTAATTCACTATAAATTTCGTAATTCGATAAACCAACAATTCCGCGTTATAGATTTTGGATCTTCGAATATTTCCTCCGCTTTTCGATTCACAAAAAGCTCAGAGAACAACCACGACAATAAAAAGTGCCGGACACCTAAATCACCTAAAAAAAAAGCGCGCGAATGTTTATCAATTATTATCTTTACAGCTCGAACCAAAATCGCACCGAGGAATTTCTCTTAAAAACGACTCCACTCGCTAATCCAAAGCGCTAATGAAGATGATACGACAAAAACATATGCGGCGTAAAAAACATTAATATGCCGGAAATTTCTCAAGGAAGTATTCGATCATTCCAATGCGTGCATCCCCAGGGGGGGCCGTGTTCTCGTTAATTAATAACCTCTTCGGTTAATTAACTATCGAACATCCCTCGCACCATTAATCGAACCCGACAATTTTCGTTGGTCGTCGTAGATGTTCCTAACAAAAAAACCAGAAAAAGAAAAAAAGAAAACAGAATCTTCCTTTCGCGTGAATGATATGACACAATGACAATGCGTCGTCTCAGTCTAATTTATTACGAGAGTCGCTATTGGTTGTTGGTTTATTTCGACATGTGTTTTCGTCCTCCGCTTGCGCGGCCATCTTCTTGTTCTCGTGTCTTCGGTCCCTTTTCAAATAAGTGTGGTAATAGAACGAGCTAAAGAGAAAAATGAAGAAGGTGGTGTTGCATAGAAGCAGGCTGGCGATGGATTTCGGATAAGCTTCGCAATCGTTAAGGAAGATTTGTGCATTGTGTATCAGTATTATCACGAACTGCACGATCTGCAGAACCGTGAGATACTTCTTCCACCAGAGATACTTCTGTACTTGTGGGCCCATTGCTGCCAACATGTAATACGCGTACATAAATATGTGAACGAAGCAGTTTATGAATCCCAGCATGGTAGCGTGACCACCCGGGTACCATCTTACACCGACGAACGCTGTGATCGGCATCAGAGCATGATGATAAATATGCAGGAACGTGATCTGACTGTTCTTCTTCCTCAGCACGAAGAACACCGTGTCCAGTAACTCGATCAACTTGCAAATGAAGTAGACGTATACTCCGTGGGCGTACTGAAAATGAATTGTTACAATGATATTCAGTTTAGTGGTCCAAGGAGCAGAGGATTATGTAGCTTTGTTTGTAGGTCTGTTTTGTGTCGGGTGGAAATCGGTATTATAGAATATATTGCGATACGTGTTCTTAACCCTTTCACAGTGAGGTAAAATTACGAATTCTGGTCCAAAGAGGGTCTAGTTCTTTATGTTCGAAAACACTTCGGCATGTAATCAAAAATGTAAAAAAACGTGTTTTATATATATCTTGTTAGTAATCAGTTCGTGTATGGTAGATTTTAAAACACTTGACGCTCTGCCCGTGACAGTCACGGGATACTCTGTGGAAGGGTTAAAGTGTAAACTCTATGATATAATAGTTACTTTATATCGTTATCGTAACGTTATAAATATCGAACATTTTGTGGATTATTAGCGATATATTGAATTCGAGTTTTAGTAATATTGGCATGGACAAATGCTTTATCAATATGAATAACTTTGTATCGGTGGAAGTGAAATCTTTATGATTTCAAAGAGTGAAGTATTTACGTACTCGAATTGCATTTGGGCTCATCGACCTGTCTACGGGCTGACAGGTTAAACTGTAATCGTAGAGCCAACCAGCGAGCAGACCTTCCTTAACCATATATATGCTCATCAGAATTTGAAGGAAATTGTAGACAATTAAAACATTCTTCAATTCGTATGGTTTTTTGTCTCTCATAAATCTTGGACCAGCTGATACGCTGAAGTAAATGTAGGAGACGATGATCATTATGAGTGGTCCTGGACCCGTCGCCAGGAACCAATCCTTCGTCCTTGGATCTGAAAAATCAATTTTGTTTTTGTTATTTCACTTTAAGTATTTTATTCTTTAAAGGAGAAATAATAATGAATAAATAAGTCGAATGACTTTTTCAAGATTGTAAACGAAAGTGAGCATTTAAAAGGTATTGTTTCATAAATGATTTTATTCGTGATTATAATTAATTTGAATTTTAATCATTAATTACCATTCTTGTTGTACATGATATCTCTGTATGACTCCACGATGCCCGACATTTTTCCCGCTTATTTTATCCACGAGATAATCTGCAACAGAAATGATATTCAAAATATGATTAGTGATAACTCTTTATTGAATTATTATATAAATTTATTCGTATTAACGCGCGGGTTTTTAATGGAATTTATGTAAACTAAATTACTCGAGTAATTTCTGGTACGGTATTCGCACAAAAAACTGAATTACGTTATCGAAAATGTATCGATTTAATCCTCCCTAATTTTCTTTCGTTTCATTTTTTCGTCATAATAATAATTGAAGGCTCGTAAAACACACAGTAAGTGCAAAAAAACAAATTTTTAGCATTATTATTAACTATTTACGCATTGAATATAAATATGTAATAAATTTAACGAATCCATACGAAAGAGTATTATATATCGTTGTCAAAAATTAGAGTATATATTTTTAAATCAAAATTAAAAAAACCACATTGCAGATACCAGTAGTACAATCTTTTAGCATTATTATTAACTATTTACAACAGGAGCGCTAAAATTCTATGTAGAACATTTGGCGATTGCAAAAAAGCATTCTTTATTTTGGCACTTTCAGTGTTTTCTACGAGAAGTCTTCAATTCGTGATTCCGCGGGTGACATTTCTACTCCAAATCGATTTTAATAACTCGCAAAACATTGCGCAATCTCAGATACATTATTTATCATAAATGTTTCGCGAAGCATCCTTGAAATAGAAATCGAGATGCTGGAGGAAGAGAAAGATCGTTTTCGCCTGATTCTAATTGCCACGTTCTAATTGGAACATACGTGTGACGCAATTAGGCGAACACAATTCTTATCGGGATTCTTCATCCAACCATGAATTCGCTCGACAAATTGTCTCCGCGCGATGACTCCTCGCGAAGTCCATGGAAATCATCATAAAGGACTCTCTTACTTCTCAAGGATCAGTATTCGATCATTGCCGAAAATATTTTATTCCGAAGTCATTGATATGTTTCCATTACTTCCTGATACTTTTTTGTTTCTAATTCATTGATAATTGCACGTATTGATACGAATACAATATAATTTTGATTAATACACCACTAAGTTCGGTTTAATTAAACTACCTATGTGAATGTTGATATTACATCTCAAGGAATAATAAACAATTATCCTACTATATTTGACAAATTTAAATTAAATTGCTGGAAGATATTGAAATAAGTACCGATTAATGAAATTGAATACGTTTTATCTAAATACTTTATTGATCTCGTAATTATTTTAATACGCTGTCTCTTGGATCGAAATTCGTGTTATACGATACCACGCGATATGTATTTTTAACATTTACGTATATAATATCTAAAAGAAAACTTGATTTATTTGATTCGAGGTTTACTAATATTGGGCAACGTGTTAATGAAATCATCCATAAATTAAAATCGACAATTACGGGTGCCGTTGTGATTACGTTATTGAAATGGTAGAAGATTAGTTTGCCGGTTGGAAATTGTAGTTATTTAGAGAAAAAAGTTCTTTGGAGATTGACAGAAAGCGAATTTGGAGGGCCGGGGACCTTGCCGGGGAATACCGGGTTCCGGTTCGCTTTCGGACCAAGGTGAACGAGATCGTTAGCGTGCAATAATTCTGCTCTCTTCTTTTGCTCGTGGTTTGCACGACTTTACCAATCTTGGCACAATGCCAAGCGAATTAATGTCCATCCGTTGCCGTACCGTTCTTTCTCAGATAAACAATGCGACACTCGCGTTTCCCCGACTACGTCAGAATCGAGATAATCACCGGCAGATATTACGCAGACGTCCGAATCATATTTCCAACCCTCGCGTTGCCCGGGAATCTTCCAGGAATCTTGGAGACATATAATAATCCTTCGTCAACGAAATGAATAAATAAGAAATGGAGAATAGTTTAAAGAATGAAATAATAAAGTTAATGAAGAAAGAAATAATAGTTTAATGTCTCCTCCCGAATATACACGGAATTCAGAAATATATAACAAATCATTATTTACATTCTAGAATATTTACAGAATATACGAAGTACAGAAATATATTTTATATTTTTAATTATAGAGAAATACGACGAAAGATTAATATTTAAGGAGACAACCAGATCCTTCATTGAAGATGGATTATCTGCACTTCGTTAAAGGATTCTTAGATGAAATTGTTTATTATACAATTATCACTTTTCACTATCGTTATTTGATCTCATATTTAACTAATTATCTATGAATATTTCAATTCACTGAAGTTGTGACACTGCATTGTTATTCGTCAGACAAGCATTTTATAATAGTTTATAATAAATGATTTATTACAAGACACTCACTTTTTACTGCCGCTGTTTCGACGTAAAATTCGAGCACCAGGGAATTTTTCAATGCGATGGAATGTCGATATTGTAATATTAATATTTATAGTCGAAGATTAAGAGTACTAGTTAAGTTGAATACCAAGGTAAGTTGGAATTACTAGGGAATGCAAAACAGTAATTATCGTAATAGGTCAATATGCTGTAACACGATAATACGTCGTTTAGAGAAACTTGAAGTACAGGATCGCATATATTGTAACGGATAAATCGTTACCGATCTTCACAATCACTTTCTAATGACGATTATGTCTGACTTTGATCGGGCAATACTACTTCCACGAGCGGTGCGAAATGTCGATCGTTTACTTCGATGCAACTAATACGATAATAAGAATGTTGCGAGATCAGCAATTTCGGGTGTCGAAATTCCCCTCGAATTACTGAAATTAATTTCAGCATATCAACATATCGTGAATGTGGAATTGTGTCAATAAATTATAACGATTATTAAAAATCATTTAATAATCATGGAAATCATGTATCTAGATTATTTTAACGCTAGAATTAATTTCATTATATCAACATACCGTGAAAATGGAATTATCTCAATAAATTATTAAAAATCATTTAATAATCATGGAAATCATGTATCTAGATTATTTTAACACTAGAATTAATTTCATCATATAATCATATCGTGAAAGTGGAATTGTCACAATAAATTATAACGATTATTAAAAATCATTTAATAATCATGGAAATCATGTATCTAGATTATTTTAACGCTAGAATTAATTTCATCATATCAACATATCGTGAAAGTGGAATTGTCACAATAATTTATAACGATTATTAAAAATCATTTGATAATCATGGATATCATCTATCTAGATTATGTTAAGTCTAGATTATGCAAAAAATTGCAGGAAATGGAACCTGCACATTCGAACATTTTTATTAAATTATGCGGATCCGAATAATGTTAGAGAATTAAATAATAATTGGTGACGATGATTATGACTGAATAATAATTAATAAGGGTGATTAGAAGTAATCTACTAATCACTAATTAATTAATTATGACTAATTAGTTATTATTTGACTCCATAAAAAATCCTTCAAAATAATACTTCAATCCCTTCTGATTTAGAAAGCGCATTAATATAAAAGCAATCGATATGGAAATAATTTATGGGATGACACGCAACCTCCGACGTTGCATCGATAAATAATTTCTTCTCGCCATATATCTAAACAAGTTAGTAATAATTCTTTGTTTCTCATTTTTTAATTGATGCATCTGCTCAGCGGGACTCAAAAGTCGGCGAGTGACTCAGAATTTCATAGAACTCGATTCCCCGATGATTAAATCACTGACCATAAACCTGCCGCGGATATCCACGCCATTTTTTAGGAACGATCCAGGAAAAAGGATCCTTGGATCTGTCGCAGGACATGGAACACGTTGCCCATAAATAAATATCTGAGAATTTATAAATATCCTCATAAGTCGAAATTCGACACGCCATACAAATTTGGCAGTCGAAAGATTTACGAGCGCTGTAATTTATGTAGTTAAATAATATAGTGTAGCAATAAATATTAAAATAATAAAATTGTATAGTAAGCTAACTAGTATATATTAGGCTAAAAAGATATATTAATATAACCGATTATTAACTAATGAAATTTTTTATCTCGTAGCATAATAAATTTATTGAAGAATCCATTGAAGGATTTATTGCAAAAAGATCCTCTCTTTTCGGTTTCTCGGAAATATATGGATTTATGTTATAAATAACTGTATTACTGGATCCGGTTATTTGAGTCTGCAGGAAACCACATTTTGAATAATCTCAACAATGGACTTATTTAAATATTTTCAAATCAATAAAGAAACCCGGAGATCGAACTGCCTTTATTTTAATATTAACATTAATTTCTTCTTTTTACGAATATAAGGTATTCACACGGTTATATATTTTGTTCTTGATCCAGGGGGAATGATCGAGAAGTGAGGCACTCAAGGTAAACCAAACGAATTAGGAAAGTAATAGATATTCTGGAAAAGATATGAGATCGCGTGACCTCGCGGCAAGCAAAACTGCGCGCACGTGAATGCACGTGAATCTACA
Source organism: Nysson spinosus (assembly GCA_910591585.2). NCBI lineage: Eukaryota > Metazoa > Arthropoda > Insecta > Hymenoptera > Crabronidae > Nysson > Nysson spinosus. Next base: position 11,570,683 of record OU342835.1, read on the forward strand.
CAAAGCACCATAAAGGTAATATCGCCCTTCTACGTAGAAATGTATTGGAGTCTTTGAGCCTTTATTCACGAGTGTTCCACCTTGAGACCTGTTTTCGCGCGATTCTGACCAGCGAAATTCACCTGTCGTCATCCCTACGAAGATTAATATAAGTCTCGGCCATACCAAGATATTTACTTTTATTCCCTTTGCGAAATCATTATAATTCTCGAATATATTTAGCAAACAACGGAAATCAAGCGTTTTTAAATATCTTAAGAAGAACGAGTTCAATAACTCGGCTTTCGATCTCGTTACCGATTTCTTTGCCGATTTCGTTACCGATCTCGTTGCCGATTTCTTTGCCGATTTAATTGCCGATCTCGTCGAGCAGCCGCGTTCTTTCGCGGAGCGTTTTTCCCATTTTAACGATGCAAGCGTGTCGCAATATTCATAGTTTTACGCAATAATAACTCGTATTACGAAATGGCAGGGATTAGAAAAAGGAGGCGAAGCCAATGTAGTATCTGGTTGAAACACAAAATGTTGTTAAACCGAGATAGGATTAAACCCTCGGCCGAGTACCTTTCGAACATAAATAAACGGTAGAATCATTAATCTTCAAGACAATGTGTTCACTGCTAATATCAAACGAGGAATCTTGTTGCACATTAAGTGAGAAAAAGAAGATTCTCACAGACTGAGTTATTCCGATGTTTGCATCACCGGTTATTACATTATGTGAAAATATTTTCCCGATGTACTTAACTTATGTTTATGTATATATTCAAGGCGCACTATATCATACCGTTTACGTGTATCATGGAAACTCTTTAATAGAAATTATTTCTCGACACATTTTATTAATCGATACCTCCGAAGTTGCATTTGTCGGTAATAATTAACTGCTTCCCGTACTATTGTTTATGCACGTACATAAATGCGGCACGTGAATAAAACGTAGAAGTATTTGAAGTTATTAAAAATAACTGGTTCATTAGCATCATAAAGCTCATTTCAGCTAACACCTCCAAGGTTTCCTGTGCGCAATTTCGCAGATATGTATCGACGTCAATAAATGATAATAATAATTATCATTAAAATTTCCGTCGAAAGTTCACGGTACACTTCAGATTCCAATAAATACGTGAATAAATTTTCCGCGAGGAAATGAAAATATTTAATCAGTGCATCGATGAATTTATCACTTTCAATTTCCGATTAAATCGTCAATCACGAATTCTTTGTCAACGAAGATCGGCACATTCTGTCGAAGACAAATGAATATTCATGATTGAACATTAATGCGTTACAAATTATAAAAAAACATGTGCAAAGAAACATTGTCAGAAATGCGATCATTGCTTAATTTTAATCATAAAACGTATAAAACATAACTTTCGCCAGAAAAATCGTAATTCACAGTTGCAGTACAAGACATGATTTTAGGAAAATAATTTTCGAAATTTGAATTATATTCTATAATTATCATGTATACATAGTGTATACATTGTGTAGAATCGTTGACACTAAACTTGAAATCTGCCACGAAAACTGATACAAAAGAAAAAATGATACCAACCTTAAAAACCGGTCCTATCTTTAGGACGAAGAATCGTAAGTCGAGTGGATCGTCGGCGAATGTTCGAGCAACGCGCAGAATGATCGTGAAAGCACACCCGATATTTCACCCCTCCGTTCCTTTCGCCGGTCGAAACCGATCTTCCGTTACTTTCGATTGTACTTCTGTCCCAATCTCGGAGCACGAAATCGCTCGCGCGAATTTCCACACCACGTGTTCCAGCGAGAGGATCGAGTAGCGATCGGATCGAATCGGGAAGATCGAAAAAGGGATCGTTAGGAGATCGTGAGATGCCGGTCAGTTTTGGGTTAGGTGCGACTCAGTTGAGGACTCAGTTGGGATACTTTAGTTTTTTGAGGGATAAAGGTGCGGTTCTTAACGATCGATCGAAGAATCAAGGAATCGGTTGCTGAGTGGATCGCAAGGAAGAACTGCTCTGAAGGACTGGTTGGTGAGCCTCTGTCTCTTGATGCACCACTGACCGATGTCCGCCTCCAGACTCACTCTCCCTTCGAAAACACGCCGTCTGATACGCGCCGACTATTCTCCTCGCCCCTGCAACATCAACTTCTTTAGCACGCTTTAGTACGTCCGCATCCCTTCCACCGTTAGCCTCACCGTTTCCTTCCAAATCATAACTACCAATCGGAATCTCCCTCCACAATGCGTGATCTACTAACAGTAGTTCTCTGGCCACCACTTTATTCCAGATTTTATTAGGCAGCCTTTAACCTTACTTACACGAAGCCACTTCTAATCGAATGTGTAAGACTTTATTAAAAGTCATCGAGTGAGTTTTTCATTAATATTTGAGGATCTTAACCCGTTGACTATTATTGGTTAATGCACTGACCATTCATTTCCGGCTATTCATAAGAAAGCCAATTTCCTATGAACGCTCATGTTTTTTAATATGGATTTGGTATATGAATGGCATGTTTATAATGGTATACTATAATTAAATTAGAAATTGATATCTTTAATTCCGCTCATCCTATTAATTTAACTACCTAATTTCATTAATTATTTGTAATCTCTGATTATTTCAAGTGATCTTATTATTTGTCTCTTCTCACATTTTTTCTGTACTTATCAGAGGGTGATACCCCTAAACAAATAAATAAATAAAAAGAAATAAAATATAAAACGCTTAACTACTCAAATTGTAAAATCTAAACGAGATTCCAAATCCGATAATGTTCTCATATATTTTCTTTCTACATCTGTTATCTGCATTCACTATCGTCATTTATTACCGTGCTATCAATGATATCGTATTATCGTACGTTTTAGGATGTCCGTAACAATGTTAACGAAATTACGCGAAAGATAACGGAATTATCATTGACGATAGTTTCGATTATGTAAGACGAACAATGTGCATGAAATCGACTGGAAACTAAGGTTACGTGATTCTAAAAGCATCATTGATAATACGTAATAAACCGTATAATTTGCGAATAGTTTTAACCCTCTCGTATCTAGGAATTTTTAAATTCTATTTCTACGGAGGATCCCAGTCGAAGAACATGATTAATGGAATATTACTAATATTATTATCTATACTTATTATTCTATAGCCGTAGAAAATTATTCATGGAATATTATTAATATGAATAATATTGAAAGTGATAAGTTCATTGTTCCACCGATTAAACATTTTTATTCCCTCGCGTAAATTGTAATAGCATTATTACTGAAAGATTAATAATATTAATAATATTCCATATTTCCATATTCAATATTAATAATAACAATAATATTAACAGTATTACATTAATAATATTCTTACAATTGCGCGAGAAAATAGAAATGTTTAATCATTGCAACGATAAACTTATCACCTTCAATTTCCGATTAAATCGTGTATTATGGAAATGAAATGCCCGACGCAAATGTGTTAATATAACATTTATATAATATTTAATCCGCGGCAAGCTTTTATTATAAATGTTTTTGTTAGAAAACATACTATTCTCGAAACTTAAGTTCGTCCTGGAATGGAAAACTTCGAACTAATTCATTTGCTCGAACAATATTGTTATTGGTTTTATGTCGATCTATAAATTAATATGCCAATGTTGATCGTTGCCGGTGATTTATGATGGCGATTGATTATCGAATCAATTAAGAATTAATTTAGAGTCTTACGTTAGAATATATTATATTGTATACATATATAAATAAATGTATCTGCCGTGATGTTTTAATTACGAAATTCAAAGTGAAAGTGAATGGGAAAGATCTCCGGAAAGATAATTCACATTGTGAACAGTGGACAGGTCATTTCGGGCGATGATATAAATTTTGTATTTTAATAATAAAAGACTGGATAAGGGAGGAAGTACTTATTAATACGTTACATATGTATGTATATCGATTGTATTTTTCTTTAGCCACGGAAATAGCGAATCATTCCGCATTTTATTTAACGATTAATTAAAGCAACTAATTAAAAAGACTCTTCCGTTTGCTAATTAACGAGCTTCCTTATTTTTCCGAGTTTTGGCAATTATACCGTGGTCTTTATATTATTAATATGATCTTCCGGTAAATGTAATATATATAATTCTCTAATTTTGACAAATATTCGATCGATATAATTACATTTATTTGAAACAATTATTTTTCGCTTCAACGACGCATCGCTAATTCTTCAAATGTTCGATTCGAGTCGTTTGATTCGTCAGGAAGTTAAGATATGAATCGATCGATCAATCAATCGATTCATCGAATCCACCGGATACTGGAAAGTCTGTTCCGGTCTGAGCGCAGGCGGGACATCTTGGCTCGTCTTTCAACGACTCGACGATAATTATAATTAATTAATTGTTTCGTTAATTCAGTCGCCGACGTGTCTTTCTATTAACTCTTGGATTCTGTCGGTTTATTATGTGCGCAGGTATAAGTACTATAATATTATTATTATAGTAATATTATAAATATTGTTATATTTATTACAATATTAGGTTTATACACAGATTACAAGCTCATACAACGCGGTACGATAGTATTACTATCAATTACTATAATTACTATAACAATACCATCATAATTATTATTATTATAATATTTATAAGTACCGAGTTGTACAAGGGTCACTTGTACATACACTTTCAATACAACAAACGTATCTAAGTGCACATATCTATCTACATTTCCAGAGTTATTGCAAACCGTAAAGTTCATTACTTAACATTTATACTTCCACGCATGAGAAAGCAGCGATATTATAATCAGCATAGTGTCCTTGCTCGGAGGAATATAATCGAGGAGAAATGGAAAAAAATGAATAGGGAAGAGAGCAGGTAATTATGAATCCATAAAAAGGGAACGCCTGCGAGATGTTGTATTATCCTTTCCGGTGTCCGAAGGATTTAACAGTAATGATTCCTGATTGCACATCCTGCAACACCTCGCGTCCCTCGGGAAGATTAAACAATTACACATCGAAATAATACTTCGCACTATTTTTTTGCTTTATATCCTGATTTATTTCCTTATCAGGGCGCTTCGCTAAAAGTCATCGAATAAATATTGATTATGATTCAATGACAAGTATTTCGGCTTTTCATCGTTCGCCGAGGGAAAGCAAAATCGAATTATAATCGGTAATGATCATATTTCGATTAAGTACCGATAAAGGTATTGGTTTCTGGGTTAGATCTGGATTAAGAATCGTAATCGACCATTTCCGTATATCGGTTATTTTTTGGCGAATTATTAAGTAACGATAACAGTGTTAGTTTCTGGGTTAAGTTTTGATTACCAATTGTAATCGATCATTTTTATATATCGGCTATGTTTTAATATATATTGAAACGAATTAATATACACCGTTAATGGTGTTTCCGATATTCGACCTTAAATGATTCGCAATTAAGTGTATCGCGCGAAGTCTCGCGTTCCTCGTCAATATCTATCGTGTAATCAGTCTTGTATCAGATGCTTATCGAGTCGCAACAGTATTACACGGGAAACTAATTAGCGTGGCAAGACAACGACAGAAACCACCAACGTTATTTCATTAGGTCTCTTCAATTACGTGCATTAGCACAAATTGCGAAAGACTCGCAGCCTCCAGCCTCGAAAGGAAGATTTCAATATTAATTCCCACTATTTACGCTCACGTTATTTATTACGTATTAGCATTATGAAAATGATATTTATCCTTTCTATTGTACGCTCCTGATGGGAACGATCGTCCTTCTTCACGTAAAAGAAATCATTACGAAAACGCGATACTCTCGATTTTCCATGAATATTACGTGACTTTATTATGTAAATATTCAGCGACCAACGCGGCTCGCGATCCAAGGTTAATCGAAGATCGATTTTGACTCGCGACTTAATTAAATAATTTCATGTAATTATTGTTATTGTATCATATGCAACAGGCATGTTTATTTTATCAAAACTCACCATGAATATTACAGCAAGCGTGACATTATTTGTTCGCCACGAAGAATATAATTAAGAGTAATGACCATCGAGAAATTAAAATACGTTTGACACTGATCAATGTATAACACAAATGTAAACGGGCCGATAAACAATTAAAATCGAGTACAGGTAACCCTCGTATAACGCTGGTGTTAGGTTCCAGAGAAAGGTGCATGCATTATATCGAAATCGCATTGTAATAAGGGCCGCGTTATACGAGTATCGCCACAATTTGTGAAACGCGTTATATCGAAGTCGCATTGTATAAATATCGCATTATGCGAGGATCGCCACAGTTTGTGAGTCGCGTTATACAAGTACCGCGTTGTACGAGGATCGCCACAATTTCTGAACCGCGTTATATCGAAGTCGCATTATATAAAAATCGCGTTGTACGAGGATCGCCACAATTTCTGAACCGCGTTATATCGAAGTCGCATTATATAAAAATCGCGTTGTACGAGGATCGCCACAATTTCTAAACCGCGTTATATCGAAATCGAATTATATAAATATCGCATTGTGCGAGGATCGCCACAGTTTGTGAGTCGCGTTATACAAGTACCGCGTTGTACTAGGATCGCCATAATTTCTGAACCGCGTTATATCGAAATCTAATTATATAAAAATCGCGTTGTACGAGGATCGCCACAATTTCTGAACCGCGTGATATCGAAATCGAATTATATAAATATCGCATTGTGCGAGGATCGCCACAGTTTGTGAGTCGCGTTATACGAGGATCGCCACAATTTCTGAACCGCGTTAAATCGAAGTCGCATTGTAAGTGCCGCGGTATACGAGGATCGTCAGAATTTCTGAATCGCGTTACATCGAAGTCGCATTGTAAGTGCTGCATTATACGAGGATCGTCACAATTTCTGAATCACGTTACATCGAAGTCGCATTGTATAAGTGTTACCTGTAATTATTAAAATGAAATTTACCGGGTATAATTTCCGATTTCGTTGCGTTTCTGGAAAGAAACGGCTTGAACGATCAGCGTCTTTAAGTTCGACAGAGGTATGCTTGAAATTTCGCGTTCGAGGACCTTCGAGCGCGGCAAACGAAGGCCTTTCTACCATAAATGCAGCACTTTTACTGCCGGTAATTCATACCGTGCAACCTGGCTCGAATTCCCAATAAAAACCTTGCGAAATGCGTCACTACGAATCTCATACGCTACGAGTACACTTCGCGATGGAACAAAGGAAAATGCCGGTAAACAATGTCAAGTAACATTTACATTTCTCAACCCCTCGAACCAGTTCGCTTTCCAAGAATCTCGATAAAAAGATATCCTTTTGATGACACTCGACGACTTTGCTCGTTAATTTCTCTCGCAAACTACGCTGGCTTCGAGCTCCCCGCGATTTAAACGATATTCCGCTAGGAATATCCGTGATCAATTTCAAACCTCTCTTATCTTATTCCACGAAGCAAAAGACTTTTTTAATAACGTGTCATTTCCACTTTAGATCTCCCGTTTGATGAAAATTTCAGAGTAGCCATAATATAATCAACAATTGTTATTAATGCAACGTTGGTCTCAATTAGAAACATTAATATTTCAATCGAATAGATTCGTGTCATTTCCAACGAAATTTTTGATTATATGATTATAATACTACTTAGGAGTTATGGAATTATGGAATTATACATAAAAAGCGCATCGCGTTGTTTCATTTAATTCAACTGTTATTCTGAAAATTCTGGATAAAAACTAACCGCGCATTGAATTGTTTCATTTTAAACAAATACGTTCTTGTAATTTACAACGAAATGCCTCGGTAAATTATTATACTAATAATAAATTAATAATTATACTAATCAACACATGTCATTAAATGTCTGATTATATTATTATTATACTACTTAGGATTTATGGATGAAAAAGAAACGCGAATCGCGTTGCTCGAGTTGATCCATTTGAAAGATACGCGGGATATAAACATGAAAATAATAATAAAGTTATACGTATAATGCGTTGAAAAATACATCGGGATTATCGTTTGGACTATGAACCCCGGAAAAAAGGAGGAAAAAATTAATTTCGAGTGCAACAGGATTTATAAGTGCGACCGAGAATATGATGCGACGTAAACGACAACTTTAAAACTGGTTTCGAGCACCGTCACTGCAAAAGTGTCTCAAATATGAAGGAAGTGCAATATTTACTGGGACCTGCAACCCGAATTTTGCGAAATCATTTATGTTAATCAACGTCCCCAGGAAACGAGAACTAAACAACGGAATTGCAACTTTTCATTTTCATCCAGAAATATTATCATCAAAGGAATCCCCTCCAATCGTCTCCTCGGACATAAATACTTTTACGTTTATTTAAGTAATATTATTACTAGTTAATAATAATATTATCATTTAAGTTAATTTACTAATTTAAGGTAATTTAATTAATTTAATTTACTATTAATCATAATATTACTTAAATAGTAATATTTTTATTATTTTATTTTGTATGTTTATTAAAGTAATATTCATATCGAAATTTCATGTTTTACGGAAAAAATAACAGATGGAAGAGTAAACGAAATTTTTATCATAGATTGGTTTTAATTATTAATTCCGTATAATTGCAAACATGTAAATTAATACGGAGCAATTTTGGAGCACAGTTATTAAAACAATTAATTAGACGAGAAACACGTAGAATTTTCGTTATCGCGAAGATAATAATTTCTATTAATCGTGGATTCGGTAAAAGATGATTCTGCAGATTTTAGAGTAAGTCGTAGCGTGAAATCGTGATAAGGAATACTAATTTTTTAAATAAACATGTTCCCGTCGTTTGAAAATAAACAACGAGTTTGCAATTCCAGGCTTTATTGATTTACCGGAATTGGTTAGTTTCGATGTTTACCGGAGGCGATTGTTTACATATCGAGGGGTAATCTAACGGCAGTGGATTGTTGGTATTACGTTAACAATCGTATGAACAGTATGAAATTACGAGGAGTTATATGCATTGCATAATGGCATAATTACAAGAATTGATCCGAGGATTTTATTAACGTCTGCTGTAACAAAATTGTAACTTATGACGTAAAACAAGTAATTAATCGAGTATCTGTATAAACAACATCAGGAAGAAATGCCTTCGATAAATAACAAACATCTTCATTACACGCGCGTGATATTATTTCTATATGCGTTTCGAGTATAATGAAAAACTAATTAAATAAATAACTAGGTAAATAAATAACTTCGATTATTTGGAATATCTGATTGTGAGATTTGCATACCCACCTTAGGTTCAAGTAAACAGGTAGCAATTCGTTCCAAATGGATAGCTTTCCGTCTTTTCTTTCGAAACCTAAATTTGGGTCAACCGACTGAAGTCTCAGGTACTTAGGAGTAGGTAAGAGTCATCCGCATTACAAGGCTTTCCAAAATATTTCCTAAAATTACTACGCCCTTATCAGTGCACGAATAAACAAAAGCCACTGGAAAATGTTATTTCTATTGAGAAATGTAACAGTGTAACATATCCTTTTCTGGCCAGAAAAGTACTTAAATACACTTCCTTTGACCCAAAATCGTCCTAGAATATGTTTATACATCATCTACCTTCGATTTGGGTCATCTAGAAGCGATTTTGGCGACTTTGAAATTTTGACAATTTTTGAAGGTGTACCCCTTCACATTTTTTCGACTTGGGTTCGACCCATTTTTGGCTCAAAAAAATTTGTTAACCACTTCTTCCGACCCAAAATCATCATAGAATATGTTTATACATCATATACCATCGATTTGGATGGTCTAGAATTTATTTTGGCGACTTTTAATTTTTGAGAATTTTTGAAGGTATACCCCTTCACATTTTTGCGATTTGGAAATGACCCATTTTTGGCTCAAAAAAATTGTTTAACCACTTCTTCCGACCCAAAATCATCATAGAATATATTTATACATCATATACCATCGATTTGGTAGGTCTAGGAGCGATTCTGGCGACTTTTAATTTTTGAGAATTTTTGAAGGTATACCCCTTCATATTTTTGCGATTTGGAAATGACCCATTTTTGGCTCAAAAAAATTTTTTAACCACTTCTTCCGACCCAAAATCATCATAGAATATGTTTATACATCATATACCATCGATTTAGATGGTCTAGAATTTATTTTAGCGACTTTTAATTTTTGAGAATTTTTGAAGGTATACCCCTTCACATTTTTGCGATTTGGAAATGACCCATTTTTGGCTCCAAAAAATTTTTTAACCACTTCTTCCGACCCAAAATCATCATAGAATATGTTTATACATCATATACCATCGATTTAGATGGTCTAGAATTTATTTTGGCGACTTTTAATTTTTGAGAATTTTTGAAGGTATACCCCTTCACATTTTTGCGATTTGGAAATGACCCATTTTTGGCTCAAAAAAATTTTTTAACCACTTCTTCCGACCCAAAATCATCATAGAATATGTTTATACATCATATACCATCGATTTGGATGGTCTAGAATTTATTTTGGCGACTTTTAATTTTTGAGAATTTTTGAAGGTGTACCCCTTCACATTTTTTCGACTTGGGTTCGACCCATTTTTGGCTCAAAAAAATTTTTTAACCACTTCTTCCGACCCAAAATCATCATAGAATATGTTTATACATCATATACCATCGATTTGGTAGGTCTAGGAGCTATTCTGGCGACTTTTAATTTTTGAGAATTTTTGAAGGTATACCCCTTTACATTTTTTCGACTTGGGTTCGACCCATTTTTGGCTCAAAAAAATTTTTTAACCACTTCTTCCGACCCAAAATCATCATAGAATATGTTTATACATCATATACCATCGATTTAGATGGTCTAGAATTTATTTTAGCGACTTTCAATTTTTGAGAATTTTTGAAGGTGTACCCCTTTACATTTTTTCGACTTGGGTTCGACCCATTTTTGGCTCAAAAAAATTTTTTAACCACTTCTTCCGACCCAAAATCATCATAGAATATGTTTATACATCATATACCATCGATTTGGTAGGTCTAGGAGCTATTCTGGCGACTTTTAATTTTTGAGAATTTTTGAAGGTATACCCCTTTACATTTTTTCGACTTGGGTTCGACCCATTTTTGGCTCAAAAAAATTTTTTAACCACTTCTTCCGACCCAAAATCATCATAGAATATGTTTATACATCATATACCATCGATTTGGTAGGTCTAGGAGCTATTCTGGCGACTTTTAATTTTTGAGAATTTTTGAAGGTATACCCCTTCACATTTTTGCGATTTGGAAATGACCCATTTTTGGCTCAAAAAAATTTTTTAACCACTTCTTCCGACCCAAAATCATCATAGAATATGTTTATACATCATGTACCATCGATTTGGGCCATTGAGGAGCGATTCTGGCGACTTTGAAATTTTGACAATTTTTGAAGGTATACCATTCTCATTTCTTTCAATTTCGATTATCCCTTTTTACTGATGGAAGAACCACTTTATACCATTTATATCGACTCAAAATGGTCGTAAACAATATATTCTGCTGCAATATTCGTAGAACTCTTTTCGTCATAGCTAGTGATCGTTCCTGGGAACTAGTCAAAAATATTCCAAAAAAATATTTTACCCCTACCTCATACCTAGAAAAAATCTAATACACCAACTACGTGCTGCCACCTCTAGGTCACTAGAATGCAAGCATGGATGTAGCTCGCAGGCGCATTTCCCGGTGCATTCTCCGGTTTCACCTTCGACTCGTAGCCAACACCGTCATTCCTTCCCCGCGATCCATCGAAGTTAGTACCACCACTCTCTTCCTCTCTTCGTAAACCCGACACACGATCCTCTCCCTTCTTTCTACGAGCAGCGAATCGCACGCGTTTTCGAGTGCAACTCATTTACACGGTGTAACAGGCTTCCATCTCCCCTTCTCTCACCGATCGTCTTCCTTATCGCTCTCATTATATTGCCCCTCCTTTCATCTCTGTCTTCCGCACGACTCCCACGATTTTTGTTCTCTTTATCGACAACGCTCCTCTCGTTCGAACGTCCCAGTGACCGATAAGAGAGTACCAGTGTCAAGGTTATCCGAGCGCGGTAAGAAAGAAGAGTGTAAAGAAGAAGAGCAGCGAGTGTCATTTTGTGGAAACAGCTGCAGCTGTTCTCCTCCATCATTTTTTAACCGCGTGTTTCTCTTCCTTTCGTTTCTTACACTTTGTTTGATTAGTAACAGTTTATTCACTGGAGAACGGAGTTTGGTCTGGTGAGCCTCGCGAGAGGACTCGCTTTCATTGGTCAACGGAAACATGTCGCTTATAGCTGATTGCTTTCAACGGCTGACGGCCAAGACGCCGGTGAAGTTGGAGGTAAGCTTGTTAATTCAATTACAAAGTATTTAATAGAATTATCATCGTGCTATATATATTTGAATAATTAACCCTTTATAGCTGCATGTCACTTTTAAGTCACATACTCTTTTATCCGTATCTTTCATTTCAATTGATTGGTTTCGTTGTAATAATAATTATAAAAGTACGCGGATCCTCACCTTTTTCGGTGCGTTTCAGTAATAATTTCGTTATCGAATCGTGTTTAATTGGATTTACGTTATACGATTTTCTCTGAGACACATACAAATTGGATTATTGAGGTTTAATATTCTATGATTTTGTTTATGCCAATATGAAATTTATCATTTTAATATGAATTTTAATATTCTTCATGCACGCCCACCGCTTGGTGGTGACCTTTCCTCATTCATCGCTTTCCCGATTATTTTCCGATACTTATTTTCTCGCACATTTCCGTTCTGCATTTTCCATCTTGCATCTTCCATCTTGCAATTTCCACGGCTTTCACCAGCACCTTCTACTTTTTTATCGAGTACTCTTTTGTACCAGTTGCCGAGCATTCCAGAACCTTGGTTTTCAATCTGCGCATTAAAACATTATAAAATTAATATAGACATTCACGGACAATTATTATTTTTATTATTTCAGGGTAAAGTATAGCAAGCGTATAAATATTAGAATTTCTATCTTGCTTCGTGTCTCGATAAAAGACTTTGTAAAAATGGAGTGTGATAAGATATTTTAATTTGACCATATCATTATTTTAATAATTTCAAATTAAAATATAGTACGCGTTTAATTATTCCAATTTATCTCGTGCTTCACGGCTTGATAGGAAACTTTATAAAAATGAAGTGGTATTAGATATTGTCGTTTCACCATATAATTATTGTAATTATTTTAATGATTTCAAATTAAAATAACAGCTTGCGTTTAATTCCTGCAATTCAAGTCGTGCTTCGCGGCTTGATAAAAGACATTATAAAAATGAAGTTCGATAAGATATTTCACTTTGATATTTTTCTTTGATTTTAATGATTTCAAATTAAATATAGTACACGTATAAATATTGCAGTTTACGTCGTGTTAAACGGCTTGATAAAAGATATTGTGAAAACCAAGTGGGATAAGATATTTTAGTTTGACCATGTAAGTGCGCACCCTTGAGACTCCGATTAGGTGGGGTTGCACCGTGGGAAATCCGGTATAAAAATCTTTCGTCGATATCAAATGAAGTGTGTGATGTTCGACGTGTAGTTGCGTTGCCGGGTGACCGCGATTGAATATCGGCGAGCGCGATGTGGGTCAGCTGGAGAAATGGTGACACGCGCTTTTTGAGTCGATTGACCTTCAACGTGAGACACTCTAACCAATTACGCGTGTACCAGTCTGCCCTGCCACACGCGAATTCGCTTCTTCGTCTCTTTGCTTCTTTATCAAGATGATTCAATTAACGGACTCATCGAGCAAATATTTCCTTCACGTTAAACGTTCCTCGAGTTTGCTGGTATTTTTGCAAATAAAAAGTCCTCCCCGTTTTATCTCGCCGATGAATGAAACGCGGATTTGATTCAGAACCGTACGCTACGTTTGTGGCATAGTGACTTTCAGTCCGTTAATTAGATAGATAGTCGGTTTCCAAAGGCCGTAGTATTTTATTCGACTTATATGGGCTCTTACAACGCGGTTCTTTATATAATGCGGTTTACAAATTGTAGAAATTCTAGTATAACGTGGTACTTATACTACGCGGTTTACAATTTGCTGCGATACTCGTATAACGCGGTACTTATACCAGGCGGTTTTGATATAACGTGGCACTTATATCAGGCGGTTTCGATATAACGCGGTACTTATACTAGACGGTTTCGATATAACGCGGTTCACGAATTCCTGCGATCTTCGTATAACGCGGTACTTATACCAGGCGGCTTCGATACAACGCGGTTTGCGAATCACAGCGATCTTCGTATAACGTGATTCTTCTACCAGGCGGTTTTGATATAACGCGGTACTTATATCAGGCGGTTTCGATATAACGCGGTACTTATACTAGACGGTTTCGATATAACGCGGTTCACGAACCCCTGCGATCTTCGTATAACGCGGTACTTATACCAGGCGGCTTCGATACAACGCGGTTTGCGAATCACAGCGATCTTCGTATAGCACGATTCTTCTACCAGGCGGTTTTGATATAACGCGGTACTTATATCAGGCGGTTTCGATATAACGCGGTATTTATAACAGGCGGTTTCGATGTAACGCGGTTTACGAATCGTAACAGTTCTCGTATAACGCGATACTTATACCAGGCGGTTTTGATTTAACGTGTTCATACGAAATAACACTTCACTGGAGAAACTTTTTTCTGGAACATAATTCTGATTACACGTTGCTCCAATTATTATTTTATAGTCGCCCTAAAAATAGTAAACGAATAATAATCTATTAACTGTAAGCTTCAGGCACACCAAGCACAGTGTAACTAACATTACACGGATTAGTGATTTTCTAGTTAAATGGATTCTGTATCGGTTAATCCATAGGAAATCTGTAAAAATATATATGTATTTTAATACATGTACAAGCGAAGATTGTAGTTGAAAATGTGTTCCGTGTTCGTCATCAGGACGGATTTATAATTTTGTTTATCATATTTCCGACTGGTTTTATTGGACACGTAATTGGCGTTCTCGAAAATGAATATTTCATTTTCATACGGTTATTGTATTTTCTCTTTCGTATGTTCAGTATGGAATAACAATATTGAATAACAACGGCCGGGTAAAATCAATTAATATTCGACGTGACATAAATGTATTTCGGACTTAATTCTAGTTTTTGCTCGTAAAATTATTACGCAGTCATTAATTTCATATGAAATTATTTTAATATGTTAAACAAGACAGTCATTGTGCATTGTATATTTTAAATAAGAAAGTCCCTTAATTATAATTTAATTCCAACCATTTTCAAGTTGAAGGGTTACAAAGTCACGGATGTCAATCGGACAAGAAAATTCGGCGTTGCTTGCAGGAGTCTTCAAGAATTGAAAAGAAAAGCCTGTGCCAAGTTAAACGTGAGTATCCGACCCTATATTCCTAAGAACTTCTCATTTTCATAAACTAACAAAAATTGCTTTTCATTCGGTTTTTACCGGCCCTCGTTCTCCGGAGAATTCCCTCCATTCTTCTCCACGGCATAATGAAATCCAAGGGTTAAAACCAGGTCATAAAACCTAGTTACTCTAAAGGGCTCGGATAATTCTAATTAGTACTCGTGGGTAGCAGCTCGCGAAGAATTAAGTTTGAAAGCACGGACTATGCAAAATTATTTATTTATTATTCTTTTGTTGGACGGTGCGGCCAGTAGTATAGAGCAATTGGTCTATACTACTAGCCGCAACAGTAGTATAGAGCAATTGGTATATACTACTAGCCGCACCAGTAGTATAGAGCAATTATATACTACTAGCCGCACCAGTAGTATAGAGCAATTGATATATACTACTAGCCGCACCAGTAGTATAGAGCAATTGGTCTATACTACTAGCCGCACCAGTAGTATAGAGCAATTATATACTACTAGCCGCACCAGTAGTATAGAGCAATTGAAATATACTACTAGCCGCACCAGTAGTATAGAGCAATTGGTCTATACTACTAGCCGCACCAGTAGTATAGAGCAATTGGTATATACTACTAGCCGCACCAGTAGTATAGAGCAATTGATATATACTACTAGCCGCACCAGTAGTATAGAGCAATTGATATATACTACTAGCCGCACCAGTAGTATAGAGCAATTGGTCTATACTACTAGCCGCACCAGTAGTATAGAGCAATTGGTCTATACTACTAGCCGCACCGTCCAACAAAAGAATACTAACATTTCGAAGACCAACAAAAATATAACTCAAGATTATAATTATTTATTTATTAATATAAACGGGGAAAACCCCTTCTTCAAACCGCAAGAAAGAAAAGATAATGGCGATTCACGCGTCTGATCAAAAATGTTTATCTCCTTGGGATTTTCCCTTTTTTTGGAGGAAAGTCAAGCTACAGTTTCTTAGTATCTGGACACGGTAAGGTTCTGCAGATGGATTAAACGGATTGCAGATCGACCTTGGAACCGGATTGCATTCACTTGCAGCAGTGTGGCTCTATCGAACGAGCAGCCGGGCCAGGGACAGAAAGCACACATACCCCCCAATGTCAAGGTCACCCGTTCGTTCTGCATCCTTTATGTTCCTAGGTTCCTAGGTTCCTAGGTTCCTAGGTTCCTAGATTTTCGGACGGAGCCAAATTTGTTATATTTCCCGTTGCCCTTAGAACTTCCACTCTATTTCAGCGTAAATATCCCTCCGGTTAATGGATACCGATCTTATTACTCTCGAAATAATTCGTGATAAATAACTAAATTAATAGAAATAATTCGAATATTTTTACTTTGGAATATTATGTTTAACTTGTTGCGTTTTCGGTAAGAAGACTGCGAAGGGTGTCGATGTCATTGTTGATCGCAGCGAGAATATATTTTGTTTATTTATTATTAACGTAAACGGAAAACCCTTTCAGTGTACGACAACAGAAACATTGGTAATGTATATTGGATTGAGTCATAAATAAGTTTCGTTGCTAAGTTACAAAATCTTTGTATAAGTATTACAAAGGTTAACTTGATTTTTTGAAAAATAGACTTAGGCCACTTTCAGAATAAACGGGTTAATGCATTGGATTAAAGTCCATTGTAATTCATTTTATTAACGAATCAAGTTTATTGTAAAAACGGAACTTATTGATGACTCAACATAATATTAGAGCTTAGGTTTTATTATTACGATGATATTACGAGTTTTTATTATTTTTAATTGATTTATTTTATGATTGCAGGTCACGAACGACTTGGCGGAAGTAAACGTGTTTCTAGTCGATGGATCGCTGATAGACGAGGAATACTTTCATACTTTGGAACCACAAGTGACTTTGATACTTCAGAGGCCCGGGGAGAATGTTTTGACCGGTCAGTTCATCGAATTATGCAATTATACAGGTTTTGCACTCGAAATTAACCCTTTTGTAAATCGCATTCATTTTTTTTTTGCACTCGAAATTAATCATTTTGCAAATCAAATTCGTTCTTTCACAGATCAAATTCACCTTTTTGCAACCCAAGCTTCTCCACAAACTTGTTTTCCGAAACTCGTGCAATAAAATTAAAAGCGAATGTTAAGTTCGAATTTTAATCTGCAAAATGGTGAATTTGATTCGCAAAAGGGTGAATATGATCTGCAAAATGGTGAATACGAACGAGGCTACCCTGCAAAGATCTCGTTGCTGCTTGCAGATGCAGATATTCTTTACGATACTCTCAGAAGAGTGAACATTGACTTTTTGATTGCCGGTGACGAGGTGTCGCGATTCCTCACGGAAAATCTAAAAACGAAAGTCGCGGTGTTAAACAATGTTTTAAACAAAGACGACTCGAAGACAGCCTTCAGCAACCGAGATGAACATCCCGAGTGGTTCCGTGGCCTGGAGACTAATTACTCGACCAAGGTAAATTACCATTTTCCAATTAAATACTTCCGACATTGTTTCACATTATATAATTTATTTATCCATCGAGTAAATCTATTCGACAATTACTCAACTGTATATTATAAACAATGTATGTAGTCTGTAATCTATTTATTTATTCCGCCATATTTACTTCTTACTTTATAAGTTAACGTTATTATTATCTATTGTTGTCCACAAAGTTTCTGCTGATTTTTAAGGAAGATTCAATGCCGACATTTTTATATGTCGATATAGATTTATTCAATTATCTATGCATCCTTTATTTCACAATCTTCTTCCATTTTTCTATTCATTCTATTATATTATTTATTATCGTATTTCTACTTATTTTATTGAGAATATAATCGTTTTAATTCACAGCCGGAGGTTTTTATCAAATGAAATTACGTTATTTAAATAAAATATTTTCAAATGAAATGTCTGTTTCAGGAAGCATATATGCATCGCAGATGCCAAGACAGGATACGTACGTGTCTCTATAAAACGATCGATCAAGTAAAGTCCTCGGACGTTTACTTGAAGGATCGTAAAGCGAGGCAGCAGTTGGTCCACGTGATAGCATTCTTTAAGATGCAATTAAAAGAGGATCATTACTTCGGTCATTACTTCGACCGAACTCGAGTCGAAGAGAATCCGGAGAGTAACACGGATGAGTGCGATTCCACTTTGGATTGCTACGATCATTGTCCTTGCAAGTTAAACCGCGCTGAAGGTAGCATGTACTTTCGACTGTTCGGTAACAGAATCGCCGATCCTTCCGACGATATCGATGGGAGAAAATCCAAGGAAAAAAGCACGCCGCATGAATCCCAGGTGGACGTGGAATCGGAGGAAGAATGTTGTCCTTATCGGATTCAACCAGAAGGAAGGCAACCGCGAATAGCAATTTGCGATCGTAAAGGTGAATTCAGGTGCCAGGGAGTTTGGAATGCCGATGAGTGTCCTTACGGCGAACGACACAGGATCAATCCTTACAGATCGAGGGAAGAACTGATCCTGTTCTCTACGTGGAATTTGGATCACAAGTAAGATGAGATTGTATTGTATTAAATGTTTCATATGAAACGGCGCATTTTCCAAAAGGCTCGGTTTAATCATTCACTGCTCTTTACAGTTAATAGTATATTCAAAAACTTTAATCGTGTTATGATCGCTGAAGTCCTGTCTACATTTCGTATATATCACAATTTGCAAAAACCTTTCTTTTATGACGTAATGATGGTAAATGTAAAAAGTGAATTTCACTCGAAACTCACTTTTCGGGAAATGAATCAACGTGGTTTCAAATATTATTATTTACGGAGTTATAAAACATTGTATATAACTTTATATATATACATAAATATAGTATAGAAAGGAAGAAAAGGAAGTATAGAAATTGATACAATTTAATATTAAATTATTTTTTATGAATTCTAGGATCGAGAGATCTCGGAGGCTCGTACCTCAATTGCTTAAAATATCCCTCCAGGAAACAATGAACGAAAGCGACATCCTCGACTGCTACGACAATCTTTTTACGTTGAAGAATCTGAGGTTGGTTCATATCGTGTGTCACGATAAGGGTTCGCACAAGTAATTAGACTCTAAGAAACAAAAACCAGTAACGAGGCTTTGAATCTAAAGATTAATAATTGCGAAGCAATTTAAGGACCGTTGAGAATGCTTAGATTTCAAGATCGTTGGCCATTGCATTTGATAACGTTTGATAAGGATTTCCGCTGCGCCAAAAATTTTACAAGCAATAACAAACCAAAGAGAAGTTTAAACTAACTCAATTATTAACACTACAACTACCGAACATAGACTCAGTTATTTTTACACATTTATTTATATATAAATTATGGTTGGTGGAATGAAGTTAATTCATGAATTCAATTATTTGCGTTATGCATTAAGGGTACCAGAAAGTATTTGGTAAAATTTTGCTTTGAAAATAAATGCTAAAAATTATTAATCCGAATGCAGCAGCCAAAAACGTAGTAGGTATTTCTTAGTCGTAGAGAAATAATGACTGAAATAATGATTTATATATAAAATAATGTCGTTCCATTAAGTTCTTCCAGTAGTTAAATTATTAGTGCAACACTTTTCACGCGAAATTGATCTAATTACGTGATATTAAAAAATAATATGCAACATTAAATAACGTGCCAATGTAATCTTCGAGGAACTAGCTTTTTCATGTTTGAAAGATCAATTTTTTCCAAGAAAAGATACAATTTATAATACAGGGTTTTGGCGTAGCGGAGGAGACAGATTAACACCTAAGCACTCAAAAAGTACTAGAAAGGTGATAGTTATAAATTGATATTAATAATCATATTTCTGATTTCCAAATATTTCCGATATCAAAAGAACGGATGAAACATTGCCGAAGCTTCATGGTCAGAAATGTTGAAAATGATTTTCGATTTCCAAGCGAATAAATGCGCGGTTAAATCAAAGATGGCTGGCTTTTCAGCATTAACACTAGAACTACTGACAATACATTCAATTATATTTCTACATTCACGTACACATTTTTAAAAATAGGGATAAATGCGAAAAATAAATTAACCGATTTAATTACATCTATTTTGCAACGTGAGTCGCAAAAAAATCTCAGAAAATGAGAGATTATGAATTTAAACTTTTTTATTACATTCCGCGGATCCGTCATTTTGATGGCTTTGGTAGTTCTAGCGTTAACAGCCGTTATCTCAATGACTCGGTGTTTCGCCGAAGGAACTATTGACTTAAAACAAGATATCTGGCGAACTGACTGCAAAACTATGATATAAATAATAAATAATAATTAAACGAGTGCCGAGACACCTCGGCGTAGATTGCGTTATCGAAACTATTCTTTAGAAAGTGTACTCTAAGCGTAGATCGAGTATCTTTCTGATATATTTTTAATCCGACTGGTCGATCAAAGACGAAACGAAGTTCTGATATATTCGTATACAGATATATTATATACACATTGTATGTTATCTAGTTTAGAAAGGAAACATATTATACGGACACTATACATATGATATATAAACATATACAGATATATTATACGAAGATCTAGAAATTGTTCGGGAAATTCGAAAATGGTGCTTCTTCCGATCTACAAAAACAAGTGGAAGCTTTTGATAATTCGTTTTTTCCAGATATCCTTTCAGACTCGGTTTTGATAAAATTCTGATTAATATCAGGACGAAAATCAATAAATCAATTAAAATAGAAGGGTAGAATTTATGGAAATATCGACTAACAAAATAGATTGTCGATGTCGTGATTATTTATTATTGATTATTGATAACGAAGCAAGATAATTTCCCGTGAATTTTCTGTCGTTAGTTCTACTAGCTTTCCAATTTGTTTTCTATCGCTGGTGATATAATTTCATAATTTACTGTGTTATTACGATCAGTAAATTAATCGAGTTCCTTGCTGGAAGGTGAATTAAAATCGTGCCATTAAATCTTCGTGATTCCGTGCAGCGAATTATGCGGTTCGTTATACAGGGTGCATCCAGGATGATTATAATTTCGACCAATAAATCTCGTTTCCGGTTTCACCTTTGAAAGCCTCTTTATATCGAACCTTATTCCTTGCACTTTAAGGATAATTATGCCTTCGACTTCGATTAAACGCAAAACGTCTATCTCTAAGCTACTCTAATAATTGTTTATAACACTTCTAATAATTGTTTATAACACTTACAAAATATTATTACATCGTTGAACGAATATACAAATATATTTCGTATAAAATCCGTTTCCTCTGAGAACCCACGCTGCGCCACGTTCCTGATATTCTACTCTACCGGAATAATCCCTTACGTTTATGCGCAAACTGCGTGAAAGTGTAAGATTGTATTGTAGACTCTTGTATGACCATTATATATGTAAAAACATAGTATTTTTCAATGTAAAACAAATGTGTAGAATTATTTTAGAGAAATATATTTTAGGTACAACCGAGTCAGTGTCAATGTAATGTCGTCCGTCGGGTTTTATTTAACAAAGTTGTGCGTTCTGAGATCTTTTTTGTTAACGCCCAATTTGATACGAGGTTCGATTTAATTTCAAAGCGCTTTTGCCGTCAAAATTTTGTACGGTTTTATTTACCAAAAAGATTGTGTTTTAAGATCATTTTTTTAACGTCCGATTTAATTCGAAGTTCGATTTAATTTCAAAGCGCTTTTGCCATCAAAATTTTGTACGGTTTTATTTACCAAAAAGATTGTGTTTTAAGATCATTTTTTTAACGTCCGATTTAATTCGACGTTCGATTTAATTCTTAAAACTATTGAAGGCCAATTTTTTCATGGTATTTTTTACAAAAATGTTGCGGTTTTAAGATCTCTTCTTTTAACACCCGATTTAATTTGAACTTCCATTTAATTCCGAAGATGCTGTTCAACTTTCGGAGAAAATTCCGGACAAATTT
Organism: Nysson spinosus; assembly: GCA_910591585.2. NCBI lineage: Eukaryota > Metazoa > Arthropoda > Insecta > Hymenoptera > Crabronidae > Nysson > Nysson spinosus. The sequence continues at coordinate 11,593,027 of OU342835.1, forward strand.
GGATTCGAACAGCAATATTTATCTGGGCCAATTAAATCCTCGCGCATCTTCGACTCGGCCCTTATTATTCCACTGTCGAAATATATGCGTAAATCAATTACGGCCGGTTAATTACGGGCGCAATTAAAACGGTGATTATAACGTAAGAGCCGTACCTCAGTGTCGTTTAATTTAATTGCGCCCAAGGTTTCTACACCCACCAACCACCTACCCTTTTCCTTCTCTTTCGTCTTTCGTCTTCTTCTTCCTCTTCTTCTTCTTCTTATTCTACCACTACTAACTGCACGCCACTTCTCTTTAGCTTCGACTTCGAGGAGCTGTCGCGCGAAACTTTTCGAGAACGGCATCGCGAAAACTCCATTAACGGCGATATTGTATAAGTTTCGCATACTCGTTACTATTTTATTACCCCGAACGTCGGGTTACGCCGCTTTTTTCCCTCCCCCCGTTTGCACGGCCATGACGATAATTAATTGTAATTACGTCCTGGCTCCGCGGATCTGACGGAATACTTGAATAAGGTACTACGCTACTATTCTACTCCACCCCTCTTCATCCCTCTTCATCCCTCATCCTCCAACCCTTTTCATTCACTACCCGTACCCTTCTTTTCAAATTTTACACTGGCGCCGACATTTTATTCACCGACTGAACTTTCTCATTTTTATTACCCACTCTGCTCGAGTCTAAGTGCGCGTTTATTTGGACCTGTTAATTAATTATATCTACGACGATTGTGGAAGATTGTTGTAATAATTGGAAGAGTCGAGTTGATATGTAATTATGTAATAATATTAGGTTTTAAATACGTAAAACGGTACTTTGATTTGGATATTGTATTGTCTTCGTATTAAGATTCTAATAAAATTAAGTTTTTAACCAAATTATATATCTAATAAAATTGAACTTCCACGAAAATTATATTTCTAGCAAATGTTTCCAATAAAATTAACTTTCCAACAAAACTAAATTTCGAACAAAAGTTGAATCTTTTTCAAAACTCTTGGAGATTAAGTAAAATTGTTATTCTGGTTACTCGGCAACTATTCAAATATATTTCACGTAGGACGCAAGAAAAATCGCATAAATATTAATTATATTATTATAATAGAATGTCATGGAAGAACCAACGGTCGGCGCCTATATTCTTCGGCACAATAACGAAGCGAGGCGATAATAGCCCTATTTCGAATTCACTGAGCAGACTGAATGAACGTTAACTTCGTTCGATATCCCTCGGCGTACTTTCCTACCCTGACAATTGAGATTATTTTCAGTATTTCGGTGCTTTTGTTGGACAGCCTGGCTTTAGCTTTACATAGCAGTACAAAGTCATAATATATATGAAATGGAGTTTAATAAAACGGAAACGTTGGAGAGCTAAAAAAGAGCAGTGGTTCGACTTACTTATTACCCCTCGGCAATCTTTTTCCCTGGCTCTCGGTTCTTCGATGTTTACATCCATTGTTCGAGCACGGCCGGGGAAAAACGATGGAAACTTTTTCTACTATCTTTTTTTGTAATACTATTAAGAACTTAATAGTTAGCGAAACAAAGAAACGCCGACAAGCACCGTCGATTGTTCTCTTTGCATCCATTCCACGATATGCTTAATATACTCGTTAATTTTCTTTTTTGTCTACAACGAACCACTTCGCATTGTACGATGCTGCTATTCAGCATCTTTATAAGTAATTACGTTATAACGTCGAATATTTCCATGCTTGTTCATTTTGATTTCGACACATTTCCGCACTAATTCCGTAGAGGAATATTTCACGGGAAACAAGAGTGGTGGAAGCCGATTGGGTTCGTCGAAGCGGATACGCGTGGCCGGAAGTGTCGCGCATGAAAAGAGTGGAATTGATAAGAAAACCGAAGTCCCGGCGGAGAGGAGGAAAGAAGTAATATTTGACGGTGTATTAATTCGTAATCGGTGGACCAGCCAGTCACCATGAGCCGAGTAGAAGGAGAGTGGAACGGGAATAAATTTTCGTTTCACGTGTCGGTGAGTTTTTGCGGCTGAACGATCCTCCATGGCGAACCCCCGTAAAGGGCTCTGCTACCGAATTACCCCGCAATATGTTGCCGATCGTGAAAGCACGTCGAAAATCGATATACCGAGATGAGAGTCGAACGACTCACCCTTACGAAAATTCCACTCTTACCTTCCTCAACTGGTACGGGGTTGCATGTAAGAATGATGAAAAGCGAAAGAGCAATGGCATTATATACCAACCACCCTTGGAACACCCTTGGAACAACCTTAAACCTCCCACTCTCTTCCTTTCTTTATTTCTATATCTCTCTATTTCTGTATCTCTCTATTTTTGCTTCTTTCTATTTCTGTATCTCTTAATTTTTGCTTCTCTCAATTTCTGACTCTCTCGATTTTTGCCTCTCTCTCTATTTCTGTATTTCTCAATTTTTGCTTCTCTCAATTTCTGACTCTCTCGATTTTTGTCTCTCTCTCTATTTCTGTATCTCTCAATTTTTGTTTCTCTCTATTTCTATATCTCTCAATTGCTCTCTCTCTCTCTCTCTCTCCATTTCTATATCTCTCAATTTTTACCTCTCTCTACTTCTCTCTCTATTTTTATGTCTCTCAATTTCTCTCTCTATTTCTCACTCTCCGCCACTCCCAAGAGAAGGAATTCAAGTTGCCTTTCCGACTATACTACCGCCACACTCTTCCACCCTCCAGCTAACTTTACTGCCGGCACTAATCACTTCACTACGAAACGATTTACTGATTTATCGTTTAATTTCGCGACGATGGCCTCCTGATTCTAAGGCACCAAAGGCCTCGCCACTCGCAATACTACCCAACCCTCCGCGCGTGGCGAACTTTCGAATTTCGTGATTTAGTTCACTGAATTTCGACCTGCTTCAATGATCGACGTATAGAACTTGCTTTTAGGGTGAATGAGATTTTCGAGTCACAAGGGGATATGAGATCATTTGTAATTTTGATTTGCCTGCTACTAAACTTTCTTGCTTGTACGGTGTACATCAGTTACTTTTGTCAGGTTCTCTAATTAATTTCCTTGTAAGTCTAACATAAATAAATATTATCTTCATTAATTATTCCTGTGTGTTACACTGACACAGGTGTGACATACAGAAAAAGAAAAATGTAATAATGAAATAATGAATTACATCGAGTAATAATCGTTCCATAATTATAATTCATAAGACAATTAACATGTCATATGATTTATAATAACTATATCATAATTCCATATTCAGAAATATCATTAATTATTATTCGACCAAAATATACGCCCGTCAAAAAGCGAGCGTGAAAAATTCAAGATGATTTTGGAATCGAAAAAGAATTAATCGAATCGTTCATAATAATTCATAATTATAATTTATTACTCCAAGACTCCGATTATTATAATTTAATCTTCAGAAATATAATTAATTATTCAGTCCCGATATAAGCGCCTCAAAAAGTGACCGCAAAAAATGCGATTCGATCGGTGAAAGTAGATTTCCGAGGGAAAATATAGTGGGGTATGTTTCAGGGTGCCCCATCAATTTCGAGGGGGTGAAGTAATTTACCGCGATCAGTAATAGGAAGTTTGCACATAGATAAAGCTGAAAGTTACCATGGTTCCATCTCAGGGTTTTTTATAGTTGGGAAACCTTAGGGCAACCCTTTTCCGGTGATGGTCCAGGATCTCGTAGAGGTACCACTACTAAGGCTTTAGGATGTTTTACGATGACGCTTTTCAAGGATCTTCCAACAAGGAATTATCCCAGAAACTCCGCAGGTGTCACGTAAGTCTGGCCGAAAGGTTTACCTCAAACTTTGCCATCGCGAATGGCAACTTTGCAATTTTGTTCGCGCATTGTTATGCATTATAGAGAACACACTACAACGATGCCATAAAAAATTGATTTTTATGAATTATTTTTTTATTTGCATTTATTTTATATTACGCAGTTCCACCATTGGTTGCTGTATTTTATTTCTTCTGAACGAAGGACGTTGAAAGTTTTTATTAAATAATTAATGTTAATGTCATTATTATGCGAGGATAATTATTGTTTCTGATATATGATACTCCAAGGAAAGTGCATCTGATTGCAATTGGAATTATATTATAACTCTGTTATATGTTTAGAAATATTAATAATTAGTCGAGCACGATATACGCGCGTCAAAAAGCACCGCGAAAAATCGAATTATTAGTATACATAATTATGTTATTTCATTAATAATTGTATTATGAAACCTTCTTTCCTTCCTGTTTTCAACACGTTGAATGTCATATCAATATTAAATACCAAAACTCGAATCAAATATATCGTTAATATTTGCATAATTTTTAATATTATTAATTACGAGAACGATATAAAGTAACCAATGTATCGTAGAGCGATTAATCATTTGTATTTCTAGACGTTATATATATTATACAGTATCGTATAACACGAATTTCGGCGCGACGTTCAACTTGTTAGCCTTAATTTGAAAACCTTAACTTGTAAGGTTTTCTTTTTCCACGACAGTTACCAACCCGAAAAATAAAGAGTGAAAACCTTTTCGTTAATCTTGGAAGGAAGAACATCAAGGTTTGCACCTTTTCTTTCATTCGAAATGCTCCCGGTACCTTTTGATCCTGGTCGATCCAGGACGATTCAGGATGACTCGGGACGGTTCTGGACGATTTAGGACGGTTCGGGACAATCCAGGTTCGACACTTGCCGAGGTGACACGGCGCAAGGAAAAATCTTAAATTCCGATCGAAGGATGAAAGATTCATGAAACGACGGGTGTCGCGTGGCGTTCACAAAACCAACTGTTTCCATCATGAATCGGCTGTGGAAATTTTCGTTTATGTAACACAAAGCGCAACTCGAGTCTGTTCGAAAGCCACGGAAACGAGTAGCTATTATGCCGGAGACTTTCGGCTCTATGTTTCATGCTTTGATACCTGAGGAGATTGGTTTTACTCATCGTTGGAAGGTTTAGAGAGCAGTCACCGAAAAGTGCAAAAACGAAAACGAAATATGTCGACTAAAGTGTCGTTATTATATGTACCATCATTAGTATAACTAACGGGAAGAGCTAATTAAACGGTTGAGAATTGGAGACTTAAAAAATGATTTAGATCGCTGGAAAGAGGAAATCATCATCTATAATAATTTCACTGAATGAATTTCGGTAATTGAATATTGTATATCGTAAAAATATAAGTTTAATAAAAGGGCCAAAGGGCTATGTCGACTAACGTGTCGCGATTATATCATTATTAATGTATCATAATTAAAGAGAAGGACTAATTAATCAGTTGATAATTGGAGACTTAAAAAATGATTTAGATCGCTGGAAAAAGGAAATCCACATCTATAATAATTTCACTAAATGAATTCCGATAATTAAATATTGTATATCGTAAAAATATAAGAGTAATAAAAAGTAGCCAAGTGGTCGACTAAAGTGTCGCGATTATATCATTATTAATGTATCATAATTAAAGAGAAGGACTAATTAATCAGTTGATAATTAGAAGCTTAAAAAATTATTTATATCGCTGGAAAAAGGAAATCCACATCTACAATAATTTCAGTAAATAAATTTCGTCAATTAAATATTGTATCCTCGTAAAAGTATAAGTTCAATAAAAGGGGCCAAGTATGTTGACTAAAGTGTCGCAATTATATCATTATTAATATCCGTGTAACATTATAATTAACAAGAAGTACTAATTACTCGGATTGAATGCAAGGTTTATTATGAACAGAATGATTGGGACGTGGAATTCATCGTCGTGCTTTGTAATTCCTAAATCAACATTGGAACTCGGTAACGGCGCAACTTGGGAGCAGCAGGCGGATGAATTTTCCGAGGACGAAATTGCAATGAGAATACTACTTTGCTCTCGTTTAACGTGGAATTAGCCGATTGCGGGGTGGCTTGGCATCGGCGGATGATAATTATTGGAAACAGGACCGATCTCGCCCTCTCCCTCTCTCTCGCACACACATACACCTCGTATCTCTCTCTCTCTCTCGCTCTCGCTCTCCAAGCATCCCTAGCCGCATCGTTGATCGTTACAGTCGCTGATTGTTTCACAACCGTTTTATTATTTCGCTGTACATATCAGCGGCACGTTGCCGGTACTCCACGTTAACCTGATTTCGGAGCAATCACGTTCGACCGTAAATTTCGTATGTCGGGGAACAACAAACAAGATAAATTCCGAAAGAACGACCCCCCCAAAATTTCGGTGGATTTAGAGAATACGCTTTTAGTTGTTTGTCGACAGATTCACTGCGCGCAACGATAAATATTTCATATTTCGTTGCAGACTTGAATCAAATGTTTCCTCGATAATTTAATAGGTCGAGGGTTGATTAAGAAGAGTGGCTTCAAGGATAAAATATTGTAGCTACCATGAAATAATAAATTACAGCTGTTAAATATTTATGTAATTCATGTTTATACTGTAACTTCGCGTAGTAATTTTATATTATGAAATGTGTTAAATACTTAGAATTTATATTTGATATTTTGGACTCGATAATGGAGGACGATATAATCGTGCCATGTTACATGTTGTATTAATAATTACAGCGCGGTAATACAGTTTGGCTAGAAATTTTATTACATGGCAAAAATCGTGAGAAAAATATGAATTTAATGTTGCTTTAAGGGAGAAGTAAAAATCTGTTGTTCGGTTTAAGTGCAGCTGCCAGGCGTTCGTTATCGATTATCTCTTTCGTTCGACTAATAATTCTACCTCCCGTTATTCGTGTCGTTACGTTTACTTCGTGTCGCGGTTTCGCCGCGCAACGCTAACACAATTTTCCCTCGAAAATTACAATCACGGTGTACGTGCAGAAACAATTACGAGGTCGGCTTTGCCCGAAACGAATCAAGCTCATAAACCATCGTTAACAAACCAGCATAGGAATAACGAATCTCAAAAGCATTTCCTATCTCATTTCCTTCTCTTTCGCTTCCACCGTTTTACGGAATTTTACGAATTCGAAGACATCGAGATGTTCAATTTCGACAACTAATTTTTTCTTCATTAAGAAGTAGAATCTTGTCTTAATTAAGAAATGTAATTTCCAAAAAAGCTCGTCGGTTTGGAAGAAAAGAATGTTCGAATTAGAAGAAAGAATTTCTTCAATTTCAGGAATCAATTTTTTCTTAATTAAAGAATATATTTTCCGAAAACAGGTTCACTAATTCAAAGAAATCTTGCGAAACTTGCGACAAAACTTGTCGATTTGGATGAAAAAAAATGTTCGAATTAGAAGAAGGAATTTCTTCATTTTCAAGAACGAATTTTTTCTTAATTGCAAAGTACAATTGTTTCATAATTAAACAATACAATTTCGAAAGAATTCCTCTCGTGCAATTTACAATATTGCAATTACCATAATCAATTAATGGCATTGTTTGCAATGACAACGTGGTGAGCAATTAATTCCACGGAACACAGCACACAAAACTCTAACATTTGCAGAAGTTTAATATAAAATGAATTGTAAACAAATTATAATAAAATATATGCCACACGAGTTCGCAAAATGTGTTTGTTAATAAACTCAATCACGATAATTGAAATGTTAAATATTTTTCAGTTTTATTTACTTCGGTCGATCAGTCTCAACGTCATCGAAGAGTCATTCGAATTTTAATTTCATCGTTTCAACTTCGTATAAAACATCGTAACCGTGCTATAGGAATTTCATGCTCTTTAATTTTCACGATGTTACGTTATCGGTTGTCGCAGATCGTATGGAAAATTTGCTAGAATATTATTATTTATTCACGCTGTTTTATCACGAATAGAGTGATAATTATTATATGACGCATTATCATATAAAAATTGTAATTACTTAACTTAAATTATCATTACATATAACCACATATAATTATTATATATAACTGTAAATAATTATGAAACCAATCATGAATTTCTCACCCATTGTTTTCAGCGTTAACAACACGATTCTTCATTTTGTTGCTAAACTTGTTCACTTAAAAATCGTCGTATAAATAAATTGATACCACGAAGAAAATGTCAGTCCTAAGTCCACTGCATTTTAGTAAATTTCGTGGCAGATATGAAAATTATTCGAAAATACAATAAATTCCGATCGACGCGGAACAACGCACGTGTTGAGTGTTGACACTACGCCGAGTCACTGACAAGTGATTAGCCGCAAGAGCGCGAGGCGCACCGCTACGATTACAGAATATTACGAACTACATTTCGTCTTCGATTGCTTTTCAAATCGCACGTTAAATCACAATAATTGACTCGATTATTAATATTATTTAGAGATTTCTCTATTATTCTTGATAAAATAGTGGACAACCATTTACTTATACATTCACGTATAAGTAGTTAAAAATCAGATTAACTGAAAAAAGAAATTAATTAATTCAAATACGTCCATTATGCAACGTGACCCGCAAGAAATTTCGGGAAATGTAATCTAATAAATTTGAACGTTTCTATTAAATTCCGCGAACCTGACATTTTGACGGCTTCCGTAGTTCTAGTGTTAAAGAGTGGCGAAAATGATGGTGGATGTCGTAGGTTTGGATAAATTCCAAAAAAGTAAGTTCGGGGAAATATACATACATATGTATGCAGGCAGGCGGTGAAAAAGGATTGGTGGGAGGAAATAGTGGAAGGGTGAAAGGGTGAAAGGGTCGGGGGTGGTAAGGGGATAGGAGTAGGTGGAGGAGAGTTATCGCGAACGGTGCACCCTCACACAAAAGACCCTTAGTGCGCAAAGCGTGGTACTTCAGTTTACTAATGAACCCAGCTGGGGCTGCACCACTCGAGAAGCACTTTTACTTCTGTCGCACTGTCGCACTGTCGCTCTGTCGCACTGTCGCACTGTCGCACTGCCGCTCTGTCTACCGACATACAGACAGTTCACAATGCCTGTTCCGAGTTCCCGCCCTCGCGAATTCTTTCCCGGAAACAGAAAAACTCAGAGGCCGAGAGTGACAGCCCGGAGAAGCCCTAAATAGAGAAAGGAGCGAGGCAAATTGAGGAGAGTAGGAGAACAGTGAAATTTCTAGGAAAGTAGGAGAAATGAAAAGCGAAATGGGGACCGGACACCTAAAAACTTCTTAGAAACCGAATCAATGGAAGAATTTGGAACTCGAGAAATTTGGACATTTTTCAACTCCACGATAAAACCAGCAGGGACAAAATTATTTCGAAGATACAGCGATTTTGAATCTTGTAGATTGTGGAAGTTGGTGAAAAGGAATTTTGAAGTTTTTTGGATGCGAAGATAAAGACAAGCTGAAGGAAGCAGAGGGCTTCTGAAATGTTTTAGAAGTTGGAAAGAAGAAAAATGAGAATCATTTTACAAAATTGTTTACTTCCTGGAAGAAAGGAAGTATGCATCTAATTGAATTAAATGATCTTCGTTAATTATGTAATGTTTGCTCACAAAAGTGAATAAAACGTAGGGTGTAAATAAACTTCGTTTTATCCGCCCTTCCTATATTATAACGATTTACATTATATATATTTATTATTATAACTCCTCGACAGGCAATTAATTATTACTCGCACGTACAATTTATAATTGCCGTTGCCTCCACGGAGATAAAGGACAGCGATTCATCTTAATTACTTTGTGTTAATGCAAAAGTTCTGTCGCCGTTAGCCCGAAATATGGTTCGCGGGTTTCATTTTTTTCCTTCCATTTCTGATGTGTCTGATAATAAAAGGATAGCTGCATTGTTTCTATTCGATTATTATGTAGGAAAGTATGACTCGTCGGGTTAATTGAAAGTTCGCTAATAGCCAGGTCGTTCGGATAATTTATTTTCCGCTTACATTTGCAATGTATATTAATTGAAGAGGGTTTGGCGCGGAATAGCGACCCAGATTTTCGGCATTTATCGAGGGTGTTTTAAGAGATATCGTATTAGAGTAAATCTATTAATTTCGTGATTACGAAACGCGTTTAAGAGGACGAAATAATTTCGCAATTATTTCCTCGAATCAATTGGGGTATTGAAAATGGAGTGCCAAGAACGTTTTAATATTCCTATCGATTTCGTATCAATTCGTATCAATTCGCCTCTTGACCAGTCAAGTGATATTCGCTGGATTTTATTTGGTGAAACTTTGATAATATAAATTTAGTCAAAAGTGTACGACCAAAAATCCACCCCGCACCGAAATCACCATCTTGATTCAGAAGTTAACATTCCTCGCAATATTTCTGTGTTACATCTTCGAACCTTATTTCTTGGCCCCTGTTTTTATATGCTATATCGTACGATATTCATGATATCGCGATAATAAAGTATTCGAATAAAGAATAACGGAGGCATCTTTAAAATTTACCCCAGATCTTCAACCACCCTTCTACTTCCGTCTAACGATTCTTCTTTATGCTTCCATATAATAATTATTATCGATACATGAGAATAAAATGATTCGAATTTCGTCTGACAAGCGTCAATAAAGTAGAAAAGGGATTAAACGCGACTACGTCATTCGGGAGTTCCTGTAACGATGAACTGTCGCCTCGTTGAAAAAGATGGTCGAATAATTCTGTTTCACGGCTCCTACTTTTACGCGAAAAGAAATATGAGAGCTTTATGCATCAGCAGAATTTATAAAATTGGATTTTATGCGCCGTTAGACAAAGTCTCTTGCCCTCCGGGTGAATATTTTTTTCCTTCCCGCACGGCAACGGCGGATGAATGAAATCAGAGTTTTTTACATTTCAAATGGGATTCGCGGAATTGCGAGGTATAAATCACCGCACGCGAAGATGTAACGTGTTTAGCATCTTCAGCGAATCGCTGGGTATTTTCATGGAAACAACCCTAGGAGCAGCAAAAACAATAGATGGAAACTTCGGATTACGGGTAATTAACTGTGCGGATCCAGAAGCTTGTTCTCGGAAAATCTACTCCGTGGAAGGTTTTGGTTGTTTCAACATTGTTTACACATACTGACGCGACATAAAACATTCATTCTCGTGAATATCCATTGTGCATTACGGTTACCTGTGTAGAGCGTGGTGCTCGTATAACACGGACTCGTATCCAGCTTTTGGTTGCTTTGACATTATTTCGGTCATAGATAACGAGGTTGAGAGCTATGCTACTCCATTATTATTAATTTATCAATCTTAAGTTCGAAATTGCATCGTATATTACGATGCATATAGGTAATAAAAAAATTTGCGACAGACCCCACGTTGTGAACTCGGGGACGTCTTGACCCCGACTGAGGGTAAGGGATGGAGCGGGGAGAGGTATAGTGTTGCGGTAGGTCAGTAATTCGGCGGCAAGCGCCGCAGTTTAAAGGGCATAAGGGTAGTTGAACATGGCGGCATATCCACAGTCGGGGACCCGACGTCCCCGACTTCACAACGGGGGGAGCGTACGCAAATTTTTTTTATTAACTAAAATCGTAATATCCGATTGAATTTCGAAGTTTAAATTAATAAATTAATAATAATGGTTTAGAATATGTTTTATCCTTATTTTAAGTTGTATTAATGTTGTTTCGTCCTATATTCGGGTTCGTTGTTTACCATCGATCTGGACCATTTAGGATCGAAATTGGACATTGAAATTTTGACGATTTTTGAAGGTATACTCCTTCACATTTTTGCGATTTTGGGTCGACCCATTTTTTGACCAAACAAATTTTTTAACCGCTTCTTTCGACCCAAAATCGTCCTAGAATATGTTTATAAATCATTTACCATCGATTTGGGTCGTTTAGAAGCGATTTTGGCGACTTTTAATTTTTCAGAATTTTTGAAGGTATACCCCTTCACATTTTTGCGATTTTGGGTCGACCCATTTTTGGGACAAACAAATTTTTTAACCGCTTCTTTCGACCCAAAATCGTCCTGGAACATGTTTATACATCATTTACCATCGATTTGGGTCGTTTAGAAGCGATTTTGGCGACTTTGAATTTTTGACAATTTTTGAAGGTATACCCCTTTACATTTTTTCGACTTGGGTTCGACCCATTTTTGGCTCAAAAAAATTTTTTAACCACTTCTTCCGACCCAAAATCATCATAGAATATGTTTATACATCATATACCATCGATTTGGTAGGTCTAGGAGCGATTCTGGCGACTTTTAATTTTTGAGAATTTTTGAAGGTATACCCCTTCACATTTTTGCGATTTTGGGTCGACCCATTTTTGGGACAAACAAATTTTTTAACCGCTTCTTTCGACCCAAAATCGTCCTGGAACATGTTTATACATCATTTACCATCGATTTGGGTCGTTTAGAAGCGATTTTGGCGACTTTTAATTTTTCAGAATTTTTGAAGGTATACCCCTTCACATTTGTTCGACTTGGGTTCGACCAATTTTTGACCAATACAAATTTTTGAACCGCTTCTTTCGACCAGAAATCGTCCTAGAATATGTTTACACATCATATAGCATCGATTTGGACCATTTAGAATTGATTTTGGCGACTTTGATTTTTTGACAATTTTTGAAGGTATACCCCTTCACATTTTTGCGATTTTGTGTCGACCCCTTTTTCGACCGGAAACAATTTTTAATCCCTTTCTTTCGCCCTGTAATGGCTCTAGAACATATTTAGGCACCAACTACCATTGAATTGGGCCCTTTAAAATCAAAATCATGGAAATCAAAACATTAACATGTCTCATATCACGGTTACATTATTTTCGTGAACATTCATTTTGAATTACTGTGAACTTTGTATAGCACGGTGCTCGTATAACACGGACTCGTATCCAGATTTGATTGTTTCAACCTTTTTTGGACACTCTATCGCAACATAAAATACTCATTTTCGTGAACATCCATTTTGTGTTACCGTGAACTTTGTATAGCGCGGTGATCTTTTAACACGGATTTATACAATGCGAAACGAATTTCACCTTAATTAAATTTTCCTTCATTGATTTATATTAGGACAGTAAATACATCATTAAGTAGAGCAATCTCGAATTATTATACGCCTGGATTACTTCCAACCAAAATGATCAGCATTCATATAAATATGTATTATAATATCAGTGTATTATTTCGATGCGTGAAAGTAATACAATTTTCCGTAAACTAATCTAAAAACTGAAACAAAGCACGAGTAATAATCATATCCCTCGCGTTGTATGAGTTGAGCCGTGCTCATAAATGTTGGGCCATATTAAAATTAATGTTCAACCGACAGTCGAAAGAATAGTACTTAGCACTCTCATATTACCTGTCGAAATAACGAATGATCCGACGAACGAGAAGTAGTCATTCATATTTCTGCGAGCCAAGAGACGAGAGTTATGAACAGGGAACAAATCGCGAGGACATCGATCCCGTAGTCGAACTAAAAATATTATAAAAAACCTCCACGAATAATGGATGAAATGTATCCTTTCTTGTTTTCCAAAGATTTCCCTCATTCAGCCGAAATAATGAACTGGACACGTAGCGCTCTACTCTCGTCGAGCTACATCATTTATTAAGTTTAATAAATGCCGTTACCTTTCATATCAAAAATAGTATTTATCTGATCTGGTAATGTTTCTAGTCTGAGATTCGTTTAAGTCGCACACCGCATGGTTTAATATCGTTTTCGTATCAATGAAATGTCGGTCGAATAGGCTAAGTTCATATCGCAGAAAACACTATACATGGACAATAAAAAAATGGTTTATCGACGTATTGTTTGTTAAGAGAAATTCGCGCGGTGTTGTTGATTGATATGAAATTAGTTTCCGTTCCATTAAAGTCTCCATCAGAATATACACGATGAAACAAATTCAATGGCAATTTGATGGACAGTTTGTCATATGATGGGCAATATGAACATTTTCATGTGCGTTTTGAATGAACGGTAATTAAAAAAGGTAAAATAAAACGACGGAGTTGGATGGAGGTGGGTTACCTGACATTCGTCGAATTTTATTTTTCTTAACGGTAAACATACTTAACGAGATCATTAAGGATGAGAGAAAATGTAACGCGCACAGGTGAGATTGCTTCGTTACTGTCAACGTGGAGACAGAGTTGGGAAGTTGAAAAATAAAAAAAGTGGGGGGAAATGCCGAAGTAACGAGGGAAACGTTCATATAATCGTCGAGCTAGTTGACTGAAAAGCAACCACATGGTTCCTCGCTACCTTTTAATTGCTCCACGATTTTCCACTCCGTTCTACCCGTGAAAAACTGTCGGATGTAAAAGTTACCGACGCATGGACTAGCTTAGTATATCAAACAGCATTTCATGCCAAGAGAAATTTTTCCTATTTCATTATCTGCGTTCTGTGAATTTTTACCCGGCGACTACTTTCCGCGTTAACGAAATTTCAACTATCCCTGCTTTCAGTGCTTTCATAGCCGGACTTCGTGTAAACAATATGGCAGTTTGATTACTCTAAATAAAAGAATCGCACGATCGAGGCAAATAGGTAGAGTATACTTGTTATTTCCAATAAAAATATTCGTGATATCGCAATTAATTTCAATATGGTACAACAGGAAGAATTTGATTGATCAAAATATTTTACGCAAAAAATATTCGTTAGATTGTAATTGATTTCAATTTAACTTGCAATTACATTTTACAGGAATTTATAGGAAATCGTATTAAATTGTACAGGGTGTCCCTTACGAAATAAGTCACCTAATTATTTCCTTCAATTACGGTGATACGGAAAATATTCTATGCTTTTATGCTTTTATGCTTTTATGATTCAACTACCGAACTCTTTCGGTATGCGAAAGAGAATTTCTTCCGTCGTCGATTTTATAAAAACTTTCAGGGACACCCATACTTTTTATACGGAAACGAATATCCTTGTATAATTAGCCAGCTTATTTTACCTAAGGTATCCTGAATAGTATATTAAAATTTATAAAAATATTTACAGTATATTATGGTATCATTCGAGGTATATACTATGTTGAACTGTCCCAAGGACCAACAAGGACGTAAGGTTGCGGTAGCATCCTAATTGTGCACAGGATCATCGTGTTTCACAGGACACAGGGGTATTGGTTCACGATGTCGCATGGTTTCCGTGTACCAGTTGATATAGGAACACCCCGTTACCGAATAAACTTGTTCAATGCACTATTCAAGATTGATTCCTCCAAATTTCACCGCAAATACATTTCCCACCTTAATTAATACATATTAACCCATTAAACTCTTAACTGGCGAGTTCTTCCAAAAAACATTACACGGGTACTTTCAAGTTAGTGATAAAATAAATCCGTACGATTGAGCCGTTTATTTTGAAAGTGGCCTAAGTTCATTTAAAAAAATCAAGTTAACGTTAATTATAATAGATAATTATAATATAATTCGAATTAGTAGTTGTTCATAGTCGTAGTTAATTACAATATGTAGAACGTAATTGTTACACAAAGCTACTTTATAAATATTAAAATGTTAAATTCATTTTTTTTAAGTAGACTTAAGTCACTTTCATAATAAACGGCTTATATTTATAATTGCAACGTATAAATGGATGACGAGTTAACTCGTGATTCCCAGTTTTGAAATTAAATATATCTCGTATCACGATCTCAAATTATTATACGTCAAGAATACTATCTACTGAAATTACAAGTAATTATAAGTAATATTACTAATATATCCAATAATATAAATAATATCACTATAACACTATTAACATTATTTTCAGTATAACATCATTTTCTGCAAACTAATCCAATAAGTAAAACAAAGTTCGAATAATATCCGTAAATAATTGAAAAGCATCGCGAGACGTAAAAAGCGAATCCTTCGAATGGTTGAAGACATTACATCCAACGATAAGAAAATTTGTTCCCATAAGCCACCAATAAAAATACACGTAGAAAAAAACACGGTGAGTCGCGCATAAGGTAACGCCTTATGCGGGGGTTTTAAAGTGAAATTTATATTTTTTTCGGGTATTACATTGAGGATAAAAAATGTACGTCTTGGGTAGAGTTCTATTGTCAACAGAGGGGCGTCACGCGAATGCGGAACGTTATGAGCTCGTCCTGTACGTTGTCGAAGGGTGCAGATAATTCCGACGGGATGGAGCAGGTGTTAACGACGCCCCGTATTTAGCGCTGTCCCATATTTTTACCGCTTATCCTGACGCTTTACTTCGTCCCTGAAAAAAAAGGAACCGAGGGAACTCGACGCTAAAAGGAGACCGCCCCTTTGGATCCGTAAACATCTACACAGAGTCAAAATAGTCTTCGCGCACGCTACGCTGAAAATTTACTCGACGACAATATGGTTCATCGTTATTTTCAACTTCTTTAATAATATAATCGTTCCTCATGAATTCATTAGCAGGCGGCACGGAAGAAATGTTGATTTTCGCACGAAACGATGTCATTTTAATTAGTATTTCCTTTAGCTATTTTATCGCGTATCTACGTTGATATACGATTTAAGTGAATTAATAAATTATTGCGTGCAGAAATATCAATATTTTCGTAATTTAAGGTAGCGGGTAATAAAGGTGTTTAATATTTTTTAATATTAATTAATGGATTCAATTATTCGCGTTATGTATATCTAATAAAAATATGTAAAATCTGCAACAGTTCGCCGTGGTGTATTCGAATGATTTAACTAAAAATGGCGAACAATACATTTTGACCCTCTTTGTAGTTCTAGTGTTAATATTAATCAAGTAAATCGATAAAATGATTCGCAAGATGTTAAGATAAACAAATGAAGAACCACTTGCGGACAAAAAATTCAACGAGCATAATGTATACATAATAAAAATATATAAAATCTGCAACATTTCTCCGTGGTATATTCAAATAATTTAACTAAAAATGGCAACCAAGTCATTTTGATCCTCTTACTAGTTCCAGTGTTAATACGTTCATGAAGTTCCCAGAGTTCCATTGATAAGTAACGACACAACAATGCTTTCACAAAACGATGCCGCGTGAATACTTTTTCGCCCCACAGTATGTAAGAAGAGTACCCCTATGGCTGTTGAGGGGTGATGAGAAGAACCCCAAACACGCGTGTCCTGCGTGTGCAACCCCATAAATATATCCGTGCAAGGACCTCGTGAGTGTACACGAAGCCTGGCTATAAGCGTAACCGTAAACTTCGTTAACGAGAAACTAATTCTCCTCTCGCAGTACCGTAAGAAAGTTTTGCAATTTGGGGGACCAGGGAATGTGCCAGGTCTAAGAGGGAAAACAACGGGGGCGGGGGTGTCGGGGGGTGCGGGGAGGGGTGTGGGGGTGGTGGTGCAAGGTGAATTACGATGTGAATTAACACGCTACTCAAGGTCGCACCTTATACTTTTATCACGATTGATAGCAACTTTTGCCTTTTCTGCGAAATATTACGCGTACAAGAAAGTAATCAATTATTTTTTTACATACTTTATGAAACTCCGTTTATTTCTTTATATTCAAAATTACTCCATTAGATAATATCCATCGTTATCTATGATGTCGTTTCGGAACGAACTCACGGATTTTGGATTTTATATTGAAATATATCCGCGAATTAAGTAGCTTCTATTTTCATCGGAAAATCAAGAACGATTAAATAAAGTTTCATCCGGATCGGACAAAAATAGTAGGAGTTGGGACGTCAATAAGGGTCACACGAATTTTGAATTTGATTTTAAAACATTCTCGCGAATTAAGTTGGTTCTATTTTCATTGTAACATAAAAAATGAATAAACAAAGCTTCATCCAAATCGTACAAAAATAGTAGGAGTTGCAGGTACGTCACGAAGAAGCACACGGATTTTGAATTTGATTATATAATTAGCCTTAATTCGTCTTATTAGAAGGAGGGAATTGACATTATAACAATTATATTTGAAAGCAATTTCCATCTAGGAGAGGTTTATTTCGTTTGTAGGTTGATGATACTGCAAGGGGATAACGATGTGTTTGCAATTTTCCACGTGACCCCTTACGTATCCCAAACTAGTTCGTATCCCATCAACTGGTCCACGGTAAGCGATTTATTAGGGAGTCTATTAATTCTTGCTTTGTTACAATGTACGTTTCCACACTCTGATTTTGATGGGGAATTTATCGAATTATTTCCAGGTTGTTTGTATTCAATAATGGCAATTGCATCAGTAAACCATTCCACTATGATTATAGAAATATTCCCATGAATTAATACAACTCGAGGCAACACCGTCACGTTGACAAATTCTAATTATTCCGGCGTAAATAGAACATTCAAATCTTTCCTTTTCCATCAACGACTTTCATTTACCAAGCACATCCAAACGTGTACCAACGCTAATTACTAGAGTCCCTTATTACGTCGCAAAGATTTCCAACAAAGCGAAACATTGTTCTTTCACCAACAATACATACACTCTTTAATTATAAGAACTAAAAGTACTGCAACGAAGGAACCCCTCTTTTATCAAAGTCCAGAATAGAATTCCAAGAAATGTCTACGCTAATTGTAAGAATCGTACGGTTCTCCGAATTCGACTTACAAAAAGATGACCGACGTAGAAGACTTCCGTGGAAGATCTGACTTCCTACGAAGATATCTGTAGGAAAGATACCACGAAGTTTGCGGAACTTGTTTACTTCGTGAAAGATGTCGAGGATGAACTGGTCCCGGGTTTGCGGGTTAAACTTGGTGCTTCGATGACCAGCCTTCCGCAGAGTATCATTAATGGAATACGCTGGTTTCTGAACGACCTCATCCTCGACCTCGTTACGCGTGGCTTTACGTACGCGTATGTTTACCCAACTCGAAGAGGGACCTCGATGTTCTCCCTTTTCCGCTTCCACAAGCCATAATCGGTGAACGATACACCTTCCAACGTTACACGTATCTTGGAAACGAGCTTTCAACTCGTCTCTGCCGACTATGTATGACCTCATCCACAGTGGTCAAACAACTTTCCTCTAACGACACGCAAAGTAGCCAGCGAAAGAGACCAGCAACAAGATTCTTTGCGAAAATACAACATCGAGAATGTACTCGATTTTCACTCTCCACAGAGCCGTATAACTTTGAAGTAATATATTTATTTATTCGTATCTTTTGTCTCGTTTCATTATCTCCTCGTAGTAATAATTGAAGACTTTTCTTTGAAAAACACTGTAATTGTGAAAAGTGAAATTTTTCTAGGGTATCTATGTATCAAAAGTAAAATTCTATGTTAGTATATTACCGTTATTATTATGTTATTATGTTACTGTATTACTGGTATGTGGAACATTTTAGAAAATAATTGTTTCTACATGCAAAATATAGGAAACTTAAAAATCCTAGGAAAGGAGTACTGGAAAAAATGTAATGAAAAAATGGATACTGATACTCTTAAAAGCCATTTGTATATCGCGCTAAATATTAATTCTATTATCTAATATCCGTATTATCAACGGTTACGTAACTAAAGAAGATAATTAGATGATCTGTTTCTGTGGGAATTTCTGTATAAAAAAGATATTTGTTTCTTCCACTCTGCACGTTTGATTATTCTAAATTTAGTTGCCATGGATACAGGTTTAAAACATTATGTTTTCCGAAACAAGCACGGAGTGTCGATTACGCAAGAATTTGTCGAAAGAAATATTTGGAAAAGAAAACAATTGAATCAATGAAATAAATCACGCAGAAATAGATCTCCGATACATCGTGAGGTCCCTCCATCGTACTGATCGAAAATTGAAGGTATTACGAGGTACTCGGTGGGTGCATTTATATATAACGAATATATAATAGAATATACGATAGGTATCTTCCTAGGGGGTAAATGTGCAGAAGAGAAACATATAGGAGGGTGCAATGAAGGTACAAATTGCATTCTCACGATTTCCTCCCGAAGATCCGTGAAAATTGTAGATAATCGATCGCCGGTATCATCCGGGTAGAGAAGAGGCAAGGAAATTCTATTATTTATCAATCGAATACCGATCAAATCCCTTTACGGCGTACGTTAAAGAATGCGCGGATGATTCCATCGATTATTAAGTCCCGACGGAAAATATGATTTTATTAACATATACTATAAACACTATTTATATACTTTTCTCTTCGAAATCTGAAATGATTTGTCATATCGCGCTAAAAATATTTCCTTCTCAAACTCAATTCTCACGCTATATTTGTAGTTGCCACTAATTATACATAATTTCAATATTCTTTTATTATCCCATTTTATTAATATATATTATATTAAAAACTAGTTTATATGTTTATATCTCCTTTTCTTCTAAATACGAAATGATCTATAATATCGTATCGCGCAAATAATATTTCCTTGTCACCGTGAATTCTCACTTTGTGTGCGTAGTTCGCATGTAAGTTGGTGCATACAGCAGTGCCAATTTTCTAACGTTTTGTTCAGGGAAGCGTGTTCAACGGTTGATTACATGGAAAGTAGATGTAAGTATGTATGTAGCTCTATATAGAGTTGGTTATACGGAGCAGCATCGGGGTATTCGTAGGTATGTAGAGGTATGTAGAGGTATGTAGAGCTATGTACCAGGGAGGAAAAGATGCAGGTGCACGTACGTATGCATGTGCAGGGATGGTACGTGCGGCGTATGTCGATGGGTTGCGGTTTGACTTCGGTGGCTGCTGGATAGCCCACCGTTATTATCCGTAACTCGTGTTGCGGCGCTCCCGGAACAAACCTTTGCGAAAACCTTCCTACAATACACCCCGACACGATTCCTACGAATTTCCTCGGTCTTTGTTGCTTTTACTTAATATTCCCTAAATGTACACTTACGTATCTACGTATCTGAATTTTATTTACAAACTTCCGTCCATTATCCTATGCTTTCATACGTAGTAAGAACAAGGATGCTGATCTCGGACAACTTGAAAATCAGATTCGAAATCTGAAGGATAACGATGCTTGATTTATTTATACCGAATCCGATTTATAATAAACAATAACGATTAAGAAATGATATTATGGAATATTGTTCCATTTCCGTTCTTAAAGTTCTTTGATGGCCCAACGCGATGCAATGCCGCATTCCCCGGGTCTCCGGTATTATCCATAAAATTCTTATTTCCGGAGTTTCATCGTACCTTCGTGAACTTCTTAAATTTTCTAGGGAGTAGGATGCACGGGTACCCCGTGTACCACGAGATACACGCCTACTTCCGTTCCGTTCGTAGTTCGTATGATATTTAAATTCGGCGAGGGTCCTTTCACGTGTTATTTCACTTTCCCAAAATACCCGGCGACCCCGTCTCTTAAATTCCCCGCTACGTTTAACTCTTAAAGGGAACATCAACTTGTCTGGTTAATAATCCACTTAGAGTCTTTTCACCGGAAAGCAGTAAATGTACGACTCGCGTTCTCCAAACTTGTATCACTAAATTATTAAAAACCGTTGTTCCCCATCACTGATTCTGACTACGTAAAATAAAACATCGATACGGAATATTTATGAAAATGATGCACACTCGAGAAGTGCATAATGCATGCTCGATATCCGGAGACAGGTATTGCATTTGAGGGATTGAATTAAATTTCTTGCAAAGTGGTTCCGTGATGTGAGATATGCGGTTTCGGGGGGGTGCCGAGGTGGGAAGGGAGAGGAAACCAGGAAAGGAAAGCCGGGATCTAACGTGAAATATCTTACTACTCGACATGGGTTTTCGTCCCTTTTCATCGAATTCTTTAGGAAGAGAACTGATAAAAGGACATCGGGCGTTAGGGGGTAGTTGGTACCGGGAGAGAGGAGACTGCGGTTGGTTTAAGGGGTGGATTTTCACCTACCCCACGGGAAACCATTGGTTCTCTTACGGAACCGACTAGATTACCATTTTTTAACGGGCACTGTCGAACCGTGAAGTATGGTTCCGTACTCGGACCATTCTCCGTCTTGTAATTCGGCGTTTTCAATCTCCCTAAATAACCTCGACCCCCTCTTCCCGCCATTTCGAGTAATTTTTATGTTCCTCTAAATTCTCCGGTTAACGGATCACCCTCATAAATGTTTACCTTGTATCAGCAACGGTTTTGCGACGCGGAAAATAAATATCAAGACACGAGTCTCGTCGAGCAAATATGTTTTTAATTTATCTCGTAGTCTGAACTCATATCGATGTCGTATAAAACCGAAATCTTCCAAGTGACTTCAGGTATTTCTTGATTAAAGATCAAGTCGGTTACCAAGACTTTAATATAGGCTGGATCGGATATGTAATCGATAATATTCAAAATATTCTTCGAGCGCTTTTATAAAACCTTGACAAAGCATAGTTGATCCGAAAAAGGAATTCGTCCGCGTGTATACTACGATCCAGGTATGCCGGGAATGGTTCGCAGTTTGTGTAGTTGGGGGAGAGAAGGGGGGTTGGGGGGGTTGGGGGGAGTAGGGTTTCCCCGCGAAGATTTCGTAGGACAGAATATCGCGTGGATATCTGCGAGAGCTGTTTCAATTCTCATCCCTCGAAGTAGCTTGTAAAGCTTTTATTTCGCGAGTGAAGATACAAGAACCGGACCGTATAGATGCACGTAAGAACGTTGAAATCTATTTCACCCTTTCTTTTCTCAAGGTTTCCCGATATCTCGCTTCCCGGAGACATTGACCTCTCAATTGTCCCACGACTTTACATCTTCCTACCTTCTTGCATTAAAATCAAATCGCCGATAATTTCGTAGAACATTTAAAACCATTCACTGCGACAGTAGTAACAATTAAATGTCAATTAGTCATTGGTTAGTAATTCGTATTCCTATATCATAATAGTAGTCTTATATTTATTCGATTTATTCCATATTTATTCTTATATTTATCCGATCCGGAAAGTAATCAATTGTTTTCACATACTTTATGAAACTCCTTTTATATGTTCATATTAAATATTATTCTGTTAGGTATTCCTAATAGTTATTTATGATTCTTAAACAACGATCTTCCAGAGCTATAATTGATATAAAAACCTTTTTGAAGAAAATCAAATCCCCAACATTTTTATGCGGAAAAATTGTTTACCTCCGAATTGAATATTTTCCGGTACTCTTAATATTTAATAGCAAATAGCAACGGCAACCTAGTAGTTCCGCATAATACGCTGATTCCTGCTTAAGCAGTGATTATAAGCAGATTAAAGTGGATTATAAACTGATTAAAACCGATTATAAATAATCCGAAATTTGTGGTAGGTTTAATGGACTAGAACTTTCTGCCGAAAATCAGAGTTTGTTAATTCTGTATTGCCAGCAATGTGTATCAGAGATAACGGAAGGAGATAAAGCGTTCGGTTAGTTTAGTTTTAGTTGGGTGGTTCACTCAGACATTTACCGGTTCCACCTTCGGACAGATTTATCTGGCAATTAAGTATCGCTGTACAAGACGACTGGAATAAGATTAAGATAGGTCTGCGGTGACATAATGTACCATGAATAATGGATAATTGCTGCGATTCTCTTTAAGTTTGTTGCATTAATTACACTTATGATTAATCCTCTCTAATATCCTTCTTAGTTCTAATGTCTTCATTCAAAGGATCAATTAATCATAGCTGATAAGTTTTTGTGTCTTCCGTTACATCCATTTCAAGTTCTAATGATGAAATAAACTATTATATTATTCGGTTGCCTGGAAAGTTCGTACTGGCTTTTGAGGAAAATTCAAAGGTAACATTTTTAAGGAAAATTCGAAGGCAATATTTTTCCAGCAAATTCCAAGGGAATATATTTATATATCGATATATATTTATTCAATTATGTATGCACCGTGTTGTTCCACAACCTTTCTCCATTTTTCACGCAACTCCAACATTGAAAATTGCCATGAATTTTCCGTACAACACAATATTATAATTTGGAATCAAATTGAATATCATATATCGATTCCAAATTATACTAATATATTAGTTATAATTATATAGTTATAAGTATATCTAGATACACAAGCAATTTGTTCTACGACCGGAAGCATGATATTGCCAAATGATTTCTAATAAATAATAATATTATCCAGTCGTATAAGGAGGAAGGTATCGAGGAGTGTGCGTCTATCTTTTTTTATGGAAGGTCTCGTATTTCTATTTTGATCAGAAATACGCGAAGGGTCTTTGAAGGTATCCTTCT
Organism: Nysson spinosus; assembly: GCA_910591585.2. Taxonomy (NCBI): domain Eukaryota; kingdom Metazoa; phylum Arthropoda; class Insecta; order Hymenoptera; family Crabronidae; genus Nysson; species Nysson spinosus. The sequence continues at coordinate 11,617,085 of OU342835.1, forward strand.
CCTCGAATTTCAGCAATTCCCCTCGATAGTTCAGATTCATTCGTCTCATTTTGATTCGTTCATCCACAGTCGAGTCTACGATCCCGGGATACGTAGATGCGTACAAATACACACGTAGTTCGGTCCATTATGTGATTGGTGAATTTAGGTTCTCCCCGTAAGATGAATTCGAATGGTAGTCGGCTCGAAAGCTGACTCTTGATCTTTTTCTCTCTCTTTCTCTCTTTCTCTCTTTCCAGGCGATGTACAGTATAAATCACGTTTGCATGATTCAGATATACAAATGGGTGCTCGTTTATATCGAAAGTAGAGAAAGAGAAAAAAAAAGAACGCGACATAAAGAGGAGTACTACACGTTATATAACGAGAGCACGAGCTCTAAGAGATGAAATGCTTATTGAAACTTTATCGTAATATTATCGGAAACGAAATTTCCTTATGATATTCCGTTCGAGGAGGTATTGGAAATCTGCGAATTCGAATGTGTTTCTCGATCGACGATCCACCCCCGCTGTTCCGAAGATACTTAAATCATAATATTTCTCAAATTGAAAGCAACGTATTTGCTTTTCATTCTTCGCACAATAAACGGAGATGCTTGAAACGAAGGGATAAATGTATTCCTTGGAATGAAATCGATAAGAACATAACTTGATCAGAAATTATTTCCCGTGGCTTTGCTGAATTCTTCTTTAAAGTCATTCATTTATTTTGTTATTTATTTGATTGAATAGTCAACGGTGAAACGGAAACCTACGTCATATGGTAACTTATATTAAGTAACATATAAATAATATTATTTTAGGACGCAATAATTACTTAATTTGGAGATTATATGTGGCTGATCGCGAAGACGCGGATAGAGAAACTCGCACTGAATAAGCGAGATAAAAAGAAGTTTTAATAAGAAATTTCAAATCACTTAAGACGTATTGTATTACATAGTCTTACGAGACAAATGTTAAACTTTCTCGCTTATTAACCGTACACAATTCATATCGTCAACAGACAGCAAAAGTTCCACCTACCTTTCTATCTAGGAAAGTAGAAAGTTACACCGTTTAGAGGAACCGTGCGAGTGAGGCGAAGAAGGATGGAGAAGGGGTGTACGTGTAAGGTGAAAGAAGAGCGAGTAGTTGAGTGGTGGAGTATGGGAAAGAAGCAAAAGATAGATAAGGGAGAAAGTAAGAGGAAAGAAGGGTAGGTGTGCTTGGAGAAAAGGGAGTGTAAGGCAGACTAAGGGAGACGGCAAGGGTTGGGAAAGCCGAAGCGTGGCTCCCCGAGTGGGGGTAGACGGTACCTCGGCTGAATCCGTGAGCCAGCCGAGCTCCCCGCGATTCAGTCCAACCCGGACCTTCGTAGGGGACGCATCTGTTTTCTCTATCACGTATAAATATACGACTCGTAGTCACGTTGTTCTCGTAATATCAAAGCGCGATATTCTTACTCGCGTTCGATCGGTGTAGCACGTTGAATCGTGCTCGGTTCGTACCGTGTGTTTACGAAAAACTCTCGAGTTGCCGTTCGGTGTGAAAAAGTCGAAAGTACAGCGCTGTACGAGCGAATAATAGAACGCGCACGAAAGGGTGAAGGCAAGGAGAGACGATGATATCAAAGTGGAACGATAGCATGGAAGTGTGTAAAGGGGTGTGAAGGGAGAAACGAAAGAAAAGTTACCTTTCTTTCTATCTGTGCTGCTACCTCGCCGGCTTTCCACGGCCACGAATCGATACCACGCGACTGTCGTTCGTTCGTCTTTCTTTCTCTCTCGCTCTCTCGTTTCCTTCTCTTCTTATATTCTTCCCTGGATTGTTACGAATCGTATAATTCGCCTCGTACGCGTTTGTCCTCGCGTGTTCACTTCCTACCCAATTTATTATCGAATAATAACCGCACCACGAACGAACGTGCACTCTGCCGCGAAGTCACTTTTCCACTGACACACGTTCGTGTCATGTGATCGATCCTGATTGGTCGATAGGCATTGTGGGTAGTTAAATCAAATATGGAGATGTTGCCGGCGTGAAGATTCCAATTGTACGACGGAGTAAAAAGGACACGAAATTGTCTACCTGCTCGAAACCCTGGGAAGAAGGGATGATTCTCTTCCAAGATAAAAGAATCCGAGAGTTTCGGCATCTGTCGTGAATCCTGGTGCGAAGTACTCCAAGAATAATCTAAGAGGAAGAAGGTGCGAGGGGAGAAGGTACAAGATTTGCCGCGCTTAAGCGTCGGAGGGCTTCCCGCACGGAATCGTCGCTTGGAAGAGGACACGCCGACGACAGCTCACGGATTTTCCATCATTTTTCGGGTTTGTGAGACGTATTTTGGTGATTGTTTGTGACCTTCGAGATCATCTTTGTGCACCTTTTCACGGAAACTACAAGGATCAGCTCGCCTGGCACTTTGAACGGAGAAATCTAACCTATTTGTTGTGGGACTTCGTTTCTCTTCGTCTCGACAAACACGTGAGCAACATTACATTCTACGATATTTATCGAATATGGCTTGAAAAAGCTGCCATAAAACCGTCCGTCATAGATACTGAAGAAAGATGTTCTTTCTGAAAAGAGATTCCTAAATAATAGCAGTTAAATCAGATTTAGTACGGTTGTCCAAGTCGTATATTTTCGAGGATAAAATCTCTTATTTTGTAATCCGGCGTCCATGCACGCCTGTTACGGAGAGTTTATCAACGACTCTAACGTGCTGCGCTTTAAACAAAACATTGTTTTTCGATGTCCTGACATTGTTATTGATAGACACTCGTATCAGTACGAGACAACGATACTCTCCGTCCTCCGTCACAGGTTCAACGTAATCCTATTGTTTACGTTTCATGCTCTGTTCTGTACGTTCAATAAAGGCATGTAAATACTTCCAACATAGTCAAGCGCTCGTAATATTTTAAATTTCATTCTTACTCGGAACGACTATATTCTCGATGACCAATATTTTTAATAATTCACATTCTATCGTATATTTGCTTCAACGACCACTATTGTTTCTTTTTTTAAATCCAACGGAGACGGAAGTCAAACTTCACGTCGATGTTGCCTCGGATATAAATCGAGAACGTTTGGCAAAGTCCCAAATGCTCGACAACGCTAATTTAACTCTACATTTTCATTAAACTATGAGGAAGACTCGTTAGTTCTATAATGAATAGTTATCTTTGGAGATATTCGTTTATATTAGACGAAATCATCTAAGAATTGAAATCTAATAAAGCATTCGTTACTTCATTCATGATTTACTACCAGTATCTTTAGGTCAATATCATTCTATTATGCATTATTCTCGTCCGGTCGTGAACTGTTTTACAACAAATAATTCTATGCAACCAGGTCGACTATGAAAATAAATCTACAATTAAGGAAGAACATAATGAACGAACACATTTATAAACCCATATTTTTAGACATTTCAATATATTAGTCATAAGTACAAGTTCCATTCTATCAGTAGCAGACACTATTTTCAAATACGTATTCCATTTATGAGAAACATTTATCACCGTGCCATCTCCGGCGATGTCATTGGGGTCGTTAAAGACTTCGAAGGAAATAGTTCTCGATAGCCGATATATAATAAAAAATTGAATGAAATCCATGTAGACATCGGAGAACCATAGGGACATTTAATAAAAGTATTTTTATCGCGTATCGTGTCTCTAAGCGAGGACAAAGCGCTTTCGGAGGGTGAAAGGCAGATCGTGAGAGAGTGAGAGAGTGAGAGAGCGAGAGAGGGAGGGAGAGAGGGAGTAGGGTGCCGGCGGCGACTTTATAGATCGTTCGCACAGTGAAATGTTTTGTTCTACAGCCGAGGAATTAATCGATCGTAAAGAGGCTAATGCGTACGATACGCCGTCGAGCCGTGTACGATGAACATTCGACAAAGGAAACCGATATACATGCGGGCTTACTCTCTATTCCTGTCGAGTTTATGCTCTTATCATAATACAAAAGACCTTAAACGTGTAACTTGTTCCAACCGACTCGCTCTTTCTCCTCTAGCCTCCTCCTAGCCACCTCTATCCGTCTCTTTGTCAATCTCTTTTATCCTACCTTCCTTTTTGATCGTTAATCATACTCTATCATTGATCTTCTTGAAACTCACCCCTTTGTGCCATTAAAATAGCTGAAATTGCAAGCAATAATTCTCTTCATTATTCGCTGCTCTGAAATTTCTCGGAACTTATTATGCGCGAGTATACCTCGAAGATCTTGGGAACGGTGTTATATTCATAATTTTATATATGTCAAGTGATATGAATGGTGCTCGGAATATGAAGCTTGTCTTACAATCCTTATTTAATTACAATTCTATAAATTCCAGTGTTTTAATGCATTCATTGCCAACCACGAAAAACACGTAGTTTTGGATTATTTTCAGTTTTAGTAGCGAACGAAATACTCACGAAGAAATAAAGGCACTTACAATTATTATTAGATAAACACAAGAAATTAAAACAGAAATGGCAGTACGAATGAAATCAAATAATTCAGACTGATAGTGAATGCGTTAATTGTCTTCAGAGAATATTATTGTCATTTATGAAATACATTGATGTCGTTTATAATATTTAATAGGAGAATTGTGAAAATCTTTGTACGGTGCAGTAAATAATAGTGGATTATCGAAGGAAAGAAAGTCTGAGGAAATGGAAGATTAAAGGTCTCAGGTTCGCCGTAATGCGGCGAATTATACCGTTGAGCAAATAGAATTGGCTAGCTGTATGGTCAGCGTGGTTGACATTAATAAATGATGGAGTACGAAACGTTGGAGAGGAAAAATATCAGCCGTACTATCCATAATTTTCTCTATCCTAGAATTTTCAAGTTCTCCAACGTACCATTGAATTTTATACGCGACCAACTCCATAGATATATTATAGAAGCTCCGTATCGGATATCCGAGACTTTATTCCCGTTTATAACAGAAATACTAAAACTTGCCAATTTTCGAGATCTACTCGTCGAACTCCGCCATGTTTCGCGAAAGCGGGATACGAAAAACGTTTACACACATGGTATTATTAACAGTGATATTAAATTCCACAGAGCCGTTTCTAATAACAGAATAATATTTACAATAACACTTTGAAGTTGGTTATTCATAATATAATATAATACATCGAGTTACATCGGTATCTGCTTTCGCTCGATTATTTAATCCCTGATTTAATCACTGTGCTGCCAGTGAACTTTGTAGAAAGTTCAGGAGAGCTTTACCCTATCCATTGATAATGAATCACGGCTACGGGACGGCTATTATAAAAAAAGAGAACTCAGGGTTGAACCGTACGGAGACAGTATTATTTTTCCTTTGGTGTATATAGACGGTGTAAGGGCGACGTAACTATTTCTGGGTACCGTGGAAGAAGGAAACAGCAAAGAGACGCGAGTTCCGGTTGATCGTTAGATTCCGCGAAGTTTGTTCGGAAGCACGCACCCGAGATATAGAAAGTTTTGCCGCGCGCGGTACCCGCTCCCACGGTGTACTTTAGTGCGCTTAGTACGGGGAAGACAATATTGACTTGGTCGTTTCTCTCTAAAGAAGCTAGTAACTTTATTTTCAAGGACTCCCATTGTCGGCAATATCACTGAATTAAGATCCGATACAATTCTCGTTTCCATTGGTTATTTTTCTTATCGTCCCATCCCTTTCACCCTCGCCGATCCTGATCAATCGAGATCCCTACGACAAATTTAATCTCTTCTCGATCGCTTACTTTTATAAACCTTTACTCGTTTCGCCGCTCGCTTATCGCAGATTGCTGTTCTTCGCGAACTTTCGGCCGCTCCACGGATTGAATAATACTTTCCTTCGGACTCTGATATCAACTTGTATCGTAAACTCTCGGAGACTCTGGGAAGAAATCGAATTTGCGTTGATATGAAACTTTTCACTTAAAGTTGACTTTGGAGTTGCTTCTGTGCGATGAGCTGATATTTGTCGCACGAAAGACAGCGTTCTTCGACACACCGTACATTAAATTATGTTATTCTTCATTTTGAAACGAGTAGTGTCGTATTTTAGTGCATTCAAATTTGTCTTCGAAATATTTGCTTGACTCGAATGCGGTGCAGGGTGGAAGTTATCAGAGGCAAATGTATTCTCGTTCTCATAAATATTGGAAAATGGTCCCCGTGGAAAGGATCCCTGTGAAATTGTTCCTTAGTGTAACAGGATGACGCAAATATATATTAATCGCACGAAAGAAATCGTTCTTCGACACACCGTACATCAAATAATATTATTCTTAATTTCGAATCGAGTTATGTCACATTTAAGTGCGTCAAAATTGGTCTTCGAAAGATTTGCTTGCCTCGAATGCGATGCAGGATGTAAGTTATCAGAGGCAACGTATCGTCAGTGGAGAGTTTAATTGACCGTATCCTCCTCGTTCTCATAAATATTGGAAAATGGTCCCCGACGTACCTCCGTGAAAAGAATCTCTGTGAAGTTGTCCCTTAACGTAATAGGCTTGACGTGAACATATACACGTACGCTTATTTAAATACCAAATAGACCATTCCCCGTGTGTCTCGTGGTCTGTGATTTTCGTAACGTTTCCACTTTCCGTTTCCCTTTCGACGAAGGGTCGAATCGTTGTGTCGCGAAGGGCGCAGCAAGTATGGACGACGGGGAGCTGAATGGTGCGCCTTCAAACGAGGCATAAAATCGGAGATGAGTCTGTCGTCGCGAAAACGAGTTGGTTCAACGAGAGCAAAAAAAGGGGGGTCGGGAAAAAAATCGTTTTGAAGGGTGGCCGGGCATTAATCAATCTAAAAGAATCGTTCACCGAACCCACCGACTTTTTCTCCGATCCGGTACATAAAAACATTCTTCCCCTTTCTATAACCACGTAGGTACTTCACCGATCGCTACCAGTCGCCATTTTATGCGGTAGAACAGATTGTCAAATAACAATCCGGTACCGTTCTCCCATCGTTTATTGCAAAACCGACGTAGCAGTGCTTGCTTCGACAAAGCGGCTTTTTCTATCGAGTTATCGTCTCTAAAGGTTTTTATTTTAAATCGTATATTTTTTATTGACGTATATCGCGAACTAACCACTTGTGGTTTTATATCTAGGCCGAGTCGATATTACATTTAATTCTATCGAATCCCGTTGCAGATATCCCCGCAGGATATTCGGGTATCAATTCACGTATTCGGTAAATTCGTATTACCGAGACATTCGTATTTCGCGGAATACAAGGGTTCGGTAATTTACGAGGTCTATTAAAGAAGTACCGCATAAAATACTCGAGAAACTCGATGAGTTACTCGACACCGGTGATTTCAAAACTAACGTAAACCAGGAGACCTTGCTACGCCCCACTCCCCGAAAAACATTTCTACCCAAACGGCTCGCTTAATGTTGAAATCGCGTTTGCCGAGTATTTCGCGATACACATCGTATAACATTCCCGTATTGTGTTTGTGTTGCTGGACGACATGGGATATATATATGTATATATGGGTATAGAAATGGTTGGTACGCATGGATGTGGCGATGTACACACGAAAATACTGCCTCTTGTTTCTTTCTCCTTCTCTCCATTTCGAGAGCCGCCCACTGCGAAACGAGCTGCGGGATGGCGATAACAATGGGCCATGTTTTTACATGGCTCCACTCTGCCTCTCTCGTTCCCGTTTACCCGCACTCTTTCCACCGAATGGAATACACACACACACACACACATACCACCCTTTTCGTTCGCCCGGTTGCTCGGACCCTCGACACACGAATTAATAACCGTTTCAAACCGCTTCGCCGCCGCTTCGGAATTAAAATATCTTTGCGGGGGTAGCACTGGGCGACAAATCCATGGTTCCAGAGGGAGTGTGAGAGAGAAAGAGAGAGAAAGAGAGAGAGAGAGTGGTAGATATGGAAAGAGAAAGCTCGCCGAGTGAGTGGATGGTGCTGGGGGTTGCGCGGATTGTCCGCAAGAATTAATCACTCGTCCAATCTGCCCGAAATCACGCCGTGTAATCACCCACCGAGGTTTGTTATTAGCGTTCCGCCTCCACCGAAGTACACACGCTTTTCTATCCATCGGAAAGATTCCCGACAAGTTTTTCTGATGCAGCGCACTCTGCATCATCCGGACGAGAATGAATTATCAATTCTACTCGTTGCCTTAACCCACTGTAATATCCCCGGGAATTCATTACTTTGATCTTCCTTATCAACATGTAACGATACGTAGATACATATGTATACCTAGTGGTCTAGACCACGAATTATTCAAAATTTCATTTAAAAAAAATGTCCGCGGATCGAGCGTTATTTAACGAAAACACGGACACTGAATTTTTCAGCGAACGCAAACGAGAAGAATGCACCGTATACATTCCAGTTATCTTATAATTGAATTTCTTAGCACTCGCCGTCGGGGGTATCTCGTTGAAAATATTTACTCTCCCTTTCGCACGAGGACGGATTCGTAGAGGTTTCATTCCGACGGAAACAAGTGTACGCTGTGTTTCGAGGAACGGAAGAATCTGGAAACGAAAGAGGAGGATGGTATGAAACGGTAAAAGAGTGGAAAGGAATAAGAAAAAAAGTAGAAGTCTGACGAGCGAGTCGGACCAAGATAGATAAGAGCTCGTTATGGATTCTAGTAGCGTAGGACGGTAGGATGTCCTCATTGCTCGAAGTGTCCTGCGAGATAGGAAATAATGTCGACGCACATCCCGAGACACAAGGATAACTTATCCCCGTCCACGCCCCATAGAATTTCTCCTATCTGCCTCTCGAACTTCTGTTTCACCCTTTTCCTACCATGCTATCTCTACACGCCGTTACCTTCACTCTTCCTCGCCGATCTTCAATATTCTCGCGACAAACCACGCTTCCCGCTCTTTCATCTGCCTTTCTCTTAATTATTCATATAGGATCTCTTACTTCCCATTAAATATTTATCAACGAAATTATGAGCTACAGAGCTTTACTGCGAACTACCTTAATAACAATTACGAGATGCGGAGAACGAAAATGCTTGTTACACGTTGAAAGAAAATAGGTAAACAAGAATTACGGCATTAATTAAGCCGGTAATTCTATCCTCCGAAGAATACAGAATCGAAGCTAGTAATTCTCAGACAAACTTGAATCACGATGAATTTCATAAAAATATTCAAATTGATAACATATTTCATTTTCCAAACTTTCTACCGTTCACTTTGCATAGTGGACACTATTGAATCGATTAATTTAGTTTCGCCATCTATTCCTATTTTTAATGACATATTCGTAAATATAGAAACGTAGCAGAATACATTGTCAGTAGTTCCAGCGTTAAAAAGTAGGTTGGCAACCACACGAGCATAAATTGTTCGTGATAAACGAGTAAAGCCGAAGAAATGACGTAAAGCCGCGATAGTCAGGTGAGGATGGGTTGCTTACCGCGGTCACTTTGGGAAGTTCTCTCGGCGAAACTCTTTAGCTTTATGTCGCGGTGAAAAAGGTATTCGTGGTCGAGCGAGAAAAAAAGGAGTTGCGAAGGTTACGTGGAAGGAGGAACGGTAGCAGAAGTGCAAGCGAGACACGAGTTGCAACGATGAAAAATTCACATGGACGATAACTCGAACGTTGCATTTTTCATAGAGCTGCGAAACTTTCTTATCCGACGCTTATATCCGGTGTCGTTTTTTTTTGGAGTCGAAGGTATGGCCACGCGCCTCTGGAGGCTGATAACGGTTCGAGTTTCAGTTGTTTCAGTTGTTTCAGTTGTTTCACTTGTTCCCCTTGTTTCTCCTACGTCTGATATTGTCCGACTTTTCTTCTTCATCTTTATTCCCTTTGGCTCGTCCCTTAACAGTCCCTCGAGGAGATGAAATTTTTTACAGATATACTCCGCTGAAACGAGCCCGTGAAAATCATTTGGCATTATGATAATTCGCCAAGTGTTTCGTTGAATTTCTCTCATCTCCCGAGGACTTGTTTGCGCTTCACCCAAGAACTTCAACTTTCGTGCTTACATTCTGATTTCTCTTATTAAAATCCTCGTCCACTTGGAAATTTGTCTTGTCGGTTTGGGAGCAACTTTTAAAATAATATTCGAGTACTTTCTCACTGGAGTCTCTTGAAAATTACGGCTATTAATATTGAGTCAGATTTCTTTAACACTGGAACTAACAGAGGGATCAAAATGTTCACCACTTTTATTTTATATACATAACTTAAATAATTGAATCCATTAATTAACTTAAATCCCCCAGCCATAATTTATGTATAAATAACTGTTTAAGAATGATCAGGCAAAATATACAGAAGAATAAATGTGTCCGAAAAGTATCGTTACTTTTATTGTTATCGGAGTATAATTCCGTTTGGAGGTTCTGTTTGATAGCCGGAACAATGATCCCGGTGCAGCTGTCTTTGAGAAAAATTCAGTTATAGTGGTAACCATGCGAGAGGGTACGAAGTACCGTAAAGTCAAATACCAACGTGAGAATATTGATAGGATTTGCATCGTTTCCCGCCGAGTGAAACTGCATCCTCGGGTTATCGTTTGTATATGCAAATTAATGTTCCCGAGCAACATCTGCCCCAGTTCTTTGCTTTGCATCAAGTTGTGTCCCTGCGTTTGTACACGTGGACAAACTGTTAGTTAAACATTGTAAAATATAAATCTCAGGCTACATTGTTTGAATAAACTATAATGTACACGTTACATTGGAGAATATATATACAAACATTACATTTTCATTTAACAGTTTGTAAAGCAGTGATATTAGTTTGAAAATCATGTCGGAAGAAAGCGATTCTATATGAAAACAGAGGCGTAAGCTCCATTTTGACATTCTATGAAAAAGCGGTTTTTCGGAATGGAATAAAAAGAAGTGTCTCCCATTGGTTCGAAATAAACTGTCCTTTTTAAAATGTTACCGTTAGATTTTCTTGGATAAATCGGTATCAGGTTTTGTAGAGCATGTGCGGGTCTGACATAGAGATAAAGAGAAGCGTCACAAATAGACTGGGCGAGTAGTTTTAGCTCGTTCGAACGATTCGTTCAGGCGAGACATCCTCTTGATGACAGTTCGACGTGTTACATCCGGGCCTTCCCCTCCCTTTTTTTTTCTCTAATTGTGTATCGCTCCCGGTACACGTTAAATACCGGTAAATGTTGAAATACGTGTCTACGTGGAAATATAGAAAAAAATAATAATTCGCCCTTAACGAAGGTAGTTTGAATAATCCCGTGAGTACATTTTCCCGTTGTACATTCGTTGACAATGGTTCATAACTTTTCACGCAGCGGCCCATTTTCGATCAACTTTTTATACCTTGTCTTTCCACCTTTCTGGCATCGCTTGGCACATAAAATATTATACGAGGCATATGTTTTCTTTACGTTTATTTTAATATTTAATATATTTAATTGTGACATGATTAGCATTGCTTGTCAATTAATTATCATTTAAAATGGAGATAAACAACGTGTCGGTTATCTTTAATCGCAATTCCGGTTTGATAATAAAATTTGGTAAAAGTACGAACCTAGGTTTCCCGCGGAGATATGCGTTTCGAGTTAAAACGACGGAATCAAAAGCTACGTACACGTGCCGTGGCGGGCTTAGAGTTCCCCGGGAAGGGGTAGGAATTCCAGGTTGAAATTCCGAGTGAAATTCGAGGGTGTTTTCTTGGGAAAAAGAAATCCGGCGGTGGTTGGAGGATAAAAACTGCCGAGGGGGTTATTCGTAGGTGGATATTTATAGTGCGACGCGGTAGTGCGATTAACTCTTAGGGAAAGTAGATCGTACCGCTTCCACGATTAAATATGCATGATTTGAGGTGAATATAAAATAGCAGGCTGGAATTCGGCGTGTAGAGGGTGTACGATGGTACACCCTTGGCATCTGTGCTTTCAGAATTTAAGGACGTAGGATTCGTGGCTCCCGGGAGGGGATGTTCCGGGAAGACGAGAAAGCTGGTCTTTAAAGAGAACGAGACAGACTTGAATCTATGGGGTTCAAGGCTGTTTGCCTTTGAAGACTGGAGAGGTTCCGCTTGCTTATGAAGTCTGATCGCGTAAGATCCTTCACTGGTTCCTTCCTTCTCTCTTCCTCTCCCTTATTCTTCCCTCTTCTGCCTCTTTCTCTCATTTACTTGCTCTGTCTCTTCTTCCTCCTCCATTTACCATCAAGTGTATCTCGTCCTTACGCCAAAGCGAGGTTTTATCTGTGAGTCCAACTAAATCATTTCTCGATGTCCTTTTACGTGGAGTGCTTCTTCGACAATAATATCATGCACGATAAGAGAGTTACATAAAGTATTTTCGTGGCACTCGTTGCATCCGAATTTGATTAATATCGGTGTTAATTATAGGTGTTAATTATAGGAGTTTCGGGAATCCAGCATTTGCGAGATAGAATATGATACGAGGTCCGCGGATAATTCGATGGTAATTTTATGATACGCGGGGATAGATTCGTGAGAGTTTTATAATAGGCAACATCGCGTGCCCGAAATAACGAATATTGAATAATGCAACGTGCCTAATTATTAATTATTGTGAAAATAATCCATCGCGCGACTCTGTGTGGTAGTAATTACAGTAACGGTATTATAACAGTGTTATTATTGTCGATGAACAGGTAATATTAATGATCGGCGGCGGTGCAGGTGGATATGCATTATTATGTTTACATCCTCGTGGAAAATGACGTTCTGTGTATTATTAATGTGTCATATTAGTACACCAATAATGGCTTCCTAACAAAATTGTATCCTATTCACTAATATACAATTTTGAATACCGGAACAGCCTGTTCTGTTTCGTACGTTAACTAAACTATGATTCCGATTGCTATCGGTTTTCAATAAACAGACAGTAAATACCTTTGAATTTACAGCTGCGAATAATATGCAGCTTGTGGATATTACAAGAAATCTGTATTATTTTATTAATACAATGATACAGCCTTTCATTGTTTATTATCGTTGGAGGCTCATATTTTATTTCTGCCGGAAACCCTGAAAAGTGCATTGGCACAGAAATAATATTTTTAATATACTGTTCGAGAATTATGATAAATCAATTTAATTCACTACTCATTGAAATATCAACAAATTTTAATTATCATGCTACGACTTTTCTCTTTTTATGATGAAAATGACGAGCGGTTTTTACACATTTGTGAATAAATTGCAACTGGAAACATTACCTTAATGTACTATCAAATCGAATTTTATGATAATACTGAAATTATTCATTAAAAAATATATTTTATTGTAACCAGTTAAATCTTCCATATTCTACATTTTAATCCGAATTATCATTTTAATTCGATCGATACAAATGTCAGTATAATACGATTAATTATAAACAGCATTTTAAACAGCTACAAAAGATAATTATTATCTTCGTGAAGTAAATAATTAATACATCGAGTCGATGCAAAGAGAGTGCTAGAAGTTTGAAGATCGTCTACACCCCGGATAATCAATTAATTCCTTGGGGTTTGCACCATAAAAGGTTCGCACCTGCTTCCCAAGCGACTAGTAAAGAAATGCGAGGAATTCTCAAGTCCTATTCAGGGGGGGGGGGGGGAGATCACCGAAAAATCTCGATCGCTCATCCAGCTCATTAAGGATACGGCCTTACGTAGGGCGTTCACCTAATTTAAATATTCTCCCTTCGCCCCTTGGCATCGGGTTCCCGAGAGTTTTCTAATTTAACCACGGCCACCCTCTTACCCTCTGTTTCTCCCCTTCCCCTCTCCAACCCATCTCCTCGTCGCCATATCCCTGGGTCTCGTTAAAGTCCATTAAGTGGAGAAGAAAAGGCGAGGACGAAAAAAAGGACGAGAAAAAACTGAGACGGTGGCAGGACTCGTGCAGGTGCCTTCTTCCGCCAGGACACAGGTGCTGACTTTCGGAAGAATGTTTTCCGAAGTACACCGCGGCTCGTATCGTGAATATTTGTTTTTATTTCGAAAAATACTACTATGTCACTTTGGATGAGAATAATCTTCGCGATCCCTAATTGGAGCAGATGTGTTCCGACACATGGATTCCAAAACTCGTGGACTCATTTTTTTCTGAATTTTCTGACGGGACTTAATTAATTGATTACCTTCTAATTAGTATCTCATTTTCACTGGTTTCATAATTATGCTGGTGGTTTTTACTTTAACAGTAGAACTCCGGACAATATATTCAGCATTATTTGTAATTTATAAATTCACGCATTTATCCTGAAAAATAAGGATGGACGAAGAAAAGAAATCAATCTATTTAATTACGTCGATTGTGCAATGTAAAACGTAACAATTCTTAGAAGATGGAATCATATTGTTGAACGTTTTTATGAAATTCCGAGGGAAAAATTAATATTATGAAGTTCGTTGTTGCAATTTAAATTCCGAAATTTCTGATTTATATCTTATTTTTGCATTTGGTGTTCAAGTCTTTCATTTATTACCAAAGTGAGCTGTTAATTCGGCATGTTTATTAATTCGCTCGAATTCCTGGTAATATCCGGAAATTCCGGTATTCCGTAGGTTTCACGGGGGTTGGTCTCAGAAGGAAATTTATCCACCACTCTACCCCTATATACTAATGAATTCCGTCATTTTTTCTCGTTACGTTATTCCGATGAAATTGGGGGAATTCTCCCCCGAGATAATTTTCTCGGAATCACCCGTCATTTATATAATAACACGTTCCACGCGCGCTATAAAACATATGAATTTTTCTCAATTCAAACCTCCGGAGACTTCGTACGAAGTTTTAAATTCAAGCGTGCCAAACATGTTGAAGATTAATATTGATAAACGTGCTTGAGGGTATCACACGATGATCATCGAAATATCCACAATATTAAAAGCATTATCCCTGGCAATTAATAATAATAGATTTCCCTTTAAATCACCTCCGATGTCATTTACTCGGGCAAAGATGCTGGCATTATCAGTGGCAATTAATACCGATGATCCTGACTGGAAACAACATTTATGACTTCATAAACGGACTTGATCGTTATTGATATTCCTCCCTTAGTCCGATCAATTAACATCCACCAGGTCTACCGCGATGGTTTTACGAAATTTCACGCTGGGATCTGTATCTCTCTGGTTTCTGGCAGCTCGTTATGCTAACCCCCTCACGGTCCTTCACGCATACGGAGCAATTTTCACCCTAAAACACGTATACACACATAGCAAGAGCGCGCTACGTGTGTGTATTTACGATGGAAGTTGGTGGTGGTACAAAATAGCGTGTACAAGGCGCGGAAACGCGGCAAGAGGAAGGAAGCAGATTCCATTTGCGGCTAAATGACTGATGCGCCCGTGTGTTGCACGTCACGTTATGACTCTGGACGTGCGATGATATATCGCCGTAACCATCCTGCACAGACAGACAAACTCGTCCGCACACCCACACACACACTCTATCTCTCTCTCTGTATGCTTTGCACAAACACTCGTTAACGACCACCAGAAAGATATACGCCTCCATGGTTATGTGGTCTACGTTACCGTACCTCGCAAGCGCGCAACTGCGAAGTGTTCATTTTCGATGATTTTCGCCTTATGAAATATCGCTGGATTTTTACCCCGCACTTGGTCCGCGGCCATTACGGTCCATTCTTCGAGTACGTGTTGGATTTTAAGGCCTGCTCTTCGCGGATCACTTTTCGAGCTATTTTCACGTGGAGCGTAGTTTGGAGACAGTTTTGGGTTGTCTGATGTCCGACGACTTACAATTTACAGTTTAAACATTTTTAGAGTCTTTCCGGATGATTAACACCAGAACTACTGAATTTATAATCGATTATATTTATACAATTGTTTTTTTATAAATTAGAGATGAAGGATGTAAGTTAATTAATTGGTTAGATGATATGTGTAATATAGATGTATTCTTTTGGTGGAAGGTGCTGCTAGTAGTATAGACCAAGTAGTATAGACCACTTGGTCTATACTACTAGTCGCAACTGGTCTATACTACTAGCCGCAACTGGTATATACTACTAGTCGCAACTGGTCTATACTACTAGTCGCAACTGGTCTATACTACTAGTCGCAACTGGTCTATACTACTAGTCGCAACTGGTCTATACTACTAGCACCTTCCAACAAAAGAATACTAACATTTCGAAGACCAACAAAAATATAACTCAAGATTATAAATATAGATGTAATACAGATATATAAAACTGCAAGCAATACGCTCTTGCATATCCATTTTTATTAAATTTATTGGACCAGCCATTTTGACTGCTTTGGTAGTTCAAGTGTTAACGTCCCTTCTGAGTTCTTTCGTACAATGCACCACATGGTAATCCGATATCTCTATTTTGGATAATGACCCTGTTCTGAGGAATCGAGTGACATTGGTCCACGGTGGAAGTGGTTTAATTACATGCAGCAACAGTTAATCGTGCATTAACCGTAGATTGAATATCAGAGCGAAGTAGAGAGCGAAGAGAGACTCGGTGTTTCCTGTTCCGTAGTTAGGCCAGTGGCAATAGTAGATATTCCGTAGCTGACCGTACGGGGTTCCAACCGGAAGGGTCGGTGTAGCGGTTGTATGTATATACTTGTAAGAGACGCGTAATTTGAATATCGGCCTCGGTGGTAGCGCATCACCGCGAGATTACTCCATTATACCTCATAGACAATGGAAACCGCTTACGTGCCCGTAAATGGCTCTGTCTACTGCCAGAACTACAGTCCCTTCCGTTCCCTACCTCCTTTTAATCAACTCTCCACGACCTACCCTCTTTCGCCGATCCACTTTCTGTATCTTCATCCTGTCGCTTTAAGCATCTTCAACCCCACCCCTCCGCATTCGTGTTCAACGTTATACGTGTTTTCAAGCCCCTTTTGCCATCATCGATTCTCCACTTTGTTAACGCCACGCCGCCTCCTTGCCGTGTTTTAATTCCGTGAACCTATTATCGTATCGTCGCCTTCTTCAGTGATTACGTTTTGCTTCCTTTGCTTTTTTTTTAATCTCCAGAAAATTCCTCGCAGATTAACGCCAATAATTCTAACCACGGTTGGGTCGTTCAGATACGAAGGAATGGGTTCTTGGGTCTTACGTTCTGGGACGATCTACAAAAAGGTGGACAAAGTTTCTCGGGAATAGGGTCTGGTAGATGGTCGGAGGTTCACGTCCGGCAAGTCAGTTGCACGTAAATGGTGGTGCTAGAAGAACGTTACTAACAATCGTCGACGTTGAATTTTACACGTAATTTCGGAGGATCTGTTTGGTCGATACACTACAGTTCCTCGCTCGTTCTGTATAATAAATGTGGAACTCTGGTTTACTGGTCGTCAGTTACCTCTCGACTCGGTTACGACTCGAGTGGGGGCAACGCGAGATCTACGAAATAATGCACTCACGAAAAGCTTGGAATGCGACTGGTAAAATTATCATTAGGAATTACGAGTAATAAAATACATCCCGGTAAACGTGAGTTCCTATGATTTCTATATCAAAGTAAGTTACTTAAACTTTTCATGCCGCGTATTTCAAGAGAATACTGAGAGAGTAACAATGATAAGAAATTATGTATATCTTATGAATATATTGATCAGATTTCAGAAGAAATCCTTTGATAATATGTCATAGGAGGAGGTTAATTATTATTATTATTTTTAACTAGAAAAATATAGTTATTGGAGTCAAGATTGTAACCGATCTATATTCCTTCGAAAACTATATTGTTCTATTCATAAATATAATTATCTCGCGAGTTCTTCCACAGCAAATAATAAATATTCCTATTATTATACTCGAAATGTTTTCTATCGAATGGTTTTCGTTATACAAGTTAGTAATCGCAAATGCGGAAACGAATAATGCGTGCGGTTTTAAGTTGGTTTTTTACTAAAACAGCCGATAGGACGTCGAGAAGATAGCACAGTGTAAAGCCACAACTGGTAGTCCTGGTTGGAATCCCCTTTCTCCTTTCTGGCTGTATGGCCAGTATCCCACTGGAATATTAATATGACGCGAAATATTATAAGCCGCGACAGCGAACGCCACGGGAATACTAAATATTGTCCTGCAGGACCCTATGGCTAGTTTGGTACACCTCCTGTTGTCGCTTGTATTTTCCTCCTGACAGAGACCTGCAGGACACACCGCTACGTGGAATACCTTGATAAACTAGCCAACCACATTCCACCATTCTCGATTGCATTTCCAAAAATACTTGATATCATTCTATCGATCAACTTGCCCGGCGAAATGCATCCCGATTTTGTTAACATTATTACTCGCGTCCGATGAAAATTACGCGATATTCATTCCCCTCAAAAGCAACAAGCAATTTGAATATTTCATGTAATCTCGCAAAATATTAATACGTTTTAATACATTCGAATGTAAAAACTTGAATACCCCGTCAAAGGTTGATACACTTTGGAGAAGTATCATTTATATGTTAATATACTTTTCATATTAAAATATGATAGCTTTTAGAAAATGATCGTTTACGAACAAATAAAAATCATATACTCTTTGTGTTACGAGGTAAACTTTGTTCGTAAACAATGGCGTGTGAGATCGGATACTCGATCGGCCAACCAGCAATTATCAGTTTTTAATTACGGTCTCGTTCTTCGTTGTCCTTTTGGAAATCATGCTACGAGAGATTGTCATTCAGGTGAGATTTCGTAATAAGAAGAAAAAGTAGTGTTTGTCGGTTGCTTTACGAGGGAATATCAATCTGGTGCGCGCACCTACGATGACTTATAAATCGATATACTGGAAGAAACGATAATAAACTTTCACCTGGGATGACAGAATAGAGGCTTAAGTTAGCTCCGGGTATTTAAGATGACGTTTATTGGATAGTAGTTACTACCACGTTAACAGCTCGTTCCGTTTAACGAGCATATAAAACGACAAACTGTCGCTATTTATTTCTCGTGGAATTGTTAATGCGACTCGGCAAAGAAAGGTCGTAAGTTAAAACATGCGATTCGTCGTGATCCGTCATTCGATTATCAATTACCGCCCAGGAGTCACTTTTACAACGTATTTGGAACTTGATTTACAGTAAACGGCAGTTTACGTTTTTAATTAATAATTCCCACACACTAATAAAGCTTTTCTCGTTCAAATTGAAATCTTTTCATGAAACAATATATAAAACAGAACAACTGAATGTGTTTAAGTTATCACTTTCCTGCTGCTGGGGTATCTCAATGAATTATCCCTAGTTTTACAAAGAAGCATACATTTTTTGTACGGTTTTGTATGCCGATTTCTGTGGAACGTATTCGTCGTATAAAAAGAGACTCGACTATATACGTAGTAGAAAAATGTCTAGGATAGAATTTCTTCTAGAAAATATGATTTCGGTAGTTTATGGATGGAAGCAAGCAGCGAAGACCTAACTAAAATTATGCAGAGAAGTAAGCTGGTGACGGTGATCTTATTATTTGATCGTCGGCAGCGTACGTCAATAGACTTTATACGGCGAGGTAGGAAGCGGCTTAGACGGCTGCTTAAGCCGCTCTAACATTTTTAATTCAATACAGTCTTTCCATGGATTATTATGCATAATACAGTAACTTCACCGCGAATATAGAACCTGGCTACCTTTTTCCAGCCATCTTTACCCAGTTTCTCTCGTATTCCCTATTTTCTTTGCGAGGGAACAAAATAATTGGTTACAACCTTGCTAGCGTCTACGAGGAATGAATCTTCTGGCGGTGGCTTTATATTTATTTCCTTAAATATTGTTTAATATCAATTTCACTCTAGCATCTGTGTGTGTTTCGGTGATAAAACGTATTTCGAATCGAAATTTGAAAATCAAACAATCGTATCGTCAAAGATATGGTTGAAATTCTGTACCAATCAGCGAAGAGAATCAGTGGAGTTAGAGGGGTTTGATAACAGCATTAAAATATTTCAGGTTTTTTTCTTAATCTTCGAGATGTAATTTACGAGGATCATAAATCCATGATTTTCCACGCAAGGTCGGATAAAAGTTTCTTTCGATTTGTTGGCAGAGGAAAGGGGACGGATAAAGATAAAATGGAAGTCCGTAGAAGAACATAGAAATATGAGCTGTCGTGTTGTAATTTATTCCCTCCCCCCGCATCTCTCTTTCCAGTCCCACTAGTTACAAAAATATGGCGGTAGATGAAAATTCATGTACCGAGTGGAACGTGCGGGAACCATCTCCTCGTACTTCGGCGGATATCCTGTTTCTTCGCGTCCTCTTTTGCGCCGATAATTCAGCCGAAAATTACTTGGAAATTAAAGTGCGCGTTGCGGAAAAATCGCTCGACCCGCGTGTTCGTCGCGCGAACATGGAAACCGTCGAAAGTTCCTCGTCCCGTGTTTGGTTGATCCCCTCCCCTCCGGCAAATCCGGACGAAGGAAATCCAAGGTAAAGGAGAGGATTGGTGGTTTAAGAAGTTGGCGACGAAAGCACCTTTATTAAAAAGCCAAAGGACCAAAAGTCACAGGTTGCGGGTGAAATTCTTGAGGGTGTCGCGGAGAATCGACGAAAACGTTAGGGTGAAGTCAGTTCGTAAGTCGGCTGGGCAAAGTAAAGGAGGGGACGGCGGAAAGAGAGGGAAAGAAAAAATAGAAAAAGGAATAGTGGTCGGAGAGGCGCGAGTGCGGGAGGGGTTTGAGAGTGAAAGGGGTGGGAGTTGGAAGACCGGTCGTTACGTAGCGACGTCGTAAAATTAATTACGCCTCGAAACTGTCTTAATTAAAAATGTGTCCGCCGGCCGTCAGCATTGCTCCTTCTCCAAAGTATCCCCCTTCCTTCTTCCGACAGCCCCCGATTCCCATCCCTCTCACCTTTCTTGAGCTTTAACCCTCGTATATTTAACCGCTAACTCCTTCTCCATTCCCCCCCGGGAATGGTTTTCTCTTTTCTTCTCTCTTTTTTGTTCTTTATTAGCATGATTTTTCTGGTGACTCTAATTCCGCTGTTGAATACCGCTACACCATTACGCATCGCGATTTTATTCTAAGTTATTAGAGTGTGCAGTTATTTCTACGCGGAATTTTCGCCGGGGAAATTCTTAGTTCGGCTGGAAATCGTGGATGCGTTTTATCGTAAGCTCGCTGGAATTTATGCGCTGCAATGTTTTATAATGGAGCGATTATCGATTTCTACGTTAATCAAATCCTTGCAATATTTAAATAAATTAATATTAATTTACATCTTTTGTATTATATTATATGTGCTTTATTAAAACCAGAATTACCGAAGCGGTCAAAATGACTGGTCCGCATTTTTGAATAAAATTATTCGAACATACAACAACGCGTTTTTCGAGACTTTATACGCCTTTATTTTACGTAACGTATTATAACACGCATAATTAAATTCAATAGTTAATTTACTTCCAGCCATAATTTATATATAAATATTGTATAAATATATCTGAATACATATTTTCAGTAATTCTAGTTTTAAGTCCAATTTAATATCAGAAAATTTCCTTCACTCGAGTTATTAATATTAGCAGTAACAAGAAGTAATCAATTATTTTATAACATTTAACTCGATTATCCTTTATAAAACAATTAAATTATTTCAATGAAGACGATTATCTAACAGAATAATATTTAATATGAACAAATCAATCGAGTTTCATACAATACACAAGAAATTATTGATTACTTTCCGGTACCACTAATAATTGCAAATCCTTCTTCGGGACTTTTAACCCAGTTTAACCCTTTCAAGACGGATTTTTTTAAGGATAATGAAACAGTCAGGCTACATTTCTAATACTTCAGTTAATAAAATTATTCAAAATAATGGGATAAAACAAAAAATGAATTGACTAGTATTTATGTGTCCCAATAGTTTCGACAGTGTTATAAACCTGCATTTCGATCTTTTTGATATCGACCTTCTTGACTTCGACTTGAAATTGTCCAAAATTAGCGTGCTCCTTCGATCTCCTCTATTTTTCTTCTGCCAATGTAACCAACTTTCACGGCACCGTTATTAGCAACTTGCCGGCAAGCATAAGCTTACTGCCATGAATATTATGTCATTATGCAATCTCGTGGTGCATGCAATGCCTTGGTGCGGCTTGCACCTCGATGCATCTTGCATGACTTCGCGTACAGGGTCGGTCATCGTGAGAGAACACTCGAATATTCACCTTAATATTCGCTTGAAAAACATACTCCCCGAAAATCCATAAAATAATTCTAACTTTATTACGTTTCAACGAACAAACTTCAAAAAACTGCTCTCGCGATTTAACACTAGAACTACCGCCAATATATTCCGCTATATTTGGATATTTATGTGTGCGTCCTTAAAAAAGGATGGATGGAAGAAATAAATTAATCGATTCATTTATGTCCATCCATTATGCAGCGCGAACCGTGAAAAAGCTCAGGAAATGAAATATTGTCGATTTGGACATTTTTATTAAATTCCGAGAACCCGTCGTTTTGACTTTTTTGGTAGTTCTTGTGTTAGTAAAAGAGAGGATGGAATCTTTAAGTTTCGTGGAAAGTGTAGAAAGGGGTTGATACAAAACAGGGTAGGCATAATTAAATAAATATGTATCGACATATAAAAATGTTTCAATAAATGAATTTTTTAAAAATCAGCTTGAACTTTTCGGACAACAAAATATAATGTTTTTTAGCATCTCCAACTGCTTAATTGCAGAGGAAGAATTTTTGATAAGACGTCTAAAACTTGAAATTATTTAATGCTGTTGGTGAAATATTTTCTCGTGTTTTCGCATTTTGATACTTAAAGGATACATTTAGGTGTTCCGCTTCCGGTGACTTACCCGGTATATTTACCACCCTCAAAGTGGTTACAGTTGACACACTTATGTAGCGATGCGGTTACAAGTTTGTACCTTACGGCTTGTCAGTGAGCATCGTAAACGGGTTGACTGACTCGTATTTAGGGAATTATCAAGAATTTTCGAGCCGGTGATTACAGAATTTTATGACGCCGTCCTTTGACATTTTTCCAACCGCGTACCGTTGCACACACAATAAAATAAACTTCCATAAACGAATTCAATCATACCGATTTATTCTCCCCCTTAATCACGACAATCGGCTGAGTAAAAAATATGCCACGTGCCAAATTAGCCTAATTATGATTCGGGATGCAAGACAAGGGCGATCAGATACTATAATTAATTTCGTTTTTAAAACAAACAGATTAGGAATTTTATTTTCATAAGAATACAACACAGTTTGCCTACCGGCAAGTTTACAAGTGCACCATGTAATTATGCGTTTCAATATTTAATACCTTCCTACGTAAGTGGTCGAGATAATTGCTAGTGAAGTTGTAACCACTAGTTCCACTGTATCGTATCTGTTGTTTCGATAAAGCGCGTGGAAACGCAGGTTGTATGTCAACCGGCGAGATTATTATAATTGGTGCATAACGGTGTTGTCGTTCGTTGAGAACGGTGATTTTAGAATCGCGGGTTGGAGACAAAGAGGAAAGCGCATTATGAAATTATAGGATTTAACACGTTGACTGCCGGGTGAAAATCCGTGTTATACGATACCTCGCGATATGCGTGTATATACCGAGTAGATATAATACTGTTTAAGCTCTCTACGATATATTGATTACTTTACGTCGTTATCGTAATTTTTAAAATATTAAAAAATTTACCAATATTAGCGATATATTTGATTCGAATTTTAGTAATATCGACATCGGCGATCACCGTGTTAATGTTTAGTAGTTTTGTAGGTAAACGGCTGGAATAATTGCTAGTAAAGCTGTAAGAGCCACGTCTAGGATTATCGTATCAATTATTTTGATAAAGCGCGTGGAAATGGAGGGCGTATATCTTAAGATTTCATCGTGAGTTCGCTGCACGCCTTATGCTAATAAAACAGGCCAACTGGAGCTGGCAGCACGAGCTGCACCCTCTTTATATTAAACTAAATCAAATTAACCATTTTCCCCGCGCGAGCCACCTTCACCCTTTATGAATTTCAAATCGATGTTTGTCCCTCTTTCATTAAATCATTTCTCCAATTGTATTCCACCTCTGCGAGCAATGATTATTATTACAGTGGAGAGATACATTTTTAATCGAACATTAATTTGCCCTTAAATTAATCACATTATATTACAAGGTAGATGCAATTAAGATATTATTCTTATAGAATTTACTTAACGTTGCAAGAACATTATTTTAATTCCGATAACGCAATATTAAACGTTTCCACTCGAAAGGCGACTCTCAGTCGCCGCTCAGTTTCTTGCGGTAATTTGAGTGGCGACATTAAGATATATTCCATTTACTTTTTGTTATTCAATCTTCAATCACATTAATGTCGCCAGTTAATCGCCGCTCCAGTTGTCCCAATAAACTGACTGGCGAATGAGAGTCGCCTTCGAGTGCAAAGAGTTAACCCTTTGCATTCCATAGGCGCCGCAATCCATAGGCGACATGCTTTCGCAGCAATTAATTCGAAATTCAAGTCTTCTATTCGTCATATAAACTGAATTATCAACATAAACATATAAGATTTATATTATAATATTGCTTCGTCAATTATCATAAAAAATTATCGTTTATAATTCGTTAATCGGCATCACAAAACTTCTTACGAATAAGTTCATTTATAACAGAAATATTCTTCGAATGCAAACAATGAAAATAAATACATGTCCAGATAAATAAAAAGGATTTGTTTTTGGTGATTTTTCACCGCCGTTGAATTAACTCGCATTATTGTCAGCCACCGAATGCAACGTTCTACAACTTAATACAACAAGACCGATTTAATTTATAATCTACGCGTTTGCCGTTTAAATTGCAATTTTCGTGGCAGATTGCCGGTGAGTAACGATAATATATGTGCTTGCCGTGTTTGTAAATATAGAAGGGTCCATTTGCCGCGAATGTGTAGACGTAATTTATTCATTTAAATTAGACTCCCATGGATATAACTCGGTGGTATTAATTGGAGTGTACGCTGAGCTAGAATCGTTGTAGGTCACCAAAATAATATCTCTTTTTATGTTCGACTTCGTACGTCTGTTTTCTATGAATCAGGATAAAATAGCGGACGTTCGTGCGAATTTTAAAAGTGGAACTACCGAACATAAACTCGGTTATGTTACACGTTGATTTCTATATAAATTATGGCTGGTGGATGTACGTTAATTAATGGCTTTAGTTGCGTGGATTATGTACATGAAATGAATATACAGTTACTCCCAAAAGTACTTGACAATTATGTATTGTTAGTTTAATAAATTTTGAATAAGATTAACAGAAGAGTGGCATTCAATTAGTGCAGAATATTCAAAAAAATAACGTCAAAAATATGCCAAAACCCGTAAAACATATGATACGACAAAAGGGATTTCCAACGAAATATTAACACTGCGTTTATTTGACAAAAGGCATGAAAAATATTCATTTTCGAGTACTTTTGTCACGGAATTATTATACAATTTTATATACGAGCATTTATTAAATAAACGATATATAATTCGAAATTACAGAAAACGGCGTTTCACAAACAAAGAGGTTTTGTCCAATTCGTCGATTATTGACATAGATACATCACTATGTAGTCAAATTTAATTAGTGTCCGCATACTTTTGGTGATAATTGTATATAAAATGGCGAACAATTCGATCTTGAATATCCGAATAATATTATTAAAAATCATAGAACAACCATTTCGACTGTTTCAGTAGTTTCGGTGTTAATAAACAATTGTAAACTCTAGATTTTGCTTGAAATGATAAATCCCGGTCGGGAGGGGCAGGGGGGAGGGAACACATTTTTCACCTCGAAACACTTGGCTTCGTAAAACGCGAATTAACGAGCGACCGTATTTACTTATTACACTTATTAGTTTTCCTCGCTATCCAACTTCCCAAGGATTAACGTTTCCGCAATTTCAGGAATTTGCGGGGTTGCTTTAAAGCTGCAGTTCACGAAGTGCAAATTACATTGAGATTTACGCGCGGAAAATATACCGGGAGGATTATTTTATTCCTCTCTGTGATATAATAAAAACAAGTAATTATCAGTGTAGCTGCTTTTCCTTTGTTTTATAACGTTTGGAAGGCAGTGCGTGGAATAGAGGAAATAAAGTGAAAATAAAGGACCCTCTCATTCTGTCTCACGATATTTCCACGGAATATACCCGTAGGTTATACAGTAGTTTATGGAATGGTAGTGAACAAATTCTTAACGTTTTCCTGGAAGAAAATTTTTCCATTTACGCAAGGAACATATTTCTGTATCGAGCACTCGACCCATTTCGCCGAGCGTTTCGCCATCTTTTCAAAGTAACCTTTATGTATACGTCGGAAACGCTCGTGCACTCTAACACGGCAAATCTCCGATGTTGGCCGAGTTTTGCTTGTTACATCACCTTTTTTTTCTATCGGAATAAACGATCGTTTCGAGTGTCACGAGCACCGTGGAAAAACTAGGAACATTGGAGTATTTCTAGCGTAAAACGATGTAAATATTCGTACGATTGCTTTTGTTTATCAGTCTTATAGCGACTGTAACACGTTTAGTGTCGCGCCGAAATCCGTGTTATACGATACCACGCGATAAAAAAATAATGTTGTTTAAGCGCCCTACGATATATTGGTTACTTTACATCGTAATCGTAACGTTAAAAATATTGCAAATTTTACGAATATCGCCGACATATTTGATTCGAGTTATAGTAACATTGGTATCGCACATTAAAACCGCCATGGAGTTCAACGTATTAAACGACAAATTGTGCCGAATAACGGTGGAATTAAAATTCAAGCAGACTTCCGATTCGATGCCTGTTCTTTCGTTCCTCGTGCCAGCATTGATTGGAAACAATTACGATTTTCGTATTCTGGGGTCGATAAACCCAAGACACGAGAACCACCAGGATTTGTAGCCTGACCAATTGCCACTCGAGAATGCAAGTTGCGGCACTTGTGCAATCAATGGCACTCGCAGGGAGAGAGACAGAGAGAGAGAGAGACGAGCGCCACGAGCAATTGTGCTCCCCTGTCGAGTGAGAGACTGCCCTATTACGATCATCATACTTCGGAAATACAAAGGAACTTAATATGCGAGCGTTCGCTCCTCTCTCCTTATACAATATTTCGAATTCGATTCAGACGCCATTGTATATAGGCCAGCCAACCTTCTGACAAATTCATCCTTCCATTGTCTCGCATCCTGCCACCCCAAAATCGATCTCAGCGTGATTATTTATCTTCAATTCAAAACAGTTTATCGACTGTCCAAAACGATCATCGCAAGTTCAAAGCTTCTTTGGTTGCTTCGGTTGTTTCGTTCGGCGCAAGTTTGCCTTGAGCTCGCGATAAGACAAGCTTTTTAATACAATCGGAAGCAAACAATGTTCCAAGGTATTAAAGACTCCGGCAGTAAAAAGCATCGTTGGAAGCGGAGGAAACAATGCGCAGACAAATGAGAATGAAGATTGCGCATGGAAGAAGACACTGGGAGTCAGTCGGTGGGTCCTGATACAGTGGCGTATCTCAAGGTACAGGACGTGTTTGAAATATGCAGGAGACATAAGCGTATGAAACTCGCAGGGATATCGTGTTGCGCGTCTTTTGTTTTATGCACGAAATAGTTTCCTTCCAACCTCCGCCGATGCGCACCGTAAACTTCCTTCCACTTCTAAGACGCCGCATGTTCTTTGCTCCTAACAACTACATAGTGTCGATCGATTTCGGAATCGGTATCGAATTCTTGACTCGGGTCGTTCAGAAATTAATGTCAAATATTAAGTCAAATATTTCGCTCGTACCACGGAATTTTGGTTCGGTTAGATCGATAGACGTAGCAGTAACCCTTTGACTATGAAAGGCGTATATATACGCACTCATATGTCCATATATATACAGAGAAATATCAAGCAGTTTCACCTAGGAAGGAAAGTTGAAGTATTTCAGAAATTGTTAATTATATCGAAAAATGCTATTCAGACAAAACTTGAATGGTTTCGATGGAGACATTATTTGATATATTAAACATTTTTGTAAGTGGATGCGTAGAGGATATTTGAAGGACGAGTTTGTTCTTTAAATAAGATTGTATATATTTTAATGCACCGATTGATTCAGCTCGCGTTTCTCTATAAAAAGGTAACAATTACTTATACCGAAGAACCATTAGTTTAAGAGATATATTATATAATTAAATACACATTTTATATAATTGTTTAGTGTCAACTACTCTCGCGAATATCGCATCATACGACATTAATAATTTCGTATTAGATCACGTCGTAGTCGAAGGGTTAAATGATCCAAGGAAGAACCAGGGAAATATCGGTGTAAAAGACTGCTAAGAAATATCGGTAGGACGAAAATCGGTGAATCGGTATTCATTCTCGGAAGTAGAGAACTCTGGTTGCGAGAGAGTCTGGCGTCTTGCATGGGTTAGCTTTCGATTTCTGCGGTAGAAGCGGAGCAAACGAGAAGGCAGCTAGGCAGGTGCCGGGATTCAGAGGGAAGGATACAAAGAGGGATGCTGTGAGTCTGTGTAGAAGCAGCTCCGCTCACGGCCAATTCCCAAATTAGTCGCAGTCGAATTAATCCCGCTTCCGAAGTATGCACGAACGATTCGATCAGCGATGCGAGATCCTGAAATCTCTCCGTGGCAGGGTTCGTGCTTTCGACGTGTGCCTTCTTCATCGTCCGCCTTTCTCCTCTTCTTTCCACTTCTATTCGCCCTTTCACCGTACTACCTTTCCTCTCCGACATTAACTCCTCCTTTTTACTTCCCATTCTCTCTCTCTCTCTCTCTCTCTCTCTCTCTCTCTCTCTCCGCGATTCTCTCGATATTTATTCCATTATAACTTTGAAAAAATTAATCGACTCGTTTGCATCAACGTACGTTGAGAAGCTTGGAATCATTCGCCCGTGAATTTTCCGTGTTAGTCTTTGATTGTTGCCTGGTACATATCATTGATTGTTTCTTTTTTGCCGCTCCGAGCATTCGATAATTGTTGAAAGAATCGTTGCCTGATGTCGTTGGATAATTGAATTCGATGATTTAACGGTATGTGTTCATTTATTTGAATTGCACATATTTTTTTTGGGGGGGGGGGGATAAGGCTTTTTTCGAGACACGATGCATCTGTGTTTGC